>JAIVEN010000005.1:15902436-20902436 GCA_026686845.1 Adenanthera pavonina | reverse complement strand
CAAGCCACATTGGTGCTTCGTCATCTCTCGTTGTAATGTGACACGCTTTACCATTTTTACCTGTAATAATATCAAAATGATTAATTACATAATGAAAAATTAATGACATAACAAAATAAGAAGATCATTATATTAAATAACGAAAATAAATTGAAGGCAGTACATATATGTTTAAATAAAACCTTTTCCTCTTTCTTGTTCTACAATGAATGATTCCTCCCCTCCTTTTCATGATCCAAATCCCCTCTTCATGATCATCTCTCATATAGAGGGCATCATCTCCAGTAGAATCAACATCAAATGATGCGCCATAAAATGGATCATCCTCAATATCTTCATCCTGTTGGTCTCCACCTTGATTGTGATGATCGATTATTTTGTTGGTTAACATGACAATCGACCACCTCTTATTAGTAGGATCAGGGACATAAAACATCTGTTCAGCTTGAGATGCTAAAATAAAAGGCTCATCTTTGTACCCTATCTTATCAAGATCAACCAGAACGAACCCTGACTCATCAACTCGAAGACCATTCTTGTTGTCAACCCACTTACAACCGAAAATCGGTGCTCGAAACAAGATGTAATCCAACTCCCATATGTGCTCAACTACCCCAAAGTATGAGATATTTGCAAAAATAGGGTTTTTATCTTTGGCACTAGAAATATGCATTGATTGAGCTATAAGGGTTACCCCACTATTTTGCATTGTGCTCTGATCATCCTGCTCTTTGGTATAGAATGTGTAGCCATTTATGAGGTAACCAGTGTAAGAGAAGACATGCATAGACGGACCATTAGCTAACCATCTCAACTTGTCTGTAACTGAACCAGGATTCATTTCCCACTTTGAATTAATATGACCTCTCAACCAATCTATAAAAAATCGATTGTGTTCTTTCGATATCCAACTCTCATTCTTATTGGGGTTTAAGCTTCTAAGTTTCTCCTTGTGCATTTTCACATATGGAAGAACCTCATCAGAATTGTGCAAAACATACAAGTGAGCTTGCTCCCTCTGGGTCCTGGATATGCTAACAATTTCCTTTCCCATAATCCCTTCCCAAGATGTTCTCCCCATGTGACGATACTTAGGAAGGCCAATGTTATCAACATTTGATAAGTATTCGGTGCAAAATTCAACAGCTTCTTCGGCTATATACTGTTCAACAATACAACCCTCTAGTCTACTTCAGTTTTTCACATAACCTTTTAATATCTTCATGTAATGCTCAATTGGGTACATCCACCTCATATAAGCTGGACCACATAATTGTGTCTCCCTTACTAGGTGAACCGTTAGATGAACCATCATATCAAAGAACGAAGGTGGGAAATACATCTCAAGCTCACATAAAGTGACAACAATGTCTCTTTGCAAGGCCGGTAACTTCATAGGGTCAATCACTTTGCTACAAATATACTTAAAGAAGAAACATAGTTTAGTGATTGTCCCTCGAACTTTTTTAGGTAAAATGGATCGAATAGCTACCGGAACAAAATTCTCCATCAAAACATGGCTATCATGAGACTTCAGCCCCTTTAACTTTAAGTCTTTCATAGAAACAAGGTTCCTAATGTTTGAGGAGTACCCCTCTGGAACTTTAACCCTCTCAAGAGACTTACAAAAAGTAATTTTCTCTTTTCTACATAGTGTATATGCCACCGGAGGTAGATAAGTATGGCGTTTCTCCTTCACTGGTGCCAACTCTCCTCTTATTCCCATAGCAACTAAGTCCAGCCTTGCCTTAACGCCATCTTTAGTCTTTCCCGGCACATAAAGTAATGTACCGATAATGCTGTCACATACATTTTTTCTATATGCATGACATCAAGGAAGTGTCTCACATATAAAGACTTCCAATATTCCAATTCAAAGAAAATTGACCTTTTCTTCCACCCACTAGTCCCAAGGAATTGCGCCAAAGGCTTCCCGAAGTTGTCATTCAAATCCTTCACCTTGTCAAACAATTGCTCCCCACTTAATGGCAAAGGTCCTTTTCCTTCTTCTATATTCCCATTAAACGCTTGTCTCCACCACCTGTAATGATGTCCGTCAGGCAAAAATCTATGATGTCCAAGGAAGACAAATTTTGAACCATGCTCCAATCGTATTGAATGTGTGCCTTCTTCACATATAGGGCATTCGAACTCTCCTTTGATACTGTAGCCTGACAAATTACCATACACAGGAAAATCGTTAATTGTACCAAACAACATAGCTCTCAATTTGAATGTCTCTTCCCTATATCCATCATATACCTCCACACCCATCTCCCACAGTAGCTTCAAATCATCAATTAATGGAGCCAAATATACGTCTATATCATTTTCAGGTTGTTTGGGTCCAGAGATTAACATAGATAACATCATAAACTTCCGCTTCATACATAGCCAAGGTGGTAGATTATAAATAACCAAAATCACGGGCCACGTACTGTGAGTCGTAGATAATGCAAGGCGTAGGTTTCTATCTTCCACCCCGAACTCTTCATATTGGCTATCAATTTTTTTCCATTGCGGAGAATCTGCAGGATGTCGATACTTTCCATCTTCAATTCTTTCATCTGCATGCCATGTCAAGTGCTTCGCAATTTCAGGACTTTTGTATAAGCGTCTAAATCTAGGTATGATAGGAAAATACCATACGACCTTCGTTGGACTCGATTCTTTCTTTTTATATCGTGGGGCGTTGCATTTAGGACATCTGTCTAATAATGCATGTTCTTTTCGAAATAACGCACAATCATTAGGACAGACATGTATCCTCTTATAGCTCATCCCAATAGAGCATAGCATCCATTTAGCCTCATATGTTCGGCTAGGAAGGTCATTACCCTCTGGTAGCATATCCTTCAAAAGTGCAAGCAAATCTGTGAAGCTCTTATCACTCCATCCATTACCCGCTTTCAAGTTGTACAACTTTAACACTGCTGACAATATTGTGAATTTAGTACAACCATAGTATAATGGCTTTTCTGCATCACTTTTCAACCTGTCAAACATCTCAGGACAATCTTAAAGCTCATTCTCAATCACATTCGCCATCTCTTCAAGACGGTCAGCCTCAACTGTAGTTGTGTCAAAATCATTAGATCCACTATAACCCAAGCTACTATACCCATCATTCATTTCACCATGCTTTGTCTAACGTCTGTAACCTCGATCAATTCCATGACACACTAAATGATCTTCCGAGTCCTCTGCACTTACTAGCTTTCCATAATAACACTTTAAGCAAGGGCATAAAATGTTATTAGGATCATCTGCATGCTCAACTGCAAAGCTAACGAACTCCTTCACTCCATCCCTACACTCCTGAGTCAAACGATTCATAAACATCCATGACCGATCCATACTTCTGAGATGTGTATCAATTTTGGCAGAGCCTCCTCTACAAGTTAAGGGTGCAATAATTCTACAACAACATCTCACAACAAAGTTAGACTTCCCAATTATAAGTACGACCATTTTTTAGCCAATCCCAAACAGCATAAGCTATATAATTCACAAAATTTTACAGCATTACTAAGTCATAAACACATTACAAGCAAAGAGCTAACATGTTTGATAAATAAACTAAGCTATAGGCTAGTTTCATGTAACTATGGTTAGGTGGGAGTAATTGGATTTGTTTACAGTATATCTAACATGTACACCACTAGTTATAAATTCAAACAGAGTTCACCATGGTCACATGTACAAAACCTATTGTGCAGAATAAATATATCAAATAGGTACATATATACGGATTTTTGAACAATACCATGTGTATATAGTTAGTATAAAATATAACAATTTTTTATGAAGTAAAGAATATAAAATAACCAAGCTAGGTTACCTCTCTTACAAAGCCAAGATGTCCGAGCACTAGGAACCACCACTTGAAACAAAGTCAGATGCTCTAAACCATGATACACGATTCACAATTACAGACCCAAAACCAACTTTGCAATTTACCTAATATTTTTAACATAATTTAACAATTGAACAGGCCCCAACAAAGATCCCAACACCAAAAGAAATCTCACTGATTCATAACATGCCAAAATAACTGCATCAATCCAAAATCCTTTGAGAGCTACATGTTTATATAGTAAATCAACTTCCATCCTTACCAAACTTAGTAACCATATTATTTAGTATCCAAAGAAGCTTCTAAAACTTAATTCCTGGCTTAACCACTTAAAATTCAAAATTCCCCATTTTCACATATTCAGTAAACTAAGAAAGTTTTGGGTAAAAAAATATAACTCAAAACATACTCCAATCCACTCCAAACTTAGTGTACACATTCTTATGCGGGTAAGAAAATCTTCGATAAAACTAGGTGCACAATTAGTTACATGACAATATTTCAAGTCCTACGTCTATTTTAAATATCCATAAGTAAATTATTTCAAGTCCTACATCATCAAGCTACTACGCATAATATACTAAAATATATATATGAAGTATGAAAATAAAGAAGAACATACCTATACACATTCATGGTTCCCTCCCGTTGAGTACCAAAGGCTCATTGTCCTTCTGCCAAAGCTTCTCATGCCTTCTCACCTAGATAACTCAATAAATTGTGAATACAGTTAATTTCATTATTACTGAACTTATCAGATCTGAAAAACAATAAGACAACAAAGTAATTAACTATACCTGCCTCTAGTGTGGGTACAAGAGCCGAATCTAGGCGTCTTTGAATCTGATTGAAGAAGGAATGTTTGCTTCAGAAGTGAGACAACACTGGATTGGGGAGGAACGAAGCTTACTGCTTTCCAGCGGAGATGTTGCAGAGGTGAATAGAGACTGGATGGATGAAGTGTGAGCTACAGAGATGCCAAAGGTGGAGACCGGTGGGAAGACCTACCGGCTGGAGGTGGTGATTGGACGGGAGCCAGAGACTTGTGGAGTGACGGCAAGTGAGAAAAATCCTTCTTTCACTTCGCTCATTCACTACGTTCAAGTTGCAGGAGTAAACTAAGCGAATAAATAAGATACACTTAAGGAGCGAAGACAAGATTGCTTGTTACAAAGTCTCTCAAGTGATAGCGAGAGGAAGGAAGGCGAAAACGAGAGGAGGGAAAAGGCTAGCTTGAGCAAAATTTGTTTCTAAAGTTCGCGGCCGAAAGATTGTTTCTGATCTAAGAACGCAACCGCACTCACTAGGTTAAGGCAAATGAAGGCGGTTATTTTAAATAACCACCTTCATTTGTATTTTAAAATTAACCTAGGCGGTTATTCAAAATAACCGCCTAGATTTATATTTGTATTTTTTTAATATTAAATAAAACGAAGGCGGTTATTTAACAACCGCCAATGTTTTATTTAAAATAAAAATTAAAAAAATTATATTTAAAATATACGAAGGCGGTTATTTAAAACAACCGCCTACGTATTTTAATATTATTTTTAAAAAGATACGTAGGCGGTTTTTTTAAATAACTGCCTTTGTTTCTTATCTCGATATTATTTATTTCTTTTATTTTTAAATTATTAACAAATTTGTAGGCGGTTATTTAAACAACCGCCTACAAAAATCTCCCTTTTAATATTTCTTTGCGTTTTTTAAAATAACCGCCTATATAAATGCGCCAACAATTTCCAATTTTGTAGTAGTGCTAGCTTATCACAGGTTGAAAAGATATGCCTTCATTGTTCTCATAGATTTAAATTAGTGGAACACGGCCTTTTAGATGATTTAATTTGTACACAATTAATAATAATTAATACGTAAGAATGAGAACGCCCAAAGTCATATGCAATGCTGGGGAGTATTAATGAATTATAAATTATACATTTACGCATGAAGCTGTTCATTCCCACTGTTGAGGCAAGTGAAGAAATTCTGATTCTAAATCTAAAAAGACAACATTCCTGCTATTTGTTCAGAAGCATCTCCTCACATGAACGCCGACATTAATTTATTTACTGCCCTGTGTCACACCCAAAAATGCAATATGAATGGTGAGAAAAATGAAGAAAAAGAGGAAAAATCGGCCTCCACGACGGAAGCCCATTTAACCGGAGTCACCACCAAAATTATCATAAAACCGAATAAAGAGGAAAAGGATGATCTGCGAGTTAGAGTCGAGTTTGGAAGTACGATTGTGAGTGGAGAAGATATTAGGTGCTCCTATAACACCCGTTCCTAAAAATGGTTACTTTAAGTTGATTATGCAATTTTTATGACTTTTAAGAAATTATTTTGATTTTTCTTTAATCATTCACATGCAAAAATAAATATAAAAATAAGAAAAAATATAAAAATAAAAATAAAGAATAAAATGAAAATATGAGAAGTTGGGAAAAATAAAATAAGAAAAAAATATTATTTATTTACAAAAGCGAACTTGACCTAGAATCAAAGTCTGAGACCTATGTACCCGGTAATAGGGATCAAAATCAACGTAGTTCAAAATTAAAAGTGCACGTAAAATGGCCCTCTTAGTGGATGACCAAGCAACCCAGACAATACAGCGGAAACGATCTCACGAACAAGAACAAGTTGATGATCACATGCTAGAACCAAGAAAAATCTTTCCTAAGCTCTAACGATGATGCCCACTCGGTCGATCACTCCGGTTGGTAGGTCACGAGTTCTCAAGAGAATATAAATTCAGATAATTCTCACACAAGAAAATTGAAGGAAAATAATTATTATTCAACTTGTTAAAAAAAACGCAGGTCTAAATACATATATTTAGAATAACCCCTAGAATCCTCTAGAATGATTAGAAAATCTTATAAAATAGGTAATTAATTATTCCTAAAACTAAGGGATAAAAATTACTTAAATTGTGACCCTAAATCTTATGAGATTGTATGAATCTCATTTATTTGGAAACTAAGGGTCTGTTTGACAATGTTTTCTATTTTATTGTTCTAAGAATAGTTTTGTAAAACTATTTTCGAGAATAAGTTTTGAAAACAAGAAAACAAAAAAATCTGTTTGAGTAATTATTTTTAAAATCATAACTAGTGAGTGATAGATGAACTATTCAAAATTTATAACTTTACCATTAATGAGGTGAATGTTTCTCACATTTTCTTGTGTTTTCCAGAACAAAAACTATAAAACACGTTAAAGGTGTTCTGAGTTTTCTGTTCTTTTGTTTTTCTATTTTCCAGAACAGTTTCTAAAAAATAGGTTTACCAAACAAGTTTTCTGAGTTTTCTGTTTCCACAAAAGGAAAAACTATTTTTAGAAACAGAATCAAACAGGTCCTAAATCACTCTAGAATATTTCAACTTGCTAACCAAGTAAGAACATCCTAGAAGACACTAGATAACACTAAATAAATATGGAAATTACTTTAAAAACGTCACTTTTTGAGAGCCACAAAGAACGTGACGTTTTTTACTCAAAAACTTACCTAATTTATGATCTACTTGAGAGCCAAGTAGTCATAATGTACCTAAAATACTTAAAATACTAATTTGGACCCTTGGGAATACAATTAGGAACCAATAAAGACTCAAATAAATAATTAGGACAAAATAACTTGAAGCCCATTAATAGTTAGACATTAAAGATTTGGGCTTAAGAGTAGCGTTATGGATTATCAAGTGAGTTCTTCAATTGTGAGGTCATTAGAAGCTTGGTTCTCTTGGACTTAAACTTGTAAACAAATTACCATGCTTCTTACTCCATACGAAGACGCCATTATTGAGGGATTGTTGGGCTTGGAAGACACCTTTATCTCATCAAGGTAGAAACCTTCTTTATCTTGCAAGTCTTGGATAAGCCCATTCAATGCTTCCTTCATAGCTTTGGCCCTTGCTTTTGTAACTGGTCCACCAATGTGTTTCAAAGAGTCTTTTGGAACATTACTTCTCCAAGTATAAAGTTGGGTTTTACTTCCTTGATGGTATCCATCAGTCCCCCTCCTAGAAAGGATTCGCCCTCGAATCTCCACCTGTATCATAAGGACTCAAGTCACTAACATTAAATGTAGCACTTACATTATACTCACCAGGAAGATCAATCTTATATGCATTGTCATTAATCCTCTCAAGGACTTGGAAGGGACCGTCTCCACGTGGTGCTAACTTGGATTTCCTTTGATTAGGAAATCTTTCTTTATGCATATACACCCAAACCCAATCACCAGGTTCAAAGATCACACATCTCCATCCTTTGTTGGCTTCCTTAGCATATTGGGCATTCTTTCTTTCAATGTTAGCACGAACCTTAGCATGTAATTCCTGTAACATCTCGGCTTTCTTTTTGCCATCTAGATTAGCTTTCTCATAACAAGGTAATTTCAATATATCAATGGGAGACAATGGATTAAAACCATACACAATTTCAAAAGGAGAATAAGAAGTAGTAGAATGTACAACTCTATTGTAAGTAAACTCAATATGAGGTAAGCAACTCTCTCAATTGTTCAAATTCTTTTAAATTACGGCCCTTAACAAAGTTGTAAGTGTCCTATTAACTACCTTAGTTTGGCCATCAATTTGTGGGGGTGCAGTGGTAGAAAACAACAATTTAGTACCTAATTTACTCCACAAAGTACGCCAAAAATGAGACAAGAATTTTACGTCTCGATTGCTCACAATTGTTTTAGGCAAGCCATGTAATCTCACAATTTCTTTAAAAAACAAGTTAGCAATATACATGGCATCATGAGTCTTACTACATGCAATGAAATGTGCCATCTTAGAAAACCTGTCAACCATAACAAAAATGCTATTGTTTCTACTAGAAGACCTAGGCAAGCCAAGCATAAAATCCATAAAAATATTAGCCCAAGGATGTTCAGGGAGGGGTATGGGAGAATATAAACCATGGGGTTGCACCTTAGATTTAGCATGTCTACACGTGGCACATCTATTACAACAAGCTATGACATCCTTTCTCATATCAGGCCAATGAAAGTGTTCATTTAACATGTCAAGACTTTTATCAATGCCAAAATGGCCCATCAAACTACCACCATGTGTTTCCTTCACAAGCAACTCCCTAATAGAACATCTAGGCACACACAATCTATTTCCTTTGAAAAGGAAACCATCAAAATGATAGAAATCTTTATATCCATGTAAAGCACACAATGTCCAAATCTTTCCAAAATCATCATTAGTTTCATACAAAGATTTCAACATCTTAATGCCTAGCAATCTAGCATGTAAAGAAGTCAAGAGAGTATACCTTCTAGAAAGTGCATCAACAACCACATTCTCTTTACCTTTCTTATGCTTGATCGCATATGGAAATTCCTCAATAAATTCCAGCCACCTTGCATGTCTTTTGTTGAGCTTATGTTGGGATTTAAGCCAATTCAAGCTCTCATGGTCACTACGGATGATGAACTACTTTGGAAGGAGATAGTGCTGCCATGTTTTAAGAGCTCTCTTCAATGCATATAGCTCTTTATCATAGGTGGAATAGTTCAACTCGACTCCACTCAATTTCTCACTTAAGTAAGCAATTGGCCGGTTTTTTGCATAAGAACAGCACCTATTCCTATCACACTAGCATCACATTCAATTTCAAACACTTTACTAAAGTTAAGCAATGCTAAGACAGGAGCATGAGTCAATTTATCCGTCAACATATTAAATGCATGCTCTTGTGAATCACCCCATTTAAACACAACATTCTTTTTCACCAATTCATTCAAGGGTGCAGCTAAGGTAGAAAAATCCTTCACAAACCTCCTATAGAAACTAGCAAGTCCATGAAAAGATCTCACCTCATTAGTACTCTTGGGTGTAGGACATTCCTTGATAGCTTTGATCTTTTCTTCATCCACGGTAACCCCATTGGCACCTACAACGAAACCCAAAAACACCACAGAATCCATATAAAATATGCACTTTTCTAAATTCACATAAAGCCTATGTTCTTTTAAAGTCACAAAGACAATCCTTAAATGCTCAACATGTTCATCAAGGCTCCTGTTATAAACTAGAATATCATCAAAGTACACAACAACAAACTTTCCTATAAAAGCACGAAAAAAATGGTTCATTAAGTTCATAAAAGTGCTAGGGGCATTTGTCAATCCAAAGGGTATCACAAGCCATTCATATAAACCAAAATTTGTTTTGAAAGCGGTTTTCCACTCATCCCCCTCTTTCATCCTAATCTGATGGTACACACTCCTCAAGTCAATTTTAGAAAACAAACAAGCTCTATTCAATTCATCTAACATGTCATCAAGTCTAGGAATTAGGTAACAATATTTTACTGTAATCTTATTGATGGCTCTGTAATCCACGCACATTCTCCATTTGCCATCCTTTTTAGGGACAAGAATCACAAGCACCACACACGGGCTAAGGCTCTCATGCACAAAACCTTTCTTCATCAGTTCCTCCACTTGATGTTGTATCTCCTTTGCTTCCTCAGGATTCATCCTATAAGCAGGCCTATTAGGAAGGACAGCTCCTGGAATGAAATTAATCTGGTGTTCAATTCCCCTAATTGGTGGTAAACCATTAGGGATCTCTTCTAGAAATAACTCTTCAAACTCTTGCAACAAAGACATAACACTAGAAGGCAAACTAGGGTTAAGTGAGTTAGTTAAACAATAATCTTTCAAGAGAAGTACATAAGTTTCAGATTTGGCCTCAAAGGCTTTTTCTAACTCTCCTCTCTCAATAAGCAAATTTTCTTCCATTTTTCCACTCTCAATCACTTCCTTTTCTTTTCTCTCATTTTTCTCATTCTTTTCTTTCTTTTTCACTCCACCCATTTTCTTTCTCTCTTCCTCTCATTCTTTCTCTTTTTGTTCTTTCTCTCTACACTCTCTTTGAATTTTTAGTTGATCCTCATATGCTTGAATAGGCTTCAACGGCTTGAGCTCGAATTTCTTTCCTTAATGTTGTACAAAATAATGATTCTTATATCCATCATGCATCACTCTTTGATCATACTGCCACAGACGTCCCAATAAAATATGCACCACATTCATTTGGCCAACATCACAAAGTACTTGATCATGGTAGTTTCCAATTCAAAAAGAAATCAAGACTTGCTTAGTAACTCAAGACTCACCACTTTCATTAAACCATTTCAGCCTATAGGGAGTAGGGTGCTTAGTAGTTGGTAGACTCAATTTATCAATGAGCAAAATACTTGCTACATTAGTACAACTACCTCCATCAATTACCAAACTACAAACCTTCTCATTAATGATGCACCTTGTATGAAACAATTGCTTCCTCTGATTTGAATTTTCCTCCAATTTTGGCTAAATGTTGAGGGCTTTTCTAGTCACCATTACTCCCCTCATAGTAGGACTAACACACTCAACTTCATATTAACCACTCCTTTCGGCCTTATCATCATCTTTCACAACCTAACATTCAGTTTCAGATTCACTCTCCAAATCATGAGTGTTATCATTCCACAAGACTTTTCTAGTATTGGGACATTGAGATTAGATATGTCATTTGCCTTGACACTTAAAACAAGTCACATCTCGAGCTCTAGAAGAGGAATTAGAAGAAGGATTAGAAGTATAAGAATTAAATTTCTTAGATTCAGATTTACCTCTATCCTTGGCACCCTTAGGCTTGAAATCTTCTTTTGGCCTTATGCTAGGCATGTAACCCTTTGAATATTCCTTAGGCCTTGAGTTGCTCCACTTTTTAGAATCCTTCCACATGGATGATAAGCTGGACTTCTTGGAATTTAGTTGCCTTTCCACTTGGATAGCTCTATGGACAACATCCTCCACACTAATGTAATGCTCCAACTCCACCTTATCTTTGATCTCAGTCCTTAATCCACTCACAAATCTAGCCATGGTCTGTTCGGGGTCTTCCTTAATGTTGACCTTAATCAAAGCCATCTCCATATCTTTGAAGTATTCATCTACACATCGGTTTCCTTGATCCAATCGCTGCAACTTAGTTTGCAAGTCACGATAATAGTGACTAGGGACATACCTTCTTCTCATAACACTTTTCATCTCAGCCCAAGTACTTATTGGCCATTCATCATACCTCCTTCAGGAAGACTGAAGTTCATCCCACCATATGCTTGCATAATGGGTAAACTCCACAGTGACTAACTTCACTTTATTTTCCTCCGAGTAGTTTTGACAAGAAAATATATGCTCCACCTTTCTCTCCCATTCTAAGTATACATCTAGATCATATGCTCCTTGGAAAGAAGGGATTTTCAATTTAATACCCCCTAAATCATTATCTTTCTTTGTATTTGGTCTAGTTCTGGCACTAGAATCTTCAGTATCATAAAGTGTATCTTTTACCTCCATAATTCTTGGTTGACTTCTCTTTCCTTTCACAGCTGAACCCATGTCTTCCAATTTCTGAAAGATCAAGTTTATTTGTCGTGACATAGCATCCATCTTGAGGTTAGGATCTGGCGAAAACTCCTCTCCACTATCACTACCACTACCTCTGCTACCTCCAGACATCCTAAAATTTAGAAACAAGAGAGAAAGAAAGAAACTCACAAAGTACACACCTCACTTGTTTCTCTCAAATCAATGTTAAGAATCACTTGTGTATAACACAATTTGACTTTTATAAAAATGTAATCACTCTTACCTTTTTCCACTCAAATTCTGAATTGCAAATGTTCTCAATCAAACTCAAGCAACCAAACCAAACAAAGTTTAGGAAATAAGAGCAAGCAATCACCAATTAAAAACTTAGAAAAAAAATATATTTCCAAATTAGATGTGTGTGTAATGCGATCAATCAAGAGATAAATCAAGTAAAAGATTTTAATTAAATTCAAAAGAGATTAGGAGGAGAAAACAAAGACTTGGAACATGAGAATAAGAAACAAGATGGATTAGGAAATAAAGGGATGGAGGACGTTGCTCTAAGGGTCCAAGTAGATAACGTGGCACTCAAGTAAATGACTTGATTACCCTATAAAAAAAAACACACACAATCAGAACAACAAGGGATGGAAAGAACAAAATAGGAAACAACACAAAATAGGAAGGTTATAAAAGAGGAAAAGAGTGGCGTTTAAGAAATAGAACTTAAGAAAGTAAATGACTTGAGTTGCAAATATAAAAAATCTCACCAATAGAGTAACCTCCAATGACTTGTAATAGCCTTAAACTTGATTGTCAAACAATGCTACAAAATAGGAAACCAAAGAAAGTAGCAAATTTGAATTTTTTTTATTTTTTTTCTCTCTCTTTTTTTTCAACACTTTTTTTTTTCAATGTGCTATCCACATTTTTTTTGGATGAATTTTTTTTTTACTAAATGGTATGACTCAAGCAATACAAAACACAAATAGCAACAACACTAAGAAAGCCACAAGTGGAGGGAAAGGAGAAGATGATGAGAATGATAACTTGCAACACAAACACTCATAAACAAGACGCCACGAAAGAGAAGAACGAAAAAAAAATCTAGACCTAAGAAGACACAAGGAAAAGGAAGAATATAAGGACACAAGAAGAAGATGTGAAAGAAGGGAAAGGAGACACGAAGAACACAATACCCTTGACTCGAACATGAGCTCTGATACCAACTGATATGGCCCTCTTGGTGGATGACCAAGCAAACCAGAAAATACAGCGGAAACGATCTCACAAACAAGAACAAGTTGATGATCACGTGCAAGAACCAAGGAACTCGTTCCTAAGCTCTAATGATGACGCTGACTCGGTCGATCACTCCGGTTGGTAGGTCACGAGTTATCAAGAGAACATAAATTCAGATAATCCTCACACAAGAGAATTGAAGGAAAATAATTCTCATTCAACTTGTTAAAAAAACGCAGGTCTAAATATATATATTTAGAATGACCTCTAGAATCCTCTAGAATGATTAGAGAATCTTATAAAATAGGTAATTAATTATTCATAAAGCTAAGGGACAAAAATTACTTAAATTGTGAGACTCAATCTTATGAAATTGTAAGAATCCCACTTATTTGGAAACTAAATCACTCTAGAATATTCCAACTTGCTAACCAAGTAAGAACATCCTAAAAGACACTAGATAACACTATATAAATATAGAAATTACTTTAAAAACGTCACTTTTTGAGAGTCACAAAGAAAGTGACATTTTTTACTCAAACACATACCTAATTTGTGATCTACTTAAGAGCCAAGTAGTCATAATGGACCTAAGACACTTAAAATACTAATTTGGGCACTTGGAAATATAATTAAAAACCTAATAAAGACTCAAATAAATAATTTGGACAAAATAACTTGGAGCCCATTAAGAATTAAATATTAAAGATTTGGGCTTAAAAATAGCTTTATGGATCCTCAAGTGAGTTTTTCAATTGTGAAGTCATTAGAAGCTTGGTTCTCTTAGACTTGAACTTGTAAACAAATTACTATGCTTCTTACTCCATACGAATACGCCATTATTGAGGGATTATTGGTCTTGGAAGATGTCTCTATCTCATCAAGGTAGAAACCTTCTTTATCTTGCAAGTCTTAGATAAACTCATTCAATGCTTCCTTCATATCTTTGGCCCTTGCTTTTGTAATTGGCCCACCAATGGGTTTCAAAGAGTCTTTTTGAGCATTACTTCTCCAAGCATAAAGTTGGACTTTACTTCCTTGATGGTCTCCATCAACACGTCACTAGGTTAATTTTCATTATAAATACTCTTTTTTGAAAAGAGAAGTTTATGGAAAATGAATTATCATTCCACAAATAAAACGAATGTCTGAATTGGTAATTATATTTTAATTTGTAAAAGATAGTTTAATTTCCATTCCTTAGTCTTATCTCATTTTTTTAATCAATTTCTAAAAAGGAGAAAATATATGCTTTTTTTAATTCAGAAGATATGATTAAAAACTCACGTTATCTTGAATATTTTATTTTTAATTTGAAAAGGAAAAACTTGAAAACAATTTTATTTTTTATTTTTGTAAAATAAACTCAACTAGCTCTTGTAGTGATTTTATCACTCACAGTCTTTCTCATTGATACCAAAATGTCCACGGTGATGCCACTATCAAATAATTTTGTATAAATTATTTTTTCTTTTTTTTATTATGGAAATAGAAATAAATAGGACCATCATAACACATATTTATTTATTTAAAAAAACATTAAGAAGAATTTAAAATATGATTATTGCATATATATTTAAAGAGAAATAACCAGCATATGTGGTGACTTTATCACTCACAACTTGCTGATTAATACCTAAATATCTACGGCAATCCAATCGAGGCAGATAAATGAAAAGGATAAAAACTTGGAGGAAAATGAATAATTTTTGTTTAAATTATTTTTATTTTCTTATTTCAAATTATAACATGAAAAAGGCAATGAAAAAATCCCCTTTTTTTAAGTTTTAGTTTTCAAAAAAAGAAACTTACGGCAAAATAGCTACATTCGATATATTTCTTTATTTATATATATATATATATATATTTTCTAAACTCTTCTTTAAAATAAAATCAATTATCAATTGTGGTGACTTTACCATTCATAATTTACTAATTGATATCCAAATAATTACGTATTATCCCTCGGAGCACAGAGACAAAACATGAAAAATTTGAAGTAGAAGACTTTTATTATTTATCATTTATTTTATCACTATATATATTTTTTTAAATAAATAGAAAAATAAAAAAAGCCATTCAAACCCCAAAATATTTAAAATTTGAGACATTGTTAATATAAATATTAACTCCTTATGGCACCCTTAACTAATGAGTCTATGGAGACTTGGTCTCTCATAACAAACTCTAAGACTCTCTTTCTTTCAATCTCTTTTTTCTTTCCTTTTTATTTTTATTATTATTATTATTTTTTTTGGTGACCGTGGTATCTCATCATAAAGTTAACAACCATATCTCCTAACAACATAATCTTCATACCAAAATCCCATTTCATATGCCCGAAAAATTTCACATATCACGCTTAAAAGAAAATAAATCCAAAATGATTCCATTTTTTTACAGAACCAGATTCTTTTTTATACAATAAATAAAAGTTTTCTTCAAGATGAAATAAGTTCATGACTAACAAATAATTCTACCTTTCAATCACAGCCTCACTAGACATAATACATTAGCTTTCTAATAATTAATATATATAATCAAACATATTTAATAGCTAACATTGTGACTAGATTCCAATAGCAAATAGATAGTACCGTGATTTCAATAGCAAACAGACTAAGCAAGTATTTTTTTTTTAAACCGAATGAAAATAAAATCTGGGGTCTAACAGCATAGAGATGCTGGAATCATAATATAAAATTCCAAAACACGGATCATTTTCACAGCAAGTAAATTAACAACCATATCTCCTATAAACTTCATACCAGAATCCCATTTCATATGCTAGAAAGATTTCACATATCACGCTTAAAAGAAAATAAATCCAAAATGATTCCATGATTTTATAGAACCAGATTTTTTTACAAAAAATCAAAGTTCATGATAGAAACAGTATACTCTGGACTAATTCTTTCTTCTATGGACTAATTCTTTCTTCAAGCTAAACTCCTCCAGTAACCATTATTATCGAGATGAAATAAGTTCACAGCCACGATACAGGCCATACTAACATTAACTTCTGAAAAAAGTAATCATGTTCAATAGACATGGGATTCCCCACGACAACAAACCAGACAATCACCTGTACAAATAAGGCAAGTACACAACCATGAGATTTAACATCATACACCAGAGAACAGTCATGCTAGAAAAAGAAAGTCCTCTGCTTAGCAGCCCAAAACATCCCATGATTCAGGAGATATAAACAAACTCAACTTGATATCTAATCTTGAAAAAGGGGCTGGGATATTGCAGTTCAGAAACAGCATCAACAGCATAGAACAACGATGTTGAAGGTAATAAGCGTTCATACCTTCAGTAGGTGTTTTCACAAAAAAGAAACTCAATAACAAAGACTATCGTATAACTATTCAGAAACAGAGCATGAACAAAATAGACCAAGGATTTGGTTGAACAAGGATGAAATTATAGTCAACAAGATAGACAGGGTCTGGGAAAGGACAACGATTTAAAGCTGAGAAGTTTCTGACTTCCCCTTCGTTCTTGGTGGCTACAGCCGCAGAGAGAAAACACCCACGTAAAGCTGACTCTCGGACATTTTCTTTGCACAAATCTATTCTGCAATACTCCGCACGCCTCCCGCTCTCTCCTCACCTTTTGCCTCCCTTCCTTCCGGTTAGGTTTCTTTCTCAATTGCTCTCCTTTAGGTTTTTTCTGTGAGATCTCTTAGGGTTTTTTTCCTTGCCCCCTTCTCTCTGTCCTCTCTCCCGTGCCTTTTATAGAGTAGGAGTGAGTGGGTAAAGAGAGACTCCTAAGCGCATGGTTGCTGCCTTCTTCTCTTGTTCCCAATTTCTCATCCGATTTCATGCCCTTCATTCTCTGCTGTATTCCTTTCAATCCGTGCGTCCTTTCGCCATTTTCGTGACTAATTCACGGACCTCTAAATGGTCCCTCACCTCCACTACGCTGTCATACCTAGTACAGAGTAGTGGGGTGGTTTGTTTGTCATTTCTAGCTCCCACTCCATCTGCCTCTCTCTCTCGCGTGGGATATGGCTCATCCCTGTCTCTGTCGTACGATTTCCTCTGCCTCGTGTCTCAGTCTTATGCCAGCTTCCTCTCTTTCCCTGTGGCTCACTCTGCTTCCTTCGCTTGTCTCCTTCATCCGCGGCTCCCTCTATTTCTGCTCCCCGTGCCAGACTCCCTCTGGCTCTAGTCTGAGCTCGTGCCTTTCACCCGTGTCTGAGCCTCTGGTTCTTTCCTCAACCTCGCACGCGGCTTCCTCCGTGTTTCTTTGCTTGTGCCCTAAGGGCTCCTCAGGTTTTTTTTTTTCCATCTAAGCCTCCCTGCTGAGGCTCAGCCTGCCTGGTCCACGAGCCCCTCTCAATTGGGCTTGTGAACATTTGGAGCGAAATACTAATCAAATATTTTAGTCTAAATATTTATTATTATTTTATTTTTTATATTTTTTATTTTATTTATTATTTATTATTTATTATTTTTATATTTATTTTATGTTTTATGTTTTATTTATTTATTATTATTACTTTATTTATTATATTATATTTTTTTGTTTTTATTTTATATATATTTTAATTTTATTATCTTATTATTTTTTAGTGTTTAGATTTTAGAATTGGAAAATTGGACCACCTACATTCAACTCAAATTTCATTCTAATTCTATTTTTATTTTTTTATCTTTTTTTATTTATTATTTATTATTTTTATTCCTTATTTTATTTTATTTTATTTGTATTATTATTATTTTCATTTTATCAATTTTTGGTTTATTATGTATAAAGACCTAACAAAATACGGTGTTTACTCTCTTGTATCATTACAAAAACCAAATCCTCTTCTTATTGTATTATTTTTAATATTATAACAAGGATAGGGTCTCTAACAGAGGACACCTAACCTACATTATATCCTAGTATAACTTTAATTTATAAAACTATCTCCAATTTAATTATAATATGACCGTCGATCTAGACTCATATTTTCCCCCCTCTTGATTAGATTGTATTGAAATACGTTTTTTAATTCTTAATATAAGATATTTTTAATCAAATCACACGGACTGAAAATAAGAGTTAAATTTAATTAGCTACTTTATTTTTTCTGAAAATCTTAATATCTTTCTAACATTACTTTTATTTAATTTCTTTCTTTTCTTCTTTAAATATATTAAATAAAGATATTTTTTTAAAATATATAATAAATACTACCTCAAATACTAGAAAAAATTTTATATTTAAAATCAGGATAAAAGATCGATTCTTTAGACTGCAGGGCCTACATGGATTGTGTAATTAATAGGACTAGTTTAATAGATGGAACGAAAAAAAATATACTGGTTCAAAAACTTAACTTTTTCTTCATCTCAGACCGGGCTTCGTATTGATAGCCAACTTAGTCTAGCCCAATCTATGTGTACCCTAGTTATATTATAAGAAATGTAAGTGCATTGTATGGTGGACTATTAATAGTGTGACTATCCACTTATGTGAATTATGTGGCCCAACTAATAAAGATGCGGCTATCCACTTGCATGGATATATCCTGTGGTCCAAAATAATGCGGACATGGTTATCCACTTATGTAGGTCATGTGACGCAGATAATGTTCCTTGGAAAAAAAAAAACGCAGATAATGTTGCTATGATTATTCATTTATGTGAATCCTTAGATATGATTATCGTTGACTATTCATTATAATGAATCGTGTTACCTTATGGCTCACTTGTGTGAATTGTGTTGCTCAGGTTTATTTATTAATTACAATTTTCTTTTACCAACATTTATTCATCAACTAACGGCACAACATCCATCAAATACACCTAAATGTTGGTAAAAGAAAATTGTAATTAATAAATAAACCTGAGCAACATCTATTTATTGAATTACTAAGCTTTTAAAGTGCATTTTACTATCTAGAGACTACTCCCTCCTGTCCCATTTATAAGATGTTGTTTTTCATAAATATTAAGAAGACATAATTATGCTCTTAAATTTATAAAAAAATAGTATAAATTTCCAGTCTTACCCCTACTAATTAAAGACTAGAATAATTTGCGAGACAAAAAAAGTTATTAAATGAAAGATAAAAACGGAAATTCAAATAAAAAAATAAAACAACACCTTATAAATAGGACCAAGTAAATTTTCAAAACAACATCTTATAAATGGAACCGGAGGAAGTATTCAACAACTATAATATATATTAAACTTGGCCAAAATCATACTTTTAGTCCCTTAATTTTATATTAGATTTTATTTTAATTTTTTAACTTTATTTTATTATTTTATTTATTTAACTTTTAAAATATAATTAAAAATTTCTCTATTATTAACTTCGTTAACTATGTTAACAAAAAATGGTAATAAAATATTTTTAAATGCTGATAAAATATTTTTAAATACTTACATATTTATCTAACTCATTTTTTATGATAAAAAAATTTCTAAAATTAAGGTTTTGTTAAAAAGTTGGTTATTTAATTATTTATTTTTAATTTTTCAATTCAATTTAAAAATATTTTAAACCACAGATTAATTGAAAACAACACTGCCTTCCCATTTAGTTCTACCTTCAACTACATAGTTATTACCCGATTGTTGTTACTCCTTGCCTACTACCCTGAAATGAAGATCATCGTTAACATAACATAGACACAAGATCATTGTTACTCCCAGCCTACTACCCTGAAATGAAGATATAAATCTGAGTTCCTGAACCAAGAGAACTTAGTCTTCCCGTTTCAACATTATTACTCACAAGTTAAATATCCAACCACATAATATGTAAAAATGGCATAATATATCTGTATAGCTAAAAGACAACAACTTCTCAGTGCAAAAGATAACAGCAATGCAGACCTAGTCGATAGGCCACAGCCACAAGTGCCACACATCAAAATTGTTACAGATTCCTTTCGTTCTCAGATTCTGTTGAATTTATGAAATATAGAAGACAGAGAAGGTGCAAGCAAGGTTGGTAGGATAAAAAATTGATGAAATCTAGAAGATAGAGAAGAGAAGTTCTTCTGGGAAATTAATTTTTATAATTTTCAGTGTCAGTCTAGAAGGATAAGGATCAACCAAGATCAAGCTGAATCTCACCCCAAGAGAAATTATAATTTTGAGCCTAAGGGCTGTGTTGTAGCTTTAGGACTTGCAAATACTACTAAAGCATTGATAAACTTTAAAGGCCTAGGCTTGTCAATTGTAGCTTTAGGAAGATGCAGCCTTATAACCAACTGTGCACATTGATTTAGGATGCCCTTAGTCCCTAGGTATACAAAGAAGCAACGCAGAAATCCATAAAAATTAATATACAATTATAACTGGAAAAATCCTAAAGCAAATCCATATTCAAATAAATATATAATCAACAATAACATGACAAATCCACATGCACCATAAAACATCACCACACCCTAACAACAATTTCACATGCTCATGCGCTAAGGGTGAGTGTATGTCATTTTAACCTTTTCAGTAAAAAACAAAATAAGGGTTAAATAGGTCAATCTATAAGTTAAATAGGTTAACCTATTTAACACACAAATTATTTGGTCTAGGCCAATTATAATCTATTTTAAATTAACGGGTTGCATCTTTATAATCAAACTCATACTTTTTCTAGCATTATATGGATTAACTAGCTAGTTGTGACCCATAGTCCCCTCTCTAGAAACTTGAACAGCCCTACAAGTTGACAAGGGAGGGAATGACTCAACAATTTATTCATAGAATGATTTGAGAAAAAGACTAAAACATCCTTGAATAGCTCAATAATGTTGTTAATGTTGTTGTTCTTGTTATTATTTGTCAAAAGAAAAACAAGGACAAAAATTAAAGATCAAAGAAAACAAATTCTTCCACATGAGGCAATACAAACGTCAAGAATGGCTAGAGGAACGTAGGTGTTTTTCTTGCTTTTTCAAAGCAACAAAAACGTAATAAGTATGATTTTTTAAATGACTCATTTTTTACAATTTTTGTAATAAAAAAAGGAAAACATTATAAATAAAATATTTTTACAAATAAAGGAAATTAGAAAAAATAAATATTGTACTATTTTTATTGAATAGAAGTAAAAAATTAAAAAAATTTAGTAAAAATTTAATAAAATATTTTAATATATTTTTATATCAGATGCATTGTTATCCAATCAAATACAAATTTTATTTTTTTTTTATAACGTATTAAGCATACTTATTTTATCAAACATTATTTCCATTCAATTCTCACTCCCATTCTCATTTTCATTCTCATACCCATTCCCATAAAATCATTCCACACACCAAAAGGGCCTTCAAGCCTCCTCACAAGTCAAGCCTGCCACTCCACGATTCAAGACTTTTGGATACATCTCTGAATTAAGTAGCAAACTACGTGTTGACATGTTGGTCTGGCCTGCACAAGCGTTATCTGACTGGCGTTCTTTTTGGGTACTCTATGGCCAAAAAGACTTGACCACAAACTGAAATAATACTGTGATAATCTCGTCCTCAAGAAGAATTATAATCACAATTTAGTTTTTTAATCCATACTTATCTCTCTTTAATTACACAAATTTCCCAGATTCGTCTTTTACAGTTCATGAAATTTGTTACTTTTCACCAATTTAAACAGATTCTACTATAATTACGGAAAAATACAAATTAGGACCTACAAGAAAAATGTTCCCCAAACAGAACACCTATTTTGGTATGTCCAAGTGAAATGAACTGTACGTATATCCAAGTGCATGCTCAAATGGGGTCTTATGCGAGGAATATTTTTTATAGATGTGGCTTTTTCTCTTCTATTTGATCTATCCATTTAGACACAGATTTTTCACTCTTTTAAATTTTAATTTAATTTTAAATATATTTTTTTTAATTTTATAATTTTCTTATTTACAGAATTTTTCTATTTTTAAGATATAACCTCCTTTTCTCGTTCTTTTTTTTCCCCAATTTTTTTTATCAATGAGTTGAAGTCATCATTTTAGAAGATAAATATAGGTACCGTGTATGAGTAAATATCCTGTCCTGACATCCATTACATTGTCCTATTGTGATGATCAATATTACTTTATGGATTCTCCAAAGCACCAGATTTAACCCTTAAATCAAATAATGGAGTGTGCAATGATGGTCATCCAACTTTTGACAAATTAAATGAAGTGTCGCTTTCAATTTCAAATTATGAGAATTATTACTAAGCCGGTTTTCTACGGTGTTGTGACTTTTGCGTCCCCTTGACAACTAGTGATTTTCAAGTTCGCTTAACCGCAGACAATTCATTATCTAGAGCCTACAATACTTGACCCCAAATGAAACGATGGAGTGATAATGTGGTCCTCAAAGTCAAAGTGATAGTAAAGAAATTAAAGACCACCTTTTTTGGCCATATATGGAGTTATATTCTTCTTTTGGCCGTATATATAACTGTTTAAAAATAGATACCTTTTTTCACCCAAAAAAAAAATAGATATCTTTGAGAGTTAGCTCTTTGGGCACGTTAAGAGAAACTATTTTTATTTTAAAATAAGAAAATAAAATATATAACTTTTATCATTTTATTATCTTTTTTATTCTGACAATAATTGTTTTCAGAAAATATTTTCTCTCTTTTTTTGTTTTTTTTACTTAGGGAGATGTGAGGCATGATGAGTTTGTTCAGGAACGTAGGACACATTGCTTGGATTTGTGTTCCCTCCGGTGCCTGTATATCAATTTCAATTACTTATCAAGTGCAGTGTAAGGTGCAGTGTATTGGAGAGAGGGATAAATTTGCTATAAATAAAATAAAAATATAAAAATAATGTGCTCTTACTTTTACATTGCACTCGAAAAAATTCGTGATTGCAGCCTCTACAAGAATTCCAAGTCCCATGCAGAGTTATATCTTTGCTCTTCTTTGAGTCATTTTTAATTAGATTCAGGGATTTTTTTTAAAAAAATCCTATAATTTATTTATTTATGTAGTTTCAGCTTCACAAACTTAAATAATCCTAACTCCATACAATTTATTTTATGTAGTTGAAAACGAACTTCTGCCTGACGAATTTTATTTTAGCGGACCATGTTAAATTTCAATTAATTACATATTCATGAATTACAAATATTAAAATAAGAAGATGAAAAGAGAGATACTCAGCGTTTGAAAACCCTGGGTATTTTTGTAAACTGCACGAAGTATTAATTTAAGATAACTGTGATGACTATGTAGTTGAATTAAATTTCAAGAAATGTTAAAAAAATATCTTTATGTCTTTGATATAAAAAATACAGAAAATGCTCATTAATGTTTTTTAGTTGAATTTCTAATCTTATCACAAGAGAGATGTCCTTTTGCAATCTGGCATTGTGTTTGCACGCCTTGACTTGGTTTGGAATTGGAGAGATATAAGATGATGTGTGTATTCGTGGATGTTCAATACTTGCACTTTTGATTACTCTGATATGCCAAACATGGGATATCAGAGTAATCAATAACAAAGAATGAATAAAATTTTGGATATTACATTTTCACAAAAAAAAAACTCAATAACAAAGACTATCGTATAACTATTCAGAAACACAGCATGAACAAAATGAACCAAGGATTTGGTTGAACAAGGATGAAATTATAGTCAATAAGATAGACAGGGTCTGGGAAAGGATAACGATTCAAAGCTGAGAAGGAAATTATACCACACTCGAGACTCTGTTACTGGCTTTCTGACTTCCTCTTCATTCTTGGTGGCTACAGCTGCAGAGAGGAAACACCCACTCAAAGCTGACCCTCGAACCTCTTCTTTGGGCAAATCTATTTTGCAGTACCCCGCACGCCTCTTACTCTCTCCTCATCTTTTGCCTTCCTTCCTTCCAGTTAGGTTTCTTTCTCAATTGCTCTCCTCTAGGTTTTTTCTGCGAGATCTCTTAGGGTTTTTTTCCTTGCCCCCCTCTCTCTGTTCCTCTCTCCTGTGCCTTTTATAGAGTAGTTGTGAGTGGGTAAAGAGAGACTCCTAAGTGCATGGTTGCTGCCTTCTTCTCTTGTTCCCAATTTCTCATCCGATTTCACACCCTTCATTCTCTGCTGCACTCCCTTCAATCCGTGAGTCCTTCTGCCATTTTCACGACAAATTCATGGACCTCTAAATGCTCCCTCACCTCCACTACGCTGTCGTACGTAGTACAAAGTAGTGGGGTGGTTTGTTTGTCATTTCTAGCTCCTACTCCATTGCCTCTCTCTCTCGTGTGGGATATGGCTCATACCTGTCTCTCTCGTACAATTTCCTCTACCTCTTGTCTCAGTCTCATGGCCAGCTTCCTCTCTCGCTGTGGCTCACTCTGCTTCCTTCGCTTGTCTCCTTCGTCTGCTGATCCCTCTATTTTTGCTCTCCTGTGCCATATTCCCTCTGGCTCTGGCCTGAGCTTGTGCCTTTCGTCTTTGTCTGAGCCTCTAGTTCTTTCCTCAACCTTGCACGCGGCTCCGTCTATGTTTCTTTGCCTGAGACCTAACACCTAAGGGCTCCCTCTCTTTTTTTTTATTTTTTTTCATCTGAGCCTCCCTGTTAAGGCTCGACCTACCTTGTCCACAAGCCCTTCTCAATTGGAATTGCAGACATTTGGGCTTTTAGTCTAAATATTTAATATTATTATATATTTTTATTATTTTTTATTTTATTTATTATTTTTTTATTATTATCATCATATTTATTTTATTTTATTTATTATATTTATTATTATTTTATTATATATATATATATAATTTTTTTTAATTTTATTATTTTATTATTTTTTACTATTTAGATTTTGGGGTTGGAAGATTGGGCCACCTATATTCAGCTCAAATTTCATCCCAACTTTATTTTTCCTTTTTCTTTCTTTTACATTATTTTATTTATTTATTTATTTATTATTTTTTATCTCTTATTTTATTTTATTTTCATTATTATTATTATTATTTTATTAATATTTTTATTTTTTATGTATAAAGACCAAACAAAATACGAATGTTTACTCTTTTGCATCATTACACAAACCACATCTTCTTCTTATTATATTATTTTTAATATTATAACAAGGATAGGGTCTCTAACAAGGGGACACCTAACCTACATTATATAGTAGTATAACATTAATTTATAAAACAACTATTGATCTTATCAACAATTTAATTATAATACGATCCTCGATCTAGACTCTAATTTTCCCCCCTCTTGGTTAGATCGTACTGAAATACTCCCATTAATTCTTAATATAAAATTTTTTTAACTGAATCACGCGGATTAAGAATAAGAGTTAAAGTTAATTAATTATTTTATTTTCTCTAAAAATTCTAATATTTTCCTAAAATTATTTTTATTTAATTTTTTTCTTTTTCTCTTTGGATATATTAAATAAGAACATTGTTTGAAAATGTATCATAAATATCACTTCATATATTGTAAATAGTTTTATATTTAGGATCAGAATAAAATGACCTATATTTAGTAGATCCGGAGGAAGTATATTCTTTAAAGTTTAAACTGCAGGGCCTACATAGATTGTGTAATTAATAGGACTAGTTTAATAGATGGAACCAAAAAAAAACACATATTGGTTCATAAACTTAACTTTTGCTTCATCTCAGACCGGGCTTCGGATTGATAGCCAACTTAGTCTAGCCCAATCTAGGTGTACCCTAGTTATATTATAAGAAATGTAAGTTGCATTATGGTGGACTATTAATAGTGTGACTATCCATTTATGTGAAGTATGTGGCCCAAATAATAAAGATGCGGCTACCCACTTGTATGGATATATCCTGTGGTCCAAAATAATATGCAGATATGGCTATCCACTTATGTAGGTCATGTGACGCAGATAATGTTGCTATGATTATTCATTTATGTGAATCCTTAGATATGATTATCGTTGACTATTCATTATAATGAATCGTGTTACCTTATGGCTCGCTTGTGTGAATTGTGTTGCTCAGGTTTATTTATTAATTACAATTTTCTTTTACCAACATTTTTTCATCGACTAACGGCACAACGTCCATCAAATACACCTAAACCAAGTCTGCAATCTAGGTATTGAATTTTTTTTTGGCCAAGATCTAGGTATTGAATTACTAAGCTTCTAAAGTGCATTTTACTATCTAGAGATTGCTCAACAACTATAACATATATTAAACTTTACTAAAATTAGACTTTTAGTCCCTTAATTTTATATTAGATTTTATTTTAATTTTTTTATTTCTTTAACTTTCAAAATACAATTAAAAGTTTTTTTATTATTAACTTCGTTAACTATGTTAACAAAAAATGATAATAAAGTATTTTTACATGCTGAAAAAATATTTTTAAATACTTACACATTTATCTAACTCATTTCTTATGATAAAAAAAATCCTAAAATTAAGATTTTGTTAAAAAAGTCAATTATTTAATTATTTATTTTTAATTTTTCAAT
Source organism: Adenanthera pavonina (assembly GCA_026686845.1). Lineage (NCBI taxonomy): Eukaryota > Viridiplantae > Streptophyta > Magnoliopsida > Fabales > Fabaceae > Adenanthera > Adenanthera pavonina. The sequence continues at coordinate 20,875,543 of JAIVEN010000005.1, read as the reverse complement.
TTAATTTAAAATATTTTAAACCAAATATTAATTGAAATCAACACTGCCTTCCCATTTAGTTCTACCTTCAACTACATAGTTATTACCCGATTGTTGTTACTCCTTGCCTACTACCCTGAAATGAAGGTCATCGTTAACTGAACATAGACACAAGATCATTGTTACTCCCAGCCTACTGCGCCCTGAAATGAAGATATAAACCTAAGTTCCTGAACTATGAGAACCTAGGCTTCCCGTTTCAACATTATTACTCACAAGTTAAATATCCAACCACATAATATGTAAAAATGGCATAATATATCTGTATAGCTAAAAGACAACAACTTCTCAGTGCAAAAGATAACAGCAATGCAGACCTAGTCGATAGGCCACAGCCACAAGTGCCACACATCAAAATTGTTACAGATTCCTTTCGTTCTCAGATTCTGTTGAATTTATGAAATATAGAAGACAGAGAAGGTGCAAGCAAGGTTGGTAGGATAAAAAATTGATGAAATGTAGAAGACAGAGAAGAGAAGTTCTTCTGGGAAATTAATTTTTATAATTGTTCAGTATCAGTCTAGAAGGATAAGGATCAACCAAGATCCAGCTGAATCTCACCCCAAGAGAAATTATAATTTTGAGCCTAAGGGCTGTGTTGTAGCTTTAGGACTTGCAAATACTACTAAAGCATTTGATAAGCTTTAAAGGCCTAGGCTTGTCAATTGTAGCTTTAGGAAGATGCAGCCTTATAACCAACTGTGCACTTTGATTTAGCATGCCCTTAGTCCTTAGGTATGCAAAGAAACAACGGAGAAGTCCATAAAAATTAATATACAATTATAACTGGAAAAATCCTAAAGCAAATCCATATTCAAATAAATATATAATCAACAATAACATAATAACATGACAAATCCACATGCACTATAAAACATCACCACACCCCACAACAACTTCACATGCTCATGCACTAAGGGTGAGTGTATGTCATTTTAACCTTTTTGGTAAGAGAAAAAATAAGGGTTAAATGGGCCAATCCATATGTTAAATAGGTAAGCCTGTTTAACACACAAATTATTTTGTTTGGGCCAATTATGACCTATTTTAAATTAACGGGTTGCATCTTTATAATCAAACTCATACTTTTTCGAGCATTATATGGGTTAACCAGCTAGTTGTAACCTATATTCACCTCTTCAGGAACTTGAACAGCCCTACTTGTTAACAAATGAGGGAATGACTCAACAATTCATTCCTAGAATGATTTGAGAAAAAGACTAAAACATCTTTGAATAGCTCAATAATGTTGTTGTTGTTGTTATTGTTCTTCTTCTTCTTCTTATTATTTGTCAAAAAAAAAAACAAGGACAAAAATTAAAGATCAAAGAAAACAAATTCTTCCACGAGACAATACGAACGTAAAGAATGGCTAGAGGAACGTAGGTGTTTTTCTTGCTTTTTCAAAGCAACAAAAACGTAATGAATATGATTTTTTAAATGAATCATTTGTTACAATTTTTGTAATAAAAAAAGGAAAACATTATAAATAAAATATTTTTACAAATAAAGAAAATTATGGAAATTATAAAAAATGAATATTGTACTATTTTTATTAAATAGAAGTAAAAAATTAAAAAAAAAAGCTTTTGTTGTATTTAAAATTTAATAAAAATATTTTAATATATTTTTATATCAGAGGCATTGTTATCCAATCAGATACAATTTTTTTTTTATAACATACTAATCATACTTATTTTATCAAACATTATTTCCATTCCAATTCTCACTCCCATTCTTATTTTCATTCTCATACCCATTCCCATAAAATCATTCCACACACCAAAAGGGCCTTCGAGCCTCCTCACAAGTCAAGCCTGCCACTCCACGTTTCAAGACTTTTGGATACGTCTCTGAATTAAGTAACAAACTACGTGTTGACATGTTGGTCTGGCCTGCACAAGCGTTATCTGACTGGCGTTCTTTTTGGGTTACCCTATAGCCAAAAAGACTTGACGACAAACTGAAATAATACTGTGATAATCTCGTCCTCAAGAAGAATTATAATCACAATTTAGTTTTTTAATCCGTACCTATCTCTCTTTAATTGCACAAATTTCCCAGATTTGTCTTTTACAGTTCATGGAATTTGTTACTTTTCACCAATTTAAACAGATTCTACTATACTTACGGAAAAAGATAACTTAGGACCTACAAAAAAAAAATGTTCCCCAAACAGAACTCCTATTTTGGTATGTCCAAGTGAAATGAACTGTACGTATATCCAAGTGCATGCCCAAATGGGGGTCTTATGCAAGGAATATTTTTTCTTATACGGTAAAAATGTGTCTTTTTCTCTTGTATTTGATCTACCCATTTAGACAGATTTTTCACTCTTCTAAGTTTTAATTTAATTTTAAATATTTTCTTTTTTAATTTTATAATTTTCTTGTTTACAAAAATTTTCTATTTTTAATATATAATCTCTTTTCTCGTTCTTTTTTCCCCCATTTTTTATCATCAATGAGTTGAAGTCATCATTTTTGAAGACAAATATAGGTGACGTGTATGAGTAAATACCATGGCTTGACATCCATTATATATTAAAAATAGAATGGAGTGTGCATGCAATTATGGTCATCCACCTTTTGACAAATTAAATGAAAGTGTCGCTTTCAATTTCAAATTAGGAGAAATATTACTAAGCCGGTTTTCTACGGTGTTGTGACTTTTGCGTCCCCTGACAGCTTGTGATTTTCAAGTCCACTCAAGTTAAGCTTAACAGCAGACAATTTATTATCTAGAGCCTACTATACTTGACCCCACATGAAACGATGGAGTGATAGTCGGGTCCTCAAAGTCAAAGTGATAATAAAGAAATTAAGGACCACCTTCTTCTTTTGGGTATATACATAATTGTTTGAAAATAGATACCTTTTTTTACCCAAAAATAAAAAAAAAAATAGATATCTTTGAGAGTTAGCTCTTTGGTACGTTAAGAGAAACGATTTTTGTTTTAAAATAAGAAAATAAAATATATAAATTTTATCATTTTATTATTACCAACATTGAATATTTTTATTATCTTTTTATTCTGACAATAATTTTTTTCAGAAAATATTTTCTCTATTTTTTTTTTTACTTTGGGAGATGTGAGGCATGATGAGCTGTTCATGAACGTAGGTCACATTGCTTGGATTTCCCTCCGGTGCCTATATATTAATTTCAAATACTTATCAAGAGCAGTGTATTGGAGAGAGGGATAAATTTGTTATAAATAAAATAAAAATATAAAAATAATGTGCTCTTACATTTACATTGCACTTGAAAAAATTCATGAATGCAGACTGTATAAGAATTCCAAATCCCATGCAGAGTGATATCTTCTTTCTTTTTTGAGTCATTTGTAATTAGATGCTTATTCATTTTTCTAAAAAAAAATCTCATAATTTATTTATTTATCTAGTTTCAGCTTCACAAACTTAAATAATCCTAACTCCATACAATTTATTATATGTAGTTGAAAACCAACTTCCGCCAGACGAATTTTATTTTAGCGGACCATGTTAAATTTCAATTAATTACATATTCATGAATTACAAATATTGAAATAAGCAGATAAAAAGAGAGATACTTGGCGTTTGAAAACTCTGGGTATTTTAGTAAACTGCACGAAGTATTAATTTAAGATAACTGTGATGACTATGTAGTTGAATTAAATTTCAAGAAATGTTAAAAAAATATCTTTATGTCTTTGATATATAAAATACAGAAAATGCTCATTCATTTTTTTTAGTTGAATTTTCTAATCTTATCACAAGAGAGATGTCCTTTTGCAATCTGGCATTGTGTTTGCGCGCCTTGACTTGGTTTGGAATTGGAGAGATATAAAATGATGTGTGTATGTATTCGTGGATGTTCAATACTTGCACCTTTGATTAGTCTGACATGGCAAACATGGGAAAACCTTCTTCGTTTCTTTTCCTCTTCTTACTTAATTGCTTCATGGCTTCCTTAGTTTGCAGTGAGACAAACATCACCACAGATAAATCTGCACTTCTTGCTTTCAAATCTTTTATCACTTTGGATCCAAACAATTTCATAGCAAATTGGTCTGTATCAACTTCTCCATGTGATTGGGTTGGTGTCAGTTGTAGTACTCGCCATGGAAGGGTTCATTCCTTGAATCTTGGTGCCATGGATCTCACTGGCGTCATATCATCGCAATTGGGACATCTCTCATTCCTTACTGAACTTGATCTTCGTGACAACAAATTTTATGGTCATATACCGAAAGAGTTAGTTCAATTGCGTCGATTGCAACAACTCAACTTAAGCTATAATGAATTTGATGGAGAAGTTCCAACATGGATAGGGGAGCTATCAGTGCTGCAACACTTGAGTCTTCGCAATAATAGTCTTAGTGGATTCATTCCATTGTCTGTTTGCAACTTGTCAAGGTTGGAGACTTTAGACTTGAGAGCTAACTTTATTGAGGGGATCATTCCACTTGAAATAGGAAGACTTGGGTACTTGAAATTTTTAGGATTTGCGATTAATAAGCTCTCGGGAGTCATACCACAAACAATTACTAATTTATCTTCACTTGAATTCTTGAGTTTGTCTCGTAACGCCTTATCAGGTATGTCTCGGATGATTTGTAAGAACTGTATTTGTTTTTCTCTACACGTGTCTATTTGGATAATTTCCTCTTGATATCCATTTTCGGGTATTTTCATGCATTTTTTTATTTATTGGCAACTTTCCATTTTTTATCTTTTCATATGGATTTTTTATTTATTGGCATATCTTTTTTTTTTCTTTTTTTAAAAAATTGGTTGTCCGATTTTTTCTTTTTATCACATTTTTAAAACAGAAGTAGCTAGTCTCCTTTCATAAAAAAAAAAAAAGTAGCTAGCGTATCGAGGAAAAAAAAAAAAGAAAAGTAGCTAGAATATTGTTTCTTTTACCACTTTGCATTCAAATTCAAATAAGAGATAGCATCAAGCCTTCAAAATTTTTTCAACTGTTAAGAAAGTCAGATCAACAGAGGAGTAAAAGGATAGTCCTTGCTATGATTTAGCCCAATTAGATTTGAAGGGTCTTCCTTCTATTTTTGAATTGCCATTTTTCAAAATGAGCAACTTGCGTAATGGATATGCTATCTGACAGCAACAGATCTACATCTAGATCGTCCATTTTTATATAAACAATTAATATTTTCTATTTTAATTTTATTATTTCTTATCATTAATGATAATAATTTTTTAGAATATCATAGTTACAAGATTATATTTATTCTGCATATTACTTCTAAATGCTAAAATTATATACATACATATGCATCTATGCATGCATAATACATACATGTCTACAAATAACATGTCGACCATCGAAATTTAATTAACAATCTAAATTTGCCGTAAAAACAATAGCACCACTATATTGTTGTTTCAGCAAAAAGACTTGATTATGTCTCATGACATACCATTTATATTGTCTCAAATACATATTAATTCCTGCTTCTCGAAACTAAATTATATGCATGTATAAAGTTGATGCTGACATTTCTTTATATATATATATATTTGAAGGAGGCATTCCCAATGATATCGGCACTCTTCCACTTCTACGGATATTATATCTTAGGCATAATCAGCTTTCTGGTTCTATACCATCTTCATTATTTAATAGTTCAACGCTTCAAGAAATTGATCTTGGCACAAATCATTTCTTTGGTAGTCTCCCAACAAATGTATGTTTTGGGCTTCCCAAACTTGAACTACTTTATCTATATGAGAATGATTTGTCTGGCGAAATACCCTCTATTTGGCATCAATGCACAGAATTGATAGATTTAGAGATAGGTTATAACAAATTTGACAGAGGATACATATCAAGTGATATTGGAAATTTGACCAACCTCCAAATCTTGTATCTTAGCAACAGCAACTTGCAAGGTAAAGGTTTCGATTATATCCATCATATGATAATTATTTACCTATGTTTATGCTAAATTTTCTTGGTGTGTTTGATCTAAGTCATTAATTTGCATTACAAATTTAGGTGGCTCTTCTTTGTATGAATGATAATTTAGCTGGTTTACTGTTAAGGACTTAGATCGTGATGTTTTCTTGTCAAAACAAGTAATTCACGTGTCAAGTTGCTCTGGATTAGATTGTCTAGTCCGAAAGCAAATAATGAATAAAAAGAAAAATGAAATCACAACAGTGAGGCAGATATGTATGTAAATCGTTTCGTAGTCTGATGAAAGAGTTAAAAAAAGTTTTGTAATGATTCATCAATTTATTGAAATGTTTGTTTTTTCATATACGTGCTTTTTTTTCTTGGCTATTTATTTCATATATATCCTTTATCAATATACTAAAATACCCATGTTAATTGTACTATTCCATTTTTAGATGTTGCCAACTCGTTTAGAACACACACACAAACATAAATAATGGTGGGGCAATATTGTTTTTAAAAAAAGTAATATCAAATTTTAAAACGGATGGAGTCCAACAGAAGTCAGTTAGAAGTAAAAATATATCACAGGTTAAATCTTCCAAAACCAGATTAATTTAGTGTTGAAGATCAATGTTAGACCTTTGTAACTATTAGCTCACTTTAATGTAAAATAGAAATTCACTACTACAGAAATTGGCATTTGGTATGCTTTTTTTCGGTATTTTGGTACGTTTTTGAAGCGTACCCTATGTGACCGCTCCAAAAGTCTATTCGTGCGCTTCAATAAGCGTACCTAAACACAATCATTGGGCCGAATAAGACTTGCTATTTCGGTACGCTATGATTGAAAAGCATACCCAATATTTAGCCTTTGGGTACTCTTCTAAATAAAAGCGTACCAAGAGATATGCCTTCAGACACGCTTTTTGTTGATGAGCGCACCCAAATCTCCTTCAATTTTTTTTTTTGAAATACACGTTTTTGTAATCTTTCCTTTTCAACCTGGTACATATAAATTTATAATATATCATTTTCATCCATTCAGCGATTTTCACAATACAGGATCAATCACAAAAATATTGTTGGCTAAAAATTAGTACAAATTAAACATCACAACATTTTTAACACATACAAAACAAGCCAAAAAATCTCCTGGTAATGTCTAAAACAACCCAAAGTCCTAGCTTTGTATCTCCATAACAAGCCAAAAAATCTTTGAACAATGTCTCAAGATTATAAATACCAGCAACCTACATAATATGTTCTAACACATATCTTGACCACTCTTCTTGAAGTTCTTTTATCTCATCTTTGGTGTAGGAATCACAATACGAGTCCGAGAAGTACTATAAAATGAAACATCACAACAAAATTAGTGAAATGAATATGATAAAATTTAATTAATTAAAAACTTACATAATATATACAAGATCTGAAGAACATACTTTCTCCGAAATGGTAGATTGGTCATGTAATATGATATCCTTCATAAACTTTAACACATAATATCCACAATCAATAGTATTTTGCTGCTGAGGGCACTATAAAAATAGTAAAAAATCATATATCAATTTCTGCATGTGATGTATTAATTCATAATAACTTCTTCACTCTAATTCTATCAATGCTAGTACCTGTATTAAAGTCCATTTGTATTGTGTGGGTTTTGATTTGGTTGGAAACCATAAGCCACGGCTCCCACGAAAAGTAGTCAAGGAGCTAACAAGATTAAAAAAAATTAATATATGAATATCACACAAATATATAGATGTATGAAGAAAATAAACATATATGCTTACTGATTAAAGAGCTTCATTATCATATCAGGAGCTGGGCGCAAGTTAGCATTCATGGAATCCAAATAATATATTTCTGGAGTTAAAGGATTAATGACGATCAACACCCAATGTTCCCTAAAAATTTGAAATGAAGTGTAAGCAAATTGTAAGTATTTCACATTGAAAGAATTCAAAATTAGAAATTCTTTAATAATTGAGTCACCCCAAATTATAAGGTGCCAGAAACAACATATCCTCCACTGCTCTTGCTCCAAATAAATCAGACAAAGATCGTGATTGCTCATATATCTTGCTTCCTCCATGTGATGATATTGTATGGGGGTTGACGAAAGAGAATTTACTCGTCAACCCATTAGGGACCAAAAAACTATGGTATAGATACCTTAAATAAAAATACACAAATTGATTAATATTGTTCACATCAAATGACAAATAAAAAAGCCAAAACTGATTTCAACCATGAGCTATCATGCAAGTACCTGAGATATACATTGATGACTGTGGCACCTATCCATTCATGATCAAGCATTTCATTTATTTGCTCAATAGCAAGATGATCAACTACTTGCATGTTGTAAATGCCATAATGAAAATTTATTTCATGTGTTTTACCATTTGCTAAATCCCTTTTTGCTAGGATCCTTAGAGCAATACCATTTGGCCCACATGTGTTATTAGTAACTTCAGGGATGGGCTTTTTCATCACTGGTTTGGCAATCGATTCCTTTGATTGTTGAAGTTTACCTTTGACTTGTTTCTTCACTGGTGTAGCAATAGATTCCTTTGACTTTTGGCTTGTCCCTTTGATTTGTTTTTTGCTCTTTTTAGGTTGTGCAATTTGAGCAAAACAAGAAATCAATTCAGTTAGTTAGGGATCAACAATGAATACAAGTACAATGCATTGTAAGGATATGCCAATTTCCTTACCATTTGTACTACCTCAATGAGGTTGCTTGGCCATGCTACAAAATAACCTATTGCATCACCAACTTTTGTCACTCCATCATCAGTAGGTATTGGCAAATTAGCTCCTTCCTCATCTACTTTGTCAATTAGAACTTTCAAGAAGCCATCGGGTAGTGGTACATTATGTAGAATTGCACCAGGAGTGTTAAACACGCTACCCTTTGCAACCACATGACGTGTTGGGGTCTCCAACCATAATTTGCACTTTGATTCACCCTATACCAATCATAAAGTAATAAATGATGAATTAATGAAAGAAAAACTATAATGTACTTAGTAGGGAAGAAATACCTCAGGAAGTTGAGATACAAGTGTGTAACTATCTTTCATGCTGGGGCTACCTTCTGCCGCCAACTTCCCTGCCCTTAGCATGAGTTTCATATTTTTAAACATCTCATCATATTCATTAAAGCGCATGGATTGTTGGTATAATTGATGCTCTAGGGTGGACACTTTTTCTTCCAAATATGCAACTTTCTTTTCAGCTTGAGAGTTTGAATGTTTTCGAGTCCCGAAGTAGCTTGTTTGAGTGACCTCAAAACCAACACCTCTAACACGACCAGGGACTTCAGGGACTTGTAACACCCTAGCAAGTATATCGTTACGACCAAAGTTCTCAATCTTATCTTCTCTTGATTGGGATAGAAACTTCTATCATCCAAATTATTAAGTAAATGTTAAGACTCATATTTAATAGAATAATGATATATGCATATATTTAATACTTACACATTCATCCCAAACCCTCTGAACACGTTCATCATCAATATTACCCTCCTTGTTTTCTCTTCCTTTCTTCCATAGCACATGACGAGAAATTGTGGATGCTTCTGATCCTGTCTCTTGGATCTAATTTTTAAAAACATAAAAATACAACAAATAAAAACATTAAAAAAATAAAAACATTTAAACCAAACGATAAAAAACACATAATAATCACTCATAAAAAAACAATATATGAGAAACACATATTATATGTACTTACCATTTGTTGCTCAATTGTTGAATATGGTGTATGACCTTTTCGATAAGGATACAGTGAATTGGATGCCCTTTCTTGATTTTCCTCACTTACTTTCTATTTAAAATGAAAAGTATTAATAGAAAAAAATATGAAAATAATAGGAACAACTATATTGGTAAAACATGATATTACCAAAAAAGGACGGATCTTGACGTGAAAGAGCAAAAGCATCCCACTGTTCTTGAGAGATGATATTAGACTGTGTTTCAGGAGGATGTTGATTGATATTTCCACTAGCATCCCTTAAACTTAGCTTTGTAAGATGTGAACGAAACCTTCTAAAACGCACAGCAGCTGCTTTAAGTACAAATTTCCTTCGCTTCTCATCAATATTAAAGGTTCCCTGTAAGTAATATAATTAAAATGTGAGAAAGTATGTGTAAATAATAAGCAACATAATTAAAACAAGTAGAGTAATTAGTGTATTACCGCTATCTCATCCCAAATGGCATCCTTAATTGGATATGGGACATCTTTCCATTTGTTATAAATAATTGGCACTGTTCTTCGTGTGACAACCCCAATCCAACTCGAAAACTTCTGTTCATTGGGGTCAATAGGTTGACCCCACCTATTCCATCCAAGATCTAATTTACGACCAGTACTTCTTATTCGAGTCAACTCTTTCATCATAGTCCTCCCCCGCTTAGCTTTCTTCTCTTTAGTACTACCTGAGGGAACATTGCTATCATGTGGTGGAGAAGCCATTTATCTACAAAATCATCATTGCACAATAAGAAAATCAAAACATACAAGTAGCAAAGTATTAATTTAAAAGCAGAAAAATTTTACATGTTTAAGGCAATCTTTTTCTTTTTCTTCTCAGTTGTATACTTGTGCTTCCTTTTCTAGTCCAAATTAATGGATTGACCCAAATCCCTTCTTTATGATCATCTCTCAAATATAATGCATCATCATTAGTGAAATCACTGCCAAGTGATTGTGATGTCCTAGAAAAAGGATCATCCTCAAAATCAATATCATGACTATTAGGATCAACATCTTTCTCATCATTTATTTTGTTAGTCAAAAGAACAACAGACCACTTTTTATTAGCAGGATCAGTGACGAAAAATACTTGTTGAGCTTGTGATGCTAAAATAAAGGGCTCATCTTTATAGCCCACTTTATTAAGATCCACTTGGATAACTCCTGTCTCATCAATTCTAAGGCCACTGTTGTTGTCAACCCACCTACAACCAAAGACTGGCACACGAAACATGATGTAATCTAACTCCCATATGTGCTCAATGACCCCAAAATATGACATATTCGCATAGATGGGGTTCTTATCTTTGACACTGGATATATGCATAGATTGAGCTACAAGTGTTAACCCACTATTTTGCATTGTACTTCGATCGTCTTGCTCTTTTGTGTAGAATGTGTAGCCATTGATCATATAACCCGTGTAAGAGAAGACATCCATAGTTGGACCCTTTGCCAACCATCTCAATCTTTCTGAAACTGAGATAAGACTATCACTGGTGTTTGACAAAATGTGATTCCTTAGCCAATCAATAAAGAGTCGATTGTGTTCTTTCATTATCCAACTTTCATTCCTAGTGGGGTTCAAGCTCCTTAGTATGTCCTTGTGTTTTTCAACATATGGCTCAACTTCATCTGTGTTGTGTAGGACATATAGGTGTGCTTGCTCCTATTGTACCCTTGGTATGCTTACTATTGCATTTCCACTAATTCCTTCCCCTATTGTTCTTCCCATATGACGAGACTTTGGAAGCCCTATGTTTTCAACATTAGAGAGCTATTCAGTACATAACTCAACTGCTTCTTCCACTATGTATCGTTCAACAATACAACCCTCTGGCCGACTCCGATTTTTCATATACCCTTTTAATATCTTCATATAACGCTCAAGTGGGTACATCCACCTCAAATAAGCAGGTCCACATAGTTGAATCTCTCGAACCAAGTGGACGGTTAAGTGAACCATTATGTCAAAGAATGAAGGTGGGAAATACATCTCAAGTTCACACAAAGTAATAATAATTTCTTTTTGCAATGCTGGCAACTTTGCTGGGTCAATCACTTTACTGCAAATCGACTTAAAAAAAAAGCATAATTTAGTGATAGTACTCTGAACCTTTTTAGGCAAAATGGAACGAATGGCAATCGACATTAAATGCTCTATAAGAATGTGGCAATCATGAGACTTAAGGCCTTTGAGCTTAAGGTCTTTCATTGATACAAGGTTTTTTATGTTTGACGAGTACCCCTCTGGAACTTTAACTCCGTGAAGAAACTCACAAAAGGCAATTTTCTCTTTCCTAGATAGTGTATGTGTTGCTGGAGGCAAATAAGTACGGCGTCCCTTCTTTACTGGTGCTAACTCTCCTCTTATTCCCATAGTAACCAAGTCCAACCTCGCATTGACTCCATCCTTACTTTTTCCTGGCACATTGAGTAATGTACCAATAACACTATCACAGACATTTTTTTCAATATGCATTACATCAAGGAAATGTCTCACATATAATGACTTCCAATATGGTAGTTCAAAGAATATTGACTTTTTCTTCCATCCGCTAGTCACAATGTCTCTTGCAAAAGGTTTGCCAAAGTTATTATTCAAATTCTTCACCTTCTCAAATAGTTGATCACCGGCCAAAGGCTTAGGAGCTATGCCTTCTTCTGAGTTCCCATTGAAAGCTTTTCTCCACCACCGGTAATGATGTGTCGGAGGCAAAAATCTACGATGACCAAGGAAAACATTTTTCCTACAATGTTCTAACCACATTGAATTTGTGCCCTCCTCACATATAGGGCACCCACATTGTCCTTTGACACTATATCCTGACAAATTACCATACGCTGGAAAATCATTAATTGTTCCAAACAACATTGCTCTCAAATTGAAACTTTCTTCTCTATATCCATCATACACCTCTACACCAGTCTCCCACATTAGTTTCAAATCTTCAATTAAAGGAGCCAAATATACGTCTATATCATTTCCAGGTTGTTTAGGGCCAGAAATTAACATAGACAACATCAAAAACTTGCGCTTCATGCATAGCCATGGAGATAAGTTATAAATTACCAAAATTACGGGCCATGTACTGTGGGTACTACTTTGCATACCATGGGGGTTTATTCCATCAGTAGACAACGCAAGGCGAAGGTTTCTCTCTTCTTGCCCAAAGTCAGGGAAGTCATAGTCAATTCTTTTCCACTGAGGAGAATTCGCAGGGTGGCGAAGCTTGCCATCTTTTATCCTTTCATCTGCATGCCATGTTAGTTGCTTCGCAACTTCGGCACTATTAAACATGCGCCTGAATCTCGGAATGATTGGAAAATACCATACCACCTTTGTTGGAGTTGATTCTTTCTTCATATATCGAGAGGCATTGCATTTGGGACACTTATCTAATGATGTATATTCATTTCGAAATAAAATGCAATCATTAGGACAAGCATGTATTCTCTCATAGCTCATGCCGATAGAGCATAAAATTTGTTTAGCATTATATGTTCGGCTAGGAAGCTCATTATCCTCCGGTAGCATCTCTTTCACAACTGTAAGTAATTCTGTGAAACTCTTATCACTCCATCCATTGCTCGCCTTCAAGTTGTACAATTTTAAAACTGCAGACAACTTTGTGAATTTAGTACAACCAGTATATAATGGTTTCTCCGCATCACTTTTCAACCTTTCAAATATTTTTGGACAATCTCGAAGATCCTCCTCAACCAAATTTACAATCTCCTCAAGATGGTCGGCCTCATATATCCTTGTATCAGAATCATTTGATGCACAACTCGCACTATAACCCCAAACATTAGACGCATCCTTGGTCTCACCATGTTTAGTCCAGCATTTGTAGCTTTGATCAATTCCATAACGCACTAAATGACCTTCCAACTCAATTGCACTAATTCGCCTTTCATAGCAACAGTCCAAACAAGGGCATATAATTCTAGAAGGATTTTCTGCATGTTCAACTGCAAAATTGATGAACTCTCTTACTCCATTTATATATTCCTTTGACAATCGATTGGCAGACATCCATTTCCGATCCATACCCATAAGTTGTGAAAAAATTTCGGCAGAGTCTCCCCTATAACTTGGACCTCCAGATAATTCTACAATACCAAGAGATAAATTGTTTTCAGACATTGAAAGATATTATACAACAGCCAGAATCACAATAGCATTTAGTCCAATCCAATCACTATTCTTAAAAAAAATTCAACCCTTAATAGAAAGTCTTAACTCAGCAACCCAACTATGTCATAAGCAACTAAATATAATATATGTGAATGTAAGATTAACATACCTAGGGAGAGATTGTTGTACCCAATGTCACTTGCAATTCCCTTCCAAGTCAATGACTTTATTTTCTGCCTCAAATCTTCTCAAATCTATACATAGATTTTAAGTCCAACCACACAAAAATATTAGAAAGCCAATGAAAACAATATCAATGCATCTAAAGAAATAGATTTTATTCAATTTAAGCAACATTTTATCATATCATGTGCCCTTGAAACATCATCATCATCATCCAACCAACAAAAATATTAGAAAGCCAATGAGAATAATATAAATGCATCTAAAGAAATAGATGGAATTCAATTTAAGCAATGTTTTATCATTTCATGTGCAATTATTATTATTATTATTATTATTTGACTTTATTATTATTATTTGACATTATCTTTTGTCTCTTTTTTTCCAATCCTTCCTTGCAAAAAAAAAACAAACAAACAAACTGGTACTAGTCAAAGAGTTGGAGATGTGCAATCCAAATTAAACGGAAATGGAACAAAGTAGTAAGGAGAGAGAAAATAAATTAAAAAAGGAGCAGATATTATTTTGAGAATATATTTACTATTTTTTTGGGGCATGAAGTTTTGTTATCATATTTATGAACACTATCATAGAACCGGAGGGAAACTTGCAAGAAATTGTATATTTTCTTTCTAAATAAAATTATTGAATTAAATTCATATGGCTTAAATTGAATATTTTATAACATTAATTATTATCAAAGTATTAAATTATAAAAAAAATAAATAAATCTAAACAGTTCAAAACTACAATTTATGCATTCATTTCACTTTTATAAAACATTTGTATGTATTTTCATTCATGTTTTTAATAAAAAATTATTTAAATTAAATAAATTAATGAACTCTTATTCTTTTTTATCTATATACATTTTCTATTCATTAAAATATTTCTTTTTTGGATGACCTTTTCTTTTCCTTTTGAAAAGCAAAAGCAAATGGATTTAGCGTGAAGCATACAAAAGCAAGCTAAGTGCAGACATTGAATGTTGATGTACCTTTCTAAAGAACACTACGAATAGAAATATAATTACTACCACAATTTGTTGTTTTGGCCATTAATATGCAAGCATTAGTTAATCCCTATGGCTTTTATATATTGATTGCTATATAAAATGTTAATTGGTCCAAGTAACTTCATATTCCATCATGTTTTTCTTGGGCTTGCTAAAAATAGAAAAGTGATACAAATAAATTAGTGGTGATTTGGAGTTATGAAAGTAACCTACTTTCATTTAACCAAGTCAATTTGAACATCAATCTTCTTAACAATTTGTTGCCACCAAATAATGTTGGATTAATATATTATACAACAAAAAGGAATACATGCATGCTGAAAGTTCTGATTAAACCAGAAAAGACAAATACAGCTTCATTGCGCGCTTAAGTCTATTGCTTTTGGTAGAATTTAATATACACACACACAAAGAAGACACATCAGCAAAACTTTATATATTGGGTTTCAGACCTTTTCTTTTCACATCCATGTTCAACTTGAACCCTCACCTACATATATTCAACCTCGAGATTCACAAATTTTCCAAAACTCTTCCTCATGGTGCTAGAAAGACAGATTATAGAAGATAAGTGCAAACAGAGGGAAGAAAGCTATAACATGACAGCAGTGGTCTGTTAAATTTACTAAGTGATTCAGCAAGTGTAAGAAAGAAATAACTCAGGGGGTGCAATAAGAGTCAACTTTCAGAAACTATTAGATATCATATATCATAGTATACTCATTGCATTCAGCACCAGGGAACTTGAAACTTTTCATAAGAGTTATTTCAGCAATATTAATTTTTAATTGGCATGTTTTAGTTGCAGTTACATGGCTTCTAGACATTATTGAACAATATACATATATATATGTATACATATATATATATATATGTGTGTATCTTAATAGACACTATAATAAAGCAACATGACAAATAGAAATGGGAAGCAGAATTCAAAAGAGACCTCACATAAGGTTGTTCACTTTCTCCGCTTGGAAGCTGTTTGGTAGAAGAAAAGAAAGTTCCTATCAAACACAGAATTGTTGTTAGGCCAAATTAGAACCACCCAATCTTCCCAAAGTGATAGAATCACATAATGTAATCATCAACAATTCATGAGATGACGTCCTCACTAATAATTATTGTTATTGTTATCCACATGCATATGAATGGGACCCAATCAAACATCATCATGCATGTGTGTCTCTTTGTATACACACACTCACACACACACACACACACACACACACATATATATATAAGCATTTCAGCAGAATCATTTGCTCTGCCTAAAGTAGAACTCTCATAAAGTTGGAAAATGAGATCACAATAACAAAGCAGCAACCACACCGCCCCGTTTTATTTTTTTCTGCAATCAATCTATTCTCCAATACCTTTCTTCTCAGTTACTGTCTCACTGATTCGCCAATTTCTCTTTCCATACTGTACATACATTACATCCTCTCAAATGAAAAATCTATTCAGTATCTTCAAAATTTAAAAAACAAAAAATAACATGATAAATAAATGCACATATAATCCACTTTCTTTATTTCCAATTATTGGCTTTTTTTTTCCAACTCACTGTTGTCACTTAAAAAAAATTACTTAGTTTTCATTTCAGGTATCCAAATTCATATAATTAACCCCCTTATATTACGCTTGGGTGTAATTTTGTTCACAAAGCCCACAAAAGTGAATGATATGTACGACCTAATACCATACTGTAGTAGTTACCAGTTATATCAACTTTAGATTAAATTGGTATTAATGACAACCTTTCTATTTTTTTTCTTTTTTACCCCATTGGTTTTTATGGTTTTACGTGCTTGGTAATCTTACCATGATGTAGTATTGCAGAATCCTTCGTGGTCCCAAGTTTCGCACTCGGAAAAGTTGTTAGCCGATGGTACATAAGATCTGCTTTTTTAAAATTTCAAGATTGTGGTCTCTGTCATGAAAGAATAATATCATTATTCAAAACAATAATAAAACAAGAAATAAAGGAAGACAATGTGGTACAGTTCAGGCATCCTATCCCAAAAAATATGAATCGCGTTATAACCTTGCCATCTATCCCAAACCACGATTCAATCTCCACTGAAATTTACATTCAAATTTTTTCTTACAGTATGTTCTTAAGAGCATCAAACGGATGAAGAAGAAACAAACTCACGAACCTTTGATGTGCAAGGATCCATTTGCAGAAACCCACAAGGCACCAGTTTCGGAATCTTAGGGTGCTGAAGCTACAGTGTGCAGAAACCCAGAGAAGACTCACAAAGACCAGCGAATCTTTACAAACCAGAGAAGATCGGTAAAGCTACAGTGTGCAGAAACCCAGAACCACGAGTTTCACACTTGCCACCGTGACTCATTTGCAGAAACCCATGACAGCCCGTGAAGCTCCGAAGACCGGTGAAGACAGGCGAAGCTCTGCTAATCCAGTGGAGGCAAGACACAGTTCAATGAAGAGCAATGGAGCTCTAAAAACCCACGAGGAGCGATGCAGCAGCAAATCTGAAAAGAGGATAGCTTCGATAGTCCAACGAAGCTCTAGAAACCCATGTGAGAGAAGAACCTTCGCATTTTAGAACAGAGCACGCGACCGGCCACGAAGAGCGATGGAGGGCTGAATCTGTGAGAGGAGGAGCTTCACGTGAGGCAGAAATGGTGAGTTTGGCGCCAGAACATAGAAGAGCACGGGAGTGGTTTTAGGCAACAGGAAATAATTAAGCAGAGTATATTTCTGGAGTTTAAGTTGCGTAGGGAGTAAATGTACTGTTGCTTTTTTTAATTGAGTTTTGGTATGCTTGAGAAAATAGAGTACCGAAACTTCCTATTATTTTGGTATGCTTTTGTATAAAATGCACCTATATCTTCTTGAGTGTGCATATTTTGGTATGCTTTTTAAAGGAAGCATGCCAAAAAATAACTATTTGGGTATATTTTTTTATATAAGCATACCCAAAGGTGATTTTTGGTATGCTTCTTGAAAAAGCGTACCCACAGGTGCGTACCAAAATAACAAATCTGTAGTAGTGATTGTATGATGTTCACTTTCAATTTTGATAAGGTGAAATTCCATCATCACTCTTCAACATTTCTTCTTTAAGAGGAGTACTTTTAGAGGGAAACAATTTAAATGGCACTCTCCCAATATCAACTGGCAATTGGTCGTTGTTGGAAGACTTATATCTAGAACACAACTCCTTAACAGGTATGCTCAATCTACTCATTCATTAAGTTTATTCTTTAAAAGATTCCATTTGCTATTTTTATGTGTGGGTGTGGGCAAAAGCAAATCTTGTTCGATGTTATTTTTAAAATTTCGAACAGAAAATATTTTAATTCCTTAAATAAAAATAAAAAATAGTACATGAATTTCTTTTTTTAATATCATCTATAATAACTTAGAATGTTTAAATGAAGCAAAGTCACTGCACAGGGCTTCTGTTAGAAAACGAAAAATTTTAGAAAAAACAAAAACAAAACAAAAGGAACTGAGTCCGTAATGATTTGATCAATTATCCTTGTAAAAAAAAAATCTAGGTGTAATAACGACACCATGGATTATTGTTAATTTATTCATACATACGCACATACAGTCATAAACATACAGTTCCTGGATGGGCAAATAAATAATGTAGACAAATAAAGGAATTGTGTAATTTTTTTATAGGTGAAATTCCTCCGTTTCTTTTCAACAAGCCTTCTTTGAGAAAGATTAGCCTTGGCAACAACCATTTCCATGGTAAATTGTCAGAAGAGATGTGCCATCAACTCCCTTTATTACTTGAATTATTCTCGATTACTGAGAATCAATTGGAGGGAAACATTCCAAAATCACTATGTAACTGCACATATTTGAAAGAATTATACTTGAGCGCCAACTCATTTACAGGTATGCCCTTAACCATATTTTGTGTGTGTGTGTGTGTGAGTTTGTTTATCTGGAAATAGATTTTGCTTTTCGTCATTCATGCATATTGTATGTTCATACAGGGGAGATGAAATTTATACTGTTATGCTTTTATGGATGGATGAAATTTGTTTTTTCCCTTTCCATTATTTATGCATGGACTAACTAGCCTAACAAAAATATGAAACATTGTAAGAGTTAGTTCGGTATGTGTAGTTTGGTCATATAAAGTGATGCATTCAAGCCTGCATTCGATACATATCATATGCCAAATAAATTATTTTCTTTTCTTCTTTTTAATAGTCCATTTATTTAAAAAGAATATTATTATATATACATCATATTTGATTCCAGGTTTTATACCCAAGGACATTGGCAATCTTAATAAACTTGAAAGGTTGGTTTTGGCAGCAAACAATTTGAGTGGACCTATTCCTTTTTATATATTCAACATTTCAACATTGACACATGTCTACCTTGAATGGAATTCCCTCTCTGGCCTTCTCCCATCATATTTAGGAACCGGCCTTCCCAACATGAGAGCATTAAATCTGGGATTGAATCAGCTTACTGGACAAATTCCAAATAGCATTTCGAATGCTTCAAACATCATTAAGTTAAATTTAGCTCTCAACAAATTTAGCGGAGCTATCCCCAATGTACTTGGGAATTTAAGCAACTTGATGGCAATATATTTCCATGGTAATGATTTGGAAGGTTTTATTCCTACTACAATTAGCAAATTGCAAAGCCTTCAACATTTAAGTCTTAGTAACAATAGATTGCAAGGGTTCATCATAGATGAACTTTGCCAAATCAAGAGTTTGAGTGAATTGTATCTAGACAATAACATGT
Organism: Adenanthera pavonina; assembly: GCA_026686845.1. NCBI lineage: Eukaryota > Viridiplantae > Streptophyta > Magnoliopsida > Fabales > Fabaceae > Adenanthera > Adenanthera pavonina. The sequence goes on along the minus strand of JAIVEN010000005.1, from coordinate 20,855,719 downwards.
TTTCGGGGATGGTTCCCGGATGCATTGGGAATACTTCTTTGCAAAAGTTGAATCTCAGCTCTAACAAATTGATTTCTCATATACTTTCTTCTCTTTGGAGTCTCAAAGATATCTTGATCTTGGATTTATCCTCCAATGCATTGAGTGGAATAATTTCACCTGAGGTATCAAACTTTAGAACAATTATACGATTGAACCTTGCAAGAAATCAAATTTTAGGAAACATTCCCGCAACAATGGGAGAATTGAAAACTTTGCAAATCCTATCATTGGCACATAACCAATTGAAAGGTCCTATTCCTAAATCACTTGGTGGTATGATAAATATTGAGTTTTTGGATCTCTCTCAAAATCTCTTGTTTGGTGTGATTCCAAAGTCATTAGAGACACTTGTTTGGCTTAAATACATTAACCTTTCCTACAATTTATTGCACGGAGAAATACCAATTAGTGGGCCTTTTAAGAATTTTACAGTAGAATCTTTTATGATGAATGAAGATCTTTGTGGAAAGCCCCAACAACAAGTCCATCCATGTAAAAAAGAAATTAAGCACAGGTCAACTAAAATGAAGCTTTTGATCAAATGGTTACTGCCTATCATGTTGGCAATCATTTTGGTTGTTTCATGCATAGTGTTTCTTAATTGTAAGAGGGATCGTGTGAGTGAAATGATCAACAAGGATTTCTTAATTTTGGATGCACCAATTAGGATATCCTATTATGAACTTGTGCGAGGAACAAATAGATTTGATGTGAGTAATTTGCTTGGCAAGGGAAGCTTTGGATCAGTATACAAAGCGATTATTTCAAGTGGAGTGTTAGTGGCTGTGAAAGTATTTAACTCAAACTTGGGAGAAGCATTAAAGAGTTTTGATATTGAATGTGCTGCCCTTTGCAATTTACGTCACCGTAATCTCATTAAGATTATTAGTAGTTGCTCAAATAGTGATTTTAAATCTCTAGTTATGGAATTCATGCCGAATGGGAGTTTTGATATGTGGTTGTACACTCATGACTATTGTTTAGATATATTGCAAAGGTTGAATATAATGATTGATGTGGCATTTGCGTTAGCGTATCTTCATCATGGTTCTTCCACAGTGGTGGTTCATTGTGATATAAAACTGAGCAATATTTTGTTGGATGAAGATATGGTAGCCCATCTTAGTGATTTTGGTATTGCCAAATTGTTAGGTGATGAACAATCAAAAACTTATACCAAAACTTTAGCTACGCTTGGTTATATGGCACCAGGTAATGATTTAGTAATTGTATTATATTTTATTTTGCTTCTAAGTTTCATAAAATCCTCTCTACTGATGCACACGCATATACACACACATGCCATAAGAAACATATATTATGTTCATTTGATTACTATCCATGATATTCAAAAGGTTTTTAACAACAAATACATATATATATTCTTTTTCAACTTAATGACAATTTTACTTAGCATTCAAATTGACATGCAGAGTATGGATCAAAAGGAGTTGTTTCCGTGAAAGGAGATGTATATAGTTTTGGTATTTTGCTTATGGAAATGCTTACAAGGAAGAAACCAACAGACGAGATGTTTATTCAAGGTCTAAGTTTAAAAGATTGGGTTAGCAAATCAACACCACATTCAATCATCAATATTCTAGATGGCAATTTGCTGCATAGAGACAGTCAAAATATTGGTAATATATTACCACATATATCATCAATTTTTGAATTGGCCTTAAGTTGTTGCACTGATTTACCTAAGGCTCGACTTAATATGACTGATGTTGTGGTATCATTGAAAAATATCAAGGCTATGTTCATGCAAAATATTAGGGCATCACAAGTTGAATAATATCAAACTTTGGTTACTATATATTTCTTTAACCTTTTGGTTTGTTTTATTTTTGGAAAATGTAACCTTGTAAGATAGAGTGATAATATTAGCTCTATGAATATCAATATTTCTTAAGTTGTTGCACTGATTTACCTGAGTGATATGTTCATCGTCGATGCAAAATAATGTGCCTATGTTCCTTTGTAGATTGGAATTTTTGGGACATTTTTTCTATAGAATAAGATTTTGACTAAGTGGATGGGCATAAACTTAATAATACCCTATGTTTTATTAGTCATATTTCATATGTTAACATAATCTATCTTATTTTGATAAGCGTTCTTAATAACTTTGCAGTTTATATTTATCAATAAATATAGCCTTTAATTTAAAATGTTTAGGTTCAAAAAGTGATAGAGATCATGTTAATCAAACTTGTGATGATGTTTGTCAAATTTTGATTCATATTTTTATATACATTATTATTCATATTTTTAAGATGGTAGTTAATTAATTGTCACCAATTAGAAATTGATTTGGGTACTCTAATTGACCATAGACAAGGGAAGCTAATATCATACCTTGGAGGCAAAAATACACTTTTTGTCATAACTTACTTCCAAACACCCAAAATTAAACTCCTAAAAACTTCAAAACACCAAAAAACTTTAAATATGACTAGAACATGGTAGATCCATGGCGAGCTACAATATAGTTGCGACCTAGGAGACACAAAATAGGTTAGTGCCATGGCAGCTACAATAATGTTGCGGCCTCAAAGAGATAGAATGGGTTGGCATCGTAGCCTAACTTCTAGCACCGCGGCAGCCCTTGCTGGTATCATATAATCAAATTCAACTTCTCTAGTGTGAATTTCCAACGTACATAACTTTGTGCTCTGACATCCAATTGACCTGATTCTAACTCCTACTGGTCATTCTTGCTCTAATCTATACATAGACACTAATTTCACATCAATCCATCTTCCCATGGAGATTTTGAACACCCGTGAATGATTTAGTCACTTTTTATCCAAAACTCACAACTTACCTTCTCCAATTGTCACCAAAGGCAAATTAGCACTCACACAGGTCCTATGTAGCTCAACTAACTCGTCCAAGAAGGTTTCATCTCAGAGAAACTATTCCTCTGAGATTTGACCCCTTTGAACCCCAAATTCGCATAATGAGCTATATGCCTAAAACTCACATACAAGGCCTAAAATCCCGTTTGGGCTCTCACATACTACCATTCTGACACACAGACACCTGCACCCATAATAATGACCCAGACTGTGGCCCGCATAATCACCACACTCATGCAGGGTTATATTCATTCCACACGATGATATATTCATACACCATATCCAATCATCATTATACAGCATACATAATATCACTCCCAGGACAGCTATATAATACATAAACATTTAACTCTACTTGGCACAATACATAACATAGATAATACAGACACTGCCGTGACTTGAATATTCCCATGTCGGAGAGACTACGATTCCTTTGTCTTCTCCAGACTAGTGCTAGAGTCTTCACCTGAAATGTTGGTCATGGAAGGGGGTGTGAGACAAAATCTCAATAATCGGGAATAACCACAAGTAACCTATATCATCTATCCACACAAATGTACATATGATGTATGCATTGTAAAATAGAATAAAATGCATGTCTCCCTCATACATAGCTAGAACCATGAACTAGTATCATCACAAGACATTTCAAATAGGTGATTCCCTTCCAACAGTTGATGAAGACTGATTTTGAGACATCACCAATCTCACCTCACATTAGTGCACACGGTCAAAGGTACCACTAATGCTTGGACCATGGATCTCCTTCCCCTGGACTACCATGAACTGGTGGTGATTTAGGGAAGGTACAATCTATTGCTTCTTGGCTCTCCAGCCCATGGGAGAGGATTTAGTGGCAGAGATTCCTTCCTTATTTTACCATATCATATATCATATCGTATCACCATATATCATCTCTCTATCACCACCCGATCCACCATTTCTCACAATGTACATGTGGTGATAATGTTCATGCCATATCACTATACAATCATCATTATTATCATATTCATCAATGTCATGCGATGAAATCATGCAATATCATGTCATCATATGTATATCACTAGGTAATCATTATTGTATACTATCTCATCTAGTTGTATGTGTACCACGATATGTAGAAAAAAAAATATACACATACATAACAATATCGTGATGATATAAATGAAAACATGCATATATATATATATAAATACAATCAACAAAACATACAAACATACACACTCGATTACTTCAAGTTGTCAATACCACACACACAAATTTTTCCACAAATTTTTGGATTGCCAACCTTGATTTGCAGTTCTCTGGTAAACCAAACAACTACTACAATGTCATAATATTCTCAATCAACATATAGAATAATTATAAAAAATCCATAATTTAACTAATTATGCTTAACTTAGGTTCCAACAACATAACTACACACTAATAAGCTCTAATTAACCATCCATATCATAATCATCCTCCTACCTCTCAAATTTCTAACTTCCTCAACCACAAACAACCTAGGGTTAGGGATAAATTATACATAGTCCCTCTAAAACTCATATCCAAGCATCATTAACACTAAACAACACTTTATTAATCTAATTACATCTATTTTAATTGGTAGATTTTAGCCAAAATGAGAAACCCAAACACATACCCAAAAATCCATTTCAAAACCGTAGAAAAGTAGAGAGGGAAGAGCAAGAGTCACTTACTCACTTGTAATCAAGCTCCTAGAGTCTGAAAATCACCCTTAAAGGCCAAATTTTTGAAGTTATAAGTCATAATGCAGCTCTTTGTTTCTCCCTTTGATTCTTTCTTGCTCAGCCAACTGAAATGCTTCTAATTTATAAAAATCCAGTGTCTGGCGCCATGGCGGCGGGTAAGTTTGTAGTGGCGTGAAACCCTATTGTATGAAAATTTGTCCAAGTTTCAACTCGTTTGCCATAGCACCACTGTTTCTCACTGTCGTGTGGAGTGCTTCTATCTCCACATTACTCTTCCTCCATCCTAGTTCCTTCGATCTTGCACACATCATTAAGTATACTTCTCGTTAGCTTAAGACTAAGTCTAAAATAGTATCCTAAGGGTTGTTACATTCTCCTCTCCTTATAAAAATTTTGTCCTCAAAATTTCAAACTCTTACCTCAAGCAAAAATCTCAGGATATCTCCTTTGCATGGATTCTTCCATCTCCCACGTGATGTCATTAAATGTTAGGCTACTCCATAGTACCTTCACTAGTTTTTTAGCCTTATTTCTCAATTACTTTACCTTTACATCGATAATTTGTAGCGGCATGACCTTAAAAGTTAGATCCTCTCATAATTTGACTTCCTCATTGTTGATTATGTGAGATGGATCCAGATAAGGAGTGAGCTTTTTCATTCGAATTGATCTTCCAACACCTATGGTAGGAGTAACCTTCAAAAATACATGATCTATGGCATCAAATTCTAATTGTCTCCTCCTTCGATCCACATGACTTTTCTGCAAACTCTGGGCTGTCAAAAGTTTTTGTTGAATGCTTTCTATTTGTTGAGAGCTTTGATCCACGATATCTGGGTCCAATAGGCTTCACTTACCAGGTTCAACCCATCATAATGGTGAACTACACTTTCTATCATACAAAGCTTCATAAGGAGCTATTTGTAAACTTGAGTGGTAACTGTTATTATAGGCAAATTTGACCAATGACAGATATTAATCCCAATTGCCTTTATTCTCTAGAACACAAGCCCACAGCATGTCTTCCAGAGTTTGTATTATTCTTTTAGTCCACCCATCAAATTGAGGATGATAAGTAATACTGAAATTCAAGTTTGTCAGCATGGCCTTTTCAAGTGACTTCTAGAACTTGGATGTAAATCTAGGATCTTTGTCTGACACAATACCTATCAGAACTCCATGTAGTCTCATGATTTCATTTATATATAATTGGGCCAACTTTTCCATAGTAATGGTCTCCCTGATTAGAAGAAAATGGACTAACTTTGTTAACCTATCCACAATTACCCATATTGCATTGTGCCCTGAAGAGGTTCTTAGTAATCCCATCACAAAATTCATGGAGATGGTATCCTATTTCCACTTCGGAATCTCAAGAGGTTGCAACAAACATTCTGGGAGTTGATGTTTAATCTTCACTTTTTGACAAACTAGATATCTTGCTATATATTCTATGATGTCCTTTTTCATTCCTGGCCATCAGTACCCTTGCTTCAAATCTTGGTGCATCTTAATGGTACCTAGATGAATAGTATACCTACTTTTATGAGCATCTTCCATAATAGTTTCTCACAACTCGCAACATTTGGCACACAAATCTGACCATGGTACTAGATGATACTATCCTCCTTATATCAAAGTTCTAGGCCTCAACCATTTTAATCCATTCCCAAATGCCTAAAAGATAGTTATCCTCCAGTTGTACAAAGCAAATATTCCTTTACAAATCACTTGATATATTGATAGTTCCAACAGCTATAACTCCAGGGTGCAAATTGATGGATGACTTCATTTCTCTCAAGCTTTCTAACCACTGTTGTTCTCTTATCATCATGGTGGCTATATGAATTGACTTCCTGCTTAGTGCATCCGCCACTACATTGGCTTTCCTAGGATGATAGTTGAAAACAAATTTATAATCTTTCAAGAACTCTACCTATTGCCTTTGTCTCATGTTTAACACCTTTTAATCAAAAAGATATTTCAAACTTTTGTTATCACTAAACACCTCAAACTAAGCACTATAGAGAAGATGCCTCCATAATTTTAAGGCAAACATTACAACCACTAGCTCAAGGTCATGAGTAAGATAGTTCTCCTCATGAGGTTTCAATTGCCTTTAAGCATATACCATGAGTCTTGCTTATTGTATCAACAACACACCCTAAATCCTTCTTAGATATGTCTGTGTAAATTGTGAATGACTCAAATATCTTAGGGATGATTAGCACTGGGGTGGATATCAGACAAACCTTTAGTTCTTGGAATACTCTCTCACACTTATCATCCCAAATGAAAGGTCTATCCTTGTGAGTTAGCCTAGTCAATGGTATAACAAGTTGAGAGAATCCTTTAATGAACCTTCGATAGTAACTAGCCAACCCTAGAAAACTATGAATTTTACTCGACCATGAGGCATGAAACATCATCCTCATTTTACTCGACTATCACTTTCTTGATCTCTGAGCAGACTGACAAAATAAATGGAAATCCTTTCATTCGAGCACATCCATGTATTTCTTAGTCTCACTCATTAAGGGGTCCAGATATATCTCTCCATTAAACAGAAGGACAAAATCCATCTTGACCATTCATCTTCCTCTAAATGAATTCTATTATGCCAGATCATAGCCTTTATGATTACCCAATTAAATGTGACTTTTGACTATGCCAAAGCATAGTGTTCCTCATGCAGGAAGCGATAGTGATCTCAGGTCTGAGGTCTCAGTGACTGTAACACCTCTATTTAGGATCGTTTCTCATATATTAGGCCTAATTAGAGACCAACTATACTTAATTAGAAGCTTGAATCACAAAATGTTATAATAAAATTTTTTATTTTTCAGGTACTATTCATTTAATCAAATTTCTTTTCCCCAACTAAATTTCAGAAAATCATAACTAATTCAATAAAAATCACATGGAAGTGATTCAAGTCTCTATAGATAGCTTAAAATAATGTATACATGGAAAAAAAAATCAATCAAAGCAATTACTTGGCCAATTTGCACAGTAAATTTCATGAATTTCTACTGTTCATTTGGTCAATTTTAGAAATTTCAGATTTGTAGGTGTGTACTTACTTCTCATATTCAATGTCATCACCTACCATCACATGTCTTTGATACTTCCTAGTACGGATCCTGGTATTAGAGAAAAGCCTTAAATAAAACATCTGTTCTAGTTGCTGATTAATGAAGCTTCATATCCTTTTAAATTATTTATTTTAGGTCATCCTCTTTTAGAGAACTATCAAAACTTTAGGGCTTATCAATCTTTTTCATTGTCTCATTCTCTTTAGAGGTCTACTGTAACCTTATAGTTGGTCTACTGCGACTATGAGATCTACTGTGATCTTATAGCTCTACTAGGATCCTCTATGACCCTTTATCATTACTTAATTGATAAGATCCATCGGGATCTACCTCTGGAAGGCTTCATGACCTATGAAACATCCTTATCTAAGCTAGTAACTACTTTCTTCAAGACTTGTTCTCTTATATTATTAAAATATTCATAGGCCATATTTTCATAATATTTTATATTTGAAGGGGAAACTATTATTGAAATGAGTCTTTTTCTTTCCCGCTACTATTACTTTATCACTTTATTCTCTTTCTACTTTTCTCACTTTTGTCAGCAACAACTTGTCTAACATTTATTAGGTAGCAGACATAAAACTTTGATTATTCAAACTATTTCCTATAATTCTGCTAACCTCTACTAGGATACTGAATTGCCTACTTCATATTAGGCTTTCCTTTTCCTGATGACTGCCTTTAATTCTCTTCCTTGTTTTTCTGTCTTCCACCTTTAGTCATCATACTATTATAACTAGGTGGAATTTCATACTAACTGTATAAATGTGGCTTTGTACTTACTTATTGACTAATCCATTACTTGTCGGAATATAATGATCTTATCTTCATCCTCATCTCTAACAAATCGCAGGAAATATTTATGATGAAAGATTACAAAATAATTTCCGCATCAAGGGTATATTTTGAGCTTGCAGGATCAACTCAGTATTACGCCACCATCTATCTGCCTTTTTCCTAAGTGCGTAAATAGATAGCCTACAAGGCTTTTATTTTAGAGGAATATCCCAATAATAAGAAAATCTTATCTAAACTTAGTATCTAGTCCTCAACCATTTGTACTTCAAACCTTTCATTAAATGAGGGAGGACATCATTTCTAGAACTGAGCTATTACATGCTGTGGTTTAGCATGATCAATTTTTGTTCCTATTGTCAGATTCATTAATACAATCTAGGGTACCTACGGCTAATATTGCCTCAAAGATAAAATTTCAACTCTGGTTTCGTAAGGTTGTCTCTAAGTATCCAAGGTTCGCTGTAACTTTTCAATAATCCTTTGCTACTAATCTCATCTATTCATAATTACTTGCAAAGGATCACCCTATGGTGTCTTTCCTTGTTCAAGAGTCTTTACTCTTATTTGTCTCATGATGCGAACCTTTTCATTCATCTTCATTCCATTTTTATAATAATAAATTCACAATGTATGATCATTCTACTTAGACAACATTTATAAATATAATACCTTTATTTACATGAGTAAACTTCATATGTAAGTTCTTATGATCTCATTACATTATCATTTTATTATACTTCTTACTTATGACTGCTTATGATACACTCAAAACTTGTAGTCATCATTTTTCTTTACCTTCACATATTTATACATAGTCTCATTCATCATTCCATTCTAGAGAGACCAGAGCTATTTTCTTCTCCAATAAAAACTTCATCAAAATTCTCTTCTGGATGCTCTTCTGAGTCCTCATAATCTTCTTCTTCTATGTCTATAACAGGATCCTCCTGTTCCAGTCGGATCACCTCTAAACATGCCAGCTTTTTAATATAATCTTGAAATATTTCTAGCATTTCTTCTTGGGGTCTAACTTTATCCGGCATCAGCAGATAGGGGTATATGGCTAAAGTCTTTTGGAGTCATTACTTGATCATTAGCTCCTGCTAGCTTATGATTTAGCCAAATATCCCCTTATATGCAATAGGTTGCAGCACATTCTTCTAGGCTACTGAACTATGCACTCTCCAACTTAGCTTTAATATAAGCCCAGAAGAAATCATTAGGGATTTCATTGACTAGTGTATTGATCCATAATGACTCCAGGTAATGTACCCTTTTTCCTACTAGAAAGCCCTTGACCTTAGCAACTTAGGAAATATAGCACTTGCTTAGGCCCTCCAAGATATGCCTCATTTTTCTTGAAACACTTTTGAACACTTCGATATACCTTATCTTTTGTATTAATTGGACCATCATAACTAGGGTTATCTGGATCTAGTAAGAAGCCAGCCTTATAGTCCCTACCTTCTACAGCTTCAATTCCTGGTTTTTGAACTTGAGCAGGAAAAGCTAAAACAACTTGCAATGGGACTTCTTTATCAGGTTTAGATCCAGTTGGATGAGACCTTGCATTAATCTTGGGCTTGTCTGAACTTCCTAATGGTAACTTTTTTGAGCCAATATTTTAATCACTTTCTTCCATTTTTGGCTCAGGGATCACCTATCTCTTATAATTAGGATCCTGACTATTGTTTGAGGAAACATCTTATCTGATTCCATACATAATAGTAATCATTGTCAATAAATTGATCCAAAGGAATATTAATAATTAATATATTCCTTTCTCTAAACTTAATTATTTTGGCCCAAATATAATGTTCTAAGAACCTAAAGCTTCGGCTTTGATATCAAAAAGTGTAACACCTCTATTTAGGACTATTTCCCATGTATTAGGCCTTATTAGAGACCAATTATACTTAATTAGAAGCTTGAATCACATAAAATGTTATAATAAAATTTTTCACATTTTGGGTACTATTCATTTAATCAAATTTCTTTTCCTCGACTAAATTTCAGAAAATCATAACTAATTCAATAAAAATCATATAGAAGTGATTCAAGTCTCTATGGATAGCTTAAAATAATTTATACATGGGAGAAATATCAATTAGAGCAATTACTTGGCCAATTTTTACAGTAAATTTTGTGAATTTCTATTGTTCATATGATCAATTTCAGAAATTCCAATTTTTTGGGCTAATTTTGAAAATTCATTATAAATTGTACAGTCATCAAAATTGAGTGATATTTAGACCATATGAAAGATATTTCTATCTAGTTTTCAAGTATATATAAGATTTATACTTTATATATCAAAAATCCTAAACAATAGCACATTCCTTTGGTAGTAGTTAGAATGACCATTTGTATCCTAATACTTACAATAGAAAAATTGTAAGATATTCACATGACCATATTTCATTTTTATATCATGCAATACATTAGCTAAGACTTAAAGGAATGTAAAAACTTGGAGAAAAATATTTAACCTCATCTTTACAAATTTACATAAGAGGTAAAACACATGGCTAATGCAATCACTATCAAATTAAATACCAAATTCTTTCTCCTTTCCCTTCTCTTCCTTGGGGGTCTCACCATTGTTGCTACCTAATCATGGTTAATATATGAGAGGGTGAGATTCAAAGAATCTCAGTAGATAAATCTCATACATTCTATCATATCATCACATTGAGCATGAAAATATCAAGAAAACTTAGTTTATCATATAGGCATATTGGAAACATATACATTTTATAAAAATTTTGACAAAGTTTCATTCTATAAAATGGACATCCCAGGGCTCCAAACCTCTTATACAACTCAGCCAACAACATACAAATATCACAAATTAACATTTCATACATATGCCATAGTATCAAGTATCAAAGAAACAATAATGACAATATGATGTTAGTAAAGAGAATTATCTACCTTATAGTACTTCTTGGCTTCCCACACTTTGTCCAACACTTCTGTAAGCTTTCTTAGGCTTCCTCAAACCAAAACATATCATCAAACAATTACTCAAACTAATGGTTCCATGGCTTTCTTCAAAAAAAGTTCATGAAACCCTAATTCTTCAAAAAATAATTCTTAGCTCAAAAATGATGAATTATACCTCTATTCCATGTACTTTTTTGAGGAATCCAAATATGGCCTCAGAATTACCAAATCCCATCTTTAGCTATGGTTACTGTTCATTCCAAATTAAGCTTCAAAACCTTACAAATTTCACTTTCTTAATCTTAAGCTTTTTCATGAAATCAACACTTGTTTCCAAGGTTTTGGACCATGGGGAACCCATTTTTGAGGTCCAATTTATGAAATTCCAACCCTATGTATGAATAGTAGCTCATAAAAAATTAGGGGAATTTAAGAAAAATTGTTATGTTTCTTAGTTCGTCAAACTACTTCCATATTCATGCTTTAAATGAGTATTATAGCATTTCCCCTAAGTTTGATGATTGGAAAACTCATTTTGTTGCTTAATCTTAGTTTGGCCGAAACCCTAAGAGAAAGAAGAAGAAAATCTAATCCCTAAATCATGCACCAAACCTTACTAATAGCAAGCTTGAAGTGGTAGGAAGCAACTTACCAACTTAAGCTTTCAATTTTTCCTTGAACTTCCTCTTCTCCTTTCCCTCTTTCTCTCTTCCTTTCTTGCATTTTTCTCCTTCAGTTTGCTGCTGGAAATGTCCATTAATGTGCAGAAGAAAGAGGGTAATTAGATGACTTAATTAGGTAGTTAATGATGTGGCTAATCATGGTTAATTAGCTAAATCAACTAAAGTTACTTTTTGGCCAAAAAATTAACTACTTCTTGAGGAAGTTTTCCAAAAAAAAATTTGCTACCCATGCTGCCCCAATTTCATGTCCAATGAGAGGGCCATGAGTATCCAACCTGCTCATTTTTTCTTAATCCAGATATATCTTGAACCGGGTAATTTTTAACCGTACCGATAAAACTGTTTTTTACAGTAATTTAGCATTTTTGGGCTACAAGAATATTCTGATTTTACTTTTATATTTTTATAATTATCCTATACCAAATGATATCTGTATATGGCCTATATCCTGCCCCGATTTCTTTTTAACCATCGGTAGAGCCCACAATTTACTTTATCGGTTTACTGGTACTTTTGGACACTCGACACCAATTATTTCTTCATCCTTAAACATGAACCCTCAATGCCATTTACCATTCGACTTCTCTCATTGAGGGCTTCATTTTGACAGTAATTTTGCATATTTACAAAATTACCTCTAACCTAGGATTAAATTATAATTTTTAAAATTTTTAGGTCATTAGATATAATTTTCTCTAAGAACTTTTGCGCTTTGACTACGCGTAAATTTATTGACTTTAGGGACATGTATGTCATTTTGATAAATTTTTAGGGGCAAAAATATAATTTCTCAATTTTTTCATTCAATTGAGAAAAATGACCTCTTTGCCATTTTTCACACAAAATGGTATCTATTTATTTTCATAAATTTCCTATATATTTCTAGATATTTTAGTTTCCTTGGGATGTTACAATGACACAGTTATATCTATGAGATACGCTTATGACATGTTCCATGCATCTCATGACGGATTGATCTAGCGCCTGTTCCCTAACAGGTGCTAATAATTTTGATATGTATCTTCATACATAATTAACTTATGATCAATCAAAATCATACTAGCCTTAGTTTATCATTATTCCCACAAAGATTATTGATTAGGGATGTTTATGATAAAATGATTTATCTAAGGATATCATTATTATAAAGAAAAACATGCAAACAATATAATAATGTAATAAAAAAAATCTTTCTTTTTTCATAATGAAGTATAATATTCATAGTACAATGATTGGCCTAGGGCACAATCTCTAACAACTCCCACTTGCACTCGGCCTAATCATTGATGTATCTAATACCCATTGACTTAACATGATGCTCATGCTTTACCTGTGCAAGCGGCTTAGTAAGCGGATCAAGAACATTGTCATCAGTTGGTATTTTGCATATCTTTATATCACCCCTATCAATGATTTCTCTGATGAGGTGATATCCTGAGGATATGTTTGGTTCTTTGATATGACTTAGGCTCTTTAGCCTATGCTATTGCACCATTGTTATCACAAATAGATTTATTGGATATGAGATGATAGGCACCACTCCTAGCTTAGTGACGAACTTCTTAATCCAAACAACTTCCTTAGTTGCATCTGATGCTGCTAAGTACTCAGCTTCTATTACCAAATCAACTACAGTGCTTTGTTTGGAAATCTTTCAACTTACTACTCCACCATTCAAATAGAATATGAATCCTGATTGTGATTTAGAATCATCCTTGTTGGATTGGAAACTTGCATTTACAACAAGCTTGCAATCCTATCCTCCATACACCAAGAGTACATCCTTAGTCCTTTTCAAGTACTTCAAGATATTCTTGACAGTAGTCTAGTGATTCTATCCTGGATCCAACTAATATTTACTAGTCATACTTAAGGCATATAAGACATCCGATTGAGTGCACAACATGGCATACATACTAGATGCAATTGCCGAGGCATATGGAATCTTGCTCATGCGTTCTCGCTCATCTCATGAAATATGACACTGAACATTGTTTAGATTGATGCCATGAGACATGGGTATGCAACCCCTTTTTGAATCTTGCATACTAAACCTATGTAGTACTTTGTTTATGTAAGTGCTCTGACTTAGGCCGATTAGCCTCTTGGATCTATCTTTATAGATCCTATTGTTGGAGATTGTGCCCTAGGCTAATCATTGTATTATGAACATTATACTTCATTATGAAAAAAAGAAGGTATTTTTCCTTTTATTACATTATTATATTGTTTGCATGTTTATCTTTATAATAATATCCTTGGATAAATTATTTTATCCTAAATATCCCTAGTCAATTATTTTGTGGGAACAATGATAAATTAAGGCTAATATGATTTTAATTGATAATTATGTGATAATTATGTATTATACAAATCATAATTCTAAGCTCCTGTTAGGGAATAGGTGCTGGATCGACCCGTCATGAGATAGCTGCATTGATCAAGTCATAAGTATATCTCATATATAATCGTGTCATCAAGCCCTCAAACCTAAGATTACCATGGCTTCCTACATGGAGAACACTAAATTTTGGAATAGTCAAAAGTCACCTTTAATTGGGAGATTATAAAGGTTATGATTGGGCATAGTGGAACTCGTGTAGAGGAAGATGAATGGTCAAGATGGAATTTATCCCTCTAATTAATAGAGAGATATATCTAGGCCCCTCGATGAGTAAGACTGAGAAATGCATAGCCGTGCTTGAATGGAAGAGTTTCCATTTGTTCTGTCAGTCTGCTCAGAAATCGAGAAAGTAATGGTCGAGTAAAATGAGGATGATGTTTCCATGCATCATACTTGACCTATATATCATGAGACAAAAGGGATGTGATTGGGCTATATGATAAGTTACATTGGATGACCGATCTCATATGATTTGGGTAGTCACAATGTCTTTCTAGAGGCCACTCGTGACTTGTGGGTCCAATAGCATTATTAGCTCACTGCCAATATCATATGGGCTTACAGGGTCGCACACAAGAACGGGTCAACTTGAGCTAGAATGTCTAGATTTATTAAATCTAAAATGTGTCTAGATTCAATAAATTTAAAGTTCAAATTAGGATGATTGAATTATATATATATTTGACATATATATTATTATAAAATTCGAAGTATATATATATGTTTGATATATTATATTATTTCGATATATATATATTTTATTCAAATTAATTTAAATGAATTAGTTTTAAATTTAATTCTATTTGATAGATTTAAATTTAAACTAATGTCAGAATTTAAATTTGATTTAGATTTGATTCTAAATTTAAATTTAAACTAATAATCTAAATTTGATTTATATGATAAATTAAATCTAGATTTGATTCTGGATATAGATTAGATAGTTAGTTTAGATTTAATCTATTAAATAGATTTAAATTCAAATTAATCTATTTAATTAATATATGATTTAGTTTAAATTATTGATTTAAATTAAACAAATATTAAATCCTATCTATATATTGATATCGCTCGGATTATTTGATACAAAATCAATAGAATTTCAAACCACTCTAGAGAGAGAGTGGCCGTACACTCAGACAGCAAGATTGTACGGACGAATAGTAAGGCGTACGGATGTTCACAAAATAGAGGTGCTAGCACGCCGTTCGAGTTGGGCTCATTATTAGTTCCTGGGGTTCGACAAAATAAAAAAAGAACAACAACGGACGTACTAGAGCTAAATTCTTTTTTAACATCTCAATCTAAACAATGTTAACAGATCCATGGGGGGAAATTTCTTTATATTTTTTCCACTATGCGTGTACGGAAATTCCCAACACCTAATCCCTAGGATATAGGTGGCTTCTCCTAAGTCCTTTATCAAGAAACACTTTCCTAACCAAGCCTTGACATTCTGCAAGGTAGGAATGTCATTCCCAATAAGTAGGATGTCATTAACATAAAGTACAAGAAATACAATTGTGCTTCCACTAACATTATTGTAAACACAAGGTTCATCAACATTTTGGATAAATCCAAACTCTTTGACTACTTCATCGATTCTAACTTTGAGATGCTTGTTTCAATCCATAAATGGATTTTTGAAGCTTGCAAACCTTTCCAAAATCCTCTGGATGTATAAAACCTTCAGGTTGTGTCATGTACACATCCTCAAGCAACTTCCCATTAAGGAATGTTGTTTTGACATCCATCTGCCAAATCTCGTAATCAAAGTACACTACAATGGCAAGATGCATCCTGAATCATGGTGACTGGCAAAAAGGTTTCATCATAGTCTACACCATGGGTTTGCTTGAATCCTTTTGCAACCAATCATGCTTTGAAGATATGCACTTGGCCATCCATGTCATTTTTCTTCTTAAAAACCCATTTGCACCCAATGGTTTTCATACCTTCAGGTGGGTCAATCAAGGTCCATACTTGATTATCATACATGGATTGCATCTCAGACTTTATGGCATGTAACCATTTTTTAGAGTTTAATCCCATTACGGCCTCTCGATAGTTGGTTAGCTTTTCTTGATCCAAGAGCAACACATCATGACTTTTAGTTAGAAGAAATCCATATCTTTGAGGTTGACGTCATGTTCTATTTGATCTTTGTGGGCCTTGTGTTATTTGAGTGGGCTCATCAACTTGTTGTGAGTCTTCTTGTTCTTCTATCTATGGCTTAATATGATTTTATGGCTCTCAAACTTCTTCAAGATTTATCTTACTCCCATTGGTTTTTTTAGAGATAAACTCTCTTTCTAGAAAGATACCCTTTCGAGTAATAAATAGTTTATTCTTAGTGGGATTGTTGAAGCAGTATCCATTAGTTTCCTTGGGATACTCCACAAAAAAAGCATTTTATAGCTTTGGGTACTAACTTATATGAGGCTTGTTGCTTAACATATGCCTCGCATCCCCAAATTTTGAGAAAAAGATAGACTGGGCTTCTTTCCAATCCATATCTTATATGGGGTCTTTTCAACTGCCTTAGATGTAACATGATTTAGTGTGAACACATCTATTTCTAATGCATAGCCCCAAAAGGGAGGTGAAAGATTTGTTTGACTAATCGTAGATTGAACCATATCTAATACGTTCAGTTCTTTCATTCAGAACACTGTTCCATTGTGGTGTTCCTATTGGAGTTAATTGTGAGACAATTTCATAATTTCTAAGATGGTCAATGAATTCTTGGCTCAAATATTCATCTCCTTGATTAGATCAAAGTGCTTTAATAGATTTGTCAAGTTGATTTTGTACCTTATTTTGGAAAGTTTTGAACATTTCAAAAGATTTAGATTTATGTCTCATTAAATAGATGTATCTGTATCTACTAAAATCATCTATAAAAGTAATAAAGTACAAGTAACCACTTCTGGCAGTAGTACTTAGTGGATCACATACATTAGTATGTATTAAGCCTAATAAGTCAGTAGCCCTATCACTATACCCAGTAAAAGGTGTATTTTTCATCTTTCCCAATAAACAGGATTTACAAGTGTCAAATGATTCAAAATCAAATGAAGTGAGAAGCCTATCTTGATAGGGCTTTGAAATGCATTTCTTATTTATGTGGCCTAGACGACAGTGCCATAGGAAGGTCAGATTCAAATTATTTGACTTAATCCTCTTGGTAGTTATGTTATAGATATGTGCATTATTGGGAGCTTCAAAGTTTAAGTAATAATGACCACCATACAAATCTCCATATGTATAAAAGATGTCATTAAAATAAATAGAGCATTTATTATTCCTAATAATTGAAGTAAAACCTTCCTTATCTAAATAAGAAAGTGAAACAATGTTTTTACTCAAAGTAGGAACATAATAGCAATTGTTCAAAATTAACAAAAGCCCACTGTGCAAAACTAATTCATAAGTGCTTGTAGCTAAAGCAACAACTCTTGCTCTATTTCCAACTCGTAGGTCTATTTTACCCTTTCAGTTTCCTACTCTTTTTGAGACCCTGCATATTTGTACAAATGTGAGTACCACATGCAGTATCTAATATCCAAGTAGGAGAAATAGAAAGATTAATTTCTATAACATAAATACCTTAAGTAATAGACCTACTATTCTTCTTTTTCTTTAGATCTTCCATGTAGAGTTCACAGTTCCTCTTCCAATGACCGAGCTCATTGAAAGAGAAACAAAGTCCTTCCTTGGGAGCTTCTTGGCTTTAGGCTTGGTTTTGGACTTGTCTTGCTGCTTGGACTTATTGTCCGGGCCTTTTCCCTTTCCCTTGCCCTTGGCTTTCTTTTTCATTCCTTTTATTTTTGAACTATAATATCCCAAAATTTTACTAGATATCAAGTAATGAAAGAGAAAATAAAAAATGTACAAGGAATTTGTGAAAACGGACAAACACCATTTTGCGTGAAATAAGGCAAGGTCATTTTTCCCGATTAGATGGAAAACTGAGAAGTTATATTTTTCCCCCTAAAAAATTATAAAAATAATATCTACATCTCTAAATATATAAAAATTATGTGCAATGGGAATAGAAAGTCCTTAGGAAAATTACACTTAATGACCTAAAAGTTTCAAAAATTATAATGTAACCCTGGGTCATGGGCAATTTTGTAAATATATAAAATTACTGTCAAAATGAAGCTCTCGATGAAATAAGTCCAATAATATATGGTACTGAGAGTTAATATTCAAGGATGAAGTAATAATCAGTGCAGAGTGTCCAAATGTAACTTTATACTGATAAAGTGGATTGTGAGCCCCACGGATAGTTAAAAGGTAATCGAGACAGAATAGTCATAAATTTAGGATGAGATAGTTAAGGAAATATAAATATAAATTTGGGATGAGATAGTTAAGGAAATATAAATATAAATTTAGAATAGTCATGTAACCTAAAAATGCTAAATTACTATAAAAAGCAATTTTACTAGTACAGTTTAAAATTACTCGGTTCAAGATATATTTGGATCAGAAAAAAATTGAGCACTTTTGGACACTCAAACCTATCTCATTGGTGTCTGAAATGGGGCATAATGGGAAGCAAATATTTGTCCAAAACTTCTCCAAGAAGGTGTTGATTTTTTGCATAAAAAGTAACCGTAGTTAGTTAAAGTCATTAACCATGATTATCATGTAATTAAGCCACTTAATCCTTATCTTTCCTCACCATTCTACATGAGACATTCAGCAGCAAAAAAAAAAGAGGAGAAAATGCAAGAAAGAAAGAGAGAAAAGAGAGAAAGAAGAAGACAAAGCTAAAGGAGAAATTGAAAGCTCAACTTTTGGCAATTTGTTTTCTACCTCAAGCTTGTTATTTGTAAGGTTTGATGCATTGTTCATGGTGTAGTTTCTCTTCCTCTATCCCTTCGGGTTTCTACCAAACCTTGATTTATGAAGGAAATGAGTTTTCCAACCACTAAACATAGGGGAAATACTAAACTAGTCACCTAAAGCATGAAAATGGAAGTAGTTTGAAGTATTATGAAGTATAGCAATTCCTTCCCATTTTCCCTAATTTTTGGCCAGACAAAATTTATTTTTAGAGTTTGAATTTCATGTTTTTGACCCCAAAAATGGATTCATTGGGTCTAAATTAGTCAAGTACAAGGGTTGGTTTGAAGAAAATCTCAAAGGAAAGCTAAGTGAGAATTTTAGGTTTTATGAGTAATGTATAGTATTCCTCTTGAAACCAATGGCTAAGATGCTTAAATGGTGATATGGCTAGGTTCAAGGAAGTTGAGGAAGGCTCAAGAAGTGGTGTACCAAGTGTGGGAAGCAGGGAACACTCAAAGGTAGTTAATTCCCTTACTTGCAATATATTTTCATACTTATTTTCAATGTGATTGATGCCTTGTCATATGAGTATAATGTTGTTTTCAGATGATTTAATGTTATTGGCTAAGTTGATTGAGGGGTATTGAGACCCTGGGACTTCCATTTTTCTAAAAAAAACTTTGCGAAAAATTTTATTGAATCATAAGACTTCAATATGCTAATGTGTTTGGGCCAAAAAAAACAATATACTAATGTGTTGAAATATGTTTACTTGATGTTTTCATGCTCAATGTGATAATGTGACTTCAATATGCTCAATGTGATAATATGTTTACTTGATGTTTGGCAAAAAACAAACTAAGATTCTTTGAATCTCACCTTCCCACATAATAACCATGTTTAGGAAACAACTATGGCAAGGCTACCAAGGAAGAGAAAGAAAAGGTGAAAGAACTTGGTGTTTAAGTTGATATTGCTCACAATGGTCATGAATTATGAACTTTTTTGTAAATCTGTAAATATGATGTTAAATCTAATTCTTCAAACTTTTATGTTCCTTTTGGTCTTAACGAAGGTAGGGCATGGTATGAGGATAAATTATGGCCATGTAAATATTTTATAACTTTTGTTTTACAAGGTACTTGGATGCAAATGGTCATTTTTGACCTCTTCATAGTGAATCTGCCACTGTTTGGATATTCTATGGTAGAAAGTGTGAATGTTATATATGGTTAGAAAGTAGAAAGAAATAGATTTTAAATGGTCAAAGAACACTCAATTTGGATATGTTTTCGAATTATAGTGATTTTTCAATTTTAGCTCCACAAAACTGGATTTCTTGAAATTGACTATATGAATAGTAGAAATTCATATAATTTACTGTACAAATTGACCAAGCTATTGCTCTATTTTATATTGTTTCCATGTATATAATCTTGTAAGCTATTTTTAGAGACTTGAATCACTTTCATACAATTTTTATGGAAATAGTTATGATTTTCCGAAGTTTACTCGATAAAAGGATTTGGTACACATGAACAGTACTGGCAAATTTTGAAAAATTCTATTTTGCTATTTTCTTGATTTAAGCTTCTAATATAATATAAATGGACTCTACAATGGTCTAATACATGGGAAAAAGGCCAACAATCAAGGTGTTACATGAACCATTAAAACAATGCTTGGCTTTTTCTAGATGTTTTGCTCAACAATTTTAAGCATTGAATGCAGTTCAGAAGTTGTTTTCTTTATGTTGTTCATATTGTAGTTCATGATAAACTAGTCATAACTCTCTGGGAGTGAGTTTAAGATCAAATCTATAGTTAACTCCTGGGTCATGGGGAATCCAAGCATTTCAAGGTGATCATGTAGCCTTTCATTTTTAAGACATAAGCACTAATTGATACACCCTTAGTCATTTTGCAGGAATGTAAGGCTTTTATGGTTTCAAACCTTTCTTACCTGGCCTGTTGTTGGAACATTTCCTTGAGATGTACAATCATTTCATGAGCCTCCGTATGTTCTAGATCTCTCTGAAGTTCTGGGACTATGGTGGCTAGCATTAGGCATCTTATATCCACAAAGTCATTGAGATGCTTCGTGTGGGCATCCCTTTAGGCTCTTGGAGCATTGGTTACAGGTTCCATAGGAATGGGTTCATCTAGGACATAACTTTCTCTTATGCTTAAGAATAATCCTTAAGTTCCTAAAACAATTAAGCAAGTTAGTTCCATTGAGTTTGTCCTTCTCAAGGACAGATCGCAACGATAGTGTAGAAAAATTATTTGTTGACATTTTTATACAACAAAATATGTAAAGTCAAGTTAACAATCCCCCACTAGAAATTAACCCTCAATTTAGTTTAGTGGGCTAAGACCCATATTTCACTTAATTGCAAGTCCGCATTGGCAAGATGCTTAAAATTAAGTTATTTAGATAGGTAATTTATTTACCACTTGCATTGGATGTAACTCTTAGATCTTTAAGGGATCTTGTCATCATATGATCCGGCATGTTTAATCTCATCTAATTCCTTGAGACCCAAAACTGTTTTAATAGTCTCAACTAAGTCATACCATTATGAACCTTATGAGTATCACCATTACCTAAGCTGCCTCACTAAGACAACCTAAGTGTATCCCACTTCAGTGAATCTTACGTTTAGGCGATCAAAACCTTGACAGGTGTTCATAAATGGATGGCATTGCTACTTAAAATTTGATTTGAGGGATGTTCTTTTATTTATTATTTTGTTGTCGTTCATATATCTAGTCATTGCATGATCATATATCACGATAGCATCCTATACATACATATGATCTCATCATAAAGCATAAAATGAATATGTCATAATATGGCCCTTCCAAGCCAATGAGAGGATTATTCTAAGATAAAATTTATATACATAAAGAAACCACAATTGAACTTTCAAGGGGAGTAAGGTGAGAAGAAAATGTACATCCAGAGTATAGGATAAGCACAACATGCAGGCCGTATTTAAAATTACAAACCACAATATCTTCCTAGGGCCATATCATGCACCATACCCATCTAATTTAAACAAACAAATCATGATACATATATCACTAACATCTCATCTAACATGAAAAGCTATAAATTTTGTGATTTTGGTGTTAAATTAGATTATGTTGTGCTAGGATTAGATAGCCAATGACGGTCCTGCTAAACATGTTTCACATATACATATTTGAAAGACCATATCACATATATGTTGCAGATTTGGAAAAATCTATCACATACAAAAAATAGATTTGAACCAAATTGCATCACATATGAAAGCAGAAAAGGATTTGTTTAGACAGATTCATAATTGATTCAGAAAATGAATTGAGCATCAAAGATTCTTGCATACATATATCACATATATGAATATCAAATTCACAATCAAATTGAAAATATATTTTAAAACGAATTAGATAGAATATAGTTCACACACATATCACATATATGCAATCAAATTCACTCAAGAACACAATTTAAACAATCACTAACCTAGCTCTGCTGCCACTATTGGAGATTTTGGTACACACGTAGCAGAATAACACAACTGAATCTCTCTCATGGATCTGTCAATGTTGCTTAAATTGAGATGAAGAGGGGAATTTTATCTTTGATATGTGGCTTTTCTAGTTCTTCTTCTAAAATATATATTGGATCAAGATAATGATTTTAGTGTAAAATTTATTTTTGGATAATCATGTACTAATTTAGTGACAATTTTGGCAAAAATACTTAATCAGTACAGTAAATTTAATCGGTAAAAGGTCATTTGGTCCATAAAAATTATCAAAACAATTTTTTGCCAAGAATGAGACAAGTGGCATGCTGTAGCTTTTTAGGACACAAAGGAGATTTTTACAAAAACTTTATTAAAATAAAGTAACTCAAGTTAAAAATTAAAGTAACTGGAGTTGATTTTTATGACTTAAATCCCTTAATCACCTTAGTTAGCCACATAACTCATCATCTTTAGCCTTCATCACATCTGAACTAGTGAAGAAAAGAGAAGAGAAGGCATAGAAAAAGAAGGGAAAAGAAGACCAAGCTAGAGGACTTGTTTGGACTTAAAACTCTCAAGGTAGATTTCTAGGGTTACCCTCTTGTACATACTTGAGTATTATGATATTTCATGAAGTATTTATCTCCATTTTCTTATTAAGAATTTCTATCTAGAGAGAGAGTAGAGAGAGAAAATGAAGCCATGCAGAAATCAAACATGAAAAGTAAAGTAGAGGTCACAAGATACAAGAATATGTCATTGGATTGAAAGTTTATTGAGTTATTATTTTTCTATAATTTATGCTAATTTTCTCCCTATTTAGGGTTTGATATTGGAAGAGAATTTCATGATTTTGACCCCAAAAATGGATTCATTGGGTCCAAATTATGTAAATACAAGTGTATTGTACAAGAAATACCTTAAGGAAAGAAAAATAGAATTTTTAGTCCAAGCATGTATACTTTGTGAAGGCGGTCATCAAATTAGTGGCTAATGACCTTACATTGTGTTATATTAGAGTTCAAGAAAGTGTTTGAAGATCAAAGGAAGAGTGTACAAAGGAAGGAAATCAAAGGAAGTCAAGAAGGTAGTTATTTTCCCTATTATATTTAATGTTGTCATATTTTGTTTTCATAATAATATGACTATGCCATATAGTTCTTTGAATGCTTTGTGATGTATTTGCATTGTTGGCTGGTTGTTCAAAGGTTTTTGTGACCGTAGGATGTCCATTTTACAAAGTGTTACCAAGCTGAAATTTTATGGAATTATATGGCATAATATGAAGTTATGATTTTCATTGATGATTTTATAAAATAATATGATAATGTGAATACATAATTAGGTATAATTACTAAGATTCTTTGAATTTCATTCCTTCGAAATGATTAATATGTTAGGGGCCATGACATGGAAGAGGCAAGGAGGAAGCAAGAGGAATGAAGAAGAATGTGATTAATAATTTGATCATGTAAGTTAATATTCTTTATTATGAAAATGAGTATCAAAATATGCATGAAAGGTAGATTATGTAATGATGTATATTTATATTCCTTCTAGTCCCTTTATGATGTTATGTGTGGATTTGGAACAATAAATGTTGATGTATGAGGTTTATAAAGTTTATTATATGAGTTATGGCATAATTACGAACAAGAAGACTAGTAGAAGTTGGGATAAGTGAACTCTATCCAAAACAGAGCATTCTATTAATTAAGAGGTTTTGATAATTCTAAAACAAATAAGCTTGTAAATCCAATATCAAAGGAACATAAGTGAAATAGACAACAAATTTGGCATTTCCTAGATATTGAAGAACTATTTCTCTTGCTTTAGGAAACTATTTGTAAAAGAAGGTAGTGACCTGTGAATTGCACTTAACCCAATATTAGTTGCAATAACAAATTGAATTATTTATGATTAGCTCATGATTTCAAAATGGTTTTCAAGAAAAGAGCTATCTTATGAGGATAAAGTTTTAATATCAAAATGATTCTAAGTGTTCAATTGGTTTACATGAACATGTTTTAGCTTATGGGGATAAGATCTCAATTTCAAAGATATTTCTACGGGTTTGCGCTATTTTCAAAGTAAATATTTTTCCTTATGTGCATAACCATTGAAGGTTATGGGGATAAAGACTTAATCTAAAAGCTTTTCCAAAGTCTATTCTTTAATTTCATGAAAACGGATTGAGATTATTCGCATAATCCAACTGGGGACCAAGTTCTCAAGTCTTTCTAAGTGGTTATCCTGACAAGGTAGGCATCTTATCCACATAAGGGAGTGAACAGTGAAGGCAAGTAGTACTGTGCAACCTGTTATTCACATAACCTAGGGAGGTTGTCCGCATAACGTGTGTCACAGAGCACTTGGACTCATCTCTATTAAAAGGTTATCTGCATAACCTAGGGTGGTTATCCCATAACCTATATTTTAGAATACTTGAACTTTCCTTAGGTAAACATGTTATCCGCATAGCCTTGGGAGGTTATCCTGATAACCTAAGTTTCACAAAAACTCAATTTGAGAAAAACTTAACATTATCCTAATAACTGAGTGGGTTTTCAAGAAAATGAATTTGAGCTAAAACTTAGTCATTCTAGGTAGCATGTTATCCACATAACCTAGCTAGGTTATCCACATAACGAAAACTTTAAATTGAAAACAAAGGCAAATAGTTACCCGTTATTTGCATAACCTACGGAGGTTATCCGCATAACCTCTGTCAGATGCATTTAATGCATTAGGTGAATGGCTATTTTACTAAAAGTAATGGGTAATCTTTATTACCAACGGATAGTTCTACTCCATGACTATAAATAGGACTTTATTTAAGTTGTTGGGTCATGAGAAGAATAATACATACGCCAAAACTCAGCTGATTCATTCAAAGTTTACCTACTCTCTGTTTTGCTCATTTATTGTATCTCAACTTTCATATCTACTCTGTTGAGAGTGTTTTCATTCCGTAAATATCTACACACTTGTAGAAAGTACTTAGTGTGAGAATACACTAAGGGAGATAGTCTTACTCTTGATTGAGAAGAGTGAGAGAAATTGTTTTAGTACAAAGTTCAGACTGAAATTGTATAACAGTCATTGTAAGAACATATTCAAATCTTGCAAGAGATAGTGGAGAAATCCCAAGTGGTGGCTTTGGGATTGGATTTAGGTCACGTGGAATAGACTGATCCAGGATAAACTACTGAGTTCTCTTCCCTTTGCTCTTTGTTTCTTATACTCTGTTTATTGTTATCTGTTAGTATCACTATTATATTTCATCTTTACAAAAAAATTCCAGTCTTCTCAATTCAATCCCTTCTTAGGAAGCTAGCTAAACTAACACATTCCTTTTAAGGTTTATACATTCTCTAAAAGTGGACTCAATAAGCTTTCCAAGGAGACAAAGATCACTTAATTTGGACAAGTGTATGATTTATAGTGAAAATTTGAATTTATGGTTGAAATCTGGACGGTAAGTAGGAATGCTGTGAATTTTATTGTAAGTACTGATAATTTCAAGGACAATATAAAATCATGCAGAGCTCTAAAAAATCAGTGGTTTACGTGTGTGGAAAACTCTGTGTCCTAAGATTAATATACCACTGACTTTGAAGTAATTGGAGCTTTATGATAAGAGATATGCAGGTATTTCTAAAATTGCTTCAGTAAACGTAAAGTTCTAACTCATAATAATTTAAGTTAATGCCCTGCCCTATTCTAGTAGAATAAATGTAAAATAAAAATATATCTAGAAAGAAGACATATAGGGATTTCCAATGACATAAAGCATGCTTGATTGGCTTAGGATATCATGAGATATAAATTTTTAAAGATGAGGCCGAAACCTGGGAAGTTTCAAAATGACCAAATATACAGTAAATATTTGAGAAATAAACTGTATGAATTGATCAAGGGAATGTTTATTATTTTTCCCATGTAGAAGATCGTTTTAGCTATTTTCAAAGACTAAAACAGTTTGAGATGATTTTTCTAGAATTAGTTATCAATTTTAGACTTTTGTCGGGTAAAATAGAAAATGCACAATGAATAGTACTCAAAATAAAAAAAATTATGTTTTAATATTTTTATGCAATCAAGTCTCTAATCATGCAATAATGAACATAAGTGGAGTCTAATACATGGGAAATTGTCGTAAATTTAAGGTGTTACAAGCTGCTAAAATTTTCTGGTGGCAATTGATATGTTTAATATAATATAGGTTTTGATGACAACAAATATAGTCTAATAAGGAACAAATGCATCATATATGTCTAACATATATAATGTTTGTTAAAAAAGTAAAATATGCATTAGCATGTACTTAACTAAGTTTATAATGCATATATCATGCTATGTACCAACATATCCACTGTACTTTTATATGGTATAATAAAAGTTGGATATATAAATTAGACTAATTACTTAGTTTGTAAGTGAAATATATTAAATGTAGGATTGTCAAAGTAGGAAGAGTGAGCATTGTAATATAAAAATGGAAATTAACATTATGTCTCACTCAAGAAAGGAGAACAGAAAGGATGCTCCAAGAATCGAAGATCAGAAGGGAGCATACCAAAAAGGGAATAACCAAGTGAAAGTGGAACTCAACATTTAAAGACTTAGTTATTAGGTATATTTTATTTTCACTTAGGTTTTCAGATGGTTTAACTTTTGAAATTTATTTAATCTTATCACTATATGTTTTAAACGTGTTAGATTAAGTAAATCAAATGTTAGCATATGTTAGATTCGGAAAGCATTGACTAATAGACAAATTTTGGTGTTGATTCTTACGTACTTTGTGCAAAATTCAAACTTTGCTTATTGTTTGACGAATATCAAGTTCTGAAATTTGAATTTTAAGTTAAACATAATTAGTAAAATGTGCAAAATTCATTTGAGGTCTAGTCAAAATTTAAATGTTATTAAAGTGCATAAAGAGTTTAGGGTCACTCTCTCTGACAGACGAATCTTAGATTTCAAAATTCAAATTTTGAAATAAGAACTTGTGAGTCACGTAAGAGCATGTCTCTTACAAATAAAATTTGAAGTGAAAAATTTGAATATCACAGAGAAGAACTTTTGTACCATATTAAAGAATCCTCTGACAGATGAGTTTCAGATTCTGAAATTCAAATTTCGAGTGCATCATAAGAACATGAGAGAACTCTTCAAACTCGACATATACACTTTTAATCTGAAAAATTTGTATGTTCTGACATGTGATATGTTAGACAAATTCAAAATTTGAATTTCACTCTTAAATACATAAATTTTGAAAGTTCAATGTTGAAAACCTTAGCTTATGGTCTCTATAAAATTCATATGTTGACACCCGAAATTCGAATTTTGGTGTGTCAGACGCATTAAGTGCGGTTGGCGAATGACTAGTTTTGCAGAGTAACCATTGGTTAACGTCTCTAATGGTTATATTTTTTGTGTAACGGTTTGAACTTATAAGTAATGAAATTAAGTATGTTTGTGCCAAAATGCTGCTACAATTTATAAAATGTTTTTGTGTTAGCATTTAAAACTAAACGCACCTCATTAGAGTGAGCTTTCAATGTATCATTTACTATAAGAGAGTGTTTTCATTTTATATTAATTCTTTTCTACAATTTCTGGGTAGAATCTTGTTATGGGAAAACACGAAGGGAAATTACACATCTTGTAAGGGCATGGGGAAAGTGGCTTCACATGTGTTTACTAAAACTTGTGGGATGTACTGAGGCTTCACAAGTGCCTAGATCAAACTTGTGTGATACAATGAAAATCTTAAGTGATAGCTTAGGGCATGGACGTAGGCAAAATGGTTTGGGACAAACCAGTATAAATTCTCGTTTGATCCTTCATCCCCTCATTTCTTCTATCCACTTCATCACACTTTGTTCATTCTTGTTTTGTTGTAACACTTGGTGAAATTGGGCTATACTTCAAAAAGAAAAAAAACATCTTGCATCACCTAATTCACCCCCTTCTTGAGTGACTGGCCTACCTAACAATTAATATCAGAGCTTGGACTCCCAGCAAAGGATCTAATCATATGGGAGCAAGATGGCTAGCTATGGAGAAGGAACTCTTCCAAACAGTGCTAGCATGTGTAGACCACTAGGCTTCAATGGAGAAAATTATACCTACTAGAAGATGAAAATGAAGCTCTGCTTGAAATCTTTGGACTTAAGCATGTGGAAAATCATAGAGAATGGAGATTTCATTCCAATAAAGAGGAGTGAACAAGGGCAGGCCATTGAAAAGCCAAATACAAAATGGGATGATAAGGATAAAAGAATAGTGTTGCTGGATACAAAAACTCAATTCACCATAGTCAATACTCTTTCACAAGATGAATTCTTTAGAGTGTCAGATTGCAACATAGTTAAGGAAATATGGGATGCTCTGGAGATTACTTATGAAGTCACCAGTGAAGTGAAGGAAAATAGACCCAGCTCTCTCACAGTAGAATATGAAATATTCGAAATGATTACAGTCTATTCAGGATTTCCAACTTTATTTTACTCATATCATTAATCATCAAGCAGCTTTGGGAAAGAGTTACTTACAAAGAGAGCAAGCATGCAAAATACTTAGAGCTCTACCTAAGAATGGCAACCAAAAGTGATAGCCATTGAAGAAATAAGAGAAGAATCATATCAATCTGTCATTATACTATTTAGAAGTCTTGCTGAACATGAGAGAAGACTAGACTTTATGTGGGAGCAGCAAAATAAAGGAAAAATGCTGATGTTCAAAGCTATTACACCATAGAACTTAGAAGATGATGATATTGATAATGAAAGTGATGATAGCAATAGTCATGATGAGGAAGATGAGTTTGAATAGTTGACCATCAAATTTGGCAGATACCTCAACATAAAAAACAAAGAGCTTCAGAAACAAAAGCACTCCTGCCACGCAAATAAGTTGAAGTATCATTCAAAGAGGCAAGGAGGAAGTGCAGAGAATAAAAATGAGAAAGATAAAGTGGCATACACCTCTGCAATCTGGGGCAACAGTTCAAGTGAAGATGATGAGGATACCTATCCATGCTTAATGGCTAAGAGCAATGATGAGGTGTCAAATTTTGACACTAAATCTTATTTTGATAATTCTTTTGATGAATTGTAAGATGCTTATAACAAAATGCATGATGAATTTTGATGAATTATAAGATGTTTATAACGAAATGCATGATGAATTGATTAGATTAGCAAAAGCACTTGCACATAGTAAGAAGAAAGTGATTTCGTTAGAAAATAAATTAGAATTTGAAAAGAATGAAAAGGAATCACTTAAACAAAAAATAAATGATTTAGAAAATATATGTGAAAACCACACACGCACTTTCTCTTGTGATTCATGTGATAAATTAGCTAAAGAAAAAGAGGAGTTAACTAAGGTAATAGCCAATTTCACCCAAGGTAAAAATAAGTTAAATATTTCACTTGGCCAAGCAGAATTATGTGTTTGACAAGTTAGGTGATAACTATATGAGTGAATCCAAGGAGAAAAATAAAATCTATTTGAAATTACTTATGCCTACTGTAATGTTTAGCTTACCATCATGTATATATTATGGTAAAAATAGTCATATTACTTATCTATGCAGTATAAGGAAAAATGGTTCGAATAAAAACATGCAATGGGTTCCAAAGAATACCACTAACCCTCCTGGACTCAAGAACAAGTGGGGACCAAAATGTTCTTCTAGTGTTTCATGTGTGTAGAACAGATCCAAGAAGAAAGAACATATTGGTGCAAGAAAGAGGAAAAGAGCATATTGGTGCAAGAAAGAGGGTGCTAAAAAAGAAAAGCTTCTATAAACTCTAAGGCTATGATTGGAAATCACATGGAGAAGCACTGGAAGTAAACCTCTCACTCTTTTCAAGGAAGGACCTCAAACAGAACTCAGATCACTCACCTTGAGAAAAGAAAAAGTAAATGCTTGGACATTATGATATCCCTATTTTTATGGGTTGTTATAAAATGAATAAAAGATGAGAAACGAAGCGAGACAAAAAAGCTATACATAATCAGGCTTTAAAAGGAATTAATTTGTCATCTAATTTTTCAAAGAAGTTATGTTTGGTTTTTAATTGAAATTAATTTTTATAAGGTCCTTAGTTGAAATTAATTCCAGAACTTATCCTGGAAAATATGTAATATACCACTTGAATGAAAGCTCGCTCTAAGCTAGGTGCAACGGTATAAGTATTGTGTAACTAAGAGATTAGGGTTGAGAGATAGACCAATTTGAAAGTCAATGTAAATAGTGAAAAAGAAATAATAAGAAAGTTGGTCTTTAGGTAAAATTACATAAAAATGCCCAAAAGAATTGATAATTATGTTTTTGACTCGACTCTGGGTTATTTCCCATATTAAAAGTAAAATGTGAATATTACATTTAAGCCCCAAGTAAAAAATGTTGATATCATAAAATACATAAGTAACTGAGAAAAATGGAGAGACACTGTTAAGCGTGGAGAGGAAAAGAAGTCATTTTTCAGGTTAAATAGAAAAATAAAAAATTATATTTTAGCCCCAAGAATGAAGAAACCTTGCATGTAGTCCCTTAATAGTGAGTTCAAGATAAAGAAGTTTGGGAAAAATTACACATAATGATTTGAAAGTTTAAAAAAATATAAATTTGCCCCAAGTTAAGGGTATTTTTGAAAATATAAAAAATTATAGTCAAAATGAAGCTCTTGATGAGTTAAGCCCAATGGAATAATATTTGGAAATTAATAAAGTTAGTATCAATTTATTATGGGCATTTAGAATAAAAGTCAGTATTATATCGATTAAAGGTTATTTTAGACTGCAGAAAAAGCAGTATAGGGTCATGGATAGTAAATGGACCCTGTCCAAATATATGTTGGGTCAAGATAATGATTTTAGTGTAAAAATTATTTTTGGATAATCATGTACCAATTTAATGATAAGTACAACAAAAATATTTAATCGGTATAGGAAAATTTAATCCATAAAAGGTATTTTGGTCCATTAAAATTTGAGAAGCAATTTTTTGCCAAAAATTTTGGGGAATGGCGTGTCCAAGGCTACTAAATGGGACAAGGATGGAATTTTGCAAATTTTTTAATAAAGTTAATCAACATAACCATTGTTACTATTTCTCCTTTTCATGTCTTTCCTCTTAATGTTGGGTTAAGTGACCAAAATCCATCATTTCTTCACTCATCACGTCTGAAACAGCAGCTCTAGGAAGAAAAAAAAATCCCAAGGAGAAGAGGTAGAGTAAGAGACAAAGAACCAAACCTAAATTTCAAGGTAATGATTTCTAGACTCTAGCTTGTGTTCTCTTAAGGTTTGAGCTAGTTTTCATGAAGTATTCCTCTCTTTTTTTCATTTGAAAATTTCTACCTAGGGGGAGAGTAGAGAGAGAAAATGAAGCTATGAAAGAAACAAACCATGAAAAGGGTTGTAGATCTTCCAAGATGTAAGAATATATCATTAGTTTGCAAGATAGTTGAGTAAATATTTTTCTATAATTTCATGAAATTTTCTACTGATCTAGATTTTGATTTAACAAGGGAATTTCATGATTTGACCTCAAAAATAGATTCCTTGGGTCCAAATTATCTAAGAACAAGGGTGTTGTACAAGAAATTCCAAGTCGCTTGCAAAATGGAATTTTATGGTTCAAGTGTGCACTTTGTGAAGTAAACCATGAAACCAGTGGCTAATGGCCTTGTTTTATGATGCTATATGGTTCCAAAAAGTGATAAGAGATTAAAGGAAGTGTGCACAAAGTTTGAAAAGGTTTGGAAAGTTCAAAAGTAGTTAACTAACCTAATCTTGCATTATATTATTTTATAGTTTGCAATGATTTTTATGTTATCTCAAATGTTTGTAATGATGTATTATGATGATTTGTCCATATTGACTGAGTTATTTGAGGGGTTATGTGACCTCAGGATATTCAAAATATAAGGTAAAACTCTATCAAATTTTCTACAAAATGTTTGAGCATAGATAATTCTCAATGTTTAAATGATGATTTGATGATGTATGTTTGCATTATGTGAATCTAACCCTCCCCAAATAATAAATATGATTGGCTCAAACCACGGCAAGGATGGCAAGGAATCTATGGAGAAGGAAGAAGGATATTATTACTTGAATTGATGAATCAAGCTATGACGTTATCTTTTGAAATAAATGAAAATCATGTATATGTTATTAGATCTGTACCTTAATGATGTTATGTTCCCTTGAGTATCATGGAATGATGGGTATAAACCTAGAACCAAGAATAATGATGTAAACAAGTTATGAAGCTTATTTTGCCAAGTGATGCATGGAAAAGCTCATTTCCTCACACCCTAATGATTAACACAGGTACTATTCATTAAGGCAAGACAATTATTTGAATGACTCATATACTCTAAAAGTAGTTAGAATAAGCTTTCCAGAGAGCTAAAGAACACCTAAATTGGATAAATGTACAATTTATAATGAATTTTCAAAGTTAGGGTTCAGAATAGGACAGTGTGGAGAAAAACTAAAACATTTGCCACGAACACTGGAAATTTTAAAATGTAATATAAAATCGTACAAAACTCAAAAAATTCAGTGTTTGTATTTTTGAAAACCTCCAAGTCTTAGGAAATGAATGCCATAGGTTTGATTGCATTTGGAGCTACAAAGAAAGAGTTATGTAATTTCTCCTAAAACTATTCCAATAGAAGTAGTGTTCTGACTCTTAATATTTTAAGTCAATTCCATGCCCTGTACAAGGTGAATAAATGTAAAATAAAAATATATCTAGAAAGAAGACATATAGGGATTTCCAATGACATAAAGCATGCTTGATTGGCTTAGGATATCATGAGATATAAATTTTTAAAGATGAGGCCGAAACCTGGGAAGTTTCAAAATGACCAAATGTACAGTAAATATTTGAGAAATAAACTGTATGAATTTGTATAGAGAATGCTCCATTTCATATTTTTCTTATGTAGAAAATATTTTTAGCTATTTTTAGAGACTTGGATTACTTTGAGAAGATTTTTCTATAATTAGTTATGAATTTCTTAATTTAATCAGGTAAAATAGAAAATGCACAATAAACAGTACCCGAAATAAAGAAAATTCTATTGTAATATTTTTATGCGATCAAGTCTCTAATCATGAAATAATTGACATAATTAGAGTCTCATACATGGGAATGGACTTAATTTTAAGGTGTTACAGACATTGGTGTGACAAATGCAAAGAAGAAAAATGAATAATTACTCACCAAAGTCAAGTAGAAGATAACAAAGAAATGATCTTTGGTAACCTCTGACTCTTACCCTTTTTAATTATTGCATTATATGTATGTAATTGGGTAAGATTGAACTATGATCCCATGTATACTGTATAATGTTTAAACTGGTTATTAGTGGACCTTAGTAAGAAAGGGTACCAAAGAAAGAAAAGATATTCCCTTTGCTTTTGCAGGTACTCCTTGAGCTAAATGGTGAAAATCAGATAAAGATGGAGTATTTGATGTGCTTAATTCGAATCATACTGAAAAGAGAATAAATTAGCTATTAACCAAGCTGATTTGTAAGTAGTTAACTAGTTTTTGAATATGCTTGGTTGGTGCTAATACATAAGGTTATTAAAATAAAATATGATCCTTATTCAAATAATGAACTATCTAAATCTATTGATACATACTGTGAAGTTCAATGACTGTACAAGTGAATTTTTTTATTTGTATAATCAAACTTATTTGCTTTTCATAATTTCTCTTACTTACTAATTAATGATATGAAAAGCAAGCATGTTTGAATAAATGTTCATACTCAGGGAGAGCTTATAACTTTGAATGAAAAGATTTTTAAAAGCTCTTTCTAATTTAAAAGAAAAATCTCAATCATGCATTTTTGTATGAACATGTTTATTTGTTGCATTGTGCTTTCTTAGTCTTATCATATGAAATGCATAGGTTGAAGGGGAGTATTTTATGTAATTAACTTGCTTATACTTTAACTCACCCCATTTACTGTTAAGAGTTTTACTGCTTCATCTCTCATTGTTCTTAAATAAAGAAAGTAACAACTCTTTAAATTTGAGATACCTCTTGTGGTGTGTGCATATCATGGTCATCCTAATAAGAAGCATCATAACATTTGATATCATAATAGTTTTAAGCAGCAACTAATATTAGTTTTGATATCACCAACAATTGGTATCAGTTTCAATATTAGTAAAAAAATGGCATAATGTCACACCTCATATTCAGACTTATTTTCCATGTATTAGCCTCCATTTAGGTCCATTAATACATGATTAGAGACTTGATTACATAAAACAGCTTAAACCAATTAATTTCATTTTCGGGTACTATTCCTTTAGTTGATTTCATTTTATTTGGTCAACAAAAATAATATTGATATGGTTCAAGTCTCTAAACATAGCTTAAAAGATTATATACATGGGAAAACTGTTGAACAAGGGAAATAATTGACCAATTTGTACAGTAAATTCGTAAAATTTTCACTGCAGCAATGGTCATTTTAGAAAATTCCTGATTCTAACAAAAAATTTGAAAAATCACCATTAATCATACAAAACTCCAAATTAAGTGATCTTTATATCTATGTAAAGCTACACATGTCTAGTTTTCAAAAATATAAAAAATTTACATATTAAACATATTAAGTCCTATACAGTATTTCAAAATTCCAACAGTGCTTAGAAAGGTCTCTTGCATTCTTCCAACTTTTCAAAATACACACTAATATGTATATACATAGCTATAACTTGCCTTTATCTTACATGATACTCCATAACAAACCTAGAGGAATATATTAATATGAAAATACAGCATGATCATATCTCATAAGATTTTACATAACATCTCACATAATAGTATCAACCTAAGTATCATTATCTTGAACATTAACATACTTCTCCTCGCCTTTCCTTTTTTAGGCAATCTTGTCATAACTTGAACCTAAAATTTGTTAGACATTTAGAAAAGGGTGAGATTCAAAGAATCTCAGTAGCAACCACCATCATGCACACATATTATCATATATATTACAAGTATTAATCTAAAAACACATCAAGCATGCATTCAAATCATTTTAGCACAACTATTTTATAAAAATTTGGGTAGCACTTTCCCTTGTATTTGGACATATTCAGGGTCACATTACCCTTCAAACAATCCAAACAACCATGCCAAATCATCACAAGATAACATTTTAAATATTAAACACATCATTCAAGCCAAGCAACATCAATGACAATGCATAGGCATACATAGGTGAATTAACTACCTTTGGGCTTTCCAATGATCTCCAAACTTTGCAAACTCTTTCCTTGATCTTCTAACACTCTTTTGGATCCTATACCCTCATAAAATAAGGCCATTAGCTACTGTTTTCATAATTCACTTCACAAAGTGCTCACTTGAACCCAAAATTCCATTTTGCAAACCACTTGGAATTTCTTGTACAACACCCTTGTTCTTACATAATTTGGACCCAATGAATCCATTTTTGAGATCAAAAGTTTGAAATTACTTCTCTATTAGAAACCTAGGCTGGCCAAAATTAATAGAAAAATTGTAAAAATTATTTGCTCCATGAATCTTAGGTTAGCTTAGGTTTTCATGTTTTCTAGTGCATATTCTACCATTTTCCTTTGATTATTTGGCCATAGCTCCACTTTGTCTCCCTACTCTCTCTCATGGATGAAAATTTTAGAGGAAAAAGAGGATTAAAAACTCCATAAAAGCACTCATAAGTGCTCAAGAACATAAGCTAGTGATCATGGAAGCTTACCTTGATGATTTGGTCTTCAACTTTCTCTTCTTGCTCTTCCTTTCTCCTTTGTGCAATTTGCTCTCTTCCTCTCAATTTTCTTCTATCTAGATGTGAAGAATGAAGGTAAATGAAGGCTAACCACACTTAAGCTCATCACTTGGAGGAAAGAGATGAAAGGAGGAAATAGTAATAATAGTTAAGTAAACTAAACTTGGTTAACTTTAATGAGTTTTTGAGAAAATTCCCTCCTTGTCCTCTTCAGTATGCAGCACGTCCTTTGTCCTCATTTTTGGCTAAAAATTGCTTCATAAAGTTTAATGGACCCAAATA
Organism: Adenanthera pavonina; assembly: GCA_026686845.1. Taxonomy (NCBI): domain Eukaryota; kingdom Viridiplantae; phylum Streptophyta; class Magnoliopsida; order Fabales; family Fabaceae; genus Adenanthera; species Adenanthera pavonina. The sequence goes on along the minus strand of JAIVEN010000005.1, from coordinate 20,818,732 downwards.
CCCTTTACCAATTAAATTTACTCGTACCGATTAGGTATTTTCACCAAAATTGTCATTAAATTAGTACAGTATTATCCAATAATTAGTTTTACTCCAAAATCATTATTTTGATCCAAAATATATTTTAGCAAGGCCCATTAATTTTTCTGAAACTAATACTGCCTTTTTCTACGGTCCAAATTGACTTTTATCGAGTAAAATATTAATATTAAATTCTAATTATCCAAAAAATATTATTTTGACCTTAATGAATTTTATACTATATTCCATTGGACTTAGCTCTTTGAAAGCTTTATTTTGACTATAATTTTTCATATTTATAAAAATGCCCTTGACCCAAGACCAATTTATAATTCTTAAAACTTTCGGATCATTAGGTGTAATTTTTTTCCAAAATTCATAAAATTTTCTTCAATTTCCCCTGCATCCACCCCCTTCCTTTTTTGCTTTTTCTTTTTCTTTTTTTTCTTCTTTTTTTCATGGGCAAAATTATCATTTTTTTCTTTTTTCTTTCCAACTGAGATAATGGACCTCTTTGTCCTATTTCATGTCAAATAGGGTATACCCATTTTCACAAATTTCTTATAGATTTTAAAATATTGAGCCTTGAACATTCATGAAAAAATTCTAGGATATTACACATAATCTAAACATGCAGTGCATAGTAAGTTTTGATGATGATTTGCATTTCAGTTTATGCTTTAGTATGTACTTGAAACAACCTTAGACATCTGAGCTTACTCAAGGACCCTCACAAATAGGGAGAGAAGAATTGTGGGTGAATTTTTCGTCAAACTTTTTTTACATGTAGAATACAAAATAATATCAAATAGAGACACCTATACATTCCTCCACCTCCTAACTAAGAGCATAGGACTTTAGAGGAGATTGAGAGCCAAGTCCTGTCTATACATTCTGCATGCCACGTATTATTTTTATCAAGCAATAAGTACCACCTCGTGGTTAACCAAATATCATCATCACTATGCGCGAAACGAAGATTCTAGCTAATGGGCTAAGCTCATTTTGCCAAACACTTCTGTTCTTTTTTTTTTTTTTTATTTTGACCTAAACCATTTTTGTTCAATGAAACAAATTCTATGATGTTTGATATAACGACCCTTCAACTATGGTAGACTTAGTCTTGAGTTAATGAGAAATTTGCTTGTTGAATTTGCTCAGCACCAGAGGAACTACAACCGGAGAAAGGATCAAATGGGACAAACATTAACAATAGATATAGAATCAGAATCATATCACACCATGGTGAAGAATAAGGTCACTGAGGCAATCAAGCAGAGGAACCCCAAATTTTCGAGACAGTAAAGGTCCATGATACCAGTGTTCGAATTCTAATAAATTTAGACGCGTCTCAGTCGGCAGACTAAGAAGAAATTGAAGAATAAGAAGAGCTCTACTAGGATTCATGTCCTCTGGTCATGGGGCTCAATTTCTAGACCTTGGGAGCTTGAATCCTTGTTGGTGAGTGAATTTATATCCTCCCTCTTCTCTTTTTTGCAAGATTTTCAGTTGGAATTCGTAGGTATGTGTGGAAATTCTCTTGGGTTGTCATTCCACTGATTAAATTACATATAATGGATTTTTGAAGTATGGTTTGGTATTCTAAAGACTTGGGTATGAGTTTTGGAAGGATTAGTATAACACCCTAAACTCAAGGAGCTCGAGACAACCCAAGAAAACAAAGAAAACAAAGAAGAGAAGGTATGACAAAGAGGTAGCGCCGTAGCATGAGCACCTAGAGCCGTGGCATATCACACCTTAATTTAGGCATCTAGTCCCATGTTTTAGACCTTATTTAAGTTAATTTAAGCATAATTAGAAGCTTGAATCAAATAAAAACTAAAAACAGAATTTTCAATAATTCGAATACTCTTCACTTGGTAAATTCTATTTTACTGACTGAATTTTGAAAATTCATAACTAAATCTACAAAAATCATATTAGAGTAATTTAAATCTCTAAAAATAGTCAAAAACATTCTATACACAAAAAAAATATATAAAAGAATAATTTCTGGGCCAATACATACAGTTTATTCTCCAAAAAATCACTATGAATTTGGTCAGTTTTACTTTCCCAAGATTTTGGCCTTAATTTTAAAAATTCATACCTCACTCTACCCTAAGCCAATTCATGAATTCTTTATGTCACTAAAAGCCATGTATGTGTACTTTCTAGAAATAGTTTTCTTGTACATTTATTCAACTTGCATATGGCATGACAATAACTTAAACTATGAAAGGTTAGAACATTATTTCTACTGGAACAGTTATGGGAGAAATTACATAATTCCTTCTTTGTAGATCCAAATGATTTCAAACTAGTGGCATTCATTTCCTAAGACTTGGAGCTTTTCATAAATTTAAATCATTTAATTTTTGGATCTATACATGATTTTATAGTGCCTTTTGAATAATCCAATATCATCCATGAAATTTCCAGTTTTCATAATACTATCCAGTTCTGAACCCTAATTTCAAAAATTCATTATAAATTGTGTAATTAGCCAAAAAGGGTGATCTTTCACTTGTTGGAAAGCTTATTCCATCTACTTTCAGGAAATATACAATACTTGTATAAAATACAATGTTTCAAATAGAGTGAACCTGCTCTAATCACGGTTGGTCATCTTGAACAACTTCATGCCATATCTTACATAACTAACTTCATAATTGATATCCATCATCATTCATTACTTCAAATTCATTCCATACATGATAGGTAACTCAATAACATATTCAAAACTTCACTTCAACTTAGCCCTCACATATAAACTTAAACATGTCATTGATGCATAATATCAAAACTTGCATAGTTGTATTGCTCATCACCAGCTTACTCCTTCCCTTTGACTCTTCTTTGACCTCTTGCATTGCTTGACCCTAGCATATTTGTCATGTTAGAGAGGGATGGGATTCAAAAAATTTACCCAATCATGTATTCATATTATCATATTATTTCATAAAGTAATCAATGAAAATCATAAAATCATATTATGCCATACAATTTCATAAAAAATTTGGCATGGTAACACTTTCTAAAATGGACATCCTAAGGTTATTAAACCCTTCAAACAACTAGCCAATAATGTCACAAATCATTCAAACAATAGATGGCATAGTCATATAATCATTTAATCAAAGCATGATAACATTAGGCATAAAATAGAAAATAACTACCTTTGGGCTTTCCAAATTTCTCCAAACTTTGAGAGTACTTCCTTTAATCTTTTGACACTTCTTGGTATCCTATAGCATCATAAAACATGGTCATTAGCCACTGGTTACCAATATTCTTCATAAGGTGCTCTCTTGAACTAAAAATTCCATTTAGTTATCCTTTGAAAATCTCTTGTACAACACACTTGTCCTAGCCTATTTTGGACATAAAGAATATATTTTTGGGGTCAAAATCATGAAATTCTCTCCTATCTCAAACACTAAATAGGCAGAAAATTTTAGAAAATAGTAGAAAAATATCTACTCTATGAATTTGCAAACTAATCACACATTCATGCCTTCTAGGTCCTTTCTAAGTTTTTCTATGGATTGGTTTCTTCATGGCTCAACTTTTACTTTGTTCTCTCTCTCTAGAAAGAAAGTATCAAAGCAAAAATAAAGAGAAATACTTCATAAAACATCACAATACTCAAATATATACAAGGTAGTGACCATAGAAATTTACCTTAGAAGTTTGAGGACCAAACTTTTCTTGTTGCTCTTGTTTCTTGGCTTCTATTTTTTTCATGCTATTCTCCCTTCCTTACTGCAGTTTCAGATGTGCTGAAGAAAATGGAAATGACTTATGGCTCACTCTTTGATATTTTTAAAGAATAACCATCAAAATAAATTATGGTTCATTATCTATTTTGGGTTCTTTACAATAAAAATTTCTGAAATTCCCTCCTTGTCCCCTCTGTAAATCAAACACCATATATGCTCTCTTTTGGCCAAAAATTGCTTTAATAATTTTTATGGATCAGTATACCTTTTACCGATTAAATTTACTTGTACTGATTAAATACTTTTACCGTAATTATCATTAAATTAATACAAGATCATCCAAATTTTGCTCCAAAAATCATTACCTTGACCCAAAACATATTTGAGCAAGGTCCAATCACTATTATTGAATTGGTATTGCTTTCTTCTGCAGTCTAAAATAACCTTTATTAGATAAAATACTAATAGTAAGACTTTAATGCCCAAGAAATATTATATTGATCTCATCAAATTCCAAATAGTATTCCATTGGACTTAGCTCATCGAGAGCGTCATTTTGAGTGTAACTTTCCATATGTACAAAAATACCTTTAACTTGAGATAAATTTATAATTTTTGAAACTTTCATTTCATTAGGTGTAGTTTTATCCAAAACTAGTTTGGCTTTCTTTCCCACGAGTATCTTCTCCCTTTTTTTGGGGACAAACTTACAAAGTATTTTCATTTATTGGGATAAAATTATTATTTTCTTGTTATCCGATCTACCCTGGAAAAGTGACTGTTTTGCCTTTTTCATTTCTTTCTATGTCTTTCTATTTTTGTTGTTTCTTTGTAAATTTTTTATATTAGCATTTTTTCTCTTGGAACTTAAATGAAAATTTCACATTTTAATTCTAATATGGGAAATGACTGTTTTACCCTTAAATCAGGTCAAAACATAATTACCTATTCTTTCAGGCATTTTTTGGTAATTTTTCCTTAAGACCTATTCTTTGTTTTTTATTTTTTAACTATTCACAATAATTTTCAAATTGGTCTATCTCTCCACCTGGACCTTCCAAAGATATAATACTTATATCGTTGCGATCAGCTCGAGGCGAGCTTTCATTCATGTGGTATATTGCATACCTTATAAGGTAAATTTTGGAATTAATTTTTGCTTTAGACCTGATGAAAAATTAATTTCAATTAATGACCAAACATAACTTCTTCTAAAAACAATATGGAAATTAATTACTTCTAGAAATTGAGCATGCGACTTTTTTGTCTCACTTCCTTTCCTATCTTTTCATATATTTATAGCATCATGTAAAAATAGAGATATTACATAGCTAGAGATGATTCTGGTACAATTCGAGGAATATCATAGAGAAGCATGGCGATGCAGCACCAAAGACAGTAATTGCATTTAACAATTTGCTGATGCGACAAACCAACTTCCGACAAGCACAACTTCACGCTCCGACCTCTAATTGACTTGGTTTTAAAGCCTATAGGTCACTCTATTCCTATTCTAACCATAGACATCAACCACACCTCAAAACACATCCATTTGGAGATTTTGGTTACACAAAAATCGAATTGCCACTTTTGAACAAAACTAAGAATCAAACACCTCCAATTGCCACTAATAGACAATTGGCACCCATAAACCCTTCTAGTAGGTCACATATGACTCAAGGGATATGTCCAAGAAAGTTTTCACCTAGAGAAACCATTCCTTCGAGTTTTAAACCCTAAACCAACTAATAGGTTGTATACCTATTTCACACCTCCAAGGCCCAATGACACGACAAGGCCTACAACCATACATACATGACTGATGAAATTTAGAGCTGCCAATCTCAAGTTCCATAGAATCAAACCTTAGAGGTTGGAAGCATCATATACCACACTCAGAACATGATTGACATTGATCACATCACTAACATAATCATAGGTCTATCAATACACTAAAGGCTATAAACCAAACATAAAGAGTATACGAGAGGTTATACAACGATTTAACCCCAAGACAATGAAGATAAGTCAAGTATATTTAACATTACACAACAGTATGAATGACACTTTACAAACAACATAAATAGAACACTTACAAGAAGAGGGGTTAACCCCAACACCCATGAGTGATTTCAATCCTCCTTGCCTAGGCCTTTCTTGGTCCATTCCTTGCTAGAGCTAGATCCTTTACATGGCAAGATTGTTAGCCATAGTGAGACATACATCCCAGTAACCAGAGGTACATGCAAGTATACACATATAATAGAACATGCTTTGATAGAAAAATTCAATGTCATATCCAATTTGAATGCAATATGCACGATATGCATACACAAGTCCCATTAATACATGGCAAAACCATGAGCTAGTTACCATGACAAGGTAACCTTAACCAGTAGCCCCTTTCCAATTACCTATGACAGTAAATTCCATGGTCACTATCTAGCTCTCCTTGCAATAGTTCTAGCCTGGCCAAAGGTCAATACACTAAAGGTCAGATCATGGCTCCCCTTCCCTTGATCCACCCGAATTGGTGGCTATTTAGAGAAGATGCACCCCAATTCATAGTTACTTGAGTCTCCCAACCATAGGACGACTATTTCATGACATAAGCAACACCACCTGAATCGACTATTTAGTAAATGGAATAACACAAGCCACACTGCCTAAACACAAGGCCTCATGTACTATTTAGTAGATTGGTATACCATAGGGCATATAGAGCATCGTCACCCAAACCATATATCCCAACAATGTATATCATGTGACAATGCCCAATGCATGCTAACATATCAACACATGTTAAACTTTACATTGTTCGCATGCCATATAACTAAATACAATACATCATGGGACGCATAATAATCATTTCATATTGATAATCATCATAGATACTTATATCATACTCACTATTATCATCATGCCATTTTCATCATAAATCAAGATAGGGATAGAGAACTTACTAGCCATGTAACTAACCGCACATATAATATGAAAAGGGACAAGTATACTCTACCAAATGCATATCATGATATGGAAAAGATGATACATAACTAGCCGTTTAGACATGCTCGATACCATGGTAGGACAAAGAGAGCAACCACAATTGATTCAACACTTTCCAACCATTATCCGAAGTTAAAAGATCACAATTGAGCAATGGTATAACCCAAACAGCACCAATTTCCCATTGCCGTCAAAATTCTCAATCTTTGACATATACAATTGTCAATTCTAAACACCATCCAATTGCATCAAAGCATTCTAAGGAAAACCTAAGCATCAAAATACCCCAAACAACTCAGAACAATAATTATAGCACCACAGATTTGGACTGCCAAAGATACATCCATTCTAGGGTTAGGGTTTAGCAATTATACAACTTAAATACTTAAAATCCTTAACCTACAGCTTGTATACACCCAACAATACATCAATGAGGCATTTAAACTCATTTCAATCGGTAGAAAAGCATCTCAACTAAAACCCTAAACAACTCCCAACAAAATTCACCATTTAATCTAAAGAAAAAGGAGAGGAAGATTCAAGCTTTTCCAGGGATAAAATCATGCTCCCAACCTTTAGATTGGCCAAACCCTAGCAGAGCACCGAAAATCTCATTTGTTTCTTTCTATTTTGATGAACTAGAAATGTTATGACTTAAACCTAATCTGAAGATAGTGCCACAGTGCCACTAAAGCACTATTTTGTTTCTTTCTGTTGATATGAGACCATTCTGTCTTAGTCTAGAATTCTAGCTCTAAAGTCGTTCACTATGGTACCATCCAAGCTCACTGCAACACGAGGCTATTATGTACCTCCTCTTCAAATTACTCATATTCAATCCTTACTCTAGCCTTGGTCCCTTCGGTCATGTACCATTCATTTAGGTGCTTTAGAATTTAGTAACTAGGGTCATTAAAATTAGGATTGGTTTAGGTAGAACCCGAGATTTGAAAATGTTAAGGAAGCATATAATTCGCATTGTGAATGATTGGTACTGATTTGGATGGATGTTAAGGACTCCTTGATGCATGTTGATGTTAATGAAACCATGGGTTTACCATAAATAAGCTGGGTTTATTGGATTGTGAGTTGTTGTGATATATATTTATTATGTTGATTAATGGTATCATAATGTTATAGTGCTCCAAGTTGTGATTGAGAGTTGCAATATTCTTTGAAGTGGTCTAGCAACCTTGCAATTCTATATTGGTACCCTTATGGCTATTATTCCCCTCCATGCATTTGGTTGTGTATTAACAATCCGAGGTAATTGGGGTGTATGTTTTATGAAATGTAGATTTTATATTTATATATATTTGTTTCTTTCATATTGAGATATGTCCTAGGCATGGCTCATGGTGAAATGATAACCTCTTTCTTAGTCTTATGCATGTGATTATTGACATTTTGTAACATGTAATTGTTAGCATCCTCATATTGGTGATAGCTTGATATATGATGATGAAAATATGTATATAGATATATATGAGCATTAAACATGATAGCATGATAACATCATCCAACAAGTGGAACACGTGAGGCCTCGTGTCCAAGTGGTGAGGTTGATATATGTGTATCCCTGCCACTAAATCTTTTCCTATAGCCGGGAAAGTCAGGTGGCAGTGGATTTGGGGATCACTTTCCCTAAATTACCACCAATTCAGGTGGTTCAAGAGAAGGAGAATCATGATCCAATCAAGTGTGGCCTTTGACCGAGTTATACTAGTGTTCGGAGAGCTTACTGATGTCTTGGAATTAGTCTTTATAGGTTGTTGGATGGGAATCACTTGATGGGTATGCCTTGTAATGTAACTAGCATGTGATTCTAGTCATGTATATTAAGGGCATTGCTTTCATTGCAGTGCATAGCATTTCATTACATGTATCTATATATATATGTTATTGGTGGTTGTATTCCTCAAATATTGGGACTCTATCTCACATCCCTTTATGAACAACATTTCAAGCGAAGACTCTAGTACTAGCCTAGAGAAGACGAAGGGCATCGAAACTTGTAGTTGGTAGTTTCTATAGTTAGTTTATGTAACATATTGTACCAAGTAGTTTATCATTGTGTATGTTGCCTGAAACGTTGTATCCTGGGCATTAGACAATTTATGTGGTTGATGTAATAGGCCCAGTTATATAGAAACCCAACACTATGATGATTTCATATAGGCCTTGTTAGTTTGCTATGTTACATGTTATGCTCTTGGACCCCGATATGGGTTAGTTTGTGCTTGTACTGTATGTAATTGGCTCTGTTAAGTTAGAAATGCATGCTTGTAGCTGATGTATGTGAATGTTTGGTTAAGTAGGTATCTAACCCACTGATTGTCAAGTGGGTCGAATTCTACAGGAATGCTTTCCTTAGCTAGCACCATGTCTCTTCTCATTAAGTTACTATGGCTTGAACTACCCTGATCAAAGCCACCTTTATGAAACTGGCCTTAGCCAAACCAACTTCTTCCTCTACTAAACCAGCCTTTATTGACCTAGCCTCTTGCTCTTCTAAAACCACTGCTACTACTAATCCCAGATTCACTTCCTTTATTGATTCCTCCTATTGGTCCTGGATGGAAAAAGGGGCAAATCATAGAACTCTTCTTTTCTCCCTCAGTGTCTTTCATCTATCTGGATAAACACCCAGATCTTGGCATACAAGTCCTCAAAAGATGTAAAATCCACAATTAATAAGCATTCCTTTAGTTTTGCCTTGGCATCTTCAAGCAAACATTATGCCGTCCACACGTTATTAGGATAATTCTTTAGGTAAGTGGAATATCTCACCAAGGTCAAAAACTGATCAATATATTCATCTACTTACAAGTTCCCCTATTGAAAATCCAGAAACTCCGCCTCTTTCTGCATCATTAAGGTGGGAGGGAAAAAGTACATGAAAAAGCTATCTTTAAATTGTTCCTATTTCAATGGAACATCTATAGCTTCAACACTTGGCAAAACACTTCCCTACCATTGCTTAGCCTTTTTCTCCAGCTTAAATACTGCCAATTGTACTCTCTGCTCTAAAATACAATCCATACAACCAAATATAGTCTCCAACTAATCTTTAGCAGCTAAAAGATCCTTTTTACCTTCAAAATCCAATGGATAAAACTTTCGAAAGTCTTTCAGTTGAGTAGAGATGCTCCTTCTTTCTACTCTCAAGGTCTGTTCTTGTTCCATCACATCTTGAACTTCCTCAGCATTCAAATCCACATGCATACCAGTCCTTTCATTCACATCACCATGACCTTGCTGATTTAACTACTCCTACACTATATTCAAGGTTTCCTCCTAATTACGAACTTTATCATTTATTACAGTCAACATCTTATGCATCCGCCTTATAAGATCATTGCTACTTTGCCTACCACTGTGAGCCATAAATCCCCTATACAAGTAGCCAATTATATGACTTTAGACTAGCACCAAAAGGAAATGCATGAGTTTATGCAAAACAATATTGTGCCTATTATTATAATGCAAGGAACATTGTCTTGAATCATTGCTCTGATACCAAAATATAACAACCTAGGACTAAAACCCAAAAATACAATGAAAAGAAGCCAAACCAGCACTATTACAGCAAAAAGAACTAATAGTGGCATGGCTTGCTACAGTGTTGCAGCGTGAAAGCTTACTAGATAAAACAAAAGAAAATAGAAAAGCATTATGCGCGGCACCAGATGCCGATACAATATCAGCATTTTCCTAATTTTTTAAATGAACTTCCAAGGCTCATAATTTCTTCCTCTGATCTCTAATTGACCTGATTCCAACTCCTACAAGTCATTTGACTCCCAATCTAAGTACAAATACCAACCACACCTAAAATAGCTTCAAACAAAGATTTTGGATGTCTTAGACCAAAATGGTCAATTTTGGTCCAAAACTTAGTACTTAGGCCCCCAAATGCCAAACTGAACCACCAAAGACCCAACCAATGCCTGACTTAAGTCTCAAATACCCTAAGGAATAGGCTTAGAGTGATCTTATCCTAAGGAAATCATTCCTATAGAATTTAACCTCCTTGGAAACAATGGGTTAGATACCCACCTGACCAACCAAACACCTATACCATCCACAATCACACAGATATAGCCTAATAGGACCAGCATACAACACATACACAAAGTGACCCATATTGGGGTTAAAAAAAAAAACCAACTACAGCACATGGCCAACAATAAGGGCTACATGCAATGATAACATCAATGGGTTTCCCAACATAATTTTTGGGATAACGACATTATAAGCAACAAACACAACAAGGAACAACTTGGCATAATGTGTTACATTAGCTGAGCACATAAACTACCAACTATAAGTATGCCCTCGTGAAATGAAGCCAGCTAAGACTCCTTTGTCTTCTCTGGGCTAGTGCTAGAGTCTTCGCTTGAAATGTTAACCATATAGGGGTATGAGACAAAGTCTCAGTAACCAAATAACAGGCGATCAACAATGTATACATACATATGAATACAAGTAAGGCAGTATTATGTAATGCAATAAATGTCCCCATATGTATATGGCTAGAACCACGGGCTAGTCACCATTACATGGTACACCTAATAAGTGATTCTATTCCAACAACTTGTGAAAACCGATTCCAGGATATCACTAAGCTCTCCACACACTAGTATGACTCAACCAAAGGCCACACTAGTGCTTGGATCATGGTTCCCCTTCCCTTAGACCACCTGAATTGGTGGTGATTTAGGAAAGTATATCCCCAAATCTACTACCACTTGACTCTCCTACCAATAGGAAAGGATTTAGTGGCAGGGAAATATAATCATAAATCTCACCACTTGGCTACTAGTGGATTGATATACCACGTGGTGAGATCACTAATAAACATATATCATGCATAAGCATATACCCCGGTTACCTTGAATTGCTGACACAATGCACATAGAGGTTTAGCAAGCCTTTGGAGCACCCACAACAAATCAAGCACTTCCAATCAACCAATTGAACACTACAATACCATAACACCAACATAAACTAAAAATCATAATTCAATCATCCATACTTAACCCATTGTTCTACTAGCATAATCATGCATCAAGAAGCCTCTAACACATATCCAAACCATAAATGTCTACATACATTTCAGATTCTAAGCTCTTTCAACCATTTCCAAGCTAAGGTTTATTCTACATCATACACAATCACTCCTAAACTCACACCCAAGCCTTAAGAACCCTAAACAACACTTTGATAATCTATTTGCATGCATTTTAATCAGTTGACTCATCAACCAACTCAAAATATACCATACTCCAATAGATTTTGCATAAAATGGATGGAAATGAGAGGAGGAGAGGTTAGGGATCACTTACTAATCAAAATTGAAGCTTCCCAAGGTCATAAATCAAGCCTAAAGACCGAAAATATTGAACCCTACCAGAGAAATCTTTATCTTCTTCATTTTCTTCTCCAACTATCTCACCATGACGTCAGACTTCTTGGCTCAAAATTTGGAAAATATCAACTTGACTGCTGCGACGGCCTTACACCTTATCGCGGCATGATCCCCTTCTATTTATGTTTCAAACTTTGTCTTACTTTGATCTTTTTTGCAATCTCAATCCCTTCGATATTGCACAAATTAACAATTAGACTTTTCATTAGCTTAAAGCTAAGTCCAAGACAGTATATTGAGGATTGTTACATATTTTGAAGTATGGTTAGTGTCTATAGTTATATTAAGAGTAGAGTAACATGTAAAAATTAGAATCAAGTTCGCCGAAGGCATCTTAATGCCATATCAATTTATGGTATTGTGGCGCAAGCATCCAGGCGGTGGTGCCACCATCTTCTATCTCATTTTGTTTTTATATAGTGAGTTTCCATGCCACAATGGCACTACAGCTAACCATAGCACCATCTTCTGTTTCTATCACTATGATGCCATTTTGTCTCCTTTAGTCATGGGGTGTTAGATTTAAAAAGAGCAAAAGATAAATGTCACAACCCAAAATTCAAGTTATGGCTGGCATATAGGCTAAGTTGGTGCAAACCTACTAAGCTTAGCAAGCCTAACAAAGAAACTCCCATAACCAGTCAATTTAAATGGAAACTAAAATGAAATATGAAAATACTTCAAGTAATCAACCACAGTTCACAACTTATCTTAATCCTCATATCCAAAAATAAGTAAAAGTAAGTAAAGAAATCAACAAATCAATAAAAGATGTCTAAAGCCAACATGATTCGAACATAACTCTACTATAGTAGCCATGTCACCACAGGATCTACATTACCATAAGACAAGAAATGTCCTACCTAATGCCCAAGAAGTCCAATTTCACTAGAGTACATTTAATCAGCTACCTACTGATTTGAAATGTAAAAAATGGGGGATGAGTCTAACACTGACTCAGTAAGAGAATAAACAACAAGGCGCATAGAAGAGTAGCAAAGGTCGATCAAGAGTTTTACAAATAGTCTTACAAGTATGTCTACCTATATTTAAACTAATCATCCATATACAAAACACTTTATACCAACAAGGGATCAACACATAATATTATTTCAGCTGTCCCACAAAAAGGAAGGTTTACTTAGATAGCACATTAAATGCCATCACACTACGTGTATCACAAAATCCATTTCCTACATCCTACAACTATTGCTAGGGAATAACTACCCCACCTAGTATAATAGTATAATATATCTTATATATCACAGGGAGTAATAGCTATCTCACCCGATAATATATATAATATTATATCTCATATAAGTAAAGATAAGAATAATCATCTCACCTGTTAGATACTTATATTGCAAATCAATTAACCTAGTACACAAAATGAAGGAAATAGTAAAACAAAGAAAAAGAGAAAGGAAAGAGGAAAGAAATGAAATTGAATTAAAAATATTTAGAGTTAAAATGTCAGAAATTAAGATTTTTTTTTTAAAAAATATGATAATTTGGAACTAATATGCCCCAAAAATGGTTGGAGGAAAAAAAGAAATATAGTAAAATTATGGCAACAAAGGCCTAATAATAATAATAATAAAAAGTAACAATAAACAAGATACTATATATAACAACAACAAAAGCATATCCACAATGCTAATTTTAGTGCTAATGACAATGATTAGCAACATCAATGCTCATCTCATCAAAATCCTCATAAAATCATTAAGATTGAGGTACTTCTGGTAAATTATAATGAGAGGAAAATTTATTGTAACTGGAAATTAAACTCAGCTAGTCTTAAGGTCTAGAGCTGTAAAAAGAAAAGGAATCAAAACATGTTTTTGATTTGCTTCTCAAACAAGCCAGAGTGCACAAACAAGGGGAATAAGTAAAAATTATTAGAGACTAAGGGAAATAGTGAAGGTACAAAATGAAATGTGGTACATTGTCATTTATACACTCATCAGTTGGGACTGATAGTATAGATCCTCTTTCCCTTCCACTAAGATTCAAATACAGTCATGCAAGTTTTACCAATACCACCTAAAATTATTATGGGCATAAAGACATTAATACATTTACTCAAATTTACCTTCTAACACCAATGAAATGCATCCTTAGATATTAATCCTAGTTCTATTTATTCTAAGTTTTGATTGATCTCACTCACATAAAACTTATAAAATTCTTGATTATCAATTGAGTATGGAAATTATCTTACAGAGTCATTGGATAAAAATTAAAGACATGAATTTCAACACATATGAAACTTTTTTTTAAAAAAGTAAAGATATGATTTCATACTTATTTTCATGAAGAAGAAAAATAAAAATAAATAAATAAATAAATGTTCCACCATGCCATCCCTTATTGTCCAGAGATGCATATGTTTATTATCAAATCTTATTTTTTTGTTGCTCAGAGGGAAGAAATAAAAGAATTCGACATACGGTTTTATAAAAATAAGATGTCGACATGAGAATAGGACATTAATCAAGAACGTTACTAATCTAGAACATTGTCAGGAAGGGTGGAATAAAATAAAATTTAATATGATGTATGTAAGAGTAAGGGATAATAAAGAAAGAGGACATCTGTTTGAGTCAACATCAATAATGCTAATGATAAAGAAAGGTGGCATCAACTTATTGTGTGATAGAGCAGAATGAGAGAAAAAACATTTAACATGGTAATTTACTAATATAATAATTGAGAGAATGTAACAATAAAAGGAGGTGTGCTTATGTACCTTTACTGATTTGGATGATAAATTTTCTTTATTATTAGCATTATTTAGAGAATGAAACAATAATAGTTGATGATGATGTGAGCATGGCTTAAACAAGATGGAGATATAACGACCAAAGGATGAAGGATGAAAGAATAGAGCTTGAGAATGTGTGTGTATATAAGCAGATGAATGGTTCAGCTAGAATAAGGAACAAGCAGAAAAAATTATGAAAAGGGGTTAAGAGTTTTCTTGCTCAGAGTGGCATAAATTCTTGGGGCAGAAAAGAGAGTAATGAGATAGTAATACTAGGGTTTTCTATATACATTAGATTTAGGATGAAATTTTAGATCACTATTTAAAATATATTTTAAAAAATTAAAAAAGAATTATCCCAAAGTTTAAACTATCTTTTGAAAGTATTTATTATTATTTTTTAAACTACTAGACATCCAAAATATCAAGATTTGAAAATAATTTCTAAATATATTTCAAAATGACTCCATAAAATGATTTCTATAATTTTTAAATTTAACTAAATCTTCTATTAAATCGCATACTCTCTCTCTCCTTCTCTCCCTATCCCTTCCAAGGTTATCACAACAAAACTTTGACATGTTTTGTGTTGGCATGCCACACAGGATTTGCTGTTGTTTATTCATTTTTACTTGGGGAAGAAGCAACTTTAGGTGACTTCTAACGAAAAAATTATCTTTTTCATTTTGATGTAAAAAAAGTAAAAAAAAAAAAGGAACTTCTAACGATAATTTCCAAATAGCCCTAGTATATCTAATTTTCTCTTTTATACTTTTTCATTGCTTTGTTCTCTTGCCTTTGACATTGTGCCTTAGAACTTTTTGATTTAAAAATATATAAATAATAATGGTGGCTCGTAAATAGTGAGTATAGTGATTAAGCTACCTTATGGATTTCCTTTGCCTTCTATGCTTTGTACATCTTTTCCTTGTCTTTCCACAACTTTCTTGAACCCTAATACATCATAATTTAAGGTTATAAGCTACTGTTTTAATGACCTCATACAAAAAGTGTGCACAAAACCCTTAAAATTTCATTTTGCAAACCTTTTGATTCTTCTTTGAACCAATACTTGTGTTTACCTAATTTGGACACAAAGAATCCATTTTTGGGGTCAAAATTGTGAAATCTCATCTCCATCCTAAACTCTAGTTTGGCTGAAAATAAGCACGAAAATGGAAGAAAATATTTGCTTTAAATTTACTTGCAACATGCTTCTTGGGACTAAACTAAACTTTCCCCTATATTTATTTGTTGAAAACTCAACTCAGCCATGGCCAAAATTCTAAGGTGAGAGGGAGAGAAAAGACTCTATGAAAGCTTCACAAGATACTTAAGAACACAACAAAGAGAAGGTAGAAACTTACCTAGCTTGCTTGAGCTCTAAATCTATGATCCTTGTTCTCACTTTTCTCCCTTGGTTTTCTCGAGCTCTTCTCTCTTCTTTTGATACTGGTTTTAGGCACATTAAATGAAGGAAATAAAGGGATTAACTCACTTAAAACCACTTAAGCCAAGGCCTTGAGAAAAGATATCAAATGTATGAATAGTGTTCTCAAGTTAATTGACCAACTTGGTTAATTTTTTGTGCAATAATTCACTTAAATCAAGTAATTAAATTCTAAGAATGTCATAGGCTACAACACGTCACGCCATAGTGAGAGTATTTTGGTAAAAAATGCTCCATAATTTTTATTAGTCTAAAATAACTTTTATCGATAAATTTTACCCATACCAATTTATTACTTTTACCGTAATTGTCACTTAATTGTTACAAAATTATTCTAAATCTAGTTTTGGACTAAATTCATTTTATTATCCCAAAATATATTTATGTTGGGTCCACATACTATTTCTGTCTCCATATTGCATTTTGTAGGACTCCTAATTCCTTTTTGATATAATATTTACTTTTCAACCATCAACACTAACTATAAATTCATATTAACTTAGTTAGCCTTTAGGCAGTATTCCATTGAGTCTGGCTCATTGCGAGCTTCATTTAGACAAAAAGTTTAAAAATTATGAAATTGCTTTTGCATGAGGTTAAATTATCATTTTTAATTCTTTTACATCCTTTCTCGTAATTTTTCCTATGGACTAAAATAGATGAAATTCTTCCTTTTTATGAACTATATTGCATAGAATTTTCCTATTCAAAGATAAAAATATAATTTTCTCATTTTCTGTTCTAACCTAGAAAAATGACATTTTTGCCATTTCTCATGTTTAATCGTATCTCTCCATTTTCTATAATTCCCTTTACATTTTATGTTATCATTTTCTATTTTCTTCTACATTATATGATATTTAGTAAAATTAGGGATATTACAGTGAGCATTGATTATGAGTACTGTGCAACTCTATTTAATTTATTTGATAATGATGATGACAATGATGAAGATTGAAAATGGCCAATGGGAATATGTATAAGCCTATGACATTGATAGACACTGATAGATGTATTTATATTCATGTGATTATTGTGCATCTCCATCAAACATCTTGTATGATGATGATGAAACGCTGGCATGATCACTTACATACGGCATAAGATGACATGTTAGCATACATTAGACATTGTCATGAGTCATTCATTGTGAGGGTATTATATTGTTGGGTGACAATGCCTTAATACCACATGGTATCATATCTTTACCTCTAGCATACATGGCCTTCTGTTCTTGCAGTGCAGCTTAAGATATCCTTGCCACAAAATAGTTGTCCTCAACTGGGAGATTATAATATCCCTATTTTTATAGGATACCATAAGATGCATGAAAAGATGGGAAAGAAAGTCAAACGAAGAAGTTGCATGCTTAGTTTCTAGAAGGAATTAATTTCCCATATTGTTTTAAGAAGAAGTTATGTTTGGTCTTTAATTGGAATTAATTTTCTATAAGTTCCAAAGCAAAAATTAATTCCAGAATTTACTGTTGAATCAAGAGTTTTGATGATTCCAAACCAGCATGCAAGAGCTTGGATTGATGATATCAAAGGAGCTTAAAGTGTTTCAAGTGAAGGATTTCTAAGTAATTGCTGCTAGATCTACTGTAGGATCTTTAGCTTTAGTTATGAATGGGTAAAAGCTTTTGATTTGAGGAAAAGATGTTTTTAAACCTTGATTTTATGTTAAATCTCGACTTATTTGAAAGATACCCATAAACAGAACTGGCATGTTGGAAATTCGAACTTTACCTTAGGAAATTCGAATTTCGGGCTAAAACTGAACAGGTCTGAAGAGATGTCTCTCTGTTAGACGAATTTTCTTCTCCTAAATTTGAATTTTCATCTAAGTCTAAAAGAAGCCTTTTAGTGACAGACGAACTTCAGATCTTCAAAATTCAAATTTCAGATAAAATGCAGTTTGAGAAAACTAAAGAAATTCGTATGAAATAATGTTAAAGTTCATATGAAATCAAAATGAAATTAAGTTTCAAAAATACTATCTGACAGATAAACTTTGGCTTTCCAACATTCGAATTTTCATATAAGTCTGAAAGAAGCTTCTTTGAAACAGACGAACTTTGAGTCTTCAAAATTTGAATTTCAGACAAAACACAACTTATGAAAATGGAAGAAATTCGTCTGAAACAATGTTAAAGTTCATCTGAGATCAAGAATAATTTAAGTTTCAAAACTGCTTTCTGTCAGACGAACTTTGAACATTAAAATTTGAATTTTAGAAGCTAAGGTTGTGAGTCTGTTGGAATGAAATGTTGACATACGAATGACAGAGTTTTGTAACTTCGAATGTTGAAGTTAGTATGAGAAGAATCTCTCTGACAGATGAACTTCACTCCTTCAAAGTTCGAATTTCAAAGAAAGTGAACTACTGTGCCTCCTTGAACGTTCTACAGATAGACGAATTTTAGGCTTCCAAAATTTGAATTTCGAAGGCACTGTAGAAAATTGAAAACACTATTCACACTTAACCGAAAAACTTTCTTCTTGAAAATTCGTATGTCACAACATGAAAACATTTTTTGAGTTTCAAAATTCGAATTTCACTTGATGAACAGACGAACTTTGGTATTTCAATGTTGGAAGCTTTAACCTTCGGTTCCTTCAAAATTCGTCTGTTGACCAATCAAAATTCGAATTTTAGTATGTCAGAAACATTAAATGCGGTTGGTAAATGGATAGTTTTTCAGAGTAACCATTGGATAACTTCCCCAACGGATAAATTTAGTCTCTAACGGATAGTTAAGGCCAAAATCTATAAATACAACATCATTTGAAGTTGTGGGTAATGAATCAAACTTGTATATACCGAATTTCTGCCAAACCTTCTTCTCAAAAGCTTTTAACGTCTCAACTTCAATATCTGTACTTTAACCTTCATATCTACTCTATTCAAGAGAGTTATATCTTTGTAAACAATCTACTCTTCATGTGGAAGATAAATTTACTTGTAAGGGGAAATCACAAGGGGATTGGGAAGCACATTGTAGAAGTGCTAAGAGAGATTGAGAAAGCTCAAGAAACAGAACATATTCATTGTAATGTGGCATTAGCAAGAAGCCCGTTGAATTCTTGCTGTATAGTGAAAAATCTCAAGAGTTGTCTTGGGGACTGGACGTAGGTCAAGTGGATAGACCGAACCAGGATAAATTACTGAGTCTTCCTCTCCTTATCTTTACTTTTCAGCTTGCTCTGTTTTATACGTTGCTTCCATTACAGTGTGCTATCATCACCCATTTCACTTTGTGCAGAAAAATTTCAATCTTCCCAATTCACCCCCCTCTTGGGAAGTCAGCCTTGCTAACAAGTGGTATCAAAGCTCGGATTCCCAATCAAAGGATCTCACAGTCCGAGAATTAAGATAGCTGGCTTTGGAGAAAGCATACTTCCTGAAGGGAACAACACTAATAGACCACCAGGCTTTAGGGGAGAACATTATGGGTACTGGAAGATGAGGATGAAGATTTACCTCCAATCAATTGATCTTGATATCTGGTCAGTCATTGAGAAAGGAGATTTCGTCCCAATGACTCTAACTGAAGATGGAAGACACAAAGAGAAGCTAGAAGCAGAGTGGAATGAGGAAGACAGAAGGAGAGTCCTGCTAAATTTCAAAGCAAAGCATTGTTTAGTCAGTGCCCTGAACCAGGACGAATTCTACAGAATCTCACAATGCTTCACTGCAAAAGGGATGTGGGACACTCTGCAGATTGCACATGAAGGAACAACTGGGGTCAGAGAGAACAGACTAAACACATGCATTGGAGAGTATGAAAGCTTTAGAATGACTGAAGGAGAAACTATAAAGGAGCTGCAAAAGAGATTCACCCTGATTGTGAATTAACTAAGGAGCCTAGGAAAGGAGTACACTCAATTTGGAAAAGTAAGAAAGATACTCAGAGCTCTCCCTTTGGAATGGCAACCCAAGGTGATAGTAATAGAGGAAGCTAGAGGAGAATCAATGGCCTCTGTCACAGCTCTTTTCAGCAGCCTTGAGGAGTATGAAGGAAAAATGAAAGCTCTCAAGGAAGCTGGACAGGATAGAAAGAAGAAAGGCCTTGCCCTTAAAACTGTTGAAGAAAATGAAGAAGAATCTGACGAAGGATATGAGCTGGATGAAGAAACTCTAGCTACGATGGTCAGAAAATTCGGAAGATTCTATAGCAAGAAGAAGAACAAGAGATTCTTCAAGAAGGGAGCAGCTAGTGAAAGCAAGAAAGAGGCAAAAGAGCCTGTGACTTGCTATGAATGCAAGAAGTAAGGACACATCAAATGGGACTGTCCTCAATTTCTCAAGAAGCAAGAAAAGGACAAGAAAGCTGCAGACAAAGGGAAGAAGAAGAAAACCTACATCTCATCAATATGGGGCAACAGCTCAGATGGGGAGGAAGAGGATGAGGATGAGATTGCCAACATCTGCTTGATGGCACTTGCTTCTGAAGAAGCCGAACCCTCATGCAGTAGTGATCAGGAAGAAGAGGTATATGAATCTGAACCTTCCCATTCTGAGTTACTTGATGCATTTCATGAGCTTCATGATGAGTTTATTAAAGTTGCTAAAGAACTAAAACTAGCAAAGAGAAAGACTAATAAACTGGAATCTCAAAGCAACCTTTCTAAAATTACCTCTCTACCTACTGCTGAATCTGTTTGCTGTACTTCATGCATTGAACTATAGCAAACTAATGATTACTTAGTAAAAAGCATGTCTAGGCTTTCTAGAGGTAAAGATATGTTGTTTGCCTTGATGGGGAGCCAAAGAATATCACAAGGAAAAGCTGGTCTTGGCTATGATCCATGTGCTGTCAAGGAGAAGATTAGGAAGAAAAACCAGAATGCATACATGAGATATTTTGTGCATGCTGAGAGCAACAGAAAGAAAGATCACATGTCATCTCACATTGAAACATATAATCAACCAAAGCATGCAAGACAAAAGTATTATTTGCATTGTTTTCTTCCTGCTTCTCAATCTAGCAGTCCCTTCACTACCTGCCATTTCTGTAACAAAAAGGGACATATTTCCAGTTCTTGTGCTTTGAAGAAAAATGGACTCGACAGGAAAGTTGAATGGGTTCCCAAAGTTACATCTGCATCTAGGGAAAAATCTACTGACCGAAAAGGACCCAAGCAAATCTAGGGAAAAATCTACTGACCGAAAAGGACCCAAGCAAATTTGGGTACCTAAAAGGAAAACATAAACATTGTTTTGCAGGTCTGTGTCAAAGCTAAGAAAAGCAACAAATGGTATATGGACAGTGCCTACTCAAGTCACATGACTGGTGATAAGGAGAAGTTCATCACCCTTAGAGACAAGAAAGGAGGAAAGATGACCTTTGGAGGTGATCAATATGGCAAAGTTGTTGGTATTGGCATTGTGGACAAAAATCTGGAAACATCCATTGAAGAGGTGCTGTTTATGATTAGCCTCAACCACAATTTGCTGAGTGTGAGTCAGACCTGTGATAAAGGAAATTGGGTGCTGTTTGACTCAAAGTTTTGCCTAGTCATCAAAAAAAGTGATCACAAAGTAATCCTCAAAGCTCAAAGGGATGGTAACTGTTATACTATTGATCTTGATGAACTTCCTCCCTTCGATTCTGTATGTTTAATTAGTCAGGATAATGATAGGTGGTTATGGCATAGGAGATTAGCTCATGTTAGCATCAATCAATTGTCTAAACTGGTTAAAAATGAGCTAGTAACTAGCCTGCCAAAAATATCTCTTGAAAAGGACAAAGAATGTGATGCATGCATAAGAGGGAAACAAACTAAATCATCTTTTAAATCTAAAAATGTAATTACCACAACTAGACCACTTGAATTGCTGCATATGGACTTAATTGGACCATCTAGGGTGAAAAGTCTCGGTGGTAATCTGTATGTGCTTGTAATTGTAGATGATTATTCTAGATTCACTTGGACATTATTTCTCTCCTCTAAAAGTGATACCTTTGATGCATTTGTAACCTTAGCTAAGAAAGTACAAAATGAGAAACTTATTTCTATTGTGTGTATCAGGTCAGACCATGGAGGAGAGTTTGAAAATGCATACTTCCTGGAGTACTGCAATGAGCATGGGATTGACCACAACTTCTCAGCTCTGAGGACCCCTCAACATAATAGGGTAGTAGAAAGGAAGAACAGAACTATTGGAGAGATGGCCAGAGCTAAGCTGAATGAGAAGGAACTCTCTCAAGTGTTTTGGGCTGATGCAGTAAATACAGCAAGCTACATCATAAACAGAGCCTACATCAGACCAATCATTGGGAAGACTCCATATGAGCTGTACAAGGGAAGAAAGCCAAATCCGTCCCATCTCCATGGGTTCAGATGCAAATGCTTCATTCACAACAATGGGAAAGAAAATCTGGGTAAGTTTGATGCCAAATCCGATGAAGGTATATTTCTGGGCTATTCTAGTAGGAGTAAGGCATATAGAGTTTATAATAAAAGATCAAATGTGGTAGAAGAATCTGTGCATGTGGTTTTCATTGAAAATGAAACTGTTTCAAAACATGTTACCAATGAGGATGATCTTGCTTTCAATTTTGAAAAATTGGGCATTTTTGATAAAAGTAAAACAAAACCTCCAAAGATATCTGAATCTGTTAACATAGAGGAAGATATCCAGGAGAAAGAGTTTGATTAAGAAAATAATGAAGAAACATCTCAAGAACTCCTTAGAGCTTGGAGATATCAAAAGAATCATCCTGTTGATCAAGTGATAGGGGATGTTCAAGAGAAAGTCAAAACCAGAAAATAGTTAAGGGACAAAATGCTAAACTGTGCTTTCATTTCACAAATGGAACCCAAATGTGCTGAAGAAGCCTTAACTGATGATTACTGGATTTTAGCTATGCAAGATGAACTAAATCAGTTTGAAAGGAATCAAGTTTAGGATTTAGTGCCTAGGCCAAAAAATCATCCTGTCATTGGTACCAAATGGGTTTTCAGAAATAAACTTGATCAATCTGGAACAATAATCAGAAATAAAGCTAGATTGGTTGCTAAAGGGTATAATCAGGAAGAAGGTATTGATTTTGAAGAAACCTTTGCACTAGTTGCTAGATTAGAAGCTATAAGAATACTGCTAGCATATGCATGCATGAAAAATATTTTACTATATCAAATGGATGTAAAGAATGCCTTTCTAAATGGATATATTATGGAAGAGGTTTATGTAGATCAACCTCCAGGTTTTCAGGATTCTACAAAACCAAACCATGTTTATAAACTGAAGAAAGCTCTTTATGGTTTAAAACAAGCCCCTAGAGCATGGTATGAGAGACTTAGCAATTTTCTAACTGAAAAGGGGTTCAATAGAGGCAAAGTTGACACAACTTTATTCACTAAGAAAGAAAATAAAGATTTACTAATTGTTCAAATCTATGTTGATGATATTATTTTCGGTGCTACTAATGAAGCTTTTTGCAAGAAATTCTCTGAGTTAATGCAGGGAGAATTCAAGATGTCCATAATGGGTGAACTCAACTTCTTCCTTGGACTGAAAATCAGACAGCTTGATAATGGTATCTTTCTCAGTCAATCCAAGTATCAACAGGAGCTTCTAAAGAAGTTTGGAATGGAGAATGCCAAGCCAATGGGAACACCTATGGCTACTGCAACCAAACTGGACATGGATGAGAATGGGAAGATGTTTGACATTACTCAGTACAGAAGAATGATTGGATCCCTGCTATACTTAACTGCCAGCAGACCTGACATTATGTTCAGTGTCTGTATGTGTGCAAGGTTCCAATCATGCCCCAAAGAAACCCATGCAACAGCTGTGAAAAGAATTTTCAGATATCTTATTGGACCATCACAAATGGGTCTTTGGAATCCAAAAGGCAATGGAGAAGATCTCAAAGGATACACTGATGCTGATTTTGCAGGATCCAAAACTGACAGAAAAAGCACAAGTGGAACTTGTCAGTTTCTTGGAGGAACCCTGGTTTAATGGTTCAACAAAAAGCAAAACAGTGTGGCCCTATCTAATGCAGAAGCTGAGTATGTTGCAACTGGAAGCTGTTGTGCCCAAGTCATCTGGATGAAGCAGCAGCTTGAAGATCTTGAGGTTAAAATAAAAGAGATACCAATCATGTGTGACAACCAAAGTGCCATAAATATCACCAAGAATCCTGTCATGCATTCAAGGATGAAACATATTGAAATTAGGCACCACTTCATAAGGGATCACGTTCTAAAAGGAGAAGTTAAGCTGGAGTACACCCCAATAGAGGATCAAGTTGCTGATATCCTCACAAAGCCTCTATCAGAAGATAGGCATTGCAAAATCAGGAGAGAATTGGGTATGGTAAATCCCAATGAACTGTAAGTTATTCTCGTGCAATCTTGTTTTCAAAGGTTAATTCTAACTTTGGCATCGGAGTATGTTTAATTTAAGTTGCAGGTGCTCCTCACAAGATTCAATAGCAATAAACTTGAAGATTAGAGCACACCAGAATGGAACAACTAGAAAATCAAGTAAATAATGAAAATCCTAGGTTCTTGATCCATTCTGTAAGTTTTTAAAGATGATATTCGTATTTTAAATGTGTGTTAGACGTATTTTGCTTCATAAACTGTGTTTTTGAACTGGTCAACATGGTCAACATTCAAATTTTAGTTGACCAACAGACAAACTTTGACCTGTTATGCTTTGGAACAGTTCTCGGTGATGCCTCGAAATTCGTCTGTTAAATCTTGGAAGTTTGAATTTTCAAAAACAAAAATTTCAAAGTTATGGTTGTCCATCACTGTTATATGAATTATCACTTCTTAACATACGAATGTTGGACAACCTTTACAAAAGTTCAAAAATTCAAATTTTCAGTTCAAAATTCGTCTGTTGAATCATGTTCTTCATGTTGAATGATTGAAAGATGAAGTTCTGCATGCTTAATTTGTCTATAGGTTGATGTTTTGGTTGTTGCCTGCTGTTTTCTCTTCAACATTCAAACTTTGTTGGAACAAAATTCGTCTGTTGTGCTTGTATTGCTTGATCCAAGCCACTGTCAGACGAACTTTCAGAAGAAAATTCGTCTGCCAGTAAGCTTTGCTGAACGGTTTAACTTGTAACTGCCCGAAGTTTGAATTTTGACCTTTCAAAATTCATCGCTCAGACGGTTACTTACGTTAAACTCGACGGTTTTCCAAAGAACAGACGCAACCCTATTCTTAACTTCTCTGAGTCTGTTCTGATCTTCTCATCAATTCTCTTAAATCCTGCCCAAAAACCATCGTTTCCCACCATTAAACTTCCTTTTGGATCCTATAAACCAATTCTAAGCCACATTCAGCAACATTCATCCGAGAAATGGCAAGAGTCAAGAATCCTGGTGCAGGGAAAGCTGGAGCTAGGCCAAAGAGGGCAGTGAAATCTCAATATGCGACAAAGGAAGGAGACAAATCTAAGAGAAAAGCCAAACCCAGCAAGGCAACACCTTCTAAACGCCAAAAATCAACATCTAAAGCAGATTCACAGAAAGCTGGACCCTCCTCACAGAAATCTGTAGAACCTTCAGTCCCTATTCCTGCTGATGCTGCTGTTGCTTCCTCCGCTTCCTTCAGTATAGAATCTGGAGAGTACCAACTAACTACACTGCCACTCTGGAGCACTCCTCAGATTCAAGAAGAATATTCAACCAAGTTTGCCAGCAAAAAGGTAATCAAGCCTCACTGTGTAAACATGGAAGAATTTTAGATATCTAACAACTTTGATGCTGGAATATGGTTGGTAAGATATAAGAATCTGTTGAAAATTACGGAGAGGTATGACAATGAGGTAGTAAAGACATGGTATGCCTCTCTTCAATACAATAACAAGAAGATGAAATGAGAGGTCAACTTGAGATCAAGGACCATTAGGCTTGCTGATGAAACATTCAACGAGGTGCTGGAAATTCCAGGACAAGATGGGCTCAAAATTGACATCGCTGCCTCTGGGTACATGGATGAGGCAGATACTGCTGATGAAGAAGGTGGGCCCTTTCTGAACTACAAGGAGATCACTATTCTGAGGACATTGTTCAGAAGAAGGGAAAATTGGCCATCCATAAACGCATTGAAGCCTACAGACCTCAGTGTTCAAGTGAGGATCCTGTACTACATAGTGTCTAGAATCATATTCAACAAAGGAGGCAGCTTCAATTTGACAAACAGGGCAGAGGCACAAGTCATGGCTGTAATCATGCGTGAGACACTAATTAATATGGGACACATCATTCTCCAACGCATGATCAAGGCAAGAGATCAGAGGAAGGATTCCACTCTCCCCTATGCAGCAATTATTTCAAGAATTCTGCAGTATGCTAGGATTCAACACATTGAAAAGGGGAAAGGAAAACTCACAGAGGCATTCAAAGAAGAGGAATTGCAGAGGATGGGCATTGAAAGAGATGAAATCTGAAGATTTGTTCTTTGTTGCTAATGGCTCCCTACAGCAAGAAGGCACCTCTGAGACTCCTGGCAGATCTGTACCTCAGCCTTCTCAGCCAATCCCATCTCCATCCAAGCCCACTCATATTCCTTCCACTCCCTCCTCACGGGCCAGGCCAACCAAGATCACTGAGTTGTATGACAGTTTGTCTACACTCATTCTTAGTATCTGGGATGAGCAAAATGCCAAATTTGTTCATCTGCAAGATCAGATCCATCAGTTGGCTGTGAACATGAAGGTGGTGGCTGATGCTTATGAAGAGATTAGAAATGCAATCCCTACCACATCAGCTCCTCCTCAGCCTAGTGTCCCTAAGCCTACTCGATCTCCCAGTCCTGAGCCACCTAGTCCCTTTGAGATGGCATCTCCTGTTTCTGGTGTTGAAGCACAGGAAACTGAACTAACTGGCGCAGAAAGCACTCCAAAGGCCTCTAGCAATGAGGCAAGTCCTGGTCCTCCTTTGGACTATGGCATAGAGGAAGAGGGTCTTCAGGAATCAAGCCCTCATGAGCCTACTGACGCAGAAGCTCAGGATTCTATCATGTCCACTCAAAAGACTGAGCAAGTTGAGCAGTTGGTAGCATCCATCTCTGCTTCACCATTTCTGCAGACTGCCCTCAATGAGGAAAGGAGCATTGTGCCTGTTGTTGATTTTGAAGCTATTGCTCATAATGCTCTACTGCAAGCTCAAAGGAGAAGGCTTGAGGAAATGTTTCCTCCTGCTAAACCAGCTCCTCCCTCTCTTGCTGCTTATGAGCTCTCAGAGGAACAGAGAGCTCAGTTAGCTCTTTCCAGGCAGGAAATGCAAGAGCTGCTTGAGATTTCTAATGATGAAGAAGCAAGTCCTGAGCCTGCGGAGCCTCCTGCACCAATCCAGTCAGAAATTCCTTTTGCTCTTGTGCCACTTCGAGCTATTCCTATCTCTCAGATCCCTCCTCCTGTTGATTTTGTTGGCCTTCCTGATGATGCCAAAAAGGGGGAGAAGACTGAGCAAACTGGAAAGTCTGCTGCTGCTGAGCAATCTGGGAAAGGGAAGACATATAGCAAGAAAACCAAGCCCAAGAAGAAATGATTGAAGACTAGTTTAAATCTTAGGCTTGAGTCCTCTTGTAGTGCCTTGTGTTTCTATTTTTGATTTGAATGTTTGCATTTTGTATTAAGAACTTTGATTAATTTTATCTCTATAAAGTTTAAGTATTGAAATGAGTGAATTTCTTGGTTGCAATGATTTGTGCATATTACACTTTGAATATGTTCACTTGATCTGCTGTATATGATATATTTTGAAATATAATGCATATGTTAAGGGGGAGCTTGTAAAAGTAAATCCAAGTACTAATCCAGTTTGTAAGTTGTTTTGTCATTAGCAAAAAGGGGGAGAATGTTGAATCAAGAGTTTTGATGATTCCAAACCAGCATACAGGAGCTTGGATTGAAGATATCAAAGGAGCTTAAAGTGTTTCAAGTGAAGGATTTCTAAGTAATTGCTTCTAGATCTACTGTAGGATCTTTAGCTTTAGTTATGAATGGGTAAAAGCTTTTGATTTGAGGATGTAGGTCAAGTGGATAGACCGAACCAGGATAAATTACTGAGTCTTCTTCTCCTTATCTTTACTTTTCGGCTTGCTCTGTTTTATATGTTGCTTCCATTACACTGTGCTATCTTCACCCATTTCACTTTGTGCAGAAAAATTTCAATCTTCCCAATTCACCCCCTTCTTGGGAAGTCAGCCTTGCTAACATTTACCCCATAAGGTATGTAATTTACCACTTGAATGGAAGTTCGTCTTAAACTGAATGTAATGGTATAAATATTATGTCGCTAGGAGGTCTATGTTGAGAGATAGACCAATTTAAAAGTTATTATGAATAGTACAAAAAGAAAAAAAAAATTTGTCTTTGGGATAAATCACCAGAAAATGCCTAGAAGAATGGGTCCAATCAATCAAAATATCTAAAAGAGTTATTGAAAAAATAGAGAATGCTAAAACAATGAGAACTTCATTGGCCATTGCTACAAAGCTTGAAATGGATGACGGAGGAAAATTATTTGACATAACTCAATATAGAAGAATGATTAGTTCACTACTGTATCTAATGACTAGTAGGCCTGACATCATGTCCAGTATTTGCATGTGTGCAAGATTCCAACCATGTCTCAAGGAGTCTCATGTAACAACTGTGAAGGGAATATTCAGATATCTACTTGAAACATCACAAATAGGACTCTGGTATCCAAAGGGCAATGGAGAAGAGGTTGTTGTTTATACTAATGCTAACTTTACTGGATCCAGAACTAACATAAAAAGCACAAGCGGTACATATCACTTTTTTGGAGGATCCTTAGTCTTATAGCTCAACAAGGAAGAGAATAGTGTGGCTCTCTTTACAGCAGAAGCATAATACATAGATACTAGAAGTTGCTATGCTCAAATCATTTGGATGAAATAGAAACTGGAAGATCTTGAGATTGAGATGAAAGAAAAACATGTCAAATGTGATAATCTCAGTGCCATCAATATCACAAAGAATCTAGTGATGCATTCAAGGATAAAGCATATTAAGATTAGACATCATTTCGTAAGGGATTATGTTTTGTGTAATATCCTGAAATTTTCAGAATATTCAAGGCTCAATATTTTAAAATCTATAAAGAATTTATAAAAATGGGCATACACTGTTTGGTATGAAATAGGACAAAGATGTCAATTATTTCAGTTGAAAGGAATAAGGAGAAAATGATGATTTTATCCCTGTAAAAAAAAAAAGAAAAGAAAAAGGAGAAAGGAAAGAAATAAATAAATAAATAAATAATAATTTTAAAAAAGAAGAAGAAGGCGGTGGATGCTGGGGAAGGGGGAAGGTTAAGGGAAGTTTATTAATTTTGGGAAAAATTACTCCTAATGACCTGAAAGTTTTAAGAATTATAAATTGGCCCAGGTCAAAGGCATTTTTGTAAATATGAAAAATTATAGTCAAAATGAAGCTCTCAATGAGTTAGACCCAATGAAATATAGTATGGAATTTATTGAGGTCAAAATCATATTTATTGGGTGATTAGGATTTAATATTAATATTTTACCTGATAAAAGTCAGTTTAGACTGCAAGAAAATGTAGTATTGATCCAAGGATAATGATTGGACCTTGATAAAATATATTTTGGGTCTAGATAATGATTTTGGACCAAAAGTAATGGTTGGATAATCCTGTACCAATTTAGTGACAATTTTGACAAAAATACTTAATCGGTACGGGTAAATTTAATTGGTAAAGAGTATTTTGGTCCATTACACTTCATAAAGCAATTTTTGGCAAAAAAAATGGGGTGAGACACGTGTGAATGAGCAGATGGGATACAAATGGAATTATGTGAAAAGCTTTTATGTTATAAAGTAACCAAAGTTAAAAGGATTAATCATGATTAAACTTGCCATTAGATATCTTTCCTAAAAGCCTTGAGTTAAGTGATTAGCTTTCATTTCCACCTCCATTCACATCTGAAACTGTAGCAAGAAGAGGAGAGAAGTACAAAAAAAAAATTGGAGCCAAGAAGCAAGATCAATTAGAAAAGTTTGGTCCTCAAACTTCTAAGGTAAATCTCTATGGTCACTACCTTGTACATACTTGAGTATTGTGGTATTTTATGGAATATTTTCTCCTCTTTCATTTCTGTAATTTTCTTCCTAGAGAGAGAGTAGAGAGAGAAAATGAAGCCATGAAGAAATTAAACCATAAAAAATATCATATAGGCCATAAGGTGCAAGAATATGTCATTGGATTAAAAATTAATCGGTTAGTTATTTTTCTATGATTTATGGTAATTTTCTGCCTAATTAAGGTTCAATATAGGAAGGGAATTTCAAGTTTTTGACCTCAAAAATAGATTCCTTGGGTCCAAAATAGGTTAGAACAAGTATGTTGTACAAGATAATGATACCTAGGTTGATACTATTATATGAGAGGTTATGTAAAATCTTATGGGACATGATCATGCTATGTTTGCATGTTAATATGTTCCTCTAGGTTCTTATGGAGTATCATGTAAGATAAAGGCAAGTTATGGCTATTTATGTATATATTAGTGTGTATTTTGGAAAGTTGGAAGAATGCAAGAGACTTTTCTGAACATGGTTGGGAATTCGAAGTACTGTACATACCTCGATATGTTCAATGTAGAAGTGTTTTACATGTATAAAAACTAGACATGTGTATCTTTACATAAAAACAAAGATCACTCAATTTGGAGTTGTGTATGATTTATGGTATTTTTTTAAATTTATGGTCAAAATCAGAAATTTTCAAAATAGACCATTGCTATAGTGCATATAATACAAATTTACTGTATAAGCTGGCCAAGTAATTTTCCTGTTCAACATTTTTTCCATGTATAGAATCTTTCAAGATATATTTAGAGATTTGAAACATATCAATATGATTTTTCTTGATTTAGTTATGTATTTTCAAAGTTCACTGGGTAAAAAGAAGTTGACCAAGGGAATGGTACCCGAAATGAAATAAATTGGTTTAAGTTGTTTTATGTAATCAAGTCTCTAATCAAGTATTAATGGACTTAAATATAGTTTAATACATGGGAAATGAGTCTAAGTATGATGTATTACATTTTGAAAATAGACATTATATTGGAATTTGTCCCTAAAGAAGATCAGTTTATAGAAATCTTGACCAAACCACATATAGAGGATAGATATAGTTAAATCAGCAAAGAATTGGCAATGATTAATCCCAATGAGTTGTAAGTAGATTTCTAGCTTAATCTCCTCATTTTCTAAATAAAAGTGTTACATTGTTTTCTAACTTAAGCATCAGAGTATGTATAAAAGTGTTTTGCAGGTAATCCTCATGAGCCTATGTGAAGGGATCAAAATAATGGAGCATCTTAGACTTAGTCAAGTAACATCTGCTAAACAAATATGAAAATTCGAATGTTTAGCATATGTTTGTAAGTTATATCCATCAAAATTGCTAATAGATTAATTTCCATGCTTTATCTAGCATATTGAATGAATTTACATGGTTGAAATTTGAACTTTAGTCTTTAATAGTTGTATTTCGGTGCTACACATGTTGTACTACTGTTTCAGCTTACTCGAAATTCATCCATTGACTTCTTGAAATTCGAATGTTGATTGTTAATATATGTATATGTATGTTTATATATGCACAACATCTAAAGTTTGATGATTCAATATTCATATTTTTGGCACTTCTTCACAAAGACATAAAATTCAAACTTTAAATCACAACATTCGTTTGTTAGATATCATGTGTTTGTATACCCTATGTTAAGACTTCAAAATTCAAACTTTAAGGACACAAAGTTCTTTTGTTGAAGCTTTTATCTATGTTTAAGCCTCTGATAGTCATATTTCAATGTTGAAATATGAATGTTGAGGTATTGCCTGAAAAGAGAGTCTCTGATAGATGAACTTCAAAGTTGAAAATTCGTCTATCAAGACAGTTTATCTATGTTATATGGGCAATGTAACTAACAAACATTCGAATTTTGACCCCCAAAATTCATTTGTTCGGTTACATAAGAAATCTCAAAGGGTCATACTCTGAATAAATGCAACCCTATCTATATTTCAACCAATGTTATTCCTATTTTCACTCAACTATTCTTAAATTCCTTTAGTCAAACTTCATTTTCCACTGATTAAACTCAAAATTGAACCTCATAAACACCTTTGAAGCATTTCTTGAAACACGTTCCAAGTGAAAATGGTCAAAGTGAAGAATACCAATGTCAGGAAAGAACAGGCTAGGCCCAAACATTCAACCAAGTCTCAATCTGCATCAAAAGTAGGTGACACACAAAAAAAAAGCCGAATCTAACAAGGGAACACCTTTTAAAAAGCAAAAAACTCCATCAAAGCCTGAATCAAAGAAATCTACATTTGCTGCTCCTACATCGAGTACAGAGCGTGAAGAAAGATGATCCCAGAGCCTCTTTGTAGCTCTGAACAAATTTTGAAGGAATTTACCACAAAATTTGGTACAAAAAAGGTAATCACTCCTCATTGCACTAATTTGAAGCAATTACTCATTTGAAACAATTTGATACTGGATTCTAAATGAGGAGTTATAAAAACCTTCTAGAGATTAAGGTGAGATATGATGATGAAGTGATCTAGACTTGGTATGCCTCATTAAAGTATAATGACAAGAAAAAGATGTACCAAGTGACTCTCAAATCTATAAATCTATGGTTGACAGATGAAAATCTTAATGAAATTTTGGAGATTCCTGAACATAATGGATGCAAAATAGATATCTCTGTCACTAAGTACATGGATGAAAATGATGAAGTTGATGAAGAAGGAGGAGAATATCTAAATTACAAGGAGAGTACAATTCCAGATGCACTATTTAGCATAAGGGAAAATCGGCCTCAACTAAAGAATATGAAGCCTTCTGACCTTAGTGCTCAAGTAAAGGTCCTACACTACATAGTGTCTAGGAAGATTTTGAATAAGGGAGGAAGCTTTAATTTGATTACCAAGGCTGAAGCTCATGTAATGGTAGCCTTAATTCGAAAAAATGAGCTTAACCTGGGCAATATCATTTTTTAGAGATTGATATAGGCCATAGACCAAAGAAAAGATTCAACTTTGCCCTATGCCTCCATCATTACTAAGCTCCTCAAGTATGCCAAGATTTAGCACTTGGAGAAAGGCAAAGTAATATGGCCCTCTTGATGAAGACCAAGCAAACAAAAAATTATAGTGGAGACAAACACTCACGAACAAAGACAAGATGATCACATGCTAGAACCAAGGAAATTTATTCCTAAACTCTAACAATGATGGCCACTTGGTTGATCACTCTAGTTGGTAGGTCACAAGTTCTCAAGAGAACACACTCAGATAATCCTCATACAAGAAAATTGAAGGAAATAATTTTTATTCAAATTGTCCAAAAATGTAGATCTACATACATCTATTTATAATGACACCTACAACATTCTAAAATGATCAAAGGATCTCATAAAATAGGAAACTAATTATTCCTAAAGTTAAAGGATTCTAAGAGTAAATCTTGTGAGATTACAAGAATCTCAATTATTTGGAAACTAAGAATTTTAGAACATTCCAACTCGCTAACCAAGTAAGAGCATCCTAGAAAATACTAGATGACACCAAATAAATATGAAAATTAAGTGTAAAATGTCACTTTTTGAGAGCCAAAAAGAAAGTGACGTTTTTTACTCATGAGCATACCTAATTTATGATCTATTTGAGGGCCAAGTAGTCATAATAAACCTAAGACTCTTAAAACACTATTTCGGCCATTGGAAATACAATTAGGAATCCAATAAAGACTCAACAAATGAGCTTATTTAAATAATCCAAGTTTTGCCAATTAAACATAAAACAAAACACAATTAAACACTAATTAATGAATCTAAAATACTATTCACATAACATTAATTCCATGGGTTAAAAGAGTGTAATATCTCAAAATTTTACTAGATATTAGTAATGAAAAAGGAAATAATAAATGATAACATGAAATATATAAGAAATTCATAAAAATGGATAGACACCGTTTTATGTGAAATAGGGCAAAGAAGTCATTTTTCACAATTGGACCAAAAAATGAGAAATTATATTTTTTCCCTAAAGAATTATAAAAATGACGTCTATATCCCAAAATTTATAAAAATTGCTGGAATGAGAAGAGAAATGCCCTTGGGGAAAATTACACCTAAAACCTGAAAGTTTCAAAAATTATAGTTTAACCTCAGGTTAGGGGTGATTTTATAAATATGTAAAATTATTGTCAGAACAAAGCTTTCGATGAGAGAAGTCCAACAATATATGGCACTAAGGGTTTACGATTAAGGATAAAGAAATAAGTAGTGCCGAATGTCCAAAAGTAATTTTAAACCGATAAAGTAGATTGTGGGCCCTACGAGTAGTTAAAAGGTAACCGAGACAGGATATCGACCTCACATAGATACCATTTAGGATAAAATAATTAAGAAAATATAAAAATAAATTTAGAATAGTTCTGTAGCCTAAAAATGCTAAATTATTATAAAAAGTAGTTTTATTGGTACAGTTAAATATTATCAGATTCAAGATATATCTGGACCAGAAAAAATTGAGCAATTTTGGACGGTTGAAACACTCTTATTGGAATTCAAAATGGGGCAACTGGGCAGCAAGGGCTTCCTCAAGAAGTTGTTGAATTGTTGGCATAAAAGTAACCATGGCTAGTTAAGGAAATTAACCATGATTAAGCTACTTAGTTGACCACTTAGTCCCTCTCTTTCCACTTCATTTTACATGAGTTGCAGCAGCAAACAAAGGAGAAAAACAGGCAGGAAAGGAAGAGAGAAAGAAAGAAAGAAGAAGAGGAAACTCAAGGAGAAATCAAAAGCTTCAGTTTTTAGTAAGTGATCTACCACCTCAAGCTTATAGATTGTAGTATTTGGAGCATGATTCATGGATTAGTTTCAATTCCTCCATCCCTTAAGGTTTTTGCCAAACTAAGATTTAGGAAGCAAGTGAGTTTTCCAACCATTAAACATAGGGGAAGTGCTAGAATACTCATTAAAAGCATGAATATAGAAGTAGATTGATGAATTAAGAAGCATGGCAATTTTCTTCCATTTTCCCTTAATTTTGGTCAAAAAGGGTTTATTTTTAGAGTTGGAATTTCATGTTTTTGATCCCAAAAATAGATTCTTTAGATCCAAATTAGTCAAGTATAAGTGTTGGTTTCAAGAAAAACTCAAAAGAAAGCTAAGTGAAAATTTTAGGTTTAATGTGTATAGTATGATGTTACTCTTGAAACCGGTGGTTAAAGTGTTTGAATGATGATATGGCTAGGTTCAAGGAAGTTGTGGAAGGCTTGAGAAGTAATGTACCAAGTGAGGGAAGCAAAGGAGTACTATAATGCACTTATTTTCCCTTACTTACAATGTATTGTCATACTTACTTTTAATGTGATTGATGTTTTGTCATATAAGTATAATGTTGTTTTGTAATGCTTTAATGTTATTGGCTGAGTTGATTGAGGGGAATTGAGACCCCAGGACATCCATTTTTCTAAACAAAATTCTGCCAAAAATTTTGTGAAATTGTATGACTTCAATATGCTAATGTGATGAAATATGTTTTCTTATTGTTTTCATACTTAATGTGATAATATGATGACATAGTTGGGTATTAGCTACTGAGATTCTTTGAATCTGACCCTCCCACATATTAACCATATTTAGGAAGAAATCATGGAAAGACCTCCAAGGAAGAGAAAGGAAAGGAGAAAGAACTTGTTGGTTAGATTGATAATGCTTGCAATGGCCATGAACTTTGATCTTTTATGTAAATTTGTAAATATGATGTTAAATTTGTTTCTCCAACCTTTAATGTTCATTTAAGTCTTAGTGAATGTATGACATGATATGAGGATGAATTATTGTAACACCTTATTTTTAGGTCCATTTTCCCATGTATTAGACTTCATTATAGTCTAATTATGATTGATTAGAAGCTTGAATCACATAAAATTTAAAAATAGAATTTTCATTTTTCGTGACACTGTTCACATGACATTTTCCATTTTTCCTAATGAACTTTAAAAATTCATAACTAATTCTAAAAAAATCATAGTGAAGTAATTCAAGTCTTTAAAAATCACCAAAAAGATTCTGTACAAAAAAATTGGAATCTAGATATTCACTAGGCCAATTTATATAGTTTATTCCTTAAATATTATCATACATTTGGTCATTTTATATTTTCCCAGGATTTTTTCCTTAATTTTAAAAAAATTATATCTCCTTCGATTATGAACCAAATCATTCTCACTATATTGAAAGTTCTGTGTCTATTTTCTATAATTTTTTTATGGTACATTTATTAAACTTTAACAGAGCTTAATATCATTTTAAACCACCGAGGGTCAAAACATGTCTTCTACTAGAACAGTGTAGGGAAAATATGCATAACTTTTAATATATAGCTTCAATCACTTCCAAACTAATGGCATATTATACTTAACACATAAAGCTTTACATTCATATAAGTCACTAAATTTTTGGAGCTTTGTATGATTTTTTGTTGTACTTTGAATTTTCTAGTATCTAGGTTCAAGGTTCCAATTTTTCAGCCTTACGCTGTTTTCGAACCCTAGATTTAAAAAATCACCATAAATTGTATACTTAACTAATTTAGGTGTTCTTTTGATCCATAGAAATCTTATTCCATTTACTTTTAGATCATATAAATCACTAAAATTAATTGCCCTCATTCACATGAACAATATGTACATTCTTTTATGGCATCTAGATTGAATCTTTTCATCCAAACTTTAGCATAATAAACTTCATAACGTACTTACATCATCATTCATTATTCCAAATCCTTAAATAACATTTCATAGTACTGTAAGAATTGTAATAGCGTAGAAATGTAGACCACAAGGCGTATACAAGATATT
This sequence comes from Adenanthera pavonina, assembly GCA_026686845.1. Classification (NCBI taxonomy): domain Eukaryota; kingdom Viridiplantae; phylum Streptophyta; class Magnoliopsida; order Fabales; family Fabaceae; genus Adenanthera; species Adenanthera pavonina. Next base: position 20,781,406 of record JAIVEN010000005.1, on the reverse strand, counting down.
ACATAATATCTCAAAACATAAGTTCATAACTTGAACTTTTACATCAAACATCACTTTTCATTCCTTCCTCCATAGTGTAACCTCCGGCTACTTCTTTGTAATTGATGACTGTCCCCACAAACCAACACAAGCCTTTTCGGTGTGCTTTGTCCTCACTCACACATACCTCATTCCCAGGAGATCACCCATCCCAGAATTGCTCCAAGCCAAGCATGCTTAACTGAAGAGTTTTTAAGGGATAGGTTACCGGAAGGTAGATGCACCTTGTTGGTATAGGTAGTACCTATCAATTCCTTTAAGCTATCCTTTAACCGTATAGTCCTATACCTATACAGTCTCTAGATCCCTCTCGTTCCGGTATGTATTTGATTCAATCATGTGCCCCTCCCGCTTAGAAGCCTACTAGGAGCCGCTCCTTGTTGGTGCCTCATTACTTTATCTGAGCTCTTTATCTGACCCCTACTTTTCTTGCATCGGCGATCACTCCCCGCCCTCGTCAGTGCTCGGATGTCACATGCCCACCAACTTCCGCTTGGTTTGTCCACAAACCATACCGTACTGAGAGAGGCTGGGCTCTGATACCAACTATAACGGCTAGCCGCTTCTTTTGGATTGACGACTGTCCCCACAAACTAACACAAGCCCTTTTGGTGTGCTTTGTCCTCACTCACACATACCTCCTTCCCAGGAGGTCACCTATCCCATAATTGCTCTAGGTCAAGCATGCTTAACTGAGGAGTTCTTAAAGGTTAGGCTACCAAAAAAGTAGGTGTTCCTTGTTAGTATAGACAGTACCAATCAATTCCTTTAAGATATCCTTTAACTGTATAGTCCCATATCTATACAATCCCTGGATCCCTCTCGTTCCAGTATGTATTTGATTCATTCATATGCCCCTCCCACTTAGAAGCCTGGCAGGAGCTGCTCCTTGTCGGTGCCTCATTACTTTATTTGACCTTTTTATCTGACCCCTACTTTTCTTGCATCGGTGATCACTCCTCGTCCTTGTCAGAGCCCGGATGTCACACATAGCTCCCTTGACTCCATTGTCACTGCTTGTTCCTAACATATTTATCATTTTGGAAGAGTAAGACTCATTGAATTCCAGTAGCATTACCATCATACACATATATCATCATATTTCACATGGATCATCAACTAAACTCATCAATTCATATAATATCATAACATTTTTATAAAAATTTTGGCAGAGTTTCATTTTGTAAATTAGGCTTCCCGTGGTTTTAAGCCCCTTCAAAACAACTCAACCAACAATCAATGGACATCACAAAATATTAATCATGGCATCAAACAAATCATAGAGTTCATAAAAATTTATAAGATAATGTAATGCATATAATAGAAAAATGCTACCTTTATGCTTCCACTTGCTTTTCCTCTGAGTGTACTTCTTCCAAACAATTCCTTAAGTTTTTTTGAACCTAAACATAACATTAGAAATTCACTTAAGCCACTGGTTCATAGGGCTCCTTCATAAAGTCTTATAAAACCCTAGATTTTCCCAATTAACTATCCTTAAGCTCTTAAGGTTTTGGAACATGAGGAATTCATTTTTGGCATCAAAATCATGAAATTCCCACTCTAAAATGATGCTCTGTTCTGGCCGAAATCCTCCACTAAAGAGGAAGAAATGTTTTTCATGCAATTCCGCCTCAACTCTTTGGAAATCCTTGTTTTCCTTACTAGTTCATCGTTTCCCTTAAATCTCTTGTATGAAAACCCATTTCTTGTACTCCCTAGGGTTTGACCAATATCTGGCATGAAGAGAGGAAGGAGAATACTCCATGAAGGTACTTAAAACTACAAGCTCATAATAGTAGGATAGCTTACCTTGCACTTGGTCTTGATGGCTTTAAGTGTGGTTCTTTCTGTTTTCTCTTTTTTCCTTACACCAAGTGCTCTCCTTTCTCTGAAAACTTTCAAGCTTTCAACTCCCTAAAACAGACCACTCCAGTAGGCAAAGTGAGAGAAAATGAAAGCATGCCAACTCACTTAATCACTTTGGTTACTTTAATCTATCTCTTTTTTTTTTTTCTACAAACTTCTTGAAGAAGTTGTCTTATAAAATAATTAAATAATGACAATTCATCACATGGGTAGTAGCTGAAAGTGGCGTACAAAATGGGACGGGTTGGGTAACTAACTTACTTATCTTAGCTAATTACCAAATTAACCTTAATTACTTTTTTACCAAAAAGTTTGCCTTCTCAAAGTTGTTTTTACAAAATCATTCAAATAAATTCCCTCCATGTCCTAGTCAACATATTCCACACCACTTGAGGAATTTTTGGCCAAAAATTTTTTTATAACTGGTAAAAAATACCCTTTACCAATAACTCTTACCCATACCGATTAATCATTTTTGCTATTATTGTCATTTAATTGGTACATGATTGTTGTAAATTTAACCTTTTGACTAAAATTATTATCTTAGCCCAAAATATATTTTATCAAGGTCCAACCAATGTCCTTGAATTAGTACTATGTTTTTTACAATCTAAATTAATTTTTATTGGGTAAAATATTGATATTAAACCCTAATTACCCAATAAATTCTATTTTAATCTCAATAAATTTCATACTATTTTCCATTGGGCATGGCTCATCAAGAGCTTCATTTTGACTATAATTTTTCATATTTATAAAAATACCCTTAACCCGGGCTCATTTATAATTTTTAAAACTTTTGGGTCTTTTTTCATAAATTTTTTGAAGGACTAATTTGCAATAAAATTCCTTCTTGTTGGGGACTAACTTACAAATTATTTTCATTTCTCTGGCAAAAATTATGATTTTCTCATTTTCTGGTCTAACCAGAAAAATGACCATTTTATCCTTTTTTTGTTTATTTCTGTGTTGCTTCTCTGTATATTTTACACTATCAGCTTTTTTCCCTAGGGCCTTAAATGAAATTTTCACATTTTATTTTTCTAACCTGGGGAAATGACCATTTTGTCCTTGAGTTGGGTGATAGATGTAATTACCCATTCTTCTAGGCACTTTTTGGTAATTTTTCCTAAAAGACCAATTTTTAGTATGTCTTTTTCACTACTTACATTAACTTTCAAATTGGTCTATTACTCAACTTAAACCTCCTGAAGATGCAATGTTTATACCATTGTGCTCAACTCAAGACGGGCTTTCATTCAAGTGGTATATTGTATATCTTTTGGGGGTAAATTCTGGAATTAATTTCTGCTTAGGACTTTATGGAAAATTAATTCCAATTACTCGCTTCCTTTCCCATCTCTTCATACATTTTATGGCATCCCGTAAAAACAGGGATATTACAATTATGGCCATATAAATATTTTACAACTTTTGTTTGGTAAAGTATTAGGATGTAAAGGGTCATTCTGACCACTATAAAGTGAACCTGCTATTGTTTGGACATTTTTTAATGTAAAGCATACATTTTTATATATGGTTGAAAAGTAGACAAAAAGTGCTTTTAAATGGTCTAAAGAACACTCAATTTGGATGAGTGTATGAATTATGGTGATTTTTCAAAGTGAGTTCCAGAAAACTGGATTTTCTAAAATTGACCATATGAACAGTAGAATTTCATGAACTTTATTGTACTAATTGGCCCAGTAATTGCTCTATTTTATATTTTTTCTATGTATACAATCTTTTAAGCTATTTGTAGAGACTTGAATCACTTACATATGATTTTTATTTAATTGTTTGTCTTTCTGAATTTCGGTTGGTAGAAGGGATTTGGTTAAAATGAATAGTACCCAAATTTTTGGAAAATTTTGTTATGACATATTTTGTGATTCATGATTCTACTAAGATATAAATGGACTTAATAATTATATAATATATGGAAAAATAGTCCTAAATCAAGGTGTTACAAGGAGTTTGCATTTGGGCTTGAATATGAACTATTAAGGCTCCATTAGACTTCTTTATTGCATATTAGGTCCTTAGGCCTTCATTGCGGTAACATAGGCTCCAAATTGCTCTTGTAAGCTCTTGAATAATTCTTTTGTCCATGGGCTCTCCAAAACTGAGTCTTCAAAGTACATGGTCTTTTGGTGGATCAATTTATTTGAACTTGGATTGAGACTTGGAAACGCCATGCTTGTCCTTGGATTCGGCCTTGGAGACACTATGAATCCATCAAGATAAATAGGCTCTTTCCATGAGTATTTATGGTTCCTTTGAATACCTTTTGGATATTCTTCACAAAGGGAAACCTAGAGAGTAATTTGAAGAAAAAGAATTAATAAGAATGGGCATAAAAAGAAGAGAGGGCAAATGAATTAGAAAGGGGGCTAGCAAATCTGAGGATATGATTGTCAAACAGCCTACTCAGCATCTTGAACGCTCCACTTTATCCACTTTAGCTAGACCTAATACCATACTTGAGCTATATGATTGTCTATCTACAATGATGATGAGTACTAGGGATGAACAAAATGTCAAGTTTGCATACCTGCAAGCTCAAATAATTAATTTGGCCAAGAACCACAAGGTGATTACTGATGGTTATGATGATATTTGAAACTCTCTTCCAGCTACATCTACACCACCTTAGACTAGCACTTCTGATCCTCTCAATTATATTTCCCCTTATGTCCTAAATCTATTTGAGGAAGGTCCTTTTGATACGGCTACTACTGTTGTCACTCCTAAAGACTCCAGCAATGGTACTAGCCCTGGTCCTTCTCCGGACTATGGTATAAAGGATGCTAAAACCACTTGAGTAGAGTGCTCTCATGAGCCAATGGAGAAAAAAGCCACTCAAGCAAAAAGTCCTCATGAACCAATGATAGAGGAAGCTGCTCAAGACACAATTCTCTTAACTCAAGAGACTAAGCAAATGGAGAAGCTTGCAGCTAACCTCACAGTTGCACCCACTATTCAAGTTGCTCTCAATAAGGAAAGGGTGGTATGAGATGTTCCATCTACCGGCTCCTCAATCTCCATCTTCTGGATATGGACTCTCAGTGGAACAACAGGTTACACTAGCGAACATTCGAAGGGAGGATCAGGAATTAACTTCTATGTCTAATGATGATCTTCCTTAAAACCCTCCCTCAGTGCCATTTATACCAGTTCCTCTTTAGCCCATTCCCATAACTCAGGTACCTCCTCTCTATGTACCTGCTTCTACTCTTGATGATGCCAAAAAAGAGAGAAGGAATCTAGACAAACTACAGAATCTATGGCTAGACAAACCGAAACTTGACAATCTGAAGCTACTGGGCAATCTGGAAAAACTTATGGCAAGAGGATTATGCTCATGGCAAGAAAGAAATGACAAGCTGCAGAACACGGAACCTTAGGGCTTTGATGTTAGGACTTTATGATTTTGTCTTTATTGTACCTTGAATCTATGTTTGTATATGACTAATGTACTTGTTTGAATTTGGCTGAATTTCTGAACTAAATATGCTTGCATCAATGAAAATTGTTTCATCATTTTCTTTTCTCTTCTCCTAAATCTTCCACTCTGATACATGTGTTGTATCTAAATGTTAACTTTGAATTTTAATGCATATGTTGAGGGGGGTTCTTAGAAGCAAACCCAAGTACAAATCTAGTTTCACTGCTACAGAAATGGCCTTCTAGGATGTTTAATTTTTGACTTCCGGAACCTTTTTTAAGCGTTCTATATGTGACCATTCCAAAAATATTGGGGAATGCTTTACTTTTTAATGGAATCGTTCCCGAATACCAGTTTTGTGGCAAGCTTATATGTTGTAACGGAGCCCAAACACTGCTTTTCGGGAACGTTTCTAACGGAGCCCAAACATTCCTATACGAAAACGTTCCCGAATCCTTTTTTTTAAAACCATAAAATTTCACTTTTTCTTGCAGTAACCATTCCAACAATATGGCAATGCAAAAGCAAATAATAATCCAACCATTCTAAGAATTTCATTAGATATGTATAGAAGTTAAAGAGTACATGCTTTTTCCAAAAAAGAAAAGCTCATATCCATTACTTATCTATCAATATTAACTTACAAATGTCTAATTGTCACAAAAAAATATTTCTAAACCACAAAATAGCTCTAAACAATACCTTAAATATCATAAACAATCTATAAGTTACATTCTTTTAACACATACTTTTCTCATTCTTCTATGACTTCTTGTATGTCTTCTTTGGAGTAGGAAGCACGATATGTGTCAGAAAAATACTGCAAAATGAAGCATCACATATAATAAGTTAAATGAATTTGGTACAATTTAAAATCTTATGTAATATAAGATAGAGTTGAAGTACACACAATGTCAGGGTTATGTATTGGCCGTGTGTAATGACATCTCTCATAAATTTCATAACATAATATCCACAATAAATTTCATTTGGTTGGTATGGGCACTAAAAGGACAATAAGATCATATCAATTTATGCATGTAATAAAAATATTCACATTAATTGCTTAAATTTAAATATATCAATACTTGTATTGTTGTCCGTTTGTAGGATCTCCCTTTAGTTTGTATCCATAATTCGCGGCTTCCTCGAAAGGTGTTCAATGCTCTAATAAGAATAATTAGTAAAAAAAACTAACAAAAATATAATGACACAAGAAAATATAGACACATAATAAGAAAGAAATAAAGCATATATATGCATACAGATTAAATAACTTTTGCATGTCCCTGTGGGCTTCTGGCTCTACATGCTTGGAATCCATGTAATATATTGTTGCAGTTAAAGGATTCATGGCAACTAATATCTAGTGCTCCCTAAAAAAATAAATCTTCCATTAACAAATTCTAAGCATATTCCACATTGAAAGTATTCATAATTGGAAATTTAATAAATGACTCACCCAACATTACATGGTGCCAAGAACAACATATCATTTGCTGCTCTAGCTTCAAACAAATCTGATATAACATGAGCTTGTTCCATATACTTACATCCTTTATGTGCTCCAATTTCATGGGGATTGATGAAAGAAAACCTTCCCATGAACCCATTTGGCACCAAGAGATGATGATACAAGTATCTTAAATAAAAATACATTATTAATATCATTCACAAAAATGAAAAAAGGAAAGTAAAGGATTTCATTCACAAGTTATGGTAAAACTACCTGATATATAGGTTAATGATAGTGGCACCTATCCATTCATGATCAAGGATTTCAATAATTTGTTCTTTAGAAATATGATCAACTATATCCTTCTAGTAAATCTGAAAATCAAAGTTTATGTATTTTGATTCTTCCTCCTCAAGAGTATCCACAACAATTCTAAGAGCATTGCAATATGGTGATGCTTTCTTGTTAACTTTAGGGGTGGGCCTTTGCTTCACTGGAGAAATGATCAATCCCTTTGAATGGCCCATACCTTGGATTTGTTTTCCCTTCTTTTTGGATTGTGTAGGTAACTGTGTAGGCAACAAAAATCATGAGAAGAAGTGACATATCATTTCAACAATGATTATAGGCACAGCACATTATAATGATATGCCAATGATATACCATCTCAACTACCTCGATCAGGCATCTAGGCCATGCAACAAAATAACCTATTGCCTCACTAACTATTGTTACTTCATCAACTAGCACTAGCAGCTCAGCTTCATGCTCCTCAGCCTTTTCAATTCTATCTTTTAGGTAACCATTAGGTAGTGGTGAATTATGCAGAACTGTATTATTATTATTATACACACTACCTTTGCAACCAAATGATGCTTAGGGGATTCCAACCATAGTTGGCACTTTGATTCACCCTGCGCCAATCATAAAGTAATAAATTAAGAAATAAGAAAATATAATGAACTCTCAGTAGGGAAAGAAATTACCTGAGGGAATTCTGATGTAGGTGTGCAACTATCCTTCATGTTGGGGCTGCCTTGTGCTACTAGCCTCCGTATCCTCTGCATCTGCTTGAGTTGTTCAAACATCTCATCATATTTTTGTATTCGATATTCTAGGTTGGCTACCTTTCCTTTTAGTTATGCAACCTTACTATTAGTTTGGGACTTTGAATGCTTTTGAGTCCCAAAGTAGTCTCTTTGACAAACCCCAAATCCAACACCTCTAACACAACTGGGGACCTTAAGGACTTGTAACACCCTACCCAGTATATCATTATGTCCACAGTTTTGGACCTCATCTTGTGTTACTATCTGGGATAATTGCTCTTATCAGACAAATTTAAAAGTAAATGGTAAGGATTATCATTTGAAGTGAAATAATTCATCGATGCATATATTTAATACTTACACATTAATCCCAAACTCTCTGAACATGTTCATCATCAATATTACCATCCTTGTTCTCCCTGCCCTTCTTCCACAGCACATGACGAGATATAGTGGATACATTAGATCCCTCCTCTTGGATCTATATATTAAAATCAATTAACCCACATGATCATTAATAACTAAAAGTTACTCAGTATATCTTTGTACTTACAATCTGTTGTTCAATTAATGTATATGTCATACATCCTTTTTGGTAAGGATATGGTTGATTGGATGCTCTTTCACGATTTTCCTTGCTTATTTTCTATTTTAATACAAAGCATTTGTATCAATACATATTGGTTGCAAAGAAAGAGGAAAAAATTAGACTGATAAAATAAGATAGACCTGAAAAGATGGGTCTTGACGTGTATTAGCAAAAGCATCCCATTGTTCTTGATAGATGATGTTAGAATGTATTTCAGGAGGCTTCTCATTAACATTCCCATCATCACCTTTTAAATTTATGCTTGTAAGGTGTGAACACCACTTTCTATTGTTAGATTAACTGGCTTCCCAAGAGGTGGTGAATTGGGAAGATTAAAACTTTTCTGTAAAATATCAAGAAGGTGAAGAAAGCAATATATGATGGTAAAATAGAGTATAAACAAATAACTGTAAAGGTGGCAGTAAAGGGAAGAAGACTGAGTAATTTATCCTGGTTCGGTCTCTCCACTTGACCTACGTCCAGTCCCTAAGTCACCACTTGAGATTTTCAACTATTCTGCCAGAATTCCGTGGGCTTCTTGTAAATGCCTCAGTACAAAGATGTTGCTTTATTTCTAGAGCTCACTCTATCTCTCTGTGCACTCTTACAAAGTGCTCCCCAATCCCTTGTGATGTCCCCTCACAAGAAAATCTATCTTCCAGATGAAGATAAGATTGATTACAAAGATTAAACTCTCTTAAATAGAGTGAATATGAAAGTTGAAGTACAAAATATTGAAGTGAGAGAGTAAAAGACTTTTGAGTAAATGATTTGGCAGAGTTTCAGTATATGCAAAGTTAAAATCTAAACTTAGTTTCAAATGAACTTTGACATAATTTCAGATGAATTTCTTTAGTTTTCATAAGTTTCATTTTATCTGAAATTCAAATTTTCAAAACCCAAAGTTCGTCTGTTGCTTAAAGCTGCTTTCAGACACTTATCAAAATTCGAATTTTCCCAAGTCAAAATTTGTCTGTCAGAGAGGCATCTCTTCAGACTTGTTCAGTTTCAGTACGAAATTCGAATTTCCAAAGTCAAAGTTCGAATTTCTAAGATGACAGTTTAATATAAACCTTTCAAACTTTGTCTGTTGGTGGGTGTTTTTGAAATATTCCATGATTTAACATAGAATCAAGGTTCTAAAACATCTTTTCACCAAATCAAAGTCTTTTACTTAAATCAAAACATTTTTAATCATCCTACATGAATCTTTGCACTGATTTCTCCAGGATTTCTTCTCTTGAGCTTTTTGTACACCTTTGATATCTATATTCCAAGCTCTTGAAGGTTGGTTTGGAATCATCAAACCTTCTTGTTTCAACATTCTCCCCCTTTTTGATGATGAGAAAACAACTTACAAACTAGATTAGTACTTGGGTTTGCTTCAACAAGCTCCCCCTCAATATATGCATTATATTTCAAAAGATATCATATATAGTAAATCATGTGAAGAGATTCAAAGAACAAATCATTGCAACCAAGAAATTCTTTCACTTAAGCAAATGTTGCTTTACAGAGAGACAAATTTATGCAAAGTTCTTCAAAATACACAAATTAAACAGAAAATACAAACACAGAATACAAACAAGCATGTGAAACTCAAGCTCAAAAATAGCACTACAGGAGGACTCAAGCCTAAGTTCTAATCACTTCTTCTTTGGTTTGGTCTTCTTGCTGTAAGTCTTTCCAGATGGTTCAGCAGCAGACTTGCCAGTTTTCTTACTCTTGTCCCCCTTTTTGGCATCATCAGGAAGGTGAACAAAATCAGCCGGATGAGGGATTTGAGAAACTGGAATAGCTTTGAGGGGCACAGGATCAAACGACAGATGAGGCTCAAAAGGCTCAGAGCTTGGATCCTCATCATCAGAGACCTCAAGCTGTTCTTGCATCTCCTGCCTGGAAAGAGCCAATTGTGCCCTCTGCTCTTCTGAAAGATCATATGTAGAGAGAGATGAAGGAGCAGGGTCATCAGAACGAAACATTTCCTCAAGCCTTCTTCTCTAAGCTTGCAAGAGAGCATTGCGAGCAATAGCTTCAAAATCAATAACAGGCGCAATGCTTCTCTCTTCATTGCTGGCAACCTCCAATATTGATGAAGTAGAAATGGCTGCCACTATTCTTTCAACTTGCTTAGATTCTTGAGTGGAAAGAATTGAATCCTGAGTATCTCTGGAATGGGCTCATGAGGGCCTGTTTCTTGAGGCCTTTCTTCTTCCAAACCATAGTCCAAGCGTAGAATAAGACTTGGTGTCCTCATTGTACCAGCAGACTCAGCACCATCTACATCATCATTATGCTCAGAAGATGCTAGCTCGAATGGACTTGGAGGCTCAGGAGTTGGAGACTGAACAGGCACAAAGAACCCTGGCTGAGGTAGAGCTGATGTGGTTGGAATTGCACTCCGAATATCTTCATAGGCATCAGCAACCACTTTCATGTTTTTTGCCAACTGGTGAATCTGATCTTGCAGATGAGCAAACTTGGCATTTTGCTCATCCCTGATGCTAAAAATGAGTGTAGACAGGCTGTCATACAACTCAGTGATCTTTGTTGGCCTGGTACGAGAGGAGGGAGTAGATGGAATGTGAGTAGGCTTGGATGAAGATGGGACAGGCAGAGAAGGCTGTGGTGTAGGTCTGGCACGAGCCTCAGAAGTACCTTCTTGCTGTTGGGAGGCAACTTCAACAAAGAAAAGATCTTCAGATTTTCCTGTGCCTTTCCCAATCCATCTTCCTTCATTTCTTTCAATCCTCATCCTTTGATGTTCCTCCTTCTTGAAGATCTCAGTGGGTTTCCCTTTCCCCTTCTCAAGATGCTGAATTCTAGCATATTGCAGAATTTTGGAAATGATAGCTGCATAGGGGAGTATGGAGCCTTTCCTTTGATCCCTTGCCTTGATCATGCCTTAGAGTATGATATGTCCTATGTTAATGAGCTTTCCATGCATGATTGCTGCCATCACATGTACCTCTGCCCTTGTGATCAAGTTAAAGCTGCCTCCTTTGTTGAATATGATCCTAGACACTATGTAGTGTAGGATCCTCACTTGAGCACTAAAGTCTATGGGCTTTAACAAGTTTATCGTTGGCCTATTCTCCTTTCTTCTGAACAAAGTGTTCAGGATTGTGCTCTCCTTGTAGTTTAGAAAGGGACCACCTTCTTCATCAGCAGTATCTGCCTCATCCATATAACCAGAGGCAATGATGTCAATCTTGAGGCCATCTTGCCCTGGGATTTCCAGTACTTCATTGAGAGTCTCATCTGTGAGCCAGATGGTCCTTGTTCTCAGATTGACCTCCCACTTCTTCTTCTTGATGTTGTACTTCACGGAGGCATACCAAGTCTTTACCACTTCATCATCATACCTTTCCAAAATCTCTAATAGATTCTTATATCTCAACATCCATATTCCAGCATCAAAGCTATTAGAGACCAAGAAATCTTCCAAGTTCACACAATGAGGCTTGATTAACTTTTTATTAGCAAAGCTGGTAGAGTATTCCTCTTGAATCTGTAGAGTGCTCCATAATGGCAGTGTAGTGAGTTGATATTCTCCAGATTCAGTACTTGAGGATGAAGTGGAAGCAACAGTCTCAACAGCAGCAGGAACAGGGACCGAAGGTTCTGCTTTCTTTGAGGAGGAGGGTCAGGCTTTCTTTTATTCACCCTTTGGTGTAGTTTTCTGATGTTTGGAAGGAGTTCCCTTGCTTGATTCGGCCTTTCTCTTCGGTTTTTCACCCTCCTTTGAGGCATATTGGGACTTGACCGATCTCTTTGGGTGAGCTTCTCCTTTTCCAGCTTCAGGATTCTTTACTCTTGCCATTTTCGTGGATAAATGATTCAGAATGAAGCAAGGATTGAGTTTATAGGGTGCAAAAATCAGTTTAAACGGTGGGAGATGAAGATTTTCAATCAGAATTTAAGAGCATTGATGAGAGGATTTGAATAGACTCAGAGAGGGAAAGAGTAGGGTTGCGTCTGTTCAGTTGAAAACCGTCAGTTTTAACGTAAGTAACAACCTGACAGATGAATTTTGAGGGGTCAAAATTCAAACTTTGAGTAGTTAAAAGTTAAACCTTTCAGCAAAGCTTATTGACAGATGAATTTTGCTTCTGAAAGTTCATCTGACAATGGCTTGGTTCAATCAGCACAGGATGAACAGACGAACTTTGTTTCAACAAAGTTCAAATTTTAAAGAGCAAACACCAAGCATCAATCAAATTAACAACTAACAGATGAATTAAGCATAAGAAACTTCATCTTTCAAAGATTTAACATTGAGGAGCATGTTTCAACAGATGAATTTTAAATCAGAAATTCGAATTTCTTTACTTTGTGAAAGTTTTCCAACATTTGTATGTTAAGAGATAAACATCAGTATAATCATCATGTTGGACAAACATAATTTTGAAATTTTTGTTCTTGAAAATCTGAACTTTCAAAGTCCAACCGACGAATTTCGAGGCATCACTGAAAACTGTTCCAACTTGTAACAGGCTGAAGTTCGTCTGTTGGGCATCCAAATTCGAATCTTGACCATGCTGACTTCCTCAGAAACTTCATTTTTCACAGAAATTCATCTAACACACAATTAATATACGAATTTCAACTTTAAAAACTTACAGAATGGATCCAGAAACTCAGAATTTCTGCCATTTTCTTCACTTTTTGATTGTTCCATTCTCATGTGCTCCATTTTTCAGATTTATTCCCATTGAATCTCATGAGGAGCTCCTGCAACTTAAATTAAATACACTCCGATGCTAAAGTTAGAATTAATTTAATGTTGGAAAATCTAAAAACAGAATTGCACATGGATTTCCTCACAGTTCATTGGGATTTACTATACCCAATTCTCGCCTGATTTTACAATGTCTATCTTCTGATAGAGGCTTTGTCAAGATATCTACAACTTGATCCTCAGTTGGGATGTACTCTAGTCTGATTTCGCCTTTCAAAACATGATCTCTTATGAAGTGGTGCCTAACTTCAATATGTTTTGTTCTTGAATGCATGATAGGATTCTTTGTGATATTAATGGTACTTTGATTGTCACACATGATTGGTATTTCCTTCATCCCAACCTCAAGATCTTCAAGCTACTGTTTCATCTAGATGATTTGGGCACAACAACTTCCAGCTGCAACATACTCAGCCTCTGCTGTAGATAAGGCCACACTGTTCTGCTTCTTGCTAAACCATGAAACCAAGGATCCTCCCAAAAACTGACAAGTTCCACTTGTGCTTTTTCTGTCAGTTTTGGGTCCTGCAAAGTCAGCATCAGTGTGTCCTTTGAGATCTTCTCCATTGCCCTTTGGATACCAAAGTCCCATTTGTGAAGTTCCAATAAGATATCTAAAGATACGTTTCACAGCAGTTGCATGGGTTTCCTTGGGACATGACTAGAATCTTGCCCACATACAGACACTAAACATGATGTTAGGTCTGCTGGCAGTTAGGTACAGTAGGGATCCAATCATTCTTCTACACTGGGTTATGTCAAATAATTTCCCTTTTTCATCCATATCCAGCTTGGTTGTAGTAGCCATAGGTGTCCCCATTAGCTTGGCATTTTCCATTCCAAACTTCTTTAGCAATTCCTTCAGATACTTGGATTGATTAAGAAAAATACCATCATCGCACTGCCTGATTTACAATCCAAGGAAGAAGTTGAGTTCACCCATCATGGACATTTCGAATTCCCCCTACATTAACTTAGAAAAATTCTTGCAAAGAGATTCATTAGTAGCACCAAATATAATATCATCAACATAGATTTGAACAATAAGTAAATCTTTATTCTCTTTCTTAGTGAATAAAGTTGTATCTACTTTTCCTCTGTTGAACCCCTTTTTAGTTAGAAAATTACTCAATCTTTCATACCATGCTCTAGGGGCTTGCTTCAAACCGTAAAGAGCTTTCTTCAGTTTATACACATGATTTGGTTTTGTAGAATCCTCAAAACCTGGAGGTTGTTCTACATAAACCTCTTCCATGATATATCCATTTAGAAAAGCACCCTTCACATCCATTTGATATAATAAAATATTTTTCATTCATGCATATGCCAATATAATTCTAATTGCTTCTAATCTAGCTACTGGAGCAAAGGTTTCCTCAAAATCAATGCCTACTTCTTGATTATATCCTTTAGCAACCAGTCTAGCTTTATTTCTGATGATTGATCCTGATTCATCAAGTTTATTTCTAAAAACCCATTTGGTACAAATGACAGGATGATTTTTGGGTCTAGGCACTAAATCCCAGACTTGATTTCTTTCAAACTGATTTAATTCATCCTGCATAGCCAAAATCTAGTACTCATCAGTTAAGGCTTCCTTAGTACATTTAGGTTCAATCTGTGAGATGAAAGCACAATTAATCATTTGATTCCTTAACTATTTTCTGGTTCTAACTCTCTCTTGAACATTCCCTATCACTTGATCAACAGGATGATTCCTTTAATATCTCCAAGCTCTAGGGAGTTCTTGAGACATTTCTTCATTATTTTCTTCTTCAAAATCTCTCTCCTAAATATCTTCCTCTATATTAATAGATTTAGATATTTTTGGAGGTTCAATTATATCTTCATCATAGATATCTAACCTTTTAAAGTTTGAAACAAGATCTTCCTCATCAGTAACATGTTTAGAAGCAGTTTTATTTTCGATAAATACTACATGCACAGATTCTTCTACCAATTTAGACTGTTTATTGAAAACTCTATATGCCTTACTTCTACTAGAATAGCCCAGAAATATACCTTCATCAGATTTGGCATCAAACTTACCCAGATTCTCCTTTCCATTATTGTGAACGAAGCATTTCCAGCCGAATACATGAAGATGTGACAGATTTGGCTTTCTTCCCTTGTACAGCTTATAAGGAGTTTTCCCAAAGATTTGTCTGATGTAGGCTCTATTTATAATGTAGCCTGTTGTATTCACTGTATTAGCCTAAAATACTTGAGAAAGTTCCTTTTCATTCAGTATAGCTCTAGCCATCTCTCCAATTGTTCTATTTTTCCTTTCTACTACTCCATTCTGTTGTGGTGTTCTTGGGGCTGAGATGTTGTGGTCAATTCCATGCTCATTGCAATACTCCAGAAAGTATGAGTTCTCAAATTCTCCTCCATGATCTGACCTGATAGATACAATGGAAATACCTTTCTCATTTTGCACTTTCTTGGCTAAGGTTACAAATGCATCAAAGGTATCACTTTTAGAGGATAGAAACAATGTCCATGTAAATCTAGAGTAATCATCCACAATTACAAGCACATACAAATTTCCCCCAATGCTTTTTACTCTAAATGGACCAATTAAATCCATATGTAGTAGTTCTAGTGGTCTAGTTATGGTGACTACATTTTTGGGTTTAAAAGAAAATTTAGTTTGTTTTCCTCTCAAGCATGCATCACATTCTTTGTCTTTTTCAAAAGCAATTTTTGGCAGGCCGGTGACTAACTCGTTTTTAACTAGTTTTGAAAGCTGATTCGTGTTAACATGAGCTAATCTTCTATGCTATAACCAACTATCATTATCCTGACTAATCAAGCAAACAAAATCTAAGGGCGGAAGTTCATCAAGATCAATAGTATAGTAGTTACCATCCCTTTGAGCTTTGAGGATTACTTTGTGATCACTTTTTCTGATGACTAGGCAGAATTTTGAGTCAAACAGTACCCAGTTTCCGTTGTCACATGTTTGGCTCACACTCAGCAGATTGTGGTTGAGGCCTATCTAAAACAGCACCTCTTCAATGGATGTTTCAGGATTCTTGCCCAAAATGCCAATACCAACTATTCTGCTATACTGATCACCTCCAAAGGTCACCTTTCCTCCTTTCTTGTCTCTAAGGGTGATGAATTTCTCCTTATCACCGGTCATGTGACTTAAGCAGGCACTGTCTATATACCATTTATTGTTCTTTCTAGCTTTGAGACAGACCTGCAAAACAAAGTTCATATTTTCTTTTTAGGTACCCAAATTTGCTTGGGTCCTCTTCTGTCAGTGGTCTCTTCCCTAGATACAGATGTACCTTTGGGAACCCATTTAACCTTCCTGTCAAGTCCATTTTTCTTTAAAGCACATGAGCTAGAAATATGCCCCTTTTTGTTACAGAAGTGACAGGTGGTAAAGGGACTACTGGATTGAGAAGAAGGAAGAAAACAATGCAGATAATATTTTTATTTAGCATGCCTTGGTTGGTTATATGATTCAATGTGATGTGACATATGATCTTTCTTTCTATTTCCATCAGCATACACAAAATGTCTCATGTACACATTCTGATTTTTCTTCCTAATCTTTTCTTTTACAACACAAGGATCATAGCCAAGTCCAACTTTTCCTTGTGATATTCTTTGACTTCCTATTAAAGCAAACAACATATCTTTACCTCTAGTAAGCCTAGACATGCTTTTCACTAGATATTCATTAGTTTGCTTTAGTTTAATGCATGATTTACAGCAAACAGATTCAGTAATAGGTAGAGGAGCAATTTTAGAAATGTTGCGTTGAGATTCTAATTTGTTAATCTTTTTCTTAGCTTGCTTCAATTCTTTAGCAATCTTAACAAAATCATCATGCAACTCATGAAATGCATCCAGTAATTCAAAATAGGAAGGTTCATATTCATATACCTTATCTTCTTGATCACTGCTGCATGGGATTTTAGCTTCTTCAGAGGCAAGTACCATGAGACAAATGTTGGCAACTTCATCTTTATTATCTTCTTCTTCATCTGAGCTGTTACCCCATATTGATGAGATGTAAGCTCTTTTCTTCTTGCCTTTGTCTGCAGCTTTCTTTTCTTTTTCTTTCTTCCTGAGAAATTGTGGACAATCCCATTTGATATGTCCCTACTTTTTGCATTCATAGCAAGTGATAGGTTCCTTTGTTTCCCTCTTGTTATCTCTAGCTGCTTCTTTCTTGAAGATTTTCTTGTTTCTCTTTTTGCTGTAGAATATTCCAAATTTTATGACCATCACAGCCAGAGTTTCTTCATCAAGTTCCTCTCCATCGTCAGATTCTTCTTCCTTTTCTTCAGCAACTTTGAGAGCAAGGCCTTTCTTCATTCTGTCTTGTCCAGCTTCCTTGAGAGCTTTCATTTTTCCTTCATACTCCTCGAGGCTGCCAAAGAGAGCTGTGACATAGGCCATTAATTCTCCTCTGGCTTCCTCTATTGCTGTTACTTTGCGTTGCCATTCCAAAGGGAGAGCTCTGAGGATCTTTTTGACTTTCTCTGTTTGAGTATACTCCTTTCCCAGGCTCTTTAGTTGATTCACAATGAGGGTGAATCTTTTTTGTAGCTTTTTACATTCTCTCCTTCAGCCATTCTGAAGCTTTCATATTCTCCTATGCATGTATTTAGTTTGTTTTCCCTGACTCCAGTTGTTCATTCATAAGCAATTTGTAGGGTGTCCCACATTTTCATGGCAGTGGAGCATTGCGAGACTCTATAGAATTCGTCTTGATTCAAAGCACTGACAAGACAGTGTTTTGCCTTGAAATTTAGCAAGACTCTTCTTCGATCTTCCTCAATCCATTCAGCTTCTGGCATTTCTCTGTATTTTCCATCATCTTCCAAAGCCATTGAGACAAAATCTCCCTTCTAAATGACTAACCAGATGTCCAGATCAATTGGCTGGAGATAGATTTACATCCACATCTTCCAGTACCCATAGTGTTCTCCACTGAAGCCAGGTGGTCTATTTGTGTTGTTGCCTTCTGCTAATATACTTTCTCCAAAGCCAGCCATTTTAATTCTCGGACTATGAGATCCTTTGATTCAGAATCCGGGCTCTGATACCACTGGTTAGATTAGATGGCTTCCCAAGAGGGGTGGTGAATTGTGAAGATTAAAACTTTTCTGCAAAATATCAAGAAGGTGAAGAAAGCAATATATGATGGTAAAACAGAGTATAAACAAATAACTATAAAGGTGGCAGTAAAGGGAGGAAGACTCAGTAATTTATCCTGGTTCGGTCTCTCCACTTGACCTACGTCCAGTCTCCAAGTCACCACTTGAGATTTTCAACTATTCTGCAAGAATTTCATGGGCTTCTTGCAAATGCCTCAGTACAAAGATGTTGCTCTATTTCTATAGCTCACTCTATCTCTCTGTGCACTCTTACAAAGTGCTCCCCAATCCCTTGTGATGTCCCCTCACAAGAAATCTATCTTCCAGATGAAGATAAGATTGATTACAAAGATTAAACTCTCTTAAATAGAGTGAATATGAAAGTTGAAGTACAAAATATTGAAGTGAGAGAGTAATAGACTTTTGAGTAAATGATTTGGCAGAGTTTCAGTATATGCAAAGATAAAATCATTTTTC
The DNA here is from genome assembly GCA_026686845.1 of Adenanthera pavonina. NCBI lineage: Eukaryota > Viridiplantae > Streptophyta > Magnoliopsida > Fabales > Fabaceae > Adenanthera > Adenanthera pavonina. Next base: position 20,762,615 of record JAIVEN010000005.1, on the reverse strand, counting down.
ACAACTTCAAATGATGTTATATTTATAGATTTAAGTGTCAAATATCCGTTAGGGACAAAATCTATCCGTTGGAGAAGTTATCCAACGGTTACTCTGAAAAACTATCCATTAACCAACAGTTTTTAATGCTTCTGACATACTGAAATTCGAAGTTCGGTTGGTCAACAGGCGAATGTCGCAGAAACCGAAGGTTAACAGCTTCAACATTGAAAGCCCGAAGTCCGTCTGTCATGAAGTGAAATTGAAATTTTGATATTTGGAAAATGTTTCTGTGTTGTGACATACGAATTTTCAAGTGAAAAGTTTTTTTGTTAAGTGTGAACAGTATTTTCATTTTGCTACAGTGCCTTCAAAATTCAAATTTTGGAACCTCAAAATTCGTCTGTCCGTAGCTGGTTTGTAAGGCATTGTAGTTCATGTGATTCAAAGTTCGAATTTTCAAATGTCAAAGTTCATCTGTCACAGAGACCTCTTTTCAGACTAACTTCAAAATTCGAATTTATAAATACTGTCATTCGTATGTCAACATATCACTTTAACATACTCACAAGCTTAGTTTCTAAAATTTGAATTTTCATGTTCAAAGTTCGTGTGTCAGTGAGCAATTTTGAAATCCAATCTAAACTTAGTTTCAGATGAATTTTGATATAATTTTAGATGAATTTCTTTAGTTTTCATAAGTTTCATTTTGTCTGGAATTCGAATTTTCAAAACCCAAAGTTTGTCTGTTGCTTAAAGCTCCTTTCATACAATTATCAAAATTTGAATTTTCCCAAGTCAAAATTTGTCTGTCAGAGAGGCATCTCTTTAGACTTGTTCAATTTCAGTACAAAATTCGAATTTCCAAAGTCAAAGTTCGAATTTCCAAGATGACAGTTTAATATAAATCTTTCAAACTTTGTCTGTTGGTGGGTGTTTTTGAAATATTCCATGATTTAACATAGAATCAAGGTTTTAAAACATCTTTTCACCAAATCAAAGTCTTTTACTTAAATTAAAACATTTTTAATCATCCTACATGTATCTTTGCACTGATTTCTCCAGGATTTCTTCTCTTGAGCTTTTTGTGCACCTTTGATATCTTTATTCCAAGCTCTTGAAGGTTGGTTTGGAATCATCAAAACTTCTTGATTCAACATCTATGACAATAAGCAGCTGCATGAAGCACATATCTCCTTCGACTAATATCAATATTAAAAGAAGCCTGCAAGTAATATAACCAACATATAGTTAAAACTAGTGGGATGATATATATATATAATAAACAACATAATTAAAACAAGTATAGTAGTGAGTTACTACTATTTCATCCCAAATGCCATCCTTGATTTTGCTTGGGACATCTTTCCATTTAGTATAAATAATATGCACTGTTCTTCATGTGACAACTCCAATATAATTAGAAAATGTAGATGCATTGTGATTAACTGGTTGATTCTTCTTATTCGATCCAAGATCTATTTTACGATCGGTGCTTCTTGCATGAGTCACCTTTTTCAACATGGTCCTCCCTCTCTTTTTCACTTTCTTAGTACTATGTGAAGGAACATCGCCATCATTTAGTGGAGAAGCCATTTACCAAAAAGAAATTCAAAACATATAAGTAAGACATCAATATAGATAATGAAATAAAAATATACAAGTTAAAGAGTATTAAGAAAAAAGGAAACAAAATTTACATGTTTAAGTCAATCTTTTTTGTTTTCTTGTCGGATTTATACTTGTGTTTCCCCTTCTAGCATGAATTAATGGATTAACCCAAATCCCTTCTTTATGATCATCTTTTAAATACAATGCATCATCATTGGTGAAGTCACTTGTAAGTGATTGTGATGTTTCAAAAAAAGGATCATCCTCTAAATCGATATCTTGATGGTCAGGAGCATCATCCTTGATCTCATCGTTCATTTTGTTAGTTAAAAGAACAATAGACCACTTCTTATTATCAAGATCAGTGACATAGAACACTTGTTGTGCTTGTGAAGCTTAAATAAAAGGCTCATCCTTATACCCCACTTTATTAAAGTCCACTTGTATGAAACCTAACTCATCGATCTTAAGGCCATTCTTATTGTCGACCCATCTACAACCAAAGACTAGAACACAAAACATGATGCAATCCAACTCCCATATGCATTCAATGACCCCAAAGTATGACATATTTGGATAGATTGGGTTCCTATCTTTGGCATAGAGATATGCATAGATTAAGTTATAAGTGTTACACCACTATTTTGCATTGTACTTCGATCATCTTGCTCTTTTGTATAGAATGTGTAGCCATTGATTATATAACCAGTGTAAGAGAAGACATCTACACTTGGACCTTTCGCTAACAATCTTAATCTTTCTGAAACTGAAGTGGGATTGTCATCCGAGTCTGAAAAAATGTGATCTTTTAGCCAACCTATAAATAGTCGATTGTGTTCTTTTGTTATCCAACTTTCACTCTTATTTGGGTTCAAGCTCCTAAGTATGTCCTTGTGTTTTTCAACATAAGGCCTAACCTCATCACTATTGTGAAGAACATATAGGTGTGCTTGCTCCCATTCTGTCATTGGTATGCTAATTATTGACTTTCCAATAATTCCTTCCCTTATTGTTCTTCCTGCGTGATGAGACTTTGGAAGCCCTATGCTATCAACATTGGAGATATATTCAGTACATAATTCAACTGCTTCTTCCAGTATGTATCATTCAACAATACAACCCTCTGGCTGACTTCGATTTTTCACATACCCTTTCAATATCTTCATATAACGTTCAATCGGGTACATCCATCTTAAATAAGCCAGATCACACATTAGAATCTCTCGAACTAAGTGTACAGTTAGGTGAACCATTTTGTCAAAAAATGAAGGTGGAAAATACAACTCAAGCTCACATAAAGTAACAACAATTTCTCTTTGCAATGCCGGCAACTTTGTTGGATCAATAACTTTGCTGCAAATTGATTTAAAGAAAAAGTATAGTTTAGTGATGGTACTTCACACCTTTTTGGGCAAAATGGAGCGTGTACCAATGGGCATCAAATGCTCCATAAGAACATGACAGTCATGAGACTTAAGACCTTTTAGCTTTAGGTCTTTCATTGATACAAGGTTTTTAATATTTGATAAGTACCCCTCTGGAACTTTAACTCCATGAAGAAACTCACAAAAGGCAATTTTCTCCTTCCTAGATAGTGTATAAGCTGCCGGGGGCAAGTAAGTACGACGTCCCCTTTTCACCGGTGCCAACTCATCTCTTATTCCCATAGTAACCATGTCTAACCTCACATTAAGGCCATCTTTACTCTTTCCTGGCACATTGAGTAATGTACCGATCACACTATCACAAACATTTTTTTCAACATGCATCACATCAAGGAAATGTCTTATATATAATGACTTCTAATATGGCAATTCAAAAAATATTGCCTTTTTTTTCCATCCACTAGTCACAAGGTCTCTTGCAAAAGGTTTGCCAAAGTTATTAGTTAAATTCTTCACCTTTTCAAACAATTGATCACCAGTTAAGGGCTTTGGAGCTATACCTTCTTCTGAATTCCCATTAAAAGCTTTTCTGCACCATCAGTAATGATGTGTTAGAGACAAAAATCTACAATGGCCGAGGTAGACATTTTTCCTACAATGTTCCAACCACATTGAATTCATGCCCTCTTCACATATAGGGCATCCACATTGTCCTTTGGTACTGTATCCTGACAAATTACCATATGCCAGAAAATCATTGATCATGGCAAATAACATTGCTCTCAAATTGAAACTTTCTTCCCTATGCCCATCATACACCTCTACACCTATCTCCCACATTAACTTCAAATCTTCAATTAAGGGAGTCAAGTATATGTCTATATCATGTCCCGGTTGTTTGGGCCCAGAAATTAACATAGACAACATCATAAACTTGCGCTTCATGCATAACCAGGAGGAAAGTTATAAATCACCAAAATCACGGGCTATATGGTGTGGGTACTACTTTGCATACCATATGGATTCATTCCATCAGTAGACAATGCAAGGCGTAGGTTTCTCTCTTCTTCCCTGAAGTCAGGGAAATCATCATCAATTTTTTTCCACTGAGGAGAATCTGCAGGGTGCCAAAGCTTGCCATCTTTAATCCTTCCATTCGCATGCCATGTCAATTGTTTAGCAACTTCTATGCTGCTATACATACACCTAAATCTTGGAATGATTGGAAAATACCATACCACCTTTGATGGAGCCGATTCTTTCTTCTTATATCGTGAGGCATTACACTTAGGACACTTCTCTAATAATGTATATTCATTTTGAAATAGAATGCAATCATTAGGACATGCATGTATTCTCTTATAGCTCAAGCCAATTGAGCATAAAATTTGCTTAGCCTCATATGTTTGACTAGGAAGCTCATTATCCTCTGGCAACATTTCTTTGATAAGTTCAAGTAATTCTGTGAAACTCTTATCACTCCAACCATTACCTGCTTTCAAGTTGTACAATTTCAAAATCACAGATAGTCTTGTAAATTTAGTATAGCCGGTATACAATGGCTTCTCTGCATCATTTTTCAACCTCTCAAACATTTTCAGACAATCTCGAAGATCCTCCTCAACCATATTTACCATCTCTTCAAGATGGTCAGCCTCATATGTGCTCGTGTCGAATTCATTTGATGCATAACTCGCACTATAACTCCAATCATCAGACACATCCTTGGTCTCACCATGCTTTGTCCAACATGTATAGCTTTGATCAATTCCATTGCACATTAAATGATCTAGCAACTCATCAGCACTAATTTGCCATTAATAGCAACATTGTAAGCAAGGGCATATAATTCTACAAGGGTCCTCTACATGTTCAGTTGCAAAATTAATGAACTTTCTCACTCCATCCTCATATTCATTTGACAATCTATTGACAAACATCCACTTTCGATCCCTACCTATTTGTTCTGGAAAAATTTTGGCAGAGTCTTCCCTTAAAATTAGAGCTCCCAGTAATTCTACAGTATGAAAAGTAAACTTGTTCAGTCCATTACAGTAACAATAAAAATATACAACATCATTTCCATCAAGTTTGAATGTAATATTAACATACCTTGTGAGATTCTGCTACCCAATATCAAAAACAATTCCCTTTAAATTTGCTGCCTCAAATCTTCTTAAATCTTGACATAAATGAAATAAATAAATAAAATTAAATATTTCAAGAAAATCAAACTAGATTCTTGAAAACCATACTAGAAATCATATTAGGTTGAAAATACATGGGGGATTGAGAAGCTAAAGGCATATGTAATATTCCTCGTTATTTAGTATGTCTTCCTCTTTTTTCCTAGAGAGAAAAACAAATAATGAGCATGAGAGCTTTTAATGGTCAACATTTTCAAACTAGCTTTAGAGTTGTTGGTCAAAACTTATGGTTGGATTACAAAGCACAAGGTTGGAGGAAGACAAGAGGTATTTAGTAAAGTGCATTAGCTTACCAGGACAAGATCCTCATCAGTACCAAAGACTTTGGAAGCTTCTTCTAAAGACCTTGAAGAGACCTTTTTATGTAAAATCAACTACTCATCAATGCAAATATTATATGCTAGAGATAATTTACCAAAAAAAAAAGCAAAGTACACTATATTCATAGATGAACTAGGCCGTCAAATTGCTTGCTTTGATATTAGCAAATCTAGACAAAAAGGAAATCATGTGGTCATGAAAACCCAGTGCAATAAAAAGCTTGGAATGTGAACATAAATATTGTTAAGATACATAAAGCTTTCTTGACAAAATTTTGGCAGAAATACTTACTTTAATATAATTACATTAACATTTAATACTATTAGATGTAAGCATTTATCAATTCCATAAAATTATAGCCACATTTATTATAGTTTTGAAGGAGTTTGTGGTCCAAATAAAGTCAATCCTATTATTGGGGAATTCGTGGGAGGATGTTTGTGAGACACATACAAGTCATCTTATTGAAAAACAAGCAATAATTAGTGGGAATTCGTGGGAGGATATTTGTGAGACATGTACAATAATAGCATAAGACCAATACAAGCAATTCAACTATATCCTCATCCATATACTCACCTATCAACCATATGATTGCGTAAGACCGCAATAATTAGTCCACAATATTGATTTAATATACACGTTAAATTTTTTCAGCAAAAAAATTCATTAATTCATAACTAAATTTATTTTAAAAAACAAATTGATCCATCTAGTTACTCATGCATGTGATTCATCTTAAGCAAATTTAAATCATTTTATATATATATATAAGAACCTAAAGTTAATATTTATATGTAGATTATATTAAAAGTAGAGCTAATAACCTTGTAGATAGTTGATTGAAAATATGTACTGTTTCCAATTAAAGTAATTTAAAGAAGAGTAGTGTATTTCATAAACATATATAATTAAATAAAAATTAAAATTTGAACATTATAATCTAGTCTAGAATGTAAGGGTGAGAGTTTATTTACGTGGATTTTTTTTTGGCCAATTACAAGGATAATAAAGTTGAGTGATAGTATAACATAATTAAATAAAAATTAAAATTTGAACATTATAATCTTCTCAATAAAGATGATTGAAGTCCGCTAAATTCTGGTCAATCATGTCATCTTGGCACTTTGAATGAGCATGACTCATGCCCAACTCACTTGAGTCCCTAAATTTTGGTCAATTTATTTCACCTCATTATCTAACTTCACTGTTCTTGTTGGCATAAATCTCATGTATATAGAGTACTAAGATAGCACATAGTTGGCCATGTCAGCAAAATTTAACAAAAAAATTGCCTAAGTTTAATGGTAGAACTAAATTAAAAAAAAAATTAAGGTACAACAACCCAAACTTGCTCTCGATAATTTACATAAATAACATCTGAACATTTCATTTTGAACAGGGGAATAGAGCATGTAGCAGGGTGAAGCAAGGAGATATTAAGGCAGAATTTTAAGATACAAAATTGCTTACGATGTGTTAAGTATTTAGTGAGATACAGAATGAAATCATTTTAAGGGCATGAACTTACAGCTAGAAATTAGAAACCATACCACGATAATAAGAATAGCAAAAGCACGTTGCCAAGGAGGAAGAAGAAGAAGGGGAGGGCTGAAGGGGAGAACTGTAATTTGCTGAAGGAAGAGATTGTGATCACGGATGAAAGGGAGGGCTGGAGCAAACCGAGCTTGTGGACAGAAGGAAAGATCCGTGGAGGAAGCCGTCATGGAGGGAAGGCAAGGTTTGAAGATGGAGATGGAGTGACAGAGTTGAGGCCACGGATGGAGTAACAGGTGCCGTACTTGGACCAAGGAAGGCAGAGATAGTGGCGAACGTGCAACTGAGCAAGGCCGAGCAGCTGTGCATGTGTGAATGTGATACGTGACTGTGTGTAGCGAACTGAGTTTGAGAGTAAAATCGAAAAGAAATTAGGGATTTTGGGAATTTGAGACTTTTTTGAAAGTAATGTCACACAATGATGCAAACCTTCTGGGATGCTTTAATTAATAAAACGTGCCAGAAGGTCTTTCACGAGATCCATTGTGTCGGATGTGCAACTTTTCGGAATGCTTTCTTGTAAAAATGTTCTCGAAGGTAAACTTTTTGCCACGTTTTTTATAAAATCATTTTGCAGCACATTTTATCAATAAACATTGTAGAATCTGCGTTCTTGAAGACCAATTTTGTAGTAGTGTTTGCAACTTGTTTTGTTATCATCAAAAAGGGGGAAAATGTTGAATCAGAAGTTTTGATGATTCCAAACAACTAGAGCTTGAGAGGAGAATATTAAAGGAGTATGAAATGATAAAGTGAAGAAATCCGGTGAAGGACAAGTGAAGATGTAGATTTTAGGATTTCTTAATTTGTACACTAGGTAAAAAGCTTTGATTTTTACTTATTTGAGTTGTCACAGTGTTCAAACGAGTTACCTCAAAGATATCAAATGTTAGCTTGTGTTAGAACTAAGAAATATTGGCTAATAGATGAATTTCGTTATTGACTCATACTTATTTATGCAAAATTCAAACTGTACTTAGTGAAATTTGAAGTTACAGAGGTTTTATCTCTAATAAACGAATTTCAATTCTGAAATTAGAATTCAGGCTAAGCTTTATTAGTAAAAATGTGCAAAATTCGTATGAAACTTAGTTAAAATTCAAATGTTAGTGAAGTTCAAAGTAAGTTCAATATCATTATCTTTGATAGACAAACTTTGGGCTTCAAAGTATGAATTTCAGAATGAGAACTTGCCAGTTTCATTAGAGCATGTCTTTGACAGACAAACTTTGTAGTTTAACATTCAAATTTCATAGTGAAGAATCTTTGTGCCATGTTAAACATACCTCTGATAGTTGAATTTTAGCTTATGAAATTCAAAATTCAAAGTACATGGTAAAAACTTGAGACAACAATTCAATCTATTCGACACACTTCCAATATGAAAATTCGAATAAACTAACATGGGTTATCATTGACAAACCCAAAATTTGAAAGTCACAATTGAACAGACGAATTTTCAAGTTCAATGTTAAAATATTAAACCTTCTATCTTTGCAAAATTTGTTTGTTGAGCCTCCAAAATTTGAATTTTGATGTGTTAAATGCATTAAATACAGTTGGTGAACAACTATTTTTGTAGAGAAACTCTTAGTTAAAGTCTCTAACGGCTAGATCTTGTGTCTAATGACTAATTAAGTCACAAATCTATAAATAGAATTTCATTTGAAGCTGTGGGTAACCAATTTAAGCCTGTCATTGCCAAAACTCTGCTGAATTTATTAGACAAAACTTTTTCACCCACACACTTCATATATTGTGCCAAAACTTTCATATCTACTCTATTCTAGAAAGTATTCATTATGTGTAAAATCTTTTCTTCATCTGGAAGAAAGATTCTTTGTAAGGGGAATCACAAAGGGAATTAGGAAACACCTGTAAGAGAGTTTGGAGAGATATTTTCAGTAATCTTAGAACAGAGCATGTGGATTGTATTGTGACATTGCAAGGAGCCTACTAAATTCTTGCAGATAGTGGAAAATCTCAAGTGGTGGCTTGAGAACTGGATGTAGGTCAAGTGGTTAAACCAAACTAGGATAAATCTCTAAGTTTTTCACTTACCTTATCTATTCTACATTCATATTTATTATACTCTATTTTTTTGTGAACTTTTGTTTCACTATTATACTTTGTTTTTGCAAAAAAAAATTCATCCTTCCCAATTCACCCCCTCTTAGGAAGCCAGCATTCCTAACATATTTTTGTTCTAAAATTCTCATCCTAGAGAGAGAGAAGAGAGAGAAAGTTGAGCCATGAAGAAACAAATCCATAGAAACATTTAGTAAGTACCTAGAAAGCATGAATGTGTGATTGGTTTGTAAATTCAAGGAGTAGATTTTTCCCACTATTTTCTGAAATATTTTCCTATTTAGGGTTTAAGATAAGAATAGAATTTCATAATGTTGACTCCAAAAATGGATTTCTTGAGTCCAAAAATAGGCTAGGACAAGTGTGTTGTACAACAAATTTTCAAAGGATAATTAAATGGAATTTTTAGTTCAAGAGAGCACCTTGTGAAGAAGATTATGTAATCAATGGCTAATGGCCATGTTTTATGATGCTATAGGGTACCAAGAAGTGTCTAAAGATCAAAGAAAGTGCTCTCAAAGTTTGGATAAATTTGTGAAGCCCAAAGGTAGTTATTTTCCCTTTTATGCCTAATGTTACCATGCTTTGATTAAATGATTATATGACTATATTATCCACTTGTTTGAATGATTTGTGATGAATTTACATTGTTGGCTGTTTGTTTGAAGGGTTTAATAACTCTTGGATATCCATTTTATAAAGTGTTATCATACCAAAATTTTTATGAAATTGTATAGCATAATATGATTTTATGATTTTCATTGATGACTTTATTAAATAATAAGATAATATGAATATATGATTGGGTATAACTGCTGAGATTCTTTGAATCTTATCCCTATTCAAAATGACAAATATGCTAGGGTCAAGCAATTGCAAGAGGTCCAGGAAGAGCCAAAGTGAAGGAGCAAGCATGTGATGAGCAATATAACTATGCAAGTTTTGATATTATGCATCAATAACATGTATAAGTTTATATGTGAGACCTGAGTTGATGTGAAGGTTTGAATATGTTATTATGAGTTATTTATCATTTATGTAATGAATTTGATGTAATGAATGATGATGTATATTAATTATGAAGTTTGTTATGTAAGATATGGCGTGAATTTGATCAAGTTGACCAACTGTGACTAGAGTAAGGACACTCTATTTGAAATAGAGTATTATATATAAATGTTGTATATTCCTGAAAGTATATAGAATAAGCTTTCCAAAGATCCAAAGATCACCCTCTTTGGCTTAGTATAATATTTATAATCAATTTTTGAAGTTAGGGTTCAGAACTAAATAGTATTAGGAAAATTGAAAATTTCATTGAAGATACTAGGTTTTTCGAAAGGCACTATAAAATTGTTTATAGCTCCAAAAATTCATTGATTTGCATTTATGGGAAGCTTTAAGTCTTAGGAAATGAATACCACTAGTTTGAAAGTATTTGGAGCTGTAAAGAAGGAGTTATGTAGGGTCTGTTTGACAGTATTTTCTGTTTTATGATTCTGAGAATAGTTTTATAAAACTATTTCCTAGAATAAGTTTTGAAAACAAGAAAATAAAAAAATCTGTTTAAGTAATTGTTCTCAAAATCATAACTAGTGAGTGATAGATGAGTTATTCAAAATTTATAATTTTACCATTAATGAGGTGGATGTTTCTCACCTGTCCTTGTATTTTCCAAAACAAAAACTACAAAACACCTTAAAAGTGTTCTGAATTTTCTGTTCTTTTATTTTTCTGTTTTCTAGAATAGTTTCTAAAAAACAAGTTTACCAAACAAGTTTTCTGAGTTTTCTGTTTCTGAAAATAGAAAAACTGTTTTCGAAAACAAAATCAAACAGGTCCGTAATTTCTCCCATAACTGTTCCAGTAGAAGTAGTATTCTGACCCTAAATGGTTTGAGTTAATATCATGCCATATATAAGCTCAATAGATGTACAAGAAAATGATTTCTAGAAAGTAGACATGCAAAGTCTTTCAATGACATAAAGAATTCATGAATTGGCTCAAGGTAGAGTGAGACATGAGTTTTTAAAATTAAGGCCAAAATCCTATGAAAGTGAAATTAACCAAATCTACAGTGATTTTTTGGAGAATAAACTGTATGAATTGGCTGAGTAATTAATTTGTTCCATATTTTTCCCATGTAGAGATTTTTTTGGCTATTTTTTTAAACTTAAATCACTCCAATACAATTTTTCAAGATTTAGTTATGAATTTTCAAAATTTGGTCAGTAAAATAGAATTTACCAAGTTAATAGTACTTAAATGATTGAAATTCTATTTTTAGTTTATATTTGATTCAAGCTTCTAATTATGCCTAAATAAACTACAATCAGGTCTAAAACATTTGAATATGGGCCTAAATTAAGGTTGTTGAATCAAGTGTTTTGATTATTCCAAAATTCATATGAAGCTTAGTCATAATTCGAATATTGGCAAAGTTCAAAGTGAGTTCAATGTCACTACATCTAATAGACGAACTTTGGACTTCAAAGTATAAATTTCAAAATAAGAACTTGTGAGTCTCGTTAGAGCATGCCTCTGAAAGACTAACTTCATAGTTCAAAATTTGAAGTTCATAGAGGAGAACTTTTGTGGCATATTGAACAGGTCTCTAGTAGGCGAATTTCAGGAAACAAATTTCAGCTTCTGAAATTTGAATTTCGAATGCACTATGAAAATGTGAGACAACTATTTAAACTCAACAGATGCACTATCAATATGAAAATTCATATGATCTAACATAGGTTATCTTTAAAAAAGCCAAAATTTGAATACCACACTTGAACAAACAAATTTTGGAAGTTTAATGTTAAAGTCTTTAATTTGTTGTCTCTACAAAATTTGTCTGTTGAACACCCAAAATTTGAACTTTGGTATATCAGAGGCATTAAATGTGGTTGGTGAATAGCTATTTTTGCAAAGTAACTATTGGTTAATGTCTTTAATGGCTAGATCTTATATCTAGCAACTAATTAAGTCATAAATATATAAATAGAACTTTATTTGAAGTTGTGAAAAAGGAATTTAAATTAATCTTTACAAAAACTCTGTTGAATTTATTAGACAAAGCTTTTTCACCCATTCACCTCATTTATTGTGCCATAAATTTCATATCTACTCTATTTTGGAGAGTATTTATATTTGTATAAAATATTTTCTTCATCTTGAAGAAAAATTCTTTATGAGGGAAATCACAAAGGAAACTGCGAAACACTTGTAAGAGAGTGTGGAGAGATATTTTTAATGTTTTTGGAACAGAGCATGTAGATTGTACTATGGCATTGCAAGAAGGACACTGAATTCTTGTCGATAGTGGAAAGTCTCAAGTTGTGGCTTGAGGATTAGATGTAGTTCAAGTGAATTGGACCGAACCAGGATAAGTCTTTGAGTTTTTCACTTTCCTTATCTCTTCTACATTCAGATTTATTATACTCTATTTTTATGCAAACTTTTGCTTTTACTATTATACTTTGTTTTGTAGTAAAATTTCACAGTTCCTAATTCACCCCCTCTTGGGAAGCTAGCATCCCTAACAAGTGGCATCAGAGTTTGGTCTCCCCACAAAAGGAATTAACACTCTGGGATAAGCTATGACTGGCTTAAGGGTGAACCTACTTCCAGAAAGTGCTAATATGAACAAACCTCCAGACTTTGCTGGTCAAAATTATACATACTGGAAGATGAAGATGAAGCTGTTCTTAAAGACTTTGGATCTTGACAAATGGTCCATAGTAGAAAAAGGAGATTATGTCCCCATGAAGAAAAATGAGCAAGAACAGGTAGTAGAAAAGCAACAAGCATAATGGGTTAATGATGACAAAAGAAGAGTTCTGCTTAACACCAAGGCTCAACTCACTATAGTAAATGATCTATCCCAGGATAAGTACTTCAGAGTGTCCTTATGCACAACTTCCAAAGAAATGTTGGATACTTTGGAGGTAGCTCATGACGAAACCAATAGAGTGAAGGGCAATAGAATTAGTACTCTCATTGGAAAGTATAAAGGATTCGGAATAAAAGAGAGAGAAACTACCAAAGAAATGGAAATGAGATTCACCTTGGTTGTGAATTAACTCAAAGCACTTGGTAAAGACTACAGCCAAACAGAAAAAATTAGAAAATTATTGAGAGTTCTTCCCTTTGAATGGCCGCCCAAAGTTACAGTAATAAAAGAAGCAAGAGGAGAATCCATGTCCTCTGTCACTTCTTTATTCAGTAACTTAGAAGAATATGAGGGAAAGATGAAAGCTCTCAAAGATGCTGGCCAAGAAAAAAAGAAGAAGAGCCTGGCATTGAAAGCTATAGAAAAATAAAAAGACTCTGATGATGAAAAAGGGCTAGATGAAGAAAATCTTGCAATACTGGTCAGAAAATTTGGAAAATTCTATGACAAGAAGAAAAGCAAGAAGTTCTTCAAGAAAGGAGTAGGAACAAGCAACAAAAGAGACAAATAAAGAATCCATAACCTACTATGAGTGCAAGAAGTAAGGGCACATCAAAGAGGAATGTCTACAGTCCCTGAAGAAGCAAGAAAAAGAAAAGAAAGCTACTGACAAGGGCAAGAAAGAGAAAGCATTTTTCTCCTTAATCTAGAGTAACAACTTAGATGAAGAAGATAAAGATGAGGAAGAAATTGTCAACATGGGCTTGATGGCATGTGTTGCAGAAAGAGCATAGAATCAATCTGACAGTGAAAATGAAGATGAGGCAAATGATTTTGACTCTTCTTATTTTGAATTACTTGATGTATTTCATGACGTGCATGATGAGTTCATCAAGATTGCAAAAGAACTAAATTTGGCTAAAAAGAATATTAATAAACTAGAATCAAAATGTAAAGTGCATGACATTGCATCACAGCATAAAATTGAATTTTCCTGCTATATATCTGCATTAAGCTTAAAAAGAATAATGAATATCTTCTTAAGAGTTTAGCTAATCTCACAAAAGGTAAACATATATTGTATGCATTGCTAGGTAATTAAAGGATTGCACGAGGAAAGGCTAGTCTTAGTTATAACCTTTATGCAGTCAAAGAAAAGATTAAGAAGAAAAACTAAAAGCCATACATGAGGCATTTTATGTGTGCATATGGGTATAAGAAGAAATATGACTCCTTGAAAACTATTGAGACTCATACCTAACCTAAACATGTGAAACAAAAATATTATTTTTATTGCTTTCTTCCAACATCTCAATCGAGCAATCCCTTTATCACTTGTCACTTTTGTAATAAGAATAGACATATTACCAGTTCATGCTATTTAAGGAAAAATAGACTTTGCAGGAAAGTTGAATGGGTACATAAAGGTACATATATGTCTAGGAAGAATGCTACTAACAGAAAAAGACCCAAACAGATTTGGGCACCTAAAAAGAAAGATTAAAATATGTTTTGCAGGTATGTCATAGAGCTAGCAAGAGCACAAATGGTACATGGACAATGTATGCTCAAGACATATGACTAGTGATAAGGAGAAGTTTATCACCCTAAGTGACAATAAAGGTGGAAGAGTGACCTTTGGTGGTAACCAATATGGTAAGGTGGTTGTCATTGGCATTGTGATCAAGAATCAAGAAACATCTATAAAAGAGATGTTGTTGGTGAATGGTCTCAACCACAACTTGCTAAGTGTGAGTCAAACCTGTGACAAAGGACATTGGGTGCTGTTTGACTTAAAGTTCTGCATGGTCATAAGAAAAAGTGATCATGAGATTGTCCTCAAAGCTTAAAAGGATAGTAACTACTATACTATCGATTTAGATGAACTCCCTAATCTAGATTCTATATGCTTCATTAGTAAAGACAATGAGACTTGATTGTGCCATAGAAGACTAGCACATGCTAACATGAACCAACTAAATAAGTTAGTTACTAGTTTGCTTAAGATTTTTTTTGAAAAGGACGGAGAATATGATGATTGTCTTAAAGGGAAACAAACTAAGTTCTCTTTCAAATATCAAAATGTTATCTACACATCTAGAGCTCTCCAATTGATACATATAGTTTTGATAAATCTATCTAGAGTAAAATGTATCTGTGGAAATCTACATGTGTTAGTTATTATGGATGGCTATTCTAGATTTACTTGGACTTTATTTCTTTCCTCCAATGATGAAACTTTTGATGCATTTGTAACCTTAGCTAAGAAAGTGCAAAATGAAAAGGGTATTTCTATTGTGTCTATCAAGTCTGATCATGGAGGAGAATTCGAAAATTCAAGCTTCTTGGAGTAATGTGAAGAGCATGAATTAATCACAATTTCTCAGTTCTAAGAACACCTCAACAAAATGGTGTGGTTGAGAGGAAAAATAGGACTTTGGGAGAAATAGCAAGAGCAATGCTGAATAAGAAAGAGCTTCCTCAATACTAAATCCTCTCCTATAGCACAAATAACTAGGTGGCAGTAGACTACACCTTTCCCATCAATTTGGGTGGTCCAGGGGAAAGAGAGCCATGGTCCAAGCATTAGTGTGACCTTTGGCTGGGTACACTAGTATGAGATGAGCTTGGTGATGTCCCAGAATCAGTTTTCACCTGCTATTGGAAGGAAATCACCTATTTGAAATGTCTTGGGATAATGTCAACTCGTAGTTGTAGCTTTGCATAAGGGAGACATATATACCATGACATTCTGGATTGCATTACATCATTTGCTTATATGTGTGGTGTTGATCATATTATTGTGTGCGTGTGTGTGTGGTTGTCTCTATTACTAAGACTTTGTCTCACACCCTCCATGGCAAACATTTTAGGAAAAGATTCTAACACTATGCTAGAAAGGACTAAGGAGTTTGAGCTCTATTAGATATGCTGGCTTCCCAAGAGAGAGGGTGAATTAGGAAGATTAAAATTTTCTTTAAAAATATAAGAGAGTGGTGAAAGCAAGAGTGACAGTAAAAATAGAGTATAAAATATAACCAAGTGAAAAATAAGATAAGGGAAGAAAAGACACAAATATTTATCCTAGTTCGGTCTCTATCTCTTGACCTACGTCCAGTCCTCAAGCTACCACTTGAGAATTTCCACCATCTAGCAAGAATTCAGTGGGCTTCTTACAATGCCTTAGTACAACTTGATGCTCTGTTCTAAGAGCTTACAATCTCACTCTTTGCACTCTAGCTAAGTGCTTCCCAAATCCCTTGTGAAATCCTCTCACAAGAAAATCTTTCTTCTAGATGAAAATAAGATTGATTATAGTAATTGAACTCTCCAATTTAGTGTGTATATGAAAGTTGAAGAATAAGATATGAAGTATATGAGAGCAGAGGACTTTCACTCCAGAATTTAGCAGAGTTTTTGTTTATACAATGTAAAATCATTACCCACATCTTCAAATGAAGTTCTATTTATAGATTTATGTCTTAACTATACGTTAGAGACAAGATCTAGCCGTTATAGATGTTACGCAATGGTTACTCTAAAAGACTATCCATTCACCAACCGCATTTAATGCATCTGACATTCAAAAGCTTGAATTTTGGTGTGTCAATAGATGAATTTCGCAAAGACCGAAAGCTAAAGACTTTAAGGTTGAACCTCAAAGTTTGTCTGTTATAAAGCAAAGTTTGAACTTTCATCTTTGGCAAATGTTTCTATGTTGGATCATATGAATTTTCAAGTTTAAAGTTCTTCTGGAAAGTGTCAACAGTTGTTCCCTATTGCTACTGTGCCTTCAAATTTCAAATTTTGGTACCCAAAATTCGTCTTTCAGTGGTCAGCTCAATATAGTATAATAGTTCTTCTTTTTAAAATTCAAATTTTCAAATACTAAAATTCGTCTGTCAGAGAGATATCTTATCAAACCTAATTCGAAGTTTGAATTTATGAATACTAAAATTCATATGTCAAAAGATTATCATAACAGACATGCAAGCTATCTTTCCGAAGTTCGAATTTTCAAAATCAAAGTTCGTTTGTCAGAGGACTAACTTAGAACTCTTTTTAAACTTCACTTTTCAGATGAACTTTGACATATCTTCAGACGAATTTTTCATTTTTCATAGTTTGTGTTTTACCCGAAATTCGAATTTTCAAAGATGACATTCATCTGTCAGAGGCACCTCTTTTTAGACTAACATATTTTAACTCCGAAGTTCAAATTTCAAATACCGAAATTCAAATTTTCAAAGCAACAAATCAAATTTAACACCTCAAAATTCGTCTGATAGTGGGTTTTTCAAATACTTCATGAATAATCATAAAAACACATTTTTAAAACATTCTCTTGCAAGATCAAAGTCTTTTACTCATTTTGAATACAGTAAGAAATCCTATATCTAATCTTGTGCTTGTTATTCTTGGATTTCTTCACCTGAGATCTTTTGTGCACCTTTGATATCTTCCTTCCAAGCTCTAGTTGATTTGGAATCATCAAAACACTTTATTTAACATTCTCCCCCTTTTTGATGTTGACAAAACAACTTGCAAACTGGATTAGTACTTGAGTTTGCTTCAAAGTGCTCCTCCTCACCATATACATTAAAATTCGAAGATAAGTGCATCATGTACAATAAATCCAAATAGGGAATCTCATTAATTCATGCATAGTTTCAGTACAGAGATATGACATTGCAAACATAGAATTCAAAAGCAAGATTATTGTTCATTTTAAAAGAAAAACAACACTACAAGAAAGACCAAGCAATCCTAAGATCTAATCACTTTTTCTTGGGCTTAGATTTCTTGCTGTAGGTTTTCCCAGATGGTTCTGTAGTAGATTTTTGAGTTTGCTCGAATGACTTCTCCCCCTTTTTGGCATCATCAGGAATTTTAACATGTACAGCGGGAAGAGGTATTTGGGATACTGGAATTGCTCGAAATGGTAGAGGGATAAAAGATAGTTCAGGGATAAGCTGAGGAAGAGGTGCAGAAGCCTCAGGACTTGTTTCCTCATCATCAGAGACCTCAAGAAGCTCTTGCATTTCTTGTCTAGAGAGAGCCAATTGAGCCCTTCATTCCTCTGAGGGATCATAGGCAGAAAGAGGTGAGAAAGCAGGAGCAGGAGGACAAAACATTTCTTTAACCCTTAGTCTTTGGGCTTACAAAATAGCATCATAAGCAATGGCTACTAGATCTACATAAGGTACAATGCTTTTCTCCTCATTCAAGATGACTTGTATGAATGGTGCGATAGAGATAGCTGCTAACAGTTTTTCCACTTGCTCAGATTCTTGGATAGAAAGAACTGAATCTTGAGCATTTTTAGCAATAGGCTCATGGGACCTTGATTCTTGAGGAGCCTCCTCCTTCATGCTATAGTCCAAGGGAGGACCAGGGCTTACCTCATTACTGGAGGCCTTTGGAGTAGCCAAGGTGCTAGCAACCTTAGTAGCATGTACATCATCATCTGGTTCAAGGGAGGCTAGCACGAAAGGACTTGGAGGCTCAAGAGTGGGAGACCTGATAGGCCTAGAGAATCTTGGCTGAGGTGAAGCTGATATGGAGGGAATGGCATTTCTGATGTCCTCATATGCATCAGTAACCACTTTTATGTTCTTTGCCAATTGATGAATCTGATCTTGTACATAAGCAAATTTGGCATTTTGTTCTTCCGTAATGCTCAACATGAGTGCAGACAGGCTGTCATACAACTTAGTGATCTTAGTTGGCTTTGCCCAAGTTGAGGAAGTAGATGGCATATGTGTCTAAATAGGCTGAGATGGAGATGAGACAGGCTGAGAAAGCTAAGGCATGGACTATGGAGCAGCCTCAGAGGTTCCTACTTGTTGCTAGGAGACATCTTCAAAGAATAGATCTTCTATCTTTCTAGCTCCCTTGCCAATCCATCTTCCATCCTTCTTTTCTATCTCCATCTTTTGTAGTTCTTCTTCTTTAAAGATTTCAGTAGGCTTCCCTTTTCCTTTTTCTAGATGTTGGATCCTAGCATACTGAAGTATCTTGGAGATGATTGAGGCATATGGTAGGGTGGAATCTTTCCTCTAATCTCTTACTTTGATCATGTGTTAGGGGATGATATGGCCCATATTGATTAGCTTACCACGTATGATTGCTGCCATCACATGTGCTTCAGCCCTTATGATCAGATTGAAACTGCCTCCTTTATTGAAAATAATCCTAGATACAATGTAGTATAGGATTCTGACTTGGGCACTGAGGTCAGTGGGCTTCAACAAACTTAGAGGTTGCCTATTCTCATTTGTTCTGAACATGTTTAGAATTGTACTTTCCTTGTAATTTAGGAAAAGCCCTCCTTCTTCTTCTGCAGCCTCAGCTTCATCCATGTATTTTAAGGCAGACATGTCAATTTTTGATCCATCTTGCCCTGGAATCTCTAGTACTTCATTGAAGGACACATCTATCAGCCAGATAGTTCTTAATCTTAGATTTACTTCTCACTTCTTCTTCTTGCTATTGTACTTTAGGGAGGCATACCAAGTCTTAACAGCCTCATCATTATATCTTTCCAAAATTTCTAACAAATTCTTGTATCTAATCATCTAAAGCCTGGTATCAAAGTTGTTAGAAATCAGGAAGTCTTCCAAATTTACGCAGTGAGGATTGATCACTTTTTTACTGACAAATTTGGTAGTATACTCTCCCAGAATATAAGTATTGCTCCATAATGGCAGCGTGGTCAACTAGTATTCTCCAGATTCAGTGTTATAGGAGGAAGAACAGGCAAGAGAAACAGGAGCAATATGAACAGCAGGCTCAGATTTCTTCGAGGGAGTAGGAGCAGATTTCTTCTAGTCTACTTTAGGAGTTATTTTCTGCATCTTGGAAGGAGTTGCCTTGCTAGATTCGCCCTTCCTTTTCTGAGTTTAACCCTCCTTAGAGGCATATTAGGATTTGATAGTTCTCTTTGCTCGTGACTCTCCTTTCCCAACTTCTAGATTTTTAACTCTCACCATTTTTGTAGGTGAATGATACAAAAAGATGCTAAGAATGGGTTTATAAGGTGTGAAAAGAAGTTTAATCAATGAGAAATGAAGATTCACGAACAGAGTTAATGGGACTTAAAGAGAGAATTTGAATAGACTTGAGAGAGAGACGAATAAGGTTACATCTGTTTAGAGGAAAACCATCAGTTTTAACGTATGTAACTATTAAATGGATTAATTTTGAAAGGCCAAAATTCAAATTTCGAGCCGTTACAAGTTAATCCATACGGAGAGGCATACTGACAGACAAATTTTCATCTGGAAGTTCATCTGTTAGAAGTTTAGTTCTAAGAACAAGAAGTGAACAGACAAACTTTGTTTCAACAAAGTTCAAACTTCGCAAGATTCAAACAATAAAGAAACATGAACAATATAGGAAACAAACAAATTTTACTTATGAAAGTTTGTCTTACAGAGACCTAATTATAAGAGCATGTTTCAACAGACGAATTTTGATTTAAAAATTCAAATTTCAAAATTTTGTAAAGAGTTTCTAAAATGCGTATTTTGAGATATAGAGATTCTTATAACAATAATTTTGAACAGAGACAACATTAGCATTTTATTTCTAAAAGTCAAATTTTCACTATTCATCAGACGAATTTTGAGGGATAAGAGAGAACTGTTACAACGTGTAGCCAACTGAAATTCGTTTGATGGGCATCTAAGTTCGAATGTTGAGCATGCTAATTATTCCAAAAACACAATTCATCATGGAAATTCGTCTAATAATAATCTAAAAGGAGAATTTCAAATTTCTAAACTTACATAACAGATCCAGAAGTTCAAATTTTTGCTTTCTTCAGTATCTTTTGATTGTGCATGTCTAATTAGCTCCATTATACAGATCTGTTATTACTTAAATTTATGAGGAGCACCTGCAACTTATATCAAACTCACTCCAATGCTAAAGTTAGTATTAATCCAATGTTAGAAATTTTAAATAGATGTATATAAGGGCTTACTTACAGTTCTTTGGGATTTACTATACCCAATTCCCTTCTGATTTTGCAATGTCTATCTTCTGCAACAGGCTTATTCAGAATGTCAGCAATTTGATCTTCGATAGGAATGTATTCCAATCTAATGTCTCCTTTTAGAACATGATCCCTTATAAAGTGATACCTAACTTCAATATGCTTTCTCCTTGAATGCATGACAGGATTCTTTGTGATGTTGATAGCGATTTGATTGTCACACATTATTGGTATTTTCTTCATCTCAATCTCAAGATCTTCAAGCTGCTACTTCATCCAAAGCACTTGAGCACAATAGCTACCAGCTGCAACATATTCTACTTCTACAGTGGAGAAAGCCATATTGTTCTGCTTCTTGCTGAACCACAAAACCAAGGATCCTCCAAGGAACTGACATGTTTGACTTGTGCTTTTTCTGTCAGTTTTAGATCCAACAAAGTCAACATTAGTATATCCCATCAGTTCTTCTCCATTTCCCTTTGGGTACCAAAGTCCCATCTGTGATGTTCTTATTAGATATCTGAAGATTTGTTTCACAGCCGTTGCATGGGATTCTTTGGGACATGATTGGAACCTTGCACACATACAGACAATGAACATAATATCAAGTCTACTAGCTGTTAAGTATAGCAAGAATCCAATCATTCTCCTATATTGAGTTATGTTAAAAGTTTTTCCTCCTTCATCCATATCAAACTTTGTTGCAGTAGCCATAGGAGTTCCCATTAAGTTGGCTTTTTCCATGCCAAACTTTTTCAGCAACTCTTTTAGATATTTTGATTAATTGAGGATGATACCATCATCACATTGCTTAATTTGCAATCCAAGGAAGAAGTTGAGCTCACCCATCATTGACATTTCGAATTCACCTTGCATTAGCTTAAAGAAATTCTTGCAAAGAGATTCTTTAGTATCACCAAATATAATATCATCAATATAAATTTGAACAATAAGTAGGTCTTTGTTTTCTTTCTTAGTGAACAGAGTTGTATCTACTTTTCCTCTATTGAATCTCTTTTCAGTTAGAAAATTTCTTAGCCTTTTATACCATGCCCTAGGAGCTTGTTTTAAGCCATAAAGAACTTTCTTCAGTTTATAAACATGTTTCAATTTTGTTGAGTCCTCAAAGCTTGGAGATTGATCAACATAAACCTCCTCCATGACATATCCATTTAGAAAAGCACTTTTTACATCCATTTGATATAACATTATTTTTTTCATACATGCATAGGCCAATAGGATTCTAATTGCTTTCCAATCTTGCAACTGGAGTAAAAGTTTTCTCAAAATCAATACCTTATTCTTGATTATATCCTTTGGCAACTAATCTTGCTTTATTTCTAATGATTGCTCTTGATTCATCAAGTTTATTTCTAAAAACCCATTTAGTGCCAATAATAGGGTGATTTTTAGGTCTGGGCATTAAATCTCAAACTTGATTTCTTTCAAACTAATTTAGTTCATCTTACATAGCTAGAATCCAGGACTTATTAGTTAGGGATTCTTCAGCATACTTGCGTTCAATTTGGAAAATAAAAGCACAATTGATCATTTGATCCCTAAGTTTTTTTTGTTTTAACTTTCTCCTGAACATCCCCAATCACTTGATTAATAAGATGATTGCTTTGATATCACCAAGCTCTAGAGAGTTCTTGAGACATTTCTTCATTGTTCTCCTACCCAAGTTCTTTGTCATGAATATCTTCCTCTATATTAGTAGATTCAGATATTTTTTTAGGTTCAATTTTATCTTCTTCAAAAAGATTTAAGTCCTTAAAATTAGAGATAAGATCATCTTCATCAATGACATGCTTGGAAACTATTTCATTTTCAATAAACACAACATGCATAGTTTTCCTACTAATCTAGTCTTTTTATTAAAAACTCTATATGCTTTACTCCTACTAGAATAGCCAAGAAATATACCTTCATTAGATTTGGTGTCAAACTTACCCAAATTTTCCTTTCTATTGTTGTGGATGAAACATTTACAGCCGAATACATACAGATGTGAAAGGTTTGACTTCCTTCCTTTGTACAGCTCATAAGGAGTCTTCCCCAAAGTTGGTTTGATATAGGCTTTATTAATGGTATAACTTATTGTGTTTACTGCATCAGCCCAGAATACTTAAGGTAGTTCCTTTTCAATCAGCATTGCTCATGCATTTTCTCTAACTATTCTGTTCTTCCTTTCCACTACTCCATTTTGCTAAGGAGTACTTGGTGCTGAGAAGTTGTAATCAATTCCATGTTCATTATAGTACCCCAGAAAACTTAAATTTTCAAATTCTCCTCCATGATCAAACCTGATAAACACAATAGAAATACCTTTCTCATTTTACACTTTCTTAGCCAAGGTTACAAATGCATCAAATGTTTCACTTTTGGAAGAAAGAAACAAAGTCCAAGTAAATCTAGAATAATCATCCACAACCACAAGTACATACAGGCTTCCACCAATGCTCTTTACTCTAGATGGACCTATTAGATCCATATATGATCATTTTTAGATTTGAAAGATGATTTGGTTTGTTTTCCTCTAAGGCATACATCACAATCTTTGTCTTTTTCAAAAGAGATTTTTAGTAAATTAGTGACTAAATCATTCTTAATCAGTTTTGATAGCTAGTTCATGTTAACATGTGCCAGCTTCTATGCCATAACCAACTATCATTATCTTGACTAATTAAACAGATAGAATCCAAGGAAGGAAGTACATCAAGATCAATGGTATAGCAGTTACCATCCCTTTGAGTCTTGAGGATTACTTTACGATCACTTTTTCTGATGACCAGGTAGAACTTTAAATCAAACAATACCTAGTTCTCTTTGTGATATGTCTGACTCACACTTAGTAGGTTGTGGTTGAGGCCAATTACAAACAGCACCTTTTCTGTAGATTTTTCAGGAATCTTGCCCATAATGCCAATGCCAACCATTTTGCCATATTGGTCACCTCCAAAGGTCACCTTTCCTCGTTTCTTGTCTCTAAGGATGATGAACTCCTTCTTATTACTAGTCATATGGTTTGCGTAAGCACTGTCCATATACCATTTGTTTTTTTTCCTTGCTCTAAGACAAACCTGCAAAACAGGGTTCAGATTTTCTTTTTAAGCACCCAAATCTACTTAGGTCCTTTTCTGTCAGTGAATTTTTCCCTACATACAAATGTACCTTTGGGAACCCATTCTACCTTCCTGTCAAGTCCATTTTTCTTCAACAAACATGAACTGGAAACATGTCCCTTGTTGTTACAGAAGTGACAGGTGGTAAAGGGATTGCTAGATTGTGATGTAAGAAGAAAACAATGCTAATAATACTTTTGTTTCATATATTTCGGTTGGACATAGGATTCAATGCATTTTGAAGTGTCATTTTTCTTTTCATGTCCATCAGCATGCACAAAATGCCTCATATACAAGTTTTGATTTTTCTTTTTAATCTTTTCTTTGACTGTACAGGGATCATAGCTAAGTCTAGCTTTTCCTTATGTAATTCTCTAACTTCCCATCAAAGCAAACAATATATCTTTGCCCATAGTAAGTCTTGCCATGCTCTTCAATAGATATTCATTAGTTTGCTTTAATTCAATACATGATGTATAGTAAGCAGATTCAACTCTATGCAAAGATGCAGTATAAGAGATGTTGCACTTAGATTCTAACTTTCTAATCTTTTTCTTAGCCTATTTTAGTTCTTTAGCAGTCTTAATGAACTCATCATGTAAATCATGAAATGCATCAAGCAATTCAGAATAGGAAGGTTCAGATTCATATACCTCATCTTCATGATCACTATTGGATGAGCTTGGAGTTTCTTCAAATGCAAGTGCCATCAAGCAAATACTAGCATTTTCTTCCTCATCATCATCTTCTTCATTTGAGCTGTTACCCTCGATTGATGAGATATATGCCCTATTCTTCTTGCCCTTGTCAGCAACTTTCTTTTCCTTCTCTTGCTTCTTTAGTAGTTGTAGGCAGACCCATTTGATGTGCCCTAGCTTTTTGCATTCATAGCATGTGATAGACTTTTTTCCTTCTTTCTCGTTGTCTCCAGGTGCTCTGTTCTTGAAGAATCTTTTATTTCTTTTCTTCTTATAGAACTTTATGAATTTTCTAGCCATCACAGCTAAAGTCTCTTCATCTAGTTCATTGCCATCATCAGATTCTTCTTTTTATTTTGTAGCTTTTTAAGCAAGGCCCTTCTTTTTCCTGTCTTGACCTGCTTCCTTAAAAACCTTTATTTTTCCCTCATATTCTTCAAGGCTACCGAAAAGTGCTATGATAGAAGCCATTTACTCTCCTATGGCCTCCTTTATTGCTGTTACTTTTGGTTGCCATTCCAGAGGAAGAGCTCTAAGGATTTTTCTAACTTTCTCAAGCTGAGTGTACTCCTTGCCGAGACTCTTTATTGATTCATAATGAGGGTGAATCTCTTTTACAGCTCCTTGATACTTTCACCTTCCACCATTCTGAAACTCTCATACTCACCAATGCAAGAGTTCAATTTGTTCTCCCTTACTCCAGTGGTTCCTTCATGAGCAATTTCTAGAGTATCCCATATACCCTTGGCTATGAAATATTGTGATACTCTGTAGAATTCATCTTGGTTTAATGCACTGACCAAGCAGTATTTTGTCTTAAAGTTTAGCAGGACTCTTCTCTTATCTTCCTCATTCCATTCATCTTCTGGCTTCACCTTGTATTTCCCATCATCCTGTAACTTTATTAGGACAAAATCTCCCTTCTGGATGATAGATCAAATGTCCAGATTAATGGACTAGAGATAGATTTACATTCCCATCTTCCAGTATCCATAGTATTTTCTATTGAAGCCAGGTGGTCTGTTTGTGTTATTTCCCTCAGGTAGAATACATTCTCCAAAGCTAGCCATTGAAATTCTCGGATTGTTAGATCCTTTATTTAGGAGTCTGGGCTCTAATACCACTTGTTAGATATGCTAGCTTCTCAAGAGGGAAGGTGAATTGGGAAGATTAAAATTTTCTGCAAAAGTATAAAAGAGTGGTGAAAGCAAGAGTGACAGTAAAAATAGAGTATAAAATATATAACCAAATGAAAAACAAGATAAGGGAAGAGAAAATATTTATCCTGGTTCAGTCTCTATCTCTTGACCTATGTCCAGTCCTCAAGCTACCACTTAAGATTTTCCACTATCTTGCAAGAATTCGGTGGGCTTCTTACAATGCCTTAGTACAATTTGATACTTTGTTCTAAGAGCTTACAATCTTACTCTTTGCACTCTACCTAAGTACTTCCCAAACCCTTGTGAAATCCCCTCACAAGAAAATATTTCTTCCAGATGAAGATAATATTGATTACAGTAATTGAACTCTCCAATTTAGTGTGTATATGAAAGTTGAAGTACAAGATATGAAGTATGTGAGAGCAAAAGACTTTGACTCAAGAATTCAGCAGAGTTTCTATATATACAATGTAAAATCATTACCCACATCTTCAAATGAAGTTCTATTTATAGATTTATGTCTTAACTATACGTTAGAGGCAAGATCTAGCCGTTAGAGACATTACCCAATAGTTATTCTAAAAGATTATCCATTCACTAACCACATTAAATGCGTCTGATATTCAAAGTTTGAATTTTAGTGTGTTAATAGATGAATTTCGCAGAGACTAAAAGCTAAAGACTTTAAGAATGAACCTCAAAGTTTTTCTGTTATAAAGCAAAGTTCAAACTTTCATCTTTAGCAAATGTTTCTATGTTGGATCATACGAATTTTCAAGTTTAAAGTTCTTCTAGTAAGTGTGAACAGTTGTTCCCTATTGCTACTGTGCCTTCAAATTTCAAATTTTGGTACCCAAAATTCGTCTGTCAGTGGTCAGCTTAATATGGTATAATAGTTCTTCTTTTTAAAATTCAAATTTTCAAATACTAAAATTCTTCTATCAGAGAGATATCTTATCAAACCTAATTCGAAGTTTGAATTTATGAATACTAAAATTCATATGTCAAAAGATTATCATAACAGACATGCAAGCTATCTTTTCGAAGTTCAAATTTTCAAAATCAAAGTTCGTTTGTCAGAGGACTAACTTAGAACTCTTTTTAAACTTCACTTTTCAGATGAACTTTGACATATCTTCAGACGAATTTTTCATTTTTCATAGTTTGTGTTTTACCCGAAATTCAAATTTTCAAAGATGAAATTCATCAGTCAAAGGCACCTCTTTTTTACTAACATATTTTCACTCCGAAGTTTGAATTTCAGATACCAAAATTCAAATTTTCAAAGCAACAAATCAAATTTAACACCTCAAAATTTGTCTAATAGTGGGTATTTTTCAAATACTTCATGAATTATCATAAAAACACATTTTTAAACATTCTCTTACAAGATCAAAGTATTTTACTCATTTTGAATACAATAAGAAATCCTATATCTAATCTTATGCTTGTTATTATTAGATTTCTTCCCCTGAGATCTTTTGTGCACCTTTGATATCTTCCTTCCAAGCTCTACTTGGTTTGGAATCATCAAAATATTTGATTCAACAAGCTCTCCTTTACACGGGAATATCCAAGTGTAATAGGTAGTTATATGTTATTCAGTTTATGTAATATTATGCCAAGTAGGTTTTTATTGTTTGGTTTTCCTCTATGAGTATCCTAGGAGTATTGCTTTAGATGTGGTATGAGAA
Source organism: Adenanthera pavonina (assembly GCA_026686845.1). Lineage (NCBI taxonomy): Eukaryota > Viridiplantae > Streptophyta > Magnoliopsida > Fabales > Fabaceae > Adenanthera > Adenanthera pavonina. Next base: position 20,734,905 of record JAIVEN010000005.1, on the reverse strand, counting down.
TGTTAATGGAATAAGGATGAAAGTTGGGGATGTGGCTGAATGTCTTTGTGTTATGATTATGTGACATGGTATAATTGTGGATTCCAAATGTGGTTCATGCTTTAATGATGCTTATATTGGTGTTTAGTGTAGGTTTAATGTGTTCTGTTTGTAAGCCCAATGTCATTATTGGGCCCTGTATGCGTGAATTGGTTATAGAGCACATTGTGTTGATTTGGGGTTCAAAAGGGATCAAAACTCAGAAGAGTGATCTCTCTAGGGTGAAACCTCGTTGGACAAGTTGGTTGTGACATTTGTGACATGTTCCTGGGCTACCAAATGGTGTTAGGTTGTTGGTTTCAATCAAAAAGTGACCAAATGGGTCACAGGCGTTTAAAATTTCCATATGGAGATGGATTGACATAAAATTGGTTTCTATAGTTAGATTAGAAATAAAAAGACCTGTAGGAGCTGGAATTAGGTCAATCAAAGGCCAGAGCACGAAGTTGTGTGCATTGGAAATTAGGTCAAAAAATTAGCAAATTACTGATATGGATTCTAATATGGGTGCCATGGCGCTAGAAGCTTAGCCGTGGCACCAATCTATTCTACTTCTTCTAGGCCGTGGCGGCATTGTAATAGGTCACAACTCTAGCTTTGGTTGTACTATTTTGTTTTGTTTAGCTAGCTTTCAAGGTTTCAAGTGATATGTGGGGCCTTTTTAGTAGGGTGTTACATGTTTACTATGACTTAGGACCTTGAGACTCCTTGAGTCTCTTATGTGAAAGTACAAGTGTGATGTGTTCTAGAAGGATGTGAGTGTCTTGCATGGCTGGTTTAAGCCACTAGTTGTCTTTATGATGTTCAAGTCATTTTTGTGGTGAATATCAATGCATGTGTTATGTTTGTTGCATGTCTAAGGATGAGCATTGGATTGCTCAAGTGTAACTTGGCAAGTTAGAATGATATATGAGTTTAGTTTTGATATTTGGTTTGTGTTGGAGAAAATGGCTATGTAACTCATTAGTCAAGTTTGGGGTCTAAGGGTGCCAAATCTTAGGAAAGTGGTTTCCTTATGATGCAAACTGCCTTGGACAATGTTTTTAGGTGATTTATGACTTGTTGGAAAAGGTCCAATGGTTAAAAGGTATATGGATTGGTGATAGGAATGTGTTAAAGTGAGTTTCAACTAAAAGTGACCATTCTAGTCACAGGTATCCAAAATCTTCATACAGAGGAATTTTGGGATGTGGTCTATGCTTGTACTTAAAAGAGGTGTAGAGTGATCTGTAAGCTTTGAAATCGTGTCAATCAATAGTCCAGGTAGGAAGATATGTGCGTTCAAAGTTTGTCTGATTTGATAGCAAACTATTGTCAAGGCAGTAGCTGATGGTGCTACAACACCATCTCCTTGAACCACGACACCATAGGGGAGAATGGTCTCCCTTGTTTTGTGTGTTGTCCAACCTCATTTTATAGTCTTTTGGTCATATTTACCCAAATTTTCTAAGTCTCTTCTCATGTTTCTTGTCAGGAGTGTCTTCTTTCGGTTGTTTTTCTTTATGTCTTGTTTCTTATCAATTGAAGTGCCCCTTTTTGTCAGTTTCTTGGTCTTATGTTGTAGGGTTTTTCACTTGTTATATTGTACTTTATTTATATAAATATAGGGAGTAAGCTCTTTTTATTGTAATATTGGGTAATTGGTCATTATAAAATTTTTAGGGAGGTCTAACAGTTAAAGAAGACATTGCTGAAATTCTTACAAAGCCACCGAATATTATTTTATGATATAATATTATTATTCATCTGAAGAATTTTCTATCAAATAATTACAAATGGAAATAAGAATTTTTTTTTTGTCATTAGGGCTTAAGGGGTAAGATTTGCTGTGTACTTCGTACTGATCACACTAGATTTTTTTTTTCGGGTGTGACATTTGTGATATAAGGAAATTAATACTTGTGTTTTAAGTATTATTGTTCATTCATGAATAAAGTTATCAATGGTTTAGAACTTTAGTAAATTGAAATAAACTTTATATTCAATCTTTTTATTGATGTATTAAATGATTATGTCATATTGAATTGGGGCTCTCCTGTTTTCTCTTCTTTTCTCAAATAGTGGTCAACCCTTTCTATAATATATTACTTTTTTTTATCCCATTAATAAGAAAAACAAAACTACTTCATGAATATTAAAAAGGTATTTTTACTAAATTAAAATTAATTAATTTATCTCACATTTTAATTTTTTTATCAAAATTACCCTTATTTAATTTAATATTAATTTGAATTACTGATGTATTTAATCTCTCTCACACAATTAATGAAAGGTAATTTTTGGAAAAAAAATTTAATATACCATTAACTCTTTTTTTTCTTATATTTAGAACCATTAAAAGAAATAAATTTTCCCTTATAAATATGATTGGAGAGAGTATTAATTGTATCACTCCTACTGCTCATAGCTTAAGTAGGCAGCCCTTCCCTTTTGTCTTATTTTCTTGTCTGATATATTTTCTTTTGATAGATACGCTTTGGAATGCTTATTTGTCTAATTTAACGGTAGCTGTGTTGTCAATAAATTAATAATTTGTGGAATTGCATGCTTGCCAAAGAATTCAATCTAATCCATTTCCGTGGATAACTTGATTTCAAATTAAACACACCAGTTTTTGAAAGTGTTTCACAACAATTGTCCCAAACACAAAATGATAAAATCAAAAATGTGGGTAGAAAAACAAACAGATGAGCTCGTGAGTAATGGAAGCTCTATGCATGGGAAGATCAAAAATACATTAAGGAAATTAACTCCATGCATGTTTGAAAATCAAAGGCAAATAACGAAAGTACTTAAAAAGACATAAATAGATTATGGGATCTGGATCTCTTAGACATAAGCACTCAAGAATATGATAGAAAACTGGTAATAGTTGTAGATGTGCTTTAGGTTGAGTTCGCAACGTCTGCAGAAATTAGTTGTGTCTAATTAATATGTTGATAATATTGGTTGTCTTCGTCTGATTGATTCTTAAAAGAGAGAGAGAGAGAGAGAGAGAGCATCCTCACGGCTACATTTTATCTCCTTGATGTTATAAATGGGCTTGGGCTTCTGAGAAAAATTGAGCTTATAAAAATAATTGGGCTTTTAATTTGGAGCATAGTAAAACTCTATTAGGCTTTATAAAAATTAGTTAGACTTGGCCCAGTCCCAAAAAGATAACGTGTGAGTGCGAGTAGCTTAAAAGCATGTTAATTTTCACTTTACATCTAACAGACCCGATATATTTTACAGAACTATATGAAACGAATGAAATTGAAACATTTCTCCATTAATTCATTAACTCATGTAACCCCCATCCTCGATAATTAACTTTTGTAACTCTTCTTTAATTAGGGTGTAAATGTTGGCAACTTCCCTAAGCTAGTTAATGCATTAAATGCATTAGAGCCTCCGAAACTAGTATAAAAGAGGGTCCTCCCATTGTGAAAGCATCAAGTAATATTCAAAAATCTTTTTTTTTCCTCATATAGATAGTGTCTCTATAGGCTTCTGAGATAGTTTGGTATCAGAGTGAGGTTAGAGAGTGTTCAGGAGCCAAGTAGAGTGAGAGAGCCGTCAGATAGTGGCTTGAAAGTAATTAACTGCCGCCGTCGAAATTCATTTCCGACCTCTTTTCAGCCAAATGGACATCACCATCATTCTCGCGAGGCTGAAAAACCTAAACCTAGAAATTTTCACTGTTGTATGAATCCTAACGCGCCTCCAAGCACCACCGATGGAAGCCCATGTGCCGATAAATCCTTCCATGCGCCGCCTACGCACCAACGGAAGGTTGAAGATGATGACATCATCTGCCATGTCATCTTGACCTATCCAGTCAGCGACAGCTTAGCCACCCAGTGTCTGCCACATGTCACTAATGCCACATCACCCAGCCCAGTCAATAAACTTTTCATATTTACAGTTTGACCCCTAAACTCTTCCTTATTTACATTTTCACCCTTATACTTTTCATTTTTTTATTTTCACCCCTATAATTTTTATAAATTACATTTTTCCCTAAACTATCTGAAATAGCATTCTGACCCCTGAACTTCCTAAAATTTCAATTTTACCCCTTAACTTTTCAAAATTTCAACTTGGGCCCCATATTTTTGAAAATTTTTACTTTTACCCCTTACCTTTCTGAAAGTTACAGTTAGGCCCATAACTTCTCAAAATGCCTCCAAGATGTAGACCTGCACATGAAGCTGTGATTGAAGAGTTGTGAAATCAAGTTCAACTATTGCAGGAACTTGTAAATGTCCAACGAATCCAGTTAGAGGAATAGAGAGGGCAAAAAAAAGAAGACTTGGATAGTAGCAACACACCATCAGCTAGCAACCACCAACCTCGAGGATCAACAGTCCACTACAATGATATCAAAGTGGAGATCCCTGAATTTGAAGGAAATTTGCAGCCAGATGAGTTCGTTGATTAGCTACAGATTGTCGAGCGAGTCTTTGAATATAAGGAGGTGCCAAAAAATCAGAAAGTGAAGATTGTTGCTATCAAACTCAAGAAGCATAGACCATTTGGTGGGAAAACCTTTAAGAAAAGGCATGAACAAGAATGAAAAAGTAAGATCTAAACATGGGACACGATGCGACGTGAGCTCTCATGTAAGTTCCTTCCTAAACACTATTATCAAGATAGTTTTCTTTAGTTACAAAATATACACCAAAAGTCTTTGTCTGTGGAAGAATATACCAGGGAATTTGAGAAGCTAATGATGAAGTGTGATATCCAAGAAATGGAGGAGCAGACGATAGCTCGATATATTGGAGGGTTGAATAGCAACATCACCCATCTAGTCCAACTTCAATAGTATTGGACTTTAGATGACGTAATCTGTCTAGCCATACATGTTGAGAAACAAATTCCCTAAAGGTCCTCATTTCAACCTTCTTCCTCTAGAAGTTTTCTTAATGCTCGCAATACACAACTCTAACAGCCTAGTTCCTCGAGCGAGCCTCCACCAAAAGTCACCAAGGAGTCTGGCTCTAAAGCACCCAAATGCTTTAAATGTCAAGGGTTTAGGCACATCGCTGTAGACTATCCTAACTGTAGGGTTGTCACCATTATTGAAGAACAAGATTATAAAGTGTCTTAAAAAGTACAAAAGGAAGAGCCCGTGTTTGATGAACTAGTATATGATGAAGAGTTCATTACTACAGATCAAGGAGAATTGCTAGTGATTAGATAGAGTTTGCACACAACGCCCACAAAAGAGGAGCCCTAGCTACGTCACAACATCTTCCATACCCATTGCACAACCCAAGGGAAAGTTTGTGATGTCATCATTGACAATGGAAGCTGTGAGAATATAGTTTCAATCTGCATGGTAGAAAAATTGAAGCTGCCAATGCAAGATCATCCACATCCATGCAAGTTACAGTGGTTCAACAAGGGAAGTAAGGTAAAAGTTACTAAGCGTTGCCATGTTTCTTTTTCAATTGGCAGGAAATATCAAGATGAAGCTTGGTAATGTTGTGCCCATGGATGCTTGCCATCTACTTCTTGGAAGATTGTGGCAATATGATCATTGTGTTATGTACGATGGACATGCAAATACCTATTCTTTTGTCAAGGATGGGATAAAGATCAAGTTAGCCCCACTACCGCCTGGTGAATACAACAAAAATGAGTCCAAGTCACCAATGTCCTTAGTTGCCAAACATCAGCTCAAAGTAACAAAAGTAGAAGTCCATGCCATGGGATTCATTCTATTGTTCGAAGCAAATGATGGATCCATTATTCCTTCCAGAGTTGAATAGTTGCTAGCTGAGTTTATAGATGTGATCTCAGATGAGATTCCTCCAAGATTACTGCATATGCAAGACATCAAACATGCAACGGACTTTGTTCCAGGAGTAGTGATTCCTAATAAGCCTGCTTACAAAATAAACCCACAGGAACATGCTGAGGTTCAGTGGCAAGTTGAAGAGTTACCGAAGAAAGGATTGATTTGAGAAAGTGTTAGCCCTTGTGTTATACCTGTTCTTCTAGTACCTAAGAAGGATGGGAGTTGGAGAATGTGCGTTGATTGTCAAGCAATGAAGAAGATCACCATCAAGTATCGATTCATGATACCCCAACTTGATGACATGTTAGACCAGCTACATGGTGCTGCTATCTTTTTCAAGATTAACCTTTATAGCAGATATCATCAAATCTGAATTCAATTGAGAGATGAGTGGAAGACTGCCTTCAAAACAAGAGATGGGCTTTTTGAGTGAACTGTGATGCCTTTTGGTTTGTCCAATACTCCCAGCACATTCATGCTTTTAATGAATTAGGTATTACTACCCTTCATCGGTAAGTTTGTTGTTGTTTACTTTGACGACATTCTTATTTACAATACAAATCAAGAGGAGCACTTAAAGCACCTATGACAAGTCTTGTAAACTCTACGAGAACAAAAACTTTATGCCAATTTAAAGAAGTGTACTTTCTTGATCGATAAAGTTGTCTTCTTGGGCTATATCATCACTGCAAAAGGTGTTCGAGTTGACCCCAGCAAAGTTAAGGCCATTGACAGTTGGCCAACCCTGAAATTTGTCCAACAAGTCAAAAGTTTCCATGGATTAGCTTATTTTTATAGGAGGTTCATTTGAAATTTCAACTCCATTACTGCACCAGTCACAGATTGCATCTAAAGGAGATAAATTTCAGTGGATAGAACAAGCCCAGAAAAGCTTTGAAGAATTGAAGAAGTGTTTGATTGAAGTGCCTGTATTAGCCCTTCCTAATTTTGACCAAGTGTTCAAAGTCAGTCGTGATGCCTCCAACACTGGAATTAGTGTTGTCTTAAGCCAAGAAGGACATCTTATTGACTTTTTCAGTGAGAAACTCAATGATGCCAAGCTCAAATACTCTACTTATGATAAGGAGTTCTATGCCATTGTACGAGTTTTGCAACACTGGAGTCACTATTTGCTAAGTAAGGAATTCATCATGTATTCTGACCATGAGGCCCTCAAGCATTTGAATTCTCAACAGAAGATCAACCGTAGACATGCTACTTAGAGTGAGACTTTGCAAGCTTACCCAGACCTTGAACTCAGTAGCTGATGCACTTAGTCCCCGTCATGCTTTGTTAACTACCATACAAGCCAAAGTTGTTGGTTTTAAGACCATCAAGGAATTGTACAAAGATAATCCTGATTTCCATCAAGCATGGAGTGCCACTGTGTTATCTCTTTATTTTTATGGAATGTTGTAAAATGAATAAAAGATGAGAAACGAAGCGAGACGAAAAGGTTATATATAATTGAGCTTTAAAAGGAATTAATTTCTTGTCTAATTTTCAAAAGAAGTTTTATTTCGTTCTTAATTGGAATTAATTTCTCATAAGTGTCAGCAAGGCTGACTTCCCAAGAGGGGGTGAATTGGGAAGATTGAAATTTTTCTGCACAAATTGAAATGAGTGAAGATAGCACAGTGTAATGAAGGCAACTTATAAAACAGAGCAAGCTGAAAAAAAAAGATAAGGAGAAGAAAACTCAGTGATTTATTCTGGTTCGGTCTATCCACTTGACCTACTTCCAGTCCCCAAGATAACTCTCGAGATTTATCCACTATACAGCAAGAATTCAACGGGCTTCTTGCTAATGCCACAGTACATGAGTATGCTCTGTTTCTGGAGCTCTCTCAACCACTCTAAGCACTCTCACAATGTGCTTCCCAATCCCCTTGTGATTTCCCCTCACAAGTAAATCTATCTTACAGATGACGAGTAGATTGTTTACAAAGAAATAACTCTCTTGAATAGAGTAGATTTGAAGGTTAAAGTACAAATATTGAAGTTGAGAGGGTAAAAGCTCTTGAGAAGAAGTTTTGACAGAAATTCGTTATATACAAGTTAGATTCATTCCCCACAACTTCAAATGTTGTTGTATTTATAGATTTAGGTCTCAAATGTCCGTTAGAGACTTTAATCTATCCGTTGGAGAAGTTATCCAACGGTTACTATGAAAAACTATCCGTTAACCAACCGCTTTTAATGCTTCTGACCTACTGAAATTCGAATTTTGGTTGGTCAACAGACGAATTTCGAAGGAATCGAAGGTTAGAGCTTTCAACGTTACAGCACAAAGTTCGTCTGTTCATGAAGTGAAATTCGAATTTTGAAACTTGTAGAACATTTTCACAATGTGACATACGAATTTTCAAGAAGAAAGTTTTTTGGTTAAGTGTGAACAGTGTTTTCAATTTGCTACAGTGCCCTCGAAATTCGAATTTTGGAAGCCCAAAATTCGTCTGTTCCCAGTACGTGAAAGGGAGGCACAGTAGTTCATTTTCTTCAAAATTCGAATGTTGAAGAGTGAAGTTCATCTGTCAGAGAGACTCTTTTCAGACTAACTTTATCATTCGAATGTTGCAAGTTCACATCATTCGTATGTCAATGTTTCACTTCAACAGACTCAAGAACTTAGCTTCTAAAATTCGAATTTTAATGTTCAAAGTTTGTCTGTCAGAGAGCAGTTTTGAAACTTAAATCATTCTTGATCTCAGATGAACTTTAACACAGTTTCAGACGAATTTCTTCTATTTTCTCAAATTTTGTTTTGTCTGAAATTCAAATTTTGAAGAACCAAAGTTTGTCTGTTTCAAGGAAACTTCTCTTAGACTTAGATGAAAATTCGAATGTTGAACAACCAAAATTCGTCTGACAGAGAGCCATCTCTTCAGACTTATTCAGTTTTAGCTCAAAATTCGAATTTCCAACTTGACAGTTAAGTTTAAACTTTCAAACTTCGTCTGTTTGTGGGTGTTTTTCAAATAGGTTAAGATTTAACACAAAATCAAGGTTTGAAAACATCTTTTTCTCAAATCAAAATCTTTTACCCAATCACAACTAAAACTAAAGATCCTACACAGGATCTATCAGCAAATACTCAGAAAATCTTCACTTGAAACAACTTTGATCTCCTTTGATATCTTCAATCCGAGCTCTTGAGTGTTGGTTTGGAATCATCAAAACTCTTGATTCAACATTCTCCCCCTTTTTGATGATGACAAAACAACTCACACACTGGGTTAGTACTTGGGTTTACTTTCACAAGCTCCCCCTCAACATATGCATTGCAGTTCATAAGATATCATTTTCAACAGATTAAGTGAAGAGATTCAAAGCCCAAATCATTACAATTAAAAACATAATTCATTTAATCAAATTGTTGCCATATATATTCCAATTAAAGAGCAGTTCTCAAAAATATCAAACAACCAAATACAATTAAACAACTAATACAAGATACAGCAACTAAAACAAGATACAGCAAGAGGATTCAGCCTAAGATTATAAAACATCACTTCTTCTTTGGCTTAGTCTTCTTGCTATACGTCTTTCCTTTTCCAGATGGCTCAGCAGATTTTCCAGCTTGCTTAGTCCCAGTTTGCTTTATCTTCTCCCCCTTTTTGGCATCATCAGGAAGGCCAACAAAGTCCATTGGAAGAGGAATCTGAGTGAGAGGAACAGCATGAAGAGGGACAGGAGCAAAAGAAATCTCTGGTTGAACTGGTGCAGGAGGCTCAGCAGGCTCTTCATCATCATCATCATCATCATCAGAGACCTCCAGCAGCACTTGCATTTCCTGCCTAGAAAGAGCTAGTTGAGCTCTCTGTTCCTCTGAGAGCCCATAAGCAGCAATAGAATGAGAAGCTGGTTCAGCAGGAGGAAACAATTCTTCCAGCCTTCTCCTTTGAGCTTGCAGCAGAGCATTGTGAGCAATACCAAGATAATCAACAACAGGTACAATACTCCTTTCCTCATTGCTTGCTCCTTCTGGCACAGAAGAGGTTGAAATGGCTGCAACCAGTCTTTCAACTTGCTCTGATTCTTGAATGGACAGAATTGAATCCGAAGCATCTTCTTGAATAGGCTCAAGAAGGCTTGTTTCTTGAAGTCCTTTTTCTTCCAATGCATAGTCCAGGGGTGGACCAGGACTTGGTGTCCTCATTGCACCAGCACCATCTGTATCACCATCATGGTCAGAGGAGGCAATCTCGAAGGGGCTTGGAGGCTCAGGAGTTGGAGACAGAGCAGGTTCAGGGATACCAGGCTGAGGTGGAGCTGAAGAGGTAGGAATTACATTTCTAATATCTTCATAAGCATCAGCCACCACCTTCATATTCACAGCCAACTGATGGATCTGATCTTGTACATGAGCAAATTTGGCATTTTCCTCATCCTTAATGCTGAGAATGAGTGTTGACAGACTATCAAACAACTCAGTGATCTTTGTAGGTTTGGCCCGTGGGGAGGGAGTGGAAGGAGGGTGAGTAGGCCTGGAGGGAGATGGAATTGGCTGAGAAGGCTGAGGTACAGATCTGCCAGGGGCCTCAAAAGTGCCTTCTTGTTGGAGGGATGCATCAGCAACAAAGAACAAGTCTTCAGATTTCCCTGCTCCCTTTCCAACCCATCTGCCTTCATCTCTTTCAATACCCATCCTTTGCAATTCCTCTTCTTTGAATGCCTCGGTGAGTTTCCCCTTCCCCTTTTCAATGTGTTGAATCCTAGCATGCTGCACGATTCTTGAAATAATTGCTGCATAGGGGAGTGTGGAATCCTTCCTCTGATCCCTTGCCTTTATCATTCGTTGGAGGAAGATATGACCCAAATTAATCAGCTTCCCACGAATGATAGCAGTCATCACATGAGCCTCTGCCCTTGTTATCAAATTGAAGCTGCCACCCTTGTTGAATATGATCCTGGACACTATGTAGTGCAGGATCCTTACTTGAACACTTAGGTCTGTGGGCTTCAACAGATTTATTATTGGCCTGTTCTCCCTTCTCCTGAATAGGGTGTCCAAAATGGTGCTCTCCTTGTAGTTCAAGAAGGGTCCACCTTCTTCATCAGCTGTACTTGCCTCATCCATATATCTAGAGGCTGTGATGTCAACTTTCAGCCCATCTTGTCCTGGGATTTCCAGTACCTCATTAAAGGTTTCATCAGCAAGCCAAATGGTCCTTGATCTCAAGGTGACCATTCCATTTCACTTTCTTGCTATTATATTGAAGAGAGGCATACCAAGTCTTTACTACCTCATCATCATATTTTTCAGCAATTTCCAATAGATTTTTATATCTTAACAACCATAATGCATCATCAAAGTTGTTGAATATCAGAAATTATTCCACATTTACACAGTGAGGCTTGATTACCTTTTTGTTGGCAAACTTGGTAGTGTACTCTTCTTGAATCTCAGGAGTGCTCCATAGTGGCAGTGTAGTCATTTCGTACTCTCCAGATTCAGTACTGGAAGAAGCAGAAGAAGCAACAGCAGGGACAGAAGGTTCTGCACTTTTTGAAGATGAGGGTCCAGCTTTCTGAGATCCTGCTTTGGATGAAGATTTTTGGCATTTAGAAGGAGTTGCCTTACTGGATTCGGCCTTTCTCTTGGATTTCTCTCCTTCCTTGGTAGCATATTGAGATTTAACACTCCTCTTTGGACAGGCCACAACTTTTCCTGCTCCAGGAATTTTGACTCTTGCCATTTTTCGGTTGAATGATACAGAATGTGGCTAAGAATAGGTTTATAGGATGCGAATGGAAGTTTAATCGGTGAAGAATGACGGTTTTTGGTCAGGAGTCAAGAGGATTGAAGAGAGAATTAGAACAGACTTAGAGAGGTTACACATAGGGTTGCGTCTGTTCTTTGGAAAACCGTTGCATTTAACGTATGTAACCGTCTGACAGACGAATTTTGAGGGGTCAAAATTCGAACTTCGGGCAGTTACAAGTTAAACCGTTCAGGACAGCTTACTGACAGACAAATTTTCATCCTGAAAGTTCGTCTGACAGTGGCTTGAATCAAGTAAAATGAGCACAACAGACGAATTTTGTTCCACCAAAGTTCGAATGTTGAAAAGAAAAAGGTAGGCATCAATCAAACCATCAATCAACAGACAAATTAAGCATGCAGAACTTCATCTTTCAAGTATTCAACATGAAGAACATGATTTAACAGACGAATTTTGAACTGAAACTTCGAATTTTTCAACTTTTGTAAAGGTTATCCAACATTCGTGTGTTAAGAAGTGAAAATTAGAATAACAGTGATGGACAATCATAACCATGAAATTTTTGTTTTTGAAAATTCGAACTTTCAAGATCCAACAGACGAATTTCGAGGCAACACCGAGAACTGTTCCAAAGCATAACAGGCCGAAGTTCGTCTGTTAGTCAACCGAAATTCGAATGTTGACCATATTGACCATGTCAAAAGCATAGTTTATGAAGCAAAATATGTCTAACACACATTAAAATACGAATTTCATCTTTAAAAACTTACAGAATGGATCCAGAACTTAGAATTTTCATCATTTACTTCATTTTCTGGTTGTTCCATTCTTGTGTGCTCCAATCTTCAAGTTTCTTGCCATTAAATCTTGTGGGGAGCACCTGCAACTTAAATTAAACATACTCCGATGCTAAAGTTAGAATTTGTTTTAAAGATGAACTCTTTGAAAACAAGATTACAAGATACTAACTTACAGTTCACTGGGATTTACCATACCCAGTTCTCTTCTTATTTTGCAATGCCTATCTTCTGATAGAGGCTTTGTGAGTATGTTAGCAACTTGATTCTCTGTTGGGATGTATTCCAATCTGACTTCTCTTTTCAGAATGTTATCCCTTATGAAGTGGTGCCTAATTTCAATGTGTTTTGTCCTTGAATGCATGACAGGGTTCTTGGTGATATTTATAGCACTTTGGTTGTCACACATGATTGTAATCTCTTTCAATTTAACCTCAAGATCTTCAAGCTGCTGCTTCATCCAGATGACTTGGGCACAACAGCTTCCAGCTGCAACATACTCAGCTTCTGCAGTGGATAAGGCCACACTGTTTTGCTTTTTGCTGAACCATGAAACCAGGGATCCTCCAAGAAAATGACAGGTTCCACTTGTACTTTTTCTGTCTGTTTTGGATCCTACAAAATCAGCGTCAGTGTATCCTTTGAGATCTTCTCCATTGCCCTTTGGATACCAGAGACCCATTTGTGATGTTCCAATAAGATATCTGAATATTCCTTTCACAGCTGTTGCATGGGTTTCTTTGGGGCATGATTGGAACCCGGCACACATACAGACACTGAACACAATGTCAGGTCTGCTGGCAGTTAGGTACAGCAAGGATCCAATCATTCTCCTGTACTGAGTAATGTCAAACATCTTCCCATTCTCATCCATGTCCAGTTTGGTTGCAGTTGCCATAGGTGTTCCCATTGGTTTGGCACTCTCCATTCCAAACTTCTTTAGCAGCTCTTTTAGATACTTGGATTGACTGAGAAAGATACCATCATGAAGTTGTCTGATTTGCAGTCCAAGGAAGAAGTTAAGTTCTCCCATTATAGACATCTCGAATTCTCCCTGCATTAACTCAGAAAATTTCTTGCAGAGAGCTTCATTAGTAGCATCAAAAATGATATCATCAACAAAGATTTGAACAATTAGTAAATCTCTATTTTCTTTCTTAGTAAATAAAGTTGTGTCAACTTTGCCTCTATTGAACCCCTTTTCAGTTAGGAAATTGCTCAGTCTCTCATACCATGCTCTAGGGGCTTGTTTTAAACCATAAAGAGCCTTCTTCACTTTATAAACATGGTTTGATTTAGTAGAATCCTCAAAACCTGGAGGTTAATCTACATAAACCTCTTCCATGATATATCCATTTAGAAAGGCACTCTTTACATCCATTTGATATAGTAAAATGTTTTTCATGCATGCATATGCCAGCAGTATTCTTATAGCCTCTAGTCTAGCTACTGGTGCAAAGGTTTCTTCAAAATCAATACCTTCTTCCTGATTATACCCTTTAGCAACCAATCTAGCTTTATTTCTGATTATTGTTCCAGATTCATCCAGTTTATTTCTGAAAACCCATTTGGTACCAATAACAGGATGATTTTTGGGTCTAGGCACTAAATCCCAAACTTGATTTCTTTCAAACTGATTTAGTTCATCTTGCATAGCTAGAATCCAGTATTCATCAGTTAAGGCTTCTTCAGCACATTTGGGTTCAATTTGAGAAATGAAAGCGCAGTTGAGCATTTTATCCCTTAACTGTTTTCTGGTTTTGACTCTCTCTTGAACATTCCCTATTACTTGATCAACATGATGATTCCTTTGATATCTCCAAGCTCTAGGGAGTTCTTGAGAAGTTTCTTCATTATTTTCTTCATCAAACTCTTGCTCCTGAATATCTTCCTCTGTGTTAACAGATTCAGGTATTTTTGGAGGTTCAGTTTTACTTTTATCAAAAATGCCCAGTTTTTCAAAGTTGAAAGCAAGATCATCCTCATTGGTAACATGTTTTGAAACAGTTTCATTTTCAATGAAAATCACATGCACAGATTCTTCTACCACATTTGATCTTTTATTGTAAACTCTATATGCCTTACTCCTACTAGAATAGCCCAGAAATATACCTTCATCGGATTTGGCATCAAACTTACCCAGATTTTCTTTCCCATTGTTGTGAATGAAGCATTTGCATCCGAACACGTGGAGATGGGACAAATTTGGTTTTCTTTCCTTGTACAGCTCGTATGGAGTCTTCCCAAGGATTGGTCTGATGTAGGCTCGATTTATGATGTAGCTTGCTGTATTCACTGCATCAGCCCAAAACACTTGAGAGAGTTCCTTTTCATTCAGCATAGCTCTGGCCATCTCTCCAATAGTTCTGTTCTTCCTTTCTACTACCCCATTCTGTTGAGGGGTCCTTGGAGCTGAGAAGTTGTGGTTAATCCCATGATCATTGCAGTACTCCAGGAAGTATGCATTCTCGAATTCTCCTCCATGATCTGACCTGATTGACACAATGGAAATACCTTTCTCATTTTGCACTTTCTTAGCTAAGGTTACAAATGCTTTAAAGGTATCACTCTTAGAGGAAAGAAATAATGTCCAAGTGAATCTAGAATAATCATCTACAATTACAAACACATACAGGTTACCACCTAGACTCTTTACCCTAGAAGGTCCAATTAAGCCCATATGTAGCAACTCAAGTGGTCTAGTTGTGGTGACTATATTTTTAGATTTAAAAGATGATTTAGTTTGTTTTCCTCTTATACATGCGTCACATTCTTTATCTTTCTCAAAAGATATCTTTGGTAGTCCAGTTACCAGCTCATTTTTAACCAGTTTAGATAATTGATTCATATTAACATGAGCTAATCTCCTATGCCATAACCAACTATCATTATCCTAACTAATTAAACATACAGAATCCAAGGGAGGAAGTTCATCAAGATCAATAGTATAACAGTTACCATCCCTTTGAGCTTTGAGAATTACTTTGTGATCACTTTTTCTGATGACCAGACAAAACTTTGAGTCAAACAGCACCCAGTTTCCTCTGTCACAGGTCTGACTCACGCTCAGCAAATTATGGTTGAGGCCAATTACAAACAACACCTCTTCAATGGATGTTTCTGGATTTTTGCCCACAATGCCAATACCAATAACTTTGCCATATTGATCACCTCCAAAAGTCACCTTTCCTCCTTTCTTGTCTCTAAGGGTGATGAACTTCTCCTTATCACCAGTCATGTGACTTGAGCAGGCACTGTCCATATACCATTTGTTACTTTTCTTAGCTTTGAGACAGACCTGCAAAACAAAGTTTATGTTTTCCTTTTAGGTACCCAAATTTGCTTGGGTCCTTTTTGGTCAGTAGATTTTTCCCTAGATGCAGATTCAACTTTGGGAACCCATTCAACTTTCCTGCCAAGTCCATTTTTCTTTAATGCACAAGAACTGGAAATATGTCCCTTTTTGTTACAGAAATGACAGGTAATGAGGGACTACTAGATTGAGTGACAGGAAGAAAACAATGCAGATAATACTTTTGTCTTGCATACTTTGGTTGATTATATGTTTCAATGCAAGATGACATATGATCTTTCTTTCTGTTACTCTCAGCATGCACAAAATGTCTAATGTATGCATTCTGGTTTTTCTTCCTAATCTTTTCCTTGACAGCACATGGATCATAGCCAAGACCAGCTTTTCCTTATGATATTCTTTGGCTCCCCATCAAGGCAAACAACATATCTTTACCTCTAGTGAGCCTAGACATGCTTTTAACTAAATAATCATTAGTTTGCTTAGGTTTAGTACATGAAGTGCAACAAACAGGTTCAGTAGTAGGTAAAGAGGCAATTTCAGAAACTATGCTTTGAGATTCCAGCTTATTTATCCTTTTCTTTGCCAATTTTAGTTCTTTAACAACTTTAATGAATTCATCATGAAGCTCATAAAATGCGTCTTGTAATTCAGAATAGGAAGGTTCAGATTCATATACCTCTTCTTCCTGATCACTGCTGCATGAGGGTATGGCTTTTTCAGAGGCAAGTGCCATCAGACAAATATTGGCAATCTCATCTTCATCTTCTTCTTCCTCATCTGAGCTGTTGCCCCATATGGATGAGATATAGGCTTTCTTCTTCTTCCCTTTGTCAGCAGCTTTCTTTTCTTTTTCCTGCTTCTTGAAAAATTGGGGGCAGTCCCACTCAATGTGTCCCTGCTTCTTGCACTCATAGCAAGTCACAGATTCTTTTGCCTCTTTCTTGCTTTCTCCAGCAACTCCCTTTTTGAAGAACCTCTTGTTCTTCTTCTTGCTGTAGAATCTTCCGAATTTTCTGACCATCATAGCCAGAGTTTCCTCATCCAGCTCATCTCCTTCATCGGATTCTTCTTCCTTTTCAACAGCAGCTTTGAGGGCAAGGCCTTTCTTCTTTCTGTCCAGCCCAGCTTCCTTGAGTGCTTTGATTTTTCCTTCATACTCCTCAAGGCTGCCAAAGAGAGCTGTGACAGAGGCCATTGATTCTCCTCTGGCTTCTTCTATTGCTGTCACCTTGGGCTGCCATTCCAGAGGGAGAGCTCTGAGTATCTTTCTTACTTTCTCAGACTGAGTGTAATCCTTTCCCAGGCTTTTTAGTTGATTTACAATAAGAATAAATCTCTTTTGAAGCTCCTTTACAGTTTCTCCTTCAGCCATTTTGAAGCTTTCATACTCCCCAATGCACGTGTTCAGTCTGTTCTCCGTGACTCCAGATGTTCCTTCATGTACAATCTGTAGAGTGTCCCACATTCCTTTTGCAGTGGAGCATTGTGAGACTCTGTAGAATTCGTCCTGGTTCAGGGCACTGACTAAACAATGGTTTGCTTTGAAATTCAGTAGGACTCTCCTTCTGTCCTCATCATTCCATTCTACTTCCAGCTTCTCTTTGTGTCCTCCATCTTCAGTTAGAGCCATTGTGACGAAATCTCCTTTTTCAATGACTGACCAGATGTCAAGATCAATTGATTGGAGTTAGATCTGCATACTCATCTTCCAATACCCATAATGCTCTCCACTGAAGCCTGGTGGTCTGTTAGTGTTGTTCCCTTCAGGAAGTATACTCTCTCCAAAGCCAGCCATCTTAATTCCCGGACTGTGAGTTCCTTTGAATGGGAATCCGGGCTCTGATACCACTTGTTAGCAAGGCTAACTTCCCAAGAGGGGGGGTGAATTGGGAAGATTGAAATTTTTCTGCACAAACTGAAATGAGTAAAGATAGCACAGTGTAATGAAGGCAACTTATAAAACAGAGCAAGCTGAAAAATAAAGATAAGGAGAAGAAAACTCAGTGATTTATTCTGGTTCGGTCTATCCACTTGACCTACTTCCAGTCCCCAAGACAACTCCTGAGATTTATCCTCTATACAGCAACAATTCAACAGGCTTCTTGCTAATGCCACAGTACATGAGTATGCTCTGTTTCTAGAGCTCTCTCAACCACTCTAAGCACTCTCACAATGTGCTTCCCAATCCCCTTGTGATTTCCCCTCACAAGTAAATCTATCTTACAGATGACGAGTAGATTGTTTACAAAGAAATAACTCTCTTGAATAGAGTAGATTTGAAGGTTAAAGTACAAATATTGAAGTTGAGAGGGTAAAAGCTCTTGAGAAGAAGTTTTGACAGAAATTCGTTATATACAAGTTAGATTCATTCCCTACAACTTCAAATGTTGTTGTATTTATAGATTTAGGTCTCAAATGTCCGTTAGAGACTTTAATCTATCCGTTGGAGAAGTTATCCAATGGTTACTCTGAAAAACTATCCATTAACCAACCGCATTTAATGCTTCTAACATACTGAAATTCAAATTTTGGTTGATCAACAGACGAATTTCGAAGGAACTGAAGGTTAGAGCTTTCAATGTTACAGCACGAAGTTCGTCTGTTCATGAAGTGAAATTCGAATTTTGAAACTTGTAGAACATTTTCACAATGTGACATACGAATTTTCAAGAAGAAAGTTTTTTTATTAAGTGTGAACAGTGTTTTCAATTTGCTACAGTGCCCTCGAAATTCGAATTTTGGAAGCCCAAAATTCGTCTGTTCCCAGTACGTGAAAGGGAGGCACAGTAGTTCATTTTCTTCGAAATTCGAATGTTGAAGAGTGAAGTTCGTCTGTCAGAGAGACTCTTTTCAGACTAACTTTATCATTTGAATGTTGCAAGTTCACATCATTCGTATGTCAATGTTTCACTTCAACAGACTCAAGAACTTAGCTTCTAAAATTCGAATTTTAATGTTCAAAGTTTGTCTGTCAGAGAGCAGTTTTGAAACTTAAATCATTCTTGATCTCAGATGAACTTTAACACAGTTTCAGACGAATTTCTTCTATTTTCTCAAATTTTGTTTTGTCTGAAATTCAAATTTTGAAGAACCAAAGTTCGTCTATTTCAAGGAAACTTCTCTCAGACTTAGATGAAAATTCGAATGTTGAACAACCAAAATTCGTCTGACAGAGAGCCATCTCTTCAGACTTATTCAGTTTTAGCTCAAAATTCGAATTTCCTAAGGCAAAGTTCGAATTTCCAACTTGACAGTTAAGTTTAAACTTTCAAACTTCGTCTGTTTGTGGGTGTTTTTCAAATAGGTTAAGATTTAACACAAAATCAAGGTTTGAAAACATCTTTTTCTCAAATCAAAATCTTTTACCCAATTACAACTAAAACTAAAGATCCTACACAGGATCTATCAGCAAATACTTAGAAAATCTTCACTTGAAACAACTTTGATCTCCTTTGATATCTTCAATCCGAGCTCTTGAGTGTTGGTTTGGAATCATCAAAACTCTTGATTCAACAATAAGGTCATTACCAGAAAGTAATTATAGAACTTATCCCAGAAAATATGCAATATACCACTTGAATGAAAATCCGCTCTAAGCTAAGCGCAACGGTATAAGTATTAGCTAGCCTGGAGGTCTAGGTTGAAAGTTAATGTGAATAGTGAAGAAGAAAGAATAAAAAATTAGTCTTTAGGTGAAATTACTAGAAAGTGCCCAAAAGAATGAATAATTGTGTTTTCATTTGGCTTAAAGGAAAAATGGTCATTTTTCAAATTAGAAGTAAAATGTGAATAACGAATTGAAGGCTCAAAATGAAAAACTTGACATTGTAAAATACAAAATAAATTACAAAAAATGGAGAGACACTGTTAAGCGTAAAAAAGGGCAAAGTTGTCATTTTTTCTATTTAAACAGAAAAATAAGAAAATTATATTTTGGCCCCAAGAATTAAGAATTTTTTCAATTTAGTCCCTAAAGGGGGAAATTCACGTGGAGAGGAAATAAAAGGAAGTTTGGGAAAAATTATAGCTAATAACCTAAAAGTTTCAAAAATTATAAATTACCTAGGTCAAGGGTATTTTGGTCAATTAAAATTTGTAAAGCATTTTTTGCCAAAAGAATTGATCAAGTGGCATCTGAAACTAAACCATGGGACACCATAGTAATTTATTGAAAAGCTTTAATGAAAAGTAACTATTATTAATTAAAAATAATTACTATGGTTAACTTTATTATATATCTTTCTTAATTACCTTGGCCTAGCCATTTGGACATCATCTTCTTGCCTCATACGCGTCTGAACCAACAGCTGAAAGGGAGAAGAAGTCATGGAAATAAGGAGAAAAATAGAGAAGGCAAGAAGCAAAGTTTGATTCTCAAATTTCCAAGGTAATATTCTATTATCATTTTCTTGCATATCCAAGTGTTTATGATGGTTTTTATAGAGCATTTTCTCCTCTTTCACCTCTGTAATTTTCTGCCTAGAGAGAGAGAGAGAGAAAATGAAGCCATGAAGAAATTAATCAATGAAAAGTGATGTAGGCTTCAAGGATTAAGGATATACCATTAGATTACAAATTAATTGGGTAGTTATTTTTCTACATTTTTTGGGAATTTTCTGCCAATTCAGTGTTTGAAAATGAAAGGAAATTTTATGATTTTGACCCCAAAAATGGATTCCTTGAGTCCAAATTATGTAAGAATAATGGTGTTGTACAAGAAATTCTAAATGGTTTGCAAAATGAAATTTTATAGTTCAAGTGAGCACTTTGTGAAGTGAATCATGAAACCAGTGGCTAATGGCCTTGTTTTGTGATGCTATAGGGTTCCAAGAAGTGTTAGAAGTTCAAAGAAAAGGTGTGCAAAGTTTGGAAAGCTAGAAGGTAGCTTACTAACCTAATCTTGTATTATATGGTTATATAGTTGCAATGGTTTTAATATTATACCAAATGCTTGCAATGATGTTATGTGATGATTTGTTGATAGTGGTTGAGTTATTTGAGGGCTTGTGTGCTTGAGATGAAGGGAAACTGGGATGTATACTTACCACTAGCAGAATCTGCATATAATAACAGTTATCATTCTAGTATCCAGATGGCTCCATATGAAGTGTTGTATTATAAGAAGTACAGGTCCCCATTATGTTGGACAGAGTTAGGTGAGAGACAACTGATTAGTCCAGAAATTGTTGACCAGACCTTCAAACAAATCAAAATGATAAGAAAGAAATTACTAATGGCTCAAAGCAAGCAAAAGAGTTATACAGATAAAAGAAGGAGGCCGTTAAAATTCGAAATAGGAGATCATGTTTTTCTCAAAGTATCTCCTACGACTAGAGTTGGTCGATCACTTAAGACTAAAAAACTTAGTCCTAAGTATATAGGACCTTTCAAAATTCTCTCAAAAGCTGGACCTGTAGCTTATAAATTAGCCTTACCACCAAATTTGTGCCAAATATATAATGTTTTCCATGTCTCCCAGCTAAAGAAATATCAGGCTATTCTTTCACATATTATAGAATATGAATGCATTGACTTACAAGATAATCTGTGCTTTAATGTTATACTTGAAAAGATTATAGATTATCGAGTCAAGCAACTGAGAAACAAAGACGTTCCCCTAGTGAAGGTGGTCTAGAAGGGCTTAACCCCAGGAGAAGCAACCTGGGAGATGGAGTCAAACATGAAACCTCATTAATCAGCAGCTACTACGAATGTTTAACTAAGGCTTTTCTTAAATGCCCACCCACTGACCAAAAAGAATGTATAAAATATAACAATGGGTGATTATGAGGAGAAAGGCAAATACCCTATACATGTAATGAAGCAATATCAGTGGCACAATGTTTCTAAATAATGAATGAAAGAAGCTAGTAAGAAATAAATAATAGTAATGAAGAAAAGTAATAAGAAAAGAGTTAATGGGGGAAAATTAATGTATAATTCAAAAGAATGTAAGTTAGAAAAGAAGAATAAGTAATAACCCAAGTGAAGGAAAATAGCCTGAGCCTAATCAGAGTCCTATAAAGGATAATGTAGGACCTAAGATGGCCATGTGATGATAGCTATAAGATGATTTCAGAATGGAAGAATTACCTAAGTATAAGAAGTGACTTAATGATAGTGGTCCTCTTAGGTATAGCCCTACCAAAGCAAATATATGCACATCAAGTTAAGGAGGGTGAACAATCTATGAGATGTGCTAAGTAAGTTTGGGCTAGAGGAATCATTTGAAGGAAAAAAGTAGCTTCGCCCAACTAAACCAAGGACTCCAAATCCAAAGGAAAATAGAACCACTTTAAGAAATGCTAGGATAGATCTAGAAGACAAGTTTAATTTCTAGATCTCTTGAGTATTATGATAGAAGCAAAAGAATGTTTTGAAGGGCATCATGATCATTGGCTCCCTGGAAATGAATGGGTTGAGCCAATAGTTGATGCTATATAGAATCAGGAGCTACAAAAGTCTTAGAGAATGAAAATAATAGTAGTAAGTTTAATGCTAATATGGAAACCCCATTAGTTTAGTATGATGATAAGGAAGAAAGGTATATGTAGATGTGATGCATAACCATAGTTGTGAACCAAGTAGTTATGCACCAAGGTATTAAAGTAGTAAAATAGAAAGACAAAGGGTCAAAGGATAAAGATGAAAGAAGTAGTCAATAAAACTTGTTAAGTGCAATTATTAAATGCAAGATAAGAATGGTTAAGATTTGAAGAGGTGTTCAGCAAAGATAGGTAGTACAAGCATAGACTTCTCAAACAACCTAGTGACAGTAAAGAAAAGTATACCAACCGACATTACCTATAAATGATCCTTATGGCCTAGATCAGTAGCAAAGGATTATGAAGAGCAACTACAAGAGAGAGTTATTGCCCAGAAACAACAAGCAAAAGCTAGAGCTTATAATGCTTCATCTATACTGCAACAATCTCAAGTAGATTGGTAAGCTCCTATGGAATAAGCTGCCAAGCAATTGGTTGAATTTCTCAATCACTGGGATATGGTTATGTAATTTAGAATGTATCAATCGTTATCCCAGATGGTGAATTTGTGCAAAATGTTGAGGGATAGACTGTGAGCCTGAAAAGAGTTCTAAGACAATAGACGGCACATCAGAAATGAAAAGACTTTAATGACAATATAAAAGCTGAAGAATAAGGTTGATTAAAGGAAGCAAAATTTATAAGAATTATCTCTAATAAGAATGAGCTGGTTAAGGAAAGTATAGTAAGGCACAACCAATTGGCTCAAAATTTGATGTACCCCAGTAGTACAATGATGAGTAAGGAAAGATGGAAAAGCTAGAAAAGAAGCTTGAAGTAAGCGGTTAAAGAGAATATGCCTTTAATTCATCAATCAAAGTAAGCATGATCATTGGAAATAGTCTGAATCATGTGAATGTTTTACCAGCATCTTCAACTACCATTAGTAAGTAAGAATAAGGATAAGAAGTCTTGGAATATCATGTGATTTATGAAACGAGGAAAAAGAGCAGATGAGGTAGATCAAGCAACCTAACTCTATTTAAATACAGAAAGGCTCATGGCAGAACACCATGTTTAGTAGGATAAAATGGTGCTCCAAGTATGGAAAGCTGATATGTTAAACTTGTGACAGTATTATGGAAATATCTAATACCAGACCAAAAGCACAAGGGAGAGTCTTTATACTATCCCAATAGGAGGTCGTAAGTCACCTGATCTTAGCAAAATATGATGCAGGTGCAAGTTACTCTTTATCACTGTGCTAAAAGGTTGGGTCTAGAGGTTATTATAATATGATTTATATGTGAATGTTTTCACTATATACAGTGCCATAATCTCCATTGTCAATCTGAATAAATATTGAAGCACAATGGTAAGCACAAATTGGCTTTTTGTAAATGATTTCTTCTTAGATTGTAAAAAGAAGATATTGATTATCTCTACCCTGAAAATGTTCCATGTGCTTAGATTAAGTCATATGTTATACCCATTGTTCAAGTTGAGAAGAGCTTGTGGAAAAATGTTAAGTATAGACATGAAAGTTGATGTATGATTCAAAGGAGAAAGATTAGCAACAAAAAAAATCGATGTCTCCGTAAAAGAAGGTTAGTAATGTATTTATGAAGTTTAAGACATGAGGTATGAATTTAAAGTACAAGTATAAGCCTAAGGGTTTAGTGATAAGAAGTTAGGGAACTATGAAACCTAGAGATAGTTAATTGTTGAACTTAGTATAAAATCTAGCTATAAAGAAAGTACTTGGCCAAAAGATCTCATAATGAAAGAATCCTCTATCAGATGCCAAGGTGAGAATAAAGGGAGGGAGCTCTTGGGTAGAAGCCCAATTGAGCAAGCTCTTGGGAAGAAGCCCAATTGAGCCAAAAAAGATGAAATCCTCCATATAATGAAAGTCACCGAGGCGAGGTAGAGGAGAGATAGCACCTGGGGTGATGCCCAAATGAGCAAGAATGGTGAGAGGCTAAGAGCTAGATTTAAACTAAGCTAGCAAAGGACTATTAAAGGGTTATGAAGTTTCCCTGAAATTACCACATCACTAATTAACCTTGGCTAAGAAGTTAAAGAGGTTATAAATATGAAGTCCAATTTTCTATAAAATGTTTAAGCATAAATGATTCTAGATGTTTGAATGATGATTTGATGAAGTGTATTTGCATTATATGATTATATATTTACTTGATTAGTAGTAACTGCTGAGATTCTTTGAATCTCATCCCTTCCAAATGCTTACCATGTTTAGGCCAAGCAATGTAAAAAGTTCATGAAGAGCCAAAAGAGAGGAGGAAGAAATAGGTGGAATTTATGTTATGCAAGGATTGATGTTAATTTTTGGTAATATGTATAAATTTGTATGCAAAGGATGAATCATGTATATTGATGCAAGTATGTTCCTTGAAATATCTTTTCATATTATGTATGAATATGGTACAATGAATGATGATGTATATATGATATGAAGCTTATTTTGCCAAGACATGAATGAAGATATACAATTTGGACACCCTGATAGATACGTAGGTACTATTCATGCAAGACAGTGTAGCTTGTTAGGTTGGCTGGTCACCTAAGAGGGGGGTGAATTGGGTGATGCAAGATTTGTGTGCAGCAACTGAATAGAGAAGATGAAGAACAATACACAACAATTTATACTGGTTCAGCCCAACCACTAATCAAAGGTCAAACTCTAGATTATTGAAAATCAGATTTCACTATGTTTAAAAGTAAGGATATGTTACTTTAATACCCAAAACTTCTTCAGTTAATCAAATGTAATTGTAAATCATTCAGTTTTATTCTAAAGTTTAAATTTTGAAATCAAAATTCATCTATTAGAGGGAATGTTTTTGAACATTTTTAGTGCTTAAATATCAGATGAACTTTGTCATGACTTCAAATGAATTTTGCACATTTCACTAACTATGCTTGACTAAAAATTTGAATTTCAACACTTGAAATTTGTCTGTCAGAGGTGATATCTCTGGAACTTCAAATTTCAGTCAGTAAAGTTCATATTTTCACAAAGTATAAGAAGTTTAACTTCTCAAAATTCGTCTGTCATCAGAGTTTTTCAAATCTAACATATGCTAACATTAAATTTACTTAATCTAACTCATTTAAAAGATATGGTAACAAGATTAAGTAATTTTCAAAGATTAATCCCACCTCAAGACCTAAGTAAAAATAAAATATACCTAGTGACTAGGTCTTCAAATGTTGAGTTCCACTTCCACTTGGTCATTTCCTTCTTAGCATGCTCCCTTCTAATCTTCCATTTTTGAAGCATTCTTTCTCTTCTTCTCTTTTGAGTAAGGCATGATATTGATTTCCATTTCTTTATTCCAATGCTCACTCTTCTTACTTGGATCATCCTATATTTAATATATTATATTTACAAACTAAGTAGTTAGTCCAGTTTATATATCCAACTTATATTATTCATTGTAAAAGAACAGTGGATATATTTGTACATAGCATGATATATTTATTATAACTATAATTAAATATATGCTAATGTATATTTTACTTCTATAAGGAATATTATATCTGTTAGACACATATAATACTTTTGTTCCTTATTTCTCTATATTTGTCATCATTAAAACTTATGTTATACTAAACTTTACAATCTCCCCCTTTTTGATGATGACAAATCATTAGTGAAAAATATGCTTAATAAATGATTAACACATATAATGTAGTTTAATTCACATAATTCCAGATTAAGCATATGCATATTTTTCATGCAACTTCTCCCGCTATTTGACATCAACAAAAAGGTTTGAAGAATAATAAGTATTTCTTCTCCCCTTATTTGTAAGATTGTACTAGTAAGTATAGATGTCTATGGTGTTCCAAGCACACATAAAAACATAGACTGAAATATAAATCATCATTAAAACTTATTATACACTACATGTTCAGACTATGTCAAATTTTACTGATATTAAAATTGATACCCATTGTTACCAATCATCTTCAAAATTGATACTAATTGTTGGTGATATTCAAAACTAACATTAGTTGCTGCTTGAAGCTTTTATGATACCAAATGTTATGGTGCTTCTTGTTAAGATGATTGTGATATGTATACATCACAAGAGGTATCTCATAGTTATAGAGTTGTTGCCTTCTTCCTTTAGGATTAAGGAGAGATGTTGAGGCATTATTTGCTTTTTTCAGCAAGTTAAGATCAAGCAACAGAACTCTTTACAATAAAATGAGGTGAGCTAAAGCATAAGCAAATTAATTTCAGAAAATACTCCCCCTCAACCTATGCATTTCATAAAGATAAAACCGAGAAAGCATAATGCATCAAATGAGCATGTTCATTTAATCAGTACATGATATAGGCATTATGATTCAAGTTTTTCTTTTAAAATCAGAAAGATCTTTTAAAAACTTTTACGTGAAAATTTACATGCTCCCTCTAAGTATGAGCATTTATTTAAATAAACATGCTTTTCAGATCATGGCTTAAATCAAAATCAATATGCAAGGGGAATTTCGAAAAGCACACAAAAAATGGACTTGTGCAAATATTGAACTTTACAGTAAGAACTATCATATTTAAATAATTCATCATTTGAACAAGGACCATACTTTTTTTTAATAACATCAAATAATAGCATCAACCAAGCATATATATATATATGAAAATTTGTTAAACATTTACAAACCAGCTTGGTTAATAGCTAATTTCTTCCCTTTTCAGTATGATTCCAATTGAGCATATCAAATACTTCATGTTTATGAGGCTTTCACCATTTAGCCCAGGGAGTACCTACATGAACAAGGGAAATATCTTTTTCTTTCTTTGGTACCCTTTTTGACTTGGGTCCACTAAAGGTTACTTTGAACATTTTTCATTACATATGGGACTAGAGTTCAATCTTACCCAATTATATATGTATATAA
This sequence comes from Adenanthera pavonina, assembly GCA_026686845.1. Taxonomy (NCBI): domain Eukaryota; kingdom Viridiplantae; phylum Streptophyta; class Magnoliopsida; order Fabales; family Fabaceae; genus Adenanthera; species Adenanthera pavonina. The sequence goes on along the minus strand of JAIVEN010000005.1, from coordinate 20,707,819 downwards.
CGCAATAATTGAAAAGGGTAAGGATTAGAGGTTACCAAAGATTATTTCCTTGTTATTCTTGTCTTGTATGCAGTGTAGTATTCCTCACGCTTCTTTTTGCATACAGGCCAATGCCTCTTGAATTTCTGCTTTTTCTCTTCTCAAGGTAAGTAGTATGGTTTCCATTTGAGTTGTTTCCTAGAGATGAGTGAGAGAATTGCTTCCAATGCTTCTCCATGTGATTTATGGTTGCAGTTTTGGAGTTTTGAGAAGCTTTCCTTTTCAGCATCCTCTTTCTTGCACCAATGTATTCTTTCTTCTTGGATTGGTTCTGTATACATGAAACACTAGAAGAACATTTTGGTACCCACTTGTTTGTAGGTCCAGGAAAGTTAGTGGTATTCTTTGGAGCCCATTTCATGCTTTTACTCAAACCATTTTTCCTTATGCTGCACCGATAAGCAATATGACCATTTTTACCACAATATGTGCATGATGGTGAGCTAGGTATTATATTATGCACAAAGAACTTCGAACAGGATTTATTTTTCCTTTTGGACTCACTCCTATAGCTAGCACCCAACTTGTCAAACTTAGAATTCCATTTGCCAAGTGAAATATTCAACTTATCCTTTTCTTGGGTGAAATTTGCTATTACTCCAGTCAATTCCTCTTTTTCTTTATTTAATATATCACATGTAACACAACAGGAAGTGTGTCTGTGGGTTTCACAGATATTTTCTAAATCATTTATTTTTTGTTTAAGTGATACCTTTTCAGTCTTTTCAAATTGCAATTCATTTTCTAAGGAAATCACTTTCTTTTTATTGAGTGCAAGTTCTTTAGCTAATCTAATCAATTCATCATGCATTTCATTGTAAGCAACTTGCAACTCATCAACAGAGAATTTAGAATCAGATTTAGAGTCAAAGTTTGATACCTTATCATTGGATAGTGCCATCAAGCATGGATAGGTATCCTCATCATCTTCATCTGAACTATTGCCCCAGATTGCAAAGGTATATGCCACTTTAGCTTTTTCACTTTTCTTTTCTACATATCTTCCTCTTTGCCTCTTTGACAGGTATTTCAGCTTATTTACATGGTAGGAGTGCTTTTGTTGCTGAAGCTCCTTCATTTTGATTTTGAGGAATTTGCCAAATATGATGGTTAACTCTTTTAGCTCATCCTCCTCATCATCATTGCTGCTATCATCACTTTCATTATTAGTATCATCATCTTCTGAGCTCTGTGATGTAGTAGCTTTAAACATCAGCATTTTTCCTTTATTTTACTGCTCCCACAAAAGGTCTAATCTCCCTTCATGTTCAGCAAGGCTTCCAAACAATGCAATGACAGATTGATATGATTCTCCACTTGTTTCTTCAACAGCTATCACTTTTGGTTGCCATTCTTTGGGTAGAGCTCTGAGTATTTTACATACTTGCTCTCTTTGTGTATAGCTCTTTCCCAAAGCTGTCAGCTGATTAATAATGTGAGTAAAACAAATTTGAAATTCTTTAATGGGCTCACCATTGTTCATCTTGAAGGCTTCATATTCAGCTGTGAGAGAGCTAAGCTTGTTCTCCTTGACTCCATTGGTTCCTTCATGAGCAATCTCCAGAGCATCTTATATTTTCTTTGTTGTGTTGCAATCTGACACTCTAAAGAATTCATCTTCTGAAAGAGCACTGACCAAGGAGTGCTTTGCCATGAAGTTTAGCAGGACTCTTTGCTTATCTTTACCATCCCATTCTGCTTCTGGCTTCTCTTTGTATGTGTCATCATTTTGCATTTGCTTTGGCATAAAGTCACCCTTCTATATAACAGACCAGATATCTAGGTCTGCGGATTGAAGATAAATCTCCATCTCCATCTTCCAGTATCCATAGTGTTCACTATTGAAGCCTGGAGGTCTGTTGACATTATTCCCCTGTGGCAGTATGTTCTCTCCAAAACCAGCCATTTTGCTCCCGGATGATTAGATCTTTTGCTGAGAATCCTAGCTCTAATACCAATTGTTAGGTTGGCTAGTCACTAAGAAGGGGGGTGAATTGGGTGATGCAAGATTTTCACTCTTTTTGGATGACAACCCAATTTCACTAAGAGTGCAGTAAAATAGGGATAAACAGAGATATTTGTGTGCAGCAACTAAATAGAGAAGATGAAGAACAATACACAATAATTTATACTGGTTCAGTCTAACTACTTGGCCTACATCCAGTCCCCAATCCACCACTTGAGATTTTCCACTATATCCCACATGTTTGATCCGGGCACCTGTCAAGCCTCAGTACATTCCCACAAGTTTCAGTAGACACTTGTGAAGCCACCCTCCTCACACCCTTACAAGATGTGTAAATCTCTTAGTGTTTCCCCACACTAAGATTCTACCCAGAATATGTAGAAAGAAATATTTACAAAATGAAAACTCTCTTGAAGATGAGATAATACATTGAAAGTTCACTTTATTGAGGTGGGTTTTTCAAATAATGCTGAGATAGAAAGATTTTACAAATTGTTGCAACATTTTCGCAGAAATTCTCTTAAGATTATTACCCATAAGTTTAAATGATGTTCTATTTATAGTTTTGTGGTGTAATTAGACGTTTGACACAAGATCTAGCCGTTAGAGACATTATCCAATAGTTATTTTGCAAAACTAGCCGTTTACTAACCACATTTAATGTTTCTGACATTCTGAAATTTGAATTTTGGATGTTAATAGATGAATTTTGAAGAGACCATAAGTTAAAGTCTTTAGCGTTGAACTTCAAAGTTCGTCTGTTCAAAGCTTAAATTCAAATTTTTGTCTTGACAAATGTTTTTATGTTGGAACATATGAATTTTCAAGTTTAAAATACTTCTAGTAAGTGTGAACATTTGTTTCATATTACTATAGTGCCTTTGAAGTTCGAATTTTGGTCCCCAAAATTCGCCTGTTAATGAGCAACTCAATATGGCACAAATTCTTCCTTTCGAAATTCAAATTTTAGATGTGGAAATTCATCTGTTGGCTATTCTAGAAGTATTTTCATATTTTAGAGATTCAAAATTTGAATTTTTAAAGCCAAAATTCATCTATTGGTCTTGAAGTTCTAATTTTAGATGTAGAAATTCGTCGGTTGGTTATTCTAGAAGTATTTTCACATTCTGGAGTTTTGAAATTTGAATTTTGAAAGCTAAAATTCATCTGTTAGATTTGAAGTTCAAATTTCAGAAGCCAAAATTCATCTGTCAGTGGCAAGCTCAATTTTGCACAAAGGTTCTCTTCGAAATTCAAATTTTGGAGGACCGAAATTCAAAGTTTGGAGTCCCAAAATTCAAATTTCAGAAGCCCGAAATTCGTCTATCGCAGCGAAACCTCCACAACTTCAAATTTTACACTATAGATAATTTTACATAAGCTATAACTCTCTCATTTAACTCCAAATTAAGCAAATGACTTATGGTTGGAAATATCTCAATGTCTACTTTCAAATGAAAGAAGTTTCACTTCAAAAACAAACGTATTTTGTGAGATATGATCAAAATAATGATAAGAGGTCAAAACTAAAAATTCATATCTCACTACTCAAATTTAAAAGACGATAGCTTTTTCATATGACCTTTATTTTGAGTGAAATAACCTTCTTTGAAAAGTTTATTAAGTCTAGTTTTATATGAAATAAGTTTTACATCAAGGCTATATGTGTTTTGAGAGATATATTAAAAACACTAATCAAAGGTCAAACTCTAGATTCTTTAAAATCAAATTTCACTATATTTAAAAGTAAGGATATGCTACTTTAATACCCAAAACTTCTTCAGTTTATCAAATGTAATTGTAAATCATTCAGTTTCTAAAGTTCAAATTTTGAAATCAAAATTCATCTATTAGAGGGAATGTTTTTGAACATTTTTAGTGCTTAAATATCAGATGAACTTTGTCATGACTTCAAATGAATTTTGCACATTTCACTAACTATGCTTGACTAAAAATTTGAATTTCAACACTTGAAATTTGTCTGTCAGAGGTGATATCTCTGGAACTTCAAATTTCAGTCAGTAAAGTTCATATTTTCACAAAGTATATGAAGTTTAACTTCTCCAAATTCTTCTGTCATCAGAGTTTTCAAATCTTAACATATGCTAACATTAAATTTACTTAATCTAACTCATTTAAAACATATGGTAACAAGATTGAGTAATTTTCAAAGATTAATCCCACCTCAAGATCTAAGTAAAAATAAAATATACCTAGTGACTAGGTCTTCAAATGTTGAGTTCCACTTCCAGTTGGTGATTTCCTTCTTAGCATGCTCCCTTCTAATCTTCCATTTTTGAAGCATTCTTTCTCTTCTTCTCTTTTGAGTGAGGCATGATATTGATTTCCATTTCTTTATTCCAATGCTCACTCTTCTTACTTGGATCATCCTATATTTAATATATTATATTTACAAACTAAGTAGTTAGTCCAGTTTATATATCCAACTTATATTATTCATTGTAAAAGTACAGTGGATATATTTGTACATAGCATGATATATTTATTATAACTATAATTAAATATATGATAATGCATATTTTACTTCTATAAGGAATGTTATATATGTTAGACACATATGATACTTTTGTTCCTTATTTCTCTATATTTGTCATCACCAAATCTTATGTTATATTAAACTTTACACAGCTAGTTTAAGAAATATATATTCTCTAAAAGTGCACAAGTAGAGCTTTAAAATGGTCTAAAGATCACTCAATTTGGAGTTGTGTATGATTTATGGTGATTTTTCAAAATTATGGTCAGAATCAGAAATTTTCAAAAATGACCATTGCTACAGTGAAGATAATACAAATTTACTGTATTAATTGGCCAAGTAATTTCCCTGTTCAACATTTTTTCCATGTATAGAATCTTTTAAGCTATATTTAGAGACTTGAACTATATGAATATAATTTTTCTTGATTTAGTTATGAATTTTCAAAGTTTACCCGGTGAAAGGAAGTTAACCAAAGGAATAGTACCCCAAATGAAATAAATTGGTTTAAGTTGTTTTATGTAATCAAGTCTATAATCAAGCATTAATGGACCTAAATGTAGTTTAATACATGGAAAATGAGTCTAAGCACAAGGTGTGACACACGAAGCTAAACCTTTTCAGCAATGCTACAGGCATGAAGGTTTTCTATTTTGAGGAAAAGTCCTGTGCATTCCTCAACGTTCCTTATGAAAGGAAATCATTTGGGAAGCCTACGATAGTGGTTTAGCAGGACACTTTTGTCATGATAAAGCTATGGCCTTAGTGAAGGAAAATTTCTATTAGCCAAGACTTGAAAGAGACATCAATAGACAAATACAAAGATGCAGAATCTGTCATTTGGCTAAGTCTAAGAGCCAAAACACCGGGTTGTACATGCCCCTTCCAGTACCAGAAACACCTTGGGAAGATGTAAGTATGGACTTTGTCCTTGGATTGCCTAGGACACAAAGACAGAAAGATTTCATTATGGTTGTTGTAGACAAATTTTCAAAGATGACTCATTTCATTCCATGTCAAAAGATGACTGATGCTATTCAAGTTGCAGATTTATATTGGAAGGAGATTGTTCACTTACATGATATTCCCAAAACCATCACCTCTAATCGTGATATCAAGTTCATTAGTCACTTTTAGAGAACATTGTGGAAAAAGATGGGAACCAAGCTTCAATTCAGCAGTGCTAGACATCCCCAGACAGATGGACAAACTAAAGCAGTGAATCAAATTCTCGGAAACCTTCTTTGAAGCTATGTTGAAAAGAATTTAAAACAGTGGGATCTTGTCCTTGCACAAGTTGAGTTTGCTTACAATAACTCAATTAATTAAGCCACTGGGAGGTGTCCATTTGAAGTGGTATATGGTGCTTAGCCTATTAGACCTAACCTTGTCATCTAACAAGCAATTTTACAGTGCTAATACAGATCAAAAGGCCAAGGAAATCAAGAAGCTGCACGAACAAGTTCAAGAATGAATCCAAAAGCAGAATTTGAGATATAAGACTCAACGTAATAAGCACAGGAAACAACAAACTTTTCAAGTAGGAGACTTGGTGTAGATTCACTTGCGAAAAGAGAGGTTTCCAAAGCAAACAAATGCAAGTTATCACCACGTGCTGACAGACCGTTCAAAGTGGTGCAAAAGATCAAAAATAATGCCTACAGAGTTGAGCTGCCAGGTGCTTACGGAGTTTCTGCTACTTTCAATGTGGCTAATCTATCTCCATAAATTGATGATGACACAGATTTGGACTCGAGGGCGAGTTTCATTCAACTTACGGAGGAAGAAACGGATGAAACTAAAATACTTCTCCTCCATTAATTCATTAACTTATGTGTAACACCCCTCATAACGCTTGTCTTTGGAATCGTGTGCAGGACCAAAGAAAATAAGATGAAGGAAGGTTTAAGTGGAGAAGAAATGGGCTCCATGCCGCAGCGAGAAGCAGGGCCGCCACGGCCAAAGCCAATTCCAGTGGCATTGTTCTGACTGAAACTGGTGGCAACACAGCGGACTTATCCGGAGCCACTGTGAGAGTCAAGAAACTGGTTTAAATTAGAATCATTTTGGATGAAAAGAAAAGAAAGAAACAGAGGGAGCGATGGAGAAGAGGCAATGAGCTCTGCTAGGGTTCGAGTTTTCCGGTAAATGGGAGTATTTTCTGGCTTCTAAGAGCTTGGATCCTGATTGGTAAGTGATCCTTACTCCTCCCTCTCCATTTTCTTTGGTTGGAATTTAGGGTTTTGAGGTTGGATCTTTAGTTTTGGTCGAATCCCACTGATTGAAATGGATGAAATGGGGTTGAAGAAGTGTGATTTGGTATGTATATTGCTTGGGAATGAGTTTTGAAGGAATTCTGCATGATTTGAGCTTAACCCTAAGTTGTTTTTGGTTAGAGCTCATGGAAATCCGAATTGTATGAGATTGATTGATGTTTGAATAGTTCCTCAGAGCTTAATGATGTATGAATATGGGGTTGGAACCTTGGGTTAGGCCTAGATGGTGGAATTGTGGTTTTTGATCAAGTGGTATGTTGTGTTAATTGAGGTATTTTATTGTTGTAGTGGTTTGACTGGCTAATTGGAAGCACATAGTTCATGATTGGGGTGCTCTTGAGGCTTGCTTAAGCCCCTATGTACGTGGTGTTGACAACCTGAGATAATCGGGTGTTTGGTTGTTTGTTTATATTGTATGATAGTACGTATATTTGTATATATTTGCATGTTTCTTTCATACCACGATAATGATGTGTTTGTGTGTATTGTTTTCTATATATCATGGTATGCACACAATTATGATGATTATGATTATGTTGATGATTATATATGTGATAATGATGTTGATATGATGCATACATGACATTATGATGATTATGATGATGATGATATGATGCATACATGACATTATGATGATTATGATGATGATGATATGATGATACATGAGCATCACCACATGACATTGTGAGAATGTGATTTTATGGCGGATGCAGTGGTGATGATGTGATGACGATGTGATGAATGATGATATATATATGTTAGGGAGGATAAGGATGGATTATATATGTTAAAGAGGATAAGGATGGATTATATATGTTAAGGAGGATAAGGATGGATGTTATATATGTTAGAAATGATAAGGATGGGGTCCCTACGAGGGAGACATGCATTTCCATTCATTTCACATTGCATTCATGAATTGTATGAATTATATATGTATATATATGTGTGTGTGTGTGGTTGTCCCCGGTTACTGAGACATTGTTTGACACCCCTCTCCCATGAACTAACCTTTCAGGTGAAGACTCTAGTGCTCGTTCGAAAAGGATCAAGGAATTAGTAGTCTTTCCATCCTCGAGAATTTCAAGTACATTTAGTGGTTATAATTTAGTTTATGTAATTCTGTGCCAAGTAGGTTGATATAGTTGGTTGCTTTGATGAGAGTCCTGGGAGTTCTATCTGTATGTGATGTAATGATGTGTGCTGTTGATAATAGACCTCGGTATGGGTCTTTAATGAATGAACAGGTATTTGTATACTAGAATGGTTGACTGTAAGCTCAAAGGTGGTTTTGGGCCATTTATGCGAGTTGTGGGTATATAGCCCATTATGTAGTTTTGGGGGTCAATTCTCGAAGGAAAGGTTTCTTCGGGATAAAACCTCCTTGGACATGTTGGTTTAGCCAAATATGACCTATGTGAAGGGTCTCGGGGTGTCTATTTGCCTCTAGTGGCAATTGGAGGTGATAGGTTGTGAGTTTTGGTTAAAAAGTGGCCAAAACGATATTGGGTGTCCAAAATCTACAAATGGAGTTGGATTCAAGTGAAATGGGTGTCTATAGTTAGATTGGGATGAGAGTGACATGTAGGAGTTGGAATCAGGTCAATAGGAGATCGGAGCAAGAAGTTATGCGAATCAGAAATTGGCCCGACAAATAAGCAATTTGCTGGTATAAGTTCTGATACTAGGGCCGTGGCACCAGAAATCTAGGCCGTGGTGCTAGCAAGACAGTGGGCATCAATGAATCTGTGAAGGGTTGAAGCCGCAACGCCACTATAGCAGGCTACGGGCTCATCTTATTCAGGTGCTTTTCTAGTGTTTTTCTGCTGCTTTGAAGTTTTAGAAAGTCGTTTTGAATTGTTTGGGTTATAGTTGGTTGGTTTTTGAAGATTTTGATCAGGTTTTAAGGTGTTTGAGTGTAAGGTGTTACATTATGTAACCCCCATCCTCCATAATTAACTTTTGTAACTCCTCTTTAATTAGGGTGTAATTGTTGGTAACTTCCCTAAGCTAGTTAATGCCTTAAATGCATTAGAGCCTCCGAGACTAGTATAAAAGATGTCCTCCTCCCATTGTGAAAGCATCAAGTAATAATCAAAAATCTTTTTTTTCCCTCATATAGATAGTGTCTCTATAGGCTTCTGAGCCACTCTGATAATATTTCAAACAAATAATTATTAATTAAATGAGATATTTTTAATCAACCATATTTTTGTTTTTACATAGTTTAAATTCAAATAATTAATTATACTAATATCAATCCATTGACTCAGTAAGTGGATTTTATGGGCACAGATTAATTAGATTAGCCCGTCCAATGCCTACTTATTCATAAAGTCCAACACCTTTCACACATGAGGACCCGTATATGCAATGAAAATGGGTTAGAATAACCATAAATTTGTAAAATATACATTTTATTTTGGACTCTTGGTACTACTCACAAAAAAAAATTCTTTTTGTTGGACCAAATTAACCAATTGAAAAATCATAGGTATCTAATACGGGTGCTACCTAAATGATAAAATGTCACAAGATCCAATAAAACGCCTAATTATGCAATTTATTACGTAAAATATTTACATTAAAACCAATTCATTCTAAAATCGTGAAAATTCGCCTATCAAAAGTAGGTATAATTCCTCAGGGTAATACATATATGAAGAAATTAATGTCACTTTTTGAATAATTCAAGGAAAACAAGCTTCCAATCTATAAATATAAAAACAGCTGACAAAAGCACACATCCTGAAATTCCATGAAGCCATATAGGACTTTTAGATTTAGGTTTATAAGCCACATGTACATAGAAGCCATTTATATATTATTGACATTGCATCAGTTTTCAGTTTTCATAATGTAATTAATGCTTAATATTTATTTTTTTAATTATAATAAGTAGGTTAAAATCCTCACCATTCCATTTTTTTATTCCACCATTTATAATTCTAATTCAAACAATCAATATTTATTTGCATATAAATATGTGATATAATTTAAATTTCTAAATCTTTTAAAATTAAACTACCGATTAATGATTAGCATGGAGAAAATCATGAAAGCTATCCTATTTGAGCCTAACAATACTCGAATCTTACTAAATAATCATATAAAAATGGAGAATTAAGTTGTAATTTGAAAAAAAAAATCATATTAATTCGAAACATTTTAATGCATTTTGAAATAATATTTAATGTGATTGATACCAATTCAATTTACTATAATCATGACACATTAATCCACCATTAAACTTGCGGTTTCTACACATACATACCTATTATGATTGGATCCATTCATAACAAATTTTGAAAAATTTTGGTGCATTTGCCAACCAATTGCTTATGCTTCTGCCGATGATGAGCTCAGTTTTAAGATATTTTGCTCTAGCACCTACTATTTTATGTTAGTTAATTAAATTGAATGTGTGCTCTTTGAAACTTTTATGTTTAATATAAGTATTTAGCCAATGTTTTGATGTTCTTCTTTGTATTTTGCATGTTCTTCTTTGGCAAATTCTTGGCTCTCCATCCTTCGATAATCTCATGTCCACTTCTTTCTCTACCATATAGAAACGAGGGGAACAAGGATGAAGGAATATTAATTACTAAAATTCAATTATTTGGTAGTTTAATAATTTGTTCATCATGAAATTTTTGGACACTTTTATGATATAAAGATAAAAATGTATATGAATTTTTTTTTTTAATTAACTGAGTGACAATAGAAACCGTAGCCATCACCACTATGTCTATGTTGAATGTCAACAAAGCCAAGTCAAAGATGCAGAAAACAGTTATTGGTCAAAGCCAGGTTTGCCCAAGGAAAGAAGCATGGTGCGGCACAAGGCCCATGTGAGCTAGGAATTGGTGGTATTTTCTTGGAAATACCTCAATACATCAATTAAATAAGTTTTCCACCCAAGCAAATAGATAAATTTATCATTATTGGTTTGATCACTATTTTAAATATATTTACATATTTTCGTGTATCTATTAGATCAGTGTTTATTTGATTTTTTTTTAATTTTGAATTGTGAAGTGGATCAGTCACCTTCAATTATATGATTTTAAAAAATAAACTAAAAGTATAATTATAAAATATCTCATTATTGGGTCAAAGCGAATATATTTAGTTAATCCTTATGTGCTGAATGTAAATACTTAAATTAATATGATTTATTTGAATACATATATATATATTTATACAAACATATACATATAACTGCCAAAAGCACTCCTAGCATATCTAAATGGAAAGAGCATCACATGTGCATTTTTCTAAACTAATGAAGAAACACTCCTTCCAGTAATGCTCTAAAGCCATGAAGGATTCTCAACATAGAGAGATGTTTGTAGTAAAATAACTTTGAATGTCCATCAATAATTTTGAATCTATATTTATTACGTTAATTTACATTTCAAATTTTGGCCAAAAAAATTTACATTTAAAATGAAAATATGATTGCTAATTTTCATTTATAACATTGGTTAAAAAAATGGTATGATATCAATCATGTATTAATATCCTCATAAATATTTGTTAATATTTATTTTTTAAAATTTTAAATAAATAATTAATATTTGAGTCAATTGTTAAATAAGAATGAATTATTATTTCATCTTATCTCTCATTATATATACACCTAATGTCAATATAGTTGACTAACTATGGTCAATGATGTTTACTTGCTTAAACAAGTATATCAATATAAATATAATCAATAATGTAATATCTAACAGTCAAAACAAGATGAAATTGTGAAAGGTTCTCCAAGAATCACATTATGATGTGACAATAATTTTTGTTTAGTCAAGTCATACATATTTTCGAACTGTAATGTAATATGTACAAGAAATTTCTATAATAATTGTATTATAGAAATGGCTGAGCATCGGCCCAAAAAAGGGATATGTTATATTTTCTCTGGTCTTAAATATAGAGCATTTTGCTTTGGTATTAAATATATGACATTTTTTTAGAATATGAAGTAGTATTTATCCTATATTTCTAAAGAAATACCCTTATTTAATTTATTCCAAAGAAAGAGTGTTACACCCGGAGATGTGACGCGGATGACACAAAAATGAAGAAAAGAAAAAATTGACTTTCATGACAAAAACTGATTCTGGAGGAATCGCAACAAAAATTTTGAGAAAAATTTTGAAAAACTAAATAAAAAGAAAAGGATGGTTTGCGAATCAGAGTTGGGTTTGATAGTACGATTGCGAGTGGGGAAGGTGTTAGGCACCCCCACAACACCTATTCTTAAGAATTGTTACCTTAAGTTGATTATGCAATTTTTATGGCTTTTGAAAAAATTATTTTGATTGTCATTTAATCATTCACATGCGAAAATAAATATAAAAATAAGAAAGAAAAAAATACAAAGAAAATATGTGAAATTGGAAAAATAAAATAAGAGGAAAATATTATTTATTTACAATAGCGAACTTAACCCAGAATCAGAGTCTGGGGCCTATGTACCCTACCATAAGAATCAAAGTACACGTAGTTCAGAGTAAAAATGCGTGTCACTAAGTTAGTATTATTTTATTAAAAATATCCTTTTTTGAAAAGAGAAGTTTATGGAAAATGAATTATCATTCCACAAATAAAACAATTATCAGAATTGATAGTTGTGTTTTAATTTGTAAAATATAGTTTAATTTCCATTACTTACTCTTATCATTCCTTTTTTTATTTTTTTTATTTTCTAAAAAGGAGAGAATATATGTTTTTTTTAGTTCAGAAGATATGATTAAAAACGCGCATTATTTTATTTTTAACTTAAAAAGAAAATGTTTGAAAACAATTTTGGTTTTTTGATTTTTGTAAAATAAAGTCAACTAGCCTCTATGGTGACTTTATCACTCACAGTCTTATTCATTGATATTTAAATGCCCACGGTGATGCCACTCGAGGCAAAAGGTATAAAAAAGGCTTATGACCTAAATGCTAATTGATACATAAATGCTCACGGTATTACCACTCGAATCATAAAGGTAGAAAAGTCTTTAATTATTTATATTATGTTTATTATTTTTAATTAAAAGGAAGATAGACAGGGTCATTGGAATCCAAACTATTTTCAGTGCAAGACATAGTCAAAATAGGTATCATGGCAACTCCTTACTCATGACACAATCGACTGACACCCTATGCGTCTACGGAGACTTAGTCAGTCGCAACAAACTCTAAAGATGAAAAGAAGAAAAACCAATAATCAAATAAAGATCAAAATCATAAATAAAAACAAAATCGAATACAATTTATCAATATGTGTGTGTGCATACTTAAATAATAATTTATTTTGACATAAAAACTACAAGAAATAAAGAGAGAAAAATCAAACTATTTCCTCCTTTTGACTGCTCATTGCTTTGATGAAGATGACTCACTCTTTTCCAGCTTGACTTCATGCTCCCATGATGCTTAAAGGAAAATAAGAAGACATGAATTAGTTTCTAGCTTAAAACTTCCAATCAATAAACTATCATAACAATAGACCCCAAATCTTAGCTCAAATACATTGGAGAGTTAATTGTAGCCATGATACATTGGAGTCATGCAATCTAGCTAGGTTACCCTTGCAATTTAGACTCAAATAAACCAACCTAACTTGTACAATGACCTGATACATGCCCCACAATCAAATTCAAGTAAATGCTTCATATCAGTAAATTGAGAATGAAATTAAGGGTTCAATCTACATCTTAATGGGATATAGAATAGAAAATCTGATTTAGTCCTTTATAACGTGAGAATGTCTTGAATGTTAAACAACACCTTCAATTAAATGTTATCTACCTTCTAAAATCCCAACAAGAATGAAAAAGGCTTGAATGATGCATGGCAAACTAAATACTTGGAAACATCATCTCCTAATCCAATAAACTCTCACAAGCATTTTACCATACACTTGAAAGGCACACTTTAAAAGGACCACAAAACGGGATTCACCATTCTATCATGAGCATCAAATGTGAGAGCAAGTACTTGAAGGCAACACTCAACTTCATACATCAAGTTTTATGCATATTTGTAGATTAGAAAATATACAAAGCAAGAGCAAGCAATTAATTTCAGGTTTTACCAAAACACATATGGTGGGATCAACATATATATTCATGCATCCACAAAACACAGCTTATATTTATGTTGAGAAAACATAGTTCATCAACACAACTTGCCAAACACAACATGATGCAAATCCTTAGGATGACTACTAGCAATAAAGTAGAGTTTTCCAATATACCAATCAAACTAGTAAGTTCAACATGTCTCAAATGCAACAAATGGAAATAGAGCACCAAAGATAAAAACAGTAGGAACAAAAGACTAAACTTCTAGGTAGGATTATCCCAAAAGCATAGAACATAGTGATTAAAGGAACGAGATGGGAAACCACAATGCATGATCAGAAGAGAAACCAAACAAGAAAACTAAACTGACCCCCAAATAGCTCAAGTGTTCGAATTTGTGGTTTATCTTTGTTTCGTGTCTTCCGCAGCTTCCCTTCTTCCTCAAGGATTCAAATTTCATACATGAACAACCTCAGCTTCTCGAAATTTCACCATGCCATGCTCTACTTTTTCGCTATCTCTTTCCCTTAGTTCCTTACTTTGGTGTCCAAATTTTCTGCCCCTTTCTTCAATCTCGACAGACCCTCTTTCAAGGTTTCTCTAGGGTTTTTTGGCATTCCTCTTCTTTCCCGTCGCCTTTCTCTGTTTCCTTCACTGCCCTCCCCTTTCCGTCTCACTAGGGTTCTCTTTTATAGGTGAATGATTTGTGAAACACCAATTTCCCTCCTCATGAGTTGCTATGCTCAATCTCTTCGCATTTCTTCCTCCCATCTGCACCCTTGTTCGATTTTGTTCTTGTCCTTATTGCTCTGTTGTACCATATCCCTACACGTATGAGTGCAGATTGAGGGGCAATAACTTTTTTGTCACTTTCACACTTCTAGTTATCTCTCATATTCCGATCCAAATCCTTTAGCTCTCTCTGCCGTGCGATTCCACCCTAGCTTCCTTTGTCTCTCACTCTCACTCGATCTCGCCCCTTCTACTTCATCATCTCCCTCTAAGCCAACCTCCCTTGGCCCTCATGTATGCATCGTGTTTGAGCCTCTCCATCAGGCTCAAACTCATCATTGGCTAAAACACAGCATTTCAGCCAAAGGTTGATTATTTATTTAATTAATTTTTTTAAAACATTTTAATTATTATTTATTTTAATTATTTTATTTTTTGTTATTATTGTTTGTTTAAAAAATTTTTAATGTGAGAGCCTCAACGAAGCGTGGATGCTCTCGACTTGGAAAAAATTTAATCAAATTATAGCTCTCTAGCCGTGGCGATCCTGCCTCATGCCACAACGTCATGCTCATCTGTTTCCAATTTGAGCTTTTCTCTATCCTAGCCCTTTCGGTACTACACACAATGTCAATTACACTTGGTTAACTGGGAACTAAGTTAGGGATAATGTAGTGAGGGTTGTTACAATTGTAACATATGAGTCTAATGAAGTAGTTACATCATGAATTTCATTAATAACCATAGGAAGCCTAACTTCCATCAGTAAAGATTATTTCAGAGCTCATTCATTCTTCAAGCTTTTGCCTTCCAAAGGTAAAGGAGACATCACTGGTGGAATTAAGTTGGACCTCTCAGAAGACTCAAAATCCTCAAATCTGACAATAGGTGACATGTCTGTATGTTTATTGGCAATCTTCAAGGAGTCAAACATTTGATTTGTGGTTGTGCGAAATTCTTTAATTTATGCACCAATTTTGTTAACACCCCTTTCAAACTCCAGAAAATGGACCATGATATCTTCTACCATCGGGATCTACTGCTCTAATATCAAATTATGTGAGAGGAAAAGGGAGAAGATAGGGTAGACAAAAAAAGAGAGAGAAAAGGAAGAACTTAAGAAAGAGAAGGAATAAGTTATGAAAGAAAGAACCCAATAGATATTTAGAAAACTCAAATTCACTCAATATAATTTTTTACAATTTGAATTACAATAATATCTATTTATAGAATTTAATGAAACCTTTTAAAAGATTGACAAAATCTAATAAAAATAGGAAATTATTTATCCTCAAGACTTAATCTAGGGAGATTGTAAGAATTTTACTTATTTAGAAATTTTTAAAAACTAAGACATTCTAGAATATTATAACCTAAGTATAAAAAAAAAGAAATCATAAAATAGGAAATAAATAAAAGATAATATAAATCCTAATAATCCTAAAAGATATTATGAAATATAATTAAATCTAAAATATATTAATAAAATAATTTTATTTAAAATCCTAATTCTCTATCAATTCTCCATCAACAACCCAAAGGGTGGTAAACTTTAATACCAAGTTTTAAGACAGCTACATTTCTAGAGCTCAAATTTGAGATCTTAGATTAAGTTAGTACAACCGCTGTCAATTGATTAAATTTGTGTAACCCTTGACACAACACTCAGTGGCAAACCTACATATAATTTAGGGTGGTCAGTTGACCCCACTCAATTTGGAAAAAATTGTGTGTTACAACCTTAAATTTTAGTATTTTGATACCATTAATTCTAATATTTTGACTCCATTAAGTTTTTTTTTTTTACCTCTAAACTCAAGTTTTGAATGTATTTTGGTTCAAATTTTTTTTGGATACATAGTTCTAATTTTTTGTGAGAATTTTATTAAGTACAATAAATACAATATTGAGAGAGCCCATCTAACTTGAACCCCTAAATAATTTTTATAAAAAATATTATTTAATTTTTTAAAAATTCAAATTAGTAAGAAAAAGAGTTGAGAAACGATTACATTAAATGCCCATCAGATTAGGCGGCCCCCACTGATGCAAGTTCTAGGTCCGCCGGTGACACTACTTTGCATGAAAATGATGATTAGGTAAATACCTGGTATGTTGTTGCATCACTGTATGTGGAAAAGCAGCGTCACTTACTCACTTCATACCCTCCTGCTTGTCATGGAATACGTACGTCGTCCGTAGAAGCATGCTTGCTAACTCACCTTTTATTTTACTACTACTATTATTATTATTTTTGGATAAAATCCCCTTTTAGCTATTTAAGATGTGCTTTATAAGTTTCTAGAAGCTGCTTCACGCAACTTTCTTGTTCGGTTGTGGGTAAAGCGTGCGAAAGAAAAGACACAGGTTTTTCGTTCAGTTGCGGGTCAAAGTTTATGTTTGGGGGAGGGAAGCTGCTTCATGTATCTTCAAACCTCAGTGCGGTAGTGGGTGTATTAAACATCTCTCCACTTTCCTTTGCATTGATTTTTTCTTCATTTCTCATCTTGGGCCATTAGTAATTTAGAGGGTTCAGATTGAATATTTTATAAAACTATTATTAAAATATTAAATTATAAAAAAACAAATGAATAAATATGGACGGTTAAATTTTTTATCAGAACAATTTAGAACTGCAGAAGAGAAATTGTGAAAAATTCACTTCATAAAAAATTGAATTTGAGTCATGTAACTTTCTTGCTGGATGTTGTTCCAATCAATGGCTGTTGTGAGTCATGTATTCTTGCTCGATGCTATTCTAATCAATGGTTGATTATTTTGTTTTGCGTGGGGGACAGAAGTGGCGACATGTAACTTCAAATTTTCAGAAAAAAATTATACTTATCTCTTTTGATTTATATAAGCTTGATATTAAAAAAAAATAGTTTTTCGTCGTCCCCTGCAGCCATATCTAATAAAAAAAAAACTAACTCACAAAATAACAAATCACGCAGCACACAAAAATACTATATTTGACAATATAAAAAAATATATAATTTGGTATTACATTATTTTTTTTTTTTGCCACTATTACATTAAGGTTGATATACATTAGTTCATAAGAAGGATTACATATATATATATATATAATGGTATGCTAACTATGATGCATAGACGCATAGATGGATAGACATGGGTATAAGTATTGGGTATGATATAATATGTTAAATATAACAAATAAAAAAACTTTAGGATACAAATACGAAAGACAAACATATTAAATTATATATATTCAATAAATTAGTGCATTTATGGTAAAAAAACAAAGTAATGCATTAAAAATAAAAAAAATATAAAAAATTTTATGCTTTAAAAGTTTTTTAAAAGTAATATAATGATTTCTAAAACAAGAAATAAAAATTTTTTTCTTTAACTCTTAAGTTATTTTAAAGCATTTTGATGATGAAAAACCAATGATACATAATGATATAGATTATGAAGTACGGTATGTGTGCCTAATAAGTATTAAAGACGGGTATGTCTTTCAGTTTAAAATATCATAACAATATGTTAGCTAACTATATAAACATATGAGGAAATGGCATATGTGAATCAATTGGTGAATCCATTTCCTAATTAAATGAACAAATCACAAAAAAATAATCTAAACTTCTATGAATTGACCAATTCAGTGATCTGTTTGAGACTAAAAAATGGTAGAAGTTACAATAAGATAATTCATCCAAACTGAAAGGACAAAGGTCCACAAAAATCAACTTTTAAGCCATACAAGATCACTGTCATGCCAAGAGGACAAGTCATCAGTTTTTACACCGAGGTGTCCTTCCCAAATTATAATGGACTTCAGTGATTTATTCAATTTAATTCAATGTCAAATTTCAATATCATTACAATTTTCAGGAATTTTTTTATTATATCGAGAGAATTTATTTTTCCTCCTTCTCCGGTCAAAGCTTGAGGAGGCCAAAAATATCCCTCCATCTGTACTTTCAATTTGTATTTTTTTTGGGGCCAAATTTTGATTGATTATTTCTTAAAATAATACAACCTGCCAAATTCAAATATATCATCAGTGAAATTTCAAATGTCAACAGCTGATACACAAATTTCAACAATAAAAAAGAATATCAAAATAACTAGTTAATAGATGATTATTTCATGGATAAATATTTCTTCCGATTTGTAAAAACTATTTTTTTAGAGTTTTTAAGATTTTTCATAATATTTGTTACTTTTAAATATTGATGAAGTATTAATTACACTTTTTACTATTTTAGCCATCATCAACACATTTAATTCTCTTTTGATTTGTGTGAAACAAATTTAAATTAATAACATTTTAGTAAAATACTATTAAATCTTATAACAATATAGATTATTTAATAATTTCTTTAATTTATATTAAAAATCCTAAAATGACATTTTATATGAATAGGAAACCATATTAGTTATTAAATTACGAATGATATTATGAAATTTATGAATATAAAAATTTAATTTTAACTTCTGACTAAATTTAATATTAATTTACTGATTCTTGCTTGTAGTTGCAAAATAAAATTTTTAAAATAAGATTAATAATTTAAGTGACAATTAAAAATTTAAAGTAAAATTAATTAAATAAATTAATGGAAAAAGTGGTCCCTTAACTTTGCACTAAGTTTATGTTTGTTTTTAATCATTTAATTTTCAAATTGCAATCAAAGTTTTTTCTATTACTAACACCATTAACTATACTAACAGAAAATGTTGATAAAACATTCTCAAATATTGATAAAGTATTTTTCAATGCTGACTCATTTATCCAACTAATTTTTTTATAATTATTAAATCATAAGATTAAAATTTTGTTTAAAATTGGTTATTTGTAATTATTTATTATTTAATTAAATTTTAAAAGTATTTTAAATATAAAATTAATGAATATATAATGATAATAATGATTTGGCTATAAATATTAACATATCAATATTGAATGCTTTATTAGCATATGAGAATATTTTGTGAATATTTTCTATAAATGCCACCTGAGGCTAGCTCAAGTGATAAAGATGGGATGAGATTTGGGTAGAGGTTAAGGGTTCGAACCCTCATAATGTATTAAAAAAATATTTTCTATAAATATAATAAAGGGTGTTAGTAATAGGTAAAGTTTTGATTACACTTTTTAAAATTGAAGGACTAAAAAGAAATAAAATAAAGTTAAGGACTAAAATGAAACATATTGATAAAAATGCTTTTGCCTTAACTAATTTATCATAATTAAAAGAAATAAAATAACTGCCACATCGTGCCTACCATAGCTTCACTTTTGCAACTGGTATCTGATTTTTCCCATTTCAATTGTAGAATTTATTAAATACAAATTAATCTAGAGTAGGACACAAAGGGTGACAAGCTTTAACACCAACTTTTAAGACAACTATAATTTTAAAGCTTGAACTTGATCTATTAGATTAAACCGGTAACCCTGCTAATTAAACAATTCGCTTGGTGGTAGACGTAGGGGTTGACTTTGCATGAAAATGATGATTAGGCACTTGGTGGTGAACCCTGGTAAGTTGCTGCATCACTGCATGTGGAAAAGCTGTGTCACTCACTTCATACCCTCCAGCTTGTCATGGAATACGTAAGTCATCCATAGAAGCATGCTTCCTAACTCACCTTTTATTTTTTTTTATATTTATATTTTTATTTTATAAAATCACCTTTTAGCTATTTAAGATATGCTTTTATAAGTGTCGAGAAGCTGCTTCACGTAAGTTTCTTGTTCGGTCAGGGGTAGAGAGTGCGAAACAAAAGTCACAGGTTTTTTCAATTCAGTTGCGGGTCAAAGTTTACGTTTGGGGAAAGGAAGCAGCTTCTTCGTAACTTCAAACCTCAGTGCAGTTGTGGGTGTATTTAGCATCTACCCACCTTCGTTTCCATTCATTTTTTTCTTCATTTCTCATCTTGGGCCATTTGTAATTTCGACGGTTCAGATTGAATATTTTATAAAACTATTATTAAAAGATTAAATTATAAAAACATAAATGAATAAATATAGACTGTTATTTTTTTTTTTAACAGAACAATTTTGAACTACAGAAGAGAAATTGTGAAAAATTCACTTTATAAAATATTGAATTTGAGTCATGTAACTTTCTTGCTGGATGCTATTCCAATCAATGGCTGTTGTGGGTCAAGTATTCTTGCTCGATGCTATTCTAATCAATGGTTGATTATTTTGTTTTGGCTTGGAGACGGAAGTAGCGTTATGTGACTTCCAATTTTCGGGAAAAAAATGATATTTTTCTCTTTTGATTTATTAGCTTGATATTTAAAAAAAATTAGTTTTTCATCGTCCTCTGCAGCCATATCTACTAAAAAACGCTAATTCACAAAATAACAAATCACGCAGCACACAAAAAATCTATACTTGACAAGTAGTGAAATAGTAGTGCACATGTGAGGTATAAAAAATATAATTTTGTATTACATTGAGTTTTTTTTTTTTGCCACTATTACATTGAGGTTGATATACATTAGTTGAAAAGAAGAATTACATATATTTAATAAAAAAGAAGAATCACATATACATATATAAAAGGGAAAATGAAACTTGAAGACAAAAAATTTTAATTAATACTATTTTGGGACCAAAAAAATCAAAAATAATAGAAAAGGACGATAGTCTCAAATTAATTAAAATTTTAAGTATGAAACGACCTAAATACCCTTGTTAAAAAGTTTTACACTCAACATCTGTTTTTTACTATTCGTCTTCCATAATTTGACATTGAACTTCCCAAATTTTACACTGAATACATTATCATAATGAAAGAATTCAATTTAGGAAGTTTAATGTAAAATCGGGGAAGTTAAGTGTCAAATTATGGAATATGAGTAGTAAAAATTGGAAGTTGAGTGTAAAATTCTAAGACTTGTCCAGTGTAAAATTGGGGTTATTCAATGTCAAATCATGAAACATGAGTGGTAAAATGAGGAAGTTGAGTGTAAAATTCTGAGAGTTGAATTTTTTAATGTGCCCATTGTAAAATTCGGAAAGTTTAATGTCAAATTATGAAAGCCGAGTAGTAAAAAGTAAGTGTTAAGTGTAAAATTTTTTAACAAGGGCATTTAGGTCATTTCCTATTTAAAATTTTAATTAATTTGAGACTATGGTCATTTTCTGTCGTTTTCAAATATTTTGGTCCTAAAATGGTATTAATTAAAAGTTTTGGTCTTCAAGTGTAATTTTTCCTATATAAAATGGTTTGCTAACTATGATACACATATACACATCGTATGCAAGTATTTAGTACAACATGATATGATATGCTAAATATGATAAATATAAAAATTTTAGAATATAAGTATGAGAGATATACATATAAAATTGTATATATTTTTTTTACCAAAAAATGGTATATATTTAACAAATTAACACATTTATGGTAAAAAAAATTAACGCATTAAAAATAAAAAAATAAAAAATTTTGAGCTTTAAAATTAATATAACAATATCTAAAATAACAAAATAAAAAATCAAGTTTTTTAGCTCTTAAGTCATTTTAAAACATTTTGAAAAAGAAAAACCAGTGATACATAATGATACATATTATGAAGTAAAATACGATATGTATTATGAAGTAAAGTATGTATATTTTATGATTTTATCTAATATGTATGAACTATGGGGATGCCTTTTGTAATATCTCCATTTTTACGGGATACCATAAAATACATAAAAAGATAGAAATGGAAGTGAAACGGAAAAGTTGCATGCTCAGTCTCTATACGGAATTAATTTCTCATATTATTTTCAGAAGAAGTTATGTTTGCTCCTTAATTAGAATTAATTTTCAATAAGATTTTAAACAAGAATTAATTCTAGAACTTACCCCGAAAGGTACACCACACACTAATTGAATGGAAGTTTATCTCGAGTTGAGCGCAATGGTATAAGTATTACGTTATTACGAGATCTAAGATGAGAGATAGACTAATTAATTTGAAATGTAATAAGAGTAGTGAAAAAGAAATAATAAAAAATTAGTCTTTAAAAAAGATTACAATAAAGTGCCCAAAAGAATTGGTAATTTCATATTTGACCTAACTCTAATGTAAAAAGGTCATTTCCTAGGTTAGAGAATAAAATATGAAAATTTCATTTATTCCCCAAAGGAAAAATACTGCTATTGTAAAATGTACAGAGAAACAGTAAAAATGAAAAGATACAGAAAAAATGAAAAAGGGCAAAACGGTCATTTATCCAGGTTAGATCGAAAAATGAGAAAATAGTAATTTTATCCCAAAAAATAGAAATTCTATATACTCAGTCCCTAAAAGGAGGAATTTTCTTTCAATTTAGTCCTTGAGAAAAATTACAAAAAAGACCCAAATGAATTGAAAATTATAATTTTGCTAGTCAAGGGCCTTTTTATAAATATGAAAAATTATAATCAAAATGAAGCTCTTAATGAGCTAAGCCCAATGAAATATTTTTTGGAAGCTAATTAGATCAATATAATTTTTGTTGGGCATTAAAGTTTTATAATTAATATTTTACTAAATAAAGTTTATTTATACTACAGAAAAAATAGTATCGAATTAAGGATAGTGAATGGATCTTGCCAAAATATATGTTAGGTCAACATAATGATTTAAGTCCAAAAGTAATTTTGGATAATCTTGTACAAATTTAATGATAATTATGATAAAATATTTAATTAACATAGATAAATTTAATTAGTAAAAGATATTGTAGTCAATTAAAATTTGTGAAGCAATTTTTGGCCAAACAAATCTAGTAAATGACATGCTGCATAGCTGGGGGACATGGAGGAAATTTGTTTAATTGATTTTTAACTAAGATAACTTATCTAAGAAGGCTTGCTTTTGATCCCAGAAAGTAATTGTGATTAAAAGAGTGATTAGCAAGTTAATCAAGCAATTTAGAGCATGTTTGGAGTTAGTTGGGAATGAAGTTAGCGGATAAAAATGAGTTTGATAGGATTTTGTTGATGTTTGGGCGTAAAAAAGGGACCACATTACCATCATAATTTTTGCTCAAAACAGAGTTGAGGGGGAAGCAATTCAATTGATACTTTTCCGTTCTGCTTCTTCATTTTTACCTACATTTATTTTAAAATCAAATAAAAATATACTAATAAAAATGAGAAAAAATAAAAAAATTGGAAAAATAAAATTTCCATAAAATTTCTCCTATCTATTGACCAAAATGTCCCTTCAAAATTTTAATTTTTATAGATCATGACTTATAAGAAAATGTTATATTAGATATACTTTGCTCCCAATTAAATAATTGTAGATTAAATTTTAGTTTAAGAAAATTAAATTAATCATGGGATAAATTTTAAGCTCAATTTATAGGAAAATTATGAGTTTTGTCAAAACCAATTTTAATAAAAATCATTCAAACATTAACACGTTAATCCAAAATCAATTTTTATCATAACTACATTGTAAAATCAATTCTACCAAAACTTATTTTTAAGTAACTGAAAACCAAACGGGCTCTTAATCTGTAATATCCCTCTTTTTATGAGATGTTATAAAATAAATAAAAAGATAAGAAACAAAACAAGATTAAAAGGTTATACACTCAAACTTTAGAAGAAATTAATTTCTCATACAATTTTAAGAAGTTATGTGGGTATTTAATTAGAATTAATTTTCCATAAGATTCTTAACAAAAATTAATTCTAGAATTTACCTCAGAAGGTATGCAATATATCACTTGAATGGAAGTTCATCTCAAGCTACGTGCAACGATATAAGTATTGCGTCCACATGAAGCCTAGGTTGAGAGATAGACTAATTTGAAAGTTGATATAAATAGTAAAAAGAAATAATGAAAAATTGGCATTTGAAAAAAATTATAGGAAAGTGACCGAAATAATGGATAATTACAATTTTGACCCAACTCATGGCAAAATGCTCATTTCCCAAATGAGAAATAAAATGTGACTATTGTATTTAAGTACCAAGAAAAAAATGTTGATATCAAAAAATATATAAGGAACTGAGAAAAATGGAGAAACGTTGTTAAGCGCAAAGAAATGTAAAGGTTATTTTTCCAAATTAAATGGAAAAATGATAATTATATTTTTTCCCCAAGAAATAAAATATTTTGCAATTTGAAATTAGTAAGTTTTGGAAAAAATTATACCTAATGACAGGAAAGTTTTAAAAATTATAACTTTACCCTAGGTCAATGGTATTTTTATACATATGAAAAATTATAGTCAAAATAAAACTCTCAATGAGCTAAATTCAATGGAATGATGTTAAGAATTTATTAAGATCAAAATAATATTTATTGGATAATTAAAGTTTAATATTAATATTTTACCCGATAAATATTATTGGAACGGCAGAAAGAGGCAATATTAATTCAAGAAAAGTGAATGGGCCTTGATAAATATATGTTTGGTTGAGATAATATTTTTGGATCAAAAGTAATTTTTGAATAGTTCTATACTAATTTAATGATAATTTCAGCAAAAATGTTTAATCGATACAAGTAATTTAATCAGTAAAATGTATATTGGTCCACAAAAACTATTAAAACAATTTTTGGCCAAAAAGATGAGGTAAAGCACGCCCGAAATACAGAAGGGATGCCAAGGGAATTTTTATAAAAGCTTTATTTATCAAAAAGTAACAAAAGTCAAAACAAAAATTTACTAAAGTTACTTTATAACTTAATAACATCTAATCACCTTGGTTAAGCATCTAATACATCTTCTTCAACACTCAAAACATGCATAACCAATGGAGAAAGAGAGGAACATGATGTGAAAGTTGAAGCTTGAAGGGAGAAGACAAGAAGCAATCTTAAGGTCCTAAACTTCCAAGGTAGGATTCTATAACTACTATCTTGTACATACTTGATTATTGTGGTGTTTTATTGATTGTTTCTCTCTATTTTACCTTTGAAAGTTTCAACCTAGAGAGAGAGTAGAGAGAGAAAATTGAGTTACGAAGAAATTACACCATGAAAAGCCATAGAAATCCTTTTAGATGCAAGAATATGCTATCAGATTTCAAATTTGTTGAATAAATATTTTTTTGCAATTTATGGTAATTTTCTGCCTATTTAGGGTTTGAAATTGGAAGGGAATTTCATAATTTTGACCCCAAAAATATATTCCTTTTGTCTAAAATAGGTTAGAACATGTGTGTTGTACAAAAATTTCCTTATGGATCACAAAGTTAAATTTTAAGCCAAGTTTGTCACTTTGTGAAGCAAGTCATGTAATTCTTGGATTGAGACTTTTTTTTCATGATGTTATAGGGTTCCAAGAAGCATTTGAAGATGAAGGAAAGAGCGTTCAAAGTTTGGAGGAATTTGGATAACCCCAAGGTAGTTATTTTCCTATTTATGTCCAATGTTATCAAGTTGATTTTCTATGATTCTATGTATATGCCATTAATTTGATGGTATGTTTTGTCATGTAAATATGTTGTTGGCTGGTTGTATGAAGGATTTTATGACTTTAGGATATCCATTTTACAAAGTGTTACCATGTCAAAATTTTTATGAAATTATATGGTATATTATGATTTAATGATTTCCATTGATAAATTTGTGAAATAATGTGATAATATATGTGCATGAATGCAAGGGTGGGCACACACGCAAGGCAAGAGTGGCCCTAGTCCCCCTCAAATTTTTCTTTTCCTACAAAACTTATATGAGATTTAGCCCAAATTAAAAGGAAATTATGAGATTTAGCCTAAATTAAAATAAAATATGATGTTTTGCCCCCCTCCAATTGTCTTTCGCATCACACTGTGTTCCCCATCTCACTATTTAGAAACGTAAAGGGGCCTACAAATAGAAAAAGGAAAACAAATGGAAATAAAACATTTAAAATATAAATAAATGAGCTAAAAGTCTCCTCTTCCACTGTCGAGTTTACTGTCTTGCCCTGCCTTTGCTGTTGCATCATTATTATTACTATTCTATAGAACCATCAAAATCTTAAATATCTATGTATTTTGTGTAAATATTTTTTTGGTTAAATTATTTTTTAAGATTGAAATATTAAGTACATATTTTTACTTTTGTATTTTTTTTTAAATTTTATATTAGTATACATAATTTGTTATCTAATAGCCTTTCAAATTATAAAATATTGAAAATAAAAACTATTATATATATAAATATATATTTATTTAAAATAAATTCCCCCCTCACACTATTTCCGTGATGCGTCTGTCCCTGCATGAATGGATATAACTACTAAATTTCTTTGAATCTTATGCCTCCAAATTACTAACATGTCTAGGAATGAGATAAGGCAATGGTGCAATAGAGACCAAGGCAAGGAAGTGAATCGGGAAGACTAGAGATTATTATGCTATATGCTTTTTAATAGTTTTGTGCAATTTGTATAAAATGGTATGTGGATGTATGGGGATGCCTCTGAATGTTATTATGTTTTGCAAGTTTCCTTATAATGATATATATATATATATATATATCGATTTGGATCAATGAATGATGATGAAAATGTGATATGAAGTTGATTATGTATGTATAGTATGAATTGGTTCAAAGTAACCAATAGTAACTAGGACAAAGGTATTTGGTTTGAAACAGAACAATTGGTAGGAGTGTTATATATTTCCTAAAAGTAGATGAGACAAGCTTTAAAAAAAGTCAATGTACACTTGAATTGGATAAGTGTGAAATTTATAGTGAATTTTCAAAATTAGGGTTCAAAACTAGGCAGCATTAGGAAAACTGGAATTTGCATTGAAGGTACTAGAAATTTCAAAATGCACTATAAAATCATGTAGAGCTTGAAAAATTCAATGATTTGCATTTATAGAAATCTCTAAGGCTTAAAAAATGAATGCCACTAGTTTGAAGGCATTGGGAACTATAGAAAAGGAATTATGTAATTTTTTCAAAAACTATTCCAATAAAAGTAATGTCCTGACCCCTAATAGTTTAGACTAATGTCATGCCCTGTACAGGTTCAATAAAGGTACAAGGAAAACATTTCTAGAAAGTAGACTCATAGGGCCTTCCAATGATATAAAAAATGTATGGATTGGCTTAGCATAAAGTGAGATACAAATTTTTAAATGTTGAGGCCAAAATCTTGGGAAAGTGAAAATGACAAAATCTATAGTAGTTTTTGGAGGAATAAACTGTATGAATTAGCCCAATATTTGTTCTGATTCTTATTTTTTTCATGTAGAGAATGTTTTTATCTATTTTTATAAATTTGAATTACCCCAAGAAAATTTTTGTAGAATTAATTATGAATTTTCAAAATTTAATTGGTAAAATGAAATTTACCAAGTGAATAGTAACTGAGAATTTTGAAAATCCTGTTTTCAATTTTTAATTGATTCAAGTTGCTAGACATACTTTAATGGCTTAAATGAAGTCTAATACATGGGAAAATGGGCCTAAAGTAAGGTGTTACATAATCACTCTCTTCACTCCCATTTCAGACGTGTGCAGCTGCTGCCTATGTGAGGAAAATTTCATTACTTAATTGATTTTATGAATACTTCTTACGGAAGTGTTTGGAAAAAACAAATGATGGCAAGAAGTGATTGGTTGATGTTTAAAGCCATCTCCCTTTACTCCCTCCTCATTTGGTCAACATACACATACTTAGAAAGAGAGATAGAGGTTTGAAACAGAAGCAAGAAAGGAGAGGAAGAGCTTAAAATTTTGAAGACAAGAAGAGGAAGCAAGAAGGCAATGATCAAGATACAAGTGCAATGGTAAGTTCCTATGGTCTCTAGCTTGTGTTTGCAAGTATTTAAAAGTAGTTTTATGGAGTCATTCTCTTCCTCCATACTTCCATAGATTTCAGCCATGACCTTAAGAGAGAGAGAAAGAGAGAGATGAGTTTTTGAACAATAACCTGGGGGAAAGCATGAATTAGTCACTAGGTGCAAAGATTCATAACTAGTTTGAAGTATTATGAACAAATCAATTTCCCCCCTTTTCTTCATGTTTTCGGCCATACTAGGGCTTCTTATGAGAGTGGAATTTCATAATTTTGACATCAAAAATGAATTCTCCATGGTGCAAAACCTCAAATACAAGTATTGGTTTACAAAACCTCAAATACAAGTATTGGTTTAAAGAGAAACCAAGAGGAAAGTAAAGTGAAAATTCAAGCTTGAGTGAGCATGTCTTATGAATGAGGACATTAAAACAGTGGCTAGTGACCTTAAATTGTGATGTTTTAGGGTTCAAAGAAGTTATGGAAGGCCAAGAGAAAGGTGTACAAAGTTTAGAAAGCAAAGAAATGCCACAAGGTAGTAATATGCCTACTTATACTCTTTATTATTAAATTTGAATTTCTTGAATTGTTTGATATGCCATATGTTTATTATGATGATTTGTGATGATTTGTGTTGATTGGCTGAGTTCTTTGATAAGGTTTATGATTTATGAATGTCTATTTTTCAAAAAGAAACTCTGTCGAAAATTTTATGAAATATTATGGCATTAAATGTTCAAAGTGTTTGTTTAATGATTTCAAGATATTCTATGATTTACATGATTATATGATAGCATGATTGGGTAATTACTACTAAGATTCTATGAATCACATTCTTTCCAAATGCAACCATGTGTAAGCCTAATCATGTATGGAGTACAAGAAAGGCAAGAGAAAGAAGGAAGGTCGTTGATGATGAAGCATGATTCATTTAAGAATGTTCACTACTGCAGAAAGGTTTTTTAACGTCGATTCTTTTTCGTCATTTACTTCGGTTATTGAGGTGACGCGGATCAGGCCGACGTAGAAAATTGATGTTCTACGTCGGTTCTAGAATCGACGTAGAAATACATATTCTACGTCGGTTCCTAACCCCAACCGACATGGAAATTGATATAAAAACTATTTCCACGTCCTCATTTCACTTCGGTTACCTATTATAACCGACGGAAAAATATTTTTCTACGTCGAGTAGATATCACAACCGACGTAGTTTACAAATTTTTACGTCGGTTACAATTGCAATCGACGTAGAAATGAAACTTTTTTCTAAAAAAAATTTCCACGAAAACAAAAATAATTATTATTTTATAAAAAAATTATAAACATTAGTGGCAATTGTCAATTTCATATGAAAAAGAAATGAAATTTGTTTCCTGTGACAATTGACGCATTTCTAATTAAACCAACAACAAAAACTCCAAATGTTATGAAATCAAGATCCGATAATGAAAATAAGAAATCCATTACTAAAATCACCAAATCAAACATACACCAACTAGTTTAAAACAAGAAACCAAAGGTCCTAAACAAGGTACTACAAGCCCAATTCAAAAATGAACAAAAAATAACAAGAGAAAACTTAAAAAGCTCCACAGCAAAATTATTCATCAACTCCTTCCTTAAGGGTCAAGTTGTGTTCCATCAACTCCCTCCCCATCTGCATGATCTGTTAAGTCATTACCACCAAATCATACCATTTGATACAATTGATTATGTGCCAAATCAAAAGTTTTTAATTGAACAAGTAAGAATTTGCATCAAAACTATACAATAATAAACCTAAACTATTACCTTATCATAATGCCACTTTTTGTAGAAAATATTCTGCCTAAATGTTGCAAATGTGTTCCATCTCTAAATCAGAATAGCTCTCAATATCATGATAGTGCTGCAAGTTCAAAGTAAAACCATTGAAACATAAGCCATAGATCAATCAATAGAAATCTCAACTAGCATCACAAATCTAAGTTGGGTAAGATATTATTACCTGATGAAATGACTCAATAATGTTTGTCTTGATGATGTCATACATATACCTCATCACATAATAACCAGACTCATTGTCTCCTTGATGACGATGGCACTACAAATGAATGAAAAATAATAAAAAAACATGGAATAATTGTTTTGGAAAAAGCATGAGTTCAAACTACTTACTTGGGGATATTCCCACTTGCACTTCTTTTGCTTATGTGAGTGCTTTCCACCCATCATTTGGTATGACTTCAAAGATCTAGCATCAAATACACCAAAATATACAACATCACATGTTAGAAACAGCAATAAAAGGCACAATCATCCTGAACAGACAATCCAGAAATCATCATATCAAACAAAAGAAGTGCATACTTTAATAAAAAAAACATATTACACAAAATTAGATATGACTTGCGCATGTGCATGCTTTAACCAGAAAAATATCCTTCAACTTTATGAATGAAGTCAACTCTAATACATTTCTAAAGAAAACATATTTCTCATATATATAAAACCAAAATTGGAGTGATTAAATTAACGGTTCAAATCAGCACCCATGTGTTGCAATAGCAAAGATGACTTTCTTATACCCAAATGAGACTAAATGTATCTGCCTGTTATGCTTGGGGAAAAATATACACGTGCAGCAAAATATATCAATATCTTCCCCTAAAAATCAAGACCACAAAGTCACCCTTTTTTCACTCAAATCAGAACGTTTCACATGTAACAAATATATATCCCAAGGTTTTTTAGTTTTCACAAAAACACATAACTATATACAATTACTTTTCTAACAACCACAAAAATGAAGTTCTTTCCAAGATATATAATGTAGAGCAATTATATACAACCACAGAAATGAAGTTCTTTCCAAGAACCATCATACTCATATGAGCCTTTCCAAGCTCAAAACATCACATACACATACAACAACCAAACCTCATTCTAATTACAAGGATAATCATGATTATGACCTATTTGGGAGCTATAATCATAATGTCATTTTTATGGATAAGTAAAGTTCTTTTCATGTATAAACTGACATTTTCAACATAGAGAACATAATCATATAGATGTACCAAGCACAAGAGAGAACAAAAATTAATACTAGGATTAGAATATAACCATGAAACAGAACAAGTTTCCAGCCTTAGTACACATAGCAAGATATCTAACATGTTCATGTGACTATCATTTCTCATAAGCGATAGAAATTAATGATTATAAACTCAAACAGAAACTGACAACAAAAAGTAGTAAGTGATATGGAAAGCATCATATATCAACCAATATAATTTTATATTCCATACTCATCTTGCTAAGAATGAAGCTAATTCACAGACTAAAAGTGTATGAAACAAAGTTATGCAGAAAACTTACGTTTCAAATATGCTCTTCACATCAAGGCTCACTTTTTGCTCCCTGGAAGAAAACCAAAAAATGGTTGTTTTTTGTGGGCAAATAACACCTAGCTTCCAATAAGTCCTACAATATATCAATTAATGATAATGTAATATTAGTTACATATTCCTTATTAAATCATTACAGGGAATTGATTTCAAACCAAATATTACCCCACGGTATGGTACCATCCAACATTCCTTATTTTCATCTTTGAGGCTATCTGCAATGTAGTTCATTCTTTCATTTGCCTTATTCCCTACACTTTGGGTGTACATTGGACATAAGAATCCATATCTATCATTCCTTGCAGAGGACATGCATAGGTGGTGGAGATACCTACAATATTAGAAAAAAGAATTATAAAAGTTAAATTCATTCACTTTTTTTATTTTAGTTTATGTCAACAACTTTGGATGATTATTCAAAATTGTAGGTCTTGAAGTAAAAGTGAACTTACATGATAAACAATTGCATCATGGATATGCCCAATTGCTCGAACGCTATGAACTCTATGACATCTCGCTTTTTGATGTAGAAGTCATACTCCTTCCCGACAATCTCTAGACCCATATGTAACTGGATTGTATTGATCTTCCTAGCTGCCACAGTTAGTCTTGTGAATGCGTCAAGCTCTGGGGCAACATAGGGTTGAACTACATGGGGTTGGGGTTGGGGATTTGAATTTATAGAATCCTTGGTCTTGTGGAGTCCCTAATTAATTAAATAATGAATAATTAGAACTTCATACTATCTCATTTAAAAAATAAGTGAGAATAATATGATTTTTTTGTACCTGATCCATAACCAAGTGGACTAGTCTTTTCGACCACAAAATAAAATTTTCTGGGGCTTGTTGAACTGTGGTAACCTCCTCAGTAGGGAATGGCACCAAGGCATCATGGTCAACAACATCCTCAACCACCACCCTTACTTGGTCCTGTTGTATTGGCTGGTGGTGGATGGTTTCTCCCAACTTGAAGACTTTGCCATATGCAACTATACGAGTGTAAGGATCCTCCAAATAAATATCACACGCTGCTCCTGTATTTGGTATTTCAGTTTCCTCCATAGCTTGAGGCACACAACTGCCTTTTGTGCTTGGAGGCATGGGAGAAGGGATATCCATGGGAGGCTGTTCTGTTCGAGACTGCATCGCCTCCATTGAACTCCTGAACATGGACATCATTTTCTCTTGCATAGCCTCCATTCGTGCTTCCATTCGTTGTTCCATGTCAGCTACTACCGCAACACGGATTTGCTCTCTAACATCTTCCATCATTTTTTCCACCTGGTGCATAGAAACTGATCCTGAGTTACAGCTTGAACATGATCCAAAGAACTGTCTTATGCCTACTCCCCCTCCCACACCCCTTACACGCCCAGGGTGCTCTTCCTTCCCTAGTGCAGTGGCCAATATATCCTTCCTTCCAACAGGAGTAAAGCTCCCTTGGGTTACCTCTTGTTCTAGAGTATCCTGTAATGCAAAAAGAACTAACATAATTAACAATTGTGTAACTAAAGTACAATAATTTTCATTTATATTAAATTACTTACAATCTTCTCAGCTATTATTCTAGCCTCCTCGGTGAGGAATTGTCCTTCCTTGTTTATCCGTGCTCTCTTCCACTTTTCATGACGAGAGGGAGGAGATGGAGGAGAGATAACTACTGATTCATCATTCCCTGCAGCATCTCTTCTTGCTTTCAACTTCTCTTGCATAATCTGTTCTTCAAGCAATTCATATCCTCCACGAGACAAGGTGTGGGGGTAAACATTGTTCTTTTGGATCTCTTGATGTTCCTCTCTTTTTTTCTGTTGGCAATAAATGGGAAGGTTAGGTCCAGAAAAGCAATTAATAACAAAATGTATTTGATATCACATTCAAATGTTTGCTCACCATAAATGCTGGATCATATCGACTATTAACAAATTTCTCCCATGTCTCTTGATCAAGATACTCATACTTCTCACAAGGATTTTGGGTCTCTCATCTTACCAGAAACATAATTACTTGTTAGTTTGCTCTTCAAGTCTTTCCATCGCCCCCCTGCATATTGTAGTATCTTTGTCTACACAACTTGAGTTTGAGGAATGTCATAAGTTAGCTACAAAGATGCATGTAAGGAAGTTAGTAATAAAATAGATAAAAAAATATATGTAAAACAATAGATAATTATATAATTATTTACCAAGATAGCTTGCCAAAGTTGATCCTTCTCAATATCTTCTACATTATCCCATTTTTCGATTAAGATGCTAATTTTTTAGCGTGTCATAGTGCCAACAAAGCTCTTGAACTGCTTAGATCCAGGCCCAATTGGATTCCCTAATTCATCAAAGTTAACCTTCTTTCTATGGCCACCACCATGAGCTAAGGCCAACTCTTTCAATCGTGTGCCGCCACGTCTACCTCTTTTACATTTACTGCTTGAGGGATTCTCCATGCGGCTATTTAGTGAACAAGATAATTAAGGTTAGTAAATTGCCCCATTTATATATATGTGTGTATATATAATACCCACCAATTATATCCTAACATAGGTACGTTCATTGCATGTAACTAAAAGGAGAAAAAAAAAACAATCATGGCTGGGCAAGAATTCTCATAACTCAATTATGTATCTGAAGGGAAAGTGTCGTCTTGACTAGATGGACGATTACTTTTGTACCATATAATAGGACATATTCAATTATTCATTTTAATTGTTGTTTTGCATGTGTTGAATATATCGATCAAATGAATTTTCTTGTGCATATGCACTTTAAAAAAAAAAAAGATCAATACATTCTGAATCTAAAGAGTAATTCTTTTTTACTATTGATATGTAAAAGTGGTGGTGGTATTATAAGTAATAATCAGCTTCATTTTTATTTCAAACATTAATTAATAATGCAACTGATATTTCTAAATTAAGAAAAAGAAACTTTGATTTAGTTTAATTTAATACTTTGTCTTGAAGTGGGGGGGGGCAGCATAGATCACTCATCTATATAAATTACAAAAAAAAAATGGGATCATTGTTCCCCTAGGCAGGTTCATCCTTGGTAGATGCTAATAAAATAGTAGACTTGAAAAGTCACAAAGACAATGACATTTTTTTTTTAATTTGTAGGGGCACTTTATAGTAAACAAGATAAAAGGGGGGCCTGGCTATCAAGTTCAAAATGATTTGTAAAAATATAGGTATATATACAATAACATATGCATATGCATGATCGATCTTTTGTTATCTGGACAGATTCCTCGCTTCCTACCTCACCAACTTATAATTATATATATAGAGAGAGAGAGAGAGAGAGGGAGAGAGTAACAACAGCCTTAGCCTCTTAAACCAAAAGAAGGACATCAACTTGGTAGCCTACATTTTTTGAAAATAAATAAATAACCCCAAACCATTTATGTAAGTTAAATAATTATCATTAAGGGAAAAAAAAGATAAACTCAAGTGGTGGTTAGCTTGTGGGAGAAAATTGTAATGGCAACAAAGAGAAAAGGAAGGTTATAAAGTTCGTGATAGTACGTAGTATCAGGTGCCTCTGCTTGTTTATCATCTTTCTCATTTCCCACTTGCTTCTCTTTCTCTCTCCCTCACTCTGTTCCACCTTTGGTAACAAATATCACTTTACCCATCTTTCACTATTTATATTTACACTAAAGATTCATTCAACTTAATATCTTTTCTGATTCATCCTAAATCTTATCTTCATGCACAAATAATATTTGGATCTTTCACTAATTCTTGTTTCACCTTCCACAAAACATAAAAATACAAACTGCCTTTTGAGCCTATGTAACACTCATCAAATAAATTAATTAACCTTCTGTTTTTATTCATGGAGTAGAAGCATCTCACAAAAGGAAAGAACAACATTTACAAGCAAGCAGAAAACTCCTACATGGAAAAAGCTAAATTAAAAGCACCTGATCCATGACTAAATATCCAAGGGGTGTGAGAAACAAAAAGAGGAAAAAGCTTCTGCATTTATCGACACACATAGTAGTGAACGCAGATAAAAAAAGAGACATGATCAACATGGTTATGAATACCTGTAATCGTTTCTTAATTGTATCCAATGGGGTTGTGATGTAGGATGCTATTGGTGCAGCAATAACCCCTCCAGTACCTTGCACTAAGATTAGTTTCTGCAGACTAGGAGTGCTTTCCTCATATTCAGTACCATGTCCAACAAATCTAGGAAAGCAACCATGAGATAATTAACCTCAACATTTACAAGTTTCCAAAAAACCACAAGGTGTGATATAGCAAAGCAAGTAGTTAGAAAATAGGGATTGTACTCAACATTGATAGAATAGGGAGTAAATTTACAAGTCAATAAAATCAATTGATCACACAAAAGAAACAACAAAAATGCATTGTATTTTTTTTTAAAGGAATACAAGGCTATGGCTACAAACCATACAAAAACAGAAAATCAAAGAACAAGGGCATAACGCTCATTATTCATGTCAACATACAGAAGATCACTACACCCTCTAGGTGGGCTGGAAATCAATGGTCATTCTCCACCTCATGAACTTTATGGGCAAGCCAATTTGCACTAGTCTTAGCTTCTCTAAAAATATGATCATAAGTCATCAACTAGCCATACATGATTAGCTTTCTTATTTCAAATGTGTTGTATATTTATGTGTGTGCATTTATACACAAAGCTACTGAACAAATAAACATAACATTTTAATTTTATAGAAAATAAGCTTTTTAAGAAAAGAACATAATCAAATATTAAGAAAAGGTAGCCTCCTAAAAGAAGGAAAAAAAGTCAAAAAAGGGAAACCAAGAATAATTGACCTAAAATAAGAGAATTGCCACCCAATCCCTATTTCAAACTTTCTTATGTCTGTATATTCTCCCATATCCCTTCTTCATGATCATTTCTTGCGGCATGCACAACATCTACTTCATCATCTTCATTCCATTGAGGTAGTCTTGATGAAAATGAAGGAGTCTCATAAATATCATAATTGGATTCATCAATCTCATTACTACCAGTCAGCCTTTTCCCTTGAATAACAACAGACCACTTTTTATCAACTGGGTCAGTGATATAAAACACTTGTTTCGCTTGGACTGCCATGATAAAGGGCTCCTCTTTATAACCTTCCCTATTAAGATCTACCAAAGTAAATCCTAACTCGTCTGTTCGAACACCAGTATTACTATCAACCCACCTACATTTTAAAACAGGTACTCTAAACTTAATGTAGTCAACCTCCCATATCTCTTGAATAACACCAAAATAAGATATACTTGCCAAAATGGGATTTTTATCTTTCGAGCTTGAAAAATGCATTGATTCAGCTACTACCATAACCCCACTATTTTGCATAGTGCTTTTATCATCTTGTGCTTTTGTATAGAAGGAGTACCCATTAATGTCATATCCACTCCAACATATGACCTCAAAACGAGGCCCATCAGCTAACCACCTAATTGTATCAGAAGCAGTAACATCCTTCCTTACTTGTTCATTGAACCATGACCTGAACGTCCTATTGTGCTCATTTAGCAACCATTTATCACTTTTTCGAGGGTTCTTCTCCCTTACAATGTTTTTATGCTCAGCTAAGTAGGGATGAACTTCATCAGTATTATTCAGAATGTAGAAATGTGCTTGTAGCACTTCTTCACGTGACATAGGCTTCACTTTCACACCCCGTGTACCCTTCCCTATAACTCTTATTCCCTCGTGGCGAGACTTAGGAAGTCCAATAGCTTCTACTTCTAACAAATATTCATTACAAAAATCAACAACCTCTTCAGCAACATATCTTTGAACAATAGAGGCTTCAGGACGATGTGGGTTCTTCACATACCCTTTTAAGATTTTCATGTATCGCTCAAATGGGTACATCCACCGTAAATAAACAGGGCCGCATAGCCTTATCTCTCTCACCAGATGTACAATTAAATGTACCATGATGTCAAAAAATGATAGTCGAAAATACATTTCAAGTTGGCACAAAATAATAGCAATATCATTTTCCAAATCATCCAATTTCAGAGGGTCAATGACTTTGCTACATATAGCATTGAAGAAGAAACACAGTCTAGTTATAGTTTCTCTCACATTTTTAGGCAATATATCTCTGATAGCCACTGGTAACAGTTGTTGCATCAACACATTGCAATCATGGGACTTCAAGCCTACTAATTTTAAATCTTTCAATGACACAAACCTTTTGACATTTGAAGAATATCCTTGTGGCACCTTAATGCCATGTAAACACTCACATAAACTTCTTCTTTCCTGTTTGGACAAAGTATGACAAGCTGGGGGTAAGTAAGTTCTCTTCCCTACTTGGAGTGGAGCTAACTCTGCTCGTATTCCCATTGCAACTAAATCTTGTCTTGCTCTCGTAGTATCCTTGGTCTTGCCTTGTATGTTGAGAAGCGTTCCGATAAGACTATCACACACATTTTTCTCCACATGCATCACATCAAGACAGTGTCTTACCTCAAGATGTTGCCAATATGGAAGATCAAAGAAGATAGACCTCTTCTTCCAAAAATTCTTATCAGTTGCTGATTTCTGGCACTTACCGAATATCACATTGATGTCTTTCACTCGTTGATAAACTTGCTCTGCAGTTAATGGCTTTGGAGCATTTTCATTTTCTTGTAAGCCATTGAAAGCTTTTTTCAGTCTACGATAAGGGTGGTTCTGTCTTAGAAATCTTCTGTGACCAAGATAGACAGTTTTCTTTCAAAATTCAAGTTGATGGTGGGATATACCTTCTTCACAGATAGGGCATGCATTATGCCCTTTAACACTATATCCAGACAAGTTTTCATATGCAGGGAAGTCATTTATTGTGCAAAAAATAATGGCTCGTAGCTTAAAAGTTTCCTTCTGATATGCATCAAACACATCCACACCTTCCTACCAGAGCAACTTCAAGTCCTTAATCAAAGGTGCCAAGTAAACATCTATATTGTTTCCAGGCTGTTTTGGACCTGAATCATCATAGATAACATGATGTACTTGCGTTTCATACAAAGTTGAGGAGGTAGATTATAAATCACCAACAAAACAGGCCATGAGCTATGTTGACTGCTAAGATTGCCATAAGGGTTTATTCCATCAGTGTATAGTCCAAGCCTTAGGTTTCTTGGCTCATGGCCAAAATCAGGAAACACTTGATCAATTATCTTCCATTGAGGAGAATCAGCTAGATGTCGAAGCTTTCCATCACATATCCTATCGTCAGCATGCCATCTCAAGTTCTTCGCTTCGTTTGCATTAGCAAACAATCGATTGAACCTTGATATTATTGGAAGATACCATAACACCTTCGCAGGAGGCCCTTTAGAGATCACATCACTGCTAGTACTAGCTTCCTCCTTCACTTTGTAGCGCGATGCTCCACAAGTTGGACACACATGCAACCCTTCGTTCTCATTTATATACAATATACAATTATTAGGGCAAGCATGTATCTTTTTATACTCTATACCCATTGGACACAAGATTTTCTTCGCCTCATAATTACGAGCTGGAAGTTCATTACCATCTGGAAACATCTCTTTCAACAACTCAAGCAACTCCGTAAAACTCTTATCGCTCCACCCATTTTTTGCTTTCAAGTTGACCAATCTTAACACAGCTGACAACCTTGTATATTTTGTGCTTCCCGGATACAAAGGCTTCTTTGCATCACCGCACAAACTATCATATATATGTGCTCACTCAAAGCTCTCTACTCCAATATCACGGATCATATCCTCTATTCGATCACCCATATCCACATCAACTTCATCATTTTGGGACTCAGTAGATGTCTCTAATTCACCATGCCATATCCATCGTGTATAATTCTTATTGAACCCGTCACAAATCAGATGGTCTTTTATTACCGCAACACTTAGTCGTCTCAAGTTTAAACATTCAACACAAGGACAATAAAATAATCCTCTATTATTAGGAACACTATTTTTTGCAAATTCCAGAAATTGGTCCACCCCATTCTCGTATTCATTGCTCGTTCGCCTTGCGTTTATCCAACTACGGTCCATACCCA
The DNA here is from genome assembly GCA_026686845.1 of Adenanthera pavonina. Classification (NCBI taxonomy): domain Eukaryota; kingdom Viridiplantae; phylum Streptophyta; class Magnoliopsida; order Fabales; family Fabaceae; genus Adenanthera; species Adenanthera pavonina. The sequence continues at coordinate 20,668,072 of JAIVEN010000005.1, read as the reverse complement.
CCTAATCTAAACATCCATAAAACAACATACCAAAACAAACAAATACATAGCTATAGTTAGTCTACTTATTATTGGTCTAATTATAATTAATCTAAATATTCATCAAACCTTATAGATATAATCTAACCACAATTAACCAAATTAATTAATTAACTTATTTCTTCATATGACATTGTTCAAACATATATAAATTTAAACTCATTAGAAGCTACTGCTAACACCACCCAATTCAATTATAAAACTATTTCATGAAGAGTATGAATAATACCTATGATTGATTGAGCAGCAGATTGCAAAGAGAAGAGATCAATTAATCTTCGAACGACACAATTGCCTTGGAAAATCCCTGATTTGAAATGGAAGTGTTAGAAAAGAAAAATTCATTATTTAATTATTATTATTATTATTATTATTTTCTGTTTGGTTTTGAAGGAGAAGAATGCTGAATCAAAACAATCTTCCAACTAAGAAATTGAAAAATTTAGACTAAAAATACAACTAATAGAACCTTCAAATTGAGACAGTCTAGATCAAATATGAATCGCCAAGATTTCCTTTTGCCTCACTTGAGACTCAATGGAGATCCAGATCTCATACTCCAACAATATAGACAGAGGTTAAACAAAGTAATGTTTCAATTTAAGAAGATGAACAAGAACTAGATACATTTTTCGTTACTAATTTCATCACTCCAAATTTTTAGTATATGGAACCATCAAGATCATTAAATACATAAAGACAAAGGCCTTCCTTGGTTTATGCAAATAAGAAGAGACACGATGAAAAGAACATCTTTCTCTTTTTATTAAAAAAATAAAGAAAAAACAAAAAAGTATGGCATCAATCCAGCTACCTACTAACAAATTAGACACCAAAGATAAGAAGTATTTTATTTTTTTATGGGCAGGGAAGATAGTACTGAAAAACTGCAGATGAATAAAATTTCAAAGGAATGATGAAACTACTATGAGCAATGAGCTCCTATATAGAATGGTGAGTTCTATTGTGGCAGAGTGAGTATACACATACATGATAGCTTATATAAGGTCGTACTTTTTTGTTTTGGCTTAGGAGCAGGGACAAAAACATGTGTGATGATAAAAGGACAGCGGCCTCGAATACAATCACTACACCTACCAAAAGTGGCACACATGCTCATAACTCACTATTCTTCCTTGAACAACACTCAATGATACATCCACAAAATATTAAAGCAACCATTGGAACTTTGCTTTTTTCTTTTTTTAATGTAGCTATCTAACACCTGATAATTATTAAATTAAATTTGAGCATTATACAATCTAAATAGTAAGTGATTTTCCCCCATGATTTTTTTCTTTCATTCACTTTATTTAAACCAACAAATTCCCAGCAGCCTCAATATTTTACTATTTCATTATCATGCATCAGCTTTGATTTGAGAAAGATATTAATAATTTTTCTTGGAAAAATCGTACATAGATGTTAGTTATAAAAAAAATAAGTAAATCAAACCAATGAAAAGAAATATACAAATACACTTTTTGATAAGATCTATCTAACATATTTAGCAATTTTAGATTGTAAAATATTTTTTTAATATAGTAATCATGAACAGATTTGGATTGTTCATTTAACAGTAAAATAAAGATATTACCATACCAACTCAGACGAAGTTTATAGATCTCAAAACACTAACATGGCAGTCACCTTAATATTTTTTAGATGTATTATGAAAGCCTCTTATATTATATTATACTATTTATAAAAAACAAAATTAGCAATTTTTACCCAATTATTATAATTACTACATATGATATGACTCATTGACTTTTAACAACAGAAAGAGAAATTGCTAATCATGATTCATTTCTAACAATGACCAAGTTGCGTTTCAACACTTCCCAAGGATCTTTCAATTAACATACCTGCCCACCATGAAAATGAAATTACCTTTAACTGTGGGAGTATCTTTTACATTGATTCAACACCAAAGCCTGACAAAGATTGAATTAATAAGATTAATCAATGTGACAACTGCATTCACCCAGAAAAGAAGTGTAATCAGCGGATCATTTTTCCATGCAAAAAAATAAATGAACCTATCAAGTCGAGAAATCGTTAACTTTATGCTCAAAAATATGTACAGTAAAAGGACCATTCATTGCTAGAAGTTGAATATTGTTATAACGAACAAGAAAATGAGTTGTTCTGAAGTTTCCCCACTTGTTATTATAATTGGCTAATAAAATCCAGCTAACCATTACCTGCACCAGACGAGATAATTGTGATAAAATTATTTAGCATGATTTACTAATTTTAAAGTTAAAAAGATTAAAACTTTATACCATAAAACAACATAACACATTACCTGAGATAAGTCAAATATCTCAAATCATAAGACCATTCATGAACCAAATACATCAAGTTAAATCAACTTTCTACATAATTCATAGATTATATTGGATAATAATATGATAGTAATGACTCAATATTTTATAAAGTGAGAAAAGATCTAGACGCTAGGCCTAAATTTTCTTCTCAAAGAATTAAAAAAGGCAACATATGATGAAGCAACACGCACACATTCAGTATAGAAGCAGTAGCATACTCAGACTTTTCTTATATAATTAATTATTAGTATCATTACTTTCAAAGGTCTCAAGGGCATTCACATGACCACGTTGTTCAAGCACATCCCCTAGTAAGACAACAAACAGCCACATACATCTACTTTTCAAATGGGAACTTTTCTAGTAATATTGCAATAGTGTTAAAAGAGAAAGAATAATATAAAGAACTGACTATTTTTGACCATTCCTTATTAGTCTCCATCAATGGCAAGAGCAATGGCTATGTCACCATTTTTACTCTTCCTTCATTCTCTCTGCCTCATCATTGCAAATGAGGTTCACTCTTTTGGAGAAAAGAAGACTCCCCAAGTGCAAAAGTTGCAGGGGAAACAACAACTTGGTTATAGACTTACAGGAAGAGACTCGATGAAAAATGTGTTATAGACTTACAGGAAAACAATCATAGAAGAGTTATGTACAACAAAACAATTCTGTTGTTTATCTCTGTTTTTCTTTTTTAAAACAGAGGAAAACCGGGGATCTTTTATTTCTATCATTGCAGAGGTTTGGTATCTACAAGCTTCATACCTATATTACACATGCACACGAGTTTCTAATTGTGTCCAAAAAATTATATCTTTTGGGGAATAAAATATTGGGTTTGGCGAAATTCTTCCTGCATTTGTTTATTCAATAACCAAGAAAGACTAGCTTAATGTTAATTCAGTGCTTGGTTCAGATGCACCCTCTTCAAAGTCTACATTTGAGATAAAAGGCACAATGAAGATATGGCCTAGAGGTGGAATGGGATGATCCATTAAATGCTGCAGTTATCACCTTAGGCTACCTTCCTTAAAAGGGTTCTGCAGCATATCTCATCAATCAAAAGAAGAACTTGCGGGTAACAATAAAATACAAAAACAAATCCTTTAACATGACTTGTTCAAAACTAATTTCACAACAACAACGTCATTGTGCACTGCAACTTTTTCAGCCCAAACAAAATAAGCATATAACGACCCAATCACAAAACTTAACATTTATATAGGTATGGAATCATAACAAACAAATTTGACCTTGTGTTATAATATAAGAATCATACAGAATATTCCTCTATTTAGTAGGTGAATATTTCAGAATTTAACAGAAAAAACTAGGAATGAAAATATTCAGAAGTTCTTTTGCCTTATTACAATTTAGGTTTTCCGTAGATGAAAAATCTGCATACCATTAGAAATGCTTAGCAAGTGAGTCTAGCAAAATTAGAAATGCTTAGCCAAAATCAACATACCTAGATGAGTCTAGGATGAAGAGGGCTTGCTCTATCTACGAAAATCAGTATACTACAGAGCAAGCTTGGAAATTGACAACTCGAGGGCTTGCTTAGTTTTGGCTAACAGAGAGAGCTCGCTTAGCAGAAATCAACACACCATCAGTATTCGACAAGGAGATTGACACGGCAAGAAATCTCGGCACCGAACTTCTGAACCCACGCAACAACAAACAAATGGGTTGATTAGGGCTTGTTTACACAAATACAAGAATAATGGTGCAGGTTAGGCATGCTCAGATGAACGGCAAGGTTGAAGAGGAATAGATGAATAGAGAAACTGGAGAGGAATTTCCAAATGGTGAGCTCAAACGTGAATGAAAGAACAAACGGTTTAGACGCGTGAGAGACAAGCAGAGAAAAGTTGGAGATTGATATTTTTGGCTAACGGGCTCCCTGCCTTCAAATTTTAATCTTGCCCAATATTCTCTTCGGTTTCTTCTTCAACCAAAGTTGAAATTGTGTTCATTTTAAAATAAAATTTTAATTTATTTATTTTCCAATTACTACTTCAGTTTTAATTTAAACCGACGTAGATATTTATATTTTTATGTCGGTTGTAGGTACAACTGACGTCAATATTTCAATCACTTTGAATTTATTTACAAAAATGCCACCGCTTATTTATCTACGTTGGTTATTTACATAACCGACGTAAAAATTGCGATGTAAAAATTGCTTTTTCCACTAGTGGTTATGGCAATTTATGATGTAATTTTGCATAAAAATATATATGAATGTATGAGGCTGTCATTGTTGGTTAACATGTACCTATAAGTCTTCTCATAATGCCATATATGGATTTGGAACAAGAAATGGCCATGTTTATATGTTAGGATAAGATTTTACAAAGTTAAGGAATGAAAATGCTTATTCTGACCCATGCATAGCAATTCTTAAATGAAATGAGAAATTATGTATGAATCTTATATATGCTCTTAAAGTAGACAAATAGAGCTTTAGAATGCTCTAAATAACACTTCAATTTGACATGTTTACGAATTAATGTAAATTTTCAAATCTAGAGTTCAGAATAGGGCAAGATTGGGATACTGGAAGCTTTGCACATAGGTACTGGAAATTTCAAAAAGTAATTTAAAATCATACAAAACTCCAAAAATTCGTTGGTTGGCATGGATAGAAAGCTATATGTCTTAGGAAATGAATGCCACTAGTTTGAAGGCATTCGGAGCTATAGAGAAAGAGATATGCAAATTGTCCTAAAATTGTACCAGTTAAAGTTAAAATATAACCCTTAATGGTTGAAATTAATGGCATACCCTATACAAGTTGAATAAATATATAAAAAAAATATTTCTTCAAGTAGATATATAGGGATTTTCAATGACATAAAGAATTCTTGAATTGGCTTAGGGTGGAGTGAGATATGAATTTTTAAAATTAAGGCCAAAATTTTAGGAAGATATAAAATAACCAAATATATAGTAAACTTTAAGTAATAAACTGTATGAATTACCCCGATAAATATCCAAATTTTTTTTCATATATAGAATCTTTTTATCTATTTTTATATATTTGAATCACTTCAATATGATTTTTGTAAAATTAGTTATGAATTTTCAAAATTTATCAAGAAAAATGGAAAATGTCACGTAAACAGAACCACAAAAAATGAAAAGTTTGTTTTTAATTTTTATATGATTCAAGCTTTTAATCAATTATAATTGGATCCTAATGAGGTCTGATATATGAAAAAATTGACCTACATTAAGGTGTGACATCTTCCTGGTTAAAATATCAAAACTATATGTTAGCTAACTATACACAATTGAGGAAATGGCATATCTGAATCAATTGGTGAATCCATTTCCTAATTAAATGAACAAGTCACCAAAAAATAATCTAAACTTCTATGAAATGACATATATTTAATAAAACAAAAGAAGCACCACACACACACACACACATATGAAATGGTCTGCAAACTATAATGTGTAAATATAGGTATAAGTGCAAGAATAAGGGCATAATCTTTCCGGTTTTTAATTTTGAAATAGGATTATGATATATTAGTTATGATAAATATTGTGTAGATATGAAAAAAAATACATATAAAATTATATATATTCACAAATTAACAGATTAAAAATAAAAAATGTAAAAAATTTAGTTTTAAAAAAATATTTTAAAAATAATATAACAATACCTAAAACAAGAAACCAAAAATGAAGTTTTTTTTTTCAGGTTTTAAGTTATTTTAGAACTTTTTGAAGAAGAAAATCTAGTGATACTATAATGATACGTATGAAGTATGGTATATACATCATATATAATATGTATTGAATACGATTATGCCATCCTTTTTGAAATATAAGTGCAATATGTCCGACTAGCTGCACACAACTGAGGAAATGGCATGTCACCAACCTCAACAAATGAGGAGAATACAAGAACTCATTTGAACACAGCTGATATGCATGCTCAGCAATCTGTGAATCAATGGGTGAATCCAGTTCCTAATTAAATGAACAAGTCACGAAAAAATAATCTATACTTCTATGAAATGACCAATTCAGTGGTCTGTTTGAGACTAAAACATGGTGGAAGTTGAAATAAGATAACTCATCCAAACTGAAAGGACAAATGTCCACAAAAATCAACTTAGGGAGAAAAACACTTTAGGACCGTTATAAGATTATTGACCACAAAGTACCTCCAATTTCTTTAACCCTTAGAAGCAACTCAATCCCTGGATGGAAAAGAAAAAAAAATTATGGACAAAAGTACCCTTACTCTTACAAAATGAGAAACACGTATTTCTTCTCTGTTTCTTATTTGTCCCCATTATTTTCATCTCCATTTGCATTATTTTCCAAAATCATTTTGGTTAACTAAATTTTTAAGCTGGGTAAAGTAAATTTCTAAGTTAATCTAACTAAATTTTTAAGTTAAGTAAATTATATTTTCAAGTTGAGTAATTTAAATTTCCTAATGAATCTAACTAAATTTCTAAGTTGACAAACTTAAATTTCCAAGTTAATCTAACTAAATTTCCAAGTTGAGTAACCTAAATCTCTAAGTTGATCTAACTAAATTTTCAAGTTAATCAAACTAAATTTCTAAGTTGAGTAACCCAAATTTCCAAATTGAGTATTGTAAATTTCCAAGTGAGGGCCCATTTGGTTTTCAGTTAGTTAAAAATGAGTTTTAGTAGAATTAGTTTTGTAACATAGTTATGATAAAAATTGGTTTTGGACTAACGTATTTGTATTTGGATTATTTATTTGAAAATTGATTTTGACAAAATTCATAATTTTTCTTTAAATTGAGTTTAAACTCTAAATTTAATTTACTTGAACTAAAATTTAATTTTCATTTATTTAATTAAGAACATAATATATTTGATGTAACATTTTCTTATAGGTTATAGTCCATAGAGAATAAATTTTTGAAGGGACATTTTAGTCATTGGATAGGAGGAATTTTATGAAAATTTTATTTTCTTAATTTTTCCATTTTTTCTCATTTTTATTGGTCCATTTTTATCTGACTTTAAAATAAATACAGATGGGAATAGAGAAGTAGAATAGAGAAGCATGGAGCAGATCACTTCTTCCAAAACTTGGTTTGGGAAGAAAAATGATTCTCAAACGGAGAAGCAAAATTTGTCAAACATATAAACAAATACATTAAACTTGGTTTTTACCCAAAACTTGGTTTAAGAAGTGTTTCCAAACCGGCCCTAAATCTAACTAACTAAATTTCCAAATTGAGTAACCTAAATTTTTAACTAGATCTAACTAAAATTCCAAGTTAAATAAACTAAATTTCTAAGTTGATTTAACTAAATTTTCAAGTTAAGTAATCTATATTTCTAAGTTGAATAACCAAAATTTCCAAGTGGATATAATTAAATTTCCAAGTTGAGTAACCTAAATTTCTAAGAGGATCTAACTAAATTTTCAAGTTGAGTAAACTAAATTTTCAAGTTTATTTAACTAAATTTCTAAGTTGAGTAATCTAAATTTCTAAGTGGATCTAACTAAATTTTCAAGTTGAATAAACTAAATTTCTAAGTTGATCTAACTAAATTTCCAAGTTGAGTAACCTAAATTTCCAAGTGGATCTAACTAAATTTCTAAGTTAAGTAAACTAAATTTCCAAGTTGAATAACTTAAATTTCCAAATATATCTAACTAAATTTCCAAGTTGAGTAACCTAAATTTTTAACTTGGAAAATTAACTAGAACAACTTGAAAATTTAAGTTATTTAATTTGGAAATTTAGTTAGATTTATTTAGAAATTTAGGTTACTTAACTTAGAAATTTAAGTAGATCAACTTGAAAATTTAGTTTACTCAACTTAGAAATTTAATTAGATTTACTTGAATATTTAATTTATCCAACTTGAAAATTTAGTTTATCCAACTTAAAAATTTAGTTAGATTAACTGGATTTTGGAAAATAATGAAGATGGAGAAGAAAATAATGGAGATGCAGAAAAAGCAGAGAAGTAATACGTGTTTATCATTTTTTAGGAGTAAAGGTAATTTTGTCTATCAATTTTTTTGTTCCTTTCCCTTCCAAGAGCCAGTTCCTTCCAAGAGTTAAAGATATTGGAGGTGCTGTGCGGTTAATAATCTTGTTGTGAGGTTATTAATCTTGTAATGTTCCTGAAGTGTCTTTTTCCCATCAACTTGGGCTGTACCAAATCACTGTCACCATGAGGACAAGTCATAGTTTTTCCACGGAAAAAACTAACATCATGTCACATATGTGCTTTTATCCGGTTGCCCAATTAACTAATGACATTTGTATAATTTTTTACACATTATATCCTTATTTGCTAACCTTTTGAATAATGAATTAAAATAAAAATAAGGAAAAACCCTAGGTGCCTATGCTACATCCTCCTTCTTCCACTATTTCCATATGACATTCTTCATCCACTCATTTTGCGGCCATTTGTGCATCTCCTTCCCCATCTTTTATTCTATTGTTCACCAAAAAGAAACACAATTTTCCATTTGAGAAGAAGTGTTATGGATTCAAACAATGGTTGTGAGGGTGATGGGTGGTGGAGATTCGAAGACCTGCTTTTATGATCTTGGAAGTGGCTTGGAAAGTTTGAAATGGCGGGGGAAACAACTTTGGTGTCTGAAATAGAAGCCATTTAGCCAAATTGCATAAGAAATCTTAATATCTACCATTATTATTAACCAACTGTACTACTCATGTCTAGGGATTTGTGAAAAGTTTTATTAAAAAAAAGAAACCTGTGAGGCTAGAACTACTGATAAAATTTCTTAATTCTATCTAAAGGATAAAAAGCAATGTTCTAAGAATCAAATCGGATCGCACGGTCAAACTAGTTGGATCTATTAGTTAGGCTGGCTTCCCAAGAGGGGGGGTGAATTGAGAAGTTTAAACTTTTCTTCAAAATGTCAAAGAGGTGAATAATGCAATATATGTAGCCAAAACAAAGTATAAATAAATAACAGTGAAAGAAGCAGAAAAGAGAAGAAGACTCAGAATTTATCCTGGTTCGATCTCTCCACTTGACCTACGTCCAGTCCTCAAGTCACCACTTGAGATTTTCCACTATACAGCAAAAATTCAACGGGCTTCTTGCAAGTGCCACAATACAATGTCAGTGTTCTGTTTTCTAGAGCTCACTCAATCACTTTCTGCACTTTCACAAAGTGCTTTACAACCCCTTGTGATATCTCCTCACAAGAAAATCTATCTTCCAGATGAAGATTAGATTGTTTACAAAGATGAAACTCTCTTGAATAGAGTGAATATGAAAGTTGAAGTACAAGTATTGAAGTAAGAGGGTACAAGTCTTTGAGTAGAAAATTTGGCAGAATTTCAGTATATACAAAGTTTGATTCGTTACTCACAACTTCAAATGATGTTATATTTATAGATTTAGGTCTCAAATATTCGTTGGAGACAAAATCTATCCGTTGGAGAAGTTATCCAACAGTTACTCTGAAAAACTATTCGTTAACCAACTGCATTTAATGCTTCTGACATACTGAAATTCGAATTTTGGTTGGTCAACAGACGAATTTCGAAGGAACCGAAGGTTAAAGCTTCCAACTCTGAAATACTGAAGTTCGTCTGTTCATGAAGTGAAATTCAAACTTTGAAACTTAGAAAGTGTTTCTATGTTGTGACATATGAATTTTCAAGAAGAAATTTTTTCTGTTAAGTGTGAACAGTGTTTTCAATTTGCTATAGTGCCCTCGAATTTTGAATTTTGGAACCCCAAAATTCGTCTGTCCTCAGCAAGTTCAAAAGGCACAGTAGTTCATTTCCTTCGAAATTCGAATTTTCAAAGAGTGAAGTTCGTCTGTCAGAGAGACCTCTTCTCAGACTTACTTCAACATTCGAATTTGTAAACATTGTCCTTCGTATGTCATCATGTCATTTTAACAGACTCACAACTTTAGCTTTTGAAATTCAAATTTCCATGTTCAAAGTTCGTCTGTCAGTGAGCAATTTTGAAACTCAATATGATCTTGATTTCAGATGAACTTTAACATTGTTTCAAACGAATTTCTTCAGTTTTCATAAATTTCATTTTGTTTGAAATTCGAATGTTCAAAACCCAAAGTTCGTCTGTTACTCAACAGCTTCTTTCATATGCTTATGAAAATTCGTATTTTGGAAAATCAAAATTCGTCTGTCAGAGAGACATATCTTCAGACTTATTCAGTTTTAGCTCAAAATTCGAATTTCCAAAGCCAAAGTTCGAATTTCCAATATGATAGTTCAATGTAAACTTTTCAAACTTCGTCTGTTGGTAGGTATTTTTCAAATATTTCATAATTTAACTTAAAATCAAGTTTTTAAAACATCTTTTCATCAAATCAAAGTCTTTTACCCATATTTAAACATATCTAATGATCCTACAACAAATTTTTCATAGATTACTCAGAACTTCTTCACTTGTACCATTTTGGGCTCATTTGATATCTTCATTCCAAGCTTTTGAATGTTGATTTGGAATCATCAAAATTCTAGTTTCAACAGGATCATTATCCGGAGTGAAGAATGATTCGATTTTCAGCTTTAGACCATTTTAAGGGTTGGACTGAATTGGATCGCTTTGAATTGACTTTTGAGCATGAAATTGGAATTAAGCCAGGAACCGGAGCAGTTTTTAGAGAATCAGATGGTTTTTTAAATTGTGTAAAATTTAACTTAAATTTAATTTTTTTATCAAAATTATTAATTATAAAAATTATTAGAGAGTAAAACATTATTTCCCTTTTTATTTTAAAATTTCTAATTATAAAAATGAAAAATTGCATTGTATTATACTTTCTCCGTCCCAAATTATAAAAGAATTTTGATACTCTTCATTTATCCAAAAATATAAAAGATATAGATAAAATTTGTGGAGTAATTAATATTATTTTCCTTTTATATCATTAAGTAATTAAAATTGTATTGATAATTACTAATAATTAATTAGTCTTACTCTAGACTTTTAATATGGGTAACCCTGGAAAAAAATTGAAATTGTAATATAATTAATGAGTTTTAACTATCAAAAATATTTTTTTCTTGTTACAAATGAAGTAATTATTTGTTTTTTATAATTGGGGATAGAAGGAGTATAGTCATTTTATAATATTATGGTCATGTAATGTTATCATGTTAAAATATTTCAACATTACTTTCAATGATTTAACATATATTATTACTTTGTGAGCTTATTAACTTATTATAAACTTAAACTATTTACATTTATTCTTTTAACAATTTGATATTTTATTTTTATACATATATTATTATATATAACATTATTTTTACTTAATTATTATGTCACAGATTCGACCACCGGTCTAATTGGTTGAACTACAAAAGATGTGATCTTATAATATTTTTGGTTCGGTATCCAATCCAATTTTTAAAATATTGATAAAAAGAGGAACCATTAGTCAGTAAATGAGTCTCACAGGGAAGAGATGTGGGAGGGAAGATGCAATATGTTAGTTTTGTCCTGAAAAACTCCTTGGTATTTTTCTTTTTCCCCTTTCTAATCAAACAATGAGTTAACACTATTAATGACCAAGCAAGAACGTGTGGAAAAAAGGGAAAAAGACATTTAGGGACCTTCCAAGATAGATAATGACAAATTAGGGATCATAATTTGTGTAATCCTTCCCAAGTTCTCGGGTCTTGCACTGGGATAAAAATAAAACCATATGGACAAAATTAACCTTCACTTCAGAAACAAAAACACATGCACACATGGCCCCCAAAATCTGAAAGCGCGTGAAGTCATCGTCTTCATTGACTGAGCTCCATAAAGGGCAAAATTCTTCCTCTCCCCAGGCTCAAAAAGTCTTCCTCCCCAAAGCTTGATGTCTTCTCAGTTGGTGTTAGGTAAATCATTGCTATTCTTCTCATCTACCTCTGTCATAATTTCTGCCGTGTTCTTCTTCTTTTGTGGCTGTCTCTCCTTGCTACATCATTGCTTTCATCTTCATCTTCTCTGCTGCCTCTCTATCATTGCTACATCATGCATTTCAGCTTTGCTTATAAAACATCAGTTGGTTTTTGATAAAACGTTGGTAAAACACTGTCACTTATTTTGTATAGCTCAATAATATGTTAAAACTACATATATCATACTTTAGATGGCATATGAACCGATGGCTTATGAACTTATCAGTGAATATGATGTCTTTTATTGAACTGAAATATTTTTTCTAAACGAAAGTATGGAGAAGTACTGAAAACTGATATGAGAGGTATGGAATTATGAAATGTCAGTTGGAAATGCTTGTTATCTCCATGAAAATTGTGCAAAAAAATGATCTTTCTTGTAAACTGTAGTCTAAACCAATAATTGGCTTATTGGGTTATTTATTAATAAATATTATGATTCACTCTTGCTTAGTTAATATAGATAAAGATAATAGGAATTTGTAGTTAGAAATTGTGGTTTAAATAATAGTTGTTATGAGAAATGATTTCATATTGAAAAAATCATTTGTAATAACTAGATAGTTGCTTCTTACAGGGTTGATTTACAGATGTCAAGTAGTTCATTGAAAGAAGTATTTTGTTATGTTCACTTTGAGGGACAATTTGTGAAAGATGTGCAAGGTAGGATCCAATATGAGGGAGGGAAAACAAATGCTGAGTTGTTAAGAGAAGGCATAACACATCATGAGTTGTTGAGAATGATATCATTGATAATGGGTAATGAATGCAACGGAGTTGAGGTGAAGTATACAGTGAAGTTCGATTATAGTACATTTATAGATCTTTTAAATAATGAAGGAGTTCAAAAATTAGTAAGGTTCAACGATGAATTTGCACATGTATATATTGGGGGAAACAGAATCAATGAAATTGTAGAGACATCAGTGGAACATTCAGAAGGGTAAGTTGTCTTGGCTAGATGTTTGGACATACTTAAATTGAGTTTTGCAACAAAATGACAATAATGAATAATATTGAGACTGCTGAAAATAGGTAGAAGGAGTTGGAAATTCTAAATTTCTCACTTGGAAATTATGTTAATTCAACTTGGAGCATTTTATGAGAATTGATTAAATAAGACATTGAATGCTGAAAATTATTGTATTGAGTTGGAAATTCTGAATTTCTCTCATGGGAATTTAGTTAAATGAAATTAGACGTATTTTGAAACTGATTTTTTTCAATAATTTGTTGTAATGTACTATGATGGTTTGTGAATGCAGGATAAAGGCAATAATAGGATTCTCATTGGATGATTCTCCTTCTTGGGAGGAAGTCAATGCTTTACCATGTGGAACACAAAGTTTGCCTATACCCCGACCAATGTTGAATTGTACTAAATGGAAGGACCTATTTCTTGGAGTAGGACAGACATTTCCAAATGCCAAGACATTCCGAAAAGTAATGTGCAAATACAGTGTTGCTCATAAATTTGGGTACAAGTATGTAAAGAATAGTCGAAAAAAGATGATTGTAAAGTGCATGGTTGTTGGGTGTCAATGGAAAATAACAGCATATGTTGTTGGTAGAGAAAGCCCCTTCCTGTGTGTACATCATTTTCATAATGAACACACACATAGTGCACAAGACTACCTTCTTGTGCCTCGTAGGGCCAACTCAACATTGGTAGCATGTATAATTGGTGATGCTTAGATGGGTAACCCAGACAAAACAGCAACTGAGATAGTAAGAGACTTACTGAGGCATTATGGCTTAATCCTTATTTACAAGCAAGCATATAGGGCAAGAGAAAAAGCACTAGAGGAAATTCATGGGCGTCCTGATAATTCATATATGTTAATCCCATGGCTTTGTGATAGACTGATGGAGACGGACCCTGATACAGTTGCAAAATAGGAAGCATTGGGAGACAACACGTTTCAGAGGCTATTTATTGCTTATGGATGTTGCATAAATGGACTTTTTCTTGAAGCCCAACCAATACTATCTATAGATGGCTTCCATTTGAGTGGTCCATATAAGAGGACCTTACTGTCAGCCTCATCATATGATGCAAATGATGACTTGTTCCCTGTAGCTTATGCAATTGTAGGTGGGGAGACATATGATAATTGGGCATGGTTTCTTCAGAATTTGAGAGAGATTACAAGTTCTGTGCAAATGACCATACTTTCAGATAGGCATAATGCAATTATTAGTGTAATGCCATATATTTTTGGAAGTGATCGATATGCATACTGCTATCGGCATGTAAAGGAAAATTTCAGTTCTGAGTTTATGAAAATCATCACAGGTAGTAGAAGGAGAAAGAAGAAGAATGATGCACTTAATTTGTTGGATGTTGTTGCATATGCAAGGTTGGAGTGTGATTTTGATAAAGCAATGGACAATTTGAGGTGTTTCTCCCCTGAGGTGACACTATGGCTAGAAACAAATGGTGACATTGATCGTTGGGCCTTATCTCGATTTTGGCATCGAAGGTGGGATCATATTACAACAAATATGGCTGAGTCATTTAATGCTTGGTTGGTAAAGGAGTGGAAGCACAATATACATGCTTTGATAAATGAGCATCGATCAAAATTGGCAAAGAAATTGTATAGTTACAAGATGGCTATGTCAAAGTGGACAAACGGGGTAAGTCTAAAAGTGAAAGAACAACTACAAGAGAATGTGGCAAGGGCTGAAACAATGGTTGCTGAACATTATTGCTTAAGTAGGACATCAGTTCGCACTGTTTCCGTAGATTTGAGGGTTAATCTCACAACTCAAGAATGCACCTATCAAGCATGGCAAATGGTTGGCATTCCATGTCCACATGGTGCTGCAATTAGATTAGTTCATGGAAATGTTTATGCATATGTTGAAGATTGTTACAAGATTAGTGCATAGGAAAAAATATACAATAGCACCATGATTCCAGTGGAAACTAATGACATGCCACAATTGGATGAATTAACATGTAGTGATTATGAATAACAGACTTTTGTGCAGCCTCCTATTACCACACGTGCTCCTGGTAGATCGCAGACTAGGTGACGGGAGTCTCAATTTCAAAACAAGGTGTACATGTGTTCATTTTGTCACCAGCCTGGGCATAATTGCTCTAGTTGCAAGAATCCTAATCCTATGTAGATCTTCTGTAAATGTGGAAGATGAAAACCATCAGCATATCAATTGGTTCACCATTGAAATATAGCTAGTTTTTATCTTCATTCTGTTAATGGTTTTGAACACCTTTTTTGTATAGATACGCACCCCAAATTGATATTTTTTTACAGAAGTTGGGGTTGGCAGAAGTTGGTATGCAACCCATATATGTTTTTTTCGGAAATGGGCACTGCATATGGGTAGGTGATAGTGTTTATTATTGGGAACATGGGTAGTTAACATGTTAGAATGATAAATTGTAAATTGCTCAAACTACCTTTGATGTATGAATGTAAGAATTATATATATGCCAGCAACATATATGTAAGCTGAACATGTTTATGTCCTTTGTTATAATTCAATGTACATGCATGTGTGGAATGATGTCTACTTGATTTCACAAGTGCCTCAAACAAAATTTCCAAGTGACCCAAACTGAATTCCCAAGTCCCCCAAACTGAATTCCTACGTGTCTCATACCTAAATTCCCAAGTCCCTCAAACTGAATTCCCAAGTCCCCCAAACTGAATTCCCAAGTCCCTAATACCAAATTATCAAGTGACTCAAACTGAATTCCCAAGTGTCTTATACTTGAATTTGTAATTGACCAAATCTAAATTCTATTAGTTCAGCTGGCTTCCCAAGAAGGGGGGTGGATTGGGAAGCTTGAAAATTTTTTGCAAAATATCAAGAAAGTGAAGAAAGCAAAGTATAGAAGGTAAAACAAAGTGTAAGTAAATAAACTGTAAAAGTTGCAGTAAAGAGAAGAAAACTCAGATATTTATCCTGGCTCGGTCTCTCCACTTGACCTGCGTCTAGTTCCCAAGTCATCACTTGAGATTTTCCACTATTCTGCAAGAATTTATTTAGCTTCTTGCAAATGCCTCAGTACAAAGATAATGCTCTGTTTCTAGAGCTCACTCATTCACTCTATGCACTCTTACAAAGTGCTTCCCAATCCCTTGTGATATCCCTTCACAAGAAAATCTTTCTTACAGATGAAGATAAGATTGATTACAAGGTTTAAACTCTCTTGAATAGAGTAAATATGAAAGTTGGAGTACAAAATATTGAAGTGAGAGAGTAAGAGACTTTGAGTAGATGATTTGGCAGAGTTTCATTATTTACAATGTTAAAATCGTTACCCACAACTTCAAATGATGTTATATTTATAGATTTAGGTCTCAAATGTCCTTTAGAGACAAAATCTATCCGTTGGAGAAGTTATCCAATGGTTACTCTGAAAAACTATCCGTTAACCAACCGCATTTAATGCTTCTGACACTCTGAAATTCAAATTTCAATTGGTCAACAGACGAATTTCACAGAAACTAAAGGTTAACATCTTCAACGTTGAATGCCCGAAGTTCGTCTGTCATGAAGTGAAATTCGAATTTTAATATTTTGAAAATGTTTCTAATGTTGTGACATAGGAATTTTCAAGTAGAAAGTTTTTCTGTTAAGTGTGAACTGTATTTTCAATTTGCTACAGTGCCTTTGAAATTTGAATTTTGGAACCCCAAAATTCATCTGTCCATAGCTGGTTTATAAGACACAGTAGTTCATATTATTTAAAATCAGAATTTTCAAAGGGCAAAGTTCGTCTGTCAGAGAGACCTCTTTTCAGACTAACTTCAAAATTTGAATTTATAAATACTGTCATTCGTATGTCAACATATCATTGCAACAGACTCACAAGCTTAGTTTCTGAAATTCAAATTTTTATGTTCAAAGTTCGTCTGTCAATGAGAAATTTTGAAATCCAATCCAAACTTGGTTTCAGATGAACTTTGACATAATTTCAGATGAATTTCTTTAGTTTTCATAAGTTACATTTTGTCTGAAATTTGAATTTTCAAAACCCAAAGTTTGTCTGTTACTGAAAGCTTCTTTCAGACACTTATCAAAATTCAAATTTTCTCAAGTCAAAATTTGTCTGTTAGAGAAGCTTCTCTTCAGACTTATTCAGTTTCAATACGAAATTCAAAAATGCACTTGGGAATTTAGTTTGACGGCCTTGGGAATTTAGTTTGCAGGGACATGGGAATTCAGTTTGGGTCACTTTGAAATTTAGTATGAGGCACTTGGGAATTTAAGTTGAGGGACTTGGGAATTTAGTTTGGATCACTTTGAAATTCAGTTTGAGGTGCTTGAGAATTTAGTTTGAGGGACTTGGGAATTCAGTTTGGGTCACTTGAGAATTTAGTTTGGGTCACTTGGGAATTTAGTATGATACACTTGGGAATTTAGTTTGAGGGACTTGGGATTTTTCCTTTGGTCAATTGTGAATTCAGGTACGAGATACTTGGGAATTCAGTTTTGGGGACTTGGGAATTCAGTTTGAGTCACTTGAGAATTTAGTATTAGGAACTTGAGAATTCAGTTTGGGGGACTTGGGAATTCAGTTTGGGGCACTTGGGAATTCAGATTGAGGGAGTTGGGAATTTAGATTTGGTCACTTGGGAATTTAGTTTGATGGATTTGGAAATTCAGTTTGGATCACTTGAGAATTTAGTTTTAGGAATTTGGGAATTCAGTTTCAGGCACCTGGGAATTTAGTTTGAGGCACTTGGGAATTCAGTTTGGATCACTTTAAAATTCAGTTTGGGTCACTTGGGAATTTAGTATGAGGCACTTAGGAATTTAGTTTGACGGCCTTGGGAATTTAGTTTGAGGGACATGGGAATTCAGTTTGAGGGACTTGAGAATTCAGTTTGGATCACTTTGAAATTCAGTTTGAGGTGCTTGGGAATTTAGTTTGAGAGACTTAGGAATTCAGTTTGAAGGACTTGGGATTTTAGCTTTGGTCAATTGTTAATTCAGGTATGAGACACTTGGGAATTTAGTTTGGCTCACTTGAGAATTTAGTTTGGATCACTTTGAAATTCAGTTTTAGGCACTTGGGAATTTAGTTTGAGGGACTTTGAAATTCAATCTGAGGGACTCAGGAATTCAGTTTGGGTCAGTTGGAAATTTAGTATGAGACTTGGGAATTTAGTTTGAGGGACTTGGGAATTCAGTTTGAGGGACTTGGGATTTTAGCTTTGGTCAATTGTGAATTCAGGTATGAGACACTTGGGAATTTAGTTTGGGTCACTTGAGAATTTAGTTTGGATCACTTTGAAATTTAGTTTGAGGTACTTTGGAATTTAGTTTGAGGGACTTGGGAATTCAATTTGAGGGACTTGGGATTTTAGCTTTGGTCAATTTTGAATTCAAGTATGAGACGCTTGGGAATTTAGTTTGGGTCACTTAGGAATTTAGTTTGGATCACTTTGAAATTTAGTTTGAGGGACTTGGGAATTTAGTTTGAGGGACTTTGAAATTCAATTTGAGGGACTCAGGAATTCAGTTTGGGTCAGTTGGGAATTTAGTATGAGACACTTGGGAATTTAGTTTGAGGAACTTGGAAATTCAGTTTGAGACACTTGGGAATTTAGTTTGAGGCACTTGGGAATTTAGTTTGGATCACTTTAAAATTCAGTTTGAGGGACTTAAGAATTCAGTTTGGGTCACTTGGGAATTTAGTATGAGGCACTTGGGAATTTAGTTTGAAGGCCTTGGGAATTTAGTTTGAGGGGCATGGGAATTCAGTTTGGATCACTTGGTAATTTAGGTTGAGGGACTTGGGAATTCAGTTTGGCTTACTTGGGAATTCAGTTTGAAGCACTTGGGAATTAAGGTTGGGTCACTCAAAAATTCAGTTCGAGGCACTTGAAAATTTAATTTGAGGGACTAGGGAATTAAGGTTGGATCACATGGGAATTCAGTTTCAGGCACTTGGAAATTCAGGAAAAAAATTTTAAAAAAGAAATAAAATGTAATTTAAAAAAAAAATACAATTTCACCATTCACTAAAATTCCCAACGTCCACATCTGTAAGTCAACATCTTCACAAGACAATTGAGTTTCTTGTCACATGTAGGGAAAAGAGTAGGTGCTCTATTAAGATAGGAAGCTGAGAGATCACTTTCAGAATTTAATTGTCATAAACAAGATCAGCTTTGTCCATTCCCTTTTCGAAAATCAATCAATCAAATCCCACTTTTCAGATTAAAAATGCGATCAAATTCCAGACATGTCGTCCATTTAGTGTTAAGGAGAAACGACAAAACACAACATGTTCACCTCTTACCCTAATCTTTCCAGATCCTGAAAGACATACAACAAAACCACTATATAACAACCAAAGGCAACCACTTTAATTTCAATTATATTCAAACAACATGGTCAAATGGATCCAGTTACAATTACTCCATATCCACTTATAATGTATACAATATAGACAACTTTATAGGAATAACAATTCTATTTAGCCCTTTAATTACAAGCTTCAAAACTCAGTTGCAAAAAATACCAAAACTTTATATGATACTTTCAACAATGCTTTCCTTTTCTATTTCTAGCTTCCTAGTTTGCTTGTTACATACGTGTACTGCAAAACTTTCCTTTTTAATTTGCCCTAGTTTCTTAACCATCTGCATCCATGTAAATGCCCCCAACCTTGTACAACAGAGCAAGCCTAAGCAAGTTGGAGAGATTTTGATTTAAAGAGATTTCACCTGCAATAGCTTTGGCCTTATTCTCATCTCCCACAACTATGCTAACTTCTTGATATGCTAACTCCATCAATTAATTCAGAATACAGGCAGTTATCAATTCTCATAACTCCATCAACGAGTTCTACCCCTTCCTCCATATTACATGCTCTACACACGAGTTTAGTTTCTTTAACAAAACCCTCTGCTCCAGTTCCACAACACATCCCATCATCCCCCAGCTTCACATAGCAATATTGGCAAGTTGTTTATGCCTTCAACCTCCGCCTTTTGAGTTCCTTAGGGAATGAAATAGAGGTCAACACTTGTTGGCATAGTTGGTTACGTGGATGTTTTACCAACCAATTCACCAACTCACGTCGCATATTATCCACTTCCTCCTACACAAACAAAAATTATAATACCCATAAAACTCCATTATAGGCCAAATGATAATAAACTAGTATAAATAACAAGAATCATGACAAAGCCACTAACCATTGTTAACTTGGGGCTAGTGTAACCACCCCACTCTTTATTTGGAGTATTAGTCCAATGCTGTAGCCACAATATCACAATGATTTCACAATCATCACTACAAAAATTACAAGCATTCAATCAAAAACAGCACAAATAGGCATAAACGTAATAAGGATAAATGAATTAATCACTGATGCCACTTACTTGGTTGGTTGTGGATGCATTTAGAGATATTTCAATTCCAAACTGTGGTTTTTCCAAGAACACCCAGTTTGACTAATCTCAGTATGTCTTCAATGTGTTGTTTCTATGGACATTAAAAGTCATAGATTATTAAAAACATTAGTAACATGGAAAAAAATGATTTTTAGATGTTGTTTCAAGTCATACCATGAAATTGCTCATTAAGTTTATTCCCATTGCTATAGGATCATTTTTCAAAGCATTTCTCCTGTAAGTCATGTCCTCACAAAACTTCCTTGAATATAGTGAGTCCAAAACATACATTGTAGTTGTCTTCACTTCCACAACATAGCAAAACTAGTGTAGTGCGTAACAAACTGGTGCAAAAATAAATTGACAATTCCCTATATTATACCCTACATATTCTGGCATTATGAATTTTAAGTCGTTCTCTGCTTTCTATTGCCTCGAAGTCATTCATTGCTATTTTCAAAATAATGAATGAGTCATATTAGTTTATATTAATGCATATTATATATCATGTAAGAACAATGTTTACGAAAATGAAAAAATATTCAATGCAAAACATTACCATCAGCTCTGAGGGGAAAATGTAGCGCTGCACAACTCTATGTTCTTCTTGTTGGTCTTGAACCAAGATCCTTCCAATCATAGATAATACCTGCAAACCTTCATTGAAGTAAGAAATAGCAAACATAACAATTTCCAACAACAATATCATTCTAGTGAATGCACTCACATGAACTTTTAACTATCTTCTTATACCTAGACACTCACAATCAACTCTTGTGAATTTGAGCCCATCAATATTGATAATTTCCCTATTACATCAATCAATGACCACATAATTAGGCATTTAGAATTAGTTGTGTACTTAACAAAATAAATATTGTTGAACTTACTCTTTCCCATTTGTTGTGCAGTATCTAAACACCTCCTCCATCTTATTGGTGTTTGCAACTGTCCTTCCTCTTGTTTGTGTAGATGATTGAGCTTGATACATAAATGAAGAACGCTTCGTTGCTCTCTTTTCCCTTTGAGATCTTCTTCATCCATCTTTTCCAGATGTCAAATCTTTGCTTGGTCCCTCTCCCTCTTCTTTTCCAGCGTCTCCTTCCTCCTTCTCTTCCTTATCTTGTTCTTTGTCCTCTCCCTTTTCTTATTATTCGTCCTCTCCCTTTTGTTGTTCTTCATCCTCTTCTTCCTTTTCTTCGTCCTCTTCTCTTTCTTCTTCTTCATCCTCTTTCCCTCCTTTATCATCATGTTCCTTGTCTTCTCTTACATTCTCCTCCTTTCCTTCATTAGCTACTTCCTTTTTTTCTTTATCCTCCTCTTTTTCCCCTTCTTCATGCTTGTCTGCATCATCTCTGCTTGCTTGCATCTTCAACATCTACCTCAGAACTCTACATGTACAGTTCATTACCTCAGCATACAGATGTTTTAATTCTTGCAACAATGAAAATGATATGTCATTTTATAGAGGATTATATAAGTGAAGCATTATAATAATTTACTATTACCAAATCATGGAATGCAGACATAGGTGGCAAGTCTAAAAGGGTGGTTGCTTCATTGACGCCAAATGTTTTCAATATCCCATAAAAGCTCTCCTTCTCATCCTCAACACACTTTTGAACTCTTTCATGAGTCCAATATTTCAATGCATGTTGAGGTTGTGGCACCTCATTTATACCAAGGGGAAAATACTGCATAAAAAATAGCTGCAAATGGACCAAAAGTAAGCATATAACAAAAAACAGAGATGTGAGGAAAATATTGTATAAGACCTAAAACATATATTTGTAAAATGAAACCACATACCACTAAAAAGTATAAGCACCCTCTAACAGTTTTTTTTCCTTCATTTTTCCCTTTCTGCACCCACTTTTTATATTCTGAAATTTCTTTTACAAGCTCCTTGTATACAAAAGAAGACCAGTCACATTGAGTGTCTCCAAGCCTTAGACTAGACACAATTTTCAACAGTCTATGACTAATATTTGAACTTGTGCTTGGGCAAAGAAAGTTTCCCAAGCAATACAAAATAAAGAATAACTCAAATCTATCTTCATCTTCACCTAATAGTATCTTATTTTCTATAACCTTATAAGCTACTCCCCCAAATTTCCCCTTTAATACAATGAAGGTGTCACTATCACCTTCTAACATAATTTCTTGCCCACTATAGGGTAACCCAAACAATTGATTGACAGCTTCAGGGTCCATTTGCCATTGTTTACCTCTAACATAAACACTTGAGCTAGGTGGATCAAATGCCTTGATCACCTCCTCACATACCCCTCTATGTAGAACAAAACATTCCATGTCCAATAGGGTGGCAAAACCAAATTTTGCCACCCTTTTGCACTAATGTTTGTCTCCCCTTGATATGCTTCAAAACTTTTTACAGTTGCTTTGGTGAACATCTTATTTCAAATGGAACCTGTTTGTCAAAAAAGAGAATATGTCAGCAATATAACTTCAAATCAAGAAATCCACTTTACTCGAACTCACAAATAGCATACCTCATAATACTCTGATGTCATTTCTCTAACCTTTTCCTTTACCATTTTTGACCTATTCAGAAAATTTTGCATCTTTTTGTCAGATCAATACACTTCAACTACATAGACCACAACCACCACTAATTACGTGTTCTTTATTGATTGTCACAGGTGCCTAATCAGTCATATTGAACCCAAAAATTAATTCTGTCAAATTTTTAAATAGAAATTTCTATAAAGCTGCTACTGCATGGATGATTCGAAACTTGTTCGAATTTGGTCACCATATTTGGCGGCACCTTATATGAGAAAAAGACAGAAAATTTAGTAACTCATAACCAATAATGCCCAGAAATAGAGTACACAAATTTGGTTGCCCAGTAACATCTTCCCTCTCTTCACAACGAATTTTTTTTAGAGTACAAAGCCTACTGACCACTTCAGATTATAACCCAGTTTTACTTCACAGACTAATATAGCCTAATTACCAACAAGAAATACCACATATTCCCAAAACAAAATGTCATGCCTTCACTAGGGTTTGCTAAATCACACAAAGGAATATAACATGCCATAACTGATAGAACCGATGGAAGAATAGTCGTACCTCGGGATCACTGTACAGGATGAAGTTTGGTGACAAAGCAGTGAACTCAACCTCGACCAAATTAACTATGAAAATCCGACACTCGAAGACGATGGACCATATAATGCTCACAAATTCAGAACCTACGAACCTTTAACCCCGACCAAATAAATGCCAACTGGAGTAGATTACTCACGAACTCGAAGACTTAGAGATGACGGAGTAGAGCACTTAGAACCTTTGAACTCATAGGGTAGAAGATTTTCAACACCAAATCCAACAGCAATGTCACGAACTCGGAGACTCGAACACCACGAGGTAGATGATTTTCACTGAAACTGGAGCAGAGAACTGACTGCGGAGACTCGAAAACGATGGATGCAAAATGTTTTGTCTTTTGAGAAAATGACATTAGGGCTTCGCGTGTGTGCATTTTTTGAGATTTTGACACAAAGGGGTTTACGTGCGTGCGTTTTTTAATTGAGTCGTGCGTGCGTGCATTTTTGTTTCTAAAGTGAAGGTTAATTTTGTCTATATGCTTTTATTTTTTTCCCAGTGCAGTACTCGGGGACTTGGAAAAGATTACATAAATTATGATCCCTAATTTGTCATTATCTGTCTTCCAAGGTCCCTAAATGTATTTTTCCCTAGAAAAAATATCCATATGTTATTAGCTAGTTGGGTAACCGGATAAAGCATATAAGTGACCGAATGCAAGTTTTGTCCTTTTTCCACCGAGGTGTCCTTTCCAAATTATAACGGACTTCAATGATTTATTCAATTTAATTCAATGTCAAATTTCAATATCATTACAATTTTCAAGAATTTTTTTATTATATTGAGAGAATTTATTTTTCCTCCTCCTGCGTCCAAAGCCGAAGGAAGCCGAAAATATCCCTCCATTTGTACAATCCATTTGTATTGTTTTTGCCCAAATTTTAATTTATATTTCTTAAAATAATATGTCTTGCCAAATTCCAATATCATCAGTAAAATTTCAAATGTCAGCATCTACACAAATTTCAACAATAAAAAAGAATATCAAAATAACCAGTAATTGATGATTATTCGATCGATATATATTAGTTATTAAATTAACAATGATGTTATGAAACTTATGAATATAAAAATTAAATTTTTAACTGCTGACTAAAATTTAATATTAACTACAATTTGAAACTTGTGCGATATACAAGAGCTTCAAGTATATTTAATCAAATCATATAAATAAATATAATAAAATGTATATAAATAGGATATGTTTTTAGTATTTTCTAATTATATAATTATCATAACAAAAAAATTATTATTATTCTAGCACTAATTCCCTCAACACAATATGAAAGAATAACAAATTGCTAATATTATAATATACATATATATATATATATGATGTGCAATAGAAACGTTATCATACTAAATTATTGAGAATTTCTCTTTACAAAGTTGTTTCAAATTTAAAATTAAACAAATAAATTAAAATAATAATTAATATATATTGGTTCAAACTGGTAATGCAATGATTAATTTTAATACAAGGATATATATATCAGTGTTGATCATTTTGTTAATTTAAAATTAATGATATTGATCATAACGACTTTCCACAAATATAATCATGTAAGTTAATATTATTAAATTTCAAAAATTAATTAATTAAATTAATTAAATTTTATGTGAAAAAATTACTCAAAATATAATGTAGATAAGCCCAAATTTGCTTGAAAAAGTTCATTTTAATTGATCATGCAACCTAGACTTATAACCATGGCAGTTGTCATCAATTAAAGTAAATACTTTAAATCAATACTCAAAAAATACAAATCCTTATACAGAAAAATCACTTTAAATTAAAACATTAAAATCAATAGTTATAGATATTTCAATTTACAGTTTTATTTAATTTGAGTGAAATAACAATTAATATAACTAAGCAGTAAAAAATTATGAAAAAAATGTGTATCAATAATCAAAAGTAGGAGAAAAATCAAATACATTATTTCAAACTAAAAAATTACTTGAAAACTAAATAAAATCCTATCTACGAAGATGTCTCCAGGGGCCATTGACATGCTATATAAGGTCCGATAATATAAGTTAATACTTTATCCGATCTATATAATAAGACATTTTGTATTAATTACACGTATATTAAGAAAATCACTTTTTCACCTGAAATTAATGTAAAAAGTACCAATATTTTTCATTTTATTCTTATTAAATGCCTTATTTTATTATTATTATAAGGTTATAAATGAAGGGTAGGGAAGAATTAAAGATATGAGTAAAATGAAAAGAAAAATATCCAATATCCTATATTTTAGACCAAAAACTTAGTATACAAAATGTCTCATAATATGAATCGGAGAGAGTACAATACATTATAAACTTATCATATGTTTGGTGAAAATATTGTATTGTATAAGCTTATATATCATGATCCTCTTACACATCAAAATAATGTATAATTTAATCATGCCTCAAGGGTCCGAATAATAAGGCATGATAGGAATATTTTTCCATAATAAACCTTCCTGCATCTCTCGCCTCTCGTCTTCTTCACCCTCCCCATCTTGTCTCTGACAACCCAATCTGAGAATCAAAACAAAGAAGCCTTCGATCAACAAGGCAAGCGACGAAGGGTGCTGACTAGCATATAGCGAGCGACGACAAGCAAACGATAAGCGATCGCAATCACCCTTTTGAGCAACTCACCCAGCACCATGGCCGAATCTAATGTCGCAACTTGACTTCATGACTCTGATTTGAGTTTGTAGTGGACGGTCCCCGAAGTTAGGTTCGCCGCATCAGAGTTGGAGGAGTTGGTGACAATAAATAATTGGCGACCAGTTAGGATCGCACCACCAGTTATCCACGTGTTTGCTGGTGAGACTGCTCATACCTATGTCCTTTCCGATGCCAGTGAGTGGCTACTGCCGGAAAGAGAAACATTGACTTTCCTACGAGAAAAAAACACAGTTTTTGAAACTAGGGTAAAAATAAGAAACGATCCATTTCAATTTGGGTGTCAAGAAAATTTTTGGTTCATAAAGATCAAATTTTTCAAGGTGCCCAAAAAATGTCGACATATACCCATATGGGATTTCATCGTTTTAGAGGAAAATGTTGGCAAATACAAAACAAAGGAGTAAGCAAAGGAAATTTTTGTCAAAAAATAATATTTATACAATACGCTAATTTTACAATGTTACATCAAATGCAATATAGTATTAAAATTTTATTAGTGTGTCAAACGGCCCTAAAAATGTTCTCATAATGGTGCCAAAGACTCACATATAATGGATTCATATAGACCTCACTGAATAATAATTGATGTAAACCTAAGGAATCAAATCGTGACTTTTCCTAAATATATATGATTTTTATTTCCATATTTAGCATCATGTCAAATTTAAAAAAAAAACAAAGAAAACATATATAATGAAATAAATATTACTTAAAATATGTAGGGCTATATTTTTTCTCATAGTCAGCATGATGATGTGAAGGCCAAAAATCATGACACATCATGTGTTCAACCTCTACTTTATAATATATAATAGAAGATGTAATGATTCTTGCTTGTAGCTATAAAATAAAATTTTTAAAGTAAGATTAACAATTTAAGTAACAATTAATAATTTAAAGTAAAATTAATTAATGGAAAGAGCAGTCCCTAACTTTACAGTAGGTTTTTGTTTATTCCTTTAACTTTATTATGTTTCTTTATAATCATTTAATTTTCAAAATACAATCAAGAGTATCCTTATACTAACATTGTTAACTATGCTAATGAAAATGTTGACAAAATATTCTCAAATGATGATAAAGTATTTTTCAACGCTAACACATTTATCCAACTAAATTTCTATAATAAAAAAATATGAGATTAAGATTTTGTTTAAAGTCGGTTATTTGTAACTATTTATTTTTATTTTTTTAATTAAATTTAAGATTGATGAATACATAATTAATATGGCTCTCTTGGAGAACACTCCAAGTAAACTAAAAAATACAGAGGAAGTTTTCACCCATGAACGAAGTAAGGTTGATTATCCTTGTTAGAACCCAAGAACACATTCTTAAGCCCCCAACAAGATGATGCACATATAGTTGATCACTTCAAATGATAGGTCAAAAAGTTCCCCGGAGAACACACAATTTTAGATAAATCCTCACAAGAGAATTAAAAAATAATAATTCTTATTTAACTTGTTGAAATAGACATACAAGAGGGAGCATATATAGAGACTAAAGGAACTCTATAGAAAGCTAAATGAAAAGGAAATAAATCTAAGTATAAATTTAAACATGTGCTTAAAAATTAATTTGTAAACTAATTATTATTCAATAATCAGTAAGAAGATTGTGGAATCTAGCTCGCTCTTGAAGAACAAAATACACACTAAATAGAAAACAAATTAACTTAAGATCTTCCTAAATGATAAAAAGCATAGAAAGAAAAACATGCCCAAATTATGAGCTACTTAAGACTTAAGTAATTATAATGGATCAATGGCTTAATTATATTTTTTGACTCTTGGAAATACAATTAGGAATCCAGCAAATAGACACTTAAGAGACTTAAATATTGGACTTAATTATATGTACAAAAATTAAACACAAAAGTTACAATTAAAAGACTCACAAATGAGCTTATTTAAATAATTCAAGTTATGCCTAATTAAACATAAATAAAAGAAAACACAATTAAACAATTACTTAATGAGCCTAAAATACTATTCACATCACTCCGTTTCCTTAGGCTAAAAGAGATTGCATTTGGTCGGCTCCATTTGACTCCTCCATGTACGTGTTGGGTCTTTGGGCTTTCATTGTGATAACATAGGCTCCAAATAGCTATTATTTCTTAAATAACTCCTTTGTCTATGGGCTCCCTGAAACCATGTCTTCGAAGCATGCGATCTTTTGGTAGATCCATTTATCTATCACACCACTTAACTTGTGGTCATAAGCTACCACTACACCAAAAATAGCTTTTTTTGGAGCCTAATAGTCAACAGTTATAAGAAAAAACACCAATAAATATTAGACTGAGACTTTTCTTGGCGGTTATATAAATAACCGCCACCAAAATCTTAGACTTTTCTTGGCAGTTATCTATATAACCGCCAATAAAAACCTATCAAGACTTTTTTCGGTGGTTATATAAATAACCACCAAAAAAAACTTGTGAGACTTTTGTTGGCGGTTATCTATATAACCGCCAAGAAAAGTCTCAGCTTTATTTTAAAAGAGACATATGGCACGGATTGATATGCATAGCCGTTGATTAAAATAATCCTATGGTCCTAACACCCCTTGCTTTTCTTTTTCCATATCACTTTCTCACTTTTCTCTCCCACACCAACTCCCGTTCTTTTCATGTATCAGACCACTTTCTCACTTTTTTCTCTCACACCCACTCTCTTTCTTTTCACGCGCCAAAATCATTTATGTCTTTCCTTCTTCTTCTCTCTCCATGCCCACTCACTTCCTTAATCTACAGTTTTTCTATTACCTCCCTCCTTCTGTCCTTTCTTCTCTCTTTGCACTCACATTTTTCTGCTTGATCAAATTGAGAGCTACAAGTATAGGACGATGTATGCTACGCACTAGATCTCATAGAGTTGTGGATCCTTGTTGTCTTCTAGCTTCTAAGTGCTAGATCTTGAACATTCTTGCAACTGAGGAGCCGACTTTCGAAAATATCAACAGAATGATGACTGCCTTTTGTTTTTGATCAAAGAGCTAGTAGAGCTGACGAATCTATGCAAGGATCTCAGGTATAAGGTACCAAAGATAGAGTTAGTGATGCTGGCAATAGAGTTGCTCAAGAAGGCTTAATTGCTTCACGCGATGTATGGGATAGAGTGGGGGATGAAGATTTTTTTTCCGTGTACAATTTCATTTATTATTTTCCCAGTGTAGTGCCTCTTGACTACTCCAATTTAGTTTTTTTTTATTTTCATAATTTTATTTTGTGCTTCTTCTTCTTCTTTTGTAAATATCCCATCATAAATTTTGATTTTGATAGAAATTCTAATTTGGTTTATGCTGATTTTGATTATCTATGTGATTTCTTGAATTTAAATTTGTCAAATATAATGGAAAATTAGTTATTTCAAATGCTACTAACTTTTAAAGAAAAGAAAAAGGCATAAGTTGGCCGTTGTTTTAAAACAATCACCAACAAAAGTAATTAAAATAAAAAATTTTAAATAGATAATTAAAAAAAGTTTTCTTTGCAGTTTTTTTATATAATCGCCAATTAATGTTTACTTTTGTTGGCGGTTATTAACCACAAACAAAAACCTCCACTTTTTTCGGCATTGGTATTCTTGGTGGTTAATAGCGACCAAGAAAATTTAAAATAACCACCAAGAAAAGCCTATTTTGGCGTAGTGTACTTGGTCACTAAGTAATACAACAAATTTTGGACTTGAAGTTTAGTACGCCATATTTGAGCAAAGAGTTGGAAAATAACATGCCTATTTTTTTATTCGGCCTTGAAGACTCCATCAATCTATTAAAGTAAATGAGCTTTTTTTATGAGTAGTTATAAATCATTTGGAAACCTCTAGGATCTCCATCAATAATAATAATGACTTGGCCACAAATATTAATATGTTAATATTGAATAATGTTTTGTTAGCGTATGATAATGTTTTATTAGTATTTTTTGTTAATATTGTAAATGATATTAGTAATAGATAAATTTTTTATTGCATTTTGGAAATTAAGGAATTAAAGAAAATAAATTTAAGGAGTAAAATAAAACCTAATATAAAATTAATTAAAAATAAAAATGCTTTTGTCTTAATTAATTTATCAATTAGTACATTTATTTGTTTTATTTATGCCAAAACAGATTCCATAATTTATTTAGATCAACAATATCTCAATCAATGCCTTAAAGGACGTCATTTTCCCCTCATCTTGAAAAGAACTCAAATTCAAATTGAAATTGATCTAATCAGATGAGTGGACAGCATGTGGGTCTCACAAAGATTCTTAAAAATTACGAAGATACTGAATAATGTTAAGCATAGTGTAGGACCCATGACTTAAGAAAAAAATTAAGGAAAACCCACTATTAAATCTCAAAATGTGAAAATATTTATTAGAAATTTCAAACGCTATAAAATATTGCCCTCGTCCCATAATAAAAAACACTGTAAAATTTTAAAAAATAAATATAAAATTATAGAAAATGAGTATAAAAAATTTTTAGTGTTGAGTATAAAATCATACTATAATATTTTATACTTATATTCTATAATTTTATGCTCAATAATAAATTTTTTATACTTAATTTTTCAGAATATGAGACTTGTGTGTAATATTTTTTTAGTATTGGGACCTTCAAATAAATATTTTCATATTTTGAGTTTTTTAGTGATTTTCCCAAAAATTAAGAAAAGGAAGATATTCCAGAGTTTGAGGATAGAAAATTATCACAAAAGACTATGAAATTTATGAATATCCAAAAAGAATATCCAAGAAGAGCTCGGGCGTTGGGCAAAAAAAAATTGAGTAGACAGATATATCATGGAATATGGAATACAAAAAACTGTTGTAATAAGTTGGAAATATTTCAAATGTTACTTGGAAATTAGTTATTACAATTGGAAATGTTTTTTAAACTGTTCTTTTACACTAAAATAAATAGTACAGAAAGTTATTATGATCACGTTAAAATTTTTCAAATACGAATTGAAAATTTTGATTGGACCAAATGGAATTTTTCTCGAAAGTACTTTTGGCTTTACGTTAAAATATATATGAAGTGTTAAAAATAATTATGACATTAAGATGAAAATTTTCCACATTTCCAAATAAAAAATTTTTTAGTGGGATAGCTAAAATTTTTCTAACACTACAAATTTTAGTGCAGAGAAAAATTATAGCTTTGAAAAAAAATTAAGTGGGTAACTAAAACATGCAAATCACATATGAAAGATTTCTAACTTATTAGAACTATTTTTAAGACCTTATGTTTGAGTGTAGCAAAAAATAATTTTATAAAAATTTCAAAGGTAACCAAAATTTCCAAGTATAGCCTGAAAAATTTGTAAGTGTTCACAATTTTCAGCAATATAAATTTCAAAGATATTTTTGTTCACTAAAAATTTATTTCTTTAGGTCCTTTATGGAAATTCACAAAGTCAGAAGTCTTGTATAAGAAATTTCTCTCTCAACTGGATCCTAAAAGATCTTTTTCCAACAAATTGACAAAACACAGCTAGACAATATGAGTAATGCCTTTCACTTCCAAATTTAGTCCGAGCAGCGTCTCTGTAGCCGCCATAACATTTGGACTACTTTTCAAATAAAAACCAAAAGAGGGCAGGTAAGCAATAATTACGTCTTAGCACGCACAAATTGCCACCCAGGGGCCAAGAAGACTATTCATTCATTGAAACTTTTTCTCCAAAGAAAGAAAAAAAAAAAAAGAAGCATTGCAACTTGCAAATTATTTTTGAAGTTCTCAGGAGTAAATAGCCAGGGTATCAGGATTGAGGAGAGCTCTAGTATTTAAACATATCTATATTTCCAAGTACTGAAAGGAGTAATTTTTTTTTTATTATCCCTTCACTTGTACTGTCCGTTTGTAATTTTTTTGGCCAAATTTTAATTCATACTTCTTAAAATAATACATCTTGTAAAATTCTAATTTCCTCAGTCAAATTTCAAATGTCAACAGAATCAACACAAATTTCAAGGATAAAAAAACTCAAAATAACTAGTTAATTGATAATTATTCCATGGATCTATATTAGATATTAAATTAACAATGACTTACGAAATTTATGAATATAAAAATTTGATTTTTAATAACTAACTAAAATTTAATATTTATTTACTTATTCTTGCTTGTAGATACAATTTTTTTTTTAAAATAAGATTAATCGTTTAAGTAATAAATAATAATCTAATATAAAATTAATTAATGGCAAAAGTGGTCCATTAATTTTACTTTAGGTTTTACTTTGATCTTTTAACTTTATTTTATTTTTTTCAATTTCTTAATTTTCAAAATGTATTCAAAAGTTTTTCCATCATTAATACTATGTAAACATAAAATGTTGACAAAATATTCTCAACTATTAATAAAGCATTTTTCAATGCTGACATATTTATCCATCTAATTTCTTTATGAGATTTTGTTTAGAAGTTGATTATTTATAAGTATTTATTTTTAATTTTTCAATCAAATTTAAAAATATTTTAAATCTAAAATTTATTAATACATATTGATAGTAAAAACTTGACTGCAAAAACATATCAACATTGAATAATACTTTACTAACATATAAGAATACTTTATCAATATTTTCTGTTAACATAGTTAACGGTGTTAGTAATAGATAAAGTTTTGATCATTTTTTGAAAATTTTGAAAATCAAATAACTATAAAGAAAAAAAACAAAGTTAATAAATCAAAATAAAATATAGTGTAAAGTTAAGAAACCAAAAATGTGTTTTTACTTAATCAATTTTTTGTAATTAATAAATTTATTTGCTTTATTTGTGCCGAAACAGATTCCATAATTTTTTTTTTTAGATAAACGATATCCTAATCAATGGCTTAAAACACGTCATTTTCCCCTCATCTTAGAAAGAACTCCAAATTCAAATTGAAATTGATCTAGCCAAAGGAGTGGACAACATGTGGGCCTCACGAAGATTTTTAAAAATTACGAAGATACTAAATGCCCCTTAAGCACAAGGTAGGACCCATGAGTTTAGCAGCAAGAAAAATTACGCCATTGAAAAATAGTTAGGGTATAAGGATTGTGGACAGCCTTTTTAGTCTTTAAACAAATCTATATTTCCAAGTACCGAAAGTGCAAGCCAGAAAGGACCATAACCAGAAGCACCATGGACTACTTTACACTTATGCTGCTTATCTTCCTTCTGGTTGCAACCATTCGTTTCTACACTTTCATCTTTAGCATAAAAAACTCCAAATCTCCTAATAAGCTCCCACCAGGGCCTTACCCATATCCTATCATAGGAAACATCTTGAAACTTGGCACCCAACCTCATGAGTCACTCGCTAAACTTTCTAACACCTATGGACCAGTTATGACTCTCAAACTAGGCAACAAAAACACTATAGTCATTTCTTCTCCAGAAGCAGCTAGAGAAGTTCTGCAGAAATATGACCGTGCTTTCTCTTATCGGTCAATCCCGGACACTATCCGAGCATGCGGCCACTGTGAGCATTCGGTGGCGTGGTTGCCGCCATTACATCAGTGGAGAGTCCTCAAAAGAGTTTGTGCTACAAAGGTGTTCTCCTTTCAGCAGCTTGACTCTACACAAACACTTCGCCAACAAAAGGTTCAAGAACTACTTGACCATCTAGATGAAAGCAGCAAGAAAGGTCAAGCTTTGGATATTGGTGAGGCTATTTTTACCACTGTCCTTAATACCATATCGAACACATTTTTCTCTGTGGATTTGGCTGGTTATACCTCTGATAAGGCTCATGATTTTAAGGATTTGATATGGGGAATAATGGAGGAGGCTGGAAAGCCTTATGTTGTGGACTTTTTCCCAGCACTTCGCCTGCTTGATCCTCAAGGTTGCCGTAAGAGAATGGAAAGTTACTTTGAGAAGTTGATTCGGTTCTTTGATGATCTCTTGGAGGAAAGATTGCGTTTAAGATGTTCAGAAATTGAATCCAAGGATGTTTTGGATTCCTTGATCGAGGTAATGATGGAAGAGAGTTCACAAGTTAGCCGCTGCCATGTATTACACTTGTTTCTGGTGAGTAACATTTTGAGTCTCTTGGCTTTAATTTCCATGTTTGGGGTAAAAGACAAAGGACCCATAAAAAATTATTTTCCACATTTACCCCAACTGGACATGTAATTGGGTTATGTGCGGAGAATACTGTTTTATGAAGTCTTTATTTGTCTTTTTCTCTAAATTTAAAATTAAAGAAAGTAATGCTTATACTTAGAAACACTATGAAATTAAAGCGGCTAATAACCTAATAGAAACATTTTGCTCGAGGATATATTAATTTCAATAAAATTTTAGGCAAAACATTTAAATTGAAATAATAAAAATGTATAGAGAAAAAGATTAAAATCAAAATAAGAATATAGTAAAGATAATCATGGCACCCAATAAAAGCCACACTCTTCATGTGGCACATATGAATAGTGGCATTACTTATCAATATTGTTACTTGTATGAGATTATATACATATACATATAGAAAGAGAGAAAATAAAATTTGAGTCATGAAAAGGGGGGAAAAAGGCTATGAGAACTGTCGAAGCCCCCCAAAAAAAAAGCTATCAATCTTTAGAGTGATTCTTGAAATGTTTTTGCGAAAAGATATAGCCCCAAAAAATATCCAAATTTCAAATAATTTGAGACAAATCAGTTTAATACATTTATTGACTACAATTTACGATTGCTTGCAAACTTTTTAGATAAGGTTAGTAAGAATATTTTCCTATTAACTAACTATTTCTCTATAGAGCCAAAAGAAAACTAAAAAATTATGTCAACAGTTGTGCTTATATCCCATTTTGTAATTAAAACTAAACATGATAACTTTATATTTAAATAATGACTGACATGTATTTCTTCATTTTAACGAAAAAAATACTAGTAACAAGTTACGTATTTCAGGATTTATTTGTTGGTGGAATAGACACAACATCAAGTACCCTAGAATGGGCAATGGCGGAGCTATTAAGCCACCCAGAAAAATTAGTAAAAGCTAGAGAAGAGCTTAAACAAATCCTTCAACAAGGTGAACTTCCTGAAGAGTCTCATATCTCAAAACTTCCCTTTTTGAGAGCAATTGTGAAAGAAACTATGCGTTTGCACCCAATTATTCCATTTCTCTTGCCCCACAAGTCTGAAGATGATGTAGAGTTATCCGACTTCTTGATTCAAAAAAATTCACAAGTCTTAATCAATGTGTGGGCTATGGGTAGAGATTCAAGAGTTTGGGAAAGTCCAGATCTTTTCATGCCTGAAAGATTTATGCATAGCGAGATTGACTTTAAGGGGCATCATTTTGAGCTCATTCCCTTTGGAGCAGGAAGAAGAATTTGTCCAGGATTGCCCTTAGCTGATAGGACCGTGCACATTATGTTAGCCTGCCTCCTCCATTGGTATGATTGGAAGCTTCCTGATAGTTTGAAGGCTGAAGACATGGACATGAGTGAAAAGTTTGGGATTGCCTTACACAAGGCCAATCCTCTCCAAGCTATTCCCATCAAAGCTTAGATTTCATAGGTCTTTTTGATGTAAGGAAATTGCTACTTGTGTTAAGTGTTATGTTTCCTCAATTAATAAAATTGTCAATGTTACTCGTGTCATAAGAACTTCAGTAACTTCTAATAAAATGTAAATTTAAATTTCTTTTGATGTCTAAAATGATGATGTCATCATATTGTTGTTCTCTTTCTTTTTCCTTTCTTTTCTAAAGTGTAGGGGTGGAAATATGTTAGGTTATGTTAGATTTTACTTAAATAGGTTAGGTCTACATTGTAAACTCAAAGGCTAAGCCTAGCCTATAAACCTATATAAAGCTTATTTTTGGGCTCAGGCATGAGCATTTTAAAATCCTGATTTGACCTTAAGTTTATTTAAATTCTTATTTAAGAACAAAGCAAAAAAAACCAACTTTAATTAAAAAAAATTTAAATTTTAAACTTCTAGTCACTAAATATATGGTCCAAATATATGTATATATGTATCTTATACTCCTTGTGTATTAGCAACCCATCAGGGAAAATGAGCTAACCTCCTTACTTTTATAGATCCAATTAATTAATCTCTTTTCCCATGTGAAACAATGGATGTGAGATTTCTCACATATTAACAATGGTGGTAAACAAATCTATTAGTCAAGTAACAGAATTTCCTTATAAAACAATTATAAAGTGAATCAAACCTAACAAATCTATGAAGTGAAAAAGTTACATGAAACATAAAACAATGTGATTAAGTCTCAGTTCCTAAGCACTTCTTCATTAGTATTTGATTTTTGCGTTCTTTTAACACAGTTGATACTTTTCAGGAGAACCTACTCTTAGAATCGAGGTGATAATATAATGATTCCAAGACCAAGAGCTTCCCCTAGTGCTATTAATTTTGTTATCTTCTTTCCTAGTTTTTCATTTAATCATGATTTTAAACTAAAGCTTACGATTAATATTCACCTCATGTTTTGAGTTTTACCTTATGCTTCCTTCTTAAACAATTCATACATTCATGTACGATCTTTTATATGCAAAAAAAAAATGCAGAATTTGATAAAAAAAACCTTCACGCAATTTAGAACTAATATTTTTGCCTTCACAACACTTATATTAGTTGGTAAACACCATATTTTTCTTTTCTAATGGAGTGAGAATTTTGAAGAATGGTAGAGTGGTGAGAGAATTGACCATTCCAAGAGCCACTCTGCTGAAGATATATGGTGCATGTTGGAAGATAAAAGGGTATTGGGTTGAAATGTGAAGAATTGGGGAGATTGTTAAAAAAAAATACTTGGGCAAGGGAAAGCAGGAAGTCCCACATTGGCTATTACACAACAAAAAAGGGTGGGAGAGTCTATGAAATTATGCTATACTTCACCAAATGAGGTGATCTTGGTCTCATTTTGAAACTAAGGGACTTCTCTATATGTTATCATTAATATTTTCTCATATCTTCATCAATTTCATTAAATCATCATCTTCCTAAATATAGATATGTTTACTCATACACACTTTATTCTAAAGGCTTGGAAATTGAAAAATAGACATTAAATTTCCATATGAAACATTTCAAAACATAATGTTATATTCATAAACATGTCATACATAATTTTCATCATGTCAAACTTCATAGCTCAAATTTCATAATTACACCATTATATCAAAATAACTATATTCTAACTAAATCCTTTATGGCTCCTCCTCTCTTCCTTTCTCCATAATCATGGTTGAATCTATGCATGCATGGTTAAAACTTAGGAGAATGAGAGTATGAAAAATCTTAGTAGCATCACTACCACATTCAAACATAATATTATTTAAATAATTGGCATAAAAACATGATTCATGAAGTTGCCAAACATTTCAAGATCAAAGCATGTTCTTGCATATTCCATATTCAAGCATGTTCATACCATGTTCTAAGCAAAATCACCACTTCGATCCAAATATAAACACTTCTATAGTACAAAGACATATTTTTCATAACCATGGCAACATAAAATTAAATCAAACCAACAAACCAACTACTTAAGAATAAAATGCAAAAATAAGAAAAGATGCTATATTAGAGAAAACCCTAAACCTTCTTCATTTTGATGTGGTCTTAAGGGGAGAGATGCCTCTTTATTTATAGGTAAAGGGAATGAATTATAGCCATTGATCACTTTTTGATCCAAGGGTTCATATTGATCACTATCTCTTCTAATTTTACATAGTGTTCTCTTTATGATCACAAAACTCCCTTCTCTTCAACATCACTTTTGAGATCTCTTTAGCCCATGGAGAGCTTTTTGAATAATTGGGCTTGAATTGCAACATTATGTCCAATTAAGTGCTCTTATTATTTTTTATCATAGGTTTGTCCAATAAATTTTTTGTACATACTACTGGGCCTAGAAAAATAATTCAAGTCCATTAATAATCATTCTAACATATTTGAGTAATAGAAACTTTATGCATGTGAAAATCACTAGTACATTAAGAAAACTAACTAAAAACGTCAGAATATGATGGAAAACTATTAATAATTATAGACGTGCTTCAGGTTGAGATCACAGCGACAGTAAAAATTAGTTGTCTAATTGATATGTTGATGATATTGGTTGTGTCTTTATTAGATTCTTGTGTGTGTGTGTGAGAGAGAGAGAGAGAGAGTACGCCCCCCGGGGCAGTGGGATCGCTATCATGGACCGCACAATCCGTGGGAATGGCCGAAGCTTGGGACTTTGGATATAAGATAACTGATATGCATGCTCAGCAATCTGTGAATCCGTTTCCTGATTAAATGAACAAATAAAAAATGCATCAGCAAAATCTGAATTGAAACCAAAAAAAAAATCTAAACTTCTATGAAATGACCAATTTTGAGACTCGAAAAAGATGGAAGTTGAAATAAGATAACTCATCCAAATTGAAAGGACAAAGGTCCACAAACAAATCAACTCTTGGGCTATACCAAATCATTGTCATGCCAATAGGACAAAGTGATCATAAGTTTTTCCACTGAGGTGTCCTTACCAAATTATGACAGACTTTAGTGATTTATTCAATTTAATTCAATGTCAAATTTCAATATCATCACAACATGGAAGATTTTTGTTTTTATATTAAGAGGATTTAAATCAAAATCCTTACATAAACCTCAATCTTTACCTACACTCCACTCTATATCCTTACCACTTGAGCTAACTTGACATGAAAATTTATTTTTTCTCATACTACAGTCAAAGTCTAAGGACGCGGAAAATATCCCTTCACCTGTACTGTCCATTTATAATTTTTTTTGGCCAAATTTTAATTCATACTTCTTAAAATCATACATGTTGCCAAATTCTAACATTCTCAGTCAAATTTCAAATGTCAACATAATCAACACAAATTTCAACAATAAAAATAAAATAAAATAACTAGTTTATTGATAATTGTTCCATGGATCTATATTAATATTAAATTAACAATGATTTATGAAATTTATGAATATAAAAATTTGATTTTTAACAACTAACTAAAATTTAATATTTATTTACTTATTATTGCTTGTCGACAGAACAAAATTTTTAAAATAAGTTAATCATTTAAGTAATAAATAATAATCTAATGTAAATTATTTAATGGAAAAAGTAGTCCATTAATTTTACTTTAGGTTTTACATTGATCTCTTAACTTTGTTTTATTTTTTTTTCAATTCTTTAATTTTCAAAATTCAATCAAAAGTTTCCTCATCATTAATACCATTAACTATGTTAATATAAAATATTGATAAAACATTCTTAAATGTTGATAAAGCATTTTTTAATGCTGACACATTTATCTATCTAATTTCTTTATGACAAAATTTTAAGATTTTGTTTAGAAGTTGATTATTTGTGATTATTTATTTTTAATATTTCAATCAAATTTAAAAATAATTTAAATCTAAAATCGATTAATACAAATTAATAGTAAAAACTTAATTGACTGTAAAAAACATGTCAACATTGAATAATACTTTACTAACATATAAGAATACTTTGTCAATATTTTTTATTAACATAGTTAACGGTATTAGTAATAGATAAAGTTTTAATCACTTTTTGAAAATTTTGTAAATTAAATAATTAAAAAGAAATAAAATAAAGTATATATAAAAAAAATAAAATAAAGTTAAGAGATCAAAATAAAATATAGTGTAAAGTAAAGAAACCAAAAATGTGTTTTTGCTTAATTAATTTTTTGTAATTAATAAATTTATTTGCTTTATTTATGCCAAAAACAGATTCCATAATTTATTTTATTTTGATAAACGATAGCCTAATCAAGGGCTTAAAACACGTCATTTTTCCCTCATCTCATAAAGAACTCAATTTCAAATTGAAATTGATTGATCTAGCCAAATGAGTGGACAACATGTGGGCCTCACGAAGATTTTTAAAAATTAGAAGATACTAAATGCCCCTTATGCACAATGTGGCACCCATGACTTTAGTAGTAAGAAAAATTAAGGAAAAAAGACATTTATAAGATAGAAAATTTTCACAATTTGTGAATATCACTAATACATAAAAGCAATTCTAGGACGATATACGAGGACGATTGTGTGGGAACTGTCCTCTAAAATATGACCGGTGGTAATTTTATAATTAAGTTGTAATGTGCTGAACTAAAGAGGACGGCTTCTACATAAACTATCCTTTTAGTCCCCTTAAGTGCATATAAGAGGACATATTTAATAGCAACCATCCTTTTAAGTATAATAAGTTTTTATTATTACATTATAATATAATAAAATTTTATTATTAAATTTTATTATTATATTATAATATATAAGAGGACAGTTTCACTGAAACCGTCCTCAGTTAATAAAATTTTATTATTAAATCTTAATATAATAAAATCTTATTATTATATGTTAATATAATAAAATTTTATTATTACATTTTATTACTCACTCTGGTCCTTAATATAAGACCATTTTAATCGAATTACACAGATTAAGGATTGGAATTAAAACTAATTAACTACCTTGATTTCTCCAAAAATCTCAATATTTTTTCAAAACTACCCTTAGTTAATCTCGTTCTCTTTCTCTTTGGATACATTAAATAGGGGCATTTTTTGGAAATGTATAATAAATACTACCTTGTATATTGTAAAATGTCATATATTAGGACCAAGATAAAAGATCCTATATATAGGACCGGAGGTAGTATATAATATAATATAATTTTATTATAAAATTTTATTATTATATTATAATATATAGGAGGACGGTTTCACAGCTGAAATCGTCCTCTTAATTAATATAACTCTGCCTTTCCTTCGATAAGCTCATTTCCTTCGGTCACCTCCAATTTCAAATTCCGTCTTCTCCAAAGCTCGCATCACTGTTCACCCGTCTGCAAAACCCACAAACTTCTTCAATTTATTCCAACAATGTTGCTTCATTTTGGCAAAAACCCATGTGCTCCTCTAAAGTCTTCTTCCATCTGGCAAAAACCCACTGTACTCCTCCCTAGATCCACTCAAAAATCCATGCTTTCTTCATTCCAGTGTTAAATCCAAACCCTCGTCTTCATTTCAGCTTCTGTCTTCCTCCTTGTTCGATTTTTAGCTTCCTTGATCTTCACCTTCACTCGGCCATCATCTTTAGAAGAGCTCATTCGGCCATCGTCTTTAGAGGAAGCATTACAGTACTCTGCAATTATCAAAGCAGGAGATCTACACACATCAAAGTAGGTAATGTTTCTTGTTCACGACTGTCATTCTTGATCTTGTGCTCTGTTGCTTTTTTGTGGTGGTTAGTGAATAGTTACCCATTACCCTATGTTTGTTGCTCTGTTTTGTAGTGAATATGTTTCTCGTTTGCGGTCTTTTCTTTTTTTTAAAAAAATTGATTTGTTATAATTTTGATAGAAAGGTTGGGTGAACTTTTTTTTTCCTATTATATGGTTCTTTTAATTTGATGGTAAATTAAAATCATATACTTTTCCTTATTGTTTAAAAAAAATTAAAGGGATGAATTGAAAACGTTGAATGTTAATGATGTTAGTGAGTGTCAAAGTCATTGGAGTCCATGGGCAATAGACATTAACATACTGTACGTGTGTAAGACGGCCGCAATTGAATCAACGTAATTTCTGAATTATCCATAACGTATGGGATGGGTTAGTAGGCTTTTCTTTTTCTTTTTTGTAAGTCATGGTCTCACGAATTAATGACCAATAAGAGGATGATTTGCTTTAATTTTTATTTTTATGATGTGGAACTTTTATGTATGGTTAGTTTGTTAACATTTGTGAAGGTATTTTGGTTTTAGTTTTTATTTGTTTTTCAATAAGAGGTGGGCCACGTTTCGTATTATCAATTCGTATCTTTTAAGTTTCATTAGATAAGAGGTGGGCCATTTTTTCCATTATCAATTCCTATTTTTGCATTCTGTGGTTGTTATGTCTTTTTAAGTTTTGATTACTAATTTCATTGATTTTGTTCCTTTATTGTCAAAAAGCCCAACTATACGTGCAAAAATATAATTATGACTAGAAATCAGTACACTATATTTACTCTTCGTAGTTACAAGCATTTTTTGATTAACAAATGTATTATAAAATGCCCAGTAATTTAACCTGCCTTATTGATTTAATATATTAGTTTTGAAGCGGAAAGTCCATGTAAATGTGATTTGCTGCATCATAACTGTGGCTTGAGACCACTCACCGTTCTAGTAAAGGCAATAGCAAGGTAACCTCTCTCCATGTTAAATGTGTTCATATAGTAATTGTATTTCTACTAATTGGTCATTGTTCAATGCTAAATTGATGCTACATTATGGTAGAAGCAGGGCATGGCTGTAGGATTTTCTTTTAAATATTACTTTGTGAATGAAATTACATGTCTCTCTCAATTATATGAAAATATAATGATAGGTTTTTGTCACAGCCTTTTAAATTAGTCCATAATTATTCTATTTTCTAATGAGTTGGTAATGGGTCAAGTTGTATATTTTTGCTTAATGAGCTATATTTCTATTGTTGGTTGCTATTTAAATTTAGTGATGGATCATAGTTGGATAAACGCTAGACAAAAAAGTGATGAATATGAGATTGGGGTGGAGGAGTTTCTAGCATTCGCTCAAAGAAATGTTCCTGATAGCAATGGGAAGTTTTATTGTCCTTGTGTCAAGTGTTTGAATGAGAGGCGACTGAGTATTGCACAAATAAGAGAGCATGTACTCTGTGACGGGTTCAATAAGAGGTATACACGATGGATATGGCATGGTGAATCATTAGAAATGCCTATTGTATCTCAAATGGGGGAAGTTGAAGTGGATATAGATGATCAACTAGAGGACATGATTCGTGATGTTGGAGTAGATGCGTTTGAACAAGCACATATATATGATACCTTGTGCAATGATGCAGAGAAGCCTTTGTACCCGGGGTGCATTAAATTTACATGACTGTCAGTGGTGTTGAGATTGTTCAACTTGAAAGCAAAAAATGGGTGGAGTGATAAGAGTTTTACAGATTTGCTTGAGTTGTTGAAGATTATGCTTCCAAAAGGTAATGAACAACCAGATCGTAACTATGAGGCAAAGAAAATTTTGTGCCCGTTGCGTATGGAGTATAAAAAGATGCATGCTTACCCTAATGGCTGTATATTATATAGAAATGAGTATGAATGGTTACATGTGTGTCCAAAATGTG
Organism: Adenanthera pavonina; assembly: GCA_026686845.1. Classification (NCBI taxonomy): domain Eukaryota; kingdom Viridiplantae; phylum Streptophyta; class Magnoliopsida; order Fabales; family Fabaceae; genus Adenanthera; species Adenanthera pavonina. The sequence goes on along the minus strand of JAIVEN010000005.1, from coordinate 20,624,377 downwards.
GGACATCACGCTATAAAGTAAAGGACAATTATGATGCTAGTTGTGATGAGATCACTAAGGGTCCTCCTACAAAGTGTTAGCAAGGCTGACTTCCCAAGAGGGGGGGTGAATTGGGAAGATTGAATTTTTTCTGCACAAAGTGAAGTAAGTGAAGATATCACAGTATAATGAAAACAATGCGTAAAACAGAGCAAGCAGAAAAGTAAAGATAGGGAGAAGAAAACTCAGTAATTTATCCTGGTTCGGTCTTTCCACTTGACCTACATCCAGTCCTCAAGACACCTCTTGAGATTTATCCACTATACAACAAGAATTTCAATGGGCTTCTTGCTAAGGCCACAGTACACGAGTATGCTCTGTTTCTGAGCTCTCTCAAACTCTCCAAGCACTTTCACTATGTGCTTCCCAATTCCCTTGTGAATACCCCTCACAAGTAAATCTATCTTCCAGATGAAGAGTAGATTGATTACAATAAAATAACTCTCTTGAAAAGAGTAGATATGAAAGTTTCAGTACAAGTATAGAAGTTGAGAGGGTAAAAGCTTTTGAGAAAAGATTTAGCAGAAATTCGGTACACACTTGTTTGATTTGTTACCCACAACTTCAAATGTTGTTGTATTTATAGATTTAGGTCTCAAATATCCGTTAGAGACTTTAATCTATCCGTTAGAGAAGTTATCCAACGGTTACTCTGAAAAACTATCCGTTTACCAACCGCATTTAATGTTTCTGACATACTGAAATTCGAATTTTGGCTGGTCAACAGACGAATTTCGAAGGAACCGAAGGTTAAAGCTTCCAACGTTACAACACGAAGTTCGTCTGTTCATTAAGTGAAATTCGAATTTTGAAACTTACAAAACATTTTCACAATGTGACATACGAATTTTCAGGAAGAAAGTTTTTCGGTTAAGTGTGAACAGTGTTTTCAATTTGCTACAGTGCCCTCGAAATTCGAATTTTGAAAGGGTGAAATTCGTCTGTCAGAGAGACTCTTTCCAGACTAATTTCATCATTCGAATGTTGATGTTTCACTTAAACAGACTTAAGATTTTTGCTTCTGAAATTCGAATTTCAATGTTCAAAGTTCGTCTGTCAGAGAGCAGTTTTGAAACTTAAATCATTCTTGATCTCAGATGAACTTTAACATAGTATCAGACGTATTTCTTCTATTCTCTCAAATTTTGTTTTGTCTGAAATTCGAATTTTGGAGACTTAAAGATCATCTGTTACAAAGAAGCTTCTTTCAGACTTATATGAAAATTCGAATGTTGGCAGTTCAAAATTCGTCTGTCAGAGAGCATTTATCAAACTCAATTTCATTTTGATTTCAGATGCATTTTATCATAGTCTCAGACGAATTTCTTTGGTTTTCACAAACTTCATTTTTTCTTGAAATTCGAATTTTGAAAGTGTGAAGTTCGTCTGTTACCAGAAAGGCTTCTTTCAGACTAGATGAAAATTCGAATTTTGAGCAGCCAAAATTCGTCTGACAGACAGCCATCTCTTCAGACTCATTCAGTTTCAGCTCGAAGTTCGAACTTCCAAAGGCAAAGTTCGAATTTCCATCTTGACAGTTTAGCTTAATCTTTCAACCTTCGTCTGTTTATGGGTGTTTTTCAAATAGGTAAAGTTTTAACACAAAATCAAGGTTTGAAAACATCTTTTTCTCAAATCAAAATCTTTTACCCAATCATAACAAAAACTAAAGATCCTACAAGAGATCTAACAGCAAATACTCATAAAGTCTTCACTTGACACAGCTTTGATCTCCTTTGATATCTTCAATTCAAGCTCTTGAGTGTTGGTTTATAATCATCAAAACTCTTGATTCAACATTCTGCCCCTTTTTGATGATGACAAAACAACTCACAAACTGGATTAGTACTTGGGTTTGCTTTCATAAGCTCCCCCTCAACATATGCATAAGATATCAAAGCAACAGATTAAGTGAAGAGATTCAAAGCCCAAAACAACAGATTAAGTGAAGAGATTCAAAGCCCAAAACATTGCAACCATGAACATACTATGTATCACCAAACTGTTGTAATACAAATTCCAATTAAAGAGTAGTTCTTAAAAAAACAACCAATTACAATCAACCAATTAAAACAAGATACAACAAGAAGATTCAGCCTAAGATCTAAAAAATATCACTTCTTCTTTGGCTTAGACTTCTTGCTGTAAGCCTTTCCTTTTCCAGATGACTCAGCAGATTTTCCAGCTTGCTTAGTCCCAGTTTGCTTTATCTTCTCCCCCTTTTTGGCATCATCAGGAAGCCCAACAAAGTCCATTGGAGGAGGTATCTGAGTGATAGGAACAGCACGAAGGGGGACAGGAGCAAAAGGAATTTCTGGCTGAACTGGTGCAGGGGGCTCAGCAGGTTCTTCAGCATCATCATCAGAGACCTCAAGCAGCACTTGCATTTCCTGCCTAGTAAGAGCTAGTTGAGCTCTCTGTTCCTCTGAAAGCCCATACACAGCAAGAGAAGAAGAAGCTGGTCTAGCAGGAGGAAACATTTCTTCTAGCCTTCTCCTCTGAGCTATTAGCAGAGCATTGTGAGCAACGGCAAGATAATCAATAACAGGTACAATGCTCCTTTCCTCATTGCTTGCTCCTTCCGGCACAGAAGAGGTTGAAATGGCTGCAACCAGTCTTTCAACTTGCTCTGATTCTTGAATAGACAGAATTGAATCCGGAGCATCTTCTTGCATAGGCTTAAGAGGGCTTGATTCTTGAAGACCTTCTCCTTCTAGTCCATAGTCCAAGGGTGGACCAGGACTTGGTGTTCTCATAGCATCAGCACTATCAATATCCGAATTGTGGTCAGAGGAGGCAATCTCAAAGGGACTTGGAGGCACAGGGGATGGAGACAGAGTAGGCTCAGGGACACCAGGCTGAGGTGGAGCTGAAGTGGTAGGAATTGCATTTCTTATCTCTTCATAAGCATCAGCCACCATCTTCATATTCACAGCCAACTGATGGATCTGATCTTGTAGATGAGCAAATTTGGCATTTTGCTCATCTCTGATGCTGAGAATGAGTGTTGACAGACTGTCAAACAACTCAGTGATCTTTGTTGGCTTGGCTCGTGAGGAGGGAGTGGAAGGAGGGTGTGTAGGCCTGGAGGGAGATGGAATTTTCTGAGAAGGCTGAGGTAAGGATCTGTCAGGGACCTCAGAAGTGCCTTCTTGTTGGAGGGATGCATCAGTAACAAAGAACAAGTCTTCAGTTTTTCCTGCTCCCTTTCCAACCCATCGTCCTTCATCTCTCTCAATGCCCATCCTTTGCAGTTCCTCCTCTTTGAAAGCCTCAGTGAGTTTCCCTTTCCCCTTCTCAATGTGCTGAATCCTAGCATGCTGCAGGATTCTTGAAATAATTGCAGCATAGGGGAGTGTGGAATCCTTCCTTTGATCTCTTGCCTTTATCATTCTTTGGAGGATGATATGACCCATGTTAATCAGCTTCCCCCGAATGATAGCAGTCATCACATGAGCCTCTGCCCTTGTTATCAGATTGAAGCTACCACCCTTGTTGAAAATGATCCTTGACACTATGTAGTGCAGGATTCTGATTTGTACACCTAGGTCTGTGGGCTTCAACAGATTTATTGTTGGCCTGTTCTCCCTTCTCCTGAATAAGGTGTCCAAGATGGTGCTTTCTTTGTAGTTCAGAAAGGGTCCACCTTCTTCATCAGCTGTGCTTGCCTCATCCATATACCCAGAGGCTGTTATGTCAATTTTTAGCCCATCTTGCCCTGGGATTTCCAGCACCTCATTGAAGGTTTCATCAGCAAGCCAGATGGTCCTTGATCTCAAAGTGACCTCCCATTTCTTTTTCTTGCTGTTATATTGAAGAGAGGCATACCAAGTCTTCACTACCTCATCATCATATTTTTCAGCAATTTCCAACAGATTTTTATATCTTAACAACCATACAGCAGCATCAAAATTGTTGGATATCAGAAATTGTTCCATATTTACACAATGAGGCTTGATTACCTTTTTGGTGGAAAACTTGGTAGTGTACTCTTCTTGAATCTCAGGAGTGCTCCACAGTGGCAGTGTAGTCAATTCAAACTCTCCAGATTCAGTACTGGAAGAAGCAGAAGAGGCAGCAGCAGGAGTAGAAGGTTCTGCACTTTTTGAAGAAGAGGGTCCAGTTTTCTGAGATTCTGCTTTGGATGAAGATTTCTGGCATTTAGAGGGAGTAGCTTTGCTGGGTTCGGCTTTTCTCTTTGATTTTTCTCCTTCTTTGGTAGCGAATTGAGATTTAACATTCCTTTTAGGATGAGCCACAGCTTTTCCTGTTCCAGGAATTTTAACTCTTGCTATTTCTCGGTTGAATGAAGCAGAATGTGGCTGAGAATAGGTTTATAGGATGCGAATGGAAGTTCAAACGGTGAAGAATGACGGTTTTTGGACAGGAGTTAAGAGGATTGAAGAGAGAATCAGAACAGACTCAGGGAGGTTACAAATAGGGTTGCGTCTGTTCTGTGGAAAACCGTCGCATTTAACGTGTGTAACCGTCTGACAGACGAATTTTGAGGGGTCAAAATTGGAACTTCGGGCAGTTACAAGTTAAACCGTTCAGCACAGCTTACTGACAGATGAATTTTCATCTTGAAAGTTCGTCTGACAGTGGCTTGAAACAAGCAATACAAGCATATCAGACGAATTTTGTTTCAACAAAATTTGAATGTTGGAAAGAAAAAAAACACCATTACACAAACCATCAATCAACAGACGAATTAAGCATGCAGATCTTTATCTTTCAAGCATTCATTTATCAAGAACATGTTTCAACAGACGAATTTTGAACTTGACAATTCAAATTTTTCAATTTTTGCAAAGATTGTCCAACATTCGTATGTTAAGAAGTAATAATTCGTATAACAGTGATGGACAATCATTACTTTGAAATTTTTGATTTTGGAAATTCGAACTTTCAAGCTTCAACAAATGAATTTCGAGGCATAACCGAGAACTGTTCCAAGGCATAACAGGCCAAAGTTCGTCTGTTGGTCAACCAAAATTCGAATGTTGACCATGTTGACCAGTTCAAAGACATAGATTATCAATGAAATTCTTCTATTATTCAAACAACATACAAATTTCAACTTTAAAGACTTACAGAATGGATCCAGAACTTAGGATAATTATTATTCACTTCATTTTCTGGTTGCTCCAATCTGGAGTGCTCCAATCTTTCAAACTTTTAGCCATTGATTTTCACAAGGAGCACCTGCAACTACACTAAGACAAACTCCGATGCTCAAGTTAGAATTTATTCTAATATCAAAAACTTTAAAGACAGAATTGCACAGAAATAACTTACAATTCACTGGGATTTACCATTCCCAATTCTCTCCTTATTTGGCAGTGTCTGTCTTCTGATAGAGGTTTTGTGAGTATATCAGCAACTTGATCCTCTGTTGGTATGTATTCCAGTCTAACTTCTCCTTTTAGAATGTGATCTCTTATGAAGTTGTGCCTTACTTCAATATGTTTCGTCCTTGAATGCATGACAGGATTCTTGGTGATATTTATAGCACTTTGGTTGTCACACATGATTGGTATTTCTTTCATTTTAACCTTAAGATCTTCAAGCTGCTGTTTCATCCAGATGACTTGGGCACAACAGCTTCCAGCTGCAACATACTCAGCTTCTGCAGTGGATAAGGCTACACTGTTTTGCTTTTTGCTGAACCATGAGACCAGGGATCCTCCAAGAAACTGACAAGTTCCACTTGTGCTTTTTCTGTCAGTTTTGGATCCTGTAAAATCAGCATCAGTGTATCCTTTGAGATCTTCTCCATTGCCTTTTGGATACCAAAGACCCATTTGTGATGTTCCAATAAGATATCTAAAAATTCTTTTCACAGCTGTTGCATGGGATTCTTTGGGGCATGATTGGAACCTTGCACACATGCAAACACTGAACATAATGTCAGGTCTGCTGGCAGTTAGGTATAGTAGGGATCCAATCATTCTTCTGTACTGAGTAATGTCAAATATCTTCCCGTTTTCATCCATGTCCAGTTTGGTTGCAGTGGCCATAGGTGTTCCCATTGGTTTGGCATTCTCCAAACCAAACTTCTTTAGCAGTTCCTTTAGATACTTGGATTGACTGAGAAAGATACCATCATTTTGCTGTCTTATTTGCAGTCCAAGGAAGAAGTTGAGTTCACCCATCATAGACATCTCGAATTCTCCCTACATTAACTCAGAGAATTTCTTGCAAAGAGTTTCATTAGTAGCACCAAAAATAATATCATCAACATAGATTTGAACAATTAGCAAATCTTTATTTTCTTTCTTAGTAAATAAGGTTGTGTCAACTTTGCCTCTGTTAAACCCCTTATCAGTTAGAAAATTGCTCAGTCTCTCATACCATGCTCTAGGGGCCTGTTTTAAACCATAGAGAGCTTTCTTCAGTTTATAAACATGGTTTAGTTTTGTAGGATCCTCAAAACCTGGAGGTTGATCTACATATACTTCTTCCATGATATATCCATTCAGAAAGACACTTTTTACATCCATTTGATATAATAAAATATTTTTCATGCATGCATGTGCCAGCAGTATTCTTATAGCTTCTAGCCTAGCTACTGGTGCAAAGGTTTCTTCAAAATCAATACCTTCTTCCTGATTATACCCTTTAGCAACCAATCTAGCTTTATTTCTGATTATTGTTCCAGATTCATCAAGTTTATTTCTGAAAACCCATTTGGTACCAATAACAGGATGATTTTTGGGTCTAGGTACTAAATCCCAAACTTGATTTCTTTCAAATTGATTTAATTCATCTTGCATAGCCATAATCCAGTATTCATCAGTTAAGGCTTCTTCAGCACATTTGGGTTCAATTTCAGAAATAAAGGCACAGTTGAGCATTTGATCCCTTAACTGTTTTCTGGTTTTGACTTTCTCTTGAACATTCCCTATTACTTGATCAATAGGGTGATTCCTTTGATATCTCCAAGCTCTAGGGAGTTCTTGAGTTGTTTCTTCATTATTTTCTTCATCAAACTCTTGCTCCTGGATATCTTCCTCTGTGTCAACAGATTCAGATATCTTTGGAGGTTGAGTTTTACTTCTGTCAGAAATTTCCAGTTTTTCAAAATTGAAAGTAAGATCATCCTTATTGGTAACATGTTTTGAAACAGTTTCATTTTCAATGAAGACCACATGCACTGATTCTTCTACTATATTTGATCTTTTATTATAGACCCTATAAGCCTTACTCCTACTAGAATAGCCCAGAAATATACCTTCATCGGATTTGGCATCAAATTTACCTAGATTTTCTTTACCATTGTTGTGAATGAAGCATTTGCACCCAAACACATGGAGGTGTGACAGATTTGGCTTTCTTCCCTTGTACAGCTCATATGGAGTCTTCCCAAGGATTGGTCTGATGTAGGCTCTGTTTATGATGTAGCTTGCTGTATTCACTGCATCAGCCCAGAACACTTGAGAGAGTTCCTTCTCATTCAGCATAGCTCTAGCCATCTCTCCAATGGTTCTGTTCTTCCTTTCTACCACTCCATTTTGTTGAGGAGTTCTTGGTGCTGAGAAGTTGTGGTCAATCCCATGCTCATTGCAGAACTCCATGAAGTATGCATTTTCAAATTCTCCTCCATAGTCTGACCTGATAGACACAATAGAAATACCTTTCTCATTATGCACTTTCTTAGCTAAGGTTACAAATGCATCAAAGGTATCACTTTTAGAAGAAAGAAATAATGTCCAAGTAAATCTAGAATAGTCATCAACAATTACAAGCACATACATATTATCACCAAGACTTTTTACCCTAGAAGGTCCAATCAAATCCATATGCAGCAGTTCAAGTGGTCTAGTTGTGGTGACTACGTTTTTGGATTTAAATGATGATTTAGTTTGTTTTCCTCTTAGGCATGCATCACATTCTTTATCCTTTTCAAAAGATATTTTTGGTAGACCAGTTACTAGCTCATTTTTGATTAGTTTAGACTGTTGATTCATGTTCACATGAGCTAATCTTCTATGCCATAGCCAACTATCACTCCTTTGACTGATTAAGCATACAGAATCTAAGGGAGGAAGTTCATCAAGATCAATAGTATAGCAGTTACCATCCCTTTGAGCTTTGAGGATTACTTTGTGATCACTTTTTCTGATGACTAGGCAAAACTTTGAGTCAAACAGCACCCAGTTTCCTTTGTCACAGGTCTGACTCACGCTTAGCAGGTTGTGGTTGAGGCCAATCACAAACAGCTCTTCAATGGATGTTTCTGGATTTTTGCCCACAATTCCAATACCAACGATTTTGCCATATTGGTCACCTCCAAAGGTCACCTTTCCTCCTTTCTTGTCTCTCAAGGTGATGAACTTCTCCTTATCACCAGTCATGTGACTTGAGCAGGCACTGTCCATATACCATTTGTTGCTTTTCTTAGCTTTGAGACAGACCTGCAAAACAATGTTTACGTTTTCCTTTTAGGTACCCAAATTTGCTTGGGTCCTTTTTGGTCAGTATATCTTTTCCTAGATGCAGATGCAACTTTGGGAACCCATTCAGCTTTCCTGCCAAGTCCATTTTTCTTCAAAACATAAGAACTGGAAATATGTCCCTTTTTGTTACAGAAATGACAGGTGGTGAAAGGACTGCTAGATTGAGATGCAGGAAGAAAACAGTGCAGATAATACTTTTGTCTAGTATGCCTTGGTTGATCATATGTTTTAATGTGATGTAATGCATTAGTTTTCATTTTAATGTTCTCAGCATGAACAAAATGTCTCATATAAGCATTCTGATTTTTCTTCCTAATCTTTTCCTTGACAGCACATGGATCATAGCCAAGACCAGCTCTTCCTTGTGATATTCTTTGGCTCCCCATTAATGCAAACAATATATCTTTGCCTCTAGAGAGCCTAGACATACTTTTAACTAAATAATCATTAGTTTGCTTGAGTTCAATGCATGAAGTGCAATAAACAGATTCAGTAGTAGGCAAGGAGGTAATTTCAGAAACTATGCTTTGGGATTCTAGCTTATTTATCTTTTTCTTTGCCAATTTCAGTTCTTTAGCAACTTTAATGAATTCATCATGAAGCTCATGAAATGCATCTTGTAATTCAGAATAGGAAGGTTCAGATTCATATACCTCTTCTTCCTGATCACTGCTACATGAGGGTAAGACTTCTTCTGAGGCAAGTGCCATTAAACAAATGTTGGCAATCTCATCCTCATCTTCTTCTTCCTCATCTGAGCTGTTGCCCCAGATGGATGAGATATAGGCTTTCTTCTTCTTCCCTTTGTCTGCAGCTTTCTTTTCTTTTTCTTGCTTCTTAATGAATTGGGGACAATCCCACTTAATGTGTCCGTGCTTCTTGCACTCATAGCAAGTCACAGGTTCTTTTGCCTCTTTCTTGTTTTCTCCAGTTACTCCTTTCTTGAAGAATTTCTTGCTCTTCTTCTTGCTGTAGAATCTTCCGAATTTTCTGACCATCAAAGCCAGAGTTTCCTCATCCAGCTCATCTCCTTTATCAGATTCTTCTTCCTTTTCAGCAGCTTTGAGGGCAAGGCCTTTCTTCTTTCTATCCAGCCCAGCTTCCTTGAGTGCTTTGATCTTTCCTTCATACTCCTCAAGGCTGCCGAAGAGAGCTGTGACAGAAGCCATTGATTCTCCTCTGGCTTCTTCTATTGCTGTCACCTTGGGCTGCCACTCCAGAGGTAGAGCTCTGAGTATTTTTCTCCCTTTCTCAGACTGTGTGTATTCTTTTCCCAGGCTTTTTAGTTGATTCACAATGAGGGTGAATCTCTTTTGCAGCTCCTTTACAGTTTCCCCTTCACCCATTCTGAAGCTTTCATACTCCCCAATGCACGTGTTCAGCCTGTTCTCCCTGACTCCAGATGTTCCTTCATGTGCAATCTGCAGAGTATCCCACATTCCTTTTGCAGTGGTGCATTGTGAGACTCTGTAGAATTCGTCCTGGTTCAGGGCACTGACTAAACAATGCTTTGCTTTGAAATTCAGTAGGACTCTCCTTCTGTCCTCATCATTCCATTCTGCTTCCAGTTTCTCTTTGTGTCCTCCATCTTCAGTTAGAGCCATTGGAATGAAATCTCCTTTTTCAATCACTGACCAGATGTCAAGTTCAATTGATTGAAGGTAGATCTGCATCCTCATCTTCCAGTATCCATAATGCTCTCCACTGAAGCCTGGTGGTCTGTTAGTGTTGTTTCCTTCAGGAAGTATACTCTCTCCAAAGCCAGCTATCTTAATTCCCGGACTGTGAGTTCCTTTGAATGGGAATCTGGGCTCTGATACCACTTGTTAGCAAGGCTGACTTCCCAAGAGGGGGGGTGAATTGGGAAGATTGAATTTTTTCTGCACAAAGTGAAGTAAGTGAAGATATCACAGTATAATGAAAACAATGCGTAAAACAGAGCAAGCAGAAAAGTAAAGATAGGGAGAAGAAAACTCAGTAATTTATCCTGGTTCGGTCTTTCCACTTGACCTACATCCAGTCCTCAAGACACCTCTTGAGATTTATCCACTATACAACAAGAATTTCAATGGGCTTCTTGCTAAGGCCACAGTACACGAGTATGCTCTGTTTCTGAGCTCTCTCAAACTCTCCAAGCACTTTCACTATGTGCTTCCCAATTCCCTTGTGAATACCCCTCACAAGTAAATCTATCTTCCAGATGAAGAGTAGATTGATTACAATAAAATAACTCTCTTGAAAAGAGTAGATATGAAAGTTTCAGTACAAGTATAGAAGTTGAGAGGGTAAAAGCTTTTGAGAAAAGATTTAGCAGAAATTCGGTACACACTTGTTTGATTTGTTACCCACAACTTCAAATGTTGTTGTATTTATAGATTTAGGTCTCAAATATCCGTTAGAGACTTTAATCTATCCGTTAGAGAAGTTATCCAACGGTTACTCTGAAAAACTATCCGTTTACCAACCGCATTTAATGTTTCTGACATACTGAAATTCGAATTTTGGCTGGTCAACAGACGAATTTCGAAGGAACCGAAGGTTAAAGCTTCCAACGTTACAACACGAAGTTCGTCTGTTCATTAAGTGAAATTCGAATTTTGAAACTTACAAAACATTTTCACAATGTGACATACGAATTTTCAAGAAGAAAGTTTTTCGGTTAAGTGTGAATAGTATTTTCAATTTGCTACAGTGCCCTCGAAATTCGAATTTTGAAAGGGTGAAATTCGTCTGTCAGAGAGACTCTTTCCTGACTAATTTCATCATTCGAATGTTGATGTTTCACTTAAACAGACTTAAGATTTTTGCTTCTGAAATTCGAATTTCAATGTTCAAAGTTTGTCTGTCAGAGAGCAGTTTTGAAACTTAAATCATTCTTGATCTCAGATGAACTTTAACATAGTATCAGACGTATTTCTTCTATTCTCTCAAATTTTGTTTTGTCTGAAATTCGAATTTTGGAGACTTAAAGTTCATCTGTTACAAAGAAGCTTCTTTCAGACTTATATGAAAATTCGAATGTTGGCAGTTCAAAATTCGTCTGTCAGAGAGCATTTATCAAACTCAATTTCATTTTGATTTCAGATGCATTTTATCATAGTCTCAGACGAATTTCTTTGGTTTTCACAAACTTCATTTTTTCTTGAAATTCGAATTTTGAAAGTGTGAAGTTCGTCTGTTACCAGAAAGGCTTCTTTCAGACTAGATGAAAATTTGAATTTTGAGCAGCCAAAATTCGTCTGACAGAGAGCCATCTCTTCAGACTCATTCAGTTTCAGCTCGAAGTTCGAACTTCCAAAGGCAAAGTTCGAATTTCCATCTTGACAGTTTAGCTTAATCTTTCAACCTTCGTCTGTTTGTGGGTGTTTTTCAAATAGGTAAAGTTTTAACACAAAATCAAGGTTTGAAAACATCTTTTTCTCAAATCAAAATCTTTTACCAAATCATAACAAAAACTAAAGATCCTACAAGAGATCTAATAGCAAATACTCATAAAGTCTTCACTTGACACAGCTTTGATCTCCTTTGATATCTTCAATTCAAGCTCTTGAGTGTTGGTTTATAATCATCAAAACTCTTGATTCAACACAAAGGTATTATGGTATCTTCCAATAATACTGATGAGAGGATATCCGATGGAAAGCTTCGACACCCGGCAGATTCTCCTCAATGGAAAAAAGTCAATCAATTGTTTCTTGAGTTTGGAAATGACCCAAGAAACCTTCTGCTTGCACTTTGTACTAATGGAATGAACCCTTATGGAACCTTAGTAGTAAACATAGTTCATGGTTAGTTCTATTGGTGATTTACAACCTACCTCCTTGGCTCTACATGAAACGCAAGTACATCATATTGTCTATGATGATTTCGGGCCCAAAACAGCCAGGAAATGATAGATATTTACTTGGGACCTTTGATTGAAGACTTGAAAATGTTGTGGAATGAAGGCGTGGATATATTTGATGCGTGTCACAAGGAGTCTTTTAGGATACGTGCCATGATCTTCTACACGATAAATGACTTTCCAGCATATGGAAATTTGTCTGGATATAGTGTTCAGGGGCATACAGCATGCCCTATATGTGAAGAAGGCATATGCTACAAACAATTACCATTTAGAAGGAAGACAGTCTACCTTGGCCACCGAAGATTTCTCAGACAAAACCATCCGTATCGTAGATTGAAAAAAGTTTTCAATGGCCCACAAGAAGATCAAAATGCTCCACAGGCATTAACTGTAGAGCAAGTTTATCAACGGGTGAAAAACATCAACGTTATCTTTGGTGAGACTTAAAAGGTTGCCACTGAAAAAAATTTATGGAAAAAGAGATCCATCTTTTTTGAGCTTCCATATTGGCGGAGTCTTGAGGTTAGGCATAGTATTGATGTCATGCATATGGAGAAAAATGTGTGTGATAGTCTTATTGGAACACTTCTCAACATACAAGGAAAGACCAAGGATGGTATGAATGCTAGATGAGATATGGTTACAATGGGAATACGAGTAGAGTTAGCTATGCAAGAAGGAGGTAGGAGGAATTATTTGCCCCCAACTTGTCAAACATTATCCATAAATGAGAGAAGAAGTTTTTGTGAGTGTTTACGTGTTGTCAAAGTGCCCCAAGGATATTCTTCAAATGTTAAAAGACTTGTGTCAATGAAAGATCTAAAATTAGTAGGCTTAAAGTCTCATGACTACCTTGTCTTGATGCAACAACTACTACCTGTGGCTATTCAAAACATTTTATCAAAAAAATTGAGAGACACTATAACTAGACTATACTTCCTTTTCAATGCTATATGTAGTAAAGTCATTGACCCTACAAAATTGGATGAATTAGAAACTGATGCTGCCATTATCTTGTGCCAACTTGAAATGTACTTCCCACCTTCATTTTTTGACATAATGGTGCATTTAATTGTCCATCAAGTGAGGGAAATAAGGTTGTGTGGCCTTGGTTATCTGCATTGGATGTACCCATTTAAGCGATATATGAAAATCCTAAAAGGGTATGTCAAGAATCCACACCGGCTTGAGGCATCTATTGTTGAGAGATATGTTGCTGAAGAAGCTGTTGAGTTTTGTACAGAATACTTGTCAGAAGTAGAAGCTATTGGACTTCCTAAGCCTCGCCATAAGGAAGAGGTGAAGGTAAGGGTATTAGGGGAGTAAAAGTGATACCCATAGGCCGTGAAGAAGTGTTACAAGCACATCTATACATCTTGAATAACACTGATGAAGTTCAACCTTACTTAACCACACATAACAGCATTATAAGGACTAAAAATCCTTGAAAGAATGATAAATGATTGGTGAATGAGCACAACAAGACTTTCAAGTCATGGTTTAATGAACATGTTATGAATGATGACAATATCTCTGATACATTAAAATGGTTAGACAATGGGCCTCAATTTGAGGTCATATGTTGGAGTGGATATTGTAACATTCTGATTTTCACTAACTATAGAACTCATAACTTGAACTTCACATGCTTTGTATCTATGTTTTAGGTTGGATTTTGATTGAATGTGAACATGTATTATATGACCATATAGAACCATTAGCTAGAACTAAATAAGTTGGATATGCTATTTAGAAACTATGACCATTCAAAATTTCATATGCTGTTATATACAAATCTAGATAAAATTTGACTTAATGGTTAACTGTGAATGTGTGCTATATGACATCAAAAATCCTGTGAAGCTATAGGTTGAGATTCTATACCTTGGGAGACATGGTAGTAATAGTACTTAGGGACCAAATTGCAAAGAGAGTTAAGTCTTGGGGTCAAAGTAAGAATTGATGTAGTAGGCACTAAAAGACAAAATAATGGGATGTAGATGTCATTTTTCCAAACAAATTATCTGCTCAGCATTTGATAGTACCGGTTGTAGGAATAGAGTCAAAAAAATAATCGTCAAAAATTATCCTCTAATAAGCAGAACCAGAAAATGCATATATTAGATAGAAAAGAGGACCAAAGTTTTATAATTTAGAAATTTCTAAAAAATAGAAAATAAGTTTGTATTAGAAAATCCAGATATATTATGACTCAGAATAAGACACTGGATTTTTCTACCAAGTTTAAATAGCCATAGGATCAGTCTATGAATAATTGGATTAATCGGCGAATTAGAAAACGTATAAAACTTAATATCAAGTCTAGATTCATTAGAGATTGAATATGACTCAGCAACATGTCTAGATTCATTTTAGACAACCAGAATATTATTTTAGCAACAGATAACTGATATGACTCTAGTTTCGGCAGTAATAAACAAATGAACTTAGAAACCGACATTATGACCTAATTAACTGTCTATGAGGAAATTAGTCACTAATCAGGATATATTGAAATTTAAAAACAATGCTCTAAGTCCCAAAATATATAATTACATTACTGAATTAATTTTAGATCCTAAAACCCAGAATAAGGAAGAATTGGACTCGAAATCGGTAGAAGGAGCCCAAAAACCTGTATACCTTGAACTAAGACCCAGAATGAGATATGTAAAGCCCAAATTACATAAAAGTATATTCCTTGGGCTGATTAGACAAGAAAGTGACGAAAATTAAGAGGAAAAAGAAGCAAAAATCAATTTGAACTCGAACACACACATGGCACCATTTGAAGTAAACACATGTTAAAACCAAATAAAATATATTTTTGGGTTGACAATATCAACTAAAAACTTCTAGAAAAGGGCAAGGTGGTAGCTTCATAAAATCCTCACATGATAAATTAAATAAATTAATATGGAATAATTAAGAGCTATTGGATCAAGATCTAATCCAAGGGCCATTATGTCTTCAGCTCACCTATAAATAAAGGCTCCTCCTTCCCCCATTTAGCCATCAAAATTTCATTAAAGGTAGAGAGAGGTTAGAGTGAGAAGCTCTAGGAAAGAAGGTGTGATCTGAGGTTCTGAAGTTCTGAAGAATATTTCTAGGTAATATGCTTTTCCTTTTCTTCCATTTATATTTTAGTTTAGCTATTTGATTTATTAAGAGTAGTCATTATGGTAGTAGAAACATGTTTTTGGGATTTACCATGATGAAATATTGGATCAAAGTTAAGGTTTTGCTACAATAATGCTTTGAATGTCATGAAGGTTGTTTGAACACGCATGATCATATAGAACATGATTTTAAGTTTGATTCTTGGTAATTATGGTTGTACTGTTATGCTGCTGAAATTAAGTGTGGGAAAATGAATTGCCATATTACTGAGATTCTGTCTGAATCTCACCCTAATATCTAACATTTTTAGGCCCCGATTTTGTCCAACGAAATGAAATGACAAGCTAATGAGGAAATACTGTCCAAGTCATTTTAGAATCATATTACATTTTGTATTACATTACATAGGATTAGATGGTATGTTACATTATATAATGTAAATTACAACATTTTGATAATGAAATATTATGTCCCTATGCTTTAGTGTTGAGATTTTCCCTATTCTTTGTTTATGCTTCATTATTAACAGGATAAAATCTATAAAATTCGAAATTTACTGTAACATTAAAAGTGTGAATCAAAATTTTTAATTTAAAATAGACATCATAAGCTTTTCATAGAATTTGGAATCACCTCAATACGATTTTTGTAGAATTAGTTATGAATTTTCGAAGTTTAGCAAAATTTTACAACCTAAGCTTAGTCTATGCGAGATTAAGAGCTCATTTCCTTTCAAATCACTTTATTTTGAACCTTAATCATGAAATAATGCATGTTTAATGGTTGCAAAGTAAGGTGTTACAGATATGACATTAATGGATATTCCTTCTATACAAAGGCCAGGATGATAAGAGCACTATGCAAAATAGTGGGGTTATGATAGTGGCTGAATCAATGCATTGTTCTAGCTCAAAAGATAAAAATCATGTAATTGCAGCCATATCATATTTTGGGGTTATTGAAGAGATTTTGGAGGTTAACTATATGAAATTCAAAGTGCCTATTTTCAAATGTAAATGGGTTGATAGTAATAATGGTGTGCAAATAGATGATTTAGGATTTACTTTAGTGGATCTTAATGGGGTGGGTTATAAGGATGAGCCCTTTATCATGGCATTCCAAGTGAAACAAGTATTTTATATCACTGATCCAGCTAATGAAAGGTTGTCTGCGATTCTCTAAGGGAAAAGGGTAACTCTTAGTGATGAGAACTATGAACCAAATTTTGATATTTGTAAGACTCCTCCATTCTTATCAAAGCTACTTGGATTGAATGAAGAAGATGAAGTACATGCCACATGAGATGATCATGATGAAGGGACATGGGAGATTATCCCTGCATGAAAAAATTGAAATAGTACAAGCGATTTTGCTAAGTTTGTTATTTATCTTATCTGATTGTTTAAATATACCTACATGAGAAAATTGAATTTTATACGGTTTGATAGTTTACTTACCTTAATTATCTTATCTTATTTGTAGTTTACTTCCCTTAATTTTCTTATTGTCTAAACAGGTACATGGAAGCCAACAAGTCTATTCATAAGAGAGGTAGACGTGCCACACGGTTAAAGGACTTGACTCTCGGCCAAGGAAATGAGCAAAGTATATGTGTTGACTTTGATTCGAGTTGGAATGCTATCGGGCCTAATAGGATCAAATTTAATAGTTTTGTCTCCCTACAAGGACGCAGCAAGCCCAACATCTTGTATCCTAAGTGGGAAAAAGTACATAACTATTTGAAGAATAGTATTTGGGAAAGTATAATGGTATATCACACTATATAGTTATCTTTTTTATAACTAACATATCTATCTACATCACTAAGTCACAAACTTTTTTGTTTGCGTGTATATTGTAGCTCACTTATGATGTTCCCAATAATGAAGCATTGAAGACAAGGATGATACAATATGCAGGGAAGCGTTGGAAGGAATTTAAGAGCAATCTAGGTAGATACTTTTTTGGGGAGAAGAAGGGCTGTAATCCTTGTGATGATACTAGTTTCTTAACGAAGAGACTTGGTAGGCTTTTGTTGATAGTAGGAGAGATCCTACATTTTTTGTTAGTATCCCAAGAATGAGTAAATGAATTGACTTCATTATTTATTAATTATTAATTTCTTGATGAAAACTTACCATTTATTGTTACCAGGAGAAAAGAAAAAAGGGTCAAGAGGCACGATAAAAAAATTTGTACCCCCACACATTGTCTCGTGGGGGTTATAGGGGGCTTGAGGAGAAGATAATGTAGGAGAAGTTGAAGGCTCAATCTGACTCATCAACGGTTACTTCTCTTCTATCTCCACCTATTTGACATGAGAAATGGAAGAGAGCGCATATGACAAAAAAATGATAGTATGTCACCGAGCAGGCTCATGTAGTTATTGAAAAAATTGTAAGTAATTCATCATCAATCAAAATTTTTATTTGCTTTAGTAATTAATGCAAGTACTCATTATGTTTATTATTTCTATGCTATAGGATGCTTTTGAAGAACAATACTCCCAGGAAAAATTCACTCTTATTGGAAGGAAAGATATCTTAACCACTGCAATTGGGAAAGAGGAGCACCCTGGCCGTGTCAAGGGAGTTGGACGTGGTATAGGCATCAGGGAGTACTTTGGAGGGCCTTCACACCATAGATTAGAAATGGTGACAAGGGAAGAGATGGAGATGATAATGGAAGAAAAGATGGAAGCTTAGAAGGAGCAAATAATGTTCAGATTTTCTGGGCCATCTTCAAAAATTCATAACAAATCATATACTTATCCAAATCAAGTGATCTTTAGATCTTTGGAAATATCTCTATGTCTAATTTCCAAGAATATATAACACTCACATAGGAAACTGAATTTCGAATGAACAGTAACTGTATAACTGATCAGTGTGCATAATGGACAGATTTACATACCAACTACCAAAAACTAAATACATAACCTACTCACATGATTCAAACCCTTCCAAAATGTATTCTTAACATCACAATAACTCTAAAGGAACATGATAGTAGCAAGTCACAGCTTCATGAAAATACGTATGATTTCATATATAATTACAAGAAAACAAGCAACCAAGGTGGCTATAAATCTAATCATCATTAATCCTCTCCTTGCCTCTTGTCTTCTTGGGAGTCTTGCCATCACTTGAACCTATCATGTTAGTGCTTGGGGGTGAGATTTGGGAGAATCTCAGTAGCTAGTTTATCTCTTGCAAATATATCATTCAAGTTTCACAAATATTTCACATATAAACACATAAATCATTAAAATACCACATTGTCAAGTAAAAATTTCGGCAGAGTTTACCCTTAGAAAATGGACATCCCGAGGAATAAAACCCCTCATTTTACAGCCAAAACTAGTCACAGAACAACACAAATACAATATGGCATCAAGTTATAATCATAGAAACAACAAAGAATAACATATTGCAATAAAATAAATCCATCTACCTTTTATGCTTTCCTTTGCTTTTGCACTTGGAACCAAAACTTTCACTAGCTTTCTTGAACTCCCACAAGTCCTAAAACATCATTCAATGTCAACTTAATCAACTCAAAACAAAGATTGCTTTACAAAGTCTCACTAAAGCCCTAAAAATCCAAATTCTTTATCTCTTGGTTTTCCTTGAATCCAATACTTATTTTTAGCTAATTTGGACCCAAGGAATCCATTTTTAGCATCAAAACAATGAAAATCCAACTATTTCCCATCATAATAAGCTCACCAAAATCTGACTTATAGGAAGAGAAATTGGTTTTTCTCAAAACTTACTTAAATCACACTATACTTGATTCCTCTTGCAAAATCTCATACCAAATCATGATTTTATGACTTTAAAACAACTCCCCATACTCAAACAAGCTTAGACCAAAATTTCATAGAGATGGGAAAGAAAATATTTCATAGAAACTTAAGCCAAATAACCAAGAAAAGACACTAGAACACTTGTAAGTCATAAGAGAAACACTTACAAATTTTCTTGGATTTTCCTCCAATTTTTTTCCTATTTTTCTTTCTCCCTCACGTGGCTGCCTTTCTTTTCTCCAATTGCAGACTTCTCTTCCTCATTTCCTTGCTAATTGATTGGCCAAAACATGGGGAAGAAGGGAGTATATATAAAAATCACCAACCAATGAAAATTTGCCACTTAATCTCTTGATTTTTCTTACTTTTTCATGAAAAATAATAAACTATGGCTAATTTGACATGTGCAGCTTGTGGAGCACGAAATGGGGAGGATTTTGATCTAAAAATTTCAGCTATTTACTTATCCAGATATATCCTGAACCGGTCTGGACAAATAAAGCTACTTTAGCAGTATATTTTACTATCATTGGAATACTAATTATAATTATATTGGGATATAAAATTATCATGATATACTTATCCCAATTGGTCCAAATATAAAATCCACACATTTTTCTTGAATGAACTTTCTGTAGTCCAGATTGACTTTTATCGGGTAAGATATTAATATTAAATCCTAATTACCCAATAAATATTATTTTGATCTTAATAAACTTTGTACTATATTTCATTGGTCTTAACTCAATGAGAGCTTCATTTTGACTGTAGTTTTTCATATTTACAAAAATACCCCTGACTCGGGACATATTTATAATTTTTAAAACTTTCGGGTCTTAGGTGTAATTTTCACCAAAATTAATAAGATTTGTTTCATTCAACAACGTGACGTCTACCGCCTTCGTTCTTCTCTCTTTCTTTTTTTTCCCTTCTTCTCTCTATTTTTTTTCCTCTTCAGGGGTAAAATAGTCATTTTTTCTTCTGATCGAGATAATTAACCTCTTTATCTTATTTCATGCAAAATGGTGTGTATCCGTTTTTACAAATTCCTTATAAATTTTAAAATATTGGACCTTAAATATTTAAGAGAAATTTCATGATATTACAATTCCCTCCCCCTTAAAATAAATTTCATCCTCGAAATTTAAAATATACCTTATGTAAATAGTTCTAGATACTGCTGCTTCATATCAGATTCCATTTCCCAAGTAACTTCATTTGAAGTTAAGCCTTTCCAGACCACCTTCACTAGAGGTATGTCCCTATTTCTCAGCTTTTTGACTCGATAGTCAATGATTCTTTCAGGTTTTACCTCATAAGATAGATTATCTTGTAAATTAACATGTTCATATTCTATAAGATGTGAAGGGTCTGGCTGGTACTTTTTCAATTGGGAAACATGAAATACATTATGAATTTGACTCAAATGAGGGGGGAGAGCTAGTTTATAAGCTACAGGTCCAGCTTTAGAAATAATCTCAAATGGTCCTATATATTTGGGACTAAGCTTTTTAACTTTAATTGATAGACTAACCCCTGTTGTAGGAGATATTTTGAGAAAAACATGATCTTCAATTTCAAACTCTAGCAGCTTTCTTCTTTTATCAAAATAGCTTTTCTGTCTACTCTGAGCCATTAGCAACTTCCTTTTGGTCATTTCTATCTGTTTGGAGGTCTGATCAACCAATTCAGGACCTAACATTTTCCTTTCATTCAATTCTATCCAACACAGTGGAGACATGCACCTTCTACCATACAGTGCCTCATAAGGAGCCATTTGGATACTGGTATGATAGCTATTATTATAAGCAAACTCAGCTAATGGTAAATACATATCCCAGTTCCCTTTCATTTCCAGTACACAAGCTCTTAACATATCCTCCAAAGTTTGTATAGTTCTCTTTGTTTGACCATCTGTATGAGGATGGTAAGCTGTACTAAATCTTAATTGAGTTCTTAAAGCTTGCTGCAAAGATTTCTAGAAATTGGATGTAAATCTTGGATCTCTGTCTGAAATAATACTGTTTGGCACACCATGCAATCTCATGATTTCCTTAATATACAATTGTGCTAATTTGTCCAGCGTAAATGTTGACTTAATTGCCAAAAAATGGGCTGATTTTGTTAATCTATCAACAATCACCCAAATAGCATCATTTCCAGAGGATGTTCTCGGTAACTCCATAATGTAATCCATAGAAATACTATCCCATTTCCACTCAGGGATCTCGAGAGGCTGCAACATACCTGATGGCTTTTGGTGCTCAGTCTTTATTCTCTGGCATACTAAACATCTAGCCACATACTGAGTAATATCACTTTTCATCCCTGGCCACACCAAACAACTTTTTCAAATTATGATACATTTTTGAAATACCTGGATAAATCGTGTATTTACTCTGATGGGCTTCTATCAAAATCTTTTCTCTGAGCTTTGCCACTGGAGGAACATAAATTTGGTTATGGAATCTTACCAAACCATTATCAGTCACATTAAATTCTTTTAGTTCTCCCTGTTTTAGCTTTCCCTTGACTATATCTATGAACTGATCCTCTTGTTGGGCCTGTATTATATCTTTATAAAATTCATTTCCAATTTTAGTCTCATGCAACCCGAGAGATAAATTCAAATCTCTAAAATCTTCAATTAATTTCATTTCACAAATCATCATATGGGCTACGTGAATGGTTTTTCTGCTCAAAGCATCAGCTACCATATTTGCTTTTCCTGGATGATACTTAATAGAATGCTCATAATCTTTTAGCAATTCCATCCATCGGCTCTGCCTCGCATTTAGTTCTTTTTGATCTTCTAAATATTTGAGGCTTTTGTGGTCACAAAATATCTCAGTGGTAGCACCGTAGAGATAATGTCTCCATATCTTTAGAGCATGCACTATAGCCGCAAGTTCTAAATCATGTGTAGGATAGTTTTCTTCATAAGTTTTTAACTAATGAGAAGCATAGGCTACTACCCTTCCATCTTGCATCAACACACAACCCAATCCATGTTTGCTAGCATCTGTATAAACCACGTATGGTTTCTAGGGATCAGGTAGAGTTAACACAGGTGAAGAGGTTAGCCTAAGTTTTAACTCTTGAAAACTCTTTTCGCAATTACTATCCCACACAAAAGGTTTTTCTTTTCTAGTCAATCTTGTAAGTGGCATCGCAAATCATTTCATGTAACAACCTACACTCATAAACCCCAAATAATCACCCGAAATATCAGAAGCCACAAAAAAGAGACGGAATAGTGTTAGGGCCACGGTCGGCTATAGTAACGCCATAACCTCAGAGAAACAGAATGGGTTGGCACCATGACAAAGCTTTTGGTGTCGTAGTGCCACCTGTTGATACCATATTAGCAAGTTACTGATTCTCCAAGCCAACTTTCGACGTTTACAACTTTGTACTCTGACCTCCGATTGACCTGATTCCAACTCTTACAGGTCACTTTTATTCAAATCTAACTATAGACACTGGTTTCACTCAAATCTATCTCTGTATGGGAATTTAGAACACCCAACACCATTTTGGCACAACCAACCTATCCAAGGAGATTTCACCCTTAGAAAACCACTCCTCTAAGATTTTACCCCCTTGAACCCCAATTCCAAATAATGGGCTACCCAAAACACACATACTAGGCCCAAAACCCTTTTTAGACTCACACATTCTGCCAATTAGGCCCGTCAACACACATTCCAACTACACTGACCCATATCGGGGTTCGAATTATCATTATACATACCCATCAATACATGCATATATCCATACCATATCATCATCAATCTTACCACACATCATTCATCATCATAAACATTCTACAACCACTAGCATCAAAATATCATTGTTCTCATATTGATTACAAACATATTATCCTACTTGGCACAATACATAACATAGACAATCACAAACTACCATTGGCTTGAATATTCCTAACGTCAGAGAGACTATGACTTCTTTGTCTTCTCCAGACTAGTACTAGAGTCTTCACCTAAAATATTAGTCAATGGAAGGGGTGTGAGAGAAAGTCTTAGTAACTGAGAATATAACCACAGCCAACCTATATCGATAATTCACACATATAGGCATATGGTACAATGCAATGCAAAATGACCTTATACTTGGCTAGAATTACGAACTAGCATTATAACAGAACATTTCCAATACGTGATTCCCTTCCAACAGCCGATGAAGACTAATTCCAAGACATCACCAAGATCACCTCAAACTAATGCAATCCAACCAAGGGTTACACTAGTGATTGGACTGTGGTTCTCCTCCCCTGGACCATCTGAATTGGTGGTCCACTGCCAATTGGCTTTTCTAGGCCATGAGAAAGGATTTATCACCAAGGATCCTTCTCCAAATCATCATATCATATATCAATATCATAACATATCAATGATCATCATTTCTTATGTCATCATCATATCATATCTCATCATGACCCCAACATCCACCTCACAATATGCATCAATAGTGATGATGTCAATGTCATGCTAACATGCCTCTAAATACATATATATTATCATCATGGTCATGCCAGCATGCAATGGTATGAGGATGCTACAAAATCATATATACACTTCATACAATCATCATCTCTCAAATAGTTGTATACATGCTGCGATATATAAAAAACCCATACATATACACAAACAATATGGTATAAACAGGAACATGCATATATACATGTATATATATCAATACATAGCACATAAATCACAAACACTCGGTTACCTTGAATTGTCGATACCACACACATGGTTCTCACAAGCTTTTGGATTGCCAACCATGACTTAAACTCCTCTGATCAACCAAACAACTACTACAATACCATAACATCTTCAATTAAAATAAAGCATAATTATCCAAAATCCATAATTCTACCATTTAAGCTCTACCCAAGGTTCTAACAACATTTTCATGCATTTTGGATTTCATGCTCCCTCAACCATTGCCAAGCTAGGGTTCAAGCAAAATCATACATACTCCCTGTAAAACTCATACCCAATTAACATTAACACTAAACCATATTTCAATAATCTATTTATATACATTTTAATAGGTAGAAACCTTGGCTAATCTGAAATATAGCACACTTGCATGGATTCCAACCGAAATTCATAGAAAAAAGAGAGGAGGGGAGGTTAGGGATCAATTACTAACAAAGATTAAAGCTCCTAGATGTAACAACCCTCAGTATACTATCCTAAACTTAGACTTGAGCTAACGGGAAGTATACTGGATGATGTGTGCAAGACTGAAGAAACCAGGATAGAGGAAGAGTAAGTTGGAGGTAGAAGCAATCCATGCCGCAACAAGACATAGGGCCACTGCGGCGAATGAGTTAGAACTCTATTAAATTTTTAGACAAAAAGGATTTCATGCCGGGGTGAACTTATTGCCCACTGCAACCCCAGCCCGGTTTTGGTGTTGTTGAAGTTTTTCTAAGTATTTAGGTTTTAGAAGAGTTAACTTGGGGTGTTTGAAAGTAGGTCGTTACATTTTGGTATCAAAGTAATGGTTCAGGCCATTGTTTCTGCTTGTTGTAGTACTTGGCACAATATGATTTACATAAACATGGATATTCCCTTTTGTAATACTAGTCTAGAGTCATATAACTAAATATGTTACTACTAGTGCATATGGGAAAGATGTGTCGTAGGAGGTCAGTGAAGCAATAATGATCTTATAGGAGAGATGCACAAGATAATGTGTGACAACCTACCTTCAAACACCCTAAAACAACTCCTCCAATACCTTTAAACTCAGGAAAACTTTAACAAACACCACAACATTGCTGATTTGTTGGGCGAACTTCTGATGAACACAACTTCATGCTTCAACCTCCGATTGACCTAATTCCAATTATTACAAGTCAATCTTGTCCCAATCTATCTATAAGCACCAATTTTACCTCAATCCAACTCCGTATGGAGATTTTGGACAACTGATGACCGATTTGATCACTTTTTGGCTAGAACTCACAACCTACCTCTTCTAATTACCACCAAAGGCAATTTGGCACTCAGGGACCATTCACATAGGTCCTATTTGGCTCAACCAACTTGTCCAAGAAGGTTTCACTCTAAGGAAACCACTCCTTCGAGATTTAACCTCATTGAACTCTATATTCATATAATAGGCTATATGCCTAAAACTAACATACATGGCCCAAAATCCCCTTTGGGCTCACACATATGACCAATTCAACTCACTGACACTTGCTCCAACACTAAAGAATTTACAGCATTTTAGTCCCTGGAAAAAATATAGCTAAGGACCCAAATGTTTTAAAATTATATTTTAGCCCAAATTAAGGGTAATTTTGAAATTATGCAAATTTTATGTCAAAATGAGGTTTGCAATGAGACAAACTCAATGGTATAACGCATTGGGGCAAATGAAATTTATATGAAGAAAGATTTAGTGCCGAGTATCAAAAGTGTACAGTGCACAAAAAAAGGGTACTGTGGGCCCCATAAAAGACAGATAAAGTAAGAAAAAGGTATGTGGGCCCCACATTTGGACCAATTGGAATAGAATATTATAGTAATTTTATATCCCAATATAGTTATAATCGGTATCCAAATAATAATAAAAGATACTGCTTAAATAACTTTATTTGTTCAAATTGGTTTAGGGTATATTTGGTTAAATAAAAGTACAATATTTTTGGACAAAAATGCCCTCAAATTCGTGCAAACCAAGTTGCACTTGGGGAAAATATATGAATTTAATATTTTCATGAAATTACTTGAGAATTCATGAACATTCAAGAATACAAGATGGCAAAATTTGATTGGATGATATTTTTATATATACTCCCACCTCTTGGACATCCTAGACACATGAGAAGGAGTGGGAGAATTTGTTGAACACAGCAAGAAGAGAAAGAAAACGTGAAGAAGAAGAGGAGAAAAAGAGAGAAGAAAAATTCAAGAAAAATCGGTAAGAAATTTCTCTCTTGATCTCTTGTGATTTTGCTTCAATTTTCAAGTAGTTTAGCATAGTTTGGGATGAGTTTCTGCTCTTTATTAGGCTGTGAATTTTGTCCAAGGCATAGGGTTTGAGAAAGAAAGTGTTTTCTTGCATGAAATTAGGGAGGAAGTATGAGAAAATTCAAGAAAAGTAGGTTTGACTGAGTTTGGAACCAAGAAAATGAAAATCACTCCTTTCCTCTTCAAACGCCTATTTTGGCTAGTAGATATGAGTGGAAAGGAGTTGAAGTTTCAAAGTTTTAATGTTAAAAATGGATTCCTTGGGTTCAAATTAGCTAAGGACAAGTGTTGGATTTAAGAAAAATCTAAAGATAAAGTACATGGGTTTTTAGGGTTTTAGAGAGACTTTTTGAATCCACCCTTCGTTCAATTAATTTAGTTGATTTTTGGTGATGTATTAGGGTTTGAGGAAGCTCATGGAAGTCCTTGGAATGATTGAAATCAAGAAGAAAAGGCTATGGATTTCACAAATGGAGCATAGTTACATTTTCTTATATTTTATTATCTTGCTATATTTTATTGTGAATGATGACTTGCGATATTGTTTTTATGATGCTTGAGACTGGTTTCAGCTATTTTTATAAGAGTTCTATTTCCCAAGACATCCATTTTCTAAGCCGTTATGCTACCGAAATTTTTATAAACAATATGATAATTTATGTCTTGATATGATTTTTATGATGTTTATGAGATTTTGTAGCATGCACAATAATGTAAATGTGTGAGATGTGACCAGCTACTAGGATTTCCAAAATCTCATAATGCAAATGACATCATGATAGGTTAAAGCTATGGAAAGAAATCTAAGGGAGGCCAAGAGCAAAAAGAAGGATTTGATGATTAAATTTTTATTTGCTATCATGCATGATCTTTTTCCTAAATTATGTAAAATTGTATATGTAATTTTGAGGCTGAGCTTTTATGTTGTTGTATACCTCCAAGCCTCTTGAGATTTTTGGTATTTAGTTTGGACAAAATATATGTATGTGAAGATGTTATATAATTAGTTTTTAAAGTTAGTATGTAAATCTGGGCAATTTGAGCATTGTTTGGTTAAGTGGATTCTGTGTGTTTGAAACAAAGCATTCACTATAAGTTACATATATTTTTAGAAACTAGACAAGTAGAGCTTTCCAAAGAGCTAAACATCACTTGATTTGGATAAGTATACGAGTTGTTGTGAATTTTTGAAAATGGGCCAAAAAGCCTGAAGAAAATTATTTTGACCTTTTGAATAGTAAGTGTCGGTCAAAATACTGCATGAATTGGTGCAGTAAAATTCAAGTTTCATATTGTTTCCATGTAGAAACTATTTTACGCTATTTTTAGAGACTTGAATGATTTTCATACGATTTTTCTGGAATTAGTTATGATTTTTCAAAATTCAGCCAGAAAATTAGGTGACCAAACGAATAGTATTTTAAATTTTGAAAATTTTCTTGTTTAGTCTTTTAATGATTGAAGCTTCTAAAATAGCCTTTTTAGGCGTTATATGTGCTATTATACATGAGAAATAATGTATAAAAATAAGATATGGTAATTTTGATATCATAGCAAAAATTCAGGCAAAAGGAACTATGAATCTTTAGGAAAGGAATAATAGTTAGTTAAAGTTATTCCTTCAAAGTAGATTGGCTCATTAGATTTTGCTATTGTGTGATGAAGACAAGAAAGATGCCTTTTTCCTCCTCAAACAGTAGTCAATTATCTTATCAAGAAAGGTTGCTTGAGCTAGTAGTTTAGGCTGAAAGTATTGGATCTAATGAAGTGCTAGTAGCAGGAAGTAGTGTACTAAGTGCTGGAGAAGGTACTTTTTAGCCTAGACTAGATCCTATTGCTGCAAAGCCAATGTGGGGAATTCCACCAATTAGTCCTCCTCTTCATGATAAAGGGACAAAGGTGGTGGAAGATATAGCTTGTGAAGTTGGATTCTTGATGGATTTAGATGATACTAGTCCTAGAGGTCCTATGAATGTTGAACATATAGTCCCAGAGGTCTTATGAATGTCAAACACATAGTCTAGGAATATTAAGGAAGTGTTTTAAGGAGTATGATAAATATTATTTAGGACCTGACCAGATCCTTATCTTCATCAATAATGTTGTGGAAGTTAAGCATTTCTTGTCCTAGGATGGACTTTAGTATCTAGAATTGTTACAGATAAATATAGTGACCAATGAAATTCCTGCAGATGAGTCATGGACACAAGTGAAGGCTAAGTTAGAAAGAAGGGAATTTCCTAACTTAGAAGACTGTGTTAAGACATGTGCCACAAAAAAGAATGCCCAGGATGCAAAAGGGAAAAATAAGAAAGGAAAGAAAAGTCAAAAGTCAAAGCTACAATCGAAGGATGAAGAATCGATATTTCTTTATGATGCTACTTAGAAAACTAGAGAAATTGTGGCACCATTATACAAAGAAAGTCAGGAGCACTTTTGGGAGTCATTGATGCTTGAGTTTCTTGATGTAGTTAAGGACGCTAGGTACTCTATAGAAAAGCAAGGCTATCATTACTCTGAACTAGCATGGGTTGATGCGATATTTGATGTTTTACTAGATAATGATGATTACTAGGGACCCATTAAGCTTGGACTCCAAAATTAGTGCCCGAGTATAGAGATCATATGAGAATTGAGTGAGAGGAAAATTCAGAAGAGGATCCAGAGGAAGCTCCTGATAGGGCAGAAAGTAGCTCTAGTTCTCCTGAAGACTAAATGGAGAAATGTTGGAATGTATATATTTAAATACAAGAACTAAGATAACTGCAAGTTTTGTATATGAAATATAAGCAGTCATATATAGTTTGAACTCATGTATATCAGTTATCACTAGATGAATAAAATAATATGTTTTGTATCCTCTGAGTTCAATCATGATATGTTCATGATTAAATAATTATGATTATAGATATAAAATGGTGTGCACCAGGAGATAGACAACAGTAGAAACCCTCGAACAAAGAGAGATACTATAAGTTGATCCTTTGCAAGTTATTATAAAAGATTAGATCAGTAACAAAGGACTATTGAACATAGATAGTAAGCCTTAGATACTCAAAGATAGCCTCAAGAAATCAAAGCTGAAGAATCACCTCTGAGGCAATAGAAGCAGCAGGTCCTTTAGGCTGCACCAATAGAATAGCCAGCAAGAACATCTATTGACTTACCTACTTAGTAGCCTAATATTTCTCAATTTAAAAAGCATGATCCTCCATCATTCAATGGAAAATTTGATATACAGACAGTAGACGATTGGATTTTGAGTCATGAGAAATATTTAGATTAATGGGCTATATCTCTGAAATAAAAATTCTACTAGCCTCATACATGCCTACAAAAGAGGCCAATAGATAGTGGTGAAAGCATAGAACTGATTTTGCAAGCTAGAGATATTCCCTTCACGTGGGAAAATTTTCTAGAACATTTTTATCATAAATATTTTCCATGGTCAACTTCGAATGAGAAAGATATGAATTTATGATGTAAGGGCAAGCAGAGAATCAATCTGTGGAAGAGTATATGGCTATATTTATCTAGCTGTCTAGGTATTCTATTTATCTCCGACAGTACAATGATGAAAGATGGAAAATAAAAAAGTTGGAAAGAGGTCTTAAGCTTATTATGGCAAAAAGTGTCCCTTATGCATATCATAATTTTTAATGTTACAATTAAAGTGAGCAAGATTACAAAAAACAGTTTGAATCATGAATTTATAATATCCACTCCTTTAGCTAGTACTAAGAAAGCTGCCATAACTCTTACTAATAAAGAAGGAAGCAGTAAGAAAAGAAGTAGCCATGAAACAATAGTAGCAAAAAATTTAAATGAGATGGTAAGAAAGGAGGAAAGAAAACACGGACAAGTGCATAGTCTACAATTAGTGCAGTAAAGCCTATAGTGGGAAAGCCATGTCTAGCAGATCAAAATGTTTTCTTTCAATGTGGTAAGACTGGACATTTTACTTAAGATTGCAATATGGAGGTGGCTAGATCTAGACCCTAGGTACAGAAAAGGGTCATTTACTCTTACTTAGTAGAAGACCCAATAGTCACTTGATTTGTTCAAAGATATTATCAAAGTTAATAATTACCTTACATGTGCTATGTTTGATTTAGGTGCTAAACGATTAGGCCCGACTATGGCAGTTTGCCATATGATTTGCATAATTATGAGAAACAAAGCTAAACCTCCTGCATATGTTTACATTGCATTGTATAGTATGAACATTGTAATACTACATTAGAATTAATGTGCATTCCTTTTCTAGGTATCAATATTATCAATGGCATGAGCTAGCTCTCTACAAATAGTATTCTTCTAGACTAAAAGATTAAGATTCTAATCTTGCCATAACCCAAAAGTATGCCATGTAAGACTAAGTGAATTTTTATATCAATTGCTCAAGCTAAGAGATACTTGGGAAAAGGTGGTCAAGAGTCTAATTATAATGTTTATGAATCCATCAAGATTCGAACGCAATGGTTATGTTATGTTTCCCCAAATGTAAGAAGAATTGTACTAAGTTTGTATCATTCCTTATTAAAGAAAGGCCTTGAAGTGTACTAGTGGCATCAGAGATTAGTCTTAAGGACATTTTGAGATAGTTGCTGGATTAGATGGTGATGTTTACAAAATTATTTCCTTAGGTCTTGAATCCTTTCAGAGTCAGATTGTAGTTAGATCTTATCAGAAAAGAGATGATGTAGGGTCACAGAGGATCCTAGTAGGGCTCAGAGATCACAGTAGACCAATTGTGAGGTTATAATATACCTCTAAAGAGAATGAAATGATGAGAAAGATTGATAAAACCTAGAGTTTTGATAGTTCTCTAAAAGAGGATGACCTAGGATGATTTCAGAAAAATATAAAACCTCACTAATCATCAACTAGTATGAATGTTTACCCTAGACTTTTCTCTGGTGCTAAGCCATTGATTAGAATAGTAAGAGAAAGATGTATGTAAATGATAATGAATATGAAAGGCAATGAAATAGCATTGGACTAGTGGTAGTAATAAGTATAGAAGGCCAGTAAAGCAAGAAGTAATTATGATAAAAGAAATGGGGGAAACTGATGACTAATGGAAGTTAGACAAAGGTTTAGTGTGAAGGAAAAGTATGATGTTTAAGGAATAAAGTATGAGCCATGAAAGGTGAAAATTCTGATAGGCAATTAAAGGATTATGAAACCTTGAGATAGTTGATTGCTAGGCTTAGTATGAAATATAGTTATGAGAGAGGTTTTTGGTTAAAAGATCTCACAATGAATGAAATCCTTCATTAGCTGCCAAGGTGAGGAAAAAGGGAGGTAGCTCTTGGGAAGAATCCCAATTAAGCAAAGAGATGAAATCCTTCATATGATAAAGGCAGCTGATGCAAGGCATATGAGAGGTAGCTCTTAGCGGGAAGCCCAATTAAGCAAAGAGATGAAATCCTCTGTAAGATGAAAGTTGCCAAGGCAGAGTAATGGGAGGACCCTCTTGGGGAGATGCCTAACTAAGCAAGAATAAATGATGGTTAGAGGCTAAAGACTAGATTCTAACTAAGCTAGCAAGAGACTTTTGAAGGGTTAATAAGTTCCCTCAAATTGTCAAATCACAAAGTAACCTTGGCCTAGCAAATGAGAAAGTTATGTATGAAAGTAAGCAAAACAGAAGAAAAAGAGATAGTAATCACTGCCCTAAGGCCCCAACCCATAAAGAGCCAAAAGTTTTAAAGGCTATGGTAATGGAAGTAATATGCAAGATTGTGGGAATGCACAGAAGCCCAAAGACATGATAGTATAGATTGACAATGGTTAGAATAAAGGAAATACTTATAAAAGAATGACCAGTACTTCACCCATGGAATAAAGATTAGTGGAAAAATGTTCCAGTAACGAAAAAAAGTGAGAATAGTGATAAGATGTTACTATAAGATATTATGCATAATGTAGGGAAAAGTGAACATGGGGATTGAATACCCTATTATTAAAAATAGTAAGATAGCAAGAGGTTACATAAATAAGTTATAGCTTAGAAAGAAGCCCATTACCAACATTCTTTAAGTCCAAAATTGGCATGAGTGTAACAGAATAGCTCAATATTTCACAGTTAAGCATGCTTGAGTAGGGAAATTTTAGGATAGGTGATCTATTGGGAAGCAGTAAAGAATAAGGAAGATGTAAGAAGTAAAAAAAAAAGGAAAAAAAGAAAAGGAAAAAATGTGCTAGTAATTAAATTTAGGCATAATGAATGATGATGATGTTAATTAGTCTTGCCAAGACACTTGTTACTATATGAACCAAAAGCATGAGCAGTATTATGGTTCTCAAAGAAGATGGTTAAGTGCTCCAAATCTTTAGGGGAGCATAACGACAGCTGAGAATTTTTTTTAAAAGCATTATGAAAGAAATCAAGGACTTGCTAAACCTAAAAAAAGGTAAGCTGGACTTATGACAATACATTTAGTAAGTCATAGAATCTCCCCTAGGATCGTAGTAGATCCTAATAAAGTAAGAACAATTATAGAGTAGGAGAGACTGAACACTGTAACAAAGATAAGAGGTCTTCAAGTTTAGCAAGATGTTATGAAAATTTTGTCCCAAGTTGTCTTATTGCTTAGCTAAAAGAAAGTTTTTGTCAGATAGAGATTTACAAAAATAGTTTTTATAAACTAAAAAGGCTAAACCTCCTCCCTTGAACTGATCTAAAGACAATTTATGTGCTGTATGACAGTAAAAGTATGGATCAGTATATAAGTAATGTAATAGAGTTAAGAGGTAGGAAGTAGCCTATGTTTTATAAGATGAAATTTTTGAAAAAGCTATTCCCACTCATAACAACGGTAATTAATACTCTCAAGATACGGAGTTATTATCCCTATGGCAGTGCTATAGGAGTAATTGAGACCACAATAGCCTCAAGTGATTATTAGAAAGAGATAAAAGTTAGATTTGAGGTAAAGAACATATAATGAAAAGAAGGATGGAGAAGACTTTGTAAATGTCATTTACACAAAACTAGTGCAATAACTTACACCTAAGAAGAAATTTCTCATGTAATTGGTTTAAAAGCCTGTTGTCTGGTGTCAATGGAAAAAAATTATGATATTGGAAAGATAAGAAAATTAAGAAAGAAAGGAGGAAATGGTTGCATGAAAATTTTCAGTGCCCCCTAAAGTAAGGCAATTTGTGATGTCCTCGATAGTTTCCCAATTCAAGAAGTATGAACCAGACCTTCTAAATGAATGAATAATACTAGAGTAAAATGCTGAAATTTTAAGTCAAGCAAAAAAGAAGGGAGATATTCCTCTAGTAAGAATGGTCTAGAAAAGCTTAATTCCAGATTAGATAACTTAGGAAACAAAAACTGATACGAAGTAGCGATATCTAGAGCAGTTCAAATTTCGAGTATAAAATTTATTTTAAGGGGAGGAAAATGTAATATCCAAGATTTTTTTGAATAGTATAAAATGCATAAGGAAACGAGAAAATCCAAGAAATATAAATAGAAGTGAAAAGGGAAAAAAGATTAATTTTTGGTCACAGAAATAAATATAAAAATTACAATTTAGTCCCTAAAAAAGAATTTATTACATTTTAGTCTATGGGGAAAATTACAGCTAGATATTCGAAAGTTTTGAAAATTACATTTTGCCCAAATTAAGGGTAATTTCAAAATTATGCAAATTTTATAACAAAGTACATGACGAATCGAATCCAATGGTATAATGCATTGGGCTAATGAAATTTATGTGAAGAAAGATTTAATACTGAACATCAAAAGTATATAGTGCGTGGAAAAAGGGCACTATAGGCCCCACAAAAGGCAGATAAAGTAAGACAAATGTATGTGGGCTTCACATTTGGACCAATTGGAATAGGATATTATGGTAATTTTATATCCCAATATAGTTATAACCAGTGTCTCAATAAGAATAAAATATACTGCTAAAATAACTTTATTTGTTTAGACCAATCTAGGATATATCTGGATAAACAAAAGTAAAATATTTTTGGACAAAAATGCCCTCAAATTCGTGCAAACCAAGTTGCACTTGGGGAAAATATATGAATTTAATATTTTCATGAAATTACTTGAGAATTCATGAACATTCAAGAATACAAGATGGCAAAATTTGATTGGATGATATTTTTATATATACTCCCACCTCTTGGACATCCTAGACACATGAGAAGGAGTGGGAGAATTTGTTGAACACAGCAAGAAGAGAAAGAAAACGTGAAGAAGAAGAGGAGAAAAAGAGAGAAGAAAAATTCAAGAAAAATCGGTAAGAACTTTCTCTCTTGATCTCTTGTGATTTTGCTTCAATTTTCAAGTAGTTTAGCATAGTTTGGGATGAGTTTCTGCTCTTTATTAGGCTGTGAATTTTGTCCAAGGCATAGGGTTTGAGAAAGAAAGTGTTTCCTTGCATGAAATTAGGGAGGAAGTATGAGAAAATTCAAGAAAAGTAGGTTTGACTGAGTTTGGAACCAAGAAAATGAAAATCACTCCTTTCCTCTTCAAACGCCTATTTTGGCTAGTAGATATGAGTGGAAAGGAGTTGAAGTTTCAAAGTTTTAATGTTAAAAATGGATTCCTTGGGTTCAAATTAGCTAAGGACAAGTGTTGGATTTAAGAAAAATCTAAAGATAAAGTACATGGGTTTTTAGGGTTTTAGAGAGACTTTTTGAATCCACCCTTCGTTCAATTAATTTAGTTGATTTTTGGTGATGTATTAGGGTTTGAGGAAGCTCATGGAAGTCCTTGGAATGATTGAAATCAAGAAGAAAAGGCTATGGATTTCACAAATGGAGCATAGTTACATTTTCTTATATTTTATTATCTTGCTATATTTTATTGTGAATGATGACTTGCGATATTGTTTTTATGATGCTTGAGACTGGTTTTGGCAATTTTATGAGAAGGCTATTGCCTAGGACGTCCATTTTTTAAATCGTTATACTGTCGAAATTTTTATAGACAATATGATAATTTATGTCTTGATATGATTTTTATGATGTTTAAGAGATTTTGTAGCATGCATGATAATGTAAATGTGTGAGATGTGACTAGCTACTGAGAGTTCCAAAATCCCATCACACATATACTAACATGATAGGTTCAAGTTATGGAAAGAAATCCAAGGGAGGCCAAGAGCAAAAAGAAGGATTCGATGATTAAATTTTTATTTGCTATCATGCATGATCTTCTTGCTAATTTATGTAAAATTTTATATGTAATTTTGAGGCTGAGCTTTTATGTTGCTGTATACCTCCAAGCCTCTTGAGATATTTGGTATTTAGTTTGGACAAAATATATGTATGTGAAGATATTATATAATTAGTTTTTAAAGTTAGTATGTAAATCAAGCCAATTTGAGCATTGTTTGGTAAATGGATTCTATGTATTAGAAATAGAGTAGTCACTATAAGTTACATATATGTTCAGAAACTAGACAAGTAGAGCTTTCCAAAGAGCTAAAGATCACTTGATTTTGATAAGTATACAAGTTGTTGTGAATTTTTGAATATAGGCCAAAAACCCTGAAAAAAATTATTTTGACCATTTGAAAATAAATTTTGGTCAAAATACTGTACAAATTGGCACAGTAAATTCAAGTTTCATATTTTTCCCATGTAGAAAATTTTTTTATCTACTTTTAGAGACTTGAATTATATTCATAAGATTTTTTTAGAATTAGTTATGATTTTTCAAATTTCAGGTGGAAAAATTGGGTGACCAAATGAATAGTGTTTTAAATTTTGAAAATCTTCTAGTTTGATCTTTTAATGATTTAAACTTCTAAAATAGTCTATTTAGGCATTATATATGCTATTGTATATGTGCAGTAATGTATAAAAGTAAGGTATGATAAAGTCTCAGTAACCGGGGACAATCACAAGCAACATATATAATAATTCATGTAATAATGCACATGGTGCCATGAATGCAAAATGTAATGGCATACATGTCTCCCTCAACACGGCTAGAACCACAAGCTAGCATCATAATAGAACATTTTCCTATAGGTGATTCCCTTCTAATAGCGAGTAAAGATTGATTCTGAGACAATACCAAGCTTACCTCACACTAGTGCACTTGGCTAAAGGTAACACTAATACTTGGACCATGGATCTTTTTCACTTGGACCACCACAAATTGGTGGTGATTTAAGGAAGGTGTAGTCCACTGCCGTCTTGCTCTCTAGGCCATAGGAGAGGATCTAATGATAGGTATTCCTTCCTTATGTCACCATATCATATATATATCATCATGTCATATCATATCTCACCATTACCACCTGATCCACCTTTCTCACAATGTACATGTGGTGATGAAGTTCATGCCAGGTTGTTATATAATCATCATCATTATCATGTTTCTCAATGTCATGCTATGAAATCATGTAATGCCACATCATCATATATAATCATCATCGTATGCTATACATCTACAGTGTGCATACCACAATATGTAGAAAAATCATACATATACATAAAAATATCATGTTATGAACGGAAACATGCATATATACACATATATAGACTAACATATAATACACATAATACAACACACGGGTACCTCAAGTTGCCAATACCACACAAACATATCCCACAAGCTTTTCGAATTGCCAACCAAGACATGCACCCCTCCGGTCAACCAAACAACCATTACAATACCATGATATCTTTAATTTATATATAGCATAATTATCCAAAAATCTACAAATCAACCAATTACACTTAACCTAAGTTTCTAACCACATAATTACACACCAATGAGCTCTAATTAATTATCCATATCATAATCATCCTCATGCCTCTCGGATTCCTAATTTCCTCAACCAAAAACAACTAAGGGTTAGGCATAAATCACTCACACTCCCTTTAAACTCATACCTAAGCTTTATTAAAACTAAATCACACTTTATTAATCCCATTACATCCATTTTAATCAGTAGGATTTGGCTAAAACTGGAAACCCAAACATATACCCGAAAATCCACCTCAAAAACTGAAGGAAAATGGAAATGGAGAAGCAAGAATCACTTACTAACAATTAATCAAGCTCTTAGAGGCTAGAAATCACTTCTAAATGCCAAAAATCTCAAACCCTAACACTGCTTTTCATTTGTCTCTCTATTTCTTTTTGCTTTGTTCATTTGATATGCTTCTAATTTATAAAAATCTGAGGTCTAGTGTGACAGCAGGGGGTAAGTTCGCTGCAGCGTGAGACCCTACTATTTAAAATTTTTTTTCATAGTTACACTGTGTGAGACACTGTTCTTGTCATGTTCTGGAGCTTTTCTACCTCAACTTTAATCTTCTTCCATCTTGGTTCCTTTGATCTTGCACACATTAGCATTTGTACTTCTCGTTAGCTAAAGACTAAGTTTGACATGGTATAATGAAGGTTGTTACATAATGGCTAGATTGAATGACCGAGTTAGCAATCAGGGAGAAATATTGAATAGAATATGACATCAGTTAAGTCAATAAGGACAAGGTAATATGGATGAGAAAGTTGGTGTGTGTGTAGATATGAAGGATGGGGCAGATGAGGATGTGATAAAGCCAAAGAGAGCCCTAAGTGTTAGAAGAAAAGGTATCTTCTCTCAACTGGAAGACTTTCAAAAGTTTAATCCACCGGCTTTTAAATGTAAAATGAATCTTATGGTGGCTAAGGAGTGGTGGACCAATTGGAAATCACATCCGGTGTTATGGATTACACCTCCGAACAAAAGGTGCAATTGGTAGTGTTTAAGTTGGAGAGGAAAGCAAAATGATGGTGAAGGAATGTTTTACTAAGTGCTGAGGTTATGGGAGCTTGCCTGGAAATCAAGGAGTAGTTATCAGTTGTAGAGTATATATCCTTGGAGGATTGGTGTACGGAGATCTGTGCTCTATCCCAATGATTTGTGCTTTTTCCCATCCATCATCCATAGGAGTAATTAACAAAGGAAGTTGAATGGCCCTAATAGGGAGATAAAGGTAAGTTATGGAAAATTAAGCTGCAGGTGATTGCAAGGATTGAATGTGGAAATGATGTTTAAACCTTGAAGGTGGAATGTTGAGATGTTTGGGAATAGTGGAAGGACTGTGAGAGAATTCAATCAATTACTTTTGGATATAAAGTTGGACACAACAATGTCAGAGAAAAGGTTAACTAGCGAGAGTTTGTAGTTGGAGTGAAGAATGTGAGTCCTGGAGCTAAGAGGGTATTTGATGATGAAGGCCTTGGCAATGACGGTGATGGTGATTTCAGTGCCATCAAGAAAGACAGTGAAGAGGTTGTGATTGTCATTTGGAGTGTCATATATACAGACCGTGAAGGAAATAGTTGGATATCTTTCAAATGGAAAAGAAGGTCAAGCAATGTTGGAAAAATATAGATTTTGATGGAGAGGTTACTAGAGTTCTTCGGGCTGAAACCAATTTGAAAAGCAAATTTTGTTCTTTTTCCCGTTAATAGAAGTTTGGAAGGAGGTGGAGTTAAACTATCAGGTAGGAGGTCTGTATGAAAATAAATGTAAAATCCCAAGAAAGATAAAATATCTAGAAATGTATAGGAAATTTGCAAAAATGACAAATATCGTTTTGCGTGAAATAGGGCAAGTCTTTTTTCCCAATTAGATGAAAAAATGAGAAATTATGTTTTTCTCTTAAAGAATTATAAAAATGACATACATGTCCCAAGGCAATAAAAATCACTTGGAGAAGAAATTAAAAAGTTTTTGGGGAAAAAATACACCTAATGACTTGAAAGTTTCAAAAATTATAATTTAACTCTGGGTCAGGGGTAATTTTATAAATAGGCAAAATTATTGTCAAAACAAAGTTTTCGACAAGACAAGTCTAATGGTATATGGTATTGAGGGTTAATATTTAAAAATAAAGAAACAATCAGTGCCGAGTGTCCAAAAGTAACTAAATACTGATAAAATAAATTGTGACCCCCACATATGGTTAAAAAGTAATTGGGATGGGATATGTGCCATACATAGATATCATTTGGGATAAGATAAGTAAGGAAAAATAAAAAAAAATTGGAATAGTTTTGTAGCCCAAAAATGCTAATTTATTATAAAAAACAGTTTTATCGGTACAATTAAAAATTACCCAGTTCAAGATATATCTGGACTAGGAAAAATTGAGTAATTTTGGACACTTAAAACACTCTCCCTTGGCATAAAAACTGGGTAGTTTGTGTAGCATGAGTTTTTGGAAAAACATCCTGAAGGAGTTTTTGGATTTTTGGCCAAAAAGTAACTAAAATAGTTTAAGTGTTTAACCATGATTAGCCACATCATTAAGCTGCTTAATCACTCGCTTTCTCACTATTATGTAAGAGAATTTTCAGCAGCCAAACCAGTAGACAAAACACAAGAATGGAAGAGAGAAAGAGAGAAAGAAGAAGAGGAAACTCAAGGTGAAATCAAGAGCTCAAGTTGGTAAGATGTTGTCTACCACTTCAAGATTGTAGATGGTAGTCTTAGAAGCATGGTTCATGGTGTATTTTCCTTCCACCTTCTCTTAGGGTTTCGTCTAAACAAAGATTTAGCAAGAAAATGAGTTTCTAACCATTAAACATAGGGGAAATGCTAGAATACTCATTTAAAGCATGAATACGTAGGTAGTTTGAAGTATTAAGAAGCATAGCAAGTTTTCCTCCTTTCCCCTAATTTTTTGCCTGCCATTGT
Source organism: Adenanthera pavonina (assembly GCA_026686845.1). NCBI lineage: Eukaryota > Viridiplantae > Streptophyta > Magnoliopsida > Fabales > Fabaceae > Adenanthera > Adenanthera pavonina. Next base: position 20,584,409 of record JAIVEN010000005.1, on the reverse strand, counting down.
TCATATTTAGAGTTGGAATTTCATGGCTTTAATCCCAAAAATGGGTTCCCATGGTCTAAAACCATAAAAGTAATGCTTTCAAGTTAAAGCTTAAGGATAGTTAATTGGAAAATCTCAGGTTATATGAGACTTTGTGAATGATCCGTATGAACCGGTGGCTTAAGTGAATTTCTAATATTATGTTTAGGTCCAATAAATTTTAAGGAATTGTTTGCAAGAGGTACAAGTCAAAGGAAAAAGCAAGTGGAAGCATAAAGGTGGCATTTTTCTATTATATGCATTATATTGTCTATGAATTTTTATGAACTCTTTGACTTGTTTGATGCCATGATTAATATTTTGTGATGTCCATTGATTGTTGGATGAGTTTTTTGATGGGGCTTGAAGCCCCAGAATGCCCAATTTACAAAATGAAACTTTACCGAAATTTTTATAAAAATGTTATGGCATTATATCAATTGATGAATTTACTTGATGATCTATTTGAAATTTGATTATATATGTGTATGATGGTAATGCTACTGGGATTCAATGAATCTCACCCTTCCATATGCCAACAATGCTTAGGAGCCAAATAGGGAAATAGAGGCAAGGGAGCTATTAAGGAAAGAAAAAAATCGATGTTTGATGTAGAAGTTCAACTATGATGTTATAATTTGAAATGTCATGTAAATTTGTGTATGTGCTTCTAAATTTGTACCAGAGTACTATTATGCTCCTTGAACATTATGAAATGTTATGTATGGATTTGGAGCAATTTATAATGATGTATTATGTTTTGAGGTATATTATACAAGATATAGTATGATTTAATTCAAGATGACCATTAGTAGTTGAGGTAGAGATACCTTATTCGAAATAGAGCAATTGATAGGGGTATTATATATAATCTAAAAGTAATCAAAACAACCTTTAAAAGGACATAAAGAACACTTAAATTGGATAAGTGTATAATATATGGTGAATTTTAGAAGTTAGAGGTCAAAACTAGACATAATTAGAAAAACTGGAATGATACTGAAGGTAATGGAAATTTCTAAAGGCAATATAAAATCAAACAGATATCCAAAAATTCATTAGTTTATATGTATAGAAAGGTTTATATATTAAGTTTCATGTGCCATTTGTTGAATCAAGTGTTTTGATGATTCCAAACCAACCTTCAAGAGCTTGGAGTAAAGATATCAAAGGTGCACAAAAGGTTTCAAATGAAGGAATTTTGGAGAAATCAGTGCAAGAATAGATGTAGAATGTTTAGTAATGTTTTAATTTGAGTAAAAGACTTTGATTTGGTGAAAATATATTTTAAAATCTTAATTCGATGTTAATATATGGAATATTTGAAAAACACCCACTAACAGACGAAGTTTGAAAGGTTTATACAGATCTGCCATTTTGAAAATTCGAACTTTGGCTTTGAAAATTCGAATTTCATATTGAAAATGAATAAGTATGAAAAGAGGCTTCTCTGACAGATAAATTTTGTATTCCAAAATTTGAACTTTGACTTATGTCTGAAAAGAGCCTGAAAAGAGCCCTTCTCCGACAGACGAACTTTGATGTTGGAAATTCGAATTTCAGACAAAATGGAACTTATGAAAATTGAAAAATTCGTCTAAGAATGTGTCAAAGTTCATCTAAAAATAAGTTTAAAAAGAGCTTTAAAATTGCCCACTGACAGATGAACTTTGAACATGAAAATTCGAATTTCAAAAACAAAGCTTGTGAGTCTGTTGTGTTGATATGTTGACATACGAATGACAATATTCAGAAATTCAAATTTCAAAGTAAGTCTAAAAAAAGGTCTCTTTGATAGACGAACTTTGCCCTTTGAAAATTCAAATTTCAAATTTATGAACTATTGTGCCTCATTGAACCAGCTTCTGACAGACGAATTTTGGGGTTCCAAAATTCAAATTTTGAAGGCACTGTAGCAAAATTGAATTTACTGTTCATACTTGACAGAACAACTTTGAACATGAAAATTCATATGTTCCAACATAGAATCATTTTCTAAAGATGAAAATTCGAATTTTGATTCATAACAGACAAACTTTGGAAGTTCAATGTTAAAGGCTGTAACTTTTGGTTTCTGTGAAATTCGTCTGTTGACTAACTGAAATTCGAACTTTGAGTGTCAGAAGCATTAAATGCGGTTGGTAAACGAATAGTTTCTTAGAGTAACCATTGGGTAATGTCTCTAACGGCTAGATCTAGTCTCTAACGTATAGTTGTGGCATAAATCTATAAATAGAACTTCATTTGAAGGTGTGGGTAACAAAAATTTATTTGTATATACTGAAACTCTGCAAAATCATCTACTTAAAGTCTCCTACTCTCACATACTTCAATATTTGTACTCTAACTTTCACATACACTCTGATTAAGAGAGTTTACTCATTGTAAACAATCTTATCTTCATTTGGAAGAAAGATTTTCTTGTGAGGGGATATCACAAGGGATTGGGGAAGCACTTAGTGAGAGTACAAAGAGTGAAAGTTTGAGCTCTAGAAATAGAGCATCAACGCTGTATTTTGGCATTTGTAAGAAGCCCATTGAATTGTTGTAGAATAGTGGAAAATCTTAAGTGGTGACTTGGGGACTGGACGTAGGTCAAGTTGAGAGACCAAACCAGGATAAATATCAGAGTCTTCTCTTCCCTACTATTACTTTTACTATTTATTCATTTATACTCTATTTTACCATCATCCTTTGCTTTCTTCACTTTCTTGACATTTTGCATAAAATTTTTAAACTTTCCAATTCACCCCCCTCTTAGGAAGCCAGCTTATGTAACAAGTGGTATCAGAGCCCGGATTCCCAATCAAAGGATTTTACAGTTCAGGAATTAAAATGGTTGGCTTTGGAGAAAGCATACTACCAGAGGGAAACAACACAAATAGACCACCTGGTTTTAGTGGAGAATACTATGGTTACTTGAAGATGAGGGTGCAAATCTATCTCTAGTCCATTGATCTGGACATCTGGTCCATCATCCAGAAGGGAGATTTTATCCCAATGGCATTAGAGGATGATGAAAAATACAGAGAGAAGCTATAAACTGAATGGAATGAGCAAGATAGAAGAAGAGTCTGGCTGAACTTCAAGGTAAAACACTGCTTGGTTAGTGCATTGAATTAAGATGAATTCTATAGGGTCTTACATTGCTCCACTGCCAAGGAAATGTGGGACACCTTGAAAATTGCTCACGAAAAAACAACTGGAGTAAGAGAAAACAAATTGAACACCTGCATAGGTGAATATGAGAGCTTCAGGATGGTAGAAGAAGAAAGCGTAAAGGAGCTACAGAAGAGATTCACCCTCATTGTGAATCAACTGAAGAGTCTAGGCAAAGAGTACACTCAGACAGAAAATGTCAGAAAGATCCTCAAAGCACTTCCTCTGGAGTGGCAACCCAAAGTAATAGCAATAGAGGAAGACATAGAAGAATCAATGGCATCTATCACAGCTCTCTTTGGTAGCCTCAAGGAATATGAAGGAAAGATAAAGGCTCTCAAAGAGGCTGGACAAGACAGAAAGAAGAAGGGTCTTGCTCTGAAAGCTGCTGAGGAGAAAGAAGAAGAGTCTGATGATGGAGATGAGTTAGATGAAGAAACTCTGGCTATGATGGTCAGAAAATTTAGAAGATTTTACAACAGGAAAAAAAGCAAGGAATTCTTGAAGAAAAGAGCAGTTGGAGATAGTAAGGGAGATGGAAAAGAACCAGTAACCGGCTACGAGTGCAAGAAGCAGGGACACATTAAATGGGATTGCCCATAATTCCTCAAGAAGCAAGAAAAAGAAAAGAAAGTTGCAGACAAAGTCAAGAAGAAAATAGCTTACATCTCATCAATCTGGGGTAACAGCTCAGATGAGGAAGAAGATGATAAAGAAGAGATTGCCAACATTTGTCTGATGACTCTTGCATCTGAAGAAGCTGAAACTCCATCCAATAGTGATCAAGAGGATGAGGTATATGAATATAAACCTTCATATTCTGAATTACTGGATGCATTTCATGAATTGCACGATGAATTTGTCAAGATTGCCAAAGAACTTAAGCAAGCCAAGAAAAAGATTAACAAACTAGAATCTCAATGGAACATCTCTAAAATTGCTTCTCTGCATACTTAATCTGCTTGTTGTAAATCATGCATTGAGTTGAAACAAACTAATGACTATCTGGTAAAAAGTATGTCTCGACTCACTAAAGGAAAAGACATGTTGTTTGCTTTAATGGGAAGTCAAAGAATATCACAGGGAAAGGTTGGACTTGACTATGATCCTTGTGCTCTAAAAGAAAAGATTAGGAAGAAAATCAGAATGTGTACATGAGACATTTTGTGCATGCTAGTGGCAATGGAAAGAAAGCTCATATGTCACATCACATTGAATCATATAATCAATCATGGCATGCAAAACAAAAATATTATCTGCATTGTTTTCTTCATGCTTCTCAATCTAGCAGTCCCTTTACCACTTGTCACTTCTGCAACAAGAAGGGACATATTTCCAGTTCATGTGCTTTAAAGAAAAATAGACTTGATAGAAAGGTTAAATGGGTTTCCAAAGGTACATCTGTATCTTGGGAAAAGACTACTAACAGAAAAGGACCCAAGCATATTTGGGTACCTAAAAGGAAAATATGAACTTTGTCTTGCAGGTTTGTCTTAAAGCTAGAACGAGCAACAAGTGGTATATGGACAGTGCTTGCTCAAGTCATATGACTGGTGATTAGAGAAGTTCATCATCCTTAGAGACAAGAAAGGACGAAAGGTGACCTTTGGAGGTGATCAGTATGGAAAAATAGTTGGCATTGGCATTGTAGGGAAAAATCCTGAAACATCCATTGAAGAGGTGCTGTTTGTAATTGGCCTCAACCACAATCTGCTAAGTGTGAGTCAGACATGTGACAAAGGAAATTGGGTACTATTTGACTCAAAGTTCTGCCTGGTCATCAGAATAAGTGGTCACAAAATAATCCTCAAAGCTCAAAGGGATGGTAACTGCTATACTGTTGATCTTGATGAACTTCCTCCCTTAGATTCTGTCTGTTTGATTAGCCAAGATAATGATAGTTGGTTATGGCATAGAAGATTAGCTCATGTTAATATGAATCAACTATCAAAACTGGTTAAAAATGAGTTAGTCACTGGCCTACCAAAAATCACTTTTGAAAAAGATAAAGAATGTGATGCATGCCTAAAAGAAAAACAAATCAAATCTTCTTTCAAATCTAAAAATGTAGTCACCACAACTAGACCACTAGAACTACTGCATATGGATCTAATTGGTCCATCTAGGGTAAAAAACATTGGTGGAAATCTGTATGTGCTTGTAATTGTGAATGATTACTCTAGATTTTCCTGGAAACTATTTCTTTCCTCTAAGAGTAATACGTTCGATGCATTTGTAACCTTAGCTAAGAAAGTACAAAATGAGAAGGGTATTTCTATTGTGTCTATCAGGTCAGATCATGGAGGAGAGTTTGAGAATTCATACTTCCTGGAGTACTGTGATGAGCATGGAATTGATCACAACTTCTCAGCTCCTAGAACTCCTCACCAAAATTGAGTAGTGGAAAGGAAGAACAGAATAATTGGAGAGATGGCTAGAGCAATGATGAATGAAAAAGAACTCTCTCAAGTATTATGGGCTGATGCAGTAAACACAGCAAGCTACATCATAAATAGAGTCTACATCAGACTATTCCTTGGGAAGACTCCTTATGAGCTGTACAAAGGAAGAAAACCAAATCTCTCACATCTACATGTGTTCGGTTGCAAGTGCTTAATCCACAACAATATAAAGGAGAATTTGGGTAAGTTTGATGCCAGATCTGATGAAGGTATATTTCTGGGCTATTCTAGTATAAGTAAGACATATAGAGTTTTTGATAAAAAGTCTAAATTAGTAGAAGAATCTGTGCATGTAGTATTCATTGAAAATGAAATTGTTTCCAAACAGTCACTGATAAGGATGATCTTATTTCAAAGTTTAAAAATTTAGATCTTTCTGATGAAGGTAAAATTGAACCTCCAAAAATATATGAATCTATTAACATAGAGGAAGATATTCAAGCGAAAGACTTTGAGGTTGAATATAATGAAGACATGTCTCAAGAACTCCCTAGAGCTTGGAGATATCAAAGGAATCATCCTGTTGATCAAGTGATAGGGGATGTTCAAGAGAAAGTTAAAACTAGAAAACAGTTAAGGGATCAAATGATAAACTGTGCTTTTATTTCTCAAATTAAACCTAAATGTACTGAAGAAGCCTTAACTGATGAATACTGGATTTTAGCTATGCAAGATGAGTTGAATCAATTTGAAAGAAATCAAGTTTGGGATTTAGTGCCCAGACCCAAAGATCATCTTGTCATTGGCACCAAATGGGTTTTTAGAAATAAGCTTGATGAATCTGGATTAATGATCAGAAATAAAGCTAGACTGTTTGCCAAAGGATATAATCAAGAAGAAGGAATTGATTTTGAAGAAACATTTGCTCCAGTAGTTAGATTAGAAGCAATTAGAATTCTGTTAGCATATGCGTGCATGAAAAATATTATGTTATATCAAATGGATGTGAAGAGTGCTTTTCTTAATGGATATATCATGGAAGAAGATTATGTAGACCAACCTCCAGGCTTTGAGGACTCTACAAAACCAAATCATATCTATAAACTAAAGAAAGCCCTTTACGGTTTATAGCAAGCTCCTAGAGTGTGGTATGAAAGATTAAGTAATTTTCTAACTAAAAAGGGGATCAATAGAGGAAAAGTAGATACAACTTTATTGACTAAGAAAGAAAATAAAGATTTACTTATTGTTCAAATCTATGTTGATGATATTATATTTGGTGCTACTAATGAATCTCTTTGCAAGAATTTTTCTAAGCTAATGCAGGGAGAATTTGAAATGTCCATGATGGGTGAGCTCAACTTCTTCCTTGGATTGCAAATCAACCAGTGTGATAATGGCATCTTTCTCAAGCAATCTAAGTATCTGAAAGAATTGCTGAAAACGTTTGGAATGGAGAATGCTAAGCCAATGAAAACACCTATGGCTACTGCAACCAAACTAGATATGGATGAAGAGGGTAAAATGTTTGGCATAACCCAATATAGAAGAATGATTGGATTTTTGCTATACCTAACTGCCAGTAGACCTAACTGTCAGTAGGCAGTAGAGAAGATTTGAAAGGATACATTGATGCTGACTTTGTAGGATCCAAAATTGACAGAAAAAGCACAAGTGGAACATGCCAGTTTCTTGGAGGATCCTTGGTTTCATGGTTTAGCAGGAAGCAAAACAGTGTGGCCTTATCCACAGCAGAAGCTGAATATGTTGCAGCTAGAAGCTATTGTGCCTAAGTCATTTGGATGAAACAACAGCTTGAAGATCTTGAGATTGAGATAAAAGAAATACCTATAATGTGTGACAACCAAAGTGCCATTAACATCACAAAGAATCCAGTCATGCATTGAAGGACGAAGCATATTGAAGTTAAGCACCACTTCATAAGAGATCATGTTCTAAAAGGAGAAATCAGATTAGAATACATCCCTACAGAAGATCAAGTTGCTGACATCTTGACAAAGCCTCTTTCAGAAGATAGGCATTGTAAAATCAGGAGAGAATTGGGAATGGTAAATCTCAATGAACTGTAAGTAAGTTTCTGTATCAATCTGTTTTAGAATTTCTGACATTGATTTAATTCTAACTTTAGCATCGAAGAAAGTTTAATGCAAGTTGTAGGACCTGCTCATGAGTTTAAATGACAGTAGATCTGAAAAATGAAGCCAATTAGAATGGAACAGCCAAAAGGAGAAAGAAATAGCGAGAAATCTGAGTTCTGGATCCATTATGTAAGTTTTTAAAGTTGAAATTCACATTTTAGTTGTGTGTTAGACGAATTTCCTTGATAATTTGTGCTTTTGAACAAGTCAACATACTCAATATTGAAATTTAGATGCCCATCATATGAACTTCAGCTTGGTTTACAATGTAACTGTTCTCGGTGGTCCCTCGAAATTCATCTGTTGGCCTTTGAAAGCTCAAATTTTCAAAAATAAAAGTTTCAATGTTATCTTTGTCCAACATGATGATTATAAAAATGTCTGTTTCTTAAACATACGCATGTTGGAGAACCTTTACAAAGTGTAGAAATTCAAATTTCTGATTCAAAATTCGTCTATTGAAACATGCTCACAATGTTGAATCTCTGAAAGATGAATTTTCATATGTATAATTTGTGTGTTGCTTGTTGTATTGGTTGTTGCTTTTTGCTTGCTCTTCAAAATTTGAACTTAGCTCAAACAAAGTTCATCTGTTCATCTTGTGCTACTTGGACCAAGCCTCTGTCAGATGAACTTTCAGAAGAAAATTCGTTTGTTAGTAAGCCTTGCTGAATGGTTTAACTTGTAACTACTCGAAGTTTGAATTTTGACCCCTCAAAATTTGTCTGTCATGTGGTTACACATGTTAAAACCGACGATTTTCCTCTGAACAGACGCAACCCTATTCATCTCTTCTCTGAGTCTGTTCAAATTCTCTCTTTAATGCTCTTTAATTCCGGCCGTAAATCTTAATTTCCCATCATTTAAAGTCCTTCTCGTATCCTATAAACTCATTCTCAGCTTCATTATGAAACATTCATTCATGAAAATGGCACCAGTAAAGATTCCAGAAGTTGGAAAGAGAGAGGCACGACCGAAGAGAATGGACAAATCCCAAAATGCCTCAAAGGAGGGTGAAAAACTGAAAAGAAAAGTCAAATCAAGAAAGGCAACTCCCACCAAATGACAGAAACAACTCCAAAGGCTAAATCAAAGAAAGTTGGACCTTCTTCACCTAAGAAAACAGAGCCTTTAATTCCTATTCCTGCTGCTACTGCTGTTGCTTCCACTTTATCCTCCAGTACTGAATCTGGAGAATACCAACTCAGAACAATGCCATTATGGAGCACTCCTCAGATTCAGGAGGAATACTCTACCAAATTTATGAGTAAAAAGGTAATCAAGCCTCATTGTGTGAACATGGAAGATTTCTTATTCTCTAACAATTTTGATGCTAGACTATGGATGATGAGATATAAGAATCTGTTAGAGAAACTGGAGAGGTATGATGATGAAGTGGTTAAGACATGGTATGCCTCTTTGAAGTACAACAGTAAGAAGAAGAAGTGGGAGGTCAATCTAAGATCAAGGACCATCTGGCTCACAGATGAAACTTTTAATGAAGTATTGGAAATTCTAGGGCAATACGGCCTTAAGATTGACATCATTGCCTCAGGATATATGGATTAGGTAGAGACTGCTGATGAAGAAGGTGGCCCCTTTCTGAACTACAAGGAGAGCACAATCCTGAACACATTGTTCAGAAGAAAGGAGAATAGGCCATCAATAAACTTGCTGAAGCCCACTGACCTCAGTGCTCAAATGAGGATCCTATACTACATAGTGTCTAGGATTATCTTCAACAAAGGAGGTAGCTTCAATTTGATCACAAGGGCAGAGGTACATGTAATGCCAGCAATCATGCGTGGGAAGGTTATCAACATGGGACATATCATACTCTAATGCATGATCAAGGCAAGGGATCAGAGGAAAGACTTTACACTCCCCTACGCAACTATCATTTCCAAGATTCTACATTATGCTAGAATTCAGCACCTTGAGAAGGGGAAAGGGAAGCCCACTGAGATTTTCAAGGAAGAGGAGCTACAAAGAATGGGGACTGAAAGAAAAGATGGAAGATGGATTAGAAAAGGAGCAGGAAAATATGAAGATCTCTTCTTTGATGAAGATGCCTCCCTACAGCAAGAAGGTACCTTTAAGGCTCCTACAAGACCTACACCTTAGCCTTCTCAACTTGTCCTATCTCATCTTTGCCTGCTCACATTCCATCTACTCCCTCATCTCATGCTAAGCCAACCAAGATCACTGAGTTGTATGACAGATTGTCTACACTCATACTAAGCATCAGGGATGAGCAAAATGCCAAGTTTGCTCATCTGCAAGGTCAGATCCACCAGTTGGCCAAGAACATGAAAGTGGTTGCTAATGCATATGAAGACATTCTGAATGCAATTCATGCCACATCAGCTCCACCTCAGTCAGGATTCTCTGAGCCTGCTAAGTCTTCAACTCCTGAGCCTCCAAGCCTCTTTGAGTTAGCCTCTTCTGAGCATGATGATGCTGCAGATGATACTGAGGTTGCTGGTACACTGAGCACACCAAGTCCTGGTCCTCCCTTGGACTATGGTATGAAGGAAGAAGGCCCTCAGGATTCAAGCTCTCATTACCCCATTCCAGCAGATGCTCAAGAGTCAATCCTGTCCCAGCAAGAATCTGAGCAAGTAGAAAGATTAGTGGCAGCCATCTCCACTTCACCATTCATGCAGGCTGCCCTAAATAAAGAAAGAAGTATTGTGCCTTTTGTTGATTTGGAAGCCATTGCACATAATGCTCTTTTGCAAGCTCAGAGAAGAAGGCTTGAAGAAATGTTTCGTCCTCCTGCTCCCTCATCTGTTACATATTATGGTTTCTCAGAGGAAAGAAGGGCACAATTGGCAGTTACAAGGTAAGAAATTTCTGAACTTCTTGAGATTTCTAATGATGAAGATGAAGACACAAGTTCTGAAGTTTTTGGGTCCTTGCCAAAGCTCAATCCAAAAATGCCATTTGTCCTTGTGCCTTTTCAAGCTATTCCAGTGTCTCAGATACCTCCTCCTACTGATTTTGTTTACCTTCCTGATGATGTCAAAAAGGGGGAGAAGAGTTAGCAAATTGGAACTGGATAGTCTGCTGCAGAGCATTCAGGAAAATCCTTCAGTAAGAAGACCAAGTCAAAGAAAAAGTGATTAGATCTTATGCTTGAGTCCTCTTATAATGTTGTATTGTGTGTCTGTATTCTGTAATGTTTTGCATTGTTGTTTCTTGTAAAGTGACATTTGATGAAATGAAAGAATTCCTTGATTGCAATGAACTGTTCTTGTTGGATTTTAAATGAGCTAATAAATCTCTTTACTTGATCTACTATACATGATATCTTTCGGATTATAATGCATATGTTGAGGGGGAGCTTGTGAAAGCAAACCCAAGTACTAATCCAGTTTGTAAGTTGTTTTGTCATCATCAAAAAGGGGGAGAATGTTGAATCAAGTGTTTTGATGATTCCAAACCAACCTTCAAGAGCTTGGAGTAAAGATATCAAAGGTGCACAAAAGGTTTCAAATGAAGGAATTTTGGAGAAATCAGTGCAAGAATAGATGTAGAATGTTTAGTAATGTTTTAATTTGAGTAAAAGACTTTGATTTGGTGAAAAGATATTTTAAAACCTTAATTCTATGTTAATATATGGAATATTTGAAAAACACCCACTAACAGACGAAGTTTGAAAGGTTTATACAGATCTGCCATTTTGAAAATTCAAACTTTGGCTTTGAAAATTCGAATTTCATATTGAAAATGAATAAGTATGAAAAGAGGCTTCTCTGACAGATGAATTTTGTATTCCAAAATTTGAACTTTGACCTATGTCTGAAAAGAGCCTGAAAAGAGCCCTTCTCCGACAGACGAACTTTGATGTTGAAAATTCGAATTTCAGACAAAATGCAACTTATGAAAACTGAAAAATTCGTCTAAGAATGTGTCAAAGTTCATCTAAAAACAAGTTTAAAAAGAGCTTTAAAATTGCCCACTGACAGACGAACTTTTAACATGAAAATTCGAATTTCAAAAACAAAGCTTGTGAGTCTGTTGTGTTGATATGTTGACATACGAATGACAATATTCAGAAATTCGAATTTCAAAGTAAGTCTAAAAAAAGGTCTCTTTGATAGACAAACTTTGCCCTTTGAAAATTCAAATTTCGAATTTATGAACTATTATACCTCATTGAACCAGCTTCTGACAGATGAATTTTGGGGTTCCAAAATTCAAATTTTGAGGGCACTATAGCAAATTGAATTTACTGTTCACATTTGATAGAACAACTTTAAACATGGAAATTTGTATGTTCTAACATAGAATCATTTTCTAAAGATGAAAATTCAAATTTTGATTCATAACAGACAAACTTTGGAAGTTCAACGTTAAGGCTATAACTTTCGATTTCTGTGAAATTCGTCTATTGACCAACTGAAATTCGAACTTTGAGTGTTAGAAGCATTAAATGCGGTTAGTAAACGGATAGTTTCTCAGAGTAACTATTGGGTAACATCTCTAACGGCTAGATCTTGTCTCTAATGTATAGTTGAGGCATAAATCTATAAATAGAACTTCATTTGAAGGTATGGGTAACAAAAATTTCTTTGTATATACTGAAACTCTGCCAAATCATCTACTCAAAGTCTCTTACTCTCACATACTTCAATATTTATACTCTAACTTTCACATACACTCTGATTAAGAGAGTTTACTCATTGTAAACAATCTTATCTTCATTTGGAAGAAAGATTTTCTTGTGAGGGGATATCACAAGGGATTGGGGAAGCACTTAGTGAGAGTGCAAAGAGTGAAAGTTTGAGCTCTAGAAATAGAGCATCAACGCTGTATTTTGGCATTTGTAAGAAGCCCACTGAATTGTTGTAGAATAGTGGAAAATCTCAAGTGATGACTTGGGGACTGGACGTAGGTCAAGTTGAGAGACCAAACCAAGATAAATATCAGAGTCTTATATTCCGTACTATTACTTTTACTATTTATTCATTTATACTCTATTTTACCATCACATTTTGCTTTCTTCACTTTCTTGACGTTTTGCAGAAAATTTTTAATCTTCCCAATTCACCCCCCTCTTAGGAAGCTAGCTTATCTAACACCACTGATATGGAGGTAATTGGAGCTATATAATAGAAGATATGGAGGTCTTTCCAAAACTGTTCTAGGAAAAGTAGTATTATGATCTTTAATGATTTAAGTTAGTGCCACACTCTGTATGTCTTCAATAAATGTACAAGCGAAATATGTCTAAAATGTAGATATTCAGGGATTTCATATGTCATAAAGAATGCATGATTTGGGTAAGGGAATAATGAGATATGAGTTTTTAAAATTAAGGCTAAAATCCTGGGAAGACATAAAATGACCAAATAAATAGTAAAAGCCCATGAAATTTACTATATGAATTGGCCCAATGAAATTACTGTTTCATATTTTTTCCATGTATACAATCTTTTAAGCTATTTTTAAAAACTTGAATCCCCACAATATGATTTTTATAGAATTAGTTATGAATTTTCAAAGTATGTTGGGAAATCTGGACTTTGCCAAATGAACCGTACCTGAGTAAATTGAAATTCTATTTTTAATATATTATGATTCTAGTTTCTAAATCATGATAAAAGACATCTAAAATGATCTAATACATAGGAAATGGGCCCTAGTATGAGGTGTTACAATAAATGTATCGATAAGTTTTGTAATTTAGAGGATGGCCAGTATGGGATTGGACAGACACTGCTATGATATCTCATACGGAGCAGTATGTTGTTGAATCAGAAGTATTGATGATTTTAAATAACTAGAGCTTAGGAAAGAGAATGTCAAAGGAATATGAAAGAATCAAGTGAAGAAATCTAATGAAGAATATGAGAAGACATAGTTGTTAGAGTTTCTCCAATTGTAATATGGGTAAAAAGCTTTGATCCTTACTTACTGAAGTTACCACAATGTTTAAATATGTTCTCAAAGGTTAACTTATGTTGAATTGAAAAATATTGGCTAACAGATGGACTTTTTCTATTAAATCATGCTTATTTTATGCAAAATTCAAACTTTTCTTAGTAAAATTTGTAGTTATAGAGTTTTTACCTCTAATAGATAAATTTCAGTTTTGAAACTCGAATTTTGAGCTCAGCACTGTTAATGAAAATGTGCAAAATTTGTCTGAAGCTCAGTCAAAATTCAAGTGTTAATAAAGTTTAAAGGAAGCTCAATATCACTGTCTCTGACGGACGAACTTTGTATTTCAAAGTGCAAATTTCAAAACTAGAACTTTTGAGTCTAGTAAGAGCATGGCTCTGAAAGAAGAATTTCAGCTTCTGAAATTCAAATTTTGAGTATACTATGAAAACATGAAATAATTGTTCAAACCAATAGATGCACTTTGAATATGAAAAATTGTATGTTCTAACATAGGATAATCTTGATAAACTCAAAATTTGAATTTCAATATTGAACAGACGAACTTTGAAAGTTAAAAGTTAAAGATCTTAACATTTAGTTTTTGCGAAATTCGCCTATTGACATCTAAAATTTGAATTTTGGAGTGTCAGACACAATAAATGTGATTGGTAAATGGCTAGTTTTGTAGAGTAACCATTGGTTACTATCTTTAACGACTAGATCTTGTGTCTAGCGACTAGTTAAGCTATAAATCTATAAATAGAACTTTATTTGAAGTTGTGGGTAATGTTTTTTATCTTATTTATGTAAAAACTCTGTCAAATTTATGAGTCAAAGCTTTTTACTCTCATACTTTATTTATTGTATTGCAAATTTCATTGTTAATTCAGAGTTTTTGATGATTCTAAAACAAATGAACTTGGAGATCCAATATGAAAGGAAAACAAGAGAAATGTAGAACAAAGTTAGAGTTTCCTGAAGAATGAAGAGTTGTTTCACATGCTTTAAGTAACTATTTGTAAAAGAAGGTAATTGAACTTTGAATTTCAATTGACCCAATATTAAATAAGATAACAAATTGAATGATTAATGATTAGCTCATGATTTCAAAATGGTTTTCAAGAAAAGAGTTATCTTGTGAGGATAAAGTTTTAATATCAAAATGATTCTAAGTGTTCAAGTAGTTCTCATGAAAATGTTTTAGCTTATGGGGATAATATGTCAATTTCAAATATGTTTCTAAGGGCTTACCCTATTTTCAAAGTAAATATTTTACCTTATACGGATAATCATTAAAGGTTAAGGGGATAAAGACTTAATCTTAAAGCTTTTCCAAGGTCCATTTTTCAATTTCATGAAAAGGGATTGAGGTTATCCACATAACATAGCTTGGGGACCAAGTTCTCAAGTCTGTCCAAGTAGTTATCTTGACAAGGTAGATATCTTATCCGCATAACGAAGTGAACAGTTAAGAGAAGTGATACTGTGCAGCTCGTTATTCGCATAACCTGGGAAGGTTATCCGCATAACGTACATCACAGACCACTGGGACTCTTCTCTAGTAAACACGTTATCCGCATAACCTAGGGAGGTTATCCGTATAACCTATATTTCAAAAAACTTGATCTTTCCTCGAGTAAATAGGTTATCTGCATAACCTAGGCAAGTTATCCGCATAACCTATATTTCAGAACATTTGAACTTTCCTTGGGAAAATAGGTTATCCACATAACCTTGGGAGGTTATCCTAATAACCTAAGTTTCACAAAAACTCAGTTTGAGAAAAACTTAAGATTATCCTAATAACTGAGTAGGTTTTCATGAAAATGAATTTGGGCTAAAACTTAGTCATTCTGGGTAGCACGTTATCCATATAACCTAGCTAGGTTATCTGCATAATGAAAGTTCTACATTGAAAACAAAGGCAAACAGTTACCCATTATTCGTATAACCTGAGAATGTTATCCACATAACCTCTATCAGATGCATTTAATGCAGTAGGTGAACGGCTATTTTACTAAGAGTAACAGCTAATATTTGTTTCCAACAAATAGTTCTATCCTAAAACTATAAATAGGACCTCATTTAAGTTGTTAAGAGAGAAGAAAAACAATATACACGCCAAAACTCTGCTAATTCATTTATTAGCTCATTCAAAGCTTACCTACCCTCTGTTTTGCTCATTTATTGTATCTCAACTTTCATGTCTACTCTTTTGAGAGAGTTTTCATTCTGTAAATATCTATACACTTGTAGAGTGGACTTAGTGTGAGATTACACTAAGGGAGAGAGTCTTACTCTTGAGTGAGAAGAGTGAGTGAACTTGTTTCAGTCCAAAGCCTGGGCTAGTATTGTACTGTGGTCATTGCAAGGACTCATTTGAATCTTGCAAGAGATAGTGGAGAAAGCCCAAGTGGTGACTTGGAGACTAGATGTAGGTCAAGTGGAATACATTGATCTAGGATAAACTACTGAGTTCTCTTCCATTTTCTCTTTATTTCTCATACTCTGTTTTCCATTATCTTTTAGTATTACTATTGTATTCCATCTTTGTAGTAAAATTTCAATCTTCCCAATTCACCCTCTCTTGGGAAGCCAGCTAAACTAATAAGTGGTATTAGAGCCCGAACTTCTAGTTAAAGAATCTAACAATCCGAGAGAAGACATGGTTGGTTTTGGTGAAGGGGTCCTTCCAAAAGGAAATAATACCAACAGACCTTCTAGGTTTAGCAGAGAACATTATGGGTATTGGAAGATAAGGATGTTGATTTACTTTCAATCCATTGATTTGGATATATGGTCGGTCATTCAGAAGGGAGACTTTGTTCTGATGAAACTACAAGACGATGGGAAATACAGAGAGAAACTTGAAGAGGAATAGAACGAGGAGGATAGGAGAAGGGTTCTTCTCAACTTTAAAGCTAAGCATTGTCTGGTCAGTGCTCTCAACCAAGAAGAGTTCCACAGGGTGTCACAATGTGCAACAGCCAAAGGCATGTGGGACACCTTGGAGATTGCTTATAAAAGGACCACTGGTGTAAGAGAAAATAAACTGAATACGTGCATTGGAGAATATGAAAGCTTCAAGATGAAAGAGGGTGAGAATATCAAGTATTTGCAGAAGAGATTCACTCTTATTATGAATCAATTGAAGAGTCTTGGAAAGGAATACATCCAGTCTGAGAAAGTCAGAAAAATTCTCAAAGCTTTGCGCATTGAGTGGCAGCCAAAGGTGACAACAATAGAAGAAGCTAGAGGGGAATCAATGACATCTGTCGTAGCCCTTTTTGGGAGTCTTGAAGAATATGAAGGGAAGCTGAAGGCTCTCAAGGAATCTACTTCATCTAACAGGAAGAAGAAGAGTTTGGATCTCAAAGTAGAATCAGATGATGAGGATGATTCAGAAGAGGATGCTGAGCTAGATGAAGAGACGATGGCCATGCTGGTGAGGAAATTTGGCAAAATGTATGGAAAGAAGAAATTTAGAAGGTTTGCAAAGAAAGATGGAGCCACCAGTAGCAAGAAAGAAAACAAAGACTCCATCATATGCTACGAATGCAAGAAACCTGGACATATCAAATGGGAATGTCCTCTGCTAAGCAAGAAGTAAGGGAAAGACAAAAAGGCTAACAAAGTGAAAAAAGAAAGCTTTGTATCTTCCATCTGAGGAGATAGTTCATGTAATAGCTTATTTTAGGGCCCATTTCATATGTATTGGATCATTTTAGATGCCTTTCATCATGATTTAGAGACTAGAATCATAATATAATAGAATCAAAATTTTTCAAAATCCGGGCTACAGTTCACTTGACAATTTTCATTTTATCTAATGAACTTTGAAAATACATAACTAAATCTACAAAAATCATCTCAATGTGATTCAAGTCTCTAAAATTTTCTTAAATTTAGATCTACATGAAAAAATATAAAATAGTTACTTCATTGGGCCAATTCATACAGTACTTTTGTTGACAAGTACTATTCATTGGGTCATTTTTTCTATCTTCCAGTTTTCTGGCCTCAATTTTGAAAAATCATATTTCATTCTACCCATAACCAAATCATGCATACTCTATGTCATTTGAAAGCTACATATGTATAATTATAGACATTTTTCTTATACATTTATTTCACTTACTCTAGGCATAATATTAACTTAAATTATGAAGGGTTAGAATCCAACTTTTACTGGGATAGCTTTTGGGAAAACATATATATCTCTTGTTCTATAACTCCAATCACTTCCAAATTAATGGCATATGGATCTTAAGACATAGATATTTTTATACTTGTAAGCCACTGAATTTTTGGAGCTCTATACGATTTTATATTAGCTTTTGAATTTTCCAGTACTTACTTTTCAGTTTTTAGTTTTCCCATTCTTGCCCTGTTCTGAACCCTGATTTAGCTAATTCACCATTAATTGTGCGCAACTCCAAATGGGGTGAATTATATGTCATATTAAAGCTTGAGATGCCTCTATCTGGTATAAAAATACCATAAACCTAACCTCACATTAAGTACATAAAAAGGGTGAGCTAAACAGACACATATTGAAAATGACCTGTTTCAGTCTATAATGCCATTTGCTTGCCAAAACCCTTGTAAATGAACTCATTTCGGCATGAAACTTGGTAGAACATAACTTAATATCACAATATCCAGAATTGGAACTTCTCATGTATTTTCTACAATATTAACATAATAATCACTACTTTACAATTTCATGTAAAACAAGGCACAAATAACCATTCACATTCTAACACAATGGCTTGCAATAACATTTCCTTCTTCATGCCTTTTGCTCCTTCCTTAGCTCTTTTGTATTGGTTCTCCCTAGCATGATTAGTAATTGAAGGGGGGGTGAGATTCAAAGAATCTCAGTAGCAATCACCATTCATGCAATCATATTATCACATTAAGCATATAATCATCATAAAACATCATGTGAATACTTTTAAACATTTATGCCATAATATTTTAAAAAAATTTTGGCAGAGTTTCATTTTGTATTTTGGAAATCTCGGGGTCTCAAAACTCTCAATTAACTCAGCCAACATTCTCAAAGCATCACAATTGATCATAGTAAACAATAGGCAAGTCATCAAACTCATTGAAAATCACATGACAATATAAGGCAATAATAGGTAAATTGCTACCTTCATGCTTTCTCTTACTCCTCCACTTGATACCAATGCTCCCTCTAGCTTTCTTGGGCTTCTTCAAGACCTCATGCATCATCAAACAACTACTCAAGCTAATTGTTCCATGACTTTCTTCAAAAAGTATTCATGAAACCTTAATTCTTCAAAAATTCACCAAAAATTCATTTCTAACTTAAAAATGATGAATTATACTCTATTACATGTAACTTTTCATGAGGAATCCAAATATGGCCTCAGAATTACCAAATTCCATTTCTAACTCGATTACTGTTCATTCCAAATTAAGCTGCAAAAACCTAAAAATTTCACTTTCTTAATCTTAAGCTTTTTCATGAAATCATCACTTGTTCCTAAGGTTTTGGACCATAAGGAACTCATTTTTGGCATTAAAAACATGAAATTACAACTCTCATTGTGAACAATAACTCATCCAAAATCATAGAAAATAGGAGGAAATTGACATATTTCATGATACATCAAACTGCCAACATATTCAAGCTTTCAATGAGTATCCTAGCATTTCCCCCATGTTCTATGGTTTGTAAACTCATTCCTATGCTAAATCACATTTTTTTCTGAAACCCTAAGATAGAAAGGAAGCAAACTAAACCATAAATCATGCTTTGAAAATGATAGATAGTAAGCTTAGAATAGAAGTATGCAAGCTTACCAATTTATGCTTCAAGTTCCGTTGGTTTTCACTTCCTTTTTCTCTTCGTTCTTCCTCCCTTTGCTTGCATTTTTCTGGTATATTTTGGGCTGATTGTCATGCATGAAATGGTGAGGAAAGAGAAGGGTTTAAGTGATTAATTTTATGCTTAAGCAAGTAACTAATCATAGTTACTTTTTGCTAATTCCTTCCTTACTTTTTTACATACTTCTTCAAGAAGTATTTCAAAAAATAATATAATATTACTTTGTGTCACATGGCTGCAGGAAGTCACCCATGGGAGAGCTTGAGGTGTCCAAAAATTGCCTAATTTTTCTGATCTAGATATACCTCAATCCGAGTGCTTTTTAATCGTACCAATAAAATCGTCCTTATACTAATTTAGCATTTTAGGGCTACAAGACTATTCTAATTTTATTTTTATATTTTCATAATTATCCTATCCCAAATGGTATCTGTGTATAGCCCATATCCTGACACGATTTCTTTTTAACCATCAGTAGGGCCCATAGTTACTTTATCGGTTTACTATTATTTTTAGACACTTTGCATTGATTATTTCTTTATCCTTGAATATTTACCCTCAGTGCCATATACCATTGGACTTCTTTCATTGAGGGCTTCATTCTAATAGTAATTTTGCATATTTACAAAAATTACTCCTAACCTAGGGTTAACTTATAATTTATGAAACTTTCAGGTCATTAGGTGTAATTTTCCCTAAGACATTTCTAATGCTCATTCCGTGTAATTTTTATGACTTTAGGGACATGGATGTCCTTTTCATAATTCCTTGGGGATAAGAATATAATTTTCTCATTTTTTCATTCAATTGGGAAAAATGACCTCTTTGCCTTATTTTACACAAAATGGTGTCTGCCCATTTTTGCCAAATCCCTTTACATTCCTAGATATTTTAGTTTTCTTGGAATGTTACAGTTCAGATGAAGAGGAAGCTATATGAGATGCTGAAATTGCTAACCTATGCTTAATGGCTTAAAAGATTGCTAAGAATGAGAAGAATTGCAATCAAGACAATGACAGTGACTCTGAGGTAAATGATTCTAAACCTTCTTACAAAGTACTACATGATGTATTGAATGAACTGATGGCTGAATTTCTTAAAATGTCTAAACAACTAAGTCAAGTTAAAAGGAAAATATGCAAGCTTGAAAGTGAGTCGCATACATCTTGCACTGCTTCGTAGTTTTCTTCTTCCCCCACCTTTGCTTGTGTCACATGTATTGAGTTAAGAGATAAAAATAATTATCTCCACAAGACTTTGACCAAAGTCACTAAAGGTAAGGACATGCTAAAAGTATTTATGGGAAATCAAATTGTGAGTCAGAACAAAACTGGTCTAGGATATTACACATGTGTGATCAAGGAGAAATTTAAGCTCAAGAAGTAGAACCTTTACCTAAGAAACTTTGTGCATGCTAATGGCCTTAAAATAACTCAAAACAGAGTCATTCCTAGCTCCTAGAAATCAAAAGAACAAACATTAGAGTCATTATTTTAGACATGCATCTGTTTCGTCTAGCCCTTTTTCTACTTGACACTTTTGTAACAAGAAGGGTCATATATCCTCCAACTATATATTCATGAAGGAAGGAAATGGCAATGGGATGAAATGAGTTCCCAAGGATTCCTCCACTAACAAGAAAGAACCTAAGCAAATATGGGTACCTAAAAGAAAGAGCTGAAACTTGTTTTGCAGGTGTGTCTCAAGGTCAAGAAAAGCAACAAATGATAGATGGACAGTGCTTATTTGAGACACATGACCGGAGACAAAGAAAAAATCATTGTGCTGAGAGATAAGAAAGGGGGAAATGTTACTTTTGGTGGTGACCAGTCCGGCAAGATAGTTAGAATTGGAATTGTTGAAAGAAATCCAGAAACATCAATTGAAGAAGTGCTGTTTGTGATAGGACTCAACCATAATTTGTTGAGTGTGAGTCAAACATGTGATATAGGCAATTGGATTTTGTTTGATTCCAACTACTGCCTAGTCATAAAAAAAGTGACCGTAAAGTGATTCTCAAGGAAGAAAGAGATGGTAACTGTTATACTATTGATTTAGATGAATTACCTTCTCTAGATTCTATATGTTTGATCAATGAAAATGGTGATAGTTGGCTATGGCATAGGAGACTAGCACATGTTAGCATGTATCAATTAAATAAACTCATTGAAAATGAACTTGTTCTTAGTTTACCCAACATTAAGTTTGAAGAGGATAAAGAATATAATGTTTGTCTTAAAGGGAAACAAACAAAGTCCTTATTCAATACCAAAAACATTGTCTCTACAACAAAACCGCTGCAATCACTTCATATGGATTTGATAGGTCCCAATCACAGTAAAAGTATTAGTGGAAACTTGTACGTACTTGTTGTGGTAGTGATTATTCTAAGTTTACTTGGACTTTATTTCTTCCCTCTAAAGATGAAACATATGATGCTTTTCTGATCTTAGCCAAGAAAATCTAAAATGAGAAAGGTTGCTTCATAGTATGTATTAGAACATATCATGGAGGAGAATTTGAAAATGCAAAATTTGTTGACTATTGTTATGAAAATGGAGTGGAACACAACTTCTTAGCCCCAAGAACACCTCAATAGAATGGAGTTGTAGAGAGAAAGAATAGAGTGTTAGAGGAGATGGCTCGTGTAATGCTGAATGAAAAAAGACTACCTAAGCAATTATGGGCTGATGCAGTAAGCAAAACATGCTACTTGATGAATAGAGCATACATCAGACCCATGCTAGGGAAGACTCCATAGGAGCTGTACAAAGGAAGGAAGCCCAATCTCTCTCATCTTCATATATTTGGATGTACTTGCTATGTCCACAACACCAACAAAAACAATCTAGGTAAGTTTGATGCCAAATCGGATGAAGATATATTTCTTAGTTACTCAAATAGAGGTAAAGCATATAGGGTGTTCAACAAGATGTTTGGAACTATTGAAGATTTTGTGCATGTTGTATTTCTTGAGAATGAAACTATGTCGAAGTATGCTAGAGATGAGGATGATCTAATTTCCAGCGTCAAGAAATTGAATGTATCAGTAGAAAATAAAATTGAACCTCCTAAAGTATTTGAATCTACTGATGTAGAGGAAGATATCCAGGAGAAAGATAATGAATGTGAAATAAATGAGGAAGTATCTCAAGAACTCCCTAAAGCTTGGAGATATCAAAGGAATCATCTAGTTGATCAAGTCATTGGGGGTGTTCAAGAGAAAGTTAAAACCAAAAGACAACTTGGGGATCAAATAAATAATTGTACTTTTATTTCTGAAACTGAACCTAAGTATACAGAAGAAGCTTTAGCTGATGAATACTGGGTTTTACCTATGCAAGAAGAACTTAATTAGTTTGAAAGAAGTCATGTGTGGGATCTAGTGCCTAAGCCTAAAAACCATCCTATTATTGGAACCAAATCGGTGTTTAAGAACAAACTTGATGAATTAGGAACAATAATAAGAAATAAAGCTAGATTAGTGGCTAAAAGATATAGTCAAGATGAAAGCATTGATTTTGAGGAAACTTTTGCTCCAGTTGCAAGATTGGAAGCAATAAGGATTCTCTGAACCTATGCTTGCATCAAGGATATTGTGTTGTATCCAATGGATGTGAAAAGTTCTTTTTTGAATAAGTATATCATGGAAGAGGTTTATGTTACTCAACCTCCAGGTTTTGAGGACTCAACTAAGCCAAATCATGTATATAAATTGAAGAAAGTTTTACATGGGTTAAAACAGGCTCCTAGAGCATGGTATGAGAGGCTGAGTAATTTTCTAATTCATAAAGGTTTTAAAAGAGGAAAAGTTTATACAACCTTCTTTATCGAAAGGAAAAATAAAGATTTATTTATTGTACAAATTTATGTTGATGACATTATATTTGGTGCTACTAATGAATCTTTGTGCAAGAATTTTTCTAGATTAATACAGAGTGAATTTGAATGTCAATATGGGTGAGCTAAACTTCATCCTTGGATTACAAATCAAACAATGTGATGATGGCATCTTTCTTAATCAATCAAAATACCTCAATAAGTTACTAAAGAAGTTTGGAATAGAACATGCTAAACCTATGGGAACTCCTATGGCCTCTGCTACTAAGCTTGACATTGATGAAGAAGGAAAGGTCTTTGATATAACTTAATATAGGAGGATGATTGGATCCCTACTGTATTTAATTGCTAGTAGGCCTGACATCATGTTTAGCGTCTGTATGTGTGCTAGGTTCCAATCATGTCCCAAAGAGTCCCATGCAACAACTATAAAGAGAATTTTCATATACCTCATGGTACATCTCAAATGGGACTCTAGTATCCAAAAGGCAATAGAGAAGAGCTCATAAGTTACACAAATGCAGATTTTGCTGTATCTAATACTGATAGAAAGAGCACAAGTGGAATATGTCAATTTCTAGGAGGCTCTCTAGTGTCATGGATCAGTAAAATGTAAAATAGTGTAACACTCTCTACAGTTGAAGCTGAGTATGTAGCAGTAGGGAGTTGCTGTGCACAAGTCCTTTGGATGAAGCAATGACTTAAAGACCTTGAGATTGAGATAAGGGAAATCCCAATACGGTGTGATAATCAAAGTGTCATCAACATCTCAAAGAATCATGTCATGCATTCAAGGACAAAACACATTGAAGTTGTTAGATAAGCTGGCTTCCCAAGAGGGGGAGTGAATTGGGAAGATTAAAAATTTTTCTTGTGAAACTTCATGAAGGTGAAGAAAGTAAAGTGTGATAGTAAAACAGAGTATAAATGAATAAACAGTAAAAGTAGTAGTAAGGAAGAGAAGACTCAGATATTTACCCTGGTTCGGTCTCTCAACTTGACCTACGTCCAGTCCCTAAGTCACCACTTGAGATTTTTTAGTATCCTGTAAGAATTCAGTGGGCTTCTTGCAAATGCCACAATACAGCATTGACGCTCTGTTTCTAGAGCTCACACTTTCTCTCTTTGCACTCTCACTAAGTGCTTCCCCAATCCCTTATGATATCCCCTCACAAGAAAATCTTTCTTCCAGTTGAAGATAAGATTGTTTACAATGAATAAACTCTCTTAATCAGAGTATATATGAAAGTTAAAGTACAAAGTTTGAAGTATGTGAGAGTAAGAGACTTTGACTAGATGATTTGGCATAGTTTTAGTATATACTAAGTTAAAATCGTTACCCACATCCTCAAATGAAGTTTTATTTATAGATTTCTGCCTCAACTATACGTTAGAGACAAGATCTAACTGTTAGAGAAGTTATCCAATGGTTACACTGAGAAACTATCCATTCACCAACCGCATTTAATGCTTCTGACACTCAAAGTTCGAATTTCAGTTGGTCAACAGACAAATTTCACAAAAATTGAAAGTTACAGCCTTTAACGTTGAACTCTTGAAGTTCATCTGTCATAAAGTAAAATTCGAATTTTCATCTTTAGAAAATGATTCTATGTTAGAACATACGAATTTTTTCATGTTTAAAGTCGTTCTGTTAAGTGTGAACAGTAACTTTAATTTGCTACAGTGTCTTCAAAATTTGAATTTTGGAACCCCAAAATTCGTCTGTCAGTAGCTGTTTCAATTGGGCACAATAATTTATCTATTTGAAATTCAAACTTTCAGAGGGAAAAGTTTGTCCATCAGAGAGACCTTTTTTCAAACTTAATTTAAAGTTTGAATTTATGAATATTGTCATTCGTATGTCAACATATCAACACAACAAACTCACAAGCTTGGTTTTTGAAATTTGAATTTTCAAGTTCAAAGTTCGTCTGTCTATTAGCAATTTTGAAGCCTTATCTAAACTTGGTTTTAGATGAACTTTGACATATTCTCAAACGAATTTTTTTTTTAATTTTCATAAGTTGCACTATATCTGAAATTCAAATTTTCAAATGCCAAAGTTCGTCTGTCAGAGAAAGCTCTTTTCAGACACGTATCAATTTTTAAATTTCTTAAGTCAAAATTTGTCTGTCAGAGAAGCCTCTTTTCTGACTTGTTTATTTTCAATTTGAAATTCGAATTTCCAAAGGCAAAGTTCAAATTTTCAAAATAGCATATCAGTATAAACCTTTTAAACTTCATCTGTTGGTGGGTGTTTTTCAAATGTTCCATGAATTAACATAGAATCAAGGTTTTAAAAAATCTTTTCACTAAATCAAAGTCTTTTACTCAAATTAAAACATTACTAAACATTTTACATCTATTCTTGCACTGATTTATCCAGAATTCCTTCACTTGAAACCTTTTGTGCACTTTTGATATCTTTATTCCAAGCTCTTGAAGGTTGGTTTGGAATCAGCAAAACACTTGATTCAATAGAAGTAAGACATCACTTTATAAGAGATCATGTCTTAAAACGTGATGTCTGTTGAAACAAGAGTTTTGATGATTCCAAACCAACATTTCAAAAGCTTGGATTGAAGATATCAAAGGAGATCAAAGCTGTCTAAAGTGAAGATTTTCTGAGTATTTGCAATTAGATCTCTTGTAGAATCTTAGTTTTTGTTATGATTGGGTAAAAGATTTTGATTTGAAGAAAAGATGTTTTCAAACTTTGATTTTATGTTAGATCTTTAAATATTTGAAAAACACCCACAAACAGGCAAAGGTTGAAAGTTTAAACTGAACTTTCAAGTTGGAAATTCGAACTTTGCCTTTGGAAATTCGAATTTCGAGCTAAAACTGAATAAGTCTGGAGAGAAGGCTCTCTGTCAGATGAATTTTGGTTGTTCAAAATTCGAATTTTCATCTAGTCTGAAAGAGGCATTTTGGTAACAGACGAACTTCACACTTTCAAAATTCAAATTTCAAGTAAAATGAAGTTTGTAAAAACCAAAGAAATTCGTCTGAAACTATGATAAAGTGCATCTGAAATCAAAATGAAATTGAGTTTGATAAATGCTCTCTGACAGATGAATTTTGAACTTCCAACATTCGAATTTTCATATAAGTCTGATAGATGCTTCTTTGCAACAGACGAACTTTGAGTCTTCAAAATTCGAATTTTGAACAAAACAAAAATTGAGAAAATAGAAGAAATTCGTCTGAAACTATGTTAAAGTTCATCTGAGATCAAGAATGATTTAAGTTTCAAAACTGCTCTCTGACAGACGAACTTTGAACATTAAAATTCGAATTTCAGAAGCTAAGTTCTTGAGTCTGTTGAAATGAAACATTGACATACGAATGATGTGAACTTGCAACATTCGAATGATGAAGTTAGTCTGAAAAGAGTCTCTCTGACGGATGAACTTTACTCTTCAAAATTCAAATTTCAAAGAAAATGAACTACTGTGCCTCCTTTTCACGTACTGAGAATAGACGAATTTTGGGCTTCCAAAATTCGAATTTCAAGGGCACTGTAGAAAATTAAAAACACTGTTCACACTTAACAAAAAAACTTTCTTCTTGAAAATTCGTATGTCACATTGTGAAAATGTTTTGTAAGTTTCAAAATTCGAATTTCACTTCATGAACAGACGAACTTTGTGCTGTAACGTTGGAAGCTTTAATCTTCGGTTCCTTCGAAATTCGTCTGTTGACTAACCAAAATTCGAATTTCAGTATGTCAGAAACATTAAATGCGGTTGGTAAACGGATAGTTTTTCAGAGTAACCGTTGGATAACTTCCCCAATGGATAGATTTAGTCTCTAATGGATATTTGAGACCTAAATCTATAAATACAACATCATTTGAAGTTGTAGGTAATGAATCAAACTAATATACACCGAATTTCTGCTGAATCTTTTCTCAAAAGCTTTTACCCTCTCAACTTCTATACTTGTACTTAAACTTTCATATCTACTCTTTTCAAGAGAGTTATTTCATTGTAATCAATCTACTCTTCATCTTGGAGATAGATTTACTTGTGAGGGGTATTCACAAGGAGATTGGGAAGCACATAGTGAAAGTGCTTGGAGAGTTTGAGAGAGCTCAGAAACAGAGCACACTCATGTACTGTGGCCTTAGCAAGAAGCCCACTGAAATTCTTGCTGTATAGTGGATAAATCTCAAGAGGTGTCTTGGGGACTGGATGTAGGTCAAGAGAATAGACCGAACCAGGATAAATCACTGAGTTCTCTTCTCCTTATCTCTACTTTTCACCTTGCTCTGCCTTACACATTGTTTTCATTATACTGTGATATCTTCACTTACTTCACTTTGTGTAGAAAAATTTCAAACTTCCTAATTCATCCCCCATCTTGGGAAGTCAGCTTTGCTAACAATGTCAAGCTAGAGTTTGTTCCTATAGAAGATCAGCTTGTAGACATCTTGACAAAGCCATTTGTAGATGATAGACATAGAAATATTAGAAGAGAATTGCGAATGGTAAATCCTATTGAATTGTAAGTGTTCTCTAAAATTCTTCTTAAAGTTATGATTCCATCAATAACAATACTAACTTAAGCACCAGAGTATCCAGAAGTTTGTTTTACAGGTATTTTTATTCAAAATCTGATGAAAAGAAGTAACCTACATGTTAGAATAAAGTTATGGTGAAAAGAAGAGACTTATGGGGATAACAAGGCTATCAGTAAGTATCTACAAGCTTTTCAAATATGGTTATCTGCATAACCCTATAACCTTATGCTAAAAATGTATTGGTTTTTTGGTGTGGATAGTCTCTGTATTTGAGGTTATTCGCATAAGGTATGAAGATTTTCATGAAAATGAAACTTTTTGTGAACCTCGAAGCCTCTAGGGAACTCGATATTCAGATAAGGTCTCTACCTTATGTGCATAAGCTACTTTGTCTGCTCCTTTGTATGTGTATTGTGTGATTCGATTTTAGGATAACCTGCCTACCTTATCCGTATAACGTTACTTCCAGAGAAGAAGTTCCTAAAGTAAGAACGTTATCCGCGTAAGATAGCAAGGTTATTCGGATAACCTGCTTTATGCAAAACTCTGTGTGTGCCTTTTGTGAAACCTCTTTTCATGAAAACGTGTTATGCTTGTTTGGATAACTTCTCTCTTCTCCCCTCTGTCTCAAGTTGGTTATGTGAATAAACATGTAGGCCACATTTAGTAAGCACAATGATTTTTCATGAAATAGGAAAGAGAAGAGAAATGAGAATGGGAATAGAAATAGGAATGAGAGTAAGAATGATCTTTAAATGTATGTCTTGTACGTTAGGAAAGAAAAAGTTCAGAATCACAACAAAATAATACTAAAATAAAACAAAAATTAATTAAATGACAAAAATGTCCCTAGCATCTTGTTCTCCATCCTCTTCCTTCATAAGAGCACCATCATCGTTGGTAACCCAGATGGAGCAGACATCGACCATCCTTATAGAAAGATCCGTCACCGTTCTCTTTTCTCCTTCATCATCCTCTTCCCTCTTTCTTCTCCCTCCATCGAGGTTTGACATTGTAACATCCTTAAAAGGTCAAATAACTAAAAGTGTATAAAGAATTTACAAAAATGAATATATATCATTTTATATGAAACAGGGCAAAGAGATTATTTATCCTGGTTAGAGGAAAATTTGAGAAAATAACAATTTTATCCCTAGAGAAAAGAAAAAGAATAAGAAAAAGAAAACAAAATATGAAGCAGCATGTTGAAAGGGCTGAAGTTTTAATATTTTGGGAATAATTACAGCTATGATGCTTGTCTTAAGGGAAAGCAAACTAAGTCCTCCTTCAAATCTAAAAATGTTATCTCCACATCTAGACCACTCTAACTACTACATATGGATTTAGTAGGTCCATCAAGAGTGAAAAGCATTAGAGGAAAGAAATCTCTATGTGCTAGTAATTATAGATGACTACTCTAAGTTTACTTGGACTTTATTTCTTTCCTCAAAAGATGAGACATTTGATACATTTGTAGCTAAGAAAGTACAAAATGAGAAGGATATATCTTTTGTGTCTATGAGATCTGATCATGTAGGAGAGTTTGAAAATTCAAGCTTCTTGGAGTACTGTAAAGAGCATGGAATTGATCATCATTTCTTAGCTCCAAGGACAACCCAGCAAAATAGCAAGGTAGAGAGGAAGAACAGAACATTGAAAGAGATAGGAAGAGCAATGCTGAATGAGAAAGACGTTGTTTAATATTTCTAGGCTGATACAGTAAACACAACAAACTATATCATAAATAGAGCATACATCAAACCAATCTTGGGGAAGACACCTTATGAGCTCTACAAAGGAAGGAAGCCAAAACTCTTGCATCTATATGTATTTGGATGCAAATGTTTCATCCACAACAATGGAAAAGAGAATCTTGATAAGTTTGACTCCAAGGCTAATGAAGTTATATCTCTTGACTACTCTAGTAGAAGTAAAACATATAAAGCCTTCAATGAAATAACTAAAGTCATAGAAGAGTCTGTGCATATAGTGTTGATTGAAAATGTAACTCTCTCTAAACCTGACTTAGATGAGGAAAAACTGATTTCTAGCTATAAAAAGATGATCCTCCTTAAGGAAGATAAAATTGAATCTCTAAAAATATCATAATCTACTATTGTAGAGGAAGATATTCAATAGAAAGATCATAAACTTGAAGTTAAAGAAGAAATTTCTCGAGAACAACCGAGAGCTTGGAGATATCAAATGAGTAATCCTATTGATCAAATGATTGGGGATGTTCAAGAGAATGTTAAAATAACAAGGCAACTTAGGGATTAGATAAATCATTGTGCATTGATATCTTTAATTGAACCTAACTACATAGAAGATGCATTAAAAGATGAGTACTGGATTATAGTCATGCAAGAAGAGCTGAATCAGTTTAAGAAAAATAAAGGTTGAGACTTAGTGCTTAGGCCCAGTGATCATCCAATTATTAGAACCAAATGGGTGTTTAGAAACAAACTTGATGAATTAGGAATGATCATAAAAAACAAGACTAGGTTGGTGGCCAAAGATTATAAGCAGGAAGAAGTTATAGATTATAAGGAAACTTTTGCTTCAGTTGCAAGATTAGAAGCAATAAGAATCGTCTTAGCCTATACCTATATAAAGGATATCAAGTTGCATCAAATGGATGTAAAAAATGCTTTTCTGAATGGTTATATCGTGGAAGAAGTTTATGATGATCAACCACCAGGTTTGAGGATTAAACTAAGCCTAATCATGTATATATGCTAAAGAAAGCTCTTTATGGTTTAAAACAAGCACCAAGAGCATGGTATGAGAAGTTAAGTAATTTCTTAATTGAAAAAGGGGTTTAATAGAGGTAAGGTTGACACAATGCTTTTTACTAAGAAGAAAATAAAGATTTACTTGTTGTTCAAATTTATGTTGATAATATTATATTAAGTGCTACTAATGAATCTATGTGAAAGGATTTTTCTAAGTTGATGTAGAGTGAGTTCGAGATGTCCATGATAGGAGAACTCAACTTTTTCCTTTGGACTACTAATCAATTAATGTGATGATGGTATCTTCCTAAGCAAATTAAAATATCTGAAAGAATTGCTGAAGAAATTTGGAATGGAAAATGCTAAGTCAATGTGAACTCCCATAGCTACTGCTATAAACCTTGATATGGATGAAGGAGGAAAACCATTTGATATAACTGAATATAGAAGAATGATTAGTTGCTTGCTATATCTAGTGGCTAGTAGACCTAACATCATGTTTATTGTCTGCATGTATGCAAGATTCCAATCATGTCCCAAGGAGTCCTATGCAACAATTATGAAGAGAATATTCAGATATCTACTTGGAACACCTCATATGGGACTAGGGCAATAGAAAGGAGCTTATTGGATATACTGATGTAGATTTCACTGGGACCAAAACTAACAGAAAGAGCACAAGTGGTACATGCCAAATTCTTGGAGGATCTTTGGTCACATAGTTCAGCAAGAAGCAGAATATTATAGCTCTTTCCACTACAAAAGCTGAACACATAGCAGATGGAAGTTGTTGTGCTCACTTTCTTTAGATGAAACAACAACTAGAAGATCTTGTAATTGTACTGAAGGAAGTGCTTATCAAATTTGTGATGTGTCTACTTTATACTTACAAGATACCCATATTTGATGTTGTTTTCCTTGAAAAATGTTGAGTTTTGATATAATTTTTCCATGATTCTATATAATTTAAGATATATTTGTTTCTTAGGAAAACTTTGAGGACATTTGAGGATTTTAGATTAGAAGAGGAAGAAAAGAAGGCTGAAGAAAAAGCTCACCCGGTCCCAAGTAAGATCCTCACTCCGCCATGGGTGAGGAGGCATGGAGGAGTCTGCAGTTTGAGTTGACCCGGCGGCGGGTCAACCAAATAAGGCCACCACCCAGTGCCGGGTGGAACACAGAAAAGGAAAAGAATTTAGTCACCTAACACTGGGTGGACAGAAATAAAAGCATACGACACCGAGTGAAGAATTTTAAATAGATATTTGAATATTTTTCCACTAGGGTTGCATGAAACATATGTATATGGGTTTTTAGAATGGAAAAAAAAGGGGAGAATCACTTTTCTGAGCCTTAGAAGACTTATTCCAAATTCTTTGGAGCTTAGAGGGAGCATTCTGAAGGCAAATCTTAGAGGATTGACGGCGTAGTGAAGCTGAATCACTCTCTTCATTGACTACTTTTCTTTCTTTAGTTTTTGTTCGGATGATTTGAGACTTTATTCTTATTTTGATTTTGAGAACAATGTTTTTGTGAAACTAATTCTCCCAATTAGGGATAAGGATGTAGTTCAACTGGGATTGATTAGAGTTTACTCTGAATTATGACTCTTGTTTTTGATTAAATTCTTCCAATACATTTATGTTTAATTATATCTTTCTCTTTTATACTTCATTAGGGATTTTGTGATTGGTCACCATAAAATTCATTCTGTGGGTAAGCTTGATAGACTGAAAGGTGAAGAGCAAACCTAAACCTAAAGAGACAGATATAAACAACAATTCTAGAGCTAGAATTAGGAGTTTATGGTGATTTCAATTACAACTTCAAGATTTAATTAGTGATTTTAGTTGTATGAGAGTGAATTAAAACCTAATTAAATACAGTCTAATTGACTGAAAGGTAATTATGATAATTTAGAAATAACTATCACTATAATTATAGAAGGAGTCAATTTAAAAGTAACTTTAGTTGTCCTTGGAAGATGAATCCCAATTCCCTAACGCTTTCAGTGATTGAATTAAACTCACATATTTGCTTTTATTATTGTGTTTTCTCTTATTTTAATCTTTGATTAATGTTTCACAAACTGTTCATATTGATTGAAATTAATTAATTGAGTGAGTCATAACCTCCCTTGGGTTTGACTCCTGGAATAGTCCAGGATATTTTCTACTACTACGATCGACCATGTATACTTGCAGGATCCCGATCAAGTTTTGGTGCCGTTGCCAGGGAGGCAAACGATTTTGCTAAATTATTAATTTTAGTCTTTCTTTTCTCTCTTTGGATTTTTATTTTTCTTTCCCATGTTATTGAGATCCAAAAATCTTAGTAGTACTTCTTATTTAACTCATAGTAATTTTGAAATTGAGAGTGCTTGTAGGGCAAATCAAGCTAGAAGAAAAGAGATGTCTCAAAATGGTCATGCAAACAATGACAATCTTTATGGCATCAATAATCCACTTGAAGATGATCAAATAATCCCTCATAGAAATCCAATTGTTCAAAATCCAAATTGTCTATTTTAGAGAGATGTAGACAAGCCTGCAATGTATGATATTCCATCATGTGTTAGGCTATTTGACAACAAAAAGAACTATGAGTTTAAGACAACTCACTTAAACTCATTGCCAAACTTTCATGGTCAAATAGGCGAAGACGCATTGGGTTTTCTGAAGGACTTTTACAACCAGATTGATCAACTTCCTCCTAATGGTCTGACTTTGAAGGAACTTAAAATGAGATGCTTCAACTTTTGTCTGAAGGATAATGCTCGATGATGGATTCTTAATCTGTTTGAAAACTCCTTGATGTCATGGAGGGAGATCTATGATGCGTTCATTGCCAAGTTTTACTCTCCTCAGAGGACTGTAGACTTGAGGGATAAAATATATCTCTTTGCACAACCGGAGGGTGAGCTATTCTATGAAGCTTGGGATCGATTCAAGGATTACTTATATGAGTGTCCACACCATGGATTTCAAGATATAATGCTTTCGAAACTATTCTATAATGCTCTATGCTCTACCTCCCAGTCTTTAGTGGATATTGCTACGAGGGATGGTAATTTGACTGCCGAAGAGATGATGAATATCTATGATCAAGTGGCAACTTAGACCAGACAAAAGGGAGTACGAGGCTGGAGAGTACCTGTCAATGAAGTTAACTCTTACTTTGATGTGTCTGCACAGCTAGAGAAGTTAAATCAATGCATGGGTTTTCTTTTCTAACAACAGAGCAATAATCCTAATCTTCCTAAAGAGTCATGCTCTGCATGTGGGGGTTCAAGCCATACTGCTGACACATGTGTGCATATGATTGAAGGGAATGCGGAAGTCAATTATATGGGTCCAAATGTAGAATTTCCACAACTATTGCAAAGGAAAAATGATCCATATTCAAACACGTATAATCCTAGGTGGCGAAATCATCCAAACTTCTCTTGGAAAAATACATCAGTACCACTGGGATTTCAGCAACATAAGACTCATACACTCGCTCAGCTTCCTGCATCATCCATAGGGAAGACTCCATAGTTAGAGGAGATGTTCTCCCAAATCTTAGCTGGTCAAGCATCCACTAACAAAAATCTGGATCAATTCATGGTTAGCCAAGTAGTTGTAAACAAGAGTTTTGATCAATTTATAGCTAGCCAAGTCACTACAAATAATGCCACTCAAGCTGCAATTCAAAATATGGAAGTTCAGATGAATCACTTTGCTAAATCAGTAGCTGAAAGAAATCCAAGACAATTTCCTAGTAGCACAGAGGTGAACCCTAAAGAAGAAGCTATGGCAATCACACTAAGAAGTGGAAAGGAGTTAAAAGAAGTCGTGAGAGAAGAATGAAATTCAAAGGAAAAAGTAAGAGAGTTTCAAAAAAAATGAACACGAGAAGGACAATGAGGAACTTAATTCGAAAGATGTTACTCAAGAGCATCCTACACCTCTTGACGTTAAACTATACATTCATCCTATTCCTTTTCCACAACACCTTCAAAAGAAGATACATGATGTCAAATTTAAGAAGTTCCTGGAGATGTTCAAGAAGCTTCAAATTAGTATCACCTTTGTTGAAGTACTAGCGAATATGTTGTCTTGTATCAAATTTCTTAAGGAGCTAGTATCTAACAAGCAGAGTTTAGAAGATTGTGCCTTAGTACCTTTGAATGAAGAATGCAGTGCCATACCGCAAAAGAAGTTGCCACAAAAGCTAAAGGATCTTGAGAGTTTCTCTATTCCTTGTGTTATTGGCTCTCAAATTGTTAAACATTGTTTGTGTGATCTTGGAGTAGGGAAGAATCTATTGCCCTATTCTTTATGTGAGAAACTCAAACTTACAGACCTGAAGCCCATAGGTATGACACTACAACTAGCTGATAGATCAGTACGATATCCAATGGGAATCATGGAGGATGTGCTCGTAAAAGTCGGTAATCTTATTATTCATACTAATTTCGTAGTATTGGATATTGATGATGATTTAGATGTGTCTTTAATTCTTGGAAGGCCATTTTTGTTAACTGCTAGTGCCTTGATTGATGTATCCACTGGAAAATTAATTCTTAGAGTAGGTAATGAGCGAGAAGAATTTCAATTTTTAAGGGCTATGAAATTTCATGAAATTAAAGCTTCTTGCTTTAGTGTTAACATAATTGATAAGCTACTTAAAGAACATACTATTAAACTTTTATATAAAGATCCTCTAGAAGCATGCATTGCATTGAACCTCAATGAGCAGGTGGAAGAAGTTAATTTTATTGATTCTGTGATGAAATTAGAAGGTTCAGGTCCTATATGTATGTCACATTTAAGAAAATTTGAGGAATTAGGACAAGGGGGAATCACTTTTTTGAGCCCTAGAAGACTTATTCCAAATTCTTTGGAGCTTAGAGGGAGCATTCTGAAGGCAGATCTGAGAGGATTGAAGGCATAGTGAAGCTGAATCACTCTCTTCATCTACTATTTTTCTTTCTTTAGTTTTTGTTCGGATGATTTGGGACTTTATCCTTATTTTGATTTTGAGAACAATGTTTTTACGTAACTAATTCTCCCAGTTAGGGATAGAGAAGTAGTTTAACTGGGATTGATTAGAGTTTACTCTGAATTATGACTCTTGTTTCTGATTAAATTCTTCCAATATATTTATGTTTAATTATATCTTTCTCTTTTATACTTCATTAGGGATTTTGTGATTGGCCACCATAAAATTTATTCTGTGGATAAGTTTGATAGACTGAAAGGTGAAGAGCAAACCTAAACCTAAAGAGACAAACATAAACAACAATTCTAGAGATAGAATTAGGAGTTTATGGTGATTTCAATTATAACTTCAAGGTTTAATTAGTGATTTTAGTTGCACGAGAGTGAATTAAAACCTAGTTAAATACAGCGTAATTGACTGAAAGGTAATTAGGATAATTTAGAAATAACCATCACTAAAATTATAGAAGGAGTCAATTTAAGAGTAACTTTAGTTATCCCTGGAAGATGAAGCTCAATTCCCTAATGCTTTCAGTGATTGAATTAAACTCACATATTTGCTTTTATTAATGTTTTCCTCTTATTTTAATCTTTGATTAACGTTTCACAAATTGTTCATATTGACCGAAATTAATTAATTGAGTGAGTTATAACCTCCCTAGGGTTCAACTCCTAGAATACTCCAGGATATTTTTTACTATTACAATCGACCCTGTATACTTGCAGGATCCCGATCAATGTGACAATCTTAATGTCATCAACATCACAAAGAATCCAATGATGCATTCAAGGACAAAGCATATTTAGATAAGACACCATTTCATAGGGCATCATGCTAAAATATGAGATAATATCTTAGAGTTTGTCCGATCAGAAGATTAGTTGGCAGATATCCTAACTAAACCACTTCTAGAAGACAAATATTGAAAAATCAGAAGGGAATTGGAAATGGTTAATCCTAATGAGCTATAAGCAAACTTCTATCTTAATCTCATTATTTTCTGAGTTAATATGTTAAATCATATACTAACTTAAGCATTAGAGTGTGTATAAAATTGTTTGCAGGCACTCTTCATGAACTTATATGATAGGAGATCAAAATATTGGAGTATCTCACACTTAGATGAGCAATTTCTATTGAAGAAATATGGAAATGTGAATATTCAGCATCTATTTGTAAGTTTTGTTCTTCATAATTTGCATTTCAATTGACAATAAACTAACTTCCATACTTTATCTGCCATATTGAGTGACTTTGCTTGCTTAAAATTTGAACTTTGATCTTTTAACAGTCGAATTTTAGTTCTTTATATGTTATATATGTGTTTATGTTAGCTCAAAATTTATCGGTTGGCCACTTGAAGTACGAATGTTGACTATTTGCATGTGTATATGCTATGTCTACTTGTGTGTAACATTTGAACTTTGATGATTCAATATTCACACTTCAGACATTTCTTCATGAAGTCACAAAATTCAAACTTTGAATTCCAACATTTGTTTGTTGGACCTCATATGTTTGCATGCTTTCTGTTGAGACTTTGAAATTCACACTTTGTGGACACAAAGTTCATCTGTTAAAGCTTCTATAAATGTTAAGTCTCTAATAGTGTATTTCAAGGCTCAATTCAGCTACTGAGGTATTTTCTATGAGGTAAGTCTTTGATAGTCAAACTTCAAGGTTGAAAGTTCGTCTATCAAGGCAGTTTCTATGTTAAATGGAGAACGTTACCACTTATAATTCAAATTTTGGCCCCTAAAATTCATCTGTTGAACAATTACTAAGGAGGATTCAGAGGGTCAGATGCTAAATAGATGCAACCGTATTTGTATTTCAACCATTATAACTTTCATTTTTCTACCAACTTCTTAAATTCCTTCTACCAAACACCATTTTCCACCGATTAAACTCAAAACTAAACCCCACAAACACAATCTGAACAATTCTTGAAGCAATTTTCTTGAAGAAATAGTGAGAGTAAAGAATACAAAATTTAAAATGGAACTGGAAAGGCCCAAAAGATCAACAAAGTCTCAGTATGCCACAAAAAAAGGTGTGCTCAAAAGTGAAAAGCTGAAACAAGTAGGGAAACACCTTCAAAGAAAAAGAAAATAGCTAAATCTAAGACAGAATCAAAGAAACTTATTCCTACTACTCTATCATCAAGTACAGAGTCAAAAGAATTGGAAATGGCTATTGATCCTTTATGTAGCTCTAACCATATCTCAAAACGAGTTCTAAACGAATTTTCCTACAAATAAGGTAATTACTCCTTACTAGACTAGTTTGGAACAATTTCTTATTCCAAATGACTTTGAAACTGGAATCTGGATGGGGAAGTACGACAACTTCTTAGAGGTTATGGAAATGTATGATGAACAAGTAATCAAGACTTGCTATACTTCTTTAAAATTCAACAATAAAAAGGAAAAGTATCAAGTTAGTCTCAGGTCTAGGAACTTCTGGTTGACTAATGAGAACATCAATGACATTTTGGAGATTCCTGGAGAAAATAGGGTTCAAGATCGATATTTCTGCCACCAAGTAGATGGATGAGAATGATGAAAAAGATGAAGAGGGTGTAAAGTACTTGAACTACAAGGAGAATACAATTATGAACACAATCTTAAGGAGAAGAGAAAATAGGCCTCTTCTGAAAAACGTAAAGCCTTTATTTCTCAATGTACAAATGAGGGTCCTACACTACATAGTATCTAATGTCCTTTAGTTGTTGGTTCATTGAAAGAATCTATGTGCAGCAACTTCCAATAGTAACATATTCAGCTTCAACAGTGGACAAAGCTACATTATTTTACTTTTTGCTGAATCATGATACCAGATATCCACCAAATAGTCAACAGGTTCCACTTGTACTTTTTTGATCTATTTTGGATCTAGCATAGTCAGTATTAGTATATCCAAGTAGCTCTTCTTCACATTCTTGTGGATACCATAAACCATGTAAGTGATCCTTTTAAGATATTTGAAGATTCTTTTTGCTACTATTGCATGTGATTCCTTGGGACATACTTGAAATCTTGTACACATGCACACACTAAACAATATATCTGGTATGCTAGCCATTAGATATAGTAGAGATCCTATCATTCCTCTCTATTTGGTGATGTCAAATGGCTTTCCCTCTTCATCTATATCAAGCTTTGTTGAAATACTCACTGGGGTGCCAATTGTCTTTGCATTTTACATCCCAAACTTTTTGAGAAGCTCTTTCACATACTTTGTTTGACAAAGAAAGATTTCATTATTACATTGCTTGATTTGTAGTCCAAAGAAGAATGTTAGTTCTCCCATCATTGACATTTGAAATTCTCCCTGTATTAACTCAGCAAAATCCTTGCACAAACTTTTATTAGTAGTACCGAATATAATATCATCAACATAAATTTAAATAATAAGTAGATCTGAATTAACCTTCTGAATGAAAAGAGTAGTGTCCACTTTTCCTCTAGTGAACCCTTTTTCAGTGAAGAAGTTGTTTAGTCTTTCATACGAAACTCTAGGTGCTTGCTTTAACTTGTATAATGGTTTCTTAAGTTTATAGACATGATTAGGCTTTGTTGAGTTCTTAAAAACTAGAGGTTGATCAACATAACCTCTTCCACAATATATCCATTAAGAAAAGCAGTTTTAATATCTATTTGGTAAGGCTTGATACC
The DNA here is from genome assembly GCA_026686845.1 of Adenanthera pavonina. Lineage (NCBI taxonomy): Eukaryota > Viridiplantae > Streptophyta > Magnoliopsida > Fabales > Fabaceae > Adenanthera > Adenanthera pavonina. The sequence goes on along the minus strand of JAIVEN010000005.1, from coordinate 20,545,153 downwards.
TTTTATGTAAGCATAAGCTAGAAGTATCCTTATTACTTCCAATTTGCAACTAGAGAAAAAGTTTCTTCATAGTCTATGCCTTATTCCTGATTGTAGCCTTTAGCTACCAATCTCGCTTTGTTCCTTGTGATTACACCAGATTCATCAAGGTTGTTTCTCAATACCTATTTAGTTCTAATAACCAAATGATCATTGAGCGCCTAGGTACCAAGTCCTAAACCTGATTCCCCTTAAATTGACTAAGTCCCTCTCGCGTTGAATTTATCCAATATTCATCACTTAATGCTTCTTCGATGTAACTAGGTTCACTTTGAGAAATAAATGCAGAGTGATTAAACTAATTTCTGAGTTGATTTTTGGTTTGAATTTTTCCTTGAATATCCTCAATCACTTGGTCAATGGGATGGCTCCCTTGATATCTCCAAGCTCTTGGAAGTTCTTGAGAGGTCTCACCATTATCAGACTTATCAATCATTTTTTCTTGAGTGTCTTCTTCTGTATTAGTAAATTCTTATACTTTTTGAGGTTTAGATTCATTATTATGCATATGCAAACTTTTGGAGTCATTAACTAGAATTTCATTATCTAGGTTAGTTAGAGTCTCATTTTCAATGAATATTACATGTATGGACTCTTCTATGGTCTTATACCTTTTAATTAAATACTCTATATGTGTAACCCGTTAAACTTACATCCATTTCTCATGTATTAGATTCTAATTATGTCCATTATTGCATAATTAGATACTTGATTACATAAAAATATTAAAATAGAATTTTCTTTATTTCGGTATTTTTCATTGTGCATTTTCCATTTTACCCGATGAATTTCAAAAATTCATAGCTAATTATAGAAAACTCAAATCAAAGTGATTCAAGTCTCTAAAAATAGATAAATGGATTTTTTACATGGAAAAAAAATGAAATAGGGCATTCTCTAGATAAATTCATACAATTTATTTCTCAAATATTTATTATATATTTGGTCATTTTGAAACTTCCCAGGTTTTGGCCTTATATTTAAAAATTCATATCACATGATATCCTAAGCCAAATCATGCATTCTCCATGTCATTGGAAATTTATGTATGTCTTATTTCTAGATATATTTTCTTGTACATTTATCACCATGTATAGGGCATGGAATTGACTTAAATCATTAAGGGTCAAAACACTACTTCTACTAGAATAGTTTTAGGAGAAATTACATAACTCTTTCTTCATAGCTCCAAATACTTTAAAACTAGTGGCATTCATTTCCTAAGACTTATATCTTTTTATAAAGTCAAATCACTAATTTTTTGGAGCTTTATACAATTTATGGTCCTTTTTGAAACATTCAGTATCTTCAATGAAAGTTCCAATTTTCCAACCTTGCCCTGTTTTTGAACCCTGATTTTAAAAATTCACATTAATTCATACACATATCAAATTGAAGTGATCTTTAGACCATTTTAAGTCTATACCTGTATAATTTAAGAGCATATATAAAATTTATACATCATTTCTCATTTCATTCAAAAAGTAATAGAATTACTATGCATGCATTAGACTGATCATTTCTATTCCTTAATTTTGCAAAATCATATCCTCAAATATATATATGGTCATTTCTTGTTCTAAATCCACACATAACATTATGACAAAACTTACAGATTTATGTTAACCAACAATGGCAGCCACATACATTCATATACATTTTTTAAAAAATTACATAATAAATTGTCATAACATTCTTAAATAAATCATGCTTCATCATCAACTACCTTCCTTCTTTCTCTTTCCTTTCTTGTACTTCTTACATAATTTGGCCTACACATGGTTGCATTTGGAAGGAATGAGATTCATGGAATCTTAGTAGTAATCACCCAATCATGCTATCATATGATCATGTAAATCATAGAATATCTTGAAATCATTAAACAAACACTTTGGACATTTAATGCCATAACATTTCATAAAATTTTAGGTCAAGCTTCATTTTAAAAAAGCACATCCAAATGTCATAAACCTCATCAAACAACTCAACCAATCAACACAAATCATCACAAAGCGTCATAATAAACATATGGCATATAAAACATTTCATGAAATTCAAGTTTAATAATAAAGAGCATAAGTAGGCATATTACTACCTTGTGGCCTTCCATTTATTTCCAAACTTTGTGCACTCTTGACAAATTTCTTAAACCTATATACATCACCAATTAAGCACATAAACCTTTGGTTCTTGGCCTTGCACTACAAATTGCTCATCAAACCCTTAAATTTCACTTTGAAATTCTTTTAGTTTTTCTTTAAACCAATACTTGTATTTAAGGTTTTGGACCATGGAAAATCCATTTTTGGGGTCAAAATTATGAAATTCCATCTCTAAACATAAACCTTAGCTGGCTGAAATTCACCTAAAAGTGAAGAAAAATATTTACTTAATAAAACTTTAAACCACTTGTACTTTCATGCATATCTCATCTATTCTAAGCTTTTCCATGGTTCTATTTTGCCATAGCTCACTTTCTCTCTATAAGATTTGCCATGGTTGAACTCATGGAAGCATGGAGGAAGAGGATAACTCCATTAAACTACTTTTAAATACTTGCAAACACAAGTTAGAGACCATGGGAATTTATCCTTGCAATTATGTCTTGATCCTTGCCTTCTTGCTTCCTCTTCTTGTCTTCAAAAATTTGAGCTCTTCCTCTCCTTTCTTTCTTCTGTTTCAGATCTCTCTCTCTCTCTCTCTCTTTCTCAAGTGCATATGTCGACCAAATGAGAAGGGAGTAAGGAATAATAGTCATAAGCACCAACCAATCACTTCTTGCCATTTTCCTCTTTTTTTTTTTCAAATACTTTTTAAAGAAGTATTCAAAATTCATTAAGTTATGCATTCTCACTTTTGGCCAGCTGTTGTATGTGTGGAAGGAGGAGAGAATTGGGATTGACTTGTTTAATTACTTTGCTAATAATGTCTTACGCTTAATAAACCAACTTGATTACTTTTTGGCCAATTTCTTGCACTATCCTTCATTAATCAATTGGCTTAATTCCCTCTTTGTTGTAGCAGTACATATCACACCATATTGAAGAATTTTTGGCTAAAAATTGTATCACACACTTAATTGGATAAAAATACCCTTTACCGATTAAATTTACCCATACTGATTAAATATTTTTACCATAAATGTTATTAAATTGGTATAGGATTATCCAAAAAATTACTTTTGAACTAAAATCATTATCTTGACCCAAAATATATTTGGGTAGGGTCTATCTTGAGAGCCAGACTCTTCATTTTTTTGTCAGAAGAAGATTTTTTTAGAGCTTTCAGTTTTCCTTCATATTCTTTTAGGTTTCCAAAGAAAGCTATGACATATGTCAATGATTCTTCTCTAGCTCCTTCTATAGTTCTCACCTTTGGTTGTTACTCAATGGATAAAGCTCTGAGAATCTTTCTGACTTTCTTAGGTTGAGAATACTCCTTCAAGACTTTTTAGTTAGTTTACGATAAGAGTGAACCTCTTTATGTAGATTTTTTATACTTTCTCCTTTTTTCATTTTTAAAAATTCAATAATGCAAGCGTTTAGTTTGTTCTCCTTCACTCCCTTGGTTCCTTCATAAGCAATCGCTAGAGTATCCCACATTCCATTGGCTGTGGAGCAATGAGAAACTCTACAAAACTTATCTTGTTTTAGAACTCTAACCAAAGAGTGTTTTGCCTTAAACTTTAGTAGAACTCTTCATTTATCTTTATTGTTCCACTGTTTTTCTGGCTTCTCTTTGTATGTGTCGTCGTCCTGTATCTGCATTAGCACAAAATCACCTTTCTTTATGGTAGACTAGATCTCTAGAACTGTGGATTAAAGATATATTTGCATTCTTATCTTCCAGTATCTATAGTGTTCTCCAGTAAAGCTTGGAGGTCTGTTGATGTTATTCCCCTTTGGTATTATATTTTCTCTAAAGCTAGCCATGAGCTCTTTCGGATGGTGAAATCCTTTAGTTGGGAGTCCTTACATTGATACCAACTATAAGTAATGCTAACACCCAAGAGGGGGATGAATTAGGTAATATAAAATTTTTTGAAAATAAGGGAATTTGAAATATGTAAAGTAAGCACAGAAAAATAAACTATATCAGAGACAAACAAAAGAGTTAGAAAGAGAGAAAATACTCGGTCGAATTATCCTGGTTTGGTCCTCCACTTGACCTATGTTCAGTTCTCAAATCACCACTTGAGATTTCTCTACTGTATCTTACAAGATTCAAATGGATTCTTCAAAAACTGTTGTACAACTCCAGCTTGAACTTTGAGCTTCAAAACTCCCTCACTCTTCTCATCAAGAGTACAAAAAACTCTCTTAGTGTTTTCTTACACTACGTACTTTCCATATGTATGTAGAAGTTTACAAATCAAAGCTTAAATCTCTCTCGAAAGAGTAAGTATGAAAGTTTAAGAGTAATAAATGAAATGAGCAGAAGGTAGGTAGACTTTTTTTTTCTAATAAATCAGAAATAAATTTTGCAAAGTTTCAGCATTAATGTACCTATCTTCTTCTCTCAATTAGTTTAAATAAGGTCCTATTTATAGTTTGAGAGTCAATCTATCCGTTGAAAGCAAGAACTAGCCGTTACATTGAAAAGGTAACTATTCATCCATCACATTAAATGTGTTTGACAAAGGTTATGCAGATAACCTCCTCAGGTTGTGCAAATAATGGGTGACTATTGGCTCTTAGCTTCAATGTTGGATATACATTATACAGATAACCTACATAGGTTATGTGAATAATGTTCATTATAGAATGACTAAGTTTTAGCTTAAGAACATTCTCATGAAAATCTTCTTAGTTGTTCAAAAAATGCCTAACAAACTCGAATAACTTTTGAGAATTATTAGGATAACCTCTTAGGATGTTATTCCTTGTTCATATAACATTTAACCAGCACAAACTAAGTTTTTGAAAAATATAGGTCATCTAGATAACCTCCCAAGGTTATGTGAATAATGAGTTCAACAGAAGGAGGTCCAAGTGTTCTATAACATATGTTATGCAAACAATCTCCCTAAGTTATGTGGATAACGGGCAGCACAGAAGAAGCATTCCTTACTAGTTAAGCCTCTTATATGAACAAGGCAAGCACCTTTTCCAAAAACTAGGCTAAATAGAAGCAAAGACATGGTGCAGACCTTTAGTTATACAAGTAACCTTAAACCTTTTCATGAAAACCACGAGGAAACACTTCAAAACAGCATAAGGCTAAGAGTTTATCCCCATAACCTTAAAGGGTAATATGCATAAGATAAGCCTTTTCAAGAAAACCATTTTGAAAACATGAATTAAACATTAATCACTAAGATAAATGCCACATTTGATATTAGGATAAGCAAAATAAGAACATTTAAAGATTAACTACCTTTTTTAACAAAAGAATTCAAAACAAATGTACACAAACACTCTTCAAACTCTAGGATTTTCTAACTTTGGTCATCATATCACTTGCGTTCCCTTGATATTTAATTTCTAAGCTCATTTTTGTTTAGAATAATCAAAACCATTTGAATTAACCAAAGATATTTCCATCACAAGAACCTCATCCTCTATCTTCTAGCCTTTGACTCACAGTGGAACAATGAGCTCGGTTAGCCAACATCCTAAAGGAAGCTGAAGAGCTATCTTTAGAGTCTAATGAAGAACTTCCTCAAGTGCCTTCTTTAGTGCCCTTCATACCAACTGTACTTTAGGCTATACCTACTGGTCAAGTGCCTCCTCCCTCTGCACTTGCTCTTGATGATATCAAAAAGAGGGAGAAGCAAATTAGAGCAACTGCTAAAACTAAAGTTACTACTAAAGCTGCTAGGCAATCAAGCAAAACATATGGCAAAAAGATCAAGGTTAAGGCCAAAAAGGAATGACAATGATAGAACAATATAGCTTATGCCTTAGGACATTGTGTTTTTGTATTTTTACATCTTTGTTGTGTTTCCTTTTATATGTCTCAATGTACTTATTCGAACTATTATGAATGTCTGTACTAAATGTGCTTATATCAATTAAGTATGCTTTTTTGTCTCAATTTTTTTTATTCTCCTTAAATTTTTAATTTGATACATATGCTGCGATTATATGTTAAAATTTGAATTTTAATGCATATATTAAGGGGAGCTCTTGGAACTAAATCCAAGTACTAATCAAATTTGTGAGTTGTTTTGACATCATCAACAAGAGATAGAATGTTGAATTAGAAGTTTTGATGATTTCAAACAACTAGAGCTTGGAAGGAGAATATCAAAGGAGCATGAAAGCATAAAGTGAAGAAATCTAGTGCAGATTTAGTTTTTAGAATTTTTCACTATGTACACTAGGTAAAAAAAACTTTAAATCTTGCTTATTTATATTACCACATTTTTTGAACGAGTTATTTTAAAGTTATTTGATATTAGCTAGCTTGTGTTAAAATTAAGATATATTGGCTAACAGACAAATTTTGCTATTTGACTCATGCTTATTCTATGCAAAATTTATGTTTTTCTTGTTGAAACTCAAAGTTATAGAGGTTTAGTCTCTAATAGACATATTTTGAATCTAAAATTCAAATTTCAAGCTAAGAATAACTAGTGAAAGTGTACAAAATTCATATGAAACTTAGTTAAAATTTGACTTTGGTGTAATTCAAAGTGAGTTCAAAGTTACAGTCTTTGATAGACAAACTTTGAGCTTTAAAGTGTGAACTTTGAAATGAAAACTTGTACATCTTGTTGGAGCAAGCCTCTGACAAATGAACTTTGTAATTCAAAATTTGAACTTTATAGTAAAGGACCTTTGTGTCATATTGAACATACCTCTGATAGATGAATTTCAATTTTTGGAATTTTAATTTTGAGTGCATTGTGAAAACTTGAAATAACTGTTTAAATCTAACAGATGTACTTCCGATATGAAAATTCACACAAACTAAAATATGGTATCTTTTCCAAACTCTAAATTCGAATGTCACCTAGTAACAGACAAATTTTGAAGTTCAATGTCAAAATACTTAACCTTCTACTCTATGAAATTTGTCTGTTGAGTCTCAAAATTAGAATTTTGGTGTGTTAGACATATTTAATGACCAGTTAAATTACAAATTTATAAATAGAACTTCATTTGAAGTTGTGGGTAATACATTTAAATCTAATATTGCAAAAACTTTACTAAAATTATGCATTAAAGTTTTTCACTTATACATAATTTATTACGCTTCAGTTATCATATATACTCTGTTTAAGAGAGTATTCATTTCTGTAACAAATCTATTCTTTGTGAGGGGATTTACAAAGGGATAAAGGGAATCACTAGTAAGAGTGATTAAGAGATTTTCTATGTTCCTTGAACAAAGCACAAGTGTTGTACTATAGCATTGCAAGGAGCCCATAAAATTCTTGCTGATAATGGAAAATCTCAAGTGGTGCCTTGAGAACTGGATATAGGTCAAGTGAATTGAAGCGAACTAGGATAAATTACTGAGTCTTTTCTTTGCTTATCTCTTATATATTTAATTTTCATTATACTCTATTTTTTCTACAAACTTTTGCTTCCATTACTATATTGTACTTTTACCAAAAAATTTCATACTTCTTGTGTAACATCCAAAGAAAACTAAAATATCTACAAATATATAGGGAATTTGCAAAAACAGACAGGTACCGTTTTACATGAAAAAGGGCAAAAAGGTCATTTTTCTCGGTTGGACGGAAAATTGAGAAAAATTATATTTTTGCCCCTAAAGTAGTTCAAAAATGACATCCACATCCTAAAATATATAAAAATTGGGTGGAGAGAAAATATAAAAGTCCTTGGGGAAAATTACACTTAATGACTCGAAAGATTCAGAAATTATAATTCAATCCCGGGTCAAGGATAATTTTGTAAATATGTAAAATTACTGTCACAATCATGTGACATCCGTGCACTGATAAGGGCAGGAAGTGATTATTGGTACAAGAAAGGGGGCGTGAGATAAAAAGTGACGAGGCATGGACAAGGAGCGGCTCCTGGTAGGCATCTAAGCGGGAGGGGCATATGAATGAATCAAATGTATATTGGAATGAGAGGGATCCAGAGACCGTATAGGTATGGGATTATACGGTTAAGGGTAGTTTAAAAGAATTGATAGGTACTACCTATACCAACAAAGTGTATATATCTTTTCGGTAGCCTATCCCTTAAGAACTCATTAGTTAAGCTTGCTTGACTTGGAGCAATTTTGGGATGGGTGACCTCCTAGGAAGGAGGTGTGTGAGTGAGGACAATGCATAGTAAAAGGGCTTGTGTTAGTTTGTGGTGATAGTCGTCAATCCCAAAGAAACGGTCAAACATTACAGTTGGTATCAGAGCCTGGCCTCTCTCAGTACGGTATCATTTGGGGACGAACCACATGGAAGCTGGTGGGCATGTGACATCCGAGCGCTGATGAGGGCGGGGAGTGATCGCCAGTGCAAGAAAGAGGGAGATAAAAAGTGATGAGGCATGGACAAGAAGCAGCTCCTGGCAGGCTTCTAAGCAGGAGGGGTATATGAATAAATCGAATGCATACTGGAACGAGAGGGATCCAGAGACTATATAGGTATGGGACTATACGGTTAAGCATAGCTTAAAAGAATTGATAGTTATTATTTATACCAACATGGTGCATCTACCTTTTGGATATCCTATCTCTTAAGAACTCTTTAGTTAAGCATACTTGACTTGGAGTAATTTTGGGATAGGTGACCTCCTGGGAAGGAGGTGTGTGGGTGAGGACAAAGTACACCAAAATAGTTTGTGTTGGTTTGTGGGGACAATCTTCAATCCCAAAGAAGCGGTCAGATGTTAAATCTTGATTCACCCCTCTCTTGGGAAGCCAGTATTCCTAATAGTTTTCTGTCTTTTCATGCATCCTATGCCATATTTTTGTATCTTTATACATACAGTGGCATCTTTTATGAAATTTGGCGATGTTATATCATGGGCCCTATAAAATACAATAAGGAGACAGGAATAGTATGGGGACCCCACCCAAATATATTTCAGAACAAGATAATAAAATTTATCCAAATGCAAATTTAGAACAATCCTGCACCAATTAAATGGCAATTACATGAAAGTTATTGGTAAGGGTTATTTTGGACTAATAAAATTATGGTGCATTTTTGGACAATAATGCCCTCATAATGGCATGACAACAACTGCAAGGGATACCATGGGAATTTATTTAATTGATTAAGTGATCATCTCATTTAAATAATCAAAGTTGCTTAAGTAAACTTAAGGTCCTATTCACCCATTTGATCTCTTTCATTAACAGCTTAGGTTAAGGTATCTTTAAGTGAGTTGAGGGGTTTGAAATTTGGAGACCAAAGAGCTTATCTACACAACAAAGAGGAGAGAAAAGAGAAATCAAAGGAGCAAGCTTGAAGACTAGAGTTTAAGGACTAACCATTTCTTCATCTACTTCTTGACAAGCATAACTATCATTTCTTCATCTACTTCTTCATCATCTGACTCTTCAGAATTTTAAGAAGCTTTGAGACTAAGGGCCTTCTTTTTCTTTTCTTGAGACGCTTGCTTTTGAGTAATGAGTCTAATTTCATGTTTAGCAAGGATGCCAAACAATGTTGAGATAGAACTCATGGAGAGACGTTAAGCTTCCTTAATGGCAATAAGTTTTGGTTGTCATTTTTGCGATAAGGGCTCTGAGTATTTTTTAGATTTGCTCCCTTTGGGAATATTCTTTGTTGAGAGGTGGTAGTTTGTTGAGAATTGCATCTGCATGTTTTTTATGCTTTCACCTTCTTTCATTTTGAAACTCTCATATTCAACAGTAAGAGTATCAATGTGATTTTCTTTGACTCCTTCGCCACCTTCATGAACAAGTTTTAAGGCTTCCACATTTCTTTTGCTATTGAACAGTTGCAAACTCCGAAGTACTCATTTTCGCTTAATGCAGACATGATGGCTTGTTTAATCTTGTGATTTAGCATGACTCTTCTCTTGTCATCTTCAGCCCATTCTTCTCTGAGCTTGTCCTACTCTACTCCTTCTATTATTCTTTTTGGCTTGAAGTCTCCTAGAGTAATCATGTCCCAAGCATCGTAATCCAATGCTTCAAGGAATAACATCATTTTTATATTCCAGTAGGTAAAGTTTTCACTATTGAAACCAGGATGTTTGTTGACATTGCATCCTTCAAATAGAAGAGCTTCTCCAAATCCAACCATAATTGCTCTCAGATGGTTAGATCCTTAATGAGAGTCCATGCTTTGATACCAATTGTTAGAATAGCTAGCAACTAAGATGGGGTAAATTAGGTTATTTGAAATTTTCTACTAATATAAAAGAATTAATGAAGCAGTAAAGATAATAGAAAAATAGGGATAAACAGAGTATATTCAATACAATGAACTGAATAATGAAATTGAGAAGAGACTCAAGGAATTTATCCTGGTTCGACCTATAATACCACTTGACTAACATTCAGTCCCTAAGAATTCGCTTGATATTTTCACTATCTCCACAAGTTTGAATAGGCATATTTTTAGATAAGCTGACTTTCCAAGATGGGGTGAAATAGGAAGATTAAAAATTTTCTACAAAAAGTCAAGAAAGTGAAGAAAGCAAAGTATGATAGTAAAACAGAGTATAAATTAATAAACTATAAAAGTAGCAGTAAAGAGAAGAAAACTCAGATATTTATCCTGGTTCGGTCTCTCCACTTAACCCATGACCAGTCCCCAAGTCACCACTTGAGATTTTCCACTATTCTGCAAGAATTCAATGGGCTTCTTACAAATGCCTCAGTACAAAGATGATGCTCTATTTCTAGAACTCACTCTTTCACTCTATGCACTCTTACTAAGTGCTTTCCTAATCCTTTTTGATATCCCCTCACAAGAAAATCTTTCTTCCAAATGAAGATAAGATTATTTACAAAGATTAAACTCTCTTAGACAGAGTGAATATGAAAGTTGAAGTACAAATGTTGAAGTGAGAGAGTAAGAGACTGAGTAGATGATTTGGCAGAGTTTCAGTATATACAAACTTAAAATCATTACCCACAACTTCAAATGATGTTATATTTATAGATTTAGGTCTCAACTATACGTTAGAGACAAAATCTATCCGTTGGAGATTATCCAACGGTTACTTTGAAAAACTGTCCGTTAACTGATCGCATTTAATGCGTCTGACACTCTGAAATTCAAATTTCAGTTGGTTAACAGATGAATTTCACAAAAACCGAAGGTTAAAGACCTCAACTTTGAATATCCAAAGTTCGTCTGTCATGAAGCAAAGTTCGAATTTTGATCTTTGGAAAATGTTTCTATGTTGTGACATACGAATTTTCATATTTGAAGAGGTTCTGTTAAGAGTGAACAGTATTTTCAATATGCTACAGTGCCTTCGAAATTCGAATTTTGGAACCCCAAAATTTGTCTATCCAAAGCTGGCTTATAAGGCACAGTAGTTCATCTAATTCAAAATTCAAATTTTCAAAGGGCAAAGTTCGTCTGTCAGAGAGACCTCTTTTCAGACTTACTTCAAAATTTGAATTTACAAATACTGTCATTCGTATGTCACTATATCATTGTAACAAACTCACAAGCTTAGTTTCTAAAATTTGAATTTTCATGTTCAAAGTTCGTATGTCATTGAGCAATTTTGAAATCCAACTTAAACTTGGTTTCAGATGAACTTTGACATAATTTTAGATGAATTTCTTTAGTTTTTATAAGTTACATTTTGTCTGAAATTCAAATTTTTAAAACCCAAAGTTCATTTGTTACTGAATGCTCCTTTCAGACACTTATCAAAATTTGAATTTTCTCAAGTCAAAATTCGTCTGTCAGAGAGACCTCTTTTCAGACTTATTCATTTTCGGTATGAAATTTGAATTTCCAAGATGACAGATCAGTATAAACCTTTCAAACTTCGTCTGTTAGTGGGTGTTTTTCAAATATTCCATGATTTAACATAGAATCAAAGTTTTAAAACATCTTTTCACCAAATCAAAGCCTTTTACTCTAATCAAAACATTACTAAACATCCTACATCTATTCTTGCACCTATTTCTCCAGAATTTCTTCACTTGAAACCTTTTGTGCACCTTTGATATCTTTATTCCAAGCTCTTGAAGGTTGGTTTGGAATCATCAAAACACTTGATTCAATATTCTCCCCCTTTTTGATGATGACAAAAACAACTTACAAACTAGATTAGTACTTGGGTTTGCTTCAACAAGGTCCCTCCAACACATGCATTATATTTCAAAAGATAACATATATAGTATATCAAGTAAAGAGATTCAAAGATTAACAGGAACAGATTATTGCAAGCAATGAATTCTTGCATTTCAATAATCATTTCTTTTACAAAAAGTAATTAATGCAAAATAGTTCAGAATACATAAACACAAAACACAAACGACAGAAACATAACATAACACTACAAGAGGACCCAAGCCTAAGTTCTAATCACTTCTTCTTTGACTTGGTCTTCTTGCTGTACATCTTTCCAGAAGGCTCAGCAGCAGACTTTCCAGTTCCAGTTTGCTCACTTTTCTCCCCCTTTTTGACATCATCAGAAAGGTGAACAAAATCTACAGGAAGAGGGATTTGAGACACTGGAATAGCTTGAAAAGGCACAGGGACAAAATGGCATTTTTGGATTGAGCCTTGGCAAGGACCCAGAAACTTCAGAACTTGTGTCTTCATCTTCATCATCATAAATCTCAAGAAGTTCAGAAATTTCTCACTTTGTGACTACCAATTGTGCCCTTCTTTTCTCTGAGAAACTATAATATGTGATAGGTGAGGGAGCAGAAGGAGGAAACATTTCTTCAAGTCTTATTCTCTGAGCTTGTAAGAGTGCATTATGTGCAATGGCTTCCATATCAATAAAAGGCACAATGCTCTTTTCTTCATTTATAGCAGCGGGCATGAATGGTGAAGTGGAGATGGCTGCCACTAATCTTTCTACTTGCTCAGATTCTTGCTGTGACAGGATTGACTCTTGAGCATCTGTTGGAATGGGATCATGAGAGCTTGAATCTCGAGGGCCTTCTTCTTCCATACCATAGTCCAAGGGAGGACCAGGACTTGGTATGCTTAGTGTCCCAGCAACCTCAGTATCATCTACAGCAACATCATGCTCTGAAGAGGCTAGCTCAAGGGGGCTGGGAGGCTTACGAGTTGGAGACTTAGCAAACTCAGAGAACCCCGGCTGAGGTGGAGTTGATGTGGTAGGAATTGCACTCTGAATGTCTTCATATGTATCAGTAACCACTTTCATGTTCTTGACCAACTGATGAATCTGATTTTACAGATGAGCAAATTTGGCATTTTGCTCATCCCTGATGCTAAGTATGAGTGTAGACAAATTGTCATACAACTCAGAGTTCTTGGTTGGCTTGGCACGAGAGGAAAAAGTAGATGGAATGTGAGTAGGCTTAGATGGAGATGGGACAGGCAGAGAAGACTGAGGTGTAGGTCTTACAGGAGTCTCAGAGTTACCTTCTTGCTGTAGAGAGGCATCTTCAACAAAGAAGAGATCTTTAGATTTTCCTGCTCCCTTCCTAATCCATCTTCCTTCATTTTTCTCAATTCCCATTCTTTGCAGTTCCTCTTTCTTGAAAATCTCAGTAGGCTTTCCTTTCCCTTTCTCAAGGTGCTGAATTCTAGCATATTGTAGAATTATGTAAAAGATTGCTGCATATGGGAGTATGGAATCTTTCCTCTGATCCCTTGCCTTGATCATGCGCTGGAGTATGATATGTCCCATGTTGATGAGCTCTCCACGCAAGATTGTTGCCATCACATGTGCCTTTGCCCTTGTGATCAAATTGAAGCTACCTCCTTTGTTTAAGATGATCCTAGACACTATGTAGTATAGGATCCTCACTTGAGCACTGAGATCAGTGGGCTTCAGTAAATTTATGGTTGGCCTATTCTCCTTTCTTCTGAACAAAGTGTTTAGGATTGCACTCTCCTTGTAGTTCATAAAGGGGCCACCTTCTTCATCAGCAGTCTCTACCTCATCCATATATCCAGAAGCAGTGATGTCAATCTTAAGGCCATCTTGCCCTGGTATTTCCAATACTTCATTAAAAGTCTCATCTATGAGCCAGATGGTCCTTGATCTCAGATTGACCTCCCACTTCTTCTTCTTGCTGTTGTACTTTAAGGAGGCATACCATGTCTTAACCACTTCATCATCATACCTCTAGTATCTCTAACAGATTCTTATATCTTAGCATCCATATTCCAGCATCAAAATTGTTAGAGACCAAGAAATCTTCCAAGTTCACACAGTGAGGCTTGATTACCTTTTTACTTGCAAACTTGGTTGAGTATTCTTCCTGAATCTAAGAAGTGCTCCATAATGGCATTGTTGTGAGTTGGTATTCTCCAAATTCAGTACTGGAGGAGGAAGTGGAAGCAACTGTATCAGCAGTAGGAACAGGGACTGAAGGCTCTGCTTTCTTCAAAGAAGAGGGTCCAGCTTTCTTTGATTCTGCCTTTAGGGTTGTCTTCTGTAGTTTGGAGGGAGTTGCTTTGCTTGATTCGGCTTTTCTCTTCGGTTTTTCACCCTCCTTTAAGGCATATTGGGATTTGACAGATCTCTTTGGTTGTGCCTCTCCTTTTCCAACTTCAGGATTCTTTACTCTTGCCATTTCCGTGGATGAATATTTCAAAATGAAGCTGGGAATCAGTTTATAGGATGTGAAAGGGAGTTTAAAAGGTGGGAAATGAAGATTTTTGGTCAGAATTTAAGAGCATTGAAGAGAGAATTTGAGCAGACTCAGAGAAGGAGTGAATAGGGTTGCGTCTGCTCAGAGGAAAACTGTCTGTTTTAACGTAAGTAACCGCCTGACAGACAAATTTTGAGGGGTCAAAATTTGAACTTCAAGCAGTTAAAAGTTAGACTGTTCAGTAAAGCTTACTAACAGATGAATTTTCTTCTGAAAGTTCATCTGATAGAGGCTTAGTTTAATCAACACAGGATGAACAGACGAACTTTGATTCAACAAAGTTCGAATTTTAAAGAGCAAGCATCAAGTAACAATCAATGCAACAATCAACAGACGAATTATGCAAATGAATATTCATCTTTGAGAGATTCAACATTATGACCCAGCTTCAATAGATGAATTTTTGAATCAGAAATTCGAATTTCTTTACTTTATAAAGGTTCTCCAACATGCGTATGTTAAGAAATAATCATTTGTATAAGCATCATGTTAGACAAACATAACTTTGAAACTTTTATTTTTGAAAATTCAAATTTTCAAGACCAACAGACAAATTTCAAGGGACCACCGAGAACTGTTCCAATGTATACCAAGTTGAAGTTAGTCTGTTAGGCATCAAAATTCAAATGTTGACCATGCTGACTTGTTCAAAAACACAGTTTATCAAGGAAATTGTCTAACGCACAACTAAGATACGAATTTCAACTTTAAAAACTTACAGAATGGATTCAGAATTAGGATTTCTTGCTGTTTCTTTCTCCTTTTGACTGTTCCATTATGATTTGCTCTATTTGTCAGATCTAGTGTCATTCAAACTCATGTGGAGCACCTGCAACCTACATTAAACTTCCTCCAATGCTTAAGTTAGAATTAATTTAATGTTAGAAAATCTAAAAACAGAATTGCACAAGGATTTACTTACAATTCATTGGGATTTACCATAACCAATTCTCTCCTGATTTTGCAATGTCTATCTTCTAATAGAAGCTTTATCAAGATGTCAGCAACTTAATCCTCTGTTGGGATGTATTCTAATCAGATTTCTCCTTTCAGAACGTGATCCCTTATGAAGTGGTGCCTAACTTCAATATGTTTTGTTCTTGAATGCATGACAGGATTTTTTGTGATGTTAATGGCACTTTGGTTGTCACACATAATTAGTATTTCCTTCATCTCAACCTCAAGATCTTCAAGCTACTGTTTCATCCAGATGATTTGGGCATAACAACTTCCAACTGCAACATATTCAGCATCTGCAGTGGATTAGGCCACATTGTTTTGCTTTTTGCTAAACCATGAAACCAAGGATCCTCCAAAAAACTGACAAGTTCCACTTGTGATTTTTCTGTCAGTTTTCGATCCTGTAAAGTCAGCATCAATGTATCCTTTGAGATCTTCTCCATTGCCCTTTGGATACTAAAGACCCATATATATCTGAAGATACGCTTCATAGCAGTGGCATGGATTTCCTTGGGACATGACTGGAATCTTGCACACATACACACATACAGACACTAAACATAATGTCAGGTCTACTGCAGTTAGGTACAGTAGGGATCTAATCATTCTTCTATACTAGGTTATGTCAAACATTTTCCCTTTTTCATCCATATCTAGTTTGGTTGTTGTAGCCATAGGTGTTCCAATTGGCTTGGCATTCTCTATCCCAAACTTCTTTAGCAATTCCTTCAGATACTTAGAGTGGTTGAGAAAGATACCATCATCACATTGCCTGATTTGCAATCCAAGGAAGAAGTTGAGTTCACCTATCATGGACATTTTGAATTCTCTCTGCATTAGCTTAGAAAAATTCTTGCAAAGAGATTCATTAGTAGCACCAAATATAATATCAACAACATAGATTTGAACAATAAGTAAATCTTTATTTTCTTTCTTGGTGAATAAGGTTGTATCTACTTTTCCTCTGTTGAACCCCTTTTCAGCTAGAAAATTACTTAATCTTTCATACCATGCTCGAGGGGCTTGCTTTAAATGGTAAAGGGCTTTCTTCAGTTTATAAACATGGTTTGATTTTGTAGAACCCTCAAAGCCTGGAGGTTGATCTACATAAACCTCTTCCATAATATATCCATTTAGAAAAGCACTCTTCACATCCATTTGATACAACAAAATATTTTTCATGCATGCATATGCTAACAGAATCCTAATTGCTTCAAGTCTAGCCACTGGAGCAAAGGTTTCTTCAAAATCAATACCTTCTTCTTGATTATATCCTTTTGCAACCAATCTAGCTTTGTTTCTTATCATTGACCCTGATTCATCAAGTTTATTTCTAAAAACCCTTTTTGTGCCAATGACAAGATGATTTTTGTCTCTGGGTACTAAGTCCCAAACTTGATTTCTTTCAAACTTGTTTAACTCTTCTTGCATTACCAAAATCCAGTATTCATTAGTTAAGGCTTCCTTAGTGCATTTAAGTTCAATTTGTGAGATGAAGGCACAATTAATCATTTGATCCCTTAACTATCTTCTGGTTTTAACTCTCTCTTGAACATTCCCCATCACTTGATCAACAGGATGATTCATTTGATATCTCCAAGCTCTATGAAGTCCTTAAGATATTTCATCATTATTTTCATCCTCAAAATCTCTTTCCTAAAAATCTTCCTCTATATTAATAAATTTAGATATTTTTGGAGGTTCAATTTTACCTTTATCAGAAATATCTAACTTTTTAAAGTTTCAGACAAGATCATCCTCATTAGTAACATGTTTGGAAGCAGTTTTATTTTCAATAAATACTACATGCACAGATTGTTCTACCAATTTAGATTTTTTATTAAAAACTCTATATGCCTTACTTCTACTAGAATAGCCCAGAAATATACCTTCATCAGATTTGGCATCAAACTTACCCAAATTCTCCTTTCCATTGTTGTGAATGAAGCACTTGCAGCCGAACACATGGAGATATGAGAGATTTGGCTTTCTTCCTTTGTATAGCTCATAAGTAGTCTTCCCAAGGATTGGTCTGATGTAAGCTCTATTTATGATGTAGCTTGCTGTGTTTACTACATCAGCCCAGAATACTTGAGAGAGTTCCTTTTTATTCAGCACAACTCTAGCCATTTCTCCAATTATTTTATTCTTCCTCTCTACTACTCAATTCTGTTGAGGAGTTCTTGGAGAAGAGAAGTTGTGATCAATTCCATGCTCATCACAATACTCCAGGAAATATGAGTTCTCAAACTCTCCTCCATGATCTGACCTGATAGACACAATGGAAATACCCTTCTCATTTTGTACTTTCTTGGCTAAGGTTACAAATGCATCAAAGGTATCACTTTTAGAGGAGAGAAACAATGTCCATGTAAATCTAGAGTAATCATCCACAATTACAAGCATATACAGATTTCCACCAATTAAATCCATATGCAACAGTTCTAGTGGTCTAGTTGTAGTGACTACATTTTTAGATTTAAAAGAAGATTTGGTTTGTTTTCCTCTTAGGCATGCATCACATTCTTTGTCTTTTTCAAAAGTTATTTTTGGCAGGCCAGTGACTAACTCATTTTTAACCAATTTTGATAGTTGATTCATATTTACATGAGCTAGCCTTCTATGCCACAACCAACTGTCATTATCCTGGCTAATCAAGCAGATAGAATCTAAGGAAGGAAGTTCATCAAGATCAATAGTATAGCAGTTACCATCCCTTTGAGCCTTGAGGATTACTTTGTGATTGCTTTTTCTGATGACCAGGCAGAATTTTGAGTCAAATAGTACCCAATTTCCTTTGTCACATGTTTGGCTCATACTTAGCAGATTGTGGTTGAAGCCAATCACAAACAGCACCTCTTTAATGGCTGTTTCAGGATTCTTTCCCATAATGCCAAGGCCAACTATTTTGCCATATTGATCACCTCCAAAGGTCACCTTTCCTCCTTTCTTGTCTCTAAGGGTGATGAACTTCTCCTTGTCACCGGTCAAGTAACTTGAGCAGGCATTGTCCATATGCCATTTGTTTTTCTTTCTAGCTTTAAGACAAACTTGCAAGACAAAGTTCATACTTTCCTTTTAGGTACCCAAATTTGCTTGGGTCCTTTTCTGTCAGTAGTCTTTTCCCAAGATACAGATGTACCTTTGGGAATCCATTTAACCTTCCTATTAAGTCCATTGTTACAGAAGTGACAGGTGGTAAAGAGACTGCTAGATTGAGAAGCAGGAAGAAAACAATGCAGATGATATTTTTGTTTTGCATGCCTTGGTTGATTATATGATTCAATGTGATGTGACATATGATCTTTCTTTCTATTGCCATTAGCCTGCACAAAATGTCTCATGTACACATTCTGATTTTTCTTCCTAATATTTTCTTTTACAGCACAAGGATCATAGTCAAGTTTAGCCTTTCCTTGTGATATTCTTTGGCTTCCCATTAAAGCAAATAACATATCTTTACCTTTTGTAAGCCTAGATATGCTTTTCACCAGATATTCATTGATTTGCTTTAGTTCAATGCATGATTTACAGCAGACAGATTCAGCAACAGGTAGAGAAGCAATTTCAGAGATGTTGCATTGAAATTCTAGTTTGTTAATCTTTTTCTTGGCTTGCTTCAATTCTTTTGCAACTTTAACAAATTCATCATGCAGCTCATGAAATGCATTAAGTAATTCAGAATAGGAAGGTTCATATTCATATACCTTATCTTCTTGATGACTACTGTGTGGGATTTCAACTTCTTTAGAGGCAAGAGCCATCAGACAGATGTTGGCAATTTCATCTTCATCATCTTCTTCTTCATTTGAGCTGTTGCCCCATATTGATGAGATGTAAATTCTTTTCTTCTTGCCTTTGTCTATAGATTTCTTTTCCTTCTCTTGCTTCTTGAGGAATTGTGGACATTCCCATTTGATATGTCCCTGTTTTTTATACTCATAGCATGTGACAGGTTCTTTTGCTTCTCTCTTGCTCTCTCCAGCTGCTCCTTTCTTGAAGATTTTCTTGTTTCTCTTCTTGCTGTAGAATCTTCCAAATTTTCTGACCATCATAGCTAGAGTTTCTTCATCTAGCTCATCTCCATCGTCAGATTCCTCTTTATTCTCCTCAGCAGCTTTCAAAGCAAGACCTTTCTTCTTTCTGTCTAGTCCAGCCTCTTTGAGAGCCTTCATTTTTCTTTCATACTCCTTGAGGCTGCCAAAAAAGAGCTGTGACAGAGGCCATTGATTCTCCTCTGGCTTCCTCTATTGCTGTTACTTTAGGTTGCCAATCCAGAGGAAGAGCCTTGAGGATCTTTCTGACCTTTTCTATTTGAGTGTACTGCTTTCCCAGACTCTTCAGTTGATTCACAATGAGGGTGAATCTCTTCTGTAGCTCTTTTACACTTTCTCCTTCAGCCATTCGAAAGCTTTCGTATTCACCTATGCATGTATTCAGTTTGTTTTCCCTGACTCCAGTTATTCCTTTATGAGCAATTTGCAAGGTATTCCACATTTTTTTGGCAATGGAACATTGAGAGACTTTGTAGAATTCATCTTGATTCAAAGCACTGACCAAGTAGTGTTTTGCCTTGAAGTTCAATAAGACTCTTCTTCTATCTTCCTCATTCCATTCAGCTTATGGCTTTTCTCTATACTTCCCATCATCTTCCAAAGCCATTGGGATAAAATATCCCTTCTGAATGACTGACCAGATGTCCAAATCAATTGACTGGAGATAGATTTGTATCCTCATCTTCCAGTAACCATAGTGTTCTCTACTGAAGCCAGGTGGTCTATTTGTGTTATTTCCCTTTGGTAGTATGCTTTCTCCAAAGCCAGCCATTTCAATTCCCGGACTATGAAATCCTTTGATTGGGAAATCGGGCTCTGATACCACTTGTTAGATAAGCTGACTTCCCAAGAAGGGGTGAATTGGGAAGATTAAAAATTTTCTACAAAAAGTCAAGAAAGTGAAGAAAGCAAAGTATGATAGTAAAACAGAGTATAAATGAATAAACTGTAAAAGTAGTAGAAAAAAGAAGAAAACTCAGATATTTATCCTGGTTCGCTCTCTCCACTTGACCTACGTCCAGTCCCCAAGTCACCACTTGAGATTTTTCACTATTATACAAGAATTCAATGGGTTTCCTGCAAATGCCTCAGTACAAAGATGATGCTCTATTTCTAGAGCTCACTCTTTCACTCTATGCACTCTTACTAAGTGCTTTCCCAATCCCTTGTGATATCCCCTCACAAGAAAATCTTTTTTCCAGATGAAGATAAGATTGTTTACAAAGATTAAACTCTCTTAGACAGAGTGAATATGAAAGTTAAAGTACAAATATTGAAGTGAGAGAGTAAGAGACTTTGAGTAGATGATTTGGCAGAGTTTCAGTATATACAAAATTAAAATCATTACCCACAACTTCAAATGATGTTATATTTATAGATTTAGGTCTCAACTATACATTAGAGACAAAATCTATTCGTTGGAGAAGTTATCCAACGGTTACTCTAAAAAACTGTCCGTTAACTGATCGCATTTAATGCGTCTGACACTCTGAAATTCGAATTTCAGTTGGTTAACAGACAAATTTCATAGAGACTGAAGGTTAAAGACCTCAACGTTGAATATCCAAAGTTCGTCTGTCATGGAGCAAAGTTCAAATTTTGATCTTTGGAAAATGTTTCTATGTTGTGACATACGAATTTTCATGTTTGAAGATGTTCTATTAAGTGTGAACAGTATTTTCAATTTGCTACAGTGCCTTCAAAATTTGAATTTTGGAA
Organism: Adenanthera pavonina; assembly: GCA_026686845.1. Taxonomy (NCBI): domain Eukaryota; kingdom Viridiplantae; phylum Streptophyta; class Magnoliopsida; order Fabales; family Fabaceae; genus Adenanthera; species Adenanthera pavonina. The sequence continues at coordinate 20,523,653 of JAIVEN010000005.1, read as the reverse complement.
CCCCAAAATTCATCTGTCCAAAGCTGGCTTATAAGGCACAGTAGTTCATCTAATTCAAAATTCAAATTTTCAAAGGGCAAAGTTCATCTGTCAGAGAGACCTCTTTTCAGACTTACTTCAAAATTTGAATTTACAAATACTGTCATTCGTATGTCACTATATCATTGTAACAGACGCACAAGCTTAGTTTCTAAAATTTGAATTTTCATGTTCAAAGTTCGTATGTCAGTGAGCAATTTTGAAATCCAACTTAAACTTGGTTTCAGATGAACTTTGACATAATTTTAGATGAATTTCTTTAGTTTTTATAAGTTATATTTTGTCTGAAATTCGAATTTTTAAAACCCAAAGTTCATCTGTTACTGAATGCTCCTTTCAGACACTTATCTAAATTCGAATTTTCTCAAGTCAAAATTCATCTGTCAGATAGACCTCTTTTCAGACTTGTTCATTTTCAGTATGAAATTCGAATTTTCAAGATGACAGATCAGTATAAACCTTTCAAACTTCGTCTATTAGTGGGTGTTTTTCAAATATTCCATGATTTAACATAGAATCAAAGTTTTAAAACATCTTTTCACCAAATCAAAGTCTTTTACTCTAATCAAAACATTACTAAACATCCTACATCTATTCTTGCACCTATTTCTCCATAATTTCTTCACTTGAAATCTTTTGTGCACCTTTGATATCTTTATTCCAAGCTCTGGAAGGTTAGTTTGGAATTATCAAAACACTTGATTCAACACATTTGTGGGCCGTAATACAATGCTTTGTTCTTCACATATGATTTATCGCTCTGTATAAAGAGCAATTTGATAACCCACTCAAGATACCCATTATCTTGAGTCTATTCAGAAATAGTTTTGGATAAAGCTTAATGCTTTATAGCAATAAATCCTTATTCGGAGAGGTGAATATGATACAATGAAAATCATAGGTTGTTGAGCATGTTTATGATCAAAAGAACAATGAAACTAATGCACAACATTTTCAAAACACTTTCTTATTCTTTTATGTACGAATAAACTACTATTTATATGTCAAACTGATTTATTAGCTGTTAGACACAATAAATTTGCCATTACTTAGAGATTAAATGATTGTTGAAGATGCATTTAATGCTCACCTACTCAGATTAAGTGATTGCAAGTAAGAAGCAATCGATTATGCTGAGTATGTGTTCTCTTAGTAACTTTACCATACATCAAAATGATCATTTAAGCTAGAGGAAAACACTTTTTAATATAGAAGAAGAGATTAAATCCATTTTCTAGCTTGCCTAAAAAGAAAGAATAATGAGATAGATGTGTTTGGGAAATGTTGAGATGTAATCAATTTTCATTGTGGTTTCAATCGATTATTGTGGAACAAGATACGAAGAAAAAATAAAGATAACCAATTAAGTATAAATGTAATAGATTAGATTAGAGAAAGTTTTAAATAAAAATATAAGATAATCGATTAGAAGCTCACGAGTAATAGGTTATATTTCAAATTGAGTACTTGTAATCACGATGAGGAATTATAATCAATTATATAAGAGTGTAACAGGTTATATGAACCAATATAATCAATTAGAATAGAGAGTAATTGATTGGAGCATGAGGCTGGAGTGAATTAGGAGAAACTAGTACAAGATAATCGATTACATTGAGTTAGATAATTGATTATATCAGATAAAGTTTAAAACTGGACATGTTAGGCAACTGATATAATTGATTATATATAGATATAATCTATTAGGGTGCTATAAATAAAGGAAGCTGATATAGTAAAGATATGATAATTGATTGTTTTGTTGGAGATAATCGATTATACCATCAAGAGAATGCGAAACTAGGATAAGCAATTGAAATAGTAGATTACATAGCTAGGGATAATCAATTATTTAGAAGAGCTTTTGTGAGACATAAAGAGATATGGCATAACACTCCTTCTGAACTTAAAAACTTTGAGAATATTAAATTTTATGTTTATAAAAGATTCGTAAACATTATCCATTGTTTATTTTGCTCATAGTTTTAACCATTTACAAAATTTTACTAAAGATCTTGTCTTAAGTTATCTTGGATTGTGAACTTCCTTATATTTTGTTCGACAGCTAATTATTTCTTACAAAACAATTCTTCTCTAGTTTTGTTATCATCAAAACATACGATTGCTAACAATCTCCCCCTTTTTGATGATGACAAAACCTAGGTGCATTATGTTAGCACAAATAAGGATTGCTTCCCTGAATATACACATGGATATAAGCTCACAAAAATTTAAAGAAGAGTAGCACATAACTCATAGTAGGTATAATTAATTCAAGTATTTATAACATAACATATAAAGCAGTAAATGATCATAAGGAGAGTAAATAACAAAATATAGCATAAAGTTCCTTTCCACAATGCTTAGAGCTCAATCAAAATCTCATTCAATGTTCGCTTGCTTTATGACAATTCGTTTGCCTTTCCCTTGAGGTTGAGGTGTATCTTGCTTCTTTTTCTCCCCCTTTTTGTCATCATCAATGACAATTCCCAAAAGAGATTTTAGACAAGGCAAAGGAGTAAGAATGACACCCATTGATATAGCTTGTTAAAGCATGTATGCGGTCATAGTGATGTCAACTACGAGACTTAGAACACTAGGCTCATTTCTTAGACCATGTATGAGAGGGACATATGGCCTATGAGTGAGTGCTTTTGGTGAAAGCATCTTCTTGACCACTAGTGAAAGACCTCTCTCAGCAAGTATTTCCTTTGAGGCAAAAGTGGGAATCATGGAGTTGGGTCACAGAAGTTTTGTAGGGATATCCTATGTGACTAATAGAGGTTACTATGATGTAGAAGATTCAAATGGTTGCGGTGTAGGGAATGACTGAGGTGAGGAAGGTGCTAAAGGTTAGGAAATATGCTCTTGTTCTTGCTCAGTAGATGTTTTGGCAAATTCTGGATGAAGGGTAGAGCCAGTGGCTTGTTCATTGCCATAAAATTTTCTACTACAAAACTTCAATTCCTTTTTTTCTCCTTGAATCTCATCTAGAACCATCTCAACCCGATTAACTCTATCATCTAGGGCCACTATGAGATCAAATATCTTTGAGTGATCATTTATGAGCTCTCCTTTTTCATCTCATCAAGCTATTTAAGGACTACTCCTATGATAGTTGTCATCATATGATTCAAAAATTTTAGAAGCAATGTTTAAATCTTCTTGTGAAACATGTTTATATGATTTCTGAGACTTCTGAGATTTTTGAAGTTAAGGAGGAGTAGGCTAGTTTACTGGTCCTGATAGTGAGCTAGTAAAGGTGATCTTTTTCTTATTGCAACTCTTCCCACAATTCATTCTCCATTCTCAAATTTTAAACCTATTCTATGCAAATTTGGAGAGTTAAACTCCATTGGAACATCTCATTCTTTTCCTTCCAAATGCCAAATGTTGCTGTCTTTTAGAATAATCAAGACCAGTATGGCATACGGCAACTCTCTAGAAGAAGACTTAGCAGCTTCAATAAACCTCTTGATGATTAAACTAGCAATGCCAATGGAGGTCTTTTTTATCAAGCCTATCATAATTTTCAACTTTATTTCAATGAGGTGTCCAAAACTAAAACTCTTGCTCACCATGATCCTTGTGAGCAAATAATGAAGGACTTTGAACTTTATGGGCATGTCAGCAAGCTTGAGCTTATAATTCTCTAGGTTAGAGGAAGTCTCCATAATATCTTTATAAAGACCAGCCTTAGAGTATGATTCAGCATGCTTTCACTCAGTCTTCCAGCTGTTGTTTCATCCAAAGTACTTGAACATAGCAAATCTCTATTATAACATCTCTAAAAGCTTAAATATCTTAAAATGCAAAAGAAATTTATGAAAATGGACATTCACTATTTATGTGAAACATGGCAAGAAGATCATTTTTTCCAATTAGGTGAAAAATGAGAAAATTATATTTTTACCTCTAGAAATTAAGATAATTGCATTTTAGTCTCTAAGAATAAAAAAATACCTAGTAATGCATGTGTATATGTATTTAGGAAAAAATTACATCTAATAACTCAAAAGTTTTAAAAATTATAAATTTGCCCATCATGGGTAATTTTGTAAATATGAAAAGTTGTTGTCAAAACAAAACTCGCAATGAGCTGAAACCAATGGTATAATGCATTCAGGTTTATGGAATTTATGTGAAGAAAAATTTAGTGTAAAGCGTAAAAAAAGGCATAATGCGTGGAGAAAGACACTACGGGCCCTGCAAAAAGGAAAATAAAGTCAGAAAAAAGACATGTGGGCCCTATATTTTGACCAATGGGGATATGATATTATGGTAATTTTATATCTCAATATAGTTATAATTGGTGTCTCAACAATAGTGAAGTATATTGCTAAAGTAGTTTTAATTGCAGATTGGTACAGGATATATCTAGATAAAGAAATATTCAATACTTTTGTACAAAAATGCCTTCAATTTCATGGCCAACAAGGTGACCATGGGGATATTGTGGTTGCTTTAATATTTTCTCAATTTTTCAAGAAACATTGAGAACATTAAGTGGCAAATTTTTGTTGGTTGTAGTTTTCTATATATTCCCCCTCTTGGTTCTTGTTTTGTACAACCTTGAGAAGCAAAGAAAGAGGAGCAGCTGCTGGACACAAGGAAAGGAAAGGAGGAACGTGAGGAGTAAAGGGAAAAAGTGAAAGAAGAAAAAATTTGAAAATTCTTCCTTTCAACCCTAAGTGATTTTGATTTAGGTTTTGAGAAGTTTAAAGTAGTTTAGCAAACTTATCCACCTCTGTTCTTCAAGTCTAGATTTCAGCCTTAACATAGGGTTGAGGAAAGAAAAGTTTTCTTGCATGAAAATGTAGAGAAAGTGTGAGAAAATGCAAGAACGGAAAATTTTAGTACATTTGGAAACAAGTTTTTGAAAAACCATTTTCTTTTCTTCTTGCCCTAATTTCAGCCAGTGTATAAGTGTAAGGAGAGTGAGATTTTCATGGATTAGATGTTAGAAATGGATTCCCCATGGTTGAAAACCTTAAGGACAAGTGTTAGAATCTTGAGAAAGGTAAAAATGAGAAATATGAATTTTTAGGGTTCAAGAATGAATTTTAAGAGAACCATAAAGAATAAGACGATTCAACATGGTTATATGGTTATTTCTAGGCTTGGAAAGGTGCAAAGTGATTGGGAAAGGATCCAAGCAAGTGGATTTAAGTTTAAAGAGAAAAAGGTGAATCTTCAAGGTAGTATTCTTACCTTACTTTTCTGTTTTGCACAATTTTATGCATGTTTTATGAAATAATTGTGTTACCATATTGTTGCTTTGATTGTTTATTGGATTGGATATTTATGCAATAAGGGCTTTTCCTGGGATATCCTATTTTTAAGCTGTTATACTGCCAAAATTTTTATAGCCAACATTGTATTTTCATGTATTTTTAATGAATTGTGCAATGCCATGAATGTTTTTATGAAATGTGATGATATTTAAGCATATGCAAGTTTACTACTAAGATATCCAATCTCATTCTCCCAAGTACTAACCATGCTAGGTGCAATGCAAAGCAATGAATGAAAGCCAAGGAAAGGAGAAGTTGATGAGAATAAGCTAATGTCTATGATTGTTAATGATGTTTGTTCATGAAGCATGTCATATGAAGTAGTGATATAAAGTTAAATTGGCATGTATAACATTTCAAGTATGATGTTATATGTTATATAGAAAGGCGTGCTAAATAATGATTGAATTAAAAAATGAGATTGAGAATAAAAAAAGCATGCATGACTTTTCTATTTTCAAGTTATGGCATGCAATTATTTAGAAATATTATGGCATGACATGATAAAGAAAATAAGCCAAATAAAATTCCTGAAGTTAGGGGATATGATGAGCTTTATGATAAAATAGATTATATATGTTTTGGTTAATGGAATATGTTACATGGCTCAAAGAAATTAATAATGTAAAAATAGTTTACTAAAGATTGTCTAGAACTATTACTAACTCTGGAATAGTACATAAAATCATGTAAGGCTCCAAAAATTTAGTGGTTGGTATATAGAGAAAGAGCTATTTCTTGAATTTAATATGCCACTGGTCTGAATGATTTTGGAGTTATATAACTGAAGTTATGTATGTTTTTCTAAAACTATTCCAATAAAGGATTATTTTGACCCTAGAGAATTTAAAATGATGTTCTGCTTTGTATGTGTTGAATAAATATATAAATAGAAAGTAGACATTTAGAGCTTTCAAATGATATAAAAAAATAATCAAACAACCCTGTAATTTATGAGAAATAAATTTTTAAATGTAGGGGTCAGAACATGACAGAAATTGGAAACATGAGAGTGAATAGTACAATTCAAGGAATAAACTATACAAATTGGCTTGATGAAATTCCAGTTTCTTATTTTTCTCATGAAATTTAGGATGTGCATGATCTTTAGATGCTTGAACCATGTGAAATTATTTGTGTATTTAGTTCTAAAATTCTGAATTTCATTGCACAATATGATGAACAGTGCACGGAAAGTAAATTTTAAAATTTCAAGTTTTTCACTAGTTCAAGATCTCCAGAGTTTCCTTTTTGGCATACAAATGAGATAGTATTCATGGGAAAGATATCCAATGATGAGGTATGATATTTTTGGTATCAAAGCAAAGATCTGGGCAATCTTTGCAACAAGAGAGGAAAATAATAGTCTTAAATATAGTTTCCCCTTCAAATATAAGATATATTCCTTATAGGAATCTGGCCTATGCATATTTTAGTGGTATATGAGATTAGTCTTAAGGATAGCTTATGGTAGTTGCTAGATTAATTGAGGATATTTTACAAAATGTGTTTTCCTTAGATTATAGTTAGATCCTATTAGTAAAAAGAAGATGTAGGATCACAAATGATTCTAGTAGGGCTAAAGATCATGGTAGATCTTATGGTCATAGTAAACTAATTGTGAGATTGCAATAGAGCTTTAAAAAGTATGAGATGATAAGAAAGATTGATACTGTAATATCCTGAAAATTTTCTTTGGATATTCAAGGCTCAATATTTTAAAATCTAAAAAGAATTTATAAAAACGGGCATACACTATTTGGTATGAAATATGACAAAGAGGTTAATTATCTCTATTGGAAGGAAAAATGAGAAAATGATGATTTTGCCCCTGAAAAAAAAAGAAAAGTAAAAAGAAAAAAATAAAAAAAGGGGAAGTCGGTGGATGAAGAGTAAATTGAAGGAGAATTTATGAATTTTGGGACAAATTACCCCTAATGACCTGAAAGTTTTAAAAATTATAAATTGGCCCAAGTCAAGGGTATTTTTGTAAATATGAAAAAACTATAGTCAAAATGAAGCTCTTAATCAGTTAAGTCCAATAAAATATAGTATGAAATTTATTAAGGTTGAAATAATATTTATTGGGTAAGTAGGATTTAATATTGGTATTTTGCCTGATAAAAGTTAGTTTGGACTGTAGGAAGAGGTAGTATTAATTCAAGAAAAATTAGTGGGCCTTGATAAAATATATTTTGGGTCAAGATAGTAATTTTGGACTAAAATTAATTATTGGATAATTCTTTACAAATTTAATGATAATTTTGATAAAAATATTCAATCGGTATGGGTAAATTTGATCAGTAAAGGGTATTTTGCTCCATATAAATTATTGGATCAATTTTTTGTCCAAAAAACTTGATAAGTGGCATGATGTTACCAGACTTCAGATAAGGAGGGAATTTATGGAAAAGCTTTTAAAAAAGTAACTCATAATGGTTAATTAAGCTACCTAAACTATTCACTTGTCTCATATATCTCTTCAAGCACTTGAGTTAAGTATTTGAGCACTTCATTCCCTTCATTTCATGTCTGGTCAGCAGCCAAGAGAGTGAGAGAGAGCAAAAATTTTTGGAGAGCAAAGGAAGTGCAAGGAGAAAAAAATTGAAGTCATATACACCAAGGTAAACTTCTATGACCTAAAACTATGTTCTCTTGTGGCTTAGGCTTGTTCTATGGAGTATTTTCACTCCTCTCTCTCTCTTAAAGTTTCAGTCATGGAAATTCTTGAGAGAGAAAATGAGGCTATGAAGAAACTAAACCATAGAAATGCTTAAATATGCAAGAATATGATATTAGATTTCAAATTGATCGGGTAATTATTTTTTACATTTTTATGAAATTTTCTGCCTTATTAGGGTTTGAATTAGGAAGGAAATTTCATGATTTTGACCCCAAAAATGGATTCCTTGGGTCCAAAATATGTTAGAATGAGTATGTTGTACAAGAAATGCTTTATGGATAACAAAGTGCAAATTTTAGTTCAAGTGAGCACTTTGTAAAGGAAATTGTATAATCAGTGGTTAATGACCTTATTTTATGATGCTATAGGATCCAAAATAGTGTTAGAAGGTCAAAGAAAGGGTTTGCAAAGTTTGGAGATTATTGGAAAGCTGAAAGGTAGGTAACTCACCTATCTATGCCTATGTATTATCATTGATGGTGCTAGGTTTGAATGATGTGTTTAATGTTTGGAATGTTGTCTTGTGATGATTTGGCATTGTTTGAATTTTTTGAAGGGTAATGTGACCCTGAATATGTTAAAATACAAGGGGAAGTGCTGGCCAAATTTTTATAAAATAGTTGTGCCAAAATGATTTGATTGCATGCTTGATGTGCTTTTAGATGAATACTTGCAACATATATGATGATATGTTTGCATGATGGTAGTTACTACTGAGATTCTTTGAATCTCACCCCTTTCCAAATGTCTAAAAAATTTTAGGTTCAAGTTATGGTAAGATTACCTAAGAAAGGAAAGGCAAGGAGAAGCAAGTTAATGTTCAAGATAATGATGCTTAGGTTGATACTATTATATGAGATGTTATGTAAAATATTATGGAACATGATCATGCTGTGTTTTCATGTTCATATCTTCTTCTAGATTGTTATGGAGTATCATGTAAGATAAAGGCAAGCTATGGCTATGTATGTATATATTAATATGTATTTTGGAAAATGGGAAGAATGCAAGAGACTTTTCTGAGCACTGTTGGGAATTCAAAATATTGTATAGAACTCAAGATATTCAATGTATGAGTGTTTTATATATAAAACTAGACATGTGTAGCTTTCCATAGATACAAAGAACCCTCAATGTGGAGTTGTGTGTGATTTATGGTGATTTTTCCAAGTTATGGTCAGAATCAGAAATTTTCAAAAATGACCATTGCTACAGTGAAGATAATACGAATTTACTGTACAAGTTGAAAAAGTAATTTCCCTGTTCAACATTTTTTTCCATGTATAGAATCTTTTAAGCTATATTTAGAGACTTGAAATATATCAATATGATTTTTATTGATTTAGTTATGAATTTTCAAAATTCACCAGGTGAAAAGAAGTTAACAAAGGAAAGAGTACCTCAAATGGAATAAATTGGTTTAAGTTGTTTTATGTAATCAAGTCTCTAATCAAGCATTAATGAACTTAAATATAGTTTAAAACATGGGAAATGAATCTAAGTACAAGGTGTTATAGATGAACCCTTCAGTTCTAATAGTTCTTTGAAAGAGGATGGCCTAGGATGATTTTAGAAAAATATGGAACCTCATTAATCAGTAGCTAGTATGAATATTTACCTAAGGCTTTTCTCCAATGCCAGACCACTAACTAGAATATAGCACAGAGATGTGCTAATAGGTTGCTAATGAGTATAAAAGCAAGTATCCTACCTAAAATCAAGTATTAATGGGGAAAAACTAATGTATAAATTAAGATAACTTAGAAAAAAGATATGAGTAATACCCAAGTGTAGGAAATTGGCCTGAGCATAATCAAGATCTTATAAGGGAAGCTATAGGATCTAGTAAGATTTTTCAGTAATGACAGATATATTGTAGCCACTAAATGGAAGTATTGTCTGAATCCAATAAGTGACCCCATAGTACTGGTCCCTTCAAGTGTAGTCCAACTAAAAGTAAGAAAGTGCACCTCTAGGTAAAGAGGTAGGTCTACTTATAAGTTATGTTATTCAAGTTTGGGCTTGCTGTATTACTTGGATTAAGTAGGTAGCTTCTTCCAACTAAACCAAGGACTCTAAATCCAAATGATTATTAAAGCTATCTGTGATGAATGTCATGCTAGATTGGAGTGTATGTTCAAGTTTTTCTAAGAGCCGTATTAAAAGTGAAGAAATTCTTAGAAGGGCATCATGATTATAAGATGGGTTGAGCTAGTAGAGTTCTGGAACCATATCAAGGAGTTCCCTTAAGGTTGAGTGTTTCATACTCTGAAAGACTGTGTCTTTCCCTACAGACTATGGTAGAGCACCATCATGTAGGAAAGCTGTGGCAATAGAATTCTCATATCATCTAGAAGAAGATCCAGTGGATAAGCTAGATGGCAATAGTAAGCCTGATGTTTGTATAAAAGCCCTATAAACTCAAGCTAATATGTGTACAAAGGGAGCATGTATATGCAATGAAGATCTACAGCCGCAATCTTTGACTAAATATTTATGCAGTATGATGCTAAGTAGCAAAGTAGATAGATGAGTGGTCGAGGCATGATGATATATTATGTCTAGTAATGATATGATAAAAATAATAGATGATCCAATTGTAGGGTTCAATTGTTATTGATTGTAATTATTACTTGCAAAATAAGAGTCATTAAAATACCAAGAAATGTTCAACAAGGGCTAACAATACAAGTATGAACCTCTCAAATGACTCTAGTAGCAGTAAGTAAATGTATTCCTGGTCTAGATCGCTTGCAAATGATCCTTAATTGTCTCGATCAACAATAGAGGATTACTGAGTAGTTACAAGAGTTAGTTAATGTTCAAGGACAACATGTAAAAAGCTAAAGCCTTTAAAGTTCTACCTATACTGGAACGGATTCAGGCAAGCTAATAGGTTCTATGAGATAAGCTATAAGGCAATTGGATGAGCTCACTAACCACCTATATACAATTGCGTAATTTAGAAAGTATTAGCTTCCATCTTTTGATGGTAAATTTGAGATGCAAGAGGCTTAGAATTGGATTATAAGCCTCTAAAAGATTTCCAAGATGGTGAAATGCACATCAAAGATGAAAGCCTTAGATGGTAATTTATATGTTGGAAAAGGAGGCTAATCAATGATAGCAAACATATAGAGTAAATTATTGAGACAAGAATGCTTTGACTTGAGAAATATTCTTAGAGCAATTTTGCAAGAAGTATTTTTCCCAGTCAGTAAGAGATGTAAAAGAAGTGCAGTTTATAATGATTCACTAAAATGAAAATGAGTCAGATGATGAATATGTAGCAAAGTATAATCAACTAGCTCGATACCTAACTAACCTCCAGCAGTATAATTATAAATTAGTAAAGTTAAAAACTGGAAGGAACTTAAAGCTAGTGTTAACAGAAGAGTTATCCAATGCAATTTCAAACTTTTAATTCACTAATCAATATGAGTAGAATCACTGAAAATAGTCTGAATCACTAGCATATTACACCAGTACCTCCAACTAACAATGTAAGAAAATTGTGGAGGTAGAGAAAGTAAGTAAGTAATAGTAAGTAACTTTGGAATACCAGGAGAATTAAGAAACAAGGAAAAAAAATGTAGAGGAGATAATTCAATAAGCCAGCTTCTAATTTTAAGAATGTGAAAAAGCTAATAGCAAAAGGCTATAATTGGTAATGAAGAATGTGTGCCTCAAGTGTAGTGAGTCAGGATATTATGCCGTGACTACACAATGGAGGTGACCAATTTCAAACCATAAGCATAGAGGAGAGTCTTTATGCTATCTCAGAATAAGGCCTGTAAGTTACCTAACCTTAGTAAAGGTACAATTCAACTGATAGCTAATATTTTATGTTTTATAACGATGTAAGAGACATCGTTATATAGTTACATGAGAATGTCTCCATTGTTTGTCTAAAAAGGCACCATAACATTACAAAGATTAGTATGCCTTTCCTTAGTAATGATGTGAGCATTGGCATGAGCCAGTTTTTTACAGAAAATCTCCTCCTATATTATAAGAGCAAGAGTATGATTTTGTCTACCCCTTAAAGTGTTCCATGTACTATGGTTAAGTTAAATGTTATGTTGACAGCTCAAGTTGAGAAATGCTTGAAGAAGGATGTTAAGGATGAACAATAAAGCTGATGAATGTAAGAAAAGTTAGTGTATTTATGAGGTTTAAGTTACAAAGTATGAGCCTAAGGTATTTGATTGGTGGCAAATAGTTAGAACTATAAAACCTAGAGATAGTTGATTGTTGAACTTAGTATGAAATCTAACTATAAGAGAGTTCTTGGCTGGAAGAACTCATAATGAACGAAATCCTCTATTAGCTACCAAGGCTAGGAGAAACGGAGGTAGCCTTTGTGGAGAAGCCCAATTGAGCAAAGAGATGAAATCCTCCATATGATAAAAGTAGCTGAGGCAAGGCAGATGAGAGGTAGCTCCTGGGGAATATCCTAATTGAACAAAGACATGAAATGCTCAATCAGATGAAAGTTGCCAAGGTAGAGTAATGGAAGGTGGCTATTGGGGGATGCCCAATTGAGCAAGAATGAGTAATGGTGAGAGGCCAACACTAGATTCTAACTGGGCTAGCAAGAGACTTTTGAACAATTAAGAAATTTCCCTTAAATTACCAAACCACGAATTTACCTTGGCTAAATAACTAAGAAGTTATATATGTGAACAAACAAAGCAGATATACTGTAAGAGTAAAAAGTTAGTAACCAATGCCTTAAAATTATTTAGACCCTGACTCACAAAGAGCCAAAAGTTCTCAAAGGCTATGATAAAATGAGCAAAGTACAAGGTTCGATGGTATGTTTATACATAAAGGTATAGTGGTAAAATGAATCTCTAAGCTAGCAAAGCCTAGAGTAAAAAGAAGCAGTATGAGTTAGGGATTAAATGCCTTAAAGTTAAAAGCAGTAAGTTATCCAGGGTCCTATAGATAAGTTATGGCTTAAAAGAAAGGCCAATGCTATATTCTCTAAGTCCAAGAATGGCAAGAATACATCATAATCCCTCAGCACTTTACAGTTAAGTGTACACGGGTGAGGAAAATTTTATGGTGAGTGACCCTTCTGGGAAGCATGTTAAAGATGTAAAAAGTAAGAAATATATGCCAATAGTTAAACATGGGCATTGTAAAATTATAATAGTCTTACAAAGGCACCTGTTAAGCTACATGAATAGTATATATGGAATTTATTTAGTCTACATAATGTTAGGCTACATGATTAGGAAGTTACTTAATTTTTTCATACCATGCTCTAGGTGTTTGTTTTAATCCATATAATGCTTTCTTAAGTTTATACACATAGTTTGATTTAGTTAAGTCTTCAAAACCTGGAGGATGGTCAACATATACCTCTTCATCATGTAATCATTCAAAAAGCACTCTTTACATCCATTTGATAATACTTAAAGTCTTTTAAACAAGCAAAGGCTAGAAGCATTTTTGTGGCTTCTAATCTTACGACTGGAGCATAAGTTTCCTCATAGTCAACGCTTTTTACTTGATTATACCCTTTGGCAACTAGTCTAGCTTTGTTTCACACAATTGTTCCAGATTCATCAAGTTTGTTTTTGAATACCCATTCGGTACCAATGATAGGTCTATCATTTGGTCTAGGTATCAAATCCCAAACTTGATTCCTCTCAAATTGATTGAGTTCCTCTTGCATGGCTATTACCTAATATTAATCTTTTAAAGTATTTTCAATATCCTTAGGTTCAATTTGAGATATAAAACACAGTGATTTATCTGATCTCTTATTTTTATTTTTATTCAAATTCAATTTCTTAAATTTCATTATTAGCTCATTATCTTCATTCTCGTGATTTACTATGGGCTTAGTTTCAACAAACACTACATTAATTGATTCCTCCATGGTACTAGTTCTTTTATTATAAACTCTGAATGCTTTACTACAATTAGAGTAACCAATAAATATACCTTCATCAAATTTGACATCAAACTTACCCAAGTTGTCTTTGCCATTATTGTGAATGAAGTATTTGCATTCGAACACATGTAGATGTCAAATGTTGGACTTTCTTCCTTCATAAAGCTCATATGGTGTTTTGTTGAGTGTGGGTCAGATGTAGGCTCGATTTGTGATGTAGCAAGCAGTACTTACAGCATCAGCTCAAAAGTATTGAGGTAGCTCTTTGTCATTTATCATGGTATGAGCTATCTCCTAAAGTACTATGTTCTTTCTTTCAACTACACCATTTTGTTGAGGAGTCCTTGTAGCTGAGAAATTATGATCAATGATATTCTCTTCATAGAACTCCATGAAGCTTGCATTCTCAAATTCTCCTCCATAGTAAGATTTGATAGACATAATAGAAATATCTTTCTCATTTTGCACTTTCTTAGCTAAAACCATGAATGTAGGAAATACCTCATCTTTGGATGGAAGAAATATTATCCAAGTAAATTTAGAATAATCATCTATAATTACAAGCACATATACGTTTCCACCAATGCTCTTAACACGAGAAATATTGTCACATGTTTGGCTAACACTGAGAAGATTGTGATTCAATCTTATCATAAATAGTACTTCATCCACAGACGTTTTAGAATTCTTCTTGAGTATTCCAATGCCAATGATTTTTCCTTATTGATCACCTCCAAAATGTAATATCCAAAAGTTTCACTAGATACTAGGTAATAAAAGAGGAAATAATTGATGATAACGTAAAATGTAGAAGGAATTTGTGAAAATGGATATACACCGTTTTTCCTGAAATATGACAGAGATTATTTTTCCGGGTTGGACAGAAAAATATGAAAATTATATTTTTACCCCTAAAAAATATAAAAATGACATCCATGTCCCAAAAGTAATGATAATTACGTGGGAAAAGGAATAGAAAAGCCTTAGAAAAAATTACTCCTAATGACTTGAAAGTTTCATAAATTATAATTTATTCTCAGGTCAAGGGCAATTTTGTAAACATGTAAAATTACTGTCAAAACAAAGCCCTCGACGAGAGAAGTCCAATGGTATATGGCACTGAGGGTTAATGTTTAAGAATAAAGAAATAATTAGTGCCGAGTATCTAAAAGTAATAGTAAACTGATAAAGTAAACCGTGAGCCCTATCAATAGTTAAAAAGAAATCGATTCAGGATATGGGTCATACACAGATACCATTTGGGATAGGATAATTATGGAAAGGTAAAAATAAAATTAGAATAGTCCTGTAGCCCAAAAATAATAAATTAGTATAAACACGGTTTTATTGGTACGGTTAAAAAGTATCTAGATTGAGATATATCTGGATCAGGAAAATTGGGCAATTTTTAGACACTTCTCTCTCTCCTATGTGTGACTTTTACTACAGCCATATGATTCAAGTAATATTATATTATATTTTGTAATACTTCTTGAAGAAGTATGTGAAAAAGTAACCTTGATTAGCAAAAAGTGACTTTAATTAATTAAGTGATTAGCCACTTAATTAAACCACTTAACCACTCAATTCCCACTTTATTTCACGAGCTCTTCCAGCAACAAAAGACCAGAAAGAAAACACAAGAGAAGGAGGAAAGAAAGAGAGAAAGAAAGAGGGAAAATCCAAGGAAATTCAAAGCACAAATTGGTAAGCTTGCATACTATCACCTTAAGCTTACTATCTATGGTTTTCAAAGCATAATTTTTGATTTAGTTTACTTCTTTTCTATCTTAGGGTTTCATCCCAAAATGTGGTTTAGCAATAGGAATGAGTTTTGGACCACGAAACTTAGGAAAAAGCATAGACTAGACACTAGAAGCATGAATCCATGAATGGTTTGAAGTGATTTGAAGAAAAATTTTTTTAATCATTTTGAGACAATTTCAGTCAGAACAGGGGGAGTATTTAGAGTTGGAATTTCATAATTTTGACCTCAAAAATGGATTCCCTATGGTCCAAAACCTTAAGAATAAGTATGTTGTACAAAGAAAAAGCAAAGGAAAGCTAAGTGAAAAAAATTGGGTTTTAGTGTTATGGCATTGTATAATTCTGAAAAACCAATAGCTGAATTGGTTCAATGATGATATGAATAGGTTCAAGAAAGTGTTAAAAGACTCAAGAAGTGGCATACCAAGTTTGGAGAGCAAGGAAGCATCATAAGGTAGTTAATTTCCCGTACCAGCATCATGTTATCATGTTTGTTTTCAATGCGCTTTATGCCTTGTCATATGATTGCAATGATATTTTGAGGTGATTTATGTGCATTGGCTGAGTTGATTGAGGGGAATTGAGACCCCGGGATGTCCATTTTTCAAAATGAAACTCTGCCAAAAATTTTATGAATTCATATGACGCAAACGTGTTAATGTATTCAAAATGTGTTATCTTGATGTTTTCATGCTTAATATGATGATGTGATAGAATGTTGGGTGTTAACTACTGAGATTCTTTGAATCTCACCCTCTCAAATATTAACCATGAATAGGTAGCAACAATGGCAAGACCACCAAGGAAGAGAAAGGAAAGGAGAAAGAATTTTGTCATTAACTTGATAATCCTAGCAAGGGCCATGTGCTTTGACCTTTTGTGTGATTTTGTAAATGTGATGTTAAGTATATTGCTTCAAGTTTTTATGATGTCTTAGGTCTTAGCTAAAGTATGGTATGGTATGAAAATGATATATGGCCATGTAAATATTTTATGGCTTTGGTTTGGCAAAGTAGTAAGAGGTAAAAGGTCATCTTGACCTATATAGAGTAAACATGCCGTTGTTTACACTTTTTGTTGTATAAAGTATGAATGATGCATATGGTTTGAAAGTAGACATGAAGAGTTCTCCAATGGTCTAAAGAACACTCAGATTGGATGTATGAGCAATATTTGGTGGATTTTTATATTTAATCCCAATTAAAATGATTATTTTTACGATTTTCGTATAAATTGTGAAAATTCATAAAGTCTAATATACAGATCAGTACAAACATTGCTTTGACTTAAATTTTTCACATGTAGAAAAAGTTATAAGATATCCCTAGAGACTTGAATCACATGCATACAATTTTTATTGATTTAGTTATGATTTTCCAAAGTTTAATCGGAATTAATAAATTCGATTAAATCAATAGTGCCCAAAGTTGAGAAAAATTTATTATGGCTTTTATTGTGATTCAATATCCTGCTATGATACAAATGAACTTTAGAATGATTAAATACATGGAAAATGGGCCCATAAGAGAGGTGTTACACAAAAGTTTCGTCGCAACCTTTTTTATTCTGAGAATAATGAATTTACCTTGTCACCAGTCATGTGTCCGGAGCAAGCACTATCCATATAGCATTTATTTCTTTTGCTTGCTTTAGATACCTATAAAAACAAAATTTAGGTCTTGTTTTTAGGTACCCATTTCTTTTTGGGTCCTTTTATGTTAGTGCTTCCTCCCTTTGTTATTGATGTACCTTTGAAAACCTATTTCAGTTGGTTGCCAATTGTAATATCCATATTTTTACGAGATGTTATAAAATGTGTAAAAAGATGAGAAATAAAGTGAGATAGAGAAGTTGCATGCTTGGCTTCTAAATGGAATTAATTTGACATATTGTTTTTAGAAGAAGTAGTGTTTGGTCCTTATTGAAATTAATATTTCATAAGGTTCTAAGTAAGAATTAATTCCAGAACTTACTCTAGCATGTATACAATATACCCATTAAATGAAAGCTTGTTTTGAGTTGAGTACAATGATATAAGTATTGCATAACTAAGAGGTTTAAATTGAGAGATAGACCAATTTGAAAGTTAATGTGAATAGTAAAAAAGAAATATCAAACAATTAGTCTTTGGGAACAATTACAAGAAAGTAGCCAAAGAATTGGTAATTACTTTTTACCTGGCTTAGGGGCAAAAAAGTCATTTTCCAAATTAAAAGTAAAATGTGAAAATTTTATTTAGGCCCCAAGGGAAAAATCTTGATATCATAAAATGTGCAAAGAAGTAGCAAAAATAGAAAGACAAGAAAATGGAAAAGGGTGAAACAGTCATTTTTCCAAGATATAACGGAAAATGAGAAAATAGTAATTTTTCACCAAGAATTAAAATGTTACATTTTAGTCTTTAAAGAAGGAAAAGTCACATGTAAAAATAGTGTTGGGAAAAATTATACTTAATGATCCGAAAGTTTTAAAAATTAAAAATTTGCCTTAAGTCAAAGGTTTTTTGGAAATATGAAAAATTATAGTTGAAATGAAGCTCTCAGTGAGCTGAGCCAAATGGAATAATGTTTGAAATTTAATGATATCAATATAATATTTATTGGGCATTAAAGTTTTATTATTAATATTTTACCCAATAAAGGTTATTTTAGACTATAGAAAAAAGCAATACTTATTCAAGGACAATGATTGAACATTACTAAAATATATTTTGAGTCAAGATAGTATTTTAGATCTAAAGTTATTTTTGGATAATCCTATACCAATATAATGATAATTTCACCAAAAATATTTAATCGATTGGGTAAATTTAATCGATAAAATATATTTGGTTAATTAAAATTGGTGAAGCAATTTTTTGCCAAAAAAGGTGAACCACACCTAAAATTGATCATGGGGATACAAATAGAATTGTGTGAAAAGCTTTATGATAAAGTTAACCCAAGGCTAATGAAAAATTTACCATGATTAAATTTTATTACTTATCCTTCTTAATTGCCTTGGTTAAGTCATTAGTCATCTTCTTCTTGCCAAAAACATGAAAAAAAAATAGTGAGGAAAAGGGAGAGAGAGCTCATGATTCTTGAAGACAAAAAGAAAAGACTAGAGGCAAATTTTGGTTCTCAAATCACCAAGGTAAACTTTTATGGCCATATTCTAGTATTGTCTTGTGTTTAGAAGGCTTCCCATGATTTATTTTCTCTTCTTTCAGATGGGAATCTCAGTACACACGCAATGAAAAGCGTCACCTAAATTCCTTTCATGAATCCATCAATGTTGTTTAAATTGAGATGTAGAAAAGAGTATTACCTTCGGTGTGTGTCGTTTCAGTTTTTTTAGTTTTAGACCCCAGGAACTAATGCATCTAATCAACTTCCTCTACCAATATCCACATGAACAGTGAGTTCAACTCAAACAGTGTGTCAACACCTCTGTTTGCGAACATCCGCATGTTCTCTCTATGCGTACGTACAATTTCTCTCTCTAAGTGTGCAGCCACTATCTCTCTAGAGTGGATAGAGACTCTCTGATGATTCAACATCTAATAACCCTAGTCTATATCAATATATAGATAGAGTTTTTATTATTTGATTAATTTAAATCAAATATTAATTAAATATATTAGTTTAAATTTAAACCTATCACACAGAATTAATTTTAAAACTAATTCATTTAAATTAATTTAAATGATATATATATGTATATTTTGAAATAATATATCAAATATATATATTTCAAATTTTATAAAATATATATATCAAATATATATATTTATTTATAAAATTCATCCACCCTCAATTGAATGTTAGATTCATTTAATCTAGACACATTTTGGATTCAATGAATATGGACATTCTAACTCAAGTTGATCCGTTCTTGTGTGCAACCCTGCAGGCCCATATGATATTGGTAGTGGGCTAATGACACTATTGGACCCATAAGTCACAAGTGGCCTCTAGTAAGACATTGTGACTACCCAAATCATATGAGATCGGTGATCCGGTGCAACCTATCATATAACTTTATCACATCCCTTTTGTCTCACGATATATGGGTCAAGTATAAGGTATGGGAACATCATCCTCATTTTACTCGACCATCACATTCTCGATCTCTGAGCAGACTGATAGAACAAATGAAAACTCTTGCATTCGAACACGACCATACATTTCTCAGTCTTACTCATCGAGGGGCACAAATATATCTCTCCATTAATTAGAGGGATAAATTCCATCTTGACTATTCATCTTCATTCACATGAATCCTACTATGTCCGATTATAGCCGTTATGATCTCCCGATTAAAAGTGACTTTTGACTATATCAAATTACAATGTTCCCATGTAGCAAGCCATGGTGATCTCAGGTCTAAGGGCTTAGTGACATGGTTATATATATATATATGAGATATGCTTATGACTTGATCTATGCAGCTATCTCATGACGGGTCTATCCAGCGCTTGTTCCCTCACAGGTGCTTATAATTTTGATTTATATCTATAAACATAATTAACCCATAATTATTAATCAAAACCATACTAGTATTAGTTTATCATTGTTCCCACAAAGATGAATGACTAGGGACATTTAGCATAAAATGATTTATCCAAGGATATTATTATAAAGAAAAAATATGCAAACAATATAATAATGTAATAAAAAAAATCTTCTTTTTTATAATGAAGTACAATGTTCATAATACAATGATTGGCCTAGAGCACAATCTTCATCACTTTCTCCATTGTAATTTTCATCCATGAGAGAGAGTAGAGAGAGAAAATTGAGCCATGGCCAAAAGGGTTTAAGAGAAGCCATAAAAATTCTTCAAGATGCAAGAATATGTGATTATATTGCAAGTTGATGGAGTAATTATTTTTCTACAATTTTCTCCTATGTGAGCTAAATTAGGGTTTGAACTAGAAAGGGAATTTCATGATTTTGATCCCAAAAATAGATTTCTTAGGTCCAAAATAAGTTAAGACAGGTATGTTGTATAGGAAATTCCCAAAGAATAACACTATATAATTTTAAGCTCTAGTAAGCACTTTGTAAAGAAGGTGATGTAATAAGTGGATTAAGACTTTGTTTTATGCTATAAGGTTCCAAGATGTATTTGAAGGCTAAATAAAGTGCCCTCAAAGTTTGGTGAACATTGGAGAAACCTGAGGTAGTTATTTTCACTTTTATGCCTAATGTTATTATGCTTTGATTAAATGATTATATGACCATGTCATCTACTTGATTGAATGATTTGTGACGAATTTGCATTGTTGCTTATTTGTTTGAAGGGCTTAAGAACCCTAGGATGATCACTTTACAAAGTGTTTCCCTGCCAAAACTTTTATGAAATTGTATTGCATAAATGATTTTATGATTTTCATTGATGACTTTATGAATTAATATGAAAATATGAATGCATGATTGGATATAACTACTGAGATTCTTTGAATCTCATCCCTCTTCAAAATGATTAAAATGCTATGGTCAAGCCCTATAAATGGTCCAAGAGGAGCTAAAGGGAAGGAGCAAGGAAATGATGATTAGCTTAATTTTTCAAGTTGTAATACCATGATATGAGATTATGTACCAATTAATGGATGAGGTGTATATTCTATAATTATGCATGTAATGTATGAAATTGGAACAATGAATGTTGATGAACTATGTTTATGAAGCTTATTATATGAGATAGGGCATGATTATACTCAAGATGACCAATGAAAGTTTAAACAGAGATGCTCTATTTGAAATAGGCCCACCTATTAGCAATTGATATGTCCTAAAAGTAGATGGATCGACCTTTCCATAGGGCTAAATAACACCTAAATTGGATAAGTGTTCAATTTATGGTGAATTTTAGAAGTTAAGGGTCAAAACTGGTTAGAATAAGAAAAACTGGATCTTTTATTATGAATACTAGAAATTTCTAAAGGCCTTATAAAATTGTATAGAGCTCTAAAAATTCAGTAATTTGCATTTATTGAATCTCTAAGTCATAGAAAACAAATGGCACTAGTTTGAAAGCATTTGAAGCTATAAAGCAAGAGTTATGTAATTTCTCCTAAAATTGTTCTAGTAGAAGTAGGATTTTGACCATCTATGGTTAAAGTCAATGTCATACCATGTACAAGTTGAATAAATGTACAAAAAAATATGTCCATGAAATATACATCCAAAGCTTTCCAATTACATAAAGAATGCATGGTTGGCTTCAAGTAGAGTGAGATATGAATTTTTAAATTTAAGGCCAAAATCCTAGGAAAGAAAAATTGATCAAATCTATATTGATTTTTGGAATAATAAACTATATGAATTGGCCTAGTAAATGTTCCATGGCTTATTTTTCCCATGTAGATAATGATTTTACCTATTTTAAGAGACCTGAATCACTCTAATACAATTTTTGTAGAATTAGCTATGAATTTTCAATTTTGTTTAGGCAAAATGAAAATGAAAATATGAACAGTGCTTGATAAATAAATAAATTCTATTTTTGATGTTTATGTGATTCAACCTTCTAATTATGCCTAATTGGACTTAGATGAAGTCTAAGACATTGCAATATGAGCCTAAAGTAAGGTGTGACACCAATTTCATTTTTCTTATACAAACAAGAACTAGAATTGTGACCCTTCTTGATACATAAGTCACAAGTCATGAAGGGGCTACTAGATAGAATAGAAGGAACAAAATAATTCATATGATAATTTTCACCACATTTTGGTCTTTTAATTTGCAAGGCTGATTTACCTTTGCTTGATCATAGCCTATTCCGGCTTTATTATGAACACATCGTTGTTCACCTAATATAATGCTCAGAATCTCTTTGCCTTTAGTGAATTTAGCAAGTGTCTTGTATAAATCATCATTTTTGGCCTTTAATGAAGCACATGAGACACAAGAATCTTGTTTTTCATTTTCAAGATCATAAACTTTGTTTAGTGTTTCTTTTCTCAAGTTCTTTTCCTTTTGAAGATTTTCTTCCAAGTATGAAATTTTCATTTTAGCTTTGACAAGCTCCTTTGCTATTTGAATGCATTCATTATGCAGCTCATGAAATGCAACTTGTAACTCATTATAGTTGAGCTCAACACCATTTACCTCAGTTTCTTCTTGATCATTTTGTGATTCTGTCCATTGATCATCCTTAGCTTGAGCCTTGAGATAGATATTAGCGATCTCCTCATTTTCAGTAGCTTCTTCATTATTGAATAAGAAGTTTTGATGATTCCAAACAACTAGAGTTTGGAAGGAGAATATCAAAAGAGCATGAAAGCACAAAGTAAAGAAATTCAGTGAAGATCATGTGAAGAATTAGTTTTTTTGGATTTCTCACTATGCACTCTAAGTAAAAAGCTTTAAATCGTATTTATGTTACCACAATATTCAAATGAGTTATTTTAAGGTTAGTTGATGTTAGCATGTGTTATAATTGAAGAATATTGGCTAATAGAAAAACTTTGGTGTTTGACTCATGCTTATTTTGTGCAAAATTTGCACTTTACTTCTAGAAGTTCCAAACTTGAAAAGGTTTAATCTCTGATAGATGAATTTTGGTTGTGAAATTTGAATTTCGAGCTAAAATAGTTAATGAAAGTATGCAAAATTCAATAAAACTTAGTTAGAATTTGATTATTGGTGAAGTTCAAAGTCACAGTCTCTGATAGATGAACTTTAAATTTCAAAGTGTGAACTTCGAAGTGAGAATATGTATGTCTTCATAGATCATGCCTCTGACAGACAAATTTTACAGTTCAAAATTCAAACTTTGAAATGAAGAACCTGTGTCAAGTTGAACATGTTTTGGATAGATAAATTTCACTTTTTGAAATTCAAATTTCAAGTGCATTATGAAAACTTGAAATAACTATTCAGACTCAACAGACGCACTTTTGATATAAAAATTTGTATGAACTAACATTAGATATCTTTTTCAAACTTTAAATTTGAATGTCACTTAGTGACATGTGAATTTTGAAGTTTAATGTTAAAGTCCTTAACTTTCTGTTTTTGCGAAATTCATCTGTTGAACCCCAAAATTCAAACTTTGGTGTGTCAAACACACTAAATGTTGTTGGTGAGCAACTATTTTGTAAAGTAACCATTGTTTAATATCTCTAACAACTAGATCTTGTGTCTAAGGACTAGTTAAGCCATAAATCTATAAAAAGAACTTCATTTGAAGTTGTAAGTAATGAATTTAAGTATGCTTTTACAAAAACTCTACTAAAATTTTGTGAAAGCCTTTTCAACTATACACTGCATTTATTACTCTTCAACTTTCATATCTACTCCATTTAAGAGATTTTCCATTTTTGTAACAAATCATTTCTTCATATGGAAGGAAGATTGTTTGTGATGGTATTCACATGAGGGTAAAGGGAATTACTAGTGAGAGTGATTGAGAGACTTTCTATTTTCTTATAATAGAGCACAAATATTGTACTATAGCATTGTAAAGAGCCCACTGAATTATTGCTGATATTGGAAAAATCTCAAGTGGTGGTTTGAGGACGGGATATTGGTCAAGTGGTTTGTATCGAACCAGGATAAATAATTGAGTTATTTTCTTCCTTTATCTCTTATATTCAATTTTTATTATACTATGTTTTTCTGCTAACTTTTGCTTTCATTGCTATATTGTATTTATGTGGAAAAATTTCACACTTCTTTGGGAAGCTAGCATTCCTAACACTCATCTAAGCTATCATCCCAGATGGATGAGATAAAGGCTTTCTTCTTGCCTTTTTCCTTTATCTATTCCTTTTCTTGCTTCTTTAAGTATTGAAGTCACTCTCATTGGATGTGATTGATCTTTTTTGCATTCAAGGGAAGTATCTTTCTTTGGGAGTCTTCGGTTGAATTTCTTCTTTTTGTAAAACTTGCTAAATGTTTTGACAGGCATAGCTATCATTTCTTCATTTACTGTATCATCTGATTCCTCAGAATCTTCTTTAGAAGTTTTGAGAGCAAGGGCCTTCTTTTTCTTTTTTTGATTTAGAGTAGTAAGTTTAACATGTTCAGCAAAAGTGAAAGGCAATGTTGAGAAAGAACTCATGGAAAGACCTTGAGCTTCCTCAATGGCGGTATTTTTTGGTTGCCATTCTGTGGGAAGGGCATTGAGTATTTCTCTAATTTTCTCCCTTTAGAAATATTCTTTGTTAAGAGCTTGTAGTTTGTTAATGATGTGAGGAATCGCATCTGCATGTCTTTGATGCTTTCGGCTTCTTTCATTTTGAAACTCTTATATTCAGTAGTGAGAATATCAATGCGATTTTCTTTTACTATTTCAATACCTTTATGAGTAGTTTCTAAGGCTTCCCACATTTCTTTTGTTGTTGAACAGTTGCAAACTCTAAAGTACTCATTTCACTTAATGTACACATAATGACTTGTTAAATCTTGCAATTTAGCATGACTCTTCTCATGTCATCTTCAAGCCATTCTTCTTTGGGCTTGTCCTACTCTACTCCTTCTACTAATCTTGTTGGCTTGAAGTCTCTTGGAGTAATCATGTCCTAAGCATCGTAATCCAATGCTTCAAGGAATAACTTTATTTTCATCTTCCAGTAGGTAAGTTTTCACCACTAAATCTAGGAGCTCTGTTAATGTTGCGTCCTTTAGATAGAAAGGTTTCTATTGCAGTGATAATCGATTATTATGGAATAAGATAAGAAGGGAAAACAAAGATAATCGATTAGAAGCTCAAGAGTAACAGGTTATATTTCAAACAAAGAGCTTGCAATCTCCTTGAGGAATTATAATCTATTATATAAGAGTCTAATAGGTTATATGAACCAATATAATTGATTAGAATAGAGAGTAATTGCTTGTAGCATAAGCTTGAAGTGAATTAGGAAAGACTAGAACAAGGTAGTTAATTACCTTGAGTGAGATAATCGATTATATCAGATAAAGGTTAAAACTGGACATGTTAGTCAACCGACATAATTGATTATTTATAGATATAATGGATTAGGGCACTACAAATGATGGAAGTTGACATAGCAAAGATATGATAATTGTTCATTTTATTGGAGATAATCGATTATATCATCAAGAGAACGTGAAACTAGGATGATTAATTGAAATAACAAATTACATGGCTAGTGATAATCAATTATTTAGAAGAGCTTTTATGAGACTTGAAGAGATAAGGCATAAGGCTCTTTTGAACCTAAAACTAAGAATATTCAATTTTATGTTTAGAAAATATTTGCAAACATTATCTATAGTTCATTTTGCTCATAGTTTGTAACACTTATAGAATTTTACTAAAGATCTTGTCTTGAGTTATCTTGGATTGTGAACTTCCTTATATATTGTCTACAACTAAGTATTTTCTGCAAAACAATTCTTCTTTAGTTTTGTTATCGTCAAAATATAAGATTGCTAACACAAGTGGTTTGAAATAAATTAGGCTAAATCTTTTTTCCCTTTTACTCCATGGATTTTGGCTTGACTAATGTTATTAGAGTTAGCAATGGAATTTCATAATTTGGACCTCAAAAATGGATTCATTGGGTGAAAATTAGGCAAATACAAGTGTTGGTTTAAAGAAAAACCATAAGAAAATCAATTTGAAAATTTTAGGTTCAAGTAAGCACTCTATGATTTAGCTTCATGAATCAGTGGTCTACCCTATATTATGATATATTAGGGTTCAAGGAAGTTGAGAAAGTGATTGGAAGTGGTATACAGAGGAAGGAAATCAAAGGAGATTCATAAGGTAGTAATTTACCTATCTATGCTTAATGTTATCAAACTTGAATTTCATGAACTTCTTGTTATGCCATATGTTTATATTGATGCTTTGTAATGATTTGTGATGATTGGCTAAGTTGATTGATGAGGTTTATGTTAGAATTGCTGGCTTCCCAAGAGAGGGGCTAAATTGACAAGTTTAAAATTTTTCTGCAAAAGTGTAAGTTTACAATGATAGTACGTAAGTTTGCAGGAAAATAAAGTACAAAGAGAGTGAAGGTAAAAGCAAGGTAAAGGAAGAAGGGACTTAAAAATTTATCCTAGTTTGGTCTAATCTACTTGACCTACGTCTAGTCCCTAATTCAACCCCTCTTGGGAAGCCAGCAATTCTAACATAAACCTCATCAATCAACTTAGCCAATCATCACAAAACATCAATATAAACATATGGCACAGCAACAAGTTCATGAAATTCAAGTCTAATCCACTTGAGATTTTTACTATTTACAAGAATTCAATGGGCTCCTTGCAATGTCTCAGTACAAACTAGTGCTCTACTCTAAGGACACTCAAATTCTACACCTTGCAATCTTATAAAGTGTTTTCCAATTCCCTTTGTGACTCCCTTTACAAAGAATCTTTCTTCCAAATGAAGAAAAGATTTTATACAGAAAAAAAACTCTCTTGATTAAAGTAGATATGAAAGTTGAAGTACAATAAATGTAGTATAAGGTTGAAAAAGCTTTGCCTAATTAATTCAGCAAAGTTCCAGTAATATAGGCTTGAAAGTCATTACCTAAAATTTCAAATGAAGTTCTATTTATAGATTTGTAGCTTAACTAGTCATTGGACACAAGATCTAGCCATTAGAAACATTAACTAATGGTTACTCTGCAGAGATAGTCATTCACTAACCACATTTAATGCATTTGACATGCCAAAATTCAAATTTAGGGGTGTAATAGATGAATTTCGTAGAGACAGAAAGTTAAGGATTTTGACGTTAAACTTTAACATTCATTTATTTAAGAGTGAAATTTGAATTTTAAGTTTGCTAATGATATCCCATGTTAGAACATATGAATTTTCATACTGAATATGCATCTGTTGCGTTTGAATAGTTTCTCACGTTTTCATAGTACACTGGAAATTTGAATTTCAGAAGCTGAAATTTATCTGTCAAAGGCCTATTCAACATGACACAAAAGTTCTCCTTTGTGAAATTTAAATTTTGAATTACAACATTTATCTGTCAAAGGAATGCTCCAACGAGACTTACAAGTTCTTATTTTGAAATTCAAATTTTGAAGTCAAAAGTTCATCTACCAGAAAGGGTGATTTTGAATTCTCCTTGAACTTCACTAACATTTAAATTTTGACTAAGTTTCATACGAATTTTGAACATATTCACTAACAGTGCTTAGCTTAAAATTCAAATTTCATAACTAAAACTCGTCTGTTAGATATGAAACCTTTGCATATTCCAATTTCTTTAAGTAAAGTTCAAATTTTGCATAAAATGCACATCAGTGAATAGAAAAATTCATCTGTTAGTCATTATTTTTCAAAACTAACACATGTTAACATAGGATAACTTTCAAATAACATTTTTAGACATTGTGATAACTTAAAAGAAGGAAGTTCAAAGCTTTTTACATAGATTACAGGAGTAGAAATCCTAAAAACAAAATTTTCTCATGTTCTTCTTTGGATTTCTTCATTTGATCCTTTTCACTTTCCTTTGATATTCTCTTTTCCAAGCTCTAGTTGATTGAAATCTTCAAAACTTCTAATTCATCAGTTTATGACCTCTAGATGTCCATTTTTCAAAATGAAACTCTGCCGAAATTTTTATGAAATGTTATAGCATTGAAAGTTTCAAGTGTTCAATTGATGTTTTATGATATTTCATTGATTTATGTGATAATATGATTGTATGAATGAGTTATTGCTACTAAGATTCTTTTACTCTCATATCCTTCCAAATAATCATCATGACTAGGCCTAAGCTATGGCAAAAAGGGATCAAGAGTGCTAAGGAGAAAGAAGGAGGAGGATGATGCATGATATTGTTTTCACGTTATGATCTTGTAGTTTGAAATAATATGTAAAGTTATGTATATGTTACTAAATCTATATCCTAATTCCATGTTGATCATTATGAATTGTTAGGTATGGATTTGGAACAATGAATGATGACGTAAATGTGTTATAAAAGTTATATTTCTAATTTATGATTGAAAAGACCCAATCTAAACACCTTGATGGAAATGTAGGTACTATTCAAAGGGAACAAGGATATGATGTACAAATGATATATATGCTCTTAAAGTATAGAGAATAAGCTTTCCAAAGAGCAAAAGATCACATAATTTGGCTAAGTATACGATTTATAGGGAATTTTTGAAATTAGGGTTTAGAATAAGATATAGTTGAAAAACTAGAAGTTTTAACCAAAGGTATTGTTTAATTAAAAAGGTAGCATAAAATTGTGTAGAGCTCCGAAAATTCAATGGTTTATATGTATAGAAATATCTATATCCTAAGTTTAAGATGTCACTAATTTGGAAGTAATTGGATATAATGAGAGATATGTAACTTTTTGTAAAACTATTTTAGTAAAGGTAGTATTCTTACCCTTAATGAATTAAGATAATGTTATGCCTTGTACAAATTGAATAAATGTACAAGAAAAATATTTCTGAATAATAGACATGTAAGGCTTTCATATGACATAAAAAATACAAAAATTGGATTAGGATAGAATGAGAAATAAAATTTTAAAATTAAGGCCAAAATCTTGAGAATGTGAAAGATGACTAAATGTATAATAACCTTTGGGAATTAAACTGTATGATTTAAGTTATTTTTAGAGACTTGAATCACTCCGATATGATTTTTGTGGAACTAGTTATGAATTTTTAAAGGTTGGTTAGTAAATGGAAAATACCAAATGAATAGTACCTCAAATTATTGAAAATTGTGTTTTTAGTTTTTATATGATTCAAGCTTCTAATCATGCATGAATGCTTTATAATGGTTTACAACATGGGAAAATGAGTCTAAATTAAGGTGTTATGCTTAACACAACTTTGAATCACGTGATTTCAAAGCTTAAAGGTCACACTAAATGTTACAAGTCACACTAAAAGTCCAATAAGTAAGGGCATAAATTGCACTTCAAAATTCTTTCACATGGAGATTTTGAATCCTCAGGACTGAATTAGCCACTTTTAGGCTAAAGTTTGCCTCTAACACCTCAAAATTCCAAACCACTAACCATTTAACCATCGAACTTTTTATAGGAAGTTTCAAATGACTCCAGGACCCTATCTAAGGAGACTGTACCCTAAGGAAACCACTCCCTTGGAATTTAACCCTTTTAAACCCCAAGCTTTACTAATGGGTAACATACTCATTTTTCACAAAGCTTGCCAAAAAACAAATATAACCTCATGAACAACTCTATCACATCAAAATAAACTTGGGGCAAACAACATCATGTGACCAAACATGATGTTCTGACATATTGATATTACTCCTTAAGGAAACTCAGAACTAACAACGTCAAACAACACAAAGACATCAAGAAGGCTTATACCATCAAGGGACAATGCACACATACTAGATCAACATAATGGACATGTCTAAACATTTCATAGCTTCAAGAAGCACTAGAATGGTCAAACAAATAATGTAAACATAACAATCAAGTTACTATACTTGCATGAGAGTATAAATACGATCGGTCATGGCATATTACCAAGTAATCCATAAATTCATGGATGGTTCAAACATACTTGAGAGTATGAAATCTAAAGGTCAACACATAATAACTCAAAAGTACATCATGTTAGATTGGCTGGTCACCCAAAAGGTGGGTGAATTGGGTGTTGAAAAAATTTTCCCTTGTGAAGTACAACCCAATGTATCACTACAAAGCATAAAAGCATAGGCAGATAGAGTATAGTGAGAAGATGAAACTTGAGATAGAGAAGAAGATCAAGACAATAAGATTTATCTTGATTTAACCTTCCGGTTATCCTACGTTTAGTCCCCCAGCAACCCACTTGATATTTTTCACTAATTTCCACAAGTTTGATCCCATACCTTGTGTAGCCACATTACATTCTAGACTTCTTCAATAAGTCTGCACTCTCCTATACCTTCCTTGGTATGATTGCAATTCCCTTCAAGGTAACCTAACCTTGAGTAATCCTTCTAGGATACCTCACCTAGAAAATCTCTCTTACAGAGAAAAGATGTTTACAAATGATAAACTCTCACTTACAAATAATGGATACAAACATTGAGAATCAAATAATCATCTAAGTATAGCAAGTAGGGCTTTAAGTTAATGTAACAACATTTTGGCTCTAAAATACTTGATGTTATTACCCATCACCTCTAAATTTTGGCTCTAATAGCTATTATGAGTGAATAGCAATGTTAACTTGTTGCATTCAATATGTTGTCAAAGGTTAATCGACAAACCATATAGGTTAGTGCCACAAATCTCAACTAAATGTTAGACATACTTCATAACATTGGACCAAGTTAGTTGACAAACCTAGGGGGTTAGTCAACTATCAAGCTATGATATTGATTTCAAAAGCTATGCTTATCCATGTTTTCATGAAAGCCTCCAAGGTTAGTAGTTAAAGCTTGTAGGTTAGAAGACAAACCTATCACCTTAGTCCACAAAGCTTTAAGTCCTCTATACATGGCTTTCTTGAAAACAAGGTTAGTTGACAAACATGGAGAGTTAGTCGACAAAGCTATCAACCTAGAAAATATTTTGCTCTCTGGTTGGCTAGGTTAGAAGAAAAACCTCAGGGGTTAGTTGTAATACCTTATAGTATGGCTTATTTCTCATATATTAGATCATTTTAGAGTCCAAATATGCTTGAAAATAAGCTTGAATCAATTTAATTTCAAAAATAGAATTTTCTCAGTTCTTGGATACTGTTCATATTGCCATTTCCATTTTAACTAACAAATTTAACAATTCATAACTAAATCTAGAAAAATCACCTTGAGGTGATTCAAATAGCTAAAAAGATTTTCTACAAGGGAAAAATAAGCAAGAGAGAAAATACTGGGCCAGTTAGTACAGATTATTCGTTCAAAAACTATTGCGGATCTAGTCATATTTGAAAATTCCTAAAATTGACAATAATTTTGAAAAATAATATTTCATTCTATTCTAGATCAAATCATGCATACACTATATCATTTGAAAGCTCTATATGTCTACTTTCTAGGCATATTTTTTCTTGTACATTTATTTCACTTGCACAAGGCATGTCATTAACTTAAATCGCAAAGGGTCAGAATTCAACTTTTTCTATAATAGTTTTAGGAAAATCTTTATTTCTTCTATTGTATAGCTTTAATTACCTCAAAATCAGTGTCATATGAAACTTAAGACATAGATATTTCTATACAAACCATTGAATTTTTGGAGTTTTATATGATTTGATATTATCTTTTGAATTTTCCAGTACCTAACTTTCAGTTTCTAATTTTCCAAATCTTGCCCTATTCTGAACCATAAATTTGAAAAATCATTATAATTTGTACACAACTACAAATGGGGTGCTCTTTGGACCATTTTGAAGATCTATCTGTATAGTTCAAGATCATATATAACATTCATATATTCAACTACAAAACACCTAAATAGTGGTGGTATTACCCCCATAGAGCTTAAAATGACCATTTCTATCCCTTAACTTTGCAAAATCAATTCTTTAACATATATACACGGCCATATTTTGTACCAAAATGGTACCATACATCTTGGGAGACCTAAAGTGACATCATGGTCTCAACGTACAATATCACAACAATATACATACATTTGCGTAACATTTCTAAAATAATGTTCAAAGACAAGATTTTCATTTCTTTTCATTAATCCCTTCTTCCTTTCCCTGCTCCTTCTTAGTAACCTTACTTAAAGCTTGTGCCTATTTTATAGTCATTTTGAAAGAGTAAGATTCATAGAATCTCAGTAGCATCACCCATTTATGCATACATATTATCACAAAATTCATGAAAACATCAATCATTCTCATAAAAACATAAAATGCCATATTAATTCATAAGAATTTAAGCAGTTTCCTCTTGTAAAATGGACATTCCAGGGTCAAAGCCCCTTCATATACTTAGCCAAAACATTCACAAAACATCACAATACAAATAAGCAAGTCATAAAGTTCATGAAAACATTACAAGATAACATAATGCAATAAAAGGAAAGTTGCCACCTTTGTGAATCCTCTTGCTTTTTCCTTTGGTTCCACCTCTTTCTAATACTTCCACAAGCTTTCTTAGGCTTCCTCAAACTTCAATACATTATCAATTAATTACTTAAGCCACTGATTCTTGGGATAGTTTCACAATGAACCTTAAAACCCTAAAAGCCTCATTTTCTAAGCCTTAAGCTTTTTCTTGAAATCAATACTTGTTCCTTGGGTTTTCCACCATGAGGAACTCATTTTTACCATTAATTTCATGAAAAAATCATTCCCTCTTAACCCTAGGTAGTGGCCAAAATTCATAGATAAGGGAGAAGAAGTGATTTTCCTTGCAACTTTGTTTATATTCTTTAAAACCATACTTTCTTTTGGTTTCTCTTGATTTCTTTGCAAAGAAACACTTCTCACTTTGCCTCCATGCCATGGCAAAAAATTTTAACTTGAGGAGGAGGAGAAAACTTCAACTAATCAAAAGCTAAACCTGAAACTAAAATCCTTGAAGAATCAAAGGAAGTAACTTACCTTGATTGCCTTGATTTTCCTTCTCTTTTTTTTTTCTTTTCCTTCTTCTCCATCACGTTGCTTCTTTCTTTCTTGGCTAGTTTTTGCTGCAGACTTCCCTCTCTCTTTCTACTCTAATGTTCAAGGAAGAGGAAGTAATTGTGTAGACAAAGTAGGCTTCAAAATTTTCCATGTGTCTTTGATATTTTCTTGGCCAAAAATGAATACTTCTTAAGGAAGTTTTGCTAAAAATAATATAAAATTTCAATCCACACATGTTATAGATTGACATCTAAAAATGGGAGTGAAAAGAGAGAAATTATCCCACTTAATGATCTTAGCTAATCATAGTTTATTTTCTTAACCAACCATAATTACTTTTTCCAATACTTCCTCAAGAAGTCTACACCAAAAATAAATAAATAAATGCAATCCCATACATGCACAAATCTAATGCCAATGGAGAGGAGAAGAGTGTAAAATACTGTATAATTTTGTCGGTTCTGATATATCCTATACCTGATATTTTTATTAGTATCGATAAAATTACTTTTTGTGATATTTTATTACTTAAGGGATACAAGATTAATCTACATTTGTATCAGCATTCTCTTAATTACCTTGTCCCAAAAAGTATCTATGTGAGGCCCATATCCAATACCGGTCACCTTTTTATTGTTTATAGAGTCTGCAACCTATTTTATCGGTATGTAGTTACTTTTTAATACTCGACACTTATTATTTCTTTATTTTTAATTAGTTAACCTCAGTACTATATACAATTGGACACAGCTTGTCGCGAACTTTGTTTTGAGAGTAATTTTCCATATTTACAAAATTATAAATAAACTTGGGCCAAATTATAATTTTTAATTCTTCCTGGTCATTAACTATAATTTTTCCCAAAACATATAATCACCTGCATTCCAGCGTGACTTTCATTCTTGAGGGGTTAAAATATAACTATCTTAACTTCTAGGGGTAAAAATATAATTTCTCAATTTTTTGTCTAACCTAGTAAGTGACTTCTTTGCCTTTTTTTACGCAAAACGATGTCTGTTCATTTTTGTGAATTCCTTATAAATATTTAGATATTCTATCTCTTAAGGATGTTACATTAGTCAACTATTATGCCTTGACAAAGAGACAACATTTTCTACATAGTAGCTTTTCCTTCTAACCTATCACCCTTTGTCCATTAACATCTTTCCCAGAGGAAAGAACATCAATGAACAAAGTATGTTAGTCCACAAACCTTAATGCTTAGTCCACTAAGCTAAAAACATAAAAACAACTTTGAAAAACACTGAGCTAGCTACTAAAACTCAATTTAAAGCTCATCCAAGAATAGTGATAAGGAGATCAAGTAAGTTTTAAAGCTAAACCACTATACATCCTGAGAGAAAGAAAGAAATATAATATTTGAGCTTAATATTCTCTCAGATTCACTTTGACATATGCTTCACTCATGATTTCTTCATTTTTTACATCTTTAATTCTTGGAGCAATCTTTCCTTGTCTTTATAATTGAGTTGAGCATGATGTTGATAATCAATTTCTTTATTTCAATGTTCACTCTTCCTTTTCTTTGGATAGCCTACATTGAATATAACTCACTTCAAGCAAAGTTGTTAGTCCAATTTTATTTTAATGATAAGCATGATATAAATGATACAATGAATATTAAATACACATATCATGCAATCTTTTCACTCTACTATTTGACATAATCAAAGCTAATCATATTGGTTATCAAACCTAACACATCATATTTGACATCATAGAGATGTTACTACATTTGGCATCATACTAACTCAAAACAACATGTTTACCTTAAAACATAATACCAAAAGCAAAAGTCTCGAATATATGAGATTCAACCAAAGGGATAAAGTCTCCTTAGCCTTCTCCTTGCTAGAATTTGAGCAGTCACATGAAAATGTTAGCCGTAGAGGAGGTGAGACAAAAGTCCCAATAACCAAGGGCAAGCAAAACAAATGTATTATTTCAAGACATATTTCTACATGCACAAGTATAAAATACAATGATAAAATGTACAAGATATGCAATGAAACCCACAAAGATCATGACTAAAACCATGAGCTAGTTACCGTCACAAGGTACCCCAACAAGTGACCCCCTTCCACCAACCAGTGAAGGCCGATTTCGGGGCAACCACTAAGAATCCCTTCCACTAGTCATTGTAATATTCCTATTTTTATAGGATACCATAGAGTGCATGAAAGGATGTGAAAGGAAGTAAGATAGTAAAGTAAAATACTCAGTCTTTTAATGGAATTAATCATCTACATGATCCTTAAGTGAAATTATGCTTGATCTTTAATTAGAATTAATTTTCCATAAGGTCCTTAATAAAAATTAGTTCTAGAACTGAGCTGAAAAACATATGTAATATGCCAGTTGGATGAAAGCTTGTCTCAAGCTGAGTGTAACAGTATAAGTATTGCATAGCTGGGAGGTCTAGTCTGAGAGATAAACTAATTTAGAAGTTAATGTGAATAATGCAAAAAGAAATAATAAAAAATTGGCCTTTGGGTAACATTACAAGAAAGTGCTTAGAAGAATGGATAATTATGTTTTTGACCTATCTCAAGGGCAAAATGATCACTTTCCAAATTAGAAGTAAAATATGAATATTGCATTTAAGCCTCAATGAAAAAATATTGATATAATAAAATATATAAGAAATTGAAAAAAATATAGAGACATCGTTAAGCGTGAAGAAAGATAAAGACATCATTTTTTCTTGTTAAATGAAAAAATTAGAAAATTACATTTTTGCCTAAAAATAAAAAAAATTTACAACTTGGTCCCTAAAGCAAGAAAAAGTAGCGAGGAATCAAATAAGCCTCAACAAAAATTACAACTGATGACCTAAAAATTTTAAAAATTATCAATTTACCCTAAGTCAAGGGTAATTTTGGAAATATAAAAAATTACAGTCAAAATGAGGCTCTTGATGAGTCTAATCCAATGGAATATAGTAAGAAATTTTTTAAAATCAAAATAATATTTATTGGGTAATTAAGGTTTAATATTAATATTTTACCCGATAAATATTATTTTAGACTGTAAAAAAAGGCAGTACTATTATAATTAGTATAATATAAGTTTTGATGATAACAAATATAGAAGAATAAGGAACAAATGCATCATAGTCATCTAATATATATATTGCTCCTTAAAGAAGAAAAATGTGGATTAACATATATTTAATTATGTTTATAATGCCTATATTATGCTATGCACTAATATATCCACTATGCTTTTATGGTTTATAATACAAGTTAGATGTATAAATTGGACTAACTACTTGATTTGTAAGTGTAATACATTAAGTGTAGCATTGTCCAAATAAGAAGAGTGAGCATTAGAATAAAGAACTGAGAATTAACATCATGTCTCGCTCAAAGAAGAAGAATAGAAATGATGCTCTAAGAATGGAAGATAAAAATGGAGCATACCAAGAATAGGAATGACCAAGTGAAAATGGAGTTCAACTTTTGAAGACCTAGCTATTAGGTATATTTTGTTTTCACTTAGGTCTTGAGATGGTTTAACCTTTGAAATTAATTTAATCTTATTACCATATGTTTTAAACAAGATAGATTAAGTAAATATGGTGTTAGCTTATATTAGAATTGAGAAATATTGGTTAATAAATGAATTTTGTGTTTGACTCATGTTTATTTTGTGCAAAATTCAAACCTTGCTTAGTGAAAATCGAAGTTCCAAAGGTATCATCTCTAACAGAGGAATTTCAGTTCTGAAATTTGAATTTTAGATTAAGCACTATTAGTGAAAGTGTGCGAAATTCGCATGAAACTTAGTCAAAATTAAATGCTGGTGAAGTTCAAAATGAATTCACTGTCACTACCTCTGACAAATGAATTTTGGACTTCAAAGTGTGAATTTCAAAATGAGAACTAGTAAGTCAGATGAACTTTGTAGTTCAACAGTCAAATTTTGAAGAGAGAACTTTTGTATTATTTTAAACGTGTCTCTGACAGATGAATTTCAACTTATAAAATTCAAATTTCAAAGTTCACTATGAAAACTTGAAACAATTGTTCAAACTTCAATGGACACACATTCAATATGAAAATTCGCATGAACAAGCATGGGTTAACTTTGTCAAACTCGAAATTTAAATTTTACTCTGTGACAGACGAATTTATGAAGTTTAACATTAAACATATAACTATGCTGAATCTGTGAAAGTCATCTATTGAGCTCTAAAATTTGAATTTTAGAAAGACAGATGCATTTAATGTAGTTGGTGAATGGCTCTTTTTGTAAAGTAAGGGCTAGAACTTGTATCTAAGGGATATATCTTGTTTCGAATGTCTAGTTAAACCACAAATTTATAAATAGAACCTCATTTGAACTTATGGGTAATAATCTTAAATGAGTTATACCAAAATATTGTTCCAATACATAAAATCTTTCTGTATGAGCATTATTAGTTAAACCTACCTCAATAG
This sequence comes from Adenanthera pavonina, assembly GCA_026686845.1. Classification (NCBI taxonomy): domain Eukaryota; kingdom Viridiplantae; phylum Streptophyta; class Magnoliopsida; order Fabales; family Fabaceae; genus Adenanthera; species Adenanthera pavonina. The sequence goes on along the minus strand of JAIVEN010000005.1, from coordinate 20,485,990 downwards.
ATAAAGCTTTCAATGTATCAGCCACTCTAAATAAGAGTTTCAATTCTGTAATCATTCTTTTCTACTATTTTCTAGGTAGATTCTTAGTATGGGGATAACACTAAGGGATATACATATCTTGTAAGGGTGTGAGAAGAGAATGGCTTCACAAGTGCCTACTGTAACTTGTGGAATGTACTGAGACTTCACAGATACTCGGATCAAACCTTTCAGAGTTAGGTCGTAGTTATATCCTATCAATAAAGAGATGATGCAGGGTCACAGAGGATCCAAGTAGGGCTTAGAGATCATAGTAGATCTCATGATCACAATAGACCAATAGTGAGGTTGCAGTAGACCTCTACAAAGAATGAAATGATAACTTAGTCCCCATGGCCTTTTGAAGGGACTTCCAAAACCTAGATTTAAATCTAGGATCTCTATCTGACACAATACTTTTTGAAACTCCATGTAGTCTCACGATTTCATTTATATATAATTGGACAAACTTTTCCATAGTAATGGTCTCCCTCATCAAAAGAAAATGGGCCAACTTTGTTAACCTATCCACAATTACTCATATTACATTATGCCTTGAAGAGGTTCTTGGTAATCCTATCACAAAATCCATGGAGATGTTATCCTATTTCCGCTTCAGAATCTCCAGAGGTTGCAATAAGCATGCTAGGAGTTGATGCTTAATCTTCACTTTCTGACAAACTAGACATCTTGCTAGATATTCTACGATATCCTTTTTCATTCTTGGGCATCAATACTCTTGCCTCAAATTTTGGTACATCCTAGTGGTACCTGGGTGAATAGTATACCTGTTCTTATAAGCATCTTTCATAATAGTTTCTTGCAAACCATAACATTTGGCACACAAATCTGACCGTAGTATCGAATGATACTATCCTCCATTATATCAAAGTCCTAGGTCTCAACTATTTTAATCCATTCATAAATGCTTAAAAGATAGTTAACCTCCCATTATGCAAAACAAATATTCCTCAACAAATCACTTGATACATTGATAGTCCCAACAACTAGAACTCCAGGGTGTATATTGATGGATAATTTCATATCTCAAGCTTTCTAACAACTGTTGTTTTCTCATCATCATAGTGTGCATATGAATCGACTTCCTACTTAATGCATTCACCAATAGATTGGCTTTCCCAGGATGACACTTGAAAAGAAATTCATAATATTTTAAGAACTCTACCCATTGCCTTTATCTCATGTTTAACTCCTTCTGATCAAAAAGATATTTTAAACTTTTGTTCTCACTAAACACTTCGAACTGATCACCATAGAGACGATATCTTCATAATTTTAAGACAAACACTGCAACCGCTAGCTCAAGTTTATAGGTAAAATAGTTCTTCTCATGAGGTTTCAACTACCTTGAAGCATATGACACTAGTCTTGCTTGTTGTATCAACAACACACCCTAAACCCTTCTTAGAGGCATCTATAAAAACTGTGAATGGCTTAGAAGGGTTAAGGATGATTAGCACTAAGGTGGATGTCAGACAAACCTTTAGTTCTTGAAATGCTCTCTTACACCTAGCATCCTAAATGAAAGGTTTATCCTTACGAATTAGCCTAGTCAATGACATAACAAGTTGAGAGAATCCTTTAATGATCCTTCGATAGTAATTAGCTAACCCCAGAAAACTACAAATTTCAGTCACAGATGATCTTTCCTAGTTCAACACAGCTTTTGCTTTACTAGGGTGCACTGCCACACCTTCCTCCGAAATCACATGACCCAAGAATTTCACCTCCCATAGCCAAAACTCAAATTTACTAAGTTTGGCATACAATTGGTGATCCTGCAACACTTATAACATAATCCAAAGATGAAGTGCATGTTCCTCCTTACTCTTGAAATATATCATAATATCATCATTGAAGACCACAACAAACTTATCTAGATATGGTTGGAATACCCTATTCATATAATCCATAAGATTACTAGGGCATTGGTTAACTCGAAGGGCATTACAAAGAACTCATAATGCCCATATCAAGTTCAAAAAGCCTTCTTAGGCACATCCTTAGCATGAACTCAAAGTTGATGGTTTCCCGACCTTAAATCAATTTTAGAGAACACTGAGGGACTAGCTAACTGATCAATCAAGTTATCAATCTATGGCAACGGATATTTATTCTTAATTGTCACTCGGTTTTGTTTCTTATAAGCAATACACAATTTGAGGCTACCATTTTTCTTCTTAATGAACAACATTGGAGTTTCCCAAGGAGAGACACTTGGTCTGATAAAGCCTCTCTTCAACAAATCTTTAATCTACTTTTTGAGTTCTTTCAATTTAGAGGGTGCCATTCGATATGGAGCCTTAGAAATAGAACTTATTCCAGGCACTAAATCGATGGAGAACTCTAACTCTTGTGGTGGTGGCAAACTAGTAATTTCCTTTAGAAAAACATTAGGGTATTCACAAACAACCAAATATCTTTCTATACCTTCTTCCACATTCACATTAACATAGAAGAAAACCAGAAACCCTTGACATCTCTTTCATAAATACCTGTTGGCTTAGGTAAAGGACAAATAAACATTTTCATCCCCTTGAACGCTAGGGATATTCCTTGGCAATGACACAATTTTCTGAGCATAGTGACGGATGACATTATTCACCTCCAACCAATCTATCCCAATGATAACATCAATATCTTGTAATGCAAAAAGATTAGATCCAGGGTAGTGTTTCGGTGTTCAAAGTGAACCACACAATTCAAATAAGCTTGAGCAGTTATTACTGACACTCCCATAGGTGTGGATATTGATAATTCAAAAGGTAACTCTATTGTCACAATTCCCAGTCTCTAAGCACAATCAAAAGATATGAAGGAATATAATGCACCAGAATCAAACAAGGCATGAATAGTGAAACCTTTAAGTTTAATTTTACTTCAAATCAGATGAGGTGTAGCATCCGCCTCCTGTTGGATTGTGGTTAAGACACATTCGGGCATTCTTAGCCACCTTATTGCATCATCACACCTTGGCTCATGACAATGTCGTGAAAAGTGTCCTAGTTTCCTACAATTGTAACAAATTAAGCACGGGTGGTCACCATGGTTCATCCCGCATTTTGTACACATTGTTGAGGCACTGCCTAAACTATATACAGAAGGAACTACATCTTCTCTTGCAAATTCACTCTTACTAAAGCTCCCTTGATCAAAGCCTCCTTTACATAATTGCCTTCTGCCAAACTGGCCTTTATTGGGATCTTAACCAAACCTGCCTCTTCCTCCACCAAAACAGCCTCTGTTATGGTCTCTTCCTCCACTAGAACCACTACTTCCACTATTGCTATTAGATCTACTTCCTTTACATATACCTCTAGCAGGTCCTAGATGAGAAAAGGTATAGATCATTCGCCTAGAAAGAACATGCATCTTCGAACATAAGTCCTTAAAAGGATGTGAAATCAACTATCACTAATTACTCCTTAATTTCCAAATGGGCTCCCTTAATCAGATGTTGAACCTTTAACCTGTCATCAATGAAATTCTTCAAGTAGGTGGAATATTTGGCTAGATTCAGGAATTGGTTAATGTAGTCATTAGTTGATAAATTCCTTTGTTGGAAAGGTAGGATTTTAGCCTCATTATGCATCATTAGGGTAGCAGGGAAGTAATTTGCAAAAAATCTCTCTTTAAATTATTCCCAGTTTATTGGAGCATCTATAGCTTCAATGGTAGGACACCCCTCCACCAATGTTTAGCATTTTTGTCTAGCTTAAACACTGCCACCTACACCCTTTGCTCAAAGGTGTAGTCCATAACATCAAAGATGGTCTCCAATTGGTCTACCTATTCTTCAGCTAAGGCATGGTCTATTTTACCATCGAAAGCTAAGGGATCGAGCTTTTGGAAGTTCTTTAGTTGAGAGAAGATACCCCTTCTTTTAGCTCTTGGGGCTTTCTCTAGCTCCACCTCATTCTCATCATCATTACCTCCAATATTTAGGTCCACAAACATGTTGGCCTCTTTATATCACATCACCATACCCTTGCTAGTTCAATTATTCTTGCATTCTATTCAATGTTTCCCCTTAGGTATTCATACGATCACTAAGATCAGCTAGTATCTTGTGCATCTACCTCATGAAATCACTATTGCTTTATCTTCCCTTACTAGACATCTTCTCCTATACACAAGTAGCAACTTGTTCAGCTATATGACTCTAGACTAGTATTGCAATGGGAATATACAAGTCTATGCAAGCGAAATTGTGTTAAGTACTACCACCAATAAAAACAATAGACTAAACCATTGGTATAATACCAAAATGTCGCAACCTACTTCCAAACACCCTAAATTAAACTCATAAAAGCTTCAAGGCTCCAAAAAACTTCAAATAGGACTAGAACAGGGCAGAGCCGTGGTGAGCTACAGTGTAGCTGTGGCCCAAAAGACATAGAATAGATTGGTGCCACGATAGCTATAATAATGCCATGGCCTCAAAGAGACAGAATGGGTTGGCACCACAGCCTGGCTTCTAGCACCACTATGCCCCTTGCTAATACCATATCAGCAAATTCAACTCCTCTAGGGCAAACTTTTGATGCGCACAACTTTATGCTTTGACTTTTGACTAACCTGATTCAAACTCCTACAGGTCATTCCTGCTCTAATCTATCCATAAACACCAATTTCACCTCAATCCATCTTCGTATGGAGATTTTGGACAATTGTGACCGATTCGGTCCCTTTTTGGCCAAAACTCATAACTAACCTCCATCAATTGCCACCAAGGGCAATTTGGCACTCAAGGACTACTCACATAAGTCCTACTTAGCTCAATCAACTCATCCAAGAAGGTTTCACCTTAGAAAAATTATTCCTCCGATATTTGACCCCTTTGAACCCTAAATTCACATAATAGGCTATATGCCCAAAACTCACATATAAGGCCCAAAATCCCCTTTAGGCTGGCACATACTACCATTCTAACACACAGACACCTGCTCCCACAATAATGACCTATACCAAGGTCTACATCATCATCACACTCATACATCCATTTAGGGTTATATTTATTCCACATTATCATATATTCATACTATTAGATATGTTGGCTTCCCAAGAGGGAGGGTGAATTGAGAAGATTAAATTTTTTGGCAAAATGTCAATAAAGTGAAGAAAACAAAGGTAATAGTAAAACAGAGTATAAGTGAGAAACAAGTAAAAGCAATAATAGAGAAGAGAAGACACATATGTTTATCCTAGTTCGGTCTCTCAATCTTGACCTACGTCCAGTCCTTAAGCCACCACTTGAGATTTTCACTATGTTGCAAGAATTTAGTGGGCTTCTTGCAAATGCCACAGTACAGCTATGATGCTCTGTTTTAGAGCTCACACTTTCTCTATTTGCACTCTAACTAAGTGCTTCCTTAATCCCTTGTGATATCCCCTCACAAGAAAATCTTTCTTCCAGATGAAGATAAGATTGTTTACAATGGATAAACTCTCTTAATCAGAGTGTATATGAAAGTTGAAGTACAAGAATGAAGTGTGTGTGAGTAAAAGCTTTGAGTTGATGATTTGGCAGAGTTTCAATATATACACTGTCAAAATCGTTACCCATAACTTCAAATGATGTTATATTTATAGATTTAGGTCTTAACTATATGTTAGAGACAAAATCTATCCATTGGAGAAGTTATCCAATGGTTACTCTGAAAAACTATCCGTTAACTAACCACATTTAATGCTTCTGACATTCTAAAATTCGAATTTGGGTTGGTCAATAGACGAATTTTGCAGAAACCAGAAGCTAAAGTCTTTCATGTTGAACATTCAAAGTTCGTCTGTCATGAAGCAAAATTTGAATTTTGACCTCTGAAAAATATTTCTATGTTGGAACATACGAATTTTCATGTTTAAGCTTCTTCTGAAAAGTATGAACAGTTATTCCATTTTGCTACAGTGCCTTCGAAATTCTAATTTTGATACCTAAAAATTCGTCTTTTAGTGAGCAGTTCAATAAGGTATGATAGTTCATCTATTCAAAATTTGAATTTTCAAAGTGTAAAGTCCGTCTATCAGAGATGTCTCTTTTCAAACTTACTTCAAAGTTCAAATTTTCAAATACTAACATTCGTATGTCAACATATCATCATAACAAACTCACAAGCTTTGTTTCTGAAATTCGAATTTTCATGTTCAATGTTCATCTGTTAGTGAACCATTTTGATACTCTTTCCAAACTCAGTTTTTCAGATGAACTTTGACATATATTCAGACGAATTTTTCATTTTTCATAAGTTGTATTTTATCTGAAATTCAAATTTTCAAAACCCAAAGTTCATCTGTCAGAGAAGGATATTTTCATACAAGATTCAAAAATTTGAATTTTTGAATCAAAGTTTATCTGTCAGAGAAGGCTCATTTCAGACATATTCATTTTCAACGCGAAATTCGAATTTCTAAAGTCAAAGTTCAAATTTTAAAACAACAGATTAATAATAACCTTTCAAACTTAGTCTGTTGATGGGTGTTTTCAAATATTCCATGAATTAACATAGGATCAAGGTTTAAAACATCTTTTTGCCAATTTCAACACAAGGATGGTACATAGCAATCATAGAGTTCAAAACATAGAATTTTCATTTCATTCAAAAGTCATACTACACGATATTACAAAGCAACAGAACAACATTACAAAATATAAAATACAAGAAGAACCAAGCAGCCATAAGTTCTAGTTACTTCTTCTTGGACTTCTTGTTGTAGGTCTTGCCAGAAGAATTAGCTTTGGTCTTTTCCAGTTTGCTCAGACTTCTCCCCCTTTTTGGCATCATCAAGAAGGTGTACAAAATCAGCAGGAGGAGGGATCTGAGATACTAGAATTGCTTTAAGTGGTATAGGAGCAAATGACAGATCTGGACTAAGTTGTGGAGGAGGTTCAGAAGGCTCAAGGCTTGGATTCTCATCTTTAGAGACTTCAAGAAGCTCTTGTATTTCTTGCCTGGAAAGAGCTAATTGAGCCTTTTGTTCCTCTGAAAGACCATATGCAGAGAGAGGTGAGGGAGAAGGATTAGGAGAATGAAACATTTCTTTAAGCTTTTGTCTTTGAGCTTGTAAGATAGCATTGTGTGCAATAGCCTCTAGATTAATATAAGGCACAATGCTTCAATTTTCATTCAAGGCAGCCTACATGCATGGTGAAGTGGTGATTGCTGCCACTAATCTCTCAATTTGCTCAGATTCTTGAATAGGCTCATGGGAGCTGGGTTCCTGAGGACCTTCTTCCTCCATGCCATAGTCCAAGGGAGGACTAGGACTTGCCTCATTGCTGGAGGCCTGTGGTGTGCTCAATGTGCCAACAGCCTCAGTATCATGTACAACATCATCCGGAACAGGGGAGGCCAGCATAAAAGGACTTCGAGGTTTAGGAGTTGGAGATATAACAAGCTCAAAGAATCTTGGCTGAGGTGGAGCTGATGTGGCAGGAATGGCACTCCAAATGTCTTCATATGCATCAACAACCACTTTTATGTTCTTGGCCAACTGGTGGATTTGATCTTGCAGATAAGCAAACTTAGCATTTTGCTCATCCTTGATGCTAAGTGTGAGTGTAGACAAACTATTATACAACTCAATGATCTTTGTTGGCTTGGCTCGAGAAGAGGGAGTAGATGGAATTTGAGCTTGAGGAGGCTGGGATTGTGATGGGACAAGCTGAGAGGGTTGAGTTGTGGGTTTTGGAGGAGCCTCAGAGATGCCTTCTTGCTGCAGGGAGGCTTATTCAGCGAAGAAGAGATCTTCAGATTTTCCTATTCCTTTCCCAATCCATCTTCCTTCTTTCCTCTCTATCCCCATCCTTTGCAGCTCTTCTTCCTTGAAGATCTTAGTACGCTTCCCTTTTCCCTTTCTCAAGATGCTGAATTCTAGCATACTGAAGGATCTTAGAGATGATTGCTGCATAAGGAAGTGTGGAATCCTTCCTCTGATCCCTAGCTTTGATCATGCTTTGGAGAATGATATGTCCCATGTTGATAAGCTTCCCACGCATGATTGCTGCCATCATATGTGCCTCTGTCCTTACTATCAAATTGAAGCTGCCTCCTTTGTTAAAGATAATCCTTGACACAATGTAGTGTAAGATTCTCACTTGAGTACTGAGGTCAGTGGGCTTGAGCAAGTTTATGCGTGGCCTGTTCTCTTTTCTTCTGAACAAAGTGTTCAGGATTGTGCTCTCTTTGTAGTTTAAGAAAGGGCCACCTTCTTCATCAGCAGTCTCTGCCTCATCCATATACCCAGAAGCAGTAATGTCAATCTTCAAGCCATCTTGCCCAGGAATTTCCAATACCTCATTAAAAGTTTCATCTGTTAGCCAGATGGTCCTTGATCTCAGATTGACCTCCCACTTCTTTTTCTTGCTGTTATATTTCAAAGAGGCATACCAAGTCTTGACTACCTCATCATCATACCTCTCCAATATCTCTAACAAATTCTTGTATTTATACATCCACAGCCCGACATCAAAGATGTTAGAAATTAAGAATTCTTCCATATTGACACAATGAGGCTTGATTACCTTTTTCTCATAAACTTGGTAGTGTACTCCTCCTGAATATGGGCATTGCTCCATAATGGTAGTGTGGTCAGCTTGTATTCTCCAGATTCAGTACTGAAGGAGGAGGTGGAAGCAATAGCAGTAGCAGGAATCGAAGATCCAGCTTTCTTTGAATTAGCCTTTGGTGTTATTTTCTGCCCTTTGGAGGGGGTTGCTTTGCTGGATTCTCCTTTTCATTTCGGTTTCTCACTCTCCTTTGAGGCATATTGGGATTTCACGGTTCTCTTTGGCCGAGACTGTCCCTTTCCAACTTCTGGATTTTTCACTCTAGTGATTCTCGTGGAGGAATGATTCAGAAAGATGCTGAGAATGGGTTTATAGGGTGTGAAAAGAAGTCTAATCGGTGGAAAAGTGACGGTTTTCGAATGGAGTTAATGGGAATTAGGGAGAGAATGAGAACATACTTGAGAGAAATACGAATAGGGTTGCGTTTATTCAGAGGATAACCTTCAGTTTTAACGTGTGTAACCACTCAACAGATGAATTTTGACAAGTCAAAATTTGAACTTCGGGCAATTACAAGTTAATCCATTCAGTTACGTTTATTGACAGACGAATTTTCTCCTAGAAATTCATCTGACAGAGGCTTGGTTCAAACAGCAAAAGATGAACAGACGAACTTTGTTTCAACAAAGTTCGAATTTTGAAGAACAAGCAACCAGTAATTATCAATTTAACAATCAACAGACAAATTTTAATTATGAAAATTCATCTTTCAGAGATTCAATAATGTGGGCATGTTTTAACAAATGAATTTTGAGTCAGAAATTTGAATATCAATATTTTGTAAAGAGTTTCTAACATGCGTATTTTGAGAAATGGAAATTCGTACAATCTTCATGTTGGACAAAGATAATATTAGAACTTTAGTTTTGAAAATTCAAATTTTCATAGACCAAGAGATGAATTTGGAAGGACCACCAAGAACTGTTACAGCAGAAAGCAAGCTGAAGTTCGTCTGATGGGCATCTAAATTCGAATGTTAAGCATGCTGACTTGTTCAAAAACGCAATTTATCAGGGAAATTCGTCTAATACACGTCTAAAATGCGAATTTTAATCTTATAAACTTATGGAATGGATCCAGAAACTCAGATTTCTTACTTTCTTTTTCACCTTTTGATTATTCCATTCTAGTATGCTTCATTTTTCTGATATATTGCCATTGAAACTTATGAGGTGCACCTGCAACTTAAATTAAACTTACTCTGATGCCAAAGTTAGAATTAAATCAAAGTCAGAAATTCTAAAACAGATTTGTACAAGGATTTACTTACAGTTCATTGGGATTTACCATACTCAATTCTCTTCTGATTTTGCAATGTCTATCTTCTGAAAGAGGCTTTGTCAAAATGTTAGCAACTTGATTTTCTATAGGGATGTATTCTAATATGATTTCTCCTTTCTGAACATGATCCCTTATGAAGTGGTGCCTAACTTCAATATGCTTTGTCCTTGAATTCATGACAGGATTCTTTGTGATGTTAATGGCAGTTTGGTTGTCACACATAATTGGTATCTCCTTCATTTCAATCTCAAGATCTTCAAGCTGCAGTTTCATCCAGATGACTTGGGCACAACAGCTTCCAGCAACAACATATTCAGCTTCTGCCATGGATAAGGCCACACTGTTTTGTTTCTTGCTAAACCATGAGACCAAGGATCCTCCAAGAAATTAACATATTCCACTTGTGCTTTTTCTATCAGTTTTAGATACTACAAAGTCAGCATCAGTGTATCCCTTGAGATCTTCTCTATTGCCCTTTGGATACCAAAGACCTATTTGTGATGTTCCAATAAGATATCTAAAGATACGTTTCACAGCAGTTGCATGGGTTTCTTTGCGACATGATTGGAACCTTGCACACATATAGGCACTGAACATAATGTCAGGTCTGCTGGCAATTAGGTATAGCAGGGATCCAATCATTCTTCTGTATTGGGTTATGTCAAAGGTTTTTCCTCCTTCATCCATGTCAAGCTTTGTTGCTATAACCATAGGAGTTCCTACTGGCTTAGCCTTTTCTAAGCCAAACTTTTTCAGCAGCTCTTTCAAATACTTTGATTGGTTGAGGAAGATACCATCATCACATTGCTTAATTTGCAATCCAAGGAAGAAGTTAAGTTCACCCATCATTGACATTTCGAACTCACCTTGCATTAGCTTAGAGAAATTCTTGCACAGAGATTCATTAGTAGATCCAAATATAATATCATCAACAAAAATTTGAACAATAAGCAAATCTTTATTTTCTTTCTTAGTGAATAAAGTAGTATCTACTTTTCCTCTATTAAACCTCTTTTCAGTTAGAAAATTACTCAATATTTCATACTATGCTTTAGAGGCTTGCTTTAAACAGTAAAGGGCCTTCTTTAGTTTATACACATGGTTTGGTTCTGTAGAGTCCTCAAAGCCTGGAGGTTGGTCTTATCCATTAAGAAAAGCACTCTTTACATCTATTTGATATAACATTATATTCTTCATGCATGCATATGCTAATAGAATCCTGATTGCTTCTAATTTGGCCATTGAAGCAAAGGTTTCTTCAAAATCAATACCTTCTTCTTGATTATATCCTTTAGCAACCAGTCTAGCTTTATTTCTGATTATTAATCCAGATTCATCAAGTTTGTTTCTAAAAACTCATTTAGTGTCAATGATAGGATGATTTTTAGGTCTAGGCACTAAATCTCAAACCTGATTTCTTTCAAATTGATTCAATTCATCTTGCATAGCTAAAATCCAGTATTCATCAGTTAAGGCTTCTTTAGTGCATTTAGGTTCAATTTGATAAATGAAAGCACAGTTTATTATCTGATCTCTTAATTGTTTTCTGGTTTTAACTTTCTCTTGAACATCCATAATTACTTGATCAACAGGATAATTCCTTTGATATCTCCAAGCTCTAAGGAGTTCTTGAGATATTTCTTCATCATTTTAATCCTCAAAATCTTTCTCCTGAGTATCTTCCTCTATGTTAATAGATTCAAATATTTTTGGAGGTTCAATTTTATCTTCTTCAGAGAGATCTAAGTTCTTAAGATTTGAAATAAGATCATCTTCATCAGTGACATGTTTAGTAACAGTTTCATTTTCAATAAACACTACATGCACAGATTCTTCTACTAATTTAGACTTTTTATTAAAAACTCTATATGATTTACTCCTACTAGAGTAGCCCTATCCTGACCTACATCCAGTCCTCAAGCCACTACTTGAGATTTTCACTATGTTGCAAGAATTCAATGGGCTTCTTGCAAATGCCACAGTACAGCTATGATGCTCTGTTTTAGAGCTCACACTTTCTCTCTTTGCACTCTACCTAAGTGCTTCCTTAATCCCTTGTGATATCCCCTCACAAGAAAATCTTTCTTCTAGATGAAGATAAGATTGTTTACAATGGATAAACTCTCTTAATCAGAGTGTATATGAAAGTTGAAGTACAAGAATGAAGTGTGTGTGAGTAAAAGCTTTGAGTTGATGATTTGGCAGAGTTTCAGTATATACACTATTAAAATCGTTACCCACAACTTCAAATGATGTTATATTTATAGATTTAGGTCTTAACTATATGTTAGAGACAAAATCTATCCGTTGGAGAAGTTATCCAACGGTTACTTTGAAAAACTATCCATTAACCAACCGCATTTAATGCTCCTGACATTCTGAAATTTGAATTTTGACTGGTCAACAGACGAATTTTGCAGAAACCAGAAGCTAAAGTCTTTAATGTTGAACATTTAAAGTTCGCCTGTCATGAAGCAAAATTCTACTTTTGATCTTTGAAAAATGTTTCTATGTTGGAATATACGAATTTTCATGTTTAAGCTTCTTCTGAAAAGTATGAACAGTTGTTCCATTTTGCTACAGTGCCTTCGAAATTCCAATTTTGATACCTCAAAATTTGTCTGTCAGTGAGCAGTTCAATAAGGCACGATAGTTCATCTATTCAAAATTCGAATTTTCAAAGTACAAAGTCCTTCTGTCAGAGAGGCATCTTTTCAAACTTACTTCCAAGTTCAAAGTTCCGAATACTAACATTTGTATGTCAACATATCATCATAACAAACTCACAAGTTTTGTTTATTAAATTTGTATTTTCATGTTCAAAGTTCATCTGTCAATGACCCATTTTGATGCTCTTTCCAAACTCAGTTTTCGGATGAACTTTGACATATCTTCAAATGAATTTTTCATTTTTCATAAGTTGTATTTTGTCTGAAATTTGAATTTTCAAAACCCAAAGTTCGTCTGTTAGAGAAGGATCTTTTCATACAAGATTCAAAAATTTGAATTTCTGAATCAAAGTTCATCTGTCAGAGAAGGCTCTTTTCAGACATGTTAATTTTCAACACGAAATTCGAATTTCCAAAGCCAAAGTTTGAATTTTCAAAACAACAGATCAGTATTAACCTTTCAAACTTAGTCTGTTGATAAGTGTTTTGAAATATTCCATGAATTAACATTGGATCAATGTTTTAAAACATCATTTTGTCAATTCAAAGTCTTTTACTTAATTTAAACTTGGAGATTCTACATCTATCCTTGAGCTGGTTTTTCTTGAATTTCTCCACTTGAGATCATTTGTTCACCTTTGATATCTTCTCTCCAAGCTCTAGAAAGTTGGTTTGGAATCATCAAAACACTTGATTCAACACATACACCACATCCAAACATCATTATATATTATACATAACAATACTCCTACGATAGCCATACAATACATAAACATTCAACTCTACTTGGCATAATATATAACTTGGATAATACACATACTACTCTAACTCGAATATTCCTACGTCGGAGAGACTACGACTCCTTTATCTTCTCCAGGCTCGTGTCAGAGTCTTTACCTGAAATGCTAGTCATGGAAAGTAGTGTGAGACAATCTCAATAACTGGGAATAATCACAAGCAACCTATATCATCTATCCACACGAATGTACACATGATGTATGCGATGCAAAATGAAATGGAATGCATGTCTCCCTTATGTTGGAGATTTTGATATACATACAGTAGAATAACAAAACCAAATCCCTCCCATAGATCCATGAATGTTGCTTAAATTGCGACATAGAGGTGAATTTTACCTTTGATATGTGGCTTTTCTGGTTTTTCTTCTATTGTTAGACCTTAGGAACTTACGCTTATGATCAGCTCACTCTACTAGTATCTACACGACTGGTGATTCTAACTGAAACAACATGCTAGCACTACTATTTACAAATATTTGTACGCTTAAGGGGAGTGGAGACTCTCCTCTCTCTATGTATGTTTGTACACTGTCTCTCTCTAGGGTGGGAGGAAACTCTCATTTTGAATTATATCTTAGATAACCCTAGTCTTTATCCTTATGTAGATAGGGTTTCTATAGCATCCTAAGAAAGTTAAAATATCTAGAAATGCATAGAAAATTTATAAAAATAGGCAGACACCATTTTGCGTGAAAAAGGACAAAGGTCATTTTCCGGGTTGGACAAAAAAATGAGAAAATTATATTTTTGACCCTAAAGAATTATGAAAATGGCATCCATGTCCCTAAATTTATGAAAATAATGTGGAATGAGAAATAGAAAAGCCCTCAGGGAAAATTACACTTAATGACTCAAAATAGAACTAGGAGCTTTGCTGTGATTGATGCCATGAGACATGGGTTTGTAACCCCTTTTTAAGTCTTGCACACTAAACATATGCAGTGCATTGTCTATGTAAGTGCTCTAACTTAGGCCAATTAGGCTCTTGGATCTATCTCTATAGATCTTAATCCATAGGATATATATGGCTTCTCCTAAGTCCTTCATCGAGAAGCACTTCACTAACCAAGCCTTGACATTCTATAAGGTAGGAATTTTATACCCAATGAGTAGGATGTCATCAACATAAAGCACTAAAAAAACAATCGTGCTTCCACTAACCTTCTTGTAAACACAAGGTTCATCAACATTTTGGATAAATCCAAACTCTTTGACTACTTCATCAAAATGATTATACCAAATTCAAGACGCTTGCTTTAATCCATAAATGCATTTTTGATGCTTGCAAACCTTCCTATAATACTTTGGATATATAAAACCTTTGGGTTGTATTATGTACATATCCTCAAGTAGCTTCCCATTAAGGAATGTTGTTTTGACTTCCATTTGCCAAATCTTATAATCATAGTACATTGTAATGGCAAGAAGGATCCTGATTGATTTAATCATGATGACTGGCGAAAAGGTTTTATCATAGTCTACACCATGGATTTGCTTGAATCCTTTTGCAACCAATCATGCTTTGAAGGTATGTACTTGGCCATCCATGTTGGTTTTCTTCTTAAAAACCTATTTACACCTAATGGTTTTTATACCTTCAAGTGGGTCAATTAAGGTCCACACCTGATTATCATACATGGATTGCATCTCAGACTTCATGGCATATGGCCATTTTTCAGTGTCTGATACCATTACAACCTATTGTTAGGTGGTTGTCTTTTCTTTATCCAAGACAACACATCACAAATTTTAGTTAAAAGAAATCCATATCTTTGAGATTGATGTCATGTTCTATTTGATCTCCATAGGCCTGGTGATATTTGAGTTGGCTCATCAACTTATTGTGAGTCTTCTCGTTCTTCCATCTCTAGCTCAATGTGCTTTTATGGCTCTCAAACTTCTTCGAGATTTATCTTACTCCTACTGGTTCTTTTAGAGATAAACTCTCTTTCTAGAAAGATATCATTCCGAGCAATAAACAGTTTATTCTCAGTGAGATTGTAGAAGTACTATCCTTTAGTTTCCTTGGGATACCCCATAAAAAAAACATTTCGTAGATTTGGGTGCTAACTTATATAAGGCTTGTTGCTTAACATATGCCCTGCATCCCCAAATTTTGAGAAAAGATAAATTGGACTTCTTTCTAGTCCATATCTCATATGGGGTCTTTTTAACCACTTTAGATGGAACACAGTTTAGTATGAACACAGCTATTTCTAATGCATAACTCCAAAAGGATGGTGGATGATCTGTTTGACTCATCATAGATCGAACCATATCTAATGGGGTTCAATTCCTTCATTCAAAAACACTGTTTCATTGTGTGTTCTTAGTGGAGTTAATTGTAAGACAATTCCATAATTTCTAAGATGGTCAGTGAATTTTTGGCTCAAATATTCACCGCCTTGATCAGATCGAAGGGCTTTAATAGATTTGCCAAGTTGATTTTGCACCTCATTTTGGAAGGTTTGAACATTTCAAAAGATTCAGATTTATGTCTCATTAAATAGATGTCTCCGTATCTACTAAAGTCATCTATAAAAGTAATGAAGTATAGATGACCACTTCTGGTAGTGGTACTTAGCGGATCACATACATCAATATGTATTAAGCCTAATAAGTCAGTGGCCTTCTCACCATGCCCAGTAAAAGTTGCATTTGTCATCTTTCCCAGTAATCATGATTCGTACGTGTCAAATGATTCAAAATCAAATGAATTGAGAAATTATGTGGCCTCAATGACAGTGCCATAGGTAGGTCGGATCCAAATCATTTGACTTGATCCTCTTGGTAGTTACATTCCCGATATATTCATTATTGAGAGCTTTAAGATTTAAGCAATAATGACCATTATGCAAATCTCCATCCGCATAAAAGATGTCACTAAAATAAATAAAGCATTTATTATTCCCAAAGATTGAAGTAAAACCTTCCTTATCTAAATAAGAAAGTGAAACAATGTTTCTACTCAAAGCAGGAACATAATAGCAATTATTAAAAATTAAGAAAAGCCCACTGGGCAAAACTAATTCATAAGTTCCTACGGCTAAAGCAACAATTCTTGCTCTATTTCCAACCTGTAGGTCTATTTCACCCTTTTCAGCTTCCTACTCCTTTTAAAACCCTACACATTTGTACAAATGTGAGTACCACATGTAGTATCTAATATCTATATAGGAGAAGTAGAAAGATTAATTTCTATAGCATAAATACTTGAAGTAATAGCCCTGCTATTCTTCTTTTTCTTTAGATCTTCCAGGTAGAGCTCACAATTCCTTTTTTAATGACCAGGCTTATTACAAAAGAAACAAAGTCCTTTCTTGGGAACTTCTTAGCTTCAAGCTTGGGTTTGGGCTTGTCTTGCTGCTTGGGCTTATTGTCTGGGCCTTTTCCCTTTCCCTTGACCTTAGCTTTCATTTTCATTCCTTTTCCTTTCTGAACCACTAAAATGGTGTTTGGCTTTTTCTTGATATTTTGCTCAGCAGTTTTAAGCATCAAATGCAGTTCAAAAGTTAGTTTCTCCCTGTTTTTCATATTATAGTTCATGATAAACTGGTCATAACTCTCCGAGAGTGAGTTTAAGATCAAATCTATAGCTAAATCCTAGGTCATGGGAAATCCATGATTCCCACATACATATATCACATATATGAATATTAGATTCATAATCAAATTGAAAACAAATTTTAAAACGAATTAGACAAAATATAGTTCATACACATATCACATATATGAAATCAAATAAACTCAAGAACTCAATTTATACAATCATTGACCTAGCTCTGATCATGCCATGTCACTATAGAATCACCATTATTATCATATTCATCAATGTCATGCTACAAAATCCCATAATGACACATCATCATATCTAATCACTAGGTAATCATCATCATATACTATCTCATCCAACCATGTGCATACTATGATAGGTAGAAAAACCATACATAATCACACAATAATATTATGGTATAAATGGAAACATGCACATATATAAACACAATCAACAAAACATACAAACATAAACATCTGATTACCTCATGTTGTCAATGCCACACACATGGATTTTTCCATGAACTTACATATTGCTAACCTTGATTTGTACTCCTCTGATCAACCAAACAACCACTATAATTCATAATATTCTCAATCAACATATAGCATAATTATCCAAATATCCATAATGTAACCAATTATGCTAAACCCAAGGTTCTAACAATATAATTACACACTAATAAGCTCTAATTAACCATCCATATCATGATCATCCTCCTACCTCTCGGATTTCCAAATTGCTCAACCAAAGACAACCTAGGGTTAAGCATAAATCATACATACTCCCTCTAAAACTCATACCCAAGCATCATTAACACTAAACAACACTTCATTAATCCTATTACATTCATTGTAATAGGTAGATTTATGCCAAAACGAGAAGCCCAAACATATACTCAAAAATCAATCTCAAAAACCGAAGAAAAATGGAAAAGGAATAGCAAGAGTCACTTATATACTTGTAATCAAGCTCCTAGAGTCTGAAAATCACCCCTAAAGGCCAAATGTTTGAAGCCCTAACGTAGCTCTTCGTTTCTCCCCTCAATTCTTTCTCGCTCGACTGAATAAAATGCTTCTGATTTATATAAATTCAGTGTCTAGCACTGTGTAAGTGGGTGAATTTGTTGCTGCATGAGACACTACTAAATGAAAAATTCATCCAAGTGTTAGCTCATTTGCCGTGACACCACTATTTCTCACCACGACATGGAGAGTTTCTATCTCCACTTTGCTCTTCCTTCATTTTGGTTCCTCTGGTCCTGTACTTATCATCGAGTATACTTCCCGTTAGTTTGAGACTAAGTCACAGATAGTATACTAAGGGTTATTACACTTTAAGTCTCTTAATTTTACACTAGGTTTCATTTTAATCCCTTAACTTTATTTTGTTTCATTTTAATCCTCTAACTTTCAAAATATAATCAAAATTTTCCTTATCACAAACACTGTCAACTATATATGTTATCAAAAAATGCTAACAAAGTGTTCTAAAATCCCTACCACAAAAGAACATTTTTATGTTTATCATTCATATATGTTAATAACATAACAGACATAAAAAGTTTATTGCTGGCATTTTTGTAATTAAGTTATTTAGTTCTACATTTTATATGCATGTTTATTATAAAACACCCAAAAAAATTCATCTATGATGTATTTTTTCATTAAACATGTGTAACAGATTCTGTTCTCTTTTCAATTTTTAAAATACATTTCATCTGTTTTCCCATAGATAGACATTAATAACTTTTCTTAGTTTTTAAAATATAATTATTATTTCTCCTAGAAACCCTTTTTTATTTATTTGTACCATACCCATTCTTCAATTTGCTCCCTTATTCTCACCACTCACCACCTTCATGTAGTTTAACGACCTTGGTCATTAATTTCAAGAAGAATATTACCGAATAATATAAGACCAGAGGGGTTAGAACTGGAGGAAGGATCAGAATTGAGGAAGTTGGAATGAAAAAGGCAGAGTTCACTCACTCTGTGGCAAGGCTTAGTGGTGTTACAGTAAGATATGTCAATTTTGGGACCTAGGCCGAGATAATGGGCTTTGACGCTACGACAAGCATAAGTGGTGTCAAGGCACTAGTCACCGAACTAGTTTAAATCAGAAGCAAAGTAGCTAAATGAAATAGTGTTTTTCAGTGAAGATTTCGGTGCTCTATTAGGGTTTGATGATTTTGATGTTGAGGAATCGGATTTTGAGGCTTGGAAAGCTTGAATCTTGTGGGTAAGTTGTTTTCTCTCTTCTGCTTTCCATTTTCTTCAAGCTCTTTAGTGCATTTTTATGGTGTTGGCTTAGGGTTTGGGTTTTTACATTGTTACCAATTAAATTACGTTTAAATGTTTGATAAATATGTTTTTGGATGTTTCTAAGGTCAAGGTATTGGATTTATAGTGTTTAAGTGGTATTTTCATCAAACTTTAAAACTCAACTCTTGGTTTTACTTGGAATTTGAAGTTGTGTAGACTTAATCTTGGTTCTAGGAACTGTTTTGGGTATTTTGGAATATGGAATTTCCTGGGGAAGCTTTGTTTCAACTAGTTTGGTATTGAGTTGACAAGTAGTACACTCTAAGGATTGAGAAATTGTGTTGGTAATGAGATTTCAATATTTTATAGGTTGTAAACTTGCTCAATTGAAATCTCTTGAGTTCAGGGTCTATAAAGCATTAAAGTGGTTGGTAAGTGTTTATATCAATGTTTGGATTATGGCTCCTTGGTATATTGGTTGGATTGGTTGGATTATTATGAATTGGATTATGTGTATTAGCTTGGGACAATATGGTAATATGACCTTGCATTCTTTTGTTGTGTTGTAGTAGCTGTTGTTCTCTTTGGCCTGCTAAGGTGTCAAGCAGAGTTAGATGGTTGAGGTAATTGGGGTGTACTTTTTTATGGTCTTATTTGTTTATATATGCTTATTCCTTTTTATATCATGATGTACATTCGTTGTAATATATGTTTTGCCTCTTCATGTCATATGCTCTTAGCTTGGATTATGATTGTTCATTTTCATATCATGATATATACGGTTGCATAGCTAGTAAGTTCTCTATCCTTACTCTATATGATGATGAAAATGGCAATTAATGGTAGTGAACATGGAATGTTTTAAGTATGATAAATGTTGACATGTAATGTTTAGTATGCAACCCATGATTTATCATGTATGATCATATATACGATTGCATAGCTAGCACTATAAATGTTATCATGTAATGATATGTTAGCATGTATTGGGCATTCTTACAGGTTGTATATTGTTATGGAGACATATGGTTATTAGGTAATAATGCTCTAAATAACACGTGGTATATCAATCTGCTAAATAGCACATGAGGCCTTATGTTCAGGTGGTGTAACTTGTGTATTCAAGTCATTAAATAGTTGTCCTATGGCTAAGAGATGTAGATGGATATGAATTGAGGTGCACCTTCTCTAAATAGCCATCAATTCGTGTGGTTCAGGGGAAGAAGAGTCATAATCCAACCTTTAGTGTAGTGGCATTTGACTGGGTCATGATTATTGGGAGAAGAGCTAAGAGGTGACCTGGAATCGGCTGTTATGGGTCATTGGAAGGGGGCTATTGGTTAAAGTTACCTTACCATGGTAACTAGCTCATAGTTCTAGCCATATATTATTGGGATCTATGTCAACATATCATGCATATTTCATTTATATCAAGTATTGTACCTGATTATTGTAATCGTAGCATGTTTATATGTATGTGTATGTGTAAACCCCTAATTATTGAGATGTATGTCTCACTCCATGGCTAACAATCCCAAATGAAGGATCTAACACTAGCAATGAAAAGATAAAAAGGGCTCGGGAAAAGAGGATTGAGAGTACTTATGGGTGTCGAGATTGAGTCCCTTTTTGTTGATGTTGTTTTGTTGTTACTCACTGAAGTGCCATTTGTAGTTTTATATCATACTAAGTATTCTATGTTGTGCACTCATATGATTATAGGTTAGGTTGATGTATAACCCTCCTAAATTCTTTTACGCTTCATGAATGGTTGTTTGTGTAGTTTCGGACCTATGATGTGTAAGTGGATCATGATATCCCAAATCCTTATGTCTTGTCGTGTTGGGAATGGGACTTGTGGTTCTATCTCCCTTTGAATGTGTCTGGTCTATTTATGAGTTTGATAGGGTTCATGGACCCTTGTTGTGTCAATTAGGTATATAAGCCACTAGTTTGAAATTGGGTTCAAGCGGGTCAAAACTTAGAGGAATAATTTCTCTCAGAAGAAACCTCTTTGAACATGGTTCTTGAGTCTCATGTGCCTATTGGAATGGTACCTTGGCTACCAAAGGTTTGTTGGTGGCAATTTGGAGTGGTTGGTTCCTTATTTTGGTCTAAAAGTGACCATTTTGCTTCTGGGTGTCTAAAATCTCCATACGAAAGTAATTTGAGGCATGGTTGGTGTCTGTAGCTAGGTATGGAGTAGAGTGACTTGTAGGCTTTGAAATTGGGTGAATCAGAGGTCAGAATGAGGAGTTATGCACATCGGAACTTGGTTTGAAAAGTCATAAAAATGCTAATAGGTTAATAGCATGTGGCACCACAGTGCCAGAACTTGGGAAATAGGATTAGACAAGACTAGAGAACTTCAAACTATGACTGGCTGACAAGAAAAATAAGTTTCCCCAATGGCACTGCAGACTGGGAATGTGGCACCACAGAGCTAATTGCTACTTACAAATGATAGCAAATTTTAGTTTTTGGGATGAACTTCAGATGGGCATAACACTCTAACCAGACCTCCAACTGGCATGGTTTTAATACCTACAAGTCATTCTACACCTCCTCTAACTATAGATACCAACGTCGCCACTAACAACCGTGACCAAAATGGTCACTTTTTCATTAAAACTAGCCACTAATACCTCTCTATTCCTAACTATTGACCTTTTGGTCATCCAACCTTTTCCAATAGGTCACAAATGACACGAGAACATTGTTCAAGGAGGTGATACTTCAAGAAAACCACTCTCTTAGGTTTTGACCCCCTTAAATCCCAACTTGACCTATGAGGCGGCACACCCATTTTTTCCACATAATACACCAAAATTCCCAAACAACCTTGTACCTTATTCAAACTCATCAAAGTACACATAGGCAGCTAATGCTAGAGACCTAAACTCTCATAATCGATGAATAGAGCATATGCCTGATGACACTCAATAAATACCATATATTCTATTACGAAACACTAAAATAGGTTTAGTACACTCAAATCATAGAGAATACAACCTCTTCAATCACTATACATTTATCCAAACACGTCTTAAGCCCAAACAACCTTGAGCTCTAGAGGACAAGAGACGTGCATCTGAATGCAAGCCAACGATTAGGAGGATTCATAAAACTATAACAAACATGGTATCTAGTCTTATCTCTATACTTGGTACAATACTAAATAAACATATAACATGTATTCTCGGATTGGCTCATACCGATCATGAGTATTTGTATAACATCCCCAAAAAACTAGATAACTAAACATGCAAAAGGAATTCACAAAAATAGATAGACACTATTTTGTGAGAAATAAGGCAAATAGTTCATTTTTTCCAATCAGATAGAAAAATAGGACATTACATTTTTACCCCTAGAAATTATAATAATTACATTTTAGTCCCTAAACATAAAAATTACATGGGGAAGAAAGTAGAAAAGTTCTTGGGAAAACTTACAGCTAATGATCCGAAGGAATTACAAATTATAATTTTGTCCAGCATTAGGGTAATTTTGTAAATATGCAAAATTATTGTCAAAACGAAGCTCTTGATGAGACGAGTCCAATGGCATATGGCACTGACGATTAATATTTAAGAATAAAGAAATAATTAGTGCCGAAAATTAAAAAGTAAATTTTTACCGATAAAGATACTTTTTGATCTGCAAAAGCTAAAAAGGTAAAAAGAAAAGCTATTGGACTATGCAAAAAGAGATTTTTAGAGACAAGATAATAAGTATGTGTGACACAAGTTTTCTTTATTCATGTTCCAATAAAGTGAAATTATACTACAAAAATAACTTCGCCAGTCCAAGTATAAAGTAACCAATACAAAGTATTATTAGATTGGGGAAACCATGCAGTATTTTGTGGATAACTCCCTCTCAAGCATGCCTCATCAACCATGTGCTGAAATTAAATAAAACATTAATAGAAAAGATTGTGGATAAGTATCATTAAAGTTAATCAAGGTAATTAATAAAAGTAAGCTTGATTAGTGGTCTATATATAGCCACCTCCTCTTGAACAAAATTCACACAAGAAAGAGAGGGGAAACTCTGCAAAAATTGTGAGAGAGAGAGAGAGCTTGTGAAGAAGGAGAACAAAAATAGAAGAAAATAGCAAGAAAATCCCAAGAAAAATCAGTAAGTGCCTAACTTGAGATCTCTAAGTGATTTATCATAGTTTCATGCTTGTATGCCTTAGTTTTCATGGAGTTTCTTCCTTCCCCAACCTCTTGTAAATTTTGTGCAAGACATGGTTTGGGTAAAAAATGATGTTTTTAAGCCATAAAATCTTGAGCACGTGTGAGTTTTTGTAAGACAAAGCAAGTTTGTGGAAAATCCATTTTTCTTCCTAGGACAAAATTTTTGTCAAGGTACTAGGCCACCATAGAGTGGGAATTTCATTTTTTTGATGCCAAAAATGGATTCCTCATGGCCAAAAACCTTAAAGACAAGTATATGCTTCATGATACAAGTTAAGATAGACAAAATGAATTTTTAAGGGTTTTATGTGAGCTTTGTGCCTTGTATTATGAAATCAATGGCTTGAGCCAAGCTTTGGTTTAAAGAGGAAAGCCAAGAGAAATCGTCAAAAGGTAGCTAAGTTTATATATTCATGCTTATGTTATTTTATTGTTTTGCTTTGTTACAAACTGGTTGCCATATTGTGTATTGTGATTTCTTGACTGGTTTTAGCTGCAATATGAGAGGTTTTATTCCCTGAGATGTTCATTTTTTTAAGCCGTTATGCTATCAACATTTTTATGAATTATATAGCACTTTATTGGTTTATATGTTTCAATGTGATCAAATGTGATTTATATGTGAAATATATAATATGATGCATGAATAAAACTTACTATTGAGATTGTCTCAATCTTATCCCCCTAAATATCAATAAGTTTAGGCACAAGCTATGACAATGGAATCTAAGGAGAAAAGGAGAAAGGATAGGAGATTGATGATTAATGTTGTTATTAAGCCATGAATGTGTAATTTTTAGGAATTTTATGTAACATTGCATGAGGCATATGAAAGCATGAAGCTTTGTTTTTCTTGTATGCATATTCTTGTATGTCCCTTATAATGCTCTAAATATAATTGGGAGAAGTTTAAACTATAAGTGTGATGTATGTAAGTTCCTTGCAATGTCATGACATATGCTAGTGAATCTAAGTGTCTGGTGGGCATGCAGTTACTGTTCATTTGAAATGTGATATAACCTATGAATGTCATATATTTTTAAAAACTGGACAAACAACGTTTTCCAATTGCCAAAGAGCACTTGATTTGGATCATTGTGCAAATTGTCTTGAATTTTTGAAGTCAGAGTTAAAACCTGGATATAGTTGGAAAAATGCATATTTTATTCGTAAGTATTACTTATTTGAAAAGTACCATGAAATCGTACTGAGCATAAAAAATTTAGTGACTTACATATATAAAAATATCTATGTTTTAAGTTTAATTGTCCACTAGTTTAAGAATAATTGGAGCTATATAATGAGAGTTATGTATGTTTTCCTGGAATTGTTCTAGTAAAAGTAAGGTTCTGACCCTTAGTGATTTAAGTTGAAACTATGCCCTACACAAGTTAAATAAATATATCAAAAAAATATGGTTGTAACTAGACATACATAGATTTCCAATGGCACATAGAATGTATGATTTGACTTGGTATAGGGCTAGATTTGAATTTTTAAATTTATGGCTAAAATCCGAGAAAAGAGAGAAATGACTATTTGAACAGTAAATTTGTGCAATAAACTGTACTAATTGGCATAACTAACATACTACTTCATATTTTTTCCATGTAGATGAGATCTTAATCTATTTTTAGAGGCTTGAATCACCTTGATATACTTTTGTTATAATTAGTTATAAATTTTTAAAATTCACCTGGGAAAAAGGGTTTACTAAATAAATATGATCAAGTTTCACTGCGCCAGATTTGAGAATGATAGATGCCTAATAGTAGGCGGTTATATAGAAAAACGCTAACAAAAATAAGAAGGAAAGGATATGTAGGCAGTTATATAAATAATCGCACACAAAAGTTGAAATTTGTAAGCAGTTTATTAAAGAACCGCTTACTAATGTATTATTTAATAAAAAATAAAAAATAAAATTAAAATAGTAGGCGGTTATTTTAATAACCGCCTACTAATGTATTATTTAATAAAAAATAAATTAAATCAAATAGTGGGGGTTATTAAATAACTGCCTACTAATGTATTATTTAATAAAAAAATAAAATAATAACAAAATAGTAGGCAGTTATTAAAATAACGGCCTACTTTGTTTTAATTTCATAATAAAAATTAAATAAATAAAACCAAAAGTATGCGGTTATTTTAGTAACCACCTACTTTGGTTTTAATTTCAACCCTAATACATTGCTTTTGAGCAATTCCCATTGCCTTCGCATTCTGCGGCTCCTCATAGTCTCCTTCCAAGCTCTCTCCCTTTGGCATTCTGTGGCTTGTTTGTGTTCATGTTCGTGTTCAAAGTTCTCTGATTTTGTCTCCATATTTGTTCTCTCCTTTAACCTCCATCTTCAGGTTCTGTGGCTTGCTTTCTCGCTGCGTTGGTAGTTCGTCCAAGTTCGTGTTCGTGCTTAGAGTCTTTAGCCTCCATCTTCATGTTCGTGTTCATGTTCATGTCTGTGTCTGATTATTTTTTTCCAGTGAAGTGCCTAATTAAATAGTAAGGCTTCATGTTTCTCCATTTTAATTTTTTTAATCTCATGTTATGGTAAGGCTTCAGATAAATTAATAATACTTGATTAAATAGTAACTCAAGCTTTGCAACGATACAAGTCATCTTTAACTTTTGACCAACTCAAAGAATTACTAAGGAAAAGTAGTCCTGATGCTAAGATCACTCTGTATCACTCTTCTTATTATATTGAAACAAAACCTTTATTAAAAGATTGTATAGTGTTTAATTTTAACACCACTAACTTATTTGAGTAGAGGTTGACGTATAGAAAGAAAAACTGATTGGATTGAAAAAGATTATATATATTGCGTTTAATATTAACATGGTTTCTTGCTCTAATTCTATACCTTTCCTGGCAATAGTTATTCTCATTAAATTACGTATTGGAATTGAGATGTAAGAGATTCGTCTTAAATATTGTCGTTAACTTTTCTTATTTTAAATTGTCCATTTGATTTTGTTTATTTTAAAGATGTTTTTTTTTTCTTTTTGAAGATGTATGAAAAATAACTCAAGTCATGGAATAATTGGCCAAGTGAGTAGGAATGTAGAACTGTAGCTGTTAGCAAGGCTGACTTCCCAAGAGGGGGGGTGAATTGGGAAGATTGAAATTTTTCTGCACAAAGTGAAGTAAGTGAAGATATCACAATATAATGAAAACAATGCGCAAAACAGAGCAAGCTGAAAAGTAAAGATAGGGAGAAGAAGACTCAGTAATTTATCCTTGTTCAGTCTTTCCACTTGACCTACATCCAGTCCACAAGACACCTCTTGAGATTTATCCACTATACAGCAAGAATTTCAATGGGCTTCTTGCTAAGGCCACAGTACACGAGTATGCGCTGTTTCTGAGCTCTCTCAAACTCTCCAAACACTTTCACTATGTGCTTCCCAATCCCCTTGTGAATACTCCTCACTAGTAAATCTATCTTCCAGATGAAGAGTAGATTGATTACAATGAATTAACTCTCTTGAAAAGAGTAGATATGAAAGTTTAAGTACAAGTAGAGAAATTGAGAGGGTAAAAGCTTTTGAGAAGAAGATTTAGCAGAAATTCGGTATATACAAGTTTGATTCGTTACCCACAACTTCAAATGATGTTGTATTTATAGATTTAGGTCTCAAATATCCGTTAGAGACTAAATCTATCCGTTGGGGAAGTTATCCAACGGTTACTCTGAAAAACTATCCGTTTACCAACCGCATTTAATGTTTCTGACATACTGAAATTCGAAGTTTGGTTGGTCAATAGACAAATTTTGAAGGAACCGAAGATTAAAGCTTCCAACGTTACAGCACGAAGTTCGTCTGTTCATGAATTGAAATTCAAATTTTGAAACATAAAAAAACATTTTCACAATGTGACATACGAATTTCCAAGAAGAAAGTTTTTCGGTTAAGTGTGAACAGTGTTTTCAATTTTCTACAGTGCCTTCGAAATTCGAATTTTGGTATCCCAAAATTCATCTGTCCACTGACTGTTTAAGAGACACAGTAGATTACTTTCTTCGAAATTTGAATTTTGAAAGGATGAAATTCATCTGTCAGAGAGACTCTTTCCAGACTGATTTCATCATTCGAATGTTGTAAGTTCTTATCATTCGTATGTCAATGTTTCACTTCAACAGACTCAAGAACTTAGCTTCTGAAATTTGAATTTTAATGTTCAAAGTTCGTCTGTCAGAGAGCAGTTTTGAAACTTAAATCATTCTTGATCTCAGATGAACTTTAACATAGTTTCAGACGAATTTCTTCTATTTTCTCAATTTTTGTTTTGTTTGAAATTCGAATTTTGAAGACTCAAAGTTCGTCTGTTGCAAAGAAGCATCTTTCAGACTTATATGAAAATTTGAATGTTGGAAGTTCAAAATTCGTCTGTCAGAGAGCATTTATCAAACTCAATTTCATTTTGATTTCAGATGCACTTTATCATAATTTCAGACGAATTTCTTTGGTTTTCATAAACTTCATTTCACTTGAAATTCGAATTTTGAAAGTGTGAAGTTCGTTTGTTTACCAAAAGGCCTCTTTCAGACTAGATGAAAATTTGAATTTTGAACAGCCAAAATTCGTCTGACAGAGAGCCATCTCTTCAGACTTATTCAGTTTTAGCTCGAAATTCGAATTTTCAAAGGCAAAGTTCGAATTTCCAACTTGACAGTTTAGCTTGAACTTTCAACCTTCGTCTGTTTGTGGGTGTTTTTCAAATATTTAAAGATTTAACATAAAAGCAAAGTTTGAAAACATCTTTTCTTCAAATCAAAATCTTTTACCCAGTCATAACAAAAACTAAGGATCCTACAAAAGATCTAACAGCAAGAACTCAGAAAATCTTCACTTGAGACAGCTTTGATCTCCTTTGATATCTTCAATCCAAGCTCTTGAATGTTGGTTTGGAATCATCAAAACTCTTGATTCAACATTCTCCCCCTTTTTGATGATGACAAAACAACTTACAAACTGGATTAGTACTTAGGTTTGCTTTCACAAGCTCCCCCTCAACATATGCATAAGATATCAAATCAACAGATTAAGTAAAGAGATTTTAGGCACAAAACATTGCAACAAAGGGATCCATTCATTTAATCAAGAGTTGCTTGTACAGAAACAAATTAATCAAAGTTCAAACATCAAATCCAAAACACAAAAACACAAAGTACAAAATACAACAAGAGGACTTAAGCCTAATCTCCAATCATTTCTTCTTGGTCTTGGTTTTCTTGCTGTAGGATTTCCCTTTCCCTTTCCCAGATTGCTCAGCAGCAGACTTTCCAGTTTGCCCAGACTTCTCCCCCTTTTTGACATCATCAGGAAGGCCAACAAAATCAGCCGGATGAGGGATCTGAGAGACAGGAATAGCACGAAGGGGCACAGGAGCAAGAGGGATTTCTGGTTGAACTGGTGCAGGGGGCTCAGCAGGCTCTTCATTATCATCATCAGAGACCTCAAGCAGCACTTGCATTTCCTGCCTAGAAAGAGCTAGTTGAGCTCTCTGTTGCTCTGAAAGCCCATAAGCGGCAATAGAATGAGAAGCTGGTTCAGCATGAGGAAACATTTCTTCCAGCCTTCTCCTTTGAGTTAGCAGCAGAGCATTGTGAGCAATGGCAAGATAATCAATAACAGGTACAATGCTCCTTTCCTCATTGCTTGCTCCTTCTGGCACAGAAGAGGTTGAAATGGCTGCAACCAGTCTTTCAACTTGCTCAGATTCTTGAATTGACAGAATTGATTCCTGAGCATCTTCTTGCATGGGCTCATGAGAGATTGTAACTTGGAGACCTTCTTCTTCCAATCCATAGTCCAAGGGTGGACCAGGACTTGGTGTTCTCATTGCACCAGCACCATCTATTTCATCATCATGGTCAGAGGAGACAATCTCGAAGGGACTTGGAGGCACAAGGGATGGAGACAGAGTAGGCTTAGGGACACCAGGCTGAGGTGGAGCTGAAGTGGTGGGAATTGCATTTCTTATCTCTTCATAGGCATCAGCCACTACCTTCATATTTACAGCCAACTGATGGATCTGATCTTGTAGATGAGCAAATTTGGCATTTTGCTCATCTCTAATGCTGAGAATGAGTGTTGACAGACTGTCAAACAACTCAGTGACCTTTATTGGCTTGGCCCGTGAGGAGGGAGTGGAAGGAGGGTGAGTAAGCCTGGAGGGAGATGGTGCTCTCTTTGTAGTTCAGAAAGGATCCACCTTCTTCATCAGCTGTGCTTGCTTCATCCATATATCTAGAGGCTGTGATGTCAATTTTCAGCCCATCTTATCCTGGGATTTCCAGCACTTCATTGATTGTTTCATTAGCAAGCCAGATGGTCCTTGATCTCAAAGTGATCTCCAATTTCTTTTTCTTGCTGTTATATTGAAGAGAGGCATACCAAGTCTTCACTACTTCATCATCATATTTTTCAGCAATTTCCAACAGGTTTTTGTATCTTATCAACCATAATGCAGCATCAAAGTTGTTGGATATCAAAAATTGCTCCATATTTACACAGTGAGGCTTGATTACCTTTTTGCTAGAAAACTTGGCAGAAAACTCTTCTTGAGTCTCAGGAGTGCTCCAAAGTGGCAGTGTAGTAAGCTCAAATTCTCCAGATTGTGTAGAAGAGGAGGAAGCCACAGTAGCAGTATCAGCCGAAGGGACCGCAGTTTTTGATGAGGAGGGTCCAGCTTTCTGTGAATCTGCCTTGGATGATGATTTCTGGCATTTAGAAGGGGTAGCTTTACTGGGTTCGGCCTTTATCTTGGATTTCTCTCCTTCCTTTGAAGCATATTGAGATTTGACCGTTCTTTTTGGCTGAGTTCCAGCTTGTCCTGCTCCAGGGATCTTTACTCTCGCCATTTTTCAGTGGAATGATGCAGAATGTGGTTAAGGAAAGGTTTATGGGGTGCGAATGGAAGTTTAAATGGTGAAGAATGACAGTTTTTGGACAGGAGTTAAGAGGATTAAAGAGAGAATCAGAACAGGCTTAGAGAGGTTACAAATAGGGTTGCGTCTGTTCTGAGGAAAACCGTTGCATTTAACGTGTGTAACCGTCTGACAGACGAATTTTGAGGGGTCAAAATTCGAACTTCGGGCAGTTACAAGTTAAACTGTTCAGCACAGCTTACTGACAGATGAATTTTCATCCTGAAAGTTCGTCTGACAGTGGCTTGAAACAAGCAATATGAGCACAACAGACAAATTTTGTTCCACCAAAGTTTGAATGTTGAAAAGAAAAAGGCAAGCATCAATCAAACTATCAATCAACTGACAAATTAAACATGTAGAACTTCATTTTTCAAGAATTCAACATGACGGACATGATTCAACAGACGAATTTTGAACTGAAAATTCGAATTTTTCAACTTTTGTAAAGATTTTCCAACATTCGTATGTTGAGAACTAATAATTTGTGTAGCAGTGATGGACAAACATAACTTTGAAATTTCTGACTTTGAAAATTCGAACTTTCAAGCCTCAACAGACGAATTTCGAGGCATTACTGAGAACTGTTCCAAGGCATAACAGGCCGAAGTTCGTCTGTTGGTCAACTAAAATTTGAATGTTGACCATGTTGACCAGTTTAAAAACACATATTATCAATGAAATTCATCTAGCAATCAAACAACATACAAATTTCAACTTTAAAAAAAAACTTACAGAATGGATCCAGAACTTAGAATAATTATCATTCACTTCATTTTCTGGTTGTTCCAATCTGGAGTGCTCCAATCTTTCAAATTTTTTTTTTGCCATTGATTTTCACAAGAAGCACCTGCAACTACACTAAAACATACTCCGATGCTCAAGTTAGAGTTTATTCGAATATTAAAAATTCTAAAGACAGAATTGCACAGAAAGGACTTACAATTCATTGGGATTTACCATTCCCAATTCTCTCCTTATTTTGCAGTGTCTGTCTTCTGATAGAGGTTTTGTGAGTATATCGGCAACTTGATCCTCTGTTGGAATGTACTCCAGTCTAACTTCTCCTTTCAGAACGTAATCTCTTATGAAGTGGTGCCTAACTTCAATATGTTTCATCCTTAAATGCATGACAGGATTCTTGGTGATATTTATTGCACTTTGGTTGTCACACATGATTGGTATCTCTTTCATTTTAACCTCAAGGTCTTCAAGCTGCTGTTTCATCCAGATGACTTGAGCACAACAGCTTCCAGCTGCAACATACTCAACTTCTGCAGTGGATAAGGCTGCACTGTTTTGCTTTTTGCTGAACCATGAGACCAGGGATCCTCCAAGAAACTGACAAGTTCCACTTGTGCTTTTTCTGTTAGTTTTGGATCCTGCAAAATCAGCATCAGTGTATCCTTTGAGATCTTCTCCATTGCCTTTTGGATACCAAAGACCCATCTGTGATGTTCCAATAAGATATCTAAAAATTCTTTCACAGCTGTTGCATGGGTTTCTTTGGGGCATGATTGGAACCTTGAACACATGCAGACACTGAACATAATGTCAGGTCTGCTGGCAGTTAGGTACAGCAGGGATCCAATCATTCTTCTGTACTGAGTAATGTCAAACATCTTCCCATTCTCATCCATATCCAGTTTAGTTGCAGTAGCCATAGGTGTTCCCATTGGCTTGGCATTCTCTATTCCAAACTTCTTTAACAGCTCCTTTAGATACTTGGATTGACTGAGAAAGATACCATCATTAAGCTGTCTGATTTGCAATCCAAGGAAGAAATTGAGTTAACCCATCATGGACATCTCGAATTCTCCCTGCATTAACTCAGAGAATTTCTTGCAAAGAGTTTAATTAGTAGCACCGAAAATAATATCATCAACATAGATTTGAACAATTAGTAAATCTTTATTTTCTTTCTTAGTAAATAAGGTTGTGTCAATTTTGCCTCTGTTAAACCCCTTTTCAGTCAGAAAATTGCTCAGTCTCTCATACCATGCTCTAGGGGCCTGTTTTAAACCATAGAGAGCTTTCTTCAGTTTATAAACATGGTTTGGTTTTGTATAGTCCTCAAAACCTGGAGGTTGATCAACATAAACCTCTTCCATGATATATCCATTCAGAAAAGCACTCTTTACATCCATTTGATATAATAAAATATTTTTCATGCATGCATATGCTAGCAGTATTCTTATAGCCTCTAATCTAGCTACTGGTGCAAAGGTTTCTTCAAAATCAATACCTTCTTCTTGATTATACCCTTTAGCAACTAATCTAGCTTTATTTCTGATTATTGTTCCAAATTCATCAAGTTTATTTCTGAAAACCCATTTGGTACCAATAACAGGATGATGTTTGGGTTTAGTTACTAAATTCCAAACTTGATTTCTTTCAAATTGATTTAATTCATCTTGCATAGCCATAATCCAGTATTCATCAGTTAAGGCTTCTTCAGTACATTTGGGTTCAATTTGATAAATGAAAGCACAGTTGAGCATCTGATCCCTTAACTGTTTTCTAGTTTTGACTTTCTCTTGAACATTCCCTATTACTTGATCAACAGGGTGATTCCTTTGATATCTCCAAGCTTTAGGGAGTTCTTGAGCTGTTTCTTCATTATTTTATTTATCAAACTCTTGCTCCTGGATATCTTCCTCTGTGCTAACAGATTCAGATATCTTTGGAGGTTCAGTTTTACTTTTGTTAGAAATTCCCAGTTTTTCAAAATTCAAAGTAAGATCATCCTTATTGGTGACATGTTTTGAAACAGTTTCATTTTCAATGAAAACCACATGCACTGATTCTTCTACTATATTTGATCTTTTATTATAAACCCTATAAGCCTTACTCCTACTTGAGTAGCCCAAAAATATACCTTCATCTGATTTGGCATCAAACTTACCCAGATTTTCTTTCCCATTGTTGTGAATGAAGCATTTGCACCCAAACACATGGAGGTGTGACAGATTCGGCTTTCTTCCCTTGTACAGTTCATATGGAGTCTTCCCAAGGATTGGTCTGATGTAGGCTTTGTTTATGATGTAACTTGCTGTATTCACTGCATCAGCCCAGAACACTTGAGAGAGTTCCTTCTCATTCAGCATAGCTCTAGCCATCTCTCCAATGGTTCTGTTCTTCCTTTCCACCACTCCATTTTGTTGAGGAGTTCTTGGTGCTGAGAAGTTGTGGTCAATCCCATGCTCATTGCAGTACTCCAGGAAGTATGCATTTTCAAATTCTCCTCCATGGTCTGACCTGATAGACACAATAGAAATACCTTTCTCATTTTGCACTTTCTTAGCTAAGGTTACAAATGCATCAAAGGTATCACTTTTAGAGGAAAGAAACAGTGTCCAAGTGAATCTAGAATAATCATCTACAATTACAAGCACATACAGATTACCACCAAGACTTTTCACCCTGGATGGTCCAATTAAGTCCATATGCAACAATTCAAGTGGTCTTGTTGTGGTAACTACATTTTTAGATTTGACGGATGATTTAGTTTGTTTTCCTCTTAGGCATGCATCACATTCTTTATCCTTTTCAAAAGATATTTTAGGTAGACCAGTTACTAGCTCATTTTTAATCAGTTTGGACAATTGATTCATGTTAACATGAGCTAATCTCCTATGCCATAGCCAACTATCATTATCCTGGCTTATTAAACATATAGAGTCCAAGGGAGGAAGTTCATCAAGGTCAATAGTATAACAGTTACCATCCCTTTGAGCTTTGAGGATTACTTTGTGATCACTTTTTCTGATGACCAGCCAAAACTTTGAGTCAAACAGCACCCAGTTTCCTCCGTCACAGGTCTGACTTACGCTCAGCAAATTGTGGTTGAGGCCAATTACAAACAACACCTCTTCAATGGATGTTTCTGGATTTTTGCCCACAATGCTAATACCAACAATTTTGCTGTATTGATCACCTCCAAAGGTCACCTTTCCTCCCTTCTTGTCTCTAAGAGTGATGAACTTCTCCTTATCACCAGTCATGTGACTTGAGCAAGCACTGTCCATATACCATTTGTTGCTTTTCTTAGCTTTGAGACAGACCTGCAAAACAAGGTTTATGTTTTCCTTTTAGGTACCCAAATTTGCTTGGGTCCTTTTCTATCAGTAGTTATTTCCCTAGATTCAGATGCACCTTTGGGAACCCATTTAACTTTCCTGCCAAGTCCATTTTTCTTCAAAGCACAGGAACTGGAAGTATGTCCCTTTTTGTTACAGAAATGACAGGTAGTGAAAGGACTGCTATATTGAGAAGCAGGAAGAAAACAATGCAGATAATATTTTTGTCTAGTATGCCTTGGTTGATCAAATGTTTCAATGTGAGGTGATACATCATTTTTCTTTTTATTGTTCTCAGCATGCACAAAGTGTCTCATATATGTATTTTGATTTTTCTTCCTAATCTTTTCTTTAACAGCACATGGATCATAGCCAAGACCAGCTTTTCCTTGTGATATTCTTTGGCTCCCCATCAATGCAAACAATATATCCTTGCCTCTAGTGAGCCTAGACATGCTTTTAACTAAGTAATCATTAGTTCGCTTAAGTTCAGTACATGAAGTGCAGCAAACAGATTCAGAAGTAGGTAAAGTGGTAGTTTTAGAAACTATGCTTTGAGACTCCAGCTTGCTTAACTTTTTCTTTGCCAATTTCAGTTCTTTAGCAATTTTAATAAATTCATCATGAAGCTCATGAAATGCATCCAGTAATTAAGAATAGGAAGGTTCAGATTCATATACCTCTTCTTCTTGATCACTGCTGCAAGAGGGTGTGACTTCTTCAGAAGCAAGTGCCATTAGACAAATGTTGGCAATCTCATCCTCATCTTCTTCTTCCTCATCTGAGCTGTTGCCCCATATGGATGAGATGTAGGCTTTCTTCTTCTTCCCTTTGTCAGCAGCTTTCTTTTCTTTTTCTTGTTTCTTGATGAATTGGGGGCAGTCCCACTTTATGTGTCCCTGCTTCTTGCACTCATAGCAAGTCACAGGTTCTTTTGTGTCTTTCTTGTTTTCTCCAGCCACTCCTTTCTTGAAGAATCTCTTGTTCTTCTTCTTGCTGTAGAATCTTCCAAATTTTCTGACCATCATGGCCAGAGTTTCCTCATCCAGCTCATCTCCTTCGTCAGATTCTTCTTCCTTTTCATCAGCAGCTTTGAGGGCAAGGCCTTTCTTCTTTCTATCCAGCCCAGCTTCCTTGAGTGCTTTGATTTTTCCTTCATAGTCCTCAAGGCTGCCGAAGAGAGCTGTGACAGAAGCCATTGATTCTCCTCTGGCTTCTTCTATAGCTGTCACCTTGGGCTGCCATTCCAGAGGGAGAGCTCTGAGTATCTTTCTTACTTTCTCAGACTGTGTGTATTCTTTTCCCAGGCTCTTTAGTTGATTCACAATAAGAGTGAATCTTTTTTGGAGTTCCTTTACAGTTTCTCCTTCACCCATTCTGAAGCTTTCATATTCCCCAATGCATGTGTTCAGTCTGTTCTCCCTAACTCCAGATGTTCCTTCATGTGTAATCTGTAGAGCATCCCACATTCGTTTTGCAGTGGTGCATTATGAGACTCTGTAGAATTTATCCTGGTTCAGGGCACTGACCAAACAATGCTTTGCTTTGAAGTTCAGTAGGACTCTCCTTCTGTCTTCATCATTCCACTCTGCTTCTAACTTCTCTTTGTGTCTTCCATCTTCAGTTAGAGCCATTGGGACGAAGTCTCCTTTTTCAATGACTGACCAGATGTCAAGATAAATTGATTGGAGGTAGATCTGCATCCTAATCTTCCAATACCCATAATGCTCTCCTTTGAAGCCTGGTGGTCTGTTAGTGTTATTTCCTTCAGGAAGTATACTTTCTCCAAAGCCAGCCATCTTAATTCCCGGACTGTGAGTTCCTTTGAATGGGAATACGGGCTCTGATACCACTTGTTAGCAAGGCTGACTTCCCAAGAGGGGGGTGAATTGGGAAGATTGAAATTTTTCTGCACAAAGTGAAGAAAGTGAAGAGATCACAATATAATGAAAACAATGCGTAAAACAGAGCAAGCTGAAAAGTAAAGATAGGGAGAAGAAGACTCAGTAATTTATCCTGGTTCAGTCTTTCCACTTGACCTACATCCAGTCCCCAAGACACCTCTTGAGATTTATCCATTATACAACAAGAATTTCAATGGGCTTCTTGCTAAGGCCACAGTACACGAGTATGCTCTGTTTCTGAGCTCTCTCAAACTCTCCAAACACTTTCACTATGTGCTTCCCAATCCCCTTATGAATACTCCTCACAAGTAAATCTATCTTCGAGATGAAGAGTAGATTGATTACAATGAATTAACTCTCTTGAAAAGAGTAGATATGAAAGTTTAAGTACAAGTAGAGAAATTGAGAGGGTAAAAGCTTTTGAGAAGAAGATTTAGCATAAATTCGGTATATACAAGTTTGATTCGTTACCCACAACTTCAAATGATGTTGTATTTATAGATTTAGGTCTCAAATATCCGTTAGAGACTAAATCTATCCCTTGGGGAAGTTATCCAACGGTTACTCTGAAAAACTATCCGTTTACCAACCGCATTTAATGTTTCTGACATACTGAAATTTGAATTTTGGTTGGTCAACAGACGAATTTTGAAGGAACCGAAGATCAAAGCTTCCAACGTTATAGCACGAAGTTCGTCTGTTCATGAATTGAAATTTGAATTTTGAAACTTAAAAACATTTTCACAATGTGACATACGAATTTCCAAGAAGAAAGTTTTTCGGTTAAGTGTGAACAGTGTTTTCAATTTTCTACAGTGCCTTCGAAATTCGAATTTTGGTATCCCAAAATTTGTCTGTCCACTGACTGTTTAAGAGACACAATAGATTACTTTCTTTGAAATTTGAATTTTGAAAGGATGAAATTTGTCTGTAAGAGAGACTCTTTCCAGGCTGATTTCATCATTCGAATGTTGTAAGTTCTTATCATTCGTATGTCAATGTTTCACTTCAACAGACTCAAGAACTTAGCTTCTGAAATTTGAATTTTAATGTTCAAAGTTCGTCTGTCAGAGAGCAGTTTTGAAACTTAAATCATTCTTGATCTCAGATGAACTTTAACATAGTTTCAGACGAATTTCTTCTATTTTCTCAATTTTTGTTTTGTTTGAAATTCGAATTTTGAAGACTCAAAGTTCGTCTGTTGCAAAGAAGCATCTTTCAGACTTATATGAAAATTTGAATGTTGGAAGTTCAAAATTCGTCTGTCATAGAGCATTTATCAAACTCAATTTCATTTTGATTTCAGATGCACTTTATCATAGTTTCAGACGAATTTCTTTGGTTTTCATAAACTTCATTTCACTTCAAATTCGAATTTTGAAAGTGTGAAGTTCGTTTGTTTACCAAAAGGCCTCTTTCAGACTAGATGAAAATTCCAATTTTGAACAGCCAAAATTCGTTTGACAGAGAGCCATCTCTTCAGACTTATTCAGTTTTAGCTCGAAATTCGAATTTTCAAAGGCAAAGTTCGAATTTCCAACTTGACAGTTTAGCTTGAACTTTCAACCTTCGTCTGTTTGTGGGTGTTTTTCAAATATTTAAAGATTTAACATAAAAGCAAAGTTTGAAAACATCTTTTCTTCAAATCAAAATCTTTTACCCAGTCATAACAAAAACTAAGGATCCTACAAAAGATCTAACAGCAAGAACTCAGAAAATCTTCACTTGAGACAGCTTTGATCTCCTTTGATATCTTCAATCCAAGCTCTTGAATGTTGGTTTGGAATCATCAAAACTCTTGATTCAACAGTAGCTTCTTGAGTTATAGCTATATTCACATCTGCTATTGATTACAAAATCCCATATATTGAGTCAAATAAAAAAGCTTGAAAGAATGGTAATTAAACATTTAGACTGAATGGAGATGTAACGTTATAATGTTGGATTACCCTCCCAATTACTACTAATTAAACAGCATGAGGAAGCACGTGAAAGAAATAAACTTGCGGTGTTGCTAAGGAAAGAAAGGTCCCAGGAAGTAGAATTAATGATGTTGTCAAGCTTAACGGTCATTGCTAATGCTGGGTGTTTGAGTTTCTCAAAGGGGAATAGTACATATAAAAATGGAGGGCATCATATTTTGTGATAATGATGGGTTTCTGCTAATGGAGCCTTCTGATCTGATTCAAGTTAAATTTGAAGACTAGTAGAGTGAGAGAGAGAGTGAGAGAAACATACTCTTCAGAAAACCAACATTTCTTGCTTCCAAGAGAAGTTAATTTTTGGGACGTTACTGTGAGAGGGAAAAGAATAAAATTAATTATCATTTACTGAGTGTGTGTATTTACTTATATTTTATAGTTATAGATCCCACCACCTGCAGCTTGCCTGCCTTCTTTAAATGTTGCTTCCATGGAGAATCGAGCTGCTTTTTTTTGATCTAATAACACACAACACCCAGATGTTAAGACCGACATGACATGGTGATAAAGTTTCAAAGTTCTGTGCCAAATGGTCATTCTTTTTATAACAGATCTTGTTTCATTAGTTTTATGGTTTTATAATACCAAAAGATTAACTATGACAATAGGTAGTCATAATTAAGTAGGGAGATCATAATATATAGGTGGTTAATCCAAAAACTCTAAACTTGCTAAACATGATTAGCCTAATGTTTACATAGTTGATCACCCAAAATACATATCTTCTGAGTTTTTGGATTATTTTCTTAACAATAGATTCATCAAGATGGCTATTATCTTGCTGTTCAGTGCAGGAGTAGTCAAATATCCCATAATGAGTCCTAATAGATTTAATTATTTCAGATTAGTAACATGATTCTTAAATTAAAATAATACCTTCTAGCTATGATGAGATTCTTCACTTCCTTTTTTACGTCATACACATACAACCACGTATTATATGTTGGGTCACTTAGGTCAGTTGATGTAACTTGTTAATTGTATATTTGGTCAAAGTGATTACCAATTAATTTATACGTATTATTATCAACTGTTATAAATTACTAAGACTCACATATGTAGTATTATTTTCATTTAGATTCATAAATATAATATAGAAATAAGTTGACTTTTTACTTGTATTTGTGAATGCTGTTTTCTTTCTCCTATTAGCTTTGCATGACCGTACTTTTATTGATTCTTTTAATCTTGAGTATATTTCTTTGTTCTCTTCTGGAAAAGCTGCAAGAAGTATATTATGGGAAGACAATTTTCTTTAGTATGAAATGTATGTGTTTGTCTTTTTTTTTTATTATTGCTGAGATCGATGTTGTATTCATGAAATGCTTATCTTCCATGGATGAGTTATCATGATTCCTGTTCTTTGATTTTCTTATGCTTCATTATTCCCGTGGGATATGAAGGATTAATTGTGAGATTGATGCATAGAATTGGATGCCAAACTTTTTGGACTAAAAATTGAACATCTTAGAATGGACAGATGATTTGTACTTGTATGACTTGAATTCATCTTCATCGATCCATCCCTGATGTTCAATATTGTGTACTGTATCAATAATGTCTATTTTGCTAGCTACCCTGTTCAATAATAAAAGAGTTCTAATATTGTTTCCATAAATTTTTACATATAGAATTAATCTGCTAATATCTACTTTGCTTGGAGTTGCTTAAGTAAAGTGGATCATATTCCTTTTCAAACATAGTAGTCTTTTCAGACTGCTCTGATTATTTATTTCCAGTGAGGTTTTCCAGTTTTGTGTTCCATGCAGCATCTGTGCCACTTTTGCAGTCACTGAGTTGGCTTAATTCTATGTTAATTACATTATAGCACTACTGCTTGGTCTTGCCGCTTAAAATTAGAACAAATTTTTATATGCATATTTTTGTAGATGAGAGAAAGAGAGGAAGCTTCTTGGTTTTAAGAGCAAGAGGAGATAGGATGGAAAATTTATACTTTTGTTGGCAACTGACTTGTAGTTAGATTCTAGGGTTAGTTGGGCAATAGAATTGTATGATGCTATTATTTTATTATGCTTTTAAGTGTCTTACTCTGGATTGGAATTGTTTGCCAAAAAATGGTGGAGCCTTAGTTTGTTATTAGTTTATGGCATTATGGTTTTCTCAATCACATACATAATGCTGATAACATATATGAATGAGTAGTTCATGAGTCACATGTGATAATGTCACCTTTAGTGTCGTTGCCCTGTGAGTAGTTTGTATTCTTGGATGATGTATTGAAATATCTTATCCTGACTCTTGGCCAACGAGATGTTTAAGAAAGGGTCAATTTTGACTCTGTTTCCCTCTGTTTCAATAGAAATCTTTCAATTTTAAATCTTGAGGGTGAAGTTTCACCTGTAATAGGAGATCTCGAGAGTTTGGTCTTTGTGTACTTAATATTCTCCCTTATACTCATTTCAGGCCCACAGTACATTCAGTCACCTCATTTGTTTCAGTTAACATATAATAAAGTTTGTTTGCATGTCTTGTTTGACACTGTGATAGCAACCTCAGAGGAAACCCTCTCTCAAGCCAGATACCAGATGAAATTGGTGATTGTTCTTCTCTAAATTCTGTAAGCTTTTTGTATCTAGAAAAATTGAATATTTATGATTTGAGCATTTTGTGATAGTTTGATGTTATGAGGGATCTGTCCAGTAACGAGATACAAGGAGACTTACTACTTTCATTGTCAAAGTTGAAACAAGCCTATTTCTATTTCATAGTCTTGCACAAGTGACCTTTATTTATTTATTTATTTTTTCTTTATATCTTTTGATTTTTTTAGTTATAATGCCAATGGGATAGAGTGAAGAAAAAAAATTCCATATCTTTAAGTAAGATTGAGAATATTGTGAATTGAAAAAAAATCATATTGGGAGAAATCTAACAATATTTAAATTTAAATTAGTCTATAAATACTAAATACTAGATAATTATCATCAATTTGATCCACATAAGGCTAATCTTGTGTTTAATAAATTATGATAATTTAAAATCAACTTAAAATGATGTTAGGAGGGAAAAAAGAAAAATAAAATCCGCCTCTTCCCATTTTTCTTCTCCTTTGATTTATTTCATGTAATCTAAGTATCTTATTTGATTGATTGAAATATATATATATATCTTATTTGATCCAGAAGAATAAACAAGTTAGTTTGAAGATGAAAAGTACATTAGAATTTGCACTAGATTCACATAATATCTAGTTTGTTATTTTTCACTATTTGTAACAAATTAATTAAAAATAAGATGTAAATTATCCAAATTATAATTAAACAATCTAAAAGAAGTACACATGTGCGTCTCCTTGAAATATAGAAGATCTACTTGTAACAACCCAAATTTCATGCATATTCTCCAATATGTATATGATATATACATATAATTTAGATAGGTCAAATCAAATATGAATGACTTAGATTTTATTATTTTTTATTTTATAATGTTTAGATGATCCAAATTAGATGTGTACTTTTTTCTTTTACGTGTCTTAAAATGTGCAGGGATGAAATCAAGTTTACATGAGACTTTTTTTGTTTATTTATTCTTTCCTGAGATATAAACTGAAAGGAAAAGAAGGAGATTGAAAATGAAAGAGATGGTGAAAGGGAATCTATAACTTATGATGGTTTGTTAGAGGACAAAATTAATGCACTGTTGCTTATATTCTTAACATACTATTCTCCAATCAACATTTGACAAGGGTAACTATTTTACATCTCACCCTTTAAACACTCCTTCTTTACCTAAACTCTTTTTCTTTTTTGGAAATAAAAGGTTATATATTTCCTAAGCCCCCTAAATCTTTGTTGAGTCAAATTTTAACACTTTCATATATTAAACTAGTTTAGAAATTTTTCTTAGCCTTATTCTCTTATGTAATGTAGGTTGAACAATTCATTGTGTTTGTTACATATTAGCAATTTCAATTAGATATTTAATTGAGAAGCTTTGAGGTAGCAAAATAAGGTGCTAAACTAAAGGGGATAGTATAGTATAAGGTTATAAGGTAAGTTAATCTTGCTTTCAATGTTGTTGAAAATGGTGGTGTTGAATGATTATTGTACTCATTGATTGATGTTTGATTTCCAAGTCGTTATGTTGCTAATTTCCTTTAGAACTTTATTATTATCATGCCATGTATTAATATCTAATAGCATGCAATATAATTACTTTATTAATTAGAAGTAATTTGATGATTGGAAATGATTGGGTACATGGTTGCTGCTATGATTGGTTGAAATTTGCTACTTTTTGTATGAACACCGGGCTTAGGGCCTGGGAAACTCTCATTTTTTTGTCGTTATGCTACTAAATTTTCTTTAAAAATTAGTTTATGGTTGCCAGAAATAGTCTATGGTTGAATCATGTATTACTTTAATCGCCTATAATAAAGATAGTCCTTATGTTTAAAGACAGCTTAGTTTATTTGGGATTGGTTGGAGAATGCTAGTGC
Source organism: Adenanthera pavonina (assembly GCA_026686845.1). Taxonomy (NCBI): domain Eukaryota; kingdom Viridiplantae; phylum Streptophyta; class Magnoliopsida; order Fabales; family Fabaceae; genus Adenanthera; species Adenanthera pavonina. Next base: position 20,443,250 of record JAIVEN010000005.1, on the reverse strand, counting down.
TTATAATTGACGAGTCTAACTTTTTTGTGAATTGTTGTTGTAGAATTATTGAGACCCTCAACTTCTAGGGGAGGTTCTGCCGAAATTTGTACACAACATAATAGTATGGATCGAAAATAGATGCATGCAAATCGTTTAAGTAAGGAGTATTTGGATGGAGCAAAAGAGTTTGTTAGGTTTGCAGTTGTGCATGCTTATAAACCCGATAAAATTATATGCCCTTGCTTAAAGTGTTGTTTTAGAAGGCTAGTTAGTTCAGAGAAGTTGGAAGAACATTTAGTGTATAATGGAATTGATCGAAGTTATACACATTGGATAAAACATGGTGAGATGAATGATGGGTATAGTGATTTTGGGACAAGTAGGAGCTGTGGATCGAATGATTTTGACACAAGTACATTTGACAATGAGCGTCTTCAAGAGATGGCAAATGTGATTGAGGATGACCTTCAGGATTGTCCTGAGATGTTTGATAGGTTGAAAGCCGATGCAGAAAAACCATTATATCCTGGTTGTACTAAATTCACGATATTATCTGCCGTGTTGAAGTTATACAACTTGAAAGCAAGGAATGGATGGAGTGATAAGAGCTTCACAGAATTGCTTTCATTTTTGAAAGATATGCTGCCAGAAGATAATGAGCTTCCAAGCCGAACGTATGAGGCTAAACGAATGTTATGCTCTATTGGAATGAACTATAAGAAGATACATGCTTGTCCTAATGATTGTATTTTATTTCAAAAAGAATATGCATCATTAAACAAGTGTCATAAATGCAATGCCCCATGATACAAGAAGAAAGAATCGAGTCCAACGAAGGTGGTATGGTGTTTTCCTATCATACCAAGATTCAGACGCATGTATAATAGTGCAGAAATTGTGAAGTTCTTGACATGGCATGCAAATGAAAGAATTCAAGATGGAAAACTTCAACATCCTGTAGATTCTCCATAATGGAAAAGAATTGATCGTGAATATGAAGATTTCGAGGAAGAAGATAGAAACTTGTGCCTTGATTTATCTACCGATGGAATGAATCCGCATGGTATGCAAAGTAGTACCAATAGTACATGGCCCATTATTTTGGTGATTTATAACCTCCCACCATGGCTATGCATGAAGCAGAAGTTTATGATGTTGTCTATGTTAATTTCTGGACCCAAACAACCTGGAAATGATGTAGACATATATTTGGCTCCACCAATTGAAGATTTGAAGCTATTATGGGAGAAGGATGTGGAGATATATGACAGATATAGGGAAGAAACATTTAGGTTAAGAGCTATGCTGTTTGGTACAATTAATGATTTTCCAGCATATGGTAATTTGTCAGGTTACAGTATCAAAAGAGAGTCTGGATGCCCTATATGTGAAGAAGGCACACATACCATACGGTTGGAGCATGGCGAGAAATTTGTCTTCCTCAGACATTGCAGATTTTTGCCTTTAGGACATCGTTACAGGTGGTGGAAAAAAGCCTTTAATGGGAATACAAAAGAAGGGAATGAACCTTTGCCATTAAGTAGTGAGGATATATTTGACAAGGTAAAGGATTTGAATGACATCTTTGGGAAGCCTTTTGCAAGACACCTTGGGACTAGTGGGTGGAAGAAAAAGTCAATTTTCTTTGAATTGCCATATTGGAAGTCTTTATATGTGAGACACTTGCTTGATGTTATGCATATAGAGAAAAATGTATGTGATAGCATCATTGGTATGTTGCTCAATGTGCCGGGAAAGACCAAAGATGGCGTGAAGTCGAGGTTGGACTTGGTTGCAATGGGAATAAGAGGAGAATTGGCACCAATAAAGGAGAAACACCATACTTATCTAACTCTAGCATCCTATAATCTCTCTAGAAAGGAGAAAATCACTTTTTGTGAGTTTCTTAATGGAGTTAAGGTTCCAGAGGGATACTCCTCAAACATTAAGAACCTTATATCTATGAAAGACTTGAAGTTAAAGGGCTTAGAGTCTCATGATTACCATGTTCTATTGGAGCATTTGATGCCGGTAGCTATCCGATCCATTTTGCCTAAAAAGGTTCGAGGCACAATCACAAAGCTATGTTTCTTCTTCAAATCCATTTGTAGCAAAGTGATTGACCCCGTGAAATTTCCGACATTGTAAAGACAAATTGTTGTGACTTCATACGAACTTGAGATGTATTTCCCACCTTCATTTTTTGACATGATGGTTCACCTAACAGTTCACTTGGTTAGAGAGACACAATTGTGTGGCCTAGCTTATATGAGATGGATGTACCTGATTGAGCGTTACATGAAGGTATTAAAAGCATATGTGAAAAACTAAAGTAGACCAAAGGGTTGCATTGTTCAATGGTGTTGAATCAAGAGTTTTGATGATTCCAAACCAACATTCAAGAGCTTGGATTGAAGATATCAAAGGAGATCAAAGCTGTCTCAAGTGAAGATTTTCTTAGTTCTTGCTGTTAGATCTTTTGTAGGATCCTTAGTTTTTGTTATGACTGGGTAAAAGATTTTGATTTGAAGAAAAGATGTTTTCAAACTTTGATTTTATGTTAAATCTTTAAATATTTGAAAAACACCCACAAACAGACGAAGGTTGAAAGGTGAAGCTAAACTGTCAAGTTGGAAATTCGAACTTTACCTTTGGAAATTCGAATTTCGAGCTAAAACTGAATAAGTCTGAAGAGATGGCTCTCTGTCAGACGAATTTTGGCTGTTCAAAATTCGAATTTTCATCTAGTCTGAAAGAGGCCTTTTGATAAACAGACAAACTTCACACTTTCAAAATTCGAATTTCAAGTAAAATGAAGTTTGTAAAAACCAAAGAAATTCGTCTGAAATTATGATAAAGTGCATCTGAAATCAAAATGAAATTGAGTTTGATAAATGCTCTCTGGCAGACAAATTTTGAACTTCCAACATTCGAATTTTCATATAAGTCTGAAAGATGCCTCTTTGCAACAGACGAACTTTGAGTCTTCAAAATTCGAATTTCAAACAAAACAAAAATTGAGAAAATAGAAGAAATTCGTCTGAAACTATGTTAAAGTTCATCTGAGATCAAGAATGATTTAAGTTTCAAAATTGCTCTCTGACAGACGAACTTTGAACATTAAAATTCGAATTTCAGAAGCTAAGTTCTTGAGTCTATTGAAGTGAAACATTGACATACGAATGATAAGAACTTACAACATTCGAATGATGAAATCAGTCTGGAAAGAGTCTCTCTGACAGACGAATTTCATCCTTGCAAAATTCAAATTTCGAAGAAAGTAATCTATTGTGTCTCTTAAACATTCAGTGGACAGACGAATTTTGGGATACCGAAATTCGAATTTCGAAGGCACTGTAGAAAATTGAAAACACTGTTCACACTTACCCGAAAAACTTTCTTCTTGAAAATTCGTATGTCACATTGTGAAAATGTTTTGTAAGTTTCAAAATTTGAATTTCAATTCATGAACAGACGAACTTCGTGCTGTAACGTTGGAAGCTTTGATCTTCGGTTCCTTCGAAATTCGTCTGTTGACCAACCAAAATTCAAATTTCAGTATGTCAGAAACATTAAATGCTGTTGGTAAACGGATAGTTTTTCAGAGTAACCGTTGGATAACTTACCCAACGGATAGATTTAGTCTCTAACGGATATTTGAGACCTAAATCTATAAATACAACATCATTTGAAGTTGTGAAAATATGAATCAAACTTGTATATACGGAATTTCTGCTAAATCTTCTTCTCAAAAGCTTTTACCCTCTCAACTTCTATACTTGTACTCAAACTTTCATATCTACTCTTTTCAAGAGAGTTATTTCATTGTAATCAATCTACTCTTCATCTTGGAGATAGATTTACTTGTGAGGGGTATTCACAAGGGGATTGGGAAGCACATAGTGAAAGTGCTTGGAGAGTGTGAGAGAGCTCAGAAACAGAGCATACTCGTGTACTGTGGCCCCAGCAAGAAGCCCATTGAAATTCTTGCTGTATAGTGGATAAATCTCAAGAGTTGTCTTGGGGACTGGATGTAGTTCAAGTGGAAAGACCGAACCAGGATAAATCACTGAGTTTTCTTCTTCCTATCTTTACTTTTCATCTTGCTCTGTTTTACGTATTGTTTTCATTATATTGTGATATCTTCACTTACTTCACTTTGTGCAGAAAAATTTCAATCTTCCCAATTCACCCCCCTCTTGGGAAGTCAGCCTTGCTAACAAGTGGTATCAGAGCCCGGATTCCCATTCAAAGGAACTCACAGTCCGGGAATTAAGATGGCTGGCTTTGGAGAGAGTATACTTCCTGAAGGAAACAACACTCACAGACCACCAGGCTTCAGTGGAGAGCATTATGGATATTGGAAGATGAGGATGCAGATCTACCTCCAATCAATTGATCTTGACATCTGGTCAGTCATTGAAAAAGGAGACTTCGTCCCAATGGCTCTAACTGAAGATGGAAGACACAAAGAGAAGCTAGAAGCAGAGTGGAATGATGAAGACAGAAGGAGAGTCCTACTGAACTTCAAAGCAAAGCATTGTTTGGTCAGTGCCCTGAACCAGGATGAATTCTACAGAGTCTCACAATGCACCACTGCAAAAGGAATGTGGGATACTCTACAGATTGCACATGAAGGAACATCTGGAGTTAGGGAAAACAGACTGAACACATGCATTGGGGAGTATGAAAGCTTCAGAATGGCTGAAGGAGAAACTGTAAAGTAGCTCCAAAAGAGATTCACTCTCATTGTGAATCAACTGAAGAGCCTGGGAAAAGAATACACACAGTCTGAGAAAGTAAGAAAGATACTCAGAGCTCTCCCTCTGGAATGGCAGCCCAAGGTGACAGCTATAGAAGAAGCCAGAGAAGAATCAATGGCTTCTGTCACAGCTCTCTTCGGCAGCCTTGAGGAGTATGAAGGAAAAATCAAAGCACTCAAGGAAGCTGGGCTGGACAGAAAGAAGAAAGGCCTTGCCCTCAAAGCTGCTGATGAAAAGGAAGAAGAATCTGACGAAGGAGATGAGCTGGATGAGGAAACTCTGGCCATGATGGTCAGAAAATTTGGAAGATTCTACAGCAAGAAGAAGAACAAGAGATTCTTCAAGAAAGGAGTGGCTAGAGAAAATAAGAAAGACACAAAAGAACCTGTGACGTGCTATGAGTGCAAGAAGCAAGGACACATAAAGTGGGACTGCCCCCAATTCATCAAGAAACAAGAAAAAGAGAAGAAAGCTGCTGACAAAGGGAAGAAGAAGAAAGCCTACATCTCATCCATATGGGGCAACAGCTCAGATGAGGTAGAAGAAAATGAGGATGACATTGCCAACATTTGTCTAATGGCACTTGCTTCTGAAGAAGTCACACCCTCATGCAGCAGTGATCAAGAAGAAGAGGTATATGAATCTGAACCTTCCTATTCTGAATTACTGGATGCATTTCATGAGCTTCATGATGAATTTATTAAAATTGCTAAAGAACTGAAATTGGCAAAAAAAAAAAGGTAAGCAAGCTGGAGTCTCAAAGCATAGTCTCTAAAACTGCCACTTTACCTACTTCTGAATCTGTCTGCTGCACTTCATGCACTGAACTTAAGCGAACTAATGACTATTTAATTAAAAGCATGTCTAGGCTCACTAGAGGTAAGGATATGTTGTTTGCATTAATGGGGAGCCAAAGAATATCACAAGGAAAAGCTGGTCTTGGCTATGATCCATGTGCTGTCAAAGAAAAGATTAGGAAGAAAAATCAAAATGCATATATGAGACACTTTGTGCATGCTGAGAGCAATAAAAAGAAAAATGATGTATCACCTCGCATTGAAACAAATGATCAACCAAGGCATACTAGACAAAAATATTATCTGTATTGTTTTCTTCCTGCTTCTCAATCTAGCAGTCCTTTCACCACCTGTCATTTCTGTAACAAAAAGGGACATACTTCCAGTTCCTGTGCTTTGAAGAAAAATGGACTTGACAGGAAAGTTAAATGGGTTCCCAAAAGTGCATATGCATCTAAGGAAATCACTACTGACAGAAAAGGACCCTAGCAAATTTGGGTACCTAAAAGGAAAACATAAACCTTGTTTTGCAGGTCTGTCTCAAAGCTAAGAAAAGCAACAAATGGTATATGGACAGTGCCTGCTCAAGTGACATGACTGGTGATAAGGAGAAGTTCATCACCCTTAGAGACAAGAAGGGAGGAAAGGTGACCTTTGGAGGTGATCAATACAGCAAAATTGTTGGTATTGGCATTGTGGCCAAAAATCCAGAAACATCCATTGAAGAAGTGTTGTTTGTAATTGGCCTCAACCACAATTTGCTGAGCGTAAGTCAGACCTGTGACAGAGGAAACTGGGTGCTTTTTGACTCAAAGTTTTGCCTGGTCATCAGAAAAAGTGATCACAAAGTAATCCTCAAAGCTCAAAGGGATGGTAACTGTTATACTATTGACCTTGATGAACTTCCTCCCTTGGACTCTGTATGTTTAATAAGCCAGGATAATGACAGTTGGCTATGGCATAGAAGATTAGCTCATGTTAACATGAATCAATTGTCTAAACTGATTAAAAATGAGCTAGTCACTGGACTACCTAAAATATCTTTTGAAAAGGATAAAGAATGTGATGCATGCCTAAGAGGAAAACAAACTAGATCATCCTTCAAATCTAAAAATGTAGTTACCACAACAAGACCACTTGAATTGTTGCATATGGACTTAATTGGACCATCCGGGGTGAAAAGTCTTGGTGTTAATCTGTATGTGCTTGTAATTGTAGATGATTATTCTAGATTCACTTGGACATTGTTTCTTCCCTCTAAAAGTGATACCTTTGATGCATTTGTAACCTTAGCTAAGAAAGTGCAAAATGAGAAAGGTATTTCTATTGTGTCTATCAGGTCAGACCATGGAGGAGAATTTGAAAATACATACTTCCTGGAGTACTGCAATGAGCATGAGATTGACCACAACTTCTCAGCACCAAGAACTCCTCAACAAAATGGAGTGGTGGAAAGGAAGAACAGAACCATTGGAGAGATGGCTAGAGCTATGCTAAATGAGAAGGAACTCTCTCAAGTGTTCTGGGCTGATGCAGTGAATACAGCAAGCTACATCATAAACAAAGCCTACATCAGACCAATCCTTGGGAAGACTCCATATGAACTGTACAAGGGAAGAAAGCCAAATCTGTCACACCTCCATGTGTTCGGGTGCAAATGCTCCATTCACAACAATGGGAAAGAAAATCTGGGTAAGTTTGATGCCAAATCCGATGAAGGTATATTTTTGGGCTATTCAAGTAGGAGTAAGGCTTATAGGGTTTATAATAAAAGATCAAATGTAGTAGAAGAATCAGTGCATGTGGTTTTCATTGAAAATGAAACTGTTTCAAAACATGTTACCAATAAGGATGATCTTACTTTCAATTTTGAAAAACTGGGAATCTCTGACAAAAGTAAAACTGAACCTCTAAAGATATCTGAATCTGTTGACACAAAAGAAGATATCCAGGAGCAAGAGTTTGATAAAGAAAATAATGAAGAAATAGCTCAAGAACTCCCTAGAGCTTGGAGATATCAAAGGAATCACCCTGTTGATCAAGTAATAGGGAATGTTCAAGAGAAAGTCAAAACCAAAAAACAGTTAAGGGATCAGATGCTCAACTGTGCTTTCATTTCTCAAATTGAACCCAAATGTACTGAAGAAGCCCTAACTGATGAATACTGGATTATGGCTATGCAAGATGAATTAAATCAATTTGAAAGAAATCAAGTTTGGAATTTAGTATCTAGACCCAAAAATCATCCTGTTATTGGTACCAAATGGGTTTTCAGAAATAAACTTGATGAATCTGGAACAATAATCAGAAATAAAGCTAGATTAGTTGCTAAAGGGTATAATCAAGAAGAAGGTATTGATTTTGAAGAAACCTTTGCACCAGTAGCTAGATTAGAGGCTATAAGAATACTGCTAGCATATGCATGCATGAAAAATATCTTATTATATCAAATGGATGTAAAGAGTGCTTTTCTGAATGGATATATCATGGAAGAGGTTTATGTTGATCAACCTCCAGGTTTTGAGGACTCTACAAAACCAAACCATGTTTATAAACTGAAGAAAGCTCTCTATGGTTTAAAACAGGCCCCTAGAGCATGGTATGAGAGACTGAGCAATTTTCTGACTGAAAAGGGGTTTAACAGAGGCAAAATTGACACAACCTTATTTACTAAGAAAGAAAATAAAGATTTACTAATTGTTCAAATCTATGTTGATGATATTATTTTTGGTGCTACTAATGAAACTCTTTGCAAGCAATTCTCTGAGTTAATGCAGGGAGAATTCGAGATGTCTATGATGGGTGAACTCAATTTCTTCCTTGGATTACAAATCAGATAGCTTAATGATGGTATCTTTCTCAGTCAATCCAAGTATCTAAAGGAGCTGTTAAAGAAGTTTGGAATGGAAAATGCCAAGCCAATGGGAACACCTATGGCTACTGCAACCAAATTGGACATGGATGAGAATGGGAAGATGTTTGACATTACTCAGTACAGAAGAATGATTGGATCCCTGCTGTACCTAACTGCTAGCAGACCTGACATTATGTTCAGTGTCTGCATGTGTGCAAGGTTCCAATCATGCCCCAAAGAAACCCATGCAACAGCTGTGAAAAGAATTTTCAGATATCTCATTGGAACATCATAGATGGGTCTTTGGTATCCAAAAGGCAATGGAGAAGATCTCAAAGGATACACTGATGCTGATTTTGCAGGATCCAAAACTGACAGAAAAAGCACAAGTGGAACCTGTCAGTTCCTTGGAGGATCCCTGGTTTCTTGGTTCAGCAAAAAGCAAAACAGTGTGGCCTTATCTACTGCAGAAGCTGAGTATGTTGCAGCTGGAAGCTGTTGTGCCCAAGTCATCTGGATGAAACAGCAGCTTGAAGATCTTGAGATTAATATAAAAGAGATACCAATCATGTGTGACAACCAAAGTGCTATAAATATCACCAAGAACCCTGTCATGCATTCAAGGACAAAACATATTGAAGTTAGGCACCACTTCATAAGAGATCACGTTCTAAAAGGAGAAGTTAGACTGGAGTACATTCCAACAGAAGATCAAGTTGCTGATATACTCACAAAACCTCTATCAGAAGACAGACACTGCAAAATAAGGAGAGAATTGGGAATGGTAAATCCCAATGAATTGTAAGTCATTTCTGTGCAATTCTGTCTTTAGAATTTTTAATATAAGAATAAACTCTAACTTGAGCATCGGAGTATGTTTTAGTGTAGTTGCAGGTGCTTCTTATGAAAAACAATGGCTAAAAGTTTGAAAGATTGGAGCACTCCAAATTGGAACAACCAGAAAATGAAGTGAATGATAATTATTCTAAGTTCTGGATCCATTCTGTAAGTTTTTAAAGTTGAAATTTGTATGTTGTTTGATTACTAGATGAATTTCATTGATAATATGTGTTTTTAAACTGATCAACATGGTCAACATTCGAATTTTAGTTGACCAACAGACGAACTTCGACCTGTTATGCCTTGGAACAGTTCTCAGTAATGCCTCGAAATTCGTCTGTTGAAGCTTGAAAGTTCGAATTTTCAAAATCAGAAATTTCAAAGTTATGATTGTCCATCACTGCTACACAAATTATTACTTCTTAACATACGAATGTTAGACAGTCTTTAAAAAAAAAAAAAGGTTGAAAAATTTGAATTTTCAGTTCAAAATTCGTCTGTTGAATCATGTCCATCATGTTGAATTATTGAAAGTTGCAGTTCTGCATGTTTAATTCGTCTGTTGATTGATAGCTTGATTGATGCCTGCCTTTTTCTTTTCAACATTCGAACTTTGGTGGAACAAAATTCGTCTGTTGTGCTTATATTGCTTGTTTCAAGCCACTGTCAGACGAACTTTCAGGATGAAAATTCGTCTGTCAGTAAGCTATGCTGAACGGTTTAACTTGTAACTGCCCGAAGTTCGAATTTTGACCCCTCAAAATTCGTCTATCAGACGGTTACACACGTTAAATGCAACGGTTCTCCTCAGAACAGACGCAACCCTATTTGTAACCTCTCTAAGTCTGTTCTGATTCTCTCTTTAATCCTCTTAATTCCTGTCCAAAAACCGTCATTCTTCACCATTTAAACTTCCTTTCGCATCCCATAAACCTTTCCTTAACCACATTCTGCATCATTCCACTGAAAAATGGCGAGAGTAAAGATCCCTGGAGCAGGATAAGCTGGAACTCGGCCAAAAAGAACGGTCAAATCTCAATATGCTACAAAGGAAGGAGAGAAATCCAAGAGAAAGGCCAAACCCAGTAAAGCTACCCCTTCTAAACGTCAGAAATCATCATCCAAGGCAGATTCACAGAAAACTGGACCTTCTTCATCAAAAACTGCGGTTCCTTCGGCTGATACTGCTACTGTGGCTTCCTCCTCTTCTACACAATCTGGAGAATTTGAGCTTACTACACTGCCACTTTGGAGCACTCCCGAAATTCAAGAAGAGTTTTCTGCCAAGTTTTCCAGCAAAAAGGTAATCAAGCCTCACTGTGTAAATATGGAGCAATTTTTGATATCCAATAACTTTGATGCTGCATTATGGTTGATGAGATACAAAAACCTGTTGGAAATTGCTGAAAAATATGATGATGAAGTAGTGAAGACTTGGTATGCCTCTCTTCAATACAACAGTAGGAAAAAGAAATGGGAGGTCACTTTGAGATCAAGGACCATCTGGCTTGCTGATGAAACAATCAATGAAGTGCTGGAAATCCCAGGGCAAGATGGGCTGAAAATTGACATCACAGCCTCTGGGTATATGGATGAGGCAAGCACGGCTGATGAAGAAGGCGGATCCTTTATGAACTACAAAGAGAGCACCATTTTGGACACCCTATTCAGGAGAAGGGAAAACAGGCCAACGATAAATCTGTTGAAGCCCACAGACCTAAGTGTACAAGTCAGGATCCTGCACTACATAGTGTCCAGGATCATATTCAACAAGGGTGGCAGCTTCAACTTGATAACAAGGGCAGAGGCTCATGTGATGACTGCTATCATACGTGGGAAGCTCATTAACATGGGTCATATCATCCTCCGGAGAATGATAAAGGCAAGGGATTAAAGGAAGGATTCCACACTCCCCTATGCTGCAATTATTTCAAGAATCCTGCAGCATGCTAGGATTCAACACATTGAAAAGGGAAAAGGGAAACTTACTGAGGCATTCAAAGAGGAGGAACTGCAAAGGATGGGCATTGAAAGAGATGAAGGACGATGGGTTGGAAAGGGAGCAGGGAAATCTGAAGACTTGTTCTTTGTTGCTGATGCATCCCTCCAACAAGAAGGAACTTCCGAGGCCCCTGGCAGATCTGTACCTCAGCCTTCTCAGCCAATCCCATCTCCCTCCAGGCCTACTCACCCTTCTTCCACTCCCTCCTCACGGGCCAAGCCAACAAAGGTCACTGAGTTGTTTGACAGTCTGTCAACACTCATTCTCAGCATTAGAGATGAGCACAATGCCAAATTTGCTCATCTACAAGATCAGATCCATCAGTTGGCTGTAAATATGAAAGTGGTGGCTGATGCCTATGAAGAGATAAGAAATGCTATTCCTACCACTTCAGCTCCACCTCAGCCTGGTGTCCCTGAGCCTACTCTGTCTCCATCCCCAGTGCCTCCAAGTCCCTTCGAGATTGCCTCCTCTGACCATGATGATGATGATATAGATGGTGCTGGTGCAATGAGAACACCAAGTCCTGGCCCACCCTTGGACTATGGATTGGAAGAAGAAGGTCTCCAAGATACAAGCCCTCATGAGCCCATGCAAGAAGATGCTCAGGAATCAATTCTGTCAGTTCAAGAATCTGAGCAAGTTGAAAGACTGGTTGCAGCCATTTCAACCTCCTCTTTGCAAGAAGCAATGAGCACTGAAGAAAGGAGCATTGTACCTATTGTTGACTACGTTGCCATTGCTCACAATGCTCTACTAGAAGCTCAGAAGAGAAGGCTGGAAGAAATGTTTCCTCCTGCTAAACCAGCTTCTTCTCCTCTTGCTGCCTATGGACTTACAGAGGAACAAAGAGCTCAACTAGCTCTTTCCAGACAAGCAATGCAGCAGCTGCTGGAAATCTCTGACGAGAAGACAAGCTCCGAGCCACTAGCTGATCCTGAAATCCCTTTTGCTCCTGTACCACTTCGTGCTATTCCTGTCTCTCAGATCCCTCCTTCGGCTGATTTTGTTGGCCTTCCTGATGATGTCAAAAAGGGGGAGAAGTCTGGGCAAACTGGAAAGCCTGCTGTTGAGCAATCTGGGAAAGGGAAAGGGAAATCCTACAGCAAGAAGGCCAAGTCCAAGAAGAAATGATTGGAGATTAGGCTTAAGTCTTTATGCTGTATTTTGTATTCTGTATTTTGTATTCTGTGTTTTGTATTCTGAACCTTGTTGTTTTTGTGTTTTGGATTTAATGGTTGAACGTTGATTAATTTGTTTATGTACAAGCACCTTTTAATTAAATGAATGAATCCCTTTGTTGCAATGCTTTGTGCCTCAAAATCTCTTCACTTAATCTGTTGATTTGATATCTTATGCATATGTTGAGGGGGAGCTTGTGAAAGCAAACCTAAGTACTAATCCAGTTTGTAAGTTATTTTGTCATCATCAAAAAGGGGGAGAATGTTGAATCAAGAGTTTTGATGATTCCAAACCAACATTCAAGAGCTTGGATTGAAGATATCAAAGGAGATCAAAGCTGTCTCAAGTGAAGATTTTCTTAGTTCTTGCAGTTAGATCTTTTGTAGGATCCTTAGTTTTTGTTATGACTGGGTAAAAGATTTTGATTTGAAGAAAAGATGTTTTCAAACTTTGATTTTATGTTAAATCTTTAAATATTTGAAAAACACCCACAAACAGACGAAGGTTGAAAGGTTAAGCTAAACTGTCAAGTTGGAAATTCGAACTTTACCTTTGGAAATTCGAATTTCGAGCTAAAATTGAATAAGTCTGAAGAGATGGCTCTCTGTCAGATGAATTTTGGCTGTTCAAAATTCGAATTTTCATCTAGTCTGAAAGAGGCCTTTTGATAAACAGACAAACTTCACACTTTCAAAATTTGAATTTCAAGTAAAATGAAGTTTGTAAAAACCAAAGAAATTCGTCTGAAATTATGATAAAGTGCATCTGAAATCAAAATGAAATTGAGTTTGATAAATGCTCTCTGACAGATGAATTTTGAACTTCCAACATTCGAATTTTCATATAAGTCTGAAAGATGCCTCTTTGCAACAGACGAACTTTGAGTCTTCAAAATTCGAATTTCAAACAAAACAAAAATTGAGAAAATAGAAGAAATTCGTCTGAAACTATGTTAAAGTTCATCTGAGATCAAGAATGATTTAAGTTTCAAAACTGCTCTCTGACAGACGAACTTTGAACATTAAAATTCGAATTTCAGAAGCTAAGTTCTTGAGTCTGTTGAAGTGAAACATTGACATACGAATGATAAGAACTTACAACATTCGAATGATGAAATCAGTCTGGAAAGAGTCTCTCTGACAGACGAATTTCATCCTTGCAAAATTCAAATTTCGAAGAAAGTAATCTACTGTGTCTCTTAAACAGTTAGTGGACAGACGAATTTTGGGATACCAAAATTCGAATTTCGAAGGCACTGTAGAAAATTGAAAACACTGTTCACACTTAACCGAAAAACTTTCTTCTTGAAAATTCGTATGTCACATTGTGAAAATGTTTTGTAAGTTTCAAAATTTGAATTTCAATTCATGAACAGACGAACTTCGTGCTGTAACGTTGGAAGCTTTGATCTTCGGTTCCTTCGAAATTCGTCTGTTGACCAACCAAAATTCAAATTTCAGTATGTCATAAACATTAAATGCGGTTGGTAAACGGATAGTTTTTCAGAGTAACCGTTGGATAACTTCCCCAACGGATAGATTTAGTCTCTAACGGATATTTGAGACCTAAATCTATAAATACAACATCATTTGAAGTTGTGAAAATATGAATCAAACTTGTATATACTGAATTTCTGCTAAATCTTCTTCTCAAAAGCTTTTACCCTATCAACTTCTATACTTGTACTCAAACTTTCATATCTACTCTTTTCAAGAGAGTTATTTCATTGTAATCAATCTACTCTTCATCTTGGAGATAGATTTACTTGTGAGGGGTATTCACAAGGGGATTGGGAAGCACATAGTGAAAGTGCTTGGAGAGTGTGAGAGAGCTCAGAAACAGAGCATACTCGTGTACTGTGGCCCCAGCAAGAAGCCCATTGAAATTCTTGCTGTATAGTGGATAAATCTCAAGAGTTGTCTTGGGGACTGGATGTAGGTCAAGTGGAAAGACCGAACCAGGATAAATCATTGAGTTTTCTTCTTCCTATCTTTACTTTTCATCTTGCTCTGTTTTACGTATTGTTTTCATTATATTGTGATATCTTCACTTACTTCACTTTGTGCAGAAAAATTTCAATCTTCCCAATTCACCCCCCTCTTGGGAAGTCAGCCTTGCTAACAAATGGTACATAGCTGAAGAAGCTATTGAATTTGGTACTGAATACTTATCCAATGTTGATCACATTGGCTTCCAAAGTCTCGTCACATTGGGAAAATAGATGGGGAAGGGATTCTTGGAAATGATATAGTTAGGATTGCTAGGACACAATGGGAGCAAGCTCATTTGTATGTCTTGCATAACTTTGATGAGGTTGAGCTATATGTGGAAATGCACAAGGAGAAGCTTAGAAGTTTAAACACTAACAAGAATGAGAGTTGGATATCAAAGGAACACAATTGGCTTTTTAAAAATTGGTTGAGACATCACATTATTTTGGAGGTGGAGAGAAATCCTGGTTCAGTTTCAGAAAGGTTATGATGGTTAGCTAACGGTCCAAGCATGCGTGTCCTATCTTATACCGGTTATCTTATTAACAGCTACACGTTCTATACAAAAGAGCAGGATGATTAGAGCACAATGAAAAATAGTGGGGTAACTCTTATAACTCAATCAATGCATATTTCTAATGTCAAAGACAAAAACACTATTTTTCTAAACATGACATACTTTAGGGTAATTGACCGCATATGGGAATTGGATTATATCTTGTTTCGGGTACCGGTCTTTAGTTATAAGTGGGTTGACAACAAGAACGGCCTTCGAGTTAATTAATCAGGGTTCATTCAAGTGGATCTTAACAAGGTGGGGTATAGAGATGAACCTTTTATTTTAGCATCCCAAGCTCAATAGGTGCTTTTCGTCCCCGATCCTGCTAACAAGAAGTTGTCTATTGTTATGTTAACAAACAAAATAATTGACAACCAAAAAGATGTTAAAAGTCATCAAGACACAGATATTGAGGATGATCTCTTTTTAGGGACATCAATTGATTCAGATTATATCGGAGATGATGCCTTGTATGTGAGAGATGATCATCAAGAGGGTATTTGGGTAATAAAGAGGGGACAAAGCAGAAAAAGGAAAAGGTTTAAGTTTGAATTTTCTTTGTTTGAATTTTTTACTAATTGTTGTGCTATTCTTCTTATTTGTAACTTTGAATTTTCTAATAACTTTTGCCTAAATCTTGTTATTTGTCTTTCTTTGTATTAATGTCTTACTTGTTTGTTTGATTTATATTATTGGTAAATGTATTCCTCTTCTGATTATGATAGTGATCCGATAAATGTGGATCCCAGTAATGTTAACAAACAGATCAAGAAAGAGTTAGAGAAGTATCATCGTGGGTTGACTGTCTTGAAAGAGGTCTCACAGGCAAGAGATAGTGGTTAGAAGATTCATGTGGTGTGGAATCATAGAGGCCACCCAATAAAAGATGTTGGAAAAAAATTAAGCAGCTATATCAGGATAGCTCCGAAGATGAATGTGCCTATAGCAAGTAACCAATGGAAGGATTGGAGGAAAGTCCTTGAGGCTGTGAAGGACTTGATTTTCAAGTATATAGCGGTAAACAACTTATTATAATTATCTTATAATGTTTTTTTCCTATATAGTTATACTTATCATAACTATTTTGGGTACTTGTTTTGCAGTTAGGATTTGACATTAATGAGTGCCATAAAGATTTCATACACAAGAGGGCTAGAGTGTCGAAGCGAGCTTTTTGATATATCCTCACAAAAAGATTTTTGAGAGATCCAGATGGTAACATCCTTGAGCCTCTACCTAAATTATTTGAAGTCTACATAAAGCAAGAAGACTGGGATGTTTTTACGGGTATCCGCTGTGAGGAATCTTTCAAAATAATACTTTTTTTACATGTTAGTTGTTAATTTTATTCTAATGTTATATGTTTCTAGCTATTTCATTTGAGATTTTGGTTTTTTACAGATATTAAGCCAACAAAACAGGGAAAGGGCTAAGTGTCAACAATACCCCTATATAACTGGTCGTCTTGGATACTCGGGTATAGAGGATAAGATGGTATGTGTCTATAGATCTTATTTATATAAATATATTTTCCTTATAAATACTTACAAATAAGTTATTTATGTTATTACATGGCATTCTCAAAAGGGATCTGAAGGTGGCTCTTTAACCAAGCGTCATGTGCTATGGGCAGAATCAAGAAAGAACAAGGAAGGGATTATTGAGAATGAAACGTCAAAAAAGCTTGTGAGTCTTGTATTATTATCTGCATTTTCAATCATTTCTAATCTATTTCTATAAAATAATTTATTTATTTTATGCTTTCACAGGATACCCTTGTAAAGTCCATGCCTAAAGGCATTGAGGAAGACACAGGGCTTGATGTGCTAGGCAAGGCATTAGGGCTCCCAGAGCACCCTGGTGGTGTTAGGGGTGCCGGGTTTGGCGTTACCAAGAAAGCATATTTTGGGACTCAACGCTGCTCATCATCAAACTCCGCAGCTAAGATTGCTCGATTAGAGGCAACTCAATCTGAGATGGAGAGAAAATTAGTTATGTTGACAGATTTGGTGCAAATGCAAGCTGTAGTACTTAAGTAAATACTGTCGTCACAGGTCGCAACAGCAAGCCCTAGCGTCAAGGATAGTTGCCCTCTCCAATTTGAGCACCTCCCTGAGGTAATTGCTTTTCGAATCAAGTTCACAGTTTTTTTCATCATGTATAAATTTTTTTTGCTGTTGGTATAGGGTGTATCATATTGTCAATTATGGTTGGATCGCCCTACTTGGCGTGTGGTTGCAAAGGGGCATATGGAAAAAAATAAGAGGTGTCATTCACAATCAAGCCCTACCTGAAGGCCATGTGAGAGTATCAATTGATGTCCCCAAAGAGGAGAATGTTGTATTGCCAATTCTTACCCAAGATGCGGATAAGGTAGGACAAGCAGTGGGTAGTTATGTAGCATGGCCAGTGAACCTCATTACCCTTGCTCCATCTATACAAGTATGTCAATTGACACTTTATTATAATTTGCTACTGTGTAATCACTAGTTCATGCAAATTGACCAACTTTGTTGCATAAGCAAAAGGAAAGCAGGTTCTAGGGTCAGGCCAATCCAAAAAGTCAATCATTGCACTGATGAAGAAACTACCCAAGCCTAATGTTAATTTAAGGAAAAACCGCAAGTACTTGAGAGGATTAGTGAGCATAGGGCAATGGGAGATTATAGAATTCGACTATGATATAGGGATCTACAGTAAAAGGATAATTGAAATGATCACTGGAGAAGTCATCCTATTCATGGTGTATCATCAATGGCTTGGGGCTATGAATATTAACATATATATCAGGTACTCAAACTAAGATAAATGAACTACTTTCCAACTCACATTTCATTTGAGTGTGTGATATTAATACATTTGTTTTTTTTTTCATTTTAGGTAATTGTACAAAAAATTTTTGGTCCCTGCCAATCTCAGTAGCAAATTTGTTTTCCTTTACCCCCAAGAAATATCATCTTTTTGTAAAGGTTTGATGCCCCAGAAGAAGATCACAGAACAATATCAAGAAATTGCAGATGTGTTCAAGGCAAGAGCCCATAAGGAAGTATTATTTTTGGCACCTTTTCACCAAGGATGAGTAACTTGTTGCTAAAATATCAAATGATGACTTTAATTCTTGTGAACTGCCTACTTATAGTTTGTTGATGTTAATTATTTTTTTCATTAGAGAACATTGGATGTTGATTGTCATCAACCCAGTAAAGCCAAGAATAT
This sequence comes from Adenanthera pavonina, assembly GCA_026686845.1. NCBI lineage: Eukaryota > Viridiplantae > Streptophyta > Magnoliopsida > Fabales > Fabaceae > Adenanthera > Adenanthera pavonina. Next base: position 20,425,064 of record JAIVEN010000005.1, on the reverse strand, counting down.
ATTATTTAGACTCTGCAAAACAATCAAGGCCAGACAACCACATCCAAATGATAGAAATGTTCAATAAGTAAGAATAAGTTTTTTTTTCGTGCTTTCGTATATGTCTCCATGGTAATTCAAAGTTACGCTTATATTAATTTTCTTTTCTCATGGTTAATAGCGCTGTGAAGATGTTTCGAGCAAAACAATGGCTAAATGACAAGAAGCAACAATCATATAAATGGGCATCAATAAAGGTATTTATAGATCAATATTTAAGCAATTATATATTGCAATTGACATTAATCTTCATATATAACATGTATGTATATGTTTTTTTGTTTAGTGTCTGAAGCAATCTAATGGTATCGATTGTGCATATTATGTACTAAAATTCATGAAAGATATCATAATGCATGGCCAAAGCTCTATCCCAATCATGATATGTAATTCCATTTTATGCAATTACATTAATGCTTATAACTTTTGACCATTTTTAGTAATATCATTTTACTAATTTCTTCATGATATTTTAACTTGTATAGTACTTCCCGAATACCTACTGTGATGAGTACTCCAAAAATAAAATCAATGAAGTCATCGTAGAGTGGAGTGACTACGTGGTTGAAATCTACCTAACTAAAGAGGAGGAGGAGGGGTCGGAGTAGTTGATTATTCTTTTCTTAGGTTTGACCAGGGAACAAAGTTTAAGTAGTGTCATGTTAGGGAATATAGGTGGCTTCTTTTTATTTTCAACACTAACTTTGTCATAGTGAATTGGTTTCTTGTAGACATTTTTGATAATATATGTAGTTTTTTGAGATATGTTGTACAAAGTTAAAATTTGTCCAAACATATTTCTAGTGCTGTACAATTTTTGCTATTTTGGGTCATGTAGGTTGTAAAAAATATTGAAGAATACTTGAGAGTAAGGAGATTATTGGGGAAAAAAAAAGAAAAGAAATGTAGGCGGTTGCTTATAAAACTGCCCACAAAAGTATACTTTTGTAGGCGGTTATACAAATAACCACCTACAAAAGTAACATTTGTGGGTGGTTACATGAGAAACCTCCTACAAAGGTTCACTTTTGTGGGCGGTTCTACATAAAACCGCCTACAAAAGTAGACTTTTGTAGGCGGTTATAACCGCATACAAAAGCACTCTACTTATGTTGGTGCTCGCATAGTAGGCGGTTATGAACCGCCAACAATAATTAAAAACAACTGCCAACAAAGCCCTTTTTTGGTGTAGTGTTTCTGTCTTAATTTATCATGTGATTCAAGTTTCTAAATATGATCAATAGGTCATAGTAAGGTCTAATATATAGGTAAAATGGTCATGAATTAAGGTATTACAACTTGAATATCATGTGCACCGGCCAAAGGAGAAATTACCTTGGGTACCATCTTACTATAACTGAAATCCTCTCCCACAAATGGTTATCAATGTGGGTGAGACAAATGTCCTAGTAACTAGGGAACAACTATAAAAATAAGAGGTTTCACTGTAAAAAGGGTTCACCCACACACATGCATTACAAATCTGGCACATAGTTCTATATATAGATATATATATATATAATTATACTATTGCAATATGCAATATGAGATATGTCATGCACATGATATGCAAAACCCACATTGATCATAGCAGGAACCATGAGCTAGTTTCTATCACATAGTAACTTAGATCAGTAGCTCACTTGCAACAATTGGTGAAGGCCAATTCCAGGGTACTAGTAAGGTCATTATCATTAGTCATAACCTAGCCAAAGGTCATTCCACTAATGAGTAGATCATGATTCCCTTTTCCCTAGATCACCGAAATTGGTAGTGATTTAGGGAAGATATATCTCAAATCCACTGCCACCTAGCTCTCTTGGCCAAAGGAAGACGATTTAGTGGCAAGAATATATACATCAACCTCACCACTTGGACATGAGGCCTCACATGTTCTACTAGTGGATTGATATACCACATGGTATCATCATATCACAAGACATCATCACCTATCCATCAACTGCCCAACGTGTATAATCAAAGTGATAATGCCTTTCATGTTATGCCAAAATGTCAATACCATACGCAATCATGATCATCATCATAACCATGCTAGCATAGTATCGTCACACAAGATATCATATGGGGATGCATAATATCACTAAGAATGTAAATATACTAACTCGATCATATACATATATATATGCATAACTAATTCCATTCTCATCATTATCAATATTGTCACTATTATCATCATTGTTACATATACTAACACTAAAAGTATAATATTCATAGGCTATGTCCCTTCCTTATTATATATTCTCATTTATATAATCATATATACGCATGAATATAAAATCAACTATTTTCACTTCCTTATCATACTTTTCAAAGAAGGAGGGTTTCAAGAAAACTTTCAAACATATAGAATAAGTAAAATTACTCTCTGGTTACCTCAAGCTGCCGTATACCTATAATACCTTGGTAGGCCAAAGGATCACCAACTACAACATACACGAGTAAATACGATTCACAATAATTAATAAACATTCAATACTAATCTAAGCTTAAACATTCAATAAGAGTCCAATAAAACTATTAGAATTGCCCAAGATCACTTAATGCCTCCAAGAACCAAATCTATCATAACATAATTTACTCACTTATTGATGACTGTGCTGCTTCCAATAAACTTCTTAGAATCCTATACTTTATCTACAAGAGCACACACTCTACAATATCATATAACACCCAAATCAAAATACGGCTTAGTCTCTGGTGACTCATAATTTGACAATGAAAGTATAAATGTAACAAGCCCATTATTTCAATACCACAACCACACATCCATAAGCCCTAAACATTAATTCAAAACTATAATCATGCCCACAATTTTGGACACCATCAAGAACCTTGAGATTAAAGGTTAAGGTTTGCATAAACAACCTTCCAACACACAAAAATCTCCTACCCAAAGCTTCAGGATACTAAAGCATGCTACAAAAACACATTCTTATCCCTTTTAATCAGTGGAACAATAATCAAAGAGGAAATCCAACTTGTACCCATGAAAACAAACCTTGAACCAACCATAAAAGTGAGGAGGAAGGATGAAAAACCACCTACCACACAAGATCTATGCTTCCTAAGTCCAAGAATTGAGCCCACAAGCTAGAAAAGTTGAACCGTAACAGAGCTCCCTCAATTCTCCCTTGTTTTCTCCTTCCTCCGCTGAATGATTACTTTCTAATTTAAGCAAGTTTGACAATTGAAGTCGCGGTATAACATAAGTTTACTACGACGTAAGTCCTTTTTCATTCGGCCCAAATTCAAAAATTTGTCAGCTCTCACCATGGTGACATATGCTCACACTGTGGTGTGAGTGGCCTTTAAATCCTTTTTTTCTCAAATCTTAATCCTTTTGGTCTTTCATCCAATCATATTTCCTCCGATTCTGTACAATTCAAGTGATAACCTTTTCATTCGATCATACCAAGTCTGGAACAACATATTAAGGGTCATTACACATGGTATCTTTGAACAACTGAAGGATCTGAGAAAGTTCAACCCTCCTGCTTTTAAGGGAAAGATGGATTCCACTATTGCCAAGGAGTGGATTGAGCAATTGGAGACTATCTTTAGAGTCATGTACTTTAGTTCTACACTAAAAGTCCAACTGGTAACATTCAAGCTTGAGAAGAAGTCCAGACAGTAATGGAAAAGTATGAAGTTGGACATAGAAAGTGGAGGAAACTATTTGACTTAGGAGTACTTCAAGAAGAGGTTCTTCACTTGTTACTTTCCCCCTATTTTGATGGTGCAGAAAGAAGCTGAGTTCTTGGTCTTTAAGTAGAGGAACCTATAGGAGGATGAGTACATTAATAAGCTCTTTGACTTGGCAAAGTGTTCCACCTTTTATAAGAGTCATTCGGATGATAAGCAGAAAGCGCAATACCTACTAAATGGTACATGCCCTAAGAATATGGAGCGTTTGTTCATGGTGAACTTCACCTCATTTGAGGATCTCTATGCTAAGATGAGGATAGTGGCATGAAGGATGAGGGAGATTGAGGAAGAGATAAAGAGCTCCATGATTAGGGTCTTTTCCCATCTAGGCCCTACTAGCAAAATTAATAAGAGAGGAGGTCACAGTGGGAGTAGCAATAGTAGTAGTAGTAGCTCTTGAAGATTGAGGGGTTCATTTCTCAAAGGCGGTCATAATAGAGTTGGTTTTAACTACAATAAACCAAAAATGAGAGATATAATGCCAGTATAGCCTAGCTCTATTAGTACCCTAACCCCATGTGAGAATTATGGAATGTGCCATGAAGTATGCCCTTATCTAATATGTTACAATTGTAGGAATCTAAGGCATGTTTCACATAGATGCACTGCCCTGAAACAAGATGGTCTTGTAAAGAAGAAGACAGTGGCAGGAAAGGTCTTTGCTATCTCTCAACAGGAGGCAGATGCAACACCAAATATGATTTGAGGCATTCTAAAACTTAATGGTCTTACTTTTTTCATACATTATTTGATTATGGTACATCAAATTATTTCATTTCATTTGATTGTGCTCAGAGATTAGGTATGCAGCCATTAGGATGCTGTTTAAGCTATCTATCTTGACACCTATGAGAGTTTATAAGAGAAACACTTAGGCATGTTTGAATTGTGTTGTGTCCTTTGAAATTGAAGTACCACCTTGGATTTGATTTACCTAATGGTAGGGGATTGATGTTATCAACAGTATGGACTAGTTAAAAGCCAACAATGCTATTATGGATTATGCTAGAAAGACAATATCCTTGCTAATGAATGTCCTTGGTTCTCAGTATGGTAAAGCAAGTCTCCACATTTCTTATGCACAAGTAAAGAAGTATCTACGTAAGGAATGTCAGGGGCTTTTGGCATTCTTCTTAGTACATGTGGAAGTAGAGAAAGGATTCAAGGATATTCTGGTTGTCTGTGATTATCCTAAAGTATTCTTTAAGGAAATTTTTGGGTTGCCGCCAGATAAGAAATTGGAGTTTTCTATTGATCTGGTCCCAAGTACCAGCCCTATTTCTAAAGCTCCTTATCGAATGTCACTAGTGGAGTTTGTGGAACTCAAAAAGTAGATTAAAGAATTGATGAAAAAGGATTTCATTCAACCTAGTGTCTCGCCATAGGGAGCTTTAGTGTTATTTGTTAAGAAGGATAGAAGTCTATAGTTATGCATTGATTATTGGCAGATTAATCAGATGACAATTAAGAACAAGTACCCTTTTCCATTTATTGATGATTTAATTGATTGGTTGGTCAATGTGTCTATGTTCTTTAAGATTGATTTAAGGTTTAGGTATCATCAACTCAAAGTGCACATGGAAGACGTACCAAAGACACATTTCTGGACTCAATATGGGCATTATAAGCTTCCTATAATGCCCTTTAGGCTAACCAATACCCTTACCATTTTCATGGACTATATGAACTAGGTATTTCAGCCTTGTTTAGACAAACTTGAGGTGGTGTTTATTGATGACATCCTCATTTACTCCATGAGTGAAGAGGAGCATGAGTAGTATCTTCACATAGCCTTACAAGTGTTAAAGGATCACCAATTATATGCCAAGTTAAGTAAGTGTGAACTCTAGTTGAAGGAAGTGAAGTTTTTGGCACATGTAATCTTAGCTGAAGTTGTGGTCATGGATCCTAGTGACGTAGATTCAATGTTCAAAGGGGAAAGGCCACTGTCTGTGACAACAATTTGAAGCTTTTTGGCTTGGTTAGTTACTATCGGAGACTTATCAAGGGATTTTCTCAACTTGCTATGGTTTTGACAAGATTAACATGGAAGGACCGACTTTTTGTCGAGGATAACAAGTGTGAAAGAGCCTTTCAAGAGCTAAAGGTTTGCTTGGCATATACTCCCATGTTAATCATTCCCAACCCACATGAGACATTCACAGTTTATACAGATGCTTCTAAAAAGGGTCCGGGATGTGTCTTGATGCAACAAGTGAGAGTAGTAGCTTTTGCTTCTAGACAATTGAAGCCTCATGAAGAGAATTACCTCACTTGTGATTTAGAGTTAACAGTGGTGGTTTTTTCCATAAAAAATATGGAGACATTATTTTTATGGTGCACAATTTGAAGTGTTTAGCGAACACAAGAGTTTAACGTATCCTTCTAATCAAAAGGAGTTGAGTGTAAGGCAATGTCATTGGATAGAGTTCTTGAACAAATGTGATTATGCCCTGAAGTATCGTCCTGGTAAAGTAAATTTAATGGCAGATACTTTGAGCAGGAAGTCTATTCATGTGGTGACTATGATGATACAGGAATAACAATTCATTGAAAGCTTAAGGGATCTGAGTCTATATATTTTTGTGAAACCTAGTGCCTTGGTGTTGGGATCAATTAATGCACTGAGCAATTTGCAAAAAGACATCCATTTTGTACATATTAAAGAACAACCAGAGATGGGAGAGACACAGGATTTTGATGTATATGAAGATGGAGTTATTTAGTATCGTGAAAGGATTTGTATGTTTAATGTTGAGGGCCTGTAAGAGACTATCCTAGAAGAAGCCCATAAGAGTCAATACACCATTCATCTAAACACTACCAAGATATATCATGATTTGAGATATGGTTAGTGGTGGCCAAGGATGAAGAAGGATGTCACTAAGTATGTGTAAAAATGCTTAGTTTACTAGCATGTGAAAGTAGAGCATCAGTATCCCATAAGGTTATTACAACCATTGGAAATTCTAGAATGGACATAGGATACCATCTCTATGGACTTTGTGATAGGTTTACCCAGAAGTTCTTTCATGTAACATCCCCAAATTACTAAACATCGTTAAATTATGAGAAAGTAATGTTATAATATGAAAATATGATAAATATTTTGAAATACATAATCAGGATGAGTAAAAGGATAAAACAGTCATTTTTCAGGCTAGAGGTATGTAAAGTTTGCAAAAGAAAAAATTTGTTGTTTAGTCCCTAAACAAAATTTACAATTTTGTCCTTCTAGGGTATTTCCATAAATATGCAATATTATTGTCAAAATGAAGCCTGTAACATACTAGACCCAATGGAACAGTGTACTAGGTCTAAAGGAATTAGTTTGGAAGAGAAATAGATGGCCGAGTTTAGTAAAATAAACAGTGCAAAGAAAAAGGTGCTATGGGGCCCACAAAAACAAATAAAGAAGAAAGAAAAGTATGTAGACCCCACACAAATATTTTTTGGGACAAGATAGTAAAATAAACACAGATCCTAACATAGTTAATTTTATATCCGTAAAGTAACAAAATACTACAAAATTAACTTAACAGTCTAGGTAAAGTTTATCAGTACAGGAATTGTCTAGGTTGAAAAAAACATGTAGTATTTTAGAGATTTTTTCCCCTTAGTTGGTGCCACCTTTCCTACACATAGAGGATAGATTATTTCAATATTACTTTGAGCAAATTTACTGAGGAAGTTTTGCCAACCAAGTTTAAAGATTAACTTAACCATGAATTAAGTGAGTTAAGCTTCCTATTTGTTCTCTATCCTCTTGACCAACATAGTGTGCTGCATAAGAGAGGAAAAGTAGCTTCAAACACTCCCAAAGAAAGAGAGGAGCACATGAAAGAAGAAGGAAGAAAAGAGAAGAGAAAATGCAAGAAAAGATAAGCTTCTACTTGCTTCTAGTGGTTTCTACTTCAAGTTTGTAATGGTTTAAGCTTGTTTAGATGAGTCTTCCTTGTCTGCTCTTAGTGTTCAGATTTCGGCCATGGCAAAGGTATGTGAGGGAGGGTGTTTTCTTGGCTGAAACTAAGAGAAAGCATGAGAAATTACATGAAAGGCAAGCTTGAGTGATTTTTGAAGCATGTGAAAAATCACTTCTTCCTCCTCATGCCCTAATTTCGGCTAGTATGGAAGTCAAGGGAGGAGTGGGAATTTCATTGATTTGGTTCCAAAAATGGATTCCTCATGGTGGAAAACTTTAGGACCAAGTGTTGGTTTGAGGAAAAAGGTTAAAACAAACTATATTTTATTTTAGGGTTCAATAGAGACTTTGTGAAGCAAAAATCAATGGTCTAAGTAGATGTTTGATATTGTATTTGGGTTTGAGAAAGCCTAAGCAAGCTCTTGAAAAGGATGGAATCAAGTCTTGAAGCAAAGGAATACACCAAGGTAGCAATTTTCCATTTATTACATTATGTTATCTTATGATGTTTTATGAAGCTTTTTGACTTGCCATATTGCTATTATAATGATTTGTGTCTATTTTGGCTGAGAATGTATAAGGGTTTTGACCTTAAGATGTCCATTTTCTAAGGAGAAACTTTGCTAAAATTTTTATGAAATAATATGGCTCATTATGTTTTAATATGTCTACTTGATGTTTTGTGATGTGATAATATACATGCATAAATTGATATTGCTACTGAGATTCCTAAAGTCTTACCATGCCAAGTATCAACATGTTAGGCCCAAGTTATGGCACATATATCAAGAAGGCTAGTAGGCTTAAAGAGAAGCATGAATGTTGAGCAAATTGTGAAAGTTTTAATGTGTTAGTTTGGAAATTTTTTATGTAAATTCTTGAGACTATACTTAGCTGTAGTTACATTCCTTTAGGCCTCTTATGATGTTATAAACATGTTTTGGACAAGTTTAAATCATGCATATATTTGTATGATAATGTTTTTAAAGTTTAAAATGCAAATTTGTCCAAGATGATCAGCAGTAATTAGAATAGGGGTACTTTATCAAAACAGAGCATTCCATACAAGTGTTATATATTATTTGAAAATACACAAAATAAGCTTTCCAAGGGGCTAAGGAGCACCTAATTTGGCTAAGTTTACGATTTATAGTGAATTTTTAAATTTATAGGTCAAAATTGGACAATATTGGAAAAATTGTGATTGTTACTATAAGTACTACCTAATTTACAAGGAAGTATAAAATTGTGTAGTGCACCAAAAATACAATGGTTTGCATTTATGAACAGAGTTATGCCTCAAGAATGAAATACCACTAGTTTTGAATGCAATTGTGTTAGGTTTGATATGATATAACTTTTGATGATGACAAATGTAGAGTAATAAGGAAAAAATGTATCATATTTGTCTAACATATATTTACTCCTAAAAGAAGTAAAATATATATTAGTATGTGATTAATTGTGTTTATAATGCATATATCATGCTATGTACTAATATATCTACCGTGCTTTTATATTTTATAATACAAGTTGGATATATAAATTGTGTTGGATATGCTAACTTCCCAAGAGGGGGTGAATTGAGAAAATTAAATTTTTTTGCAAAAGTGTAAGAGAGCAGTAAAAGCAAGAGTGACAGAAAAACAGAGTATAAAATATAACAAAGTGAAAATCAAGATAAGGGAAGAGAGGACAGAGATATTTATCTTGGTTCAATCTCTTTCTCTTGACCTACATCCAATTCTCAAGCAACCAGTTGAGATTTTTCACTATCTTGCAAGAATTCATTGGGCTTTTTGCAATGCCACAGTATAACTCTACGCTCTGTTCTAAGAGCTTGCAATTTCACTCTTTGCACTCTATCTTAGTGCTTTTCAAATCCCTTGTGAAATCCCCTCACAAAAATATATATCTTCCAGATGAAGATTAGATTAGTTACAACAAATGAACTCTCTATTTTAGAGTGTATATGACAGTTGAAGAGCAGTTTATGAAGAGTGGAAGGCTTTGTCTAAAGAATTTGATAGAGTTTCAGTATTTACAATGCAAAATCGTTACCCACATCTTCAAATAAAGTTCTATTTATAGGTTTATATCTTAACTATACGTTAGAGACAAGATCTAGCCGTTAGAGATGTAACCCAATGGTTACTTTGAAAAACTATCTGTTCAACAACCGCAATTAATGCATCTAACATCCAAGGTTCCAATTTTGGTGTGTCAACAGACAGATTTTACAGAGACCATAAGCTAAAGACTTTAACGTTGAATATCAAAGTTCGTCTGTTCTAAAACAAAATTCGAGTTTTCATCTTTGACAAATGTTTCTTTATTGGGACATACAAATTTTTAAGTTTAAAGTTCTTCTAGTAAGCATGAATGTAACACCTCTCTTAGTGGCCCATTTCCCATGTATTTAATCATTCTAAAGTCCATTATATCATATTATAATCTTGAATCACGGTAAATACCATAATAAAATTTTTCCAACTTTGGTTACTATTCATTTAATCGAATTTATTTATTCCAATTAAACTTTATAAAATCATAACTAAATCAATAAAAAGCATATGCATGTGATTCAAGTCTCTTGGGATAGCTTATAACTTTTTCTACATGGGAAAAATATAAGTCAGTACAATGATAGTACTAATCTATATAGCAAATTCTATGAAATTTCACATTTTATACAAAAACTACAACAAAATCATTTTAATTGGGATTAAATATCAAAATCCGCCAAATATTGCTCACACATCCAATCTGAGTGTTCTTTGGATCATTGGAGAGCTCTTCCTATCTACTTTTAAACTATATATATCATTTGTACTTCATACATCAAAAAGTCTAAACAGTGGCATGTTTACTTTATACAAGACAAAATGACCATTTATATCTTACTACTTTGCCAAACAAAAGCCATAAAATATTTACATGGCCATACATCATTTTCATACTATACCATACTTTAGCTAAGACCTAAGGCATCATAAAAACTAGAAGAAACATACTTAACATTATATTTACAAATTTACACAAAAGGTCAAAACTCATGGCCACTGTTAGAATTATCAAGTTAATGGCCAAATTCTTTCTCCTTTCCTTTCTCTTCCTTGATGGCCTTCCCATTGTTGCTACCTATTCATGGTTAATATTTGGGAGGGTGAGATTCAAAGAATCTCAATAGTTAACACCCAACATGGTATCACATCATCTCAGTAAGCATGAAAACATCAAGATAACACATTTTGAATACATTAACATATTTGCGTCATATGAATTCATAAAATTTTCAGTAGAGTTTCATTTTGAAAAATGGATATCCTAGGGTCTCAATGCCCCTCAATCAACTCAGCCAATACACACAAATCATCTCAAAATATCACTGCAATCATATGACAAGGCATAAAGCACATTGAAAACAAACATCATAATATAATGCAAGTATAGGAAATTAACTACCTTATGATGCTCCCTTGCTTTCCAAACTTGATATGCCACTTCTTGGCCCTTCTAACACTTTATTGAACCTATCCACATCATCCTTTAATCCATTTAGCCACTGATTTTCGGAATTACATAAGACATTTCTCACTAAAACCTAAATTTTTCACTTAGCTTTCCTTTAATCTTTCTTAACACAACACACTTGTTCTTAAGGTTTTGGACCATGGGGAATCCATTTTCGAGGATAAAATCATGAAATTCCAGCTCTAAATACTCCCCCTGTTCTGACCAAAATCTAACCTAAGTGATTGGAAAAGATTTCCTTCAAATCACTTCAAACCATCCATGGATTCATGCTTCTAGTATCTAGTCTATGCTTTTTCCTAAGTTTAATGGTTCAAAACTCATTCCTATTGCTAAATCACATTTTGGACGAAACCCTAAGATGGAAAGAAAGGAAACTAAACCATAGAACATGCTTTGAAAACCATAATAGCAAGCTTAGGGTGGTAGTATAAAAGCTTACCAATTTGTGCTTCAATTTTCCTTTGGTTTCTCCTCCTTTTCTCCAGCCTTTTCCCCTTCCTTTTCTTGCGTTTTCTTGCTTTATTTCAACTGCTAGTTCATGGGTGAAATGGTGAGGGAAGAGAAGGGATTAAGTGGTTAAGTGATTTAATTAAGTGGCTTAATCATTTAATTAACTAAGGTTACTTTATGTCTCCTTTAAGAAGTTTTCTCAAGAGATAAATAAATATTCTTTGCCTCATATAGTGCAGCAATTACGCATGAGAGAGGGAGGAGAATGTTCAAAAATTGCCTAATTTTTCTGATCCAGATATATCTTAATCCGGGTACTTTTTAACCGTACCGATAAAACCGTCTTTATAATAATTTAGCATGTTTGGGCTACAAGACTATTCTAATTTTATTTTTATATTTTCCTAATTATCCTATCCCAAATGGTATCTACATATGGCCCATATCCTGACCTGATTTCTTTTTAACTATCGATAGGGCCCACAGTTTACTTCATCGATTTACTATTACTTTTGGACACTAGGCACTGATTATTTCTTTATTATTGAACATTAACCCTTAATGCCATATACCATTGGACTTCTCTCGTCGAGGGCTTCATTTTGACAGTAATTTTATATATTTACAAAATTGCCCTTGACCCCGGGCTAAATTATAATTTCTGAAACTTTCGAGTCATTAGGTATAATTTTTCCCAAGGCTTTTCAATTTTTTTGACGGAAATTTTAATACTATTGGGAAGTGGATGTCATTTTTATATTTCTTAATGGGCAAAAATATAATTTTTATATTTTTTGTCCAACCAGAAAAAATGATCTCTTTGCCCTATTTCACGCAAACCAGTGTTTGTCCATTTTCACAAATTTCTTGTACATTTTACATTATCATCAATTATATCCTCCTTTATCACTTAGTTTCAAGTGAAATTTTGGGATATTGTAGAGAACAGTTGTTCCATATTTCTACAGTACCTTCGTAGTTCGAAATTTGGTGCCCAAAATTCATCTGTTAGTAAGCAACTCAATAAGGTTCAAAAGTTCTTCTTTTCAAAATTTGAATGTTCAAATGCCAAGTTCATCTGTCAAAGAGATCTCTTATTAGACTTAATTCAAATTCAAATTTCTAAAGGCTAAAGTTCATCTATCAAAAGTGCATTTGAACATACTTATAAACTATCTTTCCAAAGTTTGAGTTTTTAAAAATCAAAGTTTGTCTGTCAGAGGACTGACTTGAAACTGTTTTTAAACTTTACTTTCAGATGAGTGTTGACATATCTTCAGATGAGTTTTTTATTTTTCACAGTTTGTGTTTTATTCGAAATTCAAATTTTCAAAGACTGAAGTTCATCGGTCAAAGGAATCTCTTTTCAGACTAACATATTTTCAATCAGAAGTTCGAATTACAGATATCAAAATTTGAATTTTCAAAGCATCATATTAAGTTTAACACTTCAAAATTCATCTGTTAGTAGGTATTTTTCAAATACTTCATGAGTTATCATAAAAACACATTTTTTAAAAAAAATTTTGTGTAAGATCAAAGCCTTTTACTCATGTGAATACAATGAGAGATCCTACATCTAATCTTATACTCATTTTTGCTTGGATTTTTTCACTTGAGATCTTTTGTACACCTTTAATATCTTGCTTTCCAAGCTCCAGTTGGTTTGGAATCATCAAAACACTTGATTCAACAAATTGGACTAATTACTTAGTTTATAAGTGTAATACAATAAATGTAGGATTGTCTAAGAAGAAAAAATGAGCATTGGAATAAAGAAAGAAAAATCAATATCATGTCTTACTTAAAGAAGAAGAATAGAAAAGAAGCTCCAAGAATTGAAGATCAAAAGGAAGCATACCAAGATTGAGAATGACCAAGTAAAAGTGGAGCTTAACTTTTGAAGACCTAGCTATTAGGCATATTTTGTTTTCACTCAATCCTTGAAATTTACATAATCTTGTTATCATATGGCTTAAATAGTTAGATTAAGTAATCTTGCAAAGTATGACTTAAATGAGTTAGAATAAAGTTACAGTATATTGATTAACAAACAAATTTTGTATTTGACTCATGTTTATTTTTGCAAAGTTCATACTTTGCTTGTCAAAATTCAAAGTTATAGATGTTTTATCTCTGATAGATGAATTTTGATTCTAAAATTTGAATTTCGGGTTAAGTATAATTAGTGAAAGTGTACAAAATTCACATGAAACTTGGTTGAAATTAGACTATTGGTGAAGTTCAAAGTCACTTCCCCTAACAGATGAACTTTGGGCTTCAAAGTACGAATTTCAAAGTGAAAGAATTTGTGAGTCTTGTTAGAACATGTCTCTCTGATAGACAAACTTTGCAATTCAAAATTTGAAATTCATAGAGAAGAACTTTTGTGCCATGTTAAACATGTCTCTAATAGATGAATTTCAGTTTCCAAATTTTGAATTTTAAAATGTATTATGAAAACATGAAGCAACTATTCAAATTCAACAGGCGCACTTCTAATATGAAAATTCACTCAAACTAACATGGAATATCTTTCGCAAACTTGAAATTCGAATGTCAATTAGTAATATATGAATTTTAAAGTTTAACATTAAACACATAACTAAGCTGACTATACAAAATTCATCTATTAAGCCTCAAAATTAAAATATTGGTATGCCAGACATATTTAATGTAATTGTTGAATGGCTCTTTACAGAGCAACAGCTAGAACTTGTGTTTAACAAATAGATCTTATTTTTAATGACTAGTTAAGCCACAAATCTATAAATAGAACTTCATTTGAACTAATGAGTAATGAATTTAAGTAAGTTTTGTGCCAAAATGTTGCTGCAATTTATAAAATCATTGTGTGTGAGTATTCAAAGTTAGAGAGAGACTTAATGTATTTTCCAATTTTAAAGATAGTTTGAATTTTGTAATCTTTCTTTCTTCACTTCTAGGTAGAATCTTAGTGTGGGGAAACACTAAGAGATTTACATATCTTGTAAAGGTGTCAGGAGCATGGCTTTACAAACTCCTATTGAAACTTGTGGGATGTACTTAGGCTTCACAAGTGCCCCAGATCAAACCTATATAGTGACTTAAGAACTGGATGTAGGCCAAGTAGTTAGACTAAACCAATATAATATTGTTCTTAATCTTCCCTCATCAATTGCATAACTTAATACTCTATATTCATCCCTATTTTACTACACGTCATGGTGAAATTAGGTTGTTCTTCAAAAAGGGCAAAAATTTTATATCACCCAATTCACCCCCTTTTTGGGTGACCAGCCAATCTAGAGAGCACCTAATGTGGCTAAGTCTACAATTTATGGTGAAATTTTAAAGTTATAGGTCAAAACTAGACAATATTGGAAAAATTGTCATTGTTACTGTAAGTACTGCTTACTTATAAAATAAGATCAAGTGGCGAAATTTTTCCAGCAATGAATGTAAGAGGCCAATAAGGAATATATGACAGTAATGAAGGGGAGTAGTTATGAAAAGAATCAGTAGGGGAAAAGTAATTTATGATCCAAAGGAACATAAGTCAAAAAAGCAGAATGGCTAACTATTAGGTCTGTTGGCTTCTCAAGAGGGGGTGAATTAGGAAGTTCAAAATTTTTTTGCAAAAGTGTGATATAACAGTGATAGTAAAGGTTTGTAGAAAACAAAGTATAGAAAGAATAAAGCAAATGCAAGGTAAATAAGGAGAGGACACAGAAATCTATTCTAGTTCAGTCTGATCTACTTGACTTACGACCAGTTCTTAAGCCACCACTTGAGATTTTTCACTATCTTGTAAGAATTCAGTGGGCTCCTTGCAATGCCACAGTACAAGCTTGTGCTCTATTCTAAGAGATCTCAAATCTACACTCTACACTCTTACAAAGTGTTTCCCAAATCCCTTGTGAAAACCCCTCACAAGAAAATCTTTCTTCCAGATAAAGAAAGATTTTATGCATAAAGAAAACTCTCTAACTCAGAGTAAATGTGACAGTTGAACTGTAGTAAATGAAATGTGAGAAATAAAAGGCTTTGACTAGTGATTTCTGTTGGGAATTTCAGCACACATGTAGTGAAAAACTATCATGAAATTCCCTCATATGGATCCGTCAATGTTGTTTAGATTGAGATGTAGAAATGAATTTATCTCCGGTACATCCCTTGGTGTTCTTTTTCATTTCTTTAGACCCCAGGAACTAACGCCACTGGTCAACTCCCTCTACCGCTATACACAAGAATGGTGACTCCAACTCGAACGATGTGCTAACACCTCTATTTGGGAACAACTGTACGTCCATTCAGTTTTCACTGTTTGTCCATACAACACCGCTGTTCATCCATACAGCCCACTGTTCATCCTGTACAGCCCATTGTCTACCAGTACAATCTCACTGTTTGTCCATACAGTCATGCTGTTTGTCCATACAACACCGATGTTTGTCTATACAACCCGCTATATGTCCGTACAGTCTCGCCATTTATCTCGTACAGTCTGGCTGATTGTCTGTACAGCCCTCTATCTATTCGTACAGTTTTCATTGTTCATCTATATGCCCTAGATGTTCATCATTCATCTGTACAATTTTTCTCTCTGAGTGTACGCTGCTCTTTCTTTAGGGTGATTCGAATTGTATATTAATTATGTACCCTAATCTATATCAATATATATAGATAGGATTTGGTATTTTTTTAATTTGAATCACTAATTTAAACTAAATCAAATATTAAATAAATAGATTACTTTGAATTTAAATCTATCTATTAGATTAAATTTAAACTAACTATCTAATCTTTATCTAGAATCAAATCTAGATTTAATTTATCGTATAAATCAAATTTAGATTATTAGTTCAAATTCAAATTTAGAATCAAATCTAAATAATTTGTTTATATAAGTGCACTGACTTAGGCCAATTAACCTCTTGGATCTATCCCTATAGTTCCTAATCCCTAGAATCTAGGTGGCTTCTCATAGGTCCTTCATTGAGAAACACTTTCCTAACTAAGTCTTGACATTCTGCTAGGTAGGACTGTCATTCCCAATGAGTAGGATGTTATCAAGATAAAGCACTAGAAATACAATTCTGCTCCCACTAACCTTCTTGTAAACACAAGGTTCATCAACATTTGGATAAATCCAAACTTTTTGACTACTTTGTCAAAACATTGATTCCAACTATGAGATGCTTGCTTCAATCCATAAATGGATCTCTGAAGCTTACAAACCTTTGCAGAATCTTCTGGACGTACAAAACCTTCAGGTTGTGTCATGTACACATCCTCAAGCAGCTTTCCATTAAGGAATGTTGTTTTGACGTCCATCTGTCAAATCTCGTGATCATAGTATGCTGCAATAGCAAGAAGGATCCTGACTGACTTAATCATAGCGACTAGCAAAAAGATTTCATCGTAGTCTATACCATGAGTTTGCTTGAATCCTCTTGCAACCAATCATGCTTTGAAGGTATGCACTTCGCCATCCATGTTGGTTTTCTTCTTAAAAAGCTATTTGCACCCAATGGTTTTTATACCTTCAGGTAGGTCAATCAAGGTCCATACCTGATTCTCATACATGGATTGCATCTTAAACTTCATCGCATGCAGCCATTTTTCAGAGTTTGATTCCATTATGGGCTCTTGTTAGGTGGTTGGCTCTTCTTGATCCAAGAGCAACATATCACTACTATCAGTTAAAAGAAATCCATATCTTTGAGGTTGATGTCATGTTTTATCATACCTTCTTGGGCCTTATGTTACTTGAGTAGGCTCATCAACTTGTTGTGAGTCTTCTCGTTCTTCCATCTCTAGGTCAATTTGATTTTGTAGGTCTCAAACTTCTTTGAGATTTATCTTACTCCCATTGGATCTTTGGAGACAAACTTTTTTTCTAGAAAGATACCTTTTCGAGCAATAAACATTTAATTCTCAGTGGGATTATGGAAGTAGCATCCTTAGTTTCCTTGGGATACCCCACAAAAAAGAATTTTATAGATTTGGGTGCTAACTTATCTGAGGATTGTTGCCTAACATATGCCTCGCATCCACAAATTTTGAAAAAAGACAAACTGGGCTTCTTTCAAGTACATATCTCATATGGGGTCTTTTCAACTGCCTTAGATGGAACACGGTTTAGTGTGAACTCAGCTGTTTCTAATGCATAGCCCCAAAAGGATGGTAGAAGATCTGTTTGACATATCATAGATCGAACCATATCTGATAGGGTTCGATTCCTCCATTCAGAAACACCATTCCACTATGGTGTTCCCGATGGAGTTAATTGTGAAATAATTCCACAATTTCTAAGATGGTCAATAAATTCTTGGCTCAAATATTCACCACCTCAATCAGATCGAAGTGCTTTAATAGATTTGCCAAGTTGATTATGTACCTCATTTTGGAAAGTTTTAAACATTTCAAAAGATTTAGATTTATGTCTCATTAGATAGATATATCCACATCTACTAAAGTCATCTATAAAAGTAAGGAAGTACAGGTGACCACTTTTAGCAGTTGTACTTAACGGACCACATACATCTAATATGATTAGGCCCAATAAGTCAGTGGCCCTTTCACTATGTCCAGTAAAAGGTTGCTTTGTCATCTTTCCCAATAAACAAGATTCGTAAGTGTCAAATAATTCAAAATCAAATGAATTGAGAAGTCCTTCTTGATGGAGCTTTGAAATGCATTTCTCATTTATGTGGCCTAGACGATAATGCCATAGGTGGGTCAGATTCAAATTGTTTGACTTGATCCTCTTGGTAGATATGTTATAGATATGTTCCTTAATGGGAGCTTCAAGGTTCAAATAGTAATGACCACCATGCAAATCTCCATCCACATAAAGGATGTCATTACAATAAATAGAACATTTTTTATTCCCAATAATTGAAGTAAATCCTTCCTCATCTAAATAAGAGAGTGAAACAATGTTCTGACTTAAAGCTGGAACACAATAGCAATTGTTCAAAATTAACAAAAGCCCACTAGGAAAAATTAATTCATAAGTGCCTATGGCTAAAGTAGCAACTCTTGCTCTATTTTTGACTCGTAGGTCTATTTCACACTTTTTCAGCTTCCTACTCCATTTGAGACCTTGCACATTTGTACAAATGTGAGTTACACGTGCAGTATCTAATACCCATGTGGAGAAGTAGAAAGATTAATTTCTATAACATAAATACCTGAAGTAATAGCCCCACTATTCTTCTTTTGCTTTAGATCTTCCTTGTAGAGCTCACAATTCCTCTTCCAATGACTGGGTTCATTGCAAAAGAAACAGAGTCCTTCCTTAGGAGGCTTTGTTTTCTTGGCTTCAGGCTTGGGTTTTGGGTTAGGCTTGGGCTTCACTTGCTCCTTAGACTTGTTGTCCGGGCCTTATCCCTTTCACTTACCCTTGCCTTTCTTTTTCATTCATTTTCCTTTCTGAACCATTAAAACATTGCTGGGCTTTTTCTTGATGTTTTGCTCAGTAGTTTTAAGCATCGCATGCACTATAGAAATTGATTTCTCCATGTCATTCATATTGTAGTTCATGACAAACTGGTCATAACTCTCCAAGAGTGAGTTTAAGATCAAATCTGTAGCTAACTCTTGGGTTATAGAAAATCCAAGCCTTTCAAGGTGATCAATGTAGCTTTTCATCTTTAAAACATGAGAGCTAACTGATGCACCCTTAGTCATTTTGTAGGAATATAAGGCTTTCACGGTTTCAAACCTTTCTTGCCTTGCTTGTTGTTGGAACATTTCCTTGAGATACCCAATCATCTCATAAGCCTCCATATGTTCTATATCTCTCTGAAGTTCTGGGATCATGGTGGCTAACATCAAGCATCCTACATCCACAGAGTCATTGAGATGCTTATTATAGGCATCCTTTTGGGCTCTTGGAGCATTGGCTGCAGACTCCTTAAGAATGGGTTCATCTAAGATATATGACTTTCTTTCCTACTTGAGAACAAATCTCAAGTTCCTAAACTA
Source organism: Adenanthera pavonina (assembly GCA_026686845.1). Classification (NCBI taxonomy): domain Eukaryota; kingdom Viridiplantae; phylum Streptophyta; class Magnoliopsida; order Fabales; family Fabaceae; genus Adenanthera; species Adenanthera pavonina. The sequence continues at coordinate 20,405,416 of JAIVEN010000005.1, read as the reverse complement.
GTCAAGAAAGTTGGTCCCACTGAGTTTGTCCTTATCAAGGACAGATCGCAATGATAGTGTAGCAGAATTACTCATCGACATTTTCACAACAAAATATGAAAAATTAAATTAGTAATTTCCTACTATAAATTAACCCTCATTTAGTTTAGCAGGCTAAGACCCATATTTCCCTTAATAGTAAGTCCGCTTTGGTAAGATGCTTAAAATTAAGTTATTTAGGTAGGTAACTTATTTACCAATTACATCACATGTAACTCTTAGATCATTATGTGATCCTGTCATCATATGACCCGACCTATTTAATTCAATTTAATGCCTTGAGACCTAAAACTATTTTGATAGTCTCAATTAAGTCATACCATCATGAACCTTTATGAGTATCACCATTACCTAAACTGCCTCACTAAGATAACCTAAGTGTATCCCATTTTTGTGGATCCTACATTTAGGCGATCAAAGCCTTGACAGGTGTTCATTAATGGGTGGCATTTATATAGAAAATTTAATTCGAGGGATTTTATAATATTGTTATTATTCATACATCTATTCATCACATGAACATATATATAATGGTGTCATCCCATGCATGCATATGATCTTATCATAAAGCATAAAATAAATGTGTCATAATATGGCCCATCTAACCTACATCCTCCAAAGCCAATAAAATGATTGTTCTAATATAACACTTATAAAAGAGACCTCGATTGAACATTTAAGGGGAGTGAAGTGAGAAGAGAATGTACATCCATAATATAGAGAGAGGCAGGACACACAGGCTGTATTTAAAACCACAATATCATCCTAGGGCCCTATCATGCACCATACCCATCCAATTCAAACAAATCACAACATATATATCACAAACATCTTATCTAATGAAAAACTATAACCTTTGTGATTTTAGTGTTAAATTAGATTAATCATATATGAAACATATTGAAAACCCGAATTACATACAAACGGATTTTAATCGAATCATGTCATAACAACAACAGATTCTCGTATACATATGCAAAAACATATTTGCATCACATATGAAAATCACATGAATCTCATCACGTCATATATCAATAGACATTGAAATTGTTTAAACAGATTCACAATTGTTTCAAAAACCATATTTCACATAGATATATGATGTTAGAAACTGAATTGAGGAATACGATTTTTCAAAAACATATAGCACATATATGAATGATAGATTTACAGTCAAATTGAAAACTGATTTAAAAAAATGAATTGGACAAATTGAGTTCACACACATAACACATATATGCAATCATATATTCAAGAACTCATTTTAAAGAATCATTTATGTGGCTTTGGTACCACTATTTCAGCACACATGCAGTGGAAAACTGTCATGAAATTCCCTTCTATGGATCCGTCAATGTTGTTTAGATTGAGATGTAGAAAAGAATTTGCCTCCGATGCATCCCTTGGTGTTCTTTTTCATTTTGTCAGACCCCAGGAACTAACGCGACTAATAAGCTCCCTCTACCAGTATGCACATGAACAGTGAGTCGAACTCAAACAGTGTGCTAGCCTCTCTTTGGGAACGTCCGTATGTCCATTCAGTTTTTACTGTTTGTCCGCATAGCCCTGCTGTTCATCTCGTACAACCCACTATCTGTCCATACAGTCTCGCTATCTATCTGTACAGTCTCGATATTTGTCCTGTACAGTCCTGCTGTTTGTCCGTACAACACCACCGTTCATCTGTACAACCCGTTGTCTGTCCATATAGTTTTGCTGTTTGTCTATACGCCCTCACTGTTTGTCATTCGTCCATACAATTTTTCACTCTCTCAGTGTACTGTTGCTCTCTCTTTAGGGTGATTCAAATTGTATATTAATTCTGTACTTTAATCTATATCAATATATATATAGGATTTGGTATTTGTTTAATTTAAATTAAATCAAATATTAATTAAATAGAGTAGTTTGAATTTAAATTTATCTAATAGATTAAATTTAAACTAACAATCTAATTTTTATCCAGAATCAAATCTAGGTTTAATTTTTCATATAAATCAAATTTAGATTATGACAATAGTTTAAATTTAAATATATCATATAAAATTAAATTGAAAACTAATTTATTTGAATTAATTTGAACAATATATATTTCAAAATAATATAATATATATTATATCAAACATATATATATTTCAAATTTTAATATATATATATATATAATTCTACAACCCTAAATTGAGCAATAAATTCATTGAATTTAGACACATTTTAGATTTTATAAATCTGGACATTTAAGCTCGAGTTAGCCCATTCTTGTGTGCGACCCTGTAGGCTCATATGATGTTGGCAATGGGATAATAATACTATTGGACCCACAAGTCACAAGTGGCCTTTAGCAAAACATTGTGACTACCTAAATCATATGAGGTCGGAGATCCGATGTAACCTATCATATAACCCGATCACATCCCTTTTGTCTCATGATATATGGGTCAAGTATGAGGCAAGGAAACATCATCCTCATTTTACTCGACCATCACTTTCTCGATCTCCGAGCAGACTGACAGAACAAATGGTAACTCTTCCATTCGAGCATGACCATGCATTTCTCAATCTCACTTATCGAGGGCCCCAGTATATCTCTCCATTAATTCGAGAGATAAATTCTATCTTGATCATTCATCTTCCTCCACACAAGTTCCACTATACTCGATCATAGCCTTTATGATCTCCCAATTAAATATGACTTTTGACTATGCCAAAGTATAGTGTTCCCTATGTAGGAAGTCATGATGATCTCAGGTCTGAGGGCTTAGTGACACGGTTATATATGAGATATGCTTATAACTTGATCTATGCAGCTATCTCATTATGGGTCGATCCAGCGCCTATTCTCTAACAGGAGCTTATGATTTTGATTTGCATCTTCATACATAATTATCAATCAAAATCATACTAACCTTAGTTCATCATTGTTCCCACAAAGATGATCAACTAGGGACATTTAGGATAAAATAATTTATCCAAGGATATTATTATAAAGAAACATGTAAACAATATAATAATGTAGGAAAAAACACCTTCTTTGTTCATAATGAAGAACAATGTTCATAATACAATGATTAGCCTAGGGCATAATCTCCAATAATTTCAACAAAGTTTCAGTATTTATAGTATAAAATTATTACCCACAACTTCAAATGAAGTTCTAATTATAGATTTGTGACTAAACTAGTTGTTCGACACAAGATCTAGCCATTAGAGATATAAACCAATAGTTACTCTGCAAAAATAGTCGTATATTAGGCCTTAATTATGATTCATTAATCATAATTAGAGGCATAAATCACCTAGAAAATTAAAACAGAATTTTTCAAAAATTTGGTGGTACTGTTCACGTGGTAAAACCATTTGACCAATTGAATTTTGAAAATGCATAACTAATAATAGAAAAATCATATTGAGATGATTCAAGTTCCTAAAATTATACTAAATCTAGATCTGCATGTGAAAAATATGAAACAGTAACTTCATTGGGCCAATTCATACGATAAATTTCTTGAACTTTTTTTGTTCATTCAGTCATTTTTCTATCTTCCAGTTTTCTGACCTCAAATTTGAAAAATCATATTTCATTCTATTCTGCACCAAATCATATATACCCTATTCCATTTTAAAGCTCTACATGTCTACTTTATAGAAATATTTTTCTTGTATATTTATTTCACTTGCACATGGCATGACATTAACTTGGATCGTGAATTGTTAGGTTGGAAAAATTTTGGCAAAAAACCCCATATCTTCCATTTTATACCTCCCATTACCTCCAAATCTGTGGCATGTGAAACTTAAAATATTTCTATAAATATAAATCACTGAATTTTTGGAGCTCATCTTTTGAAATTTCCAGTACCTAACTTTTAGATTCTAGTTTTCCCAATCTTGTCCTGTTATGAACCCTAACTTTGAAAAATCGTTACTTTTTCTACATGACCCCAAATGGAGTGAATTAGGTGTCATTTTGAAGCTTTGGATGTCCTTTATTTTTTGTAAAAACACCAGAAACCTGAACTAATATCAAGTATAGAATAGGGATGAACTAAGTGGATATATCTGGAAAATTCCTTGTTTTAATATATATTGCAATTTGCTTGCCAAAACCCATGTAAATAAACCCATTTTGGCATAAAACTTGGTAAAACATAACTTCATATCACAAAATCTAGAACTGGAAATTATCATACATTTCTACAACATTAACATAATATTCACTATTTTACAACTTCCTACAAAAGCAAGGTACAAATAACTATTCGTATTATAACATGATAACTTGCACATCAACAACTCATCATTGTCTTCTTCATACCTCTGCTCTTTCCTTAGCCATTTTCCATGGTTTCTCCCTACATGGTTGGTTATTTGGAAGAGTGAGATTCAAAGAATCTCTATAACTTTACCCAATCATGCAATCATATCATCAAGAACATTCATAAAATCATCAATGAATTTCATTAAAATATATGGTGCCATATTATTTTATAAAAATTCTGGCAGAGTTTCATTTAGTAAAATGGACATCTCAAAGTCACATAGCCCTTAACAAACTCATCCAACAACATATAATCATCATAAAACATCAACACAAGGATATGACAAAGCAATAAATTCATAGAAATCAAATATCAAAATATAATACATTACTTGGTAAAATGCTACCTTAATGTATTCCCTTCCTTTCCAAACTTTGTACACCTATTCTTTGACTTGCTTAAGCTTCCTTGAACCTACACATAGCACCAATGAAGCACATAAATCAGTGATTCATAGCCTTGCTTCACCAAGTGCTTATCAAACTCTTGAAATTTCACTTTGAAATTCTTTTGGTTTTTCCTTGTATCCATAGTTGTTCCTAAGGTTTTGGATCATGGGGAATCCATTTTTAGGGTCAAAATTCTGAAATTCCATCTCCATAATAAACCCTAATTAGGTCGAAAATAGCATAAAAATTGGAGGAAAATATTTACTCTAAACTAGTTGCAATAACTTGTGATTTCATACTTCTAGCAACTTGCTATAACTTTTCCTATATTTATTTGGTTTAAGCTCCACTTTCTCTCTTCAAATCCTCCATGGATGAAACTTTCATGGTGAAAGGAGAGGAGAATACTTCATAAAATGGAACCAAACAACTCAAGGAATAAACTTGAGGTGGCATAGATCTTACCTTGATACTTGCTTTCCCAAGCCTTGATCTTTAACTTCACTTCCTCTTCTCTCTTCTCTCTTCTTTCTCTCTCTCTTTCTTGTGTTTTTCTCTCTCTATTTGTTGCTGAATGACTCGTGAAAATGGTGAGGAAAGAGAGGGATTAAGTGGTTTAATCACATGATAATCATGGTTAATAGCTTTAATTAATTATGGTTACTTTTATGCCAAAAACCAACAACATCTTGAGGAAGTTTTTACCATACATTTTTGCTGCCCAAGCTGTCCAATCTCATGCCTAGGGAGAGGTATTTGAGTATCCAATACCACTTAACTTTTCCTGATCTAGATATATCTTGAACCAGGTAATTTTTAATTATACCGATATAACTGCTTTTTATAGTAATTTAGCATTTTTAGGTTACAGGACTATTCCATATTTTTATTTATGTTTCCTTAGTTATCCTATCCCAAATGATATCTATGTGAGGCCCATATCATGTCCCGGTTACCTTTTATTTGTCTGTGGGACCCATAATATATTTTATCAGTATTAAGTTACTTTTAAACACTTGGCACTAATTATTTTTTTATCCTTAATTATTAACCCTCAGTACCATATACCGTTAGACTTCTCTCATTGAGGGCTTCAGTCTGACTATAGTTTTGCATATTTATAAAATTACCCCTAACCCCAGATTCAATTATAATTTCTAAAATTTTTAGGTCATTAGATGTAATTTTTTCAAAGACTTTTGCACTCTCATTAGACGTATTTTTATTGCCTTGGGACATGGATGTCAATTTCATAATTCTTTAAGGGTAAAAAAATAAGTTCTTATTTTTTCGTCCAACTGGAAAAAAATGACCTTTTTCTCTATTTCACGCAAAACGATGTTTGTCCATTTTTGCAAATTCCCTATGCATTTCAAAATATTATAGCTTTCTTGAGATGTTACATATTCCATGTTAAAATATACAAATTTTCATATTCAAAGTGCATTTGTTGAGTATAAACATTGTCTCATGATTTTATAATGCACTCGAAATTTGAACTTTGGAGGCTAAAATTTGTGTCTCAATGGTTAGCTCAACATGGTACAAAAGTTCTTCTCTGTGAAATTTGAATTTTGCATTTCAAGATTCGTCTATCAGAGACATGCTCTAACAAGACTCACAAGTTCTTATTTCAAAATTTAAATTTTGAAATCCAAAATTCGTCTGTTAGAGGGACTAACTTTGAACTCCTTTTGCACTTTAATATCATTCAAATTTTAACAAGACTTCACAAAAATTTTGCACATTTTGTCAACTATGCTTTAGTCGAAATTTGAATTTTAGAACTTTAAATTCGTCTATCAGTGATGATAACTCTGGAACTTTGAATTTCAGCAAGCAAAGTTCAAATTTTGCACAAAACATATCAGAATTAATAGCAAAGTTTGTCTGTTAGTCATTGTTTTCAAATTCTAACATATGTTAACATAGGATAACTATGAAAACACTTTTTTAAATGCAATAAGAATATAAACAAGTAAAAAGCAAAGCCTTTTACACCTTTTACTTTGTGAGAAATCCTAATAGTTAAATCTTCACACATTTCTCCTTGGATTTCTTCATTTGTCTGGTCTTACACTCCTTTGATATTCTCCTTCCAATCTCTAGTTGTTTGAAATCATCAAAACAAAATTCAACATTTTCCACCTTTTTGACGATGACAAAACAACTTGCAAACTAGATTAGTACTTGGGTTTGCTTCAAAGAGCTCCCCCTCATCATATGCATTAAAATTCAATGGTAAATATAGCATATGTTTTAGAATTGAGAAGATAGGAGATTAAAAAGGGAAATATGGAGAACATATTGCATTGATTCATTTGAAATTCAGTATAAAGATTCAATTAAAACATAAAGCAAGTATATGGCATTGTAGGATTAACATTTAAGTAGAAGAGATGCTACAAAAGATGCAAAATTACATAGCCCTAAGATCTAAGATCTAAGTATTTCTAGCTTGTCACTCCTTCCTAGTCTTGAGCTTGATCTTCTTCTTGCCATATGTTTTGCCAGATTTCCCAGCCTCAGATTTCCCAATTTGCTCATCTTTTGTCTCCCCTTTTTTGGTATCATCAGGGACTAGAGCATTCATAAATGGAGGAGGAATCTGTAACATGAGAATTGCTCAAAGTGGGACAGGAATGAATGGCATAGATAGAGTGATCTTTGGAAGCTTATCTTCAGCATCTGAGACTATTTCTTGAACTTCCCTTTAAAGGTTGGCTAATCTAGCTCTTTATTCTAATGACAGCCCATATTTAAGGGAAGGAGGTTGAGGAGTAGGTAGAGGAAATATCTTGTCAAGTCTTTTCTTCTGAGCTTGCACAATTGCATCCTGCGCAATAGCAGCAATATCCATATAAGGCATGATACCTCTCTCCTCATTTAAAGCAGCTTGGATAATAGGTGCAAAGGTGATAACTGCAATGAGTTTCTCCATTTGCTCAGACTCTTGAGATTATAGGATTGTTTCCTAAGCAATATCCTTCATCATAGGCTTATGAGAGACTTCTTCCTAAGGGACCTCTTCCTTCATGGCATAGTCCAAGGGTAGACTAGGGCTTGCATCATTGCTTGAGGCTTATGGGTTAGCAGCAGCATCAACAACCCCAGTAGCAGCATCTGTAGCAACAGGGTCAAAGGATTCTAGTTTAAAAGGGCATGGAGGTTTAAGAGAAATAGATTTTATGAGCTTAGGGGGTCCAGGTTGAGGTGGTGATGATGTGGTAGGGATAACATCTCTGATGTGTTCATAGGTATCATCAATCACCTTCAAATTCTTGGCTAGTTGAGTGGTTTGATCCTGCAAGTATGCAAACTGGGCATTCTATTCTTCTCTGATGCTCAACATTAAAGAGGATAGGCTATTACATAACTCCGTAATTGTGGTTGGCTTGGACCAAATGGATGGAGTTGAGGGTTAAGGTGGCTGAGTGGGCTGTGGTAGAGGAGAAACAGGTTGGGATGATTATGGTAAGGGCTGAGTGTGTGGAATAGCCTCAGAAGTTCCTTCTTGCTGTTGTGATTCTCCTCCCTTATAAAACAAATCTTCTGACTTCCCTGCACCATTATCAATCCACCTCCTTTCCTTTCTTTCTATACATATCCTCATCAATTCTTCCTCCTTGAAGACCTCAGTGGGCTTTCCTTTGCCCTTCTCCAAATGCTTAATCTTTGCATACTAAAGCATCTTAGTATTGATGAGACATGGGACAAGGTGGAATCTTTCCTTTGTTCCCTTGTCTTGATCATGCGATGGAAGATAATATGGCCCAGATTCAGTAGCTTTCCACAGATCAAAGTAGTCATCACTTGAGCCTCAACCGGTGTAATCAAATTAAAGCTTGACCCTTTGTTAAAGATGATCCTGGACACTATGTAGTATAGAACCCTAGCTTGTACAATTAGGTCAGAGGGCTATACCAGTCTCAAAGGAGGCTTATTCTCATACCTTCTAAATGGAGTATTTAGGAATGTGTTGTCCTTGTAGTTCCAAAACTATGCACCTTCCTCATCTATATATCTGGAGGTGGTGATGTCAATCTTGAATCCCTCTTGTCCAGGGATCTCCAAAACTTCATTGATAGTAGTTTCATTAGAGAGCCACAGAGTCCTAGACTTGAGGTTAACCTACCATCTCTTCTTTTTGTTATTGAATGATAGGATAACATACCACGTCTTAATTACCTTATCGTCATACCTTTCCTTAATTTCGAACAAATTCTTATATTAAACCAGCTAGATCCCAGCATCAAAATTATTGGACACTAGAAAATCTTCTAAGTTAGTACAATGAGGGGTTATTACCTTTTTGGTCACAAACTTTGTGATGTATTCCTCCAATATTTAGGCACTATTGCACAAAGGTTTTATAGTTAACTATAGTTCCTTTGACTCGGTGTTAGAAGTGGAGACAACAAGGGTTGGTTTCTTTGATTCATTCTTAGGTGTTGCTCTCTACTTTTTGGAAGGAGTTCCTTTGATGGATTCACCTTTTCTCTTCTTTGTTTTTCCTTCTTTAGATGCATATTGAGTCTTGACCGCTCGTTTGGGTCTAGACTCCTCTTTTCCAACATTAGGATTCTTAACCCTTTCCATTTTTGTAATAGATTGAAGACTAGAAGTGCTCAGAAGGGGTTTATAAGGATCAAGTAGGAGTTTAATCGGTTGGAAATAAAGATTCACCAAAGGAATTAATGAGAAATTAAGAGAGGAGGCGAACAGCTTTCAGAGAGAGATGAATAGGGTTGTATCTGTTTAGAGTGTGACCTTCTAGTTCAGCTTAAGTAACTGTTCAATAGATGGATTTTTAGAGTCAAAATTTGAATTTTGAGTAGTTTCATTACCTACTTATCACAGAGAAACTATCTGATAGACAAATTTTCATCCTTAAAGTTAGTCTATTAAAGGCTTAGTTATGGATATACTCTTCAACAGACGAATTTTGAGTAATCAAAGTTCAAATTTTGAGAGTACGATCATGAGACGTTCAATAGATATATTTCAGCTCTAAAATTTGTCTAACAGAGACTTTTCATTAATAGATGCTTCAACAGACAAATATTATGTTCCTAAAGTTCAAATTTTAGTATTTTTATTTGAAGGCGGGCATGTAAGAGACATTCATCAAATGAATTTTAGGGTTCAAAATTTGAATTTTGATACTTTGTGAAGAAACTTTTGAACTAAGAATTTTGAATTACTAAAAATTTGAATGTTGAACACATAGACACAGTCAACACTTAAGCTAGCATTCAAAATTCGAATTTCAACTAAGAAACAGACAAATATTGAACAAATTATGAGTACTATAACAACATGGAGGCACTGAAATACATCTGTTTAGCACTTAAGTTCAAATTTTAAGCATGTCAACTCATTCAAAATCATAATCTCGCATGGAAATTCATCTAATAGCATCCAAAATGTGAATTTTACATGATTGAACACATAGATAAGGGCTGAAAATTTGAATTTTCATGTCTTCTTCAGTAGTAGTTGACTAAGCAGGTTTGATATACTCCATTATCTTGATTTTCTATCATCTACTCCCATGAGGAGTACCTACAAAACATCTTAAACATACTCCAATGCTTAAGTTAGTGTAAATTTTAACAATTTAACTTCAGAAAGTTAAATAGTTTTGATTAGAAACTTGCTTATAGTTTATTGGGATTCACCATTCTTAATTCTCTTTTGATCTTACAATATCCATCTTCCAGCAGTGACTTAGTCAGGATGTCTGCAATATGATCTTCAATAGGGACAAACACTAACATGATATCTGTTTTCAAAACATGGTCCTGTATGAAGTGATGTCTAACTTTAATATATTTTGTCCTTGAATACCTGACAAGATTTTTTATGATATTAATGGCACTTTGATTATTACATCTAATTGGTATTTCCTTCATCTCAATCTCAAGATCTTTAAGTTGCTACTTCTTCCAAAGAACTTGAACACAGTAGCTTCCAGCAGCTATATATTCAGCTTCTGTTGTGGAGAGAGCTACAATATTTTGTTTCTTGCTAAACCATGAAACTAAAGATTCTCCTAGAAATTGGCACATCTCAGTTGTGCTCTTTCTATCAATTTTAGATCCAACAAAGTCAGCATCAATATCCTATGAGCTCTACTATATTTTCCTGTGGAAACCAAAGTCCTATATGTGATGTTCCAATTAGATATCTAAAAATTCTCTTCACAATTGTTGCATGGGACTCTTTGGGACATGGAACCTTGCACACATGCAAACACTGAACATAATGTAAAGTCTACTTGCTGTTAGGTATAGTAGGGAACTAATCATTCTCTTATATTGAGTTATATCAAATGGCTTTTCTCCTTCATCCATATCAAGCTTTATTGCAGTGGCCATAGGAGTTCCCATTGGCTTAGCGTTTTCTATTCCAAATTTATTCAATAGCACTTTTAGTTACTTTGATTGATTAAGGAAGATGTCATCATCACACTGTTTAATTTGTAGTCCAATGAAGAAGTTGAGTTCTCCCATCATTAACAACTCAAATTCGCTCTGCATTAACTTAGAGAAATTCTTGCAAAGAAATTCATTAGTAGCACCAAATATGATATCATCGACATGAATTTGAACAATGAGCAAACTTTATTTTATTTTTTAGTAAACAATGTTGTATCAACTTTCCCTCTATTAAATCCTTTTTTAATTAGAAAGTTGCTTAGTTTTTCATACCATACTCTAGGGGCCTGTTTTAAATCATAAAGAGCTTTCTTCAATTTATATACATAGTTTGGCTTTATTGAATCCTCAAAACCTGGACGTTGACCAACATAAATCTCTTTCATGATATAACCATTTAGAAAAGCACTTTTTACATCCATTTGATATAGCATTATGTCCTTTATGCATGTATAGGCTAAGAGAATTCTCATTGTTTCCAATCTTGCAATTGGAGCAAAAGTTTCCCAATAATCTATGCCTTCCTCCTGATTGTATCCTTTGGCTACCAACCTAGGTTTGTTTCTAATTATTTTTCTTGATTCATCAAGTTTATTTCTAAATATCCATTTAGTTCCAATAATTGAGTGTTTCTTGGGCCAAGGCACAAAAATTCCAAACTTGATTTATTTCAACTTGATTAAGTTCTTCTTGCATAGCTAAAGTCTAGTATTCATCTGTTTAAGCTTCTTTAGTGTACTTAGGTTTAAGTTAAGAAATAAAAGCACAATTGTTCATTTGATCCCTAAGTTGTCTTCTGGTTTTAACATTCTCTTGAACATTCCCAATCACTTGATCAATAGGATGACTCGTTTGATATCTCCAAGCTCCAGGGAATTCTTGAGAATTTTTTCATTATGCTCAGATTCCATATCTTTCTCTTGAATATATTTTTCTACATTAGTAGATTTTGATATTTTTGGAGGTTCAGTTTTATTATCTTCAGAAACGTTCATGTTCTTGAAGCTAGAAATTAGTTCATCCTCATCTAAGACATGTTTAGACTATATGCGCAAATTCTTCTACAGTTCTAGACGTTTTGTTGAACACCCTATATACTTTACTTCTACTAGAATAGCCAAAGAATACACTTTTGTCTAACTTGTCATTAAACTTACCTAGATTCTCTTTTTCATTGTTGTGGATGAAGTTCTTGCATCCAAACGCATGCAGGTGTGAAGGATTTCGATTTCTTCATTTGTAGAGCTCATAAGGTATCTTCCCTAGAATTGGTCTGATATAGGCTTTATTAATAATGTAGCTTGTTGTGATCACTGCATTAGCCTAGAAGTATTGAGGAAGCTCTTTCTTATTCAGTATTACTCTTGCCATTTCTCCCAATGTCCTATTCTTCCTCTCCACCACTCTATTTTGCTGAGGTATCCTTGGAGCTAAGAAGTTATGTCAATTCCATGTTCTTCACAGTACTCCAAGAAGCTTGAATTTTCAAACTATCCTCCATGATTAAACATGATAGACACAATAGAAATACCTTTCTCATTTTGCACTTTCTTGGCTAAGGTTAGAAAGGCATCAAATGTCTAATCTTTGGAGAAAATAAATAGAGTCCAAGTGAATCTAGACTAATCATCTACAATTACTAACACATGCAGATTTCCACTAATGCTTTTTACTCTCGATGGACCTATCAACTCTATATATTGCAATTGTAGTGGTCTAGATATAGTGATGACATTTTTAGGCTTGAAAGATAACTTAGTTTGTTTCCCTTTCAGACATACATCACATTCTCGATTATTTTCAAAAAAAAAATTTATAATCAAGTGACTAATTCGTTCTTAATTAATTTGTTTAATTGGTTCATGTTAACATATGCCAATCTTCTATGCCACAACTAACTTTCTTTATCTTTACTAATTAAACATATAGAATCTAAAGTAGGAAGTTAATCTAGATTAATGGTATAGAAGTTACCATCCCTTTGAACTCTGAGTCAAATAGTACCCAATTTCCCTTGTTGCATGTTTGACTCATACTGAGCAAGTTATGGTTGAGGCCAACTACAAATAATGCATCTTTTATAGATGTTTTAGGATTCTTACCCACGATGCCAATGCCAACTACTTTACCATGTTGTTCACCTCCAAAGGTCACTTTTCCTCATTTCTTGTCTCTAAGGGTGATTAACTTCTCCTTATCACCAGTTATATGTCTTGTGCATGTGTTGTCCATATACCATTTGTTGCTCTTACTAGCTCTAAAACATACATGCAAAACAAAGTTCAATCTTACTTCTTAGGTACCCAAATATATTTGGTTTCTTTTCTATTAGTGGCATTCTCCCTAGATATAGATGTACCTTTGGGAGCACATTCTACCTTCCTACCAAGTCTATTTTTCTTTAGCCAGCATGAACTGGAAATGTGTCCCCTTTTGTTACTGAAGTGGCAGGTGATAAAGGGACTGTTAGATTGTGATACAGGAACAAAGCAATATAGATAATATTTTTGTTTCGCATATTTGGGTTGGGCATAAGATTCAATAGTTTTCAAATTATTACTTTTCTTCTTATATCCATCAGCATGTACAAAGTATCTTATATATAAATTTGAATTTTCCTTTTTATTCTTTTCATTGATTGTACAAGGGTTATAACTAAGACCAGTTTTTTCTTGTGCAATTCTCTTACTACCTAGAAATGTAAACAACATGTTTTTACCTTTGGTAAGTTTAGCCAAGCTTTTGAGAAGATATTCATTATTTTTCTTTAGTTTTATGCATGATGCACAACAGGTAGATTCAACTTTGTGTTGAGATCAATGTTAAACATTTTAAATCTGATTCTAGCTTACTAATCGTCTTCTTAGCTAGTTTTAGTTCTTTTGCGGTTTTAATGAATTCATCATGTAGATCATGAAAGTACCAAGTAGTTCAGAACAGGAGGGGTCAAAATCATTTACCTCATCTTCATCCTCACTATCAAATGAATTTTGAGTTTCTTTTGTTGCATGTGCCATCAGACATATGTTAGTAATTTCTTCTTCATCTTCATCCTCTTCATCTAAGCTATTGCCCCAAATTGATGAGATGTAGACCTTTTCCTTTTTACCTTTCAAAGTAGCTTTCTTTTCTTTCTCTTACTTTTTCAAGAATTATGGGCATTCCCATTTGATGTGCCCTTACTTCTTGCATTCATAATGGGCTTTTTGATTTTCGTCTTCTTGTCTGCTATTGCTCTCTTCTTGAAGAATTTATTATTTCACAATTTACTATAGAATCTTGCAAATTTCCTTACCAGCATAGCTAGAGTTTCTTCGTCCAGTTCTTCATCATCATCAGAATTCTCTTCTCCTTCTTTTGTAGCTTTTAATACTAGATCATTTTTCTTCTTGTCTTGTCTAGCATTCTTGAGAGCTTTCATCTTGCCCCTCATATTCTTCAAGGCTACCGAAGCAGGTTATGACAAAAGCCATTGATTCTCCTCTGGCTTCTTCTATGCCTGTTACTTTTAGTTACCATTCAAGAGAAAGAGCTTTGAGGATTTTTTTGACCTTTTCTAGCTGAGTATATTCCTTGCCAAGACTCTTCAGCTGATTCATAATGGGTGTTAACATTTTCTACAAATCTTTAACACTTTCTCCTTCCTTTATCCTGAAAATTTCATATTCTCCAATATAGGAACTTAATTTGTTCTCTCTTACTCCAGCTGTTCCTTCGTGAGCAATATCCAGAGTATTCCACATCCCTTTCATTATGGTACATTGAGACACTATAAAATTCATCCTAGTTGAGAGCATTGACCAGGCAATGTTTTGTTTTGTAGTTGAGCAAAACTCTTCTCCTATTCTCATCATTCCATTCCTCCTTAAGCTTCTCTCTATAGTTGCCATCATCATGGAGTTTCATCAAGATAAAGCCATCTTTCTTGATGACTGAACAAATATCTAGATCAATAGACTAGAGATATATCTACTGTAATATCTTGAAAATTTTTCTGGATATTTAAGGCTCAATATTTTAAAATCTATAAAGAATTTGTAAAAATGGGTATACACCGTTTAACATAAAATAGGATAAAGAAATTAATTATCTCAGTTGAAAGAGAAAATGAGAAAATAACCATTTTGTCCCTGAAGGAAAAAAAAGAAAAGAAAAAGGAAAAAAGGAAAGAAAAAAACATAATAATAATAATAATAATAATAATAAGGAATGAAGGCAGTGGACACAAGATTAAGGAAGTTTATGAATTTTGGGAAAAATTACCCCTAATAACCCAAAAGTTTTAAGAATTATAAATTGGCCTCGGGTTAAGGGCATTTTTGTAAATATGAAAAATTATAGTCAAAATGAAGTTCTCAATAAGTTAGACTCAATGAAATATAGTATGGAATTTATTAAGGTCAAAATCATATTTATTGGGTGATTATGATTTAATATTAATATTTTACCCGATAAAAGTCACTTTAAACTGCAGGAAAAGGCAATATTGATCCAAGGACAATGATTGGGTCTTGCTGAAATATATTTTGAGTCTAGATAATATTTTGGATCAAAAGTAATGGTTGGATAATCCTATACCAATTTAGTGACAATTTTGGTAAAAATACTTAATCGGTACGGGTAAATTTAATCGGTAAAGAGTATTTTGGTCCATTACACTTCATAAAGCAATTTTTAGCAAAAAAATGGGGTGAGACACATGTGAATGAGAGATGAGATACAAATGGAATTATGTGAAAAGCTTTTGTTATAAAGTAACCAAAGTTAAAAGGATTAATCATGATTAAACTTGCCATTAGATATCTTTCCTAAAAGCCTTGAGTTAAGTGATTAGCTTTCATTTCCACCTCCATTCACTTCTGGAACTGCAGCAAGAAGATGAGAGAAGCACAAAAAAAAATTGGAGCCAAGAAGCAAGATCAATTAGAAAAGTTTGGTCCTCAAACTTCTAAGGTAAATCTCTATGGTCACTACCTTGTACGTACTTGAGTATTGTTGTGTTTTATGGAGTATTTTCTCCTCTTTCACCTCTATAATTTTCTACCTAGAGAGAGAAAATGAAGCCATGAAGAAATTAAACCATAAAAAGTATCATATATGCCATAAGGTGCAAGAATGTGTCATTAGAGTACAAATTAATTGGTTAGTTATTTTTCTATGATTTATGGTAATTTTCTGCCTAATTAGGGTTCATTATAGGAAGGGAATTTCAAGTTTTTGACCTCAAAAATGGATTCCTTGGGTCCAAAATAGGTTAGAACAAGTATGTTGTACAAGGAATGCATGATGGATAACAAAGTGCAAATTTTAGTTCAAGTGAGCACTTTGTGAATGAAATTGGATAATTAGTAGTTAATGGCATTATTTTATGATGCTATAGGATCCAAAGGAGTTTTAGAAGATCAAGGAAAGGGTTTGTAAAGTTTTGAGATTAGTGGAAAGCTCAGAGGTAGTTAACTCACCTATCTATGCTTATGTATTGTCATTGATGTTGCTTGGTTTGAATGATATGTTTAATGTTTGGAATGTTGTTTGGATTGTTTGAAGGGTAATGTAACCCTGGATATGTCCAAATGCAAGGGGAAGTGCTGCCCAATTTTTTATAAAATGGTTATGCCAAAATGATTTGATTGCATACTTGATGTGCTTTTAGATGAATACTTGCAATATATATGATGATATGTGTGCATGATGGTAGTTACTACTGAGATTCTTTGAATCTCACCCCTTTCCAAATATCTAACAAATTTTAGGTTCAAGTTATGGCAAGATTACTCAAGAAGGGAAAGGCAAGGAGAAGCAAGTTACTCTTCAAGATAGTGATGTTTAGGTTGATACTATTATATGAGAGGTTATATAAAATCTTATGGTACATGATCATGCTATGTTTCCATATTAATATGTTCCTCTAGGTTCTTATGGAGTATCATGTAAGATAAAGGCAAGTTATGGCTATTTATGTATATATTAGTGTGTATTTTGGAAAGTTGGAAGAATGCAAGAGACTTTTCTGAACATGGTTGGGAATTCGAAGTACTATACATACCTCGATATGTTCAATATATGAGTGTTTACATGTATGAAAACTAGACATGTGTAACTTTCCATAGACACAAAGATCACTCAATTTGGAGTTGTGTATGTTTTATGGTGATTTTTCAAACTTATGGTCAGAATCAGAAATTTTCAAAGATAACCATTGCTATAGTGCATATAATACGAATTTACTGTATAAGCTGGCCAAGTAATTCCCCTGTTAAACATTTTTCCCATATAAAATCTTTTAAGCTATATTTAGAGACTTGAACCATGTCAATATGATTTTTCTTGATTTAGTTATGTATTTTCAAAGTTCACTAGGTAAAAAGAAGTTAACCAAGGGAATGGTACCCAAAATGAAATAAATTGGTTTAAGTTATTTTATGTAATCAAGTCTCTAATCAAGTATTAATGGACTTAATTATAGTTTAATACATGGGAAATGAGTCTAAGTATGAGGTGTTACATCTACATTCTTATCTTCCAGTATCCATAGTGTTTTCCATTGAAGCCTGGAGGTTTGTTGGTATTGTTTCCTTCAGGTAGGATGTTCTCTCCAAAGGCAGTCATATATTCTCCAGGATAGCTAGATCCTTCAGTTGGGAGTTCAGGTTCTGATACAACTTGTTACGTCTGCTGGCTTCCCAAGAAGGGGTAAATTGGGAAGTTCAAAATTTTTCTACCAAAGTATAATATAGCAGTGACAATAGAGTTTTGCAAAAAATAGAGTATAGAAAGAACAAAGCAAATGCAAGGTAAATGAGGAGAGGACACAAAAATTTATTCTAGTCCGATTTGATCCACTGGACCTACGTCTAGCCCTCAAGTTACCAGTTAAGATTTTCCACTATCTTACAAGAATTGAGTGGGCTCCGTGCAATGCTATATTACAAGCTTGTGCTCTATTCTAAGAGCTCTCAAATCTATACTATGCACTCTTACAAAGTGCTTCCCAAATCCCTTGTGAAAATCCCTCACAAGCAAAATCTTCTTCTAAATGAAGAAAAGATTTTATACAACAAGAAAACTCTCTAACTCAGTAAATGTGACAATTGAAGTGCAGTAAATGAAATGTGAGAAATAAAAGGCTTTGACTAGTCATTTCAACAAAGTTTTAGTATTTACAGTACAAAATCGTTACCTACAACTTTAAATAAAGTTCTATTTATAGATTTGTAACTAAACTAGTCATTAAACACAAGATCTAGCCGTTAGAGACATTAACCAACGGTTACTCTACAAAACTAGTCATTCACTAAATGCATTTAATTCATCTGACACATAGAAATTCGAATTTTAGGTGTCAACAGACAAATTTCACAGAGATTATAAGCTAAAAACTTTAACGTTGAACTTCCAAAATTCGTCCATTCAAGAGTAAAATTTGAATTTTGATTTTGTCACATATATCCCATGTTAAAAACATACAAATTTTCATATTCAAAGTGCATCAGTTGAGTATGAACAGTTGTCTCATGTTTTTCCAATACACTTGAAATTTGAACTTTGGAGGCTAAAATTCGTCTGTCAATCGCTAGCTCAACATGATACAAAAGTTTTGCTCTGTGAAATTTGAATTTTGCATTTCAACAATCTTTTGTTAGAGACATGCTCTAATAAGACTCACAAGTTCTAATTTCAAATTTCAAATTTTGAAATCCAAAATTAGTCTGTCAAAGGGACTAACTTTGAGCTCTTTTTGCACTTTAATATCATTCATATCCTTCCAAGCACTATTTGTTTGAAATTATCAAAATACTTGATTCAACACTAACAACCCTAATGTGACTATGAAGGAAAATGTAGGATCTAATGTGACTTCTATTGGTGATAACCATAGTGATCACTAATTGGAAGGACTACCTGGATCCATAAAATGACCCTGTAGCAATTGCAACATCTCTAAAAGTCCAGATATCATAAAATGCCTAAAGAAATTGAGAAAATGGAGAGACACCGTCATGCATGAAAAATCGCAGTCATTTTTCCAGGTTGGACAGAAAAATAAGAAAATTGTACTATGGCACCAAGAAACAAATTTCTTTTCATTGTAGTCCCTAAAGGGGAGGAATCACGTCAATTTATTAGCCTTGGTGAAAATTATGAGTTAGGACCCAAAAGAATTATAAATATAATTTTACCTTGGTCAAGGTAATTTTGTAAATATACAAAATTACTGTCAAAATGAAACTTAGGACAAAACGAATCCAATAATATATAGCACTAAGGTTAACTAATTAAGTGTGAAGAAAAAATCAATGTCAAGGGTTAAAAAGTAACTTTATATTGAAAAAGTTACTTTGAGCTCGGTAAAAATAAAAAAAGGCAAAAAAAAAAGACGTAGTTGGGCAACACAAAAAGAGTTTTTAGGAGACAGGATAGTAAAGTAATTCCATATACAAGTTTACTTTAACCCTACATTCATAGAGTAATTTTATACTGCAAAAAGTAATTTTACCGGTCCAAGTGTAAAGTAACTAATACAAAGTCACTGCACCAGATTTAGGCTTTATAGGCACATAATAGTAGGTGATTATATGAATAAACGCCTACAAAAATAAGATAAGAAAGATTTATAGATAGTTATTTAAATCGCAACCTACAAAATTCAAAAATTGTAGGTGGTTATTTAATAACCGCTTACAAAAATATTATTTAATAAAAAATAAAAAATAAAAACATAAAGTAGGCAGTTATCTCAACAACCCCTTACTTTGTTTTTTTAATTAAGTTTTATGAATTAAAAATACAAAAAAACTCTTCTTAAAAACAAAAAGTAAGCATTTTCTATGATAACTACATACTTTTCTTTTATTTTAAGCCCTACCCCTCTGATTTCTAAACAAATCTCATCTCACCTCTACTCCTCTGGTTTGAGCTCTCACTACCTATTTCCCTCCCGTCGAAGTTTTCTGAGTTTTGTGACTTACTAGCATTCAGTTCAACATGGTTGTAATCTCGTGCTCTCTCTCTCCTTGCTTGCTTATTGTGTGGGTCAACCAATGATTTTCTTTCTTCCACTAGGAGTCTGCTCTCTCTCTCCTTCACTATCTTCCACTAGTTTACTGTGTATTCTTCAATAAATCAATGATAATAGCTCATCTTCCATTGCTTTGCCTCCTTTCCTCTTACCACATTCTCCATCCTACTTCTCCAATTAAGATAAAGTAGAAAATCTAGATTTCTATCCATCTCTCTGATTTATGCTATTTTTGAAATTTTTCTACTTTGTTGTGCTTGGTATCATATAAATAGATTGATTAAAAAAAATAAAATAGAGCAAACTTGTATGGATGGCCAAACACATACTTACAAGGAACCCTTCCCCGGTTGGATTGAAGGTTTGAGGTTGTTAGATATGCTGGCTTCCCAAGAGAGAGGTGAATTAGGAAGATTAAAGTTTTCTGCAAAATTCAAGAGAGTGATAAAAGTAAGAGTGACAGTAAAAACAAAGTATAAAAGGTTAACCAAGTGTACGCAATATAAGGGAAGAGAAGACACAGATGTTTATCCTGGGTTGGTCTCTTTATCTTGACCTACGTCTAGTCCTCAAGCTACCACTTGAGATTTTCCACTATCTTGCAAGAATTAGGTGAGCTTCTTGTAATGCCTCAGTACAATTTGATGCTCTGTTTCGAGAGCTTACAATTTCACTCTTTGCACTCTAGCTAAGTGCTTCCCAACTTTTTTGTGAAAACCCCTCACAAGAAAATCTTTCTTCCAGATGAAGATAAGAATGATTACAGTGATTAAACTCTCTAATTTAGAGTGTATATGAAAGTTAAAGTATAGAATGTGAAGTATGTGTGAGTAGGAGACTTTGACTCAAGAATTTGGCAGAGTTTCTGTATATAATGTAATTTTTGTTTCCCACATCTTCAAATGCAGTTATATTTATAGATTTTTGTCTTAACTATACGTTAGAGACAAGATCTAGCCGTTATAGACATTACCTAACGGTTATCGAAAAACTATTCATTCACCAACCACATTTAATGCGTCTGACACTCAAAGTTTGAATTTTGATATATCAACAGACGAATTTCGTAAAGACCGAAAGTTAAAGACTTTAACGTTGAACCTCGAAGTTCATATGTTATGAAGCAAAGTTTGAATTTTGATCTTTGAAAAATGTTTCTATGTTGGAACATACGAATCTTCAAGTTTAAAATACTAATGGTAAGTGTGAATAGTTATTCCATATTGCTACAGTCCTTTCGAAGTGCGAATTTTAGTGCCTAAAATTTGTATGTCAGTGGGCAGCTCAAGAAGATACAATAGTTCTTCTTTTTGAAACTCGAATTTTCAAAAGCCAAAGTTCATCTGTCAGAGAGAGCTCTTATCAGGTTTAATTCAAATTTCAAATTTCTGAGTACTAAAATTCGTATGTTAAAAGATTGTCATAATAGACTTGCAAGCTGTGTTTCCAAAATTTGAATTTTCAAAATTAAAGTTCGTATGTTAGAGAACTAACTTAGAACTCTTTTTAAATTTTACTTTTAAATGAACTCTGACATATCCTCAGATGAATTTTTCATTTTTCATGATTTATGTTTTACCCAAAATTCAAATTTTCAAAAGCCGAAGTTCGTCTGTCAGAGCGAGCTCTTATCAGACTTAATTCAAAATTCAAATTTATGAAATCAAAGTTCGTCTGTCAGAGTAACCTCTTTTTTGACTAATATATTTTCAATCTGAAGTTTGAATTTCATATGCCAAAGTTCGAATTTCCAAAGTAGCAAATCAATTTTAATACTTTAAAGTTCGTCTGTTAGAGGGTATTTTTTAAATATTTCATGAATTATCATAAAATCACTTTTTAAAACATTCTTTTGCAAATTCAAAGTCTTTTACTCACTTTAAACACAATAAGAATTCCTATAGCTAAGGCTCTTGGATTTCTCCATCTGAGATCTTTTATACACCTTTGATATCTTTTTTCCAAGCTCTAGTTGATTGGTTTGGAATCATCAAAACACATGATTCAACAAAGGTATTGTCTTCTACTTCTAATGTAAATTTAAAATTTCATGAAGAATCTATTTTAGTTTTTCCAAATTATATATAAGTACATGTGAAATCTTTATTTTGTAGTTAATTTCTTATTGATACAGACCACTTGATAGCTAGTGTAATCAGGGGCTATGGTAAAGGAAAAATAGCATGCTTTCTTGGTCATCCAAAGACAATTATAGATGTGGTAAGTTTGGGTAAGTTTTTTTGTTATTATTAATTAAGTTGTATATGTGTGTACTGAAGTATGATTTACATATATATGAGTTTGAAATTTAATATGAAACATAAAAGGAGAAGTATATGCACAAGATAGTTGGTTGGAAAACTAGGGAAAATTTCACCTCCTTAATTTGTATGACTCAATAGAGTGGCGCAACAAAAGAAAGAAAAATCCTCCCCCAACTCTATTTGAATCAAAGGTATAGCTTCTCTTAATTGGATGCTCATTTTCATTATGTTCATAACTTTCCATTTGGTGTTAATTTTTCCAGTGATGATAAGTCTATTGGAGATTGTGCCATAAACCAATCATTGTATTATGAATATTGTTCTTCACTATGAAAAAAGGTGTTTTTTTTCTTATATTATTATATTGTTTGCATATTTTCTTTATAATAATATCCTTGGATAAATTATTTTATCCTAAATGTCCCTAGTCAATCATCTTTGTCAGAACAATGATGAAATAAGGCTAATATGATTTTGATTAATAATCATATAATAATTATGTATGAAGATACAAATTAAAATCATAAGCTCCTATTAGAGAATAGGTGATGGATCAACCTGTCATGAGATAGCAGCATGGATCAAGTCATAAGCATATCTCATATATAACTGCATTACTAAGCCCTCAGACCTAAGATCATCATGGCTTCCTACATGAGAAACACTATACTTCAACATAGTCAAAAGTCACCTTCAATCAAGAGATCATAAAGGCCATGATCGGGTATAGTGGAACTCGTGTGGAGGAAGATGAATGGGCAAGATAAAATTTGTCCCTCTAATTAATGGAGAGATATATCTGGACCCCTCAATTAGTGAGACTACTAAATGCATGGCCATGCTCAAATGGAAGAGCTTCCATTTGTACTGTCAGTCTACTCAGAGATCAAGAAAGCGATGGTCGAGTAAAATAAGGATGATGTTTCCATGCCTCATATTTGACCCATATATCATGAGACAAGAGGGATGTGATTGGGTTATATGATAGGCTACATCGGATCACGTATCTCATATGATTTGGGTAGTCACAATGTCTTACTAGAGGCTACTTGTGACTTTGGGTCCAATAATGTTATTAGCCCACTGCTAACATCATATGAGCCTACAAGGTCACTCACAAGAATGGAGCAACTCGAGCTAGAATGTCCAAATTCATTGAATCTAAAATGTGTCTAGATTTAATGAATTTAATATTCAATTTAGGATGATAGAATTATATATATATTTGGTATATATATTAAAATTTGAAATATAAGTATATGTTTGACATACTATATATTTGATATATATTATATTATTTCAAAATATATATAATATTCAAATTAATTCAAATGATAGATTTAAATTTAAACTAATGTCATAATCTAAATTTGATTTAGATTTGATTCTAAATTTGAATTTAAACTAATAATCTAAATTTGATTTATATGACAAATTAAATTTAGATTTGATTCTCGATAAAGATTAGATAGTTAGTTTAAATTTAATCTACTAGATAGATTTATATTTAAACTAATCTATTTAATTAATATTTGATTTAGTTTAAATTATTGATTTAAATTAAACAAATATCAAATTCTATTTATATATTGATATAGACTAGGGTACAGAATTAACACAATTCAATTCACCCTAAAGAGAGAGCGGCCGTATACTCAGAGAGTGAGACTGTAAGGACAAATGACGAACAACAGCTGTATGGACCTCATAACCAGAGGTGCTAGCACGCCGTTTAACTTAGACTCACCGTTCGTGTGGAAATCGGTAGAGGGAGTTCAACAGTCGTGTTAGTTCCTGGGGTCTAACAAATCAAAAAGAATACTAAGGGATACACCAGAGGTAAATTCTTTTCTACATCTCATTCTAAACAATGTTGACGAATCCATGGGAGGGAATTTCTTGATAGTTTTTCCACTATATGTAGGCTGAAATTCCTAACAGTGGTACCAAATCCACGTCAATGATTATTTAAATCGAGTTCTTGAGTATATGATTGCATGTATGTGATATGTGCGAACTCAATTTGTCCAATTCGGTTTTTTCAAATCAATTTTCAATTTGATTGTAAATCTGCCATTAACATATGTGATATATGTATTTGAAAAATTGTATTCTTCAAATCAGTTTCTGAATATAACATCATATATCTAACGTCATAGCGAGACCGCAGTGGCTATCTAGTCGTAGCGCAACATAATCTTATTTAATGTTAAAATCACAAAGTTTACAGCTTTTCATTAGATGAGATGTTTGTTACATGTTGTGATTTGTTTGTTTGAATTGGATAGGTATGGTACATAATATGGCCCTAGGATGAAACTATGGTTTTAAATACAGCCTGCATGCCATGCTTCTCTCTATATTCTAGAAGTACATTCTCTTCTCACCTCACATCCTTCAAATGTTCAATCAAGGTTTCTTTTATAAGTGTTATATTAGAACAACCCTTTCATTGGCTTGGGAGGATATATGTTAGATGAGCCATATTATGACACATTTATTTTATGCTTTATGATGAGATCATATGCATTTATGGGATGACACCATTATATATATGTTCATGTGATGAATAAATGTATGTATAATAACAATATTATAAAATCCCTCGAATTAAATTTTAAGTATAAATGCCACCCATTAATGAACACCTGTCAAGGCTTTGATAGCCCAAATATAGGATCCACCAAAGTGGGATACACTTAGGTTATCTTAGTGAGGCAGTTTAGGTAATGGTGATACTCATAAAAGTTCATGATTGTATGACTTAATTGGGACTATCAAAACGGTTTTAGGTCTCAAGGCATTAGATGGGATTAAACATGCTGGGTCATATGATGACAGGATCCCATAATGATCTAAGAGTTACATGTGATGTAATTGGTAAATAAGTTACCTACCTAAATAACTTAATTTTAAGTGTCTTGCCAAAGCAGACTTACAATTAAGTAAAATATGGGTCTTAGCCTGCTAAACTAAATGAGGGTTAATTTATAGCAGGAAATTATTAATTTAATTTTGCATATTTTGTTGTAGAAAATGTCGACAAGTAATTTTGCAACACTATCATTGCAATATGTCCTTGAGAAGGACAAACTCAATGGGATCAACTTTCTTGACCAGTTTAGGTACTTGAGAATTGTTCTTAAATAGGAAAGAAAGTCATATGTCTTAGATGAACATATTCCTAAGAAGCCTGCAGCCAATGTTCCAAGAGCCCAAAAGGATCCCTATAATAAGCATCTCAATGACTCTGTGAATGTAGGATGCTTGATGTTAGCCACCATGATCCTAGAACTTTAGAGAGATCTGGAACATATGGAGGCTTGTGAGATGATTGGGCATCTCAAGGAAATGTTCCAGCAACAGGCAAGGCAAGAAAGGTTTGAAACCACGAAAGCCTTACATTCCTGCAAAATAACTGAAGGTGCATCAGTTAGCTCTCATGTTTTGAAGATGAAATGCTACATTGATCACCTTGAAAGGCTTGGATTTCCCATAATCCAAGAGTTAGCTACATATTTGATCTTAAACTCACTCCTAGAGAGTTATGACCAGTTTGTCATGAACTATAATATGAACAACATAAAGAAATCAATTTTTGAATTGCATACAATGCTTAAAATTGCTGAGCAAAACATCAAGAAAAAGCCCAGCAGCATTTTAATGGTTCAGAAAGGAAAAGGAATGAAAAAGAAAGGTAAGGGTAAGGGAAAGGGAAAAGGCCCAGACAATAAGTCCAAGGAGCAAGACAGGCCCAAGCCCAACCTCAGATCCAAGCCTAAAGCCTTCGAAGGCAAAGCCTTCGAAGGAAAGACTGTTTCTTTTGCAATGAACCTAGTTATTGGAAGAGAAACTGTGAGCTCTACGAGGAATATCTGAAACAAAAGAAGAATAGTGGGGCTATTACTTCAAGTATTTGTATTATGGAAATTAATCTTTCTACTTCTCCAATATGGGTATTAGATACTGCCACTACTACAAAATAACTATTTTATGTCTCTTATTTATGTTTGTTGAAATAAAAACAGACATAAAAAGTTCACCAATGGCAATTTTGTAAATAAGAGTGTAATATTGTGGCTTTCTACGGCTATTTTTTAAAAAACAGCCTTAGAAAGGAAATTCAATGTTTTTAATAAAAAAATGTTGTATATTTATTTTTTTGAAAAAACTAAAAAGGAATTTTTTAAAGAAATAGTTGTATTTATTGAAGCATTTTGTGGTTATTTAATAAATAATAATGCTGAAAAAGATAATATTTATTTTTTAAAATAAAAATAGTATTTTTATATTTTGAAATAAAATAAAGTCAAGGTTTTTAACAAAAAATTATTTTAAATTAAAAATATGATGTTTTAGATTAAAATGTTGTTTATTTATTTTCTTTTTTAATTTGAAAAAGAATGTTTTTTTTTTCATATTTTGGTTTTTTAAGGAGAGCTTTCTAAGCCTGTTTTTCAAAAACAGCCATAAAAAAGTTAATAAAAATTTCAATGCCTTACAGTAAAAATTGTAGTAAATTTATTTTCTTTTCTAAAAATAAAAAAGGAAGTTTTATTTTTTTCATATTAAAAAATTTAAAGGTTTTTTTGGTTATTTTTCAGATAGGTAGAGATAGAAAAATTTTCAATTAAAAAGAACTTTTTCATTTTTATTGATTTTTTGGTTATTAAGGATAGTTTTCTATGGCTATTTTTGACAAAACAACCAATGAAAGCTACCTTTTTATAATTTTTATGTTTTACATTAAAAATTATTGTATATATATTTTTTTAAAAAATAAAATAGAAAGTTTTTAAAGAAATAATTGTAATTAGTTAAGTATTTTGTGGTTATTTGTTAAATTAAAAGAATCAGATTTTATCTATTTATTTCTTCTAAACCTGTCTCAAAATCATTTTATTCTTAAGTAATTTTATTTGCTGTCATGAAGAGAGAGAGAGAAAAATAATGTTTATTTTGCAAAAGTTGTAAAAGTATAAGTGTATTTTACATTGCAAAATGTCATTTGTTATTATTTTCCGTATAATATACCTTAAATTTTAATTTCAATCAATTAATTTTTTTTTTGCAAATAATTAAGCTCTAAAATATTTTTATCAAATAAATTATTTTAATTTATAGAAATTAATTAAATTAATTTTTAAAACTAATTACTCAGGCTAAATTATTACACACTATCCGTTCTATTGAATTAAGAGTTTTGATGATTCCAAACCAACCTTAAAAAGCTTGGAATAAAGATATCAAAGGTGCCCAAAAGGTTTCAAGTGAAGAAATTCTGGATAAATATGTGCAAAGATAAATGTAGGATGATTAGTAGTGTTTTATTTGAGTAAAAGACTTTGATTTGGTGAAAAAATGTTTTAAAACCTTGATTCTATGTTAAATCATGGAATATTTGAAAAACACCCACCAACAGACGAAGTTTGAAAGGTTAATACTGATCTGTCATCTTGGAAATTCGAACTTTGCCTTTGGAAATTCGAATTTCGTACGGAAACAGAACAAGTTTGAAGAGAAGCTTCTCTGACAGACGAATTTTGACTTGAGAAAATTCAAATTTTGATAAGTGTCTAAAAGAAGCTTTCAGTAATAGACGAACTTTGGGTTTTGAAAATTCGAATTTTAGACAAAATGTAATTTATGAAAACTAAAGAAATTCATCTGAAATCATGTCAAAGTTCATCTGAAACCAAGTTTGGATTGGATTTCAAAAATGCTCACAGACAGACGAACTTTGAACATGAAAATTTGAATGTCAGAAACTAAGCTTGTGAGTCTATTGCAAAGATATGTTGACATATGAATGACAGTGTTTATAAATTCGGATTTTGAAGTAAGCCTTAAAAGAGGTCTCTCTGACAGATGAACTTTGCCCTTTGAAAATTCAAATTTTGAATCTTATGAACTACTGTGCCTTATAAACCAGCTACGGACAGATGAATTTTGGGATTCCAAAATTCGAATTTCAAAGGCACTGTAGCAAATTGAAAATACTGTTCACACGTAACAGAAAAACTTTTTACTTGAAAATTCGTATGTCACAACAAAGAAACATTTTCAAAATATCAAAATTTGAATTTCAATTCATGACAGACAAACTTCGAGCATTCAACATTGAAGATGTTAACCTTCGGTTTCTGCGAAATTCGTCTGTTGACAAACTGAAATTTGAATTTCAGTGTCAGAAGCATTAAATGCGGTTGGTTAACAGATAGTTTTTCAGAGTAACCATTGGATAACTTCTCCAACGGATAGATTTTGTCTCTAACGGATATTTGAGACCTAAATCTATAAATATAACATCATTTGAAGTTGTGGGTAACGATTTTAACATTGTATATACTGAAACTCTGCTAAATCATCTACTCAAACTCTCTTACTCTCTCACTTCAATATTTTGTTCTTCAACTTTCATATTTACTCTGTTTAAGAGAGTTTAATCCTTGTAATCAATCTTATCTTCATCTGGAAGAAGGATTTTCTTGTGAGGGGATATCACAAGGGATTGGAAAGAACTTTGTAAGAGTGCATAGAGTGAATGAGTAAGCTCTAGAAACAGAGCATCATCTTTGTACTGAGGCATTTGCAAGAAGCCCACTAATTCTTGCAGAATAGTGGAAAATCTCAAGTGATGACTTGGGGACCGGACGTAGGTCAAGTGGAGAGATCAAACCAGGATCAATATATGAGTTTTCTTCTCTTTACTGGAAATTTTACAGTTTATTCACTTATCTCTGTTTTACCTTCTATACTTTGCTTTCTTCACTTTCTTGACATTTTGCAGAAAATTTTCAAGCTTCCCAATTCACCCCTCTCTTGGGAAGCCAGCCTAACTAACACCTCCTTCCCCAATTTCACACTTCCCTCCACAACTTTTTGTCTCATTCTTTGCCGCCCCAAACCCTTTTTCTTTGTGTTGCTTCCTCCCTCTAGCTTACTTGTCAAACCGTTCCATCACCTACAATGTCGAAGCTCAGTCTCAAGGTAGAAGAAAGGTGTTGATAGAGCTCCACCCCATTTTCTTGAAGCTCAACCGCAAGTTCAATTTTTCCTTTGGTTGTTACGTTATTCAGGTTTGTTGCTTGCTCCAATCAAGCTTGTTAGTAATTTACCCTCTCAATCCTTTCTCTCGTTCTTCCACATTTATAGTTTGCTCGCTCCCCCACTCAACTCAATGTTCTGAAGCTATCAAGCTCTCTCGCTATGCTTTTTTCACTTAACTCGTGGCTTGCTTCTTCTATTGTGGGTGGCTAGCTGTTCAGCTTAACTCGTGCAAAGTCTCATAAGGTTAAAAACTTACCTTGATTATGAACAAGAGAGTGTATTTGGGAGAGTAAGTCCCAAGAGGTAAAATTTTTTCCTTGTTTCTACCCATTTGTGGCCTGTTTCTTCTGCTCATTTTTTGGCATCTTGATTTCTTGAAATTTGTTGTGTGCATGTTTCTGATAGGAGTCTGTTTCTTCAAAAATCATGAGGCTGCAAGTTTCCTGAGCAAAAGAAATTGAAAATTAAAGTAGAAGCGCATGTGGATGGCAAGTACTCATCCTCCACTAATGACATAGGTGCCAGCTGTATAAAATGATGTTTCTTTGTCTATGTTCTACCATTATTTGAATAAATATAATTGCAGCTGAGCTTGAGAAGAACTTATGTAAGGACTTTTTTTTTCGTAAGTGAAAATTTTCATCAATAATTGGTTGGGCTTTTATTTGATAATCTATTTGACAAATATTTTTAGTTGTCCTTTGACTTAATAGTTTTTATGATCCATGCTTCTTTCAAAGTTCTTAATGATATTATTCGTATCGGAGAAATTTTTAGATTCTTCCATTCCTGAATTTTCCAAAGTTTCCTCATTTTCCTTCTCTAATTCCTACTTCTATTACGTACTTACAAGTTGCAACATTCCTCCAATCATTATTTAAATAGTTATGCTCATCAAAAGTAATCATATTGAGTTGCTTATGATTGTTTTAGTTTACAGTTTGATTGATAGGGAAAAAAACATGGTCCCACATGATTGTTTCATTTGTGTTTGTTTGAAAATCAAGGCTATTTAATATATCATATTTCCATATGGAAAAAAAAACGAACAAGGCAATGACTCTGCCAATAGGTCTTTTGTTTCTTTAGTATCCATTTTGTCTACCTCCTAGTCCAGGTTCACTATAAGCAGTTTCACTAAAAGAATAATTGATCTTTTGACAGAAATAAACAAAAACAAATAAGATATATACGTATATATATATGCAAAGCTTAGAAAGTGTGTTGAAAATAAATTAGGGAGATATGTCTAATGTTGCCTCGAGTTTCGCTGACCCCTTCATTGGAAGAATTGTTTCTCAGTTTTTGTGATGAGAGGGTTCTCAATAACTTCCTCTATATTAAGTGTTTGGTTGAACTCTGAAAATCATTTAGACTCTCATCTCTACCCTCACTTTCTCTACTAATATTTACTTCTAGGTAACTTAGATTAATTAGTCTAATTGATGCCTCTATTTGATCCATTTATACATACCCATTTAGGTATTTAAGGTGCTATCTAAAAAGAGTTTTTTTATTTTTCCCTTTGTAACACTGAATTCCAAAGTAACATTTTGTCCTGCAACTATTTGAAACAAAACATAGAGCTTATAAAGGTACTTCATTAGCTTATAATAAAATATTTCAGGACCTACTTGTTGAGTTCCATTCCATTATGTTTCTAATAGGATCCTCAATCCAAGAAGAAATCATGGATTTGCTTTTTTTTTTTCCTACCACAATGTTGTCCCGTTGATTATTCTCGGCAAAGGATGTCAAGCGCAAGTTTTAAGCTAGATGGTAATACCCCAATTGTCACATGGGTAGAACCAAAAAGCTCATCTAGTCATTTTACTTTCTCAGAGGTAATTTTTTCTTTAGGATGGATTATATATTTTAATGGTGGGTTTTTTTTTTATTTTCTAGGATAACTGAAGCTGGAGACTAATTGAAACAAGGTGTGTTTAGCTTGAAGATCTTTGAACATCATTTTCTCTTTAAAGTTTTGTGATTCTATACTAGCTACTAAGAGTACTTGAAGTTGAAAGCCATCTATATTTGAATCTCCACAAAGGACTCAAAAGGTACATTCCTCTTCTAGCTTGAAAATACTTATATCAATTACAATAGTAATTATATTCTCATATTTGTCAAGAAAAGTTAAGATTAATAATTTATAAATAATATTAAAAGTAGACTACAATATATTATATATTGTTATCAAACCTTGATATAGGGTATACTTCAATAACCAAATTATCTTCCTACATTACTTGGATTGTTGACTGGTCTTACATAATTGAGATTGTGGTTTGTGAGAATCTAGTTCTTTCTCCCCTATCTTGAATGAAATTGACGACCTTGAAAAACATGATGTGAGCAAAACTTCTAAAACATAAATGAATCTGTTTACCACTCGATTAAGTATTTATATTGATTGGAGATTTGGTTATCCAATTGCCGTATATAATTCGTCATATATGCATTTGGATTATTTATACTTCAAATTTAATTTGTTTGTTCATGGATGTTTAGTTAGGTAATGATGGATCATAGTTGGATAAACGCCAGAAGGACTAGTGATGAATATGAGAATGGCGTTGAGCAGTTCTTAGAATTTGCTAAAAGAAATGTTCCTGATAATAACGGGAGGTTTTACTGTCCTTGTGTAAAATGTTTGAATGGGAAGGGATTGAGTATTGAAGAACTAAGAGGCCATCTAATTTGTTTTGGGTTCAATAAAAACTATACACAATGGCTATGGCATGGAGAAACAGAACTGTGAAATGTAATTGAAAAGGAGGAAGTTGATGTTGATTTGAATAATTGAATAGAGGACATGATCTGTGATGTAGGAGTAGAGTATTTTGAGCGAGCACATGCATATGATAGCTTGTGCACTACTGCAAAGGAGCCTCTATAGCCGGGGTGCAGTAAATATACACAGATGTTGGCGGTGTTGAGATTGGTCAACTTGAAAGCAAGAAATGGGTGGAGCGATAGTAGTTTCACTAGTTTGCCTGAGTTGTTGAAAGATATGCTTCTAGAAGGTAATGAACTTCTGGACCATAACTATAAGGTGAGAAAAATCCTTTGCCCAATCAGTATGAAGTATAAAAAGATACATGCTTGCCCTAACAACTGCATATTGTACAAAAAATGAATATGAAGAGCTACATATTTGTCCAAAATGCGGGTCATCACGCTATAAAGTCAAGGAGTGTCTTTCAAAGGTGTTATGGTATCTTCCAATAATACCAAGGTTCAAGATCTTGTTTGCTAATGCAAAGGATGCAAAGAATTTGGTATGGCATGCAGATGTGAGGAAATCTGACGGAATGCTTGGACATCCAACTGATTCTCCTCAATGGAAAACAATTGATAAACTGTTTCCAGATTTTGGCCTTGAACCAAGAAATTTGAGGCTTGGACTTTGTATAGATGGAATGAATCCTTATGGCAACCTTAGTGGTATACATAGCTCATGGCATGTTCTTCTAGTGGTTTACAACTTGCCTTCTTAGTTATGTATGAAACGCAAGTACATCATGTTGTCTATGATGATTTCAGGCCCAACACAGCCAGGAAATGACATAGATGTCTACTTGGGACCTTTGATTGAGGACTTAAAGGTGTTATGGGAGGAAGGTGTGGATGTGTTTGATGCATATCACAAGGAGTCCTTTAAGCTTCATGCCATGATCTTTTGCATGATAAATGACTTCCCTGCATATGGAAACTTGTCTAGATACAGTGTTAAAGGCCACAAAGTATGCCATATTTGTGAACATGGCACATGCTACAAACAACTTGAACATGGGAAGAAAACTGTCTACCTCAGTCTTCGAAGATTTCTCAAAAGGCACTACCCTTATCGTAGATTAAAAAAATCTTTCAATGGCCTACAAGAGTATGAAAATGCTCCAAAGGCAATAACTGTAGAGCAAGTTCATCAACGAGTGAGAGACATCAATGTGATCTTCGATAAGAACCAAAAGCTTGCAACAGAGAAGAATTTATGGAAAAAGAGGTCTATCTCCTTTGACCTTCCATAATGGTGGAGTATTGTGGTTAGACACAGTCATGATGTGATGCATGTTGAGAAAAATGTGTGTGATAGTCTTATCGGAACACTTTTGAACATAAAGGGGAAGAGTAAGGATGGTGTGAATGCAAGAAAAGACTTAGTTGAAATGGGAATACGAGAAGACTTAGCTCCACAACTAGTGGGAAAGAGGACTTATTTGCCTCCAGCTTGTTATACATTGTCCAAAAAAGAGAGAAGAAGTTTTTGTGAGTGTTTACATGGCATCAAAGTACCACAAGGGTATTCTTCAAATATCAAGAGGTTCGTGGCAATGAATGATTTGAAACTAGTAGGCTTGAAGTCTCATGATTGCCATGTCTTGATGCAACAGTTGTTACCAATAGCTATTTGGGACATATTGCCAAAAAATGTGAGACACACTATAACCAGATTGTGTTTCTTCTTCAATGCCATATGTAGCAAGGTAATTGACCCCTATAAATTGGATGAATTGGAAAATGATTTTGTTATTACATTGTGCCAACTTGAAATGTACTTTTCAGCATCATTTTTGACATTATGGTTCATTTAATTGTTCATTTGGTGAGAGAGATAAGGCTTTGCGGTCCTCTTTATTTGAGGTATATGTACCTATTTGAGCGATACATGAAAATCTTGAAAGGATATGTGAAGAATCCACATCAGCCTGAAGCATCCACTATTGAAAGATATATTATTGAAAAGGCAATTGAGTTTTGTAGTGAATACTTGTCAGTAACAAAAGCCATTGGAGTTCCAAATTCCTGCCATAAAGGAAGAGGTGCAGGAATGGGTACACCAGGGCTTAAAGTGAAGAGCATGGGTTGTAAAGAAGTGCTACAAGCACATCTATACATCTTAAATAACACTGATAAAGTTCAGCCTTACTTAGCCAAGCATAAAAACATTATCATAGAAAAAAACCCTCAAAAGAGCAATAAATGGTTAGTGAATGAACACAATAGGACTTTCAAATTGTGGTTCAAAGAACAGGTTATGAATGATGACAACATTTCTGATACAATAAAATGGTTAGCCGATGGGCCACGCTTTGAGGTCATATGTTGGAGCGGTTATGACATCAATGGGTATTCATTTTGTGCAAAAGCCCAGGATGACAATAGCACTATGTAGAACAGTGGTGTTATGGTGGTAGCATAAGCAATGCATTTTTCTAGTGCAAAAGATAAAAACCCTATTTTGGCAACCACATCATATTTTGGGGTTATTGGAGAGATATAAGAGGTTGACTACATAGAATTTAGAGTTCTTGTTTTCAAATATAAGTGGGATGATAGTAACACTGGTGCCCGAACAGATGAGTTAGGGTTTACCTTGGTGGATCTTGATAAGGTAGGTTACAAGAAGGAGCCTTTTATCCTGGCAAGCCAAGCGAAACAAATTTTTTATGTCATTGATCCAGCTAATAAAAAGTAATATGTTGTTCTCCAAGGGAAAAGACAGACTATTAATGCTGAGAGTATTGAACCAACTTATGATATTGATGAGACCCCTAATTCCTCTACAAGGCTACCTCTATTGAATGAAGAAGATGAAGTAGATGATGTACATGCTAGAAGACATGATCATCATGAAGGGATTTGGGAAATTATCTCTATATAAGGTTATTTTGGCCCCATACACATACACAAAGTGTAATTTCATTTATTATTTTAATTTCACTTTTGTTTTGAATTCATTTCAATTTACTTACATTATTTTGTTTATTGTCTAGATAGGCACATGGATACCTCTAGCGATTCCTCTAGCAATTCCTCCAGTGATTCTGAGCAGCCTACCATGATTGCTAGCAAGATTACAACTAGTGGAGGGACCAAAACAAGAGGTACCATGAGGATGAGCTCCTTGACCAAAGCTTGAGTTAGTGGACAGAAATTACATATTGACATTACTGAGTTAGATTATGAAGGGCATAATGGAAGGACTCAATTTGCAAGTTTTTTAGGTGATTTGGCTCGTAGTAAAGTTAACATCTTATTCCCTAATTGGAAAAAGTACCAAAAGATGTCACAAAGCAAATTTGGAATGCTATCTTGGTATAATACTTTATATTGATATATTTTTGCTCCAATTTTATTATAATATCAATCATTTTCATTGTATGAGTATGCTACCATGTAGATTACTTATGACATTCCTGCTACAAAGGAGATGCGCAAGAAATTATTAAAGAGAGTAGGGAAGCAATGAAAGGACTTTAAATCAAACCTTACTAGCAGATACATATATGGTGCATTGAAGCACAAGAATCCATGCACCACGTATGAATACCTAGATGAAGAGACATGGAAGAAGTTTGTTGAAAGTCAGCTAACACCTAAGGCTAAGGTAATTCAATTAGTAATTTTTAGTATTTAAATTGCAGTATTGAGTAGTAACTAACAATATATTGGTTTAATTTATACCAGAAATGAAGAGCAGCTACTCAATCAAAGCAAAAGCTAAATGTCTATCCTCACAACTTGTCTCGTGGAGGATATGAATTACTGGAGCATAATATGATGCAGGAGAAGTTGATGGAAAGGCAAGAAGCAACAATTTCAGACCCATCTTTTCTTAATTATCCTCTATCTCCTGTAACTCGTGCTCAGAAATGGAAGAGGGCGAGAAGAAATAAGCATGGACAATATTTCACCCTTGAGGCTCAAGTGGTTGGCGAAAAGATTGTAAGTATATTATAATCAAAGTAATTATCTAACTTCAATGGTAAGATTGCTAATTATATATATCTTACTTGTATGGTATAGGATTCTCTTGAGGAGCAAGCCACTCAAGGATTATTCGCTCCAAGTGGGATGCAAGATATCTTGGCAACTACTTTAGGTAAGGATAAGCACCCAGGCAGTGTTAGAGGTGTAGGACGAGGGGTAGGTATAAAGGAGCATTTTAGATCTAGGAAGCAAGTTGTATCTGAGCATAAGTTGAAGCAAATGCTGGATAAGAATACGAAGGAAACAGAAGCTCGAATGCATCAGATAATGTATTCAAAGGTAGAAGTGATGAGAGAAGAGATATTGTCCATGTTCTCTATTGTTGGTATGTAGCCACTTTCGCAGGAACCGCCTGTCGAGACGACGCCTTCTCCTGTGGTCCATAGATCGAAATATAGTTCTAATGAGGGAGTAACATGTGATCTACTTTTAGATGTTCCCACTAGGCGCATTATAGCTCAAGGCCAAGTTTATACCATAATGTCAACCCTCTACCACTAGCAAATACCAAAAGATCAAGTCAAGGTGTCAGTTGAAAATGTCATTGAGCCTCATGCACATGTGCCATTTCCTATTGATCAGGTTATAACAGAAGCCCAAGTTCCAGGAAATTTTATTTTGTGGCCTAAAAGACTTGTTTCAATAATCATGCCTCAGGTATCAAAAACCTTATAATTCTCTTGTATTGAATTATATAGATTTAATTATATAGATATAGTTTGAGATTAAAATTCAATGTTATTTACTTAAATCAGGGAAGGAGCAAGGGGAAGGATTTGTTAGATTCAATGCCTCAATCTTAATCCCATCACTCACATGCTGCTACAAAAATGGGATCATTAACATGATTAAAAATAAAAATTTTACAATTTAGTGATGAGGTTCTTATTCAAATTCAAATGACTCATGGAATTGTGGGATCTATCGCATATACGATCTATCTTGAAAAAAAATAATGTCTTAGATTTCCTAAACATGCAGTACTTGGGTATATCCATTTTATCCCTTTGGATCAGGTAAGTTTATTTTCACTACTAATGCATCTCTCTACTTATGCATTTCTAAGTAGTTACATGTCTATGCATTTATTTTTATTTTATTTTTTTGATAGGATTCTTGACCAGTACTGCACCCAATTGAGAAGAAATGAGAAATATGGATTCCTTTGTCCATATCGTATCTAAAGTGTAGGGCTTGGAGAGGGTGACAGGGGAAACTACATTGGAAATACAATTGTATAGAGCCCCAACACATGTTGGTTGGTGCCAGTCCATTATGGGTAACTAGTCTAAAAATCATATACTAATAAATAGTTGTGATTAGACTTTCTGTAATTGATATGATATTAACATTAATTGATATATTGTAGTAATCATTGGACGTTGTGGGTGTTATGCTCAGAGCGGTGCACCGCCTACTGGTTTGATTCTTATGCAGACAAGGAAGGTGACTCCCAGAAAAAGAAGAAAAGTAACTCCAGTAAAAAGGATGGAAAAGCACCTAAAGTAAAGAACGGTGGAAAAGCACCTAAAGAAAAGAAGGATGGAAAAGCACCCAAAGATTTTTGTGATGTAGTTCATCTGTAAGTTTTAAATTGTGTAAAACATTGGTTTGTGATCACATGTAACATATCAAATAAATTTTAGTCTATAATTTACTTTCTTCCATGTATTTGATTATAGGGCTATGAAGACATACCAAATAAGGGGTAGGAAACACACACAAGAAGCCAAAAAAACAGAATGAAAATACCCAAATGTACATATGTAGTTTTATTCTAACCTTAAAGGAAATTAATTCAAGTATTTTGATTTTGCTCATTTTCTTTGTTGATTTTTAGTGTCACTGCCAGTCTAGGGGAATAGAGTGTGGCTACTATGTTATGAGAGAAATGTATGACATAATTACTGGTAATGTTATTGACTCATTGGATAAGGTAATTATATTATCTATAACTTAGTTTTTTGTCTCTTTATGACTTCTTACTATATGAGTTGTGTTGATATAAGTTTTAAACTTACAGCACTTCAATGATGATTGTCCCTATCTCCAGCAAGAAATTGACCACATTTGGAACATGTGGTCAGAATTTCTTTTTTGATTCATTTGAATATATTTTGTTATCTCGTAGATTAGTTTTGATTGATTGAGATAGTTTAGAACAATATGTCAGAAACTGTTGTATATAGTTATTATGATGTAAAAAAGCTAGTAACTTTTTTGCTGTAAAAATTGCATTGTTATTGTGCACATTTTGGCTATAAATACAGGTTTGAGTATGAATAGTTATAAAGCATTAATATAAAAAAAAAAGGTTTCAATTTATGGTTGTTTTTGAAAAAACAGATGTGAAAGGGATTGTTTTCTATGGCTATTTTAGAAAACAACCATAGAAAGTTGTACGTAGGCAAAGTTTTCATGGCTGTTTTTCAAAACAGCCATAGATAGATAGCCTCTCAACACCTTTCTATGGCTGTTATCTGAATCATATCGGTAGAAAGGCCATCTTTCTATGGATCTTATTTAAATAACAGCCACAGAAAGGTGACCTTTTCTATGGCTGTTATTCAAATAACAGTCATAAAAAAGTATACTTTTTATGGCTATTTCCTAACAGACATAAAATGTTATACTTTTTATGTCTATAGCTTCTACATCACTTCAAGAACAGCCATAAAATGCCTTAAATAACATACGTAAAAGGGTGTTTTCTGTAGTAGTGTGCATGTGGAACTCACATTTGTATAAATGTGTAGGGTCTCAAAAAGAGTAGGAAGTTGAAAAAGCGCGAAATAGACCTACGAGTAAGAAATAGAGCAAGAGTTGCTGCTTTAGCCGTAGGCACTTATGAATTAATTTTGCCAAGTGGGCTTTTGTTAATTTTGAACAATTGTTATTATGTTCCAACTTTGAGTCAGAACATTGTTTCACTTTCTTATTTAAATGAGGAAGGTTTTACTTCAATTATTGGGAATAAAAAATGTTCTATTTATTTTAATGACATCTTTTATGCGGATGGAGATTTGCATGGTGGTCATTATTATTTGAACCTTGAAGCTCCCAATAAGGAACATATCTATAACGTATCTGCCAACAGGATCAAGTCAAACGATTTGAATCCGACCTGTCTATGGCACTGTCGTCTAAGCCACATAAATGAGAAACATATTTCAAAGCTCCATCAAGATGGACTTCTCAATTCATTTGATTTTGAATCATTTGACACTTGAGAATCTTGTTTATTGGGAAAGATGATGCACCTTTTACTGGACATAGTGAAAAGGCCACTGACTTATTGGGCCTAACACATACAGAAGTATGTGGTCCATTAAGTACAACTGTCAGAAGTGTTCACCTATAGTTTATTACTTTTATGGATGACTTTAGTAGATGTGGATATATCTATCTAATGAGACATAAATATGAATCTTTTGAAATGTTCAAAACTTTCTAAAATGAGGTACATAATCAACTTGGCAAGTCTATAAAAACAGTTCGATCTGATTGAGGTGGTGAATATTTTAGCCAAGAATTTATTGACCATCTTAGAAATTGTAGAATTGTTTCACAATTAACTCCACCGAGAACACCACAGTGGAATGGTGTTTATGAATGGAGGAATCGAACCCTGTTACATATAGTTTGATCTATGATAAGTCAAACAGATCTTCCACCATCCTTTTGGGGCTATGCATTAGAAACAACATCATTCACACTAAACCGTGTTCCATCTAAGGCGGTTGAGGACTGGAAAGAAGCCCAATTTGTCTTTTCTCAAGATTTAGGGATGCGAGGCATATGTTAAGCAAGAAGCCTCAGATAAGTTAGTACCCAAATCTATAAAATGCCTTTTTGTGGGGTATCCCAAGGAAACTGAGTGATACTGATTCTACAATCCCGTTGAGAATAAAATGTTTATTGCTCGGAATGGTATCTTTCTAGAAAAAGAGTTTGTTTCTAAAAGAACCAGTGGGAGAAAGATAAATCTCGAAGAAGTTTGATACCCACAAAATTGCATTGAGCCTGAGATAGAAGAACAAGAAGACTCACAATAAGTTGATGAGCCTATTCAAGAAACACAAGGCCCAATAAGGTCTAATAGAGCACAACACCAGCCTCAAAGATATGGATTTCTTTTAACTGATAGTCATGATGTGTTGCTCTTGGATCAAGAAGAGCCAACCAACTATCAAGACGTCATAATGGGATTGAAGCAAACATCTCGTAGTTGGAATCAATGTTTTGACGAAGTAGTCAAAGAGTTCGGATTTATCCAAAATGTTGATGAACCTTGTGTTTACATGAAGGTTAGTAAGAGCACAATTGTATTTCTAGTGCTATATGTTAATGACATCCTACTCATTCAGAATGACTTTTCTACCTTGCAGAATGTCAAGACTTGGTTAGGAAAGTGTTTCTCGATGAAAGACTTAGGAGAGGCCACCTATATTCTAGGGATTAGGATCTATAGGGATAGATCCAAGAGGCTAATCGGCCTAAGTCAGTGCACTTATATAGACAAAGTGTTGCATAGATTCAGTATGCAGGACTCAAAGAGGGGTGACATACCCATGTCTCATGGCATCAATCTCAGCAAAGCTTAGTGTCCTGGTTCACGAGATGAATGAGAATGCATGAGCAAGATTCTATATGCTTCGGCAATTGGATCTATTATGTATACCTTGTTGTGCACTCTGTTAGATAAGCTGGCTTCCCAAGAGGGGAGTGAATTGGGAAGATTAAAACATTTTTTCTGTAAAACGTCAAGAAGGTGAAGAAAGCAAAGGGTGATAGCAAAATAGAGTATAAATGAATAAATAATGAAAGTAGTAATAAGGAAGAGAAGACTTAGATATTTATCCTGGTTCAGTCTCTCAACTTGACCTACATCCAGTCCCCAAGTTACCACTTGTGATTTTTCACTATCCTGCAAGAATTCAGTGGGTTTCTTGCAAATGCCACAGTACAGTGTTGATGCTCTGTTTCTAGAGCTCACACTTTCTCTCTTTGCACTCTCACTAAGTGCTTCCCCAATCCCTTGTGATATCCTCTTACAAGAAAATCTTTCTTCTAGGTGAAGATAAGATTGTTTACAATGAATAAACTCTCTTAATCAGAGTATATATGAAAGTTAAAGTACAAAGAATGAAGTATGTGAGAGTAAGAGACTTTGGGTAGATAATTTGGCAGGGTTTCAGTACATACAAAGTTAAAATCATTACCCATATCCTTAAATGAAGTTTTATTTATAGATTTCTGCCTCAACTATATATTAAAGACAAGATCTAGCCGTTAGAGAAGTTACCCAACGGTTACACTGAGAAACTATCCGTTTACCAACCGCATTAAATACTTCTGACACTCAAAGTTTGAATTTCAGTTGGTCAACAGACGAATTTCACAGAAACCGAAAGTTACAGCCTTTAACGTTGAACTCTCGAAGTTTGTCTATCATGAAGCAAAATTTGAATTTTCATCTTTAGAAAATGATTATATATTGGAACATACGAATTTTCATGTTTAAAGTCATTATCTTAAGTGTGAACAATAATTTTAATTTGCTACAGTGCCTTTGAAATTCGAATTTTGGAACCCCAAAATTCGTCTATCAGTAGCTGGTTCAATGAGACATAATAGTTCATCAATTCAAAATTTGAACTTTCAGAGGGCAAAGTTCGTTTGTTAGAGAGACCTCTTTTTAGACTTACTTTAAAGTTCAAATTTCTGAATATTGTCATTCGTATGTCAACATATCAACACAACAGACTCACAAGCTTGATTTCTAAAATTTGAATTTTCAAGTTCAAAGTTCATTTGTCAGTGAGCAATTTTGAAGCCCTATTTAAACTTGGTTTCAGATTAACTTTGACATATTCTCAGACGAATTTTTCAATTTTCATAAGTTGCATTATATCTGAAATTCAAATTTTTAAAAGCCAAAGTTCGTATCAAAATTTGAATTTCTCAAGTCAAAATTCGTCTGTCAGAGAAGTCTCTTTTCAGACTTGTTCATTTTCAATACGAAATTCGAATTTCCAAAGCCCAAGTTCAAATTTTCAAAACAGCAGATCAGCATAAACCTTTCAAACTTCGTCTGTTGGTGGGTGTTTTTCAAATATTCCGTGAATTAACATAGAATTAAGGTTTTAAAACATCTTTTCACCAGATCAAAGTCTTTTACTCAAATTAAAACATTACTAAACATTCTACATCTATTCTTGCACTGATTTCTCCAGAATTCCTTCACTTGAAACCTTTTATGCACCTTTGATGTCTTTATTCTAAGCTTTTGAAGGTTGGTTTGGAATCATCAAAACACTTGATTCAACACACTCGACTGGATGTCTTGTACGCCTTAAGCATGACTAGTAGAAATCAATCAGATCTAGGTGAGAATCACTAGACTGCTATCAACAATATTCTAAAGTACTTAAGAAGGACTAAGGAAGAATTCTTGGTGTATAGAGAATTGGAAGACGAGCTGGTTGTAAATGGTTATACGAATGCAAGTTTCCAATCTAACAAAGATGATTCTAGATTGTAATCAGGATTCCTATTATGCTTGAATGGTGGAGCAGTTAGTTGGAAGAGTTCTAAGCAAAACACTGTAGCTAATTCTACAATAGAAGCTGAGTACCTAGCAGCATCAGATGCAACTAAGGAAGCAGTTTGGATTAAGAAGTTCATATCTGAGCTAGGAGTGGTGCCTACCATCTCAAATCCGATAGATCACTTTTGTGATAACAACGGCACAATAGCACAGGCTAAAGAGCCTAGGTCACATCAAAGAACTAAACACATACTCGCCGATATCATCTCATCAGAGAAATCATTGATAAGGGTGATATAAAGATATGCAAAATACCAACTAATGACAATGTTGCTGATCCTTTTACTAAGCCACTTACATAGATAAAGCATAAGCGTCATGTTTGGTCAATGGGTATTAGATACATCAACGATTGGGCCTAGTGCAAGTAGGAGTTTTTGAAGATTGTGCCCTAGGCCAAGCATTGTATTATGAACATTATTCTTCCTTATAAAAAATGGTGTTTTTTTTCTTATATTATTATATTATTTGCATATTTTCTTTATAATAATATCCTTAGATAAAATATTTTATCCTAAATGTCCCTAGTCAATCATCTTTGTGGGAACAATGATAAACTAAGACTAGTATGATTATGATTGATAATTATGTATGAAGATACAAATCAAAATCATAAGCTCATATTAGATAATAGGCGTTAGATCAACCTGTCATAAGATAGCTACATGGATCAAGTCATAAACATATCTCATATATAACCATATCACTAAGCCCTTAGAATTGAGATCATCATGGCTTCCTATATAAGGAACATTATACTTTGGTATAGTCAAAGTCACCTTTGATTGGGAGATCATAAAGGCTATGATCCGGTATAGTAGAACTCATGTAGAGAAAGATGAATGCGCAAGATAGAATTTGTTCCTCTAATTAATGGAGAGATATATCTGGGTCCCTCGATGAGTGAGACTAAGAAATGCATGGCCATACTTGAATGGAAGAGTTTCCATTTGTACTGTCAGTCTACTCGGAGGTCGAGAAAGTGATGGTCGAGTAAAATGAGGATGATGTTTCCATGCCTCATACTTGACTCATATATCATGAGGCAAAATGAATGTGATCGGGTTATATGATAGGCTACATCAAATCACCGATCTCGTATGATTTGGGTAGTCATAACGTCTTGCTAAAGGCCACTTGTGCCTTGTGGGTCCAATAGTGTTATTAGCCCACTGCCAACATCATATAGGCATACAGGGTCACACACAAGAACTGGCCAACTCGAGCTAGAATGTCTAGATTCATTGAACCTAAATGTATCTAGATTTAATGAATTTAATGTTCAATTTAGAGTGATAGAATTATATTTATATATATATTTGATATATATATTAAAATTTGAAGTATATATATGTTTGATATATTGTATATTTGATATATATTATATTATTTTGATATATATATTATTAAAATTAATTCAAATGAATTAGTTTTAAATTTAATTCTATATGATAAATTTAAATTTAAATTAATGTCATAATCTAAATTTGATTTATATGATAAATTAAATCTAGATTTGATTCTGGATAAAGATTAGATAGTTAGTTTAAATTTAATCTATTAGATAGATTTAAATTCAAACTAATCTATTTATATAATATTTGATTTAGTTTAAATTATTGATTTAAATTAAAAAAATATCAAATTCTATTTATATATTGATATAGACTAAGGTACAGAATAAACATAATTTGAATCACCTTAAAGAGAAAGTGGCTATATACTCGGAGAGTGAGACTATACGAACGAACAAAAAACAGCGGCTATACGGATGAATAGCGTATGGACGTACGGACTTCACAACTAGAGGTGCTAGCACGCCGTTCGAGTTGAACTCACTGTTCATGTGGATAATGGTAAAAGGAGCTAACTAGTCACGTTAGTTCCTGGGGTCTGACGAATAAAAAAGAATACCAAGGGACGCACTGAAGGTAAATTCTTTTCTACGTCTCAATCTAAACAACGTTAACGGATCTATAGGAGGAAATTTCTTGATAGTTTTTCTGCTATGTATTTACTGAAATTCCCAGCATACGATTCATGTGGATACCAGTAGAAGGAGCTAACCAGTCGCATTAGTTCCTGGGG
Organism: Adenanthera pavonina; assembly: GCA_026686845.1. Classification (NCBI taxonomy): domain Eukaryota; kingdom Viridiplantae; phylum Streptophyta; class Magnoliopsida; order Fabales; family Fabaceae; genus Adenanthera; species Adenanthera pavonina. Next base: position 20,360,424 of record JAIVEN010000005.1, on the reverse strand, counting down.
TCTGACGAAACAAAAAAAGAACACCAAGGGACGTACCAGAGGTAAATTCTTTTTATACATCTCAATCTAAACAACATTGATGGATCTATAGGAGGGTCAAAATCTTGAAATTCTCTCCCATCTCAAACTCTAAATAGGAAGAAAATTTCAGAAAATAGTAGAACAATATCTACTTTTCAAATTTGCAGACTAATCACACATTCATGCTTTTTAGGTCCTTTCTAAGCTTTTCTATGGCTTAACTTTTTCTCTCTTCTCTCTCTCAAGGAAGTAAATTTCAAAGCAAAAATAAAGAGAAATACTTTATAAAACACCGCAATACTCATGTATATACAGGGTAGTGACCATAGAAATCTGCCTTAGAAGTTTGAGGAACAAACTTTTTTTGTTGCTCTTGTTTCTTGGCTTCTATTTTTTTGTCCTATTCTCCGTTCCTTGTTGTAATTTTAGACGCGCTAAAGAAGATGGAAATGGCTTATGGCTCACTCTTTGATATTTTTAAAGAATAACCATCAAAATAAATTATAGTTAATTATTTACCTTGGGCTACTTTTCATTAAAATTTCAGAAATTCCCTCCTTCTCCCCTCTATAAATCAGACACCATATATGCTCTCTTTTGGCCAAAAATTGCTTTAATAATTTTGATGGACCAATATACCTTTTACCAATTGAATTTACCTATATCGATTAAATACTTTTACAATAATTGTCATTAAATTAGTACAAGATTATCCAAAAATTATTTTTAGTCTAAAATCATTATCTTGAACTAAAACATATTTAACAAGGTTCAATCACTATCCTTGAATTGATACTACTTTTTTCTGCAGTCTAAAATAACCTTTATAGCATAAAATACTAATAATAAGACTTTAATACCTAATAAATATTATATTGATCTCATCAAATTCCAAATAATGTTCCATTGGGTTTATTTCATCGAAAGCTTCATTTTAAGTATAACTTTCCATATGTACAAAAATATCCATAACTTGGGATAAATTTATAATTTTTGGAATTTTCATGTTATTAGATGTAATTTTATCCAAAACTATTTTGGCTTTCTTTCCCATGTGTATCTCCTCTATTTTTTTTGGGACTAAATTACAAAGTATTTTCATTTGTTGGGGTAAAATTACTATTTTCTCATTTTCCGATCTTCCATGGAAAAATGACCATTTTGCCTTTTTTGGCTTCTTTTTGTTTTCACTATCTCTATACATTTTTTGATATCAGCATTTTTTCCTTTGGAGCTTAAATGAAATTTTCATATTTTACTTCTAATTTGAAAGATGACCATTTTGCCCCTAAGCTGGGTCAAAACGTAATTACCTATTCTTTCTGGCACTTTCTGGTAATTTTTCCTAAAGATCAATTTTTTATTTTTTATTTTTTAACTATTCACAATAATTTTTAAATTAGTCTATCATTCCACCTAGATCTCCTCTTAACACAATACTTATATTGTTGCGCTCAGCTCGAGATAGTCTTTCATTCAAGTGGTATGTTGCATACCTTCCAAAGTAAATTTTAGAATTAATTTTGACTTTGGTCTTTGTGAAAAATTAATTCCAATTAATGACGAAACATAACTTCTTCTTAAAAGAATATGGGAAATTAATTCCTTCTAGAAACTTAGCATGCAACTTTTTCATCTCATTTCCTTTCCCATCTTTTCATGCATCTTATCACATCCTATAAAAATAGGGATATTACATAGCACTAGACAATTCTAGAACAATTTGAGGAATAAGATAGAGAAGCATGGTACTGCGGCACCAAAGACAATAACTGCATCAACAATTTGTTGATGTGACGAACCAACTTCTGATATGCACAACTTCGTGCTCCATCCTCCTATTGACCTGGTTCTAAAGCCTACAAGTTACTCTATTCCTATTCTAACCATAGACATCAACCACACCTCAAAACACCTCCATTTGGAAATTTTGGTTACTTGAAATCAAATTGGTTACTTTTGAACAAAACTAACAATCAAACACCTCCAATTGCCACTAATGGACAGGTGGCACCCATAAATCTGTCCTGCAAGTCACACATGACTCAAGAAATATGTCCAAGAAGGTTTTCACCCAGAGAAACCACTCCTTTGAGTTTTGACCCCATTGAACCCCAAACCAACCAATAGGTTGTGTAACCATTTCATAACTCCAAGGCCCAATAACATGACTAGGCCCACAGCTACACATACATGACCAATGAAATTTAAAGTCGTCAATCTCAAGTTCTACACAATCAAACATTAGAGGTTGAAAGCATCAGATACCACACTTAGAATAGGATTGAAATTCATCATATCACTAACATAATCACAGGCCTATCAATACACTAAGGGCCATAAACCAAACATAGAGAGTATCGGAGTGGTTATACCATGATTCGACCCTAAGACAACGAAGATAAGTTAGGTATATTTAACATTACACAATGGTATGAATGGCACTTCACAAACAACATAAATAACACTAACAAGAAGAGGGGTTAACCCCAATACCCATGAGTACTCTCAATCCTCCTTGCACAGGCCCTTCTTGGTCCTTTCCTTACTAAAGCTAGATCCTTTACCTGGGAATTGTTAGCCACGGTGAGACATACGTCCCAGTAACTAGAGGTTAATACATACAAGTATACACATATAATAGAACATGCTTTCATAGAAATATTCAATGTCATATCCAATCTAGATGTAATATGCATGATATGCATATATAAGTCCTATCAATAAATGGCAAAACCATGAGCTAGTTACCATAATAAGGTAACCTTAACCGGTAGCCCCTTTCTAATGACCTATGATGGTCAATTCCAGGGTCACCACCCTGTTCTCCTTGCAATAGTCTTAACTTGGCCAAAGGTCAATGCACTAAAGGTTGGATCATGGCTCTTCTTCCCCTGAACCATGAGAATTGGGGCTATTTAGAGAAGGTGTACCCTAATTCATAGTCACTTGACTCTCCTGACCATATGATGACTATTTAATGACAAAAGCCACACCACCTGAATCAACTGTTTAGTAGATGGAAAAACACAAGTCACACCACCTGAATACAAGGCCTTGGGTACTATTTGGTGGATTAGCATGCCACGCAATATATAAAGCATCGTCACCCAAAACATATATCCCAACAATGTATATCATGTGGCAATGCCCAATGCATGCTAACATATCAACACATGTTAAACTTTACGCTGCTAGCATGCTATATGACAATATATAATACATCATGGGATGCATAATGATCATTTCATATTGATAATCATCATAGGTGCTTATATCATACTCACTATCATCATCATGCCATTTTCATCATAAATCAAGATAGGGATAGAGAACTCATTAGCAATGTATATTACATAAAACATGCATATCATGATATGGAAATGATGATACATATTACATAAAACATACATATTAGGATATGAAAAGGGTTAGCCATACACACACACACACACACACACATATATAAGATCAACCAAAAGCATAGGAAGGAACACCCTAATTACCTCAACTGTCCAAACTCACTCGACACCATGGTAGGACAAAGAGAGCAACCATAACCAATTCAATGCTTTCCAACCACTATCTAAAGTCAAAAGATCACAATTATGCAATAGTATAACCTACATAACACCAATTTCCCATTACCATCAAAATTCTCAAACTTTGACATATACAATTGTCAATCCTAAGTACTAACTAGCTACATCAAAGTGTTCCAAGGAAAACCCAAGCATTAAAATAATCCAAACAACTCATGGAACCATAATTATAACACCATAGATTCAGACTCCTAAAGATACCAACATCTGAGGGTTAGGGTTTAGGAAATATACCATTTAAATACTTAAAATCCTTAACCTATAACTTGTATACACCCAACAACACATTAATGAGTCATTTAAACTTATTTCAATCGGTAGAAAAGTATCCCAACTGAAACCCTAAACAACTCCCAACAAAATCCACCATTTTATTTGGAGAAAAAAGAGATGAAGAAGAATTAAATCACTTGCCCACAAGATTCAAGCATTTCTGCGGACAATATCACACTCCTAAGCTTCAAATCGGCTAAACCCTATTAGAGCATTGAAAATCTCCCCTATTTCCTTCTGTTTCAATGAGCTAGAAATGTTCTAATTTAAACCTATTATAAAGATGGCGCTGCAGTACCGTTCAAAGCTCATTACATCACGAGGCTATTCTTCCCTCCTCTTTAAATTGCTTAAATTCATTCCTTACTCCATCCCTGGTCCTTTCGGTACTGTACAATTCATTTAAGTGCTTTAGAATTTAGTAACTAGGGCCATTGCAATTAGGATTGGTTTAGGTGGAACCGTAGATTTGAAATTGTTGAGGAAGTATGTAATTTGTATTGTGAATGATTGGTACTGATTTGGATGGATGTTAGGGACTCCTTGATGTATGTTAATGTTAATGAAACCATGGGTTTACCATAAATAAGCCTGGTTGATTGGATTGTGAGTTGTTGTGATGTACATTTATTGTGTTGATTAGTGGTATCATAATGTTGTAGTGCTCCAAGTTGTGATTGAGAGTTTGGTATTCTTTGAAGTGGTCTGGAAGCCTTGCAATTCTATATTGGTACCCCTATGGCCATTATTCCTATCCATGCATTTGTTTGTATGTTGGCAATCCAAAGTAATTAGGGTGTATGTTTTATGAAATATAGATTTCATATTTATATATATTTATTTCTTTCATATCATGATATGTCCCAAGCATGGCTCATGGTGAAATGATAACCTCTTTCCTAGTCTTATGCATATGATTATTGACATTCCGTAACATGTGATTACTAGCATCCCTGCATTGGTAATAGCTTGATATATGATGATGAAAATAGGCATATATATGAGCATTAAACATGATTGCATGATAACATCATCCCATATGAACATGAGTATATAGTTAGTTTTGGGTGATGATGACATATGATACCACTTAGTATACTGATCTACAAGTGGAATACGCAAGGCCACATGTCTAAGTGATGAGGCTAATATATGTATATCCCTGCCACTAAATCCTTTCCTATGGCTAGGAGAGCCAGGTGGTGGTAGATTTAGGGATCACCTTCCCTAAATCACCACTAATTCAGGTGATTCAAGGGAAAAAGAGCCATGATTCAATCAATTGTGGCCTTTGACCAAGTTATACTAGTGTTTAGAGAGCTTAGTGATGTCCTGGAATTGGTCTTTACAGGTTGTTAGGTGTGTCTTGTAATGGTAAATAGCATGTAGTTCTAGTCATGTACATTATGGGCATTCCTTTCATTGAATTGTATAACATTTCATTACATGTATCTATATATATGTTGTTGGTGGTTGTATTCCTTAGTTATTGGGACCCTGTCTCACATCCATTTATGAACAACATTTCAGGTGAAGACTCTAGTACTATCCTAGAGAAGACAAAGGAGTCTTAGCTCACTCTGTTTCACAAAGGCATCGGAAATTGTGGTTGCTAGTTTTTATAGTCATTTTATGTAACATATTGTGCCAAGTAGTTTATCATTATGTATGTTGCCTTAAACGTAGTATCCTGGGCATTAGATGCTATATATGGTTGATGTAATAGGTGGGGTTATATAGAAACCCATCAATATGATGATTCTATGTAGGCCTTATTGGTTTGCTATGTTACGTGTTATGCTCATGGACCCCGATATGGGATAAATTGTGCTTGTACTATATGTAATTGGCTTTGTTAAGCTAGAAATGTATACTTGTAGCTGATGGATGTGAATGTTCAGTTAAGTAGGTATCTAACCCACTGGTTGTCAAGTGGACCAAATTCTATAGGAATGGTTTCCTTAGCTAGCACCATGTCTCTTCTCATAAAATTACTACGGCTTGAACTGCACTGATCAAAACCACCTCTATCAAACTGGCCTTGGCCAAACTAACCTCTTCCTCTACCAAACCTACCTTTATTCAACTAGCCTCTTCCTCTTCCAGAACCACTACTATTTCTACTCCTAGATCCACTTCCTTTACTAATTCCTGTAGAACTCTTCTTTTCTTCCTCAGTCTCTTTCATCCGTCTAGATAACGCCTAGATCTTGGCATACAAGTCGTCAGAAGAGGTAAAATCCACAATGAATAAGCATTGTTTGAGTTCTAACCGAGCACTTTCAAGCAAATGTTATGCCTTCCACATGTCATCAGGATAATTCTTTAGGTAAGTGGAATATTTCATCCTGTCCAAAAACTGATCAATATAGTCATCTACTGACAAGTTCCCTTACTAGAAATCCAGAAACTCTGCCTCCTTTGGCATCATTAACGTGAGAGGGAAAAAGTGCACAAAGAGCCTCTTAGCTATTAGTAGATAGTATACCACGTGGTATCATATGTCATGAACATCATCATCCCAAAGTCATCAATGTACCCATGCCCTATGTATATATGATATTCTCCTCATTTCATCATCATAATCACATATGGTCACAAGACGGGGATGCCAGTATATAAAAGGCTTAAAACTCATACATAATTACATACATAAGGCTAGGAAAGAGATTACCATTCCATTCATGAGCTGTGCTTAGGACATATCGTGATATGAAAAGAACAAACATATATTTATAGAATACCAATAAACATATATCATGCATAAGCATATACCTCGGTTACATTGAATTGCTAACACAATGCACACAGAGGTTTAGCAAGCCTTTGGAACACTAACAAAAATCAAACACTTCCAATCAACCAATTAAACACTACAATACCATAACATCTCCAATTAAAACAACACCAACATAAACCAAAACTCATAATTCAATCATCCTTACATAACCTATTGTTCCGCTAGCATAATCATGCCTCAAGAAGCCTCAAACACATATCCAAACCATAAATGTCTACATACGTTTCAGATTCAAAGCTCTCTCAACCATTTCCAAGCTAGGGTTTATGCTATATCATACATAATCCCTCCTAAACTCACACCCAAGCCTTAAGAACCATAAACAACACTTTGATAATCTATTTGCATGCATTTAAATCGGTAGAATCATTAGTGAACTCTAAATCTAGAATACTCTTATAGATCTCACATTAAAAAGGGATGAGAAAGAGAGAAGAAGAGGTTAGGGATCACTTACTAGTCAAAATTGAAGCTTCCCAAGGTCAGAAATCAAGCCCAAAGATCGAAAGATATCAAACCCCACAAGAGAAATCTTCATCTTCTTCATTTTCTTCTCCATCTATCTTGCCACTGCGTGAGACTTCTTATGGCCCAAAATTTTGAAAATATCAACTTGACTGCCATGACGGCCCTACACCCCACCATGGCATGATCCCCTTCTATTTCTGTTTCAAACTTTGTCTTACTTTGATCTTTCTTCCAACCCTAGTCCCTCTAGTACTACACAAATTAACAATTACACTTCTCATTAGCTTAAAGCTAAATCCAAGACAATATATTGAGGGTTGTTATATATTTTGAAGTATGGTTAGTGTCTATAGTTAGATTGGGAGTAGAAAGACCTGTAGAAGTTAGAATCAGGTTAAGCAGAGATCGGAGGAAGAAATTATGCGCATCGGAATTTTTCCCGAGGCAATAGAAATAGCACACAAGGCCTTGTGTTCTTGCTGTATGGCTTATCATATCCCTGCCACTAAATAGTCATCCTCAATTCGGAGACTGTAATATCTCCATTTTATAGAATACCATAAGATGCATGAAAAGATGGGAAAGAAAGTCAGACCAAGAAGTTGCATGCTCTGTCTCTAGAAGGAATTAATTTCCTATATTATTTTTGGAAGAAGTTATGTTTTGTCCTTAGTTGGAATTAATTTTTCATAAGATCCAAAGCAAAAATTAATTCTATAATTTGCCCTAGAAGGTATGCAATATACCACTTGAATGGAAGCTCGTCTTGAGCTGAGTGTAATGGTATAAGTATTGCATCACTGTGAGGTCTAGCTTGAGAGATAGACCAATTTAAATGTTATTATGAATAATATAAAAAGAAATAATAAAAAAATAGTGTTTGGGACAAATTACTAGAAAGTGCCTAGAAGAAAAGGTCAAATCAATCAAAATACCTAAAAGAGTTGTTGAAGAAATTTGGGATGGAGAATGCTAAATCAATGGGAACTCCAATGGTCATTGCTATAAAAGCTTGATATGGATGAAGGAAGAAAACCATTTAACATAACTCAATAAAGAAGAATGATTGGTTCCTTACTGTACCTAACGGCTAGTAAACCTAACATCATGTTTAGTCTCTGCATGTGTGCACAATTCTAATCATGTCCTAAGGAGTCCTATGCAACAACTATGAACAAAATTTTCAATCACTACTTGAAACATCATAGATAGGACTCTGGTATCCAAAGGGCAATGGAGAAGAGCTTGTTGGTTATACTAATGCTTACTTTGTTGGATCCAAGACTAATAAAAAATGCACAAGTGTTACATGCTAATTTCTTGGAGGATCCCTAGTCTCATGGCTCAGTAAGAAATCCTTTATTTTCTAAATAAAAGTGTCAGATCATTTACTAACTTAAGCATCAGAATATGTATAAAGCATTTTGTAGGTACTCCTCATGAGCATATGTGATAAGAACAAGTAAAAGGAATATCTCAAGCTAAGTCAAGCAACATCTATTGAAGAAATATGAAAATTTGAATGTTCAACATCTGTCTGTAAGTTATATCATGTAAAATTCGCATTTTGAATACTAATAGACGTATTTCCATATTATATCTGACTTATTGAATGACTTTGCATGGTTAAAATTTGAGCTTTAGTCTTTAACAGTTGTATTTCAGTGCTTCACATGATATACTACTGTTTTAGTTAACTTGAAATTCGTCTATTGATCAATTGAAATTCAATTTTTCATCGTTGATATTTACATATGCTATGCTTATATGGGTACAACATTCAAAAGTTTGATGATTCAATATTCGTATTTCAGACAATTCTTCACAGAGTTATAAAATTCGAACATTGAATCCCAACATTCATCTGTTAGACATCGTATTTTCGTGCCTTGTGCTAAGACTTCAAAATTCTAACTTTGAGAACATAAAGTTTATCTATTGAAACTTCTGTCTATAGTTGAGCCTCTAACAATCATATTTCAAGGATAGAATACAAATATTAAGGTATTGCCTGAAAAGTGAGTCTCTGACAAACAAACTTCAAGATTGAAAATTCGTCTATCAAGATAGTTTCCTTATGTTATATGGGCAATATAACTAACCAAAATTCAAATTTTGACATCCAAAATTTATCTATTGAATGGTTACGTAAGAAAATTTATAGGGTCATACTCTGAATAGACGTAACCCTATTCATATTTTACTGGCACTATTCCTCTTGTCTCTCAACCATTCTCAAATTCCTTCAGTTAAACATCATTTTCCACTTATTAAACTCTAAACTAAATCCCACAAACATCTTCAGGGCATCCTTCAAAACAAATTTCTCATGAAAATGATCAAAGTAAAGAATTCTGACGTCGAGAAATGCCAAGGAAGCCCCAAACGATATGTCAAATCCCAGTATGTGTAACACCTTATCCTAGGCTCATTTTCTATGTATTAGACTCCTATCATATCCATTAACCATGATTAAAGGCTTAAATTACCTAGAAAATTTAAAACAGAATTTTTTAAAATTCAGTGGTACTGTTCATGTGGCAAATCCAATTGACTGACCAAACTTCGGAAATTTATAACTAATTATAGGAAAAAACATATTGAGATGATTCGAGTTCATAAAATTATACTAAATATATACCTACATAGAAAAAATATGAAACAATAACTTCATTGAGCCAATTCATACAACAAATTTCATAGACTTTTATTGTTCATTTGGTCATTTTTCTAACTTCCAGCTTCTGACCTCAAATTTGAAAAATCATATTTCATTGAATTCTAGACCAAATCATGCATACTCTATATTATTTAAAAGCTACTTCTAGACATTTTTTTCTTGTATATTTATTTTACTTACACAGGGTTTGACATTAACTTAAATCTTGAATGGTCAGAATCTAACTTTTACTCAAACAGTTTTGGGAAAACTTTCATATCTTCTATTATATAGCTCCAATTACCTCCAAATCAGTTGCATATAAATTTAAAAAATATAAATTTCTATACATATAAAGCAATGAGTTTTTTGATCTCCGTGCAATTTTATATTATCTTTTGAATTTCTCATCACGTAACTTTCAATTTCTAGTTTTCCCAATCTTGCCCTGTTATGAACCCAAAATTTGTAAAATCATAACTTTTTCTACATGACTCCAAATGAAGTGAATTAGGTGTCATTTTAAATCTTGAGATGTCCTCTATTTCGTATAAAAATTCCAGAAATCTAACCTTGCATTAAGTATAGAACATGGACAAACTAAGCAGATACATCTGGAAAATGTCCTGTTTCAATATATATTGTAATTTGCATGCCAAAACCCATGCAAATGAACTCATTTTGTCATGAAACTTGGTAGAACATAACTTCATATCACAAAATCAAGAAATGAAAATTCTCATACATTTTCTACAACATTAACATAATATTCACTATTTTACAACTTCATACAAAAGCAAGGCACAAACAACAATTCACATCATAACATGATAACTTGCCCATCAACAACTCATCATTATCATTTTCATGCCTCTTGCTCCTTCCTTAGCCCTTTTCCATGGTTTTTCCTACATGGTTGGTTATTTGGAAGAGTGAGATTCATAGAATCTTAGTAAGCATTACACAATGATGCAATCATATCATCAAGAACATTCATAAAATCATCAATGAATTTTAGTAAAATATATGGTACCATATTTTTCTAAAAAACTTCCGGCAAAAGTTTCACTTAGTAAATGGACATCTCAGGGTCATATAACCCTTAATCAACTCAGCCAACAATATATAATCATCATAAAACATCAACACAAGGATATGGCAGAGCAATAAATTCATAGAAATCAAATATGACAATATAATACATAACTTCTTAAAATGCTACCATTGTAAATCCTCCTCTCCTTTGAGTTGCACCTCTTCCAAATGCTTCAACAATCTTTCTTAGGTTTCCTTTAACCTAAATGCATCATTAAACAACTACTCAAGCTAATGGTTTCATAACTTTCTTCACAAAATATCTATAAAACCCTAAATTTCTACTTGCTTCATCTTGCCTTTAAGGAATTTCACCATGGGGAATCCATTTTTGACATCAAAATCATGAAATTCTCACTCTAAAATCTTCCCCAAGTCAGGCCGAAATTTGTTTCTAAGAGGAAGAAATAATTTTCATGCAATTTTCTCAAACCTTTGTAAAACCATGTTCTTTCAACTAAATCATAATTTCCACCATGATTGTTGCATGAAATCTTACTTCACTCCACTCCCTAGATTAGGGTGAAATTAAGACTTGAAGAGAGGAAGAAGAGAACTCCATGTATCTTCCTCCAACCACTTGATACTACAAGCTTAAGGTGGTAGAAGAATTTACCTTACACTTGAGCCTTGATTCTTCAAACTTCACTTCCTCTTCTCTTTTCTCTCCTCTTTCTCTCTTCCTTTCTTGTGTTCTTCTCTCTCTTTTTGCTGCTGAATGACTCATCCAGAATGAAGGAGAAAGGGAGAAATTATGTGACTTAATCACTCACTAATTGCACAACTAACCTTAATCACTTTTTTTTGTCCAAAAGTCAAAACTTCCTTTACAAGTTTTTGGCCAAAAATTCATGACTTCCTTAAGAAGTTTTGGGCCAAAAATTTGAGCTGCACACATGCCTAAGAGAGAGAAGAAATTGTCCAAATACTAATCAATTTTCCCTAGTCTAGATATATCTCAAATCGAGTAATTTTTAATTGTACTGATAAAACTGCTTTTTATAGTAATTTATCATTTTTCAGCTACAGGACTATCCCAAATTTATTTTTATATTTTCTTAATTATCTTGTCCCAAGTGCTATTTATGTGAGGCTTATATCCTGTCCCGGTTACTGTTTAACTGTCTGTGGGGCCCACAATCAACTTTATCAGTATTAAGTTACTTTTAGACACTCAGCACAAATTATTTCCTCATCCTTAATCATTAACCCTCAATGACATATACCATTGGATTTCTGTCATCTAGGGCTTTGTTTTGACAAAATTTTTCATATTTATAAAATTACCCTGACCAAGGGTTAAATTATAATTTTTGAAACTTACGGGTCATTAGGTGTACTTTTCCCTAAGGACTTTTCTATTCTCATTCCACATAATTTTTGTAAATTTATGGACACAGATGTCATTTTTATAATTCTTTAGGGGAAAAAGTCTAATTTCTCATTTTTCTGTTTAACCGGGAAAATGATCTCTTTGTCTTATTTCACAAAAAATGGTGTCTACCCATTTTTGTAAATTTCCTTTGCATTTCTAGATATTTTAGCTTTCTTAAAATGTTACAATATGTATCAAAAGAAGGTGACACACAGAAAAAGAAAGTTGAATCCAGTAAAGGTACACCCTCGAAGAAGTAGAAAATGTTATCCAAGCCATAATCAAAGAAACCTATGCCTGCTACTTCTGCATCTAGCACAGAGTATGAGGAACTCTAGATGACCATAGAGCCTTTTAGCAGCTATGAACAAATTTTGAAGGAATTCACCATAAAGTTTATTGCAAAGAAGTTAATCACTCCTCTTTTCACTAATTTAGAGCAATTCCTCATTTCAAACAATTTTGATGCTGAATTCTAGATGAGTAGTTATAGAAACCTTCTAGAGATTAAGAAGAGATATGATGATGAAGTTATCAAGGTCTAGTACACCTCCTTGAAATTCAATGACAAGCAGAAGAGATATTAAGTGACTCTCAGATCCAAGAATATGTGGCTGATAGATGAGAATCGCAGTGATATTCTGGAGATTCCTGGATATGATAGATTTAAAGTTGATATTTTTGCCACCAAATACATGGATGAAGATATGAAGCTAACAATGAAGAAGGTGGAGAATATCTGAATTACAAGGAAAGTACAATCTTAAACATACTTTTCAGAAGAAGAGAGAACAGGCCTCAACTGAAGAATGTGAAGCCTTCTAATCTTAGTGCTCAAGTAAGGGTCCTACATTACATAGTGTGAAAGATCATTTTCAACAAGGGAGGAAGCTTCAATTTGATTACCAAGGTTGAAGCTTTTGTAATGACTTCCTTGATATGAGGAAAGAAGCTCAATCTAGGTAATATCATCTTTCAGAGAATGATAAAGGCCAGAGACCAAAGAAGAGACTTAACACTGCTATATGCCTCTATTATAAATAAACTTCTCAAGTATGCCAAGATAGAGCACTTGGAGAAAGACAAGGAAAAGCCCACAAACAAATTTAAAGAAGAAGAATTAATGAGAATGGGCATTAAAAAAAATGAGGGCCGATGGATTTGAAATGGGGCTAGTAGATCTGAAGATCTATTCTATAATAGGGGAGAGAAACACTAGCAAGAAATTGCATTTGAGGCTTCTCCAACCATCCAACCTGAACCACAGCCAACCCAGCAACCTAAACCTTCCTTTCCATCCACCTTAGCCACCCATAATACCATCCCCGAACTGTATGATTACTTATCAGAGATGATGTTTAGTATTGGAGATGAACAAAATGCCAAGTTTACACACCTGCAGGCTCAAATAATTGACTTGGCCAAGAACCTCTAGGTGGTCACTAATGCTTATGATGATCTTTGTAACTCTCTTTCAACCATATCAACACCAATCTAGCATGGGTTCTCTGATCCTTTCAAATCGATCTCTCCTCATATCCCAAGTCCTTTTGCAAAAGGACCTTATGATGCTAATGTTACAGCTACTGCTGTTGTCACTCCTCAAGCCTCAAGCAATGGTACTAGCCCTAGCCCATCTCTAGACTATGGTATGGAGGAAGCAGAAGCCACCCAAGTAGAAAGCTCTCATGAGCCAATGATGGAGGAAGCGGCTCAAGAATCAATTCTGTCAACACAAGAGACTAAGTCAATGGAGAAGCTTATAGCCAATCTTACAACAACACCCATTGTATAAGCTGCTCTTAATAAGGAAAGAGGGATTGTGCCATATATTGACTTTGCTACTATTACACTTGATGTTGTAGCGCAAGGTCAAAAGCAAATACTAGAGGAGATATTCCCTCCATTAACTCCTCAACCTCCATCTTCTGGTTATAGTATCTCAGTTGAACAATGTGTTGAGAATTTCACTATATACGCAGTGGAAAAACTATAAGAAATTCCCTCCCATAAATCCGTTAATGTTGTTTAGATTGAGATATAGAAAAAAATTTCCCTCTAGTGCATCCATTGGTGTTCTTTTTCATTTCGTTGGACCCAGGAACTAAAGCGATTGGTTAGCTCCCTCTACCAAAATCCACACAAATGGCGAGTCCAACTCAAACGGCGTGCTGTACCTCTAGTTGTGATGTTTGTACAAGTCCGTACACATTCACTATTTGTCCGTAGAGTTTTTCTTTCTGAGTGTACGGCCACTCTCTCTTTAGGGTAATTCAAATTCTATTAATTATGTATCCTAGTGTATATCAATATATACATTGGATTCGATATTTATTTAATTTAAATCAATAATTTAAACTAAATCAAATATTAATTAAATAGATTAGTTTGAATTTAAATCTATTTAATAGACTAAATTTAAACTAACTATCTAATATATATCCAGAATCAAATCTAAATATAATTTATCATGTAAATCAAATTTAGATTGTTAGTTTAAATTCAAATTTAGAATCCAATCTAAATCAAATTTAGATTATGACATTAGTTTAAATTTAAATCTATCATGTATAATTAAATTTAAAACTAATTAATTTCAATTGATTTGAACAATACATATATATGTTTTGATATATATATATATATCATATATATATAATTCTATCACCCTAAATTGAACATTGAATCTAGACACATTTTAGATTTAATGAATCTGAACATTTTAGCTCGAGTTGACTCATTCTTGTGTGTGACCCTGTAGGCCCATATGATGTTGGCAGTGGGCTAATCACACAATTGGATCCACAAGTCACAAGTGGCCTCTAGCAAGGCATTGTGACTACCCAAATCATATGTGATCAGTGATCCGATACGACCTATCATATAACCCAATCACATCCCTTTTATCTTATGATATATAGGTCAAGTATGAGGCATGGAAATGTCATCCTCATTTTACTCGACTATCACTTTCTCGATCTCCAAGTAGACTAATAGAACGAATGGAAACTTTCCATTCGAGTATGGCCATGCATTTTCTCAGTCTTACTCATCGAGGGGTCCAGATATATCTCTCCATTAATTAAAGGGACAAATTCAATCTTGACCATTTATCTTCCTCCACACGAGTTCCACTATACCCGATCATAGCCTTTATGATCTCCCTATTAAATGTGACTTTTGACTATGCCAAAATATAGTATTCCCCATGTAGGAAGCCATGGTGATCTCAGTTTTGAGGGCTTTGTGACACGATTATATATGGGATATGCTTATGACTTGATCCATGCAGCTTTCTCATGACAGGTCAATCTAGCGCCTATTCTCTAACAGGAGCTTATGATTTTGATTTGTATCTTCATATAAAATTATCACATAATTATCAATCAAAATCATACTAACCTTAATTCATCGTTGTTCCCATAAAGATGATTGACTAGGGATATTTAGGATAAAATAATTTATCCAAGGATATTATTATAAAGAAAAACATGCAAACAATATAATAATGTAAGAAAAAAAACCTTTTTTTTTTATAATGAAACACCATGTTCATAATACAATGATTGGCCTAGGGCACAATCTCCAATAACTCCTACTTGTACTAGGCTCAATTGTTGATGTATCTAATACTCATTGACCTAACATGATGCTCATGCATTATTTGTGCAAGCGGCTTAGTAAGAGGATCAACAACATTGTTATCAGTTGGTATTTTGCATATCTTTATATCACCCTTATCAATGATTTCTCTAATGAGATGATATCGCTTGAGTATGTGTTTGGTTCTTTGATGTGACCTAGTCTCTTTAGCCTGTGCTATTACGCCGTTGTTGTCACAAAATAGATCTATTAGATTTGAGATGGTAGGCACCACTCCAAGCTCAATGATGAACTTCTTAATCCAAATAGCTTCCTTAGCTGCATCTGATGCTACTAGGTACTCAGCTTCTGTTGTAGAATCAGCTATAGTACTTTGCTTGGAACTCATCCAACTAACTGCTCCACCATTCAAACAAAATAGAAATCCTAATTGCGATCTAGAATCATCTTGGTCATATTGGAAACTTACATCTGTGTAACCATTTACAACCAGCTCGTCATCCAATCCTCCATACACCAAGAATACATCCTTAGTCCTTCTTAAGTACTTCAGAATATTCTTGACAGCAGTCCAGTGATTCTCACCTAGATCTGACCGATATCTACTAGTCATGCTCAAGGCATGTGAGACATCTAGTTGAGTGCACAACATGGTATACATAATAGATCCAATTGCTAAAGCATATGAAATCTTGCTCATGCGTTCTCACTCATCTCGTGAACAAGGACACTGAGCTTTGTTGAGATTGATGCCATGAGACATGGGTATGTAACCCCTCTTTGAGTCTTGTATACTTAACCTATGCAATACTTTGTCTATATAAGTGCACTGACTTAGGTTGATTAGCCTCTTGGATCTATCCCTATAGATCCTAATCCTTAGGATATATAGGGCTTCTCCTAAGTCCTTCATTGAGAAACACTTTACTAACTAAGCCTTGACATTCTGCAAGGTAGGAATGTCATTCCCACTGAGTACGATGTCATCAACATAAAACACTAGAAATATAATTGTGCTCCTGCTAACCTTCTTGTAAACATAAGGTTCATCAACATTTTGGATAAATCCAAACTCTTTGACTACTTCATCAAAATGTTGATTCCAACTGCGAGATGCTTGTTTCAATCCATAACTGGATCTTTGAAGCTTGCAAACCTTTGTAGAATCTTCTACACCTACAAAACCCTCAGGTTGTGTCATGTATACATCCTCAAGTAGCTTTCCATTAAGGAATGATGTTTTGACATCCATCTGCCAAATCTCATAAATCATAGTATGCTGCAATGGCAAGAAGGATCCAAACTGACTTAATCATGGCGACTGGCAAAAAGGTTTCATCATAGTCTATACCATGAGTTTGTTTGAATCCTTTTGCAACCAATCATGCTTTGAAGGTATGCACTTGGACATCCATGTCGGTTTTCTTCTTAAAAACCCATTTACACCCAATGGTTTTTATACCTTCAGGTGGGTCAATCAAGGTCCATATCTAATTGTCGTACATGGATTGCATCTCAGACTTCATGGCATACAACCATTTTTCAAAGTCAGATCTCATTATTGCCTCTTGATAGTTGGTTGGCTCTTCTTGATCCAAGAGCAACATATCACGACTATCAATTAAAAGAAATCCATATCTTTGAGGCTGATGTCGTGCACTATCAAACTTTCTTAGGCCTTGTGTTACTTGAGTAGGCTCATCAACTTGTTGTGAGTCCTCTCATTCTTCCATCTCTGGCTCAATACGATTTTGTTGGTCTTGAACTTCTTTGAGATTTATCTTACTCCTACTGGTTCTTTTAGAGACAAACTCTTTTCCTAAAAAGATACCATTCTAAGCAATAAATGTTTTATTCTCAGTGGGATTATAGAAGTAGTATCCCTTAGTTTCCTTGGGATACCCCACAAAAAGGCATTTTATAGATTTAGGTGCTAATTTATCTAAGACTTGTTGCTTAACATATGCCATGCATCCCCAAATCTTGAGAAAAGACAAACTGGGCTTCTTTCCAGTCCATATCTCATATGGGGTCTTTTCAACCACCGTAGATGGAACACGATTTAGTGTGAATGTAACTGTTTCTAATGCATAGTCCCAAAAGGATGGTGGAAGATCTGTTTGACTCATCATGATCGAACCATATCTAACAGGGTTCGATTCCTTCATTCATAAACACCATTCCACTGTGGTGTTCCTGGTGGTGTTAATTGTGAAACAATTCCACAATTTCTAAGATACTGAAGAAATTCTTGGCTTAAATATTCACCACCTCAATCATATCGAAGTGCATTATTAGATTTTCCAAGTTGATTTTATACCTCATTCTGAAAAGTTTTAAACACTTTAAAAGATTCAGATTTATGTCTCATTAGATAGATATATCTATATCTACTAAAGTCATCTATAAAAGTAATGAAGTACAGGTGACCACTACTGGCTGTTGTACTTAACAGACCACATATATCTATATGTATTAGGCCCAATAAGTCAATGGCCCTTTCACTATGTCTAGTAAAAAGTGCCTTTGTCATCTTTCCCATTAAACAAGATTCATAAGTGTCAAATGATTCAAAATCAAATGAATTGAGAAGTCCATCTTGATGGAGCTTTGAAATGCGTTTCTCATTTATGTGGCCCAGACGACAGTGCCATAGGTAGGTCGGATTCAAATCGTTTGACTTGATCCTTTTGGTTGATACGTTATAGATATGTTCCTTATTGGGAGCTTCAATGTTCAAATAATAATGACCACCATCCAAATCTCCATCCTCATAAAAGATGTCATTAAAATAAATAGAACATTTTGTATTCCCAATAATTGAAGTAAAACCTTCCTCATCTAAATAAGAAAGTGAAACAATGTTCTGACTCAAAGCTGGAACATAATAGCAATTATTCAAAATTAACAAAAGCCCACTAGGCAAAATTAATTCATAAGTGCCTATGGCTAAAGCAGCAACTCTTGCTCTATTTCTAACTCGTAGGTCTATTTCGCCCTTTTTCAGCATCCTACTCCTTTTGAGACCCCACACATTTGTACAAATGTGTGTTCCACATATAATATATAATACCCATGTTAAAAAAGTAGAAAGATTAATTTCTATAACATAAATGGTTAAAGTAATAGCCCTGCTATTCTTCTTTTGTTTTAGATTTTCCTTGTAGAGCTCACAGTTCCTCTTTAATTGACCAGGTTCATTGCAAAAGAAACAGAGTCCTTTCTTACGAGGCTTTGCCTTCTTAGCTTCAGGCTTGGGTTTGGGGTTGGGCTTGGTCCTGTCTTGCTCCTTAGACTTGTTATCCAGGCCTTTTCCCTTTTCCTTACCCTTACCTTCCTTTTTCCTTCCTTTTCCTTTTTGAACCATTAAAATGCTATCGGGCTTTTTCTTGATGTTTTGCTCAGCAGCTTTAAGCATCGCATTCAGTTCAGAAATCGAATTCTCCATGTTGTTCATATTGTAGTTCATGACAAACTGGTCAAAACTCTATGGGAGTCAGTTTAAGATCAAATTTGTAGCTAACTCCTGGGTTATGGGAAATCCAAGCCTTTCAAGGTGATCAATGTAGCTTTTCATCTTCAAAACATGAGAGATAATTGATGCACCCTCAGTCATTTTGCAAGAATGTAAGGCTTTCGATGTTTCAAACCTTTCTTGCCTTGCCTGTTGTTGGCACATTTCCTTAATATGCCCAATCATCTCATAAGCCTCCATATGTTCCAGATCTCTTTGAAGTACTAGGAACATGATGGCTAACATCAGGCATCCTACATCCACATAGTTATTGAGATGCTTATTATAGGCATCCTTTTGGGCTCTTGGACCATTAGCTGTAGGCTCCTAAGGAATGGATTCATCTAGGACATATGACTTTCTTTCATGCTTGAGAACAATTCTCATGTTCCTAAACCAGTCAAGAAAGTTGGTCCCATTGAGTTTGTCCTTCTCAAGGACAGATCGCAATGATAGGATTACAGAATTACTCGTGGACATTTTCTACAACAAAATATGTAAAATTAAATTAACAATTTCCTACTAAAAATTAACCCTCATTTAGTTTAGCAAGCTAAGATCCATATTTCACTTAATTATAAGTCCGCTTTGGCAAGATACTTAAAATTAAGTTATTTATGTAGGTAACTAATTTACCAATTACATCACATGTAACTCTTAGATCTTTATGGGATCTTGTCATCATATGACCCAGCATGTTTAATTCCATCTAAAGCCTTGAGACCCAAAACCATTTTGATAGTTTCAATTAAGTCATACCATCATGAACCTTTATGAGTATCACCATTACCCAAATTGCCTCACTAAGATAACCTAAGTGTATCCCACTTTGGTGGATCTTACATTTAAGTGATCAAAGCCTTGCCAAGTGTTCATTAATGAGTGGCATTTAAACTTAAAATTTAATTCCAGAGATTTTATTATATTATTGTTATTCATACATCTATTCATCACATGAACATATATATAATGGTGTCATCCCATACATGCATATGATCTCATCATAAAGCATAAAATAAATGTGTCATAATATGGCCCATCTAACCTATATCCTCCCAAGCCATTGAAAGGATTGTTCTAATATAACACTTATAAAAGAAACCTCGATTGAACACTCGAGGGGAGTGAGGTGAGAAGAAAATGTACATCTAGAATATAGAGAGAGGCGCGACACGCAGGCCGTATTTAAAAACACAATATCATCCTAGGGTCATATCATGCACTACACCCATCCAATTCAAACAAATCACAACATGTATATCACAAACATCTTATCTAATAAAAAGCTGTAACCTTTGTGATTTTAACGTTAAATCAGATTAAGCATACATGAAGCATATTTAAAAACTGAATTACATACAAATGGATTTTAATCAAATCATGTCATAACAACAAAAGATTCTCGTATACATATGCAGAAACATATTCGCATGATATACAAAAATCACATGAATCTCATCATGTCATATATCAACAGACAATGAAATTGTTTAAACAAATTCACAATTGTTTGAAAAACCATATTTCGCATAGATATATGACGTTAGAAATCAAATTGAGGAATACGATTTTTCAAAAACATATATCACATATATGAATGATAGATTTACAATCAAATTGAAAACTAATTTGAAAAAATGAATTGGACAAATTGAGTTTGCACGCATATCACATGCATGCAATCATATACTCCAGAACTCAATTTAAACAATCATTGACGTTGCTCTAGTACTACTGTTGGGAATTTCACTATACATGTAGCGGAAAAACTATAAGAAATTCCATCCCATGGATCCATCAACGTTGTTTAGATTGAGATGTAGAAAAAGAATTTATCTCTGGTGCATCCCTTGGTGTTCTTTTTTGTTTCTTCAGACCACAGGAACTAACGCAATTGGTCAACTTCCTCTATCGGTATCCACATGAATGGTGAGTCCAACTCGAACGGTGTGTTAGCACCGCTAGTTGTGATGTCCATACAAGTCGGTACAATTCTGTACAAGTCCGTACGCCTTCGCTGTTCATATGTACAGTTTTTTTTTCTTAAGTGTACGGCCGCTCTCTCTTTAGGGTAATTCAAATTCTATTGATTCTGTATCCTAATCTATATCAATATATAGATAAGATTCAATATTTATTTAATTTAAATCAATAATTTAAGCTAAATTAAATATTAATTAAATAGATTAGTTTGAATTTAAATCTATCTAATAGATTAAATTTAAACTAACTATCTAATATATATCCAGAATCAAATCTAGATTTAATTTATCATATAAATCAAATTTAGATTATCAGTTTAAATTCAAATTTAGAATCCAATCTAAATCAAATTTAGATTATGACATTAATTTAAATTTAAATCTATCATATAGAATTAAATTTAAAACTAATTAATTTGAATTAATTTGAACAATATATATATTTTGAAATATATATCAAATATATAATATATCAAACATATATATATTTCAAATTTTAATATATATATATATATATAATTCTATCACCCCAAATTAAACATTGAATCTAGACACATTTTAGATTTAATGAATCTGAACATTTTAGCTCGAGTTGGCCCATTCTTGTGTGTGACCCTGTAGGCCCATATGATGTTGGCAGTGGGCTAATCACACAATTGGACCCACAAGTCACAAGTGGCCTCTACCAAGATATTGTGACTACCCAAATCATATGTGGTCGGTGATCCGATACAACATATCATATTACCCGATCACATCCCTTTTGTCTCATGATATATAGGTCAAGTATGGGGCATGGAACATCATCCTCATTTTACTCAACCATCACTTTCTTAATCTCTGAGTAGACTGACAAAATAAATTGAAACTCTTCCATTCGAGCACGGCCATGCATTTTCTCAGTCTCACTCAACAAGGGGCCCAAATATATCTCTCCACTAATTAGAAGGACAAATTTCATCTTGACCATTCATCTTCCTCCACACGAGTTCCACTATACCCGATCATAGCCTTTATTATCTCCCGATTAAAGGTGACTTTTGACTATGCTAAAATATAGTATTCCCCATGTAGGAATCCATGATGATCTCAGGTCTGAGGGCTTAGTGACACAGTTATATATGAGATATGGATATGACTTGATCCATGTAGCTATCTCATGATGGGTCAATCCAGCGCTTATTCTCTAGCAAGAGCTTATGATTTTGATTTGTATCTTCATACATAATTATCACATAATTATCAATCAAAATCATACTAGCCTTAATTCATCATTGTTCCCACAAAGATGATTGACTAGGGATATTTAGGATAAAATAATTTATCCAAGAATATTATTATAAAGAAAAACATACAAACAATATAATAATGTAAGAAAAAAAAACTTCTTTTATAATGAAACACAATGTTGATAATACAATGATTGGCCTAGGACACAATCTCCAACACAAGGGGCTAGGCTAGCTAACATCTGAAGGGAGGTTCAGGAATTAACTTCTACATCTGATAATGATCTTCCTTAAATTCCTCCCTCAGTGCCATTTATTTTGATTCCTCTTCAAGCCATTCCCATGACTCAAATACCACCTCGCTATGTACCTGTTCCTGGTCCTAATGATGCCAAAAGGGGGAAGAAGAAAGCTAGGAAAACTAGAGAAATTGCAGCTAGATAAATCAAGACTGGACAATCTGAAGTTCCTGGGAAATCAGGAAAAACTTATGGCAAGAGGATTAAACTCAAGGCCAAAAAGGAATGACAATTTGTAGAATGCAGAACCTTAGGGCTTAGATCTTAGGACTTTATAATTTTGTCTTCATTGAACCTTGAATGTGTGTTATATTTTATGTGATTAATGTACTTGTTTGATTTTGGTTGAATCTCTGTACTGAACATGTTTGCATTAATGAGACGTGTTTCAACATTTCCTTTTCTATTCTCCTAAATCTTCCACTCTAATAAATGTGTTGTATTTATATGTTAAATTTTTATACATATGTTAAGGGGGAGCTCTTGGAAGCAAACCCAAGTATTAATCCAGTTTATAAATTGTTTTGTTATCATCAAAAAGAGGGAGAATGTTGAATCAAATGTTTTGATAATTCCAAACAACTAGAGCTTAGAAGAAGAATATCAAAGGAGTGTAAAAGCATAAAGTGAAGAAACCCAATAAAGAACAAATGAAGATGTAGTTTTTAGGATTTCTTACTTTGTACAATGGGTAAAAAGCTTTGATCTTTACTTATTTAAGTTACCACCATGTTTTAATGAGTTATTTCAAACATATCAAATGTTAGCTTATGTTAAAATTAAGAAATATTGGCTAATAGGCAAATTTGGTTATTGACTCATGCCTATTTTGTGCGAAATTTGAATTTTACTTAGTGAAATTCGAATTTATAGAGATTTTATCTCTGACACATGAATTTTAGTTGTGAAATACAAATTGTAGGATAAGTCACTATTGTAGAAAGTTTTTTCTACGTTGGTTCTTTTTCTAAAATTAAGTCAGTTCTGGCGGCGACGCAGATCAGGTCGATGTAGAAATTTGATTTTCTACCTCGGTTCTAGAACCGACGTAGAAATACATATTCTACGTCGATTACTAGCCCAACCGGCATGGAAATTGATACTAGACAAGACAAATCTATTTCCACGTCTACATTTCACTTCGGTTACCTATTATAACCGACGTAAAAAGTTATTTCTATGTCGGGTATATGTTACAACCGACGTAGATTATATGCTTCTACGTCGGTTATAATTATAAATGACGTAGAAATGAAACTTTTTTTAAAAAAAATTTCCACAAAAATAAAATTAAATAGTATTTTAAATAAAAATTATAAACATTAGTGGTAATTGTCAATTTCATACAAAAAAGAAATCAAATTTGTTTCCTGTGACAATTGATGCATTTCTAATTAAACCAACAAAAAAAACTCCAAATGTTACCAAATCAAGATCCAATAATGAAAACAAGAAATCCATTACTAAAATCACCTAATCAAACATACACCAACTAGTTTAAAACAAGAAACCAAAGTCCTAAACAAGGTACTACAAGCCCAATTCAAAAATGAACAGAAAATAACAAGAGAAAACTTAAAAAGCTCCACATCAAAATTATTCATCAACTCCTTCCTTTAGGATCAAGTTGTGTCCCATCAGCTCCCTCCCCCTCTGCATGATCTGTTAAGTCATTGCCACCAAACCATACCATTTGATAGAATTGATTATGTGCCAAATCCAAAGTTTTTAATTGAACAAGTAAGAATTTGCATCAAAACTATACAATAATAAACCTAAACTATTACCTTATCCTAATGCCACTTTTTGTAAAAAATATTCTACCCAAATATTGCGAATGTGTTCCATATCTAAATAAGAATAGCTCTCAATATCATGATAGTGCAGTAAGTTCATAGTAAAACCATTGAAACATAAGCCATAGATCAATCAATAGAAATCTCAACTAGCATCACAAATCTGAGTTGGGTAAGATATTATTACCTGATGAAATGACTCAATAATGTTTGTCTTAATGATGTCATACATATATCTCATCACATAATAACCAGACTCATTGTCTCCTTGATGACGATGACACTACAAATGAATGAAAAATAATAAAAAAACATGCAATGATTGTATTGGAAAAAGCATGAGTTCAAACTACTTACTTGTGGATATTCCCACTTGCACTTCTTTTGCTTATGTGAGTGCTTTCCACCTATCATTTGGTATGACTTCAAAGATCTAGCATCAAATACACCGAAATATACAACATCACACATTAGAAACAGTAATAAAAGCCATAGTCATCCTGAATGGACATTCTAGAAATCATCATATCAAACGAAAGAAGTGCATACTGTAATAAAAAAAAATATTACACAAAATTAGATATGACATGCGCATGTGCATACTTTAACTAGAAAAATATCCATAAACTTTACGAATGAAGTCATTAGTGTAGATATAAACAAATCTAGTATTCTTAAGTTATTCAGGAGACAGAATGAAGAATGAATAAACCTGTTCGGCTAGCCAATTGAGATATTTATACACAAGTGGATAGGTCTAATTACCCCTAAAAAATAAAAACAATTAAATATGATATTATATTTGTTAGCAAGGCTGACTTCCCAAGAGGGGGGTGAATTGGGAAGATTGAAATTTTTCTGTACAAAGTGAAGTAAGTGAAGATATCACAATATAATGAAAACAATGCGTAAAACAGAGCAAGATGAAAAGTAAAGATAGGAAGAAGAAAACTTAGTGATTTATCCTGGTTCGGTCTTTCCACTTGACCTACATCCAGTCCCCAAGACACTTCTTGAGATTTATCCACTATACAGCAAGAATTTCAATGGGCTTCTTGCTGGGGCCACAGTACACGAGTATGCTCTGTTTCTGAGCTCTCTCACACTCTCCAAGCACTTTTACTATGTGCTTCCCAATCCCCTTGTGAATACCCCTCACAAGTAAATCTATCTCCAAGATAAAGAGTAGATTGATTACAATGAAATAACTCTCTTGAAAAGAGTAGATATGAAAGTTTGAGTACAAGTATAGAAGTTGAGAGGGTAAAAGCTTTTGAGAAGAAAATTTAGCAGAAATTCAGTATATACAAGTTTGATTCTCTTTTTCACAACTTCAAATGATGTTGTATTTATAGATTTAGGTCTCAAATATCCGTTAGAGACTAAATCTATCCGTTGGGTAAGTTACCCAACAGTTACTCTGAAAAACTATCCGTTTACCAACCGCATTTAATGTTTCTGACATACTGAAATTCGAATTTTGGTTGGTCAACAGACGAATTTCGAAGGAACCGAAGATCAAAGCTTCCAACGTTACAGCACGAAGTTCGTCTGTTCATGAATTGAAATTCGAATTTTGAAACTTACAAAACATTTTCACAATGTGACATACGAATTTTCAAGAAGAAAGTTTTTCGGTTAAGTGTGAACAGTATTTTTAATTTTCTACAGTGCCTTCGAAATTTGAATTTCGGTATCCCAAAATTCGTCTGTCCACTGAATGTTTAAGAGACACAGTAGATTACTTTCTTCGAAATTCGAATTTTGGAAGGGTGAAATTCATCTGTCAGAGAGACTCTTTCCAGACTAATTTCATCATTCGAATGTTGCAAGTCCTTATCATTCGTATGTCAATGTTTCACTTTAACAGACTCAAGAACTTAGCTTCTGAAATTCAAATTTTAATGTTCAAAGTTCGTCTGTCAGAGAGCAGTTTTGAAACTTAAATCATTCTTGATCTCAGATGAACTTTAACATAGTTTCAGACGAATTTCTTCTATTTTCTCAATTTTTGTTTTGTTTGAAATTCAAATTTTGAAGACTCAAAGTTCGTCTGTTGCAAAGAGGCATCTTTCAGACTTATATGAAAATTCGAATGTTGGAAGTTCAAAATTCGTCTGTCAGAGAGCATTTATCAAACTCAATTTCATTTTGATTTCAGATGCATTTTATCATAATTTCAGACGAATTTCTTTGGTTTTTACAAACTTCATTTTACTTGAAATTCGAATTTTGAAAGTGTGAAGTTCGTCTGTTTATCAAAAGGCCTCTTTCAGACTAGATGAAAATTCAAATTTTTGAACAGCCAAAATTCGTCTGACAGAGAGCCATCTCTTCAGACTTATTCAGTTTTAGCTCGAAATTTGAATTTCCAAAGGTAAAGTTTGAATTTCCAACTTGACAGTTTAGCTTAACCTTTCAACCTTCGTCTGTTTGTGGGTGTTTTTCAAATATTTAAAGATTTAAAATAAAATCAAAGTTTGAAAACATCTTTTCTTCAAATCAAAGTCTTTTACCCAGTCATAATAAAAACTAAGGATCCTACAAAAGATCTAACAGCAAGAACTCAGAAAATCTTCACTTGAGACAGCTTTGATCTCATTTGATATCTTCAATCCAAGCTCTTGAATGTTGGTTTGGAATCATCAAAACTCTTGATTCAACAATATTATGCTTAATCAGAAACAATTAGTTGTTAAAATTAAGCTTTGAAACAAAAATTAATTCTAGATTGCCCAAAAGTAAATAATAATAATCATATATTATGCTTATTCTCTTATGATATTTTACAACAAGAGAAAGGTTTAATGGAAATGGACTGATCAAAATAATGCTAAATAGACGTGATATCATTTCTAACCCAACTCTGATACATTTCTAAAGAAAACGTATTTCTCATATCTATAAAACTGAAATTGGAGTGATTAAATTTATGGTTCAAATCAGCACCCATATGTTGTAATAGCAAAGATGACTTTCTTATACCCAAATGAGACTAAATGTATATGCCTGTTATGCTCAAAGAAAAATATACACATGCAGCAAAATATATCAATATCTTCTCCTAAAAATCAAGACCACAAAGTCACCCTTTTTTTCACTCAAATCAAAACATATCACATGCAACAAATATATATCCCAAGGTTTTTTAGTTTTCATAAAAACAGATAACAATATACAATTATTTTTCTAACAACCACAAAAATGAAGTTCTTTTAAGATATATAACGTAGAGCAATTATATACAACCACAAAAATGAAGTTCTTTCCAAGAACCATCATACTCATTTGAGCCTTTCCTAGCTCAAAACATCACAGACACATATAGCAACCAAACCTCATTCTAATTACAAGGATAATCATGATTATGACCTATTTGGGAGCTATAATCATAATGTCATTTTTATGGATAAGTAAAGTTCTTTTCATGTTTGAATTGACGTTTTCAACATAGAGAACATAATCATAGATGTACCAAGCACAAGAGAGAACAAAAATTAATACTAGGATTAGAATATAACCATGAAACAGAACAAGTTTCCAGCCTTAGTACACATAGCAAGATATCTAACCTATTCATGTGACTCTCATTTCTCATAAAAGATAAAAAATTAATGATTATAAACTCAAATAAAAACTGACAACGAAAAGTAGTAAGTAATATGGAAAGCATCATATATCAACCAATATAATTTTATATTCCATAGTCATCTTGCTAAGAATGAAGCTAATTCAAAGTCTAAAAATGTGTGAACAAAGTTTTGCAAAAGACTTACGTTTCAAATATGCTCTTCACATCAAGACTCACTTGCTGCTCCATGGGATAAAACCAAAAAATGGTTGTTTTTTGTGGGCAAATAACACCTAGCTTCCAATAAGTCATACAATATATCAATTAATGATAATGTAATACCAATTACATATTTCTTATTAAATCATTACAGGGAATGGATTTCAAACCAAATATTACCCCTCACGATATGGTACCATCCAACATTCCTTATTTTCATCCTTGAGGCTATCTGTAATGTAGTTCATTCTTTTATTTGCCTTATTCCCTATACTTTGGGTGTACATTGGGCATAAGAATCCATATCTATCATTCCTTGTAGAGGATGTGCACAGGTGGTGGAGATACCTACGATATTAGAAAAAAGAATTATAAAAGTTAAATTCATTCACTTTTTTTTTATTTTAGTTTATGTTAACAACTTTGGATGATTATTCAAAATTGTAGGCCTTGAAGTAAAAGTGAACTTACATGATAAATAATTGCATCATGGATATGCCCAATTGCTCGAAGGTTATGAACTCTATGACATCTCGCTTTTTGATGTAGAAGTCATACTCCTTCCCCACAATCTCTAGACCCATATGTAACTAGATCGTATTGATCTTCCTAGCTGCCACAGTTAGTCGTGTGAATGCATCAGGCTCCGGGGCAACATAGGGTTGAACTACATGGGGTTGGGGTTGGGGATTTGAATCCATAGAATCTTTGGTCTTGTGGAGTTCCTAATTAATTAAATAACAAATAATTATAACTTAATACTATCTCATTTAGAAAATAAGTGAGAATAATATGGTTTTTTTGTACCTGATCCATAACCAAGCGGACTAGTCTTTACGACCACAAAATAAAATTTTTTGGGGCTTGTTGAACTATGGTAACCTCCTCAATAGGGAATGGCACCAAGGCATCATGGTCAACAATATCCTCAACTACCACCCTTACCTGGTCCTGTTGTATTGGCTGGTGGTGGATGGTTCCTCCCAACTTGAAGACTTTGCCATATGCAACTATACGAGTGTAAGGATACTTCAAATAAATCTCACATGCTGTTCCTGTATTTGGTATTTCAGTTTCCTCCATAGGTTGAGGCACACAACTGCCTTTCGTGCTAGGAGGCATAGGAGAAGGGATATCCATGGGAGGGTATTCTGTTCGGGACTGCATCGCCTCCTTTGAACACCTAAACATGGACATCATTTTCTCTTGCATAGCCTCCATTCGTGCTTCCATTCGTTGTTCCATGTTAGCTACTACCGCAACACGAGTTTGCTCTCTAACATCTTCCATCATTTTTTCCACCTGGTGCATAGAAACCAACCCTGAGCTATGGCTTGAACATGATCCAAAGAACTATCTTATGCCTACTCCCCCTTCCACACCCCTTACATGCCCAGGGTGCTCCTCTTTCCCAAGTGCAGTGGCAAATATATCCTTCCTTCCAACGGAAGTGAAACTCCCTTGGGTTACCTCTTGTTCTAGAGTATCCTGTAATACAAAAAGAACTAACATAATTAACAATTGTGTAACTAAAGTACAATAATTTTCATTTATATTAAATTACTTACAATCTTCTCAACTACTATTCTAACCTCCTCGGTGAGGAATTGTCCTTCCTTGTTCATCCGTGCTCTCTTCCACTTTTCATGACGAGAGGGAGGAGATGGAGGAGAGATAACTACTGATTCATCATTCCCTGCAGCATCTCTTCTTGCTTTCAACTTCTCCTGCATAATCTGTTCTTGAAGCAATTCATACCCTCTACGAGACAAGGTGTGGGGGTAAACATTGTTCTTTTGGATCTCTTGATGTTCTTCTCTTTTTTTCTGTTAGCAATAAATGGGAAGGTTAAATCCAGAAAAGCAATTACTAACAAAAAGTATTTGATATCACATTCAAATGTTTGCTCACCATAAATGCTAGATCATGTCGACTATTAACAAATTTCTCCCATGTCTCTTGATTAAGATACTCATACTTCTCACAAGGATTTTGGTCTCTCATCTTACCAAAAACATAATTTCTTGTCAGTTTACTCTTAAAGACTTTCCATCGTCCCCCTGTATATTATAGTATCTTTGTCTTCACAACTTGAGTGTGAGGAATGTCATAAGTAAGCTACAAGAATGCATGTAAGGAAGTTAGTAATAAAATAGATAAAAAAAAATATGTAAAACAATAGATAATTATATCATTATTTACCAAGATAGCTTGCCAAAGTTGATCCTTCTCAATATC
Organism: Adenanthera pavonina; assembly: GCA_026686845.1. Lineage (NCBI taxonomy): Eukaryota > Viridiplantae > Streptophyta > Magnoliopsida > Fabales > Fabaceae > Adenanthera > Adenanthera pavonina. Next base: position 20,329,680 of record JAIVEN010000005.1, on the reverse strand, counting down.
TTCTACATGATCCCATTTTTTGATTAAGATGCTAATTTTTTAGCGTGTCATAGTGCCAACAAAGCTCTTGAACTGCTTAGATCCAGGCCCAATTGGATTCCCTAATTCATCAAAGTTAACCTTCTTTCTATGGCCACCACCATGAGCTAAGGCCAACTCTTTCAATCGTGTGCCGCCACGTCTACCTCTTTTACATTTACTGCTTGAGGGATTCTCCATGCGGCTGTTAAGTGAACAAGATAATTAAGGTTAGTAAATTGCCCCATTTATATATATGCGTGTATATGTAATACCCACCAATTATATCCCAACATAGGTACATTCATTGCATGTAACTAAAAGGAGAAAAAAAGAAATGATCCTGGCTGGGGAAGAATTCTCAGTAACTCAACTATGTATCTGAAGGGTATAATGGACAATTACTTTTGTACCATATAGTAGGACATATTCAATTATTCATTTTAATTGTTGTTTTGCATGTGCTAAATATATCGATCAAATGAATTTTCTTTTGATCATTTAATTTAGTTTTAAGTAATTACTTTCAGTTTCACCTTTTAAACTTAAATTTTAGAAGATTTATGTTACATTATAGAAAAAAATATATTTAAAAACACAAATTAAAATATTTAAGTTAAATTTTTGAAAAATTGTAGTTATTTTTAAATATTGAATTTATTACTAAGCAGAAAATATTGAATCTATATATTACATAAAATCTTAAAAAATTCGAAGCATCTAAGATGTGTGATGGCGGCACTATATAAATTTTATAGGTATGTAGATATGCATTTTAAGAGACTTGCTAGCTACCAAACTTTAAAGAGTTATAATGTTGATGACAATTTTTTTTTTAATTTAATGCTACTTTTTTTTAGAATCTAGTAATAATAAGTCTACATTGCGGGGATGGCAAAGTCTAATGATCACATAAGTATTTTGAACATTTCTTGTGCATATGTAATTTAAAAAAAAAAAAGAAGATCAATACATTCTGAATCTAAAGTGTAATTCTTTTTTACTATTGATATGTAAAAGTGATGGTGGTATTATAAGTAATAATTAGCTTCATTTTTATTTCAAACATTAATTACTAATGCAACTGATATTTTTAAATTAAGAAAAAGAAACTTTGATTTAGTTTAATTTAATACTTTGTCTTGAAGTGTGGGAGCAGCATAGATCAATCATCTATATAAATTACTAAAAAAAGATTGGATCATTGTTCCCCTAGGCAGGTTCATCCTTGGTAAATGCTAATAAAATAGTAGACTTGAAAAGTCACAAAGACAACGACAATTTTTTTTTTAATTCATAGGGGCACTTTATAGTAAACAAGATAAAAAAGGGGGGCCTGGGTATCAGGTTCAAAATGATTTGTAAAAAAAAAAAGGTATGTAAGTTAAACCAAAAGAAGGACACCAACATGGTAGCCTACATTTTTAGAAAAAAAATAAATAACCCCAAACCATCTATGTAAGTTAAATAATTATCATTAAGGAAAACAAAGATAAACTCAAGTGGTGGTTAGCTTGTGGGAGAAAATTGTAATGACGACAAAGAGAAAAGGAAGAAGATGAAGTTCATGACAATTCATAGTATCAGGTGACTCTTCTTGTTTATCATCTTTGTCATTTCCCACTTGCTTCTCTTTCTCTCTCTCTCACTCTGTTCCACCTTTGGTAACAAATATCACTTTACCCATCTTTCACTATTTAAATTTACACTAAAGATTCATTCAACTTCATATCTTTTCTGATTCATCCTAAATCTTATCTTCATGAACAAATAATATTTGGATCTTTCACTAATTCTTGTTTCACCTTCCACAAAACATAAAAATACAAACTGCCTTTTGAGCCTATGTAATACTCATCCAATAAATTAATTAACCCTCTGTTTTTATTCATGGAACAGAAGCATCTCACAAAAGGAAAAAACAACATTCAAAAGCAAATAGAAAACTACTACATGGAAAAAGCAACATTAAAAGCACCTGATCCATGACTAAAGATCCAAAGGGTGTGAGAAACAAAATGAGGAAAAAGCTTCTGCATTTATTGACACACATAGCAGTGAACATAGATCAAAAAAGAGACATGATTAGCATGGTTATGAATACCTATAATCATTCCTTAATAGTATCCAATGGGGTTGTTATGTAGGATGCTGTTGCTGCAGCAATAACCCCTCCAGTACCTTGCACTAAGATTAGTTTCTGTAGACTAGGAGTTCCTTCCTCTTATTCAGTACCATGTCTAAGAAATCTAGAAAAGAAACCATGAGATAATTAACTTCAACATTTACAAGTTTCCAAAAACCACAAGGTGTGATATAGCAGAACAAGTTGTTAGAAAATAGGGATTGTACTCAACATAGATAGAATAGGGATTGGGTGGCATATCAACCATTTTATCCCCAAAGCTTCAATTGTTAGGTGAAGACCTTGAAAAGTTTTATTAATATCTCTTAACAATTTTGACACCCAGAGCTTCGATTGTTAGGGGGGACAAGCCTAGCATAACACTTTCAAGGAGAACTAATAAAAAAATTAAGAATTAGATAGTGGCTTCAATATCTGAATAAAATATTAATAGAAGAGTATACCATGTGCCAACAAAATGTCTTGATCACCTACAAATCAAGCAAATATTGAAGTCCCTCCCCAATATTGACAAACGTACCTGCAATTGTTAAGGATTCTAGAATTGGTTATACATTGACCAACGATCCCACACAATTAAAAACTAATTTACAAGTCAATAAAATCAATTGATCACACAAAAGAAAAAAAATGCGTTGTATTTTTTTTTAATGGAATACAAAGCTGTGGCTACAAACCATACAAAAACAAAAAATCAAAAAGTTGGGGCATAACGCTCATTATTCATTTCAGCATACAGAAGATCACTACACCCTCTAGGTAGGCTGGAAATCAACAGTCATTCTCTACCTCATGAGCTTGATGGGCAATCCAATTTGCACTAGTCTTAGCTTCTCTAAAAATATGATCATAAGTCACCAACTAGCCACACATGATTAGCTCTCTTATCTCAAATGTGTTGTATATTTATGTGTGTGCATTTATACACAAAGCTACTGAACAAATAAACATAACATTTTTAATTTTATAGAAAATAAGCTTTTTAACAAAAGAACATAATCAAGTATTATGAAAATGTAGCCTCCTAAAAGAAGGAAAAAAAAACTCAAAAAAGGGAAACCAAGAATAATTGACCTGAAATAAGAGAAATGCCACCCAATCCCTATTTCAAACTTTCTTATGTCTGCATATTCTCCCATATCCCTTCTTCATGATCATTTCTTGCGGCATGTACATCTTCTACTTTATCATCTTCATTCCACTGAGGTAGCCTTGATGAAAATGGAGGAGTCTCATAAATATCAAAATTGGATTCATCAATCTCATTACTACTAGTTAGCCTTTTCCCTTGAAGAACCACAGACCACTTTTTATCAACTGGGTCAGTGACATAAAACACTTGTTTTGCTTGGGCTGCCATGATAAAGGGCTCCTCTTTATAACCTTCCCTATTAAGATCTACCAAAGTAAAACCTAACTCATCTGTTTGAACACCATTATTACTTTCAACCCACTTACATTTTAAAGCAGCTACTCTAAACTTAACGTAGTCAACCGCCCATATCTCTTGAATAACACAAAAATAAGATATGCTTGACAAAATGGGATTTTTATCTTTCAAGCTTGAAAAATGCATTGATTCAGCTACTACCATAACCCCACTATTTTGCATAGTGCTTTTATCATCTTAGGCTTTTGTATAGAAGGAGTACCCATTAATGTCATATCCACTCCAACATATGACCTCAAAATGAGGCTCATCAACTAACCACCTAATTATATTAGAAGCAGTAACATCCTTCCTTACTTGTTCATTGAACCATGACCTGAACGTCTTATTGTGCTCATTTAGCAACCATTTATCACTTTTCTGAGGGTTCTTCTCCCTTACAATGTTTTTATCTCAGCTAAGTAGGGATGAACTTCATTAGTATTATTCAAAATGTATAAATGTGCTTGTAGCACTTCTTCATGTGTCATGGGCTTCACTTTCACACCTCGTGTACCCTTCCCTATAACTCTTATTCCCTCGTGACGAGACTTAGGAAGTCCAATGGCTTCTACTTCTGACAAATATTCATTACAAAAATCAACAACCTCTTCAACAACATATCTTTGAACAATAGAGGCTTCAGGACGATGTGGTTTCTTCACATACCCTTTTAAGATTTTCATGTATCGCTCAAATGGATACATCCACCATAAATAAACAGGGCCCCACAACCTTATCTCTCTCACCAGATGTACAATTAAATGTACCATGATGTCAAAAAATGATGGTGGAAAGTACATTTCAAGTTAGCACAAAATAATAGCAATATCATTTTCCAATTAATCCAATTTCAGAGGGTTAATGACTTTGTTACATATAGCATTGAAGAAGAAACACAGTCTAGTTATAGTTTGTCTAACATTTTTAGGCAATATATCTCTAATAGCCACTGGTAACATTTGTTGCATTAACACATGGCAATCATGGGACTTCAAGCCTACTAATTTTAAATCTTTCAATGAAACAAACCTTTTGACATTTGAAGAATATCCTTGTGGCACCTTAATGCCATGTAAACACTCACATAACTTCTTCTCTCTTGTTTGGACAAAGTATGACAAGCTGGGGGTAAGTAAGTTCTCTTCCCAACTTGGAGTGGAGCTAACTCTGCTCCTATTCCTATTGCAACTAAATCTTGTCTTGCTCTCGTAATATCCTTGGTCCTGCCTTGTATGTTGAGAAGCGTTCTGATAAGACTATCACACACATTTTTCTCCACATGCATCACATCAAGACAGTGTCTTACCTCAAGATGTTGCCAATATGGAAGATCAAAGAAGATAGACCTCTTCTTCCATAAATTCTTATCAGTTACTGATTTCTAGCACTTACTGAATATCACATTGATGTCTCTCACCCATTGATAAACTTGCTCTGCAGTTAATGGCTTTGGAGCATTTTCATATTCTTGTAAGCCATTGAAAGCTTTTTTTCAGTCTATGATAAGGGTGGTTCTGTCTTAGAAGTCTTCTATGACCAAGGTAGACAGTTTTCTTTCCAAATTCAAGTTGACGGTGGGATGTACTTTCTTCACAGATAGGGCATGCATTATGCCCTTTAACACTATATGCAAACAAGTTTCCATATGCAGGGAAGTCATTTATTGTGCAAAAAATCATGGCCCATAGCTTAAAAGTTTCCTTCTGATATGCATCAAACACATCTACACCTTCCTCCCATAGCAACTTCAAGTCCTTAATCAAAGGTGCCAATTAAACATCTATATTGTTTCCAGGCTGTTTTGGACCTGAAATCATCATAGATAACATGATGTACTTGCGTTTCATACAAAGTTCAGGAGGTAGATTATAAATCACCAACAAAACAGGCCATGAGCTATGTTGACTGCTAAGATTGCCATAAGGGTTTATTCCATTAGTGCATAGTCCAAGCCTTAGGTTTCTTGGCTCATGCCCAAAATCAGGGAACAATTGATCAATTATCTTCCATTGAGGAGAATCAGCTAGATGTCGAAGCTTTCCATCATATATCTTATCGTCAGCATGTCATCTCAAGTTCTTCACTTCGTTTGCATTAGCAAACAATCGCTTGAACCTTGGTATTATTGGAAGATACCATAACACCTTCGCAGGAGGCTCCTTAGAGATCACATCACTGCTAGCACCACCTTCCTCCTTCACTTTATAGCGTGATGCTCCACAAGTTGGACACATATGCAACCCTTCGTTCTAATTTATATACAATATACAGTCATTAAGGCAAGCATGTATCTTTTTATACTCCATACCCATTGGACACAAGATTTTCTTCGCCTCATAGTTATGATCTGGAAGTTCATTACCATCTGGAAACATCTCTTAACAACTCAAGCAACTCCATAAAACTCTTATCACTCCACCTAGTTTTTGCTTTCAAGTTGACCAATCTCAACACAGCTGACAACCTTGTATATTTTGTGCATCTCGGATACAAAGGCTTCTCAACATCATCGCACAAACTATCATATACATGTGCTCGCTCAAAGCTCTCTACTCCAATATCACGGATCATATCCTCTATTCGATCACCCATATCCACATCAACTTCATCAATTTGGGACTTAGTAGATGTCTCTAATTCACCATGCCATATCCATCGTGTATAATTCTTATTGAACCCGTCACAAATCAGATGGTCTTTTGTTACCGCAACACTCAGTCGTCTCAAGTTTAAACATTTAACACAAGGCCAATAAAATAATCCTCTATTATTAGGAACACTATTTTTTGCAAATTCCAAAAACTGGTCCACCCCATTCTCATATTCATTGCTCGTTCGCCTTGCGTTTATCCAACTACGGTCCATACCTACCTAATATAAACATCCATAAAACAACATACCAAAACAAACAAATACATAGCTATAGTTAGTCTACTTATTATTGGTCTAATTATAATTAATCTAAACATTCATCAAACCTTATAGATATAATCTAACCACAATTAACCAAATTAATTAATTAACTTATTTCTTCATATGACATTGTTCAAACATATATAAATTTAAACTCATTAGAAGTTACTGCTAACACCACCCAGTTCAATTATAAAACTTATTTCATGAAGGGTAGGAATAATACCTATGATTGATTGAGCAGCAGATTGCAAAGAGAAGAGATCAATTAATCTTCGAACGACACAATTGCCTTGGAAAATCCCTGATTTAAAATGCAAGTGTTAGAAAAGAAAAATTCATTATTTAATTATTATTATTATTATTTTCTGTTTGGTTTTAAAGGAGAAGAATGCAGAATCAAAACAATCTTCCAACTAAGAAATTGAAAAATTTAGACTAAAAATACAACTGAAAGAACCTTCAAATTGAGACTGTCTAAATCAAATATGAATTGCCAAGATTTCCTTTTGCCTCACTTGAGACTCAATGGAGATCCAAATTTCATACTCCAACAATATAGACAGAGGTTAAACAAAGTAATGTTTCAATTTAAGAAGATGAACAAGAACTAGATACATTTTTCATTACTAATTTCATCACTCCAAATTTGTAGTATATGGAACCATCAAGATCTTCAAATACCTAAAGACAAAGGCCTTCCTTGGTTGATGCAAATAAGAAGAGACACAATGAAAAGAACATCTTTAATTCTCTTTTTATTAAAAAAATAAAGAAAAAACAAAAAAGTATGGCATCAATCCAACTAGCTACTAGCTGGACAGCTTTTTGGCCTTTTGCAAATGCTTTTTACATGCCCTATTGCAATCTAAACACATGGTTTGTGTTGTGCGAGTGTGAAGTTATTAAATGTAATATCCTAATGGCCCTATAATACATGTTTAATTAGGCTTTACTATAGCTAGGAACCACCATGCACGTGTCCACCAATTAATGGTTCTCTGTCGATTCTACAATTTTTTTAATAAATTATTTCTAAAATGCCAAAATTTTCAGACATCTTTCCAAGTCTTTAAAAAAAACCATGATCACATGATCCCATAAATATAATAGCCCAATTCCTTAAATATATAAATAGATATTCTGAAGGCAATACAAATTTACTCACATGCATCAAGAATGGATTCTTTGGCATATATACATATATACACATATACATATGTGCATTTAGATAGAGATAGAGAGATAAGACTATGGTGTTACTCAAGTTAATTAGTCATATAATAATAATAACAATAATTTTTTATTAAGCATTTTTAGTAGTCATATATTTTCCCCTATCTAAATCTCATTGCTAATATAAATGAAAATAAACCATGGTAAACAAATTATTTATTCTAGTAAACAAATCAAACACCAAAGATAAGAAGTATTTTAATTTTTTATGGGCAGGGAAGATAGTACTAAAAAACAGAGGATGAATAAAATTTCAAAGGAATGATGAAACTACTATGAGAAATGAGCTCCTATATAGAATAGTGATTTCCATTGTGGCAGAGTGAGCATACACATACATGATGGCTTATATAAGGTCATGAGCTATTGGATGAAAAAAACACTTTCTATATTTACAATTTTTAAGTTTTGGCTTAGGAGCAAGGACAAAACCATGTGTGATGATAAAAGGACAGCCACCTCGAATACAATCACTACACCTACCAAAAGTGGCACACATGCTCATAACTCACTATTCTTCCTTGAACAACACTCAATGATCCAGCCATAAAATATTAAAGCAACCATTGGAACTTTGCTTTTTTCTTTTTTTAATGTAGCTATCTAACACCTGATAATTATTAAATTAAATTTGAGCATTGTACAATCTAAATAGTAAGTGGTCTTACCCCATGATTTTTTTCTTTCATTCACTTTATTTAAACCAACAAATTCCCACCAGCCTTAATATTTGACTATTTCGTTATCTTGCATCAGCTTTGATTTGAGAAAGATATTATTAATATTTATAGGAAAAATCGTACATAGATGTTAGTTATAAAAAAAATAAGTAAATCAAACCAATGAAAAGAAATATATAAATACACCTTTTGATAAGATCTATCTAACATATTTAGCAATTTTAGATTGTAAAATATTTTTTTAATATAGTAATCATGAACAGATTTGGGTTGTTCATGAAACAGTAAAATAAAGATAGTACCATACCAATTTAGACAAAGTTTATAGATCTGATTGCAAATTAATAAGCTAATCAACAAAACACTAACATGGCAATCACCTTAATGTTTTTGAAAGGTAATTATGAAAGCCTCTTATATTATATTATACTATTTATAAAAAACAAAATTAGCAAGTTTTACTCAATTATTATAATTACTACATATGATATGACTCATTGACTTTTAACAACAGAAAGAGAAATTGCTAATCATGATTCATTTCTAACAATGACCAAGTTGCGTTTCAACACTTCCTAAGAATCTTTCCATTAACATACCTGCCCACCATGAAAATGAAATTACCTTTAACTGTGGGAGTATCTTTTAATTGATTCAACGCCAGAGCCTGACAAGGATTGAAATAAGATTAATCAATGCAACAACTACATTCACCCAGAAAAGAAGTGTAATAAGCGGATCATTTTTCCATGCAAAAAAATAAATGAACCTATCAAGTCGAGAAATCGTTAACGTTATGCTCCAAAATATGTACAGTAAAAGAACCAATCATTGCTACAAGTTGAATATCATTACAACAAATGAGAAAATGAGCTGTTATTAAGTTTCCCCACTTGTTAATATAATTGGCTAATAAAAACCAGCTGCCATTACCTACACCCGAAGAGATAATTGTGATAAAATTATTTAGCATGATTTACTAATTTTAAAGTTAAAAAGATTAAAACTTTATACCATAAAACAACATAACACATTACCTGAGATAAGTCAAATATCTCAAATCATAAGACCATTCATGAACCAAATACATCAAGTTAAATCAACATTCCTACATAATTCATAGATATTATTGGATAATAATATGATAGTAACGACTTAATATTTTATAAAGTGAGAAAAGATCTAGAGGCTAGGCCTAAATTTTCTTCTCAAAGAATTAAAAAAGGCCACATATGATGAAGCAACACGCACACATACAGTATAGAAGCAGTAGTATACTTAAACTTTTCTTATATAATTAATTATTAGTATCATTACTTTCAATCCTCTCAAGGGGCAATCACATGACCACGTTGTTCCAGCACGTCCCCTAGTAACACAACAAACAACCACATACATCTACTTTTCAAATGGAAACTTCTCTACTAATATTGCAATAGTGTTAAAAGAGAAAGAATAGCATAAAGAACCGACTATTTTCAAATGGTGTTGAATGAACACTATGTTTCTTCTGGTCTTTTCAAGTTAATTTGTGTATGAGTGTGCGTGGAATATACTATTTTCTGGATCGACTTTTTTTGTATTGTAGCCACATAGTATATATGATGGTTGAGCAAATGGATACTCCATTTTCTCAAATATTCCTCTTGCCTACTATTTGCTTTATGAAAGTGTTATATATCTTGAGAGAACCTTAACCCAGATCTTAATTGATTGAAGTGAAATCTGGAAAGCCCCTGTGATCCTAAAGGATGTGTATTTCATCAAAGATGATCAAAGACCCACATCTTGCTAATAAGGATAGATCCCATAAAGACCCTAACTCTGAAATAAAAGACCACAAATTCATTGCACAGTTAGATGGATCCCAAAACCTCATCAAAAGACACTATTGGAGTTTTGAACATTTTTGGTAGAAGCTCTTGGTGTATTGTGATCATAAATCTTGATTCTCTAGCGAAATTCTTTCTTTATTTGAAGCCCTTCCCCAATCATACGAAGTCCGAATCAAGAATAAGGAATTTGGAGTTTAAGAGCAGCAGTTGAGTACGTTTGAGTTAGGTAAAAATATTTAAAAATGAAAATAGAAAAATACTTCTTGCACTGATAAACAACTTATGTATAGTTAATGTCATTGCTAGCAATACATCAGTATGCCACATTATCAAAATTCACTCTGTCTGCTGGCATGGCATCAATAGGGATCCAATTAAAAATTTTTGGAAACTTAAGGGATTAATGTCTTAATAGTTGAATAGTTTAAAGAGTAAATTACAAACAAAGGAACTGAAAAAAATTGAGACAAACTTTAAGGATAAAAGATTAATTTTCCGTAATAAAAATAAAAATGAAATTAATTGTGAATTGTCAACAATGGAGCTGCTAATGTTTTTGTTAGACCAAACTTGGAGTGGAGCTATTTTGAGTGTCTCTTTCTTAAAACAGGGAACCAAACAATGTTAATAGAATTGTGTTAGTTTGTTTTAGTGGGTTGCAGTTCACATATTGTGTGTTTATGGAAGATGTGACAGTTGATTCCATGAGAGTACTTACGTCTTATCTTAAAGGGTTTTCAATAGACCAATAAGATCATTGAAAATCCAAAGTCCCTTAACCCACTACACCACCAACAAACAAAAGAACTTGTTTTCTTTTCTCAATATGTGCACGTGAAACCCCAATAATTCCTTATGCACTAGTGGGGTCTCCAAGCTAGCCCTTCCTCTTTTGTTCTCATGCCAAAATCCATCCCTCAGAATCTCCCCCATTACCTCTCTCTCTCTCTCTCAATGTTTCTTCTTCCTTACCTTCCTTAATATCTTCGACCATTCCTTATCAGTCTCCAACAACGGCAAGAGCCATGGTTATGTCACCATTTTTACTTTTCCCTCTTTCTCTTTGCCTTATCATTGCAAATGGGGTTTACTCTTTTGGAGAAAAGTAGACTCCCCAAGTGTAAAAGTTGCAGGGGAAACAGCAACTTGGTCCCCTGGGATGTCTCCTCCCAAAATCAAGTAAGTTAAATATCAGAAAGTGGGAAGCTCAAAGATGTTGTCTTTGTTTTACTCTGGGATCTCCTGTTATTTTATCAAAGCTATTTTGCTCTTTATTTTTAGAATCTATCACTACATTTTCGTTAAAGAAAAACGCTCTTCATTGTTCCCTCTCTGTGATTCTACAGGCTTTGTTAAAGAATGAATTGGTTTGTATTAGTGATTGCATTGTTTTATCTCTTGATTGCATTATTTTGTATTAGTGATTTGATTCCTTTGATTTAAAGCCTATATCTATGTTCTTTGAGTTCTGAAGTAAACTCCACATGAGATCCCCTAACCCCAAAATCTATAGTTTAGAGCGGAGCGTATTAAGTATTAACATGACACACAACAACCACAACTACAAATGAGGCCATATTTGAGATAGAAGGCACAGTGAAGATGTGGCCAAGAGGTGGAATGGGATGAGCCATTAAGTGCTGCAGTTATCACCTCAAGCTACCTTCCTTAAAAGGTTTCTGTAGCATATCTCATCACTCAAAAGAAGAACTTTCTAGAAACAATAAAATACAAAAACTGGAGAGGTCATTGTGCAGTGTAACTTTTTTCAGCCCAAAAAAAATAAGCATATAATGACCCCATCACAAAACTGAACATTTATATAGGTATGGAATCATAACAAAAGAATTTGACCTTGTGTTATAATATAAGACTTCTAAGAATTGTACAGAATATTCCTCCATTTAGCAGGTGAATATTTCAGAATTTAACAGAAAAAACTAGGAACAAAACATTCAGAAGTTCTTTTGCCTTGTTATAATTCAGGTTGCACAGATGAAATATCTACATACCACTTTGTCAAATGTGCCTAAATTATTGAACAAACTGCAAATAGGATAGTAGAAAGTATTCTTTGAGTTTTACAAATCAACTCAGAAGTCATGTCCCTTTCAATTAGGCCTATGAAAATATAATCAGCAATGCAATGAATAAAACACATCATAGTTCCATCCACTGTAATCATATATTCATTGCATCTCATACACTTAGATTTCCAGCTTCTTGTTCCATAATAAATCTAACATTCACAGTAGCGATAGTCATTAGTGAACGAAATACATAAAACAAACTATGGGGGTCTTTTTTCATTTTCTTAGATAAAAATTTGGGCCTTTTCAGTAGAGTATGAAATTAGCAAGTCAGTCTAGCAAAATTAGGGATGCTTAGCTGAAATCAACATACCTAGATGAGTCTAGGACAAAGAGGGCTTGCTCTGTCTATAGAAGTCAGTATACTACAGAGCAAGCTTGGAAATTGACAACTCGAGGGCTTGCTTAGTTTTGGCTAACAGAGAGAGCTCGCTCAGTAGAAATCAACACACCACTAGTATTCGACAAGGAGATTAGCACAGCAGGAAATTCCGACACCGAACTTCTGACACCCACGTAACAACAAACAAATGTGTTAATTAGGGCTTGCTTACTCAAATATAGAATTAATGGTGCAGGTTAAGGCATGCTCAGATGAACAGCGAGGTCAAAGAGGAATAGATGAATAGAAAGACTGGAGAGGAAAGTCCAGATGGTGAGCTCAAAAGTGAATGGAAGAACGAAGGGTTTAGACGCGTGAGGGACAAGCAGAGAAAAGCTGGGGATTGTTATTTTTGGCTAATGACCGCCTAGCTTCAAATTTTAATCTTGCCCAATATTCTCTTCGGTTTCTTCTTCAACCGAAGCAGAAATTGTGTTCATTTTAAAATAAAATTTTAATTTATTTATTTTCCAATTACTACTTCAGTTTTAATTTAAACCGGCATAGATATTTATATTTCTATGTCGGTTGTAGGTACAATCAACGTCAATATTTCAATCACTTTGAATTTATTTACAAAAATGCCACTGCTTATTTATCTATGTCGGTTATTTACATAACCGACATAAAAATTGCGATGTAAAAATTGCTTTTTCCACTAGTGAGTATTGTTAGTGAAAATGTGCAAAATTCATATGAAACTTAGTCAAAATTCGAATATTAGTGAAGTTTAAAGTGAGTTCAATATCACTACCTCTGACAGATGAATTTTGGACTTCAAAGTATGAATTTCAAAATGAAAACTCGTGAGTCTCATTAGAGCAAGTGTCTAACAAATAAACTTTGTAGTTCAAAATTCAAATTTTACAAACAAGAGATTTTGTGGCATATTAAACAAGCATCTGATAGACGAATTTCAGCTTCTGAAATTTGAATTTCAAGTATAATGTGAAAATGTTAGATAGCTGCTCAAACTCAATAGATGTACTATCAAATATGAAAATTCATATGATCTAACATGCATTATCTTTCAAAAAGCTGAAATTCGAATGTCACACTTGAATAGACGAACTTTGGAATTTCAACATTGAAGTTCTTAACTTTTTGTCTCTATGAAATTCGTCTGTTGAACACCCAAAATTCATATTTTTGTCTGTAAGACGTATTAAATGCAGTTAGTGAATGGCTATTTTTACAAAGTAACCATTGGTTAAGGTCACTAATAGCTAGATCTTGTGTCTAACAGCTAGTTATGTCACAAATCTATAAATAGAACTTTATTTGAAGTTGTGAAAAAGGAATTTAAGTCTATCTTTACCAAAACTCTAATGAATTTATTAGACAAAGCTTTTTCACCCATTCACCTTATTCATTATGCCATAAATTTCATATCTACTCTATTATGGAGAGTATTCATATCTGTATAAAATCTTTTTTTCATCTAAAAAAATATTCTTTTTAAGGGGGATCACAAAGGGAATTGGGAAATACTTGTAAGAGAGTATGGAGAGATATTTTCAGTGCTCTTAGAATAGAGCATGTGGATTATACTGTGGTATTGGAAAAAGCCCGCTAAATCCTTGGAAACAATGAAAAATCTCAAGTGGTAGCTTAAGAATTGGACATAGGTCAAGTGGATTGGACCGAACCAGGATAAATCTTTAAGTCTTTCACTTTCCTTATCTCTTTTATGTTCACAGTTATCATACTCTATTTTTCTATAAACATATACTTTCACTGTTATCTTTGTTTTGCTGAAAATTTCACACTTTCCAATTCACCCCCTCTTGGAAAGTCAGCATTCCTAACAAAGGTGTGACTGATATTCAAGTGGTAGTAGATTAGGGATGCACATTCTCTAAGTATCCATCAATTCAGGTGATTCAAGGGACGGAGAACCATGGTCGAACCATTAGTGGAATGGCCTTTGGCTGAGCCATGACTAGTGGAATGTGAGCTAAGTAGTTGCCCCAGAATCATCTCTTACCGGACTTTGGAAGGAGGCTGCTTGTTGAAGTTATCTTGTGACGGTAACTAGCTCATGATTCATGTTGTGATTGATGTGGGGTTTCATCACATATCATGAGCATTTCATCATGCATGACATAACTTGCACATTTACTATAAATGTATGTGTTTGTATCATTCTCTTGTATTCATATCGGTGTTGTGTTTGTGATTAACTAATGTATTGTACCTTTTATGTTTAAATCCCTATTTGTATTTGTTTGGTTACTCCTTGGTTACTAGGACTTTTGCCTCACCCCTCATGGGAAAACATTTATAGGAACGAGATCTAGTTCTAGCAATGAGAAAGCAGAGGTAAATGAGTCCCTTGGGAGGCATGCAAAATATTTGAGTACCTACGTGGTATGTGCTTCTTTAGATCGCATGTTTTGTTGTAGTACTATGCCAAATGTAGGAGCATGATTTGATGTCATATGTAATCTTCTATGTGAATCCTTCAGGTTTGCTCCTAATTTTTTGCTTTCATGCATGTTTTGTAACAACCATCAACATCTTGCCATGGACTTAATCTTGGGTTAATGAGAATTGTGGCCTTTGTATTGTACAGTATTGTAGGAACCAAGACTAGAGGAAGGATAAAGGGAGAAGAATCAAGGAATTAGCCAAAAGCATATAGCGCTATGGCGAAAAGTGGGGCTGCCGTGGCGAGAGACTCATTAAATTTGAAAAATATCAAAGGCAAAAAGAGTTCACGATGCGGTGAACTTATCATGGGCCGTGGCACCAAACCCAAAACATGGATAATTAGACAAAACAAAAAGAAAATTGAAAATGAAGGATATTCTCTACTAAGGTTCAGCGATTTTGACCTTGGGGAGTGATTTATGAGCTCTAGAAGCTTCGATCTCAGTGGGTATGGGACTCTACATCATTCCCTCTCCTTTTTCTCTTCATTTTTAGGACAAATGTTGTTGGTATGCTTGAGGGTTTATGGTTGGTCAAATTTCCACTAATTAAAATACTTGTTCTAGTATTGTGGAAGTGTTATGTAATGTTAGGAAGATTTGAGTATGAGTTTAAGAAGGATTATGTATGATTTGGTACAACCCTAGGTTGAAAATATTCAAGGAAGTTGGGAATCTGAGATGTATAAGGGTGCTTATGATGTGAATGGTTAATTGGAACTCATTAATGTGTAATTATGTTGTTGGAATTATGGTTAAGCTTGAATGGCTAAATTGTTGATTTTAGTTATCATGAGTATTATGTTAATTAAAGGTATTATGATATTGTAGAAATTGTTTGGTTAATCAGAGGTGATTCAGCTCATGTTCAGTGTTGAGATAGTGAGCCTATCCTCTGTGTGTGATGTCAACGATTTCATGTAATCGGGTGTTTGTTTTATAATTGTTGAATTGTATTTATATATGAATATATATATATATATGCATATTTTCATTCATACCATGATATCATTACGTGTGTATATGGTTTCCTATACATATCGTGGTATGCACGTCGCTAAATGAGGTATGAATCTTGATCCCTGGTACTTGTGTATGATGATGATAAGCATGAAGTGATATGTATATTTATGTGATTTCATGACATACTCATACAATAGCATGCTAGCATAGCATAGATGATAGTTATAATAATGATGATGATTGTATAGTGGTATGGCATGAACAACATCACTACATGAGCATAGTGAGGTATGATGGATTGGGAGGTGATGATGAGATGAGAAATGATATGATGATAAGATGAAAGATTCCTGCCACTAAATCCTCTCCTATAGCCAGGAGAACCAGGTGGTAGTGGACTGCACCTTCCCTAAATCACTGCCAATTCGGCTGGTCCAAGGGAAGGAGAGCCATGGTTCAAGCATTAGTGTGACCTTTGGTCGGGTGTACTAGTATGAGGTAAGCTTGGTAATGTCCTAGAATCAATCTTCATCAGCTATTAGAAGGGGATCACCTACTTGAAATATCTCGTGATAACGTCAACTAATAGTTCTAGCCATGCATAAGGGAGACATGTATATCATGACATTCTGCATTGCATTACATCATTTGCATATATGTGTGGTGTTGATGATATTATTGTTTGTGTCTGCTTGTCCGCATTACTATGACTTTGTGGTGTTGATGATATTATTGTTTGTGTGTGTTTGTCCCCATTACTATGACTTTGTCTCACACCTTTCATGGCTAACATTTCAGAAAAAGATTCTAACGCTAGACTAGAAAGGTCGAACAAGTCTGAGCTCTCCTTTGCACAGGAATATCCAAGTGTAATAGGTAGTTATAAGTTATTCAGTTTATGTAATATTGTGCCAAGTAGGTTGTTATTATTTGGTTTACCTGTATGAGTATCCCGGGAGTATTGGTTTAGATGTGGTATGAGAATGGTCATGGAATAAGGATTAAAGGTGTGGATGTAGCTGAATGTCTTTGTGTGGGTTATAATTATGTGACATGCTATAATTGTGGACTTCGATGTGGACCATGCTGTAATGATGCTTATGTTGGCATTTGGTGTAGGTTTAGTGTGTTCTGTTTGTGAGCCCAATGTTATCATTAGGCCTTGTATGTGTGAATCAAGAGTTTTGATGATTCCAAACCATCATTCAAGAGCTTGGATTGAAGATATCAAAGGAGATCAAAGCTGTCTCAAGTGAAGATTTTCTGAGTTCTTGCAGTTAGATCTTTTGTAGGATCCTTAGTTTTTGTTATGACTAGGTAAAAGATTTTGATTTGAAGAAAAGATGTTTTCAAACTTTGATTTTATGTTAAATCTTTAAATATTTGAAAAACACCCACAAACAGACGAAGGTTGAAAGTTTAAGCTAAACTGTCAAGTTGGAAATTCGAACTTTGCCTTTGGAAATTCGAATTTCGAGCTAAAACTGAATAAGTCTGAAGAGATAGCTCTCTGTCAGACGAATTTTGGCTATTCAAAATTCGAATTTTCATCTAGTCTGAAAGAGGCCTTTTGGTAAACAGACGAACTTCACACTTTCAAAATTCGAATTTCAAGTAAAATGAAGTTTGTAAAAACCAAAGAAATTCGTCTGAAATTATGATAAAGTGCATCTGAAATCAAAATGAAATTGAGTTTGATAAATGCTCTCTGATAGACGAATTTTGAACTTCCAACATTCGAATTTTCATATAAGTCTGAAAGATGCCTCTTTGCAACAGACGAACTTTGAGTCTTCAAAATTCGAATTTCAAACAAAACAAAAATTGAGAAAATAGAAGAAATTCGTCTGAAACTATCTTAAAGTTCATCTGAGATCAAGAATGATTTAAGTTTCAAAACTGCTCTCTGACAGACAAACTTTGAACATTAAAATTCGAATTTCAGAAGCTAAGTTCTTGAGTCTGTTAAAGTGAAACATTGACATACGAATGATAAGGACTTGCAACATTCGAATGATGAAATTAGTCTGGAAAGAGTCTCTCTGACAGACGAATTTCACCCTTCCAAAATTTGAATTTTGAAGAAAGTAATCTACTGTGTCTCTTAAACATTCAGTGGACAGACGAATTTTGGGATACCAAAATTTGAATTTCGAAGGCACTGTAGAAAATTGAAAACACTGTTCACACTTAACCAAAAAACTTTCTTCTTGGAAATTCGTATGTCACATTGTGAAAATGTTTTGTAAGTTTCAAAATTCGAATTTCAATTCATGAACAGACGAACTTCGTGCTGTAACGTTGGAAGCTTTAATCTTCGGTTCCTTCGAAATTCGTCTGTTGACCAACCAAAATTCGAATTTCAGTATGTCAGAAACATTAAATGCGGTTGGTAAACGGATAGTTTTTCAGAGTAACCGTTTGATAACTTCCCCAACGGATAGATTTAGTCTCTAACGGATATTTGAGACCTAAATCTATAAATACAACATCATTTGAAGTTGTGGGTAACGAATCAAACTTGTATATACCGAATTTCTGCTAAATCTTCTTCTCAAAAGCTTTTACCCTCTCAACTTCTATACTTGTACTTAAACTTTCATATCTACTCTTTTCAAGAGAGTTATTTCATTGTAATCAATCTACTCTTCATCTTGGAGATAGATTTACTTGTGAGGGGTATTCACAAGGGGATTGGGAAGCACATAGTGAAAGTGCTTGGAGAGTTTGAGAGAGCTCAGAAACAGAGCATACTCGTGTACTGTGGCCCTAGCAAGAAGCCCATTGAAATTCTTGCTGTATAGTGGATAAATCTCAAGAGGTGTCTTGGGGACTGGATGTAGGTCAAGTGGAAAGACTGAACCAGGATAAATTACTGAGTCTTCTTCTCCCTATCTTCACTTTTCAGCTTGCTCTATTTTACACATTGTTTTCATTATATTGTGATATCTTCACTTACTTCACTTTGTGTAGAAAAATTTCAATCTTCCCAATTCACCCCCCTCTTGGGAAGTCAGCCTTGCTAACAAGTGGTATCAGAGCCCGGATTCCCATTCAAAGGAACTCACAGTCCGGGAATTAAGATGGCTGGCTTTGGAGAGAGTATACTTCCTGAAGGAAACAACATTAACAGACCACCAGGCTTCAGTGGAGAGCATTATGGATATTGGAAGATGAGGATGCAGATCTACCTCCAATTAATTGATCTTGACATCTGGTCAGTCATTGAAAAAGGAGATTTCGTCCCAATGGCTCTAACTGAAGATGGAAGACACAAAGAGAAGCTGGAAGCAGAGTGGAATGATGAAGACAGAAGGAGAGTCCTACTGAACTTCAAAGCAAAGCATTGTTTGGTCAGTGCCCTGAACCAGGATGAATTCTACAGAGTCTCACAATGCACCACTGCAAAAGGAATGTGGGATACTCTACAGATTGCACATGAAGGAACATCTGGAGTTAGGGAGAACAGACTGAACACATGCATTGGGGAGTATGAAAGCTTCAGAATGGCTGAAGGAGAAACTGTAAAGGAGCTCCAAAAGAGATTCACTCTTATTGTGAATCAACTGAAGAGCTTGGGAAAAGAATACACACAGTCTGAGAAAGTAAGAAAGATACTCAGAGCTCTCCCTCTGGAATGGCAGCCCAAGGTGACAGCTATAGAAGAAGCCAGAGGAGAATCAATGGCTTCTGTCACAGCTCTCTTCGGCAGCCTTGAGGAGTATGAAGGAAAAATCAAAGCACTCAAGGAAGCTGGGCTGGACAGAAAGAAGAAAGGCCTTGCCCTCAAAGCTGCTGATGAAAAGGAAGAAGAATCTGACGAAGGAGATGAGCTGGATGAGGAAACTCTGGCCATGATGGTAAGAAAATTTGGAAGATTCTACAGCAAGAAGAAGAACAAGAGATTTTTCAAGAAAGGAGTGGCTGGAGAAAATAAGAAAGACACGAAAGAACCTGTGACTTGCTATGAGTGCAAGAAGCAGGGACACATAAAGTGGGACTGCCCCCAATTCATCAAGAAACAAGAAAAAGAAAAGAAAGCTGCTGACAAAGGGAAGAAGAAGAAAGCCTACATCTCATCCATATAGGGCAACAGCTCAGATGAGGAAGAAGAAGATGAGGATGAGATTGCCAACATTTGTCTAATGGCACTTGCTTCTGAAGAAGTCACACCCTCATGCAGCAGTGATCAAGAAGAAGAGGTATATGAATCTGAACCTTTCTATTCTGAATTACTGGATGCATTTCATGAGCTTTATGATGAATTTATTAAAATTGCTAAAGAACTGAAATTGGCAAAGAAAAAGATAAGCAAGCTGGAGTCTCAAAGCATAGTTTCTAAAACTGCCACTTTACCTACTTCTGAATCTGTTTGCTGCACTTCATGCACTGAACTTAAGTGAACTAATGATTATTTAATTAAAAGCATGTCTAGGCTCACTAGAGGTAAGGATATGTTGTTTGCATTAATGGGGAGCCAAAGAATATCACAAGGAAAAGCTGGTCTTGGCTATGATCCATGTGCTGTCAAAGAAAAGATTAGGAAGAAAAATCAAAATGCATATATGAGACACTTTGTGCATGCTGAGAGCAATAAAAAGAAAAATGATATATCACCTCACATTGAAACATATGATCAACCAAGGCATACTAGACAAAAATATTATCTGCATTGTTTTCTTCCTGCTTCTCAATCTAGCAATCCTTTCACTACCTGTCATTTCTGTAACAAAAAGGGACATACTTCCAGTTCTTGTGCTTTGAAGAAAAATGGACTTGGCAAGAAAGTTAAATGGGTTCCCAAAGGTGCATCTGCATCTAGGGAAATAACTACTGACAGAAAATGACCCGAGCAAATTTGGGTACCTAAAAGGAAAACATAAACCTTGTTTTACAGGTCTGTCTCAAAGCTAAGAAAAGCAACAAATGGTATATGGACAGTGCCTGCTCAAGTCAAATGACTGGTGATAAGGAGAAGTTCATCACTCTTAGAGACAAGAAGGGAGGAAAGGTGACCTTTGGAGGTGATCAATACGGCAAAATTGTTGGTATTGGCATTGTGGGCAAAAATCCAGAAACATCCATTGAAGAAGTGTTGTTTGTAATTGGCCTCAACCACAATTTGCTGAGCGTAAGTCAGACCTGTGACAGAGGAAACTGGGTGCTGTTTGACTCAAAGTTTTGCCTGGTCATTAGAAAAAGTGATCACAAAGTAATCCTCAAAGCTCAAAGGGATAGTAACTGTTATACTATTGACCTTGATGAACTTCCTCCCTTGGACTCTGTATGTTTAATAAGCCAAGATAATGATAGTTAGCTATGGCATAGGAGATTAGCTCATGTTAACATGAATCAATTGTCTAAACTGATTAAAAATGAGCTAGTAACTGGTCTACCTAAAATATCTTTTGAAAAGGATAAAGAATGTGATGCATGCCTAAGAGGAAAACAAACTAAATCATCCTTCAAATCTAAAAATGTAGTTACTACAACAAGACCACTTGAATTGTTGCATATGGACTTAATTGGACCATCCAGGGTGAAAAGTCTTGGTGGTAATCTGTATGTGCTTGTAATTGTAGATGATTATTCTAGATTCACTTGGATATTATTTCTTTCCTCTAAAAGTGATACCTTTGATGCATTTGTAACCTTAGCTAAGAAAGTGCAAAATGAGAAAGGTATTTCTACTGTGTCTATCAGGTCAAACCATGGAGGAGAATTTGAAAATGCATACTTCCTGGAGTACTGCAATGAGCATGGGATTGACCACAACTTCTCAGCACCAAGAACTCCTCAACAAAATGGAGTGGTGGAAAGGAAGAACAGAACCATTGGAGAGATGGCTAGAGCTATGCTAAATGAGAAGGAACTCTCTCAAGTGTTCTGGGCTGATGCAGTGAATACAGCAAGCTACATCATAAACAAAGCCTACATCAGACCAATCCTTGGGAAGACTCCATATGAACTGTACAAGGGAAGAAAGCCAAATCTGTCACACCTCCATGTGTTTGGGTGCAAATGCTTCATTCAACACAATGGGAAAGAAAATCTGGGTAAGTTTGATGCCAAATCCGATGAAGGTATATTTTTGGGCTATTCAAGTAGGAGTAAGGCTTATAGGGTTTATAATAAAAGATCAAATGTAGTAGAAGAATCAGTGCATGTGGTTTTCATTGAAAATGAAACTGTTTCAAAACATGTTACCAATAAGGATGATCTTAATTTCAATTTTGAAAAACTGGGAATTTCTGACGAAAGTAAAACTGAACCTCCAAAGATATCTGAATCTATTGGCACAGAGGAAGATATCTAGGAGCAAGAGTTTGATAAAGAAAATAATGAAGAAACAGCTCAAGAACTCCCTAGAGCTTGGAGATATCAAAGGAATCATCATGTTGATCAAGTAATAGGGAATGTTCAAGAGAGAGTCAAAACCAGAAAACAGTTAAGGGATAAAATGCTCAACTGCGCTTTCATTTCTCAAATTGAACCCAAATGTGCTGAAGAAGCCTTAACTGATGAATACTGGATTCTAGCTATGCAAGATGAACTAAATCAGTTTGAAAGAAATCAAGTTTGGGATTTAGTGCCTAGACCCAAAAATCATCCTGTTATTGGTACCAAATGGGTTTTCAGAAATAAACTGGATGAATCTGGAACAATAATCAGAAATAAAGCTAGATTGGTTGCTAAAGGGTATAATCAGGAAGAAGGTATTGATTTTGAAGAAACCTTTGCACCAGTAGCTAGATTAGAGGCTATAAGAATACTGCTAGCATATGCATGCATGAAAAATATTTTATTATATCAAATGGATGTAAAGAGTGCTTTTCTGAATGGATATATCATGGAAGAGGTTTATGTTGATCAACCTCCAGGTTTTGAGGACTCTACAAAACTAAACCATGTTTATAAACTGAAGAAAGCTCTCTATGGTTTAAAACAGGCCCCTAGAGCATGGTATGAGAGACTGAGCAATTTTCTAACTGAAAAGGGGTTTAACAGAGGCAAAATTGACACAACCTTATTTACTAAGAAAGAAAATAAAGATTTACTAATTGTTCAAATCTATGTTGATGATATTATTTTTGGTGCTACTAATGAAACTCTTTGCAAGAAATTCTCTGAGTTAATGCAGGGAGAATTCGAGATGTCTATGATGGGTGAACTCAATTTCTTCCTTGGATTGCAAATCAGACAGCTTAATGATGGTATCTTTCTCAGTCAATCCAAGTATCTAAAGGAGCTGTTAAAGAAGTTTGGAATGAAGAATGTCAAGCCAATGGGAACACCTATTGCTACTGCAACCAAACTAGACATGGATGAGAATGGGAAGATGTTTGACATTACTCAGTACAGAAGAATGATTGGATCCCTGCTGTACCTAACTGCCCGCAGACCTGACATTATGTTCAGTGTCTGCATGTGTGCAAGGTTCCAATCATGCCCCAAAGAAACCCATGCAACAGCTGTGAAAAGAATTTTTAGATATCTTATTGGAACATCACAGATGGGTCTTTGGTATCCAAAAGGCAATGGAGAAGATCTCAAAGGATACACTGATGCTGATTTTGCAGGATCCAAAACTGACAGAAAAAGCACAAGTGGAACCTGTCAGTTCCTTGGAGGATCCCTGGTTTCATGGTTCAGCAAAAAGCAAAACAGTGTGGCCTTATCTACTGCAGAAGCTGAGTATGTTGCAGCTGGAAGCTGTTGTGCCCAAGTCATCTGGATGAAACAGCAGCTTGAAGATCTTGAGATTAAAATAAAAGAGATACCAATCATGTGTGACAACCAAAGTGCTATAAATATCACCAAGAATCCTGTCATGCATTCAAGGATGAAACATATTGAAGTTAGGCACCACTTCATAAGAGATCACGTTCTGAAAGGAGAAGTTAGACTGGAGTACATTCCAACAGAGGATCAAGTTGCTGATATACTCACAAAACCTCTATCAGAAGACAGACACTGCAAAATAAGGAGAGAATTGGGAATGGTAAATCCCAATAAATTGTAAGTCATTTCTGTGCAATTCTGTCTTTAGAATTTTTAATATAAGAATAAACTCTAACTTGAGCATCGGAGTATATTTTAGTGTAGTTACAGGTGCTTCTTGTGAAAATCAATGGCTAAAAGTTTGAAAGATTGGAGCACTCCAGATTGGAACAACCAGAAAATGAAGTGAATGATAATTATTCTAAGTTCTGGATCCATTCTGTAAGTTTTTAAAGTTGAAATTTGTATGTTGTTTGATTGCTAGATGAATTTCATTGATAATATGTGTTTTTAAACTGATCAACATGGTCAACATTCGAATTTTAGTTGACCAACAGACGAACTTCGGCCTGTTATGCCTTGGAACAGTTCTCAGTAATGCCTCGAAATTCGTCTGTTGAAGCATGAAAGTTTGAATTTTCAAAATCAGAAATTTCAAAGTTATGATTGTCCATCACTGCTACACAAATTATTACTTCTTAACATACGAATGTTGGACAATCTTTGCAAAAGTTGAAAAATTTGAATTTTCAGTTCAAAATTCGTCTGTTGAATCATGTCCATCATGTTGAATTATTGAAAGATGCAGTTCTGCATGTTTAAATTCGTCTGTTGACTGATAGTTTGATTGATGCCTGCCTTTTTCTTTTCAAAATTTGAACTTTGGTGGAACAAAATTCTTCTGTTGTGCTTGTATTGCTTGTTTCAAGCCACTGTCAAACGAACTTTCAGGATGAAAATTCATCTGTCAGTAAGCTATGCTGAACGGTTTAACTTGTAACTGCCTGAAGTTTGAATTTTGACCCCTCAAAATTCGTCTGTCAGACGGTTACACACGTTAAATGCAACGGTTTTTCTCAGAACAGACGCAACCCTATTTGTAACCTCTCTAAGTCTGTTCTGATTCTCTCTTTAATCCTCTTAATTCCTGTCCAAAAATCGTCATTCTTCACCATTTAAACTTCCATTCGCATCCCATAAACCTTTCCTTAACCACATTCTGCATCATTCCACTAAAAAATGGCGAGAGTAAAGATCCCTGGAGCAGGACAAGCTGGAACTCGGCCAAAAAGAACGGTCAAATCTCAATATGCTACAAAGGAAGGAGAGAAATCCAAGAGAAAGGCCGAACCCAGTAAAGCTACCCCTTCTAAACGCCAGAAATCATCATCCAAGGCAGATTCACAGAAAACTGGACCTTCCTCATCAAAAACTGCGGTCCCTTCGGCTGATACTGCTACTGTGGCTTCCTCCTATTCTACACAATGTGGAGAATTTGAGCTTACTACACTGCCACTTTGGAGCACTCCTGAGATTCAAGAAGAGTTTTCTGCCAAGTTTTCCAGCAAAAAGGTAATCAAGCCTCACTGTGTAAATATGGAGCAATTTTTGATATCCAACAACTTTGATGCTGCATTATGGTTGATAAGATACAAAAACCTGTTGGAAATTGCTGAAAAATATGATGATGAAGTAGTGAAGACTTGGTATGCCTCTCTTCAATATAACAGCAAGAAAAAGAAATGGGAGGTCACTTTGAGATCAAGGACCATCTGGATGAGGCAAGCACAGCTGATGAAGAAGGTGGATCCTTTCTGAACTACAAAGAGAGCACCATTTTGGACACCTTATTCAGGAAAAGGGAGAACAGGCCAACGATAAATCTGTTGAAGCCCACAGACCTAAGTGTACAAGTCAGGATCCTACACTACATAGTGTCCAGGATCATATTCAACAAGGGTGGCAGCTTCAACTTAATAACAAGGGCAGAGGTTCATGTGATGACTGCTATCATACGTGGGAAGCTCATTAACATGGGTCATATCATCCTCCGGAGAATGATAAAGGCAAGGGATCAAAGGAAGGATTCCACACTCCTCTATGCTGCAATTATTTCAAGAATCCTGCAGCATGCTAGGATTCAACACATTGAAAAGGGGAAAGGGAAACTTACTGAAGCATTCAAAAAGGAGGAATTGCAAAGGATGGGCATTGAAAGAGATGAAGGACGATGGGTTGGAAAGGGAGCAGGGAAATCTGAAGACTTGTTCTTTGTTGCTGATGCATCCCTCCAACAAGAAGGAACTTCCGAGGCCCCTGGCAGATCTGTACCTCAGCCTTCTCAGCCAATCCCATCTCCCTCCAGGCCTACTCACCCTCCTTCCACTCCCTCCTCACGGGCCAAGCCAACAAAGGTCACTGAGTTGTTTGACAGTCTGTCAACACTCATTCTCAGCATTAGAGATGAGCACAATGCCAAATTTACTCATCTACAAGATCAGATCCATCAGTTGGTGGTAAATATGAAGGTGGTGGCTGATGCCTATGAAGAGATAAGAAATGCTATTCCTACCACTTCAGCTCCACCTCAGCCTGGTGTCCCTGAGCCTACTCTGTCTCCATTCCCTGTGCCTCCAAGTCCCTTCGAGATTGCCTCCTCTGACCATGATGATGATGATATAGATGATGCTGGTGCAATGAGAACACCAAGTCCTGGTCCACCCTTGGACTATAGATTGGAAGAAGAAGGTCTCCAAGATACAAGCCCTCATGAGCCCATGCAAGAAGATGCTCAGGAATCAATTCTGTCAATTCAAGAATCTGAGCAAGTTGAAAGACTGGTTGTAGCCATTTCAACCTCCTCTATGCAAGAAGCAGTGAGCACTGAAGAAAGGAGCCTTATACCTGTTGTTGACTATGTTTCCATTGCTCACAATGCTCTACTAGAAGCTCAGAGGAGAAGGCTGGAAGAAATGTTTCCTCCTGCTAAACCAGCTTCTTCCTCTCTTGCTGCCTATAGACTTACAGAGGAACAAAGAGCTCAACTAGCTCTTTCCAGACAAGGAATGCAGCAGCTGCTGGAAATCTCTGACGAGGAGACAAGCACTGAGCCACTAGCTGATCCTGAAATTCCTTTTGCTCCTGTGCCCCTTAGTGCTATTCCTGTCTCTCAGATCCCTCCTCCGGCTGATTTTGTTGGCCTTCCTGATGATGTCAAAAAGGGGGAGAAGTCTGGGCAAACTGGAAAGCCTGCTGCTGAGCAATCTGGGAAAGGGAAAGGGAAATCCTACAGCAAGAAGGCCAACTCCAAGAAGAAATGATTGGAGATTAGGCTTAAGTCCTCTTGCTGTATTTTGTACTTTGTTGTTTTTGTGTTTTGGATTTGATGTTTGAACCTTGATTAATTTGTTTCTATACAAGCAACTCTTGATTAAATGAATGGATCCCTTTGTTGCAATGTCTTGTGCCTTAAATCTCTTCACTTAATCTGTTGATTTGATATGTTATGCATATGTTGAGGGGGAGCTTGTGAAAGTAAACCTAAGTACTAATCCAGTTTGTAAGTTGTTTTGTCATCATCAAAAAAGGGGAGAATGTTGAATCAAGAGTTTTGATGATTCCAAACCAACATTCAAGAGCTTGGATTGAAGATATCAAAGGAGATCAAAGATGTCTCAAGTGAAGATTTTCTGAGTTCTTGCTGTTAGATCTTTTGTAGGATCCTTAGTTTTTGTTATGACTGGGTAAAAGATTTTGATTTGAAGAAAAGATGTTTTCAAACTTTGATTTTAAGTTAAATCTTTAAATATTTGAAAAACACCCACAAACAGACGAAGGTTGAAAGTTTAAGCTAAACTGTCAAGTTGGAAATTCGAACTTTGCCTTTGGAAATTCGAATTTCGAGCTAAAACTGAATAAGTATGAAGAGATGGCTCTCTGTCAGACGAATTTTGGCTGTTCAAAATTCGAATTTTCATCTAGTCTGAAAGAGGCCTTTTGGTAAACAGACGAACTTCACACTTTCAAAATTCGAATTTCAAGTAAAATGAAGTTTGTAAAAACCAAAGAAATTCGTCTGAAATTATGATAAAGTGCATCTGAAATCAAAATGAAATTGAGTTTGATAAATGCTCTCTGACAGACGAATTTTGAACTTCCAACATTCGAATTTTCATATAAGTCTGAAAGATGCCTCTTTACAACAGACGAACTTTGAGTCTTCAAAATTTGAATTTCAAACAAAACAAAAATTGAGAAAATAGAAGAAATTCGTCTGAAACTATCTTAAAGTTCATCTGAGATCAAGAATGATTTAAGTTTCAAAACTGCTCTCTGACAGACGAACTTTGAACATTAAAATTCGAATTTCAGAAGCTAAGTTCTTGAGTCTGTTAAAGTGAAACATTGACATACGAATGATAAGGACTTGCAACATTCGAATGATGAAATTAGTCTGGAAAGAGTCTCTCTGACAGACGAATTTCACCCTTCCAAAATTCGAATTTTGAAGAAAGTAATCTACTGTGTCTCTTAAACATTCAGTGGACAGACGAATTTTGGGATACCAAAATTTGAATTTCGAAGGCACTGTAGAAAATTGAAAACACTGTTCACACTTAACCAAAAAACTTTCTTCTTGGAAATTCGTATGTCACATTGTGAAAATGTTTTGTAAGTTTCAAAATTCGAATTTCAATTCATGAACAGACGAACTTCGTGCTGTAACGTTGGAAGCTTTAATCTTCGGTTCCTTCGAAATTTGTCTGTTGACCAACCAAAATTCGAATTTCAGTATGTCAGAAACATTAAATGCGGTTGGTAAACGGATAGTTTTTCAGAGTAACCGTTCGATAACTTCCCCAACGGATAGATTTAGTCTCTAACGGATATTTGAGACCTAAATCTATAAATACAACATCATTTGAAGTTGTGGGTAACGAATCAAACTTGTATATACCGAATTTCTGCTAAATCTTCTTATCAAAAGCTTTTACCCTCTCAACTTCTATACTTGTACTTAAACTTTCATATCTACTCTTTTCAAGAGAGTTATTTCATTGTAATCAATCTACTCTTCATCTTGGAGATAGATTTACTTGTGAGGGGTATTCACAAGGGGATTGGGAAGCACATAGTGAAAGTGCTTGGAGAGTTTGAGAGAGCTCAGAAACAGAGCATACTCGTGTACTGTGGCCCTAGCAAGAAGCCCATTGAAATTCTTGCTGTATAGTGGATAAATCTCAAGAGGTGTCTTGGGGACTGGATGTAGGTCAAGTGGAAAGACCGAACCAGGATAAATTACTGAGTCTTCTTCTCCCTATCTTTACTTTTCAGCTTGCTCTGTTTTACGCATTGTTTTCATTATATTGTGATATTTTCACTTACTTCACTTTGTGCAGAAAAATTTCAATCTTCCCAATTCACCCCCCTCTTGGGAAGTCAGCCTTGCTAACAGAAGGAACTAGTTCATCAGGACGAAACATTTCCTGAAGCCTTCTTCTTTGAACTTGCAGGAGAGTATTGTGAGCAATAGCTTCATAATCAACAATAGGTACAATGCTTCTCTCTTTATTGCTTGCACCCTCCTACATAGAAGAGGTGGAAATGGCTGCCACCTGTTTGTCAACTTGCTCAGATTCTTGAATGGAAAGAATTGAATCCTGAGCATCTTCTTGCATAGGCTCATGAGGGCTTGTTTCTTGAAGTCCTTCTTCTTCCAATCCATAATCCAACGGTGGACCAGGACTTAGTGTCCTCATTGTATCAGCAGGCTCAGCACCATCTACATCAACATGCTCAGAGGAGACAAGCTCGAAAGGACTTGGAGGCTCAGGAGTTGGAGAATGGATAGGCACAGAAGACCCTGGCTGAGGTGGAGCTGATGTGGCAGGTATTGCATTTCTGATTTCTTCATAAGCATCAGCCACCACTTTCATGTTCTTTGCTAGCTGATGTATCTGATCTTACAAATGAGCAAACTTGGCATTTTGCTCATCTCTGATGCTAAGAATGAGTGTTGACAGGCTGTCGTACAACTCAGTGACCTTGGTTGGCTTGGCACGAGAGGAGGGAGTAGATGGAATGTGAGTAGGCTTGGAAGGAGATGGGATAGGTACAGAGGGCTGAGGAGTAGGTCTGACAGGAGCCTCAGATGTACCCTCTTGCTGTAGGGAAGCACCTTAAACAAAGAATAGAACCTCAGTTCTTCCTGCTCCCTTTCCAACCCATCTTCCTTCATCCTTCTCAATTCCCATTCTTTGCAGTTCTTACTCCTTGAAGATCTCTGTGGGCTTTCCCTTCCCCTTCTCAAGATGCAGAATTCTAGCATATTGCAGAATTTTGGAGATGATAGCTGCATAGGGGAGTGTGGAGTCCTTCCTCTAATCCCTTGCCTTGATCATGAGTTAGAGTATGATATGTCCCATGTTGATCAACTTTCCATGCATGATTGCAGCCATGACATGTGCCTCTGCCCTTGTTATCAAATTGAAGCTACCTCCTTTGTTGAATATGATCCTGGACACTATGTAGTGTAGGATCCTTACTTGAACACTGAGGTCTGTGGGCTTCAATACATTTATGGATGGCCAGTTTTCCTTTCTTCTGAAAAATATCCTCAGAATTATGCTTTCCTTGTAGTTCAGAAAGGGGCCACCTTCTTCATCAGCAGTCTCTGCCTCATCCATGTATCCAGAGGCAGTGGTGTCAATCTTGAGGCCATCCTGCCCTAGGATCTCCAATACCTCATTAAACGTCTCATCAGTGAGCCAGATGGTCCTTGATCTCATATTGACTGCCCACTCCTTCTTCTTGCTGTAGTATTTTAAGGAGACATACCAAGACTTCACTACCTCATCATCATACCCCTCCAATACTTCCAACAGATTCTTGTATCTCATCATCCATATACCAGCATCAAAACTATTAGAGACCAAGAAATCCTCCTAGTTTACACAATGTGGCTTAATTACCTTTTTGTTGGCAAACTTGGTGGAGTATTCCTCTTGAATCTATGGAGTGCTCCATAATGGCAGTGTGGTAAGCTCGTACTCTCCATATTCAGTGCTTGAGGATGAAGTGGGAGCAACAGGTTCAGCAGCAACAGGAACAGGGACCGAAGGTTCTGCTGTCTTCGATGAAGATGGTCCAGCCTTCTTTGATTCTCCCTTGGGTATGGATTTCTGGCGTTTGGAAGGAGTTTCTTTGCTGGATTCGGCCTTTCTCTTTAGTTTTTCTCCTTCCTTCGTGGCATATTGGGATTTAACTGAACGTTTTGGGCAAGCCTCACCTTTGCTAGCTCCTGGATTCTTGACTCTTACCATTTTCGCGGATGAATATTGAAGAATGGAGCAAAGAATAGATTTAAAGGATGCAAAAGGAAGTTTAATCAGTGGGAAATGACGATTTTTTATCAGAATTGAAGAGAATTGAATGGAGGATTAGAACAAACTCAAAGAGAATAGGAATAGGGTTGTGTCTGTTTAAATGAAAATTGTTGGTTTTAACGTATGTAACCATCTGACAGACGAATTTTGAAGGGTCAAAATTCGAACTTTGGGCAGTTACAAGTTAAACCGTTCAGTGAAGCTTACTGACAAATGAATTTTCTTCAGAAAGTTTACCTAACAGTGGCTTGGTTCAAGCAACACAAGATGAACAGACGAACTTTGTTCCAATAAAGTTCGAATTTCAAAGAGTAAACATCAAACAGCAATCAAACCACTAAACAACAAACGAATTAAGCATACAAAACTTTATCTTTCAAAGATTCAACATTGAGGAGCATGTTTCAACAGACAAATTTTAAGTCAGAAATTCAAATTTCTATACTTTGTGAAAGTTATCCAACATTCGTATGTTAAGAGATAAGCATTAGTATGATCACATGTTGGACAAATAAAACTTTGAAATTTTTGTTCTTGAAAATTCGAATTTTGAAGGTCCAACAGATGAATTTTGAGGCTTCACCGAGAACTGTTCCAATTTATAACTGGCTGAAGTTCGTTTGTTTGGTATCCAAATTCAAATGTTGACCATGCTGACTTCCTCAGAAACTCAATTTTTCACAGAAATTCGTCTAACACATCATCAATATACGAATTTCAACTATAAAAACTTACAGATTTAATCCAGAAACTTAGAATTCTTGCCCTTTTCTTTCCTTTTTGATTGTTCCATTCCAGTGTGCTCCATATTTCTGATTTATTGCCAATAAATCTCATGAGGAGCACCTGCAACTTAAATTAAACACACTCCGATGCTGAAGTTAGAATTAATTCAATGCTGAAATATTTAAAAACAGAGTTGCACAAAGATTTACTTACAGTTCATTGGGATTTACCATACCCAATTCTCTTCTGATTTTGCAATATCTGTCTTCTGATAGAGGCTTTGTGAGGATGTCAGCAACTTGATCTTCTGTGGGGATGTATTCTAATCTAATTTCTCCTTTTAGAATATGATCCCTTATGAAGTGGTGCCTAACTTCAATATGTTTTGTTCTTGAATGCATGACAGGATTCTTTGTGATATTGATGGCACTTTGGTTATCACACATTATTCGAATTTCTCTCAATTTAACCTCAAGATCTTCTAGTTGTTGTTTCATCTAAATGATTTGGGCACAACAGCTTCCAGCTGCAACATACTTAGCCTCTACTGTGGATAAGGCTACACTGTTCTGCTTTTTGCTAAACCATGTGACCAAGGATCCTCCAAGAAACTGACAGGTTCCACTTGTGCTTTTTCTGTCAGTTTTGTATCCTGCAAAGTCAGCATCAGTGTATCCTTTGAGATCTTCTCCATTGCCCTTTGGATACCAAAGACCTATCTGTGATGTTCCAATAAGATATCTGAAGATTCTTTTTACAGCAGCTGCATGGGTTTCTTTGGGACATGATTGGAACCTTGCACACATACAGACACTAAACATAATGTCAAGTCTACTGGCTGTTAAGTACAGCAGGGATCCAATCATTCTTCTGTACTGAGTTATGTCAAACAGTTTCCCTTTTTCATCCATATCCAGTTTGGTTGCAGTAGCCATAAGTGTCCCCATTGGCTTGGCATTTTCCATTCCAAACTTTTTCAGCAATTCCTTCAGATACTTGGATTGATTGAGGAAGATACCATCATTGCACTGTCTGGTTTGCAATCCAAGGAAGAAGTTGAGTTCACCCATCATGGACATTTCGAATTCCCCCTGCATTAACTTAGAAAAATTCTTGCAAAGAGATTCATTAGTAGCACCAAATATAATATCATCAACATAGATTTGAACAATCAGTAAATCTTTGTTTTCTTTCTTAGTGA
Source organism: Adenanthera pavonina (assembly GCA_026686845.1). NCBI lineage: Eukaryota > Viridiplantae > Streptophyta > Magnoliopsida > Fabales > Fabaceae > Adenanthera > Adenanthera pavonina. The sequence continues at coordinate 20,296,459 of JAIVEN010000005.1, read as the reverse complement.
ATAAAGTTGTATCTACTTTTCCTCTGTTAAACCCCTTGTCTGTTAGAAAACTACTCAATCTATCATACCATGCTCTAGGGGCCTGTTTTAAACCATAAAGAGCTTTCTTCAGTTTATACACATGGTTTGGTTTTGTAGAATACTCAAAACCTGGAGGTTGATCTACATAGACCTCTTCCATGATATATCCATTCAGAAAAGCACTCTTAACATCCATTTGATATAACAAAATATTTTTCATGCATGGATATGCTAATAGAATTCTAATTGCTTCTAATCTAGCTACTGGAGCAAAGGTTTCTTCAAAATCAATTCCCTCTTCTTGATTATATCCTTTAGCAACCAGTCTAACTTTATTTCTGATTATTGATCCTGATACATCAAGTTTATTTCTAAAAACCCATTTTGTACCAATGACAGGATGATTTTTAGGTCTAGGCACTAAATCCCATACTTCATTTCTTTCAAACTGATTTAATTCATCCTGCATGGCTAGAATCCAGTACTCATTAGTTAACACTTCCTTAGTACATTTAGGTTCAATTTATGAGATGAAAGCATAATTAATCATTTGATCCCTTAACTATTTTCTGGTTTTAACTCTCTCTTCAACATTCCCTTCTACTTGATCAACAGGATGATTCCTTTGATATCTCCAAGCTCTAGGGAGTTCTTGAGACATTTCTTCAATATTTTCATCTTTAAAATTCCTCTCCTGAATATCTTCCTCTATGTTAACAGATTCAGATATTTTTGGAGATTCAATTTTACCTTCTTTAGAAATATCTAACTTTTTAAAGTTTAAAACAAGATCATCTTCATTACAAACATGTTTAGAAGCAGTTTCATTTTCAATAAACACTACATGCACAGATTTCTCTACTGAATTAGACCTTTTGTTAAAAACTCTAAATGCCTTACTTCTACTAGAATATCCCAGAAATATACCTTCATTAGATTTGGGATCAAATTTACCCATATTTTCTTTCCCATTGTTGTGAATGAAGCATTTGCACCCGAACACATGGAGATGTGACAGATTTGGCTTTCTTCCCTTGTACAGCTCGTATTGAGTCTTTCCAAGGATTGGTCTAATGTAGGCTCTATCTATGATGTAGCTTGCTGTATTTACTGCATCAGCCCAAAACACTTGAGATAGCTCCTTTTCATTCAGCATAGCTCTAGCCATGTCTCTAATGGTTCTGTTCTTCCTTTCCACTACTCCATTCTGTTGAGGAGTTCTTGGAGCTGAGAATTTATGATCAATTCCATGCTCATTGCAGTACTTCATAAGGTATGAGTTTTCAAACTCTCCTCCATTATCTGACCTGATAGACACAATAAAGATACCTTTCTCATTTTGCACTTTCTTAGCTAAGGTTACAAATGCATCAAAGTTATCACTTTTAGAAGAAAGAAATAATGTCCATGTAAATCTAGAGTAATCATCCACAATTACAAGAACATACAGATTGCCACCTATGCTTTTTACCCTAGAAGGTCCAATTAAGTCCATATACAGTAGTTCAAGTGGTCTAGTTGTGGTGACTACATTTTTGGATTTGAAAGAAGATTTTTTTTGTTTTCCTTTTAAGCATGCATCACATTCTTTATCCTTTTCAAAAGCAATTTTTGGCAGGCCAGTGACTAGCTCATTTTTAACCAATTTTGAAAGCTGATTCATGTTAACATGAGCTAATCTTCTATGCCATAACCAACTATCATTGTCCTGACTAATTAAACAAACAGAATCTAAGGGAGGAAGTTCATCAAGATCAATAGTATAGTAATTACCATCCCTTTGAGCTTTGAGGATTACTTTGTGAGAACTTTTTCTAATGACCTGGCAAAACTTTGAGTCAAACAGCATCCAATTTCCTTTGTCACATGTTTGGCTCACACTCAGCAGATTGTGGTTAAGGCCTATCACAAACAGCACCTCTTCAATGGATGTTTCAAGATTCTTGGCCACAATGCCAATGCCAACTATTCTGCCATACTGATCACCTCCAAAGGTCACCTTTCCTCCTTTCTTGTCTCTGAGGGTGATGAACTTCTCCTTGTCACCGGTCATGTGGCTTGAGTAGGCACTGTCCATATACCATTTGTTGCTCCTTTTAGCTTTGAGACAGACCTGCAAAACAGGGTTCAAGTTTTCCTTTTAGGTACCCAAATCTGTTTGGGTCTTTTTTAGTCAGTAGTCTTTTCCCTAGATACAGATGTACCTTTGGAAACCCATTTAAGAGTTTTGTTTAGTCAATTTTTCTTCAAAGCACAAAAGCCAGAAATATGCTCCTTTTTGTTACAGAAGTTACAGGTGGTAAAGGGACTGCTAGATTAAGAGGCAGGAAGAAAACAATGCAGATAATATTTTTGTTTTGCATGCCTTGATTGATTATATGATTCAATGTGAGGTGATGTATGATCTTTACTTTTATTTCCATTAGCATGCACAAAATGTCTCATGTATACATTCTGATTCTTCTTCCTAATCTTTTCTTTAACAGCACATGGATCATAGCTAAGTCCAGCTTTTCCTTGTGACATTCTTTGGCTCCCTATTAAAGCAAACAACATATCTTTTCCTCTAGTAAGCCTAGACATGCTTTTTACTAAATATTCATTGGTTTGCTTTAGATCAATGCATGATTTACAGCAGACAGATTCAGCAATAGGTAGAGGTGTAATTTCAGAGATGTTGCTTTGAGATTCTAGTTTGTTAATCTTTTTCTTAGCTAGTTTCAGTTCTTTAGCAACTTTAACAAACTCATCATGCAGCTCATGAAATGCATCCAGTAATTCAGAATAGGAAGGTTCAGATTCATATACCTCTTCTTCTTGATCACTGCTGCATAGGAGTCCAGCTTCTTCAGAAGCAAGAGCCATCAAACAAATGTTGGCAATCTCATCTTCTTCCTCAGCTGAGCTGTTGCCCCATATTGATGAGATGTAGGCTTTCTTCTTCTTGACTTTGTCAGCAGCTTTCTTTTCTTTCTCTTGCTTCTTGAGGAATTGAGAATAATCCTATTTGATGTGTCCCTGCTTCTTGCACTCATAGCAAGTCACAGGTTTTTTGCTTCTCTTTTGCTTTCTCCAGCTGCTCCCTTCTTGAAGATTTTCTTATTTTTCTTCTTGCTGTAGAATCTTTCAAATTTTCTAACCATCATAGCTAGAGTTTCTTCATCCAGCTCGTCTCCTTGATCAGAATCTTCTTCTTTTCCTTCAGGGCTTTGAGGGCAAGACCTTTCTTCTTTCTGTCCTATCCAGCTTCCTTGAGAGCTTTCATTTTTCCTTCATACTTTTCAAGGCTGCCGAAAAGAGCTGTGATAGAGGCCATTGATTCTCCTCTGGCTTTCTCTATTGCTGTCACCTTGGGTTGCCATTCCAGAGGAAGAGCTCTGAGTATCTTCCTTACTTTCTCTATTTGAGTATACTCCTTTCCCAGGCTCTTTAGCTAATTCACAAAGAGAGTGAATCTCTTTTGTAGCTCTTTCACAGTTTCTCCTTCTGCCATTCTGAAACATTCATATTCCCCAATGCATGTGTTCAGTCTATTTTCCCTGACTTCAGTTGTTCCTTCATGCGCAATCTGCATGGTGTCCCACATTCCTTTAGCAGTGGAGCATTGTGAGACTCTGTAGAATTCATCTTGGTTCAAGGCACTGACTAAACAATGCTTTGCCTTGAAGTTTAGCAAGACTCTCCTTCTGTCTTCTTCATTCCATTAAGCTTCTGGCTTTTCTTTGTATTTTCCATCATCTGTTAAAGCCATTGGGACAAAATCTCCCTTCTGAATGACAGATCAGATATCTAGATCAATTGACTGGAGATAAATTTGCATCCTCATCTTCCAGTACCCATAGTGTTCTCCACTGAAGCTAGGTGGTCTATTTGTGTTGTTGCCTTCTGGTAAGATACTCTCTCCAAAGCCAGCCATTGTAATTCCCGGACTGTGAGATCCTTTGATTAGGAATCCGGGCTCTGATACCACTTGTTAGTTAGGCTGGCTTCCCAAGAGGGGGGTGAATTGGGAAGTTTAATTTTTTCTGCAAAATGTCAAAGAGGTTAAGAATGCAATATATGGAGGCAAAACAGAGTATAAACAAATAATAGTAAAAGTAGCAGAAAAGAGAAGAAGACTCAGAAATTTATCCTAGTTCGGTCTCTCCACTTGACCTATGTCCAGTCCCCAAATCACCACTTGAGATTTTCTACTATGCAGCAAGAATTCAATGGGCTTCTTGCAAGTGCCACAGTACAACATCAGTGCTCTATTTTCTAGAGCACTCTCGATCTCTTTCTGCACTTTCACAAAGTGCTTTACAATCCCTTGTGACAACTCCTCACAAGAAAATCTATCTTCCAGATGAAGATTAGATTGTTTACAAAGATGAAACTCTCTTGAATAGAGTGAATATAAAAATTGAAGTACAAGTATTGAAGTAAGAGGGTAAAAGTCTTTGAGAAGAAGATTTGGCAGAGTTTCAGTGTATACAAAGTTTGATTCGTTACCCACAACTTCAAATGATGTTTTATTTATAGATTTAGGTCTCAAATGTCCGTTAGAGACAAAATCTATCTGTTGGAGAAGTTATCCAATGGTTACTCTGAAAAACTATCCGTTAACCAACCGCATTTAATGCTTCTGACATACTGAAATTCGAATTTTGGTTGGTCAATAGAAGAATTTCGAAGAACCGAAGGTTAAAGCCTCCAACGTTGAAATACTGAAGTTCGTCTCTTCATGAAGTGAAATTCGAATTTTGAAACTTAAAGAATGTTTCCATGTTGTGACATACGAATTTTCAAGTGAAAAGTTTTTCTGTTAAGTGTGAACAGTGTTTTCAATTTGCTACAGTGCCCTCGAAATTCGAATTTTGGAACCCCAAAATTCGTCTGTCCGTAGTAGGTTCAAAACAGCACAGTAGTTCTTTTACTTCGAAATTCAAATTTTCAAAGAGTAAAGTTCGTCTGTCAGACAGACCTCTTTTCAGACTTACTTCAATATTCGAATTTGTAAACACTGTCCTTCGTATATCATCATGTCATTTCGACAGACTCACAACTTTAGCTTCTGAAATTCCAATGTCCATGTTCAAAGTTCTTCTGTCAGTGAGCAATTTTGAAACTCAATATAATCTTGATTTCAGATGAACTTTAACATTGAAACTCAATATAGGGTATTTTGCTTTGGTCTTAAATATATGACATTCTTTCATAATATGAGATCATATTTATTATATATTTCTAAAGAAATACTATATTTAATTCATGCCAAAGAGAGAGAAAGAGATTAAATAAGGTTAGTTTTGAAAAAATTTTGTAATGTTTTTAAAAAATAAGGTAAATAACTACTTTAACTCTCATTTTTAATTTGTATAATTTCGTTAAAATAGTTTTATATTAAGCAAGGTTCAAAGAATTGGATTGGACATTGAAGTGGTCAAGACACTGGTTCAAGGTTAAATGATTCAACCAAGATTCAATCAGAATTAAACCGGTGATAATAAATTTAATAATTTTAATTTTATATATTATATGAAAAATTAAAAATATTATTAATAAGTTTCGTAATTTAATATTAAAATCTAAACAAGTTAATATTCATCTATAATTATATTTTGAATACAAAATACTCAATTAATATTCTATTTTCATATTATTTGTTAAGTAAATCTATCATTATTAATAATTATGTATCATAATAATACTTATATAATGTTACAATATAGAAAGAAAAAAATTACACAAAAAGTAATGTTACTTAATAGTAAAAATAATGTTATTTTATCTTAAAAACTAAAAAAGTTAAAAATGAAAAAATTATTACCAAAATAAAATAAAATAAAGCCAGTTTAACTGGTTTTATACCAGTTCGTGATCAGTTCAACTGATTTTTCACAAGTTTTCACCGATTCTGAAAACAAACATTCAACATCTATGTCTGGATCAAATCTAATACTGATTGAACTGACTATTTCAATCTGATTTTTCAAACTTTGATATTAAGGATAAGAGAGAGCACACTGTATAATAAACAAACATTGAATATTTTCAATTCCTGTGATGAATTAAAAAAAAATTACATTGATCAATTTGAGTAAATATATCTTGATTTTCATTTTATTTTATTTTTGTTAAATTTTAAATTTAAATTTAAGCCATGATTAATACCTTATCTTCATATTTAATCATTAATAGTTGAGTTAATCACTAATTTGAATTTAAATCATTATTAACAATCTCATAATAATTTTTAAATTTTTTTAAATTTAATGCTATATATTTATATTTATTTAATATGCACAAAAAAAATCCTGACGTTAATAGCTAAAAGACGCGGCTGCCAATAAATAGAGATACCACGTGTCCATTTTCCAACAAAATGCTTGATGTTCATCGTTCTCCCGTGATCCGTGGGGTTTCAACACGTACTTCCTTCCCTATAATCCGATACTGCATGTACGTAGGCGTTTGGCATATTTCGAAAAGTATTACCGCCTTCGGACCGCTATATTGGACCACACTGTCCGTCGAAATGGCCTGGCGAAAAGCTATGGACTTTGGATGGTCATTGAGAGCCAAGTGTTTTGCATACATTCTGCACATGCCATGTAACGCCCCTCATGATATCTTTATTGGTTTTGTGTTCAGGACCGGAGGAAGCAGGACAAAGATAGGTTCAAGAGGAACCAGGAAAGGCTCCGCGCCGCGGCGAGGAGCAGAACCGCCGCGGTGAGAGGCCTTCCAGTAGCGATGTTCGGGATGAATGCTGTGGAGCCCCGACGAGAGTCGAGATTTTTGCTTAAAACCGGATCATTTTGGACGCTCGGACAGAAAAAGAACAAAAGGAAACCGAGGGAGATCGCGAGAGAGCTGTGCTAGGGTTGATTCTTCCGGCATCCAGGGGTGGTTTCAGGCTGAGGGAGCTTGGATTTAAGTTAATAAGTTACTTCTACACCTCCCTCTCCGTTTTTGTTCGGTGGAAATATGGGATTTTTGGTTTTAAGGTTGGGTTTTCGGTTTGTGGTGAAATCCACCGATTGAAATGGTTTAAATGAGGTTAATAATGTGTGTTTTGGTGTTCTTGATGTTGGGATGTGTGTTTGGAAGGGTTATGTGCGATTTGAGCTTAACCCTATGTTGTTTTCGGTAAGAGCTCTGAGGAATCTGATGCGTATGTGTTTGAGTAGTGTTTAATCAGTTCCTGGGAGCTTATTGATATATGGTTGGAGTGTTGGAAACTTGGATCAGGCCCAAAGTGGTCAAATTGTGATATTGTGATTATGGATATATTGTGTTATTGGGAGAATTATGTGTTATAAAGGTTAATTGGTTAACCGAGTGGGGTTCAAGCGTGTTGGTGTTCAAGAAAGCATGTGGAACTTGCCTGAGCGTGCTATTGACAACCTGAGATAACCGAGTGTTTGTTTATTTGGTTCTATACGATAGTATGTATAGTTATGTATATATGCATGTCTTTTTCATACCACGATAGTGATATGTGTGTGTGTTATTTTTATATATCGTGGTATGCGTATAGTAGACATGATACGATATGAGGTATAGACGTTATGATGATCATGATGATGATAATTATGCCTTAACATCACCACCTATTATTGTTACATCGAGATATATGATGGATAAAGTGGTGATGATGTGATGATGTATGATATATGATGATAAATGAAATTGTTAGGGAGAATAAGGTTAGAGTATGTGATGTATGTATATGTTAGGGAGGATAAGGGTGGATTGTATATATGTGTTAGGGAGAATAAGGATGGGTTATATTGTATATTTGTGTTAGGGAGAATAAGGACGGGTTATATTGTATATATGTGTTAGGGAGAATAAGGATGGGTTATATTGTATATTTGTGTTAGGGAGAATAAGGACAGGTTATATTGTATATGGGTGTTAGGGAGGATAAGGATGGAAGTCCCGGAAAGGACTACATGCATACCATGCATTTTACATTGCATTTATATGTTATATGATTCATATCTGTGTGTATATATATGTTTATGTGATGTTGATCCCGGTTACTGAGACATTGTCTCATCCCACCCTCTCCCATGACTAACCCTTTTCAGGTGAAGGTTCTGGCTCTAGTCTGGTGAAGCTGAGAGAGTAGCTGTGTACGTGGGAAGTCTATGTAGTGTTTGTGTTGCTGGATTATGTATTATGTGCCAAGTAGGATAGAACTTGTGTATTGAATATATGAGACTGACAGGATTGTTATAGGTGAATGTAAGCTTGGTTATGTTTATGTGGAATGTGTTATGCTGGTGTTTTGAGAGCATTATGTATTTGAAAATTGATATGGTAGTATTGGTGAGTCCTGAGTGGCTTGGGCCCGGTTGTTGTGTTTTAGGGCCCGTAGCCCATCTTGTCAGGTTGAGGTTCAATGGGGTAAAAACTCAGAGGAGTGGGTCCTTTAAGGTAAAACCTCTTTGGACAGGTTGGTTTGGAGATTTAAGACCTATATGAATGGTCTCTGAGTGACCAGTTGTCTTTGGTGGCAATTGGGTTGGTTAGTAGTGAGTTTTGGTCAATAAGTGGCCAAACCTGTGTCGGGGGTCCAGAATCTCCATACGGAGTTGGATTGAGGTGAAAGTGGTGTCTATGGTTAGATTAGGACTAGATTGATTTGTAAGAGTTAGAATCAAGTCAATCGGAGGTCGGAGCATAAAGTTATGCGCGTCGGAAGTTCACCCCAAAGTGTTGAAATGCTGATGTGGGACATCAGCAAGGGGGCGCCGCGATGCCAGATGTCCAGGCCGCGGCGCCAGCCGTCCAGTAGCGAGTTTCAGAGGAAGCAGGAGCCATAGTGGTACTGTAGCAGCCGCGACCCCAGCCCCAGTTTTGTTGTTATATGTTCGTTTTTGCTGTTTTGGAAGTATTTAAAGGTAGGATGTTACATGCCACCTCTTGACTTTGCATGCAATAACTGCCACATCGTGCTTAGCCATAGCTTCACTTTTGCAACTGCCATCAAGACCTTCTCCACTTTGACTCTGGAAAATTCTTAATCTGGAGTAGAACTGATGTGAGAGGAGAAGGGAGAAAGGGCGGGTAGACAGGAGAGAGATAGAAAAAGGGGAAAACTTAAAAGAAGAAAAAGAATTTAAGAAAAAAATAAATATTTAGAAAACTTAAATTCAGTTATTTACAATAATAACTATTTATAGGGGTTAATAGAACCTTTTAGAAAGATTGATAAAATCTAATATATATAGAAAATTATTTATCCAAAAGACATAATCTAGAGAGATTCAAAGATTCTTACTCATTTGGAAATTTTTATAGATTAGAATATTGTAAAATATTCTAACTTAAACATAAAGAAAAAGAAATCATAAAATAGGAAATAAATAAAAGATAACATAAATTCTGATAATTCTAAAAGATATCATAAATTATATTTAAATCTAAAATATACTAATAAAATAATTTTATTTCAAATTCTAATTCTCTAAAACTATCCATTTTTTATCAAAATGATGTGAGAGGAGGAGGGATAAAGAGCGGGTAGACAAAAGAAAGGGAGAGAAAAGGAAGAATTTAAGGAAGGAATGGAAAAACTCAAGAAAAAAAAACTTAATGAGGGAAAAAATATATATCTAAAGAACACAAATTCACTCAATATAACCTTCTACAATTTGAATTATAATAATGACTATTTATAGGGCTCAATGAAACTTTTCAGAAAATTGATAAAATCTAATAAAAGTAGAAAATTATTTAATCTAAGGATTTAATCTAGAGAGATTGTAAGAATCTCACTCATTTGGAAATTTTTAAAAGACTAGGACATTCTAAAATATTCAAACCTAAACATAAAGAAAAATAAATTTTAAAATAGTAAATCAACAAAAGATAATATAAATCCTAATAATCTTAAAAGATATTATGAAATCTAATTAAATTTAAAATATAATCTAAAATATACTAATAAAATAATTTTATTTAAAATTCTAATTCTCTAAAACTATTCATTCTCTATCATTTTCCCCCGCTGGAAAGAATTTCCTTTCAGAGAGTTAAAACTCCTTGTAGCATTTAGATCTAGGAAACATTTCCAGCGACCATGATATCTTCTATCATCTGGACTAATACCAAATTAGATGAGAGAAGAAGGGAGAAAGACAGGGTGGACAAAAAAGACTACATGAGAGAAGAAGCTAGAAAGACAGGGTGAATAGATCTTGGTCTTGCGAAATAGAACCTAAGAGAACTGGTCTCTTAAACCCTAATTCTGGTGACGCCACAAGAATTGACCAATTCCTTGATAAGTTATACACTACTACAAAATTGGAAATTGTTAGCGCATTTATATAGGTGGTTATTTTAAAAAGCGCAAAGAAATATAAGGGAGATTTTTGTAGGTGGTTGTTTAAATAAACACCTACAAATTTGTTAATAATTTAAAAATAAAAGAAATAAATAATATCGGGATAAGAAACGAAGGAAGTTATTTAAAAAAACCGCCTACGTATCTTTTTAAAAATAATATTAAAATACGTAGGCGGTTGTTTTAAATAACCGCCTTCGTATATTTTAAATATAATTTTTTTAATTTTTATTTTAAATAAAACGTTGGCGGTTGTTAAATAACAGCCTTCATTTTATTTAATATTAAAAAAATACAAATATAAACCTAGGCAGTTATTTTGAATAACCGCCTAGGTTAATTTTAAAATACAAACGAAGGCGATTATTTAAAATAACCGCCTTTGTTTGCCTTAACCTAGTGAGTGCGGCCGCGTTCTTAAATCAGAAACAATCTTTCGGCTGCGAACTTCAGAAACAAATTTTGCTCAAGCTAGCCTTTTCCCTCCTCTCGTTTTCGCCTTCCTTCCTCTCGCTATCGCTTGAGAGACTTTGTAACAAGCAATCTTGTCTTCGCTCCTTAAGTGTATCTTATTTATTCGCTCAGTTCACTCCTGCAACTTGAACGTAGTGAATGAGCGAAGCGAAAGAAGGATTTTTCTCACTTGCCATCACTCCATAAGTCTCTGGCTCCCGTCCAATCACCACCTCCAGCCGGTAGGTCTTCCCACCGGTCTCCACCTTTGGCATCTCTGTAGCTCACACTTCATCCATCCAGTCTCTATTCACCTCTGCAACATCTCCGTCGAAAAGCAGTAAGCTTCATTCCTCCCCAATCCAGTGTTGTCTCACTTCTGAAGCAAACATTCCTTCTTCAATCAAATTCAAAGACACCTAGATTCGGCTCTTGTACCCACACTAGAGGCAGGTATAGTTAATTACTTTGTTGTCTTATTGTTATTCAGATCTGATACGTTCAGTAATAATGAAATTAACTGTATTCGCAATTTATTGAGTTATCTAGGTGAGAAGACACGAGAAGCTTTGGCAGAAGGACAATGAGCCTTTGGTACTCAACGGGAGGGAACCATGAATGTGTATAGGTATGTTCTTCTTTATTTTCATACTTCATATATATATTTTAGTATAGTATGCGTAGTAGCTTGATGATGTAGGACTTGAAATAATTTACTTATGGATATTTAAAATAGACGTAGGACTTGAAATATTGTCATGTAACTAATTGTGCACCTAGTTTTATCGAAGATTTTCTTACCTGCATAAGAATGTGTACACTAAGTTTGGAGTGGATTGGAGTTGTTTTGAGTTATATTTTTTTACCCAAAACTTTCTTAGTTTACTGAATATGTGAAAATGGGGAATTTTGAATTTTAAGTGGTTAAGCCAGGAATTAAGTTTTAGAAGCTTCTTTGGATACTAAATAATATGGTTACTAAGTTTGGTAAGGATGGGAGTTGATTTTCTATATAAACATGTAGCTCTCAAAGGATTTTTGGATTGATGCAGTTATTTTGGCATGTTATGAATCAGTGAGATTTCTTTTGGTGTTAGGATCTTTGTTGGGGCCTGTTCAATTGTGAAATTATGTTAAAACTATTAGGTAAATCGCAAAGTTGGTTTGGGGTCTGTAATGGTGAATCGTGTATCATGGTGCAGAGCATCTGACTTCGTTTCAAGTGGTGGTTCCTAGTGCTCGGACATCTTGGCTTTGTAAGAGAGGTAACCTAGCTTGGTTATTTTATATTCTTTACTTCATAAAAAATTGTTATATTTTATACTTAACTATATAAACATGGTATTGTTCAAAAATCCGTATATATGTACCTATTTGATATATTTATTCTGCACAATAGGTTTTGTACATGTGACCATGGTGAACTCTATTTGAATTTATAACTAGTGGTGTACATGTTAGATATACTGTAAACAAATCCAATTACTCCCACCTAACCATAGTTACATGAAACTAGCCTATAGCTTACTTTATTTATCAAACATGTTAGCTCTTTGCTTGTAATGTGTTTATGACTTAGTAATGCTGTAAAATTTTGTGAATTATATAGCTTATGCTGTTTGGGAATGGCTGAAAAATGGTCGTACTTATAATTGGGAAGTCTAACTTTGTTGTGAGATATTGTTGTAGAATTATTGCACCCTCAACTTGTAGAGGAGACTCTGCCAAAATTGATATACATCTCCGAAGTATGGATCGGTCATGGATGTCTATGAATCGTTTGACTCAGGAGTATAGGAATGGAGTGAAGGAGTTCGTTAGCTTCGCAGTTGAGCATGCAGATGATCCTAATAACATTTTATGCCCTTGCTTAAAGTGTTGTTATGGGAAGCTAGTAAGTGCAGAGGACTTGGAAGATCATTTAGTGTGTCATGGAATTGATCGAGGTTACAGACGTTGGACAAAGCATGGTGAAACGAATGATGGGTATAGTAGCTCGGGTTATAGTAGATCTAATGATTTTGACACAACTACAGTTAAGGTTGACCGTCTTGAAGAGATGGCGAATGTGATTGAGAATGAGCTTCAAGATTGTCCTGAGATGTTTGACAGGTTGAAAAGTGATGCAGAAAAGCCATTATACTATGGTTGTACTAAATTCACAATATTGTCAGCTGTGTTAAAGTTGTACAACTTGAAAGCGGGTAATGGATGGAGTGATAAGAGCTTCACAGATTTGCTTGCACTTTTGAAGGATATGCTACCAGAGGGTAATGACCTTCCTAGCCGAACATATGAGGCTAAACAGATGCTATGCTCTATTAGGATGAGCTATGAGAGGATGCATGCCTGTCCTAATGATTATGTGTTATTTCGAAAAGAACATGCATTATTAGACAGATGTCCTAAATGCAACGCCCCACGATATAAAAAGAAAGAATCGAGTCCAACGAAGGTCGTATGGTATTTTCCTATCATACATAGATTTAGACGCTTATACAAAAGTCATGAAATTGCGAAGCACTTGACATGGCATGCGGATGAAAGAATTGAAGATGGAAAGTATCGACATCCTGCAGATTCTCCGCAATGGAAAAAATTGATAGTCAATATGAAGAGTTCGGGGTAGAAGATAGAAACCTATGCCTTGCATTATCTACCGATGGAATGAACCCGCATGGTTTGCAGAGTAGTACTCACAGTACGTGGCTCGTGATTTTGGTTATTTATAATCTACCACCTTGGCTATGTATGAAGCGGAAGTTTATGATGTTATCTATATTAATCTCTGGACCCAAACAACCTAGAAATGATATAAACGTAAATTTGGCTCCATTAATTGATGATTTGAAGCTACTGTGGGAGAGGGGTATGGAGGTGTATGACAGATATAGGGAAGAGACATTCAAATTGAGAGCTATGTTGTTTGGTACAATTAACGATTTTCCTACGTATGGTAATTTGTCAGGCTACAGTATCAAAGGAGAGTTCGGATGCCCTATATGTGAAGAAGGCACACATTCAATACGGTTGGAGCATGGTTCAAAATTTGTCTTCCTTGGACATCATAGATTTTTGCCTGACGGACATCATTACAGGTGGTGGAGACAAGCGTTTAATGGGAATATAGAAGAAGGAAAAGGACCTTTGCCATTAAGTGGGGAGCAATTGTTTGACAAGGTAAAGGATTTGAATGACAACTTCGGGAAGCCTTTGGCGCGATTCCTTGGGACTAGTGGGTGGAAGAAAAGGTCAATTTTCTTTGAATTGGAATATTGGAAGTCTTTGTATGTGAGACACTTCCTTGATGTCATGCATATAGAAAAAAGACTCCAACAAATCCGGGCTTATTGTATAAATGGACACGTATTCAAGTATTTATGATCTAATACTCAATCAACTATTGAGATTAACATTTATTGTAATTAATCTAATATTCATATAATTTTATTCAGTGTCCGAAACAATCTAACGATAATGATTGTGGATACTATGTGTTGAAATACATGAAAGATATCATTTTACATCGACAAATCTCGATCCCCTCCAAGGTATGTACATAATTCATTTTTATGATATTTATATAAAATTTTAATAATATAAACTGCTTTTGTAATATGTAATATTTTTATTTTCAGTATTTTCCGGATGCATACTCTGAGGGATACTCCGAAGCTCAAATAAAAGAACTCATAAAGGAGTGGAGCCAATATGTGGTTGGACTTAGGAGGTGGGTATAAGTGAACACATTCTAGTGTTATTTGTAGTTATTTGGTTGTACTTTGTATCTGTTTGGTTTTGGTTCTATCATATAGCTACATTCAATTGGTGGTTCTAATCTGTTTTGGAGAGCTTATGAATTTAAAATTGATCATGCTGTAGGCAATACAAGGGAAGAAGCATAGACTGATGACTTCTAAAGGCTAGAAGATGCCTGCTTTTTTTGTTCTCTTGGTCATCATATATGACAGATAATTTGATATGTACGTAGCTTTTGGTCATGTGTATATATTAGTTGTTAGTGTAGAAGCTATAGATTGGCCTAATATACATGATACTTTTGAAAATCTAGTTACTCGATTATGTTATATATCATTTTTTTGCTCTTGTCAATTGGATATAAATATTGTCTATAATTTTTTATTGAGACATTTTGAATATAATATAACTTTTGCTTTAGATAAATATCTTTTAGTTATGGGTATTTAGTTTTGCTGCGTATTGACACTGAAGCAGGTTCGAGTGATTGCAATTGAAAATAACAAAATGTTGCCAGGAAAAAAAAAAGAGAACTTTCGTTGGTGGTTATTAATACAACCGTCAACAAAAATATTTTGGTTGGCGGTTATAAATTAGAACCTCCAACTCATATTAAAGTTCAAATATTCAAATTTAAATAAAAAAATTTATAAACTTTAGTTGGCGGTTAATTTAAAACCGCCAACTATAATTAAAATTACAATTAATTAATTAAAGAATAATATTTTTAATTTAGTTGGCGGTTATATATATAACCGCCAACTAAAATTAATATTAAAAATAATTTAAAAATATTATTTATAATTTTAGGTGGCGGTTATATATATAACCGCCAGCTAAATCCTTTTTTTTTTTTGCAGTTACTACATATAACCGCAAAGGAATTCTAATTTTGTTGGCGGTTATTATATATAACCGCAAATAAATGTCATTTTTTTTTGCGGTTTCTAACCGCCAATGAAAGTTACAGTTTTTTTCGGCGCTAACATACTTGGCTATTTTTAACCATCAAAAAAAGTCAAAATAACTACCAACAAAGACGTATTTTGGCATAGTGATAGTTTCATCCTAGCACTCAAAAAATACAAGAGAAACTCACAAAAGTCTGAAACTTTAATCATTCAAATCTGAGAGACACACATAAAAGTTAGCCTTAAATAGGCAAGGTAAAATCTAACCTAATAAGCCTAAAAAACCTAATTAATTTGGGTTCAAGTAGTCCTAATAGGATTAAGTGACTTTAGACTCAAATAACACTCCTATTGGACCCAGGAAACTAGTAAAATAAAACCCTAAAATAAAATAATGAAAATTCATAAGAAAATAATAAAATAAGACCTAAGCCCTTATAAACATGCAAGCACATTAATAAAATCATATGTTTGGCACGTGACATGTTTATTTACAATGTGAGCTATCAAAAATGTTACTATTTAACTAATTGGGCTTTATTAATTAACAAAGTTCAATCCATAATTAATAAAAACAAAATTAACACTAATTAAGCCCATTAATGTCTAAGTCATATGCTCTTTTAATAAAGCAAATAATATTTTAAGTAACCTCCTTCAATGGGCTCCTCTTGGACTTGGATCTGAAACTTGTATTTTGGAGTTGAAGATCTCACTTAAGTTTGGGCTTTATATTAAGCACCTTGATCAAATCTTCCAAGCTCTCCATGCTCCACTCCAAACTCTTACAAGTCATTTCTAGCCCTTATTCTACCATTCCCTCCCTCCTCGAAAGGATTCATCCTCGAATCTCCATAATTTATGTGGAAAGAAAGGGAACGATTAAAAGCATCAAATAAATAATAAGGAGTATACTTACCTTTCAAAACTAATTGATGCTTTGTGACTTTAATCTTCAAATAAACTTGGAAGACAATATTCTCCCTTGGCTGCAAATTTGTTTTAAATATTCCTCTAAACTTTTGCAACCAATCGCCAGGATAAAAAATGTTCCAACCATTATGTCGAACAAGGGACTTATTTTTCAGCATTGGTGCACAAAATTTGAAATCTTTCTTCATATCACTTTCATCAATATCTTGCCACAAAGAACTAGACACAAACTCTACATAGCTAGACTCAAATGGAACCAAAGGGTTAGGGAAAATATGAAGGATGAAATTAGGACAAAACATGACACAAAAAGACTCAAAAGGGACTAAGGTGATGCAATGATCATGTGGGAAGAAATCTAGACAGACTTAGATGTAATTTATTAAATTCCAAATCTTGACAGATTTGACACATGTAGATGATGCATAATGATAGAACAAAGATGGAGAAGAAATGACTAAAGGGACACACACTAACATAGAATAAGAAGAAGAGAATGAGATGAATAGAAAATGGAACACAAAAGACTCATGAAGGTGAAATGGAATAACATAAAAGGATAAACTAGAGAAAGAAGGCACTAAAATAACTAATGAACTCATTATTGACTCATGCAATTTGGACTCAAGAAATTGCGGATTCATGCAACAATGATGGATGACATAATTCAAAGAAATTAGAACCATAATGAGAAGGAAGAAGAAAACACAATGAAGACACATAAGAAAGATGAGATGAAGAAGGAAAGAGTTTTGTACAAACTACTTTAAGCTCACCTTCACTCTCATTCTTCCTCAAACTCTCTTTTTCTTTTCTCTTTTTCCTCTTTTTCTTCCTCTTTTTCACTATTTTCTCACTTCTCTTCTCTCGTACTCTTTTTGTATTCTTTTCATTTTTCTGGACATTTTCTCTCTTACATCTCTCTTTTTTTCTTCCATTTCTACCACTCTCATTTTTCCACTCTAGCTCACTCTTCGAGTTCTTATGATTTTCACACAAATGAATGCATGACAATGGTTTATGGGCTTTATTAGAAACACAAGAACAATTTTTAACATGTACATTAAAATCAACACAATCAAAATCTCCAATCACCATGTCAACATGCCCAATCTCACCATTGTGATCATAAGAACCAATTTCCAACAAAATTTTATCATTAACACTACTAGGAACTAGCATGCTACTTTCCAAGGAATTTTCCATCAAATCATTAGCAATGTGTAAATCATGATTCTCATATAAAAGTTGCTTAAAATTAAGGTTAATCTCAACATCATGAAAATCACTTTCTAATTGTACTATATCTGTAGCACAACTAGATTCAACAAAGCTATCATCACTAACAACATCTAGTACAATTTTCTCTTCAAGATCTAGCAAGACACCATGTTCAATCAATTCAATAGAATTCTTATGATCTACACATTCATATTTAATTTCCAATGCAATGGATCCAACATAAGAAATATCATAAATACAAGCAATATCATTCTTCTCACTAGAATTATCACATCTTAAATCACAAGAGATAATATTAGAGTTTTGAGGATTAGGTGTACCTGTAGTGGATTCTCTCATTCTATCATCAGTTGTTGAAGTGGTAACATCATCATCATCCACTCGATATACTTTCTCTAAGTAGGAATCGCATGAATCTTGGACCACGTGCATTTGTATCTCCTTGGAATGTTCAACCATACTTTTAGCTTTGGATTGCAAGTATTTTTGCCTCACGACTGCTCTTATTTCATTCCATGTTATAATTGAAGGTTCTCTATTTGCAGCTCGTCTAGTTTCTATCCGTTTCCACCAAGCAGCAACCTTTTTACCCAATCGAAGGAAAGCACATTGTGCCTTCTCTATTTCGGAGTAGTTGTAACATGCGAAGGCTTGTTCAACTTTTCTTTCCTAATCCAAGTAAACATCAGGATTTTTCTCACCATGAAATAATGGGATCTTTGGTTTGATGTTGCTAAGAACATCCATGTGAGCAGGAACCTTTAGATTCCTTGCTTTGGTTTTATAAGGAAACTCCAGGCGATCCAATTTTGCATTCACTTTCTTAATTTGATCATTGAAAGTCCTTAAAAAGGCCTTAAGATCAACTTCTCCAACAGTCATGTTTATAATCTGAAATGTTAGTGTAAAACAAAGAGAAAGAAATAGGGACCTCACACACTCTCTCACATGTTTTACTCAAATAATGCAAATGCATTTGTATTTCACACTAAGTCAAGGCTTTTTTTCAAATATGATGCAATTTCTCTCTTGCCTTTTTCCACTCAAAACTTACTTTCTTATAAGAGTGCTAAATTAAAACAACAACTTCAATCAAAAGGAAATTAGTTTTTAAAGAAGTGACAATCACAAAAAATAAAAGTTCAAAATTAAAGTTCTCAATGATCCTAATTTGATTAAATAATAACCAACACAAAATAAGCACAAAGGAACTGAAATTTCCAATAAGAGAAATATGAAGGAAATAGAACAAAGACTGATGAAAATTTGTAGGAAATTGATAAGGAAAGAAATATGAAGGAAAGATAAACTATAGATATTTAAGCTCAACAAATTAGGAAACAATCCAAAATGATCAAATATATGATTGTTTTTCTTTTTAATAAGATTGAGTTTAAGCAAGGAAAAACTACTTGGGATTCAAACCAAAATACTTTAGGAAAGTATAATCCTCAATCAAATCACAAAATTTTGAATTTAACTCAACCAAATCTCTTTTTTTTACTATTTTTTTTGTTGCTGCAATATTCTTTTTTTTCTTGCAGCAATCAATCTCTCTCTTTTTTTTTTAGATTTTTTTAAAATTTTTTTCTGCTATTATTTTTTTTATGGTGTTCAGTAACACGAAACAGTGACCATAAACAGTAAATAGAAACAGTCCAGTGAATAGTATGCAAAACAATGATGGAGAACAGTAATCACGAAACAGTATGATGCACAGTACTGAAACAGTTTCGGTGAACAGTGAAAAAGCGTACGGATGAACAGTGCTAAAAAATTTCTGGAAACAACGAAAATGGAATTAAATAAGAAAATAAGAAAAACAGAGAACACATCTTGATTTGCAAACCTAAGCTCTAATATCAAATGATAAGTGAACCCTTATGGAACCCGTCCAAAGAACCCACTTTTATATGTATGACACCCGGATCTTTGCTAAACAAGGAACACAAAGACTAGACAACAAAGAAAAGAATAAAGACACACAATAACAGAAGCAAAAAAAAGCCAAAAAATAAAGAAATAAGATGGATAGATGTTGGTATTGAGAAATAGAACCTAAGAGAATCGGTCTCTTAAACCCTAGTTCTGGTGACACCACAAGGATTGATTAATTCCTTGATAAGTTATAGTTTCATCATAGCACTCAAAGAACGTAAGAGAAACTCACAAAAGTCTGAAATTTTAATCATTCAAATCTGAGAGACGCACATAAAAGTTAACCTTAAATAGACAAGGTAAAATATAACCTAATAAGCCTGGAAAACCTAATTAATTTGGGCTCAAGTAGTTCTAATAGGATTAGGAGACTTTAGACCCAAATAACACTCCTATTGGACCTAGGAAACTAGTAAAATAAAACCCTACAATAAAATAATGAAAATTCATAAGAAAATAATAAAATAAGACCTAAGTCCTTATAAACATGTTAATACATTAATGAAATTACATGTTTAGCACATGACATATTTATTTATAAGGTGGGCTATCAAAAAGACTACTATTTGACTAATTGGACTTTATTAATTAACAAAGTTCAGCCCATAATTAATAAAAATGAAATTAACACTAATTAAGCCCATTAATGTCTAAGTCACATGCTCTTTTAATGAAGTATATGATATTTTAAGTAACCTCCTTTAATTGGCTCCTCTTGAGCTTGGATCTAAAACTTATATTTTGGAGTTGATGATCTCACTTAAGTTTGGGCTTTATAGTAAGCACCTTGATCAAGTCTTCCAAACTCTCCATGCTCCGCTCCAAACTCTTGCAAGTCATTCCTAACCCTTATTCTATCAAAAGAGAGAAAGAAAAAGAAGAATTTAAGGAAGATAAGGAAGAAGTTAAGAAAGAAAAAGCTCAATGAGGGAGAAAATAGATATATAGAAAATTCAAATTCAAATTCACTCAATATAAATTTTTTGCAATTTTAATTACAATAATATCTATTTATAGGACTTAATGGAACTTTCCAGAATATTAAAAAAATCTAATAAAAATAGAAAATTATTTAACCAAAAGACTCAAGGGAGATTGCAAGAATTTCACTTATTTGAAAATTTTTAAAAACTATGACATTCTAAAATGTTTTAACCTAAACATAAAAGAAATCATAAAATGAAAAATATATAAAAGATAATATAAATACTAATAATCCCAAAAGATATTGTGAGATCTAATTAAATCTAAAATATAATTTAAAATATATTAATAAAAATTGTGAAAGGCTATTAGATTGAATCTCCATTAAGCCACTCCCACTTATCCATGATCCAAGTTCTAGGTCCGCCAGTGACACTAGTTTCCATAAAAATGACGATTAGGTACATAGCAATGAAACCTTGTAAGTTGTTGCATCACTGCATGTGGAAAAGCAGTGTCACGTCCTCACTTCGTACCCTCCTGCTTGTCATGGGATACGTACGTCATCCGTTGGAGCATGCTTGCTAACTCACCTTTTATTTTACTGGTATTATTATTATTTTTTTTTATAAAACCCCCTATTAGCTATTTAGGATATGCTTTTTATAAGTGTCAAGAAGCTGCTTCACGTGACTTTCTTGTTCCGTTCTGGGTAAAGCGTGCGAAAGAAAAGTCAGAGGTTTTTCGTTCACTTGCGGGTCAAAGTTTGGGCGAGGGAAGCTGCTCCATGTATCTTCAAACCTTAGTGCAGTAATGGGTGTATTTAACATCTCTCCACTTTCTTTTCCGTTGATTTTTTCTTCATTTCTCATCTTGGGCCATTAGTAATTTAGAGGGTTCATATTGAATATTTTATAAAACTATTATTAAAATATTAAATTATAAAAAAAATAAATGAATAAATATGGACTGTTAAATTTTTTATCAGAACAATTTAGAACTGCAGAAGAGAAATTGTGAAAAATTCACTTCATAAAAAATTGAATTTGAGTCACGTAACTTTCTTGCTGGATGCTGTTCCAATGAATGGCTGTTGTGAGTCATGTATTCTTGCACGATGCTATTCTAATCAATGGTTGATTATTTTGTTTTGGGTGGGAGACGGAAGTGGCGACATGTGACTTCAAATTTTCTTAAAAAAACTATACTTTTCTCTTTTGATTTATATAAGATTGATATTTAAAAAAAAAGTTTTTTGTCGTCCTCTGCAGCCATATCTAATAAGAAAAAAACTAATTCACAAATTAACAAATCACGCAGCACACAAAAATACTATATTTGACAAATAGTAAAATAATAGTGCACAATTCAGGTATATATAAAAATATAATTTGGTATTACATTTTTTTTTTGCCACTATTAGATTCAGGTTGATATACATTAGTTCATAAGAAGAATTACATATATTAAATAAAAAAAAGAATTACATGTATATATATAATATGCTAACTATGATCCATGGATGCATAGATATGGATTTAAATATTGGGTACGATATAATATAATATATTAAATATAACAAATATAAAAGCTTTACGGTACAAGTACGAGAGATAAACATATTAAATTATATATATTCAATAAATTAACACATTTATGGTAAAAAACAAATTAATGCATTAAAAATAAAAAAATATAAAAAATTTTATGCTTTAAAAGTTTTTTAAAAGTAATATAATGATTTCTAAAACAAGAAATAAAAATTTTTTTCTTTAACTCTTAAGTTATTTTAAAGCATTTTGATGATGAAAAACCAATGATACATAATGATATAGATTATGAAGTACGGTATGTGTGCCTAATAAGTATTAAAGACGGGTATGTCTTTCAGTTTAAAATATCATAACAATATGTTAGCTAACTATATAAACATATGAGGAAATGGCATATGTGAATCAATTGGTGAATCCATTTCCTAATTAAATGAACAAATCACAAAAAAATAATCTAAACTTCTATGAATTGACCAATTCAGTGATCTGTTTGAGACTAAAAAATGGTAGAAGTTACAATAAGATAATTCATCCAAACTGAAAGGACAAAGGTCCACAAAAATCAACTTTTAAGCCATACAAGATCACTGTCATGCCAAGAGGACAAGTCATCAGTTTTTATACCGAGGTGTCCTTCCCAAATTATAATGGACTTCAGTGATTTATTCAATTTAATTCAATGTCAAATTTCAATATCATTACAATTTTCAGGAATTTTTTTATTATATCGAGAGAATTTATTTTTCCTCCTTCTCCGGTCAAAGCTTGAGGAGGCCAAAAATATCCCTCCATCTGTACTTTCAATTTGTATTTTTTTTGGGGCCAAATTTTGATTGATTATTTCTTAAAATAATACAACCTGCCAAATTCAAATATATCATCAGTGAAATTTCAAATGTCAACAGCTGATACACAAATTTCAACAATAAAAAAGAATATCAAAATAACTAGTTAATAGATGATTATTTCATGGATAAATATTTCTTCCGATTTGTAAAAACTATTTTTTTAGAGTTTTTAAGATTTTTCATAATATTTGTTACTTTTAAATATTGATGAAGTATTAATTACACTTTTTACTATTTTAGCCATCATCAACACATTTAATTCTCTTTTGATTTGTGTGAAACAAATTTAAATTAATAACATTTTAGTAAAATACTATTAAATCTTATAACAATATAGATTATTTAATAATTTCTTTAATTTATATTAAAAATCCTAAAATGACATTTTATATGAATAGGAAACCATATTAGTTATTAAATTACGAATGATATTATGAAATTTATGAATATAAAAATTTAATTTTAACTTCTGACTAAATTTAATATTAATTTACTGATTCTTGCTTGTAGTTGCAAAATAAAATTTTTAAAATAAGATTAATAATTTAAGTGACAATTAAAAATTTAAAGTAAAATTAATTAAAATAAATTAATGGAAAAAGTGGTCCATTAACTTTACATTAAATTTCACTTTAATCATTTAACTTTATTATGTTTGTTTTTAATTCATTAATTTTTAAAATGCAATCAAAATTTTCTCTATCACTAACACCATTACCTATACTAACAGAAAATGTTGACAAAACATTCTCAAATATTGATAAAGTATTTTTCAATAATGACACATTTATCCCATTAATTTTTTTATAATTATTAAATCATAAGATTAATATTTTGTTTAAAATTGGTTATTTGTAATTATTTATTATTTATTTTTAATTAAATTTTAAAAATATTTTAAATATAAGATTAATGCATATGTAATGACAATAATGATTTGACTGTAAATATTGACATGTCAATATTAAATGCTTTATTAGCATATGAGAATATTTTGTCAATATTTTCTGTAAATATAATAAACGGTGTTAGTAATAAGTAAAGTTTTGATTATATTTTTTAAAATTGAAGGACAAAAAAGAAATAAAATAAATTTAAAGACTAAAATGAAACATAGTGATAAAAATGATTTTGCCTTAACTAATTTATCATAATTAAAAAGAAATAAAATAACTGCCACATTGTGCCTACCATAGCTTCACTTTTGCAACTGGTATCTGATTTTTCCCATTTCAATTGGAGAATTTATTAAATCTAAATTAATCCAGAGTTAAGACCCAAAGAGTGACAAGCCTTACACCAAGTTATAAGACAACTACATTTTTAGAGCTCGAACTTGAGATGTTAGTTTAAACTAGTAACCTTGCCAATTAAACCATTCGCTTGGTGGTAGACATAGGTTGACTTTGCATGAAAATGATGATTAGGCACTTGGTGGTGAAACCTGGTAAGTTGCTGCATCACTGCATGTGGAAAAGCTGTGTCACTCACTTCATACCCTCCTGCTTGTCATGGAATACGTAAGTCATCCATAGAAGCATGCTTCCTAACTCACCTTTTATTTTTTTTTTGTTTTTTTTTATTTTTTTATAATTAAAATCACCTTTTAGCTATTTAAGATATGCTTTTATAAGTGTCGAGAAGCTGCTTCACGTAAGTTTCTTGTTCGGTTAGGGGTAAAGCGTGCGAAACAAAAGTCAGAGGTTTTTTCAGTTCAGTTGCGGGTCTAAGTTCATGTTTGGGGGAAGGAAACAGCTTCTTCGTAATTTCAAACCTCAATGCGGTTGTTGGTGGTATTTAGCATCTCCCCACCTTCGTTTCCATTCCTTTTTTCTTTATTCATTTCTCATGTTGGGCCATTAGTAATTTAGACGGTTCAGATTGAATATTTTATAAAACTATTATTAAAATATTAAATTATAAAAACATAAATGAATAAATATAGACTGTTAATTTCTTTTTTATCAGAACAATTTTGAACTGCAGAAGAGAAATTGTGAAAATTTCACTTTATAAAATATTGAATTTGAGTCATGTAACTTTCTTGCTGAATGCTATTCGAATCAATGGCTGTTGTGGATCAAGTATTCTTGCTCGATGCTATTCTAATCAATGGTTGATTATTTTGTTTTGGCTTGGGGACGGAAGTAGCGCTATGTGACTTCAAATTTTTAGGAAAAAAAAGGTATTTTTCTCTTTTGATTTATAAGCTTGATATTTAAAAAAAATTAATTTTTCATAGTCCCCCGCAGCATTATCTAATCAGAAACGCTAATTCACAAAATAACAAATCACGCAGCACACAAAAAATCTATATTTGACAAGTGGTGAAACAATAAGGCACAAGTCAGGTATAAAAAATATAATTTTGTATTACATTGAGTTTCTTTTTTTTGGCACTATTACATTGAGGTTGATATACATTAGTTGAAAAGAAGAATTGCATATACTTAATAAAAAGGAAGAAGAATCACATATACATATATAAAATGGTCTGCTAAGTATGATACATAGATACAGGTATAAGTATTTAGTATAACATGATATGATATGTTAAATATAACAAATATAAAAATTTTAGAATATGAGTACGGGAGATATACATATAAAATTGTATATATTTTTTACAAACAAAATTGTATATATTTAACAAATTAATGCATTTATGGTCAAAAAATTAACACATTAAAAATAAAAAATTTTGAGTTTTAAAAGTAATATAACGATATCTAAAATAAAAAATGAAAAATTAAGTTTTTTTAGCTCTTAAGTCATTTTAAAACCTTTAGTCCTAGAAGAAGGAATTTTCTTTCAATTAGGCCCTGGGTAAAATTATCAAAAAAAACCTAAAAGAATTGAAATTTGCAATTTTATCCCAAATTAAGAGTATTTTTATAAATATGAAAAATTATAATGAAAATGAATCTCTTGATGAGATAAACCCAATGGAATATTATTTGAAAGCTAATTAGATTTATTGAATATTAAAGTTTTATAATTAATATTTTACCCGATAAAATTTATTTTAGACTGCAATATACCACTTGAATGGAAATCCATCTCGAGCTGAGTATAATGATATAAGTATTACGTCCCAAGAAAGCCTAGATTGAGGGATAGATCAATTTGAAAGTTAATGTGAATAGTAAAAAAGAAATAATAAGATAATTGGTCTTTGTGAAAAATTACAAGAAAGTGCTCGAAAAAATAGGTAATTATATTTTGACCCGGATCAAGGGCAAAACGGTCATTTCTTGGATGAGAAATAAAATGTGAATGTTGTATTTAAGTCCCAAGGAAAAAATATTGTCATAAAATGTATAAGAAATTAGGAAAAGTGGAAAGACACCATTAAATGTGAAGAAAAATAAATAGGTTATTTTTCCAAGTTAAACAAAAAAAAGAGAATATTTCATTTTTTCCCCAAGAAATAAAATATTTTGCAATTTGGTCCCTCAATGTGGAAGAGAAGTTAATATGCCTTGGGAAAAATTACAGCTAATAATTTGAAAATTTTAAAAATTATAAATTTACCCCGAGTCAATGGTATTTTTATAAATATGAAAAATTATAGCTAAAATAAAGCTCTCAATGAGCTAAGTCCAATGGAATGACGTTAGGAATTTATTAAGATCAAAATGTTATTTATCGAATAATTAGAGTTTAATATTAATATATTATTCGATAAAGGTCATTGGGACTGCAGAAAGAGGCAGTATTAATTCAAGAAAAATGAACGGGCCTTGATAAAATATATTTTGGGTTGATATAATATTCATGGACCAAAAATAATTTTTAGATAATTATGTACTAATTTAATAACAATTTCGATAAAAATATTTCATCAGTACGGGTAATTTAATCGGTAAATGGTATATTAGTTCACAAAATTATTAAAGCAATTTTTAGCCAAAAAAAATGAGGTGAAGCACGTCTGAAATATAGAAGGGATGCCAAAGGAATTTTTATAAAAGCTTTATTTATCAAAAAGTAACTAAAGTCAAAGATAAAATTTACCAAAGTTACTTTATGACTTAATAACATGTAATCACCTTGGTTAAGCTTCTAATACATCTTCTTCAACACTCAAAACACGCATAACCAGTGGAGAAATAGAGGAAGAGGATGTGAAACTTGAAGCTTGAAGGGAGAAGACAGGAAGCAATCTTAAGGTCCTAAACATCCAAAGTAAGTTTCTATGACTAATATCTTGTACATACTTGATTATAGTGTGTTGTTTTATGGATTGTTTCTCTCTATTTTACCTCTAAAAGTTTCAACGTAAAGAGAGAGTAGAGAGAGAAAATAGAGTTATGAAAGAATTACACCATGAAAAGTCATATAAACCTTCAAGAAGCAAGAATATGCTATCAGATTTCAAGTTTGTTGGATAAATATTTTTCTACAATTTATGGTAATTTTCTGCCTATTTAGGGTTTGAGATTGGAAGGAAATTTCATCATTTCGACCCCAAAAATAGATTTCTTAGGTCCAAAATAGGTAAGAATAAGTTTGTTGTACAAAAATTTCCTCAAGGATCACACAGTGAAATTTTAAGCCAAGTTTGTCACTTTGTGAAGCAAGTCATGTAATTCTTGGATTGAGATTATTTTTTATGATGCTATAGGGTTCCAAGAAATATTTGAAGATCAAGGAAAGAGTGTTTAAAGTTTGGAGCAATTTGGATAACCCCAAGGTGGTTATTTTCCTATTTATGTCCAATGTTATCAAGTTGATTTTCCACAATTCTATGTATATGCCAAGGATTTGATTTACGTTTTGTCATGTAAATATGTTGTTGGCTGGTTGTATGAAGGATTTTATGATCCTTGAATGTCCATTTTTTAAAGTGCCACCATGCGAAATTTTTTATAAAATTATATGGTATATTATTATTTAGTGATTTCCATGGATAAGTTTATGAAATAATGTGATAATATGTGTGTATGAATGCATTGGCAGACACACACGTAAGGCAAGGGGGCCGTAGCCCCCCTCAGATATTTTTTTCTTACAAAACTTATATGAAATTTAACCCAAATTAAAAGGAAATTATTAGATTTAGCCTAAATTAAAAGAAAATCTGATTTTTCGATCCCCTTCAATTGTCTTTCCCATCACACTATGTTCCCCATCTGACTCATAAGAAAAATAAAGGGGCCTACAAATAGAAAAAGGAAAACAAAAGGAAATAAAACATTTAAAATATAAATAAATGAGCTCAAAGTCTCCTCTTCTACTATCAAGTTTACTGTCTTGCCTACCTTTACTGTTGCATCATTATTATTACTATTCTATAGAACCATCAAAATCTAAAATATCTATGTATTTTGTATAAATATTTTTTTGGTTAAATTATTTTTTAAGATTGAAATATTAAGTACATATTTTTACTGTTGTATGTTTTTATTTTTAAAATTTTGTATTGGTATACATAATTTGTTATCCAATAGCCTTTCAAATTATAAAATATTGAAAATAAAAAATATTTTATATAAAAATATATATATTTATTAAAAATAAAATCCCCCCCCCCAAACTACTTCTGTGATGTGTCCGCCCCTACATGAATGGATATAACTACTAAGATTTTTTGAATCTCACCCCTCCAAATTACTAACATTTATAGGAACAAGATAAGGTAATGGTGCAATGGAGACCAAGGCAAGGAGATGAATGGTGAAGACTAGAGATTATTATGCTATATGCTTTTTAATATTTTTGTGCAATTTGTATAAAATGGTATGCGGATGTATGGGGGTGCCTCTGATTATTATTATGTTTTGCAAGTTTCCTTATAATGATATGTATGGATTTGGATCAATGAATGATGATGAAAATGTGATATGAAGTTAATTATGTATGTTATAGTATGAATTGGTTCAAAGTGACCAATAGTAACTAGGATAGAGGCATTTGGTTTGAAATAGAACAATTGGTAGAAATATTATATATTTCCTGAAAGTAGATGAGACAAGCTCAAAAATAAGTGAAAGAACACTTAAATTGGATAAGTTTGAAATTTATAATGAATTTTCAAATTTAGAGTTCAGAACTGGGCAGTATTTGGAAAACTGGAATTTACATTGAAGGTATTGTAAATTTCAAAAAGCACTATAAAATCATGTAGAGTTCCAAAAATTTAGTGATTTGCATTTATAAAATCTATAAGGCTTAGGAAATGAATGCTAATTGTTTGAAAGCATTTGGAGCTATAGAAAAGTAGTTATGTAATTTTTCCAAAAACTATTCCAGTAAAAGTAGTGTCTTGACCCCTAATGGTTTAGATTAATATCATGCCCCTGTACAAGTTGAATAAATGTGCAAGGAAAATATGTTTAGAAATAGACTCATAGGGCCTTCCAATGATATAAAAAATGCATGAATTGGCTTAGGTAGAGTAAGATATGAATTTTTTAATGTTAAAGTCAAAATCCTGGGAAAGTAAAATTGACCAAATTTATAATAGTTTTTGGAGGAATAAACTGTATGAATTAGCCTAGTATTTCTTGTGCTTCTTATTTTTTTTCCATGTAGAGAATATTTGCTTATACTTTTAGAGATTTGAATCATCCCAAGATAATTTTTGAAGAATTAGTTATGAATTTTCAAAATTCAATTGGTGAAATAAAATTTACCAAATGAAGAGTAATCAATAATTTTGAAGATTCTGTTTTCCATTTTCAATTGATTTTCAAGCTTCTAGACATACTTTTTAATGGCTTAAATGAAATCTAATACATGGGAAAATGGGCCTAAATCTTACTTTTTTTCATGTGGAGAATATTTGTTTCTATTTTTAGATATTTGAATCACCCCAAGAAGATTTTTTGTAGAATTAGTTATGAATTTTCAAAATTTAATTGGTGAAACAAAATTTACCAAATGAACAGTAACCAATAATTTTGAAGATTCTGTTTTCCATTTTTAATTGATTTTCAAGCTTCTAGACATACTTTTTAATGGCTTAAATGAAATCTAATACGTGGGAAAATGAGCCTAAAATAAAGTGTTATATTTTTTATATCAGAACTGAAGGTTTTGGCTCTTAGAGCAAAGATTTAGATTAATCTTTGCAAGAAAAAAATGTTTTTAAAGTCAAAGTATTTTCCCCTGTAAATGTTAAAGTGTTATTCTTTTTGAGAATCTGGCTTAAGAATGTTATAGTAGTATAAGGGATTAGTCTTAAGGATAGCTAGTGGTAGTTACTGGATTAATTAATGATGTTTTACAAAATTTATTTACTTTAGGTCTTGAATCCTTTTAAAGTGAGATCATAATTAGATCCTATCAATAAAAAGATGTAGGATTATAGAGGATCCTAGTGGGGCTCAAAGATCGTAGTAGATCTCATGGTCATAATGGAATGATTGTGAGATTGCAGTAAACTTCTAAAAGAGAATGAGATGATGAGCCTTACAGTACTAATAGTTCTCTAAAAGAGGATGACTTAGGATTATTTTAGAAAGATATGAAGTCTCCTTAATCAACAACTAGTATGAATGTACACCTGAGACTTTTCTCGAATGTCAAGCCATTGATTTGAAAGTAGTTAAGAAAGGTGATGGTAGGTGGTGATAATGAGAATGAGATGGAAGATCTCACTTGTAAGGAAATATCAGCGGTAGAATATTTCCAATAATGAATGTAAGAGGCCAATAAGGAATAAAAGAGAAATAGTTAAGAAAAGAGTTAATAGGGAAAGCTAATATATGATTTAAAGGAGGATATATCATAAAAGAGAAATAGCTAATAATCCAGGTACGAAAAATTGAACTGAGTCCAATTAGAGTCCTATGAAGGAAAGCATAAGATCTAAGATGACTACTAGTGATGATGATTATATGATGGCCGCACACTGGCCTCTGAATGGAAAAGATTACCTCAGTAAAAAAGTAACCCAATTACAGGGGTTCCTCTAGGTAAAGCCCTACCAGAGTGAACAATTGCACCTCAAGATAAAGAGGTTGAGTAGCCCTCTTAACTAAACCAAAGACTCCAAATCCAAAGGAACAATAGAAATGATTTAAAGAATGCTAGGATTGATCTAGAAAATAAGTTCAAGTTCTAGATCTCCTAAGCATTGTGTTAGAAGTAAAAGAATGCTTTGAAGGGCATCATGACTATTGGCTCCCTAGAAGTGAATGGGTTGAGCCAGTACTTGATGCTATCCAAAACCATGACGCAATGGGGGTATTAAAGAATGAACTAGAAAAGGATTCATTAGGGACATCGAATGACAATAATAAGTTTGGTGCTAGTAAGGAAACCCCATAAGTTCAGTGCAATGATAATGTAAAGGTAGAGGTGGTATAAGGCTGCAAAATTTTGAACCAAGTATAGATGCAACAAAGTATTAAAGCAACAAAAGACCAGGGTTGCAGGATAATGATGATGGAAGTAGTTAACATTATTTGGTAAGTGCAATTATTTATTACTGTCAATAGTAAGATGAGAAATAAAGAATACTAAGGACATGAAGAGATGTTTAGTAAAGACAGGCAGCACAAGAATGACCCCTATAATGGTAAATGAAGGTGTTTCCGGTCCAAATCCCTTACAAATAATCCCTGATCATCTGGATTAGTAGTAGAAGACTACGGAGGGTAACTGCAAAAAAAAATTGATGCACGAAGACAACGGGAAGAAGCTAGAGACTATAATGCTTTTATACTGCATCAATTTAAAGTAGATTAGCAAGCTTTTGCATATTTACATAACTATATGTTGGTTGTTGGAGAACACAACCAACTGCCATCTATTAGTTTAGCTGTCTTCCCAAGAGGGGGGTGAATAGGCGAGTTTAAATTTTTCTGCAAAAAAAAAATACAATAGTGATAATAAAAGATTACTGAAAAATAGAATATAAGAAGTAAAGAACAATGAGAAGGAGGTATAGTGATTTATTCTGGTTCGATTTACTCCACTTGACCTAGGTCTAGTCATCAAGCCACTACTTTAGATTTCTCCACTATCTCTTGTAAGATTTGAATGGGTTCTTGCAATGACCGCAATACAACGCTAGCTCGAACTTTGAGCTGAAGTGAACTCTCTCACTCGTCTTACTCAAGAGTAAGTACAATTCTCTTAGTATAATCTCATACTAAGCACTATCTACAAGTGTGTAAAAATATACAGAGTGAAAACTCTCTCTCAAAAGAATGGATATGAAAGTTTAAATACAATGAATGAGCAAAATAGAGGGTAGGTAAGCTTTGAATGAATCAGAAATCAAATCAACAGAGTTTTAACGTATATATTATTCTTCTCATTACCCAACATCTTAAATGAGGTCTTATTTATAGTTTTGGAGCAAAACTATCTATTGGAAACAAAGATCAGCCTTTACTCTCATAAAAATAGCCGTTCACCTACCGCATTAAATGCATCTGACAGAGATTATGCGGATAACCCCCTCAGGTTATGCGAATAACAGGTAACTGTATGCTTTTATTTTCAATGTAGAGCTTTTGTTATGCGGATAACCTAGCTAGGTTATACGAATAACGTGCTTCCCAAAATAACTAAGTTTTAGCTCAAAATTATTTTTATAAAAATCTACTCAGTTGTTAGGATAACGTTAAGTTTTTCTCAAACTGAATTTTTGTAAAACTTAGGTTATCAGAATAACCTCCCAAGATTATACGGAAAACCCATTTTACTGAAAAAGAGTCATGAGTTCTATAATATAGGTTATGTGGATAACCTTCCTAGGTAATACGAATAACCTTTTTACCCAAGGAAGATTCAAGTATTCTGAAACCTTGGTTATGTGACCTGTTTATCAGAGGAGTCCAAGTGCTCTGTGACACGCGTTATGCAAACAACCTCCCTAGGTTATGCAAATAATGGGCTGCACAGTACAATTGGCCTTCACTGTTCACTCCCTTATGTAAATAAGATATTCATTTTATCAGGATAACTATCTGGACAGACTTGAGAATATGATCCCCAAGCTGTGTTATGCAGATAACCTCAATCCCTTATCATGAAATTAAAGAGTAGGCTTTAGAAAAGCTTTGAGATTGAATCTTTATCCCCATAATTTTCAATGGTTATGTGCAAAAGGTAAAACATTTTTATGAAAACAAGGTAAACACTTAGAATCATTTTGAAATTGAAATTGAAGCTTTATCCTCATAAGATAGCTCTTTACATGGAAACCATTTTGAAATCTTGAGTTAATCATTTAATCATTAATTTAGACCTCTTATTTGGTATTAGGTGAATTCAAATTCAAAGCTTATTTACCTTCTTTTACAAATATCTTTCTAAAATATGTGAAACACTTCATCAGTCTTCAGGAAGCTCCAACTTTGTCCTTCATTTTACTTGTGCTGCTTTGATATTGGATTTCCAAACTTATTTGTTTAAAATCATCAAAACATCTGAATTAACACCATCTTGGATGATGAGTTTGATATACAAGTAGCCAAGGGTTGAATTATGAGTCTTGAGAAGGTGTTCAAGATAATAGGCTGCACATCGGAAATAGAGATCTTAATGGTAATATATATACATGTTGAGGAACGAGGTTGATTGAAAGTAGCGAAATTTATAATGATCTACAGAGATAAAAATGAGCCAAGCAATGAATATGTAGTAAGGTATAATTTATTAGCTCGATATTAAACGTACCTTCTATAGTACGACAATGAATGAGAGAGGATAGAAAAGCTAAAAAAAAAACAGGGGCCTAAAGTTAGCAGTTCAAGAAGAGGTTGCCCAATGCAAATTTGAACTTTCAAGGAAAATAGTCTAAATCATAAGTAAGTTGTATTAGTACCTCTGGCTAACAATAATAATAAGGAAATTACAGAGAAAGAAAAAGTAAATAAGAATAGGAGTGAGAAGCCTTGGAATAACATGGGTTTTATTAAGCAAGGTAAAAGAGTAAAAGAGGTAGACAAAACAAGCTAGCATTATTTAAATGCATAAAGGCTTATGGTGGAAGGCCATGAATAGCAAGGCAAATGTATGCTTCAGGTATGGATAGCTGGATACTATGGAAATGGCCTTCACCATATCACAAACACAAGGGAAAGTTTTGTACTATCCCAATATGAGGTTGTAAGTTACATGATTCCATTAAAGGTATGATGTAGATGCAAACCATTCTTTTACAACGGTGTTAAGAGGTTGGGTTTGGAAGTTATTATTATATTTATCTGTGAATGTTTTCACTAACAGCATGGCCATGATCTCTATTGCTAGTCTAAATAAATATCAAGGCACCATAGTAAGCACAAATAAATAATCTCCTCCTAGACTGTGACAAGAGGATTTAGATTTTGGTTATCCCTAGAAATGTTCCATGTGCTTATATTAAGCTAAATGATATACCAGCTGCTTAAGCTAATAAGACCTTGAAGAAGGATGTTAAGGATGGAACAAAAGAATTAATGTATAATCTAAAAGAAGAAGTTAGATAAAGATTTAATGCCTTTGTAAAGGAAGTTAGTAATGTATCTAGGATGTTTAAGACATGAGGCATGAATATAAGACACTAGTATGAGCCTAAGGTTTGGATTAGTGACAAGTAGTTAGGGAACTACAAAACCATGAGATAGTTGATTGTTGAGCTTAGTATGAAATATAGCTATAAGAGAAAGTTATTAGCTAGAAGATCTCACAATGAATGAAATCCTCTGTCAGTTACCGAGGTGAGAACAAAGAGAGGTAGCTTTTAGGGAGAAATCCAATTGAGTCAAGATAGAAGAAATCCTCCATATACTATAAGCCACTTAGGCAAGACAGATGAGAGGTAGCTCCTGAGGTGATGCCCCAAATGAGCAAAAAATGAATGATGGTGAGAGGCCAAGGATTAGATTTTAACTGAGTTAGCAAAAAACTTTTGAAGGATTAAGTAGTTTTTTTAAATTGCTAGAGCACTAGTTAGCCTTGGCTAAGAAGTTAAGAATGCAATGTATATGAACAGATAAAGCAGAATATAAGAGTAAAAAGTTAGTAATCACTGCCATAATATTGTTTAGACTCTAACCCATAGGGAACTGAGAGGTTTTAAAGGTTATAATAAGATCAGCAAATTGCAGGGTTCAGAGGTATGTAGAAATGTATAGGCATATTGGTAAGTGGAGGCTCTAAGTTAGTAAGAATCAGAGTAACGAACAAGGAAGCAGTATAAGTATGAGCAAAGAATGAAAGTGAGAATGCTACAGAACTTTCAACATAGGATGTTTTGTTAGATGTTAAAAGAAGAATTGAATATTGTAGAAATGAAATAGTAAGCTATCCAGAGGTCCCACAAATGAGTTATGGCTTAGATGAAAACCTATTACTGCATTCTTTAAGTCCGGTAATGGCATGAGTGCAACAGAACCCCTCAGTATCCTACATTTAAGTGTGCTTGAGTGAAGGAAATTTCAAGATGGGTGACTTACTGGAAAGTAATAGAGATGTGAGGAATATGAAATGTAAATTGTGCCAATAGCTAAATATGGACACTAAGAGTCTTACCAAGGCACCTATTAGGTTATCTGAATAAAAGAATGTATGGATTATTATATTTTATGGTGGTCTCAGATGAGGATGATGAGAATGATGATGGTGTTTAAAAAACTTCAAATCTTTAGAAAGGCATGAAAAACAACTGAGAATTTTTAAAATGTTGCAAAAACAAAAACTTGCAGAACTTAATAAATGAGAGTTGGGCTCTGAAAAGTACAATTAGTAGGTTACAGAATCTCCCATAAGGATCATAGATCCTAGTAAAGCAAGTAAAGTTATAAAATGGGGGAAAGCAAAAACCAGAATAAAATGAGAATTTTACTAGTTTAGCAAGATATTATGAAAAATTTCTCTTAGTTTGTCTTACCGTTTAGTTAGAAAGAAAACTTTTGTGGGAAAATAATTACAAAATAAATTTTTATGAACTAATAAGGCTAAACCTCCTCCCATATGTTAAATATTCTTGATCCAATAATGACTCAAGGGGCCTATTTCTATGGAAAGTAAGAATGGATCAGGGTATGACTAATGTTTTAGGGTTGAGTTGAGGTGGTAGCCTATGTTTTATATGATAAAATTTTTATGAAAATGTATTCCCACTAATAGCAGAGATAATGAATGCTTTCAAAATATGGAGTTAATATGAGCCACTATGTTTATAGCACCACCATAAAGAGATTAAAGACCATAGTAACCTCAGGAGGTCATGAAATAAGAAGAAAGTATCATTTAGGCAAAACTAGCAAGATAAGTTTATGCCAGTGTAAAAAGACTGCTACGTAAGTAGTTAGTTAGAGTTATGGGAAAAAAAAAAGAAATGAAAAGAAGACAGTGACGGCCTTGTAAGTGCCATTCAACCAAAGCTAATACAGTAAACTTATGCTTTGGTAAAAAAATTATTTGCATGATTAGTTTTAAAGCACAGAAAGATAAAGAAAATAAGATGTTAGATGCAAATAGAAAAATCTTAGCATCAGAAAGGACAAAGGAACTATGAAGTAAGAATGAGAAAGTTATATGAGAATTTATGGTACCCCTAAAGAAAGAAAGATATGTAATATCCTCGACATTTTTCCAATATGAAAAGGTTTGGTTAAACCTCAAGGAAGTTATGAATGAATCAATAATACCATAGTAAAGTATCAACTAGTAAGTCAATTAAGTAAGAAAGAAATTATTCCTCTGGTAAAATATGGTCTAAAGATTGATAAATAAACAAGAATGAGAGGAAGATATGTAAGTATTAAGCAAAAATTTCAAGGATGAAATTTTAATTAAGAGGGAAAGAAATATAATATCCCTACTTTTATGGAATATTATAAAATCAATAAAAAAAGATGAGAAATAAAGCGAGAAAAAAATGTTATATATTCGGGCTTTAAAAGAAAATAATTTCTCATATAATTTTCAGAAGAAGTTATGTTGATCTTTAATTGAAATTAATTTTTCATAAGATTCTTAGTAAAAATTAATTCCAGAAATTATCCCAAAAGATATGTAATATACCACTTGAATGAAAGCTCATCTCGATCTAAGCACAATGATATAAGCATTGCATCTCCAGGAGGTCTAAATTGATAGATAGACTAATTTAAAAATTAATGTGAATAATAAAAAAGAAATAATAAAAAAAAATTTTTTTGTGAAAAATTATAAGAAAGTACCTAGAACGATGGATAATTATATTTTGAACTAACTCAAAGGCAAAACGGTCATTTTTCATATCAAAAGTAAAATATAAATATTACATTTAAACCAAAAAAAAAAGTTGATATAATAAAATGTATAAAAAACTGAAAAAAATGAAGAGACACTGTTTAACATGAAGAAGGGAAAATATGTCATTTTTCCAAGTTAAATGAAAAAATAAAAAAAATTATATTTTACAATTTGGTCTCTCAAACAAGGAAAGAAAGCAAGGAAAGTCATGTGAGAGAAACAATAAATAAGTTTTAGGAAAAATTACAGCTAATGATATGAAAGATACAAAAATTATAAATTTATCCCAGATCAAGGGTATTTTTGTAAATATAAAAAGTTATAGTCAAGATAAAGCTTTCAATGAGCTAAGTCCAATGGAATGACGTTAGGAATTTATTAAGATCAAAATGACATTTATCGGATAATTAAGGTTTAATATTAATATTTTACTCGATAAAGGTTATTGGGACTGCAAAAAGAGGCAGTATTAATTCAAGAAAAGTGAATGGGTCTTGATAAAATATATTTTGAGTTGATATAATATTCGTGGACTAAAAGTAATTTTTGGATATTCATGTACCAATTTAATGACAATTTCGGTAAAAATATTTAATTGATATGGGTGAATTTAATTGGTAAATGGTATATTAGTCCACAAAAATTATTAAAGCAATTTTTGGCCAAAAAATGTGGTGGAGCACATCTGAAATGCAGAAGGGAAGCCAAGGGAATTTTTATAAAAGCTTTATTTATCAAAAAGTAACTAAAGTCAAAGATAAAATTTACTAAAGTTACTTTATGACTTAATAATATGTAATCACCTTGGTTAAACTTCTAATGCATCTTCTTCAGCACTCAAAACATGCATAACCAATGGAGAAATAGAGGAAGAGGATGTTAAAGTTGAAGCTTGAAGGGAGAAAACAAGAAGCAATCTTAAGGTTCTAAACTTCCAAGATATGGTTCCATGGCTACTATCTTATACACACTTGATTATGGTGGTGTTTTATGGATTGTTTCTCTCTATTTTACCTCTGAAAGTTTCAACCTAGAGAGAGGGAGTAGAGAGATAAAATGGAGTTATGAAGAAATTACACCATGAAAAGTCATAAAAATCCTTCAAGATATAAGAATATGCTATTAGATTTCAAGTTTATTGGATAAATATTTTTCTACAATTTATGGCAATTTTCTGCCTATTTAGGGTTTGAAATTGAAAGAAAATTTCATGATTTTGACTCTAAAAATGAATTCCTTGGATCCAAAATAAGTAAGAACAAATGTCTTGTACAAAAATTTCCTCAAGGATCACACTGTGAAATTTTAAGCCAAGTTTGTCACTTTGTGAAGCAAGTCATGTAATTCTTGAATTGAGACTTTTTGATGATGTTATAGGGTTCCAAGAAGCATTTGAAGATCAAGAAAAGAGTGTTTAAAGTTTGGAGCAATTTGGATAACCCCAAGGTAGTTATTTTCCTATTTATATCCAATGTTATCAAGTTGATTTTCCATGATTCTATGCATATGCCAAGAATTTGATTGTATGTTTTGCATATAAATGTGTTGTTGGCTGGTTGTTTGAAGGGTTTTATGACCATAAGATATCAATTTTATAAAGTATTACCATACCAAAATTTTTATGAAATTATATTGAATATTATGATTTAATGATTTCCATTGATAAATTTATGAAATAATGTGATAATATATGTGCATGAATATAGGGGCGGACACACATGTAAGACAAGGGGGGCCCTAGGCCCCCTCAAATTTCTTTTTCTTAAAAAATTTATATGAGATTTAGCCCAAATCAAAAGGAAATTATGAGATTTAGCCTAAATTAAAAAAAAAATCTGATGTTTCACCGCCTCCAATTTTCTTTCTCGTTACACTGTGTTCCCCATCTCACTATTTAGAAAAGTTAAGGGGCCTACAAATAGAAAAAGGAAAACAAATGGAAATAAAACATTTAAAATATAAACAAATGAGCTAAAAGTCTCCTCTTCCACTGTGAAGTTTACTATCTTGCCCTACCTTTGTTGTTGCATCATTATTATTACTATTCTATATAACCATCAAAATCTGAAATATCTATGTATTTTGTGTTATTTTTTAGGTTAAATTATTTTTTTAAGATTGAAATATTAAGTACATATTTTTACTTTTTTAAGATTGAAATATTAAGTACATATTTTTACTTTTGTATGTTTTTATTTTTTAAAATTTTGTATTAGTATACAAAATTTGTTATCTAATAGCCTTTCAAATTATAAAATATTGAAAATAAAAAATATTTTATATATAAAAATATATATATATATATTTATTAAAAATAAATTTTGGCCCATAATGAGATACTTTGAATCTCACTCCTCCAAATCACTAACATGTCTAGGAACAATGTAAGGCAATGGTGCAATGGAGACCAAGGCAAGGAGATGAATGGTGAAAACTAGAGATTATTATGCTATATGCTTTTTAATAATTTTGTGCAATTTGTATAAAATGGTATGTGGATGTGTGGGGGTGCCTATGACTATTAATATGTTTTGTAAGTTTCCATGTAATGATATGCATGGATTTGGATCAATGAGTGATGATGAAAATGTGATATGAAGTTGATTATGTATGTTATAGTATGAATTGGTTCAAAGTGACCAATAGTAACTAGGATAGAGGTATTTGGTTTGAAACAGAACAATTGGTAGGATTGTTATATATTTCTTGAAAGTAGATGAGACAAGCTTTAAACTAAGTTAAAGAACACTTAAATTGGATAAGTGTGAAATTTATAGTGAATTTTTAAAATTAGGGTTCAGAACTGGGCAGTATTAGGAAAATTGAAATTTGCATTGAAGGTACTAGAAATCTCAAAAAGAACTATAAAATCATGTAGAGTTCTAAAAATTCAATGATTTGCACTTACAGAAATTTCTAATGCTTAGGAAATGAATGCCACTAGTTTGAAAGCATTTGGAACTATAGAAAATGAGTTATGTAATTTTTCCAAAAACTATTTCAGTAAAAGTAAAATCCTGACTCCTAATGGTTTAGGTTAATGTCATGTCTTATACAGGTTAAATAAATGTACAAGAAAAATATTTTTATAAAGTAGATTTATAGGGCCTTCCAATGATATGAAGGATTTATGAATTGGCTCAAGGTAGAATAAGATACGAATTTTTTAATGTTGAGGCTAAAATCCTGGGAAAGTAAAATTAACCAAATCTATAGTAGTCTTTGGAGGAATAAACTGTATAAATTAGCTTAGTATTTGTCCTAATTCTTATTTTTTTCATGTAGAAAATATTTTTATCTATTTTTAGATATTTGAATTACCTTAAAAAATTTTTTGTAGAATTAGTTATAAATTTTCAAAATTTAGTTGGTAAAATAAAATTTACTAAGGAAACCATAAGTAAGAATTTTGAAAATTCTGTTTTTTATTTTTAATTTATTCAAGCTACTTGACATGTTTTAATAGTTTAAATGAAGTCTAATACATGAAAAAATAAACCTAAAATAAGATGTTATATAATCACTTTCTTTACTTTCATTTCAAACACGCGCAACTGCTACCTAGTAGTTACCTAAGTGGGGAAAATTTCATTACTTAATTGATTTTGTCTATCAATTTTGTTTTCTTTCCCTTCCAAGAGCCAATTCCTTCTAAGAGTTAAGGATGTTGGAGGTAGAGGTAGGAATTCGGGCTGGCCCGGCCTATATGGATCAGCCCGTCACGGGCCGGGCCTAATACGGGCCGAGCTCAAAAGCCCTTTTATAAAATTGGCTGTGTTTTTTTTAAGTCCAACGCATATTCAACGGGCTACAAGTTAGCCCGTGGGCCTGTATTTTTTTTTTATTTTTCTAATTTTTAATCTAATTTAATATTTACAAAATAATATAAACTTTTCTCTTCAAACATATAATTATTTAAATTAAGACAACTAAAATTAACTATATATTAATTATCACCATCATCATTTATCATCACTATTAAAATTATTAATCAAAAAAAATATTTAAAAAATACAAGAAAAAAGAAAATGGGCTAAATAAGCCAGCTCGCAACCCATGTGGACCAACCCATTTTTTGATCGGGCTAAATGGGCTCAAACTCAAAAATTCATTTCTTATAAAAGCTCCCAAATTTATAACTCAATCCATTATTTTTTTTAGATTAAATGGACCAACACTTTAAATTTAGCCCATATTTCCTACTCTAGTTGGAGGCGGTGTGCGGTTAATAATTTTGCAATGGTCCCGAAGCGTCTTTTTCCCCATCAACGTAGGCCTGTCACCACGAGGACAAGTCAATACTTTTTCTTTTTCCCATCAGGTGTCTTTTTACCATCACCTTAGGCTATACCAAGTCACTGTCACCAAGAGGACAAGTGAATAGTTTTTCCTCCGAGGTGTCCTTTCCAAATTATAACGGACTTCAGTGATATATTCAATTTAATTCAATACCAAATTTCAATATTATTACAATTTTAAATAATATTTTTACTGCATTGAGAGAATTTAATTTTCCTCCTCCTGCAGTCAAAGCCGTAGGAAGCCGAAAATATCCCTCCATCTGTACAGTCCAATTGTATTTTTTTGGCTAAATTTTAATTTATATTTCTTAAAATAATATATCTTCTCAAATTCCAATATTATCTGTCAAATTTCAAATGCCAGCATCTACACAAATTTTAACAATACAAAAAACATAAAAACAACTAGTTAATTGATGATTATTCAATCAATATATATTAGTTATTAAATTAATAATGATGTTATGAAATTTATGAATATGAAAATTTAATTTTTAACTGCTAACTAAAATTTAATATTAATTACAATTCAAAACATATATGATATACAAGATTATATAAATAAATATACTAAAATATGTATAAATAGGATATGTTTTTAGTATTTTCTAATTATATGATTATCATAATAAAAAAATTATTATTAGTCTAGCGCTAATTCCTTTAACATAATATGAAAGAATAACAAATTGTTAATATTATAACATATATATATATATGATGTATAATAGAAATATTGTCCTACTAAATTATTGAGAATTTCTCTTTACCAAGTTATTTCAAATTTAAAATTAAACAAATAACTTAAAAAAATAATTAATATATATTGGTTCGAACTGGTAATACAATGATTAGTTTTAATAGAAGGATATATGTATATATATATATCGGTGTTGATTATTTTATTAATTTAAAATTAATGATATCAATCATAACGACTTTCCACAAATATAATCATGTAAGTTAATATTATTAAATTTCAAAAAATAATTAATTAAATTTTATGTGAAAAATTACTCAAAATATAATGTAGATAAACCCAAATTTGTTTGAAAAAGTTCATTTTAATTCATCATGAAACCTAAACTTATAACCGTGGAAGTTGTCGACAATTAAAGTAAATACTTTAAATCAATACTAAAAAATACAAATT
Source organism: Adenanthera pavonina (assembly GCA_026686845.1). Lineage (NCBI taxonomy): Eukaryota > Viridiplantae > Streptophyta > Magnoliopsida > Fabales > Fabaceae > Adenanthera > Adenanthera pavonina. The sequence continues at coordinate 20,253,897 of JAIVEN010000005.1, read as the reverse complement.
TTTATACAGAAAACTCACTTTAAATTAAAACATTAGAATCAATGGTTATAAATATTTTAATTTACAGTCTTATTTAACTTGAGTGAAATAGTAGTTAATATAACTAAGCAGTAAAAAATTATGAAAAAAGTGTATCAATAATAAAAAATAGGGGAAAAAAATCAAATACTTTATTTCAAATTAACAAATTACTTGAAAACTAAATAAAATCTTATCTACGAAGATTTCTTCAAATCTAAGGGGCCATTTGACATACTTTATAAGGTATGATAATACATTAGAAACTTATCATATGTTTGGTGTAAATAATGTATTGTATAAGCTTATATATTATGATCCTCTTATACATTAAAATAATGTATAATTTAATCATGTCTCAAGGGTCTGAATAATAAGGCATGATAAGAATATTTTCCATGATAAACCTTCGTGCATCTCTCGCCTCTCGTCTTCTTCACCCTCCCCATCTTGTCTCTGACAACCCCAATCTGAGAATCAAAACAAAGAAGCCTTAGATCAACTAGCAGAAGGCAAGCAAACAATAAGCGATCGCAATCACCCTTTTGAGCAACTCACCCAGCACCATGACCGAATCCAATGTCGCAACTTGACTTCATGACTCTGATTTGAGTTTGTAGTGGACAATCCCTGGAGTTAGGTTCACCGCATCAGAGTTGAAGGAGTTGTTGACGATATATAATTGGCAACCTTTCCTACCCATGGCATCGTGGCGGAACCCAATGCTGCAGTCTGCAATCTTCTGCCGATTCGTCTCCCAGTTAGGGTCGCACCACCAGTTATCCACGGGGTTGCTGGTGAGACTGCTCATACCTATGTCCTTTCCGATGCCAGTGAGTAGCTACTGCCGGAAAGAGATACATTGACTTTCCTGCGAGAAAAAAACACAGTTTTGAAACTAGGGTAAAAATAAGAAACGATCCATTTCAATTTGGATGTCAAGAAAAATTTTGGTTCATAAAGATCAAATTTTTCAAGGTGCCCAAAAAATGTCGAAATATACCCAAATGGGATTTCTTCGTTTTAGAGGAAGATGTTGGCAAATACAAAACAAAGGAGTAAGCAAAGGGTAATTTTGTTGAAAAATAATATTTATACAATACACTAATTATACAATGTTACATCAAATGCAATATTGTATTAAAATTTTATCAGGTCTTATCCTATCAAACCTGATCTTATATAGTATGACAAACAAATATTTTAAAAATCAGATCGGATGTCGAACTGGAAATATAACCAGGGCACGGTTTTTTTGGTTCAAACTGTTAGACCGGCAATCAAACAGGTGACATAATAATTAAGTAAAAATAAAAATATATAATAAAATATATGTATAAAAATAAAATATCAAATTGTTAAGAAAATAAATTTAAGTAGTTCAAGTTTATAATAAGTTAATAAGTTCACATATAAATAATATATTAAATCATTGAAAGTAATGTTAAAACATTTTAACATGTTAACACTGCATAATCATAATATTATAAAATAACTATACTCCATCTGTCCCTAATTATAAGAAACAAATAACTACTTCATCTATATAAAAAAAAACAGTTTTGGTAGTTAAACTTATTAATTATGCTACAATTTCAATTTTTTTTCCAGAATTGTCCACATTAAAAGCTTGGAATAAAACTAAGTAATTATTAGCAATTATCAATACAACCTTAATTACTCAAGGCTATAAAAGAAAAATGATATTAATTACTCCACAAATTTTATCCATGTCTCTTATATTTTGGGATAAATGAAGACTCTCAAAATTCTCTTATAATTTGGGACAGAGGGAGTATAATACAATGAAATTTTTCATTTTTATAATTAGTAATTTTAAAATAAAAAAGAGAAATAGTGTTTTACTCTCTAATAATTTTTATAATTAATAATTTTGATAAAAAAATTAAATTTAAGTTAAATTTTATGTAATTTAAAAATCGTCTGGTTTTCTAAAAATCATTCTGGTTTGCGGCTCAATTCTGATTCCCGACTCAAAAGCTGATTCAAAGCGGTCCAATTCGGTCTAACCTCTAAAACGGTCTAAAGCTAAAAACCGAGTCATTCTTCTCTCTAGGTGACGGTCCAACCGGTTCGATCATCCAGTCCGGTCTGGTCCGTTTCTTAAAACATTAATTATACCCAAATGGGATTTCATCGTTTTAGAGGAAAATGTTGGCAAATACAAAACAAAGGAGCAAGCAAAGGGTAATTTTGTCGAAAAATAATATTTATAAAATACACTAATTATACAATGTTACATCAAATGCAATATTGTATTAAAATTTTATAAGGCCTTATCCTATCAAGCTTGATCTTATATAGTATGAAAATGTTGGCAAATACAAAACAAAGGGGTAAGCAAACGTAATTTTGTTGAAAAATAATATTTATACAATACACTAATTATACAATGTTACATCAAATGCAATATTGCATTAAAATTTTATCAGGTCTTATCCTATCAAGCCTGATCTTATATAGTACGACAAACGGCCCTAAAAATGTTCTCGTAATGGTGCCAAAGACTTACATACAATGGATTTATATAAATTTCACTAAATAATAGTTGATGTGAACCTAAGGAATCAAATTGTGATTTTCATAAATATATATGATTTTCATTTCTATATTTATTATCATGTCAAATTTAAAAAAAAACAAAGAAAACATATATAATGAAATAAATATTACTTAAAATATGTGGGATCATATTTTTTTCATAGTCAGCATGATAATGTGGATACCTGAAATCATAACACATCATAATTACACCTTCTACTTTATAATATATAATAGAAGATGTTATGATTCTTACTTGTAGCTATAAAATAAAATTTTTAAAGTAACATTAATAATTTAATTAACAATTAATAATTTAAAGTAAAATTAATTAATGGAAAGAGCGGTCCCTAACTTTACACTAGGCTTCTCTTTATTCCTTTAACTTTATTATGTTTCTATATAATCATTTAATTTTCAAAATACAATCAAAAGTATCCCTATACTAACATCATTAAATATGCTAACAGAAAATGTTGACAAAGCATTCTTAAATGGTGATAAAGTATTTTTCAATGTTAACACATTTATCCAACTAAATTTCTATAATAAAAAAGTATGAGATTAAGATTTTATTTAAATCGGTTATTTATAATTATTTATTTTTAATTTTTTCATTAAATTTAAAATAAATTTTAAATCTAAGATTGATGAATACATAATTGATATGGCCCTCTTGGAGAACACTCCAAGCAAACTAGAAAATGTAGTGGAAGTTTTCACCCATGAACAAAGTAAGGTTGATTATCTCTATTACAACCCAAGAACACATCCTAACCCCCAACAACATGATGTTTATATAGTTGATCACTTCAAATGATAGGTCAAAAAGTTCCCATGAGAACACACAATTTTAGATAAATTCTCACAAGAGAATTAAGGAAAAAATTCTTATTCAACTTGCTGAAGTAGATGTACAAGAGGGAGTATATATAGAGACTAATGGAACTCTATAGAAGGCTAAATGAAAAGGAAATAAATTTAAGTCTAAATTTGAACATGTGTTTAAAAACTAATTTGGAAACTAATTATTATTCAATAATAAGTAAGAAGATTGTGGAATCTAGCTCACTCTTGAAGAAAAAGATACACACTAAATAGAAAACAAATTAACTTAAGATCTTCCTAAATGATAAAAAAGCATATAAAGAAAAACATGTCCAAACTATGAGCTACTTAAGGCTTAAGTAATCATGTCCAAACTATGACCGATGACTCAATTAGATTTTTTGACTCTTAGAAATACAATTAGAAATTCAACAAATAGACACTTAAAACACTTAAATATTGAACTTAATTATATGTACGAGAATTAAACACAAAAATAATAATTAGAAGACTCACAAATGAGCTTATTTAAATAATTCAAGTTCTGCCTAATTAAACATAAATAAAACAAAACACAGTTAAACAGCTACTTAATGAGCCTAAAACACTATTGACACCACTCCTTTTCCTTAAGCTAGAAGAAATTGCATTTGGTCTTGAATTAGAATAATTAAGGCTCAATTGGACTCCTTCATGTGCATATTGGGTCTTTGGGTTCTTATTGTGATAACATAGGCTCCAAATAACTCTTATTTCTTAAATAATTCCTTTGTCCATGGGCTCTCTGAAACCATATCTTCAAAGTATATGATCTTCCGGGTAGAGCCATTTATTTATCACGCCACTTAGCTTGTGGTCATAAGCTACTTAGTCACTAAATAACATGACAAATCTTGGACTTGAAGTTTAGTATGCCATATTTGAACTTGGATCAAGAGTTGGAAAACATCATGTTTATTTTTGGATTAGGCCTGGAAAACTCCATCAATCCATTAAAGTAAATGAGCTTTTTTCATGAGTAGTTATAAATCATTTGGAAACCTCTAGGATCTCCATCAATAATAATAATGACTTGGCCATAAATATTAACATGTCAATATTGAATAATACTTTGTTACCGTATGATAATGTTTTATTAGTTTTTTTTTAATATAGTAAACGGTATTAGTAATAGATAAATTTTTTATTACATTTTGAAAATTAAAGAATTAAAAAAAATTTTAAGGACTAAAATAAAACCTAATATAAAGTTAATTAAGGATGAAAAATGATGTTGCCTTAATTAATTTATCATAATTAGTACATTTATTTGTTTTATTTATGCCAAAATAGATTCCAAAATTTATTTAGATCAACAATATCCCAATCAATGCCTTAAAGGACATCATTTTCCCTCGTCTTGAAAAGAACTCAAATTCAAATGGGTGAAAAAGACAGTTAGAGACCCCCAAAGATAGATTATGACAAATTAGGATTTCTAATTTATGTAATCATTCCCAAGTCCTCAGGTCCTCAACTGGAATAAAAATAAAAGCATGTGGACAAAATTAACCCTCAGTTTAGAAACCCAAAACACATGCACGCATGACTGTCTCTGTGCCAAAATTAGAAAGCATCCAAAGTCTTCATTGATAGATCTCCATAAAGGGCAAAATTCTTCTTCTCCCTAGGCGCAAAAAATCTTTCTCCCCAAAGTTTGGTGTCGTTGTCAGTTGGTGTTGGCTAAAATACTGTTATTCTTCTCATTTGTCTCTGTCATAATTTTTACCGTGTTATTCTTTCATTGTGGCTATCTCTCCTTACTACATCATTCCTTTCATCTTCATCTTCTCTGCTGCCTCTTTGTTATTGCTACATCATGTATTTTAGCTTTGCTTATAAAACATTGGTTGGTTTTCAGTAAAACATTGATAAAGTACTCACTTATTTTGTATAGCTTAATATTATATTAAAACTACATATGATCACACTTTAGATGGTTTATGAACTTATCAACGGCATATGATAATTTTTATTGAACTGAAATTTTTTTTCTAAACTAAAGTATGAAGGAGTACTGAAAACTGATTTGAGAGGCATGGAATTATGCAAATTTCAGTTGGAAATATTTGTTATCTCCATAAAAATTGTGTAGAAAATTGATATTTCTTGTAAATTGTAGTCTACACCAACAATTGGCTTATTAGGTTATTTTATTAATAAATATTATGATTCACTCTTGTGTAGCAATGTGCATCAACTTAATGAGTAATTTTGTGGTATGACTTGAAACAACATCTAAAAAATCAATTTTTTCAATGTTAGTAATGTTTTAAATAATCTCTGACTTTTTTAATGTCGATAGAAGCAACATATTGAAGACATATTGAAATTAGTGAAACCGGGTGTTCTTGGAAAGAACCACAGTTTGGAATTGAAATATCTACAAATGCATGCACAACCAACCAAGTGAGTGGAATTGGTCATTAATTCAGTTATGCTTATTACGTTTATGCCTATCTGTGATGTTTTTGATTGAATACTTGTAATTTTTTCAGTGATGATTGTGGAGTGATTGTTATATCATGGCTACAGCATTGGACCAACACTCCAAAGAAAGAGTGGGGTGGTTACACTAACCCCAAGTTAACAATAGTTAGTGGTTTTGTCATGATTCGTGTTATTTATACTAGTTTATTATCATTTGGCCTGTAATGGAGTTTCATGGGTATTATAATTTTTGTTTGTGTAGGAGTAAGTAGATAATATGCGATATGAGTTGGTGTATTGGTTGGTAAAACATCCACATAACCAATTGTGCGAACAAGTGTTGACCTCTATTTCAAAGCCTAAGGAACTCAAAAGGCGAAGACTGAAGACATAAACAAGTTGTCAATATTGTTGTGTATTTTAATTTGGTTGATGACTTTTTTGTACAAAGCGCCAAAGTGGAATTACATTTATGAATGAAAATACATGTAGTAGTGGGTTTGTGCTTTTGATTACGACAACCCTTGTGTACAAAATTCGAAAGTGGAATTTAATTTTTACAACTCATCACAAACTATATGTATGGTTCTGTACAACTCTTTCTAGCTACGTAGGGTTATAATGAAAGTTCAAAATATCACTTGGGAATATAGTATTCTCCACCTTGGAATTCAGGCAGGATCAATTCGGAATTTTGTTGTTACTACTTGGGAATATAGTTTTTTCCACATGGTAACTCAGGCAGGATCAGCTACAATTTCGTTAGTTTTATGACTGGATATACATATACTGGTTTAGATTTTATGTACAGCTGTGAATTGAAATTGAATTCTCAAGTCTCTCAAACTGAATTCCCAAATGTCCCAAACTGAAATCCCATGTACTTGAAACTGATTTCCCAAGTGCCTGAAATTGAATTCCCAAGTGTTCCAAACTGAAATCCCATGTCCCTGAAACTAATTTCCCAAGTGCTTGAAACTGAATTCCTAAGTATTATAAACTAAAATCCCAAGTCCCTGAAACTGAAATCCCAAGTCCCTGAAATTGAATTCCCAAGTGCCTCATACTAAATTCTCAAGTGATCCAAACAGATTTTTGAAGTCCCTCAAACTGAATTTCTAAGTCCCTCATATTAAATTCCCAAGTGACCAAACCTGATCTCCCAAGTGCTTGAAACTAAATTCCTGAATGTTCCAAACTGAATTCCCAATTGCTTGTACCTGATTTCCTAAGTGCCTCATACTAAATTCCCAAGTGCCTTATACTAAATTCCCAAGTGACCCAAAATGAATTTCCAAGTCCCTCATACTAAATTCCCAAGTGACCGGACTTGATCTCCCAAGTGGCTGAAACTAAATTCCCAAATGTCCCAAATTAAATTGCTAAGTTCCTCATATTAAATTCATAAGTGACCCAAATTAAATTCTCAAGTCCCTCAAACTGAATTTTCAAGTGCCTGAAACTAAAATCCCAAGTAACCCAAACTGAATTCCTAAGTGCTTGTATCTGAATTCACAAGTGCCTCATACTAAATTCCTAAGTGACCTAAACTAAATTCCCAAGTCCCACAAATTAAATTTCCAAGTGTCTGAAACTAAAATCCGAAGTGACCCAAATTGAATTTCCAAGTGCTTGTACTTGAATTCACAAGTGCCTCATACTAAATTTCCAAGTGACCCAAATTGAATTCTCAAATCCCTCAAACTAAATTTCTAAGTACCTGAAACTAAATTTCCAAGTAACCCAAACTAAATTCCCAAGTGACCCAAACTGAATTCCCAAGCCCCTCAAACTGAATTCACAAGTGCCTCATACTAAATTCCCAAGTGTCCCAAACTGAATTTTCAAGTGACTCAAACTGAATTCCCAAGTTCCTCATACTAAATTCCCAAGTGTTCCAAATTGAATTCCTAAGTGCCTCATACTAAATTCCCAAGTGTCCCAAACTAAATTCCTAAGTGCTTGTACCTGAATTCACAAGTGCCTCAAACTAAATTCTCAATTGATCCAAACTAAATTCCCAAGTACCTTAACCAGAATTCCCAAGGTATACAAATTGAATTCCTAACTGCCTGATACTAAATTCTCAATTGACCCTAACAGATTTCCGAAGTGCCTGATACTAAATTCCGAACTGGCCCAAATGGAATTTCAAAGTGCCTGATACTAAATTTCATCCTAGCCCTAACAGAATTCCCAAGTGCCTAAAAATTTTTCGGTTAGTTGGGAATTTAGTTTGAGGCATTTTGGGATTTCAGGTACAAGAAGGTAGTCTTGGGCACTATGTGTGTGTTCATTATGGAACTGATGTACACATAGGAAGGGACTTTCTTTTCCAATAACATATGTTGTTATCTTCCATTGATAGCCAACAACCATGCACTTCGCAATCATCTTTTTTTGACTATTCTTTACATACTTGTATCCAAATTTATGAACAACACTGTATTTGTATATTACTTTTCTGAATGTCTTTGCATTTGGAAATGTCTATCCTACTCCAACAAATAGGTCCTTCCATTTAGTAGAATTCAACATTGGCCAAAGTATAGGTACACTTTGTGTTCCACTAGGTAAAGCATTGACTTCCTCCCAAGAAGGATTCCCATCCTCCCTATAAGTATTCCCTTCCTCCCAAGAACAAGAATCATCCAATGAGAATCATGTTATAGCCTCTATCCTGCATTCACAAACCATCATAGTACATTACAACAAATTATTGAAAAAATTTAGCTTCAAAAAATTTCCATTTTCATTTAACTAAATTCCTATGACAGAAATTCAAAATTTCCAACTCAGTATAATAATTTTCAACATTCAATGTCTTATTTAATCAACCCTAAAAAAATGTTTCAAGTTGAATTAACATAATTCCCAAGTGAGGAATTCATCATTTTCAACTCGTTCTACCTATTTTCAGCAGTCTCAATGTTATTCATTATTATCATTTTATTCCAAAACTCAATTCAAGTATGTCCAAATATCTAACCAAGGCAGCTTACCCTTCTGAATGTTCCCTCGGTGTCTCTACAATTTCATTGATTATGTGCCCCCCAATGTATACATGTGCAAATTCATCATTGAACCTTATCAATTTTTGAACTCCTTCATTATTTAAAAGGTCTATAAATGTACTATAATCGAAATTCACTGTATACTTCACCTCAACTCCATTGCATTCATTACTTCTTATTGATGCTTTCATTCTTAACAACTCCTGCTGCGTCATGCCTTCTTTTAACAACTTAGCATTTGTTTTCCCTCCCTCATATTGGATCCTACCTTGCACATCTTTCACAAATTGTCCCCCATAGTGAAAATAGCAAAATACTTTTTTCAATGAACTACTTGACATCTGTAGATCAACCCTACAAGAAGCAACTATCTAGTTGTTACAAACGATTTTACCAAGATTAAAACTTTTCTCATAACTATTTATTAACCCACAATTCCCAACTACAAATTCCTATCGTCTTTATCTATACTAATTATGTAAGAGTGAATCATAATATTTATTAATAAAATAACCTAATAAGCCAATTGTTGGTTTAGACTACAATTTACAAGAAAGATCAATTTTCTGCACAATTTTCATGGAGATAACAAACATTTCCAACTGAAATTTGCATAATTCCATGCCTCTCAAATCAGTTTTCAGTACTCCTCCATACTTTAGTTTAGAAAAAAAATTTCAGTTCAATAAAACTTAACATATGTCGTTGATAAGTTCATAAACCATCTAAAGTGTGATCATATGTAGTTTTAATATAATATTAAGCTATACAAAATAAGTGACAGTGCTTTATCAATGTTTTACCGAAAACCAACCAATGTTTTATAAGCAAAGCTGAAATACATGAAGTAGCAATAGTAGAGAGGCAGTAGAGAAGATGAAGATGAAAGGAATAATATAGCAAGGAGAGACAGTCACAATAGAAGAATAACACGGCAAAAATTATGACAGAGACAGATGAGAAGAATAACAGTACTTTAGCCAACACCAACTGACAACGACACCAAACTTTGGGGAGGAAGATTTTTTGCGCCTAGGGAGAAGAAGAATTTTGCCCTTTATGGAGCTTTGTCGATGAAGACTTCAGACGCTTTCTGATTTTGACACAGAGGCAATCGTGCGTGCATGTGTTTTGGGTTTCTAAAATGAGGGTTAATTTTGTTCACATGCTTTTATTTTTATTTCAATTAAGGACCTGGAGACTTCGGGATGATTATATAAATTAGAGATTCTAATTTATCATAATTTGTTTTTGGCGGTCACTAATTGTCTTTTTCCCTTCAAATTGAAATTGATCTAATCAAATGAGTGGACAGCATGTGGGTCTCACAAAGATTCATAAAAATGACGAAGATATTAAATACTGTCAACCACAGTGTGGGACCCATGACTTATGCAACAAGAAAAATTAAGGAAAAATTACTATTTAATTCAAAACATGAAAATATTTATTAAAAAATTTTAACACTATAAAATATTACACTTAAGTTCTATAGTTAAAATCAGTGTAAAATTTTAAAAAATAAATATAAAATCATAGAAAATGAGTATAAAAAACTTTAATGTTGAGTATAAAATCACACTATAATATTTTATACTCATACTCTATGATTTTATACTCAATAATAAATTTTTTTATATTCTTTTTTCGGGACATGAGATTTAAGTGTAATGTTTTTTAGTATTAGGATCTTCAAATAAATATTTTTATATTTTGAGATTTTTTAATAATTTTTTCAAAAATTAAGGAAAAGAAGATATTTGAGAGTTTTAGAATAGAAAGTTATCACAAAAGACTATAAAATTTATGAATATCCAAGAAGAACCCTGGTGCTTGGCCAAAAAAGAAAATTGAGTGGACAGAAATATCCATTAAATATGGAATACAAAAAACTGTTGTAATGTAATAAGTTGGAAATATTTCAAATGTTACTTGGAAATTAGTTATCAGATTTGGAAAATTTTTTTAAACTATTTACGCTAAAATATAGAGTATAGAAAACTATTGTGATCACTTTAAAATTTTTCAAATACCACTTGAAAATTTTGGTTGGACCAAATGGAATTTTTCTCAAAAGTACTTTTTTTCTACACTAAAATATGAAGTGTTAAAAATAATTATGACATTAAGATGAAAATTTTCCACATTTCCAAATAAAAATTTTTTGAGTGGGATAGCTAAAATTTTTCAACACTACAAATTTTAGTGCAGAGAAAAATTATAACTCTGAAAAAAAAATTAAGTGGGCAACTAAAAGAGGCAAATGACATTTGAAAGATTTTCAACTCATTAGAATTATTTTCAAGACTTCATATTTTAGTGTAGAAAAAATAGTTTTATAAAAATTTTTAAGATAATCAAAATTTTCAAATATAGTCTAAAAAATTTCTAAGTATTCACAATTTTCAACAATACATATTCTAAAGATATTTTTATCCATTGAAAATGAGAGTTTTAGGTCTTTTATGAAAATTCACATCCTAAAATATCTTTTTCCAACAAATTGACAAAACGCAACCAGACAATATGATAACATGAGAGTGCTTTGTCCAAGCAGCGTCTCTGTAGCCGTCAGAACATTTGGACTACTTTTCAAATAAAAACCAAAATTGGGCTGCCAAGCAATTCTTACTTGCGTCTTATCACGCACAAATTGTCACCCAAGGACCAAGAAGACTATTCATTCATTGCAACTTTTTCTCAAAAGACAAAAAAAAGCATTGCAACTTGTAAATTATTTTTGAAGTTTCCAGGAGTAAATAGCCAGGGTATCAAGATTGAGGAGAGCTCTAGTATTTAAACATATATATATATTTCCAAGTACTGAAAAGTGTAATTTTTTTTAATATCCCGTCACTTGTACTGTCCATTTGCAATTTTTTTGGCTAAATTTTAATTCATATTTCTTAAAATAATACATCTTGCCAAATTCTAATATCCTCAATCAAATTTCAAATTTTAACATAATCAACATAAATTTTAATAATAAAAAAAATTAAAATAACTAGTTAATTCATCTATATTAGATATTAAATTAACAATGATTTATGAAATTTATAAATATAAAAATTCGATTCTTAACAACTAACAAAAATTTAATATTTATTTACTTATTCTTGCTTGTAGATACAAAACAAAATTTTTAAAATATGATTAATCATTTAAGTAATAAATAATAATATAATGTAAAATTAATTAATGGCAAAAGTGGTCTATTAATTTTACTTTAGGTTTTACTTTGATCTTTAACTTTATTTTATTTTATTTTTCAATTTCTTAATTTTCAAAATACAATCAAAAGTTTTTTCATAATTAATATCGTTAACTATGTTATCAAAAAATATTAACAAAACATTTTCAAACATTGATAAAACATTTTTTAATACTGACACATTTATCAATCTAATTTCATAATGACAAAATCTTAATCTTAAGATTTTGTTTAAAAGTTGATTATTTGTAAATAATTATTTTAATTTTTTAATCAAATTTAAAATATTCTAAATCTAAAATCGATTAATACATATTGATAGTAAAAACTCGACTGTAAAAACATAACATTGAATAATACTTTACTAATATATAAGAATACTTTGTCAATATTTCCTGTTAATATAGTTAACAGTGTTTAGTAATAAATATAGTTTTGACCACTTTTTGAAAATTTTAAAAATTAAATAATTAAAAAAAAATAAAATAAAGTTAAGAAATCAAAATAAAATATAGTGTAAAGTTAAGAATCCAAAAATGTGTTTTTACTTAATTAATTTTGTTGTAATTAATAAATTTATTTGCTTTATTTGTGCCAAAACAGATTCCATAATTTATTTTATTTAGATAAATGATATCCTAATCAATGGCTTAAAACACGTCATTTTCCCCTCATCTTAGAAAGAACTCAAACTCAAATTGAAATTGATCTAGCCAAATGAGCGGACAACGTGTGGGCCTCATGAAGATTTTTAAAAGTTACGAAGATACTAAGGGTCTGTTTAACAGTATTTTTTATTTTATTGTTCGGAGAACAGTTTTATAAAACTGTTTTTGAGAATAAGATTTGAAAACAAGAAAATAAAAAAATCTGTTTGAATAATTGTTCTCAAAATCATAACTAGTGAATGATAGATGAGTTATTCAAAATTTATAACTTTACCATTAATGAGTTGGATGTTTCTCACCTTTTCTTGTGTTTTTCAGAACAAAAACTACAAAACACCTTAAAGGTATTCTGAGTTTTCTATTCTTTTATTTTTCTATTTTCCAGAACAGTTTATAAAAAACAGGCTTACCAAACAAGTTTTCTGAGTTTTCTGTTTGTAAAAACAGAAAAATTATTTTCAGAAACAGAATTAAACAGGCCCTAAATGGCCCTTAAGCACAATGTAGGACCCATGACTTTAGCAGCAAGAAAAATTAAGCAAAAAAGACATTTATAAGATAGAAAATTTTCACAAAAGACTTTGAAATTTGTGAATATCCAAGAAGAACCTACGTTTTAGGCAAAAAGAAAATCTTTCAAATGACACTTGGAAATATTGGTTACCGAAGCTGGAAATTTTTTTAAAAACTATTTTTTACTTTAAAATTTGGAGTATTGAAAAATGTTGTAATCAGTTAAAAATTTTTGAAATATCACTTGGGAATTTTGATTACACCAATTGGAATTTTTTTCAAAACTACTTTTGTCTATAATAACATATGAAGTGCTAAATATAGTCATGACAATCAGTTAAGATGAAAATTTTCCTTATTTCCAAATGAAAATTTTCCAAACGAGATAACTAAAATTTTCAAGCAACGTTTGCAAAATTTCGAACTGCTAATAACATTTTTCAGCACTACAAATTCTAGTGTAGAGAAAAATTAGAGTTTTGAAGAAAAAATTTCAAGTGGGATATTCCAAATGAGATTTGAAAATTTTCCACCTCATCAGAACTATTTTTAACATTTCGTATTTTAATGCAGAAATTTTTTTTTAAAAACTTTCTTAGGCTACTAAAATTTCCAAGCAAGGTTTGAAAAATTTACAACTAATTAATCACAGCAATTTCCAGCAATCCATATTTTAGAGATATTTTTGTTTACTAAGAATTTGTTTCTTCAACCAGGATTTTAGACTTTTCTTGGAGATTCACAAATTTAAAAGTTTTTTTATAAAAATTGTATCTCCTAAAATATCTTCTACCTAAAAATTAACAATGTACAAGCAGACAAAACACAACAAACATCAGCGCTATTCAATGGCGAATTTAGTCCTAAGCGGCTCCTCTGAAGCCGTCGTAGCAATTGGATTGCCTTTCATCAAAGGAAAAAAACATACGGAGTGAATGCAACTTTGTTACCCTTAAGAAAAAATTATTAAAAAAAAAGAAAAAAGAGCATTGCAACTAGCCAATTATCTTAAACGTTTTTGGGATAAATAGTCAGGGCATGAGGATTGTGGACAGCCTTTTTAGTCTTTAAACAAATCTATATTTCCAAGTGCTGAAAGTGAAAACCAGAAAGGACCATAACCAAAAGCACCATGGACTACTTTACACTTATGCTGCTTATCTTCCTTCTGGTTGCAACCATTAGTTTCTTCACTTTCATATTTAGGATCAAAAACTCCAAATCTCCTAATAAGCTCCCACCAGGGCCTTACCCATATCCCATCATAGGAAACATCTTGAAACTTGGCACCCAACCTCATCAGTCACTAACTAAACTTTCTAATACCTATGGACCAGTTATGACTCTGAAGCTAGGCAATATAAACACTATAGTCATTTCTTCTCCAGAAGCAGCTAGAGAAGTTCTGCAGAAACATGACCGTGCTTTCTCTTATCGGTCAATCCCAGACACTTTACGAGCATACGGCCACCGTGAGTATTCGGTGGCGTGGTTGCCCCCATTACATCAGTGGAGAGTCCTCAGAAGGGTTTGTGCTACAAAAGTGTTCTCCTCTCAACAGCTTGACGCTACACAAACAATTCGCCAACGAAAGGTCCAAGAACTACTTGACCATCTGGATGAAAGCAGCAAGAAAGGTGAAGCTTTGGATATTGGTGAGGCTATTTTTACCACTATCCTTAATGCCATATCGAACACATTTTTCTCTGTGGATTTGGCTGGTTATACCTCGGATAAGGCTCACGATTTTAAGGATCTAATGTGCGGCATAATGGAAGAAGCTGGAAAGCCTAATGTTGTGGACTTTTTCCCAGCACTTCGCCTGCTTGATCCTCAAGGTTGTCGTAAGAGGATGGAAAGTTACTTTGAGAAGTTGATTCCGTTCATTGATGATCTCTTGGAAGAAAGATTGCGTTTAAGAAGTTCAGAAATTGAATCCAAGGATGTTTTGGATTCTGTGATCGAGGTAATGATGGAAGAGAGTTCACAAGTCAGCCGCCACCATGTATTGCACTTGTTTATGGTGAGTTACATTTTTAGTCTCTTGGCTTTCTATGTAAATTTAAAATTATAGAAAGTAATATTTATGCTTAGAAACACTATAAAATTAATTTCAATAAAATTTTAGGTAAAAAATTCAAATTGAAATAATAAAAATATAAAATAATAAAATTAAGATAATAATATAGTAAGGATAGTCATGACACCCAGTGAAAGCCACACTCTTCATGTGGGATGTGACTATTCATGTGACATGTGAATAATTACTTACTAATTGTTGTTTGTATGACATTTTATACATATATAGAGAGAGAGAGAGATAGAGAGAGAGAGAGAGGAGGGGGGGAATAAAATTTGAGTCATTAAAAGATAAAAGCAAGCTCTGAGAACTTATCAATCTTTGGAGTTATTCTCTAAATATTTTGCAAATAATTATAGCCCCAAAAAATCCAAATTACAAAGAATTTAGGACGAATCCGTTTGATCCATTTATTGACTGCAATTTACGATTGCTTGCAAATATTTTAGATAAGATTAGTAAGAATATTTTCCTACTAAATAACTATTCCTCTATAAAGCCAAAAAGAAAACTAAAAAGTTATGTCTACAATTGTGCTTATATTCCATTTTGTAATTAAAATTAAACATGATAACTTTATATTTAAATAATGCTTCACATATATTTCTTCATTTTAACGAGAAAGATATTAGTAGCGAGTTATATATTTCAGGATTTATTTGTTGCTGGAATAGACACAACATCAATCACCCTAGAATGGGCAATGACAGAGCTATTACGCAACCCAGAAAAACTAGTAAAAGCTAGAGAAGAGCTTAAACAAATCCTTCAACCCAGTGAACTTCCGGAAGAATCACATATCTCAAAACTTCCCTTTTTGAGAGCATGTGTGAAAGAAACCATGCGTTTGCACCCAGTTGCTCCACTTCTCGTGCCCCACAAATCTGAAGATGATGTAGAGTTATCCGACTTCCTGATTCTGAAAAATTCACGAGTCTTAATCAATGTGTGGGCTATGGGTAGAGATTCAAGAGTTTGGGAAAGTCCAAATCTTTTCATGCCTGAAAGATTTATGCATAGTGAGATTGACTTTAAGGGGCATCATTTTGAGCTCATTCACTTTGGAGCAGGAAGAAGAATTTGTCCAGGATTGCCCTTAGCTGATAGGACCGTGCACATTATGTTAGCCTGCCTCCTCCATTGCTATGATTGGAAGCTTCCTGATGGTTTGAAGGCTGAAGACATGGACATGAGTGAAAAGTTTGGGATTGCCTTACACAAGGCCATTCCTCTCCAAGCTATTCCCATATTTCGTAGGTCTTTTTGATGTACGGAAATTGCTACTTGTGTCAAGTGTTATGTTTCCTCAGTTAATAAAATTATCAATGTTACTCGTGTCATAAGAACTTCAGTAACTTCTAATAAAATCTAAACTGAATCTCTTTTGATGTCTAAAATGATGATGTCATCATATTGTGGTTCTCCTTCTTTTTCCTTTCTTTTCTCAAGTGTAGAGGTGGAAATATGCTAGGTTAGGGTAAATTTTATTTAAATAGGTTCGGTTTGCATTATAAACTTAAAGACTAAACATGGCCTGTAAACCTATATAAAACTTTTTCTTTTAGCTCAAGCCTGAGTGTTCTAAAGGCCCGGCTAACCTGAAGCCTATTTAAATTTTTATTTAAGAACAAAGCAAACAAAATCAGCTTTAATTAAAAAAATTTAAATTTTAAACTTTTAGTCACCAAATATATGTTCCAAATACATTTATCTTATACCTCTTTCGTTTTAGCAGCCCATCATGAAAAATGAGCTAGCCTTCTTGCTTTTATAGATCCCATTAATCTCTTTTCCCTTGTGAAACAATCCATGTGAGATTTCTCACATATTAACATGGTGGTAATACATCAAAGAACCTATAACCATATGGCAAAAAGAAATGCAACAAATCCATTAATCAAGTAACAGAATTTCCTTATAAAACAATTATAAAGTGAATCAAACCTGACAAATCTATGAAGTGAAAAAGTTACCTCAAACATAAAAAAATGTGATTAAGTCACAGTTCCTAAGCACTTCTTCATTAGTATTTGATTTTTGCCTTCTTTAAACACAGTTGATTCTTTTCAGGAGAACCTACTCTTAGAATCGAGGTGATAATATAATGATTCCAAGACCAAGAGCTTCCCTCAGTGCTATTAATTTTGTTATCTTCTTTCCTAGTTTTTCATTTAATCATGATTTTAAACTAAAGCGTACGATTAATATTCACCTCATGCTTTGAATTTTACAAGGGTCAATTATTCTGACTTCGTGAGGACCCTTATCCTTCCTTTTTAAACAATTCATAAATTCATGTCTAATCTTGCTTTCCCAGAACTTATATTGCACCAAACTCACGAGCTTTTATATGCGAAAAAAAAAAGCAGAATTTGATAAAAAAAACCTTCATGCAATTTACAACTAATATTTTTGCCTTCGCAAAACTTATACTCGTTTGGTAAACACCATATTTTTCTTTTCTATTGGAGCGAGGATTTTGAAGAATGGTAGAGTGGTGAGAGAATTGACTATTCCAAGAGCTACTTTGCTGAAGATATACGGTGCATGTTGGGGGAGAAAAGGGTATTGGGTTGAAATGTGAAGAGTTGGGGAGATTGTTAAAAAAAAACAAATACTTGGGAAAGGGAAAGTGGGAAGTCCCACATTGGCTATTACACAACAAAAAAGGGTGGGAGAGTCTATAAAATTATGCTATACTTCACCAAACGAGGTGATCTTGGTCTCATTTTGAAACTAAAGGACTTCTCTATATGTTATCATTAATATTTTCTCATATCTTCATCAATTTCATTAAATCATCATCTTCCTAAACATAGATATTTTTACTAATACACACTTATTCCTAAGACTTATTGGAAATTGAAAAATAGACATTATGAACCATAAATTTCCATATGAAACATTTCAAAACATAATGTTATATATATTCATAAACATGTCATACATAATTTTCATCATGTCAAAATTCATAGCTCAAATTTCATAATTACATCATTATATCAAAATAACTATATTCTAACTAAATCCTGTATGGTTCCTTCTCTCTTCCTTTCTCCTTAATCATGGTTGAACCTATGCATGGTTAGAACTTATGGAGAATGAGATTATGAAAAATCTTAGTAGCATCACTACCACAATCAAACATAATATTATTTAAATAATTGGCATAAAAACATGATTTATGGAGTTGCCAAACATTGCAAGATCAAAGCATGCTCTTGCATATTACATATTCAAGCATATTCATACCATGTTCTAAGCAAAATCATAGCTTCAATCCAAATATAAACACTTCTATACTACTAAGACATATTTTTCACGACCATGGCAACATAAAATTAAATCAAATCAACTACTTAAAAATAAAATGCAAAAATAAGAAAAGATGCTATATTGGAGAAAATCCTAAACCTTCTTCCTTCTCTTCCTCCTTCCTTCTCTTCCTCCTTCCTTCAAGGCTTCTCCCTCTCCCTCTCCTCTCTCTATGGACAGCATTTTGATGTGGTTTTAAGGGGAGGGGTGCCTCTCTATTTATAGGCAAAGGAAATGAATTATAGCCATTGATCACTTTTTGATCATATTGATAACTATCTCTTCTAATTTTACGTAGTGTTCTCTTTATGACCACAAAACTCCCTCCTCTTCAACATCACTTTTGAGAGCTCTTTAGCCCATGGAGAGCGTTTTGAATAATTGGGCTTGAATTGCAACAATATGTCCAATTAAGTGCTCTTATTATTTTTGATCATAGGTTATGTAATTTTGTCCAATAAATTTTTTGTACATAATATTGGGTCTAGAAAAATAATTCGAGTCCATTAATAATTATTCTAACAGATTTGAGTAATAGAAACTTTATGCATGTGATAATCACTAGTACATTAAGAAAACTAACTAAAAAACTTAAGTAGATTGTGTGAGCTGGATCTCTTAGACATGAGCACTCAAGAATATGATGGAAAACTACTAATAAATATAGACGTGCTTCAGGTTGAGATCACAGAGACAGTAGAAATTAGTTGTCTAATTGATATGTTGATGATATTGGTTGTGTATTTATTAGATTCTTGTGTGTGTGTGTGTGAGAGAGAGAGAGAGAGAGAGTACGCCCCCGGGGGCAGTGGGATCGCTATCATGGACCGCACAATCCGTGGGAATGGCCGAAGCTTGGGCCTTTGGATATAAGACAACTGATATGCATGCTCAGCAATATGCGAATCCGTTTCCTAATTAAATGATCAAATCAAAATGTATCAGCAAAATCTGAATTGAAACCAAAAGATAATCTAAACTTCTATGAAATGACCAATTCAGTGGTCGCCGACAAATATGTTTGAGACTCAAAAAAGATGGAAGTTGAAATAAGATAACTCATCCAAATTGAAAGGACAAAGGTTCACAAAAAAATCAACTCTCAGGCTATACCAAGTCATTGTCATGCCAATAGGACAAGTCATAAGTTTTTCCACCGAGGTGTCCTCACCAAATTATATCGGACTTCAGTGATTTATTCAATTTAATTCAATGTCAAATTTCAATATCATCACAACTTGGAAGATTTGTTTTTTTATTTAGAGGATTTAAACCTAAATCCTTACAAAAATCTTCATCTTTATCCACACTCTATCCTATATCCTTACCACTTGAGTTAACTTAGCTTGAAAATTTATTTTTTCTTATACGACCGTCAAAGTCTAAGGAAGCAGAAAATATCCCTTCACCTGTACTGTCCATTTGTAATTTTTTTGGGCCAAATTTTAATTCATACTTCATAAAATAATACATCTTGCCAAATTCTGATATCCTCAGTCAAATTTCAAATGTCAACAAAATCAACACAAATTTCAACACTTAAAAATATCAAAATAACTAGTTAATTGATCATTGTTCCGTGGATCTATATTAGATATTAAATTAACAATGATTTATGAAATTTATGAATATAAAAATCTGATTTTTAACATCTAATTAAAATTTAATATTTATTTACTTATTCTTGCTTGTATATACAAAACAAAATTTTTAAAATAAGTTTAATCATTTAAGTAATAAATAATAATCTAATGTAAAATTAATTAATGGCAAAAGTGGTCCATTAATTTTACTTTAGGTTTTACTTTGATCCCTTAACTTTATTTTTTTAAATTTTTTAATTTTTAAAATGCAATCAAGAGTTTTCTCATTATTAACATCATTAACTATATTAATAGAAAATATTGACAAAATATTCTCAAATGTTGATAAAATATTTTTTAATGTTGACACATTTGTCCAACTAATTTCTTTATGACAGAATCTTTAGATTTATCAAAAAAAAATCTGTACATTAAGATTTTGTTTAGAAGTTGATTATTTGTAATTATTTATTTTTAATTTTTCAATCAAATTTGAAAAATTTTTAAATCTAAAATTGATTAATACATATTGATAGTAAAAATTTGACTGTAAAAACATATCAACATTGAATAATACTTTACCAACATATGAGAATACTTTGTGAATATTTTTCGTTAACATAGTTAACGGTATTAGTAATAGATAAAGTTTTAATCACTTTAAGAAAATTTTGAAAATTAAATAATTAAAAAGAAACAAAATAAAGTTAAGAGATCAAAATAAAATATAGTGTAAAGTTAAGAAACCAAAAATGTGTTTTTGCTTAATCAATTTTTTGTAATTAATAAATTTATTTCTTTATTTGTGCCAAAACACTTTCCATAATTTATTTTATTTAGATCAGTGATATTCTAATCAATGGCTTAAAACACGTCATTTTCCCCTCATCTTAGAAAGAACTCAAATTCAAATTCAAATTGATCTAGCCAAATGAGTGGACAACATGTAGGCCTCACGAATATTTTTAAAAATAACGAAGATAGTAAATGCCCCTTAAGCACAATGGAGGGCCATGACTTTAGCAGCAAGTAAAATTAAGACAAAAAAGATATTTCAGAGTTCTAAGACAGAAAATTATCACAAAAGACTATGAAATTTAAGAATATCCGAGAAGAACTCCGGTGCTTAGCAAAAAGAAAAAAATTTGAGTGGACAAAAATGTCCATTGAATATGGAGTATGTTGTAATAAATTAGAAATATTTAAAAAGTCACTTGGAAATTTGGTTGTCACAATTGGAAATTTGTTTTTAAACTATACTTTTACATTAAAATATGGAGTATTAAAAATTGTTATGATCAGTTTAAAAATTTTTTAAATACCATGTGAAAATTTTGGTAGGACCGAATGGAATTTTTCTCAAAGGTACATTTTTTACACTATAATATGAAGTGCTAAAAATAGTTATGACAATAAGTTAAGATGAAAATTTTTCATATCTCCAAAAAAAAAATTTTTGCGTGTGATAACTAAAATTTTCATGTTACGTTTCAAAAATTTCTAATTACTAATAACATTTAATTTTCAACACTAGAAATTTTAGGGCAGAAAAAGATTATACCTTTAAAAAAAATTAAGTGGGATAACTAAAATATCCAAATGACTTAAAATATTTTCAAATCATTATAACTATTTTTAATACTTTATATTTTAGTGCAGAAAAACTAGTTTTAAAAACATTTATAAGATAACCAAAATTTTCAAAAAAAGTTTGAAAAATTCCCTACGTATTCACTATTTTCAACAATCCATATTTATATTTTTATCCACTGAAAATTCACTTCTTCAACCACGATTTTAGGTCCTTTATGGAAATTCACAAATTCAGAAATCTTTTATAAGAATTTTCTCTCTCAAACGGTCCTAAAATATCTTTTTTTTCAAAAAAATGACAAGACAGTAACATGGGAGTGCTTTTCATTACCTAATTTAGTTCCAAGCAGCCTCTCTGTAGCCGTCGTAAAATTTGGACTGCTTTTCAAATGAAACAGAAAAAGAAACCAAAAAAAGTGCTGCTAAGCAATAATTACATGCGTCTTATCAAGCACAGATTGTCACCCAATAAGACAAGTTAAATAGTAAAGCATTCATTAAGTAAGAGCACTTGAATTAACTAACGAGTTATTGTGATGTCTGTTATATTTTGATTTGGATTAGTCTGAATTCTATTAAAATTCTTGTATATCAAGTGATTGAGGCAGATAAAAATACCGGGTGCTCAAAAAATAATAATAATAATAAAGCATTCATTCAATGTAACTTTTTTTTTTTTTTAAGAAAAAGACATTTCAGCTTGCAAATTACTTTTAAGCTTTCAGGGTTGAATAGTCAGGGTAATAGGATTGAGGAGAGCTTTTAGTCTTTAGACATATCTATATTTCCAAGTACAAGTACTTAAAAGAGGAAGCCAAAAAGGACCATAACCAGAAGCACCATGGACTACTTTACACTTATGCTGCATATCTTCCTTCTGGTTGCAACCATTCGTTCCTACACTTTAATCTTTAGCATCAAAAACTCCAAATCTCCTAATAAGCTTCCGCCAGAGCCCTACCTATATCTTATCATAGGAAACATCTTGAAACTTGGCAGCCAACCTCATGAGTCACTCGCCAAACTTTCTTACACCTATGGACCAGTTATGACTCTCAAGCTAGGCAACATAAACACTATAGTTATTTCTCCTCCACAAGCAGCTAAAGAAGTTCTGCAGAAACATGACCGTGCTTTCTCTTATCGGTCAATCCCTGACACTATCCGAGCATACAGCCACTATGAGCATTTGGTGGCGTGGTTGCCCCCATTACATCAGTGGAGAGTCCTCAGAAGGGTTTGTTCTACAAAGGCGCTCTCCTCTCAGCAGGTTGACTCTACACAATCACTTCGCCAACGAAAGGTCCAAGAACTACTTGACCATCTGGATGAAAGCAGCAAGAAAGTTGAAGCTTTGGATATTGGTGAGGCTATTTTTACCACTGTCCTTAACGCCATATCGAACGCATTTTTCTCTGTGGATTTGGCTCGCTGTACCTCTAAAAGGCTCACGATTTTAAGGATCTGATATGGGGAATAATGGAAGAAGCTGGAAAGCCTAATGTTGTGGACTTTTTCCCAGCACTTCGCCTGCTTGATCCTCATGGTTGTTGTAAGAGGATGGAAAGTTTCTTTGAGAAGTTGATTCAGTTCCTTGATGATCTCCTGGAAGAAAGATTACGTTTAACAAGTTCATAAATTGAATCTAAGGATGTTTTGGATTCTTTGATCGAGGTAATGATGGAAGAGAGTTCACAAGTTATAACCCGGCGCCATGTATTACATTTGTTTAAGATGAGTTACTTTGTTTAAGCTCTTGGCTTTCTATGTAAATTTAAAATTAAAGTAATACTTAGAAACACTACAGCGATTATAATAACCTAATAGAAACATTTTGGTTGAAGGATATACTCCTTATCAACTCAAATATAATCAAAAACAGAAAAATTATTTCATATATACCAATATTATTAATTGAAGTTAGTTAATCTTATTTAATTTATAGTAAAACATATTTTTATTCTAAATTGTTATCAATTAATTTTTTTAACAATAGATTAATTAATGATTATTGAAAAATACAACTTTTGTCATTTATTGCATTAGACATCCTCATTTTTTCTTATATTTTAGACCAACAAATAACTTTCCAAAATTTTTTTATATTTGAGATGGTAAAATTCAAATTGAAATAATAAAAATTTTTTAAAAAGTATAATATTAAAATAATAATGATATAGTAAAGATAGTCATGGCGTCCAATGCAAGACACATTGTTCATATGGCATGTGAATAGCAGAGAAGCACTGCATTGTTCATGACTTATTAATATTGTTGCTTGTATGAGATTACATATATATATATATATATAGTGAGTATAAAGTAAAATTTGAGTCAAGAAAGATAAAAATGAGCTTCAAGAACTATCAATCTTTGGAGTCATTCTCTCAATTTCTTGCAAATAGCTAGTGCATATATCCCAAAAAAATCCAAATTACAAACAATTTGAGACGGATCAGTTTGATCCTTTTATTGATTGCAATATTTACGATTGCTTGCAAACTTTTTAGATACTAAGATTAATAAGAATATTTTGATATTAAATAACTATTTCTCTATAAGGCTAAAAGAAAACTAAAAAGTGATGGCAACAGTTGTGCTTATATCCCATTTCGTTTTGTATTGAAACTTGATAACTTTATATTTACGTAATGCTTGACATATATTTCTTCATTTTAACAAGAAAGATATTGTTAACAAGTTACATATATCAGGATTTATTTGTTGCTTGAATAGACACAATGTCACACCCAAAATTACGACGCGAATGGCACGGGAAATGAAGAAAAAGAGATAAATCGGCCTCTACAATGAGGGCCGATTTCGGAGGAGTCGCAACCAAAATTTTTAGGGAAATTTTGGAAAACTAAATAAAAAGGGAAAGGATGGTTTGCAAATCAGAGTTGGGTTCAGGAGTACGATTGTGAATGAGAAAGGTGTTAGGTACCCCCACAACATCTATTCCTAAGAACGGTTATCTAAAGTTGATCATGCAATTTTTATGGCTTTTAAAAATTATTTTGATTGTCCTTTAACCATTCACATGCAAATAAATATAAAAATAAGAGAAAATGTAAAAATAAAAATAAAGAATAAAATGAAAATATGAGAAGTTGGGAAAAATAAAATAAGAGAAAAATGTTACTTATTTACAAAAGTGGACTTGACTTATAATCAAAGTCTGGGGTCTACATACCTTGCGATAGGGATCAAAGTCGATGTAGTTCGGAGTATAAATGCATGTCACTGGGTTAATATTTTTATTATATATATGTTTTTGAAAAGAGAAGTTTATGAAAAATAATTTATTTTTCAACAAAGAAAACAGTTTTCAAAATTAGTTGGTGTGTTTTAATTTATAAAAGATAGATTAATTTCAATTATTTTCTCTTATCGTTCATTTTTTCTTTTTTTCTTTAAAGAAAATCAATTCCTAAAAAGAAAATATATATTTTTTCTCAATTGTGTGTGATTTTGAGTATTTTTATTTTTTATTGAAAAAGAAAAATTTGAAAACAACTTTATTTTTACAAAACAAAATCAATTAGCTTATGTGGTGACTTTATCACTCACAATCCGCTCATTGATACCTAAATGCCCACTGTGATGCCACTTGAGGCAAAAGGTATAAAAAAGTCTTATGAGATAAAATTGGAAAAAATAAATTTTTTGCATAAATCATTTTTTTATTTTCCTGTTTTATTATAACAATAAATATGACCATGGTAACACATTTTTATTTTTTTTTAAAAAAAGAAAACCAATAAAAGGAATTTAAAATATGATTCTTATATATATATATATATATATTATTTATTTATTTATTTTTTTAGAAAAAGAATCAACCAGAATCTGAGATGACTTTATCACTCATGGCTCGCTAATTGGCATTTAAATATCCGCGGTGTTACCATTTGAGACAGATAAGTAAAGAGGATAAAAACTTAGAGGAACAACCAATTTTAGTTTAAATCATTTTTATATATTTTAAATTATGAAATGAAAGGCAATTAGCATAAAAATGAATAAAAATCGAAGGAAAATAAATAATTTTAGTAACAATGAAAATAAATAAGGTCATTTTAACATATATTTATTTATCGAAGAATTGAAAAGTGTGATTATTACATATATTATCGAAGAGAAAGAAACAACATATGTAGTGACTTTATCACTGACAAATTACTAATTGATTTCTAAATGCTCACGGCATCACTACTCGGAGCATGAAGATAAAAAGAAAAATTTAGAATATAGGGTTTTCATTTTACTTAGTTATTTTACTAAAAAAAAAAGGAGAAAAAGACCATTAATAGTCAGGAATCTATAAAATAAAAATAAAAATATAAACCAAAAGACTTAGCCCACATAGCTACCATGGCAACTCATCACTCATGATATAATTGATTGACACTCTATGTGCAAATGGAGATGTAGACCCTCATGGCAAACTCTAAAGAAAAATCTGAAAACCATTTACCTTAAAAAGGGAACTATGAAAAACACCCCTTTGAATTCCTAAATAAATGCATTAAAGTAGAAACAGGAGATCGTGAACCTTTTATCCAAAAGAATTTCAATTAGGAAGGTATACCTCGTGTGAGATATGTCATGGATTCCTTCTAATTGAATAATTATTCTAGCATATAAAATAAACTAACAAGGAAGCAAACAAAAGCATGACCCATATTCCACACCACAAAAACTCTATCCAATTCCAGGCCATAGTACTATTTGCTTGATTTGTTATGAATCTCATAAGCAACTTGTAAAAGAACTCATGGTTAGGATCTCACATTCTAAATAATTTGATTTAGCACATTATTAGGATCCTATACTCATGAAATGATCAGCTGAACAAGCTATATACAAAGTGAACTCAAAGAAATCAACACCTAGGTAATATATTTGACATTCCTTAGCTTGAGAAGCAATATTCTTTGAAGTATGAAACCAAAAGACCCAACATCCACTAAAGGCTTCATGTAACATAAAGGGGTGTCCATACATGTTTAAAAGGACCACCTTGACAGGACTCAATGTTCAATCTTATTTGTTAGCCATAACAGCATGCCATTTGATGAATCTGACAATGCACATACACTCAGTAAAATTCACATTTCTACTTTTTGAACATTGCCACTACCTATGCATCTATTTGTATAGCCAGCAATCAGTAACCCAGTTATATGTCAACTCTTAAATGCAAAGCAAAATATGGGAAGCAATTCAAATAAACCAGGAAGTAGACCCATATTAACAATGAGGTATAGACATAATGTATGCTCTCAATTTTTATGAATCAAAACATTGTCAGGAAATCCAAAAGAAACCCCAACAGGAAATCTTTTCAGATCTATTAAACGCACGGCTCACACCTACATGAGTATTAAGACCTACCCTCAAAACAAATTTAATAAGAACAAAACTAGCCCTCAAAACCAGAGCTCAATACATGATAGCACAATAGCACTACTCAAGACTATGAAGACCATAAATTGCACCCATATGATCGATAAGACAGCCCCTTTGAAAACAAATTTGATACAGGACAAAGCTGGCCATCAAAACTAAAGCCTAATTCTTTCCAGCAACAGATCGACGACTATATAAAAAAATGTACAAAACTGAAGCTTGAAAAGTAAGAAGATTAGAGATGGGTCTATAGTTGATACAGAGTTCACGGTTTCAAACTTACAGGAAAGGAAAGTCGTTTGCAGCTTTACCTCCTCTCTTACTCCTTTCACCGCCGGTTTTCCTCCATTCCTTTCGCTTCCTCTAGAGTTCTCCATCTCCAAATTCCTTCTGAAGAACCTCCTAGGAATCTTTGGCCCCCTCTGATTCTTTCCTTAACTTCTCCTCGCCGCGAATGCTCCCTCCATCCCCCCTTTCAAAATTTCCTTGGCCCTCTTTTATAGGCTGTCCACAAGTGGCCTACAGACCAAAAATCCAGCGCGTGGTTGCACTTCCAGCCCGTTCTCAGTCTTGCTTTCATGTGCCGCTTGCTTGGTCCCCTGTTCTAGTTGTTTGCAACCACGAGCCCCCTTCGCCTCCTCTACCCTGCCATGGCAACTGCAGAGTGATGGGCTGCCTTTTCTGTTTGCATCCTCAGCTTTTTTGGCTTCATTGTCTGAGCCTCTCATGTGAGCTCCCTCTGTTTTTCTTTTCACCTTTAGTCAACGCTTTTGCCTCTCACTCGCGGCTCCCTCTGTCTTTTCTTCGACCTCTCTGCTCTGTTTCTCTGCACAGACCCTACGGCTACCTCTATCTTTTCATCCTCTTCGTTGGTCAACGCCTTTACTTCTCACCCGCGGCTCCTTCTGACTCACTCTCTCAGGCCCTCTCTTAGGTTTTCCCTGCTTCCCTCATTCGCAGCTCCCTCTATTCTTTTCTCTCTAGCCCTTAGAGCTCCCTCTGTGTCTCGTCCCCTCTTCAGTCCTGTGCAGTAGGGTTCAGGAGCCTTTTCTCTTTTCTCTCTTCCGCAGCCATCCCTCTGTTTCTTGCTCCTTGACTCATGCCTGAGCCCTCAGGTCCTTTTGGGTTAGGGCAAAATTAGGGGAGTGAAACGTAAAGTGATGTTTGCGTTTCACTCCATTTTTTTTTATATATTAAAAGAAAATCCCCCCTTCTTTCAAATTAAAAGAAAATTCTAAAGAGAATTTTTTTTTTGTTTTTATATTTTCCTTTTGAAAATCCTAAAAGAGGATTGGATTTGATTTGGAGAATATATTATTATTTATCATTTTTTTATATTTTCTTTCATTCAAATTGACATTAAAAGGAAAATTTTGCATTGAATTTTTTTTTATTTTTACGTATACAGTCCGGACAAAATACGGTGTTCACACACAACATCAAGCACCTTAGAAATGTGTAATGGTAGAGCTATTGTGCAGCCCAGAAAAACTAGTAAAAGTGAGAGAAGAGCTCAAACAAGTCCTTCATAAAGGTGAACTTCCTAAGAAGTCTCTTATCTAAAAACTTCCCTTTTTTAGAGCAATTGTTGTTACACTCTAGAATCTTCCTAATAATTATGTGTATAATATTTTTTGTATTTATTAGCCTTTATTGTATTTATTAGTCATTATTAGGAAGACACGTTATTTGGTGTATATATTAGTGCAAACGATTGTACAGTAGTGATATAGATCAATACAAAAATTTTCCAAATTTTTCTCTGTCTTATGGTACCAGAGCCCTACTTTTCTTTCAAAATCTCGGTCCAGTAAATTTTTTCCCCTCGCCTCACTATTCATGGGCTTAAGATCTGTGCTTCTGCTGTCCTCCATTGCCGACGCGCTCCCCGCTACCATCCTTGCCTCCCTCCGTTTGGTCGAACCACCAAGTCCGGCATCGTTCTGCCACCGTACATGCTCCCACGTGCCGTGTCAACATTTCTGGCTAGCCATCTTCTGTTGACACGTGACGGCGCATGTGGCCACCATTCTGGCCACTGTTTTCATCATCGTGCTCCTCTCTATATGTACCTGTTGTTCCTCCAATCCATTGGTTGTTTCGGTGTTCTCTTGAATTTTTTGCATTTTATAGATGCTTTTGCTTTTCCAAAATTCTTTTTCTCTTATGGAGAAGTTAGATGTTGCTTAACCTATCTCCATTATTCTGAATGGCTCCAACTATCGTTTATGGTTGGAAAGTGTGCATGGTTTTTGAAGCCCTAACGATGTGTTACAGGTGATATTATTTTTCCTACTTGCGAAGTTGCTGAATCTGATTTGAAATATACTGAGCGACTATATGAGTGGGATAGTAAAAATAATTAGATTATTACATGGTTCTGGAATATTTCTACTCCTAGTATCCATCAATAATTTGGGTGTTTTGACACTGCTAAAGAGGTGTGGGATCATCTTGCTAGTCGCTACAGTTCTTTTGACTTGTCCAATCAATTTCAATTGCAGAAGAATCTTAGTGATCTAAACTAGGAGAAGGGTCAGCCTTTATTTGAGTTTCTTGCGAAGATTGAATCCATCTGGGATCATCTGGCTTACTCTGAGTCTACATTCAAGTGTAAGGAAAATACTCAAGCCTTCTTTAAGTACAGAGATAAACTTCATCTTATTCAATTCTTGATGGCTTTCACTGATGACTTTCAGTCGGTTCGGGTTTCTTTACTGCATCAAAGCCCTCTGCCCACTCTTGAGGATGCTCTTCATTGTCTCCGATATGAGGAAACCCATTTGGGTCAACTTCAACGGACCCCTGAGATGGCCTTTGGTGCTTCTGGAAAAAGTTCTATGGCTTGTCGTCGTTATCCTCAATCTACTCACACCTTCGATCAATGCCCATTTATTAAGTGTAGAACTTGGCAGAAAAAGGGTTATATTGCTGTATACTGTCAACTTTGTTCTGTCAATACTAGAAAAAAGACTAGGCATCTTATTGATCAATGCCCTACTCGTCCTCCTAGATCTGACCACGGGAAATCAACTAGATCTAGTTCTTCTATCTCCAAGTTTGTTTTATCTACCACTAATGAGACACTTGTGTTAGCAAGGCTGACTTCCCAAGAGGGGGGGTGAATTGGGAAGATTGAATTTTTTCTGCACAAAGTGAAGTAAGTGAAG
Source organism: Adenanthera pavonina (assembly GCA_026686845.1). Classification (NCBI taxonomy): domain Eukaryota; kingdom Viridiplantae; phylum Streptophyta; class Magnoliopsida; order Fabales; family Fabaceae; genus Adenanthera; species Adenanthera pavonina. Next base: position 20,223,458 of record JAIVEN010000005.1, on the reverse strand, counting down.
ATATCACAGTATAATGAAAACAATGCGTAAAACAGAGCAAGCAAAAAAGTAAAGATAGGGAGAAGAAAACTCAGTAATTTATCCTGGTTCGGTCTTTCCACTTGACCTACATCCAGTCCTCAAGACACCTCTTGAGATTTATCCACTATACAACAAGAATTTCAATGGGCTTCTTGCTAAGGCCACAGTACACGAGTATGCTCTGTTTCTGAGCTCTCTCAAACTCTCCAAGCACTTTCACTATGTGCTTCCCAATTCCCTTGTGAATACCCCTCACAAGTAAATCTATCTTCCAGATGAAGAGTAGATTGATTACAATAAAATAACTCTCTTGAAAAGAGTAGATATGAAAGTTTCAGTACAAGTATAGAAGTTGAGAGGGTAAAAGCTTTTGAGAAAAGATTTAGCAGAAATTCGGTACACACTTGTTTGATTTGTTACCCACAACTTCAAATGTTGTTGTATTTATAGATTTATGTCTCAAATATCCGTTAGAGACTTTAATCTATCCGTTGGAGAAGTTATCCAACGGTTACTCTGAAAAACTATCCGTTTACCAACCGCATTTAATGTTTCTGACATACTGAAATTCGAATTTTGGCTGGTCAACAAACGAATTTCGAAGGAACCGAAGGTTAAAGCTTCCAACGTTACAACACGAAGTTCGTCTGTTCATTAAGTGAAATTCGAATTTTGAAACTTACAAAACATTTTCACAATGTGACATACGAATTTTCAAGAAGAAAATTTTTCGGTTAAGTGTGAACAGTGTTTTCAATTTGCTACAGTGCCCTCGAAATTCGAATTTTGAAAGGGTGAAATTCGTCTGTCAGAGAGACTCTTTCCAGACTAATTTCATCATTCGAATGTTGATGTTTCACTTAAACAGACTTAAGATTTTTGCTTCTGAAATTCGAATTTCAATGTTCAAAGTTCGTCTGTCAGAGAGCAGTTTTGAAAATTAAATCATTCTTGATCTCAGATGAACTTTAACATAGTATCAGACGTATTTCTTCTATTCTCTCAAATTTTGTTTTGTCTGAAATTCGAATTTTGGAGACTTAAAGTTCGTCTGTTACAAAGAAGCTTCTTTCAGACTTATATGAAAATTCGAATGTTGGCAGTTCAAAATTCGTCTGTCAGAGAGCATTTATCAAACTCAATTTCATTTTGATTTCAGATGCATTTTATCATAGTCTCAGACGAATTTCTTTGGTTTTCACAAACTTCATTTTTTCTTGAAATTCGAATTTTGAAAGTGTGAAGTTCGTCTGTTACCAGAAAGGCTTCTTTCAGACTAGATGAAAATTCGAATTTTGAGCAGCCAAAATTCGTCTGACAGAGAGCCATCTCTTCAGACTCATTCAGTTTCAGCTCGAAGTTCGAACTTCCAAAGGCAAAGTTCGAATTTCCAACTTGACAGTTTAGCTTAATCTTTCATCCTTCGTCTGTTTGTGGGTGTTTTTCAAATAGGTAAAGATTTAACACAAAATCAAGGTTTGAAAACATCTTTTTCTCAAATCAAAATCTTTTACCCAATCATAACAAAAACTAAAGATCCTACAAGAGATCTAACAGCAAATACTCATAAAGTCTTCACTTGACACAGCTTTGATCTCCTTTGATATCTTCAATTCAAGCTCTTGAGTGTTGGTTTACAATCATCAAAACTCTTGATTCAACAACTTGCTGCTGCAAATGATCAGGGATCCTCTACTACTGACATTGAGGCCTTTCTTTGCGAACTTCTCTCCGATACCGCTAGCCCACCTACATCTTTAGCTACTCCCTCAGGCACATCTTCTTGGTTCTTTGATTCTGCTTGTTCTAACCATATAACTCGTCAAAAAAATCATTTCTCTTCTCTGTCACCAAATACCACTGCTCACTCTATACATACTGTTGATAACTCCTAAATGCCAATTAGTCATGTTGTATTTTTTCTTTGTCCTCTCTATCTCTTAATGATATTTATTTTGTCCCTGCCATTAGTTTTAACCATATTTCTGTCGGAGAACTTGTTGGTATGGGCTATGACGTATTATTTAACAAACATGGTTGTACTATGTTTGATTCTTAGATAGGATAGATTATCAGGACAGGGCGTAAGGTTGGGTGTATGTTTGAGCTCAACTTAATGCAACTTCCTAAAGTCACTTCTCCTAGATTGTGTGTGATGTGTCCATTTTATACATATAAAATACCCATATTTAAGCTCTAAATTGCATTTAAATATGTTTATATTGATCTATTTTAGCATGATTTGATGTATTTTTGTGTTTTAAGGCATTATAGGCTCATTTGGAAGCATTCGGAGTAAAAACGTTACAAATCGTTCATGCTGAAAAGTTTCAACACCCTTTGGTATTTTGATCATATCTTTCACATATAAACTCCGATTGAGGTGATTTAAGATGTTTTGGAAATATATGACATAGATCTACAACTTTTATGTTTTGAGTTTTCCCAAATTACAATGTTATCATGGTGAAAATCGAACTTAAAAATGTCAACATGAGCTAGTGACTTTCTGAAGCTGAACGAAGCAGTGTTTGTAGCTTGACATCCACTCGGCATCGGGTCAAATTCATCCAACTTCGGCTCAAAGTGAATTTCTTGATTTTCTAGCATTTAGAAGTACCCGGTGCCGTATTTGTTGATTTTATGGTCACCCGACGCCGCGTCGACCAACAGATGTATGTAAAAACACATTTTTAACGTGTTTTTGTGATATTTTGGGCTTTTATTGGCTTCTAGACTTTTTCTATATAATGTGACATGGTAGAAACACAAGAGGGGGATTCACAAATGCACTTAGAAGCTAGAGAACACAGTTCAAAATGCATCTGAGAGCAATTATAAGCATTTTATAGAGAGAAAGCAAGGAGATTTGGGGAGTATTAGTGATAGATTCATTCTTCTCTAATATAACTCTGTTTTCTTATTATTTTCACTATAATTTGGGATTTTTGTTTTGATTTGATTTCTAATTCTATGAGTAGCTAAATTTCCAAGTCAGGGATAGGGATGTAGCCTAACTGCGATGGATTGGAGTTGTTTTTCTAGTTAAGACTCTATTGATTTATTTTTCAAGTTATATTTAATTTATCTTTTTATTATATTTATCTCTTTTGTTCATTCATGTGGATTTTATGCTTGATGACCATAGAATCTGATTAATGAGTAAACTTGATGGACTGAGAGGTGAAGAGTGAACCCAGATTAAGAGAGGTAAACATGAATAACTAATCTAGAGATAGAATTAGGAATTTGTGGTGATATATGTTATAGTTTTCAAGGTTTAATTAGGAATTTTAGTTACGTGAGAGCGAATTGAATCTTAATTAAATAAGGACTAATTGATTGAGAGGTAATTAGGACGCTTTAGAAACAACAGTCACTATAATTATACAGAGTTTAACTAAGGAATAAAATCTAGTTATCTCATAAGATGAATCATAACCCCTTGATACTTCTAGAACTGAATCAAAACTCAGACTTCATTTTGTTTTCTATTTCTTTCCTTTTAAATTTGAATTTTCAATTTGATTATCACTTGCTTTTGGGATTAAAAGTTTGGACTGATAAATTTACTACCTCCCCTGGGTTTGACCTCTAGAATACTCCAGAGACTTTTTATTACTGTGATCGGCCTTGTATACTTGCAGGATCCTGATCAAGTTTTTGGCAACATTGTCAGGGAGGCTAATGGATTTATTAGTTCATTGTTTTTAGTCCTTTTATAAAAAAAATTTTTTCTTGTCTCTAAATTTTTTTCCTTACTGCATGCTATTAAGATCTAAAAGTGTTAATAGTACTTCTGAATTGATTGCTATTAATCCTGAAATTGAATGTGCAAGCAGGGAAAACAGAGCTAGAAGGAGGCATGAGATGGCTAATGAAGTAGTGCCTACTAGGGCTCAAGCTAATCCACTTTGGAGAGATGCTGATAAGCCTACAATTTATGACAACCCATCATGTATTCGGTTATCTTACAATGCCAAAGATTACGAGTTTAAGAGCATACACTTAAACTCATTGCCACAATTTCATGGGCAAATAGGCGAAGACACATTGGGCTTTCTGAAGGATTTCTATGATCGGATTGACTAACTTCCCCTGAATGGTTTGACTTAGGAGGCGCTTAAGATGAGATGTTTCAATTTCCGCTTGAAGGATAATACTCGGCAATAGAACTTAAATTTTCCTAAAAATTCCTTGACATCATGGAGAGAGATCTACGATGCATTCATTGCCAAGTTTTATTCCCCTTAGAGGACTGTAGACCTGAGGGATAAAATATATCTCTTTGCACAATTGGAGAGTGAGCCGTTCTATGAAGGCTGGGATTGATTTAAGGATTACTTATATGAGTGTCCACACCATGGATTCCAAGATATGATGATTGTTAAACTGTTTTATAATGCTCAGTGCTCTGCCTCGCAATCTTTAGTAGACATTGTTACAAGGGATGGTAATCTGACTGTCGAAGAGATGATGAATATCTATGATCAAGTGGCAACTCAGACCAAACAAAAGGGAGTACGAAGTAGGAGAGTACCTGTTAATGAAGTTAAATCTTGCTCTAATGTGTCTGCACAACTAGAAAAGTTAAATCAACGTATGGATCTTCTTTTCCAACAACAGAGCAACAATTCTAATGTTCCTAAAGAATCATGCTCTGCATGCGGTGGTTCAAGTCATACTACTGACACATGTGTGCACATGCTTGAAGACACTGCGAGACTTAGCTATATGGGATTAAATGCTTATCGTCCATAGATATTGCAAAGAAAAAATTATCCCTTCTCAAACACATACAATCCTGGGTAGCGAAATCAACCAAACTTTTCCTGGAAAAATCCACCAACACCACCAGGATTCTAGCAACAGGCATCCCCTTAGCTACCAGCACCTTCTACAAGAAAGGCTCCTCGATAGAAGAGATGTTTGCTCAAATCATGGCGGGTCAAGCTTCTACCAACAAGAATTTTGAGCAAATTATGGTTAGTCAGGCAGTTGTTCATAAAAACTTTGATCAATTTATGGCTAGCCAGATTACCATCAACAATGCCACTCAAGCTGTAATTTGAAACATAGAAGTCCTGGTGAATCATCTTGCTAATCTAGTAGCTGAGAAAAGTTTAGGTAAATTCCCTAGCAATATTGAAGTTAATCCAAAAGAGGGAGTTATGGCAATTACCCTCAAAAGTAGCAAAGAATTGATAGAAGAGGTGAAGAAAAATAAGAAAAAAACTAAGGGTGGTAAGAAAGGTAAGAATGAGGAGAATAAGGAGATCCCATAAGCTAATGGTAACACTAAAGGGAAGTCTCCTTCCACTGATGTGAAGCCATATGTGCCCCCTATTCCTTTTCCTTAGAGACTGCAAAAGAAAGGGCAAGATGCTAGTTTTCAAAGGTTCCTGGATATATTTAAGAAGCTCCGTATTAATATCACTTTTGCTGAGGCACTAGCAAACATGCGTTCATACGTCAAATGCATCAAGGAGCTGTTGTCAAATAAGAAGAAGTTAGAAGAATGTACTCAATACCTTTGACTGAATAGTGTAGCACCATCCTGCAAAGAAAGTTGCCTCCAAAGCTAAAAGATCTAGGGAGTTTTGCTGTTCCTTATGTTATTGGTTCTTAACTGATTAATAATTGTTTATGTGATTTGGGGGCTAGTATTAATTTGGTGCCTTACTCTTTATGCAAGAAATTTGAGGTCATAGATTTGACACCTATGAGTATAACTCTATTGTTAGCTGACAGGTCAATAAGGTACCCATTAGGAATTATGGAAGATGTGCTTGTCAAAGTGGGTAAGCTGATTATTCCTACTGATTTTGTGGTATTGGATACTAAGGATGAGTTGAATGTTTCTATAATTCTAGGAAGACCATTCTTATCCATAGCAGGTGCTTTTATTTATGTGCCAAAGGGAAAATTGACATTTAGAGTGGGGGATGAAAAAGATGAATTTAAATTCGCTAATGCTAACAATGCCACTTTTAAGAAAAATTGTTATAGCATAGAAGTGATGTAGGTTCCTCAAAAGCAAAAACTGGAATTTTCTTCCATATCTTTCAAGAATGATAAAAGATCCTTTTTAGAAATCTATTATAGAGGAAGTTAAGATTAAGCAGAAAGTGGCACCACCGAGTCCCAGCAAGAAAAGAGGCAATTTTGTGATCCAAACGGACTGGCTGGTACATACTTTTATCATAAAGAGCCTCTCTAAGGGAAGGATGAAATTAAAGTGAAGGAAAAAACCAATTTTTGAATCTAAAGGGCTTAGATCAAAGCCTCTGAAGGATGCTATCTCGTGATCTCCTAATCCGTCTGACTATCGACATTAAATTTAGTGCTTATTGGGAGGCAACCCAACATTGTTTTTCATCTTTGTTTTCTTGCTCTGATTACCCTAAATTCTCTCTCTCAAGACTTTTTATAGGATTAAATTGATTATGGTGAAAATAAGCTTGGAACAAACATAAAGGACTCCAAAGAATATATCAAGTATCATTTACAAATCAGAGGAGTCTCAATTTCTTTATTTTTTATTTTATTCCTACAACATTGAGGACAATGTTGGATCTAAGTGTGGGGGGAGTTTATTAGACACTCTTAGTTGATCTATCCGAAGAATTGTGCTGATGTGCTGAAACTAGAAAAATTTTTGCAAACTTATATACTTAATTGATTTTATTTAGATTATTTTGATTATTTTTTTGGGCTGGTAGTTATGTTTGTTACCATAGGATACTTAATTGTTGTGCTTAATGGGGTAAGATAGTTAATTTACAAGTTAGGAACATCAGTCTTGAGACCATAAATTTGTGGTAGGTGTGGAAAAGTAACTGAGTTTGTAGGAAGATGGATTATACATTTATCTCTGAACTCAGGTATTTACAATCATTATGTATGAATTTATTATTTAGTTGGAGAGAAGATTTGAGGTTTAAATGAAAAAAAAAAAGAAATATATGCATCCACTCAGTTGGCTTAAACTGTACTTAGTAACTGGGGGGCTTCAATAAAAAAGGGTTGTCCTTCACGTAAAACAATGCGATATGAGTTATGAGTGTGCCAAAGGCATCTTGGTGCAGTGAGTTATGTAGCTTGAGTAACTGGGGGTACGCCTTGCAAATGTGAGATCTTCACGTCAAAAGAGTGTATAACGGCCCAAGAAAAACAAATAAACCTCCAGATAAAATTGAAGTACAAAGTGCGGGGAAATTAAATAAATAAATATTTGTTGATCTCTATTACACATAAGTTGAGATTTGTGCATAACTAATTGAGGTATTTTTAAGTTCTTAAATAAGTGTTGTAATTTTTCTTTCTCTTGCTCAATTGGCTGCTTGCATTTGTCACATACTAGGTACACATACACACTAAAGTATCATGGACTAATGAGAATGATAAGTGAGTTACTATTGAGCCTAATATTTGATTTGTTAAGTACTCCTTTGACTTATATTGGTGACAGACTGTCACTAGTAAAGAGGAGTGAGTTTGATGAATCTAGAAAATAACTTTGTGAGAGTAGCACAATTTTAGTTCTTGCTTGAGGACAAGCAAAGGTTTAAGTATGGGGGGATTTAATGTGTTCATTTTATACATATAAAATATCTATATTTAAGCTCCAAATTGTATTTATATATGTTTACATTGATATATTTTAATATAATTTGACATATTTTTGTGTTTTATGGCTTTATAGGCTCCTTTAGAAGCATTCAGAGCAAAAATGTTACAAATTGTTTGTGCTGAAAAGTTTCGACACCCTTCAATATTTTGCTTAGAACTCTCATATATGAACTTTGATTGAGGTGATTTAAGATTCTTTGGAAATAAAAGACATAGATCTACAACTTTCATGTTTTGAGTTTTCCCAAATTCCAATGTTATCATGGTGAAAATTGAACTCAAAATATCAATACGAGCTGGTGACTTTCTGAAGCTAAACGAAGCAATGTCTGTAACCTAGCATCCACCCAGCACTAGGTCAAACTGATCCGGCATTGGGTCAAAGTGAATTTCCTGATTTTCTTGCATTTAGAAGCACCTGGCACCGTATTTGTTGATTTTATGGTCACCTGGCACTAAGTCAACCAACAAGAGGTCTGTAAAAGCATATTTTTAATCCATTTTTGTGATATTTTGGGCTTTTATGGGCTGTTAGACTTTTTCTATATAATGAGACATGGTAGAAACACAAGAAGGGGATTCACAAATGTACTCAAAAGCCAGAGAACATGGTTCAAAATGCATCTGGGAGCAACTAGGAGTATCTTATAGAGATAGAGCAAGGAGATTTGGGGAGTATTAGCAATAGATTCATTCTTCTCTAATATAACTCTGTTTTCTTATTATTTTCACTATGATTTGGGATTTTAGTTTTGATTTGATTTCTAATTCTATGAGTAGCTAAATTTCCCAATCAGGGATAGGGATGTAGCCTGACTGGGATGGATTGGAGTTGTTTCTCTAGTTAAGACTCTGTTGATTTGTTCTTCAAGTTGTATTTAATTTATCTTTTTATTATATTTTTCTTTTTTATTCATTCGTGTGGATTTTATGCTTGATGACCATAGAATCTGATTAATGAGTAAACTTGATGGACTGAGAGGTGAAGAGTGAACCCAGATTTAGAGAGGTAAACATGAATAACTAATCCAGAGATAGAATTAGGAATTCGTGGTGATATATGTTGTAGTTTTCAAGGTTTAATTAGGAATTTTAGTTGTGCGAGAGCGAATTGAATCTTAATTAAATAAGGACTAATTGACCGAGAGGTAATTAGGACACTTTAGAAACAACAGTCACTATAATTATGCAGAGTCTAACTAAGAAATAAAATCTAGTTATCTCATAAGATGAATCATAACCCCTTGACACTTCTAGAACTGAATCAAAACTCAGACTTCGTTTTGTTTTCTATTTCTTTCCTTTTAAATTTGAATTTTCAATTTGATTATCACTTGCTTTGGGGATTAAAAGTTTGGACTGATAAATTTACTACCTCCCCTGGGTTTGACCTCTAGAATACTCCAGAGACTTTTTATTACTGCGATTGACCATGTGTGCTTGCAAGATCCCAATCAGTGTGCTACTTCTACATCCTCATCTCTTAAACTGTGGCATCATCGTCTTGCTCATCCTTCTTTAACTACTTTGCGTCCTTTACTTTCTAGTGGTCTTTTAGGTCATGTTGATGTTTAGTCTTTAGATTGTATCTCTTGTCAAACTGCTAAATAGCTAGCTTTATCATTCAATAAAAATGACTCTGTTGTAAGTTCACCTTTTGATTTAGTTCATTATGATATTTGGGGCCCAACACCTACTCCTTCTATGGGAGGAACAAGATAGTTTGTGATTTTTGTTGATGATTTCTCATGTTTTACTTGGTTTTATATGATAAAAAATCAATTTGAGCTGCCTGCTATCTATATTAAATTTGCCACTATGTTTCATACACAATTCTCAAAAGTTATCAAAGTTTTTCATCATGATAATGCTTGGGAATATCGTGATTCTAAATTACTCAGTTTTCTTGATACCCAGGGCACCATTTCTCAGTATTCCTGTCCCTATACCTCAGCAAAATGGTTAGGCTATATGAAAACATCGTCACATTCTTAATACTATCAGAGCTCTGCTTATTTCATCCTCCTGTCCTGAACATTTTTGGGGAGAAGCAGCTTCGACTGCTGTATACTGCATTAATAGAGTCCCTACTCCTGTTCTAGGTAACATTTCTCCTTTTGAATGTCTTCATGGTATCTCTCCTGATTACAATCTTCTTAAAGTTTTTGCTTGTGTTTGTTTTGTTCTTCTTCCTTCTCATAAGATTTGTAAATTACAAGCTCATGCCCATGTCTATTGTTTCCTTGGTGATGACTCTGAGCATATGGGTTATTGTTGTTAGGATCCCCTCTCTCATCATATCTGTTTTTCTCATCATGTTTTTTGAGAACATATTTAGTTTTCATCCTTGACTGATCTTTCCTCTGTTTCTCCTCCTTCACCTTCTATTTTTACAGATACTTCTGTTGATCTTTTTCCTAGTGACTCAGGTACAGCTTCTACCACTAAGCTTGATTCCATGTCTAACTCTATGCCCTCTTCAGATGATCCTCCTGTCTTTAAACCATCAGCACAGGATACTGAGCACAACTTATTCGACTATCCTAGATCTACCCATGTAAGATGCCCTCCTCCTTACCTTAGTGATTATCATTGCTTTTCCACCATTCTTTAGTTTGAGGAACCCCAATCCTTTAAAGAAGCCTTCCGTGATCCCCTTTGGCAGTAGGCTATGAATGATGAATTGCAGGCTTTAGAGAAAATGCACACTTCGGATCTTATTGATCTTCCTCCTGGAAATACTTTGGTTAGATACAGATGGATCTATAAGAACATGACTAATTCAGATGGTTCTCTAAAACAATGCAAGGCCCACTTGGTGGCCCAAGGATTTACACAGGAGTATGGTATTGATTATGAAGAGACATTTGCTCCTGTTGCTAGAATTATCTCTATTCGCAGTCTTCTTGCGATTGCTACTGTTAAGCATTGGTCTCTTCATCAGATGGATGTTAAAAATGCTTTTTTGAAAGGTGATTTAGAGGAAGAAGTTTATATGAAGCCTCCTCCTGGGTATCAGCGTCAGAATGGCAAGGTTTTCCATCTCAATCGAGCCTTGTGGTCTCAAGCAGGCACCCAGTGCCTGGTTTGCAAAGTTTAGCACTACTATGAGTCAATTGGGCTTTACTTGTAGCTCTCATGATTTTGATCTATTTGTTCACAATACAGTTCAGGGTCTTGTTCTACTACTTTTCTATGTTGATGACATGATTATCACATGTACTAATGTTATGGGTGTTCAGGAACTCAAGTCTTACTTGGGAAGGCAGTTCAAAATGAAGGATCTTGGCTAACTCAGCTACTTTCTTAGCCTTGAGGTACATCATGGGCAGGATGGTATTTCTTTTTCTCAGGTTAAATACATAACTAATTTGATATCACGGGCATATCTTTCCGATGAGGAGGTTGAAAATACACCTATTGAGCCTAATGTTCAGTTTACCCCCACTGATGGCATCTTATTGGAGAATCCCACTCGTTATCGTCAACTAGTTGGGGAACTCATCTATCTTATAGTAACCTGTCCAAACATTGCCTATACAGTGCTCACTGTCAGCCAGTTTATGTTTGAACCCAGGACTACTGCCATGCAGCTGTTCTTAGAATTATTCGATATGTCAAAGGCACCTTGTATCATGGCCTTCACTTCCGTGCTCATTGTTCTCTTGCTCTTCAGGCTTATTCTGATGATGATTGGGCCGGTGACCATGCTGATCGATGGTTTACCATAGGCTTCTGTATTTTCCTCAGTACTTCCCTTGTTTCTTGGAGAAGTAAGAAGCAAACCTTAGCCTCTTGTTCTAGTACTAAATCAGAATATCATGCACTAGCTGGCACAACTTCTGAGGTTCTCTAGCTTCATTGGTTACTTAATGAGATGGAGGTATAACAGACATCCTCCACAAATATCTATTATGATAGTCAAGCTGCAATTAAGATTGCTTACAATGACGTGTTCCATGAGCGAGCCAAACATATTAAGATTGACTGTCATTTTACTCAACAACATGTTGTTCGAGGAACCATCCAACTTGTTCCTATAAGAACCAAGCATCAACCGGTTGATTTGTTCACTAAGCCTTTTAATCCAGGCTGTTTTTAGTTTCTAGTAGACAAACTCAAGCTGCTTCCTATTAAGTCATCTTGAGTTTGAGGAGGGATGTTACACTCTAGAATCTTCCTAATAATTATGTGTATAGTATCTTTTGTATTTATGAGCCTTTATTGTATTTATGAGTCATTATTAGGAAGATATGTTATTTGGTGTATATATATATATATGTAAATGATTGTATTATAGATAAATATAGAAATTTTCCAAATTTCTCTCTATTGAATCAAGTGTTTTGATGATTCCAAACGAACTGGGACTTGGAAGAAAGATATCAAAGGTGTACAAAAGATCTCAAGTGAAGAAATCTAAGAAAAATAAGTATAAGATTAGTTATAGGATTTCTCATTTAATTCACATGAGTAAAAGACTTTGATCTTGCACACAAATATTTTTAAAATGTGTTTTTAAGATAACTCATAATGTGTATGAAAAATACCCACTAACAAATGAATTTTGAGGTGTTAAACTTAATATGTCACTTTGAAAATTCGAATTTTGATAATTGAAATTTGAACTTCAAATTGAAAATATGTAAGTATAAAAAGAGGTCCCTCTGACAGACGAATTTTAGCCTTTGAAAATTCGAATTTCGGGTAAAACACAAACTGTGAAAAATGAAAATTTCTTTGAAGATATGTCAAAGTTCATTTAAAAGTGAAGCTTAAAAAGAGTTCCAAGTCAGTCCTCTGACAGACGAACTTTGATTTTGAAAATTCGAACTTTGGAAAGATAGTTTATAAGTTTGTTCAAAAGCTCTTCTAACAAACGAACTTTAGTCTTCAAAAATTTGAACTTTGAATTAAGTCTGATAAGAGATCTCTCTGACAGACAAACTTTGGTATTTGAAAATTCGAATTTTGAAAAGAACTTTTGTGCCATATTGAGTTGCTCACTGACAGACGAATTTTTGGCACCAAAATTCAAACTTCAAAGGCACTGTAGCAATATGGAATAACTATTCACACTTACCAGAAGAACTTTAAACTTAAAAAATCATATGTTCCAACATAGAAATATTTGTCAAAGATGAAAATTTGAATTTTGCTTTAGAACAGATGAACTTCAAAGTTTAATGTTAAAGTCTTTAGCTTACGGTCTCTACAAAATTTGTCTGTTGACATCTCAAAGTTCAAACTTTGAATGTTAGATGCATTAAATGCGGTTGGTGAATAGATAGTTTACAGAGTAACTGTTGGGTAACATCTCTAACGGCTACATCTTATCTCTAACGTATAGTTAAGGCATAAATCTATAAATAAAGTTTCATTTGAAGATGTGGGTAATGATTTTACATTGTATATACTGAAACTCTGCCAAATTCTTTAGTCAAAGCCTTTTACTCTCACACACTTCTTATCTTGTACTTCAACTGTCATATTTACTCTGAATTAGAGAGTTTATTTATTGTAAACAATCTTATCTTCTTCTGGAAGATAGATATTCTTGTGAGGTGATTTCACAAGAGATTAGGGAAGCACTAAGATAGAGTGCAAAGAGAGAAACTGTAAGCTCTTGGAACAGAGTATAGAGTTATACTATGGCATTGTAAGGAGTCCATTGAATTCTTGCAAGATAGTGGGAAATCTCAAGTGGTAGCTTGAGGACTGGACGTAGATCAAGAGAAAGAGACCGAATCAGGATAAATATTGTGTCTTTTTTTCCCTTACCTTGCTTTCCACTTTGTTATATTTTATACTCTATTTTCGCTCACTCTTGCTTTCACTGCTCTCTTACACTTTTGTAGAAAATTTTTAATCTTCCTAATTCATCCCGCTCTTGAGAAGCCAGCAAACCTAACATTCTCTTTGTTTCAATTGTAAAAGAAACTATGCATTTGCAAGCACCAATATATTCCACTTCTTGTGCCCCACAAATGTGTGGATGATGAAGAGTTATCTTACTTATTGACCCTCAAAAATTCACCAGTCTTAATCAATGTGCGGTTTATAGGTAGAGATTCAAAAGTTTAGGGCATTCCAAATCTTTTCATGCTTGAAAGTTTTATATATAGTGAGATTGACTTTAAGGAGCATCATTTTGAGCTCATTCCCTTTGGAGCAGGAAGAAGAATCTGCCCAGGATTGCCCTTAGTTAATAGGACTGTGCACATTATCTTACCCTCCCTTCTCCATTGCTATGATTCCTGATGGTTTGAAGGCTGAAGACATGGACACGAGTGAAAAGTATGAGATTGCCTTACACAAGGCCATTCCTCTTCAAGCTATTCCCATCAAAGCTTAGATTTCGTAGGTCCTTTTGATAAAAAGAAATTGCTACTTGTGTTATGTATCCTCAATAAAATTATCAATATTACTTGTGTCATAAGAACTTCAGTAACTTGTAATATATAAATTTTAAATTAACCATTGAATGTGGTTCTCTTTCTTTTTCTTTTTGTTTTTCCTTCCTTTTCTCAAGTTGTGGTCCACCTGTTGGCTCAAAAAAAATAGTAATGCTCCACGTTTTTTTAGGGAGAAAAAAAAGCTGGTGGTACACCTCTTTCTAAAATATTTGTACATCCAAAAGTAAATATAAGTAAACTTTAACTATCTCATGATGGATATTAAGAATAGTTGTTAAACTCCCTAGATTTGTCTCAGATTTAATTTATTTTTCATATTTTTCTCTAATTAAATGAAATATTTTTTTCAATCATAAATTTAATCTTTTGTATAATATATCTCTCGTTGCCTAACTTATAAGGAAATATTATGAGAAAAAATTATTTAATGATCTAGGCATAACTTATATTTTGATTAATGAGAACTCTTCTCTTTTAATAAATAAGCCTTGGAATGTTCATTTGTTTGTTTGTACAATTAATTATTATCACTATTTTATTTTATTTTATCTTTTTGGTTTTGATTAGCTTTCTTCATTGAATTCTCTCCTTTCATTCGGGGGAATTGAGTGGTAAAATGTCCTGTGTGAAATCTTCTGTCTTTTCTCATTGTGAAAAATTGCCCTGTGGTTTGTTAATTTTGTTCACTAGAGATGTGAATTTTATGGCATCCACTTTTTTTGGTTCAGCATTGTGATAGAATTCACGCTCCATATCCAGTTTTCCGGACTTTCTTAACATATATGAGTTTTGCAACAAGATGGCTGATTAATTCCCCAATGAATCCATTTCTTGCTTTAACCATTGTATATCTTTAGTTGTATATAAGTATAATATTAGGGAACGGTTGCCAATAATATTATGGGACATTGCCAGAGTTTGTGCAGACATTACTTATTTTCTACGACAACACATTTTAGAAGCGGTTTTACAAACTGTTCCTGTAACTTGGACAATGGGTGACAGTTGAGGTGCAAAATTTAGCGACAGTTTTCAGTAGTTGCCACTTATGCCAACAGATATAAATTGTTGTCAATAAGTAGAAAGACTAAAGTTTTTTTACCTCTAGTTTACTCTAATTAGGCAACAGTTTCTTAATGTTAGCATTTTTTACTTTTTAGCTATAATTATGAACTGTTGCCAAGAATAATAAGTCCAAGGGAGAAAAATAATTTGGGACCCCATATGAAAATATTTTCTAATGAAGACCTATTTTAAAATTTTTCAACTTTGATAAATTAAATTTTCAACTCGGATAAATTAAATGTCCAATTAATATTATTCATTTGTATATATTTTCATATAAGAGTCTCAAATTCTTTATTGATTGACCTATAACTATAGAGTATGTATAGGTAACAACTATTTATTTGTGTTGCCATTTTTTTAATTGAGTGGTGCCATTTTTAGTTACATACAATACCCGATAGGTAAAAATTAATATACTAATTAAACGGACAAAATAGATTGTGAGTGGCCAATCAGACACTTGGTTTAATGATGACATCCAACAATACAACATTCAAAATAGAATGAAGTTTTAACATATGCGCTTAATAATATCAAGTCCTAAATAATAAAAAGTCCCAAGATATTGTTAGTGTTGCCAAACAGAGACCAATATACCACCATCATTTGAGTATCCCAAAATATAGCAAGCAGTGCCCAAAATAAACCATATACCACTCAAAAGCTTTTATCTTCATCTCCTTCACAATATTACATGGTAATGCTTCTCTTTTCTTTCCGTTATTGTCTTTTCCACTACTATACAGAACCACAATTCACATAGATTATTTTAGCCTTTTTAAATTAGTGTTGAAAGTGATGAAAAAACAGGTGATGTAGAAAAAAATTGCTTTTACATTGGTTAAAAAAACCAATGTAAAAGAATTGCTTTTACATTAATTTTTAACACAAAATAAATGTAGAAAAACTACTGTTACATCAGTTTTTAATACAAAACTCGTATAGAAAGATATGCTTTTAATATCAGTTCTATTAAAAAACTTATGTAACTTTAATTTTTTTTAACACCAAATTAAGTGTAATTTATATCTAGATATAGCCAAATTTCCAAAATAGCTGAGAAAATTTTATAGCCATAATAGCTATAATGCCAAAAATGATTATTGATTATGTATTTAAAGTGAACTTTCACTAAAGTCATATCCCAAAAGATGATTCAATAGAATTAATGGAAATTGTAAAATTTATATAAGTCTCATACTAAAACATCATATTTCCAATATCACATTAAAATATTTTTAACTATTCCCAAAATACTAAATTAAAATAAATCAACTCTAGTAGTAAAACATATAGGTTTCTACATCTTATCTATATATCCAAAATACTAAACTAGAATAAAGCAGCTATAGGACTAGTAGTAAAACATTACGTCTTTATCATTATCCTTGATTGCAAGAAGAGTAACCACCATGTTAGTGCTCCTACTTCCACTCCATATGTCCATATCCGATAGGACAAAAAGTTGAGAGACTGTTCTTTAAATATCAACATTAACATTTCAAGGAATAGGACAATAAAAAAATATATGGATTACAGTAACATAATTTTCTTATTTAAAAAAATCTCTCAAACAACATATGAAAAAATGTATAACTTGCAACATATGAAATATCAAGCATTATGCATAGGAGATACAAATCTAAATCATAAAGTACTCCAAGCAATCAAATCAAGTTTGCAAACTTCAACCAAATAAAATTACCAAAGGTGGATTATTCATCAAAAGGATATTTAAAAAAAAATACTTACCCCTTTTACTTGTGAGATACACAGCCAATTTTGGTGGTCACCACTAAATTTTGGGCCTCCTCATAGTTATACAATAACCAAAATCGAAATACCAAATTTAGTAAACAATCCATAATTACTTAAAGGAGATTGGAGCCCACAAGATATCTTCAATTATAAAGAGCTATATTAGAATTTTCATATTCAAGAGAAGTCAAGCCCCGAAATTTAATTAATAGAAATAAATCATTTGTATTAGTTCCATAATTTTCATAAAATACGTTAATATTTTTGAGTTATGTATAAATTTTACCTGAATCTCTCCTAAATAATAGACCTCCCAAAAATTCTACAACGGTCAAGAATGAAGCACCAATGCAAAATAAGCTCCCTTGAGCACATAAGCCCTCTTGAGCTAATAGATTTGGCTAAAATCCCTAATATAAAATAAACTCATATTTAGAACAACGAAACTAAAAAGGTGAGTGTTAGCCTGAATATAGAAATTAATTAAATTAACTAAAAATTTTTAAAAAATAATATTAAAAAAACTCACACAAACAATGAAGATGGAGATCGACGAAAGGAGTATAGTCAAAGCACAATGGTGACCCACAGAGGGAGTCGAGTGCACAATGGAGACTAATAGAGGGAGTAGAGTGGATGACGGCGGCAACCACATGGGAGAGAGCTTTGATCTATTTGTGGGTTTCAATTGAGAAAGTGAAGTTGTGTGCAAGAGGGAAGGAGCAAGGATGGTGACGGCTTTCAAGAGAGAGGCGACCATCATGTTTGAGAGGGAAGCAGCATGGTGGCAATGGACGAGTTTGGGACTAGCAAGCTGAGAATAGCTCTAGAGGGAGAAGATTGCTTTTAAGGGGAGAAGATTGCGTTTAAGGGGAGCTGAAACTTGGAAGTTAATTTTGAGTGCTGATAAAGGGTGGGAAGCAGATAAAAACTAAAAGTTTTATGTCAGTTTTTTATATAAAACCAATGTAAATTTTTTGAAAAATTTAGACAAAAATAGAAGGAAAAGATATATAAAAGAGAAAAGTTACATTGGTTTATTATAGAAAACCGGTGTTATATATCGGTTTTTTTTTATATAAAACTGATATAAATATTAAGAATATAATAAATAATAATTTTCCTTTAATAAATTGATAAATTGTACTTGTCTATAAATATGTTAATATAATCATAATCCTATATTTTTATATTGCTTGCATATTTTTATTTAGTTTTATTAATTAAAGAATTAATATATTGTAATATAAAAATCTAATATAGTCATACAGTTCATGTGGTGAAGGGAAATAATTTGTGTGGAAATTCAAATTTATATAATTTTTAAAAAAAAAACTGATGTCAATATCATGTGTATATATATATATGAAAATATATTAATTTATACTTATTTACAAATATTATAATATAAAAATATCATTATAATTATATACTTTTATATTACATATCTTTAGTTGTTCAACTTTAATATATCATTTTACATTCTTAAGAAAATTATATTTCTATACAATTGAAAATTTAAGTTGATCCTTACTAAAAATATGAAGATACAAAAAAAATATGAAGATATGTTTATATTGGTTTCTCTTAAAAACTAAAATAAAAAATAAAATTAATAATAAACACATATGTTAAGATGTATTGTAATAAATTACATAAAGTAATATATTTTAGTTACTTCCATTAATATGAATTTTATTAAGATAAACATATTTACATCAGTTTTAATAAAAAATCAATGTAAGAAGATATAAAGCAATAAATTTATTTATAAAATTGTCATCGATGATTAGTTTATGTCAATTTTTCCCGATGTAAGTAACAGATATTAAAATCACTTTTTGTGTAGTGTTCCTTTATTTGTTTGAAAGAACTTGCTTGCAAAGGATGGTATTCAATCGATGTAATTCCTTAATTATGATTGAAAAGAAAAAAGTAAAAGAAAGTCTGGCCTCGGGGACAGCAACTGCTTACCTTTATTCCTCTTTTGATTCAGTCCGTGGAAGAATTCATTTTTAAGGTAGGGTGGATAAGCTAATTCAAAACTTAGGCTATGAGTCACATATTTGTTTGATTTTTCTTTGTGATCAGAGATGGAATAAGGGTAACTCTTATCTAGTAGATTGATTTGCTTTATCTAGAAACATTATTATCAGTAATGGCCTAGTTCAAATTTGATATTTGAGTACTTGTAAGATTCATGCAAAAGAACGATAGAAAACTTGGATGACCGTAACATCCTTAGTTTTTCTAGAAAAATGCTATAATATGATTAAGAATGTGTAAATATAGTATGAGAAGCATAATTTGATAGAAAAATGAGTGAAATGAAAATTTTTTATATTGAGGTAGTAAGAAAAATAAATTTACAATATGGTCCTTGCAAGAAAAATTATTTGCATTTTGGTCCATGACAATATTTGCAAATAGGTCCTTACAAAAATTTTAGTTGCAATTTAGTCCCTATAGGAGGCAATTTCATAATTATGTACACTTTATGTCAAAATGGACCTCTTGACATACTAAATCCAATAGAATAGTATATTGAGTCCAAAGGAATAAATTTGAAAGAAAATAGATTACATAATGCAATAGAAATTATACTGTAAAAGAAAAAGTATTGTGGGCTCTACAAAAGTAGAAAAAGTAAAAAAAAAAATATGTATATTGTTACACTGGAAAATGCGACACGGATGATGTATGGAGAAGGAAAAAAGAGAGATGAACCGGTTTTTCAAACAAAAACCAATTTATTAGGAGTCGAAACTCAAATTTTAAGAAAAATTTTGGAAAACTAAGTTAAGAAGGGAAATGTTGATTTGCATAGATAGATTTGGGTTTAGGAGTCAATTGTGCATAAGGAAGGTATTAGGCACCCCACGACACTTGTTCCTAAAAACGTTTATCTTAAATTGATTATGCACATTAATATGATTTTAAAAGTATTTTAGTTATCATTTAATTATTCATATGTGAAAATAAGAGTAGAAAGGAAAGAATTTAAGGAAATTAAAAGAATTAACAAGATAGCAAAAGAAATTAAGAAAATAAATTGAAAAATATTTATTTATTTACAAAGGCAGACTGAACCAAGGATGAGATCCTAGAGACTATGTATCATGTGGTAGAGATTGAAGTTCATGTACTCGACATAGAAATACCTGTCTATGGGTTGATATTTTTTCAATTTTAATTTAATAAGAAAAAATTAATTAAAAATAATTTACCATTTTGTAAACAAAACGATTTTATGAAATTGGGATTGATATGTTTTAATTTACAAAGATAATTTAATTTCCCTTAGTTACTCTTGTTTTTATTTAATTTTGAAAATATTTTTGGCTTATTTTTTTAAATATATTTCTTCTTTTCTTTTTTGTATTTTTGGGAAATTCATTATTTATTTTATAAAAATAAAATAGATCTATTTGCTGCAACTCACTATCATGCCTGATAGATCAATTACTTAAGTACCTGTAGAAGCTCTAAAAACTGTCATGGTGTAAAGGTTTAATCAAGTATTTTAAGGCATCAATTAAGAAAATATTATTATATTTGTTGTTTTTGGTTTTTTATTTTAAATGAAATATTATTATTTTCTTAAAGTAAAACTACTTTATAAATAATTATTATATTTTAACAAATTGCGCTAGCCTAACTAATACGTTTATGTGGACTCTCCATCTCACGTGATAACTTGGTTAACTAAGATACCTGCGGAAGTTCAAAAAGCTCCTGGTGTGATTACTTAACCAATTATTTTTTCACAATATAAAAGTTTTATTGTTTAATAATAATAATAATAATAATAATTATTATTATTATTATTATCATTATTATTTATTTTTAAATAAAAATCACTAAAAAATGTTATTACGTTTATTTAAAATATTTTGAAATATATATTTTTTTGCCCAAAGGGAATTTATATAAGAAAGTTACTTATTTTAATAAACATAAGTTATTTGACCTAACTTAGATGTCTACGTAGACTCTCTGTCTCACACGATAACACGATTAACTCGGATACCTGTGTGGGTTTAAAAATCTCATATGGCATGATTAAACACTCATAATTTCTGCTCATTATTATTATTATTATTATTTTAAGACAAAATCATGAAGGAATGGAACCACATCACGGCAATTTCCTTTACTACAAATTGCCTTTGTTGTAAATCGAAGTGAAACCATAATGCTTTAACAGTAAACAAGTGCTCAATTTCGCATACATTTTTTTAAGTTCAATCATTTCCTTTTGATGTCCCACCGAGTGCTTCCTCAAGTAAGTCAATATTCGCCACAGAGAAATTCATCCCTAGGAAAATCTTTCTCCTTTTTTCATAAATCGAATTTTTGCTACAATACTAAAAATATTCCAGAACACTAAACCGTTTAAATTCAAGACCAAAAGCACCACCTTCACAAACAGACAGGTAGGAGGAAGTGAAACTAGCATGTTCACTAAACTGACTCTTCCATGAAGCTTATCCAACAAGCCCCTAATGCAAATTTTTATTTTTACCGTGTAGCAACTTGAAACAGAACACCAAAAGAAGATTGACTCTTTGGTCCATAAAGTAACAAATGATTGTACCCACTGGCCCTCATAGTCCTAATTAAACATTGAACCATAATATAAAAGTAAACAAAGAAACGAGAAAGGAGATGAGATTGAAAGCCTCATCACAAAAGACTCCTTCTAGTATGCATTAGAAACAAGTTCATAACACGATTAAACTTACAAGGCACTAGCGTTAATTTTTTTCAAGCAGTCAATATGCATAATCAAACATGTTTACAGCTAGCACTGCCATGAGATTTCAACAACAGATAGACTAAGCAAACATTTTCTTAAACTAGATAAATACATAATCTGAGAGACCTAACATCAGAGAAAATGATACTAAAGAATGATCAAACCCAAATGTCCTATGATTCGGAGGATGTATTTATTTTGTTCCTTCTTTTTATTAACATTCTTTATTTATTTTTTAAATAACCAGTATAGAAACAGAGCATAGATAGAATGAAACAACATCTGAGCAACCGTGAAACAAAACAAAAAAACAACAAATAGATCGAAGGCAATGGAACATCAATTGAATGGGGAAACACAATTTGAGAAAGAAAAAAAATGTACAAAACAGAAGCTTCTATTACTTAATTTTTGGCTCCTTCTACGTTGTTGATTATCGTAGCAACATAGGAAGAGACCAGTAACTCAAACTCAGCCCTCAGACCTCGTCCACCATCGTGCTGACGGCTCTCCTTGCCTTCCTCGTGTTTTGCCTAGAGCTGCTCCTTCGACGCTCTCTCTTCCTTTCTCGCTTTTTGTCTCTTTCCTCTAGGGTTTTTTCTGAACAATCTCTTGGGGTTTTTTTTTTTTTTGGCCTTCTCATCTCTCTCTGCTTTGTCTTCAGCGCAATTTCACGGCTTCTAGGGTATTTCCCTCTCTTTCTCAATCACCCCCCATCTCCTTTTTATAAGCAAGTGGCTTGCAATCGACCAAACCGAGCATGTGATTGCTTTCCCACCTCGTTTTTGACCCTAATTTCATGCATCCCTTGCTCTGCAACTCAACCTACTGCCTTCATCCCCAAATGCCTTCACCTCCACTACTCTACTGTAGCAGGTACGGAGTAGTGGGGTGAAACCCTTTGTCATTTCTAGTTCTCGTAATCCACTTTCTCTCTCTCTCTCTCTCTCTCTCTCTCTCTCTCTCTGTGCTTTTGCTCAAGTTTGGACCACGCTCTCACTGCTTTATCTGTTCCCGTCCAACGTCATGGCAAGGGCTCGAGCTCCCTCCATTCTTCAGAGTTGGGACTTTGGGCTTTGGCCCAAGTCCCACTAATTCCTCCTTCTCCTTCCAGTTCAATTCCTTTTGTTTTTTCTTCTCTCCTTTTTGTTTTTTTGTGGGTGTGGGTTGCTGCACAATATGCATTATTTGTGATGCCTTATTATAGATTTTATTTTTATTTTGTTAAGAAAAGATTTCTTTTTTTAAATAATTATTTTGGTTAATTATTTAATTTACTTTTGAAAAAGGCTTGCATTCATTTAGAGAATGGAGATATTTACTAATTTAGCTAAAAGGGATTTTTGTTTCTTTTGGCTTTAAATTTTTTGAATTTATTAATTAATTTAATTTAATTGATTTTATTTTAAATTTTAGTTTATTTATTAATGCCTAGACAAAATATGGTTTTCATATGGACCCCACAAAGATATTATTTGAGATAGAATATTAAATTAAACATAGATCCCAATATAGTTAAATCTTATATCCATAAAATAATAAAAAAACTGCAAAAGTAACTTTAACAATTCAGGTATAAAGCAAACTAGTACATGATATATCTAAATTAGAAAAAATATATAGAATTTTGAATATTCTCTCTCCTTTTATGGCGTGAAATTTGCAGCATGTGGGGGATTCAAATATTTTATTATTTTTCATTAATATCGCAGAATACTCAAAAAAGCACACTTGGCAAAATTTGGTGGAATTTGTATCTTTATTTATTGTCCGTTCTTGTGACTGGCATTAGCAAAGAAAGGGAAGCGAGTAAGCAGCTGAAACACACAAGAAAGAGAGAGGGAGGCATGAATGAAGAAGAAGAAAAGAGACGAGAAGAAAGGAATCTATTTCAAGGTACATTTTATCTTTTGATTTCTAAGGTTTTCCACTCTAGATTTTGGGTAGTTTGGCAACGTTTGTATAACACATTACTTTTAACTCCATTTCTCATGTATTAGAGTTCATTTAAATCCATTTATACTTGATTAGGAGCTCAAACACGTAAAAATCAAAAACAAAATTTTTATTTCTCGTGGTACTGTTTATTTGGCATTTTAATTTTTCCTAGTGAATTTTGGAAATTTATAACTAAATCTACAAAAATTGTATGAAGGTGATCTAAGTCTATAAAAATAGTTTAAAATATTCTATACTGATGTTAGCATGTGTTAAAATTGAGAAATATTGGTTAACTGATAAATTTTACTTATGATTCATATTTATGTTGTGCGAAATTTGAACTTTTCTTAGTGAAATTCAAAGTTACAGAAGTTTCATCTCTGATAGATGAATTTCAATTGTAAAATTCAAATTTCATGTTAAGCATTGTTAGTGAAAATGTGTAAAATTCGTATGAAGTTTAGTCAAAATTCAAATTCTAATGAAATTTAAATTAAGTTCAATATCATTGTCTCTGACAGACGAATTTTGGACTTCAGAGTACAAATTTCAAAATGAGAACTTGTGAGTCTCATTAGAGCATGCTTCTGATAGACGAATTTTGTAGTTTAACACTCAAATTACATAGAAAAAAACATTTATACCACATTGAACACGTTTCTAATAGACAAATTTTAGTTTCTGAAATTCGAATTTTGAAGTACACTGTGAAAACTTAAGATAACTATTCAATCTAGCAAATACACTTCCAATATGAAAATTCCAATGTCACAATTAAATAGATGAATTTTGAAGTTCAATGTTGAAGTCCTTAGCTTTTTGTTTATGCAAAATTCATCTGTTGAACCCCTAAAACTTGAATTTTTGTGTGTCAGACGCATTCAATATGGTTAATAAATGATTATTTTTGCTAAGTAATCATTGGTTAACATCTCTAACAGTTAGATCTTGTATCTAATGACTAGTTAAGTCACAAATCTATATATGAAACTTCATTTGAAGTTGTGGTAACGAATTAAGTAAGTTTATGCCAAAATGATGTTGCAATTTATAAAATTTTTCTGTGTTAGCATTTAAAACTAAACCCACCTCATTAGAGTGAGCTGTTAATATATCATTTACTCTAAGAAAGAATTTTCATTCTGTATTAATTCTTTTCTACAATTTTTGGGTAAAATCTTAGTGTATAGAAACATTAAACGAAATTACATATCTTGTAAGGGTATAGAAAAAGTGGCTTCACAAGTGTCTACTGAAACTTGTGGGATATACTGAGATTTCACAAGTGTCCGGATCAAATTTGTGAGATATAATGAAAATCTTAAGTGGTGGCTTGGGGATTGGACATAGGCCAAGTGATTTGCATCAAACCAGTATAAATTCTTATGTCTGATCCTTTATCTCCTCATTTCATCAATCTACTTCATCACACTCTATTCATCCTTGTTCTATTGCAATACTTGGTAAAATTAGGTTATACTTCAAAAGGGAAAAAATCTTGCATCACCTAATTAATCGCCCTAGGTGACCATCCAAACTAACAATAATTTTAACACCTTACTTTTAGTTTCATCTTCCATGAATTAGATCCTATTTAAGTCTATTTATACTTGATTAGAAGCTTGAATCATTTAATTTTGTAAAACAGAATTTTCAAAAATTTGGGTTACTATTCTTATGGTATTTTCCCTTTTACTAACCAAATTTTGAAAATTTATAATTAAATCTAGAAAAATCCTATGAAGGTGATTCTAGTATTTAAAAATAGCTAAAAATGTTCTCTACATGGAAAAAATATGAATCTGGTCATTTATTAGGCCAATTCATACAGTTTTATCCTTAACATTTATTATACATTTGGTCATTTTATATTTTCCCAAGACTTTGGCCTTAAATTTAAAAATTTATATCTCTTTCTATCCTAAGCTAATTTATGTATTTTTTATGTCATTTGAAAGCCCTTTATGTCTACATTTTAGAAAAAAAAATTTACATTTATTCTACTAGAATAGGGCATGACACTAATTTGAACCATTAAGGGTTGGATTCTAACTTTAACTAGAACAATTTTAGGAGAATTAGAATATCTCTTCCTCTATAGCTCTAAATGCCTTCAAACTAGTGGCATTCATTTCCTAAGACATATAGTTTTCCATCCATCCAATGAATGAATTTTTGGACTTTGTATAATTTTATATTACCTTTTAAAATTTCCAGTACCTATGTTTAAGGCTTCTAGTTTTCCAACCTTACCTTATTCTAAACTCTAAATTTGAAAATTCACATTAATTCATACACATATCAAATTGAAATGTTGTTTTGACCATGTTAAAGCTCTATCTGTCTAATTTAAGAGCATATATAACATTCATACATAATTTCTCATTTCATTCAAACAATAGTAGAATTACTATGCATGGGTCAGAATAGTTGTTTCTATTCATTAACTTTGCAAAATCAAAGTCTAACATATGTACATGGTCATTTCTTGTTCCAAATCCATATATAACATTATGAGAAGACTTAAAAGTACATGTTAACCAACAATGACAGCCTCATACATTCATATGCATTTTTATACAAAATTACATTATAAATTGCCATAACATTCTTAAGTGAATCATGCTTCGTCATCAACAACCTTCCTTCTTTCTCTTGCATTTCTTGTACTCCTTGCATGATTAGGCCTACACATGGTTGCAATTGGAAGGAATGGGATTCATGGAATCTAAGTAGTAGTCACCCAATCATGCAATCATATGATCATGTAAATCATGGAATATCTTGAAATCATTAAACAAACACTTTGAACATTTAATGTCATAATATTTCATAAAATTTTTTGCAAAGTTTCATATTGAAAAATGGATATCCAAAGGTCATAAATCTTGTCAAACAACTCAACCAATCAACACGAATCATCACAAAGCATCATAATAAACATATGGCATATAAAACAATTGATGAAATTCAAGTTTAATAATAAAAAGCATACGTAGGCATATTACTACCTTATGGCATTCCTTTGCTTTCTAAACTTTGTGCACTCTTTTGTATTTTTGACTACTTTCTTGAGCCTAATCACAACATTATCCAAGGTCATAAGCTACTAATTTAAGGAGTTCAACTACAAAGTACTCATTAAAACCCTAACTTTTCATTCTACTATCCATTTAATCTTCCTTTAATTCAACACTTATTTCTAAAGTTTTAGACCATGGGGAATCCATTTTTATCATTAAAATAGTGAAATTCCAACTCTGAATCATCCCTAAGTCTGGCCAAAAATGGTGAGAAAATGAGAGAAAAATATTTTCTTCAAAATAGATCAAACTACTTTTGGAAACTTACTTTAAATGGCTATTATAAGCTTTCCCCTAAATTTGTTGTGCAAAAACTCATTTATTTCTTATCCTAAGGTCTTGGCTAAAATCTTAGAGTGAGAAAAGAAAAGGAATACTCCATGAAACTACTTCATATTTGTAACGCCTTATCTTAGACCTTATTTCCCATGCATTAGGCCTTAATTATAGCCCATTAATTATATTTGGAAACTTGAATCACTTAAAAATTAAAAAAAGAATTTTCACACAAATTGGTACTATTCATTTGGTAATTCTCATTTTACTGAGCGAACTTCGAAAATTTGTAACTAAATCTAGAAAAATTGCATAAAGGTGATTCGAGTCTCTACAAATAGATAAAAACATCCTCTATATGAGAAAAATATAAATCTGGATATTTATTGGGCCAATTCATACAGTTTATTCTTTAAAGTATACTATATATTTAGTCATTTTATATCTTCCCAGGACTTTGGCCTTATATTTAAAAATCTACATCTCCTCCTATCCTGAATCAAATCATGTCATTATATATTATTTGAAAGCTCTATGTTTGCTTTCTAGTTTTGTACATTTATTCTAATTATACATGGTATAACATTAATTTGAACCATTAGAGATTAGAATACTACTTTTACTGGAATAGTTTTAGGAAAACTTACATATCTTTTATTGTATAGCTCTAATTATTTCCAAACCAATGGCATCTTAAACCTATGTCATAGACTTTTCTATATACATAAACCACTAATTCTTCGGAGCTCTACACAATTTTATATTGTCTTTCGAAATGTCCAGAACCTATAGTGAAAGTTCTAGTTCTTCCTATACTGTCCAATTTTGACCTTTAACTTCAAAAAATCGCCATAAATTGTACACATATCCAATTTAGATATTCTTTAACTCTATAGAAAGCTCATTTTATCTACTTTTTGAGCATATATAACACTCATGCATTATACTTTGTTTCATATGGATAGCACCTTCATTATCCTCAGAGTATTTTAATTGAGCATTTCCAATCATAACTTAACAAAGTAAGCTTCATAGACATAATACATCATCATTTATTGTACTAAATTCATACATATCATTTCAATCTACTAAATCATAACTTGAAAATAATATTATGCTCCATCCTCTTTCTTCTTTCTCCTTAGCACTCTTGATCCCTTCTTGCCATAGCTTGGGCCTAGTTATGATGATAATTTGGAATAGTGAGATTCAAAGAATTTCAGTAGTTAAATTTAATTATGCACACATATTATCATCATCAATTCATAGATCATCATTGAAATCATTCAAACAATTTATGCCATAGCATTTCATAAAAATTTTGGCATGGTATCACTTTGTAAAATGGACATCCAAGGGTTACAAAACCTTCAAACAACCAACCAATCAATGCACAACCATCAATAAACTTCTAAACAAATATATGGTATGGTAATAAAAGTATGAAAAAAAAGCAGGATAACATTAGGCATAATAGGGAAATTAACTACCTTATTGCTTTCAATGATCTCTAAACTTTATGAACACCTCCATTGATCTTTAAACACTTTTTGGAACACCATAGTATCATAAAACAATACCATTAACTACTGGTTTCATGATTCACTTCACCAACTGTGCACCTGAACCATAAAATTTCATTTTGCAAATCATTTGGGAATTTCTTATACAACACAAGGTTCTTGTATAATTTGGACCCAAGGAATCCATTTTTGGGGTCAAAAGTTTAAAATTATAAGTGTACATAAACCCTATGTCTTGGCCAAAAATTACATAAAAATGTAGAAAAATATTTGCTTCCCAAAACTTGCTTCAATCTATGGTTCATGCTACTTGGTACCTAATCTTGCATTTTCCTTTGATTATTTCATGAAAGCTTCACTTTCTCTCACTACTCTCTCTCATAGATGAAATTTTTAGAGGTTAAAGAGGAAAGAAAACTCCACAAAACTCTTCCTATATGGTTGAAAACACAAGATAGAGATGGTAGAAGTTTTCCTTGATGCTTTAGTCTTCAATTTTGTCTTCTAGGTTTTCCTTTTGCTCTCTCTTCTTCCTCTCAATTTCAATCTCTCTCTCCCTCTTTCTATTCTAATTTCTGATGCAAGAATGAAGGGAAATAAGGCTTAACCATACTTAAACCATTCACTTGGAGGAAAGAGAATAGGATGAATAGTAACTCATGGTTAATTTACTAAATGGAGTTAACCTTAATAAAGCTTTTGTAAAAATTTCCTTCATGTCCCACTCAGGAAGTCAGGTGTGGTTCACTCCCTTTTTAGCCAAAAATTACTTAAACGATTTTTATAGAATAAAATACTATTTACCGATTGAATTTACCCGTACTAATTAAATATTTTTGCCAAAATCAGTATTAAATTGGTACAGGATTATCCAAAAATAATTTTTGGACTAAAATCATTATCTTGATGTCAAAATATATTTTATAAAGGTCCAATCATTGTCACAAAATTGGTACTGCTTGTTTCTACAATTTAAAATAACATTTATCAGAGTAAAATATTAATATTAAAACATAATTGCCCAATAAATATTATTTTGATCATAATAAATTTCTCACTATATTCTATTATGTTAAGCTTATTAACAGCTTCATTTTGACTATAATTTTTCATATCTTAAAAAATATCCTTAACCTGAGACCAATTTATAATTTTTAAAACTTTTAGATCATTAGCTGTAATTTTTCTCAAAACTTATTTGACTTCACTCCACATGACTTTTCTTGCTTGAGGGACCAAGTTGCAAAAATATTCTTTCTTGAAGCAAAAATGCAACTTTCTCATTTTTTTCATTTAATCAAGAAAAATGACATATTTGCCCTTCTTCACCCTTAACAGTGCCTCCATTTTTCTCAATTCCTTATACATTTTACAATATCAACATTTTTTTCCTTAGAAATTGAATGTAATATTCACACTTTACTTCTAATGTGGAAAATGATCATTTTGCCAGTAAGTTGGGTCAAAACATAATTATCAATTCTTTCGGATATTTTCTTGTAATTTTTCTGAAAGATTAATTTTTTATTATTTCTTTTTCACTATTCACATTAACTTTCAAATTCCATCCTAGACCTTCTAGGGAGGTAAATCTTATACTGTTGCGCTTAACTCAAGACAAGCTTCAATTCAAGTGATATATTGCATACATTTCGGAGTAAGTTCTAGAATTAATTCTTACTTAAAACCTTATAAAAAATTAATTCAATTTAAGGACCAAACATAACTTCTTCTAAAAATTATATGAGAAATAAATTCCTTCTAAAGCCCGAACATGTAACCTTTTTATCTCATTTCATTTCTCATCTTTTATTTATTTTATAACATCCTATAAAAATAGGAATATTACAATATTTCTTAGAACAACTAACTTGAAGGCATGGAAGTTTACCTTACTCTTTTGAACTTCAACTCCAGGCTTTTCTTTCTCCCTTTGCTCCTCACTTGTCTCACGCCCTTCCTCTTCTTTTTTTGGTTTAGAAGCTCTCTTTCTCTTGCTCCTTTATGCAGCTCATGTAATGCCAAGAAAAGAGAGAAAAATGAAGTCATTAATCTTGCCATATTACCTTGACCATATTTTTTTTTTCTCTCAATACTTCTTGCACAAGTCTTCAAGAAATAATATAAAACTATTTTTCACATGTGGGCTGCAGCTGCTGGATGTCCTAAAATAAGGAGAATTAGGTAATTAACTTGACTAATCACCTTGCTAATCATGATTACTTTTTTTTGGTAAAAAAAGCTTCACCTTCTTTAAGAAGTATTGGACAAAATCCAATTAAATGAATTCCCTCCATATCCCTTGCCTCCTTGATCACTTCATATTGAGGGAAAAATTGGCCAAAAATGCTTCATAAATTTTAATGGACCAAAATACCCTTTACTAATAACTTTTACCCATATCAATTAAATATTTTTACTATAATTGTTATTAAATGATTACAAGATTATCCAAAAGTTGCTTTTGGACTTAAATCATTATGTTGGCCCAAAATATATTTGGGTATAATCCATTCACTGTCTTTGACTTGATACTATTTTTTCTATAGTCTAGAATAATCTTTATTAGATAAAATATTAATTATAAAACTTTAATGCCCAATAAAAACTATATTGATCTTATTAGCTTCCAACCAATATTCCATTGGGTTTAGCTCATTAAGAGCTTTATTTTGATTATAATTTTTCATATTTATAAAAATAACCTAGACCAAAGTAAATTTATAATTTTTGAAACTTTTGGGTTTTAACTGTAATTCTCCCCAAAAAGCATCCCATGTGTTTCCTTCTTAAAGGGCCAAATGGCAAATAGTTAATTTTTAGGGGCAAAAATGTAATTTTTCCTCTTTAGTTCTAATCATAAAAAGACCTTTTTACCCTTATCCTTTCAATTTTATGTCTCTTCATTTTCTGAGATTTTAGATACATTTTTAGATATCTTTTATTATATCATTCTGCACTATTTAATATCTAGTAAAATTCAGGATATTACATTGTACCCCCTGAGTTGGGTCAAAATGGAAATATTGTTTCTTTTAAGTAATTCCTCGTAATTTTTCCCAAAAACTAATTTTTAATAATTCTTTTTTCATCAAACTTCAAATTGTTCTATCTTTCAACCTTGACCTCTCAGCTACGCAATACTTATATCGTTGCGCTTAGCTCAAGGCGCTCTTCCATCCAACTGATATATTGCATATATTTTTGAACTTAGTTCTGGAATTAATTTTTGTTAAGAATCTTATAAAAAATTAATTCCAATTAAGGACTAAATATGTATTTTATGATATCTCGTAAAAATAAGAATATTACATTTCATACATTCATGCTATTATTATGCCATGAAACATCTTATAATTACATTAAATCATAAAATATCATATTGTTACATAACAATTTCGGCTGAGTTTCCCTCTTAAAAATGGAAATCATTGGCAAAAGCCCTCACATAAAATAGCCAAAATCCAATCATAAAACATAACAACAACAATATGACAATTATATATCATCATGGAAACATAATACTCCCTCTCTCTCCAATTATAAAAGAATTTTGAGGCTCTTCATTTGTCCCAAAATACAAGAAATAAGGATAAAATTTATGGAGTAATTAATATCATTTTTCTTTTATGTGTTGAATCAAATGTTTTGATGATTCCAAACAATCAGAGCTTGAAAGAAAAATATCAAAGGAATGTAAGAAGATCAAGTGAAGAAATCCAGCGAAAAAAAGGTGAAGACTTAGTTTTAGGATTTCTCCCTTTATAATATGGATAAAAAGCTTTGATCTTGACTTATTTAAGTTGCCACGACATTTGAATATGTTATCAAAGATTAGCTTGTGTTAGAATTGAAAAATATTGGCTAACAGACGAACTTTGCTATTAATTCATGCTTATTTTATACAAAATTTGAATTTTACTTAGTGAAATTCAAAGTTATAGAGGTTTTGCCTTTTATAGATGAATTTTAGTTTTGAAATTTGAATTTCGAGCTAAGTACTATTAATGAAAATATACAAAATTTGTTTGAAACTCAGTCAAAATAAGAACTTAATATCACTGTCTCTGATAAGTGAACTTTGGACTTCAAAGTGCGAATTTCAAAATGAGAACTTATGAGTCCAGTAAGAGCATAGCTCTGATAAATGAATTTTAAAATTCCAAATTTGAATTTTAAATAGCAGAACTTTTTTGTCAAGTTGAACAAGTCTCTAGTAGACGAATTTCAGCTTCTTAAATTTGAATTTCGAGTGTACTATAAAAATATGAGATAACTATTCAAACTCAACAGATGCACTTTGAAAATGAAAATTCGTATGTTCTAATATAGGATAATTTTGATAAACTCAAAATTCGAATTTCACTATTGAATAGACGTAGTTTGAAAGTTCAACTTTAAAGATCTTAACTTTCGACCTTTGCAAAATTCATCTGTTAAACCCTAAAATTCAAATTTTGGCATGTCAGACGCATTAAATGAGGTTAGTAAGCAGCTATTTCTGTAAAGTAACCGTGTTAGCTTTGCTAGCTTCCTAAGAGGTGGGGTGAATTGGGAAGTTTGAAGTTTTCTGTACAATTGAAATATAGTAGTGATAATAAAAGTTGCTGAAAAATATAGTATAGAATATAAAGAACAGTTGCAAAGTAAATGAGAAGATAACACAAAAATTTATCTTGGTTCAGTTTACTCCACTTGATCTACGTCTAGTCTTTAAGCTTCCACTTGAGATTTCTCCACTATATCTTGCAAGATTTGAATGGGTGCTTGCA
Source organism: Adenanthera pavonina (assembly GCA_026686845.1). Lineage (NCBI taxonomy): Eukaryota > Viridiplantae > Streptophyta > Magnoliopsida > Fabales > Fabaceae > Adenanthera > Adenanthera pavonina. The sequence continues at coordinate 20,190,209 of JAIVEN010000005.1, read as the reverse complement.
AAAACCACAATACAACCCCAGCTCAAATTTTGAGCTGAACAAGGCACTCTCACTCTTCTCACTCAAGAGTAAGAACAAATCTCTTAGTGTCTTCTCACACTAAGTGCTATCTAAAGGCATGTAGAAGTATACAAGTCAATATATGAAAACTCTCTCTCAAAAGAGTGGATATGAAAATTTAAAAATAATGGATGAGCTAACCAGAGGGTAGGTAAGCTTTAAATGAATTAGTAATTAATTCTGCAGAATTTTAGTGTTTCTATGTTTTTCCTCATTACCCAACAAATTAAATGAGGTCATATTTATAGTTTTAGAGCGAACTATCGGTTGAAAGCAAGAATTAGCTGTTACTCTAAGAAAAATAGCAGTTCACCTACCACATTAAATACATCTGACAAAGGTTATATGGATAACCTCCTTAGGTTATGTAAATAACGGGTGACCGTTGTCTCTTTGTTTCAACATTATGCATTCATTATGTGGATAACCTAGTTCAGTTATGTGGATAACGTTTATTCCAGAATGACTAAGTTTTAGATCAAGAACATTTTCATGAAAACCTACTTAATCTTTAGGATAACGTTAAATCTTTTCAAACTGAGTTTTTGGAAAACATAGGTTATCAGAATAGCCTCTTCAAGTTATGTGGATAACGTATTTTACAGAGGAAGAAGGTCCAAGAGTACTATAACTGAGGTTATGCGAATAACCTCCCTAGGTTATGCCGATAACCTATTTAACAGAAGAAGGTCCAAGTGCTCTGTAATACACATTATGCGGATAACCTCTCTAGATTATGTGAATAACGGGCTGCACAGTACAAGTGGCCTTTACTGTTCACTCCCTTATACGAATAAGGTAGGCACCTTATTACGATAACATCCTAGATAGTGCTGAGGACATGGAGCACACCTTGGTTATGCAGATAACCTCATCTTTTTTTCATGAAAATGAATAGACAACACTTAGAAACAACATTGAGATTGAGACTTTATCCTCATAATGTCCAAGCGTTATGCGTATAAGGTAAAACTTTTTCATGAAAACCATTTTGAAAATATGAGCTAATCATTAATCATTCAAATAGATGCCTCATTTAATGTTAGAAAAAGCAGAATGAGTCACACTTAAAGCTTAACTACTTTCTTTTACAACTGGATTCCTAAAATGTGTGTGAATAAACTCTTCAACCTTCAGGAATCTCTAACTTTGGTCTTCATATGACTTATGGTCCTTTTATATTGGATTTCCAAGCTCATTGTTTAGAATCATCAAAACCATTTGAATTAATATTCTCCCCCTTTTTTATGATGACAAAACAACTTAAAAGACTCCTTAGTGCTTGGGATTGCATAAAGTTCCCCCTCAATATACGCATAGTGTAAATAAAGTTAGATATTGCAATGCATAGATTTTCAGAGGAAGAAAAAGCAAAGTAAATCAAGAATAGACAATGACCACATGAAGGTATTCATATTATTATGAACAATTATTACAATACAGAGAGTTTACATAATAACAACAAAAGGACAAAGACAATAATTGGTGAAAACACAAAAAAAAGCAACAACAATAGTTCAGTTTAATTCAGTTAATCCTTTTTCTTCTTTGGGGTAGACCTTCTTTCTGCATATTTCTTCATTTTCTTTTTTTTCTTTTTCTTAGGCTCCTTTTCTTTTTGTCTCTTCTTTATCTTCTTTCTCCTCTTTATCTTCTTTCTCCCCTTTTTGTCATTAGCAATTGGAGAGAATTGAGCTGCTTCAGCATCTATCTGAGCAATGTCCTGATCAATTTTGGCCTTCCATTCCCTGATCCTATGATGTCTTTCATCTAGAGAAAGAGGGAATGTGGCAGAAGGAGCTGGGACAGAGTACACTGGGATAGGTTGGAGTGGCATAACCGTATGAGCAGGAGGTGCAGAAGGAAACACAAGAATGAATGGGACATCTGACATGACTAGAGGAGGTGATACAGTAGGATGAAGAGCAGGTGAAGGATCAATATTTGAGGGAATGTTTATGACCTCTTGCATAGCTACCTCAGTTAGATAGCTAATGCCCTCAAATGAAGCTGGATCAGGTGGAGGAGGGAAGAAAGTGGCAAGTTCTTGTTTGTGATGTTTCAGAAAGATTTGGTGAAGGAAGTCTTCTTCAACTATAGGTACTAAGGCTCTTTCCTAATTCTAATCAATTTCCACCATTTGAGCAGATTCCTTATCCTCAAGTCCATAGTCCAAATTAAGACCCAAATCCTATGATAGAGCAGGAGGCTTAGAGTATAGGAAATAGCTACATCAGCAAGTGGAAACTTTACAGAAGTCTCAGGAAAAGCTGTAGTGCCAGTAAATACAGGAGGTAAGGGTTAGAGAGGAGGTAATGAAGATGGTCGTGATACACCAAAAGCTATTTGTTTATGCAAGAGTTTGACTTCTTGGGTAAGATTTCTATTTTGGTTTCAAGCCTCTCTTGCAATTTAGCAATGAGGTACCCAAGGTTTATGGATTCTTCTTTAAGTTCTCTTCTAGTGGCCATCAGTATTTGATATAGGTTCTAATATAAGGCAGGGATGTTTGAGGATATAGGTAAGTCCGACGCTAGAATGCCTTCAAGTTCATGTGAAGCAGGAATAGAGGAATGAGGTTCAGGGTGCAAAGGCTGTGGTGGTTCAGCAGGTGAGGAAGAGAAGGAGCTGGAATCACAACCATCATGGCTATCTGTTGCATCTGCTGATTTAGAAACTTCTTCTCCAATTTCTCTTTTCTTATCAACCCATCTTCCATTTGTCAAAGTCATCCCCATCTTTTATAGTGCCTTTTCATAGAATTCCTCGGAAGGCAATGCAATTCCTCTCTCAAGATGTAAGATGTTGTGGTACTTCAGAATTCTAGTGATAACGTGCCCATGTGGCAACTATGAATCCTGCATGTAAGTCCTTGCCTTCCACATTCTCTGTAGGATGATGTTAATCAAGTTTACTGGCTTTCCTTTTACTAGCAGCACTATAACTTGGAATTCTCCTCTAAATAGATAGTTATATCCTCCACTTTTGTTGAAGAACATTCATGATACAATATAGTGGAGGACCGTGTTCTCAATACTTAGATGACTTGGAGCAATTTTCCCTTTAGGAGATATATTTTGCCTTTGTCTTAGCAGCTTAGATACAATTGTGCTCCATTTGTAGTTTGCTTCTTCTCCATTGTCTTCATCAACATTTTCAACTTCAGAGGGATATTTGGTGACGTCTATGTTCACTCTGATTCCTCCAATGGGAAAGTTCAGAATCTTTGAAAACAGATCAAGATGTAGTGCTATCCACCTCTTTCTTAGTCTAACTTCAAGCATTTTTGATTCATTGTTTATCCTGAGAGAGTTATACCATGCTCGTATAACCTCTTCATTATATTCTTCCTTCAGTTCAGGTAAACCTCTATAACTCAAGTTAACCAGCAATTTCAAACTTATTCTTAACCAGAAATTCTTCCAATTTAACAAAATAATGTTTGACTACTTTATGCTTTTTAAAATCAGCCTCTTATGATTCCTTCAGTATTCTTCTGCTAATCAATTCATCGATAATAAGATCTTGCTCAGATTTAGTGGCAGACGAACTTACTTGAGTGTTAGGTTGAGGCTCAGATTCTAGAATTCCTTTGATTTTTGTGTTCAAGGCTTCTTTGTTGGGACATTCCGACTAGATTCAGCTTTTCTTTTTCCTTTGGCTTGGTGATTTCATTGCATATTTAGACTTCACGTTATGTTAAGGTCGTTTGCCTTGATTTCCCCCTTTAGTTTTAGCCATAATAGTGATTCCAGATGATTTGAGAGGTTGAATGATGTTTAGAGTAGGATGGAATGAGATTTGAACTCAAGGAATTGAAAGGGACTTGGAAGATTTTGGAAAGCTTGAAGAGTATGAATGGGGATTTTTAGGATAAGGTTAGGTTTTCTACACAAGAGACTGCTAAAAAACAAAGGTTTCTATATATAGTCTCGACGTTCTGTGCAGAACGTATGAAGGTTATGTGAATAACAAGCTTTGGAAATTATATGCAAGGCATTTTTGCTAGGTTATGCAGATAAGGTCCTTACATTGTCCGCATAACCGAGTTAATACAAGTCGAGGAGATAAGAAAAGAGAAGCGTTATTTGGACAAGCATTTCAAGTTATCATGAAAAGGAATTTTACACAAAGCACACAAATATAGGCAATCAATATGTTATCCGAATAACCTTGCCATCTTATGCGAATAACATTCTTATTTTAGGAATCACTTCTTTGGATGTAACGTTATGTAGATAAGGTAGGTAGGTTATGCTGAAATTGATTTTCACATAACATATATAATGAGTAAACATGACAGGTTATGCGCATAAAGTGTTGACCTTGTCCAAAAATTGAGCTTCACAGAGACCAAAATTTCACATAATATCTCATTTTCATGAAAAGTTTCATACCTTATTCGAATAACCTCTAACACAGAGACTATAGGCACCAGAAAATCAATTTATTTTTAGAATAAGACTATGGGTTATGTGCATAAGTATATTAGAAAGACTCATAACCACTTACAAATAGCTGTGTTATTCTTATAAGCCTTTTCTTTTCATCATAACATCATTTCAACGTGTAATGTACTTCATTTTATCAGATTTTCACTATTTTAAATTAAGAAGTACCTGCAAAACAAATTTCTAAGTACTCCGATACTTAAGTCAGTATTTATATCAACTAAATCATAAATTTAAAGGAGATTTCAGAAAATATTTATAACTCATTGGGATTTACCATTCTCAATTCTCTTCTAATTTTACCATATCTATCTTCTAGAAGCGGCTTTGTCAAAATGTCTACTAGCTGATCTTCAGTAGGGATAAACTCCAACTTGATATCCCCTTTCAAAACATGATCACTTATGAAGTGATATCTTACTTCAATGTGCTTTATTCTTGAATGCATGACATGATTCTTTGTAATGTTGATGGCACTTTGGTTATCACATCTTATTGGGATTTCCTTCATCTCAATCTCTAGATCTTCAAATTGCTGCTTCATCCAAAGGACTTGCGCACAACACCTACCTGCAGCTACATATTCAGCTTCTGCTGTGGAGAGAGCTATAATATTTTGCTTTTTGCTGAGCCATGACACCAAAGAACCTCCCAAAAACTGATAAGTTCCACTTGTGCTCTTTCTATCAGTTTTGGATCAAGCAAAATCAGCATCTATGTAACTTATGAGCTCTTCTCCATTGCTTTTTGAATACTAAAGTCCCATCTATGATGTTCCCAGCAAGTATCTGAAAATCCTCTTCACAGTTGTTACATGGGACTCTTTGGAATATGATTGGAAGCTAGCAGATATGCAAACACTAAACATGAGGCCAGGTCTGCTTGCAGTTAGGTATAGCAAGGAACTAATCATTCTCCTATGTTGAGTTATATCAAAGAGTTTTCTCTCTTCATCCACATCAAGCTTAGTTGCAGAAGCCATAGGAGTTCCCATAGGTTTAGCATTTTCCTTTCCAAACTTCTTTACCAGCTCCTTGAGATATTTTGATTGGTTGAGGAAGATGTCATCATCACATTGTTTGATTTGCAGTCCAAGGAAGAAGTTCAGCTCCTCTATCATTGACATTTCAAATTCACTCTGCATTAACTTACAAAAATTTTTGCACAAAGACTCATTAGTAGCACTGAATATAATGTCATCAACATAAATTTATACAATATGCAAAAATTTATTTTTCCTTTTAATAAACAAGGTTGTATCAACTTTCCCTCTATTAAAACCTTTCTCAATCAGAAAATTACTCAGTCTCTCATACCATGCTCTAGGTACCTGTTTTAAGCCATATAGAGCTTTCTTCAGTTTATATACATGATTTGGTTTAGTTGAGTCCTTAAAACCTAGAGGTTGATCAACATAAACCTCTTCCATGATATAACCATTCAGAAAAGCACTTTTCAAGTCCATTTGATATAGCACAATATCTTTTATGTAAGCATAGGCTAAGAGAATTCTTATTGTTTCCAATTTTGCAACTGGAGCAAAAGTTTCCTCATAATCAATGCCTTCCTCCTAATTATATCCTTTAGCTACTAATCTAGCTTCATTCCTTATTATTGTTTCTGATTCATCAAGTTTATTCTTAAAAACCCATTTAGTTCCAATAATAGGATGGTCCTTGGGCCTAGGCACTAAGTCCGAAACCTGACTTCTTTTAAACTGATTAAGTTCTTCTTGCATAGCTAGAATCCAATATTCATCCGTTAAAGCCTCTTTAGTACTCTTAGGTTCAATTTAAGAAATAAATGCATAATTATTCACTTGATCCCTAAGGTATCTTTTGGTTTTAACATTCTCTTGAACATCTCCAATAACTTGATCAACTGGATGATTCATTTTATATATCCAAGCTCTAGAGAGTTCTTGATAAGTTTCTTCATTGATTTCACATTCAATATCATCCTCCTGAATATCTTCTACATCAACAAATTCAAATACTTTAGGAGGTTCAATTTAATTTTCTTCAAAAACATTCAAGTTCTTAAAGCTGGAAATTAGATCATTCTCATCTTTAGCATGCTTAGACATAATTTCATTTTCAAGGAAAACCATATGTACAGATTCTTCTATAGTTCTAGTCCTTTTAATGAATACCCAATATGCTTTACTCTTATTTGAGTAGCCAAGAAATATACCTTCATATGATTTGACATCAAACTTACCCAAATTATCTTTGATATTGTTATGGACATAGCAAGTGCATCCAAATACATGAAGATGAGAAATGTTGGGCTTCTTTCCTTTGTACATCTTATATGGAGTCTTGCCTAGAATGGGTCTGATGTATGCCCTATTTATCAAGTAGCATGATGTGCTAACTGCATCATCTTAGAAGTACTTAGGCAATCCTTTTTCATTTAGCATTGCATGAGCCATTTCTTCCAGTACTCTATTATTTTTCTCCATAACTCCATTTTGTTGAGGTGTTCTTGGGGCTAAGAAGTTGTGCTCTACTCCATTCTCATTGCAGTAATCAACAAATTTGGCATTTTCAAACTCTCCACCATAATCTGTTCTAATACATACAATAGAGCAACCTTTCTTATTTTGAATTTTCTTAGCTAAGATTAGAAAAGCATCGTATGTTTCATCTTTAGAGGGAAGAAATAATATCCAGGTAAATCTAGAATAATCATCTACTACAATAAGTACATACAGGTTGCCACCAATACTCTTAATATGACTAGGACCTATTAAATCCATGTGAAGTAATTGCAGTGATCTAGTTGTAGAGACAATATTTTTTGTTTTGAATGAGGACTTTGTTTGTTTCCCTTTAAGGCAAGCATTACATTCTTTGTCTTTTTTCAAATTTAATGATGGGTAATTCACGAACAAGTTCATTTTTAATGAGTTTGTTTAATTGATGCATGCTAACATGTGCTAGTCTCCTATGTCATAACCAACTATCATCATTTTCACTAATTAAACATATTGAGTCTAGGGCAGATAATTCATCTAAATCAACAGTATAACAATTACTGTCTGTTTCTGCCTTGAGAATAACTTTACAGTCACTCTTTCTGATGACTAGGCAGTGGTTGGAATCAAATAAAACCTAGTTGTCTTTATCACAGGATTGGCTCACACTGAACAAGTTGTGATTAAGTTCTAACACAAACAGAACTTCTTTAATTGATGTTTCTGGGTTTCTTCCAACAATTCCAATGCCAACTATCTTGCCCGATTGGTCACGACTAAAAGTAACATTTCCTCCTTTCTTATCTCTTAGCACAATAAATTTTTCTTTGTCTCCAGTCATGTGTCTCGAACAGACACTATCCATGTACCACTTGTTGCTTTTCTTGGCCTTACGAGACACCTGCAAAATAGTTTTCAGTTTTTTCTTTTAGGTACCCATATTTGTTTGGATCCTTTCACGTTAGTGGAAGTACCTCTGAGAACCCATTTCATTCCATTGTCATTTCCTTCCTTCCTATATATATAGGTGGAGGATACATGACCCTTCTTGTTATAGAAGCGACAAGTGGAAAAAGGGCTAGAGGAAAGAGGTGCATGTCTGAAATAATAGAGATAATATCTGTCCTTCTAATTTTTAGGGGCTGGAAGAGACTTTATAATTTGAGTTTATTTAATGCTATTAGCATGCACAAAAATTTCTCAAATAAATATTTTGTTTCTTGCTTTTCAATTTCTCTTTGATAGCACATGGTTCATATCCTAGACTAGTTTTGCTTTGACTTACGACTTGATTTCCCAGTAACACTTTCTGCATATCCTCACCTCTAGTGAGTTTAGTTAAAGTCTTATGGAGATCATTGTTCTTATTTCTCAACTTAATGCATGAGATGCAGACATATGTGGTGGAAGAAGAAGAAGAAGGTTATGAAGCAGTACAAGATGTATAAGGTTTATTTTCAAGCTTGTGTATTTTCCTTTTAGCTTGATTCAATTGTTTAGACACTTTAACAAACTCAGCCATCAAATCATTGAATTCATCATGCAGTTCTTTGTAGGAAGGTTAGAATCATTTACCTCATAATCACTGTCACTGTCTTGATCATGATTCTTCTCCTCCTCTGCAATCTCTTGAGCTATGAAGTATAGATTGGTAATTTCATCATCTTCTACTGCTTCCTCTTCATCTGAACTGTCTCCCTAGATGGAAGATATGAAAGCCTTCTTCTTTTTCCCTTTGTCAGCCTTCTTGTCCTTTCCTTGTTTCTTGCTCAATAGAGGACATTCCTATTTGATATGTCTAGGTTTCTTGCATTCATAGCATATGATGGAGTCTTTGTTCTCTTTCTTGCTGTTGGTGGCTGCATCTTTCTTTGCAAATCTTCTGAATTTCTTTTTTCCATACATTCTACAGAATCTTCTTACCAGCATAGCCATTGTTTCTTTATCTAACTCAGCATCTTCATCAGAATCATCATCATCTTCTGATTCTACCTTGAGAGCTAGACTTTTCTTTTTCTTGTCAGAAGATGAGAATTCTTTAAGGGCTTTCAACTTTCCTTCATATTCTCCAAGACTTCCAAAGAGGGTTGTGATAGATGTCATTAATTCCCCTCTGGCTTCTTCTATTACTGTTAACTTTCGTTGCCATTCAATGGGCAAGGCTCTGAGGATTTTTCTAACTTTCTCAGATTGAGTATATTCTTTCCCAAGGCTCTTCAGCTGATTCACAATGAGGGTAAATCTCTTCTGTAGATCCTTGATATTTTCACTCTCCTTTATTTTGAAGCTTTCACATTCACCTATGCACGAATGCAATTTATTTTCTCTTACTCCAGTAGTTCCTTCATGGACAATTTCCAGAGTGTCCTACTTACCTTTAGCTTTTGTACATTGAGACACCCTGTAGAATTCGTCTTAGTTGAGTGCACTAACTAGGCAATGCTTAGCTTTATAGTTGAGTAGGACCCTTCTTTCATCCTTCTCATTCCATTCCTCTTCAATTTCTCTCTATACTTCCCATCTTCTTGCAATTTCATGGGGACAAAGTCTCCCTTCTGGATGACCGACCAACTATCCAAGTGAATGGACTGGAGATAAATTTGCATCCTCATTTTTCACTATCCGTAATGCTCTCCACTGAAGTCAGGAAGTTTGTTGGTGCTATTTCCTTCAGGAAAAATACTTTCACCAAAGCCAGCCATGTATTCTCTTGGATTATTAGATCTTTCAATTGGGAGTTCAGGCTCTGATACCACTTATTAGGTTTGCTGGCTTCCTAAGATGGGGGGTGAATTGGGAAGTTTGAAGTTTTCTGCACAATTGAAATATAATAGAAATAATAAAAGTTACTAAAAAATAGAGTATAGAATATAAAGAAGAGTTGCAAAGTAAATGCGAAGATGACACAGAGATTTATCCTGGTTTGGTTTACTCCACTTGACCTACATCTAGTTCTCAAACCACCACTTAAGATTTCTTCGCTATATTTTGCAAAATTTGAATGGGTTCTTGCAAAAATCACAGTACAACCTAGCTCGAACTTTAAGCTGAACAGAACACTCTCACTCTTCTCACTTAAGAGTAAGAACAAATCTCTTAGTGTCTTCTCACACTAAGAGCTATCTAAAAGTGTGTAGAAGTATACAAGTCAAGATATGAAAACTCTCTCTCAAAAGAGTGGATATGAAAATTTAAGAACAATGAATGAGCTAACCAGAGAGTCGGTAAGCTTTAAATGAATCAGTAATCAATTCTGTAGAGTTTTAGTGTTTATATGTTTTTCCTCATTACCCAACAAATTAAATGAGATCATATTTATAGTTTTAGAGCAAAACTATCCGTTGAAAGCAAGAATTAGCCGTTACTCTTAGAAAAATAGCTGTTCACCTACCGCATTAAATGCATCTGACAAAGGTTATATGGATAACCTCCGTAGGTTATGCAAATAACGGGTGACCGTTGTCTCTTTGTTTCAACATTATGCATTCATTATGTGGATAACCTAGTTAGGTTATGTGGATAACGTTTATTCCAGAATGACTACGTTTTAGATCAAGAACATTTTCATGAAAACCTACTTAATCGTTAGGATAACGTTAAATCTTTTCAAACTGAGTTTTTGGAAAACATAGGTTATCAGAATAGCCTCTTCAAGTTATGTGGATAACGTATTTTACAGAGGAAGGCCCAAGAGTACTGTAACTGAGGTTATGCGAATAACCTCCCTAGGTTATGCCGATAACCTATTTAACAGAAGAAAGTCCAAGTGCTCTGAAATACACATTATGCGGATAACCTCTCTAGATTATGCGAATAACGGGCTGCACAGTACAAGTGGCCTTTACTGTTCACTCCCTTATACGAATAAGGTAGGCACCTTATTACGATAACATCCTAGATAGTGCTGAGGACATGGTGCACACCTTGGTTATGCAGATAACCTCATCCTTTTTCATGAAAATGAATAGACAACACTTAGAAATAACATTGAGATTGAGACTTCATCCTCATAACCTCCCAGTGTTATGCTCATAAAGTAAAACTTTTCATGAAAATCATTTTGAAAACATGAGTTAATAATTAATCATTCAAATAAATGCCTCATTTAATGTTAGAAAAAGCAGAATGAGTCACACTTAAAGCTTAATTACCTTCTTTTACAACTAGATTCCTAAAATGTGTGTGAATAAACTCTTCAACCTTCAGAAATCTCTAACTTTGGTCTTCATACTTGTACTCTTTTGATATTGGATTTCCAACTTCATTATTGTTTATAATCATCAAAACCATTTGAATTAACAAACCATTGGTTAAAGTTTCTAATAGCTATATCTTGTGTCTAACAACTTGTTAAGCTACAAATATGTAAATAGAACTTCATTTGAAGTTGTGGGAGACGATTTAAGATCTATTTTCACTGAAACTCTGCTGAATTTATTAGATTAAGTTTTTTCACTCTTATACTGTATTAATTATATTCCAAATTTCATATCCACTCTAATCTATAAAGTATTTATTCTGGGTAAAAATCTTTTCTTCATCTAAAAGAAGGATTCTTTGTGAGGGAAGTCACAAAGGGAATTGAGAAACCTTGTAAGAATATTGAGTGTAGAATTTGAGTGTTCTAAGAATAGAGCACAAGTATGTACTGAGGCATTACAATGAGCTTGTTGAATTCTTGCAAATAGTAAAAATCTTAAGTGGTGGCTTGGGAACTAGACATAAGTCAAATGGATTAGAGCGAATTAAGATAAATTTCTGAGTCCCTTTTTCCCTTACCTTGCAATTACTTTCTTTTTACTACAGTCTATTTTTCTGTAAATTTTTGCTTTCACTGTAAACTTATATTTTTGTAAAAAAATTTTAAACACTCCAATTTACCCCCTTTTGGGAAACCAGCTATTCTAACATTATGCTCTTGAGTAATTAACACTATATTGACAATTGTTAGTAATTAAATTAGTCTCACTTTAGACTTTTAATGTACGCAATTTTAGGAAAAAAATTGAAATTGCAGAACAATTAATGAGTTTAACTTCCAAAACTGATTTTTCCTTGGCATTGATAAGGCAGTTATTTGTTTCTTATACTTAAGGACAAAGGGAGTACAATAACATAAAGTAAGATATAGAACTTTGTTACCTTGGTGAAACTTTTAGCCTTTCCACTTAATTTTAATCCTCCCACTAGCTTTCTTGAAAACTTTTCAAATCTTAATACAGTATCAAATACTAACTAAATCTACCTTTTCCAAGGGCTGCTTCATAAATAACCATAAAACCCTAAAAATTCTTTATACTTTATCTATGCCCTTTTCTTGAAAACAACACTTGTCTTAAGTAATTCCACCATGAGGAATCCATTTTTTGCATCATTTTCATGAAATTCTCATTTCTTCTAAACCCTTATTCTAGTTGAAATTACTTCAACAAGAGGAAAAAAAAGAGTTTCTTTATAACTTGTTTTAACTCATACAAATCATGCTTTTCTTGAACTTTCTCACGTGTTCTCTTAGTTTTATATATGAAAACATTTCCTTCCTCTTTCCTCTCACTTAGGTGAAAATCCATACTTGAGAATAGAAGGAGAAAGCCTAACTAAACTAGTTTGGACTACTTAGAACTTGAAGTACAAATCACTTAGAAATTGGAGGAATAAAGCTTACCATTTCTTAAATTTTTCTTCTCTCTTTTTCCTTCCTTCCTCACTCCTTTTTCCTTCTTCCTTGGGAAAGTTTGCTGCATAGTCCCTCTCTTTGCTTCACATTTCCTCTCTTTCTTTCTTGTCTGTGTCAGCCAAGAGGAGGGAGTTTATATAAAGAAAGCAATTTCACAAGTTTATGCTAAATGTCCTTCAAGAAACTTCAAGATAACTCAAGAAAATAATAAAATATTTCCCTCTATCACATGCTAAAAAATCATGCCAAGGGAAAGAGTTACTACATATTTTTTCTAGTTCAAATATATCTTGTATTGATTACTTTTTACCTAGACTATTAAAGTTACTTTTGTAATGTTTTATTACTTTATACACACATGATTAAATTAGCTTGGAATCTATATTTAATTTAATATCCTATCCCAAATAATATTTGTGTAGGGTTCACATACTTTTCTTTTTTACCTTTTCTATTTTTGTGGAACCTATAGTACTTTTTGTCTTTTTCTATATAATTGTACTATATTTTGCAATTAATTTTTTTTTCAAAATTGATTCATTTGGACTCAATACACTATTTCAATGAGTCTAGTATGTCATGAGGTTTATTTTGACATAAATTTTGTAAAATTTTGAAATTGCCCTTGGAGAAACTAAACTGCAAATAAATTTTCTTTAGGAACCTATTTGCAAATAGTTTTTAGTAACCAAATTGTAAATAATTTTTCCCTCATGGACCATATTACAATTTCATTTTTCTTAATACTCTAGCATAAGAAATTGCTACAGATCTTTATGCATACCGTAATATTTTAAAAAATAATGTTGCAATCTAGACCATGGTTTGGGTGGGAGGAAGGAGGTAGCCGGTGTGGGTGAAGGTGGTGAGTATTCTGATGAAGGATCTAAATTGGATGGTGGTGTGTGGGTAGGAGGAAGGAGGTGGCGTGGTGCTTTTTTTTTTAAGATGGGAGAAGAAGAAGAAGAAAGGAAGGAAATGGTAGAAGGATGGAGAGAAAGGAGAGAGAGAGAGAGAGAGTAGGTAGAAGAGTAAAGGGAAAAATCTAGAAGAAGGATCATGGGAGAAGGGTTTGGAAGCATAAAAATGGGGCCACATGCACCGATAACCGAGGACCCACCATCATCCTCCTTTGGTGACACCAATATCTCCTTATTATGTCTTCTCTTTCTCACTTGAACTAAGATTCAAAGAGAGAGAGGATGAGAAAAAGAAAAAGTAAAGATAGGGGAAGGGAGGTTGGAGGTGAGGGGAGTGAAGGGGAGAGAAAATGAAAATATTTCTTCTTTGATTCACTAAGTTTGAGAGAGGGGAGGAAGAATCTCAATTTTTCCTCATTTAGTTGAATAAATAGGAGGGGGATAGAGGGAAAATTTTAATGAATTTTCACTTCTTTCCTCTCCTACCCCTCTCCACCAAAGGGGAATTAAAGGGAGAGTAGACAAATGCCTCATTTTCCCTTCTTTCCAACAAACACAAGCAAGGAAATATAAAAATTCCTCTCCTCCCCTTATCCATTAAAATCTCTCCACTTCTTTCCCCTTTTATGCATTAAAATCCCTCTCTTCCCCTTCATTAAACCAAACAATGCCTAAAACAAATTAATAAAATAGAGGGAGGGAAAGAAAAAAAAAATGTGTGGACTCCATATAACAGTATACCAAATTAATAAAGCATTTGACATCACATTTAATGCACGGTAGAAAACGTGTGGATAAGAAAAGGAAGGAGGTCATTGCAGGGTGGACATAGGAAACACGTGAAGGCACAACGAATTAAATATTTGGACTAGAATAAACTAAAAATTGAAATGATAATAAAAAATAATCAAACCGACTTGCGCTATGCCAAAATTGGGCTTTACTAGAGCTAAAAAGTTTTCATTTTTTTAAAAAATGCCAACTAAACTATAGGCCGGAAGATTAGTTGCCATTTGCTAAACAAATGCTAACTAAGTTCCAGACTTTTGTTGATGTTTGTTTTACAAAGGCCAACGATTCATTGTTTTAATTTTTTTTAAAAAAAAGAATAAGGCACGGATCAATGGCCATGGCCGTTGATAAAAATAATTTAATGGCTCACATGCTCACCTATTCTTTCTCTCTCAATTGCTCGATTTTTCACAGAGCCGCACATCTTCCCCATTTGAAAGTTGTTTCCCTCCCTCTTCCTCATCGATACAAATTACTCTCTTCTCTCTCTATTTTTAATATATCACTCTTCTCATCCTTCGGCTTTGCACTCTACTACTCTAGTTGGTCTCAAACCTAGCCTCCTTCTGTTGCACTGCTCCATCCATCTTCATTGTTGTTGTTAACAAAAGACAAAGACAAGAACAATGCAAGATAGAGCAATGTGAGGAATCATTGGATCAAATCTGGGTTTTGACTTAGCCATAGGAGTGGTTGAAGCTTTGTGATATAGTGGAATAATGAGATCGAATCTTGAACGTGGACCTTGAATGTTTACAAATTTATGGTAGTTTCTGCAAATCATGTAGAAATTTTTTTAGCTAAGTTTTGGTCCATTTGTGGTATAAATTTATGTTGACAAAGTTTATGATTTCTGGATCCTCTCACTACTACAAAAAACCAATCTATGTTTGTTATTTATGTCTTTTACAAATAACATACATAAAAACGTGATCAGTAACATTTTTGTAAATAAATTATTGTTTTATGTCTTTATATCTGGTTTTTTGAAAACCAGACATAAATCTTGAAGCAGTGACATCTTTTATGTCTATTTTTAATAAAACAGATGTAATGCTAAATATTTTAGTTTTTAATATTTTTTATTCTTTTAAAATATTAAAAAATTTACATCCATTTTGTTGAAAATAGCAAGGTCTTAAAATTCAAACCGGCCATCAAACTGGATGAGGCAACGGTTTAGGGTTCAGTGGTCGGATCGGGATTAGATCAGAGTCAAACCGGTTGTGAATAAATTGATATATTTTGAATAATGTAGATAAAAAGTATGAAAAATATTTATCTATAATCATAATATTGATATTCATTCTCGGATAAAAAATAAATTTAATAATATATAGAAAATTAAAAATATTATTAATAAGTTTTACAACATAATATTAAAATATAAATAAGTTAATATTTATTTATAATTATATTTTAAATTCAAAATAATCAATTAAAATTCTATTTTCATATTATTTATTAAGTAAATTTATTATTATTAATAATCATGTTTCATAATAATACTTATAACATATTTTAATATTAAAAAAATTATACAAAAAATAATACTACTTAAAAATAAAAATAATATTATTTTATTTTTAAATAAAATATTTAAAAAATTAAAAAAAATTGAAATCGATTTGAATTGATTTTGCACCAATTTTTTATCAATTTTTTACCAATTGAACGAATTCTTTATCAGTTCATATCGATTCTACGGGTTGGACCCATTTTTAATTCATGGGAAAACAAACATAGAATTTGTTTCTTTAAAACAAAATCCTCTCACAAGCTCCTCGATCCTTCTTTCCGCATACGCTCCAGTGCTCCCCCACCCACTGCTTCAGTGCATGGCTTGCTCGCAATCCCTAGTCCATTCTCTCGCTCTCCTTGTCTACTCTCTGCATTCACCAGAAACGCTCCACCTGCTCAACGTGGCTTCATCCGTGTTCTACTTCTTGTGTTCTTCCGTTCGTGGGTTGCTCCTCCGCTCAACGTGGCTTGCTTCTCTTGCCGGAGTTTGTAGGTGCGCTATTCACCGGAGATTATAGCTTTATTTTGTTAGCGATTGTAAGTCCGGTAATTTCCGCACTCGTTCCTCCAATAATTTCACAACTCACCTTGGTTCTTGAAACCCTAGCCATCTTCCGCCTGTTTTTCTATAACTTCCCCGATTGCCCAATTCTTCCCAGCTTCCTGTTATTGGAATCATGCTACCTTCTCGTTAATTTCTGCATTCAATTTGTCTTTTGGCGTGGTTCGAGTATTAATGATTTCCTATTTGTTCTCCAATTTTGGGGTCAAAATTTTCTCCCTCCTTTTGTATCGATCTTTCTGTGTATACATTCGTTGGTCGAATTTTGTTGTATTCATCATTTTCCAATTCTGCATTTACTTTACTTCTGCTTTTATATATTAGAAACAAATCCAAGGTATTAAAAACCAACTAGCGAGCTAAGAAGGAAAGCTTGAGAAAAATTGAAGTTGATGAGGGAGTAAACGATGAACATTTTTTACTGGTTAAGATCCTCCAATTGAGGCGCACTTGAGGAATACTCACTGGAGGGGATCACTTATTTGAGATAAATAATGCTGCAACTGTAATTTTTCTGTAAGTATTTTACATTACTAATAACATATTTACTCATTGGGCTTTTTGCATGCTTTGACTAAAGGTAGCTGTGATCATGATGCGTCTGAACTTATCCTTCCAATTATATACACTCGATGACATACATCAGGTAAAAGGAAGGGGAAAGAGAAGGCAGTGCCTGTTCCAAATGAATTGGTATGTCAATATTTATGATGCTTCATGGTTTTCTTATTCGAAATTCTTTCAGATTTGAGTCTGTAATTCTGCTGGCATATAGCACTTAGCTTCCACATGTTCTTTGCTAACAAGACAGAGAATCTCCAACCATAATTAATTCATGCATAGTTAACTTGTAAATCAGTTTGCAATTCCAATAATAATCGATTTTCTTGGTCTTGGGTGGTTCAATATTGATTATCTTGCATTATTGAAATCTGTACATAGAAGGATTAGAAATAAGGGCTGTGTTGTGAGTTTTATTCTCTTTTGGTGGTGTTATGTCAATTTTATCTCCTATCAGTGATTAAAAGTCAGTTTTAATACTTTTGTACTTTGCACATATTATCATCTTTATTTTTTAATAGATTAATATCTTTGGTTTAGATAACTAAGTGCAACTTGATAATGCTAAATAGTGCATTGCTGCTTTTTCAAGTCAAATAAACTCTCAATGAAATTCAGAGCAGTGAAGATTTTTTTTTTGGGCCTAAAACTTTGTTGAATGTTATTGTTTTTTCAACAACATTGTCCAGATTTGCAGGATAGAATGTAATTTGCTACAGTTCCTCTGTCAGAATACAAATAAGAATGTTTCACCTGTGTTGGTCATTTTACCATTAAACTCCTGTCATAGTGCCATAACTGTTTGTGTTGGATGATATTGGTGCCTCCAAGTATTACAAGCTTTACTAAGTATGGATATCATTTTGTGTCCATGTCCAGATAATGAGTCTGAGCCATTGAAACAAAGAACAATGGTACTAACTCTGATTTTCATCCATACTTCCCAGTGCCTGAGGGCATACTTTTAAATCTGGTGAGTAACTTTTGTCTAAATTCTTTCACTAGTACAAAAATGGCTTTCTACTATTGCATTCAAGGGTCTTATGTTTAGAATCTTCATTATTAGGTTGCATTGCTGATTTGTTGGAGATGTTTAAAGTAATTTATTTTGCATAAGCGGTAATTTTAGTTGTGACATGTGAGCTCGTCAACTATGATTACCTGTTCTGATCATTGTAATGTGCATGCTGATGCTTATTCTTTTTTTATTGTTTGGAAGTCAGCTATAGTTTTAAGTCTCCAGGATTTTTTTTTGGCGCAACAATGATATTAATATCTAGAAGATGAAGAAGTCAAAAGTACTTTCAAGCTCTAATCAAGTTTCATTGCCACCAGAGCAAAATAGATAGTATATTTCACCTTATACATTAGTCCCTCCTGTGTTGTCTCTATAGTCAATGGCAGGAATTGCCTGTTTCATGATTTAAGTCGTTCCTGTTTTTTTTTTTTTTCTCTCTCTACGTGCACTAATCTTGGTTTTCCTTCCCTTTTCCAAAACGACTGGTTCTTTTGTAGGTGAACTATAGAATAGAAAGAGCAAGCAGAAAATCTTCGTGAGAAACTGATGAATTTGGAACCTTACCTTATTGAAGAACATGTTAGTAATGAGATTATGGATCGAGATGGTACTGTATGGTGGGACGACATTGTTAATAATTGAAGTATGTGGCTAATATTTAGTCCATTTGTTTGCTTTTGTTCTGTCTTTTTGTATGAAATTTTCACTTCCCTGCTTTATTTCATCTTTTTATTTCACTTCTACCTTTTGAACTTGCAGCTTCCTATCTGAATTCTCAAGGGTCACAGAACGAGAATGATCCAAATAATACAACTGTGCATACTTCTTTGCAATATAGAAATTACTTTCTCCCCTGCTTGTTTGTGACATGTTATTTTTCCTGCTGCAGATTTTTGTTGGCAATTTAGATCCTAATGTTACAGATGATCAACTGAGGCAAGTTTTTGGCCAGTATGGAGAACTAATACACGTGAAGATTCCAGCAGACAAGAGATGTGGATTTGTCCACTTTGCTGACAGGTAATTTCATTTTGCGCAATCATCCAAGTTTATAGATATATTTTAGATTTTTTATTTTAGCGTGGTTTAGCTATACTTAATAGAGTTTTAGTAGCTTGAAAAATTGAGTGCTTGTATGAAAAAAACCATAGGAAAGCTGAAGGTTGGTTTGTTATTCCTGAAGGATGGGCATATTGGGAGACTATATCTTTACTCTTCAGTTGAGTTAAATAAAGGAAAAACATTATGCCTATATCATGCTTAATTTGCTTTTGTCTTTTTCTTGCTGTATAATTTAAAGAATTTTGTCATTGAGTTGAAATTGTTCATATTTTTAAGACCTTTGTGGGAGTTGTGTATATTTATGCTTGTCTTTTTGAAGTGATCCTATTTCTGAATGAGGAATTTCATGGGCATTTGTGCAGGTTGCTGTTTTGGATGGTATATCAATGGGATTTGGTGCTGGAATTTCACTTCCAGGGATGTTTCATGTGGTATCCATTTTGTTAGACGAGTTATTTGAAACGCTATGATTTGAGTACAAAGTTTGATGAACTGCACTACTTTTACGTTATGATCTTCTCGCATATTCAAGGTATAAACTCTTTTTTGTAAACATTTCCACAACCATTATGTGTAGAAATGCAAATATTCATGCTATAATAAGTGTAATTTTTATGAAAGGCCGTAGAAATTCATTTCATGATGATGTTGTGTGTTGGTTTTGAGTTGGAAGTATTTGTGGCAAATTGGAAATTATGCAATAGCATTTGAATTTGAATGCTTCAAATGCAGAAGGTTTTTTTTTTTTTATAAATAAAAATTATGTCTGTTTTTCGAAGAATAGATGTAAAAGGTTTGCCTTTTTATGTCTGTTTCCAGAAT
Organism: Adenanthera pavonina; assembly: GCA_026686845.1. Classification (NCBI taxonomy): domain Eukaryota; kingdom Viridiplantae; phylum Streptophyta; class Magnoliopsida; order Fabales; family Fabaceae; genus Adenanthera; species Adenanthera pavonina. Next base: position 20,170,284 of record JAIVEN010000005.1, on the reverse strand, counting down.
CAGACATAAAAAGGCATCCTTTTTTTGTGCTGTTTAGGTCTGTTATTAAAAAATCAGACATAAAAAAGAAAGCCTTTCACGTCTGATTTTCAAATAATTGATTAAAAGGGTTATCTTTTATGTCTATTATGACCCCCTTCTATGTCTCTTTTAAAGCAGACATAAAAGGGCCAAAATGACAAACATAAAAAGGGTTTTTTTTCTAGTAGTGTTTGCACTGTAGGTCGCACGGCCATTTTTAAAGCACGGCAACACTCCTCTCCTACAACTGTCAAGCATCACAATGCCATTCCAGGGTGCTGCCCCTCTTCACAAACATCTGCCGAGGTATGGGAACACCATTTTAGAGTGTTACAATGCTTTTGTCTGATAAATATTAGGGTGTCACAACGCCATTTTAGGGCGTTGCAGTGTTCTTTTTTAACAAATGTCAAGGTGTCCATTTAGGGCGTTGTGACCCCATTTTAAAAAAAAAAAAAAACAAGAGAAAGGTAAAGTTAACTTTTACTTCTAAATTGGCATTTTTCTTGGTGTTTTTGTTATAAATGCCAATAAAACTATTTTAGTTGGCATTTACATTGATGCCAATAAAGCTTGTTACAGGGCTTGGTGTTTTGGAAATGCTAATAAAGATAAAAAATAAATGTCAAAAAGGATCTTTTTTGGTGTAGTGTTGAAGTGATTGGGGAAATCGGACCAAACCATAGTATTTTTGTTAAGTTCAGTTTTTGTAATTCACTTTGGAACTTTGGTTGAAGCAAAATGATAGTGAATATGAAAAAGAAAAATCTAAAAGCTTCCAACAATGAAAAATATTTATATACAGAAAATTAAGAAAAGGTCCACATTAATATTAATCATAGTAACAATATCATTCATAATAATATTCATGAAATTGAATTGAAAAATAACATTAAGAAATTTAAATTAAAATCTATTATCAAAAACACTGAAAAAACTTTACTTATTGAGTATTTATTGTAATGTTATGCTTTTGGAGGTTTTTGATGCAAAGATAAATTGAATCAGACCAATATAATTGAAATTTTAAAAAGGTTTTTGATGCAAGGTTTTTTTTTTAATATTACTAACCATTCAATCATTTTTTCTTAAGTAAAGGAACAGACATGGAATTTTTAAATGAAAAAATTATTTAACGGTTCACTTTTTTGAAAATTGCATTTTGGCCGTAAAGTCCAGATTTAAAATTTTACAAAATTCTGAAATCACATTTTTTGAGTGTGTATTCAGGATTCTATACCTATTTCACTTTAATTGGATGATTTACTAAGATCATGACTAATTTGGATTAAGATAGATAGGACTTTTTTAGGCGACAAGTACTATAACCAACTATTATATATATATATATATTGACAATGACAATTAATGATACAGAGAGAATTTTTGTGGTATATTTTCATTTAAGTCATGCTCTGAAAAATTATTTTGATAAAAAAATATAAACCATATTTAGATATTGCATGGTGCGTCAATGATTTTTCTTTTTTGTACAAAATAAAAAGTTACCTTGATCCTTTGGTGTAATTATTATCCTGACTGGTCGTTTCCTATTATTTTCATACGCTCTTTTCCGTCAATTTTTTTCAATTGAAGCGTGCAGAGCATGGTGAAAAATAGGGAGAGCAGATGGCATTACCAGCACAGTGCTAGCAACAGTACTAAAGGGTTGATACTTTTATATAGATATATAGATAAAGACGTGGATATTATATATATATATATATATATATACTATAAACACCTCCTTGTGAACTACCTCCCGCATCTCCTATAATTTTCATGATGATGGTTCAACCACCTTTGCTTTCTTCTAGTTTTCATTTTCTTTTTCGTTAAAAAAATTAGTGTGGCATATATTTTCCATAGGGGGATAAGGGTCAACTTGGATCAAATAGGTTAGCCAATTACAAGTTGTATGAAAAATGGGTTAGGTTGGATAAGCTCATTTTCCTAATGGGTTGAGATTTTCATATCCTAGTCCATTAAGAGTACGTTGATAGTTTACACGGGTTAACCCATCAATATATATATTCTTTAACATAAACTAACCTAAATTAAAAAAAATACATTTAACCCACATAACCCATATAAAACACCATAACACCATTTAATAAGCTTACTTCTTTATCAACATATTATACATCATATATCTCCATAGATTATAAAATTATACTAAAGTATAAAACAAATCCACATTATAATGAATAACAAGCCACAATAAATACATACATCCACCATAAGATAATACCAAACCATAATAAATATTTTTGTGTTCGAGGGTTTTGTGTCGTTTTAGCCTTGGGCTGGGGTGTTTAGACTTTTGAATTTTGTAAAAAATTTAAAAACAGAGCCAACCTATAAAAGTGTACTAGTTAGCCCATTTAACTTGATGTTGTATGATTCAGATTGACTATAACCCATTTTAAATGGCTTACACTTTTTGCAACTTAACCCTTCTTATTAGAGGTTTTATAGGCCAGCCCATCGCTTGTAACCCGTATTCCTAATTGACAACTTTGTTGGAACTTCTGCAAGAATGTAGTGTAGTGCAGATCCTCTTAAATCTTGAACAATTTTGATTATCATAGCCTAATGATGTCGGCTGATCTGACAGTTGGCAATCGCCATAAAAACTGTGAAAGATAACACTAGAATGCCATGTGTGAATAGGATTGGAATAATTTATATTATTATATATTTAATAATCTTATAATTAACTTTAAAATAAACTAGAAATCTATCCCCGCGTTATGTGTGGAGAGTTCTTTTTTAAGTATTTACTATAAAATAATTGATAGAATTAATTAAGAGCTATTATAAAAAGTTATCCGAAGTTTGCAAATTTTTTTTGTGATATGGTGAAATTATGATAGAATGAGAAAGTTGTCATTTATTGTAGTGACTTCATACAAATCCAACTTCTTATACTATACTATTATGGAACTCTAGCACTTTCATTCCCTACGGTCAAGTTTAACATTTAAATATTTGATAACCCTAAGCTAATTGCAGCATAATTCAAGAAATATAAATTTCTATCATTGGATAGAATTTAGATGATAATATGATCTACAATATCCAAAGCTAGGCCAGAAAATATTTTGTAAAGTTAAATATAAAAATGAAAGAACAGGAAGAAAATATTGGCTTATATAGTCTTAGACTTTGTTGTGAATAAACCACAAATCTACAATTAATATCATGTAATCATCCAATAATAATTCTTTTAACTTGGAACAAAGTATTAAAGTAAAAAAAAAAAAATGTAGTTTGCTAAAAAAGAGTTTTTCTTCCCTATGCTTCCTAAGAGTATAATTGGCCACAAAAATTTGCTATATAATTGCTTGAATCCAGTAATTACAAGGATTAATTTGTCAAATATATGCATGAACTACAAAAACAATGAAACTATGAATTTTCATCACAAACTTGACAAATCAAGGACTAAGTCATGCTTCATACATTGATGATCTTAAAATAGATATATAGGGATGCAAAGACAATTATTTTGAACCTTGTGTGTGTATAATTAGCTCAAATGAAGTTAATGATCAACTTAAAACACATGATCAAAATAGATTTCACATGAAATAATATGCACTTGTGAAAACTACACCCAAAACATATCCATCCAAAAGAATCATCACCTAGTGCAAATTTCTCCCTTTGAACCAAGCAACCAAATTCGTCTGAACCAGATCAAAGCACAAAAACAGAGGTAAGATTCTAATGTTTCATGGAATACTACAAAAGAAAGCTAGAGAAATCCTGAATATGCACTTGTGAGAACTACACCCAAAACATATCCATCTAAAAGAATCATCACCAATGCAAATTTCTCCCTTTGAACCAAGCAACCAAATTCATCTGAACCAGATCAGAGTACAAAAACAGAGGTAAGATTATAGTGTTTCATGGAATGCTACAAAAGAAAGCTAAGAAATCCTAGAATCAACTATTTAGCTGGTCTAGAATAATTAATGAAACTTTGTCCTGTAATTATTTCCATGAGCAAAACTCCAAAGTTATACACATCACTTCCCTTATTAAGCATTCCCATGCTTGCACACTCAGGCAAAACATATATGTGGAAAATTAGTCATTAAAATAATAAATGATCTATGAAAAGATTCAAGTCTAAAGCTTAATCAGTAAATTGAAGATATGTATAGTTTCATCAAGAATTCAGTTGGAAGTATTGACCACTGGGTTATTATAATGAAGAATCATAATCATAAATGACTTAAAAGTTTAAGGAGTCAGAAGTCAGGACAAACCAAAGCTATTGAATGAAGACTCATGAGTTATTATAATCTCTAATACTACATATTGAAGGAAGAATCATAATCATAAATGACTTAAAATCTTAAGGAAAAACTAACCCAAGTGTCCCTATTACACATGCAGTTAGAAAGCTCTTCTCAGAGCCTAATAGCTTGGCAAGTCCAAAGTCTGATACTTTAGCATTCCATCATTTGTCCAAAAGAATGTTACTGGATTTTATATCTCCATGAACAACTTTGGATTCCAACCCTTCATGTATATAGGCTAGCCTATTTCATGATGCAAAGCAAACATTAATCTGATCAATCAAGGAGAGCAATAACATTTTTTTCCATTCACACAGTGTATCTCCTAATTGAAACAGAGAAATGAAAAAAATAGATCCTTTTGCTGTCCCAATAGCAATTTTCATCCATATATCCCATGTCAAGGGGCTAATAGAAGTAAAATCATTGTTAGATAGGATGCACAATTTTTACTTGGTTTAGTGTTGTAACCCTGTTAACAAAGAAATTGATCCATAAAAATGACGTATTACATTCAACCATACTCTATAATCAAATTACAACTGGGACATAGTGGAAGGCCAAAATATCAGTCCATATAACCTCAAAAGCCAACACATGAGATCATAGAGCTTAAGATGAAGCTAAGAAAATTTAAGTCCAAAATATATGGCAAATATCTTGACCTTTGGTTTCTGCACATTAAAGAAGTAAGATACCATGATTACTTGTGATTTGATGAGAATAATTTAATAGATAATCTGTCTACATTTATCATTATTTCGAAAACATGAAAGATTTGTATAATTCTAGACTCAACAGAAACCAAGTGAAGACAAGATTCTAAAATACCTATAAGACTATAACTTTTTTTTTTCTCCTTAATCAATTATAAGCTCTACTTCTCTTTATGATACCCAATGTAAATATTTTCTACCCAAAAAATAAATGATAAAAAAGAGAAAACTACTAGCATATATCTTGTGTGAGAAAAAGATCCAAAGACAATACATACTTGCAGTCTATATGCATTCTCTCCATGCCAACTTGCCAATATGCAGAGAATACGAAGTATTAACAATGGGTAAAACATTTCTAACAAAGACAAAACATCTATAACTTGTTTATACACACATTTGCCATGTAAGTATATAAAGGGAAAATTTTTTACAACAATTAGTCAATCAGACAACTAAAACACATCACTTTTTTCACCAAAAGCATGCATAAATATTAACACTAATTAGATGTAGGACACCAATATAGGAAGGTCCTACTGTGCACAAATTGTTGACAATTCAATTAGTTATTATGTTGAATTCTAGTATATAGCATCATAAGTATGATCCATTGTTCTACAACCAAACAGAAAATTAGAGGGCCACCATAGAGAAATGTCATTTTCCTTTGTAACATAGTAGAATAACATTGAAAAACACAAAAGGGTAAAACTATTTTTTTATTCAAGATCAACTTCTAAAAAGAAGATCCAATGGTTCATGTCTTATAAACTCTCAATAGTGAACATAAATAAAAGTATGAAACCTTCATAGGATAGTATCTCTAGGTTTCACAAGATAAAAGTATCAGTGATGGGACTAAAATGAAGATAAAAGTATATGTTTGACTTTCATTCATATAAACAACTACTTTACCCACACCATACATTCCCCGAGTAAAATCTTACTTAGTCCAAAAGGTTCCAATATTTTTTCAAAAGGAGAAACACCTTGTTTTGCAATTGCCAGCCCAAATGCTAGTCTCTCTCTATGCATCATGCTTCCTTCAAAACTCAAATTAACAAAGAGAGAGGGAGAGGGAGAGAAACTCACAGTTGGTACTTTATCTTTGTGATGATGATGAAACCTAAAATATAAATTAACCTTAATGCAACCAGGAATATAGTGAGCAAGATACTAGAGAAATTTATGATGAAGCAAGAAGCAACTTTCTAATAAGAAGGCAATAAATCTATTTTATCGAAGATTATGCTTAGAATAACACTTTAACATCTCATAAGGAGAATAAATCACAAAAAATTGCAAATGGAAGCTCGACTACGATGATAATGATAATCTTATTTTAAGCATAAACATTCGCTCCACTCCAAAACCCTCCAATCAAATACTCAAATCCTAGATAAAACATGGATAAAAATTTAAGGGGGGAGGGGAGGGGAGGCCGAGATCCACAGAAACAAAAAAAAAAAAAAGAAACAGAGAGAGAGATAGAGAGAGAATAACCCAGAAGTCCAAAATAGGCTAACAATAATGGAGAGCAAAGAATGAGGAATGCCCAGTTGGTCTTCATCATTGTTGACAATAAAAGGCAAAAATTGAACATCATAATGGGGGATGGAGATTAAAAAACATATGCAGAAATTGGGGGGAAAAGCATGGTGAAGTTTTTCCATCCCCACACTCGATGGTTCTGTCTTCCTACAACTGGCGTGGGCACTGACGGAGGATAGAGAACTATATATGATCCTTCATTGGACCAACAATGATGTTCGCACAATCAATAAACAACATGCAGGTGGGCACCCTATTCATCGCTTGTTATTCATCACTCATTAAGAAAGGAAGAAGGGTCATGATTCTGCAAAGGACAAAGAAGAAGAAATTCATTAAACGAAAGGATAAAAAAGAAGAAAGAATAGCAAAGAAACCCCTATTTGTTCTACCATATTACAGAAATCCCATTTATCAAAGAATTAGACAGGGTTATTCAGAAGTGGAAACCCTAAATGCTAACCAAAGAAGCTTTCGAGTCGGTTCACTGCAAGGAGAAAAGAGCCTCAGCATCTGACTGGAGTGCTTCTTCAGGTTCTTCCTCTACTTTGCTTAGCTTTGTTGTTCTTCGTTTGATTCTCCCCTTGGTTTGGCTTCCTGCAAAAGAAAACGAGAGAGACAATGAGACATATATTTTGTGAGTGAGGGAGGAGGGATTTTTAACTTCTATTTTTTGTGAGAGAGGGAGTGAATATGCATTTTGTTAGATACTATATAGAATATTGAATGAAAGATAATTGATGAGATGCAATTTTGAATTTTGAGATTTGAGAGGAAGAGAATTGATGGAGGGAAAAAATCCCGCCCTTGAGCCATGAGAAAAGAGATGAAGACAATTGATTTTTTAGCCACAAGTGGATTGTTGATGGAGGGAAAAATCCCTTCCTGGAGCCACAACATGTAGGATATAGTAGATACCCATGTTTTTTTTTTTCCTAGTTCTATCAAAACAAATAAAATAGAACCAATAATTCTTAATGATTCTCCCAAAAACGGAACCCCACCAACGCAATATATTAATACTAATATACAACTAATATACTATGTTTATTTGAAAAACACAAACTCAAAATGAAAAAAAGAGCTAATAAAGGTATTAATATTTTGATTATAACGTATTAATACTGCTTGTAATTAATGAAGACATATTTATTAAATATAATATTTGATTTTAATGTATACTATTAAGAATTATTATTTGGGGGCAGTAAAAAATTGCAAATAAAAAATAAGAATAAAATTAAGTGATGAAGTGGAAAGTAAATTGATGGGCATTAATAAATAAAAATTATGGTTAATAAATATAATGGAGCTAAAAAATTAGTATTAACAAAAAATGATAGTTAAGAAATTATGATAAAATTAGTATAATATAGTATAAATAATGAAAAATAGCTATCAATAAAAAATGATAGTTAAAAAAATTATTATTAGTTAATAAAAAACTAAATAATAAGAATATTAAAGAATATTTAAAAAAATAAAACATATAAAAAAAAAGAGAAAGTAAGAGGAGAGTTGATGGAAAATTTTTTTTTTTAAAAAAATGAGAAAATCTAGACCAAATTGACGACAAAGAGAGAAGAATATGGAAAGATGGGTCCTATCGAAAAAGATGAAAGACGGGTCTCAGTTTGGGTCTCAGTTGTGAAAAATAAAAAAATAGTTGATAAGTGGCAAAAATCAAGACAAAAAAGGCATGTGACAGCATCAAAATACATTTGCACGAAACCCAAGTAGAAGCTATTATTGCACGTTAGTCAAGAGTGTTGACTTCATCCTCCTTGTTAATTGTATATTTGATTTGATTGATTGATCGTCTATTCGATCTTGCAAATTTTCTTAATTCCTAATTTATAATGTGAAAGACGTAGAATAGCTTGATGATGTGATTTAGGTTTTATTTGTAGGTTCTAATTATTTAGGGTGAGTCTTTAAAAATAGGATAAATGACTATTGAAGGTTAAAATTATCAATTAATTATGATTCCAAACCAAAATATTTCTAAATTTCAATAATAGATCAAGGTTTTTAAGTGGTTAAAATAAAATTAATATTATTAAAATTTTGGAAAAATAATTTAAATATTTTCATAAATTAGTGTTAAAATTAGAAAAATTACTTTAAAATCTCTTAAGTACTTTTTTTTATAGTTCTATGTAAAATTTTAGATTTATGTGAAAATTTTCACAATTCAATGTGAAATTTGGGGAAATCAATATGAAATTTTGGGAAAATTTTTATACTACCCTTTCAGAATTATTAATTTTAATTTCTTCTTTGATAATTTAAGGACTGTTATTTATTGTAGAAAATTTGAAATTTTTATCTAAAACTATAATTAATTTATAATTTTGGTCTCTTACTATCATTCCCCCCATTTGAAATATATTGTTCTAAAATTATAATTATTTTATTATTTTGATTCTAAACTATAATTTTCTTTAGATTTTATTTGTAATGGGGAGAAAATAAAAAAAAGAAAAATATTATAAAGAAAAATGAAAAAGAACCAAAATAAGAGAGTGTTTAACTTCTTTTTTGTTTTCTTTCTAAATTTTTCAATCTTTCTCTTTGTTATTGGAGGTAAAGAAGAAAATGAAATGGGCAAGAAATTACTTATTGAAACTCTATTAATCCCTCTATTCTTTATTATAAGTAACATTTGCTTACCTTACATATATCTAAAAAATTAATTGAAAACTTTGATATTTTCAAAAATTACATTAACTTTTCAAAATTATTCTTATTAAATATAATTTATTTTAAATGTATTTTTTTAATTTATCTATGCTCTAACTCTTTTGGTATTTTTAAAAAGGATAAAAATAAAAAATAAATATTAAATAATATATAAATTTCATAAAATTATTTATGTTTTAAAATTTTAATCCTAAAAAAATATAAGAAAAGAGCCATTATTTGGTGAATCCCACCGTCATCCATTATTTTGTCGCCAAAAACCTTCCTGCTAAAAGACACCCAGGTAGGGTAAGCCCCACTACGTGCTGCTGGTGCGTAGATTCAAGGTCCATATCACCCTATTTTTTGCCTCATTCCATCGTTTAGTTTTGGTAACCGAGAAGGAGAGCTCGCGAATGCGATGCGAGAGAGCTTCAATGGAGTCAAAACCTTCTCCTCCTTGAATGTTGCCCAAAATGACACCCAAACCAAAGGTATGCTTCATGAAACATTCTCTACTCTTCTTCTTGTCCTCTCCTATCCGATTAGTTTTCCCAGTTTTGTTGTTTTATGGTGTTGGAGAATCTGACCAAAAGGGAAGTTAGATTGGCTTCGGGTGATAGAAGAAGAAGAAGAAAGACTGTTGGGAGGCTTCGAAGTGATGTAATTCTACCATTTGATTTTCAAAATATTGGTTATGCTATGGGCAAGAAATTCTTGTGATTGTGGTGCTGGTTGCCCAAATGTACAACAACTAACGGAGGAATTTATTCATGGAGTATGGAAGTGAGGAATTGAAAGAAGGCAAAGGAGTTACTACAACAGATAGCAAAGTAAGCATATTATCTAGTTCTCCAAAATTATGGGTCTTGTGTGTGCTGTAAATGGCGCAAATTCTGTTCTGTTTTGGTCTTTGAAATAGTATAGCAATTGGGAGTTTAGATAAGCACAATTCTTTTCTAGTTTTGGTGGAAACATGGTGCTATTTTTGTGTGGAAAATGTTTTTTTGAATTATGGTTTTAATTGTGCAGAAAATCTGGCCTATTAAGGGCTGGTTGTGTTCAGCTTCAAATTCAAGGACTATGGTGCTACTATGCTTCTCTTTTGGGTCTGCTATTGTGCTGAAATTATGGTTATCTGATGGATTATAATGTGCAGAATTTTGGGGTGCTCAAATGGCAATTTGAATTGAATGCTGACTTGTTTTAGTTTGGCCTAAAACTTAATATATTTAGGAAATAATTGTGATTTAATGGTTTTGTTTTGAAATTATGATTTTGCTATCCTAGTTTTCCAAGTTTAGGATCTGTTATTATTATTTGAAATGATGATATAATGATATGGAAATTATGGTGCTATATTGAAATTCAAAATGATGATGTTCTATTTTGTTAAGTAGGGGCTCTTTTATGAGATATATTCAAATTTTCCTTTTGAGCTCGTATGTGGTTGTTATCTATGGTCCAAGGGTCAATTTTTATGTCCTTTAGCTTTAGGTTCTGTTAAAGAATTTGGTTACCACCAAGAAAAATTTAAATATTATTTTAGGTCTGTTAAAAATCTCAATACAAGGTGACAGAGTCAAATTTTAGTCCAGGATTGTTGGAGCTAACATCGCTCTGATTTTGAGACCTTTTGACCGACTAAAATTTGCATGTTGCAGTTTGGTGGGGTATAGAAAAGCTGAGAGTGCACAGTAAGTGTCAATCTTGATAGTAAGAAACAAAAATGAACAGTTCTATAATGGCTTCATCAGAGGGGTCAGGTGGTCAAATTTCGTGATGAGATTTGGAAGAAAATTAGAACTCATGTAGAGGCCCTAGCATACAAAATTTGATGTAAATCCTCATAGGATAAGATCTTAAAGCTACCTCCCAAAGTTCAGTCCAGATCTAGTTCATCAGAAAAGTATCTTTGCTGTCATTTTTCTTGCTGCTTCTTTTGTGACTTAAAAATGTACTTAGGTGTGATCTAGCCTTGAAATTTTTATGACATAAAGTTGATTTAGGGAGCTTTAAAACAAGCCAAAGGTTGTTCAATTTGAAGCTATGTGTGTTTGTGTGTGTGTGTGTGTGTGTGTATATCATGTTATAAATTTCAAAAGTAGCCCAAAATATCAGAATTTTTACAGCAGAAACTGCTAAGATCTAACTTTGATGAATTTTCTGTACTAAAGAAGAGGTGATTTAGTTTTGAATTTTTATATGTTGTTAATATATATGTCTACCATATCGAGTAAAAATTTGGTAAAATGTTATAAAGCTATATAAATATGTTAGGTGTCCAGTTAGTTAGCTAGTTATAATTTAAAGAGAGTTATTTATGATTTAAATGTTGGTTGGTGGAATATAGCCGTTGGAGAGGCAGTGACTATATAAGGGAGTGTAATGTATGTTATTAGATGGTTTTTGATGTTAATGCAATTCAGTTTAGAAAATTCTTTCTTCCTCCCTTCTCTCTCTCATCTTTCTCCCTGTCTCTCCTTCTCTTCTACTCTCTCTTTCTCTCTTCTCTTCTCCTACCCTCTCTTTCTTAACACCACTTAACATAAAATTTGAAGCTCTTTTGGCTTGGTAAATACTTGCTTATGTTATCTATGTTCAAATTGAGTACTTTTCCATAATGTGAGGAATTTTTCTGTCATTTAAGGATTCTCAAAGGGTTGAATGCATGGCGAATTATATTTTGAGGTGATATTAGTGATGGTAAGCATTTGGCCTCATTGTTTGATGATTCTAGATCAAGAGTTTTGATCTTGAGAGCAATTCTTGCGGAGGCACTGCTATAGTGCAAATTGTGAGTGTTTTGGGATGTTCCATAATCATATTTTGTGTGTATGGTCTTTTCATGATTTTGGGTACTTAGACAAACATAGTTTGACAATAAAAACTTGTTTGGATTGGTTGGAGTGCTTTCGGTTGTCTGATATGAAAAATGACCATAGCACTTGTGAGTTGTCACAATTTTCTAGTTTTGGGATTTATAACTTGGAAAAGTTTTAGTCTCAAGTTTGTTGGATGTTCTTGTTGGTCCCAAAAAAAAGTTTGTTGGATGGTCTTGGTTGATCCTTGAGTTTCTTTTTTTTTTTTTTCTTCGCTTAGGAATCTTTTTACATGATTAGATATGCCCTAGAATCCATTAGAAAGTCTTGAAAGATCTAAGAAGTCATTCCTTTCAAATGGACCTAAGTACTGAATCATGTTGAGGAGTTTTTTGTACCGCACTACTGCTTGGGAATGCTACCGAATCTAGCTCCGGCTCAAATTAGGTTTGAAACTGAAAAGATGAAATGTTATATGTTCTCGTCCATGAAGCAAGTTCTCTGGGTTGTGACGTAATTGGGCAACTTCCTAGGCAACTTCAGCTCCATAAGGCAATTAATCACATTCTTCCTAGGCAACTTCAACTCCTTAAGGCAATTAATCACACAATTCCAGTTGAGCCTATCATGGGATTTTTTTAGATCAACTTTAATTGTCATAAATCCTCACTTTCCTTTCATATTATCCATGGATTGGATAACATTTTGAGGTATAGCAATATTATCTGAACTTAGTCTACTTGGGACAAACCTAGACTGGTTTGGAGCAATAATGTGAGGAAGGAAACCTTCAATTCTTTGCAACAATCTTCGTAACAGCCTTGTTTATCATACATTGCGGAGGCTTATGGGATGAAAATCCTTCATAGTTTCAAGGGAAGCCACCATGGGGATCACAATAATAAACGTAGCACTCCAACATATTTAATGTTAGAGTGAGAATGAGAGTTTAGAGTGACATTTGAAAACAACTTAAATTTTTTTTAAAAAGAAATTTATATTTTTTGGTGATAGGAAAGATCTTAAAGTTTTCCATATGATTTTGTGCAACTGCTAGGTAACACCCATTTTCTTCCACAGAATTAATTATCTAATTAGATGGTGGGGCTGGGGCTTGTACATTATTGCATGGAGCTTCATATAGCAAGTGGTGCTGTTAATGGTTTATGAATAGTATAGTTTCCAATGAATTTAATGTAGATTATTGGGAACCTATTATTTTGATTAGTTATATGATGCTGATTTTAATTTTGCATATATATATGATGGACAAAAAGTTTATTTCCTTTAAAATAAAAACTCTGGCCTAAATTGACATGCCAATTTTCTGACTCTTTGATTTGTCGTTACTTTGCCTACACCACGGTAATGCCAACCCAGTATCTTGATGGAAAAATGGAGTTTTTGTCGAAAACTCCCCCCAAAACCATGCTTGCGTAAAAAAACATTGTCACTTGACACCTGTTGCTTGTCATGCGATATATCATCCACAGGAAGCATCAATATAGATAATCAATGCCCTTTTAGATTGTTTAAAATAAGCTTGTGAGCGTTAAGATGCAGCTTCTCCTCAGTTTCCTGCTTTCTTGTTCAATTTTGGGTAAAGTGGGAGAATGAAAAGTTAGAGTTTTTTCAGTGTGGTTGTAGGTTAGGATATCATAAAGGGTCTGTGATCCAAACAATCATTAAAATGTATACAGAAATGGCTGTTCAAGTGTTTTCTTTTCTTCTTTTTTTTTTGGTAGCCTCAAAGTTAAAAAGTTATTCAAATTTCTCTTATATTTCTAATCACCAGTTATATATTTATATATATATTAGAAGTTTCTTGTCAAAATTTTCTAGTTTTATGACATATATATATGTATATATAATATATAATATTGATCACTTGTAAATTATGTGATTTGTTATTAATTTTATTATATATCTTGAGATAGTGATTATGTATGTTTATATATTTAGATGACATGAATATCAGAAAAATTGAAAGATAACCTTACATCAGGCCGTTTCAACCAATGGTTGATTATTTGTTTTGACATGGGGGAGGAAGTAACTTTGAAATTCCTGAAAAAAATGATATTTTTCTCCATTTTGATTGATATGCTTGATATTAAACCAAATTCAAATGTTCACGATAATTTCTTAGTAGCTAGGGAGCATCTAATCTACCCTTTGAAGTTTTATGTCGCTTTCTTGCTCTGTAACTTTCTGCCTTGTTTTATTTCTCTGTAGCCGTATGTCCTATAAACAATTGGATAGCTAACCAATAGCCGCATGCGTCATATCATGCTCTAACTATCTCCCAAGAAGATAGTTTTCGAGAGTAATCATCTAGGGTATTAGGACTTAGGACCACATGAATCTTTGATGATAGCTGTATTTATAAATACTGTGAGTTACCCAGAAAGAACCATAACCAGAAGCCAATGACCATGGACTACCTTACACTTATGCTGCTTACCTTCTTTCTGGTTGCAACCATTCGTTTCTATATTTTCATCTTTAGCATCAAAAACTCTAAATCTCCTAATAAGCTCCCACCAGGGCCTTACCCATATCCTATCATAGGAAACTTCTTGAAACTTGGAACCCAACCTCATGAGTCACTCACTAAACTCTCTAAAACCTATGGACCCATTATGACTGTCAAGTTAGGCAACATAACCACCATAGTGATGATGTCTTCTCCACAAGCAGCTAGAGAAGTTCTACAGAAACATGACCATACTTTCTCTTACCGGTCTGTCCCGGATGCAATCCGAGCATACGGTCACAATGATCATTCAGTAGTTTGGTTGCCCCCATTAACTCAGTGGAGAGTCCTCAAAAGGATTTGTGTTACAAAGGTGTTCTCCTCTCAGCAGCTTGATTCTACACAAACACTTCGCCAACGAAAGGTCCAAGAACTACTTGACCATCTGGATGAAAGCAACAAGAAAGGTGAAGCTTTGGATATTTGTGAGGCTACTTTTACCACTGTCCTTAACGCGGTATCAAATACACTTTTCTCCATGGATGTGGCTCATTATGCCTCTGATAAGGCTCATGATTTTAAGAATTTGATATGGGGTATAATGGAGGAAGGCGGAAAGCCTAATGTTGTGGACTTTTTCCCAACTCTTCGCCTGCTTGATCCTCAAGGTTCTCGTAAGAGGATGGAAAGTTACTTTGTGCAGTTGATTCGGTTCTTTGATGATCTTTTGGAAGAGAGATGGCATTCAAGTTCAGAAATTGAACGCAAGGATGTTTTAGATTCTTTGATCCAGATAATGACCGAAGAATCACAAGTTACCCGCCGCCATGTGTTACATTTATTTCTGGTGAGTATGCTTTTGGAGTCTTTTGGCTTTCTGTGAGAGTTCAAAATTAAAAGAGAAAAGTAATATTTATATTTAGAAACACTAATTTTTTTGGCCAATAGAAACACTATAAAATTAAGAGTGGTTGATTACTTCTTCTCAGTTTTGTATCATTTTGATTAAGTGACATTAATTTGAACATAATTCTATGTAAAAATTTCAAAGTTCAAATTTGAATAGAATGGGGTGAAAAGTTTTGAATTTTAAAAACAAAAGAAAGAGATAAAAATAAAAATAGCAATGATATAATAAATAGAGATAGGGGTCCATTGCAAACCAGCTTATGAGCAGTAAATTATAAAGAGAAGTTATATTATTTACCGTTTATGAACGATGACCTATCTGAAATTTTGTAGATATATAGATAAAGAAATCATGTTTGAGTGAAAAAATTATTATTCAATATCATACTCTGGCACATATGGAAAAAAAAGTCTAAATTACAAACCACTCATTTCTTACTGTTCTTTTTATAAGATGTTTTTTAAAAGATTTTTTTATATAAAATATTATGTAATATTATAATTTGATTTTTCTTTTTAATTCTTAATTATTTAATTTCACCTCGTAAATTGTGTAATCATTGGCATTTTGATTTGTCTATTATGATTTGATTAAGATCTTCAAAATCATTTTGATTGGTTAATTATACTTTTATTAAGATTATTTCTCTTTTCTTATAATGATAAATAATTTAATGAGATTTATATTATTTTAATTAATTAGGGTAAAATTAAAATTTTATGTTTTTTTTTCTCATAAACTTCTAACTAACTTATTTTAAGACCGGTGCGGTTGTTGTAAATACTTTATACAAACAACTGGAGGGAATATTTGAGGTGAATCAATTTTATCCTTTTTTTTCTCTTGGGGTAAACGATCAGTTGGATCCTTTTATTAACTATAATTTACTTCAGGCCGAACAAAAAAAAAAGACTACAATTTCCGATTGATTGCAAACATTTCAGATAAGATGGATTTTTTCCCCTTGTTTGATATTAAATTAGTATTTTTCCAAAAGGCTAAAAGAAAACTAAATAGTTTGGTCAACAGATGTGCTTATATATCATTACCTTAGTAATCTCATCTAATTTAGTTTTAACTACGATGTAAAAATTAACTTTCCAGCTTAATCATATATCAAAATGCTCTCAATTAATTTAATTATATGAAATTTGCATTTACATATATAACAAGTCAATTTCATTATTCTTTATTTTGTACTTTTCACTTTATATTTAAGTAACGGTTGACATGTAGTTCTTCATTTTAGCAAGAAAGATATTGATGACAAATCTCATATTTAGGATTTATTTGTTGCTGGAATAGACACAACATCTAGCACACTAGAATGGGCGATGACTGAGTTATTACGCAATCCAGAAAAATTAGCAAAAGCTAGAGAAGAGCTCAAACAAATCCTTCATCAAGGTGAACTTCCTAATGAATCTCATATTTCAAAACTACCCTTTGTTAGAGCAATTGTAAAAGAAACTATGCGATTGCACCCACCTATTCCATTAATAGTGCGCATGCCCCCCAAATCTGAGGAGGATTCAGAGTTATGTGGCTTCCTGATTCCCAAAAGTTCACGAATTTTAATCAATGTGTGGGCTATAGGTAGAGATTCACGAGTCTGGGACAATCGAAATCTTTTCATGCCTGAAAGGTTTATGCAGAATGAGATTGACTTTAAAGGGCATCATTTTGAGCTCACTCCCTTTGGGGCAGGAAGAAGAATCTGCCCAGGATTGCCCTTGGCTCATAGGACTGTGCACATTATCTTAGCCTCTCTTCTCCATTGCTATGATTGGAAGCTTCCTGATGGTTTGAAGGCTGAAGACATGGATATGAGTGAAAAGTATGGGCTCAGCTTACACAAGGCCATCCTCTCCAAGCTATTCCCATAAAAGCCTAGTTATTGTGCCCTTTTTTATGCAAGGAAATAGCAACATGTGAATGAAGTGCTATTTTTCATTTATTAATAAAACTGTCAAGGATATTACCCGTTGTCATTCAGTAGTAGTAAAGAACATCAGTAATATTAAATAATGATGATATTTAGTGCTCGTTTTTTCATTCCTTTCTTTGATCATGCAGTTATCGTCAACACAGCTTAAGGTGATGACCATTATTTTTGTTTTCTATTTTTTTTCTAGGGTATATTAAGGGGCTTCTCAAAATTTAATGAGGCATTAATGAGTGATTTCCACAATTACCCTTGACAGTTTTAACTTTTCTTTTATTATTGTAGATAGATATTAATGGCTTTTATTAAGATATATATTTTGAGAATATTATAGTAATTTTTTACAAAATCAATATTTCTAACCAATTTTAATTATTTATTTTAATCCACATGATTTAATTAAAAAACTTTTATAAAAAAGACTGAAGGGAGTATTGTTTAGCTTTTCAATTAATAGAAACTCCCCAGAATTAGGTTTCTTTGATGAATTTCTTGCTTTTCTTGTGAAGGAATTGAATGCGCTGAAATGTTGTGTGAATTCTTTTATGTCTTCATCGTGAACAAATTGCTCAGTTGTTTTGTTTACTAGAGCTGTGAATTTTAAGGGATCCAATTTTATTTGTTCAGCTTTGTGATAGAACTCATGCTCCACCCAATGTTCCAAACTCTCTTGGCATAAAAGGAGTTTTCCAACATGATGAATGATTAAATTTCTCAATGAATTAACAGCCAAAAGAATCCCAATGTATCAATTTCTTTCTTTAACCATTGAATATCTTTAGTTGTGCAGAAGCAGAATGTATTTGTCAATTAATTAGTTGTAATGAATTCGTTGCTTCGAAAACTCAGGGCAAAACAAGAACTCTCATTGATCATATGGTACAATGGGGAGATAAGATAGTACTTGATGAGGTGAACGTAGAAACAGCACCGCGCGTGTACACGGGAGTTCTAAAATGGGAAGTCACGATTAAAAATAATCTCATTGTTCTCTTTTGTTTTAAATATAAATTACTTTTAACTATTTAAAAAAAAGTTAGTTAAACTCATTACATTTGTTTCAAATTTCTTTTTTTCTTTAAATTACTCCTAATTAAGTACTATATCTTTACAATCATAAATTACATTATTTTTGTTCAGTATGCATAATTAGAGGTATTTAGTGAAAATTTATTTAATGATTTAGATATAACTTACATTTTAGACTGTAAAAATTTTTTTCTCAATGACTTATATTTAAGATGGGAGGGAGTAATAACATTTTTTTAAATAATTTTTACTCTTCTGGTATATTTAAAGAAGCAATAAGGAGCATCTAAGTTTTCGAGAATTAGGTGATGATGCTCAAGTGGCTTAGGTTGAACCTCTATGCTCATGAATGGGCGCCTGACATCACTCTTTATCATTGATAGTAAAATCGGGTGCTTCCAATAACTTAATTAATTAATTAATGATATTCATGGACCCTTTCGTATTGCTTCGAACACGATTCGTGTTTGTCAATATTAATTCTCACTTCAGATGGCGAGGTTGGGCTTCTCTACTTTCTTTACAAAGTGGAATGATCTGGGACAAGGATACAGACAAAAGGGGTTTAGATTTTCTTTTGTTTTTTATTTTTTAGTTTTCAGAAGAAGATAAATTATTTGAGTTGAAATTAAGTAGTTCATTTCCAAATTTAACCAGAAAATCTCAAGCAATATGATCACACAAGCAGCAGACATGGAGTTTGAAACATTGACTGCTTGTTTAGTTCAAGTAATACAATGTAATTATAATTATATGTCAATTTGTTTAGTTTGATATTAGGGGTGTGGTAAATAAATTTAATTTTATATTTAATCAAACATGAATAAATAGAAAAAGTCTAAATTACTCATCAAATGGTGGCATTCAGTAGTGGTGGAGTCAGCAGTGGGGTTGCTCAATTGGCCGGTAGAGGTGGTGGCAACCAACGGCTAGTGGCCGATGGCAGTAATGGCTACTAGTGGCCAAGTGACCAGTGGTGGTGGGGGTAGCTAACTGTTGGTGATTAACAATGGTGGGGGCTAATTGACCAAAAGAGATATTGGTATTTGATGGCTAGTGACCACAATAGTGATGGTAGCCGATGGACATTAGCGATAGTGGTGACTAGAGGCCAATGATCAATGACCGCAGTGGAAACTAGATGCCAACGACCGGCGAAAGTGGTGTCATGGAGGAATCTCATTTTTATGTTTATGAAGAGTAATTCGGTCTTTTTATCTTAATTACATGCATATAATCCCCAATACATGACTTTTGGAGAGTGAAATCATTTACAACCACGAGTATAATCAGCTTTGCTATGTAAATGTAATATGTTCAATGTAACACCTTACTCTTAAACATCTCTTGACCTGACCAAAAACTAACTAAACACAGCCTAAACATCTTACAATTACTTTTCAAATATCAGAGTAGCGGAAGAAAAGCCAAAAGAAACTAGAATTTGGGTTGGGGTCGCAGCCGCTATAGTACCGCCATGGCTCTAACGCCTCTCTGTTTCTCTAGCATCTACTGACTTGTTGGCACTACATCCTGAATTCCTGGTGTTGCGGCACCCTACTGTTGATGCAACATTAGCAAAATCATCCTTCAGGGCAAACTTTCAACACGCATAACTATATACTCCAACTTCCAATTGACTTGATTCTAACTCTTACAAATCAATCTTGTCTCAATCTATTTATAGATGCCAATTTCATCTCAATCCATCTCTGTATGGAGATTTTTGACACCCGACACCGTTTTAGCCACTTTTGACCAAAACTCACAACTTATAACTCCCATTTGCCACCCAAGGCAATTTAACCATTCGAAATCATTCACACAGGTCCTATTTCACTTAACCAACTTATCCAAGGAGGTTTCACCTCAAAGGAACTACTCCTTTGAGATTTGACCTTATTGAACCCTAATTGACAAAACGGGCTACAGGCTCTAAAACATAACAACAAGGTCCAATTTCATCTTTAGGCTCACATATATCACGACTCCACATACACAGCACATACAACACAATTCCATATCCATAACATGCCAGCAATATCAACTCCTTTACAATAACAATATCAATATCGCTACTTAGTTACAAACCATCTATCATACTTGGCACAAAGTACATATCCAAAATAAACATACATTACACAGACCTAGTATTCCTAAGTTCGATACTACTCCCTTGTCTTCTTAAGACTAATGTCAGAATCTTCACCTGAAATGTTAGTTTATGGGAAAAGGGGTGTGAGACAAAGTCTCAGTAACCAGGGACAACCACATGCATATATACATATAACTCATACAGTCTCATCAATGTAATATGAAATGGAATGTATGTCTCCCTCGCACATAGTTAGAACCAGGAGTTGTCGTCATAACATGACATTTCATATAGGCAATTCTCTCCCAACAATTGGTGAAGACTGATTCCAGGATATTACCAAACTTACCTTATACTAATGCAATCCGGCTAAAGGTTACACTAGTGCTCGGATCGTGGCTCTCCTTTACCTAGACCACCTTGAATTGGTGGTGATCTAGGGAAAGTGCAATCCATTATTGCTTGGTTCCCTTGGCTATAAGCGAGGATTAGTGACAGGGATCCCATCCTTGTCCTTCTTTATCATATATCATATCATCATATCATCGTATATCATATCATCATCACTACCTAAACCACCATATATCACAATCTCATAATGTTATATGGTGATGCTCATGTCATATCATCATATAATCATCATCATCATCATCATTTATCATAATATCATGCATGCATCATGTCATGTTACGTCAACATCATCATCATCATCTTTAATCATCATCATAATCATCATACCCTATGTGTCTAGCTATGTGCATACTACGATATAAAGACAAACCATACACACATACATATATCCATATTATGGTATAAATGGAAACATGCATATATATATACATATATACCAACCTAATATACATATACAATACAAACACTCGGTTATCTCAGGTTGTCAATACCACACACATATGATTCCACTAGCTTATCAAGTTATCCAGCACACTTAAACCCTTTTCGGTCAACCAAACAACTTTCACAATACCATAATATCTCAATTAACATACAATACCATTCAACCAAACATCATAATTTGGCTATTTAGGCCTAACCCAAGGTTCCAACACCACTTTCATGCATCATTGAACTCTTAAGGACCATTCCAACACTAAACAATCCCATATATTTTGATTCCTAAGAGCCTCAACTGAATATAAGCTAGGGTTAAGATTAAATCATACATAATCCTTTTAAAACTCATACCCAAGGAACAAGAATACCAAAACACACTTTATTAACCCCATTTCATCCATTTTAATTTATGGGATTCTGCCAAAACCAAAGATCCCAATATATATCCAAGAAAACCCAACTCAAAATTGAAGAAAATGGATAGGGAGGAGTAGGAATCACTTTCTAACCAAGATCCAAGCTTCAAGAGGCTGAAAATCACTTCAAATAGCTGAAAATTGCAAACCCTAGCAAAGCTACTTGCTGTTTCTCTGTCGCTCCCTCTATTTCTTTCTTTTCTGTCTAACATAAATGATTCGGATTTAAGCAAAAACCTCGATTCCTACTGCGGTCCCAGGCAAGCTCGCCATGGTGCCACTGCTTTCGGTAGGAAAACATCATTCTGGAGCTCACTCTCGCCTCAATGGCCCTGCTTCTTACTGTGACTTGGAGCTCTTTCTGCCTTCACTTGAACTTTCCTTCGTCTTGTTTCCTCTGGTTCTGCATACAATGCCAAATATACTTGGTTAGCTAGGGACCAAGTTAGGGACAATGTAATGAGGGTTGTTACATTCAACCAAGCATAGCTAGCTACCTAATGCAGTCCCATTTATATCCCCTCACAACCCTATAGTCAAATCAAATGGGTTGTGAATGTCCAAGTCAACAACATAGTTAGCTTCTTACTTGCGATGTCAGCCACTATTTGTCAAATCAATTAGTTTTAAGGCCATCAAGAAACTAATTTGCAACGGCAATTTTTATGGCTAGTACCTATACTTTAAACCAATATGCTATAGTGCATAGATATGTGTATGAGTATCAAGTATAACACGATATGATACATTAGATATGATAAGTTTTAAAATATTAAAATGCGAGTGGGAAATATATACATATAAAATTATATATATTCAATAAATTAATGTATAAAAAATAAAAATATAAAAAATTTGAGTGTAGACAAGTGTTTTGAAAGCAATATAAATATATCTAAACCAATAATCAAATTGAGTTTTTTTAATAAACTCTCAAGTTATTTTAGAACTCTATGAGAAGGTAAAACTAATAATATGTCTGTACATATATTGTATCTTATACATATTGGATATGAGTATTTTTTTTTAAAAGTATGAGTGCAATAGAACAAACATATTAATAAACATTATTCAAAATTAGGTGCATGAAAAATCACGATTCATTATAATTTTTCAAACTAGTAACTAAAATTAATTCAAACAATTACTACATAAGATCACACAAGAGGCTCTATGCTATAGCTAGGCTGTCACAATGCAATGCACAACGTGGTCTTCGATGCCAACTATAAGCATATGCTGGCCGGATACCAAAGATGAAGCCGACCTTCATTTTGAAAACTAATGAATCGACTTTTTTTTTTTTTAAGTTTTTGTCTCTACGCAGATTTTGGATTTGGTCTCTCTTATATAACTCCTCATTCGAACAAAACAAGTGACAAAGAGATAGGAGGATATAATAAAAATGGCTAAGGTCACTCTCGTTAGTGTTGCTCTGGCTTTCACATTTCTTCTTGTAATGACCTCCATTGCTCAGAGTAGACCAATAACCCCAACTATTAAGTTTGTCTATTTGTTTTTGTTACTCCTAATTAACTTATAACCATCAAACTGTTATATCCCACTATGTTGCGGATAATTAATACTTAATACATGATATAAGAAGTGTAAAAAATTGCATTATTCATAAGTTGTGCTCAGTGTGACTAATCTTGGGTTTTGTGTATATACACGGGACTCACTTTAGTTATGGTGTAAATTATGCAAATGTTATTTTTAAACTTGAAACTTGTTTTTACTGTAGTAACCAAATTCATGCAGTGGAAGAAGGAGAAACGTCACTACGCCAATTCTGGGTTTTATTGGCGCTCAATAGTTGGCGTTTCCTATGTAAACGCCAACTAAAATGAAATGTAAAAAAAAAAAATTTTTTTAGTTGGCGTTTATGTCAGAAACGCCAACTAAAGTTGCTATTTTAGTTGGCGTTTCCTTATAAACGCCAACAAAATTATTTAAAAAACTAAAAAAAAAGCTATTAAATATTTTAGTTGGCGTTTCTTTTAAAAATGCTAACTTTAATTATCAATTTAAAAAAATTATTAAATATTTTAGTTAGCGTTTCTTGAAAAACGCTAAATATAGTTACCAACTTTAGTCTGCGTTTTCAACACAAACGCCATGTAAAGTTATTTAAATAATATTTTAAAAAAATTTGCAAAACCTAAATCCACTTTCTGTTCCTTGTTCCAAACTCGCGCACTCCGTCCTCCTCTCACTGCTGCCCTGTGGTGTTTTTCTTGCTCTGCGTCTCAGTGAGTTATCTTCGTCCAGTCTCGGCGCCGTGAGTGTGGCCGTTGGGATCTCTAACCACCGTCACCATCCTTCCAATTTCATCTCTCATCAGCCATAGGGCGCGCTAGGTCCATCTTTACCTTCAAATCTCAGATTTCATAGTCTCCAGCAGTCTCTCGCTCTCTCCTTCCTTGCCTTCTTTAGCCTCCATCAATGGATTCCTCTAATCTGAATTAGTCCACCATGCCCTAAAGTTCTCGCCCTTACACCGTGCCCTAAACTGCCAATATCACAGTTGCGTGTCAACCATTATACCTCAGATTTCTTGGTTATACTAATTCAAGGTACTAAACCTTCCCACCATTAATTTCCTGTAGGTTATATTGGTTCAAGTTATTGTTACTAGACTTAGTATGTGAATATAATCCATCGTGTAATTTTCTTATTAATCAGTTTTATTGTGTGCCTTTCTTCTTTTCTTCGTAAATGAGAATTATTTGGAGTCTCAAGTTACCAAACTTAAAAAAAGAAAATTCTAAGTTGTTAAATTTAGATTAATACATGAAGCTTGCTTGAATATGTATCTCAACTTAACCTCATCTGGTGTTGCTTGGTTAACTTTGCTAGTTTTAGATTAATACAGGAATCTTGGTTGATTGTATCAGTTGGCAATT
The DNA here is from genome assembly GCA_026686845.1 of Adenanthera pavonina. Lineage (NCBI taxonomy): Eukaryota > Viridiplantae > Streptophyta > Magnoliopsida > Fabales > Fabaceae > Adenanthera > Adenanthera pavonina. The sequence goes on along the minus strand of JAIVEN010000005.1, from coordinate 20,145,547 downwards.
GATAAGTTGATGATTTAATTTGAGGTAGCAGCTTGTAGATTTGACTCTATGACTTGTTTGCTATAGTTTCAAACAACATTGGGATTGCTATGGCTACTCCATATGGTTTAGTTGTACCAAACATAAACCTGGTCAATCCCTTTCTATATTGGAGGCTAGTTTACACCCTTACAATTGTCTATGTTCATTAATAACTAATAAAGTACTTTATACTTGAATTATTTATCATTTAACTTGTTGCTTCACTTGTATGAAGGTGTCATTGGTGCGCTTGTTTCATATTGACAGAATTTTTAGTGCTAGCCCATCAGATATCTACTTTGTCTGAGGTATACTTCCTAATTATGTTTATGTTAAAGTTTTGTATTAGTTAGCCAAGTCAGGTGATTTTTGCTAAGTGGTTAATGCTATGGTTCTTTAGTTGTTATGCTGCCAGTTTGTCTTTCAAAGTTATAATTTAGTAAATGAAAAGCTATGGATAGTTGATTTGGATGGTTGGCAACATATAATTGGAACTCTTTTTTTGTCTATGTTGTTGAATACTTTTGCTAGTTAAGGACTTGAAAAGTAACATATGCTTTAATAAATCAGAAAGTAAAGTTAGGAAAAACAAATAATTGTAGTACAATTAATGAATCTAGTTTTTTTTATGTAGCAAGAATATTAATGTATTAATCATGTGGTTATGGTATTTAATCCATATGAAATAACGTGGCCTGTAAGTTGGTGTTGTATTGTAGAATTATTGGGAGGCTCAACTTGGGAAGAACACTGCCAAAATTTATACAGAAGTTATAAAAGGTTACACAACTTAATAAAAGTATGGATCGGAAATGGATGTCTGCGAATTGTTTGACTCAGGAATATTGGGATGGAGTGAAAGAGTTTGTTAGGTTTGCAATTGAGCATGCTGATAACCCCGAAAAAATTATATGCCCTTGCTTGAAGTGTTGCTATGGGAGGCTAGTTAGTGCAACTGACTTGGAATCACATTTAATTTGTAATGGAATTGATCGAAGTTACACACGATGGACAAGGCATGGTGAGACGAATAATGATTATAGCAGTAATACGTATAGTGGGAGCTGTAGATCGAATGATTTCGACACAAGCACACTTGAGGCCGATCGTCTTGAAGAGCTGACCAATGTGATTGAGGATGAACTTAAGGATTGTCCGGGGATGTTTGATAGGTTGAAGAGGGATGCAGAAAAACCATTGTACTCTGGATGCATTAAGTTCACGATATTGTCAGCTGTGTTGAAGCTATACAACTTGAAAGCAGGCAATGGATGGAGTGATAAGAGCTTCACAGAATTGCTTGCACTTTTGAAGGATATGCTGCCAGAGGATAATGAGCTTCCTAGCCGAACATATGAGGGTAAACGAATGTTAAGCTATATAGGGATGAGCTATGAGAGGATACATGCTTGTCCTAACGATTGCATCTTATTTCGGAAGGAATTTGCATCATTAGACAAGTGTCCTAAATGCAATGCCCAACGTTATAAGAAGAAATAATCGAGTCCAGTGAAGGTAGTTTGGTATTTTCCCATCATACCTAGATTTAGACGCATGTACAACAGTGTGGAGAATGCGAAGCTCTTGACATGGCATACAGATGATAGAATTAAAGATGGGAAGCTTAGACATCCTGCAGATTCTCCACAATGGAAATTAATTGATCGTGACTATGAAGATTTTGGGGCAGAAGCTAGAAACCTACGTCTTGCATTATCTACTGATGGAATGAACCCGCATGGTATGCAAAGTAGTACACACAATACATGGCCCGTGATTTTGGTGATTTATAACTTGCCTCCGTGGCTATGCATGAAGCGAAAATTCATGATGTTGTCTTTGTTAATTTCTGGACCTAAACAACCCGGAAATGATATAGATGTATACTTGGCTCCACTAATTGATGACTTGAAGCTATTATGGGAGAGTGGTGTAGAGGTGTATGATGGGTATAGGAAGGAACCATTCAATTTAAGAGCTATGCTGTTTGGTACAATTAATGATTTTCCAGCATATGGGAATTTGTCTGGATATAGTATCAAAGGAGAATTTGGTTGCCCTATATGTGAAGAAGACACACAATCGATTCGGTTAGAGTATGGTGGGAAATTTGTCTTTCTCGGGCATCGGAGATTTTTGCATCAGGGACATCGTTATAGAGGGTGGAGAAAAGCATTTGATGGGAATATAGAAGACGGAAGAGAACCTGTTCCGTTAAGCGGTGAGGACCTGTTTGGAAAGGTACAACATTTGACTAACAACTTTGGGAAACCTTTTGCCAGACACCTTGGGACAAGTGGGTGGAAGAAAAGGTCAATTTTCTTTGATTTGCCATATTGGAAGTCCTTGTATGTGAGGCACTTCCTTGATGTGATGCACATAGAAAAAAATGTATGTGATAGCATTATTGGTACGTTACTCAATGTGAAGGGAAAGACCAAAGATCGTAAGAAGGCGAGACTGGATTTGGTTGCTATGGGAATTAGAGGAAAATTGGCACCGATCAAGGACAAACGGCGTACTTATCTTCCACCAGCTGCTTATACTTTATCTAGAAAAGAAAAAGTATCTCTTTGTGAATTCCTTGATGGAGTTAAAGTTCCGGAGGGGTACTCATCAAATATCAAGAACCTTGTATCTATGAAAGACTTGAAGTTGAAGGGTCTAAAGTCTCATGATTGTCATGTTTTGATGGAGCATATGATGCCGGTGGCTATACGATCCATTTTGCCGAAAAAGGTGCGAGGGACAATCACGAAACTATGTTTCTTTTTCAAGGCTATTGGCAGCAAAGTCATTGACCCTAGGAAGTTGCCCACATTGCAAAGACAAATTGTTGTCACTTTGTGTGAGCTTGAGATGTATTTCCCGCCTTCATTCTTTGACATGATGGTTCACCTAACAATACTCCTAGTTAGGGAAACACAAAATGTGTGGCCCAGCGTATATGAGATGGATGTACCCGATTGAGCGTTACATGAAGATATTGAAAGGGTATGTGAAAAATTGAAGTAGACCAGAGGGATGTATTGTTGAAAGGTACATAGCCGAAGAAGCTGTTGAATTTTGTACTGAATACTTATTGAGTGTTGATAACATTGGGCTTCCAAGGTCTCGTCACTTGGGTAGAACAAGTGGTGAAGGGATTCGGGGAAGTGAAATAGTTAGTATCTCTAGGATACAGTGGGAGCAAGCTCACCTGTATGTCTTGCACAACTCGGATGAGGTTGATGAATATGTGGGAATGCACAAGGAGAGAATTAGAACCTTGAACCCTAATAAGAATGAGAGTTGGATATCAAAAGAACATAATCAACTTTTTATACATTGGTTGCGTGATCACATCCTCACAGAGTTGGAGAGGACTTCTAGTTCAGTTTCGGTCAGGTTGAAACAGTTAGCTATGGGTCCAAGCATGTATGTACGATCTTACACTGGTTATCTTATCAATGGGTACACGTTCTATACAAAAGAGCAAGATGATAAGAGCATAATGCAAAATAGTGGGATAACCCTTATAGCTCAATCAATGCATATATCTAGTGTTAAAGACAAAAACCCCATTTTTGCACCCATGTCATACTTTGGGGTAATTGAGCACATATGGGAATTGGACTACATCTCATTCCGGGTACCTGTCTTCAGTTGTAAATGGGTTGACAACAACAACGGCCTCCGAGTTGATGATTCAGGGTTCATTCAAGTGGATCTTAATAGGGTGGGGTATAAAGATGAACCTTTTATTTTAGCATCCCAAGCCCAACAAGTGTTTTTTGTCACTGATCCTGCTAATAAGAAGTGGTCAATTGTTATGCTAATGAACAAAATAATTGACACCTTAGATGATGGTCAAGACTATCAAGATGCGTGCATTGAGGATGATCCTTTCCATGGGACATCACTTGATACTGATCCTGGTGGAGATGATACCCTTTATGTGAGAGATGACCATCAAGAAGGTACTTGGATTTGGAAGAGGGGACGGATTAGTGAACATCTGTAAAGAAAGAGGAAAAGGTTTGAATTATCGAATATTTTTTATTATTTGCCTTAGTTTGAATTTTATTTCCTTCGACATGTATAATTTTTTGATGTTTTATTAGTTTTTTTTATGTGTTGTATTTGGTTTAAATTATTTTTCCTTCTTTGATATCTTACATGTTTGTTGGAATTTTATTGTAGGTAAATGGCATCCCCTTCTGCTCATGATCATGATCGTGGTGCTGATGATGGTCAAGAAGAGCTACAGAAATATATCAAACAGCACCGGCGTGGCTTGACTATGTTGAAAGAGGTGATACACGCCCGACACACTGGCCAAAAGATTCATGTCGAATGGAATCGCAAAGGCAATCCAATACAAAAGGGTGGACAAAAATTGAGCAGTTATATTGGAGTCGCTGCGAAGTTGAAGGTTCCAATCTCCCATCCTCACAGGGATTGGAGGAAAGTCCCTGATCCTGTGAAGAATAGTATTTTCAAAGATATAGAGGTAATAATATAGTATGTCATTTGATTATAATGTGTGTACATATATATAGATAATAATTCTTGTCGGTAATGTATGTTGCAGTCTGCTTTTGACATCAATAATAGTCACAGGAGACACATATATATGAAGGCTGGTGTCGCACTCCGAAATTTTCGATCCATTCTCACTAGATTCTTCTTGAGAGATGCAGCTGGCAACTTTGCTGTTAATCCGCCTCGGTTGTTTGAGTTGTACATTACACAGGAACACTGGGATGCTTTTGTTGCTAGGCGTCGTGAAGAATCTTTTCAGGTAAACCATTTCTGTCATTGTTGGTCTTCAATTAATTATAGTACATATATTTAGTCATTGAATAAAAGTCTGCTTTGTTGTGTGCATTATTAACATAGTATGTTATTTCATTGAATATTCTTATTGCGACTTTTTTGGTGGACATAAACCTAATCATATGTACTTTATCTTAGTTTTTGTTACACTAAAACTAATATTCTGCATAACTTTTCAGAAATTAAGCCAAGCCAATAGTGACAGAGCCAAGAAGCAGCAATACCCATATAGAGGGGGTCGTCAAGGATACCATGGTATAGAGGTTAAGATGGTACGTGGTTTGATAATTGATTTTTCTATGAATGACACTTATGTTCAAATACTGACACATTTGCTTATTTGTGATCAAACATAGCAATCAAAGGAGGGGTCAGAAGGGAGGGAAATCGAACGCCATGAGCTATGGATAGAATCTCGCAAGAACAAGGATGAGATAATTGACAATGACAACGTTCGGAAAGTTGCCGAGTCAATAGTTAGTATTATTGTATTATATATTTTATTTACATATATATTTTCAAATACTTATTATTTAGTTGCAAAATTTATATTTTGTTTCTCTTTCTTCCACAGAATGAACTCTCTAATTCGATGCCTCATCACTGCTGCTCCATTAGTAAAGGTATATTACTTGAAAGTATACTAACTTGATACTAGATGTCTTGAATGAGCCACTACATTCAAAGGTTCATATTAGAGGACCTATAGACATGTACTATTGTTATGTGTATATTAAGGTGGTTAATCTCAAAATTTCCCACTTTGTTACTTAGTTGAAGGGGAAGAATAAGGTCAGAGAGTCAGGATATTCGAAGGAATCAGTAGCTCCACCACTCATGCAGCCGCCCAGGCATCCAGTTCCAGACACCTTTCGAATGATGATTGTCAAGTTTCTACCACATTCGCTTAAGGGCAAAGTCGAAAAACGTGTGAAATTTGCCAAGAACATTTATACTAAGGTAGTTTTTGAAAGTATCAACACTGAAATTGTTGATTACATCATCCATCGGAAGTGGATTGGGGTTGCGAATGTTAACTTGTACATAAGGTACTTGATATTAATCTATTTGTTTTAATTTTTTTCAATTTAGGCCTTCATATTAACCTATGTTGCTTTTTATTTTGTTTCTAAACTTTAGATATCTCTACGAGACATTTTTGGAGCCTTGCAATCTTACAAACAAATTTATATTCATCCATCCTGAAGAGGTTGCTGCTTATGCTTCAAAATTGCCGGACAGTAAGATTACTGAATAGCAGCAGTTAATTGCGGATGCATTCACTGCAAGGGCTGACAAAGATGTCTTATTCTTGGTTCCGTATCATAATGTGTAAGTAAATTCTCAGGATTTAATGTATTTGACTTCATCTGCTGAATTATAATTTCCTAATGACACTGGTTATTTTTTCATAGTGGACACTGGATGTTAATTGCAATCAATCCATTGGAGCCAACTATCTATTTTTTTGATCCTTTGAATTATGATCCGGAACTTCGCGAACAAATGATGGGGATAATTAATAAGTAAGGAACCTAGATATATTTTTAATTTTTTTAATGATTAATACTTATATGTAATAATTCAAATTAGCTAGGTTTTGCTCAGTCTAACATTTTTTATATTTTATGGTTAAACAGTGCTGTGTCAATATTTCGAGCGGGCCCGGGTTGTAGAGATAATCATAAGGGCAAAATGGTAAAACCCTTAGCTTCCTCGTTATAAAAGTGGCAGAAGATACGAGTATGTATAAATTTATATTTAATCAACAATTGTTGAGATTAATATTTCTGTATTGTATAATTAATATAAGTTTCCTCTTTAGTGTCCAAAACAACCAAATGATAATGACTGTGGATACTATGTGATGCTATTCATGAAGGATATCATCACACATGGTGATAGCATAATCCCAGACACGGTATGTAATTTTATATTTACATTAAGGCTTATAAAATTTTGTCATTTTCACTTATTTATAATTTTTTAATTTATAGTACTTCCCTGACACCTCTTATGCCGAGTACTCTGATACACAAATAGAGGAACTCATCGAAGAGTGGTGTAGCTTCGTCCTTGATAAGTGCTTATGAATAGAGAGGTAAATTTAACCATGCTGCAATTTAAAATTCTATAGTTGCTTTCTTAATTTGATTATTTCTACTGTGTGGCATCTGTGAGAATTATATCAATATTAGTCATGGAATTTGTCAACAGGGTTACTGATGACATAGGATTGGTAAATAGTTTATCATTGGCTATTTTGCTGAAATGTGTGATTTTGCCATGGCTACCACAGGATTATGGCAAGTTTATACTCAGGAACTGTCTGTATTTGGAACTCCCAATCTCAGGTACCTGAAAATTTTTTAATTGAAATCCTGTGTATTGTTATAACTTGTTAGTGCGTTTTAGCCAATGGAGGGTTGTAATAATTATGGTGGATATATTGCAGTGGAATAAATTTTCTTGTGTGCCTTTTGCATTCTTCTATTCAAACTGACAGATTAGAATTGTGAAATTCATAACTATGGCTCTGGATACCCCATGTTTGTTTTCACCATTTCCTTGGCCAAGTCTTTTGAGGTTACTGAGTTACCAGGTACATGATCCTTGTTTTTTCTTTAGCAAACCAATTTTTACCTGTACTGCCAAAATTGTTTGAAAGTGTATCTTTTCTCACTATTATTATAACTCAAAATATATACCACAATGGAGCTGAAGTACAACATGATTTTGCAGTTAGGTCAGCCAAATTTGTTGCACGCAAACAGTGGGTGGTTGCTGGAGCATATAATTACAACACAATGGATGAAGTTAAAGTTTTTGAGGCACATACAGATTACATTAGGTGTGTGGCAGTTCATCCTACCCTTCCTTACGTGCTGTCATCATCTGCTGATATATGCTCAAAAAGCTTTGGGATTGGGAGAAAGGCTGGGTTTGTACTCAGATATTTGAGGGGCACTCTCATTATGTGATGCAAGTGACATTTAATCGTAAAGATACTAACACCTTTGGTTGTATTCTTGGCTTCTTCCTGCACATTCTGTTGTCAATAACTGAAATTTATTCATGGTTTTCTTTTTTCTTTTTTTAATTAGTTTGCTTCTTAATTGATCACTGGAATTTCCACTGGCCGGTACTATAAATGTAATAATATATATTACTCCATCTTGTTATGTTTTACTCCAATTTCTGGGTTCACTGGATGTGGTTGATAATGAATAACTGTAGGTTGTGTAGCGTAACAGTAAAATATAAAAAAAAATAATGATAAAAAACATTGGCGTTTAATGGTAAACGCTAAGAAAAATCATAAAAAACGTTGGCGTTTATTGATAAATGCCAACTAAAGTGAGACTTTAGTTGGCGTTTTAGTTAAAAACGCCAACGTTTCTTAATGTTTTAGTCGCCGTTTTGAACAGACTTTAGTTGGCATTTTGTTTGTAAACGCCAAATAAAACCTTAAGAAAAATTGGCGTTTATTGATAAACGCCAACTAAATGGAGACTTTAGTTGGCGTTTTACTTAAAAATGCCAACGTTTCTTAATGTTGTAGTTGGCGTTTTTATCAAAAACGCCAACTGAAGTGAGACTTTAGTTGGCGTTTATCAATAAACGCCAACTAAATACTGAAGAAACGTTAGCGTTTTTCAAACGCCATTGTATTTTAAAGACTTTCATCAACGCATTAATAGATGGCGTTTTTAAAATGCCAATAAATTTGAAAAAAAACGCCAACTATTCCTAAATTTGTAGTAGTGCGTGCTTGTCTATCGCCCAAAGGTTCAACTTGGAAGAACGTCATTTCCTTTTCAACTTGGAAGAACGTCATTTCCTTGAAATAAATCCCAACATCAACTGTGAATCTTTGTGGGCCAATGGGTGTGTGTTGATGGAACAGTGGTTTGATTAAGTTGGATTTGGATATATGCAGTGTCAGTGAATAATAATAAAACCAGCAATAATAAGCTATAATAGTTAGAAACGCGGTTTCTAGGGGTCATTGTAGCTTTGTTTTACAACTTCAAGTGATATGTATGAAATAAATGTATCAACCAACCAATGTATGACTATGTTTTTCTTCGTTATTGATTATAGCTTTATTATTATAGGAGAACTAATAATATGCGGCTTGGTCACAGGCACATGATGCATCATAATAATTAATGGCTAGCGAAGAATAATTATTGATTCTAGGGGGAAAAAAAACGTAGACATCATTTTAATATTTTTATTATCAAATTGTTTTTATGAAATTATAATCTTTTCATATATGTTATTTTATCAAAGAATTTGATAATACAATATAAAGAACTTTTAACTCAATGGATATAATATTGACTACAAAATTATTCACAACTCTATTAAAAATATTCCATTATCGATTCTAAAATACATTTTTATTCATTAAAATTTATATTGATATAGCTTAAAATTAATAAGATACCCTTATAATACGAATTCTCTAATTTATATCCTCATCAAACCAAAATAAATTTTAAAATATTTATATAAAACATTCACGCTAATATTTTCTACTTATTAACATTAAAAATATAACATATTTATTGGATAATTTTAGATAATTAATTATCGTAATATTTAAATGATGTGTTTAAAATTATTAAATTAAAAATCAATAAAAGTTATAATAAAATAAAAACATGTCAATTGTATCAATATAAAATATAAAAAAGTGGATGAAATTATACTGTTTACAAGCCATGACAATGTGGTTTGTCTTGATCTTTGGGCAAATGCACGATATTCATTCAAGTTGAAAGTTAAAATTTAATTAAAAAAAGTAAAAGTGTCCTTAATAAATATGTATATTAAGGGTATTTTAGTTCAAAAAAAGTTGTATATGGTAAGTTGATGGCATATTAATTGTTGGGAGGATGGAATTACAATCTTGAAAACAAAGATGATATTTATGTAACATAACTTTTAATTTTAATGGAAGTCAATGTAAGTTTGTAAAATAGAGTAAAGATCTTTGTAATTAAGGTAAAATATAATTTGATCGAAAAAAAAAGGTAAAATATAAGAGAGATCAAAATGTTTTACTCATTTTCCTGAAATATGAAATAAAGCTTCATTTGATTCTAGCTAGCTAAAGTTCCAAAAGAATTTAAATAGAGCGTTAAAAGAAGGCTCAACATATAACGACAAGTTGATAGAGAAGAACTCCTTTGGTTGGAAAAAATATGGTTCGTTTTAGTACATAAAATTAAATGAAAAATGTCACCGAAAATAAGGCAATGAGAAATTTGATTTTAATGAGGAAAAATATTTTTATGCTTCAATTTAAAAAAATAAATAAAAATAAAAATTATGAATGCATAAAAATTATCATATATACTAACAAGGTTTTGGCACAGTTAATAAATAGTTGTACCACCTCACTTTCATACCTTATTTTTTATGTATTAGACTTCATTTAAAGTTCATTTTAATAGATTTAGAGACTTCAAACACTTAAGGAATTAAAACAGAAAAATTAAAATTTTCTCACTATTCATGTGGTCAACCCATGTTCTCGATTAAACTTTGAAAAATCATAAATAATTCTAAAAAAATTGAATGAATATGATTCAAGTCTCTAAAAATAATTCAAAATATTCTCTACATGAAAAAAAATAAGAAACAAATCCTTTAGAAAAATTTAATTTTTTATGGTATTGTTCATTTGGCACCCTATTTTCCAGACTGAAATTTGAAAAACCCTAACTAATTCTAGAAAAATTGTATCAAGGTAGTTCAAGTCTTTAAAAATAGTTTAAAATATTTTAAACATGGAAAAATAAGAAAATGAACCTTTAACATGCCAATTTGTATAGTATTTCACTCGAAATTTACTGTTTATTTGGTAATTTTATAACTTTCTAGATTTCTAACATCAATTTCAAAAATTCATATCTATTTCCATACTTAACTAATTTGAATGATCTTTGACTTCCTAGAAAGCTCATTATGTCTACCTCCAAGAAATATGAGCTATTCATACATTATAACCTATTCTGGATAGAATTGCCCTTGCCAATCTTTCAGCAAACCAAATGAACAATTTTGAGGTCATACTTGCTAAAACTAACTTATAACTTGATTACATTAACATAACTCATTCACAATCCATACTTAAACATTATAAGAAACTCAAAAGTGCATAGTTACATAAAGGTACAGATTTAAAAGTTCATACATAATTTTGCATAATAATTCAAAATAACATATCATAACTTCAAATATATAATAAGTCAATCATCATTCTCTCCTTCATTCTTCTTAGCTCTTCCTTGTTATTTGACATAACTTGGTCCTAGCATGTTAATGATATGGGATTGTGAGATTTAAGAATCACAGTACCAAATACACTTAAGGCATTTTTATCATCATGCAAACTTAAAAACATCATCCAAACCACATTGGAAAATTTAATAATATAAAATACTATATTGTCAATAAAAATTTTAGTAGAGTTTCCCTCAGAAATGGACATCAAGGGCATTACCCTTACATTAGAAACAACCAAAATCAATCACAAAACATCAAGACAACAATATGGCAATCAAATATCATCATAAAAACATCTCAAGATAACATAAAGCAAGAATTGTAAATATCATATTTTTACTTTCTTTCAACCTTTCCAATACCTTTCTCGAGCCTTCTCAAACCCTAATACATCACCAAACACTTACTAATTTCACTAATTCCTTGGGCCATATTATAAAGAATCATAAAACCCAAAAATACCATATTTCTTATCTTGGGCTTTCTCTTGGAAACCTAAATTTTTATTAGTAATTTATGTATGAAAAATTCATTTTTACCATTGGTTGCATGAAATTCCAACTCCTTTTGTAACAACCCTCATTACATTATCCCGGAATTGGTCTCCAACTAACCAAGTATTATTGATGTCATGTGCAGAACTAGAGGAACCAAGACGGAGAAAAAGTTCAAGTGGAGATAGAAGAAACTCCATGCCACGGCATAAAGCTGGACCGCCATGGCGAGAGAGTTGAATTTTAACTCAAAAATTTCAGGCCAAGAACACTGATGCCACGGTAGGCTTATCTAGAGCCATAGTGAGCAAGCAAAATTTTGTATAAACCAGAAATATTTCAGTCGGACAGAAGAAGAGGAAACAGAGGGAGCAACAATGAGGCTGCATTAGGGCTTCAAGAATCTGGCCAAGGGGGATGATTTTTGGACTTTAGGAGCTTCAATCTTAGTTAGTAAGTGATCCTTAACCTTCCCTCCTCACTTTTCTCTTCGACTTTTGGTTTGGAATAGGTGGGAGTATATGAGTTTTTGAGTTGGGGAAGAATCTACAAATTAAAATGCTTTATTTGATGTTGTAGAAGTGTTATGTGGTGTTAGGAGGCTTTGGGTATAGGTTTTGGTTGGATTACGATAGGTTTGAGTTAAACCCTAGGTTAGATTTTGGAAAAAAGAGTGCAAATCCGAAGTTACATGTGTCAGTGTGTGTTCGAATGGTAGTTTAAGGTTCATTGGTATGTGTGTACGTCATTAAAACTCTAAGTTAAGCTTGGACGGCTAGGTTGTGGATTTTAGTGTTATAGGAGTTATGTCAATTAAAGGTATTAAGTTGTTGTAGCAGTTGATTGGCTAATTGGAGGCATATAGTTCATGATTTGGTGCTCTGGAGGTTTGCCTAAACTCTTGTGTGTGGTTTTGGTAATCCGAGGTAACCGAGTGCTTGTACATTTTTGTTATATGTTAATATATATATGCATATCTCTGTTCACACCACAATATCGTTTTGTGTATGTGTATAGTTTTTCTATATATCGTGGTATGCACAAAACTAGACGAGATAGTATATAATGATGATAATATGTGTTAATGTGAATATATGATGATGATGATGATGAGTATGAGTTTGTATATGTGCATATGTGACTGTGGCACCCTCATATTATTGCATGCTAGCATGACCATGATGAAGATTATGATGATGATATATATATATGAGTGTGCTTTGATGCATGTTAGCATGGCATGTACATCACCACCCCATGAGCATAGAGAGATGTGGTGTATTGGGAGGTGGTAATGAGATAAGATATGATGATATACGATATGATGATGTAAAAAGATCTCTGCCACTAAATCCTCTCCTTGGGAGAGCCAGGTGACAGTGAACTGTGATATGATATGATGATGATATGATTTGGTGATAGGATGTAATATCTCTATTGCTAAATCCTTTCCTATGGCTAGAAGAGTCGAGAGGCAGTAGATTGCACCTTCCCTAAATCACCACCATTCGTGGTGGTCCAAGGGAAGGAAAGCAATGGTCCAATCACTAGTATGACCTTTGGCCAGGTACACGAGTGTGAGGCGAACTTGGTGATCTCCCAGACTTAGTCTTCACTAACTGTTGGAAGGGAATTACCTATTGAAATATCGTATCATGATGCCAGCTTATGGTTCTAGCTGTGTTAAGGAAGACATGCATTGGGATATGATTTCATTGTGCATTCATGGCACCACGTGCATTATTGTGTGGATTATTATATATATGTTGTTTATGGCTGTCCTCAGTTACTGAGACATTGTCTCACACCTCCTCTATGACTAACCTTTCAGGTGAAGACTCTGGAGCTAGTTCGGAGAAGACCAAGGAACTGCAGGCCTCTCTATTTTTGGGAATTCCAATTATAATTAGTGGTTGTAATTTAGTTTATGTAATTATGTGCCAAGTAGGTTGTTATTGCCTAGTTGTATGTACGTGTATCCTAGGAGTATAGAGATGCATGTAATATAATGATGTGTGATGATGATGATGGACCCCAGTATGGGTCTTTAATGTAGAAACAGGTGTCTGTAAGCTAGAATGACCCTATGTGGGAGCCCAAATGTAGTTTTGGGCCAGGTATGTAAATTTTGGGCACATAGCCTATTATGTGACTTTGGGGTTCAAATGGGTCAATTCTCGGAGAAGAGATTTCTTCAGGGAAAAACCTCCTTGGATAAGCAAATAGAACCTGTGTGCAAGGTTCTTGAGTGTTAAATTGCCTTTGGTGGTAAATGGAGATGTTAATTTGTGAATTTTGGCCAAAAAGTGGTAAAAATGCTGTTGGGTATCCAAAATCTCCATACGGTGATGGATTCAAGTGAAATTAGTGCCTATGGTTAGATTGAGATGAGAGTGACCTATAGGAGTTGGAATCAGGTCAATTGAAGATCGGACCAAGAAGTTGTCCACGGCGGAAGTTCACTTAGAAAATCAGCAATTTGCTTATATGAGTTCTGATGCTGAGGTTGTGGTGCCAAGCCTTAGGGCCCTACTGAGGTTGCGGTAGTACTGTAACAGGCCACGATCTTATCCTGTTCTGATGCCCTTCGGTGTTTTTTTGCTGATATGATATTTTGGGAAGTGAATTTGAGATGTTTGGGCTATGTTTGGTTAGTTGTTAAAGAAATTGGTCAAGAATAGAGGTTTGTTTTGATAAGGTGTTACACCTTCCCCCATCTTTTCTCTTGGCCAAAATCATCATCTTGGAGGGAGAAGAAGAAATTTCATCACAATTTGTTCCAAACTCATGCAATCATGTGTGCTTTCTAGCAACTTATTCATTCTCTCTCTTGGTTTCTTCGCATGAAAACACTTCCCTTTCGTTTTCCTACTCTTGGCTGAAATTATAATCCAGGAGGAGAAGAAGAAAACTTCAACTAAGCTAATCCATGCAAGCTAAACTAAACTATAAACCCTAGAGGATTGAGAGAAGAAAGCTTACCCTAAAACCTTGATTTCTTCTCTTCCTTCTTCCTCCTCTTCTTCATAGCTTCTTCATCTCTTTCTTGTGCAAAATTTCAGCTTGCTTTCTCTTTCTTTTCTTGTCCACAAGGTCGACCTAAAGGGGGTATTTATAAGCATCAAGAATTCACAAATTTCCTCCAAGTATCCAAATTAGTTTGCATCATCCATGACATCAAAATTAATAAAATATTCCTCCAATTCATATGTCAAAATTTCGGTCAATAGGAGGAGAGTAAGTGTCCATTACACGACATATTTTTTCTACTCTAGATATATCATGTAGTATTTACTTTATGATTGGACAATTTATTGGTATTTTACAGCAATTTCTAATACTGTTTACTCAAAAATATATAAAGAAAATAAACTAGTTTGGAATTTACATTTATGTTAATAATTGTCCTAAACTGTATTTTATATGAGGGCCATAGTCCTTTCTTTTTATTTTTTCTGTATTGTGGGGCCCACAGTTCGTTTTACTATTTTATTCCATTGCATCTTGCAATTTGTATCTTTTTGATCTGATCATTTTGGGTTCAATACATTATTCTAATAGGTTCAACATGTCATAAGATTTATTTCCAAATATATATTACTTTTCTAAATTTTTTAAATTTAATAATAGAAAAGGATCAAATTTAAAATTTATTCCAGTTAAAGTCAAAACTTAAATCCTTCTAAGGACCATATTTGAAATTAATTCCATTTTAAAGACTAAGCATGTGAAATTATTATTGTACCCCTCACAACATTCAATCAATTTATCACATGCTATATCTTTTTCAACTATGCTTTTATCATCACATTTTCATGTACATCATATCATAAAATTGGGGATGTTACAATAATTGGGCTCCTTAAGCATGTTGTTCTAAGTTCAATCTCTAGCTGCTACTGTATGGAAAAGATTTTGTTGGGAGGGATAAAATCTACTATGATTTGTTCTATATCTTGAAAGGATTAATCTTTAGTTATCATTTGAGAATACCCTTTGTGCTTCAAAAAAAAAAAAGAGATCATCTAAAGTGGAAGATGCCTTCAGTTTTTTTCTCCGGGGCACGTATTTTATGTTTGATTAGTAATGCAAACTTTGTGAAATTTATCCTTTAATCCATACTCATTTATCTATCGCAAATATGTTAAAAAACTTATTGAAAAAATGTAAGACTTTGATTCCTACACTTTGACAGAATTTCGAAATAGGTCCTAGCATTTCAATTTCTTTTAAATCATTCCGTATATTTTACACCGTTAATTAGGACCATTAATTTCAATGGTGAACTCAAGAAAATTAGTCAGTGGGGGAAAATGTGTGCCTTATATAAATATTAATATCCTTTGAAATATAAATTTTACAATTTATTAAATTATTATAAAAATAAAATTTATTAAAATATATTATATATAAAAAATGTTTCAAAGCTTGATTCTTACTGCGCTACCATGCTATTGATTAAGTTTGGAAATTCTTGTATGAAATGTATGTGTGGCAAATGAGGTGTCAATTACTCTCTAAAATTAGAATTTACTTTTCAAATTATTAATCCTATAAATCATTATCACATAAATGAGTAATTAATGTTCTTTATTGCATGACCTTTATTTGATATTACTTTCTCTAATTCTTAATATAAGAACATTTTAACCGAATCACATGGATTAACAATGTTAGTAAAAATTAATTAACTACTTCGATTTCTATAAAAATTCCAATATTTTTTAAAACTATCATTATTTAATCTTTTTCTCTTTTTCTTTGAATACATTAAATATGGACATTTTTTGAAAATATATAATAAATACTACCTTGTATACTATAAAGAGTGTTATATCTAGGATCAGGATAAAAAACCCTATATTTAAGACTAGAAGGAGAATCAAATAATCAATCACCAATTAATTCCTACCATTAATTAGATACTCCCTCGGTTCTGCTATATAGTGTACTTTTTTGAGAAATTTATGTTTCATAATATAGTGTACTTTACAGATTACTTTGTGTACTTTTTTTTTTCTTTTGAAGATTGCCACTGATTAATAGACTCAAATATTTGCTTATTATTAAAATATTTCATTCCCAATGCATTTAAGGAGGGTAATTTATGAAAAAGTGGAAAACTTGTTTAGCTATTAATTATTATCTTGATCCGTATGCGGTAGTTAAAATGCACTATAAATTGGAACGAAGGGAGTATAAAATCCTCATTGATATAAAAAGATGTGCATTTATTTAATAATTTTTTTTAAAATTTCAATTATATATAATACATCAATTCATATATGTATAATACATATGATAAGTGCAAATTATATATCATTAAAACATCAATTCAAGCATATAAAATTAATTATAATCTATCTATTATATATAAAATAGTAGGACTCAAAGTTGAATTTCTCTTGAGCACCTTAGCAACTGAATGACATTAGTTATTCAATAGTTTTATTTTATTTTGTTATTCAATTGTGTTATATATTATACTATTATATCATACTCCCTTTGGTCCATATTATAAGGTATATTATATGATAAGTTTTTGGTCCAAAATATGGGGCATTAGATATTTTTTCCCATTTTACCCATGTTTTTAATGCTTTATCTCTCTTCATTTATAACTCTCCAATGATAATAGAATGAGGTATTTAATAAGGGTAAAATAGGAAATGTGGGTATTTTTTGCATTGATTTGAGTTGAAAAAGTGATTTTCTTAATATGTATGTAATTAATACAAAATGTCTTATAATGTGGACCGGAGGGAGTATATTAATTGGATTAATTGATTAGATAGTTATGATTATTGTAAAAAAAACTAGATCAGACCAGTCGGTTTAGCCAAAAAAATGGTGAACTAGCCACTGATCCAGTCCGAAATAAGGTTTAAAATAAACCGGCCTTCAACCGGTAAAATCGCCAGTTTGAATGAGTTGGCCAGCTTGAAGAAGAAAACTCAACAAAAACAGAGAAGGAAGAGAGATTTTGAGAAAAATTTATTATACAACCACCAAACCATACATTGCTGTCTATCAAGGAATTAATACAAAATTACATAAGGAAGCAAGAAGATAATACACTTGGGCTAAAGGAGGAAGAGCAATCACATACTATTTGCCCAAATCAGAAGGATGCTTTATCAATCTCTCTACAGCAACAACATCGAAGAAGATGTATGAAGCCTGAGGGACGAGGATAGATGAACGACGTATAGGGAACAGAAGGGACGATGGCAGTGATGAACTGGTGTGACTTGTGAGCAACCAAACGACAAGATCAGATTCGGCAATGATGAACTGAAGTCGGCGATAGGGAGAAGGAAGAGATTAGGAGCTAACTTAGGGTTTTTGACTTTCTGAAAGACAAGGGATTTTGGCTTTAGTAATTTAAAAAAAAATGAAGAGGCGCCTTTTCTTTTATTTTTTTTTACGGGCAAGAGGCGCCTTTTCCTTTTGCCATAATCACGACGGGATGCATTTTAAACTCTGGTGACCTATGCACTATTTAATCAAATTTTAAACTCAATTAATGATATTTTATTGAATTAATGAATGTGTAAATTAATGACATAATTAAATGGTGATGAGTGAGTAGAGAATATGCCACCGGTAAAAAGAAAGACAGAAAATATGGAGGGTTACTATTTTTTATTAAAAAAGATTGCATATTAAAAAACTAAGAAAATCTTAATTAAAAAAAATTAAAATTAAAGAAATTTTAAAAAATCTACTTTTTATCATAGATTGAATGTTAATTTTATGATTATGGATAAATATCTTTTGTACTTTTTATCTACATTATTTAAAATATATTAATTTATTATCAACCAGTCTGATTCCAGTTCGACCTCGGTCTAATTATTGAACCTTACACCATTGACTCATATAGTTTAACAGCCGATATGATTTTTAAAACCTTAGTTATGATACTAATTTAGTAACATTAGGAGGTCAACTATGTATGCAGTAAGTGCCACCACCATCAGCGAGTAAGATTTGATTTATTTCGCCAATTTGAATAAAGGTATTAATTGACTTGACTTTAACCAATATTTAATTCGCGGTATACTTTTTAGTTCCATAAATGATTTCCTGCCTATAAATAGCTTCTCCTATTTGCCATGCATCTCATTGCTTTCAAATTTTTGTCACAGTTTTTCTTTTCACTTTTATTTTTCACGCCATTTTTTCTATTAGATTTATTATTTATTGGACTTCTTTTAATCAGTCGGAAACTATATTATTTTTTAATATTACTTTCGTAATTTGTTGTTTGATCTTTATTTTGCAAATGCAGAGATAGTAAGGCAATTGGGTGGTGGTGATATTCACAGCTAGAGGAGGAGGCTAATTGTTTCTAATGTTTTGCAGATTGGTTTGTGCTTACTGCTCATGATTGATTGTATACAATATGGTGCTTATGCTTGAAATTGGATCTGAAGGCATTTTCTTGTGTATCGTGTTCATTTGAATGGAATTTGCAGTATTTTCTTATTATCTCTTTTTTTTTTTTGTGGAAAACAAATGTTTCTTTCTTTATATATAAAGAATCCATAAAAAAAGAAGATCAGAGGTCAAGACATTCAGGCTCTGGATTTGTTGATGAGATCCTGCAGATTCAAAAAGAAATTATAGCAAGACAGAGGGGAATCAAATATGCTGTGTAATTAGTCAAATAATACTTATATTTTGGATTAGAGAGAATATATATTAATGTTATGATCTTAAAGTATAAGTCAACTTTATTTTATTTGTTTTTGTAAATTGAAAGTGAATGGAGAATTTGCTGGACATTATCATGTTCAAGTTTCAATGTTCGTTTGTATTTATTCATAATATTCAAATCTAAAGAATTTGATGTATAAGATTCAATCATTCAAACATGAAGAGTTTCTGTATATATATATATATATTTATAAATGAAGAGTTTCGGCATTTTAATTCTTAGAAACTGATTCTTTACTTTCTACCCTATTTGGGAGGGGGAGGAAAAGGAAAGAATACCAATGTGAGGAAATAAGATATGAGTTTTTATCAAGTAAGTGTATACATTGTTGCAAATGTTGAATCAAAATCTATTTTATTAATTAATTTTGAATCTAAATTATATGAAAATTAATAAAATTAAAAATTAGTGAATTGTAAAACCTTACACTAGAACACCTCCTATATTAACTGAACACCTCAAAACCAATGAAACACAGCTCAAACATCTCAATTATACCTTCTAAAATATCATAGCAGCGGAAAAATACACAAAAGATACCAGAATTGGGCTAGGGCTGTGGCCGCTACAATACCATCGTAGCCTTGGAACCCTCTGTTTCACTGGCGCTGTAGCCTATTTCTTGGTGCCACGGAGCCTCCTGTTGGTTTTATACTAGTAAATTTCAACATGTCGTGGCAAACTTCTGACGTGCATAACTTTATACTTCAACATGTAATTGACCTAATTCCAACTCCTACAAGTTGATTTTATCTCAATCTATCCATAAACACCAATTTCATCATGATCCATCTCCATATGAGGATTTTGGATACCTTAAACCGTTTTGACCAAAACTCATAACTTACAACTCTTATGTGACACCAAAGGCAATTTGACCATTCTGGACTATTAACGCAAGTCCTATTGGACTACACCGACTTGTCCAAAGAGGTTTCACCTCAAAGAAACCACTCCTCTGATATTTGACCCCTTTGAACCCCAAATTGACATAATGGGCTACTTGTCCCAAAACACACCAACAAGGCCCAATTCCACCTTTGGGCTCACAAATACTACCATATGGATTCCTCGACAACCCAAACCATGCATGCATCATAAAACACCAAATTTAACATATTCAACACCATCTTCACATTCATTCACCATATATAAACATACATACAACATCATTCAGAATCCCTTGACAAATATAAACACTATCCTACTTAGCACAAAGTACATAGTTATTATACACACACACTATTAGGACTTGATATTCCCACGTCCAGTATACTACTCCCTTGTCTTCTCCAGATTAGTGCTAGAACCTTCACCTGAAATGTTAGTTCATGGGAAAGGGGTATGAGGCAAAGTCTCAGTAACCTGGGACAACCACACATAATATATATACTTATACATACAATCATGTATATAGTGCAATGAAATGCTAATGAATGGAATGCATGTTTTCCTTCACACATGACTAAAACCATGAGCTGTCATCATCACAAGACATTTCAATAGATGATTTCCTCCAATAGTTGGCGAAGACTAATTTTGGGACATTACCAAGTTTACCTTACCCTAATGCAACCAGGCCAATGGTTACATTAGAGCTCGGATTGTGGTTCTCCTTCCCCTGGACCACCACAAATTGGTGGTGATTTAGGGAAGGTGTATCCCCAAATCCACTGTCACGTGGCTCTCCCAAGGAGAGGATTTAGTAATAGGAATATTTCATTATATTATCTTATCCTCTAGCACCTGGCTCTTCCAAGAAGAGAATTTAACAATAAGGATCTTTATCATATCATCATCTCATATCATATCATCATCATCACCTTATCATCAATCTCTCACTATGTAGTCGTGTGGTGATGATGGTGATGTCATGCCAGCATACCTCAAACACACATATATATATCATCATCACAAACATCATATGGACATGCTAGCATGCAATAGTATGGGGATGCTATGCATCGTACATACACAACATATACAATCATCATATATCAACTAGCCGTATGCATACCACGAAATGTAGAAAATCGTATACATACACAACCAACATCGTGGTATGAATAGAAATATGCATATATACCTATATATATCAACATATAATCATACAATACAAACACCCGGTTACCTCAATTGTTGCTATCACGCGTACACGAATTCCACAACCTTTCTTGAATGCCAATCCCACAACTTGACTTCTCTGATCAACCAGACAACCTTTACAATACTATAAAATCCTTAATTTACATACAATCCAAATATCCAAATTCCATAATTCAACCATTTAGGCATGGCTCATGGTTCCAACACCATTTCCATACTCCATTTAGCTCCTAAAGACTATTCAAACTCTACTCAACCATACATATCTCTGATTCCATACTCCCTCTAACAATTTTAATCTAGGGTTAAGTTTAAATCATGCATACTCCTTCCAAAACTCACACCCAAGCATCATAAACATCAAATCACACTCCATTAATCTCATTCCATGCATTTTAATTAGTGGATTTTAGCTAAAACCAAAAATCCCAACAAATACCCAACAAATCCCAAGTCAAAACTGTGTGAAAAATATGTCTATGCTTAATCTGGAATTATCTGAATTAAACTGCATTATATGTATTAATCATTTATTAAGTATATTTTTCACTGGTGATTTGTCATCATCAAAAAGGGGGAGATTGTAAGGCTTAGTATAATATAAGTTTTGATGATGATTAATATTTCAGTCTATGCCTTTATGTGTGCTTGAAACACCTCAGACATTTATGCTTACTAGTATAACCTTAAAAATTAGGGGAGAAGAAATACTTATTTTTCTTCAAACCTTTTTGTTGATGTCAAATAAGGAGAGAAATTGTGTGAAAAATATGTGTATGCTTAATCTGGAATTATCTGAATTAAACTACATTAGATGTGTCAATCATTTATTAAGCATATTTTTCACTAGTGATTTGTCATCATCAAAACTTATATTATACTAAACCTTACCCTTCAGACATCTAGGGGAAGGAGAGCCATGGTCCGAGCACTGGTGTAACCTTTGGTCGGGTTGTATTAGTGTAAGGTGAGCTTGGTGATGTCTAGGAATCAATCTTCACAGACTATTGGAAGGAAATTACTTATATGAAATGTCCTGTTATGATGACATATTGTGGTTCTAGCTCATGGTTCATTTCATTTCATATTGCATTCATGGTATTATGGTATGAGATATATATATATATACTTGTGGTTGTCCCCGGTTACTGAGATATTGTCTCACATCCCTTTCCCATGAACTAACATTTTAGGTGAAGGTTCT
The DNA here is from genome assembly GCA_026686845.1 of Adenanthera pavonina. Taxonomy (NCBI): domain Eukaryota; kingdom Viridiplantae; phylum Streptophyta; class Magnoliopsida; order Fabales; family Fabaceae; genus Adenanthera; species Adenanthera pavonina. Next base: position 20,122,881 of record JAIVEN010000005.1, on the reverse strand, counting down.
AGCATTAGTCCAGAGAAGGCAAAGGAGTGGTGTACCAGACGTGGGAATATCAAGTCTTTGTAGCGCATGTGTGTATTGTCTATGTATGTTGTGCTAAGTAGGAAAGATGGTTCGTAATTCAAGTGACGACAACGATATTGTGATTGTATTGGATAACATAGGATGATAATGTTAATGATATTGATATGGAATGGTGTTGAATGTGTTAAGTATGATGTTTTGTGATGCATGCATGGTATGGAGTATTGACGAGTCAGTATGGTAGTATATGTAAGCCCAATGGAGTATTTGAGCCTTGTTGGTGTGTTTTGGGGCGAGTAGCCTATTATGTTAATTCGAGGTTCAAGGGGGTTAAATCTCAGAGGAGTTATTCCCTTGAGGTGAAACTTCTTTGGACAAGTTAGTTAAGTAGATCAGGACCTGTGTAAATAGTCTCCGAGTGTCCATTTACCTTTGGTGGCAATTAGAAGTTGTTAATAGTGAGTTTTGGTCAAAAAGTGGCCAAAATGGTGTCAGGTGTCCAAAATATCCATATGGAGATGGATTAAGGTGAAAATGTTTCTATGGTTAGATTGAGACGAGATTGACTTATAGGAATTGGAATTAGGACAATCAGAGATCGGAGCATAAAGTTATGCGTGTTGGAAGTTTACCCCAAAAGTTGAACTTTTGCTGATATGGCATCAGTAAGGGAGCTCCATGGCGATAAAAGTGAGGCCATGGAACCAGTCCCTCTATTTAGCAGCTCTAGAAATTGAGAGCTCCTGGTACTATAACAACTGCGGCCCTGCACATTGTTCTAGTTGTTCTGGTGTTTCTTGATTGGAGATTATGCCCTAGGCCAATCTTTGTATTATGAACATTGTTCTTTATTATGAAAAAGAAGGTGTTTTTCTTTTTATTACATTATTATATTGTTTGCATGTTTATCTTTATAATAATATCTTTGGATAAATCATTTTATCCTAAATGTCCATAGCCAATCATCTTTGTGGAAATAATGATGAATTAAGGCTAGTATAATTTTGATTGATAATTATGTGATAATTATGTATGAAGATACAAATCAAAATCATAAACTGCTATTACGAAATAGGTGTTGGATTGACCTATCATAAGATAGCTGCATAGATCAAGTTATAAGCATATCTCATATATAACCATGTCACTAAACCCTCAGACCTGAGATCACCATGGCTTCCTATGTGGGGAGCACCATACTTTGACATAGTCAAAAGTTACCTTTAATCAGGATATCATAAAGTCTATGATCAGGTATAGTGGAATTCATGTGAAGGAAGGTGAATGATTAAGATGGAATTTGTCCCTCTAATTAATGGAGAGATATATCTGGACCCCTCGATGAGTAAGAATGAGAAATGCATGGCCGTGCTTGAATGAAAAGGTTTCCATTTGTTCTACAGTCTACTTGGAGAACAACAAAGTGATGGTCGAGTAAGATAAGGATGACATTTCCATGCCTCAAACTTGACCTATATATCATGAGACAAAATGGATGTGATCGGGTTATATGATAGGTTATATCGAATCAACAATCTCATATGATTTGGGTAGTCACAATGTCTTGCTAGAGGTCACTTGTGACTTGTGAGTTCAATAGTGTTATTAGCCCACAACTAACATTATATGAGCCTACAGGGTCATACACAAGAACGTACCAACTCGAGCTAGAATGTCCAGATTCAATGAATTTAAAATTCAATTTAGGGTGATTGAATTTTATATCTGTATATATATTTGATATATAAATATTATTATAAAATTTGAAGTATATATATATGTTTAATATATTATATATTTGATATATATTATATTATTTTGATATATATATATATTATTCAAATTAATTTGAATGAATTAGTTTTAAATTTAATTCTATGTGATAGATATAAATTTAAACTAATATTATAATCTAAATTTGATTTATATGATAAATCACATCTAAATTTGATTCTGTATTTAAATTAGATAGTTAGTTTAAATTTGATCTATTAGATAGATTTAAATTAAAACTAATATATTTAATTAATATTTGATTTAGTTTAATTTATTCATTTAAATTAAACAAATATCAAATCCTATCTATATATTGATATAGACTAGGATTATTTGATACAGAATTAACACAATTTCACACCACCCTAGAGAGAGAGCAGTCGCACGCTCAGAGAGTGAGAGTGTATGGACAAACAGTGAGACTATATAGATGAACAGTGAGGCTATATAGATGAACAATGAACTGTATGGACAAACAGTGAGACTGTATGGATGAACAGCAAAATGTACGGATGAACAATAAACTGTACAGACAAATAGTGACTTGTACAGATGAATAGCAAGGCTATATGGACAAATAACAAGGACATACAAATGTACGGATGTTCACAAACAGAGGTACTAGAACGCCGTTCGAGTTGGACTCACCATTCATGTGGATACCAATAGAGGAAGCTGATCAGTCGCATTAGTTCCTGAGGTTCAACGAAATGAAAAAGAACACCAAAGGGCACACCAGAGGTAAATTCTTTTTCTACACCTCAATCTAAATAACGTTGATAGATCCATGGGAGGGAATTTCTTGATAGTTTTCCACTGCTTGTATGCTGAAATTCCCAATAGTTCTATGGTATTTTCCACTACTCTGATGCTTTAGAAGATAAATTTAAGATGTTTGGACTATATTTGGTTAGTTTTTGAAGTATTTGGTCAAGTCCATAGGTGTTTTGGTGTAAGATGTTACACTACAAGTTTATGAGATGCATCATTTCAAATAGTTCCAATCACATGATGATTATTTGACTTCAAGAGAGGGAAATTTTTGTCAACATAATTTTTCCGTGCATAACATTGGAATTCAAAATCTTACTTGAAATATAGTGTTTATGAGATGCCTTTACATATTTAAACATTTCTAAAATGTAATATTTATTTATTTTTAGGTGAGCTTTATATAAGGTTTTGTTTGGTTGGGGATTTTTGGGGGGATTGTTAAGGGAGGGATTGGAGGGGATTAAATCCCCTCCGCTACCCCATTATTTCCCCCTTCAAATTAGGGTTTTTTTTTAATGGATTGAGTAATTATTACTCAATTCCCTTCGATTCCTTTCTTAAATCAAACAAGATTTCATTAAGATTCTTCAAATCCTCTTCCATCCAATCCCACCAAATAAGGAAATTTTAAAACCCCTCCAATCCCCTTCATAAGAAATCCCTCCAATCCCTTCAATTGAATCAAACAAACCCTAAGGGTATCCCCCAACTAACAAGTGAAAACTGATCCTTCAAAGCATGCTTACAGATCATCAAAGTGATTTTTGTTTCTTTTAACAAAGCTTTTCTCATACACATGGTAAATTATTGAATCCAAGATAGTATGCTTAAGAGACCTAACTATTTAACAACTATGTTAAGACCTTATTGGTTAACGTAATATTTATTTTATTGGTGTCATGAAAAAATTTACTCAAATTTATTTATCAAGATAATTTAAAAGCAAAAAACATTTTTTATCCAAGATACAACAGGTAAGGTGATTGACCTGGTAACAATTGAATCTTTTTTATAAAAGGTTAATTTTATTAAATATTAAGAAAGAGTACAAAGATCATAACATTTAGAAACTGGAGAAGTAAAAGACTTGACCAAAACAATCATCAAGAAGACCAAACCTATGACTTGGAAAATTATCTAATAATAAAGACTTTATATGAAACTAAAAACATCGTATAAATTAAAACTACAAAACAAACAAACAAACAAAAAATCTTTCCTACCAACATTAGGGATCTGATATCTTTCCATGCCTGAATTATTGACGAACTTGGACTGAATAATCCACCAGAGAGATCTTCGCAATATAGATAAAATAATTTTATGTTTGCCCATCTTTTTACCAGCTTTCCATCTAAAAGAAGTGATTTCTTTTATTTTGAAGAGAGTCCATATTAATATCCATGACAACTTCCTTGTTCCTTCCATAACGATTCATAATGAATATCAACCCATGTTTAGAAGGCAACAAGTTGTGAATCTCCAAACCATATTAAAAGAATGGTGATAGACCCTATCATCTCGAAGATTAACAAGTAATGATGCTTGATTTACAATAGAAACAGACAAAAATGTATCTCAAAGAATTTTGACAGGATGATTTCTTATTGTATCTTCATGAACTACCTTGTTCCTAGCCCTCCAGATGCCATCAAGGATCCAAAGAATCTCTTTAGGATGAATTAGATCTTCAGAGTTTTCAACAAGTTCTATCAGCTAAGATCTTACATACGCCTAAGAGATAATTCAGATGAGCAAATATTAAATTTATGAAACCATAAAATTCTCGCAACATTAATGCATTGCAAGATCCAAAGTTGATTATGGAGCAAAGTTGTCATTGTTATCCAAAAGTCTACAGCCTAAGTTAACATGATAATTGCAATCCAAACTGAGGATCCAAGCCAACTTGTCCTCTTTATTGCGGAAAGAAATTCACATTTTGCAAAATACAATCCATTGTATCGTTTAAATTTTTTTTGGGGTAGAAACCATAGGTATCCTTTTACTCGAGGCACTATTAGGTACTAAATATAGGCACCTCTCCCAGTGGAAATTCAAACTTCAGTTCATGACATTGTGAGGGACTAGCTTCTTCCGCTAGATCCAACCCCCCGTTAATCCACTGTATCCTTTGAATATTCCCATAAAAGATCACAATTCCCTAGCTTTAAATTATGTACAATAAGATTAGCAACCTCAGTGGGCCCAAAACCTGCTTAAGAAGGAAGAGTATTTGACTACATAGGCCATCAGGAAAGGTCATCCAATAGGTATTTGAGGAAAAGATGTCAAGGGTTTCTAGTTTTCTTCTCTATTAATGTGGATATCGAGGGGAGTTTAGAAAGGTACCCGGTTGTGAGTGAATAACCTGATGTGTTTCTAGAGGAGATTACCAAGTTGCCACCACTAAGAGAGCTAGAGTTTTCCATTGATTTGGTACCTAAAACAAGTCTTATTTCTAAGGCTTCATATCGAATGGCACCATCTGAATTGAAGGAACTGAAGAGGCAGATTGAGGATTTGTCGAAAAGGGGTTTCATCAGACCAAGTGTCTCACCTCGGGGAGCTCTAGTGTTGTTTATCAAGAAGAAGGATGGTAGCCTTAGATTGTGCATTGATTATAGGCAGCTGAACCGAGTGACGATTAAGAATAAATATCCTTTGCCTAGGATTGAAGACTTGATTGATCAGTTGGTAGGAGCCTCAGTTTTCTCTAAAATTGATTTGAGGTCAAGATACCATCAACTGCAGGTGCGTGCAGAAGATGTGCCTAAAACGGCTTTTCAAACTCGATATAGGTATTATAAGTTTCTTGTGATGCCATTAAGGTTGACCAATGCCTTCACAATCTTCATGGATTATATGAATAGAGTATTTTGGCCCTATCTAGATAAATTTGTGGTGGTTTTCATTGATGACATTTTGATATACTCCAAGAGTGAGGAAGAGCATGTACTCCATCTTCAAATTGTATTGCAAGTATTGTGGGATCACCAACTGTATGCCAAGCTCAATAAATGTGAGTTTTGGCTATGGGAGGTGAAATTTTTGGGTCATATGATTTATGCAGAAGGAGTAGCAGTAGACCCCAGTAAGGTTGAAGTAATGTTGAATTAGGAGAGACCATAATCAGTGACTGAAATACGCAGCTTTCTGGGATTAGCTGGCTATTACCGGAGGTTCATTAAGGGATTCTCTTAGCTTGTTATGCCATTGACTAAACTCACCCGTAAGGATCTATCTTTCATTTAGGATGACAGGTGTAAGAGAATATTCAAAGAGCTGAAGGTTTGTCTGATATCCACCCCAATGCTGATTATCCCTAACCCATCTAAGTCATTCACAATTTACACGAACGCCTCTAAAAATGGTCTAGGGTGTGTTTTGATGCAGCAAAGCAAAGTTGTGGCATATGCTTCAAGGCATTTGAGGCCTCATAAGGAAAACTATCTTACTCACAACCTTGAGCTAGCGGCTATAGTGTTTGCTTTGAAATTGTGGAGGCATTATCTCTATGGGGCTCAGTTCAAGGTGTTCAGTGGCCACAAGAGTTTGAAGTATTTATCTGATCAAAGGGAGTTGAACATGAGGCAAAGGCATTAGGTAGAGTTCTTCGTAGATTATGAATTTTCCTTAAAGTGTTATCCTGGGAAAGCCAATGTTGTGGCGGATGCGCTAAGTAGAAAGTCAATCCACATAGCCACCTTGATGATGAGGGAACAACAGTAGCTGGAGAGCCTGGGAGATATAAAGTTATCCATTACTGTCCATCCTAGAGTACTAGTATTAGGATCCATCAATGTATCAAGCTATTTATTGAGGAACCTTTGCTATGCTCAGTTAGAGGATAGCTAACTTTTGGGCATTCAAGAACGAATTGAAATGGTGGAAACCTAGGATTTTGATATATTGGAGGATGGTATCATCCAGTACCATAGTCAGATTTATGTGCCCAATGTTGTGGGGTTGGGAGAAATTATTTTGGAGGAAGCTCACATGAGCAGGTATACTAATCACTTAGGTACCACTAAGATGTACCAAGACTTGACAAGAGGATATTGGTGGCCAGGCATGAAAAAGGACATCATAGAATATGTAGCAAGATGTCTAATATGTTAGAAGGTGAAGGTTAATCACCAATTGCCCATTGGTACATTGTAACCTTTGGAGATCCTGGAGTAGAAATGGGATAGCGTTTCCATGGATTTTGTGATGGGATTACCAAGGACCTCTTCAGGACACAATGCGATTTAGGTAATTATGGATAGGTTGATGAAGTCGACCCATTTTCTTCCAATTTGAGAGACTTTTTCAATGGAGAAGTTGGCCCAGTTGTATGTTAATGAGATTATGCGGTTGCATGAAGTTCCAATGAATATTGTGTCGGACAGAGATCCTAGGTTTACATCTAGGTTTTGGAAATCTCTTCAGAAGGCCATGGGGACGTAGTTGAGTTTCAGTACTGCTTATCACCCTCATTTTGATGGGCAGACTGAAAGGACAATATAGACTCTGGAAGACATGCTACGAGCTTGTGTCTGGAGAACAAAGGCAATTGGGATCAATACTTGCTACTGGTGGAATTTGCCTACAATAATAGTTTCTACTTGAGTTTGCAAATGGCTTCATATGAAGCTTTGTATGGCAGGAAGTGCAGATCGCTGTTGTGTTAGAATGAACTCAATGAACAGAGTCCTTTGGGCCCAGATATTATGGATCAAACCTTTCAACAAATAGAGAGTATTTGACAGAAGCTTCTGACTGCTCAGAGTCTGCAGAAGAGTTATACAGATAGAAGAAAGAGGCCATTGGAGTTTGATGCAGGAGATCATTTGTTTCTGAAGGTCACTCCTACTATTAGTGTTAGGAGATCAATTCAAACGAAGAAGCTCATTTCGAGATATATAGGTCCATATCAAATTCTTGAGCAAATTGGGCTAGTAGCATATCGAGTAGTGCTACCGCCTAATCATTTTGGATTGCATGATGTTTTCCACGTGTCTCAACTCAAGAAGTACCATCCGGATCTTTCTCACATAATTGATGATGAAGACATTCAAGTATGAGAGGATCTAACTTTTGAGGTCACACCATTACAAATTATTGATGTAAAGGAAAAGCAACTGAGGAATAAGACCATTAAGTTAATAAAGGTACTATGGAGCGGCTTGACATCCAATGATGTCATGTAAGAGACGGAGGAATCCATGTAAAAGAGGTATCCAGACAGAGGAAAGGTTCAAGTGGAGAAGAATTGAGCTCCACGCCATGGCGAGAGGAAAGGTCACTGCGGTGAGAGAGAATTCTAGTGGTGTTTTCTACCTGAACGTGATGGCGTCACAATGGGCTTTTGTGGAGCTATGGTAGGAGTCAAGATTTTTGCTTAAAATGGAATCATTTCAGACAGTCAAAAAAGAAAGAAACGGAGGAGAACCAAGGAAGCTATGCTATGGTCAGGTTTTTCAGCCATTGGGAGTGTTTTCCGGTGTTCAAGAACTTTGATCTTCATTGATAAGTGATCCCTACTCCTTCCTCTCCATTTTCTTCGCTTTTGAGTTAGGTTTTCTTGATTATATACTGGGATCTTTGGTTTTGGCCAAATCCCACTAATTAAAATGGATGAAATAGGGATAATTGAGTGTGATTTGGTGTGTATGTTGCTTGGGTATGAGTTTTGAAAGGATTATACATGATTTAAGCTTAACCCTAAGTTATATTTGGTTGAGGCTCTTGGGATTCCAAAGTGTATGTGTTTGATTGGTCCCTAGGAGCTTAATAATGCATGAAAGTGGTGTTGGAACCTTGGGCTAGGCCTATATGGTTGAATTATGGAATTTGGACATTTGGTATTGTATGTTAATTGAGGTATTATGATATTGTGAAGATTGTTATCTAATTGGAGAAGACAAGTCATAGGATTGATGTTCAAGAAAGCTTGTGGAAGCACATGTGTGTCGTATTGACAACTTGAGGTAATCGAGTGTTTGTATTGTTTGTATTATATATATGTTATATGTTGATATATATGTGTGTGTGTGTGTGTGTGTATGCATGTTTCCGTTCAAACCACGATATGGATGTGTGTGTGTATGGTTTGTCTTTATATCGTTGTATGCACTTGGCTAGACATATAGGATATGATGAATATGATGATGATTACAGATGATGATGTTGATGTGACATGACATGATACATCCATGACATTATGATACATGATGATGATGATTACATGATGATATGATATGAGCATCACCGCATGGCATTGTGAAATTGTGATACATGGCGAATTGGGTGGTGATGATGATATGATATACAATTAGGGAGGATAATAATAGAATCCTTGCGGTTAAATCGCCTCCTATGGCTAGGAGGGAAAGACGCATAGTGCATTGCACATTCTCTAAATTGCTACTAATTCATCCTGGGAAAGGGGAAGGAGAGCCACTGTCCGAGCTCTAGTGTAAACTTTGGCTGGCTTGCATCAGAGTAAGGTGAGCTTAGTGATGTCCCGGAATTAGTCTTCATCGACTGTTGGAAGGAAATCACCTATATGAAATGCCCTATTATGACAACAGCTCGTGGTTCTAGCTGTGTGAAAAAAAGACATGCATTCATGAGATTTATTGTATGAATTGTCTATATGTATATATGTATGTGGTTGTCCCCGGTTGCTGAAACATTTTCTCACACCCTTGCCATGAACTAACCATTTTAGGTGAAGGTTTTAGCACTAGTCCTGAGAAGATAAGGAGTAGCATCAGACGTGGGAATACTAGGTCTATGTAGTGTATGTTTATGTTGGATGTGTATTATGTGCCAAGTAGGACAGCATGATTGTAATAGATGTAAGGATTCTGATGGTTGTAATGATATGGTTGTTGTTGGCATGTTATGGATGTGATATTGTGTTGTATGCACTGTGTATGTTGAGTTGTGGTATGTGTGAGCCCAAAAGATGGAATTGAGCCTTGTCAATGTGTTTTAGGGCTTGTAGCCCATTTTGTCAATTGGGGTTCAAGGGGGTCAAATCTCAAAGGAGTGATTCTTTTGAGGAGAAACCTCTTTAGATAAGTTAGTTTAGTGAATTTGGACCTATGTGAATGGTCTCGGATGGTCAATTTCCCTTTGGTGGTAAATGAGAGTTGTAAGTGGCAAGTTTTGGTCAAAAGTGGTCAAAACGGTGTCAGGTGTCTAAACTCTCCATACAGAGTTGGATTGAGGTAAAATTGGTGTCCATGGATAGATTAGGACAAGATTGACTTGTAGGAGTTGAAATCAGGTCAATCGGAGATTGAAGCATAATGTTATGCACATCGAAAGTTCACTCTAGAATTTGGATTTTGTTGATGTGGTTTCAACACAGGGGCACCACGGGGCCAGGAAGTTGTGCTGCAGCACCAGTGAAGTCAGTGGCTGTCCAGAATCAGAGATGGGCGAAAGCCACAGTGGTACTGCAACGGTCGCGGTGCCAACCCAATTTCTAGTGTTGTTCAGCTTTTCCTCCGCTGTTCTGTTGTTTGAAAGATGAATTTGAGATGTTTGGGCTATGTTTGGTTGGTTTTTGAAGTTTTTGGTCAAGTCAAAAGGTGTTTGGGAGTAAGGTGTTACATATATTAGATACTTAATATTCTTAGACACTTGTGTTATTATGTACAAGTTTGAACTAATATTATATATATATAGTTGCTTAGATGACTAGATAGGCATTTTTGGGAAGTATGTGATTTGGGCAGCTAGAGGATGTAGGAATTTACTTATGATTGTCCATAGGTAGGGGACACATGTTTAAATAAGTCCTAGATTACATCGAATGGACATGTATCATACGTGATACAAGCTAACTCCATCAAAAGAAAATTCTATCCAAAACTATAATCAAACTGGTCATTGTAAACATTTTTAAGTCTCCACTGGGAGTGATTATTATGATTGGTATTTTGGCTTATATTCTTCTTGTATAAAGGATTTTTCAAGCTTTAGAATACTTTATGGCTCAAAGTGGACATTATGGACCTACTTTTAATAATTAAGGAGAAGTTTTTAAAAGTTAAGGTATATATGATAAGATATTTTTATGATTCTATTGAAAAAATAATAAAAAACATAAAAATTAGGATTGCATAGAAGTGATCATGTAAGGTTTGGAAGTTACTTTTTAGGTTTAATTAGTCTTACAAACTTAATGGTGTAATTTAATTTATATATACAATAATTTATTCAAAAATTATTTTTAGAAAAAATGAAATTAAGAAAAAAAGTTTAAAGTAATGTTAATAATATAATATAAATATGTTTATTGTTATATTTTTATATTTTTACTCTTAACATTTGAAGATTTGGAAAAAAAAAAAAAGAAACTGAGAACATATTGTTATCAAACTTTTAATATATTCTAAATTAAATAGATTGATAGTACTAAATATATACGTCCATAAAACTATGATTCTAGTATCTTTATTAAATATATAGGCCCATAAAACTATGATTCCAGTATCTTTATTCCATCCCCTAGAATTTGTATTGGGTAATAAAATAGGGTAAAAAAGTTATAAAATTTTAGAGCAATGCTTACATATTAAATTAGTACTAAACTCATATTTATTGATTTAGCTAGTAATCCAAGAGCAGGTAAATTAGGTTGCTCTTCAAAAGTTTGGCCTACTTGTCCTAATGGTATGGACCCTCTAGAAACCTACCTTAAAAAACACAAAAATTAATTACAGAAAAGTGGAAGAACTTGACTTAAGAGATTTAGAAGATAATCAGCTTGAACCCTAAAAAACTTGTCTCTAAATCTCTAACTATAACAACATGTACAAGGTTGATCATTCCTTATGGTAGGTCAGATTGTATTCTTGAGAGAACACAGAGAACTTAGTAATCCATACTGAATAAAACACTCAATATTGTTAATCTAATAGAAAGACAACAACTTTCCCAAATTACTACTAGAATGACTCCTACTTGCAAATCAAGAAAGATCTTTCTAAATTGATCCTAACTTGCAAGTTAGGATAGAATATTGTAGATGATATCTCATAAATTAGAAAACAATCATCTATAGACAATCGCAAGTCAAAATTATCACTCTATGTAGACTACTATGTCACATATTTTCATTGTTTTCCTCTCTCATACTTAGGGTTTTTATAACATAATCTTGTCTGATTAGGGCTTTTCTATTGATTTTTATGCTTTAGCTGATTTTGTGTGTTTAGTAGAAATATAGGCTAATTCTTTGGAATTGTGCATATTTTGTGATTATTTTATAGATTCCATTGATACAGGGTTTTATTCTTTCTATTTTAGTTATTTCCACTATTGTATATTAATTATGTGATTTCTTATGAGTTTGCATTCAAGGTTTTCCATTTCTTCATCCATTAGAAGATTCTCATTATCCCATGTGATTGGTTTTTATTTCATGTTGAACCCAAAAATTCACTGTCTCACTCGTATTTCACATTCCCATTGTACCCTTATTTAATGCTTCCACTTGATTTTCATTTTAATTAGCAAGAATTGATTAAAAGGAATGTGCAAGGAACTTATTTAGCAAAGGGACCATTTCCTACCCATCTTGTGTTATTATCCCTGCCAATCCTACATCACTTCCTGCAAGAAGTCCCTCACCCTAAAGAAGTTCCTTGCATGGTTCTTCTAATTAATTCCCCCTTTTAATTATGTTTAATGATTTTGGATTTAATCACTTGACCATCTTTTTAAGCACATAATTAAACATAATCTTAATTATTAAGTTTGGTCAAAGTGATTAAGGATTGTTGATTAGATAGAATTTAACTTTTGACCATCTAGGGGTATTTTGGTGGTTTTTCTTGGAAACCTATTTTCTCCCCATTTTGTTAGGATTTTGTAATTCCTTTCTTTAGAAATAATTTTTGAGCTCTAAATTTCATCCCTACCAAGCCTTAGTTATGAGTTTAATTGGGTTATTTAATTAAACCTAAGCTTTACGTTATCATGTTACAAGGTTATTATCTAAACATACTATGTTGTGTGCAACATTTTTCAATAGGTTATGCCATGGTTGTAACAACCCTCAATATACTATCTTAGACTTAGTCTCAATCTAATAGGTAGTATACTTGATGATGTGTACAGGACTGGAGAAACCAAGATGGAGGAAAAGCAAGTAATGGACAGAAACACCTTAGGTCATGGCCTGAACAGGGGGCACCACAATGAACGAGCTAAAACTTCAATAAATTTTCCACGCAGAATGGTCTCACGCCACGGTGAACTTACCACCCGCCATGGCACCAGACCAAAAACTTGTTTAAATTGGATGAGATTTAGTCCATGGAAAAGAAAAAAAAATTGAAGATGAAGAAGAGGCTCTGCTAGGGTTCCTATTTTTCGATGCTTAGGGGTGATTTTTGGCCTTTAAGAGCTTCAATCTTTGTTAGTAAGTGAATCTTGGCTACTCTCCTCTCTTTTTCTTTCATTTTTGGTTTTGGAATCGAAGGGAGTACATTAGGTTTCGGATTTATGGATGAATCTACTAATTAAAATACTTGTAATGGTGTTGTAGAAGTGTTATGTAGTGTTAAGAAGGTTTGGGTATGAGTTTTAAGGGGATTGTGATGAGTTTGAGTGAAACCCTAGGTTGGAAATTATGGAGGGAGTTTGAAATCTGATATGTATGAAGATGATTATGATGTGGATGAGTAATTAGAGCTTACTAGTGTGTAATTACGTTGTTAAATATAACACTTTACTCTCAAACACCTCCTAATATGACCAAAGACTTCAAAAACTATTCAAACACAATTCAAATATCTCAAATACACCTTTCAAACATCACAATAGCGAAAGAAAAGCCAAACAACTCCAGAAATTAGGCTGGGGCTGTAGCCGCTACAATACAGTCGCGGCTCTGACCCATCTCTGTTCTCAATGACTACTAACTTCACTGGCACCGTGGCCTGCATCCTAATGTCGCGGCGTGCCCCTCTAGTTTTTATACCAGTAAATTTCAAAATTTGGGGTGAACTTCTAACACACATAACTTTATGCTTCAACCTCCGATTGATCGGATTCTACCTTCTACCAGTCAATATTGTTCCAATCTATCCATGGACACCAATTTCACCTCAATCCATCTCCGTATGGAGATTTTGGACACCTAACATATTTTTGGCTGCTTTCTGACCAAAACTCACAACTCACAACTCACAACTCTCATTTGCCACCAAAGACAAATTTACTATCTGGGACCATTCACACAAGTCCAAATCCGCTAAACCAACTTGTCCAAAAAGGTTTCATCTTAAAGGAACTACTTCTATAAGATTTTACTAGCCCTAACTGACAAAATGGCTACAGGCCCTAAAACACACCGATAAGGCCCAATTCTACGTTTAGGCTCACAAATACCACCACACTGACTCCTCAACATCCAAAACCATACATGCACCACAAAACAACAAAAAACCACATCTATATAACATTCCAACAACAACCATATCGTTACAACCATCAGAATCCTTATATCCATTACAATTACACTATCTTACTTGGCACAAGATACATATCCAAAATCAATATACACTACATAGACCTAGTATTCTCACGTTTGATGCTACTCTCTTGTCTTCTTAGGATTGGTGCCAGAACCGTTATCTAAAATGTAATATTCATAGGAAATAGGGCTGTGAGATAATATCTCAATAACTGGGAACAACCACACACAAATATACATGTAATTCATACAATCTCATAAATGCAATATGAAATGGAATGCATGTCTCCCTCGCACACAGCTAGAACCATGGGCTGTCATCATAACAGGACATTTCATATAGGTGATTCCCTTCTAACAGTCAGTGATGACTGATTCCAAGATATCACCAAGCTCACCTTACTCTAATGCAAGCCGGCCAAAGGTTACACTAGAGCTCGGATAGTGGCTCTCCTTCCCCTTTCCCACCCATGAAGTGGCAGCGATTTAGGGAAGGTGTAGTCTACTGTGTGCCTTTCCCTCATGGCCATAGGAGGTGATTTAGCCGCAGGGATCCCATCCTTATCCTCTCAAATCATATATCATATCATATCATCTTATATAATATCATCATCACCACCACCCAATCCACCTTATATCACAATCTCACAATGTCATGTGATGATGCTCAAGTCATATCATCGTATAATCATCATCATCATGTATCACAATGTCATATATGCATCATGTCATGTCATATCACATCATCATCATTGTCCTTATAATCATCATACCCTATGTGTCTAGCTGTGTGTATACCACGATATAAAGACAAACCATACACACATATATCCATATCATGGTATGAACGGAAACATACATATATACACATATATATGCCAACATAATATACATATACAATACAAACAATACAAACACCCAGTTACTTGAGGTTGTCAATACCACACACACGTGATTGCACGAGCTTTCTTGAATGCCAATCCCATGACTTCTCTTCTTCAATTAGCCAACAACCTTCACACCATCACAATGCCTCAATTAACATACAATACCAAACAACCAAATTCCATAATTCAAACATTTAGGCCTAATCCAAGGTTCCAACCCTACTTTCATACATTATTAAGCTCATAGGGACCATTCAAACACTACTCAACCATATACACATTGGATTCCCAAGAGCCCAAACCAAAAATAACCTCAGGTTAAGCTTAAATCATACATAATCCCTTCAAAACTCATACCCAAGCAACAAGAATACCAAATCACAATCCATTATTTCATCCATTTTAATCGGTGGGATTCGGGCAAAACCAAAGATCAAAAAACTCGAGCTCTAGCACAGCTCCTTTGGTTCTTCTCTATTTCTTTCTTTTCTATTCGTCTGAAATGATTCTAATTTAAACAAAAATCTTGACTCCCACCGCGGCACCACCATATTCAGCTAGAAAATGCCACTGGAATTCGCTCTCTCTGCAGTAGCCCTGCCTCTCGCCGCTACATGGAGCTCAATTATTCTCTATTGAACCTTTCCTCCGTTTAATTTTCTCTGGTGCTGGACACAATGCCAAGGATACTCGGTTAGCTTGGAACCAAGTTAAGGACAATGTAATAAGAGTTGTTACATTGAAACTATGGGTTAGGCTTGAATGACTAAATGGTGAATTTTGGTTGTTATGAGTATTATGTTGATTGGGAATATTATGACATTATAGTCATTGTTTGATTGATCAGAAGAGTTCAAGTCGTGGTTGGCAATCTGAAAGCTTGTGAGAACTGTGTGTGTGGTGTCGGTAATTTCAAATAACTAGGTGTTTGTGTTTGTATGTTATTTGTTGATTGTATTTATACGTATGTATATATATATATATATGTATGTTCTCGTTCATACCACAATATTGTTATGTGTGTGTATGGTTTTCCTACATATCATGGTATACACATGGCTAGATAAAGTATAAATTTAGATTCCCTGTCATTAGCATATGATGATGATGAACATGACATTACATGTGATTTCATAACTATATGCTAGCATGACATTCATGAGTGTGATAATGATGATTATCACATTGTGACATATAGCCAATTGTTTGGAATTGGCGTTCAAAGGGGTCAAATCTCGAATGAGTGATTCCTTTGAGAAGAAACCTTCTTGGACAAGTTAATTGAGTCAAATAGAACTTATGTGAAGGGTCTCTAGGTGCCAAATTGCTTTGGATGGCAAATGGAGATTGTAAGTTGTGAGTTTTGGTAAAAAAAATTGACCAAATTGATCACGGGGACCAAAATCTTCATACAAAGATAGATTTAAGTGAAGTTAATCTCTATAAGTAGATTTGAATGAAAGTAATATGTAGGAGTTGGAATCAGGTCAATTAGAGATCGGAGCACAAAATTGTTCATGTCAAAACTTTGACCAAAAAATCAGCAGATTGCTAATACAAAAACTAATGTGAGCGCCACGGCACGAGAAGCTTGGCCATGGTGCCAAGTACTACTACCTCTTATAGACCACAATGGCATTGTAGCTCGCCACAGCCTAGCCCTGTTTCGGTGATGTTTGAAGTTTTTCTACCTATTTTAGGTTTTGAGGAGTCAATTTGGGGTATTTGAAAGTAGGTTGTTACAATGGCTAGGTGAAGGGATTACTTGGTATCTATGTGATAATTATGTGGCTTATTATTAGCATTCCATTAGTCCACCTAAGTGTTTCCTAATCCACCTTCCTTCCAACTAAGCATCACTTATCCTATTTAGTTTCCACCTTGCTTTTTTACACCTAAACTTCCTAACCCTCACCACACCCCTAAACCCTACCTCTCCCTTCCATTTTTGGCATCACCTTCTTCTTTCTCATCTTTCATGCTCTCATCTCCCTCTCCTCTTTTGTCTTTTCATTTCTTCATTTTCCTCTCACATCCTCCATTGATTTGCTTCAATTCATCAATTTAACCCTAATTTCCTTCATATTTCCATCTTTCCTCTACTTCCTGTCCATCATTTTCATCAAATTCTTCTAACTTCCCTTCGTTTCCTCTTTGGTTGAAGGTTGTTCCCTAAGAAGATATGAGGAGTTTATGATTTTAACATCATCTCATCCATTTCTATCCTTTTCAAGTGGTTTGATCATCATCTTCTCAACTATTTCATCATGATCTTGGCTCTCTTTGCCTCTTGGTGGCAATTTCAAGGCTATGGAAGGTTAAGGTTCTAGGTGGATCAACTATGGTGTGAGGTGAAGAGATGCTGGATTGTTGAAATACATTGAACTATCATTGTAAATATGAATTTTGTTGAATGAATGTTGAATTGAGCTTGATTCTTCCATTGGCACAAATCTGGAAATTTTAGAGCTATGCCTCATTTTTATGTTATTAAGTTAATGGTATTTGATGTAATCTAGGTGATATCATGTGAAGTTTTGCTTATTTAGGGTTTAATTTGTGTGGTTAGACCAAATTAAGTGATAAGTCTCAATTTTTAAGATTTAATTAGAAGATTAATCACCACCATAATTAAGTTAATTAAATGGTTAAGATAAGTTTATGTGATTCAATTAACACTAGAGTAAGCTATGGTTAATTGAACACCCAAATTCAGCTTAGTTGTTTAGTGTCCAAACTAGTTAATTAACTTAATTAATCTCATCCCACTCATAATGAATTAATTAATTGAATTAACTAAGGATAGGCCCACTTTCTTTTGCGAAACACATAATTGATTGACTATTCCATTCATTCACTTTTTCATTCCATTCTCTTGTTTGTTTTCTACTTTAGTTGGTGCTTGGCACCTAGTTCTATTGTTCTTTTTTTGGTATTTGCATTTTCATTCATTTGTCATTCCATTTTCCTTTCTTTATTTGTATTTCTAGAATGCCCCAAATTAGTTTAAATTCAATATTCAAAAAGGGTTGCATTAGTCTAGGATTCTAGTTGCATATATATAGGATAATTGCATATGCTTTGCATACACATTCGTACATACATTCAGCCACATATATAATTACATTCTCATTTATTTAGTGTCAATTGCCTTTCACCTAAGTCATTTTCATCCTACATTTAGCTTGCAATTCATTTGCATTCTTGCATCATCATCCTAGGTTTGCATTAATGCATCTAGATTATGTTAGATTAGCTCTCTAGTTTATATAGGTTCATTTGTCACCTTTGAAGCAAAATGGCCTAGGTTGTACTCTATACTACACAAGGCTTTGTAAGCATGATGAATATTGTTATGCTGATGAATAATATGCATCCCCATGGTTTATTATGTATGATCATATGGTATGCTAGCATGGTAGAGGATGATATGAGTTGGCATATTAACATGCATTAGGCATTGTCACTAGTTATATATTGTTGAGGCATGATGCTATCGGGTGATAAGGCTCTGAATACCATGTGGTATGCCAAATTCACTAAATAACATGCAAGGTCTTGTGTTCAGGCAATGCGGCTTGTGTTATCCCAGTCATTAAATAGTCATCCTTTGGCTAGAAGACTCAGGTAGCTATGGATTGGGGAAGCACATTCTTTATATAGCAGCCAATTTGAGTGGTTTAGGGGAAGGAAAGTCATTATCTAACCTTTAGTGCTATGGCATTTGACCAGGTCATGACTATTAAGAGGAGAGCTTGATGGCAACCTCAAAATCAGTTGTGGAAGGGAGCCCATGGTTCTAGTCATGAGTTAATGAAATTGTGTCCATATATCATGTATATTGCATTCATCATAAGCATTTACATTTAAATATTATTTTGGAACCATGTTTTGTATATGTTGTTATATCCTTGGTTTCTGGGACATATGTCTTATCCCATGGCTAATAATTTCAGGTGAAGAATCCTATACTAGCAAGGAAAGGCTAAAAAGACTTAGCTCTTTGGAGGATTGAGAGTATACTAATGGGTTTTGGGGCTATGACCCCTCTCTTGTTGTCTTTTGTTGCTTTTTTCAGTAAGGTGTCAACTGTAGTAATTATGTGATACTATGTATAACGTGATATGTAACATGTTTACACTTCCTTATACTTCATGGATTGATGGTTATTCTAGATTTGGGCTTGTGATAGTGTTTGTGGCTTGTTGTGTAGTAAATGTATCTTATCTATGACTATTGATGTCTAGATCTTATTATTTCTAGGTGGGAAACTTGTTTAATGTGTTTAGTTGATTTTATGCTTGGTTGGGTCCATGGGCCCTTTATGTGAAAATTGAACATGCGAGTTTTTAGTGTGAAGTGGGATTCAAGGAAGTAAAAACCTAAAGAAGTGGATTCTTTGAGATGAAATCTCCTTGGACAAAGTTCTTAGGGTCCTTGTGACTTGTTAGAATGGTTTTGGTTACCAAAGGATTGGTGGTTTATGATTTGGAATCGTTGGCACCTTGTTTGGGTCCAAAAATGACAATTTTGGTTTTGAATGTTTAAAATCTCTATACGAAAGTATTTTGATCATAGTTTATACCCCTAGTTAGCTAAGGAGTAGAGTAATTTGTAGGCTTTGGATATTACATTGTTCATTCTTTTGCTAAAAAAATACCTATCATGGTTTTTGCCACCATCAGCCAATTAAACCATTTCAAGATACTGCCATATTTTTTCTAACAAAGTTTAATATATGAGAGAGGTTATTATAATTCATTCAACCACACCCCACAACTCTGTGAATCAAAGTTTAACCTCTTGAACCCAAATTTTCCTTTATAAATAAATCCTACAACTCTTTGAATTTTGCCAAAACCATTAAAATTAATTTTTGACCCATACTAGCATTTAATTATCCTTTAATCAAGCTCTTAATCATGTGAGATGTTACAGCACTCTGGGAAGAAAATGAAGAACTCTACAACCTCATATGAGTATTGAAGAGAAAACTCAAAATTCTTTATTCAAATATGAAGAAAAGTAACGCTACAAAAGAATTTAAATAGAAAATGTTTTCTACTCCTAATAAGATAAGTGATTCCTTAAAGATAATGCTTGTCCACTTGAATTTTATTTCAATTTCAATGTAAATTATAAGTTGGCCTAAAAAATTCAAGTGAGAACCAATCAGAATTGTTTTAAACTAATTCTAAAAAATAAGGGGAAAAAAAGAAAATTCAAATCAAAAGAAATTTTATCCTAATCCTAAAGTCATATGTTCATTAAATAAATCACACGATCAGCTTATGTGGTGTCTAATCTAAATATTAATCAAAGCATGTAACTTTTTTAATGAGTTACATAATCACGTAAATAGTGAATCTATTTAAGCACATGATCACTTAAATAGGCATATAACGTCATTGAATTTGGGCTTTTCTCTTCATTTGGATTTTAAAAATGTGATTATATCCTTTAAGCTCCTTAAGCATGTCACTAATCTTACATGGTCCAATTCAATATGTATTTGAACCCAAACAAACAAGATTAAGGCTTCATTTGATTCCTCCATAGTTGTACTAGTGCCTTAGACCTTTAATAGGTTGAAATACACCCTAATTAGCTTTTGAAATCTCATAAACACCCAACTTGACATTGAAATGCTTGAGGTTAAGTCTTGCACTAGGCTCGAATCATGCAACAAGTTAAATGAGCTCTCCAACTTCACATAACATATATACCAAATCACTATCATGCCAAAAGGACAAGTCATAAGTTTTTCTATCGAGTTGTCATTCCTAAATTGTAACGGACTTCAGTGATTTATTCAATTTAATTCAATGTCAAATTTCAATATCATAAAAATAAATTATGTTGATGTAATAAAAAAAATTCTTCACAATTTTTTTTTATTACATCAACATAATTTATTTTTCCTCCACCTATAATCAAAGTTTGAGGAAGCCGAAAATATCCCTCCATCTATACAGTCCATTTGTATTTTTTTTTTGGGGCCAACTTTTAGTTTATATTTCTTAAAATAATATATCTTGCCAAATTCAAATTTCATTAGTCAAATTTCAAAAGTCAACATAATCAACACAATTGGTGCCCAAAAAAAGCAGAATCTGCACAAATTTCAACAATAAAAAAGAGTATCAAAATAACTAGTTAATTGATGATTATTCCATGGATATATATTAGTCATTAAATTAACAATGATGTTATGAAATTTATGACTATAAAAATTAGGAAAATAAAATTTTTAAGGCAAGATTAGTAATTTAAGTGACAATTAATAATATAAAGTAAAATTAATCAATGAAAAAAGCGGTATCTTAACTTTGTACTAGGGTTCATATTAATCCTTTAGCTTTATTCTATTTCTTTTTAATTTTTTAATTTTTAAAATGTAATTAAAAGTATTTCTATCACTAGCACTACTAACTATATTAACAAAAAATATTGATAAAGCATTCTCAAATGCTAATAAAATATTTTTCAACATTGACACATTTATCCAACTATTTTTTTAATAAGAAAATCATAAGATTAATATTTTGTTTGAATGGGTCATTTGTAATTATTTATTTTTAATTTTTCAAATAAATTCAAAAAATATTGTAAATCTAAAATTGATGAATACTTAATGAAAATAATGACTTGGCCGTAATCATTGACAAGTCAATATTAAATAATGTTTTGTTAGTATCTGATAATACTTTATCAGCATTTTTTGTTAATATAAAAAACGATGTTAGTAATAGGTAAAATTTTAATTTAATTTTGAAAATTAAACAATTAAAAAGAAATAAAATAAAGCTAGGAAAAAATTCTTTTTCCTTAATTAATTTATCATAATTAGTCTTTTTTTTTGTTTTATTTGTGCCAAAACAAATTTCATAATTTATTTAGATCAATAATATCTCAATCAATGCCTTAAAAGACATATTTTCCCCTCATCTGCCACATGTGTGGACAGCATGTGATTGAACTTGATCTAATAATATCTCTGGACAACATTGTCAGAAATGCTGGCTTCCCAGGGAGTGAATTGGAAAGTATAAATTTTTTTTACAAAAGTATTAGTGTAACAATGAAAGCGAAAGTTTGTAGAAAGACAGAGTATAATGAAAATTAAGTATAGAAGATAAGAAAAGAGAAAAACTCAAATTATTTATCCTGGTTCGGTTCAATTCACTTGACCTACGTCTAATCCTCAAGCCACCATTTGATATTTTTTACCATCATCAAAAATTTATTGGGCTCCTTGCAATGACATAGTACTCCACTTGTGCTCTGTTTCAAAAACACCCAGAATCTCTCAACACTTTAATTAGTGTTTCCCTCAATCCCATTGTGAATCCCCTCATAAAGAATCTCTCTTCCAAATGAAGAAAAGTTCTATACAGAAGTGAATACTCTTTTAAATAGAATAGATATGAAAGTTAAAAAATAATAAATGAGGTGTGTAGGCGAAAAAGTTTTGGCTCAGAAATTCAACAAAGTTTTTACAATATCAGACATAAATTTATCACTCACAATTTCAAATGAAATTTATTTATAAATTTATGGTTTAACTAATCATTAGACACAAGATCTAGTCATTAAATGTATTAACCAATAGTTTCTCTGTAAAATAGCTGTTCACCAACCACATTTAATGTGTCTAACATACCAAAGTTGGAATTTTTTGGCTCAATAAATGAATTTTGCAGAGATAAAAAGTTAAAGACTTTAACATTGAACACCAAAATTCGTTTGTTACTATGTGACATTCGAATTTCGAGTATGCTAAAGATATCAAATGTTAGTTCGTGTGAATTTTTATATTAAAAGTGCATCTATTGAGTTTGAACAGTTGTTTCAAGTTTTTACGATGCATTTGAAATTTGAATTTCAGAAACTAAAATTCGTCTATCAGAAGTATGTTCAACATAACACAAAAGTTCTTCAATTCAAAGTTTGAATTTTGAACTACAAAATTTATCTGTCAGAGGCATGCTCCAACAAGGCATACAAGTTCTCACTTTGAAATTCACACTTTGAAGTTTAAAGTTCATCTGTCAGAGGCTATAACATTAAACTTACTTTAAACTTTATCAACAGTCAAATTTCAGCTAACTTTCATGCGAATTTTGCATATTTTCACTAACAATGATTAGCTTAAAATTCGAATTTCATAACTAAAATTCGGCTATCAGAAATGAAAACTCTGTAACTCTAAATTTTAACAAGTAAAGTATGAATTTTGCACAAAATAAGCATAAGTCAATTGGCACAATTCGTCTGTTAGCTAATATATTTTAATTCTAACACATGCTAATATCAGATAACTTTAAAATAATTCATTTGAACACTGAAGTAACATAAAAAAGTAAGATTTAAAGGCTTTTTATCTAGTGTATATAGTAAAAAATCCTAAAGACTAATTCTTCACATAATATTTACTGAATTTCTTCATTTTGTACTTTCATATTTTTTTGATATTCTCCTTTCAAGCCCTAATTATTTGAAATTATCAAAATTTCTAATTCAATAAATATGTGGGCCTCCGGAAGATTTTTAAAAATTACGAAGATACTAAATCCCCTTAAGCAATTGTGGGACCCATGACTTATTATGGAAAAGAAGATATTTCAGAGTTCAAAGACATTAAATTATCACAAAAGACTATGAAATCTATGAATATCCAAGAAGAACACGGGTGCTTGGCAGAAAAAAAAATTTGTTGTAGCTGTTGTAAATTCTTTTATGTATTTTATGGCATACCATAAAAATACGGGTATAACACTTTTCACTGCCGAATTTACTTTCAAGAAGAACACGGGTACTTGGCAAAGATTTTTAAAAATTACGAAGATACTGAATGCCCCTTAAGCACAATGTGGGACTCATGACTTTAGCAGCAAGAAAATTAAGGAAAATAAGATATTTCAGAGTTCTAAGATATAAAATTATCACTAAAGACTATGAAATTTATGAATATCCAAGAAGCACTCGGGTGCTTGGCAAAAATAAAATTGAGTGGACAGAAATGTTCATTGAATATAGATTACTGAAAATTGTTCTAATAAGTTAGAAATATTTGAAACGTTACTTGGAAATATTCGTTCTCACAATTGGAAATTTTTTTAAACTATTCCTTTGCACTAAAATATGGAGTATTGAAAATTGTTACCATCATTTTAAAAATTTTTAAATACCATCTGAAATTTTTGGTAGGACCAAATGGAATTTTTCTCAAAAGTACATTTTCTACACTATAATATGAATTGCTAGAAGTTAAGATAAAAATTTTCCATATTTCCAAATAAAAAATTTTTAAGTATGATAACTAAATTTTTCAAGTGACATTTAAAAAATTTTCAACTACTAATAATATTTTTCAACACTACAAATTTTCAGGCAAGGGAAAATTATAACTTTAAAAAAATTAAGTGGGATAACTAAAATATCCAAATGACATTTAAAAGATTTTCAACTCATTATAACTATTTTCAATACTTTGTATTTTAGTAAAAAATAGTTTTAAAAACATTTATAAGATAACCAAAATTTCCTAGTAAAGTTTGAAAATTTCTATGTGTTCACTATTTTCAACAATCCATATTCCAGATGTATTTTTGTCCACTGAAAATTTATTTCTTCAACCACTGTTTAAAGTCCTTTATGGAAATTCACAAATTCAGGAGTCCTTTATAAGAATTTTCTCTCTTAAAGGCTCCTAAAATATCTTTTCCTAAAAGTTGACAAGACACAAAAAGATAATACTAGTAATATGGGAGTGCTTTTTTGTAACACCTTAATTTTAATTCCATTTCTTATATATTAAATTTTATTTAAATTCATTTGTACTGGATTATGAGCTTGAATCATTTAGAAATGAAAATCAGAACTTTCAAAAATTTCGGGTGTTGTTTATTTGGTTTTTTTATTGGCTGAATTTTAGTTTATATTTCTTAAAATAATACATCTTGCCAAATTCAAATATCATTAGTCAAATTTCAAACGTGAACAGAATCTACGGATGCCCAAAAAAAAACAAAGAATCCACACAAATTTCAACAATAAAAAATAATATCAAAATAACTAGTTAATTGATGATTATTCCATGGATATATATTAGTTATTAAATTAACAATGATGTTATGAAATTTATGAATATAAAAATTAACAAAATAAAATTTTTAAGGCAAGATTAATAATTTAAGTGACAATTTATAATATAAAGTAAAATTAATCAATGAAAAAAAGTGGTATCTTAACTTTATAGTAGGTTTCACTTTAATCTTTTAACTTTATTCTATTTCTTTTTAATTTTTAAATTTTCAAAATGTAATCAAAAGAATTTCTATCACTAATATGGTTAACTATATTAACAGAAAATGTTGACAAGGTATTCCCAAATGCTGGTAAAGTATTTTTCAACACCTACATATTTATCAAACTATTTTTTATTCTCAAATGTTAATAAAGTATTTTTTAACACCGACACATTTATCCAACTATATTAATATTCTTTTTAAAATGGGTCATTTATAATTATTTATTTTTTAATTTTCCAATTAAATTTAAAAAATATTTTAAGTTTATAATTGATGAATACATAATGAAAATAATGACTTGGTCATAATCATTGACATGTCAATATTAAATAATGTTTTACTAGCGTATGATAATAATTTATCAATATTTTCTATTAATATAAAAGACAATGTTAGTAATAGGTAAAATTTTAATTAATTTTGAAAATTAAACAATTAAAAGGAAATAAAATAAAGTTAAGAAAAAAAAATGCTTTGCCTTAATTAATTTATCATAATTAGTAAATTTTTTTGTTTTATTTGTACCAAAACAGATTTCATAGTTTATTTAGATCAATAATATCTCATTCAATGCCTTAAAAGACGTCATTTTCCCCTTATCTTCCACGTGTGTGAACAACATGCAATTGAATCCGATCCAATAAGACATGTGGATAACATGTGGTTCACACAGATTTTTAAAAATTATGAAGATACTAAATGCCTCTTAAGCACAATGTGGGACCCATAACTTTCTGTTAGAAAATTAAGGAAAAGAGGATATTTCAGAGTTATAGGACATAAACTTATCACAAAAGACTACGAAATTTATGAAATATCCAAAATGCTTGGCAAAAAAATATTTCTCATAAAAATAAAAATAAGGGATATTACACTTTTTATTACCGAATTTACTTTCAAGCAGCTTCTCTGCAGCCATCGTAACATTTGAACTGCTTTTCAATAAAAAAAAAAAGTGCTGCTGAGCAATAATTACTTGCGTCTTATGACGCACAAATTGTCACCCAATAAGACAAGTTAATTAGTAAAGCATTCATTAACTGCAACTTTTTTTTTTAAGAGAAAAATAAAAGAGCATTGCAACTTGCACATTAATTTTAAGCTTTCAGGGTTGAATAGTCAGGGTATCAGGATTGAGGAGAGCTTTTAGTCTTAAGACATATCTATATTTCCAAGTACTGAAAAGAGTAAGCCAAAAAGGACCGTAACCAGAAGCACCATGGACTACTTCACAATTATGCTGCTTATCTTCCTTCTGGTTGCACCATTCGTTTCTACACGTTCATCTTTAGCATCAAAAACTCCAAATCTCCTAATAAGCTCCCACCGGGGCCTTACCCATATCCCATCATAGGAAACATCTTGAAACTTGGCACCCAACCTCATGAGTCACTAACTAAACTTTCTAATACCTATGGACCAGTTATGACTCTGAAGCTAGGCAATATAAACACTATAGTCATTTCTTCTCCAGAAGCAGCTAGAGAAGTTCTGCAGAAACATGACCGTGCTTTCTCTTATCGGTCAATCCCAGACACTTTCCGAGCATACGGCCACTGTGAGTATTCGGTGGTGTGGTTGCCCCCATTACATCAGTGGAGAGTCCTCAGAAGGGTTTGTGCTACAAAAGTGTTCTCCTCTCAACAGCTTGACGCTACACAAATAATTCGCGAACGAAAGGTCCAAGAACTACTTGACCATCTGGATGAAAGCAGCAAGAAAGGTGAAGCTTTGGATATTAGTGAGGCTATTTTTACCACTGTCCTTAATGCCATATTGAACACATTTTTCTCTGTGGATTTGGCTGGTTATACCTCGGATAAGGCTCACGATTTTAAGGATCTAATGTGCGGCATAATTGAAGAAGCTGGAAAGCCTAATGTTGTGGACTTTTTCCCAGCACTTCGCCTGCTTGATCCTCAAGGTTGTCGTAAGAGGATGGAAAGTTACTTTGAGAAGTTGATTCCGTTCATTGATGATCTCTTGGAAGAAAGATTGCGTTTAAGAAGTTCAGAAATTGAATCCAAGGATGTTTTGGATTCTGTGATCGAGGTAATGATGGAAGAGAGTTCACAAGTTAGCCGCCACCATGTATTGCACTTGTTTATGGTGAGTTACATTTTTAGTCTCTTGGCTTTCTATGTAAATTTAAAATTAAAGAAAGTAATATTTATGCTTAGAAACACTATAAAATTGATTTCAATAAAATTTTAGGTAAAAAATTCAAATTGAAATAATAAAAATATAAAATAATAAAATTAAGATAATAATATAGTAAGGATAGTCATGACACCCAGTGAAAGCCACACTCTTCATGTGGGATGTGACTATTCATGTGACATGTGAATAATTACTTACTAGCTAATTGTTGTTTGTATGACATTTTATACATATATATATATATATAGAGAGAGAGAGAGAGGAGGGGGGGGAATAAAATTTGAGTCATTAAAAGATAAAAGCAAGCTCTGAGAACTTATCAATCTTTGGAGTTATTCTCTAAATATTTTGCAAATAATTATAGCCCCAAAAAATCCAAATTACAAAGAATTTAGGACGAATCCGTTTGATCCATTTATTGACTGCAATTTACGATTGCTTGCAAATATTTTAGATAAGATTAGTAAGAATATTTTCCTACTAAATAACTATTCCTCTATAAAGCCAAAAAGAAAACTAAAAAGTTATGTCTACAATTGTGCTTATATTCCATTTTGTAATTAAAATTAAACATGATAACTTTATATTTAAATAATGCTTCACATATATTTCTTCATTTTAACGAGAAAGATATTAGTAGCGAGTTATATATTTCAGGATTTATTTGTTGCTGGAATAGACACAACATCAATCACCCTAGAATGGGCAATGACAGAGCTATTACGCAACCCAGAAAAACTAGTAAAAGCTAGAGAAGAGCTTAAACAAATCCTTCAACCCAGTGAACTTCCGGAAGAATCACATATCTCAAAACTTCCCTTTTTGAGAGCATGTGTGAAAGAAACCATGCGTTTGCACCCAGTTGCTCCACTTCTCGTGCCCCACAAATCTGAAGATGATGTAGAGTTATCCGACTTCCTGATTCTGAAAAATTCACGAGTCTTAATCAATGTGTGGGCTATGGGTAGAGATTCAAGAGTTTGGGAAAGTCCAAATCTTTTCATGCCTGAAAGATTTATGCATAGTGAGATTGACTTTAAGGGGCATCATTTTGAGCTCATTCCCTTTGGAGCAGGAAGAAGAATTTGCCCAGGATTGCCCTTAGCTGACAGGACCGTGCACATCATGTTAGCCTGCCTCCTCCATTGCTATGATTGGAAGCTTCCTGATGGTTTGAAGGCTGAAGACATGGACATGAGTGAAAAGTTTGGGATTACCTTACACAAGGCCATTCCTCTCCAAGCTATTCCCATCAAAGCTTAGATTCCGTAGGTCTTCTTGATGTAAGCATATTGCTACTTTTGTTAAGTGTTATGTTTTCTCAATTAATAAAATTATCAATGTTACTCGTGTCATAAAAACTTCAGTAACTTGTAGTAAATTTTAAATTCTCTATTGATGTCTAAAATGATGATGTCATCATATCGTGGTGCTCTCTTTTATTCCCTTCTTTTCTGTTGTTGTAGTCAGCCTTTTCTAAAATACTCTTAATTGCACCATTCCTAGCTGCCAACAGCTTAAGGCGGCGCAACCCTCCCTCCCTTTACCTTATCTTTTAAAAGATAAGCCTTGGATTAATGCTCATTTGTTTACTGTACAATTAGATATATTCACTATTTCTGTGTTTTGATTAGCTTTCTTCGTTGAATTATTTTCTTTTATTGGGAGGGAATTGACTGGCATTTTGCGTGAAATCTTTCATGTCTTTTCATTGTGAAAAATAGTCGTGTGGTTTTTTGTGATCACTAAAGATGTAAATCCACTTCATTTGGTTCAGCTTTGTGACAGAATTCATGCTTCATCCTTCTCGTCGGACATTCTTAGCAAATACGAGTTCTGCAATATGATGAGTGATTAATGCCCCAATGAATTGATTTCTTTCTTTAACCCCTTTTTTTCTCCAGTATAAACACCCACTGACCCAATTGAACATGACAACATTTCCAGTATAACCCCAATCCAATTGAACCTGGCACTTGTTGGTAATCATTTTATATCTTTAGTTGCATAGAAGTATTACATTAGGCTATAAGGGAATAGTTTCCGGTCGTAGTTTATACAATCATTAACTTGGACAATAAACAACGGCTTTAGAGATGAAATTTGGCAACAATTTTTTTTTTTCCCACTTATGCCAAGAGATATAATTAAATTGATGCCAAGAAGTCCAAAGACTACAGGTTTTTTTTTTTTTTTTTAAGATAAGACTACGGCAATTTGTAATTGACCCATAGTTTTACCGATTGACCCTTAACCATAGAGTATATATAGGTAACAATTATTTAATTGTGTTGCCATTTTTAGTAACGTGCAACATACCTTGTCATATAAAAAGTAATAATATATTAAATGAACAAAATATACTGTGAAGGGCCAAACAGACATTCGGTTTAATGGTGACATAATCCAATAATACAACATTCAAAATCCAATGAAGTTTTTCATTCAACATGTCTGCTGAATACATAATATCAAGTCCTAAATAGTAAAAAGTCCCAAGACATAGTTAGTAGTGCCAAACAGAGACCATATATATACCACCATAATTAGAGTATCCCAAAATATAACTAGAAATGCCCAAAATAAACCCTAAACCACTCAAACTTTTATTGCAAAGTGTAAAACAAAAGAAAACTATTTCCTTCACCCAGATATTTTGCATAGGGAGATTAAACATTCAAAGTGTAAGAATAATTCACTAAATAAATTTCAAAAAAGAAAAACCTGTGAAAAAAAGAAAGCATGAAAGGATGTTTGTTAGTTCAATCTGATATCAGCATGAAACAGCAACATGCCAGACAGTAAGCATGACATGATTCTAAAAATAAGTTATCTAGCATTTAATATCATAAAGACCCATCAAACATGATGGCCAAACTTGTTGACCAATTTACAAATAACATGGGATGGCCAAACTGACGTCAACAATTCATATGCTTAGCCTTATCATCAACCAACAAAAGTCAGCCAATGTATATGATCATGTAAGACACAAACCAAAATAAATAAGTGCAGCACCTATGGCAAATTTCATATGAGAAAACAAGGCTGTTTGGAGGATTCATCAAGCTCAAACAGTATCCCTATGTATTTGACAGCATAGACAGAGTTCTCATGCAAAATCAAAGCCCAATGTACATGTCTTTCAGAATTTTAGACCTATGCATTTGCAAGGAACTTAATTAAATACAAGAGCCAAGCATAGAATATAATTAAGCCATAAATCATGACTTATTTGCTTCTCTTTCTAAAACCATACAAATCTTACATGCATGGCAATGCTTCTCTTTTCTATCTATTATTGTCTTTTCCTTCATTTGTAATACTTTTCTTTTTGAGATGAAATAACGGTAACTCTTATCTAGTATATTTAGTTACTTTATCTAAACATATTATCACTAATGGCCTTCTTCAACTTTGATAATTGACTACTTGTAAGAATCATGCAAAAGAAAGATAGAAAACCTGGATGAAGGTGGCTGGACCCCAAAATATCAAGATTACGTCTTGATTCTCTCAACATCCTGCATAACTAAAATTGGGTTGATAGCATCAGACAAGAAGGAAAATATCAACTTTTGTTTTCCAAGTTCTTTAAAGTAGTAATGATATCTTTCATCTGCCAAACATTCAAATATTCAAACATACGATTCCATGCGTATGACAAGGAAAACAAAAGAAGTTCTTCTGTCTTTTTCGGGAATTGAACAACAAAATAATTGAACTCGGACAATTTTAAACTCCAATTTATTACCATATGTGTAGCTAACAAAGGGGAAATAAAAGTTAAAGAGACAGAACATGAACCAATAATCACGAAGAACATCAATTACAGATCAGTTATAGTTTTCACATGTTAAAGTTTGGAAAACAATCATACACCCAGGTGTTAAAATGATATAGTTTTCTCTTAGGATAAATTACAGTTTTTGATTATTATTCTGACCATTGAGCATCAACGTAACCACGCTTGGTAACAGAGCCATAATACTATTGGGAGAGGGCCACATGGACACACCGGATGACTACACAATTCAATAGAAACCATTTATAAGCTAAATGTAAAAAAAAAATACATCCACATCATGCAACGAAATAGGGAAGGTGAACATTTAAAAATCTTGGCTCGCATCCAATACTCTGTGCTTGCAAGGTCCTCTTCTTTTGGCTCATATCTTGCACATTATAAACTGTGCCAAAGAAGACTATGTTTTCCACCACTTAGCTAATCTTAGCCATTATTGTAATTAGTTCTAAATACAAGATAATAATGCAGGATTTTCTTTTCAATAAACAATTTTGTACAGTTTAATTACTCTTAAGATTTGAAACATAAATAGCAACTTTTGTCTTGTCAATGTTTTCACCTGGATGCATAGCAAAGTAGTTTAAAGATACTGAATATGAACTGCTTGAATTGGAGTAGTATTCATACACTGACTTGAAACTGAAAGACACTGCAAAGCCTCAAAGATGTAAACTAATGTTGTCAATGCTATATTCTTCAATATCCATGTCCTCGAAGAGTGAAGCACGGCCACAAAAAGTTGTTAGTGATATGGCTACTGGATGGATTTATTCAAAAGCCTACTACATGAAGCAAAATGTTTTGCGAGAGCCTATGATAAACATTGTTGAATCCCTTATGGAAGTCCTCATCTTCCAAAACCAAATCGAAAGGATTACACAATGATAACACGCCAGAAAGAGGACAAGCGTGGGATTCCTGAGGGGGAAATGAGCTGTAATGGTCATTATCTGAAGTAGAATTGATCACAGCAAATATAAGAAAATTAAGTTTAAATGGCAAAATAGTGGGTTTTACACATCCTTATGTTGAAGCTTCACTATATCCGTCTGACACACAAGATGCAGAGTCTAACTTGTATCTATTCTATTTAAAATCATAGAACCCAACTCCACAAGCTACATCATCCTAAATCAAATCACTATTCTAATATACACCTTATCATTGCATCTAATTTTTCATAACAGGGATCTTTTAAGTACACCATGAACGTTGCAGTTAAGTCTAATCCTCGCAAATTTGATCGAAAATTTTCCTTTGACAGAAAAAGAGAACATAGTGAGGTTATTCTATTTTCTATTTTCTTTTCGCCCAAAATGTCAGTGGGGCTAATGTTGACATACTCTACATGAAAATTGGGAGAATCCAACTTACCTAGTAGACCAGCTATCAGTGAAATCGGGAGAAAATGGTGCACAGTGACGGCAATAGGTGAGAAGGAGAAGCGTCAAAACGAAATGAAATCGCTGAAATTCCCTCTCTTCTCTCTATTTTCTCGAACAGCGCGTCGAAAGAAAATAAACAGGACAATAGCATAAACATCATCGGCAGTCGACTCGCAAGAAAATAAACAATTTCTCGGCAGCTGCAACCTCCAGAGAAATCAGAGGCACCGCCATACAAAGAACACGACCCAAAACATTCTCGTGCTGCGAGTGTTTCAAGGTCCAAATCAGCCAAGCCTTATCCTCGTTCTATTTTTGGGAACAAAGAGGGAGAGCTCCCGAAAGCAAGAGAGCTTCAATGGAGTCGAAACATTCTCCTCCTTGAATGTTGCCCAAAATGGCATCCAAACCATAGGTATGCCTGGTGAAACATTCTCTACTCTTCTTCCTGTCCTGTCCTATTCCCTATCCGATTAGTTTTCCCTATTTTGTTGTTTGATGATGTTGGAGAATCTGACCTGAAGGGAATCAGATTGGCTTCGAGTGAAAGAAGGAGGACTGTTGAGAGGCTTCGAAGTGATGTAATTCTACCATTTGATTTTCAAAATATTGGTTATGCTATGGGCATGAAATTCTTGTGACTCGGGTGCTAGTATAGAAGTGAGGAATTGAAAGGAGGCAAAAGGAGTTGGTGCAACAGAGAGCGAAGTTAGTATATTATCCAATTCTCAAAAATTATAGGTCATTTGTGTGCTGTAAGTGTCGCAAATTCTTTTCTGTTTTGGTCTTTGAAATAGTACATGCAGCAATTGGGAGTTTTAATAAGCACAATTCTTTTTGGTTTTGGTGGAAACATGGTGCTATTTTTGTGTGGCAAACGTTTTTTAAATTGTGGTTTAAATTGTGCAGAAAATCTAGCCTGTTAAGGGCTGGTTGTGTTCAGCTTCAGATTCAAGGACTATGGTGCCACTATGCTTCTCTTTTGGGTTTTGCTATTGTGCTGAAATTATGGTTATCTGATGGATTATAACGTGCAGAATTTTGGGGGTGCTCAAATGGCAATTTGAATTGAATGCTGACTTGTTTTGGTTTGGCCGAAAACTTAATAAATTTAGGAATTAATTCTGATTTAATGGTTTTGTTTTGAAATTATGATTTTCCTTTCCAAGTTTTCTAAGTTTAGGGTCTGTTATTATTATTTGAAATGATATGGAAATTATGGTGCAATATTGAAATTCAAAATGATGATGTCCTATTTGTTAAGTAGGGCCATTTTATGAGATATCTGATGCAGATTTTCCTTTGAAGCTCATATATAGTTGTTATCAACTGATCCAAGGGTTGATTTTTCTGTCTTTTAGCTCGAGGTGCTGTTAAAGAATTTGGTGACCATAGTTATCGAGAAGTTCTGGTTTGATAGTCATAGTTATAGTTATCGTTTTCTTTCACTGGCTTTAGATTTAGTTTTTTTTTTAATAAGTTAATTTGTATATAGAATATAAATATAAAATGATAAAAAGAATAAGAAAATAATAGGTAAGTTTAAAAATAATATGTCTTATAAAATAATATGTTAGTAATAGATAAGTTAATAAATATAAAATAATAGTAGTCTTATGATAAAAGTAATAGGAAAGTTTAAAATTTAAAATATTAGATAAGTTAATAAAATAAATTAATGTAATGTAAATTGTAATCAAATCAAATCAAATATAAATGAAAAGATTATCTAATGAAAAAAAAAGGAAAGTTTAAAATTTGAAAAGTAGGAATGTATATTAGATGAAATCATAAAATAAAAAGATTATCTAATAAAAAGTATATAAAAGTTTTAAATTTAAATTTCAAAATATTAGATGAGATAAATTATTGTATAAGTTAAGAGTATTTCAGTGTACTTTTATCTATTTTTTTGCCTATACTATATATATGATATAATTTTTTATTGTTGCACCTCATTTAACTCGGGGGTACGCCTTTCTAGTGCCTCTCGCCTCGAGTGTTTTAAAGGCCTTGCGCCTTAGGTACACCTTTTGCCTTTGACTACCTTGCTAAAATTAGGTTTGAAATTGAAAAAATGAAATGTTATGCTACATGTTAGGCCATCAAGCAAGTTCTCTAGGTTATATGATGTAATAATGGGGCAACTTCAAGTCCATAAGGCATTCAGTCACAATCTGCCTTGGCAACTTCTGCAATGACCCTTAATATCAATTTTAAGAAAGACTTAATTGAATGGTGCATGACTGGAGGGATCAAGATCGGAGGAGGAGTTAATTAAGCAAGGAAGCAAACTTTTGAGTTGACGCCATGGTGAGGTGCAGAGTCGTCACAGCGAAATATGCTGAAGTGGGCTTGTGGGCCAAGACAATGGGCACTGATGCTGTTGTGAGCTTATGTAGCACTGCGATGCCGATCAAGAAATCTGTTTAAATCAAAAGTCAAAATAGTCACTGGAATGGAGGGAAAAACAAAGGAAATGAAGGAGCAGTACTAGGCTTTCGAATTTCCAGCTTTGGGACTCAATTTCTAGCATCTTGGAAGCTTGAATCTT
This sequence comes from Adenanthera pavonina, assembly GCA_026686845.1. NCBI lineage: Eukaryota > Viridiplantae > Streptophyta > Magnoliopsida > Fabales > Fabaceae > Adenanthera > Adenanthera pavonina. The sequence goes on along the minus strand of JAIVEN010000005.1, from coordinate 20,087,718 downwards.
GTTGGTAAATTATCCCTCACCTTTCCTCTTTGTTTATCTTTAAGTTGTTTGGTGATTTTCTTGGATTTGTTTAGAGTTCCAACTTGAGTTGCATTTCTACCCATTAATTTGTGTTTAAATGCCTTATTGATGTATTATTAGACGTGTTTAAGCTTTAAGTTAAGGATTTTAAGTGTTTAAGTTGTATATTTTCTAAGCTCTAACCCTTAAATCTTGAGGTATTTGAGAATCCAAATTTGTGATGATATGATGGTAGTTCTATGAGTTATTGTTGATGTTTTCATGTATGTGTATACCTTGGATTGCCTTGTTACAGTCGGTTGGTGCTTGGGATTGATGATTGTATATGAAAATGATTGTGAATTTATTATGGTAATGAAAATTTGATTATGTATAGGTTGTGATACTACGCAATTGGGATTTCTTAGCTCTAGGTTGTATTTGGAAAGCTAAATTGATTTTGGTTGCTTCTTTTGGCATACCGAGGTGTCAAGTGGGTTGGATGATTGAGGTTACCAGGGTGCTTATCTTATGTTTCTATTTGATTATATATATATATGGCTAGTCATTTTCATGTCATGATATGCATGCTTGATATATTATGTTATGTTCTTTCATATCATGATATGCATTTAATACAGATTATAAGTATTCCTTTTCATATGATATATACAATTACACAGTTAGTAAGTTCTCTATCCATACACTATATTGTGCTGATATGGCTATTGATGATAATGAACATGATATATGTATGTTATAATTGAATGTTAACATGTAGTAGTGATTATGCAACTCATGACTTATCACATATGATCTTATGGCATGCTAGAACTGTAGAAGATAGTATGTGTTGTAATGTTAGATAGTATGTATTGTTATGTTAGTATGCATTGGGCATTGTTACATGTTATGCATCAATGGGATATATGGTTTGAGTGACGATGTTCTATATACCACATGGTATTTCAATCGGCTAAATAGTACCCCAAACCTTGTGTCTAGCTGGTGCAATCTATGTTATTCCAGTCACTAAATAGTCATCCTATACTGGAGAGATTTATGTGGCTGTGAATTGGGGTGCAACTTTTCCAAATAGCCACCAATTCGAGTGGTTCAGAGGAAGGAAAGTCATGATCTAACCTCTAGTGCATTGACCTTTGGTTGGGTTAAGGCTATTGGGAGAAGAGCTAGATGGCGACCCCGGAAATAGCTATCACGGGCCATTGGAAGGGGGCCACTGCTTAAGGTTACCTTATTATGGTGACTAGTTCATGGTTCTAGCTGTGTATTAATAGTACTTGTGTCTGCATATCATGATTAGTATGTTCATACTAAGTATGGCATTTGAATACCATTTTGGTAGCATGTTTCTATGTTTATATACTGTCTGTATGTGAAATCCCCTAGTTATGTCTCACCCCGTGGCTAACAATTCCTAGGTAAAGGATCCAACACTAGAAAGGAAATGACCAAGAAGGGCTTGAGAAAGGAGGACTAAGAGTATTAGAGGGTGTTGGGGTCACTTCCTCTTGTTATTGTTGTTTTGTTGAGTTTTTAGTAAAGTGTCATTTGTGTTTTTGTGTAATATTACATGTATCATGGTGTATCGCTGTTGTTTTATGGTTGAACTACTATTGCTGAAATCAGAAATTTTGATGATTCCAAACAACTAGAGCTTAGAAAAGGATAATATCAAAAGAAGTACGAAAAGATAAAGTGAAGAAAATCGATGAAGAACAAGGGATGATTCAGTTGTTAGAATTTTTCACTATGTACACTGGGTAAAAAGTTTTGATTTTTACTTATTTATGTTGCCACAGAACTTAGACGAGTTATTTCATAATTATCCCATGTTAACATGTGTTAAAATTGAAAAATGTTGACTAACTGATGAATTTTGTATTTGACTCATATGTATTTTGTGCAAAATTTGAACTTTTCTTTGTGAAATTTGAAGTTGCAGAGATTTTATCATTAATAGACAAATTTTAGTTCTGAAGTTTGAATTTCAGGTTAAGTATTATTAGTAAAAGTGTGTAAAATTCGTATGAAGTTTAATCAAAATCCGAATATTGGTAAAGATCAAAGAGAATTTAGAGTCACTTTTTCAGACGGACAAACTTTAGATTTTAAAGTATGAATTTCGAAATGAGAACTTATGAGTCTCATTATAGTATGCCTCTGATAGACGAACTTTGTAGTTCAAAATTCAAACACTGAGAAAAATTTGTGTGTCATATTGAACATACCTTTGACAAAGAAATTTCAGCTTCTGAAATTTGAATTTTGAGTGCAGTATGAAAATTAGAGACAACTGTTTAAACTCAAAAGATGCACTTCAATATAAAAATTTGTATGTTCTAATATGATGATATATTTGATAAACTCAAAATTCGAATATGACATTTGAACTGATGAATGTTGAAGTTTAACACTGAAATCCTTAACCTTCTGTTTCCACGAAATTCATTTGTTGAACCCCAAAATTCAAATTTTTACATGTCAAATGCATTAAATACGATTGGTGAACAACTATTTCTGCAAAGTAACTATTAGTTAAAATTTCTAACAACTAGATTTTGTGTTTAACGACTGGTTGAGTCACAAATCTATAAATAGAATTTTATTTGAAATTGTGGGTAGTAAAATTTAAGTCTATTTTTACTGAAACTCTGCTAAATTTATTAGACAAAGCTTTTTCTCCCACACACTGCATTTATTGTGCTTCAACTTTCATATTTACTCTATTCTAAAAGGTATTCATTCTGTGTAAAATCTTTTCTTCATTTGGAAGAGAGATTCTTTGCGAGGGGTATCACAAAGGGTATTGGGAAACACTTGTAAGAATGTTAAGTGAAAAATCTAAGTGTTCTTAAACAAAGCACGTGTCTTGTACTAAAGCATTGCAAGGAGCCCATTGAATTCTTGCTGATAGTGAAAATTTCAAGTGGTGATTTGCGGACTAGATGTAGATCAAATGGATTGGACCAAACTAAGATAAATCTATGAATCTTCTCTTCTCTTATCTTACATTTATGTTCATTTCTATTGTACTCTGTTTTAATGCAAGCTTTTGATTTTACTGTGAATTTATGTTTTTGCAGAAAAATCTTAAACTTCTCAATTCATCTTTTCTTGGGAAGCCAATAATCCTAACAATTGTGTGGCTCCTCTCACACTCTCTATGCATAGTGTATGGACCTTTGTATGTTGATGGGCTTAAGGTGATGCTAGTGATATATTGAATGTCAATTATGTTCTATGCATGGCATGTGATGTTTAAACCCATAATGTGTGATTGTATTGGACTTGAGATTTGTGACTACAAGTCCCTTTAAGTATGTATGCCTGAATTGTGATCCTGTTGTGGTTTTTAGTTCCTTAGTGTGTGAAATGGGCATATGGCCTATTAGCTTGAATAGGGGTTCAAAGAGGTCAAAACTCAGAGGAGTGATTTCTTCGGATTAAGACCTTCTTGGAAGTATTCCTTGTGCCTTGTGTGACCTGTTAGAAGGATTTATGGCTGCCAATTATCCATTGGTGGCAATTCAAGGTGTTTAGTTCTTGATTTTAGTCAAAAAGTGACCATTTTGGTTTCGGGTGTCCAAAATCTCCATACGGAGATGTTTTGAGGGGTGGTAGGTGTTTATGTTAGAATGAGATTAGAGTGACTTATAGGCTTTGAAATCAGATCAATCGAGATCAAAGCACAAAGTTGTGGGTCGAAAGTTGGTCAAGTGCATAAGCAAACTGCTGTTGCAGGTTCTATCATTGGCATTGTGATGCCATGTGATTTGGGTCCCATCCTCTTTTCATCCAAGAACGTCCCTCACCACGGTGCTACAGTGTGTGGCCTCAGCTCCACTTTGTCATTTGGCCTTCTCTCCCCCATTTCTGTGCATTTATGTGTATCTTTAGGGTTGTTGAGTTTAGAGTGTTACAACTTCAACTCCTCTAGGCATTTAATCACACAATTCCAATTAAGCTCATCTTAGAATTTTTTTTACACCTATTTTAATATAAATCCTCACTTTTCTTTTATATTATGTGTCACACCTCATCTTTGAAAATCTTTCTCTTGAATACTACTTCATCTGTATGCAGAAAAGAGATTTTGGAGATTTTGAACCAATAAAAACTCAAAATTTTAAAATTTACTTTTCGTGCACTGTTTATCGTATTGCATAACAAATTTCAAAAATTCATACAAAATCATTTCATTATGGTTCAAATCTCTAAAACTCTTGCATATCCTGAATTTTATGGGAAACTAGAATTTCATCAAGTCAATTCGTATAGTTTATTCCTTAGGTATTACTGTTCATTCCTCTGTTTCCAGTTTCTGACCTATTCTGAGCCCTAATTTAAAAATTTATTTCTCAAAATTTACAGTCTATCTCATGATTTTTTTATATCATTTGAAAGCTTTGCATATTTACTTTCTAGCCATATTTATTTTGTACATTATTTAACACATACAAAGCATATCATCATTTTAAATCCTTTAGGGTCAGAATTATTCATTACTAAAATAGTTTTGGAAAAACATATATAACTCCAAAAGCATTTCAAACCAGGAGCATATTAAAGTCAAGACATAGCTCTTTATCTACATGCCAACCTCTAGGGACTAAAATGTAAATAATTTTTTTGGATCATTTTGCAATTTCGTACTTCTTGTGCTCATAGCCTGAAAAATTACCTTTTATTCTTTTCTTCATTCAAAATATATATTTCAGGCTATTTATCATATTTTTATATTATAACATTATATTTTCAGGCCATATCTTTTTATTTGTGCTTTTCTCTAGTTTCTGCGAAGCATATTATACTTATCTATTTAGATACTTCATAATAATTTTTTAAATATATCATAATCATCTTTGTATGACTTTTACATTCTCATGACATAATCTCATTTTTCATAATCCCAAAAATCAGGATGTTAGATTATGCATGGAATAGATAACCTTTTGAAGTATAACAATATATATGAACTTGTTTACTTGGGACAAACCTATACTAGTTTGGAGCAATAATGTGAAGAAGAAAACCTTCAATTATGTTTGCAACAATCTTTGTAATAGCTTTGTATATCACATTGTAGAGGCTTATGGGACAAAAATCCTTCACAATTTCAAGGGAAGCCACCCAAGGGATCATAATGATAAACATATCACTCAAACATATTTCATTTTAGAGTGAGAATGAGAGTCCAGAGTGGCATTTGCAAGCAGCTTAAAGTTTTTTTTTCTTGGGGTGATATGAAACATCTTAAAGTTTTCCATATGATTTTGTGCAACTGCTAAGTAACGCCCATTTTCTTCTGCTGAATTATTTATCTAATTAGATTATAGGGCTTGTACATTATTGCATGGAGCTTCATATAGTAAGTCGTACTATTAATGACTTATGAATAGTATAATTTCATATCAATTTAATAGATATATAGATTATTATGAACCTATTATTTTGATGATATGAAGCAGATTTTAATTATGCATATATATGTGTGTGTGTATGATGGACACAATTTATTTCCTATAAAATAAAAACTCTAGCCTATATTTACATGCCAATTTTCTAGCTCTTTGATTTGTCATTACTTTGCCTAGACCACGATAATTACAACTAAGTATCTTGATGGAAACATGGAGTTTTTGTTGAAAACTCCCCCCAAAACATAGTGAATTCCCTTTGAGATTGTTTAAGATATGTCATCCATTGGAAGCATCAGTATAGATAAATCAACTAGAAATCTCTCCCCTGCACTATGCACAGGGATGATTTATTTCACTCCAAAAGTAAAATATTAAATTCAAATATATTAAATTTGTAATTTAAACTAATCTTGAACCTATCATATTTATTTTTAATGAAATATGACAAATGGAGAAAATCTAACTATTTTGTGCTATGAAAGAAACATAAAACAAACAAAAAAAGGAACAAAGATGTGTGATGCCCAATATATGTTCTTGAATTTTTAACCTTTTAATTGTGTTTTTAAAAGAAAACCATGATTATTGCAAACGAAAACCATGTTCTTGAATTTTTAACCTTTTAATTGTGCGAGAATTTCACTATATATAGTGGTGTGAGTAAATCCCCCAACAAACACCCTGCCCAAGAAAAAACACTCTATCCCTTTCAAGTAATAATAATGTCTAGCCTCCTTCCCCCCCAAAAAAAAACACCACCTATGGGCAGCACATGACAATAGAACCATTTTGAAAATTTCCAACTTAAACGAATTGAATTCCCAACTTGAACAAACTGAATTCCCAACTGGTACTATATATTCATTTGTAAACATTTTTGGAGGGAATTACTGTATAGAACCAAGATCTCCAATTAAGTAACTTTTGGGACCAAGAACTTGTAAAATTAGAGAAAGAGACATAGGATTCTTAAAGCAAATTAAATCAAATTCCACATTACCAAAATACTCTCACCCTGTTTTGCAAAGTAGTTGTTCTAATTTTACAACTTATGTTTCCAATTTTAACACAAAAAAATTGGATTTCAACTTTATAATCATCAAAGTGACTCCAAGAATTTGCAACTTCTTCTTCCAATTTTGCAATTTTGTTGGTCTAATTTTACAACTTATGTTTCGAATTTTTACATGAAAGAATTAGTTTTCAACTTTAAAAGTATCAAAGTGGCTATATGGATTTGCAACTTCTTATTCATATTTTGCAACTTCCGCATTCTAATTTTGCAACCTATGTTTCGAATTTTAACACGGAATAATCAAATTTCAACTTTTATAATCATCAAAGTGACTCCAGGGATTTGCAACTTTTTACTCATATTTTGCAACTTCGTTGTTCTAAATTTACAACTTATGTTTCCAATTTTAATATGAAAGAATCAGATTTTAACTTTATAATCATCAGTGACTTGAGGGATTTGCAACTTCTTATTCCAATTTTGCAACTTTGTTACTCTAATTTTGTAACTTAGGTTTCCAATTTTAACACAGAAAAATCAGATTTTAACTTTATAATCATCAAAGTAACTCGAGGGATTTGTAGCTTCTTGTTCCAATTTTGCAACTTTGTTGTTCTAATTTTGTAACTAATATTTCAAATTTTAACATAGAATAATTAGATTTTAACTTTATAATTATCAAAGTGGCTCCAAGGATTTGTAACTTCTTCTTCTAATTTTGCAATTTCGTTGTTCTAAGTTTGTAACCTATGTTTCAAATTTCATTAAGGGTATTTTGGTAATATTGATTTTGATTTAATTTGCTTTAAGGACCTAAGGTCTCTTTTTCTAATTTCACAATCTTTTTGTCATGAAATATAATAAACTGGAGATCTTAGTTCTAGACAGTAATTCCCCCATATTTTTATATAAAGGTCCTAAATTATCTATCACCCATAGACATTTCTCACTACACAGCAAGACAAAAGTTTATATCAGTGGAACCCATGAAAATATTTGATGGACTTTGTCCAACCTTCCCAAAATCACAAAATAGCAATTGCTGTCTCCTATTATTTCATAAGTCGTTAACTAATAGAAAAGCAGGCCAACCATGGCTAAGGTATATATCTCAAAACTTTAGTTGAAAAATTGATATAAAATTCTGCTTTAGTTGAAAATGCATGGAAGAAATTATTTCATAATGCTTTTTATGCTATATTTCATAAGGTTATAAACTGCTCAACCACGTACAACCATATTATCAAGAAGCTTTTCAAATTCATTTTTAAATAAATATGGATTGCCATTTACTATAATATTTATTAATTTACAGCCGAAATAACATTGAGTAGAGTGAACTATATTAAAGTAAAATAAGGAATCTGTAACACCCCTTATATTATTTTTCTTGGCATTGTGTTCAGGACCGGAGGAAATAGGACAGAGGAAGGCTCAAGTGGAGTCTGGAAACACTCCATGCTGCGGTAAGAAGCAGGTCTGCCATGGCGAGAAGCAATTCCAGTGGCATTGTTTGCCTAAACGTGGTGGAGCCGTGGCGAGGTATGCTGAGGCCGTGGCAAGATTCATGATTTTTGTTTAAAATCGGATCATTTCGGACGATTGGGAAAGAAAGAAACAGAGGAAACTGAGGGAGATCACGAGGAGCAATGCTAGGGTTCGAGATTTTTGGTGTTTAGGAGTGATTTTCGGACCTCAAGAGCTTGGATTCAAGTTGGTAAGTGTTCTCTACTCCTCCCTCTCCATTTTTCTTTAGTTAGAATTTGGGATTTTCGGTATTGAGGTTGGATTTCCAGTTTGGGACAAAATCCACAGATTGAAATAAATGTTGTAGGATTAATGAAGTATGTTGTGGTGTTCTTGTTGCTTGGGTGTGAGTTTTGAAGGGATTATATGTGTTTTGAGCTTAACCCTAGGTTGTTTTCGGTTAGAGCTCTTGAGAATCCGAAGTGTATGTATTTAAGTAGTGTTTAAATGGTGTGACATCTTATTTTACTAAGCTTTTAACCATATATTATATATCTATCGGACAGAAATAAAAGTCTAGAATAATAAAACTTTTAAACTTTTCAAAATTAAGTTGCTCAAAAGACAATAACTAATCTGAAAGTTTACCTTAATTAATAATAATTAAAACAACCATATTGTAATAATCTAATAATTGTTCCAAAACATCTAAAGTAAAGCCAGTAAGTAGAAATCATAACTAAAACATATCTTCCTAATTTAATTACATTTATTCTAAAGCAAAATAATATTCTCCGGTCTGCTTTCTCTTAGTTAACCATCCCCTTGTCTTTGCTTTTGCTTGTGCTTGTTCCTAACAATGTTAGTCATTGGGTGTGAGATTTGGGAAAATCTCAGTAGTATATATATTCATTCATACAAATCATGCTCATAATTAAGTAGTTATGCAAACAACCAAATAACTCATATTTCATGATGCATAAAAAAAAACTCAATAGAGTTTCCTCTTAATACTAGACATCCATAGCATTTCAAAACATTTATATTGAAATAACTCATCCAATAGTATCACATAACATCCATAATTAATTTACAGAAAATGCATGAAATAAATAATATACTACCTCCACCGAAAAGTATTCTGAGCTAAACAGCCTGCCTTCCTTCTTTTTCCTTCTCTTTCACTCACACTCTCTTTCTCTCCCTTGGCTCTCTCTTTCTTTCACTCACAACTGGTGGGGTGCTAAAATGAAGAAATGGGAGGGGTATTTATAGTGTTGATGTCTTGGCCAGCAAGTGACATCAATCCAATGGATAACTTTATTCAGTGTATGCTCATTAATATAATTCATTGTATACCTCATTCAATGTAACTTATTTAAACCACAATTCATTGTATACTTCATTCAATGTAACTTATTTAAACCACAATTCATTGTATACCTCATTCAATGTAACTTATTTAAATCATAATTCATTGCATACTTTATTCAATGTAACTTATTTAAACCATAATTCATTGCATATTTATTCAATGTAACTTATTTAAACCATAATTCATTGCATACTTTATTCAATGTAACTTATTTAAACCACAATTCATTGCATACTTTATTCAATGTAACTTATTTAAACCATAATTCATTGTATACTTTATTCAATGTAACCTATTTAAACCATAATTCATTGTATACTTTATTCAATGTAACTTATTTAAACCATAATTCATTGTATACTTTATTCAATGTAACTTTTTTAATCCACAATTCATGTAACCATATTAATCATAGATTCATGGATGTTACAAATGGTCCCTAAGAGCTGATTGATGCATGGAAAGGATATTGGAACCTTGAGTTAGGTTAATGTGGTTGAATTGTGATGTTTGGTTTATTGGTACATTGTGTTAATGGAAGAATTGTGGTATTGTGAAGGTCGTTGGCTATCGAGAGGGGTTTACGTGTATTGAACAGTTCAAGAAAACTTGTGGAACTCGTGTTCGTGTGGTAACGACAGTTAAGGTAACCGGGTGTTTGTTTATTTATATTGTATTATATATTGGTATGTATGTTTATGTATAGATATGCATGTTTCTTTCATACCACGATACTGATATGATTGTGTGTACTGTTTTCTATATATCATGATATACACACAGCTAGATGATAGCTATGATGTTTATGATGATGACGACGATGATTATGATTATGATGATGACTTTGGCATGACATGACACGATGCATACATATGATTATGACATGATGATGATGATTATATGATGATACATAAGCATCACCACATGGCATTGTGAGGCCTTGATATATGACGATTGGGTGGTGATGATGTGATGACGATATGATATGATGATATATGTTAAGGAGGATAAGGATGAGATCCCTGTGGCTAAATTGCCTCCAATAGCCAAGAGGGAAAGGCGTGCAGTGGACTGCACCTTCCCTAAATCGCTACCAATTCATGATGGGAAAAGGGAAGGAGAGCCACAGTCTGAACATTAGCGTTACCATTGGCTGGGTACGCTAATAGGAGGTGAGCTTGGTGATGTCCCGGAATCAGTCTTCACTGACTGTTGGAAGGGAGTTACCTATACGAAATGTCCTGTTATGATGATAGCCCATGGTTCTAGCTGTATGCGAGGGAGACATGCATACCATTCATTGCACATTACATTCATGAGTTGTATGGAATATATATATGTATGTGTTTTTCCCTGGTTACTGAGGCATTATCTCACACCCCCCTCTCCCATGACTAATCTTTCAGGTGACAGTTCTGGCACTAGTTTGGAGAAGACACGAGAGTAGCTGTGTACGTGAGAATAGTCTATGTAGTGTGTATATTTTGGATAATGTATCTTATGCCAAGTAGGATAGAGAATGGTTTGTAATGAACATATGGTTATTGTTAAGGATTATTATGGTTGTATGGTATGGCTATGTATGTTGTATGTGCGGTTGCATGGTTTTGGATGTCGAGAAGTCTGTATGTTAGTGTTGGTGAGCTCAGAGTGGTTTTGAGGCCCTGTTGGTTTGTTTAAGGGCCTGTAGCCCATTTTGTCAAGTTGGGTTTCGAGGGGTTAGATCTCAGAGGAGTGGTTCCTTTCAGGTGAAACCTCATTGAACATGTTGGTTTGGGGGTTTTGAACTTGTATGATTGGTCGATGAGCGTCCTTTTTCCTTCAGTGGCAATTAGAGGTTGTTAGTTGTGAGTTTTGGTCATTAAGTGGTCAAAATGGTGTTAAGCGTCCAAAATCTCCATACGAAGCTGGATTGAGGTAAAAGTGGTGTCTTTGGATAAATAGGGACGAGATTGACTTGTTGGAGTCGGAATCAAGTCAATCGGAGGTCGGAGCATAAAGTTATGCGTGTCGGAAGTTTGCCCTGGATTTTGAAAGTTGCTGATATGGGATATCAGCATGGGGCGCCGTGGCTCCAGAGTCCAGGCCGCGGTACCAATGAATCCAGAAGCGGTACTACTGCGGCCGCGGCCCTCTAGCCCTATTTTTGGTGTTTTGGGAGTCGTTTTTGCTGTTGGAAGTTATGGAGTGTTGTTTTAAGGTTTTGGGGTTGTGTTTGATTAAATTTTGAAGTTTTGGTTAAGTATGGAGGTAGGGTGTTACAGAATCAATAGTTTCAAATAATGCCAGATAATAAGATGTGAATGATAGGCTAAGTTGAGCTTCCCTTTGTATTACATCCTCCGTTCCGCTATATAGTATATTTTTTTTTGAGAAATTTATGTTTTATAATATAGTACACTTTATAGATTACGTAGTATAATTTTTTTCTCTTTTCAAGATTACCCTTAATTAATAGACCTAAATATTTGTTTATTATTAAAATATTTCATTCCCAATGTATTTAATAAGGGTAATTTTAAAAAATGTGTAAATTTTAGTTAGTTATTAATTATTGTCTTACTTTATGTGCGGTCACTATAAATTGAAATGGAAAGATTACCTTTTAAATTGTTTAAAATATCATTATAGGTAAAGTTCGAGAGAGAAGAGTTGGAGTGTTTTCAGTTAGGTTGCAGGTCACAATATCAAGGGTATTTGATAGGGTTATCCAAACAATCATTAAGGGTCAGTTTTTATTATTTGCCTATAGGTATTCAAATTTTTTTATTAAAATTTATCCACAAATGGCTGTTCAAGTTTATTTTTTTTTATAGCCTCAAAATTAAAAGGTTTTTAAATTTATCTTATATTTCTAATCATAAGATATATGTATATATATTAAAAGTTTTTTCTTAAAATTTTCTAGTTTTATGAAATATATATATTTATATATAATATTGATCACTTATAAATTATGTGATTTGTTATTAATTTTATTATATATCTTGATACAGTGATTATATATATTTATATGTTTATATTAGTAAAATCAAAAGATAATCTTACATCAGGGCATTGGTTGAAGCTATAGATTTCAATCAATGGTTGATTATTTATTTTGACATGGGGAAGGAACTAACTTTAAAATTCCTGAAAAAATGATATTTTTTCATCACTTTGAATATTGTTGTACTTGATATAAAACGAAATGTTCACGATAATTTCCTAGGCTAAGGTGTACCTACTCTACCCTTTAAAAGTTTTATGTTGCTTTCTTGCTTTTGTAACCTTCTGCCTAGTTTTATTTCTCTGTAGCCGTACGTCCTATAAATAGCTGGATATTTAAGCAATAGCCTCATACGTCATATATATCATACTCTAAGTTATCTCCCAAGAAGATGGTTTTCAAGAGTAATCATCTAGGGTACAAGTACTTAGCTCCATTTGGTTGGTTTGATTTTAGAAAGAGGTGTTTGGAAAATTTTTTATTTTATTTTTTTTAAATTAAATAAAAGAAGGAGTATTTTTTCTCTTATTTTTAGATAAAAAAAATAAAAAATAAAAAATAAAAATACTCATTTTTTTATCTAATTTTAAAAAAATAAGATAAAAATTTTTTATAAAAAGAGATAAAATTAAAAATAATTATTATATAATAAATAGAGATAGGGAGCCCAATGCAAACTATTTAATTTGAATAGTATGTGGCTTATGAGAAGTAAATTATAAAGAGAAGTTATATTATTCCTAAATAAAATTGTATAGATCTATAGATAAAGAAAATAAAGTTTGAGTGAAGAGATAAAAAGTTAAATTTTTTATTCTTTGTAGCCATTTTCTGACTTTCTTACAAATAGTGCAGGAAAAAGTCTAAATTACAAACTATTTGAGATCATCTTTTTTTTTTGGGGGGGGGGGGGAGGATAAACGATTAGTTTGATTCTTTTACTGGATATAATTTACTTCAGGCAAAAAAAAAAAAACTACAATTTTCTATTGATTGCATACTTTTTAGATGAGAATAAGATGGCTTTTTTCTTTGTTTTTGCGTGTGATATTAAATTATTATTTTCTAAAAGGCCAAAAGAAAACTAGTTATCGTTTGGTCAATAGATGTGCTTATATATCATTACCTTAGTAATCTCATCATAATTTATTTTTAACTATGATTTAAAAATTAACTTTGCAGCTTAATCATGTCCCACAATACTCTCAGTTAATTTAATTATTTATATGAAATTTGCATTTACATATATAATCAATACAAGTCAATTTCTTTTTTTTTTTCATTTTGCACATTTCACTTTATATTTACACAGCGCTTGACATGTATTTCTTTATTTTAGCAAGAAAGACACTGATAAAAGTTACATATTTAGGATTTATTTGTTGGAGGAATAGACACAACATCTAGCACACTAGAATGGGCGATGATTGAGTTATTGCGTAATCCAGAAAAATTAGCAAAAGCTAGAGAAGAGCTCAAACAAATCCTTCATCAAGATGAACTTCCTAATGAATCTCATATTTCAGAACTTCCCTTTCTCAGAGCAATTGTAAAAGAAACTATGCGATTGCACCCACCTATTCCATTAATAGTGCACATGCCCCCCAAATCTGAGGAGGAGTCAAAGTTATGTGGCTTCTAGATTCCCAAAAGTTCGCGAATCTTAATCAAGGTGTGGGCTATAGGTAGAGATTCACTGGTCTGGGACAATCCAAATCTTTTCATGCCTGAAAAGTTTATGCAGAATAAGATTGACTTTAAAGGGCATTATTTTGAGCTCACTCCCTTAGGGGCAGGAAGAAGAATCTGCCCAGGATTGTCCTTATCTAATAGGACCATGCACATTATCTTAGCTTCTTTTCTCCATTGCTATGATTGGAAGCTTCCTGATGGTTTGAAGGCTGAAGACATGGACATGAGTGAAAAGTATGGGCTCGGCTTACACAAGGCCATCCCTCCCTAAGCTATTCATCAAAGCCTAGTTATTGTGCCCTTTTTTATGCAAGGAAATAGCAACATGTGTGAATGAAGTTATTTTTCATTTATTAATAAAACTATCAAGGTTAATATCCGGTGTCATTCAATAGTAGTAAAGAACATCAGTAATATAAAATAATGATGATATTTACTGCTCACTTTTTCACAATGTTCAAAAAACCGAATCAGACCGGCTGATTCGACCGGTTTGACTAGTTCCCGGTGCCAGGTTCGGTCCGGTTACAGATCGTGCCTATCCCTTTCCAAAACAGGTGAGAACTGGTGGAAAACCGATCAAACCGGTATCAAACCGATCAAGTTAGTTTATTTTTTAATTTTTTAAAAATTTTTAAAGTATGAGTGCAATAGAACCAACATATTAATAAACATTACTCAAAATTAGGTGCATAAAAAAATCACGATTTATTGTCATTTTTCAGGCTAGTAACCATAATTAATTCCAACAATTGCGACATATGATCACACAAGAGGCACTATGCTATAAATAAGCTGTCACAATCCGATCCACAGCGTGGTCTTCCGTGCTAACTACAAGCATATGCTGGCCGGATACCAAAGATGAAGCCGACCTTCATTTTAAAATCTAATAAATCGACTTTTTTTTTTTCTAAGTTTTTGTCTCTACGCAGATTTTGGAATTGGTCTCTCCTATATAACTCCTCATTCGAACAAAATAAGTGACACAGAGATAGGAGGATATAATAAAAATGGCTAAGGTCACTCTCGTTAGTATTGCTCTGGCTTTCATATTTCTCCTTGTAATGACCTCCAATGCTCAGAGTAGACCAATAACCCCAATTATTAAGTTTGTCTATTTCTTTTTACTCCTAATTAACTTCTAACCATCAAACTGTTATATCCCACAATGTTGCGGATAATTAATACTTAATAAATAATATAAAAAGTGTAGAAAATTGCATTATTCATAAGTTATGCACATTGTAAATAATCTTGAGTTTTGTGTATATACATGGGACTCACCTTAGTTATGGTGTAAATTATGCAAATTTTATTTTTAAACTCGAAAATTGTTTTTACTATAGTAACCCATTTTTACAATAATTAACCTTGTCTATCGCCCAAAGGTTCAACTTGGAAGAACGTCATTCCCTGAAATAAATCCCAACAACTGTGAAATTATGTTTGTGGGCCAATGGGTTTGTGTTAATGGAACAGTGGTTTGATTAAATGGGATTTGGATATATGCAGTGTCAGTGAATAATAATAAAACCAGCAATAATAAGTTATAATAATTAGAAACGCTGGTTTCTATGGGTCAATGTAGCCTCGTTTTACAACTTCAAGTGATATGTATGAAATAAATGTATTGATTATAGCTTTATAATTATAGGATAACTAATAATATCCGGCCTGGTCACAGGCACAAGATGCATCATAATAATTAATGGCTAACGAAGAATAATTATTGATTCCAGGAAAAAACAAAGTAGACATGATTTTAATATGTTTATTATCAATTTGTTTTCATGAAATTATAATCTTTTCATATATGTTATTTTATCAAAGAATTTGATAATACAATATATAGAACTTTTAACTCAGTATATATAATATTTACTACAAAATTATGGACAACGCTTTTAAAAATATTCTGTTACAGATTCTAGAGTACCTTTTTATTCATTAAAATTTATACTAAAATAAAAGTAATAAGATACCCTTATAATATAAAATCTGTAATTTATATCCTCATCAAACCAAAATAAATTTTAAAATATTTATATAAACCATTCATGCTAATATTTTCTACTGACTAACATTTAAAATATAACATATTTGTTGAATAATTTTAAATAATTAATTATTGTAATATTTAAATGATGTGTTTAAAATTATTAAATTAAATCAACAAAAGATAATAAAATCAAAATATGTCAAATGGATCAATATAAAATATAAAAAGTGGATAAAATAGCACTGTTCACAAGCCATGACAATGTGGTTGTCTTGAAATTTGGTCAAATGCATGATAAAAGTGTTCTTAAATAAATATGTATATTAAGGGTATTTTAGTCAAAAAAGTTGAATATGGTAGCTTGATGGCATATTAATGGTTGGGGAGGATGGAAATAGAATCTTGAAAATAAAGGTAATATTTATGTAACAACTTTAAATTTTAGTGGAGGTCTATGTAAGTTTGTAAAATAAAGTAAAGATCTTTGTAATTAAGGAAAAATATAAGAGAGGTCAAAATATTTGACTCATTTTCTTGAAATATGAAATAAATCTTCATTTGATTCTAGCTAGCTAAAGTTCGTTAAAAGAAGGCTCAACATATAACGACAAGTTGATAGAGAACTCCTTCAGTTGGAAAAAATATGGTTCGTTACGGTACATAAAATTAAATGAAAAATGTCATCGAAAATAATGCAATAAGAAATTTGATTTTAATGAGGACAAATATTTTTATGCTTCAATTTAAAAAGAATAACTAAAAATAAAAAATCTGAATGCATAAAAATTATCATGTATACCAATAAGGTTTTGGCACAATTATCATGTATACCAATAAGGTTTTGGCACAATTATCATGTATACCACCTTACTTTTATACCTCATTTATCATGTATTAGATTTCATTTTAATGGGTTTAGAGACTCGGAACACTTTAGGAACCAAAATAGAAAAATTAACAATATCGCGAAACTGTTCATTTGGTCACCCCATTTTCCCAAATACACTTTGAAAAATCATAACTAATTCTAAAAAACTGTATGAAGATTTAAGTATCTAAAAATAGTCTAAAATATTTTCTACATAGAAAAAAATAAGAAATAGAACATTCGAAAAACTTTTCAGATTTCTGGCCTCAACTTTGAAAATTCATATCTATTTCCATACTTAACCAATTTGAATAATCTTTAGCTTCCTAGAAAGCTCATTATGTCTACTTTCAAGATATATGACCACTCATACATTATGCCTTGTGTCGAATAGAATTGCCCTTGTCAATCTTTCAGTATACCAAATGAATAATTTTAAGGCCAGAATACCAAATGAACAATTTTGAGGCCATACTTGTCAAGTCTAACTTTATAACTTGATTACATTAACATAACTTGTTCACAATCCATACTTAACATTATAAGAAACTCAAAAGAGTATAATTTGGTAAAGTTACATATTTAAAAGTTCATACATAATTTTGCATAATAATTCAAAATAACACATCATAACTTCAAATAGTCATTCAATCATCATTCTCTCCTTCATTCTTCTTAGCTCTTCCTTGTTCTTTGATATGACTTGGCCCTAGCATGTTAGTAATTTGGGATTGTGAGATTTAAGAGCCAATAGCAAATACATTTCAAGCAATTATATTATCATGCAAACATAAAAACATCGTTCAAATCACATTGGACCATTTATTAACATAAAATATCATATTATCAATAAAAATTTTAGCAGAGTTTTCTTTAGAAAATGGATATCCTGAGTATTGCCTTTACATTAGAAACAACTAAAATCAGTCACAAAACATTAAGAAAACAATGCAAAGTCTGAGTGGCACCTACCAACTGATATAATAGGTCATTGATTTCAGGTAGTAAATACTTGTTCTTTATCGTAACTTTGTTTTATTCCCTGCAATCAATGCAAAGTCTAAGGCTTCCATCTTTCTTTTTCACAAATAATATAGGAGCACTATAGGAGAAACACTAGGTCTGAAAATCCTTTCTCCAATAGCTCCTTAATCTACTTCTTAAGCTTCATCATTTCATTTGGAGTCATCATGTATCATGCCATAGAAATTGGAGCTGTCCTAAACACCAAATCAATTGCAAACTCAACCTCTTGTTCCGGTGGTAATCCATTAAATTCTTGGGAAAAAACTTCTAGAAATTCCCATGCCACCGGTATCTCTTCAATTCCTTCCTCAATCTCAACATTCACTAAAAAGAATACCAAATACCTTTAACATCCTTTTCCTAAGCATCTCTCAGCTTAAGCAGTCAATATAAAGTTCAACTTAAGCTCATCACATGAAACACTTTTGGGGGTTGGTAGGATAAGGGTCTTATTCTTATAGTCTAGAAGGATATTGTTTGCAGAGAGCCAGTTCATACCAATAATAATATCCATGTCTATCAACGGCATGTATATTAAATCCAATAGGGTGCTACAGTGTTCATACCAGACAATGCAACTTAGGCAAACATTGGAGGTAATAGCTTTGCTCCTAATGAGAGTGGAAACATGTAAATCATATGATAAAATAGTTATAGTTAGACCCAATCATCTAGCATTGCCATAAGATATAAATGAATGACTAGCACCTAAATAAACAAGTATGTACGAGATAATCATTAACTTTAATCATATTTTCAATGAGATCAAGTAACTATTGGGCCTCTTGCTGAGAAAGAGCAAAAACTCTTTCCTGTGCTTAGGGTCTAGATTTAGCCACCTCCATGTTGCAGTCTTGGGCTAAATGCCTAACCTTTCAATATCGGATGCAAACATGCTGTCCTACTAAGCACAGCCTTCCACCATGGGCTTTTTTGCACTATTCACAAAGTGGAACATTTTTCTAGTATTATGTCCTCCTTTCTTGCCTCTCGATTTAACTTTCTATTGCATTATTCCATGGATTTTTCTTCTTCTTTCTACTTTCACCCTCATTAACAGCTTTTCTTGTGTTCACTGGTGGAGTAGATACTAAAAATTTGTGATTCAAATTGTTTTCTGTAATTATGCTAATCTCAACTAATGTATTGAAAGTTTGAATTTGCATTGGGGCCACTGTGATGCTCCTCATGATACTTTTGTTGGCATGGTGTTTAGTACCGGAGGAGATAGGTTCAAGAGGAACCAGAAAAGGCTCCGCGCCTCGGTGAGGAGCAGGGCCGCCGCAGCGAGAAGCTTTCCAGTGGCATTGTTCCGGATAATTTGGTGGAGCCGCGACAAGGAGTGCTGGAGCCGCGGCGAGAGTCATAAAAATTGTTTAAATCCGGATCAGTCGGATGTGAAAGAAATAAAGAAAACGAAGGGAGTGACGCATAGAGACGAGGAGCAGTGCTAGGGTTCGGCATTTTTGGTGTCCCAGAGTGATTCTCGTCCATCGGGAGCTTGGATTCAAGTTGGTAAGCTTTCCCTACTCCTCTCTCTCCATTTTCTTTGGTTGAATTTTGGGGTTTTTGGTTGTATGGTTGGATTTCTAGTTTGGGGAGAAATATACCAATTGAAATGGATGTTTTGGGGTTAAGGAACTGTGTTTTGATGTTCTTGTTGTTTGAATGTGAGTTTTGAAGGGATTATGTGTGTTTAGAGCTTAACCCTAGGTTGTTTTCGGTAATGGCTCTTAGGAATCCGAGGTGTCTGAGGTTGTGTGGTGTTTGAGTAATCCCTAAGAGCTTATTGATGCATGAAAAGGGTGTTGGAACCTTGGGTTAGGTTAATGTGGTTGAATTGTGAGGTTTGATTTGTTGGTATATTGTGCTAATGGAAGAATTGTGACATGATAAAGGTTGTTGGCTAATCGAGAGGGGTTCACGCGTACTGGACAGTTCAAGGAAGCTTGTGGAACTTGTGTGTGTGTGGTAACGACAATTGAGGTAACCGGGTGTTTGTTTATATTGTATTGACTATGTTATACGATAGTACGTGTATTTGTATATATATGCATGTTTCATTCATACCACAATACTGATGGGTTGCGTGTACTGTTTATATGTATATATATATCGTGGTATGTATACTGATAGACGATGGTTATGACTATGATGATGATATGTGTGATGATGATATGATATGCTGCATACATGACATTATGATGATGATATGAACCGGGTGACGATCAAGAATAAATATCCTTTGCCTAGGATTGAAGACTTGATTGATCAGTTGGCAGGTGCCTCTGTATTCTCTAAAATCGATTTGAGGTCGGGATACCATCAATTGCGAGTACGTGCTGAGGATGTGCCCAAAATGGCATTTCGGACTCGATATGGTCATTATGAGTTTCTTGTGATGCCATTCGGGTTGACAAATGCCCCGGCAATTTTCATGGATTATATGAATAGGGTGTTTCGACCGTATTTGGATAAGTTTGTGGTGGTTTTCATTGATGACATTCTGGTTTACTCCAAGAGTGAGGAAGAGCATGCGTATCATCTTCGGATTGTGTTGCAAGTATTGCGGGATCACCAACTGTATGCTAAGCTCAGTAAGTGTGAGTTTTGGCTACGAGAGGTGAAATTTCTGGGTCATGTGATTTCTGCAGAAGGTGTAACTTTAGACCCTAGTAAAGTGGAAGCAGTATTGAATTGGGAGAGACCGCAATCGGTGACTGAAATTCGGAGTTTTCTGGGTTTGGTTGGATATTACCGAAGGTTCATTAAGGGATTCTCTCAACTTGTTATGCCATTGACTAGACTCACCCGTAAGGATCGATCTTTCATTTGGGATGACAGGTGTGAGAGAGCATTCCAAGAGCTGAAGGTTTGTCTGACATCTACCCCAATGCTCATTATCCCTAACCCATCAGAGTCGTTCACAGTTTATACGGACGCTTCTAAGAAGGGTCTAGGGTGCGTTTTGATGCAGCAAGGCAATGTTGTGGCGTATGCTTCAAGACAGTTAAGGCCTCATGAGGAGAACTATCCTACTCATGACCTTGAGCTAGCGACTGTAGTGTTTGCCTTGAAATTATGGAGGCACTATCTCTATGGCACTCAGTTTGAGGTGTTCAGTGATCACAGGAGTTTGAAGTATTTGTTTGATCAAAAAGAGCTGAACATGAGGCAAAGGCGTTGGGTTGAGTTCCTTGTGAACTATGAGTTTGCTCTAAAGTATCATCCTGGGAAAGCCAATTTTGTGGAGGATGCGTTGAGTAGAAAGTCAATTCATATGGCCACAATGATGGTGAGGGAGCAACAGTTACTGGAAAGCTTGAGAGATATGAAGTTATCCATCAATGTCCATCCTGGAGTACTAGTAATGAGTTCCATCAGTGTATCAAGCAATTTAGTGAGGAACATTTGCTATCCTCAGATGGAGGATGACTATCTGTTGGGCATTCGAGAACAGGTTAAAATGGCGGAGACCCAGGACTTTGATAATCTGGAGGATGGTATCATCCGGTACCGAGGTCGGATTTATGTGCCAAACGTTGCGGGGTTGCGTGAGATTATTTTGGAGGAAGCTCATAAAAGCAAGTACACTATCCACCCAGGTACCACTAAGATGTATCAGGATTTGAAGAGAGGTTATTGGTGGCTAGGCATGAAAAAGGACATCGCAGAGTTTGTGGCAAGGTGTCTGATTTGTCAGAAGGTAAAGATTGAACACCAATTGTCTGCTGGTATGTTACAACCTTTGGAGATCCCGGAGTGGAAATGGGATGGCATTTCCATGAAATTTGTGATGGGTTTACCTAGGACCTCTTCAGGACACAATGCGATATGGGTCATTGTGGATAGGTTGACGAAGTCGGCCCATTTTCTTCCAATTCGGGAAACTATTTCAATGGAGAAGTTGGCCCAGTTGTGTGTGAATGAGATTGTAAGGCTGCATGGAGTCCCGATAAATATTGTGTCGGACAGAGATCCTAGGTTTACATCCAGGTTTTGGAAATCTCTTTAGAAGGCCATGGGTACGAAATTGAGTTTCATTACTGCTTATCACCCTCAATCTGATGGGCAGACTAAAAGGACTATTCAGACTCTAGAGGACATGTTATGGGCATGTGTTCTAGAGAATAAAGGCAATTGGGATCAGTTTCTGTCATTGGTTGAATTTGCCTACAACAACAGTTTCCACTCGAGTTTGCAGATGGCTCCGTATGAAGCGTTGTATGGCAGAAGGTGTAGGTCACCATTATGTTGGGTTGAACTTGGTGAAAGGAGTCTTTTAGGCCCAGATATTGTGGATCAAACCTCTCGGCAGATAAAGAGTATTCGTCAGAAGCTTCTTACCGCTCAGAGTCGGCAAAAGAGTTATGCGGACAAGAGGAGAAGACCATTGGAGTTTGATGTTGGGGATCATGTATTTTTGAAGGTCACTCCTACTACTGGTATTGGAAGATCAATTCGAGCCAAGAAGCTTACTCCAAGGTATATGGGTCCATACCAAATTCTTGAACGAATTGGGCCAGTAGCGTATCAAGTGGCGCTACCACCTAGTCTTGTTGGGTTACATGATGTTTTCCACGTGTGTCAACTAAAGAAGTATCATCCAGATCCGTCTCATATAATTGATGATGAAGCAGTTCAAGTATGAGAGGATCTGATTTTTGAGGTCACACCGTTGCAAATTTTGGATGTAAAGGAGAAGCAGTTAAGGAATAAGACCATAAAATTGTTAAAATTCCTTTAGAGCGGTTTGATGTCCAATGATGTCACGTGGGAGACTGAAGATTCTATGCGGAGGAAGCATCCAGAGATTTTTGTTTGAGGTAAGAGATGAAATTTCGAGGACAAAATTTTTTATAAGGAGGGGAGAGTGTGATGCCCCTCATGATACTTTTGTTGGCATGGTGTTTAGTACCGGAGGAGATAGGTTCAAGAGGAACCAGAAAAGGCTCCGCACCGCGGCGAGGAGCAGGGCCGCCGTGGCGAGAAGCTTTCCAGTGGCATTGTTCCGGATAATTTGGTGGAGCCGCGACGAGGAGTGCTGGAGCCGCGGCGAGAGTCGTAAAAATTGTTTAAATCCGGATCAGTTGGACGTGAAAGAAATAAAGAAAACGAAGGGAGCGACGCAGAGAGACGAGGAGCAGTGCTAGGGTTCGGCATTTTTGGTGTCCCGGAGTGATTCTCGTCCATCGGGAGCTTGGATTCAAGTTGGTAAGCATTCCTTACTCCTCTCTCTCCATTTTCTTCAGTTGAATTTTGAGATTTTCAGTTGTATGGTTGGATTTCTAGTTTGGGGAGAAATCTACCAATTGAAATGGATGTTTTGGGGTTAAGGAACTGTGTTTTGATGTTCTTGTTGTTTGAATGTGAGTTTTGAAGGGATTATGTGTATTTAGAGCTTAACCCTAGGTTATTTTCGGTAATGGCTCTTAGGAATCCGAGGTGTCTGAGATTGTGTGGTGTTTGAGTAATCCCTAAGAGCTTATTGATGCATGAAAAGGGTGTTGGAACCTTGGGTTAGGTTAATGTGGTTGAATTGTGAGGTTTGATTTGTTGGTATATTGTGCTAATGGAAGAATTGTGACATGATAAAGGTTGTTGGCTAATCGAGAGGGGTTCACACGTACTGGACAGTTCAAGGAAGCTTGTGGAACTTGTGTGTGTGTGGTAACGATAATTGAGGTAACCGGGTGTTTGTTTATATTGTATTGACTATGTTATACGATAGTACGTGTATTTGTATATATATGCATGTTTCATTCATACCACAATATTGATGGGTTGCGTGTACTGTTTATATGTATATATATATCGTGGTATGTATATTGATAGACAATGGTTATGACTATGATGATGATATGATATACTGCATACATGACATTATGATGATGATATGATGATACATGAGCAGCACCACATGACATTGTGAAATTGTGATGTATGGTGGATGTAGTGGTGATGACGTGATGGTGGTATGATGTATGATGATATATATATGTTAGGGAGGATAAGGCAGGATTATATATATATGTTAGGGAGGATAAGGATGGATGATATATATATGTTAGGGAGAATAAGGATGGATGATATATGTGTTAAGGAGGATAAGGACGGAGTCCCTATGAGGGCGACATGCATGTCATTCGTTTCATATTGCATTCATGATTTGTGTGAGATATATGTATATATATGTGTGTGTGTGGTTGTTGTTCCCGGTTACTGAGACATTGTCTCACCCCCTCTCCCATAAACTAACCTTTCAGGTGACGGTTCTGGCACTAGTCCTGAGAAGACGCGGGAGTAGCTGTGTACGTGGGAATAGTCTATGTAGTGTGTGTATTCTATATTGGTATCTTGTGCTAAGTAGGATAGAGAATGGTTTGTAATGAATATATGATACAATTGAGACTGGCTATGTATGGATGTTTATGTATGTGGTATGTATGGTTGAATGTTGTTGAGAAGTATGTGTGACAGTTTTGTTCAGGAGATTTAGACCTGTATGAATGGTCTCTGAGTGACCAGTTGCCTTTGGTGGCAATTGGAGGTGGTTAGTGGTGTTTATAGATAGATGGAGACTAGATTGACTTGTAGGAGTTGGAATCGAGTCAATCGGAGGTCAGAGTATAAAGTTATGCGCGTCAGAAGTTCGCCTCAGAGTGTTGAATTTGCTGATATGGGATATCAGCTGGGGGTGCCGCGGTGCAGGAAGTTAGGCCGCGGAGCCATAGGAGGCAGTAGCGATGTTGAGACAGGGGAGGCCGGAGCCGCGGCGGTACTATATCGGCCGCGGCCCCAGCCCAGATTTTTCGTGCATTTTGAGTCGTTTCCGTTGTGTTTATGAATTGGAAGAGTTGTTTTGAGATGTCAGGGTTTTGTTTGATCAGGTCTGTGAAGTTTTTGGTTAAGTATGGAGGTACAGGAGGTAGGGTGTTACAGCCACCCTTTCTATGATGGTAGGATTTAAACCTCTTTCCTGCTTTTCTGTCTTCTACCTTTTATCATCATGCTATTGAAGGTAAGTGGAATACCTAGATAACAAGATAAATGTAGCCATATAGTTATCATTGGATTGATCTTCTACTTCCCTGAGCATTATAAACTTGTCTTTTTTTTTTCCCTCACAAATTGTGGAAAATATTTATCATAAAATTGTTCTAGAAAGACTTGCCACGTTAGAGGAATGTTTCAGACTTGTAAAATCAGTTTTATGTTCCGCCATCATTTGTTTGCCTCTTTTTCATGCATGTATATGGCTAACAATATTTTCTAGGCATAGCACCTAGTCCTTTGCTACCTGCACATCAAATTTTCCATCAAATGAAGGAGGGTGGTGCTTTTTGAACTGAGTTATCACATTATGTTAATTAGCTAGATCAATTATTATCCTAGCCACTTGCTTTATCTGTGCAGCCTAGGGTACTAGCTATTGATATTGTCTTGGAGGTAAATTCTCAGTTCTAGCCTCCTATGGCTGCCTCTGAGTATCTATAATTCACTATAACTTATCAATAATCCTCTAATGTCGATCTAATCTATCCATTATTGCCTATAAAGGATCAACTAGTTGTGTTGCTCCGGGTGCTTGTTCAAGAATTTCTATTCTTATCTGTCTTCTTGTGTGAAGCATTTTGTATCTATATAACAGTAACAAAATTCATAACATAAATTGCTCTCAAAGGATATAATAACTAGATACTTTCATTCACATAAACTTTCTACATAAAGCTCGTATATTCAAACATTTTTATCATTTTTGTTTCTTATGCTATCTATGATTGCAAATAGTAGTGTCAAAATTTGTAGTCAAACATGTCCTTTACATTTATACATATCCTTTCATTGGACATTCAAGAGGTGATGGAGTTGTTCTCTTTATTATTTAAGCATTCTCCAAGATCCTCCTCTGTGTCTTCTTCTGGATCTTCCTCTAGATCCTCGTTAGAGTTGTCCTCTGGATCCACCTCCACAGGGTCAGCTTCAGTTTCAATTCTTTCGGTGCCCTCTTACTCTAATCATAAATGTTCTTTGTATGCTAATTCTGTGATGTGCTCCTGGAGATTATCTGGCCACTCATTTTGCAACTGAACTTTAACTGGTCTTCAATATTCATCATCATCTAGTAACACATTAATCACAACATTGACCCAAGCTGGCTCATAATAGTAGTAACCTTGTGATTCCATGAAATACTTAGCATCCTTCACCACATCCAGGAATGTCAGCATCTATGACTCCCAGTAATTTTCTTGACTATCTCTAAAAAACTATGTCACAATTTCCTTAGTCTTGTATGCATCGTTGTATGGAAGTTTTGGACCAACATCCTACTGTGGATCCGATTCCTCACTTTTTATTTCTACTGCTTGAATATTCCTTTCAATAATGTAAATTTCTGTACAATCTTCTAGGTTAGGAAATACCCAACCTTTCAATTTGGCTTTGATTGGTATCCAAAAATCACCAATGGGAATCTCAGTAACAATCATGTTGATCCACAATAACTTTGGATAATGTAACCCTTCGCTTGCTAGAAAATAATTGACTTCAACCACTTTGATCAGGAAAACTAATATCTGATCTGGGCCTCTATACTACTTCTCACATTCCTTAAAACATTTATGTATTGCCTATAGATGATATGCTCCATGTCAATCAGGCTATCGTAAATTGTATTTTCTTAGTCTAGCATAAATTCGACCTTATAATCAACATCCTCTACAACCTAGATTCCTCGTTCCTAGACTGATACAACCCAAGCTGGGATAGCCTACAATGGGACTACTGCAATAGTTTTAGGCGTAAGTTGTGAAGGTCTTACATTAACACTTAGTCCACTAAAACTTTCTGTTGGTATTTCATTGGAGCCATCACTTTCATCCCAATTTTGCTCTTCTAGCTCAAGTTCTAACCATCAATTGTAATTGGAACCTTGGCTATTGCTAGAGGAAGACATATCACATGTCCTCAATATACAATAGCTTCCTAATTAATTAAGTCGTTCAAAGGAATATTACTAAATAATATATTCCTTTCTCAAAGATTCATATCTGCCTTTGTTAGAATCTTTGCTCTGATACAAAAAATAAAACATTTTATCTTTATATCTCATTTTTTCATGTATTAGACTTCATTTAAAATCCATTTGAATGGGTTTAGAGACTTCAAAAACTTGAGGGATCAAAACAGAAAAATTTAACTTTTCAGGTGCTATTCATTTAGCACCTCATTTTCCTAACTAAAATTTGAAAAGCCACAACTAATTCTAGAAAAATTGTATGAAGGTGGTTCAAGTCTCTAAAAATAGTTTAAAACATTCTAAATATGGGAAAAATAATAAAATAACCTTTAACATGCCGCTTTGTACAGTATTTCACTCGAAATTTACTATTTATTTGATAATTTTATAACTTTCCATATTTCTGACCTCAACTTTGAAAATTCATATCTATCTTCATACTAAACCAATTTAAGTGATCTTTAGCTCCCTAGAAAGCTTATTATGGTTACCTTCAAGAAATATGGACTATTCATACATTATACCTTGTTCCAGATAGAATAGCCTTTGCCAATCTTTTTGCATAACAAATGAACAATTTTGAGGCCATACTTGTCAAAACTAACTTTATAACTTGATTATATTAACATAAGTTGTTCGCAATCCATACTTAACATTATAAGAAACTCAAAGGAGCATAATTACATAAAGGTACAAATTTAAAAGTTAATTCATAATTTTGCATAATGATTCAAAATAACATATCATAACTTCAAATATATAACCATTCAATCATCATTCTCTCATTCTTCTTAGCTCTTCCTTGTTCTTTGGCATAACCTGGCCCTAGCATGTTATTGATTTGGGATTGAGAGAATTAAGAGTTCTAGTAACAAATACATTTGAAGCAATTATATCATCATGCAAACTTAAAAACATCATCCAAATCATATTGGAACATTTAATCCATAAAATATCATATTATCAAGAAAAATTTTGGTAGAGTTTCTCCTTAAAAAATGGATATCCTAGGCATTGCTCTTAGATTAGAAACAGCCAAAACTAGTCACAAAACATCAAGACAACAATATGGTAATCATATATCATCATAAAAACATCTCAAGATAACATAAAGCAAGAATTGTAAATTTGCTTACTTAATGAATCCTTTTACTTTTTCACTTGCTCTCAACCTTTCCAATAGCTTTCTTTAGCCTTTCCAAACTCTAATACATCACCAAACACATGCTAAATTTGCTAATTCCTTGGTTCATATTATAAAGAACCATAAAACCCTAAAATACCATATTTTTTATCTTTGACTTTCTCCTGGAAACATAACTTGTTCTTAGCTAATTTATGCATGAGAAATTCATTTTTGCCATTGGTTGCATGAAATTCCAACTTCTTCTCTATTTTTTATCTTGGCTGAAACCATCATCTTGGAGGGAGAAGAAGAAATTTCATTGCAATTTGTTCTAAACTTATGCAATTATGCTTTTTAGCAACTTATTCATGCTTTCTCTTGGTTTCTTTGCATGAAAACACTTCCCTTTCTTTTTCCTACTGTTGGCCAAAATTCATACCCTTGGAGGAGAAGAAGAAAACTTCGCCGAACCTAAACCATGCAAGCTAAACTAAACTATGATCCCTAGAGGATTGAGAGAAGAAAGCTTACCTTAAAACCTTGATTTCTTCTCTTCCTTCTTCCTCCTCTTCTTCACACCTTCTTCCTCTCTTTCTTGTGCAAATTTTCAGCTTGCTTTCTCTTTCTTTTCTTCTCCACAAGATTAGCCTAGTGGGAGTATTTATAAGCTTCAAGAATTCACAAATTCTCTCCAAGTGTCCAATTGATTTGCATCAGCCTTGATATCATAATTAATAAAATATTCCTCTAATTCATATGTCAAAATTTCATCCAATAGGAGGAGAGTAAGTGTCCCTTACACATTATATTTTTTCTAGTATAGATATATCATGTATTATTTACTTTATGTCTTGAAAGTTTATCGATATTTTATAGTGATTTCTAATACTATTTACTTATAAATATATATAGGAAATAAACTAATTAGAGATCTCTATTTACATTAATGATTGTCTCAAATTGTATTTTATGTGAAGCCCATATTTTTTTTTTACTTTTTCTATATTGTGGGGGCCACAGTTCTTTTTTTTATTATTTTATTTTACTGCATTTTGCAGTCTGTATCCTTTCAAACTAATCCTTCCGGGTTCAATATATTATTCTAATAAGTCCAACATGTCATAAGGTTCATTTATAAATATATATTATTTTTTTTGAAGCTTTTACATTTAATAATTGAAAAAGAACAAATTTGAAATTTGTTCCAGTCAATTACTAAACTTAATTCCTTCTAAGGACCATATAGGAAATTAATTTCATTTAAAGACTAACTATGTGAAATTACTGTTTTGCCCCTCATAACATTCAATCAATTCATCACATGCTATATCTTTTCCAACTATACTTTTTTCATAACATTTTCATGTACATCATATCACAAAATTAAGGGTGTTACAATAACTAGACTCCTTAAGCATGTTATTCTGAGTTCTATTTCTAGTCGTTATATGGAAAATGTCTTGTTAGGAGAGATAAAATCTGCTTTGATAATTTCTATACTTCAAAGGATTAATCTTCGATTATCAGTTAGGGATACCTTTTGTGGTTAAAAAAATAAACATCTAAAGTGGAAGATACCTTTCATTTTCTTTTAGGCCACATATATTTGACTTAATTAGTAATGCAAACTTTATGAAATTTATCCTTTGATCCATACTCATTTATCTATCACAAATATGTTAAAAAAATTTTTGAAAAAATGTAAGTCTTTGATCCTACACTCTGTGTAATTTTCCTAATTTTACAAAATACTATAAAATGCATGCAAAGATGGGAAAATGAGTGAAACAGAGAAGTTGCATGTTAAGTTTCTAGATAGAATTAATTTTGATATTTTTTTTAGAAGAAGTTATGCTTGGTCCTTAATTGGAATTAATTTTTCTTAAGATCCAAAATAGGAATTAGTTCCAAAACTTACTTCGAAAGGTCTGTAATATACCACTTGAATGGAAACTTACTTCAAGCTAAGTGTAATGATATAAGTATTATATTACTAGGAGGTCTAAGTTGAAAGATGGTGAAAGTTAATATAAATAGTAAAAAAATATTAAAAAATCAGACATTGGAAAAAATTACAAAAAAAGTGCCCAAAAGAATTAGTAATTACTTTTTTTCGCAACTCAGGGGTAAAAAAAGGTTATTTCTCAAATTAGAAGTAAAATGTGGAAATCTCAGTTAAGTCCAAGGGAAAAATTACCAATATCATAATGTACAGATAAATAGTAAAAACGGAGAGAGATAGAAAGAGATAGCATAGGCAAAAAGTCAATTTCCCAAGCATAAGGAAAAGGGTCAAAATTATATTTGGGCCCAACAAATGAGAATTCTATGCAAACTAGTCCTTGGAATAAAGAATTTTATTCATTTTAGTCCCTGGGTAAAATTACAAAAAGGAGCCAAAAATTTAAAAAATTCTAAATTACCTTTTTAAGGGTAATTTTGAAAATTTTAAAATTATAGTCTAAACAAAGTCCTTGATAAGACGGACTCAAACGAACTCTGCTTTGAGGCTAAAAGAGTCTATATGAATTCATTATTGGAATTAGGGAATAAAAGTGTGAATTTTATAGCGATAAAGTAATCAAGGGCTGAATAAAATACAGTATGATGACAAAAAAATTATTGGGACCTTACATAAAAACATTTTGGAATAAGAGGATGATTTTAGTCCAAAGGTAAATTTAGAATAATCCTGTACTAATTTAATGATAATTACTGTAAAATTACTCAATTGATACGAATAAAATTCATGGGTAAAGGATATTTTAGTCCAATAAAATTTATGAAATAATTTTGAACAATATTAC
Organism: Adenanthera pavonina; assembly: GCA_026686845.1. Lineage (NCBI taxonomy): Eukaryota > Viridiplantae > Streptophyta > Magnoliopsida > Fabales > Fabaceae > Adenanthera > Adenanthera pavonina. The sequence continues at coordinate 20,056,885 of JAIVEN010000005.1, read as the reverse complement.
TCTCAAAAAGGACGTGCTGCAGCTAGTGGGACTCAAAGGGAATTTATTTAATTATATTTAATGAATAAAAGGCAAAAGTAACTCAAGTTGATTAATTAAGGTAAATCATGATTAAGCATCATATTATCCTCTCTTTTTTAGGGTGACCACGTGCTGCACAAGTGAGAAGGAAGTGAACAGCCCATGTTAGAAAAAAATGGAAATATTTTATTCATATTGAAGACTACTTCTCAAAGAAGTAATTGGGGAAAGAAAAGATGATTAAGCTATGTCATTAAGTGAGTCAATTGCTTTCTCTTCCTCATTTTGCATGAAGCCTTCTGCAAAAATAAGAGAGAGAGAGAGAGAGAGAGAGAGAAAGAGCTCCAAGAAAAGCTTAGAAAGAGGAGAGAAAACGGAGAGCAAGGATCAAGTAGCAAAAGCTCAATGGTTTGGTAAGTTCTCTACTACCTTGAGCTTGCAATTTCAAGAAGTTTGTGTTGTTTCCATGGTGTGTTTTCCTCTCCACACTCCCTTAAAGTTTAAGCTATGGCAAACCTTAGAAAGAGAAAGTTGAGCCATGAACAAACTAATCCATGGAAAAGCTTAGAATAGGTGATTTATGCAAGGATGTACAAGTTGTTTGAAGTTTCATGGAATAAATATTTTCTCCCATTTTCTTCAAATTTTTGGCCAATCTAGGGTTTTATATAGAGTTGGAATTTCATGGTTTTGACCTCAAAAATGGATTTCCTATGGTACAAAACCTTAAAAGAAAGTTTGTTGTACAAAGAAAGGTCAAAGGATGACAAAATGAATTTTTAGGTCAAGTTTGCAGACTTTGTAAATGAAGTCTGGAAATCAGTGGCTTATAGCATTATTTTATGATGCTATAGGGCTCCAAGAAGTGTTAGGAGATTAGTGGAAATGTGCACAAAATTTGGAAATGATTAGAAAGCTCAAAGGTAGTTATTTTTCCATTTATGTTTAATGTTATCGTGCTTGATTTCCATGATTCTATAACTATGCCATAAATTTGTTTGGATGTTTTGTGATGAATTTGTATTGTTGTCGGTAGTTTGAAGGACCTACAATGTCCATTTTCTAAGGTGTTACCATGTCAAAATTTTTACGAAATTGTATGGCATAATATGATTTTATGATTGTCATTGATGATTTTATGAGATGCTATAATAATATGCTTACATAATTGGGTGTAACTATTGAGATTCTTTGAATCTTATTTCTTTCCTAATGCTAACTATACTAGGGCAAGGACATGGAAATGTTCAAGCAAATGCAATGGAAATGAATAAGATGACGGAGAATTACTTGATTTTGCAAGTTATAATGTTAAGATGGGAAAATATGTATCATGTTATGTATGAGAAGAGATTTTGTAATTATACATATTTTTGTTTCTTAGAGCTCCCTTATAATGTTATGTATGGATTTGGAGGATGCTTCGATAATATAGTAGGCATATGCAAGTAATCTTCTCAAAGGATGCCTAGTATTGTCCACAATGACCAACAGTAGTGGAGACAACTATACCTTTTTCAAAATAGAGCAATTGGTAGGAGTGTTATATATGCTCTGAAAGTAGTCAAAACAAACTTTAAAAGAAGATAAAGAACACTTAAAATGGATAAATGTGAAATTTATAGTGAACTTTTGAACTTTCAGAACTAGATAGCATTATGAAAACTGGAATTTTTACTGAAGAGACTAGATTCCTTTAAAAGGTACTATAAAATTGTGTATAGCTCCAAAAGTTTAGTAATTTGCATATATGAGAAGCTATAAGTCTTAGGAAACGAATGCCACTAGCTTGAAAGCATTTGGGGCTGTAAAAAAGGAGTTATGTAATTTCTCCTAAAATTGTTCTAGTATAAGTAATGTTCTGACTCTTAATGATCTAAGTTAATATCATGCCCTGGACAAGTTAAATAAATATAGAAAAAACAATTTCCACAAGATAGATATACATGACTTTCCAATGACATAAAGAATTCATAAATTGGCTTAGGATAGAGTGTGATATGAATTTTCAAAGCTAAGACTAAAATCTTGGGAAAGTTAAACAGACCAAATCTATAGTGATTTTTAGAAGAATAAAAATTGGCCTAGTAATTGTTATATCTCTTATTTTTTTCATGTAGAGTATATTTTTAACTATTTTTAGAGATTTGAATCATTCCAATATTATTTTTGTAAAATTAGTTATAAATTTATAAAATTTGGTCAGAAATATGGAATTTACCAAGTGAACAGTACCCTAAAATTTTTAAAAATTATCTTTTTAATTTTTATTTGATTCTAGTTTCTAATCATACTTAAATAGACTTAAATAAAGTAAAAAATATGGGAATATGGGCTTAAGTTAATGTATGACACTTTAACTTAATTTTGAAATAGGTCTTAGCATTTCAATTTTTTTTAAAATCATTCCGTATATTTTACACTGTTAGAACCATTAATTTCAATGGTGAATCCAAGAAAATTAGTTAGTGGGGGAAAAATGTGTGCCTTATATAAATATTATATCCTTAAAAATATAAATTTTACTATTTATTAAATTATTATAAAAATAAAATTTATTAAAATCTATTATATATATAAAAAAATGTTTCAAGGCTTATTCTTATTGCACTACCTTGCTACTGAAGTAAGTTTGGAAATTCTTGTATGAAATGTCTACGTGGCTGATGAGGTGTCATTTACTGTCTAAAATTAGAATTTACTTTTCAAATTATTAATCCTATAATTCATTATCACATAAATGAGTAATTAATGCTCTTTATTTCCTAGCCTTCTTTCACCATACATAAGATTTTTTCATAATCCATTACATTTTAATCTATTTAAAATTTGTAGAATATCACAAAATGTCCTTTATACAGTATATTTTTTCTAGTTTAGATATATCATATATTATTTACTTTATGTCTGGACAATTTATTGGTATTTTACAATAATTTCTAATGTTGTTTACTCATAAATATATATAGAAAATAAATTAGTTTGGGATCTGCATTTATGTTAATAATTATCCTAAACTGTATTTTATATGAGGTCAACATGCTTAGAGGGTAAAGATAGAAATTATATTATTTTTAAGATAATTTTAATGATGTAATAAACTTTTCTTAGTTCTGGTGAGGTAGTTAAGAGTGACTTATATTAAAAATCAGAAGAAATATTATACTATTATATCATCTATTAATTGGATTAATTGATTGGATAGTTATGATAGTAATTTAGTAACATTAGGAGGTCAACTATGTATGCAGTAAGTGCCACCACCATCAGCGGGTAAGATTTGATTTATTTCGCTACTTTGAATAAAGGTATTAATTGACTTGATTTTAACCAATATTTAATTCGCGGTATACTTTTTAATTCCATAAATGATTTCCTGCCTATAAATAGCTTGTTGTATTTGCTATGCATCTCATTGCTTTCAAATTTTTGTCACATTTTTTCTTTTCACTTTTATTTTTCACGTCATTTTTTCTTCTAGATTTATTATTTTTTGGGCATTTTTTTATAAGTCGGAAACCGTATTATTTTTGGATATTACTTTTGTAATTTGTGGTTTGATCTTTATTTTGCAAATGCAGAGATAGTAAGGCAATTGGGTGGTGGTGATATTCACAACGGCAGGAGGAGGCTATTGTTTCTGATGTTTTGCAGATTGGTTTGTGGTTACTGCTCATGATGGTATACAATATGATGCCTATGCTTGAAATTGGATCTGAAGGTATTTTCTTGTGTATCGTGTTCATTTAAATAGAATTTGCAATATTTTCTTATTCTTTTTTTTTTTTGGAAAACAAATGTTTCTTTCTTTTTATATAAAGAATCCATAAAAAAAGAAGATCAGAGGTCAAGACATTCAGGCTCTGGAATTGTTGATGAGATCCTGCAGATTCAAAAAGAAATTATAGCAAGACAGAGGGGAATCGAATATGCTGTATTTTAAAATTTTAAATTTACGGTGAAATTCAAATTCCCATAAAAATCAGGTTTCATGCTATATTGACGAACTTACAATACTTAATGTGTAATTGATTATAATTTGGCTAAGTGGTGCATTTCATTTGATAAGTGTGTCATAGAGGATTCCATGTTATGTTACAGGGATTGATAAAATTTTGCCCCACTATAACCTTCTAACTAATGTTTTAGTATTAGAGATAGTTTGAAAAAACTAAAGTCCCAAATTATATGGGAGTAAGGCTTATAAAATGTATATAAGAGGGAGAAGACAAAGCATATTAAAATAATTACTGAACAAAATATTAAGTGGATTTAAATATTATTTATTTAATATTTAAAGTACTTAGCACTTGACATGTGGCGCGTTGTGATAATTGAATTGATCTAACGGTGGAGATCTGGTCAGGTATGAATTTCAGATTAATATTTTAATTAATCATTTTTTTTAGAAACAGAATTTCAAATAACAACGTTCTGAAATAGTACATTCTGAAACAACATGTCATTTGATATTCTGTTTCAATTTGACAATAACATTTCAAATACAAAGTTCAGAAATAAACATGTTCATGAACAACGTTTCAAATACAATGTTCAGAAATAAACAGATTCATGAACAACGTTTTTAAATACAATGTTTAGAAACAAACAGGTTCCTAAATAACGTTTCAATTTTCTGTTTTCTACTATTATAAAAGGATCAGACTAGAGACTAAAAGAACACCTCACATTCTCTTCTCTTACTTACAATCTCTCTATTTTGTTCTGTGTTTCAAGGTATCTGAAGTTCCCATCAAATATCTTTGGTGCTTAGAATAACTTCTAGGGGTGATTCGTCGGATCCCTGTTGCAAACCTAGTGGGGGTGAATAACACCTTAAGGACAATGGGTTATTATACGTTTCTGAGCACCGGTTGTTTTCATATACTGTTCCTAACACATATATTATTAGGATTATATATATATATTAATAATATGTTTCTTGGTTGATATAGCATTTATAATTTATGATTGAAATATATAATGCGTGTTGTAATGCAATGCCTTTTTTTGTGAATTAATGCGATGGCTTTCTTCTTCTTTTTTTTTCACATATTATACATTAATGTTATGATCTTAAAGTCTATGTCAATTTTATTTTATTTTGTTTACATATTTTCTTGTGTATGCGTGGTCGATATAGCATTTATAATTAAAATTTAAACTATTGATCCAGGACATGGAAAATAAACGCACATGGCAAATTAACTTGCCTAATAGTATCGTAGTGCCATCAAAACAAATAATAAACATTTGCTTATGTGAGCAAAGCATCTAATCAGGGAATATTGTAGATACAAGGACAAATTACGGTCAATTGTTATATTATAAATTGTCAATTTTTACTTAATTTTGAATGCCATAAATAATTTTAATAAATAATATTGAATTAAATATTCTAATATCTATTTAACAACACAATTAATCCAAATATTAGAAAATGATCTTTAATATGAAAATATCTCCGTGCATTACTTGTTAAATACTAAAAACGATACAACAATTATACAAGTATAATAAAATAAAAAATCAAATTGTGTTATTCAAAGAAAAATTTATATCAAATTTGATTTAGAATCATACTCTTTTATATTTTATTTTATAAAACTCATTTATTTTTTCTTTCGTATGCTAGTGAAATTCTTTTCGATAAAATTCTCCACATAAACAGCGAAAGAAATTTATTTTCTATTTTATTATAACGTGTTAATTTATTATAAAATTGAAAGTATGGTGAAAGAAGTCAAAATATAATTTTAATTTATGAAAGAGTACAAATAAAAAATATATGTGCACTCTGCTATATCGGGAGAAAGGCATATTCTTGTTTCACACCAAAAAAAAAGTACCAAATTGATTTTAAGAGATTGTATCTACAAACTTAGACGCATTAATTATCATGGAATAATATTTTTGAATTAATAAAATGCAATGTGATGTATACACTATAAAATTTAAATATTATGTTGATTTTTAGTAAATAAAGATGAAGATAAGTTGTATTAATTTAAATAAATATATAAAAAAATAAAAAAATATTTAAAAAAATTGTGGGTCCATGGGCATCGTCACCATGTGCTTGGGCCTACAAAATAGGGCCCATTTTGAAAGTCAAGCTTTTCAGCCTGACCCATTTTGGACTCATCTTGTGTGGGCCAACCTGGTCCAATTTGCTAGTTCTAATGGCAATTGCTTCTTGTTTATGAGATGCATCACTCCAAATGGTTCCAGACGACTATTATTAGATTTGACTTCGAAAGAGGGAAATTTTGTCAACATAATTTTTCTGTGCATAACAATTGAATTCAAAATCTTACTTAAAATATAGAGTTTCTTATGAGATGCCTTTATATGTTTGAAATTTCTAAAATGTAATATTTATTTATTTATAGGTGAACACTAAGATTATTCCCCAACCGACAAGTGAAGACTGATCCTTCGAAGCGTACATGCAGATCACTGAAGTGAGTTTTGTTTCTCCTAACAAAGCACTTTCCATAAACATGGTAAATTATTGAATCCAATATAGTATGCTTAAGAGACTCAACTATTTAACAATTATGTCAAGATCTTGTTGGTTAACGTAATATTTATTTTATTAGTGTTATAAAATAATATCCATGACAACTTCCTTGTTCCTTTTACCAGCTTTCCATCTAAAAGAAGTGATTTCTTTCATTTTGAAGAGAGTCCAAATTAATATCCATGACAACTTCCTTGTTCCTTCCATGACGTTTCATAATGAATATCCACCCATGTTTAGAAGGCAGCAAACTGTGAATCTCCAAACAATTATAAGAATGGTGATGGACCCTATCATCTCGGAGATTGCCAAGCAATGATGCTTGATTTACCATAGAAACAGACAGAAATGTATCTCGAAGAATTTTGAGAGGATGATTTCTTGTATCTTCATGAACTGCCTTGTTCCTAGCTCTCCAGATGCCATCAAGAATCCAAAGAATCTCTTTAGGGTGAATTAGATCTTCAGAGTTTTCAACAAGATCTATCAGCTAAGATCTTATGTACGCCTAAGAGATAATTTGGATGAGCGAATATTAAATTTATGAAATCATAAAATTCTCGCAACATTGCATTGCAAAAACACATGATCCAAAGTTGAGTCTGGAGCAGGGTTGTAATTGTTATCCAAAAGTCTATAGCCCAAGTTAGCATGATAATTGCTATCCGAACTGAGGATCCAAGCCAACCTGTCCTCTTCATTGCAGAAAGAAATTCGTGTTTTGCAAAATACAATCAATCCATTGTATCCTTTGAATATTCCTCTAAAAGATCACAATTCCGTTGCCTTAAATTATACGCAATAAGATTTGCAACCTTAGTGGGCCCAAAACCTGCCTAAGAAGGAAGAGGATTTGACTGCACAGGCCACCAGGGAGGGTTGTTCAAGTCCCCCAAAAAAAAAAAAGAAAAAGAAAGAAAGTTGAAAAGATGCTAGTCTACTACGTCCAGAACAAAAGTTGAAAATATTCTTTATTATAAAAAAAAAAAGATCAAAGTTGAGACAGACACAAAATGTTAGGGATTCAAATTTGAAAAGATGATTTAGAATCAACATCCTGTCACCTCATGATGCAAGAGAAAAATTAGTCTTCGAATTATAAAATAGATAAGTAAAGGACACCTTGTGACAATTTACTATAGTTAATTAAAGTAATTAACAAATTACATTCAAGTAATAAAATAATAATTTGAGATCAAAATATAAATATTTATTTCTTTCTTTTTTTTCGTAATTTTACATTTTGTATGCATATCTATGTATGCTCTAATATATATATGTGTGTATTTGTATGTATATATATTTGACAAACTATAAGCTCTAATATATTTAAGAATTAAGAATGATCAACTTAAACTTGTAATTGCGATGTATTTTATTTAATTTTAAAAATAAATCTAATTTATTTTTAAAAGAATCATATTTTTTTATAACATTATTCATACTTGTTATTATCTCATATCATATAGTTAATATTTTCATACACTTGTTACTATCATATTATATACTTATTGTTCTTGGACACTCGTGTTATTATGTACAAGTTTGAACTAATATTATACTTCTTTCAGTCCAAAATATAAAAAATTTTTAACTACTTCACGCATATAAAGGAAATGTGATTACACTCTTAAATTTCTTAAAAAAAAAAAATCAACATCCCATTTTTACCCTTATTAATTACAAATAATTAATTACAAATAATTAAAGTTATTTCTATTCTTTTCTATTATAAATTATGAGACTGGTCATCAATGAATAGGGAGAAAAAATGTAAACTACTACTCAATATTATATAATATCTTATATTATGAATAAAAAATTTTTTTTTAAAAATTTCTTATATTTTAAATCAGATAGATAGAGTATATATAGTTGCTTACATTACTAGATAGACATTTTTGGGAAGTTTGTGATTTGGGCGGGATCTAGGAATTTACTTATGATTGTCCGTAGGTAGGGGACACGTGTTTAAATAAGTCCTAGATTACATCGAATGGACATATATCATTCGTGATACAAGTAACTCCGTTAAAAGAAAATTCTATCTCTACTGGGAGTGATTATTATGATTGGTATTTTGGCTTATATTCTTCTCGCGTATAAAGGAATTTCAAGCTTTAGAATCCTTTACGCCTCAAAGTGGACATCATGGACCTAATTTTAATAAGGAGAAGTTCTTAAAAGTAAGGTATGATAAGATATTTTTATGCTTCTATTGAAAAAATGATAAAAAAACATAAAAATTATGATTGCATAGATGTGATCATGTAAGGTTTGGAAGTTACTTTTTAGGTTTAATTAGTCTTACGTACAATCTTAATGGTGTAATTTAATTTATATATATAGCAATTTATTCAAAAATTATTTGTAGAAAAAATGAAATTAAAAAAAAGTTTAAAATAATGTTAATAATATAATATAAATATGTTTTTTTTTGTTATATTTTTATATTTTTACTCTTAACATTTGAAGATTTGGAAAAAAAAAAGAAACTGAGAAAATATTGTTATCAAATTTTTTATATATTCTAAATTAAATAGATTGATAGTACTAAATCTATAGGTCCATAAAACTATAATTCTAGTATCTCTATTCCATCCCCTAGAATTTTTATTGGATAATAAAATTGGGAAAAAAAGTTATAAAATTTTAGAGCCATGTTTACATATTAAATTAGCACTAAACTCATATTTGTTGATTTAGCTAGCAATCCAAGAGCAGGTAAATTGGGTTTCTCTTCAAAGGTTTGGCCTACTTGTCCTAATGGTGTGGACCCTCTAGAAAACTACCTTAGAAAACACAAAAATTAATTACACAAAAGCAGAAGAATTTAACTTAAGAGATTTAGAAGATGATCAGTTAGAACTCTAGAAAAACTTATTTCTAGATCCATAACTATAACGATGCCCACAAGATTGATCACTTCTTATGGTAGGTCAAGTTGTATTCTTGAGAGAACACAGAGAACTGAGTATTCCTTATTGAATAAAACACTCAATTTTATTAATCAACTCTTGAAAATTCACAGGTCATAGAGTACATATATAATGATGTCTTTAACCCTCTAGAATGATTATAGAATCTTATAAAATAGTTAGCTACTTACTACTAAAGTTAAGAGACTTTTTAGAATACGCTTACTTGCTAACCAAGGTAGATTATTCTATAAAATACAAGATACAAATACTAAAGAGAAAGACAAAAACTTTCCCAAATTACTACTCGAGTGACTCCTACTTGCAAGTCAAGAAAGATCTTTCTAAATTGATTCTAACTTGCAAGTTAGGATAGAATATTGCAAATGATATCTCACAAATTAGGAAACAATCAACTAGAGAGAATCACAAGTCAAAATTGTCACTCTACTTATACTAAGTCACATATTTTCATTATGTTTCTCTCTTATACTTAGGGTTTTTATGACATAATTTTGGCTAATTAGGGCTTTTTAGTTGATTTTTATGCTTTAGTTGATTTTATGTGTTTAGTGGAAATATAGGTTAATTTTTTGGAATTGTACATATTTTGTGATTATTTTATAGATTCCATTGATACAGGGTTCTATTCTTTCTATTTTAATTGTTTCCACTATTGTATATTAACTATGTGATTTCTTATGAGTTTGCATTCAACTTTTTCCATTCCTTCATCCATTAGAAGATTCCCATTATCCCATGTGAGTAGTTTTTATTTCATGTTGAACCCAAAAATTCACAGTCTCACTCATGTTTCACATTCCCATTTTACCCCTATTTAATGCTTCCACCTGATTTTCATTTTAATTAAGGAGAATGGATTTAAAGGAACATGCAAGGAAATTATTTACCCCTATTGACCATCTTTTTAAGCACATAATTAAACATAATCTTAATTATTAAGTTTGGTCAAAGTGATTAAGGATTGTTGATTAGATAGAATTAAACTTTTCACCATCTAGGGATATTTTGATCATTTTTCTTGGAAAACCTATTTTCTCTCTATTTTGTTAGGATTTTGTAATTTCTTTCTTTAGAAATAATTTTGAGCTCCTAATTTCAACCCTACCAAGCCTTAGTTATGAGCTTAATTGGGTTATTTAATTAAACCAAAGTTTTATGTCATCATGTTACAAGGTTATTATTTGAACATCTTACTATCTTGTGTGTAACGTTTTTCAATAGGTTATGTCATGACTATAACAACTCTCAATATACTATCCTAGACTTAGTCTCAATCTAACAAGAAGCATACCTGATGATGTGTGTAGTACCAGAGGAAACAGGATGAAGGAAAAGCAAATAGGAGACAGAAGCACCTCAGGCGCGACCTGAATAGGGGGCATCGTAGTAAACAAGTTGAAACTTCAATAAATTGTTTGAAGGGTCTCACATAGCGGAAAACTTACCTCCCGTCATGGTGCCAAACCAAAAAATTGTTTAAATCAGATGAGATTCAGTCAACAAAAATGAAAGAAAAATTGAAGAGGAAGAAGAGGTTTTGCTAGGGTTCTGATTTTTTGACCCTTAAGGGTGATTTATGGCCTTTTTGAGCTTTAATCTTTGTTGGTAAGTGAATATTAGCTACTCTCCTCTCTTTTTCTTTCGTTTTTGGTTTGGAATCAATAGGAGTATGTTAGGTTTTAGATTTATTGATGAATCTACCAATTAAAATGCTTGTAATGGTATTGTAGAAGTATTATGTAATGTTAGGAAGGTTTGGGTATGAGTTTTGAGGGGATTATGATGAGTTTGAGTAGAACCCTAGGTTGAAAATTATGAAGGAAGTATCAAATCCAAGATGTATGAGGATAATTATGATGTGGATGAGTAATTATGGCTCATTAATGTGTAATTACATTGTTGAAACATGGGATTAAGCTTGAATGGTTGAATGGTGAATTTTGGTTATTATGAGTATTATGTTGATTGGGAATATTATGACATTGTAGTGAATGTTTGATTGATCAGAAAAGTTCAAGTCGTGGTTGGCATCCAAAAGCTTATGTGAACCGTGTGTGTGGTGTTGACAATTTCAGGTAACCAGGTGTTTGTGTTTGTATGTTATTTGTTGATTATATTTATATGTATATATGTATGTATATTCCCATTCTTACCATGATATTGTTACGTGTGTGTGTATGGTTTTCATATATATCGTGGTATGCACATAGCTAGATGAAGTATAAATTTAGATTCCTTAGTATTAGTAAATGATGATGATGAACATGGCATTACATGTGATTTCATAGCATGCTACCATGATATTGATGATAATGATTATTATTGCATTGTGACATGGCATGAGCATCATCACCATATGAGCATTGTGAGAAATGGAAAATCAGGCGATGATGAGATATGATATGATGATATGTATACATATATATGGTATGGTGATAGGAAGGGACCCCTGCTACTAAATCCTCTTCCATGGCCCAAAGAGCCAAGCGGAAATGGACTGTACCTTTTCTCAATCACCACTAATTTGGGATGATCCAGGGGAAGGAAAGCCACAGTCTAAATATTAGTGTGATATTTATCCTGATGCACTAGTATAAGGTGAGCTTGGTGATGTCTCAGAATCAGTTTTCACTGGTTGTTAGAAGGAAATTACCTATTGGAAATATCTTGTCATGATACTAGCCCATAGTTCTAGCCATGTATGAGAGAGACATACATACCATGTTATTTTGTATTATGTTGCACTATATGCATATTTGTGTGCTGATGATATAGGTTGCCTGTGTTTGTGTTCCTGGTTACTGAGACTTTGTCTCACACCCCCTTCCATGATTAACATTTCAGGTAAAGACTCTAACATTAGTCCAAAGAAGACAAAGGAGTTGTAATCTTTTCGACATCAGGAATATCCAAGTCAACAGTGGTGTATGATTGTCTATGTTATGTACTGTGCTAAGTAGGATAGTATATTTGTAATCAATATGTGAACAATGATATTGTGATGATGATGGTTGTACAATGTTGTGATGATGTGGTATGGATGTCTACATATATTGATGTGTAGTTATGATGATGATTTTGACCCTAGGATGGATCATTATTGTCAAAATTGGTGTTCATGAGCAAGAATGGCCGTATTTAGGAGCCCAAAGGTGGCTTTGGGCCTTATAGGTGTGTTTTGGACATGTAGCCTATTATTTGGAATTACGGTACAACAGGGTCAAATCTCATATGAGTGATTCCTTTGAGATAAAACCTTCTTAAACAAGTTGATTGAGCTAAATAGGACCTATGTGAAGGGTTTCTAGGTGCCAAATTGCTTTGGATGGCAAATAGAGCTTGTAAGTTAAGAGCTATAGTAAAAAAGACACCAAATTGGTCATGGATGCTCAAAATCTCCATATGGAGATGGATTTAAGTAAAGTTGGTGTCTATGAGTAGATTGAAATGAGAATGACCTATAAGAGTTGGAATCAAGTCAATCAGAGATTGGAAAATAAAATTGTGCATGTCAAAACTTCACCCAAAAAATCAGCAAAGTACTAATACAAAATCTGATACGGGCACCGTGGCAAAACTTTATGGTGCCAAGTGCTACTGTCTCTCCCAGGCCATGGCTATACTATAGCTCGTCGCTGCCTAGCCTTGTTTTGGTGGTTTTTTAAGTTTTTCTGCCTATTTAAGGTTTCAAGGAGTTAATTTGGGGTCTTTGGAAGTAGGTTATTATAATGGCTAGGTGGAGGTGTAACAACCCTTACTACACTACCCTAAACATAGTCCTAAACTAACATGAAGTAATCTTGTGATGTGTGCAGGATTGGAGGAAACAAGACCAGAGAAAGAAGCAAAACGAGAAGAATTCAATATTTAAGGCAAAGAAGGGGCCACATCACAGCGAGATGCAAGGCTACTACGGTAAGACACATGTAACAACATGGAGAGTATCAAGATCGAGAACACTAGCACTGCGGTCTTACTGGCGCCACAACAAGCATGGAAAATTTTCCTTAAATCTAAAACATTTAAGTTAGACAGAAGAAGAGGAAACGGAGGAAGCGACAATGAGGCTACGTTAGGGCTTCAAGAATTCGACTAAGGGGGATGATTTTTGGACTCCAGGAGCTTCAATCTTGGTGGGTAAGTAATCTCTAACTTTCCCTCCTCTCTTTTCTCTTTGGATTTGGGTTTGAAATTGGTGAGAGTATGTTAGGTTTTGAGTTTGGGGAAGAATTCACTAATTAAATTGCTTGATTTGGTGTTGTAGAAGAGTTATGTAGTGTTAGGAAGCTTTGAGTATGAGTTTGGTTGGATTGTGATGGGTTTGAGTAAAACCCTAGGTTAAAATTTAAGAAAAGAATTGGAAATCTGAGTTGCATGTGTTGGTATGTGTTTGAATGGTTTTTAAGGTTCATTGGTTGATGTATATGTGTTAGAACCCTAGGTAAAGCTTGGAAGGCTAGATTGTGGAATTAGTGTTATGAGAGTTATGCTAATTAAAGGTATTATGATATTGTAGTGGTTAATTGGCTAACTGGAGGGGTGTAGTTCGCGATGGGTGCTCCAGAGGCTTACTTAAGCCCTTGTGTGTGGTATTAATTATTAGGTTTAATGTAATATAAATTTTCATGATGACAAATATGGATAAACAAGGAACAAAAGTATTATATGTGTCTAACATATGTAATGTTTCTTATAGAAGTAAAACATACACTAGCATGTGTTTAATTGAGTTTATAATGCATATATCATGCTGTGTGTAAGTATATTCATTATGCTTTATGTTTTTATAATACAAGTTGGATATATAAATTGGACTAACTAATTGATTTATAAGTGCAACTTATTAAATATAGGATGGTCCAAGTAGGAAGAGTGAGCATTGGAATAAGGGAATAGAAATCAACGTCATGACTTACTCAAAAAAGAAGAAGAGAAAGGATGCTCCAAGAATGGAAAATCAGAAGGGAGCAAGATAAGAAGTAAATTGCCAAGTGGAAGTGGAACTCAACATTTGAAGATCTAGTCAGTAGGTATATTTTGTTTTCACTTATGTCTTAAGGTGGGATCAATCCCTAAAAATTTACTTAATCTTGTTACCATATGTTTTAAATGAGTTAGATTAAGTAAATATGATATTAACATATGTTAGAATTGAGAAATAGTGGCTAACAGATGAATTTAATGTTTAGCTCATGTTTTCAAAATTCTTTTCATGGAAAGAGTTACCTTATGCATATAACTTATGAAGGTTATGAGGATAAAATCTCAATCTCAAAACTTTTCTAAGTGTTCTCTCTTTGTTTTCATGAAAAGGGTTACCTTATGCACATAATTTATGAAGGTTATGAAGATAAAGTCTCAATCTCAAAGCTTTTCTAAGTGTTTCCTCTTCAATTTCATGAAAAGGGTTGAGGTTATCTGCATAACGTAGGTGTCCACCATGTCCTCAGCTCTGTCCAGTAGGTTATCTTGATAAGGTGGCTACCTTATTCGTATAAGGGAGTGAATAGTAATGGCCAAGTATACTGTGTAGCTCATTATTCGCATAACCTAGGGAGGTTATCCACATAGCGTATGTTATAGAACTCTTGGATCTCCTTATGTTAAATTCATTATCAGCATAACCTTGGGAGGTTATCCTAATAATTTATGTTTTTCAGAAACTTAATTTGTGCTGACAACCTATGTTAAATTCATTATCAGCATAACCTTGGGAGGTTATCCTGATAACCTATATTTTTTAGAAACTTAATTTGTACTGATAAAATGTTATTCGAACAAGGAATAATATCCTAAGAGGTTATTCTAATAATCCTCAAAGGTATCCAAGTTTGCGAGATGTTATTCAAAGAACTAAGTAGGTTTTCATGAAAATGTTCTTGAGCTAAAACTTGGTCATTCTAGAATGAACATTATCCGCATAATGAAAGTCTAACATTAAAACCAAGAGCCAACGGTCCAGGAGAAGGAGAGCCACGGTTCGAGCATTAGTGTTACATTTGGCCGAGTGCACTAGTGTAAGGTGAGCTTGGAGATGTCTCAGAATCAGTCTTCATCGATTGTTGGAATGGAATCACCTATAAGAAATGTCATGTTATGACACCAGCTCGTGGTTTTAGCCGTGTGGAGGGAGACATGCATCTCATGAAAATGGCATTGCACTACATCATTTGCATATATCTGTAGTATTGATGATATACATGTGTGTGACTGTTCTCGATTATTGATACATTATCTCACACCCTTCTCCATGACTAACCTTTCAGGTGAAGATTTTGGTGCTAGTTCAGGGAAGATCATGAAGGTCTAGGCCTCGCCGTCCTTGACCGTAGTGCCAAGCATTATTGCCTGGCTAAGACCACGGTAGTACTGTAGTAGGCCACAGCCCCATCCATTTCTGGAGCATTTTGGTATTTTTCCACTGCTTTGATGTTTTGAGAAGTGAATTTGAGGTGTTTGGGCTGTATTTGGTTAGTAGTTAAAGAAATTGGTCAGGAATGGAGGTTTGTTTTGGTAGGGTGTTATAGGAGGGATTACTTGGCATCTATATGAAGATTATATGGCTTTTTCTTAGCATTCCATTGGTCTACCTAAGCCTTTCCTAGTCTACCTCACTTTTAACTAAGCATCACTTATCTTATTCAATTTCCACCTCACATTTTTACACCTAAACTTCGTAACCCTTACCACATCCCTAAACCCGGTGTAACACCCTATACTCAAATGCTTCCAAACTTGACCAAAACCTTCATTGACCAATCAAACATAACCCAAAACATCTCAAAGGAACTTTCCAAAGCTTCAGAGTAGTAGAAAAATACCAGAAAGGCACTTGAACAGGATGAGGCCGCGACCTACTACAGTTACGCCGCGGCTCCAACCCTTCACAGACTCACTGACACCCACTGTCTTGCTGGCGCCTCGGCTTGGGTTTTGGCGCCGTGGCCCCAGCATCAGAACTTATTTCAGCAAAATTGCTGATTTGCCGGGCCAACTTCCAACTTGCATAACTTCGTGCTCCTAACTCCAATTGACCTGATTCCAACTCCTACAGGTCTCTCTCGTCATTATCTAACCATGGATACCAGTTTCAACCAAATCCAACTCTATTTGCAGATTTTAGACACTCAACACTATTTTGGCCACTTTTTGACCAAAACTCACAACCGATTACCTCCAATTGCCACCAAAGGCAAATGGACACCTAGGGACCCTTCACATAGGTGATATTTAGCTTGACTAACCTGTCCAAGAAGGTTTTACCTCAAAGAAACCTTTCCTTCGAGAATTGATCCCCCTTGAACCCCAAAACCACATAATAGGCTATATGCCCACAACTCGCATACATGGCCCAAAACCACACTTAGGCTCGCATTCAACCATTCTAGCATACAAATACCCGCTCATACATTAAAAATCCATACCAGGATCTACTATCAACATCACGCATTATTCCGTCTCCTGCATCTCTATACTTATCTTGCATAACTTCCATCAATATCACTATCATCTCATAACATACAGATAGTATTCCTAAGACTCTCATCCAGGCAACCAACTACAACAACCTACTTGGCACAGAATTACATAAACTAAATTATAACCACTGATATACTTGGAATTCCAGAGGATGGAAAGACTGCTAACTCCTTGATCCTTTCCGAATGAGCACCAGAGTCTTTACCTGAAAGGTTAGTTCATGGGAGAGGGGTGTGAGACAATGTCTCAGTAACCGGGGACAACCACACACAATATATATCTATATATATATAACTCATGCAACACGTGAATGCAATGTAAAATGAATGGTATGCATGTTGCCCTCACAGGGACTCCCATCCTTATCCTTCCTAACACATATATCATCCATCCTTATCCTCCCTAACATATATATATATCATCCAACCTTATCCTCCCTAACATATATATATAATCCATCCTTATCTTCCCTAACATATATATAATCCATCTTTATCCTTCCTAACATATATATATATATTCCAACCTTATCCTCCTTAACATGTATATATAATCTAACCTTATCCTCCCTAACATATATATATATATATATCATCATACATCATACCACCATCATGTCACCACCACTCCATCCACCATACATCACAGTCTCATAATGTCATGTGGTGATGCTAATGTATCATCATATCATCATCATCATAATCATCATGATGTCATGTATGCATCATATCATATCAACATCATCATCAT
This sequence comes from Adenanthera pavonina, assembly GCA_026686845.1. Taxonomy (NCBI): domain Eukaryota; kingdom Viridiplantae; phylum Streptophyta; class Magnoliopsida; order Fabales; family Fabaceae; genus Adenanthera; species Adenanthera pavonina. Next base: position 20,039,170 of record JAIVEN010000005.1, on the reverse strand, counting down.
ATATCTCATCATCATAATCATAATCATCATCTAACTGTATGCATACCACGATATATATATAAAAACAATACACACAAACACATCAATATCATTGTATGAAAGAGACATGTATATATATATACAAATATATGTACTATCATATAACATAATCAATACAATATAAACAAACACCTGGTTACCTCAGGTTGTCAACACCTCGCATGTAGGGGCTTAAACAAGCCTCCAGAGCACCCCAATCACAAACTATGTGTCTTCGATTAGCCAATCTACCATTACAACAATATAATACCTCAATTAACATGACTCCATAACATTACAATCCACATTCTAGCCGTCCAAGCTTAACTCGAAGCTCTAACAACATACATATATACCAATAAACATTAAACAACCATTCAAACATACACCAACACATACCATTTCGGATTTCCACTTCTTTTCCCAAATTCCAACCTAAGGTTTAACTTAAACCCATCATAATCCAATCAAAACTCAAACCCAAAGCTTCCTAACACCACAAAACACTCCCACAACACAAAATCAAGCATTTTAATCGGTGGAAATTGCTCAAACCAGAAACCCTAAGCTTCAACTCAACTTCTCACTGAAAATGAAGAAGAAAAGAGAACAGAGAAGGCTAGGGGTCACTTACCAATGAAGATCCAAGCTCTTGGATGCCGGAAAACACTCACATTTGTAGGAAAACTCAAACCCTAGCAGAGCTCATCGCGTCTTCTCCGTCACTCCCTTTGTTTCTTTCTTTTCTTTTTGTCCGAAATGATTCTAATTTAAACCAGTTTCTCGACTTTCGCAGCGGCTCCAGATAAGTCCACCGCGGTGCCACCAGTTTCAGCCAAAAAATGCCACTGGAATTGGCTCTCGCTGCTGCGGCCCTACTTCTCGCCATAGCGTGGAGCTCATTTCTTCTCCACTTGAACCTTCCTCTGTCCTGATTCCTTCGATCCTGCACTCAATGCCAAAGACAAGCGTTCTAAGGGGTGTTACACTCTCCCCTCCTTAAAAGAAATTTCATCCTCGAAATTTAAAACCTCAACCACATACAATCATACCCCTTCTACCATAATCCCTTAGCTTTTGGGCAAGTTTGCTGGATTTCTATCTTCGGTTGTGAACCTCGAGAACAAACCACTCTCTCATATTTCACTTCTATCTTCACTAATTTATGCAATTTTCATTAAAATTCAATCTTAGTGTCGAATATTCCTTATGTTCTCAGATATAAGAAAGGCTGGACCACTCCTCTACTTGAGTTCTTTCTCCCCAAAACAAACTTTTCACGCAATTGTTCCATCAAAACTTCTAGGATATACCATCATTCTCCTTAACTTTCGATTTTCTTCCATATTTATCCACACCATTACTTATTTTCTCAAATGGTTAATCACTTTTAACCGCTTCTCTTGAAATTCGAATTATATCAACCATCTTATTTACATTGACAAGGCTCCATTGACCAACCATCATCAATTTCCAAAATTTATTTTTCTCAGGTTATAATATCTAGCATTCACCCCTTATTACCATATTAAGAGGAAAACCTCGTTTCCTTAAAGCTCTTTTATAATACCAACTGTCTGTCCAAATCTCACCATAAGATATACTCGCTCCACATGCAACTCCTTATACATCGTCCCTCTGTGGTAATCCTTATTAACAAAGCTTCCTCCTTACTTTATCCACATAATCCTTTACAATCGACAACCTTCTCCTGTCACACCCCTTTACCTTGAGATTCCTTAAGCTGTAGCTACCCTGTGCAACGATCCAACTATTTAAACTTCTCACGACCACTTCTTCTATGACATGGATTGTTGCTTCCTTCACACATTCTTTCTTCAACTAATAGTCCTCTCTCTCTTTCATTACCATTATAGACGACATTTGTCAAGCAAGATGATCCACTGCTTGACAATTCAACCCATCAGACTCAATGTTGACATTTATCTTATTACACAATTCACTGTCCAAAATTCTACAACATCATTTCTTGATCTCCATATCACTATCTCTCTTGGCATCAATTTGCATATCAATACTGCGCCTTCCTTAACTTAGTAGTATACACTAGATTAACCACGCTTTATCGTATCTCGTGGAATCCATTAGCTACACCTTTGGCATAACCCAATTTAAAACCATCACCAGACATTCTGAAAGTCATTCTTGTTGCATTGTCCAAGCGCATACCACATAAAAAGAAACTCTCTATCTTACACTTCTCAACCAAATGGCACCACCAAAGGCATAGACAAAACCATCATATCTTTTAAGTCCATTAAAATTCCCTTGGTCTCATTAACATCAAAACAACTTCCCCAGTGATCAAATTATATTTCCTTATAGTAAGGCCACTTTCCAAAATGATTCCGTAACCTCATAAAACCCTTATACCAACAACAAATCATTAACTTCTTATATTCTTTAGAAAGGTCCTTCCAATTTTCTTTTCACTTTTGTTGCCATATTCTTATTCCCCTCTTACTTATCCTTGTGTCCTTAACATACTATATACTTGTTTCCATTTATTTATATCTTTTTTAATTCCATGTCGTTTCTTTTCCACACGCTTCTTATTACACTGCATCTCTCCAACAATTTGGCTTATGGATAAACCTCTCCAACTATAGGGCTTATAACCTTTCTAGTATCCTATCCAGGTACTCCTTACGTTTGCTTTTGCCGCGCACTCTGATTTCTTCGCTTTTGCACATAGAGTTGTAGAATGCACTTGCATCCCCCATGTACACCTCCGTTCTACTGTTCAAGTTTCGTTTTTCACTGTGGACCTCATAGTCCTAATGCTTAAAGCAAGAGGCTATAAGCCACCTAATACCCCTCATTGTTACCCCATAGTTACAACTTGTTTACCCTTTGCCAACAATGTTTGGATTGTTACTCATGACTTAAATTTCTTTGTCCAATCCAACTCTACCATTATAATACATTACATATCTCGATTCTTGTGAATCCCATACTAGCACTACTTTAGGCCTTTAATCCTCTTCTCCTTCTCCTTGTTCTTGAAAGATTTGAAATTTCTTCCATTAGATGATAAACCGCTTATCACATGATCAATGAATCGTTACAACGTACGGATTGATTGGTCACCTGTACCCAATCAATCTTTCAGGAGATAGATATCCAAGACCATGAATTAAAGTAGAATTGGGTTATTGTATATATCATCACCAAGTCTTTCACTCTCAGTCTACTAGAGCCTCATACCACGAGTAACTGGTGCATTAAATGCGTAGCCAGCTGGCATTAAGCCTCAACTAGTTAACTGATAGTTTTAGGCTCGTGATTCCATACCATACGGGATTGTCTCATGCTTCCCAATAACTAGAATTTCCCACATTCTCTAGAGCTGTTATTGGGAAAAACCCAGGGGTAACAACACATGGAAATGGGTCAACTCCATGACTTCTACCTTTAAGCAACTTGAAGGGAACTGACACATTACATTTGTAATATATCATCCCATAATTCATTCTATGACAAAGGAATATACCAAGAAAGAAACTTCCTTCAGTCCATACCCATGACATTTCAATTCTTGAATCACTTCCACAAACCAGTGCCATGAATCAAGTCAACTTCTCATCCATAACTAATTGACATCACATCCCCCTTACTGACCTGACTGTAAATGAGAGAGAGAGAGTTACAAAAACTCTTTCATCAACTTCAAAATCCTTACTTGATGATTACTTTCTAAGCCCCTTATAGCTTAACCATCTTTTATAATTTGTCCTTACTTGTAAAACTCTCCTTCAATCTCTTACAACTTAAAATTCTTACTCGATCACCATACACTGCTCCTCACGAGGTATCACCACAGTCTTTGTTCAAACCCATACTGGTCGTCCTCCAATTTACAAAACTCCACAATGCCTCAAACGTCAAACAGACTCCCTACCTCAGAGTTCAACTCCACCTTCTTCCAGACCCCTATCCACCATAAAAATAGATAAGAGTCTCTCTCTCAACTTGGATTCAGTCCAAAGGACTCTGGTGACCTTCTTAACCATAACTTATATTCTTTCAACATTGCTTGACCATCTTATTCATTCCGAAATTATCCAATCACTTTCTACACAATCTGTAAACACGATACTCTAGATGACAATCACCGTCACCATCACTGCCACGACTTCATTATGCAATTCCATGTTAACTATAAGGGCACCTGTCCTTTACCTTCATTACAACTCCAGCTAATTAACTCATTCTCCGCCATCGCTGCATCCAACTTAGTATCCCAACCAATGGATTGGATTCTCTCACCATTCTTTCACTGTTTCAAAATACCTCACCCTTCAACCACTAGGATTCAATCATTATTCCATATCCACTATCCACCATTTCCCATCACTTCTAATACTCAACAACTTACTTATCTCTTATAATTAGGATTTCTCCACTTTCTTTGCTAATTTCCTCTTGGAAATCCCTCCAGAGGAAAAAGCACATATAATTGAAATTCTCCTATCCTCGTCAGTCTTCCCCCATTCACTTAGACAAAACATATATCTTCATATGCCAGTCATCAAGGATGTATGCTGCACCATCGATAACTACTCCTTGATTTCCAGGCGAGCTCCTGAAGCCTCAGAACTCAGCAAGACTCACCTCCTTCACTCCTTAGCCTCCTTCTTCCATCTTGGGTATTACAAATTAATCCTTTTATTCAAAGATGCAATTCATAGCACCCAATATAATCTCTAATTGATCCACCCATTCTTTAGCCATCGCATGTTTCAACTTACTTTTGAAAGCTGATGAATTAACTTTCAAAAGTCTTTCAGTTGAAAGAAGATACCTCTTCTTCCAACCCTTAGGACCTCTCTAGCATTGAATTTCACATACATACTGGGTTCTTCATTCACATCACCCTTACTTTTGCCAGTTAACTGCTTCTGCATTCTATTCACTGTTCTTCTTTAATCAATAGCTCAGTCATTTAGCATAACCCGTTTCTCATGCATCTCTCTCTAAAGATCACTATTACTTTACTTACCTCCGCAATACATTTTTTCCCTCTATACACCAATGGAGACATAATTAGCTATATAACCCTGGACTACTATTACATCTGGAATATACGAGTTTATGCAATCTATTTTGTGCCAAGTATTTCCATAAGTAGAAACAATGGCCTGAACCATTGCTCTGATACCAAAATGTAACACCCTATACTCAAATGCTTCCAAACTTGACCAAAACCTTCATTGACCAATCAAACATAACCCAAAACATCTCAAAGGAACTTTCCAAAGCTTCAGAGTAGCAGAAAAATACCAGAAAGGCACTTGAACAGGACGAGGCCGCGGCCCCTATTTGTTGGAAAACTCGAACCCTAGCAAAGCTCATCGCATCTTCTCCGTCGCTCCCTCCGTTTCTTTCTTTTCTTTTAGTTCGAAATGATTCTGATTTAAACCAGTTTCTCGACTTTCACCACAACTCCAGATAAGTCCACCGTGGCGCCACCAATTTCAGCCGGAAAATGCCACTGGAATTGGCTCTCGCCGCTGCGTGGAGCTCATTTCATCTCCACTTGAACCTTCCTCTGTCCTGATTCCTTCGATCCTACACTCAATGCCAAAGACAAGTGTTATAAGGGGTGTTACACCCAGCCTCTCCCTTCTATTTGTAGCATCACCTTCTTTTTTCTTATCTTTCATGCTCTCATCTCTCTCTCCTCTTCTTTCTTTTCATTTTCTTCATTTTCCTCTTATATCTTCCATTGATTTGCTTCAATTCATCCATTTAAACCTATTCTCCTTCATATTTCTACCTTTCCTTTACTTCCTGTCCATCATGTTCATCAAATTCTTCCAACCTCCCTCTGTTTCCTCTTTAGCTAAAGGTTGTTTCCTAAGAATATCTGAGGAGTTCATGATTTTGACATCATCTCATCCGTTTATATGCTTTTCAAGCAGTTTTATCATCATCTTCTCAACCATTTCATCATGATTATGGGTCTCTTTGATCCTCTTGGTGGAAATTTCAAGGCTGTGAAAGGTTAGGGTTCTAGGTGAGTCAACTATGGTATGAGGCAAAGAGATGCTCAATTATTGAAATACATTGAACTATTATGTAAATATGAATTTTGTTGAATTGAGCTTGATTCTTCCATTAGTACAAATTTGGAAATTTTTGAGTTATGCCTCATTTTTATGTTATTAAGTCAATGGTATTTGATGTAATCTAGGTGATATCATGTGTGGTTTTACTTATTTAGGGTTTAATTTATGTGATTAGACCAAATTAAGTGATAAGTCTCCATTTTTAAGATTTAATTAGAAGTTTAATCACCACCATAATTAAGTTAATTAAGTGGTTTAGATAAGTTTATGTGATTTAATTAACACTAGAGTGAGTTATGGTTAATTGAACACTTAAATTGAGCTTAGTTGTTAAGTGTCAAAACTAGTTAATTATCTTAATTAATCTCATCCCATTCATAATTAATTTATTCATTGAATTAACTAATGATAGTCCCACTTTCTTTTGTGAAACTCATAATTGATTCACTATTCCATTCATTCAATTTTTCATTCCATTCTCTTGTTTGTTTTCTAGTTTAGTTGGTGCTTGGTACCTAATTCTATTGTTCTTTGTTTGATATTTGCATTTCCATTCATTTGTCATTCCATTTTCCTTTATTTATTTGCATTTCTAAAATGCCCCAAATTAGTTTAAATTCAATATTCAAATAGGGTTGCCTTAGTCTAGGATTCTAGTTGCACATATATAGGATAATTGCATATGCTATGCATACACATTCATACATACATTTGGCCACATATATAATTACATTCTCATTTATTTAGTGTCAATTGCCTTTCATCTAAGTCATTTTCATCTTGCATTTAGCTTGCAATTCATTTGTATTATTGTATCATCATCCTAGGTTTGCATTAGTGCATCTAGATTAGGTTAGATTAGCTCTCTAGTTTATATAGGTTCATTTGTCACCTCTGGAAAGAAATGATCTAGGTTATACTCAATACTACACAAGGCTTTGCAAGCATGATGAATATTATTATGTTGATGAATAATATGCATCCCCATGGTTTATTATGTATGATCATATGGTATGCTGGCATGGTAGAAGATGACATGAGTTGGTATATTAGCATGCATTAGGCATTGTCACTAGTTATATTTTGTTAAGGCATGATACTATTAGGTGATGATGTTCTGAATATCACATGGTATGCCAATTCACTAAATATCACTCGAGGTCTTATGTTTAGGCAATACGGCTTATGTTATCTCAGTTACTAAATAGTTGTTCTTCGACTAGGAGACTCAGGTAGTTATGGATTGGGGGTGCACATGTTGGAGATTGTGCCCTAAATCAATCATTGTATTATAAACATTGTATTTCATTACGAAAAAAAGAAGGTGTTTTTCTTCTATTACATTATTATATTGTTTGCATGTTTTTCTTCATAATAATATCCTTGGATAAATCATTTTATCCTAAACGTCCCTAGCCAATTGTCTTTGTGGGAACAATGATGAACTATGGTTAATATGATTTTAATTGATAATTATGGGTTAATTATGTGTGAAGATACAAATCAAAATTATAAGCACCTATTAGGGAACAGGTGCTAGATCAACCCATCATGAGATAGTTATATGGATCAACTCATAAGCATATCTCTTATATATATAATCGTGTCACTGAGCCCTCAGACCTAAGATCATCATGGCTTCTTACCTGGGGAACACTATACTTTGGCATAGTCAAAAGTCAGCTTTAATTGAGAGATCATAAAGACTATAATCGAGCATAGTGGAATTCATGTAGAGGAGATGAATGGTCAAGATGGAATTTATCCCTCTAATTAATGGAGAGATATATTTGGGCCCCTCGATGAGTGAGACTGAGAAATGCATAGCCATGGTCGAATGGAAGGGTTTTTATTTGTTCTGTCAGTCTACTTAGAAATTGAGAAAGTGATAGTCGAGTAAGATGAGGATGATATTTTCATGCCTCATACTTGACCTATAGATTGTGAGACAAAAGGGATGTGATAGAGTTATATCATAGGTTGCATCGGATTACCAATCTCATTTGGTTTAGGTAGTCACAATATCTTGCTAAAGGCCACTTTGGACTTATGGATTCAATAGTGTTATTGGCCCACTGCCAACATCATATGGGCATACAAGGTCATACACAAGAATATGCTAACTTGAGCTAGAATGTCAAGATTCATTGAACCTAAAATGTGTTTAGATTCAATGAATTTAATGTTTACTTTAGGGTGGAGGAATTTTATATCTATATTTGATATATCTTATAAAAATTTGTTATATGTATCTTTAATATATATTATATATTTTTGATATATTAAATATATATTTCAAAATATAAATATCATTTAATCAATTTAAATGAATTGGTTTTAAATTTAATTCTATGTGATAGATTTGAATTTAAACTAATAATTTGAATTTGATTTAGATTTGATTCTGAATTTAGATTAGATAATTAGTTTAGATTTAATCTATTATATAGATTTAAATTTAAACTAATATACTTAATTATTGTTTGATTTGAATTTAAACCCTATCTATATAATAATAGAGAATAGGATTATTATATATGGAATTAAAAATGTCTAGGGTTATTCGGTGATGTTATTTCGCTGTGCATGTACTGAAATTCCCAACAACACATTCTCTAAATAGCCATCAATTTGACTGGTTCAGGGGAAGGAGAGTCATAGTCCAACTTTAGTACTGTGGCCTTCGACTAGGTCATGCTATTGGAAAGAGAGTTTGGTGATGACCTTGGAATCAGTTGTGGAAGGGAGCCCATGGTTCTAGCCATGTGTTGATAGAAATTGTGTCCACTTATCATGTTTATTGCATTCATCATAAGCATTTACATTTAAATATTATTTTGGAACCATGTTTTGTATATGTTGTTATATCCCTAGTTACTAGAACGTATGTCTTACCATGTGGCTAACAATTTTAGGTGAAGGATCCTGTACTAGCAAGGAAAAGGCTAAGGAGACTTAGCTCTTTGGAGGATTGTGATTATACCAATAGTTGTGACCCCTCTCTCTTGTTGTCTTTATTGCTTCCTTCAAAAAGGTGTCAACTGTAGTAATTATGTGATACTATGTATAAAATGATTTGTACCATGTTTAGACTTCTTTATACTTGATGGATTGATGGTTATTCTAGATTTAGGATTGTGATAGTGTTTGTGACTTGCTGTATAGTAAATGTATCTTATCTATGACTATTAGTGTGTAGATCTTATTGCTTTTGTGTTATGGGTGGGGAACTTGTTGTCCCACATGCATTTTAATGTGTTTAGTTGATTTTATGCTTGGTTGGGTCCATGGACCCTTTATGTGAAAATTGAGCATGTGAGTTTTAGTGTGAAGTAGGGTTCAAGGAGGTCAAAGCTGAAAGGAGTGGATTCTTTGGGTTAAAATCTCCATATGAAGGTATTTTGATTGTGGTTTATACCAGTAGTTAGCTAAGGAGTAAAGTAACTTGTAGGCTTTGAATATTACCTTTTTTTTTTGGCTAAAAAAATGCCTATGATGGTTTTTGCCACCCAATTAAACCATTTCAAAATACTGCTATATTTTTTCTAACAAAGTTTCATATATGAGAGGGGTCTTTAGAATTCACTCAACCATACACCACCACTCTGTGAATCAAATGAACTCAAATTTTCCTTTATAAATAAATCCTGCAACTATTTGAATTTTGCCAAAAGCATTAAAATTAATTTTTAATCCATATTAGCATTTAATTATCCTTTAATCAAGCTCTTAATCATGTGGGATGTTACAATACTCTAGGAAGAAAATGAAGAACTCTACAACCTCACATGAGTACTGAAGAGAAAACTCACAAAATTCTTTATTCAAATATGAAGAAAAGTGACGCTACAAAAGAGCTTAAATAGAAAATGTTTTCTACTCCTAATAGGATAAGTGATTCATGAAAGATAATGCTTAGCCACTTGAATTTCAATTCAATTTCAGTGTAAATTATAAGTTGCCCTAAAAAATTCAAGTGAGAACCAATCAGAATTGTTCTAAACTAATTCTAAAAAATAAGGGGAACAAAAGAAAATTCAAATTAAAAGAAATCCTATCCTAATCCTAAAGTCACATGTTCATTAAATAAATAACATGAATAGCTTATGTGGTTTCTAATATGAATATTAATCCAAGCATATGAATTTTTTAATGAGTTACATAATCACTTAAATATTGAATCTATTTAAGCACATGATCACTTAAATAGGCATATAAATTCATTGACCAACTTTGGACTTGGGGTTTTCTCTCCATTTGGATTTTAAAAACATGATTATCTCCTTTAAGCTCCTTAAGCATGTCACTAATCTTACATGGTCCAATTCAATATGTATTTGGATCCAAACAAATAAGATTAAGGTTTCATTTGATTCGTCCATAGATGTACTAATGTCTTAGGCCTTTAATAGGTTGAAATACACTCCAATTAGCTTTTTGAAATCTCATAAACACCCAACTTGACATTGAAATTCCTGAGGCTAAGTGGAATCAGGTAACATGTTAAATGAGCCCTCCAACTTCATATAACTTATATACCAAATCACTATCATGCCAAAAGGACAAGTTATAAGTTTTTCTATCGAGTTGTCATTCCTAAATTGTAACGAACTTCAGTGATTTATTCAATTTAATTTAATGTCAAATTTCAATATCATAACAATTATCAAGAATTTTTTTCATTACACCAACATAATTTATTTTTCCTCCTCCTATAATCAAAGCTTAAGGAAGTCGAAAATATCCCTCCATCTTATTGTCCATTTGCTTTTTTTTTTTGGGCCAAATTTTAGTTCATATATCTTAAAATAATACATCTTGCCAAATTCAAATATAATTAGTCAAATTTCAAACATCAACAGAATCTACACAATTAAAGCCCAAAAAGAAAAACAAAATCTACACAAGTTTTTTTTTTAATGAAAGAACATTTCATTAAAAACAAGAGAGAATACAAAAGATTATTAAAGCTTACATAAGTCTTTCATCATCCATCACCTTACTACAACAAGGTGGTGGTTGATCAAAGGTCCAAAAAACATGAGGCCTATTCTTTACAAAATTAGCTAAAAGAAGAACACAGGTATTAGCATTGTTATACATAAAATTGAAAGTGATGCTCCAGTTTCTAGAGGTAATTTGTCTTGCTTGTCTAACCATATCCCACCTTGTCATGTGATTGATAACTCCTACACTTTCAATGTACACATGGACATCTCTTAAACCTTTATTCCATCAAAGTTGTAATCCATCTGAAATAGCTTTAATCTCAAAAACATCAGGTGGGTAGCCATAATAGTAACTTGTGAAGCCGTAACCCAATCAGCCTCATGGTTTCTAATGACTCCTGCACAAACTATACTATCATTGTTATTGGTGACATTTTTGGCATCCAACCTGTAGGAACCTTCATCAGGATTAAACCATTTGCTTGAAGCCTTCTTGAAAGTAGAGTTCAAGGTATATGAAGAGTTATATATCCTTAAATCAACGTGAGCTCTATGAAGGCTCCCCTTAGCATCAAAGGGTTTTGAGACATCCTCATTATTGAACAAAATATTACATCTTGAAGTCCAAATGTCCCAACATACATAAGCAAATAACATATTCCATGGTACCTTTCTGGTGAAGTCTCTACCTACTTCTTTTTTATAGTTCCATTTGATCCAATCAATTCCATCCATACTCTTGAAATCTTGCCCATACTCTTTCATAACTAGTTCTCTCCATCTTTGGTTAGCATAACAACTATCTTGCAATAAGTGCATTATATCTTCAGTTTCTTCACAGCTAAAAGGACATTGATCAATTAAAGATATCCCCTTTTGTTCCCAGAGTGCTGTTGTATGGACCATATTGTCTTTTCAAGGATTGGAGCAAAGATAGCATATGAAGTCCTTTTATGAATTAGCAGAATTCTAAGATATTTCCCAAGGTCACCTATAAGTCCCACTTTTAACCTTTGGCTAAGTTCTAAAGATCTGGAAAAGTGCATGTTAGTTTAGCAACACATTTTTGTTTTTGATCTGTTCATTCTTTGTCCTGAGCAATTGAAAAACTCCTCTAAAATCTCATTTAGGACTTCCACTTGTTCATTTGGAGCTTCAAAAAATAGAACCAGGTCATCCGCAAAGAAAAGATGATTAATTACTAGACCTCTCCACCTCAACCTCAGGGTTCCATCTCTTATGTTTCACCCTATCCTTAATTACATGGCTTAGCCTTTCTATGCATAGCGTGAAGATATATGGGGAAATTGGGTCCCCTTGTCAAATTCCTCTCATTGGCTTGAAGTTTTCTGAATGTTCCCCATTCCATAAGACCCCCATCTTTGAAAAGCATACACATGTCAGTATTATGTTGACAAGTTTTTCATTAAATCCTATTATGCATAGAGTTTCCTGAATGTAAGCCCACTTCAATCTATTGTATGCTTTTTCTAGATCCACTTTCACTACTATCATTCCTTTCTTACCCTTTTTGGTCTTCATGTAGTGGATCACTTCTTAAGCCACTATAATATTGTTACTACTTTGTCTGCTAGGGATAAAGCTGCATTAGTGATCACCAATCAAATTGGATATAACTTTTCTCATTCTATTGGCTATGATTTTAGACACAATTTTATAGGTAACATTACATAATGAAATTGGTCTAAAATCCTTTATGTTTTTAGGCTTTTCCATTTTGGGAATAAGAGCTATATGTGCTTGGTTAATTTTCTCTATTTTGTTGAATCAAGAGTTTTGATGATTCCAAACCAACACTCAAGAGCTCGGATTGAAGATATCAAAGGAGATCAAAGTTGTTTCAAGTGAAGATTTTCTGAGTATTTGCTGATAGATCCTGTGTAGGATCTTTAGTTTTAGTTGTGATTGGGTAAAAGACTTTGATTTGAGAAAAAGATATTTTCAAACCTTGATTTTGTGTTAAATCTTAACTTATTTGGAAAACATCCACAAACAGACGAAGTTTGAAAGTTTAAACTTAACTGTCAAGTTGGAAATTTGAACTTTACCTTAGGAAATTCGAATTTCGAGCTAAAACTGAATAAGTCTGAAGAGATGGCTCTCTATCAGATGAATTTTGATCATTCAACATTCGAATTTTCATCTAAGTCTGAGAGAAGTTTCCTTGAAATAGACGAACTTTGGTTCTTCAAAATTTGAATTTCAGACAAAACAAAATTTGAGAAAATAGAAGAAATTCGTCTGAAACTGTGTTAAAGTTCATCTGAGATCAAGAATGATTTAAGTTTCAAAACTGCTCTCTGACAGACGAACTTTGAACATTAAAATTCAAATTTTAGAAGCTAAGTTCTTGAGTCTGTTGAAGTGAAACATTGACATACGAATGATGTGAACTTGCAACATTCAAATGATAAAGTTAGTCTGAAAATAGTCTCTCTGACAGACAAACTTCACTCTTCAACATTCAAATTTCGAAGAAAATGAACTACTGTGCCTCCTTTTCACATACTAGGAACAGACGAATTTTGGGCTTCCAAAATTCGAATTTCGAGGGCACTGTAGCAAATTGAAAACACTGTTCACACTTAACCGAAAAACTTTCTTCTTGAAAATTCGTATGTCACATTGTGAAAATGTTCTACAAGTTTCAAAATTTGAATTTCACTTCATGAACAGACGAACTTCATGCTGTAACGTTGAAAGCTCTAACCTTCGGTTCCTTCAAAATTCGTCTGTTGACCAACCAAAATTTGAATTTTAGTATGTCAGAAGCATTAAATGCGGTTGGTTAATAGATAGTTTTTCAGAGTAAACGTTGGATAACTTCTCCAACGGATAGATTAAAGTCTCTAACGGACATTTGAGACCTAAATCTATAAATACAACAACATTTGAAGTTGTGGGTAATAAATCTAACTTGTATATAACGAATTTCTGTCAAAACTTCTCAAGAGCTTTTACCCTCTCAACTTCAATATTTGTACTTTAACCTTCAAATCTACTCTATTCAAGAGAGTTATTTCTTTGTAAACAATCTACTCTTCATCTGTAAGATAGATTTACTTGTGAGGGGAAATCACAAGGGGATTGGGAAGCACATTGTGAGAGTGCTTAGAGTGTTTGAGAGAGCTCTAGAAACAGAGCATACTCATGTACTGTGGCATTAGCAAGATGCCCGTTGAATTCTTGCTGTATAGTGGATAAATCTCAAGAGTTGTCTTGGGGACTGGAAGTAGGTCAAGTGGATAGACCGAACCAGAATAAATCACTGAGTTTTCTTCTCCTTATCTTTAAATTTCAGCTTGCTCTGTTTTATAAGTTGCCTTCATTACACTGTGCTATCTTCACTCATTTCAGTTTGTGCAGAAAAATTTCAATCTTCCCAATTCACCCCCCCTCTTGGGAAGTCAGCCTTGCTAACAAGTGGTATCAGAGCCCAGATTCCCATTCAAAGGAACTCACAGTCCGGGAATTAAGATGACTGGCTTTGGAGAGAGTATACTTCCTGAAGGGAACAACACTAACAGACCACCAGGCTTCAGTGGAGAGCATTATGGGTACTGGAAGATGAGAATGCAGATCTACCTCCAATCAATTGATCTTGACATCTGGTCAGTCATTGAAAAAGGAGATTTCGTCCCAATGGCTCTAACTGAAGATGGAGGACACAAAGAGAAGCTGGAAGCAGAATGGAATGATGAGGACAGAAGGAGAGTCCTACTGAATTTCAAAGCAAAGCATTGTTTAGTCAGTGCCCTGAACCAGGACGAATTCTACAGAGTCTCACAATGCTCTACTGCAAAAGGGATGTGGGACACTCTACAGATTGCACATGAAGGAACATCTGGAGTCAGGGAGAACAGACTGAACACGTGCATTGGGGAGTATGAAAGCTTCAGAATGGCTGAAGGAGAAACTGTAAAGGAGCTTCAAAAGAGATTTACTTTTATTGTAAATCAACTAAAAAGCCTGGGAAAGGATTACACTCAGTCTGAGAAAGTAAGAAAGATACTCAGAGCTCTCCCTCTGGAATGGCAGCCCAAGGTGACAGCAATAGAAGAAGCCAGAGGAGAATCAATGACCTCTATCACAACTCTCTTTGGCAACCTTGAGGAGTATGAAGGAAAAATCAAAGCACTCAAGGAAGCTGGGCTGGACAGAAAGAAGAAAGGCATTGCCCTCAAAGCTGCTGATGAAAAAGAAGAAGAATCTGATGAAGGAGATGAGCTGGATGAGGAAACTCTGGGTATGATGGTCAGAAAATTCAGAAGATTCTACAGCAAGAAGAAGAACAAGATGTTCTTCAAAAAGGGAGTTACTGGAGAAAGCAAGAAAGAGGCAAAAGAACCTGTGACTTGCTATGAGTGCAAGAAGCAGGGACACATTAAGTGGGACTGCCCCCAATTCATCAAGAAGCAGGAAAAAGAAAAGAAAGCTACTAACAAAGGGAAGAAGAAGAAAGCCTATATCTCATCCATATGGGGCAACAGCTCAGATGAGGAAGAAGAAGATGAAGATGAGATTGCCAACATTTATCTGATGGCACTTGCCTCTGAAGAAGCCACACCCTCATGCAGCAGTGATCAGGAAGAAGAGGTATATGAATCTGAACCTTCCTATTCTGAATTACAAGATGCATTTTATGAGCTTCATGATGAATTCATTAAAGTTGTTAAAGAACTAAAATTGGCAAAGAAAAGGATAAATAAGCTGGAATCTCAAAGCATAGTTTCTGAAATTGCCTCTTTACCTACTACTGAACCTGTTTGTTGCACTTCATGTACTGAACTTAAGCAAACTAATGATTATTTAGTTAAAAGCATGTCTAGGCTCACCAGAGGTAAAGATATGTTGTTTGCCTTGATGGGGAGCCAAAGAATATTACAAGAAAAAGCTGGTCTTGGCTATGATCCATGTGCTGTCAAAGAAAAGATTAGAAAGAAAAACCAGAATGCATACATGAGACATTTTGTGCATGCTGAGAGTAACAGAAAGAAAGATCATATGTCATCTTGCATTGAAACATATAATCAACCAAAGTATGCAAGACAAAAGTATTATCTGCATTGTTTTCTTCCTGTCACTCAATCTAGTAGTCCCTTCATTACCTGTCATTTCTGCAACAAAAAGGGACATATTTCCAGTTCTTGTGCATTAAAGAAAAATGGACTTGGCAGGAAAGTTGAATGGGTTTCCAAAGTTGCATCTGCATCTAGGGAAAAATCTACTGACCAAAAAGGACCCAAGCAAATTTGGGTACCTAAAAGGAAAACAAAAACTTTGTTTTGCAGGTCTGTCTCAAAGCTAAGAAAAGCAACAAATGGTATATGGACAGTGCCTGCTCAAGTCACATGACTGGTGATAAGGAGAAGTTCATCACCCTTAGAGACAAGAAAGGAGGAAAGGTGACCTTTGGAGGTGATCAATACGGCAAAGTTATTGGTATTGGCATTGTGGGTAAAAATCCAGAAACATCCATTAAAGAGGTGTTGTTTGTAATTGGCCTCAACCACAATTTGCTGAGCGTGAGTCAGACCTGTGACAGAGGAAACTGGGTGCTGTTTGACTCAAAGTTTTGCCTGGTCATCAGAAAAAGTGATCACAAAGTAATCCTTAAAGCTCAAAGGGATGGTAACTGTTATACTATTGATCTTGATGAACTTCCTCCCTTGGATTCTGTATGTTTAATTAGTCAGGATAATGATAGTTGGTTATGGCATAGGAGATTAGCTCATGTTAATATGAATCAATTATCTAAACTGGTTAAAAATGAGCTGGTAACTAGACTACCAAAGATATCTTTTGAGAAAGACAAAGAATGTGACGCATGTATAAGAGGAAAACAAACTAAATCATCTTTTAAATCTAAAAATATAGTCACCACAACTAGACGACTTGAGTTGCTACATATGGACTTAATTGGACCTTCTAGGGTAAAGAGTCTAGGTGGTAACCTGTATGTGCTTGTAATTGTAGATGATTATTCTAGATTCACTTGGACATTATTTCTTTCCTCTAAGAGTGATACCTTTGAAGCATTTGTAACCTTAGCTAAGAAAGTGCAAAATGAGAAAGGTATTTCCATTGTGTCAATCAGGTCAGATCATGGAGGAGAATTCGAGAATGCATACTTCCTGGAGTACTGCAATGATCATGGGATTAACCACAACTTCTCAGCTCCAAGGACCCCTCAACAGAATGGGGTAGTAGAAAGGAAGAACAGAACTATTGGAGAGATGGCCAGAGCTATGCTGAATGAAAAGGAACTCTCTCAAGTGTTTTGGGCTGATGCAGTGAATACAGCAAGCTACATCATAAACAGAGCCAACATCAGACCAATCCTTGGGAAGACTCCATACGAGCTGTACAAAGGAAGAAAACCAAATCTGTCCCATCTCCATATGTTCGGATGCAAATGCTTCATTCACAACAATGGGAAAGAAAATCTGGGTAAGTTTGATGCCAAGTCCGATGAAGGTATATTTCTAGGCTAATCTAGTAGGAGTAAGGCATATAGAGTTTACAATAAAATATCAAATGTGGTAGAAGAATCTGTGCATGTGATTTTCATTGAAAATGAAACTGTTTCAAAACATGTTACCAATGAGGATGATCTTGCTCTCAACTTTGAAAAACTGGGCATTTCTGATAAAAGTAAAACTGAACCTCCAAAAATACCTGAATCTGTTAACACAGAGGAAGATATTTAAGAGCAAGAGTTTGATGAAGAAAACAATGAAGAAACTTCTCAAGAACTCGCTAGAGCTTGGAGATATCAAAGGAATCATCCTGTTGATCAAGTAATAGGGAATGTTCAAGAGAGAGTCAAAACCAGAAAACAGTTAAGGGATCAAATGCTCAACTGCGCTTTCATTTCTCAAATTGAACCCAAATGTGCTGAAGAAGCCTTAACTGATGAATACTGGATTCTAGCTATGCAAGATGAACTAAATCAGTTTGAAAGAAATCAAGTTTGGGATTTAGTGCCGAGACCCAAAAATCATCCTGTTATTGGTACCAAATGGGTTTTCAGAAATAAACTAGATGAATCTGGAACAATAATCAGAAATAAAACTAGATTGGTTGCTAAAGGGTATAATCAGGAAGAAGGTATTGATTTTGAAGAAACCTTTGCACCAGTAGCTAGACTAGAGGCTATAAGAATACTGCTGGCATATGCATGCATGAAAAACATTTTACTATATCAAATGGATGTAAAGAGTGCCTTTCTAAATGGATATATCATGGAAGAGGTTTATGTAGATCAACCTCCAGGTTTTGAGGATTCTACTAAACCAAACCATGTTTATAAACTGAAGAAGGCTCTTTATGGTTTAAAACAAGCCCCTAGAGCATGGTATGAGAGACTGAACAATTTCCTAACTGAAAAGGGGTTCAATAGAGGCAAAGTTGATACAACTTTATTTACTAAGAAAGAAATAGAGATTTACTAATTGTTCAAATCTATGTTGATGATATCATTTTTGGTGCTACTAATGAAGCTCTGTGCAAGAAATTTTCTAAGTTAATGCAGGGAGAATTCGAGATGTCTATGATGGGAGAACTTAACTTCTTCCTTGGACTGCAAATCAGACAACTTCATGATGGTATCTTTCTCAGTCAATCCAAGTATCTAAAAGAGCTGCTAAAGAAGTTTGGAATGAAGAGTGCCAAACCAATGGGAACACCTATGGAAACTGCAACCAAATTGGACATGGATGAGAATGGGAAGATGTTTGACATTACTCAGTACAGGAGAATGATTGGATCCTTGCTGTACCTAACTGCCAGTAGACCTGACATTGTGTTCAATGTCTGTATGTGTGCCAGGTTCCAATCATGCCCCAAAGAAACCCATGCAACAGCTGTGAAAAGAATATTCAGATATCTTATTGGAACATCACAAATGGGTCTCTGGTATCCAAAGGGCAATGGAGAAGATCTCAAAGGATACACTGACGCTGATTTTGCAGGATCCAAAACAGACAGAACTTCGTGAACAGACGAACTTCGTGCTGTAACGTTGAAAGCTCTAACCTTCGGTTCTTTCGAAATTCGTCTGTTGACCAACCAAAATTTGAATTTCAGTATGTCAGAAGCATTAAATGCGGTTGGTTAACGGATAGTTTTTCAGAGTAACCGTTGGATAACTTCTCCAACGGATAGATTAAAGTCTCTAACGGACATTTGAGACCTAAATCTATAAATACAACAACATTTGAAGTTGTGGGTAATAAATCTAACTTGTATATAACGAATTTCTGTCAAAACTTCTTCTCAAGAGCTTTTACCCTCTCAACTTCAATATTTGTACTTTAACCTTCAAATCTACTCTATTCAAGAGAGTTATTTCTTTGTAAACAATCTACTTTTCATCTGTAAGATAGATTTACTTGTGAGGGGAAATCACAAGGGGATTGGGAAGCATATTGTGAGAGTGCTTAGAGTGTTTGAGAGAGCTGCAGAAACAGAGCATACTCATGTACTATGGCATTAGCAAGAAGCCCGTTGAATTCTTGCTGTATAGTGGATAAATCTCAAGAGTTGTCTTGGGGACTAGAAGTAGGTCAAGTGGATAGACCGAACCAGAATAAATCACTGAGTTTTTTTCTCCTTATCTTTAAATTTCAGCTTGCTCTGTTTTATAAGTTGTCTTCATTACACTGTGCTATCTTCATTCATTTCATTTTGTGCAGAAAAATTTCAATCTTCCCAATTCACCCCCCCTCTTGGGAAGTCAGCCTTGCTAACATATTTCACCTAGATTGTCAAAGCATTGTTCCACCATATTGCAAATACTAGCTTCCATTAGATTCCAATGGTCATGGAAAAAGAAAGCATGAATCCTATCTAGTCTAGAGGTTTTGAAGGTGCCTATTTCAAACACTGCAATCTTGATTTCTTCTTTTGAGACCTTTGCATGCAAGTTAATTAACTCATTATCTAATAGGATTGGAAAAGAAGTGCTTGTAGGGGTGATATGCCTCCAAAGCCTATCAGACTAAAATAAATCTCTGTAATAATTGGTAGCCAGATGTTGTAGCTTGTCTTGATCTGTGATCCACTCCCCTAACTCTTCACGTAAGGCTTCCCTTTTACTTTTTTTTCTTTTAACAATAGTTGACGCATGGAAAAATTTGTTATTTTTGTCTCCCCATTTTAGCTAGTCACATCGAGCCTTCTGGTACCAAAGAAGTTCTTCTTAAGCAAGAACTTTATTGTACTCATGCCACTATTCTTTTTCTAGTTGGATAAGAAATTAGATGTCCCTGATGTTCAGACTCTATCAACTCCTTCCAATATGCTAATTTAGTTCTTTTCTTTCTGAACAATGTTCCCCACTCTCTTGGTATTCCATTCAGTTGCCTCTTTCTTGAAGTTCTTTAGACCTCCTAGCCAATCACCTCTTGCCCAAGCCTTTTTAATCACCTCAAGGAAATATGGTTCAAGTACCCATGCTGCTTGGCATTTGAATCCCTTTTGTTTACGGACCTTAGTACTACAATTTCCCACTTTCACTAGTAATGGCCTATGATCTGATCCAAATCTACAGAGATGATGGATCTTTGTAGATGGAAAAGCAAGGCTCCATTGTATATTACTAAAAGCCCAGTCAATCCTTTCCTTAGTTTGATTGTTCTCCCAAGTAAATCTTTCACCCACTACATCCAAGTCCAGTAGTTGTGCTTGCTCAATGCATTGCTAAAACTCCTCATGGATTACAAATTTAGGGCTACTCCTTCTATTTTATCACATGGTTCAAGGTAAGCATTGAAATCCCCTACTACAAGCCAAGGTCCTATCATTTGTTCACTAATTAGAGTAATATCCCTCCATAAGACTTTTCTCAAGGATAGATTTGGTTCTCCATATGCACATGAAAGCTAGAAAGTTTGGTTAAGATTGCCATACTGAATTTTACAATGAAGAAGTTAGGTTGCAGACAAAATATATTCCACATATATGTTTGACTCATTCCACAATAGCCATATCCCTCTAGCATAACCCGTAGCCTCTACTCTTATCTAGTTAGAGAAACCTAACTTCCTAATTACTTTGTTGACCTTATTTCTACTGACATGTGTTTCTAGCAAAACAAGGACATCAACATTCCTTTCTCTCAACATATCTCTAATTTTATTTAGGAAGGTGCTTGCAGTAACTCCCCTACAGTTACACGAGAGTAAATTCATGGACAAAGAGAATTATTCACTGACCTGGAGGCACCCTAGGCCGACATAGCCTCTTTTTCCTAGCAATCTTCAAAGCACTCATCTTCCGCAAGATCAACTATGACCATTGGCATTGTATCGTCAATAATTCCCTTGGATGTAACACCTTAAACTAGGGCTCATTTCTCATGTATTAGATCATTTTAGATGCCAAATATGCTTGAAGAGAAGCTTGAATCAATTTAATTTCAAAAACAGAATTTTCAATTTTCTTGGATATTGTTCACTTGGTAATTTCCATTTTATCCGATGAACTTTGAAAATTCATAACTAAATCTATAAAAATCATCTTAAGGTGGTTCAAGTCTCTAAAAATATCTTAGAGGATTTCATACATGGGAAAAATAATAAACAGTAACTTCATAGGGACAATTCGTATATGTGGTCATTTTTCTATCTTCTACTTTTCTAATCTCAACTTTGAAAAATCATATTCATGACCAAATTGTTCATACTCTATGTAATTTGAAAGATATATATGTCTTCTTATAGACATATTTTTCTTATATATTTATTTCACTTACACAGGGCATAATATTAACTTAAATTGTGAAGAGTCAGAATACTACTATTACTAGGACAATTTTGGGAAAACTTATATATCTCTTATTCTATATCTCCAATCACTTCCAAATTAGTGGCATATAAATATTAAGACATAAACCTTTTTACAAATGTAAACCACTGAATTTTTGGAGCTATATACAATTTTATTTTATCTTTTGAAATTTCTAGTACTTAACTTTCAATTTCCAGTTTTCGCAATATTGCCCTATTCTGAACCCTAATTTTGAAAATTGGCCATTAATTGTGCACAATTCCAAATGGGGTGAATTAGGTATCATTTTAAAGCTTGAGATGTCCTCTATCTAGTATAAAAATTCCAGAAGCCTATGCTCATAATAAGTACAGAACAAGGATGAACCAAATAGACACATTTGGAAAATGCCTTGTTTCAATCTATATTTGCAATTTACTTGTCAAAACCCATGCAAATAAACTCATTTTGGCATGAAACTTGGTAGAATATAACTTCATATGAAAAGATCTAGAACTGCAAATTCTCATACATTTTCTACAACATTAACATAATATTCACTATTTTACAATTTCATATAAAAGCAAGGCACCAATAACCATTCAGATTATAACATAATGGCTTGCAACATCATCCACTCATCATTAGCTTCTTCATGAAACTAGCTCCTTCTTTAGCCCTTTTTCCATTATTTTCCCTAGCATGGTTAGTCATTGAAGGGGAGTAAGATTCAAAGAATCTCAGTAGCATTATCCAGTTATACACGTATAACATCACATTTTGCATAGATCATCATGCAAACTCATCAATTCATATAATGCCATAACATTTTCATAAAAATTTTGGCAGAGTTTTGTTTTGTAAATTGGGTATTCCAGAGCTTCAACCCCCTTTAAACAACTTAGCCAACAATCAATAGCCATCACAAAATATTAATTATGGCATCAAACAAGTCATAGAGTTCATAAAAATTCATAAGACAATATAATGCATATAATGGAAAAATGCTACCTTTATGCTTCCACTTGCTTTTTCTTTGTGTTTTACCTCTTCCAAACACTTCTCCAAGCTTTCTTAGGCTTCCTTAAACCTAAACATATCATCAATTAGCTACTTAAGCCACCGAGTCATAGGGCTCACTCACAAAGTCTCATATAACCCTTGATTTTCCAATTAACTATCCTTAAGCTTTAACTTGAAATCATTACATGTTCTTAAGGTTTCGGACCATGGGGAACCCATTTTTGAGGTCCAATTTATGAAATTCCAACCCTAAATGGAACCCTAGTCTGACTGAAATTCATGGAGAAAGATGGAAAAATGATTTACTTTGAAATTCAACAAACTACTACCAACTCCTTGTTTCAAGTTGCTAGCACATGATTTCCCCTAGGTTTATTGCATGAAAACTCCACTTTCTTCAGTTCCTATCCATGGCTAAAAATTTTAGCTCAAGAGGAGGAGGAGAAAACTTCAACTAATCAACTGCCTACAAGTTAATCTTGAAACTAAAATCCTTAAAGAATCAAAGGAAGTAGCTTACCTTGATTGCCTAGATCTTCAACTTCACTTCCTCTTCTCTTTTCTCTCTTCTTTCTCTCTTTCTTTCTTGTGTTTTTCTCTCTCTATTTGCTACTAAATGTCTCGTGAAGATGGTGAGGAAAGAGAGGGATTAAGTGGTTTAATCACATACTAATTGCGTAATTAACCTTAATCACCTTTTAACCAAAAGTCAAAACTTCCTTTACAAGTTTTTGGCATGCCTTCCATGAGAAGTCTTGGAAAAAAAAGTGAGCTGAAATGTCGCACACAAGAGAGCTTTGAGTGTCGAAAAATTGTTTAATTTTTCCTGGTCTAAATATATCTTGAACTGGGAAATTTTTAATTATACAGATGAAACCACATTTTATAGTAATTTGGCATATTTGGGCTACAAGACTATTCTAATTTTATTTTTATATTTTATTAATTATCTTGTCCCAAATGATATCTATGTATGGCCAATATCCTGTCCCGGTTACCTTTTAATCATCGGTAGGCCCATAATTTACTTTATCGGTTTATTGTTACTTTTGGACACTTGGCACTAATTATTTCTTCATCCTTAAACATTAACTCTCAGTGTCATATGCCATTGGACTTCTCAAGTCGAGGGCTTCGGGTCATTAGGTCATTACAAAATTACCCCTAACATGAGGTTAAATTATAATTTTTAAAATTTTTAGGTCAGTAGGTGTAATTTTTCCTAAAAACTTTTGTACCCTTGTTCAAGTTGAATTTTTAGGCTTAAAGACATAAATGTCATTTTTATAATTTTTTAGGAAAAAAATATAATTTCTCATTTTTTCCTCCAACTAGGAAAAATAACCTCTTTACTATTTTTTACGTAAAATAGTGATTGTTCATTTTTGCAAATTTCCTATGCATTTTTAGATATTTTAGTTTCTTTGAGATATTAAAATTCCCCCCTTAAAATAAATTTCGTTCTCAAAAATTAGATATATCTTTGTACCTCACACTTTTTTTCTTTCTTTCTATTTCCCAACTTGCAAGCCTTTTTAACTGGAGGAACGCTTCCATATCTTAACTATCTGACTTAAAAGTCAACTTTTCACTTTGATTTTATTTCTCCGTCCATAGCAAATGAAGGATCTGGCTAATACCTTTCATTTTGGGAAATGTTAAGGATATTATAATCTTATTTTACTTTAGGGGTATTGAGAATTTCTATATAACATACCTACTCTTAATACCCATCCTTACTTTCATAACTCTCATTTCTTATTCATATTATAGTCTCTTCAATAGCACTTGACATCTTTCCTTTCCTTTACTTTTCATTTTCTTTTCTTTACCTTAGATCCACTTATCCTTTATTTCATTGTCACTCGAGGTTCTTGGTGTTCTCATAATACATCTATGGTAAAATCATAGAGATTATAACTCATTTTAACTTATCACAAAACCATATCTTAATAGCATTAATTACTGTTGCTATGTGTGGGAACAATTTTTTAATAAAAAATTATCATATAAAATATAGGCTATTATCCTTAACTCAACCCTACTTGATTACTCATATCCTAATTCACACTTTCTTTCATTATTATAGACCCCTAGGGTCATCATTGGATTAGGGCTAAAAAATCCAAGAAAATTTTTTCACAATCAAATTTTTATAACATCTTACTAGACTTACTAAATTTCTCTTCTTATTCCGATTTTTGGTTTCTCCCATTCATAACTTCACTTGCTTTATTAGAATCTACTGTGACCCTTGGGAGATTCTATAATCTACTGATCGTACTTTATGAGCTATATTCACTGAGTTTAATAAGTCAATAATTTTATTTAAAATGTTTAAAAATTCTCAGTCATCTTTCATGCTCTTTTACAAACTCGGAGTACCTTAACACGTCATTCTTAAGAACTACCATTACATTACTTATACTTTTACTCATATAATCTTCACAGGTACCTTAACCTGACTATATGACATAATCATAATTCATAGTGCCCCTTAGTTAACAATCGACACATTTTTTCTTTCTTACTCTTTACATTTTCCTCATCTCTTAGCACTTCTTAGTAGGTCACCATCATGGTACTTTCCTCACTTGAGCTCATTTAACTATAGAATGCTTAGGGGTTCTATTTGTACTCATGCCAAAACTAGTCTTATAGAATACTAGCAATGGGCTTCATTTCAAGTCATAACTTCTCTGCTTAACCTCTAAATACTTTATTGCTTTAATTTTTTGGCCATTCAACCATGACTTTCATCTTTCTTCTAACATTTGGGTTGCTATCTTATAATGGCATCTCATCACTATTTTCATTTTCATTTATTGCTTATACTTATAATGTTCTTTGTTCTTTACTCTAGTTTGTGTCAACTTAGAGTCTCAACTTAACACTCTGCCTTCATGTATACACGTATTCTCGAACCCAATACTTTTGCTTATCTTGGTATAGCCTTTAGGATTTCTTGGCTTTTATCAGTTGGGTTTTTACTAATATTAAGGCAGTGTTCATTATCTCTTTACACTTTAACACTTCTCATATTTCTACTTTATCATTTTTATACATAATTTCCTTAACTATATAGTCAACGTTAATTAGTGGTTTGGCACCTTGAGGGAGATTTCTTAACCCTTCAAAAGTTTCTTGCTAACTCAGTTAGAATCTAGCCCTTAGTCTCTCACCATTTTTGGCTCATTTAGGAATCATCTCAGGAGTCATCTTTCATCTACCTCACCTCTGTGGCTTTTATTATATAGAGGATTTCATCTTTCATGACTCAATTGAGCTTTTCCCCAAGAGCTACCTCCCTTTTCCCACCTTGTCAGCTGATGAATGATTTCATTCATTGCGAGATATTCCGGCCAAGAACATTTCTTTTTATAACTAGATTTCATACCAAGACTAGCAATCTACCATCTCAAGGTTTCGTAATTCCCTAAACTGCCTACCATTATTTTCCCCTTTCTTACTTTATAATTTATATCTTGCACATCATACATACATATTCTTCCTTTAACTTACATCTACACTTGCATTACTTAATACTTACATCATCCCTTGTTATACTGAGCTTACGGGGTCTTAGTACTAATAGAAAACTTAGTATTGTCATATATTATCTCCATGAGATCTCCTTTTGGGTCCTTCTCTAGTTCATTTTTTGAGACTTTTATCGCTTCAACTTGCTCTTTCTACAATAACATACTGCCTAGAACATATGGGTAATGAGATGATTTTCCAAAATATGATATACTTAATTCTAGAGCTTGTAATTTGGTTATGGCATCAAGTATTTGCTCAACCTATTAACTCTTAGGGAGCCTATGGCCATGATGCCCTTCTAGAAATTTCTTCACTTTTAATCTAATACTTAGGGAATGCAAAGCTAAAACATATCCTCCAAATCTCACATGACATTCATCATACATACCTCTAACATCTGCTTGGATTTGGAGTCCTTGGTTTAGTTGGAAGAAGCTACCATCCTCCTTAAAGAATTCATCTAACCTAGACTCATTGGAATTATCTTAGTTAATAGGCTGGTTAACCTCTTTCCTTGATCATACATCAATCTTCTTATTTCCTTTCTCATGACTACTTCTTTTTCTAACTTATCTCCCTTTATACATTAGTTTCTCCCCACTAATTCTTTTCATAATTGCTTTCCCTTATTAGCATCATTCATTCCTTACTGGCCTCTTTCATTCATTACTGAAAACATCTCATCATTAAACTTATTTTTAGGTGATGTACTTATTCCTATATTCTTTATCATCACCTACCATCATATTTCTTTGCTACTTTCTAGTTCGTGGCTTGGTATTAGAGAAAAGTCTTAGGTAAACTTTCATATCAATTGCTAATTAATGAGATTTCATATCCTTTTAAATCAATTATCCTAAGTCATTCTCTTTCAGAGATCTATTAAAATATTAGGGCTCATCAATCTTTCTTATCATCTCATTCTCTTTAGAGGTCTACTACAACCTTGCAATTGGTCTACTACGACCACAAGATTTACTGTGATTTTAAAGCCCTACTAGGATCCTCTATGACCCTACATCATTACTCAAGTGATAGGATCTGTCCGAATCTAACTCTGAAAGGTTTCATAACTTGTAAAACATTATCATCTAAGCTAGCAACTACTATCCTCAAGATTTGTTCTCTTATATTATTAAAATAATTCTAGGCTATATTCTCATAATATTTTATATTTGAAGGGGAAAATATTATCGAAATGAGTATCTTTCTTTCCTGCTACTATTACTTCATCACTTTATTCTCTCTCTATTTCTCTCACTTTTGTTAGTAGCAGCTTCTCTAACATTTATTAGGTAGCAGACATAAAACTTTGATAAGTCAAATTATTTCCCGTAGTTCTGCTAGCCTCTACTAACATACTAAATTACCTACTTCATATTGGGACTTTCCTTATCCTGATGACTAGCTTTAATCCTCTTCTTAGCTTTTTTGCCTTACACCTCTAGTCATCATACTATTATAACTAAGCGGAGTTCTATACTAACTATATAAATGTGGTTTCGTACTTACTTACTGACTAATCCATCACTTGTTAGAACATAATAATCCCATCTTCTTTCTCATCCCTAACTGACAGCAGGAAATATTTATCATAAAATATTACAAAATAGTTTCCGCATTAAGGGTATATTCTGAGTTTGCAAGATCAACTCGGTATTAAGTCACCACATATCAACTTCTTTCTCAAGTGCATAAATAGATAGCCTATAGGGCTTTCATTTTAGATGAATAGTCCATTAAACTGAAAATCTTTTCTAAACTCAGTATTGTTAGATATGCTGGCTTCCCAAGAGGGGGGATGAATTGGGAAGATTAAAATTTTTTGTAAAACTTTAAGAAAGTAAGGAAAGCAAAGGTGACAGTAAAATAGAGTATAAATGAATAATCAGTAAAAGCAGTAATAGAGAAGGGAAGACATAGATGTTTATCCTAGTTTGATCTCTCAATCTTGACCTACGTCCAGTCCCTAAGTCACCACTTGAGATTTTCTACTATCTTGCAAGAATTTAGTGGGCTTCTTGCAAATGCCATAGTACAGTGTTGATGCTATGTTTTTAGAGCTCACACTTTCTCTCTCTTTGTACTCTAGCTAAGTGCTTCTCAATCCCTTGTGATATCCCTTCACAAGAAAATCTTTCTTCCAGATGAAGATAAGATTGTTTACAATGGATAAACTCTCTTAATCAGAGTGTATATGAAAGTTGGAGTACAAAGAATGAAGTATGTGAGAGTAGGAGACTTTGAGTTAATGATTTGGCAGAGTTTCAGTATATACAAAGTAAAATCGTTTCTCCACAACTTCAAATGATGTTATATTTATAGATTTAGGTCTCAACTATACGTTAGAGACAAAATCTATCCGTTGGAGAAGTTACCCAATGGTTACTCTGAAAAACTTTCTGTTCACCAACCGCATTTAATGCTTCTGACATCCAAAGTTCGAATTTTGGTTAGTCAACAGACAAATTTTGCAGAAACTGAAAGCTAAAGACTTTAACGTTGAACATTCGAAGTTTGTCTGTCAAGAAGCAAAGTTCAAATTTTGATCTTTGAAAAATGTTTCTATTGTTGAAACATACAAATTTTAAAGTTAAAAATTCTTCTTAAAACTATGAACAATAGTTCCATTTTGCTACAGTGCCTTTAAAATTCGAATTCTGATACTCAAAATTCATTTGTCAGTGGCTAGTTTAATAAGACACAATAGTTCATCTATTCAAAATTCAAATTTTCAAAATGCAAAGTTTGTCTATTAGAGAGGCATCTTTTCATACTTACTTCAAAATTCAAATTTTTGAATATTATCATTCGTATGTCAACATATCATCATAACAGACTCACAAGCTTTGTTTCTGAAATTTAAATTTTCATGTTCAAAGTTCGTCTATCAGTGAGCCATTTCGATGCTCTTTCCATACTCAGTTTTCAGATGAATTTTGACATATCCTCAGACAAATTTTTCATTTTTCATGAGTTATATTTTGTTTGAAATTCAAATTTTCAAAAGCCAAAGTTCATCTGTCGGAGAAAGCTCTTTTCAGACAAGATTCAAAATTTGAATTTCTCAAGTCAAAATTCGTCTGTCAGAGAAGGATCTTTTCAGCCTTGTTCATTTTCAATACGAAACTCGAATTTCCAAAGCCGAAGTTCGAATTTTCAAAGCAATATATCAGTATAAAAGTTTCAAACTTCGTCTGTTAGTGGGTGCTTTTCAAATATTTCATGAATTAACATAGAATCATAGTTTTAAAATATCCTTTTTGCCAACTCAAAGACTTTTACTCAATTTAATCATGGCTGTAAATTCTACATCTATTCTTGTCCTAGTTTTTCTTGAATTTCTCCACTTGAGATTATTTATGCACCTTTGATATCTTTTCTTAAAGCTCTAGAAAGTTAGTTTGGAATCATCAAAACACTTGATTCAACAAGTATTTAGTCCTCAACTATTTGTACATCAAACCTTTCATTAAATGAGGGAGGACATCATTTCTAGAACTGAGCTATTACATGCTACGGGTTAGCATGATCAATTTTTGTTCTTGCTGCCAGGTTCATTAGTACAGCCTGGGGTACCTCCTGTTGATATTGCCTCAGAGAAGAAATTTCAACTCCAGTTTCCTGAGGCTATCTCTAAGTGTCTAAGGTTAACTATAACTTTTCAATAATCCTTTACTACTAATCTCATCTATTCATAATAACTTGCAAAGGATTACCTTGTGGTGTCTTTCCTTGTTCAAGAGTCTCTACTCTTATTCATCTCCTAATACGAACCATTTAATTCATTATAATCTATTTACAAATATTTAACAACTATACTCAAAGAATATAATTATATAAATATCATACTTTATTCACATAAACAAACTTTATACATAAGTCCTTATGGTCTCTTTATATTATCATTTCATTCTACTTCCTATCTGTGGCTGCTTATGATACACTCAGAATTTGCAGTCACCATTGTTCTATACTTTCATACATTTATACATATTTACACATGATCTCTTTCATCATTTCATTCCGGAGGGACTAGAGCTACTTTCACCTTCACTCAAATTCACTTCTAGATTCTCTTCCAGGTCCTCATAATCTTCTTCTTCTTCTATGTCTATAACAGGATCCTCTTGTTCCACTCAGATCACCTCTAAACATGCCAGTGTTTTAATAAATCTTGAAATGTCTCTGGTATTTCTTCTTGGAGTCTAACTTTATACGACATTAGCAGATGGTGGTATAGGGCTAAAGTCTTTTGGAGCTGGTACTTGATCATTAGCTCCTATTGGCTGATGATTTAACCTAATATCCCTTTGTATGCAATAGGCTGCAACATATTCTTCTAAACTGCTGAACTATGCACTATCCAGCTTAGCTTTAATACAAGTCTCAAAGAAATCATTAAGGATTTCATCGACTAGTATATCGATCCATAATGGCTCTACGTAATGTAACCCTTTACCTTCTAGAAAGCACTTGACCATAGTAACTTCATATAGGAAATATAGCACATGATTAGGCCATCCAAGATATGCCTTACTTTTAATATTAATCAAACCATCATAACCAAGGTTATCTAGATCTAGTAAAAACCCAGGCTTATAGTCCCTACCTCTTACAGCTTCAATTCCTGGTTTCTGAACTTGAGTAGGAAGAGCTAAAACAACTTGCAATAGGACTTCTTTATTAGGTTTAGATCCAATTGGATGAGGTCTTGCATTAATCTTGGGCTCGTCCTAACTTCCTATTGGCAACATGTTTGAGCCAATATTTTCATCATTTCCTTTCATCTTTGGCTTAGGGATCACCCATCTCTTACAATTAGGATTCCGGCTATTGTTTGAGGAAACATCTTATCTGTCTTCATACACAATAGCAATCCCTGTCAATAACTAATTCAAAGGATTATTAATAATTAATATATTTATTTCTCTAAACATAACTATTTTGGCCTAAATATGATGGTCTAAGAGCCTAAACCTTCGGCTCTGATATCAAAAAGTGTAACACTTAAACTATGGCTCATTTCCCATGTATTAGATTATTTTAAATGCCAAATATGCTTGAAGAGAAGTTTGAATCAATTTAATTTCAAAAATAAAATTTTCAATTTTCTTCAATACAGTTCACTTGGTAATTTCCATTTTACCCGACAAGCTTTGAAAATTCATAACTAAATCTACAAAAATCATCTTGAAATGATTCAAGTATCTAAAAATATCTCAAAAGATTTTATACATGGAAAAAATAATAAACAATAACTTCATTGAGCCAATTCGTATAGTAAATTTCATGGGCTTTTACTGTTCATTCCACCTTTATTCTGCAAAAATTTTTTAGGCTTAGGGACATGGATGTCATTTTCATAATTCTTTAGGGGGAAAAATATAATTTCTCATTTTTTCGTCCAAACTGGAAAAATTACCTCTTTGCCTTTTTTCACGCAAAACGGTATCTATCAGTTTTTACAAATTTCCTATGCATTTCTAAATATTTTAGTTTCCTTGGGATATTACATTGGACATCTCCATATTAGTTCTTCCATCAGGATTCGGCGGTTTGCTAGGGTGAAGGATTTGGGTGATCAGCAATGTTGGAAGATTTTGTTGCAGTACCTATATCTCACTAGGAGTACCATCATGTGGATAGTATTTTTTGGCCTCTACAGCATCTATGCCTCTTTGTTCCACTATTAGTGGGCCTTTTCTCATAGTCGAGCCCATTACCACATGGTATTCATTGTAACTAGCTTCTTCTTATGGATTGAAGACAATATTTTAGGCTATGAGTTTTGACTTCTCTTTCCACCACTCTCAAGTGTCTTCTCTCTTTTATCCCTAAAACTCTTCTTTGTTGGGCTTTGGCCCATATCTTGGCCACTAGGGTTTGGTTGTGCCCTGGAAGTAAAACAAAATGATCTATCACCATCATTTAGATTACTTACTTTCAGTATATTGGCACCTTTTCTTTCTCTACTTGTTGTTTTTTGTCCTTTTTCTTTTATTTAGAAGTCTGGCGCTTTGATGGGAAAGCCTTTACAGCATGCTGTTCTGGCTCTACATTGATGTCGGCTAAAGTGTCAAATCTCAAGGAACTAGGATTCATAGTCTTATTTGTATGTGTCTTTTCTTGCTTTTTTTATTTGTTCACCTGCTCACTTTCTTCAATAGGCTTTGGAATTTTCAGTCTTTGGTAACTTTTAACAACCATCCACAGTCTAAATTCTTCTTCAAGAGGGATTGTACTCTTTTTCTCTGATGGGATTTCATTCCTCTTCTCATGCCGTTGAGTGTCTGGGTTGGAGGATGGATGAACATGGACGTGGTTGCTAAATAATGGACAGTCCTCTATCATGTGTCCATATTTTCCACATTTAAAACAAATAACATTAAAACCTTCAAATTCAAATTCAACATTAAAACAAAACCTCTAATAAAACTCTAGGGTTAAGCTGCTTACAAAGGCCTATTTCTACAATTTGATTAGAGTTTTGGCCTTGTGACAGGGTATTGAGATCAACTTTTAGAGTTTTTTCTATGAAATTTCCCAACTCCGTAAGAAACTCTTCATCATAGCAATGGAGTGGTAGGTTAGGAATTCTCACCTAGATTGCCACGTATTGCACTTTGTTGCATCTAGGATTAAAGTTAGGACCCCATCTTTGTACTACTAGGTAGTGCCCCTGTATTACCCATGGACCTCCATTGAAAATGCTAGAACACATGTTATGCTTGCTAAATCTAACCACAAAATAGTTGTTTTCAACATCAATGAGTTCAAAATCAGACATCCCCTAAATCAGCTTTAATTTGTCCCTCATCACAATCCTGCTTAAGTGTCTACCTAGTTGAGTGATTACCAAAGCCTATGCCCACAGTAGGCTAAGCTTCATCCATTTTTTGTCTGAAACTTCTATTTTGGGCAATGAACTGATAATTTTTTTCTACTCCTCCGTATATTTTGGTACTAGGGCTTGCTCTTCTAGGAGCCATTCTTCCATTAAAGCTTGGTAGTCCCTCTCAGCTCCAATTACTCTATTCCCTATTGTAACAACCATCATTAGATTGTCCTGAACATAGTCCCAAGCTAACATGAAGTAACCTTGATGATGTGTGTAGGACTAGAGGAACCAGGATTGGAGAAAGGATCAAATGAGACAAATTCAATATTTGAGACAAAAAAAGGGCCATACCAAGACTAGATATAGAGCCGTCACAGTGAGACACATGTGGCAACTTGGTAAATATCGGGATCGAAAGCACTCACTTATTAGCTAACTTATTGGCAATGTAGTGAGAGTCGCAAAATCTGTTTAAATCAAAATGTGAATCAATCAGCTGCAGAGAAAGAAAATGAAGGGAGAATGGAGGAGCTCTGCTATTGCTTTCATTCTTTGGCCTTGAGAGGAGATTTCTGGACCCAACAAGCTTACTTATTAGTTGGTAAGTTGATCTTGCTCCCTCTCCTCTCTTTTCCTTTCGGTTTTGGCTTGGAATGGGTAGGGATATGTTAGGTTTTTTTAGTTAGGAAGTAATCCACCAATTAAAATGCTTGATTGGTGTTGTAAAAGTGTTATGTAGTGTTAGGAAGCTTTCGGTATGAGTTTTGGTTGGATTATGATGAGTTTAAGTAAACCCTAGGTTGGAAATTGTAAAGGGAGTATGGAATTCAAGATGTATGAGGATGATTATGATGTGGATGGTTGTTTAGAGTGTATTAGCATGTGTTTATGCCACTGGATCATGGGGTCAAGTTTAGTTGGTTAAATTATGAGTTATGAATTGATATTACGTTGTGTTAATTGAGGATATTGTGATATTATAGTGTTAACTGGATAATTGGAGGTGATCTGGCTCGTATTTAGTGTAAGACGGTGGATTTAGTCCATGTGTGTGGTGTCGGCAACTTCAAGTAACTGAGTGTTTATATATGTGTTATATGTTAATATATATATGCATGTCTTCGTTCATACCATGATATCATTATGTGTATATGTATGGTTTTTCTACATATCGTGGTATGTGCATAGCTAGACAAGATAGTATATGATGATGATATACATATGTTGATGTGACATGATATGAATGTATGACAATGAGTATGGCATTACATGTAACCTCATAGCATGCCAGCGTGGTTATGATGATGAATGTGATTATGTTGATGAATATATAAATATGATGATGGTGATGATGTAACATTGCATGAATTCATAGCATGACATTGTGAAGCATGATGATGATTATATGATGATATGACATTAACATCACCATATGGCATTATGAGATAGATGGCGATCGAGAGGTGATGATGATGTGATATACGATGATATGATATGATATGAGGATATATGATAAGGGAGGATAAGGATGAGATCCTTGCAACTAAATCGTCTCCTATGGCTAGGAAGGAAAGACTGGCAGTAGACTACACCTTCCCTAAATTGCCACCAATTTGCAGTGGGAAAGGGGAAGAAGGTCCACGATCCAAGCATTAGTGTTATCTTTGGCTAGGTGTACTAGTGTGAGGTGAGATTGGTAATGTTTTGGAATCAATCTTCATCGACTGTTGGAAGAAAATCACCTATATGAAATGTCCTATTATGATGTAAGCTCTTGGTTCTAGCTGTGTGGAGGGAGACATGCATCTCATGACAATGGCATTGCACTGTATCATTTGCATGCATGTGTAATATTGATGATATTATAGTATATGTGTGTTTGTCCCAGATATTGAAACTTTGTCTCATACCCCCTTCCCATAACTAACCTCTCAGGTGAGGGCTCTTGTACTAGTCTAATGAAAGCTAAGGAGTTGCAAGTCTTACAGCATTCGGGAATATCAAGTGTAAATTGGTAGTTTGTAACTTAGTTTATGTAGAATTGTGCCAAGTAGTTTGTTATGGTTGGTTGCCTGTATGTGTATCCTGGAAATATAGAGATGTATGTGATTAGGCATGTTTGGATGAAAGGATGATGTTGTGTAGGTGATGCTATGTGATAATTGTATA
The DNA here is from genome assembly GCA_026686845.1 of Adenanthera pavonina. Classification (NCBI taxonomy): domain Eukaryota; kingdom Viridiplantae; phylum Streptophyta; class Magnoliopsida; order Fabales; family Fabaceae; genus Adenanthera; species Adenanthera pavonina. The sequence continues at coordinate 20,003,744 of JAIVEN010000005.1, read as the reverse complement.
ATGATGATATTAATGAGATTGGTAGTATAGGCTTGAAGCAGGTGTCAAGTTGTGAGTTTTGGCAAAAAAAGTGGCCAAAATAATATTGGGTATCCAAAATCTCCATATGGAGATGAATTTAAGTGAACGTGATGCCTATGGTTAGATTGAGATGAGAGTAACCTATAGGAGTTAGAATAAGATCAATTGGAGGTCAAAACAAAAAGTTGTGTGCAACAAAAGTTCACCCCAGAAGCTGGAAAATTGTTGATATAGTATCAGTAAGGGAGTGCGGCGGCACCAGGTCCAGGCCACGACGCCAGTCCCCTCTATCTCTAGAAATTGAAATCCGAGAGCTTCTAGGCCACGGTGGTACAGTAGAAGGCCACAGCCCTAACCCAGTTTTAGGTGTTTTACGCTACTCAGATGTTTTGAGAGTTTAAAGTTGTGGTATTTGGGTTATTTTGGTTAGTTTTCAAAGTATTTGGTTAAGGTTAGAGGTGTATTGAAGTAGGGTGTTACACCTATCAATGAAGCTTTGTATGAAAGTGGTGGGATCGTTAGTTCGGACCATCATTTGTAGTCCCTATATGGTTCAGGCCATTTCCATCTTGATTCTTCATGCCATCTTCTGTTGCCATAACAATATCATCCTCAGGTTTCTCGATAGAATGACCCCTCCTGTCTTCCTCTTCCTTAGCTTGACCTCCAAAGTCACCGTTGCCACTATTGACACCTAAAGCACTCATACTCATACCCCTTTCTCTCACTCACACGTCTCGCCTCATCTCACTCCTAGAAGGGTTGCTGAATACTTTTTTACCTTGCAGAATCCACACAAATTTCAACAATAAAAAAGAGTATCAAAATAACTAGTAAATTGATGATTATTCCATGGATATATATTAGTTATTAAATTAGCAATGATGTTATGAAATTTATGAATATAAAAATTGACAAAATAAAATTTTTAAGGCAAGATTAATAATTTAAGTGACAATTTATAATATAAAGTAAAATTCATCAATGGAACAAGAAGTATCTTAACTTTATACTAGATTTCACTTTAATCTCTTAACTTTATTCTATTTCTTTTTAATTTTTTAATTTTCAAAATGTAATCAAAAGTATTTCTATTACTAACATCGTTAACTATATTAACAAAAAATGTTGACAAAAGTATTCTTAAATGCTGATAAAGTATTTTTCAACACCGACACATTTATCCAACTATTTTTTTTAAATAAGAAAACCATAAGATTGATATTTTGTTTAAAATGGGTCATTTGTAGTTATTTATTTTTAATTTTTCAATTAAATTCAAAAAATATTTTAAATCTAAAATTGATGAATACATAATTAAAATAACGACCTGGTCATAATCATTGATATATCGATATTGAATAATGTTTTGTTAGCGTATGATAATGCTTTATCAATATTTTCTGTTAGTATAAAAACGATGTTAGTAATAGGTAAAGTTTTAATTACTTTTAAAAATTAAACAATTAAAAAGAAATAAAATAAAGTTAAGAAAAATGCTTTTGCCTTAATTAATTTATCATATATAATTAGTAATTTTTTTATTTTATTTGTGCCAAAACAGATTTCATAATTTATTATCTCAATCAATGCCTTAAAAAATGTCAATTTCCCCTCATCTTCTATGTGTGTGGACAACAAGTGATTGAAATTGATCCAATAAGATGTGTGGACAACATGTGGGTCTCGCAAAGATTTTTAACAATTACGAAGATACTAAATGCCACCTAAGGACAATGTGGGACGCATGACTTTAGCAGCAAGAAAATTAAGGAAAAGAAGATATTTTAGAGTTCAAAGATAGAAAATTATCACAAAAGACTATGAAATTTATGAATATCCAAAAAGAACCCGGTGATTGACAAAAAAAAATTGAGTGGACAAAAATGTCCTTTGAATATGGAGTACTAAAAACTGTTCTAATAAGTTAGAAATATTTGAAATGTTACTTGGAAATATTGGTTCTCACAATTGGAAATTTTTTTTTAAACTATTCTTTTGCACTAAAATATGAAGTATTGAGAATTGTTACGATTAGTTTAAAATTTTTTAAATACCATGTGAAAATTTTGGTAGGACCAAATGGAATTCTTCTCAAAAGTACATTTTCTACATTAAAATATGAAGAGCTAAAAATAGTTATTACAAGAAGTTAAGATGAAAATCTTCCATACTTGAAAAGAAAAATATTTTAAGTATGATAACTAAAATTTTCAAGTGATGTTTAAAAAATTTCCAACTACTAATAACATTTTTCAACACTGCAAATTTTCGGGCTGAGAAAAAATATAGCTTTGAAAAAAATTAAGTGGGATAACTAAAATATCCAAATGACCTTTAAAATATTTTCAACTCATTATAACTATTTTCAATATTTCATATTTTAGTGTACAAAAAATAGTTTTTAATACAATTATAAGATAACCAAAATTTCAAAGTGTTCACTATTTTCAACAATCCATATTCTAGAGATATTTTTGTCCACTGAAAATTCATTTCTTCAACCACGGTTTTAGTTCCTTTATGGAAATTCACAAATTCATAAGTCTTTTATAAGAATTTTCTCTTAAATGCTCCTAAAATATCTTTTTCCTAAAAATTGATGAGAAACAAATAGACAATATGAGTAACATGGGAATGCTTTTTATAACACCTTAATTTAAGCTTCATTTTTCATGTATTAGACTTCATTTAAGCCTATTTGTACTTGATTACGATCTTGAATCACTTAGAAATGAAATTCAGAACTCTCAAAAATTTCAGCTAGTGTTTATTTGGTTTTTTTCTTTGGGCTGAATTTTAGTTTATACTCCTTAAAATAATACATCTTGCCAAATTTAGATATCATTATTCAAATTTCAAATGTCAACAGAATCTACACAAATTTCAACAACAAAAAAGAGTACCGAAATAACTAGTTAATTCATGATTATTACATGGATATATGGATATATATTACTCCCTCCGTTTTGCTATATAGTGCACTTTTTTTAGAAATTCATGTTTTAAAATATAGTGCATTTTACGAATTACGTAGTATACTTTTTCTTTTCTTTTTTAAGATTGCCCCTATTTAATAGGTCTAAATATTTATTTATTATTAAAATATTTCATTTCCAATGCATTTAATGAGGGTAATTTGAGAAAAGGTGAAAAAAAATTTTAGTTACTAATTATAATCTTGGTCTATGTGCAGTAGTTAAAAGTGTATTATAAACTGAAACAAAGAAAGTAGTTATTAAATTAACAATGATGTTATGAAATTTATGAATATAAAAATTAACAAAATAAAATTTTTAAGGTAAGATTAATAATTTAAGTGACAATTTATAATATAAAGTAAAATTAATCAATGGAAAAAGCGGTATCTTAACTTTATACGAGGTTTCCCTTTATTCTTTTAACTTTATTCTATTTTTTTTAATCTTTTAATTTTCAAAATATAATCAAAAGTATTTCTATTAACTTTATTAACAGAAAATGTTGACAAAGTATTCTCAAATGCTGATAAAGTATTTTTCAACCCCAACACATTTATCCAACTATTTTTTTGATAACAAAATCATAATATTAATATTCTATTTAAAATGGGTCATTTGAAATTATTTATTTTTAGTTTTTCAATTAAATTCAAAAAATATTTTAAATCTAAAATTGATGAATACATAATGAAAATAATGACTTGGTCGTAATCATTGACATGCCGATATTAAATAATACACTGATAGCGTATGATAATGCCTATCAGTATTTTCTGTTAATATAAAAAATGATGTTAGTAATACTTTTAATTATTTTTGAAAATTAAACAATTAAAAAGAAGTAAAGTAAAGTTAAGAAAAAATGTTTTTGCCATAATTAATTTTTCATAATTAGTAATTTTTTTGTTTTATTTGTGCCAAAACAGATGTCATAATTTATTTAGATCAATAATATCTCACTCAATGCCTTAAAAGATGTCATTTTCCCGTTATCTTCAATGTGTGTGGACAACATGTGATTGAGATGATCCAATAAGATGTGTGGACAACATATGGATCCCGAAAAGATTTTTAAAAATTACAAGGATCCTGAATGCCCCTTAAGCACAATGTGGGACCCATGACTTTAGCGGCGAGAAAATTAGGGAAAAGAAGATATTTCAGAATTCTAAAACATAAAATTATCACAAAAGATTAAAAGATTATGAAATTTATGAATATCCAAGAAGAACACAAGCGCTTGGCAAAAAAAAAAAGATTTTATTATAGCTGTTGTAAATTTTTCTATGCATTTTAAGGTATGCGGTAAAAATCGGGGTATAACACTTTTCATTACCAAATTTACTCTCAAGCAGCTACTCTGTAGCCGTTGTAACATTTTGGACTGCTTTTCAATAAAGACAAAAAAAAAAAAACAAACAAAAGTGCTGCTACGCAATAATTGCTTGCTTCTTATCACGCACAAATTGTCACCCAATAAGACAAGTTAAATAGTAAAGCATTCAATCATTGCACTTTCTTTTTTTAGAAAAAAAAGGATTTAGTGTTTAGACATATCTATATTTCCAAGTACTGAAAAAAGTAAGCCAAAAAGGACCGTAACCAGAAGCACCATGGACTACTTTACAATTATGCTGCTTATCTTCCTTCTGGTTGCAGCCATTCGTTTCTACACTTTCATCTTTAGCATCAAAAACTCCAAATCTCCTAATAAGCTCCCACCAGGGCCTTACCCATATCCCATCATAGGAAACATCTTGAAACTTGGCACCCAACCTCATGAGTCACTAACTAAACTTTCTAATACCTATGGACCAGTTATGACTCTCAAGCTAGGCAATATGAACGCTATAGTCATTTCTTCTCCAGAAGCAGCTAGAGAAGTTCTGCAGAAACATGACCGTGCTTTCTCTTATCGGTCAATCCCAGACACTTTCCGAGCATACGGCCACTGTGAGTATTCGGTGGCGTTCTTGCCCCCATTACATCAGTGGAGAGTCCTCAGAAGGGTTTGTGCTACAAAAGTGTTCTCCTCTCAACAGCTTGACGCTACACAAACAATTCGCCAACGAAAGGTCCAAGAACTACTTGACCATCTGGATGAAAGCAGCAAGAAAGGTGAAGCTTTGGATATTGGTGAGGTTATTTTTACCACTGTCCTTAATGCCATATCGAACACATATTTCTCTGTGGATTTGGCTGGTTATACCTCGGATAAGGCTCACAATTTTAAGGATCTGATATGCCGCATAATGGAAGAAGCTGGAAAGCCTAATGTCGTGGACTTTTTCCCAGCACTTCGCCTGCTTGATCCTCAAGGTTGTCGTAAGAGGATGGAAAGTTACTTTGAGAAGTTGATTCCGTTCATTGATGATCTCTTGGAAGAAAGATTGCGTTTAAGTTCAGAAATTGAATCCAGGGATGTTTTAGATTCATTAATCCAGGTAATGATGGAAGAGAGTTCACAAGTTAGCCGCTGCCATGTGTTACACTTGTTTATGGGGTGAGTTACATTTTCAGTCTGTTGGCTTTCTATGTAAATTTAAAATTAAAGAAAGTAATATTTATGCTTAGAAACAATATAAAATTACAAGCGGTTAATAACCTAATAATAGAAACATTTTGATTGAAGGATATATTAATTTCAAACAACTTTTAGGTAAAAAATTCAAATTGAAATAATAAAAATATAAAAAAGAATAAAATTAAGATAATAATATAGTAAGGATAGTCATGACACCCAGTGAAAGCCACACTCTTCATGTGGCATGTGACTATTCATGTGACATGTGAATAGTAGCATGACTAGTTACGATTGAAATAAGTATTTACTAATTGTTGTTTGTAGGACATATTATACATATATACATATATACACACACACACGTATATAGAGAGAGGGAGGAAGAAAGAGAGAAAATAAAATTTGAGTCATTAAAAGCTCTGAGAACTATATCAATCTTTGGATTTATTCTCTAAATATTTTGCAAATAATTATAGCCCCAAAAAATCCAAATTACGAAGAATTTGGGACGAATCAGTTTGATCCATTTATTGACTGCAATTTACGATTGCTTGCAAACATTTTAGATGAGATTAGTAAGAATATTTTCCAATTAAATAACTATTCCTCTATAAAGCAAAAAGAAAACCAAAAAGTTATGTCAACAGTTGTGCTTATATCCCATTTTGTAATTAAAATTAAACATGATAACTTTATATTTAAATAACGCTTGACATATATTTCTTCATTTTAACAATAAAGATATTGGTAACAAGTTATATATTTCAGGATTTATTTATTGCTGGAACACACACAACATCAATCACCCTAGAATGGGCAATGGCGGAGCTATTACGCAACCCAGGAAAACTAGTAAAAGCTAGAGAAGAGCTTAAACAAATCCTTCAACCCAGTGAACTTCCGGAAGAATCACATATCTCAAAACTTCCCTTTTTGAGAGCATGTGTGAAAGAAACCATGCGTTTGCACCCAGTTGCTCCACTTCTCATGCCTCACAAATCTGAAGATGATGTAGAGTTATCCGACTTCCTGATTCTAAAAAATTCACGAGTCTTAATCAATGTGTGGGCTATGGGTAGAGATTCAAGAGTTTGGGAAACTCCAGATCTTTTTATGCCTGAAAGGTTTATGCATAATGAGATTGACTTTAAGGGGCATCATTTTGAGCTCATTCCCTTTGGAGCAGGAAGAAGAATTTGCCCAGGATTGCCCTTAGCTGACAGGACCATGCACATTATGTTAGCCTGCCTCCTCCATTGCTATGATTGGAAGCTTCCTGATGGTTTGAAGGCTGAAGACATGGACATGAGTGAAAAGTTTGGGATTGCCTCACACAAGGCCATTCCTCTCCAAGCTATTCCCATCAAAGCTTAGATTTCGTAGGTCTTTTTTAACGTAAGGAAATTGCTGCTTCTGTTAAGTGTTATGTTTCCTCAATTAATAAAATTATCAATGTTACTCGCGTCATAAAAACTTCAGTAACTTGTAATAAATTTTAAATTCTCTTTTGATGTCTAAAATGATGATTTTATCATATGTGGTTCTCTCTTTTATTTCCTTCTTTTCTCTTATTGTAGTCAGCCTTTTCTAAAATACTATTAATTACATCATTCCTAGCTGCCAACAGCTTAAGGCAGCGCAACCCTCCCTCCCTTTATCTAATCTTTTAAAAGATAAGCCTTGGATTAATGCTCATTTGTTTACTATACTATTAGATATATTCACTATTTCTCTGTTTTGATTAGCTTTCTTCGTTGAATTATTTTCTTTTATTGGGAGGGAATTGACTGGCATTTTGCGTGAAATCTTTCATGTCTTTTCATTGTGAAAAATAGTCGTGTGGTTTGTTTTGATCACTAAAGACGTAAATCCACTTTTTTTGGTTCAGCTTTGTGACAGAATTCATGCTTCATCCTACTCGTTGGACTTTCTTAGCAAATAGTAGTTCTGCAATATGATGAGTGATTAATGTCCCAATGAATTGATTTCTTTCTTTAACCATTTTTTTCCCAGTATAAACACCCACTGACCCAATTGAACGTGACTACATTTCAAAAGCTCAAATTTAAAAATTTATACCCCCAATCCAATTGAACCTGGCACTTGTTGGTAATCATTTTATATCTTTAGTTGCATAGAAGTATTACATTAGGAAACTGTTGCCTATAAGGGAACAGTTTCCAGTCGTAGTTTATACAATCATTATCTATTCTCAAGGCAAAGCATTTTAGACATGATTTTCAAAGTAATTCCTGTAAACAACGGCTTTAGAACATGAAATTTGGCAACAAATTTTTTTTTCCCCACTTATGCCAATAGATATAATTAAATTGATGCCAAGAAGTCCAAAGACTACAGCTTTTTTTTTTTTTGAGAGAAGACTACGGCTACAATTTTTAATTGACCCATACTTTTACCGATTGACCTTTAACCATAGAGTATATATAGGTAACAATTATTTAATTGTGTTGCCATTTTTAGTAACGTGCAACGTACCCTGTCATATAAAAAGTAATAATATATTAAATGAACAAAATATATTGTGAAGGGCCAAACAGACATTCGGTTTAATGATGACATAATCCAATAATACAACATTTAAAATACAATGAAGTTTTTCATTTCAACATGTCTGCTTAATACATAATATCAAGTCCTAAATAGTAAAAAGTCCCAAGATATAGTTAGTAGTGTCAAACAGAGACCATATATATACCACCATAATCAGAGTATCCCAAGATATAACTAGCAATACCCAAAATAAACCCTAAACCACTCAAACTTTTATCTCCATATCCTTCACCAAGATATTTTGCATACGGAGATTAAACATTCAAAGTGTAAGAATAATTCACTAAATAAATTTCAAAAAAGAAAAACCTGTGACAAAAAGAAAGCATGAAAGGATGTTTGTGAGTTCAATCTGATATCAGCATGAAACAGCAACATGACAGACAGTAAGGATAACATGATCCTAAAAATAAGTTATCTAACATTTAATATCATAAAGGCCCATCAAACATGATGGCCAAACTTGTTGACCAATTTACAAATAACATGGGATGGCCAAACTGACGTCAACAATTCATATGCTTAGCCTTATCATCAACCAACAAAAGTCAGCCAATGTATATGATCATGTAAGACACAAACCAAAATAAATAAGTGCAGCACCTAAGGCAAATTTCATATGAGAAAACAAGGCTGTTTGGAGGATTCATCAAGCTCAAACAGTATCCCTATGTATTTGACAACATAGACAGAGTTCTCATGCAAAATCAAAGCCCAATGTACATGTCTTTCAGAATTTTAGACCTATGCATTTGCAAGGAACTTAATTAAATACAAGAGCCAAGCATAGAATATAATTAAGCCATAAATCATGACTTATTTGCTTCTCTTTTTAAAACCATACAAATCTTACATGGCAATGCTTGTCTTTTCTATCTATTATTGTCTTTTCCTTCATTTGTAAGACTTTTCTTTTTGAGATGAAATAAGGGTAACTCTTATCTATTATATTTAGTTACTTTATCTAAACATATTATCACTAATGGCCTTCTTAAACTTTGATAATTGACTAGTAAGAATCATGCAAAAGAAAGATAGAAAACCTGGATAAAGGTGGCTGGACCCCCAAAATATCAAGATACGTCTTGATTCTCTCAACAACCTGCATAACTAAAAATTGGGTTGATAACATCAGACAAAAAGGAAAATATCAACTGTTAAAAATCTCAACTTCTTTAAAGTAGTAATGATATCTTTCATCTACCAAACATTCATATATTCAAACATACAATTCCATGCGTATGACAAGGAAAACAGAAGAAGTTTTTTTTTTTGTCTTTTTCAGGAAATGAACAACAAAACAATTAAACTTGACAATTTTAAACTTCAATTTATCACCATATTGTGTAGCTAATAAAGAGGAAATAAAAGTTAAAGAGACAGAACATGAACCAATAATCACGAAGAACATCAATTACAGATCAGTTATAGTTTTCACATGTTAAAATCCGGAAAACAATCATCCACCCATAGTTTTCTCTTAGGATAAATTACGGCTTTTGATTATTATTCTCACCATCGAGCATCAACGTAACCATGCTTGGTAACAGAGCCAAAATACGATAGGGAGAGGGCCACACGGACACACCGGATGACTACACAATTCAATAGAAACCATTTATAAGCTAAATGAAAAAAAAAAAATACATCCACATCATGCTACCAATAGGGAAGGTGAACATTTAAAAATCTTGGCTCGCATCCAATACTCTGTGCTTGCAAGGTCCTCTTCTTTTGGCCCATATCTTGCACATTATAAACTGTGCCAAAGAAGACTGTTTTCCACGACTTAGCTAATCTTAGCCAGAAAATAAAAAGAAAAATTGCATGCGAATTCCAACCATTATTGTAATTAGTTCTAAACACAAGATAATAATGCAGGATTTTCTTTTCAATAAACAATTTTGTACAGTTTAATTACTCTTAAGATTTGAAACATAAATAGCAACTTTTGTCTTGTCAATGTTTTCACCTGGATGCATAGCAAAGTAGTTTAAACATATTGAATATGAACTGCTTGAATTGGAGTAGTATTATAAACTGACTTGAAACTAAAAGACACTGCAAAGCCTCAAAGATGAAAATAATGTTGTCAATGCTATATTCTTCAATATCCATGCCCTCGAAGAGTGAAGCACGCCCACAAAAAGTTGTTAGTGATATGGCTACTGGATGGATTTATTCAAAAGCCTACTACTTGAATCAAAATGTTTTGCGAGAGCCTATGATAAACATTGTTGAATCCCTTATGGAAGTCCTCATGTACCAAAACCAAATCGAGAGGATTACACAATGACAAAACGCCAGAAAGAGGACAAGCGTGGGATTCCTGAGTGAGAAATGAGCTGTAATGGTCATTATCTGAAGTAGAATTGATCACAGCAAATATAAGAAAATTAAGTTTAAATGGCAAAATAGTGGGTTTTACAGATCCTTATGTTGAAGCTTCACTATATCCGTCTGACACACAAGATGCAGAGTCTAACTTGTATCTATTCTATTTAAAAGCATAGAACCCAACTCCGGTAGCTACATCATCCTAAATCAAATCACTATTCTAATATACACCGTATCATTGCATCTAATTTTTCATAACAGGGATCTTTTAAATACACCATGAACGTTGCAGTTAAGTCTAATCCTCATAAATTTGATCGAAAATTTTCCATTGACAAAAAAAGAGAACATAGTGAGGTTATTCTATTTTCTATTTTCTTTTCGCCCAAAATGTCAGTGGGGCGAATGTTGAGATACTCTACATGAAAATTGGGAGATTCCAACTTACCTAGTAGACCAGCTATCAGTGAAATCGGAGAAAATGGTGCACAGTCATAGCAATAGGTGAGAAGGAGAAGTGGCGAAACGAAATGAAATCGCTGAAATTCCCTCTCTATTTTCTCTAATAGTGCGTCAAAAGAAAATAAACAGGACAATAGCATAAACATCAAGGGCAGTCTACTCACAAAAAAATAAACAATTTCTTTGGAGGTTGCAGCTACCAGAGAAATTAGATGCACTACCATACAAAGAACATAACCCAAAACGTCAATCCCTTTCCAACTTTTGGATTTTTCACTCTTGCCATTTTTGTGGATGAATGATTCAGAATGATGCAAAGAATGGATTTATAGGGTGCGAGAGGAAATTTAATAGGTGGAAAATGAAGATTTACGGTCAGAATTAAAGGGTATTGAATAGAGAATTTGAACAAACTCACGAAAGAGACGAATAGGGTTGCATCTGTACAGAGGATGACCTTTGGTTTTAACATGTGTAACCACACGACAGATGAATTTTGAGGGTTCAAAATTCGAACTTTGAGTAGTTACAAGTTAACCCATTCAGCAAGGCTTACTGTCAGACGAATTTTCTCCTGGAAGTTTGTCTAACAGAGGCTTGGTTCAAATAGAAAATGATGAACATACAAGCTTTGTTTCAACAAAGTTCAAATTTCAAAGAATAGGCAGCAAGCAATTATTAACACAACAAATAACAGACGAATTTTAATTATGAAAATTTGTCTTTCAGAGATTCAATAATGTGAGCATGTTCTAACGGACGAATTTTGAATCAGAAATTCGAATTTCAACATTTTGTAAAGAGTTTCCAACATGCGTATTTTGAGAAATGGAAATTCGTACAATCTTCATGTTAGACAAAGATAATATTGGACCTTTATTTCTAAAAATTCAAATTTTTATAGACCAACAGACAAATTTCAAAGGACCACTGAGAACTGTTACAATGTAAAGCAAGTTGAAGTTCGTCTAATGGACATTTAAATTCGAATGTTAAGCATGCTGACTTGTTCAAAAACACAATTTATCAAGGAAATTCGCCTAGTACACATCTAAAATCCAAATTTTAACTTTATAAACTTACAGAATGGATCTAGAAACTTAGATTTCTTGCTTTCTTTTTCACCTTTTGACTGTTCCATTCTGGTGTGCTCCATTTTTCAAATTTATTACCATTGAAAATTATGAGGAGCACCTGCAACTTAAATTAAACTTACTACGATACTAAAGTTAGAATTAAATCAATGTCAGAAATTCTAAAACAGATTTGCACAAGGATTTACTTACAGTTCATTGGGATTTACCATACTCAATTCTCTTCTGATTTTGTAATGCCTATCTTCTGAAAAAGGCTTTGTCAAAATGTCAGCAACTTGATCTTCTGTAGGCATGTATTCTAATCTGATTTCTCCTTTCTAAACATGATCCCTTATGAAGTAGTGCCTAACTTCAATATGCTTTGTCCTTGAATGTATGATAGGAGTCTTTGTGATGTTAATGGCACTTTGGTTGTCACACATTATTGGTATTTCCTTTATCTCAATCTCAAGATCTTCAAGCTGCTGTTTCATCCAGATGACTTGGGCACAACAGCTTCCAGCAGCAACATATTCAGTTTCTGCCATGGATAAGGCCACACTATTTTGTTTCTTGCTAAACCATGAGACCAAGGATCCTCCAAGAAACTGACATGTTCCACTTGTGCTTTTTCTGTTATTTTTGGATCCTGTAAAGTCAGCATCAGTGTATCCTTTGAGATCTTCTCCATTGCCCTTTGGATACCAAAGAACTATCTGTGATATTCCAATAAGACATCTGAAGATACTCTTCACAGTAGTTGTATGGGTTTCTTTAGGACATGATTGGAACCTTGCACACATATAGACATTGAACATGATGTCAGGTATGTTGGCAGTTAAGTATAGCAGAGATCCAATCATTCTTTTGTATTGGGTTATGTCAAAGGTTTTTCCTCCTTCATCCATGTTAAGCTTAGTTATAGTAGCCATAGGAGTTCCCACTGGCTTAACCTTTTCCAAGCCAAACTTTTTCAGCAGCTCTTCCAGATACTTTGATTGGTTGAGGAAGATACTATCATCACATTGCTTAATTTGCAGTCCAAAGAAGAAGTTAAGCTCACCCATCATTGACATTTCGAACTCACCTTGCATTAGCTTGGAGAAATCCTTGCACAAAGATTCGTAGTAGCACCAAATATATTATCATCAACATAAATTTGAACAATAAGTAAATCTTTATTTTCTTTCTTAGTAAACAAAGTAGTATATACTTTTCCTCTGTTAAACCCCTTTTCAGTTAGAAAATTATTTAACCTTTCATACCATGTTCTAGAGGCTTGCTTTAAACTGTAAAGGGATTTTTTCAATTTATAAACATGGTTTGGTTTTGTAGAGTCCTCAAAGCCTGGAAGTTGGTCTACATAAACTTCTTCCATGATATATCCATTAAGAAAAGTACTCTTTACATCTATTTGATATAACATTATATTCTTCATGCATGCATATGCTAATAGAATTCTAATTGCTTCTAATCTAGCCACTGGAGCGAAGGTTTCTTCAAAATCAATACCTTTTTCTTGATTATATTCTTTAGCAACTAGTCTAACTTTATTTCTATTTATTAATCCAGATTCATCAAGTTTATTTCTAGAAACCCATTTAGTGCCAATGATAGGATGATTTTTGGGTCTAGGCACTAAATCCCAAACCTGATTTCTTTCAAATTGATTCAATTCATCTTGCATAGCTAAAATCCAGTATTCATCAGTTAAGGCTTCTTCAGTATATTTAGATTCAATTTGAGAAATGAAAGCACAGTTTATCATCTAATCTCTTAACTGTTTTTTGATTTTAACTTTTTCTTGAACATCCCTAATTACTTAATCAACAGGATGATTCCTTTGATATCTCCAAACTCTAGGGAGTTCTTGAGATATTTCTTCATTATTCTCATCCTCAAAATCTTTCTCCTAAATATCTTCCTCTATGTTAATAGATTTAGATATTTTTGGAGGTTCAATTTTATCTTCTTCAGAAAGATCTAAGTTCTTAAAATTTGAAATAAGATCATCTTCATTAGTGATATGCTTAGAAACAGTTTCATTTTCAATAAACACTACATGCACAAATTTTTCTACTAATTTAGACTTTTTATTAAAGACTCTATATGCTTTATTCCTACTAGAGTAGTCCAGAAATATACTTTCATCAGATTTAGCATCAAACTTACCCAAATTCTCCTTTCCATTATTGTGGATGAAGCACTTACAGCCGAATACATGTAGATATGAGAGGTTTGGCTTTCTTCCTTTGTATAGCTCATAAGGAGTCTTCCTAAGAATTGGTTTGATGTAAGCTCTATTTATGATGTAACTTGTTGTGTTTACTGCATTAGCCCAGAATACTTGAGAGAGTTCCTTTTCATTCAGCATTGCTCTTGCCATCTCTCCAATTGTTCTATTTTTCCTTTCCACCACTTCATTTTGTTGAGGAGTTCTTGGTGCTGAGAAGTTGTGATCAATTCTATGCTCATCACAATACTCCAGGAAGTATGAATTTTCAAACTCTCCTTCATGATCAGACCTGATAGACATAATAGAAATACCTTTCTCATTTTGCACTTTCTTAGCTAAGGCTACAAATACATCAAACATATCACTTTTAGAAGAAAGAAACAATGTCTAGGTAAATCTAGAGTAACCATCCACAATTGCAAGAACATACAGATTTCCACCAATGCTCTTAACTCTAGATGGTCCTATCAGATCCATATGTAATAGTTGCAGAGGTCTAGATATGGTGACTACGTTTTTAGATTTAAATGATGATTTAGTTTGTTTTCCTCTTAGGCATACATCACATTCTTTGTCTTTTTCAAAAGAAATTTTGGTAGGCCAATGACTAACTCATTTTTAACTAGTTTTGATAGTTGATTCATGTTAACATATGCTAACCTACTATGCCACAACCAGCCATCATTTTCCGGACTAATCAAACAGACAGAATCTAAGGGAGGAAGTTCATCAAGATCAATAGTATAATAGTTACTATCCCTTTGAGCCTCGAGGATTACTTTGTGATCACTTTTTCAGATGACCAGGCAAAACTTTGAGTCAAATAGTACCCAGTTTCCTTTGTCACATATCTGACTCACGCTTAGCAGATTGTGGTTGAGGCCAATTACAAATAGCACCTCTTCAATGGATTTTCAGGATTCTTGCCCACAATAACAATGCCAACTATTCTGCCATATTGATCACATCCAAATGTCACTTTTCCTCCTTTCTTATCTTTAAGGGTGATGAACTTCTCCTTATCACCAGTCATATGACTTGAGCAAACACTGTCCATATACCATTTATTGCTCTTTCTAACTTTAAGACAAACCTGCAAGACAAAATTCATATTTTCTTTTTAGGTACCCAAATTTGCTCGAGTCCTTTTCTGTCAATAGTATTTTCCCTAGATACAGATGTACCTTTGGGAATCCATTTAACCTTCCTATCAAGTTCATTTTTATTTAAAGCACATGAATTGGAAATATGTCCTTTTTTGTTATAGAAGTGACAGGTGGTAAAGGGACTGCTGGATTGAGATGCTGGAAGAAAGCAATACAGATAATATTTTTATTTTACATGCTTTGGTTGATCATAGGATTCAATATATCGTGAAATATGATCTTTCTTTTTACTGCCACTAGCATGCACAAAATGTCTCATATACACATTTTGATTTTTCTTCCTAATCTTTTCTTTTACTGCACAAGGGTCATAGCCAAGTCCAGCCTTTCCCTGTGTTATTCTCTGACTTCCCATTAAAGCAAATAACATATCTTTTCCTTTAGTAAGTCTAGACATGCTTTTCACCAGATAGTCATTGGTTTGCTTTAATTCAATGCATGATTTACAGTAAGTAGATTCAGCAATATGCAGATAAGCAGTTTTAGAGATGTTATGCTGAGATTCTAACTTGTTAATCTTTCTCTTAGCTTGTTTGAGTTCTTTGGTAGTCTTAATGAACTCATCATGCAATTCATGAACTGCATCCAATAATTTAGAATAGGAAGGTTCAGATTCATATACCTTATCTTCCTGATCATTGTTGGATGGGATTTTAGCTTCTTCATATGCAAGTGCCATCAGACAGATGTTGGCAATCTCATCTTCATCTTCATCTGAGTTGTTGCCCCAGATTGATGAGATATATGCTCTTTTCTTCTTACTTTTGTCTACAGCTTTCTTTTCTTTCTCTTGCTTCTTGAGGAATTGCGGACAATCCCATTTGATATGTCCCTGCTTCTTGCACTCGTAGCAAGTGACAAGTTCTTTTCCTTCTCTCTTACTATCTCTAGCTGCTCCTTTCTTGAAGAATTTCTTGTTTCTTTTCTTGTTGTAAAATCTTCCAAATTTTCTGACCATCATAGTAAGAGTTTCTTCATCTAGCTTATCCCTATCATCAGATTCTTCTTCTTTCTCCTCACCAGCTTTCAGAGCAAGACCCTTCTTCTTTCTATCTTGTCCTGCCTCTTTGAGAGCCTTCATCTTTCCTTCATATTCTTTGAGGCTACCGAAGAGAGCTGTGAAAAATACCATGGATTCTCCTCTGGCTTCCTCTATTGCTGTTACTTTGGGTTACCATTCTAGAGGAAGAGCTCTGAGGATCTTTCAGACCTTTTCTGTCTGAGTGTACTCCTTGCTAAGACTTTTCAATTGATTCACAATAAGGGTGAATCTCTTTTGCAGTTCTTTGACACTCTCTCCTTCAACCATTCTGAAGCTCTCGTATTCTCCTATGCAGGAGCTCACTTTGTTTTCTTTAACCCAGTGGTTCCTTCATGAGCGATTTCAAGGGTGTCCCACACATCCTTGGCTATGGAGCATTGTGAAACCCTGTAGAATTCATCTTGATTCAATGCACTGACCAGACAGTGTTTTGCTTTGAAGTTCAGCAAGACACTTCTCCTATCTCCCTCGTTCCATTCGGCCTCTAGCTTCTCTCTGTACTTCCCATCATCCTGCAATATCATTGGGACAAAATCTCCCTTCTGGATGACAGACCATATGTCTAGATCAATGAACTGGAGATAGATTTGCATTTTCATCTTCCAGTATCCATAGTGCTCTCCACTGAAGACAGGTGGTCTATTTGTATTGTTTCCCTCTGGTAGTATAATCTCTCCAAAGCCAGCCATTGTTTTTCCTGGACTGTTAAATCATTTGTTTGGGAATTCGGACTCTGATACCACTTATTATATATGCTGGCTTCCTAAAAGGAGGGGTGAATTAGGAAGATTAAAATTTTCTGCAAAATGTCAATAAAGTGAAGAAAGAAAAGTTGACAGTTAAGGAGTGTATTTAGACATTCTCATCAAAGTGTTTGCTTAACTATTGATTGCTGGACATCTATACAAAACATGAGTTATTTATGTCTGACTGGGCATTTCATTGATGATGAATGGAAATTGCATAAAAGAATTTTGAATTTTTACCAAGTAGCTGATCATAAGGGTGAGACTATTGGTGAAATGATTGAAAATTGTTTGTTAAGTTGGGGGATTGATAGGATTTTTACCATTACTGTTGACAATGCTTCATCTAATGACGTTGCTATAGCCTATGTGAAAGATAGAATACTTGATTGGAATGGGCATATAATGAAAGGAGAATATATGCATGTTAGATGTTGTGCACATATCGTGAATTTAGTTGTCAATGATAGGTTGAAAGAGATTCATGATTCTCTACAAAGAATTAGAAATGCAGTTCGATATATTCGTGCTTCACCAACTCATTTTCAAAAGTTTAAATCTTGTGTGGAGCAAACAAGAATTCAAGAAAAGGAAATTGTGAAATTGGATTGTCCTACTAGGTGGAACTCCACTTACATTATGCTTGAAAGTGCCTTGAAGTTTCAAAAGGCATTCAAGAGGTTGGAGGAAAAAGATGTTGTCTTTGCCTTAGATAAGGTAGGAACTCCAACTGCTGAAGATTAGGATAAAGCACGTGTTTTTGTGAAGTTTTTGAAAATCTTTTTTGATGTAACAAAAAATGTGTCTAGCTCATTATATGTAACATCATCTCAATATTTTCATGACTTTTGCTTGGTGGTGAAAACCTTGAATAGTATGTGTGAAAGTCATGATTCTTTACTAAGTTAAATGGCTGTAAAAATGAAAATAAAGTATGACAAGTATTGGGGGGATGTTAAAAATATGAATATGATGATTTTTGTAACTGTGGTGCTTGATCCAAGATACAAGTAGAAGTTTATGGGATGGAGTTTGAAAAAACTTTACACAATGAAGACATGGCAGAATATTATACTAGGTGGGTGAAAGAGCTACTTATCAAAATGCATGAAAGTTATAAATCTTTTCATGGCTTGAAAAAAGTTGCAGCCAATACTCAATCTCAAGGCAAGGAAGTTGCTTCTCATGAAGTTCTTGAAAAGGAGTCATTTGCAATGGAGTTTGACAAAGTCATGAATGAAGATGATAATCTTTAGAATTAATCAGAAGTGGACCTGTATTTGATGGAAAGCAGAGAAAAAATGAGTATAAAATTTGACATCCTTAATTGGTGGAAAGTGAATTCCTCTAAATATCCTATCATTGGACAAATTGCTAGGAATGTGTTGGCTATGCCTGTGTCTACTATAGCCTTTGAAGCCGCATTTAGCACTGGAGGCTGTATACTAAATGAATATAGAAGCTTATTGAGTGCCAAGACAGTTGAAGTCCTTGTTTATGCACAAAATTGGTTTCGATTTACCCCTTTGTCAAGTGATATTGAAGAGAAGGTGGAAGAAATTGAGAAAATAGAATTAGGTAATATTTTTATAAATAAGAGATTTTAAATAATTTAATTTCACTATATATAAATTGTATACCTTATTCATATTTCTTTTGTTGTACCTTTGTTAACAGATCTTGGTGTAGTTGTTCTAAATGATGATGATGATGATGATGATTGATGAATATTAACTATTAAGGATTTTCAATTATCTTCATTTGTATATGTAAGTAGCATGGGTTGTATTTTCTTATAATCACTTTTCACTATCATTAAATTTATTAAATCTAAGTTCTAACATTTTTTTCTTCTTTTCAGATATCATACGCCCTAAGCATGATGTTAGAATGGTGGCCAATTCAAGACTAATCTTTTCTTTTTTTGGATAATTTCACTTACTATCGATATGGGAAATTTCAACAGGAATTTGCAAGACTGACATGAAAGGATGTTAGAACTTAGAAACATGATATTATCAAAGGTGGCTAATCTATTTTGTGGATAATTTCACTTGATGGAACTTCAATTTTTTGGTTAAGTTCCAATATGTATATTTTGATATATGTAATGATAGATGATTTTTTGTACATATGTGATGACAAATGATAATGATATTATTATTTTAGATATATTTTGAGCA
Source organism: Adenanthera pavonina (assembly GCA_026686845.1). NCBI lineage: Eukaryota > Viridiplantae > Streptophyta > Magnoliopsida > Fabales > Fabaceae > Adenanthera > Adenanthera pavonina. The sequence goes on along the minus strand of JAIVEN010000005.1, from coordinate 19,984,399 downwards.
AGTGAACTCATTGACTATTATATGACTGTTTTGAGTTTTGATTTAGATCTAAATGAAGTCTTTGAAAAAAAAAAGAGATATATTGCAAGTTATTGCAATTAATGCAATGAGTGAATTATTGAAATGTATACTCACTTTGATATTATAACCCTTAACACAAAAAATATATCTATTTAAGGGAGTCAAATGACTTTAAAAGTAAAAGAAATAAACCTATATTTAAGAGACATTGAAGATGTTGTCTATGTCTTAAGAAAATGCACTTCTTGTCCCTTGACATCAACCATATGCAAACCCTTTAATAAAGTGCCTCCCATTCCCCCCAAAAAAGAAAAATAAACTATACGCAACTCTCTTATTATGCATTTTCAGGATTGGCCTTTTATCAATATTAATAAAAAAAAGAGTTAGCAAATCTTGATGCAATGAACAAGATTATAATTTACAAAATATTTATTAATAAGGGAGGAAGAATATAAATCTTCATCAAGTATATTAGTAAGTAAATTATTTATATATAATTTATGTTCATAAAGTATCTATATGTAATCTGTTTAGTTTAATTTTTGAACAATGATATATATTTTTTAAAAAAAAGTCAAATTAGCCTGAACCAAACCGAACCAAACTGATCTAAATTCAAACCAACAAGGTTCCAATAAAAGACAAACTGATTGGTTTGGTTCAGTTTGATACCGAACCAAACCACACCCGTGAACACCCTTACCTATGGCAGCACATGACAATAGAGATATTGGGAGAAAGACATTTTAGGACTCCCATATGAAAATATTCCTCAATCAAGACCCATTTTGAAAATTCTCAACTTAGACAAATTGAATTCCCAACTTGAACAAACTGAATTCCCAACTGATACTGTTTATTTGTAAACATTTTTAGGGGAAATTACTGTATAGAACCAAAATCTCCAATTAATTAACTTTTGAGACTAAGAAATTGTAAAATTAGAAAAAGAGACATTGGATCTTTAAAGCAAATTAAATCAAATTCCATATTACCAAAATACCCTCACCCTATTTTGCAACTTAGTTGTTCTAATTTTGCAATTTATGTTTCCAATTTTAACATAAAAGAATCAGATTTCAACTTTATAATCATCAAAGTAGCTCCAGAAATTTGCAACTTCTTCTTCCAATTTTGCAATTTTGTTATTCTAATTTTACAACTTATACTTCAAATTTTAACACGGAAGAATCAAATTTCAACTTTAAAAGTATCAAAGTGACTCCAGGAGTTTACAACTTTTTATTCATATTTTGCAACTTCTGCATTAGAATTTTGCAACATATGTTTCTAATTTTAATGTGAAAGAATTAAATTTCAACTTTTATAATCATCAAAGTGACTCTAGGAATTTGTAACTTCTTGCTCATATTTTGCAGCTTCATTGTTCTAATTTTGCAACTTATGTTTCCAAGATTTCAACTTTATAATCATCAGTGGATCAAGGGATTTGCAACTTCTTGTTCCAATTTTGCAACTTTATTGTTCCAATTTTGCAACTAATATTTCAAATTTTAACATGAAATAATTAGATTTCAACTTTATAATTATCAAAGTGGCTCCAAGGATTTGTAACTTCTTCCAATTTTGCAATTTCGTTGTTCTAAGTTTGCAACTTATGTTTCGAATTTCATTAAGGGTATTTTGGTAATATTGATTTTGATTTAATTTGCTTTAAGGACCCAAGGTCTCTTTTTCTAATTTCACAATTTTTTTGTCCTGAAATTTAATAAACTGGATATCTTGGTCCTGAACAGTGATTCCCTATATTTTTATGTAAAGGTCCTAAATTATCTTTCACCCATAGACATTTCTCACTACACAGCAAGACAAAAGTTTATATCAGTGGAACCCTTGAAAATATTTGATAGACTTTGTCCAACCTTCCCAAAATCACAAAACAGCAATTGCTGTCTCCTATTATTTCATAAATAATAGAAAAGCAAGCCAAGCATGGCTAAGGTATATATCACAAAACTTTAGTTGAAAAATTGATATAAAATTCTGCTTTAGTTGAAAATGTGTGGAAGAAATTATTTTATAAGGCTTTTTATGCTATATTTCATAAGGTTATAAACTGCTCAACCACATACAATCATATTATCAAAAAGCTTTTCAAATTCATTTTTAAATGAATATGGATTGCCATTTACTATAATACTCCCTCCATTTCAGTTTATAGTGCACTTTTAATTACCACACATAGACCAAGACAATAATTAATAACTAACAAAATTTTTCACATTTTCTCAAATTACCCTCATTAAATGCATTGGAAATGAAATATTTTAATAACAAACAAATATTTGGATCTATTAATTAGGGGCAATCTTGGAAAGAGAAAATAATCACACTACGTAATTTGTAAATTGCACTATATTATGAAACATAAATTTCTTAAAAAAAATGCACTATATATCGGAATGGAGGGAGTATTTATTAATTTACAGCCAAAATAACATTGAGTAGAGTGAACTATATTAAAGTAAAATAAGGAATCAAGATTTTCAATTAATGCTAGATAATAAGATGTGAAAATTGAGCTTCCCTCTGTATTACTCCCTCCGTTCAGCTAGATAATAAGTTTATATGAAATTTGCATTAACATATATAATCAATACAAGTCAATTTCTTTTTTTTCTTTTTCATTTTGTACATTTCACTTTATATTTACATAGTGCTTGACATGTATTTCTTTATTTTAGCAAGAAAGATACTGATGAAAGTTACATATTTAGGATTTATTTGTTGCACGAATAGACACAAGATCTAGCACACTAGAATAGGCGATTACTGAGTTATTACGCAATCCAGAAAAATTAGCAAAAGCTAGAGAAGAGCTCAAGCAAATCCTTCATCAAGATGAACTTCCTAATGAATCTCATATTTCAGAACTTCCCTTTCTCCGAGCAATTGTAAAAGAAACTATGTGATTGCACCCACCTATTTCTTTGACTTTCCGTACCTCTGAAACTGCAGAAGATTTTGCCTATCGCCTTCATGAGTTATATGCTGAGATTAGGCGTAACCTTACTTTGAGTAATGATCAATATAAATTATTCGCTGATGCTCATCGCCGCTCTCAGAATTTTAATGTAGGTGATTTTGTGATGGCAAGGATTCATCCACAGTGTTATCCTAAACACTCTTTTAAAAAGTTGCATGCTCGAGCTTCTGGACCTTTTCGCATTTCCAAGAGACTAGGGCCTAATGCTTATTTACTAGAATTACCTCCAGATATGGCCATTAGTCCAATTTTTAATGTTGAGGATCCTGTTCCTTACTGGGGTACTTTTGAGCCACCCCCTATGCTTTCTGATGATTCTGTAGGTACTCAACCTCATCACATGCCGGTCCCTTCATTGCCATTTGTCACACCACATGATGAAGAAATTGATGCCATTATGAATGAACAAACCATCCTTACGCCTGAAGGTCCCCTCCACTATTACCTTGTAAGGAAAAATCCCTCAGAGTTAGATGCTACATGGATCACGAAGAAGAGTTTTGAGACATTGATTCCACCTTGCTAGAAACTTACCAGCTCTCTACCTCTCCAGAGGAGAGTTCTTTGAAGCTGGGGGGGAAATGATAGAAGATATGGAAAATATTTTTCAAGAAAAAGAATCAGTTTTATGTTTTAAATGAATATTTTATTATGTTTCTTTAGTATTAAAGTTTGTAGCAACTTGTGTATTTCTGCTTGTATTTTTATCACCACGTAGTCAGAGCAACTTGAGCTTTAGTCAGAACAACTTGAGCTTTCTTCATGAGAAGAAAATCTTACTTCTATATATATATATGTATGCTAGTTATGTACGAGACACAGCTTATGAATGAATGAATGATAATTAGTTTTGAGATGTCCCTCTCATCTCTTCCTTTCGCTCCCTCTGTTTCAATTCTCTCTTCCCTCTCGTCTTTCTCTCTCAGTTTCCTCTCTCTTTCCCTTGCCTCTCCCCTTACCCAACACGGTTCTGCATCACCTAGACTGGTTTGGAGCAATAATGTGAGGAAGGAAACCTTCAATTCTTTGCAACAATCTTCGTAACAGCCTTGTATATCGTACATTGTAGAGGCTTATGAGATGAGAAGCCTTCATAGTTTCAAGGGAAGCCACCATGGGGATCACAACAATAAACGTATCACTCCAACATATTTAATGTTAGAGTGAGAATGGGAGTTTAGAGTGACATTTGAAAACAACTTAAATTTCTCTTAAAAAGAAATATATATTTTTTGGTGATAGGAAACATCTTAAAGTTTTCCATATGATTTTGTGCAACTGCTAGGTAACACCCATTTTCTTCCACAGAATTAATTATCTAATTAGATGGTGGGGCTGGGGCTTGTACATTATTGCATGGAGCTTCATATAGCAAGTCGTACTATTAATGGTTTATGAATAGTATAGTTTCCAATGAATTTAATGTAGATTATTGGGAACCTATTATTTTGATTAGTTATATGATGTTGATTTTAATTTTGCATGTATATATGATGGACAAAAGGTTTATTTCCTTTAAAAAAAAAACTCTAGCCTAAATTGATATGCCAATTTTCTGACTCTTTGATTTGTCGTTACTTTGCCTAGACCACGGTAATGCCAACTAAGTATCTTGATGGAAAAATGGAGTTTTTTTGTCGAAAACTCCCCCCAAAACCATGCTTTTGTAAAAAAACATTGTCACTTGACACCTGTTTCTTGTCATGCGATATATCATCCACAGGAAGCATCAATATTGATAATCAATGCCCTTTTAGATTGTTTAAAATATGCTTGTGAGCGTTAAGATGCAGCTTCTCCTCAGTGTCCTGCTTTCTTGTTCAATTTTGGGTAGAGTGGGAGAATCAAAAGTTGGAGTTTTTTCATTGTGGTTGTAGGTTAGGATATCATAAAGGGTCTGTGATCCAAACAATCATTAAAATGTATACAGAAGGGCTGTTCAAGTGTTTTATTTTCTTTTCTGTTTTTTTAGCCTCAAAGTTAAAAAGGTATTCAAATTTCTCTTATATTTCTAATCACCAGTTAGATATTTATATATATATATATATATTAGAAGTTTCTTGTCAAAATTTTCTAGTTTTATGACATATATATATGTATATATATAATATTGATCACTTGTAAATTATGTGATTTGTTATTAATTTTATTATATATCTTGAGATAGTGATTATATATGTTTATATATTTAGATGACATGAATATCAGAAAAATTGAAAGATAACCTTACATCAGGCCGTTTCAACCAATGGTTGATTATTTGTTTTGACATGGGGGAGGAAGTAACTTTGAAATTCCTGAAAAAAATGATATTTTTCTCCATTTTGATTGATATGCTTGATATAAAACAAAATTCAAATGTTCACGACAATTTCTTAGTAGCTAGGGAGCATCTAATCTACCCTTTAAAGTTTTATGTCGCTTTCTTGCTCTGTAACTTTCTGCCTTGTTTTATTTCTCTGTTGCCGTATGTCCTATAAACAATTGGATAGCTAAGAACTAGCCGCATGCGTCATATCATGCTCTAATTATCTCCCAAGAAGATAGTTTTCGAGAGTAATCATCCAGGGTATTAGGACTTAGGACCACATGAATCTTTGATGATAGCTGTATTTATAAATACTGTGAGTTACCCAGAAAGAACCATAACCAGAAGCCAATGACCATGGACTACCTTACACTTATGCTGCTTACCTTCTTTCTGGTTGCAACCATTCGTTTCTATATTTTCATCTTTAGCATCAAAAACTCTAAATCTCCTAATAAGCTCCCACCAGGGCCTTACCCATATCCTATCATAGGAAGCTTCTTGAAACTTGGAACCCAACCTCATGAGTCACTCACTAAACTCTCTGAAACCTATGGACCCGTTATGACTGTCAAGTTAGGCAACACAACCACCATAGTGATGTCTTCTCCACAAGCAGCTAGAGAAGTTCTACAGAAACATGACCATACTTTCTCTTACCGGTCTGTCCCGGATGCTATCCGAGCATACGGTCACAATGATCATTCGGTAGTTTGGTTGCCCCCATTAACTCAGTGGAGAGTCCTCAAAAGGATTTGTGTTACAAAGGTGTTCTCCTCTCAGCAGCTTGATTCTACACAAACACTTCGCCAACGAAAGGTCCAAGAACTACTTGACCATCTGGATGAAAGCAGCAAGAAAGGTGAAGCTTTGGATATTCGTGAGGCTACTTTTACCACTGTCCTTAATGCCGTGTCAAATACACTCTTCTCCATGGATGTGGCTCATTATGCCTCTGATAAGGCTCATGATTTTAAGGATTTGATATGGGGTATAATGGAGGAAGGTGGAAAGCCTAATGTTGTGGACTTTTTCCCAACTCTTCGCCTGCTTGATCCTCAAGGTTCTCGTAAGAGGATGGAAAGTTACTTTGTGCAGTTGATTCGGTTCTTTGATGATCTTTTGGAGGATAGATTGCATTCAAGAAGTTCAGAAATTGAACGCAAGGATGTTTTAGATACTTTGATCCAGGTAATGACCGAAGAATCGCAAGTCACCCGCCGCCATGTTTTACATTTATTTCTGGTGAGTATGCTTTTGTAGTCTTTGGGCTTTCTTTGTGAATTCAAAATTAAAAGAGAAAAGTAATATTTATATTTAGAAACACTGTAATTTTTTTGGCCAATAGAAACACTGTAAAATAAAGAGTGGTTGATTACTTCTTTTCAGTTTTGCATCATTTTGATTAAGTGACATTAATTTGAACATAATTCTATGTAAAAATTTCAAAATTCAAATTTGAATAGAATGAGGTGAAACATTTTGAATTTTTCAAAAAGAAAAAAAGAGATAAAAATGAAAATAATAATAATATAATAAATAGAGATAGGGAGCCCATTGCAAACCATTCTGTTTATGTGGTTTATATGAAATTTTGCAGATATATGGATAAAGAAATAATGTTTGAGTAAAAAAATTATTATTTGCTGTCATTCTAAACCACTTCCTCCCATCCTTTTTATAGAGTGCTTTTTAAAAGATTTCTTTGATGTCAAATATAAAGCATTATGTAATATTACTGTCTAATTGTCCTTTTTCACCCTTAATTATTTAATTTCCACCTCATGAATTATATAATCAGTGGGATTTTGATTGGTCTATTATGGTATGATTAAGATCCTCAAAATCATTTTGATTGGTCAACTATACTTTTGTTAAGATTCTTTCTCTTTTCTCATAATGATGAATAATTTAATGAGATTTATATTATTTTAATTAGTAAGGATGAAATTGAAATCTTATACTCTTTTTTTATAAATTTAAAAATGTAAACACTTTATATAAACAACTGGAGGGAATATTTGAGATGGATAAATTTTTCCTTTTTTTTCTTCTGGGGTAAACGATCAGTTGGATTCTTTTATTGACCATAATTTACTTCAGGCTAAAAAAAAAAAGACTACAATTTTCGATTCATTGCAAACATTTTAGATAAGATTGATTTTTTCCCCTTGTTTGATCTTAAATTAGTATTTTCTAAAAGGCTAACAGAAAACTAACCAGTTTGGTCAACAGATGTGCTTATATATCATTACTTAGTAATCTCATCTAATTTACTTTTAACTATGATGTAAAAATTAACTTTCCAGTTTAATCATATCTCAAAATACTCTCAATTAATTTAATTATATGAAATTTGCATTTACATATATAATAAGTCAATTTCATTATTCTTCATTTTGTACTTTTCACTTTATATTTATGTAACAATTGACAAATATTTCTTCATTTTAGCAAGAAAGAAATTAATGACAAATCTCATATTTAGGATTTATTTGTTGCTGGAATAGACACAACATCTAGCACACTAGAATGGGCGATGACTGAGTTATTACGCAATCCAGAAAAATTAGCAAAAGCTAGAGAAGAGCTCAAACAAATCCTTCATCAAGGTGAACTTCCTAATGAATCTCATATTTCAAAACTTCCCTTTCTTAGAGCAATTGTAAAAGAAACTATGCGATTGCACCCACCTATTCCATTAATAGTGCGCATGCCCCCCAAATCTGAGGAGGATTCAGAGTTATGTGGCTTCTTGATTCCCAAAAGTTCACGAATTTTAATCAATGTGTGGGCTATCGGTAGAGATTCACGAGTCTGGGGCAATCCAAATCTTTTCATGCCTGAAAGGTTTATGCAGAATGAGATTGACTTTAAAGGGCATCATTTTGAGCTCACTCCCTTTGGGGCAGGAAGAAGAATCTGCCCAGGATTGCCCTTAGCTCACAGGACTGTGCACATTATCTTAGCCTCTCTTCTCCATTGCTATGATTGGAAGCTTCCTGATGGTTTGAGGGCTGAAGACATGGATATGAGTGAAAAGTATGGGCTCAGCTTACACAAGGCCATCCCTCTCCAAGCTATTCCCATAAAAGCCTAGTTATTGTGCCTTTTTATATGCAACGAAATAGCAACATGTGAATGAAGTGCTATTTTTCATTTATTAATAAAACTATCAAGGTTATTACCCGGTGTCATTCAGTAGCAGTAAAGAACATCAGTAATATAAGATAATGATGATATTTAGTGCTCACTTTTTCACGATGCTGGAAAAACTAAATCAGACTGGCCGATTTGACCGGTTTGACCAGTTCCCGATGCCAGGTTCGGTCTGGTTATAGATCTTGACCGTCCCTTTCCAAAACCGGTGAGAACTGGTGGAAAACCGGTCAAGCTGATGTCAAACTGATTTATTTTTTAATTATTTTTTAATTTTTTAAAAAATTTTAAAGTATGAGTGCAATAGAATCAGCATATTAATAAACATTATTCAAAATTAGGTGCATAAAAAAATCACGATTTATTATCATTTTTCAGACTAATAACCATAATTAATTCCAACAATTGCTACATAAGATCACACAAGAGGCACTATGCTATAAATAGGCTGTCACAATCCGATGCACAACGTGGTCTTCCATGCTAACTACAAGCATATGCTGGCCGGATACCAAAGATGAAGCCGACCTTCATTTTAAAATCTAATAAATCGACTTTTTTTTTCTAAGTTTTTGTCTTTACGCAGATTTTGGAATTGATCTCTCCTATATAACTCCTCATTCGAACAAAATAAGTGACACAGAGATAGGAGGATATAATAAAAATGGCTAAGGTCACTCTCGTTAGTATTGCTCTGGCTTTCACATTTCTTCTTGTAATGAACTCCAATGCTCAGAGTAGACCAATAACCCCAATTATTAAGTTTGTCTATTTTTGTTTACTCCTAATTAACTTCTAACCATCAAACTGTTATATCCCACTATGTTGCGGATAATTAATACTTAATAATATAAGAAGTGTATAAATTGCATTATTCATAAGTTATGCACAATGTAAATAATCATGAGTTTTGTGTATATACATGGGACTCACCTTAGTTATGGTGTAAATTATGCAAATTTTATTTTTAAACTCGAAAATTGTTTTTACAATAATTAAACTTGTCTATCGCCCAATGGTTCAACTTGGAAGAACGTCATTCCCTGAAATAAATCCCAACAACAACTGTGAACTTATCTTTGTGGGCCAATGGGTGTGTGTTGATGGAACAGTGGTTTGATTAAGTGGGATTTGGATATATGCAGTGTCAGTGAATAATAATAAAACCAGCAATAATAAGTTATAATAATTAGAAACGCTGGTTTCTATGGGTCATTTTAGCTTCGTTTTGCAACTTCAAGTGATATGTATGAAATAAATGTATTGATTATAGCTTTATAATTAAAGGATAACTAATAATAGGCGGCCTGGTCACAGGCACAAGATGCATCATAATAATTAAAGGCTAACGAAGAATAATTATTGATTCCAGGAAAAAACAAAGTAGACATGATTTTAATATGTTTATTATCAATTTGTTTTTATGAAATTATAATCTTTTCATATATGTTATTTTATCAAAGAATTTGATAATACAATATAAAGAACTTTTAACTCAGTATATATAATATTTACTACAAAATTATTGACAACGCTTTTAAAAATATTCTGTTACAGATTCTAAAGTACCTTTTTATTCATTAAAATTTACACTAAAATAAAAGTAATAAGATACCCTTATAATATAGAATCTGTAATTTATATCCTCATCAAACCAAAATAAATTTTAAAATATTTATATAAACCATTCATGCTAATATTTTCTACTGACTAACATTAAAAATATAACATATTTGTTGAATGATTTTAAATAATTAATTATTGTAATATTTAAATGATGTGTTTAAAATTATTAAATTAAATCAATAAAAGATAATAAAATCAAAATATGTCAAATGGATCAATATAAAATATAGAAAGTGGATGAAATAGCACTGTTCACAAGCCATGACAATGTGGTTTGTCTTGAGATTTGGCCAAATGCATGATATTCATTCTAGTTGAAATTTGAAAATTAATTAAAAAGGTAAAAGTGTTCTTAAATAAATATGTATATTAAGTGTATTTTAGTCAAAAAAGTTGAATATGGTAACTTGATGGCATATTAATGGCTGGGAGGATGGAAATAGAATCTTGAAAATAAAGGTAATATTCATGTAACATAACTTTTAATTTTAGTGGAGGTCCATATAAGTTTGTAAAATAAAGTAAAGATCTTTGTAATTAAGGAAAAATATAAAAGAGATCAAAATATTTGACTCATTTTCTTGAAATATGAAATAAAGCTTCATTTGATTCTAGCTAGCTAAAGTTCGTTAAAAGAAGGCTCAACATATAACGACAAGTTGATAGATAACTCGTTCAGTTGGAAAAAATATGGTTTGTTAGGGTACATAAAATTAAATGAAAAATATCATCGAAAATAATGCAATAAGAATATCATCGAAAAATATCATCGAAAATATTTTTATGCTTCAATTTAAAAAGAATAGCTAAAAATAAAAAATCTGAATGCATAAAAATTATCATGTATACCAATAAGGTTTTGGCACAATTAATAGATAGTTGTACCACCTTACTTTTATATCTCATTTATCATGTATTAGATTTCATTTTAATGGGTTTAGAGACTTCGAACACCTTAGGAACCAAAATAGAAAAATTAACATTTTTGCGAAACTGTTCATTTGGTCACCCCAATTTTCCCAAATACATTTTGAAAAATAAGAACTAATTTTTAAAAAAATTGTATGAAGATGATTTAAGTATCTAAAAATAGTCAAAAATATTTTCTACATGAAAAAAAATAAGAAACAAAACCTTCAAAAAACTTTTTAGATTTCTGACCTCAACTTTGAAAATTCATATTTATTTCTATACTTAACCAATTAGAATAATCTTTAGCAATTAGAATGATCTTTAGCTTCCTAGAAAGCTCATTATGTCTACTTTCAAGACATATGGCCACTCATACATTGTGCCCTGTATCGAATAGAATTGGCCTTGCCAATCTTTCAGTATACCAAATGAATAATTTTAAGGCCAGAATACCAAACGAACAATTTTGAGGCCATACTTGTCAAGTCTAACTTTATAACTTGATTACATTAACATAACTTGTTCACAATCCATACTTAACATTATAAGAAACTCAAAAGAGTATAATTATATAAAGTTACAGATTTAAAAGTTCATACATAATTTTGCATAATAATTCAAAATAACATATCATAGCTTCAAATAATCATTCAATCATCATTCTATCCTTCATTCTTCTTAGCTCTTCCTTGTTCTTTGATATAACTTGGCCCTAGCATGTTAGTAATTTGGGATTGTGAGATTTAAGAGCCAGTAGCAAATACATTTCAAGCAATTATATTATCATGCAAACATAAAAACATCATTCAAATCACATCGGAACATTTGACAACATAAAATATCATATTATCAATAAAAATTTTAGCAGAGTTTTCTTTAGAAAATAGATATCCTGAGTATTGCCTTTACATTAGAAACAACCAAAATCAATCACAAAACATTAAGACAACAATGCAAAGTTTGAGTGGCACCTACCAACTGATCTAATAGGTCATCAATTTCAGGTAGCAAATACTTGTTCTTTATCGTAACTTTGTTTAATTCCCTGTAATCAATGCAAAGTCTGAGGCTTCCATCTTTCTTTTTCACAAATAATACAAGAGCACTATAGGAGAAACACTAGGTCTAAAAATCCTTTCTCCAATAGCTCCTCAATCTACTTCTTAAGCTTCATTGTTTCATTTGGAGCCATCATGTATCATGCCATAGAAATTGGAGCTATCCTAAACACCAAATCAATTGCAAACTCAACCTCTCGTTCCGGTGGTAATCCATTAAATTCTTTCAAAAAAAAACTTCAAGAAATTCCCATGCCACCGGCATCTCTTCAATTCCTTCCTCAATCTCAACATTCACTAAAAAGAATACCAAATACCTTTGACATCCTTTTCCTAAGCATCTCTCAGCTTGAGTGGTCGATATAAAGTTCAACTTAGGCTCATCACATGGAACACTTTTGGGGGTTGGTAGGATAAAGGTCTTATTCTTATAGTCTAGAAGGATATTGTTTGTAGAGAGCCAATTCATGCCAATAATAATATCCATGTCTATTAAGGGCATGTATATTAAATCCAATAGGATGTTACAGTGTTCATACTAGACAATGCAACTTAGGCAAACATTGGAGGTAATAACTTTGCTCCTAATGAGAGTAGAAACATGTAAATCATATGATAAAATAGTTATAATTAGACCCAATCATCTAGCACTGCCATAAGATATAAATGAATGACTAGCACCTAAATAAACAAATCATGTACGAGATAATCATTAACTTTAATCATATCTTCAATGAGATCAAGTAACTATTGGGCCTCTTGCTGAGAAAGAGCAAAAACTCTTTCCTGTGCTTGGGGTCTAGATTTAGCCACCTCCATGTTGCAGTCTTTGGCTAAATGCCTAACCTTACAATATCGGAAGCAAACATGTTGTCCTACTAAGCACAGTCTTCCACCATGGGCTTTTTTGAACTATTCACAAATTGGAACATTTTTCTAGGTATTATTTCCTCCTTTCTTGCCTCCCGATTTAACTTTCTATTGCATTATTCCATGGCTTTTTCCTCTTCTTTCTACTTTCACCCTCATCAACAGCTTTTCTTGTGTTCACTGGTGGAGCAGATACTAAAAATTTGTGATTCAAATTGTTTTCTGTAATTCTGCTAACCTTAACTAATGCATTGAAAGTTTGAATTTGCATTGGGGCCACCCTTTTTATGATGGTAGGATTTAAACCTCTTTCCTGCTTTTCTGTCTTCCACCTTTTATCATCATGCTGTTGAAGGTAAGTGGAATACCTGGATAACTAGATAAATGTAGCCATATAGTTATCAATGGATTGATCTTCTACTTCCCTGAGCATTATAAACTCGTCTTTTTTTTTCCCCCTCACTTATTGTGGAAAATATTTATCATAAAATTGTTCTAGAAAGACTTCCCACGTTAGAGGAATGTTTCAAGCTTGCAAATCAGTTTTATGTTCCGCCATCATCTGTCTGCCTCTTTTTCATGCATGTATATGGCTAACAATATTTTCTAGGCATAGCACCTAGTCCTCTGCTACTTGCACATCAAATTTCCCATCAAATGAAGGAGGGTGGTGCTTTTTGAACTGAGTTATCACATTCTGCTAATTAGCTAGATCAATTATTATCCTAGCCACTTGCTTTATCTGTGCAACCTAGGGTACTTGCTACTGATATTGTCTTGGAGGTAAATTCTCAGTTCTAGCCTCCTATGGCTGCCTCTGAGTATCTATAATTCACTATAACTTATCAATAATCCTCTAATGTCGATCTAATCTATCCATTATTGCCTATAAAGGATCAACTAGTTGTGTTGCTCCGGGTGCTTGTTCAAGAATTTCTATTCTTATCTGTCTTCTTGTGTGAAGCATTTTGTATCTATATAACAGTAACAAAATTCATAACATAAATTGCTCTCAAAGGATATAATAACTAGATACTTTCATTCACATAAACTTTCTACATAAAGCTCGTATATTTAAACATTTTTATCATTTTTGTTTCTTATGCTATCTATGATTACAAATAGTAGTGTCAAAATTTGTATTCAAACATGTCCTTTACATTTATACATATCCTTTTGTTAGACATTCAAGAGGTGCTGGAGCTATTCCCTTCATTATTTAAGCATTCTCCAAGATCCTCCTCTGTATCTTCTTCTGGATCTTCCTCTAGATCCTCGTTAGAGTTGTCCTCTAGATCCACCTCCACAGGGTCAGTTTCAGTTTCAATTCTTTCAGTGTCCTCTTACTCTAATCATAAATGTTCTTTGTATGCTAATTCTATGATGTGTTCCTGGAGATTATCTGGCCACTCATTTTGCAACTGAACTTTAACCGGTCTTCAATATTCATCATCATCTAGTAACACATTAATCACAACATTAACCCAAGCTAGCTCATAATAGTGGTAACCTTGTGATTCCATGAAATACTTAGCATCCTTCACCACATCCAAGAATGTCAGCATCTGTGACTCCCAGTAATTTTCTTGACTATCTCTAAACAACTATGTCACAATTTCCTTAGTCTTGTATGCATCGTTGTATGGAAGTTTTGGACCAACGTCCTACTGTGGATTCGATTCCTCACTTTTTATTTCTACTGCTTGAATATTCCTTTCAATAATGTAAATTTTCGTACAATCCTCTAGGTTAGGAAATACCCAACCTACTAATTTGGCTTTGATTGGTGTCTAAAAATCACTAATGGGAATCTCATTAACAATCATGTTGATCCACAATAACTCTGGATAATGTAACCCTTCGCTTGCTAGAAATGCTTGACTTCAACCACTTTGATCTGGAAAACTAATATCTAATCTGGGCCTCTATACTACTTCTCACATTCCTTAAAACATTTATGTACTGCCTATAGATGATATGCTCCATGTCAATCAAGCTATCGTAAATTGTATTTTCTTAGTCTAGCATAAATTCGACCTTATAATCGACATCCTCTACAACCAAGATTCCTCGTTCCTAGATTGATACAACCTGAGCTGGGATAGCCTACAATGGGACTACTGCAATAGGTTTAGGCCTAAGTTGTGAAGGTCCTACGTTAACACTTAGCCACTAAAACTTTCTATTGGTATTTTATTGGAGCCATCACTTTCATCCCAATTTTGCTCTTCTGGCTCAAGGTCTAACCATTAATTGTAATTGGAACCTTGGCTATTGCTAGAGGAAAACATATCACATGTCCTCAATATACAATAGCTTCCTAATTAACTAATTCATTCAAAGGAATATTACTAAATAATATATTCCTTTCTCAAAGATTCATATCTACCTTTGCCAGAATCTTTGCTCTGATACAAAAAATGTAACATCTTACCTTTATATCTCATTTTTCATGTATTGGACTTCATTTAAAGTTCATTTGAATGGGTTTAGAGACTTCAAAAAGCTAAGGGATCAAAACAGAAAAATTTAACTTTTCATGGCACTGTTCATTTAGCACCCCATTTTCCTAACTAAAATTTGAAAACACATAACTAATTCTAGAAAAATTGTATGAAAGTGGTTCAAGTCTTTGAAAATAGTTTAAAATATTCTAAATATGGGAAAAATAATAAAATAACCTTTAACATGCCACTTTGTACAGTATTTCATTCTGAAATTTACTATTTATTTGATAATTTTATAACTTCTCAAATTTCTGACCTCAACTTTGAAAATTCATATCTATCTCCATACTTAACCAATTTAACTGATCTTTAGCTCCCTAGAAAGCTTATTATGGCTACCTTCAAGAAATATGGACTATTCATACATTATACCCTGTTCCAGACAGAATAGCCTTTGCCAATCTTTTTGCATAACAAATGAACAATTTTGAGGCCATACTTGTCAAAACTAACGTTATAACTTGATTATATTAACATAAGTTTTTCACAATCCATACTTAACATTATAAGAAACTCAAAGGAGCATAATTATGTAAAGGTACAAATTTAAAAGTTCATCCATAATTTTGCATAATGATTCAAAATAACATATCATAACTTCAAATATATAACCATTCAATCATCATTCTCTCATTCTTCTTAGCTCTTCCTTGTTCTTTGACAACCCAGCCCTAGCATGTTATTGATTTGGGATTGAGAGAATTAAGAGTTCTAGTAACAAATACATTTGAAGCAATTATATCATCATGCAAACTTAAAAACATCATCCAAATCATATTGGAACATTTAATACCATAAAATACCATATTATCAAGAAAAATTTTGGTAGAGTTTCCCCTTAAAAAATGGATATCCTAGGCATTGCTCTTAGATTAGAAATAGGAAAAACTAGTCACAAAACATCAAGACAACAATATGGTAATCATATATCATCATAAAAACATCTCAAGATAACATAAAGCAAGAATTGTAAATTTGCTACCGTAATGAATCCTTTGGCTTTTTCACTTGCTCTCAACCTTTCCAATAGCTTTCTTTAGCCTTTCCAAACTCTAATACATCACCAAACACTTGCTAAATTTGCTAATTCCTTGGTTCATATTATAAAGAACCATAAAACCCTAAAATACCATATTTCTTATCTTTGACTTTCTCTTGGAAACATAACTTGTTCTAGCTAATTTATGCCTGAGAAATTCATTTTTGCCATTGGTTGCATGAAATTCCAACTTCTTCCCTATTTTTTATCTTGGCTGAGACCATCATCTTGGAGGGAGAAGAAGAAATTTCATTGCAATTTGTTCTAAACTCATGCAATTATGCTTTTTAGCAACTTATTCATGCTTTCTCTTGGTTTCTTTGCATGAAAACACTTCCCTTTCTTTTTTCTACTGTTAGCCAAAATTCATACCCTTGGAGGAGAAGAAGAAAACTTCACTGAACCTAAACCATGCAAGCTAAACTAAACTATAATCCCTAGAGGATTGAGAGAAGAAAGCTTACCTTAAAACCTTGATTTCTTCTCTTCCTTCTTCCTCCTCTTCTTTACACCTTCTTTCTCTCTTTCTTGTGCAAATTTTCAGCTTCCTTTCTCTTTCTTTTCTTCTCCACAAGATTAGCCTAGAGGGAGTATTTATAAGCTTCAAGAATTCCCAAATTCTCTCCAAGTGCCCAATTGATTTGCATCAGCCTTGATATCTTAATTAATAAAATATTCCTCTAATTCATATGTCAAAATTTCATCCAATAGGAGGAGAGTAAGTGTCCCTTGCACATTATATTTTTTCTAGTATAGATATATCATGCATTATTTACTTTATGTCTGAAAGGTATTGATATTTTATAGTGATTTCTAATACTATTTACTTATAAATATATATAGGAAATAAACTAATTTGAGATCTACAT
Organism: Adenanthera pavonina; assembly: GCA_026686845.1. Taxonomy (NCBI): domain Eukaryota; kingdom Viridiplantae; phylum Streptophyta; class Magnoliopsida; order Fabales; family Fabaceae; genus Adenanthera; species Adenanthera pavonina. The sequence goes on along the minus strand of JAIVEN010000005.1, from coordinate 19,967,020 downwards.
TTATGTTAATAATTGTCTCAAATTGTATTTTATGTAAGGCCCACATGTTTTTCTCTTTACTTTTTCTATATTGTGGGGCCCACAGTTTTTTTTTCTTTTTATTATTTTATTTTACTGCATTTTGCAGTCTGTCTTTTCAAACTAATCCTTCCAGGTTCAATACATTATTCTAATAAGTCCAGCATGTCATAAGGTTCATTTATAAATATATATTATTTTTTTGAAGTTTTGAAATTTAATAACAGAAAAAGAACAAATTTAAAATTTGTTTCAGTTAATTACTAAACTTAATTCCTTCTAAGGACCATATAGGAAATTAATGTCATTTAAAGACCAACTATGTGAAATCACTATTTTGGCCCTCATAACATTCAATCAATTCATCACATGCTATATCTTTTCCAACCATACTTTTATCATCACATTTTCATGTACATCATATCATAAAATTAGGGATGTTATAATAGCTACGCTCCTTAAGCATGTTGTTTTGAGCTCAATTTCTAGTCGTCATATGAAAAATATCTTGTTATAAGAGATAAAATCTGCTTCGATAATTTCTATACTTCAAAAAATTAATCTTCGATTATCAGTTAGGGATACCTTTTGTGGTTAAAAAAATGATCATCTAAAGTGGAAGATACCTTTTATTTTTTTCAGGCCACATATATTTAACTTAATTAGTAATGCAAACTTTATGAAATTTATCCTTTAATCCATACTCATTTATCTATCACAAATATGTTAAAAAAATGCTTGAAAAAATTTAAGCCTTTGATCCTACACTCTGTGTAATTTTCCTAATTTTATAGAATACTATAAAATGCATGCAAAGATAGGAAAATGAGTGAAACGGAGAAGTTGCATGTTCAGCCTCTAGATAGAATTAATTTTTGATATTTTTTTAGAAGAAATTATGTTTTATCCTTAATTGTAATTAATTTTTCTTAAGGTCCAAAGTAGGAATTAGTTTCAAAACTTACTTCGAAAGATCTACAATATATCACTTGAATGGAAACTTACTTCAAGCTGAGTGTAATTATATAAATATTATATCACTGGGAGGTCTAAGTTGAGAGATGGCCAAATTTAAAAATTAATATGAAGAGTAAAAAATATTAAAAAATTAGTCTTTAGGAAAAATTATAAAAAAATTGCCCAAAAGAATTAGTAATTACTTTTTGTCCCAACACAAGGGTAAAAAAGGTTATTTCTCAAATTAGAAGTAAAATGTGGAAATCTTATTTAAGTCCAAGGGAAAAAATGCCAATATTATAGTGTACAGAGAATTAGTAAAAACGGAGAGAGATAGAAAGTGATAGCATAGGCAAAAAGATCAATTTCCCAAGCAAAAGGAAAAGTGTCAAAATTATATTTGGGCCCAAAGAATGAGAATTCTATGCAAAGTAGTCCTTGGAATAAAGAATTTTATTCATTTTAGTTCTTGGGTAAAATTACAAAAAAGGACCCAAAATTTTCAAAAATTCTAAATTACCCTTTTAAGGGCAATTTTGAAAATTTTAAAATTATAGTCTAAACAAATCCCTTAATGAGACGGACTCAAAGGAACTCTGCTTTGAAACTAAAAGAGTCTATATGAATTCATTATTGGAATTAGGGAATAAAAGTGCAAATTTTATAGCGATAAAGTAATCAGGGACTGAATAAAATACAGTACAATGACAAAAAAATTATTGGGACCTTACATAAAAAAATTTTGGAACAAGAGAATGATTTTAGTCCAAAGGTAAATTTAGATGTACTAATTTAATGACAATTACAGTAAAATTACTTAATCGATACAAATAAAATTCATGGGTAAAGGATATTTTAGTCCAATAAAATTTATGAAATAATTTTGAACAATATTACCCTCAAAAAGGGCGTGCTGCAGCTGGTGGGACTCAAAGGGAATTTATTTAATTATATTTAATGAATAAAAGGCAAAAGTAACTCAAGTTGATTAATTAAGGTAAATCATGATTAAGCATCATATTATCCTCTCTTTTTTAGGGTGAACACATGCTGCACAAGTGAGAAGGAAGTGAACAGCCCATGTTAGAAAAAAATGGGAATATTTTATTCATATTGAAGACTACTTCTTAAAGAAGTATTTGGGGGGGGGGAAAAAGATGATTAAGCTATGTCATTAAGTGAGTCAATTGCTTTCTCTTCCTCATTTTGCATGAAGCCTTCTGCAGAAATAAGAGAGAGAGAGAAAGAACTCCAAGAAAAGCTAAGAAAGAAGAGAGAAAAGGGAGAGCAAGGATCAAGTAGCAAAAGCTCAATGGTTTGGTAAGTTCTCTACTACCCTGAGCTTGCAATTTCAAGTAGTTTGTGTTGTTTCCATGGTGTATTTTCCTCTCCACACTCCCTTAAAATTTCAGCCATGGCAAACCTTAGAACGAGAAAGTTGAGCCATGAACTAACTAATCCATGGAAAAGCTTAGAATAGGTGATTTTATGCAAGGATGTACAAGTTATTTGAAGTTTCATGGAATAAAGATTTTCTCCCATTTTCTTCAAATTTTTGGCCAATCTAGGGTTTTATATAGAGTTGGAATTTCATGATTTTGACATTAAAAATGGATTTCCTATGGTCCAAAACCTTAAAAGCAAGTGTGTTGTACAAAGAAATGTCAAAGGATGGCAAAATGAATTTTTAGGTCAAGTTTGCAGACTTTGTAAATGAAGTCTGGAAATCAGTGGCTCATAGTATTATTTTATGATGCTATAGGGCTCCAAGAAGTGTTAGGAGAACAGTGGAAGTTTGCACAAAATTTGGAAATGTTTAGAAGCTCAAAGGTAGTTATTTTCCCATTTATGTTGAATGTTATCGTGCTTGATTTTCATGATTCTATAACTATGCCATAAATTTGTTTGGATGTTTTGTGATGAATTTGTATTGTTGGCTGGTAGTTTGAAGGACCTAGAATGTCCATTTTCTAAGATGTTACCATATCAAAATTTTTATGAAATTGTATGGCATAATATGATTTTATGATTGTCATTGATGATTTTATGAGATGCTATAATAATATGCTTGCATAATTGGGTGTAACTACTGAAATTCTTTGAATCTTCTTTCTTTCCAAATGTTAACTATCCTAGGGCAAGGACATGGAAATTTAACAGCCCTCATGTTATTTTTATTGGTTTTGTGTTCAGAACTGAAGAGAATAGGACGAAGGAAGGCTCAAGTGGAGTCTGGAAGAGCTCCATGCCACGACGAGAAGAAGGGCCACCGCGGCAAGAAGCTTTCCAGTGGCTTTGTTCCGGAAGAAAATGGTGCCGCCGAGGCGAGGTGTGCTGGAGCCGTGGCGAGAGTCGGGAAATTTGTTTAAAACCAGATCAGTTCAGTAGAACGGAAAAGAAAGCAAACGAAGAGAGCGACGGAGGAGACTAAGAAGCAGTGCTAGGGTTCGAGATTTCCGGTGTCTAGGAGTGATTTTCGGACCTTGGAATCATGGATCTAAGTTGGTAAGTGTTCTCTACTCCTCCCTCTCCATTTTTCTTCGGTTGAAGTTTGGGATTTTCGAGGTTAAGGTTGGATTTCTGGTTTGGGGTGAAATCCACAGGTTGAAATGGATGATTTGAGGTTAATGGAATGTATTTTGGTGTTCTTGTTGCTTGAATGTGAGTTTTGAAGGGTGTATGTATGATTTGAGCTTAACCCTAGGTTGTTTTTTGTTAAAGCTCTTAGGAATCCGAAAGGTACGTGGTTGTGTAGTGTTTGAGTGATCCCTAAGAGCTTATTGATGCATGTAAAGGGGGTTGAAACCTTGGGTTAGGTTAATATGGTTGAATTGTGATATTTGGTTATTTGGAATATTGTGTTAATGGAAGAATTGTGATATGGTGAAGGTTGTTGGCTATCGAGAGGGGTTCACGTGTATTGGACAGTTTAAGGAAGCTTGTGGAACTCGTGTGCGTGTGGTAATGACAATTGAGGTAACCGGGTGTTTGCTTATATTGTATTGATTACGTTATATGATAGTACGTATAATTGTATATATATGTATGTCTCTTTCATACCACGATATGGATGTATTTGTGTGTATTGTTTTTATATATATCGTGATATGTATACAGTTAGATGATGAGATATGTGATTATGGCATTGATATGATATGATATGATGCATACATGGCATTACGATGATGATGATATGATGATACATGAACATCACCACATGATATTGTGAGACTGTGATGTATGACGGATGGAGTGGTGATGATGTGATGATGATATGACGTATGATGATATATATATATTAGGGAGGATAAGGTTGGAATATATATATGTTAGGGAGGATAAGGTTGGAATATATGTATATGTTAGGGAGGATAAGGATGGATAATATATGTGTTAGGGAGGATAAGGATGGGGTCCCTACGAGGGCGACATGCATACCATTCATTTCATATTGCATTCATGAGTTGGGTGAGATATATGTATATGTATGTATGTATATTTGTGTGTGTTTGTTCCCGATTACTGAGATATTGTCTCACCCCCTCTCCCATAAACTAACCTTTCAGGTGACAGTCCTGGCACTAGTCCGGAGAAGACGCGGGAGTAGCTGTGTACATGGAAATAGTCTATGTAGAGTGTGTATTTTGTATTTGTAATTGTGCCAAGTAAGGTAGAAGGTTTTATAATGAAGGAATGATATGGTTGAGACTGGTTATGTATGTATGTTTATGTATGTGGTGTGTATAGTTGTATGGTTTTGAATGTTGAGAACTCTGTATACTAGTGTTGGTGAGCTCAGAGTGGTTTTGGGGCTTTGTTGGTTTGTTTAAAGGCCTGTAGCCGGTTTGGTCAGTTGGGTTCCAAGTGGTAAAATCTCAGAGGAATGGTTCCTTTGCGGTGAAGCCTCTTTGGACGAGTTGGTTTGGGGGTTTTGACCTGTATGATTGGTCGGTGAGCATCATTTTGCCTTCGGTGGCAATTGGAGGTTGTTAGTAGAGAGTTTCGGTATTTAAGTAGTCAAAATGGTGTTAAGAGTCCAGAATCTCCATACGGAGTTGGATTGAAGCAAAAGTGGTGTCTATGGATAGATGGGGACTAGATTGACTTGTAGGAGTTCGAATCAAGTCAATCGAAGGTCGGAGCATAAAGTTATGCGCGTCGGAAGTTCGCCCCGGAGTATAAAAGTTGCTGATATGGGATATCAGCAAGGGGAGCCGCGGCGCTAGGTTCTAGGCCGTGGCACCAGTGTATCTAGAAGCTGACCAGAAGCAGGGGAGGCCGGAGCCACGGCGGTCCTATAGCGGCCCCGGCCCCGGCCCCCAGCCCTATTTTGGTGTTTTAGGAGTTGTTTCCGCTGTTTTTGAGGATCTGGAGTGTTGTTTTAAGGTATCAGGGTTGTGTTTGGTCAAGTTTTGCAGTTTTTGGTTAAGTTTGGAAGTGTCAGGAGGTAGGGTGTTACAGAAATGTTCAAACAAATGCAATGGAAATGAAAAAGATGATAGAAAATTACTTGATTTTGCAAGTTATAATGTTAAGATGGGAAAATATGTATCATGTTATGTATGAGATGAGGTTATGTAATTATACATATTTATGTTTCTTAGAGCTCCCTTATAATGTTATGTATGGATTTGGAGGATGCTTTGATAATATAGTAGGCATATGCAAGTAATCTTGTCAAAGGATGCCTAATATTGTCCAAAATGACCAATAGTAGTGGAGACAACTATACCTTGTTCAAAACAGAGCAATTGGTATACATGTTCTAAAAGTAGTCAAAACAAACTTTAAAAGAAGATAAAGAACACTTAAATTGGATAAATGTGCAATTTATAGTAAATTTTTGAACTTAGGGTTCAGAACTAGATAGTATTATGAAAACTGGAATTTTTACCGAAGATACTGGATTCATTTAAAAGGTACTATAAAATCGTATATAACTCCAAAAATTCACTAATTTGCATATATGGGAAGCTATAAGTCTTAGGAAACGAATGTCACTAGCTTGAAAGCATTTGGAGTTGTAAAGAAGAAGTTATGTAATTTCTCCTAAAATTGTTCTAGTAGAAGTAATGTTCTGTCCCTTAATGGTTTAAATTAATATCATACCCTAGACAAGTTAAATAAATATAGAAAAAAATTTCCACAAAGTAGACATACATGACTTTCCAATGACATAAAGAATTCATAAATTGGTTTAGGATAGAGTGTGATATGAATTTTTATATCTAAGGCTAAAATCTTGGGAAAGTTAAACAGACGAAATCTATAGTGATTTTTAGAAGAATAAAAATTGGCCTAGCAATTGTTATATCTCTTTTTTTTTCATGTAGAGTATATTTTTAACTATTTTTAGAGATTTGAATCATTCCAATATGATTTTTGTAGAATTAGTTACAAATTTTTAAAATTTGAGAAATATGGAATTTACCAAGTGAACAGTACCCTAAATTTTTGAAAATTATGTTTTTAATTTTTATTTGATTCTAGCTCCTGATCATACTTAAATAGACTTAAATATAGTAAAAAATATGGGAATATGGGCTTATGTTAATGTATGACACTTTAACTGAATTTCGAAATAGGTCTTAGCATTTCAATTTTTTTTAAAATCATTCCGTATATTTTACACTGTTAGAACCATTAATTTCAATGGTGAATCCAAGAAAATTAGTTAGTGGGGGAAAATGTGTGCCTTATATAAATATTAATATCCTTAAAAATATAAATTTTACTATTTATTAAATTATTATAAAAATAAAATTTATTAAAATCTATTATATATATAAAAAATGTTTCAAAGCTTATTCTTATTGCACTACCTTGCTCCTAAAGTAAGTTTGGAAATTCTTGTATGAAATGTCTACGTGGCTGATGAGGTGTCATTTACTGTCTAAAATTAGAATTCACTTTTCAAATTATTAATCCTATAATTCATTATCACATAAATGAGCAATTAATGCTCTTTATTTCCTAGCCTTCTTTCACCATATATAAGATTTTTCCATAACCCATTACATTTTAATCTATTTAAAATTTTTAAGATATTACAAAATGTCCTTTATATAGTATATTTTTTCTAGTTTAGATATATCATGTATTATTTACTTTATGTCTAGACAATTTATTGGTATTTTACAAAAATTTTAATGTTGTTTACTCATAAATATATATAGAAAATAAACTAGTTTAAGATCTGCATTTATGTTAATAATTATCCTAAACTGTATTTTATATGGGGTCAACATGCTTTTCTAATAGGTACAACATGTCATAAGGTTCATTCTAAATATATGTTATTTTTTTTAAATTGTTAAATTTAATAACAGAAAATGACCAAATTTAAAATTTATTCTAATTAAGAACCAAGCTTAATTTCTTCTGAGGATTATATAGGAAATTAATTCCATTTGAAGACTAAGAATGTAAACTTACTATTTTGCCCCTCACAACATTCAATCAATTCATCACAAGCTATATCTTTTCCAACTACATCTTTATCATCACATTTTCATGTACATCATATCATAAAATTGGGGATCTTAGAATAGTTGAACTCCTTAAACATATTATTCTAAGTTCAATCTCTAACCGTCACATTAAAAAAGTTTTATTGGGAGAGATAAAACATATTTCGATAATTCCAAGCTTACCTTTAAATCTTGATTTCTTCTCTTCCTTCTTCCTCTTCTTCACACCTTCTTCCTCTCTTTCTTGTGTAAATTTTCAATTTGCTTTCTCTTTCTTTTATTCTCCACAAGGTCGGCCTAGAGGGAGTATTTATAAGCATCAGAATTCACAAATTTCCTCCAATTGTCCAATTAGTTTGCATCATCCATGACATCATAATTAATAAAATTTTCCTCCAATTCATATGTCAAAATTTCAGACAATAGGAGGAGAGTAAGTGTCCTTTACATAGTATATTTTTCCTAGTTTAGATATAACATTATTATTTACTTTATGTCTAGACAGTTTACTGGTATTTTATAGTAATTTCTAATACTATTTAGTCATAAATATATATAGGAAATAAACTAGTTGTGATATGCATTTACATTAATAATTGTCTCACACTGTATTTTATGTGGGACTCACATGTTTTTTTTTATTTTTTCTGTATTGTGGGGCCCAAAGTTCTTTTTTTTTTACTATTTTATTTTACTATAATTTGCACTCTATATCCTTTCAAATTGATCCTTTCGGGTTCAATAAATTATTCTAATAGATCCAACATGTCATAAGATTCATTTCTAAATATATATTATTTTTCTAAAATTTTTAAATTTAATAACAGAAAAGGACCAAATTTGAAATTTATTCTGGTTAAGGACCAAATTTAATTCTTTCTAAGGACCATATATGAAATTAATTCCTTTCAAAGACTAAGCATGTGAACTATTTTGCCCCTCACAACATTCAATCAATTCATCACATGCAATATCTTTTCCCGCCATACTTCTATTGTAACATTTTGATGTACATTATATCATAAAATTGGGGATGTTATAATAGCTAAGCTCCTTAAGCATATTATTTTGAGTTCAATCTTTAGCCGCCGAATAGAAAAGGTCTTGTTAGAAGAGATAAAACCTACTTCAATCATTTTTTTATCTCGAAATGGATTAATATTCGGTTATCAGTTGGGAATACCCTTTATGCTTAAAAAAAAAATCATCTAAACTGGAAGATACCTTTCAGTTTTTTTTTCCAAGCCACATATTTTAGGTTTAATTAGTAATGCAAACTTTATGAAATTTATCCTTTAATCCATACTCATTTATCTATCGTAAATATGTTAAAAAATTATTGAAAATATTTAAGTCTTTGATTCCTACACGTTGACAGAATTTCGAAATGGGTCCTAGCATTTCAATTTTTTTTTAAATCATTCCGTATATTTTACACTGTTAGAATCATTAATTTCAGTGGTGAACCCAAGAAAATTAGTTAGTGGGGACAAAATGTGTGCCTTATATAAATATTAATATCCTTAAAAATATAAATTTTACTAGTTATTAAATTATTATAAAAATAAAATTTATTAAAATCTATTATATATATATATATATATATATAAATGTTTCAAAGCTTGATTCTTATTGCGCTACCTTGCTATTGATTAAGTTTGGAAATTCTTGTATGAAATGTCTGTGTGGCAGATAAGGTGTCAATTACTCTTTAAAATTAGAATTTGCTTTTCAAATTATTAATCCTATAATTCATTATCATATAAATGAGTAATTAAATATTCTCTTTATTGCATGGCCTTTATTTGATGTTATCAAGCAATCGATCACCCATTAATTCCTACCCATAATTAAATATAAAATCCTCATTGATATAAAAAGATGTGCATTTATTTAATAATTGTATTCTAAATTTGAATTATATATAATACATCAATTCATATATGTATAGTACATATGATATGTGCAAATTATATATCATTAAAACATAATTATAATCTATTATATATATAATAGTAGAACTCAAAGTTCAATTTCTCTTGAGCACCTTAACAACTGAATGACATTAGTTATTCAATAGTATTATTTTATTTGTTGTTATTCAATTGTGTTATATACTCCCTCCGGTCCTTTTTTATAAACCACATTCTATAAGCTTTTTGTCATCCTATATGTAAGTTACTTTCCATAGGTTTTTGAAGCATTAATCATTTTATTTAAAAAAATACTCTTATTTAATTATGAGAGAGAAAGTAAATTATTTAAATTTGTGATATTTATTAAAGGGTAAAGATGGAAACTACATTATTTTGAAGACAATTTTAATGATGTAATAAATTTTTCTTAGTTCTGGTGAAATAATTAAGAGTGACTTATATTAAAGATAAAAGGAAGTATTATACCATTATATCATCTATTAATTGGGTTAATTGATTGGATAGTTATGATAGTAATTTAGTAACATTAGGAGGTCAACTATGTATGCAGTAAGTGCCACCACCATCAGCAAGTAAGATTTGATTTATTTCGCCACTTTGAATAGAGGCATTAATTGACTTGATTTTAACCAATATTTAATTCGCGGTGTACTTTTTAAGTCCACAAATGATTTCCTGCCTATAAATAGCTTCTTGTATTTGCCATGCATCTCATTGCTTTCAAATTTTTGTCACAGTTTTTCTTTTCACTTTTATTTTTCACGTCATTTTTTCTTTTAGATTTATTATTTTTTGGGCTTTTTTTTTATAAGTCGGGAACTGTATTATTTTTGGATATTACTTTTGTAATTTGTGGTTTGATCTTTTTTTTTGCAAATGCAGAGATAGTAAGGCAATTGGGTGGTGATGATATTCACAACGGGAGGAGGAGGCTATTGTTTCTAATGTTTTGCAGATTGGTTTGTGGTTACTGCTCATGATTGTATACAATATGATGCTTATGCTTGAAATTGGATCTGAAGGTATTTTCTTGTGTATCGTGTTCATTTAAATAGAATTTACAATATTTTCTTTTTTTTATTTTTTTTGGAAAACAAATGTTTCTTTCTTTTTATATAAAGAATCCATAAAAAAAGAAGATCAGAGGTCAAGGACATTCAGGCTCTGGAATTGTTGATGAGATCCTGCAGATTCAAAAAGAAATTACAGCAAGACAGGGGGAATCGAATATGCTGTATTTTAAAATTTTAAATTTGCATGTAGCAGCGATACCCAGTTTACTGTGAAATTCAAATTCCCATAAAAATCAGGTTTCATGCTATATTGACAAATTTACAATACTTAATGTGCAATTGATTATAATTTGGATAAGTGGTGCATTTCATTTGATAAGTGTGTCATAGAGCATTCCATGTTATGTTAAAGGGATTGGTAAAATTTTGCCTCACTATAACCTTCTAACTAATTTTTCAGTTTTCCATTCATATATTATTAGGATTATATATATATATTAATAATATGTTTCTTGGTTGATATAGCATTTATAATTTATGATTGAAATATATAATGCGTGTTGTAATGCAATGCCTTTTTTTTGGGAATTAATGCGATGACTTTCTTCTTCTTTTTTTTCACTTATTATACATTAATGTTATGATCTTAAAGTCTATGTCAATTTTATTTTATTTTATTTTTTTACATATTTTCTTGTGTATGCATGGTTGATATAGCATTTATAATTTGCCGAACATTATTATGTTCAAGTTTCAATTCTTCGTTTGTATTTATTCATAATATTCAAATCTGAAGAATTTGATGTATAAGATTCAAACATGAAGAGTTTCTGTATTGTTTTTTTTTTTTGGATAAACGAAGAATTTCTGTATAGTTTAATTCTTAGAAACTGATTCTTTACTTTCCACCCTATTTGGGAAAAAAAGAAAGAAAGAAAGAATACCAATGTGAGGAAATAAGATATTACGAGTTTTTATCATGTAAGTTTATACATTATTGCAAATGCTGAATCAAAAATTTATTTTATTAATTAATTTTGAATCTAAACTATATGAAAATTAAAAATTAGAAAATGATCACTTATGACAAGAAGAAATAAAGAAAATTATCACCCATTACCAATCTAAATGACGTTCAAAATACAATTAATTTTTTACAAAAAATTATTATATAATCATAATTGTGAAAGTTATTAATTAGAATTTTACAAAAATTATATACCCTGTGACCTAATTCTAACAAAAAATTTAAAAAGGCCTAATTAGGCACACCCTCATGGTGGGCTGAAAATGAGGATGGATCACTTGAAAAGTCACTTCCGAATAATACTAAAAGTGATTTAAATTAAAATTTAAACTATTGATCCGGGACGTGGAGAGTAAACGCACGTGGCAAATTAACTTGCCTAATAGTATCGTAGTGCCATCAAAACAAATAATAAACATTTGCTTATGTGAGCAAAGCATCTAATCAGGGAATATTGTATATACAAGGACAAAGGTCAATTGTTGTATTATAAATTGTCAATTTTTACTTAATTTTGAATGCCATAAATAATTTTAATAAATAACATTGAATTAAATATTTTAATATCCATTTAACAACACAATTAATCCAAATATTAGAAAATGATCTTTAATATGAAAATGTCTCCGTGCATTACTTGTTAAATACTAAAAACGATACAACAATTATACAAGTATAATAAAATAAAAAATAAAATTGTGTTATTATAAGAAAAATTTATATAAAATTTGATTTAGAATCATACTCTTTTATATTTTATTTTATAAAACTCATTTATTTCTTTCTTTCGTATGCTAGTGAAATTCTTTTTGATAAAATTCTCTACATAAACAGCAAAAGAAATTTATTTTCTATTTTATTATAACGTGTTAATTTATCATAAAATTGAAAGCATGGTGAAAGAAGTCAAAATATAATTTTAATTTATGAAAGAGTACAAATAAAAAATATATGTGCACTGTGCTATTCATGTTTCACACAAAAAAAAAATGTTCCAAATTGATTTTAAGAGATCGTATCCGCAAAATTATACGCATTAATTATCATGGAATAATATTTTTAAATTAATAAAATGCAACGTAAGTTTGGACATGAATAATAAATAAAAAGTAATTCTTATTTTACTTTATATATATTGATCATAAATTAATCCATACAGCTTACAAATTCAAGAAATGAAAAGAAAGTATATTTACCTAACGAATTATCCTAACCAAAATAATAATCTTACTGAATTATGACACCTTATTTTTCCGAATAAGCTTATGGCATCTTTTGTTATCGGAAATGCAAATGTGACATGTCTTTGGTTAATTCATGGCATGGCAAGGTTAAGCTTAACGGTCAATTCATTTAGCCTAATAAAATGGGTAGGTTGGATTTTAAAAGTTGGAGTCTAAATAGAAAACAGGCTTTTAGACCTGAGCTCGTCAAGTTTGTGGCTCAAATAAGCTAACTTAAGCGAGTCATGCGCCAGCCCATTTAACCTGTTTTCTCTTTTTTAAAAAAAATAAAAAAACACATTATTTTACTAGTTAGTGATATATAAATTATAAAATTTAAATATTATATTAATTTTTAGTAAATAATAATGAGGGTTATTTTTATTAATTTAAATAATTATATAAAAAAATAAAAAAATATTTAAAAAAATTTGCAAGTCTATGGGTATCCTCACCATGTGCTCGGGCCTATAAAGTAGGGCCCATTTTGCAAGTCAAGCATTTCAACCCGATCCATTTTGGGGGCATCTTGTGTGGGCCGACCTGGTGCAATTTGCCAGTTCTAATGGCAATTGCTTCAAGTTTATGAGATGCATCATTCCAAATGGTTCCAAGAACTATTATTAGATTTGACTTCAAAGGAGTGAAATTTTGTCAACATAATTTTTCTGTGCATAACACTTAGAATTCAAAATCTTACTTGAAATATAGAGTTTCTTCTGAGATGCCTTTATATATTTGAAAATTTCTAAAATGTAATATTTATTTATTTATAGGTGAACACTAAGAATATTTCCCAATCGACAAATGAAGATTGATCCTTCGAAGCATACATGCAGATCACCGAAGTGAGTTTTGTTTTTCTTAACAAAGCACTTTCATAAACATGGTAAATTATTGAACCCAAGATAGTATGCTTAAGAGACTCAACTATTTAACAATTATGTCAAGACCTTGCTGGTTAACGTAATATTTATTTTATTAGTGTTATAAAATAATATCCATGACAACTTCCTTGTTCCTTTTACCAGCTTTCCATCTAAAAGAAGTGATTTCTTTCATTTTGAAGAGAGTCCAAATTAATGTCCATGACAACTTCCTTGTTCCTTCCATGACGTTTCATAATGAATATCCACCCATGTTTAGAAGGCAGCAAACTGTGAATCTCCAAACAATTATAAGAATGGTGATGGACCCTATCATCTCGGAGATTGCCAAGCAATGATGCTTGATTTACCATAGAAACAGACAGAAATGTATCTCGAAGAATTTTGAGAGGATGATTTCTTGTATCTTCATGAACTGCCTTGTTCCTAGCTCTCCAGATGCCATCAAGAATCCAAAGAATCTCTTTAGGGTGAATTAGATCTTCAGAGTTTTCAACAAGATCTATCAGCTAAGATCTTATGTACGCCTAAGAGATAATTTGGATGAGCGAATATTAAATTTATGAAATCATAAAATTCTCGCAACATTGCATTGCAAAAACACATGATCCAAAGTTGAGTCTGGAGCAGGGTTGTAATTGTTATCCAAAAGTCTATAGCCCAAGTTAGCATGATAATTGCTATCCGAACTGAGGATCCAAGCCAACCTGTCCTCTTCATTGCAGAAAGAAATTCGTGTTTTGCAAAATACAATCAATCCATTGTATCCTTTGAATATTCCTCTAAAAGATCACAATTCCGTTGCCTTAAATTATACGCAATAAGATTTACCACCTTAGTGGGCCCTAAACCTGCCTAGGAAGGAAGAGGATTTGACTGCATAGGCCACCAGGGAGGGTCGTTCAAGTCTCCAAACAAAAAAAAAATGAAAAGATTCTAGTCTACGTCCAGAGAAAAAGTGGAAAAGATTCTTTATATATTATTAAAAAAAGAAGATCAAAGTTGAGACGGACACAAAATGTTAGCCATTCAAATTTTGAAAAGATTAATTAGAATCAACATCCTATCACCTCATGATGAGGCAAGAGAAAAATTAGTCCTCGAATTATAAAATAGATAAGTAAAGGACACCTTGTAACACTTTACAATAATTCATTAAAGTAACTGACAAATTACATTCAAGTAAGAAAATAATAATTTGAGATCAAAATCCAAATATTTATTTATTTATTTTTTTTTATAATTTTACATTTTGTATGCATATCTATGTATGCTCTAATATATATGCATGTGTTTGTATGTATATATATTTGGCAAACTATAAGCTCTAATAAATTAAAGAATTAAGAATGATCAACTTAAATTTGTAATTGCGATATATTTTTTTTAATTTTGAAAATAAATCTAATCTATTTTTAAAAGAATCATATTATTTTATAACATTATTCACACTTGGTATTATCTCATATCATATAGTTAATATTTTCAGACACCTGGTACTATCATATTATATACTTAATATTCTTAGACACTCGTGTTATTATGTACAAGTTTGAACTAATATTATATATATAGTTGCTTAGATGACTAGATAGGCATTTCTGTGAAGTTTGTGATTTGGGCAGCTAGAGGATCTAGGAATTTACTTATGATTGTCCGTAGGTAGGGGACACATGTTTAAATAAGTCCTAGATTACATCGAATGGACATGTATCATTCGTGACACAAGCTAACTATGTTAAAAGAAAAGTCTATCCAAAACTGTAATTAAACTGGTCATTGTAAACATTTTTAAGTCTCTACTGGGAGTGATTATTATGCTTGGTATTTTGGCTTATATTCTTCTCGTATAAAGGATTTTTCAAGCTTTAGAATCCTTTATAGGTCACAGTGGACATTATGGACCTAATTTTATTAAGGAGAAGTTCTTAAAGTAAGGTATGATAAGATATTTTTATGCTTCTATTGAAAAAATAATAAAAAAAATCAAAATTATGATTGCATAGAAGTGATCATGTAAGGTTTGGAAGTTACTTTTTTAGGTTTAATTAGTCTTACAAAACTTGATGGTGTAATTTAAATTATATATGCAGTAATTTTAATTAGTCTTCCCCTCATAGACCTCACTTTAAGTCATAGAGAAAGAGTCACAAAAACTCTTCCATCAACTTTAGAATCCTCACATAATATATGCTTCCTAGAATTCTCATAGCCCAGAGTATTTCCTGCAATTAATTCCTACCTGTAAAACCCTCCTTCGACTTCTTACAACTCAATTCAAACTCATTTGCCACATATTGTGCCTTACAGGATATCATAACAATCTTCTTCCAAACCCACACTGGCACATACTTCAAATTTCAAAACTTATTGCTGCACTTATCCGCAAGTAATCCTCCTACCTTATAGTTCAACTCCACCTCCTTCTGAACTCTTATCAACCAGAAAATAGATAAGAGTCTCTTCTTGAAATTGGATTCAATCCAAAGAACTTGTGTCCTCCCAATTATATATTCTTCCAACACCGTTTGGCCTTCCTTTTCATCACAAAATATCTAACTGCTACTTCACAGTCTATAAACATATTACTCTTGATGACAGTCACCGCCTTTTTGCTATCTTCCTTGATAGGACTAAAATCACTGTCACCATTATTGCCAAGACCTCCGTCATTTGATGTTACCTTAGCTCCAAAACCCTTCACTCTAAATACAGTTTTGCTAGTCAATCCACTCCCTGTAGCCACTGAGTTCTACATCACATCCAAAAATAACCAATTAAATCTTCTCACTATCTTTCCACTGTTTTGAAATATCCCAACACTCCACCTTTAGGATTCAATCGTCATTTCTATACTCAATCCTTGCAATGCCTACAGCTTAATGTTACTCCACAACTTACCTTTATCTCCTCTAATTGGGGTTACTCCACTTTCTTTGCTAATTCTTCCTATGGATCACAGATGAGAAAAAGCACAAATTGTTGAGCTTCTCTTTTCCTCCTCAATCTCCAGCATTCATTGAGATAGAACGCAAATCTTCATACACCAATCCTCTAAGAATGTACACTCCCCAGCCAATAACTGCTCCTCAATTTCCATCGTTTAGCCATCCCTTCCAACTTGGACACTACCAATTGCACCTTCTATTTGGAGGTACAATCCATAACGCCAAATATTGTCTCCAATTGGTCCACCCATTCCTCAGCAATGTAGGCTCCATCTTACCTTCAAAAGTCAGGGATTAAACTTTCGAAAGTCCCTTAGTTGAGAGGAAATACCCCTCCTTCCAATCGTTAGGGCCCTCTCTAGCTCCTCTTCATATTCATCGTTATCATCTCCAGCATTCAAATTCACATATATGTCAGCTTCGTCATTCACATCACTATACCCTCACTGGTTCAGCTACTCTTGCATTCTATTTAAGGTTTCCCCCTGGTATTTACTTGGTCACTTAGACCAGCCAGTATCTCATGCATATGCCTTATAAGATCACTATTGCTCTGTCTTCCTATGCGAGACATCTTCTCCTATGCATAAATAGCAACATGTTTAGTTATATGACTCTAGACTAGTATTGCAATGAGAATATACAAGTTTATGCAAATGAAACTATGCCAAGTACAACCACAAGAAGAAACAATGGCCCGAAGCATTATTCTTATAACAAAATATCATACTAACATAAACGCCTTCACATCACCTAAAACCTCGAAAACTGGCCAAACAAAACAAAAATAGGAAAAATCAAGATGCAACGTCATGGCCGCTATAATACAGCCACGACGTGAGAGCTCTCGATTTTTGAAATTTTAGGACAGAGGGGACTGGTGCCGCAGCCTAGCTTTTGGCGTTGTGGTGCCTTTATTAGTAACCATATTAGCAAAATGCTAATTTTTCAGGTAAACTTCCGATGTGTACAACTTCGCGCTCCAACCTCCGTTTGACTTGATTCCAATCCCTACATGTCAATCTTGTTCTAATCTAACTATAAACACCAGTTTCACTACAATCCATCTCTATATGGAGATTTTGGACACCCGTGACTTATGTGGTCACTTTGTTACCAAAACACACAATCTATAGGCCCCAATTGCCAAACCAAGTAATTTGGCACTTGAAGACTATTCACACAGGTTCTATTTAACTCAACCAACTTATCCATGAAGGTTTCATCCTAGAGAAATCACTCCTACGAGATTTGATCCCTTGAGCCCCAATTTCACACAATGGACTACATGCTCAAAACACATATATAAGGACCAAAACCCCCTTTGGGCTCACACATATGGCTAATCCAGCTTACAGACAAATGCTCCAACAACAATGACCCATATTGGGGTCCAAATCATCATCACACACATATAAACCATACATAACACATATCCACACCTATCACATATCATCCATCATCATTAATATCAACATATAATCATCTATATCATCAAAACATCATCATCACAATCATCTTATTATCACACAGCATACAAATAATGCTCCCAAGATAACAAGGCCATAAACATAGACATATAACTTTACTAGGAACGGGTCATTACAAAAACCAAAGTGGTTAAACTACCAATATACTTGCTATTCCTGATAGTGAAGAGGACTGTGATTCCTTGGTCGTCTCCGGATTAGTACTAGAATCTTCACCTAAAATGTTAACCATTGAGGCTGTGAGATAAAGTCTTAGTAACTGGGACAAACACACACATACAACAATATCATCAACACCATAGATATATGCAAATGATGCAATGTGATACAAAATGTCATGGCACACATGTCTCTCTCATACATGGTTAGAACCACAAGCTAATGTCATCACACGACATCTCCGATAGATGATTCCCTTCCAAAAACCAGTGAAGGCTAATTTTGGAATATTAATAAGCTCATGTCACACTAATATAACCCGGCCAAAGGTCATACTAGTGCTTGGGCCATGGCTCTCCTTCCCTTGGACCACCCAAATTGGTGGTGATTTAGGGAATGTGCAATTCATTGCCACCTAACTCTCTGGGCCATAGGAGAATATTTAATAGTAGGGATCTTTCATCATATCATTTTTCATCTCATCATCACCTCCCAATCCATGTTACCTCACTTTACTCATGTGGTGATGATGTTCATGACATGCCACTATGCAATCATTATCATAACTATCATCTATGTCATGCTATCATATGAGTGTGTTATGAAATCACATATATACACATATCACTTCACACTTATCATCATCATGCACAAGTACCAAGGATCGAGATTCATACCTCATCTAGCTGTGTGCATACCATGATATGTATAGCAAACCATACACACACATAATGATATTGTGGTATGAATGGAAACATGCATATATATATAAATACCAATCAACAATTATAAAATAAACACTCGGTTACCTGAAATTGGTAGCACCACACATATAGGCTTAACCCACCCTCTCAACACTAAACACATGCTGAATCACCTCCGATTAGCTAAACAATCTCTACAACATCATAACATTCCCAATTAACATAATGTACACTTAACCAAAATCCATAACCCAACTAATTATACTTGATCCAAGGTTCCAACAACATATTCATGCACCAGTGGTCTGTTAGCAAGGCTGACTTCCCAAGAGGGGGGTGAATTGGGAAGATTGAAATTTTTCTACACAAAGTGAAATGGGTGAAATAGCACAGTGTAATGGAAGCAACGTATAAAACAGAGCAAGCTGAAAAGTAAAGATAAGGAGAAGAAGACTCAGTAATTTATCCTGGTTCGGTCTATCCACTTGACCTACGTCTAGTCCCCAAGACAACTCTTGAAATTTTTCACTATACAACAAGAATTCAACGGGCTTCTTGCTAATACCACAGTACAACGAGTATGCTCTGTTTTTGGAGCTTTCTCAATCTCTCTAAGCACTTCTACAATGTGCTTCCCAATCCCCTTGTGATTTTCCCTCACAAGTAAATCTATCTTCCAGATGAAGATTAGATTGTATACAAAGATATAACTCTCTTGAATAGAGTAAATATGAAAATTAAGGTACAAATATTGAAGTTGAGAGGATAAAAGCTTTTGAGAAGAAGATTTGGCAGAAATTCGGTATATTCAAGTTTGATTCATTTTCCACTACTTCAAATGATGTTGTATTTATAGATTTTGGCCTTAACTATCCATTAGAGACTAAATCTATTCGTTGGGGAAGTTATCCAATGGTTACTCTGAAAAACTATCTGTTTACCAACCGCATTTAATGTTTCTGACATACTGAAAACCTCAATTTTGGTTGGTTAACAGACGAATTTCGAAGGAACCGAAGGTTAAAGCTTCCAACGTTACAGCACGAAGTTCGTCTGTTCATGAAGTGAAATTCGAATTTTGAAACTTACAAAATATTTTCACAATGTGACATACGAATTTTCAAGAAGAAATTTTTTCGGTTAAGTGTGAACAGTGTTTTCAATTTTCTACAGTGCCTTCGAAATTCGAATTTTGGAAGCCCAAAATTCGTCTATCTATAGAACGTTCAAGGAGGCACAGTAGTTCACTTTCTTCGAAATTCAAATGTTGAAGGAGTGACGTTCGTCTGTCAGAGAGATTCTTTTCAGACTAACTTCAACATTCGAAGTTACAAAGCTCTGTCATTCGTATGTCAATATTTCATTTCAACACACTCACAACCTTAACTTCTAAAATTCGAATTTTAATGTTCAAAGTTCGTCTGACAGAAAGCAGTTTTGAAACTTAAATTATTCTTGATCTCAGATGAACTTTAACATTGTTTCAGACGAATTTCTTCCATTTTCATAAGTTGTGTTTTATCTGAAATTCGAATTTTGAAGACTTAAAGTTCGTCTGTTTCAAAGAAGCTCCTTTCAGACTTATATGAAAATTCGAATGTTGGAAAGCCAAAGTTCGTCTGTCAGAGAGCATTTTTCAAACTCAATTTCTTCTTGATTTCAGATAAACTTCAACATTATTTCAGATGAATTTCTTTGGTTTTCACAAACTGCATTTTATCTGAAATTCAAATTTTGGAGACGTTAAGTTCGTCTGTCACTAAAAAGCTTCTTTCAGACTTTGATGAAAATTCGAATATTGAAGAATCAAAATTCATCTGACAGAGAGACATCTCTTCAGACTTATTCAATTTTAGCTCGAAATTCGAATTTCCAAAGGCAAAGTTCGAATTTCCAATATGACAGTTCAGTTTAAACTTTCAAACTTCGTCTGTTTGTGGATATTTTTCAAATAAGTCAAGATTTAACATAAAATCAAGGTTTAAAAACATCTTTTCTTAAAATCAAAATCTTTTACCCTCATTTAAACATAACAAAAGATCCTATAGAAGATCTAGCAGCTATTACTCAGAAATTCTTCACTTGAAACACTTTGATCTCCTTTGATATCTTCAATCCAAGCTCTTGGATGTTAGTTTGGAATCATCAAAACTCTTCATTCAACATGGTCCACATACAACCATTCAACTCATGCATCAACACATTCAATTCGGATTTTATACTTCCTCATCCATAATCAACCATGGATTCCACATAAATCATGCATACTCCCCTAAAACTCTTACCCAAACATCAATAACAATGCACAACACTTTATTGATCCCTTAACAAGCATTTTAACCAGTGGAATTCGACCCAACTAGAATCCCTAAACATAAATATGAAAATCACCCAAAAATCAAGCTTCTAGACTTTGAAAATTACTCTTCAAGGTCGAATTTTCCAAGCCCTAGCAGAGCTCCATTTGTTCTTCTCCAAATTCTTCTATTTTTTCTGATTGAAACCTTTCCAATTTAAATAAATTTCACGAATCTTACCACAATACCAATAAGCTCACCGCGGCACGAGTGCTCTTGGCCTAGAAATTTTTGAACTTCCATGAGTGTCTACCCACCGTAATGTGACCCTTCTCTATTTACATTTTCATATTTTGTCCCATTTTGATCCTTTCTCTAGTCTTGGTTCCTCCGGTTCTACACAAAATACAAGGCAACTTCTTATTAGCTTATGACTAAGTCCAGGGCGACATGTTGAGGGTTGTTACATAGAGCCATGATTACAAATTAAATTAGTACCAAACTCATATTTGTTGATTTAGCTAGTAATCCAAGAGCAGGTAAATTAGGTTTATCTAGGAAAGTTTGGCTTGCATGTCCTAATGGTATGGATCCTCTGGAAACTTGCCTTAGAAAACACATAAATTAATTACACAAAAGAAAAAGAACTTGACTAATGAGATTTAGAAGATGATCAATTAAAACTCTAGAAGAACTTGTCTCTAAATCCCTAACTATAATGACACCTACAAGATTGATCACTCTTTATGGTAGTTTGAGTTGTGTTCTGAGAGAACACAGAGAACTTAGCAATCCTTATTGAATAAAACACTCAATACTGTTAATCAACTCTTGAAAATTCACAAGTCATAAAGTGTTAGGTTAGTTGGTCACCCGAGAGGGAAGGTGAACTGGGTGATGTAAGATTTTTGTCATTTTGAAGTACAACCTAATTTCACCAAGTATTGCAGCAAAACAAGGATGAACAGAGTGTGATGGAGTAGATAAATGAAATGAGGAGATAAAGGATCAGATAGAAGAATTTATATTGGTTCAGTTCAAACCACTTGGTTTACATTTAGTTCCCAAGCCACTACTTGAGATTTTCACTATATCACATAAGTTTGATCCAGGCACTTGTGAAGCCTCAATACATCCCACAAGTTTTCGTAGGCACTTGTAAAACCACTCTCCTCACACTCTTATATGATGTGTAATTTTCCTTAGTGTTTCCCCTCACTAAGATTCTACCCAAAAATTTTAGAAAAGAATGAATATAGAATGAAAACTATCTCTTAGAGTAGATAATGCATTGAAAGTTCACTTTAATGAGGTGGATATAACTCTGAATGTTGATACAAAAAGATTTTATGAATTGTAGCAGTATTTTGGCACAAACTCACTTAAGATTTATTACCTATAAGTTCAAATAAGGCTCTATTTATAGATTTGTGGCTTAACTAGATGTTAGACACAAGATCTAATCGTTAGAAATGTTAACCAATGGTTACTCTGTAAAACTAGCCGTTCACCAATCGTATTTCATGCATCTAACATACTGAAATTCAAATTTTGGGTGTTAGCAAATGAATTTCACAAAGACCATAAACTAAAGGCTTCAACATTGAACTTCCAAAATTCATCTGTTTAAGAGTAAAATTCAAATTTGGAATTTGTCAAATATGTCTGTGAATACCCTATTTTGTCCAGGAACTAAAAATATATATATATATATATATATAAATTGAAAAACAAAAGGAATAAAAATTCCCTTTTATGTAAGGAAATTAGTAATTATCATAAATGCAAATCTTTCAAAATCTAAAAATACTCTTGGAATCCAATTTCTTCCTTCTAGAATTTGAGATCTAAAATTTCAAATAAAAAAGGAAAAAAATTTTAAAATTAAAATCCTTTTAGTCTTAAAAGAAAGCAAGAATAATACAAATCTTCAAATAGATTAGATCTTGTTAAGAAAAAACAAACAACAAAAACGTCAAAAAATATATATAACAAAAATAACATAAAATAAAAACAATATAATATAAGAAAATAAAATAAAATAAAATAAAAAATAATTAAAAACAATTTACAAAAAAATAATAATATAAGAAATTATTAATTAATAAAAAAAGGGGTTGAAACTTGAGCTCTAATTTTAGGGCTCAGGCACGAGAAGCAAAGGGAAAAGAGGGACGGCCACGGAGGAAAGAAAAGAAAAGGCAGAGCAGAGACCGTGTGAGAAGAACAGAAAGTCAGAGGGAGCCGTGCACAAGAAGGACATAAAGAGGAGAGCTGAGCAAAGATGTGAGACAAAAAGGTAGAGGGATCGTGCGTGAGGGCCAGGAAGCAAACCTGCCATAGCAGAACATAAAAGGAAATCCCCACTACTCCATACCTCCATAGCAAAGAAAGGTAGCTGGTGTGGTTGCAAACAACCAGAACAGGGAAGCAAGTAGGTGGCGCACGAAAGCAGGGTTGAAAGGGTGTAGAAAGCAATCACACGCAGGAGGCCTCATTTTCTTCTACTTGCAGGAACTCTTTAAAAGGACCGAGAGGGCAATTGCAGAGGGGGACACCGAAAATTGAGAAATAGAGGAGAATTCGGGGGACACCGAAAACCCTAAAGGTTTGGATAGTAACAGAGAGGGCAACCAAAAGGAGGCTCAATTGAAATTGTACAAGGAAGGAAGGCCAAAGCAGAGCAACAAGGGTAGAGAACAACAAAAACAAGTTTTTTTCCTACACCATTGTCATTTGGGTCAGTTTAATTTACTGGTTATAGTTGGATTTTCTGGTCTTGTTTTCATAAGAGAGTATGTAGTTTTATGTGCCTGTGTTCTGTGTTTTAGGATTTGACTTACATGGCCAACTGATTGATTTAATAAATCAACTGCCTGTTGCATTGTTGTTTTGTCTAGAGCTTTTAGTATGTTGTTTCTGAAATCTTCTTTGTCATTAAGGAATTTTGTGTTGACAATTACTGGTTCTGCTGTGAAATTCTTGCTATGATATATTGCTGTTTGAGGTGTCCTATTTCAAATGATTATATTGATTCAAAAAAGGGATGCTAGGCTACTATTTACATCCATTAAGTTGACTACTGATAAGCTTTTAGAAAAATCGTTACTGGCCATGTAAGTCTCAATTCCTCTTGATTGTTTGATGTGAGTCTGGGGTTTTGTCTATAAAAATGAAAGGGCTTCCAATGATGAATGTGGATTGTCTTTGATGCACTAGAATGATGGTGATTTGCGTAGAGTGGTATTCCTTGTTATTAACTGGATTCCTTGGAGAGCTTGCATTACCATAAAGCATTAGTAAGAATACTTGACTTTAAAATGCATACAAGGAATTAAGCAGTTATGGTCTATTGTTAAGATGTTGTTAAGTAAAGCATTGATGCTACTGTCTATGTTTCTCTAAGATTTTTTGATGCCATTGAAAATGCTTAAGCTTAGAGGTTGGTCCAAATGATAGGGGAGCATTTGTTGTCTTAGGAAACTAGTCCCAGAGTTGTGACACTAGTTACCCCATACCTCTGTTTCCTGATACTATCCTGTTATTCACATAGGGAGCTCAATTGAACACCACTTAGGTAGTGTCCCTCTTCAATGAATACAATATGCTAAACACATATTGATGATGCCTGATGCCCTACATATTTTAAGATTAATGAAGAGTAGTGTTTACATTCTTAAAAACATCCTTGGTCTTATAGATCCTTTTCTTTGGAAAATGATATAACATAGGTTGATGTTTAGTGTTCAGGAAGTGTCAGGAAATTAAGTCCCACAGGCTTGCACGGCATCTAGTCCTTTACAATTTCAAGGGTATGGTTTCTAGATTCATTTCCACCAAGTGTTATAATTTTTGAGTGATCAAAATTATGCTCAAGGTGGTAAGTACGTGTCTACACCATTGGCTTAATGCTTTGTGTGGCACCTGTTTCATGTTCAAGTTTTATCTTAAGTTAGACGCCCAAAAAACCTCACGATTTAGTTGTTTCCCCTTTAATAAGAGTATATATATATATATATAATAATTATAATAAACGAGTTAGTCATTATGCCACATGTGGTTCAAAACCCACGTAGGTTACTGAATTAACCATATTGTCACATGAGACTGTGAGTTTGTGTAGATAAGTGGATTGGCTTATGTTGTTAAATAAATAACTTTTGGCCTCTCAAATTCTCAATAAATATAATGATCTTACTTTTTTTGAATCCGTTATATTTTTTATGATTACCCAAATCACCATAACCTGAAGATTTCAGAATTTTCACAGGTATCTTAGTTGAGTATTGTCATGTAAGACTGCGAGTTCACGCAGATACACCAATTGGTTGGGTAACTTGTTATAAAAAAATAATGATAATAAATAACTTTACATATGTAGTTCTACTAAAAAAAATACGTGTCAAATATTTTAATCTTGGGTTAAGGTTAATAACAATATTATCATGAATAAGAATTAATTAGGCAATTATTTATAAAATAAATCCAATACAAAATTATGGTTCTGAACGCCACATACAAATATCTTTTAATTACTCCTTTTGAGAGGAAATACTAATATTATCATTTAAAAATAATAATAAATAGTAATTTACTTATATAATTATACCACATGAGGTTTTTTGGAACTCACACAGATATTTAAGTTTATTGAGTTGTCGTGTGAGATTGCGAATCCACGTAGAAACATCAGTTAAATAACTTTCTTTTAAGAAAATAACTATATTTCATAAAAAATAAATTATGATAATATAACAAGTTTTTCCAATCTTATTTTAAAATATATAATAAAACCATTACTCGAAAATCGAAGAATAATAGTATTTTCTAAATTTTTGTTTTAAATGTATAATAAAACCTTTATACCGTAAGGTTTATAACTTTCACAGGTATTTAGGGATTCGGTTTATCAAGTACGACCACGAGTTTGCAACAGGTAGATCAATTTTCTTTTTTTAAAAAAAATTAAGGAAAAAAAAAACAAAAATTTTAAAAGTGTAAAAAATATGATGATTTTTCAAAAGTCAAAAATCAAATAAAAGTATTTTCAAAAAACTAAAAAAAAATAAAAAATATTTTCAAATAAAATAAAATAAGAGTAAGTAAGCAAAATTAAATTATCTTTTACAAATTAAAACACACCAACTCAATCTCAGAAATTTGTTTTGTTTGCAAAAAGGTGAATTATTTTTAAACAACTTACTCCTATTACAAAATTATACAAAATTACAATTAAAATGCCCACCAACTGACACGCATTTTTAGTCTGAACTACGTGGACTTTGATTCTCATCGCAGAGTACGTAAGCCCTAGGCTCTGATCCTGGATCAAGTCCTCCCTTGTAAATAAATAAATATTTTCCAATTTATTTTCTCAATTCATTTTCCTCATTTTTTTCTTAAATCTCCTTAATTTTTAATTTAATTTATTCTCTTTATTTTGTTTTCCAAATTTCCCAAATTTTCTCAATTTCTTTTTCCATTTTTTTTATTCTCCTTATTTTGTTTTTGAAATTTCTCAAATTTTCTTAATTCCTTTTTTTCTCTACCCTTATTCTTGCATGTGAATGATAAAAGAAAAATCAAAATACTTTTAAAATCATATTAATTTGCACAATCAACATAAGGTAACCGTTTATAGGAACAGGTGTCTTGGGGTGCCTAACACCTTCCCGACACACAATCGACTCCAGAACCTAACTCTGATTACACAGACCATCCTTTTCCTCCTAAATTCGATTTTCTAAGATTTTCCCTCAGAATTTTAGTGGCGACTCCTCACAAGTCAGTTTTCATCTGGAAACCCGATTTGTCTGTCTTCTTTTCTTTTTGTTGCATTTTTCCTAGTGCGACAATATCCCATATTGAAACATACGAATTTTCATATTACAAGTGCATCTGTTTAGTATGAATAGTTATCTCATGTTTTTGCAGTGTACTTGAAATTCGAATTTTAGAAGCTAAATTCATCTGTTAGATGCTAGCTCAACATAGCACAAAAGTTTTACTTTGTGAAATTTAAATTTTGCACTTCAAAGTTTGTCTGTTGGAAACAAGCTATAACAAGACTCACAAGTTCTCATTTCAAAATTTAAATTTTGATATCCAAAATTTATCTATTAGAAAGAGTAACTCTGAGCTTTTTATGCATTTTAATATCATTCAAATTTTGACTAGACCTTAGATGAATTTTGCACATTTTACTAACTATGCTTAACTTGAAATTCGAATTTCATAACTTAAAATTCGTATATCAGAGATGATAACTCTAGAACTTTGAATTTCAGTAAGCAAAGTTTGAATTTTGCACAAAATACACATGAATCATAAGCAAAAATCGTCTGTTAGCCAATATTTCTTAATTCTAATGCATGATAATATCATATTTACTTAATCTAACTCATTTAAAACATATGGTAACAATATTAAATAAATTTCAAAAGTTAAACCACCTCAAGAACTAAGTGAAGACAAAATATACCTAATAGCTAGGTCTTCAAAGATTAAGCTCCACTTGGTTATTCCATTTTTGACATGCTCCCTTATGATCTACTTCTTCTTTGAGTGAGTCATTTTTTTATTTTTTTTCTTTATTTCAATACTCACTCTTCCTACTTGGACAATCCTACATTTGATGTATTGTACTTACAAACAAAGTAGTTAGTTCAATTTATATATCCAACTTATATTATAAAATCTAAGAGCATAATGGATATATTAATACATAGCATGATATATGCATTATAAAGACAATTAAATATATGTTAATACACATTTTATTTCTTTAAGGAACAATGTATATATTAGACAATCATGATGTACTTGTTCCTTATTATTTTATATTTATCATCATCAAAACTTATATTATATTAAACCTAACATAGAGTACGTATATAATGATGTTTACAACTCTTTAGAATGATTAGAGAATCTCATAAAATAGTTAATTACTTAATACCAAAGTTAAGAGACTTTCTAGAATACCCTAACTTGCTAACCAATTAAGGTAGATTATTCTATAAAATACTAGACACAAATACTAAATAGAATAACAAAAACTTTCCCAAATTACTACTAGACTGACTCCTACTTGCAAGTCAAGAAAAATCTTTCTAAATTGATCCAAACTTGCAAGTTAAGATAGAATGCTATAGATGATATCTCACAAATTAGGAAACAATTATCTAGAGAGAATCACAAGTCAAAATCATCACTCTACTTAGACTACTAAGTCACATATTTTCATTCTTTTTCTCTCTCATAGTTTGGGTTTTTATAACATAATTTTGCCTAATTAGGGCTTTTTAGTTGATTTTTATGCTTTAGCTAATTTTGTGTGTTTAGTGGAAATATAGGTTCATTTTTTGGAATTGTGTATATTTTGTGATTATTTTATAGATTCCATTGATACAAGGTCTATTCTTTCTATTTTAGTTGTTTCCACTATTATGTATTAATTATGTCATTCCTTATGAGCTTGCATTCAGGGTTTTTTATTCCTTCATCCATTAGAAGATTCCCACTATCCCATATGCTTGGTTTTTATTTCATGTTGAACCCAAAAATTCATTGTCTCACTCATATTTCACATTCTTATTTTACCCTTATTTAATGCTTCCACTTGATTTTCATTTTAATTAGGGAGAATTAATTAAAAGAAACATACAAGAAACTTATTTAGCGAGAGGAACCATTTCCTACCCATCTTGTGTTATTATCCCTACTAATCTGTGTCACTTCCTGCGAGAAGTCCCTCACCATAAATAAGTTCCTTACATGGTTCTTCTAATTAATTCTCCCTTTTAATTATGCTTAATGATTTTGGATTTAATCACTTGACCGTCTTTTTAAGCACATAATTAAACATAATCTTAATTATTAAGTTTGGTCAAAGTGATTAAGGATTGTTGATTAGATAGAATTAAAGTTTTGATCATCTATGGATATTTTGGTCATTTTTTTTGGAAAACTATTTTCGCCCTATTTTATTAGGATTTTGTAATTCCTTTCTTTAGAAATAATTTTTGAGCTCTTAATTCGTCCCTACCTAGCCTTAATTATGATCTTAATTGGGTTATTTAATTAAACTTAAGTTTTATGTCATCATGTTATTAGGTTATTATGTGAACATCTTACTATCTTGTGTGTAACATTTTTCAATAGGTTATGCCATGGCTAGGTGGAGGGATTACTCGGCATCTATATGGAGATTATATGGCTTCTTCTTAGCATTCCATTGGTCCACCTAAGCCTTTCCTAATCCACCTCACTTCCAACTAAGCATCACTTATCCTACTCAACTTCTACCTCACTTTTTTACACCTACACTTCCTAACCCTCACCATACCCCTAAACCCTATCTCTCTCCCTTCCATTTGTGGCATCACATTCCTTGTTCTCATCTTTCATGCTCTAATGGATCTCCTCTTCTCTCTTTTCGTTTTCTTCATTTTCCTCTCACATCTTCCTTTGATTTGCTTAAATTCATCCATTTAACCCTAATTTCTTTCATATTTCCACCTTTCCTCTACTTCCTATCCATCATTTTCATCAAATTCTTCCAACCTCACTTCGTTTCCCCTTTGGCTAAAGGTTGTTCCCTAAAAAGATCCAAATAGTTCATGAGTTTTGACATCATCTCATCCATTTTTATCCTTTTCAAGTAGTTTAACCATCATCTTCTCAACCATTTCATCATGATTTTGGCTCTCTTTGCTCCTCTTGGTGGCAAGTTCAAGGCTATAGAAGGTTAAGGTCCTAGGTGGATCAGCTATGGTGTGAGGTGAAGAGAAGATGGATTGTTGAAATACATTGAACTATCACTATAAATATGAATGAATGTTGAATTGAGCTTGATCTTCAATTGGTACAGATATGAAAATTTTCGAGTTATGCCTCATTTTTATGTTATTTAGATTAATTCAATGGTATTTGATGTAATCTAGGTGATATCATGTGTGGTTTGGCTATTTAGGGTTTAATTTGTGTGATTAGACCAAATTAAGTGATAAGTCCAAATTTTAAGATTTAATTAGAAGCTTAATCACCACCATAATTAAGTTAATTAAGTGGTTTAGATAAGCTTATGTGATTCAATTAACACTAAAGTAAGCTATGGTTAATTGAACACTCAAATTGAGCTTAGTTGTTAAGTGTCAAAACTAGTTAATTATCTTAATTAATCTCATTCCATTCATAATTAATTAATTAATTGAATTAACTAAGAATAGGCCCACCTACTTTTGCAAGGCTCATAGTTGATTCACTATTCTATTCATTCACCTTTTTAGTCCATTCTCTTGTTTGTTTTCTCATTTAGTTGGTGCTTGGCACCTAGTTCTATTGTTCTTTGTTCAGTATTTGCATTTCCATTCATTTGTCATTCCATTTTCCTTTCTTTATTTGCAATTCTAGAATGCCCCAAATTAGTTTAAATTCAATATTCAAATAGGGTTGCCTTAGTCTAGGATTCTAGTTGCATATATATAGGATAATTGCATATGCTTTCCATACACATTCATACATACATTCAGACACATATATAATTACATTCTCATTTATTTAGTGTCAATTGCCTTTCATCTTTGTCATTTTCATGTTGCATTTAGCTTGCAATTCATTTGCATTCTTGCTTCATCATCCTAGGCTTGCATTAGTGCACCTAGATTAGGTTAGATTAGCTCTCTAGTTTATATAGGTTCATTTGTCACCTCTGAAGCGAAATGACCTAGCTTATCCTCTATACTACACAAGGCATTGCAAACATGATGAATATTGTTATGTTGATGAATAGTATGCATCCCCATGGTTTATTATGTATGATCATATGGCATGTTAGCATGGTAAAGGATGACATGAGTTGGCATGTTAGCATGCATTAAGCATTGTCACTAGTTATATATTGTTGAGGCATGATGTTATTGGGTGATGATGCTCTAAATACCATATGGTATGCCACTTCACTAAACAGCACACGAGATCTTATATTCAAGCAATGTGGCTTATGTTATCCCAGTCACTAAATAATCACCCTTTGGCTAGGAGACTCAGGTGGATGTGGATTAGGGGTGTACATTCTCTAAATAGCCACCAATTTGAGTGGTTTAGAGGAATGAAAGCCATAGTCCAACATTTAGTGATGTGGCCTTTGGCCAAGTCACAATTATTGGGAGAAGAGTTTGGTGGTGACTTCGGAATCAATTGTCATAAGGTGTTGGAAGGGGACCACTGGTCAATGTTACATAGTTATGGTAACTAGCCTATAATTCTAGCCATGTGTTGACGGAAATTGTGTCCGCATATTATTCATCGTAAGCATTTATATTTAAATATTATTTTGGAACCATATTTTGTATATGTTGTTATATCCTTGGTTACTAAGTCGTATGTTTCACCCCATGGCTAACAATTCCATGTGAAGGATTTTGTACTAGCAAGGAAAAGGCTAAGGAGACTTAGCTCTTTAGAGGATTGAGGGTATAGCAATGGGTTTTGGGGTAGTGACCCCTTTCTTGTTGTATTTTGTTGCTTTCTTCAGTAAGGTGTCAACTATAGTAATTATGTAATACTATGTGTAACAAGATATGTACCATGTTTAGACTTCCTTATACTTCATGTATTGATAGTTATTCTGGATTTAGGCTTTTGATAGTGTTTGTGGCTTGCTGTATGGTAAATGTATCTCATCTATGACTATTGGTGTCTAGATCTTATTGTTTTTGTGTTCTAGGTGGGGAACTTGTTGTCCTACATCCATTTTAATGCGTTTAGTTGATTTTATGCTCGATTGGATCCATGGGCCCTTTATGTGAAAATTGAGCATGTGAGTTTTTAGGGTGAAGTAGAGTTCAAGGAGTTCAAAACCAAAAGGAGTGGATTCTTTAGGCTGTAATCTCCTTGGACAAAGTTCTTGGGTTCCTTGTGACTTGTTAGAATGGTTTTGGTTGCCAAAGGATTAGTGGTTTATGATTTGGAATGGTTGATGCCTTGTTTGGATCCAAAAATGACCATTTTGGTTTTGAATGTTTAAAATCTTCATACAAAGGTATTTTGAGTTGTGGTTTGTACATGTAATTAGCTAAGGTGTAGAGTAACTTGTAAGCTTTGGATGTTACATTGTTCATTTTTTTGCTAAAAAAATGCCTTTCATGGTTTTTGCCACCATCACCTAATTAAACCATTTCAAAACACTACCATATTTTTCCTAACAAAGTTTAATATATGAGAAAGGCCATTAGAATTCACTCAACCACACACCACAACTCTGTGAATCAAATTTTAACCTCTTGAACCCAAATTTTCCTTTATAAACAAATCCTGCAACTATTTGAAATTTGTCAAAACCATTAAAATTAATTTTTAATCCATATTATCATTTAATTATCCTTTAATCAAGCTCTTAATCATGTGGCATGTTACATCATTCTAGGAAGAAAATGAAGAACTCTACAACCTCATGTAAGTATTGAAGAGAAAATTCACAAAATTCTTTATTCAAATATGAAGAAAAGTGATGCTACAAAAGAGTTTAAATAGAAAATGTTTTTTACTCCTAAGAAGATAAGTGATTCCTTAGAGATAATGCTTGTCCACTTAAATTTTAATTCAATTTCAATGTAAATTATAAGTTGGCCTAAAAAATTCAAGTGATAACCAATCAAAATTTTCTAAACTAATTCTAAAAAATAAGGGCAAGAAAGAAAATTCAAATTAAAAGAACTCCTATCCTAATCCTAAAGTCACTTGTTCATTAACTAAATCACATGATCAGCCTATGTGGTGTCTAATTTTAATATTAATCAAAGCATTTGACTTTTTTAATGAGTCACATACTCACTTAAATATTGAATCTATTTAAGCACATGATCACTTAAATAGGAATATAACTTCATTAACCAACTTTAGGCTTGGACTTTTCTCTCTATTCAGATTTTAAAAACATGATTATCTCCTTTAAGCTCCTTAAGTACATCAATAATCTTTCATGGTCTAATTCAATATGTATTTGGACTCAAACAAACAAGATTAAGGCTTCATTTGATTTCTCCATCGGTGTACTAACGTCTTAGGCTTTAATAAGTTGAAATATACTTCAATTAGCTTTTCAAATCTCATAAACACCCAACTTGACGTTGAAATTCCTGAGGCCAAGTCTTGCACTAGGTTCGAATCATGCAACTTGTTAAATGAGCACTCCAACTTCACATGACTTATATATCAAATCGCTGTCATGCCAAAAGGACAAGTCATAAGTTTTTCTGTCGAGGTGTCATTCCTAAATCGTAACGGACTTTAGTGATTTATTCAATTTGATTCAATGTCAAATTTCAATATCATAACAATTGTTAAGATTTTTTTTATTACATCAACAGAATTTACCTTTCCTCCTCCTACAATCAAAGCTTGATGAAACTGAAAATATCCCTCTATCTGTACTGTCCATTTGTATTTTTTTTGGGGCCAAATTTTAGTTTATATTTCTTAAAATAATACATCTTGCCAAATTCATTTATCATTGGTCAAATTTCAATTGTCAATAGAATCTAGACAATTGATGCCCAAAAATAAAAAGAATCTATACAAATTTCAAGAATACAAAACAGTATCAAAATAACTAGTTAATTGATGATTATTCCATGGATATATATTAGTTATTAATTTAACAATGATGTTACGAAATTTATGAATATAAAAATTAACAAAATAAAATTTTTAAGGTAAGATTAATAATTTAAGTGAAAATTAATAATATAAAGTAAAATTAATCAATAGAAAAAGTGGTATTTTAACTTTTTACGAAGTTTCACTTTAATTCTTTAACTTTATTCTATTTCTTTTTAACTTTTTAAGTTTTCAAAATGTAATCAAAAGCATATCGTTAACTATAATAGCAGAAAATGTTAATAATGCATTCTCAAATACTGATAAAATATTTTTCAACACTGACACATTTGTCCAACTATTTTTTGATAAAAAAAATCATACGATTAATATTTTGTTTGAAAATTAATAATATAAAGTAAAATTAATCAATGCAAAAAGTGGTATATTAACTTTTTACTAAGTTTCACTTTAATCCTTTAACTTTATTCTATATCTTTTCAATCTTTTAATTTTCAAAATGTAATCAAAAGTATTTCTATCACTAACATTGTTAACTACATTAATAGAAAATGTTAATAAAGCATTCTCAAAAATACTGGTAAAATATTTTTCAATACTAACACATTTATCCAACTATTTTTTGATTAAAAAGTCATAAGATTAATTTTTTGTTTAAAATGGGTCATTTGTAATTATTTATTTTTAATTTTTTAATTAAATTTAAAAATATTTTAAATCTAAAATTGATTAATACATGATGAAATAATGACTTGGCCATAATCATTAACATGTCAATATTAAATAATATTTTATTAGTGTATGATAATATTTTATTAATATTTTCTGTTAATTAAAAAACAATGTTAGTAAGGAGTAAAGTTTTAATTACATTTTTAAAATTAGATAATTAAAAAAAATAAAGTTAAGAAAAAAAATGCTTTTACCTTAATTAATTTATCATAATTAGTAAATTCTTTTTGTTTTACTTGTGTTAAAACTGATTTCATAATTTATTTAGTTCAATGTGTCAATCAATAATATCTCAATCAATACCTTAAAAGACGTCATTTTCCCCTTATCTTCCACATGTGTGGACAACATGTGATTGAAATTGATCCAATAAGATGTGTGGACAACATGTGGGTCTCGTGAAGATTTTTAAGAACCGAAAAAGATATTTTAGAATCATCATAGAAAAATATTGATAAATAAATAATATTAATTAAAAATTTAATTAATTTAAATTAGGAATTTAGTTTATCCAACTGCTAAATTTTTAAATTGAATCTTTAAAATAATATTTTCAGTTAGTTATAGGTAGTAAATTATCTTTTTTTTCTTTTAAGAATTACTAAGATACTAAATGCCCCTTAAGAACAAAGTGGGACCCACGACTTTAGCGGCAAGAAAGTTCAGGAAAAGATGTTTCAGAGTTCTAAGACATAAAATTATCGCAAAAGACTATGAAATTTATGAGTATCCAAGAAGAACCACCGGCTGCTTGGCAACAAAAAAATTTGAGTGGAGAAAAATATCCCTTGAATATGGAGTACTGAAAATGGTTCTCATAAATTAGAACTACTTGAAACGTCACTTGGAAATATTGATTGTCGCAATTGGAAATTTTTTTAAATCATTCTTTTACACTAAAATATGGAGTATTAAAAATTGTCATGATCAGTTTAAATTTTTTTTAAATACCATGTGAAAATTTTGGTAGGACCAAATGGATTTTTTCAAAAGTACATTTTCTACACTATATTATGAAGTGCTAAAAATAGTTATAACAAGAAGTTAAGATGAAAATTTCCCATATTTCCAAATGAAAAATTTTTAAGTATGATAACAAAAATTTTCAAGTGCCATTTAAAAAATGTCTAACTACTAATAACATTTTTTCAACACAAAATTTTAGGATAGAGAAAAATTATAGCTTCAGAAAAAATTACGTGAGATAATTAAAATATTCAAATGACATTCAAAAAGATTTCCTACTCATTATAACTATTTTCAAAACTTCATATTTTAGTATAACAAAAAATAATTTTATAAAAATTTCTAACGTAACTAGAATTTCAAAGTATAGTTTGAAAAATTTCTAAGTGCGCAATTTTCAACGATACATATTTCAAAGATATTTGATACATATTTCAAAGATATTTTTATTCGTTGAAAATTTATTTCTTCGACCAGAGTTTCAGGTCCTTTATGGAAATTCATAAATTTAGAAGTCTTTTATAAGAATTTTCTCCCACAACTGGATCCTAAAATATCTTTTCCCTAAAAATTGACAAAACACAACCAGACAATGAGTAACATGAGAGTGCCTTTCACTGCCGAATTTAGTCCAAGCAGCGTCTCTGTAGCCGTCAGAACATTTGGTCTACTTTTCAAATAAAAACCAAAAAAGGGCTGCCAAGCGTCTTATCACGCACAAATTGTCACCCAAAGGCCAAGAAGAGTATTCATTATTGCAACTTTTTCTCAAAAGACAAAAAAGGCATTGCAACTTGCAAATTATTTTTTAACTTTTCAGGAGTAAATAGCCAGGATATCAAGATTGAGGAGAGCTTTTGTATTAAAACATATCTATATTTCCAAGTACTGAAAAGAGTACCATAACCAGAAGCACCATGGACTACTTTACACTTATGCTGCTTATCTTCCTTCTGGTTGCAGCCATTCGTTTCTACACTTTCATCTTTAGCATCAAAAACTCCAAATCTCCTAATAAGCTCCCACCAGGGCCTTACCCATATCCCATCATAGGAAACATCTTGAAACTTGGCACCCAACCTCATGAGTCACTAACTAAACTTTCTAATATCTATGGACCAGTTATGACTCTCAAGCTAGGCAATATAAACACCATAGTCATTTCTTCTCCAGAAGCAGCTAGAGAAGTTCTGCAAAAACATGACCATGCTTTCTCCTATCGGTCAATCCCGGACACATTCCGAGCATACGGCCACTGTGAGTATTCGGTGGCGTTCTTGCCCCCATTACATCAGTGGAGAGTCCTCAGAAGGGTTTGTGCTACAAAAGTGTTCTCCTCTCAACAGCTTGACGCTACACAAACAATTCACCAACGAAAGGTCCAAGAACTACTTGACCATCTGGATGAAAGCAGCAAGAAAGGTGAAGCTTTGGATATTGGTGAGGCTATTTTTACCACTGTCCTTAATGCCATATCGAACACTTTTTTCTCTGTGGATTTGGCTGGTTATACCTCGGATAAGGCTCACGATTTTAAGGATCTGATGTGCGGCATAATGGAAGAAGCTGGAAAGCCTAATGTTGTGGACTTTTTCCCAGCACTTCGCCTGCTTGATCCTCAAGGTTGTCGTAAGAGGATGGAAAGTTACTTTGAGAAGTTGATTCGGATCATTGATGATCTCTTGGAAGAAAGATTGCGTTTAAGAAGTTCAGAAATTGAATCCAAGGATGTTTTGGCTTCTTTGATCGAGGTAATGATGGAAGAGAGTTCACAAGTTAGCCGCCACCATGTATTGCACTTGTTTATGGTGAGTTAAATTTTTAGTCACTTGGCTTTCTATGTAAATTTAAAATTAAAGAAAGTAATACTTATGCTTAGAAACACTATAAAATTAATTTCAATAAAACTTTAGGTAAAAAATTCAAATTGAAATAATAAAAATATAAAATAATAAAATTAAGATAATAATATAGTAAGGATAGTCATGACACCCAGTGAAAGCCATACTCTTCATGTGGCATGTGACTATTCATGTGACATGTGAATGGTATAGCATGACTATTTACTATTAAAATAATTACTTACTAATTGTTGTTTGTATGACATTTTATATATATATATAGAGAGAGAGAGAAGGGGGGGGGGAGGGTGTGAGGGAGGGGGAAAGAGAGGAAATAAAATTTGAGTCACTAAAAGATAAAAGCAAGCTCTGAGAACTATATCAATCTTTGGAGTTATTCTCTAAATATTTTGTAAATAATTATAGCCCCAAAAAAATCCAAATTACAAAGAATTTAGGAGGAATCCGTTTGATCCATTTATTGACTGCAATTTACGATTGCTTGCAAACATTCTAGATAAGATTATTAAGAATATTTTCCTACTAAATAACTATTCCTCCACAAAGCCAAAAAGAAAACTAAAAAGTTATGTCTACAGTTGTGCTTATATTCCATTTTGTAATTAAATTAAACATGATAACTTTATATTTAAATAATGCTTCACATATATTTCTTCATTGTAACGAGAAATATATTAGTAACAAGTTATATATTTCAGGATTTATTTATTGCTGGAACAGACACAACATCAATCACCCTAGAATGGGCAATGGCGGAGCTATTACGCAACCCAGAAAAACTAGTAAAAGCTAGAGAAGAGCTTAAACAAATCCTTCAACCCAGTGAACTTCCCGAAGAATCACATATCTCAAAACTTCCCTTTTTGAGAGCATGTGTGAAAGAAACCATGCGTTTGCACCCAGTTGCTCCACTTCTCGTGCCCCACAAATCTGAAGATGATGTAGAGTTATCCGACTTCCTGATTCTAGAAAATTCACGAGTCTTAATCAATGTGTGGGCTATGGGTAGAGATTCAAGGGTTTGGGAAACTCCAGATCTTTTTATGCCTGAAAGGTTTATGCATAGTGAGATTGACTTTAAGGGGCATCATTTTGAGCTCATTCCCTTTGGAGCAGGAAGAAGAATTTGCCCAGGATTGCCCTTAGCTGACAGGACCGTGCACATTATGTTAGCCTGCCTCCTCCATTGCTATGATTGGAAGCTTCCTGATGGTTTGAAGGCTGAAGACATGGACATGAGTGAAAAGTTTGGGATTGCCTTGCACAAGGCCATTCCTCTCCAAGCTATTCCCATCAAAGCTTATATTTCGTAGGTCTTTTTGATGTAAGGAAATTGCTACTTGTGTTAAGTGTTATGTTTCCTCAATTAATAAAATTATCAAAACTTCAGTAACTTGTAATAAATTTTAAATTCTCTATTGATGTCTAAAATGATGATGTCATCGTATTGTGGTTCTCTCTTTTATTCCCTTCGTTTCTCTTGTTGTAGTCAGCCTTTTCTAAAATACTACTAATTGCATCATTCCTAGCTGCCAACAGCTTAAGGCGGCACAACCCTCTCTCCCTTTATCTTATCTTTTAAAAGATAAGCCTTGGATTAATGCTCATTTGTTTACTGTACAATTAGATATATTCACTATTTCTTTCTGTGTTTTGATTAGCTTTCTTCGTAGAAATTATTTTCTTTTATTGGGAGGGAATTGACTGACATTTTGCGTGAAATCTTTCTTGTCTTTTCATTGTGAAAAATTGTCGTGAGGTTTGTTTTGTTCACTAAAGATGTAAATCCACTTTTTTTCGGTTCAGCTTTGTGACAAAATTCATGCATCATCCTACTCCTCGGACTTTCTTAGCAAATAGGAGTTTTGCAATATGATGAATGATTAATTCCCCAATGAAGAAATTTCTTTCTTTAAGTTTTTTTTTCGGCATAAACACCCAGTGAGCAACAAATATTTAATATGATACCATTTCAAAAGCTCAAATTTAAGATTTTTTATTAAGCTGGTATAACCTCAACCCAATTGAACCTAGCACTTGATGTAATTATTTTATATCTTTAGTTGCATGGAAGTATTACCTTAGGGAACTGTTGCCTAAATTCAATGAAGTTTCAACATGTCTGCTTAATACATAATATCAAGTCCTAAATAGTATAAAGTCCCAAGATACAGTTAGTAGTGCCAAACAGAGACCATATATATACCACCATAATCAGAGTATCCCGAGATATATACCACCATCATTACTCCAAATCAATGACTCTCTCCCTGGTGTGAGCTTTGTGACTCGTTCCTTAGTGAACGGTGTGTGACTAGATCTCCTTTGTGAGATTGCTGGATTTCTGCTTGTTGTTTTGCTGTTTCTTCAGTGGTGATGGTGCTTATGGAGGATAGAAGTAATGATGAAGTGGTCCGAGAACCATTGATTTGGAGTAATGATGGCAAGCGTAACCACATCAAAGTTTCTTTGGCTGGAAGATTGATGACGGAGAAGAATCTAAATCGTGTGAAGGTTTTGTCTATGATTCGTAAAGCCTGGAATCTTAATGATGGTTTGGATATCATTGAAGTAGAAAAGGACTCGTTTATTTTCAATTTTGATTCTGAATATGAAGGAAATCGAGTTCTTAGAGGTCGTCCATGGTCAATTCTTGGTCAGTTGTTGAATATTCAGGAACGGAAGCAACTTCAAGTTTTCATTGAGATTGATTTCAATTATGCACCGTTTTGGATTCAACTTCATCATGTACCGATGGAGGCAATGAATGTGAGTAATGCCATTCTTCTAGGAGGTAGGGTTGGTGAAGTTGTTATGTTGGAGAATCCGATGCTAAATGGTAGAATGCTGAGCTGTTTTATGCGGATCCGAGTACTTATTGATCTCCGAAGACCATTGGCGGTAGGATTTTGGATTCCAATGCCGGATGGAAGCAAAATTTGGATCTTGATTAGATATGAGAAATTACAAGATTTTTGTTTCAAATGTGGTAGTGTTGGCCATGAACCAAGGAGCTGTGGTAGTGAGAGGAAGCTTTCAACGGTTAAGCCGAATCAACCTAAATATGGAGCTTGGTTATCGACTCTTCCAGTTAGAGATTGGGAGGATGCTTTAGTTCTTGTGAGGAAAGAATGGTCGGAGGCTGATAGAAGACGGAAGAAGGAAAGGACTAATGCTAATATTCCTAGGCCATCAAGGAATATTGGTATTAGAATTGAGGATAGAGGTATTCAGGAAGGGAGATGTAATGCTCAAAAAGATCTGGTTACTTTTCAAGGCAAAGGAAAAGGCAAGATGCTGGATGAAAGTGATGATTGGAGGAGAGATTATTATAATAGTGATATTGAAGAGGAGATATCTGCGAAAAAAGGCGAGTGTTCGAATTCTAAAGTGGATACTTTTCATAAAGTCAAAGTTGACGTGGAAGTCAATGAAATTAAGAATAAGAATATAGTCAAAAATATTTCTAGTGGGCTGGTTTCTTATAGTGAAGGCCCAAGTATGTTTTGTAACAATGATTTTGGGATTGGAGATGAAATCGATGTCTCTTATTCGGACAGAGTGGATCATACTTTTTCTGATATGACTTCTGTGGATGAAATTAACAAGCCAATGTTGGCTATTATTCCTTATGAACAGAGGTCTATTGTCGGTGAAATCTCTGAGAAATTAAATAAAGTGAAACTGAAGCGAGTTGCTGAAGAACAAATATGCAGCGTAGATAGAAAGAGGAGAAAAGTTGAGATTCAGCCCGCAAGCTATAAATCTCATATTTCTATTTTTGCAGAAGGATTGAAGAAAGAAAGTGTGAAGTTAAAGAGATCCAGAGTTAAAAGGGTTAGTGCTGTGAAGAAAATAGCTAGAGGAGGTGGTGGTAAAATTCCTCATTGTGATAATGGACCAGTGGCTAATGAGGAGAAGAACTTGGTTGCTGATATTAATGGCGTGGCTGGCTGGCCTTCAACAGCCACCGGGGCACCATGAAGGTATTATCTTGGAACTGTCAAGGCATGGGGGTGGCCTTGACAGTTAAGTACTTCAAGGAAAATTGTAGAAAATTTAAACCCTCATTTGTGTTTTTGATGGAAACTAAGATGATTGATAGGAAGTTGAAAAAGATTAGACGAAGATGTAACTTTCAGAAGGAGTGTTATGTAGATCCTGTGGGTAGATCAGGTGGCTTAGCTTTATGGTGGAGAGAGGAGATTGAAGTGGAGATTCTTTTTTTAACAAAAAATCTAATTCATGCTTGTATTTCTTCGGGGAGCTTAAATGTTCCAAATTTTATAACTTTTGTATATGGAGCTCCTATTGAGAAGGAAAGATTAAAAGTTTGGGACAGATTGCGAAGTTTGGCAAAGGGTGTTATGGGTACTTGGGTTTGTATTGGAGACTTTAATGATTTTGCATGGCAATCTGAAAAGGAAGGAGGCAAGGAAAGAGCAGTTAGGAAAATGCTAAATTTTTAGAGGCTATTACCAGATTGTGACTTAATGGATCTGGAATTTAAAGGCTCTAGATTCACTTGGAGTAATAGAAGATTTGGTAAAGCTCATGTCAAGGAAAGAATTGATAGAGGATTGGGCAATGTAGAGTTCAGAGAGGAATTTAATAAAGCCCAGGTATTTCATTTAGAACCCATTGGCTCTGACCATCATTTGTTGATTTTGGATTGTTGCTATTCTGATGAAAAAGTTCCAAAATCTTTAAAGTTTGAAGCTAATTGGGTTAAACATGAGAATTACCTTGAGGTTGTGAATAAAGGTTGGAGAGGAAGTAAATATTTTGTTGATAATGGAGTTCGAGAGGTGGTGGAAAGATTAAATACTAGTAGGAATGCATTAATTGAATGGAGTAAAAAGGAGCTTCCTAATAATAAAAAGTTGATTGGTGAATTAAAAATGAAGTTGTCTGGTTGTTATGAAGGTTCTTTTACACAGGAAAAGGCTAATGAAGCTGAAGCTTTAATAAGAAAAATTGAAGAAGCTTGGGATAGGGAGGAGATCTATTGGTGGCAGAGATCGAGATTGAATTGGCTTCAATATGGTGATAGAAATACTAGATTTTTTCATAGTACAACTATTCAAAGAAGATTGAGGAATAAGGTTTTACGTTTGAAGAATGAGGAGGGTAGCTGGCTAGAGCAAACTGAAGATATTGGTAATTTGTTTGCATCTTTTTATTCTGATCTTTTTGCTAGTAAACCTAATGAATCTATGGAAGAAGCTTTGAAGTATGTGAAGAAGGTGATAACTGATAGTGATAATGATTTGTTGTTGAATGAAGTTAGTGATCATGAAATGGAGAAGGTTGTATTTGATATGGGAGCCTATAAATCTCCAGGTCCTGATGGTTTTTCTGCTTTGTTTTATCAATCTTCATGGCCAGTTGTGAAGAAGGAAGTTTGCACAATGGTGAGAGATTTTTTTGAAGGTAAAGCACTATTGAAGTGTATTAATGATACTAATATAATGCTTATACCAAAAATTGATAAGCCTGAAACTGTTAATCAGTTTCGTCCTATTGGCTTATGCAATGTCTCTTATAAAATCATTGCAAAAATCATTACAAATAGAATGAAAAGTATAATGACCAAATGTATATCTCAGCAGCAGAGGGCTTTTGTAGCTGGAAGATTGATATATGATAATGTGATAATTGCTCAAGAGGCTTTTAATTACTTGAAGAGAAGGAAGAAAGGAAGCAGGGTGGAGTTGGCCTTGAAGATTGATTTAAGTAAAGCTTATGATCGTGTGAATTGGAGTTTTCTGAAGGAAGTAATGTTGAGAATGGGTTTTTGTGACAAATGGGTTCAATAGATAATAGAGTGTGTTTCTTCTATCTCCTTTAATTTGCAAGTTTCAGGGAAAAAAGTTGCAAAAATAGTTCTAGGGAGAGGGATCAGGCAAGGAGACCCACTGTCTCCTTACTTGTTTATTATGGTAGCTGATGTGCTTTCCTTAATGATGCAGTATCATATTGAAGCAGGGGATCTGAAGGGTATTAGATTATCCAGAGGTGGTCCAGTGCTTTCCCATTGTTTTTTTGCTGATGATGCCTTGTTTTTTGTAAAGGCTGATACGGTGAATTGTATGATTTTGAAGAAAACATTGGAGGTTTTTTGTGCAGCTTCAGGATAGGAAATGAATCTGGATAAGTCTTGCATATTTTTCTCTGCCAATGCTGATTCAGTTATGAGAAGTGAGATTGCAGAAGTATTGGGCATTAATTTTTCAAATCAGCTTGGCAAGTATTTGGGTTTGGCTGTGATATGGGGGAGATCCAAATCAGATGCTTTGTCTTTTATCAGGCATAAAGTTAGTGGTAAATTGCAGGGGTGGAAACAAAAGTTGCTTACTTTTGCAGGCAAGGAGACTT
This sequence comes from Adenanthera pavonina, assembly GCA_026686845.1. Lineage (NCBI taxonomy): Eukaryota > Viridiplantae > Streptophyta > Magnoliopsida > Fabales > Fabaceae > Adenanthera > Adenanthera pavonina. Next base: position 19,923,331 of record JAIVEN010000005.1, on the reverse strand, counting down.
TAATTAAGGCAATGGCTAACTCAATACCTGTGTATCCAATGTCATGTTTCTTATTGCCTAAAAAAGTTTGCAAGGAAATTGATGCTTTAATTTCTGATTTCTGGTGGAATCAAAATGAGCAGGAAGGAAAAGCAATTCATTGGAGGAACTGGGATAAAATGACAGCAGCCAAGAGAGATGGAGGTATGGGTTTTCGTAATTTTCATGATTTTAATAGAGCCTTGCTAGCAAAAACTGCTTGGAGAATAATTCGTAATCCTAATGATTTGTGGTGTAAAATTCTTAGAGGGATTTATTTTCCTAGTGGTGATTTTATGAATGCTAGGAAAGGTTATAGAGCTTCTTGGTGCTGGTCCAGTATAATTGAAGGAAGGGAGTTATTAAGAAATGGATTGATGTGGCAAATTGGTAGTGGAAATAAGGTGAAAGTTTGGGGTGATAGATGGGTTTCGGGAATAGATGGTGGTAAATTGCATAATAATCATGTGCATGAGGATGAGTCTGAAATGATTGTGTCTGATTTGATTTGTAATGGTAAATGGTGTTTAGATAGTATTGAAGGAAGAATTAGTGAGGATGAAAAAAAACCAGATGTTGAAAATTCCTATTCCTAGAATTCCTTATGATGATAAGATGATATGGATGTATTCTAGGGATGGTTCCTATACTGTTAAGTCTGGTTATCATTTTGCTAGGAAGGATGTCAATAATGTTGTGTGTGATCCTAGTTGCTCTTATCAAATTCCTACTGTATTATGGCAGAGTATATGGAAAATTATTGTTCCTCCTAAGGTTAAACAATTTCTGTGAAGAATGTTAAGTGGATCTTTAGCAACAAAAGAGGCTCTGTGGAGGAGGAAGTGGGCTAGGGATCCGATGTGCCCAATTTGTGGTGAGGAATTGGAAACTATTGAACATTTGTTTTTTTTCTGCCCTTGGACTGTAAGATGCTGGTTTGGGTGTTCTCCAAATTTGATTGTCGAGAATTATAGCATTTGTAATGTGGGGAAATGGTGTGAAGAACTGTTTTTGAAGGAAAGTGGTTTGGATGACTATGGGAAAGCATTTGTAGTTGGTTTATGTTGGGGTATTTGGAAGGAGAGGTGTGATTATGTGTTTAATTCAGGGAAAGTAGATGCTGGCAAGGTGATTAAATACTCTGAAGATCTTATTGCTGAATTCTGGAAAGCCAAAGAATTATTGTCTCCAAAGAAACCTGTTTCTTCTTGCAGAATGTTACAGTGGCAAGCTCCTTCTAAAGGTTCTGTGAAGATTAATGTAGATGGATCTTTTAATGGGAGTGCAGGTGTTGGCTTAGTTTGCAGAGATTGGCATGGATCTTTTGTTGGAGGTATGTCTCTTTTTGTTAATACCAACTCTGCCTTTATGTCTGAGTGTATTGCTGTGAAGGAAGCTCTGTTGATCAGTAGTAGATTTCCTGACTATGATGTTGTTCTTGAGATGGATTGTGAGATGTTCTATAACCTGGTGACTGGAAAATCTAGTGGTGTATATGAGTGGCAGGCTGAACCTTTGTTGATAGATTTATTTTCTCTAAAGCAATCTTATCCTTGTGTATCCTTTTCCTTGGTGGCTCGCCAAGGCAACTCTGCTGCAGATCATCTTGCAGCGTGTGGTGCTAAGAAGATGTATCCGTTGGGATGGCTTGATGAGGCAACATCTTCTTTGTCTGTGTTTTTAAGGAAAGATTGTTTCAGAGAAGATAATTCTAAAACTATTGTTCATATTGTTTCTTTTGTTAAGGATGGTATAGGTTGAGTGTCTTTTAGGTTTTTCTAGTTTGTTTGGATTTATTTGTAGGTTATATTTTAGGTTGTTTGTTTTCTTTTCTTGGCTTTGGCTATTGGTGTTTGTAATATTTTTGATATTAATAAAAATTCTATTTTGTTCCAAAAAAAAAAAACTAGCAATGCCCAAAATAAACCCTAAACCACTCAAACTTTTATCTCCATCTCCTTCACCAAGATATTTTGCATATGGAGATTAAACATTCAAAGCGTAAGAATAATTCACTAAATAAATTTCAAAAAAGAAAAACTGTGACAAAAAGAAAGCATGAAAGGATGTTTGTGAGTTCCATCTGATATCAGCATGAAACAACAAATAGGAGTTTTGGTTCAGCTTTGTGACAGAATTCATGCTTCATCCTACTCCTCGGACTTTCTTAGCAAATAGGAGTTTTGCAATATGATAAGTGATTAATGTCGCAATGAATTGATTTCTTTCTTTAACCATTTTTTTTCCAGTATAAACACCCACTGACCTGGATCTTTCCCAACAAATATTTAACATGACAACATTTCAAAAGCTCAAATTTAAAACTTTTGATTAAGTTGGTATAACTCCAACCCAATTGAACCTGGCATTTGTTGGTAATAATTTTATATCTTTAGTTGCACAGAAGTGTTACAGCACGTCGAATGAAAATAAACAGGGCAATAGCATAAACATCAGCGGCAGTCGACTCACAAGAAAATAAACAATTTCTCGGCAGCTGCAACCTCCAGAGAAATCAGATGCACCGCCAGACAAAGAACACGACCGAAAACTTCAAACACGTTAGGAACAAGATTTGGGGACGAAGTAACTCATTAACCATGACAGAGCTACGATTTGGGAGATGAGAGGGGAACAGAGTTCGAATATTGGGAATAAGTACCAACATAAAGAAATTATTTTGAAAATGGGACCCAAACCAAAGATAAATCAAATATTAACCAATCAAATCAAATAGAGTATTAACCAAATTAATATATTTTTACCTTTATATATTAAATAAAAAATATTATAAATAAATTTTATAATTTAATATTAAAATTTAAAATAAGTTATTATTCATAAGTAATCACATTTTTTAATACAAAATAATTAATTAATTATTTATTATTATATTATTTGTAAAGTAAATTTATTATTATTAATAATTTTATATCATAATAATACTTATACAACATTATAATAATAAAAAAGATAAATTTATACACAAAATAATACTATTTAGTACTAAAAATAATATTATTTTATTTTTAAATTAAAAATAAAAAAAAATTGATTGGTTCAAACTGATTTATGGCTAGGTCATGACCGGTTCCACCAGTTTTCAATTGGTTCGCATTAGTTCTAAACTCAACCAATCTTTTACTTATTCAGATCGGATTAGATATCAATTCCCCAATACGACCAGTTGAACCGTTCAGTTCGGTCTAATTTTTTATACCATGAAGCAATGTCTTGGAAATCGAATAAGATCGGACGATTGGACTAGTTGAACCAACATCCGAAAACATTAACAGCTCTAGCTTTAGGGTGGAAACCACAGCTATTTTTAGAAAATTGGTCGGGTTTTGAAATTTAATAAAATTTAACCTAAATTTATTTTTTTTATCAAAATTATTAATTATAAAAATTATTAGAGAGTAAAAATTTATTTTCCTTCCTATTTAAAAGTTATTAATTATAAGAATGAAAAATTCATTTGTATTATGTAATCATTTTATAACGGTATGATTATATAGTATTATTATATTGCAATGTTATTATATTATTTTCAATAATTTAATAATCATTTTTAGTAAATAAAAATATATATTATTATCATGTAAATTTATTAATTTATTATACATTTGGATTATTTAAATTTATTTTTTAATAATTTAATATTTTATTTTTTATATATATAATATTATTTTTATTTAATTATTATGAATAAAATTAATCAAATCATGAAATCTACAGGTCAGTGATAGATATTTTCAATTGGATTTTTGCATTCAGATTTTAAAATATTACTGCTGAAAGACACCCGGGTGAGCCCCACCCCGTGCTGCAGGTGCAAAGTTTCAAGGTCCTAATCACCCAAGCCGTATCCTCGTTCTAGTTGTGGGAACCAAGAGGGAGAGCTCCCGAATGCGAGAGAGCTTCTATAGAGTCGAAACCTTCTCCTCCTTGTATGTTGCCCAAAATGGCATCCAAACCGTAGATATGCCTCATGAAACATTCTCTACTCTTCTTGCAGTCCTGTCCTATCCCCTATCCGATTAGTCTTCCCTTTTTTGTTGTTTGGTTGTGTTGGAGAATCTGACCTGAAGGGAATCAGACTGGCTTCGGGTGAAAGAAGAAGGAGGACTGTTGAGAGGCATCGGAGTGATGTAATTCTACCATTTGATTTTCAAAATATTGGTTATGCTATGGGCATGAAATTCTTGTGACTGTCATGCTAGTATGGAAGTGAGGAATTGAAGGGAGGCAAAAGGAGTTGGTACAACAGATAGGGAAGTAAGTATATTATCTAATTCTAAAAAATTATAGGTCTTTTGTGTGCTGTAAGTGTCGCAAATTCTTTTCTGTTTTGGTCTTTGAAATAGTGCAGCAATTGGGAGTTTTAATACGCACAATTCTTTTTGGTTTTAGTGGAAGCATGGTGCTATTTTTGTGTGGCAAATGTTTTTTGAATTGTGGTTTAAATTGTGCATAAAAACTGGCCTATTAAGGGCTGGCTGTGTGCAGCTTCAGATTCAAGGACTATGGTGGGGTTTGCTATTGTGCTGAAATTATGGTTATCTGATGGATTATAACGTGCAGAATTTTGGGGGTGCTCAAATGGCAATTTGAATTGAATGCTGACTTGTTTTGGTTTGGCCGAAATCTTAGTAGATTTAGGAATTAATTGTGATTTAATGGTTTTGTTTTGAAATTATGATTTTGCTATCCTAGTTTTCCAAGTATAGGGCCTGTTATTATTATTTGAATGATGATATAATGATGTGGAAATTATGGTGCAATATTGAAATTCAAAATGATGATGTCCTATTTATTTAGTAGGGGCTATTTCATGAGATATCTGATGCAGATTTTCCTTTTAAACTCATATATAATTGTTATCATATGATCCAAGGGTCGATTTTTGTGTCTTTTAGCTCTAGGTTCTGTTAAAGAATTTGGTTACCACCACGAAAACTCTAAGTATTATTTCAGGTCTATCGAAGATTAGGAGGTCATCGGGTCAAATTTTAATCTGGGATTGTTGGAACTAATATCTCTTTGATTTTGGAACCTTTTGAGCTACTGAAATTTGCATGGAGGAGTTTGGTGGGGTATAGAAATGCTAAGAGTGCACAAGGAGTGATTAAAATATCAATTTCGGCATTAAGAAGCAAAAATGAATAGTTTCTATAATGGCTTCATTTGAGGGGTCAAATGTTCGAATTTCATAATGATATTAGAGCTCTTATAGGGGCCGTAGTATACAAATTTGATGTAAATCCTAGTACGGTAAGATCTTCAAGCTAGCTCCCAAAGTTCAGTCTAGATCCTGTACATCAGAAAAGTATCTTTGCTGTCATTCTTCTTGCTGCTTCTGTTGTGAGTAAAAACTGTACTTACCTAGTTGTGATTTTGCCTTGAAATTTTTATGACATAAAGTTGATGGTTTATGGAGCTTTAAAACAAGCCAAAGGTGGTTCAATTTGAAGCTATAAATATGTAATGTTAAAAATTTCAAAAGTTAGCCCAAAATATCAGAATTTTTAGACAGAAACTGCTCATGATCTAACTGATGATTTTCTGTATTAAAGAAGAGGTGATATAGTTTTGAAATTTTTGTATGTTGTTAATATATATGTTTACTATATCCAGTAAAAATTTGAAGCTCTTTGGGCTTGGTAAATACTTGCTTATGTTAGGTATGTTCAAGTTTAGTATTTTGCCATAATGTGAGGAATTTTGCTGTCATTTAAAGATTTTCACGGGGTTAAATGCATGGCCAATTATAGGTCAAGAGTTTCGATCTTGAGAGCAATTTTTGTGGAGGCAATGCTATAGTGCAAATTGTGAGTGTTTTGGGATGTTCCATGATCATATTTTGTATTTATGGTTTTTTCAAGAATTTGGGTGCTTAAACGAACTTAATTTGGCGATAAAAACTTGTTTAGATTGGTTCGAATCATTTTGGTTATCCGATATGAAAATTGACCATAGCACTTGTGAGTTGTCTTGTCACAATTTTCTAGTTTTGGGATTTATAAGTTGGAAAAGTTCTAGTCTCAAGTTTGTTGGATGTTCACTCTTTTTGATGGAACCTAACTCAATATAAAACTCTAATCAATGCAAAATCTGCGAGAGTATAGGTCTAAGAAGATAAACTACAAGAAAAATAAGAAAAGTGCAACACACTAGCAATTCGAGAGTGCTAGTACTCTCCCACATTTCACTCACTATTTCCTTACCTGCCCCGCACTACCTCACCCATAATATATATACCCCAATCCTTTGCTATGCTCTCACCTCACAACCCAAAAATTAGTTATAAGCTTGGCCCATTAACCATTGGGCCCATCACCTTTTTTTTTAAGATGATTAGATATGTCCTAGAATCCATCAGAAACTCTCAAAAGGTCCATGGAATTCAATTCTTTCAAATGGTCTTAAGTACTGAATCATGTTTAGGAGCTTTTTTAATGAAAAAAGAGGGCTAAGCCCAACAACAACAACAATATTAGTTTTATCTCACTAAGTGGGGTAAGTTACATGGATCATACGACGTCAATGGCCTCTATTAAACACCATCTCTTTAGATAAAAAGAAGAATTAAGACCACTAAAAGAAAAACAAAATACTACACTGGTGGGATATATATCCCATTAAGATGATGAGAAAACATTGACTGGAGATAGATGGGTGTACTCCTCAGTTCATAACATGTAAGACTAGTCACTGCTAATTCCATTTTTGCAAGACCGTCAGCCATAGAGTTTGCCTTTCTGCCATGTTTAGGAGTTCTTGTATTGCTTGGAATGATATCAAATCTAGCTCATAAAATGTCAAAGGCGCTCACCTCAGCCCTAAGGCACTAAGGCGAGGCGCAAAATTAACCTATCACCTCACACTAGTGGAGAGGCAATGGGTTCACTCAGGCGCAAGATGACGCACGCCTGTTGCACCTTTTGTAGGTGAGAGGAAAACGTCTTGAAGAAAATAGAACAGAGAAGTGTGGCTTCTAGAGAACGATGACTGTTGATGACCGAACTACACAAGTTGACTTTGGAGGATCAGGTTTTAGGATGATTTTTTGTAATGTTCCAGCTTTGCAGAAGGTTGATTTTGGCTTTTCGCTATGGTGGAGTTTGCTACGTGGAGGAGAACAGTGGTTTGATAGTCAAAGTTATCGAACCTGTTATCGGTTTCTTTCATTGACTTTAGATTTAGGTTTTTTTAATAAGTTAATTTGTATATAGAATATAAATATAAAATGATACAATGAATAAGAAAATAACAGGTAAGTTTAAAAATAATATGCCTTATAAAATAATATGTTAATAAATATAAAATAATATTAGTCTTATAATAAAAATAATAGGAAAGTTTAAAATTTAAAATATTAGATAAGTTAATAAGATAAATTATTAATGTAATGTAAATTGTAATGAAATCAAATCAAATATAAATGAAAAGATTACCTAATGAAAAAATATGACAGTTTAAAATTTGAAAAGTAGGAAAATATATTAGATGAAATCATAAAATAAAAAGATTATCTAATAAAAAGCATACGAAAGTTTTAAATTTCAATTTCAAAATATTAGATAAGATAAATTATCGCATAAGAGTATTTCAATTTACTTTTATCTATTTTTTTGTCTATACTATATGTATGATATAATTTTTTATTGTTGTGCCTCGTTTAACTTAGGGGCGCGTCGTTTTAGCGCCTCTCGCCTTGAGTATTTTGTTAGGTATGCTGATTTCGCAAGAGGAGGGTGAATTGGAAAGTTTGAAATTTTCTGCAAAATTATAAAAAAGCAATAAATGCAAAAGTTGCAAAAAAAAAAAAACAGATTGCAAAATATAATAAAACAGTAAGTAAGGTAGAGGAAAGGAAGATACAAAGATTTATCCTGGTTTGGTCTTTTCCTCTTAACCTATGTCCAGTCCTCAAGCTACCACTTGAGATTTTTCACTATCGTGCAAGAATTCAATGGGCTCCTTGCAATGTCATAGTACAACCTTGTGCTCTATTTTAAAAGCTTACATATTCTCACTCTACACTTTAGCAAAGTGCTTCTCAAATTCCTTGTGAAATCCTTTCACAAGAAAAATTTTATTCTAGATGAAAATAAAATTGTTTACAACAAGAGAAACTCTTTAATATAGAATATGTATGATAATTGAGGTGCGATAAATGAAGTGTGAGGGAGTAAAAAGCTTTGGTTAATGATTTTTACAGACTTTTAGTATATACAATGTAAAATTGTTTTTCACAATTTCAAATGAAGTTCGATCTATAAATTTATATCTTAACTATACATTAGAGACAAGATATAGCCGTTAGAGACGTTACCCAATGTTTATTCTGTAAAACTAATCATTCACCAACCGCATTTAATACATCTGACATCCAAAGTTTGAATTTTGGGGTGTCAACAGATGATTTCGCAGAGACTATAAGTTAAAGACTTTAACGTTAAATTTCAAAGTTTATTTATTCAAAGGTGAAATTCAAATTTTGATCTTTGACAAATATTTCCCATGTTTTAACAGACGAATTTTCAAGTTTAAAGTGCTTTTGTTAAGTGTTAACAGTTGTCCCTTATTACTACAGTATACTCGAAATTCAAATTTTGGGGATCAAAAATTCGTCTATCAGTGAGCAACTTAATTTAACACAAAAGTTCTTTTTGAAATTCGAATTTTGAGCCTTCAAAGTTTGTCTGTCAGAGAGATCTCTTATCAGACTTACATGTTTTCATTTCAAAGTTCGAATTTTCAAAGTAGAAGTTCTTCTGTTAGAGGGACATCTAACCAGACTTATACATTTTCATTCCAAAGTTTGAATTTTCAGAACTAAAGTTCGTTTGTCAGAGGGACTGGCTTTGAACTCTTTTTGCACTCTAATTTCATATGAGCTTTGACGTAACTTCAAACGAATTTTTCATTTATCACAAATTATGCTTGATTCGAAATTGGAATTTTAACAGGTTGCAATTCATCTATCAAATGCAACATCTCTGTAACTTCGAATTTCAGTTATCAAAGTTTAAATTTTCAAAGAAACATATGAAGTTTAACAGTTCAAAATTTGTTTGTCAATGAGTATTTTTCAAATTTATCTTAAGTTAACATAGGGTAGTTGAAAAACACTTATTTAAAACTAGTGGGTGCAAGATCAAAGCCTTTTACTCTGTGAACATTGTAAGAAATCCTACAAACTAATCTTGTACTCATTTCTTCCTGAATTTCTTTACTTGAGTTCTCTTGTACTCCTTTGATATCTTCCTTCAAAGCTCAGGTTGTTTGGAATCATCAAAACACTTGATTTAACATTCTCCTCCTTTTTAATGATGACAAAATAACGTGCAAACTAGATTAGTACTTAGGTTTGCTTCTAAGAGCTCCCCCTCAACATTATGCATTAAAGTTCAAAGATAAGTGCTTCATATACAGCAGATCAGAAGGAAAATAGGGAATCTTGTTGTATTAATTCATTAAAGGTTTAGAACAATGATATGACATTGCAAACACAATATTTCAAAGCAAGATTGTCATTTCATTACAAGAGATACAACAAACATAAACAAGCAGTACAAGTAAAACCAAGCAATCCTAAGATCTAATCATTTCTTCTTGAGCTTGGATTTCTTGCTATAAGTTTTGCAAGAATGCCTTGCAACAGTCTTCCCAGTTTGCTCAGATTTCTTCTACCCTTTTTTGGCATCATCAGTAACTTGAATGTGCATAGCAGGAGAAGGAATCTGTGACACTAAAATTGCATGAAGAGGAACAGGAACAAATGATAAATCAGAAGGGATCTAAGGAAGAGGTACAGAGGCTTCAGAGCTTCCTTCTTCATCTTTAGACACATCAAGGAGCTCTTGCATTTCCCTTCTAGAAAGTGCCAGTTGAGCTATTCGCTCCTCTATAAGACCATATGCAGAAAGGGATGAAGTAGGAGCTAAAGAGGGAAACATCTCATCAAGCCTTTGTTTTTGAGCTTGCACAATGGCATCATGTGTAATGGTTGCAGGATCCATGTAAGGAACAAGGCTTCTCTCTTCATTCAGAGCAGCTTGAATAATTGTTGCAGAAGTGATGGTTGATACAAGCTTCTCCATTTGCTCAGATTCTTGAAGTGACAGAATTGACTCCTGAGCATTTTCTACAATAGGCTCATGGGAACTTGCTCTTGAGGAGCCTCTTCCTCCATGCCATAGTCCAAGGGTAGACTAGAACTTGTCTCATTGCTGGAGGCCTGTGGGGTGGCCATAGTTCTAGCAGCCTTAGTAACAGCATGTTCATCAGCATCAGGCGCAAGAGAGGCTTGCTCAAATGGGCTTGGAGGTTCAAGAGTGGGAGATTTGGTTGGCTTAGAGGGTCCTGGCTGAGGTGAAGTTGATGTAGAGGGGATAGCACTTCTTATGTCCTTATACACATCAACAACCACTTTCATGTTTTTGGCCAACTGAAATATTTGATCTTGTAGGTGAGCAAACTTGACATTTTGCTCATCTCTAATGCTCAGCATGAGTACAGACAGGCTGTTATACAACTCAGTGATTTTGGTTAGCTTTGCCCAGGTGGAGGGAGTGGATGGCTGAGGTGTCTGAGTGTGCTGTGGTGAAGGAGAAACAGACAAAGAAGGCTGTGGTGAGGGCTACGAGGGTAGAGCAGCCTTAAAAGTTCCTACTTCTTGTTGTGAGTGACATTCCTCAAAGAATAGGTCTTCTGACTTCCCAACACCTTTTCCAATCCACCTGCCATCTTTTCTCTCAATTCTCATCCTTTGTAATTCTTCCTCCTTGAAGACTTCAGTGAGCTTGCCTTTCCCTTTCTCCAATTGCTGTATCCTAGCATACTAAAGTATTTTGGAGATGATAGAGGCAAAGGGCAAAGTAAAGTCTCTCCTCTGATCTCTAGCTTTGATCATGCGTTGAAGGATGATATGGCCTATGTTTAACTGCTTGTCATGCATGAGTGCAGTCATTACATGTATTTTAGCCCTTTTGATGAAATTAAACTTCCTCTTTTATTGAATATGATCCTAGACATTATGTAGTGTAGGATCCTGACTTGAGCACTCAGATTAGAGGGCTTCAGTAAATTTAGAGGAGGCCTATTCTCACATCTCCTGAATAAGGTATTCAGTACTGTACTTTCTTTATAATTCAAGAAAGAACCACCTTCCTCATCTATAGTTTCATCCTCATCTATGTGTCTTGAGGTGGTGATGTCAATCTTCGAGCCATCTTGTTCAAGGATTTCCAGTATTTCATTAAAGGTCTTATCAGATAGCCAAATAATTCTAGACCTCAAATTTACCTCCTATTTCTCCTTTTCGCTATTGTACATTAAAGCAGCATACCATGTTTTAACAACCTCATCATCCATATTTGTACAGTGAGATTTGATTACCTTCTTGCTGATAAACTTGGTGGTATACTCTTCTAGGATATGAGCATTGCTCCATAATGGTTTCGTGGTTAGCTGGAATTCCTTTGACTTAGTACTAGAAGAAGAAGCAGCAGAGGCAGCAGTAGTAGGGACAGGTTTCTTCAAATCAACCTTGGGAGTGGTTTTCTACTTTTTAGATGGATTTCCCTTGCTGGATTAGCCTTTCCTTTTCTGAATCTCACCTCCCTTGGAGGCATATTGAGACTTAACCGCTCTTTTTGGTCTACACTCTCTTTTACCCACGTCAAGATTTTAAACCCTTACCATTCTCGTGAATGATTGATACAGAAAGATGCAAGGAATGGATTTATAAGGTGCAAAAAGAAGTTTAAACGGTGGCAAATTAAGATTCATGAATGGAATTGATGAGAAATTAAGAGAGGAGGTGAATAGACTAGAGAGAGAGACAAATAGGGTTACATCTGTTCAGAGTGAGACCCTTCATGTTAACTTCTGTAACCATTCAACAAATGAATTTTGAGGGGCCAAAATTCAAATTTTGAACAGTTACGAGTTAACCAACTAAGAGAGGCTTTTTGACAGATGAATTTTCTTCATGAAGTTCGCTTGACATAGGCTAAACTCAAGGAACAAATATCAATAGACGAACTTTGAATCATCAAAGTTTGAATTTCGAGGAATCAAGCATTAAGCAAACATGAATGAGAAAAGAAACAGACAAATTTCATTTTTGAAAGTTCATCTTACAGAGACTTGACATGAAAGCATGCTTCAACAGACAAATTTAGTGATTCAAAAATTTGAATTTCAAAATTTTGTCAAGAGTCTCTAAAATGCATATTTTGAGGTATTGAAATTCGCATAGAACATTTTGAGTAGAGTCAACATTCACAATGTAATTCAGAAATTTGAATTTCCAGCAGTCAACAAACGAATTTCGAGGGATATGAAAGTACTGTAACAGCATGGAAGCTACTAAAATTCATCTAGCAAGTACCCAAGTTCAAATATTGAGCATATCAATTTATTCAAAAACACAATTTAGCAAGGAAATTCATCTAATATCATCTAGAATGCGAATTTTAGACTTCTCAACTTACAACTAGGGCCTGGAAGTTCGAATTTTCAGCTTTCCTTTAGTATATTTTGACTATGCAGGTCTAATTAATTCCAGTAAACTGATTTGCTATCTTCTAGACTCATGAGGACTACCTGCAAAACATCTTAAACACACTTCAATGCTAAAGTTAGTATTAAATTTATGCCAGATACTTGAATAGAGTTAGTTAGAGGCTTGCTTATAATTCATTAGGATTTACCATTCTCAATTCTCTTCTAATTTTGCAGTATCTATCTTCTGCAAGTGGCTTAGTCAGAATGCTATAATTTGATCTTTAGTAGGGATGTATTCCAATTTGATGTCTCCTTTTAAAACATGATCTCTTATGCAGTGATGTTTTACTTCAATGTGCTTTGTCCTTAAATGCATGACTGGATTTTTTTTGATGTTGATAACACTTTGATTATCACATTTTATTGGTATCTCCTTCATCTTAATCTCAAGATCTTCAAGTTGCTGCTTCATCCAAAAGACTTGAGCACAACAACTGCCTGCTACAATATATTCAGCTTCAGCTGTGGAGAGAGCCACATTGTTCTGCTTCTTGCTAAACTATGAAACCAAGGATTCTCCAAGAAACTGGCACATTTCACTTGTGATTTTTCTATCAGTTTTGGATCCAGCAAAGTTAGCATTAGTATATCCTGTGAGCTCTTCTCCATTGCATTTTGGATACCAAAGTCCCATCTATGATGTTCCAATTAGGCATCTGAAAATTCTTTTCACAGCTGTTGCATGGGACTCTTTGAGACATGATTGGAACCTTGCACACATACAGACACTGAACATAATATCATGTCTACTAGCTATTAGGTATAGTAGGGAGCCAATCATTCTCATATATTGAGTTATATCAAAAGGCTTTCCTCCCTCATGCATATCAAGTTTTGTTATAATAGCCATAAGAGTTCCCATTGATTTGGCGTTTTTCATTCCAAACTTTTTCAATAGCTCCTTCAGATATTTTGATTGATTGAGGAAGATGTCATCATCACATTGTTTAATTTGCAGTCCAAGGAAGAATTTGAGCTCACCTATTATTAACATTTCAAATTCACTCTGCATTAGCTTATAACAATTCTTACAAAGGGATTTATTAGTGGCAAAAAATATAATATCATCAACATAAATTTGAACAATAAGTAAGTTTTTATTTTCTTTCTTAGTAAATAGTGTTATATCTACTTTTCCTCTATTAAATCTCTTTTTAGCCAGAAAATTACTTAGCCTTTCATACCATGCTCTAGGAGCTTGTTTAAGTCATAAAGAGCTTTCTTTAGTTTATAAACATGGTTTAACTTTGTTGAGTCCTCAAAACCTGGAGGTTGATCAACATAAACTTCTTCTATGATATATCCATTCAGAAAAGCACTCTTTACATCCATTTGATACAGCATTATGTCTTTCATGCATGTATAGGCTAAGAGGAGGATTCTTATTGCTTCCAATCTTATAACTAGAGTAAAAGTTTCCTCATAATTTATGCTTTCTTCCTGATTATATCCTTTGGCTACTAATCTAGCTTTGTTTCTAATAATTGTTCCTGATTGATGAAGTTTATTTCTAAAAACCCATTTAGTTCCAATAATTGGATGATCTTTGGGTCTAGATACTAAATCCCAAAATTGATTTCTTTCAAATTGGTTAAGTATATTTTGCATAACTAGTATCCAGTATTCATTAGTTATGGCTTCTTTAGCACACTTAGGTTCAATTTGAGAAATAAATGGACAATTGTTTATTTAATCCCTAAGTTATCTTATGGTTTTAACATTCTCGTGAACACCCCTAATCACTTGATCAACTGGATGACTCCTTTGATATTTCCAAGCTCTAGGGAGTTCTTGAGAAATTTCTTCATTGTTTTCACATTCAATATCTTTCTCCAGAATATCTTCCTCTACATTAGTAGATTCAGATATTTTGGGAGGTTCAATTTTATTTTCTCCAGAAAAATCCAAGTTCTTAAAGCTAGAAATAAAATTATCTTCATTAATGGCATGCTTTAAAATAGTTTCATTTTCAATAAAGACAACATACACAGATTCTTCTATAACTCTAGTCTTTTTATTGAAAACTCTATATGATTTTACTTCTACTGGAATAGCCAAGGAATATACCTTCATTTGATTTAGTATCAAACTTATCTAGATTTTCTTTTCCATTGTTATGGATGAAGCATTTGCATCCAAACACATACAAGTGTGAGAGGTTTGACTTCCTTCCTTTATATAGCTCATAAGGTGTCTTCCCCATAATTAATTTGATGTAGGCTCTATTGATAATGTAACTTGTTGTGTTTACTGCATCAGCCCAGAAAACTTAAGGGATGTAACATCTAAATTTTTATGATTTGTTTGAATTCTGGTTTAGAGATTAACTGTGTAATTGGAATTAAAAGAGCTTAAAAATCTTATGCAAATCAAACTAGGGACTAAATCGCAAAGGATGATCAGGGACCAACTTGTAAAAAAAATTGGATGGCATAATTGAAATTATTAATTATTAGCAAAAAGACAAAAAAGGGGATATAGATGTCATTTCCTCAAACAAATTATCTGTTCAGTATTTGCTAAGACTGATTATAGGAGAAAATTCAGGAAAATTATCGTAAAAAATTATACTCTAATAAGCAAAACCAGAAAATAGATATATTGAGCAGAAAATTAATCAGAAGTTCCATAATTTGTAAATTAATAAGAATTAGAAAATAAGTTTGGATCATGAAACTCAGATATATTATAGCATAAAAGAGATACTAAATTTTTCTATAATGTTTAAATAGTCATATAATCGGTCTAATAGATATTGGGCCAAAATCGGAGTCCGAGCCCAGTAAGACTGCACTGGTTTCTTAATGGGCCAAGAGTACTATTCATTGAGGCCCAATAAAGATGTGGAAAACTCTAATAGGCCAGGGATGATTTTCGGAGGCTCAGAAGTATTATTGATAAGAATAGTTCAAACCAGGTCAAGAAAGGATAAATGACCCAATAAGCCCAATTCACCCAATTTCTAGACAAATTAAATTATAAGTGATCCAGTAGACCATGAAATAATCAATAATAAGTCCAAAATAATTTTAGAAAGTTTATAATAATCTATGCAGAGAGGTTGCAAGAAAAATTAACCAGAACTAATTTTATCGGTATTTTCGGTTAAAGCTCAATAAGGTAAAATATTTTTCTAAAATAAATTATACGGGCTTAGAAATAATTAATTATGGATATAATGAGTTTGAAATTCATATTTTAAATATATTTATGTATGAAAAATTTTACCAGACAAAATTTATATAATCGGAGGCGAAAACCTGGTATATGTTGAAATTGAACATATAATTAAATGGTTTAAACCCAAATAATTAAAGGCATCATCTTGAGCTGATTTTGGCCTCAAAATGGTATGCAAATAAGAAGAAAAAGGAGTGGAGAAGAATAAACCATCATGCATAATACTATTTAAAAGATTAGGTGTCAAAATTGGAAGTTTGGATGAAGTAAGCTTATGTAAGCATAATGATGCAATATTTGCCTTAATTGGAGATGAAAATGGCATCCAAATTGATGATAAGAGAGGAAAAATTAATTAGATATCAATTATGTGAAGAAATTAGGTCTATAGAGGAGAAAAGAGGTGATGTAGTGCAATTTATAGCCCTTGGATCAAAATTAAATCTAATGGATGGAGTTTATTCTTGTTGCCTATAAATAAGCTCTTCCTCCCCTTCATTCTTCATAGCAAATTCGAAATTCCATCATATATTAGTGAGAGAGTGACTTATAGAGATAAGGAGGAGAAGAGAAAAGGATGGTTTGCAAGTTTAAAGTAACATCTTTTTCCTTTTCTTGCATTTTATTTCTAAATGGTTATTTAGATCTTGTATTTCTATGCTTGGTAGGTAGAAAACATATTTATGTTATGAATATGATGATGATGTTGGATCAAAATGGTAAAAGAATGATGAACATGCTATAAATTTTGTATGAACAAGCATGAATATGTGAAGAGTATGATGAATATGCTAAAAGATACCTTTTGATTTTAAATTTTACCATGCCAAAATGAAATTATGTTTCTTGCAATTATTTCTAAATATTATACTAAGAAAGGGATTATGATGTTATTGGAATTTTCTTAAATCTCATCTCACCAAATATCTAACCATGATTAGGTACAAATCATGTGAAAGGTAAGGAGATAAAGGAGGATTCATGAAGAAATATTTAGAAATAGGAAGGATATTTTGGATGCTTATGTAATATCAAGTTCAGTGACATTTTATATTACAATTATGTAAATTACGTGTGACTCCTAGATAATAAGTAAAAGAATGTTTTTGATCAATTTTACATGTGTTATGTAACTACTATTAAAATTATGGCATTATGGAATGAAATTTGGAAAAATTAGGGTAAAATTGCAAGTAAATTCATGAAATTTACTGTAGTAATTTGCCTAATGTAATTCCAAATTAATATTTTTCCCTCATAGAGTATTTTAAGTGATGAATTTAACAATTTGAACCACCCTTAAACGATTTTTCTAGAATTAGTTATAATTTTTCAAAGTTTAGCCAAATTATTATAGTTACCAAATAAATAGTGACTTTTGGCAACTTTTTTGGAATTTTTTGAATTTGTCCCAAATTTACTTCTAAATGTATCTAATTGGAACCCAAACCACTAAGGATAAATAGTAAATGGTTCCTAAGGTTAAGGTTTAACAATTAAGTTCCTTTTCATTCTGCATTGCTCTTGTCATTTTTCCAATTGTTCTATTATTCTTTTCCACCATTCCATTTTGCTGAGAAGTTATGATCAATTCCATATTCTTCACAATATTCCAGAAAGTTTGAATTTTCGAATTCTCCTCCATGATCAGACCTGATAAACACAATATAAATACCCTTATCATTTTGCACTTTCTTAGATAAGATTACTGTAATATCCTGAAATTTTTTTCTCAATGTTTGAGGCTCAATATTTTAAAATCTATAAAGGATTTGTAAAAATAGGTATATGCTGTTTTGCATGAAATAGGGTAAAGAGGTTAATTACCTCGGTCGGAAGGAAAAAGGAGAAAATAACCATTTTGCCCCTGGAAAAAGAAAAAAAAAAGAAAAAGAAAATAATAGAAAAAAAGGCAGAGGAAGAAGAAGGCGGTAGACATTGAAGAAAAATTTATAAAATTTAGGGAAAATTACACCTCATAACTCAAAAGTTTTAAAAATTATAAATTTATTCCGGGTCAATGACATTTTTGTGAAAATGAAAAATTATAGTCAAAATGAAGCTCTCAATGAGATAAGACCAATGAAATATGGTATGTGTAACACCTCTCATGATATCTTTCTTAGCGTTGTGTTCAGGACCGGAGAAAATAGGACAGAGGAAGATTCAAGTGGAGTCTAAAAGAGCTACACGCCACGGTGAGAACCATTCTAGTGGCATTGTTTCAGCTGAAACTGGTGGAGCCGCGGTGAGACTCGGGATTTTTGTTTAAATCCGGATCATTTTGGAAGATCAGAAAGAAAAACACAAAGGAGAAACCGAGGAGCTCTGCTAGGGTTTGCTGGAATCGGCCATTGAGAGTGATTTTCAGACCTCAAGAGCTTGGATTCAAGTTGGTAAGTGATTCCTACTCCTCCCTCTCCATTTTTTTCAGTTGGAGTTTGGGATTTTTTCGGTTTTGAGTTAGGATCTTCAGTTTTGGCTGAAATTCACCAATTAAAATGGATGAAATGGGGTTTAGGAAGTGTATTTTAATGTTCTTGTTGCTTGGATGTGAGTTTGGAAGGGTTTATGTATGATTTGAGCTGAACCCTAGGTTGTTTTCAATTAGAGCTCTTAGGAATCCAAAATGTATGTGGTTGAGTAGTGTTTAAATGGTCTCTAAGAACTTATTGATGCGTGAAAGGGGTGTTGGAACCTCGGGTTAGGCCTAAAGTGGTTGAATTATGGAATTTAGATGTTTGGTATATTGTGAAAGTTGCTTAGTTAACTGAGAGGGGTTCAAGAGTGTTGGGCAATTCGAGAAGTTTATGGAACTCACGTGTGTGGGATTAACAACCTGAGGTAACTGGGTGTTTGTTTATATTGTATTGTCGATATGGTATGATAGTATGTCTAGTTGTGTATATATGCATGTTTTTGTCATACCATGATATTGATGTGTTTGTGTTTACTATTTTTATATATCTTGGTATGCATATAGTCAGACGATGATTATGATTATGATGATGAGATGTGTTGTGATGACATTGATATGATATGAAATGATGCATACATGACATTATGATGATTATGATGATGATGACATGATGATACATGAGCATCACCACATGACATTGTGAGACTGTGACATATGGCGGATTTGGTGGTGATGATGTGATGACGATATGATGTATGATGATATATATATATATATATGTTAGAGAGGATAAGGATGGATTATATATGTTAGGGGGGATAAGGATGTATATATATATGTTAAGGAGGATAAGGATGGATATATATGTTAGGGAGGATAAGGATGGATTATATGTGTTAGGGAGGATAAAGATGGGGGTCCCTGCGAGGGCGACATGCATATCATTCATTTCCCATTGCATTCATGGATTGTGTGTGATATATGTATATATGTATGTGTGTGGTTGTTCCCGGTTACTGAGATATTGTCTCACACCCCTCTCCCATGAACTAACCTTTCAGGTCACAGTTCTAGCACTAGTCCGGAGAAGGCGCGGGAGTAGCTGCGTGCGTGGGAATAGTCTTTGTAGTGTTTGTAATTAGATATTGTATCTTGTGCCAAGTAGGATAGAATGATTTGTAATGGATGAATGTATGTATGGCTATGGATGGTTGTATGTATGGTTATATGTGGAAAATAGGTTATTTGTGGTATGTATGTTGTGTGTATGTGTTATGTATGATAAAAGTTGGAATTGGGCCTCGTTGGTGTGTTTTAGGGCCTGTAGCCGTTTGTCAGGTGCCACACCTTTGAGGTGAAACCTCTTTGAACGAGTTGGTTTGGGGGTTTTAGTCCTGTATAAGTGGTCTTTGAGTGACCATTTGCCTTTGGTGGCAATTGGAAGCGGTTAGTGGTGAGCTTTGGTTAATAAGTGGTAAAAATGGTGTTCGGAGTCCAGAATCTCCACACAGAGTTGGATTAAGGTGAAAGTGGTGTTTGTGGCTAGTTGGGGACTAGATTGACTTGTAGGAGTTGGAATCAAGTTAATCAGAGGTTGGAGCATAAAGTTATGTGCATCGGAAGTTCACCCTAGTGTATGGAAGTTGGAAAATCAGCAGCGGGGCTTTGCGGCTCCAAAGTCCAGGTCACGGCACCAACGAAGACAGAAGCGATGGAAAAACAAAAGAGGCCGGAGCCGCGGCGGTACTGTAGCGGCCGCAGCCCCAGCCCAGTTTTTAGTGTTTTAAGGTTCGTTTCTGCTGTTCTGAAGTATTGAAGAGTTGTTCTGAGATGTCATGGTTGTGTTTGGTTGAATTTTGAAGTTTTTTATCAGTAGTGGAAGTGTCAGGAGGTAGGGTGTTACAGTATGAAATTTATTAAGATCAAAATAATATTTATTGGGTAATTAGGATTTAATATTAATATCTTACCCGATAAAAATTAGTCTGGATTGCTGGAAGAGGTAGTATTCATTCAAAAAAAAAAGTGGGTCCTATATTTGGACTAATTGAGATAAGTAAATTATGGTAATTTTATATCCCAATATAATTATAATTAGTATTCCAATAATAGTAAAATATACTGGTAAAGTGGCTTTATTTATCCAGACCGGTTCAAGATATATCTGGATAAATAAAAGGACAATATTTTTGGACCAAAATACTCCCTATTTCGTGCTCCACAAGCTGCACATGACAAAATGGCATTAATTTATTATTTTCATGAATTTGCAAGAGAAATTAAGAAGCTTTGGTGGCAAATTTCTATTGGTTTATGAGTTTTATATATACTCCCTCTTTTCCTATGCCATGGCCGACCATATAGCAAGGAAGAAAGGAAGAGAAGTCTGTAAATTGAAGAAAGGAAGGGCAGCCATGTGAGGAAGGAAGAAAAGATTGGAAGCAAATCCAAGAAAATTTGTAAGTGTTTTTCTATTGATTTCCAAGTGCTCTAGTACCTTTTCTTGGTTGTTTGGCTTAAGTTTCCATGAACTATTTTCTTTCTCATCTCTGTACAATTTCGGTCTAAGCTTGTTTGAGTATGGAGAGTTGTTTTAAAGCCACAAAATCATGATTAGGTATGAGATTTTGCATAAGGAAGTAAGTATAGTATGGTTTAAGCAAGTTTTGAGAAAAACAAATTTCTCTTCTTGTAAGTCAGATTTTGGTCTGTTAAATATGATGGAAAGGAGTAGGATTTTCATTGTTTTTTATGCTAAAAATGGATTTTTTTAGGCCCAAATTAGCTTAGAACAAGTATTGAACTTAAAAAAAAAGCTTAAGATAAACTGTATGAAATTCTAGGGTTCAAGTGAGTCTTGATGAGAAAATCCTTTGATTCAAATAATTTAGTGAATATTGAATGATGTTTTAGGACTTGTGGGAGTTCAAGAAAGCTTGTGGAAGCTTTGGTTCAAAGAGGATAAGCAAAAGAATACACAAAATGTAGCTTGATTTATTTTATTGCAACATGTTATTCTTTGCTGTTTCCATGATTATATCTTATTGCCATATTGTACTTGTGTTATTTGACTGTAAAATTGGGGGTTTTGTTCCCCGCGATTTCCATTTTCTAAGGGGAAATTCTGTTAAAATTTCTACTTGACAATATGGTTTTTTAATGATTTATGTGATTATATGTGAAATATTTGTGAAACTTGAATGATATATTTGCATGAAATAAACTAGCTACTGAGATTTCTCAAATCTCACCCCCAAACACTAACATGATAGGTTCAAGTGATGGCAAGACCTCCAAGAAGACAAGAGGCAAGGAGAAGATTAATGATGATTAGATTTATAGCCACCTTGGTTGCTTGTTTTCTTGTAATTATGTATGAAATCATATATATTTTCATGAAGCTATGCTTTGCTGCCATTATGCTATTTTAAGTACCTTGTAATGTTAAAAACTTAGTTTGAACCAGTTTGGGCTATGTAATCATGCTATGTATTTAGTTGGGAAGTTGGTATGCAAATCTGTCCATTATGTGCACTGATTAGTCATATGGGTACCGTTCATTCAAATTTCAGTTTTCTATACAAATGTTATCTATGGTTGGAAAGTAGACATAGAGAGCTTTCTAAAGAGCCAAAGATCACTTGATTTGGACTAGTATACAAATTGTTATGACTTTTTTAAGATGGCACAAAAAATCTGAAAAAGTAGTTTTGACCAAATAAATAGTAGAATTGGACGAAATTTTGGAATAAATTGGATCAATTAAATTATAGTTGTATATTTTTTCCACGTAGGAAATGTTTCTAGCTATTTTTAGAAACTTGAATCATCCTCATACGATTTTTCTAGAATTAGTTATGATTCTTCAAAGTTTAGTCGGGAAAATCGATTTACCAAATGAATAGTAATTTAAAATTTTGAATTTTTCTTATTTGATCTTTTAATAATTCAAGCTTCTAAATTAACTCGTTTAGCATCACATATGCTATTATACAGGGGAAATAAATTAAGAATGTAAGATATGATAGTTACAAATGCATCAAATGTTTCATTCTTGGAAGAAATGAATAAAGTCCAGATAAATCTAGAGTAATAATCTATAATCACAAGCACATACAAGTTTCCACCAATACTTTTTACTCTAAATAGATCTATCAAATCCATATGTAGTAATCATTGTAATAAAAATCGGACCGGACCGGCCGGTTCGACCGGTCTGACCAGGAACCGGCCCCTGATCCGGTCCGGTCTGGTCTCAGATGGGAATCGGCTGGGTTCAGAACCGGTCAAACCGGTCAAAAACCGGTAAGAAACCGGGTTGAACCGGTCCCAATTTCTTTTTTATTTTATTTTTATTTTTTTTTAATTTTTTAAAATATTTTTTTAAATAAAATAATATTATTTTTAGTACTAAATAGCATTATTTTCAGTATAAATTTGTTTCTTTCTATATTATAATATGTTATAAGTATTATTATGATATATAATGATTAATAATGATAAATTTACTTAACAAATAATATGAAAATAGAATATCAATTGGCTATATTATTAAAAATATATTAATTTATTCACAACCGGTCCAACCCCGGTCCGACTATTGAACCTTGAACCGTTGCCTCATCTGGTTCAATGACCGGTCCGGTTTTTAATACGTTGGAAGTAATTGCAGTGGTTTAGATGTAGTGATTACATTTTTAGGTTTGAATGATGATTTAGTTTGTTTCCCTTTGAGGCATATATCACATTCTTTATCATTTTCAAAAGAAATCTTTAGTAATCCAGTGACTAAATCATTTTTTATCAATTTTGTTAGTTGATTCATGTTAACATGTACTACTCTTCCATGCCACAACCAACTATCATTATCTTTACTGATTAAACATGCAGAGTCTGAAGTGGGAAGTTCATCAAGATCAATAGTATAGCAGTTATTGTCCCTTTGAGCTTTGAGAATAACTTTGCGATCGCTTTTTCAGATGATCAAGCAGAATTTTGAGTCAAACAGTACCCAGTTCTCTTTGTCACATGTTTGACTCATACTCAGCAGGTTGTGGTTTAGGTCAACTACAAATAGCACCTCTTTTATAGATGTTTCAAGATTCTTGCCCATGATACTAATGCCAACTATTCTGCTATATTGGTCACCACCAAAGATCACCTTTCCTCCTTTCTTGTCTCTAAGGGTGATGAACTTCTCTTTATCACCAGACATATGTCTTGATCAAGCACTGTCCATATACCATTTGTTTCTTTTGCTAGCTCTACGACGAATCTGCAAAACAAAGTTCAATTTTTTTTTAGGTACCCAAATTTGCTTGGGTCCTTTTCTATCAGTGGTATTTTCACTAAATACAGATGTATCTTTAGGAACCTATTCTACCTTCCTGCCAAGTCTATTTTTCCTTAACAAACATGAACTGAAAACATGTCCCTTCTTGTTACAGAAGTGACAGGAGATAAAGGGACTGCTAGATTATGATGCAGGGAGAAAGCAATGCAGATAATATTTTTATTTTACATATTTTGGTTGGACATAAGATTCAATGGATTTTGAGTTGACTTTTCTTATTATGTCCATCAGCATGCACAAAATGTCTCATATATAAATTTTGATTCTTCTTTTCATTCTTTTCTTTGACTGCACAAGAATCATAACCAAGTCCAACTTTTTCTTGTGCAATTTTCTGACTTCCTAGTAAAGCGAACAACATATCTTTACCCTTGGTGAGTTTAGCCATGCTTTTCAAAAGATATTTATTGTTTTTCTTCAGTTCAATAGATGATGTACAACAAATAGATTCAGTTTTATGTAGAGATACAATGTTCGACATTTTGTAATCAGATTCCAACTTGCTAATCTTCTTCTTGGCCAGTTTTATTCTTTTGTAGTTTTAATGAATTCATCGTGCAGATCATGAAATGCATCAAGCAGTTCAGAATAGGAGGGTTCAGAATCATTTACCTCATCCTCATGATCACTAACAGATGAGGTAGGAGTCTCTTCAACTGCATGTGCCATCAAATAAATGTTGGCAATTTCTTCCTCATATTCTTCTTCCTTATCTGAGCTGTTATCCAAGATTGATGAGATGTATCCCTTTTTCTTTTTGCCTTTGTCAGCAGCTTTCTTTTCTTTTTCTTACTTTTTCAGGAACTGTGGGTAATACCATTTGATGTGCCCTTGCTTTTTGCATTCATAGCAGGTGACATGCTCTTTACCTTCTTTCTTGTTATCTGCAGCTGCTCCTTTGTTGAAGAATCTTTTGTTTCTCTTCTTATTATAGAACCTTCCAAATTTTCTGACTAGCATAGTCAGAATCTTTTCATCCAATTCTTCATCATCATCATATTCTTCTTCTCTTTCTTCTATAGCTTTTAATACAAGACCCTTTTTCTTCTTATCTTGACCAACTTCCTTGAGAGCCTTCATCTTACCCTCACACTATTCAAGATTGCTAAAGAGAGCTGTAACAAATATCATTGACTCTCCTCTGACCTCTTCTATGACTGTTACTTTTGGTTGCCATTTCAGAGGGAGAGCTCTGAGAATCTTTTTGACTTTCTCTGGCTGAGTGTACTTCTTATCAAGGCTCTTCAATTGATTCACAATAAGGGTGAATCTCTTTTGTAGTTCTTTGATACTTTCTCCTTTCATCATTTTGAAGCTTTCATATTTACTAATGCAGGAGTTTAGTTTGTTCTCCCTCACTCCAGTAGTTCCTTTATGAGTAATTTCTAGAGTGTCCCACATTCCTTTGGCTATGGTACATTAAGACACTCTATAGAATTTGTCCTGATTGAGTGCACTGACCAGGCAATGTTTTACTTTATAGTTGAGCAGGAATCTTTTCTTACCTTCCTAATGACACTCTTCTTCTAGTTTTTCTTTATATTTGCCATCATCCTGCAGCTTCATTGGGATAAAATCTCCCTTCTCGATGACTGACCAGATGTCTAAGTTAATGGATTAAAGATAGATTTGCATTCTCATCTTCCAGTATCCATAGTGCTCTCCACTGAAGCCAGGAGGCCTATTGGTATTGTTTCCTTTAGGAAGAATGCTTTCTCCAAAGCCAGCCATTGATTCTCCTGGATTGTTAGATCCTTCACTTAGAAGACTGGGCTCTGATACCACTTGTTAAGTCTGGTGGCTTCCTAAGAGATGAACTAAATTGGGAAGTTTGAAATTTTCTGCAAAATTATAAAAGAGCAATGAAAGCAAAAGTTGCAGAAAAATAGAGTGCAAAATATAATAAAGTAGTAAGCAAGGTAGAGGAAAGGAAGACACAGAGATTTATCCTGGTTCAGTCTCTTCCTTTTGACCTACATCCAGTCCTCAAGCTACCACTTGAAATTTTTCTAGTATCTTGCAAGAATTTAGTGGGCTCTTTGCAATGCCATAGTACAACCTTGTGCTATATTCTAAAGGCTTACAGATTCTCACTCTATACTCTAGTAAAGTGCTTCCTAAATCCCTTGTGAAATTCCCTTATAAGAAAATCTTTCTTCCAGATGAAAATAAGATTATTTACAACAAGAGAAACTCTCTAATATAGAGTATGTATGATAGTTGAGGTGCAATAAATGAAGTGTGAGAGAGTAGAAAGCTTTGTCTAATGATTTTGATAGAGTTTCATTATATACAATGTAAAATTGTTTTTTACAACTTCAAATGAAGTTTTATTTATAGATTT
The DNA here is from genome assembly GCA_026686845.1 of Adenanthera pavonina. Taxonomy (NCBI): domain Eukaryota; kingdom Viridiplantae; phylum Streptophyta; class Magnoliopsida; order Fabales; family Fabaceae; genus Adenanthera; species Adenanthera pavonina. The sequence goes on along the minus strand of JAIVEN010000005.1, from coordinate 19,897,438 downwards.
ATGTCTCAATTATATGTTACAGACAAGATCTAGCCGTTAGAGACGTTACCCAATGGTTACTCTGCAAAACTAGTCATTCACCAACCACATTTAATGCGTCTGAGATCCAAAGTTCAAATTTTGGGGTGTCAACAGACGAATTTCATAGATACTATAAATTAAAGACTTTAACGTTGAACTTCAAAGTTCATCTATTCAATGGTGAAATTCGAATTTTGATCTTTGATAAATACTTACTATGTTAGAACATACGAATTTTTTAGTTTAAAGTGTTTTTATTAAGTGTGAACAGTTATTTCATATTGCTACAATGCACTTGAAATTCAAATTTTAGGCATCCAAAATTCGTCTGTCATTAAGCAACTTAATATGGCACAAAAGTTCTTCTTTTCAAAATTAGAATTTTGAGCCTTCAAAGTTCGTTTATCAGAGAGATCTCTTATTAGACCCATATGTTTTCATTCCAAAGTTCAAATTTTCAAAGTAGAAGTTTGTCTATTAGAGGGACATCTAATCAAAGTTACGTATTTTTATTTCACAGTTCAAATTTTCAAAATCAAAATTCTTCTGTCAGAGGACTGACTTTGAATTCTTTTTGCACTCTAATTTCATATGAACTTTGACATAGTTTCATACGAATTTTTCATTTTTCAAAAATTATGCTTGACTCAAAATTCGAATTTCAACATGCTAAAATTTGGGGTCACTCCCTTCTTGTTGTTGTTGTTTTGTTGAGTTCTTAGTAAAGAGTCAATTATGTTGTTATGTAATATTACATGTATCATGGTGCATCTCTATTATTCTAGGGTTAGATTGTTGTGTGGCCCCTCTTATACTCTTTATGCTTAGTGTATGGCCCTTTGTATGTTAATGGGCCTAAGATTATACTACTGGTATATTGAATGTCAATTATGTTCTATGTGTAGCATGTGATGTTTAAATCCATAATGTGTGATTGTGTTGAACTTGAGATTTGTGACTACAAGTCCCTTAAGTATGTTTGCCCGAAATGTAATCCCGGAGTGGTTATTAGGTCCTTAGTGTGAGAAATGGGCATATGGCCCTTTAGCTTGATTAGAGATTCAAGGAGGTCAAAACTCAAAGGAGTGGTTTCTTTAGGTTAAGACCTTCTTGGAAGTGTTCCTTGTGCCTTGTGTGACTTGTTGGAAGGGTCTATGGCCGTCAATTGCCTATTGGTGGCAATTGAAGGTGTTTGGTTCTTGATTTTGGTCAAAAAGTGACCAATTTGGTTTCAGGTGTCTAAAATCTCTATATGAAGGTGTTTTGAGGTGTGGTTGATTAAAATGATGTTAGAGTGACCTGTAAGCTTTGAAATCGGGTTAATCGGAGGTCGGAATGTGAAGTTATACACGTCGGAAGTCCGTTTGGTGCATAAGCAAGCTGCTGATGCAAGTTCTATCATTGGTGTCACAGTACCATGCGTCTCAGGTCGCATCCTCTTTTCATCTATGAACATCCCTCGTTGTGGCGTTACAGTGCATGGCTGCGGCGTCACTCCATCATTTGGCCTTCTCTCCCCTGTTTCTATGTATTTTTGGGTATGTTTAGGGCTGTTGAGTTTAGGATGTTACAACTTCAACTCCCCAAGGCATTTTATCAAACAATTCCAGTTAAGCCTATCTCAGGACCTTTTTTAGATCTATGTTAATATAAATCCTCACTTTCCTTTTATATTATGCATGGAATAGATAACCTTTTGAAGTATAACAATATTATTTGAACTTGTCTACTTGGGACAAACCTATGTTGGTTTGGAGCTATAATGTGAAGAAGGAAACCTTCAATTCTGTGATAGAGTACGATCGAGGCATGGAGCATTTGATAATGAGGACAAGCTAAGAGAAACAATGGACCATGGACAAATTCAAGGCCTACTTCAAGGCATTAGAGGACCAATGATCAGAGCTAGAACAAAAGCCATAAAGCAAGCCATGAATGGGTTGATCCAAAACATGATTAATATGGACCATTGCATTGAATGATTTTGAGGCCCAAAACAAAGAAAGAGGCAAGTTGAAAATATGGAGCCAAATTATAGTCAAAGAGCCCAACTTGGAGAAAGCTCAACAAGGAGGATTCACTTAAAATTCATGTGCTTCTCATGTGCTAACTAAAAGTGATGTTTTTATAGATTATTTTAGTTAATTTGTTTCCTTTTTGAATAAAGAACATACAATCATAAATCTGATTTATTTTCCTTTATGCATTAAAAAGAAGCCAACTTTTTCAAATTCAAAATTAGAATTAAATGCTCCTTTTTCCTTAGAGCTTTCTTTTTGCATTAATGAGCTTAACTTTTGTTAGGTTTGTGGGCAGAATTAAAGTTAGTTTGTGGGTTAATATTTTGCCTATAAATAGGCACCTCTTATACTCTTGCAAATGATAATATATGAATGAATGAATTTATTTTTAGCAACTTTGTTGTTGTTCAGTGAGTTCTTTCTTGCTCATCCTTGAGTGCCAGAAAGAATGAGGACTTATTAAGGAGTAATGATCCTTATGGCGTCCCGAAGTTAGGATTCAAGAGACGGGTTCTCTTGGAGTCTATTTCCTTCAACCAATATTTTGTTTTAGTTTCTTACTTTCATCGTCTCTATTTTTCAGTTTTTATTCATTGTTGTTCTTCATTGTTCTTGTATTCAATTCATATTTCTTTGAGTTGCACGATCCTTATCTCAAAGAATACTCTTAGGACAGGTTCCTAATATGTCTCCCATCATTCTCTTTGCAACAATCTTTGTAACAGCCTTGTATATCGCACTGCAGAGGCTTATGGGATGAAAATCCTTCATAATTTCAAGGGAAGCTACCCTGGGGATCATAATGATAAACATATCACTCAAACATATTTCATTTTAGAGTGAGAATGATAGTCCAGAGTGGCGTTTGAAAGTAGCTTAAAGTTTTTTCTTTTAATTATTTTTTTTGGTGATATGGAACATCTTAAAGTTTTCCATATGATTTTGTACAGCTACTAGGTAACACCCATTTTTGTCTGTAGAATTATATATCTAATTAGATGATAGGGCTTGTACATTATTGCATGGAGTTTCATATAGCAAGCGCACTATTAATGGCTTGTGAATAGTATAATTTTGTATGAATTTAATAGATATATAGATTATTATGAACCTATTATTTTGAATAGTATAATTTTGTATGAATTTAATAGATATATAGATTATTATGAACCTATTATTTTGATTATATGAAGTAGATTTTAATTAAGCATATATATATATGATGGACACAAAGTTTACTACTTCCTATAAAATAAAAACTCTAGCCTATATTTAGGTGCCAATTTTTTGGCTCTTTGATTTGTCATTACTTTGCCTAGACCATGCCAATTCCAACCAAGTATCTTGATGGAAACATGGAGTTTTTGTTGAAAACTCCCCCCAAAACATAGTGAATTCCCTTTTGGAGTGTTTTAGATATATCATTCATTGGAAGCATCAATATAGATAATCAATTCCCTTTTAGATTTTTTAAAATATCATTATGGATAAAGTGACAGCAAGAAAAGTAGATGTTTTTTTCAGTTCAGTTGCAGGTCAGAATATCAAGGGTATTTGATAGTGTGATCCAAACAATTATTAAGGGTCAGCTTTTATTATTTTCCTACAGGTATTCAAATTTTTTTTTAAATTTATCCACAAATTATTGTTCAAGTTCAGTAATTTTTTTTATAGCCTCAAAATTAAAAAGGTTTTCAAATTTCTCTTATATTCCAAATCATCAGATATATATATATATATATAATTAGAAGTTTTTTCTTAAAATTTTCTTGTTTTATGAAATATATGTATATGTATATATAATATTGATCACTTCTAAATTATGTGATTTGTTATTAATTTTATTATATATCTTGATATAGTGATTATATATATTTATATGCTTATATCGGTAAAATCAAAAGATAACCTTATATCTAGGCATTGATTGAAGCTACAGATTTTAATCAATGGGTGCTTATTTGTTTTGACATGGGGGGAGGAAGTAACTTTAAAATTCCTGAAAAAAAAAAGATATTTTTCTGCACTTTGAACATTGATATACTTGATATAAAACAAATTGAAATGTTTATGCTAATTTCCTAGGGTCTACCTAATCTGCCCTTTTAAAGTTTTTTGTTGCTTTCTTGCTTTTGTAACTTTCTGCCTTGTTTTATTTCTTTGTAGCCGTACATCCTATAAATAGTTGGACAGCTAAACAAAAGCGGCATACATCATATCATGCTCTAATTATCTCCCAAGAGGATGGTTTTCAAAAGTAATGATCTTAGGGTATTAGGACTTATTAGACTCCGTATGAATGGTTTGAGGAATTTTGGACGTTAGAAAAAATTATTTATTTATTTTTAAATTAAATAGAAAGGAGTATTTTTCTTCTTGTTTTTAGATAAAAAAAATAAGAGTAAAATTACTTATTTTTTTATTTAATTTAAAAAAATAAGATAAAATTTTTTCCACCCATTTCCTCCAAAATCTCTCAAACCCATGAGAGTCTTAGAGAACCACTTGACTAATTGATTTTAAGGAATTGATATGGGCTATAATTGAGGAAGCTGGAAAGCATTATGTTGTAGACCTTTTCCCAGCTCTTCGCCTGCTTGATTCTCAAGTTTCTCGTAAGAGGATGGAAAGTTACTTTGTGAAGTTGATTCATTTCTTTGATGATCTTTTGGAGTCAAGAAATTCAAAAATTGAACGCAAGGATGTTTCAGATCCTTTGATCCAGATAATGATGGAAGAAGCACAAGTTACCCACCTCTCATGTGTTACATTTATTTCTTAGTGAGTGTGCTTTTCAAGTCTTTTAGCTTTCTATGTGAATTCAAAATTAAAAGAAAAAAGTAATATTTATAATTATAACTATAATTTTTTTTGGCCAATAGAAACACTATAAAATTAAGAGTGGTTCATTACTTTTCAGTGTTGCATCAAATATTGGTCTGATATAAACATTTTGATTTAGTGACATTAATTTGAATAGAATTCGAAGTAAATTTTTCAAAATTCAAATTTGAATAGTACGGGGTGAAAATTTGAATTTTTCAAAAAGTATAAAAAGAGATAAAAATAAAAATAATTATTATATAATAAATAGAGATAGGGAGCCCAATGCAAACCATACTATTTATGTGGCTTATGAGAAGTAAATTATAAAGAGAAGTTATATTATTCCTAAATAAAATTTTATAGATATATAGATAAAGAAAATAAAGTTTGAGTGAAGAGATAAAAAATAAAACTTTTTTATTCTTTGTAGCCATTTTCTGACTTTCTTACAAGTAATGCATGGATGGGAAAAAGTCTAATTCAAACTATTTGAGATCAGTTTTATCTTTCTGTTTTTTGGGATAAACGATCAGTTTGATCCTTTTATTGACTATAATTTGCTTCAGGCAAAAATTTAAAAAAACCTGCAATTTTCGATTGATTGCAGACTTTTTAGATAAGAATAAGATAAATTTTTTCCTTGGTTTACGTCTGATATTAAATTATTATTTTCCTAAAAACCAAAAGAAAACTATTTAGTTTGGTCAATAGATGTGCTTATATATCATTACCTTAGTAATCTCATCATAATTTATTTTTAATTACTACAACAATATTAGCCTTATCCCACTATGTGGGGTCAGCTACATGAATCATATGACGACAATAGACTTTATCAAATACCATCTCCTCAGATAAATCATTTCTCAAAAGGTTATTCCTTATAAGTTCCCTTAGTGTCATTTTTTGTCTTCCTCTACGCCTTTTGATTGGGCTCCAGGTCATTTGATCAACTCTCTTCACTAGCTCTTATTGCCCTCTTCTTTGTACATACCTAAATCACCGTAAACAATTTTCCACCATTTTTCCTTGATAGATGCTACCCCAACTTTCCTTCGTATACAATCATTTCATATCTTATCCAATTTTATATGACCACGCATCCATTTCAACATTCTCATCTCTACTACTTTCATCTTATGCTCTTATTGTCCTTTCAAAGTCTAACATTCACTACTATAATTTATTTTTAACTATGATTTAAAAATTAACTTTCCAGCTTAAACATATCCCACAATACCCTCAATTAATTTAATTAATTATATGAAATTTGCATTTACATATATAATCAATACAAATCAATTTCATTTTTTTTTTTCATTTTGTACATTTCACTTTATATTTACATGGTGCTTGACATGTATTTCTTCATTTTCGCAAGAAAGATTTTGATGAAAGTTACATATTTAGGATGTATTTGTTGCAAGAATAAACACATCGTCAAGCACACTAACTAGAATGGGCAATGATTGAGTTATTGCGCAATCCAGAAAAATTAGCAAAAGCAAGAGAAGAGCTCAAACAAGTCCTTCATAAAGGTAAAATTCCCAATGAATCTCATATTTCAAAACTTCTTTCTGATAGCAACTGTATAAGAAACTATGCGATTGCACCCACCTATTCCATTATTAGTGCGCATGTCCCCCAAATCTGAGGAGGATTCAGAGTTATGTGGCTTCCTGATTCCCAAAAGTTCACGAATTTTAATCAATGTGTGGGCTATAGATAGAGATTCACGAGTCTAGGACAATCCAAATCTTTTCATGCCTGAAAGGTTTACATAGAGTGAGATTGACTTTAAAGGGCATCATTTTGAGCTCATTCCTGTTGGGGCAGGAAGAAGAATTTGCTCAGGATTGCCCCTTACTAATAGGACCGTGCACATTATCTTAGCCTCTCTTCTCCTTTGCTATGGTTGGAAGCCTCCTAAGGGTTTGAAGGTTGAAGACACGGATATGAGTGAGAAGTATGGCCTCACCCGTTCAAAGCCATCCCTCTCCAAGCTATTCCCCTCAAAGCCTAGTTATTGTGTTTTTTTTTTTAATTTTTTTCAATGTAAGAAAATAGCTACATGTGAATGAAGTGTTATTTTTCATTTATTAATAAAGCTATCAAAGTTATTACTCGGCATCATTCAGTGGTACTGTTAACACTATATTTTATTTGGTTATTTTTAAAATTAAAAAAAAATAATTAAAAATTTATCAAAAAAATTAGAAAACAAAAAAAAGAAAACAATTTCTTTTTTAGTTCAGATACCAAATAAATTTAGTAATTATCACTTCTTTTTGTCTTATATAAAAAATGATTTTATTCCAATTTTAATTTTAAAATTAGAACTGAAAACAAGAAAGAGAGGGGAGAAAAAGAAAATCAGAAATTCAAAATGATGTTTTGAGAGAGAAAAAGTTAATAAAAAATATATATTTTAAGAAGTCCCAAAAATAAATATGCCGTTTCTATATATATATATATATAAAGACATGTCTGACGGTACCTCTATTGTCGCCATCGGTATACAAGCAGAGAGTAGGCATGGAAGCAAAGCTGTAGAAGGAAGCAGTGATGCAGGGCAGAGAGAGATCAAGATGGAGAAGAGGCCAAAAGCTCGAGGATCAATCTGTCAATCTATAGTGGTAAATGGAAAGATAGACCAAACCCCAATTGAGCCCAACTAGTCAACGGGTTCCATTATAAAAGAGGAAGAAAAGGCAACGTAGAGAGGGGTGAACAGAGAGAGAAATCGAAGAGTGACGTCGGAGATTGAGAATGATGGAGAGAATGCCAAGGTGGAGAGAGAGGGCGATTTGGAGAAAACAGAGGAGATGCGTCTGAGTTTGGAAGGAGAGAAAACTAAAAAAGAAAGGGAGACAAAGGAGGAGGCTGAGAGGGAAGTCTCTGAGAGAGGAAGAGCATTCAGAGAAAGGGGGATGGTTTCGGAGAAAAAAAAAAGAAAGAAAACAGAGGAGAGGCGTCTGAGTTCGGAAGGAGAGAAAAATCAGAAAGAAAGGGAGACGAAGGAGGAGGTTGAGAGAGGAAGAGCACGCAGAGAAAGGGGGATAGTTTCGACAAAAGAGAGAGAGAGAGAGAGAGAGAGAGACGAGGAGAGCGTTCTGAGTTTGAGAAGGGAAGAATGGTTGAGTAGGAAGAGATTAGGAAAGCCGAGGAGTGTTGGAGAATAGAACTGAGCATTTAGCAAGGGGCATCAAAGTTCTTCGACCGGTAATCTTTATTTTAAGTATCTAATTTCTCTACGGGGAATTTAGTGCTTCTTTTTTTTTTTTTTCATTTGAGCTTCTCCTCTTTTATTATATTGGAAAAGAAGGGTACTCAGTTTATTTCTTTAGTCCTTGTCGACAATAAGGATTTGTGACTGTATGGCTTTTATCTTGAAGCTGTAAAAATTTTGCTATCAGCCTTGACAATGGTTTTCTATAGTTTATGATAATATATTTGTTTCATTTTGGTTGATGTCCTACGTTTCTTTGATGGGTGGAACTTTGAGTGTGTTCAATTTTAATCATTGTTCGATCTTTAGTTATGTTTTGTGATGAGGGAGTTTATAGCTGTAACATCTAAATTTTTATAATTTTGTTTTAATTCTAGTTTAGAGAATTATTGCATAATTAGAATTAAAAGAACTTAAATATCTTATGTAGATCAAATTAGGGACTAAATTACAAAGGATGATTAGGGACCAAATTGCAAAGAAAGTTGCATGGCATAATTGAAAATATTAATTATTAGTAAAATGACAAAAAAGGGGATATAGATGTCATTTCCTCAAACAAATTATCAGTCCAATATTTGCTAAGACTGGTTATAGGAGATGATTCAGAAAAATTATCATAAGAAATTATACTATAATAAGCAAAACCCGAAAACAGATATATTGGGCAGAAAATTGATTCAAAGTTCCATAATTTGTAAATTAATAAGAATTAGAAAATAAGTCTGGATTAAGAAACTCAGATATATTATAGCATAAAAAGAGATACTAGATTTTTTTATAAGGTTTAAATAGCCATAGAATCGGTCTAATAGATATTGGGCCAAAATCAGAGTCCGGACCCAGTAAGACTGCACCGGTTTCTTAATGGATTAAAAGTACTATTCATGGACGCCCAATAAGAGTATAGAAAACCCTAATAGGCCAAGGATGATTTTTGGAGGCCCAAAACTATTATTGACAAGAATAACTCAAACAATATCAAGAAAGAATAAAGAGTCAAATAACTCCAATTCACCTAATTCCCAGACTGATTAAATTATAGGTAACCCAGTAAACTATGAAATAATCAAGAATAAGTCCAAAATAATTTTAGAAGGTTTATAATAATCATCTATGCAAGGAGGTTAGAAGAAAAACTAATCAGGGTTAATTTTATCGGTGTTTTTGGTTAAAGCCCAATATGGTAAAATATTTTCTAAAATAAATTATATGAGCTTATAAATGATTAATTAAGGTTATAATGAGTTTGAAATTCATATTTTAAATATATTTATATATGAAAAATTTTACCAGACAAAATTTACATAATCGGAGCCCGAAAACTCGGTATATGTTGAAATTGGGGCTAGAATTGAATGGTTTAAGCTCAAATAACTAAAGACATCATCTTGGGATGAATTTGGACTCAAAATGACGTGTAAATAAGAAGAAAAAGGAGGGGAGAAGAGTTAACCACAATGCATGATACTATTTCAAAGATAAGGTGTCAAAATTGGAAGATTGGATGAAGTAAGCCTATGTAGGCATAATGATGCAATACTTACCTTATTTGGAGATAAAAGTGGCATCCAAATTAATTACAAGAGAGGAAAAATTAATTAGATAGCAATTATATGAAGAAATTAGGTGTATGGTGGAGAAAAGAGGTGATGTAGTGCAATTTGGCCCTTGGATAAAAAATTAATCCAATGGATGGAATTGCCTCTTGTTGTCTATAAATAGGCTCTTCCTCCCCTACATTTTTCACACCAAAAATGAAAATCCATCATATATTAGTGAGAGAGTGAGTTATAGAGAGAAGGAGGAGAAGAGGAAAGGAAGGTTTGCAAGTTTGAAGTAATATCTTTTCCCTTTCTTGCATTTTATTTTTAAAATGGTTGTTTAGATCTTATATTTCTATTATTGACAAGTAGAAAACATGTTTATGTTATGATGATGTTAGATCAAAATGGTGAAAGAATGATGAACATGCTATAAATTTTGCATGAATAGGCATGAACATGTGAAGAACATGATGAACATGCTAAAATATGTCTTTTGATCCTAAATGTTACCATGCCAAAGTGAAATTATGTTTCTTGCAACTATTTCTAAATATTATGCTAAGAATGAGATTATGATGTTATTGGGATTTTCATAAATCTCACTCCACCAAATATCTAACCATGATTAGGTCCAAATTATGTGAAAAGTAAGGAGATAAAGGAGGATCTATAAAGAAATATTTAGAAATATGAAAGATATTTTGGATGCTTATATAATATCAAGTCTAATGACATTTTATGTTACAATTATATAAATTACGTGTAACTCCTAGATGATGAATAAAAGTCTATTTTGGATCAATTTTATGTGTGTTATGTGACTACTATTGCAAGTATGACATTATGGAATTTTATGGAATGAAATTTGAAAAAATTAGGGTAAAATTACAAGTAAATTCATGAAATTTACTGTAACGATTTGTCCAATAAAATTTCAAATTAATATTTTTTCCTCATAGAGTATTTTAAGAGATGAATTTAGAAATTTGAACTATCCTTAAACGATTTTTCTAAAATTAGTTATAATTTTTCAAAGTTCAACCAAATTATCATATTTACTAAATAAATAGTAACTTTTGGTAAATTTTTTGAATTTTACCAAAATTTGCTTTCAAATGCATCTAATTCGAACCCAAATCATTAAAGATAAATAGTAAAAGATTCATAAGGTTAAGATTTGATTGTAGCCAGATTTTTTTTCTTAACATTGAATGAGCTTATGGCTCCTTTATAAATATAAAAATTTTCGTTGATTTTATGATTTATCCAGTTTGCTTCCCAGGACCTTTTGTGTGATCAGGTTATTATGGTGGTTTGGATCGATAATACGAGGGATGGTTGTGGGGTTTTTAGAATCTCCATAGGCTTATAGGATGATTGCATGCCGTGTGAGTCAATAGGATTCTGCGGGGCGTCGATTAATCTGTGTTTCATCAAATTGGGCTTCAAAATAAAAACAATAAAAATTTGATAACTTAGATAATTGTACCATGGGAGGTTTTCAGAGCTTCTGCGGATATTTAAGTTTGTCGCGTGGCTATGGGGATGATAAGTTTCACCAGGGGTATTGGTGGCCATTAGTCAAATTGTATCGTGGAGGGTTTTGAATTTTATGGGTATTTAAGTTAACCGCTTGCCTTGGGGGATGAAATGTTTCTGCAGGTGTGCTGTGCTGGTGAAGTCGTGCGTCTCAATTTTATTAAAATGTTTTTTCTCTAATTATAGATATAGTATATTTTAAAATAATAAGAATAAATCATTTAAAAATATAACTAAACATAATTAAAAAAAAACCTTTTTTTCTAGGAGATTTTGAGATCTTTGCAGGTACTTAGGAGATCAGTCTACTGAATGGGATGATTATTCTTAGCAGGTGTATCAATAACAAATTAATTTTCTGAAAATATACAAATAAATTAAAAAAAAATACTTTTAGTAAAATAAAGTAATAAAATATAAAATATCTTTAAAAATCAAATAAAATAAGAGTAAGAAAATTGAATTAAATTTTCCTTTACAAATTAAATTGCACAAACTCAAACTTTAGAAAATTGTTTTATTTACAAAATAATAAATTATTTTCAATGAGTTTTTTCTTATCACAAAAATTAAAAATATCAACTCATTGATGTGCATTTCTATTTTAAATTACGTGAATTTTATTTCAAACTCTTATTCTAAGTCAATTCCGCCTTTATAAATAAATAATAATTTTCTCTTATTTTATTTTCATTATTTCTTTTCTTTAGTTTGCATGTGAATGATATAATGACAATTGAAATAAATTTTAAAGTCATATTAATTGTATAATCAACTTAATTTAAGATAATCATTTCTTCGAACGAGTGCTGTGAGATACCTAATACCTTCCCTACTCATAATTGAACTCTTGAACCTATCTTTATTTCACAGACCATCATTTCCTTTTTTTTTTTCATTTGATTGTACAAAGTGTCGCACCCGGAAAAATGCGACGGAAGGAAAAAAGAGAACAAATCTGGTTTTCTTGTGAAAACCGACTTGTGAGGAGTCGCCACCAAAATTTTGAGGAAAATCTTGGGAAACCGCATTAAAGAGGAAATGGTGGTCTGCGTGACCAGAGTTGGATTCGGGAGTCGATTGTGTGTGAGGAAGGTGTTAGGCACCCCACGACACTCGTTCCTAGGAACGGTTACCTTACATTGATTGTGTAAATTAATATGGCTTAAAAATATATTTTGGTTTTCCTTTTATAAATCACATGCAAGAAAATGGGTAGAGAAAAAAGAAATTAAGAAAGTTTGGAAAACAAAATAAAGAAAATAAATTAAATTAAAATTAAGGATATTTAGGCAAAATAAGGAAAAGGAATTGAGAAAATAAATTGGAAAAACATTTATTAAATTAAGAGAAAAAAACACCAAATAAATCAGGAAATATTTATTTATTTACAAAGGCGGACTTGACCCAGGATCAGAGCCTGGGGCCTACGTACCCTGCGATGGGGATCAAAGTCCACGTAGTTCGGGATAGAAATGCGTGTTTGTTGGTGGACATCTTTTAATTTTAATTTTTGTGTAATTTCGTAATAAGAGAAAGTTGATTGAAAATAATTCACCTTTTTGCAACCAAAACGGTTTTCTGAGATTTGCGTTGGTGTGTTTTAATTTGCAAAAGATAATTTAATTCCGTTTACTTGCTCTTATTTTATTTTGTCTCGAAAATATTTCTTTTTGTTTTTTGGATTTTTGAAAATGCTTTTATTTGATTTTTAACTTTTGAAAAATCATTGTATTTTTATTTTTATTTTTATTTTTCTTTTATACTTTTGAAAAATTTTCAAATAAAGAAAATCAATCTACCTGTTGCAAACTCACAGTTATGCCCGATAGATCAATTCCTTAATTACCTGCGGAAGTTCAAAACCTCGCGGTACAAAGGTTTTATTACACCTTAAAATGCCATGTAATAATTTTATTAGGTATTTTAAAATAAAACTTGGAAAACTTGTCATATGATCTTATTTTTGAAATATAGTCATTTTCTTAAAAAAAGTTGTTTAACTGATATATCTACGCGGATTCACAATCTCACATGACAAATTCAGTAAACCCGAACACCTACGTGGGTTCCAAAACCTCACGTGGTGTGATTATACAGGCAATTATTTATTTATTTATGGGTTCTTGTATTTTATTTATTATTTTTGTGAGAAAATAAAATTTTAGAGGGAAAGGTCATTGGGACCTATTTTACATATACATTCATGATGCACTCGTATCGTCCCATAAGCTCATACGGTGTGATTGTTTTAGGGGTCTGCGAAAGCCCTAGAAACCTTCGTGAACAACCCTAGATATTCCCACTTATAGGTATATATTTTTTATTATTTATTTATTTATTATTTTGTTTACTTTTATTATTATTACTATTATTTTAGAAACCCCATAATATCATTTGAACATCCCACATGAGCATTTGGTATCATCTTTATGCAGCTGAAATATCCATCTACTTAATTACCAATCACAGAGCAAAGTTTTTTCTAACACCCTAAACCGTGGAAATCCTAAAACCAAGGGTGACACAGAACGAGTCTATCTGTGGCAGAGAATGAAAAAATTCCAGCAACCAGATTCAATGCCCGCAACTCTCAAATAGAATTTGTAAACAAAATTACCTGTTGAAAACGATTTCAGCAACTTCGCCATCTACTTCCTCTTCTTGCCCTTTTCACCTCCCCTCAACTTAGCTCCCTTCAAACTCTTCCCCTCGCGTTTTCAGGTTTCCCTTTCTTTCGATCTCGGTGTTCTCTCTTTCACCTGGGTGCGGACTGAAGCTCCCTCTGTTTTCTCATCGTGTCTCACGCACGGCTCCCTCTGCTCTACTCTTTTCTTCACCCGCGGCTACTTCCCTTTCTTCCTCGGCCGTGGATCGTCCTCCGGTTCGGACTCCCTCTGGCTTTTTCAGCTCCTCACGCGGCCCTCTTTCTCGTCTTCCTCGTGGCTTTCTCTTGGTTCCTCGGTGCCTCCGTTCCCGTCCTCGCGGTTTTTCTCTTCAATCTTTTCGGTCCCTCTCTATTTTCCTCTTGATTCCTTTCTTGCTCTCCCCGTTCAGCTCCCTCCTCCTTTCTTTCTGCTTCACCCTGTACTCGCCTCGCTCGGTCTCCTTCCACCGCTTTGCTCTCAGTTCAGCTCCCTCGGACTCCACCGTGCCTTCCTCTTAATCTCGCGGTCTCCCTCCGTTCACTTTCGGTGCCTCCAGCTTCCTTAATCCCCCCCACTCTGTTTTTTTTTCTCCGGCCCTTCCTCTGTTTCTTTTTCAATCGCTCCCCCCCTCTTCATCCTCGGCCTTCTTCATTTATCTCCCTCACGCTCAGCTTTCGTGCACGTCTCTATGTCTTCACTCGTGCTTCGTGGCCGGCTTTTCCAGTCCTCGGCCTCGGGTCCTGCTCCTTCTTTTCTTTCCTTTTCAGTCTCGTCTTTTCTCAGTCTGCTTTTGGCCTACTTGCAGCTTTCCTTCGCGGCTGCTTTCTCTGTTCTGTGCCCTGCAGCTCTTCATTTCTTTAGGGCTCTCGGAGGCCCAATTTCACAAGCCCACAATTGGGCTTGTGACTTATTGGGCTGAGATGCTGATTCTCAGCCCAAAACTCCCTCTCTGTTTTTTTTTTATTTAGTTTAGTTTTTTTTTTATTGTTATTAAAAATTTTTTTTTTATTTTTCTCGTTGTTGTTGTTTTTTTGTGTGTTTTTTTTCATTATTTATTATTAACTTTATTTTTGTTTTCATTTTTTGTTTGTTTTTTCATTTGGTTTTAGTTTTTTCCTTCTATTTTATTTTTCTTTTATTTTCCCCTTTTTCATTGTTATTATTCTTTGTTGTTGTTTTTTTTTTTATTAATAAAATGCCCGGACAAAATGGGGTGTTCACAGTTGCCCCTCTTTACTAGTTTCTTATGTGAGAATGAGGAAAATGTAGTTTTTGGAGTTCTCGCATAAGGAACGAGTAAAGATTAGAACACGCATTTTGTCCGTGCAACATATATGATGACTTACTTGCCCCTGACACGAATGCAATATGACATGAACTTAAATTGGACGAGACCCCCCCCCCCTTTTTTTTTTTGGGAGTGAGGTGCCTATATCATAGGGCTTTGGTGGGTGCCTGCGGTTACAGGGCTTTGTATGCTCGTTACGATGCGAGACTCGAGAAATACCTACTCTGACGCAGGATTTGGAGAATACCTACTCTGACGCAGGATTTGAAATGTACCTACACTGACGCAGGATTTGAAGGGTACCTACTCTGACGTAGGATTTTAAAGGTACCTGCACTGACGCAGGATTTGAAAAGTACCTACACTGACGTAGGATTTGAAAAATACCTACACTGACGTAGGATTTGAAAAATACCTGCACTAACGCAGGATTTGAAAAGTACCTACTCTGACGTAGGATTTCAAAAGCACCTACACTGACGTAGGATTTTAAAGGTACCTGCACTGACGCAGGATTCGAAAAGTACCTACTTCTGACGTAGGATTTGAAAAATACCTGCACTGACACAGGATTTGAAAAGTACCTACACTGACGTAGGATTTGAAAAATACCTGCACTGACGCAGGATTTGGAAAGTACCTATACTGACGTAGGATTCGAAAAGTACCTACTCTGACGTAGGGTTTGGAAATTACCTACACTGACATAGGATTTGAAAAGTACCTGCACTGACGCAGGATTTGAAAAGTACCTACCCTGACGTAGGGTTTGAAATGTACCTGCACTGACGCAGGATTTGAAAAGTACTTACTTCTGACGTAGGATTTGAAATGTACCTGCACAGACGCAGGATTTGAAGGGTACCTACTTCTGACGTAGGATTTGAAAAGTACCTGCACTGACGCAGGATTTGAAAAGTACCTACTTCTGACGTAGGATCTGAAATGTACCTGCACTGACGCAGGATTTGAAGGGTACCTACTTCTGACGTAGGATTTGAAATGTACCTGCACTGACGCAGGGTTTGAAAGGTACCTACTTCTGACGTAGGATTTGGTTTTATGCTTGTCACGCTGCAAGGCTTATTATGCCCCTGACAATTGGGGACATTGCAATGTGTGTGAAATGCAAGAATAAGCGCAACTTTTCTTTTTTTTTTTTTTTACTCTTAATGAGCATTTATTTTGTTATGCTTGCAAAGAAAATGCATGTGGAATGTGAAATTCTTTATATTTTGTCCCGATTGGAGTGGGAATTTTTCATGGTGTTGTGTGTGCAACTGAGATGCATGAAAGGTGAAAAATCATTCATGTGTGCCCCAACCTGAGTGGGAATGATGCAACTCGTGTAGAGATAATGCATGTGAAATGCAAGATTTTCCATGTATACCCCAGTTTGAATGGGAATTTATCTATGTTATGCATGCAAAGAAAATGCGTGTGGAATGGGATTTTTTTTATGCCCCGCTTTGAGTCGGGACTTTTGTGATGCAATGCAGGCAATGGAAGATGTATACGGTTTCTCATATTTGCCCTAACTTGAATGGGGATTTATTTATGTTATGCATGCAAGAGAATGCATGTGAAACGAGGAATTTTTTGTTTTTTGTTTTTCTTTTTGTTACCCCATTTGAGTGGGCCAGTTTTAATGCAATGTATGCAAAGAAAATACATGTTAAATGCTTGATTTGTCATGTATGCCTAATCTGCCTAGAAGCTTATTTTGATACAATGTAGAATGCATTTTTCCATGTTTGCCCCAATCTAAGTGGGAACAAATTTTGATGCAATGTATGCAAAGTGAATGCATGTGAAATGATTTTTTTTTTATTTTTGCCCTAAGTTAAGGGGAAATTCATTGTGATGCAGTACACAAAAGTAGAAATGCAAGATCTTTTTTTTTTTTTTTCGAGCGGGCCAATTTGTATGTAAAGAAAATGCATGTTAAATGTATGACTTGTCATGTACGCCCCAATCTGACTAGAAGCGTATTTTGATGTGATGCAGAATGCCTTTTTTCATGTTTGCCCCGATCTGAGTGGGAGCCAATTTTGATGCAATGCATGCATGTTAACTAAATTTTTGTTTTTGCCCTAAGTTGAGGGGAACTTTATTGGGATGCAGTACATGCAAGTAAAAATGCAATATTTTGTCTTTGCTCCAATCTGGGTGGGAGTTAATTCTAATGCAAGGTATGCAAAGAGGATGCATGTGAAAGGTGGAAAAAATCTTTTTTTTTTTTATTTACCCCAATTTGAGTGGGAACTTTTTTTGCTATGCCTGCAAAGGAAAATGCATGTGAAACATAAAGTTTCTGATATTTATCCCAATTCGAACGAAAATTTATTTATGTAATGCATGCGATAAAGATGTATGTGAAATGGAAAATTTTTTTTTTTACCCAATTTGAATGGGAATTTATTAAGGAAAATGTATGGGCAATGTGATTTGTTTGAAAAAAAAAAAAATTTTCGCCATTTTTTTTTTTTTTTGCATGCAAGGAAGATGAATCCAAAATGTGATGATTTTTCAATTTAAATGGGAACTTACTTATGTGATACATGCAAGGGAAATGCATATGTGCTTTTTGGCCCAAATTTGAATGGGAATCTATGCATGCAAGGAAAAATGCATATGCAATGTGATTTTTTTCAATTTGAATGAGAATTTTCTTATGTAATACATTCAAGGGAAATGCATATGATTGTTTTTTTTTTTTGTTTTTTGCCCCAACTTGAGTGGGAATCTATTTATGTAATGCATGTAAGGAAAGTGCATGTGCAATGTAATTTTTCAATTTGAATGAGGATTTTCTTATGTAATGCATTCAAAGGAAGTTCATATGATTTTTTTTTCAATTTGAATGGGAATTTATTTAAGTGATGCATGTAAGGAAATGCATATGTGATTTTTTTTTTGTCCCAACTTGAATGGGAATCTATTTATGTAATGTATGCAGGGAAAACAAATGTGAAATGTGATGAATTTTTGTTTTGTTACAAGGATCATCTTGATATTACATGCCGCAGATGATGCAATACTTGCGATGAAATGTCTATGTCATGGATGCAAAATTTTATTTTTACAAAAGATATACACACGAATGAGAAACTGAATGCATGTGCAAAGGAATCTTTGTTTTATTATGCATGTGCAAAGGAAGCTTTGTTTTATTGTGCATGTGATGTTTGATGCGAAATGCTCGAAATTTACAAAATGCAGGATTTTTGGTCCTTAATAGCTAGAAAAGTCTTGCCTTGGCCCAATGGAAATCTTCACGTACACCCATGACTTTATAACATTTTCCCTACATGAATGAGCTCTAAGGGAGTATATGCACTTTGGGACATCCAAAACTCTCTTTGGCCTATATATGATATTTCAGGGGAATTTATCGACCCTAACTTGGAATGTTGGCTTGATATGATTGTCTCCCTTATCCATCTTCAGCAATAATGCTCGAAAAGCCAATGAGTAAAACTTGTACTTACTTCATTTAACATTGTCAATGTAGTCAGACATTATGAACATAAAGCTATATTTGAGGAGAAGAAAGAAGCCTCGAGGCAAGTAGAAAATATGGCACCATTTAGGTGCAAGGAAAGGTTTAGAGCATGAATAAGGGGTGATGCCATGCGTAAGTTTTTTTAGGAATAGTGAGGTGGGAGGTGATGGAGCGGAAAAAAAGATGCCTAAATTCTGATCTTGGAGTATTCTCGAGTGAGGCCAACATGAAATGCGGTGAAATGGAAATGGGAATAGGTGAATGACACCTTCTAATTTTGGCATGACCCTTTTGAAAATAACATCATTGATATGAGTAAAAGGTTTTATTTTGCCATGTGAACGTTACCCCAGTGCAAGTTATCTTGTTCTTGAAACTTTCCTCTACCAAACAATTGCCCCACTTGCCAAACGAGTCAAATCTCAATTAGGACTTTTAGGGTTTGTAATGTGGCTTGGGTAAATGGGCTCATGAAATGAAAGGATATTAGGCTCAAAATACCCCACCCCACGTAAGCTCTTCCATTTATCTCCCTTAGCATTTTAAACACATTTTTATGCTGACATTCGCCTACCAAGAGAGGATTTTTAGGGTTGTAATCTGGTCATGAAGGGCGAGGATATGGATTGAGATGGAGGGCACAATAACGGGTTAAAAAAAGAATGGGTATAAAGTCCCGAGATTCAAGGGAGCTCACAATGAGAATTTTGCTTTAGTTGCTGTGCAAGCTTGGAGAGGCTCATTACCTCCTTTTTCTTTTTCTTTCTTTTTCTTCTTTTTTTTCTTTTCCTTTTTTTGTTTTTTGTTTTGTTTTTGTTTTTTGTTTTTTTTGTTTTTTTTGTTTTTTGCTTGGAGAATTTGGATTTGGATCTCTCCTAGCCAAAAGACTTTACTCCACTGATCTTCCTTTGTAAAGTTGATTCTCATTGCTTCTCAAGCTTAAATCATGTCAGGGGACATAAAGAATTTCCACAAGGTGAAAATGAGCTTGGAATAAGATCATATGGAGGTAGGTGAAAGAAAACTTTGATCCTCTCTTGATATTCGAATTTTCAGCATAAAAACGAGCTAAAATTACCCCATCCCGGGTGTTAATTGGTTTTGGGAGAATGAAATGAATGTTACTACTCCCGGCTCAAATAAGGTGACTAAGGTAACTCCTTCGAAATGGGAATAAAAGGAATGCCTCATATCTTTGACTTGACTCGTTTGTAGGACATGCAAATGCACCTCTCTTCTGTCTCCCTTTTTTATTTGTTTTTTCTTTTTTGCCTTTTTCTTATTTTCCTTTTTCTTTTTTTCTTTCTCTTACTTCTCTTTTTTTCTTCTTTTTTTTTTATTCTTTTTTCATTTTTTCTTTTTGTTCTTCTTTTATTCTAACAAGCTGGGTGACATAAGTTGTCTTAGACTTTACCTTTTACCCATACCAATTAAAGTATTTTCATTGGGGATAATGCATGGAATTTTTGTTTCCTGAAGCATTGGGAGAGATATGTGGAGGATGTTCAAATGATGGATGCAATGAGTGAACAAATAAAGGTAGAGAGAAATGTATGCCCTCGACATTGACATAGTTAAAGAAAGCAAATTTAAGTGATAAATCTTGGCTTTGGAAGCATTATCAAATGGAGATATGACATGTTAGAGGTCTCATGCTGCTCCCATAAGTGAATGTGCCACCTTGGTCTGGTTCTTTATTCTCTCATTTTCTTTTTTTTTTCCAAGGATACCAAGCACTTAAGCCAAGTGTTATGACCCATTTGTTAACCATGTTAACTTCTTCCCAAAGGTAAGGCAAAGCATATGAATCATGTTTGATAATTGCTGAGGGGCTTTGAGTGGGATGGAGTCTGACAATAAATCAGCAACATGAATATGAAATGTGAAGGGTGGAAGCATGATTATCAAATTGCTTTACTCGGCTTAACTTCTTTAATTGCATATTCTCCCTTTTAGACTTGGGCATTGGCTTGACATGGCTCGTTCACTACGAAGGACCAATAATCTTACATTTTATAAATTCCAAGTTTATTAAATGTTTGAATGGTCTATGCATGTATGCAATTTTATTACCCACTTATTGTAAGAGCCTTTAGATCGAGTATGGCAAACTCGAAAACTCATGTGGTGGGTTGGGATGGGATAACCACCTTTATTTAGGAAGCACCATTTTATTTCACCTCTTGTAACAAGAGGATCAATTTATTCATTTAAAACATGATGCATGCTATGGATAAAGATTTGTTGGTATCAAGAACTCATAGATAAGGTAATTCTAGAATTAAAAATACCAGATGTATTACCTGAACAATCCATAAGGTTACTTGTTTTATTGGGTGTTAATTTTCCTCCGGCAACTTGCGGTCTCTGGGGAAACTTAACAAATATTGGCCTACATAAAATCCAAAATTCTATGTGACCAATGTTGACGAAGATTTGTGTTTTTTTATTATTATTATTATTATTATTATTATTATTATTATTATTATTATTTTTATTTTTTTATTTTTGCCAAGGTTATTAATTAAGATTAATTCCTATTATTAGACTGTTTATTAACTCATGGCTTAGGGTAAAATTCATGCTGTAGCGATGATGCATGGACCCAATACTAAGCTGGGGTAGGAGACCCCACAGCTCGAGGTAAGATTTTTAATGCAATCACCTTCATTGCCTTGTATCAACTCATAAGACATATGATACTTGCTCTGGTGAAGGTAACAATTTGTCACCATTCTCAAGATAGGTTATATTGATGCCATGTCATGATGCATGATGAGAGAGGAATGTGCTCTCATGTGTCTTATTTACGGTGAATCCTGGGCCGGGGTCTTTTTACCCTAAGTGGTCAGGTATTAACTAGTAGGTTAGCCACTAATTTGCTTACTAGCGTGCATGGTTTCAAGGTGGTTCTATTACTCTCAAAAGGTCCCCAAGTTGCCCCCACCATATGGTGAGGATCTTATTTGACAAGTTCAATCCTTCAAAGGCTCAAAAGCTCTTTGGGAACTAATCTCGCCGTATAAGATACAACCTGAGTGAAGTCTTCATAGTAACCGTCATGAGTTCCAAAAACCCATGAGGAAACCATTACAAACTTCCGCTAGCCTAGGGTACTCACAGACCCGGGTATAGGGCCCAAAATGTGTGTGAGGGGAGATGTGTCTGTGCACGGTGTGTGAGAAGAGCATGCAAACCTATGAACATGTACTCAGGCATTGCCCAACTCCACCTGTCCAATGGATCACAATTGCAGGAGAGAGACCCAGTAGATAAAGTCTTCTACCCTAAGGTTCAATCCGCATGTTATCTACCCTAAGACATGTTATTCAAGCAACAAATAAATAGAGAGGCATGTGATAACAATGTAAATCACTTTACCAACCCTATGGCATGTTATTCAAATAACAAACAAATAAGTGGCATGTGAAAAAAGATATGTTGTCATGCAAGGCAGACAACAATTAAAGGAAAACCAAAATAAAATATAAAGCCATATTGTAAACCCGATCAACGTATATAGGCTTGACTCTCAAATCTCCCCAGTGGAGTCGCCAAGCTGTCGCACCCGGAAAAATGCGACGGAAGGAAAAAAGAGAACAAATCTGGTTTTCTTGTGAAAACCAACTTGTGAGGAGTCGCCACCAAAATTTTGAGGAAAATCTTGGGAAACCGCATTAAAGAGGAAAGGGTGGTCTGCGTGACCAGAGTTGGATTCGGGAGTCGATTGTGTGTGAGGAAGGTGTTAGGCACCCCACGACACCCGTTCCTAGGAACGGTTACCTTACATTGATTGTGTAAATTAATATGGCTTAAAAATATATTTTGGTTTTCCTTTTATAAATCACATGCAAGAAAATGGGTAGAGAAAAAAGAAATTAAGAAAGTTTGGAAAACAAAATAAAGAAAATAAATTAAATTAAAATTAAGGATATTTAGGCAAAATAAGGAAAAGGAATTGAGAACATAAATTGGAAAAACATTTATTAAATTAAGAGAAAAAAACACCAAATAAATCAGGAAATATTTATTTATTTACAAAGGCGGACTTGACCCAGGATCAGAGCCTGGGGCCTACGTACCCTGCGATGGGGATCAAAGTCCACGTAGTTCGGGATAGAAATGCGTGTCTGTTGGTGGACATCTTTTAATTTTAATTTTTGTGTAATTTCGTAATAAGAGAAAGTTGATTGAAAATAATTCACCTTTTTGCAACCAAAATGGTTTTCTGAGATTTGCGTTGGTGTGTTTTAATTTGCAAAAGATAATTTAATTCCGTTTACTTGCTCTTATTTTATTTTGTCTCGAAAATATTTCTTTTTGTTTTTTGGATTTTTGAAAATGCTTTTATTTGATTTTTAACTTTTGAAAAATCATTGTATTTTTATTTTTATTTTTATTTTTCTTTTATACTTTTGAAAAATTTTCAAATAAAGAAAATCAATCTACCTGTTGCAAACTCACAGTTATGCCCGATAGATCAATTCCTTAATTACCTGCGGAAGTTCAAAACCTCGCGGTACAAAGGTTTTATTACACCTTAAAATGCCATGTAATAATTTTATTAGGTATTTTAAAATAAAACTTGGAAAACTTGTCATATGATCTTATTTTTGAAATATAGTCATTTTCTTAAAAAAAGTTGTTTAACTGATATATCTACGCGGATTCACAATCTCACATGACAAATTCAGTAAACCCGAACACCTACGTGGGTTCCAAAACCTCACGTGGTGTGATTATACAGGCAATTATTTATTTATTTATGGGTTCTTGTATTTTATTTATTATTTTTGTGAGAAAATAAAATTTTAGAGGGAAAGGTCATTGGGACCTATTTTACATATACATTCATGATGCACTCGTATCGTCCCATAAGCTCATACGGTGTGATTGTTTTAGGGGTCTGCGAAAGCCCTAGAAACCTTCGTGAACAACCCTAGATATTCCCACTTATAGGTATATATTTTTTATTATTTATTTATTTATTATTTTGTTTACTTTTATTATTATTACTATTATTTTAGAAACCCCATAATATCATTTGAACATCCCACATGAGCATTTGGTATCATCTTTATGCAGCTGAAATATCCATCTACTTAATTACCAATCACAGAGCAAAGTTTTTTCTAACACCCTAAACCGTGGAAATCCTAAAACCAAGGGTGACACAGAACGAGTCTATCTGTGGCAGAGAATGAAAAAATTCCAGCAACCAGATTCAATGCCCGCAACTCTCAAATAGAATTTGTAAACAAAATTACCTGTTGAAAACGATTTCAGCAACTTCGCCATCTACTTCCTCTTCTTGCCCTTTTCACCTCCCCTCAACTTAGCTCCCTTCAAACTCTTCCCCTCGCGTTTTCAGGTTTCCCTTTCTTTCGATCTCGGTGTTCTCTCTTTCACCTGGGTGCGGACTGAAGCTCCCTCTGTTTTCTCATCGTGTCTCACGCACGGCTCCCTCTGCTCTACTCTTTTCTTCACCCGCGGCTACTTCCCTTTCTTCCTCGGCCGTGGATCGTCCTTCGGTTCGGACTCCCTCTGGCTTTTTCAGCTCCTCACGCGGCCCTCTTTCTCGTCTTCCTCGTGGCTTTCTCTTGGTTCCTCGGTGCCTCCGTTCCCGTCCTCGCGGTTTTTCTCTTCAATCTTTTCGGTCCCTCTCTGTTTTCCTCTTGATTCCTTTCTTGCTCTCCCCGTTCAGCTCCCTCCTCCTTTCTTTCTGCTTCACCCTGTACTCGCCTCGCTCGGTCTCCTTCCACCGCTTTGCTCTCGGTTCAGCTCCCTCGGACTCCACCGTGCCTTCCTCTTAATCTCGCGGTCTCCCTCCGTTCACTTTCGGTGCCTCCAACTTCCTTAATCCCCCCCACTCTGTTTTTTTTTCTCCGGCCCTTCCTCTGTTTCTTTTTCAATCGCTCCCCCCCTCTTCATCCTCGGCCTTCTTCATTTATCTCCCTCACGCTCAGCTTTCGTGCACGTCTCTATGTCTTCACTCGTGCTTCGTGGCCGGCTTTTCCAGTCCTTGGCCTCGGGTCCTGCTCCTTCTTTTCTTTCCTTTTCAGTCTCGTCTTTTCTCAGTCTGCTTCTGGCCTACTTGCAGCTTTCCTCCGCGGCTGCTTTCTCTGTTCTGTGCCCTGCAGCTCTTCATTTCTTTAGGGCTCTCGGAGGCCCAATTTCACAAGCCCACAATTGGGCTTGTGACTTATTGGGCTGAGATGCTGATTCTCAGCCCAAAACTCCCTCTCTTTTTTTTTTTATTTAGTTTAGTTTTTTTTTATTGTTATTAAAATTTTTTTTTATTTTTCTCGTTGTTGTTGTTTTTTTTTGTGTTTTTTTTCATTATTTATTATTAACTTTATTTTTGTTTTCATTTTTTGTTTGTTTTTTCATTTGGTTTTAGTTTTTTCCTTCTATTTTATTTTTCTTTTATTTTCCCCTTTTTCATTGTTATTATTCTTTGTTGTTGTTTTTTTTTTATTAATAAAATGCCCGGACAAAATGGGGTGTTCACACAAAGTTTTGCTTAAAATTTTGGTAATCACTCCTCTTAAAACATTTTCCGTCATGAAAGCCAATTTTTCTCTTTTTCTTGATTCACCTGCGTCTCATTTCAAATGTAACAAGTAGTAAAGAAGATCCGTAATAAAAAATGATGATGTTATCAACCTGGGGCTCTCTCTTAAGTTCCGTTCTATCATGCAGTTATGGTCAGCGTAGCTTAAGGTGACAACCATTCCTTTTGTCTTCTATTTTATCTTTTAGTTTTTCTTTTGATAGAAACTCTTTAGAATGCTCTTTTTACTGTTTTGATTAGCTTTCTTTGCTGAATTTCTTGCTTTTCCTATGAAGGAATTGAATGCGCTGAAATTTTGTGTGAATTCTTTCTTGTCCTTTTTATTGTGAGCAAATAGCTCAGTTGTTTTATTTGTTCAGCTTTGTGAAACAATTCATGCTCCGCCCAATTTTCCGAACTTTCTTGGCATAAAGGACTTTCCTAACAATGAATGTGATCACACAAGCAACAGACACAATGGCTTTGAAACAATGAATGTCCAAGTCTACAACACAGTCAGCTTTTTATGTGGCTAAGTGATCACATGTGTCAAACAAATGACTTGCCATGTCAGCCACTTTTTTTTCGTCAAATCAGTCAATTTTAAGGCCGTAAAGGGGCTAACTTGGTTTTATTTTTTTCCTTTTTCTCCCAAAAAAGAAAAGGCTTAATGGAGTAACAGACCACAGATGAAGTTGCAGGGAGTGGTTTAAAAATTTGAAATATAGGAGCCTATTTGAAGATCAAACGAAAGTGTCGGGACTAAAATGTTTTATTTTCCTAAAATAAAAATAGAATCGAAATACATTTATCAAACTCCCCTAACTCCAATTTGCAACAGTAATTTTTATGTTTTTTTGTTTAGACTTTAAACTAGCACACCATAATGCACCTATGTGATATGAGTATCAAGTACAATATGATACAACACGTTAAATAAGATAAATTTTAAAATTTTAGGATATGGGTAAGAAAGGTATATATATAATTATGTACACATTTAAGAAATTAATGCATAAAACATAAAATATAATAAATTTTTTTTATTTATAAACAAAATTTTTTTAAAGCAATATAAATATATCTAAAACAAAAAATTTAAAATTGAGTTTTCCTATAGGCTCTCAATTATTTTAAAACTCCATGATAAAGAAAAACTAATAATATGTTGGTATATGTGTTGTATACGGTACGTCTCTTCTTCATGAGTCCAATAAAACCAGCATACTAATAAACATAATTCAAAAATAGTTCCATGAACATCACGATCAATTATAATTAATTCCAACAATTGCTATTATTAGGTTGGCTAGTCATCTAAGAGGGACTGAATTGGGTGATATAAGATTTTCGCTTCTTTTAAAGTGCAGCCCAATTTCACTAAATGTTACAATAGAACAGGGGTGAACAGAGTATGATGAATGATATAGATGAAAGAAGAAAATAAAGGATCAAACATAAGAATTTATATTGGTTCAGTCTAAACCACTTGGCCTATGTCCAATTCTCAAACCACCACTTAAAGTTTTCCACTATATTTCACAGTTATGATTTTTTTTTGTCGAAACCAGGGTATCCACCATCGAACACGGTGACTAATCCCCTCGCTGATTTGTAGGCACCTCAAAGGGTGGGACAGCTGGCCCGGAGATTTAAGGCTGCTCCATACCCAAAGCCAGGATTCGAACTCCTGACATTTGGTTAAGGGTGGATGAGTCCCTTCCACTCAATCACACCCCTCGGGTTTCACAGGTATGATTTGAGCACATGTGAAGTCTCAGTATATCCCACAAATTTCAGCAGCCACTTGTGAAGCCACTTTTTCCATGCCCTTACAAGATGTGTATTTCCCTTACTGTTTTTCCACACTCAGATTCTACCCCGAAAATATAGATGGAAAGATTACAAGATATAAACTCTCTTTTAGAGTAGATAATACATTGAAACTCACTCTAATGAGGTGGGTTAAACTTTGAATACTAACAAGGAAAAATTTTATCCATTGTCGCAGTATTTTGGCATATAAGTGCTTAACATTGCTACTTAAAGTTTAAATAAAGTTCTATTTATAGATTTGTGGATTAACTAGTCGTTAAACACAAGATCTATCCGTTAAACATAAGTTCTAGCCGTTACTTTGCAAAAAAAAGTCATTCAACAACTGCATTAAATGTGTTTGACATACCAACATTCGAATTATGGGGCTCAATAAACGAATTTCACAGAGTCAGCATAGTTATGTATTTAGTGTTGAATTTCAAAATTAGCATGTTACAATGTGACATTCAGATTTCGAGTTTGCTAAAGATGTTCCATGTTGGTTAGTGCAAATTTTCATATTAGGAGTGCGTTTGTTAGGTTTGAATAGTTGCTTCAAATTTTCACAATATACTTTGAAATTCAAATTTCAGAAACTGAAGTTTGAATTTCAAAGACTAAAACTCAAATTTCATATACTGAAATTTATCTATCAGAGGCATGTTTAACATGACACAAAAGTTCTCACTTTGAAATTCATATTTTGAAGTTCAAAGTTTGTATGTCAGAGGCTGTGACTTTGAACTTTATCAACATTTGAATTTTGACTAAGTTTCATGCAAATTGCACATACTTTTATTAACAATGCTTAGTTCAAAATTCAAATTTCAGAACCAAATTTCTTCTATCAGAGGTAACACCTTTGTAACTTCGAATTTTACTAAGTAAAGTGTGAATTTTGCACAAAATAAACTTAAGTTGAATACCAAAATTCATTTGTTAGCCAATATTTCTCAATTTTAACACATGTTAACATCATATTTACTTGATCTAACTCGTTTAAAACATATCATAACAAGATTAAGTAAATTTTAAAGATTAAACCACTTCAAGGCCTAAGTAAAAACAAAATATACCTAATAGCTAGGTCTTCAGAAGCTAAACTTCACTTTCACTTGGTTATTTCATTCTTGGCATGCTTCCTTCTGATATTCAATTCTTGGAGCATCATTTCTCTTCTTCTTCTTTAAGTGAGACATGATGTTTATTTTTTTTTCTTTATTCTAATGCTCACTCTTTCTTCTTGGACAATCCTACATTTAATATATTATACTTACAAACTAAATAGATAGTCCAATTTATATATCCAACTTATATTATAAAATATATAGGCACATTGGATATATTAGTACACAATATGATATATGTATTATAAGCACAATTGAACACATGCTAATTCACATTTTACTTCTTTTACGAACAATATATATGTTAGACAAAGGTGATGTATTTGTTACTTATTACTCTACATTTGTCATCATCAAAACTTATATTATATTAAACCTAACAGCTACATATGACCACTATAAGAACAATCATTACACTATCCTAGATTTAGTCTCGAGCTAACGGGAAGTATACTCGGTGATGTATATGGGACCGAAGGATCAAGACAGACAAAGAACAAAAAGGAGATAGAAGCACTCAAAGCCGCGACGAGAAATAGGACAGCCGTGACAAATGAGTGAGAAACAGGGCTGCCGCACCAGACATCGGATCTTTATAAATCGAAAGTCATTTTAGTAGGCCAACACGAGAAGAATCGAGGGAGAAACAGAGGAGCTCTATTAGGGATTTAGTTCTCCGGCATTAGGAGGTGATTTCTAGCCTTAAGGAGCTTCAATCTTGGTTAGTAAGTGGATCTTGCTTCTTCTCCTCTCTTTTCCTTTTATTTTTGGTTTGGAAATCATTTTAGTATGCTAGGTTCTAATTTGAAGATGAATCTACCGATTAAAATGGTTGTAAAATAACTAAGGAACTGTGATTTAGTGTTGGTGATGTTTGGGTATGAGTTTTAGAGGGAGTATGTAAGAATTATGCCTAACCCTAGGTTGAAAATGGTTAAGGGAGTTGAGAATCTAAGATGTATGAGGGTAATTATGATGTGGCTAGTTAACTGGAGCTCATTAATGGGTAACTATGTTGTTGGAACTATGGGTTAAGCTTGAATGACTAAATTTTGGATTTTGGTTGTCATAAGTATGATGATAATTAAATGTATTCTGATGTTGTAGTGATTGTTTGGCTAAATTGGAAGTATATGGTTCGTGACGGGTGCTCTGGAGGCTTGCCTAATCCCCTGTGTGCATGGTGTCCATAATTCGAGGTAACTGGGTATGTATTTTATAATTATTGATTTTCTTTTATATATGTTTATATATGCATGTTTCCGTTCATATCACGATATTGTTATGTGAGTGTATGGTTTTGTATGCATATCATGGTATGTACATGGTTAGTTGAGGCAGGGATCCCGACCCCCGGTATTTGTATATGATAATGATGAGTATGATGTTGTATATGTGTATATGTGATTTTGTAGCATCTTCATATGATTGCATGCTAGCATGACCATGGTCATGACTATGATGATGATTGTATATTGTTATAGGCATATTAGCATGATATTGAATATCATTACCATATGAGCATATTGAGATATCATGGATTGACAGGTGATTATGGGATGAGATATGATATGATGATGTTATATGATGATATGATGAAAGATCCCTGTCATTAAATCCTCTCCTATGGCCTAGAGAGCCAGGTGGTAGTAGGCTACACCTTCCGTAAATCACCACTAATTCAGGTGATCTAGGCAAAGGAGAGCCATGGTCCAAGTATTAGTGTGACCTTTGGCCGGGTGTACTAGTGTAAGGTGAGTTTGGTGATGTCCTAGAATCAGTCTTCACCGGTTGTTGGAAGGAAATCACCTATTTGAAATGTCTTATGTTGACGTCAGCTCATGGTTATAGCTGTATATCAGGGAGACATGCATACCATAGCATTCTACATTGCATTACATTATTTACATATATGTGTGGTATTGATGATATTGTCGTATGTGTGTGTTTGTCCAGGTTATTGAGACTTTGTCTTATAGCCCCTATGACTAACTTTTCAGGTGAAGACTCTAGTACTAGTCTAAGGAAGGCCAATGAGTCGTAGGCCTCTCCACTTTCGGGAATTTCAAGTGTAACTGGTAGTTTGTGCCAAGTAGGTTGTTATGGTTTGATGCTTGTATAAGTGTCTTGGGAGTATTATTTGTATGTTATGTGATGATAGGTTGATTGTGACAATGGTGTTTGGATAATATAAATGATTATGTGATGATATTAATGATAAGGGAGGATATGTGATAGGTGTGGATATGTGTTAGGTATGTTTTATATGGATGATCATGTTGAATGGTGATCAATAGTACAGTGGTGGCTATATTCCAAGTTTATGATCTTTGGGTGCGTGATATAATGATTATGGACCTCAGTATATGTCATACTATAAAGATGATTGTGGCAGTATTTTGTGTAGGTTTAATATGTCCTATTGATGAGTCCAGTGTGGTCTTGGGCCTTGTGTATGAGGCTTGGGGCATGTAACCCATTATGTAGAATTGGGGTTCAAGGGGGTTAAATATCGGTGGAGTGGTTTCTCTGAGATAAAACCTCCTTGGATAGGTTAGTTGTGCCATTCATGACTTGTGTGGATGGTCCAGAGTTACCAAGTTGCCTTTGGTGGCATTGGGACATTTAAGGTTTGAGTGTTGGTCAAAAGTGACCAAATTGGTCGCAGGTGTCCAAAATCTCTATACGGAGATGGATTGAGGTGAAACTAGTGTCTATGGATAGATTGGGACAAGATTGACTTGTAAGAGTTGGAATTAGGTCAATCAAAGATTGGAGCACAAATTTGTGCATGTTGGAAGTTTACCTAAAAAATCAGCAATTTACTGATATAAGATTTGATACAAGCGCCGCGGCGCCAAAAGCTTGGCCATGGTGTCAAGCGGTTCTACCTCTCCTAGGCCATGGTTGCACTATAGTTCACTGTGGCTTAGCCCTTTTTTAGCCCTGTTCAAAGTTGTTCTGTGTATATAAGGTTGTAGGAGTTGTTTTGTGTTCTCTAGGAATAGGTCATTACATTTTTGTATCAGAACAATGGTTCAAGCCATTGTTTCTATGTGTTTTAGTTCTTGGAACAATTTAGCTTATATAAACTTGTATATTCCTATTGTAATACTAGTCTAGAGTCATATAACCGAACAAGTTGCCACTAGTATATAAGGGAAAGATGGTAAGCAAAGTGATGGTGATCTCATGAGAGAGATGCATGAGATGTTATCTGAATTGAGTGACCGAGTTATCAATCACAGGAAGAATGTTGAATAGAATGCAAGAGTAGTTAAGTCGGCAAGTACAAGGTAATATGAATGAGGAAGTTGAAGTGTATGTAAATCTGAATGATGGAGAAGATGAGGATGTGATGGAACCAGAGAAGGCCCCAAGGGTTGGAAGAAGAGGTATCTTCTTTCAACTAAATGACTTTCAAAAGATTAATGCACTAGCTTTTAAGGGTAAAATGGATCATGTGGCGACTAAAGAATCGGTGAATAAATTAGAAACAATCTTCGGTGTTATAGATTGCACCTTTGAATAAAAGGTGCAATTGGTAGTGTTCAAGTTAGAAAAGGAGGATGAATAGTAGATGAGGCGAGTCTTACTAAGTGCTGAGGTTATAGGAGCTCATCTGGAAATCAAAGAGTAGTTATCGGTTGTAAAGTATACCTCCTTGGAGGACTGGCGCGTGAAGATCCTTGTTCTATCTTGGCAAATGTAGGAGACTGAGGAGAAGAAGAAAAGTTCAATGTTCTATGCTTTTTCCATCTAGAATTCCAAGGAGGAAACTAGCAAAGGAAGTTGAATAGCTCTAATTATAAGAGATAAGGTAAGTTGCCAAGTAATATAAAGTGGTAGGAATTGTAAGGGTTGAGTATGGAAATGACGATTGAAACCTAAAGGCGGAATATTGGGATATTTAGAGCAATGAAGGATTGTGAAAGAATTTAATTTGTTACTTTGAATACAAAGTTGGATACAACGATGTCAGAGAAAGGATTAATTAACAAGAGTTTGTAGTTGGAGAGAAGAATATATGTCCAGGAACCAAGATAGGATTAGATAATGAAGGCCTTGGCAGTGACAGCGATAGTGATTTTAGTGTCATCTAGAAAGATGGTGAAGATATGATGACTATCATATGAAATGTTATGGTTGCATATTGTGAAGGTAGTAGTTGGATATTTCGGAATGAAAAAGAAGGTCAAGCAATGCTGAAGAATATGTTATATGATTATAAGGTCACTAGTGTCTTGGGCTGAGCCAAAATTGGGAAAGGATTCTTGTTCCTTTTCTTGTTGATAAAAGTCTGGAAGGAGGTCTGCTTGGAAGTAAATGTATCGATAAGTTTTGTAAATTGGAGGACGGCTAGCATGGACTTGGATAGGGACTGTTATGATATTCAGTGTAGAGTAGTATATGCTTGTGTAGCCTCAGAAGAAGATCGTTATGATATCTTTATGGTGCAATATTTGGCAAATGAGTTAGAATTGAATTGTAAGAGATTGAACGAGGATTTTACATATAGGAATTAATTGGAGGAGATAGTTTGAGCTATGAGAATTTTGGGAAGCAAATATTATGTGAGGATTCTAAAGTTGATGGAAGAGTTTTGTGACTCTCTCTATAACCTCAGTGAGGGCTGTAAAGGGAATGTGTTGTCAACTTGTTATGGATGAGAAGTTGGCCTAAGTGGTGACGGTGATCTATGGTAATGATTTAAGCATTGAAACGTCATGGGTATAGATTGAAGGAAGTTTCTTTTTTGGTATATCCCTGGTTCATAAGATGAATTGTAAGACGCCATATTACAAGTGTAATGTGTCAGTTATCCTCAAGATGTCTAAGAGTAGAAGTTGTTTGGCTAACCCCTTTTCTATATGCTCTTGTCTCTAGGTTTTCCTAATAACAACTTTGGAGAATCTGTAGGAAGTCATTGCTATTGGAAAGTGTGAGAAAATCATGTACGTTGTTGAATCACAAGTCTAGAACTAGTGATCATCTAGTTGAGGCTTAATGCTAGCTAGTTATGCATTTGATGCACCGGTCACTCGGGGTGTAAGGCATTAGTGGACTGAAAGTAAAAGACATGGTGATAATATCAACGGGAACCTAGTTCCACTTAAATTCATGGTCAAATGGGTGTCTATCTTCTGAAAGATTGGTTGGATATAGCTGACCAATCAATTTGTACGTTGTAGCAATATACTAATCATGAGATGAGCGATTCTCCATCTACTAGAAAGAATTTCAAATCTTTAAATGACTATGAGAAGGAAAAGAGGATTGAAGACCTGAAAATAGAGCTCGTGTGGGAATCATAAAGATTGAGGTAGGTAGTTGTATTGTAATGGTTGAATTGAATCGGAAGGAGAAATTTGGCTTGTAAGAAGGAACCACAAACATTGTCAGTAAAAGATTAGTAAGTTGTGATCATGGTGTAACAATGGGTGATAGGTAGTGGCTTGTAGCCTCTTGCTATAAGCATGATAACTACGGGATCTGTTGTGACAATGAAGCTAGAACAATAAGATGAATGTAGGATGGTGATGTTCATGGGTTATGCGAGTGTACCATATGACCCTATGTGTAAGACAGAAGGAATCAGAGTGCGCGATGAAAGCAACCTAAGGAGTACATTGATAGGATGTTTGAAAAGTTATAAGTCCTCAAAATTAGAGGGGTCTAAACAATATCGTTGGAGAAGTGTAGTATAAATGTAAAGCATGTGGAAAGGAATGACATGAAATTAAAAGGATACATTTGAGTGGGAACAAGAATATTGTGCTAAAGATGAAAGGAGATCTGGATGGATTTTTCTAAATACTTGAGTAGTTAATGATTGCTTTGTTGGTATGGAGGTTTTGTGAGATCACATAATTATTTGGAAAAGTGGCCTTACCATAAGGAAGTATAGTTGGGTCTATGGTGAAGTTGTTTTGATAATGATAAGGCTATGGGAGTTTTGTGGACTCCAATGATGCAATAGTTTTGCCTATGCCTTTAGTAGTGCTATTTGGTTAAGAAGTAGATGATTTTCCTGCTGAGATAAGCTTTTATATAGTGAGGACACCTACATAGTGTGTGGGATTAACCATCAAAAAGCCTAATGATGACTTTAATTTGGTTAGTGCCAAAGGTGTCGTAAAGCAATTTTTAGGAGATATGGTTAACATGGTTAATCCAATGTATATTGGTAAATTTTGGAGGGACTCATGGTAGCAATAAACAAATTAGTGCTAAAAGGAGGTGTTGTTTTGGAAATTAGGAAGTGATGATGTAAGTTTTTCGAACAATAATTCGTATAGTAGAATAAGTGGTAGTAAGAAGTTAGATTGGCTGGATTAATAATTAAGATGATCCTAGCTTGGGAAATCTCAACCATAATAGTTAACTGAAGAGAAAGTTGTCAATTGACGAAGTGACATGTGAATAGAGTAATAAAGAGCTTTGGTTAACAGGGATTACCAAAGAGGATCAATGCATAAAATGGTCTATATATGGAAGGACTATATCTTGCAGTGGGATTTGGATAAGTAGTTGGTATTGTGAGGAAGTTTTAGAAAAATGAGATTTTCCTCTTAATATGATAATAAGGAATGAATTTTTAATAAACATGCTTATTTGACACATTGTTCTTATCATATGAAATGGATAGGTTGAGGCATTGTAGAAAACATTTTCACAATATGACATACGAATTTTAAAGAGGAAAGTTTTTCGGTTAAGTGTGAACAGTGTTTTCAATTTTCTACAGTGCCTTCGAAATTCAAATTTTGGAAGCCCAAAATTCATCTGTCTGTAGAACGTTCAAAGAGGCACAGTAGTTCACTTTCTTCGAAATTCGAATTTTGAAGTAGTGAAGTTCGTCTGTCAGAGAGATTCTTTTCAGACTAACTTCAACATTCAAAGTTACAAAGCTCTGTCATTCGTATGTCAATATTTCATTCCAACAGACTCACAAACTTAGCTTCTGAAATTCGAATTTTAATGTTCAAAGTTCGTCTGACAGAAAGCAGTTTTGAAACTTAAATTATTCTTGATCTCAGATGGACTTTAACATTGTTTCAGACGAATTTCTTCCATTTTCATAAGTTGTGATTTGTCTGAAATTCGAATTTTGAAGACTAAAAATTCGTCTGTTTCAAAGAAGCTCCTTTCAGACTTATATGAAAATTCGAATGTTGGAAAGTCAAAGTTCGTCTGTCAGAGAGCATTTTTCAAACTCAATTTCATCTTGATTTCAGATGAGCTTCAACATTATGTCAGACGAATTTTTTTGGTTTTCACAAACTGCATTTTATCTGAAATTCGAATTTTGAGGATGTGAAGTTCGTCTGTTAGTGAAAAGCTTCTTTCAGTCTTTGATGGAAATTCAAATTTTGGATAATCAAAATTCGTCTGACAGAGAGACAACTCTTCAGACTTATTCAGTTTTGACTCGAAATTCGAATTTCCAAAGGCAAAGTTCGAATTTCCAATATGACAATTCATTTTAAACTTTCAAACTTCGTCTGTTTGTGGGTATTTTTCAAATAAGTCAAGATTTAACACACAATCAAGGTTTAAAAACATCTTTTCTTAAAATCAAAAACTTTTACTCTCATTTGAACATAACAAAAGATCCTACTGAAGATCTAGCAGCTAATACTCAGAAATTCTTCACTTGAAGCACTTTGATCTCCTTTGATATCTTCAATCCAAGCTGTTGGATGTTAGTTTGGAATCATCAAAACTCTTGATTCAACATTCTCCCCCTTTTTGATGATGACAAAACAACTTACAAACTGGATTAGTACTTGAGTTTGCTTTTACAAGCTCCCCCTCAACATATGCATTATGTTTCAAAAGATATCATATACAGCAGATCAAGTGAAGATATTCAAAGAGTAATATGCACAAAACATTGCAACAAAGAAATCCATTCATTTAATCAAGAGTTACTATACAAGAGCCAAATTAATCAAAGTTCCAATATTCAAACATTCAAAACAGCAACAGAAACACAAAACACTACAAGAGGACACAAGCCTAATTTCTAAGCAAATCTTCAATTATTTCTTCTTGGGCTTGGTCTTCTTGTTATATGTTTTCCCTTTCCCAGATTGCTCAGCAGCAGCAGACTTTCCAGTTTGCCCAGTCTTCTCCCCCTTTTTGGCATCATCAGGAAGGCCAACAAAATCAGCAGGAGGAGGGATATGAGAAACAGGAATAGCTTGAAGTGGGACAGGAGCAAAAGGGATTTCTGGTTCCACAGGAGACTCAGTGCTTGGTTCCTCATCAGAGATTTCCAAAAGTTCTTGCATTGCCTGCCTGGAAAGAGCTAACTGAGCTCTCTGTTCCTCTGAAAGCCCATAAGCAGCAAGAGAGGAAGTGGTTGGTTCATCAGGACGAAACATTTGCTCAAGCCTTCTTCTTTGTTCTTGCAGGAGAGCATTGTGAGCAATGGCCTCATAATCAACAACAGGCACAATGCTTCTCTCTTCATTGCTTGCTCCCTCCTGCATAGAAGAGGTTGAGATAGCTGCAACCAGTCTTTCAACTTGCTCAGATTCTTGAATAGACAGAATTGAATCCTAAGCATCTTCTTGCATAAGCTCATGAGGGCTTACTCCTTGAAGTCCTTCTTCTTCCAATCCATAGTCCAAGGGTGGACCAGGACTTGGTGTCCTCATTGTATCAGCACCATCTATATCATCATCATGGTCAGAGGAGGCAATCTCGAAGGGGCTTGGAGGCTCAGGAGTTGGAGAGTGGATAGGCACAGATAACCCTGGTTGAGGTGGAGCTGAAGTGTCAGGAATTGCACTTTTGATCTCTTCATAAGCATCAGCCACCACCTTCATGTTTACAGCCAAGTGTTGGATCTGATCTTGTAGATGAGCAAATTTGGCATTTTGCTCATCTCTAATGCTAAGGATGAGTGTAGACAGACTGTCATACAACTCAGTGATCTTGGTTGGCTTGGCCCATGAGGAGGGAGTGGAAGGAATGTGAGTGGGCTTTGAGGGAGATGGGATAGGCACAGAGGGCTGAGTGGTAGGTCTGGCAGGAGCCTCAGAAGTACCCTCTTGCTGTAGGGAGGCACTTTCAACAAAGAAGAGATCTTTAGTTCTTCCTGCTCCCTTTCCAACCCATCTTCCTTCATCTCTTTCAATGCTCATCCTCTGCAGTTCTTCCTCCTTGATTATTTCAGTGGGCTTGCCCTTCCCTTTCTTAATATGCTAAATTCTGGCATACTGCAGAATTCTGGAGATGATAGCAGCATAGGGAAGTGTTGAGTCCTTCCTCTGATCTCTAGCCTTGATCATGCGTTGGAGTATGATGTGTCTCATGTTGATCAGCTTTCCACGCATGATTGCAGCCATGACATGTGCCTCTGCCCTTGTTATCAGATTGAAGCTGTCTCCTTTGTTGAATATAATTCTGGACACTACGTAGTGCAGGATTCTCACTTGAACACCGAGGTCTGTGGGCTTCAACAGGTTTATGGATGGCCAATTTTCCCTCCTTCTGAACAATGTGCTCAAAAAAGTACTCTCCTTATAGTTCAGAGAGGGACCACCTTCTTCATCAGCCATATTTGCCTCATCCATGTACCCAGAGGCATTGATATCAATCTTGAGTCCATCTTGCCCAGGTATCTCCAGTACCTCTTTGAATGTCTCATCAGTAAGCCAAATGGTCCTAGACCTTAGATTGACTGCCCACTTCTTCTTCTTACTGTTGTATTTTAAAGAAGCGTACCATGACTTCACCACCTCATCATCATATCTTTCTAATACTTCCAACAGATTCTTGTATCTCATCATCCATATACCAGCATCAAAATTATTTTAGATCAAGAAATCTTCCAAATTTACACAATGTGGCTTGATTACCTTCTTGTTGGCAAATTTGGTGGAGAATTCTTCTTGAATCTGTGGAGTGCTCCATAATGGCAGTGTGGTAAGCTCGTACTCTCCAGATTGAGTACTGAAGGATGAAGTGGAAGCAACAGTAGCAGCTTCTGAAGAAACTGGAACTGAAGGGTCTGCACTTTTCGGTGAGGAGGGTCCAGCTTTCTGAGAATCTGCTTTGGATGCAGTCTTTTGGCGTTTGGTGGGAGTTGCCTTACTGGATTCGGCTTTTCTCTTTGATTTTTCTCCTTCCTTTAAGGCATATTGTGATTTAACATTTCTCTTTGGTCATGCTTCAGCCTTCCCAGCATCAGGATTTTTGACTCTTGCCATTTTTCGGACGAATGTTGCAGAATGTGGCTTAGAATGGGTTTAAAGGAAGCGAAAGGAAGTTTAATCGGTGGGAAATGGCAGTTTTTGGTCAGAATTGAAGGGACTTGATAAGAGAATTGAAACATACTCAGAGGAGTTAAGAATAGGGTTGCGTCTGTTCAAGAGAAAACCATCAGATTTAATGTAAGTAACCATCTGACAGAAGAATTTTGAGAGGTCAAAATTCAAACTTCGGGCAGTTACAAGTTAAACCGTTCAGCAAAGCTTACTGATAGACGAATTTTCTTCTGAAAGTTCGTCTGACGGTGGCTTGGATTAAGCAATACAAGTACAACAGACGAATTTTGTACCAACAAAGTTTGAATGTTGAAGAGAAAGCAGTAGGCAACAGACAAGACATCAACCAATAGACGAATTAAGCAAGCAGAACTTCATCTTTCAAGCATTCAAAATGAAGAACATGATTCAACAGACGAATTTTGAACTGAAAATTCGCATTTTTCAACTTTTGTAAAGGTTGTCCAACATTCGTATTTTAAGAAGTAATAATTCGTACAACAGTGATGGACAAACATAACTTTGAAATTTTTGTTTTTGAAAATTCAGACTTCAAAGATCCAACAGACGAATTTCGAGGCATCACCGAGAACTGTTCCAAGGCTAATAGGCCGAAGTTCGTCTGTTGGTCAACTAAAATTCGAATGTTGACCATGTTGACTAATTCAAAAACACAGTTTATGAGGCAAAATACGTCTAACACACATTAAAATTCGAATTTCATTTTATAAAAACTTACAGAGTGGATCCAGAACTCAGAATTTTCATCATTTACTTCACTTTCTGGTTGTTCCATTCTGATGTGCTCCAATCTTCAAGTTTATTGCCATTGAATCTTGTGAGGAGCACCCGCAGCTTAAATTAAACATACTCCGATGCTAAAGTTAGAATTAATCTTAAAGTTGAAACCTTTGAAAACAAGATTGCACAAGAATAACTTACAGTTCACTGGGATTTACCATACCCAATTCTCTCCTTATTTTGCAATGCCTGTCTTCTGATAGAGGCTTTGTGAGTATATCAGCAACTTGATTCTCTGTTGGAATGTACTCCAGCTTAACTTCTCCTTTCAGAACATGATCCCTTATGAAGTGGTGCCTAACTTCAATATGTTTCATCCTTGAATGCACGATAGGATTCTTGGTGATATTTATGGCACTTTGGTTGTTACACATGATTGGTATCTCTTTCATTTTAACCTCAAGATCTTCAAGCTGCTGCTTCATCCAGATGACTTGGGCACAACAGCTTCCAGCTGCAACATACTCAGCTTCTGCAGTGGATAGGGCCACACTGTTTTGCTTTTTGCTAAATCATGAAACCAGGGATCCTCCAAGAAACTGACAAGTTCCACTTGTGCTTTTTCTGTCAGTTTTGGATCCGGCAAAATCAGCATCAGTGTATCCTTTGAGATCTTCTCCATTTCCCTTTGGATACCAGAGACCCATCTGTGATGTTCCAATAAGATATCTAAAAATTCTCTTCACAGCTGTTGCATGGGTTTCCTTGGGACATGATTGGAACCTGGCACACATACAGATACTGAACATAATGTCAGGTCTGCTGGCAGTTAAGTACAGCAGGGATCCAATCATTCTCCTGTACTGAGTAATGTCAAACATCTTCCCATTCTCATCCATGTCTAGTTTGGTTGCAGTAGCCATAGGTGTTCCCATTGGCTTGACATTCTCCATTCCAAACTTCTTTAGCAGCTCCTTTAGATACTTGGATTGACTAAGAAAGATACCATCATCAAGCTGTCTAATTTGCAGTCCAAAGAAGAAGTTAAGTTCACCCATCATGGACATCTCGAATTCTCCCTGCATTAACTCAGAAAATTTCTTCCAAAGAGTTTCATTAGTAGCACCAAAAATAATATCATCAACATAGATTTGAACAATTAGTAAATCTTTATTTTCTTTCTTAGTGAATAAAGTTGTGTCAACTTTGCCTCTATTGAACCCCTTTTCAATTAGAAAATTGCTCAGTCTCTCATACCATGCTCTAGGGGCTTGTTTTAAACATGATTTAGTTTTGTAGAATCCTCAAAACCTGGAGGTTGATCTACATAAACTTCTTCCATGATATATCCATTTAGAAAGGCACTCTTTACATCCATTTGATATAGTAAAATATTTTTCATGCTTGCATATGCTAGCAGTATTCTTATAGCTTCTAATCTAGCTACTGGTGCAAAGGTTTCTTCAAAATCAATACCTTCTTCCTGATTATACCCTTTAGCAACCAATCTAGCCTTGTTTCTTATTATTGTTCCAGATTCATCAAGTTTATTTCTAAAAACCCATTTGGTACCAATCACAGGATGATTTTTAGGCCTAGGCACTAAATCCCAAACATGATTTCTTTCAAACTGATTTAGTTCATCTTGCATAGCTAAAATCCAGTAATCATCAGTTAAGGCTTCTTCCGCACATTTAGGTTCAATTTGAGAAATGAAAGCGCAGTTGAGCATTTGATCCCTTAACTGTTTTCTGGTTTTGACTCTCTCTTGAACATTTCCTATTACTTGATCAACAGGATGATTCCTTTGATATCTCCAAGCTCTAGGGAGTTCTTGAGATGTTTCTTCATTAATTTCTTCATCAAACTCTTGCTTCTGGATATCTTCCTCTGTGTTAACAGATTCAGATATCTTTGGAGGTTCAGTTTTACTTTTATCAGAAATGCCCAGTTTTTCAAAGTTAAAAGCAAGATCATCCTCATTGGTAACATGTTTTGAAACAGTTTCATTTTCAATGAAAACCACATGCACAGATTCTTCTACCACATTTGATCTTTTATTATAAACTCCATATGTCTTACTCCTACTAGAATAGCCCAGAAATATACCTTCATCGGATTTGGCATCAAACTTACCCAGATTTTCTTTCCCATTGTTGTGAATGAAGCATTTGTATCCGAACACATGGAGATGGGATAGATTTGGCTTTCTTCCCTTGTAAAGCTCGTATGGAGTCTTCCCAAGGATTGGTCTGATGTAGGCTCTATTTATGATGAAGCTTGCTGTATTCACTGCATCAGCCCAAAACACTTGAGAGAGTTCCTTTTCATTCAGCATAGCTCTGGCCATTTCTCCAATAGTTCTGTTCTTCCTTTCTACTACCCCATTCTGTTTAGGGGTCCTTGGAGCTGAGAAGTTGTGGTCAATCCCATGCTCATTGCAGTATTCCAGGAAGTATGCATTTTCGAACTCTCCTCCATGATCTGACCTGATTGACACAATAGAAATACCTTTCTCATTTTGC
The DNA here is from genome assembly GCA_026686845.1 of Adenanthera pavonina. Classification (NCBI taxonomy): domain Eukaryota; kingdom Viridiplantae; phylum Streptophyta; class Magnoliopsida; order Fabales; family Fabaceae; genus Adenanthera; species Adenanthera pavonina. Next base: position 19,855,770 of record JAIVEN010000005.1, on the reverse strand, counting down.
ACTTTCTTAGCTAAGGTTACAAATGCATCAAAGGTATCACTTTTAGAGGAAAGAAATAATGTCCAAGTGAATCTAGAATAGTCATCTACAATTACAAGCACATACAGGTTACCACCTAGACTTTTCACCCTAGATGGTCCAATTAAGTCCATATGCAGCAATTCAAGTTGTCCAGTTGTGGTAACTACATTTTTAGATTTAAAAGATGATTTATTTTGTTTCCTTCTTATGCATGCATCACATTCTTTGTCCTTTTCAAAAGATATTTTTGGCAGGCCAGTTACTAGCTCATTCTTGATCAGTTTAGACAATTGATTCATGTTAACATGAGTTAATCTCCTATGCCATAACCAACTATCATTATCCTGGCTAATTAGACATATAGAATCCAAGGGAGGAAGTTCATCAAGATCAATAGTATACAATTACCATCCCTTTGAGCTTTGAGGATTACTTTGTGATCACTTTTTCTGATGACTAGGCAAAATTTTGAGTCAAACAGCACCCAATTTCCTTTATCACAGGTCTGACTCACGCTCAACAAATTGTGGTTGAAGCCAATCACAAACAGCACCTCTTCAATGGATGTTTCCGGATTTTTGCCCACAATGCCAATGCCAACAATTTTGCCATATTGATCATCTCCAAAGGTCACATTTCCTCCTTTCTTGTCTCCAAGGGTGATGAACTTCTCCTTATCACCAGTCATGTGACTTGAGCAGGCACTGTCCATATACCATTTGTTGCTTTTCTTAGCTTTGAGACAGACCTGCAAAACAATGTTTATGTTTTCCTTTTAGGTACCCAAATTTGCTTGGGTCCTTTTTGGTCAGTAGATTTTTTTCTGATGCAAATGCAACTTTGGGAGCCCATTCAAGTTTCCTGCCAAGTCTATGTTTTTTTTAAATGCACAAGAACTGGAAATATGCCCCTTTTTGTTACAGAAATGACAGGTAGTGAAGGGACTGCTAGATTGAGTGGTAGGAAGAAAACAATGCAGATAATACTTTTGTCTTGTATGCTTTGGTTGATTATATGTTTCAATGCAAGATGACATGTGATCTTTCTTTCTGTTGCTCTCAGCATGCACAAAATGTCTCATGTATGCATTCTGGTTTTTCTTCCTAATCTTTTCCTTGACAGCACATGGATCATAGCCAAGACCAGCTTTTCCTTGTGATATTCTTTGGCTCCCCATCAAGGCAAACAACATATCTTTTCCTCTAGTGAGCCTAGACATGCTTTTTACTAAGTAATCATTAGTTTGCTTGTGTTCAATGCATGAAGTACAGCAAACAGATTTAGCAGTAGGTAGAGAGGTGATTTCAGAAATGTTGCTTTGAGATTCCAGTTTATTAATCTTTCTCTTTGCTAGTTTTAGTTCTTTAACAACTTTAATAAACTCATCATGAAGCTCATGAAATGCATCAAGTAGCTCAGAATAGGAAGGTTCAGATTCATATACCTCTTCCTCCTGATCACTGCTGTATGAGGGTTCGGCTTCTTCAAAATCAAGTGCCATCAGGCAGATGTTGGCAATCTCATCCTCATCCTCATCCTCCTCATCTGAGCTGTTGCCCCATATTGATGAGATGTAGGCTTTCTTCTTCTTCCCTTTGTCAGCAGCTTTCTTATCCTTTTCTTGCTTTTTGAGGAATTGAGGATAATCCCATTTGATGTGTCCCTGCTTCTTGCATTCATAGCAAGTCACAGGCTCTTTTCCCTCAGAAATTCTTCACTTGAAGCACTTTGATCTCCTTTGATATCTTCAATCTAAGCTTTTGGATGTTAGTTTGGAATCATCAAAACTCTTGATTCAACATAAATGTCATCAAATGTGAATTTATTTGACATGATTGACATAATTACATGAAATGTAACTTGCTACTAAGATTGTCTCAATCTCATCCCATCAAGTATCCCAAATAACTAGACATAAGTGACAAAAATGAAGATCAAAGAGCCAAAGAGAATGGAGTAGAGAATAATGCTCAAATCAATGGTTCAATTTATGAATGTGTTATTTGAAGAATTTTATGTAATATTGCATGAGATTTTATGAGGATTTGTATCCCTATAATCATGTTCTTATGTGTTTCTTATAATGTTCAGAATGTGATTTGGACAAATATGAAGCATGTATATAGTGAAAAGTAATGGTTTTGAAGCTTCAAAAGCAAAGTTGACCAAAATAACCAGTTATAAAAGAAACAAGGGTTCTTCCTTTGAAACAAAGTAATCAGTATAAGTGTTGTATATGGTCTGAAAGTAGACAAGATAAGCTTTCCAAAGAGCTAAAGAACACTTAAATTAGATGAGTATATGATTTATAGTGTAATTTTGAAGTTGAGGACCAAGACTGGAGAGTAAGGCGAAAACTGTGAATTTTACTGAAAGTATCACTTACTTTGAAAGGTGATATATAAGCATATAGAGCTTTAAAAATTTAGTGGTTTACATGTATAAAAAGTTGCAATTTTAACGTACCGCCGGTTTGATTTTTAATTGGAGCTGTGCAATGAGAGTTATGCAAGTCTTCCCAAAATTATTTTAGTAAAAGTAATGTTCTAACTCTTAGTGATTAAAATTGATTATATGCCTTGTTTAGGCCTAAAAGATGTACAAGAAAAATATGGATATAATATAGACATGTATAGATTTTCAAGAACTTAAATAATGTATGATTTGGCTCAATATAGAATGAAATATGAATTTTTAAATCTAGGTTAGAAAACCTGGCACAAGTTATTTTGACCGTTTGTATACTAAATTTTATGCAATAAATTGTACTAATTGGCATGACTAAATAGTAACCTGGGCAAAGAAAATTTCCTATCTTAATCTATCATGTGATTCAAGCTTCTAAACATGTTCTATGGAGTATAATAAAGTCCAATACATGGGTAATGTGATCTATATATAAGGTGTTACAATCATCTTAACAAGAAGCATCATAACATTTGGTATCATAATAGTTTGAAGTAACAATTGGTATTAGTTTTGATATCACTAACAATTGCTATCAGTTTTGATAGTAGTAAAAATTGATATAATCTGAACATGCAGTGCACAATAAGTTTTGATAATGATTTGCATTTCAGCTTGTACTTTAGTATGTGCTTGAAATAACCTTAGACATCTGTACTTACTAATACAATCTCACAAATAAGATGAGAATAATTGTGGGAGAATTTTTCTTCAAACCTTTTTGTTGATATCAAATAAGGGGAGTTGTGTGAAAAATATGCTTGTGCTTAATCTATAACTATCTAAAATGAATTGCATCATATTTGCTAATTATCATTAAGCATACTTTTCACTAGTAATTTGTCATAAAAAAAAGGGAAAATTGTTAGGTTTAATATAATATAAGTTTTAATGATAACAATTGTAGAGTAATAAGGAACAAGTGCATCACATTTGTCTAACATATATATTGTCATAAAAGAAGTAAAATGTGAATCAGCATGTGTTTAATTATGTTTATAATACATATATCATACTATGTACTAATATATCCAGTGTGCCTATATATTTTATAATACAAGTTGGATCTATAAATTAGACTATCTATTTGGTTTGTAAGTATAATATATTAAATGTAGGATTGTCCAAGAAGAAAGAGTAAGTATTATAATAAAGAAATGAAAATCGACATCATGTCTCACTCAAAGAAGAAGAGAATACTTCAAGAATTAAAGATCAAAAGGGAGTATGCCAACAATGGAATGACTAAGTAAAAGCAGAACTTAACTTTTAAAGATCTAGCTATTAAGTATATTTTGTTTTCACTTAGGTGTTGAGGTGGTTTAATCATTGAAATTTACTTAATCTTGTTACCATATTTTTTAAATGAGTTAGATTAAATAAATATGATGTTAGCATGTGTTAGAATTGAGAAATATTGGCTAACAGATGAATTTTGGTATTTGACTCATGTTTATTTTATGTAAAATTCACACTTTACATAGTAAAATTCGTAGTTACAAAGGTTTTATCTCTAATAAATGAATTTTGATTTTCAAATTTGAATTTTGGGCTAAGTATTGTTAGTAAGAGTATGCAAAATTCATATGAAGCTTAGTTGAAATTCGACTGTTGGTGAATTTCAAAGTGAGTTCAAAGTTATAGCCTCTGACATACGAACTTTGAGCATCAAAGTGTGAATTTTGAAGTGAAAACTTTTATGATATGTTGAATTTACCTCTGATAAATGAATTTCAGTATATGAAATTCAAATTTTAGGGATGAAATTCAAATTTTTGAAATTCGAATTTCAAGTGCATCTTGAAAACTTAAAGCAACTATTTAAACTCAACAGATACACTTCCAATATGAAAGTTTAGATGTTCAAGTCTTGAGCTAACCTTGGAATCCTTATCATAGCTCGTAATTTGAATTTTGCTTACTGAAATTCAAATTTCAAGGTTTAACATAAAAAAACGTAACTATGCTAATTTTGGAAATTCGTCTATTGAGCCATAAAATTTGAATGTTGGTATGTCATATGCATTTAATGCAATTGTTGAATGGCTTTTTTTTGTATAGTAATGGCTAGAACTTATGTTTAACGAATAGATCTTATATCTAATGAGTAGTTAAGCCACAAATCTATAAATAGAACTTCATTTAAACTTTGGGTAATAATGTTAAGCACTTATATACCAAAATACTATTACAATGGATAAAATATTTCTGTGTGAGCATTCAAAGCTAAACTTATCTCATTAGAGTAAGCGTCAATGTATTATCCACTCTTAAAGAGAGTTTTTATTCTGTAATCCTTCTTTCTACAACTTCTGAGTAGAATCTTAGTGTGAGAAAATACTAAGAATTACACATCTTGTAAGGGTATGGGGAGAGTGGTTTCACAAATGTCTACTGAAACTTATAGGATGTACTGAGACTTCACAAGTGTTTGGATCAAACTTGTGGGATATAGTGGAAAATCTCAAATGACGGCTTGAGGACCGGACGTAGGTTAAGTCGTTTGGGCTGAATCAGTATAAATTCTTATGTCTTACTCTTCATCTACTTATTTCAACTATCTACTTTATTATACTCTATTTATCCCTATTTTGCTGCATATCTGGTGAAATTGGGCTACACTTCAAAAGAAGCAAAAATCTTGCATCACCCAATTTATCCCCCCTCTCAGGTGACCAGCCAACCTAACAATAACACTGTTATAGAAATCAAAGATGTAGAATTTTTTAAGCATAACTTTCCTTTGAAAATTGAACATAGTCCTAAAAAATAAAAAATTTCTATTTCTTCTCCTGATCAAAATTCAAATGAAAATTTGATAGAAAATTTAAGAAGAAGTCAAAGGCAAAGAAAAGAAGCTTCTTTTGGAAATGATCTTTATACTTATATGGTGCAAGATAATTCTTTAAATTTTTATGAAGTTGTTTCTTCTTCAGATGCTCATCTTGGAAAGAAGCAATTAAGGTTGAAATTGATTCTCTTAATCAAAATAAAACTTGGGCTTTTGTAAACTTGCCTCTAGGAGCTAAGCCTATTGATTGTAAATGGGTTTTTAAGAAGAAATTTAACCCTGATGAGTCCATTGATAAATATAAAGTTAGGTTTGTAGTTAAATGTTTTACTCAAAAATAAAATATTGATTATTTTGATACTTTTTCTCCTGTTACAAGAATTTCTTTTATAAGAATTTTGGTTGCTTTAGTTTTAGTTCACAAACTTTATATTCATTAAATGGATGTTAAAACAACTTTCTTAAATGGTGATTTAAAAGAAGAAATTTATATGGTACAACTTGAAGGATGTGTTAGTCCTAGACAAGAAAATAAAGTGTATAAACTTATTAAAACTTTATATGGATTAAAACAGGCATATAAACAATGGCATGAAAAATTTGATCAATTTTTAAGGAGTGATGGTTTTTCAACTATTGAAGTGGAAATGTGTGTTTATAGAAAATTTATAAATGGTGATTGTTATTATTTGCTTATATATGGGTGATATGCTTATCTTTCTTACTAGCATGAATGTTGTGATTGAAATTAAACATTTTCTTGCTTCAAATTTTGATATAAAAGACATGGGTGAAGTGAAAGTTATATGAGGTGTTAAGATTATAAGAAGTGAAAGTTATATTAGGTGTTAAGATTATAAGAAGTGAAAATGGTATTTTACTTTCTCAAGAACATACGTTGAAAAAATTCTTAAAAAGTTTAGACATTTTGATGATACTCCTTTAAGCACTCCTTATGATGCTAGCATAAAATTAGCAAAGCATAACGGTGATCCAATGACTTAATCTAAATATGCACAGATTATTGGAAATCTATTGCATTTAATGAATTTTACCAAGCCTGATATAACATATGTTGTATGTAGATTGAGCAAATATACATACTATCCAGGCAGTGAGCATTGGATGGTTTTAGTTAGATTGATGAGATATTTAAGAGGCACCATGAACTATGGTATATTTTATAGTGGGTTTCCTACCGTATTAGAAGGATACAATGATGCTAGTTGGATATCAGATTTAGATGAGATTAAATCCACTAGTGGCTATGTATTTACTCTTCGTGGTGGTGTAGCATCTTGGAGGTCAGCCAAATAAAGTATAACAACAACAACAATAGCCTTATCCCACTATGTAGGGTTGGCTATATGTATCAAACGACACCAATAAGCTCTATCAAACGTCATTTCCTTAGATAAATCATTTCTAAAAAGGTCATTCCTTATAACTTACCTTAATGTCCTTTTTGGTCTTCCTCTACGCCTTTTGATCGGGTTCCAGGTCATTTGATCGACTCTCTTCACTGGCTCCTCTTGCCCTCTTCTTTGTACATGCCCAAACCACTTTAAACGATTTTCCACCATTTTCTCCTCAATAGGTGCTACCCCAACTTTCCTTCGTATACAGTCATTTTGTATCTTATCCAATTTTATATGACCATATATCCCTCTCAACATTCTCATCTCTGCTACTCCTATCTTATGTTTTTGTTGTCCTTTCAAAGCCCAACATTCACTACCATATAGCATTGTTGGCCTTATAACTGTTCTGTAAAATTTTCCTTTAAGCTTAGTAGGTATCTTGCTGTCACAAATAACTCATGTTGCTTTTCTCCACTTTAACTACCTAGCTTGTATCCTATGCATAACATCCCTATCAATTTCACCATTATTCTATAAAATCGACCCCAAATATTTAAACTTTGACACCTCAGGAATGATTTGCTCTCCAATTTTTAATCTCTGAATCATTTCTAATTGGCCTCTTATTAAATTTGTAATGCATATATTCCGTCTTGCTTCTACTCAGAGGGAAACCTTGTGAGTCCAAAGTATGTCTCCATAATTCAAGTTTAGAGTTGACCTCTTCTCTTGAGTCTTCAATTAAAACTATATCATCCGTGAAGAGCATACACTTTGGAATTTCTTCTTGTATATGTTCTGTAAGAACATCCAAAACCATATCAAACAAGTATGGACTCAAAGAAAATCCTTGATGCAAGCCTATTGTTGTAGGGAAGTTCTTTGTCACACCTCCAGGGGTTTTCACACTTGTTGTTGCCCCCTCATACATATCTTTTATGGCTCGAATATAAGCCACATGGACATCTTTCTTCTCCATTGCTTTTCATAATACATCTCTTAGTACTCTATCATAGGCTTTTTCCAAATCAATAAAAACCATATGCAAGTCCCTCTCTTTACTCCAGTATCTTTCAATCAAACCCCTTAATAAATAAATAACCTCTGTTATTGACCATCCTGGCATAAATTCAAATTGGTTTTCTAAAATACGAGACTCCTTTCTGAGTCTATACTCAATCACTCTTTCCCAAAGTTTTATGGTGTGACTCATGAGTTTTATCCCCAGATAATTAGCACAATTTTGAATATCCCCCTTGTTCTTGTATATGGGCACTAGAGTGCTCTTTCTCCATTCCTCTGGCAATTTCTTGAACCTTAAAATCTCATTAAATAACTTAGTGAGCCACCAAACTCCCTTCTCTTCTAAGCACTTCCAAACTTCGATAGGAATACCATTGAGACCAATGGTTTTACCATTATCTATTCTCTTAAGAGCTTCTTTCACCTCTCCAACCCGAATCCTACGACAAAAATTCAAATTGAGATCATCTTCATGGGTTGTTAATCGTTCAGTATCAATAGTCATATCCAATCCATTATTGAAAAGCTTATAAAAATAGCTCTCCCATCTTTCTTTGATATCATCATCTGTAACTAAAATTTTTCCTTCTTCATCCTTAATGCATCTTACTTGGTCCAAATCTCTTGACTTTTTTTCCTTCTCTTAGCAATTTTGTAAATCTTCTGTTCACCATTCTTTGTTCCTAAATCCTGGTAGAATTCCTCAAAAGCTTTAGATCTAGTCTCACTCACTGCTTTCTTAGTCTTCTTTTTAGCCAATCGATAACATTTCCAATTTTCATTGTTATTGCATAGATGCAAGGCTTTGAAACACTCTTTCTTATATTTGACCTTCTCCTGCACACTCTCATTCCACCACCAAAATTCTTTATCCTTAGGTCCAAAACCTTTGGATTCACCCAATACTGCTTTAGCTGTATCCCTAATTCTTTTAGCCATCTCATCCCACAAGATGTTAGCACTTTCTTGCAAGTCCCAATTACCTTCCTCCATAACTTTCCTTGTAAAGATCATCTGTTTCTCACCTTTTAGTTGCCACCACTTAATCCTAGGATTTAAAACTTTTCGACTTTTCAGTTTATAGTTTTTAACTATCACATCAAGGATCAAGACCTTATGTTGTGAAGTTAAACTTTCACCAGGGATTACTTTGTAGTCTTTACAAGTTGATCTATCTGAGTTTCTTACCAAAAAAAAGTCAATTTGCGACATTTGGACTCCACTCTTATATGTAATTAAATGCTCCTCCCGCTTCTTAAAATAGGTGTTTACAATCATAAGGTTGTAAGCCATTGAAAAATCAAGAATGGAATGTCCCTCCTCATTTGCTTCTCCAAAACCATAACCACCGTGAACTCCTATATATTGCCTTATCTCTTTTCTAACATGACCATTAAGGTCGCCCCTAATGAGGGTCTTTTCCTCTTGTGGGATATCTTGAACCAAGCCCTCCAGATCTTCCCAAAACTTTTCCTTAATATGTGCGTCCGACCCTACTTGAGGTGCATAAGTACTAATAATATTGAGTGTATCATGTCCAATAGTCAATTTTAAAGATAGGATCATATCTTCAATCCTTCTGACTCCTACCACATTCTTTTTCCAGTCTTTGTTCACAATAATATCAACTCTATTCCTTGCTCTAACCTTCCTTACATACCAAAGTTTATAACCAGTAGTATCTAACTCCTTAGCCTTTTCTCCCACCCATTTAGTTTCTTGAAGACATAAGATGTTAATTCTCCTTTGAATCATAGCATCCACCACCTCTATAGATTTAACTGTTCACGTACCAATATTCCAAGAACCAAATCTAATCTTGCTTTTCTAGGCTAGCTTCTTTACCCATATCCGTCCAGCATAATGTGGGAACCCTTGCTCATTTAAGACTACACCCAGGCACCGATGTAGCGGCTCTAGCTCATTTGACATTGCATTCGAGCCATATAGCACGTTACTTCTGGGCAACGACCTAGCCTTAGCACATATACGTCTTTGATCCATGTCATGAGATTTGACAAACTTTTATGTTGGCTGTTGAGGGCCTAACACAACCCTCCTCCTTGACCCGGGCTTGGGATTCAGAGTATATTGCTATGGAATTAGCTAGTATTGAAAGCTAAGTGGTAGAAAAATTTCTTGGCAAATATTCCATTAGGAGAAAAACCAATACCATTAGTGTCTTTACAATATGACAGCCAATGAGCGATCACTAAAGTAGACATATTCAGTTGAGACATAATATTATAAGACAGCCACTAAAAGATGGAGTAATCTCAATCGAATTTGTTAGATCAGAAGTAAATCTGGCATATTCTTTGACAAAACCCCCAGGGAAGAAACAAATTATTAACACATCGAGGGGAATGAGACTTAAGCCAATATGAAATTAAACAATAATGGTAACCCAACCTCTGTGATTGGAGATCCCATAAAGGAGGTTCATATGGGTAAGAACAAGTCATTTGTTAGTTCTGCTAGCACTTAAATTCTAGTCCCTTCCTATAGTATGAAAAAGTATTAGAATGCATTATTGGTGAGACTGAGTAAAACTCTTATGATTTTATATTCTTTATGGAAGGTGTATTCATTGTAGATACACTTGATGAAATCACTTATATGAATGTGTAGTAGGGCCACTTCTATGAGACTGTGGTAAAGTCTCTAGAGCATTCATTGAACACTAAGCATGCGAACGACCATTTAAAGTGCAAAACTGCCATTAACAGCAAGAACTGTGGGGGTATACTCTAACTGGTAAGGCCTCTAGTACACAATAAAAATTTGTTAGTTCATAGAAACGTACGTTTCACTAACATTTTTGTGTGCTAAGAATTATTGGTCTAGGTCTGGTTCATAGTCAAAAGGCACCTGATTCTAAACATTTATACTCATGTCAAAGCTCAAATGATAGTGATCCTTTTAACACACATGTGGGGGATTGTTGGAACATAAGAGTGTGGCTTGTATGTGTGTGTTAAAAGAAGTTTCATATTGCCCAAATTATAGAGAGTCTTAGTGTATAAATACTAAGATGTGTTAGTAGACAAGTAAAAGAGTTAAGAGGAGGTGGGCTCTCAAACACAAAAATGGGCTAATGTAGTAGGAAATTGTCAATTCCCCCTGCGCGCAAATTAGACATGGTGTCGGATGCTTTTTTGCAAAAATTATTTTACACAGATATGTTTTTCTTTTAAAAAAAACATAAAATAGCTTACTTGAAAATTCTTATTTTTGAAGTTTTAGTTATGGGACATTATGGCTTCCGATTTTTGAATGTTGGGCCTTGATTATGTTTAATTGTCTGTTTAAGATTTTTATTACCGATTTTTCCTCTGTATTAAAATGCCCTCCAATCTTTGAAATGGACGCCTTAATCGTCATTCATTGCATCTAAACGGCACCTAACATTTATGACGTCTTGGCCTATAAAAAGGTAGTGCCTGCTAAAGGTTTAGAACACACCAGCCTTTGAGTTTTTAGGCGCTCTCTTCTCTCTCTTATACTCTCTAAGCTTTTCTGAGTTTTCTTATTTTTGTTGTTTTGTTGCCTTGCTTCAGTATGAAGAATCTGTTTAATCCTAAGGAGTTGCCAACCTGTGGTGGAATAACTCTTAAGAATAATTTCCTTGAGTATGACTCGAATTTATTTTTTTTTAATATTATTTTGCCAATTGCAGCTAACATATTGATGGTAAGGAAATTAAGTCACTACGCCAATTTAGAGATTTATTAGCACTCAATAGTTAGTATTTCTATAAAAAATGCTAACTAAAGTGGGACACAAAGTACTTTAGTTGCTGTTTTCATAAAAATTGTCAACTAAAGTACATTAGATGAACTAATATGATTTAAAAACAAAAAAAAATAAAAATATATTAATGTTAGCTAGCATTTATAAAGAAACGCCAACTAATGTGATTTACAAATTAATAAACAAAATAAAAAAATAAAAATATTAGTTGGTGTTTTTAGATAAATGCTAAGTAATATTATTTACAAATTAAAAAAAGTCAAAATGTAAAAATATTTGGAAATGCCATCTATTATAATTTAGAAATTAAAAATAAATTAAAATATAAATAAATTAATTGGCGTTTACCTCTTAAATTCCTTCCATCATTTTTGATTGCGCCCTTGGCCAAATTTCTCATCCTTCCTCAGACTCCTCTCACTTTCACTTTCAATCACGCACTCGACCAATTTGCTCTTCCTTCCTCAAATTCTTCTTGTGGCCACCGTGTTGAAGCTCGCCCTTTTCTGGCGAACGTTTCTTCCCTCTAGAAACTCTCCTCCATTCACCATGTTGTTGCCCACGATGTCATCTTCATCTTTTTGGGGTATCCGCGACACCTCCACCATCTCTCCTTCCTTTCATTCTTCAGCCTCCATCTTCTTCGGCTAGGTACCAGGTAACTTCCTCTTTACCCTTTCTCCCCATTCTCTATTTTGGAACGCCATTTTTGTTATGTTTTGGAACCCTGTTTTCCTCCACCCTTAAGAGTTATGTTATCTTGTCATCTAAGAGATTAAATTTCCTCACTTAAGAGTTATGCTATCTTGTCATCTAAGAGATTAAATTTAATCACTCGGCTGAGTTTCAGTTCAAAAATAATGCCCAAAATCCCTTCTTTGGTAAAAGGCGGAAGAATAGGTCACTCTGTGCTCACCGCGCGGTTCCATGCCCAAAATCCCTTTCGTTTCAGCTTCGGACAAGACAAACACTTTCTTCAAACATGGCTTCCAATGGTGCCTCTTTGGTTAGTCATCTTAACTCTTTCTCTTTCTCTCTTCCCTTTTTGTGTTTGATTTGGTGGTGACGTATAGCTAAGTCGTAATGTTACAGAGAGCTGATGTGGATACTGAGAATAGCTTGCAGAAGATCAAACACCAGTTGGCTTCCAATTCTGGTAGAAATTTGTTGTAGAGACCACTTCTCACGCAGTCCAAAATAGTAATTTGATTCTTTCTTCTTCTGATTTCTTGTTTTTCGATATATGTTTCAGTTGAATACGATCAAATCAACTGGTTTATGAATATTGGACTAGACAATGATGCTTTATTTATTAACCCGACATTGGTCTCTGTTCTTCTTTGCAATTTAGCTGTAATTTTTAACTTTTCTTACGTATATAAATAATGGCAATCTATTTACAACTAAGAAAATGGAACGAGTTCTGGGTTACCTTGGATCCAACAACACGACGAATAGAATACAAGTAGGATTTTATGAATTATTCATTCAACTTCGTATTTGTGTTATGAGACTGTATGATTACTAAACCTTTATTTTTATTTTTATTTTTTCCTTGCTCTAGGATAAGAAGAAATGAACCCACTGTTAAGGGAATAATTGAATTTGATGATAGTACCACAATTGCCGTATCAGTGTATGTAGCAGTATAATTATCTCATTCCTACTACTTATCTACTTTTAATATTATGATCCTTAGTAAATTGATTGTCAATTTTTACCCAAGCATGGCTGAATTGAAAAGATGAATTTATAAAGAATTGGATTTCGTTTATCAAAAGTATCTTTCATATTCAGTCTTCCCCTCTGAGTTATGATGAGAAGCATATGATCAAATTTGGGCCAATATTCCCAAGGAATTTTAGTTTATGAAGTATTTGCAAACTTATAAGATATTTACATTTGCAAGTCCCGCAAACATGAAAATATATATGTACTGTATATGGGTCCTATATGAGAGAAGAATACTTGTCTTTTCATACAAGTCATTCTCAAATTGTATCTAAATTTCTAAAAGTTCAGAATACTTGTACATTGCATTATCATGACTTGAACTTTACACTAATGTATGCTTTAACAATGTGTTTATTCTTAATATAAATGAAGGAAGCCAAACTCATGGAAGAAAACTAGAGACTAAATCAGGTTTTTCAGATTCTTGTCATTCATTTTCTTGTTAATTTCTTTGTCTTCATAAAGATTATGTCTCATTTTGGATGTGTTCAAACTTAATGCCAATCCAGGAAGTGAAATTCATGGAAGAAAACCTAAGTTTGCAATAGGTAATAGGTTTTTAGGTTAATGTTTTTCTCGACCTTGTTTCTCACTTGTCTGGAAGGTATCGAAGCATGAAATGAAATTGTGTTAATAAGTTCAAAGTCTTGGGAATGACCACCAAGACCAATCATTGGACACCACTCTCAGAATAAAGTAAGTTCTGTAAACTCGATCCTTTTAAATGTTGAGTTACAGCTGAAATCTGAGAAAGAGAATGCTGAAATAAGGTGTAAATATTATAAAATTTGCCTTTCTGATTTTTGTTTATTGATGGAGTCATCATTTTATTGAATGATTACTAAGCTTACAGTACCTAATCCTCTTTCTATTGCATTCTACAGATTATCAGATCCAGCACAATATCAGTCAATTGTTGATGCAGAATGGAACATCATTTATGACAAGTTAGATAAATGTGTCAAGAGTGGAGCCAAAGTTGTTCTTTCACGATTGGCTATTGGTGATCTAGCTATACAGGTTTTTCTTTAAAATTTCCACCACATCTTATTTCTTTCGTACTCTAGATGCATTTATTAGTCTTAAAATGGAGCATTTTTAGCACCGCATGCAATATTATATATGTATTAAATATCCTCCTTTGATACTTATAGCATGGTTGTAGGCTTCTGACTTTGTTGTCATAATAATACACTTGCATACCCTTTTTTCATCTTTAATGCCTACTTGTATTGCTGTGTAAACAATTCTTGATAATTCTGTAGAAAAATTTTTAGGTTAGTTTATTGAAAGCAACCTTGGGATTTACCAGGTTTTTGAATAACTTGTCCAACAATATTTATTATTCAGTTCATATTAATATAGTCGCCGATGAGAATGAACTCTCTCTAATGTGAAACCCTAGTGGCTTACATGAATGATTTGCAATACAGAAATGGATGCTACTAACATTTTGGGGTAGAAATAATATTGGTCCACTTGAGCAATTTTATTAACATGAGGTAACAACTCATGACAGGATTAGATTAAATTGATGAGTTTTTTTTCAAAAGGTTTGGACTAATTATAGATAGTAATTATCTTCTGAAAATTAGGTTGATTGAATATTTGATAGCAATACATTAAAGTTAATGTGTGTGGGAATACAGGGCTGAAATCAGTGGAGATATACACTAAGCAGCAAAAATTCCAGTTTCTACCAAGAAAGCTAAATTTGATACTATAATATGCATGTAATATACATTGTGATTTAATATATTTTTTTCAGTTTTTTCAGAAAGAAAACAAATATGTAAGCAGGAAATTTTTTTTGTTATGAATTGATATTGATATACTAGAAGTTAAATTGTATCTTTATTTTTATGATAGTTGAATTGTAATTGAATTGTTAAAATTTATGTTTTTTAATGTTATATATTCTTGTCTATAAGTTCAATTAAATTATATTATATATAATTTTCTTTTTGAAAAATGGTGACTTTTGTTGGTGTTTATAATAAAACACCAATAAAAGCCTTAAAAAAAAAGGAGAAAAGTTGGCATTTATTGAAAAAACACTAACTAAAGTGAGTATTTTAGCTGGCATTTTTCTAACAAACGTCAACTAAAATCCTATTTTAGTTGCCATTTCTATAACAAAGGCCAACTAAAGTAAACTTTAGTTGCTGTTTTACAAATGCCAATTAAGATCTCCCTTTTATCAGCTATTACATTAAAAAAAAATAATAAAAGTAAAAAATAAATGTCAATTATTTTTTTTTTTTTGGTTGTAGTGAGTGAATTTAAAGTACTACCACTACTTATGCTAAGAAAAGGATTAAGACTTGAGTCATCATCATTAAGCTCCATCATTCTCTTGGTTTCTTCAATTATTTGCCCCCTTGATGTCTTCATCCAAGCTCTATATAAGATTTGTTATCATCAAAATTCATGTGTTTTAACATATTCTTTCCCAAGAGTTTAAGATGCAGTTGATAGCGTGGGTGAATCTTTTCCGTACCATCTCTCATTCTGAAGCTCTAATACTCTCCGGCTGAGAGTGCTGACTCGGTTCTCCTTCATGCCACTTGTTCCCTCATGGGAAATTCAAGTCTGAATGATTAATCTATTATTTTATTTATGTCATCGTATGATTTCCCAAAATTTATTTATTAATATAATTTAAAATCAAAAGGCATTTTCTTTTTTATCGGAAATACAACTTTTGATTGTTTGTTAAAAGTTGAAACAAAGTTTAAAAGATTCATCAGGAAAAAAAATCAAAGCTGCGACGGACATAAAATGTTAGGGATTCAAATATTGAAAACAATATTTAAAATCAACATCCTATTACCTCCTAATGCAACATATAATTAGGCTTTGTCTAAGCATTTGCAAGTTTCCTATAATTCATAAAAGTAACTAATAAAATACACGAATTATTTAATTTTTTGATTGACTTGTTATGAGAGAAATAATTTCATTCAAGTAATTAATAAAATAAGAATTTGATGTCAAAATATAAATAATTAGTTCTTTTTTCTTAGTAATATTTTTTTTTATTCGGATTGCATGGTATGATCTGGGTTCCCATTTTGATCTTTTTGTTGCCTCTACCTCATTGTCAATTATTTCTACCCAAGGTCTGTATGCTCTAATATATTTAAGATTAAGAATTCATGCTAAATTTTTAATTGGGATTTATCTTTTTATGTTTTGAAAATAATTCTAGTCTAATTTTTAAAAAGAATCGTATTATTTTATAACATCATTCATATTTGCTGTAATATGATTAAGATCATACACTTGATCCTATCATATTGATAACTGTTACATGCTTGTATAATATTTGACACTTGGTTTTATCATATCAAAGGATATCATTGCTTGTATTTTACATGAAGAATGAACTATATATACTTGTGAGGAAAATGAATAGTTCATGGTTCAGAATTTTTGAGGGCTTTGTGATGAGGTTTTTTTTTTTCCAGTGTTTACGAGGGGGATGTTTGTATTGTGGGGATCTAGTTGTTTAATTAAATTTTGCTATTGTCGCCCCCAGATACATCACAATGGGCTTTAAAAAACGAGAAAAAATGACTTTTTTTTTTGGATAAAAATCTATTAAAATGGAGTTGGCACAAAAAATTTGAGGAAAAAATTTTGAAAAACCTTCTAAAAAGGGAAAGAACAAATTGTGAAAACAAAGTTGGGTTTGAGAGTTTGTGAATATCTTATTTATCACTTTTGTATTTGAGTCTCATTTAAAATAATAAAATATAAAAAATAAGAATAATTCTTCCAAAGATAATCATATGGGAGGAATTATGAGATAATTCAATACGTCCATGAGGTAAAGGATGAACAAAGTGAGGCTCAAGTGGTTTTTTTTAAAAAAAAAAATTATTAATGCACCTGTGATGTTAAGTAATTGTTACAAAACAATTAAAATTATGGGAAAATTATGACAAAGGACCTTGAACTAATATTTATTGTGAAATATCATAAAAATTATAATTATATTGTAGGATTAATATATGATTAATTGACCATTATATCCTTACAATTCTAACATGTATTGTTTGTCACTAGCAATGCAATTTTCACCTATGAGATTATCAAAAGATTGGTCGAACAACTATCAATCCGAAAATCATTTTATTGAATTCGACAACAAGATTTTTGAGACATCCTAACAAATTGATTGTACCTATTAAAGCTAATTAGCCTCTGCATGCAGTTTTTTCTTCATGACCCTTGAAGCCTCTCGATGGATTTTTATTATATCCCCGATCTGCCAAAATATCCCTTGTAATATGATGAATCGCACACCCAGTTCCAAATATTCATTGGAGGAGGAATAAAAGAACCCAAATAGATATGTCTCATATAAAGAATCAATCCACCCCCAATGGCTTCAGGTAGGCATGTGTGTTATTATTCGTGATGGATGGAAAATACTGTTTCTAGGGAAAAATTGATTGAACCTTCATCTACCCAAAAAAGGGAAGGAAACTTATTTACAGCGGTGTTGCTAAAAACTTATTTACAGTGGTATTTGAAGAAAACAAACTTTTGATCAGATCCAGTTTTCGTCATTCTTTTATTAGTCCACTTTGTTCTTCTCACCATTTAGCACAAAAGATGATCTTCCGTGCAACAATTTCTATCAATCTGTGAAAACCACTTAAAAAAATATTAAAATTATATTTATGTGGGTACAATGGTCATGGCCAAAAAAAGAGGGTACAATCGTCTGTTGCTAATATTATGGTCCTTCAATATAATTATAATTTTTATGTCTTTATCATAAATATGAGTTAACATAGGTCTTCTAATATAATTTCCCCTACAATTATAAGTGAATGTCAAGAAAAAGATAGGATCATCATTCAATCTATTGGAAAACACTATATCAAAAGATAACCCAATTCAGTCCTAACTAAAAAGAAAAAAATACCAATTAGCTCACATATTTGAACCGTAAATTTCCCTAAAACACAAAACTATACACTATAAAAAATTTGACTTTTGGCGGCGACAAAAGTCACCGCTGAAAGAAGGAATGTCGTCACCAAAAGTTTTCAACGGCGACATTTTTGTCGCCACCATGTCGCCGTCACAAATCCCGTTACCAAAAGTTTGGCGACGATAAAAATGTCGCGGCCAAAAGTTGATATTTAGTGGCGAAAAGAGTTGTCGCTAAAAATATAAATTGTCGCCGCCAAATATTTCTCATTTGGCGACAACATTTAGTCGCCGCTGAAAATTTATTATTTGGCGACAACATTTAGTCGCCGTTGAAAGTCGTTTGGCCATGTCATCACCATGTCAGCCACTGGACCCCGCCACGTCACCCCTCCATCGGACCACCGCCGCCGGTCGGCCGCCACGGCATCTGACCACCGCCGCCGGCCGACCGCCACGTCATCGGACCGTCGCCACCGGACCACAGCCGCCGGTCGGCCGCCGTCGGACCACCGCGACGTCATCGGACCGCCGCCACGTCACCACCGCCAAACGGACGCCACGTCACCTCTCATATCACCACCGCCACGTCGTATATTTGTTTCAAATGTGCGTTCACCTTGGTTCGAACCCATGACCTCTTGCTTGCAATGCCTTTGTGTTTACTTTTTTGCCAGTTGAGCTGAAATGCACCTGCAGTCTTTATTTAAGATATTAAATATATATTGTTTATCTACACACTAATACACACATATATATTTATAAATCCATATTATTATTAAAAAATACACATATATTTTATTTTCAATTATTAATATCGTTAAATATTTTATTTATATACATATATATTTATATTATATTTTTTATTTTATGTTATGACATATCATATAATATATCATATATATATCATATATTATATTATTTGATAAGTTATATTATATATATATATATGCTTAATATATATATATAATATAATGTAACAGAAAATTGTTAAAAAATCATTAAAATAAATATTATAATTTTGATTGTCATATGATTTTAAAAAATGCAATAAATTCAATATATTATTACTTCATCAAAATTATTATTGGTAATAAATAATATTAATATTAATTTATATGTTAAAAATATTAGAAATTAAATTAACCTAATAAGAATTCCTCCAAATATAGGGTTGATCACATTAAATAATTAGGGATTAGTTTATCTTCCTAATTTTTTTTTTAGAGTTATCAATCCCTTTATGAATTAAAAAAAATTATCCTAATAAGAATAACATATTTCATTAATTAGGATAAGGAAAAGTAAAAATAAATATAGATAGAATTCAATATTCAACATTTCAAATCTTTAATCTCCGGTAGAGATAAAGTACTTTCAAAATGTCCAGAATATTTTACATGAAAAAATAGTAAACTACTTTACCTTTAAATAAAGATACTAGATAATATAAAATATATATTAAATATCTAATTACTTATAATAAAAATGTATAAATAAAACACAATTCTTATTTTAATATGTTATTTATTAATTTTTAAAATGAAAATAGCAAAAATTTACAAAATTAACTTTGGCAACGACATTAAAAAGTCGCCGCTGAAAGAGTGACTTTCAGCGGCGACTTGTTTAATCGCCGCTGAAAGTTAGTCTTTCAACGGCAACCATTTTCAGTTGCCGCTGAAAGACGGACTTTCAGCGGCGACCTTATTCGATCGCCGCGGAAACACTGACTTCGGCGGCTACTCTTTTTGGTCGCCGCGGAAAGTGTGTTTTCAGCGGCGACTAAGACTCTTTTAGTCGCCGCTGAAAGACGGACTTTCAGCGGTCACCAAAAAGAGTCGCCGCCGAAAGTCGTCACTTAAGATCTATTTTTTTTTAGTGATATTACCTTCTCCATATGCAGGGCACTCAACAGCTTCAGGGCTTTGACCTTTCTTGGCTTATTTATATCAATATTTATTATTTGATCCGACCCAATAGTAAATTTAAATATCAATGTCATTCTAACATTCATTGGCATTTGTCTAATAGGGAAGAAACCGGCGCTCGCGACGTTATCTGCCCTAATCATGTGAGGCAAGCAACATTTAGGAAAAAGAGCAACCAAAGATAAACACAGAGCCATAAAAGATGCATGATCAACCCATATAGGCTTGACTCTCAAACCTCCCTAGTGGAGTCAACAAACTGTCACACCCGAAAATGCGACGCGGATGGCACGGGAAATAGAATAAAAAGGGAAGAAACAAACCCTCGCAACGGAAGCCGACTTCGGAGGAGTCGCCACCAAAATTTTAAGGGAAATTTTGGAAAACCGAAATAAAAAGGAAGAAAAGGAAAAGGATGGTCTGCGAATCAGAGCTGGGTTCGAGAGTACGATTGTGAGTGGGGAAAGTGTTAGGCACCCCCACAACACCCATTCCAAAAAACGGTTACCTTAAGTTGATCATGTAATTTTTATGACTTTAAAAAATTTATTTTGATTGCTCTTTAACTATTCACATGCCAAAATAAATATAAAAATGAGAAAAATGAAAATAAAAATAAAACGAAAATAAGAGAAGTTGTGAAAAATAAGATAAGAGGAAAATGTTATTTATTTACAAAAGTGAACTTGACTCAGAATTAGAACCTGGGGCCTACGTACCCTGTGATAGGGATCAAAGTCGACGTAGTTCAGGCTAAAAATGCGTGTCACTGAGTTGATATTTTTTATTATATATATTCTTTGAAAAGAGAGGTTTATAGAAAATAATTTATCTTTTCACAAAGAAAACAATCTTAGAATTGGTTGGTGTGTTTTAATTTATAAAAGACATATTAATTTCCATTATTTACTCTTTTCATTTATTTACTTTTGGTTTAATCAACTTTTAAAAGAGAAGATGTGTTTTTCCTCAATTTAGAAAATATGATTAAAATTATGTGCGATTTTGAATACTTTTATTTTGATTTGAAAAGGAAATATTTGAAAACAATAAAATCAATTAGCTTATGTGGCGACCTTATCACTCACAATATACCCATTAATACCTAAATGTCCACAGTAGTGTTACTCGAGACAAAAAGGCACAAAAAGTTTGAAAGAAAACAAATAATTCTCTGTACAAATGATTTTTATTTCCTTTTTATTATAAAAATAAAATCGCATAAGATCTTTTTAACGCATATTTATTTATTTAAAATGAAAAAATTAAGAACAATTCAAAATGTGATCATTACATATATTTTTGAAGAAAAATAATCAGCATATGTGGTGACTTTATTACTCACAAGTTACTGATCAGTATTTAAATACCTGCGGTGTTACCACTCGAGACAGATAAGTAAAATGGATAAAAACTTGAATGAAATGAATAATTTTTGTTTAAATTATTTTTATTTATTTATTTAAAAAAATGCAATTAGAGAATACTTTCTCTTTTTTTTTTTAAAGGAGTAATTTTTATTTAAATTATTTTACTTCCTTATTTCAAACTATGAGATGCAGTCACAAAACCTCCCTTTTTATTATTTTTATTATTTTTATTCAAAAAAAAACTTAAGATAAAATTGCTACGTCACATATCCTTCTTCTTTTTTTTTTCTTTTTATTTACAAATTATTTGTATTTATTTATTTTTTACTGAAAAATAGGAAAATGCAATTAAATTCTTTCTTTCCTTTTCTTTTTTAAACTTGAAAT
Source organism: Adenanthera pavonina (assembly GCA_026686845.1). Taxonomy (NCBI): domain Eukaryota; kingdom Viridiplantae; phylum Streptophyta; class Magnoliopsida; order Fabales; family Fabaceae; genus Adenanthera; species Adenanthera pavonina. The sequence goes on along the minus strand of JAIVEN010000005.1, from coordinate 19,833,986 downwards.
AATTCAAAAAGGGTTTAAGATAGAACTACTAATTATATATTTTTCTTTTTGTTTTCTAAAATTAATTTCCCAACAAAATCAAACAGCATATATGGCGACTTGATCATTCATAATTTGCTGATTTACGCTTACATACTCACGGTGATGCCACACGAGTCAAAAGGCAAAAAAAGACTTGAAGGACAAAATTGAAAAAAAGAAATCATTTTTGTATTAAATTATAAAAATAAATGCGATTATGTCGTTTTATAAAAAGAAAAGCGGTAAAAGGAATTTAAAAATATAACTTTTATGTCTACATTCATATATTATTTATTTTTATTTGTTTATATTTTTTTATTTTTTATTTTTTGAAAACGAATCAATCAGGATTTGTGGTGACTTTATCACTCACAGCTCGCTATTTAACACCTAAATGCCCACGGTGTTACCACTCGGAACATAAAGGTAAAAAATAATAATAATAATAATAAAAAATTTAAAATAAAAGACTCTCATTGAATTATTTATTTTTATTTTCAATAAATAAAAAAAAACCATTAGTACTCATAAATATAAAAAAAAAAAAGATTTAGCTAATGTTTATACCATGACAACTCCTCACTCATGATACAATTAACTGACACTCTATGCACGTATGAAGACTTACAAGGGAAATTAGCTTAAAATGAAAAATTAAACGGACCACCCATTAATATTCCAAAAGTTCCAAGAAGTGGATCATTGACTCAAAGAATTCTAATCATCAATTCAAATATCCAATCAATCCAAACACCCAATAGGTATGGAAATCACGGCTAACTTTAGCAAATTATTTTAATGAACAAATAGCCATGGTCACATTTTATTAAGCTAGAACCAATATTTAATTTCCTTTGGTCTTATTACCATCAAACCAATATTTGATCTCCAACTGGTATGCATGAACCTTAACACAAATATGAACATTAACACGCATGGGATCAAAATTGACGGCACAAAGCACAAAGAGCCTCTAGAGCATTCACATTCAAATCAACTAATCATATGTATGTTCCTTAAGTATATCTTTTTACCTAAAATAATGTATGCAAGGCCAAGTAATTACAATATAGAGGGTGTTGCAGACAACAAATAAAGCATGTGAGTCTGATTTCAGTCACCCAGACCCAGTTTTCAATGAAAAACCATACAAGAACACATATCAGGAAAGGGAGAAGCAACCAAAGACACAAGCAGGGCTATCAGGCACTTAAAATGAGGATTTTAAACTAAGTTTCTAAACCAAACAGCATCCAAATCACAATTAATTTATCTCCTTCCCAAACACTTCATCGAGTGCCATTCAGGAGTATCCCACAGGTCCAAAATGTGTTACCATTTTCATGCAACAAAACTCAGAAACCTCCTTAAAACTATGAACTCAAACATCCTTTCTTTATAGGGAAAGAGGATAACTCAAAAATGAAGCATAGATAAACCAATTTTGATGCCCATGAAAGAGAAAAGAGACATTATTCTCAAAGAAAATCAAAACACTTCGAAAAAGACTCAACTGATCCTGAGAGTTGAGTCAAATTCATTCATAGCATGCACGGTGAACCAACAGTGCAAACTACATTCTAATACCCAGTTTCAGTCCCTGGGCAGTAAAACAGAATACCAAGCATATACTTCAGTCAACCAGCAATTTCATTCCTAAATTTGTTCTAACCGTTACATAAAGCTTAAAATTAAAAATGAAGATTACCGATTGAAGCCCCTAAATCATAGACACTGATTGTATGTCATTGCTCCGGTTCTCTTCCTTCTTTCTCTTCGTCCTCACCTCTATTCAGAGCCACGTCCTTAGCTTCCCACTTCTCTCTTTCCGGTGCACTCATCTCGGCCTCTTAGGATTTTTCGGCCTCTAACACCTTTACACTCTCTCTGTCTCTCTCCCCTGTTTTTCAAACTCTGTTTTTTTTTTCCTTTCGGGCTCCAGAAATCTCAGAAAGACCCCCCTCAACCACCTCTGGGTCCTTATTTAAACTCTCCTCCCTTTCCTTTTCATGCACCCCGTGGCCCCTTCTGTTCTTCGTGGCCCTCTTTTCCTTGTTTCAGTGCTCTGCCCCGTCTTCCCTTTTCGTCCACGTCTCCTCGCGTGCTCCAGTCTTGCTTCCTCCATCCTTTCCTCAGCTTTTTCTCAGGCTTTCTCTCAGTCTCCTCTGTTTTTTTTCAACTGCAACTGCTTCTGCTCTTCTTTTTTCTGGTGCCTGCTCTACCCTCTGTTTCTTTTTCCAGTCCTCGGCTCCCTCTGCTTTTGGTCTCGCCTGCAGCTTTCTCCCTCTTTTCTTTTCTTTCACACTGCCTTCCTATCTTCTCCACAGCCCCGCGGTTCTCCCTTGCTTGCGTGCTGCTCTCTCTCTGACTCCTCATGTTTTCACGACTCCCTTCGCGGTCCTCTCTCTCTCTCTGGCTCACTCTTTCTTTGTCTCACGCGTTCTCTGCCTCCTCGCCTGCGGCTCCCTCACTGTTCCTCACACCCTGCTCCCTCTTTTTCTTTTTCTCTCTGTCTCCTGCAGCCTCCTTGTCCCGAGCTCCCTCCTGTGTCTCACGCCTGAGCCCTCTATTAGGGCTCAGGGTGAGCTTGGACCTGAGCCCCCAAATGGGCTCAGGTCCGCCTTGGGCTGAAGCAATTTCAGCCCAAGTTTAAACCCTTCCTTTTCTTTTTTTTTTTGTTTTGTTTCTTTTTTTTTTAATCTTTTCTTTCTTTCTTTCTTTTTTTTTGACATTTTCTATTATTTATTTATTCATTTATTATTATTTTTTACTATTATTTTATTATTATATTTATATGTATTTTTAAAATTACCCAAACAAAATACGGTGTTCACAGTTACCCCTCTTTACTAGTTTCTTATGTGAGAACGAGGAAAATGTAGTTTCGGAGTTCTCTCGTAAGGAACGAGTAAACATTAGAACACGAATTTTGTCCATGCAAAATACACAAAGACTTGCCCCTTACACAAAGAGATGCAATACAACATGAGCTTAAAACACAAGACTCTATCCTAGGTATGAATGATTTAATTTGAAAAGAAGTGGTGAATGAACATTTTTATGCAAGACATACAATGCAAATGTGAACTGAGACACGACTAAATAAATTGAACCAGACTCTAATTGATGCACAAATGAGCAATTAAATCGAACTAGAGTCAAACTAATGCAACATGCAATGATGTGACACGAATGAATAACCATGTCAACTAGACTGGTACTGATGCAGTAGGCAGATGAAGTGACTAAAACGCATGCTCACAAAACAAAATGTGATGGCAAAATCCAAACAAAATAACATGTTGATGAGAGATTCATACAACCACAGCACAAAATTATTACATTTTTGAAATTATTGATGTTATTAAATTATATTATATATATTCCTCAATAACAATGAAAGACTTAATGATCCAAATTTTGCAAATGACAATGAAAACCTTAGTCCTTAGCTATACTAAGAAAGTTATGTGGACGTAACTGCCCCAGAAAACCCATTAAATTGTAAAATCCAAAAGTTTAGTTGAAAAATAATGAAAGATGAGTAGTTAATTGCTCAAGCTAAGTTCTAAATAACATGACACCCCATTTTCATATTCAGATTCCATTGAATTATAAATCTAAAGCATGAACAGTGGAGTTGTAAATTGCTAAAACCAATTGTAAATGAATTGAAACCGATTTTTATATTCATATTCTATCGAGTTGTAGAATCCAAAAATTTAGTTGGAAATAATAAATGATGGTGTTTGCTAAAGTTCAGTTGTAAATAATATAAAACCCCATTTTCAAATCCATAACCCATTAAGTTGTAAAGTACAAAAGCTTAAGTGAATTAATTCCATATAGAGCCAAGAATAGCTACTCCATAAAAACAGAAACTCATAGTTGATGGAGACGAACAGAGGAGACTCGGAGGACGGAGGGGGAGGACTGGAGAGAAACAAGAAGAAGGTACGACAAGCAAGGGAGGAAGGTGATTATGGTCTTAAGCAGGGTAGGGAGAATGAATCTCCTGTATCTTATAAGGATAGGTTGATTGGATTTGAATCAGATAAGTGAACATGCGATGGTAAGGGTAGGAGTGTGTTTGATGAGGCATGGCGTGAATATATCGATAGTCTACCGTGCTACTTTAGTGATGGGAATAAAGATCAATAGCATGGAGGAGAGGGAGAGGAACCATACTTGGATGACGAGAACTGCCCAATATTAATTGTTTCGAAATAAGAATATAAGGCCTGGTATGCGCCTTGGAAAAAATCTCTTATTATCAAGGTTCTTGGGAAGAATAACATTCATTTATGAGGTATAAAGAACTGTCTTGCACAAATGTGGAAGACCAAGGAGCCTTATCAAACAAGAGATCTTGATAATGGGTACTTTGTTGTCTCTTTCAACAGCGGAGAGGATATGAATTCAGTTTATTTTGATGGGCCTTGGATGGGAGGGGATAGATATTTATTAGTACAGAGATGGTGGCCAAATTGCGATCCTTGGAATGCTGAGATATAGAGGAAAATTGCTGCATGGGTTCGAATTCCTTTCCTCCCTCTTGAGTTCTTTAATCCAGATAGTTTGCGGAAGATAGGAGCATTGGTGGGCAAAACATTGAAGATCGACCCTGTGACACACTTGAGTGAGAGGGGGAGGTATGCTAGGATTTGTGTTGAATTGGACCTATAGAAAGGGCTTAAGGCGGCCATCAACGTGGAGGGTTGTTGAGTTTGATTTGGTTTTCTTCAACTGCAGGAAATATGGCCACCATAAACATGTATGCCCAGATAGGCCGATACTTGTAGAAGAAGGGAAAAGCAGCCCATATAAGTAGCAGAACTAGACAAGGCAGGATAAGGGGAAGGATGGTGATAAGGAAGGTGAAGTCCAAGGTGTAGGAATGGAGGAGTTAAATTCATCAAAAGATAAAATCACCCACAGAACTACAGAAGAGATCTCGAGATGAGAATGTCACCAAAGAAGCTGCCAGAGGACATATTCCACTGTTAGAGGGAAGGTTGGGACTGAAAAATCTAGTAAAATGGAAAAATTGGAAAAGATTTGGAGGTTCCAGAAACTTGGGGATTTGAGAGCCATCACAGGCGAGAGATTTGAAATCTCGAGCTAGCATAAATAGTAAGCAGGAGATACAGGATACCAAAAATATGGGAGGAGATGGAGGAGAAAAGGTAAATGGATTTACTTTTAAAGCACGTGAATCGGTAAGGGGAGTTAGCAAAGAGATGGGAAAAAGACATTTAGGGACCCCTTGAGACAGATAATGACAAATTAGGGATCCTAATTTGTCTAATCCTCCCCTAAGTCCCCAAGTCCTGCACTGGCATAAAATAAAAACGTATAGACAAAATTAACTCTTGGTTCAGAAACAAAAAATGCACGCATTCAGGGCTTCCTCTATGTCAAAATCTAAAAAACGCACGCATGCACACACCCACAGTTGCCTTTGTCTATAAAAGCCCTAATGTCATTTTCTTAAAAGGAAAAATCTTTTACATCCATTATTTTCGAGTTGCAGCACTCAGTTCTCTACTCTAGTTCCATTGAAAATCATCTGCCTCATGGTGTTTGAGTCTCTGAGTTCATGACATTGCTGCTGGACTTCGCGTTGAAAATCAACTACCCCGTGAGTTCAGAGGTCTCGAGTTTCTAAGTGCTCTACTCCATCGTCTCTAAGTCTCCAAGTTCGTGAGCAGTCTACTCCAGTTAGCGTTCATTTGGTCAAGGTTGAAGGTTTGTAGGTTCTAAGTTTGTGAGCATTCTATGGTCCATCATCTTCGAGTATCGAAGTTTCAAAGTTAATTTGGTCGAGGTTGAGTTTGCTGCTTAATCACTAAACTTCATCTTGTACAGTGATCCCAAAGTACGACTATTCTTCCATTGGTTCTATTAGTTATGGTATGTTATATTCCTTTGTGTGATTTAGCAAACCTTAGTGAAGGCATGACATTTTGTTTTGGGAATATGTGGTATTTCTTGTTAGTAATTAGGCTATATTAGTTTGTGAAGTAAAACTACGTTATGATCTAAAATGGTTAGTAGGCTTTGCACTCTGAAAAAAATTCATTGTGAAGAGAGGGAAGATTTTACTGGGCATTATTGGTTATGAGTTGCTGCATTTTCTGTCTTTTTCTCATATAAGGTGCGACCAAATATGGTGACCAAATCTAAACAAGTTTCGAATTATCCATGCAATAGCTTTATAGAAATTTATGTTTAAAAATTTGACAGAATTAATTTTCAGTTTTAATATGACTGATTAGTCAAATGTGACAATCAATAAAGAACACGTATTTAGTGGTGGTTGTGTTCTATCTAGTTGAAGTGTATTGATATGACAAAAAGATGCAAAATTTTCTAAATAGGTCAAAAATGGTAAAGGAAAAGGTTAGAGAAATGACATCAGAGTATTATGAGTTATGTTATTTGTGAGTTCAAGTAAAGTGGATTTCTTGATTTGAAGTTATGTTGCTGACATGTTCTCTTTTTTAACAAATAGGCTCCCTTTGAAACAAGACATTCACTAAAGCAACTGTAAAAAGTTTTGAAGCATATCAAGGGGAGACAGACATTGGTGGAAAGGGTTACAAGGGATAATTACTCCCTTCACCCCTCACTTGGATGACCATTTGGCAAGGGAAAGAAGGAAGAGAAGTCTACCAAGAGCAAAGAAAGGAGAGCTAGCATGAAAGAGAAGAAAAATAGGAAGAAAATTCTAAGAAAATTGGTAAGTATATCTCTTGAAACCTTCAAGTATACTATCTTAGTTTCATAGTTATTTGGCTTAGTTTTCATTAAATATTTTCTTCCCCAAACTCTATAAATTTCACTCAAGGATTAGTTGGGTGGGGGATAATGTTTTAAAACCATAAAATCATGATTAAGCATGAGATTTAACAAGAGGAAACAAACTAGGTATGATTTGAGCAAGTTTTGAGAAAATCCCTTTTTCCTCTTTTAAGCTGAATTTTGGTCAAACTAAAAGTTAGTCTTAGAGTGGAAATTTCATTAATTTGGTGCAAAAAATGGATTTCCCATGGCCAAAAACCTTAAAGACAATTATAGGATTTAAGAATCAAACTAAGATGTCAAAGTTGAATTTTTATGGGTTTCATGGGAATTTAATGTATAATGACATGAAATTAGTGGCTTGAACCATTGTTTAATGTTGATTAGGGACTTGAGGAAGCTTATGAGACATTGGAATCAAAGGGTTTAGTCAAGAGGATTCAACAAAGGTAGCTAAGTTATAGATTTTTGCTTATGTTCTTTCATTTTTTTTAATGATCATATTATATTACCATATTGTAATTGTGACTTCTTTGATTGGTTTTGTCTGTAATATGAGGGGTTTTATTCCCTGGGGGATATCCATTTTCTAAGCCGTTATGCTGCTGAAATTTTTATGACTTATATGGCAAATTGATGATTTATGTGATTTGATATGATTAAAGTGTTTAATATATATATGAAATGATTAACAAAAATGCATGGATTATAACTTGCTTGACATTGTTTCAGCCTCATCCCCTCAAATGTCCCATATTATAGGTTTCAAGGATGGCAAGACCCCCCAAGAAGGCAAAAGGCAAGGAGAAGGCTAATGATGATTTACATTGTAGTTGCCATTTCCACTTGTGTATTTGTGATTTTGTGTAAAATCATATATGAATTTGTAAAGTTATGTCTTGCTTCCATTATGCTCTTTTGAGTCTCTAGAGATGTTATGGATATGGCATCAACAAGTATGAACAATGTGAATGATGTAAATTACTACTTTTGCAAGATATGATACAATCTAGCCATTATACGCATCTATTAGTTATGTTGCTACTATTCATTTGAAATATAATGTAACATAGGAGAATTATATATTTTCAAAAACTAGATAGAAAGAGATTTCGAATAATCTAACAAGCACATAATTTGGATATCTGTGTAAATTGATATGAATTTTTGCATTTAGGCCAAAAAACTTGGAGCAAACTATACCAACTAGTGCGGTCAAATATAAGTTTCATATTTTTCTCTTATAAAGCATTTTTCTAACTATTTTTGGAGACCTGGATCACTTTGATACAATTTTTTTTTGGAATTAGTTATATTTTTCAAAGTTCGTCCAAAAAAGTTGGGTACCAAATGAACAATAAATCTGTTTTTTTTTTATTTCTTTATTTTGGACCCTATGATAACTTAAGCCTCTAGTATAGTTCAATAGCATATAAAAGTAAGGTATTATATTTTTTGTATTAGAGCTAAAGATTTGGGCAAAGGAAAGTTAACTGTGTTTGCTATTGTATTTTGATGATAGGAAAGGATGCCATTATTAGGACATAGCTGGGACTCTAACACTAGAATAGACTCCACTTGGATTGGGAGAGAATATAGGCTCTAGTAGTGCTCCAAAGGAGAACATGGATGTGAATTTCGAAGAAGGTACCTCACAACTAAGGTAGGAGCCGATAGCAGCTATACCCCTATGATTATGAAGGAATAGGACAAGAGAAAGACATTGATTATAAGGCAGATTTTTTGCTAGACCCTGAGAATAGTACTAATAAACAGACCTTGTGATGTAAAGCACTTGATATACAGAATAGTAAGATGTTTCAAGGAAAGTGCTAAGTATTATCCAGGTCCAAACCATATTCCCACATTCATCAACAAGAGGCAGTATAGGTTAAGTAGTTTTTCATGAACAAAGGGTTACACTAACTAGAGGGGCTATGGATTGACACTGTGGTTGGATAGATTCCTATAGATGTGTTCTAGACACCCATCAAGGCTAAGATGGAAGGACAAGAGTTGTCATGTCTTGAGCATTATGTTAAGGCTTACACAGTTGAGGGCAATGTGCGAGCTAAGAAGTTGAGATGCAAGAGGCCTAGATAACTGCTTGTTGATGATGAGTCAATACAACCATATGATAATGGTGAGAGAACACTAGAGATAGTAACCAAGTGTTACGAGGACAACTTATAGAGCTTTTTGGTGCCCCAAATGTTGACTTTTCTTGATGCAATTAATAATGCAAGGTATTATTAGGAAAGATAGGATCGACATGACTATGAGCTGGCATGGGCCAACACTATTATCAACGTGTTACCAAGAGATGACCCATATTGGGGGCGGTGAGGAATAAGCTATTAAGAGATTGGCCAAAGAATATGACAGAGTGTGTACAAGAGATTGCATTCCCAAAGAGGTTAAGGATAAAGTGGGAAGCAAAAGATCCCAAGGAAGCCTCTGAGGAAGTATGATCCAGCCCTAGTACTCCTTGAGGATTGACCATGAAAATGCCTATGTAAATATGTATAAATGTAAATAGAAAGACTATGAATTTTGTTGTACATAACCAGTTAGATATTAAGAGTTTAGAACTATGTGAATATGTTTGAAATATGCAAAATTAAATGTACAATGTTATGATATGTGAATAAAATGTCTTGCTTGGCATATTCAAATCTGAATAATGAGGTTAGATGGGCTATGTTAAGTGTTTGAGGGCATTAGGAAAGGGTATGAGAGTAATTTTCCATGAAAGGTGCTTAGATGGATTAGTGATTGATGACTAGGATGTGATGTAGCTTGTGTGGACTGGTGGGCATCCTTCCCTCTTGCAATTTATGCCCAAAGACCTACGAAAATATGTTATATAAAATAATCAAGATGTGACATATAAAACCATGTAACATAAATGATATAAAACGTTGGTCTAAAATTATAAAATCAATTCCAGCATGATTTGAGCATGTAAAGTCACAAGATTAATCATCAAAATTAGGGGGGAAACACTCTCAAAATGTTGGAAAAGAAAGTAAGAAAAAATCCTAAGAAAATAGATAGAAATAAGCTTCATAGGAAAATTAATCAAAATGCTCTTCTTTGACATAAATGATATAAAACTTTGGTCTAAAATTATAAAATCAATTCTAGCATGATTTGAGCATGTAAAGTCACAAAATTAATCATCAAAATTAAAAAAACAATCTCAAAATGATGGAAAAGAAAGTAAGAAAAAATCCTTAAAAATAGTTAGAAAATAAGTTTTCTAGGAAAGTTAACTAAAATACCCTTCTTTAACTAAACTTTGACTAGCTTTAGAATGGAAACCCTAATCACTATGGTCAAGTTTAGTAACTCAAATTAATCCTAATTAAGTTCTCTAGATGATGATTAAGTGGAAAATGCATCGATTATAAGAATTAACAACCAAATCCATGAAATATGACAAAATATCACAAAATATGCTTAAAACTAAAGATTTAACACATTTTTCCACGAACAACATAAAATCGGCTAAAATATGAAAATGCACTAAACACACAAAATAGCCTAATAAATACTATTACACAGAACCCCAATTTACATCGGTTATTTTAACCTTTTTTAAATTGGTTTTAAAAATGATGTAAAAGCAGGTGATGTAAAAAAATTATTTTTATATCAGTTTTTTAACCTATGTAAAAAATTGCTTTTACATCGGTTTTTAACACAAAAATCGATGTAGAAAAACTCTTTTTACTTCGGTTTTTAATATAAAACCAATATAGAAAAATATACTTTTTATATCGGTTATATTAAAAAATCGATGTAACTTTGAATTTTTTTTACACTGAAATAAGTGTAATCTATATCCAGACCTGTATTTACAACCAAATTTTCAAAATAACTAAGCAAATTTTATAGCCATAATAGCTATAATGCCAAAAATGATTATTGAGTATATATATAAAGTAAACTTTTACTAGAGTTATATCCCAAAAGATGATTCAATAGAATTAATGGAAATTGTAAAATTCATATTAGTCTCATACTAAAATATCATATTTCCAATATCACACTAAAATATCCTTAACTATTCCCAAAATACAAAACTAAAATAAATTAGCTCTAGTAGTAAAATATATAGGTCTCTATATCTTATTTATATATCCAAAATACTGAACTAGAATAAAGCAACTACAGGTCTAGTAGTAAAACATTATGTCTTTGTCATTATCCTTGATTGTAAGAAAAGTAACCACCGCATTAGTACTCCTACTTCCACTCCCTGTATCCACATCTGATAGGACAAAAAGTTGAGAGATTCTTCTTTAAATATCAAAGGCATTGTATATAACTATATATTCAACATAAATAATTCAAGGAATAGGACAATAAAAAATATATGGATTACAGTAACATAATTTTCATACTTAACAAATTTTCACAAATAGCAAGTGAAAAAAATGTATAACTTGCAACTAAGAACAAGAAATATCAAGCTTTTATACATAGGAAATACAAGTATAAATCATAAAGTACTTCAAGCAACCAAATCAAGTTTGCACACTTCAGCTAGATAACATTACCAAAGATGGATTATTCATCATAAAGATATTTAAAAAAAACTTACTCAGTTTACTTGCGAGATACACATCTAATTTTGGCAGAGTCATCACTAAATATTGAACCTCTCCATAGTTCTACAATAGCTAAAATTGAAACACAAAATTTAGGAAGCAATCCATGATTACTTAAAGGAGATTGACATCTACAAGATATCTTTAATTATAAAGAGCTATATTATAATTTCCATATTCAAGAGAAGTCAAGTCCCAAAATTTAATTAACAGAAATAAATCATTTGCATTAGTTCCATAATTTTCATAAAATACGTTAATATTCCGAGTTATGTATATATTTTAGCTAAGTCTCCCCTAAAGAATGGATTTTCCAAAAATTCTTCAACAACTAAAATTGAAATATCAATACAAAATAAGCTCCCTTGAGCACATAAGCTCGCTTGAGCTAATAGATTTGGCTAAAATCCCCAATAGAAAATAAACTCATTTTTAGAACAAGGAAACTAAAAGGATGGGTGTTTGCCTGAATATAGAAATTAATTAAATTAACTAAAAATTAAAAAAAATAAATTCAAATAAAAATTAAGAAAAAATAATATAAAAAAACTCACGTAGATAAAGATAGAGACCGACAGAAGGAGTAGAGGCGAAGCACAATGGCGACCCATGGAGGGAGTAGAGCGTGTGACGGAGACTGATAGAGGGAGTAAAGTGGACGATGGCGGCAATCGTGTAGGAGGGAGCTTCGATCTGTCTGTGGGTTTCAATCAAGAAAGTGCGGCCAAGTGTGAGAGGGAAGGAGCGTGGATGGCGATGACGTTCAAGAGAGAGGCGACCACTGTGTGTCTCTTGGAAGCAGTGTGGTGGCAATGGAGATATGGAGAAAATGGACGAGTACGGGAGTAGCAAGCCAAGAGCAGCTTGGGAGGGAGAAGACCGTGTTTAGAGTTCGAGTGCTGATAAGGGAGGGAAGCAGATAAAAACTAAAAGGTTTACATCGGTTTTTTATAGAAAACCGATGTAAAATTTTTTTTGAAAAATTTATATAAAAAATGGAAGGAAACTAAAAGTTTTACATTGGTTTTTTTTATATAAAACCAATGTAATTCTTTTTTAAAAAAATTATATCAAAAACGGAAGGAAATAGTCCATAAGAGAGAAAACTTACATCGGTTTATTATAAAAAAACCAAAAGTATAAATTTTTACATTAGTTTTTTATATAAAACCGATATAAATATTAAGAATATAATAAATAATAATTTTTCATTGATAAAATGATAAATCATACTTGTATATAAATATGTTAATATAAAAATCTAATGTTAATCCTATATTTTTATATTACTTCCATATTTTTATTTAGTTTTATTAATTAAAGAATTAATATATTGTAATATAAAAATCTAATATAGTCATATAGTTCTTATATGTTGGACGGAAATAATTTATGCAGGAAATTAAATTTATATCAGTTTTTTTAAAAAACTGATGTTAATATCATGTGTATATATATATATATATGAAACCATATTAATTCATACTTCTTTACAAATATTATAATATAAAAATCTAATTATAATCATATAGTATTACATATTTTTATTTATTTAACTTTAATATATCATTTTAATTCTTAAGAAAATTATATTTTTATACAATTGAAATTTAAGTTGATCCTGTACCAAAAATATGAAAATAGAAAAATAATATAAAGACATGCTTATTTCAGTTTCTCTTAAAAATCAAAATAAAAATTAAATAATAATAAAAAAAAATATGTTATGATATATTGTAATAGATTACGTAATGTAATTATATTTTTATTTATTTCCATTAATATGAATTTTATTAGGATAAACATATTTACATCGGTCTTATTAAAAAACCGACGTAAAAAGATATAAAATAATAAATTTATTTACAAAATTACCACCGATCATCATTTTATATCGGTTTTTTTTAACCGATATAAAAATCACTTTTTATAGTAGTGAAATATGATAAAAATGTTAGATTTAGAAGATAAAAATATGGTAAAATATGATCACATTAGGTACCCTTTCCATGAGAAATTCGGTTTTCTCCCTAGCATTCTTCTCTCACTAGTTTTTCCCTAAGAAAATCAGTGAGATAGGCTTTTCTTAGGAATTTAAATTCTTGTTTGGTTGCAGTGGGAGAATCAAAGATCCATCCAAGATTGTTCCAATTAATTACCTCCTTCCTTAATGTTCTTCAGTTTTTTTTACTTTCGTTTTGTGTGAAACAATGTGCGAATAATTTCCTCTTGATGTAGAGTTCCCATGAACCCATTTGTGAATTAGAGTTTCTTTTCCAATTAATTGTGTTTAATTGAAGCTTTGCTTACTTAATCTCCTGTTGATGTGTTCACTTAGTGCCATGGTCAATGTTAAGTAAAGATTTGGGGATTTAGGATTAGCCTTGGAAAAGGAAATTCTATATAGACCTTAGGATTGAGTAATAGGGAATTGAAGTACTAATTTAATTTATGACTAAGATAGAAATATACCTCAGAGCACCATATAATCACTAAAGAGATGTGTATGTTTTAATGCATCATGATTAATTGTATAGTGAATTACATAATTCATTTGGGATAGGGTTGTAGATGACTTGGAAGACGTTTATTGCTACTTGAACTCTTGAATAACAAAGCAACAATTAAATATAATTAAGTGGGTGAATGCAAAAGTTGAGAAGCAATTAGGGGATTAGTGGCTCTAGGTAATTACCTTTGGGATATCCAATTAGTTATTTAGTATTTGGCATTTGATTTTAGATTGTCTTTAGCTTTTATTTGTGAGTTTTGTGTTTAAGCTTTAATTGGAAGAAAATAAATTGTATGATGATACTCCATTCACTACATTATTACTTGATAGATTTGTGCATTTGCGGTTAGCAAAATTTTTAACTTAGTAATAACTTATATTATTACTAAGTTAAAATATAAGTTTTTCTCAATCTCTAACTATATTACACAAGTCCCAAGACCAAGATAAACTCTGAGTCTTGAAACTCTTCATTAAGATCCATATTTAATTGAATAATATATATAAATGCGCGAAAAATAATATTAAGGTGACATTTGGTTCACTGAAAAACGACATAAAAGAAAGGGAGAATTGCGCTATTAATTTAGGTTGTGTTTGACTGGCACTATTAATTTAGCTTTGGAAGCATGTTTCACATGAAGGAGAGCGTCGCCTTTGCCATTTGGGCGGAATTGCGCTGGCAGGGGAAAGAAGCATGAAAAGACCGAAGTATCCTCAATATTTTATGCATTTTTAATTTCATGCAAAAGCAAGCAACAACACAATTTATTTACCCCACACACATTCATATATCAGCATGGCATTGCCACTTTTACCAAGTTTATTTTTTTTTTTAATTCAATTCCTTATCCCCCGTGCTTCTTGTTGAAAATAAATTTGGAATAGTCTAGACACGTCAAAGGTACAAACACTTTAATTTTAGAAAACTTGACTTTTAATTAGACAATTGTGAGCTAGCCCTTATGGTCTTTTTTCACAATTTCTCTGACGGCCGGCCAGTACTAAAAATCATATAATGACATGAGAAATTTTCAATGCATTGTCCCTATGTTGGCCGCCTTATCCGTCTGCGCCATGTTGTCAGCTCCTCAATCCCATCATGACCACGTCTTCTTTGCTCGGACTGAGGTCTCTCCAGCGAGACTCCTCCTACCGTGGTAGGTTTTATTTTTTAAATTAAAAATTATAAATAAAAATAATTTTTTAAAAAAATCATGTAGATATATATTTTTTATAATTTTAAAATATTTATTTATTAAAAAAATATTATACGGTAAAAATTAGATCTTTACAGTTTGCAATTTTATATATTTTTTTAGTAATTAAGAAAATAATACCAAATAAATTTAAAATTATACAAAATATATATCTACATATTCTCTAAAAACTCTACTTTTATCAAAAATTGTCACGACAGTTGTGATCTCCACCGGAGAGACCCAACTCCCACAAGAAGAGCCCGACCCATTTTACCCCCAGTCGACTTTCTCTGAACGAACTGCGACCTCCACGTGCCTGCTGTTAGTGATTTTTTAAATATTTAATGAGGGAAAAGCTACATCATAACTCGTAAGTCCTTTAGCTCATTGCAAAAATCTTAGGCCTAATATATACCAATTTATATATTTGAAAGCCTCATAATTCAATAAAAGAAAAAATGGGCTTTAACAAATTTTTATCTTTACTAACTCAGCATAGACTCTGAAAAATATAATCATATTTAACTTAATTTTATTTTTAGGCGGAAGACTTCTTTTTGATTTCTTATTTCTTTTAAAAAAATAAAAAAATTTTAAAATAAAAATGTATTATTTTACTTTTTATTATTTATAACTAGCTTTATTTATTATATTTTATTAATAATAATATTTGAAAATATTTGTAACATATTTTATTATTAATCATAATTTGAAATAATTATTTTATTATTATTTTTATGATGGGGACAATATAATCATTTACTTTGCTTTTATTTCTATCACATCATTTCATTTATACAACCAAATTAAATATAAATTTTTATCATTAAATTGTCTTCCTTCCATTGCATTTCAAATGTCACTTTTCTTTTTGTTTTTAACTTTTCTTTCTTTTCCATTCTGTTTTCTTTCTTTATTTTTCTTTTCCTTAATTTACTTTCTCTTTCTGTGAACAAAAGGTGGCCTAAGTCTTATAGTTAATTATTTATTTATTTTTTAAATTAGAGGCCATGATCTATCCACGTAACGACCCAAAAAAATATACCCATTAGCAAGAAATAGCTAAATGTTTGTATATGAACAGTGAAGTGAATTAAGCTTCATAGCTTCCCTATTGTTTCTCTCATTAAATATAGAAAACTCTCGCGCTAGGCTCCCATCAAAAAATATATTCCATCTGTCTCAAACAATTATAAAATTTACATTTACAAATGGCTTTAAAATTGAGAAGAAAAACATTGCTTGTGGTGGGCATGCAGAAAGGAACCTCACCATGCTTGATTATATTTAATTTAATCCAAATATTAGAGTGTATATATATATATATATATTATATATCCACATCATAAAATGGGCTTTAATTAATCAGCTGTTGAGGTATGTTGGCAGCTATTGCATCAGCCAGTTCTCTTGTTAGCCTGTCAGCTCGCTCATCATGTCCACCAGCAAATGTATAGACCCTAAAGGCGAACTGGAATGCCCGCCAAAGCATTTTGACATATCCCTCACCCTTTGGTGTTCCAACTTCATTCTCCTCCTGCAACATGTAATTAATTAGCACACAACCAAAAGAACGAGGGATCTGAATATTTTACATTCACAAAATTGAACAAAATTGAATGTATAAAAGATGTAAATGGAGAAAAATAGCAAAAAAGGACTAATGTTAAAATGAGATGTGAGTCCTATCGATGGATATTATTCCAATTGGTAATGGTCATTGCCATATGAGGATGTGTTTTTGAGTCCTGTTGATAATAGAGGACTTCATTAGAAGATAATTTATAAATATTTCTGTAAGTATTTTTTGAGATGTCAAACCTACCCTAACTCCTGTGAACCCATAAGACCTAATTGATCAGCCCATACATAATTTCACAAATAGTAAGGACCATTCCCATATATAAGAATGCGAGCTCGAGTACTTGTTGGTGATGTGAGGATCATTTACATGCTTTTTGAAATGTGAAGTCTACCATGATTACTGTGAGCACATTAAGATAACTGACCAAAAATTATACTGCCACAAAGTAAAACAAGTGGACCCCATATAAAGTTTGATTATTTTGTGTCACTTATTTTTCAGATGGATGAATGCATGAATGTAGATTGATTCAATATCTAGAAGTTATGTTTGCAATTTAGGCTTAGACGATTTCTTATTTTTCAGTAAAGTAGATGAATTTAATCACCTTTAGTGCTAAGACCATGCAGTTAGAGGAAAGGTCCACCATGGACTCTTTAATTCTGACAAGAATGTGGAAGTCAAATTCGATATTATGACCCCTAAATTTCTTGGACTCTTCATCTTTTGTTCTCTCCAAGGCATCTATTTCCTTCTTGATCTGCATGTTGCTATTTCGGATTAGAAATATACACAACGGATTAAGGAATTACATCACACATAAAGATTAAGATTTTGAACTACCTTATCGAAATAGCGTTCAACCTTATCAAAGAGCGGACCCATGGGAGGCACTACGTTCCAATTTTGAAGCTCAATTCGTATTGAATTTAACTTACTGTAGAGTGCTGCTGCCATCCTTATAGCTTCCAACTTCTTACTAGGAAAACATTCAAACCGTGATAAAACCTGTACAAAATCAATTAAAAGTTATAAAGGAATATTTGATGGTGGTGAATTATCTAAACTCACCTGAGATTCATCAGTTAATTTCTCAAGAACAGATTCAACGTCTTTGTGGAACTTGATCAATTCTGTCATATCCTTGGTCGTGAAATTAGTAATTGCAGGACCCAGCCGTGTGATTTCTTTTGCGTATTTACGAACATCGTGTTCTATTTGTTGGAAGTATGATGATCTAATATTCAAAAGGGGGTTACAGCAGAGTAAGAAAATAAGAATGATAAAATATGACCAAAATAAATATTTTCTTTGGCTGATTATGTTGTTCTACCCGATTTTGAAAAGCATATATACCTTTTAGTCATCTCTGCTAGAGCATCAGCCATTCCTTGTTTACCGCCGGTGCTTCGTCCACTTCCAACTGAATTCTTTCTGCCCCCACCTGATTTTCCGTTCAAGCTAGACCCCTCTAGTTTACCCTTGAGATTTCTATACACATGACCTAATTGTGCTGACCTTTTCAATTTTGTAGTTGCCTTGGAACGCAAGCCTCTCCCTCCTCCAAAAGGAGGAGGCGGTGGAGGACCCACTCCGCTTCCACTTGGCACTGAAGTAGGAGCTGGTGGACCTGATGGACTTGATCCAGCCGTTGAGCGCACCGGTGGTGGTGGTGGAGATGGACCTTTACCACCAGGCAATGGTGGTGGAACCCGAACAGCTACCTTTTGTTGAGGTGGTGAAGCCTGAACCACTGCCTTTGGTTGAGGTGGTGGTGGTGGAGCCAAAATCACAGCCTTTTTAGGTACTGATGGTTGAGGTAGAGGCAGCGGAGGTGGTCGCGCAGGCATTGCAAGCACTGCCGCAACGACATTTGGCTGCAAGATAGGCTGTGTTGTTGTGGGTAGAGGTGGTGCCAGAGTTGGAGGTGGAGACCGAGGAGCTGGCGGAGTTGGGGGTGGAGACGAAGGTGGAGGTGGAGGTGATAACTTAGGAATTGGAAATTGCTGCAATAGAGAAGGTGCGTTTGCTGGTTTTTCATCTGTTCTTCCATGACTTGTGCTACATGATTCCTGAGCAGTGTCAAGTTCACAAACCAGATCTTCCGGTAAATCGTCTCCAGAATCATTACAAATATCATCTACCTCCATTTCCATGGGTTTTTCTTCTGGTGTCTTATATTCACATAGGGATTTTGCACGAGGTGGGGACATGGAGAAAGACAGGCGCTTCACTTGGATAGGGTTCAACTTTCCTAAAGCTTGAACTCTGAGAGACCAGAGTGAGGAGATACTATGATTCCTTCGGCCACTAGAGTACTTGATCATATCAGGAAGAACTGATTTTGGAGTGACGGGAGAAGAACTACAAGAGAAGCTGCTCTCTGAGAAGGTATAAGAACATGGGGACTCCATTATGAACTTTCCAGAATAGTTGGATCGTGGACTGAACTGCTTCTTTTCCTCATCTTCCTCCACTGTTTCAAACTTCAAACTTGCCAGCTTGATCAAACAATCCAGTGTGGCCAGCACACTTTCACCTGCAAAACTAAAATAATAACTAAAAATACTTTACCAAATCATATCAGGTCCTCATTCTACAGATTTGTCAAGTTTCAAGTTTTTCATGCAAATTACTCTAAAATTTTGGTGGATTTCAGAAGGAAATAGTACTTCTCAATACTTTCTTTTTATACACATTTTCCTTTATTCATTTGATTGGAATGGTGAAAAATCACTGACTATGATACATATTAAACCCAATATATTGTTCATTTAGTTAGTGTCATAAATAAGTATTGTGGCGTAATTTTTATATTCAAGAACATTCCACTAACAATAATAAATGCAATCAAATGAAAGAGAAGTATGGAAAGGGGTATGGAGAGAGAGTATTAAATATTCATTTTGGATTAAGGAGAGGGAATGGCATAAGAACCGAAGATCTATATGTATTGGTTTCCTCCTTTTCCCACTCAATACTTTCTCTCTTTTCTGTTCAAACTCTGTAAATATATGTATTAATCAACAACTCTAAACTATCCAAACGTGAAATTAACCAATGGAGAGTTAAAAATCTGGAAGAGACTGATTGAGTGAAGACAAAGTTTAGTGATCAAATATTGTTGAGGTATATAATATTTCACTTGTCGAAAAGGTATTTTTTTTGCTAGAATAAATAATAAATCCAAAAAAGGTACCTAGTTCCTTAATATTGACCCTATCTGTACAGGTTGGTGACTCATAATTAGCCTTTTTCAACCAATCATTATTCATAATCCATGACTCTCCAACAGACTTCAAAGCTCTGCAGAAGAAGGCCAGAACCTGGTGTAAAATATTGTCCCAATTTTAGTATCTCTGAAGGCTTAAATTTCCAGAACTGTTTATAAGTCAAATCCAGAAGAGAGTAAATATCAATGGTGAAACCTTATCTATTGATTTTCCCTTAATATCTGATACTTGATATCTTAGAACGATTGCTGGGTAAAGCCTTTGCAGATCTTCTAGGGTTTTAACAATCATCTGCAACATGTACACCAAAATTGAAGGGATTGGATCAATGCAAGATACGTACGTACGCATGTACACTGATATATTTACATATACATATATATATATATTATGTATATGTATATATATTGAACGAAATGAAGAAAGCACCTCACGTAAGGGACTAGAGATGTTACAAGGATCCAGTTCCATGATGTCCCTGAAAGCTAAGACCTTGGTTTGGATATGCATCATCAAAATCAATTGTTCTGATCCTACGAATGATCGGCAATCTATTGATGATTGTCCAATATTGCTTGCTTTTCGAATTTTGGATATTTTCTTGTTCTTCGAAATCGTAAAGCATTTCATTGCCTGCAAATGTATTCCTAAAGAGTGTCAATGATATTTTCAAATACAAAATCTATAAAATTCCATTCTGGACATCCTTCAGAATTTGCTTAAATTTTTCTTTAAAACCCAAAAAAAAAATCTCAGAAAAAAAAATTATATCCGAATTTTACCTCTAGCCCACATGGCTTACGACGGAAGAGCAACGGCTTTAAGCCGCATAAACCCACACTATTCATGCCGGAATTCTGTGAACCGGAAGAGAACGACGGAGATTCCGACCTGAAAGTTCACAAAAGGCATGCGGCCTCGCTGAAATATTATTTGGTTTTGGGGTTGAAGAGGAAAAGATGAATTATAAATATTCTAAATATAAGATGAATTATTACAAGCGATATGTAATGTATACGTTCAAGGAAGGATTCTGTGAACGAAGGAATAACAAAACGAGAAATAAAAACGAGTCTATTCAAATGGGGCAGTGATAAAAAAATTCAATACAGGCCACGTACGCATTTGGGGTTGTTCCTATTGAAGAATTAAGGGTAAGTATTTATATATTCTGGAAATTGAATTCTAATGGGAACTTTCTCAATAGAGAGAGCCAAAGAGGAAAATGGAAGAGAAAGGGTTATAAGGACTCCTATCTCTTCCTAACTTACTGATCGGATTGAGTTGTTTTCGGCTTAGCATTAGTGTTTGTGCCTTTTGGGTTCGTCGTCAACGGCTCACTGATGATGCACCAAGGTCGAACAGCTGGTTCGGCATCGTCACTAAAAATAACAATACGTTAATAAGCGTCTTCTCTATTTATTTGGATTTGATGCTTGTTTCAGAGGATGCACAGTATTCGTCTTTCGTCTGGATTGTCAAGATCAAAATTGAACCATGCTAAATTAGTTTTACTTTAGTTTTGTAATTTTAATTTTTTTTATTCTAACAAAAATAATTTTCTACTCTACTCTATGGTTCAAAATATAAAATATTTTCAATCATCACATGCATTTTAAAGATAGTTTATTACATTATTAAAATTCTTAAAAAGAATAATAATAAAAGATTCAACCTCTTATTTCACCCTTATTAATTATCAATAATTAAACTTATTTTTACCATTTACATTACAAATTATGAGACTCATTATAAATAAATAGTGATGGAAAAGGAAAACAACCACTAAAAGTTACATAATATTTTATATTATGAAGTAAAAAAAAATTTAAAAAACACCTTATATTTTTTACGAAAAGGGTAATTGTTAATTTTTTAAACAAAATATTTTATTAAAAACAATTAAGAGGGAAAACAATCATTTAGCCCCTAACTTTACATCAATTTTCAAGTTAGTCATGCTATTTTTAAAACATATTCCCTCCAATACAAAATATAAGCCATATTTCACTAATTATATAACAACCCAAAAATGTATTTTTACTCATTAAATTTATAAAAAATATATTATTTTTCAATAGTACCCCTATTTAATATATTATATTTAAAGTTTCTTATATTTAATTATAAATAAAAGTAAAACAATAAAAAAAATATTTAATACCCTAAAAATTATTAAATAGAACTTATATTTATAAAAACTTTAAAAAAAGAACTTATTTTTTAAACCATATATACTCTAATTTGGTGCAATGAGGTTTCCTCAAATGCATTTTATATTACTAAATTGCTACTACAAAAACTAGCTGATAAACTTCCTCCAATCTTAAAAGATAGGCATTTAGCCATATTCATAAATATAAAACCCTTTCTATAATATAAAATAATTATATATTTAAAATAAAATACATAAGTTTAATTTATAAGTGAGAAAAATATAGAAATTTAATAAGAATATTTTTAGAAAAATCTTATAATTTTTTAAAAAATTAATATAATAAACTAATTTTACCTTCCTAACTTAATATATGAGATTTGGCTAAAAATGTCTTAGGACTGATAATGTTGGATGATGCTTTAAATTAAATTAAAGTTTAATTTTCATACATTGATGAATGGGACCACTACATTTGCACGGCTTGTAAACCCAGCAAGAACTCATCAACAATTCGTGAGTGTGAACAAAGAGCAAAACAGAGAATGCTCTGTTTCTTGCTCTGTTTTGATGGCGACCATTGTGACGTTCAAAATTCAAGAGGGTATGTTTGATGTATGAGAGTGTGTGTGGGGGGCTTAAAGTAAACAAAGCATGTTTTATTCTGCTATTCAACCATTTCATTCCAGAGTTTTCAAGAAGGTACATATATAAAATTCCATTAGAAAGATTAAATGAACAAGTACGATGAAAGTTTTGAGCTTTATCGCTGGTGAATCAAAACTGAGCCATCTCCCACCAAAAAAGAATTGATCTTCTAGCTTCTGTTCCGTCCGTCTTCAACCTTCAATCTTCCCAACAATGGATATGTTCCATACCTTCTTCCTGCATTTCGATGGCCAAAGTGGTGAGCTTTCTATCGCACAATCGGAACCCCAGATCAACGATCAGAGCACAAGAAGCCCCTGAAATACATTTTCTAATTAAATAAAACTTTCATCACTAAAATGCAGTATTTTAGTGATCAAAGTCTAATTTAATTTCAAAGAATATGGAAGGCTGTGATCAATCTACTGACTGCTTAGTTATGAAGGCTTTAATACCATTACCATATCAAGGAGTACCTGATACAGAAAACTTTCGGTTAAATGAAGACCTGGAATTGTTTATTTCTCAAGTATATTATTAGCATTCTGGATGCATGGTTAGCATTAGCTGCATTAAGTAAAAGTAGATTGGGATAGATGGTGGATGATGACTATATAACATGGTGTCTGTACTTGAATTTCTGAAATATAAGTTATGAAAAGATAATGTGCTTCTAAGTATCATCCTAATTACTTGTTACTTTGTGATTAGGATTTGGTGATCTGGGAGGGATGGACTTCTTGGTATGCAATGTGTTTTTTGTAATTCACATGTTCAACTCCTCTCTTACTGATATTAATTGTGTTACGTACTTCTATTTGTGTGATGCAGAAATTTGGGAGGGATAGACTTCTTTGTATAAATGTTTATTTTAACCCTTGGTTTAGTTAGAGGAATTTGAAGGAGAGGAAAAATTTTACTTCATTTGATTCAATATGTAGGAGGTGAAGCGAAGCGAGGGAAAATTTAGATTTTCCATCGTTTGGTTCAATGAATTTTTTGTATAAATATTTATTTTAATTCTTGGTTTAGTTAGAGGAATTTAGAAGGCAGGAAAAATTTTACTTCATTTGATTCAATAAGTATGAGATGAAGCGAGGCAAGGGAAAATTTAGATTTTTCCTCATTTGGTTCAATGAATTTTTTCTCCTCTTCTCTACAAAAATGGAGGGATTTAAAGGAAAAATAAGTAAATTTCTTCTCTCTCCTCCTTTTCAACATATCTAAATAAAAAAAAAAATTAAATTCCTACACTTCTCTGCCATCTCATCTCTCCATTAAAATCTCTTCCTCCCTTCCATTAAAATCTCCCCTCTTCTCTCCGTTAAACCAAACAGTGCCTTAGTATCTAAAATGGAGGATCTTGCTGCATTACTTGTGGTTTATATATTCGTGTCTGTGCAACTCGTATTGGAATTAAAGCTTTAGCATTTTATTATAGCATCGTGGAAGATCAATATTGTTAGTTCTCTTTTTCAAAGAAAATGAACTAGCTATCTCGGACCACTTTCTTTCTAACTTCTTGTCTCTTGTCATTTAGATTATTTTTTTGTAAAAGATATGATAGAATAATCACAATTTATAAAAATAAAATTTGAATAAAAGTAGAGAAATTTACCATAAATTTTTTTAAATAAAAAAAAAATTATGATTGGGAGCCATGATAAAAAAGGTAAACTAGACAGCCCTAATCTCTGACTATACAGCTACAGTACGTACCCACAAAGCCGAAAGCAACAATACGTATTATTTTGCCCACTTTTGGCTCTCTGGAATATTAAGCTGTTACTTAAGAACTGAACTTCGAACAGAATGTAATGAAATTAGGAGATACTTTAATTTATGCACGACATTATTTAAAATCATGCAGTGCAAAGTTTCTAGCTTATATATTTCTGGGTAAATTAAAAGAAAAGAAATATATATGCTTATATATTCTGAATCAATAGTGTGTGTATATATATATATATTTAATAATGTAGTATATATATTTTGAATGCATAAAATGCTACTCAATAAAACGGTGGGAGTAAAGCTAGCTGTGTGATGAACATACACGACGAATCCAACTTGAATATAATTCTTTTTTCCTTGTTATCACACGTGCGTTTGAAATACAATCGGACTCTCTCTGTCATATTAATTTGTAGCCAAAACGTACGTACGTGGTGCTGGACATGGTACGACGAAATATCGAAACGAATTGTGATTGTGTTAGCTATCATGATGATCAAGACAAATATTTTTCCATCTATCTTAGAAGTAAGTGCATGGGATGTTCTTAAGAAAAAGAACGGATGAGAAAAAGAGAGCAGATCTCATCAGATTCTTAACGTTGACACGAACTTTGCTGTTAAAAAACCTTTAACGCCTTTAAGATAAAAAGGAGTAATGTTGGGGCATCCGAGGGTTGAACTTAGGGCCTCTCGCACCCAAAGCAATAATCATGCGACTAGGCAAAATGCTCTGATTTTGGACTTGCA
Source organism: Adenanthera pavonina (assembly GCA_026686845.1). Taxonomy (NCBI): domain Eukaryota; kingdom Viridiplantae; phylum Streptophyta; class Magnoliopsida; order Fabales; family Fabaceae; genus Adenanthera; species Adenanthera pavonina. Next base: position 19,808,727 of record JAIVEN010000005.1, on the reverse strand, counting down.
ATAAACATTCTAATCTTCTTATGACTATCATCAATAGTTATAATAATATATATAATCCCAACAATTGATGTCATTATTATCTTTCCTTTTCCGCCGTTTCTTGGACCTTTGAATGAAAGCATGCGTAGTAAAAAAAAGGGGGGGAAATTGGGCGTTTTGCCCCGTTAATTACCAAAAATAATAGGAAAACTAACTAATTAAAACATGATTTGGCATCTTGATAAAAAAAAAAAAAGAACATGATGTGGCAAATAAATAAATACTTTCTTTGGATTCAAATGTGAGGGAAAAACATGGTTTGTTTGTTTATTTATTTTTTTAAATTGTGTCTTTTATCAAATGTGGGTTAACGTTTTCATATGATAGAGAAATTTAATAGTGTATACATTAATTTGAAGGTATTTTGTAATTTTATTTTAAATTTGGGACATATTTAAGATGATTATTTTTTTTTAACTATCATCATCGATCTATATGAATTAGTTATTCATCTCTTACATTTGAGACCAAAGAGAATATTTTGCATGACATCCATGTTACTTGATAACTCAATGGCTAAGTATGCAACTTACCACCCTTCGTTTATACTCCCTTTAGTTCCTAAAAATTGTTATTTTAGGGCTTTTTATATAGATCAAATAAATCATTAAATGATCTATAATAATGTAAAATTTAATAATGTTTTACTAAACTAACCTTAATTTAAATACTCTATTAAATTATTTTTTATATTAATAAAATAATAAAATAAGTGATAATTTTTATAAATTGGGGGAATATTTGTTTCGTTGAGACCATTATTAATAATATACATTATGAATATACATATATATATTTCATCCTTCTCATATCTATTGTTGTTTTACAAATTCAATGTAATTAATTTTTTATTTCCAATTATAACCCATTTATTAATCTCACTTTTTCTTTTTCTTATTTATTATTTACTTTTTTTTAATTCATTCCATTAAAAATTGAATTCCAAGACTGTTTAATGAGAGTATTTTAGTTATAGTATTTATTTTACATTAATTCAAACTTTCTAATTAATACATGTACCACAACCTTTAAATAACAATAGATATATATAGGATAGAGGGAGTCTATGTTTCAGGATGCATAACATGCTCTCTGTGGCCCCTAAGAGCTTATTTGGTTTGTATTTTTGCAAACCAAACTATACTTTCTAATCATCATTTTCTTCTTTTTCATCCAAATAACTTTTTAGTAAACTTCTCTACTTCCATTCAAACTTCATTTTTATAAACTGTGGTTATTTTAAAAGTATTTTTACAAAAAGGCAAACCAAACGGACACTAAATCCTTGACTCTATCCAATACCTACATTTATAGGCAACTAGAAAGCTTGAATAAGACACTTTAAGAGGGAAAAAAAAAAGTTACACAACCTGAAATATTAATACTACTTTAAAAAGATGATGACAAGTTTAAATACTTACATAAACTAACAAGCTCCATTGAACTTCATGGATGAAAATTAGATAAACATTTGAGACGAGAAAAATTGCAGAGCTTGAATCTTGAAAAACAAAATATAAAGGTAACAGCTTACAAATGAATCACAAAATGCAGCAGCCGCAATCATACATCCTCGATAAATTTGACCTAACTTACTTTTCTTTTTCTTTTATTTCAATTGATTATGTGTTCATCTTGATAAAAGTTATTTCCGTACGTATATTGTGATTTTATTTTTTATATTATAATTGAATGAAAAATTGAAACTTCAATTCAACAAACCGTAATGAATATATAAAACTATTGATCAAATCAAATAACATTAATCAATTAACAATGTCATGACATAGTTAATAGATAGCTGGGATCCATTAAGTATATTATCCTGCATTCAATCCTTAACTATATATATACAAAAAGCTTTAGAAAATTTAAAAATATAAAAAAAATGACTAGTTTAAACCAATTTAGTACATAACTAGTTTTACCGATTCAAGCTAGTCTATGACTTGTTCATTTAGTTTTCCACCAATTCTCCAAATGGTCGGTTTCCCTATGATCCCAGATTGAACTTGACCCTAGTTCCCGATCTAATTAGCTGAACCAGCCTATGGATCTTATTTTTTAATACTTTGCTATTAAAATATTGCACGAGGGAGCTCAATTAGCAGGCTCATACTTGCAAATGAGGTCGCATATTTTCCCTTTAAACAACTTTTCAGCCAACCTCTGGTTTTTCACCATCGCAAGCTGCCAACAAATTAGAAAAAGAAAGTGGAAGTGCATCAAATATCAGAGTGGAATGTACACATGTAGGAGCAGAAAACATTCATTATCAGTGAAATCAGTATATAGTTCACTTTCACAAAGGTATGTCTGCCAAAAAAAAAACTATGTAGTTCACTTTCACATTCATATGGACATTGAATATGTCTCTCAAAGGCACGTTTGGATTGAGAACAACGAGATGGGAAAGGAAGGTTTGATTTAGATATTTTCCTTGATTTAGATCTAGACACACACCAAAGAGAATGAAGGAAATGATCATTTGTTATATCTCTCCTTCTGCATACACACACCGAAGAGAATGAAGGAAATGATCATTTGTTATATCTCTCCTTCTGCTATATATTGTCAACGTCAACCTACAAATAGGCGCAGGTGGTTGTGTTGTAGAAGCAGGTTGAACACCCTATTTTTTCCCTGCTGGATTTCTAAAATTAGAAAATTAGAAAAATAAAAAATTGATGTAAATTTTTCTTTTAATTTCAATTTAAACACAACAACAACAACAACAACAACAGCCTTATCCCACTAAGTGGGGTCGGCTACATGGATCAAACGACGCCAATGAGCTCTATCAAACACTATCTCCTCAGATAGATCATTTCTCAAAAGGTCATTCCTTATAACTTCCCTTAATGTCATTTTTTGTCTTCCTCTACGCCTTTTGATCGGGCTCCAGGCCATTTGATCAACTCTCCTTACTGGCTCCTCTTGCCCTCTTCTTTGAACATGCTCAAACCACCTTAAACGATGTTCCACCATTTTCTCCTCAATAGGTGCTACCCTAACTTTCCTTCGTATACATTCATTTAAACACAAATTTTCTAAAATAAAAGAAAAATATAAAATATATATATATATATATACTCTCCAAATCTAATCTCCTTCTTTTAGAATTTTCAAAAATCTTACCCCTTTTTTTCAATCTTCTTTTTTTAAAAAAAAAATCAATCAAATCAATTTTCTTTCTTTTAGGATTTTCAAAGATAAAACTCTATCTTTCAGTCATAAAAATCTTATCCCTTTCTTTTAATCTCCTTTTTTTCAAAAAAAGTAAAAAAATCAATCAAATCAATTTCCTTTCTTTTAGGATTTTTAAAGATAAAATCTTATCTTTTAGTCATAAAAAACAAAAGAAAAATCATATCCCCTTCTCTTAGTTTTTATTTACAAAAATAATAAATAAATGAATAAATTAAATAAAATAAAAAGATTAAAAAAATAAATCACTTCCCTTTCTTTTAGAATCAATTTCCTTTCTTTTAGGATTTCTAGAAATAAAAATTCTATCCCTTTATTTTAGCATTTTCAAAAATTCGATCCTTTTCATCTAGGATTCTCTAAAAAAAAGGAGAAAGGATAATTCTCTTCAGATTGCGTTTTTATGCTCAAAATATCCCTTGCTTGTTTTTTTGTTTTTATTTTTTTATCGCGTTTTCAAAGATTAGTAAAAAAAACAAAAAAAACAAGAGAAGAAAGGAAAGAGTCAAAATGCCAATCCTTGTAGCGTTTAGACTGTATGCCCTTCTTTTTTTCTTTTCTTTCATGATAACGTTAAAAAAACATAGATGAGCAGAGTCCTAGCTCGATGACAACAGGAAATAGATGCAATGGAGATATGGTTGACCGCGTCTCTGTATTTCGATCTTGACATCGATAGTGTCATGGAGTGCGAAGGGCGCTCTCCCGATGGGTAATGCCTCCCTCTAATCCTTTTCTTTACCTTGATTGCGGCAAAAGAGGAAGACACATCGTATGGGGTCACAACAGAGGAGCCGTGATACAGAGAAGCAATTACATAAGAAAGAAGTACTGTCCGAAAATTTCACGACCCAAGACCCCAATCTGTAGAAAAAAAATGGAAGATTCATTTTGACTCTAACCAATGGGTCATTCAATCTAGGGTGTGCGATTCTGGACTATAAATAAGAAGAGGGGGAGTGTCTGAGGGGAGCATTCAGGAGTTGTGGAGAAAAGAGAGGAGCATTTGGGAAGAAGAAAGAAAGCTGAGAGAATAAGAAGAATGGAGCGGTGAAACTGAAAACAGAGTGAGCAGAGGAATTGGAGAAGTTCAAACCACAAAACATTCACTCAAGTCAACATTCCTCCCCTTTCATTTGTTTTATTTTTGCTGCAGATCAAATGTTTTGGAAGGGTGTTTTAGGTCGTTGAACTCTATGTGTTTTACTTTGGTCATATTTTAAGCATGTCTGCCAAGTGTTTGAAGAAAGGTCAGAATAGGGTTTGCTTGTTAGCTCTTATCAACTTGCATGTTGGGTTTGTGCCTTGATGTTGGGTAGACAGTTTTAAGTGGTTTGTGATATTGGTATTAAGCAGGCTTTGAGTTAGCTAGTGGGGAGTTGGGAACTTCATCTGGTTTTATTCTCATATAGTGAAGCATGCACTTTATAAAAAGATAGACAGATGAATAAAGCTGATTTCACATAATGATTATTGTTCTGATCTCTCCTTGATGAACAATCTCCTATTCATGCGTGTTCAAACTTTAACATGATATAGTGCGGGCTTGGATGTGTTAAAGGAAATGGATGCTGGGGATTGTTTTTATCGTGAGTCATGTTAAACTGTTGATGGGTTTGGAATTACGAATTGGATCTTGTGTATATATATATATATATATATAGATATATAAAAGCTTCCAAAGCCTTTGACCATGCATATATCTTTTAGAATGCTTATGATTTGACTCTATAAATAAATGCCTTATGTATCTCATTCTTCTTGCTTATTGTGACCCATAGAATAATACATGAGAGCTCAATGGGGAACGTGGCGCGCGTATAGCAAATGGAAGAGATGAAATCAAGTTTGGGGTTCTTATTATTTCTTTTATTTCATGGCGCAATATGATTGGGCTAATATGAGAATTGTGGATTTGACATAAAACACACTTGTGTTTTTGTGCTTATATATTTATTAATTTTTAATTATTTTTACTCACTCTTCTTAAAATATGCCTTAAGAGATTAAGTCTCTGTGGACTCATAGAGTGTCAATTAAGCATGTCATGAGTGAGGAGTTACCATGGTATTTATATTGACAACATCTTAGAGTTTAAAAATAAAATAAATGATGAAAATAATTAAAATAAAAGCCTTCTACTTCAAACTTTTGTTTTTTTACTTTTATGCTCTGAGTGGTAATACCGTAAACATTTAAGTATCAATTAGTAAATTATGAGTGATAAAGTCACCACAATTGATAGGTGTTTTTATTTTAAAGTTGATTTTAGGAAGGTAAAAAGATAAATAAATAAATATATCGAATGTAGCAATTTTACCTTAAATTTCTTTTTTCAAATACTATTTAAAGTTAAAAAAAGATTAAAAAAAAGATTTTTTAATTGCCTTTTTCATTTTTATAATTTGAAATAAAAAATAAAAATAATTTAAACAAAAATTATTCATTTTCCTCCAAACTTATATCCTTTTTCACCTATCTGCCTTGAGTGATAATATCATGGGTATTTAGGTATTAATTAGTAAGTTGCGAGTGATAAAGTCACCACATATGTTAGTTGATTCTCTTTGAATATATATATAATAACCATATTTCAAATTCCTTTTATTTTATTTATTTTTTGAAAAAATATATTCTGTCGATTCTGTTTATTTCCATTTTTATAATAAAAAATAAAAATAATATTTTTTCTTTTCTCTAAGCTTTTTATCCTTTATGCCTCGAGTGATATCATTGTAAGCATTTAAGTATCAATGAATGAACTATGTGTGATAAAATCACTACATGATTTATTTGATTTTATTTTAAAATTGATTTTATAAAAATAAAAAATAAAATTGTTTTCAAACTTTTCCTCTCCAAGTAAAAAATAAAATATCCAAGACAAAATGTATTTTAATCACCTCTTAGAGTAAAACATGTGTTCTCTCTTTTTTAAAATTAATTTAAGAAAATGATAAGAGTAAATACTGGAAATTAATATATCTTTGGCAAATTAAAATATACTAACTAATTCTAAAAATTATTTTGTTTGTGAAAAAATAAATTGTTTTCTATAAGTTTTCTCTTATTATATATATATATATTTATAATAAAATAATATTAATCTAGTGACACGTATTTATATTCCAAACTACGTGGGTTTTAATCCCTACCGTAGAGCACGTAGGCTCTAGGTTTTCATTATTTGTCAAATCCATCCTTGTAAATAAATAATTTTTTCTCTTATTTTATTTTTTCCAATTTCTCATATTTTTATTTTTATGTTATTTCATTTTCATAAATTATCTTATTTTGATATTTATTTAAACATGTGAATGATAAAAGGCAATCAAAATAATTTTTAAAGCCATAAAATTACATAATCAACATAAAGTAATCGTTCTTAGAAATGAGTATTGTGGGATACTTAACACCTTCTTCACTCAGAATCCAATATTGTTTCAGAGGCCAAACTTATCCCTTTTCAATTGGTTTTCTAAAGTTTTCTTTAAAATTTTGGTTGTAACTTCTCCTAAATCGACTTATGAAAGCTAATTTTTTCTCTTCTTTATTTCTGCACTATTTGCATCGTATTTTTGAATGTAAGAAGTAGTAACTACTTTTGTTCAGAAGTAGTAACTACTTTTGTTAAGCAATAGTTCAATAATTAATGATTTTTTTGGTAGAAGCGCTGATTATTGTTGAACTTTCACCTGTGCTTCTTTAAGGAAGCACGATCGACAAAGCCAAACATTAATAAGCAACTGCCTCCTCCACTCTCAAATATAAGTAGCTTTGGAGGAATCTCTCTTGATCCAAAATGTAATGGGTAAATAAGGGCTTTTTTGTGCATTTAAGGTTTTTTTCAGTAATACCACTTATTAAAAATTATTTTGAGTCACGAGAATACCCTTCACTTCTCTATAATACAATATTAGTGAGAGAGATCATTAATTACATGGGGTATATAAGTTTTAGGCACTAAATTAGGGTATTTTAAAAAAAAAATTGTGACAAATTGAATGATCTTAAAACATTTTTATCTGTTTTTCTTAATTTATATAAAATAATTATTTATTTCTTATATTTGAAATCGTATGAAGTATTGTCTAATTAGACTATATTATTGGTAGAAACTATATAGTCTTTAGATTTATTGGCAACAATTATTTACTATAGCAAAAATGCCAACATACATTAAAAAAATGTTGCCTAATTAGAGAAAATTATATGTACAAAAGTATAGGGCCTGTTTGGTTCTGTAATAGAAAATTCAAAAAACTTGTTTGGTAAACCTGTTTTTTATAAACTGTTTTGGAAAACAGAAAAATAAAAGAACAGAAAACTCAGAACACCTTTAAGATGTTTTGTAGTTTTTGTTCTGGAAAACACAAGAAAATGTGAAAAACAATCACCCCATTAATAGTAAAGTTATAAATTTTGAATAACTCATCTATCACTCATTAGTTATGATTTTGAGAACAATTATTCAAACCGATTTTTTTATTTTCTTGTTTTCAAAACTTATTCTCAAAAATAGTTTTACAAAACTGTTCTAAAATAATAAAATAGAAAACACTGTCAAACAGACCCATAGCCTTTAGACTTATTGACAACATGCCATATATGTTAGCATAGGTGGCATCGGCAAAATTCCATTGCCAAATTTTACGCATCAAAACTACTGCCTATTATCCCACTAAAGGCAACGATTTTAAAACCGTGCCTAAAAATGTTGTTTGAAACAAAAGGTAGTGGCTGCATATTTAGATTACACACACAGACAAACCGTTCCTTAATTTACAAGTAACAGTTTCTGGGTCTCTTGGCTATGGTCCCTGTCTGTTGTGAGACGACACAAAAATGTTGTATGTACAAATTTATATAAATCTTGACATATAGTTACAATACAACTATTAAATAAAAGAATTTAAGCCTCGCTTTCTTTCACGTGATGCTCCCATGGAGACACCAATCCCATGTTTGTGTGGCTATAATCCCATATTGTAGGAGCTCCAGATTTTAATTTTGACGGTTTTATTGCATATTGTAAAATTATTCTTTGACAAAAACTTTCACTAGCTGTCCATGAATTTAAATTAAAACAAAGCAAAAATAGAAAAGGAAGAAGCAGAGAAGAAGAAACATCAATCATCAACAAAAATACATTTATTAAAATCTTGCAAAAACAATAATAACAACAAATATATTTTCATACAACTCTTATTTTACAGGCTCACAACTATGGCAAACAGTAACACTGTAACAGCACGTGTATGCTTCCTTTGCTGCATGAACCGAATTAAAACAACTTATACATACTCTTTTTCCCCCAACAACATGCTCGTACTTCTCATTACATATGTAGATCACTCCAATGAAAATAAAGCGAGCTAGAAGTTTTATTCACAGACGTCTATATATCCTTCCACGTTATCTTGTAATCACATAACCCTGATTTATTTAGATAATAGGTCACAGTTTAAGACACTAATACCGTGAACAGAAGGTGGTGGGAGTGAGCCGCACTGGTGTGAGATATAGGTAGTCATGGGTGAGGCAGGGAATTGAGGATATGGTGGTGGTGGGGTTCAGGCGAAAGAAAGGGAATTACGAGTTTTAATCCTATGAAGGAGGTGATACGGGTGGTGAGGCACAACTAGGTCTTGGTGATGGATATGGTGGAGTTGGAGGTCCGTCAGTATAGGGAGGAGGTGACGATGTCGATGGTGATGGCGGAGATTCATTCCCGATTGGCGGCGGGTAAGTAGATGAAGGTGGTAGCGATGGAGATGGACGAGGCGGACAATTGCAAGTAAATGGAGGAGATGATGAAGGCGGAGACGGAAGTGAAGGAGGATATGGCGATGAAGATGGTGGAGGTTGAGAAGTCGGTGGAAAAGGTGGTGATTGAGATGGTGGAAGTGGAGGCCCGTTTGGGCACGGACGTGGTGGAGGAAGGTTTCCAAAGGGAGGAGAGGAAGGAGATGATGAAGGTGGTGGCCAATACTTGTGATGGAAAGGAGGATGGAGAAATTTGTTGAGGGAAGCATGAGGATCTAAAGCAACAGAAACCCTAAGGGACACAAAGCAAAATGCAATTGCAAAGAAGGACAAAGGCCATTGCCACGACCCTTTAGAACTTCTCCTCATCTTCACAAAGCTCATGTCTCGAAAAGGTTTTAACGTTGGAATGCTGTGGCCAATGCTAGTCTCATATCTCCTTATATAGCCGTGCATATGCAACTTTCTTGAAAAATAGCTGACCAAGAAAATGTTAATATTTGAGAAAGACTGATGAGTACATATTACATAAATTTGGTTAAGTTTTTTTTTTTAAATTGTTTGGCTGTAAAATTACTAATAATAATAAAATACAATTTTCTTCTATTTCATCTTAATCATAAACAATGTATATCAACACTGGACCAATCATTGAACTGATTAAAATATTGGTTCAAAATTTAATTATTAAACCATAGTTAAATCGTAATCAAATAAGTAAGAATAAAATTAATATATTTTTAATTTTATAAGTTATATATTATATAGAACATTAAAAAACTATTATTAATAAGTTTTATAATTTAATATTAAAATCTAAATAAGTTAATATTTATTCATAATTATATTTTAAATTCAAAATAGCCAACTACGAGTTTATATATTATTATATAATTTTTTAAGTAATTTATTATTATTAATAATTATGCATTAGAATAATATTTATATAATATTATAATATAAAAAAATTATATAAAAAATAATATTATTTAATGCTAAAAGTAATATTATATCATTTTATAAACTAAAAAGATTAAAAAATAATTCAGCCGTTTCAACTAGTTTTTTATTGGACCATGTCCATGTCCAGTTTGCAACCGATTTGACCACTTCCAAAAAATGGCCATTCCTCAGCTTCGTTTTGATCTGGCCTGGTTTTAAAAACATTAATTATAAAGATCTCCAAACCATTTTTGAAATATATACAAACACCCACCCACACAACCCCCCCCCCCCCCCCCCCCCGCGGGGCGCAAATTTAAAACAAAAAAAATTTGTTACGAAAACTTCTTATCTATTTTGAAGAACCCACCTTCATCCCTCATTCTTCTAAATGCTAATTGCGCATTAACTCACTCAATATACCTTTTTCCCCCTCAAATTATTCCATTTTAACATAAGCATTCATTATAATCTCTTCAGCGCACATCCACTCACAGATATATATTTGATAATGTTTTTAACTTTGATAACTACAAATATTTTTTTAATTCTTTAATTTTTATAAATACTTATGTATTTTATTTTACTTTCAATTTGACATTTTTAAATACATTTATTTCCATTTACTTTTATATAAAAATTACTGAAAATTTTAATCAAGATTTTAAAAATTTCATCAAGAGAAAATAACTTAATTTCTTACTAAATTGTTGGCTCATGCTTTACACAAAGTCTAAAGTGAGTTGCATTATTGATGGATTTTGAATAGTACTGCTTTCTATAAGTTATAGAGATATGTATATTCTAAAAATAACATCATACGTATATGCTAAAGATAGAGTTTGTAAGGAAAAAATATTTCATGTACAAAAAGTAACCATCATACGTATTGGTCTATCAAATTCCGTCACCATATTAATTTGGCCATTTAAAATCACTCTTTCCGTCTCAAAATATAAGCCATTTTGTTTAAGAAATAAGATTTCAAAATATAAGTTATTTTTTAAAATTTATGTAGCATTTAATATTTATTTTCTATTTTTATCCTTCATAAAAATAATCAAAAGAATTATAGTGAAAAGAAATTAAGAGAATTATAATTAAAATAGAGTAATAATTTTATGAGGCAGATTTTGGAAATTTTTGGTAATTTTTTTAAAAAATAAATGTTTCCAACCAACTTTAATCAATTTTGTTGATATGTATAAAATAAATAAATATTATTTATAATTTGAAACCGAGAGAGTATTTTTATTCTTCAACCATAGACTGTGCTATGCATCCGTCCGTGGACCTAAACAAAATGACAAAGTGTGATAATTTTTTATTAAAAAAAGACTAAATATGATTTATTTTACTAAAATTGTTAATTTATAAAAAACCCATTTTAAAACTGTTTAGAATATTTTGAATACAGTTAACATTGGATTTAAGTATTTTTTTTTTAAATAAAGGGAGATCTTTATAATAATTACTCCCACCATTCCCATACATAAAATATAAATAAGGTATTTTTTAAATTCCTAAATATAAGATAAAAAAGTGTTGTTTGATACATTTTTTTTTTACTTTTATCCTTTATTGAATAAGTGGATACAATTAATTTTCATTAATTACAAGATATAAGTATTAAACATTAAATGGGGACATTTTATGAAAATATTTTAAATTCCTGATAAATTTAATATTTCAAACTACTTTTAACTATATTTCTTAGCCTGTTTAAATTAGTTATTTATATCTTATATATAAAAATAGGTGTAGTATTTAAGTGTATGAGTCTGTGTTTTTTGGCGTGGGGGGGGGGATGAATTTCCTATTAGTATTTTCATGGAAGGGAATATTTGTGTTTCAAAAAAGATAAAATAAAAGACTTTACAGGTGCAATACTACTCGTCTACTCCTACTACATTAAGTTTTGATCAAACATGTCAAAAAATTAAAATAATTAAAAGAAGTGTTATTAAAAAGCTAAACATGCTATTTACTTGTAAAACAAACAATCCAAAGCTTGGACATGAAAATTATCTGCGCATGAGAGTTCGAGGCTTCTCAATGGCTTTGGTTTAGATGTCGAATGACAAGAAATTGTTCGGAAACCGAGCAGAGTTTACATATATGGTTTAGAGCAATTCAAAAGAGTTGTTTATAAAATCACTTTTGATGATCTGACAGCTTTCTAGCTACTTCATTTTTTTTTCATGGACTAAAGATTTTAAATATTCATTTGTTAAAATCAAATAAAAAACCCTCCAACTATTTGTTTTTTCATGGCCTAATGATTTGAAACATGGTTATGCTGTAATGTCAGAGAAACAAAATGGGAACTCGGGATTTCACAATCTTCGGAAAAAACAAATTGAAGAGCTTCGACATTCTATAAACACAATGCAGGAACACATGAGATATTATATGATTAGTAATTTTGAATAAAGTTAATTACTTTTGTTGCTTAAAAAAATATATTTTCATATTAAGGAAATCTAAAAATTTCCACGTTCTTTCCCACAGGGGAGAAAAAAAAGGATTCCGTAACATTTTATAAATAGAATTATCAATTTGTTACACTCCAAATTTATTTAGAAATATTTTGAAAAAAAATAAAAATAGAAGTAGGCCTCATCAATGCCATGCTTTCTCAATGCCGTCATCCATAATACACTTACCTCCAACATGAGACATGTGAACGGAAATTGACAATTCATCCAAATATCAAAATGACAGATGAAAAGGTTGCGCATGGCCAATCTGATAAAGGGAAAAACAACAAAAAGCTTATAAGGTTAATGCCAGTCAATGCCACGTAAAGCTATAAGTTCAATGCCATGATCTGAACTGATCTAAAGTACACTTACCCTCCAACACAAGGCAAGTGAATGACAGTTTGTACTTCTGCAAGTTTAAATATAAAGAGTGAAAAAAACTTTTTTCCCTTTTCTTGCAACTTTTAAGATGGACGATGGAAAAAATCATAGGCTTCTTGCTTGATTCTAGCTATTTTATGTTTTTCTAAACGAATTTTGAGAAATTGTTTTTCTAAACGAATTTTGAGAATAACAATAGAAGGTGATGGTTGATAGTGGTAGATATAATATTGGATGACAAAAAATGGCAAGGTCAATGACGGTTGATAGTGGTCGGCAATAGTCACTATGGTGGTCGGTGGCGACTAGTGGTTGGCCAATGACGATAAGCAGTTTTCAACGGTAGTTGGTGGGTGAATTGCAGTATTCAGGAGCTAATGGGAACAAAGATAACTTTTAAGTTATTTTAGGATTTTGATTTTAGAAAACAAATAAATTTTGAAATTAGGTAAATAGAAAACATCTGTTTAGATAGTTTATTTTATTTTTTTCTTAAAAAAAAAACCAAAAAGGTAAATCTAAGGAGAACTGGCATTGAATTGGTCAATAATAATCTATAGTATACCTACCCTCCAACACAAGGCATGTGATATAGAATTTGACACCATGAAATGTGATATAGCATGCTTGCAATTATTATTATTTTGATAAAGACGAAAATAACTCACAGCCTCCACATCATAAAAGAATCATTTTGGTTCACAATTGATCACAAGGAATAGCAAATTTAAGGTGACAGGCCTTGACTTGGTCAACGATGGTCCAGAGTACACCAACGTGAGGCATGTGAATGGAAACAGTTGGCATCAATGGAATAGTTTTTTAATGGTTAAACTGTAGCACTCACTCATGACTTTTACCTTCTTTAAATATTCATTTTTTTCAACATTTTAAGAAAACATGAACTTTGGGTTAAAGTTAAATCAATGAAAGAACCAGAGTCACAAACTACAAATTCTGTAAAGGTGGTTGACCGATAAAAAAATTCTGTAAAGGTGAGACAGGGGAGAGAGAATCACAGGGAGAGTGCGTCTGAAAATAAATAAATACACACACAAACGTGTGTGTGTGTGTGTACACCCCACTACCTTCAGTCCCAACGCCCCCTACATAATAATAATAATAATAATAAGTTGGAAAATTAAAAGTTGTCGAAGAGGGGAAAATTTAATCTTTTGACGCTATTGAGAATAAGAAATGGGTGAATGGAATTTAACGATTCAAATCAAACTTTTTAATTATATGAAAAGTTTTAACTTTTTTATTTGCAATTATTTTGACAAACGATTTTTAAAAAAATGAAACAAAACAAAGAACACGCACAGAGCCTCCACTTCAGAAAAAACCATTTTGCATCGTAATTCACAACTCCAATTAAAGCTGAGGAGAAAAGCCTTGTCTTGGTGAATAGTGAGCCAAGTACACCTGTCCTCCAACAAGAGTCATGTGAAACGTTAACTGAATCTCCCCACTAAATTTGGAAATGAAAATTTCAAAATTTATGAAGTGTACTTGCATTATTTAAAACATGATTAAAAATTTAAAACTAATCAATTTTATAATATGATCAAAATTATATCATTTTTATAACATGATAAAAGGGGCAAAATATATGTATCTTTTTTTTTTTGCTAGCATATGTCATTAAATGATTATGAAATAAATAAGTTTCAATAATCAATTAGATAATATAATCATAACATTAAAAATGTACTTAAAATAGTTAGCCAACATATGTGTTTAAAATATTATTAAATATTGCTTATGCTAATGAAGGTTAATTTAATCTTAAAAGTTAATTCAGCTAATAATTTAAGCCTCATTAACCTATGATTAGATGAAAATAAAATCTTAAAAATAGAGAAGATATCTTTAAAATATAATTTTTTATTTCCAGGGAGATCAAGTTTCCAAAATGTAAAAGAAGTTTATGTAATTTCAAGCAAAATAAGAGGGATCAATGTACTTTATTTTGATGATTTGAATTTGTGATGGAATTGATTAAACAAGTTTGCAATATGATAATTACTGTCAATTTTTAAAACCGCCGAGGAGCCCATTATTCTAAATTTTTGCACATAAAGTTTCAAAGAATTTATTCAAAACGCAACTTTATTATTTACTTGTTCGAGTATTAATTAAGATATTAAAAATTAGAGCTTCTATTAAATTGACCAAGACATTCATTCTTGGCACACTGGTTGGAAGGTGGTCTTATCATATTCAAATCAATCATGATTAAATTAATATAATTTTAATTATATACTAATGATTTTAAATAAGATAAAAAATAAGAAAAAACATAAAAATTTAAATTTAATTAAAAATAACAATAAAAATTAAAAAATTAAAGTGAGTGAAAAAAAATAAAAATATAATTTAAAAAATGACTAACTATTTTATAATTTTAAAAAATAATCATAAGATATTTATATCGCAAATATACTTATTTTATAATTTATAATTTTATAATAGATATACATATTTCTTTGCCTATTTGACCATTACTTCTTTTCTCAATATTTATTAGATATAAGTAAGCATATACCATAGTTTAGAAATTAAAAAAATTATAAAAAAGACCTTTCAGAGTGGTTTTTAGCTTAATCAATTTACTGATTTTAATCAATTCAACCAGTTATTGACCAATTCATTAGTCCCCCCAATTTTCCCTTAATTCTAAACTAGACTAGGCACTTATTGGTTAGTTTTTCCCTACAACTTTTTTGCTCTATGAAAACAGTTAAAAAGTGTTGCCTAATTTAGAAAAACTGTTGAGTAAAATTATAGGCAACACTTTTCAAGTGTTGCTCGAGTATTGCTTATACCAGCATTATCTATTCCTTTATGTAATAATTTTTTCAAATTCTATGGTAACAACCATAAAAACTATTGCCTATTCTATGAGAATAACCAACAGTTTTAGGTGAAATTATTACAACATTTTTGAAATATTGTTAATATAAAGTACAATTGACAAATATCACATAAACTTTTAATAAGTTTTTTAATTAAGTATAGAGTATAGATAATAATTTTAAATTGCTTGTTTATGGGCTTTGGAACCGCGGAAAAGCATATTATTATATGGAAGCACTTTCATCAGCATGCGCTTCCAAAACCCTCTTTTTGAAAAATAAAAAAGAAGGAAAAAAAGTAATTTTTGTTTTTTTTCTTACATTACCTTTTACATGCACTGCACCTTTTTTTTTTTTGGTTTGGGTAAAAAGTTCAAAAATATTCCATGACTAACAATCTAATATCAATCAATATATTAATCATACAATTCACAATAACACAAATCATCCCTTAACTACAAACTAATCAAAGCAAGAAAAAGAGGGGAAAAATTGAACTTACCATTGTATCTGTCAAAGTTGCTTAGTATTGCCATGTATCTTACCTACAAATACAAACTACCAAGATAACATTACAAGTAAAACTAAACCAGTTTAAATGTAAATTGCATAAGATACATACTTTATAAAAGCAGACCCAATAATGATTCAGGTTTCACATAGAAAAGTACAATCACCAATCATCATTCACATAATTTTTCTTTTGTTTTTTAAGTGCCTGTTTGATATTCAGTTGGTTAAAAGTTGGTTAAAAATGAGTTATGATAAAATTCATTTTATAACGTAATTATAATAAAAATTAATTTTGAAATAATATATTTATGTTTAAATGACTTATTTGAAAATTAATTTTAACAAACTCATAATTTTTCTCTAAATTGAACTTAAACTCTATTTTATGATTAATTTAATTTTTTTAGACTAAAATTTAATTTATATTTATTTAATTAAAAATATAATATATCTGATATAACATTTTCTTACAGCGGAGAGAATAAAATTTGGACGAGACATTTCATTTATTAGACCGAAGAAATTTTACAAAAATTTTATTTTTCTAATTTTTCTATTTTTTTTTCATTTTTATTAGTTCATTTTCATCTGACTTCAAAATAAATACATATGAGAATGAAGATACAAAACAGAGAAGCAACTTAAAAGCTACTTCTTCTTTTTTTTTTGATAAACAAGACAAATCCAGCTTAAGAGCTAGAACTATTACAACTATCCGTGATCAAAAAAGAAACAAGGTCCGGAGGGGGATGAAAGAAACGATAGTACCCAGGCCAACATTGAAGGGCTTGAGTTTTGAGCTCAAACTCATTTTCCAACATGGTCCATATTGATAGCCAAACATCTCAAAAAATGTAGCAAACCAAGTTATGAGATAAAACTTGGTTTCAAAAATGAAACCAAATAGAGCCTTATACCAACTGGAATTGAGAAGCTATGTACAAAACTTAGAAATCTAGTACAGCAACCACTTGAAATTCACGAAACTACTTACGTTACTAAGCAAAGGATTGTTAGATAATTTGCAAATTTCCTCACAACACAAGGTACCAATAATTTCATCCCCTTGGATACTCAAGAAGGAAATTTTAAACAAAGAAATATGACCATATGCTATTAGCGTTGGCACCTTTTCAGCACCACTCTAATTGAACATTTAGGACGAAAAAGCTACATCATATATCTGAGAATATCAGCCCTCAAAAAATTGTCAAATAGTTGGCAAACAATTGTTTCTATAAACCACTTATTCAAAAACACAGACCTCATAGCTATGTGAGATCTTATAAATTAAAATAAATACAAGAGACAGAAAGATACACAGATTAATACTTTGAAGTTGTATAATTACCATGAGAGGAAACCACGTTTGAATCTCTCACTGTATCACTTTTAGGATGGAGCAAGAACCGGCAGAAGCAAGCTTTTCTATTTTCTCCTTATACTGTAGTAAACAAAACCCTTAGAACATTAAAATATTAAATTATGAGAAGAATCATGAATACATTACGTATTATAGAACAAGTGGAGAATATACACAGCCAATGTCAAAGGAAAAGAAAGATGCAGAATATCCTTAGAACTAAAACTATTTAGATATTGATTTTGAACCATTATATTATTCATCTCAAACTCACGATTCAATAATCAAAATGTAATGCTCTCATCACTTATACAATTATTAAGAACCCAAGATTCAAGGTTACATCTGTAAGGTCAACTATAATTAAATGGCCAACACTAACCTATCCCATAATGCCATGCTCTCATTATTGTTATGCGATGATTATGTCATTTGTAAGCTTTTAAGAAAACTTCCAAAAGAAATAAGTGACTTTCGCATTCAATATTAAAGGTTGGCAAAATACCTGTCTAAGTTATTTGTCACTTTCTATTTGTGAAAATAAGGAATTCTACTTTAAAAATTCTTTATGGTTTTTCATAAGCAAGTTATATATGTGCTTTACACCAAGTTTCATCAAACTAGAACATTTTAGCTTTAAAATTCAGTATCAGAACAGAACAGAAATTGCCAGCATTTAAAAAAAAATTAGAGCAAAAATTAACACAAAATGGCCACCAATTACAGCCCCAAACATGACAAAACAAAACCAGAAAAATAGCCCAATTCATCAAGCTAAAGTAAAACCAAAATCAGTACAAATGGGGGAAACTCTTACCTCTATTTTGCTGTAATTTCTCCCATCATATGTCTTAGAAAATTAAGCCTCAAATTGCTGCACAACCAACCAAAAAAAAAAAACAACAGCCAATTACAGTCCTCAAAAACTAAACTAAAACATTGAGGGAGGAAGCTTTGAGATTCTTTATTAAAAAAATACTTGCAAATATACAAATTGCTCCAGAGAGTATTTTGGCGTGATCCAATCCCTAGCATCTCAAAGGACACAGTAGGTCACTGTGTTTTTCAATTAGATAAAATTCAGATTAGGTGCCCAAAACTAACCTCATGAAAGTGCACATATAGAGAGATTCTAAATTTGTAACCAAAAAAAAGAAAACCAATAGAACATGCATAAGCAGTGTAAGGGTAGTTCATTCAAATAAAACATTTCGGAAAAATACTATTTTGATTCTCCTAAGTCCTAATCATCAAGTCTAAGAATGCAATAAAAAACTAGTTCTAGAAACATAGTCTGTCCTAGGCTATAACGCCAAGGAGCTTTCTTCCTTTGAGAAATTCCCATACAACGGAAGCATTTTCAACCATACTTATAACAAACCCAATGACATGTTCAACCTACATTACATAAGAGTATAAGGCTAAGAGATAAAATATGTCCATGATGAGAAATCTCAATGAAATGCAAGTTTGGACACTAAAGTATTTAAAACAGAACAAAACTGAACAATAAAGTGTATGTCTCTACTTGAGGGCCTTGGAGATTGAAATTAAGTCTGAAATTTGGTATATAATTAGAGGACATGCAGACGTTTTATTTGAGATGTGCATGACAATTTTTGGAGGTCTACAGAATATTTTATGAATTTTAGAATTTTAGAATTTGGTCCAGAAAAGCTGTCAAAAACCAGTTCTGTACCCCTGCATCAGATCTGATATTTCAGTGTTTTCCTAGGTCAAATGGATTCCAATAAGTCTGAAATTTTGATAGTGGTTAGTTCATGAGTAGAGCTTTCCAAAATGTCATAATTTGTAATTTGAAAATCCATATCTCAAGTCATTCATTTCCAAAGTGAGGTCCTAAATAAAACATTTTAGACCAATGTAACTCTCCTAATTAATACTCCTATATATAGCTTATGTATGATTGATGATTGTATAATACTAGCTAACTAGGAGCAAAGGTTCCCAGGATAATTCAATAACTCAATGCTTAAGATGCTATTACTGGATACAGAATTAATCCACAAACAACCAATCTTTTAAAACCAAGATTTCTCCAAAGCAATCCTTCCAAACTAGTTTTGCTAAGGAATGCTGACATCAATTGTGAATTAAAAAATGTACAACTGTAACAGTCCACTAGTTTTTTCATTCCACATGGCCTCAATAAGAAGAAGCCGTGAGAGATCATCATCAATCATCAATTTGACTAATTTCATAAATTAAAACTGGTTCTAACAACTTGGGGGAATTTTACCATAGAAGTTGCATATTTCACACATACTTCTTCACAACCAAAAACTACCACAAGATTTATACATAATAGAATTGGTATCGGAAATTTTAAAGAAAAAAACATTATAGCCAAATTGAAAGCAGTGGCATCCCACTATATTCTAATTCCTATAATTGCTAAACTTTGCAATCGCCCAATAGACCAAAGTAGTAAAAACAAATGCAAAAAAATGTTCCCTTAACGTGTCTTCAAAGCTCTAATAGCTAGGCATTTTAGCAAACACTTGGAAGGCACACCTTGAATCATAAGTGGGGTGGAGGGATGGTAGGAGAAACTGATGGGAAATTAAAGTAGGTTACGTGGTAGTCGATGGAAGCCCACACTCACAATGAAGGAGGAAGAAGAATTTGGCTAAGAAAATGGCAACGAGGAAGGGAAAACGGAGGGTAGCAGCTCCGACAAAGCACAACAGCGCGGAGGAGCTTGCACGGAGAGTGAGAGGGACTGAAGAGCAGATGAAGAGAGCTCGCACGACTTAGGGCTTTTTCTCTTGTCAAACAGTGGCTTCAAATGGCGGCTTCAAACGAACCAACCTGCAAGCTTCAGATGGTGGCTTCAAACGAATAGCCCACAAGCTTCAAATGGCAGCGCACAGCGGCTTTAGACGGCGCACGAAAGGCCTCAACAGGATCACCCACGGACGGCGTGCATTCTTCGAAGGAGAGACGTTGTCGCCTAATATGTCTAAAAAAAAGCCAGAATCTTGAGAGGAAGCGACGGGAAGTTGATGAAGCCAGTGAATCATGAGAGAAGGCAATGGGTGAGAGGAGGCAACGGGAAGATGATGAAGGAGTGAACCAACTGCAAGGGCAGAGACGAGTCTGCGATGGAGATAAAAAAAAGATGGGTCCCATTCCTTTTTTTTTAATGATATAAAATTAAATTCTCTCCTTAATAAAGATAATTAAATTAATTGCGCTGAATTATATATTTGCAAGGTATAGGTGACAATTACTAAATGTTCCATCAAGAATTATTTTATAAGCACCGCTTTTTTTACTTATTTTAAAGTCTTAATGCAATATAAAAAAATGTTACCTATTGAACAATTTTTAAGCGTTGCCTAATATCTATAGCTTAAGGGTCTGTTTGGTTCTGTTTCTGAAAACAGTTTTTCTATTTTTAGAAATAGAAAACTCAGAAAACTTGTTTGGTAAACCTGTTTTTATAAACTGTTCTGGAAAATAGAAAAATAAAAGAATAAAAAACTCAGAACATCTTTAAGGTGTTTTATAGTTTTGTTCTGGAAAATACAAGGAAATATGAGAAACATCCACCTCATTAATGGTAAAGTTATAAATTTTGAATAACTCATCTATTACTCACTAGTTATGATTTTAAGAACAATTATTCAAACAGATTTTTTTGTTTTCTTGTTTTCAAAACTTATTCTCGAAACCAGTTTTACAAAACTGTTCTTAGAACAATAAAACAGAAAATACTATTAAACAGGCCCTAAAGCCCTCATCAATTGGCAACACTAAAAAAAATGTTACCTATTCATGTATTAGGTAATATTTTTTCAACTGTTACAAAGAAAAATATTGTCATAAGTAAAAAATGTTGCCCTGATTTTCCCTGAGTTTGCAAAGTAGGAAGAAAGAAAGAAAGGTTAGAAGGCTTTAGAAAATTCTCTAAGGTATCATCTTATCCTTATTCTTGCATTTTGTTTTTAAGCAGTTGGTTTAATTTAGTTTTATGAAGCTATGATTATGAAAAACATGTTTTAATAGTATGAAAGTGTTTATATTTGGATCAATGCCATGATTTTGTTTAGAACATGTTATAAACATGCATGAATTTTGCAAAAAACATGCTTTGATCTTGAAATGTTTTGAAAACTTCATGAAACCTTGTTTTTATGTCAATTAATTAATATAATGTTTGAATAGGATAATGATGCTATTGGTATTTATCCAAATCTTATTCCTCATAATCTCTAACCATCAACATTTCCAAGTCATATAAAACACAAAAGGAAAGGAGATGGAGCAATGAAGATTTAATATTATTATTATGTTATTTTGAAAAGTGTTCCGTCAAAAGACCGAGAGACAATTCCACCCTTCGTATGCGGTGCCCCATCGTTTACACTTATCTTTTTTCCTTTTATTGACCTTCTCCTGACTGTTAAGGTTAAACCATCTTCTCCCTCTAATCCCTAATTTTTCGGGATATTTCATAAATGATCATTATGGAGTATCGCGCTCTTTTTGCGTGATCCCTGATTTTTCGTCCTTCAGTTATGATTCCATAATTGTTATGATCCCACTGCTACTCCTAGCCGGGTGTTCTTGGAGCAATACAGTTTTCATGAAGAAACCCGTAGTTGGCCATATGGCCGAGATGTTGTTCAGTCGGACGATCATCTGGCCATACGATTACTCGGCCTTATCGTTCGATAACCGATGTATTACTCGGCTCGTTGTGCTTAAGCTCGGCTTCCGAATTATAGCTCAGTGTATATGGGCCCGGAAAGTGAGGCTTCAAAGGGGCGTCCATTCACCTCAGACTTGTAACCTCGGCACGCTCATTTCGGTACGCACAAAAAGTATGTTAGGAAACATATGTATTTAAAGTTATGGATAGTGATATGATGTATAATGTATTTGACATGATTAGCAATATATAAAATTATATTTTGGAATGGCTTATAAAGGCCTGTTTGGTTTACATTTTTATAAATCAAATCATGGTTTCTAACTATTATTTTTTTCTTTTTTTATTCAAATAAGTTTGTGGTAAACTTCTATGCTTTTATCTAAATTTCATTTTTGTAAACTGTGATTATTCTAATAGATTTTTAACAAAAAGGTAATATAAACGGATACTAAGTTGGTTTATTGATTGCCAATGGCATATTTCCGCAATGGCACCTATGGGGTGATAAAATCCTTCCCTTGGTGTGGTCACAGGTTAGAACATGTGGTGTGCCTATGTAGGGTGTGGATATTAGTGAGTTGTATACAAGTTATTTTAAATAAAAAGAAACTATTATAACCCCAAGATTACTAACTAGAATTACTTCGGGAAAATAATGAAATATGATGAATAATTGATGTTATTATGAAGAGGATGTCCTAAGCTTTAAACTGAGACCAAATTGACCCTATTTGGTCAAGTATAACTTAGTTTATGGAATTTATAAGAGAAATTGTCAAAATTTAGAAAGTTTGTTGACCAAATGAACTATAAAATTTGACTAATAAATTTTTTTTCCAGCAAGTAGAAATTTAAATCATCTCAAAATAATTTTTGTAGAATTAATTATAAATTTTTAAAATTTAGTTAAAAATTAAGGATTACCAAGTCAATAGTAATTTGTTAAGATTTTTTTTATGAGGTTTGATTTTTGCTCATTTTTACTTTTAAATGAATTCCAATAGAATTTAAGATTTATAAAATGAATAGAAATTTTTTTATAAAGTAGGGTGTGAGAGTTTATATGAGTAGCACTATTTACCACTTATAAACATTATTGAATCTTATACTTTTTGTGTTATATTAATTATACTAATATATTATTCTATTAATAATTACCTAGAAATTCTCCATGCATGGCATAAAATTTAAGATGAGCCACATTATTTATAATTAATTAATAGTATGACTTTCTATATATTTAAGTGTAAAATACTCTGATTTTTCTTTTATTTTACCTTAACTACAAAGACCCCTCTCTATTTTGAAAATTCACATTTTAGTTTAATTTGTTAACACTATTAATAATATTCACATATGATTCTAAAAATACTATTTATTAATTAAAAATCATATTTGTTAATTTATCCCTCATTATATTGGATTCCTAATTCACTAAATTATTTTTTTTTATAAATTCATTTTGAATAATTTTTCATGATCTATACAATTAATAAATTTTATATTATGATCAAAATTATATCATTTTTATAATATAATAAAAATTTAAAAATATACTTGTTTGAAATATAGCCAATGTATATGTTTAAAATATTATTAAATAATTTTAAATAGATGTGTCCAAAATATTTTTTTGGTCAAAAGATGTGTTTAGAATATTTAAAATTACAAAATTAAACATTAATCAATTTTATAATATGATAAAAGAATTTTAAAAATAAACGTATTAAAATTATTTTTATGGCTACCACAAATGTTCAAATGGTTCTTAAATAATATTTATGTCTTTGTTTTTCTTTTGCTAATTATATTTATGAGACTAGACAAAACCACATAAAGTGGAAGGCAGTTTAAAGCCCTATTTTGTAATGACCCTCATTATTCACTACAAAAAGGATAACATGAGTTTGTGCAGAACCGCAGGAAATGGGTCAAGAGAAGCTAGTTTTGGACCTGAGCTGAGTTAATGAGCACTGATGCAGTGGCGAGCTTAACTAGCTCTGCAGCACCAGTTGTGAAATTTGTTTAAATCAAAATGCTTTAGGCTAATTTGAACAGTGGTGTTTGTAGGAAAATCTTGGTGCTTTACTAGGGTTTGGTCAATCTGAAGTTACGGAACGTAACTTTGTCTTTGGAGAAACTCAAATCTTGTGGGTAAGGGATTTTCCTTCTCCTCCTCTCCGTTTTCTTCAAGTTGTTTAGTAGATTTTCATGGTGATAGCTTAAGGTTTCATTTGACTGGCATTTCCACCGATTAAATTGTGTCTAAATGCTTCATAAATATACTGTTAGACATTTCTAAGTTGAGTGTTGAATTTACAATGTTTAAGTGGTGTTTTTCCTCAAACACTAATCCTCAACTCTTAGCTTTGCATGGAATCTGAAGTTGTCTGGACTTAGTTTTGATTTCATGAGTTGTTTGCATAGTGAACGTGTTTGCTTGGGGAAGCTTCATTTCAACCAATTTGGTATTGAATTGACAAGTGGTGTACACTAATAGTTGAGAAATTGTGTTGGTAATGAGAATTTGATATTCTGCAAGTTGTAAACTTGCTCAATTGGGATCTTTTGACTCTTGGAAATATTTGGAAAGCAATAGAGTGGTTTGTGGCTATTGTCTTCTTTGGCCTACTGAGGTGTCAAGTGGGTTTGATTGGTTGAGGTAATCGGGGTGTACTTTCTTATGGTCTTATTTGATTATATATGTTTAATCCTTTTCATATTATGATATACACTCCTTATATAATATATTTTTCTCTTTCATATCATGATGTGCATCTAGTGTTAGGTTGACTGGTCATCCAAGAAGGAGGTGAATTGGGTGATGCGAGATTTTCGTTTCTTTTGAAATGTAACCCAATTTCACTAGATGTGTAGCAAAACAAAGATGAACAGAGTATGATGAAGTAGATAGATGAAAAGAGTAGATGAAGAGCAAGACACAAGAATTTATACTGGTTGAACCCAAACCACTTATTCTACATCTATTCCTCAAACCACCACTTAAAATTTTCACTATATCTCACAAGTTTAATCTGGACACTTGTGAAGTCTCAGTACAATTTACAAGTTTCATTAGGAACTTATGAAGCCATTCTCCTTATACCCTTACAAGATGTGTAATTCCCTTAGTATTTCCCCACAATAAGATTCTACCCAGAAGTTGTAGAAAGAATGATTATAGAAATGAAACTCTCTTTAAGAGTAGATAATACATTGAAACTCACTTTAACGAGGTGGGTTTAGCTTTAAATACTCACACAGAATGATTTTATATATTGCAGCAACATTTTAGCACAAAACTCACTTGAATTCGTTACATATAAGTTCAAATGAGATTCTATTTATAAATTAGTGGCTTAACTAGTTGTTAGATACAAGATTTATCCATTAGATATAAGTTTTAGCCATTACTCTGCAAAAGAGTCAATCAACAACCACATTAAATGGATCTGACACATCAACATTCGAATTTTGAGGCCTAATAGATAAATTTGGCAAAGTCAACGTAGTTATGTGTTTGACATTAAACCTTGAATTTCAAATTTCGTCAAGCTAAATTCGAATTTCAAGTTATGATAATAATTCTGAAGTTAGCTCAAGGCTTGAACATTCAAACTTTCATATTGAAAGTACCTCTGTTGAGTTTGAACAGTTGCTTCAAGTTTTCACAATGCACTTGAAATTTGAATTTCAACATTGAAATTTGAATTTCATAAACTAAAATTCATCTATCAGAAGCATGTTCAACATGACACAAATGTTCTCACTTCAAAACTCGCATTTTGAAGCTCAAAATTCGTCTATCATAGGTTGTGACTTTAAACTTACTTTGAACTTCACCAACATTCGAATTTCAACTAAAGTTCATGTACATTTTGTACATTTTCACTAACAATACGTAGTTCAAAATTTGAATTTCACAATCAAAATTCATCTATTAGAGATGAAAACTCTGTAACTTCAAATTTCAACAAGTAAAATATGAATTTTGTACAAAATAAATATGAATCATATGCAAAATTTGTCTATGGCCTAGAATATTCAAATCTAACAAGTTTAAACTTATACTAACATTCATATTTACTTAATCTAATTCATTTAAGACATATGGTAATAAAATTAAGTAAAATTTTTAAGATTAAACCACCTCAAAACCTAAGTGAAAACAAAATATTCCTAACAGCTAGGTCTTCAAAAGTTAAGCTCCACTTTCACTTGGTCATTCCAATTCTTGGTATGCTCCCTTCAAATCTTCCGTTCTTGAAACATCATTTCTCTTCTTCTTCTTTGAGTGAGACATGATGTTGATTTTCCTTTCTTTATTCTAATACACACTCTTCTTTCTTGGATAATCCTATATTTAATGAATTACATTTACAAATAACAAGTAGTTAGTCCAATTTATATATACAATTTATATTATAAAGTATAAAAACACAGTTAATATATTTGTACATAGCATGATATACACTATAAACATAATTAAGCACATGTTAATGCACATTTTACTTCTTTTGGGAACAAAATATATGTTTGACAAATATAGTGTATATGTTCTTTATTACTCTACATTTATCATCATCAAAACTTATATTATGTTAAACCTAATAATCTTCCATTTTTTTATTATGACAAATTACTAGTGAAAAATATGTTTAATGAATGATTATCACTTATAATGCAGTTTATTTCAGTTATTTCCAGATTAAGCACATACATATTTTTCGCACAACTTCTCCACCTATTTGGCATCAATAAAAAAGTTTGAAGAAAAATTTTCCCACAGTTCTTCTCGTCCTATTTGTGAGGTTGTACCAGTAAGCACAGATGTCTAGGGTTATTTCAAGCACATATAAAGGTGCAATCTAATATACAAATCATCATTAAAACTTATTATGCAATGTATGTTTAGATTATGCCATTTGTTACTGATATCAAAATTGATACCAATTTGTTAGTGATATCAAAATTAATACCAATTGTTGCTTGAAACTATTATTATACTAGATATTATGATGCTTCTTGTTAAGATGAACATGCTATGTACACATCACAAGAGGTATCTAAGAGTTGAAGAGTTGTTACCTTCTTCCTTTATGATCAAAGAGAGATGTTGAAATATCATTTGCTCCCTTTAACAAATTAAGACCAACCAACAAAACTCTTCACAATAAATGAGGTAGGTTAAAGCATAAGCAAATTAATTATAGAAAATGTTCCCTCTCAAACTATACATTTCATATGATAAAACCAAGAAAGCACAATGCATCAAATAAGTATATTTATACAAAAACACATGATGTAGGCATTCAAGTGTTATGGTTGAAAATTTTCTTTTAAATCAAAAAGAGCCTTTAAAAACCTTTACATGAAAATTTATAAGCTCCCCCTAAGTAAAAGCATTTATTCAAATATACATACTTTTCAAATCATCAATCAATATGCAAGAAAAATTATGAAAATCACACAAGTTTGGTTATATAAATAAAGAAATGGACTTGTGCAAACCTTGAACTTCACAGTAAGCACCAACATATTCTGATTGCTCAACATTTAAACAAGTACCATACTTTATTTTAATAACGTCAAATAATAGCACTAACCAAGCATGTCTGAAAACTTGTTCAACACTTACAAACTAGTTTGGTTAATAGCTAAGTTCTTTTCTTTTCAGTATGAATCCGTTTAAGCACATCAAATACTCCATCTTTATCTGACTTTCACCATTTAGCTCAAGGAGTGCCTGCAAAACAAATATATATCTTTTTCTTTCTTTGGTACCCTTTCTTATTTGGGTTCAATAATGGTAAGTTCAAATATTTTAAAATTCATATTGAGCCAAAGTTCAGTCTTACCCAAATATAACATATAATCCAATAATTGAATGGGGTAAGTGACAGAGGTTACCAAAGATTATCTCCTTATTATTTTTTGCTTGTATGCAGTGCAGTATTGCTCATGTCTCTCTTTTACATACAGACCATTACTTCTTAAATTTCTGCTCTTTCTCTTTTCAAGTTAAGTGATTTGATTTCTGTTTGGGCTGCTTCCTTAAGATGTGAGAAGTTTGCTTCCAATGCTTCTTCTTGTGATTTACAATTGCAGCTTTAGAGTTTTGGAAAACTTTCCTTTTCAACATCCTCTTTCTTGCATCAATATGTTCTTTCTTCTTGAATTTATTTTGCACACATGAAACACTAGAAGAACATTTTGGTACCCACTTGTTTTTGGGTCCAGGAGGATTAATAGTATTCTTTGAAACTCATTTCATGCTTTTACTCATACCATTTTTCCTTATATTGCACAAATAAGCAATATGTCCATTTTTATCACAATATGTGCATAATGGTGAGTTAGGCATTACAGTAGGCACAAAGAATTACAAATAACATTTACTTTTCTCCTTGGATTTACTCATGTAGTCAACATCTAACTTGTCAAACATACTTTTATGTTTACCAAGAGGAATATTCAACTTATCTTTGCCTTGGGTGAAATTGGCTATGACTTTAGTTAACTCTTTTTTTTCTTTATTTAATCTATTACACGAATCACAAGAGAAAGTGTATGTGTGGATTTCACAGATATTTTCTAACTCATCTATTTTCTTTTGAAGTGATTCCTTTTCATTCTTTTCCAATTCTAATTCATTTTCTAAGGAAATCACTTTTTTCTTACTATGTACAAGTGCTTTTACTAATCTAATCAGTTCATCATGCATTTCATTATAGGTGTCTTACAACTCATCAAAAGAAAAATCAAAATTAGATTTATAGTTAGAATTTGATACCTCATTATTGGATAATACCATCAAACATGGATAGGTATCCTCATCATCTTCATCTAAACTGTTGCCTTCATAAGTAATCTTTAGAGCATCCCACAGTTCCTAAGCTGTGTTACAGTTTGACACTTAGAAGAATTCATCTTGTGAAAGAGCACTGACTATGGCAAAGAAAGCTTTTGTATTTAGTAGCCTTCATCATTCCATTCTGCACTCAGTTTTTCAATAGTTTGCCATTACTCATTCCTCTTCATTGGAATGAAATATCTATTCTCTATCATTTCCCACATATTCAGGTCCAGAGATCTCAAGAAGAGCTTTATGTTCATCTTCTTGTAGGTGTAATTTTGTCCATTAAAGCCTGATGGGCACATGCTAGCATCTTCTGAAAGAGCTTGTTCTCCAAAGCCAGTTATCTTTCTCCCGAATGATTAGATCCTTTATTGGAAGCCCAAGCTTTGATACCAATTATTAGGTTAACCGGTCACTCAAGAGGAGGGGTGAATTGGGTGATGCAAGATTTTCACCTCTTTTGAGGTGAAACCCAATTTCACCATATGTGCAGCAGAACAGGGATGAACAGAGTATGATGAAATAAATAGATGAAATGAATAGATGAAGAGCAAGATACAAGAATTTATACTAGTTCAGCCCAAACTACTTGGCCTATGTCCAGTCCTCAAGTTATGACTTGAGATTTTCACTATATCCTACAAATTTAATTTGGACACTTGTAAAGTCCCACTATATTCCACAAGTTTCAGTAGGCATTTGTGACCCCATACCCTTACAAGATGTGTAATTCTCTTGGTATTTTTCCACACTAAGATTCTACCCAGAAGTTGTAGAAAGAAGGATTACAAAATTGAAACTCTTTTTGAGAGTAAACAATACATTGAAGGTCACTTTAATGAGGTGGGTTTAGCTTTGAATGCTCACACATAATGACTTTATATATTGCAGCAGCATTTTAGCACAAAATTCACTTAAATTCATTACTCATAAGTTCAAATGATATTCTATTTATAGATTTGTGGATTAACTAATTGTTAGCAATAAGATCTATCGTTAGACACAAGTTTTAACCGTTACTCTACAAAAGAACTATTTTGACACATCAACATTCGAATTTTGAGTTTCAATAGACAAATTTCACAGAGTCAGCATAGTTATGTGTTTAACGTTAAACCTTTAAATTCAAATTTCAACAAGCAAAATTTGAATTTCGAGTTATGATAATAATTCCAAAATTAGCTCAAGGCTTAAACATTCGAACATTTATGTTGGAAGTGTGTCTGTTAGGTTTGAACAGTTATTTCAAGTTTTTACAATACACTCAAAATTCAAATTTCAGAACTGAAATTCAAATTTCAAAGACCGAATTTTGAATTTCATAGACTGAAATTCATCTATCAGAGGCATATTCAACATGACATAAATATTCTCACTTCAAAGTTTGCACTTTGAAGTTCAAAATTCATCTATCAGAGGCTACGACTTTGAACTTTACAAACAGTCAAATTTCAACTTAAATTCATGCAAATTTTGCACACTTTCATTAACAATACTTAGTCCAAAATTCAAATTTCACAATTAAAATTCGTCTATCAGAAATGAAAACTCTGTATCTTCGAATTTCAACAAGTAAAGTGTGAATTTTGTACAAAATAAACATGAATCATAAGCAAAATTTGTCTGTTAGCCTAGAATGTTCAAATATAACAAGTTTAAACTCATGCTAACATTTGAATTTATTTAATCTAACTCATTTTAGACATATGGTAATAAGATTAAGTAAATTTCAAAGATTAAACCACCTCAAGACCTAAGTGAAAACAAAATATACCTAATAGCTAGGTCTTCAAAAGTTAAACTCCACTTTCACTTGGTTATTCCAATTCTTGATATACTCCCTTCTGATCTTCCATTCTTGAAGTATCCTTTCTCTTCTTCTTCAAGTGAGACATGATGTTGATTTTCCTTTCTTTATTCTAATGCTCATTCTTCCTTTTTGGACAATCCTACATTTAATATATTGTACTTACAAATCAAGTAATTAGTCCAATTTATATATCTAACTTGTATTATAAAGTATAAAAGTACAGTGAATATATCTATATATGGCATGATATATGCACTATAAGCACAATTAAACACATGCTAGTGCACATTTTACTTCTTTTAGGAACAAAATATATGTTTGACAAATATGGTGCATTTGTTCCTTTTTACTCTACATTTGTCATTATCAAAACTTATATTATATTAAATCTAACATCTAGTATAGATTATGGTTATTCCTTTTCATATTATGATATGTCCGGTTACATGGTTAGTAAGTTTCCAATCCTTACTCTGATTTATGATGAAAATGGCTATTAGCATTAGTGAAAATGAAACTATTTAAGTTTGATCAATATTGACATGTTAGTGAATATGATGCAACCCATGATTTATTATGTATGTTTATAAAGCATGGCAGCACATTACAGAATAATATATGTTGATATGTTAGCATACATCGGGTATTGTTACTGGTTATACATTGTCATGACATATTGTTATAAGGTGATGATGCTCTAAATACCACATGGTGTGTCAATCCACTAAACAACACATGAGGTCTTGTGTTCAGATAGTACATCTTGTGTTATTCCCATTACTAAATAATTGTCATACGGTCGGGAGACTCAGGTGGCTATGAATTAGGGTACACCTTTTATAAATAGTCACCAATTTAGGTGGTTTAAGGGAAAGAGAGCCATGATCTAACCTTTAATACAATGGTCTTTGCCCGGGTCATGACTATTTTGAGGAGAGCTAGGTGGTGACCCTATAATTAGCCATCACGAGTCATTGGAAGAGGCTACTAGTTGAGGTTACCATGTTATGGTAACTAGCTCATGGTTTTAGCCGTGTATTGATGAGATATATTTGCACATCATGTGCATTACATTCATGTTGAGCATTGTATCTAAATATTGTTTTGGAAGCATGTTTATATTTATGTATGTGTGAACCCTGGTTACTAGGATATATGTCTCACCCTATGGCTAACAATCCCAGGTGAAGAATCCAGCACTAGTAAGGAAAGAATCAAGGAGGATGTATCCAAGGAAGATTGAGATTGTACTTGTGGGTGTTGGGGTTGTTCGTGCTTTGTTGTTGTTTTGTTGATTCTTTTAGTAAAGTGACATTTGTAGTGTTTGTGTAATGCTAAGCATAACTTGTCATGCACTCACGTGTCTGTATGCTGGATTGTCATGTAGCCCCTTCTAAACTCTCTTATAGTTCATCAATGGTTGTTTGTATGATTTTGGACCGATGATTGTGGATGTGCTATAATGTGTGACAAATATGTTCTACGTGTGGATCATGATGTCCCAAGTCTAATTGTCCTGTTGTCTTGGGCCAAGAACTTGTGGTTCCATATCCCTTTTGATGTGCCTTTGTAATGTTTCAATTTGTGTTGTGTCTATATACTCACAAACATACACTTACTCACTTTTCGCTGATGTGAGGCTTAAGAGCCTTTACCTCTCATTAAAGGTTTATGTCAAAAATGGTATTTTGATCCAAAAATAGTTTCAACATGTAATTTAACATCCAATTAACTATTTTAATGTAATCAACAAGATCCTGATACAATTGATAGATAATTATGCCCTTTAAGTATGTTGTCTTAAGTTCATTCCATAACTACGTATATGAAAAAATATTTGTTAGGAGATGCAAAATATACTTTAGTGATCTCTACGCCTCGAAAAAATTAGTCTTTGACTATCAGCTCGGAAATATTCTTAGTACTCACAAAAAAATACTATTTAAATATATGATAATTGAATTTTAAAACTAGCAAAGGTTGGTATAGAATAGCTTTTAATTTCAAGGAAAGTTTATATAAGTTTTCAAAATAGAATGAAAATCTTGTAATTAAGATAAAATAATAGTGAAGTCAGTATATTTTATGCGATATTTAATTATACATATTTGCGTGTACACCCAATATCTTATACCTACCTCACTTCAACAAAGTTTTTAATGCAATTGCATTTTCAAGACTTAAACTCAAGACTCTAGTTAAACTGGCACAACTCCTTATCTGTTGAACCAAATGCATATTGATGGTAATTAGGCAACACCATTATTCTGGCATTCGTTTAGCAAAGTACCCAATTACTATAAGCCAGGTATACTCATTTTTCAAACCCAACTAAATTCTTGTTTCTTTCGATGGTCAAATTCCCCAATGCATTTAGACCATATGCCAGTGTTATGAAAATTGGATTGGACTAGCAAATTCAATTGATTGGATTAGGAATCAATACCTAGTCCGATCTAGAACACATGTAAAGCCGGGCTATATATAAACCAAAGTATTAAAAATCAGACCAGATTAGTCAATTTGATTGGTTAGACTAGGAATCGATATCAAGTTCAGTTCAGACACATAGGAGGACTAACTAGCTAGTGAGAACAAGTGGAAAACCAGTCATGAGCTAGTACAAACTGGTAGAGAACGAGTTAGATTTTTTTTAAAAAAAATTAGTTTTTAAGATAAAATATCATTATTTTTTGTATAATTCTTTCTATATTATAATATTATATAAACATTATTATGATATATAATTATTATTAATAATAATAAATATACATAACAAATAGTATGAATATAAAATATTAGTTGACTATTTTTTAATTTAAAATATAATTATGGATGAATATTATTAATTTGTTTAGATTTTAATATTAGGTTATGAAACTTATTAATATTTTTTTAATTTCTTATATAATATATAACATATAAAATTGAAAAATTATTCATCTTATTACTATTAGTTTAATACCGATTGAATAATTAAGTATTGAACACATGCTTTGACCGGTTCAATATCCAATCTAATTTTTAATACCTTGATATTGTAAGGTTTAGTATAAAATAAGTTTTAATGATGACAAATATAGAGTAATAAGGAACAAATGTATCATATGTATCTGACATATATAATGTTCCTTAAAGAAGTAAAATGTGCATTATTATGTATTTAATTATGGGTATAATGTATATATCATGCCATATGCAAATATATCCACTGTACTTTTACAATGAATAATATAAGTTGAATATATAAACTGGACTAACTACTTGGTTTGTAAGTGCAATATATTAAATGTAGGATGGTCCAAGTAAAAAAA
The DNA here is from genome assembly GCA_026686845.1 of Adenanthera pavonina. NCBI lineage: Eukaryota > Viridiplantae > Streptophyta > Magnoliopsida > Fabales > Fabaceae > Adenanthera > Adenanthera pavonina. The sequence goes on along the minus strand of JAIVEN010000005.1, from coordinate 19,774,511 downwards.
GTGAGTATTGGAATACAAAAGTGGAAATCAATATCATGTCTCACTCAAAAAAGAAGAAGAGAAAGGATGCTCCAAAAATTGAAGATCAGAAGGAAGCATGTCAAGAAGGAAATGACCAAGTGGAAATGGAACTCAACATTTGAAGACCTAATTACTAGGTATATTTTATTTCCACTTAGGTCTTAAGGTGGGATTAATCTTTGAAAATTACTTAATCTTATTACCATATATTTTAAATGAGTTAGATTAAGTAAATCCGATATTAGCATATGTTAGATTTGAAAAACTCTGACTGACAGATGAATTTTGAGTAGTTAAACTTCATATACTTTGTGAACATACGAACTTTGCTGACTGAAATTTAAAGTTCCAGATATATCACCTTTGACAGATGAATTTCAAGTGTTGAAATTCGAATATTGAGTCAAGCATAGTTAGTAAAATGTGCAAAATTCGTTTGAAATCATGACAAAGTTTGTCTGATAATTAAGCACTAAAAGGGTTCAAAACATTCCCTCTGACAGATGAATTTTGAATTTCAAAATTTGAATTTTAGAATAAAACTCAATGATTTACAATTGCATTTGATTAACTCAAGAAGTTTTTAGTATCAAAGTAACATATCCTTACTTTTAAACATAGTGAAATCTGGTTTTCAAGAATCTAGACCTTGACCTTTGATTAGTATTTTTAATACATATCTCAAAATACATATGGGTTTGATGTAAAACTTATTTCATATGAAACTAGACTTAATAATCTTTTCAAATAAGGTTATTTCACTCAAAATAAAGTTCATTTGAAAAAGCTATGGTCATTTAAAGTTGAGTAGTGAGATATGAACTTTCAGTTTTAACCTCTTATCATTTTTTTGATCATACCTCACATAATATGTTTGTTTTGAAGTGAAACTTGTTGCATTTGAAAGTAGACATTGATAGCTTTCCAGCCATAGGTCATGTGCTTAATTTGGAGTTAAAATGAGAGAGTTATAGCTTCTGCAAAATTATTTACAATGCAAAATTCGAAATTATAGAGGTTCCACCTCCGATAGACGAATTTCGTCCCTCCGAAATTTGAATTTCGAATCCCCAGAATGTGAAAATACTTTTGGGATAGCAAACGGATGAATTTCCACATCCAAAATTCAAATTTCGAAAGGACAAACTTGTGTCATATTGAGTTGTTCACTGACAGACAAATTTTGGGTACCAAAATTCAAATTTCGAAGGCACTGTATTAATATGGAACAACTGTTCACACTTACCAAAAGAACTTTAAACTTGAAAATTCATATGTTTCAACATAGAAACATTTGTTAAAGATAAAAATTCAAATTTTGCTTTAGAACAGATGAACTTCGAAGTTAAACGTTAAAGTCTTTAACTTATAGTTTCTGCAAAATTCGTCTGTTGATACCCAAAATTCGAATTTCAGAGTGTCAACGCATTAAATGTGATTGGTGAATGACTAATTTTACAGAGTAACTGTTGGGTAATGTCTTTAACTGTTAGATCTTGTATCTAACGTCTAGTTACATCACAAATCTATAAATAGAACATCATTTGAACTTATGGGTAACAATTTTAAGAGAGTTTATGCGAAAATACTACCACAATTTGTAAAATCTTTCTATCTTAGCATTGTTTGAAAAACTCACCTCAATAAAGTGAGCCTTCAATATATTATCTACTCTTCAACAGAGTTTTCATTCAGTAAACATTTCTTTCTACGTATTTTGGGTATAATCTTAGTGTGGGGAAACACTATGAGATTTGCATATCTTGTAAAGGTGTAGGGAGAGTGGCTTCACAATTGCCTACTGAAACTTGTGGGATGTAATGAGGTTTTACAGGTGCCCGGATCAAACTTGTGAAATATAGTAGAAAATCCCAAATGGTGGCTTAGAGACTGGATGTAGGCCAAATGGTTGGACTAAACCAATATAAATTGTTTTGTATTGTTCTTCATCTTCTCTATTCAGTTGCTATACACAACTTTCTCTGTTTATCCCTGTTTTACTGCACTCTTAGTGAAATTGGGTTGTGATTCAAAAAGAGTGAAAACTTGTATCACCCAATTCACGCCCCTCTTAGGTGATCAGCCAACCTAACAGATATGAACCAATTAAAGACTAGAAAACTGATTAACCCAATAAAAATCGAATAAGTTCCAATTTCATTAGAAAATAAAAAATAAAAAATCATTGCACAAGTGTGCAACGTTTGTTACTCGGTTAAAAACTTGTTCCAATGGGTGCCCAAGCTTTCGTGGTGTGCACCAACTCTTCCTCTTTTCCTTTTATAGCCACTTCCTACCCCCTTCTCCTTAACCTTTTGTTTGGTTGGAGGGAGTTGAAGAGGAGAGGAAAGAAGGGGAGAGGAGAAAAAATTTAAATTTTTCTCTTGTTTGACTCAATATGTCGAAAGTGAGGGAAAAAGAAATTGATATTTTTCCTTATTTGGTTTAATAAGTAGGAAATGAGGGAAAAATTTCCCTCTACCCCCTCCCCTCCAAAAGTCGGGGAATTTAGAGGGAAAGTAGCCAAATCCTTCCCCAGTTCTCTAACATACTCAAACAAGGAAATATCAAAATCTCTCTCATTCTCTTCCCCCCTCCTCTCTCCATTAAAATCTCTTTCATTCCCTATGTTAGACCAAACAATGCCTAAAGCTTACTGATATGGGACTTGTAGGTGACGTGTTTATGAGAAGTGAGAAGATATTCTTTGGTTATTTTGTCATTTCCTTCAATTTTTGTCTATTATTGTTGTTTATTTTTTGAATCTTTTTTCTTTATGTGAAAATATATTCTTAATCATTGTGATACATATTATTTATCTATATTTTAATTTTAAATTTAATCCTTTTAATTTACTTTTAATATGACTCTTAAAAATACTTAATAACAAATGCCCATACCATTTCCCAACTCAGTATTTTTTCTTTAATCTTTAATTATTTATTTAGTTCTTTAATCTTTTCTCTTTGTAAGAACATATTTTCAATCTTTACTATATTTATTATTTATTTATATTTTTATTTCAAACTTGATTCTTTCAACTTAACTTTAATATGAGTCTCAAATAAATATATGGGATCGGATGAAAACTATAGAATAAGTTATTTTTAACTCCATGATTATAAATTTGAACAAAAGCTCAATTACTTTGTAGTCGTATCTTGTTTAAGTATTATCTTTCCATGTTGATTTTTTTTTCAGAGATATGCCTATATTTAGAATTAAATCTTTCTTTTTTCTAACTTTGAATGATTAATTTTTTAATTTTTTAAGTATATATTATTTAAAATATATTATTTTAATTATAACCAGTTTGAGTAGAATTAAATCTCAATTACACCATTAAATCTTAAACCATTTCTTTACCGTGTATTGGTTTAAGTAATGGGTGCATTGGACTTTGAGAACAATAATATTCCAGAAAATCAAAACTGTATTTATTTATCATTTTCTATATTTGTTCTTGCTTTTTCCATTTAACATATACATTTTATGCATGGACTTATGCCCAAAAACTTCTACCATGCCTTCATACATTTTTAAGGACTGCATTTACCGACATTTCAAATCAGCAACAGTGACGAAATACAAAGATAAGTTTAGCGAAGCCTTACTTGATGACCTCTTTACAATATAATATAATAACATTTGGCTACTTTCCGATTCACCCAGCAAAATCAACAAAAGCAGTCAGTAGTATCTTGGTGGATGGTGGGTGTCATATCCTCCAGAATAGTGAATGTTTCCAGGAAAATTTCCATGCGGGGGTCTTGACCTTGGTGCTCCAAATGATGAAAGCGAACCTGAGATACAGAAGAAACACAAGATTATACCAACAGTAAAATATAAAATATAAGAAAACCGCAAAGAAGCAGTAGTTCGTCAACCATGGGGCGGTAGGGGCCAACAATAAAAAAATACAATACGAGAAGAAAACTGCGAAGAAGCAGAAGTTTGACTACCATGGGTGGGAGAATAAAATCCTGGGGCCGATGTTCTTGAAGCAAATAGGTCAGGCCAGGGACCCCCGATGTCACCATAAGGTCCACCATGAGTGTTGTAGTTGAATGTGGTTGCCCTTGCATTAGCAACTTGAGGTGGTTCATCCATGCCCCTCCTGTAGGGATGAGGAATAGAACTGGGAAAGCCCACGTTTCCTTCTATGCTTGGCCTGCCGTATGGGCCACCTACTCCTGAGTTCGAGAAAGTCTCAATACCGCCGGTAGTAATGGCACCGTAAGTCCCATAGTAACCTCTGTTATCTCTAAGAGGAGGACTGGTTTCATAATTAGAATACGGTCCATAAGGAGGAGCTGCTCTTGGTGGAGGCTGATTATGGTCGTGTGGATATACTCTAGAAAATGAATTAGATCTTGCACTTCCTTGAAGTCCGGTAGATTGAATTGATTCATTAATCTATCAACATAAAGCCATACATATATCAGCTAGGTATCAGATATGTAATGGGACAGAACAAACCAAGTTCAATTTAATAAAAGTATCTAACATAGCAAGCAATAAATCTTATTCAAATGACTCGCTATTAAACATTAGTTTGCTGTGATGCCATTATAAACTAGTCATATACATTTCCATTTCCACAAAAAAAAAAAAAAACTCAAGTATATCAGATATGTGTTGTAACTACGAATTATTTAAATAAATTTAACTCAAAAGAAATCACAAATTAGCTCATACTGGAAACTACAATTTCTCACTGAATCAACGAACAACTAGACACTAGAACCTTTATCACTTTTCCACTTTAAAGTTACAGCTTCCACCAGTCAGATGGCCACGCAGGAATAAACAATATTAAATATATGCATACAGGTTCAACTTACTTGACCGGCCATCCTGTAGACAGAAGGCTCTTTAGGAGGGTGAGAGTCTTGACAATAATTACCACTGCCTGAACCAAAGACAACATTCACCACACGTCAGGATCATTCGAGGTATTAAAAGAGAAAAAGGTACATCATTTCAAGATATAATAGTTTAAAAAAGCAAATGGAAACCTCCAAAACTTCCTGGATTTTGCAAAGATCCAACAGATGACTGAGAAGAACCTCCACAAGGTAAAGCCGATGACTTGTTGTTGGACTTAGATGAGAGATCCTGCTTCATCTGATACAAATATTTCTGAGACTCTTCTCCGTTCAGTTCTACAAATATAACCTTAAAAAACAGATTAAGCATTAGTGGTCTCATGATTCACAACAATACCACAAAGTTGGTACTAAATACCTGATCAAAAAACTCATCTGTACCAGGCACACCCTTACTCCTAGGCAGAACATAATTTTCTGCCACAGCCATGAAACATAAAAACAGGCTATAAGATTGTATATTTTGTAAATTGATGAACTTAAAATTGGTATATAACAAGGAAAGGAAGACCATTAAAGATTAAATATACCTAGCATGTTATTTAAAGCATCAGGTGGTACTTCCTTCCCCATTTCTTTAAATCTTTTATTAGCACGTGACCTTAGCTCTTCTGGCTTAGGGAATACAACAACAGCAACCTGTGATGGCCAAAATATTATATTACCGTCCATAAAGGAAAAAGTTAATCCTACAACCTCCAATAAAAAGAATTGTTACCTTCCAAAAGTCAGCAAATGGCTTAAGCTTACGCTTACGTGCACTCTTGAATACATTTGTCTGGTCAATTATGTAATTACGGGGTATCTTAGCTGCCCTAGACATTAATATATTAAATATTCCAGTTGCTCTATCCATCAAGCGATCAAACCTTTCACCATAGTTATTCTTCCGCATTAATCCAGGTACCTGAACAAGAATAAGTTTTCATCAATTCATAAGCAAATAAGTACAGACAGAAAATATTAACATTAACAGGGCCAGCTCAGTAAGCCATTAAATACTTTCATCTGATCAAGAACTAAGTTTGTCCCAAGCAAAACATAACGCTTTTCTGGATGCTCTTTCGTCCATTTTTCTGCCCATGTAGTTTTTCCTGAAGCAGGTAATCCAACCATCATTATCACTTCACAATTCCTAATATCAGAAAAAGTCGGTCCAATAATCATATTTCCTTCCTCAATAGCAGAGGCCCAAGGTTTAAACCCCTCCTCAGGCACAAGGCCATCTTCAACGCTAAACTGCATTTGTACCACAACATTTTTTAACAGCACATGCGGAAAGAGTGCTGACTCCCATTGCAATGCTTTTTGATGAGAATCCACTACTTTTAGACCCAAAGGACCAGTATCAAATTGGATTGCAGTACCCAACCATCTACCATTCTTGGAGAAACCAATGGAAGCCAATGGTTTACTTTCAAGGTCAATACAACACACTATTGTATCACCAATTCCAAACTTCTCACCATAATCTAAAAATTTTCCTGAATTGGAAAATTTTCCTGTGCCACCATATCCAAAGCTGTTTCTGGATTCTCCAAGGTTTCCGACAATATCATCCCCTCTAGAAATGCCAAGACGACAAATATGTTGTTGATCAGCGGCAGTGTCGTCCATGTCAACTGGTTGTGCCGAAACAATTTTGCAACCAAAACAATATTTGCCCCCAGTTATTCCAATATTAGCCCGGGCACCAGACCAGCAATAAGCAAACCCTTGTTCATGAAGGGCAGATCCAAGAAGTCCATCGCCTCCAACAGTAAAATCTAGAAATACACCAAGTTTTAGCATCATAAACCGCATGCTAATATTAGGATTCTCATTTGCTTCTGAACACTAAAAAGATGCATTCATTCGCAACAACATGCTCATTAAAAGTCTAGAAGAGATATTTAAAGCTATTTTAATCTATGTCTTAAAAAAAGAAGTTAAAGACTCACCAAAAAAAAAAAAGGTGAAGAAAGATGTTTGCATGGGGTCAGTGTAAGTTTCTAGAGATATTTAAAGCTATTTTCGTCGTGTCTCAAAATCATACCATTTGATATAATTTACAATTCACCATTCAAAAATTAGCAACTCGATTCACGAGTTAAGTTATGATATAATTGCTATGGTCTATTCATACTATGATATGTATCACAGAAGATTGCCATTATTGTAAATTGGACAATTCTAATAGTGAACCCTTTTTCTTTTGAAACGCGGATTAAAATAGATAACAACAAAAAGGTGTCCACCTAAAAGAAAAGCATAAAAATTGGAAAATGCAAGACAAAATTAACAGAAGCAAAGAACACTTAAATATCAGATTTAAAGTGTAAAATCTCATTAAGGACGGACATCCAGAATGGCCATCAGCAATGGAGTCTATCTTACTGCTCAGCCAAAGGACTAACAAAATTGCTCCTTTACCATTTAAGTATCTCTCTTTTTTCTTTTCCATTTAAATGCACCAACATTTCACAGCAATTATGGATGTCTCATCACGTTTCTACACAGAAGATGCTGAATGGTTTCAACGAGGATTGAAGGCCCTTGCAAGATGTGTGCACAGCAGAGCAAGTTTGTACACATAGCTGGTAAATTAGCAATGCATTTCACAAGTACATTAACAAATCTGAGATGCAACAACATTTGGGCATCAACTGCCAAATATTAGAAAACTGGGGTTTAGGACTGACAGGAAAATTTTTTTTCCAAAGATCAATCTCTATAGTTCTAGGGATAGTCATCTCAACAAAGTCATATTTTTTTAAACTATATCCTGTTCAGAGGTATTCACCAAGAAATTCTCATCCACCGTCTGTGCTATTTATCAGAGCGAATGAATTTCCAAACAATCCTAGCCAAGATAACCCAGCAATGAAAAATTTTAAACGCCAAGGACAAACGGACAGAGAAGTCAATTTGGCATGTCACCAGAACGCTTTGAGATAATTTAATTCTACTTTAATCATCGCTGCAGATTTTGAAATGGCTCCCTTTGTCTTTTACCATGCCCAGAAAACTTCAATCAAGATTTCCAATCACACCAAGAAAACCATCAACACAGATACAAGAAATCCACTATAAGTATCATTCACTAACCAGTAGCGCAATCGGGCCAACAATAACAGTGAGGGTAAAGAAATTCAATACCTAAGTCACAGTCCGCGGGATTGAGAACGACATGCTGAGGCATTTCAGGTTTAGCAGGAGGAACGGGTGCATCACCGTCAGACCTTGCCTTCTTTGCGCCGGGTACCGCTTCCTCGGGGAAATGACTTTTTGTGGAAGCCATTGTCTGAAGAAATGAGCTTAACCAACGCAGAGAATAGCACGAAATGAGACTGAAGAAGAGTTGGATGTCTCGTTTTTATACGGAGGGGAAAGAATTCGTTTTCGCTAAAAGAAAGCGGTGTGTCTAGAGCTTGGAAACGGGCTGCCCCTGCGGCCGCCAGAAAACGGGTTAACGGGTTGGGTGGACTAACCCGTTTTCCGGTGGGTTGGCATTTTTTCAGCCCAGAATTACCAATCTGCCACTTAGCCATATATTATTTATATATATATATATATATTTTTAATTTTTTTATATTTGAATAATAGCTTAAATCATCAATATGAATAATAAAAAAAAATAACATGATTAATTCATAATTAAATTAGAAGAAAAAATCACATAAACCATAATAAGCATCATTTATGTAAGTATCATAATTCAATAATATTAAATATGAAATATAGGGAAATTTCAACTTCAAGTATAAAGTAATTCTAATTTCAAATTTTAATATTAAACAAACTATATATAAAGAAATAAAAAAACGTAATTTGAAGGAAAAAAAAAAGTGAGTTAAACAAGCTAACCCACGGGCTTAGCAGGTTAACCTGCTTAACCCGTGGGTTAAGTGGTCCGGGTTGGAAAAAGACCGCTTGAATATGAACTCTATTTTTTTCAACCTAGAACCATCATAAAACGGGTCAAAAAGAGTTAACCCGCGGGTTGAAGCCCGTTTTCCCAACTCTAATAATGTCTGATAAACATAAGAATCAATACTAGGGATTCTTTTTTCCCCAAAAAAAAATTGTTTTTGGTGAAAAAGTATAATTGTTTGTTTGGTGAAAGTATAGGTTATATTTTCTAAATCAATTTAATATTTATGGCTGGACCAAATTTTTTTGGTTGGCCAAAATTTTATTAGTCTACTTGCTAGTTGTTAATTTGGGTTTGGGTTATTATTATCCAGTGCAGTGCCTTTTTCTTTTCAAATAAACACCTTTTTCTATATTACTGAACTGGGATGTCTTCTTCTTCTTTTTTAAATCACATTCTTTTATGGATTAAAATGTTTAAAGTAAGCTATACTATTTATCAATTATCAATTATAATTATAGTTAGTAACCAACAATGTTGGAGAATAGTTAGATTCTTTAAGTGTAATGTTTAAGGTTGGATATTTAGTTGTATGTATAAAAAAAGTCTAATAGAGAGATACAAACACTTTGGTAATATCTTTGCCTCAAAAATATTATTAGTCTTCTTATATGTTAAAATACTCTTGGTACTCACAAGAAAAAACTATAAATAGTATAATTTATTATAAATTTATGTTTATTAATATTGATTTACTTGCACTGTGTTTTTCAAAGTTTTCCTTTTTTTTTAGGGCAAAATAAGCTTTTGATCCCTATAGTTGTAGGTGATTTTTGAAATTAGTCCTTGGATTTTTTTTTTAATGAACTCCTTAAAGTTATGGCCCTGTAACACGTTAGTCTCCTCTTTTCCATATATTGCAGCAAGGACTTCCATGTGGCATGAACTCCATTAGACTTGTTGAGGTGGCTGATGGAGGAATGTGTGGCAATTGGGAGGATAGCAAATAGGCAAACACACTAGGACTTTAATCTTCCAACTAGATCAATGGAGGAAGTGCTATTCATATAGGTCAGGTTTATGCGAGGGACCTGTGCAAATCTTGAAGAGAGAGCTACGTGAAGCATTGATGGAGAGAGATATGTGCGAATCGTTGAGGGATAGAAAGCTGCTTTTGGCATAGCACACCAACAACATCATCCATTAGAAGTTTTAATGTGTTTTCTATTAGAACTCCACATCTAGATCTAGTTTAAAGGAGTTAGAACAAAGAATATTGTTGGGGGAAAACAAGTAGCTTTTCTTTCTAGTTCGAACGAGGAATAGTATTCTGGTTGTGTTTTATTGGTCAAAAGCATAGCATAACAAGTAGCTTTTTTAGTGTTTCTTCGTCTTTTTTGTTAGAAGTACAAAAGGGATTTGTGTTTAGATTATATTAAAACTTTTTATTGGTCTTTATTTAAATATACTATTTGACTTGGTTTTGTGGATGTATTTTGGCAAGGAAAGATCCTACAATGCTAGTTTTTGGTAATCTGCAAATGCATATGCATTTCTCGTGATGCTAGTTTTTGGAGGGAGTGCCATGCTTTGTTTCTCTGCAAAATGGATATATATAGCTTCAATTATATGGTTGTACAAGTGGGGCCTCCTTTTTTTGTTTTTTTAAAAAAATATTTGCATACACCCTTACATTAAATGAGGACCAAGTCCTTCATAGGAATCCATATGATCTTTAGAATGCTATTACACGATGGTGGTGATTCCCTATAGATAAAGGTATCAAAACCAAGTGAATGTGCTATTCTAGCCAACTAAGCCAAGTGTTCTACACTTGAGTCCCCAATAAATCATCCATGTTGTGCTGCCATTAATTAGTAAACCTGGAGCCATCTACACATCCATTCTAGTACAATTGCTTTTGGAGGGATCCATTTAGTTCTACCAGTAATTTCTCTTTTCATGACACCAAGTTGTTAACTATATAGAACGTATTGCCTCTATAAATAACTAGATACAAATCAATTTGTACACAAGATCGGAGCAAAGTTGGATTATATGGAATGCCAAATCTACATATATATATATGTTAACATAATACAAGTGATCAATATATATACATCATGAGAGAAACCTTGATTAATAGAAACCAATAAATTAAGATAATGATATATATATATATAAATAAGAGAGGCTCACCATAATACTCTCTACAAATGGTAGAGTGAAGTACAATATCTCCATTGACAATACTTAAGCAATTGGTAAGGTCCTATATTTGAATTTAGGAATATGGGATATGTCTCCATCTTCCTCCATGATATTAAAGAAAAAACCTTCTAATGGACGATGTTGTTGATGTGTGATATTATAACATAATGAGCCATATTAATTTATAAAAATTTTGGTAGTGTTTTTTCTTGTAAAATGGACATCCCGGGGTTAAAAGTTACTACTGAAATTCTTTAAATCTCATCTTCTCCTAAATGACCAACATGATAGGTTCAAGTATGCAAGGATCCAAGGGAGGAAAGGAAGCTAGAAGAAGAATTTTGATGCTTAGAATAATGTTTTCAATTATTTTATGTCAATAAGCTATTTTATATAAAATTGTGTATGAACATATGAGGCTGTAATTTCATGCCATCATGTGCCTCTAAGTATGTTGAGATGTTTAGTACAATTTTGGAATAAGAACTATGAATGGATATATGTTAAGAATTGATTTTGTAAAAGTCAAGGGATAGAAAAGGCTAATCTGATCCCTATATAGTAAACCAGCCACTGTTTAGATGAAATTATAATGAATATATGAATGTTATATATTCTCTTAAAGTAGATAGATAGAGCTTTAAAATAGTCTAAAGATCACCTCATTTGGAAGTGTGTGTGAATTTTTATGATTTTTCAAATTTGAGGTCAGGAAACTGAAAAGTAGAAAAATGACCAAATGAACAATAGAAGTTCATGAAATTTATTGTACAAATTGGCCTAATGAAGTTACTGTTTCATATTTTTTCCATGTAGATCTAGATTTAATTTATTTTTAGGAACTTGAATGACCTCAATATAATTTTTTTATAATTAGTTATGAATTTCCAAATTTCGGTTAATCAAATGGTTTTACCACATGAACAGTACAACAAATTTTTAAAAATTTTGTTTTAATTTTCTAGGTGATTTAAGCTTCTAATCATGATTAATGGATCTTAATTAAGGTCTAATACATGAAAAATATGATTAAATTAAAATGTTATAGATTTTGTTTGGAACTTGGTTTGTAATGAAATTTGAGCATGTTTAATGTTAATTTGGCTTACAAGTGCTCTTGGTCTCATGGCTGGAAATTTTTCTCCTCTACTTGTTAAGGTGCCATTTTGATTGTGTTTAGATGCTTAATCATGGAGCTTAATTGTTCAATTGGTTAATTGGATAATTATCCCAAAATTTCCAGCACCTCATTAGCCTAATTGACATTAGATTAAGTTGCTTCATTGTAATTAAACAAGTTTATGTTAATTGGAATGCACTTAGAGGTATCTAGTGTAAAAAAATTGCATGAATTCAATACTTAATGTCATTAAGTGGTTAATTCAGTTAATTAATTTAATCCAATTCATATTCCATTCTTAATTGATGCTAAATTGAGCTAAGATAATCCCTAATCACTTACCCATGTTGATAAGGCTAAGTACCAAATAGGGGGTGAATTGGGTGATCTAAAATTTTTCACCTAACCTAAAAAATAATAGATAAAATAGTAAAGTGGACAAAAAAATATAGACAAATAGAGTATGCAAGGTGTAGAGAAATAAATAATGTAAATAGAGAAGACACAAGAGATTTATCCTAATTTATCCTAGTTCGGCCTATATCATTTAGCCTACTTCTAGTCTTTAAGTCACCACTTGAGATTTTCACTATCTCTACAAGTTTTGAAGAGGCACTTGTGAGCCTTAGTATAATGCTCTATTTTTCACGATCAAAATCTCTTTCTGTACAAGGAGTAATTTCACAATCTGGTTAAGATACCCACTATCTTGAGTCTATTCTAAAAGGTAGAAGTTCAATGCTGAACGCTTTTCAGCAGATTAGCTTCACTCAAAGAGGTAGATATAATACAACTGAAGCTTTAATGTAATTGAACATATTTATGAGCAAAGAACAACGAATAATTATAGCAAAGACTTTAGAATGCACTCGCTTGTTCTTTTCTGCATAAGTGAATTACTATTTATAGGTGAAACTCATTAAGTAACCATTAGGAACAATTAATTTGCTATTAGTTGGAGATTAAATGACCGTTGAAGGTACATTTTGTTAGGTTTAATATAATATAAGTTTTGATAATGATAAATGTAGAGTAATGAGGAATAAATGTATCATATTTGTCTAACATATACATTGTTTCTAAAAGAAATAAAAGGTGCATTAGCATATGTTTAATTGTTTTTATACTACATATATCATACTATATACTAATATATCCATTGTGCTCTTATATTTTATAATATAAGTTGAATATACAAATTGGACTAATTACTTGGTTTGTAAGCGTAATACATTAAATGTAGGATTATCCAAGTAGGAAGAGTGAGCATTGAAATAAAGAAAGGGAAATTAACATCGTCTCACTCAAACAAGAAGAAGAGAAAGGATGCTCCAAGCATTGAAGATTAGAAGGAAGCATACAAAGAATAGAATGACTAAGTAAAAGTGGAGCTTAATCTTTAAAAACCTAGTTATTAGATATATTTTGTTTTCACTTAGGTCTTGAAGTGGTTTAATCTTTGAAATTTACTTAATCTTGTTACCATATGTTTTAAATGAGTTAAATTAAGTAAATCTAATGTTAGCAAGTGTTAGAATTAAGAAATATTGGCTAATAGACAAATTTTGTATTTGACTTATGTTTATTTTGTGCAAAATTCAAATTTACTTAGTGAAATTTGAAGTTACAGAGTTTTCATCTCTAATAAATGAATTTCGGTTTTGAAATTGGAATTTCAAGCTAAGCATTGTTAGTGAAAGTGTACAAAATTCACATGAAGCTTAGTTAAAATTCAAATGTTGGTGAAGTTCAAAGTCACCTCCTTTGACAGATGAACTTTGGACTTCAAAGTGCGCATTTCAAAGTGAGAACTTGTGAATCTCATTAGAGCATGCCTCTGACAAACAAACTTTATAGTTCAAAATTTGAATTTTATAGAAGAGAACTTTTGTACCATGTTGAATATATCTCTGATAACCGAATTTTAGCTTTTGAAATTTGAATTTCGAGTGCACTGTGAAAATGTGAGATAACTATTCAAACTCAACAGGTGCACTTTCAATATAAAAATTCATATGATCTAACATGAGATATGTTTGACAAATTCAAAATTTGAATGTCACATTTGAACATACGAATTTTGAAGTTCAACACTAAAGTCCTTAACTTTTTGTCTCTGCAAAATTAATTTACTGAACCCCCAAAATTCAAATTTTGGTATGTTAGAAGCATTAAATGTGGTTGATGAATGTCTATTTCTACAAAGTAATCGTTAGTTAATGTCTCTAATAGATAGATCTTGTGTTTAATGTCTAGTTGAGCCACAAATCTATAAAGAGAACCTCATTTGAACTTACGGGTAATCAATTAAGTGAGTTTTATACCAAAATACTGCTTTAATGCATAAAATCTTTCTGTGTTAGTATTCATAATTAAACCCACCTCATTAGAATAAGTTTTCAATATATTATCTACTCTAAAAGAGAGTTTTCATTCTGTAATAATTCTTTTCTACAATTTCTAGATAGAATCTTAGTATGGGGAAACACTAAAGGAAATTACACATCGCTTAAGGGTGTGAGGAGAGTGGCTTCACAAGTACCTACTGAAATTTATGGGATGTACTAAGGCTTCATAAGTGCCCCGATCAAACTTATGGGATATAGTGAAAATCTCAAGTGGTGGCTTGGGAACTAGACGTAGGCCAAGTAGTTTGGAACGAACCAGTATAAATTCTTGTGTTTGATCTATCATCTCCTCATTTTATTTATCTACTTCATCACACTCTATTCATCCCTGTTTTGCTACAACATTTGGCGAAATTGGGCTATACTTCAAAAGACCAAAAATCTTGCATCACCCAACTCACTCCTTCTTGGGTGACCAACCAACTTAACATATTTAATGCTCACCTACCCAGATTAAGTGATTACATAAGGAAGTAACCGATTATACCAAGTATGTGTTCTTATTGTAATGTATTCCATCATAAATTAGAATGATTATTTAAGCTAGAAGAAAACATTATTAATGTAGAGGAAGAGATTAAGTTCTTTAGCTTCCTCAGAAAGGAAAGGAAAGATAATGAAACTTTATCTAGAGGACATTGAAAAGATATAATTGATTATGGTTAGAAGTAATCGATTATCATGAATGAAAGTAAACATGATAACTAGGATAATTGATTAAGAGATAATACACCAGATTAGGTTGGAGAAATTTTTAAGTGGAGGCATGAGGTAATCGATTAGATGTTCAAGGATAATCGATTAGATTTCAAACATAATGCTTGCATACTTGTTGAGGAAAAGTAATCAACTTTATAGGGATGTAACATATTATATGAAACAATATAATCGATTAGTTTTGAGAGTAATCAATTAAGACATGAAACAAAGTCTAACAGGAAAGACCAGAAATGTGAAAATCGATTTGTTTTAGCAAGATAATCGATTATGTCAGATGAAGAGTGAACTGAACATGTGAAGGTACTGATATAATCTATTATATTGAGGATATAATTGATTAGAGTTTAGAGACGAAGGTAGTTTACAAAGGTTAGACACAGATAATCTATTAGTTTAACATGGTAACTAATTAAATCATCAAGAAAGCACGTAACTAAAATACAAAGGTGATATAATCAATTGCATAGGCAAGGACAATCAATCATATTTAATGGATTTCAAGAGATTGGACATGAGGCTATTATTGACACTACAAAAAATTTGACTTTCGGTAGGGACAAAAGTCATCACTGAAAGAAGGAATGTCGCCGCCAAAAGTTTTCAGCGGTGACATTTTTGTCGCCACTATGTCGCCGCCACAAATCTCGTTGCCGAAAGTTTAGCAACGATGAAAACATCGCCCCAAAAGTAGACATTTAGTGGTGAAAAGAGTTGTCACTGAAAATATAAATTGTTGCCGCCAAAGATTTCTCATTTGGCAACAACATTTAGTCGCCGCTGAAAATTTATCATTTGGCGAGAACATTTAGTCGCTGCTAAAAACGTCATTTAGCGACGACATTTAGTTACCACCGAAAGTCGTTTGGCCACGCCATCACCATGTTAGCCACTGGACCTTGCCACGTCACCACTGCCATTGGACCACCGCCATCGGATGACCGCCACATCACCACCGCCATCGGAATACAGCCGCCGGCCGACCGCCACATCACCACCGCCTAATGACAGCCACGTCACCACCTACATCACCACCGCCACGTCATATATTTGTTTTAAATGTGCCTTCACCTAGGTTCGAACCCATGACTTCTTACTTGCAATGCCTTTGTGTTTACTCTCTTGCTAGTTGAGTTGAAATGGACCTGTAGTCTTTATATGAGATATTAAATATATATTGTTTATCTACACACTAATACACACATATATATTTATAAATCAATATTATTATTAAAAAATACACATATATTTTATTTTCAATTATTAATATCAATAAATATTATATATATATTTATATTTATATGAATATTTACATTATATTTTTTTATTTTATGTTATGTCATATCATATCATATATCATATATATCATATATTATATTATTAAATAAGTTATATTATATATATATGCTTAATATATATATATATATATATAATATAATGTAATAGAAAATTGTTAAAAAATCATTAAAATAAATATTATAATTTTGATTGTCATATGATTTAAAAAAATGCAATAAATTCAATATATTAGAATTCAGATAATAAAAAATGATTAAAAAGAGTGAGAGGATGAGAAAGAGAGAATTAGCCAATATTTATTTTCTAAATATTGTTATTACTTATTTTTTAGAAAAATATATTAACAACACATAATCCTTCTTTCTCTCCGTGACATTACTTTATTAGACTTTTACATTATGAGAAAATATCCACACTACCAACACCTATAGGAGTTTGGGCTAAGAGTCTCAATCATAGTATGACAGATTATTCTCTTGGACTAACTATTGATAATTACCTTAGTACATTATTACTTCATCAAAATTATTATTGGTAATAAATAACATTAATATTAATTTATATGTTAAAAATATTAGAAATTAAATTAACCTAATAAGAATTCCTCCAAATATAGGGTTGATCATATTAGATAATTAGGGATTAGTTTGTCTTCCTAATTTTTTTTATTAGAGTTATCAATCCCTTTATGAATTAAAAAAATTATCCTAATAAGAATAACATATTTCATTAATTAGGATAAGAAAAAGTAAAAATAAATATAGATTGAATTCAATATTCAACATTTCAAATCTTTAATCTCCGGTAGAGATAAAACACTTTCAAAATGTTCAGAATATTTTACATGAAAAAATAGTAAAATGCTTTATCTTTAAATAAAGATACTAGATAATATTTATAATATAAAATATATATTAAATATCTAATTACTTATGATAAAAATGTATAAATAAAACACAATTATTATTTTAATATGTTATTTATTAATTTTTAAAATGAAAATAGCAAAAATTCACAAAATCAACTTTGGCGGCGACATTAAAAAGTCACCACCGAAAGTCTTACTTTCAGTGGCGACATCAATAAGTCGTCGCCAAAAGTAAGACTTTCGGGGACGACTAAAAACAATTGTTGCTGAAAGTATAACTTTTGGCGGCGCTAAGAAAAAATCATCACTGAAAGTCTATCTTTTGGCGGTGACAATGAAAGTCATTGTTGAAGGCTATTTTCAACAACGCCTTTTTTGTCGTTGCTGAAAGACGGACTTTCAGCGACGACTTTTTCAGTCGCTGCCAAAAAGTTACTTTTAGCGACAATTTTTTTCAGTCGCCATTAGCGACGTCTTTTTCAATCGTTGCCAAAAGTATATCCTCAGCGACAATCTTTTTCAGTCAACCCTGAAAGACTGACTTTCAGCAATGACTTTTTTAGTCACCTTTGAAAGTGTACTTTCAGCGGCAACTTTTTTTGGTCGCCATCGAAAGTCGTCACTGAAAGTCTATTTTTTTGTAGTGTGAACTTTGAAATCTTCCAAAATATTAAATTTTGAGAATAGAAACCATTTGAAAAGATTATTCAAACCTATTTTGCTCATAAATTCAACCACTAACTTTATTTAACTAAAGGATCTAATCTTGAATTATCTTGGCTTGTGAACTTCTTTAAGTTTAGCCTATAAACCAAATATTCATGCAAAATCACTTTTTCTCTAGTTTTGTTATCATCAAAACATGGGATTGCTAACAATCTAATCCATGTGCACCACATTTCACCCATTGTTAGTTGTTGGTTTTAGTAATTAGCTAGTGTTTATTTTAAATTTTGTAGCTTTGTCTTAACTAATTTTCATTTAACTTGAATTTTAAAATAAAAAAAAAACTCCTTTAATTGTGTTAATTGTGTATTGTTTTATCACTTAAAGAAAGTAATTAGGATTGATTAATCTTGCTCCATTGTGAATGATTTAGGGTTGCATCACTACACTAAATTTATAATTGAACCCTAGTTAATTGAGGCCGACACGACTTAGGCTTATCAATTTTTGGTGTTGTTGCTGATAAGGTAACATGTGTGCTTGCTTTTTTAGTTGTGTTTTCTTAAGTTTTGCATTCACATATAATTTTTGCATATTTTTTTTATCTATTTGACTTAGTTTGACTATTGCTTTGACTTTGTTGACTTCAATTTGACTTTCGATCAAAGACTTTCCATTGAGCTTGTTTTGTGATTATATACTATTTTTGGAGTCTCTAGTTGTTGGTTATTATCCTTTGGGTATTATAGTCATAGTATTTTGGTCAAATATTTTCTTTTGGATAAGTTATTTTCCTTTGATTTTGCAAATTTTTCTACAATTTTTTTATTTTTCTTTGAATTTTTTACTTTATTTTTTCCTAGTGATCTATAAATCAATTTGGCATTAAGTTTGTTCCTTCGGATTTCTTAGTAGATGTTATTAGGTTTTGTGTTTTTTATTTTCAATTTCTAGCATTAAGGTCTCGAGTTCCGAGTTGAGGCCAAAATTAGGGTTTTTTTTTTATTTTCGCACTTTTTTTCCTATTTGCTTGTTTTTGCTATTTGCTAGCTTGCATTCCTCTTTGTTGATGATGAATGATCCAATCATCTTTTGATACACTATTTGATTTAGATCCTGAGATTGAGTGTACATTTCACCGGCAAGGAAAAATTAGGGCTAGTACTCTTTTAGCTAGTAGTAGTAATGTAAATCTTAACTTAGCTTCTTCTTCTTCTCCTTTTAATTCTGTTCAAATTGTTAAGTTTGTTGATTCCCCTTCAACTATTAGTCATTCTATTGATTCTATTGCTTGTTTAGAGATGGAAAATTGAGATAACAATCATAATAATGAGCAGGCTAATCAAGATAATATGACTATTAGACAACTTTCATATCTTGATACTCATTTTTAGCATTGGTGTATTAATTATCCTGCTTCAAATGCCAATTTTGAGCTTAAAGCTAGGGTTATTCACTTATTGCCTAAATTCATGGTTTGGTAGGTGAGGATCCATACAAGCATCTTAAGCTATTTCATATGGTGTGTTGAACAATGCAACCCTACGATGTGTTGGAGGATCAAGTCAAGATAAGGGCATTCCCTTTTTCTCTTGAAGGAGTACCAAAGATTGGTTCATGTATCTTTCACCTGGTTTTATCACTAATTGGGATCAGTTGAAGCGTTGATTCTTAGAAAAGCTTTTCCCAGACATCCAAACTTCTTCAATCAGAAAAGATATTAGTGGTATATGTTAGCTCAATGGGGAGACATTGTATAAGTATTAGGAACGTTTCAACCATTTGCTCTCATCTTGCCCTTACCATTAGATTCCAATCAATCTTTTGTTACAGTATTTTCATGAGGGTCTACTTTTCCTTGAGAGAAATTTTGTTGATTCAACTACTGAAGGAGCTTTGACAGATTTGGTTCCTCAAACAACTTGGGTTTTATTAGAAAAGATGGAAAACAATGCACAACAATTTAGGGTAAGATAGTTAGTCAAGGTTAATGAAGTGGTTATTTCTTCTATGCAATCTAAGTTGGATGCCAAGCTGTATAGGATGAATTCCGTGCTTGAGAAGATAATGATGTTGTTTAGAATTCCTCAGTTTCATTAGTCCTTATGCCTCCTCAGTCATTCTCTCATAGCACTTCCTCTCCTCAGGCCACTTCTATGGCTCTAGTTGGCCCATGCTACTCTATCTACTCTCTGGCCACCCATTTGACTGAAGGTTGTCCATCTAGGAATGATTAGGTAGAAGTTTGTGTAGTATATCTGATGAAGCTTACGAATTAGGGAGTCCCAAAATATGATCTCTACTCACCTACCTACAATCCAAGGTGGAAAGATCATCCTAACCTTATATGTGGTAGTGGTTATTAGACACAACATTAGAAATTTACTCGAGGTTTATCCTCTTCTTATGTGCCTTAAGGATCGATTAAGCAGCAAATTCCAAATCATGATAAGTCAAAGAAAGATGATGAGATGAAGAAAATGATAAAACAATTGATGGAGAGTAATATGCTTATTCAGAAGCAACTTTAGGAACAAGATGTGATGTTACAACAAAAGGATATCCAACATAGATAAGAAATCCAAACACTTCTAAATCAAGTAGGCCAGCTAGCTTGTTCTTTTAGCAGTATTCAAAGCCAGGGTTTGGGGAAGCTTCCATTACAAACAATGCCTAATCCTAATGCAAGAGCTCCCACCAATCCTAATTGTGTTGTTTATGCAATAAGTTTCAGAAGCTAAATTAAAGCCTACTAGTCTAGTTTCTAAGATTGCGAATCATAGATGTGTATATCCGCTTGCAGTTTTAGAAGATGTGCTTGTCAAGGTAAATGATCAAATCTTTCTAACTGATATCTATGTTTTAAATATGAAGGATGATAGATTCCAATCCAGTAGTAATGCTCTTTTGATCTTAGGCTGACTATTTTTTATAATGGCGAGAGCAATTATTGATTTTTTTCTAGTGTGCTTTTCATGAAATTTGCTAGAATTGTTATTAAGTTTGATTTGTTTGAGGCTATGAAGCATCCAATTGATGATTTTACAATTGTAGATGTTAATATGGTTAACATGTTAGTTGACATTGTAATATCCCTGAAAGCTAAATAATTAAAAATGTATAAGAAATTCGCGAAAACAGACAAACATCATTTTGCCTGAAATAAGACAAAGAACATTTTTCCCAATTGGTCAAAAAATGAAAAATTTCATTTGTACCCCTAGAAATTAAAATAATTACATTTTAGTCCCTAAGCAATAAAAATCACAAGGAGCTAAAATAGTCTTGAGGAAAATTTCAACTAATCACCTGAAAGAATTAGAAATTATATTTTTGTCATGGGTTAGGGGTAATTTTGTAAATATGTAAAATTACTGTCAAAACGAAGTTCTCGATAAGAAGAGTCTAATGATATATAGTACCAAGGGTTAATATTTAAGAATAAAGAAATAATTAGTGCTGAAGGTGTAGTGGTAACTTTTTATCGATAAAGTAACTTTTTTATCTGCAAAAGCTAAAAAAGCAAAAAGAAAAGTAGTTGGATACTACAAAAGGAGCTTTTTAGAGACATGATAATAAAATAATACTAGACACAAGTTTACTTTATTCCTATACCAATAAAGTAGATTTACACTACAAAAGATAACTTTATCGGTCTAAGTATAAAGTAATCAACACAGGGCATTACTGGATTGGACAAATTATGCAATATCTTTGAGATATTATCCCCTCAAGTTGGTGCCACATGGCAGCCTTCATGTGCTCAAATTGCATGCTTAATGGCTAAGCAAAGGCTAACTTAAGTTACTTGACCTAACCAAGGGTGGAAAAAGTAACCAAACCTAAATTTAACCATGGCTAAGCTTGCCTATAAATACCCCCAACCCCTTGGATGAAATTCAAACATGAAAAGAGGGGGGGGGAGAGCTCTGCCAAAATTGAGAGGAGGAGGCAGCCAATGTATGGGAGAAGAAAAATAGAAAAAAAATAGGGAGGAAAATTCAAGAAAAATGATAAGCAATCCTCGTGTTCTTTAAGTATTCTAGCATAGTTGTTGGGTTGTATGAGTTAGTTTTCCTGAAATTTATTTTTCCTCAACCTCTATTCAGATTTGGCCTAAGCATGTTTAAGAGAGGGAAGGTATTTTTGAACTATAAACTTGTGAGAAAGCATGAGTTTTTGCCAAAAGAGTAAGCTTTAGCATGATTAAAGCAAGTTTTGAGAAAATCCCATTTTTCCTCTTCAAGGTAGAATTTTTGTTAGAGCATTAGGCCATCTTAGAGTAGAAATTTCATTTTTTTTATGCCAAAAATGGATTCCCTATTGCCAAAAACCTTAAAGACAAGTATAAATTTCATGATATAAGCTATGATAGGCAAAATGGATTTTTAAGGGTTTCTAGGTTTTTATGTGAATAATATGTATTATACCATGAAATCAATAGTTTGAGCTAGCGTCTAATATTGATATAGGTCTTGAGAAAACCTAAGGAGGCTAGTGGAAGCATTGGATTCAAGAGGAAGAGCTAAAGGAATGTTTCAAGGTAGTTAAGTTTCATATTCTTGCTTTATATTCTTTCATTGTTTTTCTATGATCAAATTGTGTTGCCATATTGTAATTGTGATTTCTTTGATTGGTTTTGTCTATAAAATGAGGGGTTTTATTTTTCAGGATATCTATTTTTTAAGCCGTTATGTTACTGAAATTTTTAAGACTAATATGGCATTTATTTGATTAATGTGCTTAAATGTGAGATTTATGTGAAATGATTGACATATTTGCATGAAATGTAAATTGCTATTAAGATTGTCTCAATCCCATTCCCCAAGTATCAATGTGATTAGGTACAAGCTATGCCAAAGGAGTCCAAAAAGCTAAGGAGAATGAAGAAGAGAAAGATGCTTAATGATGTCTTCAAGTTATGATTATATGTTTTGAAATTATATATAAAACCATGTATATGCTTGTAGATATGTGCCATTGTAGTATTATGTCCTTATGAGAATTATGAAATGTTTGGCATGGATTGATCATATGAGCATGTTATAAAGCCTATTTTCCATGATTATCTTGCAAATAGCTCATTTTGTAGCAATGAAAGTAAAGTCAACATTGTTTG
Source organism: Adenanthera pavonina (assembly GCA_026686845.1). Taxonomy (NCBI): domain Eukaryota; kingdom Viridiplantae; phylum Streptophyta; class Magnoliopsida; order Fabales; family Fabaceae; genus Adenanthera; species Adenanthera pavonina. Next base: position 19,751,340 of record JAIVEN010000005.1, on the reverse strand, counting down.
ACCAAAATAGGGCAAGTAAGTTAAGTGTTATATATGCTCTAAAAGAAGACAAATAGAGCTTTAAAATGGTCTAAAGAGCATCTCATTTAGATGTGTGTGTGAATTGTTATGGATTTTAGAAGTTAAGGTTCAGAACTTGATGGTAATGAGAAAACTGGAACTTTCATTGTGAGCACTAGATTTCAAAAGGTAATATAAAATTATACAGAGCTCCAAAAATTAGTAGTTTATATGTATGAAAAGATCTATGTTTTAAGTTTTATATATCACTAGTGTGAAAGTAATTGGAGCTATACAATAAGAGTTATGCATGTTTCTCTAAAACTGTTCTAGTAAAAATAAGGTTCTGACACTTAGTAAAAGATGATGTTATACTCTATTTAAGTTAAATAAATGTACAAGAAAAATATGGTTGTAAAATAGCCATATAGATCTTTCTAGTGGCATAGAGAATGTATGATTTGACTCATTATAGAATAAGATATGAGTTTTTAAAGTTAAGGCCAAAATCCTAGAACATTATTATTGACCATTTGTATAGTGAAAGTTTAAGTAATATATTGTATGAATTGGCATAATAAAATTCAAGTTTATTATTTTTCTCTTGTAAATCATTTTTTTGTCTATTTTCAGAGACTTAAATCACATTGATACGATTTTTTTGGAATTAATTATGATTTTTTAAAATTTAGCCAAAAAAATTGGGTACCAAATGAATAGTATCATTTTTTTTTATTTTTCTATTTTGGTTCTAAAATGATTTAATTAGACACTAGAAATGCTATAGTACATGAGAAAGTACATATAAGAGTAAGGTGTTACAAACATTACTTCCTTAGACTTTAGATATAGCATGAATAGTGACTCTTGTGATATAACTGGATTTGATGATTTTATTTCTTATAATTGCATTGAGACTAGTACTTGTGACATGTGCTGATGTTGATAGATCTGAGCTAGATATGTTTAGTGTTTTTGTTGATTCATTGATGCATTCTGTTGATCATACTGATAATGATATTGTGAGTATTACTATTGACACTAGTGATGTAGCATCTATGAACTCTTCCAATTCTAGTTCATTTTCAAAGTTGCTTGATGCGGTAGATGCTATGGGAAAAGGTTAATTTGACATCTTTGCCTTATTCTAATTTGATGATGAGTCTAGAGTATATTGCTAGTGTTCATTGATGTTGTTGATTCTAGTATGCCTATTTGTTCAATTGTTAGCAATCCCATGTTTTGATGATAACAAAACTAGAGAAGAATTGTTTTGCAGGACATATTTAGCACTTAGGCTATAATTTAAAGAAGTTAACAAGTAAAGATAACTCAAAACAAGATCTTTTAGTTAAATTTTGTAAATTGTTGAAATTATGAGCAAAATTTCAAATGATTTCTAAACTCAAAGTTTAAAATTTTAAAAAATTTTAAGTCCAAAAACAATCTCGTGCCTTATCTTTTCAAGTTTCAAAAAATTCCTTTCAAATAATCAATTACCCTAGCCAAATAATCTGTTAGAGCAGTTATTCTTCTTAGTTTCATATTTGCTTGATAGAATAATCAATTATCTCCAACAAAACAATCGATTATCATCCCTCTGCTATGTCAGCTTGCCTCTATTTATCGCCCTAATCTAATTAATTATATTTGTATAAATAATCGATTATATTAGCTATCATATTATTTCAGTCCTCTTGCTATATGATATAATCAATTATCTTGCTCAAAGTAATCAATTATCGTGACCTGGTCACCCTTAGTATACTTCGGCTTCGCATTCCAATAAATTATTTTTATTTCTAACTGATTACATTACTTTATATAATCTGTTATATCCTTAAATAATTGATTATATCTTCACAATGAATATGCATGCTCTCTATTTCAAATCTAATATATTACTGTTGAGCTTCTAATCGATTATTTTGTCTTCTGACTCAAAAATTTCCCCAACCTAATATGTTATTTTGAGACATAATGGATTATCTTAGTTTTTCTTCTTACTTTATCTCACAATAATCGATTATTGTAATATTCCTAATTTCACTAGATATCATGTTATATAAAAGGAAATAGCAATGGATATCATAAAATGCATAATGAATTTGAGAAAATGGAGAAACACAGTTAAATGTGAAAAAAGGCAAAAAAAGTCATTTTTCAATGTTAGAATAAAAATGAGAAAATTATCACTACTACACAAAATATTTGCTAGATCGATTAAAATAAACTTTCTAGATCGATTCAAGCATAGATGTAGAAATGGACGATGTAGAAAATTTTACTTTCTAGATGGGTTATTTAACCGATCTAGAAAATATTTTCTAGATCGGTTGTGAGTCATAGCCGGTCTAAAAGATGGTAGAAAATGACTATTTGGCAAGACATTCTAGATCCGTTGAGTCTCAACCGATCTAGAAAGTCTCATTTTTTTCTAAAAAAATAATTTTTTTTTCTTTACTGCACTTGCTGCACTTTTTTTGCCCATTGGAAAGAAATTTCACCACTATTAATAATATATATCATCTTACAATTTATGATAGTATTAGACCATAGTTTAAAACTACAAACAGAATAAAATTTCTAAATAATCATTCAACATTGTATATAATATCTAAACAAGAGAGAAACCTAATCTTCATTAACCAACCGTTTCACTGGAGGACGTAAGTTCTAGGAAAGACATTGACAATCTCTTTAGCCAATAGGTGAGAGACCAAAAGCAAAATAACCAAACAAATCCATTTTGACTGCATAAATAAATTCCTAATCCTAGCCTTCAAAATATAAGGGATAGTATTTGATTTTTTTTTTCAATGCTTCCTATCTCAAGCAACTTAGAAGCTTAAAACTTTTGAGAAATAAATGAATGCTCACCTTAAAATATGATTACTGAATCTTATCAATGGGAACAAAGTGGCAAATGACCTTTCCACTGCAATAAAGAAAGGCAAAATCTAAAAATAGAAATAAAAATAAAAACTTATGGAATGGTGTTGGAGAATCCATAACAAAATCCCTGGGAACAAGCTCAATGCCTACCTAGCATAAGATGTTAAGAAACAACTAGTCAATTATAGATTGCTTAAAAAGTCAACTGATAACCTTAAAAACTACAATCAATTACATATTTAAGAATTTTTATACATAAATACACATGCATATATATATATGACATTATTTAATATATGAATATTTTATCAAATAAAATGGAAGAAAATGGGTCTGTTAAGTTCATGACAAGAATCACATTATATTTGGTCAATATGCTCCAATTTCCTATGATATCATTACTCTAATTAGGTGGGAAAATCCATCAAGCTATCACATGCAACACCTGCCTACTCAATTGGCATATAAGTGGGATGGAAACCAAACCAAAGCTGATTTTATTTATGAAAATATGCCTATTATATCCTTGTCTACTATAGTAAATAAACACTAGGATGATAGCATATGGCAACCATACAGTAAGCAAAATAGTTTAGTTTTCAAAACACTGCAAAATAGATCTCCCCATATATGAGGCTCTAGCATTTGAAAGGCTAGTCTCTCCATACATACTCACTTGTTCCCTACCTTCCTTCTGACCCACACCCCATAATATATGCCTCACTCCCTCTCCTCTCTCACTCACATCTCACACCTTATAAGCCCATAAGTTAGATAAAAGCTTGGCCCATTAGTTATGGGCCCATCACAAAGTAAGAAAATATTTTAACTTAAGATACATGGTTAGTAAACACCAAGTTCAAATGGCAAAGCCAAATTGAAATCATCTGTATGAGTTTTTGTCTGTTTTCAATCATTGTCATAAACTATCCAAGCCAAAGTCAAAAGAGAAAGGTACATATTTGAGACTACATGTTATGAAATCTATGTAAGCCATGCCATAAACAATGTATTCTATTGTCTATTTTTCAGTACCTTGTGACATGAGCCACATTTGTAATTTGAGCTTCTAAGATACCAATCATATTGCTTCTTCAAAAATACCTCTAGCCATTTCCACACCAAAGGGTGGATATTGCATGATTTATATAATTCTTCATTTTTAGGAGCACCAAGTAGCACATTCAATGCACTAGTTATTGATACAACCAATTTCTCTTTATCAGTAACTGCAACAATTATAGCCTACAAGATGTTCTTAAAAGCTCAAACTATCATCTCATGAATACAGAGTGACCGCACATGTGATAGTTTTTCTAAAAGTTTCACCTGTGAAGAGAACAAGTAGACAAATTATCACACAATATGAAAAAACCAAATGCATAAGTGATTTAAATGCTAAGATACAAAGGATTTATGCCTTTCAGCCCTTGGATTTAAAGCCCTCTAAAAACCAAAGGAGACCAACAATGTTTAAGCAAGAGTGAAAAATTGAAACTAATAAAATGAGAAAGCATAAGTCTAAATTTGCTGAGAACTCTAATTGGCTTATTAAGATTGTTCTTTTAAGAACTAGTAAGGGTATAATAGCCAATGAAAATAAAATACAACCACCATTTCATGAACAGGGGCTGTTGAAGATTGAAGCAAGACTATATACTGAACTATAAGAAATTCAAAAGAGCTTCTTTTCATAGATATTCAAAATGCAGTTACATACAAAGTGAAGTTTAGGGAACTCATAACATGTCCAAGAGAACACATCCTTAGACGCCTAGTATGCATAAAATTAGTTAGAGTGCAGCCATCAACTATAGAAAGTTCTAACGAGCCAAAGTCTACCATATGTTTCATATAATTAATATTGAAATAGAAATCAACATAAACTAATGAGCTGGAAGGAAAATCAGAAAATTAACCAATATTTCAGTCATTACCAATTTTGAGAGAGCAACATCCATGTAATATTTCTGAGACAAGTCAATCAGGTCTTGCATAGACTGTTACTAACATGAAGTAGCTTAATTCAGATGCTAGATGTGATATTGTTGTAAGCATTTACCTTCCAAGATGAAGTTGCTCATGCAGGATAGAAATTTCAATCATGGTTGCCATTATCCAAACAAAAGGGCTGAATGATGCAGTAAACATAGGACCCTTTCTTCTTCACACATATTGATAGCCTTGCAAAAAGTAGATTAGATCGTATCATCCCCTGCACATCACAGTATTTCATTGCCAACTTATAAAATGTATTGTATGAAACAATGAATAGCACAATAAAAGATATTCTTCTCTTTCTTCAAGCTAAGGCAAGTAACTTACTACACTGTACAACATACTTGCTCTCTATTTATCAACCACAAGCAAACTTTAGAGTTGTCTTTAACATAGAAAAAGAAGTACTTAATAAGGCACGTTGAAATTGCTTGGAAACATGGAATTAATCTATGCATCTGTGAAATAATCAGATGGTTGGAGTTGAGAACTACCTATTGAAATTGGCTAACAAATCCATAACTAAGTGATCACCCTTTCTGTTGACTTTGAAGAAAACTAATTTGCTAAATTTGATGGTTGGATTTGAGCACTACCTACATGACTACTAATTACTCAACTTGGAACCTAACGAGAAAACATTTGAGAAATTAAGGAACAAAAAAATAATGTATGAGCATATATTCAACAAAGTGAGAAATCTATTACCATTATCATGCTCTATATTGTTGCCTTTTCTTTTGATAAAAAAGCTATACGGTAAGTACTTCCACAAAATTAACATAGAAAGATTAATATCATGATAAATACAATAAAAATGGGTAAGGTTCCAAAAATGCATCACCATTAAACTAAAAGAAAAAGAACAATGTATATGTGCATAACAGTGATGAATTCTTAAAAATCAGCATATCCTTATCACTTTGAATCTACAATATCCTAAACCTTACTTAAGAAAGTAATCAAACTAACAAATACCATATTGAAGACCAAGACTGAAGACTCGAACTTCCAAAACAATATCCAAAATCTAAGGTTTCTGCACTTGCAAAGTTGATTTACTAAGACATAATACCCTATAACCAAATCATCCATAATAACGATGAAAGGGGAAAGAAAAATTTATGATACTAAACCAGTTTCAGTTTTAACTCCTGTAAAGTCAATAAATCCAAATCCCAAATTACACACATGATTTTGGCTAAACACCCAACCTCTCCGTAAACAAAAAGAGTATTTGAAAAATAAAGGAGCCATACCAATGTGACAAAAATGGAAGAGAATAGAAAAGAAGATGAAGCTTGGCAAAGATGCAATGGACCAAGAAAACACAACGGCAAGGGAGAATGGACAAAGGAGAATGAATCCGGCAACCAAGGCACTAGAATCAGGGACTAACGTGCATGACCATAGCTTAAGGTTCGAGAATCTTCTCTTTTTCCTCTTCAAATCATTGTGCCTAGAAGTATTTGCCATGCCTGGAAGTATTTGGAGGATTGGAGGCCGAGGATTTGATTCGATGGTGAGCAGAAATGTAAAAATTAGATGGTGAGTTTGTGAGGTGAGAGCTCCGAAGAGTGCGAAGACAGGAAGAGTTAGAGCTCTAAGGTAAGTTTAGGGATTAAGTATATTTTATAAAAAAAATTAACTTTTTATACAGGTTAATTAAACACCCAGTCTAGAAAACTCAAAACTAATGAATTTATTTACAAAAATGCCATCGGTCACATTTTCTAGATCTGTTCCTTTTTTAACCAATCTAAATTACTGATGTAGAAAATGTATTTTGTAGTAATGTATATTTTGGTCCATAGATTGTAACAACCTACTTCTAAAAACCTCAAAATCACCACTTAAAACATAAAAAACCACTGGAAAAACATAAACATGGTGAACAGAGTTTGAGGCCGCAACTTGCTACAGTACTACCACGATCTAGGAGAATAGAATAGGTTGGCACCATGACTTAAGACCATATTGCTGTGATGTGGAAGCTCTTAGGTTTGAGAGGACAATTGATAGCGAAGGCTGGAACCATGATGCCAATATTAGTAACCATATCAGTAATTTGCTGATTTCTCGGCCGAACCATACATAACTTCCTGCTCCAATCCCTGATGGACCTGATTCTAACTCCTAAAAGTCATCCTTATCCCAATCTATCTATATATATATCAATTTCACTTGAATTTATCCATATAAGAAGATTTTGGACACTCAACACTGTTTTAGCCATTTTTTGACCAAAAACTCAAATCTTAAATGCTCTAATTGCCACCAAAGGCATCTTGGTAACTATGGACCATCCACATAGGTCCCATTTGACAAAAACTTGTCTAAGGAGGTTTCACCCCAAAGAAACCACTCCTCTGGGTTTTGGTCTACTTAGACCTCAATTCTACATAATAGGCTATATGTCTCAAACAATACATACAAGACCCAAGAACCATATTGGGCTCATAACACAACCCATTAGGCATAGCATACATAAACAGGCATACACCAGTCCCCATTGACCAATATCGAGGTGTAGATCATCATATTGCATACATTTGAGCCACACATAACATACAACCAAATATCGTCATCATCATACAATACATAACCACATACATCACTATATTCCCAGGAATACTCAAAATAGACAAAACAAGAACACTACTCTACTTGGGAAAATACATGACATAAATCGAATGGTAAAACTACTAGTTACACTTGTAATTCCCAAAAGAGGAAAGGCCTATGACTCCTTAGTCTTCTCTAAACTAGTACCAGAGTCTTCACCTGAAATATTAGCCATAGAGGGTGTGAGATAAAGTCTCAGTAACTAGGAAAACACCATATGCAATAGATATCAACAAACCTATACATATATGCATATGATGCAATGCAAATGTAGAATGTCATGGTATGCATGTTTCCCTCAAACACGACTAGAACCACGGGCTGACGTCATCACAAGATATTTCCAGTAGGTGATTCCCTTCTAATAGCTAGTAAAGACTAATTCTAGGACACCACCAAGCTCACCTCACACTAATGCAACCCAGCCAAAGGTAAACTAATGCTTGGGCTGTGGTTTCCCTTCCCTTGGACCACCCGAATTAGTGGTGATTTAGGAAATGTGCAATTTACTGCCACCTAGCTCTCTTGGCCATAGAAGAGAATTTAGTGGCAGGGATTTATCATCATATCATCATATCATATCATATCTCATCTCATCATTATCATCCAATCCACTATATCTCACTATATTCAATGCGATAATGATGTTTCATGTCATACCAACATATTACTATGCAATCATCATCATCAATGTAATGCTAGCATGTAATCATATTGATATGTTCAAAATTCTTACATATATATATAACGCTATGTTATCAACATCACATACAAGGGACAAGGATCAAAGTCACATACCTTTCCTACCTGTATATATACCATGATATGAAAAAAAGCCACACATACACTCAAACAGCATCATGGTATGAAAAGAAACATGCATCTATGTATATAATCATACAACCAATACTTAACACACATACATATACACATTGTTACCTCAAATTGCCAATACCGCACACACAGGTTTAGGAAGTCTCAACACTAATCATGAGCCAAATGCCTCCAATCAACCCAACAATCACTATAATATCATAATACCTTCAATTAATACATTGCATAACTTAACAAAAATCCATAATTCGACCATTTAAGTTTTATCCAAGGTTTTAACAATATAAACACATATCAATGAGCTCTAAATGACCATCCTACTCATAATCATTCATATACAATTTGGACTCCATACGTCCTCAACCATAATTAACCTAGGGTTCAGCACAAATATTGTAATATCCTGAAATTTTTTGGATATTAAAGGTTTAATATTTTAAAATCTATAAAGAATTTGCAAAAGCGGGTGTACACTATTTGGTATGAAATGGGACAAAGAGATCAATTATCTCAGTTGGAAGAAAAAAAGAGAAAATAATGATTTTATCCCCGGAAAAAAAGAAAAATAAAAATAAAAAGAAAATAAAAAAAACTGAAGGCGGTATACGCAGTATTGAAGAAAAGTTTATAAAATTTGGGGTAAATTGCATCTAATGACTCGAAAATTTTAAAAATTATAAATTAGCTTTAGGTCAAGGGCATTTTTGTAAATATGAAAAATTATAGTCAACCAGTGCAGGAACAAGTACTAGCTGAGGATTTGTGATATGAGTCTGAGGAGGATTTGGAAGAGGACCCACAGGAGGATTCAGTGTCAGCTCATGCTCATGATAGTTCTAGTTCTTTTTTGACTTGATGTAGAGTATCTAACTAGGCACATGTATATATGTATAGAACTTTAGTTGATTGCAATTTCAGATTTAAAGTAAAGGCAGTCATAGATAGCATGATGCATATGATAGAATAGATAGCATAGTTAAAAGAATAGGACTAATGTATGAATGACCCTGAATACAACATGTATAAAGTTTTGATATGTGAATAAAATGCTATGTTTATGTAAATATGTTCTCTGAGTAATATTGCTATATGCTCATAATTTTGATTATTTTATAGATAGGAATGGCTCGCACTAGAAGACAAAGTCGAGAGATCACTCCTCAACAAGAGAGTGTGTAACAGGTTGATCCCCTACAGGTTATAATGGATAGTTTGGATCAACAGCAGTGACTAATTGAGGACTTACAAAGGACAATAGCAAATCAGAGATGACTACAGGAGGCAAGAGTATAGGAACCACCTCCAGTGCCACAGCCACAACTTGAGCCCCAACCAATGCTAGTTAATCCAACAGCAGGTGCAGAGGCTGATTTTGCTCACCAGCAAAATATAATAGCACAGTTCAGAAAACACTGTCCTCCATCATTTGAAGGAAAATTTGATGTACAAGTTGCAGAGGACTGGATACTGAGCTTAGAGAAAATATTTAGGCTGATGGGTTATGCTACTAAGATGAAAGCATTATTAGCCATGTACATGCTGGAGAAAGAAGTGAACATATGGTGGCGCACTACTGAATTGATTCTATAGGCTCAAAATATACAACTAACATGGGAGATATTTCTCGAATATTTCTACGATAAGTATTTCCCAAGGTCAGTTAGAGATGAAAAAGAAGCCGAATTCATTACGCTCAAACAAGCTGAGAATCAATCAGTAGATGAATATATGGCTACTTTCATTCAATTGTCTAGATATTCCACATGCTTGCAGCAATATGATGATGAATGGTGGAAGACCGAAAAACTGGAAAGAGGCCTGAAATCAGCCATAAGAGAAAGAGTTGCTTCTATGAGAATTCGAGAGTTTAATACATTGGTTGAGGTCAGTAGGATCGCTGAAGGAAGTCTGAATCATAAAGGTTTTATGTCCACTGCTCCAGTTAGTATAAGAAAGACTACAATTGAAGAAGGTGAACTAAGTAGACAGAGAAAAAAGCCTTGGAACAATTTCAATAGAAGGGGTAAAAGAGGTGGTAGAAGAGGAGAAGGACAAACAATGCAAAGAGATATACAAAGGGAAGCCAGGGAAACTCCAGTATGTGATCAATGTGGTAAAGCTCATGGCGGTAGACCATGCCTAGCTAGGCAGAATATATGTTATCGATGTGGCAAGGTTGGACACTATGCTAGAGATTGCAGAGTGGATGTGGCTCGTACCAGACCCTGGCACAAGGAAGGGTCTTTGCTCTTACGTAGCATGAGGCTCGACAGTCACCTGATCTTATAGAAGGTATGATTAAAGTTAATGATTATCTTGTATATGCCTTGTTTGATTCAGGTGCTAGTCATTCATTCATTTCTCATAAGTGTGCCAAAGGATTGGGTCTGCATGTTACTGAGCTACCATATGATCTTCATGTGTCCACACCCACAGGTAACCATGTTATTACATCCCATTTCTGCCTAAATTGTATTGTACAATATGAGTATTATTGCACCACACTAGATCTTATATGCATGCCATTCCCAGATATAGATGTTATAATAGGCATGAACTGGCTTTCCACCAATAACATTCTTCTTAATTGTAAAAATAAAGCCTTAATCTTACCTACTCTAGAAAGTGTCCTAAATACTGAGGCTAAGCTAAATTTCATATTGACCGCTTAAGCTGAGAGATGTTTGGGGAAAGGATGTCAAGCCTATTTGGTTTTAATTTCAGTAAATGTTGAGGTTGATGAAGGGATTGAAGAAATACTAGTAGTAAAAGATTTTCCTAAAGTGTTTCCCAAGGATTTAAAAGACTTACCACCTGAAAGAGAGGTAGAGTTTTCTATAAATCTTGTGCCAGGAACAAGTCCAATATCAAAGGCGCCATACAGAATGGCACCACCTGAATTAGCAGAATTAAAGAAACAGATAGAAGAGCTATTGGAAAAAGGTTTCATCAGACCGAGTATTTCTCCTTGGGGTGCTCCAGTGTTATTTGTAAAAAAGAAAGATGGGAGCCTCCGACTATGTATTGACTATAGGGAATTAAACAAAGTTACTATTAAAAACAAATATCCTTTACCTAGAATTGATAATTTGCTAGATCAGTTGGCAGGAGCTACTATGTTTTCAAAAATCGATTTAAGATCTGGATATCATCAATTACTGGTTAAGGTAGATGATGTTCCCAAAATTGCTTTTCGAACTTGTTATGGGTATTATGAATTTTTAGTGATGCTATTTGGTCTAACGAATGCCCCAGCAATATTCATGGACTACATGAATAGGATTTTCCGGCCCTACGTAGATTAGTTTGTGGTAATTTTCATTGATGATATCTTAGTGTACTCCAAATCTTTAGAGGATCACGAGATGCATTTGAGAATAGTCTTGTCTGTTTTAAAAGAAAAGAAATTGTATGCTAAACTGAGCAGGTGTGAGTTTTGGCTCACAGAAATGCGGTTCTTAGGACATGTTGTTTCCAAGGACGAGGTCGCAGTAGACCCAAGTAAAGTTGATGTTGTCCTAAAGTGGGAGCAACCCAAGACTATCACTGAGATAAGAAGTTTCCTTGGTTTAGAAGGTTATTACAGACGATTTATACAAGACTTTTCTCAAATTGTATTGCTGCTTACAAAACTTACTAGAAAGAATACACCTTTTGTGTGGGATATAAATTGTGAAAATAGTTTTAATGAACTAAAGCACAAGTTAACTACCCCACCTGTATTAACTATACCTAATCCTAAGGAACTTTTTGTGTTTTACATAGATGCAAGTAAGCACGGATTGGGTTGTGTTTTAATGTAGAATGGTAGAATAGTAGCATACGCTTCTTGACAGTTAAAATCGCACAAAGAAAACTATCTTACACATGATTTAGAACTTGCAGCTATTGTTCATGTTCTAAAGATATGGAGGCATTTTCTTTATAGTGGGACTGTAGAAGTGTTCTATGACCACAAAAGCCTCAAATATTTAGAAGATTAAAAAGAATTGAATACAAGACAAAGGCACTAGATGGAATTGTTAAAAGATTATGATCATTCTATAAAGTACCATCCAGGGAAAGCTAATGTAGTGGCTGATGCACTCAGTAGAAAACTATTCACGTAGCATATATGATGATCCATGAAATGAAAATGCTAGAAGATTTTAAGGATATGTACTTGTTTTTCCAACTACATGAGACCAAAATTGGTAATGAATTTTTACAAGATTTAATGAAAGCCCAGCAAAATGATGAGTTTGTAAAGGTAGCTAAAGAAAAGATGAGTCAGGGAGAAATGCAGGAATTCAATGAGACAAATGATGGTCTGATCAGGTTTTAGAAGAGAGTATATGTTCCTCCAGTAGCAGAGTTAAAGGAAAAGATACTGGTAGAGGCACATCAAAGTAAATACACTATTCACCTAGGTATTACAAAAATGTATCATGATTTAAGAAAATTATTTTGGTGACCTAGGATGAAAAGTGATATTACCCAGTATGTGTCTAAGTGCTTAGTATGCCAAGGAGTTAAAATAGAACATCATCAGGATATGATGCTATATAGGTTATAGTAGATAGGCTCACAAAGTCAACCTATTTCCTAGCCATGAGATCAACATATACGCTAAATAAATTGGCACAGTTATATGTTAAAGAGGTAGTAAGACTTCATGGAGCACCCAGTAATATTATTTCAGATCGTGATCCAAGGTTTACGTCAAATTTTTTTGGAAGTCACTGCAACAAGCCCTAGGTACTAAATTAAGATTTAGTACAACATATCATCCACAAACTGATGGACAAACTGAGAGGACAATTCAAACATTAGAAGATATGTTAAGGGCTTGTGTGCTTGAAATGAAGGGAAACTGGGATGTATACTTACCACTAGCAGAATTTGCATATAATAACAGTTATCATTCCAGTATTTAGATGGCTCCATATGACGTGATGTATGGCAGAAAGTGCAAGTCCCCATTATGTTGGATGGAGTTAGGTGAGAGACAACTGATTGGTCCAGAAATTGTTGACCAAACCTCCAGATATATTGAAATGATAAGAAAGAAATTACTAACGGCTCAAAGCAGACAAAAGAGTTATACAGATAAAAGAAGAAAGCTGTTAGAATTTGAAATAGGAGATCATGTTTTCCTCAAAGTATCTCCTATGACTGGAGTTGGTCAGTCGCTTAAGACCAGAAAGCTTAGTCTTAAGTATATAGGACCTTTCGAAATTCTCTCAAAAGCTGGACCTGTAGCTTATAAATTAACCTTACCACCAAATTTGAGCCAAATACATGATGTTTTCCGTGTTTCCCATCTAAAGAAATATTAGCTCAATCCTTGACATATTATAGAATATGAATGCATTGACTTACAAGATAATTTGTGCTTTAATGTTATACATGAAAAGATTATAGATTATCGAGTTAAGCAACTGAGGAATAAAGACATTCCTCTAATGAAGGTGATCTGGAAGGGCTTAACCTCAGAAGAAGTAACCTGGGAGATGGAGTCAGACATGAGACAGAAGTATCCAAAAATATTTACTTAAGGTATGTTTTAAATTTCGAGGATGAAATTTATTTTAAGAAGGATAGAAATATAATATCCTGAAGTTTTTTGGATATTCAAGGTTCAGAATTTTAAAATCAATAAAGAATTTGAAAAAATAGGTGTACACTATTTGGCATGAAATAGGACAAAGAGATCAATTATCTTAATTGGAAGGAAAAAAGAGAAAATAATGATTTTGCCTCTAAAAAAGGAAAAGAAAAGCAAAGAAAATAAAAAAAAAATGAAGGCGGTGGACATAGGGAGGGGATTGAAGTTTATGAAATTTGGGACAAATTACATCTAATGACCCGAAAATTTTAAAAATTATAAATTGGCCCTAGGTTAAGGGCATTTTTGTAAATATGAAAAATTATAGTCAAAATGAAACTCCCAATGAGTTAAGTCCAATGAAATATAGTATGAAATTTATTAAGATCAAAATAATATTTATTGGGTAATTATGATTTAATATTGGTATTTTACCCAATAAAAGTCAGTTTGAACTGCAGGTAGAGGAAGTATTAATTCAAGAAAAATTAATGAGTCTTGGTAAAATATATTTTGGATCAAATAGTGATTTTGGGGCAAAAGTATTTATGGGATAATGCCGTACCAATTTAATGACAATTTGAGTGAAAATACCTAATTGGTACGAGTAAATGTAATCGGTAAAGGGTATATTGGTTCAATAAAATATGAGAAGCAATTTTTGGCCAAAAAACTTGGTAAAGGGCGTGCGCAGCTGCTGTAGGACATGGAAGGAATTATTTGATTTCATTTTAAAGGGATTTTTGTATTAAAGTAACTAGATTAGTTAATTAACTTACTATTCACTTCTCTCATCTCTCTCCTTAAGAAGCTTGGTTAAGCACTTAAGTCACTTATTCTCACTCATTCTTGCATCTGAACCAGAGGAGAAAAGAGGGAGGAAGAGGAAAACACCTAGAGAGAAAAGGGAGAGTTTGAAGCAAAAGTTACAAAGTTCAAGTTGTGAGGTAAGCTTCTATGGTCTCCATCTTATGTTTCTTTCTACTTAGAGGTTGTTCCATAAGGTTTTTCCTCTCCTTTTCCTCCCTAAGATTTCATCCATGGAGGATTTTAGTGAGAGAAAATGGAGCTTTCAACAAATAAACCATGAAAAAGAGTGAAAAAGCTTCAAGAGGCATGAAAACACAAGTTGTAGCAAGATTTATGGAGTAAATATTTTTCTACCATTTTTTTTCTCATTTTCGGTCAGAATTAGGGTTAGGATAGGAATTGAATTTCAAAATTTTGACTTCAAAAATGGATTCCTTGGGTCCAAATTAGGTAGAAACAAGTATGTTGTACAAGAAAAACCCAAAGGAATTCAATTTGGAATTTTAGGGTTAGTAAGTATACTAATTGGAAAAGATGGTGAAATCAGTGTTTAATGACCATATTTTGTGATGCATTAGGATTAAAAGAAGGGTTGCAAGACCAAAGAAGAGGTGTACAAGGTTTGAAAGTCATTGGAAATCCACAAGATAAGTAACTAACCGCATTATGTATATGTATTGTTATTGTTGCCAATATGCTTACTTGATGTAATTGTTGATTGAATTGATGTTTTGTGATGGATTGAATTGATTAGCTATGTTTTTTAAAGGGTGTTTGACCCTAGGAATGTTTATAATTTAAGGGGAGGTGCTGCCCACATTTTTAGAAAATGTTTGTGCACAATTGATTTTAAATGAAAGTTTAATGTATGTTTCATGAAAGTTTGCAATGTATGATGATATGAGCATATATGGTAGTTGCTACTGAGATTCTCTGAATCTCATCCCCTTTCCAAATGTCTAAAAATTTTATGTTCAAGTTATGGCAATATTACCCGAGAAAGGAAAGGCAAGGAGAAGCAAGTTAATGTTCAAGATAATGATGCTTAGGTTGATACTATTATATGAGATGCTATGTAAAATCTTATGGAACATGATCATAATGTGTTTTCATGTTAATATGCTCCTCTAGGTTTTTATGGGTATCATGTAAGATAAAGACAAGTCATGGCTATGTATGTAAATATTAGTATGTATTTTGGAAAGTTGGAAGAATGCAAGAGACCTTTCTGAACACTGTTGAGAATTCATAGTATTGTACAAGCTTGATATGTTAAATATATGAGTGTTTTATATGTTTGAAAACTATACATGTGTAGCTTTCCATAGACATAAAGATCACTCAATTTGAAGTTGTGTATGATTTATGGTGATTTTTCAAAGTTATGGTCAGAATCAGAAATTTTCAAAAATGATCATTGCTACAGTGAAGATATTATGAATTTACTGTATAAATTGGCCAAGTAATTTCCCTGTTCAACATGTTTTCCATGTATAGAATCTTTTAAACTATATTTAGAGACTTGAACAATATCAATATGATTTTTCTTGATTTAGTTATGAATTTTCAATATTCACCAGGTGAAAAGAAGTTAATGAAAGGAATAGTACCCCAAATGAAATAAATTGGTTTAAGTTGTTTTATGTAATCAAGCCTCTAATCAAGCATTAATTGACTTAAATATAGTGTAATACATGGGAAATGAGTTAAGTACGAGGTGTTACAAATCTTACATAATCCAACCAAAGCTCATACCCAAAGCATTAGAACACTAAATACTATATCAATAATCCATTTCTACTCATTTTAATTAGTAGAAAATGCAACCCAACCAAAACTCAACATACTCCCACAGATTTCAATCAAGTTTCATGAAGAGAAGGAGGAAGAGAAGTTAGAGATCATTTACCAACCAAAATTGAATCTTGTCAAGTCCAGAAATCACCTCCCAAGATTAGAAATCTCGAACCCTAGTAGAGAAAATCTCCTTCCTCCTTGATTTCTTTTGTTTCAGTTGACTAAAACTCATCCAATTTAAATAAATTTAGCGACTCTCACCATGGCTCTAGTAAGCTCGCCATGGTGCAAGTACTCTCAGCCCAGAAATTTTTGGAATTGCCATGATTGTCTCACCATGGCAACCCTACACCTTGCCATGGTGTGACCCTTCTTTGTTTCCATTATCAGCTTTTATCCCGTTTGGATCCTTTCTCCAGTCCTGATTCCTCCAGTGTTGCACAAAATACAAAACAACTTTTTATTAGCTCAAGACTAAGTTCAAGATAGTGTAATGAGGGTTGTTACAAAGATAGACAAATTTCATGTATTATAGTCCCTAGGAGAAATTATGAGAAAGGATCCAAGAGAATTAAAAATTACAATTTAACTCGGTCATGGACATTTTTTTAATTATAAAATTTTTTGTCAAAACGGAGTTCACAGTGAGCCGACCCAATGGAATATTGCTTAAAGGCTAGCTAAGTTAGTGTGAATTTATAGTTAGCATTGAAATTTGAAAAGCAATTATTATACCCAAAAAGGAATCATATGCCTCACAAAATGCAGAATGGAGACAAGAGCAATATGTAAACTCCACATAAATATATTTTGGGATAAGAAATTGAATTTAGTGAAAAATTAAATTTAGAATAATCATGTACCAATTAATTGACAACTACGGTAAATTTAATTAATCGATGTGGGTAAAATTTATTAATAAAGATTATTTTAGAATGATAAAAATTATGGAGCGTTTTTACCCAAACACCCTTATTATGGCATAATGTGCTGCAGCCAAGGACACTCTTGGAATTTAGTTATTTGATTTAAGTGAATTATTGCACAAAAGATTAACCAAGTTGGTCAATTAACTTGAGAACACTATTTATGCATTTTATATCTTTGCTTAAGACCTTGGGTTATGTGGTTTTAAGTGAGTTAAGCCCTTTATTTCCTTCATTTCATGCACCCAAAACCACCAGAGAGAAGAGCTCAAGAAAACCAAAGGAGAAAAGAGAGAAAAGAGAGAGCAAGGATAAGAGATTCAAAGCTCATGCAAGCTAGCTAAGTTTCTACCATCTCTACCTTATGTTCTCAAGTATATAGTGAAGCTTTTATGGAGCATTTTCTTTCCTCTCTCACCCTATGAATTTCAGCCATCGCTATGTAGCAAATAAAAATAAGATAAATCTTAGTTTAGTCCCAAGAAGCATGAATTCACAAGTTATTGCAAGTATCTTGAAGCAAATATTTTTCTTCCATTTTCATGCTTATTTTTGGCCAAAATAGGGTTTAGGATAGAGAAGAAATTTGAAATTTTTGACACAAAAAATGGATTCCTTGAGGTCAAATTAGCTAAGAACAAATATTTGCTTATAAATGAGGTCATTGAAATAGTAGCTTATGACCTTGTATTGTGATGAATTAAGGTTCAAGAAAGTTGTGGAAAGCCAAGAAGAGTGCACAAAGTGTGGAAGGCAAAGAAAATCCATAAGGTAGTTATTTACCTTTTAATGCTTTACGTTATTATACTTGATTTCTATGAATTTGTTGTTATGCCATATGTTTGTTTTAATACTTTGTGACAATCTTGTGTTGTTGGCTAAGTTGAATGAGGGGTCTTGTGACCCTAGAATGTCCAACTTGCAAAATAAAACTATCAAAATTTTTATGAAATATTATGGCATGATATGTTCTTATGAAATTTGTTGATGTTTTCATGAAATGTAAATGATAATACAATTGCATGACTAGGTATAGCTACTGAGATTTAATGAATCTCATCCTTCCATATGCTAGCATGTATAAGATCAAATCATGGCAAGGCTACCCAAGAGGACAAAGGCAAGGATAGAAAGATTGATGATTAAACTTTTATTGCTCCAAATGATCCTTTATTATAAGCTATTGTGTAAAATCGTATGGATTGCCTTAAATTTGTATCTTCAAGCTATTATGTCCCTTTAGGTTTCATGTAATGTATGACGTGAAATGAGAACAAGTTATGGCCATCTAAATATTTTATGGCTTTTATTTTGCAAGAATGTAGGATGTAAATAGTCATTTTGACTTTTAGTTAGTGAACTAACTACTGTTTAGACCTTTTTATGTGGGATGTATGAGTGTGATATATGAATAGAAATTAGATAGGAAGAGATGTAAATGGTCTAAATAGTATTCAATTTAGATGTCTATACGAGTTTATATGATTTTTCAAATTTAGTGCCAGAAAACTGGAATTTCAGAAAATAACCAAATAAGCAGTAAATTTTTTCAAAATTTACCATATCAATTGGCTCAATCAATGTTCTGTTTCATATTTTTTCCATGTAGACAATATTTTTTATCTATTTTGAGAGACTTAAATCACTTGTATACAATTTTTGTGGAATTAGTTATGAATTATCAAAGTTTGGTAGGGAAAATAGAAAATTACCATATGAACAATATCATAACCTTGAAAATTCTATTTTCAATTTTTATTTGATCCAAGCTTCTAATTAGGCATTAATGGACTTAAGTAAGGTTTAGTACATGGAAATAGAGCTTAAAGTGTAGGTCTTACATTTATCATTGCTTCTATAATCGACTACCCTTCCAAGTTTCCCAGATATGTTGATCTCATTTCTTCTTTCTTTTTGGGTAAGCTAGAAAATGGACTTAACCTCTTCTTTTATATTAAAGATGTTTTCTTCTAGCTTAAATGATCATGTTGATTTATTATGAAGCACGTTACCAACACAACATGTACTTAATATAATCAGTTACTTCTTTTTTATAATCGCTTAATTTGGGCAGTGAGTATTAAATGCACATTCAATGGTCACTTAATCTCCAAGCTATGACAAATTAATTGTGCCTAACAGCTAGTTAATGAGTTTCATCTATAAATAGTGGTTCATTTATGCAGAAAAAAAATGAGTATTCTGAAATCATATGCATTATCATTCACTATTGTTTGCTCATGCCACCATAGAACTTCATTGTATCATACCTACCTCTTTGTGTAAGGACATATTGCTATAAACCTTTTGCTTCAACTACAAATCTTTCTGTGTAGACTTAAGATAGTAGGTATCTTGAGTGGGCTTTGAAATCACTCCTTATACAGAGAAAGAATTTTTAAGAACAGAGCGTTGTATTGAGGCTTATAAGTACCTATTCGAAACTTGTGAAGATAGTGAAAACTCTCAAATGGTGACTTGGGGATTGTACGTGGGTTAGGTGATGTAGGCCGAATTAGGATAAATCTTTCAAGTCTTCTCAATTTACATTATTCACTTCTCGACATTAAATATACTCTGTTTATCCCTTTTTTTTGTCCACTTTACTATTTCATTTATTTCTTTAGGGTTAGGCAAAAATTTTAGATCACCTAATTTACCCTCTCTTGGGTGCTCAGCCGTTTCAACACAATTGATAATTCTAAGGTTATTGATGATCCTAAGTTAGCTGATGTAGTTCATGCTGATGTTTTGATAGGATTAGTATGCATGGTTGATGATATTATTCATGCTGTTAGTGGTGTTGCTATTGTTGATCATGTTTCTTTGGTTGCATGTCATAGTGTTCAGTCTAGTGATTCTACTTTTGTGTCTAGATGTTCTGATGTTGGCACTACCTCTAGATTGATTGATTTTGTTGTTACTAGACAACATATTGTTGTCGGTAGTTTGCTTGTGTAGGTACATGGTTTGGAAGACATTGTTCTCCAACCACTTGTTCTGTTGATTGAGCAACCTCCTACACTTGAGCTCAAACCGCTTCCAAAAGACCTCAAGTATGTGTACTTAGAGGAAGGGAATAAATTGCTATTGATATTTGCAAGTGATATTACTTCAGATTAGGAAAGTCAATTATTGGATGTTCTTTAGCTTGATTCTAGGTAGACCATTTTGAAAACAACTAAGGCTGTTATTGATATTCACTCTATTGTGTTGTCTATAGAGTTTGCTAGCAATGCTATTAAGTTTGATATCTTTAATTCTAAAAAGAAACCTAATGAGTTTGCTAGGATTAATGTGATTAGTGTGTTGGCTAATAATAGTAGTAACTTGCTAATTGCTAATTTCACTAGTTCTATTGCTTATGTGTTATGTTCTTGTGATGCACATAGGGACTTACTACCATGTCTTAACACTATGATATTGTTGATTCTATGTCATTTTCTGATGATCATTTACATGATGAGTCCATTGATGATATTTTCATCAAGCATGTTGCTTGTAATGAGACTAAGCATGATCAGAGTATTGGAGTGGTAGATGAAACTAGCATGTTTGATAGATTTTTATATATGATTGATGTTGATGATGACATGTCTTTGTTAGAAATCCTGGTTTCTTAAGAGGGGGAGATTGGGAAGTATGAAATTTTTTCTGCAAAATTCAAGTATAACAGTAAAAGCAAAAGTTTACAGAAAGACAGAGTATAATGAAAATTAAGTATAGAAGATAAGGGAAGAGAAAAAACTCTTATTTATCCTGGCTTGATTCAACCCACTTGATTTACGTCAAGTTCTCAAGCCACTATTTGAGATTTTTCACTATCAACAAAAATTCAATGGGCTCCTAGTAATGCCACAGTATACTATTTGTTCTCTGTTTTAAGAACACTCAAAATCTCAACACTCTTACTAGTGTTTCCTTCAATCCCTTTGTGAATCCCCTCACAAAGAATCTCTCTTCCAGATGAAGAAAAGATTTTATACAGAAATGAATACTCTTTTAAATATAGTAGATATGAAAGTTAAAAAACAATGAATGAGGTGTGGAAGTGAAAAAGTTTTGACTCTAAAATTTAGCAGAGTTTTTACATTATCAGACTTAAATTTGTTACTCACAACTTTAAATGAAGTTTTATTTATAGATTTATAGTTTAACCAGTCGTTAGACACAAGATCTAGCTGTTAGAGGCATTAATTAATGGTTACTCTGCAAAACTAGTTATTCACCAACCATATTTAATGCATCTAACATACCAAAGTTCAAATTTTAGGGCTCAACAGACCAATTTCGTAAAGACAGAAAGTTAAGAACTTTAACGTTGAACTTCAAAATTCATCTCTTACTAAGTGACATACGAATTTCAAGTTTTTCAAAGATATCCCATGTTAGTTCATGCGAATTTTCATATTCGAAATGCGTCTAAAGAGATTGAACTGTTGTTTCAAGTTTTCGCATAGTACTTCGAAGTTTGAATTTCAGAAGCTGAAATTTGTCTATTAAAGACATGTTCAACATGATACAAAAGTTTTTCTCTATGAAGTTTGAATTTTAAACTGTAAAGTTTGTCTATCATAGACATGTTCTGACGAGACTCAAGTTCTCACTTCGAAATTACTTTAAACTTCACCAACATTCAAATTTTGAAATTACTTTAAACTTCGTCTGTCAGAAAAAGTGATTTTGAAATTATTTTAAACTTCATCAACACTCAAATTTTAACTAAGTTTCATACAAATTTTGTGATAGAAGTAGGGTGAACCTCCCAAGAACAAGTCTTAGGAAACTCAAGAACCCAGAGTAATAACCAAAAACAACGGAAGTAATCCAATGCAATTGAGAGACCGAATGGAACCTCTAGAGAAAACTCTAGCAACCCCAAACATAAGACGCCACAAGAGTTGGTCAATTCTCTTGATAAGTCGAATCCGTATTCTAGGAAGAACACGAAGAACCCTAACAATCTCACACGAAATTGAAGAGAGAAATCACTCAAAAAATTATTCAAATCTGATCTGCAATGTGACACCATATGGTCTATAAATAATAATAGAAATCCTAATCCTAATAGGATAATTGATTCCTTATAGATAGGGCTTATCCTTTTAAATTCAAATCTGAATTAAATCTTAAGTTGGCCTCATAAATACAAGTGAGAACCAATCAAAAACTGATCTAATCTAATCTGGAAAAAATCAAATCAAAAATAAAACGAAAATTCAAAATAAATTAAAAAGGAATAAATCTAATCCTAAAGTCACATGACTCATTAATGAAGCACATGACTTCCTTTAATCAAGCTCTTCTATTTGGACTTGGATTGGGCCTTTAAGATCTTCAAATTGGGCCTCCAAATAAATGATCATTCTTTTTGGATTAGAAGGTGGCTCCATTTGCTCTAAGTCTTCCAAATAGATGGGCTCTTTCTCCTTAAGCTCTTGGACTAATCCTTGCAAGGCCTCTTTCATGGCTTTTGCCCTACCTCTTGTCATTGGGCCTCCTACTCCTTGAAGAGGGTCTTTGGACACATTGGATCTCCATGATTGAAAGTTCACTTGTTCTCCATCATTCCCTCCCTCCTCGAAAGGATTCGTCCTCGAATCTGTAGTATCAAACAAGGACAAGTCTGAAACATTGAAAGTAGCACTAACATTGCCGTAGGAACTAGGCAAGTCAATCTTGTAGGCATTGTCATTAATCCTTTCCAGGACTTGAAAAGGACCATCTCCTCTCGATTGCAGCTTAGATTTCCTTTGTGCTGGAACCTTTCCTTTCTCAAGTGTACCCAAACCCAATCTCCAGGGTTGAATACAACTCGCCTTCGGCCTTTGTTTGCTTGCTGAGCATATTGTTCATTCCTCCTTTCTATATTGGCTCGAACTTTAGCATGAAGTTCCTGCACAAACTTAGCTTTTTCCTTGCCATCAAGGTTAGTTCTTTCATGCATAGGCAAAGGTAAAAGATCTAAGGGAGTCAAAGGATTAAATCCATACACTGTTGAATCAAGAGTTTTGATGATTGTAAACCAACACTCAAGAGCTTGAATTGAAGATATCAAAGGAGATCAAAGCTGTTTCAAGTGAAGATTTTCTGAGTATTTGCTGTTAGATCTCTTGTAGGATCTTTAGTTTTTATTATGATTGGGTAAAAGTTTTTGATTTGAGAAAAAGATGTTTTCAAACCTTGATTTTGTGTTAAATCTTTACCTATTTGAAAAACACCCACAAACAGACGAAGGTTGAAAGATTAAGCTGAACTGTCAAGTTGGAAATTCGAACTTTGCCTTTGGAAATTCAAATTTCGAGCTGAAACTGAATAAGTCTGAAGAGATGGCTCTCTGTCAGACGAATTTTGATTGTTCAAAATTCGAATTTTCATCTAATCTGAAAGAAGCCTTTCTGGTAACAGACGAACTTCACACTTTCAAAATTCGAATTTCAAGAAAAATGAAGTTTGTGAAAACCAAAGAAATTCGTCTGAGACTATGATAAAATGCATCTGAAATCAAAATGAAATTGAGTTTGATAAATGCTCTCTGACAGACGAATTTTGAACTTGCAACATTCGAATTTTCATATAAGGCTGAAAGATGCCTCTTTGCAACAGACGAACTTTGAGTCTTCAAAATTTGAATTTCAAACAAAACAAAAATTGAGAAAATAAAAGAAATTCGTCTGAAACTATATTAAAGTTCATCTGAGATCAAGAATGATTTAAGTGTCAAAACTGCCCTCTGACAGACGAACTTTGAACATTAAAATTCGAATTTCAAAAGCTAAGTTCTTGAGTCTGTTAAGGTGAAACATTGACATACGAATGATAAGGACTTGCAACATTCGAATGATGAAATTAGTCTGGAAAGAGTCTCTCTGACAGACGAATTTCACCCTTTCAAAATTTGAATTTCGAAGAAAGTAATCTGCTGTGCCTCTTTAAACAATCAATAGACAGACGAATTTTGGGGTTCCAAAATTTGAATTTCGAGGGCACTGTAGCAAATTGAAAACACTGTTCACACTTAACCGAAAAGCTTTCTTCTTGAAAATTCATGTCACATGGTGAAAATATTTTGTAAGTTTCAACATTCGAATTTCACCTCATGAACAGACGAACTTCGTGCTGTAACGTTGGAAGCTTTAATCTTTGGTTCCTTCGAAATTCGTCTGTTGCCCAGCCAAAATTTGAATTTCAGTATGTCAGAAACATTAAATGCGGTTGGTAAACGGATAGTTTTTCAGAGTAACCGTTGGATAACTTCTCCAACGGATAGATTAAAGTCTCTAACGGACATTTGAGACCTAAATCTATAAATACAACAACATTTGAAGTTGTGGGTAATGAATCAAACTTGTATATACTGAATTTCTGCTAAATCTTCTTCTCAAAAGTTTTTACCCTCTCAACTTCAATACTTGTACTCAAACCTTCATATCTACTCTTTTCAAGAGAGTTATTTCATTGTAATCAATCTACTCTTCATCTTGGAGATAGATTTACTTGTGAGGGGTATTCACAAGGGGATTGGAAGCACATAGTGAAAGTGCTTGGAGAGTGTGAGAGAGCTCAGAAACAGAGCATACTCGTGTACTGTGGCCCCAGCAAGAAGCCCATTGAAATTCTTGCTGTATAGTGGATAAATCTCAAGAGGTGTCTTGGGGACTGGATGTAGGTCAAGTGGAAAGACCGAACCAGGATAAATCACTGAGTTTTCTTCTTCCTATCTTTACTTTTCATCTTGCTCTGTTTTACGCATTATTTTCATTATATTGTGATATCTTTACTTACTTCACTTTGTGCAGAAAAATTTCAATCTTCCCAATTCACCCCCCCTCTTGGGAAGTCAGCCTTGCTAACAAGTGGTATCAGAGCCCAGATTCCCATTCAAAGGAACTCACAGTCTGGGAATTAAGATGGCTAGCTTTGGAGAGAGTATACTTCCTGAAGGAAACAACACTCACAGACCACCAGGCTTCAGTGAAGAGCATTATGGATATTGGAAGATGAGGATGCAGATCTACCTCCAATCAATTGATCTTGACATCTGGTCAGTCATTGAAAAAGGAGACTTCGTCCCAATGGCTCTAACTGAAGATGGAAGACACAAAGAGAAGCTAGAAGCAGAGTGGAATGATGAAGACAGAAGGAGAGTCCTACTGAACTTCAAAGCAAAGCATTGTCTGGTCAGTGCCCTGAACCAGGATGAATTCTACAGAGTCTCACAATGCACCACTGCAAAAGAAATATGGGATACTCTACATATTGCACATGAAGGAACATCTGGAGTTAGGGAGAACAGACTAAACACATGCATTGGGGAGTATGAAAGCTTCAGAATGGCTGAAGGAGAAACTGTAAAGGAGCTCCAAAAGAGATTCACTCTCATTGTGAATCAACTGAAGAGCCTGGGAAAAGAATACACACAGTCTGAGAAAGTAAGAAAGATACTCAGAGCTCTCCCTCTGGAATGGCAGCCCAAGGTAACAGCTATAGAAGAAGCCAGAGGAGAATCAATGGCTTCTATCACAGCTCTCTTCGGCAGCCTTGAGGAGTATGAAGGAAAAATCAAAGCACTCAAGGAAGCTGGGCTGGACAGAAAGAAGAAAGGCCTTGCCCTCAAAGCTGCTGATGAAAAGGAAGAAGAATCTGATGAAGGAGATGAGCTGGATGAGGAAACTTTGGCTATGATGGTCAGGAAATTCGGAAGATTCTACAGCAAGAAGAAGAATAAGAGGTTCTTCAAAAGGGGAGTTGCTGGAGAAAGCAAGAAAGAGGCAAAAGAACCTGTGACTTGCTATGAGTGTAAAAAGCAGGGTCACATTAAGTGGGACTGCCCCCAATTCATCAAGAAGCAAGAAAAAGAAAAGAAAGCTGCAGACAAAAGGGAGAAGAAGAAAGCCTATATCTCATCCATATGGGGCAACAGCTCAGATGAGGAAGAAGAAGATGAAGATGAGATTGCCAACATTTGTCTGATGGCACTTGCCTCTGAAGAAGCCACACCCTCATGTAGCAGTGATCAGGAAGAAGAGGTATATGAATCTGAACCTTCCTATTCTGAATTACAAGATGCATTTCATGAGCTTCATGATGAATTCATCAAAGTTGCTAAAGAACTGAAATTGGCAAAGAAAAAGGTAAGCAAGCTGGAGTCTCAAAGCATAGTCTCTAAAACTGCCACTTTACCTACTTCTGAATCTGTCTGCTGTACTTCATGCACTGAACTTAAGCGAACTAATGATTATTTAATTAAAAGCATGTCTAGGCTGACTAGAGGTAAGGATATGTTGTTTGCATTAATGGGGAGCCAAAGAATATCACAAGGAAAAGCTGGTCTTGGCTATGATCCATGTGCTGTCAAAGAAAAGATTAGGAAGAAAAATCAAAATGCATATATGAGACACTTTGTGCATGCTGAGAACAATAAAAATAAAACCAATGCATCCATCACATTGAAACATATGATCAACCAAGGCATGCTAGACAAAAGTATTATCTGCACTGTTTTCTTCCTGCATCTCAATCTAGCAGTCCATTCACTACCTGTCATTTCTGTAATAAAAAGGGACATATATCCAGTTCCTGTGTTTTGAAGAAAAATGGGTTTGTTAGGAAAGTTGAATGGGTTCCCAAAGTTGCATCTACATCTAGGGAAAAATATACTGACCTGAAAGGACCCAAACAAATTTGGGTACCTAAAAGGAGAACATAAACGTTGTGTTGCAGGTCTGTCTCACAGCTAAGAAAAGCAATAAATGGTATATGGACAGTGCCTGCTCAAGTCACATGACTGGTGATAAGGAGAAGTTCATCACCCTTAGAGACAAGAAGGGAGGAAAGGTAACATTTGGAGGTGATCAATACGGCAAAATTGTTGGTATTGGCATTGTGGGCAAAAATCCAGAAACATCCATTGAAGAAGTGTTATTTGTAATTGGCCTCAACCACAATTTGCTAAGCGTGAGTCAGACTTGTGACAAAGGAAACTGGGTGCTGTTTGACTCAAAGTTTTGCCTGGTCATCAGAAAAAGTGATCACAAAGTAATCCTCAAAGCTCAAAGGGATGGTAACTGCTATACTATTGATCTTGATAAACTTCCTCCCTTAGATTCTGTATGCTTAATCAGTCAGAATAATGATAGTTGGCTATGGCATAGAAGATTAGCTCATGTGAACATGAATCAACTGTCTAAACTGATTAAAAATGAGCTAGTAACTAGTCTACCAAAAATATCTTTTGAAAAGGATAAAGAATGTGATGCATGCCTAAGAGGAAAACAAACTAAATCATCATTTAAATCTAAAAATGTAGTTACCACAACTAGACCACTTGAATTGCTGCATATGGATTTAATTGGACCTTCTAGGGTAAAAAGTCTTGGTGGTAATATGTATGTGCTTGTAATTGTTGATGACTATTCTAGATTTACTTGGACATTATTTCTTTCTTCTAAAAGTGATACCTTTGATGCATTTGTAACCTTAGCTAAGAGAGTGCAAAATGAGAAAGGTATTTCTATTGTGTCTGTCAGGTCAGACCATGGAGGAGAATTTGAAAATGCATACTTCCTGGAGTTCTGCAATGAGCATGGGATTGACCACAACTTCTCAGCACCAAGAACTCCTCAACAAAATGGAGTGGTAGAAAGGAAGAACAGAACCATTGGAGAAATGGCTAGAGCTATGCTGAATGAGAAGGAACTCTCTCAAGTGTTCTGGGCTGATGCAGTGAATACAGCAAGTTACATCATAAACAGAGCCTACATCAGACCAATCCTTGGGAAGACTCCATATGAGCTGTACAAGGGAAGAAAGCCAAATCTGTCACACCTCCATGTGTTTGGGTGCAAATGCTTCATTCACAACAATGGTAAAGAAAATCTAGGTAAATTTGATGCCAAATCCGATGAAGGTATATTTCTGGGCTATTCTAGTAGGAGTAAGGCTTATAGGATTTATAATAAAAGATCAAATATAGTAGAAGAATCAGTGCATGTGGTTTTCATTGAAAATGAAACTGTTTCAAAACATGTCACCAATAAGGATGATCTTACTTTCAATTTTGAAAAACTGGGAATTTCTGACAAAAGCAAAACTGAACCTCCAAAGATATCTGAATCTGTTGACACAGAGGAAGATATCCAGGAACAAGAGTTTGATGAAGAAAATAATGAAGAAACAACTCAAGAACTCCCTAGAGCTTGGAGATATCAAAGGAATCACCCTGTTGATCAAGTAATAGGGAATGTTCAAGAGAAAGTCAAAACTAGAAAACAGTTAAGGGATCAAATGCTCAACTGTGCCTTTATTTCTGAAATTGAACCCAAATGTGCTGAAGAAGCTTTAACTGATGAATACTGGATTATGGCTATGCAAGATGAATTAAATCAATTTGAAAGAAATCAAGTTTGGGATTTAGTACCTAGACCCAAAAATCATCCTGTTATTGGTACCAAATGGGTTTTCAGAAATAAACTTGATGAATCTGGAACAATAATCAGAAATAAAGCTAGATTGGTTGCTAAAGGGTATAATCAGGAAGAAGGTATTGATTTTGAAGAAACCTTTGCACCAGTAGCTAGATTAGAAGCTATAAGAATACTGCTGGCATATGCATTCATGAAAAATATTTTATTATATCAAATAGATGTAAAAAGTGCCTTTCTGAATGGATATATTATGGAAGAAGTTTATGTAGATCAACCTCCAGGTTTTGAGGACTCTACAAAACCAAACCATATTTATAAACTGAAGAAAGCTCTCTATGGTTTAAAACAGGCCCCTAGAGCATGGTATGAGAGACCGAGCAACTTTCTGACTGAAAAGGGGTTTAACAGAGGCAAAATTGACACAACCTTATTTACTAAGAAAGAAAATAAAGATTTACTAATTGTTCAAATTTATGTTGATGATATTATTTTTGGTGCTACTAATGAAACTCTTTGCAAGAAATTCTCTGAGTTAATGCAGGGAGAATTCGAGATGTCTATGATGGGTGAACTCAATTTCTTCCTTGGATTGCAAATCAGACAGCTTAATGATGGTATCTTTCTCAGTCAATCCAAGTATCTAAAGGAGCTGTTAAAGAAGTTTGGAATGGAGAATGCCAAGCCAATGGGAACACCTATGGCTACTGCAACCAAACTGGACATGGATGAGAATGGGAAGATGTTTGACATTACTCAGTACAGAAGAATGATTGGATCCCTGCTGTACCTAACTGCTAGCAGACCTGACATTATGTTCAGTGTCTGCATGTGTGCAAGGTTCCAATCACGCCCCAAAGAAACCCATGCAACAGCTGTGAAAAGAATTTTCAGATATCTTATTGGAACATCACAGATGGGTCTTTGGTATCCAAAAGGCAATGGAGAAGATCTCAAAGGATACACTGATGCTGATTTTGCAGGATCCAAAACTGACAGAAAAAGCACAAGTGGAACCTGTCAGTTCCTTGGAGGATCCCTGGTTTCATGGTTCAGCAAAAAGCAAAACAGTGTGGCCTTATCTACTGCAGAAGCTGAGTATGTTGCAGCTGGAAGCTGTTGTGCCCAAGTCATCTGGATGAAACAGCAGCTTAAAGATCTTGAGATTAATATAAAAGAAATACCAATCATGTGTGACAACCAAAGTGCTATAAATATCACCAAGAACCCTGTCATGCATTCGAGGACAAAACATATTGAAGTTAGGCACCACTTCATAAGGGATCACGTTCTGAAAAGAGAAGTTAGACTGGAGTACATTCCAACAGAAGATCAAGTTGCTGATATACTCACAAAACCTCTATTGGAAGACAGACACTGCAAAATAAGGAGAGAATTGGGAATGATAAATCCCAATGAATTGTAAGTCATTTCTGTGCAATTCTGTCTTTAGAATTTTTAATATAAGAATAAACTCTAACTTGAGCATCGGAGTCTATTTTAGTGTAGTTGCAGGTGCTTCTTGTGAAAAACAATGGCTAAAAGTTTGAAAGATTGGAGCACTCCAGATTGGAACAACCAGAAAATGAAGTGAATGATGATTATTCTAAGTTCTGGATCCATTCTGTAAGTTTTTAAAGTTGAAATTTGTATGTTGTTTGATTGCTAGATGAATTTCATTGATAATATGTGTTTTTAAACTGATCAACATGGTCAACATTCGAATTTTAGTTGATCAACAGACGAACTTCGGCCTGTTACGCCTTGGAACAGTTCTCTATAATGCCTCGAAATTCGTCTGTTGAAGCTTGAAAGTTCGAATTTTCAAAATCAGAAATTTCAAAATTATGATTGTCCATCACTGCTACACAAATTATTACTTCTTAACATACGAATGTTAGACAGTCTTTAAAAAGATTGAAAAATTCGAATTTTCAGTTCAAAATTTGTCTGTTGAATCATGTCCATCATGTTGAAATTATTGAAAGTTGTAGTTCTGCATGCTTAATTCGTCTGTTGATTGATAGTTTGATTGATGCCTGCCTTTTTCTTTTCAACTTTCGAACTTTGGTGGAACAAAATTCGTCTGTTGTGCTTGTATTGCTTGTTTCAAGCCACTGTCAGACGAACTTTCAGGATGAAAATTTGTCTGTCAGTAAGCTATGCTGAACGGTTTAACTTGTAATTGCCCGAAGTTCGAATTTTGACCCCTCAAAATTCGTCTGTCAGACAGTTACACACGTTAAATGCAACGGTTTTCCTCAGAACAGACGCAACCCTATTTGTAACCTCTCTAAGTTTGTTCTGATTCTCTCTTTAATCCTCTTAATTCCTGTCCAAAAACCGTCATTCTTCACCATTTAAACTTCCTTTCGCATCCCATAAACCTTTCCTTAACCACATTCTGCATCATTCCACTGAAAAATGGCGAGAGTCAAGATCCCTGGAGCAGGACAAGCTGGAACTCGGCCAAAAAGAATGGTCAAATCTCAATATGCTACAAAGGAAGGAGAGAAATCCAAGAGAAAATCCGAACCCAGTAAAGCTACCCCTTCTAAACGCCAGAAATCATCATCCAAGGCAGATTCACAGAAAACTGGACCTTCCTCATCAAAAACTGCAATCCCTTCGGCTGATACTGCTACTGTGGCTTCCTCCTCTTCTACACAATCTGGAGAATTTGAGCTTACTACACTGCCACTTTGGAGCACTCCCGAAATTCTAGAAGAGTTTTTTGCCAAGTTTTCCAGCAAAAAGGTAATCAAGCCTCACTGTGTAAATATGGAGCAATTTTTGATATCCAACAACTTTGATGCTGCATTATGGTTGATGAGATACAAAAACCTGTTGGAAATTGCTGAAAAATATGATGATGAAGTAGTGAAGACTTGGTATGCCTCTCTTCAATACAACAGCAGGAAAAAGAAATGGGAGGTCACTTTGAGATCAAGGACCATCTGGCTTGCTGATGAAACAATCAATGAAGTGCTGGAAATCCCAAGGCAAGATGGGCTGAAAATTGACATCACAGCCTCTGGATATATGGATGAGGCAAGCACGGCTAATGAAGAAGGTGGATCCTTTCTGAACTACAAAGAGAGCACCATTTTGGACACCCTATTCAGGAGAAGGGAAAACAGGCCAACGATAAATCTATTGAAGCCCACAGACCTAAGTGTACAAGTCAGGATCCTGCACTACATAGTGTCCAAGATCATATTCAACAAGGGTGGCAGTTTTAATTTGATAACAAGGGCAGAGGCTCATGTGATGACTGCTATCATTCGTGGGAAGCTGATTAACATGGGTCACATCATCCTCTAGAGAATGATAAAGGCAAGGGATCAGAGGAAGGACTCCACACTCCCCTATGCAGCAATTATTTCAAGAATCTTGCAGCATGCTAGGATTCAACACATTGAAAAAGGGAAAGGGAAACTCACTGAGGCATTCAAAGAGGAGGAACTGCAAAGGATGGGCATTGAAAGAGATGAAGGACGATGGGTTGGAAAAGGAGCAGGGAAATCTAAAGATTTGTTCTTTGTTGTTGATGCATCCCTCCAACAAGAAGGAACTTCTGAGGCCCCTGGCAAATCTATTCCTCATCCTTCTCAGCCAATCCCATCTCCCTCCAGGCCTACTCACCATCCTTCCACTCCCTCCTCGCGAGCCAAGCCAACAAAGATCACTGAGTTGTTTGACAGTCTGTCAACACTCATTCTTAGCATTAGAGATGAGCAAAATGCCAAATTTGCTCATCTACAAGATCAGATCCATCAGTTGGCTGTAAATATCAAGGTGGTGGCTGATGCCTATGAAGAGATAAGAAATGCAATTCCTACCACTTCAGCTCCACCTCAGACTGGTGTCCCTGAGCCTACTCTGTCTCCAACCCCTGTGCCTCCAAGTCCCTTCGAGATTGCCTCCTCTGACCATGATGATGATATAGATGGTGCTGGTGCTATGAGAACACCAAGTCCTGGTCCACCCTTGGACTATGGATTGGAAGAAGAAGGTCTCCAAGACACAGGCCCTCATGAGCCCATGCAAGAAGATGCTCTGGATTCAATTTTGTCCATTCAAGAATCTGAGCAAGTTGAAAGACTGGTTGCAGCCATTTCAACCTCTTCTGTGTCAGAAGGAGCTAGCAATGAGGAAAGGAGCATTGTACCTGTTATTGATTATCTTGCCATTGCTCACAATGCTCTGCTGCTAGATCAGAGGAGAAGGCTAGAGGAAATGTTTCCTCCTGCTAAACCAGCTTCTTCTTCTCTTGCTGCTTATAGGCTTTCAGAGGAACAGAGAGCTCAACTAGCTCTTTCGAGGCAGGAAATGCAAGTGCTGCTTGAGGTCTCTGATGATGATGAAGAGCCTGCTGAGCCCCCAGCTGAACCTGAAATCCCTTTTGCTCCTGTGCCACTCCGTGCTATTCCTATCTCTCAGATCCCTCCTCCGGCTGATTTTGTTGGACTTCCTGATGATGTCAAAAAGGGGGAGAAGTCTGGGCAAACTGGAAAGCCTGTTGTTGAGCAATCTGGGAAAGGGAAAGGGAAAACCTACAGCAAGAAGACCAAGTCCAAGAAGAAATGATTGGAGATGATTGAAGATTAGGCTTAAGTCCTCTTGTTGTACTTTGTACTCTGTGTATTTGTGTTTTGGTCTTGTTGTTTTAAACTTTGATTAAGTTGCTTCTGTTCAAGCAACTTTTGATTAAATGAATGGATCTCTTTGTTGCAATGTTTTGTGCCTTAAATACTCTTCACTTAATCTGTTGTTTTGATATCTTATGCATATGTTGAGGGGGAGCTTGTGAAAGCAAACCCAAGTACTAATCCAGTTTGTGAGTTGTTTTGTCATCATCAAAAAGGGGGAGAATGTTGAATCAAGAGTTTTGATGATTGTAAACCAACACTCAAGAGCTTGAATTGAAGATATCAAAGGAGATCAAAGCTGTTTCAAGTGAAGATTTTCTGAGTATTTGCTGTTAGATCTCTTGTAGGATCTTTAGTTTTTGTTATGATTGGGTAAAAGTTTTTTATTTGAGAAAAAGATGTTTTCAAACCTTGATTTTGTGTTAAATCTTTACCTATTTGAAAAACACCCACAAACAGACGAAGGTTGAAAGATTAAGCTGAACTGTCAAGTTGGAAATTCGAACTTTGCCTTTGGAAATTCGAATTTCGAGCTGAAACTGAATAAGTCTGAAGAGATGGCTCTCTGTCAGACAAATTTTGATTGTTCAAAATTCGAATTTTCATCTAATCTGAAAGAAGCCTTTCTGGTAACAGACGAACTTCACACTTTCAAAATTCGAATTTCAAGAAAAATGAAGTTTGTGAAAACCAAAGAAATTCGTCTGAGACTATGATAAAATGCATCTGAAATCAAAATGAAATTGAGTTTGATAAATGCTCTCTGACAGACGAATTTTGAACTTGCAATATTCGAATTTTCATATAAGGATGAAAGATGCCTCTTTGCAACAGACGAACTTTGAGTCTTCAAAATTCGAATTTCAAACAAAACAAAAATTGAGAAAATAAAAGAAATTCGTCTGAAACTATATTAAAGTTCATCTGAGATCAAGAATGATTTAAATTTCAAAACTGCTCTCTGACAGACGAACTTTGAACATTAAAATTCGAATTTCAAAAGCTAAGTTCTTGAGTCTGTTAAAGTGAAACATTGACATACGAATGATAAGGACTTGCAACATTCGAATGATGAAATTAGTCTGGAAAGAGTCTCTCTGACAGACGAATTTCACCCTTTCAAAATTTGAATTTCGAAGAAAGTAATCTGCTGTGCCTCTTTAAACAATCAATAGACAGACGAATTTTGGGGTTCCAAAATTCGAATTTCGAGGGCACTATAGCAAATTGAAAACACTGTTCACACTTAACCGAAAAACTTTCTTCTTGAAAATTCGTATGTCACATTGTGAAAATATTTTGTAAGTTTCAACATTCGAATTTCACCTCATGAACAGACGAACTTCGTGCTGTAACGTTGGAAGCTTTAATCTTCGGTTCCTTCGAAATTCATCTGTTGACTAGCCTAAATTCGAATTTCA
Organism: Adenanthera pavonina; assembly: GCA_026686845.1. Taxonomy (NCBI): domain Eukaryota; kingdom Viridiplantae; phylum Streptophyta; class Magnoliopsida; order Fabales; family Fabaceae; genus Adenanthera; species Adenanthera pavonina. The sequence continues at coordinate 19,716,372 of JAIVEN010000005.1, read as the reverse complement.
GTATGTCAGTAACATTAAATGCGGTTGGTAAACGGATAGTTTTTCAGAGTAACCGTTGGATAACTTCTCCAACGGATAGATTAAAGTCTCTAACGGACATTTGAGACCTAAATCTATAAATACAACAACATTTGAAGTTGTGGGTAATGAATCAAACTTGTATATACTGAATTTCTGCTAAATCTTCTTCTCAAAAGTTTTTACCCTCTCAACTTCAATACTTGTACTCAAACCTTCATATCTACTCTTTTCAAGAGAGTTATTTCATTGTAATCAATCTACTCTTCATCTTGGAGATAGATTTACTTGTGAGGGGTATTCACAAGGGGATTGGAAAGCACATAGTGAAAGTGCTTGGAGAGTGTGAGAGAGCTCAGAAACAGAGCATACTCGTGTATTGTGGCCCCAGCAAGAAGCCCATTGAAATTCTTGCTGTATAGTGGATAAATCTCAAGAGGTGTCTTGGGGACTGGATGTAGGTCAAGTGGAAAGACCGAACCAGGATAAATCACTGAGTTTTCTTCTTCCTATCTTTACTTTTCATCTTGCTCTGTTTTACGCATTGTTTTCATTATATTGTGATATCTTCACTTACTTCACTTTGTGCAGAAAAATTTCAATCTTCCCAATTCACCCCCCCTCTTGGGAAGTCAGCCTTGCTAACATACACAATCTCGAAGGGAGAATAAGATGTAGTGGAATGAACAACTCTATTATATGCAAATTCAATATGAGACAAACAACTCTCCCAGTTTTTCAAATTCTTTTGAATGATTGCACGCAATAAAGTAGTGAGTGTCCTATTTACTACTTCTGTTTGTCCATCAGTTTGTGGATGTGCAGTTGTAGAAAACAAAAGTTTAGTTCCAAGTTTATTCCAAAGAGTTCTCCAAAAATGACTAAGAAACTTTACATCCCTATCACTCACAATTGTTCTTGGTAAACCATGCAATCGCACAATCTCTTTAAAGAATAGATTAGCAATATGAACAGCATCATTAGTCTTAGAGCATGCAATAAAATGTGTCATTTTACTAAATCTATCCACAACAACAAAGATGCTATCTTTTCCATTTTGAGACCTAGGGAGCCCTAACACAAAATCCATAGATATATCAGTCCAAGGTTGGTTAGGAACAGGGAGTGGGGAATACAATCCATGCGGTTTAATCTTTGATTTAGCATGTTTGCATGTTATGCATTTATCACACAAAACAACAACATCACGCGTCATAGCAAGCCAAAAAAAATGTTCATGCAACACACTTAAAGTTTTATCAATGCCAAAATGGCCCATTAAACCACCACCATGAGCTTCCTTCAAAAGTAATTCACGCATTGAACAAGAAGGAATACAAAGTTTATCCCTTTTGAAAAGAAAGCCTTCAAATCTGAAATAATCTTGAATACCATGTTTTTCACAAGAATTCCAAATCTTCCCAAAATCAGAATCAGATTCATATAATCCCTTAAGCATCTCAAAACCAAGCAATCGAGTTTGTAAAGAAGTAAGAAGAGTATACCTGCGAGATAGAGCATCCGCTACCACATTCTCCTTACCTTGTTTGTGCTTGATCACATATGGAAAGGTCTCAATAAATTCCAACCATCGGGCATGTCTTTTATTCAACTTACCTTGTGACTTTAGGTACTTTAAACTCTCATGATCAGAATGTATGATAAATTCTTTAGGCCAAAGATAATGTTGCCAAGTCTCTAAAGTTCTCTTTAAGGCATAAAGTTCTTTATCATAAGTGGAGTAGTTTAAAGTGGGACCACTAAGCTTTTCACTAAAGTAAGCAATTGGCCTATTATCTTGCATTAAGACAGCTCCAATACCCAAACCAGATGCATCACACTCAACCTCAAAGACTTTGCTAAAATCTGGTAAAACAAGTAGTGGTGCATTGGTGAGTTTTTCTTTTTAAGTGTTGAAAGCTTTCTCTTGTGCCTCACCCCATTTAAATGTGACATGCTTTTTAACTAACTCATTCAAAGGTGCTGCTATAGATTAAAAATCTTTAACAAACCTCCTATAAAAGCTAGCTAAGCCATGGAAAGATCTCACCTCATTAGCATTCTTTGGAGTAGGCCAGTCTTGAATTGCTTTAACCTTTTCTTCATCTACTTGGATCCCCTGAGCACCCACAACAAAACCAAGAAACACAACAGAATCCATGCAAAAGGAACACTTTTGAATGTTTGCATAAAGCTTATTTGCTCTAAGAGTATTAAAGACTTCACGCAAATGCACTATGTGGTCTTCTAAATTCTTGCTATATACTAAAATGTCATCAAAATAAACCACAATAAACTTTCCTATGAATGAACGGAAGACATGATTCATAAGACTCATGAATGTACTAGGAGCATTAGTTAATCCAAAAGGCATTACCAACCATTCATAAAGTCCAAATTTCGTTTTAAATGCAGTTTTCCACTCATCTCCTTCTTTCATTCGAATTTGATGATAACCACTCCTAAGATCAATCTTAGAAAACAATGCAGAACCATGCAATTCATCAAGCATATCATCTAGCCTAGGGATAGGGTAGCGATACTTAACCGTTATTTTGTTGATAGCTCGGCAATCCACACACATTCGCCATGATCCATCTTTCTTAGGAACTAGGATGACCGGTACAACACAAGGGCTTAAACTTTCACGCACAAAGCCTTTTCTCATGAGCTCCTCTACTTGTCTTTGGATCTCCTTAGTTTCTTCGGGATTGGCTCTATATGCTGGTTTATTTGGAATGGCAGATCCAGGGATGAAATCAATTCTATGTTCTATGCCTCTTAGAGGAGGCAAACCATTTGGAATTTCTTCCGGAAAAAGATTATCAAATTCCTGCAAAAGAGAGATAACACTAGAAGGCAGAGAAGTATTAAGCTTGTTAGTAGAAAAATAGGTGTCCTTGTACAAAAGCACAAAGACTTCTTGTCTTGCCATTAGTGCACTCTTCACCTCTCCTTTTTCTACGAATAAGCTCAAGCTCTTGTTTTGTTCACTCTCTCTTTCTTTTTCTACACTCTTTTTCTTTTCTCTTACATTCTTTACACTCTTTTCATTTTTCTGTATTTTTCCTTTCTCTTTCTCTTCTTTCTCTTTCTCATGCCTCTCTTTTTCTCTTTTCACTCTATAATCACTTATAATTCTGTATTGATCTTCATATGCTTGCATTGGCCTAAGAGGCCTAAGCACAATGTTACACCCTTCAAACACAAAGGAATAGAAATTTCTATAGCCGTCATGAGTCACACGTCTATCAAATTGCCATGGACGACCAAGAAGTAGATGTCCTGCATACATAGGTGCTACATCGCATAACACCTTGTCATGGTATTTGCCAATAGTAAATGATACTTGAACTTGCTTGGTGACTTTCATCTCACCACAATCAGTTAGCCATTGCAAATTGTAAGGCTTTGGATGTTTTAGAGTAGGCAAGTTCAGTTTCTCCACAAGTAAAGTACTAGCAACATTGGTGCAACTACCACCATCAATGACCAAGCTACATACCTTGTCTTGAATGAAGCATCTAGTATGGAAAATCTCTTCTCTTTGCTCATCATCATGTTTCTCATCTTTTGGTTGAGCATTGAGAATTCTTTGAGTAACAAGTGCATTACCATGTACAGGATCAGTATATTCATTATCTGAACAAGATTCTAAAGGAGGCATATCATCTAAAGCATGAGGGTCATTATCAGAATCTTCACAAGAATCTTCACTATCAACTCGCCCATTATCAAGGATAATCATGTTTCTTTTGTTTGGACATTGAGCAGAAATATGTCCAAAGCCTTAACATTTAAAGCAACGCAAGGTACTAGATTTAGAAGAGGATTTTGATTCAGAAGTACCTTTAAATGCAGAAGCCTTCATCTTTACGTCTTCTTTATTCTTTTGGGCTGATTTGGAGTTTTGATCTTCTTCTCTTGTTCTTGACTCTTTTCGCTTGAAGAGAGGATTAGTTCTCCAAGGAACAGAGTTAGTTTTCCTACTTTTCAATTGCTTCTCCAAGTGGACAGCTTTATGAAGCAATTCTTCCATATCCAAGTAATGTTCTAGCTCAATTCTTTCGCGGATTTCAGTTCTTAATCCACCAATGAAGCGGGTCATTGTCTGCTCTTCATCTTCATTAACATCAGCTCGGATCATAGCCATCTCCATCTCTTTATGATACTCTTCAATGCTCATAGATCCCTGTTCAAGTTTTTGCAATCTTGTATGCAGATCACGATGGTAATAGGAAGGGATATACCTCTTACGCATGATGGTTCTCATGTCACGCCATGTGTCAATGGGTTCTTCACCATTCCTTCTTCTAGTACGCTGTAGTTTATCCCACCAAACTCTAGCATAGCCAGTAAACTCAACAGCTGCAAGTTTCACTTTCTTTTCTTCTGAGTAGTTATGACATTCAAAAACGAGCTCTACTTTCCTCTCCCATTCAAGGTATAAGTCAGGATCCATTTTACCTTGGAATGAGGGAATTTTAAGCTTGATGCCTCCTAAATCATTGTCTTTCTTGGAGGAAGATTTGCTTTTTGAGTTGGAACCTGTTTCAGAATCGTGCTCTTCTTCGTCGTTGGTTCTACTTCTGGACTTTTTCGAACGCATCTCAGATTTCATGTCAGCCATATCATTTCTGATGTTTTTGAGTTCATCACGGAATGCTTTGATCAAGAATTTCATATCAACTTCACCGTCACTTTCACTGCCTGTCATTGTTGCAAGAACCTGTAGAACGAATTAAAAGAAAGAAAAATTGAAAGTTAGGAAACTTACTCCCTCTTCTCACGTGTTTCACTCAATTCTTGTATAACAATGCACTCGTGTTTGCACTCTTTATTGGCTTTTTCTAATAATGATCTAACAAATCTCTCTTGCCTTTTACCACTCCTATAAGGTGCTTATGGTGCTCTTAATGGAATCAGATGACCTGATAAGAGAATTAAGTTAGTTTGAGTGGCAATCAAATGTTCGAGATAGCAAGGGACCTTTAAGAATTCAAAGGAAAGAAAGACTCAAGAATTCTAGACACAAATAATAGTGTAGGATTAAAACTTTTCTGACTAAGATATGAGAATTAGCACACCAGACACAAGATAAATCAATTTAAAGGGTGAGCCAAATTTCAAGATTGATTCTTGCTGCTCAAGATCAAATCTTTTTTTTTTCTTTTTTTTTTTTGGGCCTTTCTTTTCTCTTTTTTTTTTGTTGGCCTTTCTTTTTTTCTTTTTTTTTAATTGGCCTTTCTTTTTTTTCTTTTTTTTTTCTAGGCCTTTTTTTTTTATGATCAAGAACCAAAGAAACAAATTATGGACAGATTTGGAGATTTGAGAAGAATGAAACAGATGTTGGTGACTGGGAGATGACGTCTTGGATCCGATCAAGTATAACTTTTCGTACAAATCTCGAATTGGGACGCCGTTAAAACGAGGTGAAAGCACAGATTCTAAGCTTCAAGATAGACATAAAATTTGTCCAAAAACTCAAAGGATATAGGACGTTTTGATGCGTCCAAACTTTTAGATGTTCAGTAGACAGACAAGAGGATGGAACGCCTGAACTCAACCTTTGCTCTGATACCAATCTGATAGAAGTAGGGTGAACCTCCCAAGAACAAGTCTTAGGCAACTCAAGAACCCAGAGTAATAACTAAAAACAACGGAAGCAATCCAATGCAATTGAGAGACCGAATGGAACCTCTAGAGAAAACTCTAGCAACCCCAAACATAAGACGCCACAAGAGTTGGTCAATTCTCTTGATAAGTCGAATCCGTATTCTAGGAAGAACACGAAGAACCCTAACAATCTCACACGAAATTGAAGAGAGAAATCACTCAAAAAATTATTCAAATCTGATCTGCAATGTGACACCATATGGTCTATAAATAATAATAGAAATCCTAATCCTAATAGGATAATTGATTCCTTATAGATAGGGCTTATCCTTTTAAATTCAAATCTAAATTAAATCTTAAGTTGGCCTCATAAATACAAGTGAGAACCAATCAAAAACTGATCTAATCTAATCTGGAAAAAATCAAATCAAAAATAAAACGAAAATTCAAAATAAATTAAAAAGGAATAAATCTAATCCTAAAGTCACATGACTCATTAATGAAGCACATGACTTCCTTTAATCAAGCTCTTCTATTTGGACTTGGATTGGGCCTTTAAGATCTTCAAATTGGGCCTCCAAATAAATGATCATTCTTTTTGGATTAGAAGGTGGCTCCATTTGCTCTAAGTCTTCCAAATAGATGGGCTCTTTCTCCTTAAGCTCTTGGACCAATCCTTGCAAGGCCTCTTTCATGGCTTTTGCCCTACCTCTTGTCATTGGGCCTCCTACTCCTTGAAGAGGGTCTTTGGACACATTGGATCTCCATGATTGAAAGTTCACTTGTTCTCCATCATTTTGCATATTTTCACTAATGATGCTTAGCCCAAAATTTGAATTCCAGAACTAAAATTCATCTATCAGAGATAAAACATGTGTAACTTCAAATTTTACTAAGTAAAATGCGAATTTTGCATAAAATAAACATGAGTCAAATATCAAAATTCGTCTGTCAGCCAATATTTTTTAATTTTAACACATGATAACATTAGATAAGTTTGACATAACTCATTTAAACACTGCGGTAATATAAATAAGTACGATTCAAAACTTTTTATCTAGTGTACATAGTAAGAAATCTTAAAAACTAAATCTTCATTTGTTTTTCACCAGATTTCTTAACTTTATCCTTTCATACTCCTTTGATTTATATTTGTCCCATGTAGAAAATATTTCTATATATTTTTAGAGACTTGAATCATCTTCATCCAATTTTTGTAGATTTAGTTATGATTTTTCAAAATTCGGTTGGTAAAATGAAAATTACCAAATGAACAATATCCAAAAATTTTGAAAATTCTGTTTTGGCTATTAATGTGATTCAAGCTTATAATCATGTATAAATGGGCTCTAATAAGGTCTAAAACATGAGAAATGAGATTAAGTCTAAGGTTTTACACAAATATGGGAAAAAATTTCAATTGGATTGGCCAAAAGGGTGGGAAATGGAAAATCTACTTATTTTTGGAAGGATCTTGGTGTGATATTAGTCCTCTTGATGCTCTACTAACAAATCCATGTCCTTACTTAGATCCCAATGATAAAGTTGTAGACTTCCTTAATGAACATGGAGATTGGAATATAGCCAAAATGAGAGACTTGTTGCCTTTAGACTACGGGAACAGAATTAGTCGCACTCAACCTCCATGTGATGAGAGAGGAGAGGATGTGTATATATGGAAACCATCTTTGAATGGTAACTTTAATGTTAAATCTGCATATGACTTTCTTCTTGCAGGTACCGAAGGTGACAACAGTAGGATTTGGAGACTATGCTAGAAATGGCTAGCCCTGAAAAAGATCAAAACCTTTTTGTGGTTGATAGGAAAAACCAAAGTGCACACTACATCGATGAGAATGAAGCGTGGGATACAACTAACAGGACAATGCCCTTTGGGATGCCAACAAGAGGAAGATGTCATGCATCTCATGAGAGATTGCTAAAATGCTGAATGATGTGGAAAGAAATAACACGACCAGAGTTATGGTTAACATTTAAACAGCTAAAAGGAATAGATTGGATCCTATGGAACTTCAAGGCAAAAGCTAATAGAGAGTTCACTTGCAAGGTATAGTGGAACACCCTATTTACCTACTTATGCTGGGATATTTGGACATCTAGTTGCAACAAATTATTTGCTATTGAAGAGGAACGCCATCATGGCCATGTACATACATCTTTGTACAAGGCCTTTTATGATACTGCAACTCTAAAAATGTCACATACACTAGGAGGATCCGTATAAGTTGTGAAGGCAATTGGTTTTCCAACAAGCACAGGTAACACAAGTTGGATGTTAAAGGGACGACGACCACACAAGGCTGGAGTATATGTGTAGGGATTGTGAGGGATCATCAAGCTAACTAGGTGAAGGGATACAATGTTCATCTTGGTTACTTTCCTCCGGTGATAATGGAGATTATTATAGGAGTTATAGAAGGATTGAAGCTATGCTAGAACATAGGCTTGAATTCAGTTTATGTTCATCTGGAAAGTGTAGAAGCAATTAATCTTCTCACCAGGAATGAGTTTAGACAACACCCTTATCAAGACTTGATTATAGAGGCCATGGCTTTAATTAGTAGAAACTGGGATGTATATACTAATCTCATGTTTAGGGAAGCTAATCAATGTGTCCATAGATTAGCTAGTTTGGCTCTTAACATGGATAATGATTTTTTGAGGAACCTGCATTGATTACTGTGTACATAGTTTTTTACTTGAGTGACATGTTTTTTCATTAAAAAAATTTTCTTTTATTAATTAATTAATTATTTTTTATTTATTTGTTCTCGGACCAACTACCCACGTCCTTATCAACTACGATTTAATGAGTCCAACAATTTCGCACCCACTTTTCCAACTTAGGAATGGATCAGCCCGATCACACGGCCCCCATAATCTCCGACCGGGTTATCGTCGACGGCACCGAGACGCCGGTGACTCTGCTAGCCGACGGTAGGCTGCGGTGGCCCAGTGGAGTTCGGCGGGGTTTAGTTATTGAGAAAGAGGTTCTTGGGTTCGTCACTGACGGTGCCAACATCAAAATCAAAACCATTGTTGAGACCAACGATGGCTGCTGTGGTGGAGGCAGAAAACTGGTCAGAAAGGATGTCGTGTTTCAACCCTTGTCCGAGGAATCGCAAAGGCTCTGGTCCCAGAAGCTCCGTGAATACCTTGATTCCCTCGGTAAACACTTAGTGGGTTTTCGTTTTCTTGCTTATTTTGAGGAAATGTACCTTTTTCCCTGAAAGTTATATTCCTCGATTATTTTGTTCCTCAATCTGACTTTCATACACGCGATTTAGTTTCAGAATGTTTGGGGCTTGACGCTTTGAGCATGTACATTTGCTTTGGGTTTTACTGACGGGAACTAAGGAGTAGCACTCTTATGGGGCCACAAGAAATATGTTGTCTCTTACAATTTTTTTGAAAGGCTGGACCAACTCGTGGTTCTATGAATTAGGTTTCTGTGCATTTACCTCTGTTTTCTTGGGACCGAAGGAATCTTGTATCACTAGGTATGTTCTAGTGGTCATGGTTACTCTTGGGTCCTCCCAGGTTTACAAACAAAATATAACCTGTATAATTTGACCAGTTGTTGATCAGTTGACGGCACTGTAATTTGAAATTCAGCTGTAAAATGTAGTGCACAAAGTACATGTTTTGCTATTGAATTTTATCTTTAAGAAGCTTGACTTTTGCTTGTTTGAGATCAAATTTATTTATCTGTGATAAAAACTCAGTTAGTATGAGATTCTTAAGTCCCAAGTATTGGAAGTTCCACATTTACTAGTATGAGATAGGTACATAAGTGAGTTGGTTCTTCCAATCTTCCCCCATAATAACTAGCTTTTTATGGGACAGTTCTCCATCACCCTTGGATGCTCATCAATTGATACAAGGAAACTGAGCGAAGTGTCTTTGAGTGTTTCGGTTAGGATGCCGATTCTTCAAGGGTGGCCAATTGATGGAAATGAAGGTAGTCAGAGGTGCGTAAGTCCCATTGAGTAGTATTAGATACTTTATAGAGCACTTAGGTGGCTTGCTTTTACTACCTTAATTGCTAGTTTTTGGAAGGAGAGTTTTTCATGTCACATGAATGCCCATTAATCTTCAACTGCAACTTGATTGTCTTTGCATGTAATAGTATCTTTATGATTCTTTTTCCATGGTTTGGAGTATTACTTTCCATTTAGCTGACTTTGAAATTTTGTATATGAAAATGAAAATCTGAGTTTCTTCTTTTTTCTCGCTTTTTACATCCCTTTTTTTGCTTGATCAATTCTGAAATATATTGTCAGTTGGTATCACTAATAGAAAGGAAACAAGCTTGTAAAATTAGTTGTCACTTTGAACAGAGACTTTGATAAAATCTATTTCAGTCAACAGACCAATGATCTGCAGCCCTTTTCATTTTTAGGTTGTCCTTATTGCAGGCTTCCTTGTAGATTGTTTTCATGTCTGAAATATATAGCTAAATTTAATTCCTTTTTAACAGGTCGTCCTAAGAGACTATTTATTTTTCTTAATCCATTTGGTGGGAAGAAAACTGCCCCCAAAACTTTTCACGATCATGTAAAACCTCTTCTCGAAGATGCCGCAATCCAAATTACAGTCGAAGGTTCTGACTCTTCAACTAAGTTTGACAGTGTCCCTCCCTCTAGTTTATTTAAACTTTTCCTTTTGATGTTTTATTTGTTTATTTGTGTTTGTATTATATTTATCCGTCAGAAACTAAACATCAACTCCATGCAAAGGAAGTTGCTCATGCCCTAGATATTTCTATGTATGATGGGATCATATGTGTCAGTGGTGATGGAATTTTGGTTGAGGTTAGTTTCCTTTCTTTTAATTTATCACTTGTTGCAATAAGTGCCACCAAGATTATCTTGATTGGTGGATGACTTATGAATGTTGACCCTTATTCTTTCTATGGTTATAGTGGAAGATACTTTTCTGGTGAATAATTCTTAGTTTCGTGTGGGAAGAGAAAACTACTATTTAAATTTCTGAAATGGTGTGTAGTCTTCTGCAAAGGGGCATGGGGAAAGAAAAAAGGGGGGCATTAAAAGAAAAAAATATTTTTTGGACAATAAAAGAAAAAAAAAGTTTGAGATGTTCTTAATGTTAGTCATTGTGGAACTCATTGAACTATTGATTATATATGTTACATGAAGTTATTGTACTAACGAACAGTCTATGTTCCTTATGTTTGATGAGCTAAAAGTGTATATTTGTTGAGGAAAACAGTAGGCAAATCCGATAATTTGATTCAAAGAAGAGCAGAGTACAAATAGGGTTTACAAAGGCAATCAAATCCCATGATTGTAGCTCAAAAAATCAGGGAGTGATAAAAGATTTAAAAAGATTCTGATCCTAACTAAAACAGAAGGTTAAGATAGAATAGTAAAAGAACATGTTGAGCATATTGGGCCTAGGTTAAATAAGCCCATCGCCAATACTTCCCGTGAAGTTGGTGAATAGATATTTATCATTTTCAGCTTGCTACTCAAACCCTCAAATTTGACACGTGACAAAGCCTTTGTCATAATATCAGCAATTTGTGAACCTGAAGGAATATATGACAGATCAATTATCTTCATTTCCAGCTTCTCTTCGATAAAATTTTGATCTATTTCCCCATGTTTTGTACGGTCATGGTGAATAGGATTCTTTGCTATCCCGATGATTGCCATATTATCACACCATGCCTTAATTGGAGTAAAGCTTGTCACCTTGAGCTCTTCCAATAACCTCAAGATCCACATAGCTTCACAAATTCCAACGTCAAGTGACCTGTATTTTGCTTTTGCAGAACTCCTAGCAACAACTGATTGTTTTTCGCTTCTCCAGGTTACCGAGTTACCCCACACAAATGTACAATAGCCCATGGTAGACCTTCTATCAATAGGAGATCTGGCCCAATTTGCATCTATATAAACTTCCACACCTCTATGATTCCCTTTTTCAAACAAGAGACCCTTTCCCGGAGTCATTTTCAATTACCTTAAAACTCTATACACTGCATTCACATGTTCCTCTCTAGGATCATGCATGAACTGGTTGATGATTCCTACTAAGAAACAAATGCCTGGCCTGGTATGTGACAGATAAATCAGTTTGCCAACCAATTTGTGATATCTTCCTTTGTCAACAGGAGCTCCCCCTTACTTAAGCTTTTCCTTGAAATCTGTCTTCGTAGGTGTATCAGCTGGTTTTGCACCAAGCATACCTATTTCCTTAAACAAATCAAGTGTATATTTTTGTTGGGACATGTTAATTCCCTTGTGAGATCTTGCTACTTCCATGCCTAGGAAATAACTTATTTTTCCTGAGTTTTTTACTTCAAATTTATCAGCCAAGTTCTTCTGTAATCTTTTAATTTCATTATCATTATCACCAGGAACAATTATAACATCAACATAGACACTGAGAATAGCCTTCTTTCCATTATTATGCTTATTAAATAAAGTATGATCTGCTTGGCTTTGTATTAAACCCAGATTTGTAACAACACTAGTAAACCTTTCAAACCAAGCCCTAGGTGACTGTTTTAAATCATAGAGTGATTTTCGAAGTTTACATACCTTAGTACTATTTTCTGAGTTTCTTAAACCTTGAGGAACTTCCATATACACTTCTTCCAAATCTCCATTCAAGAAAACATTCTTGACATCTAGTTGATGAAGAGACTAGTCCAAATTTACTGCAAGAGATAGAAGTAACTTAACAGTATTTAACTTAGCTATTGGAGCAAATGTCTCCTGATAATCAATTCCATGAGTTTATGTGAAACCTCTTACAACAAGTCGGGCCTGTTACCTACTAATGCTTCCATCAGCATTATATTTGATTGTGAAGACCCATTTACAACTCACCGTTGTTTTGCCCTTAGGAAGTTCAGTCAACTCCCATGTTTCATTTTTCAAAAGAGCACTCAATTCTACTTCAAAAGCTTGTTTCCACTTAGAATCTGCCCAGCCTCTTGAAAAGTTGAGGGGGTTTTTTCTCCTGAAACACTTGCAATAAAGGATCTCAAGTTTGGAGATAAATTCTCATAGGATAGGTACTTCCTGATGGGGTGTTGTGTGCAAGATCTCTTTCCTTTTCTTAAGGCAATAGGCCAATGAAGATCTTCAGAATTTGACTCAGGTACTGATTCTTGGATCTGTACAGGAATGGGGTTATCTCCTCTTTGATTTGTGCTGCTGTCCGAGCTTGACTGTACCTGTATGTCCTGTTCTTCTTGACCTTTTTCGTCAGTTTCAATCATACCAAAAGGTGAGGATTCAGGTTCAATAAAGGGACTTATAGGGGATGATATATCTGGGCTATTAGAGGAGCTTGAATCAGGTTTAGAAGTAGGGTATCAGGTGGACTAAAAGTTGGTTCAGAATTGCGAAAGGTTAATTTCAAAGGTTCAGAAGATTGGTGCACTGGTTCTTGAGGACCAAAATAAGGCATCATTGATATAGGATTAGGCTGGACAGATCCAGCAGGTCCTGAATCATCACAAATTAACCAGTCGCTGATGTATTGCTCCCCTTGATCGGGTAATTTCAGATAATAAGGTTGATTTTCCAGAAATTTAGCATCCATAGACAAAGTTTGTGAGTGTCAGGAGAATAACATCTATACTTTGAGTAGAGGAATACCCAAGAAAAATGCATTTGACAGCTCTTGGTTTGAGTTTGCCAAAGTTGACATAAACATAGGCTATACAACCAAATATTTGCTCTGGAAGAGATGAGACAAGTAGATTATTTGGATAATATTACTGAATTTGTTAGCTGGAGTATCAAAATTCAGAACTTTAGAGGGAAGTCTATTAATAAGATATGAGGCAGTTAAAACAGCATCCCCCAAGAAAAAACTAGGAACATTATGAGTAATCATAAGAGCCCGGACAACTTCAAGAAGATGTCTGTTTTTCCTTTCAGCAATGCCATTTTGTTGAGGAGTGTTCCAAGTTTGATGATGGATACCATTGCTTTCAAGGTATTGCTGAAAATTAGAACTTAGGTATTCTCTTCCATTATCACTTCGTAGAATTTTGATGGATGTTTGAAATTGGTATTTGATAAAAACATGAAATTTCTGGAAAATTTGGAACACCTTTGTTTTTTCTTTCATTAGAAAAACCCATGTAAAGATGGGTATGATCATCAATAAATGTGATGAACCTCCTAGCTTTAGACAAGTTATCAACTTTAGAAGGTCCCCAAATAACAGTATGAACCAATGCAAAAGGATGAGTAGGTTTGTAAGGTATGGAAGAATAAGAGCTTCGGATATGTTTGGCAAAGTTGCAAATATCACAACAAAAAAGGTCATTTTTATTCAAAAATTCTGGAAACAAATGCTTACATCAGTACATCTTTATTTGAATTTGCAAAACAAACAAAAATTGAAACTCCTAGCTCATCATGCAATCCTTTGAGATAATAGAGAGTTTCCCACTCCTTAGCAAGTCTAATCCTCCTCCCCGAGACCAAGTCCTTAAAAATACAGCAAATAGCATAAAAGTTAATACTACATGTCAATTGTAGCACAGCCTTCTTAACTGACACCAGATTACATTTAATCTCAGGTACATATAACACATTAGTTAATGTAATTTCAGCTGTAATCCTAATAGTACCTACCCTACAAACCTTTGCATTGGTACCATTTGCTACTTTGACACTTGTGTGCTCACAAGAGGTCTGAAATTCAATAAATAATTCTCTAAATCCAAAGATATGATTGGTGGCTTCCAAATGAACAATCCATACGTTATTAGATTGCACACTAGCTCTAAGGGCAGCTGTTAATGATGTATCTGCTTGGGCTAAAGTAACTAAGGGAATTGATTTTTCACCTTAACAGTATGAGCAACCTGATTGTCTCTCTTACCAAGAAACTGTTTCAAGGCTAGGAGATCATCTCTGCTCAAGATTTCTGAATCAGCCTCTGAACTCACTATTAGACCTCTAGGATGTTGTTTGGCCGTGGGAGGTTTACCATGGAGCTTCCAACATGTTTCCCTAGTGTGATCATTTCGATTACAATGATTACACCATTTGTTTGTTTTTTTACCCTTCTGATTTGATGGTGGATTTCCTCTTAATGCCATAGCAGAAATTTCTGTGTTTGGTGTGGTAGGGACTATTTGCAACAATTCTTTCCGGCTCTTTTCCCATTTCACCTTGTTGTATGCATCTTCAAGTGAAGGAATGGGGTGCATATTCATGATCCTTCCCTTGACTTCTTCATAGTTGTTATTCAACCGTATCAGAAACCTTAATGCACGTTGTCGGTCCACCAATAGATTGTAATATAACTCATTCTCATGGCACTTCCAGTGATGAACCTCATAAAGGTCCACTTGCCGCCATAGCTTGTTGAGGGAGTTATAATAGGTGGTGACAGGTTTATCGTATTGTTTTAGATCTTCCAGGAATTGCTCAACCTGAATTAGAGCAGCAAAATTCTCTTTGACAGTATAGGTCCTCCTTGTAGATTCCCAAATCTGTCAAGCAGTAGTTGCCAATAAATAGTTCTCACCTATTTCTGGAGCCATAGAATGTATGAGCCACGTCATGACCATATTATTTTCACTCATCCAGAGTTCATAATTCTGATCATCAGAATCTAGTACTTGTGGCGCATCTGAGATGTATTTCTCCTTTCCTTTCCCTCTGACAAACATCAGTACGTTTCTCGACCACAGCAGATAGTTATTGCCTTTCAATTTGTGGACAATCATAACTGGGGTTGAGTTCTCAGACATGTTGATAGGAGTCGAAGAATTCATGCTCTGTAAGCCAGAATTTCCCGACCCATTTAGGCCAGAAACATGTGAGTTGTCTGATTTGGTACCTCACTGTCCGACGATGAGCCCTTGCTTCCACCATTGGCAGTTTAGGCGCCGATCTGGAAAGGAATTTGCCTATTAGGGTTCATAGCCTTTGTGCGGCTTTGATACCATGAGGAAAATAGTAGGCAAATTCGATAATTTATTTCAGAGAAGAGCAGAGTACAAATAGGGTTTACATAGGCAATCAAATCCCATTATTGTAGCTCTAAAAATCAGGGAGTGATAAAAGATTTAAAAAGATTCTGATCCTATTCTGATCCTAACTAAAATAGAAGATTAAGATAGAATAGTAAAAGAACACGTTGAGCATATTGGGCCTAGGTTAAATAAGCCCATCTCCAACATATGTATACACATGTTTGTATATTGGTACACTTTTGAAATATTCTTCAAGATATTGATGCTGATTAAGTACCTGGTATCTTGAGCGATTCTCATGTATTAATCTTGATCATTTTCAATACCTTTATTCAATACCTAGTGAACTGCTTGTTAACCCAGCAATTCTGATTGCTTGTCATATCTACTGGATGTGCTAGCTTATCAGTTTGATGAATAGCATGGTTACATTGTTGTTCATGCTCAGATGAAAGTTATAGCAAAACATAAAAGCATTGTGCATTGGCTGACTTACTAAATTTGTTGGTGTTTCCTTTTTCTAAGCTTACAAGAATAATGCATTTTAGTAGGTCATAAATGGACTGCTTGAAAGAGAGGATTGGGAAACTGCCATAAAGATACCTATTGGTGTAGTTCCTGCAGGTTTGTTACTCATTTGTTTTCTTGTTAGTTAGACTTTATTTAATCAGACTTGAAATTGTATTGGGGAAGGGTGCGACATGAACTTATTGTCTAATTGTTTATATGCTTTGCTTTTGTAATGACACTAGATGTCTACTCTAATGCAGAGGTTCTGCAATTTATAAGTTGGGGCTTATTTTGTAGAGCAGAAGATTATTTTAAATTTGATTTCTAGAATAATTGCTCTTTTGGTCTGTCTGGATAAAGCACTGAAAGGAAGAATTGCATTTGGCATCCTCTCACATTTGCCACATTCACAGGTTGAAGGATGTGTTAATGGACAGAGGTACAATTAATTTGATGGGAGCTTGTAGTGCTCGCTTTACTTAAATGTTTTATTCATACCAGAGTTACTGCTGTTGAAGGATAATGCCACATAAGTGGGAGGTGAATTACAGTTGCTCAAAGAAGGACTAAAACAACGTTGGATATTGGATATTGATTAGGAGGATACAGGCATGGGTAACAGGACTAAAACAACCTTGCAAGTCAGAATGTATGAATGCTAGTTAAAATATGCAATAACTAAGAGATGTCTAGAAATAATAGCTAGAAACAGATTCAGATAAAAACAACGATTACCAAGTACAATATGTTAATTATTATGCTGTATAGGTAGATTGATTAGTATCCTTCCTGCATTATAATGTGAAAGGACCCTCCTTTGAGGGCATCGAATAACATTTGACATGTGCAAGGTAGAGTAATGAGATTTGTTATGGGTTTTGGACATCAGGGATATGGGGAAGCTATATTAGGAAATTCTAGAGGAATAATTTTAGGAAAAAGGGGATAAAATGCGGATGACGACAGACAGTGAGTTATATAGAGTTTTTGGGGTTATTGGTGTTGGAGGTTATTGTTTCTTTGGTCTCTTTCTTTTTTTCTTTGATATTTCTGCTATAATTACAAATAGGAAGCAAGGTGATGCTGGAGAAGGGGAAGAGTAAGGGAGAGAGAAGAAGAAGAGAGGGAGAAGTACAAGAGTTTGAGGGAGAAAGAAAAATCACTAAAAAATTCTCAAGTATTATTCAAATCAGTGGTTAAGGTCTGGAGAACAGCTGAGAAGTCTTGGCTCTTATTTAGAGAGCCCAGTTCCTAGTCTAACTAGATTAAGAAAATTGAACTCTTTTCAAATTATTTTAAATCTAACAAAATATAAACCTTAATTAAAAAAAAAAACTAATCCTGTAAAGATAAAAATAAAATCCTAATCCTAATACTAATTGAATTCTTGAAGGATAATCAAATAAATTCAAAATAAACAAGATTAAATCTAAAGGATAATCTAAATATACTAATAGAATAATTTTATTTAAATCCTAATTATCTTAGGATATTCTATCCTCCATCAAAGGGTTTCGTTAACAATGCCAATTTGTTTAAGTCTCTCCTGATAAGTTTTTTTTTTTTTTTGGTTCTAAAAATGAGACATTCTTTGTGAAGGTACGGGAAATGGCATGGCAAAATCTCTTCTTGATTCAGTTGGTCATCCTTGCACAGCTGTTAATGCTGCCCTTACCATTATTCAAGGTCCGTCTTGCAAATATGTTGTCTGCTCACCAATCTTTTTCTCCTTTTTGATTTTTTGATTTTAATGTTGATAAAAACATATCTACTATATCAAATATCTACAGGCCATAAGCGATCACTCGATGTGGCTACCATCACACAAGGGGAAACAAGATTTTTCAGTGTATTGAATCTTGCATGGGGTAATAACTATCACCATATATTTATAATGAAATAAAAACACTATCACAATGTGTTGGGTTATGCCAATGAAGTGGTGTAGAAAAAGTCAAACTTGCTTCTTTGGTTCTAATTAATTATTTACCATGGTCTCATAAGTCTAATCTCTATTTTTGACCATGATATGATTACGCTGACATTTTATGTTATCTTTTGAATATATTATTCCATTTCAGGGCTGGTGGCAGATATTGACATTGAATCAGAAAAATACCGGTGGATGGGGAGTGCTCGTTTTGATTTTTATGTTAGTAAGCCATTATAATTTTACCATGCCTTGTTTATTAATAATGCTTTACCTGTGTTAACATCTGAGTCTTCTTTTTTGGACAATAATATTTGAGTCTTAAAATGTATATTTATGTGCTTGAACTATTGGTATCTTGGTCTTACAAAAGAGTGCTTTGACTAACCATTCACCATCATAAAAAGTAAGCAGTTGGAATATACAATAATAAACTAGCCCATGGCTATAAATAAAAAAGGCTAAAAGATACCTTTTATTCCTTAAGTTTTTGTTGAGTTTCATCCTTTTGTTTTGCCTGACTCAATTTTGTCGTATGTTTTTCTTTGGGCTAAAATACATACAACACCCCTGAACTGAGTTAGTTGCAAAAAACACCCTTCATGTTTTAAAGTTTAAAATTAACCTCCTTACGCTTTTATTTTTTGACCCAATACCCCCTACTATCATTAACTCCATTATCTTTAATGGATTTGGCCATGTCAGATTAATGAAAGACATATGGTATCACACTTGGAATAAAAATAACTTAATAATATTGTAATTTTTTACATAAGGGTCAAAATGTCATTTTATCTTATGAGATCCTCTTTATTCATCCAATAGAAACAAAGTATCGTTTGCCCTAATTGCCTTACCGTTGGAGTGTCGTCCATTGACAGATCGAACACAAATAAAGAGACCCTCGCCCTTTGCAAGTCATAACCAAGTGGATAATGTATCAGAGTTTAGTATTCACAGGCAAGAAATTGATTGTTATTTTTGTCTTATTTGGTTATAGTTTGCCAGCCTCTATACTATTCGTGAACCTTTTTTGTATAAATTTTCAACTTCCAATGATATTTGACCCTATTTGCACATGCCACTTTACTGAAGAAGTTGCAAGCTGCGTTTGAAATCATTGAAAAATTACAAAGTTTCATATTAAGTTACTACAAAAGATAATCAAGTTGATCTTGAAATTGGGTTAACTGCAAAAGAAACTAGTTGCTAAGTTTTATGGGGATTATATAAAAGGTGATGATAGGTTAAATTTGTACTACAACGAATCAAATTGAAATGCAATGAATTGAATATTATTCCGTGGATGTGCAGAGACGCTGCAATGGAGAAACTGAATCTTGGGTGGGAGAGAAGAAAAGAAAGAAAAATGAAGAGAAGAAAGGAAAGAGAAAAAAAAAAGGAAAAGAAGAAAAGGAGATAGCATTTTTCTTTCAAGAAAAAGGATTTTTATTAAGTTATTTTTATTCCAAGTGTGATGCCATGTGTCATTTATTAATCCGACATGGCAAAATACGTTATTAAAGATAATGGTGTTAGTGACAGTAGGGGGTTTTGGGTTAAAAAGTAAAAGTTTGAGGTTAATTTTGAACTTTAAAATGTGAGGGGGTATTATTTGCAACTAACTCAAAGTTCAAAGGGCATAATTTATGCATTTTAGTCTTTTCTTTGAATTTTCATTGTTCTCTAATTACTAATTCTATCTATTTGAGTGACTGAAAATGCTGATGGCCCATAATTATCATATGCAGCAAGCATATAAGTCACCTATAGATCCTAGTCCCTCCATCACCACCGCATCCTTATTATTTTTCTTCTTCCCTCTTCTAGTTTCACATTCTCTATCTCCTCAGAATCCTTCTTTTATCTCCTTCTTGTGTTCCATAAAGCAACCACTTTTCTTCCTAGTTTAAATTCATAAATGGAAGTCCTGTGGGTTTTTTTCCCCTTCATGAAATAGAGTCCTGCAATGCATAGGATACAAGCTAGGTGGTTAAAGTGGAGAAAAACATCAGGAGTTATTTGTGACCGTAAGGTAAGGAAAATTTTATTGAACAGCTATAAGGCCAGCAATGCTATATGGTAGTGAATGTTGGGTTTTAAAAGGATAACAAGAGCATAAGATTAGAGTAGCGGAGATAAGAATGTTGGGATGGATGTGTGGTTATACAAAATTGGATAAGATACGAAATGATTGTTTATGAAGGAAAGTTGGAGTAGCACCTATCGAGGAGAAAATGATGAAAAATCGTTTAAGGTGATTTGGGCATGTACAAAGAAGAAGACAAGATGAGCCAGTGAGGAGAGTTGGTCAAATGGTTTGGAGCCCTATCAAAAGGCATAGAGAAAGACCAAAAAGGACATTAAGGGATGTTATAAGGAATGACTTTTTGAGAAATGATTTATTTGAGGAGATGGTGTTTAATAGAGTCCATTGGCGTCGTATGATCCATGTAGCCGACCTTTCTTAGTGGGAAAATGTTAATGTTGTTGTTGCATGAAATAGAGTCTTGCACCATAACCATTCCTATCTTTGATTAATTGTAAACTTGGGATACAATTTAAGAAGGGTGCCAATACTTAACGCATCTCCCTGTGGCAATGTTTCTCCTCTTTGCTCTCTAATACTTTCTCCCCCCCTGACTTCCCAACTTTCTCTTGCACAATGTGATCTCTCTCCATTTCCCTTCTTCCCAATTTACTGCTTTAGTTCTCTCATTTGAAATCTTCAGATTCAAAAATTGCTGTCTACCTCTCTCTCGTCTGTTATCCTTTATGCTAACTTGGGTTGGCAATAATGTGTATTTCTCTAATCTCATGACTCATTGTAAGTGCTAGAGATTGGCTTCCTGTTCCTTCTCTTCAGAGATTTCTATCATTCCCATTTGACAAAATATGGTGGATTTTCTTTTCTTATGAAGTTTGTTTCTTTGGTAGAATTTTTGTTCATAGCCTTTTGATAATTACAGGAATTTGGGTTCTCAAACCTAAATTTTTATATGTTAGTTGGGCAACTGATATGAACTGACTTGGCAATAAAATAGAAGAGATTTTATTAGAGGAAATTAGTGCTAGTATCTTGAACACCAAAGACTCTGATAAACCAAAGGAGAATCTTCCAAATACATAAAGCAATCAATTCTCTGTAGGTACTACCATCCATTTGCCTCCTATTTACAACTGAGAATTACATAACAGAACTACAATTGAAATCCTAAACACTACCTAAATGGTATCAAAGCAGCCTGATTTAGGAAGTTTGGTATAAAATCTAGAGAAATATCTTTCCGTATTTGCTCCAAAAGTAGGTAGGGGTTGGAGAAGGCCAGCAGGAACCAAAATTTGGGACTTACTTTGCCTCCCCCATGCAATTCTGCACAAATAGCTTCACATCCTGTTTCATTTTTGGACAAAAGAAATTCAATTGCAGCCTTTTGAGGCACTTAAGATATCCTGCATGCCCTTCATTAATGACGAATATGACTCAGTTGAGAGCTTGGAACACAGTGATGGATGGGCACGAATAACCAACCTGTTATATAGAGCTTGCTGTCGACCAAGTAAAATAAGAGCTTGCTGTTACCAGTTTTGTAAGTTTCATGAATTAGCATTGTATTATAATTTATAGTAAATTTGTTACCTTTTTTTTAAAAAATATTAAAATTATACACAGATTTTCAATTTTTAAACTTAATACAATTGTGTTTTTAGTAATTTGACTTCAAAATATTTGAGAGACCATCAATTTTTTTTAAGATGTTTGAAGTTTGTTTATCATTCTTATACTGTAATTTGTTCTACAAATAATTGGTTAAATTTATTTACTTACCGTGTTCTTTGTTGGTTATTGATTTACTGTTTTTTAAACTTAATAATACAATTTTTAATACAATTGTCTTTTAAGATGTTTGAAGTTGATGTTTTGAGGTTTGTTTGTCATTCTTACACTGCAATTTGTTTTACAAATAATTGGTTACATTTATTTACTTACTGTGTTCTTTATTGGTTATTGATTTACTGTTCATTCGTCAAATTGTTTTTGTTAGGCTCTTAATCGAATTTTCCATTTGAGGCACTACAATGGACGCATATATTTCGTGCCATCACCTGGATTTGAAACTTATGGGGAGCCTACTAGTTACCCTTCCAAATCTATAGGCGCTGACAACAACAGTGCTTCAACTGAAGTGGAATCTATTAAGGTACAGAGGCTTAGATATATGGGGCCTGACATTAACTTGGAGAATTTGAGCTGGAGAGTTATGAATGGACCATTTATTTCTGTCTGGCTGCAAAATGTACCGTGGGGTGGTGAAGACTTGATGGCAGCACCTGAAGCACAGGTTGGTTTGTGTCTAAAAATTGTAGGTATAGCTTTTTGTTATTTGCGCCCTTTTTTCTCTTCCTAAATGTTTGAATGGTAATTACCATAGTACTAAAAACTGGACCGGACTGGCCAGTTAGACCGGTCCAATCAGGAACCGGCCCCTGGTCCGGTACGGTCACAGATGAGAATTGAGGGGTTTCGGAACCGGTACGAACCTGTCAAGAACCGGTCGAATCGGTAAAAAACTGGGTTGAACCAGTCCCAGCTTTTTTTTTTTTTTTAATTTTTTAAATTTTTTAAAAATATTTTTAAAATAAAATAATATTATTTTTAGTACTAAGTAGCATTATTTTTAGTATAAATTTTTTTCTTTCTATATTATAATATGTTATATGTATTATTATGATACATAATGATTAATAATGATAAATTTACTTAACAAATAATGTGAAAATAGAATATTAATTGACTATATTATTAAAAATAAATTAATTTATTCACAACTAGTCCGACCTCGGTCCGACCACTGAACCTTGAACTGTTGTCTCATCCGATTCAATGACTGGTCCGGTTTTTAATAGCTTGGTAATTACTGCCTCAGCACACTTAGTTGGAGTTGATCTGTCACATTTTGTTTTTTTTTTAGCTAACCATTGATCTGTCACAATTTGAATTCAAACTTGTCCCGTGGAGGTAATATACTGCTATGAAATCATGACGCCTATTAATGTTTGTGTTGATTTTCTGTAATTTTTTTTGGCCAGGATTTTCTTTAATTTAAACTAGGGAAAAATAATGGTCTAAAAATGTTAAATAACTACAGACCATGAGATCCAAGTTTTGCCATCGGCTAATGACTTTGGAGAAAAATTCTAAAACGTCTGCTCTTAGGTTTTGTTGATAGGTGAGAGATGCAATAGTTCTGTTAGCTATAGAAGCTCAGTTATGTGAGAAGATTAGTTAGGCAGTTAGTAAGAGATAATATGAATATATATATATATATATATGAGAGCAATAAATAATGTGATACTGATGGAATCCGGTGCATAAATTGATACCAAAGACAAATTAATCCACAAAGTGTAGGTTTAATGGATTAAACTACAAAATGAAGGAAAATATCACTGGAAAGCTAGTCTCTCCCCAAAACACTCCCTAACTATTTGCCTGCCTTATTCTGGCTTAACACCTACAGTATATTGCCCAAAGTCTCGTCTCTCCCACGCGCACAACACACCACACAGTCCATCCATGAATTGGTTACTAGTTAGGCCCATCAGATACACAGCAATAATATACTTCAGATTAACTTGTTTCCCTTTTAGTCTTTGGTCTTCAAACATTATCTATCTGGTTGATCTTGGTTCCAACATGGTACCAAAGCAATGATCTTGAGGGCCGACATTCAACTATTTGTTCAACTATATCGTGGTCTGATTGATTCTTTCAACTATTAATTGAACTCTAAAATGAGCAATGATATATAGAACAAATGGGTATAGACTAGGCTGATAAGAGGTGCAGACTGCAACACTATTAAGGAAATATGAAACTTTTCAGATAGTTTGCCTGAATATGACTTGAAAAAAAAAGAAAAAAATTGTCGATAGCTGCCATGATTTGGTATGTCATGGACCCCCTTTAAGATTCATCTGAAGAACATCACTGCTAATGGTTTGAGATATTAGTCTGTGTTGTTTAAAGGCATTATTCTCATTCTTTTGTCATGTAATTTTGGTATATGTAGTTCTCAGATGGTTATGTGGACTTGCTCGTTGTCAAGAACTGCGAAAGATTACCATTACTGTCAATGATGTCTGGGTTGAGCAATGGAGGTCATGTGAAATCTCCATATGTCATGTACCTTAAGGTGAGATCACAAACGTTGAATACTTTCCTGGCTGCAACTACGAGCTTTCAATGTCATGGTGTTTCTTTCACTTGTTACTTTGTTTAACAGAACTTAATTTCAAGAAAATGCAGGTAAAAGCTTTGATCGTAGATCCTGGACAACGCTTGGAGGAGCAAGAGAAGGGAGGGATCATTGATGCAGATGGCGAGGTTCTGGCAAAGGGAACAGGAACTTATCAGTGTGATAGAAAGGCTTTGATGACCTATGATCGACTTCAACTAACTGTGGATCAGGGTTTAGCTACACTTTTTGCCCCTATATAAACAGCTGCTTAATTCTTCGGCTTATTGTGTGGGATTGGGTTATCAGCACTGCTAGTTGTACTAGGTTTATGTTGACTTGACTATTGCAGCTTTCTGGTGTAACCAAGTTTATGTTGTACAAGTTGAATATCTTATTGTAGTCATTGCAACAATACTTTAAAAAATAAATGTATCCATATTGGATACGTATTTGATGTGACATACATTTATTGTGCTTCAAAATATGTGATACATTATAACATCTGTAAAATTATTATTATTATTATTATTTGGTGAGATGTTCCACATCAGTTAATGAATATATAGAAAACTCTATTTTTGGATTGTTATAATTTTTTTTTTAATTACTTTTGAAATACTTGTTTCAAACTCAAATTTTTTTATATTATTCATTTTTCATATGTTAATTTGTTAAATGTATAAATAATTATATATGTATATCTTTTATCTCTACATCTTAAAATTTGAAAATTTAATAACTTATAATGTCTAACATAAACATAGCTATGCACCATAGGCAATTGATTTCAGTCTTGTTTCTATAACTAATTATGATCACTTTTATTAATTTCAATTTATAATCCCTATTGGTTCCAATCACTTCTTCACATATATATATATACAGTATGGGTATAAATTACGTTGGTTTTGGTTTTTTTTTTATTAGTTTCTTTAATTTCACTGGTAGATTTGCTTCAGTGATTGCATTTATTTCTATTTTATTAATAGTAAAGAAGTTTACAAAAAAGTTCTAGCTGTTTTTTCACTTTACAATTAGGAGAAAACAATATCGCATTATAAAATTTAAAACATATATATATATACACATATATATTTTGTAATTCGTTTTACTCCATTATGACATGCTGAAACATTCTGGATTGATTTTGGCTCATTACAACTCTATGATCAATAGGCTATGAAAAAGTCACTCATGAAATGAAACAAAAGTATTATTAGCAGATTTAAGGAAGTAATTGTAAGATTACAAGAATGTTATTGTCCACACAATTAATTACTA
This sequence comes from Adenanthera pavonina, assembly GCA_026686845.1. NCBI lineage: Eukaryota > Viridiplantae > Streptophyta > Magnoliopsida > Fabales > Fabaceae > Adenanthera > Adenanthera pavonina. The sequence goes on along the minus strand of JAIVEN010000005.1, from coordinate 19,690,775 downwards.
GGTTTTAAGAAAGTTACCTTAACAAAATTTTTTTTTTTGGATAATTACTTAAGTTATCATATTACAATGATAAAAGTAGTCCCTTTAGGGGGACATCTAAAATTGGAACGATATTATGATAAAAGTAACTTATTTCCCAAGTTACAAAAACTTTATCATTAAATGATACGATAAGGATATAAAAAAGGGTTGCTATAATGTCATGGTAGAAAGAAAATGAGTTTTAAAAAAAGAATGAGGGAGAAAATCTATTTTAATGCATTTAGTTTCTAATGGCAAGACTATTACTGACTATCAACCATATTGAAATTTCTAATAGAAAAGCTATATATTATTAGATGTATTTTTTCTCTCTCTCATTCTCTCTTTTGAAACTCACTTTCTTTCTACTGAACTTGATCTTAGGCCTTATTTGGTTGGCTGAAAGTAAATTGAAGGAAATGAAAGGAAAGAAGAGCTACATAAAGAAAATGAAAGGAAATGAGAGATATAATTAGAAAATATGTTTGGTTTAATTAAGGAAATGAGGGATATTTGATAGGAAAAACAATGTTTGGTTTGTGTAAAAGATGGAAGAGAAATGAAAATAAAAATATAAAATTACCAAAATGATATTCACATAAAAAATAGTAAAATATGATTAGTTTATTTTAAATAATAAAATATATCAAAATAATTATGTCTAATAGTCATAATTAAAAAAATTAATAAGGAAGAAGAAGTTTGACTTTAGAAATACAAAATAAATTGAAATTAATAATTTAATAAATTTAAAAAATACAAGAAAGAAGAAAACGCGAAGCTACTAGTAGTTAAGGTTTCCATTTTTTTTTTGGGGGCCTCGTACTGGTTGAAGCTTGAAGCTTCAATGTTAAGAGAAAAGAATTAAAAAAAAAAAAGAATACCAACACATTAATTTAATAAATAAAAAAAAAGAATAAGAATTGTCATATATAATGAAGAACATTAGAATAACAATCCAAGAAGAGATGGCTTAGCTTAGGGATGTCTACACATTTCATCAAGATCATATCATCCAATATTTGGACAAGCTAGACTTTACTATTATTTTGTATTAAATTTTACTTATTTTCATCACTATTGTAACTATAAATTTCTTAAAATAAATATTCAACTGAAAAATTAAAAATAAAATAAAATAACAATATCTAAACCATCTAAATTTTCTTAAGACAGTCCAGATGAGATGTGCATTTAATGCATATCCTCCAAAATTGGATTCAAGTGGAGAAAAGAATAAAACAAGGAAATATTACTCTATAATTTATACCCTGGCATTTGTGCTTTAAGTTAATATATATTTTCTGCTGTTAAAGATTGCCTAGTATCCTAAAGAAGTCTAATGAGGTATTGAGCCAATATTTGTGTCCTCCTTTTCACTGAGTATATATCTTCGAAGCTTGTGAAAAACATAGCGAGAGAAAGGAACTAAAAATTAGTGGCAATTAGGCTCATGGAGTTTCTTCCAACGTGAGTTTGTATAGAGATTTAAATAACAATTAATATAAAAAATAACAACAGTAGTTGAATTAAGTAAAAAAGCCCTAATTCCCTTAAGTAATGTTGAGGGTTCAAATCTTGTGAGTTGGAAGGACTACTATCAATTGAACTTGATAATACTTAAATTTAATATGAGATAGAGTCGCACATCAAATAGTTATATAAAAACATATATAAGAAATTCATATAGGGAGTCATTCTCTTCATATATATGTAAGTCATCTTAAGCTAAAAACAAATGCATGGGACCCTGTCTAATACGAACATATATATATATATATATGCATAATCATTGTCAACCAAGTAATAAGACTGATGTGTCAGCAATGAGGTGGTTTCAATCTCAAAAGGACATGTAAATGAGGATGAGAGCAGCGAGGATTAATGAGTGGATTGAATTCGGGAAGTCCTTCTGCTGCAATCTCCTTCCAGCAGGCAGCAGCCCACATTCGCATCATGCAAATTTCTATCATATATTTTTCTTCACAGAAACTCTTCAAATGTAGCCACTGCTTTTGGATAAGATTCGTACGGAAGAAAAGTGGGAATTGTTTTCATAATAATTAACAATTTTTATTATATATTTATTTCTTTTTATTTTTTTTTTCATATGTGATCAAGAGGATTTATCTCTCACAAACAATAAAGACTAATATTTCTTGGGGTACAAAGGACAAGGGGTAGATCCTGCTAACTAGATTTACTTCATACATAAGGATTAAAAATTAAACTTCCAATTATTTACTTAAAGAATAAGAACTTGTACTACTCGTACCAATTTAAGTTGGCATTTCTTTTGATCTTTACATTCAATTGGCCTCAACTCACCATTTAAAAAATAAAATAAAATATTGGTGTCAACTCACCGCACACTTGAATACTGATTAAATTTTTTTTTTAAATGACCGTTGTGTTTCTTTTGGACCAATAAATTGAACCCGACATTTTTTTTTCGTCAGCAATTGACCCAAGTTGAAAAAGAATCATTTTTACGTACATTAATAGATAAATAAATAAATAATAAAAAATACTAGTGCTTATTCATTTTAATTTACTAGAGTATATTAATAATTGTAATTTCAATGAATCTGTTTATTTATGGTGACAAAATTGAGAGGTGGCAATGGGATAAGACAGACGGAATTTTCGGCATCCATTTTCTTTTTTTTTTTAATGAACTTTCAGCAACCATTTTCATACCTTTTATCCTTATTGGGCATTTTTCTCATACTTATCCCCTAATCATACTTTTTTTTTTTGGGGTTATGCTCAATACCCGAAACTTGGCATTCTATCCCACAGCCACTCCACCCTGGCCAAAATACACTACAAAAATAATATTATTTTTAATTATTGATTTTAAATGAGTTCATATGTCTATATATTATAAATATATGAATTGAACAAGAAATTCATATATAACTCAATATTTTAGTTTGAAAATAAATTTATTTAATCTTAAGTTTGAATATCATTATTTATAACTTACATATATATTTATATTAAGAAAAGTTCATCTTTTGGTGCCTGAACTTTATATTAATTTGTAAATCAGTCCTTGAACTTTTTCTTTTTGTAAAACATTCCTTAATCTATTTAACGGTAGTATAATCAGTCCCTCAACTATCATATCATTAGAAAATTGGTTCCCATGATACAAGTGCCATGAAGCAAAATAGAGGCGAGGTGTTGTTAATGTGACAAATAGAGTAGATGAATTGGGAGATACATATGCAAATAATGAACAATGATGTTGATTAAACATTTAGTCTTTGAACTTTACCTAGATTTGTAATTTAGTCCCTAAATTTTACTACCTCCGGTCATATATATAGGGTCTTTTGTCCTGATCCTAAATATAAGATCCTTTATAATATAGGAGGAAGTATTTATTATATATTTCCAAAAAATGTCCGTATTTAATGTATTCAAAGAGAAAGAGAAAGAGATTAAATAAGAGTAGTTTTGAAAAAATATTGGAATTTTTGGAGAAATCGAGGTAGTTAATTAGTTTTAATTCCAATTCTTAATCCGCGTGATTCGGTTAAAAAGGTCTTATATTAAGAATCAGAGGGAGTATTTTTTTATTCATTTTCAAAGTTTACTTTTGCTTAAGCGTTCATCTTTCAATTATTCAAATGTTAGCTCTTTCAGTCCTAAATGTGACAAAAGACAAGATAGTATTAGAAAAAATTAGTGATGAGGCAAATGATTTTGTGAGATGGGCATACGAAAGGCATACAATTAACGTGAAACGCCATTGATGGAATATGAGGTTGAGAGATTGAATTATTTTCCAGGTGGATGGAAGTTGAGGGTCTCTTGTAATTTGTGGTGATCCACTGCAAATCCTCGACTGTCCACAAGGTTAAATTTCCCATTTATATTATAAGATAATGGGTGAGATTTCACATATATTAAAAAACTTTTATTACATCCTTAAATTTCTAGAAAAATAAAAATTTCTATTTTATCCTTATTAATTCAATTTTTTTCATTAAATATAATACAAGTTACAATATTAATAATGCGATAAATGAGAGGTAAAAATAATAAATTATCACATGTTGTCTTATATTATAAGACAAAAAAAATCTCTTATGTTACTTTATAATATGTGAAGAAGGGATTAAAGTCAAATACTCTGCCTCTAGTCTAAAATATATGTCACATTCTAGAAGAATACTCCTTCCGTTCCTTAATATAAGGGACAATTGAGGGAGTTTCCGTGTTTCAAAATATAAGGGATATATGGAGTTTGTCTGGTGTATTTAATGATTTTTTTCCAAAATATCCCTAATTAAGATAATATGTTTTCAATATAATTTATTTATATTAATTGCATGATAGAAGAGTTATTAACATTAAATGAGAGTATTTTTGAAAACTACTTTATATTCATGATAAATTTATTATTTTTCTTTGTCTGTGTAATTTTGTCTTTTATTTCTTATATTAAGAAACGGAGGGAGTATCTTGGTGCCAAATATAAGCCATTTTGAAATATGTTTGTTGCCTTAATTATTTTTTTCACTTTGGAATATCTTGGAGTATGTCCCTGGTTTAAAATTAAAAAGTGAGAGGAAAAAGGGTCAATGGTTCACATGGAAGATGTTGGAATTTAATGTAATTAATAAGGGTGGGGGAAAGTTTTGAAAATTTTGAGAAATTAAATAATCTAATCATTTTTTAACTCTTTTTCGTTAACTTGTGAAAAAGTTAAAAGTAACCTATATTTTAAATTGAAAGGTGTATTTCTCAAAACAGCACCAACACCCAATCAAAAGTTAATTCTGACCCAAACAAGGAAGAACAAGATAATCCTGTAAATCAAATCGGGTCTAAATTGTCGTTCCCAACAAATTTGACGGCGAGATTTTGGATTAGGTTCTCGTAATAAATTCTCTCAGACAAACGTAGCCAAGTGAGGAAGAGTATTGGAAAATGGTGTGTGCACGAGTTTGGTGCGTGTGGGTCAGGGATGTTGTATATTTTCTTTAGAAAATATTTATTTATATTCTTTTCTCGCATCAAAATGAAAGAGGTGAATTGTAGCCATAATAATTACTAAGAAAAACATAAAAAACCCAATAAGTACAAATAAAACATCTATATCTAATATAAATCATTAATATTGATATCAATCAATATATATTGCACAAAGCTGCAAATTGACGATGAAAAAAAAGATATTTTCATCTCATATTTGTTGTAAATTTTAGTGAGAAAAAATTTCGTGGGAAAATAGTCTGATGCCACTTCTCTGGCTAATTCTTGGGATAAGGAATTCGAGATTTGTGAGGGATCCAGCAACCAATGAAAATTTTGTCACTGAAGTTAAATTATTAATAATTTTCAAATCATAATTTCTACAACGGAATTAGTGTAAGATAATTGAAATGAAATTTTCCGTTGCTAATTTTATCGCGGTTCACATAGCTATATAAAAATGTAGATTATAAAATATACATTAAATATATAAGTAATTTATATAAGTAAAAAATCAGGTCTAAATTCTTAAATATACAGTTGATTTCTTGATATATCAATTTCAAAATATATTAATGATTGGGGAGTTGAAGTAGACTTGTTTGGTTGTTTAATTTGTCTAATCCACTTTTATTGAGCCATCATTAATTGTAGTCACATTCATATATATAAATTATATAAAAAGGAAAATACAACACTTAATTAGAACATGCCAAATGTGTGAACAATGTTAAAAATGTTTAGACACAAAAGTATTTAAATAGGGCATATGTGGCCAACAAAATAAAATAAAAAGGGCATGCGTGTTAGAAGGTGAACCGATGGATATAGGGTTCTCGTAATAAATTCTCTCGCGCAGCAAAACAGTGTGGAAGAGTCAGGAATGGTGAGCGCATGTAATTGAGAAGCACGCATGGGTCAGGGACGTTAAAATTTCGTAACTTGCAATGCATATTTGTAGTGAAAAAGGAAACGATCGAACGAAACTACTCCCTCTATTCACTTTAAATCATTTTACATGAGACAAGAAGATTAGTTAAAATTAGTTTAGATTTTTAAAATTTTTAAAAATTATCAAAATTTTCTAATATTACTTCCATTATATTTAACACATTATAATTATATCTCTTTTAATCAATTTCTCTCTATCATAAATGTTTTGGGTAAAATTAGAAAATAAAATTTAATGCTCTTTAAAAATTTTAAAATAACTTATATTTTAAATAATAAAAAAGCCTATAAAATGTGCCCCATATATAGATCCAGAGAGAGTACATATGAAGTATTTTCTTTAGAATATCTTTATTATAATTTTCTTTTCTTAAACTAAAATGAAAGAGATCAACCGTTGCAACATTAATTTCAAAGAAAAATAAAAATGAGACAAGTGAATCAGAGAAACACAATAAATACAAATGAAACATCTATATATCTTATAAATGATTAATATCAATATCAATCAATCAACACGACAATAAATCGTGAATTTGCGACCAAGAATTTTGTTTGAAAAATACGCCATAAGTTTTGTAACAAAAATTTCCGTTGCAAAAATATTCATATGCTCATGTTGCTAATTTTTGGGATATGATATTTGGTATTTTCGATGGATTTAGTAATCGAGAATCTGTTGTGGAGTTTTAATTATTAATTCGTTTAAATCTTGATTTCTACAACAGAATTAGCATCAAATGATTTTAAGGTGGAATTTTTCACCACTAATTCCATCGCAAATTTTTATAAAAATATAAAATATTATAAAATACATTAAATATATATATGTAATTTATCGAAATTGAACAACCAATGAGGCTAACTGCACCTAACAGCTTAATATAATAAATTAAAATGACGTATAAATAAAAATTGGGGAATCACATTTAAGTACAAAAATATGAAATTAATTACTTCCCCTATTCCAGTTTATAGTGCACTTTTAACTACTGCATACAGATCAAGATAATAATTAGTAACTAAAAAAATTTTCCACCTTTTCTCAAGTTACCCTTATTAAATGCATTGAAAATAAAATATTTTAATAATAAATAAATATAGAAGTCTACTAGTCAGGGGTAATCTTGAAAAAAAAAATAAAAGTATACTACGTAATTTGTAAAATGCATTATATTATAAAATATAAATTTATCAAAAAAGTGCATTATATAGCGGAACGGATGGAATATACATCAAAACCAAAAGTTGAATAAATTACAATAACAAACCAAAGGTCCTGTCCTTAGGTAAATAATATTGAAAGGGTAACAATACAAAAACACCCTCTTTATATTCTTTAATTAGCCTCCCTTCCTCCCACAAAGAGCTACCGTTCTGACCATCACCGGAGTTGAAGCCATTATATGAAATGATAATGACATGACACTATAGTCTTTCTTTCTTTCTTTCTATTTTCATAAAACAAGGGTCTGATTTTCTTGTATACTCTCTCCCATACCATCACCATGAAGCAAAGATCTGACATGCTCCTCTATTCTCGGGGGACTATAATTGTCATAACTAAACATTATAGCCTCCATCCTTGCAACATTCAGACAAATTTTAGCAAAGGAAGATGGAAATGGATTCGTTGGAGCAAAGCATTCTTTGTTGAGACACTTCCATGCATCTGAGATCTTTTGTTTGATGTGCTCTCTTGCCTGTTCAACCGAAACTCCTGGGTTGTCCCTCGTGTAGCAGTTAACGTAGGATCCATCATTACCAGGTTGTTTATCACCCTGCACCAATCAAATTCATACATTATGTATCAACAACTTAAGGACACATGAAAGCTTGTTTAAACACTCCAATTTTGTGATCCAAATGTAAATGTTGGAAAACTTTAACAAGTTTTATTATATTAATCTAATTTACTTCTCGCACTAATTTTTTTTGACTTTGTGTAAATGTGTACAAAGCACAAACTACTTCTTTTGCGTGTAACTTCATCTATAATAATAATAATAATAATAATAATAATGATAATAATAATAATAATAATAATAATAATAATAATAATAATAATAATAATAATAATAATAATAATAATAATAATAATAATAATAATTGTTTGGGCAGCCAAAAGAAAAGTATTTGACATGTGATCGGTATTATGATTTGGATATATTTGGCTTGTATTAGATTGCATGTTTTGTTGTTTTGCAGTGTAATGAATATTTCAATCTTTTTTTTTTGGAATTTCAAACTTAGTTGGTCCTGCTAAATAATTTTATAATAAATATGTCTTGCATGAACCAAATTGCTAAATAAGTTACACTTTTGAATAAAGTGGCATGTTAGGGTTTATATATGTACACACACACATAAATATATAGTTGATTGAAAGGTCATAATCATATTACATATATGGACCACTTGGTGACAAGGCTTTGGGGACCATATCAAGGTTATATCTTCCATTTTAACTCAAATGATTAGAAGTTGTTGAATAAATGATTATAAATAATCAATTAATATTTTCGACATCAATCAATATAAAACATAAAATCTGTAATAAGTAGGACTATTCACAAGTTATGAACAATATAATTCATTTCTCATACTCAATACAATACATGAGAAACATGTCTAATGCAAAATCTATAACCATGTAGTTCAAAAAATCCTAAATAGCGAGTTAACTCCTTATTTAATTTGTCCAATGCAAGGGAAAACATGTTTAAATAGTATGAATTTTGTAACAAGTTATTCTATATATTTATAAGCCAAAAATAATGTGATTCATGTATCAGACTCTATAATGGAAAACATGTATAGTTTTACCAACAATGTCAATTTGTGTATATTAAAATATATAGGAAGTTAAACTATTTATTAGTTATGAACAATACAACTTACCTTAAACTTTCATGCAACACACAAGATTCACCTCTGGTTGTATAAATATATAATATAAAATTTATAACAAGCTACATTATTCATAAATTGTGAACAATATGACTCATTCATTAGAGTCTAAATAATACACAAGGCCACCATCATCTAGTTATATATAAACTCTAATAATATTTTTCAATGTACCTTCGCGCCTTCCAAGTCATCACAAAGCCTGATGATTGTGGCTGTGGAGGATATCAAAGTTGGAAAGTCATCCAAGAGAGCTACAGTTTCATTGTTAATGCCGTGACCTAAGATGAAGAACGTGTGCACAAGGCACACATGCACTCCAACGCTCACAATCCCATTCTTCAAGTACTCGTCAGCATTTGGTAAATGCCCTCTACTAAACCATTTTGCCTCTTCCAAAAATGCATTGCACAGTCTTACCCACTGCATCAGCCAATAATAGTATTAATCATAGTAAATTTGTTTTAAAATGGGCATTAGTTCTTTAATACATAAACCCAAATGTGCACTTAATTTACAGATTTTTATTACCGATTTGATCAAAGATTTTATGGGGTTCCATCCATGTTTGTTTTGGACCTTGTTGGCAAATTCGTTGGTAATATTGTAGAGAGCCTTGAAGGACGCTTTCATATGGTCTGGTAATTTCTCAGTTGCTCCCAAATCCCATCTGCATTAATAATAATCATTGGTTTTTCCTAATTATTAATATATCATATGAATGAGCACTTCATGTAAATACATGGGCTATTAGCCTATTGTTATGTTAAGTGCAATTAATAATTTATTATAATCTTTAACTACATATATATATAATATTTACCTGTTCACAGCATCTACAAAGAGAGTGAGTTCATCCATGCTTCCATAAACATCAAATATATCATCAATTAAGACTAACAGAGATAGGGGCTTCGTCATTTCAGTTCTTTCCTCTGAAAAGCAAGGATCTGTGACACATGCCATGGACCACATGTACCACTTGGTTGGTTCATCTCTAGCATATATCAAGTTCTTGGCCAAACCTAGGTCTTTCCACCACCTGTATATAATTACATATATGTCATTACGTTAATTAATTGGACCTTGAGAAGCAGTAATATTGATATAGATATATTTATGATATTATATGATATGAGCTTTGTAGCATGACAACATGTATCATGCTCAATTCAATGTACATATTGAAGTATCCGAATCAAATTATATCAGATAGGAGTATTAAATAGGTACTAAAACTGAAGTAACTCACTTAGACACTGCATATATCTCCTTCAGGTTGATGGAGTTAACTATTTGGGTATCAATTTTCGATAGGTCTAGTAGAGGCATCCACCATCCTTTATGAAGTTGGGAATTTCGAAGTGGGAATTTTGTGGGTGTGAACCTCGATAAACTCTTGTGAATTGGGTACTTCAGAGTATTTGCAATAATAACATTAGCTTCATGTTGGTCATGGAATCTTGATATCCTCGACTTAAGAAGATGGTGGGTTAAGTTCCCAGCTTCTTCAAGATCATCTTCTCCTTCTATGCTTAATTGGGAGGCTTCAAACAGTTCAATTAAGCCTTCAACATTTCCCCAGAATTTCTGCTTCAGCCTTCCCTTCACGTCCTTGAAGTTTTCAAAAACATGATCTGCATCAGATTAAAAAAGAGCCACTCAATTTTTATGTCCAAGAACAGTATTCGAATAATTGACATATATTTAACTTCTAGGACGTCATATCTAACACATCAATATCCGTAGACACATAATATCATAAAGTACATTATTTTTGGCTCGCTATACCTTATGCTAATTATTATTACATCTTCGTCACTTTGGGATTTTGATTTTGTTTCCAAACGTTTATCATTTTAGAATTTTAATAAAGTATTAATTATTTTTTACCGAAACATGTCTTCTGTGTGTATAAGTCCAAAATGGCAATTATTTGAGAATGGAAGGAGTAATTATATTTTGGTGGGATAACACATGTACATCACCTGAATCCACATTACAACTTTGTTGTCTGAACAATCGAAATTGAAGTGCAACTTCAGAGAGCTGAAGATCATTATCTGTGCCGCCATAGCGGCAAGTTCCGAGCTTGAGATAGTGCTTTTGGATTGTAACTTGAATCTCCTCGTCAAAGTAGTGATCAATACCTAACCTTTGAATCATATCAATAATATATAAACCTTCAACTGAATTCTTTCTTGCTTTCTCAACGAGGATTTTCCTAACCTTCTTCAGTTCTTTTGCATGTCTAATATGAATATCATCCTAAAAATAGAAAAAAGATTATGCAGAATAATATAAAATTCTTGTAAATATATTATATATCGCCATAAACAACGAAAAACTATGCATGCAAATATAAGTCCCCAATATATTTGTCACACAAATAAATAAGTAATTAAAACTATGCAACATTTTCGCCATTACAAAGTTCAGTAAAGATTAATGATAAAGAAAAATAAGTAAAGAACTAAATGATTATCAATGAGCTTTAGTTTAATGGCTTTGAAGTTATCCCTTGGATTAAGAAATACCAATTCAAACATTACTTCGAGTCAAACTTAACAAAAAAAAAATTCAAGTCATAAAATGATTTCACGCCCCAGATTAAGAAAGAATCCGTATAGAACTTGAAAGGAAAAAAGAAAGAAAGAAAAGAAAACGCGTGAAAGAGTTCAGATATAATTCACTCACGTTGATTGTTGATCTGGCTTTTGCAGAAGGAGCGATGTTTTGGTGCATGGAAATAAAAAAATTGGCTCTGCTTTGAGAGTCAGTGTTAGAGACACGTGTTCTGGGATTGGTTCTGCAAATATCTGAGATTTGCTTCGGAAAAAATGGCGACTTAAGGGTGTAAGGGTGAGAGAGGGACATGGCTAAATAATGAGCAAAATGAATTAATATATTGCTTTCAGATTTGATTTAGTGGTCCAAAGATGGAGAGATCCTTGGAATCATAGAGTGAGGGAGACGAACCGTTTACTATACATAGAGAAGCTGGGTGGTTAGAACGTAAACAAGTCCGTTACTTTAAGAAAAAGAATCCAAATTGACTTCTACAAGTCTGGTCCCAGCATTTATTTATCTTGTTTCTTTCAAGAACAAAATTGGGTGATGATAAGAAAAAAAAGAACAAAATCAAACATATTGTTCAATCTCTTATTTATCATAGTGAAACGGAAGTAACTAAGTAACTCCCTCCAACCATTGTAACTTCCTCGAACCATTTAATCCAAGAAACTCCTGTCTTTCTGTCCCTGTAGTAACTCCCTTCTTTATTTTTATAATCTTTGTCAATTTCAAATTGCAATCTAATGCTGGATTAATGTAATAAACCCCCCAATTAGAATAAATAAGGTACCTTTGTATGCTTTCGAGAGCAATCAGAATAGAAATTCATTTCCCTCATTTGAGAGTTGCCTCTTTAGCTATTGAGCCATTTTGGTATTGGAGTAAGATTAGAGAGCGTCCAGAGATGAGAGAAGTGAGAGAGCCATCAAAAAATTGGTCTAAAAGTGAGGTTTCCCTGAGTTTCACAACTATCATCATTGAAAACCCCATTTGCAGTCACTTTTTAGCCAAATGGACATCACCATCATGCTTGGAAGGTCGAAAAACCTATAACTAGAGAGTTTTGCCATTGTCTAAAGATCCACGTGCCGTCATTCCACATGTTGCCCATGACCCAGCCAAGTCTTCCATGTGCCACCCATGTGCTAGACCGAGGTTGAAGATGACCATGTCAGTTGCCACATTAGTATTGAGATGTCCAGTTAGCGACACATCAATCAATAGCCGCTTGCCACGTGTCAATTGTTCCACGTAAGCACCCTAGTCAGCCAATTTTCCTAAAATTGCATTTTGACTCTTTAACTTTTTTGAAATTTCCTTTCATTCCCAAAACTTTCTAAAATTTTATTTTGACCCCTGAACTTTTCAAAAATTCTACTTCACCCCTATATTTCCTGAAATTCTACTTTTGCCCTTAAATTTTCTGAAATTTCTATTTGACCCCTAAACTTCTACAAAATTATGCTAAAACCCTATACTTTTTGAAATTTCGCCTCCACTCTAAATTCCAAAAAAAAAAAAAACTACTTTGACCTATTTTCTCCTAAATATACCTCTAAACCTTACCAAAACCTTTTCAAAACCCAAAACTTCAATTTTATTCTACCTTAGCCTACAAAATGCCTCCAAGATACAAACCTATGCATGAAGTTGAGATTGAAGAGTTGAGAAATCAAGTTCAATTGCTATAGGAGCTTGTGAATGTCCAACGAGTCTAATTGGAGAAGTAAGGAAGGCAAAGAGGAGAAGATTCAGATAGTAGTGACACTCTATCAGATGGTAATTACTATCCTCAGAGACCAATAGTTCACAGCAGTGATATCAAAGTTGAGATACTAGACTTTGAAGGAAAGTTCCAACCAGATGAATTTATAGATTGACTCCAAATAGTGGAACGAGTATTTGAATACAAAGAGGTTCCAGAAGATCGAAAAGTGAAGATTGTTGCCGTCAAACTCAAGAAGCATGCCTTCATTTGGTGGGAAAATCTCAAGAAGAAGCGAGAGCATGAAGGCAAAAGCAAGATGCAGACATGGGAGAAGATGCGCAGCAAGCTTACTCGTAAGTTCCTTCCTGAACATTATTACTAAGATAATTTTATTCAATTGCAAAATCTATGCCAAAAGTCTTTGTTTGTGGAAGAATATACTAGGGAATTTGAGAAGCTCATGATGAAGTATGATATTCAAGAAAAGGAAGAGCAAACGATAGCCCATTATCTTAAAGGGTTGAACACTAATATCGCTCATCTAGTCCAGCTTCAGCAATATTAGACTCTAGATGATGTCATCTATCTAGCTATCCGTATCGAGAAACAATTGCCCAAAAAGTGCTCCTATCGACCGAGTTCCTCTATCAAAAGTTTTTTTGATGGCTACAAAACACAAGTTCAACAACCTAGTTCTTTGAGCAAGCATCCACCTAAGGCTGCCAAGGGAATCTAGCTCCAAATCACCTAGGTGTTTCAAATGCCAAGGGTTCGACCATATTGCTACAGAATGTCCCAACCACAAAGTTGTTACCATTGTTGAAGGGGAAGCTTATGCAGCATCTGATGAAGAAAAAAAGGTTGTCTTTGATGAGGAAAAGCTAGTACTTGAAGAGAAAGAGCCGGTGTATGATGAAGAATTTGTTTTTGCTGATTATAGAGAATCATTGGTGATTAGACAAAGTTTGCATGTAGCAAAAATAAAAGAGGAACCATGGCTTCAACATAATATCTTCCATACTCATTGCATGGCCCAGGGAAAAGTTTGTGATGTCATCATTGACAATGGAAGCTGTGAGAATGTAGTGTCCAACTACATGGTGGAGAAGTTGAATTTGACTACTCAAGCTCATCCACATCTATACAAATTACAGTGGCTCAACAAGGGAAGAGAGGTAAAAGTTTCTAAGCAATGTCTTGTTTCCTTTTCAATTGGCAAGAAGTATCAAGATAAAGTTTGGTGTGATATTATTCCTATGGATTCTTGTCATCTTCTTTTGGGAAGACCTTGGCAATATGATCATTGTGCTCTATATGATAGTCATGCAAACACCTATTCCTTTGAGAAGGATTGGGTGAAAATCAAGCTAACTCTACTGCCGCCTAGTGACTATATCCAAAGCAAAAAGGAATCTAAGTCATTAGTTTTCTTAGTCACCAAGAAGTAGCTCAAAGTGTCGAAGGTGGAAGCCCAGACCCTAGGTCTTGTTCTATTGTTTGAGTCAAACAATGGATTCACTGTTCTACCAAAAGTTGAATAGTTATTAACTAAGTTTTCATATGTGATTCCAGATAAGATTTCTTCAGGATTGCCGCCCATGCGAGACATCCAACATGCTTTGGACTTTGTTCCAGGAGTCATAATTCCTAATAAGCCTATTTACAGGATAAGTCCACCAGAACATGCTGAGGTATAATGTCAAGTTGAAGAGTTATTGAAGAAAAGATTGATTCGTGAAAGTGTCAGTCCTTGTGCTGTACCTGTACTCTTAGTACCCAAGAAGGATGGGAGCTGGAGAATGTGTATTGATTGTTGGGCAATCAACAAAATCACCATAAAGTGTTTGTTTTTGATTCCATGACTAGATGATTTGTTAGACCAGCTACATGGTGCCGCTATCTTTTCTAAGATTGACCTTCGCAAGGGATATCATCAGTCTGAATTAGGTCGGGAGATGAATGGAAGACTGCTTTTAAAACAATGGATGGTTTGTATGAGTGGACTGTGATGCATTTTGGGCTAACAAATGCTCCTAGCACATTCATGCGACTGGCGAATTAGGTACTTCACCCCTTCATCGGCAAATTTGTTGTTGTTTACTTTGACGATATTTTGTTTATAGTAAAAATAGAGAAGAGCATATAGAACATCTACGACAAGTATTGCAGACCCTATGAGAGCAAAAACTATATGCCAATTTGAAGAAATGTTCCTTTTTGACTGACAAAGTGATTTTTCTAGGTTATATTATCACTGCTGAGGGTGTTTGAGTTGACCCAAGTAAAATTGAAGCCATTAATAGATGGTCAACTCCATAATCAATCCAAGATGTTTAAAGCTTTCATGGACTAATGTCCTTCTATTGGAGGTTTATTAGAAACTTTAGTTTTGTTGCCACACCACTTACTGATTGCATTAAGGGTGATGAGTTTCAGTGGACAGAGCAAGCCCAGAAAATCTTTGAGGAGTTGAAGAGGCGTTAGACAGAAGCACCTGTGATAGCCTTTCCAAACTTTGACCAAGTGTTTGAAGTTAGCTGTAATGCTTTCAACATTGGAATTAGTGCTATTCTAGGCAAAGAAGGAAATCCAATTGCCTTCTTTAGTAAGAAACTCAATGATGTCAAGCTCAAATACTCTACCTATTAGAAGGAGTTCTATGCCACTGTTCAAGCTTTACATCATTGGAGTCATTATTTGCTGAGTAAAGAATTTATTCTCTACTCTGATCGTGAAGCTCTTAAGCATTTAAATTCTCAATAGAAGATCAGTCGTAGACATGTTGCTTGGAGTGACTTCATGCAATCTTATCCATTCCTACTCAAGCACAAAGCTGGAATTATGAATTCAGTAGCCAATGCACTCAATCATCATCATGCTTTGCTATCTACTATTCAAACTAAAGTTGTTGGGTTTGAGACATCAAAGAGTTGCATCAAGATGACCCTGATTTTTGTGGAATATGGAATGCCACTAAAGATCAACCTTTCCAGTTGTATTACAGGCATGAAGGGTTCCTATTCCAAGGAAAAGCCCTATGTATTCCTCAATGCTCACTACGTGAGGCAATTATTTGGGAAGCCCATGATGGTGGATTAGCAGGACACTTTGGTCATGACAAAACTATAGCCTTAGTGAAAGAGAATTTCTATGTAAACAAGCACATATAATGATGCAAAACCTGTCATTTGGCTAAGTCTAAAAGACAAAACACGGGTCTATACATGCCTCTTCCTATTCTTGAAGCTCCTTGGGAAGATGCAAGTATGGATTTTGTCCTTGGACTACCTTGGACTCAAAGATAGAAAGATTAAATCAAGATTGTTGTGGATTGATTTTCAAAAATGGCATATTTTATTCCATGCCAGAAGACAAATAATGCTATTCAAGTTGCGGATTTGTACTTCAAGAGACTATTCGTCTCCATGGCATTCCTAAAATGATCACTTGTATTAGGGATGCCAAGTTTTTAAGCCACTTTTGGAGGAATTTGTGGAAAAAGATGGGAACCAAGCTTCAATTCAGCAGTGTTAGCCATCCCAGATGGAGGAACAAACTAAAGCAGTGAATCAGATTCAGATTCTTGGAAACCTCCTTTGAAGCTATGTTGAGAAGAATTTAAAGCAGTAGGATCTTGTCCTTGCATAGGTTGAGTTTGCCTACAATAACTTAATTACTCAAGCCACTAGGAGATGTTTATTTGAAGTGGTTTATGGTAACCATCCACTTAGCCTATTGGATCTGACTCCTTCATCTGACAAGCAATATTATAGTGTTGATGTAGATTAGAGGGCAAAAGAAATCATGAAGCTACATGAACAAGTTCGCGAGCGAAATTTGAAAGTAGAACTTGAGATACAAGGCTCAACGTGATAAGCATTGAAAACGGCAAACTTTTCAAGTAGGAGACTTGGTGTGGATTTACTTACATAGAATGATTTTCAAAACAACCAAATGCCAAGTTATCACCACGCCCTGATGGACCATTTAAAGTGGTACAAAAGATCAATGACAATGCCTACAGAGTTGAGCTACTTGGCACTTACAGAGTTTCTGCTACCTTCAATGTTGCTGATTGAAATGGAAGTAACCCATATCTTGATGATGATGCAGATTTAGACTTGAGGATGAGTTTCGTCCAACTCGAGGAGGATGAAACAGAAGTAACTAAGTAACTCCCTCCAACTGTTGTAACTTCCTCTAACCATTTAATCCATGAAACTCCTATTTTTATTTCCTTGTACCCTTCTTTATTTTTGTAACCTCTGTCAGTTTCAAATTACGATCTAATGCTAGATTAATGTATTAAAGCCCCTAACTAGTATAAATAGGGAACCTTTGTATGCTTTTGGTAGCAATCAAAATAGAAATTCATTTCCCTGATTGGAGAGTTGCCTCTTTAGCTACTGAGCCACATAGTGACACTTTGATACGCGAATTCAAGTTGATTGATTTAGATTTAGGTCACTCAACAAATCTATCAATACACACACATATATGTACACTCCATCTTCTTATAGAATAATTGGAACATACAAAATATAAGTTATTTTGTGAGTATTAAATATTTATTTTCATGTTTATCCCTTATTAAATAATTATGTTGGAGAGAGATTAAAAAATATATAATTAAGATGTGTTGTAATTTAAAAAATAATTATGTTGGAGACAGATTAAAATTTTTTTGTTACTTTTAATTGTTTTATTGTTATATGTAAATCACTTAAAAATAACTTATCATAGAGAATAAAAGGAGTAATCTTTGTGCATTATTAGGAGCCACCTCTATTTCACTAATATTTTAAAAAGGAAGACAACCTATATTTGATACGTATTAGATATATGATGCTTATACCATATTTCATGATATGTATAATAAATATATTCTTATTTTTCTTCTACACAATGTTTCAAAATGACTTAAATTTTATAGAAAAATTCAATTTTTAGTTTCTTAATTATTTTAGATATCTTCATATTAATTATAAAATACTTGTTCAAAACTCAAATTTTTTATATTTTTTTATACATTAATTTATTGAACGTATTATAAATTATATATATATATATATCTCATACCTATTGTTAGCAAGGCTGACTTCCCAAGATGGGGGTGAATTGGGAAGATTGAAATTTTTCTGCACAAAGTGAAATGGGTGAAGATAGCACAGTGTAATGGAAGCAACGTATAAAACAGAGCAAGCTGAAAAGTAAAGATAAGGAAAGGAAGACTCAGTAATTTATCCTAGTTCGGTCTATCCATTTGACCTACGTCCAGTCCCCAAGACAAATCTTGAGATTTTTCACTATACAGCAAGAATTCAACGGGCTTCTTGCTAATGCCACAGTACAACGAGTATGCTCTGTTTCTGGAGCTTTCTCAATCTCTCTAAGCACTTCTACAATGTGCTTTCCAATCCCCTTGTGATTTCCCCTCACAAGTAAATCTATCTTCCAGATGAAGAGTATATTTTTTACAAAGATATAACTCTCTTGAGTAAAGTAGATATGAAGGTTAAAGTACAAATATTAAAGTTGAGAGGTTAAAAGCTTTTGAGAAGAAGATTTGGCAGAAATTCGGTATATACAAGTTTGATTCATTTTTCACAACTTCAAATGATATTGTATTTATAGATTTTGGCCTTAACTATCCGTTAGAAACTAAATCTATCTGTTGGGGAAGTTATCCAACGGTTACTCTGAAAAACTATCCGTTTACCAACCGCATTTAATGTTTCTGACATACTGAAATTCGAATTTTGGTTGGTCAACAGACGAATTTCGAAGGAACCAAAAGTTAAAGCTTCCAACGTTACAGCACGAAGTTTGTCTGTTCATGAAGTGAAATTTGAATTTTGAAACTTACAAAATATTTTCACAATGTGACATATGAATTTTCAAGAAGAAAGTTTTTCGGTTAAGAGTGAACAGTGTTTTCAATTTTCTACAGTGCCTTCAAAATTTGAATTTTGGAACCCCAAAATTTGTCTGTCTGTAGAACGTTCAAGGAGGTACAGTAGTTCACTTTCTTCGAAATTTGAATTTTGAAGGAGTGAAGTTTGTCTGTCAGAGAGATTCTTTTCAGACTAACTTCAACATTCGAAGTTACAAAACTCTGTCATTCGTATGTCAACATTTCATTCCAACAGACTCACAACCTTAACTTCTGAAATTCAAATTTTAATGTTCAAAGTTCGTCTGACAGAAAGCAATTTTGAAACTTAAATTATTCTTGATCTCAGATGAACTTTAACATTATTTCAGACGAATTTTTTGTATTTTCATAAGTTGTATTTTGTCTGAAATTCGAATTTTGAAGACTCAAAGTTCGTCTGTTTCAAAGAAGCCACTATCAGACTTATATGAAAATTCGAATGTTGGAAAGCCAAAGTTCGTCTGTCAGATAGTATTCTTTGAAACTCAATTTCATCTTGATTTCAGATTATTTCAGATGAATTTCTTTGGTCTTCTCAAACTGCATTTTATCTTAAATTAGAATTTTGAAGATCTAAAGTTCGTTTGTCACTAAAATGTTTCTTTCAGACTTAGATGAAAATTCGAATTTTGGAGAAGAAAATTCGTCTGACAGAGAGACATCTCTTCAGACTTATTTAGTTTTAGCCCGAAATTTGAATTTCCTAAGGCAAAGTTCGAATTCCCAACATGCTAGTTCAGTTTAAATTTTCAAACTTCGTCTGTTTGTGAGTATCTTTCAAATAAGTCAAGATTTAACATAAAATCAAGGTTTAAAAATATCTTTTCCTCAAATCAAAAGTTTTTACCCATTCATAACTAAAGCTAAAGATCCTACAGTAGATCTAGCAGCAATTACTTAGAAATCCTTCACTTGAAACACTTTAAGCTCCTTTGATATCTTCAATCCAAGTTCTTGTATGTTGGTTTGGAATCATCAAAACTCTTGATTCAACACCTATATCCTTAAATTTTAAAATTTGTCATATCCAACATATTGTATTGTGCTATTAGTGATACTCACATATACATCTATGCATCATAGGGAGCCACACTATTTATAAGGAATCATGCAGCTCCTAGCATCTTTAGACTGTTTCCTTAACATTCTTTTAAAAAAAAAATTATCAACATATTTTACTTTCAAATTTCAAATATATGTCCTTTTTATTTTCAATTTATATAAAACAACAATATATAATTCAAATTCAATTTCTTTTGTAGATTTTGCGCCCATCAATCAATTTAATTTTTAATCTTGATGTAGCTTTTTTTACTTAACATTATATATATAGAACATCCGGTACATTGCACAAGGACATTTTCTAGTTTATGAAGAGAATAACTTGTTATATGTTTTATGTTCTTTGTTGACAAAAATAATATGTCAAATTACGTCATTAATTTTATCTCATCGGATAATTTATCATAAACCAAATGTATTTCATCTGCAGTACTAATTCTATCAATATAATTATGAATTTTACTATCCAACTTTTTTATTTCTTATAGATATAAGTGTATTATTTAATGATAGAAAATAATCCCTTTAGTTCTTAATATAAAAAGACATTTTACAAGTTCCTCACATATCTTAAGAAAAGAAATTTACATTGATTTTGTTAAAAAACTTCAATATTTTTTACGATTTGCCATTATTAATTAAATTATTTCTTGTACTTCCTATAAATTTTATTTCTTACCTATTAATTATAAATCAAGAGCATGAATAAAAAAAATAATTAATGTACTAGACAACCCTACAAGATATCCTATATTTTGTACTAAACAATAGTTATAGAAGTTGTCATATATTTAGAACCAGAGGGAGTATAAAATTTATAAAAAAAATTACTTCTTCCATCTTATATTATAAGGTAACATTTAGGATTTTACGTATATTAAGAAATGAAAATAATATACTTAAATTCTTCAAAAACACTAAAACATTTCTATTTTACACATATTAAATACTCTTCTTTTTATAATTCTAACTCAATTTATAATACTATACATTATATTAATGAGGGGTAAAAGTGACATATAAGGTCATATTGTCTTATATTATGAGACAAAACACCTACTTATTGCTTTATAATATTGGATTGAGGGAGTACATTATTCAAACATCATGAATAATATAACTTATTCTTTAGACTTTAATGTGATATAAAGAACAATAAATGTCTAGTAAAATACAATTACTTCTTTAGCATGTTTCTTTGATCCTCATGAAAGCTCGACATTAAAAAATTATTACCGCACTAAAAATATCATTATCATCTTTATTATTTCCTCCTCTTTGTAAAAATTATCACTTATAGTTTTTAAAATTTTTTCACAATATTTATCATTTTAAAATTTTAATAAAATATTAATTACTTATTTTTTTAATTTTTTTATTAATATCAAATAGATCATTTAAATTAAAATTATTTTAATAAAATACTGTTAAATTTTATAATATAGGCTGACATGTTTTTGGATTATCGTGACTCATGAGAGGACAAGTTTCCCACCTAACGCGAAAAACACATGATCCTGCATATGGGTACGTAGTTCATGATTCACTCCACTTGGAATTGTGGCTCCAAATTTCAATAAAACATGAATCACAAAATTAAAGGTCTAATTTACTAGGGACCACTTGGAATTGTGGCTCCAACGGCATTTCCGAAATTAAACCCGCAACGCATAATTAGAGTGAAAAAAAAGAAACGAAAGAATGAATTTAATTATGTGGTGTAGTAGTTATTCATATGATTTTCTTAAATGAAAGTTCGATGTGAATTGTAACCAAAAAAAAAAAAACAAAGAAAAAATAAAAACGAATTATGTGAATCTCATATAGAAACTTAATAACTACAAATAAAATATCTTTTTTCATTTTTTGACCAGAAAAAATAAATATATATATATCTTATAAATCATTAATACTAATATCATTCAATACTTTAAAAAACTGCAAATTTGCAATGAAAAAAATTTCATCCCAAGTTTGTTGTAAACTTTAGTGATAAAAAATTTGGCCACAAAATATTTTGATGTTAAGTCTTAGGGGTGCATTAAAAAAAAATAGTCTAAGCAAATCCGGTTTAATTTGAGGATACCTCTCTCGATGCGTGACTTTGTGACAGATTCAGTAATTGATGAAAATTCCATTGCTGACTTTCGATTATTAATAATTTTATATTATAATTTTTGCAATGGATCGAATTGATGTTTGTTGGATGACACATTTTAATATTTGTCCACCTTGATGAGTGTGGCAAAAGCCCAAGCCCAATAGCTTGTGGGCTACAATATGGAAAAAAATGGGAGGGAACAATAAATTGCTTGAAACAATGAGTTGAGGGAGAGGTGTGGCTGGGTGTGTGTCCTTATAAAGATACCTCTCTCTCATTAAGTGTGTGCATGATTAAGAACCATTTTTTTGCTCTAGTGTTTTATCTATTGTGAAAGTTATTTGGAGTTCCATTTGGTGAACTAGAGAACTACATGAGCTTTTCCTTTGAAGACTGGATTGAGATACTCAACAAGTAAGTTTATTGTAATCTCATTTTATTTCTATCATTGGCATAAGAGCCTTTAGAAACTGGGCCAATCTTTTTCTATAAAAGGGCCAATTTTTTTTACACGCTATGCTATTTGCATATTCAATGCCTATTGTGATTGTGCTTCAGCCATTTGCTTTTGCCACTATCTCACTTGTTTGAACTACTCTCTGTCAATATATATTTGCATTCAGTTTCTATGATTAATTGTGAATGCAATTTATTGTGAATACCAATAAATTTTGGGAGGATTAGATTTCTATACAAGAATCCCAAAACATTTGAGACACATAACAACACAAAACCATTTTTATCCCTGCAAATGACCTTACTGAGAACACGTTGCTATACCAAATAGAAACTTGAAAAGGGGTTCCCTAAAATTGCTATTTTTCGAAAGAATAGCTACCATCTACACATAGAAAATGAAAAGATGAAACCAATGACACCCAAATCATCACCAACGATAGTTGGAGATGCGAGCTATTAGGTTTAATATAATATAAGTTTTAACGATGATAAATGTAGAATAATAAGAAATAAATGTATCATATTTGTCTCACATATATTTTGTTCCTAAAAGAAGTAAAATGTGCATTGACATATGTTTAATTGTATTTATAATATATATATCATGCTATGTACTAATATATCTACTATACTTTTATATTTTATAATACAAGTTGAATATATAATTGGAGTAACTACATGGTTTGTAAATATAATACATTAAATGTATGATTGTCTAAGAAAGAAGAGTAAGTATTGGAATAAAGAAAGGAAAATCAATATCATGTCTAACTCAAAGAAGAAAAAGAGAAATAATGTTCTAAGAATTGAAGATTCGTAGGGAGCATGCCAAGAATGGAGTGACCAAGTAAAAGTGAAGCATAATTTTTGAAGACCAAGCTATTAGGTATATTTTGCTTTCACTTAGGTCTTGAGGTGATTTAATTTTTGAAATTTATTTAATCTTATTACCATATGTCTTAAATAAGTTAAATTAAGTAAATCTGAATATCAGTATGAGTTTAAGCTTGTTAGATTTAAATATTTTAGACTAATAGACGAATTTTACGTATGATTCATGTTTATTTTGTGTAAAATTTGCACTTTACTTATTAAAGTTCAAAGTTACAGAGGTTTAATATTTGATAGACAAATTTCAAATCTGAAATTTGAATTTCAGGCTAAACGTAGTTAGTGAAAGTGTGCAAAATTAGAATAAAGTTTAGTTAAAATTCGACTGTAAGTGAGGTTCAAAATGAGTTCAAAGTCACAGCCTTTGTCAGACAAACTTTGAACTTCAAACTGCAAACTTCATAGCGAAGAACTTTCCTGTCATATTGAACATGCTTTTGTTAGATGAATTTCAGTTTCAAAAATTCAAATTTTGAGAGCATTGTAAAAACTTGAAGCAATTGTTCAAATCTAATAGATGCACTTCCAACATGAAAGTTCAAATGTTTAAACCTCGAGCTAACTTTGGAATTCTTATCATAGCTCAAAGTTTGAATTTTGCCTGCTAAAATTCGAATTTCAATGTTCAATTTTAAACATATAACTATGTTGATTCTATGAAATTTGTTTGTTGAGCCCCAAAATTCAAACTTTGGTGTACCAGATGCATTTAATGCCGTTGGTGAATGATTCTTTTTGTAAAGTAATGGTTAGAACTTGTGTTCAACAGATAGATTATGTGTCTAATGACTAGTTTAGCCACAAATCTATGAATAGAACTTCATTTGAACTTATGGGTAACAAATTTAAGTAAGTTATGTGCCAAAATACTACTGCAATGGATTAAATTGTTTTGTGTGAGCATTCAATACTAAAATCACCTCATTAGGGTGAGCTTCAATGTATTATCCACTCTTAAGAAGAGTTTCAATTCTATAATATTTCTTTCTACAATTTCTGGGTAAAATCTAGTGTGAGGAAACACTAAGGGAAATTACACATCTTGTAAGGGTGTGGAGATAATAGCTTCATAGTGCCTTATAAAACTTGTGGGATGTACTGAGACTTTACAAGTGTTAGGATCAAACTTGTGGGATATATTGGAAAATCTCAAGTGATGGCTTGAGGACTGCATGTAGTCCAAGTAGATTGGGTTGAACCAGTATAAATCTTTGTGTTTACCTTTCATTTTCTCATTTCATCTATCTAGTTTATCATACTTTGTTCGTCCCTGTTCTGCTACAACATTTGGTGAAACTGGGCTGTACTTCAAAAGAGGCAAAAATTTGTATCACCCAATTCATCCCCCTTTTAGCTGACCAACCAACCTAACAATTGGTATCAGAGTTTTGACTCCCACCAAAGGATCTAATCATCCAGGAACAAGATGACTAGCTTTGAAGAAGGAACTCTTCTAGATGATGTTAGCATGTGCAAAACATCAGGCTTTATTAGACAAAATTACACATACTGGAAGATAAACATGAAGCTCTTCTTGAATTTTCTGGACCTGAATATGTAGGAAATCATAGAGAATGGAGATTTCATTCCAATGAAGAGGAATGAACAGGGGCAGACTGTTGAAAAACTAAGTGCAAAATAAAATGATGAAGAATAAAGAAGAGTGCTACTAAATACAAATGCTCAATGTAACACACCTCATGGTATTTGTTTTGGCATTATGTGCAGCACTAGAGAAAACAGGACGGAGGAAGGTTCAAGTGGGGCAGAAAAGAGCCTCACGCCACAGCGAGAAGCAGGGCTGCTGCGGCAAGAGCCATTTCTAGCGGCATGTTTTTCAGCTGAAGGCGTGGCGCTGCGGTGAGCTGTCCTAGAGCCGCAGCGAAAGTTGAGAAACTTGGTTAAATTGGAATCATTTCAGACAATCAAAAAGAAAGAAAATGAAGGGAGTAACGAGGAGCTCTGCTAGGGTTCAAGATTTTTGGCATTTAGGAGTGATTTTCAAACCTTGTAAATTTGGATTCATGTTGATAAGTGATCCCTACTCTTCCCTCTCCATGTTCTTCAGTTTAAACTTAGGATTTTTCAGTTATATGTAGGGATTTCCGGCTTCGGCCGAAATTCACCAATTGAAATAGATGGAATGGGATTAATGGAGTGTGATTTGGTGTTCTTGTTGCTTGGGTATGAGTTTTGAAGGGATTATGTATGATTTGAGCTTAATCCTAGGTTATTTTTGATTAGGGCTCTTGGGAATCATAAGTGTATGGGATTGTTGGGTGTTTGAATGGTTCCTAGGAGCTTATTGATGCATGAAAAGGGTATTAGAACCTTGGGTTAAGCTAAAGTAGTTGAATTGTGATATTTGGTTTAATGGTATATGTTGTTAATTGAGGAATTGTGATATTGTGAAGGTTGTTTGGTTGACTGAGAGGGATTCAAGTGTGTTAGACAACTCGAGAAGTTCGTGGAATCTGCGTGTATGGTATTGACAACCTGAGGTAACCGGGTGTTTGTTTGTATTGTATTATTTGTATTTTATGATAGTACATATATTTGTGTATATATGCATGTTTCTTTCATACCACGATATAGATATGTTTGTGTATACTGTTTTCTATATATATCATGGTATGGACACAGCTAGATGATGACTATGATGATCATGATTATGATGATGATGAATAGAGATGATGATATTGACATGACATGACATGATACATACATGACATTGTGACATGAGAATGATGATTATATGATAATACATGAGCATCACCACATGACATTGTGAGATTGTGATATATGGTGGATTGGGTGGTGATGATATAATATATGATATGATTATGATGATATATGTTAGGGAGGATAAGGATGGGATCCCTGAGACTAAATCACCTCCTATGGCCAAGAGGGAAAGGCGCACAATGGACTATACCTTTCCTAAATTGCTACCAATTCGTGGTGAGAAAGAGGAAGGAGAATCATAATCCGAACATTAGTGTTACATTTGGCTGGGTGCACTCATAGGTGGTGAGCTTGGTGATATCCCGAAATCAGTCTTGTTATGACGACAGCTTATGGTTCTAGCTGTGTGTGAGGGAGACATGCATTACATTCATTTCACATTGCATTCATGGATTGTATGAGTTATATATGTATATATATATGTGTGTGGTTGTTCCTGGTTACTGAGACATCATCTCACACCCCTCTCCCATGAACTAACATTTCAGGTGACGATTCTGGCACTAGTCCTAAGAAGACGAGGGAGTAGCATCTGACGTGGGAATACTAGGTCTATATAGTTTATGTTTATTTGGATAATGTATCTTGTGCCAAGTAGGATATAATGTTTTGTAATGGATGTATGACATGGATGAGGATTGTTATGAATGGATGTTGTATGTATGGTTATGTATATGGAATTGTGTTCTATGTGATGTGTATATTGGATGGTGGTTCAGGGTGTTGAGTAGTCAGTGTGGTAGTGTGTGTGAGCCTAGAGTGGATTTAGGCCTGGTTGGTGTGTTTTAGAGCCTTTAGGCCATTTTGTTAAATGGGGTTCAAGTGGGTCAAATCTCAGAGGAATGGTTCCTTTGAGGGGAAACCTCTTTGGACAAGCTGATTAAGTGGTTTTGGACCTGTGTAAATGGTCTTGAGTAGTTGAATTGCCTTTGGTGGCAAATGGGGGTTGTAAGTTGTAAATTTTGATCAAAAGTGGTTAAAATGGTGTCAGGTGTGCAGAATCTCCATACAAAGTTAGATTGAAGTAAAAGTGGTGTCTATGGATAAATTGAGACTAGATTGACTTGTAGGAGTTGGAATCAGGTCAATTGGAAGATGGAGCATAATGTTATGTGCGTAGGAAGTTCACCCCAGTGTGGAGTTTTTGCTGGTGTGGAAATTTGGAGGGGGCATTGCGGTGTCAGTGTCTAGGCCGCTGTTAGTAAGGCTGACTTCCCAAGATGGGAGGTGAATTGGGAAGATTGAAATTTTTCTGCACAAAGTGAAATGGGTGAAGATAACATAGTATAATGTAAACAACATATAAAACAGAGCAAGCTAAAAAGTGAAGGTAAGGAGAAAAAGACTCAGTGATTTATCCTGGTTCGGTCTATCCACTTGACCTACGTCCAGTGCCCAAGACAACTCTTGAGATTTATCCACTATACAGCAAGAATTCAACGGGCTTCTTGCTAATGCCACAGTACACGAGTATGCTCTGTTTCTTGAGCTCTCTTAAACACTCTAAGCACTTTCACAGTGTGCTTCCCAATCCCCTTGTGATTTTCCCTCACAAGTAAATCTATCTTCCAGATGAAGAGTAGATTGTTTACAAAGATATAACTCTCTTGAATAGAGTAGATATGAAGGTTAAAGTACAGATATTGAAGTTAGAGGGTAAAAGCTCTTGAGAAGAAGTTTTGACAGAAATTCGGTATATACAAGTTAGATTCGTTACCCACAACTTCAAATGATGTTCTATTTATAGTTTAGGGTCTTAAATGTCCGTTAGAGACAAAATCTATCCGTTGTGAAATTTATTCAACGGTTACTCTGAAAAACTATCCGTTAACCAACTGCATTTAATGCTTCTGACATACTGAAATTTGAATTTTGGTTGGTCAACAGATGAATTTCGAAGGAACCGAAGGTTAAAGCTTTCAACGTTACAGCACGAAGTTCGTCTGTTCATGAAGTGAAATTCAAATTTTGAAACTTACAAAACAATTTCACAATGTGACATACGAATTTTCAAGAAGAAAGTTTTCCGGTTAAATGTGAACAGTGTTTTCAATTTGCTACAGTGCCCTCGAATTTGAATTTTGGAAGCTCAAAATTCGTCTGTCCATTGAACGTTCAAAGAGGCACAGTAGATTACTTTCTTCGAAATTCGAATTTTGAAAGGGTGAAATTCGTCTGTCAGAGAGACTCTTTTCAGACTAACTTCATCATTTGAATATCGTAAGTTCTTATCATTCGTATGTCAATGTTTCACTTTAACAGACTTAAGAACTTAGCTTCTAAAATTCGAATTTCAATGTTCAAAGTTTGTCTGTCAGAGAGCAGTTTTGAAACTTAAATCATTCTTGTTCTCAGATAAACTTTAACATTGTTTCAGACGAATTTCTTCCATTTTCATAAGTCGTGATTTGTCTGAAATTCGAATTTTGAAGACTCAAAGTTCGTCTGTTTCAAAGAAGCTCCTTTCAGACTTATATGAAAATTCAAATTTTGGAAAGTTAAAGTTCGTCTGTCAGAGAGCATTTTTCAAACTCAATTTCATCTTGATTTCAGATGAACTTTTACATTGTTTCATACGAATTTCTTCTATTTTCTCAAGTTGTGTTTTGTCTGAAATTCGAATTTTAAAGATGCGAAGTTCGTCTGTCACTAAGAGGCTTCTTTTAGACTTGGATGAAAATTCAAATTTTGAACAATCAAAATTCGTCTGACAGAGAGCCATTTCTTCAGACTTATTCAGATTTAGCTCGAAATTTGAATTTCCTGAAGCAAAGTTCGAATTTCCAACTTGACAGTTAAGTTTAAACTTTCAAACTTCGTCTGTTTGTGGGTGTTTTTCAAATAAAACAAGATTTAACACAAAATCAAGGTTTGAAAACATCTTTTTCTCAAATCAAAATCTTTTACCCAATCACAACTAAAACTAAAGTTCCTACAAAAGATCTAACAGCAAATACTCAGAAAATCTTCACTTGAAGCACTTTGATCTCCTTTGATATCTTCAATCCAAGTTATTGGATGTTGGTTTGGAATCATCAAAACTCTTAATTCAACAGCCGCGACGCTAGTGAAGATAGTAGCCATTTCGAAATAGAAGAGGGCTAGAGCCGCGGCGGTACTATAGTGGTTATTCTCTGGTTTGTTTCCGTTGCTTTGAAGTTTTGGGAAATTGTTTTAAGATGTTTGGGTTGTGTTTGGTTGGATTTTGAAGTTTTTGGTCAAGTTTGGAGATGTTTAAAAGTAGGTTGTTACACTCAATTTGCCATAGTCAATTCTCTTTCACAAGATGAGTTCCTTAGAGTGTCAGATTGCAACATAGCTAATGAAATATGGGATATTCTGAACATTACTTATGAAGGCACAAGTAGAGTGAAGGAGAACAAACTTGGCTCTTTCATAATAGAATATGAAATGTTCAAGATGATTAATGGTGAGTCTATTAAGGATTTCCAAATTTGTTTCACTCACATCATCAATCATCTGACAACTTTGGGAAAAAGCTACACACAAAGAGAGCAAATATTCAAAATACTTAGAGCTCTACTAAAAGAATAGCAACCAAAAGTGACAGCCATTGAAGAGACAAGAGGAGAATCATACTAATCTGTCACTACATTGCTTGGAAGCTTTGCTGAACATGAATTAAGACTTAACCTTCTATGGGAGTAACAAAACAAAAGAAAAACATTGATGTTCAAAACTACTACATCACAGAGCTCAGAAGAAGATGACACTGATAATGAAAGTGATGATGGCAACAGTGATGATGAGAAGGATGAGCTAACAGAGTTGACTATCAAATTTGGTAGATTCCTCAAAATAAAAAAGAAGAAGCTTCAGGAACAAAAGCACTCCTGCCATGCAAATAAACTGAAGTACCATTCAAAAAGGCAAGCAGGAGGATATGCTAAGAAGAAAAATGAGAAAGCTAAAGTGGTATACACCTCTACAATCTAGGGTAACAGTTCGAATGAAGATGATAAGGATACATATCAATGCTTGATGACAATATCCAATAATGAGGTATCAAATTCTGAGTCTAAATCTAATTCTAATTTTTCTTTTGATGAGTTGCAAGATGCTTATAATAAAATGCATGATAAACTAATTGCATTAACAAAAACACTTGCATATAGTGAGAAAAAATTGATTATCTTAGAGAATGAATTAGAATTGGAAAAGAAATAAAATGAATCACTTAAAAAGAAAATAGATGATTTAGAAAATATTTGTGAAACTCACACACACACTTCCTCTTGTAATTCATGTGATGATTTAATGAAAGAAAAAGAGGAGTTAGCTAAAGTCATAGCTAATTTCACCCAAAGCAAAGATAAGTTGAGCATTTCACTTGGGAAACAGAAAAGTGTGTTTAATAAGTTGGGTGTTGGCTACATAAATAGGTATGCTCTACAAGAAATTCTTTGTGCCTACTATAATGCCTAAATCGCTATCTTGCACATATTGTGGCAAAAGGGGGCATATAGCTCATTTATGCAATATTAGAAGAAATGGTTTAAATAAAAGCATGAAATGGGTTCCAAAGAATACCTCTAATCCTCCTTGACCCAATAATAATAGGTACCAAAATGTTCTTCTAGTATTTTATGTGTGAGAAATAAATCCAACAAGAACGAATATATTGG
Organism: Adenanthera pavonina; assembly: GCA_026686845.1. Taxonomy (NCBI): domain Eukaryota; kingdom Viridiplantae; phylum Streptophyta; class Magnoliopsida; order Fabales; family Fabaceae; genus Adenanthera; species Adenanthera pavonina. The sequence goes on along the minus strand of JAIVEN010000005.1, from coordinate 19,659,783 downwards.
TGCAAGAAAAAAGTCACAGAAAAGGAAAACTTCCCAAAACTCTAAAGCTGCCATTGCAAATTACAAGGAAAAGTGTAGCATCCCAAAAGAGTTAAAATATCTAGAAATATATTGGGAATTTGTAAAAACGAGCAGACACCGTTTTACATAAAAAAAGGGCAAAGAGGCCATTTTTGCCCCCAAAGAATTATGAAAAGGACATCTATGTTTCTAAAGTCATAAAAATTACGTGGAATGAGTATTAGAAATGTCTTGGGAAAAATTACACCTAATGACCCGAAAGTTTCAAAAATTATAATTTAACCCTTGGTCAGGGGTAATTTTGTAAAGATGTAAAATTACTGTCAAAACGAAGCCCTTGACCGGAGAAGTCCAATGGTATATGTCACCGAGGATTAATATTCAAGGATAAAGAAATAATCAGTGCTGAGTGTACAAAAGTAACAGTAAACCGATAAAAGAAACTGTGGGCCCCATCGATGATTAAAAGAAATCAGGACAGGATATGAGCCATACATAGATACCATTTGAGATGGGATAATTATGGAAATATAAAAATAAAATTAGAATAGTCCTGTATTCCAAAAATACTAAATTAGTATAAAGACGATTCTATCGGTACGGTTAAAAAGTATCCAGATTGAGGTATATCTGGATCAGGAAAATTAGGCAATTTTTGGACACATTTCTCTCTCCCATGCATGATTGTTTTGCAACATATGAGGCCCAAGGATATTTTATTATTTCTTGGGAATACTTCTTGAAGAAGTATATGATAAAGTAATTAAGTATTAGCAAAAAAGCAATCATGCTTAAGCTACTTAATTAAGTCCATTAACCACTCACTTTTACACCATACGCATGAATTAGCATCTGAACAGAGCAAGAAAACACATGAAAGAAAGAAAGAAAAGAGACAAAGAAGAAGAAAAAGAGAAGACAAAGTTGATGATCCAAGAACTCAAGGAAGTGGTAAGTGATTCCTACTACCTTGAGCTTATAATTTTTAGTTAACCTTGGTTTCTTGGAGTCTTCCTCTTCCCCTTTCCATGTTAATATTTCGGCCAAATCCTAGAGGAAGCAAGGAATTGATTTTGATGCAATAAACTTCGGAGAAATCATCAACTAGTCAAGAGAACATGATTTCATGGAGTAGTTTATTGTATTGCAAAGTAAATAATTTTTCCTTCTTTCTCCAAGATTTTTGGTCAGAACACAGCATTAATTTAGAGTTGGAATTTCATGTTTTTGATGCCAAAAATGGATTTTCCGTGGTCCAAGACCTTAAGAACAAGTGTATTGTACAAAGAAAGATCAAAGGAAAACTAAGTGAAAAAGTTAGGGTTTAGTGTGTATAGTATTATATAATTCCGAAAATCAGTAGCTAAATGGATTAAATGATGATATGTATAGGTTCAAGGAAGTTTAAACAAGCCAAAGAATAGGTGCACAAAGTTTGGAAAGGAAGGGAATACATAAAGATAGCATTTTTTCCATTATATGCATTATATTGTCTTATGAATGTTCATGAACTCTATGACTTGTTTGATGCCATGATTAATATTTTGTGATGTTCATTGATTGTTGGCTGAGTAGTTTAAAGGGGCTTGAAGCTTCGGAATGCTCAATTTATGAAACGAAACTTTGCCAAAATTTTTATAAAACTGTTATGGCATTATATGAATTGATGAGTTTGCTTGAAGTTCTATGTGATATGTGATGATATATGTGTATGACTGAATAATACTACTGAGATTCTTTCAATCTCACCCCCTTTCAATGACTAACTATGCTAGGGAAAACCAATGCAAAAGAGTTAAAGAAGGAGCAAAAGGCATGAAGAAGGAAATGATGTTGCAAGCCATTGTGTTATAATATAAATGGTTATTTGTGCCTTGTTTTGTATGAAATTGTAAAATAGTGAATAATATGTTAATATTGTATAAAATGTATGAACATTTCCAGTTCTGTATGTTGGGATATGAAGTTATATTCTACAAAGTTTCATGCCAAAATGAGTTCATTTACAAGGGTTTTGGCAAGCAAATTGCAATGTAGACTGAAATAGGGTATTTTCCAGATATGTCTGATTCATTAGCCCTTGTTCTATACTTAATGTGAGGTTAAATTTATGATATTTTTATACCAGATAGAGGGCATCTCAAAATTTAATATGACACCTAATTCACCCCATTTGGAGTTGTGTACATTAAATGGTGAATTTTCAAATTTAGGGTTCAGAATAGGACAATATTGGGAAAATGGGAAACTGAAAGTTAAGTACTGGAAATTTCAAAAGATAACATAAAATCATACAGAGCTCCAAAAATTTAGTGGTTTATGTGTATAAAAATATATATGTCTTAAGATCCATATGCCACTGATTTGGAAGTGATTGGAGTTATAGAACAAGAGATATGTAAGTTTTCCCAAAACTGTTCCAGTAAGAGTTGAATTCTGACCCTTTGTGATTTCAATTAAAGTTATGCCCTGTGTAAGTGAAATAAATGTATAAAAAAAATATGTCTATAAGTAGACATGTAGAGCTTTCGAAAAACATAGAGTATTAATAATTTGTAATAGAGTAGAATGAAATATGATTTTTCAAAATTGAGGCCAGAAAACGGGAAGATAGAAACATGACCAAATGAACAGTAAGTTTCCACGAAATTACTATACCAATTGGCCCAATGAAGTTACTGTTTTATATTTTTTCCATGTATATATGAAATTAAGAACATTTTAGAGACTTGAATCACCTCAAGATGATTTTTCTAGATTTAGTTATGGATTTTCAAAATTCAGCGGATAAAAAGGAAATTGCCAAATGAACAGTACCCCAAATTTTGGAAAATTCTGTTTTTATTATATTATGATTCTAGTTTCTAAACCATGATGAAATATATCTAAAAAAATATAATATATGGGAAATGAGCCCTAATATAAGGTGTTACAAAAAGCATTGGAAGCAAACATCTCACCCATCTTAAGGAAGGACCTCAAACAGAAATCAGATCACTCATCTTGAGAAAAGAAAGAATAGATGCTTGGACACTAGTGTGACAAATGCAAAGAAGAAAAATGAACAACTACACACCAAAATCAAGTAGAACATCGTAAGAAAATGATCTTTGGTAACCTCTATCACTTACCCTATTTAATTATTGGATTATATGTTATATTTGGGTAAGACTGAACTTTATTCCAATATAAATTTAAAATGTTTAAACTGACTATTAGTGGACCAAAGTAAGAAAGGGTACCAAAAAAAGAAAAATACATTTTATTTTACAAGTACTCCTTAAGCTAAATGGTGAAAGTCTGGTAAAGATAAAGTATCTAATGTACTTAAATAGATTCATACTGAAAAGGGAAGGAGTTAGCTATTTAACCAAGCTAGTTTGTAAGTGTTTAACAAGTTCTTAGATATACTTGGTTAGTACTGTTACTTGAGGTTATTAAAATAAATTATGGTTCTTGTTTAAATGATGAGCTATCTAAACATGTTGGTGCTTACCGTAAAGTTTAATGTTTGCACAAGTCCATTTCTTTATTTGTATAACCAAACTTGTGTGTTTTTCATAATTTCTCTTGCATACTGATTTTGATTTGAGCAATGATCTGAAAAGCATGTATGTTTGAATAAATGCATAGTTTAAGGGTGAACATTTTCTGTAATTAATTTACTTATGCTTTAGCTCACCTCATTTTATTGTGGAGAGTTTTGTTGCTTGGTCTTAACTTGCTAAAGGGAGCAAATGATATTTCACATCTCTCCTTGTTCCTAATGGAAGAAGGCAACAACTCTTCAACTTTGAGATATCTCTTGAGATGTGTGCACATTATGATCATATTAACAAAAAACATCATAACATTTAGCATCATAAAAGTTTCGAGCAAAAATTGGTATTAGTTTGATAGTAGTAACAATTGGCATAATTTGAATATGCATTACATAATAAGTTTTGATGATAATTTGCATTTCAGCTTATACTTTAGTGAGTGCTTGAAACCACCTTAGACATTTGTATTTTTTGGTACAACCTTACAAATAGGGGGAGAAAAGATATTTGTTATCCTTTAAACCTTTTTGTTGATGTTAAATAGGAGAAGAAGTTGTGTGAAAAATATGCTTGTGCTTAACATGAAATTAACTGAAATGAACTACATCATATTGGCTAATTGTCATTAAGCATACTTTTCACTAGTGATTTGTCTTCATAAAAAAGGGAGAGATTGTTAGGTTTAATGTAATATAAGTTTTGATGATGACAAATGTAGACTAATAAGGAATAAAAGCATCATATTTGCCTAACATATATTTAGTTTCTAAAAGAAGTAAAATGTGCATTAGCATGTGTTTAATTGTGTTTATAATGGTAATATCATGCTATGTACTAATATATCCATTGTGCTTTTATAATTTATAATATAAGTTGGATATATAAATTGAACTAATTACTTGATTTGTAAGTGTATTACATTAAATGAAGGATTATCCAAGAAGGAAGAGTGAACATTGGAATAAAAAAAGAAAAATCAATATCATGTCTTACTTAAAGAAAAATAAGAGAAATAATGCTCCAAGAATTGAAGATTACAAGGGAGTATGCTAAGAATAGAATGACCAAATTTTTGAAGACCTAGTTATTAGGTATATTTTGTTTTCACTTAGATCTTGAGATGATTTAATCTTTGAAATTTACTTAATTTTATTATCATATGTCTTAAATGAGATAGATTAAGTAAATCTGAATGTTAGCATGAGTTTAAGCCTGTTAGATTTGAATATTCTAGGCCAACAAATGAATTTTGCTTATGATTTATGTTTATTTTGTGCAAAATTCACACTTTACTTGTTAAAGTTTGAAGTTACAGAGGTTTAATCTCTAATAGAAGAATTTTAAATCTAAAATTCAAATTTTGAGCTAAGCATAGTTAGTTAAAGTATGCAAAATTCACATGAAGTTTAGTTAAAATTCAACTGATGATAAAATTCAAAGTCACAACCTCTAATAGACGAATTTTGAGCTTCAAAGTACAAACTTCATCATAAAGAACTTTTTTGTCATGTTAAGCATGCCTCTGACAAATGAATTTCAGTTTCTAAAATTTGAATTTCAAGTGCATTGTGAAAAGTTGAAGCAACTATTGAAACCCAACAAATGCACTTCCCACATGAAAGTTCAAATGTTCAAGCCTCGAGCTATCTTTGGAATTCTTATCATAGCTCGAAGTTTGAATTTTGCCTGATGAAATTTGAATTTCAAGGTTTAATATTAAACACATAACTATGCTGACTTTACAAGTTTGTTTGTTGAGCCTTAAAATATGAAATTTAGTGTGTTAAACATATTTAATGCACTTGGTGAATGGCTTTCTTTATAGAGTAATAGTTAAAACTTGTGTCTAACGGATAGATTCAATTGAACTTATGGGCAACGAATTTGAGTTGTGTACCAAAATGTTGCTGTAATGGATAAAATCATTTTGTGTGCGCATTCAAAGCTAAAACCACCTTATTAGAGTGAGCTTCAATGTATTATCCACTCTTGAAAGAGTTTCAATTCTGTAATCTTTCTTTCTACAATTTCTGCATAGAATCTTAGTGTGGAAAAACACTAAGGGAAATTACACATCTTATAAGGGCATGGGGAAACTGGCTTCACAAGTGCCTAGTGAAAATTATGGGATTTACTACGGCTTCACAAGCACTCGGATCAAACTTATGGGGTATAATGGAAAATCTCAAGTGGTGGCTTAAAAACTGGACGTAGACCAAGTGGTTTGGGTTGAACTAGTATAAATCTGTGTGTTGCATTTTATCTTCTCATTTCATCTATCTACTTCATCATACTTTGTTCATCCCTATTTTGCTGCAACATTTGGTGAAATTGAGCTATACTTCAAAAAAGGCAAAAATTTACGTCATCCAATTTACCTCCCTCTTGGGTAACCAGCCAACCTAACACGAGTAATGGTGGGGAGAAGATGTCGGGTCCGACGGACCTGGCAGAGCACTGAACCATGTCAAACTGACCTGATTAAAGATGGGCGATGACTTAAACGATAGGTCATCCCCCTTCACCAACAAAACAACACATCATTTTGGGCAAAAAACATGTCCCTAAAATTTAAGTGAAATGCTGCGTTTCGCTTAATGAAACATGGTGTTTCACTATATATATAAAAAGAAAAAATACAAAAAATAAAACTATATTAAAAAATATGGTAGGCTGTTGGTTTTGGTCATTGGGTCGGTTTGAACTTGAGCCCAATGTCCAACCCACCATACCCAATGAAAAAAGAAGGGGAAGGAAATGGATTAGGTTGGAGGACTTTGGGTTGAACTCGACTTGGCCCAACGCATAAAAAAATATGTGTTTTTAATTAATATTTTTAATTAATTAATTAATTATTAAATAATTATACAATGCTAACATAGCATATAGGGCTCACCAGTCAGTATTATGGCCATATAGAGAACATCTTCTGAGTCAGCACAGCACATGGAAAACATCTGCCCAGCACGTGGAGTGCACACGCCTCCCTCGCGTGTGCTCTTTTCCTATGTTTCAAGATTTTCCCTAATCTTGACTTTCTTAGGGCTCATGAGAGTGCGTTTGAGGGTATTTTTGAACATGGATTTTTTTTAAAAAAACCCTAAATTTGTGTTCTTAATTTTGATATATAATTTGTTTATTTTGGAATAATTTTTAATTTTTTATGGCCATAAATATAAATGAAGTCCTTTAAAAGTAGCTATTTTTCTTTTTTTTTTAGGTACTATGAGTTCCTTCGAGCATGTATCCTTCCCAAAACTCAAATCACAAGGGTCTAATACTTTCTCAACCTACATTGCTTTATTAGACTCCAATGTAAAGCTATCAATATATTCTCCATTGTCCTGTCTGATTTGTTAGACAAGGGTGCTGTGGCAACTCCCCCACCATTGGCTGAAACTTTTGAACATCTTCAAAACAATCACCCTAAATATTTAACTGATGATGCACTAAAACTATTCCAGCTGGATCTTTATAGTAGTTATGAGGACAATGGCTAGTATAATGCACCTCTTAATAGTAAACCAAAGGAGGATCCAGAGGAAGATTCTAAGGAGGACTCAGAGGAAGATTCTGAGGAGGATCCAGACAAAGACCCACAAGATGAGCTAGAGGAAAAATCAGAGAAATAGGGGATCTCCAACACAACAACTGTAGCCGTGATACAAATCCCATAGAGCAGCATATCGCAACTCAAGAAGCAACACTTGGGGTGCCACAAGATGATCCTATAGAGGGCTTTTTTCTACCCATTGCTTCTCCGTATGATGTTACTCACCTAGTCAATAGATTACATCATGATTTCACTCATGATGTGCTTCTTCTATGATCATTCTTCTCTGCCCTAGAATACTTCCTAGTGGAGATGGTGTTTGATGGTCCTTTCTATTTGAACAGATTTGGGTCAGTTTCTTTTTCGATAATCTTCCTCCTAATGACTTCTGGACACCGATAACATCAACCATACAGACTAATCTTGAACCACAAGTCTTTGAAGTCATAACTCTTCTGAAAAAACATGATGAACAATAATTCCAATTTCATCTTGAAGCAAAATGTCGTTAGCTAACCTCTGTCACTCCTCCACCTAAGAGACAGAAGACAAATATGTAAACATCATAAAGGAACAAAAAATGGGGGGAATAGAAGTCTAGTTTTTTATTTTCTTTTATGAATATTATTGTACATATTTTCATTATTTTGCTTTATGTTTTTACTTTGACTAGTTGTGGAACATTATGAAATTTTTATTTATGCAATGAATTTTTTTTATTTTTTGTTTGAATGAGAGTACTCCATCTGAGTAGGAGTACCTATTTTGAGTGGGAGTTCCTAGATATAGTATATATAAAAGCAATGTGTAATATAGAAATTATTTGTGTAAATCTTTGATAAAGAGTAACGACGAAATTATGTTACATGTGATAGGAATAGATAAAGGTAAATTCCCAATCATGGACTTAATGGAATCATTATGGACTTACTAAATGATAAGTGCAAATAAATATGACATTGTATATTTAATAAATCTGTGCTATATGTATGCATAGAATGGCTAGCAAAAATATTATCACTGAGTTGAATAAGGGCGATAAGCTGAACATGGATAATTGGGACATATGGCATCGCAAAATATCCTACATATTGAAGGAGCAAGATGCCATTATCCTACTGACCACTATGATGGTAGAGCCAGAACAGGGCAACACAGCCCAGCACAGAAAGGACATAGAGGCTTATGAAGCTTGGAAAAGAAAAAACAATATTTCACATATTACTATGTTAAGTGCAATGGTTGACGATCTTATGTGAGAATTTGGAAGGTTTACCATTGCTCAATCTATGTGGATTAACCTTAAAGACAAGTTTGGTGGCATTTCAGCCACCAAGCTTCAAAGACTCACAACCAAGTTTGACACATACAAGCTATGGCCAAAAGGCAATTAGCAACAAATGGAGAAAAGCAGTGGGGGGAAGAAATGGATTCAATGAGAACTAACCATGTTTGGAACTTGGTTGATCTTCTAACTGGCCAAAAGGCAATTGGGAACAAATGGGTTCTCAAAATTAAGAGAAAAGTGGATGGATCAATCAATAGATACAAGGCTCTTCTGGTTGCAAAGGGATATACGCAACATGAATGTATAGATTATGAAGATAATTTTTCACTTGTTGTATACTTCGACTCGATTAAATTAATCTTGGCAATAGTAGCAAGTTTAAACCTTGAACTACATCAAATGGATGTAAAAACCATATTTTTGAATGGAGAGCTAGATGAAGAAATGTATAGGTAACAGCCATTAGGTTTCATAGAGAAAAGCAAAGAGAAAAAGTTTTGCAGATTGTGAAGGTCCATTTATGGACTAAAGCAATCATCTAGACAATGGTATTTAAGGTTTCATCAGGTTGTAACCTTATACAATTTTCAAATGATTGATGAAGGCCATTGTGTTTGCATTAAGCGGTTTGATAATAATTTTGTTGTATTATACCCTTTTGTGGATGATATATTACTAGTCAGGAATAATCTATCAAAACCATTAAAGAATGGTTGTCTGCAAACTTTGAGATGAAGGACATAGGTAAAGTAGATTATATCATCGAAGTTAAATTCTATAGGAATCTCTCGGATAACCTAATATCTCTTTCCTAAAAGACATATAAGAAAAATTCTCAAGCGGTTTAATATGAAGGACTGTAAACCCATGCCACTTTATAATAAAGGTGAAAATCTAAGCCAGGCAATAGGTCCTTAAAATGAATCTGAAAAGAAAGTGATGGAAAAAATCTCTTATTCAAGTGCAGTAGGCAGTTTAATGTACAGTATGGTGTGTACAAGACCAGATATTTGTTGTAATGACCCTAAGCATCAATTTTAAGAAGGACTTTGTTTATTGATATAGGACTGGAAGGATTGAGACCTGAGGAAGGCCAAAATGAAGCAAGATGGAAAGAGGAAATAGAGAGCAATGACGCTGCGACGGTGAATGGCAAAGCCATGGCGAGGAACAGCAGGAAGTTGCCTGGGGGCTAAACTTGAGAGCTTGAGTTTCACGAAAAACTTAAGTGGAGTTGTGGTGTCAATCGCAAAGCCAAGATAAAGCAGAAGTCAGAACTAGTCATGAACAGAAAGGAAAACGGAGAAAGGACAATGAGATTTTCTAGGGTTTCTCAATTTTGGCCTTAGAGGTTTGATTTCTGGCATTTTAGAGCTCAAATCTTGTTGGTAAGTTATCTCTTAACTTCCCTCTGCATTTTTCTTCAAGTTTCACAGAAGATTTTTCATGGATTTGGTTAGGGTTCCAATTTGAGTGAGTTTCCACTCATTAAATTGCGTATAAATTTGGTCTAGAGGTGTTGTTGGATGTTTCTATGGATTGTGTATTGGATTGGTGGTGGTTGCTCTATTTGGCCTACCGAGGTATCGAGTAGGTTTGATGGTTGAGGTAACCGATGTTTCTTATTTGTGTGTGATATAAGTCTAATCATTTTCATGATATGCATGCTTTACATATATATGTTTTAACTTTTCATATCATGATATGTCTTATAGCTCGGTTAAGGTTGATCATATTCATATCATGATATGTGCAGCTACACGGCTAGTAAGTATCTATCTCTACCTTATTGTATGATGGAATGATGACATGACGTTAATGATTATGATATGTGTGAGTGGTAATGATTGTTAACATAGAATGATGATTATGCACCCCATGATATATTGTGTACCTTCCTAGAGCATGCTAACACATTTGGAAATGATATATGTCAACATGTTAGCATGCATTAGGCATTGTCACATTGTATATATTGTTGGGACATATAGTCTGGGTGACGCTACTCTATATATCACGTGGTATGTTAATCTGATAAATAATACACGAGGCCTCGTATTCAGGTGGTGCAACTTGTATAAGTATATTCCAATCACTAAATAGTCATCCTATGGCCAGGAGACTTAGGTGGCTATGAATTAGGGGTGCACCTTCTCTAAATAGCCACCAATTTGGGTCGTTCAAGGGAAGGACAGCCATGGTCCAACCTTCGGTGCAATAGCCTTTGGCTGGGTCATGACCATTAGGAGGACAGTTAGGTGGTGACCCCGAACTCGGCCATCATGGGTAATTAGAAGAGGGCCACTGGTTAAGGTTACCTTGTTATGGTAACTAGCTAATGGTTCTAGCCGTGTATTGATGGGATTAGTGTTTGCATATCATGTATATTGCATTGGTGATGATTTATAATTGTTGTTAATATGAAAGTATGAATATGTGTATGTATGTGTTTACCTCTGGTTATTGGGACATATGTCTCACCTGATGGCTAACATTTTCAAGTGAAGGATCTAGCACTAGCAAAGACAAGAAGGGCTTGAGCAAGGAGGACTGAGAGTGCACTTGTAGGTGCCAGGGACTATGTTCCCCATATTGTTAATTTTAGTTAATTCTAGTAAAGTGTCATTGTTTCATGTAGGGATTATGGATTGATGTAATTTAAGGATAGATTGTTGTGTGTATCTTGTTGAACCCATCTTGGGTACATTGGGTGGCCTAATTGATATTGATAGGCCTGAACCCTATTCGTATGGTGTTAAACATGGGTAGGATCTTATGCATGTTTTGTGAACTTGAATGCTCGCTTATTTTAGACTCATGGTTGATGTCCCTAGCCTACCTTGAATATGTATGTCTGGTTGTGATCTTAATGTGGATCTTGGACCCATACTTCGGTGAAATGGGCATATAGCCCATTGGTTGAGTTGGGGGATCAAGGGGGTCAAAACTTGGGGAAATGGTTTCTCTAGGTTAGAATCCTCTTGGGTATGTTCCTCATGTCCCTTATGACTTGTAGAAATGATCTTGGAATGCCAATTGCCCATGGGAGGTTAATGGTGGTGTTGAGTTCTTATTTTTGAGAAAAATTGACCGATTAGGTGTTGGATGTCTAAAATCCCCATACGAAGGTGTTTGACACATGGGTGGTGTCCACAGTTAGAGGGGAAGTAGGGTGACCTGTAGGAGCCAAAATTAGGTCAATTGGAGGTTGAAGTACAAAGTTGTGCGTGTCAGAAGTCCAGCAAGAAAATCAGCAGGGAGCTGAGTTTCTATTAGTTGATGACACTGCGACGCCATAACCTTAGTCGCGTCAATACAGTATTGGCCGCGGCTCCACCCTTTGATATGCCTTTTCTTCCTCATTTCGCTACGTAAATGGCTTAGTATGGCCTAGTGAGTTTAGGGTATGACATTTGTTATGCGGTCAGACTTGTAAGCAGATATCAGTCTAACCCTATACAAAAACATAGGAAGGTTGTCAAGAGGATTTTAAGGTACTTGAAAGGCATCACAAACTATGCGCTATGTTATCAAGGAAATGATCTATGTTTAGTAGGATTCTTGGATGCAGATTAGGCCAGAGATCTAACCTAGCACAAGTCAACATTAGGATATGCTTTTCTACTAAACAATGGAGTCATTTCTTAGTGTAGTAAGAAACAAAAATGCATTGCCTTGTCCACCAAGGAAACAAAATTTGTCACTTGCTTAGCTACTGCATGAGAAGCCCTATGGTTAACAAGATTCTTAAAACACTTGGGGGTTATTGGTAAGACATCAGATCCAATGTTCATTAACTGTGATAGCCAAGTAGCCATTGCCTACGCAAAAGACCCCAAGTATCATAGTAAAACCAAACATATAGATATCAAATTTAATTTTGTTAGAGATGCTATAGCACAGAAAAGTGTTACTTACAATATATCCATACATGTCAAATGATAGCGGATCCCCTAATGAAACTAGTATCTAGAGATGTGTTTGTTGATCATGTGAAATCTCTTGGTATGCATAAGATAAAATGTAACACATATCATGTAATGGATAATTCTGTGAATGAATGAAGTACATTTTTTCAATTATTGAATTATATGTGAATAAATATACAATATCTAGTATGCCATACAGGTTGATAAGGTTAGCTCTCTCACATGAGCAACTGCCTTTAATGCTCATGAGGAGCATGTAAAGATGAGATATTCGTGTTAACCAGTCAAACAACAAAAGAGTTAATATAGTAGAGAAGAAACACAAAATATATGTCGTCTTGACAAAAGTAAGGAATAAGTCAAGATGAGATCCAATACACAAATTTTTTATCAAATTATAGATACCTACCATCCATAATACCTGTAGCCAGATAACAAATTCTCTAAAATGACGTCCTGAAAAGTAAGTGCATTAGTAGAATTTGGTTTAGGCACTGTGTATGTCTGAACTAAAATTTGTATGGTGTCAACAACAAATCTAAATTGACATACACTCTTATGTAATAAGAGAGACACCGTAGCATGCAATTCATATTACATGTGCTTAAGAACTGTAATTGGAAAGGAAATGAAGAGATCCTTCTTTAATTGTTGTATGAGTTCTAGAAAGGAACAAATCCATTGACTTTATTATGCAAAGATGATTTAGTGTTTGCTACTTTAGCATATATCTTGTGGTCATGATAAATGCGATCTAAAAGAGCTATGCTAGAAAAGCAACTAGTTCATGTTGAAGTGATATATGGGTGAAAGCAAGATTACCTAAAATTATACATACTTATGCTAGTGTCTAAGAGATGTTTGTTACGAAGTTATGTTGTTAACATCATTAGTATGGACACTATGCTTAAGATATAGGCAATTTGAGTTTATGCTAGATACTTGAGAGGGATTAGATTTGCCAAGAGTGAAAGTGTATACAAGTAAATTTAGGGCATCTAAAGCATAATATATAAACAAAAATGAGTATAAGATACATAGGGTTATTCTATGTTGGTCATAGAGAAGGATTTCTAGTACAAAAATACCTAATTGGAGACGTCATGCCCATACTGTTATGATAGAGCATTTAGTATGAAACAAAGATGAAGAATATTGGATCACACATTTTAATATTCATCCACCCTTGATGAGTGTGGCAAAAGCCCAAGCCCAATAGCTTCTGGGTTCCAATATGTAATTTTTGCATATTATAAAATAGGAGGAAACAGTTATTTTTTCCTATCTCCCATGATTGCACGAAACAAGGAGTTGAGGGAAGGGTGTGGCTTGGTGTGTGTCCGTATAAGGATACCTCTCTCCCATTAAATGTGTACATGATTAAGAACCATTTTTTCCTCCAGTATGTTGTCTATTGTGAAAGTTATCTGGAGTTCCAATGGTGACCCAAAGAACTGCATGAGCTTTTCCTTCGAAGACTGGATTGAGATACTCAACAAGTAAATTTACTGTAATCTCATTTTATTTCTATCAGTGTTAGAAAATTTTGTGATGAAATTTTTTGCTGCCAATTTCATCACAGTTCGCAAATCTATGAAAAAATATTAAATATTATGATACTTAAAATATACATTAAATATATACATAACTTATAGAAATAAAACAGCAAATTAATTATGCTACAACCTACTAGGTACTAACTAGTTAATATAAAAGTTTCCCTCTTTTTTTTTCTTATACTTATCTCGTAATCTTTTTTTTTCTTATACTTATCTCGTAATCTTACAATTTTCTTTTCTTTAAGCTCTGTAATCTCCAGGAATTATATTATTCCATAGCCACTCCGCCCTGGCCAAAATACAGTACAAAAAAATAATATTATTTTTATTCTAATAAAATGCATTTTAAATGAGTTCATATATCGATATATTATAAATATTGGAACAAGAAATTCAAATGTAACTAAATAATTTAGTTTGAAAATAAATTTATTTAATCTTAAGTTTGAATCCTATTATTATTAATGATTTTATAAATTTTAATTGTATTATACAAGAATATAAAACAGGTTGGGAGCAGGCGCAGATTGGGTTCAGTTGTCTCCCACCCAAATAAAAACTATAAAAATCAAATATTTCTCTAACAGCACCAATAATACCCAATCAAAAGCTAATTCTTACCCCAACAAGGAAGGACAAGATAATTTCTTGTCAATCAAATCGGGTATAAATTGTCATCCCAACAAATTAGAATGTGAAATGTTGAATTAGGTTCTGGTAATAAATTCTCTCTCGTGCGACGGAACAGTGAGGCTTGCTTTCTCCGTCCATTTCCCTTTCAGACAAACGTACCCTAAGTTGGAAGAGTCCTGAAACTGGTGTGTCCTTGAGTTTATTAAGTATGGGTCAGGTACGATGTATTTCAGTATAAAATGCATAATTGGATTTTGGTGTGAAGAAAGGAAAAAAAAAAAACAGAGAAGAAGTTATGGAGTATTTTCTTTAGAATATATTTATCACGTTGTCGTTGACTAAAATGAAAAAGGTGAATTGTAGCTAGCCATAATATGTTACAAGGAAAAAATAAACAAAATGAAAGATGTGAATCTTAGAAACTCAAATGTGCTAAATCAAACATCCACACATTTCTTGTAAATCATTAATATTAAAACCAATCGATCAATGCTACAAAAAACTGTGAATTTGTAATGGAAAATTTTTGTCGACTCAAATCTGTTGTAAATTTTTGTGACAATTTTTTGTCACAAAATAATCTGATGCTAATTTTAGGGATAAGAAATTCAAGATTTAAGATGGATTTAGCTTCCATCGCTGAATTTCAAGTTTTAATAATTTTAAATCATAACTTTTACAACAAAATTAGTGTGAGAAAAATTTGTAATGGAATTTTCCACTGCTTATTTAAATGCAGACCCATATGAAAATATAAAATAATATGATATGTGAAATTTACATTAAATGTATATGTAATTTATAGAAACTAAAAAACAAATGAGGCTACAACCTAACCAGTTTCACAAACATGTGAACCTTATTATTTTTATCGTAAAAAAAATACAATTTAAATGAGTTCATCTGCATATATTATAAATGTTTTAACAAAAAAAATCATATATAACTCAATGCTTTAGTTTGAAAATAAATTCGTTCTATATTACGTTCGAGTCTTATTAATTATAGTTTTCTCGATTTATATTATGCGATAATGCATGTTCGGAGCAGGCATCAATGTACAATTACCAGTAAATCATATCGGGTCTAAATTTTCATCAAAATTACGATTGATCTCTTAATATTTTAATTTCAAATTAAATTGGTCGATGATTGGGGAGTTCAAGTAAACATATCCAGTTGTTTCATTGCCTGAGCCACTTTTATTGACCCAGCATTAATTGTAGTCAAGTTCGTATACTATACTGGTAAATAAAGGCAAATATAACATGTTTTAGTTTATATTTAGTTAGAACATGTGAGATGTGTGAAAAATGTTAAGAAGCCTAAGTTGCTATGAAATAAATGGGACATATGTGGCCAATAAAATAAAGGGGGAATGACACAGTTCAAGACCAAATGAGTATATACACATTCAGATTGGGAGATGTGCCCAACATAACATAACGTACATCAATCAAACTGTTAATTAACTAAATTTTTAAATTACTCTAAATTCCCATCTCCCATTTCCTCCAGAGTCCAGACAACAGGTACTGATCCTTTCTCTCTCTGCCTCTGCCACTGCACTTCACTCTGCCTGCTTGCCTCCCTTCTCCTCTAAATTAGTAGTAATACAGAAAAATTTTAAGTCCAATAACTAATTACTTATTTTTAATTTTAATAATTAAGTCACACTATTCTCTTGAGATATTAAAAATAAAGAGAAGGACCTTTTCAACTAGACTTATTTCATAGACTAGACTGACTTTCTTATGATTTTTAGCATCAATAATAATAATAATTAAACTCTTAATTACTTATTTAAAAAATAAAAAATTTATATCACATGTACTAATATCAATTTGAATTATTGGTATTATATGAAAAAAAAGAAAATATTATTTGTTAGTAAATAAAATGAAATCTGGATGATTGACAGCACATCCCACACTGACTGTCTTATGATTTCACTGAATGGAGATTTGACGTTTGACTTGTCATTTCACTCTTTCACTTTCTCTCGTGCCCTTTCCCCCTGTCTGCAATCTCAATTCAATTCTACACGATTGCATCCTTCAATTTTGCAGCTTTTCCTCTCTTTTCCCCAATTATTTGGTCTTCTGCATTAATCCCCCCATCCCTTTTGGCCTTTTCTTCCCAACTTGGCAACCTCTTTCCTTTCTTGTTCTCTGGACAACTAATGTACCTTCCCACCTTATTTTAATTTTCATACTTCCTTCTCCAATATTCTTCCATTTAATTTAATCCTAAGAAATTTCTAAAACATAAGCATCAAGAATTGCACGGGCTTTTTACCGTTATATGATATATATATACATATTCATAGAGAGTCTAGAAAAGAGAGAGAAGTAGAGAAATACAATTAAAGAGTGTACTCTAAGGTTCTATTTACCTCAATCTATTTCTAGGGACAAAAACATATATTTCTCAAAAAAAAATTGTTGGAGATAGTTTGAAAAAACTAAAATCCCACATTTGATGGGAGTAAAGCTTATGAAATGTATATAAGAGAGAGAAGACAAAGCATATTAAAATAATTAATGAATAAAAATGTTAAGTGGATTTAAATATTATTTATTTAATATTTAAAGCATTTAGCACTTATTAATATTTTAATTAATTATTTTTTTTTTAGAAACAGAATTTCAAATAACAATGTTTTGAAACAGTACATTCTGAAACAACATGTCATTTGATATTCTGTTTCAATTTGACAACAACGTTTCAAATACAAAGTTAAAAAATGAACAGGTTCATGCACAACGTTTCAAACACAATGTTCAGAAACAAACATATTCATGAACAACGTTTCAAATACAATATTCAGAAACAAACAGGTTCATAAACAACGTTTCAATTTTCTATTTTCTACTATTATAAAAGGATCAGACTAGAGACTAAAAATATACCTCACATTCTTTTCTCTTACTTATAATCTCTTTGTTTCGTTCTGTATTTCAAGGTATTTGAAGTTGCTATCAGATATCTTTGGTACTTAGAATAACTCCTAGGGGTGATTCGTCGAATCCCTGCAGTAAACCTAGTAGGGAGAATAACACCTTAAGAATAGTATGTTATCATACATTTTTGGGCACCGGTTGTTTTCATATACTGATCCTAACAATAATAACATACACTATTCAATCATAACACACCAACTCCTATCAACTTAATCTTAGGTGGCATGCTCTCTTTCTCTTCCTTGATTTCATTATTTTAAAGAAAAGCTGAAAATTAAAGCCACGTACCGTTCCTTTTCATTCTCCATCTCCCATTATACTTCCGCCGACTCCCTCCCTCCCTCCTTCCCTCTTTCGTAGTTTTTTTTTTCCGCTTTTTTTTTTAGTGATCTTCATAGTTTTGAGACCAGTAAACTTAAAAAAAAAAAATCCTCTTAATTTCAACTCATATTTTGTAAACACTATTTTTTGATATCTTTTCCCCCCAATCCGATCCTTATCTTATTAATCTTTCAGTTTGTTAAACGTCCTAGAATTGATTAGATAATTAACGATGACTTGTCCAAACATTTCTTCTTATGTGTTCAGTACACATGCAAAATACAGTAGGTACTAGTAAGCCAATTTTCTTGCCAAATGGTTACAGTATCACTATCAGAAAAAGAAAAAAAAAAAGAAATAAAATTAAGGAGGTGTTATTGACAGTGGATACTAATAACAACATGGCCGGGCAATTAAGGAGTACAAGAGGACAATGGAGAACTGTTATAAGGCAGAGGGAGGAAATTGATAGCTTGTGAATAGATGTCGGAGGAGTTAATGAAAGCCAAAGGTAAGGATAGGACCGAAAACAATAACGAGAGAGGGAGCCAAAGTCATTCATTGAGATTAAGAGCTTTTTCAGGATTGAAAGCACTCAGGGTTACAAAAAAAATAATATTTACAAAAAAAAAAAGAGTTGAAATTTTTTTATTATTTTTTATGGTCACAGGTGAGGCCTGGAAGATGCAGGGTTGGAATCAACCCAGATTCGTAGATCATTCCGTAAACGCAGATGAGTCCTCCGGTGCAGTACTCTGGCAGGCACAAAACGAGGGAGGGAGGGAGGGAGGAAGAGAGTCAGAGACATGGACTTTGGTTTACCATAGACAATCGGAGAGAGAATACGAAGAAAGGCGGATTCAATTTAAAACATATATTTGAGATACTTAAAAATGATGTAATCAATGGATGAGAGAGAGCATGACACGTAGGGATAAATTGATGAGTTGGTAAATTTTTATTGGATTGACTTAAAATGATCTGATACATTAGGAGCACCCGTGAATTTCTGCTTCTGGATCTTCATATTTATAAGTTAAATTTGATTCGTTATCAAAATCAAAATAAAATAGTGGATATTCTTAAAGGAAAAAAGGATTATTTCCTCATGAATATCCCTAAAAAAAATATGGGCTTTATGAAAAAATAACTGGCACATCAAGTACGGATTTTAGATAAGTCCAACACATAAAAACTCAGTAAGTACAAATAAAACATGTATATATCTTATAAATAATTAATTAATATTAATATGAATAAATAAATAAAAGTGCAATAAATTGCAAATTTGTGATGAATTTTTTGACTTAAATATATTCATTGTAGATTATATGACCAAAAACTCTATCATAAAATATTCATATGTTCATTTTGTGGCTAATTTTTGGATTTAGTGACAAAGACTTCGTTGCTGAATTCTAATTATTAATAATTTTTTATTCCTAATTTCTGTATCGGAACTAGCATAAGATAGTTTTACCATGGAGCTTTTCATCGTTAATCTACAACAAATTTTTATAAAAAAATAAAATATTATGATATTTAAAATATACATTATATATATATATATATGCAATTTATATAAAGTAATAAACAACAAATGAGGCTACAGAACCTAATTTTGAAATTAAACCTTTGGTCCTTGTTTCCCCCAATTTTGAAATTAGACCCTATGCTTTAAATTTTTTTTCAAAACAGCACCCTAAACTTTGCTCCTTCCAAGACATTAATCCCTCTATTTTCATAAATTGATGCAAGGACCTAAATTTGACACTAACTCTGTTAGTTTTGTTGAAATTGCTGACGGTGTGTACATGTGAACTCCACGCAATTTCCATGGCACTATGTACCTATTTGTTTGGTATCACTATTAAAACTAAGTTTTAGGTAAAAGATTGGTTTGATTTGTTTTGCCATATGTTTGGCTAATTTTTCCAGTTTGATGGAAAATGATTTTTCAGTCAAAACGTAGTTCTGCATAAGCACCAGTGGAGCTGCTTCTCCATTCTACTTCTTCATTCTCATCTATATTTATTTTAAAGTCAGATAAAAATAAACCAATAAAAATGAGAACAAAAAAAAATTAAAAAATAAAATTTCTATAAAATTCCTCCTATCTAATAACTAAAATGTCCCTTCAAAATTTTATTCTCCATAGATTATAACCTGGAAGAAAATGTTACATCAGATATATTATGTTCTCAATTAAATAAATGTAAATTAAATTTTAGTTTAAGTAAATTAAATTAATCATGGGATAGAGTTTAAACTCAATTTGAAGAAAAATTATGAGTTTTGTCAAAACCAATTTTCAAATAAATCATCCAAATATAAACACGTTAGTCCAAAATCAATTTTTACCATAATTATATTGTAAAATCAATTCTACCAAAACTCATTTTCAACTAACTGAAAACCTAAATGGCACTATTACTATTAGTTTTGTTGGGATCCTAATAATCTTAATATGTTGTTTCACACAAATCGAAAAATCATTAATTAGGTTAAATTTTATCATGGATTTAACTAAAATATTCATCATTTAATAACCTATACTTAAGAATAAGGCGATCATTTGGTTGCTAAGTATTTCCTCTATTTCATTTCTTTTGTTATTTAAAGTTGTTTCACACAAATCAAGAAATTATTAATTATGTTAAATTTCATCAAGAATTTGACTAAAATACCCATTCATTCAATAACATATACTGAACTAAATGACTTACATTGAATTAAAATAGATAAAGATATCATTTAAAAAAAATTAATAATGCATTTAAATTTTAAAAAAATAATAGATTTGAAAAAAAATCAAAACTTTAAAACTGCAAAAAATATGGAATGTAGGTAGTACTTTGACAATATGATGTATTTGTCTTCTAGGAATTTAATTCCTCACCCTCTTTTATTGTTATTTTACTATTTGCTTTGTATGGTTATAATGGGCAAAAAACTCAAATTTATTGAACCTTATTTTATTTACTTAATATATTTCTTATTTTTGGCCCAAAAAAACTTGTCTTATAGTAAAAAAAAAATACGTTGTAATTATATATATATATATTAATGTCATCTTAATAAAAAAAAAAGATTTCTTTGTATGATGCAAAAAGAAGGATAAACATATATGTTATATAACACTATGAAATTTTTAATTTTATATTTATAGGTTAAAACCTTATATATTTGCATAATTTTAGAAATTACTCCTTCCGTGATAGGTGAATTCTTATGGAACCAATCCACAGAATTCACTTTGATGCGTATGACACCTAGATCTTTGTGACATAAGGAAACACAAAATTGGACAGTGAAGAGAATGAATAAAATGCACAAGAACAATAGTAAACGGAAAACAAATATAGAGAAACAAGATGGATAGATGTTGGTTTAGAGAAGTAGAACCCAAGAGAATTGGTCCCTTGGATCTAATTTCGATGACGCCATGATGAATGATCAATTCCTTGATGTTGAATCAAGAGTTTTGATGATTCCAAACCAACATCCAAGAGCTTGGATTGAAGATATCAAAGGAGATCAAAGTGTTTCAAGTGAAGATTTTCTGAGTAATAGCTGCTAGATCTTCTGTAGGATCTTTTGTTATGTTTAAATGAGGGTAAAAGATTTTGATTTTAAGAAAAGATATTTTTAAACCTTGATTTTATGATAAATCTTGACTTATTTGAAAAATACCCACAAACAGACAAAGTTTAAAAGTTTAAACTGAACTGTCATATTGGAGATTTGAACTTTGCCTTTGGAAATTCGAATTTCCAGCTAAAATTGAATAAATCTGAAAAGATGTCTCTCTGTCAGATGAATTTTGGTTTTCCAAAATTCAAATTTTCATCCAAGTCTGAAAGAAGCCTTTTTGCGATAGACGAACTTCACATCTTCAAAATTCGAATTTCAGATAAAATGCAGTTTGTGAAAACCAAAGAAATTCGTCTGAAATAATGTTGAAGTTCATCTGAAATCAAGAAGAATTTGAGTTTGAAAAACGCTCTCTGACAGATGAACTTTGGCTTTCTAACATTCGAATTTTCATATAAGTCTAAAAGAAGCTTCTTTGTAACAGACGAACTTTAAGTCTTCAAAATTCGAATATCAGACAAAATGCAATTTGTGAAAACTAAAGAAATTCGTCTGAAACAATGTTAAAGTTCATCTGAAAGCAAGATTATATTAAGTTTCAAAATTGCTCTCTGACAGACGAACTTTGAACATTAAAATTCGAATTTTCAGAAGCTATGTTTTTGAACTGTTGAAATGAAACATTGATATACGAATGACAAAGTCCTGTAACATTCGAATATTGAAGTTAGTCTGAAAAGAGTCACTCTGACAGACGAACTTCACTCTTTCAAAATTCAAATTTCGAAGAAAGTGAACTACTGTGCCTTTTGAACGTACTAGGAACAGATGAATTTTGGGTTTCCAAAATTCGAATTTCGAAGGCACTGTAGAAAATTGAAAACACTGTTCACACTTAACAGAAAAACTTTCTTCTTGAAAATTTGTAAGTCACATTGTGAAAATATTTTGTAAGTTTCAAAATTCAAATTTCACTTCATGAACAGACAAACTTTATGCTGTAACGTTGGAAGCTTTAACCTTCGGTTCCTTCGAAATTCATCTGTTGACCAACCAAAATTCGAATTTCAGTATGTCAGAAGCATTAAATGCGGTTGGTTAACGGATAGTTTTTCAGAGTAACCGTTGGATAACTTCCCCAACAGATAGATTTTGTCTCTAACGGACATTTGAGACCTAAATCTATAAATATAACATCATTTGAAGTTATGGGTAACGAATCAAACTTGTATATACCGAATTTTTGCCAAATCTTCTCAAAAGCTTTTACCCTCTCAACTTCAATACTTGTACTTCAACCTTCATATCTACTCTATTCAAGAGAGTTATATCTTTGTAAACAATCTACTCTTCATCTGGAAGATGGATTTACTTGTAAGGGAAAATCACAAGGGGATTGGAAAGCACATTGTAAGAGTGCTTAGAGAGATTGAGAAAGCTCCAGAAAATAGAGCATATTCGTTGTACTGTGGCATTAGCAAGAAGCCCGTTGAATTCTTGCTGTATAGTGAAAAATCTCAAGAGTTGTCTTGGGGATTAGACGTAGGTCAAGTGGATAGACCGAACCAAGATAAATTACTGAGTCTTCTTTTCCTCATCATTACTTTTCAGTGTGCTCTATTTTATACATTGCTTCCTTTATACTGTGCTATCTTCACCCATTTCACTTTGTGCAGAAAAATTGCAATCTTCCCAATTCACGCCCCCTCTTGGGAAGTCAGCCTTGCTAACACTTGATAAGTCATATTTTTGCTCTAACTTTCAAAGAAAGCAAGAGAAACTCACAAAGTTTGAAATTTTATTCATCCAAATTTGAAAAACATACATAAAAGAGAGCCTTGAATAGGCAAGGGAAAATCTAACATAATGAGCCTAGTAAACCTAATTAATTTGGACTCAAGTAATCTTTATAGGATTAGGAGTTGTTAAACTCAAATAATACTCTTAATGGACCTAAGAAACTAAAAAAATAAAATTCTGAAAATAAATGATGAAACTTCAGAGAAAATAATAAAAATAATACCTAAACCCTTACAAACATGCCAACACATTAATGAAATAACATATGTGGCATATGACATGTTTATTTACAAGTTGGGCCATAAAAAAAACCACTAATTAACTAATTAATCACTTAAATTTAACCCATAATTAATAAAAATGAAAGTAAAATAAATTAAGCCCACTAACATCTTAGTCACATGCTCTTTTAGTGAAGTACATGATCTTTTAAGTAATCTCTTTCAATAGGCTTCTCTTGGGCTTGGATTTGAAACTTGTAAAATTAAAATGCTCTTCAAACTCTCTAACTTCAATTAGGCTGCAAATTTGCTCAAATAATTGGGCTCCAATGTGTATAATAATCTTTTCAAGTCATAAAGCCTCTTCTCATGCTCTTGAATTTATCCAAGCCCTTCTTTTGAACCATCACTAAGGCATCCTCTATCATTCCTCCCTCTTCGAAAGGATTCGTCATTGAATCTCCATAATCTATATGGAAAGAAAGTGAATGATGAAATGCATTAAATAAATCTTATGAAGGATACTTACCTTTCAAGCTTGATTGATGCATCTTTGCATTATTCCTTGCATGAATGTGAATGACAACATTCTTCCTTGGATTTTGCAACCAAATCATTGTTCTGAGATAAAAAAAATCTTTACACCTTTAATTTGAATTGCATAGGACCTATCCTTAACCATTGGTGGATAAGAAATTCAATTTTTCTTTACACCAAATACACCAATGACTTGTAGTAAATAGCTAGACATAAACTCGACACAAGAAGACTTCAATGGAACCAAGATGTTAAGCAACACATAGGGAAAGAAATGGGGATAAAATGACACATAATAAGACTCAATTACAACCAAAGCATTAGAAAAACTAAGGAAGACAAAATCTAGACAGATTTGAACCTAATGCAATAAATGTAAAACCTGGACAGATTTGGACAAAATTGATGATGCATAATGATAAAACAAAAATGGAGATGTAATAACTAAAGGGACACATACTAACATAGAACAAGAAGAATAGAATGAGTTAGATAGAAAATGGAACACAAAAGACTCATGAAGGTGAGATGGAACAAATTAACAAAGAAACAAAAAAACAAATGACTTATGAGGCACACAAGAAACAAAAAACATGAAATGAATAGGGACTACTTCACAAATGAATAGGAAATGCAAAACACTATGATGAAGATGAGATGAAATGGTATAGAAGGATGAACTAGAGAAATAAGGTGCTAAATTAACTAATGGACTCATGCATTTTAGAGTCAAAAGAAATTGTGGACTCATGCAACAGTGATAGGTGGCATAATTCAAAGAAATCAGAAACAAAATGAGAAGGGAGAAGAAATACAATGAAAACACATACGAAAGATGAGGTGAAGAAAAAAGTAGTTTTTTACAAACTACTTTAAACTTATTTTCACTTTCATTTTTCCTCAAACTCTCTTTTTCTTCTCTCTTTTCTCTCTTTTTCTTTATTTTTTTCAATCTTCTCTCAATCTTTTTCTCACTTACTCTTTTTGCACTCTTTGTATTTTCGTGGACTCTTTCTCTCTTATTTTTCCCACTTAAACTCACTCTTTTTTTTTTTCATAAGTTTCACCTAAATTACATGGTAATGATTCATAGGCCTTTTCCAATACAAATGAACAAAGACTAACATGCCCATTCAAGTTAGCATCACAAGCATAATCTACAATTACCATGTCAATATGCTCAACATCAATGCAATTATAAGAGCCAATTTCCAAAGAAATCACACCATTATCCACAGAATTTTCCACCAAATCATTAGCAACAAATAAATAATGTTTCTTTTCTAAAAGTTGCACATGATTACAGTTAATGTCATTAGCACAATCATGAAATTCATTTTTCAATTGTGTTACATTAAGATTCTCAATTTGCAAATTAGAAACACAACTAGAATCAAAAGTACTAACAACTTCCGTATCAATATATATTCTCCTCTAATTGATGTGAACAATCAATCTCTTCAATATAAGTAACATCATCAAAATTATTGATATTCACAACTTCAATACATTTGTACTTACTTCTCCATTCAATTGATCCATCACAAGAGATATCATCAAGGCAAGCAACATCATTCATCTCATTAGAATTATCACATCCTAAATCACAAAAGATATCAATATTATAGTTTTTAGGACTAGACATTCCTGTAGTAGATTCTCTTATTCCATCATCAGTTGTTGAAGTGATAGCAACTTCGTCATCCACTTGATCATCTTTTTCCATCTGGGAATGACATACATTAGGAGTTGGATTCTCCATGGATACGTGCATCGCTTTAGGATGTTCATCTTCACTCTTAGGCATAGGTTGGTGGTGAAAAGAACCAAATTTTCTTCTTATAAGATTTTTCATATCCTTCCATGAAGTAATAGGTTTAAATCTATATTTAATCCATGTTTTGCAGAACATTTTCCACTAAACTTCCGCATAGTTAGTAATGATGGCATAGTCAACTTTGTCCTCACTAATGTTGTAATGATCAAACACTTGCTTGATTTCTCTTTCCCATTCTTGATAAAGATTAGGATCATTTTTGCCTTGAAAAGAAGGAATCTTTAACTTTGACTTTCTTAAGTTTTGGTCATAGTTGAAAACTTTCTTCAAAGACTTCTTGTGAGATGCAAAGTTTAGAAATCCTAACATAGTTAGTAGCCAACAAAAGTATAAAGAAGAATCCTCACCACTCCCTCATGTGTTTCACTCAATAATAATGCAAATTTGCTCATGTTTCACACACTTAAAAGGATTTTTCAAAAAATGATCCAATTTATTCTCTTACCTTTTTCCACTCATAACTTGCTTTCTTAAGAGAGTGCGAAATTAAAACCACAATCATAATCAAAAGAAAATCTATTTGAAATAAGTGGCATTCACAGTACTAAAGTTCAAAATTATAGTTTCCAAAGATCTTAATTCAATTAAGCAATAACCAACACAAAATGAACACAAAAGAATTGAAATTTCCAGCAAGGAAGCAAATGAAAAGAAGTTGGAAAATACAAAAAAGGAACAACAAAAAATTTAAAGGAAAGGAAAAGTTATGTGGTGTATTACTCAAAGGAAAAAAACAAGAAAGATTTGAATCAAATCCATGCCTAAAATATGCTACTTGGAATTCAAGTAGAAACACTTTAGGAAAGTAGAATCCTTTTCAATCAATCAAGTCTCAAATCAAATCAAATCAAATCTTTTTTCTTTGTTTTTTTTACTATTTTTTTTGCTAAATTCTTTTTTCTTTCTCTTGGTAGCAATCAATCTTATTATTATTATTATTATTTTAAATCTATTAAGGATGGAAACAGTGATGAACAATAATTATGAAAAATGAAACAAACTGTAATGATGAACAGTGATAATAATTTTCTAGACAGCAACGAAAATGGAATGAAATAAAGAAAAAGGAAGCATAACAGAAAAATATATACCTTGATTTGCAAACCTAAGCTCTGATGCCAAATGATAGGTGAATACTTATGGAATCGGTCCAAAAAACCCACTTTAATGTGTATGACATCTGGATCTTTGTGAAACAAGGAAACACAAAATTGGACAGCAAAGACAATGAACAAAATGCACAAGAACAGTAGTAAACAAAAAACAAAAATAAAGAAACAAGATGGATAGATATTGGTCTAGAGAAGTAAAACTTAAGAGAACCAATCTCTTGAACCTAGTTCTGGTGACGTCACAAGGAATAACCAATTCTTTGATAAGTCATAGTTTTGCTTTAACACTCAAAAAATGCAAGAGAAACTCCCAAAGTTTGAAATTTTATTTATCCAAATTTGAAAAATGTATATAAAAGAGAGCCTTAAATAAGTAAGGAAAAATCTAACCTAATAAGCTTAGAAAGTCTAATTAATTTGGGCTCAAGTAATCTTTATAGAATTAGGAGTCTATGGGCTCAAGTAACATTCTTAATGGACCTAAGAAACTAACAAAATAAAATTCCAAAAATAATGATGAAAATTCAAAGAAAACAATAAAAATAATACCTAAGCCCTAATAAACATGCCAACACATTAATAAAATTTGGCACATGACATGTTTATTTACAAGTTAGGCTGTAAAAAAACTACAAATTAGTCAGTTAGGTTTTATTAATCACTTAAGTTTAACCCATAATTAATAAAAATGAAATTAAAATAAATTAAACCTACTAATACCTAAGTCATATGCTTTTTTAATGAAGCACATAATTTTTTAAGAAATTTCTTCCAATGGACTCCTCTTGGGCTTGGATTTGAAACTTGTAAAATTGAAATGCTCTTCAAACTCTCTAACTTCAATCGGGCTGCAAATTTGCTCAAATTATTAGGCTCCAACATGTATAACATGTTGAATCAAGTGTTTTGATGATTCCAAACTAACTTTCTAGAGCTTGAAGACAAGATATCAAAGGTGCACAAATGATCTCAAATGGAGAAATTGAAGAAAAACAGCACAAGAATAGATGTAGAATCTACAGCCATGTTTAAATTGAGTAAAAGATTTTGAATTGACAAAAAGATGTTTTAAAACTATGATTCTATGTTAATCCATAGAATATTTCAAAAACACCCACTAACAGACGAAGTTTGAAACGTTTATACTGATATGCTGTTTTGAAAATTTGAACTTTGGCTTTGGAAATTCGAATTTCGTATTGAAAATGAACAAGTCTGAAAAAAGGCTTCTCTGACAGACGAACTTTGAGTGCAGAAATTCAAATTTTGAATCTTGTCTGAAAGAGCCTTCTCTGATAGAAGAACTTTGGCTTTTGAAAATTCGAATTTTAGACAAAATACAACTTATGAAAAATGAAAAATTCATTTGAGGATATGTCAAAGTTCATTTGAAAACTGAGTTTGGAAAGAGCATCAAAATGGCTCACTGACAGACGAACTTTGAACATGAAAATTCAAATTTCAGAAACAAAGCTTGTGAGTTTGTTATGATGATATGTTGACATACAAATGATAGTATTCAGAAATTCGAACTGTAAAGTAAGTATGAAAAAAAGACTCTGTGACAGACAAACTTTGCAGTTTGAAAATTCAAATTTTGAATAGATGAATTATTGTGCCTTATTGAACTGCCCATTGACAGATGAATTTTGGGTATCAAAATTCGAATTTCGAAGGTACTGTAGCAAAATGGAACAACTATTCATACTTTCTAGAAGAACCTTAAACTTGAAAATTTGTATGTTTCAACATAGAAACATTTTTCAAAGATCAAAATTTGAACTTTGATTCATGACAGACGAACTTTGAATGTTCAACGTTAAAGTCTTTAGCTTTCAGTTTCCATAAAATTCATCTATTGACTAACCAAAATTCGAACTTTAAATGTCAAAAGCATTAAATGCTATTGGTGAACGGATAGTTTTTCAGAGTAACAATTGGGTAACTTCTCCAACGGATAGGTTTTTTCTCTAACGTATAGTTAAGACCTAAATCTATCAATATAACATCATTTGAAGTTGTGAAAAATGATTTTAACATTGTATATTTTGAAACTCTGTTAAATCATCAACTCAAAGTCTCTTACTCTCACATACTTTATTCTTTGTACTCCAACTTTCATATACATTGTGATTAAGAGAGTTTATTCATTGTAAACAATTTTATCTTCATCTGGAAGAAAGATTTTCTTATGAGCGGATATCACAAGGGATTGGGGAAGCACTTAGCTAGAGCGCAAAGAGAAAAAGTGTGAGCTCTAAAAACAAAGTATCATAGCTGTATTATGGCATTTGCAAGAAGCCCATTGAATTCTTGCAAGATAGTGGAAAATCTCAAGTGGTGGCTTGAAGACTAGACATAGGTCAAGATTGAGAGACCGAACCAGGATAAACATCTATGTCTTCCCTTCTCTATTACTACTTTTACTTGTTATTCACTTACACTTTGTTTTACTGTTACCTTTGCTTTCTTCACTTTATTGACATTTTGTGAAAAATTTTAATCTTCTCAATTCACCCCCTCTTGGGAAGCCAAGATATCTAACAAGTGGTATCAGAGCTTGGATTCCCAAACAAAGGATTTAACAGTCCAGGATGAACAATGGCTGGCTTTGGAGAGAGTATACTACCAGAGGGAAATAATACAAATAGATCATCTGGCTTCAGTGGAGAGCACTATGGATACTGGAAGATGAGAATGCAAATCTATCTCCAATCCATTGATCTAGACATATGGTCTGTCATCCAGAAGGGAGATTTTGTCCCAATGACATTGCAGGATGATGGGAAGTACAGAGCAAAGCCAGAGGCCGAATGGAACGAGGAAGATAAGAGAAGAGTCTTGCTGAACTTTAAAGCAAAACACTATCTGGTCAGTGCATTGAATCAAGATGAATTCTACAGGGTCTCACAATGCTCCATAGCCAAGGATATGTGGG
Source organism: Adenanthera pavonina (assembly GCA_026686845.1). Classification (NCBI taxonomy): domain Eukaryota; kingdom Viridiplantae; phylum Streptophyta; class Magnoliopsida; order Fabales; family Fabaceae; genus Adenanthera; species Adenanthera pavonina. The sequence goes on along the minus strand of JAIVEN010000005.1, from coordinate 19,629,935 downwards.
ACACCCTTGAAATCACTCATGAAGGAACCACTAGAGTTAGAGAAAACAAATTGAACTCATGCATAGGAGAATACGAGAGCTTCAGAATGATTGAAGGAGAGAGTGTTAAAGAAATGTAAAAGAGATTCACCCTCATTGTGAATTAATTGAAAAGTCTTGGCAAGGAGTACACTCAGATAGAAAAGGTCAGAAAGATCCTCAGAGCTCTTCCTCTGGAATGGCAACCTAGAGTAATAGAAATAGAGGAAGCCAGAGGAGAATTAATGGCATTTGTCACAGCCCTCTTCGATAGCCTTGAAGAATATGAAGGAAAGATGAAGGCTCTCAAGGAGGCAGGATAAGACAGAAAGAAGAAGGGTCTTGCTCTGAAAGCTGGTGAGGAGAAAGAAGAAGAATCTGATGATGGAGATGAGCTAGATGAAAAAACTCTTGCTATGATGGTAAAAAAGTTTGGAAGATTTTGACGAGAAAAGAAACAAGAAATTCTTCAAGAAAAGAGTAGCTGGAGATAGTAAGAGAGAAGCAAAAGAACCTGTCACTTGCTACGAGTGCAAGAAGCAGGGACATATCAAATGTGATTGTCCACAATTCCTAGAGAAGCAAGAGGAAGAAAAGAAAGCTACAGACAAAGGCAAAAAGAAAAGAGCGTACATCTTATCAATCTAGGGCAACAGCTCAGATGAAGAAGAAGATAATGAAGATGAGATTGCCAACATATGTCTGATGGCACTTGCATCTGAAGAAGCTGAAATCCCATCCAACAATGTTCAGGAAGATGAGGTATATGAATCTGAACCTTCATATTCTGAATTACTGGATGCATTTCATGAATTTCATGATGAGTTCATTGAGATTGCCAAAGAACTCAAACAAGCTAAGAGAAAGATTAACAAGTTAGAATCCCAGTATAACATCTCTGAAATTGCTTATCTGCATATTGCTGAATCTGCTTGCTGTAAATCATGCATTGAATTAAAGCAAATCAATGACTATCTAGTGAAAATCATGTCTAGACTTACTAAAGGAAAAGATATGTTATTTACTTTAATAGGAAGTCAGAGAATAACACAGGGAAATGCTGGACTTGGCTATGACCCTTGTATAGTAAAATAAAAGATTAGGAAGAAAAATCAAAATGTGTATATGAGACATTTTGTGCATGCTAGTGGTAGTAAAAAGAAAGATCATATTTCACGACATATTGAATCCTATAATCAACCAAAGCGTGTAAAATAAATATATTATGTACATTGCTTTCTTCCTTTATCTCAATCCAGCAGTCCCTTTACCACATGCCACTTCTGTAACAAGAAGGGACATATTTCCAGTTCATGTGCTTTAAAGAAAAATGAACTTGACATGAAGGTTAAATGGATTCCCAAAGGTACATTTGTATCTAGGAAAAATACTATTGACAGAAAAGGACCCAAGCAAATTTGGGTACCTAAAAAGAAAATATGAACTTTGTCTTGCAGGTTTGTCTTAAAGTTAGAAAGAGCAATAAATGGAATATGGACAGTGCTTGCTCAAGTCATATGACTGGATATAAGAAGAAGTTCATCACCCTTAAAGACAAGAAAGGAGGAAAGATGACCTTTGGAGGTGATCAATATGGTAGAATAGTTGGCATTGGCATTGTGAGCAAGAATCCTGAAACATCCATTGAAGAGGTGCTGTTTGTAATTGACCTCAACTAGAATTTGTTAAGCATGAGTCAAACATGTGACAAAGAAAATTGGGTACTGTTTGACTCAAAGTTCTTCCTGGTCATCTGAAAAAGTGATCACAAAGTAATCCTCAAGGCTCAAAGGGATGGTAATTATTGATCTTAATGAACTTTCTCCCTTAGATTCTGTCTGTTTGATTAGTCAGGATAATGATAGCTGGTTGTGGCATAGAAGGTTAGCACATGTTAACATGAATTAACTATCAAAATTGGTTAAAAATGAGTTAGTCACTGGCTTACCAAAAATTTCTTTTGAAAAAGATAGAATGTGATGCATGCCTAAGAGGAAAACAAACTAAATCATCATTTAAATTTAAAAACATAGTCATCACATCTAGACCTCTGCAACTATTACATATGGATCTAATAGGACAATCTAGAGTTAAGAGCATTGATGAAAATCTGTATATTCTTGTAATTGTGGATGATTACTCTAGATTTACTTGGACATTATTTCTTTCTTCTAAAAGTGATACGTTTGATGCATTTGTAACCTTAGCTAAGAAAGTGCAAAATGAGAAAGGTATTTCTATTATGTCTATTAGGTTTGATCATGGAGGAGAGTTTGAAAATTCATACTTCCTAGAGTATTGTGATGAGCATGGAATTGATCACAACTTCTCAGCTCCAAGAACTCCTCAGCAAAATGGAGTGGTGAAAAGGAAGAACAGAACAATTGGAGAGATAACAAGAGTAATGTTGAATGAAAAGGAACTCTCTCAAGTATTCTGGGCTGATGAAGTAAACACAGCAAGTTACACTATAAACAGAGCCTACATCAGACCAATTCTTGGGAAGAATCCTTATGAGCTGTACAAAGGAAGAAAGTCAAACCTCTCACATCTACATGTTTTCAGTTATAAGTGCTTCATCCACAACAATGGAAAGGAGAATTTGGGTAAATTTGATGTCAAATCTGATGAAGGTATATTTCTAGGCTACTCTAGTAGGAGTAAAGCATATAGAGTTTTTAATAAAAAGTCTAAATTAGTAGAAGAATCTGTGCATGTAGTGATTATTGAAAATGAAACTATTTCTAAGCATGTCACTGATGAAGATAATCTTATTTCAAATTTGAAGAACTTAGAACTTTCTGAAGAAGATAAAATTGAATGTCTAAAAATATCTGAATCTATTAACATAAAGGAAGATATTCAGGAGAAAGATTTTCAGGATGAGAATAATGAAGAAATATCTCAAGAACTCCGTAGAGCTTAGAGATATCAAAGGAATCATCCTGTTGATCAAGTAATTTGGGATGTTCAAGAAAAAATTAAAACCAGAAAATAGTTAAGAGATCAGATGATAAACTGTGCTTTCATTTCTCAAATTGAACCTAAATGTACTGAAGAAGCCTTAACTGATGAATACTGGATTTTAGCTATGCAAGATGAATTGAATCAATTTGAAAGAAATCAGGTTTGAGATTTAGTGCCTAGACTCAAAAATCATCCTATCATTGGCACTGAATGAGTTTTTAGAAATAGACTTGATGAATCTAGATTAATAATCAGAAATAAAGCTAGACTAGTTGCTAAAGGATATAATCAAGAAGAAGATATTGATTTCGAAGAAACATTTGGTCCAGTGGCTAGATTAGAAGCAATTAGAATTCTATTAGCATATGCATGCATGAAGAATATAATGTTATATCAAATGGATGTAAAGAGTGCTTTTCTTAATGGATATATCATGGAAGAAGTTTATGTAGACCAACCTCTAGGCTTTGAGGACTCTACAAAACCAAACCATATTTATAAACTGAAGAAAGCCCTTTATGGTTTAAAGCAAGCTCCTAGAGCATGGTATGAAAGGTTAAGTAACTTTCTAACTGAAAAGGCGTTTAATAGAGGAAAAGTATATACTACTTTGTTTACTAATAAAGAAAATAAAGATTTACTTATTGTTCAAATTTATGTTGATGATATTATATTTGGTGCTACTAACGAATCTCTGTGAAAGAATTTGTCTAAGCTAATGCAAGTTGAGTTCAAAATGTCAATGATGGGTGAGCTTAACTTCCTCCTTGGACTGCAAATTAAGCAATGTGATGATGGTATCTTCCTTAACTAATCAAAGTATCTGAAAGAGCTGCTGAAAAAGTTTGGCTTGGAAAAGACTAAGCCAGTGGGAACTCCTATGGCTACTACAACTAAGCTTGACATGGATGAAAGAGGAAAAACCTTTGATATAACCCAATATAGAAGAATGATTGGATCTCTGCTATACCTAACTACCAGCAGACTTGACATCATGTTCAGTGTTTGTATGTGTGCAAGGTTCCAGTCATGTCCCAAAGAAACCCATGCAACTGCTGTGAAGCGTATCTTCAGATATCTTATTGGAACATCATAGATGGGTCTTTGGTATCCAAAGGGAAATGGAAAAGATCTCAAAGGATACACTGATTCTTACTTTGCAGGATCCAAAATTGACAGAAAAAGCACAAGTGGAACATGTCAGTTTCTTGGAGGATCTTTGGTCTCATGGTTTAGCAAGAAACAAAATAGTGTGGCCTTATCTAGAGCAGAAGCTGAATATGTTGCTGCTACAAGCTGTTGTGCCCAAGTCATCTGGATGAAATAGCAGCTTAAAGATCTTGTGATTGAGATGAAGGAAATACCAATAATATGTGACAACCAAAGTGCCATTAACATCACAAATAATCCTGTCATGCATTCAAGGACAAAACATATTGAAGTTAGGCACTACTTCATAAGGGATCATGTTCAGGAAGGAGAAATCATATTAGAATACATCCCTATAGAAGATCAAGTTGCTGACATTTTGACAAAGCCTCTTTCAGAAGACAGACATTGCAAAATCAGAAGAGAATTGAGTATGGTAAATCCAAATGAACTGTAAGTAAATCCTTGTGCAAATCTGTTTTAGAATTTCTGACAATGATTTAATTCTAACTTTAGCATCGGAATAAGTTTAATTTAAGTTGCAGGTGCTCCTCATGAGTTTCAATAATCTAAAAAATGGAGCACACTAGAATGGAACAGTCAAAAGGTGAAAAAGAAAGCAAGAAATCTGAGTTTCTGGATCCATTCTGTAAGTTTATAAGGTTAAAATTCACATTTTAGATGTGTATTAGACGAATTTCCTTGATAAATTGTGTTTTTGAACAAGTCAGCATGCTTAACATTCAAATTTAGATGCCCATAACATGAACTTCAGCTTGCCTTACATTGTAACAGTTCTCGATGGTCCTTCGAAATTTGTCTGTTGGTCTATGAAAATTCAAATTTTCAAAAATAAAGTTCCAATATTATCTTTGTCCAACATGAAGATTGTACGAATTTCCATGTCTCAAAATACGCATGTTGGAAACTCTTTACAAAATGTTGAAATTCGAATTTCTAATTAAAAATTCGTTTGTTAAAACATGCTTACATTATTGAATCTCTGAAAGATGAATTTTCATAATTAAAATTCGTCTGTTGTTTGTTGTATTGATAATTGCTTGCTGCCTGTTCTTTGAGATTTGAACTTTGTTGAAACAAAATTTGTCTGTTCATCTCTTGCTACTTGAACCAAGCCTCTATCAGATGAACTTCCAGGAGAAAATTTGTCTGACAGTAAGCCTTGCTAAATTGGTTAACTTGTAACTGCTCAAAGTTTGAATTTTGACCCCTCAAAATTCGTCTGTCGTATGGTTACACATGTTAAAACCAAAGGTCATTCTCTGAACAGATGCAACCTATTCGTCTCTTTCGTGAGTTTGTTCAAATTCTCTCTTCAATTAATTCTGACCGTAAATCTTCATTTTCCACCGTTTAAACTTTTTTTTGCACCCTATTAACTCATTCTTAGCATCTTTCTGAATCATTCCTCTATGAAAATGGCAAGAGTGAAAAATCCAGAGGTTGGAAAGTGAGAGTCTCGACCAAAAAGAATTGTGAAATCCTAATATGCCTCCAAGGAGAGTGAGAAACAGAAAAGAAAAGGCGAATCTAGCAAAGAAACTCCCTCCAAAAGGCAGAAAATAGCACCAAAGGCTGATTCAAAGAAAGCAGGAGCATCTTCACCAAAGAAAACAGAGCCTACAATTCCTACTACTACTCCTGCTGCTATTGCTTCTTCTTCCTCCTTCAGTACTGAATCTGGAGAATATCAACTAACCACATTGCCGTTATGGAGCAATGCTCACATTCAGGAGGAATATACGGCCAAATTTGTGAGCAAGAAGGTAATAAAGCCTCACTGTGTCAATATGGAAGAATTTTTAATCTCTAATAACTTTGATGCCGGGCTGTGGATGATTAAATACAAGAATTTGTTAGAGATATTGGAGAGATATGATGATGAGGTAGTCAAGACTTGGTATGCCATTTTGAAATATAACATCAAGAAAAAGAAGTGGGAAGTCAATCTGAGATTAAGGACCATCTGGCTAACAGATGAAACCTTTAACGAGGTGTTAGAAATTCCAGGGCAGATGGCTTGAAGATTAACATTACTGCTTTTGGGTATATGGATGAGGCAGAGACTACTAATGAAGAAGGTGGCCCTTTCTTAAACTACAAGGAGAGCACAATCCTGAACACTTTGTTCAGAAGAAAGGAGAACATGCCACCCATAAGCTTGCTCAAGCCCACTAACCTCAGTGCTCAAGTGAGAATCCTACACTACATTGTGTCAAGGATTATCTTTAACAAAGGAGGCAGCTTTAATTTGATTACAAGGGCAGAGGCACATGTGATGGTAGCAATCATGCGTGGGAAGCTTATCAACATGGGATCAACATGGGACATATCATTCTTCAACGCATGATCAAGGCTAGGGATTAGAGGAAAGACTCCACACTTTCTTATGCAGCAATCATCTCTAAGATCCTTCAGTATGCCAAAATTCAGCATCTTGAGAAAGGGAAAAGGAAGCCTACTGAGATCTTCAAGGAAGAAGAGCTGCAAAGGATGGGGATAGAGAGGAAAGATGGAAGATGGATTGGAAAGGGAACAGGAAAATCTTAAGATCTCTTTGATGAAGATGCTTCCCTGCAACAAGAAGGTACCTCTAAGGCTCCTCCAAGACCTACACCTCAGCCTTCTCAGTTTGTCCCATCACAATCTTAGCCTCCTCAAGCTTAAATTCCATCTACTCCCTCCTCTCGTGCCAAGCCAACTAAGATCACTGAGTTGTATGACAGTTTTTCTACACTCATACTCAGCATCAGGGATGAGCAAAAGGCCAAGTTTGCTCATCTGTAAGACCAAATCCACCAGTTGGCTAAGAACATGAAAGTGGTTGCCGATGTATATGAAGACATAAGGAGTGCCATTCCTGCCACATCAGCTCCACCTCAGCCAGGATTCTCTGAGCCTGTTATGTCTCCAACTCCTGAGCCTCCAAGTCCATTTGTGCTAGCCTCTCCTGATCTTGATGTTGCTATACATGACACTAAGGTTGCTGGCACATTGAGCATACCACAGGCCTCCAGCAATGAGGCAAGTCTTGGTCTTCTGTTGGACTATGGCATGGAGTAAGAAGGTCCTCAAGAACCAAGCTTTCATGAGCCCATTCCAGCAGATGCTTAAGATTAAATCCTTTCACATGAAGAATCTGAGCAAGTTGAGAGACTAGTGGCAGCAATCACCACTTCACCATTCATGCAAGCTGCCCTGAATGAAGAAAGGAGCATTGTGCCTTATGTTGATTGCAAGCCATTGCACATGATACTCTTTTACAAGCTCAGAGAAGAAGGCTTAAAGAGATGTTTCATCCTCCAAAATCCACACCTGTTTCTGCTTATGGCTTCTCGGAGGCACGAAGGGCTCAATTAGCAGTCACAAGGCAAGCAACTTCTGAACTTCTTGAAATCTCTGATAATGAGGATGAAGACACAAGTTCTGAAGTTTCTGGATCCTTGCCAAAGCTCAATCTAGACCTGCCATTTGTCTCTATGCCTCTCCAGGCTATTCCAGTATCTCAGATTCCTCCTCCTGCTAATTTTGTCCACCTTCCTGATGATGCCAAAAAGGGGGAGAAGATGTCTGAGCAAACTAGAAAGTCTTCTGACAAAACTTACAGCAAGAAGTCCAAGTCCAGGAAAAAGTGATTAGAACTTATGGATGCTTGGTTCTTCTTGTAGTATTTTGCAATGTTGTTTTTCTGTTGCTTTATCTTGTAAAGTGACTTTTTGATGAAATGAAAATTTCTTTGTTCTGAACTCTATGATTGCATCCTTGTGTTTGAATTATAATGTATATGTTGAGGGGGAGCTTGTTAAAGCAAACCTAAGTATTAATCCAATTTGTAAGTTGTTTTGTCATCATCAAAAAGAGGGAGAATGTTGAATCAAGTGTTTTGATGATTCCAAACCAACTTTCTAGAGCTTGGAGAGAAGATATCAAAGGTGCACAAATGATCTTAAGTGGAGAAATTCAAGAAAAACCAGTACAAGAATAGATGTAAAATCTACAACCATGTTTAAATTAAGTAAAAGATTTTGAATTGGCAAAAAGATGTTTTAAAACTATGATTCTATGTTAATCCATGGAATATTTTAAAAACACCCACTAACAGATGAAGTTTGAAATGTTTATACTGATATGCTATTTTGAAAATTTGAACTTTGGCTTTGGAAATTCGAATTTCGTATTGAAAATGAACAAGTCTGAAAAAAGGCTTCTCTGACAGACAAACTTTGAGTGCAGAAATTCAAATTTTGAATCTTGTGTGAAAGAGCCTTCTCTGATAGAAGAACTTTGGCTTTTGAAAATTCGAATTTTAGACAAAATACAACTTATGAAAAATGAAAAATTCATCTGAGGATATGTCAAAGTTCATTTGAAAACTAAGTTTGAAAAGAGCATCAAAATGGCTTGCTGACAGGCGAACTTTGAACATGAAAATTCAAATTTCAAAAATAAAGCTTGTGAGTTTGTTATGATGATATGTTGACATACGAATGATAGTATTCAGAAATTCGAATTTTGAAGAAAGTCTTAAAAAAAGCCTCTGTAACAGACAAACTTTGCAGTTTGACAATTCAAATTTTGAATAGATGAATTATTGTGCCTTATTGAACTACCCATTGACAGATGAATTTTGGGTATCAAAATTCGAATTTCGAAGGTACTGTAGCAAAATGGAATAACTATTCATACTTTCTAGAAGAACCTTAAACTTGAAAATTCGTATGTTTCAACATAGAAATATTTTTCAAAGATCAAAATTTGAACTTTGATTCATGACAAACGAACTTTGACTGTTCAACGTTAAAGTCTTTAGCTTTCAGTTTCCACGAAAATTCGTCTGTTGACCAACCAAAATTCGAACTTTGAATGTCAGAAGCATTAAATGCGGGGCGAATAGATAGTTTTTCAGAGTAACAATTAGGTAGCTTCTCCAATAGATAGATTTTTTCTCTAATGTATAGTTAAGACCTAAATCTATCAATATAACATCATTTGAAGTTGTGAAAAATGATTTCAACATTGTATATACTGAAACTATGCTAAATCATCAACTCAAAGTTTCTTACTCTCACATACTTTATTCTTTGTACTCCAACTTTCATATACACTGTGATTAAGAGAGTTTATTCATTGTAAACAATTTTTTCTTCATTTGGAAGAAAGATTTTCTTATGAGGGGATATCACAAGGGATTGGGGAAGCACTTAATTAGAGTGCAAAGAGAGAAAGTATGAGCTCTAAAAACAAAGTATCATAGCTGTATTGTGGCATTTGTAAGAAGCCCACTGAATTCTTGCAAGATAGTGAAAAATCTCAAGTGATGGCTTGAGGACTGGACGTAGGTCAAGATTGAGAGACCAAACCAGGATAAACATCTGTGTCTTCCCTTCTCTATTACTACTTTTACTTGTTATTCACTTATACTCTGTTTCACTATCACCTTTGCTTTCTTCACTTTTTTAACATTTTGCAGAAAATTTTAATCTTCTCAATTTACCCCCTTCTTGGAAAACCATCATATCTAACATAGCAATCTTTCCAGGTAATAAATTCTCTTGACATGCCCTTGAATTTGTCGAAACCATCATCTTAAACCAAGACTAACCCTATGTTTGGGAGTTTTTTTTTTTTTATGGAATGGAATGGTTAAAGGAAGTTGACTATTTTTTGGATGTATTTTTTTTAAGGAAATGGAATGGCAAGGGAGGGCCTTTCAAGTCCTCCTTAGCCATCCAAAACCCAATTTTTATCATTCCCCCAAATTGGGGGATCATGGATGGAATGACTTGGAATTTATATTATATTTACAAAATTACTCCAAATCTTTTTAAAACACATCTTTATCTATTAATATTTATCATTGATCTCTAGCTCATTACTCTCATTCTCTTCACTATATAGAGTCATCTCCTGATCTCTCAATTACATCAGCTATCCTTCCAATCTTTTTATAACCTGAGGTTTTTTAATTTTTTGTATTGAGGACTTTGAATTTAAAAACGGTGAATAATTTTTCCTTAACAAATTGTAATTGTAATCTTATATATTTATAAAGAATAACAAACAAAAAAATCTCATTGTATAAAGACTACTTGGGAAAAAAATATTTGAAGTTTTTTTAAAAATATTTTGTACTTTTTAATTTGAAATAATTTCATATTTTTTATCTAAATTAAATTATTAGGATATGGGAAAGAAAATGTTATAAACGATTCTGTTTCATTAATTTTATAATAACTCCCAAACAATGGTTAAATAAAACAGTTTCTTTCCATCTTAAAACTCTCAAACAATGAAATATTATGTTTCATTTCATTCCACGTTATTCCATTAATGACAATTTCATTTTATACCATATTAAACTCCCAAATATATTCTAAGGTATCCTCTATCACTCCGTTTTAAAACGATGGTCACTTTACAATTTTTAAGAATACTTTAATTATATTTGAATAAATATGCCCTTTAATAATAATAAAGAAAGAGAAAAGTATTAAGAAGTACTATATAATTAATAAATATATTATAATAAAATACAATAAAATTTTGTTAATTTTTAGACTATTTATTAGCCATTTTAATTTACGTACATAACTCAAAAATGATAATTATTTTAAAATGAAGGGAGCATAATTTAGTCCTTATTGTTAAAGTTTTGTTAGTATTTTATTTTATTAAATTTTGATGGCATGATTATTTATATGTTAATATAATGTTTTTAATATATACATTATTGATGATTCCTATGCCCCAATGTGGCTTTCACAAAGTCCAATTAGATAATTATTTGACTTTTGGTTGATGAATTGGGCCATGAGTCAATTGCCTATACGTGGATCCAAATCATAGCTGGGGGTTGGCTAGAGATCATCCAGATTGAAAAGTGGAGAATCGTTGAGGTTTGGTCAAAAATAAACATGGGCATGGAAAATGGAGAACACGATCGCCTACGGGGGCAACGTGGCCCCTTGCTGTGGAAGTTTTACTTCCTGATGGAGAACCGTTTGTTAGTTTCAAGATATAAGTCCGATGATCACGGAATGTACGTATAAGATGTGACCAATTTACGAGTTACGTTAATGGTAGGAACTCATCACTCTTAAGTAAATAATTTGATTTGATTTTCATTCTTCATTTATAGAGTAAACTTAATTAAAAAGGGCAAGGACTTACATTTTGCCCAAAATACCTATATAGACATTAGTTTTTACCCCTAGTGAGAGAAAATATAAACAATAAAGTAATCATAATTTAGAATTAAAATTATGAAAATTGTCATAAAATTCAAACAAAACTTGTTCATTAATTTTTAATCATCATGAATCATAATTTTATTAAATTTCAAAATCATTTAAAAAAAAAGTGGACAGAATGGCTTACATTGATCCATGGGTAAAGTGGCGCTAATTGGAAAAAACCCATTTAAAAATAGACTACATATTTTCAACTCAACCCACATAGAAAAACAGATTAAACCAAGGACGAGAGAAGGGAGGACATGAGGAGCCATGGTCCTCCTAATTTTTCAATTTTTATTTAGTATAATATATATTTTTGTATCAAATTTTTATATTATGTAAAAGTTTATGTATGTATGGTCCCCCAAAGTTTTATATTTTATTCTAAAAATAAGTAAAAAATAAAAAAAGTCAACACTCTATATATTTTTAAAATATCTGATATTTTAGATATATTTTAGTTACTAAATTTATACTCTCTGTTATCTTACTAAATACTAATTTCCTCCTCTCATTTGATTTTTTCTATTTTTTTAATATTTTCTAAATTCTAATTGTCCTTTACTTTTCCTAAGGTCCAAAAACAAAATTATCCCTTACATTTCTCTCTCTATCACTTTACCCTATATATTTTCACTTTGCTATTGAGTGGACTTTTTCAGCTATGAAAATTATTAAGATAAAATTTTACAATAAATATGAGTTTCTCACTAATTACATAGTTGTTTATATTAAAAAAGAGATTACTGAAAAGTTTATTACAAATATAATAATTGAAGATTTTTATGTTATGAAATATCGGGTTTTTCCTTTTCATTCTCGACCTCCCCCATAATTAAATTCTAGCTCCGTCCTTAGATTAAACTAGCTAACCCATAGGTTGTCTAGCTCTAGATGAAATCCTCGTCTATGAAAGAGAATAAAAACTACCGAAGAAGTGGCAACATATTTTTTTTTGGTGAACAGAAGTGGCAACATATATATATATATATATAAAGAGTCTTTATGGCATAGGCTTATATATATATATATATATAAAGAGGCTTTATGACATATGGGCTCTCTCTCAAGCCCAACACACTTTGACACCCACGAGCATTGGCAGGCCTACCTTTTGGTGAGTGGGGGCGTATACTCTCACTGGTAAGTTTGTCAAATTTGATAACTTTTACCCCACTAATCCTAATATTTTAAACCCACTTAAATTTAAATATATTTTAGTTTAAAAAAATTTAACGATATTTAGTATTTTTATTTTAAGCTCAATATACATAAACTAAAAATTTTAAATCCACCCTACTAATTTGAGATATTTTGTAATAAAACATCATTATTTTAAACATAAAATTTTTATTTTTTATTTTCAAAAGAAAACTCAAATTAATCAGATTAGCTTATATTTTTATTTAACAAACTAGCCTAAATTGTGTATGAGATAACACAAAAGACAAACATAATGTTTGATTAGAGGCTTTGGTTTAAAAAAATAGAGGAGAGGGGAGCCCTTCTCTAACATCCTCACTATAAGATGATAAAGTTTGCAATTTGACAAAGGACATTAATTTCATATTAGGTGGTTATGTGTTAATCAAAATTGAAGTTAACCCAAAATCAAGTTAATACACTATAAACTTGAACTTTAATGTGTATCTCTTATATCAAAAACCCACTTATATGTTATGAAACTTACAAATGGTGATTTTTCTATAAGGTTACCCCTTAAAGTTCAAGTTTAAGCATTTGAAAGAATCTTTAGACAATAAATCAATGGCCCTGAACCCCATTAGTAACTTTACCCCACTTCCAGACTTAGAAGTGACTTTTGTCTCCCATTTCAAAAGGCTAGCCGTGGCTAGAATAGGGCTAGCCATGCCAAGAAGCAAACTAGAAAGGAATTCACCTTGGCTCCCACTTGCTGCAGCAAAGCTAAAATTTGCTGTCAAAGAATATGGACTTCCAATATGCATAAATTCCATTATGAATCTCTGATTCACATGATTCAGAAGCCTACAAGTAATACTAAAAGTACTATAACTATGGGATCAAACCACACCTCAAAATTCCACTACATGGAGATTTTGGACCATTAGGACTGAAATGGTCACTTTTAAGCCAAAGTTTGGTTCTAAACCACCCCAAAGCCACACAATCAAACAAATGACCACCAAAACCGATTAACTTACTATCTTACATCATTTAAGCCAAAGTTTCACTTTTGTTTGGTTGTTTGGTCTCTCTTAAATGTATTAAAATAATTTCAATTAACTTACTATCTTTAATAAAAACAATTGTTTATAAGAGGCATTATTTGCATTCATTCATGTTGATGAATCAAATACTAAATAATTTATTAAAACAATAAAATACTAGAAAATTGCAATAAATAATAAGCTATAAATTTTCAAATTTACAAGGAAGAAATTATAGATGTTCAAATCATATATATTAAATTAGGCATTAAATAATAGCATAACAATTCAAAAGAATTTAAGCAAAATGTATAAATAATTGAAGAAGTATAGATGTGTTGGTGGGAATGAATCTTTGAAGAGTAGAAGAAGAAGAGATTGAAGAGAAAGTTGTGCATAAAATCTTCAAGGTGTAAGTAACACTTTCCTTTAGACTTAATTTGTTCCTACTAAGTTCCAAATCTTGGATGTAACCTGGGCTAGTGGTGAATTTCCTACAGGGTATAATGAAAACTTTTAAGTAGGTGTTGCACTTCCAAAACTCAAGCTTTGACAACAATGAATTTTATAAAGTGATAATTTACTTTTATCCTTTATGCATGAAAGATAAAGGCAAGTGAGTTTGTGTAGGTTGAAATAGAGAGAATGATGGAAAGTACAAATGGTGTTGGTTGAAAGATGTGGATGAATAAATGATGGAATGATGAAAGCTTGTGGGACTATTTATAGGCAATGAAGAGATATATCTTAAAGTAACATGACTCTCCAAAAGGAGACACATACATGAACAAATATATGTACCAATGTGATGTTTCATGAATCAATATATGTACGTTGAATCTGACAATAGACACTTTTTTTGATGTTTCATGAACTTTATGATTCATGAATTTTGTGACCTTTCATGAACCATTTCAAGTGTATTTCCAAACAATTCATGAGCATGGCCAAGAGACATTTCTTCATGTTGAAAATTTTCTCACAATCCCCCACCATCTTCAAAATGAACAATTTTCTAAAGAATATAAACCCTTATCACTTCGGAAATTTCATGTTTTCAATAAATGTGTCTTTAAGACTTAAACCTTTACTTAGTAAAACATGATTTCACCCATATGAATTAATATGGTAGACGAGTTTTGAACCATTTAATCCATTTGAACAAGTATGCATTCCTTATACATAGGATCTCAGACCATTGTACGCCATTTTAAAGTCAACACTTTTATCCAGCCATGTGTCTAGTATCCTTTCCATGAGAGTGTGAGAGTCAAGTCCTTAAACTCCTTGAAGCAGCCCTACTTTACTCTCATATAGCTAGACTTTGTCACGACATGATAAGTATTCCAACAAATATATGCTTACAAATCTATTACAAGCTAAATCTCAGTCTTCCCTTAAATCCAAGGTAACCAAGTACTTCTCAACTTTGGGATAGATGGATATAATATATCAAGTACTTGTAATCACTCTAATAATGTGCTCTCACCTTTGAACTCAAGACTTGATGTTAATCAAGTGTGAGTAGGGTTTCCAGTTTTCACCATTGATGATCATGATTTAATGGGATTCAATCTCATCCCCATTGATGTTTTTAACACCATATCCCATGTCAATTCTTTCGTCAAGGGATCTATATGATTTAATTCAAAACTTTTGTAATTAATGGAGATTACCCCATTCACAATTCAATCATTTACGTAACCATGTCTTATTCCAATATGTCACAACTTCCCATTATAAACTTGGCTATAAAGCCTTTGAAAGTATAGATTGACTATTACAATGAATAGAAATTGGGGCAATTGGCTTGGGCCATATAAGAATTTCAAATGATAAGTTTTCTAAGCCAATTTGTTTTCTTACTACTTGTAGCCAATGCTATAAATTTAGATGCCATGGTGGGATTCGCAATATATGTCTATTTCTTTGATTCCCAAGAAACATACCCCAGCATGAGTATAGACTAATCTTTTTGTAGAAGCATGATCATCAAGGTAACTTGTTAGGTCTGATGGCCTACATGATTATTTTTTATAAAGTCAAATAGTGGAGCAAAAAGTTTACATCATATGATTATGTAATGTTCTTTATATCCTTTATATCATGTTTATCATTTAAAGTAAAATTGGAGTAGCTACTTGTTTTGTAAGTTGAATATTTTCTATAGAGGTTTGTCTAAGAAAGGAAAAATGAGTATTGAAGTGAAGAGATTGATATCAACATTATGCTCAATTGAAAGATACCAAGTATAATGACAGAAATGATGCTCCAAGAATTGAAGAATGTAAATACCATGAAGATTGGAAACTTAGATGCATTTTTATAGCCTTTGAACTCAATAGATATATCTATTATAGTCTAGTAGTCTTTATGTAAAACTCAATGATTTAGATTTATATTTATTGTCTCAATAAGTTTTGGATATTAAAATACATCTATGGTTTAAAAGATAGTGCAAATACTTATTTCTCAAGGCCTTAGTTTGACCTTTGATCATCATTTCTAGAATATCTATCATAATGTATGTGGTTTTGATGTGAAACTTATTTCATCTAAAAATACACTCAAATAGCTTTCCAAAGATGGTTATTTCACTCAAAATGGATTTCATATGAACAATTATGATTATTTGAAGTTGAATAGTAAGATATTGGATTTTCAATTTTGACCTATTATTACTCTTTTGATAATATCTCACAAAATACGTGGAATTTCAAAGTGAAATTTGCCAAATTTAAAACTAGACATTCACAGCTTTCCAACATCAGACATTTACTTGATTTGAACTTAAAATGAGGAAGTTATGATGTTTGTAATTTTCATGCAATCTAATAGATGTATTTTAGAGGGCCTTTAGACATATTTCGAGTTGAGCTAAAACTGGTACTTATGAAATATAGTCGAAATAAATATTTTACTCGGTATATAGATGTATTTCAAAGTCTAGAAGTAGAGAATACCCACTGGACAATCGTTATTCATCTATTGGTTTTACAATAGATTTATTTTGAAGCCCATGACCTTAGAATACTCTATGGAATGACTTCTTAGTCATCTATTCGGCCCCCAACAGTCATCTATTGCTATGACAAAATACTTATAATGGCTAGTAACAGCTAATTTTTGTATCTAATACTATATTTCATCTTTACTTATAAATATAACATTTCAAACTCATTTCTAAGAATTTCTGAATGTATTTGAGCTAGAATATAAGCCATAAACTTGCTTTTTATTCTTTTACAGAGACAAACACAATCCTTGAGCTGATTCTTGTAAAATCTCTATTGTTTGAGTTCTTCGAGTTTCATTGTAATATTCTACATCAATTTCATTTTTATCCATATCATGTATAAAATAAAATATATACTGTATTAT
Organism: Adenanthera pavonina; assembly: GCA_026686845.1. Taxonomy (NCBI): domain Eukaryota; kingdom Viridiplantae; phylum Streptophyta; class Magnoliopsida; order Fabales; family Fabaceae; genus Adenanthera; species Adenanthera pavonina. The sequence continues at coordinate 19,612,975 of JAIVEN010000005.1, read as the reverse complement.
ATTTTTTTATTATTATTATTTATTTATATTTATTTTTACATTGTTTACTTAAAACAATGAAGCTAGATAGATTAATCTCATACATTACATGGAGTCAAAAAGAATAGTTGCCATATTAATGACTTATCAATAGTATTGATATTGATTTTTTTAGGAGATTCATTTTTTATTTAATTCTTCTTTTTATTTTATATGCCGAATATCTTCTCAAATCAAATTTAATTTAATCTTTTTTAGCAAAAAAATTAATCTAATCTTAAAGTGATATTATTATGAACTAGAGTAATTCGTGCAATTAACATTTGCACAATTAAAAATTAAAAAAAAAAAGAAAGTTACACACATTTAAAAAACTCTTTTGCATTATTTGATTTAATAAAGAGGAGGGGAGAGAAGGGGTCGAAGGCAGATGAATGATTTAATATTATCTTATTTTGGGTTTATTGGAGGGAGCGAAGAAAAACAATAAAAGATCATCAAATTATATACATTTATCCATTTTGAGTTATTTTTTATTTTTTAAATTAAAATTCATCTTTATTTGTTGGAAGTAACACTATCAAATCCCTAAAAGCCCTAAAAGTTGCTAGGCCCATTTGTTTTATTTTCTATCCTTTCTTATTTTATTTTGTTAGCTTAATTTTAAATTTGGTAGATTAGGTTTTTATTTGATTAGGATTATCCATTGGGACTCTAAGCCTATATGTACGTGATCTATTCTTGAGAATGAATGAACCTTTCCACCATAAACTTTGATATTATTTTATTTTAAAAAATAATTATTTTTCACTTAATAAATAAATCTCATATATATTATTTTTCTTCAAAAATATTATTTATTATTAATTATAAAATTTCAGTAATGAATTTTTAAGAAAATAATTAGATTAACTTTACATTTAATTCCGTTAGATTTTTTAATCTCATTGTTAATTTTATATTTTTTTTAAAAAATAATTTTTTTATTATGTTTAGATGGAGTGTAATAACCCTCATATTTAAATTTTATTTACAGTATGGCTAATTAGCAATTCTGAACTAAAAGGAGTATTTGTTCAATTTGGGAATTTAGGAGGAATGGGTGATGCTTTGCAGTTGAGACACAACCCAATTTTCAGGACTATGCAAAAGGAAGATTATGAGGTGCCTCAAATGAATATGAGAAAAGTATAGTTGAAGAAGATGTGGTATTAAAATGATAAATGAATAACATAAGGGGGTAAAATGATCATTTTATACATTAGGTCTCAATTGTAATTAATTGAAATGTTGGGTCCTTAGTGTAATTATTCAAAATTTTGGATCCTTTTTGGTAATTTTCAGAAATTTTGACATTTACAATATTGGTGTCAAAATAAACCTTTTGGACCTAATGTAATAATGTATTGAGTTTAAAAAATTAGTTTAAAAAGAAATGGACTGTAAATTGTAGTAAAATTATACAGGAAAAGAAGAAGGTACTGTGGGCCCACAAATACAAAAAAGGTAAAAAGAATAATATATGGGCCCTACATAAAGACAATTTGGGACATGATATTAAGTTGTAAGAAGATCTCAAATTAGTTTATTCCTATATATATAAAGGAATTAATATTGCAAGAAAATACTATAAAAGTACTAATTTACTGTTTAGATAAAATGTCACATCTTACAAAAAGGAAGACCCACCCCGGGCCTAAGTCATAACTTCATCAATACACTACCATAAAAATCCAAAAAAACAACAGCAGGCAGAAATGACATTGCGGAGAGGAAGATGACACTGCGGTGAAGGAGGCATATGAACAAAACAAAGAAAATGGGAATATACAGTGCCATGGTGCCAAACTCTGTTGTCTAATAACAACAAAAACAAGTTTTCTAACCTAACTTTGGACATACATAACTCTCTTACTGAATTTCCTATTGGCGTGATTCTAATGCATATAAGTCACTCTCTACCTCCTTTATCCATAGACACTGATTTTGTCTCAAAATTCCTTCATATGGAAATTTTGAACACCCATGACCGAAATGGTCACTTTAGGCCAAAACTTAACTTCTACCATTCCCAAACTCTAATCACTAATCCTTTAACCATCAGACTTGTTCCCATAAGTCACGATCATCATAAAGACACTTTCCAAAGGGGTCTCACCTCAAGGAAACCATTCTCTCAAGATTTGACCCCCTTGAACCCTAGACCTCACTAATAAGTTTCGTACTCATTTTCTCTAAGAGAAAACAAATATCAACACCAAACACAAAAATTGCTCTAATTGGTCAACATACACATGAGCAATCCAATAACTGAACTCAAACATGTAACCAACATGATACATGTAACACCTTATATTAGGGCCTATTTTCCATATATTAGATCATTTTAGATGTCTTTCATCATAGTTTAGAGACTAAAATCATAATATAATAAAAACAAAATTTTTCAAAATTCAAGGTACTGTTCATTTGGCAATTTCCCTTTTACCCGATGAATTTTGAAAATTCATAACTAAATCTAGAAAATTCACCTTGAGGTGATTAATGTCTCTAAAATTTTGTTAAAATTAGATCTACATGGGAAAAATATAAAACAGTAACTTCATTGGGCCAATTTGTACAGTAATTTTGTGGACATTTACTATTTATTTGGTCATTTTTCTATCTTCCAATTTTTTGACCTCAACTTTGAAAAATCATATTCCATTCTATTCTATTCCAAATTATGCACACTCTATGTCATTCAAAAGCTATACATGTCTACTTGTAGACATATTTTTCTTATACATTTATTTTACTTACATAGGGATAATTTAATTTAAATCACGAAGGGTCAGAATCCAACTCTTACTAAAACAATTTGGGAAAACTTACATATCTCTTGTTCTATAACTCTATTCACTTCCAAATTAGTGGCATATGGATCTCAAGACATATGTATTTTTATACATATAAACCACTGAATTTTTGGAGCTTTGTATGATTTTATGTTATCTTTTGAATTTTTCAGTACTTAACTTTTAGTTTCCAGTTTTCCCATTCTTGTCCTATTCTGAACCCTAAATTTGAAAATTCACCATTTAATGCACACAACTCCAAATGTGGTGAATTAGGTGTCATATTAAAGCTTGAGATGCCCTATATCTGATATAAAAATATCATAAACCTAACCTCATATTAAGTATAGAACAAGAGTAAATAAAGCAGACACATCTAGAAAATGTCCTGTTTCAGTCTATATTGCAATTTGCTTGCCAAAACCCTTGTAAATGAACTCATTTTGGCATGAAACTTGGTAGAATATAACTTTATGTCCCAAAATCCAGAACTGAAAAATTTCATACATTTTCTACAGAATTAATATATTATTCACTATTTTATAATTTCATGTAAAACAAGGCACAAATAACCATTAACATTATAACACAATGGCTTGCAACATCATTTTCTTCTGCATACCTTTTGCTTCTTCCTTAGCTCTTTTGCATTGGTTCTCCCTAGCATGGTTAGTCATTGAAGGAGTGGTGAGATTCAAAGAATCTCAGTAGCAATCACCATTCATGCAATCATATTATCACATTAAGCATATAATCATCATAAAACATCAAGTGGATACTTTTAAACATTCATGCCATAATGTTTTACAAAAATTTTGGTAGAGTTTCATTTTGTATTTTGGATATCCCAGAGTCTCAAAATCCCTCAATTAACTCAGCCAACATTCTCAAAGCATCACAATTGATTATATTAAACAATAGGCAAGTCATCAAACTCATTGAAAATCACATGACAATATAAGGCAAGAATAGGTAAATTGCTACCTTCATGTTTTCTCTTACTCCTCCACTTGATACCAATGCTCCCACTAGCTTCCTTGGGCTTCTTCAAGTCCTAATACATCATCAAACAACTACTCAAGCTAATGGTTTCATGACTTTCTTAAAAAAGTGTTCATGAAACCCTAATTCTTCAAAAATTTACCAAAAATTCATTCTGAGCTCAAACATGATGAATTATACCTCTATTTCATGTAATGTTTCATGAGGAATCCAAATATGGCCTCAAAATTACAAATTCTATCTCTAGCTCATTACAGTTCATTCCAAATTAAACTTCAAAAATCTATAAATTTCACTTTCTTAATCTTAAACTTTTTCATAAAACCATCACTCGTTCCTAAGGTTTTCCACAATGAGGAACTCATTTTTGGTAGCAAAAACATGAAATTCCAACTCTAAGTATAAACAGTAATCATCCAAAATCATAGAAAATAGGAGGAAATTGATATACTTCATGATACATCAAACTACTAACATATTCAAGCTTTAAATGAGTATCCTAGCATTTCCCCCATGTTCTATGGTTTGTAAATTCATTTCCTTGCTAAATCATGTTTGACTGAAACCCTAAGGGAGTGAGGAAGAAATTCTACTCCAAGAACCATGCTTCAAACCTTACAACTAACAAGCTTGAAATAACTTACCAATAGTTAAACTTTCAATTCCCTTGAGTTCCCTCTTCTTTGTTCTCTCTTTTCTCTCTTCTCCCTTGCATTTTTCTCTTCTATTTTGCTACTGGAAGTGAACATGCAGAATGGGTGGAAATGGGTGGTTAAGTGACTTAATCACATAGCTTAATCATGTTTAACACTTAATCAACCTAAGTTACTTTTTGGCAAAATATTCAACTCCTTCTTGAGCAAGTTTTGGAGCAAGAATTGACTGCCTAGGCTACCCAATTTTCACGCAGAGAGTGAGTGCTTTAAGTGTCCAAGATTGGTCAATTTTTCCTGGTCTAGATATATCTTGAACTGGGTAATTTTAATTGTATCGATAAAACTGCTTTTTATGGTAAATTAGTATTTTTGGGCTACAGGACTATTCTAATTTTATTTTTATATTTTCATAATTATCCTATCCTAAAAGGTATCTGTGTATGACCTAAATCCTGACCCAGTTTCTTTTTAACCATTGATAGGACCCATAGTTTACTTTATCAATTTACTGTTACTTTGGAACACTCGGCATTGATTATTTCTTTACTCTTGAACATTAACCCTCAGTGCCATATACCATTAGACTTCTCTCGTCGAGGGCTTCGTTTTGACATTAATTTTGCATATTTACAAAATTACCCTTAACCTAGGGTTAAATTATAATTTTTGAAACTTTCAGGTTATTAAGTATAATTTTCTCTAAGACATTTCTAATACTCATCCCACGTAATTTTTTTGACTTTAGGGACATGGATATCCTTTTCATAATTTTTTAGGGGCAAAAATGTAATTTCTCATTTTTCCATCTGACCGGGAAAAATAATATCTTTACCATTTTTCACACAAAATGGTATCTACTCATTTTTGCAAATTTTCTATACGTTTCTAGATATTTTAGTTTTCTTGGGATGTTACAATACACTTCTTGATATATACCACAATCACGTCTTGAACATCACAAGGACAACCAGTGGCTTGGACTACCTAAGCAAGACATTCACATCCTTCCAAAACACAACACATCTATCCTTTCACATCAGAGACTTGAGGAGTCTCAGGATCCTAAGTCATACTACACATGCATTAAAGGTAAGAACTAAAGGGCAAACCTAAAGGATTCACAAAGCACATTACACGTGGCATCAAATCATGATCCTATACTTGACACAATACTACGACATAACATTTGTTCTCAGATAAACACATACCATATAGATACTCAGATATCTCCTATGCCCCTAAAGGGACTCATCTGCTTTCGCTTTCTCCTTGCTAGAACTAGGTCCCATTCCTATAAATGTTTTTCCATGAGAGGTGAGAAAAAATCCTAGTAACCAAGGAGTAATCAAACAAACACAAGTAAGGATTTAAACATAAGAGGTACAATATGTTAGTTAATCACCAAACATGACACCAATACAAATACAAGAGAAGGATACAAACTCATATATATATACTCTGTATGCAAATTATGTTATGCATGATGAAATGCTCATGATATACAATGAAACCTCACATCAGTCATGGTAAGAACTGTGAACTAGTTACCGTCACAAGGTAACCTCATCAAGTAGTCCCCTTCCACTAAACTCATCTTCCACTAGTCATCACCTGGCCAAAGGCTATTCTACTAATAGTTGGACCATGGTTCTCCTTGCTTTGAACCACCTGAATTGATAGCTATTTATAGGAAGTAATCCCCAATCCATTGCCACCTGAATTCTTGGGCCGAGGACAACTATTTAGTAGTAGGGATATCATAAGTTGCACCACTTGAACACAAGGTCTCATGTGCTATTTAGCAGATTGGTATACCATGTGGTATTAAGGTATCGTCACCCAACAATATCATGCTCTCATAATTTATTACCTATGGCAATGCCCAATATATTCTAACATGTTGTCTCATGCCATATATGTGTGATCATGCTAGCACATTATCATCATTATGCAAGATGTCTCATGGGGATGCACAATGACCAAACATACATATATATATATATTTGTGTTTGTTATTCTCACAGGCTTATTATGCATTCACATTGGCTGGTTTCATTCATCATCATTACCATCATCATCTTCCTGAAAAACTAAATGGGTTTACATAGTACTTATAATCAATGCTCGCTATGTTCATTATCATATATATATACATTCACTTTCACATTAACCATTGTCATCATTTTATCATTATCATGCTATCCAGCTCTTATATTGTAACATTCTGACCTTTAGAGCTATGTCCAAAGTATAACTATGATGTCCCCAATAGGAATGTATTAAAAGTGGAAATGGAAATGATACCACATGTGAAATAGTTTGTGAATACTATGAGGGGTAAAATGGTAATTTTACATGTTTAGTCCTTAATTGGAACTAATTTCTCATATAGTCCTTAGAAGGAATTATGTTTGGTTCTTCATTGAGATAGATTATAAATGATGTTTGTAGCAAGAATTAATTCCAGAACCAAAAATCATGCAATATATCTATTGAATATAAGTTCTTGATAAGCTGAGCAGAACGATATAAGTATTGGGTAGCCGGGAAGTCGAGATTGAAAAATAGGCTAAAATGAAAATATTATGAAAAGAATTATGTAAGGTTTGGTGTAATATCCCTAACCCCTAGGATATCATGAAATGCTTAAGGAATTAGAGAAAACTAAGAGACACGGTTAAAAGTGAAAAAAAGACAAAAAGGTATTTTTTCCACATTAAAAGGAAAAATGAGAAAATTATGTTTTAAGCCCTAGGAATGAAAATTCTATTCCTTGTAATCCTTGAAAAGAAAGAAAACTATGCAAGGTAGTCCTTGGGAAAAATTACAAGAAAGGATGCAAGAGAATTAAAATTAAAATTTTATCCCGAATCAAGGGCAATTTCATAATTTTCAATATTCCTATTAAAATGAAGCTCAGGACGAGTCAGATCCAATAGAATACTATTTAGAAGTTAATTGAGTTAGTATGAATTTATAATTGTGCTAAAAGCCAAAAAGCAATTATTATAACAAAAAAGTTGTGGGCCTAACAAAAAGCAGTAAGGAAATAGGAATAGTATATGGACCTCACACAAATATATTTTAGGACAAGTTAATATTTTAGTCCAAAATAAAATTTAGAATAATACTATGCCAATTAGGTGGCAATAACAACAAAAGTAATTAATTAGTACGAGTAAAATTTATCGGTGAATGTTATTTGGGACTAATCAAAATTATGGAGCAATTTTTGGCCAAAAATACTCTTAAGTGGTGTGATGCAGCTGCAAGGGACAAGGAGGGAAATTATTTATTTTATTTAAGTGAATTATTTCATTAAAGTTAACCAAGGTAGCTAAGTAAACATGAGCTACTATTCCCTCATTTGATATCTCTTCTCTAAGTGTGTGGTTCAGTGAGTAAACCTCTCCATCCTCCTTATTTTTTAATGACACAACCAGTAGCCACAAGTGGGACAAAGCTTCAAAAATTCCTAAGAGAAAAGAGAGAGCAAGATGGCAAGGTTGAATGGCTTAAGTTGTTGGTAAGTGATTTTACTACCCTAAGCTCTTAGTTTCAAGTAGTTTGAAGAGTTTTCATGGAGTCTTTTCTTTCCTCTCTCCCTTAATGAATTTCAGCCATAGCTAATCTTGAATAAGAAATGAGTTTTTGTACTTTAAACACAAGAGAAAGCTTCAACTAGTCACTAAAGTAAGTTTTCATTGATGGCTTTAAGTATTATGGAAGCAAATCATTTTTCCTCTTTTCTTGCCAATTTTGGTCAGAATAAAGGTTTCAATCGAATTGGAATTTCATTATTTTAATGCCAAAAATTGATTCCTTGGGTCCAAATTAGCTAAGCACAAGTGTTGGCTCAAGGAAAAACCATAAGGAAAGCAATTTGGAAATTTAAGGGTTTAATGAGTATTGTATGATACAAGACTAAGAACTAGTGGCCAAAATGCTTCATTGGTGTTTATGTATAGGTTCAAAGAAGTTGGGGAAGTGTGTGAAAGTGGTCTAAAAAGGGAGGAAATCAAGGAAAATTCATAAAGTAGTAACTTTATCTTTTCTTATATTATATATCTTGCATGACTTTTATGAACTTAATGACTTGTTTATTTTGAGGATTTGTGATGTTTGGCTGAGTTGTATAATGAGGTTTATTCTCTGGATGTCCATTTTGTAAAATGAAAATTTGTGAAAATTTTTATGAAAGTATATGGCTTGTTATGTTTAAGTGAATGATGATTGTTTTATGAAGCTACTATGAGAAATGTGATGAAAAATATGCTTAATGATAATTAGCAAATATGATGCAGTTCATTTCAAATAGTTCTAGATTAAGTACATGCATATTTTTCACACAACTTCTCCCTTATTTGACATTGACAAAAAGGTTTGAAAAAAAAATTTCCACAATTCTTCTTGCCCTATTTGTGAGGTTGTATTAGTAAGCACAAATATCTAGGGTTGGTTTAAGCATACACAAAAGCACAAGCTGAAATGCAAATCATCATCAAAACTTATTATGCATTACATGTTTAGATTATGCCAATTTTTACTCATATTAAAACTGGTACTAATTATTAGTGATATTAAAACTAATACCAATTGTTTCTTAAAACTATTATAATACCAAATGTTATGATACTTTTTTATTAATATGATCATGATATGCACACATCACAAGATGTATCTCAAAGTTACAGATTTGTTATCTTCTTCCTTTAGGATCAAGGAGAGATGTTGAAACATCATTAGCTTCCTTTAACAAGTTATGACGAAGCAACAAAACTCTTCACAATAAAATAAGGTGAGCTAAAGTATAAACAAATTAATTACAGAAAATGATCCCCCTCAAATTATGCATTTCATATGATAAAACTAAGAAAGCACAATACATCAAATAAACATATTTATACAAAAGCACATGATGTAGACATTCAAGCATTATGACTGAAAATTTTCTATTAAATTTTAAAAAGTTTTTTAAAACCTTTACATGCAAAGTTATAAGCTCCCCCCTAAGTATGATCAATTATTTAAGCATAAATGCATATAAGATTATAGCTCAAATCAAAATTAGTATGTAGGGAAAATTTTGAAAAGCACACATTGGTTATACAAATATAGAAATGGACTTGTACAAACATTGAACTTTTCAGTAAGCATCAACATATTCAGATAGCTCATCATTTGAATAAGGACCATACTTTATTTTAATAACCTCAAGTAACAGAACCAACCAAGCATATATGAAAACTTCTTAAACACTTACAAACCAACTTGGTTTATAGCTAACTTCTTCCTTTTTTAATATGAATTCATTTAAGGACATCAGATACTCCATCATTATTATATTTTCACCACTTAGCTCAAGGAGTACCAACAAAATAAAAAAAGATATCTTTTTCTTTCTTTAGTATCATTTCTTACTTGGGTCTACTAATAGTCAATTTAAATATTTTAAAGTTCATATGGGACCAGAGTTCAGTCTTATCCAAATATAATATATAATGCAATAATTGAATAGGGTAAGTGATAAAGGTTACCAAAGATCATCTCTGTTATTTTTGGCTTCTATGCAGTGTAGTATTGCTTATGACTCCCTTTTGCATACTGATACATGAATCCTTATGGAATCAATCCAAAACTCACTTTAATGCGTAAGATACTTGGATCGTTGCAATTATAAGGGACACAAAAACTAAAAAATAGAACAGCAGCAAGAAGAAGAGAATAAACAAGAAAATAGAAAATATATGCTGGTCTAAGTGAATTTGAACCCAAGAGAACTGATCTCTTGAATCCTGGTTCCGGTGACGCCACAAGGATTGACCAATTCCTTAATAAGTCATAGTTTCGTCATAGCACTTAAATAACGCAAGAGAAACTCACAAAAGTCTAAAACTTTAATCATTTAAATCTAAAAAACACACATGAACGTTAGCCTCAAATAGGTAAGGTAAAATTTAACATAATAAGCCTAGAAAACCCAATTAATTTGGGCTCAAGTAATCCTAATGAGATTAGGAGATTTTGGGCTCAAATAATATTTCTATTGGACTTAGGAAACTAATAAAATAATATTCTAAAAATAAATGAAGAAAATTCAAAGAAAATAATAAAAATAACTCTTAAGCCCTTATAAATATGCCACCACATTAATGAAATAACATGTTTGGTGCATGACATGCTTATTTACAAGATGAGCTTTCAAAAAGACTACTAATTAACTAATTGTGCTTTATTAATTAACAAAGTTCATTCCATAATTAATAAAAATGAAATTAACACTAATTAGGCCCAATAATTCTTAAGTCACATGCTATTTTAATGAAGCACATGATCTTACAATAATCTCCTCCAATGGGTTTATCTTGGGCTTGAATCTGAAACTTATATTTTGGAGTTGCTGATCTCATTTAAGCTTGGACTTTATGTTCAATACTTTGATCAAGTCTTCCAAGTTCTCCATGCTCCTCTCCAAACTCTTGCAAGTCATTCCTAACCCTTACTCTATCATTAGAATGATAAAGTCTAAGTTTAGATAAGATCATCAACTCCAAGATACAAGTGTCAGATTCAAGCTCAAGATGAGCCCATTGGAGGAGATTATAATAAGATCATGTGTTTCATTAAAATAGTATATGACTTAAGCATTATTGGGCTTAATTAGTGTTAATTTCATTTTTATTAATTATAGGCTAAACTTTGTTAATTAATAAAGCCTAATTAGTTAATTAGTAGTCTTTTTGATAGCTCATCTTGTAAATAAGCATGTCATATACCAAACATGTTATTTTATTAATGTAGTGGCATGTTTATAAGGGTTTAGATGTTATTTTTATTATTTTCTTTGAATTTTCTTCATTTATTTTTAGAATATTATTTTACTAGTTTCCTAGGTCCATTAGGAGTGTTATTTGAGCCCAGAATCTCCTAATCCCATTAGAATTACTTGAGCCTAAATTAATTAGGTTTTCTAGGCTTATTAGGTTAGATTTTACCTTGCATATTTAAGGCTAACTTTCATGTGTTTTTTTCAGGTTTGAATGATTAAAGTTTCAGACTTTTGTGAGTTTCTCTTGCGTTCTTTGAGTGCTATTATAAAACTATGACTTATCAAGAAACTGGTCAATCCTTGTGACATCACCGGAACTAGGGTTCAAGAGACCGGTTCTCTTGGATTCTAATTCACTTAGACCAACATATCTTTTCTATTTTCTTGTTTATTCCCTTCTTCTTACTGTTTTTATATTTTTTAGTTTTCGTGTCCCTTGTAATTACAACGATATGAGTATCTTATGCATCAAAGTGGGTTCTTTGGATTGATTTCATAAGGGTTCACTTATCACATACAGATCATTGCTTCTTAAGTTTCTACTATTTCTCTTCTCAAGTGATTTGATTTCTATTTGAGCTGCTTGAAATGAGTAAGAGGTTTGCTACCAATACTTCTCCTTGTGATTTGCAATTACAGCTTTAGAGTTTTGGGAAGATTTCCTTTTCTGTGATTTCTTTCTTGCGTCAATATATTATTTCTTCTTGGATTTATTCTACACACATGAAACACTATAAGAACATTTCGGTGCCCACTTGTTTTTGGGTCCAGGAGGATTAGAAGTATCCTTTGGAACCCAATTCATGTTTTACTCAAACCATTTTTCCTTATATTGCATAGATAAAAAATATGCCCATTTTTACCATAACATGTTCATAATGGTGAGTTAGACATTATAGTAGGCACAAAGAATTTCAAATAGCATTTACTTTTCTCCTTGGACTCACTCAAGTGGCCAACACCTGGCTTGTCAAACACAATTTCAGGTTACCAAGTGGAATATTCAACTTACCTTTATCTTGGGAAAAATTGGCTATGACTTTAGTTAACTCTTTTTTTCCTTTATTTAATCTATTACATTTATCACAAGAGGAAGTGTGTGTGTTTCATAGATATTTTCTAACTCATCTATTTTATTTTTAAGTGATTCTTTTTCATTCTTTTGCAATTCTAATTTATTTATAAGGAAATCACTTTCTTCTCACTATGTGCAAGTACTTTTGTTAAAGCAATTAGTTTATCATGCATTTCATTATAGGAATCTTGCAACTTATCAAAAGAAAATTTAGAATTAGATGCAGTTTCAGAATTTGATACCTTATCATTGGATGTTGCCATCAAGCATGGATAGATATCTTTATTATCTTCATTCGAACTGATACCCCGGATTGTAAAGTTATATGCAACTTTAGCTTTATGATTTTTCCTCTCTGCATTTCTTCCTCCTTGCCTCTTTGAATGATACTTTAGCTTATTTGCAGGACAAGAGTGCTTTGATCTTGAATCTCCTTCTTTTTGTAGCTTTGAACATTAGTGATTTTCTTTTATTTTGTTGCTCCCACAGAAGATCAAGTTTTCCTTCATGTTCAGCAATGCTTCCAAACAATGCAGTAGTATGATTTTCCTCTTATCTCTTTAATAGCTGTAACTTTTGGTTGCCATTCTTTAGGTAGAGCTTTGAGTATTTTGTATACTTACTTTTTGTGTGTAGCTATTTCTTAAAGCTGCCAGATGATTGATAATATGAGTAAAATGAATTTAGAAATCTTTTATAGACTCACCATTAATCATCTTAAACATTTCATATTCTACTATGAGAGAGCTAAGTCTATTTTCCTTTACTCCCTTTGTTCCTTCATGAGCAATCTCTAGAGTATCCCACATTTCATTAGATGTATTGTAATCTAACACTCTGTAGAACTCATCTTGATTTAGACCATTGACCAAAGAGTGTTTTGTCTTAAAATTCAGCAGAACTCTTTATTTATCTTCATTGTTCTACTCTTTTTCAAGCTTATTTTTGTATGTGCTATCGTTCTATGTCTGCATTGGCACAAAATCACCCTTCTTTATAATAGACCAGATCTCTAGGTCTATGGATTGAAGATAGATTGGTATTCTCATCTTCCAGTATCCATGGTGTTCTCCATTAAAGCTTGGAGGTATGTTGATGTTGTTCCTCTCTAGTAGTATATTTTCTCCAAAGTTAGCCATAAACTTTTCTAGATGGTGAAATCCTCTAGTTAGGAGTCCAAGCTTTGATAGAGTTGGGAAACAGGCCAACCCGCCCAAAAACGAGCTGGCCTGTGGCGGGCCGCCAGAAAATAGGCTGGGGGCAGGCCAGCCCGTTTTCTAGCGGGCTGGGATTTGCCCAGCCCAGGACCGCCACAGCGGGTTGGCGGGTTAGCCCGCCAACCCGCCAAATATTATATATATATATATTTTCAATTTTTTTATATTTGAATAATAACCTAAATCACTAATATGACTAATAAAAAAATAACATAATTAATTCATAATTAAATAAAAAATACTTATATATTTTTTCTTATGTGCTTTAAGTGTTATTTTCCAATTAAAGATTAATATGTGGATTATTTTTTAATATATTGTAGATTTAGTCATTTATTATATATTAAAATTTTTAACTTCTTAAACTTAACAAAATTTGAAAGGTCTACATGTTAAATTTTAATTGATGAATAGCATAAAAAGTATATAAGGAAAAGTATATAAGTCTAGTCCAAATTAAATTAGAAATAGAAACCATATAAACCATCAATTTATCAAAATACATTAACACATATTAATCATTATTTATGTAAGTATTATAATCCAACAACATTAAATATGAAATATGGGGAAATTTTAACTCTAAGTATAAGACAATTCTAATTTCAAGTTTCAATATTAAACAAAATATATATAAAGAAAAAAAAGATAATTTGAAGGAAAAAATTAAAAAAAAAACAAGCGGGCTAAACGGGCTAACCCACGGGTTTGGCGGGTTAGCCCGCTTAACCTGCGGGTTAAGCGGTCCGGGCTGGAAAAAGACTGCCCCAATATGGGCTCTATTTTTTCCAGCCCAGGACCGCCATAAACGGGTCAACCTGTAGGTTGAAGCCCGTTTTCCCGGCTCTAAGCTTTGATACCAATTGTTAGATTGACAGGTCACCCAAAAAGAGGGGTGAATTGATTGACTAGCCAACCTAACAAACTTAAGGTAAAAAAATAGAATGAAAAGAATGTTAAGATTGCATTATAAGTGTTATCTAGGCAAAGTTAACGTAGCATCTTATGACTCAACAAGAAATGTAGTTAGCTTAAAAGTACGAAAAGTAAGGAAATGAATTATATCAGGTGCCAGTAGAAAGACTGTAGAGCAAGCAAATTAAAAGTAAGGATGAATTTGTTACATTAAAGCCCTCTATACCCCCTTAAAGGGAGGCAAGTTATGATGTCCTCCATATTTCCTAACATGAAAAGTGCTAGCCAAACCCTTCAAATGCTGTGAACTAGTTAGTGATACTGGAGTGAAATATTGACTTTTATGTTAAGCAATTGAGAAATGAAGGTATTCGTTTGGCAAATTGTGGTATGGAAGAAAATGATTATATGGAAAATGGAAAAAACCATGAAAAGAAGTGTTCAAAGGAGACAAGTTAGGGAAAGACTTCAAAATTTCGAGGGCAAAATTTTATTAAAGGGGAGAGAATTGTAACATCCCAATTTTTAAGGCTATACAAAAGAAAGATTATGAGGTGCCTCAAATGAATATGAGAAAAGCATGGTTGAACAAGATGAGGTATTAAAATGATAAATGCATACCACAAGGGGCAAAATGGTCATTTTATACATTGGGCCTCAATTGTAGTTTTTAAGTATAATTGTCAAAAAGTTTGGGTCCTTTCTAGTAATTTTTAGAAATTTCAACATTTGCATTATTGGTGTCAAAATGGACCTTATGATATTCTAAATTCAATGGAACAATGTGTTGAGTTCAAAGGAATTATTTTTAAAAAAATGGACTATAGAATGCAGTGAAATCATACAGGAAAAAAAAAGATAATGTGTGCCTCACAATTTAAGAAAAAGTAAAAAAGAAAACTATGTGAGCCCCACATAAAGATAGTTTGGGACAAGATATTAAGTTCTAAGTAGATCCCAAACTAGTTTATTCCTGTATATATAAAGGAATTAACAGTGTAAAAAATACTACAAAAGTACTAATTTACTATCCAGATAAAAAGAAACCAGTAGAAAAAATATACATTATTTTTGGATACTTTCTCCCCTATGATTAGGCAAAACTTATGCATATGTGATAAAGGAATATTTTATTTTTTCTCATGAATTATGTGGAAGATTCTTGAAAGACACTTGGAAGAAAACAATATAGGATTAATCTGGATTGACAAAAATATCTTGTATAGAACAACACATGCTCTCCTCTTATTGGCCTATTTTTATGCATGTGTTAGAAAGTATTATTTTAATATTTTTGGGAAAATTTCTTCAAGAAGGCATTCTTTTTGGCAAAAATATCAAGGGACACTTGGACAATTCTTAAGCCTTCATTGTGTCTATAATAGCAAGCCAATTCCCTCCCCCAAGCCTCCTAATTTTCAGCCAAGAGCAAGGAAGAGAGAGAAGCTCCAATTCTAGTGAGAGAGAGAGAGGAGGAGGAAGGAAGAAGGAGAAAAGGCTAGAAGGCAAGAAGACGAGACAAAGGTAAGGGTTTTTCTTCTGTTTCTCTTCTAGTTTTCTTCTCTTTGGTGTAAGTTTGGTTTAGGTTTGAAGTTCTCCTCCTGCTCCTATGATCCTTTAAAGCTTGGGGAGAATAAAAGGGAAATGTTTTCATGGCATAAACCCAAGAGAAAGCATGGATTAGTATGAGAAAGCATGGATTAGTATGAGAAAGCATGTTGGTATGAGTATTAACTAAGTTGCAAGGAAAATTTCCCTTTCTCCCTTTAGATGATGCTTTCGGCCAAGGTATGTAGGGAGGAAGGCGTTTCATAAATTCAATGATAGAAATGAATTTCTCATGTTTGAAATAGCTAGAGACAAGTTATGATTTCAAGAAAAAGACAGATGTAAAATATGAAAAATTAGGGCATATATTTCGGCTGAGAGGAAAGTTGTAATGCCTTACCCTTATACTATAATTCTCATGATTTAGACCCTATTAGAGTCCATTTATATTATTTTACAAGCTTGATTCACTTGAGGGACCAAAATAGAAAATTTATTTTTCTGAGTTACTGTTTATTTGGTAAGTCTCTTTTTTCCTAACTGAACTTTGAAAAATCATAAGAAAATAGAGAAACATTGTATAGGGGTGATTCAAATCTTTAAAAATAGATTTAAACATTCTATTCATGGAAAAATATGGTGCGGGACTTTAATCATACCAATTTGTATAGTATTTAGCACAACTTTTACTGTACAAATGGTCATTTTCTATTTTTCCATGATTTTGGCCTTAATTTCAAAAATTCATATCTCATCTTATTCTAAGTCAAATCTAGCATACTTTATCTCATTTGAAAGTCTTATATGTTTACTTTCTAGATATATTTTTCTTATACATTATTCTACTTGAACAGGGCATGGAATTTTCCTGAAACAATAAGGGTCGGGACTTAACTTTTACTAGAACAGTTTTAGGAAATCTTACATATCTTTTATTATATAGGTCCAATTACTCCAAATCAATGATATATTAAACTCAAGACTAAATATTTTTATACATATAAAAAACTAAATTTTTGGAGCTCTATAATATTTTATACTACCTTTTGAAGCAATCAATGTTTACAGTGAAAGTTCTAATTTTCCTACACTGTCCAATTTTGATTAAAATTCATTATATTTCATGTACTTAGCCAATTGGAGTGATCTTTATTTTTTTGGAGAGCTTATTCCATCTACTTTCAAAGCATATAGGAACTCATACTAAAAGCTTTGTTTTGAATAGAGTGCCCCCTACTCTATTCACTATTGGTTATCTTGGACAAACTATATCCTAACTTACATAATAAACTTTATAAACATAATACTTCATTATTCATTGCTCCAAATCCATATATATCAACATAAGAGAACTTAAAGGAATATATTCATGGCATCAAATATAGTTTATCCTTTACACATAAATTTATGCATATGACAAAAAATTAACATCAATAGTTGCAATAACATATTATTTGTCGATTTCTTCCTCCTCTCCTTTGGTTCTTCCTGGATTTCTTCCATTGCTTGGCCCTATCATTGTTCGCATTTGAAGGGGTGAGATTCAAAGAATCTTTGTAGTATTAACTATTCATACATTCATATTATCATATCATTCATAAAGACATCAAACAATTTCATTAAAACATAACATGCCATAATGATTTCGTAAAAATTTCGACAGTTTTTTTTTCTTTTGAACATTCTGAGGTCACAAAACCCCTCATTCAACTCAGTCAACATTCACAAACATTACAAAACATGGAAACAAATAAATGGCAAGTCATCACTTTCATTGGAAAATCATAAGAAAATATAAGGCAAGAAATGGCAATATACTACCTTTATGCTTCCTTTTACTCTTCCTTTGAGTTTTGCCTCTTCCAAACACTTCCCCAAGCTTCCTTGAACCTAAATACATAATCATTAGAGCACATAAGCCACTGGTTCATAATCATGCTTTACCAAGTGCTCACTAAACCCCTGAATTTTCACTTTACTTTCCTCTTGGTTTTTCTTTGAACCAATACTTGTATTTAGCTAATTTAGACTTAAGGAATCCATTTTTAGAATGAAATCTTGAAATTCCATCTCTAACTCAAACACCAAATTGCTTAAAAATTAGGGAAAATTGAAAGAAATTATTTGCTTCAAAATACTTGTAACCACTTGTGAATTCATGCTTCTTGGGACTAAACTAAACTTTCCCTATGTTTATTCGACAAAACTCATCCCTTGGACAAGCTCTTTCATGGTTGAAATTTTTAGAGTGAGGGAAGAAAGAAAAGGCTCCATAAAAACTTCTCAAACTGCTTGAAAACATAACTAAGAAAGGCTAGAGTAGTTATCTTGGACTTTCTATTCAAACTTTGCTCCTTACTCTCACTTTTTCCTTCATATTTTTGTGCTTTTCTCTCTTTACTGTTGGTTTTGGACATGTAGAATGAGGAGTGTAACACCTCACTTTTAAACTAATTTCTCATGAATTAGACTCCTTTTAAGTCTGATTATACTTGATCCTAAACTTGAATCACATAAGAATAAAAATCAGAATTTCCAAAGTTTTCGGTTACTGTTCATATGATAATTTCTACTTTGCCAATTGAACTTTGAAAATTCATAACTAATTCTAGAAAAATCATTTTATAGTGATTCAAGTCTGTAAAAATAGATAAAATCCTAATATATATGGAAAAAATAGAAACAGGGCATTATATTGACCAATTTATACATTTTATTTCTCAAACATTTACTATATATTTGGTCATTTTCTCTTCTCTAAGATTTTGGCCTTATATTTAAAAATTTATATCTCACTCTACCCTGAGCCAATTTATGCATTTTATATGTCATTGAAAAGCCCTATATGTCCTATTTCTAGATATATTTATTTTACTTGTATAGGGATGGTGATAACTTAAATCATAAAGGGTCAGAATCCAACTCTTACTAGAACAGTTTTGGGAAAAACTCCCTATCTCCTATTATATAGCTCCAATTAACTTCAAATCAGTGGCATATGAAACTTAAAACATAGACCTTTTTATAAATATAAACTATTGAATATTTAGAGCTTTGTACGATTTTGTATTAGCTTTTAAATTTTCCAGTACTTACTTTTCAGTTTTCAGTTTTCCCATTCTTGCCCTGTTCTGAACCCTAAATTAGAAAATTCACCATTAATTGTACACAACTCCAAAAGGGGTGAATTAGGTGTCATATTAAAGCTTGAGATTCCCCCATATGGTATAAAAATACCATAAACCTAATCTCACATTAAATATAAAACAAAGGCAAATGAAACAGACACATCTGGAAAATGCCCTATTTCAGTCTATATTGCCATTTGCTTACCAAAACCTTTGTAAATGAACTCATTTTGGCATGAAACTTGGTAGAACATAACTTAACATCACAATATCCAGAACTGGAAATTCTCATGCATTTTTCACAACATTAACATAATAATCACCATTTTAAAATTTCATATAAAACAAGGCACAAATAACCATTCACATTATAATACAATGGCTTGCAACATCATTTCCTTCTTCATGCCTTTTGCTCCTTCCTTAGCTCTTTTGCATTGGTTCTCCCTAGCATGGTTAGTCATTGAAGGGGGGTTAGATTCAAAGAATCTCAGTAGCAATCACTATTCATGCAATCATATTATCACATTAAGCATATAATCATCATAAAACATCAAATGAATGCTTTTAAACATTTATGTCATAATATTTTACAAAAATTTCAGCAGAGTTTTGTTTTGTATTTTGGACATCCCAGGATCTCAAAACCCTCAATTAACTCAGCCAACATTCTCAAAGCATCACAATTGATCATAGCAAATAATAGGCAGGTCATCAAACTCATTAAAAATCACATGACAATATAAGGCAAGAATAGGTAAATTGCTACCTTCATGCTTTCTCTTACTCTTCAACTTGATACCAATGCTCTCCCTAGCTTCCTTAGGCTTCTTCAAGTCCTAATGCATATCATCAAACAACTACTCAAACTAATGGTTCCATGACTTTCTTAAAAAAATGTTCATGAAACCCTAATTCGTCGAAAATTCACCAAAAATTCATTCTTAATTAAAAAATGATGAATTAGACCTCTATTCCATGTAATTTTTCCTGAGAAATCCAAATATGGCCTCAGAGTTACAAATTCCATTTCTACCTTGGTTACTATTCATTCCGAATTAACTTGATAAACCTAAAAATTTCACTTTCTTAATTGCAAGCTTTCTCTTGCATCTATCCCTTGTCTTTAAGGAATTCCACCATGGGGAATCCATTTTTGGCAATAAAAACATGAAATTCCAACTCTAAGTGTAAACAGTAACTGGCCGAAAATCATAGAAAATAGGAGGAAATTGATACACTTCTTGATACATCAAACTACCAACATATTCAAGCTTTAAATGAGTATCCTAGCATTTCCCCCATGTTCTATGGTTTGTAAATTCATTTCCTTGCTAAATCATGTTTGAATGGAAACCTAAGGGAGTGGAGGGGGAAATCTAATCCATGATTCAAGCTCTAAAGACCATAAATAGTAAGCTTGAAGATGGAAGAACACTTACTATAAGTGAAGCCTTCCTTTTTGCCTTGAGTTCCCTCTTCCTCTTCCTCTCTTTTCTCTCTTCTTTCTTCGGTTTTCCTCTTCTATTTGCTACTGGAAGTCACGCATGAAATGGTGCAAAAATGAGTGGTCAATAGACTTAATTAGGTGAATCAACCATGATTACTTTTTGCTAATCATGGTTACTTTTTGGCAAAAAAATTCCACTCCTTCTTTAAGAAGTTTTCTCAACCTTTTTGAGATGATTGGTGGGCTTCATGGGCTGCAGCAAAAGTTACGCATGGGTGAGGTAGAAGTGTCTAAAAATTGCCCAATTTTTCTGATCCAGATATACCTCAATCCGGGTACTTTTTAACCGTGCGGACAAAAACGTCTTTATATTATTTTAGCATTTTTGGGATAGAGGACTATTCTAATTTTATTTTTATATTTTCATAATTATCCTATCTCAAATGATATTTGTGTATGGTCCATATCCAGACCTGGTTTACTATTACTTTTGGACACTCGGCACTGATTATTTCTTTATCCTTAAACATTAACCCTCAATGCCATATATCATTGCACTTCTTTCGTCGAGGGCTTCATTTTGACAGTAACTTTGCATATTTACAAAATTACCCTTAACTCGGGGTTAAATTATAATTTTTGAAACTTTCGAGTCATTAAGTGTTATTTTTCCCAAGACATTTCCAATACTCATTCCGCCTATTGATGTCCTTTTCATAATTCTTTGGGGAAAAATATAATTTCTCATTTTTCCGTCCAACCGGAAAAAATGACATCTTTGCCCTTTTTCAGGCTTAATGGTATCTCTCCGTTTTTCCCAATTCCTCATACATTTTATGATATCAACATTTATTCCTTGGGGTTTAAATACAATATTCATATTTTTCTTCTAATATGAGGAATGACCATTTTGTCCTTAAGCCGAGTCAAAAACATAATTATTCATTCTTTTGAGCACTTTCTTGTAATTTCACTCAAAGACCAATTTTTTTAGTATTTCTTTCTCACTATTTACATTAACTTCAAATTGGTCTATCTCTTAACCTGGACCTCCCGGCTACACAATACTTATACCATTACGCTAAGTTTGGAGCGGGCTTTCATTTAAGTGGTATATTATATATCTTCCGGGGTAAGTTCTGGAATTAATTTCTGCTAAGAACCTTATGAAAAATTAATTCCAATTAAGGATCCAACATAACTTCTTCTAAAAATTAAATGAGAAATTAATTTCTTCTAAAGCCAGATTATATATATAGCCTTTTCATCTAATTTCATTTCTTATTTTTATTTATTTTATAATATCCCATAGAAATAGGGATATTACAAGGAGGAAGATGATCGATGAGAGACTCGCTTGGAATCCATCCAACAAACCTTCTACAACCTAGAAGCAATATGGATCATGCTAGAATCAAGAATGATGCAACAAGACAGCAAAAAAAACACAAAGAAAGAACATTAGAATAGAAACGAAACACAACATGCTAGACGAAATTGAGATGATAAAGCAGAGATGATAGATGTTTTGGTCAAGGTAAGACCTTAAGAGAATATGTTTCTTAGAACCCTAGCCATGGAACGCTACAAAGGGGAACTATTCTCTTTGATAAGTTAAAGAGTTTCTCAAGCACACAAGGGAACAAGAGAAG
This sequence comes from Adenanthera pavonina, assembly GCA_026686845.1. NCBI lineage: Eukaryota > Viridiplantae > Streptophyta > Magnoliopsida > Fabales > Fabaceae > Adenanthera > Adenanthera pavonina. Next base: position 19,590,687 of record JAIVEN010000005.1, on the reverse strand, counting down.
CCTTACAAAAGAACATAAGTTCTATAAAATTCATTCTCATTCATCATGCTAAAAAATGTTATATGGCCTTAAATAGATAATGGAAAAACTAACCTAATGAGCCTAGAAAATCTAATTATTTTGGGCTTAAGTAATCCTAATAGGATTATGAGTCTTTGGGTTTAAGTAACACTCTTATTGGACCTAACAAACTAATAAAATAAAATTGTAAAAATAAATGACAAAAATTCAAAGAAAATAATAAAAATAATGCCTAAGCCCTTATAAACTTGTCAATACATTAATGAAATTACATGTCTGACACATAGCATAAATAACTACTAATTAACCAATTAGGCTTTATTAAGCACTTAAGTTTAGACCATAATTAATAAAATGAAATTAAAATAAATTAAGCCTACTGATGCGTAAGTCATATGTTGTTTTAGTGAAACACATGATCTTTTAAGTAATTTCCTCCAATGGGCTACTCTTCGACTTGGATTTAAAACTTGTATTTTGGAGTTGATGATCACAGTTATAAGCTCCTTTTGGGGCTACAACTTCAATAAAGTGAATGAGCTCTAATCCATAGACCTCTTGGATCACTTTAATGCTTTGGTTCATTGTAATGAATTTTTATCTCTCCAAGCTTAGGCTTTATATTCAACACTTTGATCAACTCTTCCAAGCTCTCTATACTCCTCTCCAAACTCTTGCAAGTCATACTTAACCTTTATTCTATCATTCCCTCCCTCCTCAAAGGGATTTATCCTTAAATCTCCATAATCTACATGGAAAGAAAGGGAAATATTAAATGCATCAAAGAAATGATATGGAGGATACTTACCTTTCAAACTTAATTGATGCATTATGGCTTTGATCCTCTCATAACCTTGAATGAGATTGTTCTCCCTTAGCTGTAAATTTGTTTTAAATGTTCCTCTAAGCTTTTGTAACTAATCTCCAGAATAAAAAATCTTCCAACCATTATTTTAAATAAGGGACTTATTTTCAAGCATTAGTGCACAAAATCTAGAATCTTTCTTCATATCATTTTCACCAATACCTTGCCACAAAGAACTTGACACAACTAGACTTAAATGGCACCAAAGGGTTAGGGAAAACATGAAGGATGAAATTAGGACAAAACATGACACAAAAAGACTTAAAAGGGACTAAAGTGGTACAATGATCACATAGAAAGAAATCTAGATAGATATGGATATAATTCATCAAATTTAAAATCTGGACATATTTGACACATATAAATGATGCATAATGATAGAACAACGATAGAGAAGAAATGACTTAAAGATCATGATAAAACCAGGTGAAAGATGACACATGAAGAAATCAATTTGATAGAGAGATGAGAGAACAAAGATGGGACATAAATCATATTTAATAAATTATCACAAATCTAGAGAAAATAATAAGGAAATAAAAGGGAACACAATCTGCAAAGATGGAACACAAAAAATTTGTGAAATGGAATAAACCACAAGCAAAGAAACAAACAAACGTATGACTCATGAGACTCACACAACACATAACATATATGATGACCTAGATAGATATAAGAAACAACTAAAGGAAACAAAACACAATGACTATGAGATGGAATAGAAGATGAAGCAATGAGAGGTGAATATGGTACTAAATTATCACAATACATCTCTTTCACAAGGGACTCATTCAATATGTACTCATACAACAAAGATAGGTGACATAATACAAAGAAATAAGAAACATAATGAGAGGGAAGAAGAAAATATAATGAAGACACAAAGGAAAGTTGAATTAAAGAAGGAAGGAGCTTAGTACAAACTACATTAAGCTCACTTTCACTCTCATTCTTCCTCAAACTCTTTTTTTCTTTTCTCTCTCTCTTTTTCTTTCACTTTTTCAATCTTTTTCTCACTTACTCTTTTTTCACTTTTTCCATTTTTGTAGACTCGTTCTCTCATATTTTTCCTGTTCATGTTTTTCCTCTTAAGCTATCTCTTTATTTTCTCATAAGTTTCACCTAAATTACATGGCAATGATTTATGGGCCTTTTCCAATACGAAAGAACAAAGACTAACATGCCCATTTAAATTAGTATCACAAGTATAATCTCCAATTACCATGTCAATATGCTCCACATCAATGCAATATAAGAACCAATTTCCAATGAAATCACATTATTAGCACTAGTAGGAATTAGCATGCTACTATCTAAAGAATTTTTCATCAAATTGTTAACAACATATGAATCATGATTCTTAGCTAAAGGATGAAACAATGATAATTTTGCTCATAAGCACAAGCAACTTCATAAAATTTATTTTCCGATTGTGCTACAAAATTATTTTTAATTTGCATACTAGGAACACAACCATAATCATCAAAGCTTTCTACCACAACACTATCAACATCTAGATCAATTTTCTCTTCAAGATTCAACAAGTTCTCATGTTCAATCCCATTATCACAATTAATAATATTAAACTCATGGGGATTCTCAAGTTCTACACATTGAGATTTAATTTCCAATTCAATTGATTTAACACTAGAAATATCATTAACATGATTCAACTTACTAGAACTAACACATCCTAAGTTTTCTACTTTTGTACAAGAAATATTATTATAGGAGGTTTGAGAACTAAGCATATATTTAATCATAGACAACTCTCTTATCTCAACAACCAATGTTGTAGTAGCAGCAACGCTATCATTCACTTGATTAACATTCTCCAAGTGGAAATTACATGTTCTAGAAGTTGGATTATCTTCAACAACAACTTGAATTACCATAAGGTGTTCACCAACACTTCTAGCTTCGGATAGCGTGTATTTTTGCCTCAAGGCTGCTCTTATTTCATTCCATGTTCTAATGAAAGGTTCATTCAAAGATTGTTTACTTTCCATCTGTTTCCAACAAGAATTGTCCTTTTTACTAATCAACGGTAAGCACATTGTACCTTCTCTATTTTGAAGCAGTTGCAACATGCATGTTCAACTTTTCTTTCCTACTCCAAATAGAGATCAAGTTCTTTCTCGCCATGGAACAATGGGATCTTTGATTTGATGTTGCTAAGAACATCCGTGTGAGTAGGAACCTTTGGATTATGCCTTACTTTTATTTTTGAAGAAGATTCCATGCAATCTAATTTTGCATTCATGTCCTCAATTCGATCATTAAAAGTCCTCAATAAGGCTTTGAGATCAAATTCACTCTTTTTTCTAGCCATACTTAGAACTTGAAATGTTAGAAAAAATAAAGAGAAAGAAATAGGCACCTCATGAATCACTCTCATGTGTGTTTCCACTCAAAAATGTAAAAGCACTTGTGTTTCACACACAAAGGATGGCTTTTTTAATAATGTAAAATACTCTTGCCTTTTACTTACTTTCTCCCTATAGTGTTCTTAATCAACTCCAACAAATAAAAAAAAAAGGAGAAGTGTATATGATAAGTGGCAATCACAAAGCTATGGTCACAAAATTCAAGTTCCTAAGAATCAGAATTTTGGACCAACAAACAATAGGAAAAACGTACAGCAAGCAAGACTCAACAAAAATGTCACTTGTAGCAAGAATTATGGAGAGAAAAAAAGGAAAGAATATGTGTGAGGGTATTTAGGAAAGTGGTATGAAAATTGGTTAAGCAAAGGGAAGCACAAAATCTAGACAGGAGTAAGAACAAAGCAAGAAAGGCACAAACAACATTTTAGGAAAAAAAAAGTAAGGGAATAGGAAAATGGAATCAATGAAGAAAATAGGAATCTAATGAATCAACCAAGCAATGAAGGAATTAGGAAACAAAGGTGGGGGAAAAAATGGAAAGTAGCCAATCCACCAAAATTTTGAAACTTGCCAATCAAGTTGTTGAACTTCAGAAATTCCAATGTGACTTGTAATGCAAGAACAACAAATGAAACAACTTTCTTCAACTTGTAATCAATCAAATACAAGATGGGAAAGCACCGAAAATTAGCAACTAAAAAGTTACTAATTTGCAAACCAAGTAAATTTGGAAATATAATGCAAGTCCGGAAATTTAGCACAAGTTTGAATTTTTTTTCCACTCTCCTTCATTTTTTTTGTGTTCTTTTTTTTTTTTCAATCAAACTTTTTGAATCTCTCATGCCCTTTTTCCTTCTTTTAGCCACCAATTTTTTTACTTCTATTTTTTTTATTTTCAAACCATAGCGTCACTTTTCTTTTTTCTTTGCAGCAACTAATCAATTTTTTTTTAGATTTTTTATACTCGTCTTTTAAAATCCTAGACCCAAAAAAAAAAACTCAACCATTGGATAAAACTAATAAATTACAGCAATTAAAATTTTGGATTTTTTTTTTAAATCTAGATAGACACTTGAATCTAGAAAAAATAGCAACTTTATGACAAGAGGTAGAAGAAATAAGTCACAAGGAAGAAGATAAATCAACAATAGATAGCAAGAACAAAACTTGACGAAACAACCACACAAAAGAAGAACAAGGAATAAGAAATCATGTCACAAAGATAACACAAGGGAGGTTGATTTGGATAGATGAGAGAAACAAATTATGGAAGAGAAGGAAACAAGGAAAGAACACCTTTTAGACTAGCAACCAAAGCTCAGGTACCAAATGATGAGAGACCCGCTTGGAACCCATCCAATGAACCTTCTACAACTCAGAAGCAATATGGATCATGCTAGAATCAAGAATGACACAACAAGACAACAAATAAAACACAAAGAAAGAACGTTAGAACAAAAAAGAAACACAACATGCTAGATGAAATTGAGATGAGAAAGAAGAAATGATAGATGTTTTGGTCAAGGTAAGACTCTAAGAGAACTCGTCTATTGGAACCCTAGTCACAAAATGCCATAAAGGGCAACACTCCTTTTAATAAGTCAAAGAATTTCTCAAGCACACAAGGGAACAAGAGAAGCCTCACAAAAGAATATAAGTTCTGTAAAATTCATTCTTATTCATCATGCTGAAAAACATTCACAACATATAGCCTTAAATAGACAATGGAAAAACTAATCTAATAAGCCTAGAAAACCTAATTATATTGGGCTCAAGTAATCCTACTGAGATTAGGAGTCTTTGGACTCAAGTAACACTAAACTAATAAAATAAAATTCTCAAAATAAATGACAAAAATTGAAAGAAAATAATAAAAATAATACCTAAACCCTTATAAACATGTTAATACATTAATGAAATTACATGTCTAGTACATATCATGTTTATTTACAAGGTGAGTCATAAAAAAGATTGCTAATTAACCAATTAGGCTTTATTAATCACTTAAATTTAGCCCATAATTAATAAAAATGAAATTAAAATAAATTAAGCCCACTAATACCTAAGTTACATGCTCTTTTAGTGAAGCACATGATTTTTTAAGTAATTTCCTCTAATACGATCCTCTTGGGCTTGGATCTAAAACTTGTATTTTTGAGTTGATGATCATACTTACAAGCTCCTTTTAGGCTACAACTTTAATCAAGTGAATGGACTTTAATCCATAGAGCTCTTGGATCACTTCAATGCTTCGGTTCCTTGTAATGGAATTTTATCTCTTCAAGTTTGGGCTTTATGTTCAGCATCTTGATCAAGTCTTTCGAGTTCTCCATGCTCCTCTCCAAACTCTTGCAAGTCATATCTAGCCCTTATTCTATCAAATATCTTAATTAACTTGACCACATATTTAGAGGAGAGATATCTAATATATGAATAGTGAACTTAGGTTATGTGACCACTCTTGGTTAGTTTGCAACTGATTTAATTAATTCAATTGAAATAATTCCCTCTTTTGTCCCAAGCTGTAGTTGGTCATGCTATTTAAGGACATTATTGTCCAAAAATTTCTTCATAATTTTTTATTAGTCCAAAACAACATTTACCTATAAATTTTACTCGTCTCAATTAATCACTTTTGCCATAAGTCATCTCTTAATTGATATAGAATTATTCTAAATTTGGTTTTAGACTAAATTCATCATCTTGTCCCAAAATATATTAGGGTGGTGTCCCCAAGTTCCTATCTCCATACTGCATTTTGTGGGGCCCATAATTTCTTTTTTAATACAATAATCGCCTTTTTACTTTCAATGGCAATTATAAATTTATATGAACTTAATTAACTTCAAAGCAGTATTCCTTTGGGTCTAGTTTGTTGCGAGCTCCATCTTGATAGTAATTTTTTTTAAAAAAATACAAAATTACCCTTAACTCAAGACAAAAGTATAATTTTAATTCTTTCAGGTCATTTCTTATAATTTTTCCCAAGAATTTGTATGCAACTAATTCTTCCCTTTTAAGGACTAAATTGCAAATAATTCTTTTCCATTAGGCCTAGAAAGCAATTTGCACATTTTATTTTCTAACCTAGAAAATTACCCTTTTCCCTAACCGGGTCAGAAACGCAAATATTGATTCTTCCGAGTACTTCCTCACAATTTTCGGCAAAGATTAAATTTTTAATAATTCTTTTCATTATACCTTCAAATTGGTCTATCTTTTAACTTCAACCTCTCAAATATGCAATACTTATAAAATTACGCTCAGCTCAAGGTGGCTTCAATTCAACTGGTATATTGCATACCTTTTGGCTCAGTTTTGGAATTAATTCTTGTGAAGGACCTTATGAAAAATTTATTCCAATTGAGGACTAAGCATAATTCTTTCTAAGATCCATATGGGAAATTAATTCCATTTAAGGACCAAGCATGTAACTTCACCATCTTACTTTCTTTCTTATCCTTCACTACTATGCAAAACCCCAATTTATATCGATTATTTTAGCCTTTCCAAATAGGTTTTGAAAATGATGTAGAAGCTGGCAATATAGAAAATATAACTATTTACTTTGGTTAAAAAACCGATGTAGAAAAGTTGCATTCACATCAATTTTTTTTACAGAAAAGTTGTTTTTATATCTGTTTTTACAGAAAAACCAATGTAGAAAAATTTGTTATTAACATCAATTTTTTAATAAAAGTTTATGTAACTTTGAATTTTTTTTTCCCCAAAATAAACGCAACCTATATCCAGATCTGTATTTACAACCAAAATTCCAAAGAGCTAAACAAATTTGGTTGCCACAATAGCAACAACAATTTTACAGCACATTAGTTTTATATTCAACTAATATATATTCCAAAAGTTAAGTAACTAATCCAGGTTTGACTAAACTATATATTTAGAAATATAGTCAAATGAATTGCAAAAAAATTTATGACCACATGTTCCAAATTTGGTCAGTTTTGGCTTAGTATAGGGACAATCATCTATATTCAAGTGCTGCAAGTTTAAAACCAATATCAACACCCAAATATAGTAAGAAGTTATTATGGAAAACAAATGATAATCATTTAAAACCAATATCAACATCATATGTACCTATTCCAATAAGTTAACAACATTAAGAGTAATTATCTCAAACATTTCACTCATGACATAATAACCACACTCTGTGTTCCCAAGTTGTTGGCGATATTACAAAACAAACAAGAATGACCAAAACCAAAATAGTTGGACTAAGATATCCTTTAAGTTTGGGTTCAAACTGCTTACCTTTGGATAAATCTATGTTGTACTATTATGATGATATGTGTGTTGCACACCCTTATATTGGTATATCTTCAAAGATCGGTCATCATATACATAAAAAAATCATATTATAGACTAATGAAGTCATATGTTGTGACAAGCCAAAGTCTTAAACAAACATATTTACAAATCAATTACTTGACGAAACTCCTTGGGAGTTTTTTTATCCTTTTTCCAAAAGGAGTCAAACAAATAGACAATGGTTTGTTCAAGGCATACCACACACAATGTCCAATGATTGCTGCATTATATAAGTTATTGATAATATAATTTCAGTTATTTAAAGCCTAATTACAACTACTTATTTGTATATGAATTTCAAAGTTGTTACCCTTTATGGATTGGTGCAAATCAACATGGCTCATGATTTTGTTCAATAGTATTTCCTACATAGCTCGATCTATCTTCTTCTGAATTCCCCACACCCTGAAGGGTGTATAGACAAAGGAATCCAAATCTATCATTGCATCGTAACTAGGTACAATATTGGTGGAGAAACCTGTTAGAGAGGTAAAATGAAAATAAATGCAGATAAAACAGTAAAAGTTTAGAAACCTAATTGATTGAAAAGATGCATAGCCATGAAAATAAACTTACATGATACTAAGTTGGAATTCAAAAAGAGATTAGAGTCCACAAGTTATCCTTAATTACAAAGAGCTACATTATAATTCCCATAATCAAGGAAAGTCTAGCTCCAAAATTTAATCAATAAAAATAAATCACTTGCATGGTTCCATAATTTCCATAAAATACGTTAGTATCCTATGAGTTATGTAAAAATTTTACCAATTATGCCACTTGATCACACATTACAATAGTGCCTTATAACTCACATTAAAGCTATTTCCTCAAGCCTCATTGGTTACCCATTTCTATTTGGTGAAGACCAGATATATATACATATATATCTTATCCAGAAATACAGTTTTGTTGAATCTTTGTGTGAGAAAATCTGTACATAAGTTTCATATCAGAGAACACCCCTTTTTAATTTATTCAAAGCCTTAACAAAATAGTTAGAATCCACATACGTCTCAAATACAAACCAAAATTTATAGAAAAAAAAAGAAAAAGAAACCCATACACCTATAATGATGAATGCATTTCAGCGAAGGGCATAGAGGGCCATCTTTCAATCTCTGAGCTTAAAGAAGAAGATGAATGGATGATAGTATGCAATTTTCAGTGAGAGAGAAATGGACAATGAAAATAGAGGCATAATTATAGAGCATGGCGTAATGGTGTGACATAATGAAGACATAAGGAGGGAGAAACTGATGATTGGAGCCTTAACAAAATAGTCAGAGTCTACTTACGTCTCAAATAGAAACCAAAATTTATAGAAAAAAAAAGGAGAAAGAAAAACCCACATACTTGTAATGAAGAACGTGTTTCAATGAAGGGAACAAAGGCCGCGTTTTAGTCTCTGGGCTTAAAGAAGAAGATGGAGGGACGTTGGAATGTGGTTTTCAGAGAGAGAGAGAGATGGACAATGAAAACAAAGGTGTAATTGCAGAGCACACTGTAATGGCACAGCACAATGAAGACAAAGGGAGGGAGAAACTAATGATCGATGGTTGTGGCTATGGGTTTTAGAGTGGAGGGAGAAAAAGAAGAAGTAACTTCCAGAGAGAGAGGGATGTTGGAGGACATGTGGGAGTAAGGAAGAAAAAGACCAGCTTTTTGAGTGAGTGGGAGGGTAAGTTTTGTGGACTGGATGTGGAAGAAAGAAGCCCACTTTAAGCTAATTTGCTGAGGTAGTAAATTGTGTTTTTTTTTTATACTTAAGTTACATCGGTTTTTAGTATAAAACTGATATAAATATTAAAAAAATACATGATACTTCAATAAAATAAATATCATATTTTCATATTATAATTATATAATTTTATTTACATATTTTTGTTTAGTTATATTAATTATAGAATTTAGTTATATTAATAATATATATTTTATATTACTTACATATTTTATTTAATATTTTATATAAAGAAGTAATATAATGTAACATAAATGTAATTGTAGCAACATCTATGCGCAAGAGGGCAGGAATTCAAGTTTACATCAATTTTTTTAAAAAAATATAAATAAGTTACATCAGTTTTTTTATTAAACAACCAATATAAATACCATTAAAATATATTAAATTATACCTATTTACAAATAATATAATATAAAAATTTAGTTATAATCATATAGTTTTATAATACTATATTTCTATCCATATGCAAGTTCATCTTGTGCTAAAAAAATATAAAGGCATATTTATGGAGGTTTTTAATGAAACACCGATCGATATAGTAAAACTACATATTAAAAAATATATTAAGATATATTATGTAATATCTCAAAATTTTACTAGATATAAAGTAACGAAAGAGGAAGAAATAAATGATAACATGAAATGGATAAGAAATTCATGGAAACAGACAGATATCATTATGCATGAAAAAGGGTAAAAGATCATTTTTTTCGGTTGAACGGAAAAATGAGAAATTATATTTTTGCTCCTACAAAAATTCAAAAATGATATCCATGTCCCAAAATATATAAAATCCACGTGGGGAAAGAAGTTAAAAAGTCTTTAAGGAAAATTATAACTAATGACCTAAAAGTTTCAGAAACTATAATTTAATCCCGGGTCAGGGATAATTTTATAAATATGTAAAATTACTATCAAAACAAAGCCCTCGATGAGAGAAGTCCAATGGCATATGGCACTGAGGGTTAATATTCAAGAATAAAGAAATAATCAGTGTCAAGTGTCCAAAAGTAACAGTAAAACGATAAAGTAAACTGTGAGCCCTACCAATGGTTAGAAAATAACCGGGATAGGATATGGGTCATACATAGATATCATTTGGTACAGGATAATTATAAAAATATAAAAATAAAATTAGAACAGTTCTGTAGCCCAAAAATGTTAAATTACTGTAAAAAGCAGTTTTATCGGTACGGTTCAATATTACCTAGTTCAAGACATATCTGGACCAAAAAAAATTGAGCAATCTTGGACACTTAAACCACTCATTTTCTGCGTGTTTGAGATAGCTTGGGCAACATGTTTTTGTTTGAAAACTTCCTCCAGAAGTTGTCACTTTTTGACCAAAAAGTAATCTAAGTTTAATTAAGGGTTAATTATGATTAAGTTACATAATTAACCACTTATTCACTCACTTTTCCACTTCATTTTCATGAGCAAGCAGTAGGAAAATAGTGGCTGAAAAACACAAAGAGAGAAGAGAGAGAAGGAAAAAAAAAGAAAGCTTACGGAAATCAAAGGTTCAAGTTGGTAAGTTAACTTCTACCACTTCAAGCTTGAAGTATATTTTGAAGCATGATCCATAGATTATATTTCCTTCCTCCTTATCTTAGGTTCTGTCCATGGCATGATTTAGCAAGAAATGGAGTTTTCTAACCATAAATCATAGGGTAAATGATAGAATGTTCATTTAAAGCTTGAATATGCAAGTAGTTTGTTGTATAACAAAGTGTAGCAATTTTTATTGAATTTTCCTGATTTTTTAGGAGCTACTGTTCATACTTAGAGTTGGAATTTCATAAATTGGACCTAAAAAATGGGTTTCCCATGGTCCAAAACCTTAGGAACAAGTGATGATTTCATGAAAAAGCTTAAGATTAAGAAAGTGAAATTTTTAGGTTTTTAAGTTTAACTTGGATGAATAGTAACCATAGCTAGAGATGGAATTTTGTAATTCTGATGCCATATTTGGATTCCTCATGAAAACTTACATGGAATAGAGGTATAATTAATCATTTTTTATCTAGGAATGAATTTTTGGTGAATTTTTTAAGAATTAAGGTTTCATGAACACTTTTTGAAGAAAGTCATGGAACCATTAATTTGAGTAATTGTTTGATGATATATTTAGGTTTGAGGAAGCCCAAGAAAGCTTGGAGAAGTGTTATAAGGTCCAAGAAGTGTTGGACAAAGTGTGGGAAGCAAGGAAGTACTATTAGATAATTCTCTTTACTAACATCACATTGTCATTATTGTTTCTTTGATATTTGACACTATGACATATGTATGAAATGTTGATTTGTGATATTTCTATGTTGTTAGCTGAGTTGTATAAGGGGTTTGGAGCCTTGGGATGTCCATTATACAAAATGAAACCCTACCAAAATTTTTGTAAAATGTATATGTTTCCAATGTGCCTATGTGATGAATTATGTTTACTTGATGTTTTCATGCTCAATGTGATAATATGATGGTATGTATGGGATTTATCTACTAAGATTCTTTGAATCTCACCCTCTCACATATTAACCATGATTAGGTAGCAACAATGGCAAGACCTCCAAGGAAGAGAAGGGAAAGGAGAAAGAATTTGGTTTTTAAATTAATAAAGCTAGCATTGGCCATAAATTTTGAGCTTTTGTATAAATTTGTAAATATGAGGTTAAATATTTTTCTTCAATTTTTTATATTTCTTTAAGTCTTAGCTAATGTATGGCATGATATGAAGATGAAATATGGTCATGTGAATATCTTACAATTTTTGTGTTGTAAGTATTAGGATAAAAATGGTCATTCTGATTACTACTGAATGATCATGCTACAGTATAGACTTCTTAATGTATAAAGTATAAATTCTATATATTCTTAAAAACAAGACAGAAAAATCTTTCATATGGTCTAAAGATCACTCAATTTGGATGAGTGTATGATTTATAGTGAATTTTCAAAGTTAGCTTAGAAAACTGGAATTTCTGAAATTGACCATATGAACAGTAGAAATTCATGAAATTTACTGTATAAATTGGCCAAGTAATTGCTCTTATTGATATTTTCCCATGTAAATGTTTTAATCTATGGATAGAGACTTGAATCACTTTCATATGATTTTTATTGAATTAGTTGTGATTTTCTGAAATTCAGTCGGGAAAAAAAAATTTGATTAAATGAATAGTACCCAAAATTTGGAAAATTTTATTATAACATTTATGTGATTCAAGCTTCTAATTAAGTATAATTGGTCTCTAATGAGGCCTAATACATGGGAAACGGTCCTAAATATAGGTGTTACATATTGTAATTGATTAAGTTATATAATTATATTTTTATTTGGTTCCATTAATATGAGTTTTAACATGATAAAAAAAATTACATCCGTTTTTTTAGAAAAAACCGATGTAGAAAGATACAAATTGAAAAATTTATTTACAAAATTACCACTGTTCATCATTTTATATTGGTTTTTTTTAATCCATGTAAATAACTGATATAAAAAGCAATTTTTGTGGCTGTGTTTTCATACATTTTATGATATCCCATAAAAATAGGGATATTACAAAAGTGAACCTTAGGATTGGAAGTTGATGATTCTAATGAATTCCTAGGGTTGAAAATAGTCAAGAAAGGCCAAAGGAATAAAGGTTAAACCTAGGTTGCAAAATATGAAAGTTTAGGGTTCAAAGTACTGTTTGAGTGAACCCATTGAGAATAAGTTGATATAGCATGGTTATCTTGATGTTTCTAGGCTTGGGAAGGAAGTGAATGGAAAAGGATTCAAGCAAAGGAAATCCAAGTTAAAGAGGAAAGGTTAAAACCCCAAGGTAGTATTCTTACCTTACTTTTATATTATTGTACAATATTTATGCATATTTTATGATATGATAATGTTTCCATGTTGTTGCTCTGATAATTTACTATACTGGCTGACTGTTTATTTGGTGAGGGCTTTTCTCGGGATGTCCTGTTTTAGCAAACATGGTATTTTTTCATGCCTTATGAACTTATACAGCATTATCAAATGTTTTCATGTTATGTAGTGATGTATTAGCAAGTTCAAATTTACTACTAAGATGCCTAATATCATCATCACAAGTACTAACCATGCTAGGTATGAGCAATGTGAAAAAATGAAGGCTCAAGGAAGAGAAAAAGATAAAGGAGCAAGCCAATATTCATGATTGGCCATGATGACTTGAACATGAATGTATGTTATATAGATGACGAAATAGATTACGAAATATGTTGATATATATGATTATTGTAATGTCATGTTATATTATGGATGGGGAATGTGTATTCAAGAAAGTTGAATAATGTTATAAATGTTAAAGTATGTTTGATTCCCATAATGATATGTTAATACATAAGAAAATATTTAGCATGCTACGTCAAAAGGATTGAGCCAGAATATGATGCCTCTTTTTAGAGGATATGTTAAAATTTAAGCCAAGAGTGATTTTGTAAGATTTGGTTAAGTATGGTATAAGTTAGGGCTTAAGAAAGTTAAAGAATTGGAAGCAAAACTATTTACCAGAACTATTTCTAGATTAGAATAACTATCTACTTTGAAAGGCTATATAAATCATGTGATACTCTAAAAATTCAATGGTTTCTATCAAAGGATAGAGTTGTGTTTTAAGATTAATATGCCACTGATTTGGATGAATTTATGGCTATATAATGAAGATATACATGTTTTCCTCAAATTGTTCAAGTGGAGATGTCACACCTCATGCTTAGACCAATTCTCCCATGTATTAAACCATATTTAAGTCCATTAATAATGATTAGAGACTTGATTGCATAAATAACTTAAACCAATTTTTTTCATTTTTGGGTACCATTCTTTTGGTTAATCTCATTTTACCCGATGAATTTTAAAAATTCATAACTAAATCAAGAAAAATCATATTAAGGTGATTCAAGTCTCCAAAAATATTTAGAAGATTAAATAGATAGAAAAAATATTGAATAGGGCAAATACTTGACCAAGTTATATAGTAAATTCATATAATTTTCACTATAGCAATGATCATTTCAGAAAATTCCTAATTCTGACCATAAATTTGAAAAATCACCATAAATCATACACAACTCCAAATTGAGTGATATTTATGTCTTTGGAAAGCTACAAATGTCTAGTTTTTAAAAATATAAAACACTCATACATTGAACATATCGAGGTCTATACAGTACTTCAAATTCCTAACAGTACTTAGAAAGGTCTCTTGCATTCTTCCAACTTTCCAAAATACACACTAATATATATACATACATAGCCATAACTTGCCTTTATCATACATGATACTCCATAACAAACCTATAGGAACATATTAACATGAAAACATAGCATAATCATGTCCCATAAGATTTTACATAACATCTCATATAATAGTATCAATCTAAGTATCATTATCTTGAACATTAACTTGCTTCTCCTTGCCTTTCCTTTCTTGGGTAATCTTGCCATAACTTGACCCTATATTTTGTTAAACATTTGGAAAGATAGTGAGATTCAAAGAATCTCAGTAGCAACCACCATCATGCACACATATTATCATATATATTGCAATTATTCACCTAAAAACACATCAAGCATCCAATCAACTCATTTTGGCACAACTATTTTATAAAAATTTGGGCAGTACTTTTCCTTGTATTTGGACATATCCAGGGTCATATTACCCTTCAAAAAATCCAACCAACCATGCCAAATCATCACAAGACAACATTTTAAATATTAAACACATCATTCAAGCCAAGCAATATCAATGACAATACATAGGCATACATAGGTGAGTTAACTACTTTTTTGCTTTCTAATGGTCTCCAAACTTTGCAAACCCTTTCCTTGGTCTTCTAACACTCTTTTGGATCCTATAGAATCATAAAATCATGCTATTAACCACTGATTTCATAACCTTTTTCAATTGGTATGCTTACTAACCCTAAAATCCCAAATTGATTTCCTTTGGGTTTTTATTGTACAATATACTTGTTTCTACCATTTTTGGACCCAAGGAATCCATTTTTGGGGTCAAAATCATAAAATTCATTTCCTATATTGAACCATAATTAGGCAGAAAATTGCCATAAATTATAGAAAAATAACTACCCGATTAATTTGCAATCTAATGGCATATTCTTGCATCTCATAGCCTATACATCTTTTTATGGTTTAGTTTCTTCATAACTCCATTTTCTCTTTCTATCTCTCTAGATGTCCATAACAGTGGGAAAAGGAGAAAGAATAAGCCATGAAAGCTCCTAAAACTACTTAGGTTTACAAGGGGATAGTCATAAGAAGCTACCTCGAGGTTTTGAGCCAAAATCATTGCCTTTTTCTACTTCCTTTTTTCTCTAGCTTTTCACAAGTTCAAACTCTCCTCTCACTCTATTTTAGACGTGCTTGTCTGGGAAGATGGTGAGTTTTGAGTTTAAACAAAGTGATTAAAGGGTAATAAGTCATAAAAGTAACCATAGTTAATTTAATTTCCAACTTTAGTTACTTTATGTAATAAAAGCTTTCCAATATTTTGCTTTGTGTCCCAAGGCTGTGCAGCACGCCTTTTGTCCTCATTTTTGGTGAAAAATTGCTTCATAAAGTTTAATGGATCAAAATACCCTTTACCGATTAAATTTATCCATACAGATTAGGTATTTTTCCCAAAATTATCATTAAATTGGTACAGTATTATCCAACAATTAATTTTAGTTCAAAATCATTATTTTGATCCAAAATATATTTTAATGAGGTCTGCTAATTTTTCTTGAATTAATATTGTCTCTTTCTACAATTCAAACTAACTTTTATTGGATAAAATATTAATATTAAATCCTAATTACCCAATAAATATTATTTTGACCTTAATAAATTCTATACTATATTCCATTGGGTTTAGCTCATGGAAAGCTTCAATTTGACTGTAATTTTCATATTTATAAAAATACCCTTGACTCGGGGCTAATTTACAATTCTTAAAACTTTCGAGTCATTAGATGTAATTTTTATCAAAATTCATAAACTTTTCTTCAACCTCCCTTTGCGTCCACCGCCTTCATTTTATTTCTTTTTTTTTTTCCATGGGCAAAATCATCATTTTCTCATTTTTCTTTCCAACTGAGATAATTGACCTCTTTATCCTATTTCATATCAAATGGTGTATACTCATTTTTGCAAATTCCTTATACATTTTAAAATATTGAGTCTTGAACATCTAGAAAAAATTCTAGGATATTACATTTCTACCCCTTTAAAATAAATTTCATCCTCGAAATTTAAAACGTACCTTAATTAAATAACACTGGATATCTTTGTCTCATATCTCCTTCTATCGCTCAAGTTGCTTCTTTTGCGGTTAAGCCCTCCCAAACCACCTTCACTAGAGGAATGTCTTTGTTCCTCAGCTACTTAACTTGATAATCTATAATCTTTTTAGGTATAACATTAAAGCAAAGATTATCTTGTAAGTCAATGCAGTCATATTCTATAATGTATGAAGGATCGAGTTGATATTTCTTTAGTTGGGAAATATGGAAAACATCATGTATTTGTCTCAACTTTGGTGGTAGGGCTAATTTATTGGCTATAGGTCCGACTTTTGAGAGAATTTTGAAAGGTCCTATATACTTAGGACTAAGCTTTTTGGTCTTAAGTGACTGACAAACTCCAGTCATAGGAAATACTTTGAGGAAAACACGATCTCCTATTTCGAATTCTAACGGCTTCCTCCTTTTATTTGCATAACTCTTTTGCCTACTGTAAGCCATTAGTAATTTCTTTCTTATCATTTCAATTTGTCTAGAGGTTTGGTCAATAATTTTTGGACCAATCACTTGTCTCTCACCTAACTCCATCCAACATAATTGGGACCTGCACTTCCTACCATACAATGCTTCATATGGAGCCATCTGAATGTTGGAATGATAACTATTATTATATGCGAATTTTGCTAATGGTAAGTATACATCCCAGTTTCCTTTCATCTCAAGCACACAAGCCCTTAGCATATCCTATAATGTCTGAATTGTTCTCTCAGTTTGTCCATCTGTTTGTGGATGATATGATGTACTGAATCTCAATTTAGTTCCTAAGGCTTGTTGTAATTACTTCCAAAAATTCGATGTAAGCCTTGGATCACGATTTGAAATAATACTGCTTGATTCTCCATGAAGTCTCACTATCTCTTTAACATATAACTATGCCAATTTATCCAGTGTATATGTTGATTTCATGGCTAGGAAATGTGCTGACTTTGTAAGCCTATCTACTATAATCCATATTCTAATGATGTTCTAGGTAATCCCATAATGAAATCCATTGATATATTATCCCACTTCCATTCAGGAATATCTGAAGGCTATAACAATCCTGGTGGCTTCTGATGTTTTATTTTAACTCTTTGGCATACTAAGCATTTAGACACATACTGGGTGATATCACTTTTCATCCCAGGCCACCAAAACAATTTTATAAAATCATGATACATTTTTATAATACCTAGGTGAATAGTGTACTTTGATGTGCCTCTGCCTGTATCTTTTCCTTTAATTCTGCTACTGGCGAAACATATACTTTCTTCTGAAACCTGATCAGACCATCATTTGTCACATTGAATTCCTGCATTTCTCCCTAACTTATCTTTTCTTTAACTACCTTTACAAACTCATCATTCTGCTAGGCTTTTATTAAATCTTGTAAAAATTCATTACCAATTTTGGTCTCATGTAAATGGAGAAACAATTACATATCTCTAAAATCTTCCAGCATTTTCATTTCATGGATCATCATGTGGGTTACGTGAATAGTTTTTCTACTGAGTGCATCAGCCACTATATTAGCTTTCTCTGGATGATACTTTATAGAATGATTATAATCCTTTAACAATTCCATCTAATGCCTCTACCTTGCTTTCAATTCTTTTTTATCTTCTAAATATTTGAGACTTTCGTAGTCATAGAACACTTCTACAGTCCCACCGTAGAGATGATGCCTCCATATCTGTAGAGCATGAACAATAATCGCAAGTTCTAAATCATGTGTAGGCTAATTTTTTTCATGCGGTTTTAACTGTCAAGAAGTGTATACTACTACTTTGCCATTCTGCATTAAAACACAACCCAATCCATGCTTACTTGTATCTGTGTAAAGCACAAAAGGTTCTTTAGGATTAGATATAATTAATACAGGTGGGGTAGTTAATTGCACTTCAGTTCATTAAAACTATTTTCACAATTCCTATCCCACACAAAAGGTGTATTCTTTCTAGTAAGTTTTGTATGCGGCAATGCAATTCTAGAAAAGTCCTGTATAAATCATCTGTAATAACTTGTTAAACCAAGGAAACTTCTTATTTCAGTGACAATCTTGGGTTGCTCCCACTTTAGGACAGCATCAACTTTACTTAGGTCTATTGCGACCCTATTATTGGAAACAACATGCCCTAAGAACCACACTTTTATGAGCGAAAACTCATACTTGCTCAATTTAGCATACAGTTTCTTTTCTTTTAAAATAGACAAGACTATTCTCAAATGCATCTCGTGATCCTCTAAAGATTTGGAGTACACTAAAATATCATTAATGAAAACTACCACAAACTTATCTAAGTAGGGCTGGAAAATCCTGTTATATAGTCCGTGAATATTGTTGGGGCATTTGTTAGACCAAATGGCATTACTAAAAATTCATAATGCCCATAGCAAGTTTGAAAAGCAGTTTTGGGAACATCATCTGCTTTAACTCGTAATTGACAATATCCAAATCGTAAATTGATTTTTGAAAATGTAGTGGCTCCTGCTAATTGATCTAGCAAATCATCAATTCTAAGTAAAGGATATTTGTTTTTAATAGTGATTTTGTTTAGTTCCCTGTAGTCAATGCATAACTGGAGACTCCCATCTTTCTTTTTCACAAACAACACAGGACCAACCCAAGGAGAAACACTCAGTTTGATGAAACCTTTTTCCAGTAGCTCCTCTATTTGTTTCTTTAATTCTGCTAAGTCAGGTGGTGCAATTTTGTAGTGCCTTTGATATTGGACTTGTTCCTAGCACAAGGTCTATTGAAAACCCAACCTCTCTTTCAGGTGGTAAATCTTTAAAGTCCTTAGGAAACACTTCAAGAAAATATCTTACTATCAGTATTTCTTTAACCCCTCATTAACATCAACATTCACTGAAAAGAAAACCAAATGGGCTTAACATCCTTTCCCCAAGCATCTCTCAGCTTCAGCAGTCGATATGAAATTTAGCTTAGGCTTAGTATTTAGGACACTTTCTAGAGTAGGTCAAGTTAAGGCTTTGTTCTTACAATCAAGGAGAATGTTATTTGTGGAAAGCCAGTTCATGCTTATTATGACATCTATATCTAGTAATGGCATGCATATAAGATCTAGTGTGGTGCAATAATGCTCATATTGTGCAATACAATTTAAGTAGACATGGGATGTAATGTTATGGTTACCTATAGGTGTGGACATATGAAGATCATAAGGTAATTCAGTAATATGTAGAACCAATCCTTTAGCACACTTATAGGAAATAAATGAATGACTAGCATCTAAATCAAACAAGGCATATACAAGATAATCATTAGCTTTAATCATACCTTCTATAAGATCAGTTGACTGTCGGGCCTCATGCTGCGTGAGAGTAAAGACCCTTCCCTGTGCCTGGGGTCTGCTACGAGCCACATCCACTCTACAATCTTTAGCATAGTACCCAGCCTTACCATATCGATAACATACATTCTATCTGGCTAGACATGGTCTACCGCCATGAGCTTTACCACACTGATCACATATTAGAGCTTCCCTGGCTTTCCTTTATATATCTCTCTGCATTATTCATCCTCCTCCTCTTCTACCACCTCTTTTAGCCTTTCTATTGAAATTGTTCCAAGGCTTCTTTCTCTTTTACTTGATTCAACTTCTTCAAATGTAGTCTTTCTTGTACTAGCTAGAGCAGTGGACATAAAACCTTTATGATTCACACTTCCTTCAGTGATCCTACTGACCTCAACCAATATATTAAACTCTCGAATTCTCATAGGAGCAACTCTTTCTCTTATGGCTGGTTTCAAGCCTCTTTCCAGATTTTCTATCTTCCACCATTTATCATCATGTTGCTGTAAGTATGTAGAATATCAAGACAATTGAATAAAAGCAGCCACATTTTCATCTACTGATTGATTCTTAACTTCTTTGAGCATAATGAATTCGGCTTCTTTTTCATCTCTAACTGACCTTAGGAAATTATTGTAGAAATATTCAAGAAATGTCTCCCATGTTAATGGTATATTTTGAGTCTACTGAATCAATTTAGTGGTGCACCACCATATGTTCGCTTCTTTCTCTAGCATGTATATGGCTAATGAAGGTTTCATCTCAGTACCATAACCCATTAGCCTAAATATTTTTTCTAAGCTCAGTATCCAGTCCTCTGTAGCTTGTACATCAAAATTCCCTTCAAATGATGGAGGACAGTGTTTTCTAAACTGTGCTATTATATTTTGCTAGTGAGCAAAATCAACTGCTGCACCTGGTGTTGGATTAACTGGCATTGCTTGTGGCTTTGGTTATGGTTGTGCCACTGGAGGCGGTTCCTGTACTCTTGCCCCCTGTGGCTATCTCTGATTTGCTATTGTCCTTTTTAAGTCCTCAATTACTCATTGTTGTTGATCTAAATGATCCATTATAACCTGTAGGGGATTAACCTGTTGCATGCTCTCTTGTTGAGGAGTGATCTCTCGACTTTGTCTTCTAGTGCAAGCCATTCTTATCTATAAAATAATTGAAATTATGAACATATAGCAATATTACTCAAAGAACATATTTATATAAACATAACATTTTATTCACATATCAAAACTTTGTACATGTTGTATTCAGGGTCATTCATACATCAGTCCTTTTTCTTTTAACTATGCTATCTATTCTGTCATATACATTACGCTATCTATGATGACTGCCTATACTTTAAAGCCAAAATTACAGCAAACTAAAGTTCTATACATATATATATATCCATAGTTAGATACTTTACATCAAGTTTAAGAAGAACTAGAACTATCATGAACATGGGCTGACACCAAATCTTTTGCGGGTCCTTTTCCGGATCCTCCTCAGACTCATATCACGAATCCTTAGCTAGTACTTGTTCCTGCACTGGTTGCTGAACCTGATCTACAGAATGCGGTTGTGATCCTGTTGGGTCTATCTCAGTCCTCTCCTTGTCAGCTAGCTCTAGTCTTAGTCTTTCATGATGAATCAACTCTCTGACACAGATATGTAGTTTTTCAGGGCAATACTGTCTAAGTTCTTTTTTACTGGTAACCAGTATTCCTCATCCTCTAGTAATATAGTAAGTACTGTATCTATCCATGCAGTATCAAGAAACTGTCGACCTTGTGTCTCCATATGATCATATGAATCCCTTACTGAATCCAAGAAAGTCAGAATAGGGGAAGCCCAAAAGACTCGATGACTCTCAAGATATATCTTAGTAACTATGTCTACCACCTTGAATAACTCACTACCTGAGTTGGTAAGTATGTGGGAGGAGTCTGGCATATCATAACATTCTAAGACTGGTCTTTTTCCTTTGTCCTTTTTTTTCTTGTTCTTGCTTTTCTCTTTCTCTTTCTCTTTCTTCTTCAAATTGGCCTTAACATAATATATCCTGATACAATGTGTCAAGCTCTCAAACTCTCTGCCTTCTAACTTGGCCTTAATCTCTATCCAAAACCCATCATCAGGTATCTCCCTAAGCATAGTATCAATCCGTAGTTGTTCAGGATACCTGCACCCCAGTCTCTTTAAGTCATATTGGACTTAGGACAATCTAGTCATGAAGGACAGAACTCTATCAGGACCCTTTGAGTACATCCCATATGCTCTAGAGAACTACCTCACGATGCTGTAGACTATCGTCTCTATATCTTGTAGTCTATTATTTGGGGTATTATTTGGGTCCTCTAAAAAAGCTAACTTCCAATCCACATCTTCAAACACCTCAACTCCTGGCTCATTAGGAGGCTCATAATCTTCCTCCCTTACTAGCTCTATGGCCACTGGCTCTTGATGTGATGGCTCAACTTCAAAGGGTATTCCTGTTATACCACTCGTAGATACTACATTCAAGCCACTACTTTCCTCACTGGGTAATCTTTCTGGTCTAGGGTGAGGTTGTGACTAGTAGTCCAATTGAGTGATCTTTATGTCTATGGAAAGCTACACATGTCTAGTTTTTAAAAATATAAAAAACTCATACATTGAACATATTGAGGTCTGTACAATGAGTGTATGAATTTTGGTTATGTTAAACACTCCTTGACATGACTCCATATTGTAGGCTCTTTATTAGGAGCACATGGTAGGAGCTAGGAGGCTCACTTGTAACATTGTGAATCAAATTACATGCTTGGGTGAGTATTTCATTGTTAAGTGGACATTGATAATCTGAAGTGTAGCTTCTTTGATGGTTATAGCTGTATTGACCTCATTTGTGTTAGTGGCACGTGATGAAATGCATTATGGCATCCACTTTCTTGCAGCTCTAGTGGTGTTATGTTAGGAAATCACTTGTAAGGTAATCGAGGATTTGACTATTTATTGAACTTTGGCATAACTTGGGTATTCATTTATTAATTATATTGTCATTGTGAACCTTGTATTATGCCTAAGCATATGTCCTTGAATTAGATGATTACTTTGAAAACTCTTTTTCTTTATATATTCACATATATGGGGCCCCATAAGCATCTTTTTTGTAGATATGCATAGTTTGGAGTGACCACCTTGGGATGGAGTTCTTATGATGAGCATATGCCATCATGGTGAGCCATGCAATTGTATATTGAACTACCTTATGAGAGTTGCTTTCTTGGTGGAAGATGTGCTATTACAATAGATCTTCTTTGTATGAAATTTTACACCTTGGGATGAATCACCACTTTTTAATGAGTGTGTCATCATAGTCAGTTACAAGTTAGTGGATTTTATTACTAGCTTGAGGTGAACCCTTAAAGAGAATGGGTATTACCATAGTGCATTTACATTTATAACATGCTTGAACTTGAAATGGCAAAAAAAAAAAAAAGAGCTTGAAATTAGTTGTGCAATTATTCCTTTTATTTACTTGCAATTTTGTCTAGGTAGACTATATTTGTATCCTTACTAATATTTTCTTCTCACCCCAAATATTCTCCACTATTTAGGTGAGGCTTCTAGCACATATAAGAGCAAGCAGGTGGAGTAGTGACTGCCTTAAGGATCAAAGGAGAACTTGCTTGAGTTCCTTTGGAACCTAATTCTTTTTGGAGCATGCTCATTATAGTATGAATTGCTAACTCTGGTGTCATGGAATATCACATATTTAGCTATTTAACTCTCACTATTTTGGATATCAAATTACAATTATTAGGTTTTGAGTTGAATTATTGACATATTAAAATACATAGATTGTCATGGCATGTATGAACATGTTGTTTTGATGAACTTGGATAGCCAATGAATATTTGACTCAAACCAGTTTCTAGTTTATGTTCTTGGGATTGAGTTGGAAATCCTTAAATATATGAAGGATAATATAAAAGACCCATATAAATTTTCTTATTGGGGTTGTTACTAAAATTGTTGCTATATTAAGTGTTTTTGATAGGTTAGATTTTTGGGAACTACTGGGTTATAGACATTATGCTGTAAAAATTTTGGTAGCTTGGCCATGTCCCAATTGGGGTAAAATTAAAATTGTAGTTGGGTTTGAACTAGGTTCAAGTTTTCCTTCTTTTTTAAAAAAAAAAATTGTTCCTTTTCTTTTTTTTTTCCTTATTTTATTGATGATTGCAAAAAAAAAGTTTGTAGTCAAATCAATTCATCTATTAATTTTGTTTTTTTGATTGAGAGACTATAAAGTGTTACATTTTGGCATTAAAGCAAAGCTTCAAGCAAACTTTGCTCATGATTTAGGATTTAATGATATTTACACTTGGCAACACTATAATACATGCATGCTCCTCATTATATTATCCAGTGTTATAACCAATAATCTAAAATCATCTTTTGTGGTTTACGGATTCCAGGAAAATGGCAAATAAATAGGGAAAGAGAGATAAAATGTTCGAGAATCTTATGACCGCAATACAGGCTCACACTAATCAAGTGAGGGTCTAAGGGAAATGATTTTAGCACAACAAGAGTGGATGATGAGATTCAAGAGCCACAAAATAAGAAGACTGAGGACAACAATGTAGGCAACAACAATTCTATTCCACAGGCAGCTACAGAGATGAATGACCCACCACTTGTGCCACCTACTGTTCCTAGACCCCAAGGAGAATAGGGAATGCCAGTAAACCAAGAAATAGACATAGATGATGTGCCCAATTGTTTCAGGAAGTTGACTCCCCCTACCTTCAAAGGGAACATTGATGGCTTAGAGGCTGAAGGTTGAATCAAACAAATTAAGAAGATCTTTAGTGTGATGAAAATGACTATTAAGCAAAAAAGCCCATTTGGCAGCCTTGAAGTTACATGGGAAAGCTGAGGATTAGTGGTAGGGTATTGAGGCCCTGTTGAAGGAGACTCGTGCACCACTAACATGGAAGGTTTTCAAACAGGTCTTTTATGAGCAATACTTTCTTCCATCCAAGAAGAGAGATATAGAGAAGGCTTTTGATAATCTTACCTAGATGGACATGAATGGTGAGGAATTTGTGCCTACATTCATATGGTTGTCTTATTTTTCCATACACCTTCAGAGATATAATGATGATTAGTGGAAGGCAAATAAACTGTTAAGGGCATGCAGACTAGACATCAAAAGCAAGCTACTTCCTCTTGATATCAAGAGTTTTGCTACTATGGCAAAAAATGTCAAGATTCTTACTCGTGATGTTAAGGAAAGGAGGGAACAATTTAACAGGGGCAAGTCATCATTGAAGCCTAAAGGGGGAATCGGTAAGAAAGGTAGTTCCAGTGGCAATGGTAATGGAGGATCTTGGAAGACAAAGTGTTTTTCACAAAGATGTGGGTACTAGGGGATTACAAAGCATATACTTTTAGCTCTTCTAGTGATTACCTAGTGCTTGTGACAAATGCGAGAACCCATGGAGACAATCCTTGTCTTATTTGCTTTAACTATTGGAAATTAGGGCATTATTCAAGGTAGTACACAACACTAAAGAAGGAGACTTCCTAAGCAAAACCAACAATTCAAGGAAGGGTGTTTGCTATCACTTAGCAGGAGGCTAGTACCTCACCCACCATGATACGAGGTATGCTCCTCCTCCAAGATCATGTCATTAATTCATTGTTTGATAATGGTGCTTCACATTTGTAACACCTTATCTTTAACCTCAATTTCCATGTATTAGACCATATTAGAGTTCAAATATACATTATTAGAAGCTTGAATCATAATAAAACTAAAAACAAAATTTTCAAATATTTGGGTACAGTTCATGGGTAATTTCCATTTTACTAACTGAATTTGATAATTCATAACTAAATCTATAAAAATCACATACAAGAGATTCAAGTTTCTAAAAATAGCTTAAAATATTGTTTACATGAGGAAAAAAAAGAAACAAAGCATTGATCATGCCAATTTGTATAGTAAATTTTGAGAAGATTTACTATTCATTTGACCATTTTCTTGAAATCTAGTTTTTTGGCATCAACTTTGAAAAATCATAGAAAATCGTACATACATCCAAATTGAGTGCTCTTTGGACCATTTTAAAGCTCTATCTGTATATAGCATTTACTGAATAGAGGTCAAAATGACTATTCATATTCAAGTACTTTTCAAAATAAAGGTCACAATCTAATTACATGGCTGTAACTTGTTCTCATATCATACCATACATTAAACAAGATCTAAAAGGACATGATCATCTCAAGGTATATGTTTAATACTACACATATGAATTTACATAAAAGCTTGACATAAAAGATCATGGCAAGTAATGACATCTTAATCATCAACCTGTTTCTCCTTGCCTTTTTGTTCTTTGGTAGCCTTGCCATAGCTTGATCCTAGATATGTTTGGCACTTAGTGGAGTGAGATTCAAAGACTCTTATTAGCAATTACCATTCAAGTATGCATATCATCATCACATTTAACATAATAGCTTCATAAAACAATCATCAAATATTTGTACACAATATGCCATATAATTTTATAAAAATTTCAGCAAAGTTCATTTTATGAATTGGACATCCAAAGGTCATAAATCTCTTCATTCAACTCAGCCAACCATTACATATAATCAAAACAATCACATGGCAAGTCATGAAACTCATAGAAATCATATATGATACATAATGGAAGAAAAGGTAAAATTGCTACCTTAATGCCTTCCTTTGTTTTCCAACCTTTGTACACCCTTTCCCTAGGCTTCCTCAACTCCCTTGAATCTAAACACATCATCATGAACATAAGCCACTAATTCATCTTATTTCTTCGTAAAGTGCTCACTAACCCTAAATTTTCTAAATTGCTATCCTTTTGGGTTTTCCTTAAATCTACACTTGTTCAGCTAATTTGGACCTAAGGATTCCATTTTTGGGGTCAAAATTATGAAATTCCATCTCTATGTGAAACCCTAAACTAACCAAAATTCACAAAGAAAGGAAAGAAATTGATTTCTTTTAAAATACTTTAAACTACTTCCAAAATCATGCTTCAAGTAACTTGTTTAGTGTTTCTCCTAAGTTTGGTGCATGGAAACTCATTTCTTCTATGGCCTAGGGTTTGGCCAAAATTCTTAGTGAGAGGAAAGGAAAATAACTTCATGAAACCACTTTAAACTATATGAAAACACAAGCTAGGATGCATAAAAACTCACCTTGATACTTGATTCTCCAAGTGTAAAACCCTAGCTTCCACTTTGTCTTCTCTTTTTCACTCTTTTCTAGAGCTCTTTCTCTCTCTTGTTGCAGCTGTAAAACACACCTAATGAGAGGAGGAAGAGGGATTAGTTTACTCAATTATTCAACTAACCATGGTTACTTTTTGTCCAAAAAGTTTGCCTTCTTAAGGAAGGATTTGTTAATTTAGATGTTTTGATGATTCTAAATAAATGAACTTGGAAATCTAATATCAAAGGAATACAAATAAAATGAAGAACAAAGTTGGAGTTTCCTGAAAGCTGAAGAACTGTTTCACATATTTTAGGAAGATATTTGTAAAAAGAGGTAGATAAGCTTTGAATCTCAATTCACCCAATAATAAATAAGATGACTAATTGAATAATTATTGATTAACTCATGATTTCAAAATTGTTTTTATGAAAAGAGCTATCTTATGAAGATAAAGTTTCAATTTTATCATGATTCTAAGTGTTCATCTTGTTTTCATAAAAATGTTTGAGCTTATGAGGATATAGTCTCAAGTTTAAAGATGTTTCTAAGTATTTACCTTGTTTTCATGAAAATATTTTACCTTATGCGCATAACCATTGAAGGTTATAAGGATAAAGACTCAATCTCAAAGCTTTTCCAAAGTTCATTCTTCTATTTCATGAAAAGGGATTGAAGTTATCCGCATATCACAGCTTGAGAATCATGTTCTCAAATATTCAAAATGGTTATCCTGATAAAGTGGGCATCTTATTCACATAAGGGAGTGAACAGTGAAGGCGAATTGTGCTGTGCAGCCTGTTATTCACATAACTTAGGGAGGTTATCCCCATAATGTATGCCACAAAGCACTTTGACTCTTCTTAGTTAAATAGGTTATTCGCATAACCTACATTTTAGAGCACTTGGACTTTCTTTAGGTAAACAGGTTATCTACATAACCTGGGAAGGTTATCCGCATAACCTATGTTACAAAACTCTTGGCTCTTCTTCAGCAAAATGGGTTATTCGCATAACCCTGGGAGGTTATCCTGATAACCTAAGTTTTATAAAAACTCAGTTTGAGAAAAGCTTAACGTTATCCTAACAACTGAGTAGGTTTTCATGAAAATGATTTTAAGCTAAAACTTAATCATTCTGGGAAACATGTTATCCGCATAACCTAACTAGGTTATCCACATAACGAAAACTTTATGTTAAAAACAAAAGTAAATAGTTACCCATTATTCATATAACCTGAGGAGGTTATCTGCATAACCTCTATCAGATGCATTTAATACGGTAGGTGAACGACTATTTTTCTGAGAGTAATGGCTAATCTTTGTTTCCAACAGGTAATTTTGTCCCAAAGCTATAAATAAAACCTCATTTAAGATGTTGAAAGAAAGGGAAAACAAGAAATACACCAAAACTCTGCTGATTTAATTTCTTTTTCATTCAAAACTTACCTACCCTCTATTTAGCTCATTCATTATACTTAAACTTTCATATCCACTCTTTTGAGAGAGAATCTTTATTCTGTATACTTCTACACACTTGTAGATAATGCTTTGTGTGAGATTACACTAAAAGAATTGTACTTGCTTTTAAGTGAAAAGAGTGGGAGAGATTTGTTTAGCTTAAAGTTTGAGCTGGTGTTGTGCTGCGGTCATTGCAAGAACCCATTCAAATCTTGCAAGAGATAGTGGAGAAATTTCAAGTGGTGGCTTGAGGAATGGACATAGGTCAAATATAGTAGACCAAATCAGGATAAATCACTGTGTCTTCTTCTCATTGCTTTTTATTTATTATAATATGTTTTTTGGTAATCTTTTATTATCTTTATTGTATTTCCTTTTTGCAGAAAAATTTTTAACTTCCCAATTCACCACCCTCTTGGGAAGCCAGCTGAACTAATAGGGTTTGTGACAAAAATCACATGCTTAATGTGTTGATTTGTGACACCAATGAGGAGCGCATAAGTGTCCAAATTTTGCATATTTTCCTCAACTCAGATATATCCTGTACCAGCAAAATTTTAACTATACCGATAAAGTAACTTTTTGAGGTATTTTAATACTTTAGGGACATAAGATCATTCTAAATTTGTAACTATGTAAAACTAATTACCCTATCCCAAACAGTATCTGTGTGGGATCCACACATTGTACCCTTCACCTTTCTACTGTTTGTGGGGTCCATAAACTCCTTTTGCAGTATAAAGTTACTTTTTACACACTCGATACTAATTATTTCATTATTTTTATTTAGTTAACCTTCATGCTATATACTATTGGACTCAGCTCATTATAGGCTTTGTTTTGACAATAATTTTCAATACTGACAAAATTGCCTTTGACCTGGGCTAAATTGTAATTTTTAATTCTTTTGTGCCCTTTCTTGTAAATTTTTCCAAAGACTAAATTGCATGAAAATTCTTCTTTTTGGGACTATATTGTACAGAAGTTTTCTATTCAAAGACAAAAATATAATTTTCTCATTTTTCTGTCTAATTTAGAAGAATGACCTCTTTACCTTTTAGCATACTTGTTCTTGTATCTCATTTTTTCTATTTTCTTATGCATTTTACGATGTCCAGTGAAATAGGGATATTACAACATTCATTTATCTCTTATGATTGTGACAAATGACTCGAGTTGTGAGCTAATCCTCTACCTTTTGACTTGATTGTTAACATGCCTATGCTTGTATCTGTTGTAACATCTTTGGCTTGTTTGAACTATATGGTCTAATTTGAAAATCGAAGAACAACTTTAGACTTGATCTGTTTGCCTTTGCATGGGATTCATGTCATTGTGGGTATGGACTGGTTAGATGCTAATAACACCATTCTAGATTGCCATCAAAAGAGAGTGGTTTTGCTTACATGTGCTTTTCGAGCCACTGCTTCCCAAGAGTCATACCATTTTTCTGCTACTCAAGCAAAGAAATATTTGAAGAAAGGTTGTCAAGGGTTTCTTTTATTCTCATCCACACAAGTTGAGATCGAAGAAGGGATTGATAAAATTCCTATGGTTATAGAATATCTATAGGTATTTCCTATCAAAGTAATAGGGTTAACACCTAAGAGGGAACTGGAATTCTCAGTAGACTTTGTTCTTGGTACTAGTCCTATATCAAAAGCTATATAGGATGGCTCCAATTGAATTTGCAGATTGAGTTGCTAGAGAAGGGTTTTATCCAACCAAGTGTCTCTTCTTGGGTGCATCGATGCTATTTGTGAAAAAGAAATATGAAAGTATTAAGACAATGTATCAACTACAGAGAATTGAACCAAGTAACTATAAAGAACAAGTATTCTCTCCCCCAAATTAATTAGTTGATAGACCAATTGACTGGAGCCTCCATATTCTCTAAGACTAACTTGAGATCTGGTAATCATCAATTACTGCATTTAGGACTTGGTATAAGCATTATGAATTCCTAGTTATGCCATTTGGGTTGACTAATGCCCTAGCCATTTTCATGGACTATATGAACCGGGTGTTTTAACCATACCTAGATAAGTTTGTGGTTGTGTTTATCAATGACATTCTGATTTACTATAAGAGCGAGGAGGAACATGATGAACATCTTTGAGTCATACTACAAACATTGAATGACCATAAACTATATGCAAAACTAAGCAAATGTGAATTCTGATTGAAGGAATGAAGTTCCTCAAACACTTATTTCAACAGAAGGAGTAGCAATTGATCCTACCAAAGTCAAAGCAATACCGAATTGGGATAGGCCACAATCAATTATTGAAGTCCGTTATTTCTTAGGTTTGGCAAGATACTACATGAGGTTTATTATAGGGTTCTCACAATTAGTCATGCCATTGACCAAGTTGACTATGAAGGATAGGCCCATTGTATGGGATGATAAGTGTGAAAGTACTTTTCAAGAGGTAAAGGTCTAACTCACTTCAACTCCTATATTGATTATTCTGGATTTGCATGAATCATTCACTATGTACACAAATGCATTCAAGAAAGGATTGGGGTATTTCATGATGTGACAAGGGAGAGTTGTAGCTTGTGTATCTAGGCAATTAAGATCACATGAAGAGAATTACCCTACTCATGACTTAGAATTGGCTACAGTGGTATTTACTCTTTCGTAAAGGTAATAACTTCATACTTAAGTATCACCTAGGGAAAGCAAATGTGGTTGCATATGCCTTGAGCAGGAATTCAGCAATGTTAATGATTAGGAAGAAACAGCTCATTGAAAGGCTCATAGATATGAAACAATCAATATCATTCCACCCCGAGATGGTATTACTAGGCACACTCAATATTGAGAGTGATCTAAGGGATTGAATTAGCATGGCACAACTAGATGACAAATACTTGCTTGATATACAGGAGCAAGTAAAGAGGGGTGAGGCCCTTGAATTTAAGTTGATAGATGATGGGCTACTTAAGTATCGAGGTTAGATCTGTGTTCTAGCAGTAGAGGAATTGGGGGGCATTATTCTAGAAGAGATACATAAGAGCAAGTATATCATTCACCCTGGTTCCACAAAGATGTACATGATCTAAAGTGATTTTTCTGGTGGCCAAGTGTGAAGAAGGAAATAGCGGAGTATGTATTTAAATGCATGATGTGTTTTTTGGGTTAAGATTGAACATTAGAACCAGCAAGGTTACTGCAACCATTAGAAATACCAAAGTAGAAATGAGATAGCATCCCTATGAACTTCATGATGGGGTTACCCAGGATTGCCTTGAGGTATAATGAAATATGGGTAATTGTACATCGACTAGCTAAGTCTACTCACATCCTCCTAACAAGAATGAGTGATACATTGGGGAAGTTACCTTGCTATATGTGAACAAAATTGTGAGATCGCATGAAGTACCAAAGAGTATAGTTTAAGCTAGAGATCCTAGGTTTACTTTAAAGTTTTGGAAATCCTTGCAAAAAGCCCTGGGAAATCAATTTAACTTTAGCATAACTTATTACCCCCTATCTAATGAGCTGACAAAGGACTATTCAAAACTTGGAAGACATGTAGAGGGCTTGTGTGTTGGAAATGAAGAGCAATTGGGATGCATATTTACCATTGGCAAAGTTTGCTTACAATAATAGTTACCATTCAAGCCTTCAGATAGCTCCTTATGAAGTGTTGTATGAAAAGAAATGTAGATCTCCATTGTGTTGGGTTGAACTGGGAGAAAGGAGTCTTTTGTAACTAGACATAGTAGATCAAACCACCTAACAAATTGAACTCATTAAGCAGAAACTTTTAGCTACTCAAAGTTGCCAGAAAAGTTATGTTGGTAAAAGGAGGAGTCCATTGGAGTTTGAAGCAGGGGACCATTTATTTTTAAGGTTACTCTAATGACTAGTATTTGGAGATCAATCTGAGCTACGAAACTAACATTGAGGTATATAGGATGATTTTTTATCACAGAATGAGTTGGACCTGTGGCATACCACATAGCACTGCCACCTAATCTATCTTTGATCTATGACAAGTTCCATGTATCATAGTTAAAGAAATATCAACCAGACCCCTCTCATATTGTTGAATATGAGGATATGCAACTACAAGATAATCTATCCTTTATGTTGGAGCTAGAGAGGATTGTGGATTATAAGATAAATCAAATTAGAAATAAGAATATTAAGCTAGTAAAGGTGACATGGAAGGGCTTGACTTTGGAGATGCCTTGTGGGAGACAAAAGAAGCTATGAGGAAGGATTTTCCACACTTATTCAATTGAGTTACGTCAAATTTTAGTGGCAAAATTCTTAAAATATGGGAAGAATATAACAATCCTCATATTTAAATTTTATTTGGAGTATAGCTAATTTAGCAATTTTGAACTAAAAAAGAGTTTTTGTTTGATTTGAGAATTTAGGAGGAATGAGTCATACTTTGGAGTAGAGACACAATATGTTAGGTTGGTTGGTCACCCAAAAGGGGGTGAATTGTGTGATGCAATATTTTTACCTTTTTTGAGCATATCCCAATTTCACAAGATGTGCAGCAGGACAGGGATGAACAGAGTGTGAAGAAATTGATAGATGAATTGTGTAGATGAAGAGCAAGACACATAAATTTATGCTAGTTCGGCCCAAACTACTTGGCCTAAGTCCAGTCCCCAAGTTACCACTTGAGATTTTCACTATATCTCACAAGTTTGATTCAGACACTTATGAAGTCTCAGTACACCCCAAAAGTTTCAATAGGTACTTGTGAAGTCACTCTTCCCACACCCTTACAAGATGTGTCTTTCTCTTAGTGTTATCCTCACGCTAAGATTCTACCCAGAAAATAGTAAGAAAGAATTAATACTGAATTGAAACTTTCTTTTCGAGTAGATGGAACATGGAAAGCTCACTCTAATGAGCTGAGTTTAACTATGAATGTTAATACATAAGGATTTTATGTATTGAAGTAACATTTTGGCATAACTCACTTAATTTCGTTATACATAAGTTCAAATGAGATTCTATTTATAGATTTATGGCTTAACTATTCGTTAGACACAAGATTTATCCATTAGACACTAGTTCTAGCTGTTACTTTGTAAAAGAGCCATTCAACATCTACATTAAATGCATTTGACATACCAAAATTCAAATTTTGAGGCTCGGTAGATGAATTTCACAGAGTCAACACAGTTATGTGTTTAACGTTGAACCTTGAAATTCGTATGTTACAAAGTAGCATTCAAATTTCGAGTTTGCAAAAAATATCCTTTGTCAGTTTGTGTGAATTTTCATATTGGAAGTACATTTGAAGAGATTGAATAGTTTTCTAAACTTTTCACATATCCTTTCAAAATTAGAATTTTAGAAACCAAAATTAGAATTTCAAAGACTGAAATTCGTCTATTAGATGCTGAAATTTGAATTTCATAGACTGAAATTTGTCCATTAAAGGCATGTTCAAGTTTTCACAATGCACTTCGAAATTAGAACTTCAAAGACCGAAATTCATCTATCAGAGGCATGTTCAAACCTCTGTGACTTTTACACACTTTCACTAATAATGCTTAGCCCGAAATTCAAATTTCACAACTGAAATTCTTCTATCAGAGATGAAAACTCTGTAACTTCAAATTTTACAAAGCAAAGTTCAAATTTTGCATAAAATAAACATGAATTATAAGTAAAATTAGTCTATTGGTCAATATTTCTCAATTTTAACATATGCTAACATCTGATTTACTTAATTTAACTCATTTAAAATATATGGTAACAAGATTAAGTAAATTTCAAAGGTTAAATCATCTCAAGGCCTTAGTGAAAACAAAATTTACCTAATAGCTAGGTTTTCAAAAGTTGAACTCCACTTTCACTTGGTCATTCTCATTCTTGGTATGCTCCCTTTTGATCTTCCATTATTGGAACATCTTTTCTCTTCTTCTTCTTTAAGTTATACATGATGTTGATTTTCCTTTTTTTATTCCAGTGCTTACTTTTCTTATTTGGATAATCCTATATTTAATATATCACACTTACAAACCAAATAATTAGTACAATTTTATATATCTAACTTGTAATATAAATCATAAGAGCATAGTGGATATATCATTATATAGTATGAAATGTGCATTATAAATGTAATTAAATACATGCTAATGCACATTTTACTTCTTTCAGGAACAATATATATACTATAAAAATATTATACATTTATTTCTTATTACTCTACGTTTATCATTATTAAAACTTATAATATATTAAACCCAACACAACTCTTAAAGACCTTTGGGTATAAGCTAGTGGAAGGAAAAAAGTGAGAGAGAGAAAGGAAAAAAAAACAAAGAGCGAATATAATAAAATAAAAAAATGAATTAAAAAGAAGTATTATGCCTCTCCACTTAAGGTGGAGAAGGCGTAAGACCTTCTTTCTTAGAGAAAAGAAAGAAGGTTGTGAAGCTAGGAGAGGGAGTTGTGTAGGACTCCAAGCGGTTTTCATAAGAGGTTTCCTTATTATTATGTTGCAAAAATAACTTTTTAGAGGCAATCAATCAGATAACTATATGACTAAATTTAAAAAATATTATATCTATATATAATTTATTATTTTTATTTTTAATATTTATTACTATTATTAATTATTTTTAATACATATGAAATTATAATTATTAATAAAATAAATAGTTAAAATAAAAATAAAAAATAGAAAAGTATATTAATTTTTTTAAAAAAAATTCCCCCCCCCCCAAAATGCATTATTTATGGCTATAATAATTATCATCATTATTATCATCAATATGTGTAGAAAAATAGTAGGACCAAAGATTTACACTATATATATATATTAACTATTATATTTCTTAACTATAATAATTATCATCAATATAAAGTTAAAATAGAATTATTCTCAAGCCAAAACTATACAACTTCTCTCAAATGTTGTATACCTTTTTATGGTTTAGTCTACTCAAGATTAAACTAAGTAGAACCACAAATGATGGTAAAACTCTATCATCAAGTATTTATCTATATTTTTTTTTTCAGTTTTTCAATCTTTTTCCACACAATTCATTATGTTCCATACAATTTTTTTATTCCTTCAATTTTTTCTAACATTTGTTTGCAACAATTTTTTTTGAAAAAATATATATCTATAAAATATTTTTAAGTTTATCTGTTATGTTCATTTTGAATATAATTATAATAATAAAAGTATTACAATAGTTAACACGTTATTTTATATTCATTAATTCATCTTCAATAATATATATGTGTATAAAATTTATTGCAGAGCTATTGGCAAGGCTCAAATTGTCTAATTAATTAAAAAACTAAATGAATTTTTGTATATTCATTAATTATTAAATCAATTATGATTTTTGCCAATTATTTGATTATTTGATAAA
This sequence comes from Adenanthera pavonina, assembly GCA_026686845.1. NCBI lineage: Eukaryota > Viridiplantae > Streptophyta > Magnoliopsida > Fabales > Fabaceae > Adenanthera > Adenanthera pavonina. The sequence goes on along the minus strand of JAIVEN010000005.1, from coordinate 19,554,645 downwards.
ATATTTTTATTTCAACATAATTATAAGGAAAAATTATAATTAAATACCACAGGATAAAAAAAATTATTAAAAATACCATAAATTTGCAAAATTACAATGAGCTACCAAGGTATCAAATTATAAATATTTTTATCACACGGCTCCCTTTGTGCCAGAATTATTAACTAATTAAATGTATTCATTTGCAACTGATATTTGATAATTTGTTATGGACGTTGGTAAATTTGCAATAGATAATTAAAAGGGACCCCCTCTGGTGGATCTCCTTTGATGATTGGCTATCGCCTATTTCTAATTGACAAACAACAATTTACAATTGACAATTGACAATTTGTGACCAAACTCAAGGATTCGCATACATTTTCAATTGAAGAAAAAAATTTTCACACACATTTGCAACCAATACATATAAATTTACAAATTATTCTACCTAGATTTATAATTAATCTACATACATTTTTATTTTATTCAAGTTTCAAACTTCCATATCTATAATATTTCAAACCCAATAAATCAAAACAAAAAAAAGCAACAGCCTAAAAAAAGACTAACTCGCCAGAGAAGATGAAAATAAGGTATAGGCAGCTGATGAAATCAGAGAAGAAGAAGTAGGGAAAAGCATCATGAACTCAGCTAAAAAGGCGTAAAATGCTTTAATTGAACCATAGACTCATCAAGATCGTCTTTGCTATTAGCAAGGACAGCATCGAAGCAGCACGAACCTAAGATTGAACAAGGAGGGAGCACGAACCAACTTCTTCTTGGATGAGGAGGGAACATGAAGCAGGCCTTGTTGCACATATATATTGCATGAACCTAAGATCAAATGAGGAGGGAGTGCAAACCTGAGATCAGATGGGGAGGGATGACGGTGGGGTAGGGTGGGGTGGGGTGAGGAGATGATCGAGTTGGAGTAGGAAGAAGAAGAAGTGGAAGGAGGAGGGAGAAGAGTGAAGATAGATGGAGAAAAGGAAGAAGGAGAGACAGGGAGAAAAGGGAGAAGACCAATGAAGAAGAGGAAGGAGGAGAGAGAGGGAGGAAAAGCTAAAAAGAGAAAAGACAAAAAGGTCATTTTGTATGATAAAAATATTTATAATTATATATCTTGGTATATTTTATAAATACCAAAATTTAAAGTATGAATCTGCAATTTTTATCTATTGGTATTTAATTGTAATTTTTCCTAATTATAATCGTCCATCGTCTCGTTTTTAACCATATTGAAATTTAAATGAGAATTAAAAAACTGAACATACAATTTTTTTGGCCAAAAAAATTGAACATGCAACTATTAAAACTTAAAATAGATTCGTGATCAGACTTCAATAAATCATCTGTGTCATAATCACGAGAGTTGAACAACTTTCGAAAATTTTAGAGAAGCGAGAATCAAATAGACGCTTGCCAGAAATTTTCAGAACTAGAGAGAGGGAATACGAGCCTTAGAGTTGCTTTGATATTAAATTCCTAATATATAGACGCTTCTGCGAGGTGTCATTGCTCTGTGTCAAATGTCAATGGTCGTCGGAAATCCCATTTCTCAAAACCCGAAGTTAGAAGTTCGATCGCCACGCATGCATGCATTGATGAAGATACTCTGTTTGCATTGAAACGTGGCTTCTCCGTCGTCTATCTTGTTCTCCGGACTCTCTCACTCTTATCTCTTCTTCCGCCTACCCCCACCAGTCCATTGCTGGGTTCGTGTTGATTCATTTCATAGGTGGTTCGTACCTTGTTGTTCATTCAGCATTGCCGGAGCCGGAGTTGCGTTTTCTCATCACGTTTCTGCTGCAACCATTCGTTATTTGATCTTTATCTTGTCTGGTATGTAATCTTCTATCTCTTTCCTTTGCCTTGTCGAATTTGTGATGCTCCTTTCTCTGCCCTTCGCTTTCTCTCCCTCCTCTCTCTCTCATTTTCACCCGTAAAGAACGTCAAAATTTCTGGGAAAATAATGTTCGAATTTCTTCATTGAGGAAGACGTTTTAGTTTTGCTCGTCAATGCCGGAGCTTGAATTTTATTATTTTGGGGTGAAATGAGACTTTCTCATGTTTACATGACTAGCAGGAAAGGCTAGGTGGTTGGATCTGGTTGTTGGAAACGGTTAGGGAGTTGTTTATCTGTTCTTTCTTGTAAATTTAAAAGACTCTATAGAGTAGTTCACCGAAAACAAACAATAAATAAATAAAGACTCCATAAAGTCATTTCTTTTCCTTGGGCAAATTAATTGGCTTTTGTTTGATTTGTGTCTTACTTATTTCAGGCAAAGTTCCATCAATGTTTTGACCAGCTCTGGCTTCCTTCCTTTTCCTTTTGTATGCAAAATAAATTCAGTGCTCTTATTTCTGTTTTCAATTTTTCATGTTTCTGGGTTATGGGGATGTTCTCATTTTAAATTTGATGGATGCCATATTTGGAAATGCGTTGTTTCGGTTTATTTAGTTCAAAATGGTCGGTCTAGTTTAACTGACGCTCTGTCTCAAGTATTCCCACTTCATCTCCTTATCACACTGCATGTGCTTGATCATTTCACTAGTAAGTTTGTTCACACTTGATCTCCATCTGGATCAAGGATATCCGGCATGGTGATCTGGCTCTACCCAAAGATGAAATTGTGTGACGGCCTTCTGCTCAGCGCTAAGGCCTTTAGATAGAGTTTACAGATAATATCTCTTTTAGTATTTATGCCTAGATTTGAGGCCACGGTCATTCTTTGCCCATATATATATATATGTATGGATAAAGTTGTACTTTAGCTTGGGTAAATTTCTTGGTAACACCAAATCGTGCAGTATTCACTTGGAGTTTTTCCCCCTCCCTTTTTATGGTTACTTCTTTCAGATTATATCACTTGCGTCAAACGTGCTTAATATTTGAAAATTAATTGTGTGCTTAACATTGGCTTGGAATGGCTTCTAACACTTTTTGTTATAGCAACTTCTTATGAGACTGAATAAAAGATTGAGTTCTTCATGAAGTCAATCAAATCATGGAGGCTGCTGATGACAAAAAAGAGCGGCTTGTTTGATTGGGTCTGTCTGCTTATTCTCAAACTTCTAATAATCGATTTTCATTACGGAGACAACACTTGTAACTTCACATATTTTGATGTGTGTTTTGTTGGAGCAGGGAAAATTTAGTCTGAAGATAAAACAACTGCCTTTTATGGCAGTTGCCTGTACAGTGATGTTGTTCATTCTTTATAGAACTACAAACTATCAGTATCATGAAGCAGAGGTATGGCACCACAAGAATTCTTTTAAATAGATAATACCTGATTCTTACAGTAATCTCAGTGTGCTTTTTTAATCAGAAATTTTGTAAGTAATTTCGTAATACATCTGAATGTGTTATTTACAAATTATCTTGGCATTGAAACCTATTTTATTTTTGTTTTCCCTCTGGCAAGGATGATGTACAATAAATTAGGAACACATCTCATTCGTGCATCAAACTACAAATTTTTGTTTTTGTGCTGAATGTGCTAATTATATGCTTTATTGTTTATTTTCTACCTAAACTATCAGATCGACAAAAAGTGGAGTACCTGGGAAGGAGAGGAGGTAAATACTCTGATGTTAGTTTAACTAGCCATGCACCATTTTTCCCCTTCAAACTGAGTTTGGTGTATTATTTTATTGTGAAGGATGTGTGATGATTGTTTTTTCCAATCTAAGAAGCACCTGGCAAGTTTGGATTAATTTGATATAGTAACTGTTCTGAATATTCCTTACTGCTGCTGGTACTTGTAATGCCCATTATGCAGGGAATTCCTGAATATCCTGGGAAGATAAGAGCCTTACCACAAGGTATAATACACGGTACTTCAGATTTCGAGTTAAGGCCTTTATGGTTCAGAAGGAGTTCAAGTTCAAAGGTAGCATATTTTTTCTTTTGTTTTTTTTAAACATTTTAGTTCTACAGAAAAAAGGATAGTGAATATTAATATTATATATTGTGAATCGGGGGTGCATATGGAATTTCAGGTTCCAGTTTACTCCAACCGTAACTTATTGGCAGTTCCAGTTGGTATAAGGCAAAAGGATAATGTCAATAACATGGTGCAAAAGGTATTTTAATTATTCATTAGATAATCAAAGCTATTTTAATGAACATTCCTGTAATAATTTCATTGATTTCAGTTTCTTGCAGAAAATTTTACAATTATATTATTCCATTATGATCGCAATGTTGATGGATGGCGGGATCTTGACTGGAGTAGTAAGGCCATACACATAGTCGCTCATAATCAAACAAAATGGTAAGGATGAGACAGATCAATGGCAGCTGCAATTTTCAGTTTGTAAAACATTATTTCGTGAATTTTATGGTCAAGAAGAGTAAGAATATATTGTTTCAATTTTTTTCAAGGTAATTAGGAGGTCAGGGAGCGTATTAGTTCTTACCTTGGACATAGTCTTATCAAAATTTAAAAGTCACTCTTAGATTCTGAATGAAATATTTAGGCTTCTATTAGAGGAATGGACTGAAACTTGATTACCTTTTCCTTTCTCAGATTAGGAACATCTGTTAAAACTAGAACGCCTCAGTGAACTGTGGCAGTATTATCATTGATGATGATTTGGGTTATGTGCCACTGTCTAAATGGCGCCACCTTGTTTCTCTCAATATGACTTTTTAATTGTTTGTACCCCTTTTGTTGTATTTATTCTACTCTGTCCCTGCTGGGTTTATCAGACTCAGTTCTCCTACTTTAGTTGTCGCTCTGTGTGTGAGTGTGTAAACATTCCACCTAATAATGCATGTGTTTTCATGGTTTATGTGTCAAGTCATAGATATTGATTTATGAGTGTTATGCCAGGTGGTTTGCAAAAAGATTTCTATATCCAGATATAGTTTATAATTATGATTATATCTTTCTTTGGGATGAGGATTTGGGGGTGGAGCATTTTTCTCCAGCAAGGTATGTCACTTTCTACATTCAAGTATATGTTACATTTTTTTCTTTTTTTTTTAATTATAATGAACTAATGTTTTACATTGCCTAGTCTTTTGTCAATTTGAAGCCTGTTGCATTATGCTATTTCTAGTAATTTACTGTTATAGTTTATAGTAATTCTTACACCTGCTTTAAGATATTTATCTATGACTAGCTCTTGTACTGATAAAAAAGAAAGAATTGAATACCAACAAAGATTTATAGGGAAAAAGAAAAAGAAAAAGAGAGAGAAGAAGAAGGGAAAGGATCAAATGTAGTATTCTGTTTTTGACAAATTGCAGATACATTGAAATTGTAAAACAAGAAGGATTGGAAATATCCCAACCAGCTCTTGACCCGAGTTCAGTAGAGATACATCATAGAGTTACTGTTCGAGCGAAAAACAAGAAATTTCATAGGTAACTTAGTGATAGAGAATACTGATACAAACCTAAAAATCACTGCTTCTCATACATTGTATATCTTCATGCATGCAGAAGGGTCTATGAACGAAGAGGCAAGACAAGATGTTCAGATGCAAGTCAAGGGCCACCTTGTACTGGGTAACTGTTACTTCCCTTGAACCTGGTAGAGCAGTGTAATTGATCAGAAGTTGTTCTTGTTCTCTGTTGTCGTGCTACCATCTTGATGACAGTAGAGGTCATGATATCTTCTGACTTCTGATGTTTAGTCAAGCCTGTGATTATGCATTGTAAAAGGGAAACCTAATTGGACGATAAACTCATATGAGATGACAATTTTTTATTATATACACTGAAAAAAATGACTAAGTTTTAGCCCTTTCGGTTCACAAAATATGTAATGGAAAAAGAAAACATCATGAAAAAAATGATTTTGGGAATGGAAAATGATTCATGTCTCTACTTTATAAAAGTTTTAAAAATAATAGAAACTAGACTAAAAATTGCTAGGATATAATAGACATTGAAAAACAAGAAAGAAAAGAAATAGATCCTGATAGACATTGAAAAAAAAAAAGAGAAATAGATTCTCTTTACTTCATGTACTAAATGGGGTACGTCTGGTCAAATGGATGTCTTTTGGTCAAAATATAAGAAAACAGAGGGATGCTAGCTTTTTCAACGGGCTAAAAGGAATTGTCCTACTGATATTAACGTATTCTTTGCAAACATGGTTGTTCCATTGCCCATAATGGGGTATTGTGGTGCATTAAGGCAAGCATCATAGACCGTAAATTAACCAAATAGTAGATTTAGACTCATCATCCTTATGATTCTCAATGCAATGTATTTGACTAGGGTCATATCTTATTTTTCTGGTGATAGCTAGGACCATACCTTATATTGATATATGTTCTTCCAGCAAGGTAAGATTTTAAAAATACTACTGTGATTGTGCAAGAACTGGGACCTTCATAGATTTTACACTGTTTGCATTCAGTTCTCTCTGTTCTGATCGTCTTGACTTTCAGATGATTAAATAACAGAAAGGGGAAATAATCAAATCTCCTAAATCTATCAGTAAGGATAAACCTTGATGTGATCTCTTATTATCATCTTACGAATAAACCCATTGATCTTGTTGCTAACCATGCTTGTGTTCACTATAAAATCATGGTCGATATCTTCTACAATCATGTTATGAATGACGCAACCCTGGGTACATATTTTGTAGGTTTGTGGAAGGCATGGCTCCTGTTTTCTCTCAATCAGCCTGGTATTGCGCCTGGCATCTTATACAGGTAATATAATTTTCATGATTCACATGACTTTTGGATGTTATATCAGAAGGGAAGTCGTAATTTTTGTTCTGCCCCAAATTTAAAATTCTCATTAATATTGTGTTTAACACTCTGGTGTATGTTTTTTCTTTTTCCAAATTTACTAGATAATATTTTCAGTAAGGCTTCTGTATATATGGAGTTGTGAATTCATTTTTGCCTTCTTCTGCCAGGAAGAAAAGGCTTATTTCATTTATAATGGGATGGTTTAGGTTGTTGTATGACAACGCATTGACCAATGGCTTTCACGTGCATCTACTTTTATGTCTTATGCTGCTTCTTTTGTAATTTCCAGTTTTCTATTTTGGTGATTCATCTTATCGTTTTTTTTTTTGGTCTCCAGAATGACCTTGTCCATGGGTGGGGAATGGATATGAAACTAGGATATTGTGCACAGGTATGGTTTTATTACTTTTCTTGGAGTTTTTCACCAACATGACATCCTTCTTATATGGGCACATTGCTTTCTATATGTTTCCCACTTGCCATCAGATATGTGTTCTTGTCTCCTCTTTACCACAAGGTTTCAGCAATCTTTGTACTCATGCATGAGCGGAAAACTTTTGTTTCAATTTCTAATATCATATTGTATGATAATGAGTAAATACTGCTGCCTCCAGTGAGGGATTGTTATAGCATATTCCTCCACACATATGTGATAACATTAGGATGTCAAGTTGGAATGCATTGTGGATTCCATCAGCTCATACACTGATTGCCATCGCTTAGCTTTTTCCTTCTCTTTAAGCTTCCTTTACTGCATGGCAAGTATCGTGAAAGAAAAATTTATGTTTCAGGGGGATCGAACCAAAAAAGTCGGAGTGGTTGACAAGGAATACATCATTCACAAGGGAATACAAACATTAGGGGGGAGTGGTCATGTGTCAACTAAGGTATTTTGCCTCCTTTTTCTCCTTATGTTCGGACTTATCTTTGTATTCATTAGCTTGCTTATTGTGATTGCTCTTACTTGTTCATTATTTTATATCCAACCATGGTACGCTTTTGTGTTTTCAATCCCTCCTGCATTATGTCAGCTAGTATAGAATAAGTGAAAGCACATTTGAGTCCTTGAGTTTAAGATATTATGAAATTCATTGAATCCCCAAATCAAAATCTGTTCTTCTGTAAGATATAAACAGATAGCTTTTCTGTTGAATCATCTAATAATTTACTTATCTCCTTACATTTTGTCTAGTTTGTTGAGTAAATATCTTCAGTCAAGTATTATTTCAAGCTTCTCTTATTAGGCAAATTGCATGAGATGGGGCTATAATGGATCAGTTATTTTCAAGGTTGTGTGTTCATTCTTGTACAGTTTATCACAGAAATAAGTAGACTTTGAGAAAGATCTTTTAATGTAGCTTCAATGCTTCTTACAACAACAATTATTTCTTTCTGTTTGCAGGTTTCAAACCCCAAGTTAGCTAAGGTATGGTTTTGAATGATGTTTGAGATTGATCTACTTCGATATCTTTCAAATCCTGAGTCCTCTTTTATTTTCATTCCGAATCAGAGGCGCAGTGCTTCTGCCGGTGATGTGAGAATTGAGGTGAGGCCTTTGAACTTTTATTTCTGGTTGGTTTGGCTCCTAGCATATGATTTGAACTCTCATCTTTTAGTGAAACCTCAGAAACTTGACCTATTCCACTAAGCAGATAAGAAGGCAGTCATCGCGAGAACTTGAAATCTTCAAAAAGCGATGGAATGAAGCTGTAGCTGAGGACGGAAACTGGGTTGATCCGTATAGAAGCCACGAAGGACTCATAAGACGACAAGCAAGCCATGGGAGGTTTTCTTAATTCTTCCCTTGACGAAGTTGCATTAATCTCGCTTATAGGCATAATAGATTCAGTTCTTGAAGCTCTCAGTGACTTTTTAATTCATTCAATTTGGGTAAAATCACAATTTTCTTTTGTTTCTTTTCTTCTTTCGGTCCTGCTTTTCAATCCAAGCATCCCTCCTTCCTTTTCGTTTCTGTCTGCATATCTCTTTTCATGTAATTGAGTGATTATGTAAGAAATAAATGAATGTCCTTCTCGTCTAAACTAGAATGCATCCTCTTCTACTTTGCATGGAATTTAAATAAGCCTTACTTTTCATACTTTTCATGATGGCTTGGGAGAATTTTTATATTATATATAGATATTCTAGGTAATTAAATGAAAACATCTATGGTAGGTGGCAACAAAAAAAGTCGCCGCTGAAAGTACACATTCAGCGGCGACTGAAAAAGTTTATCGAAAGTATACTTTTGGCGGCGATTGAAAAAGTCGTCGCTGAAAGTTTATCTTTCGGCGGCGACTGGAAAAAACCGTCACTGAAAGTATATTTTTAGGTGGTAATTGAAAAAGTCATCATTAAAAGTCCATCTTTCGGCTACGGCAAAAAAAGTCATCACTGAAAATAGCCTTCAGCGATGACTTTCAATATCGCCGCAAAAAGACGAACTTTCAGCGACAATTTTTCTTTGGCGCACTAAAAGTTATACTTTCAGCAAAGATTATTTTTAATTGCCACTGAAAGTTTTACTTTTGATAGCGACTTTACTGATGTCGCCATCCAAAGTTTTACTTTCGATGGCGAGTTTTTAATGTCGCCGCCAAAGTTAATTTTTTGAATTTTTATTATTTTCATTTTAAAAATTAATAAATAACATATCAAAATAATAATTGTTTTTTATTTATGCATTTTTATCATAAGTAATTAGATATTTAATATATATTTTATATTGTAAATATTATCTAGTATCTTTGTTTAAAGATAAAGTATTTTACTATTTTTTCATGTAAAATATTCTGAACATTTTGAAAGTGCTTTATCTCTATCAAAAATTAAAAATTTGAAATGTTGAATATTGAATTCAATCCATATTTGTTTTTACTTTTCCTTATTCTAATTAATAAAATATGTTATTCTTATTAGGATAATTTTTTTTAAATTATAAAGGGATTGATAACTCCAAAAAAAAATTAGGAAAACAAACTAATTCCTAATTATTTAATGTGATCAACCCTATATTTAGAAGAATTCTTATTAAGTTAATTTAATTTCTAATATATTTAACATATAAATTAATATTAATATTATTTATTACCAATAATAATTTTAATGAAGTAATAATGTACTAAGGCAATTATCAATAGTTAGTCCAATGAAATAATCTGTCATACTATGATTGAGACTCTCAGCCCAAACTCCTATAGTTGTTGGTAGTGCAGATATTTTCTTATAATGTAAAAGTCTAATAAAGTAATGTCACGTAGAGAAAGAAAGATTATGAGTTGTTAATATATTTTCTTGAAAAATAAGTAATAACAATATTTATAAAATAAATATTGGCTAATTCTCTCTTTCTCATCCTCTCACCCTTTTTAATTATTTTTTATTATTTGAATTATAATATATTAAATTTATTACATTTTCTTTTAAATCATATGACAATCAAAATTATAATATTTATTTTAATGATTTTTTAACAATTTTCTGTTATATTATATTATATATATATTAAGCATATATATATATATAATATAACTTATTAAATAATATAATATATGATATATTATATGATATAACATTACATAAAATAAAAAAAAATATAATATAAATATTCATATAAATATAAATATATATAATATTTAATGATATTAATAATTGAAAATAAAAAAATATGTGTATTTTTTAATAATAATATTGATTTATAAATATATGTGTGTATTAGTATGTAGATAAACAATATATATTTAATATCTCATATAAATACTACAGATGCATTTCAGCTCAATTGGCAAAGAGTAAACACAAAGGCATTGCAAGTAAGAGGTCATGGATTCGAACCTTGAAACAAATATATGATGTGGCAGTGGTGACGTGGCTTTTATCTGGTGGTGGTGATGTGGCAGTCAGCCGGCGGTGGTGACATGGCGGGGTCCGGTGGCTGACATGGTGATGGTATGACAAAACAACTTTCAGTTAGTCGTTGCTAAATGATGCTTTCAACGGTGACTAAATATTGTTGCAAAATGAAAATCTTTGGCGGCAACAATTTATATTTTCAGTGACAACTCTTTTCACCACTAAATGTATACTTTTTGTGGCGATATTTTTATCGTCGCCAAACTTTTGGCAACGAGGTTGACATAGTGACGACAAAAATGTCGCCGCTAAAAACTTTTAATAATGACATTTCATCTTTCAGCGATGACTTTTATCCCCGCCGAAAGTTAAATTTTTTGTAGTGGGTCTCTTAATCAATGATCCTGAGGTTAAGGTTCATGAACGAAGCAAAACTACATATAATCAGTGAATGATGACACGATACGTGTTTATATTTGGTGAGTTGCATTATAAGGAAGACATTATTTTCCACTACATATATAGGAATAAAATGAAATTATATAATGTTTACCTCATTGTTATTAATATTCAATAGTAATTATCTCTTTTAATTTACTGGATGGTATGAGAGGAACTCTTGATATTATAAAATGACCTTTTTTATTTTTATTTTTTTCCATATATCTAGTCTACATACCTGGAGAAATATAGAATAAAAGTAATTTTTATGGCTTCTTAACCGATACAGTATAGCCATGGCGGAAAGCGGGGAATAAATGTCTGAATCAAGCTTAACAAAACTAAGAATAAAATGCACTTCCGTTGAAACAAAAAAAAAAAGTAATTTCCTTATGAAATCTAGCTACTTTTATTTCTGGAAAAATACTTTTTATTTTAAACCAAGATCTTTAATCCCAGAAACCACTTGCAATGCAAGGCTCCATTAAAATTCTTATTTTTTTATATTTGGTATTTAGTATTAGACAGGGTGTTCGAATTCTTAAACTTTTTTAAAGAAAATTGAGTTTCTTTTACTTGATCTAGCTAGAGTTTATCCACTAAGTGCTCTCCCGGGTCATCCTTGGGTACTTATTGACTAGAGACTAGGAGTTGTGATTTTTGTCCATAGTAGTCATCCAGCCTGCAAGGGAAAGACCACTTAGTGCAGTGGAATAGGAAAAAGAGCGTTGAGTTTTGTGTCACCAGCAATCTAGTTTCGTTTATTGGTATTAGCAGACTGAAAAAGGCTTTGTCAAGCAGGCATCAGGCATGATTGTCACGTTGATCGACAGTTAAGAAATCCTATCTCAGGGACTTCAGGGTTATCTTTCACCGTTGACAAACATGGTTCAACGTGACAAGTATGGTTCCTTAATCAATAGATGTGATGTGGATCATTTGGGCAATGTCCTAGTAACCTAGAAACTCGAGTTATCTACAAAGTGAAAGTATAAACCCAAAGGGAAGAGATAATCAAAACTCTGAAACTTAATAGAATATGGAGATTCTAAGAATTCCATAGGGGACACCACAAGACAGAAATCAATTTTTTTGATAAGTCAATATGTATTTTAAGAATAACACAAAAAACTAGTGACTCTCATTAATTGAATAAACTCTAAATATTATTCATCTGTCTACATTGTGAGTACAAAAGAGGCCTATAAATAGGTAAATAAATATCCAAAAGTAACTAGGAATACTTGGGGTTCAAATAATCTTAATAAATCTAATAAATCATAAAGAGATAAGTAATTATCTAATTATCTAAAAATAAAATAAAAACACTAAAGAAAATAATAAAAATAATATTCTAATTCTAATATTACTAGATATTTTTTAAAGATAAGATTTATCTAATAGAATTTAAAATAAACCAATTTATATATAAGATTTGGCCACATGGAATACAAGTTGGAAGTCAATAAATCCTTATGGGCCATATACTTGAATAAAATAAAATAAAATAAAATCAAAACAAATTGAAATGAAAAAAATATTCCTAAATTAATCTAAGTGGGACCTGGACTTCTCTCTTTATTTGGACTTCCAAAACATTATGATCTTTAGGATAGATGAGGACATCGCTAATCTTGCATGACCCATTTCAGCATGTATTTAGACTCGAACATGCATGATTAAGGCCCTGTTTGACTCCTCCAGGTGCATATTAGCACCTTAGGCTTTCAGTATGATGAAATATGCTCCAAAAAGTACTTCAAATATGTTGAATGGTCCTTTTAACAATGAGCTTCCCAAAGTAAAGTTCATCATTTGAGTTGGATTATACAATGTGTTAATTGAGTCCTATAGGTTCACACAATTGTCTTCGTCTTGAAAAAGAGTCATCCTCGACTCTTCAAGGTCTAGGAAGTACAGCTTGTATAGCAAAGAAAAATCTCATGCATGTGTCAAAGATTGTTTTCTTCTAGCATTGATTGTCATGTCTTGCATGTTTCTCTTTCTTTCTCAACAATTGACAACCTTTTGGAACTTTGCAAAATCCCTTGAATGATTTTTGTTTGATATACCCATCAATGATAACATCTTGTTCAAATCTCCGTGGATTTCCAATCATAAAATCAATGAGCATAGGCATAGCAATATGGAGAACTTCATCATGGTCTCTCCAAATAGAGAAAGACCATAGTTGACGTCGACCAATAAGAACCTCTTCACATGTACCCAACCATTGAAGCTGATAAGGATTGAAACATTTAACCATAGGCAAGTTCAATTCTTCCACATTCATGGAGCTAGTAATTTCAGTGCAACTATTGATATCTTTTATTAGTTTACATACTTCATCACTCAACTGATAGCAAGCATGATAATTACTTTCTAATGAAGCCTCACATCTTTTTTTACTTGCAAGTTGCTATCATAGCAAGAAATAAATTCTTCACTTTTAGCATGATCATTTTCATCCTCTAATGATTGTATGCTAATAGAATCAAATTTACATTCAAATTTGATGTTTTAATTAGCATCCACATTATTACTACTATTAATGCATTCAAGAGGATGCAAACTTTCTTGATTAGATTCTTCAGCTTTGGGACTTTCAAAAGCAACATGTCCTATATCAATTGATTCATCAGAACAGGCATTATCACAAGAGTTTTGACTAATTGAAATACCTTTCGGCTTAGTTGAGAATAATGACTCTTTGGCTTGGGATTCTTTCTTTCTATCTCTTGATTTCTTCAGCAATGTGAGTTGATCTTCATAAACTTTCTGTGGTGTTAATGGAGTAAGTATGCGCCTTTTACCATCCATTACAAAATAGTACCTATTTTTGCTTTTATCATGAATGGCTTTCCTTTTACGCTACCAAGACTTTCCCAATTGCAAGTGGTCAGTCATAGGTATCATATCACATAACACTTCATTAGAATTTCTTCTAATGGTGAATGATACTTAAGTTTGCTTATCTACCATGACCTCTCGAGGTTTACCAAACAATAACATCTTGTAAAGCCTAGGGTGTTCAGTGCAAGGCAAACCCAGTTTCTCTGCTAGTGTAATACTAACAAAGTTTTTGTGAATGTGTAGGTCAAGGATTATAGTGCAAATTTTCCCATTAAATCTTTCAACAAGACAACGGGTATGAAATTGACATTCATACATGCTCAAAAGCATGTCTTTGATGGAGAAGTTCTCATTTGATTTTGAATTGTTGCTTTGATCCTCGCCACCAAACATATCTGAAAATCTGTAAAAAGAGATAAAACAAAGGGAATGTGAAAGTAAGGAAACTCACTCCCTCTTCTCACATGTTTCACTGGTTCTTGTTTAAAATTCACTCGTGTTTACACTCTTTTCTTGGTTTTTTCTAATAATGAGCTCACACTATCTCTTACTGTTTACCACCTACACTAATATCTCGTAGTGTTCTTAGTATAATCAAGGAAACTCAATCAAAAAATTTTTGTGTAATATGGCAACCAATGTGTAATTGGAGTTCAAAGAAATCAGGACAAAACTCAGAATCAAGTTAAGCAAATCTCTAACTTGACGATTATGAGGACGAAAGATAGTAAGATTAGAGAGAATTTTGTCACCGAAAAAAATAAATATCATCCCCAGAATGATATATAGATACAAAAAAAAGATGTAAACTTTCTATTTTCTTGGCTTTTCTTTTCTCTATTTTTTTGGCCTTTCTTCTTTTTTTTTTTTATCAATCAACCAAGTAATCAGAATTTCCAATAAACTAACCATTTCAGCAAAAGAAAAAGAAAAATCCCAAGAAGCAATTAATTCAATGGGATAATGAGACATATGGTGTGGCTTAAATGATGAAGGTTAGGTGAGGATGGTACAAACATAATTTCACGAATTCTTGGGTAGCAAAGAGCAATTTATGCAAATTTCAAGAGATAAATGAAAGACACCCATAAAATACGAATTGCAAGGAAAGAAAAAGGTAGGACACATGACTTCTGATGAACAAAGAAAGAGGGAAAGGAATGATGTTACCTGTTAGGTCTGGTGACTAACATGTTTAGTTTTGATGATATTAAATAGTGGAGCAAAAAGTTTGCATGATATGGTTATTTAATGTTATCTATATCTTTTATATCATACTTATTATTTGAAGAAGAATTTGACTAACTACTGAACTTAATATGAATTTCTTATGTAGTTGAGTCAAGAAGATGAATATAAATTATTATGGAGTCAATAAGTAAAGCAAAGGCTTTTCAAGAAGAAGAAGTTTAGATAAAAAGAACTTGAGAGCTTAAATTGGAAGATTAAAATTCAAGTTATTAATCTTTAAATTTGGATGTAAGTAGTTGGGATGTTTCGTTTTAAAAGATTTTTCAAACAATTTTAGAATATCTCTTTTAATATCATTGATCAATTTGAGCATTGATTCCTTCATTTCTATGAGTTTTTCAAAGTATCAGCCAAAGTAATTGATTACCCTTGCTTTATAACTTGTTATTTCAAGTTTTGTTGTCAAAATAATTGATTACCTTCAAAATTAATTGATTATCATTCCTTCTAGCAAATCAGCTTGCTTTTATTTAGCGCCTTGATCGATTATCTCTTCAAACTAATTGATTATTGAGTTCTGGTCATTCTTGATATGTAATATTCCTATTTTTATGGGATACCATAGAGTGTATGAAAGGATGTGAAAGGAAGATAGTAAAGTAATATGCTTGGTCTTTTAATAGAATTAATCTTCTTCATGGTCCTTAAGAGAAATTATGCTTGGTCCTTAATTATAATTAATTTTTGCTAAGGAAATGTAATATCCCTATCTTTATGGAATACTATATAGTGCATGAAAGGATGCAAAAAGAAGTAAAATAGGAAAATAATATGCTCAGTTTTTTTAATGAAATTAATCTTCTTCATGGTCCTTAAGAGAAATTATACTTGGTTCTTAATTAAAATTAATTTTTCATAAGGTTTTAAGAAAAAATAATTCCAGAACTGAGCTGAAAAAGATATGTAATATACCAGTTGGATGAAAATCCTTCTTGAGTTGATTGCAACGGTATAAGTATTGCGTAGCTGAGAGATTTAGGTTGAGAGATAAACTAATTTGAAAGTTAATGTGAATAGTGCAAAAAGAAATAATAAAAAAGTAGTCTTTGGATGAAATTACAAGAAAGAGATCGAAAGAATGAATAATTATTTTTTTAACCCGACTTAGGAAAAAATGTCATTTTTCATATTAAAAGTAAAATGTGAATATTATATTTAAGCCTCAAGGAAAAATTTTTATATTGTAAAATAAATAAGGAGTTGAGAAAAACTGAAAGACACCGTTAAACGTAAAAAATGTAATGAGGTTATTTTTCCTAATTAAATGGAAAAATAAGAAAATTACATTCATCTCCAATAAATAAAATATTTTTGTAGTTTGGTCCCTAAAGTAGGAAAAATAGGTCAAACAAGTCTTGGGGAAATTACAGCTAATGACCTAAAAGTTTTAAAAAATATAAATTTACCTTTGGTTAAGAGTATTTTTGGAAATATGAAAAATTATAGTCAAAATGAAGCTTTTGATGAGTTTAGTCCAATGAAATATAGTAAAAAATTTGTTAAGATCAAAATAATATTTATTGGGTAATTAGGGTTTAATATTAATATTTTATAATAAATGTTATTTTAGACTACAGAAAAAGGCAATACTAATTCAAGTACAATGATTATATCTTGCTAAAATATATTTTAGGTCAAGATAATGATTTTAGTCTAAAAGTTATTTTTGGATAATTCTGTATCAATATAATGACAATGTCGATAAAAATATTTAATTGGTATAGGTAAATTTAATTAGTAAATGATATATTGGTCCATAAAAATTATTAAAGCAATTTTTGGCCAAAAATAAGGTGAGACATTTTTTAAATACTACTAGGACACCATGAGGATTTTGTAAAAAGCTTTATGACTAAAGTAACTAAATGTTAAAGAAATTAACCATGATTTACCCTTTATTTGATATCTTTTCTTAAGAAGCATGGTTAAGACAATTTGGCCTTCATTTTTCTGCCCAAAACACATATGGAATCAGAGCTTGAGGAGAGGAAAATCACAAAGAAGCAAGGAGGAAAAATGAGAAGATAAAGTGCAAGGTTGGTACTTAAACTTCCAAGATAACATTCTATGGCCATTTTCTTGTGTTTCCAAGTGTTTGGAAGCTTTTCATGGACTATTTTCTCTACATTTCTCTCTAAAATTTTTAACCTAGAGAGAGAGTAGAGAGAGAAAGTTGAGCCATGAAACAACCAATCCATGAAAAGTGAAGTATAGGTTACAAGATACAAGATTATGACATTGGTTTCAAAGTTTGATGAGTTATTATTTTTCTACAATTTATGAAAATTTCTGCCTATTTAGGGTTTAATATTAGGAAAGGAATTTCAAGTTTTTAGCCCCAAAAATGAATTCTTTGGGTCCAAAATAGGTAGGAATGGGTGTGTTGTACAAGAATTTTCTTAAGAATCACAAAGTGAAATTTTAAGCCAAGTTTTCCACTTTGTACAGGAGATTATGTAATCATTGGCTAATAGCCTTATTGTATGATGCTATTGGGCTCCAAGAAGTGTTAGAGGATCAAAGAAAGTGTGTTCAAAGTTTGGTGAACATTGAAAAGTTACAAGGTAATTATTTTTCCTATTATGCCTAATATTGTCATACTTTGTTTTTATGATGTTATGATTATGGCATGTTTTTGTTTGAATGATTTACATTGAGAATGCATTGTTGGCTGCTTGTTTGAAGAGTTTTATGACCATAGTATGTCCAATTTTTAAGTTGTTACCATGCCAAAATTTTTATAAAATTGTATGGCATAATATGATTTCATGATTTCCATTGATGATTTTATGAAATACTATGATAGTCAGAGTGCATGATGGAATATAACTACTGAGATTCTTTGAATCTCACCCTCTCTAAATGACTAACATGTTAGGGTCAAGCCATGCCAATGGTCCAAGAGGAACTAAAGGAAAGGAGCAAGGAAGTGATGATTAGCTTAATTTTTCAAGTTATAATGCCATGATATGAGATTATGTACCAATTAATGTATGAGGTGTAAATTATGTAATTATGTATGTTTATGTTTCCTTAAGCTCTCTTGTCATGTAATGTGTGAAATTGGAGCAATGAATGTCAATGAATTATGTTTATGAAGCTTATTATATGAGATATTGCATGATTATACTCAAGATTGACCAGTAGCAGTTTCAATGGAGGTGCTCTATTCGAAACAAGTCTACTAGTACATGTAATTTATATATCCTGAAAGTAGATAGAATAAGTGTTTTAAAGAGCCAAAGGTTTTTGGCCAAGTTAGTTATTTGGGCTTGCAAGTTTGCAAATTTGGCATTCTATTCATCCCTAATACTCATCATCATCTTAGATAGATAATCATAAAGCTTAAGCATGATATTAGGTCTGGCCAAGGTAGATAGGATGGATGATTCAGGTGGTTGGGTAGGCTGAAGTTAGCTAGGTTGTGGTTCTGGTAAGGTGGTTAGAGCAACCTCAGAAGTAGCTTCTTATTATTGTTGTGGCTCTCCCATCATAAAAGAGATCTTCAGATTTACTAGGTCCCTTTCAAACATATTTGCCCTCCTTTCTTTCTATGCCCATTCTCTATTAGTTCTTCTTCTTTGAATTCCTCAATAGACTTCCCTTTGCCTTTCTCCAAGTGTTGGATCTTGGCATACTTGAGGAGCTTGGTAATAATTGAGGCATAGGGCAGTGTAGAGTCTTTCCTCTGACCATTGGTCTTGATCATCCTCTAAAAAATGATGCTTCCTAGGTTGAGCTCTTTTCTTCAGATCAATGCTATTATCACATGAGCTTTAGCCCTAATAATTAGATTAAATTTGCCGCCTTTGTTGAAGATTATCCTAGACAATATGTAGTACAAGATCCTCACTTGAGACTAGATCAAAAGGCTTCATATTTTTCAGCTGAGGCCTATTCTCCCTTCTTCTGAAGAGTGCATTTAGAATCGTGCTCTCCTTGTAATTTAGATATTCTCCACCCTCTTCATCTGCTTCATCATCTTCATCAATGTACTTGGTGGCAAAAATATCTACTTTGAATCTATCCTATCCAGGAATGTCCAAAATATCATTAAGGTTCTGATAAGTCAGCCATAGATTTCTAGACTTGAGAGTTACTTGGTGTTTCATCTTCTTGTCATTGAACTTTAAGGAGGCATACCAAGTTTGGATCAACTCATCATTATGTCTCTCTTTAACCTCTAGCAGCTTTTTGTAACTTCACGTCTAGAATCTTGCATTAAAATTATTTGAGATGAGAAATTATTCTCGATTTGTGCAGTGAGGATTGGTTACCTTCTTTGTAGCAAATTTCATAGTAAACTCCTTAAAAAATGTGCTCAAAACTGCAAAGAGGCTCTATGGTCATCTATAACTCCTCAGACTCTGTACTTGATGCAGGAGCAGTAGGGATAGGCTTCTTTGATTCTACTTTTGATGGTGTTTTCTGCTTCTTCGAAGGTGTTCCCTTGCTTGATTTGGCTTTTCTTTTCTTAGTATCACCTTCTTTTGAGGTATACTACGATTTGGTTGACCTTTTGGGCCTTCCTTGTTCTAGGCCACCATTTACATTCTTCACTCTAGCCATTTCTATGAGGAATTTACTTCAAGGAATGCTCTGAAAGTGTTTGTAGGGTTCAATTTATATTTTAATTAGTGAAAAAAGTGTTTTGTCAAAGGAGTTTGAGAATGGTTGAGAGCAAAGAAGAGTTGTACTAGTTGAAATGCGAATAGGATTGCATCTATTTAGTGCCTAACCCTTTGAATACTTTTTTGTAACCGTTTGACAAATGAATTTTAGGGGCCAAAATTTGAATTTCAAGCAATTACGTTACCCACAAAGCATAGAGAAGCTATCTTGATAGACAAATTTGCACCCTTCGACTATCAGAGACTTACTTCTTAGACAATATCTCAACATTCAAATTCTAGACTTAAAATACGACTATCAAAGACTAAATGCACATAGAAGCTTCAACAGATGAACATTGTGTCCACAAAATTTGAATTTCAAAGTCTAAATCAAAAAGTATGTAAATGCATAATGTTCAACAAATGAATGTTAGGATTGAAAGTTCGAATTTTGAGACTTTATGAAGAAAAATCTAAAATGCGAATATTGAATCATCAAAGTTTGATGTTATACATAAGCAGACAAAACATACACATGTAAACATTCAAAATTTCTATTTTAAAGTCAACAGATGAATTTCGAGCATGTTGAAACATACGCATAGCATATAAAGCACTGAAATTCGACTATTAAATGGTCAAAGTTCAAATTTCAAACAATCGAAGTCACACAATATGGCAAATAAGACATGAGAGTTCATTTATTTGCAATTAAAAATGGCTGTTGAAGAATAGAACTTACAAACAAATGCTAAAAATTTGAATTTCTATTTTTCTTCAACAAATGTTAAGTGTGAGATACTCTATTATTCTGATTTCTTATCACATAAGCTCATGAGGAGTGTACCTGCAAAACCTTTTATGCATACTTTGATGCTTAAGTTAATATATGATTTAACAAATTAACTTCAAAAAATAAATAGATTAAGATAGACACTTGTTTACAGCTCATTAGGATTTACTATTCCTAATTCTCTTCTTACAAAGTTGAATCTATCTTCAATAAGAGGCTTGGTGAAGATGTCAACTAGTTGATTTTCTGTTAGAATATACTCTAGGACTACATCTCCTCTTTGAACATGATCTCTAATGAAATGATATATGATCTCTATATGCTTAGTTCTGGAGTGAATTACTTGATTCTTTGTGATATTGATAGCACTGGAGTTATTACACTTAATAGGAACTTAATGTAAATTAATTCCAATGTCTTTCAATTGTTGCTTCATCCAAGGAATTTGTGCACAACAACTTGCAGAAGCAATATATTCAGCTTCAATAGTGGATAGAGCTATACTATTTCACTTTTTACTAAACCATGATACCAAAGATCCACAAAATAGTTGGCAAGTTTCACTTGTATTTTTTCGATCAGTTTTGGATCTACCAAAGTCAGTATTAGTATATCCTAGCAGCTCTTCTCTGTATTATTGTGGATACCATAAGCCTATCTAAGAGGTTCCCTTTAGATATCTAAAGATCCATTTTACTATAGTTGCATGTGATTCGTTGGGACATGCTTGAAATCTTGCACACATGCATACACTGAACATTATATTTGGTCTGCTAGCCATAAGATATAATAGAGATCCTATCATTCCTCTCTATTTGGTGATGTCAAATGGCTTTCCCTCTTCATCCATATCAAGTTTTGTTGCAGTACTCATTGGGGTGCTAACTGTTTTTGTATTTTCCATTCGAAACATCTTAAGAAGCTCTTTCACATACTTTGTTTGATAGAGAAAGATTTCATCACTATATTACTTGATTTGTAGTCTTAGGAAGAATATTAGTTCTACCATCATTGACATTTCAAATTCTTCCTGCATTAACTTAACAAAATCCTTGTACAAATTTTCATTAGTAGCACCAAATATAATATCATAAATATAAATTTGAACAATGAGCAAATATGAATTAACCATCTTAGTGAAAGAGTAGTATCTACTTTTCCATGAGTGAACCCCTTTTCAATTAAGAAGTTGTTTAGTCTTTCATACCAAGCTCTAGGTGCTTACTTTAACCTGTATAATGCTTTCTTAAGTTTATAGATGGCTTTGTTGAGTTCTTAAAATCTAGAGGTTATTCAACATAAACTTCTTCCATGATATAGCCATCAAGAAAAGACCTTTTAACATCCATTTGGTAAAGCTTGACACCTTTTATGCAAGCATTGGTTAGAAGTTTCCTTATTGCTTCGAATCTTGCAATTGGAGCCAAGGTCTCTTCATAGTCTATGCCTTTTTCCTGATTATAACCTTTAGCTACTAATCTGGTTTTATTTCTTATGATTGCTCCAGATTCATCAAGCTTGTTTATAAATATCCATTTGGTTCCAATGACTGGATGATCATTGGGCCTAGGTAACAAGTCTCAAACCTAATTCCTCTGGAAATGATTAAGTTTCTCTTGCATTGTATAATCCAATATTCATCACTTATTGCTTCTTTAATACAAGTAGGATCAATTTAAGAAATGAATGCACAATGATTTATCTGATCCCTAAGTTGCCTTCTTATTTTAACATTCTCTTGAACATGTCTAATCATTTGATCAACAGATAACTCCTTTGATATCTCCATGCTTTAGGTAGTTCTTGAGAAATTTCTTTATTGACTTCAAATTCATGATCTATCTCCTGAATAGCTTCCTCTATAATAGTAGATTTTGATATTTTTGGAGGTTCAGTTTTATCTTTGTTAGAGAGGTTCATCTTTTTAAAGCTAGCAATCAGTTCATCCTCAACTAAGTCAGGTTTATAAAGGGTCTCATTTTCAATAAACACTACATGCATAGATTCTTCTATAGTCTTAGACTTATTATTAAATACTCTATATGCTTTACTTCTATTTTAATAGCCAAGAAACATACCTTCATCTGATTTGGCATCGAACTTACCCAAATTATCTTTGCCATTATTGTGGGTGTAGCAAGTGCATCAAAAAACATTAAGATGAGAGAGATTGGGCTTCTTTCCCTTGTATAGCTTATATGGAGCTTTTCCAAGAATAGATCTAATGTAGGCTCTATTCATTAGGTAGCACGTTATACTCACTGCATCAGCCTAGAAGTATTTTGGCAGTCCTTTCTCATTCAACATCGTATGAGCCATTTTTTCTAGTACTCTGTTTTTCCTCTCAATAACTCAATTTGATTGAGGTATTCTTGGAGTAAAAAAGTTGTGTTCTATTCCATTTTCTTCACAGTAGATAGCAGCAAATTGAGCATTTTTTAATTCACCCCTATGATTTGTTCTAAGACACACAATAGAGCAACCTTTCTCATTTTAGATTTTCTTAACTAAGATTAGAAATGCCTCAAATATCTCATCTTTAGAAGAAAGAAATAAAGTCCAAGTAAATCTAGAATAGTCATCTACTACAACAAGCACATATAGGTTACCACAAATGCTCTTAACATGATTAGGACCTATCAAGTCCATGTGAAGCAATTGAAGTAGTCTAGATGTGGAGACAACATTTTTATATTTAAAAGAGGACTTAGTTGGTTTCCCTTTAAAACAAGTATTACAATCTCTGTCCTTTTCAAAAGAGATATTAGGTAAATCAAGGACAAGTTCATTTTTAATAAGTTTGTTTAATTGATGCATACTAACAAGAGCTAATCTACTATGCCATAGCTAGTTCTCATCATTTTTACTAATTAAACATATTGAATCTAGACTGGACAAATCATCTAAATCAATAGTATAACAATTACTATCTCTTTATGCTTTGAGAATAACTTTATGGTCACTTTTTTTTATGACTAGGCAGAATTTGGAGTTGAACAGAACCCAGTTGCCTTTGTCACAGATTTGGTTCATATTTAGCAAGTTGTGGTTGAGGCCAATCAAAAACAGTACTTCTTCTATAAATGTTTCTGGATTCTTGGCCACGATTCCAATACCAACCACCTTGCTAGATTAGTCACCACCAAAAGTAACCTTTCCTCCTTTCTTATCTCTCAACATGATGAATTTTTCTTGGTCTCCTGTCATGTGTCTCGAACAAATACTATCCATATATTACTTGATGCTTTTCTTGGCCTTGAGACACAATTGCAAAATAGATTTTTGTTCTTTTTCTTAGGTACCCATATTTGCTTGGGTCCTTTCTTGTTAGTTCCTCCTTTAAGCACTAAAGTACCCTTGGGAACCTACTTCATTCCATTACCATTTCCTTCCTTCTTGTATACACAAGAGGAGGATATATAACCCTTCTTATTATAGAAGTGTCAAGTAGAGAAGGGGCTAGAAGAAAGAGATGTAGGTATGAAACAATGTAAATAATATCTTTCTTTTTGATTTCTATGAGCTAGGAATGGCTCTATGCTTTGTGTTGATTCATTGTAATTTGAATTCCCTTTAGCACGCATAAAATTTCTCAGATAAAGATTCTGCCTCTTGTGTTTCAACTTTTCTTTTACAACACAATGGTCATATCGTAGACCTATCTTGCTTTGACTTACTATTTGTTTATCAAGTAACACTTTCAACATATCTTGACCTCTAGTGAATCTAGTTAGAGTCTTGTAGAGATAAGCATTCTTATCTCTTAGCTCAATGCATAAAGTGCAAATAGAAGGAGTAAAAGAAGAAGGCTATGATGCAATGCAAGATGCATAAGATTCATTTTTAAGTTTGTTTATTTTCTTTTTAACTTGAGACGGCTACTTGGAAACTTTAACAAACTCAACAACTAAGTCATTAAATGTATCATGCAGTTCATTATAGGAAGGTTTATAATCATTTACGTTAGATTCACTTTCATTGTCTTCATTATGATTCTCTTCCTCTTCTACAGTGTCTTGAGCCATTAAGCAAAGATTTGCAATTTCGTCATCTTCTGCTATATCTTCTTCATCTGAGCTATCTCCCTAAATAGATGACACGAAGGCTTTCTTTTTTTCCCTTTGTCTGCCTTCTTGTCTTTTTCTTACTTCTTGGCAAGCCGAAGACACTCCCAATTGATGTGTCCAGATTTCTTGCACTCATAGCATATGATGGAGTCTTTATTTTCATTCTTATTGCTGGTGGCTCCATCCTTCTTCATGAATTTTTTGGATTTCTTCTTTTCGTACATCTTTCCAAATCTTCTCACTAGCATGGCCATTGTTTCTTCATCTAGCTCAGCATCCTCTTCAATATTGGCATCATCTTCTGATTCCGCCTTAAAAGCTAGACTTTTCTTTTTCTTGTCAGAAGAAGATTCTTTTAGAGCTTTCATTTTGTCCTTCATATTCTCCTAGGCTTCAAAAGAGAGTTGTGACAGATGTCATTGATTCTTCTCTAGCTTTTTCTATGGCTGTCACCTTTGGTTACCACTCAATAGGTAAAGCTATGAGAATCTTTCTGACTTTCTCAGGTTGAGAATACTCCTTCCGAAGGCTCTTGAATTGATTCATGATAAGAGAGAACCTCTTTTGTAGATCTTTAATGCTTTCCCCTTCTTTTATTTTGAAGCTTTTGTATTCACCAATGCAAGTATTCAATTTGTTCTGCCTTACTCCTTGGGTTCCTTCATGAGCAATTCCTAGAGTATCTCACATTCCCTTGGCTGTGGAATAATGAGAAACTCTGTAAAACTCATCTTGATTTAGAGCACTAACCCAGGAGTGTTTTACCTTGAAGTTGAGCAGAACTCTTCATTTATCTTCATCATTCCAATCTTCTTCTAGCTTCCCTTTGTATGTGCCATCATCCTATATCTTCATTAGCATAAAGTCACCCTTCTTTATGATTAACTAGATCTCCAAGTCTATGAATTGAAGATATATCTGTATTCTCATCTTTCAATATCCATAGTACTCTCCATTGAAGCCTGGAGGTCTATTGATGTTGTTCTTTTTTGGCAGAATGTTTTCTCCAAAGCCAACCATGAGCTCTCCCTAATGGTCAAATCCTTTAACTGGGAGACTAAGCTATGATACCACTTGTTGGGAATACTAGCTTCCCAAGAGGAAGGTGAATTGAGAAGTTTAAAATTTTTCTGCAAAAATGGAATATAACAGTGAAAGTAAAAGTTTGCAGAAAAACAGAGGATGGTGAAAATGAATATATATGAAAGATAAGAGAAAAGAAGACTCTGAGATTTATCTTGGCTTAGTCCAATCCACTTGACCTATGTCTAGTTCCCAAGCTATCACTTGAGATTTTCCACTATCAGTAAGAATATAGTAGGCTCCTTGCAATACCTCAGTACAATGCTTGTGCTCTATTCTAAGAACATTCAAAAATCTCTTTTAACACTCTTACAAGTATTTCCCAAATCTCTTTGTGAATCCCCTCACAAAGAATATTTCTTCCAGATAAGAAAAGATTTTACACAGAAGTGAATACTCTCTAAAATAGAGTAGACATAAAAATTATGGCATAATAAATGTGGTGTATAGGTGAAAAAGCTTTGATTAAGAAATTTAGCAAAGTTTATGCAATAACAGACTTAAATTCATTTCTCACAACGTCAAATAAAGTTCTATTTATAGATTTGTCGCTCAACTAGTCGTTAGACACAAGATCTAACTGTTAGAGACATTAACCAATAGTTACTCTGCAAAACTAACTATTCATCAACCATATTTAATACGTTCGACACACCAAAACAGGAGAGTATTTACATCTAAAAGAAGGATGTTAAGGATAAAACAGGAGAAATGATGTATCATCTAAAAGAAGAAAGATTGATAAAGTTCAATGTCTCTATTAAGGAAGTTAGTAATGTATCTATAAGGTCCAAGGTACAAAGTATGAGCCTAAGGTAATTAAGTAGTAGGAGGCAATTAAGGAACTACGAAACCTTGAGATAGTTAATTTTGAGCTTAGTATGAAATCTAGCTATAAAAGAAAGTTCTTGCTCGGAAGATCTCACAAAAAATAAAACCCTCCAATGGCTGCCAAGGCAAAATAAAAGAGAAGTAGCTCATGGGAAGAAGCCCAATTGAACAAGGAGATGAAATCCTCCATACGATAAAAGCAGCCAAGGAAAGATAGATGGAAGACAACTCTTGGGGTGATGCCGAAATAAGAAAAAAAATGAATGATGGTAAGAGGCCAAGGAGTATATTTTAACTGAGCTAGCAGGAGACTTTTGAAAGATTAAGAAGTTTCCTTAAATTGCAAGATAACTAGTTAACCTTGGCTAAGAAGTTAAGAAGGTTGTGAATGGGAACAGATAAAGTAGAATGTTAAAGAGCAAAAGTCCATAACCACTGCCTAAATATCATTCAGACTCCGACCCATAGAGACTCAAAAAAGGTCAAGAGCTACGATAAGAAGAGCAAAGTATAGGGTTTGAAGGTATGTTTATACATAAAGATATAATGGTGAATAAGGCCTTTAAGTTAGCAAGAACTAGAGTAAGGAACAAGGAAGCAGTATAAGTATAAGCAATAGATGAAAATGAAAATGATAATGAAATATTATTATGGGACATTATGTCAGATGTTAAAAGAAAAATTTGGATGTTGTAGAAATAAAGTAATAAGTTATCCAGAGGTCTCATAAACTAGTTACGACTTAGAAGAAAGCCTATTATTACATTCTCTAAGTCCAGTAGTGTCATGAGTATAGTAGAACCCCTCAACATTTTCGAGTTAAGCGTGCTTGAGTGGGGAAAATTTTCAATGTGGATAACCTACTGGAAAGCAATAAAGATGTAAGAAGTATGAAAGGTAAGATATGCAAATAGTTAAATATAGGCACTATGAGTCTTACCAAAGAACCTGTTACCACATGAATAGAAATATAAGTAGCTTATGGTGGTCTTAGATTATGATAAAGATAAGAATGATAATATTTAAAGGACTTTCAATTTTTAGAAGAGCATGAAAGACAATTGAGAATTTTTAAAATATTATGAAAAAATGAAATTACTTGCTAAACTACAGAAAGGGTGAGTTGGACTTACAAAAGTATGGTTAGTAGGTTATAGAGCCTCTCGTAAGGTCACAATAGATTCTAATAAAATAAGCAAAGTTATGATAAGGGATAGACCGAACCCCGAAATGAAATGATTTTTTTTTTAATTTAGCAAGATGTTATGAAAATTTCTCTCAAATTTTCTTACGACTTAGTTAGAAAGAATATTTTTGTGGGAAAGTAATTACAAAATGAAATTTTTATGAACTAATGAGGCTAAGCCTCCTCCCTTACATTAATGTTCCTGATCCAATGATAACCTAGGGGGGTCTATGTCAATGAAAGCAAAAATGAATCAAGATATGAGTAATGTATCAGGGTTGAGTTGAGGTAATAGTCTATGTTTTATATGATAAAATTTTTACAAAAATGTGATCCCACTTATAGCAGTGGTAATAAATGCTCTCATGATATGGAGATAGTATAAGCTACTATGGTACCACCATAAAGATAATAAAGAACACAATAACCTCAACATGAATGAATTCCCTTATAGTAAGATAGATATATGATATCCTCGACATTTTCCCAATATGAAAAGGTTTAGTCAAACCTTACAGAAGTCATGAATGAATTAATGATACTATAGTAAAGTATTGACTATCAAGTCAAGCAAGTAAGAAAGAAAATATTCCTTTAAAAATTTGAAAATAACAAGAAAAAGGAAAATGTATGTAAGTATTAAGCAAAATTTCAAGGATGCAATTTTATTAAGGGGGAAGAAATGTAACATTCCAAATTGCATAAAGAAGGGAATGTGGAATCGAATGTAGGAAAAGAAGGAGAAGGAAGTGAGATGGCAATGTTATATGCTTAGTTCTTAAATAGAATTAATTTCCTATATAATCAATAGAAGGGATTATATTTGGTCCTTAATTGGAATTAAATTTCCACAAGGTCCTTAACAAAATTAATTTCAAAACTGAGTTGAAAAATATACAATAAACCTATTCAATGGAAGCTCATGTCGAGCTAAGTGCAACAATACAAATATTGCGCAGCCAGGAAGTCAAGGTTAAAAGATAGGCTAATTTGAAAGTCCAACAAGAATAGTACAAACAGAATTAATAAAAATTGGTCTTCAGAGGAAATTACAAGAAAGTACCCAAAAGAATTAATATTTACTTTTTTTTACCTAACTCAATGGATAAAAGTAATTTCCTAGGTTAGAAATAAAATGTGACAATTGCATTTTAGCCCCAAGGAAAAAAATTATATGCAAGTTAGTCATTTAAAAGGAAGAATTTAGTGCAATTTAGTCCCTAAAAAAGGTACAAAAAAGGGCCCCAAAGAACTAAAAATTATAATTTTGTTCTGGGTCAATGATAATTTCGAAATTTTTTTAAGATTCTTGTCAAAATAAAGTCACGATGAGCTAGATTCAAAAGAATACTGCTTAAAGACTAATGAAGTTCATATTATACCCAAAAAAAAAAAGAATAGTGGGCCCCAAAAAAGGAGTACAAAGATAGGAATAGGAATGTGAACCTCACATAAATATATTTTAGGACAAAAAAATGAATTTAGTATGGATACAAATTTAGAATAATTATGTATCCTTTAAGTGATTAAATATTACAAAAAGTAATTTTATCCATCTAGGTAAAATTTTACCGAGACCAAGCATATTTGGACCAAGAAAAATATGTGATATTTTGACACTCTTCTCGTCCCCATTGGTATGAAAATTGGGCATGTGAAGAATGAATTTTTTGGCTAGATACTTCTCCAAGAAGGCAAGACTTTTCTTACAAAAAAGTAATCATGATTAAGTGAATAATTAGTAGGGTAATTAATCAAGATAATTAAGTGAGTTAATTACCTAATTCTCCTTATTTTGGACATCCAACAGTTGCAGCCCACATGTGGAAAAGAATTTTATATTATTTCTTGAAAACTTGATTAAGAATTATTTGGGAAAAAAAAGAAATGGCAAAAAGTAATTGGTTTGGGCTTTTATAAATATCCCTCCTTAGTCTCTCTTACTCTAGCTAACCATACACTTGAGAAAGGAGAGGAAAAGTGGTCTAAAGCAACAAAAAGAAGAGAGAGCTCATGAGGAAGAAAAAGAAAGGAAAAGGTAGAAGAAAAATCCAAAGAAAATGATAAGCTTTCTAACATGAGTTCTCCATGATTTCTTACTCAATTTTCAAGTAGTTTGAGTTGGTTTTCTTGAGTTTTCTCCTCATCCCCTTGCTATTTGATTTTAGCCATGGTAATGATTTAAGACAAAAATTAAGGTGTTTTTATGCCATAAATTGAAGAGAAAGCATGAGATAATAAGGAAGGAACCGATTTTGGTGAGTTTAGAAGCAAGAAAATGAAAAATCCCATTTTTCCTTTATGAGTCAGTTTTCGGCCAAATGAGAAGTCATGGAAGAAGTGGGAATTTCATGTTTTTAATACAAAAAATGGATTCTCCATGGTACAAAACCTTAAGAACAAGTAATGATTTCAAGTTAAAGTCTAAGGATAGTTCATTGAAAAATTTAGGGTTTTATGAGACTTTGTGAAGGATCCCTATGAGCCAGTGACTTAAGTGAATTTTTAATGTTGTGTTTAGGATTAAGGAAGCCTAAACAAGTGTTAGGTTTAATATAATATAAGTTTTGATGATGATAAATGTAGAGTAATAAGGAACAAAACATCATATTTGTCTAACATATATATTATTCCTTAAATAAATAAAATGTGCATTAACATGTATTTAAGTGTATTTACAATGCATATACCATGCTATGAATATATATATCCACTATGCTCTTATATTGTATGATTCAAGTCGGATATATTAATTAGACTAACAACTTGATTTGTAAGTGTATGTACATTAAATGTAGAATTGTCCAAGAAGAAAGAGTGAGCATTGGAATAAAGAAATGAAAATCAACATCATGCCTCACTCAAAGAAGAAGAAGAGAAAGGATGCCCTAGTAATTAAAGATCAGAATGGCGCATGCCAAGAAGGAAATGGCCAAGTGAAATTAGAGCTCAAGTTTTGAAGACCTAGCTATCAGGTATATTTTATTTTTACTTAGGTCATGAGGTGGTTTAATCTTAGAAATTTACTTAATCTTGTTACCATATGTTTTAAACGAGTTAGATTAAGTAGATCTGATATTAACATATATTAGAATTTTGAAATATTGGATAACAAATGAATTTTGTAGTTGACTCATATTTATTTTGTGCAAAATTCAAACTTTACTTGGTAAAATTTGACATTACATAGATTTTATCTCTAATAGACAAATTTCGGTTCTGAAATTCAAATTTCAGGTTAAGCATTGTTTAGTGAAAGTGTGCAAAATTTGTATTAAGTTTAGTCATAATTTGAATGTTAGTGAAGTTCAAAGTAAGTTCAAAGTTACTTCCTGTGTCAAACAAATTTCGGACTTCAAAGTGCGAATTTTAAAATGAAAACTAGTGAGTCTCATTAGAGCATGCTTCTGACAAATGAACTTTGCTGTTCATCATTCAAACTTCAAATAAAGTACTTTTGTGTCATATTGAACAGGCCTGTGATATATGAATTTCAGCTTCTAAAATTTGAATTTCGAAGTGCATTGTGAAAACTTGAGACAACTATTCAAACTCAACAAACACACTTCTAATATGAAAATTAGCATGTAACTAACATGTTTCTTTGGTAAACTTGAAATTTGAATGTCACCTAATGATAGATGAATTTCAAGGTTCAACGTTAAATACATAACTATGCTGACTCTGCAAAATTCACCTATTGAGCATCAAAATTCAAATTTTGGTATTTCTGACACATTTAATATGGTTGTTGAACAACTCTTTCCATAGAGTAACGGCTAAAACTTGTGTTTAATGGATAGATTTTATGTCTAATGACTAGTTGAATCACAAATATATAAATAGAGCCTCATTTGAACTTATGGGTAATGAAATTAAGTGAGTTTATGCCAAAATGCTGCTCCAATACATAAAATATTTCTGTATTAGCATTCATAGTTAAACCAACCTCATTAGAGTGAGCTTTCAATGTATTATCTACTTTAAAAGAGAGTTTCCATTCTGTAATTATTCTTTTCTATAATTTCTGGGTAAAATCTTAGTGTTGGGAAATACTAAGGGAAATTACACATCTTATAAAGGTGTAGAGAGAGTGGCTTCACAAATACCTGTTGAAACTTATGGGATGTAATAAGTCTTCACAAGTGTCCGGATCAAACTTATGAGATATAGTGAAAATCTCAAGTGATGGCTTGAGGACTGAATGTAGGCTTAGTGGTTGGGCTAAACCAGTATAAATATCTGTGTATTGCTCTTCATCTTCTCTCTTCAATTGCTTTACTTAATTCTTTTTGTTCATCCCTATTCTACTGCATCTCTTGGTGAAATCTAGCTATGCTTCAAAAAAGATGAAAATCTTGTATCACCCAATTCACCCCCTCTTGGGTGACTAGCCAAACCTAACAGCAACTTTGGGTTGAATCAAATGGAAAAGCAAAGGGAAGCAATAAGGTAGCAATTTACCATTATTGCATTTTGTTGTCCTATGAAATTTTTATGAACTTTATGACTTGCCATATTGTATATGTGATGTTTTATCTGAGTATATGAAGGGGTTTGGATCTCAGGATGTCCATTTTACAGTAGGAAACTCTATCGAAATTTTAATTAATTAATATGGCATTTTATATTTTTATGAGAATGATTGATGTTTTCATAAAAAATGTGATAATATATATGCATGTTTAGTATTGCTACTTAGATTCTTTAAATCTCATCCCCCCTAAATGACTAACATGTTAGGCACAAGCTATGACAATGAAGATAAGGGAGCAATGGAGGAATTTGAGGGAATTGGAGTTGGCTCTATGGTTCAAGCTTTGATTTTTATTTTGATGTGTTTTGTATAAAATTGTATATTAATGTATGAGGCTAAGCCTGCTGGTCATCATGCACATCTAAGTCCCATATAATGTTATGATTATAGGTTGGACAAGTTTGAATCATGTCTGTATGGATTAATGATGGTTTTAAAGTTTAAGGTGTAAATTTGTCCAATAAGACAATTAATGATAGGATTGGGAACTTTATTTGAAACAGAGCAATCCACCTGGGTGTTATACATGCTCTGAAAGTAGACAGAACAAGCTTTCCAAAGAGCTAGAGAACACTCAAATTCAATAAATGTATGGTTTATAGTGAATTTTGAAAGTTTTGGGGGTTAAAACTAGATAGTATAGGAAAAACTGGAATTTCCATTACAAACACTAGTTGAATTAAAAAGAAAATATAAAACTGCACAAAGCTCCAAAAATTTAATGGTTTGTATATCGACAAAACCCTATGTCTTAGGAAATGAATGTCACTTGTTTGAAAGTATTAGGAGCTATAGAGAAAGAGATATTCAAATTCTCCAAAAAATGTTTTAGTTAAAGTTACGTTCTAACTTTTAACAGTTTAAATTAATGTCATGCCATATTTAAGTAGAATAGATGTATGAGAAAAATATTTCTAAAAAGCATACACGCACAGCTTTCAAATGATATAAAGTATGCATAATTTGGCTCAGGGTAGTATGAGATATGCTTTTTTTATGTTAAGGCCAAAATCCTAAAAAAATGAAAAATCACTAAATGTACAGTAAACTTTGAAGAATAAACTATACAAATTTGCCTAGTGATCTTTGTTTCTTATTTTTTTTCCATGTGGAAAATGTTTTGAACTATTTTTAAAAACTTGGACCACTCTAAAACTATAACACCTTATACTAGGACTCATTTCCCATGTATTAGATTATATTTGATGCCTTTCATCATGATTTAGAAACTAGAATCATAATATAATAAAAATAGAATTTTTAAATTTAGAAACTAGATTCATTTGACAATTTCTATTTTACCCGATAAAGATTAAAAATTTATAACTAAATCTAGAAAAATTATATTGTGGTGATTCAAGTCTCTAAAATTATTTTAAATTCAGATATACATGGAAAAAATATGAAATAGTAACTTCATTGGGCTAATTCATACAGTAAATTTCATGGACTTTTACTATTCATTTGGTCATTTTTCTATCTTCCAGTTTTTTGACTTCAACTTTGAAAAATCATATTTCATTCTATTCTATACCAAATTATGTATACTCTATGTCAGTGGAAAGATCTATATGTTTACTTATAGACATATTTTTTTTATACATTTATTTCACTTATACAGGGCATAACATTAACTTAAATCATGAAGGGTCAGAATTTAACTATAGCTGGAAAAATTTTGGGAGAAACTCCATATCTTCTATTTTATAGTTCTAATTACCTCCAAGTCAATGGCATATGAAACTTAAAACATAGAAATATATATATATATAAACCACTAAATTTTTGGAGCTTTGTACGATTTTATATTATCTTTTGAAATTTCCAGTACCTATGATCAACCTTCCAGTTCTCCCAACCCTGCCCTGTCTTGAATCATATCTTTATAAATTCATCATAAATCATGTACTTAGCCAAATTGAGTGATCTATGGCTCTTTGGAAATATTATCTATGTAATTTCAGGACATATATACTTCTTATACATCATACCCTGTCTCATATGAATAGTACCTACGTCTCTATTAGGGTGCTTAAAATGAATCTTTCCATTCACAACTTCATAATATAGTCACATCATCATTCATTGATCCAATTCTACTCATAACATTTCATAATGCTCAAGGAGCATAATAGTACTGAGGTACAAATTTAGAAGCACATACACAAACATCGATTCTTTTTCTCTCCTTCATAGCTCCCTTGCCTCCATTTCCATATTTGGCTCCTAAGCATCGGTGGCATATGGAAGGCTGAGATTCATTGAATCCCAGTAGCATTACCATCATACACATATATCATCACATTTCACATAGATCATAAATCAAATTCATCAATTCGTATAATGCTATAACAATTTTTATAAAAATTTTGGCAAAGTTTCATTTTGTAATTGGGCATTTCAAGGCTTCAGACCCCTTCAAACAATTTATCCAACAATCAATGGATATCACAAAATATTAATCATGGCATCAAACAAGTCATAGAGTTCATAAAAATTGATAAGAGAATATAATGCATAAAATGGAAAAATGCTACCTTTATGCTTATACTTGCTTTTCCTTTGAGTTTTGTCTCTTCCAAACACTTCTCCAATCTTTCTTAGGCTTCCTCAAACCTAAAAATATCATCAAATAACCACTCAAGCTAATGGTTCCATGTCTTTCTTCAAAAAGTGTTCATGAAACCTAATTCTTCAAAAATTCACCAAAAATTCATTCCTAGCTCAAAAATGATGAATCATACCTCCATTCCATGTAACTTTTTTGTAAAGAATCCAAATATGGCCTTAGAATTACCAAATTTCATCTCTAGCTATGGTTACTTTTCATTCCAAAATAGGCTTCAAAGGAGGAAGATTTGGTTTTCTTTGAAATACTCTAAACTAGTACCATCTTCATGCTTAAGGTTACTAGTCTAGCATTTCCCCCAAGTTTAGTGCATGAAACTCATCTTTTTCCCATGGCCAATGGTTTGGCCAAAACCATAAGAGAGTGGAGAGGGAAATCTAGTCCATGGATCATGCTTCAAATATCACAAATAGTAAGCTTAAGGTGGAATAGCAACTTACCACAAATTGAACTCTTGACTTCCCTTGGATTTCCTCTTCTTCCTTCTCTCTTTGTGTTTTCTCCACTGGTTTTTGGCTACTGCATACTTGTGAGGCTGAAGTGGAAAATGAGTGATTATGTGGCTTAGTTCCCTTGCTAATTATGGTTAGTATGTTAACTTAACTAAAGTTACTTTTGTGCAAAAAATGAACTACTTCTTGAGGAAGTTTTTGGAATAAAAATTGGCTGCCCAAGCTACCCAATTCAGATACCAATAAGTGGTGTTTTAGTGTCCAAAATTGCTCAATTTTTTCTGATCCAAATATATCTTGAACTAGGTAATTTTTAACTGTACCGATAAAATTATTTTTTTTATAGTAAATTAACATTTTTGGGCTACAGGAGTATTCAAATTTTATTTTTATATTTCCTTAATTATCCTATCCCAAATGATATCTATATATGACCTATATCCTTTCCAGGTTACCTTTTAACTGTCCGTGGAGCCCACAATCTACTTTATTGGTTTAGAGTTACTTTTGGACACTCGGCACTGATTATTTCTTTATCCTTAATATTAATCCTCAGTGTCATATACCATTGGACTTCTTTCATCGAGGGCTTCATTTTGACAGTAATTTTGCATAATTACAAAATTACTCTTGACTCGAGGTTAAATTATGATTTCTAAAACTTTTGGGTCATTAGGTGTAATTTTGCCTAAAGAACTTTTTAACTTTCTTTTCCACATGATTGTTATTGCTTTGGGATATGGATGTTATTTTTATAATTCTTTAGAGGCAAAACATAATTTCTCATTTTTTCATCTAACCAGAAAAAATTACCTCTTTGCCATTTTTCATGCAATGTGCCTGTCCATTTTTGCAAATTTTCTATGCATTTCTAAATATTTTAGTTTTTTTGTGATATTATAAATACGATTTCTATGAAATTAGTTACGAATTTTCAAAATTCGATTGGTAAAAAAGAAAATACCAAATGAATAGTACTCAAATTATTGAAATTTTTTTTTAGTTTTTATTTGATTCGAGCTTCTAATCATGTATGAATGAACTCTATAATGGTCTAGAATATGGAAAAATGGTTCTAAATTAACGTGTTGCACTATATATTTGCCTTGTGTTAGTATTTGTGTTAAGGCAAAAGAAGCCATCTTATTACAATAAGTGTATAGCCTTATTTCACTGTTAGGTTTTAATTTTGGCATCAAGAAGCATATGTGTTATTTTTCCAAGCACAATTCCATGTATAAAATTGAAACTAGTAAAGGTGGCACTTCTGGTAATTTGTAATATATCTGCAAACTAGTTGATTATGTTATATAATTATTGGTATTTCTTCCAAAGATTTAGCTAACTGACTGTGCAAACTTTCTCAAGTTTGATGACCTAAGCCTACCAAAGATTCTATTCTATACATCTTTTGCATATGTGATTAAGTTTGAACTAGAGAAACCTCTTGCTCTTACCTGGCAACAAAAATTAGACTCAGAAGGAAGTACTCCACTGCAGCTTAACTTAACTTTGAATGAAACCATTCAACTGCTAAGTAGTTTACAAGTGAGATAATGTTTTTATCCACCTTTGCAAGGGATAGAGTGAAAAAGTTCATTAGTTTTGCAATTAAGCATGTAGACGACCCTAATAAAATTTTATGCCCTTATTTAAAGTGTTGTTATAGGAAGTTAGTTAGTGCAGATGACTTGGAAGATCATTTAGTATGTCATGGCATTGACCAAAGTTATAGATGTTGGATAAAGCATGGTGAGACGAATGATAAGTATAGTAGTTTGGCTTATAGTGGATCGAATGATTTCGACACAAGTGCATTTGAGGCTGAACGTCTTGAAGAGATGGAAAATGTGATTAAGAATGAACTTCAAGATTGTCTTGAGATGTTTGTGAGGTTGAAAAATGATGCAAAAAAGCTATTTTACTATGGTCATACTAAATTCATGTTATTGTTGACCGTGTTGAAGTTGTACAACTTAAAAGCTGGCAATAGATAGAGTGTTAAGAATTTCACAAATTTGCTTGCACTTTTGAAGGATATGCTGCCAGATGATAATGAGCTTCCTAGACAATCATATGAGGCTAAACGGATGCTATGCTCTATTGGGATATCCTAATGACTGTGTGTTATTTCAAAAAAAACATGCGTCATTAGATAGGTGTCCTAAATGCACGCCCCATGATATAAGAAGAAAGAATTGAGTCTGACAAAGGTAGTATGGTATTTTCCTATCATACCTAGATTTAGAGCTTGTATATACATCTATATGATGTTGTCTATGTTAATCTCTGGACCCAAACAACATGGAAATGATATAGATGTATATTTGGCTTCACTAATTGAAGATTTGAAGCTACTATGGGAGGGGTGAGGAGATGTATGATGGATATAGGAAAGAGACATTCACATTGAGAGCTATATTATTTAGCACAATCAATGATTTTCTAGTATATAGTAATTTGTCAAGCTACAGTGTCAAATGAGAGTTTGGATGACCTATATGCGAAGGAGGTACACATTTCATATGGTCGGAACATGGTTCGAAATTTGTCTTCCTTGGACATTGCAGATAATTTACCTTAGGGTCATCATTACAAGTGGTAGAGACAAACCTTTAATGGGAATACATAAGAAGAGAAATAACTTTTGCCATTAAGCGGTGAGCAATTGTTTGACAAGGTAAATGATTTGAATGACAACTTTAGGAAGCCTTGTGTGAGACAACTTGAGATTAGTGGGTGGAAGAAAAGGTTAATTTTCTTTGAATTGCCATATTGAAAGTCTTTGTATGTGAGACACTTCCTTGATGTCATGCATATAGAAAAAAATGCATGTGAAAGCATCATTGGTACTTTACTTAATGTGGTGGGAAATACTAAAGATCGTGTGACGGCAAGGTTAGACTTAGTTGCTATGAGAATAAGAGGAGAATTGGCACCGACGAAGGAGAAATGCAGTACTTATCTACCTCCGGTGACATATGCTCTATCTAGAAAAGAGAAAATTACTTTTTGTGAGTTTATTGATGGAGTTGAAGTTCCAGAGGGGTACTCCTCAAACATCAAGAATATTGTTTCTTTGAAAGAGTAGAAGGTAAAAGGTTTGAAGTCTCATGATTGTCATGTTTTTTTATGGAGAATTTCATGTTGGTGGCCATGCAATCCATTTTGCCTAGAAAGGTTCAAGGGACAATCACTAAACTATATTTCTTCTTCAAGTATATTTGAAGTAAAGTGATTGTGTAATATCCTGGAAATTTTGGAATAGTATAGAAAATATTTAGAAATGGGAAAATTTGAGATACAAGAATGGATGTGAAAAAGGCCAAAAAGATCAAATTTTAGGTCAAGGAAATAAAATATAAAAATTACATTTTAACCATGGAAAGAGAATTTATTGCATTTAGTTCATGGGAAAAATTATAGAAACATACCCAAAAGTTTTAAAAATTATGTTCTTACCCCCAATCAAGGGTAATTTCAAAATTATGCAAATTTTATGTCAAAACAAAGCTTGTGACAAGCTAAACCCAATGGTATGATGCATTAAGGTTAATGGGGTTCAATGTGAAGAAAAATTTAGTGCTAAGCATAAAAAAGTGCATAGTACACAGAAAAAGGCACTGTGTGCCAAACAAAAGAGTAGATAAAGTATAAAGAAAGCATGTGACCCCACATTTTACTATTTGGGGGAGGATATTGTGGTAATTTCATATTCCAATATAGTTATAATTGGTATCCCTAAAGTAATAAAAATACTACTAAAGCAGCTTTAATTATCCAGAACGATACAGAATACATCTAGATAAAAGAAAATGCAGTATTTTTTGATAAAAATACCCCTCAATTTCGTGAATCATGCAGCACATGGGGATATTGGGCTTTCTTTAATATTTTCTCACATTTACTTGAATTTTCAAGAAGATTCAAGAAGCCAAGTTGTCAAAATTTAATTGGTTTTGCTTCTTTATATATACTCCTTTCACCCTTGGACGTCCTAGACACATGAGAAAGAGAGGGAGCAGCTACTGAACACACCAAGAAGAGGAAGAAAATGTGAAGAACAAGAGGAGAAAAAGAGAGAAGAAAAATTCAAGAAAAATCGATAAGAAATTTCTCTCTTGATCTCTTGTGATTTTGCTTCAAGTTTCAAGCAGTTTAGCATAGTTTGGGATGAGTTTCTCCTCTTCTTTTTCCTTATGAATTTCATCCAAGACTAAGGGTTTGAGAAAGGGAAAGCTGTCTTGTATGAAAATGAAGAGAAAGTGTGAAAAAGTTTTAAGAAAACTATGTATTGGTATGTTTGGAAGCAAGTTTTCGAAAACTCTATTTTTCCTTTTTTAAGCCCTATTTTGGTCAGTTCATTGGGCATAAAATGAGATGCATTTTCATGATTTTGATGTTAAAAATGGAATCCTTGGGTCCATATTAGTAAAGAACAAGTGTTGGATTCAAGAAAAACCTAAGGATAAAGAAAATGAAAATTTTAGGGTTTTAGAAATACTTTATGAAGTAACCCTTAGTTCAAGGTGATTTAACTAGTATTTGGTGATATATTAGGGTTTGAGGAAGCTCAAACAAGTCCTTGGAAGGATTGAAATCAAGTCGAAAAGCCTAAGAGTTCACAAAGTTAGTAAATTTCTATTTCTTGCTTTATGTTATTTTATTATGTTTTACGACTTGATATGACTTGACATGTTGTTTTTTTTATGATTATTGGCTATTTGGATGAATTTTATGTAAGGGTTTTACCCTAAAATATCTATTTTCTAAACCGTTATGCTACTGAAATTTTTATAAAAACAATATGGTATTTTTATGCCTTTATATGTTTATATGATGTTTGTGGCATAAATGATAAACGTAAGTGCATGAAATAGTTTTTATTACTAGGATTTCCAAAATCTCATCACTTAAACACTAACATGATAGGGTCAAGTTATGGCAATAATCCAAGGGGGGCAAAGAGCAAGAGAAAGAACTTGGATGATTAAAGTTTTATTTCACCTATCTTTATGTCTCTTTGCTATTTTATGTAAAAATGGAATATCATATGGGCAGACAATTTGATGTTATTATGTGCCTTTAGATATGTTGAGATGTTTGGTACTTAGATTGGACAAGTTATGAGTGTATAGATATGTTATAAATTTGTTTTACAAAGTTATGCATGAAAATGTCCAATCTGAACACTAGATGGTATACCAAACATTGTTTGCATGAAACAGGGTAGGATGGCTAAGTGTTATATATTCTTGGAAAGAGAATAGAAAAATCTTTCCAAAGAGGTGAATAATGATGAATTTTTATAAGTGTACGATTTATTATGAATTTTCAAATTTAAGGTAGAAAACCTGGAATTTACCATATAAATAGTAATTTTCATGGGATTTTTTGTATGAATTGATATCTTAAAATTATAGTTTTATATTTTTTCCATGTATAGGATATTTTAAGCTATTTTTTGAGATTTGAATCACTTTCATATGATTTTTCTGAAATTAGTTATGATTTTTCAAAATTGGTCCAGAAAAATGGGACACCTAATGAATGGTAAATTTGAAAATTTTTATATTATGATATGATTTGGTTCTCTTAGTGATTCTTGTTCTCTAAATGATTTAAATTGACTTTAAATAAATCATATTACATGGGAAATAAAGTTAAAGGTTAAGGTGTGACAGATTGACCCTGTGAAGTTGCTGGAATTGCAAAGAGACATTGTTGTCACTTTGTGCAAGTTAGAGATGTATTTCCTACCTTCTTTCTTTGATATGATGGTTCATCTAACGGTTCATCTAGTTAGAGAGACACAAGTATGCAGTCTACCTTATATTAAGTGGATGTGCCCAATTGAGCATTACAAGAAGATATTAAAAGGGTATGTGAAAAACTGAAGTAGACTAGAGGGTTATATTATTGAACAATATATAGCTGAAGAAGCTGTTAAATTTTGCACCGAATACTTATCCAATGTTGATAACATTGGCCTTCCTAAGTCTCGTCACATGGTAGGAACATCTAGGGAAGGGATTATGGCAAAGGAAATTGTTAGCATCTCCAGGACATAGTGGGAGCAAGCTCACTTGTACATTTTTGCCCAACTTTGATGAGATTCTTCCATATGTGGTACAAGGAGAAACTTAGAAGCTTAAACCCCAATAAGAACAAGAGCTAGATATCGAAAGAACACAATATGTTTTTTTATAGATCGGTTGAGAGATCACATTATTGTAGAGTCAGAAAGGAATCTTGGTTTAGTTTCGAATAGGGTGAGATGGTTTGCTAGCAATCCATCTATGCATGTCTTCTCTAACACTAGTTATCTCATAAATGGTTACACATTCTATACAAAAGAGCAAGATAATCAGAGCACAATGCAAAATAGTAGGGTAACTCTTATAGCTCAATTAATGCATATTTCTAGT
The DNA here is from genome assembly GCA_026686845.1 of Adenanthera pavonina. NCBI lineage: Eukaryota > Viridiplantae > Streptophyta > Magnoliopsida > Fabales > Fabaceae > Adenanthera > Adenanthera pavonina. Next base: position 19,512,921 of record JAIVEN010000005.1, on the reverse strand, counting down.
ACTAAAGATAGAAACCCTATTTTTGCAAGTATGTCATACTTCGAGGTAATTGAACACAAATGAGATTGGATTACATCTTTTTTGGGCACCAGTTTTTGGTTGTAAGTGGGTTGACAACAAGAATGGTCTTCGAGTTGATGAGTCAGGGTCTATTTTTGTTGATCTTAATAAGCCAGGGTACAAAGACAAGTCATTTATTTTACCATCTCAAGCTTAAAAGGTGTTTTAGGTCCCCAATCTTGCTAATAAGAGTAGTCTACTGTCATGTTAACTAACAAAATAATTGATCATCACAATGATGGTGGGGACCAATAGGATAAAGATATTGAGAATGATCCATTTTCTAGCGTATTATTTGATATTGATTCCACTGGAGATGATGCCCTATATATGAATGATGATCATGAAGATGGGATTTGAATCATGAAAAGAAGAGGACGAATCATTTAAGGTACAACAAAAAAGAGGAAAAGATTTTATTTAAACATCAATATATTACCTTTAATTTCTTTTCATTATTTAATATAATAATCTTCTTATTTTGTAATATATTTTATTTTTCATTATTTGATTAATTATTTGAATATTATTATAGGTAAATATGGCTAAGGGTATGACATTACAGGGAGAAATGGTGACGCACTAATATGGTTTGACAGTAATGAAAGAGGTTTGCCATGCGAGAGATACTGGAAAGTGTTAGGTTTGCTGGCTTTCCAAGAGGGGCTGAGTTGGAAAATTCAAAATTTTTCTGCAAAAACATGATAGAATAGTGATAGTAGAGATTTTGCAAAAAATAGAGTACAAAGCAATATAGCAAATGCAAGGTAAGAGAGAAGAAGATATAGAAATTTATCCTAGTTTAATCTAACCACTTGACCTACATCCTGTCCTCAAATCACCAGATGAAATTTTTCACTATCTTGCAAGAATTTAGTGGGCTCCTTACAATGCCACAGTACAAGCTAATGCTCTGTTCTAAGAGCCTTCAAATTAACACTAAGCACTCATACAAAGTATTTCCCAAATCTCTTGTGATAACCCCTCATAAGAATATCCTTTTTCCAAATGAAGAAAAGATTTTCTAAAGAATGAAAAACTCTCTAATATGGAGTAAGTAAGATAGTTGAAGTACAGTAAATAAAGTGTGAGAGAGGAAAAGGCTTTGACTGAAGATTTCAACAGAATTTCAGTATTTACAGCATAGATTTGTTACCTACAACTTTAAATGAAGTTCTATTCATATATTTGTGTCTTAACTAGATGTTAGACATAAGATCTAGCCATTAGGGACGTTACCCAATAGTTACTCTGCAAAACTATCCGTTCACCAATCGCATTTAATGCATCTAACACACTGAAATTTAAATTTTGGATACTAATAGATGAATTTCACAGAGACCATAGGCTGAAGTCTTTAATAAATTTTGATTTTGCCAAATATATCCTATGTTAAAACATACGAATTTTCATATCTAAAGTATATTTGTTAGATGTAAACAATTGTCTTATGTTTCTGTAGTGCTCTCGAAATTCGAATTTGGAGGCCCAAAATTTGTCTATCAGAGCTTAGCCCAACAAGACACAAGAGTTTTACCTTTCAAAATTTGAATTTTGCATATTCAAAATTCATCTATCAAAGAGACTTCTAACCAGACTTACAAGTCTTCATTCCAAAATTTGAATTTTGAAATTTAAAATTTGTCTGTCATAGGGTCTGTTTTTACACTCTTTTTAAACTCTATGCCTTCCTCTTTATTATACCCTTTCGCCATTGATCTAGGTTGTTTCCAATAATTGTTCCTAATTCATCAAGCTTATTTCTGAATACCCATTTAGTTCCAATAATTGGGTGATCCTTAGGTCTAGGAACTAAATCTCAAACCTAATTTCTTTCAAACTGATTAAGCTCATCTTGCATAGCTAATACCCAATATTCATCAGTTAAAGCTTCTTTAGTACACTTAGGTTTAATTGGAGAGATAAATGCACAGTTTTTTATTTGATCCCTAAGTTATCTTCTGGTTCTAATATTCTCTTGAACATCCCCAATTACTTAATCAACTGGATGATTCCTTTGATATCTCCAAGCTCTAGAGAGTTCTAGAGAAGTTTCTTCATTATTTTCAGATTCAACATCTTTCTCCTGAATATCTTCCTCAGTATTGACAGATTATGATATTTTTGGAGGTTCAATTTTATTTTCTTTAGAAAGGTTCAAATTCTTAAAGCTGGAGATTATTTCTTCATCATCTAAAGAATGTTTAGAAACAATTTCATTTTCAATGAAGTTACATGCATATTTTTCAACAATTTCATTAAACGCCCTATATACTTTACTTCTTCTATAATAGTCAAGGAATATGCCTTCATCTAATTTTGCATCAAACTTACCCAAATTCTCTTTTACATTGTTGTGGATGAAGCATTTGAATCCAAACACGTGCGAGTGTAAGAGATTTGGCTTCCTTCCTTTGTAGAGCTCATAAGGTGTCTTCTCCAGAATTGGTCTAATATAGGCTCTATTTATGATGTAGCTTGCTGTGTTTACTGCATTAGCCCAGAAGTATTGATGAAGCGCTTTTTTCATTCAGCATTGCTCTTACCATTTGTACCAATGTTCTATTCTTCCTCTATACCACTCCATTTTGCTTAGGAGTTCTTGGGGTTGAGAAGTTGTGGTCAATTTCTTACTCTTTACAGTATTCCAGGAAGCTTGAATTTTGGAATTCTCCTCCATAATTAGACCCGATAGACACAATGGAAATACCTTTCTTATTTTGCACTTTCTTCACTAAGGTTACAAATGCATCAAAAGTCTCATCTTTGGAGGAAAGAAACAAAGTCTAGGTAAATCTAGAATAATCATCTACAACTACAAACACACAAATTTCCACCAATGTTTTTTACTCTAAATGGACCTATTAAGTCTATGTGTAGTAATTGTACTGGTCTAGATACGGTGATTACATTTTTAGGCTTGAATGACGATTTAGTTTGTTTTCCCTTGAGGCATGCATCACATTCTCTATCTTTTTCAAAAGAAATTTTTGGTAATCCAGTAACTAATTCATTTTTAATTAGTTTGGTTAATTGGTTCTTGTAAACATGTGCTAGTCTTCTATGCCACAGCCAACTTTCATTATCTATACTAATTAAACATATAGAATCTAAGGAAAGAAGTTCATCTAGATCAATGGTATAACAATTACTGTCCCTTTGAGCTTTGAGGACAACTTTACGATCACTTTTTTGAATAACCAGGCAGAACTTTGAGTCAAACAATACCTAATTTCCTTTATCACATGTCTGACTTATACTCAGCAAGTTGTGGTTGAGGCCAATCACAAACAACACCTCTTCTATGGATGTTTCAGGATTTTCACCTATGATGTTGATGCCAACTATTCTGCCATATAGGTTACCTCCAAATGTCACCTTTCCTCCTTTCTTGTCTCTAAGGGTGATAAACTTCACCTTATCACCAGTCATATGTCTTGAGTATACACAGTCTATATACCATTTGTTACTTTTGCTAGCTCTAAGACAAACCTGCAAAATAAAGTTTAGTTTTTCTTTTTAAGTACCCAAATCTATTTGGGTCCTTTTATGTCAATAGCATTCTCCCTAGATACAGATGTACTTTTTGGAACCGATTATACTTTCCTGCCAGGTCCATTTTTCTTTAACCAATATGAACTAGAAACATGTCCCTTATTGTTACAGAAGTGACAGGTGATAAAAGGATTGTTAGATTGTGATGTAGGAAGAAAACAATGCAGATAATATTTTTGTTTCACAAATCTTGGTTGGACATAAGATTCAATGGATTTCGAATTGTAATTTTTCTTCTTATGTCCATATGCATGCACAAACTGTCTCATGTATAAGTTTTGATTCTTCTTTTTATTCTTTTCCTTAACTACATAAGGGTCATAACCAAGACCAGTTTTTCCTTGTACAATCCTCTGGTTTCCTAGCAATGCAAATAACATGTCTTTACCTTTGGTAATTTAGCTAGGCTTTTGAAAAGATATTCATTTTTTTCTTTTGTTCAATGGATGATGCATAGCAAGCAGATTCAATTCTATGTTAAGATACAATGTCAGGTATTTTCTAATCTGATTTTAACCTGCTAATCTTTTTCTTAGCCAGTTTTAGTTCTTTTGCAGTTTTAATGAATTCATCATACAGATCATGAAATGCATCAAGCAATTCAGAATATGAGGGGTCAGAATCATTTATCTCATATTCATGATCACTGTCAAATTAATTTAGAATTTCTTCAGCTACACGTGCCATAAAACATATGTTGATAATTTCTTCCTCATCTTTATCTTCTTCATCTAAGTTATTGCTCTAGATTGATGAGATGTAGGGCTTTTTCTTTTTGCCTTTGTTAGCAATTTACTTTACTTTCTCCTGTTTTTTCAGGAATTATGGGAATTCTCATATAATATGCCCTTACTTCTTACACTCATAGCAAGTGATAGGTGTAATGACCCTCATTACACAACTCTAAACATAGTCCCAGGCTAACATGAAGTAACCTTGTGATATATGCAGGACTGGAGGAAACAAGACCTGAGAAAGAAGCAAAACGGGAGAAATTCAATATTTGAGGTAAAGAGGGGGTTACACCACGGCGAGATACAGGGCTGCCGTGGCGAGATATGTGTAACAACTTGGAGAGTATCTAGACTAAAAATGCTGGAGCCACGGCAGTCTTATATAGAGCCGCAGCGAGGGTCACAAAATTGGTATAAGTTAGAAACATTTCAGTCAAATACAGAAGAAAGAAAAGGAGGAAGAGATGGAGAAGCTCTGCTAGGGCACTTGAAATCCCACTAGAGGGGATGTTTTCTAGGCCTAGGGAGCTTGATTAATGGTTGGTAAGTTGATCTTGCTTCCTCTCTTCTCTTTTCTTTTCGATTTTGGTTTAGAAATCGGTGGGAGTATGTGGGTTTTCGAGTTGGGGAAGAATCCACCAATTAAAATATTTGTTTTGGTGTTGTAGAAGTGTTAGGCAGTGTTAGGAAGCTTTGAATTTGAGTTTTGGATGGATTATGATGGGTTTGAGTTAAACCCTAGGTTGAAAATTTAGGGAAGGAAATGGAAATATGAAGTTGCATGTGTTGGTGTATGTTAGAATGATAGTTTAAGGTTTATTGGTATGTATGTATGTTGTTAGAACTCCGAGTTAAGCTTGGACAACTAGATTGTGGATTGGAGTTATGTTAATTAAAGGTATTATGTATGTGTAGTGGTTGATTGGCTAATTGGAGGCATATAGTTCATGATTAGGTGCTTTGGAGGCTTGCCTAAGCCCTTGTGTGTGGTGTCAGTAATCTGAGGTAACCGGGTGTTTGTATACTTGTGTTATATATTGGTATATATATATGCATGTCTCCATCTATACCACGATATCGTTATGTGTATGTGTATGGTTTTCTATATATCGTGGTATGCACATAGCTAGATGAGATAGTATACTATGATGATATATATGTGTTAATATGAATACATGATGATGATAAGTATGATTTTGTATATGTACTTACATGACTGTGGCACCCTCATATCATTGCATGCTAGCAAGACCATGATGATGATTGTGATGATGATTAGATATATGTATTTTGAGGCATGTTAGCATGGCATATACATCACCACCCATGAGCATAGTGAGATATGGTCGATTAGAGGTGGTGATGAGATGAGATATGATGATATGATAAATGATCCCTGCCACTAAATCCTCTCCTTGGGAGAGCCAGGTGGTAGTGGACTATAATATGATATGATGATGATATGATTTGGTGAGAGGATAGGATCCCTATCGCTAAATCCTCTCCTATAGCCATAGGAGAGCCAGATGGTAGTGGATTACTTCTTCCCTAAATCACCACCAATTTGAGGTGGTCCAAGGGAAGGAGAACCATGGTCCAAGCACTAGTATGACCTTCAACCAGGTACACTAGTGTGAGGTGAGTTGGTGATGTCCCAGAATCAGTCTTCACCAACTGTTGGAAGTGATTCATCTGTTAAAATGTCTTATGATTACGCTAGCTTGTGGTTCTAGCTGTGTTGAGGGAGAAATGCATCGAAACATCCACTGAGGCATGTATTTCATGACATTGGCATTACACTGCATCATTTACATATGTGTGTGGTTTTGATGATATTATATATATGTATATGTTTGTCCTGGTTACTGAGACTCTGTCTCACCCTCCTCCATGACTAACCTTTCAGGTGAAGACTCTGATGTTAGTTGAGAGAGGACCCTGGAGTTGCAGCCCTCTCTATCTTCGGGAATCCCAAGTACAATTATAGTTGTAATTTAGTTTATGTAATATTGTGCCAAGTGGGTGGTAATTGAGTGTGTTGCCTATTCTGAGTATTCTTTGGGAGTATTATTGGTATGTAGCATATGAGGTCTGTATAAGTGTCTTGCGAGTACTAGTTGTATATTATGTGATGATATAATGACTATGAGATGATAGTGATGTTGATGGATTTTATGCGTGATGTGGAAAGATGTCATGAACGAGTTAGATGTGAGAGATGATCCTTGTGGATCCGGTATGGTCTTTAATGTAGGAGTAGGTGTCGGTATGCTAGAATGACCATTTGTGGGAGGCCAAAGGTGGTTTTGGGTCATGTATGTGAGTTTTGGGCACATAGCCCATTATGTGGTATTGGGTTTCAAGGGGGTCAATTCTAGGAGGAGAGGCTTTTTTGAGGTAAAACCTCCTTGGATAAGTTGGTTGAGCCAAATAGGACCTAGTGAATGGTCCCGAGTTGTCCATTTGCCTTTGGTGGCAATTTGAGGTGATACGTTATGGGTTTTGGTCAAAAAGTGACCAAAACGGTGTTAGACGTCCAAAATCTTCAAATGGAGTTGGATTCGAGTAAAATTGGTTCCCATGGTTAAATGATTATGAGAGTGACTTGTAAGAGTTGGAATCAGATCAATTGGAGGTCGAAACACGAAGTTATGCACGACAGAAGTTGGCTCAGAAAATCAGCAGTTTGCTGATATAGATTTTGATGCTGGGGCCTCAATGCCAAACCTTACCACTTGGCTAAGGCTACAATGGTACTGTATCTGGTCGTGGCCTCATCTTGTTCTAGTGACTTTCAGGTGTTTTTCCACTACTCTAATAATTTGGGAAGTGAATTTGGGCTGTATTTGGTTAGTAGTTAAAGAAATTGGTTAAGAAGGGAGGTTTGTTTTGATAAGGTGTTACAATAGGCTCTTTGATTTCCTTCTTGTTATCTGCAGCAGCTCCTTTCTTGAAGAACTTTTTGTTTCTCTTTTTGTTGTAGAATCTTCCAAATTTTCTGACCAACATAGCTAGAGTTTCTTCATCCAGTTCTTCTTCATCATCAAAATCCTCTTCTCTTTCTTTTGCAACTTTTAATGCAAGACCCTTTTTCTTCTTGTCTTGTCCAGCATCCTTGTAAGCATTCATCTTGCACTCATATTCTTCTAAGCTGCCAAAGAGAGTTGTGACAAAAGCCATTGATTCTCGTCTAGCTTCTTCTATGGCTGTTACTGTCATACCTTATTTTCTTATATTATTTTCCATGTATAATAGCATATATGATGCTAAATGAGCTAATTTAGATGCTTAAATCATTAGAAGATCAAATGAGAAAAATTCAAATTTTCAAAATACTATTCATTTTGTGATTTGATTTTCCCTGCTAAACTTTGAAAAATCATAACTAATTCTAGGAAAATCTTATGAGGATGATTTAAGTCTTTAAAAATGGATAAAAATATTTCCTACATGGAAAAAATATACAACTAGAATTTAATTGAGCCAATTCATTCAGAAAATTCATCCAGTTATACTATTCATTTGGTCAAAACTACTTTTCCAGATTTTCTGAGCTATCTTCAAAAATTCATAACAATTCGTATACTTATCCAAATCAAGTGATCTTTAGCTCTTTGGAAAGCTCTCTATGTCTACTTTCCAGAAATATATAACACTCATATAGAAAACTGAATTTCGAATGAACAGTTACCGTATGCTTCTCAGTGCTTAGAACTGGACAGTTTTGCATACAACTTCCGAACACTAAATATATAACATTCTTACATGATTCAGGGCCCATTTGATTCTCCATTTTATAAAATTAAGTTAAGATAAATAAAGTTTGTAAAAATAAAATTTAGATAAAGTAAGTTTGTTGGAAGTTTTTATGTTTGGATATTCTTTTTGTAAAAGTAAGTTTGACAAAAAATCTGTTTGGATGATAGGGATTAAAAGTACTTTTAGATGTGTAATATAGAGTACATTTATTTCTCCTTTTCCAAAACCCATGTTTTGTTAAAGGAAAAGTAACTTTTCCCCTCCTTTTCCAAAACCACAGTTTAACTTACTTTTCATTTTTCAAAAAGTCAGTTTGTTTTTTACCTGTGTTTGGCCAAACACATCTTTTAGAAAATCATGATTGAAAAACCATGGTTTTGTTTTGCAAACATGGAACCAAACAGGCACTCTAACTCTTCCAAAATATGTTCTGAACATCACAAAAACTCTAAAGGAACATTATGGCAGCAAGGCATAGCTTCATGAAAATACATATGGTTTCATATATAATTACAAGAAAGCAAGCAATCAAAGTTGCTATAAATATAATCATCATTAATCTTCTCCTTGCCTCTTGTCTTCATGGGGGTCTTGCCATCACTTGAACTTATCATATTAGTGCTTGGAAGTGAGATTTGGGAAAATCTCAGTAGCTAGTTTATCTCATGCAAATATATCATTCAAGTTTCACAAACATTTCACATATAATCACATAAATCAATAAAATACCATATTGTCAAGTAAAAATTTTAGCAAAGTTTTACTTTAGAAAATGGACATCCCAAGAAACAAAACCCCTCATTTTACAGCCAAAAACAGTCACAGAACAATACAAGTACAATATGGCAATAAGATATAATCATGGAAACAACAAAGAATAACATATTGCAATAAAATAAACCAAGCTATCTTTTATGTTTTCCTTTGCTTTTGCACTTGGAACCAAAACTTCCACTAGCTTTCTTGAACTCCCAAATGTCCTAAAACATCATTCAATATCAACTAAATCAACTAGAGATAAGGGTTGCTTTTCAAAGTCTCACTAAAACCCTAAAAATCCAAATTCTTTATCTCTTAGTTTTCCTTGAATCCAATACTTGTTCTTAGCTAATTTGGACCCAAGGAATCCATTTTTAACATCAAAACAATGAAAATCTAACTTCTTCCCATCATATTAAACTGACCGAAACAAGGATTGAAAGAGGAAAGAAGTGATTTTCATTTTCTTACTTCCAAACATACCAAACCTTGTTTTTCTTGCATTATCTCATGATTCCTTCTAATTTATTGCATGAAACCACTTTATTTCATGAATCCATGTTAAGGCCAAAAATTAAACACCAAGAGAAGAAGGAGAAAACCTTGCTATACTACTTTAGACTACCTAAAACTTGAAGGAAAATTACTTAGAACTTAAAAGGAAAATTCTTACCTTTTTCTTGATTTTTCTTTCTCTTTTTCTTTCCTTCTCCTCCTCCTCCTTCTTCTTCTTGGCTGGTTGCAGCTGCTCTCCTTCTCTCTTTCTTTTCTTCTTTGGTAAGCCAAAACATGAACCAAAGGGGAAAATTTATAAAATTTTCCAACCAATGAAAGTTTGCCACCTAATGTTCTTGAATTTTCTTAGAAAGTGACTTAAAGTATTAAATAATGTTATTCTACCATGTGCTGTAGATGGAGCACAAATTTGGGCGTATCTTGGTCCAAAATTAAGATATTTACTTATCTAGATATATCCTAAACCAGTCTAGACAAATAAAGCTACTTTAGCAGTATGTTTTACTATTCTTGAAACACCAATTTAACTATATTGGGATATAGAATTTCTATAATATCCTTATCCCAATTGGTCTAAATATGAGGCCCACATATTTTTCTTGAGTGAATATTGCCTCTTCCTGCAGTCCAGCCTAACTTTTATTAGGTAACATATTAATATTAAATTCTAATTACCTAATAAATATTATTTTGATCTTAATAAATTTCATACCATATTCCATTGGTCTTAGCTCATTGAGAACTTCATTTTGATCATAATTTTTCATATTTATAAAAATGCTCTTGACCAGGAAAAAATTTATAATTTTTAAAATTTTTAGTATAATTTTCCCCAAAATTCATAAAATTTTCTTCATTGTGCGTGACCTCGACCGCCTTTCCTTTTTGTTTTCCTTTTTCTTTTTCTTTTTCTTTTTTCCAAGGGGAAATCATCATTTTCTCCTTTTTCCTTCTAACTGAGATAGTTGACCTCTTTGCCCTGTTTCATGCAAAACAGCGTATGCACGTTTTTGCAAATTTTTTATAGATTTTAAAATATTAAGCCTTAAACATCATGGAAAAATTATAGGATATTACAATTACTTTTGGTTGCCATTCAAGAGAGAGAGCTCTGAGAATTTTTCTTACTTTCTCTAGTTGTGTGTACTCCTTGCTTAGACTCTTTAGCTGATTCACAATGAGAGTGAATCTCTTGTATAGATCTTCGATGTTTTCACCTTCCTTCATTTTGAAGGTTTTATATGTTAGATAAGCTGGCTTCCTAAGATGGGGGTGAATTGGGAAGATTGAAAATTTTCTACAAAATGTCAAGAAGGTGAAGGAAGCAAAGTATGATGGTAAAGCAGAGTATAAAAGAATAAACTGTAAAAGTAGCAGTAGAGAAGAGAAAACTCATATATTTATCCTGGTTTGGTCTCTCCACTCAACCTACGTCCAGTCCCCAAGTCACCACTTGAGATTTTTCACTATTCTGCAAGAATTCAGTGGGCTTCTTGCAAATGCCTCAGTACAAAGTTGATGCTCTGTTTCTAGAGCTTACTCTTTCACTCTATGCATTCTGACTAAGTGCTTTCCCAATCCCTTGTGATATCCCCTCATAAAAAAATCTTTCTTCCAGATGAAAATAAGATTGTTTACAATGAATATACTCTCTTAAACAGAGTGAATATAAAAGTTGGAGTACAAATATTGAAGTGTGAGAGTAAGAGACTTTAAGTAGATGATTTGGTAGAGTTTCAATATATACAAAGTTAAAATAGTTACTCACAACTTTAAATAATGTTATATTTATAGATTTAGGTCTCAACTATAAGTTAGAGACAAAATTTATTAGTTGGAGAAGTTATCCAACGGTTACTCTGAAAAACTATCCGTTAACCAGCTGCATTTAATGCTTCTGACATTATGAAATTCGAATTTCAATTGATCAACAGACGAATTTCACAAAAACTGAAGGTTAAAGACTTCAACGTTGAATGCCCGAAGTTCATCTGTCATGAAGCAAAGTTCAAATTTTGATCTTTGGAAAATATTTCTATGTTGTGACATACGAATTTTCAAGTGGAAACTTTTTCTGTTAAGTGTGAACAGTAATTTCATTTTGCTATAGTGCCTTCAAAATTTGAATTTTGGAACCCTAAAATTCGTCTGTTAGTAGCTGGTTTATAAGGCACAGTAGTTCATCTTCTTTGAAATTCAAATTTTCAAAGGGCAAAGTTCGACTGTTAGAGATACCTCTTTTCAGACTAACTTCAAAATTTGAATATATGAATATTGTCATTCATATGTCAACATATTATTGTAACAGACTCAGAGGCTTTGTTTCTGAAATTCAAATTTTCATGTTCAAAGTTCGTTTGTCAGTGAGCAGTTTTGAAGCTCAATCTAAACTTGGTTTTAGATGAACTTTGACATAATTTCAGACGAATTTCTTTAGTTTTCATAAGTTACATTTTGTCTAAAATTCGAATTTTCAAAACCCAAAGTTCGTCTGTTACTGAAAGCTCCTTTCAGACACTTATCAAAATTTGAATTTTCTCAAGTCAAAATTCGTCTGTCAAAAAATTCTCTCTTCAGACTTATTCAGTTTAATACGAAATTCGAATTTCTAAAGCCAAAGTTCGAATTTTCAAGATGACAGATCAGTATAAACCTTTCAAACTTCGTCTGTTAGTGGATGTTTTTCAAATATTCCATGAATTAACATAGAATCAAGGTTTTAAAACATCTTTTCACCAAATCAAAGTCTTTTATTCAAATCAAAACATTACTAAACATCCTACATCTATCCTTGCACTAATTTCTCCAGAATTTCTTCACTTGAAACCTTTTGGGCACCTTTGATATATTTATTCAAAGCTCTTGAAGGTTGGTTTGGAATTACCAAAACACTTGATTCAACATTATATTCACCTATGTAGGAATTCAGTTTATTTTCTCTAACTCCAGTTGTTCCTTCATGAGCGATTTCCAAACTGTCCCACATACCTTTAGTTGTTGTACATTGAGGCACCCTGTAAAATTCATCCTAGTTAAACGCACACAACCAAACAGTGTTTAGTTTTGTAGTTAGGTGGGACTCTTCTTTTATCTTCATTATTTCATTCCTCCTCTGGCTTTTGCTTATACTTGCCATCATGTAGCTTCATTGGGACAAAGTCTCCCTTCTTGATGATTGACCAGATGTCTAAGTCAATGAACTGAAGATAAATTTACATCCTCATCTTCCAGTATCTATAATGTTCTCCACTAAAGCCAAGAGGTCTATTGGTGTTATTTCCTTTAGGAAGAATGTTTTCTCTAAAACTACAATATATTCTCCTAGATTGTTAGATCCTTCAGTTGAGAGTTCGGGCTTTGATAGCACTTGTTAGGTTTACTGGCTTCCCAAGAAGGGGGTAAATTGGAAAGTTCAAAATTTTTTTGTAAAAAGGTGACAAAATAGTGATAATAGAAATTTTGCAGAAAATAGAGAACAGAGCAATATAGCGAGTGCAAGGTAAGAGAGGAGAGGACACATAAATTTATCCTAGTTTAATCTAACCACTTGACCTATGTTCAATCCTCAAACCACCACTTGAGATTTTCCACTATCGTGCAAGAATTCAGTAGGCTCCTTGCAATGCCACAGTACAAGCTAATGCTTTGTTCTAAGAGCCTTCAAATTGACACTCTGTACTCTTACAAAGTATTTCCCAAATCTCTTGTGATAACCCCTTACAAGAATATCCTTCTTTCAGATGAAGAAAAGATTTTGTAAAGAATAAAAAACTCTCTAATATAGAGTAAGTAAGACAGTTGAAGTACAGTAAATGAAGTGTGATAGAGTAAAAGACTTTGACTGAAGATTTCAAAAGAATTTTGGTATTTACAACATATATTTGTTACCTACAACTTCAAATGAAATTCTATTCATAAATTTATGTCTTAACTAGACGTTAGACATAAGATCTAGCCATTAGAGATGTTACCCAACAATTACTCTACAAAATTTTCCATTCACCAACTGCATTTAATGTATCTAACACATTGAAATTCAAATTTTGGGTTCACAAAGACCATAAGCTAAAGTCTTTAACATTGAACTTCCAAAATTCATTTGTTCAAAAGTGAAATTTGAATTTTGATTTTGTCAAATATATCCTATGTTAAAACATACGAATTTTCATATTCAAAGTGCATCTGTTGGATGTGAACAGTCGTCTCAAGTTTCTACAGTGCTCTCAAAATTTGAATTTTGGAGGCCCAAAATTCACCTGTCAAAGCTCATCCCAACAAGACACAAGAGTTCTACCTTTCAAAATTCGAATTTTGCACATTCAAAATTCATCTGTTAGAGAGACCTCTAACCAGACTTACAAGTCTTCATTTCAAAATTTGAATTTTGAAATTTAAAACTCATCTATCATAGGGTCTATTTTTAAACTCTTTTTTACCTCAATATCAGGCGAACTTTCACATGACTTCAAATGAATTTTGATTTCACTTGAAATTTGTCTAACAGAGATAACATCTCTGTGACTTCAAATTTCAATCAGCAAAGTTCAAATTTTCAATGATATATATTGAGTTTAACAACTAAAAATTCATATGTTAGTCAGTGTTTATCAAATTTAACATAAGTTAACATAAGATAACATGAAAAACACACATTTAAACGTAGTAGGAGTTTGAGTAAGTGAAATCAAAGCCTTTTACTCTTGTGTACAGTGTGGGAGATCCTAATGTCTAATTCCTCACATATTTCTTCTTGGATTTCTTCACTTGTCTGTTCTTATGCTCCTTTGATATCAGTCTTCGAAGCTCTAGTTGTTTTAGAATCATCAAAACACTTGATTCAACAGAAAGAAGATCCATGTGGAATGGAATTACAAAAATCATCTAGTGAATAAAGGTAGGAAGAAGTTAAGTCGCTATATCAGAGTGGCTACAAAGTTGAAAGTGCTTATCAGCCATCCAGAATGGGATGATTGGAGGAAAGTACACTTTGCTGTGAAGGATTTAGTTTTCCAAGACATAGTGGTAATTATAATTAATTTTAGTATTAAGATACATTTTTTTTATGGATGCATGCAAACTTATTATAATTAATTTGAGTATTTTGTTTTGTAGTCTACTTTGGACGTTGATGAAAGCCATAGAGTGCATATTATTAGATATGCTAGCTTCCCAAAAGGGGGGTGAATTGGGAAGATTAAAATTTTTTGCAAAGGTTAAGAGAGTGATGAAGGCAAGAGTAACAGTAAAACAGAGTGTAAAGGAATAATAATGTAAAAGTAGTAAAAGAGAAGGGAAGACATGGATGTTTATCCTAGTTCGGTCTCTCTATCTTGACCAACATCCAGTCCCCAAGCAACTACTTGAGATTTTCCACTATCTTGCAAGAATTCAGTGGGCTTCTTGCAATTGCCTCAATACAGCTTTGATGCTCTTTTCTTAGAGTTTACAATCTCACTTTATGCACTCTAGCTAAATGCCTCCTAAATCTTTTATGATATCCCCTCACAAGAAAATTTTTCCTCCAGATGAAGATAAGATTGATTACAAAGAATGAACTCTCTGATTTAGAGTGTATATAAAAGTTGAAGTATAAAGAATGAAGTATGTGAGAGTAAGAGACTTTGACTTAAGAATTTGACAGAGTTTCAGTATATACAACGTAAATTCATTACCCACAACTTCAAATAAAGTTCTATTTATAGATTTATGTCTTAACTGTACATTAGAGACAAGATCCAGCCGTTAGAGACGTTACCCAACGGTTATTCTAAAAAACTATCCATTGACTAACACATTTAATGCTTCTGACACTCAAAGTTCGAATTTTGGTTGGTCAACAAATGAATTTTGCAGATACCAAAAGTTAAAGACTTTAACGTTAAACTTCAAAGTTCGTCTGTTATGAAGCAAAATTCGAATTTTCATCATTGAAAAATATTTCTGTGTTAGAACATACGAATTTTCAAGCTTAAAGTTCTTCTGGTAAGTCTGAATAATAGTTCTATATTGCTACAGTGCCTTCAAAGTTCGAATTTTGGTTCCCAAAATTCGTCTGTTAGTGGGCAGCTTAATAAGGCACAATAGTTCATCTTTTCAAAATTCAAATTTTCAAGATTCAAAGTTCGTCTGTCAGAGAGAGCTCTTATCAGACTTAGTTCAAAGTTCAAATTTTTGAATACCAATATTCATATGTCAACAGATTATCAAAACAGACTTGTAAGCCTTGTTTCTAAAATTCAAATTTTTTTAAATCAAAGTTCGCCTATCAGAGGATTAATTTGGACTCTTTTCAAACTTTACTTTCAGATGAACTTTGACATATCCTCAGACAAATTTTTCATTTTTCATGATTTATGTTTTCAAATTTTCAAAGTCCAAAGTTCGTCTGTCAGATAAGGCTCTTATCAGACTTATTTTAAAGTTTGAATTTCTGGACTCAAAGTTCGTCTGTCAAAGAAATCTCTTTTCCGACTAACTTGTTTTCAATTCGAAATTCGAATTTCAGATGCCAAAGTTTGAATTTTCAAAGCAATAGATCAGTTTTAACACTTTAAAATTTGTCTGTTAGTGGGTGTTTTTCAAGTATTCCATGAATTAACATAGAATCAGATTTCTAAAAACATTCTTTTCTTAGTTCAAAGTCTTTTACTCAAATTAAACAAAGTAAGAGATCCTATATCTAAACTTGTGCTGATTTTACTTGGATTTCTATATTTGGGATCTTCCATGCACCTTTGATATCTTCTTTACAAGCTCTAGAAGGTTGGTTTGAAATCATCAGAACACTTGATTCAACACACATATATATATATCAAAAGGCAGGAATTTCAATGCCTAATTTCCAATATATCTTGACAAAGTACTTTATGAAAGATGAAGCTGGCAACATCATTGAGCATCCACCTATAGAATTTAGAATCTACATAAAACAGAAATATTGGGATGGTCTTATTGATCAGTGGTGTTAGGAGAAGTTCAAGGTAAGGCATTTTTTTTGTTAATAATTAAATTTATTCTAATACTCTTTGTTTATAATTGTTTGATTTAAGTACTAAAACTTTTTCAGAAATAAAGCAAAGCAAATAATCAAAAGGTGAAAGAGTTAACAAAACCCTTATAGAGCCAACCGTCTGGGATACTTCGGAGTGGAGAGGATATTGGTAAGTACATGTATGTCTTATATCTATTAATGCTTAAATTTATTTGAATGCTCATTTGTTATTTGTGTGAATGAATAGTTGTTGAAGGAGGGATGCACATGAAAAAAAGTACCTCGTCATGAGCTATGGTCAAAATCTAGAAAAAACAAAGAAGGGATTATTGAGAATGAGAACATTCAGGGAGTTATTAAGAAAATAGTAAGTGTTGCTTTACATAAATAATTTGAAATCTCATTTTTAGGAAAAAAATTTATTACTTGTTTTATTTTCATAGAACAAGATTTCAAATGAGACCTTTAAAGGTGAGGAAGGCTTATGGTTGGATGTACTTAGCTAGGCACTGGAGCTCCCTGAGCACCCTAGATGTGTCAAAGGTGCTGGGTTTGGTGTCTACAAGAAGGCCTATTTCAGGACCAAACACTGACGCTTAGATGCTGCAACTAGGGTTGTTGAATTGGATGCAATTATCTAGCAACAGCATGAAACACAATTTGATATGAACAAATGATTAGCCTAGTCGGAGTTGTTGGTTAAACAAGCTACGTTGCAAGGGATCCAAGGGGTTACAGTCAATCCTAGTGTGAAAGGTAGTTGTACTCCTCCATCTGAGCATCTTCCTCAGGTAATTGCTTTTCTTATTAACCAAATTCATAATTAATTTTTTGATACATATTAATAATTTATGATGTTATGATTGGTATAAGGTATAAGACAATGTCTATTATGATTGGATAAACCTCGGCATGTGGTTGCGAAAGGACAGGTGCTTAACATCTCAGGGACATGCTTCACAATGAACCCTTGCCTGCAGACCATATCAGGGTATCAATTACACTACCTGAAGAGGAGGATGCAAGGTTGCCTATGCCTACCCAGGGGGCAAAAATGGTAGGATAGGCCACGGGTGGATTTGTAGCATGGCTTGTGAACCTAATTATTATAGCTCCATTGAAAAATGTATGTTAGTTGATATTTCATTAATTACAATTTTTTCTTATGTTAATAAATTGACTACCAGTGTTGTACTATCCACAGGAAAGACCAAAAGAAAGCAAGTTATTGTGTCAAGACAATCAAAGGAGTCAATCATTACACCACCAAAGGGATTGCCTCAGCCTCAAGTTTCAAATTCATCATATCACAAATTGCTTAATGGTATATTAACCATGGGGTTGTGGCAATTAGTGCATATTCCTTTTTATGTAGGAGTTTATGGTAAGGAAGTATTTGAAGTGATTCCTTTTTATGGATGGCTTAGGGTACAGAATATTAACATATACATCAAGTATTGAAATTAGCACAAATGAATTGCTTTCCAATTGATTTATCATTTGAGTATGTGATATTAATCTATTAATTTTTTTCATTTTAGATTTTTGTATGAAAAAGTTCTAGTCCCTTCTGAGATGACAAACAAATTTGCCTTCATCCTCTTACAAGATATATCAGCTTATAGACGGGTTTGATGCCATAAAGGAAGATCACAAAGCACTTGCAAGATGTCAAAGATGGTTGAATGTAAAGGGGGGTGATAGGGTGTTATTCTTAGCACCATTTCTGTAGGGGTGAGTCACTTATCACTATACTTTTGAATGATCATTTATTTCATATTGGACTACTTAATTATAAGTTTCTTTACTAAAACTAGTAAATTTTTCTCCTAGGTATCATTGGATGTTAATTTGTATTGAACCAATAAAACCAAAAATATATTTTTTGGATTGCAAAGGAAATCCACTAGAGTACCACCCGCAGAAGCTAGAGATGATCAACCAGTAAGAATATGCAATTATATTATGTGTCTTTGTATTTTTCTATTTAATAACCTCAATGTTTTCTATATTAATTTTCTTTTGTAATGCTTAACAAAGGAGTGAGTATGTTTCGTGTAGCACGTGGGCTAAGTAACAATAGTAAACCGAGGAACCAAAGACTCCACAAGATCTAGTCTTATTGTATAAATGGGCAAATATTCAGGTATTTATAATTTAATATTCAATCAATTATTAAGATTAACATTTCCTATAATCTAATATTCATATAATTTTATTCAATGTCCGGTACAACCTAATGATAATGATTGTGGGCACTATGTGATGAAATACACAAAAAATATCATCTTATATCGACAGATCTCAATCCCCTTCAAGGTACATAACTCATTTTTATGATATTTACATGAAATTTTAAAAATGTAATATGCTTCTATAATATTTAATATTTTATTTTCAGTATTTCCCATATACCTACTGTGCGGCATACTCCAAAGTTGAAATAGAACTCATAGAGGAGTGAAGTTAGTATGTGGTTGAACTCAGGAGGTGGGTATAGTGATTATGGCCATAATGTTATTTGTAGTTGTTTGTTTATACTTTGCAGTTGTTTGGTTTAGGTTCTATCATATATAGTTACACTAAATTGATGGCTCTAATATGTTTTAGATAGCTTATGGATTTAAAATTGGTCATGCTACAGGCAGTACAAAGGAAGAAGCTTAGAATGATCACTTCTAGTAGCTAGAAGATGCATGCTTTTTTTCTTCTTGGTCATTGTGATAGCTAGTTTGATATGTAAGTTTTGGTCATGTATATTGGTTGTTAGTGTAGAAGCTGTAGATTAGTCTGGTACATATGAAACTTTTGGAAATCTAGTAACTAAATAATACTAATTAGGCCTGCTATATCAAATTTTGCTCTTGTTTATTAGATATAATTGGTTTTTGTAACTTTTGATTGAGTACATTTTGGATAGTTGCTGAATATAATACAACTTTTGGTTCTAGATAACTTTGGTTTTAGATACCTTTTAGCTATTTGGTTTTGTATATTTGGTTCTACATGTTGGTATTGAAATAAGTTGGTGAAATTGTAAAAATGATAGAAAATATTTAAAAACAATGGATACTTTCATTGGTGGTTATTAAATATAACTGCCAACATAAATATCTTCTTTGATTGTTATTTAGTATAACTACCAACAAACATTAAAATTGCAAATTGAATTTAAAAAAAATATATATATACTTTCATTGGCGATTATTTAGTATAACCGCTAACGACGATTAAAAATTGCAAATTAAATTAAAATATATATATACACACTTTCGTTGGTGGCTTTTTAATATAACTACTAGTAAAAGTGAACAAAATAAAAAAATTATTTTAAAATGAAAATAATTTTCCTTTGTAGTTTTCTTATATAACTACCAACAAATATGTAACATTTAATATTAGGACCCAATTCCCACATATTAGATCTAAATAGTATCCACTTATATTTAAAGAAAAGCTTGAATCAATTTAAAATAAAAGCTGAATTATCCTGAAATTTGGGTACTATTCACCAGACAAAATTCAATTTACCCGATAAACTTTGAAAATTTATCATTAATTCTACAAAAATCATATCAAAGTAATTCAAGTATTTAAAAATAGCTAAAAAGATTCTATATACAGGAAAAGCAAGCAACTGGATATTTACTTGACCAATTCATGCAATTCATTGTCCTAAAAAGTACTGCAGCAATGGTCATTTTTTAGAATCACTATAACTGATCATAACTTTGAAATTCACTATAAATCACATACAACTCTAAATTGAGTGATCTTAATGTCTATGGAAAGCCCTTCATGTCTGGTTTCCATAAAGCAATCATACATTAAACATCAAAAAGTTTATCCAGTACATGTATTTTTCAACAGTAGTTATAATGGCTATTCACATCCTTCAACCATAAAAAATACACTTTTATATATACCTACATGGCCATTTCTTGTCTCAACTATACATGATACATCATATAAAGCCCTAAGGAGCATAATCATGTTCCATAAAATTTTACGTAACATTTCATACATTAAGACCAATTAAGCATCAAAATCTTGTAGATTAGCTTGTTTCTCTTTGCCCTTGATTTCTTGGGTTACCATGGCTTGTAGCTAAAATGATTGAACATTTGGAAAGAGATGAGATTCAAAGAATCTCAGTAGTTATATCAAAGCATGCACATATATTATCATATCATTTCACAAAACTATCAAAGAAAATCATCAAATCATAATATGCAAAGAATCACAACTTAGGGTTCTAGAGAAATTACAAAAAAAAAAAACAGGGTCATAAAACTCTTCATACAACCAGCCAACATCACAATCAAATCACAAAGCATTTAAACAAGTTCATGGCATATGCACAGAATCATGAAAAACAACTTTGATAACATTAGGCATAATAGGATAAATAACTACCTTTGAGCTTTCCAATTTCTTCCAAACTTTGCATACTCATTACTTGATCTTCAAATGCTTCTTGGAACCTATAACATCATAAAAGATGGCCATTAGCCATTGGTTGTACCACCTCCTTCACAAAGTGTGCACATTCACCTAAAAATTCCATATAGCTTGTCATTGGGAATTTCTTATACAACACACTTGTATTAGCTTATTTTGAATCTAAGGAATCCATTTTTAGGGTCAAAATAATGAAATCCCCTTCCAATCTCAAACCATAAATCAACAGAAAATTTGAAGAAATTGCAGAAAAATATATACTCAATAAATTTGCAAACCAATAGCATATTCTTGTACATCCCTTTTTATGGTTTGGTTTTCCTATAGCTTCATTTCATCTCTCTAGATGACATTTTCAGAGGTGAAAAGAGAGAAAATAATCCATAAAAGCTTCCTCAAACACTTAGAAACACAATAGTCTATAGATGTTACCTTGAGTTTTTTAGAGCCAACCTTTGCTTTTTGCTTTGTCTTTTTTCCTCCTCGAGTTTCACGAGTTCCTCCCTCTCTTCCCTACTGTTTATGTGTGAATAGAGTGAAGAAGATGGTGATTAATGACTTAACCAAGTTTTAATAGAAAGATAACTAATAAAAATAATTAATGAAGGTCAATTTTAACCAACTTTAGTTACTTTTTCATTAAAGCTTTTTGACTAATTTCCATTGTATCCCAATCTGTATTTCAGACGTGCTACACCTCAATTTTTCGCCAAAAAGTGCTTTAATAATTTTTGTTAACTAAAATATCTTTTACCGATTAAATTTGCCCATACCGATTAAATACTTTATCTAAAATTATCATTTAATTGATACAAGATTATTTTAAATTTACTTTTGCGCTTAACTCATTTCCTTGGCCCAAAAATATTTAAATGTAAGGTCCTCATTGTAACACCTCATACTTACACTCATTTCCCATGTATTAAACTATATTTAAGTCCACTATTACTTGATTAGAGACTTGATTACATAAAACAACTTAAACCAATTTATTTCATTTCGGGTACCATTCCCTTGGTTAACTTCTTTTTGCCCGGTAAACTTTGAAAAGTCATAACTAAATCAAGAAAAATCATATTGATATGGTTCAAGTCTCTAAATATATCTTAAAAGATTCTATACATGGTAAAAATGTTGAACAGGGAAGTTACTTGGCCAAATTATACAGTGAATTCGTATTATATGTACTGTAGCAATGGTTATTTTTGAAAATACCTGATTCTGACCATAAATTTGAAAAATCACAATAAATCATACACAACTCCAAATTGAGTGATCTTTGTGTCTATGGAAAGGTACACATGTCTAGTTTTTATACATGTAAAACATTCATACATTGAACATATTGAGGTATGTACAGTACTTCGAATTCCCAACTATGTTCAGAAAAGTCTCTTGCATTCTCCCAACTTTCCAAAATACACACTCATATATACATAAATAGCCATAACTTGCCTTTATCTTACATGATACTCCATAAGAACTTAGAGGAACATATTAACATGGAAGCATAGCATAATTATCTCCCATAAGGTTTTACATAACCTCTCATATAATAGTATCAACCTAAGTATCATTATCTTGAACATTACTTTGCTTCTCCTTGCCTTTCCTTTCTTGGGTAATCTTGCCATAACTTGAACCTAAAATTGGTTAGACATTTGGAGAGGGGTGAGATTCAAAGAATCTCAGTAGTAACTACCATCATGCACACATATCATCATATATATTGCAAGTATTCAGCTCAAAACACATTAAGCATGCAATCAAATCATTTTGGCATAACCATTTTATGAAAATTTGGGCAGCACTTCCCCTTGTATTTGGACATATCCAGGGTCACATTACCCTTCAAACAATCCAACCAACAATGCCAAATCATCACAAGACAACATTCCAAACATTAAACACATCATTTAAACCAAGCAATATCAATGATAATACATAAGCATAGATAGGTGAGTTAACTACCTTTGAGCTTTCCACTAATCTCCAAACTTTGCAAACCCTTTCCTTGATCTTCTAACACTCCTTTGGATCCTATAGCATCCTCAAATAATGCCATTAACCACTAATTATCCAATTTCATTCACAAAGTGCTCACTTGAACTAAAATTTGCACTTTGTTATCCATCATGCATTCCTTGTACAACATACTTATTCTAACCTATTTTGGACCCAAGGAATCCATTTTTGAGGTCAAAAACTTGCAATTCCCTTCCTATAATGAACCCTAATTGGGCAGAAAATTATCATAAATTATAGAAAAATAACTAACCGATTAATTTGCAATCCAATGACATATTCTTGCACCTTATGGCCTATATAACCCTTTTCATGGCTTAGTTTTTCCATACCTTCATTTTCTCTCTCTACTCTCTCTCTAGGTAGAAACTTTCAGCTAGAAAATAGAGGGAAAATAACCATTAAAATCTCTCAAAATTGCTAGGAGACACAAGAAAAGGGTTATAAGATAATACCTTGAAGTTTTGGGACAAATCTTGTGATTTTCTCTTCTCCCTTTTGCTCTCTCTCTCTCTCTCACGCGTTCCTGGCTTGCTTCTCCACTGAACCAGCGTCTTCTTTTCGTGAGGAAGATGAAATGGTGTTTTAAAATGATAATTATATCATATAATAACTTAATTAACCTTTTTATCTATTTTCATTTACTTTTCTTTTAAAAAACTTTTCCAATAATTTCCTTCATGTCCCATTCAGAAATCACACGTTTTTCATCCCCTTTCTGGCCAAAAATTGCCTAAATAATATTTATGGACCAAAATACCCTTTACCGATTAAATTTTCCCGTACCGATTGGGTATTTTTGCCAAAATTGTCATTAAATTGGTACAGGATTATCCAATCATTACTTTTGGTCCAAAATCATTATCTAGACCCAAAATATATTTTAGCAAGGTCTAATCATTGTCCTTGGATCAATACTGCCTTTTCTCTGCAGTCTAAACTGGCTTTTATTGGGTAAAATATTAATATTAAATCCTAATCACCCAATAAATATGATTTTGACCTTAATAAATTCCATACTATATTTCATTGGGTCTAACTCATTGAGAGCTTCATTTTGACCATAATTTTTCATATTTATAAAAATGCCCTTGACCCGGGGCTAATTTATAATTTTTAGAACTTTCGGGTATTAGGTGAAATTTTTCCCAAGACATTTCTAATACTCTTCCCACATAATTTTTATGACTTTAAGGACATAGATGTCCTTTTCATAATTCTTTGGGGGTAAAAATATAATTTTTTATTTTTCCGTCCAACCAGGAAAAATGACCTCTTTGCTCTTTTTCACGCTTAACGGTGTCTCCGTTTTTCCCAATTCCTCATGCATTTTATGAAATCAAAATTTATTCCTTGGGATTTAAAATGCAATATTCATATTTTTCTTCAAATATGGAAAATGACCGTTTTACCCCTGAACCGAGTCAAAAATATAATTATCCATTCTTTTGGGCACTTTCTTGTAATTTCACCCAAAGACCAATTTTTTTTATTATTTCCTTTTTACTATTCACATTAACTTTCAAATTGGTCTATCTCTCAACCTAGACCTCCCGGGCATGCAATACTTATACCATTACGCTCAACTTGGAGCGGCCTTTCATTCAAGTGGTATATTACATATTTTCCGGGGTAAGTTCTGGAATTAATTTTTGCTAAGGACCCTATGAAAAATTAATTCCAATTAAGGACCGAACATAGCTTCTTCAGAAAATTAGATGAGAAATTAATTCCTTCTAAAGCCCGATTATATAAAACCTTTTCGTCTCACTTCGTTTCTCATCTTTTTATTCATTTTCTAACATCCCATAAAAGTAGGGATATTACATTTCTTCCCCCCTTAATTAAAATTTCATCCTCGAAATTTTGCTGAATTCTTACACATCACTTTCTCTCCTTATCATTTCCCCAATTCCAGACTATCTCTTAGTATAGGAATACTTTATTCCTTACTTGTTTATTTAATAGTTATCGCCTCACTTTGGTATTCTTCACTAATCTACTACATTTGCAAAGTCTGGCAAATACTTTTCACATTGGGAAAATATCAAAGACATCATATATCTATCTTATTATAAGGGTATGAGAAGCTTTCCATAAAATATATTCATTATTACTCTCACAATTCCCTTCATCTTAGGGCATTGATAACTTCTACATAACATACTTATTCGTACTGTCATGATATTTCCTCATCCTTTTTCATGTTATAATTTTTCTATCGGCATCTGACATCTTTCTTTTCTTTATCTCTCCAAACTTTAAAACTAATCATGTAAGTAACTTTTCTACCAAAACATAAGTTTACTGTATTAGCTTTGGTTGAATGGCACTTACAAAACCATTTGTACTTTCCTTTTTACTTCATATTCTTTTCATAACCTTTGACTGACTATTCACATAATAATCTTTCTATTGAGGCATGAGCTTATCTCATTAGCTCTGCTTAGATGACACTTTCAGGTCATCTCAACATTTCTTTCATTCTACTTTCTATACTCAAGTTTAACTTTTCTTTTTATTTCATGATCACTTGAGGCTACTGTGGTCTCAATACCTTTATGGTGGTATTATAGACATAATAGCTTGTACTAACTCCGTATCTTGAGAACATTAATTACCGCTGTTATAAGTGGAAATACATCTTTACAAAAATTTTATCTTTCAAAATATAGGCTACCACCTCAACTCAACCCCGATATATTGCTCATACCCTAAACCATTCTTACTTTTCATTATTGCAGACCTTTTAGGTCACATTGGATCAGGAACATTTAACATAGGGGAGGAGGTCTAGCCTCTTTAATTCATAAAAACTCATTTTGTAAATCTTTGTTAGCAGGGCTGACTTCCCAAGAGGGGTGGTGAATTGGGAAGTTTGAAATTTTTCTGCACAAAGTGAAGTAAGTGAAGATATCACAGTATAATGAAAACAATGCGTAAAACAGAGCAAGGTGAAAAGTAAAGATAAGAAGAAGAGAAGTCAGTGATTTATCCTAGTTCGGTCTATTCACTTGACCTACATCCAGTCCCCAAGACACCTCTTGAGATTTGTCCACTATACAGCAAGAATTTCAGTGGGCTTCTTGCTAAAGCCACAGTACATGAGTATGATCTGTTTCTGAGCTCTCTCAAACTTTCCAAGCACTTTCACTATGTGCTTCCCAATCCCCTTGTGAATACCCCTCACAAGTAAATCTATCTCCCAGATGAAGAATAGACTGATTACAATGAAATAACTCTCTTGTAAAGAGTGGATATGAAAGTTTAAGTACAAGTTTAGAAGTTAAGAGGGTAAAAGCTTTTGAGAAGAAGATTCAGCAGAAATTCGGTATACACAAGTTTGATTCGTTACCCACAACTTCAAATGATGTTGTATTTATAGATTTAGGTCTCATATATCCGTTAGAGACTAAATCTATCCGTTGGGGAAGTTATTCAACGGTTACTCTGAAAAACTATCCGTTTACCAACCGCATTTAATGTTTCAGACATACTGAAATTTGAATTTTGGTTGGCCAACAGACGAATTTCGAAGGAACCGAAGATTAAAGCTTCCAACGTTATAGCACGAAGTTCGTCTGTTCATGAAGTGAAATTCGAATTTTGAAACTTACAAAACATTTTCACAAAGTGACATACGAATTTTCAAGAAGAAAGTTTTTTTGGTTAAGTGTGAACAGTGTTTTCAATTTTCTACAGTGCCTTCAAAATTCGAATTTTGGATCCCCAAAATTCGAATGTCCATTGAATGTTTAAAGGGACACAGTAGGTTACTTTCTTCAAAATTTGAATTTTAAAAGGGTGAAATTCGTCTGTTAGAGAAACTCTTTTCAGACCAATTTCATCATTCGAATGTTGCAAGTTCTTATCATTCGTATGTCAATGTTTCATTTCAATAGACTCAGGAACTTAGCTTCTGAAATTCGAATTTCAATGTTTAAAGTTCGTCTGTCAGAGAGCAGTAAATCACTCTTGATCTTAGGTGAACTTTAACATAGTTTCAGACAAATTTCTTCCATTTTCTCAAGTTTTGTTTTGTTTGAAATTCGAATTTTGAAGACTCAAAGTTCGTCTGTTGCAAAGAAGTATCTTTCAGACTTATATGAAAATTCGAATGTTGGAAGTTCAAAATTCGTCTGTCAGAGAGCATTTATCAAACTCAATTTCATTTTGATTTCATATGCACTTTATCATAGTTTCAGACGAATTTCTTTGGTTTTTACAAACTTCATTTTACTTGAAATTAGAATTTTGAAAGTGTGAAGTTCGTCTGTTAGCAAAAGGCCTCTTTTCAGACTAGATGAAAATTCGAATTTTGAACAACCAAAATTCGTCTTACAGAGAGCCATCTCTTCAGACTTATTCAGTTTTAGCTCGAAATTCAAATTTCCAAAGGCAAAGTTCGAATTTCCAACTTGACAGTTTAGTTCAAACTTTTCAACCATCGTCTGTTTGTGGGTGTTATTCAAATATTTGAAGTTTTAACATAAAATCAAAGTTTGAAAACTTCTTTTCTTCAAATCAAAATATTTTACCCAGTCATAACAAAAACAAAGGGACCTACAAAAAATCTAACAGCAAGTACTCAGAAAATCTTCACTTGAAACAGCTTTGCTCTCCTTTAATATCTTCAATCCAAGCTCTTGAATGTTGGTTTGGGATCATCAAAACTCTTGTTTCAACAATCTTTTCCCATAAAACTTTCTTTCTAACTACGCGGTAAGACCATCTGAGAGAAATTTTTTTTTATAACTCCTTGCTGAACTTATTAAAATTTTCATTTCATTCTGGGGTTCGGTCTCTCCCATCTCATATATTACTTGCTTTGCTAGGATCTACTACGATCCTTATAGGAGATTCTGTAACCTACTAACCATACTTTTTGGAGCCTTGCTCCCATTTATTAAGTTCAGCAAGTCTTTACTTTTGCAACATTTCAAAAATTTTTAGTTGTCTTTCATGCTTTTTGAAAGAATTGGAGTTATTTAAGCATCATCATTACCTGACCACCATATATTGTTCATACTTCTATTCATATTGTAACAGGTGCTTTAGTAAGACTCATAGTGTGCACATTAACTATTTGCACATCTTACCCTTCATACTTCTTACATCTTTATTACTTCCCAGTAGACCAACCATCTTAAAATTTCTCCCTCTCAAGAAACCTTAACTGGAGGATGCTAAGGGGTTTTGCTTTACTCATACCATTATTAGACTTAGAGAATTTAGTAATAGACTTTCATCTAAGCCATAACTCGTCTGTGGGACCTTTGGATAGGTTACTGCTTTATTTCCACAACATTCAATTCTTCTTTTAACATCTAACAAAACATCTTATAATGACAGTTCTGTATCATTTTCATTTTCATCTATTATTCATACTTATATTGCTTCCTTTTTCTTTAACTTTTATTAGTCTAGAGCTTTAATTCGCCATTATACTTTTGCATATAAACATACCTCCAAACCCTGTACTTTTCTTTTCTTACCAGAGCTTTCGAATTCTTTTGGCTTCCTGTGGGTTAGAGTCTGACAGACATTAAGGTAGTGAATACTGACTTTTTGCTCTTTAACATTCTATTCATCTTTATAACCTCTTTAACTTCTTAGCCAAGGTTAATCAATGATGTGGCAATTCAGGGAAACTTCTTAACCCTTCAATAGTCTTTTGCTAGCTTAGTTTAAATCTAACTCTTAGCCTCTCACCATTCTTGCTCATTTGGGCATCACCCCAGGAGCTATCTCTCCTCTACCTCGCCTCCGTGACTTTCATGATATAGAGGATTTTATCTTTCTTTGCTCAATTGGGCTTCTTCCCAAGAGCTTGCTCAATTGGGCTTCTACCCAAGAGCTATCTCCCTTTATTCTCACCTTGGCAGCTGATAGAGGATTTCTTTCATTGTGAGATCTTTCGGCTAGGTACTTTCTTTATAGCTAGATTTTATACTAAGTTCAACAATTAACTATCTCTAGGTTTCATAGTTCCCTAATTGCTTATCACTAAACCCTTAGGCTTATACTTTACTTTAGATTTATACCTCATGTCTTAAGCATTGTCAACACATTACTAACTTTCCATTATAGAGGCCTTGAATCCTTATCAAACTTTCTCTTTTAAATCACACCTCAACTTTTATGTCTATACTCAACATCTTTCCACAAGCTCTTCTCAACTTGAACAATGGGTATAACATATGATTTAATCTAAGCACATGGAACATTTTCAGGGTAGGCACAATCAATATCTTCTTTTTACAATCTAAGAGGAAATCATGTACAAAAAGCCAATTCGTGCTTACCGTTGTGCTTCAATATTTATTCAGACTGACAATGGAAATTATGGCCCTATATATAGTAAAACATTCACATATAAATCATATTATAATAACTTCTAGACCCAACCTTTCAGCACCATGTTAAAGACTTTAACTTGTGCTTTTGTCTGGTGTTGGCCATTTCCATAATACTGTCACAAGTTTAACATCTTGGCTTTCCATACTTGAAGCACCATTTTATCTTACTAAACATGGCCTTCTGCCATGAGCCTTTCTGTATTCAAACAGAGCTAGCTTGCTTGGTCTACCTCATCTACTCTTTTTGCCTTACTTCATAAATCTCATGTTATTCCAAGATTTCTTATCCTTATTCTTACTTACTTTTCCTTTCTCTGAAATTTTCTTACTAATGGTAGTTGAAGATGTTGGTAAAACATTCACATGATTCAGACTATTTCCATCTTTTCTTGTTCATCATCGTACTACTAAAGGTACGTCGAATTTTGAGCCCATTGGTTATGCCTTACTATACTTTCATTGACCAGCTCGTTCTTATTAGAGCAGATTCTTATAAATTTCACTTCCTTTAATCAACCTTATTCTTCAACTTATATATTGCCATCAAATTCTTTCATTTCCAATGTGCCACCCATTGTCTTAGAAATCTTTTCAAGCTCATAGTCAATCCCTCAATATTTTGCATATCAAATTCATCATCAAAGATAATGGTTGATACATTCTATATTACATAACCATATGTTGATGATTGATAAATTCAACTAGTTGCTTGGCAGCTTATTCCATAGGAGCTCACTAATCTGCTTAAGACTATTGTAGATGGAGCATTATAAGCTCTAGCTTCTTCCTTTGTTTCTGGGTAACAACTCTATCTTGTATTTGCTCTTCACAATCCTTTGTTACTGATCCAGGCCATAAGGATCATTTATAGGGAATTTCAGTTGGTGTACCTTTCTTTACTGTCACTAGGTCGTTTGAGAAGTCCATGCTGGTGCTACCTATCTTTGCTGAACACCTTCTCATATCTTAACCATTGTTATCTTGCATTTAATAATTGCACTTAACCAGTTTCATTGACTACTTCACTACTTTAATACCTTACTACATACCTACTTGGCTTAAAACCATGGCTGTTCATTACTTCTACATATACTTTTCATCCTTATCATCATACTGAACTTTTGAGGTTTCCATACTGGCATCAAACTTACTGCTATTGTTTTCATCCTCTCAAACTTTCATAGCTCATGATTCTATATAGCATTAACTACTGGCTTAATCCATTCACTTCCAAGGAGCCGATGATCATGATGCCCTTCAAAACATTCTTTTGCTTCTATCATAGTACTCACGAGATCTAGAAATTAAACTTGTCTTCCAGATCTATCATGACATTTCTTAAAGTAGTTCTATTATTCCTTTGGATTTGGAGTCCTTGGTTTAGTTGGGCAAAGCTACTTTTTTTTTTTCTTCAAATGATTCCTCTAGCCCAAACTTACTTAGCACAGCTCATAGATTGTTCACCTTCCTTAACTTGATGTGCATATATTTGCTCTGGTATGGCTATACCTGAGAGGACCACTATTATTATGTAACTTCTTAAACTCAGGTATTTCTTCCATTTAATGATCATCATACAGCTATCATTATACATTCATCTTAGATCCTATATTTTCCTTTATAGGACTCTGATTAGGCTCAGGCCATTTTCCTTCACCTGGGTTATTACTCATTCTCCTTTTGTAACTTACATTCTTTTAAATTATACACTAATTTTCCCCTATTAACTCTTTTCTCATTACTTTTCTTCATTACTATCATTTATTCCTTACTGGCCTCTTCCATTTATCATTGAAAACATTTTGCCATTGATACCACTTTCATTTCATATGTGGGGTATTTACCTTTCAACTTATCATCACCCACCATCACATTTCTTTGCTACTTTCGAGTTAGTGGCTGGACATTCGAGAAAAGCTTTAGGTGAACATTCATATTAGCTGCTGATTAATGAGGCATCATATCTTTCTAAAATTATCCTAGGTCATCCTTTTTCAGAGAACTATCAGTACTGTAGGGTTCATCATCTCATTCTCTGTGGAGGTCTACTGCAACCTCATTATTGGTCTACTGCGACCATGAGATCTACTGCGATCTCCAAGCCCTACTAGGATCCTCTGTGATCCTACATCATCTTTTTACTGATAGGATCTAACTGTGATCTAACTCTGAAAGAATTCAAGACCTAAGGTAAATAAATAATATGTCAAACATCCTCAACTAATCTAGAAACTACAATTAGTTACTTTTAAGACTAATCCCTTATGCTACTAGAATATTCTTAGGCCAGTTTTCCATAAGGAAGAGTACTTTAACACCATAGGGGAAATACTTTAATTTTAAATAATGTATTTTCCTGCAAAGATTAACTTAAATCTTTGCTCTAAAAGCCAAGACCTTCAGCTCTGATACCAAATATGTAACACCTCATACTTACACTCATTTCCCATGTATTAAACCATATTTAAGTCCACTATTACTTGATTAGAGACTTGATTACATAAAACAACTTAAACCAATTTATTTCATTTCGGGTACCATTTCCTTGGTTAACTTTTTTTTACCCGGTAAACTTCAAAAAGTCATAACTAAATCAAGAAAAATCATATTGATATGGTTCAAGTCTCTAAATATAGCTTAAAAGATTCTATACATGGGAAAAATGTTGAACAGGGAAGTTATTTGGCCAAATTATACAGTGAGTTCGTATTATATGTACTGTAGCAATGGTCATTTTTTAAAATTCCTGATTCTGACCATAAATTTGAAAAATCACAATAAATCATACACAACTCCAAATTGAGTGATCTTTGTGTCTATGGAAAGCTACACATGTCTAGTTTTCATAAATGTAAAACATTCATACATTGAACATATTGAGGTATGTACAGTACTTCGACTTCCCAACTATGTTCAAAAAAGTCTCTTGCATTCTCCCAACTTTCCAAAATACACACTCATATATACATAAATAGCCATAACTTGCCTTTATCTTACATGATACTCCATAAGAACTTAGAGGAACATATTAACATGGAAGCATAGCATAATTATCTCCCATAAGGTTTTACATAACCTCTCATATAATAGTATCAACCTAAGTATCATTATCTTGAACATTACTTTGCTTCTCCTTGCCTTTCCTTTCTTGGGTAATCTTGCCATAACTTGAACCTAAAATTGGTTAGACATTTGGAGAGGGGTGAGATTCAAAGAATCTCAGTAGTAACTACCATCATGCACACATATCATCATATATATTGCAAGTATTCAGCTCAAAACACATTAAGCATGCAATCAAATCATTTTGGCATAACCATTTTATGAAAATTTGGGCAGCACTTCCCCTTGTATTTGGACATATCCAGGGTCACATTACCCTTCAAACAATCCAACCAACAATGCCAAATCATCACAAGACAACATTCCAAACATTAAACACATCATTCAAACCAAGCAATATCAATGATAATACATAAGCATAGATAGGTGAGTTAACTACCTTTGAGCTTTCCACTAATCTCCAAACTTTGCAAACCCTTTCCTTGATCTTCTAAAACTTCTTTGGATCCTATAGCATCATCAAATAATGCCATTAACCACTAATTATCCAATTTCATTCACAAAGTGCTCACTTGAACTAAAATTTGCACTTTGTTATCCATCATGCATTCCTTGTACAATATACTTATTCTAACCTATTTTGGACCCAAGGAATCCATTTTTGAGGTCAAAAACTTGCAATTCCCTTCCTATAATGAACCCTAATTGGGCAGAAAATTATCATAAATTATAGAAAAATAACTAACCGATTAATTTGCAATCCAATGACATATTCTTGTACCTTATGGCCTATATAACCCTTTTCATGGCTTAGTTTTTCCATACCTTCATTTTCTCTCTCTACTCTCTCTCTAGGTAGAAACTTTCAGCAGGAAAATAGAGGGAAAATAACCATTAAAATCCCTCAAAATTGCTAGGAGACACAAGAAAAGGGTTATAAGATAATACCTTGAAGTTTTGGGACAAATCTTGTGATTTTCTCTTCTCCCTTTTGCTCTCTCTCTCTCACGCGTTCCTGGCTTGCTTCTCCACTGAACCAGCGTCTTCTTTTCGTGAGGAAGATGAAATGGTGTTTTAAAATGATAATTATATCATATAATAACTTAATTAACCTTTTTATCTATTTTCATTTACTTTTCTCTTAAAAAGCTTTTCCAATAATTTCCTTCATGTCCCATTCAGAAATCACACGTTTTTCATCCCCTTTCTGGCCAAAAATTGCCTAAATAATATTTATGGACCAAAATACCCTTTACCGATTAAATTTTCCCTTACCGATTGGGTATTTTTGCCAAAATTGTCATTAAATTGGTACAGGATTATCCAATCATTACTTTTGGTCCAAAATCATTATCTAGACCCAAAATATATTTAAGCAAGGTCTAATCATTGTCCTTGGATTAATACTGCCTTTTCTCTGCAGTCTAAACTGCTTTTATTGGGTAAAATATTAATATTAAATCCTAATCACCCAATAAATATGATTTTGACCTTAATAAATTCCATACTATATTTCATTGGGTCTAACTCATTGAGAGCTTCATTTTGACCAGAATTTTTCATATTTATAAAAATGCCCTTGACCCGGGGCTAATTTATAATTTTTAGAACTTTCGGGTATTAGGTGAAATTTTTCCCAAGACATTTCTAATACTCTTCCCACGTAATTTTTATGACTTTAAGGACATGGATGTCCTTTTCATAATTCTTTGGGGATAAAAATATAATTTCTTATTTTTCCGTCCAACCAGGAAAAATGACCTCTTTGCTCTTTTTCACGCTTAACGGTCTCTCCGTTTTTTCCATTCCTCATGCATTTTATGATATCAAAATTTATTCCTTGGGATTTAAAATGCAATATTCATATTTTTCTTCAAATATGGAAAATGACCGTTTTACCCCTGAACCGAGTCAAAAATATAATTATCCATTCTTTTAGGCACTTTCTTGTAATTTCACCTAAAGACCAATTTTTTTTATTATTTCCTTTTCACTATTCACATTAACTTTCAAATTGGTCTATCTCTCAACCTAGACCTCCCGGGCATGCAATACTTATACCATTACGCTCAACTTGGAGCGGCCTTTCATTCAAGTGGTATATTACATATTTTCTGGGGTAAGTTCTGGAATTAATTTCTGCTAAGGACCCTATGGAAAATTAATTCCAATTAAGGACCGAACATAGCTTCTTCAGAAAATTAGATGAGAAATTAATTTCTTCTAAAGCCCGATTATATAAAACCTTTTTGTCTCACTTCGTTTCTCATCTTTTTATTCATTTTCTAATATCCCATAAAAATAGGGATATTACATTTCTTCCCCCCTTAATTAAAATTTCGTCCTCGAAATTTTACTGAATTCTTACACATCACTTTCTCTCCTTATCATTTCCCCAATTCCAGACTATCTCTTAGTATAGGAATACTTTCTTCCTTACTTGTTTATTTAATAGTCATCACCTCAGGTATTCTTCGCTAATCTACTACATTTGCAAAGTCTGGCAAATACTTTTCACATTGGGAAAATATCAAAGATATCATATATCTATCTTATTATAAGGGTATGAGAAGCTTTTCATAAAATATATTCATTATTACTCTCACAATTTTCTTCATCTTAGGGCATTGATAATTTATACATAACATACTTATTCGTACTGTCATGATATTTCCTCATCCTTTTTCATGTTATAATTTTTCTATCGGCATCTTACATCTTTCTTTTCTTTATCTCTCCAAACTTTAAAACTAATCATGTAAGTAACTTTTGATTTGTAGTCTGACCGCAACAAAATTGTTCTCTTTAGTCTTTCCCCTACCCTTTTTCTCTACTGTGCGATTCCACTCTCACTCTATGTATAATACTCACACTAATTTCGGCTAAACAGAAAAGCAAGAACAATTAATTGTTGGGGTTACATGATGTACGTGATAATCATTTAAATAATCTTCAACTATATGATAAAATAACAATTAATAATAATTATTATTTGTTACATAAATATACACTAATTAACATTATTTTTGGTACAATGTATTATATTTCAGATATTACAGATGATATAACAAAAGTAATTATAATTTATTTTTCACTTTCATCTATTAGCATAATATTTATGAATTAATATATTAAAATTATATTGTTCACTATTAAAAAAAGTAAAAAAAATGAGTGTGATTTCTTTTAACATTTATAATTATATAATATCTATTAATTATAATTGATATACTATACCAAATTATAACGAAGGTATGTATTTTTTTTTCAATTACTTTATAATGTATTTTTATTAGCTTTTGAATGCATGAGAAAAAAAGGTAAAGATAAGAGAGCTGGTAAAAACTGATGTACACATTGAAAGGTACATAAAATGGAGTCTGATCTTCCCCAATTAATCTCGCATTTCTTAAGCTTAATGAGAAGTACATGGCATATCAAAATTTGTCTATTATTTTTTTTAAGCTTCCCTATATTTCAAAAACAGGAATTTACGAAACGATACCCAAAGACGAACGCACAGGACAAGCAAAGAAGAACAACCAGATAGGCCCGAAGAAAGAGAGAGAATGCACTCAATGATGGACTATAAATAGTAAAAAGACTTGGATTCATGGACAGGAGGGTCTCCACTCACTTCTGCAAAATAATTATTTTATGTCTCTTATTTGTGGTTGTTAAATCAAAAACAGATATAAAATATTAACCGGTGATATTTTTATAAATAAATATGTTATATCTCGGTTTTTATGGTTTTTTTTTAATAACAGTTATACTTGATTAAGCTTTCCATGGCTATTTTTTAAATAGCAGTTATAGAAAAGACATTTTTTTCTTTCAGAATAATAATAAAACAAACTTATGTCTTTTATAGCTAGTTTTCAAAAAACAATTATAATTGTTGAATCTTTTTATGGTTGTGTTAAATTCCAGCTGTGGAGAAGACAATATTTATTTGTTTTCTTCGATTAAAAAACAAACTTTCTATTTTTTAAATTAAAAAAAAGGCTTTCTGTGGCTATTTTTCAAAAAACAGTCGTAGAAGGTATATTTATTTTCTAATTAAAAAAATTATTTTTAAATTAAAATAATGCAAAGAAAAGCCTTCTCTAATCTTCATTTTTGGTGCCTCCTCGTGCACTTTTCATTTTCATGTTGCATTTTTCATTTTCATGTTCCGACTCCGCTTATGTTTTTTGAAAAATAGACGTAAATGGCTAGGCTTTTACATAAAAAATAGATGAAAAAAGTGTAACCTTTTTAAATCTCTAGCTTCTATGTCTCTTAGAAAACAGATGTAAAATGCCCAAAATAATAGATATAAAAAAGGCTATTTTGTAGTAGTGACTCTTAACCAATTAGGTTTGGTAATACACTCTCATGTGACCACTCATATAGTGATTACTTTATGCAAATCCAGTCGATGGTAGAGGTGATATTTGTATTGGTAATTTGTTAATGCGTCATATGCGTAAAAGAGGATAGTTTTTCGATAATATTCTTTTCTTGGCCTTTATTTTTTTCATAGTTTTTAACATGCTATCCTATTAAAATGTGTAGTTTTTTTTTTCCAATGATACATTACATAGTTGATAGATATTGAAGTTAAAATTTGTAACACCTAATAAGTTTTATAATAATAAAATATCTTGATAAGAAAAAGTATATAGAATAGAATGAAAAATAAAATATAATAAAAAAGCACCTGGACATGCAAAAGTAGCTCTCATATCTCTCTACTTTTGAAAAATATTGAAAACAAATAAAATCTATTGAATAAATGAAACTTCAAGTGTTTTGGACTTTTGATTGTATTGTTGGTTTCTAGTTATACCTGTGGGTTGGGTTTATAAGGCTCTATATATGTAGGGTCTGTCTTTGAAACTTTCTCACTTGAGTCTTGTAACATCCCGATTTTTTTAATATTGTTTATTATATAAAAATATGATAATATAGCATGAAAATATGATAAATAGCCTATGATGCATAATATGAATGAAGAAAAGGGTAAAAAGATAATTTTACAAGCTAGGGACATAAATAAAGAAGCAATTTGGTCTTTAGAAGAAAAATTATTTGTAGTTTAGTTCCTAAAGAAAATTTGAAAGTTGATCCCTCTAGGGGAAATTTCATAATTATGCAAAATTTATGTTAAAATGGACCTCATGACATGCTGGACCCAATAAGATAATATATTGAGTTCAAAGGAATCAATTTAAAAAGAAATAACCCGCAAAATACAGTCCAAAAATGCAAAAAAAAGACAAGGGAAAAAGCAGTTTGATGATTATTTAGGGTGTGAGCTTCCTTACTGTAACCCTAGGAATTGTTAATTAATTGAGTATTTGATGATGTCTTTATGTTTGAGAAAGCTTAAGGAAATCCTTGAAAGAGTTGAATTCAAGGGAAAAAGCAAAATGTTTCATAAAGGGAGCAAATTTTGCATTTCTTGCAATTTATTATCTTACTATGCTTTATGATGTTTCATGATAACCATATTGTTATTATATTTGGTGATTGTTTATGGCGGTTTTTATGAAAGGGCTATTGCCCAGGGTGTCCATTCTCTAAATTGTTATTCTGCCGAAATTTTTATGAACAATATAGTATTATATGATTTAATATGGTTTATATGATGATTTTTATGGCTTACTTGATAATATCATGTGTGAAATGTTACTTGCTACTAAAATCACAAATGTCAACTTGTTAGGCATAAGCTTTGGCAAGAATCAAAAGAAGGTACAGGGAAATGAAGAAGAAATTAATTATTAAATTATTATTTCTAGTTATGATATATAATTTTGAAATGTTATGTAAAATCATATTTGTACTCTTGAATCTGTACCTCGGTATTATTATGTCCCCTTTAAGCATTTTGAGATGTTAGGTATGGATTCAGAATAAGTTATGGTATTGTAAACATGTTATGGAATTTCTTTTGACAAGTTATGACAAAATTCGTTCATTTTGGATGATGCATAGTTAAACAGATTTTGTTTTGACTAAAACAGGGAATAACGTGTAAGTGATGTATATTTCTTGAAAGTAGAGAAGACAAGCCGTCGAAAATGCTAAAGAATATCTAAATTGGATAAGTATAGAATTTATGGTGAACTTTCAAAGTTAATGTCAGAAAACTGGAAAATGACCAAATGAACAGTGATTTTTGTGAAAATTACTATACTAGTTGGTAGGACCAAAGTTTTGTTTCATATTTTTTCTATGTAAAGGACATTTTAAGCTCTTTTAAGAGACTAAATTACTTTCATGCAATTTTTCTATAACTAGTTATGAATTTTTAAATTTTGATCAGTAAAATGATATTACCAAATAAATAATACCATCGAAAAAGAAAATTTTTCTATTTTAGTCTTTTATGTGATTCAAGCTTCAGA
Organism: Adenanthera pavonina; assembly: GCA_026686845.1. NCBI lineage: Eukaryota > Viridiplantae > Streptophyta > Magnoliopsida > Fabales > Fabaceae > Adenanthera > Adenanthera pavonina. The sequence continues at coordinate 19,474,241 of JAIVEN010000005.1, read as the reverse complement.
GCATGATCAAATGAACTTAAAATAAGATCCAATACATGGAAAATAAGGTCTAAAATCAAGGAGTTACAATTATATATTAATATTAATGCTATTTTTGGTAAAAAGAGAAAAAGACAAAAGGAAAAGAACTGTGTCACATTTATATATAATTAATTAGCGTACTCAACAAACTTTAAAAGGGCTTTATAATGACGGACCTTTGGGTTGAAATTTCCAATGGATCCATGGAGCTTGAATTCTTTTATTATTGTTTCAATAACTATTGGGGAAAAATTGGATTAAAAAGGAAAAGTGACAACATTTTTTGTTGATATACTTAGAACAATACAAAGAGATAACAATTTAGGTCAGATTCACACTACCAAATCTGTCTCATCTTGTCTAAGTTGACGAATTCAATATTTGAATTTTGATGGGACTTTAGAATAGGTTTACAGAAAATCCAATTTCCTTTTACGATAAGCGAAAATCCAATTTTTATACTTGTAAATTTGACCCTGGATAGAAAGAAAATATTCAAAATCTTGGATCTTGCGACATTGAGTGTCTTTCTTTTTATCTTTCTATTTTGATATTTTTCATTTTAACTTATTTTTTTAATTTTATTTTAAGAATATTTGAAATTTCAGATCCAACTAGCTAGCTAATCACATATGACATAACTCACTAACTTATGGGCCAGTCCATTTTGGTCCCAACCTTGTATAGGGAAGGTTGGGCCGATTCAACTATATTGCAAAATTTTTGAAAAACTTGAAATGGAATTTGCTTTGGTTAGAAAAAAATAGTGTTTCTGTCCAAACTGAAAGTAAAGTCAATATCAAGATTTTGTCACATCCAATCAGGACATTCAAATTTTATCTTCTTATTTTGATATTTTTCATTTTATATAACTACGCCTCACCAAGAGATATATTGTCAATTATGGCTAAATAAAAATAGATCCACTTAGAGCACTTGATTTTCGGTAAATCAATATTTGATGGGAAGCCAGAATTGGTTCACAGAGAATCCAATTTTCTTATTTCGAGTTTGGCAAAATATTGGGACAACGTGGCTTTAACCTAGATCCCATCCGACACCTATCATACCATAAGCATATGCTATATAAATGCAAAAATTTGTAAACGATAACATTCAAACTCAAATCTATTTTTGGCCAGTATTTGAACTTTGGGTTAAAAATTTGTTTTTTAGAACTAAAATATTGAATTGTGTTTGAATTTTTCATTTTTTTCATAACTATTGTGTATGAATTTCTAGTTCTAATATTTATAAAAACATGCTGAATGGTATGAATATATGAGAGCTAACAAGAGGAAATTAAGCTTGTGCATTGTGTTTCACTTAACTCCACAAATGGACTAATCAACTGTGCTTTCACTTAACCAGATCACCATGTGACAAAACAATCTTAAATGGCTAGGCATGGCTAATTCAACTAGGCTAACTAGGATCATGCTCAACTTTATTCACAATGTTATCAAGTGTAGTGTAAATCTTTATCAAGTTTTCCAATTAATGAATGAGACATGTTTGTTTTATCACATGTATCACCAAAGGACTCTCCACAGGTCCACTACAGAGCACTTAACTTTTGCTAAATACATTTCTTTTTTAAGCATCTTTTGTGGAATTTAGCCGTATTATGTGGAGCTATCGATACTACTTTTTTTTTTGGGGGGGATTTGGCACATAAACACCGTAGAAATTTAAAGCTTTTAATCCAAAATCCCTCCCAAAGATCCATCAGTTTTGTTTAAACAAAATAGAAAGATAAGAAATGTCATACTTTATTTTTATACATTATTTTTCATATATAATAGCATATATAATGCCTAGATGGGCAATTTTTGAAGCTTGAATAATTAAAAGTTCAAATTAGAAAATTTTCAAAATTTAAAATACTATTTATTTGATCAGCAAATTTTTCTGACTTAACTTTAAAAAATCATAATTGATTAAAAAAATCAAATGAATATAATTCAAGTATCTAAAAATAGCTTAAAACATCTTCTACATAGGAAAAATTATGAAAATTGACTTTTATTGTGCCAATCTGTACAGTATTTGGACCGAAATTTAGTATTCAAATGGTCAAAATAATTTTTTTTAGGTTTTCTGGCCCATTTTCAAAAAATTCACAACAATTCATATACTTATTCAAATCAAGTGCTCTTTCACTCTTTGGAAAGATCTACTTGTCTAGTTTCTAGGCATATAAAACACTTATAGTGAATACTCTGTTTTGAATACACTGAATCTGCTTAATCAAACAATGCTCAAATTGGCCAGATTTACATACTAACTTTCAAAACTAATTATATAACATCTTCACATACATATATCTTGTCCAAACTAAATACCAAATATCTTAAGTTGGAGGCATATAACAACATATAAGCTCAGCCTCATAATTACATATACAATTTTACATAAATTAGCAAAGAGATCATGCATGATACTAAATAAAAATTTAATCATCAAATCCTTCTTTTACTCTTGGCCTCCCTTGGATTTCTTTCCATAGCTTGAACCTATCATGTTAGCATTTGCATTATGAGATTTTGGAAATCCTAGTAGTTAGTCACATCTCACACATTTACATTATCATGCATGCTACAAAATCTCATAAACCTCATAAAAATCATATCAAGACATAAATTATCATATTGTTCATAAAAATTTCGATAACATAACGGTTTAGAAAATGAATATCCCGAGCAATAGCCCTCTCATAAAATAGCCAAACCCAGTCTCAAACATCATGAAAATAATATGGCAAGTCATCATTCACAATAAAATATAGCAAGATAATAAATGTAAGAAAATGTAACTATGCTACCTTCCTAAAATCCCTAGCCTTTTCTTCTTTATTTTAATCCTTCCAAGGACTTCATTGAGCTTCTTCAAATCCTAATACATCACCAAATACTAACTCAATCAACTAGAGACAATAGTTAATTCACAAAGTTTCTCTAAAACACTAAAAATCAATATACTTTATCTTTAGCTTTTTCTTGAATCCAACACTTATTCTTAGCTAATTTGAACCCAAAGAATCCATTTTTAATATAAAAAATTTGAAAATCCAATTCCTTCCCACTCAAATATACTGACCAAAATAGGGGTTTGAGGAGAAAAAAGAGATTTTCATTTTCTTGGTTCCAAACTCACTCAAACCTACTTTTCTTGCATTTTCTCATACTTTCTCTCTAATTTCATGCAAGAAAACACTTTCTTTCTCAAACCATTGGCCTTGAATTAAATTTACGGTAAGAGAGGAGAAAGAGAACTCATGGAAACAGCCTCAAACTACTTGAAAACATAAAGGAAATCACAAAACATCAAGAGAAGATTTTTCCTACCTTTTTCCTTGAATTTTTCTTCTCTTTTTCTTCTTCCTTCTTCTTCATGTTTTCTCCCTTCTTCTTGGATATTTTCAGAAGCTTTTCCTTCCTTTCTTTAGTACCAAGGTCATTCAAGAGGAAGGAGTATATATTAAGTAGCCAAAATCACAAAATAATGACGTGTAATTCTTGAATCTTCTTGAAATTTCAGGGGAAAATGACATAAAATATTAAATAATGTAATTTCATCATGTGCTACTTGTTGAGCATGAATTTGAGGGTATTTTGGTCTAAAAATATTGTACTTTTATTTATCCTGAATCACTCTGAACAAATAAAGCTACTTTAGCAGTATACTTTACTATTATTAGGACACTGGTTATAATTGTATTTGGATATAAAATTACCATAATATCATATCCTAATTGATTCAAATATGGGGTTCACATATCTTTTTCTTACTTCATTTGCCTTTTGTAGGTCCACAGTGTTCATTTTTTGCGCACAATGCATTTTTTGACACTCGGTATGGAATTTTTCCTCATACAAATTTTATTAACCTTAATGCATCATACTATTGGGTTTGATTCATCACAAGTTTTATTTTGACATAAAATTTGCATAATTTTGAAATTACCCTCAATTGGGAAAATGTAATTTTTAGAACTTTTAGGTCTTTTTTTGTAAGTTTTCCCATGGACTAAAATGCAATAAATTCTTTTTCTAGGGGCTAAAATGTAATTTTTATATTTTATTTTCTTGACCTGAAAATTGATCTTTTTGTCCTTTTTCACTTTGATTTATGTATCTCAGATTTTCTTGTTTCCTTATGTATTTTATACTATTCAAGAAAATTCAGAATATTACAAGAAACATACCAATGGCAAATTCAAAACTCAGCATGTATGCTTTTGTTGTCAAGTTTGTCTAGATCAAGGTAAACAACTCTCACGAGTACTCTCTCTCTATGGTATCCACGTGAACGGGCATTTAACAAATGGTGTGTTGGCACCTCAAACCTTGAATATCTTTATGTTTTTATCCTCTATAAAGCACACTTACATGTGGAAAAAGGATCGCCTTCATAATTTAATATAAAACACATTATCTTTCTCTCTCACTCTTTCTCTAAGCAGTGTGTAAAATAGAAGACAGGAAAAGTAGTAAGTGGAATGAAATATGAAGTATATATTATGAAGTGCTTTGGAGACTCCTAGTTCTCTCTATTTATAAAGGAGGTGTGTAATCCTTAATATTAGATAGTATAAGATAATTAAGGAAATAATAAAATCTGAGATACAAGATATGATGAAAAATAAATAAAATATAAAGTTATATATGGGACAGAAAACAAAAATGAAATTTGTAAAATGGTTCCTGCAAGAAAAATTATTTGTAGTTTAGTCCATGGAGAAAATTACCAAAAGAACCCAAAAGAAAAGATATTTGCATTTTGACTCTTAAGAGCAATGCCATAATTATGCAAATTATAGTCAAAACGGCATAACAGACCCAATGTAATAGTACATTAAGGTTTGTTGAATCAAGTGTTTTGATGATTCCAAACCAACCTTCAAGAGCTTAGAATAAAGATATCAAAGGTGCACAAAAGGTTTCAAGTGAAGGAATTCTGGAGAAATCAGTGCAAGAATAGATGTAGCATGTTTAGTAATATTTTAATTTGAGTAAAAGACTTTAATTTAGTGAAAAGATATTTTGAAACCTTGATTCTATGTTAATTCATGGAATATTTGAAAAACAACCACCAACAGACGAAGTTTGAAAGCTTTATACTGATTTGCTGTTTTGAAACTTCGAACTTTGGCTTTGGAAATTCGAATTTTGTATTGAAAATAACAAGTCTGAAAAGAGGCTTCTCTGACAGAAGAATTTTGACTTGAGAAATTCGAATTTTGATATGTGTCTGAAAAGAGCTTTCTTTGACAGATGAACTTTGGCTTTTGAAAATTCGAATTTTAGATAAAATGCAATTTATGAAAATTAAAAATATTCGTCTGAAAATAAGTCAAAGTTCATCTAAAACCAAGTTTAGATTGGGCTTCAAAATTGCTCACTGACAGATGAACTTTGAACATGAAAATTCGAATTTCAGAAACAAAGCTTGTGAGTCTGTTATAATGATATATTGACACACGAATGACAGTATTCATAAATTCAAACTTTGAAATAAGTCTGAAAAAGAGGTCTTTTTGACAGATGAACTTTGCACTTTAAAAATTCGAATTTCGAATAGTTAAACTATCGTGCCTTATTAAACCAGCTACTAATAGATGAATTTGGGATTCCAAAATTTGAATTTCGAAGGCACTGTAGTAAAATGAAATTACTGTTAACACTTAACAGAAAGACTTTCAACTTGAAAATTCGTATGTTACAACATAGAAATATTTTTCAAAGATCAAAATTCGAACTTTGCTTCATGACAGACGAACTTTGAATATTCAACATTGAAGTCTTTAACCTTCGGTCTTTGCAAAATTCGTCTGTTGGCCAACCAAAATTCAAATTTCAGAATGTCAGAAGCATTAAATGCAGTTAGTTAATGGATAGTTTTTCAGAGTAACCGTTGGATAACTTCTCCAACGGATAGATTTTGTCTCTAACGTATAATTAAGACCTAAATCTATAAATATAACATCATTTGAAGTTGTTGGTAATAACTTTTAACTTTGTATGTACTGAAACTCTGCCAAATCATCTACTCAAAGTCTTTTACTCCCACATACTTCAATATCTATACTCTAACTTTCATATACACTCTGATTAAGAGAGTTTATTCATTGTAAACAATCTTATCTTCATCTAGAAGAAAGATTTTCTTGTGAGGGGATATCACAGGGGATTGGGGAAGCACTTAGTGAGAGTACAAAGAGTGAAAGTGTGAGCTCTAGAAACAGAGCATCAATGCTGTACTGTGGCATTTGCAAGAAGCCCACTGAATTCTTGCAATATAGTGAAAAATCTCAAGTGGTAGCTTGAGGACTGAACACAGGTCAAGTTGAGAGACTGAACCAAGATAAATATCTGATTCTTCTCTTCCCTACTATTACTTTTACTATTTATTTATTTTTACTCTGTTTTACTATCACCCTTTGCTTTCTTCACTTTCATGACATTTTGCAGAAAAATTTTAATCTTCCCAATTCACCCCTCTCTTGGGAAGCCAGCTTATCTAACAAGTGGTATCAGAGCCTGAATTCCCTTTCAAAGGATTTAACAGTCCAGGAAATACAATGATTGGCTTTGGAGAAAGCATACTACTAGAGGGAAATAATAGAAATAGACCACCTGGCTTCAGTGGAGAACACTATGGATACTGGAAGATAAAGATGCAAATCTATCTTCAGTCAATTGATCTGGAAATCTGGTCCATCATCTAGAAGGGAGATTTTGTCCCAATGGCTTTGTAGGATGATGGGAAGTACAGAGAGAAGCCCGAAGCTAAATGGAATGAGGAAGGTAGAAGAAGAGTCTTGCTGAACTTCAAGGCAAAACACTGTTTGGTCAGTATATTGAATTAAGATGAATTCTACAGGGTCTCACAATGCTCTACTGCCAAGGAAATGTGGGACACTTTGCAAATTGCTCACAAAGGAACAACTGGAGTGAGAGGAAACAAATTGAAGACCTGCATAGGTGAATACGAAAGCTTTAGAATGGCAGAAGGAGAAAGTGCAAAAGAGCTACAGAAGAGATTCACTCTCATTGTGAATCAACTGAAGAGTCTAGGAAATGAGTACGCTTGATAGAAAATGTCAGAAAGATCCTCAGAGCTCTCCCTCTGGAATGACAACCTAAAGTAACAGCAATAGAGGAAGTCAGAGGAGAATCAATGGCCTCTGTCACAGCTCTTTTTGGTATCCTCGAGGAGTATGAAGGAAAAATGAAGGCTCTCAAGGAGGCAGGACAAGACAGAAAGAAGAAAGGTCTTGCTCTGAAAGCTGCTGAGGAGAAAGAAAAAGAATCTGATGATAGAGATAAGCTAGATGAAGAAACTCTGGCTATGATGGTCAGAAAATTTAGCAAATTCTACTGCAAAAAGTGAAACAAGAAAATCTTCAAGAAAGGAGCAGCTGGAGATAGTAAGAGAGAAGCAAAAGAACCTGTCACTTGCTACGAGTTCAAAAAGCAGGGACATATCAAATGGGATTGTCCACAATTCCTCAAGAAGCAAGAGAAAGAAAAGAAAGCTGCAGACAAAGGCAAGAAGAAAAGAGCTTACATCTCATCAATATAGGGCAACAGCTCAGATAAGGAAGAAGATGATGAAGATGAAATTGCCAACATCTGTTTGATGGAACTTGCCTCTGAAGAAGCTAAAATCCCATGCAACAATGATCAAGAAGATGAGGTATATGAATCTGAACCTTCCTATTTTGAATTACTGGATGCATTTCATGAGTTGTATGATGAGTTTGTTAAGGTTGCCAAAGAATTGAAGCAAGCTAAGAAAAAGATTAACAAACTAGAATCTCAATGCAACATCTCTAAAATTGCTTCTTTGCCTATTGCTGAATCTGCTTGCTGTAAATCAGGCATTGAACTAAAGCAAACTAATGACTATCTAGTGAAAAACATGTCTAGGCTTACTAAAGGTAAAGATATGTTGTTTGCTTTAATGGGAAGACAAAGAATATCACAGGGAAATGTTGGACTTGGCTATGATCCTTGTGCAGTCAAAGAAAAGATTAAGGAAAAGAATCAGAATGTATATATGAGACATTTTGTGCATGCTAGTGGCAATAGAAAGAAAGAACATATTTCACAGCACATTGAATCTTATGATCAACCAAGACATGCAAAACAAAAATATTATCTGCATTACTTTCTTCCTATATCTCAATCCAACTGTTCCTTTACCACCTGTCACTTTTGTAACAAGAAGGGGCATATTTCCAGTTCATGTGCTTTAAAGAAAAATGGACTTGACAGAAAGGCTAAATGGGTTCTCAAAGGTACATCTGTGTCTAGGAAAAATACTACTGACAGAAAAGGACCTAAGCAAATTTGGGTACCTAAAAAGAAAATATGAACTTTGTTTTGCAGGTTTATCTTAAAGCTAGAAAGAGCAATAAATGGTATATGGACAGTGCCTGCTCAAGTCACATGACCGGTGATAAGGAAAAGTTCATCATTCTTAGAGACAAGAAAGGAGTAAAGTTGACCTTTGGAGGTGATCAATATGGCAAAATAGTTGGCATTGATATTGTGGGGAAGAATCCTGAAACTTTCATTGAAGAGGTGCTGTTTGTAATTGGCCTCAACCACAATCTACTAAGTGTGAGTCAGACATGTGACAAAGAAAACTGGGTACTGTTTGACTCAAAGTTCTGCTTGGTCATTAGAAAAAGTGATCATAAAGTAATCCTCAAAGCTCAAATAGATGGTAACTACTATACTATTGATCTTGATGAACTTCCTCCCTTAGATTCTGTCTGTTTGATTAGCCAGGATAATGATAGTTGGTTGTGGCATAGAAGATTAGCTCATGTTAACATGAATCAACTATCAAAACTGGTTAAAAATGAGTTCGTGACTGGCCTACCAAAAATCAATTTTGAAAAAGACAAAAAATGTGATGCATGCCTAAGAGGAAAATAAACTAAATCTTCTTTTAAATCTAAAAACATAGTCACCACAACTAGACCACTAGAACTATTGCACATGGATCTGATTGGTCCATATAGGGTAAAAAGCATTGGTGAAAATCTGTATGTGCTTGTAATTGTGGATGACTACTCTAGATTTACCTGGACATTGTTCCTTTCCTCTAAAAGTGATACCTTTGATGCATTTGTAACCTTAGCCAAGAAAGTGTAAAATGAGAAGGGTATTTTCATTATGCCTATTAGGTCAGATTATGGAGGAGAGTTTGAGAATTCATACTTCCTGGAGTATTATGATGAGCATAGAATTGATCACAACGTCTCAGCCCCAAGAACTCCTCAACAAAATGGAGTGGTGGAGAGGAAGAACAGAATAATTGGAGAGATGACAAGAGCAATGCTAAATGAAAAGGAACTCTCTCAAGTATTCTGGGCTAATGCAGTAAACACAGCAAGTTACATCATAAATAGAGCCTACATCAGACCAATTCTTGGGAAGACTCCCTATGAGCTGTACAAAAGAAGAAAATCAAACCTCTCACATCTACATGTATTCAGCTGTAAGTGCTTCATTCACAACAATGGAAAGGAGATTTTGGGTAAGTTTGATGCTAAATTTAATGAAGGTATATTTCTGGGCTATTCTAGTAGGAGTAAAGCATATAGAGTTTTTAATAAAAGGTCGAAAGTAGTAGAAGAATCTGTGCATGTAGTATTTATTGAAAATGAAATTGTTTCCAAACATGTTACTGATGAGGATGATCTTATTTCAAATTTTAAAAATTTAGATCTTTTTGATGAAGGTAAAATTGAACCTCCAAAAATATCTGAATCTATTAACATAGAGGAAGATATTCAGGAGAAAGACTTTGAGGATGAATATAATGAAGAAATGTCTCAAGAACTCCCTAGAGCTTGGAGATGTCAAAGGAATCATCCTGTTGATCAAGTGATAGGGGATGTTCAAGAGAAAGTTAAAACCAGAAAATAGTTAAGGGATCAAATGATAAACGGTGCTTTTATTTCTCAAATTGAACCTAAATGTACTGAAGAAGCCTTAACTGATGAATACTTGATTTTAGCTATGCAAGAAGAGTTGAATCAGTTTGAAAGAAATCAAGTTTGAGATTTAGTGCCCAGACCCAAAAATCATCCTGTCATTGGCACTAAATGGGTTTTTAGAAATAAGCTTGATGAATCTGGATTAATAATAAAAAATAAAGCTAGATTGGTTGCCAAAGCATATAATCAAGAAGAAGGAATCGATTTTGAAGAAACCTTTGCTCCAGTGGCTAGATTAGAAGTAATTAGAATTCTATTAGCATATGCATGCATGAAAAATATTATGTTATATCAAATGGATGTGAAGAGTACTTTTTTTAATGGATATATTATGAAAGAAGTTTATGTAGACCAACCTCCAGGCTTTGAGGACTCTATAAAACCAAACCATATTTATAAACTGAAGAAAGTCCTTTACGGTTTAAGCAAGCCCCTAGAGCATGGTATGAAAGGTTAAGTAATTTTCTAACTAAAAAGGGGTTTAATAGAGAAAAAGTAGATACTAGTTTGTTCACTAAGAAAGAAAATAAAGATTTACTTATTGTTCAAATTTATGTTGATGATATTATATTCGGTGCTACTAATGAATCTCTTTGCAAGAATTTTTCAAAGCTAATGCTGGGAGAATTCGAAATGTCAATGATGGGTGAGCTCAACTTCTTCCTTAGATTGCAAATTAAGCAATGTGATGATGGTATCTTTCTCAATCAATCCAAGTATCTAAAAGAATTGCTGAAAAAGTTTAGGATGGAGAATGCTAAGCCAATGGGAACACCTATGGGTACAGCAACAAAGCTTGACATGGATGAAGGAGGAAAAGCCTTTGACATAACCCAGTATAGAAGAATGATTGGATCTCTGCTATACCTAACTACCAGTAGACCTGACATTATGTTTAGTGTCTGTATGTGTGTAAGGTTCCAATCATGTCCCAAAGAAACCCATGCAACTGCTGTAAAGCGTATCTTCAGATATCTTATTGGAACATCACAGATGGGTCCTTGGTATCTAAAGGGTAATGGAGAAGATCTGAAAGGATACACTAATGCTGACTTTGCAGGATCTAAAACTAACCGAAAGAGCACAAGCAGAACGTGTCAGTTTCTTGAAAGATCCTTGGTTTCATGGTTTAGCAAGAAGCAAAATAGTGTGGCCTTATCCACGGCAGAAGTTGAATATTTTGCAGCTGGAAGCTGTTGTACCCAAGTCATCTGGATGAAACAGTAGCTTGAAGATCTTGAGATTGAGAAGAAGGAAATACCAATAATGTGTGACAACCAAAGTGCCATCAACATCACAAAGAATCCTGTCATGCATTTAAGGACAAAACATATTGAAGTTAGGCACTACTTTATAAGAGATCATGTTCTGAAAGGAAAAATCATATTAGAATATATCCCAACAGAAGATCAAGTTGCTAACATTTTTACAAAACCTCTATCAGAATATCGAGATGTTAGCAAGGCTGACTTCCCAAGAGGGGGGTGAATTGGGAAGATTGAAATTTTTCTGCACAAAGTGAAATGGGTGAAGATAGCACAGTGTAATGGAAGCAACGTATAAAATAGAGCAAGCTGAAAAGTAAAGATAGGAAGTTGAAGACTCAGTAATTTATCCTGGTTCGGTCTATCCATTTGACCTACGTCCAGTCCTCAAGGTAACTCTTGAGATTTATCCACTATACAACAAGAATTCAACGGGCTTCTTGCTAATGCCACAGTACATGAGTATGCTCTGTTTCTGGAGCTCTCTCAAACACTCTAAGCACTTTCACAATGTGCTTCCCAATCCCCTTGTGATTTCCCCTCACAAGTAAATCTGTCTTCCAGATGAAGAGTAGATTGTTTACAAAGATATAACTCTCTTGAATAGAGTAGATATGAAGATTAAAGTACAGATATTGAAGTTGAGAGGGTAAAAGCTCTTGAGAAGAAGTTTTGACAGAAATTCGGTATTTACAAGTTTTATTCGTTACCCACAACTTCAAATGATGTTATATTTATAGATTTAGGTCTCAAATGTCCGTTAGAGACAAAATCTATCCGTTGGGAAAGTTATCCAACGGTTACTCTGAAAAACTATCCGTTTACCAACCGCATTTAATGTTTCTGACATACTGAAATTCGAATTTTGGTTGGTCAACAGACGAATTTTGAAGGAACCGAAGGTTAAAGCTTTCAACGTTACAGCACGAAGTTCGTCTGTTCATGAAGTGAAATTCGAATTTTGAAACTTACAAAACATTTTCACAATGTGACATACGAATTTTTAAGAAGAAAGTTTTTTGGTTAAGTGTGAACAGTGTTTTCAATTTTCTAGAGTGCCTTTGAAATTCGAATTTTGGAAGCCCAAAATTCGTCTGTTCCCAGTACGTGAAAAGGAGGCACAGTAGTTCACTTTCTTCGAAATTCGAATGTTGAAGAGTGAAGTTCGTCTGTCAGAGAGATTCTTTTCAGATTAACTTCATCATTCGAATATTGTAAGTTCTTATCATTCGCATGTCAATGTTTCACTTCAACAGACTCAAGAACTTAGCTTCTAAAATTCGAACTTCAATGTTCAAAGTTTGTCTGTCAGAGAGCAGTTTTGAAACTTAAATCATTCTTGATCTCAGATAAACTTTAACATGGTTTCAGACAAATTTCTTATATTTTCTCAAGTTTTGTTTTGTCTGAAATTCAAATTTTGAAGATCCAAAGTTCGTCTGTTTCAAGGAAACTTCTTTCAGACTTAGATGAAAATTCGAATGTTGGGAAGCCAAAATTCATCTGTTAGAGAGCATTTATCAAACTCAATTTCTTTTGATTTCAGATGCACTTTATCATAGTTTCAGATGAATTTCTTTGGTTTTCACAAACTTCATTTTACTTGAAATTCGACTTTTGAAAGTGTGAAGTTCGTCTGTTACCAAAAAGACTTCTTTCAAATTTGTATGAAAATTCAAATTTTGAACAACCAAAATTCGTCTGACAGAGAGCCATCTCTTCAGACTTATTTAGTTTTAGCTCGAAATTCAAATTTCCTAAAGCAAAGTTCGAATTTCCAACTTGACAGTTAAGTTTAAACTTTCAAACTTCGTCTGTTTGTGGGTGTTTTTCAAATAAGTCAAGATTTAACACAAAATCAAAGTTTGAAAACATCTTTTTCTCAAATCAAAATCTTTTACCCAATCACAACTAAAACTAAAGATCCTACAAAAGATCTAGCAGCAAATACTCTTCAAATTCTTCACTTGAAGCACTTTGATCTCCTTTGATATCTTCAATCCAAGCTGTTGGATGTTGGTTTGGAATCATCAAAACTCTTGATTCAACATTCTCCCCCTTTTTGATGATAACAAAATAACTCACAAACTAGATTAGTACTTGCGTTTGCTTTCACAAGCTCCCCCTCAACATATGCATTACAGTTCATAAGATATCATTTTCAACAGATTAAGTGAAGAGATTCAAAGCCCAAAACATTGCAACCAAGAACATAATACATTTAATCAAATTGTTGCAATACATATAATCAAAGATTCATTCTCAAAGCATCAAACAAACAAATACATTCAAACAACTAAAACAAGATACAACAAGAAGATTCAGCCTAAGATCTAAAATCATCACTTCTTCTTTGGCTTAGTCTTCTTGCTGTATGTCTTTCCTTTCCCGAATGACTCAACAGATTTTCCAACTTGCTTGGTCCCAGTTTGCTTTATCTTCTCCCCCTTTTTGGCATCATCAGGAAGCCCAACAAAGTCCATTGGAGGAGGAATCTAAGAGATAGGAACAGCACAAAGAGGGACAGGAGCAAAAGGAATCTTGGGCTAAACTGGTGCAGGAGGCTCAGCAGGCTCAGGGCTAGGTTCTTCATCACCATCATCATCAGAGACCTCAAGCAGCTCTTGCATTTCCTGCCTGGAAAGAGCTAGTCGAGCTCTCTGTTCCTCTGATAGCCCATAAGCAGCAAGAGAATGAGAGGCTGGTTCAGCAGGAGAAAACATTTCTTCTAGCCTTCTCCTTTGAGTTTGCAGCAGAGCATTGTGAGCAATGGCAAGATAATCAACAACAGGTACAATGCTCCTTTCCTCATTGCTTGCTTCTCCTGGCATAGAAGAGGTTGAAATGGCTGCAACCAGTCTTTCAACTTGCTCTGATTCTTGAATGGATAGAATTGAATCCGGAGCATCTTCTTGCATAGGCTCAAGAGGGTTTGTCTGTTGAAGTCCTTCTTCTTCCAATCCATAGTCCAGGGGTGGACCAGGACTTGGTGTCCTCATTGCACCAGCACCATCTGTATCATCATCATGGTCAGAGGAGGCAATCTCGAAGGGGCTTGGAGGCTCAGGAGTTGGAGATAGAGTAGGCTCAGGGATACTAGGCTGAGGTGGAGCTGAAGTGGTAGGAATTGCATTTCTTATTTCTTCATAAGCATCAGCCACCACCTTCATATTCACAGCCAACTGATGGATCTGATCTTGTAGATGAGCAAATTTGGCATTTTGCTCATCCCGAATGCTGAGAATAAGTGTTGACAAACTGTCAAACAACTCAGTGATCTTGGTTGGCTTGGCCTGTGAGGAGGGAGTGGAAGGAGGGTGAGTAGGCCTGGAAGGAGATGGAATTGGCTAAGAAAGCTGAGGTACAGATCTGCCAGGGGCATCAGTAACAAAGAACAAGTCTTCAGAATTCCCTGCTCCCTTTCCAACCCATCGTCCTTCATCTCTTTCAATGCCCATCCTTTGTAGTTCCTCTTCTTTGAATGCCTCTGTGAGTTTCCCTTTCCCCTTTTCAATGTGTTGAATCCTAGCATACTGCAGGATTCTTGAAATAATTGCTGCATAAGGGAGTGTGGAATCCTTCATTTGATCCCTTACCTTTATCATTCGCTGCAGAATGATATGACCCAAATTAATCAGCTTCCCACGTATGATAGCAGTCATCACATGAGCCTCTGCCCTTGTTATCAAATTGAAGCTGCCACCCTTGTTGAATATGATCCTGGATACTATGTAGTGTAGGATCCTCACTTGAACACTTAGGTCTGTAGGCTTCAACAGATTTATCGTTGGCCTGTTCTCCCTTCTCCTGAATAAGGTGTCCAAGATGGTGCTCTCCTTGTAGTTCAAAAAGGAGCCACCTTGTTCATCAGCTGTGCTTGCCTCGGCCATACACCCAGAGGCTGTGATGTCAACTTTCAGCCCATCTTGTCCTGGAATTTCCAGCACCTCATTGAAGGTCTCATCAGCAAGCCAAATAGTCCTTGATCTCAAGTTGATCTCCCATTTCATTTTCTTGCTGTTGTATTGAAGAGAGGTAAACCAAGTTTTCACTACCTCATCATCATATTTTTCAACAATTTCCAACAGATTTTTATATCTTATCAACCATATTGCAGCATCAAAGTTGTTGGATATCAAAAATTGTTCCACATTTACACAGTGAGGCTTGATTACCTTTTTGTTGGAAAACTTGGTAGAGTACTCTTCTTGAATCTCAGGAGTGCTCCACAGTGGTAGTGTAGTCATTTCATATTCTCCAGATTCAGTACTAGAAGAAGCAGAAGAAGCAACAGTAGGGACAGAAGGTTCTGCACTTTTTGAAGAGGAGGGTCCAGCTTTTTGAGATTCTACTTTGGATGAAGATTTCTGGCGTTTGGAAGGGGTAGCTTTACTGGGTTCGGCCTTTCTCTTGGATTTATCTCCTTCCTTTGTAGCATATTGAGATTTGACCATTCTCTTTGGCCGAGTTTTAGCTTGTCCTGCTCCAGGATTCTTCACTCTCGCCATTTCTGAGTTGAATGATGCAGAATGTGGCTAAGAATAGATTTATGGGATACAAATGGAAGTTTAAATGGTGAAGAATGACGGTTTTTGGATAGGAGTTAAGAGGATTGAAGAGAGAATCAGAACAGACTTGGAGGAGTTACAAATAGGGTTGCGTCTGTTCTTTGGAAAATCGTCAGTTTTAACGTATGTAACCATCTGACAGACGAATTTTGAGGGGTCAAAATTCGAACTTCGGGCAGTTACAAGTCAAACCATTCAACAAAGCTTACTGACAGACGAATTTGCATCCTGAAAGTTCGTCTGACAGTGGCTTGGAAAAGTAATACAAACACAACAGACGAATTTTGTTCCAACAAAGTTCGAATGTTGATGAGCAAACAGCAGGCAACAAACAAAACAAAAATCAATAGATGAATTAAGCATGCAGAACTTCATCTTTCAAGCATTCAACATGAAGAACATGATTCAACAGACAAATTTTGAACTGAAAATTCACATTTTTCAACTTTTGTAAAGGTTGTCCAACATTCGTATTTTAAGAAGTGATAATTCATACAACATTGATGGACAAACATAACTTTGAAATTTTTGCTTTTGAAAATTTGAACTTCAAAGATCCAACAGACGAATTTCGAGGCATCACTGAGAACCGTTCCATGGCTAATAGGCCGAAGTTCGTCTGTTGGTCACCAAAATTTGAATGTTAACCATGTTGACTTGTTCAAAAACATAGTTTATGAGGCAAAATACATCTAACACACATCAAAATTCGAATTTCATTTTATAAAACTTATAGAATGGATCCAGAGCTCAGAATTTTCATCATTTACTTTACTTTCTGGTTGTTCCATTCTGATGTGCTCCAATCTTCAAGTTTATTTCCACTAAATCTTGTGGGGAGCACCTGCAACTTAAATTAAACATTCTCCGATGCTAAAATTAGAGTTTATTTTAAAGATGAAACCTTTGAAAACAAGATTGCAAGAGAATAACTTACAGTTCACTGGGATTTACCATACCCAGTTCTCTTCTTATTTTGCAATGCCTATATTCTGATAGAGGCTTTGTGAGTATGTCAGCAACTTGATTCTCTATTGGAATGTACTCCAGCTTAACTTCTCCTTTCAGAACATGATCTCTTATGAAGTGGTGCCTAACTTCAATATGTTTCGTCCTTGAATGCATGACAGGATTCTTGTTGATATTTATGGCACTTTGGTTGTCACACATGATTGGTATCTCTTTCATTTTAACCTCAAGATCTTCAAGCTGCTGCTTCATCCAGATGACTTGGGCACAATAGCTTTCCAGCTGCAACATACTCAGCTTCTGCAGTGGATAGGGCCACACTATTTTGCTTTTTGCTGAACCATGAAACCAGGGATCCTCCAAGAAACTGACAAGTTCCACTTGTGCTTTTTCTGTCAATTTTGGATCCTGCAAAGTCAGCATCAGTGTATCCTTTGAGATCTTCTCCATTGCCCTTTGGATACCAGAGACCCATCTGTGATGTTCCAATAAGATATATGAAAATTCTCTTCACAGCTGTTGCATGGGTTTCCTTGGGATATGATTAGAACCTGGCACACATACAGACACTGAACATAATGTCAGGTCTGCTAGCAGTTAAGTACAGCAGGGATCCAATCATTCTCCTGTACTGAGTAATGTCAAACATCTTCCCATTCTCATCCATGTCTAGTTTGGTTGCAGTAGCCATAGGTGTTCCCATTGGCTTGGCATTCTCCATTCCAAACTTCTTTAGCAGCTCCTTTAGATACTTGGATTGACTGAGAAAGATACCATCATCAAGCTGTCTGATTTGCAGTCCAAGGAAGAAGTTAAGTTCACCCATCATGGACATCTCGAATTCTCCCTGCATTAACTCAGAAAATTTCTTGCAAAGAGTTTCATTAGTAGCACCGAAAATAATATCATCAACATAGATTTGAACAATTAGTAAATCTTTATTTTCTTTCTTAGTGAATAAAGTTGTATCAACTTTGCCTCTATTGAACCCCTTTTCAATTAGAAAATTGCTCAGTCTCTCATACCATGCTCTAGGGGCTTGTTTTAAACCATAGAGAGCTTTCTTCAGTTTATAAACATGGTTTGATTTTGTAGAATCCTCAAAGCCTGGAGGTTGATCTACATAAACCTCTTCCATGATATATCCATTTAGAAAGGCACTCTTTACATCCATTTGATATAGTAAAATATTTTTCATGCATGCATATGCTAACAGTATTCTTATAGCTTCTAATCTAGCTACTGGTGCAAAGGTTTCTTCAAAATCAATGGCTTCTTCCTGATTATACCCTTTAGCAACCAATCTAGCCTTGTTTCTTATTATTGTTCTAGATTCATCAAGTTTATTTCTAAAAACCCATTTGGTACCAATGACAGAATGATTTTTGGGCCTAGGCAGTAAATCCCAAACATGATTTCTTTCAAATTGATTTAGTTCATCTTGCATAGCTAAAATCCAGTAACCATCAGTTAAGGCTTCTTCAGCACATTTAGGTTCAATTTGAGAAATGAAAGCGCAGTTGAGCATTTGATCCCTTAACTGTTTTCTAGTTTTGACTCTCTCTTGAACATTCCCTATTACTTGATCAACAGGATGATTCCTTTGATATCTCCAAGCTCTAGGGAGTTCTTGAGATGTTTCTTCATTGTTTTCTTCATCAAACTCTTGCTCTTGGATATCTTCCTCTGTGTTAACAGATTCAGATATCTTTGGAGGTTCAGTTTTACTTTTATCAGAAATGCCCAATTTTTCAAAGTTAAAAGCAAGATCATCCTCATTGGTAACATGTTTTGAAACAGTTTCATTTTCAATGAAAACCACATGCACAGATTCTTCTACCACATTTGATCTTTTATTATAAACTCTATATGCCTTACTCCTACTAGAATAGCCCATAAATATACCTTCATCAGATTTGACATCAAACTTACCCAGATTTTCTTTTCCATTGTTGTGAATGAAGCATTTGCATCCGAACACATGGAGATGGGACAGATTTGGCTTTCTTCCCTTGTAAAGCTCGTATGGAGTCTTCCCAAGGATTGGTTTGATGTAGGCTCTATTTATGATGTAGCTTGCTGTATTTACTGCATCAGCCCAAAACACTTGAGAGAGTTCTTTCTCATTCAGCATAGCTCTGGCCATCTCTCCAATGGTTCTATTCTTCCTCTCTACTACCCCATTCTGTTGAGGAGTCCTTGGAGCTGAGAAGTTGTGGTCAATCCCATGCTCATTACAGTACTCCAGGAAGTATGTATTTTCAAACTCTCCTCCATGGTCTGACCTGATTGACACAATAGAAATACCTTTCTCATTTTGCACTTTCTTAGCTAAGGTTACAAATGCATCAAAGGTATCACTTTTAGAGGAAAGAAACAATGTCCAAGTGAATCTAGAGTAATCATCTACAATTACAAGCACATACAGATTACCACCAAGACTTTTCACCCTGGATGGTCCAATTAAGTCCATATGCAACAATTCAAGTGGTCTAGTTGTGGTAACTACATTTTTAGTTTTAAAAGATGATTTATTTTGTTTCCCTCTTATGCATGCATCACATTCTTTGTCATTTTCAAAAGATATTTTTTGCAGGCCAGTTACTAGCTCATTTTTAACCAGTTTAGACAATTGATTCATGTTAACATGAGCTAATCTCCTATGCCACAACCAACTATCATTATCCTGACTAATTAAACATACAGAATCCAAGGGAGGAAGTTCATCAAGGTCAATAGTATAACAGTTACCATCCCTTTGAGCTTTGAGGATTACTTTGTGATCACTTTTTCTGATGACCAGGCAAAACTTTGAGTCAAACAGCACCCAGTTTCCTCTGTCACAGGTCTGACTTACGCTTAGCAAATTGTGGTTGAGGCCAATTACAAATAGCACCTCTTCAATGGATGTTTCTGGATTTTTCCCCACAATGCCAATGCCAACGATTTTGCCATATTGATCACCTCCAAAGGTCACTTTTCCTCCTTTCTTGTCTCTAAGGGTGATGAACTTCTCCCTATCTCCAGTCATGTGGCTTGAGCAGGCACTGTCTATATACCATTTGTTGTTCTTTTTAGCTTTGAGACAGACCTCTTCTTCCTGATCACTGCTGCATGAGGGATCGGCTTCTTCAGAAGCAAGTGCCATCAGGCAGATGTTGGTGATCTCATCCTTATCTTATTCTTCCTTATCTGAGCTGTTGCCCCATATTGAAGAGATGTAGGCTTTCTTCTTCTTCCCTTGGTCAGCAACTTTCTTTTCTCTTTCTTGCCTTTTGAGGAATTGAGGACAATCCCATTTGATGTGTCCTTGCTTCTTGCATTCATAGCAAGTCACAGGCTCTTTACGCTCTCTCTTGCTTTCACCAGCTGCTCCCTTCTTGAAGAATTTCTTGTTCTTCTTCTTGTTGTAGAATCTTCTGAATTTTCTGACCATCATAGCCAGAGTTTCTTCATCCAGCTCATCTCCTTCGCCAGATTCTTCTTCCTTTTCATCAGCAGCTTTGAGGGCAAGGCCTTTCTTCTTTCTGTCCAGCCTAGCTTCCTTGAGAGCTTTGATTTTTCCTTTATACTCCTCAAGGCTGCCAAAGAGAGCTGTGACAGAGGCCATTGATTCTCCTCTGGCTTCCTCTATTGCTGTCATCTTGGGCTGCCATTCTAGAGGAAGAGCTCTGAGTATCTTTCTTACTTTCTCAGACTGATTGTATTCCTTTCCTAGGCTCTTCAGTTGATTCACAATGAGAGTAAACCTCTTTTGGAGCTCCTTTACAGTTTCTCCTTCAGCCATTTTGAAGCTTTCATACTCTCCAATGCATGTGTTCAGTCTGTTTTCCCTGACCCCAGTTGTTCCTTCATGTGCAATCTGCAGAGTGTCCCACATCCCTTTTGCAGTGGAGCATTGTGAGACTCTGTAGAATTCGTCCTGGTTCAGGGCACTGACTAAGCAATGCTTTGCTTTAAAATTCAGCAGAACTCTCCTTCTGTCTTCTTCATTCCATTATGCTTCTAGCTTCTCTCTGTGTCTTCCATCTTCAGTTAGAGCCATTGGGATGAAATCACCTTTCTCAATGACTGACCAGATGTCAAGATCAATTGATTGGAGGTAGATCTGCATCCTTATCTGCCTGGTGGTCTGTTTGTGTTGTTCCCCTCAGGAAGTATGCTCTCTCCAAAGCCAGCCATCTTAATTCCCGGACTGTGAGATCCTTTGAATGGGAAACCAGTCTCTGATACCACTTGTTAGCAAAGCTGACTTCCCAAGAGGGGGTGAATTGGGAAGATTGAAATTTTTCTGCACAAAGTGAAATGGGTGAAGATAGCACAGTGTAATGGAAGCAACGTATAAAACAGAGCAAGCTGAAAGGTAAAGATAAGAAGTTGAAGACTCAGTAATTTATCCTGGTTCGGTCTATCCACTTGACCTACGTCCAGTCCTCAAGGCAACTCTTGAGATTTATCCACTATACAGCAAGAATTCAACGGGCTTCTTGCTATGCCACAGTACATGAGTATGCTCTGTTTCTGGAGCTCTCTCAAACACTCTAAGCACTTTCACAATGTACTTCCCAATCCCCTTGTGATTTCCCCTCACAAGTAAATCTGTCTTCCAGATGAAGAGTAGATTGTTTACAAAGATATAACTCTCTTGAATAGAGTAGATATGAAGATTAAAGTACAGATATTGAAGTTGAGAGGGTAAAAGCTCTTGAGAAGAAGTTTTGACAGAAATTCGGTATTTACAAGTTTTATTCATTACCCACAACTTCAAATGATGTTATATTTATAGATTTAGGTCTCAAATGTCCGTTAGAGACAAAATCTATCCGTTGGGAAAGTTATCCAACGGTTACTCTGAAAAACTATCCGTTTACCAACCGCATTTAATATTTCTGACATACTGAAATTCGAATTTTGGTTGGTCAACAGACGAATTTCGAAGGAACCGATGGTTAAAGCTTTCAACGTTACAGCACGAAGTTCGTCTGTTCATGAAGTGAAATTCAAATTTTGAAACTTACAAAACATTTTCACAATGTGACATACGAATTTTCAAGAAGAAAGTTTTTCGGTTAAGTGTGAACAGTGTTTTCAATTTTCTAGAGTGCCTTCGAAATTCAAATTTTGGAAGCCCAAAATTCGTCTGTTCCCAGTACGTGAAAAAGAGGCACAGTAGTTCACTTTCTTCGAAATTCGAATGTTGAAGAGTGAAGTTTGTCTGTCAGAGAGATTCATTTTCAGACTAACTTCATCATTCGAATATTGTAAGTTCTTATCATTCAGATGTCAATGTTTCACTTCAACAGACTCAAGAACTTAGCTTCTAAAATTCGAACTTCAATGTTCAAAGTTTGTCTGTCAGAGAGCAGCTTTGAAACTTAAATCATTCTTGATCTTAGATAAACTTTAACATGGTTTTAGACAAATTTCTTCTATTTTCTCAAGTTTTGTTTTGTCTGAAATTCGAATTTTGGAGATCCAAAGTTCGTTTGTTTCAAGGAAACTTCTTTCAGACTTAGATGAAAATTCGAATGTTAGGAAGCCAAAATTTGTCTGTCAGAGAGCATTTATCAAACTCAATTTCTTTTGATTTCAGATGCACTTTATCATAGTTTCAGACGAATTTCTTTGGTTTTCACAAACTTCATTTTACTTGAAATTCGACTTTTGAAAGTGTGAAGTTCGTCTGTTACCAAAAAGACTTCTTTCAAATTTGTATGAAAATTCGAATTTTGAACAACCAAAATTCGTCTGACAGAGAGCCATCTCTTCAGACTTATTCAGTTTTAGCTCGAAATTCGAATTTCCTAAAGCAAAGTTCGAATTTCCAACTTGACAGTTAAGTTTAAACTTTCAAACTTCGTCTGTTTGTGGGTGTTTTTCAAATAAGTCAAGATTTAACACAAAATCAAGGTTTGAAAACATCTTTTTCTCAAATCAAAATCTTTTACCCAATCACAACTAAAACTAAAGATCCTACAAAAGATCTAGCTGCAAATACTCTTCAAATTCTTCACTTGAAGCACTTTGATCTCCTTTGATATCTTCAATCCAAGCTGTTGGATGTTGGTTTGGAATCATCAAAACTTTTGATTCAACAAGAGATTGTAAAATTAGGAGAGAATTGGGTATGAAAAATCCCAATGAACTGTAAGTAAATCCTTGTCAAAATATGTTTTTAGAATTTCTAACATTAATTTAATTCTAACTTTAGCATCGGAGTGAGTTTAATTTAAGTTACAGGTGCTCCTCATAAGGATCAATGGCAATAAATCTGAAAAATGGAGTACACCAGAATGGAATAATCAAAAGGTAAAGAAGAAAGCAAGAAATCTGAGTTTTTGGATCCATTCTGTAACTTTATAAGATTAAAATTCGCATTTTAGATGTTTATTAGATGAATTTCCTTGATAAACTGTGTTTTTGAACAAGTCAGCATGCTTAACATTCGAATTTTGATGCCCATCAGATGAACTTCAGCTTGCTTTACACTATAACAGTTTTCGGTGGTCCTTCGAAATTCATCTGTTGGACTATGAACATTCGAGTTTTCAAAAACAAAGTTCCAATATTATCTTTTTCCAATATGAAGAATATACATATTTCCATTTCTCAAAATACTTATGTTGGAAACTCTTTACAAAATATTGAAATTTGAATTTCTGATTCAAAATTCGTCTGTTAAAGCATGCTTACATTACTGAATCTCTGAAAGATGAATTTCCATAAGCATAATTCATTTGTTGTTTGTTGTATTGATTATTGCTTGATGCCTGTTCTTCGAAATTCGAACTTGAAACAAAATTCGTTTGTTCATCTTGTGCTGCTTGGACCAAGCCTCTGTCAAATGAACTTTCAAAAGAAAATTCATCTATCAGTAAGCTTTGATGAATGGTTTAACTTTTAACTGCTCGAAGTTTGAATTTTGACCCCTCAAAGTTCGTCTGTCAGGTGGTTACTTACGTTAAAACTGACGGTTTTTCATTGAACAGACGCAACCCTATTCATCTCTTCTCTGAGTCTATTCAAATTCTCTCTTCAATACTCTTCAATTCTGACTGTAAATCTTCATTTTCCCATCGATTAAACTCTTTTTCGCATCCTAGAAACACATTCTCAACTTCATTTTGAATCATTCATTCACAGAAATGGCTCGAGTGAAAAATCCAGAAGTTGGAAAGGGAGAGTCTCTGCCAAAGAGAATTGTGAAATCCCAATATGCTTCAAAGAAAAGTGAGAAAGCGAAAAGAAAAGGGGAATCAAGCAAAGCCACTCCCTCCAAACGGCAGAAAACAACTCCAAAGGCTGAATCAAAAAAGGTTGGGCCTTCTTCATCGAAGAAAATAAAGCCTTTGGTCCCTGTTTATGCTATTGCTATTGCTTCCACCTCCTCCAGTACTGAGTTAGGAGAATATGAGCTAACCATATTGCCATTGTGGAGCAATGCTCATAGTTAGGAGGAATACACGACCAAGTTTGTGGGCAAGAAGGTAATCAAACCTCACTGTGTCAATATGGAGGAATTTTTAATCTCTAACAACTTTGATGCTAGGCTTTGGATGATAAGATACAAGAATTTGTTGGACATATTGAAGATATACAATGATGAAGTAGTCAAGACGTGGGATGCCCCTCTGAAATACAACAGCAAGAAAAGGAAGTGGGAGGTCCATCTGAGATCAAGGACCATCTGACTAACAGATGAAACCCTTAACGAGGTGTTAGAGATTCCAGGGCAAGATGGCCTTAAGATTGACATCACTGCCTTTGGGTATATGGATGAGGCAGAGACTGTTGATAAAGAAAGTGGCCCCTTTTTGAGCTACAAGGAGAGCACAATCCTGAACACTTTGTTCAGAAGAAAGAATAATAGGCCACCCATAAGCTTGCTGAAGCCCACTGACCTCAGTGCTCAAGTGAGAATCTAACACTACATAGTGTCTCGGATTATCTTCAACAAATGAGGTAGCTTCAACTTGATCACAAGGGCAGAGGCACGTGTAATGGCTGCAGTCATGCGTGGAAAGCTTATCAACATGGGACATATCATTCTCTAATGCATGATGAAGGCTAGGGATCAGAGGAAAGACTCTATACTTCCTTATGCAACAATCATCTTTAGGATCCTACAAATCATCTTTAGGATCCTACAATATGCTAGAATTAAGCATCTTGAGAAAGGGAAAGGAAAGCCTACTGAGATCTTCAAGGAAGAAGAGCTGCAAAGGATGAGGATAGAGAAGAAAGATGGAAGATGGATTGGAAAAGGAGCTGGAAAATCTGAAGATTGCTTCTTTGATGATAATGCCTCCCTGCAGCAAGAAGGTACCTCTGAGGCTCCTACAAGACCTACACCTCAGCCTTCTCAACATATCCTATCTCCATCTCTACCTACTCATATTCCATCTACTCCCTCCTCTCGTGCCAAGCCAACCAAGATCACTGAGTTGTATGATAGTTTGTCTACACTCATACTAAGCATTAGGGATGAGCAAAATGCTAAGTTTGCTCATCTGCAAGATCCGATCCACCAGTTGGCCTAGAACATAAAATTGGTTGCTGAAGCATATGAAGCCATTAGAAGTGCAATTCTTGCCACATCAGCTCTACCTCAGCCATGATTCTCTGAGCCTGTTATGTCTCCAACTCCTGAGCCTTCAAGCCCATTTGAGCTGGCCTCTCCTGTTCCTAATGTTGCTACACGAGACACTGAGACTCCTGGCACATTAAGCACACCACATGCCTCTAGCAATGAGGCAAGTCATGATCCTTCCTTGGACTATAGCATGGAGGAAGAAGGTCCTCAGGAAACAAGCTTTCATGAGCCCATTCCAGCAAATGCTCAGGATTCAATTCTTTCCTCTCAAGAATCTGAGCAAGTTGAGAGACTAGTGGCAGCCATCTCTACTTTACCATTCATGCAGGCTGCCCTAAATGAAGAAAGGATCATTGTGCCTTTTGTTGATTTGGAAGCCATTGCACACAATGCTATCTTGCAAGCTCAGAGAAAAAGGCTTGAAGAAATGTTTCATTCTCTTGACCCTACTCCTTCATCTCTCGCTGCATATGGTCTTTCAGAAGAACAAAGGGCTCAATTAGCTCTTTCCAGACAAGAGATGCAAGAGCTTCTTGAGGTCTCTAACGATGAGAATCCATGCCCTGAGCCTTCTGAACCCTCTCCATCACTTAATCCAGATCTGCCATTTGCTCTTGTGCCCCTCAAAGATGTTCTAATGTCTCAGATCCCTCCTCCTGCTGATTTTGTCCACCTTCCCAATGATGCCAAAAAGGGGGAGAAGAGTAAGCAAACTAGAAAGTCTACTGCAGAGCCTTCTGGAAAAACTTACAGCAAGAAGACCAAGTTAAAGAAAAAGTGATTAGAACTTATGCTTGGGTTCTCTTGTAGTGCTATATTATGTTTCTATTGTTTGTGTATTGTGTTTCTGTATTCTGTAATGTTTTGCATTGTTGTTTCTTGTAAAGTGACATTTGATGAAATAAAAGAATTCCTTGGTTGCAATGAACTGTTCTTGTTGGACTTTGAATGAGTTAATAAATCTCTTTATTTGATATACTATACATGATATCTTTTGGATTATAATGCATATGTTAATGGGGAGCTTGTTAAAGCAAACCCAAGTACAAATCTAGTTTGTAAGTTGTTTTATCATCATCAAAAAGTTGGAGAATGTTGAATCAAGTGTTTTGATGATTTTAAATCAACCTTTAAGAGCTTGGAATAAAGATATCAAAGGTGCACAAAAGGTTTCAAGTGAAGGAATTCTGGAGAAATCAGTGCAAGAATAGATGTAGAATGTTTAGTAATGTTTTAATTTGAGTAAAATACTTTGATTTGGTGAAAAGATGTTTTAAAACCTTGATTCTATGTTAATTTATGGAATATTTGAAAAACACCCACCAACAGACAAAGTTTGAAAGGTTTATACTGATCTGCTATTTTGAAACTTCGAACTTTGGCTTTGGAAATTCAAGTTTCGTATTGAAAATGAACAAGTCTAAAAAGAGGCTTCTCTGACAGACGAATTTTGACTTGAGAAATTCGAATTTTGATACGTGTGTGAAAAGAGCTTTCTCTGACAGACAAACTTTGGCTTTTGAAAATTTGAATTTAAGATAAAATGCAACCTATGAAAATTAAAAATATTCGTTTGAGAATATGTCAAAGTTCATCTGAAACCAAGTTTAGATTGGGCTTCAAAATTGCTCACTGACACACAAACTTTGAACATGAAAATTCAAATTTCAGAAAAGAAGCTTGTGAGTCTGTTATAATGATATGTTGACATACGAATGACAATATTCATAAATTCGAACTTTGACATAAGTCTGAAAAGAGGTCTCTCTGACAGATGAACTTTGCACTTTGAAAATTTGAATTTCAAAAAGTTGAACTATCGTGCCTTATTAAACCAGCTACTGATAGACGAATTTTAGGTTCCAAAATTTGAATTTCGAAGGCACTATAGCAAAATGAAATTATTGTTCACACTTAACAGAAAGACTTTCAACTTGAAAATTCGTATGTTACAACATAGAAACATTTTCCAAAGATCAAAATTTGAACATTGCTTCATGACAGACGAACTTCGACTATTCAACGTTGAAGTCTTTAACCTTCGGTCTCTATGAAATTTGTCTGTTAGGCAACCAAAATTTGAATTTTAGAATGTCAGAAGCATTAAATGCCGTTAGTTAATGGATAATTTTTCAGAGTAACCGTTGGATAACTTCTCCAACGGATAGATTTTGTCTCTAAAGTATAATTAAGACCTAAATCTATAAATATAACATCATTTGAAGTTTTGGGTAACTATTTTTAACTTTGTATATACTGAAACTTTGCCAAATCATCTGCTTAAAGTCTTTTACTCTCACATACTTCAATATCTGAACTCTAACTTTTATATACACTCTGATTAAGAGAGTTTATTCATTGTAAACTATCTTATCTTCAACTGGAAGAAAGATTTTCTTGTAAGGGGATATCACAAGGGATTGGGGAAGCACTTAGTGAGAGTGCAAAGAGTAAAAGTGTGAGCTCTAGAAACAGAGCATCAACGCTGTACTGTGGCATTTGCAAGAAGCCCACTGAATTCTTACAACATAGTGGAAAATCTTAAGTGGTAGCTTGAGGACTGGACGTAGGTCAAGTTGAGAGACCGAACCAGGATAAATATTTGAGTCTTCTCTTTCTTACTACTACTTTTATTGTTTATTCATTTTTACTCTGTTTTACTATCACCCTTTGCTTTCTTCACTTTCTTGACATTTTGCAGAAAAGTTTTAATCTTCCCAATTCACCCCTCTCTTGAGAAGCCAGCTTATCTAACAAGGTTAAAGGGATCAATGTGAAGAAAACTTGATAGCCAAATGTAGTAAAATGCATGGTGTAAAGAAAAGGCATTGTAGACCCCACAAGAGAAGGAAATGTTAAAAAAAAGTATGTAGACCCCACATTTTTACTGTTTTGGATATGAAATTAAATTAAAAGCATATCCAAATTTAGTTATATCCAGTATCCATGAAGTAACAAAATATTGTAAAAGTAACTTTATCAGTTCAGGTATAGAACAAATCAATATAGGATATATCTAGATTGAGAAAAATATGTAGTATTTTGCTCTCTCTCTCTCTCTCTCTTACCTAAAGGAGGATGGCTGGAAGAGGAGGACGCCAGCTGGAGCCACCAACAGATGATTGTTGGTTTCATGGAGGTGGGTAGAATGGCTATAAGGTTTGGAGTATGGAGACCGAAGGGAGTAGAGATGATGTTTGCGTTTTGGATATGATTTTGTAATATATAATATCTATAGACACACTTATATAACCTAATAAAAAATATTTAGACAACATTAAAAATGAGAAGTTCATCAAAATATTAAAATGAATAAAAATGTGAAAACAAATAAAAAAAGGGGAAAATTGGAAAAAAAAAAACTAAAACAATCAAAATCTTTGGAAAATGAGACCAAGATTTAATTTATTTCTAAGTTAAGATAAAATTTTTTTTAAGTGAGAATAGAAAATTTCCAAGTTAGAATGTAATTTTTTGGTATAAAAATTTTCTATTCTCACTTAGAAAAATTCTATCGTAATTGAAAACAATGTGAACTTTGGTTTCATTTCCTAAATATTTTATTTTTTTGGTATCAAAATCCAATTCTCCCTAAACAATTATAAATTAGTGACAAAATTAAGAAAATGCTAAGTTTTTTTAATAGGAAAACTATATATGACACTTGTTAAATGTTACCTATGTGAAGCATTTGTTATAGGGAATAGTTTCCCAATGTTAAATTAAGATAGATTTTGTAGGCTATTCTAAAATAATAATAAAAATATGTAAAAAACAGCATAAAAAATTAAAAGATAAGAGTAGAATAAGAATGAAACAGCACCAAGTTTTTTTTATAGGAAAACTATAACCAACATTTATTTAATTTTACCTATACTGAGTAGCTGATAAAGGGAACAATTTTTAAATGGTGCATTAAGTGTGATGTTATACGCAACATTTCTCTTTGTTGGCTATCCTAAAATTATAATACGACAAATGAAAATGTTGCCTAGTAGGCTATAAGCAACAATTCCCAATTGTTACTAGGTGTTGCTTAAAGTCGAAATAAAAAGGTATCGGTAGAAAAACATTGTGTATTCCTATTTTAGGCAACATTTTTTAATTGTTACAAAGAAAACTGTTGCCAGAAGTCAAAAGTATTGTGTAGAAATTGTTTTTCAACTTAAATTGGATTGATAAATTCATACGAATTCAATTAACTTCTAAACAATATTATGTTAAGTTCAGTTTGTCAAGAGCTCTGTTTTGATAGGATTTTAAAAAATATCAAAATTACTTGAGGTAAAATTATAATTTTTAATTCTTTCAGGACCTTTCTTGTAATTTTTTCCAACGACTAAATTAAATAAAATTCTTTACTTTAAGGGACTACAATGCATATAATTTTTATTTCTGTAGGTAAAAATATAATTTTCTCATTTTCCATTCTAACATGAGAAAATGACATTTTTACCATTCTTCATCTTTTTCTATGTCTCTTCATTTCCTATAATTCTACATGTATTTTAAAATATCCTCTAGTTTTATCTTCTACATTACTTAATATCTAGTAAAAATTTATGATATTACATAGAAAGTTTAGAAATTGATGTATTTTCCACTTATGATATTGCCAAAAATTTATGAGGAAGAAATTGATTTTATAGTAAACAAATATGCCCTTCATTTTTCTTTTCTTCCTCTATCCGCTACTTATGTTTTTGAAACCTTTTTTATCATTTTGAGAGGTTGCCAATTTGAATTGAATTAAGTTTAACTAACTACTAATTAACTAAAATTTTTTGAAGTGAAGAGTTTGTAACCAAAAACATGTTAAATATTATCTTTGTTAAAATTTTTTTTTTGTCATCTCTATTATATTGTTTGCATGTTTTCTTTATAATAGGATTCATGAATAATTATGTAATATTTATTCTAAAAGTCTCTAGTTGATCATTATTGTAGGAACAATGATGAATTAAGACTAGTGTGATCTTGATTGATGATCATGTATAAAGATACTAATCAATATCATAGCCACATTGTTAAAGACTAAGGTGCTAGACTGATCCACCATAGGATAGCTTTATGGACGAAGTCATCAGTGTATCTCATATAAAGTTGTGTCATTTAATCCTCAGACCTGAGATTTCCATAGATTTCTACATAAGAAATATTGTATCTTGGGATAATCAGACGTTACTCTTTAACCAGATGATAATGTAGGTTATGTTTAGGTATAGTGGGATCCATGCAGTAGATGTTGAATGATCAAGATGTGATTCGTCTCTCTTATTACAAGAGAGATATCTCAGGGTCCCACAATAGAGTAAAACTTAGAAAATGCACGGTCATGCTCAAATGAAAAAGTTTTCATTTGTTTAGTAGTCAAGCTTAGAATTGTTTAATTTGGTTGAGTAATATGGGGTTGATGGTTCCATATCTCATGTTTAATTTAGATATTGTGTGACAAAAAGGGACATGACACAATCAATAAGATATATTGTATTGGATCACTGATCTTCATATAATTTAGGTAATCATAATGTTTTACTTGAGAACTCAAATAACTTGTGGTTTGAAAGAAATTTCAGACCTATTGCCAATATTATATGAACCTATAGGGTCTCACACAAGAATGGGTATGATGCGAATTAGAATGTTCAGATTCACTAAATCTAGAAAAAATATCCACGTTCAATATATTTCTCCATTTTAGATGTTTTCCTATTTTAGAATAGAATATTTTAGAATATATTTCTCTTATTTTGAATAAAAGAATAGTATTCTATTGGTAATAAGAATATTTTAAAATGTTTTCAAATTTAATTAGAAGAATATTATTTTATTAAATAATAAAATAATAGTTTATCTCTCTTCTGTAAGGTGGTAGGAAAAATTAATATATATATAAATATATAATATAGTATTAATTTCAATATATGTATGAGATATATATATTTCATTTAGTTTAAATAAATGTTGTTTAAATCAAAGGAAGATAATGTTTGATTTAATTTCAATGGTAAATTTAAATTAAACAAATATTGAAATTAATTTAAATAATATATTTGAACTAAATATGATCTAATTCAAAATAATGTATTTAAATTAATAAGGAAATATATCTCATTTCATTTAAATAATGCATTTACATTAAACAAAGATAATATTTTATTTAATTTAAATGTTAAATTAAACATATATGTGGATTAATTTAAATTATATATATTTAAATCAGACATGATCTAATTTAAATTATATATATTTAAATTAATGGATAAGTTAGTGGATAGATTAATTTAAATAAAGTAGTTAAATTGATTATTAAATTAATATTAATTTAAACTTACTTGATAAGTTAGCAAGTATGGATTATTTTAATTAAAGTATTTAAATTAATATTTGAATTAATTTAACTTAAACTTGCTTGGAGATAAAACAATATTTAATTTAAATTAAATGTAACTATACTGGAAAGAAAGCCACTTTGTGACACCTTAACTTTTAAGTACTTTTTCTGTGAATATTGCCTCATTTAGATGGAGTATGAAGGCTTATGAGACCTTAAACCAATTGAAAACTTAAAATTGTAAAATTTTTGTCTTTGTGTATTGTTTACCGTTTTGCACAGAAAATTTTACAAATCATAACTAAATATAAAAAATTATATCACTATATTTCAAGTCTTTAAAAATAGCTTACATCCTGAATTTCATGAGAAAAATATGAAACTAGAATTTAAACATGTTAATTTGTATAGTTTACTCATCTAACTTTACTGTTTATTTCTGCTCCCAATTTCTATTTAGTTTTTGAGCCTAGAATTTAAAACTATATTTATTTTGTACATTTATTTTATTTATACAGGGCAGATCATTATCATAATGGTAAGCAGTCAGAATAAACCTTTACTTAAATAGTTTTAGAAAAACATGTATACTTTTCATTATATAGCTCGAAATACATTCAAACTAGTGGCACATCATTCATAAGACATAATTCTTTTCATTGATACAAACCACTGAATTTTTAGAGCATTACAAGATTTTATATTGTCTTTTAAATCAAACAGTGTTCCCAATAAATTTTTAGTATTTTTGAAACTATCCAGTTTTTTTACCTTATCTTTGAAAATTCACATCCTTCGTCACACTCAACCAATTGCAGTGTAGTTTTCCTTCTTGGAAAGCCCGATCTACCTACCTTTTAGGCATATAAGATACTTGTGTGCTATGCCTTGTTTTGGATAGATTAACTCTGTCAACCTTACAGCCTATGAAATGGACATTATTATGCCATAACTTGTATAGCAAATTTTATAATTATAATACATCATTGAATTTCATCCATACTTCATACCAAACATCATATATGGTACATAGGGATATAACTAAATCACCACACAGAATTTATCCTTCATACATGAATTTATACATACTCTCAAAACATAACATAATAACTTGCAAAATTAAATTATTCATCACTTTCTTCCTCCTTTACTTTATGTCCTCCTCGGATCTCTTGCATTGCTTGACCCTAACATGGTTCGTATTTGAGAAATGAGATTATGAAAATCTCAGTAGCAAATCTATTTCATGTATTCATACCATTGTGTATGCCATAAATACGTCATGAAATCACATTAAAATATAAATTGGTATAGTGTTCCATAAAAATTTCAGCAAAGTTTTTCCTTAGAAAATAGACATCCCATGGTAAAAACACTTACATAAAAATAGACAAAACCAATCTCAAACATCAAATCACAATATAGCAATCATATGCCATCATGGAAAACATAATAAAACAACATAGAGTAATAAATAGAAATTTGCTACCTTGATGCTTTCCTTTACTTTACTACTTGATTCCATGCTTTCCAATAGCTTTCTTAGACTTCCTCAAGTCCTAAAGACACATTAAATAGCATCCTAATCAACTAAATCATAGGATTGCTTCACAAAATGTTGATTGAACTCTAAAATTTCATACAGTTTGTTTTAGTCTTTTCCATGAAACCAAGACTTATTGTTAAGGAAATCCACCATGAGGAATCCATTTTTGATATCAAATTCATGAAAATCTCAATCCCTCATGGAATTTTATACTAGCCAAAAACAGGACTCAAAAGAAAATAACTGATTTTTCATATATTTGCTTCAAAATTTACTCAAGCTTGCCTTTCATGTAATTTCTCATGCTTTCTCTTAGGTTTCATGCAAGAAAACACTTTCCCTCTCTTTTCCCATGCTTATGCCAAAATTTAAGTTCAAGAAGAAGGAGGCAAAAACTTAGCTAAGCCATCTCAAGCTTTAAAGAAAACTATAATGAAGTTGAAGATAAACTTACCTTGATGCTTATGTCTCCTATCTTTCTTTTCTGTTTTCAAAAGCTCTCTCCCTCTCTTATGTAGCACGTAGGTTAGTCAAGGAGAGAGATGAACTAAGGGTCTTAACTTGCCTAATTAGTTGGTTAGATTATGATTAACCTTGGTTGGCAAAAATCAACTCATTCTTCATTAAGTTTCCTAGGAAATTAATTAAATAATTCCATTCCTCACATGCTACAGATTGGGGCGCCACTTTAGGTAAGAGAGAGAGAGCATGGCCATTCTCTCCGCCTCCATGAAACCAACAATCATCAATTGGTGGCTCTAACTGGCATCCTCCTCTTCCAGCCATCCTCTTCCTTCTCCAGTCATCATCCTATCGATCCCTTTTTCTCGTTGCGAAGAATCTTGGGGAGGAAAAATTTCAGAGTGAACTTGAAGTCAAAGGAGAATGGCTTCACAATCGCAATCTTACAAGAGGCAATTCGAACTCTAAGTCATAGATTTGCAAGCAAGACATCCTCTCTAACTCAACTCTTTTCCCCTTCTTTTTACTGATTAGAATCAGGATTGGGGGTGATTTTTGATTCCAAATCTAGACAGATTTAGGATATAGGGATGA
Organism: Adenanthera pavonina; assembly: GCA_026686845.1. NCBI lineage: Eukaryota > Viridiplantae > Streptophyta > Magnoliopsida > Fabales > Fabaceae > Adenanthera > Adenanthera pavonina. The sequence goes on along the minus strand of JAIVEN010000005.1, from coordinate 19,439,871 downwards.
TAGTGATTTGAGCAAGTTAAAGGGGTATTTTATACTTTTATAATCAAGTTAATTTCATTTTTAATATGATTGGGTGATTAGACTGTGTGTATTTGTCTATTAGACCTCCCTTTGTACTATTTTTTGTTACCAAAAGGTGAGCTATTGAAGGTGGAATTTCAAAGGAAAATCGCGAACTGAATGAATTTTGTGCTTGTATTGTAGTAAGAAATATAAAAGAAAGGTAAGTTATAATCTTTTATGGGTGAGAAGCTGAGATAGTTTATGAGTATGAATTATTTCCTCCTTTGATATTATCTCCTCTGATCCTGTTAGGTGAAGTAGTTATATGAAAAGGATTATGATGTTGACTAGTATTGCCTAATTTAGTTGCTATGTGGCTATGCCTGTGGAGTTAACTGACATCATTGTGTCTAAATTTTCTTTGTAGGATAATGCTAAAGTTTCTTGAGAAATCCAAGTGTAAGTAATTTTATTAAACAATTTACAATTTGTCCATTTAACTAACATTCTTTGAAGGCCTATTAGGCTATGTTAAACTGCTTAAAAAGCTCTACTAGTTGGCCCATTTAACTCAATTTTAGACAATTTCAGTATTATATTGATTCAGCTCAAGTATGAACTTATTTCATGTTCTTGCTAAATTATGAGATAAATTATCTAACCTATAAACCTGGCTTTATCATTTTATTTCAACCTTTAGAATTGAAAGATTATGAGAAAATTTATCTATTGCAGAAGAAAAAAAATCTCAGTATCCTTCTTTAATTAAAAATTGAAAAACTAATCCTTTTCAAATTGATGGTGCTTATAATATGCCAAATAACTAATCATCACAACAATTGAAGATATGTATAAAAATAGGAGAAAAGCTTATGCACATGTCTATTGAGGTAGGTACAGAATAAGATGCATATACTATCTTGCATAAAGTTACTTTGTTACATTTTAGTCATTCTTTATGCTTGTCTACTTTCAGATGAATAATGAAGCAATGTATTTGCATGATTAAATTGTAGATTGATTGAATAACGTGGAGAGTCTAAAATCTTCTTAATGTCATATTGTCTTAGATCTTGATCACACAATGGTATGTTTTATGCATGTCTATCATTGTAGCTATGATACTTTGTTATGTTTTAAAGATGATTTCATTATAGAATATGATCCATTAAACAAGTTTAATATATTAAAGCAAAGTTTTTCACCATTCGTCAATGCTTTCCATTAAACTACAATCAATGTATGCTAAGCGAGAGTTTTTCTATTACTATGAACATCTGGAAATTGATCTTGCATCCTAAGGAAATTAAGGGGGGGAAATGGTGCAGGTTTTCTAGCCTTGGATCTAGAGGAGAAAACTTGCTTACGTTAAACACAAGCACGTAATATTGGGACTTCAGAAACATTTAAGGCAGCATACATTGGGAAGGTTGCTAGGAGAAGATGGTGAACCTGACAAAGAAATAATCAGCAAGATTTTTTCTCCTTTTTGCTTTGACAGGACACATACTTCCTAAAGCACTTTGTTGTCTTCTTTTCATATTTAGGTCCATATGATGTTGGCAGTAGGCCAATGATACTATTGGATCCACAAGTCACAAGTGGCTTCTAGCAAGACATTGTGACTACCCAAATCATAAGATTGGTGATCTGATGCAACCTGCCATATAACCTTATCATATCCCTTTTGTCTCACGATATATAGGTCAAGTATGAGGCATGAAAATGTCATCCTCATCTTACTTGACCATCACTTTCTCGATCTTCAAGCAGACTGACAGAATAAATGGAAACTCTTTCATTCGAGCACGGCCATGCATTTCTCAATCTCACTCATTGAGGGTCCCAAATATATCTCTCCATTAATTGGAGGGACAAATTCCATCTTAACTATTCATCTTTCTCTACATGAATTCCACTATGCCCGGTTATAGCCTTTATAATCTCCCGATTAAAGGTGACTTTTGACTATGTCAAAGTACAATATTCCCCATGGAGGAAGCCATGGTGATCTCAGGTCTGAGGGCTCAGTGGCATAGTTATATATATATGAGATAAGCTTATAACTTGATCTATGCAGCTATCTCATGACTGGTCGATGCAGCGCCTATTCCCTAACAGGTGCTTATGATTTTGATTTGTATTTTCATATATAATTAATCCATAATTATCAATCAAGATCATACTAGTCTTAGTTTATCATTGTTCCTACAAAGATGAATGACTAAGGGACATTTACGATAAAATGATTTATTCAAGGATATTATTATAAAGAAAAAACATGCAAACAATATAATAATGTAATAAAAAGAAAAAAAAACACCTTTTTCATAATGAAGTATAATGTTTATAATACAATAATTAGTCTAGGACACAATCTCCAATAGTAAGTGGCATTACCATCATCTTCTTGTCTTACCATCCATATTTCCTTCTTCCATTTTGTGATTTATTATGTTTCTATCTAAGTTTTAAAACAAAAAAAATGAAATTGTTGTTGTTGTTGTTTGAGTGATCGTGTGTTGTTTAGTTTTTTTTTCTAGAATATTTAGAAAGCAAAAAAAAAATTTTGTGCAAAATTAAAAAAAAGGAGTAGTGGTTGGCTACTTCAACAAAAAAAGAAGTTACAAAAAAAAAAGAAGAAAAAAATTCGAAATTAAAAAAGTGAGACTTGTTGTTAGAAAGAGAGAGAGAGAGAGTAGAATAGTAGTAAAAAAAAAGGAGAAAAATTTGAAAAAAAAAAATTTCGTGGTTGAAAATTCCAGATTTGAGCTTAGACTAATTGGGAACAATTGCCTTGATTGGTGTTTCCTATTTTATGATTGATTGATTTACAAATACAGTATAGTTGCCTAATTTTATTGTTCTTGCAATACAAGTCACATTGGGTTTCCAAAATTTATCAACTTGGGTGGTAAGAATCAAGAGCTTGATTGGTAATTGTACTTTCGTATTTTGCTTCCTCTTTTGTTTCCTAGTTTCTATTCCATTTCTGCTAAAGCATTAGTTTCCCATTTTTTTTCGTTGATTCTACTTTCCTATTTCCTTCTCTTCTTAGTTTCCTAATTTTGTTGTGTCTTTCTTATAAAATAATATTGTTTCTATCCAGATTTTTTGTTTATTCCTTTCTTCCATAATATCACACCAGCTGTCCTAATTTAATCTCCCCATATTTCTTCTTTTGCTGCACATTTTCCTATGTCTCATTTTGGTGTACGTTTTTTCTCCCTTGAAATCCTTATTTGTGCACATTATTCTCGCTATTAGTTGGTCCCTTTTGATTCTTGGAGAATTTAAATTTCGGGACTTTAGCTTTGTGATTGCTACTAATCATATATACTTCTCCTTTTGATTTGTTGGAATTGATTAAAAACACTATAGGGAGCAAGTGAGTGGTAAAAGGTAAGAGTGTTTGACATCATTGAAAAAGCCAATCTTTTTGTGTAAAACACGAATGCTGCTAAATTTTTTGAGTGGAAACACAAGAGAAGAGTGTGTGAAGTCCCTATTTCTTTTCTCTTTGTTTTATACTAGCATTTCAGATTATAAATATGGATGTTGGAGAATTTGATCTTAAGGCTTTGAATGGAGAGCCCTTCATTAGAACATGGAATGAAATGAGAGTACTCTTGAGGCAAAAATACATGTCATCCGAAGCTAGAAGTGTTGGTGAACATCCTGTGGTAGTGCAAGTTGTTGTTGGAGTTAATCCAAATTCTAGAGCATGTAATTCCCACTTGGAGAAAGTTAATCAAGTGAATGGGTTTAATAAGTTTTGGTTTTAATTAAGTTTTGTTGTGTTCCATTTTGTCCCTATTTCTTTCTCTATGTGTCCCCTTACATCTTCGTTCCATTTGAATCTTGTTGGGTCAAGTTTGTGCCTAGTTATTTGCTGTAGAATATTGGTGAGATTGATTTAAAGGAAAGTTCAAATTTTTCTACAGCAATGGCTGAAAATAAGATTTTTGACCCAGGAGCAATGCTATGGTTGGAAAGGCTTAGAGGAATATTTAAAACAAATTTGTAGCCAAGGGAGAAAGTGATGTCCTTCAAGTTCATGGAAGGATTAAAGCAAAGATACATCAATCAGGCTTGAAAGGTAAGTATACTCCTTATGATCTATTTGATGCTTGTAATTGTTCCCTTTCTTTTCATGTAGATTATGGAGATTCGAGGACGAATCCATTCGAGGAGGGAGGGAATAATAGAGTAAGGGCTACATATGACTTGCAAGAGTTTGGAGAGAAGCTTGGAGAGCTTGGAAGACTTGATCAAAGTGCAGAACATAAAGCCCAACCATGGAGAGATAAAGATCCATTGCAAGGTTTAGGTGGGACAAAGTCAAGAGCAAGGAACCAAAGTATTGAAGTGATTCAAGAACTTTATGGATTATAGCTTATTCACTTGATTAAAGTTGTAGCCCAAAAGAAGCTTGCAAGTGTGATCATCAACTTCAAAATACAAGTTTCAGATCCAAGCTTAAGAAGAGCCCATTGGAGGAGATTACTTAAAAGATCATGTGCTTCACTAAAAGAGCATGTAACTTAAGCATTAGTGAGCTTAATTTATTTTAATTTTGTTTTTATTAATTATGGGCTAAACTTAAGTAATTAATAAAGCCCAATTGAATAGTTAGTAGTCTTTTTGATAGCCTACTTTGTAAATAAACATATCATGTGCCAAATATGTGATTTCATTAGTGTGTTGACATGTTTATCAGGGTTTAGGCATTATTTTTATTATTTTCTTTGAATTTTTGTCATTTATTTTTAGAATTTTATTTTATTAGTTTCTTAGACTCATTAAGAGTATTATTTGAGGCCAAAGACTCCTAATTCCATTAGGATTACTTGAGCCCAAAATAATTAGGTTTTCTAGGCTCATTAGGTTAATTTTTCCATTTTGCCTATTTAAGGCCATATGTTATGAACGTTTTTGGAGGATGATGAATGATAATGAATTTTAAATAACTTATATTCTTCTTTTGTGAGGCTTTTCTTGTTCCCTTGTGTTCTTGAGAAACTCTGACTTATCAAAGGGAGTGGTTCCCCTTTGTGGCGTCCCATGGCTACGTTCAAAGAGACGGTTCTGTTAGGGTCTTATTCCATTAACTAACACTTATTCCTTTTATCTTTATCTATTTTCCTTCATTGTTATTGTCCAGACTTGCTTGAATTTCAATGTCAATTTCAACCCCCTTTTGTGTGAGTTTTTGGATGATTTATGAGCCAATCTTATACTTTAGAATCTCAGCTTTCATCTTGTTTTGGAAGCACTCAAATCCTAGTGTTTGTTGGTGAGATGCATCGAATTCAATAAAGTCGCACATTCCAGAATTTCCAGTTCGTGTTCTTCAATCTTCTTGTTGTCAATGTCTTTGTGCTTGATTCTAGCCGATCCCATGGTGACATCCAGATTGTAGAAGGTTCCTTGGACGGGTTCCAAGCGGGTCTTTCATCATTCAGTCAAACTAGGGTTTAGGATAGGAAGGGAATTTTAAAATTTTGACCATAAAAATGGATTCTTTGGATCCAAAATAGGTAAATGCAAGTATGTTGTACAAGAGAAATCAAGAGGAATGCAAAATAGAAAATTTAGGGTTTATGCATACTTTGTGAGAAAGGCCATGAAATCAGTAGCTTATGGCCTTATTTTGTGTTGCATTAGGGTTCAAGAAATTTGTGGAAGACTAAAGAAAAGGTATACAAAGCTTGGAAGGCAAAGGATTAGCATAAGGTAGTTAATTTCCCTTACTTGCATTATATTGTCATAAATGTTTTCAATGTGTTTGATACTTTATCATATGATGGGATTGTTGTTTTGTGATGTTTTATTGTTGTTGGCTGAGTTGTATTGAAACCACGGGATGTCTATTTCTCAAAATGCAACTCTACCAAAAATTTTATAAAATCATATGACTTAATTATGCCAAATTGTTTGAATAAATTGTTCTTGATATTCCATGCTAAATGTGATGATATGATTGCATGTATGGGTGTTAATTATTGAGATTCTTTGAATCTCATTCCTTCCGCATGCTAACTTTGTTTAGGTCCAAGTTATGGCAAGATTGCTCAAGAGGAATGAATAAGGCAAGGAAAGACAAGTTGATAATTAAGATGTTTTTGCTCCAAATGGTCTTCTATTTTAAAGTTCTATAAATTCACATGTTTAGTGTTAAATATGTACATGGAGATGATCATGACCATTTAGGTCCTAGGTAATGTGTAACATGATATGAAGACAAGATATTGTCATGTATGTACTTTATGAATTTTATTTTACTATGTTATGGGATGTAAATGGTCAATGGGACCTTTAGTTAGAGATCTAGTTACTGTTTGCACATTTTTTTGTTTAATATATGATCATTATATATGGATGGAAACTAGATAGAAAGAGATTTAATATGGTCCAAAGAATACTTAATTTGTATGTCTACTGATTTTATATGATTTTTCAAATTTGGTCAAAAAATCAAGAATTTCAGAAAATGACCAAATAAACAGTAAAAGTTTTTGAAATTTACTGTATCAATTGGCCTAATCAATTCTCTAGTTCATATTTTTTTCATGTAGACAATGTTCTTAGATATTTTCATAGACTTGAACCACTTGTATACAATTTTTGTAGAATTAGTTATAAATTTTCAAAATTTACCTAGTAAAAGGATAGTTACCAAATGAATAGTATCAAATTTATTGAAATCTTTTTTGGTGGCTTGTAAGTGATTCAAGCTTACTAATGGACTTATTTATGACCAATAACAAGGAAATTGAGCCTAAAATCCAGGTGTTATAATTTTGGTATTAGAGCAAGGTTTAAGCTCTCAAAGCATTGAGTTTAGATTAGAGTATGTTAAGTTTTGAGAAGAGGAACATATTATGTATTATTATTCCTTTGAGATAATCTATTAACTAGTTATTGTGGAACCAATGTCTACATCCACAAGTAGCTCAGTTGTGGACTTATTTGCAGAGCCTGAGGTAATACCGGAGGGATATTATGTTGAAGAAAGCATAGGTTTGAATAGTATGCCATCAGGTAGTATCATAGGGGTACCTTTTGAAGTTGGACCATCTCACCAGGAGCCTATGGCATTGAAGCTGGTACAGGTTGACTCTATGATGAAGGACCCTCTACATGAGAGAAGCGTAGATGGGTTTTCTAATAGACCCAGATAATACCCCTGATGACAGACCTACAGATGTTGAGTATATAGTTTACAGGAACATATGCAGGTATTCTAAGGAGTACGGGGCATATTTCGAGGGACTAGGTAGAGTGTTGGCTTTCATAAATATAGTATCACAAGTTTAGCAGTTCTTGGAAGAATAGGGTAACTAGTATTCCGAGTAGCTTTAGATAGATACCTTGGTCAACAAGATACTGAATAGTGAGTTCTATACTGCCATTAAAGCAAATCTAGAAGAAAGAGAATTCTAGAACTTGGCCGAGTGTGTTAAGATTTATTACATTTAAGAAAAGGCCAAAAACAAGAGACAAGAAGAAAAAGAAAAGAAGAAGGATAAAGGGAAGCAACCAGCGATAGAGAACCTTGAACTTCCAGAAATGCCAAATCTTGATGCTTTGGAGGTAGTTGAGATTGTGACTGAGTTGTATATAGAGAGTCACTGGAGTTATTGAGATACCCTAATCATTACTTTCCTGGATGTAGTACAGGCTTATAGAGATTATAGGAGTCTCAGGGCCGTCATTTCTTTGAACCTGCCAAGATAGTGTTGAAACAAGAGTTTTGATGATCCCAAACCAACATTCAAGAGCTTGGATTGAAGATATCAAAGGAGAGCAAAGCTGTTTCAAGTGAAGATTTTCTGAGTACTTGCTGTTAGATTTTTTGTAGGATCCTTTGTTTTTGTTATGACTGGGTAAAAGATTTTGATTTGAAGAAAAGAAGTTTTCAAACTTTGATTTTATGTTAAAACTTCAAATATTTGAATAACACCCACAAACAGACGATGGTTGAAAAGTTTAAGCTAAACTGTCAAGTTGGAAATTCGAACTTTGCCTTTGGAAATTCGAATTTCGAGCTAAAACTGAATAAGTCTGAAGAAATGGCTCTCTGTCAGATGAATTTTGATTGTTCAAAATTCGAATTTTCATCTAGTCTGAAAAGAGGCCTTTTGCTAACAGACGAACTTCACACTTTCAAAATTCGAATTTCAAGTAAAATGAAGTTTGTAAAAACCAAAGAAATTCGTCTGAAACTATGATAAAGTGCATCTGAAATCAAAATGAAATTGAGTTTGATAAATGCTCTCTGACAGACGAATTTTGAACTTCCAACATTCGAATTTTCATATAAGTCTGAAAGATGCTTCTTTGCAACAGACGAACTTTGAGTCTTCAAAATTCGAATTTCAAACAAAACAAAACTTGAGAAAATGGAAGAAATTCGTCTGAAACTATGTTAAAGTTCACCTAAGATCAAGAGTGATTTACTGCTCTCTGACAGATGAACTTTGAACATTGAAATTTGAATTTCATAAGCTAAGTTCCTGAGTCTATTGAAATGAAACATTGACATACGAATGATAAGAACTTGCAACATTTGAATGATGAAATTGGTCTGAAAAGAGTTTCTCTGACAGACGAATTTCACCCTTTTAAAATTTGAATTTTGAAGAAAGTAACCTACTGTGTCCCTCTAAACGTTCAATGGACATTCGAATTTTGGGGATCCAAAATTCGAATTTCAAAGGCACTGTAGAAAATTAAAAACACTGTTCACACTTAACCGAAAAACTTTCTTCTTGAAAATTCGTATGTCACTTTGTGAAAATGTTTTGTAAGTTTCAAAATTCGAATTTCACTTCATGAACAGACGAACTTCGTGCTGTAACGTTGGAAGCTTTAATCTTCGGTTCCTTCGAAATTCGTCTGTTGGCCAACCAAAATTCGAATTTCAGTATGTCAGAAACATTAAATGCGGTTGGTAAACGGATAGTTTTTCAGAGTAACCGTTGAATAACTTCCCCAATGGATAGATTTAGTCTCTAACGGATATATGAGACCTAAATCTATAAATACAACATCATTTGAAGTTGTGGGTAACGAATCAAACTTGTGTATACCGAATTTCTGCTAAATCTTCTTCTCAAAAGCTTTTACCCTCTTAACTTCTAAACTTGTACTTAAACTTTCATATTTACTCTTTACAAGAGAGTTATTTCATTGTAATCAATCTATTCTTCATCTGGGAGATAGATTTACTTGTGAGGGGTATTCACAAGGGGATTGGGAAGCACATAGTGAAAGTGCTTGGAAAGTTTGAGAGAGCTCAGAAACAGAGCATACTCATGTACTGTGGCTTTAGCAAGAAGCCCACTGAAATTCTTGCTGTATAGTGGACAAATCTCAAGAGGTGTCTTGGGGACTGGATGTAGGTCAAGTGAATAGACCGAACCAGGATAAATCACTGACTTCTCTTCTTCTTATCTTTACTTTTCACCTTGCTCTGTTTTACGCATTGTTTTCATTATACTGTGATATCTTCACTTACTTCACTTTGTGCAGAAAAATTTCAAACTTCCCAATTCATCCCCCCCTCTTGGGAAGTCAGCCCTGCTAATAAGTGGTATCAGAGCCCGGATTCCCATATGAAGGAACTCACAGTCCGGGAATTATGATGGCTGGCTTTGGAGAGAGTATACTTCCTGAAGGGAATAATACTAACGGACCACCAGGCTTCAGTGGAGAGCATTATGGGTACTGGAAGATGAGAATGCAGATCTACCTCCAATCAATTGATCTTGACATCTGGTCAGTCATTGAAAAAGGAGATTTCGTTCCAATGACTCTAACTGAAGATGGAGGACACAAAGAGAAGCTGGAAGCAGAATGGAATGATGAGGACAGAAGGAGAGTCCTACTGAATTTCAAAGCAAAACACTGTTTAGTCAGCGCCCTAAATCAAGATGAATTCTACAGAGTCTCGCAATGCACCACTGCAAAAGGAATGTGGGATACTCTGCAGATTGCACATGAAGGAACATCTGGAGTTAGGGAGAACAGACTGAACACGTGCATTGGGGAGTATGAAAGCTTCAGAATGGCTGAAGGAGAGACTGTAAAGGAGCTGTAAAAGAGATTCACCCTCATTGTGAATCAACTCAAAAGCCTGGGAAAGGAATACACTCAGTCTGAGAAAGTAAGAAAAATACTCAGAGCTCTCCCACTGGAATGGCAGCCCAAGGTGACAGCAATAGAAGAAGCCAGAGGAGAATCAATGGCTTCTGTCACTGCTCTCTTCGGCAGCCTTGAGGAATATGAAGGAAAAATCAAAGCACTCAAGGAAGCTGGGCTGGACAGAAAGAAGAAAGGCCTTGCCCTCAAAGCTGCGGATGAAAAGGAAGAAGAATCTGATGAAGGAGATGAGCTGGATGAGGAAACTCTGGCTATGATGGTTAGAAAATTCGGAAGATTCTACAGCAAGAAGAAGAACAAGAGATTCTTCAAGAAAGGAGCAGCTGGAGAAAGCAAGAAAGAGACAAAAGAACCTGTGACTTGCTATGAATGCAAGAAGCAGGGACACATAAAGTGGGATTGCCCCCAATTCATCAAGAAACAAGAAAAGGAAAAGAAAGCTGCTGATAGAGGAAAAAAGAAGAAGGCCTACATCTCATCCATATGGGGCAACAGCTCAGATGAGGAAGAAGAAGATGAGGATGAGATTGCCAACATTTGTCTGATGGCACTTGCTTCTGAAGAAGCCACACCCTCACACAACAGTGATCAGGAAGAAGAGGTATATGAATCTGAACCTTCCTATTCTGAATTACTAGATGCATTTCATGAGCTTCATGATGAATTCATTAAAGTTGCTAAAGAACTGAAATTAGCAAAGAAAAAGATAAATAAGCTGGAATCTCAAACCATAGTTTCTGAAATTGCCTCTTTACCTCCTACTGAGTCTGTTTGCTGCACCTCATGCACTGAACTTAAGCAAACTAATGATTATTTAGTTAAAAGCATGTCTAGGCTCACTAGAGGTAAAGATATGTTGTTTGCCTTAATGGGGAGCCAAAGAATATCACAAGGAAAAGCTGGTCTTGGATATAATCCATGTGCTGTCAAAGAAAAGGTTAGGAAGAAAAATCAGAATGCGTATATGAGACATTTTGTGCATGCTGAGAATACTAAAAAGAAAAATGATGCATCACCTCACATTGAAACATATGATCAACCAAGGCACGCTAAACAAAAGTATTATCTGCATTGTTTCCTTCCTACCACTCAATCTAGCAGTCCATTCATTACCTGTCATTTCTGTAACAAAAAGGGACATATTTCCAGTTCTTGTGCATTGAAGAAAAATGGACTTGGCAGGAAAGCTGAATGGGTTCCCAAAGCTACATCTGCATCTAGGGAATTACTTACTGACCGAAAAGGACCCAAGCAAATTTGGGTACCTAAAAGGAAAACATAAACTTTGATTTGCAGGCCTGTCTCAAAGCTAAGAAAAGCAACAAATGGTATATAGACAGTGCCTGCTCAAGCCACATGACTGGTGATAAAGAGAAGTTCATCACCCTTAGAGACAAGAAAGGAGGAAAGGTGACCTTTAGAGGTGACCAATATGGCAAAATCATTGGTATTGGAATTGTGGGCAAAAATCCAGAAACATCCATTGAAGAGGTGCTGTTTGTGATTGGCCTCAACCACAATTTACTAAGCATGAGTCAGACTTGTGACAAAGGAAACTGGGTGCTGTTTGACTCAAAATTTTGCCTGGTCATCAGAAAAAGTGATCGCAAAGTAATCCTCAAAGCTCAAAGGGATGGTAACTGTTATACTATTGACCTTGATGAACTTCCTCCCTTGGACTCTGTATGTTTAATTAGTCAGGATAATGATAGTTGGCTATGGCATAGGAGATTAGCTCATGTTAACATGAATCAATTGTCTAAACTGATTAAAAATGAGCTAGTAACTGGTCTTCCTAAAATATCTTTTGAAAAGGATAAAGAATGTGATGCATGCCTAAGAGGAAAACAAACTAAATCATCCTTCAAATCTAAGAATGTAATTACCACAACAAGACCACTTGAATTGTTGCATATGGACTTAATTGGACCATCCAGGGTGAAAAGTCTTGGTGGTAATCTGTATGTGCTTGTAATTGTAGATGATTACTCTAGATTCACTTGGACATTGTTTCTTTCCTCTAAAAGTGATACCTTTGATGCATTTGTAACCTTAGCTAAGAAAGTGCAAAATGAGAAAGGTATTTCTATTGTGTCTATCAGGTCAGACCATGGAGGAGAATTTGAAAATGCATACTTCCTGGAGTACTGCAATGAGCATGGGATTGACCACAACTTCTCAGCACCAAGAACTCCTCAACAAAATGGAGTGGTGGAAAGGAAGAACAGAACCATTGAAGAGATGGCTAGAGCTATGCTGAATGAGAAGGAACTTTCTCAAGTGTTCTGGGCTGATACAGTGAATACAGCAAGTTACATCATAAACAGAGCCTACATCAGACCAATCCTTGGGAAAACTCCTTATGAGCTGTACAAGGGAAAAATGCCAAATATATCACACCTCCATGTGTTCGGGTGCAAATGCTTCATTCACAACAATGGGAAAGAAAATCTGGGTAAGTTTGATGCCAAATCCGATAAAGGTATATTTTTAGGCTATTCAAGTAGGAGTAAGGCATATAGAGTTTACAATAAAAGATCAAACGTGGTAGAAGAATCTATGCATGTGGTTTTCATTGAAAATGAAACTATTTCAAAACATGTTACCAATAAGGATGATCTTGCTTTTGACTTTGAAAAACTGGGTATTTCTGATAAAAGTAAAACTGAACCTCCAAAGATATCTGAATCTGTTAACACAGAAGAAGATATCCAGGAGCAAGAGTTTTATGAAGAAATTAATGAAGAAATATCTCAAGAACTCCCTAGAGCTTGGAGATATCAAAGGAATCATCTTGTTGATCAAGTAATAGGGAATGTTCAAGAGAAAGTCAAAACCAGAAAACAGTTAAGGGATCAAATGCTCAACTGTGCTTTCATTTCTGAAATTGAACCCAAATGTGCTGAAGAAGCCTTAACTGATGAATATTGGATTATGGCTATGCAAGATGAATTAAATCAATTTGAAAGAAATCAAGTTTGGGATTTAGTGCCCAGACCCAAAAATCATTCTATTATTGGAACTAAATGGGTCTTTAGAAACAAACTTGATGAATCTGGAACAATAATCAGAAATAAAGCTAGACTGGTTGCTAAAGGGTATAATCAGGAAGAAGGTATTGATTTTGAAGAAACCTTTGCACCAGTAGCTAGACTAGAGGCTATAAGAATACTGCTAGCATATGCATGCATGAAAAACATTTTATTATATCAAATGGATGTAAAAAGTGCCTTTCTGAATGGATATATCATGGAAGAAGTTTATGTAGATCAACCTCCAGGTTTTGAGGATTCTACAAAACCAAACCATGTTTATAAATTGAAGAAAGCTCTTTATGGGTTAAAGCAGGCCCCTAGAGCATGGTATGAGAGACTGAGCAATTTTCTGACTGAAAAGGGGTTTAACAGAGGCAAAGTTGACACAACCTTATTTACTAAGAAAGAAAATAAAGACTTACTAATTGTTCAAATTTATGTTGATGATATTATTTTTGGTGCTACTAATGAGGCTCTTTGCAAGAAATTTTCTAAGTTAATGCAGAGAGAATTCGAGATGTCTATGATGGGTGAACTCAACTTCTTCCTTGGATTGCAAATTAAACAGCAAGGTGATGGTATCTTTCTTAGTCAATCCAAGTATCTAAAGGAGCTGCTAAAGAAGTTTGGAATGGAGAATGCCAAGCCAATGGGAACACCGATGGCTACTGCAACCAAATTGGATATGGATGAGAATGGGAGGATGTTTGACATTACTCAGTACAGAAAAATGATTGGATCCCTGCTGTACTTAACTGCCAGCAGACCTGACATTATGTTCAGTGTCTGCATGTGTGCAAGGTTCCAATCATGCCCCAAAGAATCCCATGCAACAGCTGTGAAAAGAATTTTTACATATCTTATTGGAACATCACAGATGGGTCTTTGGTATCCAAAAGGCAATGGAGAAGACCTCAAAGGATACACTGATGCTGATTTTGCAGGATCTAAAACTGACAGAAAAAGCACAAGTGGAACCTGTCAGTTCCTTGGAGGATCCCTAGTTTCATGGTTCAGCAAAAAGCAAAACAGTGTGGCCTTATCTACTGCAGAAGCTGAGTATGTTGCAGCTGGAAACTGTTGTGCCCAAGTCATCTGGATGAAACAGCAGCTTGAAGATCTTGAGCTTAAAATAAAAGAGATACCAATCATGTGTGACAACCAAAGTGCTATAAATATCACCAAGAATCCTATCATGCATTCAAGGACGAAACATATTGAAGTTAGGCACCACTTCATAAGAGATCACGTTCTGAAAGGAGAAGTCAGATTGGAGTACATCCCAACAGAAGATCAAGTTGCTGATATACTCACAAAACCTCTGCCAGAAGACAGGCTTTGTAAAATAAGGAGAGAATTGGGAATGGTAAACCCCAATGAACTGTAAGATATTTCTGTGCAATTCTGTCCTTAGAATTTTCAATATTAGAATTAATTCTAACTTAAGAATCGGAGTATGTTTAATTTGAGGTGCAGGTGCTCCTTGTGAAAATCAATAGCAATAAACTTGAAGATTGAAGCACGTTAGAATGGAACAACCAGAAAATGGAGTAAATGATGTAAATTCTAAAGTTTTGGATCCATTCTGTAAGTTTTTAAAGATGAAATTCGCATTTTAATGTGTGTTAGACATATTTTGCTTCATAAAATGTGCCTTTGACATGGTCAATATGGTCAACATTCGGATTTCAGTTCACTAACAGACGAACTTCGGCCTGTTATGCCTTGGAATAGTTCTCAGTAATGCCTCGAAATTCGTCTGTTGAAACTTGAAAGTTTGAATTTTCAAAATCAGAAATTTCAAAGTTATGTTTGTCCAACACTACTACACAAATTATTACTTCTTAACATACGAATGTTGGACAATCTTTACATAGTTGAAAAATTCGAATTTTCAGTTCAAAATTCGTCTGATGAATTTTGTCCGTCATGTTGAATTATTGAAAGATGTAGCTCTGCATGTTTAATTCGTCTGTTGATTGATAGTTTGATTGTTGTCTACCTTTTTCTTTTCAACATTCAAACTTTGGTGGAACAAAATTCGTCTGTTGTGTCTGTATTGCTTGTTTCAAGCCACTGTCAGACGAACTTTCAAGATGAAAATTTGTCTGTCAGTAAGCTGTACTGAACGGTTTAACTTGTAACTGCCCGAAGTTCGAATTTTGACCCCTCAAAATTCGTCTGTCAGACGGTTACACACGTTAAATGCAGCCGTTTTCCTCAGAACAGACGCAACCCTATTTGTAACCTCTCTAAATCTGTTCTGATTCTCTCTTTAATCCTCTTAACTCCTGTCCAAAAACCATCATTCTTCACTGCTTAAACTTCCATTCGCACCCCATAAACCTTTCCTTAACCTCATTCTGCATCATTCCACTGAAAAATGGCGAGAGTAAAGATCCCTGGAGCAGGACAAGCTGGAACTCGGCCAAAAAGAATGGTAAAATCTCAATATGCTACAAAGGAAGGAGAGAAATCCAAGAGAAAGGCCGAACCCAGTAAAGCTACCCCTTCTAAACGCCAAAAATCATCATCCAAGGCAGATTCACAGAAAACTGGACCTTCCTCATCAAAAACTGCGGTCCCTTTGGCTGATACTGCTACTGTGGCTTCCTCTTCTTCTACACAATCTGGAGAATTTGAACTTACTACACTGCCACTTTGGAGCACTCCTGAGATTCAAGAAGAGTTTTCTGCCAAGTTTTCCAGCAAAAAGGTAATCAAGCCTCACTGTGTAAATATGGAGCAATTTTTGATATCCAACAACTTTGATGCTGCATTATGGTTGATAAGATACAAAAATCTATTGGAAATTGCTGAAAAATATGATGATGAAGTAGTGAAGATTTGGTATGCCTCTCTTCAATATAACAGCAAGAAAAAGAAATGGGAGGTCACTTTGAGATCAAGGACCATCTGGCTTGCTGATGAAACAATCAATGAAGTGCTGGAAATCCCAGGACAAGATGGGCTGAAAATTGACATCACAGCCTCTGGATATATGGATGAGGCAAGCACAGCTGCTGAAGAAGGTGGATCCTTTCTGAACTACAAAGAGAGCACCATCTTGGACACCTTATTCAGGAGAAGGGAGAACAGGCCAACAATAAATCTGTTGAAGCCCACAGACCTAAGTGTACAAGTCAGGATCCTGCACTATATAGTGTCCAGAATCATATTCAACAAGGGTGGCAGCTTCAATTTGATAACAAGGGCAGAGGCTCATGTGATGACTGCTATCATACGGGGAAAGCTGATTAACATGGGTCATATCATTCTCCAGAGAATGATAAAGGCAAGGGATCAGAGGAAGGATTCCACACTCCCCTATGCCGCAATTATTTCAAGAATCCTGTAGCATGCTAGAATTCAACACATTGAAAAGGGGAAAGGGAAACTTACTGAGGCATTCAAAGAGGAGGAACTGCAAAGGATGTGCATTGAAAGAGATGAAGGACGATGGGTTGGAAAGGGAGCAGGGAAATCTGAAGACTTGTTCTTTGTTACTGATGCATCCCTCCAACAAGAAGGAACTTCCAAGGCCCCTGGCAAATCTGTACCTCAGCCTTCTCAGCCAATCCCATCTCCCTCCAGGCCTACTCACCCTCCTTCCACTCCCTCTTCACGGGCCAAGCCAACAAAGGTCACTGAGTTGTTTGACAGTCTGTCAACACTCATTCTCAGCATAAGAGATGAGCAAAATGCCAAATTTGCTCATCTACAAGATCAGATCCATCAGTTGGCTGTAAATATGAAGGTGGTGGCTAATGTCTATGAAGAGATAAGAAATGCAATTCCTACCACTTCAGCTCCACCTCAGCCTGGTGTCCCTGAGCCTACTCTGTCTCCATCCCCTGTGCCTCCAAGTCCCTTCGAGATTGCCTCCTCTGACCATGATGATGATGAGATAGATGGTGCTGGTGCAATGAGAACAGCAAGTCCTGGTCCACCCTTGGACTATGGATTGGGAGAAGAAGGACTCCAAGATCCAAGCCCTCATGAGCCCATGCAAGAAGATGCTCAGGAATCAATTCTGTCAACTCAAGAAACTGAGCAAGTTGAAAGACTAGTTGCAGCCATTTCAATCTCCTCTATGCAAGAAGATGTGAGCACTGAAGAAAGGAGCCTTGTACCTGTTCTTGACTATATTGCTATTGCTCACAATGCACTACTGGAAGCTCAGAGGAGAAGACTGGAAGAAATATTTCCTCCTGCTGAACCAGCTTCCTCTTCTCTAGCTGCCTATGGTCTTACAGAGGAACAAAGAGCTTAACTAGCTCTTTCCAGACACGCAATGCAAGAGCTGCTGGAAATCTCTGATGAGGAAACAATCACTGAGGCCCCAGCTGAACCTGAAATCCCTTTTGCTCCTGTGCCCCTTCGTGCTATTCCTGTCTCTCAGATCCCTCCTCCGGCTGATTTTGTTGGCCTTCCTGATGATGTCAAAAAGGGGGAGAAGTCCGGGCAAACTGGAAAGCCTGCTGCTGAGCAATCTGGTAAAGGAAAAGGGAAATCCTATAGCAAGAAGACCAAGTCCAAGAAGAAATGATTGGAGATTTAGCTTAAGTCCTCTTGTTGTACTTTGTACTGTGTATTTGTGTTTTGGATTTGTTGTCTGAACTGGATTTGATGTTTGAACTTTGCTTATTGTGTTTCTGTACAAGCAACTCTTGATTAAATGAATGGATTCCTTTGTTGCAATGTTTTGTGCCTTAAGTCTGTTGATATCTTATGCATACGTTGAGGGGGAACTTGTGAAAGCAAACCTAAGTACTAATCCAGTTTGTAAGTTGTTTTGTCATCATCAAAAAGGGAGAGAATGTTGAAACAAGAGTTTTGATGATCCCAAACCAACATTCAAGAGCTTGGATTGAAGATATCAAAGGAGAGCAAAGCTGTTTCAAGTGAAGATTTTCTGAGTACTTGCTGTTAGATTTTTTGTAGGATCCTTTGTTTTTGTTATGACTGGGTAAAAGATTTTGATTTGAAGAAAAGAAGTTTTCAAACTTTAATTTTATGTTAAAACTTCAAATATTTGAATAACACCCACAAACAGACGATGGTTGAAAAGTTTAAGCTAAACTGTCAAGTTGGAAATTCGAACTTTGCCTTTGGAAATTCGAATTTCGAGCTAAAACTGAATAAGTCTGAAGAAATGGCTCTCTGTCAGACGAATTTTGGTTGTTCAAAATTCGAATTTTCATATAGTCTGAAAAGAGGCCTTTTGCTAACAGACGAACTTCACACTTTCAAAATTCGAATTTCAAGTAAAATGAAGTTTGTAAAAACCAAAGAAATTCGTCTGAAACTATGTTAAAGTTCACCTAAGATCAAGAGTGATTTACTGCTCTCTGACAGACGAACTTTGAACATTGAAATTCGAATTTCAGAAGCTAAGCTCCTGAGTCTATTGAAATGAAACATTGACATACGAATGATAAGAACTTGCAACATTCGAATGATGAAATTGGTCTGAAAAGAGTTTCTCTGATAGACGAATTTCACCCTTTTAAAATTCGAATTTTGAAGAAAGTAACCTACTGTGTCCCTCTAAACGTTCAATGGACATTCGAATTTTGGGGATCCAAAATTCGAATTTCAAAGGCACTGTAGAAAATTAAAAACACTGTTCTCACTTAACCGAAAAACTTTCTTCTTGAAAATTCGTATGTCACTTTGTGAAAATGTTTTGTAAGTTTCAAAATTCGAATTTCACTTCATGAACAGACGAACTTCGTGCTGTAACGTTGGAAGCTTTAATCTTCGGTTCCTTCGAAATTCGTCTGTTGGCCAACCAAAATTCGAATTTCAGTATGTCAGAAACATTAAATGCGGTTGGTAAACGGATAGTTTTTCAGAGTAACCGTTGAATAACTTCCCCAACGGATAGATTTAGTCTCTAACGGAGATATGAGACCTAAATCTATAAATACAACATCATTTGAAGTTGTGGGTAACGAATCAAACTTGTGTATACCGAATTTCTGTTGAATCTTCTTCTCAAAAGCTTTTACCCTCTTAAGTTCTAAACTTGTACTTAAACTTTCATATCCACTCTTTACAAGAGAGTTATTTCATTATAATCAATCTATTCTTCATCTGGGAGATAGATTTACTTGTGACGGGTATTCACAAGGGGATTGGGAAGCACATAGTGAAAGTGCTTGGAAAGTTTGAGAGAGCTCAGAAACATAGCATACTCATGTACTGTGGCTTTAGCAAGAAGCCCACTGAAATTCTTGCTGTATAGTGGACAAATCTCAAGAGGTGTCTTGGGGACTGGATGTAGGTCAAGTGAATAGACCGAACCAGGATAAATCACTGACTTCTCTTCTTCTTATCTTTACTTTTCACCTTGCTCTGTTTTACGCATTGTTTTCATTATACTGTGATATCTTCACTTACTTCACTTTGTGCAGAAAAATTTCAAACTTCCCAATTCATCCCCCCCTCTTGGGAAGTCAGCCCTGCTAACAGATAGATGCTGTAATACCTGAACTTATAACCACATTACATATGTACTAGACCTTAATAGAGTCCATTTACGCAATAATTAAAAGCTTGAATCACATAAATACCAAAATTAGAATTTTTCACAAATTTAATACTACCCATTTGGTATGTTCCATTTTACTGAGTGAATTTTGAAAATTCATAACTAATTCTAAAAAATTATATGCTATTGATTCAAGTCTCCAAAAATAGTTTAAATCATTGTTTACATGGGAAAAATAAGAAATAGAAGATTAGCTTAGCCAATTTGTACAGTTTAATCCACAAAATTATTGTACATTTGGTCATTTTCACTTTCCCAGGATTTTGGCATTAACTCCAAAAATTCATTTTTCATTTTATCCTATGCCAAATCATACAAACTTTGTGTCATTGAAAATCTCTACATGTCTACTATTTAGAAATATTTTTCTTGTATATTTATTCTACTTGTGCAAGGTAAGACATCAACTTAAACCTTTAAGGGTCACAACTCAACTCTAACTGGAACAGTTTTAGGAAAAGTTATATATCTTTATTTGTACAGCTCCAATTACTTCCAAATTAGTGGCTTCTTAACCTAAGTCATAGATCTTTTGTCACGTGTAAATGACTAAATTTTTTGGAGCTCTGCATGATTTTATATTGCATTATGAATCTTCTAGTACTTACAGTGAAAGTTTTAGTTTTTCCTACACTGTCTACTTTTGACCCCTAAATCTGGAAATTCATCATAAATCAGAAATTTATCCCGTTTCTAACTCTTTGGAAAACTTATCATGTCTATTTTCAGAGCATATACAACACTTATATGGGATGTTCCTTTTAAAACCTCTATTTTAATGACTGTTGGTTATCTTGGACAGAATTATAACATAAATCACATCTTAAGGCTCATAAACATTTTTCATCATCATTAGTTGATCTAACTGTTAATTTAGATGTTTGATGATCCTAAAACAAATAAACTTGGAAATCCAATATCAAAGGAACACAAGTGAAATGAAGGACAAAATTGGAGTTTCCTGAAGATTTACAAGCTGTTTCACATATTTTTTGGAAACTATTTGTAAAAGAAGGTAGATAAGCTTTGAATTTCAATTAACCTAATATTAAATATAATGACTAATTAAATGATTAATGATTAGCTCGTGATTTCAAAATAGTTTTCATGAAAAGAGCTATCTCATGAGGATAAAGCTTCAGTTTCAAAATGATTCTAAGTGTTTACCTTTTTTTCATGAAAGTGTTTTACCCTGTGCATATAACCATTGAAGGTTATGGGGATAAAGGCTCATTCTCAAAGCTTTTCCAAAACCCACTCTTCAATTTCATGAAAAGAGATTAAGGTTATCTATATAATAGAGCTTGAGGATCATATTCTTAAGTCTGTCTAGATGGTTATCCTGATAAGGTAGGCACCTTATCCACATAAAAGGAGTGAAGAGTGAAAGCAAGTTGCACTGTACAACCTGTTATTCGCATAACCTATGGAGGTTGTCCACATAACACGTGTCATAGAGCACTTGGACTCTTCTTTATTAAAAAGGTTATCCGCATAACTTAGAGAGGTTGTCCACATAACCTATATTTTAGAGTACTTGAACTCTCCTCAAGTAAACAGGTTATCCGCATAACCTATGTTACAGAACTTATAGCTCTTCTTTAGCAAAATGGGTTATTCGCATAACCTTGGGAGGTTATCATGATAACTTAAGTTTTACAAAAACTCAGTTTGAGAAAAACTTAATGTTATCCTAATAACCAAGTGGGTTTTCATGAGAATGATTTTAGGCTAAAACTTAGTCATTCTGGGTAGCATGTTATCCGCATAACATAGTTAGGTTATTTGCATAACGAAAACTCTACATTGAAAACAAAAGCAAACAGTTACCCATTATTTACATAACCTGAGGGGTTATCCACATAACTTTAGTTAGATGCATTTAATGCGGTAGGTGAACGACTATCTCTCTGAGAGTAACAGTTAATCTTTGTTTCCAATGGATTGTTTTGCCCCAAAACTATAAATAGGATCTCATTTAATTTGTTGGGTAATGAGGAAAAACAAATAAATGCCAAAACACTGCAGAATTGATTACTAATTCTTTCAAAGCTTACCCACCCTCTATTTAGCTCATTCACTGTACTTAAATTTTCATATCCACTCTTTTGAGAGAGAATTTTATATCTTGACCTGTATATTTCCATACACTTGTAGATAGCACCAAGTGTGAGGATACACTAAGAGATTTGCTTTCACTATTGAGGGAGAAGAGTGAGAGTGTTTGTTCAGCTCAAAGTTTGAGCTGGGGTTGTACTGCGGTTTTTGTAAGAACTCATTCAAATCTTGCAAGATATAGTAGAGAAATCTCAAGTGGTGACTTTGGGACTGGACGTAGGTTAAGTGGAGTAGACCAAACCTGGATAAATCACTGTGTCCTTCTCTCATTTACTTTGCAATTGCTCTTTATTTTTTATACTCTATTTTTCAGTAACTTTTTATTATCATTACTATATTTCACTTTCGCAGAAAAATTCAAACTTCCCAATTCACCCCCCTCCTGGGAAGCCAACTGAGCTAACAATTCGGAACCTAGAGAAACTATTCAAGTTAATGGGTTGTACCTTAGAGATGAAAGCTCTATTAGCTACCGACATGTTTGAGAAAGTGGCTGACCGCTGGTGGCAAAATATAGAGCTAATCTTATAGACCCATAATATACCTCTGACATGGGAAGTATCTCTGGAGTACTTTTATAATAAGTATTTTTCACAGTCAGTGAGAGATGAGAAGGAACTAAATTTATTATGCTACAACAAGATGACAATCAATCAGTAGATGAATATGTAGCTACCTTCATACAGTTGGCACAATATTCCACCTGCCTACAACAACATGATTATGAGAGGTGGAAAACTGAGAAGTTAGAATGAGACTTGAAGCCAGCCATAAGAGAAAGGGTTGACCAATGAGGATTAGAGAGTTCAATAAGCTGGTAGAAGTTAGTAGAATAACAGAGAGTGGTGTGAATCATAAGATTTTATGACTGCAACCCTAACCAATGTAATAAGGGTTATTATCGAAGAAGGAGAATCGAGCAGAAAAAGGAAAAAGCCTTAGACTAACAATAGTAGAAGAGGCAGAAGGAGAGGTAAGAGAAGAGGAGGACGAGCTGTAGAAAGATATGTAGAAAGAAACCCTGGTATGTAAGCAATGTGGTAAGATGCATGGTGGGAGACCATGTCTAGCTAGACAGAATTTATTCTTCCGATGTGGCAAACCTGGTACTTTGCCAAATATTGTAGAGTGGAGATGGCATGAACTAGAACTCAATCACAAGGAAATGTTTACACTCTTAGTCAGCAAGATGCCTGGTAATCATGTGATCTAATTGAAGGTGTGATTAAAGTGAATGATTATCTTGTGCATGCCTTGTTCAAGTGCTAGTCACTCATTCATTTCCTATAAATATGCTAAAGGGTTAGGTTTGATAATTACTATGTTACCATATGATTTGCATATTTCCAGACTTGCTAGTAACCAAGCTATGACATCCCATGTTTTCTTGAATTGAATTGTCCAGTATAACCACTGTTACACCACAATAGATTTGATATGCATGCCTTTTCGAGACACAGAAATTATCATAGGCATGAATTGGCTTTTTGCAAACAACATCCTCCTAGATTGTAAAAACAAAGCCTTAATCCTGCATACTTTCGAAAGTGTCCCATGTGTTGAGATTCAACTAAATTTTATATCAACCACTTAAGCTAAGAGATACTTGGGAAAAGGATATCAAGCCTACTTAGTTTTCTTCTCAGGAAATGTGGAAGTTGATGAAGGGATCAAGAAGATACTGGAGGTAAAGGAATTTCCAAAAGTATTCCTAAAGGAATTTAAGGATTTACCACTCGAGCACGAGGTAGATTTTGCCATTGATCTAGTGCAAGGTCAAGACCTATATCAAAGGCACCATATTAGATGGCCCCACCTGAACTAGTAGAGTTAAAGAAGCAAATTCAAGAGCGACTAGAGATTAGATTCATTAGACCTGGCGCTTCTCTATGGGGCGCTCTAGTGTTATTTGTAAAGAAGCAAGATGGGAGCCTTCGACTATGTATTGATTATAAGGAACTGAACAAATTGACGACAAAGAACAAATATCCATTACCTAGAATTAATGACCTATTAGATCAGTTGGCTGGTGCCACAATGTTTTCAAAAATTGATTTACGATCAGGGTATCATCAATTACGGGTAAAGATAGAAGATGTTCCTAAAACTAATTTTAGAACTCGCTATAGGCATTATGAATTTTTAGCGATACCATTTGGTTTGATGAATACTTCAGCGATTTTTATAGATTACATGAATAGGATTTTTTGGCCATACTTAGATCAATTTGCTGTAGTCTTTTTTGATGATATAGTAGTGTACTCCCAATCTTTAGAGGAACATGAAATGCATTTGAGAATTGTTTTGATAGTTTTAAAAGAAAAGAAGTTGTATGCTAAACTAAGCAGGTGTGAGTTTGGGCTCACAGAGGTGCAGTTCTTAGGGCATGTCGTCTCTAAGGACAAGGTCGCAGTAGACCTAAGCAAAGTAGATGTTATCGTAAAGTGGGAGCCACCCAAGACCGTAACCGAGAAAAGAAGTTTCCGTGGTTTAGCTGACTATTATAGATGTTTTATTCAAGACTTTTCTTAAATTGCATTGTCATTTACTAGACTTACTTGAAAAGATAAACCTTTTGCGTGGGATATGAATTGCAAAAACAATTTTAATTAACTAAAGCGCAAGTTAACTACTCCACTTGTATTAACCATACCTAATCCGAAAGAACCCTTGGTGCTTTATACAAATATAAGTAATTATGGGTTATGTTGTGTTCTAATGCATGATGATAGAGTGGTAGCTTATGCTTCGAGATAATTGAAACCTCATGAAGAAAACTTTCCCACTCAAGATTTAGAACTTGCAACCATAGTACATGCAATAAATATATGAGGGCATTGTCTCTACAGTGGGATTATAGAAGTATTTTGTGACAACAAGTGCCTCAACTATTTAGAAGATTAGAAAGAGTTAAATGCAAGGCGAAGATGCTGAATGGAATTATTAAAAAATTATGATTATTTTATTAAAAACCACCTAGGAAAGGCTAATATAGTGGCTAATTCATTGATTAGAAAGACTATTCATGTGACCTACATAATGATTAATGAAGTGAAAATGCTGGATGATTTTAGATATTTGTGTTTATTTCTTCAATTACATGAGACCAAGATTGATAATGAATTTTTGAAAGATTTAATAAAAGCCCAGCAAAATGATGGGTTCATAAAAGTAATAAAGAAAAGCTAAGTCATGGAGAGATGCAAGAGTTCAATGAATCAACAGATGGATTACTAAGGTTTCAAGAAAGAGTATATGTATTACCAGTAGTTGAATTAAGAGAAAAGATTCTAGCTGAAGTACATCAAAGTAAATATACTATTCATCCAGGCATTATGAAAATGTATCATGATTTAAAGACATTATTTTGGTGGCCTGATATGAAATGTGATATAACTCAATATGTGTCCAAGTGCTTAGTATGCCAGAGGGTAACGATAAAGGAAGCTGGCCAAAATGCTACAGCCTTTAGGGATCCCACAGTGGAAATGGGTTTCGAAGGATTCTATTGAGATTACACAAGACTTCATCTGGACATGAAGTTATTTAGGTAATAGTGGACAAGCTAATGAAGTCAGCACACTTCTTAGCCATAAGGTGAACATGCACCTTAGACAGACTAGCATAGTTATTTGTAAAGGAAATAGTGAGGTTACATGGAGTACCACGTAGCATAATTTCTGATCGTGATCTAAGGTTCACTT
The DNA here is from genome assembly GCA_026686845.1 of Adenanthera pavonina. NCBI lineage: Eukaryota > Viridiplantae > Streptophyta > Magnoliopsida > Fabales > Fabaceae > Adenanthera > Adenanthera pavonina. Next base: position 19,414,288 of record JAIVEN010000005.1, on the reverse strand, counting down.
CAAATTTTTGGAGATCATTGCAACAACCCCTAGGTAATAAATTAAGGTTCAGCATGGCATATCCTCCCCAGACAGATGGGCAAACTGAAAGAATGATCCAAACATTGGAGGATATGTTGAGAGCTTGTGTGTTAGAAATAAAAGAAAACTGGGATGCTTACTTGCCATTGGCAGAGTTACTTTGTCTTTAGTAATAGTTATCATTCCAGTATGCAAATGATACCTTATGAAGCATTATATCGTAGGAGGTGCATGTCCCTATTATGTTGGATGAAATTAAGCGAAAGATAATTGATAGATCCAGAAACAGTAGACTAGACTTGTAGACAAATTGAAATGATAAAGAAGAAGTTACTAACAGCTCAAAGTAGACAAAAGAGTTATACAAATTAAAGAAAAAACGTGTTGGAATTCAAAGTAGGAGATCATGTTTGTCTCAAGGTGTCTCCCACAATTTGGGTTGGTTGATCTCTCAAAACCAAAAAGCTTAGTCCCTACTACATTGGACTTTGCGAAATGCTTTCTAAAACCAGACCTGTAGCTCACCAATTAGCCTTACCACCAAACCTGAGTATGTAACAACTTACTTCAATACACATTTTCCCAAGTAGTATAGCATATTTATTGTCCAATTGGATCATATTAGAGGCTTGAACCATCAAAAGGTCCAAAATAATTAAAATAAAAAATATGGTACTATTCATTTCATACTCGAGTTTTCTAGACGAAATTTGAAAAATCATAACTATATCCAAAAAAAAATCATATTGGTGTAGTTCAATACTCTAAATGAAGCTAGAAACATGCTCTATGAGGTAAAAATATGAAACTTGAATTTAAATGGACCACTTAGTATAGTTTATTGCTTAAAGATTTACTGTTCAAATGGTCAATAATTCTCTTGTAGGTTTTCTGGCCTAATTTCAAAAGTTTATTTCATATTCTATCCTGAGCCAATTCATGTTTTCTTTACATTAGAAAGCTTTGCATGTCTAATTTACAGCCATATTTTTCTTTTACATTTATTTAACTTGTGTAGGGGTCAGAATCTCACTTTTATTAGAACAGTTCTAGGAAAACATGCATAACTCTTATTGTATAGCTCTAATTACTATCAAACCAGTGGCAAATTAAACTCAAACATAGATCTTTTCATAAATACAAGCCATTGAATTTTTAGAGTTATGTATGATTTTATATCACTTTAAAAAAAATAATACATATAGTAAAAATCATAGTTTTCACAATATTGTCCAGTTTTGACCCTTAAATTTCAAAATATACTATAATTTGTACACATGCCCCATTCAGGTGTTCTTTGGCTTGTTGGAAATCCCTATTTGTCTAGTTTCTGAACTTATAAAACACTCTGATTGCTTAATGCAATTAGAATGAACAATAGCTATATAACTAGGACATGTTCAAAATAGTTAGCTTTCATCATATCATGACAAAAACATTCATATACATCACATACTTTGCTCAAACTTGTTTATACCATAACCATACACTACCATAGACTTACATAAACATAATGGCAGAAAAGTGTAGCCTTACAAAGGCATATATTACTTTATACAAATTGTAAAAAATTAGAGTGCCATAACTCTCTAAACAAACATGCTTCAATATTTCCTCATTTCTCTTGCTTATTTCTTGGACTCCTCCATGGCCTTGCCATAGCTTAAACCTAGCATTTAGGATACTTGAGGGGATGAGATTATGACAATCTCAGTAGCAAGTTACATTTCATGCAATTATGTCAATCATGTCAAATAGTTCACATTTGATTACATTTAATCACATTTAAACAATAAATTGCCATATTGGTCATAAAAATTTTGGCAACATAACAGTTTAGAAAAATGGATATCCCGGGGAATAAAACCCCTCATTTTATAGCCAAAACCAATCAAAGAAATCACAATTGCAATATGGAAACACAATTTGATCATAGAAAGATGAAAGAATATAAAGCTGGAATGTAAAACTTAGCTACCTCTTTGGAGTATCACTTGGCTTCCCTCTTGAAATCAATGGTTCCACTTGTTTTCTTAGGCTTCCTCAAGTCCCTAGGCATCATTAAACATTCACTCAATTAACTAAAACACATAGCTAAATCATAAAGTTTCATTAAAACCCTAGAAAATCCATTTTCTTTATCTTAAGCTCTATCTTTGAGCCAACACTTGTCTTTAAGGATTTTGGCCATGGGGAATCCATTTTTGGCATCAAATTAATGAAATTACCACTCTAAGTTGGCCTAATGCTCTGACCAAAATTCTACCTTAAAGAGGAAAAATGAGGTTTTCTCAAAACTTGCTTCAATGATGCTAAAGCTTACAATTTTGGCAAAAACTCATGCTTTCTCACAAGTTTATGGTTCAAAAACATCATTTCTCCCTTAAACATGCTTAGGCTAAAAATGAACAACAAGAAGAGAAGGAGAAAATTCAAAGGAACTAGCTTATACTACCCAAAAATCATGCATCAAAGTCATGAACTAGCTTTTACCAAATTTCCTTGGGTTTTTCTTCTTCCCTATTTCTTCTTTTTCTTCCTTTACTTGGCTGCCTTCCTCTCTTCATTTTGGCAGAGTTTTTCCTCTCTTTCATGTGTGATTTTCATTCAAGGAAGGGGGAGTATTTATAGGCAACTAATTGTAGTTACTTTTTGTTAATCACTTTGATTAACATTAACCAAAACCTAACCTTTAAGTTTGCTTAACAACTAAGGCTTCATTTTCAACACACGAGCAGCTGAGGTGGCACCATTTTAGTGGGTTATTATCTCCAAGATGCTGCATAATTTTCCCTATCACACCTCATACTTAGAGCCATTTCCCATGTATTAGACTACATTTAAGTCCATTAATGCTTGATGCATAAAATTACTTAAACCAACTTATTTCATTTTTGGGTACTATTCCTTTGGTTAATCTCATTTTACACAATAAACTTTGAAAATTCATATCTAAATAAAAAAAATCATATTGAGGTGATTCAAGTTTCCAAAAATATCTTAAAAGATTCTTTACATGGGAAAAATATTGAATAGGTCAAATGCTTGAACAATTTATATAGTAAATTTGTATAAATTTTACTGTAGTAATGGTCATTTTCTGAAAATCCCTGATACAACTTTGGAAATTCGCCATAATTCACACACAACTCCAATTTAAGTGATCTTGGTGTCCATGGAAAGATAATCATGTCTAGTTTACAACCATATAAAGCATTCATGTACAATACACATATTTCCTAACAATACTTAGAATGGCCAATTATATCATTCAACTTTGCAAAATACACCTTAATATATACATACATGGCCATTTCATGTCTCCACTTTGAACATTACATTATGTTAGATCTAGATAGACATAATTACATTCAAGTAGAGTCCTAAAATCATACACATCATTTTTGCAAGATACTCCAAACAAAACACTAATGCAAGCAAATTCATTTTTATTAAGAGTTTGCTTTTCCTTCCCCTTTTCCTCTTAGGCAATCTTGCGATGACTTGGACCTATGAAGTGAAACATTTGGAAAGAGAATGAGATTCAAAGAATCTCATTAGTTACAACCAAATATATGCACATTTTATCATACAATTCATAGAAGTATCATTTGAAGGCAATCAACCAATTTATGCCACACATTTTCAAAGAAATTTTGGCATGGTAACATTCTAAAAATTAGATATCCAAGAGTCATAAAAACTCTTATTCAACAGCCAACACATCAAATACAATACAAAACATCAATGTTATAGCATGACATGTTCAAAACATCATTGTAAATAATTTTAACAATTTTGACATAATTGGTAAAATAACTACCTTTTGGCTTTCCAAGTTCCACCAAACTTTGCACACCTTTCCCTTGATCTTCTATTACCTCTTGGAACTCTATAGTATTATTAAAACAAGTTTCAATCCAAGAATTACATGACTTGCTCAAAGTGTCACTTTAACCCTAAAAATGTATATAGTTATTCTTTGGGAATTTCTTGTACAATATACTTGTTCTAGCCTATTTTGGACCCAAGGAATCTATTTTTAGGGTTAAAATTATAAAATTCTCTTTCCTTTTCAAACCCTAAATAGTCAGAAAATTCCCAAAAAATGTAGAAAAATAGCTACCTGATTGATTTGCAATCCAATGGTATATCCTTAATCCCTAAAGCCTATATATCACTTTTCATGGATTAATTTCTTTATGGCTTCATTTTCTCTCTCTACTCTCTCTCTCTAGGCAAAAATTTTCAGAGAAGACTAGAAGAAAAATACTCCATGAAAACACCAAAATATTCAAGCTTAGGGCCTTGGAATCTTACCTTGGTGTTTATAGTTCCAACTTTTGCTTCTTGCTCTTCCTCTTCTCCTTAAAATTTTTTGCTCTCTCTCACACTTAGAACTGCTGGTTTAGACGCAAGAATGAAGAAGGACTGTTTAAAGTGTTTAATCATACTTCTTGAGGAGAGATATGAGAGGAGTGAATAGTATAATTGTTTAATTTAAGCAAATTGGGTTAACTTTAATAAATCTTTCCCAAAAATTCCTCATATATCCCATCTGCAGTTCAGACATGATTTCTATAGCATAAGTGTCCAAAAATGGCTGCAAATATTTTAATGGACTATTATATCTTTTACCGATAAAATTTACCCGTACCTATTAAATATTTTTGTTGAAATCACCATTAAAATGGTATAGAATTATCCAATAATTACTTTTAGTCCAAAGTCATTATCTTAACCTAAAATATATTTTAGCAAGGTTCACTAATTTTTTTGAATTAATACTACCTCTTCTTGCAGTCCAAATTGATTTTTATTGGGTAAAATATTAATATTAAATCCTAATTACCCAATAAATATTATTTTGATCTTAATAAATTTCATACAATATTCCATTGGGTCTAGTTCATTGAGAGCTTCATTTTGACTATAATTTTTCATATTTATAAAAATGTCCTTGATCTGAGAAAAATTTATAAATTTTAAATTTTTGGGTCATTAGGTGAAAATTTTCCCAAAATTTATAAACTTTTCTTCATCTCGCCTTCATCCACCACCTTTCTTTTTCTTTTCCTTTTCCAAAATTGCAAAATTATCATTTTCTTCTTTTTTCTTCTAACCAAGATAATTGATCTCTTTATTCTATTTCATGTAAAATAATGTATACCTGTTCTTGCAAATTCCTTATATATTTTATGATATGAATTTTTTTCTTAAGGCTTAAATGTAATATTCACATTTTACTTCTAATATGAAAAATAACCATTTACCCTAAGCTAGGTCAAAAACATAATTATCTATTCTTCCTGGCACTTTCTCATAATTTCACCTAAAGGACAATTTTTTTATTATTTCTGTTTTACTAGTCACATTAACTTTCAAATTGGTCTATCTCTTAATCTAAACCTCTCGGCTGCGCAATACTTATACCGTTGTACTCAGCTCGGGACAGACTTTCATTCAAGTTGTACATTGCATATTTTCTAGGGGTAAGTTTTATAATTAATTTCTATTACGAACTTTATGGAAAATTAATTTTGATTGAGGACAAAACATAAATTCTTCTAAAAATTAGATAATAAATTAATTCCTTCTAAAACCTGAGTATATAACCTTTTCATCTCACTTCATTTCTCATTTTTTATTCATTTTATAACATCTCATAAAAATAATGATATTACATTCCTAGTCTAGTAATACCCTGTGTTGGTTACTTTATACTTGAACCGGTAAAATTACTTTTGTAATTTAATTTCACTTTATTGGAATAGGAATAAAGTAAACTTATGTCTCATATTACTTTATTATCCTATCTTTAAAGAACTCCTTTTGCAGTATCCAATAGCTTTTCTTTTTGACCTTTTTAACTTTTACATATCAAAAAGCTACTTTATCGGTAAAAAGTTACCACTAAACTTTCGACACTAATTATTTCTTTATTCTTAAACATTAACCCTTAGTGCCATATATCATTGGACTCATCTCATCAAGAGTCTCGTTTTGACAGTAATTTTGAATATTTACAAAATTACCCTTGACCAGGTGAAATATGTGATTTTTAAAACTTTCGAGTCATCAGCTGTAATTTTTCCCAAAAAATTTTTCAACTTTGTTCCCCATGTGACATTTTATGCTTGGGGATCAAATTAAAATTTTCGTAAATTCTAGGGATAAAAACATAATTTCTCATTTTTCAGTCTAATCAGAAAAAATGACCTCTTTGCCATATTTCATGTAAAACGGTGTCTGTATGTTTTCATGAATTTTTTATGCATTTTTAGTTATCTATCTTCTTAAGGATCTTATAAAGTTAAATACACGATGTATTCCATGTCTCCCAGTTAAAGAAATATCAACTGAACCATTCACATATTATAAAATATGAATGTATTGATTTATAAGATAATCTTTGCTTTAACGCATTACATGAGAAAATTATAAATTATCAAGTCAAACAGCTAATGTATAAAGACATTTTTCTAGTAAAAATGGTCTGGCAAGGTTTATCTTCAGAAGAAGTAACTTGGGAGATGGAAGTAGAGATGAGAGAGAAATATCCAACATTATTTTCATGAGTTATATCTTAAAATTTCGAGAATGAAATTATTTTAAGAGGGGTAGAAATGAAATATTCTCAATTTTTACTGAATATTAGGTGATGTAGAAGATAGAACTAGAGGATATATCAAAATGCATGTAGAATTACAAAAAATGAAGAAACAAAGAAAATGACAAAAAAGTTATTTTCCTATGTTATAACAGAAAATGAGAAAATTATATTTTTTGCCCTTAGAAATAAGAATCTTATGGATATTAGTCCTTTAAAGTAAAGAATTTCATTTCAATTTAGTCCTTGAAAAGAATTACAAGAAGGAACTCGAAAGAATTAAAAATTATAATTTTACCCCGAGTTAAAGGCAATTTTGGAATTTGTGGAAATCCTATCAAAATGAAGCTCTCAATGAACTAAACTTAATGGATTATTTTTTATAGGTTAATTGAGTTTGAATGAATTTATATTTCTATTTTAAATTCGAAAGTGAATTTTTAACTGAAAAAGAGGTTTGTTAGCTCCATAAAAGCAAACTGGTTAGGAGGATAGTATGGGGATCCTCTCAGATAAATTTAGGTATTAAAATAATGAATTTGGTCTAAAAGTAAATTTAGAATAATCTTATATCAATTAAGGGATAATTACGGCAAAAGTATATAATTGATACAAGTAAAATTTATCGGTACAGGTTATTTTGAACTAATAAAATTTTTGAAGCAATTTTTGGCCAAAAACCCCTCAAGTGGTGTGATATACAGCTATTGGACATGGAGGAAATTTAATTATTTCATTTAGTGGATTATTTCAAAAATATTAATCAAGTTGGTTAATTAAACCCAAGTTACTATTCCCTTATTTGACATCTTTCCTTCCATTGTGTGGTAAAGCACTTAAAACACTCCTTCCTCTTCACTTTAGGCATTTGAAACAGAAGCAAAGAGAGTGAGAGAGAGAGAACAAAAACCAAAGGGAAAAAGAGAAGCAAGAAGCAAAAATTGAAGGCTCAAATGCAAGGAAATCACTCTAGTCTTACATACCTTGTATTCTCAAGTAGTTTAAGGTTGTTTGGTAGAGTTTTTCGCATCCTCTCTCACCATGAATGTTTCATTCCATGGTGGTTCTTGAGAGAGAAAATGGAGCTTATGTAAAATATACATAGGAAAAGCTTGAAATAGGTGAATATAAGCATGAATCTACAAGTTATTACAAGTTTGTGAAGCAAATTTTTTCCTTCAATTTTTCATAATTTTCAGTAAGGTTAGGGTTTAGGAAAGGAAGGGAATTTCAAAATTTTGACCCCAATTAAAAATGGATTCCTTGGATTCAAAATAGGTAAATACATGTATGTTGTGCAAGAGAAATCAAGAGGAATGCAAAATGTAATATTTTGAGGTTTATGTATACTTTGTGAGAAAGGTCATGAAATCAATGTAAGGTATGGATGGTCACCCAAGAGGGGATGAATTAGGTGATGCAAAATTTTTGTCCTTTTAGAGTACAACCCAATTTCACTAGATGTGTAGCAGAACAAGGATAACCAGAATGTGAAGAAATTGGTAGATGAAATGTGTGGATAAAGAGCAAGACATAGCAATTTATACTAGTTCAGCCCAAACCACTTGGCTTATGTCTAGTTCTCAAGTCAGCACTTGAGATTTTCACTATATCCTACAAGTTTGATCTAGGCACTTGTTAAACCTCAGTACATCCCACAAGTTTTTGTTAGGTTGGCTAGCTTCCCAAGATGGGGGGTGAATTTGGAAGTTCAAAATTTTTCTGCAAAAATGTGATAGAATAGTTATAGTAGGAGTTTACAGAAAATATAGTAATATAGTACAGAGGATATAAAGCAATTGCAAGGTAAAAGAGGAGATGACACAGAAAATTTATCCTAGTTCAGTCTCATCCACTTGACCTACGTTCATTCCTCAAGCCACCACTTGAGATTTTCTACTATCATGCAAGAATTCAGTGGGCTCTTTGCAATGCCACAACATAAGCTTATGCTCTATTCTAAGAGCTCTCAAATCTATACTCTACACTCTTACAAAGTGTTTCCCAAATCCCTTGTGAAAATCCCTCACAAGAAAGTCCTTTTTCCAGGTGAAAAAAAGATTCTTATACAGAAAGAAAACTCTCTAACTCAGAGTAATTGTGATAGTTGAAGTTTAGTAAATGAAGTATAAGAGAGTAAAAGACTTTGGCTAGAGATTTTAGCAGACTTTCAGTATTTACAGCATAAATTCATTACCCATAAATTCAAATAAAGTTCTATTTATAGCTTTGTGACTAAACTAGTTGTTGGACACAAGATCTAGTCATTAGAGATGTTATCCAACAGTTGTTCTGTAAAACTAGCCATTCACCAACTACACTTAATGTGTCTAACACTCTGAAATTCAAATTTTGGGTGCCAATAGAGAAATTTTGCAGAGACCATAAGCTAAAGACTTTAACGTTGAACTTCCAAAATTCGTCTCTTTAAGAGTGAAATTCAAATTTTTATTTTGTCAATTATATCCCATATTAAAACATATAAATTTTCATATTCAAAGTGCATCTATTGTGTGTGAACAATTGTCTTATGTTTTTGCAATACACTCAAAATTCGAATTTTGAAGGCCAAAATTCGTTTATCAGTGGCAAGCTGAACATGGCACAAGAGTTCTGTCCTTTGAAGTTCAAATTTTGCATTTCAAAATTCATTTGTCATAGACATGCTCTAACTAGATTCACAAGTTATTATTTCAAAAATCAAATTTTGTAATCCAAAATTTGTCTGTCAGAGGGACTGACTTTGAACTCATTTTGCACTTTAATATCATTCAAATTTTGACAAGACTTTAGACGAATGTTGCACATTTTGTCAACTATGCTTTAATTGAAATTCAAATTTTAGAAGTTGAAATTCGTCTGACAGAGATGATAACTCTGAAACTTCAAATTTCAACAAAACAAAGTTCAAATTTTACATAAAATATATCAGAATTAGAGGTAAACTTCATCTGTTAGTCAGTGTTTTTAAAATCTAACATATGCTAACATAAGATAACCGTGAAAACACTTATTTAAATGTAGTGGGAACATAAATAAGTAAAAATCAAAGCCTTTTACCCCGTGTATATTATGAGAAACCTTAACAATTAATTCTTCACATATTTCTTCTTGGATTTCTTCATTTGTATGTTCCTACACTCCTTTGATATCTTCCTTCTTAGCTCTAGTTATTTGGAATTATCAAAACACTTGATTTAAAAGTTTCAGTAGGCACTTGTGAAGCCACTCTCCCTACACCCTTAAGTGATATGTATTTCCCTTAGTGTTATCCACACGTTAAGATTCTACCCAAAAAATAGTAGAAAAGAATGAATACAGAATTGAAACTCTCTTTGAGAATAGATGATACATTGAAAGCTCACTCTATTGAGGTGGATTTAACTAATAATGTTGACACAAAAAGATTTTATGAATTGAAGCAGTATTTTAGCACAAACTCTCTCATTTCTCATAAGTTCAAATGTGGTTCTATTTATGGATTTGTGGCTTAACTATTTGTTAGATACAAGATCTATCCATTAGACACAGGTTCTAGCTGTTACTTTGCAAAAAGAGCTATTCAACAATTGCATTAAATGTGTCTGACATACAAGAATTCAAATTTTGAGGCTCAATAGACGAATTTCGCAGAGTTGGCATAATTATGTATTTAACATTGAACATAAGAACTTTTTCTATCATAGAGTGAGATTCGAATTTCAAGTTTGTCAAAGTTAACCCATATTAGTTCATGCGAATTTTCATATTGGAAGTACGTCTATTGGGTTTGAACAGTTGTCTCAAGTTTTCACAGTGTACTTTGAAATTTGAATTTTAGAAGCTGAAATTTGTTTATCAAAGGCATGTTCAATATGATACAAAAGTTTTCTCTTCAAAATTTGATTGTTGAACTGCAAAGTTTGTCAGAGGCATTTTGAAGTCCAAAGTTTGTCTGTAAGAGGAAGTAACTTTGAATTTACTTTGAACTTCACTAACATTCAAATTTTGACTAAATATCATGTGAATTTTGCACACTTTCAATAACAATGCTGAGACTAAAATTCAAATTTCAGAACTGAAATTTGTCTGTCAAAGATAATACCTCTATAACTTCAAATTTCACTAAGCAAAGTTTGAATTTTGTACAAATAAGAATGAGTAAAATACAAAATTTATCTGTTAGCTAATATTTCTCAATTTTAACACTTGCTAACATGAGATTTACTTAATCTAACTCGTTCAAAATATATGGTAACAAGATTGAGTAAATTTCAAATATTAAAACCACCTCAGGACCTAAGTGAAAACAAAATATACCTAATAGCTAGATCTTCAAATGTTGATCTCCACTTTCACTTAGTCATTTCCTTCTTGACATGCTCCCTCTTGATCTTCAATTCTTGGAGCATCCAATCTCTTCTTTCTTGAGTGAGACATGATATTGATTTCCATTTCTTTATTCTAATGCTCACTCTTCCTACTTGGACCATCCTACATTTAATATATTACACTTAGAAACTAAGTAGTTAGTCCAATTTATATATATATATCTTGTATTATACGATATAAAAGCACAATAGATATATTATTACATACCATGATATATATTATAAACTCCATTAAGTACATGCTAATGCATATTTTACTTCTTTAAGGAATATTATATATGCTAGATACATATGATACATTTGCTCCTTATTACGCTACACTTGTTATTATCAAAATTTATATTATATTAAACCTAACAATCAATAGCTTATGGCCTTATTTTATGATGCATTAGGGTTCAAGAAAGTTGTGAATGATCAAAGAAAAAGTATACAAAGTTTGGAAGGAAAAGGATTAGCATAAGGTAGTTAATTTCCCTTACTTGCATTATATTATCATGTTTATTTTCAATGTGTTTAATGCTTTGTCATATGATGGTATTATTGCTTTGTGATGTTTTATTGTTGTTGGATGAGTTGTATGAGGGGTATTCAAACCCTGGGATGCCCATTTCTCAAAATGCACCTCTACCAAAAATTTTAAAAAATCATATAACTTAATTATCCCAAATCGTTTGAATAAAGTATTCTTGATGTTCTATGCTAAATGTGATGATGTGATTACATGTATGGGTGTTAGCTACTAAGGTTCTTTGAATCTCATTCCTTCTAAATGCTAACTTTGTTTAGGTCTAAGTCATAACAAGATTGCATAAAAGGAGAAAGGCAAGGAAAGACAAGTTGATAATCAAGATGCTTTTGCTCCAAATTCTCTTCTATTTTAAAGTTCTAAGTAAATTCACATGTTTAGTATTAAATATGTACATAGAGATGATTATGACCCTTTAGATCCTATGTAATGTATAACATGATATGAGAATAAGATATGGTCATGTATGCACTTTATGGCTTTTATTTTGCTATGTTATGGGATGTAAATGGTTAATATGATCTTTAGTTAGGGAACTAGTTACTGTTTAATATATGAGTGTTATATAAGGATGCAAAATAGACAAAAAGAGCATTAATATGGTCTAAAGAGCAGTCAATTTGGATGTCTATGCTATTTTATATGATTTTTCAAATTAGGTCCAAAAATTAGGAACTTCAGAAAATGACCAAATGAACAATAAAATTTATTGTAATTTACTGTATCAATTAGTCCAATTAATGCTCTAGTTCATATTTTTTCCATGTAGACAATATTCTTAGCTATTTTTAGACACTTGAATCACTTGTATATGATTTTTTGTTAAATTAGTTATAAATTTTTAAAGTTCACCCAGTAACAAAAAATGAATAGTATCAAATTTATTGAAAAACTTTATGGTGGCTTCTAAGTGATTCAAGCTTACTAATGGACTATTTATGATTAATTACATGAGAATTAAGCCTAAGATTCAGGAGTTACATTATATAGTTATCTTCAAATAAAAAAGGACACCATAATCTTAGTATTCAAATACTTTAAAAGATAATATGAAAATATCCAAAATCTAAATAATCAAGTTTCAAATTCTTGGGTCACAAAATCTTCATATACTGATCCAGCAAACTCTATTTTACAAGATGTTCAACAAATAAAACAAACTAAAGGCATAAAGAAATAGTAACTAAAATTTGAGTTAAGAGTTATTTAACCGATGGTGCCCTTAACATTTTGCATAAATATGACCTTATTTTTTCTAATGATGCCACAATATTTGTCATATTAGGTCTTGCCTCCGGTAATTCAAAGCAACAACTTAAGGCCAATTCAAAAAGTGATGAAATATGAGGTAATATATCACCAATATTTTGATTGTCTTTGAGCAATAAATTGCCATCTAGAAGATTGATGATTGAAAGTGGTGTTGATTTGCTAACCCAATGTTTCAAGCTTAGACCTTCATCAAACATGTCTTCTGTCGGCTTCTTTCTTGTAAGTGTTTCCATAAGCAAAATACCAAAACTATATATCTCCTTTTGTGGAAACAACTCCTTTTGATCCATACTCTACATGCCAGTTTAAATGTTAAGTAAAATAGAAATTATGTTGAAATAGAAAATAATATTAGTTGTTAAAATCCTTGTGAATATCATTAGTAGAAATTTTGGAACGTGAACATTATATTTTCAATAGTAATAAAATAAATAATTACATTTTCTTATATGATGTGCATTATCAAGTTGGAGTGTGTGAACAAGTGTTTATTTATGAGCGTATATAAGAATAGAAGAAATATAATTAAATAAAATATAATATGATTACTAAATCATTACCTGGTGCCATATAACCAAGGGTAGCCAAAGTTTTAGTATAAATTTCTGACTGTCCATCACCTAACAATTTGGCAATTCCAAAATCACTGAGATGGGCCACCATAGTTTCATCCAACAAAACATTGCTAGGCTTTATATCACAATGAACCACCGGTGAAGGAAAACCATGATGAAGATACTCCAATGCAGATGCCACATTGATCATTATATTCAACCTTTGCAAGATATCTAAGCAATCATTATGGGAGTACAACCATCTATCAAGGCTCCCATTTGACATATATTCCATTATCAAAGATTTAAAATCACCATTTGAGCAACTGCTGATAACCTTAATGAGATTGCGATGGCGTAAATTGCATATGATAGCACATTCAATATCAAAACTCCTTAAAGCTTCTTCCAAGTCTGAGTTAAATACTTTTACAGCAACTATCTTTCCACTTGAAAGAATTGCTTTGTACACAGATCCAAAACTTCCCTTGCCAAGAAGATTACTCTCATCAAATCTGTTTGTTCCTTGCAAAAGTTCATAATAAGATATCCTAAATGGTCTATCTAAATTTGAAAACTCTCTAGTCGTCATTTCACTAACATGACCTCTCTTATGCATAAGAAACACTATGCATGAAACAACCAAAAAAAATGCCAACATGATAGGCACTAAGCATTTGATCAATAGCATAATTTTAGTTGACATGTTCTTGTTTCCTTTTTCACATGGATGGACTTGTAGTTGGGGTTTCCCACAAAGATCTTTATTCATTATAAAAGAGTTAGCTGTAAAATTTTGGAAAGGCCCACCGTTTGGAATTTCTCCATACAATAAATTGTAGGAAAGATTCAAGTGTTTAAGCTGGACAAGTGACTCTAATGACTTTGGGATCACACCAGACAAGTAATTTTGAGAAAGATCCAAAAACTCAATATCAATCATGCCACCAAGTGATTCAAGAATAGGCCCTTCCAATTTGTTATAAGCCAATGACAACATTTGCAAGGTTTTCAACCCTCCCATTGTGGTAGGAATATTTCCTGAAATTTGATTTCTTGTAAAGCTCAATTGTACAATTGTTCTCAAGTTTGATACCTCTGGTGAAATTATTCCAATCAATGCATTGGAGGATAAGTCTAAGACCAAGATATCTTTGAGACTCCAAATAGAAGAGGGTATATGAGTAATCAATTTGTTCAAGCTAAAATCCAGCTTTCGCAAGGAAATGTTCCCAAGGCACTCTGGAACCATTCCTGAAAATATGTTGCTAGCTAGATACAACTCGATCAAACTTTTGATTTGGCAAAGTTCATTTATAATCGACCCTTGCAATTTGTTGTTACTAAGATTTAATTTTTGAAGGCTATTCAATTTGTTAATTGTAGTAGGCAAGAATCCATTCAAATCATTATCATCAAGATATATTGCCATCAAATTGCTTAAATTCCCAAGCATATTGGGTATGGCTCCACTAATTTTATTCTTTGCAAAATCTAATATAATGAGATTTGAAATATTTGATATGCTCTTCGGAATTTGCCCAGTAAATTTATTTCCCTCTAGAATCAAGAACTGTAGGTTAGGAAGGCCACTTCCTAAATTTGATGGGAGAGAGCCAGAGAAGGAATTAGCTCCAAGGACTAAACGTACCAATGTTGAAATGTTAAATATATTGGAAGCAACAGATCCAGTCAAATAGTTTACCATCACATCTAACACTTCAAGTTTATCATGACTACTTATATCCATTGGTAAAAAACCTGGAAATGGAAAAGATGATGTATATAAGTAACATTTTAAAAAAATGTAATAGTAAAAAGAAGAAAAGAAATAAATAGTATTTCTTGTTCTATATGCATATTACTGAATGGCTTTATATTATAAAAATGCACACACATATATATCATGTATATTAATTTTGTAAACTTTCATTTTATGTTATGCCAATTAGTTTACGCATAAAATCGGAAAGGCAGAAAGAAAATTTCATGCAACCTTCAAATTAATTACCTTCTACTAATTGCATGTGGGTATGTTAAAATAGTAAGTGTACAAATTTTTGTTGTGCTCTGCCGATTATACATATTTGACCTCTCATCAATTTTGCATTGCACGTGACTTTGAGGACATGTACATGTAGCATTAAAATTGGTATTTAACATTAAATAAAGTATGTGGTGACACATGTCAAGAGATGAAGAGCATGTAATCTAACCTTTCTCTTGTATGAGAAGACAAAATAAGGAGAGAAAAAATGTAGGGTGTAATGACCCCGACTAAATTGGTCCAGACATGTAAGTTGATTAATGAAAGGGTATTATTTGAATTATACAGGATCAAAGAGGTTAGGGCTAGAGGAAGAAAGAGAAAACAAAAGATAAAAGAAATAAAAATAGAAGGCCTTAGTACCGTGGTGCCAAACCACTATGCAGTGTTATAAATATGGCCTCCCACCGCACTTGAACAATATTTTTGGCAATCCTAGGGGTGGCTTTGCTAGGATTTTGTATTTAGAGGTGTGGATGTGGTTTAGGTTCTCTAGGAGGCTTGACTTCTCAAGGTATGATGATTTTCTCTCCCCCCTACCCGTCCTCTTTTTTCTCCTTGCTGATAGGGGATTTTCGTGGATCTACCTTGGATTTTGACTATAGCTGAGATTTCACCAATTTAAATATGTTAAAATACTTCAATGAAGTGTTGTTTAGTGTTTACAAGTTTTGGATAGTGACTTTTGGGTGTTTGAGTTATGATTTATCCAAACCCTAGCCTCTAACTTTGAAGATTCTCATGATATCCAAATTGTGTAGACTCATGTATAGTTTCCTGAGTTAATTTGAGCTTAATGATGAGTGGGTATGGTTTTGGTGTAATATCTTGAATTTTACTAGATATTAAGTAATGTAGAAGGATAAAAATGATGTTATATGAAAAAGTATATAGAATAACAGAAAACAAAGAGATATAGAAATGTGCAAAAAAGGGCAAAAAAACAATTTTTCGGATTAGTACTGAAAAGGAGAAAATTATAATCCTGAGAAAGAAGAATTCTTTGCAAAATGATCGATATAAAGTATGGATTAATGTGATTTTACCCCTAGGAATAACATTTATTTCATTTTAGTTCCTATAGGAAGGAAATTGCCAAATGAAAATAAGTTCTAGAAAAAAATTATAGCTAATGACCCGAAAGCCTAAAAAATTATAAATTTGCATCAAGTCAAGGACATTTTAATAAATATGAAAATTTATAGTCAAAATGAAGCTCTTAATGAGCTAAGCCTAATGGAATATTGTTTGAAATTTAATGAGATCAATATAATATTTATTTGACATTAAAGTTTTATTATTAATATTTTACCCGATAAAGATTATTTTAAACTGCAGAAAAAGGCAGTACCAATTTAAGGATAGTGAATGAACCTTGCTAAAATATATTTTGGGTCAAGATCATAATTTTAGTCTAAAAGTAATTTTTGGATAATCCTATACCAATATAATAACAATTTCGGCAAAAATATTTAATCAATATGGGTAAATTTAATTAGTAAAGAATATATTAGTCCATTAAAATTATTGAAGCAATTTTTGGATACTTTTGCCCTTAAAATCATGTCTAAAATGTAGAGGGGACAAGGAAGGCATTAAGCCAAAAGCTTTATTAACAAGTTAACCATTATAGGTAACTAATCAACCTACACTATTTATGCTTTACATCTCTTTCCTAAAAGCCTTGAGTTAAGCCATCTCCTTCATTTCTTGCATCTGAAAATAGTAGAGGGAATGTGAGAAAGAGAGGAAATTTTCAAAGCCTAGAGGAAGAGCGAGAAGGAAAGCCAAGACCTTAAGTGTTTAAGGTAAAGTTATGTGACTACTAGCTTGTGTCTTCTTGTGTTTGGAAGGTTTTTCATGGAGTATTTCTTTCAATTTTTCCACTGAAATTTTTGGCCTATAGAGAGAAGAGAGAGAAAATTGAGTCATGAAGAAACCAAACCATAAAAAGAGTTGTAAATGTCCTAAGATATAAGAATATGTCATTAGATTGTAAGTTGGTTGAGTAATTATTTTTCTACAATTTCTTGATATTCTTGGCTGACTTAAGGTTTAATATAGGAATGGAATTTCAAAATTTTGAATCTAAAAATGGATTTCTTGGGTCCAAAATAGGTAGCAGTAGGTGTATTGTACAAGAAATACCTTAAGGATCACAAAGTGAAATTTTAAGTTCAAGAGAGCACTTTGTGAAGGAGATTGTGTAATTAGTGGATAATGGCCATGTTTTATGATGTTATAGGGTTCCAAGAAGTATTGGAAGGCCAAAAGAAGTGTTCACAAAGTCTCAAGTTCACTGCAAAGCATAAAGGTAGTTAACTTGCCTATATATGCCTATATATTGTCGTTATTGTTGCTTTGCTTAAATAATGTGTTTAAAGATTGAAATGTTGTCTTATGATGAATTTGTTTTTTTTTTTTTGCTTGATTGTTTGGAGGGTAATGTGACCCTCAAAATGTCCAAATTGCAAGGGAGATGTTGCCCAAATTTTTATGAAATATTTATACACAAATGATTTTGATTGAATGCTTGATGTACCCTTGTTGATTTCTTGCAATATATGTGATAATATGTGAGCATGAGGATGGTTGCTATTGAGATTTGATGAATCTCATTCCTTTCCAATTTTCTAACAAATTTTAGGTTCAAGCCATGACAATATTTTCCAAGAAAGCAAAGGCAAGGAGAAGCAAGTTAATGTTCAAGACAATGATACTTAGGATGATATTATTGTCTGAAATATTGTGCAAGATTATATGGAACATGATCATGCTACATTTCCATGTTAATATGTTCCTTTAGGTTTATCATGAAGTATCATGTAAGATAAATGCAAGTTATGGCTATGTATATAAATACTAGTATGTATTTTACAAAGTTAGAAGGTGGTATGTGAACTTGCTGACCACTGTTAGAAAATTCAACTATTATATAGACCTTACCATGTTTAATATATGAGTGTTTAATATGCTTGAAAACAAGACATTAATAGCTTTCCATTGACACCAATAACAATCAATTTGGAGTTGTGTATGATTTCTGGGAATTTTCAAATTTATGGTCAAAATCAGAGATTTTCAAAAAAGACTATTGCTACAATATTTATAGAAAAATAAACTATACTAATTGACCCAATAAATACTTAATTTCATATTTTTACCATGTATAGAATATTTTAAACTATTTTTAGAGACTCGAATTATCCCAATAAGATTTTTTGAGAATTAGTTATAAATTTTCAAATTTCACCGGGTAAAATGTAGTTTAGGGTGTGATCTTGCTTAGTTAAAGTTTCTACACTCTAAGAAGTCATTTAGAAGAAATGAATCTGTTAACAAGTGGCTACTTTGGCATATGAAGGTTTTGGCCTTCTAGGCATTAAGTGATTATATGTAGTTTGATTGGCTTTATGAAAGTTTGATGCTTGTTATAGGGCCTAATCCATACTTAAAAAGCTATTTGTTAACTTGGTTGCATCTCTCTTGTGTGAGTATAATTGGTGCCCTAACGGCCTACCATGGTTTACATGTGTATACAAGCAACTTAAGCTAACTAGGGTGTAATTCTCATTGTTTTACATATATATATACTTGAACTTTTAATATCATAATATGCATGTTGGCATGGCTAATAAGTTTTCTAACTCATTACTTTGAAATTATAACAAATGAATGAAAGTGGCTAACATTTATATATATATGCTGTGAGTATGGTGAACAATGATGTATAGGATTATTGTGCATCCCATGCTTTTATCTAGTATGTTGTTACTATATTAGCGTGGTGGTATATAGCATGAGATGACATGTTAGCAAGTCATATTTTACAACCTAAAATTTAAGTAACTCATACATGTTAGAGGACTCATGGAGGGATATTATTGAAATTATATAGGATTGGATGGGTTAGGATAAAAGAAAAGAAGGAAAATACAACTGTAAACAATTGTGAGATAGAATTGGCTAGCCCTATGATGCTAGGTCTTAAGCTGGCATAAATAGAAACAAAACCAGCTATTGAAATAGTGGAGTTTATGGGAAAAGCATTGGCTCTACTAGGGTTTTGGTTTTCTGGGTTTAAGAGGCTTGAATCTTTGAGGTAATATGGATTCCTCTTCCTTTTCTCCCTCTTTCTTATGGTTATTGGTTGTAATTCGTGGGTGTGGTTGTGATTTCAAATTTGACCAAGTTTCCACCGATTAAATTGTATTAGAATGCTTCAATGAAGTGTTGTTTGGCATTTTCAAGCTTAAGGTAATGGTTTATGGGTGTTTGAGTTGTGATTTTTCCAAACCTAAGCCTCTAAATTTGGGATTCTCATGATATCTGAATTGTGTAGGCTAATATCTTGTTTTGTGAGTTGTTTTAAGTTCAAATATGAGTAGGTATGGTGTTGGTTGCTTGGTTTTGTGGGATAAAAGCCTAGGATATAGATCTATGGTCAATCGGAGACTATGTACTTGCTTGATGTGTGTGTATATTAGTTGTATAGGGTGTGAGCTTGCTTGATAGAGGTCTCTATACTCTGACAAAGCCATTTGGAGGTGCCAGATTCATTGGAAAGTGGCTACTTGGTTGTATGAAGAAACTAGGCCCTTATAGGAACCAAATAGCTTGGATAGTTGAATGGTCCAATTGGGTTATGTTGAATGCTTGGGTTTCGATTTATGCTTGGAATATCATATGTTAACTTGTAAGTCATCCCTCTTGTGTGTGTGTAGTTGGTTCTCTGATGGCCTATTAAGGTCTCATGTGAGTTCAAACAACTTAAGCTAACTGAGAAGTAACTTTTAGTTGTTATATATGTTTTTAACTTTTCATATCATGATATAGATTTTTATTACCTGACTAGCAAATTTTCTCGTGCCCTTACTTTCTTCAAAACTATGACAAAATAATGAAAATGTCTATATGTATATATGCATGTAAGTGTGACAGAACTTGATATTTGATTATTATGCATCCCCAAAATCATAACTTGTATAAAGATGCTATGCTAGTATGATGATGATGATAATGAATAGAATATCAAAGCATGGTATCATGATATATATAAGATTTGTAGTGCATGGCCATGTTTAAATCTTACATGATATAGTAGTGCTAGTATGATAGTATATATGATGGAATGATATGTTAGCATGACATTATGACATGTTTAAGATAATTTGGTTTGGGTAACAATGTTAGTGAATACCACATGGTATGCCAATCCACCAAATGGTGCTTGAGGCCTTGTGTCTAGATAGTGAGACTTGTGATATTCCTATCACTAAATAGCAGTCCTTTGGAGACTGTGAACTAAGGATGCATCTCCTCTAAATGACCACTAATTTTGGTGGTCTAGGTGAAGGAGAGCCATGGTCTAACCATCAGTATAATGGCCTTTGGCTGGGTCATGACTAGTGAGAGGTGGGCATAATAGTTACCTAAGAATCAGCCTTCATCAATTGTTAGATAAGGGCTACATGTTGAAGTTCTAGCTATATTGTTAAGGTTCTATTGTATATCATGTGCATTGAATCTTGTATTATGTATTTTGTGCATATAAATTTGTATTTGAACTCTTGTATATATTTATCAAAGTTGTTCTTTGGTTACTAGGATGTTTGTCTCACCTCCTGTGGATAATAGTTTCAAGAAATGACTCTAGTTCTAGTAAGGAAACTAAGGAGAATTAGTTCTTGACACACAGGATATTTGAGTACTAATGCCTTTGTATGTGTTTATTTAAGAACATGTATTATGTTGTAGTGATGTGCCAAGTGTAGGACATCCATTTGATACCATATGTATCATTGTAGTATGAAATTCCTACCTTCATCTTTGAATTTTGTACTCTCTTGCTTGTTAGTACCTCTTAGAATCCCATGGTGGGTATGAACTCATAATGTAGTTAGGCATGTCTCATTTATTTAACTCGATATGTATGTTGATTAATATTGATTACAATTATGATCTTAGGTTCATCATCCAAGGGTAGTGTTACCATGTTCAAGCATTAAGGGTTGATTGCCCCAAGTGTATTTTGTTGACACAGGGTCATTTATAAATTTGGTCCTGACTTTTGGCCAGTTTGATGAGGGGATCAAATTTTAGGGAAGTGGTTTCCTTAAGGCTTATCTTCTTTGAACTTTGTCATTGCGTCATTTGTGACATGTTAGAACAGGTTTGGTGGATAAAAGGTTTGTGGCTTGATAATGGGAAGTGTTAAATTCAAAATTTAGCTAAAAGTTACAATTTCGGTCCTAGGGGTCCAAATTTTCCATATTAAGAAATTTTTATATGTGGCTTGCGGCCAAGGTTAGAGGAGGCATAGTGTGACTAGAGGAGGCATAGTGTGACTCCTAAGCCTTAGAATCATGTAAATTAGAGGTCTACATTAGGAGTTATGTACATTATGTAACATCCCTAAGAGTTAGAATATTTAAATATATGTAAGGAATTCGTGAAGATAGGCAAACATTATTTTACATGAAAAAGAGCAAAGTAGTTATTTTTCATGGTCAGATGGAAAAATAAGAAATTATATTTTTTCCCTTAGAAGTTAAGATAGTTACATTTTTTCCCCTCAAGAATAAAGATCACGTGGGGTTCCACGTGAATATATATTTTGGAGAAAATTACAACTAATGACCTGGAAGTTTTAAAAATTATAATTTGGCCATGTGTCAGGGGTAATTTTATAAATATGTAAAATTACTGTCAAAACGAAGCTATCAAGATGGTATATGGCACTGAGGGTTAATGTTTAAGGATAAAGAAATAGTAAGTGCCAAAATTTTAGCAGTGCTGTTATACCGATAAAGGTGCTTATATATCTGCAAAAGCCAAAAAGGCATATAATAAAGTAGATAGACACCCCAAAAGAAGCTTTTAGGAGATAGGATAATAAAGTAATACCAGACATAAGTTTACTTTAATCCTGTACTTATAAAGTGAATTTATAGTGCAGAAAGTAACTTTACCGATAAACTATAAAGTAACTAATACAGGGTATTACTGGACTGGGAAAAATATGTAATATTTTGGACAATTTCTTCTCTCTCTTGGACGTCCATTTAGCTCAAATTTTTGGACCAAAACTTCTCAAGGAAGGCTTGAAATTTTTGGCCAAACAACATGTGGGAGAAGTCTTGACTTTTTGGATCAAAAAGTTATTAAGGCTAATTGAGTAATTAGTGAGTGATTAAGCCATATAATCCCTCTCTTTCCTCTCTATTCTGAATGATACTTTCAGTGGCAAAATAGAGCAAGAAAGCACAAGAAAGAAAGAGAGAAAAGAGAGAAAGAAGAAGAGAGAAAAAGAGGAAGCAAGAAGGCAAGTTGAAGACTCAAGTTAATGGTAAGATTTCTTACTACCTTAAGCTTGTAGTCTTGAGTAGTTTAAAGTAGTTTCATGGATTATGTTTCCTCCTCTTCTCATGCTATGATTTATGCCAAACCCTAGAGGAAGCAAGGATTGAATTTTATGCAATAAAACCTAGGGGAAACCATGAACTAACAACTTGGAGCACGATTTTGGAAGTAGTTGGGTGATTTTCAAAATAAATCATTTTCTCTCCTTTTCTTGTTATTTTCAGCCAGAGCAGAGCATCAATTTAGAGTTGCAATTTAATATATTTTTTTTTTGCCAAAAATGAGTTCCTCATGGTAGAAAACCTTAGGAACAAGTATTGATTTTATGAAAAAGCCAAAGGAAAATTAAATGGAATTTTAGGGTTTCATCAAGACTTTATAATGAAAGTCATGAAACCATTGGCTTAAGTAGTTAATTGATGAAGTGTTTAGGTTTGAGGAAGTTTGTGGAAGTGTTAGAAAGAGGTGAAAACAAAGGAAAATGCGAGAGGATTCACAAAGATAGCATTACTTTCCTACTTGCACTATGTTATCATGTTTGCTTTCAATATGTTTGATGCTTTGTCATATGATTTTATTGTTTCCTTGTCATATTTTTATGATACTGGCTAAGTTGAATGAGGGGCTTTGAGATCCTGGGATGTCTATTTTTCAAAATGAAACTCTTCCAAAATTTTTGTGAAATCATATGACTTAAATGTGCAAGTGTGTTTGATCAATGATTCTATAATGTTTTTATGTAAATGTGATAATATGATTGCATGTATAGGTAATTGCTACTAAGATTTTTTGAATCTCATTTCCCCCCCTCAATGACTAACCATGCTAGGGAAAAACAATGGAAAAGAGCAAAGGGAGGAGCTAGATGCATGAAGAAGATAATGATGAATGGTTGATGATGCAAAGTCATTATGTTATAATGTGATCATTTGTATCAATATAAGTATAGATGGGTGATGCTGCCATTATTTGCTATCACATATTTCTAAGTTTCTCATTACGTTATATATGAATGTGGTACAATGAATGATGATGTAAATATGATATGAAGCTCATTTTGCCAAGGCATAAATGGAAATGTACAATCTGGACACCCTGACAGAAATGTAGGTACATTCACGTAAGATAGGGCAATTAGTTTAAGTAATATATATATATGTATATATCTTACATTACACAAAATAGAGCTTTAACATGGCTCAAAGAGCACCTTATTTTGAATTATGTACGAATTATAGTGATTTTTCAAAGTTAGGGTTCAAAACAGGGCAAGATTGAGAAAATTGGAAACTGAAAGTTAGGTACTCAAAAATTCAAAAAGACAATATAAAATTGTACAAAACTCTAAAAATTTAGTGGTTTACATGTATAGAAAGGTCTATGTTTTATGTTTCACATGTCACTGATTTGGAGGTGATTGAAGCTATATAATAAAAGATATGGAGGTTTTCCCAAAACTATTCTAGTAAAAGTTGAATTCTGATCCTTCACAATTTAAGTTAATGCCACGCTCTGTGTAAGTGAAATAAATGTACAAGAAAATATGTATAGAATGTAGACATATAGAGATTTCAAATGACATAGAGTATGAATGATTTGGTCCAGACTAGAAGGAAATATGACTTTTTCAATCTTATTATCAAAATCACGAATTTTCATAAATGACCAAATCTACAATAGTATTTGAAGGAATAATTTGTACTAACTAGCCTAGTATTTGCTCTGCTGCCTATTTTTCCCATATATAGAATAATTTTATCTATTTTTAAGGCTTGAATAACCTAAAGATTATTTTTCTAAATTTAGTTATAAATTTTCAAAGTTCATTAGGAAAATTGAAAATTGCCAAGTGAACAGTACCCTAGAATTTAGAAAATTTTATTTTTGAAATTAAATTGATTCAAGCCTCTCTTCAAGCTTTTTTGGACTCTAAAATGATCTAATATATGAAAAATTGGCCCTAATATAAAGTGTTACACATTGGAACCATAAAACCAACAAACAACTATAATGGACAACAACATGATGACCCATCGTGCAAACTTCCCTCAGTTGTTTCTCATGTGCAAACTACTAAGTTCTTGTCTGGTCATGTTGTGTCTTGATTTGTTAGCCTACGTTATGGGTTGAAAACACATAGGATTTGTTTGCACAGCTGTGCAGAACCTGTGTTCTTTAGGTCCTAATGTCTTGTCCATTATGCTTGTGTCTGTGTATTGTGACTTAGGTAAAAATATTAAGTTTAAGGCTGTAAATCTTTAGGATGTTACATTTTGATATCAAAGCAATGGTTTAGGCCATTGTGTATGTATTCATACTTGCATATAACTATAGTTGGTACTTTACTGATGCATGCATACTTTTATATCCCCAATTCTGTGGTAGAGTAAAACCTTCTTACTAAAGCATGTTGTTGTTGTATGTTGGAAGAAGCACAGTTGGCTGTGGTAGTCCAATTAGTATTAAAATTTTGAGGGACTTGCATGTGAAGATCTCTATTCTGAACAACTATGTATGTAATCAGGGAGAGACACCCATTTGGGTGTAAGGGCAATTGGTTTAATGGGAGTATGATGGCCTTAAATTAGGAGTGACAAGAAGAAGACGTTGAGATGCATGTGAGCCTAGACGTTGCACAGGCTGAAGGTATAGGGAATAAGAACCAAGCCCTAAGGATGGAAAGAAGAGGCATTTCAAAGCGACTGAGGGACTTTGGGAAGTTCAATCCACTTAGTTTTGAAGGCAGGTTAAATCCAACAGCTACATAGAATGGAATGACTAGTTGGAAATTGTGGTTAGAGTCATGGATTTACACTTTTAAGTAAAGGGGGTAGTTGGCTACTTTCAAATTGGAGTAGAAGATCAAGCAGTGGTAAAAGGGCACGAAGCAAAGTTGGGAGGCCATATGAGTTCATTTAGATTAGGACCAGTTTAAGGAATAGTTTTTTGTTCATTATTTTTGCAAATCTTATTAATCCAAGGCAAAATTCTTGCCTTTCAGTAGAAAATTTGCTTGAGGACATGTTTGTTAAGAAGTTTTTTCACTTGGTTAAGCACCACTATAGGTCTTAATGAATACTAACCTTTTATTTATACTCAGTTGTATGTAGCAGTTAGGTAAGAGTCTCAAGCTGAATAATGTTAGATATGAAGGGGTGAAGATTGATTGTGACAAGTGCACTAATTAACGTTGCTCTAGTAATGGAGCACTTTATGTGGTCCTTGGGATCATTAAATGAGTAGTACTCCTGAGATAAGACACACTTTATGGTGCAAGAAGGATTTGTAAAAGGAAGTGATTTGTTAACCCAATATAGTCAAGAAGTTAATATTGGCTTGGTAGTAAAGATCAATGGTGACAACTTTGCACTAACATGTTGTGGATATAGACTAAGGAGAACTTCTCTCATGGTGGGTCCTCCCTCTTAAAGAAGTGTGAAATACATCTCATTTATTAGTAAATGCTAATTGTCAGTAATCCTTCTGCATGCCTAAAGGGCAGGAGTTGTTGAGTTAATCTATCACTACAAGTTGGTTCTAAGACTTCCTACTAAAAGCATTGGAGATTTACATAAGAGGTCATTGTTCTTGACAAGCCTCGAAATCCCTTGTCATGATAAGTCATGATTTATGTGTAACATCCCAATTTTTAGAGTTAACCAAAAATGTGATTATAATGATCATGGCTACGCTTGAAAGACAAATGTGTTATGCTTGAATGATGATTATGAGGTATTTAAAATGATAAGCATAGGATGCCCCACATGAATGTAAGAAAAGAATGGTTGGAAAATATGTGATATTAAAGTGATCAATATCACAAGGGGCAAAATGGTCATTTTACATGTTGGGCCTAAATTGTAATTAATTCAAAATATTGGGCCTTAAGTGTAATTATCCAAAATTTGAGGTCCTTTCTAGTAATTTCTAGAAATTTTTAATTTTAGCAAAATTGTGTTAAAATGGACATCATAACATGCTAGATCTAATGAAATAATGTATTAATCTAAAGGGATCAATTTGAAAAGAAATAACCTACAAAATACAATAGAATTATGCAGAAAAAGACAAAAATACTCTAGGCCCTACAAAAATAGAAAAAGTAAAAAAGAAAAGCATGTGGGTCCCACATGAATTGGGATAGGATATTAAGTTAAATGTAGATGCCAAACTATATTATTTATGTGTACTTAAAGGAATATACATTATTATAAAATACTATAAAAGTGTTTTTAACTATCTAGATAAAAAGTTATCAGTACAGGATGTATCTAGACTAGGAAAAATATAATGTATGAAGGACACTCCCTCTCCTCTCATTGGCTAAAATTTATGCATGTGTTTGGAGGGAATATTTTATTATTTTGGTAACCTTCCTTTATGATGACACTTGGGCAATTTCTATACCTTCCTTATGTCTATAAATATCAAGCCAACTCCCTCAATTTTGGCCACACCCAAGAGCAAGAGAGAGAAGGAAAATTAGTGAGAAAAAGAGAGAAAGAAGAAGGAAGAACAAGAAGAAAAGGAGGAAAGCAAGCTCAAGGGTCAAGAAGGCAAGTAAGGTAAGTATTCTTCTTTCTATCTAAGCTAGTTTCTATGGGTTTTGAGTTAGGAAAGTTGAGTTTATCTTCTCCTCTCTTAGGGTATGGGTTTGGCTGAGAGGGATTATGTATGGGGAAGTTATTGCTTTCATGAACTAAGCCAAGGGAAAGCATGAGTAGTTTCAAGAACAGTATGTTTGTATGAGTATTCATGATGAAAGAGTGAAATTCCTCCTCTCGCTCACCAAAAGGCATGTTTCAAGCAATAGAGAAAGTGAGAAAGGAGTGATAATTTCATGAATCCAGGGATAAGAATAGATTCCTCATGTCCAAATTAGTAAAGAATAAGTAAGATTTTCAAGAGAAAGCCAAAGATAAGAAATGTGAATTTTTAGGGTTCAAGGTGAACTTTAAATGAGTTCTTTAAGAATTAAATGACTTAGCATGGTTTTCTTGATAATCTTAGACTTGAGAAGTGGCAAGGAAGTGATTGGAAAAGGATTCAAACAAGTGGAATCCAAGTTTAAAGTATAATGGTTAAAGCTCCCAGGTGATACTACTTGTCTTGCTTTTATGTTATTGCACAATGTTTATACATTTTTTACGAAATCATTATGTTGACATATTATTGATGTGGCTGTTTTTAATGACTAGTTAGTTGTTTCTTTGATGAGGACTTTGCCTAGGACATCTTGTTTTTAAGCCGTTATGCTGCCAAATAGCCAACATGGTATTTTAATGAATTTTTAATAAATTATTCAATGCTATGAATGTTTTTATGTAAAGTAATTATGTATTAGCATGTGTAAGTATACTACTGAGATGCCCAATCCCATCCTCCTAAGTACTAACCATGCTAGGTGAAAAGCAAGACAATGGAGGAAAGCTCAAGGAAGGAGAAAATGGAATAGAAAGCAAGTTAATGTTATGCTATAACAATGTTAATGAGGAAGCATGCTTTGTATGTTATATTATGATAATGTATAAGTGATGTATTATAATCCTATTTGAGGTATAAGAAAGCATGGTAGATGATGTTGAATGATGAAATGCAATCGAGAAATGGAAAGCTATATAAATTCCCTTTAATTGCAAAGTTATGACATGTTAATATTTAGAAAAGTCTAAGTATGTCATGTTAAAGGGAATGGGCCAAAATATGATTCCTCTTGTTAGAGGATATGATAAGCTTTATAATAAAGAAAATTTTGTACAATTTTGGCTAAGAATGGCCTGATGTATGGCTCAAAGAAGTCAAGGATTAAAATTGGACAATTATTGGAAAAAATATGATTTTATAGTAAAAACTATTTATTTTGAAAGGGTGTATAAAATCATGTAATGCTCCAAAAATTTAGTGTTCTATATGTATTGATAGAGTTATGTCTTGAGATTAGTATTCCACTGATTTTAATGTATTGGAGCTATAGAATGAGAGATATGCATGTTTTTGTAAAATTGTTCCAACAAAGGATTATTCTGACCCTTAATAATTTAAGATAATGATTTTCCCTATACAAGTTGAATAAATGTACAAAACAAATATATAGAAGATGGACATGTAGGCCTTTTAAATGATACAAAGAATGAACAAAACAACTTTGTGAATTATGAGATATGAATTTTTAAATTTATTGGTCAGAATCTGAACTAAAATTGGAAGCAGAAAATGAACAATGAAATTGAATGAATAAACTATATGAATTGGAGTGTCCAAATTCCAATTTCATATTTTTCCCATGAAATTTAGGATGTGGACAATTTTTAAAGGCTTGAAATATAGTGAAATGATTTTTTTACATTTAGCTATGAATTTTCAAACTTACCTGCATAATACGATGAACAATGCTCAAAAATAGAATTTTGTAGTTTTAAGTTTCCAATTGGTTTAAGATCTCTATAACCTCTTTATTGCATCTTAATGAGGTAGTATTGATTGGAAATATGTCCAAAGATGAGGTGTGACATTAAAATTGGGAATTAACTAGTTGAGGCTTATTGCTGGCTGGCTATTGCTTAATGCACCAGTTACTCGGTGAGAGAGGCACTAGTGGACTAAGAGTGGATGACTCGGTGATGACATTTTATATGGGATGGAGTTATTAACTTGATTCATGACCAATTAAATGCTTATCTTCTAAAAGGTTGATTGGGTATAGTTGACCAATCAACTAGTGTGTTACTAATCAACATATCATGATAAGAATAACTTCTCACCTTATATGAAGGATTCATGACTTCCCAATAGCTACAAAGGAAAAAAGGATTGAAGATGTGGGACTTGCATGGAATTCAAGAGAATTTCTCTGATGATGAATGATACCTTGAAGACTTTTTTCTCTAGACTGCATCTTGAAATCTCAAGTGTGGTGATAAGGTTAATGGTTAGGTAATTGCATAGTCTTCGGTAAATTCAATCAGAAAAAAGTATTGGGGTGCTCCCTTAAAGTCAAAAGTGGAAGTGTAAGGTCTTAGCCCCTTAGATGTTTTAGCTAAATCCATATAGATATGGGATGACATCAATTATCAATACTAGTGTACTAGAGGAAGCTCACGAGTGAGAGAAGAATGGAAGTTGCTACAGAAAGAGAAGAAAGCTTCAAGCCTTAAGGAGGTAACCAGAACATTTATGGAGGGATTGGTAAAGAAACGAGTATGTTGTGACATTTGGCAAAAAGGCATAATGTAGTATAAGCATGGTGATTATGAGTTCTTTAATGGAAATAAGGTTAGAATGGAAGAATAGAAGTGAGATATTTGTGCTTGCAAGATGTTATGAGTTCTACGATATGACCCCATGTAAGAATTAAGGATCAAAATACCCAACGAAAATAGGCTTGAGGAGTATAATAGACCTTTAAGGCTTAGGTAGGCCTATGTACGAGTGATGCTTATTAAAGAAGGTTGGTGTACATAAGAGGATTGATATAGTATCAACGGAAAAAGAAACATATTTGGCTGTAAACAAGGAATATCATGTTAAGGGTTGGGAGTGAAAACATGAGGAACCTTTTCTTGTTTATATGGGTATTAATGCTTGGCTTATTAGTGTGACGACCTTACAAGAATATAGGATTTTTAGGAATGGTGGCACTATTGTGAGGGAACTTGATTAGGATGTTGATGATCAAGGTTTTATTGGTAATAAGGCTACAAGATTCATAGTCAGTATGGATAATATGTTGCTAATAAGGGATAGCACTGTAAGAATCATATGATGATGTTAGTCCTCTGGGTGGTAATCTTAGTAGTGCAGAAATCAATTGTAAGGGTATAAATAGGTCTAACTACTAACCAAGGTGATTGTGCTAAGACGTTTTAGTGCCAATGATTTAGAAATGGAAATGGTCAACCAAGGAGAAATGCTTGAATGAGGATAAAGGTTCTTTAATACTGTGATAAGTAACGAGAACTGAGGAAAATCAATGGGGTAACGAAGAGTTAATGGGTGACAATTAATGAGACAAACACCTTTAAAGAAGTCTACACATGAATGAACTATACTAAGCAAATGAACATAAGCAAGGTAGTTAATATGGTGAGGAAGTTGTTAAGAAATGAAAATTTCTTTTTAGCACAAGTGTTAGAATCAAGTTGGATGTCATGGAGTGACTAAGATGATTTATAAAGAGCTAAGAAGTACTTGGTGAATGAGATCTTTTAGGATCAAATGTTGTAGTTCAAACAACTCAGCAAATTGAAAGGGGTAGTACAAGAAACAGAGGCATTAGAGAGTGGTGATGATCATGTGTCCTTGTGGGTTACCCTAACTACTAGTGTTGGAAGATCAACTTGGGCTAAGGTATATGGGTCCATTTCAAGTCCTTGATGGTATTTGGTGTGCTAAGAAGCATTACTACCTAACCAAGCAGAAATTCGAGAAGTTTTTTATGTACTCAAGAAGTATCAACACAATTTATCAAACATTATAGAGGATGTGAAGGTCAATTGCAAGATGACTTTTCATTCAAAGTTAAGTGGGAGGTAATTATGGAAACCAAAGTGAAACTATTGAGGAACAAGACCATTAAGCTTGCAAAGGTATTATGGAAAGACCTAACATTGAGCAAAACTACTGGAGAAGTGAAAGAATCAATGTGGAAGGAGTATCCTCACCTTTTTGCCTGAGGTATGTCTACAAAATTTCGGGGATGAAAATTTTATAAGGTAGAGAGGATTTAACAACCCAAAATTTAATTATCTTGGATATGTAAGAGGACTCATGGAGGGATATTATTGGAATTATACAAGACCAAAGAGGCCAGGACTAGAGAAGAAAAGGAACATGGAGCTGTAACAAACTATAGAATAGAACTAGCTAGCATCACAGCACCAACACTGCCTGCCATGATACCAAGTCAGAAGCTAGCATAAATAGAAACAAAACCAACACGTCGAAATGGTGAAGTTCATGGGAGAATCAGTGGCTTTGGTTGGGTTTCAACTATCTGGCATGGTGGACTTAATTTCTTGGCTTTGGGAGGCTTGAATCTTTGAGGTAACATGGTTTTCTCTTCCCCCTTTACCTCTTTCTCATGGCTATTCGTTGTGATTCATGGGTGTGGTTGTGATTTGAGATTTGACCAAGTTTCCACTAATTAAATTGTATTAGAATGCTCCAATGAAGTGTTATATGGTGATTTCAAGCTCTGGGTAACATTTATAGATGTTTAATTTGTGATTTCTTTAAACCTAGCCTCTAAATTTAGGATTTCTCATGATATCTGAATTATGTGGGCTCATATTTGGTTTTGTGAGTTGTTTATAGTTCAAATATGTGTAGGAATAATGTTGGTTGCTTGGTTTTATGGGATAGAAACCTAGCATGAAAATCTATGGCCAATTACAGGCTACGTACTTGCTTGATTTGAGTGTAAATTGGTTGTGTAGGGTGTGAATTTGCTTGATAGATGTATATATACTATGGGAAACCATTGGGAGGTGTTGGGTTCATTGGTATGTGGCTACTTGGTTATATGAAGAAATTAGGCCCTTGTAGGGACCAAATAGCTTGGATAGTTGAATGGTCCAATTAGGTTTTGTTGAATGTTTAGGTTTTACTTGATACTTGGAATATAGTGCGTTAACTTGGAATTCTTCTCTCGTGTCTAGGTGGTTAGTTCTCTAACAGCCATTTGAGGTGTCATGTAAGTTTAGGCAACTTGAAGTAACTAAGGAGGAATTTTTAGTTGCTATATACGTTTTGAACTTTTCATATTATGATATGCATTTTTATAGCCTAGCTAGGAAGTTTTCTCGTACCCTTACTCTCTTGAAAACTTTGACAAAATAATAAAAATGGTTATATGCATATATAGATGTAAGTATGATAGAACTTGATGTATGATTATTATGCATCCCTATAATTGTAATTTGTATATGGATTTTATGCTAATATGATGATGATAATGAATAAAATATGAAAGCATGGTAGCATGATATATATGGCTTGTACTGCATCCTCATGTTTTGATCTTACATGATATAATAGTGCTAGCACAATAGTATATATGATGGAATGACATGTTCGCATGACATTATGACACTGTCACCAGATGTTGAACATGTTGAGCATAATTTGGTTTGGATGATGATGTCAGTGAATATCGCATGTAATATCCAAAATTTTACAAAATATTAAATAATATAGAATGTTAAAAATAATGTTATTTGAAAATATGTCTAGAATCACAGTAAATTAAGAGATATAGAAACAAATGAAAAGGGGCAAAAAGGATACTTTTTTGTATTAGAACTAGAAAGGAGAACATTATAATTTTACCCTAAGAAAAAAGAATTCTTTACAAAATAGTCCTTAAAAGTATGGATTAATATATTTTAGCCTCAAATAATAAAAGGATATGCATTTTAGTCCGTCAAGGAAGAAACAAAGGAGAGAAAATGAAAATAAGTTTTAGAGACAATTACAGCTACTGAGTTGAAAGTTTAAAAAATTATAAATTTATCCCAAGTCAAGGGTATATATGTGAATATGAAAAGTTATAGTCAAAATAAAGCTCTCAATGAACTAAGCCCAATAGAATACTATTTGGAATTTAATGAAATAAATCTAATATTTATTGGGTTTTAAAGTTTTATTTTTTATTTTTTACCCGATAAAGGTTATTTTAAACTATAGAAAAAGGCAGTAGATTCAAGGACAGTGAGTGGACCTTGCTAAAATATATTTTGCATCAAGATAATGATTTTAATCCAAAAGTAATCTTTGGATAATTCTATACCAATTTAATAGCAATTTCAGTAAAAAAATTTAATTAGTACAAGTAAATTTAATAAGTAAAGAATATATTGTTTCATAAAAATTATTAAAGTAATTTTTGGGCAAAAGTAAGGGCAAACCACATCTTAACCAAACCATGGACACCATAGAAATTTTGTGAAAAGCTTTATTAAAAGTAACTATGATTTACTCTTTATTTGATCTCTTTCCTGTTAAGCTTTGGTTAAAACATTTGGCCTTCACTTTCTTCTGCAAAATCAAGTCTGAAACAAAGGGTGGAGAGTAAGAGAATATGAAAAAAATATTAAAGAGGAAGAAGAAACAAGAGCCAAAGTTTAAAGGTTTAAGGTTCAAGGTAAGCTTTTATGGTTATTTCATTGCATATCCAAGTGTTTAGTGTGGTTTCCATAGAGTATTTTCTATTTTATCTCACTTAAAGTTTCAGCCATGACAAATCCTAGAGAGAGAAAGTAAGCTATGTTAAAATAAAACCATGGAAAAGCTTAGAAATGGTCTAAAGAGCAAGGATGTACAAGTTGTTTGATGTTTAGAGTTGGAATTTCAAAATTTTGACCCCAAAAATAGGTTCATTGGGTCCAAAAATAGGTAGGAATAGGTGTGTTGTACAAGAAATACCTCAAGGATCACAAAGTGAAATTTTTAGTTCAAGAGAGCACTTTGTGAAGGGGAATGTGTAATCAATGGATAATGGCCATGTTTTATGATGTTATAGGGTTCCAAGAAGTGTTTAAATACCAAACGAAGTGTTCGCTGAGTTTGGATATCATTAGAAAGTAAAAAGGTAGTTAACTTACCAATGAATGCCTATATATTTTCAGTGTTGTTACTTTGCTTAAATGATGTGTTTCATGATTGAAATGTTGTCTTGTGATGAATTGGGTTGTTTGCTGGATTGTTTAAAGGGTAATATGACCTTGGATTGAATACTTTATGTGTTCTTGATGATTTCTTGCAATATATGTGATAATATGTGAGCAAGATGGTGGTTTCTATTGAGATTCTTTGAATCTCTTTCCTTTCCAATTGTCTAACCATTTTAGGTCCAAGTCATGGCAAGGCTACTAAAGAGATCCAAGGCAAGGAAAAGCAAGCTATCAATTAAACGGACATGATTGCTTTGGTCATGAGTTTGGAGTACTTATGTAACTTAATATCCATGGTGTTGGGACTCTATTTACATGTAATTATGTCCATCTAGATCTAATGCAATGTATGTATAGGTTTAAGACCTAGTTATGACTATTTATGTACATATTAGTAGGTTTTTTTCAAAGTTGAAGATTGTCAATGACCTTGCTAACCTTTGTTAAGAAATGCATGTACTATATAGACCTTGCTATATTTAATATAGGATTGTTTTATATGGTGGAAAACTAGACAAGAATTACTTTGTACAAACACAAAGATCACTCAATTTGGAGTAGTTTATGATTTACTATGATATTTCTAAGTTATTGTCAGTTTTAGGGTTTTGGAAAATGACCATTACTATAGTGATTTTTGGATGAATTTATTATAAGTTTTTGCCAGATATATATCTACTTTCTTATTTTTTTTCATGTAGAAAATCGTTTTAGTTACTTTTAGAGACTTGAATCACTTCAAAATGATTTTTTTATGATTAGTTATGAATTTTCAAATTTTATCAGGTAAAATGGATTTGACAAAATGAACAGTACCCAAAAATTTTTAAAATTTTCATTTTAATTTTTTATAGATTCAAGTCTTTAATCATGCATAAATAGATACATTTAAGGTTCAATACATTGGAAATAGACCTAAAATGAGGTGTGACATTGTGTCTAAGTGGTAAGGCTTGTCATATCCCTATCACTAAATAGTCGTCCTTTGATTGCGAGACACAAGTGACTATGGGTTGGAGATGCACCTCTAAATGGCCACCTATTCGGGTGGTGTATATATAACATCCCAATTTTCAGGGCTATATAAAAGAATTATGATCTACCTCGAATGTATGTGAGAAAAACATGATCGGAAAAGAAGTGATATTAAAATGATAAATGAATATCACAAGGGGCCAAATGGTAATTTTCCAAGTTGGGTCTTAATTGTAATTAATTTAAAATATTGGGCATGTAAGTGTAATTATCCAAAATTTGGTTCCTTTCAAGTAATTTGCAGAAATTTTGAAAAATGCAATATTGATGTCAAAATAAAGCTTATAACATGTTAGACCCAATGAAATAATGTATTGAGCTCAAAAGAATCAATTTAAAAAGAAATAAGTTGTAGAATGTAATAGAAATTTAATAGTAAAGAAAAAATACTATGGGCCCCACAAATACAGAAAAAGTAAAATGAAAAGTATGTGAGCCAAACATAAATAAATACAGTCTAGGATAGGATATTAAATTAAATGCATATCCTAAACTAATTTATTTCTGTGTGCTTAAAGAAATAAATAGTATTATAAAATACTGCAAAATTGCCTTTAACTATTCAGATAAAAAGTAACAAGTGTAAGATATATTTAGACTAGGAAAAATATATTGTATGAAGGATATTCTCTTTCCTCTTATAGGTTGAAATTTCCACATGAATGATGTAATTACCATGGACACTTGGACAATTTTTTAGAGCTTTGCTTGTCTATATATACCCATCCTCTTGCATGAAATTTTAAGGAGGGAAAGAGGGAAAAGTATGCTGAAATTTTAAGAGAAAGAGAAGAGAAAGGAGGAAGAAGAAAGTTGTTCTCCTTCAATTCTATGTTAGTTTTGTATAAGTTTAAGGTAGGATAAAAAAAGTTCTCTTTCTCTCATCCTATGGTTCATGTTTAAGCCAAGAGGGAGAAAGTATGAGAGGTGATGCTTTCATGAAAATAAAGCTACAGAAAGCATGATCTAAAGCAAGAAAGTAAGTTTGCATGACTAATTATGAAGAAATGATGAAATTCCCTCCCTTGCTCTTCAAGAGAGTGATTTCGGCCTACGTGAAAAGTAAGGAAGGAGTGGAAATTTCATGAATCCAATGGTAGAAATAGTTTCCTCATGCAAAAATTAGTAAAGAGCAAGTGAGGTTTCCAAGAGAAAGACAAAGATAAGAAATATGAATTTTTAAGGTTCAAAGTGAACCTTAAATGAGGTTATTAAGAATAGGATGACTTAGCATGGTTTTCTTGATGCCTCCAAGCTTGATGAGTGTAACATTTACAATTTCCTAGATATTATAAGATATATAAAGAAGTGGTAAAATCTGAGATATAGAATATGATAGAAAAGGAGTAAAATAGCAAGTTTATATGTGGGGGCAAAAAGAAAAATGAATTTGAAAAATAGTCCTTACAAGAAACATTATTTGTAGTTTAGTCCTTAGGGAAAATTACTAAAAAAGACCAAAAAGAAAAGTTATTTACATTTTGACCCCACCCAAAGGAAATTTCATAATTTTCAAAAGTTATGTAGAAATGAACCTTTTGATATACTGGACCCAATAGAATAATGAATTAAGTTCAAAGGAATTAATTTGTGGAGAAATAGCTATAAAACAGTGTAATTTTGCATAAAAGACAAAAAGAGCATTGTAGGCCCTACAAAAGCTGCAAAAGTAAAATAAAAAAAAGTATGTGAGCCCTACATTTATACTGTTTAAGATAGGATATTAAATTAAAAGCAAATTTAAATGTAATTATATCATGCATTTATAAAATAATTAAATACTACACAAGTAACTTTATCTGTTCAAGCATAGAACAAACTAGTATAGGACATATCTAGACTAAGAAAAATATGCATTTCTCTCTCTCTCTCCTCTAAAGTGGCATCCAAATTCAGTATGTGATGGTGGTGGATTATTTTATTATTTCTCAGTTTTTCATGAAGGTTCAAGAAGGCATAATGTCAAGTTTTGATTGGTTTGGTAATTTTATATATACTCCATCTTGGTGACCGACCTAAGGCATAAGAAAAGAAGAGAGCAGCTACTGAAATCCTCCCAAGGAGGAGAGGGCAACGTGAAGAAGAAGAAGAAGGAAAAGAGAGAAGAGAAAATTCAAGGAAAAAGGTAAGGATTTCTTCTCTTATTCTTCTATGAATTCTAGTTCAAGCTCATGGTAGTTTGATGTAGTTTGGCAAAGTTTTCTTCTCCTCTTCCTTAAGTGTAGATTTTGTCCAAGGTATAGGAAGATAGGAAAAGTGTTTTTCTTGCGTGAAAATGAAGAGAAAGTATGAGAAATTGCAAGAAAAGTAAGTTTGGATATGTTTGAAACAAGTTTTT
The DNA here is from genome assembly GCA_026686845.1 of Adenanthera pavonina. NCBI lineage: Eukaryota > Viridiplantae > Streptophyta > Magnoliopsida > Fabales > Fabaceae > Adenanthera > Adenanthera pavonina. The sequence continues at coordinate 19,376,481 of JAIVEN010000005.1, read as the reverse complement.
GGAAAAATCCATTTTTCCTTCTTGTACCCTAATTTGGCCAACTTAGAAGTGTAGGAAGGAGTGATATTTTCATGAATTTAATGCAAAAAATGGATTTCTTAAGGTGGAAAATCTTAAGAACAAGTGTTGGAATCATGAAAAAGGTAAAGATAAATTATATAAGTTTTTAGGGTTTAAATGAGACTTTATGAACCAACCCTTTGATTTAGTTAGTATTTGGTGTTATTTTAGGATGTAAAGAAGTTCAAGAAAGCTAATAGAATCATTGGAAGCAAAGGACATAGCCAAAGGATTTGCAAATGATAGCAAATTTTCATTTATTGCTTTATGTTCTTTCATGATGTTTCTATGATAAAATTTGTTGCCATATTGTTGTTGTGATACTTCGTGACTGGTTTTATTGTTATATGAAGGGGTTTATTAGGGGAAACTCTGTCAAAATTTTTATTTGACAATATGGTATTTTGATGCTCTATGTGATTAAATATGAATTTTTTGTTATTTAAATGACATAATTGATTGAAATAAACTTGCTATTGAGATTCCATAATCTCATCACCCTAAGTATCCGAATGCTAAATCCAAGTGATTACAAGACCTCCAAGAAGGCAAAATGCAAGTAGAAGATCCTTGAGTTCTTTGAGTCTTGGCATCCTATCCATTCTACCTGTGTCCATGTGTTGTGACTTGGGCAAAACTACTAAGTTTGAGGGCTATAAATCTTTAGCAAGTTACAACATATTGGCATTGTCATTGGTTTTATATTGTTAGGTAAGATATTGCTAGGTGACGATGTCAATAAATACCATATGGTTTGTCTTTCCACTAAATGGCATATAAGGCCTTGAGTCCAGGTAATGATGCTTGTGTTATCCCTATAATTAAATAGTCGTTCTTTGGCCGAGAGACTTAGGTGACTGTGGATTGGGGATGCATCTTATTTAGCCACCAATTCAAGTAGTCCAAGGAAATGAGAGCCATAGTCCAACCAATAGTATAATGGCCTTTGGTCGAGTCATGACTAATGGGAATAAAGCTTAGTGGTTACCCCAGAATCAACCTTTATCGTTTGTTAGAAGGTAGCTACTTGTGAAGATTACCTTGTGATGGTAACTAACTCATGGTTCTAGCTATAATCTTGTGGGTTCTTCACATATCATGTATATTGCATGATATCATTCATTTTAGGTGAAAGTATATTTTGAAGTGTTATACTTGTTTAATTTGAGTTATCCTTAGTTATTGGAACATTGTCTTACCCCTTCAGTGGCTAACAATTTTAGGTAAGGGCTCCAATACTAGCAATAGCAACCTAAGGAGAACTAGTCTCCCTTTTATGGTTTATCGAGGATATTTGAGTTTCTTGTTTTTTTTTTATATTCAACTCTTTTGATACCATATGTTTGGTATGTTTTGTACTGTGCCAAGTGTAGAGACATTCATGATGCCATATAACTTTAGTAACCTTGTTTTGTTTTGGTACTATATCCATAAGTATACTTACATGGTATGGTTAGTATTTAATGACCTAACTATGATGTGGTGATAGATTTGGTGTGTCCCTTAAGGTCATTTTAAAATGAATGTGATGTGAATTGTTGTATTTGAGTCCTCTTGGAATCCTTTGGAATCTCTTGTTCGATTGACATAGGGTTTGTGACCCATTTATCTTGTTTTAGGCTTCATTTTTTGTTACCTCATGTGCATTTTGATGTGTTAAGAGGTTCTATGTGGTTGCTTTAGGTTGATGGTAAGTTTTGTGAATAGTGGGCATGGAACTCATTGGTCAAGATGGGGTTCAAGGGGGGTCAAATTCTAGAGGAGTGATTCCTTGGGGTATAACCTCCTCGGATAGTGTCTTTATATCATTTGTGACTTATTGGACATAGTTTGATGCTGAAAGGGTTTGCAATTTGCAAATAGGAGGTGTTGGTGTAAAAGTTTTGGTTAAAAGTGACCATTTCATTCTTGGGGTCTAAAATCTTCATATGGAGAAATTTCGAGGGGCAGTTTGCACACATAGTTAGAGGGTTTTCATGTAATTTGTGGGCTTTAGAATCATGCTAATCGGATATCAAAGCGTAGAGTTATGCACATAAAAAAGTTCACCCTAAAAGTCAACAATGTAGGGCACCATGACCTTTTCTATTTATGCATGGTGCCATGGTGCGACTTTGCCTGGGTGTGGATTCACGTGTCTTATCCTTTGTTCTAGCTTGATTCCACCATGTTTTGTCTTGTAGTCCTTGTGTTGGAAACTCTTAAGATGTTATAGAGGGAAAGAAAATGGAGTAAATAGAATAGTGGGGAGGAGATTTTCTCTCCTTATACTTGAATGAAAGAGAGAAAGCATAGAGGAAGGAAAAATAATTAATTTTACATTAATAATAATATCCCTACTATTTATAGTAAAATATATGCATTTAAAAAAACTTATTATTCTACCATATTATCTGTATAATTTTCATAATATATCACCAAATGGAATTAAAATAATTTTAATATTAATATTAATATGTAATTCTTTTGTTCATTATTGTTTGTATTTTAGAAATTATAAAATAATTGTAAAATTCAAACCTGTGGAGCTTCAAAGAAAAGAGAACAACAGCAAAACAGTACTGAGAAGACGAGAGGCAGAAGAAGTAAGAAATAAAAAGGGAAGAATTGAGTGTGAAAAAAATTGGACAATTTTGAAAACACATTTTTCTCTCCAAAATATCCTCATTTTTTAGAGACAAAAGTTGGAGAAAAAAACATGTGGAATCCTTATATTATTTTGCCCTCCATTTTTTATCGCTCATACTTTTCTCTAAACATCCAAGCATATGGGATCCACATATTATTTTTTCCTCTACTTCTCTCATTTTTTTCTCTAAACATCCAAGCAAAGGAAAATATATTTTCTCTCTTGTCTTTTGCTCTATTTTTCTTTCCCCTATGTTTCTCCCGATCCATGCAGAGTGTGTAGTGGATATAATGCATGTAAGGGGTCAATCTAGATATTTTAAATTCACAAAAATAAATACAAAAATTATATTTGGGCAAAGATAAAAAAAATGTATGAAAGTAACTATAAAATGAACCTTACGTACTATTAAGTTTTTTATTTTTGTGTCAATCTCTCGAAATATATTTGTGTTAACAAATTGAACTCTAATAATCTTCCATCTCTTCTCCATTGCGCGCCCCGTCAAATTAATGGGAAAAAGTTATGCTTCTTTATAGAAATCTCCTCTTAATGTGAGATCTTCATGTGATGATGACTTTGTTGTTTCACATCTATTCTTTTGAAAGAATAATCATTAACAATATCAAGATCATCTTTTAACCCTCATATGATTAGCTTTTATATCTCATTTAAGTTTGATAATATTTTAATATTAATTAGCCATATTATAAAATAGTCGTTAAGAAAAGTTCAAAAAGAAAAAGGAGCATGTTTATGGGTTATTTGAACATTAGTTAGTCAATATTGGATATAAAAATGTCGTTAAAAAATTTGGCTTGTGTATGAACGTTTGGTATGCAAGAAGGATGAAAAGTAAAATCTGATTTCAAATAAATATGTTATACACATATATAATATGGAAAAGAGCATACCTGTGAATGAGTTGTAGTCCAAATATAATTCTGTCAACGACCTACAGTTACTTAATGATTTTGGAATGTTTCCCTCTAATTGATTCCCAGTAATCGAGAAGTGTTCAAGTAAAGGGAGTTGACGGCACATATCTTCCGGCAGATTACCATATAAATGGTTGAAGTGAAGGCTAACCTCTCTCAAAGAAGGAATTTTAAAAAGAGACGGTGGAATTTCACCTATAAAAAATACACAATTCATGAATGTTGTTTCCTTTTTTTTTTGGTAATATGACTCGACATAATCTACAAGCTAACCCTATGTCTAATCTTTCTTTTAACAAAATGTTGATATTTTACACTAAGGGATATTACTATGCGCATTGTTTTCCCGTTGAGTAATTTTTCTTAGAACACAAATATTGAAGAGAGACAATGGGATTTTACTTGATTAAATTATAAGAAATCATATCAATTTATTCCATCTTCTCAAAGAGTTACCAAAAATTGTTATGTAACTACGATAAAGAGAATTGATATACATAAATTTCTAGGAAATTAAGGAGTTTCTTTTCTTTCTTTTTTTTCAGGAAAGGGGTTAGAGTTGTCATGAAGATTTCTTTGTTGATAGCCCATGCAAATGTTGGTAAATTTATTGGGTCCTTTTTTCAATTATCCAACATTGTATTTCACTTTTTACGAATTTAAAAGAGAAACTATTTATGACCTCATCATTTCATCAGTCCATTTCTCAGTTTGCAAGCTTCTCCTTTTCATGTGTTTTAGTTCATTTTTACCTCTCTCTGATGGTTCTCTATTTTATACCATTTTAATCATATATTTACATTTGGATTAAATAATCTAATCCAGAGCTATTTGACACTTATATTTACAAGTTTTGACGAGAAAGCATCACGTTTTAATCCTTTAAACTAGCGAAACTATTATATATATATATATAGAAAGAACCAGTGAACCACTAAATTTGTAATGGAAATTAATGACTTATATCAAACACACCAAGAAAATTTAAGATAAACATAGGTAAATAATTATCATGTGATGGATATGATTGAAATCCTTACCTTGCAAGTTGCTGCGGGTAATGTATAAGAATTGGAGGTTGGTCAAATTTCCGATGTCACTTGGTATGTATCCTCTGTCAAATTTGTTATTACTTAACTCTTAATCTGTCAATTCTTTGCACTGATGCCAAATAGAGGGAACTTCACCAGACAAATCATTTTCATATAGATACAGCACTTCAACTTTCGGAAGCCCAAGACAAAGATTTGTTGGGAGACTACACGATAAATGATTTCGAGCTAGTATAATCTCTTGTAGCGTTGAACTATTAAATAATGAAGATGGTATAGAACTGGAAAGCTGATTCACTCCGAGAACTATTATCTGTAGCAGTGGAAGATTGCCAATCTCATTGGGAATGCCTCCTTGAAATATTAAGAAACAAACAATATGTCAGCATCGATCAACTTATGGCAGGCATATAATTTAGTTTCAAGCATCAGGAATTAATATGTACCTGAGACAATATATTTTGTATGTCGATCATAAGACATAATCAAGTCGTTTGCTGAAACAACAGTATAGTATTGCTATCGCAAAACGATGACTTTTTTTTTCTTTTTGGAAAATATAATAATTAATGATAAAAAATAATAACTTCGACATAAAAAATATATAGATTGTTTATATAAAAAATGGTCGATTTAGATCTTTAGTTGTAAAAAGCAAATCCATTATGCGAATTACGTATTTTGGAAAATAGCACTTCAAAGACACAAGAGCCCTCAAATTAATCTGATTGGGATAATAATCATAGCACTATTCTTTTTCTCCTCTTGTGATTATACATTAATTCTTAACAGTAAAAAAAAATTCTAAAGACAAGTTGCTAGCTAGCTCTTATTTCAATGCGTTGGGGTAAAGGAAACAATAGCCACTTCAGTTTTAAATATATGATAAATTGAAAAAAATTGATAACCAATTTTTTTATAAGAAAAGCTGAGAAATTTTGAATATAAAATAGGAGAAAATGCATGAAAAGATCAAAAAAGATGATAGCGTATGACCCAAACCCATTAGGTCCTTCCATCATCATTAGGGGATTATATCATGCTAGTCAAACAGAGTACTTGAGTAGAGCAAAAATAAATATTGATCATACAAATCATATAAGATGTACCTGAGAGAGTGTTATAGGACAAACTCAATAATTCAAGTGAAGATAAGTTGGAAATTGTTTGGGGAATGATTCCTGAAAGTTTGTTATCCCCAAGTCGTAAAATCTTCAAACGATTAAGTCTTCCCACCTCAGGTGGAATAGTCCCTTCAATTGAGTTATCATTCCAATCCAGGGTCTCCAACCTTGACAAGTTGCATACAGATATTGGAATGAAACCACTAAAGCTGTTATTGCGAAGACTCAAGTATTGCAGTGCTGATAAATCCCCAATCCACGTAGGAACTTCTCCATCAAATTCATTAAAACTTAGGTTGAGTTGTTTCAACCTACGCAATCGAACTAACTCTTCTGGTATTTGACTATGAAGATTGTTGTTAATAAGATCAAGTTCAGCAAGGAACGAGAGATTTCCCAGTTGTGGAGATATGATGCCTTTAAGACCCATGTCACCAAGATTCAAGGAATGGACCCTCCCATGGCGGGCATTGCAACTGACGCCAACCCAATCACATGGAGAAGAAGAGACTGACCAATTAACTAAGAAATTGTATGGATCAGAAGTGATAACGGATTTAAGAGCAAGAAGTGCAGATTTATCAGTGATGATGCTTGTCTCACTCCAAACTAAGGAGATGATAAAGCAATGAAGTAAGAAGACGAAAACAAAGGATGGAGGTTTTTCCATGTTTAGACTAATCAAAAGTGCAGGTATTGAGCAGGAATACATACATCATTTTATATATCTCCAATTCTAAATCAAGTGAACGCGCGCAAACACTATGCGGGATTGTAAAAGCACACATCTCTTGGTAAGATTAAAAATAATTAGACTACAAAAATGAATTAGCGTTTTGAGGTCATATCAATCCCTTATCAAATCTCATTCTATGTAGTGCCGGTCCTAAACCAAATGATACTGGGCATGAAATAAGATTTGATAAAAGGTGACCATTCACATTTGTGGTTTGACAAAGTAGTGCTTTGGAGTATCCTCGACGAAACGTTCATCACAAATAAGATCCATGTGTGGTTTGACAAAGTTGCGTAGGAAAACTACTGTGAAGACAAGATATTTTATCCATTTACATGTGTACTTTTTGAAACTCACCGAGTCCCGAATTTTTTTTATGTTAGAAAAAGAATAATATATAAGAATTATGTTATTTAAATATATTTATAAAATAAATAATGATATTTATATAAATATGTATTTATGAATTATATATTAAATGATGAAGCTATTTATATTTATATATTGATATAATTATATAAATTGCAAAGAGTATGTGTCACGCTTCGCTTATTTTATTTTAAAAGTTTTTGGTGCAACAAGGCAATTACCTCATGTGTTAATATAGATATATCATATACAGAGATTAAGTCCATATATTTTTTTTTTAAATCATCAGTGGATAGAAAAATCGATATAAAATATAAAGTGATAATATAGATATTTTCTCACCATAAAAAGTGATAATGAGAACACTTTTTTATCATAAATAAAAACTTATTAATAAAATTTAGAGATATTTTTTCTTAAATTTGAGGAAAATATCACAATTGGTGCCAAAAATACATATATTTTTCTTGGATTTATGTAGCTAGGCTTTACCAATAAAAATTGCCAAAAAAGGTTGCTGGGAGAAAAGAGGAATAAAATTGCATGTTCTTTAATTTATTCATCTGTGGTTAAGTCTTTTGGCCAAAAAAAATATATGTACGTTAGTGATTAATATTATTTGGTTGGGGCTCTATTCTATTTTCTTGATTAATATTTTTTCCCAAAAAAAAAGAAGTGTGGCAGGCCCTAAAGTGCCCCAAAAGAACGTTAATGACTTAGTGGGAAGATGATTGTATGGAATTAGAATGGTAGATTGGACTCCCCACCAAAGAAAAAAAAAAAAAGAGTGGTCGATTTGACTTCTGGGTAGATAAGAAAGTGTAAAATTTTAGGAAAGCTACAATCAGTGTTTGAGGGTGTTGAGCAAGTCGGTCGGCGTTGTAAGTGAGTTACCATTTCCGTAAGGCTGGAGATAGGATTAAATTATGAAGGAAAAAGCATATATGATAATTAAAGAAAATTTTGACACCCAAAGTATCAAACAAATTATTATATATAAATATTTTAATATATCTATTGTCAATTTTTTAAATAGATAATCAAAACAAACATGCACCTTTCATTAAAAAGAAAAAAACATGTACCTTTATCTTTTTTAAATAGTGTATATTGGCATTTTATGGCATAAAAAATCATTAATTATCATATCTGTCATAAATTTTTTAAAAATCTCCTTCTCAATATAAATAATAATATAATCAGTGAGAAAACCATTTTCTAACTTATTGTGAAGCCATGTCTTATAAATTTTCATAACTGTCCGCTGCTAAAAAAGTCAATATAAGTCATAATACATAAAAATTTATTAATCAAAAGATAAAAATTAAACTTTTCAATTTCTACAAACTTTTGCCATGATTTACCGACAGTAGAGACATGTTCTCAAAACTTTAGATATTTGGATATATTAAGCTTATAATGTTATAATTTATATTCTAATTAAATCTTTTTTTGGTGAAAAAAATATGAAGAGTAAAATTTTTTTTACAAGATTATAAATATTCTTAACATTAAACAACTTGAATTCATTATATGTGTCATGTTGATATTGAATTAAAAAATACATAATGTATATGTAAGAAAAAGAGTGTGTTGAATAAAATATAAATTTGGGGAAAATAAAAATACAATACACATATATCTAAATTAAAAATTAAAAACTCTGGGGAACCACGCCGGCAGTGATCCGCCAAATCCGCCCTTGCATTTCCATACAAGGAAGACAAAACTTTGCCTCAAACAAATAACCAACAGAGAAATCAATGACTCAATTCACCCACCCAGGCAAATCAGACACCAGTGATGTCTAGTCGTGTATACTTTCAATTAAAATATGCCTCCATTATTTCCTAATATAAAGAATAAAAAAATTACACATATTAATAAAAAATAATAAATTTATTTAAAATATAAAAATTTTTTAAAAAATATTTTTATTTAATATTAATAACTTTTACATCATACAATTAATATAAATAAATTGTATTGAGAAAATGTCATATTAATTAGAATTTGAAAAAAGTTATTAACTACACCAGATAAAACTTTTGTCCCTTATATTTTGAAACATAGAAACTTCCTCAATTGTCCCATAAAGAATAGAGATAGTAATAATTTCAACCAAATTTTAATCCCGACAATTTAAAAATTAAGTTCATATACCAAAAACAAATAAATAAGTTAATATATATTACATTTTACAAAAAAAAAGCCTTAATATTTACTATTCATTCTACTTTATACTACCTTATCAATTGAAAAAAATATATTTTTTATTTTTGATTGAACACTTTATAGAGTATAATATATAAAATATGAAATATATTTTTAAAATATGCAATTATATACTCCCTTCGTTCTAGTTTATAATGCACTTTTAACTACCACACATTGACCAAGATAATAATTAGTAACTAAAAAAATTTCCCACATTTTTTTCAAATTAAACTCATTAAATGCACTGGGAATGAAAAATTTTAATAATAAATAAATATTTAGACCTATTAGGCAAGGATAATCTTGAAAAGAAAAAAAAGTATACTACGTAATATGCAAAATGCACTATATTATGAAACATAAATTTCTCAAAAAAATATACTATATAATGAAACCAAGGGAGTATTTTATTAGTTATTTATTCTTGAAGTTCACTAGCTCTAGCAAGCCTAATTGCAATGTTTGTTGGCTTTAGATTTTTCAAGAGCCAACATCTTCTCACATGCCTAGTAGGACTAGTGACAAAGACATATGCCACCCAAACGAGGCAAGAAAGACCGACATCAAAGATCTCCAAATACTAGAAGCTCTGATGTATTTGGGAGGCATGAGCATCTTAGGTTCCAGGAGCTCACCAAGACTTCTAGGGGACCTCCCCAATTGAAACTTAAATAGAGCTGATTCCAAAGTAGTCAACGATCCCCATATCTCAGAGTTCCACATCTATTGAGACACCGTTTATCTCTATAGTCAATATCCTTTAGGTTGTTGCCAAAGAGCTCTTTGGGTGGTTACACCAAGAAGTTCACAGTTTAGAGGAAAGACAAAGGCTAGAGCAAGATGTCCTAGCATCCAAAAATCACACAATAGATTCAAGCAACGCAACACAGTTGGAAGCAAACTTGAGAGTTGGTTTCGTGACTATTGAGTCAATATCCAATAGGTTAACTAGTTTCATCGAGCTAGTTTAGAGCAGCAGGTTCAATAAACCATGGCGAAATCTCTTCACAATGAATTCCAAAGGCAGTAAGCAACTACCGAGCTGAGAGGCAATATTTGCATGACCATTGAGAGGATGTGCCAAAGGGAATCCTTAGAGAGAACGGAGCTCACTTCTAAAAGGAGGAAAGTGCATCATTAGGTAGATGCAACAAAGTCCACAATCCAAGCAATCCTCAAAGCCATAACATGTTTTCTTGTACTAGCCCAAAAAGCAACCCAAATGCCTATAGGGGCACAACCATTACAAATAACGAATGCTTGGAGGGCATAACAATGCCACAAGATAGAGATCGTATAAGAGCATAATGGGCTAAGCCTCAGCCAGTTTGGACTATTTTCGCCACTAACCTACATTACAAGCACAAGGTCATGACAAGTAACACAGTGTAAGTAGATTATCATTCCTACAAGAATTTGGTTACAAAACCCAATTTAGTATCAATTATCATACTTTCGCCTAATTAAGCAATAGAAATAACCAAAAAGCATAAGCATATAATAAATAAACTACACTAGGTAAGAAGTCAGTGGTGAGTCTAGACAAGGGAGACAACCTAGGATTATTGTTGTTAAACTTATTTCATAGTATATGAATTACATAATTGCAGTCAATGGTATTGAGTGCTAGTCTAGGATTCAATGTTACTTCAAAGTATCTCTCAATGTTAAAAATGCTTCCTAATTAATTTATCCACAATCTCTTATAAAGTTAATTAATTAACATCATTAAGAGCAAACCTAATTTGACTATATGAGGCCAAGGAGTGTATCTTCACCTCATTAGCAAAACCATCCACTCAACAATGCTAGTTTCAATTTCTCACACAACCCAATTAAAGGTCATTTCCAATTTCCCTATCTCTATGTTCCATTAGAATACCCAAATCAATCCAAATAGATGGCTAACCAATATGGAAGCGTTAAGAGCACAAATGGGTAAACACATATACCAATCGATAGTAATAAAGAGCATAAAATATACACTAATCCATAAATCAAGCTACAATAATCCAATAATGAGAATTTCAATCACTCATTTTTTGATATACAACAAAATAAATAGGTAAAACAGCACCAAACATCATAACAATAAATGAAAAGAGAAGGGATAAGAGAAAACTCAAAGACTGAAGCTCAAATTTCTTTAAATCTCCAACTAAAAGCCTCCCCAAGCTCCAAACCTTGCCCTAGTCCAAAATAACACAAAAATTATGTAGGAGATAGAATATATCGGAAGCCCTAAGTTGAGGAAGCAAAACACAGCATTTTGGAAAATTAAGTCAGTATCACGATATCATAACACCCGTATCACGATATTGGCTCAATATGACATACATGTTGGAAATTTCAGCATACATGCAGTAGAAAACTATCAAGAAATTCCCTTCCATGGATCTGTCAATGTTGTTTAGATTGAGATGTAGAAAAGAATTTACCTCCGGTGCATCCCCTGGCATTCTTTTCGATTCGTCAGAACCCAGGAACTAACGTAACTAGTCGGCTCTCTCTATCGGTATCCACATGAATGGTGAATCCAAATCAAACGGCATGCTAGCACCTTCTGGTTATGTGCGTCCATACGTCCGTATGTTGTTCGTCATTCGTCTGTACAATCTCACTTTCTAAGTATACGACCGCTCTCTCTTTAGGGTAATTCAAAAATTGTATTGATTCTGTAACCTAGCCTATATCAATATATAGTTAGGATTTGATATTTGTTTAATTTAAATCAATAATTTAAACTCAATCAAATATTAATTAAATAGATTAGTTTGAATTTAAATCTATCTAATAGATTAAATTTAAACTAACTATCTAATATATATCCAAAATCAAATTTAGATTTAATTTATCACAGAAATCAAATTTAGATTATAAGTTTAAATTTAAATCTATCATATAGAATTAAATTTAAAACTAATTAATTTGAACAATATATATATATTTCGAAATAAAATAATATATATTAAATATATAATATATCAAACATATATATTTTGAATTTTATAATATATATATCAAATATATATATAATTCAATTACCCCAAATTGAACATCTAGATATTCTAGCTCAAGTTGGTCCATTCTTGTGTGTGACCCTATAGGCCCATATGATGTTGGTAGTGGGCTAATAATACTATTTGACCCACAAGTCACAAGTGGCCTCTAGCAAGACACTGTGACTACCCAAATCATATAAGATCAAAGATTCGATGTAACCTATCATATAACTCGATCATATCCCTTTTGTCTCATTATATATGGGTCAAGTATGAGGCATGAAAACGCCATCCTCATTTTACTCGACCATCACTTTCTCGATCTTCGAGCAGATTGACAAAACAAATGGAAATTCTTCCATTTGAACATGGCCATGCATTTCTCAGTCTCACTCATCGAGAGACCCAAATATATCTCTCATTAGTTAGAGAGACAAATTCCATTTTGACCATTCATCTTTTTCTACATGAGTTTCACTATGCCCAATCATAGCCTTTATGATCTCCCGATTAAAGGTGACTTTTGACTATCATAAAGTATAGTGTTTCCCATGTAGGAATCCATGATGATCTCAGGTTTTAGGGCTTAATGACACGGTTATATATGAGATATACTTATGACTTGATCCATGTAACTATCTCATGACGGGTTGATCCAGTGTCTATTCTCTAACAGGAGCTTATAATTTTGGTTTGTATCTTCATACATAATTATCAATCAAAATTATACTAGTCTTAGTTCATCATTGTTCCCACAAAGATGATTGACTAGGGACATTTAGGATAAAATAATTTATCCAAGGATATTATTATAAAGAAAACATGCAAACAATATAATAATGTAAGGAAAAAAACACCTTCTTTTTCATAATGAAGAACAATGTTCATACTACAATGATTAGCCTAGGGCACAATCTCTAACAATACAATGCTCAAGTCTTCAAATAGCCTCATACCCCAATATCAACAAGCTCTATATCATGATATCACATCATTTTTATATTTTCTTCATATTTTGATGTTTCTCAATTAATTATTGGCTTGATTCTTCTTCCATACTTACATGAAAATAATACATACACATACTAAGCTCAAATGGCAATAAATCAATCCGAAAATACATTAACCCATCAATATTTTTTTCTAATAGCTAAGAAACTACCAGTGCATATTTTCTATGTAATTGCTAAATAATTCACTAAAATATTTCTAATAACTCTTCAAATGATAAGGAAAATCTACCAAATAACATGCAATTATAAGAGTTATCAGACCACTTGAATTTAGGATGACTTACCTAAGTAATATGGACACAAAGAACCCCTTCCTTAGATAATTTCAAACATAGGAGTTCACATTGTGCTATAGGGAAGACGATCAATCAACATTGGAGCATCTTGCTAGATTCATCATCCAGTCTGGGGAATTCATGAATCAACAATGATTTTTGTGCCAAATATTGTACAAATTGGCATGTTAAAGATACTATTTCATATTTTTCCCAAGTAGAGGATGTTTTAAGCTATTTTTAGATATTTGAATCGCCTCCATATGATTTTTATAGAATAATTATGATTTTTCAAAGTTCAGTCTAAAAAATAAGGTGACTAAATAAATAGTAAGAAAAAATTTTAAATTTTTTATTTTGGTCCCTCTAGTGATTCAAGCTTATAAATCAAGTTAAATAGACATTAAATAAGGTCTAGTACATGAAAAATAAGATCTAAAATTAAAGTGTTATAGATCCCATGAGTTTATCTTATATATTAATACTATGCTGGCATGATGGTATATGGCATGAGAGAACATATTGGCATGGCACGATGGCATTGTCACTAATAAATATGCATGGTTGAGCATATGTTGGTTGGGTGATAGTGTTTGTTGAAACACCGTGTTGAATTTCGAGCTACTAAATTGCACATGAGGCCTTGTGCACGGGTGGTGAGGCTTGTGATATCCCAGTCACTAAATTACCATCCTTTGGCCAGAAGATAGTAATAATGGATTAGGAATGCACATTCTCTGAATGGCCATCAATTCAGGTGGCCCAAAGGAAGAGTCATGGTCTAACTATTAAGATAATGGCCTTTGACCGAGTCATGATAGGTGGGAGGAGAGCTCAATGGCTACCCCAGAATTGACTTTCACCAATTGTTGGAAGAGGGCTACTTGATTAGGTTACCCTGTAATGGTAACTAGCACATGGTTCTTGTAGTGTTTGATGAGAGTACTTGCATATCATGTGCATTGCATCATTTTGTTATTACCTGTGCATGTAGAACTATATCTTGTAGCTTTATGTTTCTATGGGTTACCCTCAGTTACTAGGACACTGTCTCACCCCCCTTTGTGGCTAATATTTGAAGTGAAGGTTTTAACTCTAGCAAGGATAAGACAAAAGAGACTTATTGCTTCTTTAGTGGCTTCTAACGATATTTGAGTAGTTGGCTATTTGTGCAGGTAATTGTCATGAGAAAAGCACATGTTTTGTATGTTTAGTATTGTGCCAAGTTTAATGACACTAATGATTCCATGTAACTCACTCTTAGTCTCTATTTGTCCTTATGAGTTGTTGGTGTGTATGCTTGCCTATTAAGGTTAATACTCAAGAACCTAACTCATTGTCGTAATAGTTGGCTTGGTCAGCCCAAGTGGCTACCTTGGAAGTATATATGATGATGGTTGTTGGAATGGTAATCTTGTAAGTCCTTAATGTTGGTCTTTGTTTGTTACCTGATTGATTAGGTGATATTTCTCACATTATGGAATGTTTGGTTTTTTAGCATGGAATAGGTTGTTCCATGTGTATTTTGAGTGTTTAAGTGAGTCTCCATGGTTGTCTTGCAGTTTTGATGAGTTTTGAAACAAATTTAGTGCGTAGCACATTTGTTAAGTTAGGGTTCAAGTGGGTCAAAAAGCCAAAAAAAAGATTTCTTTGGCAGATAACCTCCTTAGACTGAGTCTCTATATCATTTGTGACTTGTTGGATAAGGTTTGGTAGCCAAATGGCTTATAGGGGTATTTAAGGGTGTTAGCATTTGGTTTTCGCTAAAAATTGACCATTTTGGTCTTAAAGGACTAAAATCTCCATACAGAGTAATTTTCAAGTACAGTTTACAACCATAGTTAAACAAGATTGAGTGTGATTTTTGGTTTGGAATTTCATGAATCAGAGGTTAGAGTAAAGAGTTATGCATGATAGAAGTTAGTTCAAATTGATAGTAATTTGTTATCATTGACTGGAGCATAGGGCACATGGCACTAGACCAGGTGATACACTTAGTTTGTTTCTCTTGAAATGTTATCTGGTTTCTCTAGTTTTGGGGTGTCTAAATCTGCTAGTCTCAATTTTGGTTTTCTTTACCTAGGATGTTACAAAGATATCAAGGAAGCAAATAACAAATAAAGATTGTATTTCAATTTAATATAATATTTTCTTTTCGTAGGATGAAAAGGTTAGTTAATGGCTTTAATTACACTTAATCTTGTTAAACTCAATCTTAACATGGTTTCTCAGACATAGCAAATATAAGTCATAAGTTTTCAAAATGTTGTTATGAGAAAATCTGCCTTATTCGTTCATTGGAAATTGACTTGTATGATTAAGAAGCTAAGTTTGTATGAATATGCTTGCTTGAAACAACTTGAGCATTCATAGTATGCTTACACAAGAAAGTTTGATTCTATGGTTCTGTTTAAACAATCATTGTGTAACAATTGAAAATTCATCATGATTAACAAAATGGAGTACTTTCTTTGATACACTCTTGAACGTTCTTTGAGTTATCTCTTGAATGATCAGTATGCTTCTTGAGTTTCACTTCTAGTTACTCTGCATGTAATAATCATTTAAGATTAATTTCCAAATATATTTAAGTATTCTTTTTAAAAAACTTACATTGATGTGTTTTAGTTTGATTCTATGGTGTTGTTTAAACAATCAAGTGTAATAATTGAAAATTCATCATGCTTAACAGAATGAAGTACTTTCTTTGATATATTCTTGAACATTCTTTGAGTTATCTCTTGAACGATCATCATGCTTCTTGAGTTTCACTTCTAGCTATTGTGCATGCAATAATTGTTTAAGGTTAATTTCCAAATACATTAATGTTCTTTTTGAAAAAATCATATTGATGTGTTTTAATGCCTTTTACAATCATTCCTGTTCGGGTTACTGGTTTAAGCTTCTAGATTTGAAAGTATAAATTACTTGAAGATCATCTGTTTGCTTCATAGTAGTTTATCAAGTAATGACATACTTTTGGCATATTTGAGAAGACACGATAAACAAATGAAAGAGTTTCATTTAAAAGTTCATTGAGGTACTATGCCTTAAAAACTTATAACAGCTACTTGCAATAAACAATCATGGCATTTGTACTTAATAGTTCAAGCTCTAACAACTGCATTTAATGTAATTGATAAATTGCTAGTTTATCCTAGTAATGGCTATGTCTTGTTTCTAATGGGTAGATCAGTTTGAAAATATATAAATAAAACATCATTAAGACCGGTAGGTTTTTAGGTTAGCTGGCTTTTCAAGAAGGGGGTGAATTAGGAAGTTCAAAATTTTCTGCAAAATTGTGATAAAATAGTGATAGTAAAAGTTACAGAAAACAGAGTACAAAATATAAGAGGCAGTTGCAAGGTAGATAAAGAGAGTACACATAGATTTATCTGGTTCGGTCTGCTTTACTTGACCTACGTCCAGCCCTCAAGCCAACATTTAAGATTTTTCACTATCTTGCAAGAATTCAGTGGGCTCTTTACAATATCACAATACAGCCTTGTGCTCTGTTCTAAGAGCTTTCAAATTACACTCTGCACTATAACAATATTTCCCAAATCCCTTGTGAAAACCCCTCACAAGAAAATCCTTCTTCCAAATGAAGAAAATATTTTTTATAGGATGAAAAACTCTCTAATTCAGAGTAAATAAAATAGTTGAGGTGCAATAAACGAAGTATAAGTGGGTAGAAGACTTTGACTAATGATTTTAGTAGAATTTCAGTATTTACAGCATAAAATCATTGCCCACAACTTCAAATGAAGTTGTATTTATAGATTTGTGACTTAACTAGATGTTAGACACAAGATCTAGCCATCAAAGACATTACCCAATGGTTACTTTGCAAAACTAGCAGTTCACCAATCACATTTGATGCGTCTAACACATTGAAATCCGAATTTTGGGTGCCAAAAGATGAATTTCTTAAGGACCATAAGTTAAAGACTTTAACATTGAACTTTCAAAATTCATCTGTTCAATAGTAAAATCTAAATTTTGATTTTGTCAAATATATCCTATGTTAAAAGATACGAATTTTCATATTCAAAGTACATTTGTTGAGTATGAATAATTGTCTCATGTTTCTACTGTGCACTCAAAATCCAAATTTTGGGAGGCGAGAATTTGTTCGTTAAAGTTTAGCTTAACATGGTACAAAAGTTCCTCTTTTTGAAATTTGAATTTTACATTTTCAAAATTTGTCTGTCAGATAAACCTCTAGCCAGACTTACAAGTCTTCATTCCAAAATTTGAATTTTGAAATTCAAAATTCATTTATCAGAGGGATTGCTTTTAAACACTTTTTGCACTGTAATATTATATGAACTTTGACAAGACTTCAGATGAATTTTGCAAATTTACGTAACTATGCTTAGCTCAAAATTCAAATTTCAATACTTGAAATTCATCTATCAAAGTTAACATCTCTGTAATTCCGAATTGCAGCTAGCAAAGTTTAAATTTTCAATGAAGTATATAAAGTTTATCAGCTCAAAATTCATCTGTTAGCCAATTTTTTTTCAAATTTAACATATATTAACATATGATAACGTGAAAAACATTTATTTAAACACGGGGGAAGTGAAATCAAAGCCTTTCAGCTAGTGTACAAAGTGAGAGATCCTAATAACTAATTCTTCACCTATTTCCTATTAGATTTCTTCACTTGAATGCTCATACACTCCTTTGATATTTTCCTTCCAAGCTCAAGTTGTTTAGAATCATCAACACACTTGATTCAACATTCTCCCCCTTTTTTATGATGACAAAACAACTTGTAAACTAGATTAGTACTTATGTTTGCTTCTAAGAGCTCCCCCTCAACATATGCATTAAAATTTAAAGATAAGTGCAGCATATATAGGAAAGCAGAAGGAAAATATAGAATCACATTATATTAATTCATTCAAAGTCTAGTATAGTGATTCAACTACATGATGTTGCAAGATTAGCATTTCAAAAACAAGATTATCATTTCAATACAAGAGATATTGTAAATAGAGACAAACATCCCTAAGATCTAATCCCTAAGGAACTAGTAATCACTTTTTCACTTCTTCTTGGACTTGGACTTCTTACTGTAGGTCTTGCTGGATTGCCTGATTTCAAACATCCCAGTTTGCTTAGACTTTTTCTCCCCCCTTTTGGTATCATCAGGAGCTAGAAAATGCATAATAGGAGGAGGAATCTATGATACTGGAATAGCGTGAAGAGAGACAGGGATGAATGGCACAGAAGAGGGGATCTGAGGAAAAGGTATTGATGGCGGTATTTTAGGGAGATCTTCCTCAGCTTCTGAGTTTATCTCCTGAACTTCCCTCTGAAGATTGGCTAATCTGGCCCTTTATGTTATAGAGAGACCAAACTTTGGAGATAAAGATTGAGGTTCAGGAGGAGGAAACATTTCATCAAGCCTTTTCTTTTGAGCTTGCACAATTGCATTATGTGCAATGGCAGCAACTTCTACATAAGGTATAAGGCTTTTTTCCTTATTTAGTGCAGCCTAAATGATTGGTGCAGAGGTGATGGCTGCTATTAATTTCTCCATTTGCTCAGATTCTTGGGATGACAAAATTGATTCCTGAGCAACATCTCATATCATAGCCTTGTGAGAGCCTTCTACCTGAGGACCTTCTTCCTCCATGGCATAATCCAAGGGTGGACCAGGGCTTGTCTCATTGCAGAAGGCTTGTGGGGTTGCAACAATGTTAGAAGCCTTAGTAGTAGCATCTATAGCAATAGGCTCAGGGGATTCTAGGTCAAAAGGACTTAGAGGTTCAGGAGTTACAGATGGTCTAGGCTAAGGTGGAGCCGATGTAGAGGGATAACACTTCTGATCTCTTCATACGCATAATCAATCACTTTTATGTTCTTGGCCAATTGTATGATCTGAACCTGTAAGTAAGCAAACTTAGCATTTTACTCTTCTTTAATACTCAACATGAGGGCAGATAGGCTATCATATAGCTCAATGACTTTGGTGGGCTTGGGCTAGGTGGATGGTGTGGAAGGCTGAGGTGGCTGAGGTGGCTAAGTGTGCTATGCTCAGGGTGAGATAGATTAGGATAGTTGTGGTGGAGGAGAAACATGTTGGGATGGCTATGGTGAAGGCTGAGTATGTGGAATAGTCTCAAAGGTTCCTTCTTGCTGTTATGATTGGGCTTCCTTAAAGAATAGATTATCTGACTTCCCTGCACCTTTGCCAATCCACCTCTCTTCCTTCCTTTCAATGCCTATTCACTGTAGCTTTTCCTCCTTGAATACTTTAGTAGGCTTTCCTTTTCCCTTTTCTAAGTGTTGGATCTTGGCATACTGAAGCTTCTTGGTGATGATAGAGGCATAAGGCAGGGTGGAATGCTTCCTTTGGAACCTTGCCTTGAGCATGCATTGGAAAATGACATAGCTTATATTTAGAAGTTTTCCACACTTCAGAGCAGTCATCACATGTGCTTTAGCCCTTATGAAAAGTTGAAACTTCCCCCTTTGTTGAATATGATCCTGGACACAATATAGTGTAAGACCCTAGCTTGGACGCTTAAGTTAGAGGGCTTTATCACTCTTAGTGATGGCCAATTTTCTTTCCTCCTGAATAAGGTATTTAGGACTGTGCTCTCCTTGTAATTCAAGAATGGACCACCTTCCTCATCTGCTTCTTCATCCTCATCCATGTGCCTTGAGGTGGTGATGTTAATCTCAAGGCTATCTTGCCCAGGGATTTCCAGAACTTCATTGATTGTCAGAGTTCTAGACCTGAGATTAACCTATCATCTCCTTTTTTTGCTATTGCATGATAGTGAAGTATACCACTTTTTGATAACTTCATTATCATACCATTCTTTGATCTCCAATAGATTATTATATCTTACCAATAATAACCTAGTGATAAAGTTGTTAGAAATAAGAAAAACTACCAAGTTGGTATAATGAGGATTGATTACATTCTTACTGAGAAACTTTGTGGTGTACTCCTCCAGGATATGGGCCGTGCTACATAGAGGCTTAGTGGCTAACTGGAGTTCCTCAGACTCAGTGCTAGATGAGGCAGAGGCAATAACAGTAGGGACAGGTTTCTTCAAATCAACCTTGAGAGTTATTTTCTACCTTTTGGAAGGGACGCCTTTTCTTTTTATTGTTTCACCTTCCTTAGAGGCATATTATGACTTAACAGCCCTTTTTGGTCTGGAAGCCTCTCTATCAATGTTGGGATTTTTAACCCTTGCCATTTCTGAGATAGGTTGTTTCATGAAAGATGTTAGGAAAGGGTTTATAAGCTACGGGTGAGAGTTTAATCGATGAGAAATGAAGATTCACAGATGGAATTAATGAGAAATTAAGAGACAAGGTGAATAGACTTGAGAGAGAGACGAATAGGGATGCATTTGTTCAAAGTGAGACCCTTCGATTTAACTTTTGTAACCATTCAACAAACGAATTTTGAGGGCTAAAATTCAAATTTGAATGGTTATGTGGCCTATTCACTTATGGAGACTTTGACTGATGAATTTTCATCTCTAAAGTGTGTCTATTAGTGGCTTGGATAAAGATATACTTTTCAATAGATGAATGTTTTGCCAACAAAGTTAGAATTTTCAAGGTTCAATCATGATGCAAATACAAATGAGAGATTTAACAGACAAATTTAGTCTTGAAATTCATCTAACAGAGACTTAACATTTGTGCAAGCTTCAATAGGCGAATGCTATACTCCTAAAGTTTGAATTTCAAGAAATCATCGTGAGGCACACAAGTAAAAGATGTTCAACAAATAAACTTTGAGATTCAAACATTCTAATTTTAAGACTTTGTAAAGAAATTTTGAAATGCGTATTTCAAGTAGTTAAAATTTGCATGTTGAACACTATTAACACAATCAATATTCATATCATCATTCAAAAATTCAAATTTTAACTAATCAACAGATGAATTTAGAACAACTTGGAAGTACTGTAACAACATAAGAGGTGCTGAAATTCTTCTGTTCAGCACTTAAGTTAGAATTTTAAACACACCAATTCATTCAAAGTCATAATCTGGCATGGAAATTCATTTAATAACATTTAAAATGCAAATTTTGAATTACTGAACTTACAGTTAAGGCCTGAAAATTCAAATTTCTTGCTCTGCCTTAGCATTTGTTGAGTATACAGTTTTATAATCTCCATTATATTGATATTACTATCATTTAGACTCATGAGAAGTACCTACAAAATATCTTAAACATACTCTGATGTAAATTATCATTTTGACATTAGAAACTTGAATGGATTTAGTTAGAAACCTACTGACAGTTCATTGGGATTTACCATTCCCACTCTCTTCTGATTTTGTAGTATCTATCTTCTGCAAGTGGTTTAGTCATGATATTTTCAATCTAATCTTCTGTAGAGATGAATTATAATTTGATGTCTCTCTTTAAAACATGGTCCCATATGAAGTGATGTCTTACTTCAATGTGCTTTGTCCTTGAATGCTTGACTGGATTCTTTGTGATATTGGTGGCACTCTATTTGTCACATATGATTAAGTATTTCCTTAATCTCAATCTGCTTCATCCAAAAGACTTGAGCACAACAACTGCCTATAGCTATATATTCAACTTCTACTGTGGAGAGAGCTACACTATTCTGCTTCTTGCTGAACCATGAAACTAAGGATTCTCCCAGAAATTGGCACATTCCACTTGTGCTCTTTCTATCAGTTTTGGATTTGGTAAAGTCAACATCAGTATATCGTATGAGCTCTTCTCCATTTCTCTTTGGATTCCATAGTCCCATTTATGATGTTTCAATTAAATAACTAAAAATTCTCTTCACAACTGTTGTATGGGACTCTTTGGGACATGATTAGAACCTTGCATACATGCAGACACTGAACATAATTTTAGGTCTACTTACTATTAGATATAGCAGGGAACCAATCATTCTCCTATAGCAAGTTATATCAAAAGGCTTTCCTCCTTCATTCATATCAAGCTTTATTACTATGGCTATAGGAGTTTCTATTAATTTGGCGTTTTCCATTCAAAACTTTTTTAACAGCTCCTTCAGATATTTTGATTGATTGAGGAAGATGTCATCATCACTTTATTTGATTTACAATCCAAGGAAGAAGTTGAGCTCTCCCATCATTGACATCTCAAACTCACTCTGCATTAACTTAGAGAAATTCCTGTAGAAAGACTTATTAGTAGCACCAAATATAAAATCATCAACATAAATTTGAACAATAAGCAAGTCTTTATTTTCCTTCTTAGTAAACAATATTGTATCTACTTTTCCTCTATTAAATCCTTTTTCAACTAGGAAATTGCTTAGCCTTTTATACCATGCTCTAGGTGCATGTTTTAAGCCATAGAGAGCTTTCTTCAGTTTATAAATATGGTTTGGCTATAAACCTCTTTCATGATATAACCATTCAAAAAAGTACTTTTTATATCCATTTGATACAACATTATATCTTTTATGCATGCATATGCTAAGAGGATTCTTATTGCTTCCAATCTTGTAACTAGAGTAAAAGTTTCCTCATAATCTATGCCTTCCTCCTGATTATATCATTTGACTATTAATCTAGCTTTGTTTCTAATAATTATTCCTAATTCATCAAGTTTATTTCTGAACACCTATTTAGTTCTAATAATTGGGTGATCCTTGGGCCTTGTAACTAAATCCCAAACTTGATTTCTTTCAAACTAATTAAGCCAATCTTATATAACTAATATCCAATATTCATCAGTCAAAGCTTCTTCAATACACTTAGGTTCAATTAGAGAAATAAATGCATAGTTATTAATTTGATCCTTAAGTTGTCTTTTGGTTCTAACATTCTCTTGAACATCCCCAATTACTTGATCAACTGAATGATTCCATTGATATCTTCAACTCTAGGGAGTTCTAGAGAAGTTTTTTCATTATTCTTAGATTCAACATTTTCTACTAAATATCTTCTTCTACATTGGCAGAATCTGATATTTTTAGAGGTTCAATTTTTTTTTCTTTAGAAAGATTCAAGTTCTTAAAGCTAGAGATTATTTCTTCCTCTTCTAAAGCGTGTTTCGAAAAATTTTCATTTTCAATGAAAACTACATGCATAGACTCTTCTATTATTCTAAACTTTTTGTTAAATACCCTATATGCTTTACTTCTACAAGAATAGCCAAGGAATATATACCTTCATCTGATTTTGCATCAAACTTACCCAGATTCTCTTTTCCGTTATTGTAAAGGAAGCACTTGCATCCAAATACATGCAGATGTGAGATATTTGGCTTCCTTTGTAGAGCTTATAATGTGTCTTCCCTATAATTGGTTTGATGTAGGCTCTATTAATGATATAGCTTGCTATGTTGGCTACATCAGCCTAGAAGTAGTAAGGAAGCTCTTTTTCGTTTAACATTACTCTTGCCATTTCTCCCAATGTTTTGTTCTTCCTTTCCACCATTCCATTTTGCTGGGGAGCTCTTGGGGTTAAGAAGTTGTGATCAATTCTATGCTCTTCATAGTACTCCAGGAAGTTTGAATTTTCGAATTCTCCTCCATGATTAGACCTGATAGACATAATGAAGATACCTTTCTTATTTTGCACTTTCTTGACTAAGGTTACAAATGCATCGAAAGTCTCATCTTTGGAGGAAAGAAACAAAGTCGAAGTAAATCTAGAATAATCATCTATAACTATAAGCACATATAATTTTCCACTAATACTTTTTACTCTAGATGGACCTATCAAGTCCATATGCAGTAATTGTTGTGGTCTAGATTTGGTGATTACATTTTTAGGTTTGAAGGATGATTTAATTTGTTTCCCCTTGAGGTATGCATCATATTCTGTATCTTTTTCAAAAGAAATTTTGGGTAATCCAGTGACTAATTTATTGTTAATCAATTTGGTTAGTTGGTTCATATTAACATGTGCTAGTCTTTATGCCACAGCCAACTTTCATTATCTTTGCTAATTAAGCGTACAGAATCTAAAGTGGGAAGTTCATCTAGATCAATGGTATAGCAGTTACCATCCCTTTAAGCTCTGAGGAAGACCTTCTGATCCCTTTTTCGAATGACTAGGCAAAATTTTGAGTCAAATAGTACTCAATTCCCTTTGTCACATGTCTGACTCATACTCAGCAAGTTGTGGTTGAGAGCTTTCATCCTGCCCTCATATTCTTCTAGGTTGCCGAAGAGAGCTGTGACAGAAGCCATTGATTCTCCTCTAGCTTCTTCTATGGTTGTTACTTTCAGTTGCCATTCAAGAGGAAGAGCTCTAAGGATCTTTTTGACTTTCTCTGGATATGCGTACTCCTTGCCAAGGCTCTTTAGTTATTCACAATGAGAGTAAATGTCTTCTGTAGATCTTTGATACTTTTGCCTTCCTTCATTCTAAAACTTTCATATTTGTCTATGTAAGAGTACAATTTGTTTTCTCTAACTCCAGTTGTTCCTTAATGAGCAATTTCTAAAGTATTCCATATACCTTTGGCTGTGGTACATTGAGACACTTTGTAAAATTTGTCTTGGTTAAGTGCATTGACTAAATAGTGCTTTGCTTTGTAGTTGAATAGGACTCTTCTCCTATCTTTATCATTACATTCCCCCTCTGGATTTTCTTTGTACTTGTCATCATCTTGCAGCTTCATTGGGACAAAATTACCTTCCTGGGTGACTGACTAGATGTCTAGGTCAATGGACTGAAGATAGATCTGCATTCTCATCTTCCAGTACCTATAATATTCTCCACTAAAGCCAGAAGGTCTGTTGATATTGTTTCTTTCATGTAAGATGTTCTCTCTAAAGCTAGCCATATATTAACTCGGATTGTTAGATCCTTTAGTTGAGAGTTTGGGCTCTGATACCACTTGTTATGTTAGTTGGCTTCCCAAAAAGGGGTTGAATTAGGAAGTTTAAAATTTTCTGCAAAATTATGATAAAACAGTTATAGTAAAAGTTGTAGAAAAAAGAGTACAAAATATAAGAGGCAGTTGCAAGGTAGAAGAAGAGAGGACACATAGATTTATCCTGGTTCGGTCTGCTCCACTTGACCAACATTTAGTCCTCTAGCCACCACTTGAGATTTTCCGTTATCTTGCAAGAATTCAGTGAACTTCTTGCAATGCCATAGTAGAGCCTTGTGATGTATTCTAAGAGATTTCAAATTTATACTCTGCACTCTAACAAAGTGTTTCCCAAATTCCTTGTGAAAATCTCTCACAAGAAAATCCTTCTTTCAGATGAAGAAAAGATTTTTTACGGGATGAAAAACTCTCTAATTCAGAGTAAATAAGATAGTTGAGGTGCAATAAATGAAGTGCAAGTAGGTAGAAGACTTTGACCAATGATTTCAGTAGAATTTCGGTATTTATTTATAACATAAAATCATTGCCCACAACTTCAAATGAAGTTCTATTTATAGATTTGTGACTTAACTAGATGTTAGACACAAGATCTAGCTATAAGAGATGTTACCCGATGGTTACTCTACAAAACTAGCTATTCACCAACCACATTTGATGTGTCTGACACATTGAAATTTGAATTTTAGGTGCTAAAAGATGAATTTCTTAGAGATCATAAGTTAAAGACTTTAACATTGAACTTCCAAAATTCATCTGTTCAATAGTGAAATTTGAATATTGATTTTGTCAAATATATCCTATGTTAAAATATATGAATTTTCATATTTAAAGTGCATCTGTTGAGTGTGAACAATTGTCTCATGTTTCTACTATGCATTCAAAATTTGAATTTTAGGAGGCCAAAATTCGTTGGTCAGAGCTTAGCTTATCATGGCACTAAAGTTCCTCTTTCTGAAATTCAAAATTTGTCTATTAGAGAGACCTCTAGCCAAACTTACAAGTCTTCATTCTAAAATTTGAACTTTGAAATTCAAAATTTATTTGTCAGAGGGACTGCTTTTAAACTCTTTTGGCACTCTAATATTAGACAAACTTTGACATGACTTTAGACAAATTTTGCACATTTGCTTAACTATGTTTGACTCAAAATTCAAATTTTAATACTTGAAATTCGTCTGTCAGAGGTAACATCTTTGTAACTTCAAATTTCAGTCAATAAAGTTTAAATTTTCAATGAAGTATATAAAGTTTATCAGCTCAAAATTTGTCTATTAGCCATTGTTTTTCAAATTTAATATATATTAACATAGTATAACATGAAAAACATATATTTAAACACATTGGGAGTGAAATCAAAGCCTTTTACCTAGTGTGTAAAGTGAGAGATCCTAATAACAAATTCTTCACCTATTTCCTCTTGGATTTCTTTACTTGAATACTCTTATACTCCTTTGATATTTTCCTTTCAAGCTCTAGTTGTTTAGAACAATCAAAACACTTAATTTAACATAGGTAAGATTAGTAAGTATATTAAGTGCTGAATTGATGTTGCATTGATTCTTCTCCATCCAAGCATTTACCTACCGCTTCTAGAGAGAGAAAGTATGTTACATTGTTCCATTCATTCTTTTGAAAGATTTTTTAGTTGTATAATATTATTCTACATTAGGTAGAATCAAATTAGTGTGGGGAAATACTAAAGGATTTTGTAAACACATTTATTTGGTGTAAGAAGTAAGGATTGCAAGCTCTAGCAAGAATCCATTTAAATCTTGCAAGAATAATGGATAAATATCAAGTAAAACCTTAGGGACTAGATGTAATCCAAGTGGCAGGGCTGAACTAGGAAAAATTTTTGGACTTGATCTTCTCTAACCTTCTCTATTTACTTTTTTTTTTGTTGCTTTGTTTTCTTGCTTCATATATTGTTACGTGTTGGGAATTTTAGCATACATGCAGTGAAAAAACTATAAGAAATTTCCTCATATGGATCGGTCAACGTTGTTTAGATTGAGATGTAGGGAAAATATTTACCTCTAGTGCATCCCTTGGTGTTCTTTTTCATTTCGTCGGACCTCAGGAACTAATAGGACTGGTCAGCTCCCACTACCAATATCCACACGAACAGTGAGTCTAACTCAAACGGCATGCTAGCATCTCTAGTTGTGAAGTCCGTACGTCCATATGTTGTTGGTTTGTAAAGCCGCTGTTCATTATTCGTCCATACAGTCTCACTCTTTGAGTATACGACCACTCTTTCTTTAGGGTGATTCGAATTGTGTTGATTTTGTACCTTAGTCTATATCAATATATAGATAGAATTTTACATTTGTTTAATTTAAATCAATAATTTAAAATAAATCAAATATTAATTAAATAGATTAGTTTGAATTTAAATCTATCTAATAGATTAAATTTAAACTAACTATCTAATCTTTATCTAGAATCAAATCTAGATTTAATTTATCATATAAATCAAATTTAGATTATTCGTTTAAATTCAAATTTAGAAACAAATCTAAATTAAATGTAGATTATGACATCAATTTAAATTTAAATCTATCATATAGAATTAAATTTAAAACTAATTCATTTGAATTAATTTGAACAATATATATCAAATATATAATACATCAAATATATATGTTTCAAATTTTAATATATATCAAATATATATAATTTAATCACCCAAATTGAACATTAAATTCATTGAATCTAGACACATTTTAGATTCAATGAATTTGGACATTGTAGCTCGAGTTGACTCGTTCTTGTGTGCGACTCTATAAGCTCATATGACGTTAGCAGTGGGCTAATAATACTATTCAACCCACAAGTCACAAGTGGTCTTTAGCAAGACATTGTGACTACCCAAACCATATGAGATTAGTGATCTGATGTAATCTATCATATAACCCAATCACATGCCTTTTGTCTCATGATATATAGGTCAAGTATGAGGCATGGAAACGTCATTCTCATTTTACTCGACCATCACTTTTTCGATCTCTGAGCAGATTGACAAAACAAATGGAGCTTAGGTCTTAGGGCTTAGTGACATGGTTATATATGAGATATTGTTTATGACTTGATCCATGCAACTATCTCATGACGGGTTAATCTAGTGCCTATTCTCTAACAAGAGCTTATGATTTTGATTTGTATCTTCATATATAATTATCACATAATTATCAATCAAAATCATACTAGCCTTAGTTCATCATTGTTCCTACAAAGATGATTGACTAGGACATTTAGGATAAAATAATTTATCCAAGGATATTATTATAAAGAAAACATGTAAACAATATAATAATGTGAGAAAAACACTTTTTTTCATAATGAAATACAATGTTTATAATACAATGATTGGCCTAGGGCACAATCTCCAACATTATGTTGTTTATCTTTGTTGCAGAAAAATTTCAAGAGCCAAACTTACCCCCTCTTAGGTAGTCTAGTCATTCAAACATCTTCAACTTCCATCTTTTCTGCCAACAAATGAGTGATCTTGGGAAGTCCTATATGAGGGATCCTACTATTCATTGCTGCAAATCAATAAGAGAACTAGTTTTAATAGGTGTCTCAAAGAGTGGAAAGGTCCTTCTAGATCATCACAAAGTAGGAGGAGTAGTACCAGTAGTTGCTCTCTACCATCTAATAGGTTGGGAGGAGGAAGGTGTAAATGATCCACGAGGGGGAGCAAAAGTAGAGGGCTTCAAAATCTTTCTTTATTTCAGAGGATTGGGGTCCATCTCAAGTTTCATTTGAATCAATTGTAAAAGGTCATATTACTATTCTAATTCATTTGAAGAAAAAGAAAGAGGCCAATTAGAGAACTGTTTCATGGAAAAATAAACAAGAGAAGATCATATAAAGACTAGAAAGATACCTAAGCACTTTTTACAAGATCTTATCACATTGTGAAACCCAGAATGTAGCATACTTATACGCTTCCTTTGCAAGGAACATTATTACAAGACAGGCTACCATGGCCTTTAGATTTCTTCTCTAAAGATCCTTATGGAAATCTTGGAGTGTGACCGATGACTATAAAACTTTGGGACACATTGGTTTATCCCAAACTGTGGGCAAGTTAGCCACAAGAAATAGCTCACCAAGGCCATAAAACTCATCACAATTGCAAGATTAGCAGTTTTGGAGATGAGGACCACACACTCTACAGTATAAATACATAATAGCTCATTGTAGTAGTACTTGAGGATGTGGATCTGTTGCTCAGTCAACATGGGAAGGTATCTATCATTCCTAAAATTGAAAAGGAGTTCTAAAGGTCTAGGATGATCTAGGTTTTAGTAGAATCTCAAAGGGGAAAGAACTAACAAAGGGAACTTTCAACAAAGAATAACCATGAAAACCAATAGAGAAGTTATAAGTAGCTGTGTAATATCCATACTTTTATAGGATGCTATAAAATACATAAAAGGATGGAAAATGAATTGAGATAATAATGTTACATACACGATCCTTAAAAGGAATTAATTTTCCATGTGGTCCTTAAAAGGGATTATGTTTGGTCCCTAATTAGAATTAATTTTCTATAAAGTCCTTAGGAAGAATTAATTCCAGGACTAAGTCGAAAGGTATGCAATATACTAGTTGAATGAAATCCCATCTTGAGTTGAGTGCAATAGTATAAGAATTGTGTACACAGGAGGTTGAGGTTGAAAAATTGGTCTTCAGCAAAAATTACAAGAAATTATCTGGCAGAATTAGTATTTGCGTTTTTATCTGGCTTAAAAGTAAAATGGTCATTTCCTAAGTTAGAAAGAAAAATGTGAAAATGTCACTTTACCCTAAGAGAAAAGAATTTTTTGCAATTTAATCCTTAAAAGGAAAGAATTGTTGCAATAAAGTCCCTGAAAAAAATTCTGAAAAAGGACCCAAATGAATTAAAAATTATAAGGGAAAATTAACCTTTTGGTCCCTGAACTTTGCATCAATTTTGAAATTAGTCCCTCAACTAATTTTTTTTAGATAATGCTCCCTAAACTATTTAACCGTGGCATATTTAGTCCCTCAACTTTGCATCGATTTTGAAATCAGTCCCTGAACTAATTTTTTTTAGATAATGCTCCCTAAACTATTTAACCGTGGCATATTTAGTCCCTTAACTTTGCATCAATTTTGAAATCAGTCCCTGAACTAATTTTTTTACAAATTTCATTTATTCTAACTTACTTTTACAAGTAAAATTTGTAAAAATAAAGTTTGGATAAAAGTAAGTTTGTTAGAAGATGATGTGTTTGGATATTTTTTTGTAAAAGTAAGTTTGACAAATTGAAATATATTTTAATTATAAGGAATGTTGATTAGGATTAAATGGTCCCTAAATAGTTGAATGATGACTATTTAAATAGACATAAAGTTTGAGGATGAATATAAGAAAAATAATAAAGTTTAAGGACTAAATTATAAATTATGGTAAAATATAAAGACTAAAATCAGCTACTCTTTAATCCTAGTCAGCACCTCTTACCTACGTGTTTGCCACATCAGCAACTCCGTCTGCCACATCAACAACTCTATTTATTACTTTAGCACCGTTTCATATCAATCTTGTCACGTGACACTCATAGGGACTAATTTATAAATAATACGATAGTTGAGGGACTAACTATGCCACAGTTAAATAGTTTAGGGAGCATTATCTAAAAAAAATTAGTTCAGGGGCTGATTTCAAAATCGATGCAAAGTTGAGGGACTAAATATGCCACGGTTAAATAGTTTAGGGAGCATTATCTAAAAAAAATTAGTTCAGGGACTAATTTCAAAATTGATGCAAAGTTCAGGGACCAAAAGGTTAATTTTCCCAAATTATAATTTTCCCTTTAGTCGAGGGTAATTTTTGAATTTTTAGAAATCCCATCAAAATGAAGCTCTCGGTGAGCCGAATCAATTGAATACATTTTAGAAGCTAATTGAGTTCATATGAATTCATAATTCAAATTTGAGGTTGAAAGTAATTTTTAATCCGAAAAAGAGGTTTAATAGCCCCATAAAAGCATACTGGTGAATAGAATAGGAAGTAGATCCTAACAAATAAATTTATAGATCAAAATAATAAATTTAGTCCAAAAGTAAATTCAAGACAATCTTATATCAATTAAGTGACAATAACAGCAAAAACGATTAATCGGTACGGGTAAAAGTTATCGGTAAAGGGTATTTTTTATGATTAAAAATTATGAACGAATTTTTGGCCAAAAATCTCTTAAATGCCATGATATATGCTGACTAGGACATGGATTGAATTTCATTAAATGATTTATGAAGGATATTTTATTAATTTAACTCAAGTTAGCCAAACGAACTCAAGCACTATTCATCCATTTGATCCTTTTCCTTAAGTGATTGGGTTAAGGTGTATAAGTGAGCATTTTGGTCTGAAAAATTGCAGAACAAAGAGGCCATTTCGTGAGACATAAAGAGAGGAAGAAAGGAAGAGAAATTGAAGACAAATCAGCAAGATTGAAGAATCAACAACAAAGGTGAGCTTTTATGATCTCTAGCTTGTGTTTTCTCTTGGTTTAAAGTGTATTGATGGAGTCATCTTTTTCCTCCATTCCCCATAAATTTGGAACTCAACCTAAGTCATCAAGAAGATGAGTTTTTGACAAATAATCAAAGGAGAAAGCTTAGAATAGCCATTTAAAGCAAGTTTCCAAAAGTAGTTTGATGTATTTTGAAGTAAATCTTTCTCTCTTATTTTCTCAACATTTTTGGCAAGACTCAAGCATGATTTAGAGTTGGAATTTCACTATTTTAATGCCAAAAATGGATTTCTCATGGTCCAAAACCTTAAGAACAAGTGTTGGATCAAAGGAGATAAATGGATAGCAAGATGAAAACTTAGGGTTTTAGTGAGCACCTAGTAGTTGAGCTCCTTAAATCAATAGCTTATGACCTTGGATAATTCTGTGATTAGGTTCAAGGAAGTGGTAAAAGGCTAAGCAAAGGGTGTGCAAAGAGTGAAAAGTCAAGGAATTCAAGAACGTAGCTTTCTCCATTACTTGTATTAAGTTATCATATTTGACTCATATGAACTTGTTGTTTTGACATATGAATGAATGAGGAGTTTAGTGACCTCAGGATATCCAAAATACAAAAATAGAACTTTGTCAAAATTTTTGTAAAAGATTATCGCATAAATGTTCCAAAGTGTTAGTTTGATGCATTGTGATGTTTTGTAATCAATATGATATTTTAAATGCATTAATGGGTAATTGCTATTGAGATTTCATAATCTCACCCTTTCTTAATACTAACCATGATAGGGTCATGTTATACCAAAGCTCAAGGCAAGGCTAGCGGAGTTGAAGAGAAGCATGAAGATTGTACCAATTGCGGCAATTATAAAGTGTCAATTTGGCAAATTGTAGAAGATCATGTAAAGTGTTATGAATTTTAAATTTTGTGTGATTATACTTCCATGAACCCTATGTGAAATGTTATGTATAGATTTGGAACAAGGAATGATTATATATAATATTTATAAAGCTCATTATGTAAGTTATGACATAAATTTGTCTAACATAATCAGTATTGATTAGAATAGGGGAACTTAATTTGAAACAGAGTTTAGAGATAAAGAACACCAAAATTGGGTAAGTGTACAATTTATGGTGAATTTTTGAAGTTAGGGGTTAAAACTAATCAGTGTAGCTAAAACTGGAACATTCACTATGAACACTAGAAAATTAAAAAGGCAATATAAAATCATATAAAACCCCAAAAATTCAGTAGTTTGCATGTACTGAAATATCTATAACTTAGGTTTAAGATGTCACTAATTTGGAAGTAATTGGAGCTATATAATAAAAGATATATTAGCTTTCCTAAAATTATTTCGGTAAAAGTAGTGTTCTAACCCTTAATAATTTAAACTAGTTCTAAACCCTGTACAAATTGAATAAATACATAAAAAAAATATATTGAGGAAGTAGTCATTTATGGCTTTCATATGACAAAAAGAACATAAGAATTGGCTTGGGATATAAGGAAATATAAATTTTTAAATTTAAGGTCAAATTCTTGGGAGGATATAGAATGACCATTTAAACAATGAATATCGTGCTAAATACTGTATGAATTGGCACGATTAAAATCTTATTTCATATTTTTCCATATAAAGAATGTTTTAAGCTATTTTTAGAGACTTGAATCGATGTCATACAATTTTTTCTAGAGTTAGTTATGATTTTTCAAAGTTTGGTCTGGAAAAGGGGTTAACTAAATGAATAGTAACTAAAAGTTTTAAATTCTTTCTATTTTGGTCTCTCGTGTCTTTCAAACTACTAAACAAGTCCAATGGGCCATAATAAGGTCTCATACATTGCTAATATGGTCATAAGTTGAGATATTATAAGCTGCTCAAAACTTAGGGAAATAAGCAAAAGACTAGGGCAATAAGAACCAAAGTCCTCACATTTTGGAGGGATCAACGTGCAGCAAATACATAGTGTGGTATAGATATTGTAAAAAGATGGTACCAAGGGCAAACAAGTGATAACCTAGGGCTACGAACTAAGCCGATGGAAGGTATTAAACAACAAGCTTTCTGCTTAGAGGGCAGAATCTTGCATAGTAGGGTCAAGAGGAATATGACATGCTCACCATGGTAGACAACCATCTTGTATGAATTCTACAAGGGAAAAATGGTAATTTTTCATGTTGGGCCCTTTAATGAAATTAATTTACAATTTGGTCCCTTATTAGATTTGCAATTTGGTCCTTGAATAAAATTTATTTGCAAGTTGTTCCTTTTTGGGACAATTTTAAAAATAATCAATATAGATGTCAAATGGAGCTTATGATGTATTGAATCCAAAAGAATCTGTTTAAAAAGAAATAGATTGTAAAATGTTATAAAATTTAATGGTTAAAGAAAAGTATTATGGGCTCCACAATACAAATAAGTAAAAAGGAAATGTATATGGGCCCCACATAAAATAATGTTTGGGACAATTATTAAAGATAAATACAGATCTAAAACTAAAGTAATCATGTATATTTTAAGGAATAAACAGTATTAGAAAATACAATCAAAGTACCAATTTACTGTCCAGACAAAAAGTAACAAATACAAGATATATCTGGATAAAGTAAAATATGCAGTATAAAGGATACTCCCTTTCCTCTTATTGGATGAAAATTAGAGCATGTGTGGTAAAAGATTATTTTAATATTTTGAGGAATTTAACCTTAGCAAGGAATCAATTTTGGCCACAAAAATACATGGATACTTGAAGGAAATTTGGTGAACTTACTTGTCTATATTTTCCTCTCCCTCTTGGCTGAAAATCATAAGGAGGAAAGAGAAAAGAAGTGCTGAAAAATTTTAGAGAGAAGGAGGACAGGAAGAAGGAAGAAGAAGAAGGAAAGAAAGAAAGCAAGGAAAGCAAGCTAATGGCAAGATTCCTCTTTTCATCTCTTTTATTTGACAATAGTTTGGTTAGGTTTTGGAAGCTTTCTCCTTTCCCCAAGCTTCTTTATGTTTCACTCAGGATGGGCATTAGGTGAGGGAAGATGTTCTTTTGAAAGTAAAGCTAGAGAAAACATGTAATTGATGTAAGAAAGTAATGCTTGAGTTTTTATCAACGAATCATGAAATCCCTTCTTTCACCTTTTGTGATGATAGTTTCGGCCATGAAGAAAGGTAAGGAAGGAGTTTAAATTTCATGAATCCAATGGTCTAATGGAATGCTCATGCATGAATTAGTAAAGGAGAGACAATGATTTCAAGAATAAACCAAAGATGTAAAATATGAATTTTTAAGATATATGATTCTGCCAAGGAAGAAGTAGACTTTAGGATTGGAATTTGAATATTCTAATTATTCTAATGAATTTCTTGAGTACAAATTAGCTAAGAAAGGGCAAAGGATTGATGGAGAAAGTTAGATTTCAAAGTGTCAAGATTAAGGGTTTGAGTGTTCCTAAAGGAAGCTTATTAAGAATCATATAATATTACTTGCCTTGCTTTTATGTTATTACACAATTATGTTTTATGGTATAATTATGTTGCCATGTTGTTGTTATGACTGTTTTCTTGATTTGCTGGCTATTTATTTGATAATAACTTTACCCAAGATATCCTATTTTTAAGCCACTATGCTACCAAAATTTTGTTAGCCAACATGATATTTTCATGTGTTTTTAATGATACTGCAATATTCTTATTATTTCAATCTAATTTAATTATGTGTTAGCATGTACAAGTTGACTATTAAGATGCCCACTCTTATCCTCCCAAGTTCTAACCATACTAGATAATGACAATGCAATGAATGATGAACAAGGAAGGGAAAATGATGAAGGAGCAAGGCAATGTTCATAAATTGCCAATGAAGTAATGATCATAAAGCATGTTATATATATGATGATATGTTTGATGAAGTAAGTTAGTATGTATAATCAATGTAAGGTCATGTTATATGATGTATGGGAATATGTATTCAATCAAGTTGAATAATGTTATAAAGTTGAAAGTGTTAAAGTATATATGATTTCCCTTAATTACTATTCATACCATGTTAATGTTTAGAAATAGTTAACATGAGAAAGTAAAGAGAAATGAGCCAAAGTATGATTCCTCTTATTAGAGGATATGATAAGCTTTAAGCCAAGGCAAATTTGTATAATTTGGCTAAGTATGGCATGAGATATGGCTCAAGGAAGTTAAGAGATAAAAACTATGTAGTTGTTAGAAAATTGTATTTTTACTATAAACATTGTCTATTTTTAAAGGACTATATAAATTTGTGTAATACTCCAAAAATTTACTGGTTTATATTTTGATAAAGCTATATTCTAAGATTGATATGCCACTAGTTTGAATATATTTAGAGTTATATAATGAAAGTTATCCATGTTTTACGAAAACTATTTTAGCAAAGAATTATTATAGCCCCTGATGGTTTATGACTATGCCCAGGCCTGTACAAGTAGAATAAATGTACCAAATAAATATGCTAGAAAGTAGACATGTAGAGCTTTCCAAAGATATAAATAATGCATGAAATAGCCCTATGTATGATGAGGAATACATTTTTAAATTTATAAGTCCAAATTTGGACAAAACTAGAAACTGGAAATGAATAGTAAAATTAGACAGATAAACTATATGAATTGATGTGTCCAAATTCATATTTCATATTTTTCTCATAAAATTCAACATGTGTAGGATTTTTGAAGACCTAAACCACAATGAAATAATTTTTATGCATTCAGTTATGATTTTCCAAATTTCACTATGCAATATGATGAACAATGCACAAAAATAGTATTTCACAGTTTTAAGTTTCCATATGGTTCAAACTCTCAGGAGACTCTTTACTACATCCTAGTGATGCAGTATTTATGGGAAAGGTGTCCAAAAGGTAGGATGTGATAGTTAATATCTGAAGAAAAAAGTCAAGATTTCATCTTCAACAAGGCAAGTGAAGGTGAAATGTTGATCCGAGGTCTTACGCTAGGCAATAGAGGCCAGCATTCACCTGAGAATGAAGAAAGTCAAAACAACCCATAAGGATTCATATAGAAATTCTCAAATGGCATAAAGACACTTATTGGAGTATCCAGAATTGAGTCTCCCATGAAACAAGATATCTTTCTTTCACTTGAGCTAGCTCAAAAGTGTTCTTAGCAATAGAGGGAGGACATGAGAGGTTATGTAGTGATTAAGGGCCTGTTTGACAGTGTTTCTGTTTTCTTGTTCTCAAAACAGTTTTGTAAAACTATTTTTGAGAATAAGTTTTGAAAACAAGGAAACAAAAAAATCTGTTTGAATAGTTGTTCTCAAAATCATAACTAGTGAGTGATAGATGAGTTATTCAAAATTTATAACTTTACCATTAATGAGGTGGATGTTTTTCACCTTTTCTCGTGTTTTCCAGAACAAAAACTACAAAACATCTTAAAGTTGTTCTGCGTTTTCTGTTCTTTTATTTTTTTGTTTTCTAGAACAGTTTATAAAAAACAGGTTTACCAAACAAGTTTTCTGAGTTTTCTATTTCCGAAAATAGAAAAACTGTTTCGGAAACACGAATCAAACAGGCCCTAAGTCTCCTTTAGCGTCTCAAAGGAGAAAAAGAGAGAGATTTGAGGAAGGAAAATCTAAGAACGAGGCTGTTGGGTTGATCCTTAGCAATCATTATCCCAGAAAAGGGAATAACATGTTGGGTTCCAAGATACATAGCCAATTCCTACACAAATTTTATGGGCTCGGGTCAAAGGTTAATGTAAAAACTCTATTTCGATGCATGAGTTCCTTATGTGACAAATAGGAAACCGATCACTACACCAAAAAGGACTTTTCTTTGTGTTTATTTTTTGTGTTTATTGGCATTTCCAAAGTGCCTAATATTCTAGTGTTGATAAAAGGGCATGGCTTTTACTGGTTTTTATAGAAATGCTAACTAAAATTACTTTAGTTGGTGTTTGTTAGACAAATGGCAACTTTACTCCTTAAAAAAATGATAACTTTGGTCAGCATTTTGTTAATACAAATGCCAACTAGAATAAACTTAATTGGCATTTTTAGTAACAAACGCAGACCTCTCACCATTTTTTATAAAAAAGGGAATCTAATACAAACCACAACTTAGATCCAAATCCAATATTCTTCCCAAGTATGCTAAGCATTACAAAGGCAAGTGGCAGTGCAAGCATTTGAACAAAGAAAGAAAATGTTGCATTAATATGTGATATTTACACCATAAAAAAATGGCAAAAACAAAGATGAAAAATAGAGATGCTCATATTAACAATTAATAGATTACTAAAGTTAAAAAAAATCTAAGTGCTTTATAATAAAGAAGATGAAGAAGAGAAAAGTGTTCAGATTAGCAAGCTCAGATTGCCTCACTTTAGATTTGTGTTGGAATTTTTAACAGGCAAGCTCAAATATACATGAACTAAGGACTGAAAGGTGGAATCAAAAATAAGGGAAGGAGAAATTGTGGCTGTGTTTAGAGTTCAGAAACACACAACGGACCTGAGTTTGGCAATATCACTGAGGGCAAGAGCAACATAGCTATAGGTAGTGATGCTAGAAGCTATCTTAGAAATGGGAGCTATAACAAATTATCTTTAGACCTTATTCCCCATGTATTAAACCTCATTTTGTGTCCAAATGATGAGTTTAGAGACTTGAAACACTTGAGGGACAAAAGTAGACAAAATTAAAACTTTTAGTTACTGTTCATTTGGATACCCCATTTTCCAAGCAAAATTTGAAAAATCATAACAAATTCTAGAAAAATTGAATGAGAGTAATTTAAGTCTCAAAATATTTTGAAACATTTTCTACATGGAAAAAAAAAAGAAATAAGACTTTAGTCATGCTAATTTGTGCAGTATTTAGCACAAAATTTACTATTCGTATGGTCAATTTACAACTTTCTAGTTTTCTAACCTTACATTTGAAAATTCATAATTAATTCTACACTTAACCGTTTAAGGATTTCTTTGGCTTTCTAGAAAGCTTCGAATGACTACTCTATAGGAATATATACCACTTATACCTTAAGATCTGTTCTGGATAGAATTATTCTTTCAAACCAATATAGCATACCAAAGCAAATGAGCATTTCAAGGCATAACTTGTCAAAAAATAATTTTATATCCTTGCTACGTCATCAAAATACGTTCACATTCCATACTAAACTTCAAATAAGGTTAATAGAAGTATAACCATACTAAAGTAAAGATTTATAACATATTACATAATTTTATTCAAAATGCCAAAGTAACATATTATAATTGTCACAGCTACTCAATTGTCATGCTCTTTTTCAATCCTTTGAGCTTTGCCTTGATCTTTGTCATAACTTGGCCCCAGCATGGTTAGTATTTGGAACTGTGAGATTATAGAAATCTTAGTAGCAATTACATTTCAAGCAGATATGTCATCAAGTAGGCTATCAACATCATTTAAAACATATTAAAATATATAATATCATATTGTCATATAAAAATTTCAGCAGAATTTCTCCTTAGAAAATGGGCATCCTGGTCAAAGCCCTCACATTAGAAACAGCCAAACCAATCACAAATCATTGAAACAACAATATGGAAAATCACAAAACACCATAAAACATTACAAGGTAATATAAAACAAGAAATGTAAAATTACTTCCTTTGTAAATCCTTTTACTTTACCACTTTGATTCAATCCTTCCACTTTCCTTCTTGAACCTTTTCAAGTCCCATTACAACATTAAACACTAACTAAATAAACTAATTCCAAGGGTTTCTTCATAAAGAACCAATAAACCCTAAAAAAATCATATTACTTAACCTTTTTCCTTTTCAAGAAACCAACACTTGTCTTAACCTAATTCCACCATGAGTAATCCATTTTTAATATCATTTTTTATAAAATTCCCACTCCTTCCTTGCCCTATACTCCTACCAAAAATAACCCTAGGAAAGAAAGGAGGATATTTCTTCATAATTTTGCTTTAAGTTCATGAAATTATGATTTTCTCCACTAGTTCACACTCTTTTCCAGATTTATTGCATGAAAACCTTTCTCTTCCCTTTTCTTCTACCTTGGCCAAAATTCATATTTAAGAGGAAAAGAAGAAAAACTTAAAGTAGAAATTGTAACATCCTACCTCCATAAACACCCAAAATCTCGAAATATAATCAAACACAAACCAATCAACAACAAAACAACATCTCACAGCCTCAAACCTGAAGAAACGAACCCCAAATTACCAAATTTTGGGCTGGGGCCACGGCCACTACAGTACCGCTGCGGCTCCGGCTCCGGCTCCCTTTGAAACATACCTCGCTACAGGACGTATGGAGCCGCGGCCTGGACTTCTGCCGCCGCGGCGCCCCCTTCTGATGTCCCACATCAGAACTTCACCACTTTGGGGCGAACTTCCGACGCGCATAACTTTATGCTCCGACCTCCGATTGACTCGAATCCAACTCCTACAAGTCAATCTAGTCCCCATCTATCCAAGGACACCACTTTTATCTCAATCCAACTCCGTATGGAGATTCTGGACCCTTGACACCGTTTTGGCCACTTATTGACCAAAACTCACCACTAGCCACCTCCAATTGCCAACAAAAGCAACTGGTCGCTCAGAGACCATTCATACAGGTCAAAAATCTCCAAACCAACCTGTCCAAACAGGTTTCACCTCAAAGGAACCACTCCTCTGAGTTTTGACCCCCTTTAACCCCAACATGACAAGATGGGCTACTTGCCCTAACATACAACAACCAGGCCCAAGCCACTCCGGGCTCACAAATATTACCATATAAACTTCCACACACCTAACACTCTTAGCACACCAACATAACACATTCCATAAAACATAATCAAACATACATTCATCCGTCACAATCCTGTCAATCTCATACATTCAATACACACTTTCTACCCTACTTGGCACATAATACATTAACCAAAGATACAAATACTACATAGACTTCCCACGTACACCGCTACTCTCTTTGCTTCACCGTGCTAGAGCCAGAACCTTCACCTGAAAGGGTTAGTCATGGGAGAGGGTGGGGTGAGACAATGTCTCAGTAACCGGGATTAACAACACATCACCATATATATATATAAATATGAATCAAATAACATATGAATACAATGTAAAATGCATGATATGCATGTCGTCCTCTCTAGGACTTCCATCCTTATTCTCCCTAACACAAGTATACACATAACCCATCCTTATCCTCCCTAACACACATATACAAATATCCCATCCTTATCCTCCCTAACACAAGTATACATATAATCCATCCTTATCCTCCCTAACCCATACAATCCACTCTTATCCTCCCTAACATATACAATATCACATACTCCAACTTTATTCTCCCTAACAATTTCATTTATCATCATATATCATACATCATCACATCATCACCACTTTATCCGTCATATATCTCGGTGTAACAGTAACATGTGGTGATACTAATGTATCATTATAAACATCATGATTATCACATCATATCACATCAATGTCCCCATCACATATCTCATCATAATACTCATAAACATCATCTACTATACACATACCACGATATATAATAAAAACACACAAACATATCACTATCGTGGTATGAAAGAGACATG
The DNA here is from genome assembly GCA_026686845.1 of Adenanthera pavonina. Taxonomy (NCBI): domain Eukaryota; kingdom Viridiplantae; phylum Streptophyta; class Magnoliopsida; order Fabales; family Fabaceae; genus Adenanthera; species Adenanthera pavonina. The sequence continues at coordinate 19,335,077 of JAIVEN010000005.1, read as the reverse complement.
AATATATATATATATATAGATACATACTATCGTATAAAATCACTTAAACAAACCCCCGGTTACCTCAGGTTGTCAATACCGCGCTCACGCAAGTTCCACATGCTTTCTTGAACTTCAATACACTTGAGCCCCACACAGCTAACCAGATAACCTTCATAATGCATAATTCTCCCATTAACATAATATACTCACAATCACAATATCACAATTTAATCATTTTTAGGCCTAACCCAAGGCTCCAACACCCCTTTCATGCATCAATAGACTCTTAGGGACCCTTCAAATACTACTCAAACACATACATATCGGATTCCCAAGAGTTCTAACCGAAAACAACCCAGGGTTAAGCTCAAATCACACATAAACCCTTCCAAACTCGAATCCAATCATCAAGGACATCAAAACACACTTTATTATCCTCATTTAAACCATTTCAATCGGTGGATTTCATCACAAACCGAAAACCCAACCTCAAGACCAAAAACCTCATATTTCCACTGAACAGAAACGGAGAGGGAGGTGTAGAAGTAACTTACCAACTTATATCCAAGCTCCCTTGGTCTGAAATCACCCCTGGACGCCGGAGATTCGAACCCTAGCTCAGCTCTCTCGCGATCTCCCTTGGTTTCCTTTTGTTTCTTTTCTGTCCCAGCGTCTGAAATGATTCGGTTTTAAGCAAAAATCTCGACTCTCGCCGCAGCTTCATACATCACGCCGCGGCTCCATAGAATTTTGGAAAATACTTCTGGGAGCCTCTCGCCGCGGCGGCTCTGCTCCTCGCCGCGGCGCGAAGCCCTTTCCTGTTTCCTCTTCAATCGTATCTGTCCTCTGATCCTGAACATAAAACCAATAAAGATATCATGAGGGGCATTACACTCTCCCTTCCATATAAAAATTTTGTCCTCGAAATTTCAACTCTTACCTTGCACAAAAATCTCAGGATACTTTCTTCGCATAGATTCTTCTGTTTCCCACATGACATCATCTAACGTCAAACCGCTCCATAAGACTTTTATCAACTTAATGGTCTTATTTCTCAATTGCTTTTCTTTAACATCTAGAATTTGTAGCGGCGTGACCTTAAAAGTCAGATCCTCTCGCACTTGAACTATCTCATCATTAATCACATGAGAAGGATCCGGATGATACTTTTTGATTTGAGACACATGGAAAACATCATGCAATCCTGCAAGATTAGGTGGTAGCGCCACTCGATACGCTACTAGCCCGATTCTCTCTAAAATCTGATATGGACCCATATATCGCGGAGTGAGCTTCTTGGCTCGAATCAATCTTCCAACACCAGTAATAGGAGTGACCTTCAAAAACACATGATCCCCAACATCAAACTCCAATGGTCTTCTCCTCCTATCCGCATAACTCTTTTGCCGACTTTGAGCCGTAAGAAGCTTCTGGCGAATACTCTCTATTTGCCGAGAGGTTTTATCAACAATATCTGGGCCCAAAAGACTCCTTTCACTAAGTTCAGCCCAACACAATGGTGACCTGCACTTTCTGCCATACAACGCTTCATACGGAGCCATTTACAAACTCGAGTGGAAACTGTTATTGTAGGCAAATTCAACCAACGGCAGAAACTGATCCCAATTGCCTTTATTCTCCAGAACACATGCTCGCAGCATGTCCTCTAGAGTCTGAATAGTCCTTTCAGTCCGCCCATCAGATTGAGGGTGATAAGCAGTACTGAAACTCAACTTCGTACCCATGGCTTTCTGGAGAGATTTCCAGAACCTGGATGTAAACCTTGGATCTCTGTCCGACACAATATTCATCGGGACTCCGTGTAGCCTTACTATCTCATTTATATACGACTGGGCTAACTTCTCCATTGAAATAGTTTCCCGAATTGGAAGAAAATGGGCCGACTTCGTCAACCTGCCCACAATCACCCATATCGCATTGTGTCCTGAAGAGGTCCTCAGTAATCCCATCACAAAATCCATGGAAACGCTATCCCATTTCCACTCTAGGATCTCCAAAGATTGCAACATACCAGCAGGCAATTGGTGCTCAATTTTTACCTTCTGACAAGTCAGACATCTAGCCACAAACTCTGCGATGTCCTTTTTCATGCCTGGCCACCAATAACCTCTCTTCAAATCCTGATACATTTTAGTGGTACCAGGGTGGATAGTGTACTTACTTTTATGAGCTTCCTCCAAAATAATCTCACGCAACCCCGCAACGTTTGGCACACAAATCCGACCTCGATACCGGATGATACCATCCTCCAGAATATCAAAGTCCTGGGTCTCCGCCATTTCAACCTGTTCCTGAATGCCCAATAGATAGTTATCCTCCCTCTGAGTATAGCAAATGTTCCTCAATAAATCACTTGTTACACTGATGGAATTCATTACTAGTACTCCAGGATGGACATTGATGGATAACTTTATATCTCTCAGGCTTTCCAACAACTGTTGCTCCCTCATCATCATCATGGCCATATGGATCGATTTTCTACTCAATGCATCTGCCACAACATTGGCTTTCCCAGGATGATATTTTAGAGCAAACTCATAGTCCACAAGGAACTCCACCCAATGCCTTTGCCTCATGTTCAACTCTTTCTGGTCAAACAAATACTTCAAACTCTTGTGATCACTGAATACCTCAAACTGAGTGCCATAGAGATAATGCCTCCATAATTTCAAGGCAAACACTACAGCTGCTAGCTCAAGGTCGTGAGTAGGATAGTTCTCCTCATGAGGCCTCAACTGCCTTGAAGCATACGCCACAACTCTACCTTGCTGCATCAAGACACACCCTAGGCCCTTCTTAGAGGCGTCCGTATAAACTGTGAACGGCTCTGATGGGTTAGGGATAATGAGCATTGGGGTGGACGTCAGACAAACCTTCAGCTCTTGGAATGCTCTCTCACATCTGTCATCCCAAATGAAAGATCGATCCTTACGGGTGAGTCTAGTCAATGGCATAACAAGCTGAGAGAATCCCTTAATAAACCTTCGGTAATATCCAGCCAATCCTAGAAAACTCCGAATTTCCGTCACCGATTGCAGTCTCTCCCAATTCAACACCGCTTCCACTTTACTAGGGTCTACAGCCACACCTTTTGCAGAAATCACATGACCCAGAAATTTCACCTTCCGTAGCCAAAACTCACACTTATTGAGCTTAGCATACAGTTGGTGATCCCGCAATACTTGCAACACAATCCGAAGATGATGCGCATGCTCTTCCTCACTCTTGGAGTAAACCAGAATGTCGTCAATGAAAACCACCACAAACTTATCCAAATACGGCCGAAACACCCTGTTCATATAATCCATGAAGATAGCCGGGGCATTTGTTAACCCGAATGGCATCACAAGAAACTCATAATGACCATATCGAGTCCGAAATGCCATTTTAGGCACATCCTCAGCATGTACTCGCAATTGATGGTATCCCGACCTCAAATCGATTTTAGAGAATATAGAGGCACCTGCCAATTGATCAATCAAGTCTTCAATCCTAGGCAAAGCATATTTATTCTTGATCGTCACTCGGTTCAGCTGCCTGTAATCAATGCACAATCTGAGGCTACCATCCCTCTTTTTGACAAACAGCACTGGAGCTCCCCAAGGTGAAACACTAGGTCTGATAAAGCCTTTCTTCAACAATTCCTCAATTTGCTTCTTCAACTCTTTCAATTCAGACGGTGCCATTCGATATGGAGCTTTCGAAATAGGACCAGTCCCGGGCACCAAATCAATGGAAAACTCTAGTTCTCGTGGTGGGGGTAAACCAGTAATCTCCTCTGGAAATACATCAGGAAATTCATTCACAACCAGATATTTTTCGACACCACCTTGCATATCCACATTCACAGAGAAGAAAACCAGAAACCCTTGACATCCTTTCTTCAAATACCTGTCAGCTTGGGCGAAGGACAAACACATATTCTCATCCCCTTTAACACTAGGGATGTTCATTGGCAAGGACACAGTCTTCCGAGCACAGACAAGAATGGCATTATTCGCTTCTAACTAGTCTATCCCAATTATCACATCAATCTCTTGCAACGGCAAACAAATCAGATCCAGGGTAGTGCTTCGTTGTTCAAAATGGACCACACAGTTCAAACAAGCTTGAGCAGTTCTCAATGAAACTCCTGTGGGTGTGGCTACTGACAATTCAAAAGGTAACTCCATTGCCACAATACCCAATCTCCGAGCACAATCAAAAGAAATGAAGGAATGCGATGCACCTGAGTCAAACAAAACATGAATAGAGTAACCATTGAGTTTAAGTTTACCTCTAATCAAGTTAGGCGCTGCATCCGCTTCTTGTCAAGTGATGGCGAAAACTCGTCTGGGCATCGTGGGCCTCCTTGTCGCATCATCACGCCGTGGCTCCCAACAATTCCGCGACATATGACCCGATCTCCCAACAATTATAACAAATCAAACACGGACGATCACCATGGCTAAACCCGCATCTTGTGCACAAATTCGATGCACTACCTGAACCATATTAAGATGGGGTGGAATCCTTTCCTACATACTCACTCTGACTAGAACTCCCTTGTTCAAAGCCACCTCGATAAAAGGGTCCTCTGCCAAACCGACCTCTATTGGACTGATCTCGTCCAAACCTGCCTCTATCTCTACCATGACGGCCTCGATTATGACGACCTCTTCCACCACTAGAACCTGTGCTGCCACCGCTGCTACCACTTCCTGAACCACTACCTTTACTGATTCCTCCCGTAGGTCCTAGATGAGAAAAGGCCCGAATCATGGAATTCTTTCGATACTCCTCGGCCTCTTTCATTCATTTATAGAGAGCACGAATCTTTGCACATAAGTCCTTAAAGGATATAAACTCTACCGTCGACAGCCGCTCTTTAATCTCTGGGTGGGCTCCCTCAAATAACCTTTGAGCCATCCACCTATCATCAGGATGATTATTTAGATAAGTGGAATACTTGGCCAAGTCTCAAAACTGATCAATGTACTCATCCGCTGACAAACTTTCTTGCTGAAAGGCTAAAAACTCCGCCTCTTTCTGTATCATTAAGGTTGGAGGGAGGTAGTGCGCAAAGAATCATCCCTTAAACTGTTCCCAGGTCATCGGAGGATTCATCGCTTCAGCGTTTGGAACAACACTCCTCCACCAACGCTTGGCCTTCTTCTCCAGCTTAAAGGCCGCTAGTTGCACCCTTTGCTCCGATGTGAAATCCATCACGCTAAAGATATTCTCCAACTGTTCTATCCAATTCTCAGCTTGGGAAACGTCCATGGTACCTTCGAAAGCCGGGGGATCAAACTTCCGAAAGTCCTTCAACTGTGAAGAGATACCCCTTCTTTCAACCCTTGAGGCTCTCTCAGGCTCTACCACATTTTCATTCCCTCCTGCATTCAAATCCACATAGATGTCAGCCTCTTCATTCATTCCACCCTGCTCTTGTCTATCCATTCTTTCTTGCAGTCTATTCAATACTTCCCCCTGAGTATTAACTTAGTTACTGATGCTGGCCAACATTTCTTGCATCTGTCTCATAAGATCATTGTTACTCTGTCTTCCTCTTCCTCTGCGAGACATTTTCCTACACACAAGTCACAACACATTCAATTATATGGTTCTGGACTAGTATTGCAGTGGGAATATAGTCTATGTATTTATTATGTGCCAAGTAGTACATCAAGCAGAAACAATGGCCCAAAACCATTGCTCTAATACCAAAATGTAACATCCTACCTCCATAAACACCCAAAATCTCGAAATACAATCAAACACAAACCAATCAACACCAAAAAATATCTCACAGCCTCAAACCTGAAGAAACGAACCCCAAATTACCAAATTTTGGGATGGGGCCGCGGCCACTACAGTACCGCTGCGGCTCCGGCTCCTCTGAAACATACCTCGCTACAGGACGTCTGGAGCCGCGGCCTGGACTTCTGGTGCCGCGGCGCCACCTTCTGATGTCCAACATCAGCACTTCACCACTTTGGGGGGAATTTCCGACGCGCATAACTTTATGCTCCGACCTCCGATTGACTCGAATCCAACTCCTACAAGTCAATCTAGTCCCCATCTATCTAAGGACACCACTTTTACCTCAATCCAACTCCGTATGGAGATTCTGGACTCTTGACACCGTTTTGGCCACTTATTGACCAAAACTCACCACTAGCCACCTCCAACTGCCAACAAAGGCAACTGGTAGCTCAGAGACCATTCATACAGGTCATAAATCTCCAAACAAACCTGTCCAAAGACGTTTCACCTCAACGGAACCACTCCTCTGAGTTTTGACCCCCTTGAACCCCAACATGACAAGATGGGCTACTTGCCCTAACATACAACAACCAGGCCCAAGCCACTCCGGGCTCACAAATATTACCATATAAACTTCCACACACCTAACACTCTTAGCACACCAACATAACACATTCCATAAAACATAATCAAACATACATTCATCCGTCACAATCCTGTCAATCTCATACATTCAATACACACTTTCTACCCTACTTGGCACATAATACATTAACCAAAGATACAAATACTACATAGACTTCCCACGTACACCGCTACTCTCTTTGCTTCACCGGGCTAGAGCCAGAACCTTCACCTGAAAGGGTTAGTCATGGGAGAGGGTGGGGTGAGACAATGTCTCAGTAACCGGGATTAACAACATATCACCATATATATATATATACAAATATGAATCAAATAACATATGAATACAATGTAAAATGCATGATATGCATGTCGTCCTCTCTGGGACTTCCATCCTTATTCTCCCTAACACAAGTATACACATAACCCATCCTTATCCTCCCTAACACACATATACAAATATCCCATCCTTATCCTCCCTAACACAAGTATACATATAATCCATCCTTATCCTCCCTAACCCATACAATCCACTCTTATCCTCCCTAACATATACAATATCACATACTCCAACTTTATTCTCCCTAACAATTTCATTTATCATCATATATCATACATCATCACATCATCACCACTTTATCCGTCATATATCTCGGTGTAACAGTAACATGTGGTGATACTAATGTATCATTATAAACATCATGATTATCACATCATATCACATCAATGTCCCCATCACATATCTCATCATAATACTCATAAACATCATCTACTATACACATACCACGATATATAATAAAAACACACAAACATATCACTATCGTGGTATGAAAGAGACATGAATATATATATATATAGATACATACTATCGTATAAAATCACTTAAACAAACCCCCGGTTACCTCAGGTTGTCAATACCGCGCTCACGCAAGTTCCACACGCTTTCTTGAACTTCAATACACTTGAGCCCCACACAGCTAACCAGATAACCTTCATAATGCATAATTCTCCCATTAACATAATATACTCACAATCACAATATCACAATTTAATCATTTTTAGGCCTAACCCAAGGCTCTAACACCCCTTTCATGCATCAATAGACTCTTAGGGACCCTTCAAATACTACTCAAACACATACATATCGGATTCCCAAGAGTTCTAACCGAAAACAACCTAGGGTTAAGCTCAAATCACACATAAACCCTTCCAAACTCGAATCCAATCATCAAGGACATCAAAACACACTTTATTATCCTCATTTAAACCATTTCAATCGGTGGATTTCGTCAGAAACTGAAAACCCAACCTCAAAACCAAAAACCTCATATTTCCACCGAACAGAAACGGAGAGGGAGGTGTAGAAGTAACTTACCAACTTAGATCCAAGCTCCCTCGGTCTGAAATCACCCCTGGACGCCGGAGATTCGAACCCTAGCTCAGCTCTCTCGTGATCTCCCTCGGTTTCCTTTTGTTTCTTTTCTGTCCAAGCGTCCGAAATGATTCGGTTTTAAGCAAAAATCTCGACTCTCGCCGTGACTTCATACATCACGCCACGGCTCCACAGAATTTTGGAAAATGCTTCTGGGAGCCTCTCGCCGCGGCGGCTCTGCTCCTCGCCGCGGCACGAAGTCCTTTCCTATTTCCTCTTCAATCATATCCGTCCTCTGATCCTAAACACAAAACCAATAAAGATATCATGAGGGGAGTTACAGAAATCACTAGAAGTTGGAAGAAGAAAACTTACCTCATGCCTTTCTTTTCTCTTCTTCCTTTTTTCTTCTCTTCCTTACACCTTCCTCCTTCTTTCTTGAGAGTTTTCTTCAGCTTTTCCTCTCTTTTTTCATTGCTTTATAGGTCATCAAGAGGGAGTATGAATAGAAAAGAGAAATTCACAATTGCTTGACATTTGTCCATCTAGAGAATTCCTCCAAATTTACATAAATAATAAATAATCCCCCCTAAACAAATGCTAATCACGTCAATAAGAGAGAAGACAATGTCCATCTTGCATTAGTTACTTGTTACTTGGATTTTTAAAGTTATTTTTGCAATATTTCATTCCTTTATGCATATAGGATTAAACTAGGTTGAGATATATATTTAATTTAATTAACTGTCCCAAACAACATTTATGTAGGGCCACAAGCTTTTGTTTTTACTTTTTCTATTTTTGTGGGGACCATAGTACTTTTGTCATTTTCTATATACTTTTATTGTATTCTGTAAGCTATTTCTTGTCAAATTTATCCCTTTGAACTCAATACACTATTCCATTGGGCTCAGCATGTCATAAGGTCTATTTTGACATAAATTTTACAAAATTCTGAAATTGCCTCTGGAGGGACCGAACTACAAATAAATTTTCTTCATGGACGAATATGCAAATATTTTCTTTTTAGGGATCAAATCACAAATTCTTTAATGAAGGCCCTAGCATGTGAAACTACAAATTTATTATTTTCCTTCATTCAAATCATGCATCACATGCTATCTATCACATTTTCATGCACATAGTAATATCCAGAAAATTGGGGATGTTACAAGAGTGACAGCCAGTGGAGGTGGCATTAATGATGAAATCGAGCTTGGAGACTGAGAACAAATGAGATCTTTGATGATGCATAATAGATCTTTGCGATGCAAGAGAGATCTAAGTTCGGTGACGTCGTTCTTGGAGGAAATGATATGAGATCATTATCCATGATTGAGAAGATATGAGCTCGACCAGAAGGAAAAGATGAGAGAAGAGATTGAGAGAAGAAGATGAGAGAGATTGACTGATAATAGAGATGAGAGATCACCGGCTAATTGAAGAAAAGGAAAGAAAAGAAACAAAGGGAAAAGTGAGAGGATCAAAGTAAGAGGCATCAACTGTCATATTTTCTCTTATCAATGATTGAAAATAATGATCCATGGCATGTGTTTGTTTTGAATAAAAAATATTAAAGCTTTAGTTGGCATTTCTTGAACAAATTCCAACTAAAGTCCATACTAAAGTATTTCCCCTCTTTTTTATTTTTTGTCCCCATAAACTAAAGTTTTCCTATGCTTTTTTTTTTCCTCGCATCACACTTTAGTTGGCCTTTTTATAGGAAAACCCAACTATTAAGTGCCAATAAATCCTAGAGTTGTAGTGAATTTATACAACTTGGTTGTAGGGACCCATAGCCAAATCATACGTGGGGAGTAATTGTTAGCACAATTTCCTTAGTAGGCTAGGCCCAATATGTTAGAATTGCTAGTCACCTAAGATAGAAGGTGAATTAGGTGTTGCAAAATTTTTGCCTTTGTGAAGAACAACCAATGAAGCTCAAAATATGAATGAATAGAGGACAGTGAGAAAATGAAGCTTGAAATGAAGTAGAAGATTAAGACAATAAGATTTATTCTAGTTTGGCTTAACCACTTAGCCTATATCCAGTCGCCAAGTAATCCACTTGATATTTTCTACTATCTCCCATAAGTTCGATCAGGGCACTTGTTAAGCCATAATATAACACAATGGATACCACACCCTTGAAGCTTTCTTTAGACCCCTACAAGATGTGATTACTATTACACCCTAAGAAGACCCAACGTAGAGCCTAAGACACAACACAGTATCACAAAGGACCCAAAAGATAGGGATATTGCTGCGGCGTGGCATATGGCACTATGGCATGGGAGAATTCTACACACGAAGAAGAATGAGATAGTGAAACACAGTGCTGCAGCTTGTACCCTAGCACTGCAACACCATATATTGATAATTTATTAGCTTTTTCCTAATTTTCTGACCCAAACTCTGACTTACATTACTTATCACTCCTACTTTCATTTGACCTAATTTCAACTCCTATAAGTCATGCTACTTCTAACCTAACTGTGGGCACAAACCATACTTCAAAATACCTTTGTATTAAGATTTTGAATGCTTGAGACCAAAATGGTCCTTTTGCACTAAAATTTGGCACTTTCACCCCCCAATTCCAAACTACACCATAACAACATATTCCAACACTACACCCAAGTCCAAAATACCCTAAATACTTGGTTTAAGGTGGCTACACCCTAAAGGAATCCTTCCTTTAGAATATGATCTCCTTCAACCTCCGGTTCAAACAATGAATACCTATTTTCCCACACATTGACCTGAAATCCAAAATACACCCGACAATATTGTAGATTTAGGATTTAGGTACATACATAGGGTATGTATTTTTTAAAAGCATATAAAAAAACACTTTTGGGTATGCTTATAAGAAAAAGACTACCCCAACATCTATCTTTTGGTATTCTTCTTATAAAAAATGTACCAAAATATGTCTAACCAAATATATTGGGTACACTTTATTTAAAAGCATACACTAATGGTGAGGTCTTATAAACACATTATTTTCATAAACATACCTTAAACTTAATTAAAAAATTACATTGCCTTACAATCCTTTGAATGCTCCCCAACCACTTTGTTTTCTTCAGAACAAAAAACTCTTCCCTCCCTTTATTTGATCTAAGCGTGCAAAACTCTACCAGTAATGTGAACAGCGATGGTAAAAGAGGATGATGAACCATTGGATTTGAACCACAATTGTTCTATTTGTTTCCAGCGATGGTAAAGGAGACCTCTGTTTACTTGTCATTAGATCTATTTCATTAGCAAATTATAATAATGAGGAAGCTTGAATATGTATTTTGGCTTGACCTATAAAGGTGACTATGAATTCATGCTTCCATGAGAATTTTTATGTTCTTGCTATGTACTGGCTTGGTCCAAATTATAACAATGAGGATGCTGATATTGACTTTAGAAAAATATCTTACATATTTTATGTATAAAGGAAGTTAAGATAGATTGTCATATGGTTCAGTGTTGCCAAATCCTTCAAAATGTAGTTTATGGTCTTCAAATGTAGTTTAGATAAAAGCATGAATTGTGAATAATTGCAGACAATTTGACAACTGGTCAAGCGTGGGGTTTCCTTGTTGTGATCTATTCAGCATAAGTTTTCTTGTTTATAATAGAAGATATTCACAATAGGTCAGTCACTCTACTATATATTCCCTATTCTAGTTGTGATCTGTTCAGGATAAGTTCATAATCTAGTCAGTTTTTTTTTTAACTTTCTGTGCAATGAAAACATTTATAAAAAGGAACAAAGGAATTAATACTATAGAATCATTCAAGGGGAAAATACTTCATACAATGAAATGTATTTTATAGTGTGAGTTATAGTTCCATTTGTGCTCTATTGTTTGTTTTATGTAGCTATTCAAGATCAGTGAAGAAATAGTAATTGATGCAACAAATAAGGGCAATATAACATGCTTGATAAACTGCTCTATACATTATTACTAGATTCTTTAATGCCTACATATCCCTTAGTTTTTGTTTTGTATTCCTTTTTATTTTTTAATGAAATGTCCACCATGTTGCTCAACAAGTTACAAAGAGGGAGATTGTTTATCTTAGAGCAACTAAATTGCATTGATTTCAGAAAGTTGCAGTACTTTTCATTTTCTTGGAAATATTTAGATTTAATGAGCAACACTCATCAAGCTAGGTGGTATGCTCTAAGCACCATTTTCATATATGGTTACTAGATTCTTAACAAAGGTCTATGATTCAAGAACTCTTCAATTTTTTTTGGGTTGGAATATGCGTTGATTGGACTCATGCTAGACTGAGGGAACTTGGTTTTGTTAGTTACGGTTTAGAGATAGACTTTGGGGACTTATCTAGGAAAATTATGCAAATTTGTTTAGGGAACTCTATATTGTTAGTTACATCCTAGAAGAATGATCATGGGGAAGAATTGCACTTTCTAAGTAAGAAGGTATGACATCTTATCATTACACAAAATTCGTTTTAGATTTAATTATATTCCAACTCAAGTCTGGTACTAACATTATTTGAATTATGTGTCATGAGTTCAATCTCACATAACACTTTTTGAGCTTGATTCTTTGGTGTTGTGTCTTTTAAATTGAATAATTGCAAGTTGAATTCAAGCCTTCAAAATCTATACATGGAGGCATTATATTTTGTTTTTCTCATGCATGTGTATCTTGTTTAGTTTCCATATATTCATTTCCTTCTACTTGTTTCCTAAAGCACTCCTTTTCTCATAAACAATTCAAGCCTTCAAAATCTATATGTGGAGGCATTATAGGATGAAGTTGTGAAGCTTTCATCCAATGCCTATGTCATCAAAGATATGGAGGATGAGGAACTTTAAAGTTTTTTTCTTTTCAAAGGGATGTCCCTCTAGCAAGTAATTTTATGAAGCTTACTCAATTTGAAATAGCTCTTCATTCTCATGCAATAATCAAATTCATCTTAGTTCATTGTACTTTGTAGTTTATACTAATGATTACTGCCTGTTTAGTGGGAAAGCATCTCTTCTACTGGGCTGCTATTCATGTCTTTTTATAAGCTTCTTTTTTTGTTTGATAATATTTTGCTAAAGAAACATTTGTAAGGATAACTATAAATTAAAATGATGGATTTTGGATATGAGTCATTTATAAAATCTGATGTAATGTTTTGCTACTACTAGTTTAATTTTGCATAGAATATAGGTAGGTATTATTTAAAACAAGCAAATTGGTTTTGGTACTATAATCATTATCTATGGGATTTGGACTTGATTTTGTATGTGTAACACCTTGTACTTAGAATCATTTCCCATGTATTAAACTATATTTAAATCTATTAATGCTTGATTAGAAACTTGAGTATATAAAACAACTTAAACCAATTTATTCCATTCGAGGTACTCTTCCCTTGGTTAACTTCTTTTCACCTAGTAAACTTTGAAAATTCATAATTAATCAAGGAAAATCATATTTATATGATTCAAGTCTCTAATTATAGCTTAAAATATTCTATACATGGAAAAATGTTGAACAGAGAAATTATTTGGCCAATTTATACAGTAAATTCGTGCTATCTTCACTGTAGCAATAGTCATTTTTTGAAAATTTTTTATTCTGATCATAACTTTGAAAAATCACCATATATCACACACAACTCCAAATTGAGTGATCTTTATGTCTATGGAAATCTACACATGTCTAGTTTTTATATATTTAAAACACCCATACATAGAAACACAAAAAATTCTAAATAGTACACGAGATTCTGAGCAGTGTAACAATGGTCATTTTCTTCCTACAACTTGTCAACATAGACCTTAATATGTATATACATGGTCATTTCTTGTCTTCAATTAAAACATTATATCATAGTAGATCTAGATGAACATAATTACATTCATGTAAAGTCCTAAAACCATACACATCATTTTCGCAAGGTACTCCAAGCAAAGCACCAATGCAAGTAAATTCATTTTAATTAAGAGGTTGCTTTTCCTTCCCCTTTTCTTCTTGGGCAATCTTGCCATAACTTGGACCTATGAAGTGAAACATTTGGAAAGAGAATGAGATTCAAAGAATCTCAATAGTTACAACCAAGTATGTGCATATTTCATCATACAATTCATAGAATTATCATTTGAAAGCAATCAACCAATATATACCATATATTTTCATAAAAATTTTGGCATGGTAACATTTTAAAATTTAGACATCCAAGAGTCATAAAAACTCTCATTCAAACAGCCAACACATCAAATACCACATAAAACATTATGTCATAACATGGCATGTTCAAAACATCATTGAAAATAGTTTTAACAACTTTGACATAATTGGTAAAATAACCACCTTTGGGCTTTCCAAGTTCTACCAAACTTTGTACACCTTTCCCTTGATCTTCTAACACTCCTTGGGATCCTCTAGCATCATAAAATAATGCCATTAACCACTAATTATACAATTTCTTTTACAAAGTGCTCACTTGAACTAAAATTTGCAATTTGCTATCCATAAAGCATTCCTTGTACAACATACTTGTTCTAACTTATTTTGGACCTAAGGAATCCATTTTTGGGGTCAAAAACTTGAAATTCCCTTCCTATATTGAACCTTCATTAGGCAGAAAATTACCATAAATCATAGGAAAAGAACTAACCAATTAATTTGTAATCTAATGGCATATTCTTGCACCTTATGGCCTATATAACCCTTTTCATGGTTTAGTTTCTCCATACCTTCATTTTCTCTCTCTACTCTCTCTCATGGATGAAAATTGTAGAGGAAAAAGAGGAAGGAAAACTCCATGAAAGCACTCCTAAGCACTCAAGAACACAAGCTAGTGATCATATAAACTTACCTTGATGTTTTGGTCTTCAACTTTCTCTTCTTACTCTTCCTTTCTCCTTTGTGTAATTTGCTCTCTTTCTCTCAACTTGCTGCTATCCAGACGTGAAGAATGAAAGCAAATGAAGATTAACCACACTTAAACCCATCACTTAGAGGAGAGAGATGAAAGGAGGAAATAGTAACATTAGTTAGTAAACTAAACTTGGTTGCTTTTTAATGAGCTTTTGAGAAAATTCCCTCCTTGTCCTCTTCAGTGTGTAGCACATCCTTTATCATCATATTTGGCCAAAAATTGCTTCAATAATTTATATGGACTAAAATACCCTTTACCGATTAAATTTACCCATACTGATTGAGTATTTTTACCAAAATTATCATTAAATTGGTAAAGAATTATCCAATAATTAATTTTAGTCCAAAATTACTATCTTGACCCCAAAATATATTTTATCAAAACTCACTAATTTTTCTTAAATTAATACTGCCTCTTCCTGCAGTCCAAACTAACTTTTATTGGATAACATACCAATATTAAATCCTAATTACTCAATAAATATTATTTTGACTTTAATAAATTTCATACTATATTTCATTGGACTTAACTCATTGAGAGCTTTATTTTGACTATAATTTTTTATATTTATAAAAATGCCCTTGATTCAGGGTCAATTTATAATTTTTAAGACTTTTGGGTTATTAGGTGTAATTTGTCCCAAAATTCATTAACTTTTCCTTCAATATGCATCCATCCACTTCCCTTTTTTTATTTTTTATTTTTTTTTCTTTTTCTTCAAGGATAAAATATCATTTTTTCCTTTTTCTTTTCAATTGAGATAATTCACTTCTTTGTCCTATTTCATCCCTAACAGTATATTCTCATTCTTGTAAATTCTTTATAGATTTTAAAATATTGAACGTTGAATATCTAAAAAAAAATTCAAGATATTATAGTATGAATTTACATGTTTAGTATCAATTGAGCTTGTATCATATTACTTTGACCCGTGAGGTCTAATGAATTAAAAAGGGAGGTTTTCAAGGTCAATAAAATAAATTCGTTTGAGAATTTAGTTTCATGATTTGTATTGATGGAAAAAATGCTATATGTATGTGATCTATGTATTATTTCTGCATCACATGATGCATGATATTAGTTTGTCCTTAATTTGTGGCTAATTTCTTTCTCTTGAAGATCATAAATCTCTTGCTTCAATCAACTTGAACTTTGTTGGGATGCAAAGTTCTTTTACAGGATCACTAATTTTTTTTTATGTTGATAGCATTTCATCTTAGGGGAAAAAAACCTATTAATAGGGGTAGCAGGAACAAAGTGAATTTTATTTTTTTAAAAAAAGAGAGATTTAAGACTGCTTATAGAACGAAGCATATTCACATACTTGTATTTGGATATACTATATAAAGCGTACCCAGAGAATTTGGAGTAGTCACATAAGATACACTTTAGAAACATGCCCAAAGAGAATAAACACCCCTAAAACTAATACTTGCAATAGTGCAATTTTCAACATACACATCAATATACACTAGGGACAACCACTATGACCAAAATCAGGGCATTAGAATATAACACAAATTCCATATCACAGAAAAAAAACAATCAACATGCCACACTGGTGAGTTCACATACAACCTAAGACACAGGAATAACATATAAGGTACCATACAAAACCAAATACTCAGAATATGATATTATATACGGTATCAAGCAAGAGTATCCTACTTGGTACAATACAATCACATAAACCACCCATACAAAACACTACTAGCCACGAACTCAAATATTTCCCAAACTAAAGAGGGAACTAAAACTCCTTAGTCTTCTCCTTACTGGTGCTAAAGTCTTCACCTAAAAATGATAGCCGCAAAGGGGTGTAAGATAGAGTCCAAGTAACCGAGGGTAACCTACAACTAATAGGCATTTATAAACATAGGTATACATACAAATGAATGAAATGGTGCACTGCATATGAAATGACATAAATGTCCCCAAGATACATGGCTAGAATCACGGGCTAGTTACAATAATATGGTAAACCCAATAAATGACTCCCTTCCAACAACCTGTAAAGGCTAATTCCAAGATATTATTGAGCTCTCTGCTAACCAAACATGGGCCAAAGGCCATTATACTAGTG
Organism: Adenanthera pavonina; assembly: GCA_026686845.1. Classification (NCBI taxonomy): domain Eukaryota; kingdom Viridiplantae; phylum Streptophyta; class Magnoliopsida; order Fabales; family Fabaceae; genus Adenanthera; species Adenanthera pavonina. The sequence continues at coordinate 19,318,341 of JAIVEN010000005.1, read as the reverse complement.
ATTGCACCATAGTTTTCCTTCCCCTGGACCACCTAAATTGGTGGTGATTCAGGAAAGGTTTATCCCTAATCCATAGCCACCAGGGTGTCCCGACCAAAGGACAACAATTTAATGATAGAGATATATCACACCTCAGCACTTGGACGCAAAGCCTCATATGCCATTAGTAGATTGGTATACCACATGGTATTATAAGACATAATCACCTAATCAACAAATGCTTTACATGCATAATGAAAGTGATAATTATGCCTTTCATGCTATGCCAACATGGCATCATATTCCATGCATATATCTATATCACATCATCATTGTCATCATATTAGCATAATCATCAATGTCCTAAATCTATTAGTAGGGATGCAAAATAAATCACATATTAATAATCAAAAGCATGCTTTCTCATAAACATACCCATATTATCATAGGCGATAAAAAGGAAAGAGATTACCACAACCTTGCTAGCTGTGCCAAAGGCATACTATGATATGAAAAGAGCTAAACATATTCTACATAAGTGCATATCATGATATGAAAAGAGAAAAACATATATTTACATTGTCAATTACAAAACAAGCAAAATATAGTCTAGTTACCTTGAATTACCTGCACACACACTAGGGAATAGTAGGCCGTCAGAGTACCAACTATATACATACATAAGAGAGAATGAACAAGTCAACCAATAAGCACCATTAGGACCACTTAATTAACCAAAACTATACAAGGCCTCCAAGATTAAATTTTCCTTGTCCAAAAGGTTTATCACTTACTAATGAATTTAGTGCTTTTGAAAGACTTCTAAGAATGCAAAAACCTCAACAAAGAAAGCTTGCATACTATAATGCCATAAAATACATGAATTATGAAATAGTGTAAACTTTGGCTATCTACAACCTGAAAAACCAAGTATAAATGTAGCAAACCCATGATTCCAATATCATAACCACACATCCAAGAGCCCTAAACATCTATTTAAAGCTAGAACAAGTCCCAAAATTCGGACACCATGAGGAACCCTAGGATTAAATATTAGGGTTTGTAAAAACAACATCCCAACACATAAAAGTCCACCACCCATTACTTGAGAACACCAAATCATACCACAATAATACATTCTTGACCATTTTAATTAGTGGAAAGCAATTCCAAAATGAAATCTAACTCATACCCATGAATTTACTTACCAAAACATGCAGAAAGAGGAGCAGGAAAGATGAGAATCCACGTACCATGCAGGATTTGAGCTTCCTAGGTCTAGAAACTGAGCAATTAAGCTAGAAAATCAAAACCCCAGCAAAGCTACTTAATTTCCGTCTTTCCTCAACCATCTAGTTCATATTCTAATGTAAACATCTTTTGTGACTGGCACTACGGTGTAGAGTAAGTCTACTATAGTGCGAGCCCATTCTGTTTCCGACCAATAGTAATCCAACAGCTTTCACCATGGCGTAGGAAGCTTCTGACTCTTTTTCTCCAAATTGTGACCCTTTTGGTTCTTTTACTAGTCCCAATCCCTCTAATTCTATACAATTCAAGTGTTATCCTTCTCATTAGCTTAATACCAAGTCCAAACAACATATTGCGTGCTGTTATAATTACAATGCTCCCTTAGAGTTTCCATACTCTAAGCAATCTACCCAAGTAGAAAAGAATGATTTACAAAGGATAAAATTGTATCACAAAGAATAGATGATACAATGAAGCTCTAAAATCTCTCTTTGAATTAATCAAAAACAATTTTGTGACTCACATTATAGCTCAAATATGTTCAAAACCATGTAGAAAAGAGTTTGGAAGGTCATATTTATAGGAAAATGTGACATGTAGCTGTTACATACAAAACTAGCTATTAGTAGCCATTAGAATATTAGTAGCCATTAGAAACACTTAAATATTATGTTAGTTAACTAACTAAGGTAGATTTGTCGACTAAGTGGCATTCTAGAGGGTGTCCTCAAGTTCTGGACAATAATTGTTGACACGTGTTAGGTTTGATTGGTCACCCAAGAGAGGTGGTGAATTGGGTGATGCAAGATTTTTACCCTTTTTAGATCACAACCCAATTTCACCAGATGTGTATTAAAATAGGGATAAATAGAGAGGCAGTTAAGTGCAGCAATTGAAGAGAGAAGATAAAGAGCAAGACACAAGAATTAATATTGGTTCAGCCTAAACCACTTGACCTACATCCAGTCCCCAAACCACCACTTGAGATTTTCACTATATCCTACAGGTTTGATCCGAGCACCTGTAAAGCCCCAGTACTTCACATTAGTTTCAGTAAACACTTGTGAAGCCACTCTCCCCATACCCTTACAAGATATGTAAATTCCTTAGTGTTTTCCCACACTAAAATTCTACCCAGAAAATAGTAGATAAGAATGATTACAGAAATGAGACTCTCTTTAAGAGCATATGATAAATTAAAAGCTCACTCTATTTAGGTGGGTTTATCAAATAATACTAACACAGAAAGATTTTATGGATTGGAATAGCATTTTGGCATAAACTCTCTTAAGATTATCACCTATAAGTTCAAATGAGGTTCCATTTATAGATTTATGGCTTAATTAGGCATTAGACATAACATCTATCTGTTAGACATAAATTCTAGCCATTACTCTACAAAAAGAGTTATTCACCAACTGCATTAAATGCGTTTATCTTTCCAAAATTTGAATTTCAAAGGTCAATAGATGAATTTCATAGAGAATGTGTGGTAATATGTTTAACATTGAATTTCAGAAATTGATCTATCACAAAGTGAAATTCAAATTTCGAGTTTGCTAAAGTTAACACATGTTAGTTCATGCGAATTTTCATACTAGAAGTGTGTCTGTTGAAGTTTAAATAGCTGTCTCAAGTTTTCATAGTGCACTTCAAAATTTGAATTTCAGAAACTGAAATTCATCTATTAGAAGCACATTCAACAGAATACAAAAGTTCTTTCTTCAAAATTCGACTGTTGAAATTCAAAGTTCTTCTATCAGAGGCATGCTCTAATGAGACTCACTAGTTCTCATTTTGAAATTCGCACTTTGAAGTCCAAAATTCGTTTGTTAGAGGTAGTGACAGTGAGCTCATTTTGAACTTCACCAATATTCGAATTTTGACTATGCTTCATGCAAATTTCACACACTTTTACTATTAGTGCTTAGCCCAAAATTCGAATTTTAGAACTAACATTCGTCTATCAGAGATAAAACCTTTGTAACTTTGAATTTCACCAAGAAAAGTTTTAATTTTGCACAAAATAAATATGAGTTAAATACAAAATTCATCCGTTAGCTAATATTTCTCAATTCTAATATAAGCTAACATTAGATTTACTTAATCTAACTTGTTTAAAACATTGTAAAAGCACAGTGGATATATTAGTGCATAGCATGATATATACATTATAAACATAATTAAGTACATACTAATACATATTTTATTTCTTTAAGGAACAATATATATGTTAAACACATATGATACATTTGTTCCTTATTACTCTACATTTGTCTTCATCAAAACTTATATTATATTAATCCTAACACTAAGGTACCCCCTTTTGTTGACTTAGAGCTGTCCGGTGAGTGTCCTCAGGTTTAGTAGTTTTGGTAGTCAACTAACACCAATAGGATAGTAAACTAAGTTAGTGTAAGAAAACTTCCAAATGGCATAACTTCCTCATTTTAACTCTAAATCATACAAGTGGCTATTGTTGAAAAGCTCTAAATGTTTAGTTTCAAATGCAGTAGGTTTCAATTCAAAATTAAATGTATTTTGTGAGATATGATCAAAATAGTAATAAGATGTCAAGACTGGATTTTCAGCAAAATCCATATCTTACTACTCAAATTGAAAGAATCATAACTTTTTTCATGTAAACTCCAATTTGTGTGAAATAACCATCTTTGAAAAGTTGTTGGAGTCTATTTTCATATGAAACAAGTTCACATTAAAATCATGTATAATTTGAGAGATATTCTAAACATATTAAACAATGGTCAAACTAAGATTTTGAAATATCAAATTTTCACTTTCTCTTGAAACCATTATGTGCTTTTTAATATCTAAAACTTCTTGAGCCAATAAATGCAAATCTAAATCATTAAGTTTTACATAAAGAATATTAACTTGTGATAAATATACCCTTTAATGTCGAAAGGCTATATTGGTACAACCAAGCTTCCAATCTTCAATATCTTCACATTCTTCAATTCTTGGAGCATATTTTCTTTGTCTTTATACTTGAGAACTTTAAGTTGAGCGTGATATTGATATTTCATTTCTCTACTTCAATGCTTACTCTTCTTTCTTTGGACTAATCTACATTAAGAACATTCAACTTACAAATGAAGTCATTAGTCTATTTTCACTTCAATGACAAGCATGACATGAATGAATATTAAATACACATATCATGTAAACTTTTTGCTCCACTTTTTGGCATCATTAAAACTATACATGATGGTCATCAAACCCAACATAATAGGGTCCAAGAGATCCAAAATACAATGGATAAGGCTAAAATATAGATTCTTCAGCATCAAGTGCCTACCATGCAAGATTTCAGGACAAGCTTATAGACGTGGCGGAGAATGAGAGCATGCTGGAGGAAACTCAAACATACTCGAAGGACAAGAAAATGACCACCTCTTCATGCACATATAAATACAGATGGAGTTGTAGAAGAAGGACATGCATATCATCACAAATCAAACCTAGTATATCATCACATTACAATAAGAAGCTCTCAAAGCTTCTTGTTGAATCATAAGTTTTGATGATTTCAAATAACTAGAGCTTGTAAGGAGAATATCAAAGGAGTATGAAATGATAAAGTGAAGAAATCCAATCAGGAACAATTGAAGATTTAAATTTTAGGATTTCTCATTATATACACTAGGTAAAAAGCTTTGAATTTTACTTATTTATGTTACTACAATGTTTAAATGAGTTATTTCAAATTTATCTAATATTAGCATGTGTTAGAATTGAGAAATATTGGCTAACAGACAGACTTTGGTATATGACTCATATTTAATTTATGCAAAATTCACACTTTACTTAGTAATATTCAAAGTTACAGAGGTTTTCTCCCTGATAGACAAATTTTGGTTTTGAAATTCGAATTTTGAGCTAAATATTGTTAGTAAAAGTGTGCAAAATTCACATAAAGTTTAGTCAAAATTTGAATGTTGGTGAATTTCAAAGTAAGTTCAAAGTCACTTCCTTTGATAGACAAACTTTGAGCTTCAAAATGTAAATTTCAAAGTGAGAACTTGTGAGTCTCATTAGAGCATATCTTTGACATATAAACTTTGCAGTTCAAAATTCAAACTTCATAGGGAAAAACTTTTTTGCTATGTTGAACATGCCTTTGATAGACGAATTTCAACTCCTGAAATTTGAATTTCGAATTACTATGAAAAAACTTGAGACAACTATTCAAAATCTTCAAATGCACATCCAATATGAAAATTCATATGAACTAACGTGGAATATCTTTGGCAAACTCAAAATTCAAATGTCATTTAGTAATAAACGAATTTTGAAGTTCAACGTTAAAGTTCTTAACTTTCTATCTTTGCAAAATTTATCTATTGAGCCCAAAATTTGAATTTTGATATGTCAGATGCATTAAATGCAGTTGGTGAATGACTTTTTTTGTAGAGTAACCATTGGTTAATATATCTAACAGCTAGATCTTTCATCTAACGACTAGTTATGTCACATAGCTATAAATAAAACTTCATTTAAAGTTGTGAGTAATGATTTTAAGTTTGATATTGCAAAAACTCTACTGCATTTCTTAGTTAAAGATTTTTCACCTGCATACCACACTTATTGTATCATAACTTTCATACCTACTCTATCTAAGAGAGCATTCACTTCTGTATAAAATCTCTTTTTTATGTAAAAGAAAGATTTTTTCTAAGGGAATACACAAAGGAATTGGGGAGACACTTGTAAGAGTGCTGAGAGAGATTTTCAATGTTCTTAGGACAGAGCACAAGTATGTACTATGGCATTACAATGAGCTCATTGAATTCTTGCTGATAGTGAAAAATCTCAAGTGGTGAGTTGAGGACTGGACATAAGTCAAGTGGATTAGACCAAACTAGGATAAATCACTGAGTCTTCTCTTCCTTTAACTTAAATATATATTCATTTTTATTTTACTCTATTTTTTTGCAAGCTTTTGCTTTCATTGGTATATTGTGTTTTTGCAGAAAAATTTGAAAGATCATAATTCATTCCCTTTAAGGAAGTCAGCATTCCTAACAAGTGGTATCAGAGCTTGGACTTCCAGCTAAAGGATTTCACCGTTCGGGAGAGCTCATGGCTGACTTTGGAAAAAACATACTACCAGAAGGAAACAACATCAACAGATCTTCAAGTTTTAGTAGAGAGCACTATGAATACTAGATGAAGATAATGTAGATATATCTTCAATCCATGGACCTAGAGATTTGGTCAGTCATAAAGAAGGGTGATTTTGTGCCAATGAAGATACAAGATGATGACACATACAAAGAGAAGCCAGAAAAAGGGTAGAATGATAAAGATAAATGAAGAGTTCTACTGAACTTTAAGGTAAAGCACTCTTTGGTCAGTGTTCTAAATTTAGATGAGTTCTACAGAGTCTTCCATTATTCTACAACTAAGAGAATGAGGGATGCTTTAGCGATTGCTCATGAATAAATCGTGTGAGGGAAGACAAACTAAATACTTGCATTAGTAAATATGAAAGCTTTAAAATAAACGAAGGAGAAAGCATCAAAGATCTACAAAAGAGGTTAACTCTTATTGTGAATCAACTGCAGAATCTTAAGAAGGAGTATTCTCAACCTAAGAAAGTCAAAAAAATTCTCAGAGCATTGCCCATTTAATGGTAACCAAAGGTGACAGCCATAGAATAAGTTAGAGAAGAATCAATGACCTCTATTACAGCTCTCTTTGGAGACTTGGAAGAATATGAATGAAAATTAAAAGCTCTAAAAGAATCCTCTTCTAACAAGAAAAAGAAAAGTCTGGCTCTCAATGCAGAATCAGAATATGATGCTAATTCTGAAGAAGATAATGAGTTGGATGAAGAAATAATGGTCATGTTAGTAAGAATATTTGAAAAGATGTATAGAAATAAGAAACTCAAAAAATTCATGAAGAAGGATGAAGCCACTAGCAATAAGAAAGAAAAAAAAGACTCCATTATATGCTATGAGTGCAAGAAACCTAGATATATCAAATGGGAGTGTTCTTAGCTTGCTAAGAAGTAAGGAAAAGACAAGAAGGCAGACAAAGGAAAAAGAAGAAAGCCTTCATGTCATCTATCTAGTGAGATAGCTTAAATGAAGAGGATGCTGCAGAAGATAAAATTGCAAATCTTTGCTTAATAGCTCAAGAGACTGCAAAAGAAGAAGAGAATCATAACCAAGACAATGAAAGTGACTCTAAGGTAAACGATTCTAAACCTTCCTGTAATGAACTGCATGACGCATTTAATAACTTACTTGCTGAGTTTGTTAAAGTTTCCAAGCAGCTGGCTCAAGCTAAAAAGAAAATAAACAAACTTGAAAATGAATCTCATGCATCTTGTACTACATCACAGCCTTCTTCTATTACTCCTTCTGTCTACACCTTATACATTGAACTAAGAGACAAGAATGCTTATTGTAACACCTCTATCTAGGATAGTTTCTCATGTATTAGACCTCATCAGAGACCAACTATACTTAACTAGATGCTTGAATCACAATAAAATATTATAATCAATTTAATCAATTTAAAGGGTACTATTCATTTAATCCCATTTTCGGCAAATTTCTAAAAATTGTAACTAATTCAATAAAAATAATATCAAAGTGATTCAAGTCTCTATGGATAACTTATATGAATTTCTACATGGAAAAAATATCAATCAAAGCAATTACTTAGCCAATTTATACAGTAAATTTCATGGACTTTTACTGTTCATTTGGTCATTTTTCTACCTTCTAGTTTTCTAACCTCAAATTTGAAAATCTATATTTCACTCTATTCATGACAAAATCATGCATACTCTATGTCATTTGAAATATATGTATGTCTACTTATAGACATATTTTTTATTTCACTTATATAGGGCATAACATTAACTTAAATTATGAAGGGTTAGAAAACTACTATTATTGGGATAGTTTTGGGAAAACTTACATATCTCTCATTCTATAATTCTAATCATTTCCAAATTAGTGGCATATGAAACTTAAGACATAGACCTATTATACATATAAGCCACTAAATTTTTGGAGCTCTATACAATTTTATATTGTCTTTTGAATTTTCCAGTACCTAACTTCCGGATTTTAGTTTTCCCAATCTTACCTTGTTCTAACCCTAATTTTGAAAATTCCCCATAAATTGTACACTTATCCAATTTAGGTGTTCTTTAGCTCTATGGAGTTTATTCCATCTATGTTTAGAGCATATAAATTACTTAAGCTAAATGTCCTACCTTACATGAACAGTACCTACATTCTCTTAGACTACTTAAGATGAACCTTTCCATTCCTAATTTATTAAAATAAGCTCCATAACCTTTTCACATCATCATTAATTGCATCAATTCCATACATAATATATCATATTACATCATGAATCATAATAGCATAGACATACAGACCACATGACATGTACATGATTTTTCATAATATCCTTAAATACAATGTCATAACTTGAATTATCAATTCAAGCATTGATTCCCTTTTCTTGCTTCATAGTTGCCTTGTCTTCAATGCCATTGCTTGTACCTAATGTATTTTTCAGTTTGGAAGGGTGAGATTTATTGAATCTCAGTAGCAATCACCATTCATGCAATCATATCATCACATTAAGTATGTAATCATCATAAAACATCAAGTGAATACTTTTAAACATTTATGCCATAATATTTTACAAAAATTTTAGCAGAGTTTCATTTTGTATTTTGGACATTCTGAGTATCAAAACCCCTCAATTAACTTATCCAATATTCTCAAGGCTTCACAATTCATCATATCAAAAAATAGGCAAGTCATCAAATTCATTGAAATCACATGACAATATAAGGCAAGAATAGGTAAATTGCTACCTTCATACTTTCTCTTACTCTTCCACTTGATACCAATGCTCCCACTAGCTTCCTTGGGCTTCTTCAAGTCCTAATGCATCATCAAACAACTAGTCAAGCTAAAATTCCATGACTTTCTTCAAACAGTATTCATGAAACCCTAATTCTTCAAAAAATTCACCAAAAAATCATTCCCAGCTCAAAAATGATGAATTATACCTCTATTCCATGAATTTTTCATGAGAAATCCAAATATGACCTCAAAATTATCAAATTCCATCTCTAAATATGAACAATATCTGGCCAAAATTCAAAGGAAATTAAGAAAAATTGCTATGTTCTATAATACTTCAAACTACTTCTATATTCATGCTTTAAGTGACTAATCTAGCATTTCTCCTAAGTTTAATGGTTGAACAACTCTTTTTCTTGCTAAATCAAGGTTTGGCTGAAAGCCTAAGAGAGTGAAGAAGAAAAACTACTCCATGAATCATGCTCCAAATACTACCAATAACAAGCCTAAGGTGGTAGATTAACTTACCAAAGTTTGTGCCTTTGATTTCCCTTGGGCTTTCCTTTTCTTCTTTCTCTCTTTCTCTTTTCCTTTCTTGTGTTTTTCCTTCTGGTTTTACTGCTAAAATAACGTGCTAAATGGTGAATGAAAAAGAGTAATTAAGGACTTAATGACTTGGCTAATTAGGGTTAGTTAACTAATCTAACCAAGATTATTTTTGTGCCAAAAATCCATGACTTCTAAGATAAGTTTTTGCCAAAAATTGACTGACCCTTCTGCTCAATTCTAGAAGCCAATGAGAGAGGTTTGAGTGTTCAAAATTGCTCAATTTTTCCTGGTCCAGATATATTCTAAACCAAGAAATTTTTAATCATATTGATAAAACTATTTTTTATGGTAAATTAGCATTTTGGGGCTACAGGATTATTCTAATTTTATTTTTATATTTTCATAATTATTATGTACCAAATGATATCTATGTATGACCCATATCCTGTCCCGATTACCTTTTAACCATCCGTAGGGCCTACAGTTTCCTTTATTGGTTTACTGTTACTTTTTGACACTCGGCACTAATTATTTCCTTATTCTTGAACATTAACTCTCATGCCATATACCATTGGACTTATCTCGTAGATGGCTTCGTTTTGACAGTAATTTTATATATTTACAAAATTACCCCAAACCTAAGGTTTAAATTATAATTTGTAAAATTTTTAGGTCATTAGATGTAATTTTTCCTAAGAGCTTTTCTATTTCCTCTCCACGTAATTTTTATGAATTTAGGGACATGGATGTCATTTTTAAATTTCTTTGAGGGCAAAAATATAATTTTCTCATTTTTGTCCAACTGTGAAAAATGATCTTTTTTTTTCTTTTTTTCACACAAAACGGTGTCTATCCATTTTCGTAAGTTTCCTATATATTTCATGTTATCTTTCACTTCTTACTCTCTCACTACTTTGTATTCAGTGAAATTTTGGGATATTACACTTATCACTATAAGACTCTAATTGAATTCACTAAAGGTCAAGATATGCTGAAAGTGTTACTTGGTAAGGAAATAATGAGTCAAAATAAGATGGGTCTAGGATATGACCCTATGCTGTAAAAGAAAAGCTGAAACGCAAGAAACAAAATCTCTATTTCAGAAATTTTGTGCGTGCTAAAGGGAATTCAAATTACAATGAGTGAACCCAAAGCATAGAGTCATTCCTAGCTCCCAAAAATAAAAAAGAAAGATATTATTTACGTTGTTTCATACTTGTATCTCTTTCTTCTAGCCCTTTCTCCACTTGCAACTTCTATAACGAGAAGGGTCATATATTCTCCTGTTGTGCATACAAGAAGGAAGGAAATGGTTATGGAATGAAGTGTGCTCCCAGAGGCACTTTAGTGCCAAAGGGAGGAACTAACAAGAAAAGACCCAAGCAAATATGGATATCTAAGAAAAAGAACGAAAATTTGTTTTACAATTGTGTCTCAAGGCCAAGAAAAGTAAGAAGTAGTACATGGATAGTGCTTATTCGAGACACATGACGGGAGATCAAGAAAAATTTATCATGTTGGAGGATGACAAAAGAAGAAAGGTTACTTTTAGTGGCGATAAGTTTGACAAGGTGGTTGGTATTGGAATCATGGGAAAAAGCCCAGAAACATATATATGAGAAGTACTATTCATGAAAGGACTTAACCAGAACTTGCTGAATATGAGCCAAATTTGTGACAAGGCAACTGGGTTTTTCTCAACATCAAATTCTACCTAGTCATTAGAAAAAGTGATCATAAAGTCATTCTCAAAGCACATAGAGATGGTATTTGTTATACTATTGATTTAGATGAATCACCTAGTCTAAATTCAATATGCTTAATCAATAAAAATGATGAGAGCTAGCTATGGCATAGAAGATTAGCTCATGTTAGCATGCATCAATTAAACAAACTTATTAAAAAAGAACTTGTCCTTGGTTTACCTAATATCTCTTTTGAAAATGACAGAGAATGTAATGCTAGTCTTAAAAGGAAATAAACTAAGTCTTCTTTTAAATCTAAAAATGTTGTCTCCATATCTAAACCACTTCAATTGCTTCACATGGACTTGATAGGTCCTAGTCGTGTTAAGAGCATTAGTGGTAACCTATATGTTCTTGTTGTAGTAGATGACTATTCTAGATTTGCTTAGACTTTATTTCTTTCTTTTAAAGATGAGACATTTGAGGCATTTCTGATGTTAGCTAAGAAAATCCAAAATGAGAAAGGTTGCTCTATTATGTGTCTTAGAATAAATCTTGGTGATGGATTCGAAAATGCACAATTTGCTGCCTACTATGAAAAAAATGGAATAGAGCACAAATTCTTTACTCCAAGAACACCTCAACAGAATGGAGTTGTTGAGAGGAAAAATAGAATATTAGAAGAAATAGCTCATGCAATGTTGAATAAGAAAGGACTACCAAAATACTTCTGGGCTGATGCAGTAGGTACATCATGCTACCTAATAAATAGAGTCTACACTAGACCTATTCTTGGTAAAACTCCATATAAGCTATACAAGGGAAAGAAGTCCAACCTCTCTTATCTTCATATTTTTAGATGTACTTGCTACATCCATAACAATGACAAAAATAACATGGGTAAGTTCGACACCAAATCAGATGAAGGTATATTTCTCGACTATTTAAATAAAAGTAAAGCATATAGAGTATTTAATGAGAAGTCTAAGGCTATAAAAGAATCTATGTATATAGTGTTTATTGAAAGTGAGACTCTTTCTAAACCTAACTTAGATGAGGATAAACTGATTTCTATATTTAAAAAGATGAACCTCTCTAAGGAAGATAAAACCTAACCTCCAAAAATATTAGAATCTACTACTATAGATAAAGATATTTAGGAGAAAGATCATGAATTTAAAGTTAATGAAGAAATTTATCAAGAACTACCTAAAGCTTGGAGATATCAAAGGAGTCATCCAATTGATCAAGTGATTGGGGATGATCAAGTGAGTGTTAAAATAAAAAGGCAGCTAAGGGATAAGATAAATCACTGTGCATTCAATTGTCAAATTGAACCTAATTGTATTAAAGAAGCATTAAGTGATGAATATTGGATTAATGCGATGCAAGAGGAACTTATTCAATTCCAGAGGAATTAGGTTTGAGACTTGGTATCAAGGCTTAATGATCATTCACTTATTGGAACCAAATGGGTATTTAGAAACAAGTTTGATGAATCTGGTGTAATCATAAGAAACAAAGCCAGATTGGTGCCTAAAGGCTACAATCAAGAATAAGGCATAAACTACAAAGAGACTTTTGCTCTAGTTGCAAGATTGGAAGCAATAAGGATACTTCTAGCCTATACTTGCATAAAAGGTGTCAAGCTTTACCAAAGGGACGTTAAAAAGTGCTTTTCTTAATGGATATATCATGAAAGAGGTGTATATTGATCAACCTGCAGCTTTTGAGGACTCACAAAGCCTAATCATGTCTATAAACTTAAGAAATCATTATATAGGTTAAAGCAAGCATTTAGAACTTGGTACAAAAGACTGAACAACTTCTTAACTAAAAAGGGGTTCACATGAGGAAAAGTGGACACTGCACTTTTCACTAAGAAGGTTAATTCAAATATTCTTATTATTCAATTTTATGTTGATGATAATATATTTGGTGCTACTAATGAAAATTTATGCAAGGATTTTGCTAAACTAATGCAAGAAGAATTTGAGATGTCAATGATAGGAGAACTAACATTCTTCCTAGGACTACAAATCAAGCAATATAGTGATGGAATCTTTCTCTGTCAAACAAAGTATGTGAAAGAGCTTCTTAAGAAGTTTGGGATGGAAAATGCAAAGACAATTTGCACCCTAATGAGTACTTCAACAAAGCTTGATATGGATGAAGAGGGAAAGCCATTTGACATCATCAAATATAGAGAAATGATAGGATCTCTATTATATCTAACAGCTGGCAAAGTTGATATAATGTTCAGTGTGTGCATATGTGCAAGATTTCAAACATGCCCAAGGAATCATATGCAACAAAAATAAAAAGAATCTTTAGATATCTCAAAGGCACCTTTCAGATGGGTTTATGGTAGCCACAACAATGTGCAGAAGAGCTACTCGGATATACTAATGCTAACTTCTACTGGATCTAAAACGGATCAAAAAAGTACAAGTGGAACCTGTCAACTATTTGGTGGATCTTTGGTATCTTGGTTTAGTAAAATGCAAAATAGTATAGCTTTGTCCACTACTAAAACTGAATATGTTATTACTGGAAGAGCTACTCGGATATACTAATGCTGACTTTCAATTGTTCGTAAAATGCAAAATAGTTTAGCCAGACGAACTTGTTGGAGATTGTGCCCTAGACCAATTATTATATTACGAACATTGTACTTTGTAACGTCCAGCTTCAATTTGGGATTGATGATTGTCCCCATAAACCAACACAAGCTATTTCGGTGTGCTTTGTCCTCACTCACACACCTCTTTCCCAGGAGGCCACCCATCTCATAATTGCTCCAGGTCAAGCATGCTTAATTAAGGAGTTCTTAAGGGATAAGCTACCGAAAAGGTAGGTGCATCTTGTTGGTATCAGAGCCCGGCCTCTCTCAGTATGGTATGATTCAAGGACAAATCACACGAAAGCTAGTGGGGATGTGACATTTGGGCCCTAATGAGGGTGGGGAGTGATTGTCAGTGCAAGAAAGAAGGTGTGAGATAAAAGTAATGAGGCACGGACAAGGAATGACTCCTGGCAGACTTCTAAGTGAGAGGGGCATATGAACGAATTGAATGCATATTGGAACAAGAGAAATCCAGAGACTGTATAGGTATGGGACTATACGGTTAAAAATAACTTAAAGAAATTGATAGGTAGTTGTACTGTTTATTGTGCATTTTTCATTTTACCCAATGAACTTCAAAAATGTATAACTAATTATAGAAAAATCATATCAAAGTGATTCAAGATTTTAAAAATAGATAAAAATATTTGATATATGAAAAAAATATGAAACAGAGTATTCTATTGACCAATTAATACATTTGATTTCTCAAACATTTACTATATATTTGGTCATTTTCTTTTTTCCCTAATTTTGGCCTTACATTTAAAAATTCATATCTCAATATATCCTTAGCCAAATCATACATTCTTTATGTCATATGAAATCCCTAAATGTACAATTTTTAGAAATATTTTTCTTGTATGTTTATTTTACTTGCACAGGGCATGGTGTTAACTTAAATCATAAAGGGTCAAAATTCCACTTTTACTAGAACAGTTTTGGTAAAACCTCCATATCTCCTATCATATAACTCCAATTATCTCCAAATCAGTGGCATATGAAACTTCAAACATAGACCTTTCTATAAATATAATTTTTGGATCTCTACATGATTTTATACTATCTTTTAAATTTTCTAGTACCTATCTTTCAGTTTCCAATTTTCCCTATCTTTCCCTGTTCTAAACCCTAACTTTGAAAAATCACTATAATTTATACATTTCTCCAAATGGAGTGTTCTTTATACCATTTTAAAGCTCTACTTGTGCACTTTAAGAGAATATATTACTTAAACTAGTTTTCCTATCTTACATGAGCAGTACTTACATATCTGTCAGGGTGTCTAGATTGTATAACTCCATTCATGTCTTGGCAAAAAAAGCTTCATACCATATATACATCATCATTCATTGTACCATATTCATACATAATATCAAAAGGTATCTCAAGGAACATACTTGCATCAGTATACATGATTCATCCTTTGCATACAAATTTATACATATTGTCAAAAATTAACATCAATCCTTGCAAGAACATAATTTCCACCAATTTCTTCCTCCTCTCTTTTGGCTCTTCATGAACTTTTTGCATTGCTTGGCCCAAACATGGTAAGCATTTGGAAGGGATAAGATTCAAAGAATCTCAGTAGTTATCACTAATCAAGTAAATATATAATCATATAATGCAAGTATACTTCATTAAATCATTATTCAAACATTTAGAATCATTTATACTTAAACATTTTATAGAAAATTGGACAGAGTTTTCCCTTACATTTTGGACATCCTGAGGTCACAAAACCCCTCAAATAACTCAGCCAATATCAACAAATTCATCATATACCATCATTGCAAACATTTGGTATAACATTAAAACCATTGCAACTATATAACCATATAATGCAAGATTAGGTTAGTAAACTACCTTGTGACTTTCCAATGCTTTCCAAACTTTGTAGACCCTTTCTTTGATCCTATAGCAATTCCTTGAACCCTATTATAGCATAAAACAAGGTCTTAAGTCATTGATTTAATGACTTCCTTCATAAAGAGCTCACTTTAACTCTAATTTTTCACTTTGCTTCCCTTTTGCATTTTTCCTGTATAACATAATTGTTCTAACCTATTTTGGACCCAAGGAATCCATTTTTGGGGTCCAAAACTTGAAATTCCCTTTCCTTTCACAAAACCTAAATAGCAAAAAAATAGAGAAAATTGTAGAAAAATAATAATTCATCAATCTTTGAAACCAATGCCATAATCTTGCATCTTGTGACATATGCTTCACTTTTTATGGATTGGTTTCTTCATGGCACAATTTTCTCTCTCTACTCTCTCTCTAGGTCAGAAATTTTAGTGGTGAAAATAGAAGAAAATAAGCCACAAAACTTATCCAAACTCAAGAGAACACTAGAGAATAAATATAAGATGTTACCTTGAGAATTTGAGGACCAAACTTGACTTTTTCTTCTTCCTCTTATCCCCAGGCGTTCTACGCCTTCTTAGTCTCTTTCTCCACTGGTTTAGCATGAGGGAGGCTGAAGATGATGATGGTTAATGACTTGTTAAGATATTTATCTAATAAAATCATTTGATTAACTTTTCTTTTTGACTTTATTCACTTTTTCTTTAAAAAGCTTTTCTAAAATTTTCACTTGTGTCCCAATCTCATTTCAGACGTGATTCACCTTCCTTTTTGGCCAAAAATTACTTCAATATTTTTTATGGACCAAAATACCTTTTACCGATTAAATTTACCTGTACTGATTTTGTATTTTTGCCAAAATTGTTATTAAATCAGTATAGGATTATCTAACAATTATTTTTAGTCCAAAATCATTATCTAGACCCAAAATATATTTTATTAAGACCCAATAATTTCTCTTAAATTAATATCGCCACTTCTTGCAGTCCAAATTAACTTTTGTCAGGTAAAATATTAATATTAAATCATAATCACCCAATAAATATTATTTTGATCTTAATAAATTTCATACTATAATTCACTGGGTCTAAATATTATTTTAGCCTTAATAAATTTCATACTATATTTCACTGGGTCTTACTTATTGAGAGATTCATTTTGACTATAATTTTTTATATTTACAAAAAAGCCCTTGATCCGAGGCTAATTTATAATTTTTAGAACTTTCAAGTCATTAGGTGTAATTTTTCTCAAACTTCTTTCTTTTGTTCCTCTAAACGTTATACTCACTCTTAGGGGATTAAAGTGCAATTATTCTTAATTCTTGAGGATAAAATTTAATTTTTTTATTTTTCATTTAGCAGAAAAAAATGACTTTCATACTTAACAGCATCTTTTTGTTTTTCCCAATTTTTTGTGTATTTTACAATATCAACTTTTTTATTTTTGGGCCTTAAATGCATTATTCACATTTTACTTTTAATTTAGGAAATGACCGTTTTGCCCTTAAGTCGAGTAAAAATGTAATTGTTCATTCTTTTAAGTACTTTCTTGTAATTTTACCCAAAGACTATTTTTTTATTATTTCTTTTTCACTGTTCAAATTAATTTCAAATTGTTCTATCTCTTAACCTGGACTCCCGAGAACACAATACTTATACCGTTGCACTCAACTTAGAGCAGACTTTCATTCAAGTAGTATATTGTATATTAATGTCAATTAAGGACCAAACATAACTTCTTCAGAAAATTAGATGAGAAATTAATTCCTTATGAAGCCCGATTATATATAGCATTTTCGTCTCGTTTCGTTTCTCATCTTTTATTCATTTTATAATATCTCACAAAAATAGAGATATTACATACTTTATTATGAAAAAGAAAGTGTTTTTCTTTTTATTACATTATATATTATTGCATGTTTTTCTTTATAATAATATCCTTGAATAAATCATTTTATCCTAAATATCCCTAGTCAATCATCTTTGTGAAAACAATGATGAACTAAGACTAGTATGATTTTGATTGATAATTATGAATTAATTATGTATGAAGATACAAATCAAAATCATAAGCACTTGTTAGGGAACAGGTGCTGGATCAACCCGTCATGATATAGCTACATAGATCAAGTCATAAGCTTATCTCATATATATATAACGGTGTCACTGAGCCCTTAGAGGAAGAGTACAGTTATATGGAAACACCGTACTTTAGCATAGTCAAAAGTCACATTTAATCAAGAGATCATAAAAACTATGATCGGGCATAATGGAATTCATGTAGAGGAAGATGAATGGTTAAGATGGAATTTGTTCATCTAATTAATGGATATGTCTAGGCCCCTCAATGAGTGACATTGAGAAATGTATGACCATGCTCAAATGGAAGTTATGGTCAAGTAAGATGAGGATGATGTTTCCTTACCTCATATTTAACCTATATATCGTGAGACAAAAAGGATGTGATAAGGTTATATCGGATCACTAATGTCATATAATTTGGGTAGTCACAATATCTTGCTAGAGGTTACTTTTGATTTGTAGATCTAATATTGTCATTGGCCCACTACCAACATCATATGGAGCTGCAAGGTCACACATAAGAACGGACCAACTCGGGCTAAAATGTCTAGATTCATTGAATCTAATATGTGTCTAGATTCAATAAATTTAGGGTGTATGAATTTTATAAATATATACTCCCTTCGTTCCTTAATATAAGGGACAATAGGGGGAGTTTCCGTGTTTCAAAATATAAGGGACATATGGGATTTGTCTAATGTATTTAATGGCTTTTTTCAAAAATACCCTCATTAAGATGGTATATTTTCACTATAACTCATTTGTACTAATTGTATAATGAATGAGTTATTAACATTAAATGAGAATATTTTTAGAAACTACTTTATATTCTAGACAAATTTATTGTTTTCCTTGGTCTATATGATTTTGTCTTTTGTAACGGAGGGAGTATATATGATATATATATTATAAAATCCGAAATATATATATTTCATATATTATATATATTTGATATATTAAATATTTCAAAATATATATCATTTAAATTAATTTAAATTTAAATTAATTGGTTTCATTTTTAATTCTATGTGATAGATTTAAATTTAAACTAATGACATAATCTAAATTTGATGTATATGATAAATCAAATTTAGATTTGATTCTGGATAGATTAGATAGTTAGTTTAGATTTAATCTATCAGAAATTTACTTTATGCTAATTAAACATTATTCGAACAAAGAATAACATCCTAAGAGGTTATTCCAATAATCCTCAAAGGTATCCAAATTTGTGAGACGTTATTCGAACAACTAAGAAGGTTTTTATGAAAATATTCTTGAGTTACAACTTAGTCATTTTGGAATGAATGTTATCCGTATAACTTAACTAGGTTATCTGCATAACAAAAGTCTAACATTGAAACTAAGAGCCAATGGTCACCCGTTATTCGCATAACCTGAGGAAGTTATCTACATAACCTTTGTTAGATGCATTTAATGCGGTAGTTGAATGGCTCTTTTTGCAGAGTAACGATTAGAACTTGCTTTCAACGGATAGCTTTGCCAAAAATCTATAAATAAAACATCATTTGAACTTATGGGTAACAATCAAAAGAGAGTTTATGCGAAAATGATGCAACAATTTGTAAAATCTTTTTATTTCAGCATTGTTTGAAAAAACCCACCACAATAGAGTGAGCTTTCAATGTATTATCTACTCTTCAAGAAAGTTTTCATTCTGTAAACATATCTTTCTACACATTCTGGGTAGAATCTTAGTGTGGGGAAACACTAAGAGATTTATACATCTTATAAGGGTGTGGGGAGAGTGGCTTCATAAGTGCCTACTAAAACTTATGGAATGTACTGAGGCTTCACAGGTGTTCTGAACAAATATGTGGGATATAGTGGAAAAATCCCAAGTGGTGGCTTGGGAACTGGATGTAGGCCAAGTGGTTGGGCTGAACCAGTATAAATTGTTGTGTATTGTTCTTCATTTTCTTTATTCAGTTGCTGCCCACAACTCTCTCTGTTTATCCCTATTTTGCTGCACTCTTAGTGAAATTGAGTTGTGATCCAAAAAGAGCGAAGAACTTGCATCACCCAATTCACCCCCCTCTTGGGTGACCAGCCAACCTAACACACTTCTGTATAAAATCTCTTCTTCATTTGGAAGAAATATTCTTTGTGAGGGGATTCACAAAGGGATTGAGGAAACACTTGTAAGAGCGTTGAGAGAGATTTTCAGTGTTCCTAGAATATAGCACAAGCATTGTACCATGACATTGTAAAGAGTCCATTGAATTTTTATTGATAGTGAAAAATCTCAAGTGATAATTTTAGAACTGGACATAGGTCAAGTGAATTGAACTAAATCAGGATAAATCACTGAGTCTTCACTTCCCTTATCTTACATATATATTCATTTTTATACGTTATTTTTCTGTAAACTTTTGCTTTCACTATTATATTGTGTTTTTGTAGCAAAATTCAAAACTTCCTAATTTACCCCGTTTTGGAAAGCCAATATTCCTAGCACTTCTATTCTATCGCTCTAACAAGAACCACCTTCTGCGGTGTTATTTTTATTGTCTTTTAGTTTTGAAGAGTAATTTGATTGAATCTTCAAGATTCAAAGTGTGCCTAGCATCACACAATGTCGAGAGATAGTTCACTCTCTAGGTCTACATTCAAGTTCATGCACCGTAGCTATATTTTTCTTTTTATTTTGTATTTTCATTTGACTACACTTGGTGGAATTGTGGTCAACACTACACCAAAAATAAGAATACGTGGCGTTTATTTTTACCCTTACTCAGAATTTAAAAAATGCCATGTATTTGAGCACCGATAAAAGGGAGGACAACTTTTTCAGCGTTTGTGAAAATGCCAACTAAAACTAGCTTTAGTTAGCGTTTCTCAAACAAACGCTAACTTTTCTAGTTTTTTTTTTTTTTAAAAAAAATTGCAATTATTGTTCTATCTCCAGCCGTCACAATTCCAATTTACCAGAATTAAAATCTACCAGATTTCATATATTTTACTTGAATCTTACTAGAGCTATGGAGATGAAGAAAAGAATGAATACAATTTCCAAATAGGGATAATCTATCAATATTAATTGACAAACTATAAAATAGAGTCTTATCAAATAAACCAACATTAGTGTTCAATGAAGATTCAATTGCTTTAGGTTCTATGAATTTTTTTCAAAAAGAAAGAAAGAAAAAGGCACAATCAAACCAAAAGAAAACGCCACCAAAAAATCACAAACTAGAATCTCTATTGCAACTTTGAAGCCTTCTCTAACAATCTCCTCGGCTCCTTACTCTGCTTTTTTTAGTCCCCTCGCAGTGAACAGAAGAGATTGGCTGACAAGAACCAAGCTAGATCTGGTACGAAGTGAAGACAATTCGACTCTGCTTCTTCCACCTCTCTTCATCCACTGCTTAAATATCCCCTCTCTCAGCAGATCCCTTACAATGGAGCACTCAAAGAACATGGAGCCTACATGTGTTGCAGTGGTGATTTGAGGAGCACTCGAAGGGGAAGTACAATCATCTCGCAGCTGAAATGTTCTTACGCTCCTCACCGTCTCCATCTGTGTCTTGAAGTGCAACAATTGTTGGAGGAGAAGAGAGAGAAGTGATGGAGGAAGAAGCAACCGATAATAGTTGGTGAGAAAAGAGAAAGGGGTGATGGAAGAAGAAGAGGCCGAAAATCTGAACAAAGAGGAATGAGTGCGTACGTGTACGAAAAGAAAATTAAAGTAAAAGGGAGAGAGACAATTAACAAAAAGATAATTTAATATGATCTGTTAATAATTTTATAATTAAAGGCTCAAAATATCAATCCGTGCCTTCATTATTTTTTAAAAATAAATATCCTAAAATTTCAGTCCGGACTTTAGATGGCGTTTGTGGGACAAATGCCATCTAAAGTCTGGACTTTAGTTAGCGTTTGTTGGACAAACGCTAACTTTATAATGTTTTATTACTTTAGATGGCGTTTGTCCAACAAACGCCATCTAAAATCTGGACTTTAGATGGCGTTTGTTGGACAAATGCCATCTAAAGTCTGGACTTTAGTTAGTGTTTGTTGGACAAACGCTAACTTTATAATATTTTATTACTTTAGATGGCGTTTGTCCAACAAACGCCAACTAAAATATAGACTTTAGTTGGCGTTTATTTAATAAACGCCAACTAATCTTTTAGTTTAGATTTTTATTTGCGTTTTTTAAAATAAATGCCAACTATTGAGCTCTAATAAAACTTAAATCTGGCGTAGTGCAAGGACCCCAAGTGCCCACTATGTTTGATTTAGATGTCAGGTCGCAACTATCATTCTTGAGATTTAATATCTCTGGCAAACCTAATTGCAATATTTATTTGCTTTAGATTTTTCATGAGGCAACAGTGTCTTAGAAGAATTTGATTCATTTTATTATATCCAATTAAGAAATAACATGAAGAGATACGTTCTCCAATTACTTTGAATTAATATTTTTATAACTAAGTTTTCTATTACACTCTCAAAAAGGTGATATGTATTAGATACAATATATCTAATGTATATCATGATAGATATCATTAGTTTTTTTTTCCTTCAAAAAATTGCAAAATTTCTTAAAAATTTTTTAAAAATCAATTTTTGATTTCTTAATTTAGATATCATTATATTACTTTCGAAATACTTGTTGGAAACACAAAATACTTATATTTTTTAAATTTTTTATAAGCTTTTGTTAAATATATACATAATTTTATATGTATATCTCTAATACTTATATATAAATCTTTTAAATTTGTCATATCTAACATATCATATCCAATACTCATATAGGAAAAATAAGATTCCAATCAAAATACCAAGATTTAACGAACCAGATTTATGTTAAATCTATGCTCTCTCTTCCTCCCTGGTCGTTATACATTTGTTGAATACCTTAGAAGACCCTCTTAATATTGCTCGTAATTTCAAACTGAAAGCAACACTTTCATTTAAATTTCTCAAAGAGAAATTCAGTGGATAACCATAAATTCCACACTGCATTATTTGATTTGATGATCAAGTCTGGTGCTCTGGAGGGGTCTGAAAAAGTTGCGTAGAAAAAACAGGATATGAAAACAAGATCTCGCTGAGCCACAAGTGCAGAGGAGAGGAAGACATTTTCACTGTATTTACTTCATTTGTGGTCAAGTCTGGGAGGCTGTAGTGTTCCGTAGAATGAACGTCAGTGAGAAAAAGCCTGTGTTTGTTCCTTGACATTCACAAATTAGAAGTCTTCAAACGTGGAGTGGCAGGTATGACTTGTGGTGTGCCTGAAAGTCAAAGTCAATTTCACATCAATATGATAGAGAAAGAGGAACGGGATTGGAGTTGCGAGAATAGGCGTGTGATGATTATAAAAGTTCAGACTAATTATCAGATAATTCAATTTTGATCGAACAAAATAACGGCAGCAGAGCGTTTCTCTCACCCGTTCCTCTCACTATTGATTTTTTTTTCAGTATACCTCACTATTCATGTTTGCATGCATAACGTATAAAATCTCTTTAATTTTTTTTTTTAAATTTGAACTCTTCGCCTCACTTCACCGGAAGCTAATTCTAGGTGGCATCTTCTTATTAAGTCTCTCTTTCGTAAAATTCAATGTTAGTCCAACTCTCATCTTAAAATTAGTTTTAGAAAAAATAAGTTCAAAACTTGTTTTATATGTAGAATAAAATAAAAAAAAATAATTTTCTAAAGAAAAATTCATCGTATTATTATTTTTAAAAATATTAGAAAAAATTATTGAATAATGACGATAAATATAAAATGAGCATTACTATATTTGGTCAAAGACAAATTACAATAAGATCTTTAGTGTGGTAGTTAGCTGGAAATCTGTCCCGTGTACTACACAGGAAGACATATTTGAGATAAAAATATTTAGTTAGACCCACTAATTTCGAAATTAAGAAAAGGACTCAAATATCACGCTATAAAACAATAGAATACGTAACTCACGGCAAGTCAAACAAATAATATCATCAATCTATTCATAAGCCATTTTTTTTCCAAAATCACTCTATATAATAATAATAATAATAATAATATTATTATTATTATTATTATTATTTGATAGATACTCCCTCCATACCATTTTATTTGTCATTTTAGAGAATTTTTAATGTCCTATTTTATCTGTTATTTTAGGAAATGAATGAAGCATTTATTGCTTTTTTTTTTTCTAATTATGATCATATTCATTTACTGCATTGAATTCACTACTACTTAAGTAGATGACTGATAAAAATATAATTATTAATGGCAATACAATAAACTTACATTTTTTATCCATTTATTTATTGTCATTCTTAATTCTTATGCCAAAATCTTAAACGTCACGTATAAAATGGGATGGAGGGAGTAGATGGATAGATGAATTTGACTTATTTGGGGTTCAAGGGTTTTGGTATCAATTTGAGCTTTTGTTTAAGTCGAGTAGTAGGCTTTACAATTTGTGAAAATTGCTTAATTAAAATGATATAGGTAGAATGTGGCTAAAAAAAGAATGATATACGTAGAAAAGCATATTTAGAATCAAGGGCCTCGAATTTGTGAGAAGGGACAATGTTCTTTACTTAAAAAAAATTTATGGACAAAAATGTTTTTATGGGGTCAGAAGCGTATTTAGGTTAGAAATAGTGGAACTTTGGTTGGAAATCGTGGAAATTTAGTTGAAAGTAAGTAGAAATGAAATATAACAATGTAATTATTTTTTATTAGATTAAATAATAAAATAGATATGATATTATAAATATTTTTAATTAGAACCCATATTAATTACAAGAAAAGAATGGACTTCCTGTTTTTATTATTCAATATTGTTGTATTGTTTAGCAGCAAGTCCGTATGAATTTTTTCAAATCATTATTCGGTAGAAAAATTAACCTAAAATATATATATAAGGGTGATAATATACATCTTGTTTGCTGGCAAAAAACAAAAAACAAAAAAGACGATGGTTGATGATTTTTTTAGATTAAAACGAAAGCTGAATGAAATATTAGAAATTCTCCACTTTTTCCAAAATATAAAACATGAAATAGTCAATAAAAAAGAAATATAGCAAAGTACGAAATTATTAGTTGATGCATGAAAGGAAGAAAATTGCATAGTCATTAATTTCTTTCGCTATCGCTTTGAGATTTTCACTGCATTATTTTATTTATGGTCAACTCTGGCAGCCTATGGTACCCCAAAAAGAACGTTAGTGGAAAAGCTTGCTCGACTTGTGAGTAGGAGACCAACAATTATAAAAGAGGGGGAAAAAAAGGAAGACAGTAGAAGATAATGATCTCTCTATTCCCCTCTATACTCTGCCTAGTCGTATGAACATCCCTTAAAATGGACAGTAATGCTTCACAAATATTCCGTTTAATTTTAAAAATTCATTTCCATGTATCCAACAGTATTGTAGCCATCAAATCATTTATAAATTCTGGAACCAAAATACCTATTCTTGACATAATATTATTTAAGAACTATTTATGCCCTTATTTTTGCCAAAATTAATGTTATAAGACCTATATTTTTAAACTTTCTATCTATTTATAAAATTTATTAATGATTAATTTTATAATTTGAAATCATTTGAACACATTTATCTTAAATTATTTATTTAGTAATCTTTAAAATACTGCAACAAAAATCATCTATAGTGACTGCTCAATTAGTCAAAAATCATATAGGAATCGGAATCACACATTTCTGACTGAAAAGGGTGGTAAAAAATTCTGTAGGAAAAACTAATGGACGGAAATCCATTACTGACTGAATGGTGGTAGGAAATTATCTTGCAGCTTTTCGCAGGTGGTGGGCCTGGCGGCAGCCTTATGAGATCTCATCATTTAGTGATATTTTTAATTCACCAATGTTTTAAATATTTTAATGATAATAATAATTATATGGGGATTAATTTTAATTATTAATTTATTAAATTATATTTAAATATATAATAACAATTAAAATTATATTTATTTAATTAATTTTATATGGACTAAAAATAAATTATTAATCTGGTAAAAAATTGAAATTATTAATTATAAAATCATGTAGAAAACAAATATTACTGTCCAATTATCTAACTGATATTTAGTCAAAAAATTTGGGCTGAAATGTTTATGACGAAAATAGATTAAATTGTTTGAAAATTATTGTTTATGCTATATGAATAATAAATTTTTATTTAAAATAGTATTCCAATATTAGATTGTAAAGTTATATTTTGAATAATCCATTGTCTATATTAATGTGAATTTAAGAATATTTAATTATATATAATTGATAACATTTTTGTTGGATAAATATATATTTTTCTTCGATACATTTTTCAACTAAATTCTCCAATGAGTAACACCAAATTTAACAAAATAGAAAGGGTGAATACAAAAGATAAAATTTACAAGAAATACAATGAGTAATATAATTCTCTCATATCAACCATAGAAATACAAGGAGAAAGAATCCCAATAAAGAAAGAAATCATTAAAACTAAAGTTGGGTGGATTAAAACTAAACTAAGCTTTGTGCATATCCTTCAATCCTTAGATCCTTTCTACAAAGTCAATGATTAATGACAAGCATAGATGGATTTCGTCCCTTGTATCTGTAAAGTCAAAAGAGAAAAATAAATTTTGTTACATTAGCAAGAAAGCAATGAAAGGAATGAACAAACAATGAAAAAAAAAACGGAGTTGATACCTAAACTTTAACCAATAGAAGAAAAAAAAAACTTGAAAAAAGATAGGAGACCTTGAGATATCTATGAAGCCAAAAGAAAAAAGAAAATAATCTTGGTTGGATTATGTAACAACCTTCATTATTCTATTCTAGACTTAGTCTCGAACTAACGGGAAGTATACTTGATGATGTGTGCAGGACTGGAGGAAACATGATAGAGGAATAACAAAGAGGAGACAGAAGCACCATGCCGCAATGAGCAGTAGGGCTGCCGTGGTGAATGAGTTGAAACTTGGATAGATATTTTGGGAAAAAGGGCTCGATGCTGTGGCAAACTTAACCCCCACCACGATGTGAAACCCCAAATTTCTATAAATCAGAAACCATTTCAATTAGCCAACGAGAAGAAAATGAGGGAGAAACGGAGGACTTGTGCTAGGGTTTGAGGAATTATGATTTTCGGACTCTAGAAGCTTCAATCTTGGTTAGTAAGTCATCCCTAACCTTCTCTTCTCTCTTTTCTCTTTGACTTTGGGTTGAAATATGTAGGAGTATGTTGGATTTTTGTTGGATTGTATTTTTCACCAATTAAAATACTTGATTGGTATCGTAGAAGTGTTATGTAGTGTTAGGAAGGTTTGGATATGAGTTTTGGTTGGGTTGTGATGGGTTTGAGTAGAACCCTAGATTGGAAATTGTAAAAGGAGTAGAAAATCTGAAATGTATGTGGATAATTATAGTTAGGATATGTAACTGAGAGTTATTGGTATGTGTTAGTACTATCGGAAGAATGGATTAAACTTGAATGGTTGGATTATGAATTATGGTTAATGTGTGTATTATGTTAATTAAAGATATTATGATGTTGTAGTAGTTGATTGCCTAATTGGAGGTGTATAGTTCATGATGGGTTCTCCGAAGGGTTGCCTAAGCCTTTGTATGCTTGGTGTCTGTAACTGGGTGTTTGTAATATATGTGTTATATGATGATATATATATGTCTGTCTCTATTCATACCATGATATTGTTATGTATATGTGTATGATTTTCTATATATTGTGGTATGCATACGGCTAGACGAGGTATTGGTACATGATGATGATAAGTATGATAGTCTATATATGCATATGTGATTGTAGCATCCACACAAGATTGCATGCTAGCGTGACCACGATGATGACTGTGATGATGATTATATTGTTAGAGGCATGTTAGCATGGCATATACATCACCACCCCATGAGCATAGTGAGATGTGGTGTATTGGGAGGTGGTGATGAGACAAGATATCATGATATATGATATGATGAAAGATCCCTACCTCTAAATCCTTTCCTGCGATCAAGAGAGTCAAGTGGCAATGGACTGATATGATATGATGATAATGATATGATTTGGTGATATGATGGAACATCCCTACCACTAAATCCTCTCCTACGGCCAGGAGAGCAAAGTGACAGTAAATTGCACCTTTCCTAAATCACCACTAATTTGTGGTGGTCTTGGGGAACGAAAGGCATGATCCAATCACTAGTGTGACCTTTGGCTAGGTACACTAGTGTGAGGAGAGCTTGGTGATATCCTGGAATTAATCTTTATTGGCTGTTGGAAAGGAATCACCTATTTGAAATAACTTGTGATGACGCCAGCTTGTAGTTCTTGCTGTGTTTGAAGGAGACATGCATTGCATGATACTTACATTATTTGCATATATGCATGATATTGATGGTTGTTTGCTACCGGGCTACTCCGTAAGTGTACAGGCCGAGGCAATAGTACAATGATGAGTAAAAGTATCATTTTCATAGGGACTTAGATCAAAAGTGGTCAAACATTGAATATCGTATTTTCAATTAATTCAAGTAAGGCAACTAAATGGTTCACTATTTAATTAAGTAATACAATGACAGAAAAGTATATGAAAATGACAACAACAATGACTAAGGACTTGAGGAATTCAACCTAGGATTATTTATCCCCCTTTTGTATTTCATAAATACCTAATTAAACTCCTTTTACATTTGCTCTTAATGCTAGATTATGTTAGTTAGGATACCGATTTAACTATATGTACTCTCTTGAGTCTCCAAATAGTTATATAGTTTAATTAATTAATTAATCTCTTAACTAGTTAATTAAACTTCCCAATTCAATTCAAATCCTAAAGTAACTATGTGAGGCTGGTGAGTATATCTCTACCCCACTAACACAACTTTTCACTCAACAAGGCAAGATTTAATTTCTCACATGACCTAACTCAAGTTCTCTACTTAAGCTAACTTCCTCAAGCATCACTTAAATGAACAAGAAAATCCTATTGGTGGCCAAACAATAAGAGGCATTAAGAATGGAGCTGAATCAACATAAATATAGCATTAATCACAAATATAAAGGCGAAATGAGTACTCAATCCATACAATGGTTCAAAATAATCCTAGAAATGGAGCAACTAGTCACTCATGTTCAAAAAGACTACAAGAAAATATATCCTATTCAGTACAATTATTGAACACAAGTAAGGAAAGGAAGAAGGAGATGAAAGAAAACCAAAGAAGGAAGCTCAAATCTCTTCAATGCTTTAAGCCCTAGCTTCAATCTCTACCAAGAGGCCAAACCCTAGTAGAACCAAGCTTCCAGAATGCTCTAGCTCAGCATGCATGTTCAATCCCTTCAAACTCTTCAAATACTCTGTCAAAATAAAGCTCTGCTTTTTGCTAATGAAGGGCTCGCACCGTAGCTACACTATCTAAGCCATGGCTCCATGAATTATGTGTGATGTTAAGCAGCGGCCCCAGTGTGCCAAGCCACAACTTCATCTCTCAAGTCGTGGTTTCATCACCTATTATCTATTCTGAGGTCACGACCTCATATCCTCAAGCCACAACATGGGAAGCTACTAAAGCTTACTCTATCCGTTGCTTCCTTCTTTTTAGATCTTTCTTAAGGTATGAGGTTTCCTCCTTTTCCCGCTCTCCCCACTTTAGAAAAGAGGCTTGGTTGCTCCACTGGTCTCCCTATTAGGTCTGCAACAAAGATGATAATTTATAATCTTCCATGGAAACAAAATAATGCATAATAGGGCAAAAACATACTACCATGCATTACAAGGATTAAATTGTACATTTTTCTATCCTGAGTGTCTAGTATGTACAAATATATATGTGTAACTCAAGGAAAATGCGCCAAAAGGATGATATTCAATATGATTAACAATGGTATTATATATATATGTGTGTGTGTTTGTTCTGGTTAATGAGACATTGTCTCACACCCACTCCCATGACTAACATTTCAAGTGAAGACTCTGGTACTAGTCCAAAGAATACCATGGAGTTGCAGGTCTCTCCGTCTTCATGAATTTCAAGTGTAACTAGTAGTTCGTAATATAGTTTATGTAATATTATGCAAAATATGTTGTTATAGTCTGGTTGCCTGTATGAGAGTCTTGGGAGTATTACTTGTGTGCTAGGTGATGATTGAATGATTGGACAATGAGGTTTGGATAATATAGATGATATCATGATATAAATGATGATGGTTGGTTTAATGTGGTATATGCTCATGTGTAGTTCATAAGTATGTATGATGATTATTTGGACCCCGGGATGGGACATTACT
The DNA here is from genome assembly GCA_026686845.1 of Adenanthera pavonina. Classification (NCBI taxonomy): domain Eukaryota; kingdom Viridiplantae; phylum Streptophyta; class Magnoliopsida; order Fabales; family Fabaceae; genus Adenanthera; species Adenanthera pavonina. The sequence continues at coordinate 19,288,144 of JAIVEN010000005.1, read as the reverse complement.
GTTGAAGTATGTGTCTGTAAGCTAGATCAATTGTATGAATAAGCCCAAAGGGGAGTTTGGGCCATGTGTGTAAGTTTTGGGCATATAGCCTATTATGTGAATTTGGGATTCAAAGAGGTCAAATATAGGTGGAGTGGTTTCTCTGAGATGAAACCTTCTTGGATAAGTTGGTTGAGCCAAAAAGGACCTAGGTGGATAGTCCTTGATGACAAATTGCCTTTGGTGGCAAATAGAGGTGTTAAGTTGCGAATTTTAGTAAAAAAGTGGCCAAAACGGTGTTGGGCATCTAAAATCTCTATATAAAGACAGATTTGAGTAAAACTAGTGTCTATAGATAGATTGGGATAAGAGTGACCTGTAGTAGTTAGAATTAGGTCAATTAGAGGTCGGAGCATGAAGTTGTACGTGGTGGAAGTTTGCCCTAAAAATCAACAAATTGCTGATATCATATCATAAGGGGGCGCCGCGGCACCAGATGCCAGGTCGTGCCACCATGTGGTTCTGCCTCTCTGAGGTTGCAGCTGCACTATAGCTCACCACAGCTCCATCCTTGTTTTGGCATTGTTGAGGCTTTTTTTTGAATTATTAGGTAATAGAGGAGTTGATTTAGGATTTTTGAAGGTATGTTGTTATATTTTGATATCAGAGCAATGGTTCAGGCCATTGATTCTGCTTATTATAGTACTTGGCACACTTTCAATTACATAAACTTGTATGTTCCTGATGTAATACTAGTCCAGAGTCATATAACTAAATATGTTACTACTAGTGTATAGAGGAAAGATGTGTTGCAAGAGGTAACTAACACAATAATGATCTTATAGAAGAGATGCACGAGATAATGGCTGGATTGAAAGACCGAGTTAGCAATAAATGGAAAACATTAACTAGAATACTACAGCAGTTAAATCAGCAAGAATAAGTTAATATGAATGAGAAAGTTGGTGTGTATGTAGATCTGAATAATAGAGAAGGTAAGGATGTAATGGAACAAGAGAGGGCCTTACGGGTTGGAAGAAGAGGCATCTTCTTTCATTTGAAAGACTTTTAGAAGTTTAATTTGTTAGTTCTACTGGCTTCCCAAAAGGGGGAGTGAATTAGGAAGTTTGAAACTTTTCTGCAAAATTATATGAGAGAAGTGAAAACAAAAGTTGTAGAAAAATAGAGTGCAAAATGTAATAAGGCAATAAGCAAGGTATAAGAAGAAGGAAACAAAGATTTATCTTGGTTTAGTCTCTTCCTCTTGACCTACGTCTAGTTCTTAAGCTATCACTTGAGATTTTCCACTATTTTGCAAGAATTCAGTGTGCTCCTTGTAATTCCACAGTTCAACTTTATGCTTTGTTCCAAGAGCTTACAGATTCACTCTCTGCACTCTAGTTAAGTGCTTTCCAAATCCCTTGTAAAGTCCCCTCACAAGAAAATCTTTCTTCCAGATGACGATAAGTTGAAGAGTAACAAATGAGGTGTGTGAGAGCAGAAAGTTTTGTTTGAATATTTTGACAGAGTTTCAGTATATACAATGTAAATTTGTTACTCACACTTTCAAATGAAGTTCTATTTATAGATTTATGTCTTAACTATACGTTAGAGATAAGATCTAGCCATTAGAGACGTTACCCAATGGTTACTCTGCAAAACTAGCAATTCACCAACACATTTAATTTGTCTGACATCCAAAGTTTGAATTTTGAGGTGTCAACAGATGAATTTCATAGAGACCATAAGCTAAATACTTTAACGTTGAACTTCAAAGTTCATCTATTCAAAGATGAAATTCAAATTTTCATCTTGACAAATATTTTCCATGTTAGAACATATGAATTTTCAAGTTTAAAGTGCTTCTGAAAAGTGTGAACAGTTGTTCCATGTTGCTACAATGCACTCGAAGTTCGAATTTTGGGGCCCAAAATTTGTCTGTTAGTGAGCAACTTAATATGGCACATAAGTTCTTCTTTTTGAAATTCAAATTTTGAGCCTTCAAAGTTCATCTGTCAGAGAGACCTTTTATCAGACTTGTATGCTTTCATTCCAAAGTTTGAATTTTCAAAACTAAAATTTATCTGTCAGAGGGACTGACTTAGAACTCTTTTTGCACTCCAATTTATATGAACTTTGACATAGCTTCAGATGAATTTTTCATTTTTCACAAATTATGTTGACTTGAAATTCAAATTTCAATAGGGTAAAATTTGTCTGTCAGAGACAACATCTCTGTAACTTCGAATTTCAATCATCAAAGTTCAAATTTTCAAAGTAAGATATGAAGTTTAACAGTTCAAAATTTATCTGTCACTGAATATTTTTCAAATATATCATAAGTTAGTAGAGGAATGTTGAACAACACTTATTTAAAATCATTGCATGCAAGATCAAAATCTTTTACTCTATGAATATTATGAGAAATCCTAGAAACTAATCTTGTACTCATTTCTTTCTATAGTTCTTCACTTAAGATCTCTTGTATTCCTTTGATATCTTCCTTCCAAACTCTGGTTGTTTGGAATCATCAAAACACTTGATTCAACATTTTCACCCTTTTTGATGATAACAAAATAACTTGCAAACTGGATTAGTACTTGAATTTACTTTTAAGAGCTCCCCCTCAACATATGCATTAAAATTCAAAGAAAAGTGCAGCAGATAAGATAGGGAATCTCATTGTATTAATTCATTTAAAAGTTTAGTACAGAGATATGACATTGCAAACATAGTATTTCAAAGCAAGATGTCATTCATTACAAAAGATATAGCAAACATAAATAAGTAGTACAAGCAAGATCAAGTAACCCTATGATCTATTCATTTCTTCTTAGGCTTGGATTTTTTGCTGTAGGTCTTGCCAAAATGTCCTGCAATAGTCTTCCTAGTTTGCTCAGATTTCTTCTCCCCCATTTTGGCATCATCAGGGACTTGAGCGTGTATAGTAGAAAGAGGTATCTGTGACACTAGAATTGCATGAAGAAAAACAGGGACAAAAGGTAAATCAGGATTAAGCTAAGGAAGAGGTACAAATAGAGGTGACTCAGGAAGGGCATCCTCAGTATCTTCGATTATTTCCTGAACTTCCTTCTAAAGGTTAGCAAATTTGACCTTTCGAGCTATGGTCATGCCAAATTGAGGAGATGAGGATTGAGGAGCAGAAGGAGGAAACAATTCATCAAGCCTTTGTTTTTTAGCTTGCACAATGGCATCATGTGCAATAGCTATAATATCCAGGTAAGGTACAAGGCTTTTTTTCTCATTTGGAGCAGCTTGAATAATAGCAGTAAAGGTAATGGCTACAACAAGTTTCTCCATTTGCTCAAATTATTGGAGTGATAGAACAAATTCTTGAGCATCTTCCACCATAGGCTCATGGGAACTTGCTTCTTGAGGAGCCTCTTCTTCCATGCTATAGTCCAAAGGAGGACCAGGGCTTATCCCATTATTAGAGGCCTGTGGAGTGGTAAAAGTTCCAGCAGCCTCAGTAGCAACATGTTCAGCAAGAACAAGTTCAGGAGAGGTTAGCTAAAATGGGCTTGGAGGTTCAGGAGTGGGAGACTTGGTAGGCTCAGAGTGTCCTAGCTGAGGTGGAGCTGATGAAGACGGAATAACACTTCTAATGTCCTCATACTCATCAATAACCACTTTCATGTTCTTGGCCAACTGAAATATATGATCTTGTAGATGAGCAAACTTGGCATTTTGTTCATCTCTGATGCTCAACATGAGCGCAGATAGGCTGTTATACAACTCAGTGATCTTGGTTGGCTTTGCTCGTGTGGATGGAGTGGATAGCAGAGGTGTCTAATTGGCATATATGGAGGAGAAATAGGCTGAGAAGGTTGAGGTGAGGGTTGTGAGGGTGGAGCAGCCTCAAAAGTTTCTGCTTGTTGTTATGAGCCATCTTCCCCAAAGAACAAATATTTTGACTTCCCAGCTCTTTTTCTAATCCACCTGCCGTCTTTCCTCTCAATAGTCATCCTTTACAATTTTTCTTCTTTAAAAACTTCAGTAGGCTTGCCTTTTCCTTTTTCCAGGTGTTAAATTCTGGCATACTGAAGTATTTTGGAGATGATTGAGGCATAGGGCAAAGTGGAGTTTCTCCTCTGTTCTCTTACTTTGATCATGCGTTAAAGGATGATATGACCTATATTTAACAGCTTCCCATGCGTGAGAGCAGTCACCACATGGGTTTTAGCTCTTGTGATCAAATTAAAGCTTCCCCCATTGTTGAATGTGATCCAAGACATAATGTAGGATAGGATCCTGATTTGAGCATTAAGGTTAAAGGGCTTCAGCAAACTCAGAGGAGGGATATTCTCTCATCTTTTGAACAGGGTATTTAGTACTGTACTTTCTTTATAATTCAAGAAAGAACCACCTTCCTCATTTGTAGTTTCATCCTCATCCATGTACTTTGAGGTGGTGATGTCAATCTTCAGGCCATCTTGCCTAGGGATTTCCAATACTTTATTGAAAGCCAGATATTTCTAGACCTCAGATTTACTTCCCCTTTTTCCTTTTTCCCATTGTACTTCAAAGCAGTATACTAAGTTTGGCAACCTCATCATCATATCTCTTCTTAATTTACAACAAATTCTTATATCTTACCACCCAAAGCCCAGCATCAAAATTGTTGAAAATAAGAAATTCTTTCATATTTGTACAATAAGGTTTGATTACCTTCTTGCTGATGAACTTGGTAGTATATTCTTCCAGGATATGAGCATTGCTCGATAATGGCTTTGTGGTTAACTGATATTCCTCTGATTCAGTACTAGAAGAAGAAGAGGATGCAGGAGGAACAGGGCCAGCTAGTATAGGTTTCTTCGAGGGAGTTGGTACAGGTTTCTTCGAATCTACTTTGGGAGTAGTTTTCTACTTTTTGGATGGAGTACCCTTGCTAGATTCGCCTTTCCTCAGAAGTCTCACCTTCCTTGGAGGTGTATTAAGACTTAATTTCTCTTTTTGGCTCGGACTCTACTTTTCCAACTTCTAGATTTTTCACCCTTGCCATTTTTGTGAATGAATGTTGTTGAAAGATGCAAGGAATGGGTTTAAAAGGTGCGAAAAGAAGTTTAAATGGTGGAAAATGAAGATTCGTGAATGGAATTGGTGGGGAATTAGGAAAGGATGTGAACAGACTTTAGAGAGAGACGAATAGGGTTGTGTCGGTTCTAAGCAAGACTCTTCATTTTAACTTCTGTAACCGTTCAACAAACAAATTTTGAGGGGTCAAAATTTGAATTTTGAGTAGTTACTAGTTAACCAACATAAGGAGTCTTTCTAACAGATGAATTTTCTTTACGAAGTTCATTTGATAAAAGCTAAGTTCAATTAGCAAATAGCAATAGACGAACTTTGAATCATCAAAGTTTGAATTTCAAGAAATCAAGCATTAAGCAAACATGAATAAGAAAAGCAACAGATGAATTTCATTTTTGAAAGTTCATCTTATAGAGGATTGACATGAAAGTATGCTTTAACAGACAAATTTAGAGATTCAAAATTTGAATTTTACATATTTGTAAAGAGTCTCCAAAATGCATATTTTGAAATAATGAAATTTTCACATATAGCATTTTGAGCAAGGTCAACATTCACAATGTCATTGAGAAATTCGAATTTCCAGCAGTTAATAGATGAATTTCGAGGGATGTGAAAGTACTGTTTCAACAAAGAAGCTACAGAAATTTGTCTAATTACCTAAGTTCGAATGTTGAGCATACTAGTCCATTCAAAAACTCATTTTATCATAGAAATTCATCTAATTGTTAGTTAGGCTGACTTCCCAAGAGAGGGATGAATTGGGAAGATTAAAAATTTTCTGCACAAAGTGAAATAGGTGAAGAAAGCAAGGTATAATGAAAGCAGCGTATAAGCAGAGCAAACTGAAAAAGTAATGATAGGGAGAAGAACACTCAGAAATTTATCCTGGTTCGGTCTATCCACTTGACCGTATCCAGTCCCCAAGATACCTCTTGAGATTTTTCACTATACTGCAAGAATTCAATGGGCTTCTTACAAATGCCACAGTACACAGCTTGTGCTCTGTTTTCTAGAGCTTTCTCAATCTCTCTAAGCACTTCCACAATGTGCTTCCTAATCCCCTTGAGATATCCCCTCACAAGTAAATCTATCTTCCAGATAAAGATTAGATTGTTTACAAAGATATAACTCTCTTGAATAGAGTAAATATGAAGGTTAAAGTACAGATATTGAAGTTGAGAGGGTAAAAGCTTTTTGAGAAGAAGATTTGGCAGAATTTCAGTATATACAAGTTTGATTCGTTACCCACAACTTCAAATGATCTTGTATTAATAGATTTAGGTCTCAAATGTCCGTTAGAGACCAAATCTATCCGTTGGAGAAGTTATCCAACGGTTACTCTGAAAAACTATCCGTTAACCAACCGCATTTAATGCTACTGACATACTGAAATTCGAATTTTGGTTGGTCAACAGACGAATTTCGAAGGAACCGAAGGTTAAAGCTTCCAATGTTGAAATACTGAAGTTCGTCTGTTCATGAAGTGAAATTCAAATTTCGAAACTTAGAAAATGTCTCCATGTTGTGACATACGAATTTTCAAGAAGAAAGTTTTTCTGTTAAGTGTGAACAGTGTTTTCAATTTTCTACAGTACCCTTGAAATTCAAATTTTGGAACCCCAAAATTTGTCTGTCCGTAGTACATTCAAAAGACACAGTAGTTCACTTTCTTCGAATTTTGAATTTTGAAAGAGTAAAGTTCGTCTGTCAGAGAGTCCTCTCTTCAGACTTACTTCAACATTCGAAGTTTCAAAACTTTGTTATTCGTATGTCAACATTTCATTTTAATAGACTCACAGCCTAAGCTTCTGAAATTCAAATTTTAATGTTCAAAGTTTGTCTGTCAGAGAGCAATTTTGAAGCTCAAGATATTCTTGATTTCAGATGAACTTTAACATTATTACAGACGAATTTCTTTGGTTTTCACAAATTGCATTTTGTCTGAAATTCAAATTTTGAAGACTTAAAATTCATCTGTCTTTAAGAAGCTTCTTTCAGGCTCATATGAAAATTCGAATTTTGGTAAATCAAAATTCATCTGTCAGAGAAGAATCTCTTCAGACTTATTCAGTTTCAGCTCGAAATTCGAATTTCCAAAGGCAAAGTTCAAATTTCCAACATGACAGTTCAATATAAACTTTTCAAACTTCATCTGTTGGTGGGTATTTTTCAAATAGTTCATGATTTAAACATAAAATCAACATTTTAAAACATTTTTTCATCAAATCGAAGTCTTTTACCCATTCTTGAACATAGCTAAAGATCAAACAACAATTCTAGCATAGATTACTCAGAATTTCTTCACTTTGAAATACTTTGAGCTTCTTTGATATCTTCAATCCAAGCTCTTGGATATTAGTTTAGAATCATCAAAACTCTTGATTCAACACTAATAACATCTAAAATGTCAATTTCATATTTCTAAACTTATAGATAGAGCCTCAAAGTTCAAATTTTCAGCTTACCTTTAACATCTTTTGATTGTGTAGGTTTAATTAACTCCAGTAAATTGATTTGATATAATCTAGTTTTATGTAGAGTACCTGCAAAACATCTTAAACACACTCCGATGCTAAGTTAGTTTTAATTTAATGTCAAAAACTTTAAATAGGTTTAGATAAAGGCTTGCTTACAATTCATTGGGATTTACCATTCCCAATTCTCTTCTAATTTTACAGTGTCTATCTTCTGCAAGTAGCTTAGTCATAATATTTGCAATTTGATCTTCAGTAGGGATGTATTCTAATTTGATGTCTCCTTTCAAAACATAATCCCTTGTGAAGTGATGTCTTACTTCAATGTGTTTTGTCCTTGAATGCATGACTGGATTCTTCTGATGTTGATAGTACTTTGATTATCATACTTTGTTAGTATCTCCTTCATCTCAATCTCAAGATCTTCAAGTTGCTGCTTCATCCAAAGAACTTGAGCACAATAGCTTTTGTTTTTACAAGCTCCCCCTCAACATATGCATTATATTTCAAAAGATATCATATACAGCAGATCAAGTGAAGATATTCAAAGAGAAATATGCACAAAACATTGCAACAAAGAAATTCATTCATTTGATCAAATGTTGCTATACAAAAACCAATTAAAGTTCTTCAAAGATTAATTTCAAAACACTAAGTACAAACATCAAACAATCATCTAAAACTTTATACAGCACAATAAGAGAACTTCAAGCCTAATCTCTGAAACAAATCTTCAATCATTTCTTGTTGGGCTTGGTCTTCTTGTTTTACGTCTTCCCTTTCCCAGATGGCTTAGCAGCAGACTTTCCAGTAGCAGACTTTCCAGTGTGCTCAGTCTTCTCCCCTTTTTTGGCATCATCAGGAAGGCCAACAAAATCAACCGGAGGAGGGATCTGAGTAACTGGAATAGCTCTGAGAGGCACAGGAGCAAAAGGGATTTCAGGTTCAGCTGGGGGCTCAGTGCTTGGCTCCTCATTAGAGATTTCCAGCAGCTCTTGCATTGCCTGCCTGGAAAGAGCTAACTGAGCTCTTTGTTCCTATGAAAGCCCATAAGCAGTAAGAGAGGAAGTGGCTGGGTCATCAGGATGAAACATTTCCTCAAGCCTTCTTCTTTGTACTTAGAGGAGAGCATTGTGAGCAATAGCCTCATAATCAACAACAGGCATAATACTTCTTTCCTCATTGAGGGCAGTCTATAGAAATGGAGAACCAGAGATGGCTGCCACTATCTTTTCAACTTGCTCAGTCTCTTGAGTGGAAAGGATTGAATCCTGAGCATCTACTTTAGTAGGCTCATGAGGGCTTGTTTCCTGAAGACCCTCTTCCTCTATGCCATAGTCCAAAGGAGGACCAGGACTTGCCTCATTACCGAAGGCCTTTGGAGTACTTACTGTGCCAACAGGTTCAGTTTCCTGGACTTTAACACCAGGAACAGGAGATGCCATCTCAAAAGGACTAGGGGGCACAGGAGTTGGAGACAGAATGCGCTCAGGGACACCAGGCTGAGGTGGAGCTGAAGAAGCAGGGATTGCACTTCTGATTTCTTCATATTCATCAGCCACCACTTTCATGTTAATAGCCAACTGATGGATCTGATCTTGCAGATGAAGCAAATTTGGCATTTTGCTCATCCCGAAGGCTAATAATGAGTGTAGACAAACTGTCATACAACTCAGTGATCTTGGTTGGCTTGGCCCGAGAGGAGGGAGTGGATGGAATTTGAGTAGGCTTGGAGGGAGATGGGATAGGCACATAGGGCTGAGAAGTAGGTCTGAAAGGAGCCTCAGAGGTGCCCTCTTGCTGTAGGGAGGCACCTTCAACAAAGAATAGATCTTCAGTTCTACCTACTCCCTTTCTAATCCATCTTCCTTTATCCTTTTCAATGCCCATTCTTTGCAGTTCTTCTTCCTTGAAGATCTCTATGGGCTTGCCCTTTCCCTTCTCAAGATGCTGAATTCTGGCATATTGCAGAATTCTGGAGATGATAGCAGCATAAGGGAGTGTAGAGTCCTTCCTCTGATCTTTAGCCTTGATCATGCATTGGAGTATGATGTGTCCCATGTTGATCAGTTTTCCATGCATGATTGCAGCCATGACATGTGCCTCTACTCTGGTTATTAGATTGAAGCTGCCTCCTTTGTTGAATATGATCCTGGACACTATGTAATGCAGGATCCTCACTTGAACACTGAGGTCTGTGGGCTTCAACACGTTTATGGATGGCCAATTTTCCCTTCTTCTGAACAATGTCCTCAGAATTGTGCTCTCCTTGTAGTTTAGAAAAGGGCCAACTTCTTTATCAGCAGTATCTGCCTCATCCATGTATCCGGAGGCAGTGATGTCAATCTTAAGCCCATCTTGCCCCGGGGTTTCGAGCACCTCGTTGAATGTCTCATCAGTGAGCCAAATGGTCCTTGATTTCAAGTTGACTTCCCACTTCTTCTTGCTATTATACTTCAAGGAAGCATACCATGTCTTCACTACCTCATCATCATACCTCTCCAGTATTTCCAACAGATTCTTGTATCTCAACAACCATATCCCAGCATCAAAGTTGTTAGAGATTAAAACTCTTCCATGTTCACACAATGAGGTTTGATTACCTTTTTATTAGCAAACTTGGTTGAATATTCTTCTTGAATTTGAGGAGTACTCCATAATGGTAGTGTAGTCAGTTGGTATTCTCCAGAATTTGTACTGAAGGAGGAAGTAGAAGCAGCAGCAGCAGCATTAGAAGGAATAGGGACCGAAGGTTCTGCATTTTTCGGTGAGGAAGGTCTAGCTTTCTGAGAATCTGCTTTGGGCGTAGATTTCTGGCATTTGGAAGGAGTTCTTTTGCTAGATTTGGCCTTTCTCTTTGATTTTTCTCCTTCCTTTGAGGCATATTGGGATTTAACATTCCTCTTTGGTCGGGCCTCTGCTTTCCCAGCTTCAGGATTCTTGACTCTTGCCATTTTCACGGATGAAAGGTGCATAATGATGCAAAGAGTGGGTTTAAATGATGCGAAAGGAAGTTTAATCGGTGGGGAATGACGGTTTTTGATCAGAATTGAAGAGTATTGAATGGAGGATTAGAACAGACTCAGAGAGAATAGGAATAGGGTTGCGTCTGTTCAAATGAAAACTGTCAGTTTTAACATATGTAACCGTCTGACAGACGAATTTTGAAGAGTCAAAATTCAAACTTTGGGCAGTTTCAAGTTAAACCGTTCAGTAAAGCTTACTGATAGATGAATTTTCTTCAGAAAGTTTGTGTGACAGTGGCTTGGCTCATGCAACACAGGATGAACAGACGAACTTTGTCCCAACAAAGTTCGAATTTTCAAGAGAAAACACCAAGCACCAAGCAAACCACCAAACATCAGACCAATTAACCATACAAAACTTCATCTTTCAAAGATTCAACATTGAGGAGCATGTTTCAACAAACGAATTTTAAGTTAGAAATTCGAATTTCTCAACTTTGTGAAAGTTGTCCAACATTCGTATGTTGAGAGACAAACATTAGTATAATTATCATGTTGGACAGTTATAACTTTGAAATTTTGTTCTTTAAAATTCGAATTTTGAAGGATCAACAGACGAATTTCGAGCAATCATCGAGAGCTGTTTCTTCTAATAACAGGCTGAAGTTCGTCTGTTGGATATGCAAAATTCGAATGTTGACCATGCTGACTTCCTTAGAAACTTAGTTTTTCACAAAAATTCGTCTAACACATAATCAATATAGTAATTTCAACTATAAAACTTACAGATTAAATTCAGGATTTTTGCCCTTTACTTCAATCTTTGATTGTTCCTTTCTAGTGTGCTCCATTTTTCAAATTTATCAGCATTGAAATTCATGAGGAGCACCTACAACTTAAATTAAACACTCTTCGATGCTAAAGTCAGAATTAATTCAATGTTGTGAGATTTAAAAAAAAACAGAATTGCACAAAGAATAACTTACAGTTCATTGGGATTTACCATACACAATTCTCTTCTAATTCTGCAATATCTGTCTTCTGATAGAGGCTTTGTGAGGATGTTAGCAACTTGATCTTCTGTGGGGATGTATTCCAATCTAATTTCTCCTTTCAGAACGTGATCCCTTATGAAGTGGTGCCTAACTTCAATATGTTTTGTCCTTGAATGCATGACAGGATTCTTTGTGATATTGATAGCACTTTGGTTGTCACATATTATTGGTATTTATTTCAACTCAACCTCAAGATCTTCCAGTTGCTATTTCATCCAGATGATTTGGGCACAACAGCTTCCAACTGCAACATACTCAGCCTCTGCTATGGATAGGGCCACACTGTTCTGCTTTTTGCTAAACCATGAGACCAAGGATCTTCCAAGAAACTGAGAAGTTCCACTTGTGCTTTTTCTGTCAGTTTTGGATCCTGCAAAGTCAACATTAGTGTATCCTTTGAGATCTTCTCCATTGCCTTTTGGATACCAAAGACCCATCTGTGATGTTCCCATAAGATATCTGAAGATTCTTTTCACAGCAGTTGCATGGGTTTCTTTGGGACATGATTGGAACCTTGCACACATACAGATACTAAACATAATGTCAGGTCTGCTGGCTGTTAAGTACAGCAGGGATCCAATCATTCTTCTGTACTGAGTAATGTCAAACACTTTTCCTTTCTCATCCATGTCCAATTTGGTTGCAGTAGCCATAGGTGTCCATATTGGCTTGGCATTTTCCATTCCAAACTTCTTCAGCAATTCCTTCAGATACTTGGATTAATTGAGGAAGATACCATCATTGCATTGTCTGATTTGCAATCCCAGGAAGAAGTTGAGTTCACCCATCATAGACATTTCAAATTCCCCCTGCATTAACTTAGAAAAATTCTTGCAAAGAGATTCATTACTAGCACCAAATATAATATCATCAACATAGATTTGAACAATCAGTAAATCTTTGTTTTCTTTCTTAGTAAACAAAGTTGTATCTACTTTTCCTCTGTTAAACCCCTTGTCAGTTAGAAAACTACTCAATCTTTCATACCATACTCTAGGGGCTTGTTTTAAACTGTAAAGAGCTTTCTTCAGTTTATATACATGGTTTGGTTTTGTAGAGTCCTCAAAACCTGAAGGTTGATCTACATAGACCTCTTCCATGATATATCCATTCAGAAAGGCACTTTTTACATCTATTTGATATAGCAAAATATTTTTCATGCATGCATAAGCTAATAGAATTCTAATTGCTTCTAATCTAGCTACTGGAGCAAAAGTCTCTTCAAAATCAATACCTACTTCTTGATTGTATCCTTTAGCAACCAGTCTAGCTTTGTTTCTGATGATTGATCCTGATTCATCAAGTTTATTTCTAAAAACCCATTTGGTACCTATGATAGGATGATTTTTTGGGTCTAGGCACTAGATCCCATACTTGATTTCTTTCAAATTGATTTAATTCATCCTGCATAGCTAGAATCCAATACTCATCAGTTAAGGCTTCCTCAGTACATTTAGGTTCAATTTGTAATATGAAAGCACAGTTAATCATTTGATCCCTTAACTGTTTTCGGGTTCAAACTTTCTGTTGAACATTCCCTATTACTTGATCAACAGGATGATTCCTTTGATATCTCCAAACTCTAGGGAGTTCTTGAGATGTTTCTTCATTATTTTCTTCTTCAAAATCTCTCTCCTGAATATCTTCCTCTATATCAATAGATTCAGATATTTTTGGAGGCTCAATTTTATCTTCATTAGATATCTAACTTTTTAAAGTTTGAAACAAGATCTTCTTCATTAGAAACATGTTTAAAAGCAGTTTCATTCTCAATAAATACTACATGCACATATTCCTTTACTGAATTAGACCTTTTATTAAAGACTCTAAATGCCTTACTTCTACTATAATAGCCCAGAAATATACCTTCATCAGATTTGGGATCAAACTTACCCAGATTTTCTTTCCTATTATCGTGAATGAAGCATTTGCATCCGAACACATGGAGATGTGACAGATTTGGCTTTCTTCCTTTGTACAGCTCGTATGGAGTTTTTCCAAGGATTAGTCTGATGTAGGCTCTATTTATGATGTAGCTTGCTGTATTTACTGCATCAGCCCAAAACACTTGAGATAGCTCCTTTTCATTCAGCATAGCTCTAGCCATCTCTCAAATGGTTCTGTTCTTCCTTTCTACTACTCCATTCTGTTGAGGATTTCTTGGAGCTGAGAAGTTGTGATCAATTCCATGCTCATTGCAACACTCTAGAAAGTAAGAGTTCTCAAATTCTCCTCCATGATCTGACCTGATAGACATAATGGAAATACCTTTCTCATTTTTGCACTTTCTTAGCTAGGGTTACAAATGCATCAAAGGTATCACTTTTAGAGGAAAGAAATAATGTCCATGTAAATCTAGAATAATCATCTACAATGACAAGCACATATATATTACCACCAAGACTTTTCACCCTAGATGGTCCAATTAAGTCCATATGCAGTAGTTCTAGTGGTCTAGTTGTGGTGACTATGTTTTTAGGTTTAAAGGAAGATTTAGTTTTCTTTGTTCTTAAGCATCCATCACATTCTTTATCCTTTTCAAAAGAGATTTTAGGTAGACTAGTGACCAACTCATTTTTAACCAGTTTAGAAAGTTGATTCATATTAACATGAGCTAATCTTCTATGCCATAGCCAACTATCATTGTCCTAACTAATTAAGCAAACAGAATCTAAGGGAGGAAGTTCATCAAGATCAATAGTATAGCAGTTACCATCCCTTTGAACTTTGAGGATTACTTTGTGATCGCTTTTTCTGATAACCAAGCAAAACTTTGAATCAAACAGCACCCAATTTCCTTTGTCACATGTTTGGCTCACACTCAGCAGATTGTGGTTGAGGCCTATCACAAACAGCACTTCTTCAATGGATGTTTCAGGATTTTTGCCCACAATGCCAATGCCGACTATTTTGCCATATTGATCACCTCCAAAGGTCACATTCCCTCCTTTCTTGTCTCTAAGGGTGATGAACTTCCCTTTGTCACTTGTCATGTGACTTGAGCAGGCACTATCCATATACCATTTGTTGATCCTTTTAGCTTTGAGACAGACCTGCAAAATAAAGTTCAAGTTTTCTTCTTAGGTACCCAAATCTGCTTGGGTCCTTTTCTGTCAGTGATGATTTCCCTAGATACAAATGTACCTTTGGGAACCCATTTAGCTTTCCTGTCAAGTCCATTTTTCTTTATAGCACAAGAACTGGAAATATGTCCCTTTTTGTTACAGAAATGACAGGTAGTAAAGGGACTGCTGGATTGAGAAGCAGGAAGAAAACAATGCAGATAGTACTTTTGTTTTGCATGCCTTGGTTGATTATATGTTTCAATGTAAGGTGACATATTATTTTTCTTTCTATTATTCTCAGGATGCACAAAATGTCTCATATATGCATTCTGGTTTTTCTTCCTAATCTTTTCCTTGACAGCACATGGATCATAGCTAAGACCAGCTTTTCCTTGTGATATTCTTTGGCTCCCTATCAAAGCCAACAACATATCTTTACCTCGAGTAAGCCTAGACATGCTTTTCACTAAATATTCATTAGTTTGCTTTAGTTCAATGCATGATTCACAGCAAACAGATTCAGCAGAAGGTAAAGAAGTAATTTCAGAAATGTTACTTTGAGATTCCAGTTTATTAATGTTTTTCTTTGCTAGTTTTAGTTCTTTAGCAACTTTAATAAACTCATTATGAAGCTCATGAAATGCATCTAGTAATTCAAAATAGGAAGGTTCAGATTCATATACCTCTTCTTCCTGATCACTGCTGCATGAGGATTCAGCTTCCTCAGAAGCAAGCGCCATCAGACAAATGTTGGCAATCTCATCTTCATCCTCATCTGAGGTGTTGCCCCATATTGATGAGATGTAGGCTTTCTTCTTCTTCCCTTTGTCTGCATCTTTCTTGTCCTTTTCTTGCTTCTTGAGAAATTGAGGACAATCCCATTTGATGTGTCCTTGCTTCTTACACTCATAGCAAGTCACAGGTTCTTTTGCTTCTTTCTTGCTCTCTCCAGATGCTCCCTCATTGAAGATTCTCTTGTTTCTCTTCTTGCTGTAGAATCTTCTGAATTTTCTGACCATCATAGCCATAGTTTCTTCATCCAGCTCGTCTCCTTCGTCAGATTCTTCTTCCTTTTCTTCAGCAGTTTTAAGGGCAAGGCCTTTCTTCTTTCTGTCCTGTCCAGCTTCCTTGAGAGCTTTCATCTTTCCTTCATACTCCTCAAGGCTGCCGAAAAGAGCTATAACAGAGGCCATTGATTCTCCTCTGGATTCCTCTAATGCTGTCACCTTAGGCTGCCATTCCAGAGGGAGAGCTCTGAGTATCTTTCTTACTTTTTCAGATTGAGTGTACTCCTTTCCCAGGCTCTTCAGTTGATTCACAATGAGAGTGAATCTCTTTTGCAGCTCCTTTACAGTTTCTCCTTTAATCATTTTGAAGCTTTCATACTCTCCAATGCATGTGTTTAGTCTATTCTCCCTGACCCCAGTTGTTCCTTCCTGCACAATCTGCAAAGTGTCCCACATTCCTTTAGCAGTGGAGCATTGTGAGACTCTGTAAAATTTGTCTTGGTTCAAGGCACTGACTAAACAATGCTTTGCCTTTAAATTTAGCAAGACTTTCCTTCTGTCTTCTTCATTCCACTCTGCTTCTTGCTTCTCTTTGTATTTTCCATCATCTGTTAGGGCCATTGGGACGAAATCTCCTTTCTCAATGACTGACCAGAAATCAAGATCAATTGATTGGAGATAGATTTACATCTTCATCTTCCAGTACCCATAGTATTCTCTACTAAAGCCAGGTGGTCTATATGTGTTGTTCCCTTCTGGTAGTATGCTTTCACCAAAGCCAGCCATTTTAATTCCCGGACTATGAGATCCTTTGATTGGGAATCCGGGCTCTAATACCACTTGTTAGTTAGGCTAACTTCCCACGAGGGGGGTGAATTGGGAAGATTAAAAATTTTCTGCACAAAGTGAAATAGGTGAAGAAAGCAAGGTATAATGAAAGCAGCGTATAAGCAGAGCAAACTGAAAAAGTAATGATAGGGAGAAGAACACTCAGAAACTTATCCTGGTTCGGTCTATCCACTTGACCTATGTCCAGTCCCCAAGACACCTCTTGAGATTTTTCACTATACTGCAAGAATTCAATGGGCTTCTTGCAAATGCCACAGTACACAGCTTGTGCTCTGTTTTCTAGAGCTTTCTCAATCTCTCTAAGCACTTCCATAATGTGCTTCCCAATCCCCTTGTGATATCCCTTCACAAGTAAATCTATCTTCCAGATGAAGATTAGATTGTTTACAAAGATATAACTCTCTTGAATAGAGTAAATATGAAGGTTAAAGTACAGATATTGAAGTTGAGAGGGTAAAAGCTTTTTGAGAAGAAGATTTGGTAGAATTTCAGTATATACAAGTTTGATTCGTTACCCACAACTTCAAATGATCTTGTATTTATAGATTTAGGTCTCAAATGTCCGTTAGAGACCAAATCTATCCGTTGGAGAAGTTATCAAACGGTTACTTCGAAAAACTATCCGTTAACCAACTGCATTTAATGCTACTGACATACTGAAATTCAAATTTTGGTTGGTCAACAGACGAATTTCAAAGGAACCGAAGGTTAAAGCTTCCAACGTTGAAATACTAAAGTTCGTCTGTTCATGAAGTGAAATTCGAATTTCGAAACTTAGAAAATGTCTCCATGTTGTGACATACGAATTTTCAAGAAGAAAGTTTTTCTGTTAAGTGTGAACAGTGTTTTCAATTTTCTACAGTGCCCTCAAAATTTGAATTTTGGAACCCCAAAGTTCGTCTGTCCGTAGTACATTCAAAAGACACAGTAGTTCACTTTCTTCGAAATTCAAATTTTGAAAGAGTGAAGTTCATCTGTCAGAGAGTCCTCTCTTCAGATTTACTTCAACATTCGAAGTTTCAAAACTTTGTTATTCGTATGTCAACATTTCATTTTAACAGACTCACAGCCTAAGCTTCTGAAATACGATTTGATATAATTGCATTTTAACAGACTCACAGCCAAAACTTTGTTATTCGTATGTCAACATTTCATTATTACAGACGAATTTCTTTGGTTTTCACAAATTGCATTTTGTCTAAAATTTGAATTTTGAAGACTTAAAGTTCGTCTGTCTTTAAGAAGCTTCTTTCAGGCTCATATGAAAATTCAAATTTTGGTAAATCAAAATTCATCTGTCAGAGAAGAATCTCTTCAAACTTATTCAGTTTCAGCTCGAAATTCGAATTTCCAAAGGCAAAGTTTGAATTTCCAACATGACAGTTCAATATAAACTTTTCAAACTTCATCTGTTGGTGGGTATTTTTCAAATAGTTCATGATTTAAACATAAAATCAACGTTTTAAAACATCTTTTCATCAAATCAAAGTCTTTTACCCATTCTTGAACATAGCTAAAGATCAAACAACAATTCTAGCATAGATTACTCAGAATTTCTTCACTTTGAAATACTTTGAACTCCTTTGACATCTTCAATCCAAGCTCTTGGATATTGGTTTGGAATCATCAAAACTCTTGATTCAACACTAATAACATCTAAAATGTCAATTTCATATTTCTGAACTTATAGATAGAGCCTTAAAGTTCAAATTTTCAGCTTACCTTTAACATCTTTTGATTGTGCAGGTTTAATTAACTCCAGTAAATTGATTTGATATAATCTAGTTTTATGTAGAGTACCTGCAAAACATCTTAAACACACTCCGATGCTAAAGTTAGTATTAATTTAATGTCAAAAACTTTAAATAGGTTTAGATAGAGGCTTGCATACAATTCATTGGGATTTACCATTCCCAATTCTCTTCTAATTT
The DNA here is from genome assembly GCA_026686845.1 of Adenanthera pavonina. Lineage (NCBI taxonomy): Eukaryota > Viridiplantae > Streptophyta > Magnoliopsida > Fabales > Fabaceae > Adenanthera > Adenanthera pavonina. The sequence continues at coordinate 19,269,763 of JAIVEN010000005.1, read as the reverse complement.
TGCAGTGTCTATCTTCTGCAAGTAGCTTAGTCATAATATCTGCAATTTGATCTTCAGTAGGGATATATTCTAATTTGATGTCTCCTTTCAAAATATAATCCCTTGTGAAGTGATGTCTTACTTCAATGTGTTTTGTCCTTGAATGCATGACTGGATTCTTCTGATGTTAATAGTACTTTGATTATCATACTTTGTTAGTATCTCCTTCATCTCAATCTCAAGATCTTCAAGTTGCTGCTTCATCCAAAGAACTTGAGCACAATAGCTGCCTGCAGTAACATATTCAGCTTCTGCTGTAAAGAGAGCCATACTCTTCTATTTCTTGTTAACCATGACACCAGAGATCCACTAAGAAACTGGCACATTCCACTTGTGCTTTTTTTGTCAGTTTTGGATCCAGCAAAGTTAGCATTGTATATCCTACAAGCTCTTCTCCATTGTCTTTTGGATATCAAAGTCTCATCTGTGATGTTCCAATTAGGTATATGAAAATTCTCTTCACAGCTGTTGCATGGGACTCTTTGGGACATGATTGGAACCTTGCACACATACAAACACTGAACATTATGTCCGGTCTACTAGCTATTAGGTATAGCAAGGAGCCAATCATTCTCCCATACTGAGTTATGTTAAAGGGTTTTCCTCCCTCATCCATGTCAAGTTTTATTGTAGTAACCATAGGAGTCCTTATTGATTTGACATTTTCCATACCAAACTTTTTCAGTAACTCCTTTAGATACTTTGATTGATTGAGGAAGATGTCATTATCACATTGTTTAATTTGCTGTCATAAGAAGAAGTTGAGCTCACCCATCATTGGCACTTCAAATTCACTTTGCATTAGCTTAGAGAAATTGTTGAAAAGAGATTCATTAATAGAACCAAATATATTATCATCAACATAAATTTGAACAACAAGTAAGTCTTTATTTTCTTTCTTAGTAAACAGTGTTGTATATACTTTTCCTCTATTAAACCCTTTTTCAATCAGAAAATTACTTAGTCTTTCATATCATGCTCTAGGAGCTTGTTTTAGGCCATAAAGAGTTTTCTTGAGTTTATAAATATGGTTTGGTTTTACTGAATCCTCAAAACTTGGAGGTTGATCAATATAAACTTCTTCCATGATATATCCATTCAGAAAAGTACTCTTTACATCCATTTGATATATTATTATGTTTTTCATGCATGCATAGGCAAAGAGGATTCTTATTGCTTCCAATCTTGCAACTAGAGCAAAAGTTTTCTCATAATCAATACCTTCTTCTTGATTATATCCTGTGGCAACTAATTTTGCTTTATTTCTAATGATTATTCCTGATTCATCAAATTTATTTCTGAAAACCCATTTAGTTCCAATAATTGGGTGATCTTTGGGTCTATACACTGAGTCCCAAACTTAATTTCTTCCAAACTGATTAAGTTCATCTGGCATAGCTAGTATCCAATATTTATTAGTTAAGGCTTCTTCAGCACATTTAGATTCAATTGGAGAAGTAAATGCACAATTGTCTATTTGATCCCTAAGTTATCTTCTAGTTTTAACATTCTCTTGAATCTCCCCAATCACTTAATCAATTGAATAACTCTTTTGATATCTCTAAGCTCTAGGGAGTTCTTGAGAAATTTCTTCATTGTTTTCAAATTCAAGATCTTTCTCGTGAATATCTTCCTTTACATTAGTAGATTCAGATATTTTTGGAGGTTCAATTTTATCTTCTCCAGAAAAATTCAAGTTCTTAAAGGTAGAAATAAGATTATCCATCAATGACATGGTTAGGAATAGTATCATTTTCAATAAAGACAACATTCACAGATTCTTCTATAGCTCTAGTCTTTTTATTGAAAACCATATATGCTTTACTTCTACTTGAATAACTAAGGAATATACCTTCATATGAATTGGTATCAAACTTACCTAGATTCTCTTTTCCATTATTGTAGATGAAGCACTTGCAGCCAACTACATGTAGGTGTGAGAGGTTTGGCTTCCTTCCTTTGTATAACTCATAGGGTGTCTTCCATAGAATTGGTCTGATGTAGGCTCTGTTTATGATATAGCTCACTGTGTTTACTGTATCAGCCCAAAAAACTTGAGGAAGCTCCTTTTCATTAAGCATTACTCTAGCCATTTCTCCAATTGTTTTGTTCTTCCTCTCCACTACTTCATTTTGCTGAGGAGTTCTTGATGTTAAGAAGCTGTGATCAATTCCATGCTCTTCACAGTACTCCATAAATGCTTAGTTTTCGAATTTTCCTCTATGATCAGACCTGATAGACACAATGGAAATACCTTTCTCATTGTGCACTTTCTTAGCCAAGGTTACAAATGCATCAAATGTTTCATTCTTGGAAGAAAGGAACAAAGTCCAAGTAAATCTAGAGTAATCATCTACAATCACAAGCACATTCAAGTTTCCACCAATGCTTTTTACTCTAGATGGACCTATCAAATCCATGTGCAATAATTGTAGTGGTCTAGATGTGATGAATACATTTTTAGGTTTGAATGATGATTTAGTTTGCTTCCTTTTGAGACATGCATCACATTCTTTATCCTTTTCAAAAGAGATTTTTGGTAACCCAGTAACTAAATCATTCTTAATCAATTTTGTTAGTTGCTTCATGTTGACATGTGCCAGTCTTCTATGCTATAACCAACTATCATTATCTTTACTAATTAAACACACAGAATCTAAAGTGGGAATTTCATCAAGATCAATAGTTAGCAATTACCATCTTTTTTAGCTTTGAGAATTACTTTACAATCACTTTTTTGGATGACCAAGCAGAACTTTAAGTCAAATAGTACCTAGTTCCCTTTGTCACATGTCTAACTCACACTCAGTAGGTTGTAGTTGAGTCCAACTATAAACAGCACCTCTTCTATAAATATTTCAGGATTCTTGCCCACAATTCCAATGCCAATTATTATGCCATATTGGTTAGCTCCAAGGGTCACCTTTCCTCCTTTCTTGTCTCTAAAGGTGATGAACTTCTCCTTGTCACTAGTCATATGTCTTAAGCAAGCACTTTCCATATTCCATTTGTTACTTTTGCTAGCTCTAAGACAAACCTGCAAAACAAGGTTCAGTTTTTCTTTTTAGGTGCCCAAATATGCTTGGGTCCTTTTCTGTCAGTGGTATTTTCCCTAGATATAGATATATCTTTAGGAACCCATTCTACCTTCTTGCCAAGTACATTTTTCTTTAACAAACATGAACTAGAAACATGTTCCTTCTTGTTACAAAAGTGGCAGGTGATAAAGGGATTGCTAGATTCTGATGTAGAAAGGAAGCAATGCAAACAATATTTTTGTTTCACATATTTTGGCTGAACATAAGATTCAATGCATTTTGAGTAGTATCTTTTCCTTTTATGTCCATTAGCATGCACAAAATGTCTCATACAAATTTTGATTTTTCTTTTCATTCTTTTCTTTAACTGCACAAGGATCATAGCCAAGTCCAGCTTTTCCTTGTACAATTCTTTGACTTCCTAATAAAGCAAACAACATATCTTTATCCTTAGTAAGTTTAGCCATGCTTTTCAAAAGATATTCATTATTCTTCTTTAGTTCAGTGCATGATATTCAGTAAATAGATTCAGTTTTATACAGAGATGCAGTGTCAGATAATTTGCAATCAGATTCTAACTTGCTAATCTTCTTCTTAGCCAATTTTAGTTCGTTAGCAATTTTAATGAACTCATCATGCAGATCATGAAATGCATCAAGCAATTCATGATAGGAAGGTTCAGATTCATTTACCTCATCTTCATGATCACTGTTAGATGAGTTTGGAGTTTCTTCATACGCAAGTTCTATCAAGCAAATGTTGGCAATTTCTTCCTCATCTTCATCTTCTTCATTTGAGTGTTGCCCCAGATTGATAAGATGCATACCTTTTTCTTATTGCTTTTATTAGCAGCTTTCTTTTCCCTTTCTTGCTTTTTCATAAATTGTGGACAATCACATTTGATGTGATCTTGCTTCTTGCATTCATAGCAAGTGACAGACTCTTTGCCTTCTTTCTTGTTGTCTGCAGCTGCTCCTTTCTTATCTTTTATTTCTTTTCTTATTATAAAATCTTCTGAATTTTCTGACCAACAAAACTAGAGTCCCTTCATCTAGTTTTTCTTCATCATCAGACTCTTCTTTATTTTCTTCAGTAGCTTTCAATGCAAGGCCCTTTTTCTTCTTATCTTGACTAGCTTCCTCGAGAGCCTTCATTTTACCCTCATATTCCTCAAGGTTATTGAAGAGTGTTATGACAAAAGCCATTGACTCTCCTTTAGCTTCTTCTATTACTGTCACTTTCGGTTGCCATTCCAATGGGAGAGCTCTAAGGATGTTTTTGACCTTTTCTACCTGTATGTACTCCTTGCCAAGATTCTTCAGTTGATTCACAATGAGAGTGAATCTCTTTTGCAGTTCCTTGATACTTTCACCTTCCACTATTTTGAAGCTTTCATACTCACTGAAGCAGGAGTTCAGTTTGTTTTCCCTTACTCCAAAAGTTCCTTCGTGAGTAATTTCTAGAGTATCCCATATTCCTTTGGTTATGGAATATTGAGACACCAATAGAATTCATCCTAATTGAATGCATTGACTAAATGATATTTTTCCTTGAAGTTAAACAGGACTCTTCTCTTATCTTCCTCATTCTACTCCTCTTTTGGCTTCTCTTTATATTTGCCATCATCTTGTAGTTTCATTAGGATAAAATCCCTTTTTTGGATGACTGACCAAATATTCAGATCAATGGACTAGAGATAGATATGCATTCTCATCTTCTAGTATCCATAATGCTCTCCACTAAAGTCAGTAGGTCTATTAGTGTTGTTTCCCTCTGGAAGAATACTCTTTCCAAAGCTAGCCATTATTTTCCTGGATTGTTAGATCCTTTACTTGGGAGTCTGAGCTCTGATACCATTTGTTAGTTCTACTGGCTTCCCAAAAGGGGGATAAATTGAAAAGTTTGAAATTTTTCTACAAAATTATAAGAGAGCAATGAAAGCAAAAGTTGCAAAAAAATAGAGTGCAAAATGTAATAAGGCAATAAGCAAGCTATAAGAAGGACACAAAGATTTATCTTAATTGGGTCTCTTCCTCTTGACGTACGTCCAGTCCTCAAGCTACACTTGAGATTTTTCATTATCTTGCAAGAATTCGGTGGGCTCCTTGCAAAGCCACAGTACAACTTTATGCTCTATTCCAAGAGCTTACAGATTCACTCTCTGCACTCTAGCTAAGTTCGTCCCAAATCCCTTGTGAAGTCTCCTCACAAGAAAATCTTTCTTCCAGATGAAGATAAGATTATTTACAATAAGAGAAACTCTCTAATATATAGTATGTTTGACAGTTGAAAAGCAATAGATGAGGTGTGTGAGAGTATAAGGCTTTATCTGAATATTTTGGTAGAGTTTCAGTATATATAACATAAATTTGTTACCCACACCTTCAAATGAAGTTCTATTTATAGATTTATGTCTTAACTATATGTTAGAGACAAGATCTAGCCATTAGAGACGTTACCTAACGGTTACCTGTAAAACTAGCCGTTCACTAACCGCATTTAATGCGTCTGACATCCAAAGTTTGGATTTTGGAGTGTCACGAATTTCACAAAGACTATAAGTTAAACACTTTAATGTTGAACTTCAAAGTTCGTCTGTTCAAAGGTGAAATTCAAATTTTCATCTTGACAAATATTTCACACGTTAGAACATACAAATTTTCAAGTTCAAAGTGCTTCTGAAAAGTATGAACAGTTGTTCCATGTTGCCACAGTGCACTCAAAGTTTGAATTTTAGGTCCAAAATTCATCTATCAGTAAGCAACTTAATATGGCACAAAAGATCTTCTTTTTGAAATTCAAATTTTGAGCCTTCAAAGTTTGTCTGTCAGAGAGACCTCTTATCAGACTTGTATGCTTTCATTCCAAAGTTTGAATTTTCAAAACTAAAGTTCGTTTGTTAGAAAGACTAACTTAGAACTCTTTTTGCACTCTAATTTCATATGAACTTTGACATAGGTTCAGAGAAATTTTTCATTTTTCACAAATTATGTTTGACTTCAAATTCCAATTTCAATAAGCTAAAATTCATCTGTCAGAGGTAACATCTCTGTAACTTCAAATTTCAGTCATCAAAGTTCAAATTTTTAAAGTAAGATATGAAGTTTAATATTTCAAAATTCATCTGTCAGTGGGTATTTTTCAAATATATCATAAATTAGTATAGGAATGTTAAAAAACATTTATTTAAAATCATTAAGTGTAAGATCAAAGTCTTTTACTGTGTAAACACTGTGAGAAATCCTACAAACTAATCTTGTGCTCATTTCTTCCTGGATTTCTTCACTTTAGATCTCTTGTACTCCTTTGATATCTTTCTTCCAAGCTCCAGTTATTTAGAATCATCAAAACACTTGATTTAATATAATCCACAGACTTTTGAAGGTAAAATGAATCATGCGATGGCTAAGGAATGGGTGGAGTAGTTGGAGACAATAATTGGCGTTATGGATTGCACCTCCAAATAAAAGGTGCAGTTTATAGTGTTCAAGTTGGAAAAGAAAGCTAAATGGTGGAAAAAGCAAGTTTTACTAAGTGTTGAGGCCATAGGAGGTCGCTGGAAATTAAGGAGCAGTTATCAATGGTGGAATATACATCCTTGCAGGACCATTGTGTGTTGATCTGTGTTCTATTTCGACTAACGTAGGTGATTAAGGAGAAAAAGAGAATTTCAATGATTCGTGCTTTTTCCTATCCATGATTCACAGAAGGAATTAACGAAGAAAGTGGAATAACCCTAAGTATGAGAAATAAAGGTATGTCGTTACCTAAGAGGCCGGTAATATTACAAAGATTGAGTATGGAAATGAAGATTGAACCTTGAAAGTTGACTGTTGGGATGTTTCAAAGCAGTGGGAGAACCGTGAGAGAATCCAATCCATTGGTTTGGATACAAAGTTGGATATAACAATGATGAAGAATGAGTTAACTAGCAGGAGTTTGTATTTGGAGTAAAGAACATGCGTTCTGGAGCCAAGATAATGTTAGATGATGGAGGCCTTGACAGTGACAATGACAGTGATTTCAGAGTCATCAAGAAAGACAATGAAGAGGCAGTGACTGTCATCGGAGTGTTGTGTTCACAGATTGTGAAGGAAGTCATTGGATATTTCTGAAATGAAAAAAAAGGTCAAGCAATGCTGAAAGAATATGAGATATGGTTAAGAGGTCACTAGAGTCCTTGGAGTTAAACTATAAGGTAGGAGGTCTATGTGAAGATAAATGTATCAATAAGTTTTGTAATTTAGAGTATGGCTAGTATGGGTTTGGACAAAGACTGTCATGATGTCCTTTGAGGAGTAGTATGAGGCAAGTAAGTTGGAATTCTAAATTGTAAGAGGTTAAACGTGAGCTTTACAAGTAGGAACAATTGCAGGAGATGTTTGGGTTATGAACATTCTAGAAAGTGAATGTCAAGTAAGGATTCTAAAATTAATGGAAGAATTTTTGTAACTCTCTTTCTCTCTAACTTAAAGGAAGGCCTATAAAGGGAATGTGTTGTTGACTTGCTGTGGATGAGAAATTTGGTCTAAGTGGTGACAGTGGTCTATGGTAATGATTTAAACACTGAAATGTCATGGGTATGGACTGAAGGAGGTTTCTTTCTTGGTACATTCCTAGGTCATGAGGTGAATTATAGGACACTAGATTACAAGCATAAACTATCAATTACCCTCAAGATGCCTAAGGGTGGAAGTTGATGAGTTAACCCCTTTCCATATGTTGTTGTCCTTGGGTCTTTCCCAGTAATAGCTTTGGAGAATATGGGGAAATCATTGTTGTTGTAAGGTATGAGGAAACCCTATAAAGCATTGAATTACAAGTCTAGAACTAGCGGTTAACTAGTTGAGGCTTAATGCCAGCTGACTATGTGTTTAATGCACTAGTTACTCGAGGTGCGAGGCACTAGTGGACTGAGAGTGAAAGACTTGGTGATAATACCTAATGAGAACCCAATTCTACTTTAATTCATGGTCAATTGGATGCTTATCTTCTAAAAGATTGATTGGGTACAGCTGACTAATCAATCCATACATTGTAGCAATTCACTGATTATGAGATAAGCAGTTTATCATTTAATGGAAGGAATTCCAAATATTTTAATGACTAAGAGAAGGAGAAAGGGAATAAAAACTCAAAAGTAGAACTCATATGGAATTTAGAAACATCCAGGTAGGTGGTGGTATTGTAATGGTTGAATTGGATTGGAAAAAAAGTTTGAGTCGTGAGTAGGGACCCCAATCATTATTAGTAAAAGATAAGTAAGTTGTGACTATGGTGTAACAGTAAGTGGTACATGAGGACTGCGGGTCCATAGTGGAAATAAAGTTAGAGCGGTAAGATGAGTGCAGGATGGTGGTGTTTATGGGTGATGTGAGTTGACCATATGACCCTATGAGTAAGAATGAAGGAATCAGAGTACACAGGGGAAGCAAACCCAAGGTGTACATGGATAGGACGTTGGAAGAATTATACACACTTAAAATTAGAGGGGTCTACCCACAAGTAGTATTAATGGAGAAGTATAGTATAAATATAAAACATGTGGAAAAAGAATAGCGTGAGGTAAAAGAAGGATGTGTCTGCATAGAAACAAGAATTTGTGTAAAAGACAAAAGGAGAACTGGAAGGACTCTTCTAAAATATATGAGTAGTTAAAGATTGGCTTGTGGTGCAAAAGTCTGGTGAGATCACATGAACGTTTTGAAGAGTGACCCTGCCACAAGGGAATATAGTTAGGATATTGGCAAAGCTGTTTATTACAGGATAACACTAGGGAATTTTATGGACATCCATGATGTAATGATTTTGTTTATGCCTTTGTGGTGCCATCTAGTTGAAAAATGGATGGTCTTCTCACTGAGATAAGATTTTATATAGTAAGGGCGTATGTATATTGTAGTTAGAGTAACCCTCAAAATGCCTAGTAACGGTTTTAAATTGGTTAATGCCAAATTTGTAGCAAATGGATTTCCATAAGAAGCAGTAAACGTGGTTAATCTAGCATATACAAGTAAGTTAAGGAATGACTCAGTATCAATACACAAATCGATGCCCAAAAGAGATGGTGATATAGAGATCAAGAGGTGATTATGTAAAATTTTGAGCAATAATTCATGTAATGAGAGAAATGGCCACAATGAGTTTGATTTGATTGAATTGTCAATAGAAGTGATCATATGCTTAATAAGTATCAGCTTCAGTAGTATGGAGAGAGAGAGAGAGCTGTCGATTGAAGAGGAAGGTGTGAATGAAGCAGTAATCAGTATAGTGAAAGAAGTGGTACTAAGAAGTTAGATTGGTTGAATTGTTACTTGTAATAGTCATTACTTGAGGAAATCTCAAGGTTAATAAGATGGAAAGAAAAGTTGTTGGCTAAAGCGAAAGGTATAAATGAAGCAATGAGAAGGTTTGATAATTAATGTAACTGAAGATGATTGATGTGTAAGGAGTTTACATAAGGAGAAACTATATCTTATGGTGATACATGGACAAGTAGTTGGTATTGTGAGGGAGCTTTAAGGAAATGAGGTTTTTCTCTTAATGTAGTGATAAGAGTGAATTTTGGATGTTATAAAGTGATTAAGACAAGCTATGGAAATTGATGGTGTTTGGTCAATGAAGCCTTATCAATGTAGATGTGGCAGTTTGTCGAAATCTAAATCTTAAGAGAGATGATTAAAAGTGATCAGTCATTGAGTAGACAAAGTGATTAAGTGGATAAGTGAGAGAGAAAGTCGAAAGTTAAGGAGAATGATTGTACATACTAGAAGTTTTGATGGAACAATTGTGTGAAAGGTCTGTTTTGGGGAGAAAGAATTCAAGTCGAGACGGTTGTCTGACTCATCTTACGTCTACAAATTTAAGGAAGATTCACCATTAAGATTGATTTGTAGATATAAGTTGCATGGATTAGTGAAGATAGAGGTGAAGTAGGATTGAGTAGCTCGTTCTCGAGAGGCACTACAAAAAGTAGAAATCGAGAAAGTCACTCAAAAGTGGGAGGATTAATAAGGATGGAGTATGTTTGTTCATGGACGAGGTTAGTGTTTCCAAAATTCATGGATGAAATTTCTTTCAAGGAGGGGAGAATGTAACAACCCTCATTATTCACTCCTAGACTTAGTCTCAAAGTAACAAGAAGTATACTCGATGATGTGTATAGGGTCAGAAGAAACAGGACAAAGAAAGAATAAAGAGGAGACAGAAGCACCATGTCACTACACGAAGCAGGACCACCGTGATAAATGAGCTGAAGCTTGGATAGATTTTTTGAGAAAAAGGGCTCCACACCACAACAAACTTATCCACCATCGTGGTGCCAAACCCCAAATTTCTATAAATAAAAAACCATTTTAGTTGGCTGATGAGAACAAAATGAGGGAGAAACAGAGGAGATGTGCTAGAGTTCGAGGAATCCGGCCTGGGGAGATAATTTTCGGACTTTAGAAGCTTCTATCTTGGTTCGTAAGTGATCCCTAACCTTTACTCCTCTCTTTTCTCTTTGGTTTTAGGTTGAAATCCATAGGAGTATGTTGGATTTCTATTGGATTGTATTTTCCAGCAATTTAAATGCTTAATTTGGTGTTGTAGAAGTGTTGTGTAGTGTTAGAAAGGTTTAGATATGAGTTTTGGTTGGATTGTGATGGGTTTGAGGTGAACCTTAGGTACCAAATTGTAAAGGGAGTAGGAAATCCGAAATGTATGTGGATAATTATGATTAGGATATGTAATTAAAACTTATTGGGACGTTTTAGTGCTATTGGAACAATGGGTTAAGCTTGAAATTGAGACTTATTGGGATGTGTTAGTGATATTGGAACAATGGGTTAAGCTTGAATGGTTTGACTATGAATTATGGTCAATGTGTGCATTATGTTCATTAAAGGAATTATGATGTTGCAGTGGTTGATTGGCTAATTAGAGGCGTATAGTTCGTGATTGGTACTCCGAAGGCTTACCTAAGCCCTTGTGTGTGTGGTGTCAGTAATTTGAGATAACTGGGTGTTTGTAATATATGTGTTATATGATGATATATATATGTATGTCTCCATTCATACCATGATTTTTTTATGTGTATATGTATGGTTTTCTATAAATCTTGTTATGCACACAGCTAGATGAGGTATTTTGTTATGTGATTGTAGCCATGCTAGCATGACCATGATGATGACTGTGATGATGATTATCTTGTTAGGGGCATGTTAGCATGGCATGTACATCACCACCCCATGAGCATAGTGAGATGTGGTGCATTGGGAGGTGGTGATGAAACGAGATATGATGATATGTGATATGATAATATGATGAAAGTTCCTTGCCACTAAATCCTCTCTTGTGATCAGGAGGGCTAGATGGCAGTGGACTGATATGATATGATGATGATGATATGATTTGGTGATAGGATGGAACATCCTTGCCACTAAATCCTCTTCTATGGCCAGGAGAGTTAGGTGGCAGTGGATTGCACCTTCCCTAAATCACCATTAATCTGCAGTGGTCCAAGTAAAAGAAAGTTACGGCCCAATTACTAGTGTGACCTTTGACCGGGTATACTAGTGTGAGGTGAGCATTGTGATGTCCCGGAGTCAATCTTCACCAGCTGTTGGAAGGGAATCACCTATTTGAAATGTATTGTGATGACACTAACTCGTGGTTGTAGCCATGTTTGAGGGAAACATGCATTGCATGACACTTAGCATTGCATAACTTTATTTGCATATATGTGTGATATTGATGGTATTATATATGTGTGGGTTTGTCCCAATTACTGAGATATTTTCTCACACCTACTCCCATGACTAACATTTCAGATGAAGACTTTGTACTAGTCCAAAGAAGACTATAGAGTTGCATGCCTCTTCATCTTCGGGAATTTCAAATGTAACTAGTAGTTGATAATATAGTTTATGTAATACTATGCCAAGTAGATTGTTATAGTCTAGTTGTTTATATGAAAGTCATGGGAGTATTATTTGTATGTTAGGTGATGATAGAATGACCGGATGATGACATTTGGATAATATAGATGATGTGATGATATTGATGATAATGGTTAATTTAGTGCGGTATACACTCACGTGTTCTTCATAAGTATGCATGATGATGATCTGGACCGTAGGGTGGGTCATTACCATTGGAGTATGTGTCTATGAGCCAGATCGATTATATGAGTGAGCCCAAACGAGAGTTTGGGCCATGTATATGAGTTTTGGCTTAGTTATGATAATATATGAGTTTGGGCCATGTATGTGAGTTATAGTCCATTATGTGAATTTGGGGTTCAATGGAGTTAAATCTCATATGAGTGGTTTCTCTGAGGTGAAACCTTCTTGGATAAGTTGGTTAAGCCAAATAGGACCTGGGTGGATGGTCCTTGAGTGCCAAATTGCCTCTGGTGGCAAATGGAAGTGTTAAGTTGTGGGTTTTGGCAAAAAAGTGGCTAAAATGGTGTTAGGCATCCAAAATCTCCATACAGAGATGGATTTGAGTGAAACTAATGTCTATGGATAGATTAGGATAAGAGTAACGTGTAGTAGTTAGAATCAGGTCAATCGGAGGTCAGAACACAAAGTTATGTGAGGTGGAAGTTCACCCCAAAAATCAGCAAATTGCTTATATCATATCAAAAGGGGGTGCCACGACACCAGAAGCCAGGCCATGGTATCATGTGGTTCTGCCTCTCTGAGGCCATGACAACACTGTAGCTCACTGTGAACATCGTATTTTGTTTGGCTTCTTTTTTTTTCAATATGAAAAGAAAAAATTTTCCTAAGATAAAATAATAAATAATAATAATATCTCTCAAAGATTATCATATCTTGATGAGTTATGATTTTCTTCTTTTTGAGATTTTCATAAGGATTGAGAATATTCTTTCATAGTATATCATCATTAAAAAAAATTAACATAGGAAAAGGCGACACACTATTGCCTTGTCACCAAAGTGTATCAAAATCTTTATATAACATGGTACAACACAATGATGGTGTATGCATTAGCAACCTAACACTTGTGTATGGGTCCCCAACCCTAATAGACCATGAGCCCCTTGCATTCCTCAAGTTCAAAATCTCACAATGGAATAACTTTATAAGAATAAAAAATTTCTTTCTTTCCTAATTAGCATGCCTATAAGCCAAAGTGATTCATTTTCAAAAATTTAATAGTGTTGACTTTTCGTAAGCTAATAGTTTCCCTTCTACTTATCAAGGTGGGAATTTCTACCTAATGGTTAAATTAGTTTCATTAGTCAACTAAAAAGAAAAACAATAATAAGTAATAACTAAAAGCAAACTAAATTACCTTGGTAATATTCTATCAAATTTTAAGGATAAAGATTCTAAGGCATTAATCACATTTAGATGTTGATCCTCCATTGGCTAATTATCATTATTAAATAATAACAAAAAAAAGTTAAATTACCTTGGCAATCTTCTATCAAATTTCAAGGAATAAGATCTTAACTCATTAGTAATGTTTGGATGTTGATCCTCCATTGGTTAATGGCATTAATAAATAATAAAAAGAAAAAAAGTTAAATTACCTTGACAATCTTTTATCACATTTTAGGAATAAAGATATTAAGACATTAATCTTCAATTGGTTAATTATCATTAATAAATAATAACTAAAAAAGTAAATTGAATCACCTTGGCAATCTCTTATCAAATTTTAGGGAAAAAATTTTAAGGCATTAATCATGTTTGGATATTAATCCTTTATTAGTTAAGTGTCATTCATAAATAATAACTCAAAATCAAATTACGAAACTTTAAGGAGGTAGCAAGTTTTGCAAAATTGCAAGTTTCCCAAAGCAAATTTTTCATTGTAGTCCCACATGAATAATCAAGCCTTTGTAATCATTTTCATGGTACTGCTACTTTAACAATAGTTCCACATGAATATTAGAGCCTTTGTAACCTTCTTATTGTAGTCCCACCTTAATATTTGAGCCTTTGAAATCATTATGTTTTTAACCTGCAATTCTCTCCATCGTAGCTGCAACCTAAAATATTCTTTCTTGGTAAGTGAGTTTCAGTATAAAATCTTATTAGGGAAGTATGTGAAGGTGACTAGTGGAAGGATTGATAAGGGTGGGGTGTTTTTGAACCTAATATCCCTTTTATTTAAAAAAACGCATTCACCTAGACCAAGTTACCAACCCCAAAAATCCTTATTGAGATTTAACTTGTTTAAAAATAATTGGGACAATTTTTCTTATGAAAGAGGGTTCCAAGTCCAAGATTACTTAAACTGGTGCAAAAGGTAAAGTTCAGAGTAAAAATTTTTTACTCACATCAATTATAGTATTCTAAAAGGGAATATTTTAGCCAAGAAATGTGCTTCTACCCATTTTCACATTGTTTAAAAAAAAAACATTTTGATTGCAGAATTTAGGGCATATCCCCAATTGCATCACTTCATCTCCATTTCACACTTTCGTCATTCAAATGAAATGCTACTAGTATAGGATTAGGGCATCTTTTCAGTTGAATTCTTTGCATATCACTTGTACACTTTCGAAAAAAGTGGACATTAGCATAGAATATGAACATTTTCCAATTCTATCACTTCATTTTCCATTCTTTTTTTTTTCTTCTGAAGAAATCTTCATAGTAGAATTTAGGCATTTTTCAGTTCTATTTCTCCATATCTATTCAACCAAAATCTCTTTCATGCAAATGGTCATATGATTCATCATTCTTAATATTCCATTAAATTCAACTTCATGTATGACTACATTGACATTGTTTAATAAAGTAAGAGTAGGTTTTGGTCATTAACTTCTCAAGAATTAAAGATAAAAATTGACCAAAAAGGATGGTCATATCAAGCACATGGTATGAAATTGGAACAAGGAAATTGTCTTGAAAAATGACTAAATGAGTTCATCTCGGTTATGCAAATTAAAACTATAGCCTTCTCATGTTGGTAATATCCATTTAGCTAAAGTATCTTCAAAAGTTATTCATTTGGATGAATTTTCTTATTACGGTGAGTATTGATTTTCCTATTTTCATGTGATCAAGAATCGTATATTCTTGAGCATCGATTGCATCAAACATGACATACATATGCAAACACATTTGATTTCTCCCCTCTATATGCATCAAGTGACCCATGTGTGTGTACTTTGCACAAAAATAATGAAAGTTTTTAATAAAATTAGAATGTTTGCATCCATTTCTTGCATTGCATCAAAATAAACTCTCACCCATAATGGGGTAGATAGGGAGTCAAATTTGCACAACTTATACATCCTCCATTGCATCAAAATAAGCCTCCATGTAGATTGAGATAAACAAAAAATCAAAAGATAAATCTTATATCTTCCACTGATCATTCAATGAGCCTCTATTGGAGAAAACAAAAATAAATCTTACATCATGCATTTATCATTTATTGCATACATTGCATCAAAATAAGCTTCTATCTAGATTGGGGAAAACAAGAACCAAAAGATAAATTTTGTATCTCTTACTAATCATTCAATAAGTCTCTATTTTTAGATTGGGGCAAATCATGCATTTTTTTATGCTTCATCCATTGAGTCCTTATTTGGACTAGGGCAAACAAAAAAAAAAGGAAAAATCTTGCCATACACGTAAGCTTCCACCTAGATTGGGGCAAAAGAACTAAATCTATAAAAGCATTTCATGAGAATTATGCACATACATGCATGGCACAAGATCAGGGCAAATGAACTGTCAAACTCTAGCCCCTTTTATTTATCATTCGTAACATGCATTGCATTCATCTCCACATGAATTAGAGGCTTTTTAAAAACCTTTCTCCAAATCAAAAGAAGAAATTTTACATCTTTTACTCATTGTTCACAATTAAGGCAAATAAAGAAAAGAACATGGCAAGCCTAACATTATTTCTTATAGTTCACATGACTGGTATAATATAATCAAATTCAACATGTTAGACCTCTCATTTTCAAAGCCATGCCCTACTGTTTCAAAGCCTTGTAATGGTAGGCCCCTTAAAGCCCAGTTCCAGCTAGCACCTACTTCTTAAAAGTCTTGTAATAGCAGGCCCCTTAAAGCCCAGTTTTGGCTGGCCCCTATTTTTTCAAAGCCCTGTAATAGCAGGCCCCCTCAAAGCTTAGTTCCAGCTGGCCCCTCTTTTTCAAAGCCCTGTAATGGCTGGCTCCCCTTAGAGCTCAATTCTGGCTGGTCCCTACTTTTTCAAAGCCCTGTAATGGCAGACCCCTTAAAGTCCAGTTCCGGCTTGCCCCTACTTTCTCAAAGCCCTGTAATAGTAGGCTTGTTAAAGCCAGTTCCGGTTGGCCCCTATTTTTCAAAGCCCTACAATAACAAGCTGCCTCAAAGCCCAGTTCCAGCTAGCCCCTCTTTTTCAAAGCCTTATAATAGCAAGCCTCTCAAAGCCCAGTTTCGGCTAGCACCTCTTTTTCAAAATCCTGTAATAGCAGGCCCTTTAAAGCCCAGTTTCGGCTGGCCTTTACCTTTTCAAAGCACCGTAACGACAAGCCCCTTAAAGCTTAGTTCCGGCTGGCCCCTACATTTTCAAAGCCCTACAACAACAGGCCCCCTCAAAGCCCAATTCCAATTGACTCCTATTTTTTCAAAGCCCTGTAACAGTAGGCCCCCTTAAAGCCCAGTTCTAGCTGGCCCCTATTTTCTAAAGCCCTGTAATGGTAGGCCCCTTAAAGCCTAGTTCTGGCTGGCCCCTATTTTTTCAAAGCCCAGTAACAGCAGGCCCCCTCAAAGCCCAGTTTCAGTTGGCCCCTCTTTTCCAAATCCCTGTAATGACAAGCATCCATCAAAGTCTTATGAAAATAGGCACTTCACTATCGCCAAAGTCCAGTCTTGGCTGGCACCTAAAGCCCTATAATGGCAAGCAGCCACCAAAGTCCTTAAAAAAAGGCACTTTACTATCGCCAAAATCTAGTCTTAGCTAGAACCCAAAGCCCTATAACAGAAGGTATCCACTAAAGTCCCATGAAAATAAGCACTTCACTATCACCAAAGTCCAGCCTTGGCTGGCACTAAAAGCATGTAATGGCAGGCATCCAGTAAAGTCCTATGAAAATAGGCATTTTACTATTGCCAAAGTCCAGTTTTAGCTGGCAACTAAAGCCCTGTAATTGCAGGGATCCACCAAAGTCCTATGAAAATAGGCACTTCACTGTCGCCAAAGTCTAGTTTTGGCTGGCACCCAAAGCCCTATAATGGTAGGCATCCATCAAAGTCATATGAAAACAAGCACTTCACTATCGCCAAAGTCCAATCTTGGCTGGCACCTAAAGCCCTATAACGATAGGCATTCACCAAAGTCTAATGAAAATAGGCACTTTAATGTCGCCAAAATCTAGTCTTGGCTAGCACCCAAAGCCCTGTAACGGCAGGCATCCACCAAAGTCCTATGAAAATAGGTACTTCACTATTGCCAAAGTCTAGTCTTTGCTTGCACTTAAAGCCCTGTAATGTCAAGTATCCACCAAAGTCCTATGAAAATAGGCACTTTACTATCGCCAAAGTCCAGTCTTGGCTAGAACCTAAAGCCTTGTAACAACAGGCATCCACCAAAGTCCTATAAAAATAGGCACTTCACTATCACCAAAATCTAGTCTTGGCTAGCACCCTAAGTCCTATGAAAATAGGCACTTCACTATTGCCAAAGTCCAGTCTTGGCTGGCACCTAAAGCCCTGTAACGACAGGCATCAACCAAAGTCCTATGAAAATAGACATTTCACTATTGCCAAAATCCAGTCTTGGCTAGCACCCAAAGTCCTGTAACGGCAGCCATCCACCAAAGTCCTATGAAAATAGGCACTTCATTATTGCCAAAGTCTAGTCTTGGCTGGTACCTAAAGCCCTATAATGACAGGCATCCACCAAAATCCTATGAAAATAGGCACTTCACTATCGCCAAAATCCAATCTTGCCTAGCACCCAAAGCCCTATAACGGCAAGCATCCACCAAAGTCCTATAAAAATTGGCACTTCACTATCACCAAAGTCTAGTCTTGACTGGCACCTAAAGCTCTGTAATGGCAGGCATTTACAAAAGTCCTATGGAGATAGGCACTTCACTTCCCCTAAAGTCTAGTTTTGGCTGGCATCTAAGACTTTGTAACGGCAGGCATTCACCAAAGTCCTATGAAAATAGGCACCTTAATTCCATCTAACATTGCACTTTATTTTTTTATGCCCAAACATAATACATGTTTTCATCTTCACTTACTCTTAAGTTGTGAATATCAAATGACTTAGTCTTTCAATATTCTCCCTTAGTCACTAAGTAAAAAGGGGCATCTCATTAACTTGATATTTTGTTTGGTCGCTCCATTAGATTGAGTTAAATAGTCCTCATTTGATTGTCCATCTTAGGTCCATATAGTTTAGTTATAGTAAGAGTCTGGTCTTCATTGAACCATATGCATAGATGTTCATCCTTGTTCTTGTTGTGTTTGGTCTGCAGTTTTAAATGCTCATTTTCAAAACCACTAAGGTATTGCTTTGGCTATCTCTTTAATATTGGGACAATGAAATAAGTCAGAAGTCATATGCAAAAAACTTTTTGAACTCCACGACCCAGTTTGTAGGAAATAGGAACAGTTGGCCAAGTAAACAAAATAGTATTTCCAGAGAAAACTCCATTGGCTATTGTATGAACTCAATAAGATGTAGAGAATATATCATCACTACTAGTCAAATAAAGTAGAGATCATTTATATGGTTGAAGATTCTAATTGATTTTAGTGTGCTAAAATAAGTTAAGGACTCCTAAACATAATTAAGTATAATCAAATCCATAGGAGTTAACCAACAAGGTTTGACACAATTGACAGATAGCTAGGTCCCTTAAGCATGTTGTCCAGGGCTCAATTTATGGCTGTGTGTATGGAAAAGACCTTGTTGAGAGAGGCAAAGCCCACTTTGGTGATCTCAATGCCTCAGAAACCTACAAAGAGTTAGGGAAAAGAGAGTGGAATTTTATATACCTATGTTAGAGTTATAGTAGAATTCCCTGTTTGGACCCATAAAAATCTAACTTGAGGAAAATGAATCAGGTTGGAAAAACCCAAAAGTTATATATATACCCACTCTACTGGCTCGAATTATGCTTAGTAACTGGGGAGTTTCACTAAAAAGTGTTGTCCTTCACATCAAAGGTGCAGTATGAGCTATGAGTGTGTTAATAGTATCTTGGTGCAGCGGGTTATGTAAGTTTGAGTAACCAGGGTCTGCATCACCAATGTTTGATCTTCACGTCAAAAGAGCACATAACAGCCCAAGAAAGAAAAATGTCCCCAATAAAAGTGAAGTACAAAATGTACAAGGAAACTAAAAAAATCCCCGATGATTCCATTGCACTAGAGTATGGGTTCAAATAGGTGGAATTTACTTGTTGCTATGAGTAGGTATGCATTGTTCTATTCTTACTACCTAATTCTAAAATAATTAAAGACATATAAATAAGAAGTTGAGTTCCTAATTTATTTGGGTACACTGGAGATACTAGAAAATATTTAGTAATCTTAAGGACCCACAAGCTTAGGTAAAGTGATGAGAAATTCTGGATTTGGGTCCAATTTGATAACCAAGAGGCTTAATCTTAAATAAAGAGAGAGAAAGAGATGACTCCTGATGACCGCAATTGATTCATGCATGACCAATGGCAATGCCTTATAATATCAAAATTTTCAAGTTGCTTAGCTAACTATTTTCATTCACCATATACTGGGTACTCACACATGCCACAATTTATGACAAAATGGCTAGATCCCAAATCTCGAATGATCCTATAGCTTTTCACTTTAGTGACAAACACTGATATGGTGAAAAAGGAACAAAGTAAGGCCTCAAGTAACTCTTTTTCTTAAAAAAATTTTGAATTGAATAGACCAAACTGGCATACATATAGGTCGATCATTGCAGCTTAGTCAAGTTAGAGAGCAATCTAGTTGCCTCAATGTATTGCATGCATGGTAGCTTTAAATTCGAACTAAGGCTAAGTTTAGCAGAGTCTAATGTTATCTATACATTGCATGGACAGACAAAGTACATGTTCTTATCTTTACTTGTTCTTTAGGTAAGAACTTCAAAACTCATACCTTTTCTCTTTCTCACCTAAAAAACAAGTAAAGAGGGGGCAACTGTAAACATCGTATTTTGTCCGGGTTCTTTTTTTTTTTAATATGAAAAGAAAAAATTTTCCTAAGATAAAATAATAAAAAATAATAATATCTCTGAAAGATTGTCATATCTTGAGGAGTTATGATTTTCTTCTTTTTGAGATTTTCATAAAACTAAAAAAGTAATAAAAAGAAAAAATAAAAAATAAGATTAAGATTTGATATCAAATTAAAAATGAAAAAAAAAGAAATCAAATCCATTAATCTTAATATATATAAAAATAATAATAAAAGAGATTTTTGTGATTTTAGAACAATAATTGAATGATTTGCTTTTTGACATTATAAATAAAGGCGAAATGAGAAGAGAGGGATGAAGAGAAGGATCAAAGAAAAAGAAGAAATTCAGTGAAAGAGAAAGGGTATGTAAGGGTGGTTTGAGAGTGAAGAAAAAGTTTAAAGTGGGTGTTGGTGTTTTTTCGATAAAGTTTAAGATAGGAAATTTCTTCTCTTCTTTTTCATTCCATCCATTGCATTGTTGGGGTTTTCTTATGGGTAGAACATTTTTAGAATATGATCTTATATCTTGTTCTATTCTTGAATATTTCCATGGATCCCAAATTTAATGTTTTGAGAGGTTTATGGAATAACTCATTCACACCAACGAACACCTTACAATAGGTAGATGTATACTTGTGATGTGTTTGTTTTATTTTGTTGTCTTTTCTTCAATTTGTTTCTATGGACCCCAAAGTATAATATTTTGGTGAGGTTCTAGGAACAAATTACTCATATCCATGAATATTCTTAATAAAGATGGAAGCGTATTTTCACTGGTGATCAATAGATTTATCTTTTTTTTACAATATTATCATTTGTGTTCCATAAGTCAAGGTGTATAACTACATGATTATGACTATACTTGCCAAACACGCTGACTAAATTAGTGGAATGATACTTGTAATATTCTTTTGGACTTAAACATTATATTGAGTTTTTTTTCTATTTATTTATTTCTTCTCTTTTGTTTCCATCTTTTCTTTCATTTTTTCTTTCTTTCTTTTCTTTTGTTTTTTTTTTATTTTTTCCTTTCTTCCTTCTCGTTTCTTTTTGTTTTTCTTCTTTTCTTTTTTTGTCCTTCTCATTTTTTTTCTTCCTTTCTTTTCTTTTCTTTTTTTTCTTTCTTTTCTTTTCTTTTCCTTTTTGTTTTGTTTTGTTTTGTTTTGTTTTCCTTTTTTTTTTCCTTTTGTCCTCTAAAAGTTATAATATTAGATAATTACATATTCTCTTTCAAGACTATAAAATTTAATTAAAATATCTATCCTTCAAAATTGTGCTAGAAGGCACATATAACTTTAAAGAAGGTACTTTTTATTTACTTTATAATAATAATAGTTTCATGCTTGATTATATTATTCTTATTCCCTCATGCGATTGTGATAATATAATATTTTCTCATTATATATGTATATTTTCAAATTTTTTCCTGGTGGGATTTTTGGAACATCCGTGGATGTTTGAATTAATAAATTTATTGTATGTTGCGATATGCTTCTACTAATATACTACCTCATATATTATAAAAGATTTTATATTTAAAATCAGGATAAAAATAAAAAGTGTATGGAGTATTTTTTTTTCTAATATTTGTTTATATGATAGACGTAGGGAAGCAGACGGTGCAACGTGCAATATAGAAAAAGAAAAATGTGGGCCATATCTGGGTTTATTAAATAAACCATTTCTTCCTTATAATTGTTTTGCGTGAACAAAATTGAAGAGTGAAAAATAAATCAATTGCCAGAATTAATATAGTTATCTTAAAAAATAAAAATGGACTCCCTGTGAAATATTATTCAATACACTTGTGATGCATAAAATCGTAAAAAAAAAAAAACAAAAAGATCATAATATCCCCAATAATAAAAAAGAAAGAGAGAAAAACAGTGATTCTCTCCAAGTCCAAATAAAGTCATCAGTTTTGACAACATAGATATCTCATGCGAAACAGTAATCCATATTCGAAGCTGATCAAAATGATAATTGGCAATAATAATTTGTAGTTAATGGTTAAGGAAAACAGCGATATTTATATATGTAATTAAACAAGTGAAATTTCTTCGAAACTGATACTTTGTTCTCTTCCTCCTTAGTCGTTACACATGTCTTGAATATATCGTAGAAAACCCACTTTATATTGCGCGTAATTTGAAACTGAAAGCAACAGTTTCATTTAAATTCCAGACTTCATTAGTTGATTCGATGATCAAAGCGCGGGTGCCTTGCACGGGTTTGAAGAAGTTCCGTAAAAGAAACGGATATTTAAAGACAAGACATTTTCTTTCGCTGAGTCATTAGTACAAGAGGGAGAGGAAAACATTGTCGCTGTTTTTGCTTCATTGTGGTCAAGTCTGGTAGGCTCTAGACTGTAGTGCTCCCTAAAAAGAACGCCAGTGATAAAAAGACTTGTGTGTACAATTTGTTCCTGAAATTCACATATATATCCCAAGTCTTCAAACGTGTAGTGACAGCCCTGAATTGTGATAGACCTGAATATCACTGTCAATTTGACAACAATATGATCTTTGGTGTGGCATTCAACTACCGTTCATTAAGAAAATCATTTCTTCCTTCTAATTATTTTGCATTAACATAATTGGAAACTGAACAATCATGCGAACTTTATGTAGTTTTCTTTAAAAACAAAAAACAAAAAAAGAACGAATTCCCTCTTACTGCATTTAATTAATAGTCAATTAATGATAAATAGAGTCTCATATATCACATCTCCTTAAATAGTAACGGACAAACAGAAACTTGGTTTACTCATTACATAATTCCAAGAATACTCACAACATTCAAAGTACAATATGAAGTTTCATCATATCTGCATAAGAAATAATATTAATTACTAATAAATTCCAATATCTTTCCATGTAACCCAATAACATGAAACTCAGGAAATAATGAAACTTTAATCAACTTGATCAGAAGCTCTGATCAAATTTCCTGTATTGGCACTGGGCATTATCCGGCCGAAAGTAATAATGAAACTGAAGATGTGCTTGGAGCCTTCCTTTTTTTTTCTATTTTTTTTTCTTTGCAGCAAAAGGGAACATGTAGCCTTCCTTTTAAAATAATATAAATACTTGATCCCCCATGAATCCAACCCACAAAAGCATTAAACTTCCCAATAACGAAACGGCATATGCACATGCCAAACAGTGATGAATAAAGAAAACCTTAAAGCCCGCTGATCTTGTAATTTTTTTTATTACTGAATATAGAGAATTTACTCCTATTTTGTTCTGTATTTATTATTGAAAAAATTATAAAATTTTTTACTATATTTAATTCAAACTTTTGATCCTCAATCATCACTTTCCCTACAAAATTCGATTATACAGATGCAAACCATAGAGCCCATGTTGAGCCCAAAAAAAACCTGAGGGCCCATGAACCATCAGCACATGCAGCACTTTTCAGCCCAAAACAAATGTAGACCACTCTGCAATAATTTTCACAAAAAGAAACCTTAAGACGACTTTGCTCAGAAAGATGGCTTTTGTTTATCGGGAAAATAAAAAATAAAAAAAGGATAGCTTCAAATAAACTGCCATGGACTGCCCATTTACCACCCCAAGCGTAGCTAGCAACGCCACCACGTTAACAAAGTTTGTTGTAAAGCCATAACAACGAGCAAGCTCCTGTACCCGTTGATAGCATGCATTTTCATGTATTTGTTTCCCATTTTAATTACTTAGCTTAATAGTAATTAATTGTGGCTAAATGGAACTATTTGGATACTATTTTATTTTGTTAGCCAATTCGAGATTAAAGTGCTTTAATCGATTAGATACTGGAATTTTGTTCTTAATTTGACTTTATTATATTTTTGCATTGTGAGAATTGATTAATTTCATTTTAATTATTTTTCTGCTCATTTTTTAAGCGAAGATGAAGATTAAAAGTATAGATTAATGGACAAATTTTCGGATTCATTCAAAGATATTTCTGTAGCATTTTATTTTATTATTTTGCAATAGCATTTCTGTAATTAGGCATTTTCCCTTTATGAGAAAGAAAGGGTCATGCAAATTAGTAAAGGATGCTTGTGATAGACCCAAGAGAGAGAGAGAGAGAGAGAGGGAGGGAGGGAGGGAGGGAGAAAAATAAAATAAAATAAATAAATAAATAAATAAAATAGCAAAATCTTTAGTTCAATTTTTTAAATAATAGAAATTACCTTATGAACATATGAAGCAATTCAAATATCTATTTTTTTCCTATTTAGATTTCTTAGTACTTCCAAAGATTACATAAAATTATAATTTAATGGATTTAAATCTTCTTTAATACTTTAACTACAATTTTTTCCCAAAATAATATATTTAGACTTGAATATTAAACCTAGCAATAGAAAACCTTACATCTGTTTATTGTTTCTCTCGTCTATTTTGTTATCCTTTTCACTTCTCTATTTGCCGCAATTTCTCTATAGTGCTATTTGCTGCAACCTCTTTTCGGGTCAGCCTCTTCGCCTTCTTAATTTCTTTTCTTTTCGATATCTATTCCTTTATTTCCTGTCTCTCTTTGTTTTGTCGTGTCCTCCTTGTTCTTGTTAATTTTGTCCAGCCACAATCACTTTTCATTCATTCATCCTCTTTTCCTTTCTTTTTATAATCACGTTACTTATGGGGGAAAGATCATACGACGTATCTCATCAATTTGCTGTTGTTATCCAAGGTTTCCTTTTCCAAATTACCACCACAAAAAAAATTAAAAGAAGAATTCAATTAAACTTCAGCAGATATAGGTGAAGCCAATCTGATTGTCTTCTTGTTAAAAAATGTCGCCACTTGTCCACCTATCTATTATGCAGCGTTTGGTCACATCACGATCTTTACATTAATATACAATTCTTCTATACCTTTATTGCTCCAATCCTATTATTTTACAGTCACCACTTATTGCAGTCTTACCACTATTGCCAGCTGAGAGTCATTTTGTCCAGCCAATAAATTGTTAAGCCCGGGTGCAGGAAGGGTCTCATCTTCTAAGCCTTTTGACACAGCTTGAGATTCGGGAATTTTTGCTTTAATCTTATCTTCAAATTTTAACCATTTTCTACTTAAAGTAATTTCTATATCCAAATACAATATTTAAAAAACAAATTCAGAAACACAGATTTATTTTAGTGGTGATAATAAGGATTTAGACTACAAATTAGGATCCAAATATCACATGTATAGTATGTACTTGATTGGTGATGGAAAGTTAATTTTAGCAGTGAAAGTAATGTTTTTATGCCTAAATAAATTTATAAGTGGTATTGGACATTAAACTTTCACAATAGGGATTGAATCTTCAGTGGAAGAGAAAAAGGGATCTATATTGTTGGTCTCAATTGGTGAATGTATAAATGTTAATGTGTAACCATTCATTTTATACCTTCACTATGCCCCATAGTTTCAAATAATTTTTCCTTGATTCAGTACATTGCCTTGTTTGGGAAGCGAATCTAAAATATGTTTTCGTTATTTCATTTTCACACTTCTAGCTCATAAGACAAGCTAAGTTTAATTTCTAACCATGTTTTTATCCCATAAATCTAGCATTTTTATCACATTTATACGGCTATTTTGTTGGTTTCAGTGCATTTTCATGTTTTAGCTGATTTTGTGTATTTTATGGAAAAATGTGTTAAATCCTCGATTTTAAGTATATTTTGTGATATTTTATCATATTCCATGGATTTAGTTGTTAATTTTCTCAATTGGTGCATTTTTCACATTGATTAGCCAGTTAAGTGCTTGATTTGACTTTTCTAGGTAATTAAATTAGGATTTTCTATGTGATTTCGGGTGAGATTTTCTTAGAGATTTTCAATTCCATCATCCATTTAATATCATTAATCATCATATGTGATTAGATTTTCATCTATATTGAACTCATTTTCATGTCCTATTCACTCATTTTCCACTTTTCCAAAATACCCCTATTTATAATTCCATTTGAAATTACATTTAATTATCCTTAATGATTTTTGGATTAATCAGCTAATCATCATCTAGAGCATTTAATTAGAATTAGTTTGAATTACCAAACTTAACCATAGATAATAGTGTAACATTCCAAATTACATAAAGATGCCACAGTATGTATAAAAATACGAGAATGTGGCATGTGATGCATGAAAAGATAGAAAAGGAAGTAAGATGATAATGTTACATGGTTAGTTCTTTATTGAAATTAATTTTTCATAAGATCTTTAGCAAGAATTAATTACAGAATTGATTCAAAAGGTATACAGTATACCAAATGAATGGATGCTCATGTCAAGTTGAGTGCAACAGTATAAATATTGTGTAGCCGGGAGCTCTAATTTAAAAGATAGACTAATTTGAAAGTAAAATAAAATGAATTATTAAAAAAATGGTATTTGGGGGAAATTCTGAGAGAGTACGCGAAAGAATCACTATTTAAATTTTAGATCCAACTTTCCCGGGTTGGAAAATAAAATGTGAAAATTACATTTTAGCCTAAGGGGGAAAATTTTTTTGTAATTTAGTTCTTAAAAGGGAAGAATTAATTGCACACAAGTCTATGGTACAAATTACAAGAAAGACTCGAAGAATTAAAAATTATAATTTTGCTCAAGTTAAAGGCAATTTCGCAATTTTTAGAAGTATTGTCAAAATGAAGCTTGTGACGAGTCGGACTCAATGGAATATTGCTTAGAATCTAATTGAGTCCGTTTGAATTCATGATGAGAATTGAAAGTCAAAGAGTAAATATAATACCGACAAAGAAATGTAGGCTCCACCAAAATGCAATATCGAGATAGAAATAGTATGGGAACCCCACCTAAATATATTTTGGGATAAGATAATAAGTTTTGCCCAAAACCAAATTTAGAATAACCCTGTACCAATAAAGTGATGAATTACAACAAAAGTAATTAATTGGTACAAATAAAATTTATCAATAAATGTTATTTTGGATCGATAAAAATTATGGAGTATTTTTGGACAAGAATACCCCTTAGATGGCGTGCTCGCTGCAAAGGATAGGGAGGGAATTTATTTAATTTTTTTAAGGAATAATTAGCAAGTTAACCCAAAGTGGTTAAGTGAACTGAAGTTAGGTTAAGATAAACCATGATTAATTAAGTTGATTAAGTGAGATAATCCCATTCTCCCCTCTCATTTCACACATGACTAGCAGCTGCCCATATAGGAAAATTCCATTATTTAATTTATTTTTGGAAATATTCTTCAAGAAGTATTCAAAACAAACAGGAATAAAAGCTAGTTTGAGGGGCAATTTTAGAAAACCAAGATTTTTACTTAAACCCTCTCTCCTCTAACATGAAATAGCAGCTGTGAAGTGAGTTAAGAAGCTGAAAATTTCAGCGAAAAGAAGAGAATATGGCATGAAGAAAGTGAGAGGGAAAGAGGAAGAAAAACTTGAAAGATTGAAGACCAAGTAGTTGGTAAGTTCCTCTACCCCTTCAAGCTTGTGTTTTCAAGTCTTTGGTGAAGCTTTCATGGAGTCTTTTCTCTCCTCTCTCTTCTTAAGAATTTCAGCCATGGTGTAGAGTGAAAGAGTTGAGTTTTTGTTAAATAAACTTGGAGAAAAGCTTAAATTAGTGAACTAAAGTAAGATTTTACAAGTTGTTGTAAGTATTTTAGAGATGAAATTTCATTATTTTAACTCCAAAAATGGATTCCTTATAGTCCAAAACTTTAAGAATGAGTATTGATGCAAAACAAAACCAAAAAGATTATAAAGGGAAAAGCTTAGGTTTTATGCACACTTTATGTTTGAGTTTCAAGAACCAGTAGCTTATGACCCTAAATTATGATGTATTAGGGTTCAAGGAAGTTGTGAAAAGTGTAACACCTTACTCTCATATATATTTTCCCATGTAATATAGCATTTCTAATATCTAATTAAGTCATGTTAGAAGCTTGAATCATCATAGGGTCCAAAATATAAAAATTAAAAAAAAAATGCAGTACTGTTCATTTGGTACCCAATTTTCTTATTAAATTTTGAAAAATCATAACTAATTCTAAAAAAATCCTATCAAAGTGATTCAAGTCTTAAAAATATCTAATAACATTCTTTACAAGGGAAAAATAAGAAACTTGAATTTTGTTAGGCCAATTTGTATAGTTTATTGCTCAAACTTTCATTGTACAAATGGTCAATAATAATGCCAAGATTTTTTGGTCTTAACTTTAAAAATTTATGTTGCATTCTATCCTAAGCCAAT
Source organism: Adenanthera pavonina (assembly GCA_026686845.1). NCBI lineage: Eukaryota > Viridiplantae > Streptophyta > Magnoliopsida > Fabales > Fabaceae > Adenanthera > Adenanthera pavonina. The sequence continues at coordinate 19,241,294 of JAIVEN010000005.1, read as the reverse complement.
TCATGTTTTCTTTACATCATTAGAAAGCTCCATATGTCTAGTTTACATCCATATTTTTCTTATACTTTTATTCAACTAAAATAGAGTATGGTATCATTTTAAATTCCTAAGGGTCAGAATAAAACCTCCACTAGAACAGTCTTGGAAAAACATGCACATCTCTCGTTGTATAGCTCCAAGTGCACTGTAATCAATGGCATATTAAACTTAGGACATTAATATTTTCATGTATATAAAACACTAAATTTTTGAAACTTTACATAATTTTATTTTTTTCTTTTAAAATGAGTGATACTATAGTAAAATTCACAGTTTCCATTCTACTCTCTAGTTTTGACCCTTGGCATAAAAAATACTCTATAAATTGTCTACATGCCCAATTTAAATTTGATTTCACTTGTTGAAAAGCTTACTCTGTCTACTTCAAAGTATATATAACATTTATACAAAGTGCTTTGTTTTGAATAGATATACCTCTGCTTCTTTTGTAACTGGTCAACTTGGACAAATTTGCATTTTTGAACTTTTAAACCATTACCAATCATAATACACATGACTCATATTTGTCCAGAGCATATTCATAACATTATAAGAGACATAGAAGAACATAATTATAGAGATACAAGCCTCATAAATCCTCATGCAATATTACATAAAATTCTTCAAAATATACATTCATAACTTGAACTATTGATGCAAGCATTAATTTCTTTTTCATCCTCCTTAGCTCTTGCACTCCCTTGACATAGCTTGGACCCACCATTTGGGTACTTGAGGGGATAAGATTATGATAATCTCAGTAGCAAGTTACATTCCTTGCAATTATAACAATCATGTCACATAAACTCACATTTGACCACATTTAATCACATTAATCACATTTCAACAATAAATTACCACATTGGTTATAAAAATTTCAGCAGTATAATAGTTTAGAAAATGAATATCTTAGAGAATAAAACCCCTCATTTTATAGTCAAAACCAATCAACAAAATCACAATTGCAATATGGCAACACAATTTAATCATAGAAAGATAATGAAAGAACATAAAGCTAGAATGTAAAACTTAGCTACCTCTTGATGTACCACTTGTATCACTTGGCTTTCCTAATTCCTCTAGCTTTCTCAAGCTTCCTCAAGTCCCTAGGCATCAATAAACAATGGCTCAAACCATTAATTTCATAACATGAGGAATAGAGTTCATATAAAACCCTACAAACCCTTGGAAATCCACTTTGCCTACCTTAACTTGTATCATGAAACATATATTTGTTCATAAGGTTTTTGGCCGTGGGAAATTCATTTTTAGCATCAAATTAAGGAAATTCCCATCTTAAGACACACTAATTCATTGGCCAAAAATCTTCCCTTAAGAGAGAAAATGGGTTTTCTTAAAACTTGCTCAAATCATGCCTAGCTTGCTTTACTTTGTAAAAACTCATGCTTTCTCTAAATTTTATGACTTAAAACACCTTCCCTTCCCTAAACTTGCCTTGAAACAGACTGGACTCAAGAAGGAGGAGGAGAAAACTCAAAAATACCAAGCCAAACTACCTAAAACCCATGACAAAATCACTTGAAGTTGCAAGGAAAGTTTTAACCTTTTTGTTCCTTCTCTTTTCTTCTTCCTCTTTCTCCTTCTTTCTCTACGTGGCTTCCTCTTTTCTTGTTGTCCAGAATTGCCTCTTCCTTCCTTCTTTGTGTAGCACGTTGGTCAAATAGGAGGGAGTTTAACTAAAGCCACTAACCTTGATTAATTATACAACTATCGTTGAAGTAAACCAAAACTTAACCATCAAGTTTTCAAATAAATCAATAAAGTAATCCAATTCTCCCATCTGCATATTGAGTTTGGATGTCACTTTAGAGAGGAAAGAGAGTAAAATACTGTATATTTTTTCCAGTCCAGTAATACCCTATATTGGTTACTTTATATTTGAACTGGTAAAATTACTTTTTGCTGTATAAAACCGCTTTACGAGTGATTAAAGTAAACTTGTATCTTAGATTACTTTATTATCCTATCTCCTAAATGTCTTTTTATATTACCCAACTGATTTACTATCTACCTTTTTACTTTTTTGCAAATTTAAAAGCAACTTTTCCCGTACAAAGTTACTTTTTAAATTTCGCCACTAATTATTTTTTCATTCTTAATTAGTTAACCTCATTACCATATACCATTGGGCTCATTTTGTCAAGAGCTTTGTTTTGATTGTAATTTTACATATTTATAAAATTACCCTTGATTCGAAGCAAAATTATAATTTTTATTTCTTTCAGGTCAGTAACTGTAATTTTTTCCAATACTATTTTAGCTTTTTTTCTTCACGTGATTTTTGTTGCTTAGGGACTAAAATATAATTATCATAATTTCCAAGTGCCAAAATGTAATTTCCCAATTTTGTCTGTCTGGGAAAGAAATGACCTTTTTATCCTATTTCATGCAAAATAATGCCCATCTGTTTTCACAAATTCGTTATACATTTTTAGTCATTTAATTTTTAGAGATGTTACAAAAAGCCAATTAAAGGGTGCACAAAGTATGAAAGGCAAGGGAATTCAAGAAGGTAGCATTTATCCCATTATGTGAATTATATTGCCTTATAAATTTCTAGGAACTACATGACTTGTTTAATGTCATTATTGATATTTTGTGATGTTTCTTGATTATTGGCTGAGTTGTTTGAAGGGGCTTAAGACCCTAGAATGCCCAATTTACAAAATGAAACTCTGCTAAAATTTTTATAAAAATGTTATGGTATTATACGATTTGAAGATATATGCGAGTGAAATGTGATGTGATGATATATGTGATGAAACTCTACTTGATCTTTTATGTGAAATGTGATAATATATGTGTGTAATTGGTAATGCTACTGAGATTCAATGAATCTCACCCTTCCAAATTTCCAACATGCTTAGGGACAAGATGTGACAATAATGCAAGGGAGATCAAAGGCAAGGAGATGAATTGAGAAGATTATTGATCATTGAGCTATATCTCTCTATAATTTTATGTAATTTGTAACAAATTGTGACTGAATGTATGCAGCTGCCATTACTTATTATCATGTATCTTTGAGTTCCTCTTGATGTATGGATTTGGAATAATGAAAGATGATGCAAACATGTTATGAGGCCTATCTTGCCAAGTTATGAATGGAAAGGCTTAATCTGAAGATCCTGGTAGAAACATAGGTGCTGTTCATGTAAAAGATGATAATTAGGTTAAGTGATTTATATACTCTAAAAATAGATGAAATAATCTTTTGATAGAGTCAAAGAACACCCAAATTGGATAAGTACATAATTTTTGGTGAATTTTAGAAGTTGAGGGTCATAAATAGACAATGGTGTGAATACTGGAATTTTCACTGTAAGTACCATTCACTTTATAAGGTAACATAAAATCATACCAAGCTCAAAAAATTCAATGATATTCATACTAAATATTGTAGCAATTGGTAGTTAAAACTATTATTTCATATTTTTCCATATAGAGAATGTTTTAAGTTATTTTTGGAGACTTGAATCACTTCCATACAATTTTTCTAGATTTAGTTACGAATTTTAAAATTTAATTTGGAAAAAAGGTTCACCAAATGAATAGTAACTTGGTTTGTCAAAAAAATGAATAGTAACTTGAAATTTTAAAATATTTTGTTTTGGTCTCTTATATGATTTAAGCTTGTAAAATGGTACTAATGGACTCTTATGAAGTCTAATAAATTGAAATTAGGGTCTAAAGTTAAGGTGTTACAATTGCGGTTTTCATTCTAGAACTAGTCAAAGTTTGGTCAAAGAAGAGTATTTTACTTAACTTTTTTTGGAAGCTTATTTTCTAGCTATTTTCTTAGGCAATTTTTTTACTTTCTTTTGCATCATTTTTTGGGTGATTTCTCCTTAATTTTCATGTTAAAATCCTTCCAAATATGTCCTCATAATTGGAGTTATTGAATTTATTTAATTAAACCATGATTTTATGCACATAGTGTTACATTGCTATATTATTTGACCTAGGTACTTTAATATGTCACATTTTTATGTGTAGGTGAAGGACCATGGGAGAGGACATGGTAGGCATTGATGACAATTTAAAGGGGCAATTTGGAAGTTAGGAAATAATTTTATTTTCCAATTCCAATTTTAGCCATAGAGCCATATAATTAGTTTAAGTGATTTACATACTCTAAAAGTAGATGAAATAAGCTTTCCATAGACCCAAAAAAATCTAAATTGGATAAGTACATGATTTTTGTTAAATTTTAGAAGTTGATGGTCATAACTAGACAGTGGTGTGAATACTGGATTTTCACTATAAGTACCATTCACTTTAAAAGGTAACATAAAATCATACCAAGTTCCAAAAATTCAATGATTTTCATACTAAATATTGTAGCAATTGGCACATTAAAACTACTATTTCGTATTTTTCCATGTAGAGAATATTTTAAACTATTTTTGGAGACTTGAGTCATCTGCATATAATTTTTCTAGATTTAGTTATGAATTTTCAAAGTTTAGTCTAGAAAAGAGGTTGACCAAATACACAATAATTTGGTTTGTCAAAAAAATGAATAGTAACTTGAAATTTTAATTTTTTTTTATTTTGGTCCCTTTATGTGATTCAAGCTTGTAGAATGGTACTGATGTACTCTGATGAAGTCTAATACAGAAGAATTAGGGTCTAAACTTAACATGTTACAATTAGAGTTTTCATGCTAATGTCAATCAAGGTTTGGTCAAAGAAGAGCATTTTAATTAACTTTCCTTGGAAGCTTATTTTCTAGCTATTTTTTTAGGCAATTTTCTTGCTTCCTTTTGCATCATTTTTTGTCATACCTTACTTTCTTACATTATTTTCCATGTATAATAGCATATATAATGCTACAATGAGTCAATTTAGAAGTTTGAATTATTAAAAGATCAAATAAGAAAAACTCAAAATTTGAAAATACTATTTATTTGGTAATTCAATTTTTTTGGCTAAATTTTGAAAAATCATAACTAATTTAAGAAAAATTGTATGAGAATGATTCGAGTCTCAAAAAATATCTAAAAATATTTTCTACATGGAAACTATATACAACTAGAATTTAATTGAGCCAATTCATTCAAAAATTCATCCAATTTTACTATTCATTTGGTCAATTATTTTTTCAGGTTTTCTGACCCATCTTCAAAAATTTATAACTCCTAGTGCACACATCCAAATCAAGTGTTCTTTAACTTTTTGAAAAGCTCTCTCTGTATACTTTCCAAGTATATATAACGCTTACAAAGAAAACTGAATTTCAAGTAAACAATATTCATATAACTAATCAGTGCTCAGAACTGGATAGTTTTGCATATAACTTCCAAAAACTAAATACATAACATAATTACATGATTCAAACTCTTCCAAAATGTTCTTAACATCACAAGAACTCTAAAGGAACATTATGGCAGCAAGGTACAGTTTCATGAAAATATATATGATTTTATACATAATTACAAGAAAACAAGTAACCAAGATAGCTATAAATCTAATTATCATTATTCTTCTCCTTGCCTCTTGTCTTTTTGGTGGTCTTGTTATCACTTGAACCTATAAGGTTAGTACTTGGGGGTGATATTAAACATACCATTCAAGTTTCACAAACATTTCACATATAATCACATAAATCATTAAAATACCATATTGTTAAGTAATGATTTAGGCAGAGTTTCTCCTTAGAAAATGGACATCTTGAGAAGCAAAACCCCTCATTTTACAGCTACAACCAATTACAAATCAATACAAGAACAATATGACAACAAGATATAATCATGAAAATAACAAGGAATAACATATTGCAATAAAATAAACCAAACTACCTCTTACGTAATCCCTTACTTTTCCTCTTTGAACCAAAGTTTTCACAAGCTTTCTCGAACTCCCATAAGTCCTAAAATATCATTAAATATCCACTAAGTCAACTACAAGTAAGGGTTGTCTTACAAACTTTCACTAAACCCTAAAATTTCACTTAGTTTATCTTTGAATTTTTCTTGAGTTTAACACTTGTTCTTAGCTAATTTAGACCCAAAGAACTTATTTTTAATATCAAAACCTTGAAAATCCAACTTCTTCCTATCATACTAAACTGATTGAAACAAGGATTTGAGGAGGAAAGAAGTGATTTTCATTTTCTTACTTCCAGGCATACTAAACCTTGTTTCTTTGGTATTTTCTGATACTTTCTCAACAATTTCTTTCAAGAAAACCTTCCTTTTTCCCATACCCTTGGTCTTGGACAAAATTTAGAACATGAGAGGAGGGGAGAAACTGATATGGACACAATAATAACTTGTCTTAAGCACCCAGAAAATATAAAGTAGTGGAAGAACTTGAGTCAAAGGATTCAGAATCAAAAGAGGATCAGTTAGAACCCTAGAGGAATTCGTCTCTAGATCCCTAACTATAAAGACACCCACAAGGTTGATCACTCCTCACGGTAAGTCAGATGAGAAAAAAAGGAGAAAGATAGAAAATAAGAGAGAGAAAAGAAATAACTCAGTAAATCCTTACTGAAAAACTCATAATCATATTATTCCACTATTCTTTGAAGAAAATGTATTACATAGATGCATTTATATAGGAAAAATAAGAAAAACCCTAATCTTAAAATAACCAGGCCCAAATAATCCTAATAGATCTAAAAAATCTAAAAGATATATCTAAATATAAAAAATCTTAATAATAAAAATGAAAATTCAAAGAAAAATAATAAAATTGATATCTAATTTTAATACTATTAGATAATATCTTAAATTCAAATCTAAGAAATCTCTCAGAAGATATCTAATAGATTTTATTTCTTCTAATGTAAATCTAACTAACAACTTTGGCCTTGAGGAAATACACATTGGAAAGCATTGAAATAAAAATAAATAAATAAATAAACAAATAAAATTATCTAACAAAAAAAAGATTTAGAATTTCCTTGAGATTGATCATATGGGTAGTGCTTGAGAATTTTTAATGTGCCTCTTTGATCTCTATCAAAAACTCATTCTGAACTATGTTAAACTACTTGAAACTTAAAGTAGAAAACCATAGAAGATTAAAAGAATAAAGCTTACCTTTATGCTTGTCTTTCTCCTTCCTTCTTCTTCTCTTCTCTTTCACATTTTCCTCTCTTTTTCTTGGCTATTTGTAGCTGCTTCTCATCCTTTTCTTATGTCCAAGGTTGGTCACCAAGGGGGAGTATAAGTAAAGATGCCATCCAATCTTTTTTTGCCATGACATATTCTTGAAATTTCTTGATTTCTCTTAGAAAATGACATTAATAATTAAATAATGTAATTTTATCATGTGTTCCTGGTTGTGCATGAAATTAGGGCTATTTTGGTCCAAAAATTTTGGATATTTACTTATTCAGATATATCTTGAATTGGTTTGAACAAATAAAGCCACTTTAGTAGTATATTGTACTATTATTGGAACACCGGTCTGAACTATATTGAGATATGTAATTACCATAATATCATTATCCCAATTGGTTCAACTATAAGGCTCACATATTTTTCTTGAATTAATATTGCTTCTTTCTTCAATCTAAACTGACTTTTATCGGGTAAAATATTAATATTAAATCCTAATTATCCAATAAATATTATCTTGATCTTAATAAATTTCATATTATATTCCATTGGTCTTAGCTCATTGAAAGCATTATTTTAATTCTTCATATTTACAAAAATGCCTTTAACTCGAGGTAAATTTATAATTTTTAGAACTTTTGGGTCTTTAAGTGTATTTTTCCAAAATCCCTAAATTTTTTTTCATTTCCCGCATACGACCACCGCCTCTTTTTTTTTTTCAGGGATAAAATCATCATTTTTGAATTTCTTTTCCTTGACCCCAAATTTGACATTTTTACCATTTTTCATGCAAAGTGGTGTATACTCCTTTTTGCAAATTCCTAATAAATTTTAAAATATTGATCCTTAAACATCCAAGAAAAATTCCAAGATATTACAATTTTTTGGTTGATTCCCCCTTAATTTTCATACTAAAATCCATGCAAATATGTCCTCATAATTGGAGTTATTGAATTTATTTAATTAAACCATGATCTTATGCACATAGTATTTCATTGCTATATTCTTTAACCTAGATACTTTAATATGTCACATTTTTATGTGCAGGTGAAGGACCATGGGAGAGGACATGATTGACATTGAAGACAATTTAAAGGGCCAATTTTGGAAGCTAGGAAATAATTTATTTTCTAATTCCAATTTTAGCTAATTATTTCAATTCTAAGCCACCAAACATGTGATCAAGAGTTAGTATCAATTCCAACACATCATACCCTTACCCTAACTTGTAAAGTGGATTGGGAGGCCTTCTATTTAGATTGATACAACTGTAAATTCATGTTCCTCCACCTCTTCCATTTCTTTCTAACACCTTACCTTGTGATCTGTGATCTTATTTCTTATGCATTAGACCTTATTTAAAGTTCATTAGATCATATTTAGAAGCTTGAATCACTCCAGGACCAAAACAGAAAAATTTAGTTTTCAATGGTATTGTTCATTTGGTAATTCTATTTTATCGACGGAATTTTGAAAAATCATAACTAAATATAGAAAAATCATATCTATGTAATTTAAGTCTCTAAAAATATCTTTAAATCAGATCTACATGAAAAAAAAATATAAAAAAGTAGCTCTAACATGCCAATTGGTATAGTATATGACACAAAAATTGTTGTTCATCTGGTCATTTTTTTGTTTTTTCATTTTTCTGATACCAACTTTGAAAATTCACAATAAATCATATGCACATTCAAATTAGGTAATCTTTGGTTTTATGGAAAGCCTATTCTGTCTTGTTTCAAAAGATATATAACATTTATATTTTATCCACTATTTCATTAAAAGAGAACCTACTTTACTAACTAATGGTCAGAATAAGCATTTTCATCCATGAACTTTGCAAAGTAAATTCCATAACATATTTACATAAGCATTTCTTGTTCCAAAACTATACGATAAATCATGTGAAACTAAAAGAGACATTATGGTCCTCCATAAAAAAAGAGAGACATTATGGTCTCAAGATATATATTTAAAATTTCACATATAAATTTACATAATAATTCAAAATAAAAAGATCATGGCCAAGATTATCATCTTAGTCATCAATTTCTTCTTCCTTTCCTTTCTCTTTCATGGTAGTCTTGCCATGGCTTGTTCCTAACTTATTAGTCATTTGGAATGATGATATTCAAAGAATCCCAATAGCAACATCAATTTATGCATGCATGTTATCACATAAATCATTAATTCATCAAGTAAGCATATTAGAACATAATATGCCATATTATTTTATAAAAATTTTGGCAAAGTTTCCTTTAGAAAATGGACATCTTGGGATAAAAATCCCTTACATATTTTTAGGTAAACAATCAACAATTATCACAATAACAATATGGCAAGTCATAAAGTTCCATAAAACATCATAAGATAACATAATGCAATAAATGGAAAATTGCTACCTTAGTGATTCTATTTGTTTTTTCCTCTTAGTTTCACTTCTTTCTAGGACTTTCACAAGCTTTCTTGAATCTAAATACATAATTAAATATCCAATTTAACCATTGATTCCATAACTTTCTTCATAAAGTTTCAAACTGACCCTAAAAATCCATATAGTTTATCTTAGACTCTTTTATGAAACTAACACTTGTTCTTAAGGAATTCCACCATGAGAAATCCATTTTTGACATCATTTCATGAAATTCCTACTCTAACATGACCCTCTGTTCTAGTTGGAAGAAATGATTTTTCATTCAACTTGTCTCAAACCTTTGCAAAACCTTTTTTTTTTCAACTAGATTATGATTTCTACTATCTTTCTTGCAAGAAAACTCACTTCCTTCACTACCTTAGGTCTGGCTAAAACTGAAACTTGAGAAAAAGAAGAAGAGAACTTCATGAAACTAACTTAAACTCCTTAGGAAACTAGCTTGAAGTGGTAGAGAATCCTACCTTCAACTTAAACTTTGAATCTTCAAGCTTTCTTTTCTCTTTTCTCTTCTTTTTGCCTCATGCCCCTTTCCTTCTTTCTTGTGCAAGTCTTTGAGCTCTCTCACTCTCTTTTCCAGCAGCTGGAGTCAACCAAGAAGGGAGTAAAATAAATATCCAACGTTACCTAATTACTTGGTTAAGTTAATGTAACTTTGGTTGGTAAAAGTAAATCCTTCTTCATTAAGTTTCCTAGGAAAATAATACAAAATTCCAATCTCCCACATGGTACAAATGTCACACCACTTTATTGGAGAATATCTCCAGAATGCTACATATTTTTCCTAAACTAGATATATCTCATGTTGGTTACTTTGTGCTTAGACAAGTCACTTATGCAGTATTTTGTTACTTTTTGAATAAAGGATTAAACTATGTTGGATCTATGTTTGCTTTAATATTCTATCCCAAAAAGTATCTATGTCGGGTCCACATACTTTTTTTTTCTACTTTATCTGCTTTTATAGGGCTCTAAATAAGTTTTTTTTTGTATTGTGCAATTTACTACACTTGGCCAACAATTTTTCTTTATATTGATCTCTTTATTCTCAATATACTATTCCATTGGGTCCAATATGCCATAAGTTTCGTTTTGAATATAATTTTACAAATTGATGAAATTGCCCCTAGAAGGGGTTAAAATGCAATTTTTCTTTTCTTTTTGGTCATTTTCTGTAATTTCTCCAGGGATCAAATTGCAATTCTTTTTCTAGAGACTAAAATGCAAATTCATTTTTTATTTCCCTAACCTAGGAAATGACCTTTTTACCATTTTTTATAACTATTCATGTGTCTCAGATTTTACTATATGCTTATATATTTTATGATATCTAGGAAATCATGGATGTTCCGCTAATAAAGTAAATGCAGTTATAAAGTGGGGAAGGTTGAAAACCATAATATAAATGAAAAGTTTCCAAGTTTAGCAAGGTATTATAAAAATATTTTCTCAAATTGTCTTACAATTTAATTACAAAAGGAAACTTTTGTGGGATAGAGATTGCAAAATGAATTTTTAAGAACGGAAATGGATAACCTCCTCGATGTTAATTATTCCTAACCCAAAGATGACTCACATAGTCTATAGCAGCAAAAATAAGCATGAAATAGGACATAAGTTAATGCAATAGGTTAAGTAGTAGGTTGTAGCCTATGTTAATATGACTAAATTCTATCTTACTTATAGCAGCAATAATGAATGCCCTAAAGATATGTGGATACTATCTCTATGGTACTACCATAGAAGTATTTTGAAACCACAAGAGCCTCAAGTAATTTGTAACACCTTAGCTTTAAACCCTATCTCTCATATATTAGACTTCATTTAATTATGTTTAGAAGCAAGAGGGACCAAAACAGAAAAATTTAAAATCATCATTACTGTTAATTTAGTCAACCTCAATTTCCCAACTGAACTTTAAAAAAATCATAACTAATTCTAGAAAAATCATATGAGATAATTCAAGTCTCTAAAAATAGCCTTAAACATTCTCTATATGAGAAAAATATGAAACATGACTTTAATAGTGTTAATTTATATAGTATTTAGAATGAAAATTACTATTCAAATGGTTATCTCATATCTTTCTAAGAATTTGTACATTTATTCCACTAGAACAATGCATGATATTATCTTAACTATTAAGGGTTAGAACTCAACTGTTACTAGAATTGTGTTAGAAAAACTTACATATCTATAGCTCAATTACTTTCAAACCTATGACATATCATCCTTAAGACAGATCTTTTCACACATGCAAACTATTGAATTTTTGGAGTTCTACATGATTTTACTCTACCTTTTAAAATAGGTAGTATCTATGGTAAAAATTTACAGTTTTCCCAACTCTGTCCAATTTTGAACCCAATCTTTAAAAATTCACTATAAATCATATACATAGCCAAATTAAGTTCTCTTTATCGCTTTGGAAAGCATGTTCTGTCTACTTTCAGAACATTTATAACACTCAAATGGAATACTCTATTTTGAATAGAGTTCCCCTATTCTAAGTAATACTAGTCATTTTGAGTATAATTATGCTATAACTCATATAATAAACCTCATAAACATAATACATCATCATACATTACTCCAAATACATACATAATGTTTCTTAGTGCTTCAAAGACCTCAAAGCATGTACATGATTTTACATAATATTTCAAAGTATAACATCATAACTTGAATCATCAAATCAAGAATCAACTCTCTCTTCTCTTTCTTAGCTCTCTTTACTTCTTTTGATTGCTTGGCCCTAAACATGTTAAACATTTTGGAAGGGTGAGATTCAAAGAATCTCAATAGTGTTACCATCATAAAATTATATCATCAGAAAACATCATCTAACATTTTCAAACATATTATGCCATATAATTTCATAAAAATTTTAGCAGAGTTTTCCTTTGTAAATTAGATATCCCAGGATCACAAAATCCCTCATTCAACTCAGCCAACAACCACAAAACATCACAAATTATCAAAACAAATATATGGCAAAGCATCAAGTTCATAGATTTCAAATATGATAAGATAGTACAAGTAATGGTATGAAGCTACCTTAATGGTTTCCTTTGCTTTTCACCTTTGGTACACCACTTTATATCACTTCTAGAACTTCCCTAAACCTATACATGACATCATTTAAGAATGTAAGCCATTGATTCATGGTCTCACATCTCAAAGTTCTCACTAAACCCTTAAAATTTTATCTTGCTTTCCATTCAATTTTTCTTGAGTCCAACACACTTGTTCTTAGCTAATTTGGATCCAAGGATTACATTTTTGGTTTAAAAAGATGAAATTTGAAATCTAACTACCCCCTGTATTGGCCAAAACTTACCACTAGAGTGGAAGAAATGATTTTCATGCAATTTCATGTCAAATCCTTACAAAACCTTGTTTTCCTTACTAGTTCATGACTTCCCTTGAATTCCTTGCATGAAAACTCATCTCTTGCTCAAGTTAGTATTTGGCCTAAATCCATGGAGGGTGAGATGAAGAAGATGACTCCATCAAACTACCTTAAAACACTTGGAAACACAAGCTAGAAGTCATGAAATCTCACCTTGCTACTTGATTCTCCAAAATTTGCCTCTTTCTTTCACTTTCCTCTTCTCCCTTTCTCTCTTCATGGTCAAGCCAAAAGCTTCTTGGTTCTACAATTTTGAGGGCTTCTCAACCCACTTATAACACTTAACCATGCATTTGGAGGAAAGAAATGTAATAGGTGAATAGTATTCTTGGTTTACAATTAACCTTGGTTACTAATTATGAAATATTTTGCAAAAACTAATGAAATAAATTCCATCCTTTTGCAACTATTGGACACGCCATTCCAAGGATAATATTCTCCAAAATACTCCATAATTTTATCAGTCTAATTATAGCTTGTACCGATAACTTTTACTCATATTGATGAAGTACTTTTGTCATATTTTGCTACTTTATTGATACAAGATTATTCTAAATTTGTATCTGGACTAAATTCATTTTCTTGTCCCAAAATATACTTGTGTGGCATCCACATATTGTTCCCGTCTCCTTACTATTTTTTGTGAGGCCCATAATCTCCTTTTTTCCTGTATAATTTTACCTTTTGATTTTTCAACACTAATTATAAATTCATACAAACTTAGTTAACCTCTGAGCATTATTCCATTGGGTTTGACTTATCACGAGCTTCATTTTGACAGTAATTTCTCTTAATCATGAAATTGCCCTGACTTGAGGTAAAATTATAATTTTTAATTCTTTCAGATTCTTCCTTATAATTTCTCCTAAGGACTAAAATGCATAGAATTTTTATTTCTAAAGGCTAAAACATTTTTTCTTTCATTTTTATCCTAGAAGATGTTAGAGATTCTATTATGAACATTGTATTTCATTATGAAAAAGAATGTGTTTTTTCTTACATTATTATATTATTTGAATTTTTTCTTTATTATAATATCCTTAGATAAATTATTTTATCCTAAATATCCCTAGTCAATTATATTTGTGAGAATAATGATGAATTAAGGCTAGTATGATTTTGATTGATGATTATGTGATAATTATGTATAAAGATACAAATTAAAATCATAAGCTCTTGTTAGAGAATAGGTACTGGATTGACCCGTCATGAGATAGCTGCATGTATCAAGTCATAAGTATATCACATATATAACCGTGTTACTAAGCCCTCAGACCTGAGATCACCATGGCTTCCTACATGGGGAACACTATACTTTGGCATAGTCAAAAGTCACCTTTAATAGGGAGATCATAAAGGCTATGATCAAGCATAGTGGAACTCATGTGGAGGAAGATGAATGGTCAAGATGAAATTTGTCCCTCAAATTAATGAAGAGGTATATCTGGACCCCTTGATGAGAGAGATTGAGAAAATGCATGGTCGTGCTCGAATGGAAGAGTTTCCATTTGTTTGTTAGTCTGCTTGAAGATCGAGAAAGTGATGGTCAAATAAAATAAGGATGACGTTTCCATGCCTCATACTTGACCTATATATCATGAGAGAAAAGGGATATGATCAGGTTATATGATAGGTTACATCATATCACCGATCTCTTATGATTTGGGTAGTTACAATGTCTTGCTAGAGGCCACTTGTGATTTGTGGGTCTAATTGTGTTATAAGCCCACTGCCAACATCATATGAGCTTACAGGGTTATACACAAGAACAAGCCAACTTGAGCTAGAATGTTCAGGTTCATTGAATCTAAAATGTGTCTAGATTCAATAAATTATTTTTCCACATCTTAATCTAAACAACATTGATGGATCCATGGGAGGAAATTTCTTGATAGTTTTTCCGCTGCAGGTATAGTGAAATTCCCAACAATGGTACCAGAACCGTGTCATTGATTGTTTAAATTGAGTTCTTGAGTAAATGATTGCATATATGTGATATATGATAACTCTGTTGAATCAAGAGTTTTGATGATTCCAAACCAGCATGCAAGAGCTTGGATTGAAGATATCAAAGGAGCTCAAAGTGTTTCAAGTGAAGGATTTCTAAGTAATTGCTGCTAGATCTACTGTAGGATCTTTAGCTTTAGTTATGAATGGATAAAAGCTTTTGATTTGAGGAAAAGATGTTTTTTAAACCTTGATTTTATGTTAAATCTTGACTTATTTGAAAGATACCTACAAACAGACGAAATTTGAAAATTTAAACTAAACTGGCATGTTGGAAATTCGAACTTTGCCTTAGAAAATTCGAATTTTCATGCTAAAATTGAACAAGTCTGAAGAGATGTCTCTCTGTCAGATGAATTTTCTTCTCCAAAATTCAAATTTTCATCTAAGTCTGAAGGAAGCCTTTTAGTGACACACGAACTTCAGATCTTCGAAATTCGAATTTCAGATAAAATGCAGTTTGAGAAAACCAAAGAAATTCGTCTGAAATAATCTGAAATCAAGATGAAATTGAGTTTCAAAGAATACTATCTGACAGACGAACTTTGGCTTTCCAACATTTAAATTTTCATATAAGTCTGACAGTGGCTTCTTTGAAACAGACGAACTTTGAGTCTTCAAAATTCGAATTTCAGACAAAACACAACTTATGAAAATAGAAGAAATTCGTCTGAAACAATGTTAAAGTTCATCTGAGATCAAGAATAATTTAAGTTTCAAAACTGCTTTCTGTCAGACAAACTTTGAACATTAAAATTTGAATTTCAGAAGCTAAGGTTGTGAGTCTGTTGGAATGAAATGTTGACATATGAATGACAGAGTTTTGTAACTTCGAATGTTGAAGTTAGTCTGAAAAGAATCTCTCTGACAGAAGAACTTCACTCCTTCAAAATTTGAATTTCGAAGAAAGTGAACTACTATGCCTCCTTGAACGTTCTACAGACAGACCAATTTTAGGGTTCCAAATTTCAAATTTCGAAGGCACTGTAGAAAATTGAAAACACTGTTCACTCTTCACCGAAAAACTTTCTTCTTGAAAATTCGTATGTCACATTGTGAAAATATTTTGTAAGTTTCAAAATTCGAATTTTATTTCATGAACAGACGAACTTCGTGCTGTAATGTTGGAATCTTTAACCTTCGGTTCCTTCGAAATTCGTCTGTTGACCAACCAAAATTCGAATTTCAGTATGTCAGAAACATTAAATGCGGTTGGTAAGCAAATAGTTTTTCAGAGTAACCGTTGGATAACTTCCCCAACAGATAGATTTAGTCTCTAACGAATAGTTAAGGCCAAAATCTATAAATACAATATCATTTGAAGTTGTGGGTAACGAATCAAACTTGTATATACCGAATTTCTGCCAAATCTTCTTCTCAAAAGCTTTTAACCTCTCAACTTCAATATCTGTACTTTAACCTTCATATCTACTCTACTTAAGAGAGTTATATCTTTGTAAACAATCTACTCTTCATCTAGAAAATAGATTTACTTGTGAGGGGAAATCACAAGGGGATTGGGAAGCATATTGTAGAAGTACTTAGAGAGATTGAGAAAGCTCCAGAAACAGAGCATACTTATTGTACTATGGCATTAGCAAGAAGCCCGTTGAATTCTTTCTGTATAGTGAAAAATCTCAAGAGTTGTCTTGGGGACTGGACGTAGGTCGAGTGGATAGACCGAACCAGGATAAATTACTGAGTGTTCCTCTCCTTATCTTTACTTTTCAGCTTGCTCTATTTTGTACGTTGCTTCCATTACACTATGCTATCTTCACCCATTTCACTTTGTACAGAAAAATTTCAATCTTCCCAATTCACCCCCTCTTGGAAAGTCAGCCTTGCTAACAAACTCAATTTATCCAATTCGGTTTTTCAAATCAATTTTCAATTTTCGTATGTAAATCTGCCATTCATATATGTGATATATGCATTTGAAAAATCTATTCCTCAAATCAATTTTTATTCCAACGTGATATATCTATGCGAAATATGATTTTTGAAACAATTGTGAATCTGTTTAAATGATTTTATTTTTTGTTGATATATGACGTGATGAGATTCATGTGATTTTTGTATGTGATATGAATATGTTTCTGCATATGTATATGAGAATCTATTATTGTGAATAGAGGGTGCTCAATTGGTTTAGGAATCTATTTCATATATGCAATGTATTCAGTTTCTGTTTTGTATGACGCGATTAGATAATCCTATATAATTTGGGTTTGAAAATATGTTTTGTATTAGTATGGATTCATTTCTATTTTTCATATGACTGATTTGATTTTCATATGTGAATCTGTCTTCACATGTGATGCATTCATATATTTGTGAAATATCTGTTTTTGTGCATGACGTGATGAAAAATAGTATATGCGAAACAATTTTGGTGGATAGATTTTCAATGAGATTGATGAATCCTTGGGGTTTTTCTTAAGGTAGCCACTCATTCAAAACAGTGGAAATTTAAAAAATTTTGTGGGGCTCTGTCCCCCCAAAGCAAGGGGCGCTACGCCTTGATCCCGCCCGCTAACCGGCTAGCGGACTGCCGTGGCTATCTAGTCGTAGCATAACATAATTTGATTTAATGTTAAAATTGCAAAGTTTACAGCTTTTTATTAGATAAGATGTTTGTTACATGATGTGATTTGTTTGTCTGAATTGGTGGGTATGGTGCATGATATGACCCTAGTATGAATTTGTGGTTTTAAATACAGCCTGCGTGTCATGCCTCTCTTTATATTTTGGATGTAGATTCTCTTCTTACCTCACTCCCCTTGAATGTTCAATTGAGGTTAATAGAATAATCCTTTCATTGGATTGGGAGGATATAGGTTAGATGAGCCATATTATGACACATTTATTTTATACTTTATGATAAGATCATATGCTTGTATAGGATGGCACTTTTATATATGTTGATGTGATTACTATATGTATGAATAACAACAATATAATAAAATCCCTTGAATTAAATTTTAACTTTAAATGCCACCTATTAATGAACACCTGTCAAGGCTTTGATCACCTAAATGTAGGATCCACCAAAGTAGGATACACTTAGGTTATCTTAGTGAGGCAGTTTGGGTAATGGTGATGTTCATAAGGGTTCATGATGGTATGACTTAATTGAGACTATCAAAATGGTTTTGGGTCTTAAGGCATCAGATGAGATTAAACATGCCGGATCATATAATGACAGGATCCGATAAAGATCTAAGAGTTACATGTGATGTAATTCGTAAATAAGTTAACCATCTAAATTACTTAATTCTAAGCATCTTGCCAAAGCAAACTTACAATTAGGAGAAATATGGGTCTTAGCCTACTAAACTAAATTGATGGTGAATTTTTAGTAGGAAATTATTAATTTAATTTTGCATATTTTGTTGTAGAAAATGTCGACGCGTAATTTTGCTACACTATCATTGCGAGCTGTCCTTGAGAATGACAAACTCAATAAGAGCAACTTTCTTGACTAGTTTGGAACTTAAGAATTGTTCTTAAGCAGGAGATAAAGTCATATGTCCTAAATGAACCATTCCTGAGGAGCTTGTAGCCAATGCTCCAAGAGCCCAAAAGGATGCCTATAATAAGCGTCTTAATGACTTTGTAGGTGTAGGATGCCTGATGTTAGCCACCATGATCCCAGAACTTTAGAGAGATCTGGAACATATGGAGGCTTATAAGATGATTGTGCATCTCAAGAAAATGTTCCAACAATAGGCAAGGCAAGAAAGGTTTGAAACCACGAAAGCCTTACATTCCTACAAAATGACTGAGGGTGCATCAGTTAGCTCTCATGTTTTGAAGATGAAAGACTACATTGATCACCTTGAAAGACTTGGATTTCCTATTACCTAGGACTTAGCTACAAATTTGATCTTAAACTCACTCCCAGAGAGTTATGACCAGTTTGTCATGAACTACAATATAAACAACATGGAGAAATCAATTTCTGAACTACATGCAATGCTTAAAACTACTAAGCAAAACATCAAGAAAAAGTCCAGCAACGTTTTAATGGTTCATAAAGGAAAAGGAAAGAAAAGGAAAGGCAAGGGTAAGGGAAAGGGAAAAGCCCAGATAATAAGTCCAAGGGACAAGCCCAAGACCAGGCCCAAGCCTATGCTTGAAGCCAAGAAGGCAAAGCCTCCCAAGGAAGGACTTTGTTTTGAATTTGACCTACTTATAGCACTGTAGTCTAGGCCACATAAATGAGAACCACATTTCAAAGCTCCATCAAGATAGACTTCTCAATTCATTTGATTTTGAATCATTTAATATTTGCGAATCTTATTTATTGGAAAAGATGACAAAGGTACCTTTTACTGGACATAGTGAAAGGGCCACTAACTTATTGGGCTTAATACATATAGATGTATATGGTCCGTTAAGTACAATTGCCAAAAGTGGTCACCTGTGCTTCATTACTTTTATAGATGATTTTGGTAGATATGGATATATCTAACTAGTGAGACATAAATCTAAATCTTTTGAAATGTTCAAAACTTTCAAAAATAAGGTATAGAATCAACTTGGAAAATATATTAAAGCACTTCGATCTGATTGAGTGGTGAATATTTGAGCCAAGAATTTATTGACTATCTTAGAAATTAGGGAATTGTTTCACAATTAATTCCACCGGGAACACCACAGTGGAATGGTTTTTCTAAACGGAGGAATCAAACACTATTAGATATGGTTCGATCTATTATGAGTCAAACAGATCTTTCACCATCCTTTTGGGGCTATGCATTAGAAACAGTTATGTTCACACTAAATCGTATTCCATCTAAGGTGGTTGAAAAGACCCCATATGAGATATGGACTTAAAAGAAGCCCAATTTGTCTTTTCTCAAGATTTGGGGATGTAAGGTATATGTTAAGCAACAAACCTCAGATAAGTTAGCACCCAAATCTATAAAATGCTTTTTTTGTGGGGCATCCCAAGGAAACTAAGGGATACTACTTCTACAATCTCACTGAGAATAAAATATTTATTGTTTAGAATGGTATCTTCCTAGAAAAAGAGTTTGTCTCCAAAAGAACTAGTGGGAGTAAGATAGATCTTGAAGAAGTTTGAGACCCACAAAATCACATTGAGCCAGAGAAGGAAGAATGAGAAGACTCACAACAAGTTGATGAGCCTACTGAAGTAACACAAGGCCTAAGAAGGTCTGACAGAACACAGGATCAGCCTCAAAGATATGGATTTCTTTTAACTAATAGTCGTGATATATTGCTCTTGAATCAAGAAAAGCTAACCACCTATCAAGAGGCTGTAAGGGGATCTGACTCCGAAAAATGGATGCATGCCATGAAGTCTGAGATGCAATCCATATATGACAATCAGGTATGGACCTTGACTGACCCACCTAAAGGTGTAAAAACCATTGGGTACCAATGGTTTTAAAGAAGAAAACCGACATGGATGGCCATGCGCATACCTTCAAAGCACAATTGGTTGCAAAAGGATTCAAGCAAACTCATGGTATAGACTATGATGAAACCTTTTCACCAGTCACCATGATTAAGTCCGTCAGGATCCTTCTTACCATTACAAGGTACTATGATTATGAGATTTGGCAAATGGACATCAAAATAGCATTCCTTAATGGAAAGCTACTTGAGGATGTGTACATGACACAACCTAAGGGTTTTGTACGTTCAAAGGCTGCGAAGGTTTGCAAGCTTCAGAGATCCATTTATGGATTGAAGCAAGCATCTCATAGTTGAAATCAATGTTTTGATGAAGTAGTTAAAGAGTTTGGATTTATCTAAAATGTTGATGAATCTTGTGTTTACAAAAAGGTTAGTGGGAGCACAATTGTATTTCTAGTGCTTTATGTTGATAACATCCTACTCATTGGGAATGACATTCCTCCCTTGCAGAATGTCAAGACTTGGTTAAGAAAGTGTTTCTCAATGAAGAACTTTAGAGAAGGCACCTATATCCTAAGGATTAGAATCTATTGGGATAGATCCAAGAAGCTAATTGACTTAAGTCAGTGCACTTATATAGACAAAGTATTGCATAGGTTCAGCATGCAAGATTCAAAGAGGGGTTACATACCCAAGTCTCATGGCATCAATCTCAGCAAAGCTCAATGTCCTTGTTCATGAGATGAGTGAGAACATATGAGCAAGATTTCATATACTTTGGCAATTAGATCTATAATGTATGCCATGTTATGCACTCAAGCGGATGTATCATATTCCTTAAGCATGACTAGTAGATATCAGTCGGATCTAGGTGAGAATCACTGGACTGCTGTCAAGAATATTCTGAAGTACTTAAGAAGGACTAAGGATGTATTCTTGGTGTATGGAGGATTACAAGACGAGCTGGTTGTAAACGGTTACACAGATGCAAGTTTCCAATCTAACAAGGATGATTCTAGATCTCAATCAAGATTCCTATTCTGTTTGGATAGTGGAACAATTTGTTGGAAAAGTTCCAAGCAAAGCACTGTAGCTGATTCTACAATAGAAGCTGAGTACCTAGCAGCATCAGATGCAGCTAAGAAAGCTGTTTGGATTAGGAAGTTTATCACTGAGGTTGGAGTGGTGCCTACTATCTCAAATCCAATAGATCTATTTTGTCACAACAATGGCACAATAGCATAGGCTAAAGAGCCTAGGTCATATCAAACAATCAAACACATACTTAGGTAATAACATCTCATCAGAGAAATCATTGATAGGGGTGATATAAAGATATGAAAAATACCAACGGATGACAATGTTGCTGATCCTCTTACTAAGCCACTTGCATAGATAAAGCATGAGCATCATGTTAGGTCTATAGGTATTAGATATATCAACGATTGAGCCTAGTGCAAGTAGGAGTTGTTAGAGATTATGCCCTAGGCCAATCATTGTATTACGAACATTGTATTTCATTATGAAAAAAGAAGGTGTTTTTCCTTACATTATTATATTGTTTGCATGTTTTTCTTTATAATATCCTTGGATAAATTATTTTATCCTAATTATCCCTAGTCAATCATCTTTGTGGGAACAATGATGAATTAAGGCTAGTATGATTTTGATTGATAATTAACTAATAATTATGTATGAAGGTACAAATCAAAATCATAAGCTCCTGTTAGAGAATAGGCACTGGATTAACTCGTCATGACATAGCTGCATGGATCAAGTCATAAGCATATCTTATATATAACCGTATCACTAAGCCCTTAGACCTAAGATCACAATGGCTTCCTACATGGGGAACACTATGGCATAGTCAAAAGTCACTTTAATCAGGAGAACATAAAAGCTATGATCAAGCATAGTGGAACTCTTGTGGAGGAAGATGAATAATCAAGATGGAATTTTTTTCCTTTAATTAATGGACAGATATATCTAGACCCCTTGATGAGTGAGACTGAGAAAATGCATGGTCATGCTCGAATGGAAGAGTTTCCATTTGTTCTATTAGTCTTCTTGAAGATAGAGAAACTGATAGTCTAGTAAAGTGAGGATAACATTTCCATGCCTCATACTTGACTTATATATCATGAGACAAAAAGGATGTAATTGGGTTATATAATAGGTTGCATCATATTACCGATTTCTTATGATTTGGTTAGTCACAATGTCTTGCTAGAGGCCACTTGTGACTTGTAGGTCCAATAGTGTTATAAGCACACTGCCAACATCATATGGGCCTACAAGATTATACACAAGAACGGGCCAACTCGAGCTAGAATGTCCAGGTTCATTGAATCTAAAATGTGTCTAGATTCAATGAATTTAATGTTCAATTTAGGGTGATAGAATTATATATATATTTAATATATATATTGTTCAAATTAATTCAAATTAATTAGTTTTAATTTTAATTCTATATGATAGCTTTAAATTTAAACTAATGTCATAATCTAAATTTGATTTAGAATGGATTCTAAATTTGAATTTAAACTAATAATATAAATTTGATTTATATCATAAATTAAATCTAGATTTGATTCTGGATATATATTAGATAGTTAGTTTAAATTTAATCTATTAGATAGATTTAAATTCAAACTAATCTATTTAATTAATATTTGATTTGGTTTGAATTATTGATTTAAATTAAACAAATACTGAATCCTATCTATACATATTGATATAGACCAGCATACAGTATCAATAGAATTCGAATTACCCTAAAGAGAGAGCGGTCGTACACTCAGAAAGAAAAATTGTACGGACGAATGATGAACAGTAAAGGTGTACAAATTTTTATGGAATTATATGGACATCACAACCAGAGGTGCTAGCATGTAGTTCGAGTTGGACTCACCGTTCATGTGGATATCGGTAGAGGGAACTAATGAATCATGTTAGTTCCTAAGGTCTGACGAAATGAAAAAGAACACAAAGGGACGCACGAAAGGAAAATGTTTTTTCTACATCTCAATCTAAACAATGTTACGGATCCATGGGAGGGAATTTCTTGATAGTTTTTCCACTATGTGTATGGTGAAATTCCCAATAGAAGAATGACTTTTTTGATCTTCTGCCGGGTCAAAAACATAAATACTTATTCTTTCAAGTACTTTCTCATAATTTTTAGTTCAATTTTGGAATTAATTCCTGATAAGGACCTTATTTGCATTCTATTTCAATTAAGGAAATCATAATTTTTTTTAAAAACCATATAGGAAATTAATTCTAATTAAGAACCAAGCATGTGAAATTACTATCTCACTTCTTTTTCCATATTTTCATGCATTCCATGCCATATTCCGATATTTTTATACATACAATGGGATTTTTTCATGTAGTTTGGGATGTTACATAATTACTAGATAAGAAAGAGTGAACTTGAGGTAAAGAAAAAGGAATAGAATTTTTAAAGATTATGATGATATTGTAAGTGTCATCCAAGTGAAGCTAATGTGGAAGCCTATGCCTTAATAGAAAAACTATTCATGTAGTTAGCTTAAAAGCATGAAAAGTAAAGAAAGAAGTGTTATCAAGTGCCAATGGAGAGATTATAATTTAAGCAAGATAAGAGAATTAAGAAATTATGGAAGAACTTGTTCTCTAAACCTTCTAATTTAAGGCAAATTTATGATGTCCTCCACATTTTCAACTCAAAAAGTACTAGTCAGACCCTTCAAATATTATGAATTAGTAAATGATATCAAAGTGAAATGTTGGCTTTCAAGTCAAATGATTGAAGAACAAAAGTATTCCTCTAATTGAAGTGATATGAAAAATGTTTAACTGAGAAAAGAATATATGGGGAATGAAAGAAAGCATAAGATAAAAGTATTCATAGGTATTTAGTTAAGTTATATCTTCAAAATTTCAAGGACAGAATTTTATTTAGGGAGAGGAATGTAACATCAGCATTTTTAATGGCTATGTCTAAAGGATGATCATAATGTGCCATGTATAAATGTGCTGAAATATTGTGTGAATGCTACAAGAGGCAATTTCACATGCTTGGTCCTTAGTGGAAATTAATTTTCCTTATGGCCCTTAGAAGAAATTATGTTTGGTCCTTAATTAAAATTAATTGAAAATTTGGTTCTTAATTGGTATTATTTTCAAAAATTGTAGAAAATGATATATATGTGGAAATGAGCTTCTTGACATGGTGGATCCTATTAGAAGCATGAATTGAGCTAATAAGGTGCATTTTGAAAATGATACAGACTGCAAAATAAGAAAGAACAGAACAGTAAAGGAAAAAGAAATATGAGCCCCACAATAAAGAAAAAGGAAAAGAAAAGCATATGGGCCCCACATAAATTGTTGCTTGGGACAATTAATAAGATAAATGCAAATCCCAGACTAGTATATTTTCTATACATATTAATGAAAGAATAGTATTAATAAATACCATAAAATACCAAGAGAATGTCTGTTTTCAAATTAAATGATATATGATTAATCTGGATCAGGAATATATATTGTATAATAGTACATTTGTTTCCCTTTGATTGGCTAAAATTATGCACATGTTTTGGGGGAATATTTTAATGATTATGATGTTATGGATGATGCAATATAACAAATTTGGACCATTGGATCAAATTGGAATCAATGGATGAGATGCGTTCTTGGAGTTTATAAATACCCCTTTACCCCCCTTAGCTAAAAATTGTGAGCACTTTTAGAGAGAAAAAGTGTTGAAAGTCAGTGAGACAAAACTATGAGGAAGAAGGAAGAAGAAGAAGGAAAGACAAGGTACAATGTTGGAGGCAAGAAGACAAGTTTGAGGTAAGTATGTTTTTTAATTTCAAGGTAGTTTTATAGGGGTTTTGAGTTAGGTTAGATGTGTTTTCTTCTCTTCTTAGGGATTTAGTTTTGGCCAAGATTAGGACTTATGTAAAGGGCGATGTTTTCAAGAAATCAAGTTAAGAGAAAGCATGAACTAGTTGCAAGAAAGCATGATTGTATGAGTTTAAGTAAGTTTGCAATGAAAATTCTTCCCTTGCTCTTGAAGGGGAGGTTTCGGCCAAATGGGATCATGTATAAGGGATTAGAATTTCATGCAAGCAATGGTAGCAATGGATTCCTCATGCAAGAATTAGCTAGGATAAGGTATGAATTGAAGAGTTAAGCTCAAAATGAGAAATATGAATTTTAAGGGCTTAACTAATCTTTAAGGAAGTTCATTGAGAATGAGTTGATTTAGCATGTTTATCTTGTTGCTTTTTTCTTGGGAAGTTGCAAGGAATTGATTGGGAAAGGATTCAAGCAAGTTGAATTCATGTTTGAAGTGAAAAGGTTAAAGCTCCCTGGTAGTAACATGCTATACTTTTATGTTATTGTATAATAATGTTTATACATGTTTATGTTATGATAATGTTGCCATGTTATTGCTATGACTGTTTTCTTGACTGGCTAGATGATGGTAAAGCATGAAATGTCTTGTTTCTAAACTGAAATGATGCTGAAATTTTGTTAACCAACATGTTATTTTTGTATGCTTTACTAAATTGTGCAAAGTTTTTAATGTTTTAATGTGATGAGATAACGTAATTGCATGTGCAAGCTTACTATTGAGATTTTCCAGTCTCACCCCCAAGCTACTAACCATGCTAGCGACAATGTTACAATGAATGAAAGCCTAAGGAAGGAGAAATTGATGGAAAAGCTACTTAATGTTCATGTTGCAATGATGCCTTGTTTATGAAGCATGTTTTTGTAAATTATTATATGGTTATAAATTAAGTTGATAGGCATAATCAATGTAGCATGATGTTATATGATGTATAGAAAAGCTTGCTAAAATGATGTTGAACTATGAAATAAAGTTGAAATTGGAAAAGTATGTATGGCTTTCTTATTGACAATCTATGCCATGTTAAGGAGTAGAAATGTATTAATATGATATGTTAAAGAAAATGAGCCCAAGTTTGATACCTCTAGTTAAAGGACATAATGAACGTTAAGCGAAAATAGATTAAGCACAACTTGGCTTACTATGAAAGAAGTTATGATTCAAGGAAGTTAAGTCAAAAGCAGGAAACTATTTTTAACTTTAATTGCTGACTAATTTTGAGGCTCTATATAAGATCATGTGGAAGCAAAAAATTCAAGAGTCTATTTGTTTATGCAATGTTATATCTTATATACATATTGGCAATAGTTTGACTCCATTTGGAGTTGTATAATGGAAAGTTATGATTTATTTCATAAAAATGTTCCGGTGATAAACAATCTGGTATACTAAAGGTATATGATGGCTTGCTGTCCAATTTGTACGTAATGTGTAAAATCCTAAATTTTTACCAGATATTATGTAGTATAAAAGGAAACAGTAAGGAATGTTTTAAAATGTAGAAGGAATTACAAAAAAATAAAGAAACACATAAAAAGATAGAAAATGATGAAATGATCATTTTTACAAGCTAGAACTGAAAATAAGAAAATTATAATTTTATCCCAAAAAAAAAATTCTTTGCACAATGGTCCTTAAAAATATTAATTAATATATTTTTGGCCCCTACGAATAATATTTTTTGTGATTTAGTCTCTTGAAGAAAAGAGGATTCACCGGGCGATATGTGTAAAGAAGTTTTGGGGAAAAGTACAACTAATGACCCAAGATTTTCAAAAATTATAAATTTCCTCGGGTCAAGGCCATTTTTGGAAATTTTGGAAGTGCTGTCAAAATAGAGCTCTCAACGAGCCGAACTCAAGAGAATGTAGTTTAAAAACTAATTGAGTTTGTATGAATTTATAATTTCAATTTTATGTCGAAAATGATTTTTAATCCAAAAAACAGGTTCAAGAGCTCCAAAAAATTAGATGGGTGAAAACGATAGGAAGTGTAACCTTACTAATAAGTTCGAACATCAAAATGATGAATTTAGTTTAAATTTAAATATAGAACAATCCTATACCAATTAAGTGATAATTACGGTAAAAGTGTTTAGTTAGTACGGATAAATTTAATTAATAAAGGGTATTTTGGTCTAATAAAATGTGAGAAGCAATTTTTGGCCAAAAAAATTAATAAGAGGCATGATTTCAATAGATTGCACATGGAGGGAATTATTTCAATTGTTAAGTGGAATTAACTCAAGTTGGTTAACTAAACTCAAGTTACTATTCACTCCTTTTTTCTCTTTCATCTCCACCTTAGGTCAAATTAACCAAACCACTCCTTCCTTCTTCATTTTAGGCCTATAATAGCAGCAAGAGAAGAGAGAAAAGAGAAGCAAGAAGCAAGACTTGAAGCCATAAATCTCAAGGTCAACTCCCATGCTTCTAAGCTTGTATTTCAATGTAGTTTGAGGTGTTTTGATGGAGTCTTTTCTCTTCCCTCTCACATTGAAGTTTCAACCAACAAGAGTTTAGAGAGAGATAGTTGGAGTTTTGTCAAATAACCAAAGGAAAAGGCTAGGAATGCATGAATAAAGAATGAAAACACAAGTTATTACAAGATTTATAGAGCAAATAATTTTCCATGATTTTGTGTTATTTTTGGCCAACATAAGGTTATAAGTTAAGGTTAGAATTTCAAAGTTTTGACCTCAAAAATGGATTCCTTGGATCCAAAATAGGTAGGAATAAATATGTTGTATAAGAAGAACCCAAAGGAAATCAATTTGAAATTTTATGGTTAGTCAACATACTAATTGAAGAAGATTATGAAATCAGTGGTTAATGACCATATTTTTGATGCATTAGAATTCTAGGAAGAATTGGGAGACCAAAGAAGAGGTGTACAAGTTTGAAAAGTATTGGAAAGCCACAAGACAGTTAATATCCATTTTATGCATTATGTTATCATGTTTTAAATTTTCATGAATTGATTGCTATGCCATGAATTTGTTTGATTGCTCGTGATGAAATTGAGTTGTTTAGCTGGTGTTTGAAGGGTCTCATGACCCTAAGATATATCCAAGGTTTAACATGTTACTATGCCAAAATTTTTATAAAAATAATATGGCATAATATGTTTTTATGATTTTATTTGATGTTATGAAATCTAATGATAATGTGATTGCTTAATTGGATATAACTATTGAGATTAAATGAATATCATCCTTCCTTTATGTCAACATTTTCTTGGAATACAATATGGTAAGGATACCCAAGAAGGGAAAGGAAAGGAGAAAGAAGTTGATAATTAAGATGAATAAACTTTCCTTGGTCTTTTGTTTGGAATATTTACGTAAATTAATGTGCATGGTGCTTGGTCTTTTTCTTCTTGTTATTATGTCACTTTAGATCCTATGTAATGTATTACCAAGTTTGAAGACAAGAAATGGCCACGTATGAACATTAGGGCCCTTTTATTTTGGAAATTTTGAGATGGAAAGGGATGATGTGACCTCTATGTATTTATGGTAACTGTTCAGAACTTTTGATGTTAAATATATGAGTGTTACATATGGATAAAACTACATAGGATAAGCTTTAATTTGGTACAAAGAGCACTACATTTGGATATGTGTATGATTTTATTCGAATTTGCAAAAATGAACCAAAAATCAGGAAAATCTGAAAATGACCAAATGATCAGTAACTAATTTCCAAATTTACTGTATTAATTAGTCTAGTCAATGCTCTAATTTTTATTTGTTCCATGTAGAAAATATTTTTAACTACTTTTAGAGACTTGAATCAATTGTATACAATTTTTGTAGAATTAGTTATGATTTTTCAAATTTTGTTCACTAAAATGCCAATTACCAACTGAATAGTAACCAATTTTTGAAAAACTTTGATTGGCATTATTCTATGATTTTAGCTACCGAATGGACTTCAATAGACATAATTAAGAACAAAAACATGGGAAATGAGTTTAAGATCTAAGTGTTACTTTTTTTGTATCAGAGTAAAGGTTTAGGCTCTTAGAGTATTGAGGTAGACTAGAGTATGTTAGATTTTGCAAGAAATTATGATAAATGATGTATTTACTTATTATTATCCCTTTGAGATAGTCTATTAACTAGTTATTATTATGAAACAGATGCTTGTATCCACAAGTGGCTCAGTTGTGGACTTACTTGCAAAGCTTGAGGTAGTACTGGAGGGGTATTCTGGTGATGAAAGCGTGGGCTTGAACAACATGCTAATAGGAAGTATTTCACGAATATCATATGAGATAGAACCATCCTTTCAAGAGCCCATGGCACTAGTATAATATTCCTATTTTTATGGAATACCATAAAATGTATAAAGAGATGTGAAAGAAAGTGAGACAATAATATTTTGTACTCGGTCTTTAAATGGAATTAATTTTCATAAGACCCTTAGCAGAAATTAATTCACAAACCAAGCCAAATAGATATGAATAAACTAATTGAATGGAAGCTCATCTTGAGTTGAGATCAATGGTATAAGTGTTGCTTAGCCGAGAGGTTGAAGTTGAAAAATAGACTAATTTGAAGTTTAACGAAAAAGAATTATTAAAAATATTGGTGTTAAGGGAAAATTACAAGGAAGTACACGGAAGAAGCAATATTTGTGTTTTTGACCTAGCTTAGAGACAAAATGTAATATCCTAAGTTTTGCTGGATATTAAATAATATAAAATGAGAATATCTAAAAATGTGTCTAAAATCTCAAAAAATAGAGAGACAGAAATGGAAGGAAAAAGGCAAAAATGTTATTTTTCTTATTAGAACTAAAAAGGAGAAAATTACAATTTGGCCCTTAGACATAACATATTTTGCAGTTTGATCCTTTAAAGAAGGAAATTACGGGGAAATGATGTGTAATTAAAGTTTTGGGGAAAAGTATAGCTAATGACTCGAAAGCTTTAAAAATTATCAATTTACCCCAAGCCAAGGGCATTTTTATAAATATAAAAATTATAGTCAAAATAAAGCCCTTAATGAGGCAAATCCAATGAAATAATGTTTGAAAGATATTTAGATCAATATAATTTATATTGGGTATTAAAGTTTTATAGTTAACATTTTACCTCATAAAAGAGATTTTAAACTGCAAACAAAGCTGTACCGAGTCAAGGACAATGAATAGACCTTATCCTAATATATTTTGGGTTAAGAAATGATTATAATCCAAAAGTAATTTTTGGATAATCCTATACCAAATTAATGACAATTACGTTAAAAATATTTAATCGGTATGAGTAAATTTAATCGGTAAAGGGTATAATAATCTATTAAAATTTTATGAAGCAATTTTTGGCCAAAAATTAGGACAAGTGGCATGTTGCATGCTGACCAAGGGATATGAATGGAATTTTTACAAAAAATTTATTAGAAGTTAATCATTTTAGTTAATTAACCAATTTTTCTATTCATCTATTAGTTCTCTCTCCTTAAAGCCATGAGCTAAGTCATTTACCCTTCATTTTCTTTTGAAAACACGTCTGAAATAGAGGAGAAAAGGAGAGGAAGAACACAAAAAGCTTAAGAGAAGAAGAGAAGCTTGAAGGCAAAGTTGAAGTTCCAAGTTGCAAGGTAACCTTCTACTACTTCTATCTTATGTTCCTTGGTGTTTTAAGTGGGTTTTATGGATTTTTCTTCCTCCTTTAACCTCTAAAAATTTCATCCATGAGAGACAGTAGAGAGAGAAAGTTTAGCCATGACCAAGGATGTAGGAAAAATGCAAGAATAGGTTCCAAGAAGCATGTATATGTGATTAGTTTTCAAGTTTAAGGAGTAAAGTGTAACAACCCTCATTACACTATCATGAACTTAGCATCGAGCTAACGGGAAGTATATTTGATAATGTGTGTAGGACTAGAGAAACCAAGATCAAAGAAAGGATCCGAATGAGACAAAATCTAATAGTGGAGATAAAGAAAAGGGGTCATGCCGTAATAAGGTACGCTGCGGCAAGTCACTCATGATATTTCAAAATTTTCTAGGCCAAGAGCACTCGGCCAAGTTATTAGTGTCGTGGCGAGAGTCACAAAATCTGTTTAAATCAAACTAGTTTTAGGGTTGCATTCCTTTGACCTTTGAGGGTGATTTTTGGCATTTAGGAGCTTTAATCTTTATTGGTAAGTGATCCCTAACCTCTCCCCCTCTCTTTTCTTCATGAAATTCGGTTGAAATCCATGGGAGTATGTTAAGTTTTGGTTGGGTTGTATTTTCCACTGATTAAAATGCTTGTTTTGGTGTTGTAGAAGAGTTATTTAGTGTTAGGAAGGTTTGGGCATGAGTTTTGGTGGAATTATGATGAGTTTGATGGAACCTTAGGTTTGGAAATTGTAAAGAGAGTGTGAAATCCGATATGTATGAGGATGATTATGATGTGGATAGTTAATAATAGGAGCTCATTGATGTGTAATCATGCTATTGGAACAATGAGTTAGGCCTAATTGGTTAAATTATGAGTTTTGTATTGTTTGAGCATTTTGTTAACTAAATGTATTGTGGTGTTGTAATCTATAATTGGTTAATTGGAAGAGAGTGGTTCATGGATGGTGCTTCCGAGGCTTGCCTAATTCCCCTATGTGCTTGGTGTTGGCAATTTGAGGTAACCGGGTGTTTATTTTATAATTGTTGATTTGTATTTATATATGTGTACATATATATGTGCATGTTTTTGTTCATACCACAATATAGTTATGTGTGTGTATGGTTTCCTATATATATCGTGGTATGCATATGGCTAAACAAGGTATAAATCTTGATAAGCCTTGCCATTCCTACTATACAATTTAGAAATAAGCTAGGTGCAAAAGACAAGCGTATAATATTGAGTGCAACCTAGGTCATGTTTCTCGAGGAGGAACAAGTAAAAGGAATGTTGTATGAGTATGTAATCTGAAGCTAAAGTGATGTACCTAAATTGATTTTAAAAGAAATGTAAAAATCCTAAGAGAACAAAACTAATTCCTAAATAAAATGAAATGTGAAACCAAACTACCTAAATGCAACCTACAATGTAATTAACTACTAATTGACTAAATAAAATGCTAAAAACAAAAATTAATACAAATGCAACTATAGATATATTTATTTTTAAAAGAGATGCAATACAAACCACTTCTATATGCAAATTT
This sequence comes from Adenanthera pavonina, assembly GCA_026686845.1. Classification (NCBI taxonomy): domain Eukaryota; kingdom Viridiplantae; phylum Streptophyta; class Magnoliopsida; order Fabales; family Fabaceae; genus Adenanthera; species Adenanthera pavonina. Next base: position 19,208,856 of record JAIVEN010000005.1, on the reverse strand, counting down.
TGATTACAACTATGATTTTGGAGATAGGGGTTTTGCTTTGTAAATAATTAGAGTTAAAAAAAACAAAGATTGAAATTAAATGTAAATTTAAGCAAATTGAAAATAAATAATTAATTAAGACAAACTAAACACTAATTAAGATTTGAAAGGGAAAACTAGAAATTAATTTTGGAAAGGTGGATCATTTGTGGGCTTGACATATTACTTGGGTCTATCCTAACTTGAGTTCAATTAAATTAATAATGTGGATGTGATTAATTAAGTTAATTAAAAGGTCAAGACACTTAACTACCATAAGCTTGGTTTAAGTAACCAATTAAGCATAGAAACCCTTAGTCATTAATCAACCACTTTAAACTTATCTTGTCTAATGAATTAGCTTAATGTTAAAGTTAATTTGGTTTCTAAATAAATCTGGAAAAATTGGGCAAAGTTATATAATTATATTAAATTAGAATATTAATTCCTTAATTAACCATGATTACACTTAGCATTAATTAGATTGCTTCATAAACCAATGAATTAATCAAGATAACACCAATATTAGGCAAAATCTCAATTTTTCAGATCTAGATATAACACTAAACTAGGCTCAAATTAACATAAATCATCCAAAATAATAAATACAATCCAATCCAGTGAAATCCAATCTTGAAACATCAAAATTATCAAAATTTTCTTCAATTCCAACTCTAAAACCTAGACCAAAATCAATAAAAATTCTACAAATAATAAGATGAAAAGAGAAAAGAAACATCCCCATTTTTCTTTGAAGTTCATCTAAGCTCCAAACCTAAGCTTTATGCCTTGCTTGAAGCTAACACCAAGGAAATTAAAGGAAGATTTGGCCATGTTCAAGTATCCAAATGGATGTCTGTAACTCAACTAGAAGATGATGACAATGGAGTAGAGTATTGCCATGGTTTCAAGTTCCTTCCTCTTCCATGGTGATAATTGGCCAAGGCAAAGAAAGTAGGAGGAAGATGGAAATGGATGAATTAAAGTATGGGTATAGTGGGGGAAGGGCAAAATCAGTGGTGGTATGGGAGGGGGCAACTGAAAATGGAAGAGAATAGTGGAGAGATGGATGAATTTGGAGAGAGAAAGATGGGAAGAATGGTGAAATGAAGGTGTAGGTGAGGTGAATTGATGGAGGGAATTAAGGATTTATGGTTGTGTGTGGAGATTGAAGAGAAATTGAAGAGGAAGAAGAAGAAGAATGGTGAGGGGTCGGAAGAAAAGTAAGAACGACGGAATGAAAGAAAGGAAAAAATAGAAAGGGTGAGTGGTGGCCGCTCTCCTTTGGACCAAGGGTCTTGAAACATAAAGGAAAAAATACAAGGGCCTTGTTTGGATGTATGGAAATAAAGCAAGAAAGTGCTATAAAAACTAATTAAAATAAAGATACATAAAAATGAACAATGAAAGATAAGGAAAAATGAGAAAGCTCGATTTGAAGGACCATAAAATTCCTCCTATCTGATGACCAAAATGTCCCATCAAAATTTTATTCTCTATGTACCACAAGTAGCAAAAAAATATTCTATTAGATATATTATGTTCACAATTAAATAAATGTAGATTAAATTTTAATTCAAGGAAATTAAACTAATTATGGGATAAAGTTTAAGCTCAATTTGGAGGAAAATTATAAGTTGAAATGATAAAAATAAAGGAAATAAAATGCTAAAAAGAAATTTTCATAGCTTTTTAATAATTTTTCCCATAAATGGGTCAATTCTGAATAATTTATTTAATTATAATTAAACCACAAATGACCCATAATTACATTGAGAATTATTAAATAAAATAAAATAAAATGGAAGAATTAAATTCTTGGAATAATTTGGAAAGTAAAAATAATCAATATTAAAACTTAATTTCCAAAAATTAGCTGAAATTCTCATTTATTACAAATTAAGGATCATTACCTAAATATCATCCAAATCACACAAAATTAGCTAAAATTCAATATTTAAAATGCTTAAATAGGGGAAATACAAATAATAGAAATTCATGATTATCAAATCCCAATCCCTAGTACTTGTGTATGATGATGATAAGCATGAAGTGATATATATATGTGATTTCATAACACACTTATATGACAGCATGCTAGCATGGCATAGATGATAGTTAAGATAATGATGATGATTGCATAGTGGCATGGTATGAATATCATCACCATATGAGCATAGTGAAGTATGATAGACTGGGTGATAATGACAACATGATATATGATGATACATCCCTACCACTAAATCCTTTCCTATGGCTAGGAGAGCCAGGTGATAATGGATTTGCATCTTTTCTAAATCACCACCAATTCGAGTGGTCCAGGGGAAGGTGATGGGAGACACGTTAGGAACCCGTCCTAAGAGCCTTCTTTGATATAAGGATCGTGCAACTCAAGGAAAGATGAATTGAACTCAAGAACAACGAAGAACAACAATGAACAAAAACTAAAGAAAATAGACTCGATGAAATAAGAAAACTGAACAAAATGTTGGTCGAAGGAAGTAGACTCCAAGAGAACCCGTCTCTTGAATCCTAACTCCGGGACGCCACAAGGATCACCACTCCTTGATAAGTCCTCATTCTTTCTGGCACTCAAGGATAAGCAAGAAAGAACTCACAGAACAACAATAAAGTTGCTGAAAAGAAATTCATTCATTCATGTTGTCCTTGCAAGAGTACAAGAGGTGCCTATTTATAGGCAAGTATTAACCCCACAAACTAACTCTAGTTCACCCCACAAACCTAACCTTATTAATGCTAATCAATACAAAAAGGAAATCCTAAGTCAAAAGGAGCATTTAATTCTAATTTTGAATTTGAAAAGGTTGGCTCCTCTTAAATGCATAAAGCAAAGCAAATCAGATCATTATTTGCCTTTTATTGAAAAGGAAACAAATTGACTAAAATAATCCTAATAAAACTTATTAAAAACGTCACTTTTAGTGACCACATGAGAAGCACATGTATTTTAAGTGAATTCTTCATATTGGGCCTTCTCCAAGTTGGGCTTGTTGACTATAATTTGGCTCCACATTTTCAGCTTGCCTCTTTCTTTGTTTTGGGCCTCAAAATCATTCAAATACAATGGTTCCATGTTAATCATATTTTGGATCAACCCATTCATGGCTTGCTTCATGGCTTTGGTCCTAGCTCTGGTCATTGGTCCTCCAATGCCTTGAAGTGGGTCTTGAATTTGTCCATGGCCCATTGTTTCCCTTAACTTGCCTTCATCATTCCCTCCCTCCTGAAAAGGATTCGTCCTCGAATCTGAAATGTCAAAAAGAGAGAGGTCAGCCACATTAAAGGTTGCACTTACATTTCCATAAGTATGAGGCAAATCAATTTTATAAGCATTATCATTTATCCTTTCCAAAACTTGAAAAGGACCGTCGCCTCTTGGGTGCAATTTGGATTTCCTTTGTTCAGGAAACCTCTCTTTCCTTAGATGAACCCACACCCAATCTCCAGGCTCGAAGACAACCTTCCTGCGACCTTTGTTAGCCTGTTGAGCATATTGCTCATTTTTCCTCTCAATGTTTGCTTTTACCTTAGCATGTAAGTCCTGCACAAACTTAGCTTTCTTTTCAGCATCAAGGTTAGCAAACTCAGTAACAGGCAAAGGAAGAATATCAAGTGGAGTCAAAGGATTGAACCCATAGACAACTTCAAAAGGAGAATAACTAGTAGTAGAATGCACAGCTCGGTTATATGCAAACTCCACATGAGGTAAACACTTTTCCCAATTTTTAAGATTTTTATGCAATATAGCACGCAATAAAGAAGAAAGTGTTCGATTTACTACCTCTGTTTGCCCATCCGTTTGGGGATGTGCAACTATTGAAAACACAAGCTTAGTTCCCAATTTAGCCCATAAAGTTTTCCAGAAATGACTCAAGAATTTAACATCACGATCACTAACAATGGACCTGGGTAAACCATGCAATCTAACTATCTCCTTAAAGAACAAATCAGAGATGTGAATAGCATCATGTGTTTTAGAACAAGCAATGAAATGAGCCATCTTGCTAAACCTATCCACCACAACAAATACACTATCCTTACCAGCAGGGGACTTAGGCAATCCAAGCACAAAATCCATAGAAATGTCCACCCAAGGATGTGAAGGAACAGGCAAAGGTGTATATAATCCATGGGGATGCACTCGAGATTTAGCATGCTTGCACACAATGCATTTATCACACACAGAAACAACATCCTTGCGCATATGTGGCCAATAAAAATGATCTTTCATCATAGCCAAAGTCTTATCAACTCCAAAATTACCCATTAAACCTCCTCCATGAGATTCTTTAACCAAAAGCTCACGCATAGAACATGCAGGAACACATAGCTTACTTCCCTTAAACAAGAACCCATCAAATCTATAAAAATCATCAACACCATGATTCTCACACAATTTCCAGGTTTCAGCAAAGTCAACATCACATTCATACATGCTTTTCAAGGATTCAAAACCAATCAACTTAGCCTGCATAGATGTAATGAGACTATATCTCCTAGACAATGCATCGGCAACAACATTTTCTTTACCATGCTTATGTTTCAAAACATATGGAAAAGATTCAATAAACTCAAGCCAAACAGTGTGTCTTTTGTTCAATTTGTTTTGGGTCTTAAGGTATTTCAAACTTTCATGATCTGAATGCAAAACAAATTCATTAGACCACAGATAATGTTACCAATGTTCTAAGGTTCTTTTTAGTGCATACAACTCTTTATCATATGTAGAATAATTCAAGCATGCACCACTAAGCTTCTCACTAAAATATGCAATTGGTCTAGCCTCTTGCATCAAAACAGCTCCAATTCCAATACCAGAAGCATCACATTCAACTTCAAAAACCTTAGAAAAGTCAGGAAGAATAAGTAGAGGGGCATTGGTTAGCTTATCTTTCAGTGTTTGAAAAGCCCTCTCTTGTGCCTCACCCCATTTAAACACAACATTTTTCTTTACCAGTTCATTTAGAGGTGCAGCAATGGTTGAGAAGTCCCGCACAAATCTCCGGTAGAAACTTGCAAGTCCATGGAAACTCCTCACTTCATTTGCATTCCTTGGTGTAGGCCAATCGTGGATAGCTTTCACTTTCTCCTCATCCACTCGAATCCCTTCAGCACCTACAACAAACCCAAGGAAGACAACAGAATCCAAACAAAAAGAACATTTCTCTAAATTGGCAAAGAGTCTATTTTCACGTAAGATATCAAATACAGCACGCAAATGTTCAGCATGCTCTTCAAGACTCTTAGAAAACACCAAAATATCATCAAAGTATACGACTACAAACTTTCCTATGTATGGACGAAAAACATGATTCATAAGACTCATAAATGTGCTAGGAGCATTAGTCAAACCAAACGGCATAACTAACCACTCATACAACCCAAACTTAGTCTTAAAAGCAGTCTTCCATTCATCCCCTTCTTTCATCCTAATCTGATGATATCCACTCCTAAGATCTATCTTTGAAAATAAACAAGCACCATGCAATTCATCTAGCATGTCATCTAACCGAGGAATGGGATATCGATACTTAACTGTAATTTTGTTGATGGCACGACAATCTACACACATTCTCCACTTGCCATCTTTCTTGGGCACCAAAATGACTGGAACAGCACATGGACTAAGGCTTTCTTTCACGAACCCCTTTTTCAGTAATTCCTCAACTTGCCTTTGAATTTCCTTAGTCTCCTCTGGATTTGCCCTATATGCAGGCCTATTTGGAATAGATGCTCCAGGGATGAAGTCAATCCTATGCTCAATGCCTCTTATTGGGGGCAACCCATCTGGTATCTCCTCTGGAAATAATTCCTTATATTCCTGCAACAAGCTCAAAACACTAGAAGGAAGAGAGTTATCTAAATCAGAAATAGTTAGATACACTTCCTTATACATAAGTACAAAGGAAGGTTCACAAAACAAAGCTCTTTTGATTTCTCCTCCTCCAGCAAACAAAGTTACTTTTGTTTCTTCACTCTCATTCTTTTTCATAAAGCTCCTTTGCTCTTTTCTTTTGAGCTCACTTGCTTTTCTTTCTTTCTCATGCTCTTTCTTTTCTTTTTCTTTCATTTTACTCTCTTGCGTAATTCTCCTTTGGTCTTCAAGAGCCTGCACTGGACTAAGAGGTGTTAGCACAATGGTCTTATTATTATACTCAAATGAGTACCTGTTAGTGTAACCATCATACTTAATCCTCCTATCATACTGCCATGGCCTACCAAGTAACAAATGTCCAACATGCATAGGTACAACATCACATAAAACCTCATCTTTATAGCTACCTATGGAAAATGCTACAATCACTTGTTTAGTTACTTTAGCATCCCCACTTTCATTAAACCACAGCAAATTATAAGGTGTAGGATGCTTCAAAGTTGGTAAACCAAGTTTCTCAACTAACAAGGTGCTTGCTACATTGGTACAACTACCATTATCAATGATAAGATTGCATACCTTGTTATTAATGAAACATCTAGTATGAAACAAATTCTCGCGTTGCTCTCTCTCATGGCCCACCTTTGGCTGTATGTTAAGAGCACGCCTGGATACCAATACTTCTCCTTCAACGGCCTCAGCTATCTCCACATCAGAATCATCTTCACTAGAGTTTAACTCGGCCTCCTTCGTCTCTTCACCACTGCTTTCACTAGTCACACAACCATTCTCAAGAGCAATCATAGTTCTTTTAGTGGGACATTGTGAAGCAATATGACCAAACCCTTGACATTTAAAACATTTAACTTTAGAAGAATCAGAAGAAGAAAATTTAGAAGACTTACCTTTGGAACTAGGAATCTGTTCTTTCAACTTGTTCTTTTCCTCAGGTTTGGGCTCACCTTTCCATTTGGAAGACACATTATATTCCTTTGATCTACCATAGGATTTGTATTCCTTATTTGAACTCCCATATGACTTCACTTTCTGTTTTGCCTTCAAGTGCCTTTCAACTTTAATGGCTTTATGCAATAACTCCTCCACATCAAGATAGTTTTGCATCTCAACCTCGGCAGCAATATCTGGATTCAATCCTCTAAGGAACCTTGCCATTGTTTGCTCAGGATCTTCATCTACACGAGCCTTTATCATGGACATCTCCATCTCCTGGTAATAATCCTCCACACTCATGGTTCCTTGTTTTAGTTTTTGAAGCTTCATGTGTACATCCCTATGGTAATGATTTGGCACATATCGTTTTCTCATAATTGTCTTCATTTCATGCCATGTCCTAACAGGACCCTCTCCAGTTCTCCTCCTAGTAGTACACAACTGGTTCCACCAAATACTAGCATAGTCAGTAAATTCAACAGCAGCCAATCTTACCTTACTTTCCTCAGAATATGAATTGCATTCAAACACAAGCTCCACGCGCCTTTCCCACTCTAAGTAACCATCAGGATCAACTTTCCCTTGGAAGGAAGGAATCTTCATTTTTATATTGGAAAGGGGATCCTTCTTATGCTCTTGGTTATGTCTAAATGTATGCCGGCTTTGTCTAGCTCTTCTTGGTTGCAGCTCTTCCTCCTCAAATTCAATTCCCACCTCTTCTTCACCATCATCAGAATAGATCATATGGTGCTTTCCTCGACTTGTTTTAGAATGAGAAGGGGAAGCTTCCATCACATCTAATCTCATACTCAATTTCTTGAGCTGATCATTTATGGAGTTCATAAAGAGCTTCAAATCTGGCATTTGAGTTTCACTACCACTAGACATGTTTCCAAGAACCTGAAATGTTAGTGCAAATTCAAAGAGCAATGGACCTCACCACTATCTCACGTGTTACACTCAAGAATGATGTAAGTTCACTCGTGTTTTACACACTTTAAAGACTTTTTCCAGAAATGATATAATTACACTCTTGCCTTTTACCACTCACTCTTGCTTCCTATAAGAGTGCAAAATTGAATCTGAACTTAAATCAAGAAGCAATGTTTTAAGTGGCAATCTCAAAGTCAAAGATCCAAGAATTTAAATTCTCAAAGAGTGTAAAATGTTGGTGACCAACAAAGAAAGATGGGCTTTCTGTTTTTTTTTTTTTAACAAAAGAAACAAATTTTCCAGCTAAGAAAAGAGAAAAGGAAATGCTGGAAATTAAGACAAGAGAAAAGATGTGGCATGTATACCAAAGGAAGGAACTTTTAGATGACTATCAAATATGAAACAAGAAAGGAACAAGTTAGGGAATTTAAATTATGTAGGAAAATAGACAGAATTAAACTAGAAGAGTAAAATTCTGAGTAGAAAATAAAAGACAAGAATGGAAACTTACCACAAATGAGAAATTATGAATGGGTATTCAAAAGTTGATTCTCCTTTAATGAGATCAGAAAATGGAGCAATTAAATAACATTAATGCCCAATCACAAAAGGAAATTTGTAATTCAAACTACCACCTGGATTGAAAGATCTTAATGTAGGAAAGAAAACAAGATCTCCTTAATTTTTTTGGAAATGGCCTCAGCAGCCATATCTTTTTTTTTTTTAATTCTTTCCTTCTTCTTTTTTTTTTATATACGAATTTTTCTTTCCAAGGCTGCAATCAATTCTCTCTTTCTTTTTCTGTTTTTTTTTTGGCAAAATCACAACAAGAAATCTGGGTAGTAACTAAATTCTTTGGGCAGATAACAAAGAACTCCACAATCTCAATGGAAACAAGAATCAAATATGGTAAGATCCTTTAGTAAAGAAAATGGACAACGAAATTAGAATAGATCATGCCACAATAAGAACAAAACGAAAGATTATGAAGTCTGGAAAATGGATCAAGAACATAGAACAAAATAGCAAGGTAAAAATGAATGAACAGTGACAGATAGTACAATGAACAGTGATGAAGAAACAGTATCGATGAACAGTACGAATATTTTCTGGACAGCAAGCATGAACAGTACGGATGAACAGTGCTACGATTTTCTGGACAGCAAGGAAAAATGGAATGAAACAACAGAAACACGCCTTGATTTGCAAGCCGAATCTCTGATACCAAATGATGGGAGACACGTTAGGAACCCGTCCTAAGAGCCTTCTTTGATATAAGGATCGTGCAACTCAAGGAAAGATGAATTGAACTCAAGAACAACGAAGAACAACAATGAACAAAAACTAAAGAAAATAGACTCGATGAAATAAGAAAACTGAACAAAATGTTGGTCGAAGGAAGTAGACTCCAAGAGAACCCGTCTCTTGAATCCTAACTCCGGGACGCCACAAGGATCACCACTCCTTGATAAGTCCTCATTCTTTCTGGCACTCAAGGATAAGCAAGAAAGAACTCACAGAACAACAATAAAGTTGCTGAAAAGAAATTCATTCATTCATGTTGTCCTTGCAAGAGTACAAGAGGTGCCTATTTATAGGCAAGTATTAACCCCACAAACTAACTCTAGTTCACCCCACAAACCTAACCTTATTAATGCTAATCAATACAAAAAGGAAATCCTAAGTCAAAAGGAGCATTTAATTCTAATTTTGAATTTGAAAAGGTTGGCTCCTCTTAAATGCATAAAGCAAAGCAAATCAGATCATTATTTGCCTTTTATTGAAAAGGAAACAAATTGACTAAAATAATCCTAATAAAACTTATTAAAAACGTCACTTTTAGTGACCACATGAGAAGCACATGTATTTTAAGTGAATTCTTCATATTGGGCCTTCTCCAAGTTGGGCTTGTTGACTATAATTTGGCTCCACATTTTCAGCTTGCCTCTTTCTTTGTTTTGGGCCTCAAAATCATTCAAATACAATGGTTCCATGTTAATCATATTTTGGATCAACCCATTCATGGCTTGCTTCATGGCTTTGGTCCTAGCTCTGGTCATTGGTCCTCCAATGCCTTGAAGTGGGTCTTGAATTTGTCCATGGCCCATTGTTTCCCTTAACTTGCCTTCATCAGAAGGAGAGTCACGGTCCAAGTATAAGCATGACCTTTAGCAGGGTGCACTAGTGTGAAGTGAGCTTGGTGATGTCTTAGAATTAGTCTTCACTAGCAGTTGCAAGGGAAATTAGGGAATCACCTATTTAAAATATCTTGTGATGACGTGAGCTTGCGGTTCTAGCCATATTTAAGGAGACTACATACCATGACATTTGACATCGCATTATATCATTTGCATATCTATGTGGTATTAATGATATTGTTGTGTGTGTCTGTGTGTTTGTCCTGATTACTGAGACTCTATCTTACACCCTCATGACTAACATTTCAAGTAAAGATTCTAGTGCTAGCCTAGAGAGGACTAAGAAGTCTTAACTCTCCATTGTACAAGAATATTCAAGTGTACTTGGTAACTGTATGTTATTTAGTTTATGTAATAAATTGTGCCAAGTAGTGTAATTTTGTGTATACTACTTGTTGATGGCATCCTGGGAGCATTATGATGCACGTGAATATGTATGTTTGATATGGCATTGTGATATTAAAGAGATGATGAGGAATGTTGTGGTAGTGTGATTTCGGGACTCTGTATGGGTTAACTGGTATATGTGTGTGTGTGTGTGCCTATCTAAGGGTGATTTGGTATAGAGTATAGTGAGCCAAATATGGTTCTGGGCCTTGTATATGAGTTTTGGGATACATGGCCTATTGTGTTAATTTGGGGTTCAAATGGGTCAAACTTAAAGGAATGGTTTCTCTGGGATGAAACCTCCTTAGACAAGATAGTTAAATCAAATAAGATCTGTGTGGATAGTCCTCAAGTGCCAAATTGCTTAGGTTGGCAATTGTCACCTATGGGTTGTCTGTTTTAGTCAAAAAGTGACTAAATCGGTCACGGGTGTCCAAAATCTTCATCGGAGATCGATTAAGTGAAATTAGTGTCTATGGATAGATCGAGATGAGAGTGACATATAGAAGTTAGAGGTTTATTGATTAAAAATAAAGAAATAATTAGTGCCAAAGGTTAAAAAGTACCTTTTTGCTGATAAAGTTACTTTTATATCTACAAAAAGTAAAAAAGCAAAAAGAAAAGTAGTTGGGCATCATAAAAAGAGTTTTTAGGAGACATGATAATAAAGTAATCCAAGACACAAGTTTACTTTAATCCTGTACTCAAAGTGATTTTCTGCTACAAAAGGTAACTTTACCGATCCAAGTATAAAGTAACCAACATAGGGTAATACTGGATTAGAAAAAATATGTAGTATTTTGGAGATGAGACTACCCCAACTGGTGCCACCTAAGCTGCCCCATGTGCCCAAGTTGCATGCTTAATGGTTAAATTTTGTTTTCAGTTAATCAAGGTAATTAGTAAAAAAGAAATGGTCATTCGTGGGCTATATATACCCCTCTCCCTTAGCTGAATACCCACCTAAAAAAAGAGAGGAAACTTTGCCAAAATAGAGAGAAGAGACAACCAATGAAGGAAGAAAAAGAAGAAGAAATAGAGAAGACAAAATTCAAGAAAAATTAGTAAATGTCTAACTTGTGATCTTTAAATATTCTAGATCAGTTTCTTGGATGTTTGTGTTGAATAAGAAATTTTGATAATTTCAAACAACTAGAACTTGGAAGGTGTAACATCCTACCTCCATTAGCACCCAATATCTCGAAATACAATCAAACACAAACCAATCAACACCAAAATAACATCTCACAGCCTCAAACCAGCGGAAACGAACCCCAAATTACAAAATTTTGGGCTGGGGCCGCGGCCACCACAGTACCGCCGTGGCTCCAAGTCCCTCTGAAACATTCCTCGCTACTTGACGTATGGCGCCGCGGCCTGGACTTATGGCGCCGCGGCGCCTCCTTCTGATGTCCCACATCAGCACTTCAACACTTTGGGGCGAACTTTCGACGCGCAAAACCTTATGCTCCGACCTCCGATTGACTTGATTCTAACTCCTACAAGTCAATCTAGTCCCAATCTAACCACGGACACAACTTTCACCTCAATCCAACTCCGTATGGAGATTCTGGACCCCCGTCACTGTTTTGGCCACTTGTTGACCAAAACTCACTACTAACCAACCCCAATTGTCACCAAAGACAACTGGTCCCTCAGAGACCATTCATACAGGTCGTAAATCTCCAAACCAACCTGTCCAAAGAGATTTTACCTCAAAGGAACCGCTTCTCTGAGTTTTAACCCCCTTGAACCTCAACATGACAAGATGGGCTACATGCCCTAACACACAACAACCAAGCCCAAGCCACTCTGGGCTCACAAATATTACCATATAAACTTCCACACGCCTAACACTCTTAGCACACCAACATAACACATCCATAAAACATAATCAAACATACATTCATCCGTAACAATCCTGTCAATCTCATACATTCAATACACACTTTCTACCCTACTTGGCACATAATACATTAACCAAAAATACAAACACTACATAGACTTCCCACGTACACAGCTACTCTCTTTGCTTCACCGGACTAGAGCCAGAACCTTCACCTGAAAGGGTTAGTCATGGGAGAGGGTGGGGTGAGACAATGTCTCAGTAACCGGGATTAACAACACACAACCATATAGATATATATATATAGATACAAATATGAATCAAGTAACATATGAATACAATGTAAAATGCATGATATGCATGTCGTCCTCTCTGGGACTTCCATCCTTATTCTCCCTAACACAAGTATACACATAACCCATCCTTATCCTCCCTAACACACATATACAAATATCCCATCCTTATCCTCCCTAACACACGTATACATATAATCCATCTTTATCCTCCCTAACCCATACAATCCACCCTTATCCTCCCTAACATATACAATATCACATACTCCAACCTTATTCTCCCTAACAATTTCATTTATCATCATATATCATACATCATCACATCATCACCACTTTATCCATCATATATCTCGGTGTAACAGTAAGGTGTGGTGATACTAATGTATCATCATAAACATCATGATCATCACATCATATCACATCAATGTTCTCATCACAATACTCATAAACATCATCTACTATACACATACCACGATATATAATAACAACACACAAACATATCACTATCGTGGTATGAAAGAGACATGCATATATATATAGATACATACTATCATATAAAACCACGTAAACAAACCCCCGGTTACCTCAGGTTGTCAATACCGTGCTCACGCAAGTTCCACACGCTTTCTTGAACTTCAATACACTTGAGCCCCACACAGCTAACCAGATAACCTTCATAATGCATAATTCTCCCATTAACATAATATACTCACAATCACAATATCACATTTTAACCACTTTTAGGCCTAACCCAAGGCTCCAACACCCCTTTCATGCATCAATAGACTCTTAGGGACCCTTCAAATACTACTCAAACACATACATATCGGATTCCCAAGAGTTCTAACCGAAGACAACCCAAGGTTAAGCTCAAATCACACATAAACCCTTCCAAACTCAAATCCAATCACCAAGAACATCAAAACACACTTTATTAACCTCATTTAAACCATTTCAATCGGTGGATTTCGTCACAAACCGAAAACCCAACCTCAAAACCAAAAACCCCATATTTCCACCGAACAAAAACAGAGAGGGAGGTGTAGAAGTAACTTACCAACTTAGATCCAAGCTCCCTCGGTCTGAAATCACCCCTGGACGCCGGAGATTCGAACCCTAGCTCAGCTCTCTCGCGATCTCCATCGGTTTCCTTTTGTTTCTTTTCTGTCCGAGCGTCCGAAATGATTCAGTTTTTAAGCAAAAATCTCGACTCTCGCCGCGGCTTCATACATCTCGCTGCGACTCCTCCAAAGAATTTTGAAAAACGCTACTGGAAGCCTCTCGCCGTAGCGGCTCTGCTCCTCGCTGCGGCGCGGAGTCCCTTTCCTGTTTCCTCTTCAATCATATCCGTCCTAATTCTTCTGATCCTGAACACAAAACCAATAAAGATATCATGAGGGGCGTTACAGAAGGAGAATATCAAAGGAGTATGAAAGGATAAAGCGAAGAAATCTAGTGAAGAACAAGTGGAGATTTAGTTTTTAGGATTTCTCATTATATACACTAGATAAAAAGCTTTGAATCTTACTTCTTTATGTTACCAAATGTTTAAACGAGTTACTTCAAAGTTATCAAATTATAGCATGTGTTAGAATTGAGAAATATTGGCTAACAGATGAATTTTGGTATTTGACTCATGTTTATTTTGTGCAAAATTCAAACTTTGTTTAGTTAAATTCAAAGCTACAAAGATCTTATCTCCAATATACAAATTTTGGTTCTAAAATTTGAATTTTGGGCCAAACATTGTTAGTGAAAGTGTACAAAATTTATATGAAACTTGGTCAAAATTCAAATGTTGGTAAAGTTCAAAGTGAGTTTAATGTCACTTCCTCTGACAGACAATGTTTGGGCTTCAATGTGTGAATTTCAAAGTGAGTTGTGAGTCTTGTTAGAGCATGTCTTTGACAGAGAAACTTTGCAATTTAAAATTGGAACTTTATAGAGAAGAATTTTTGTACCATATTGAACATGTTTTTGATAGATGAATTTCAGCTTCTGAAATTCAAAGTACTATGTGAAAACTTGAGACAATTGTTCAATCTTTTCCCAGTATGAAAATTCACATGAACGAACTTGGGATATCTTTGGAAAACTCGAAATTCGAATGTCACATAGTAACAAATAGATTTTGATGTTCAACATTAAAGTCCTTAACTTTTTGTCTCTACAAAATTTGTTAAAATTGAAGTCCTTAAAATCCTTCTTCATTGCTATATACCAAGGGTCTCATCTCATCAAGCGCTTCATTTTGACAGTAGTTTTGCATATTAACAAAATTACCCTTGACCTAGGCAAAATTATAATTTTTTTTGGATCTTTAGTTGTAATTTTTCTCAAATCTTAATACACTAACTTGATTACTCCATCTTAAGGACTAAATTTAAAGTATTTTATTTTCTAGGGCCAAAAAGCAACTTTCTCATTTTCCATCTAAGTTAGAAAAATTACCTCTTTATTCTTTTTCACGCATAATGTTGTATGTCCGTTTCCTCAAATTCTTTATGCATTTTCTAATATTTAGATTTTTAGCTATGTTACATAACACCTTAATATAAGATCTTATTTCCTATTATTAGACCCTATTATGACCCATTGGATATGTTTAGAAGTATGGATCACTTGAGGGACTAAAACAGACAAATTTAATTTTCGATGGTATTATTCATTTGGTATGTCCTATTTTACCTGTGAACTTTGAAATATCATAAGAAAATCTAGAAAAATTGTATAAGAGTGGTTTAGATCTCTAAAAATAGCTTTAAACCTTCTCTACATGAAGAAAATATGGAACAAGACTTTACTTGTGCCAATTGATAATGTATTTAGTACCAATTTTACTATTCAAATGGTTCTCTTGCAACTTCCCAAGATTTTGGCCTTAAATTTAAAAATTCATGTCTTCTTCTATCCTAAGACAAATCATGCATGCTATTGGTCATTTAAAAGCTCTATATGTCTACTTTCTAGATATATTTTTCTTGTATATCTATTCAACTTGTACAGGGTATCAAATTAACTTGAACCATTAAGGGTCAAAATTCAACTTCTACTGGAACAGTTTTTGAAAAACTAACATTTATCCATTATACAATTCTAATTACTTCCAAATTAATGGAATATTAAACTTAAAATGTAGACCTTTTTGTTAATGTAAACCACTAAATTTTTGGAACTCTACATGATTTTATGCTTTCTTTTAAATTAAGTAGTTCTTATGGTCAAAATTTTCAGTTTTCCAACTTTGTCCTATTCTAAACCGGAATTTCAAAAATTCGCATTAATTCTCACACACATCAAATTAGGGTGTTGTTTGACTATTTTAAAGCTCTATTTGTGTACTTTCAGAACATGAATAACATTCATACATTCATCACTATTATTTTCAAATAGTAACTCATACACTAGCAAAGGGTCAGAACAAGATTTTTCATTCATGAACTTTGAATAATAAATTCAATAGCATACATGCTGAATGAAGTGTTTTTGATGATTTCAAATAGTTGGAGCTTGGAAGGAAGATATCAAAGGAGAACAAGAAATCTCATGTTAAGAAATCTAGAAATGAATGAGCACAAGATTAGGTTGTAGGATTTCTCACTGTATTTACAAGAGTAAAAGGCTTTGATCTTTCACTCAATGCTTTTAAAATATGTTTTTCAACAAATCCTATGTTAATTTACGATATATTTGAAAAACACTCACTAACAAATGAATTTTGAACTATTAAAATTCATATGTTGCCTTGAAAAATTGAACTTTGATGGCTGAAATTTGAACTTACAAAGTTGTTACCTCTAGCAGACGAATTTCAGCCTATGAAAATTTGAATTTCAAGTCAAGCATAAGTTGTGAAAAATGAAAAATTCATCTGAAGTTATGTCAAAGTTCATATGAACTTAGAGTGCAAAAATAGTTCTCAGTCAATCCCTCTGATAGATAAACTTTAGTTTTGAAAATTCAAACTTTGGAATAAGTCTGGTAAGAGGTCTTTCTGACAGACGAACTTTGGTTATTGAAAATTCAGATTTCAAAATGAAAGCATATAAGTCTGATAAAGAGGTCTCTCTGACAGATGAACTTTAATGGCTCAAAATTTGAATTTCAAAAAGAAGAACTTTTGTGCCATATTGAGTTTCTCACTAACAGACAAATTTTGGATATCAAAATTCGAATTTCGAATCCACTGTAGCAATATGGAACAACTGTTCACACTTATCAGAAGAACTTTATACTTGAAAATTCATATATTCCCACATGGGAAACATTTGTCAAGATGAAAATTTGAATTTCACCTTTGAACAGATGAACTTCGAAGTTCAACGTTAAAGTCTTTAACTTATGGTCTCTATGAAATTTGTCTGTTGACACCCAAAAATTTGAACTTCAGATATCAAATGCATTAAATGCGGTTAGATCTCGTGAATGGATAGTTTTGTAGAGTAATCATTAGGTAACTTCTCTTACGGTCAGATCTTGTCTCTAACGTATAGTTAAGACATAAATCTATAAATAGAACTTCATTTGAAGATGTGGGTAACAATTTCATATTATATAAACTGAAACTCTATCAAAATCTTCAATCAAAGCTAGCTACTCTTTCACACTTCATAAACTGCACCTCAACTATCATATGAACGCTAAATTAGAGACTTCATTTTGCTATAAACAATCTTATCTTCATCTGGAAGAAATATTTTCTTTTGAGGGGATTTTACAAGGAATTTGGGAAGCACTTAGTTAGAGTGCAGACAGTGAATCTGCAAGCTCTTGGAATAGAGCATAAAGTTGTACTGTGGCATTGCAAGGAGCCCACCGAATTCTTGTAAGATAGTGGAAAATCTCAAGTGGTAGCTTGAGCACTGGACATAAGTCAACAGAAAGAGACCAAACCAGGATAAATATCTATGTCTTCTCTTCCTTTACCTTGCTTACTACTCTGTTATATTTTGCACTCTATTTTTTTTCCACTTTTGCATAAAATTTTAAACTTCTTAATTTATCCCTCCTCCTGGGAAGCCAGCAGAACTAACAATGCATACATCATCATTTCTTGTTCCAATCTCTTGCATAACATTTCACAATACTTAAATAAGCACATTAGCATAGAGGTACAGACCTCGATGCCTACACATGATTCTTCATAATAACTCAAAGTAGACTATCATAGCTTGAATCATCAATTCAAACATTAGTTCCCTTCTCTTGCTCCATAGCTCCCTTGCCTCCATTACCATCGCTTGTGCCTAATATATTTATCATTTTGGAAGAGTGAGATTCATTGAATCTCAGTAGGATTACCAATTACACACATATATCATCACTTAATTCATGAAAAGCATTCATCAAACATATTGAAAATTGAATACATTATGCCATATCAATTAATAGAAATTTCAGCAGAGTTTCCTTTTACAATTTGGATATCCTAAGGTCACAAGCCCCTTCAAACAACTTAGCCAACATTCAAATAACATCATAAAACATCAAATATTGCATCATACAAGTCATAGAGTTCATTGAAATTCATAAGACAATATAATGCATATAATGGTAAAATGCTACCTTATACTTCCTTTTGCTTTTCCCATGAGTTTCAACTCTTTCAAACTCTTCCACAAGCTTTCTTGAACCCTAACACATAAACAATGGTCATAAGCCACTAGTTCATCAAGCTCATTCATTAAGTGTGTGTAAAACCCTTACGATCTCACTTTGTACTTCCTTTGGTTTCTCTTTGCATCAATACATGTTTTTAAGGTTTTGGACCATAGGAAATCTATTTTTGGGGTCAAAATTATGAAATTTCATCTCTATCCTTATCCCTAGTCTAATTGAAACTAAGCATGAAATGGGTGAATAAGAACTTGAGTTTACATGTTTTTATGTGAAGTACTCCTTGGTTCTATAATTCAGACCTCTTAACTCACTTAAAGATTCCTTAACCCAAGGTCTTGATGAAAGAGATCAAATTAATGAATAGGAACTTGAGTTTACTTGACCAACTTTGGTTAATTAAATGAATAATCCACTTAATCAATTAAATAAATTCCCTCCACATCCCTTGCAGTTGCAAATCACATCTCCTCAAGGGTACTTTGTCCAAAATGTTCCATAACTTTTATCGGTTCAAAATAACCCTTATCGATAAATTTTACCTGTACCGATTAATTATTTTTTCTAGAATTATCACTTAATTGGTATATGATTATTCTAAATTTACATATGGACTAAATTCATTATTTACATTCCAAAATATATCTATAGGGATCCACATCTTTTATATTCACCCGTCAATTTTATGCAGTTCACAAACTTTTTTTTTTGGATTAAAAATTGCTTTTGACCTTAAATTAGAATTATACATTTATACGAACTCAATTAGCTTTTAAAATATATTCCATAAAGTTTGGCTCATTGAGAACTTTGTTTTTATTGGATTTCCAAAATTGCCCTTGACTGAGGGCAAAATTATAATTTTTAATTCTTTTGAGGTTTTTTTGTAATTTTTTCCAGGTGCTTAATTGCAACACTTCTTCATTTTTGAGAACTAAATTGCACATAATTCTTTTCCCATGGGCTAAAATGAAATTTTTGCATTTTATTTCTCAATCTAGGAAATAACTGTTTTGCCCTTAAGTCAGGTCAAAAATGCAATTATTGATTCTTTCGAGGGCTTTCTCATAATTTTTCCCAAACACTAATTTTTTAATAATTCTTTTCATTAAACTTCAAATCGATCTATATTTCATCGTTGACCTCCCAGTGACACAATACTTATACTATTGTGCTCAGCTCGAGATGGACTTTCATTCAACTGGTATATTGCTCACTTTTTGACTTAGTCCTAGAATTAGTTCTTGTAAATGACCTTATGGAAAATTAATTCTAATTAAGGATCAAATATAGTCCCCTCTAAACACTGCATGGGAATTAATTCCTTTTAAGAAATGAGCATGTAACATCACCATCTCATTTCATGTCCCGTCTTTTTGTGCATTTTATGGCACATCGTAAAATTAAGGATATTATAGTAGGAATAAAGATCACAAGTGGAATACTTACCTATTTTTCCTTGATTTTTTTCCTTCCTTCTTTTCTCTTCATTTTCTTTGCTGCTTTAGACCAACTTTTCTCTTCTTTCCAAGGGTGTGTGTCATGCAAAGGGAGGAGGGATTATATAAAGTGACTTAACCATGGTTTTAGGCTTAGTTTGGTTACTTTTGGCTAAACTTAACTATTAAGTTTTGTAATTAAATAATAAACTAATCCCATATTATCACATGCTCAATAGGTGGCGCCTTGTGAGGAGCATTGCTATCCAAAATACTGCATATCTTTTTTAGTCCAGATACAACCTGTGTTAATTACTTTATACCCCGAACCTGTAAAATTACTTTTTTACAGTATTCAATTACTTTATGAGAAAAATATTAAAATAAATTTAAATATGTGTTTACTTTATTATAATGTCTCCTAGAATATCTGTACATAATTTTCCTTTTACTTTTTTAGCTTTTGTGGGGCCTACAGTACCTTTACTTTTGCAGTATAATTTATACTACATTTTGAAATCAAATTTCTTCTAAATTGATTCCATTAACTCTAATGCACTATTCCATGGGGTTTAATATGTCATATGTTTCAGTTTAACATAAATTAAATATTATGAAATTACCCCTGACCTAGGGCAAAAATGCGGATTTTCATTTAAGAAATTATGAAATGTCTTTTTTGTAATTCTCCCCAAGAACTAAAATGTAAGAAATTCTTACTCGAGACAAAAATGTAATTTTCATATTTTTATTTCCCTAACCCGATAAATAAGCTTCTTACCCTTTTTCATACTTATTATTGTATCTTAGATTTTATCATATTCTTTTACATTATACTACTTAGACATTTTAAGTATGTTATAATTAGAAACATATAAAAGAATCAAATTACACTTGAAGAAAAAAAAACAACTAAGTTTATAAAAAAAATAAGAAATTAATCAAAATGGCCATAAGGAGCATTGCTCTCTTTACTTCGTATTCTTAACGGGAACGACTCTTTTTTCTTTAAAAAAAAAGGTGAGATATATTTAAAAATTACAGGAAGCCACAATGTTAGACTAATTTTAAAAGTATATATTCTCTACCCATATAAATAAGTTGAATAATTAGAAACTATTGAATAACTAAATACCAATATCAATTTTGATATATATTTGAAAATTATAGGAAGCCACATGTTTACAAACTTATGAATAGTTGTGAAGAGTGAAACTTCTAGCCTTGGGCTATGTGCAATGCACAAGTCATAGATTTAATTATATTTAATGTAACGTCCGGCCGCTATTCGGGATTGATGACTGTCCCCATAAACCAACACAAACCCTTTCGGTGTGCTTTGTCCTCACTCACGCACCTCCTTCCCAGGAGGTTACCCATCCCTAAATTACTCCAGGTCAAGCACGCTTAACTGAGGAGTTCTTAAGGGATAGATTACTGAAAAAGTAGATACACCTTGTTGGTATAGGTAGTACCTATCAATTCCTTTAAGCTATCCTTAACCGTATAGTCTCATACCTATACAGTCTCTAGATCCTTCTCGTTCTGGTATGTATTCGATTCATTCATATGCCCTTCCCATTTAGAAGCCTGCCAGGAGCCGTTCCTTGTCGGTGCCTCATTACTTTATCCTCATTACTTTATCTGAGCCCCACTTTTCTTGCACCGGTGATTACTCCCCGCCCTCGTCAGCTCCTGGATGTCACATTTAAACTATTGAAATCAATGAAAAAGGGTTATGTCACTACAAGAATACAACAATTTTCTTATAGAAATTTCTAGTGCAGAGAAAGTGAGGAATTCTTACATCCATGATTTATATATATATATATCAATATTGATATATATATATTTAAAAATCACATGAAGTCACAATGTTTAGAAAGTTATGAATAGTTGTGATATGAATACTGCAAGTTCTAGTCTTGGGTTTTCTGCAATGCACAAGCCCTAGAACTAATTGTATTTCAAATATTGAAATATATGAAAATAGGTTATGCCACTATAAGAATACAACAATTTTCTTGCAGAAATTTCTCATTGATAGAAATTGAAGAATCCTTATGTTCATTCTCACAAATTGTCTTTGGAATAAGATTTTTCACATATATTTCTGACAGAACAAGGAAAATGAGAAAACAAAACCAAGAGAAAAGTGTGAGAAAAGTTGTGAGAAACATTAAGCGAAGTGATGGGAAAGTGGAACCATATTTCTTATGGAATAGATTCACGGAAGACACCAACAAAATATGAGTGAAAATAGGAGAACAAAAGAAATGAAATCTTTTCATGGCTTTATATCATGAGAATTTCTCACGGAGTTACATTCAGTGAGAAATAATTGCCTTAAAGGGAAAAATATATGTAGATGTAACTATCTCACGAATGTTAAAAGGTGTGAGAAACTTCTCACGACCTAGCAACCCATGAGAAATTCATACTCAGATAACAAGGAAAACAAAGCTAGTAGTTGTTTAGTTTTCTCATGGTTATTGAGAACATTCTCACATCATATGAAAGATGAGCTTTAAAAAAAAAATGTTTTAAAGCTCTGTTGTCTTTGAGAATTCTTAGATAAAAGGGTTAAAGGGCAAAACTATTGCAAAAGTATTTCCTAAGGAGCTATGGGCACTCTAAACAAACTTTTGAAGTAATGTTGCTCACTATGTTTTAAATTGGAGCAATGTCACTATACATTAACAAACCTCATAAATGGTTGTTAAGTATACATGTTGCTTTATCTCCCTTGATTAACGATCAATGTTATGAGTCTGGTAGTGTAGGGAGACATTGCTCTGATTTTGAAACATAATGAGCAACATTGTTCTAGAAGTTTGTTTAGGGTGCCTATAACTCCTTGGGAAATACTTCTGGGTAGTTTTGCCCTTTAATCCAAGATTAAAAAAAAAAAGCATGGTCAATGTTTATTAAGTTTTCAAAATAATAGTGCTTTATCATTAATATATCATAATTTCATATTTTGAGAAGAGTTGAATAGCCTTAAATGCATCCTTTGCAATGCACTCAGATGGCAAGTATGGGAATCTAGCCCCTATTATCTTCAAGATCCTAAACACCCACTTATTGCTTGCCTATAAATTGAGCCAAATAATGCTAGCTTCCATATATTCCACCATCACAATCTAATTAAGTCTAGGTCAACTTTACCTAGTAAATTAAGAGTTATTGAATTCCAAAAAATGAAGACTAGTGCTTATCAGCAAGACTTCTTGATGCTCAAACCCACATATGGAACAACATCTTCAACTTTATAAACTCAATGTCCCTCAAATATGCAATTGACTTAAACATCCCTAACATTGTTTGAAGGGAAAATATTAGTTGGTCATGAGTTTGCCATACTTGTGAATGAAACTCTTTCCAATTTTATCTCTTCCCTGTAGGAATTTATTTTCCATATTCACTTATGTTCTAATTATATAATCTATATTCAACCAAACCCTTAATCATCAATGTTGGATTTTGTGAGTTGGTCTGCCCTTGATGGGCTAAGCTGATCCCTATAAGCCCATTGATAACCATTGAATGGGTCAATTAATTAATTAATATAAATTCATGGGCTATGGAATTTATGAAAAAATATTTTTAATGACCATAAACCAAAGGCTTCCTATTCTCTTGTTCTCTCTAATACATTTTCTTGTTCTCTTCACTGTGTGTGTAAATAAAAATTCTCCCTTCTCTAACGGTGCCATTTTTGTGAACAAAAGGCTAGTTTTCATCTGTAATTCTGATCCAAGCTATGTGTAATGGAAGTTAGAGAAAATCACTAAATAATCAGGAAAGAGGCAATGAAAATTTTAGCTAAATTAGTAATTGATCTCATTCCCTACCCTCAATTCTATAATGGGAACACTAGAAAATATGACAGAGGACATAGCTCAACTGGTTGGGGATAGTGCTAGGGTAACTTATAGTCTCAAGTTCACTTGCGCTTCTCAAGCTTCCTTACATTGACTAGTTTTCACATATGCCCAAAGAACTTCTTTTTTCTCAATGTTTCACAAATTTAAAATGTCAAATATTTCATGAAACAAAGCATCTTTTCTTCATTTCCTTTCCTTATATATGTGCCAATACAAACTTTCGACATTGTAGCTAGCGTTTGGCACACCAACTGACAGGCCAAAAGTCTTAATAACCAAAGCATCCTTTCCATGTACTCTCCATTCAATAGGACTTTACCATTAATCAATGTTATGAGAATCATACCAATCAATTGAATCAATCAAGGGACTAATTTAAGGATCACTAATCGGACCATGAGCAAACCTATCATGATTGAATTAATATACTTTCAATATTATATATTAGATATTATGTAAGAAGTGATATTTTGTGAAATATTATTTTATTAGCACATAATATTTATAGAAAAAATTATTTTTAAGCTTAAATTTAAACCAAATTATTTGTTAATTAACTATGTTTCATAATAATTAAAAAGAATTACGATGGATTCATGCATAGTTGAAATTGTAGAAGGAGGGATTAATTGAGTTCAAATCCTTCACAACATGCATGTCACTTAGAAAAAAAAAAGATTAAAAACAAGTGGAGAAAAGGCAAGAGTCTTCAAACTTTTCTGTTGTTGTAATAGATGGGTTTTGTCTTTTAGCAAAGATGAGAGGCATGTGAACATTTCCCGTTGAATGGTAAGGATTAAGACATGGGAAGTCCTACATCAATTGTAATATCAAGGAACTAGGATGAGAGCCCTCTATATAAGGGAGAGAAGCTGCCACCATGACTTTCAATACTTCCTTTACATCTAAATATATTGTTAGGAAAATTCCAAAAAAATAGCAAGCAAACAACTTAATACCAAAAACAATACAAAATTTTGCCTAAACCCAATTAAGTGCTATGCTTGCAAATTGAAAATAAAGTTTGGGATGGAAATGTCATATTTACCCTTATTAGGTTTCCTTCAATCTCTCACACACATGCTTTCTTTCTCTCACACACCTTCACCTCTATCGCTTCCTCTAAAACCTCACCGTCACCTTCTCTTCCTCCTCTCGGCATACCTTTTCTTTATCTTCTACCTTTTGACTCCTACCTTGATTTAGGATCCCACACAGAATAAGTCCACAAAATAGCCACTACATCTCATACTATGTGGCCAAAACTAGGCTTTTCTCCTTCATTTTCCTTATATAAAGGGATTATTGGCTAATTGTAGAATTAAAAGCAAGTTATGTTACATTCCCTTATAAAGGTATTATTAGTTAACTTATTTGTCAATGGGTTAAAATAGAGCATAAACTTCGAGTAGGAAGGTTACAACCTCAGGAGATCCCGGAGTAGAAGTAGGATGATATATCCATGTGTTTTATGATGGGGTTACCAAGAAGCCCTTTAAGTCATGATATGATATGGGTGATTTTTGATAGACTAACGAAGTCAGCCTATTTCCTATCGATTAAGAAACTATTACAATGGAGAAGCTGGCTCAATTGTATATGAATGAGATTGTAAGGCTGCATGGAGTTCCCAAGAGTAATATATCAAATAAAGACTTGCAGCTTACATCAAAGTTTTGGAGGTCCCTTTAAGATGCTATGGGAACGAGATTGAATTTCAGCACTGCATATCATCCTCAATCATATGGGTTAACTACTGGAGATTGTTCCCTAGGCCAATTATTGTATTATAACGTTGTACTTCATGAAAAAAGAAGGTTTTTTTCCCCTTTTATTACATTATTATATTGTTTTCATGTTTATCTTTATAATAATAATCTCCTTAGATAAATCATTTTATTCTAAATGTCTCTAGTCAATCATCTTTGTAGAAACAATAATGAATTAACGCTAGTGTGATTTTAATTGATAATTATGTGATAATTATATATTAAGATACAAATCATAATCATAAGCTCCTGTTAGGAAATAGGTCCTGGATCGACCCATCATAAAATAGTTGTATGGATTAAGTCATAAGCATATATCATATATAATCATGTTATTAAGCCCTCAAACCTGAGATCACCATGGCTTCCTACATGGGGAACACTATACTTTGGCATAGTCAAAAGTCACATTTAATTGAGAGATCATAAAGGTTATGATCGGGCATAGTAGAACTCGTGTGAAGAAAGATGAATGATCAAGATGGAATTTGTCCCTCTAATTAATGGAGAGATATATCTGGACCCCTCAATGAGTGAGACTGAGAAATGTATGGCAGTGCTTGAATGGAAGAGTTTCCATATGTTCTGTCAGTCTGCTTGGAGATCGAGAAAGTGATGGTAGAGTAAGATAATAATTACGTTTCCATGCCTCATACTTGACCTATATATCATGAGACAAAATCGATGTGATCAGGTTATGTGATAGGTTACATCGGATCACTAATCTCATATGATTTAGGTAGTCACAATGTCTTGCTAGAGGTCACCTATGACTTATGGGTCTAATAGTATTATTAGCCCACTACCAACATCATATGGGCCCACATGGTTGCACACAAGAACGGGCCAAATAAAGCTAGAATATCCAGATTCATTAAATCTAAAATGTGTCTAGATTTAATGAATTTAACATTCAATTTAAGGTGATTAAATTATATATATATTTGATATATATATTATATAATTCGAAGTATATATATATGTTTGATATTATATATATTTGATATATTATATTATTTTGAAATATATATTATTTAAATTAATTCAAATGTATTAGTTTTAAATGTAATTCTATGTGATAGATTTAAATTTAAACTAAAATCTAAATTTGATTTATATGACAAATTCAATTTAGATTTGATTTTAGATATAGATTAGATAGTTAGTTTAGATTTAATCTATTAGATAGATTTAAATTTAAACTATTCCATTTAATTAATATTTGATTTAATTTAAAATTAAACAAATAGATAATCATATCTATATATTGATATAGACTAAGGATTATTATATATAGAATCAAGAGTGAGCTTCCACTCACCCTAGAGATTGAGCGACCGCACACTCACATAGAAAGAGTGTACGGATGAATAGAGGATGTACTGATGAACACAGAACGTACGAAAGTTTAGAAATTGAGGTGCTAGCACGCCATTTAAGTTAGACTCACCATTCGTGTAGATACTAGTAAAGGGAGCTGCTCAGACGTATTAGTTCTTGGGGTCCGACGAAATGAAAAGAATACCAAAGGGACACATCGGAGGTAAATTCTTCTTCTACATCTTAATTTAAGCAACATTGATGGATCCGTGGGAGGGATTTCAGTGGAGTTTTCTACTGCGTGTGTATTGAAATTCCCAACATAAACCGAAAGAACAATTCAAACTCTAGAGGACATGTTGTAAGCTTACGTGTTGGAACAAAAGAGCACTTGGGACAAGTACCTACCGTTGATTGAATTTTCCTATAACAATAATTATCACTCGAGTATGCAAATAGTACCCTATGAGGCTTTGTATGTCGGAAGTGTCAATCACCATTGTGCTGGGTTAAACTTGGTAAACTAAGTTTGTTGGGCCCTGACATTGTTGATCAAAATACTTGACAGATTGAAAGTATTCAACAAAAGCTTCTGACCTATCAAAGCTGACAAAAGAGTTTTGTTGACCAAAGGAAGAGACCTTTAGAGTTTAATGAGGAGATCATGTGTTTTTCAAGGTCACTCCCACTACAGGTGTTAGAAGATCAATTTGAGCAAAGAAACTAACTCCACAATACATGGGTCCTTTTCAAATCCCAGAATGAATTAAACCAGTGGTGTATCAGGTGGTGCTACCACCTAATCTACATGATGTCTTCCATGTGTCCTAACTCAAGATCTGTTACCCTGATCTGTCTCATATCATAGAAAATGAGGAAGTTCAGTTGTGAGAGGATCTAACTTTTGAGGTCTTGTCAAATGGAATGATTGACACAAAGGTAAAGCAAATGAGAAATAAGACCATCAAACTTGTGAAGGTACTTTAGAGTGGTTTGACATCAAGTGATGCTACTAGGTAGATAGAGGAATCCTTGTGAAAGAGGTACCTTTATCTTTTTTCTTGAGGTAAGTATTTGAAATTTTCAGGATGAAATTTTTAAAAAGAGGGGAGAATGTAACAACCCTCAAAGTATTGTCTTATACTTAGCCTTGAGCTAATGAGGAGTATAATTGTTGTTTTGTGCAACACCGGAGAGACTAGGATTGGAGGAAGAACCAAAATGGACCAAGTTGGAGAAAAGAGGCAAAAGCCAATCACACTAGAGCAAATAATAGGGCTGCCACAACAAGATACATGATGAGAAATGCAAATTCTTTAAGCAGAAAGGTCTCACACCGTGGTAAGCTTATTGTCCACAGCGACATGAGCTCCAAATTATGTTTAAATCAAAATACGTTTCAATTGACAAAAAGAAAGAAATCGAAGGAGAAGAAGAAGAGCTTTGCTAGGGTTTCCAATTTTCCGCTTTAGGATTAATTTTTGGACTCTAGAAGTTTCAATCTTGGTTGGTAAATGAATTTTGTTTTCTCTCCTCTATTTTCTGTGCATTTTTTATAAGATATTCACGGGGGTATGACTCCGTTTCATAATGGCATATGAGCTTGTAGTTGGTATCTACTATATATTTGGTTTGTGTAACGTATTATGTCAAGTAGTATGTTTGTAAGGTTTGTTGCTTGTAACCTTGTATCCTAGGTATATGTTATTGTTTGTGGTTGATGTATTATGTGGGGATTGTATGGAAACCAATTGATGTGATAGAATCCATGTTGGTCTTATTAGTATGCCATGTTATGTGGTTGTAGACCCCCAGTAAAAGTCAGAATATAGTTGTTTTATGTGCATCATGTCTTGTTATCCTGAAAATGTATGCTTGTGGTTAGTGTATTTGTGTGGTTGGTTGAGTGGGTATCACCCCACCGGCTACTTTGGGATTTTAGGGGGTCAAATTCTCCAAAAATGGTTTCCTAAGAATGAGATCACCCTAGACCTAATCCTTGAGGTATTTAGGACTTGGATAAGGTGTTGGTTTAGTGGTTGGTATTAAGATTTGGAATTGGGAGGCCTAAGTGCCAAGTTTTGGTAAGAAATTGACCATTTCGGTCTCGAACATTCAAAATCTCCATACGGAGATATTTTGAAGTGTACTTGGTGTCTATAGTTAGAATGGGAATAAAGTGACCAGTTGGAGCTGGAATCAAGTGAATCGGAAGTCAGAGTTGGGTTTTATTCGTGTCAGAGGTATGGGTTCTATTCGTGTCAGAGGTATGCTCAGGACATTAGCAAATTACTGATGGTATATTAGTTTAGAGCGCTGTGCATGCTAGTGTCTAGGTCGTGGCACCACACTGCTCTATTTCTTTTCAGGCAATAAGCTACCATGCCGTAGTAGCACTGTAGTAGGTCACAGTTCCATTCTCTATTTTCTTCTAAATGCTGCCATTTTGTCCTTTTTGGGTGTGTTTTTGGGATTTGATCTCTGGGGTGTTACATAAGCTTTGTTGTTACTTTGCATGGTGTTTCATAGAAAATGATAATAAATTGATTTATTCAATTAATGCATGTGAATTATTCTGATAGTCTCAAAATTGAAGGACATCTCTATGTTTGGGTGTGTTTTTGGGTTTTGATCTCTATGTTTGGTTGAGTTATTGATTAGAAGATTCTTTCCCAGATTGGGAGCTAGCTTCATCATGAAAGGACATCTGCAACATGTGAGCTATGCTTTGTATTAATGATTTGCTGACTTATTTTCCTCCTTTAAAATGAAGGCTTAGATTTAAAATTAGTGAATAAAATGATTATTATGGTTGAATGTGAAAAGGTAGGTTGATTGAGTAGTTTCTAGAAAGGTTTAGTTGGTAGAAGCCCAATGCAACAAGGTTGCCAAAGCATACCACAAATATGTCTTCTTCATTATCTCAACATATGAGGCTATATTTGTAAATTCCTTTGGGGTTATGGTGGGTCCCATTATTTGTCTTTCATATTTTAATTTAATCTTGTAGATTATTTAGGAAAAACATTGTTCAATCAAGCCATTCATATTGTTAAACGCATTGGAAGATGGCCACTCATCTTGGTGAGATCAATGCAACTGTTATAGTAATTGAAGAAAGCTTAAAGATTGCAGCTATGCAAGTAGACATTGCAAGGAAACTTAATCAGGAGAGAGAATCAATGCAAATTGCAGCTAAGACAAACTTGAACTAGGGGAATAATGTTCTATATCTTAATATTTTGTGAAAAATAGGGATTATAGAGTCGAGATAGCTTCTTTTATTGTAAATGTGCACTTCTACCAGGCAATTTCTTTTAAAACAATGTATAGTTTGTTGTAAACTTTAGGATACTTGAAATGTATAATTTCTTGGTCTATATATATGTATAAATGTGTTGATTTCAATTTCCTTATTATCTAAGTGCATTTACATGTTATAACTGTGTATTTATATAGGAAAATTGTGTATTTGCATGTTCCTTGATGTTCTTTACAATTTGTCACAAGAGTTGTCCATTTACCATAATTGATACCAAGTCATTTACATGTGATAACCATGTATTAGCAAGTTAAAGTTGTGTATTTGTAAGTGCTAGTAGGCTATTTATAAATTACAAACATGCTTCATATATTTTAACTAATATAATGTCATTTATATTCGATAATAATGTATTGACAAGTAAATATTGTGCATTTATAAGTGATACTAGCTTATTTGCAAATGCTTTTTGCATTTAGGGCTTATATCCCGATGGTCGACTGGGGTATCAATTGTTATGTCTAACTGATTTAATGTCATTTACATGTGATAATTATATATTTACAAGTTAATATCATGTATTTGCAAATAACTCTGAGTTATTTGTAAGTAGTTTTAGGATTGATGCTCATATCCCAATAGATGAACATCAGAAATGATGTTCAACCAATATATTAATTGTCATACCTATTTGATATAATGTCATTTACATGTGTTAATCATATATTTACAAGTGAATATTGTAATATCCCTAATTTTACTGGATATTATAAAATGCATAAATAAATAGGGAAAACCAAAATACATCAACAGATATGAGAAAGGGCAAAAAGGTTATTTTTCCATATTAGAACGAGAGAAGAGAAAATTATATTTTTGTCTTTGAAAAGAAAAATTTTATGCACTCTAGTCCCTTAAAATAAAGAATTCTATGCATTATAGTTCTTGGGGGAAATCACGAGAAAGGACCTAAAAGAATTAAAAATTATAATTTTTTCCAAGTTAAGGGCAATTTCATAATTATGAAAATTTCTTTCAAAATGGAGCTCACAATAAACTAGATCCAAAGGAATTCTGAGACTAATTGAGTTAATGTGAATTTATAATTAATGTCAAAAATCAAAAGTGATTATTTTATCGAAAAATGAGATTGTGGGCCCCACAAAAGTAATAAAGAGATAAGAATAGTATGTGGACCCCACACAAATGTATTTTGAGACAGGATAGTGAGTTTAGTCCAAAATTAAAATTAGAATAAACCTGTATCAATAAAGTGATAAAATATGACAAAAATATTTTATCGGTACAAGTAAAAAGTATATGACATGCTATATCTGGACCAAAAAAATTATGCAATATTTTAGCAAGACATTCCTCTCATATGGCGTGACCAGCAGCTAATTGGGATTACAAATAGAATTATTTAATTGATTTTTGGGAATTTCCTCATTAAAAGTAACTAAGGTTAATATGTAAATCAAGATTACTATTCACTCATTTGATATCTTTCCTCCAAGCCTTGAGTAAGAGTTCTAAGGAAGCTTAAGAGCTCTCAAATTGTAGAACCAAGAGGGTTTGTGGCACAAAGCAAAGAGAAAGAAAAGAGGAGAGAATTTGAAAGCAAGAAAGAAGACTTGGAGAATCAAGTAACTAAGTGAGTTTCTATGCCTTTAACTTGTGTTTCCAAGTGTTTTATGATAGTTTAATGGAGTCATCTTCTTCCTCTTGCTTACCATGAATTTCAGCCATGACATAGAGAGAGAGGGAGATCAGTTTTTGCACAATAAACTTAGGAAAAAGTTTAGACTAGTCACTAGAAGCAAGAATTCATGGATAGTTTGACGTATCTTGAAGCAAATCAATTTCTCTCATTTTCTCTCAAGTTTCAGCCAAACTAGGGTTTAAATTAGAGATGGAATTTCATTAATTTGATGCCAAAAATGGAATCCTTAGGTCCCAAATAGGTAAGAATAAGTGTTAGTTTCAAGAAAAGCTAAAAGGAAAACAATATGGAAATTTTGGGTCTTAGTGAAAAATTTGATTGAGCTTGAAGAACTAGTGGTTTATAACTTTATATTATGTTGTATTTAGGTTCAAGAATGTGGAAGGCTTAGGAAAAGGTGTATCAAGTGTGGAATGCAAAGGAATTCAAGAAGGTAGCATTCTTTTTATTATACGCATTATATTGTC
This sequence comes from Adenanthera pavonina, assembly GCA_026686845.1. Lineage (NCBI taxonomy): Eukaryota > Viridiplantae > Streptophyta > Magnoliopsida > Fabales > Fabaceae > Adenanthera > Adenanthera pavonina. The sequence goes on along the minus strand of JAIVEN010000005.1, from coordinate 19,176,851 downwards.
TTATAAATTTCTATGTACTCTATGACTTGTATGATGCCATATTTGATGTTTTGTGATGTTTCTTGAATATTAGCTAAGTTTTATGAAGGGACTTGTGACCTTAGGATGTCCAAATTGTGAAAGAAAACTCTACCAAAATTTTCATAAAATGTTATGGCATAATATGTTCAATGTACTTGTTAAATGTTTTTCATGGACTATGTGATTATATATGTGTGTAATTGGTAATACTATTGAGATTCAATAAATCTCACCCTTCCAAATGTTAATCATGTCTAGGAACAACCATGGCAAGATTACCAAAGAGGAGAAAGACAAGGAAAGACAAGTTGATGATTAAGTTACACTTGCATAAAATGATCCTTTATTATGAGTTTTTATTTAAATTCATATGGGTTATTATAAATCTGTATCTCCAAGTGAACATGTTCCTTTAGGTCTTATATAATGTATGTTATGATATGAGAACAAGTTATGGCCTTATAAATATTTTAGGGCTTTGAATTTACAATGTACATAGATATAAATGGTCATTTTGACCTTTTGCTAGTAATCCAACTACTCTTTAGATGTTTTGTTAGAGAATGAATAACTATTATATATATGTTTAGAAAGTAGACAGAAAGAGCTTTAAAATGGTCTAAAGACCACTCAATTTTAATGTGTGTATGATTTATTATGATTTTTTAAATTTAGTGCTAGAAAACTGGGTAAAAAGAAAATGACTAACTGAACAATCAATCTTCTTAAAATTTACTGTACTGATTGGCATAATCAATGTTTTGTTTCTTATTTTTCCCATGTAGACAATGTTGTAAGTTATTTTTAGAGACTTGAATCACTTGAATATAATTTTTTTTAGAATTAGTTATGAATTTTCAAAATTCGATCAGTAAAATGGAATTTACCAAATAAATAGTACCAAATTTATGAAAATTTTTGTTTTTAATATTTATGTGATTCAAGCTTCTAATCATGTATAAATGGACTATATTAAGGCTTAATACATGGGAAATGAGACTAAATGTAAGGTATTACAAATATCATCTATTTACAAGCAAATATCATGCATTTGCAAGAGACTCTAGGTTATTTGCAAGTACTTTTCAAATTTGGTGTTTATGTCCCAATGGTCAGCCGTTAAATCTGATGGTCAACAAGTGCTTCAATTGTCATGTCTAAATCATACAATGCCAATTACATGTGATAATCATGTATTTACATGTGAGTATTGTATATTTGCAAGTAACTCAGGGCTATTTGCAAGTACTTTTTAGATCTGTTGCTTATGTCCTAGTGGTTGACTAGTGCATTAATTGTCATGTTTAATTGAAACAATGTCATTTACAAGTGACAATTGTGTATTTACAAGTGAATATCATATATTTATAAGTTAATATCCTGTATTTGTAAGGATCTAGGCTATTTACAAGTGGTCAAGTGGTTTTGGGATCTGATGATTATGTGTCGATGATCGACCATTAAAAGTGATGGTTCACTAGTGAATCGTCTTGTCTAATTGATATAATGTCATTTACAAGTGATAATTGTGTATTTAAAAGTTACTATCATGTATTTGCAAGTGACTTCAGGCTACTTGCTAGGAGTTTTCAGATTTGGCATTTATATCCTGATGGTCAATCACAAAGGAGGCCTCCACTGGAACACCTTATCAAAACAACCTCCATTCTTGATCAATTTCTTTAACTACTAACTGAACACTGCCTAAATTCATTTCCTTAAACATAAGAGCAGTGGAAAAACACTTGAAAGGCACTAAAACAAGATGAAGCTATGGCCTGCTACAGTACCGCCATGGCTTTAGCCGGGCAATAAGGCTTGGCGTTGCCACCAAGTTACTGGAGTGGCAGCCCCAACATCATAATCACCATCAGCAAATTGCTAATTTTTCGGGCCAGTTTCTAATGCACATAACTTCTTGCTCCGACCTCCGATTGACCTGATTCTAATTTCTATAGATCACTCTTATCATTATCTAATCATGGCACCAATTTCACTTGAATCCAACTCCATTTGGAGATTCTAGATGCCTAACACTATTTTGACCACTTTTTGATCAAAATTCACAACTTATCACCTCCAATTGCCACTAGCGGCAAATGGACACCCAAGGACAATTCACTCAAGTCCTATTTAGCTCAACCAACTTGTTCAAGGAGGTTTTACCTCGAAGAAGCCTCTTCTCCGAGAATTGGCCCCCTTGAACCCTAAAATCACATAATGGGCTAAATGCCCAAAACTCACATACATAGCCCAAAACTACCTTTGGGCTTCCACATACAGCTGATTCGGCTCACAAACATACTCCCAACAATAATGACTCATATTGGGGTCCAAAACATCGTCACACATATCTAAACCATTTATGACACCTTTCCACATCTCACATACCATCTATCAATATCATATACCCATTAATATCATCCATACATCATTGCTATCATCCTATTATCACATAACATGTAGCCATTACTCACAGGACACGTATACCAATCTCATAATACTACATACCAACAATACTTCCCAAGAATACCCAGAACAGGTAATACACTTGCTACCATCCACTTGGCATAATATTACATAAACTAAATTACAACTGTAATTATACTTGTGATTCCCGTCTTGTGATTCCTGAAAATGAAGAGGCCTACAACTCTGTGGTCCTCTCTGAACTAGCACCAAAGTCTTCACCTAAAAGGTTAGTCATGGAGGGGGTGTGAGACAATGTCTTGGTAACCGGGGACAATCACACACATATATATACATAACTCATGAAATCTCATGAATGCAATATGAAATCAAATGCATGTCTCCCTAGCATATAGCTAAAACCACGAGTTGGAGTCATAACAGGACATTTCGTATAGGTAATTCCCTTCCAATAGTCAGTGAAGACTGATCCTGGGAAATCACTAAGCTCATCTCCCATTCATTCACTTGGTGAAAGGTAACACTAATGTTCAGATCGTGGTTCTCCTTCCCCTGGACCATCTCAAATTGGTAGTGATTTAAGGAAAGTGCAGTCCACTGCCACCTAATTCCCTTGGTCATGGGGGAGGATTTAGCGATAGGGATCCCATCCTTATCCTCCCTAATCATATATTATCATATCTTATATCATCGTATTATATCGTTATCACCACTCGATCTACTATATATCATAATCTCACAATGCCATATGGTGATGCTCATATCATCATATAATCATCATCATCATATGTCACAATGTCATACATGCATCATGTCATGTCACATCAACATCATCATCTCTAATCATCATCATAGTCATCATAATCATCATACCCTATGTGTCTAGCCATGTGCATATCACGATATATAGAAAACCGTACACACAAACACATCTATATTGTGGTATGAAAGAAACATGCATATATACACAAATATATATAATATCATATAATACATATAATACAATACAAACATCCAGTCACCTCAGGCTATCAACACCATGCATACAGGGGCTTAGGCAGCCTCCGGAGCATCCATCATGAGCTATATGCCTCCAATTGGCCAATCATCCACTATAATATCATAATACTTCCAATTAGTATAATGCACATATTAACCATAATTCACAATCCAACCATTCAAACTTAACCCATTGTTCCAAGAGCATTAACACCTCTCAATGAGCCTCGATTACATATTCTAACCATGATTATCCACATATATTTTAGATTTCACACACCTTTAATCAATTCCAACCTAGGGTTAGCTTAAATCACACATACACCCTCTAAAACTCATCCAAAACTTCCTAACACTACATAACACTTCTACAACACCAAATCAAGCATTTTAATCGGTGGATTCTTCCCCAAACTCAAAATCTAACATACTCCCACCAATTTCCAACCCACATCCAAAGAGAAAAGAGAGAAGAGGAAGTAAGATCAACTTACGAACCATTAATCAAGCTCCCTAGGTCTAGAAAACATCCACTTAAGTCAAATTTCGCGTGCCCTAGCAGAGCTTCTCTATCGCTCCCTCTATTCTTCCTTCATCTATCTGATTGAAATATTTTCGATTCTCGCCTTGGTGCTAGTGAGCTTGCCACTATGCCAATGTCCTTAGTCCAGATATTTTCCAAGTTGCCACACGTGTCTCACTGTGGCGACCCTACATCTCGCCATGGCGTGGCCCCTTCTTTGCCTTAAATGTTGAATTTCTCCCCTTTTGCTTCTTTCTCCAGTCCCATTTCCTCCAATCTTGCACATATCACAAGGTTACTTCATGTTAGCTCGGGACTATGTTCAGAGTAGTGTAATGAGGGTCATTACATCCACTGGTGGTTGACTAGTGCATCAACTACCATGCCTAACACCTACAATGTCATTTACATATGATAATCGTGTATTTATAAGTGAATATCATGTATTTACAAGTAAATATTGTGTATTTGCAAGTGACTCTGGATTAATTGCAAGTCATTTTGAGATTTGGTGCTTAATTGTCAATGGTCAACCAGTGCATGAATTGTCATGTCTAATTGATATAATGTCATTTATATGTGATAATAGTATATCTACAAGTGAATATCATGTATTTGCAAGTGACTTTAAGCTATTTATAAGTGGTTTCCAAAAAAGTTACCATCATTACAAAGTCACCAGGGAAGTTGCCACCACTTATCACCTCCACCTGAAAAGTCGCTAGTGCCAAAAACTGCCACTGGAAAGTTGTCAGAGAAAGCTGCCGTCATAGGTAACCTCCACCAGAAAAGTCACCGGCATTAGAAAAGTTACTGTCACCAAAAACCCCCATTGAAAAAGTAGTTGGAGGAAGGAGGGAGAGCATTTTTGTCTTTTCAATTCAACTGTAAAATTTCATTTTAACGCCTAGGTACCAAATTGAAATTAGAGCAAATTTTGTAACTTTTTTTGTGTTATCTTGTTTCCTTGATATTTATTAGGAATTTTCCCTATATTGTTTCATTTTGTCCTAAATATATTTTTTTTATTAGAATATTATGTAATATTTATTACAAATTATAAAAAATATCCCTACTTAATTTATCTCAAAGTGTTTTAGAAAAAGAAAATAGATTCTGACCACTCTTTTACCTCTCACCATTATGAAGATTGACTTTTAAAGATTGCGTTTTTTACAAAAATTAAGGTTATTAACTAATTTTAACTTCCACTCTAATCCACATGATTTAATTAAAGAGGTCTCATATTAAAGATCGGACGGAGTATTATTTTTTTGCTTCTAAATTTTATTCATGATTTAAGAAAATATTATTATTTGAAATTAACCTTCCTTCAAAATATCATTTTGAAGTGGAGTAGTAACATCAAGCAAGATAGGTTTAATCAACAAATTAAGTTATATGTTTGAAATCTGCTGTTGCTTGAGGAGTATGTCACATTTGAAGACCAAAATAGACAAAAAATTAAAATTTGATTAAAAAAAGTCCCTTTGAGTTACTATTAATTTGGTAACCCTTGATTTTTTACTGAATTTTGAAAATTTATTACTAATTTTGCAAAAATTATTTTGAGATATTTCAAATTTCTACTTGTAGCTCTTGAAGTATTCTACAAAGAAAAAATATTCAATTGGAAATTTATTAGACCAAACAATACAATTTATTAATCAAAATTTACTATTTATTTGGTCAATGAATTTTCCAAATTTTGACACGTTCTCTTAAAAATTCCATAATTTAAATTATACTTAACCAAATAGGGTTAATTTAGTCTTAAAGTTTAGGACTTCTTTGTCATAATAACATCAATTATTCATTATAATTCATTATTTTTTTCCTAAGTCATTTCCTTTACTAGACATAGGAACATAATATTGATCTTTTTCTACTATACACTCAGTAATAATTAAATAAATGCTATAAATGATTAAGCCAACACATGGATCACTCCAAAACAGACTTTTATATATCAATAATGATGTCAAATACATTATACAACATATCATTATCCATAATTTAAATTACATAATTTCCTAAAAAATTTCCGAAATAACATTATAGCAATAATTCTAGGTCTTCATTGCTCCAACACTTTTTCTATCTCCTTTATATGGCTTGGACCTATTTATGGTTAAAGATTATGGAAAGTGGGATTTGGGTAAATCTCAATCGCATCATTATCTCTTTTTAACATAATATTATTTAAGTAATTGGCATAAAAACATGATTTCACAAAGTTGTCATAACATTTAGGATCAAAGCAAGTTCTTGTCATATTCATATATATTTTTCAACATTCAAACATATTCGTGCATGCTCATATCATGTTATAAGCAAAATCATGACTTTGGTCTAAACATAAACACTTTCAAACTACTAAAACATGTTTTTCATAATCATGGCAACCTGAAACTAAATCAAACCAACTATCTCAAAATAAAATACAAGAATAGGGAAAGATGCTACCTTGAAGAACTCCCTAGCTTTCTTGTCTAGCTTCCCTTCCTTCCTTCCTTCTCACATACTCTCTCCTCTCTTTCTATGCTAGTCAGCGCCATGTTTGGTGTGAGGTATGAGAGAAGGAGAGCTTGGCTATTTATAGGCAAAGGCAATGAATTTTAATCATCAATCTTCTCTTTAATCCAGGGATCTATAATTTTTTACTATCCCTTTTTTTCCATGGTGTTCAGTTATCTATCATATGCATACGCCTTTCTTTTCCCTTCCATTTTTGTTCTTGACATGGTGTCCACATTACATTTAAACACATACTCCTTCTCTTCCTTTCTTCCTCATTCTTTGCATGTTCATTTTCTATCCACACAATTGATGCCACCATCATGGGTTTTCTTTTTTTTTTTTCTAATACAAAGGGCAAGAACAAGTCTTGAAGAAAGAAAACCTAGACTAGAAAGATAGGTATAGGCTCTCCATTTGGAGTTTATCAAACTCATAAAAGTCTTGGCATTCACCAAGAATTTGCATGAGGATTCTAATGTATTTATTACTACTATAGGCATTTTGGGTACGCATGATTGAGGTGATCAACTAAAGCTTTGACATCTAATCTCATATTTGTTACCATCATAGGGAAAGCCCTTTGAGCAACGCCTCTATAATTCCAAAAACAAAAAATCATGGATAAGACATAAAAGTACACAGGCGATCGATAGGATGGATATTCATTAATCCATAGTCTCAAGGTCTGTTGGAAGAGGTAGTGATTGGGATAAACCCATCATGACCATTCTGTTTGAGGAGCGAGACATGTAAGCTTTGAGATTCGATTGTGGGAGAAAGGGAACAATATCAAATGGTTTTTGGGGCAGACCATGGGAAGGATTTGGGTCAACTCGATCCGGTGTTGAGACTGTAATTAATGCTCCAGCCCATTTCGGCCCTATTGTAACTTGGTTTTCAGTCCCATTTGGTTTACAGGGTTTGTTCTCTACAATTATTACTGTCGAGCCTCCTTGGTGGATATTACCACTCACTACATAATGTTGTCCCTAGCCCAAATTCTTACTAAGCTCTTGACCTTTGCCCATTCTTCAGCCCATTAACAAAATTGTTGTTGCCCACTGTAGTGCAGTGCCCTTCTCTATGATTGCCAGGCCTAATGGCCTTTTTGCCTTTAACATTGAAATAAGGTTTAGCATGACTTTCATTAATTGTACTAGGCCTTTTTGCCTTTAACATTGAAATAAGGTTTAGCATGACTTTCATTAATTGTACTCTTGCCTTTACTCCTCTGTCCTCCTTTCTTTGTTGCCCGATGGAAACTTCCAACTTCAGGAACACTTGCAGATCCTTTCCCAACTCCACTCTTTGTTGCCTTATCTTCAAAGGTGGAACTATCGACAAAAATTGTTTCATTCACTTCATCATCGAGCCCTCACCATCATTGGGTTTTCTAGTCCATCTTGTTGCTTCCTACACAATTAGACCTTAGTTGGAAGAAAGAGGCCCAATTAGATGCTTTGATTATTTTTAGGGTTAGCTGATGTGTTTTGGTCCAATAAAATTTTTCACATATTTTTGAGTTTGGTTAAATAATTTAAGTCTATTAAAAATTGTTCTAACATTTTTGGGCTTATGAATAGTATAACCAACCCATAACTACCTCTTCCTTTTGTATTTATTTTAAAATTATCATAACCAACTCTTAAATTTAACCATAAAATGGTCTTGGGCTTTATTATTTTATTGGGCACCCAATCAATCATGGGTGGTCCCAATATTTCCAACAACAATGTCCATGAACTTTTTCTTCCACCTACATAAACATGCAAGCCACTGAATGAAGTGGGGTTTTTATGTTTGAATCCTTTTTCTCTATCACCATGTCCTTGTCTAAAATGCCAATAATGTGAGGAGTTCAAATCCTTTATAGAAAATAATTTACTGCATATTATATATTTTGTATGAAAGAGATCGAGAGAAAAAATTGAGATGTGTATAAAATAAACAGAAAGAACCACATTTCCACTTGTTGGTATTACTCTCTTTCCGACATCATTACACTATTATTGTGGATGATCCAAACTATAATGCAACTGCTTGTTGGTTCAAGTAGATGAAAGTAATGTGAACCCAAAATTATTTATGTGGATTCAGGCCCACAAAAGATAAAAAGATAGAACGAAGATAAGTAGCTCGAGTTCACTTTAATTAAAATTTGAGGTTGTTTTGTTTAGCAAAAAAATAAAATAAAATTTGAGGTTGTTTTTGTAAAGTAGAATTGATTGACGAGTTTTTGAAAAATTGACTTTTTTTGGTAACGAAAAATTGACGTTTTAATTGAACACTACTTTATTAATTTTTAATATAAATGCATAGATTTAGTGATTTTACATGCATCAAAGTTAATTTTCTCTTTAGTGAAAGTTACACCACCACACCATGTCACTATTTTATGAGATCGTCATTAAAAAAATAGATTTTCTCTTAAAATAAATTCTCTTAAAACCTAATCGTGGAAGAGTAAATATTTTGTTTATTAAGTTTTTTTGTATTGGCTAAGCATGTTGATAGAGTACGCTTGAGGCATGAAACGTTGAGGGTCCTTGGACAAATTGTAAAGTATAAAAAGGAAGCTTCATCACTTAGAAAATCAAGCTTGGGAGGCTAAAGTTCCATTGCAAGGCATGGATGATCCAGCCCAAGAAGTCCAAAAAGCTTGATTATGTTCTCTTCCTTACAAGTTACAGATCCAAGCTCAAAGAGAGCCCATTTAGAGGAGATTACTTAAGTGATCATGTGCCATTCATGTGATCAACTAAAAAGGAATCTTCTTTATTCTATTTTATTTAGAATTTTCGTTTTTTATTATTTAATTTTCAGAAATAAGGCATATGGTCAAAGATTGTCTTGGATATTAAGTTTTGATTATTTTCTAATTTTTAAATATTAGGTTCTAGAGTTTTCTATTAGTTAAAGTATGAAAGGTACCACCTTTTGATTGATTTGAGGAATATTTTATTTCCTTTTTCATTTAGATTGTGGTATTTCTTTAGGATTTATTAGATTTGATTATTTTATTTATTTTCATTGTAATTTTTGTTTTTAATTTTAGCCTAGAGTTTTAGTTGCCTTATTCATTTATATAAGGAGCCACCTATGTACTTTGAAAGAAGACAGATTAATAAGAATTAATTTTTAGAATTTATGTTCTTTTCTTGTGAGTTTTTCTCTTGTATTCCTTGTGTTCTTGAGAGAATTCTTAAACTTATCAAAGGAGTGCTTTTCCTTTGTGGCGTCCCAAGACTAGGGTTCTAAGAGACGGGTTCTCTTAAGGTCTTATCCCATTGACCAACATATCTTTCCTATTTTCTTGTCATTTTCGTTCATAATTATTATCCTATTTTTTCTAGTTTAACGTGTTCATCTATCTTGTGTTTTCTCGTTATTTTGTGTTTCCTATTTGATTCTGGCACGATCCGTAGTTCATTCTGAGTTATTGGAGGTTCAATCGGACGAGTTCCACTTGGGTTTTTCATCATTTGGTATCAGAGCTCCAGTTTGCTAGTTTCAAGGTTGCTTCTTTCTTCTGTCCAAATTTGTTCTTGTGCTTCTTTTCTATTTTTTGTGGCGTGATTCTTCTCACTTTGTGTCTCTTATGTGTGGCATCTTCATAAGTTGTTTGTTCTTGTTATCTTTTTGTTGGATCATCTGTTCCTTGTGACTTATTCCTATTTCTTGTTGTCTTCTGTCCAGATTTGAAGTTTTCTAAAAAAAAAATTCGAATTATTTTGTTGTTGCAATTTTCAATAGTGTCCAGAAAGTTTGAATTTGTGTGTGTCCAATTTAAAAAAAAAATTGAAAAAAAAAATTATTAGCTACTGTTAAAAAAAAAAAGAAGAAGAAGAAGAAGAAGAGAAAGAGAAGCAGCTCAAAAAAAAATAAAAAAAAATTTCAAAAAAAAATAGAAATTTATTGCTGGACCTTTCAGATTTGCTATATCAATCAACTAGTTGATGGTCAAGATAAAATCTTTCTTGATTGATTGCTTGCTTTCCTAATTCATATAGTTTCCTATTTTATTGAGTGGACTGCAAGTTGAAAAAAAAAAGTTGGTTCTTTTGTTTTTCTTGCTCTTCAAGTCACATTGGAAATTACTAAATTCAACAAACTTGATTGGCAAGCTTCAAACTCTTGTGTGGATTGCTACTTTCCTAATCTTATTTCCTTTTCTTGTTTCCTAATTTATCATTGTGCTGGAACTTGTTTCCTTTTTCTTCTATTGTTCTACCTTCCTTTTCTCTTCTTTCTTAGTTTCCTAAATTGTTCATTTTGATTTTCCTTGCTTTATTTGTTGGCTATCCAGATTTCTTTCCTTGTCTTTCTTTCTTGTTTTTCACGCCACTTCTCCAGAATCTTTCATTCATGTTGTTCAATTTCTTTCCTAATTTGTGCTACAGTTATTCCATCTCTTTTGGTCTCATTTTATGCACGAATTTTAGTTGAGTTTTTGGTCCCCAATTTGATTCTTTGAAACTTGAATTTTGGGCTTTAGCTTTGTGTCACCACTAATTTTTACATCCCCTCCCTTTTGATTTGCTAGAGTTGAATTAAGAACACTAAAGAGAGCTAGTTGAGTGATAAAAGGCAAGAGTGTTTGACATCATTAAAAAAGCCAATTTTTTTGTGTAAAACACGAGTGCTTATAAAATTTTTGAGTGGAAACACGTGAGAAGAGTGTGTGAGGTCGTTATTTCTTTTCTCTTTACTTTACACTACTAAACTTTCAGATTTTAAATATGGCTGTTAGAGAATTTGATCTTAGGTCTTATTAAGGACTGTTAATGGTCAAATTGAGAAGGTGAATGCAAAATTGGATCGCATTGAATCTCTTTCTAAAACTAAACCAAGGCGTGATCCAAAGGTTTCTGTTCACATGGATGTTCTTAGCAACATCAAATCAAAGATCCTATTGTTCCATGGTGAGAAAGATCTTAATGTTTACTTGGAGTGGGAAAGAAGAGCTGAACAAGCATTTGGATGTTATAACTACTCTGACCTAGAGAAGGTGCAATGTGCTTACCTTCGATTTAGTAAAAAGGTTGCTGCTTCGTGGAAACAAATTGAATGCCTACATATTGTTAAAGGAAAGCCTTCTATTGCAACATGGAGTGAAATGAAAATGGTCATGAGGAAAAAGTTTGCATCATCTCATGAACAACACCCTCCCAAAGTTAAGAATGTTAATGAACACTGTGAAGAGGTGCAAGTTTTGGTAGTTCAAGATTCATGTGATTCCCACTTGGAGAGAGTTGATCAAACGGTTGAAGAAGTTGCTGCATTGACAGAGGTTGTTGAGACTAGAGAGTTATTTATGCCTAAAGGTATGTCTAATTCTCAAACCTCTTCTGATGATATCTCTTGTGCTGAAGTAGATGATTTATGATGTGTTGAGCTTGAGAATCCCAATATGTTTAATGGTATTGATTGTGTTAAGGGGATTGATAATAATATTTGCTAAATCTTGAGGAGAAAATTGTGTTAGGCATTGATGAGTTAGATAACTTTGATGATTCTAGTTGTGCTTCTAGTGTGCAAATTGAAAATAATGTTGTATTACAATTAGAAAGTGAATTTTATGATGCTGCTTATGCTTATGAGGAAAATTATCATTATTTGCATCCTTTAGTTGAAAATCATGATTCATATGTTGTTAATGATTTGATGGATAATTATGTGGATAATAACATGCTAGCTTCTAGTAGCACTAATGATGTGATTCCCTTTGAAATTGGTTCTTGTGATTGTATTGATGAGATTGAGTATATTGACATGGTGATTAGAGACCTTGATTGTGTTGATTTGAATACACATGTTAGAAACTATTCTTTGGTTTTGGAAAAAGCCCTTGAACCATTGTCATGTATTCATTTGAATGAAATTTGTGAGAGAATGAGGAGTGAGCTTAAGAGGACAAATAAAAGAGAGAAAAGCATGAGTGAGAAAAAAAAGAGCCACAAGAGAAAAAAAGTCCAGAAAAATGCAAAGAATGCAAAGAGAGTGAGTGATAAGAAAAGTGAGAAAAGAAAGAAAAAGAGGAAGAAAAAGAGAGAAAAGAGAAATGAGAGAGAGCAAAAAGATAAGAGTTGGAAGATAATTGAGAGTTGTTTGAGAGAAAGTGAGGTGAAGCTTAGTTTCACTAAACTTCTTCCCTCTTCTTTTGTTCCTTCACTTTATCTTCTTTGTCCTTCTTACTTAGTTTCTGAGTTTTGTAGTTTATTTCGTCCCTCTTTGTGTTATGAAACCTTAGCTTCTCGAGTCCAATGTGATAACATGTTCATTTGATAGCTTAGTGTCTCATGAGATATGTGTTTCTTTCTTTGCTGCTTGTGTGTTTCATAAGTCATGTGTTTTCATGCTCCATTGTTGGCATGTCGTCCCATCTTATCCATGTAAGTCTATTATGTTCCATTCTCTTTCTACTTCATTCTCATCTTCTTGTTTTATGTTAGTATATGTCCATTTAGATATTACATCTCCATATTTATTCTATCATTACGCATCATTTATATTTGTTAAATTTGTCCGGTTTTTGAATTTAATGAATTATATCCAAATCTGTCCAGATTTCTTCTCATATGATCATTGTACCACCTCAGTCACTTTTCAGTCTTTTTCTGTCATGTTTTGTGCTTGTTTTATCCTTCATATTTTCCCTAACCCTTTGGTTCCATTTGAGTCTAGTTGTATCGAGTTTGTGTCTAGTTCTTTGTGGCAGGATATTGATGAGGTTGATATAAAGAAAGATTCCAACTTTTGTGCACCAATGCATGAAAATAAGTCCCTTGTTCAAAATCATGGTTGGAAGATTTATGATCCTGGAGATTGGTTGCAAAAGCTTAGAGAAACATTTAAAACAGATTTGCGACCAAGGGAGAATATTGTCTTCCAAGTTTATGTGAAGATCAAAGCCACAAAGCATCAATTAAGCCTGAAAGGTAATTATACTCATTATTATCTATTTGATGCTTTTAATTGTTCCCTTTATTTCCATAAAGATTACGGAGATTCGAGGACGAATCCTTTCGAGGAGGGAGGGAATGATAGAGTACGCTTGAGGCATGAAACGTTGAGGGTCCTTGGACAAATTGTAAAGCATAAAAAGGAAGCTTCATCACTTAGAAATCAAGCTTGGGAGGCTAAAGTTCCATTGCAAGGCATGGATGATCCAACCCAAGAAGTCCAAAAAGTTTGATTATGTTCTCTTCCTTGCAAGTTACAGATCCAAACCCAAAGAGAGTCCATTTAGAGGAGATTACTTAAGTGATCATGTGCCACTCATGTGATCAACTAAAAAGGAATCTTCTTTATTCTATTTTATTTAGAATTTTCATTTTTTATTATTTAATTTTCAGAAATAAGACATATGGTCAAAGATTGTCTTGGATATTAAGTTTTGATTATTTCCTAATTTTTAAATATTAGGTTCTAGAATTTTCTATTAGTTAAAGTAATAAAGGTACCACCTTTTGATTGATTTGAGGAATATTTTATTTCATTTTTCATTTAGATTGCGGTATCTCTTTAGGATTGATTAGATTTGATTATTTTATTTATTTTCATTGTAATTTTCATTTTTAATTTTACCCTAGAGTTTTAGTTGCCTTATTCATTTATATAAGGAGCCACCTACGTACTTTGAAAGAAGACAAATTAATAAGAATGAATTTTTAGAACTTATGTTCTTTTCTTGTGAGTTTTTCTCTTGTATCCCTTGTGTTCTTGAGAGAATTTTTAGACTTATCAAATGAGTGGTTTTCCTTTGTGGTGTCCCAAGGCTAGGGTTCTAAGAGACATTCTCTCTTAGGGTCTTATCCCGTTGACCAACATATCTTTCCTATTTTCTTGTCATTTTCGTTCATAATTATTATCCTATTTTTTCTGGTTTAACGTGTTCATCTATCTTATGTTTTCTTGTTATTTCGTGTGTTCTATTTGATTCTAGCACGATCCGTGGCTCATTCCGAGTTATTGGAGCTTCAATCGAACGAGTTCCGCTTGGGTCTTTCATCACATGTATAATCACTTTTAAAATGAGGAAAAATTTATTTATTCCTTATAATCAAATATAAATAATTAATTTTTTAAGTGCATAATAAGAAGAATTTTTTAAGCAAAACCATCATCTCTTAAAATAATACTTTAGATAGAGAGATATGGGATTCAAAGTTTCAAACTATCTTAAAATAACCAAGAAAAATATATAATATCTAAATAGATATAATATATTTTAAGTTAAACCATCCATTTTTTTTTAGTTATGTTGATTTCTTCCATAAATGTTATTACCCATTAATAAAAATCCATAATTAATGACAATAAAAATTTATATTTATATAAGAATTTAGGTCAACTGACCTTCATCATCTAAAAATGGAGTCCATCACTTATTTAATACGTCCTTGTTTACTTCAATAATTTAAAGAATAAATTTTATATATTGAAACATTGTCTATGAATCATGAATTTAGTTGATCAAGTCTATAGGAATTTTAAAACCTTCAAAACCAATTAAAGTGGCAAGTGATATCTTTGTTTTACTCTTTTTGATGCTATTTATAAGAAAAAAAAATATTTTATGAGTATTAAGAAAAATAATTTTAATTAACTAAAATTAATTAATTTGTATCACATTCTAAATTTCTTCTAAAATTAATTTTACTTAATTTAATATTAATTTCAATTATTAATATATTTAATACAGTATTAACTCTTTTTTTAAGAGCCTTAATTATGATAATTTAAACAAAAATAAGTATCATTAATTTCTTTTTGTCATATATTTATTATCATTGAAAAAAAATATTTTTTTTTTAAATCCAAGAAAGCTTTTTATCGATCCCAGCAAGAAAGACGAAACTTGTGATAACCTACTATTTCAAAGCTTTCCTTAACTGATCACATTACCTGCTGCAACTAATCTCATGGGAAAAAGAGCTCGTTGTCACCGGAAAGTTCCCTGTATCGCGTCGGAGAAATGTCAATCTCAATTAGATTGTCTTCCTCAAACTGAATCTCCAAGCCTCTCGCCTCACCACAGCCCTTTATATCTATCTCAATTAACCCTTCTCCGTCTTCTTCATATCTGAAGCAAATGTTCTCCGGCCAATTCCCTTTTGGCGGGAACCCACCGGCCGACGAACTATCCGAATCCGATTCCAGGTAATACAGTGACAACGGCGGGTAACCCGGAATCCCAAATCGGGTAGCCATTTCGTCATTTGGATCTTCCTTTCCCTCTTCTTCACCTTCATACTCTTCGTATATCACTTCCAATGGCGCTTTCACATTCCACTCCGTGAAAGACTCTTCCAAACATGAATTTGAGCTGAAACCCACCTCCATTTCAAATCTCATATTCCGGTGGCCGGTAATCCATGGATGAACTTGCTCGACGGAATTCGCTTCTGATTTGATGGAATTCTTTTCATTCTCTTCTTCCTTGATTCCCGTGTTTTCTTCGTATTTGCCTTCCAATGGCGCCGTCACATTCCATTCAGAGAAAGACTCTTCGATGCACGAATTTGAGCTGAAATCCATCACTGAATGGGATTTTATCTTCCCATGGCCGGTGATCAATTGAGGAACTTGCTCGAGGGGATTCGTTTTCTCTGGTTCATTGGAATTCGTTTCCTCGTCTTCCTTACTTCTTCCTCTGTTTTCTTCGCTGATAATTGAATCGGACACACTCATACTCTTTTCTTTCTGTTCATCCTGAGATCTCAGAATTGCACCGAGTTGACGAATGGTGAACAAGAAAATTCCAGCGAGAATTAGAACCGGAGAGGAAACTATTTTCCAGAAGAAAAGAGGGAAATACAAAAGCACCATTGTGCAGAATGTGACAATACATGAAAACAGAGGCTGGGAAGAAAATGAATACAGAGAGGAGACTGTTTCCGCGGACACTGATTTCATGAATTTAACAACAGCCAAACAGGAAATGGACTTCAATTCAAAGAAAACTTTACTCTCCTCCATGGAGGAACACAACCTTCTTTTTCTTAGACAACTATGGTATTAAAGAAGTCCGTGTGGAGAGGAGAGGAAAGAGAAGATTGGGGGATAAAAAGATCAGTATTTGAAGGGAACTGAGAAGAAAACCAGAATATAAGAAGGCTTGAAAAGCTTGAGGCGTGTGAAGAAAGCGTGGAATAAGAATCATATGTTGGGTAACCAAGACGATTCTTTTATCCTAAAGATATCTGCAAATCCAATGTAAAAAGTAATTTTGCTTCAGAAACTTTAACCAATTCATGATTGAAATCAGCGAATGAAGCCCCTTACTCCTTAATTGGATTGATGTGTTGGTTTTTATTCATGGAATCTGTCTTTATTTTGCTTTTTGTGGAGCAATCCGAGACATGGATTTGAGGGGAAATGGCTTTTGGATGTTTTTTTTGTTTGGGAACTTCGGATATTTATCTCGGAAACAATACAAACTTAAAAGCATGTTTGATTCAATTATTTTCAGCCAATAAATATCTGTTTATATTAAATTTTACATAATTAATTAATTAATTATGAGTAGAATTGATTTTACAAAATTAATGTGAAAAATAATTTATATTTAAATGCTTTTACATCAAAAGTAATTTTGATAAAATGAAATATGTATAGATGATTTCAATCAATAAATACTTTTGAATGGATAATCACTAAAAATGTCTAAAATGCCCTTATTTTTTAAATAATATATATTTTAAAATTTCATGAATAATTTTTTAATTAAAATTTTAACAGAATTTAAATCCTCATTAAGACTTTTAATGTACAAAAATTGAGAATTATAATTGATAATTGATAATTATAAATGACAATTTTTCACTTCTCTATGTAATTGATTTTGGAGGGAGAACTGATTATCCAAAATCAATTTTTATTTAGATAATCGATTCTTATTTGGCTATTTCAACAAATAAGCACTTATTGGTTAAAATAAGCAATTATAGCTTTCTTATAATTAATGGCTCATATGTTTAAACGTTTAAAAAAATGAATTTTAAATTGTTTAAAAAAGTGATTAATTGTTAAAGATTTTATAAAATATAAAAATTATTTTGTATTTAGTTAAAATAAAAAGACTTTTTAAATTGTTTAGTAATTAAAAAAAAGTAGGAATTTTAGTAATGGTCAAATATTGTTACTTTTTTAATTTTGAAAGTTAGTTGGATGCACCTCCACCTTTTGTGCCACTTTCTCTCCTATATACACTGTAACTACTTTTTTTTATAAGCTATACAAAATAGTTTTTCAAAATAAGTAGAAATATATATTTTTTCTATATTCTTGATTACTTTTAAAAATTTAAACAAATATTCTAAAATATTTTAAAATTGATTTTTTATATAAAAAAGTAATTTTTTTATTAAAACAATTGAAACAAATGGGTTCTAAATTCAAATGCACCTTAAGTGCTTATTTGATCCCAAAAGTGATTATTTATTGTTAAGATAGCCAAACACACCCTTAACTTTTGGTAATCAATTTTATAGAAAAAATTGATTTACATCGAAGCTGATATTTGTTGCTTCTCAAAATCACTTATTAGTGTTGGGACTATTGGGAGCATTATGTGTGGGCTTTTAAATTTTTTAATTACCTTATGACTAAAATGCCCATTTCCTACCCTCCTATAAACCGTAAAACCGTTGACTCTCCCTACCTTTTTCTCATCACTGATGTCAACACTTTCTTCCTTTCCTCTTTGTACTCCCAGTTGGTCGTCATCTTCTCCGTGCGAACAGTTGAACCCATTCCTCTCGTCGAGTTTGAACCTTCCATCAGCACTGTTCCCTTTTTCTCTAATTCTTTTTTCGATGACCAAATTTGCAACTGATTGGTGTGCGTCACTTTTTGAAATGGTTAAAGATTAACTTTGTAGTTTTTTGAAAGACCAAAATCCCGTCAATTTTGCCGGTTTTCCAAAGAGTTTATCAATGGATCTATGTGGAAGTGTAACATAGGTGTGGTGTGGTGTTTCTTTAGCATTTTTAATATTGATTTTTTGTATTCTTAATTTTTTATACAACATATGGAAGATCATAAATCATGTCATATTTTCATATTATTTATAAATTAAAATTTTAATTAAAAAACTATTAAAATTTTAATTAGTCATATAATATTATCAGTTATTAATAAATTTTTTTTAAAAAACTAATATTATTTAAGGACCAATGACATGTTAGAGCTTTCAAGTGATTATATAACACCTTGTCTTTACCCTTATGTCTCATGTATTAGACCATAATCAAGTCTATTAATACCTAATTAGAAGCTCAAATCATATAAAATGCCATAATAAATTCTTTCCAAAATTGAGCACTACTCATTTGGTAAATTCTATTTTACCGGCTAAATTTCGGAAATTCATGAGTAATTTTACAAAAATCATTTGCAAGTGATTTAAGTATCTAAAAACAGCTTAAATAATTGTCATGTGAAAAATATGAAAGAGAGCATTGATTTGATCAATTGGTACAGTAAATTTTGAAAAGATTTATTGTTTATTTGGTCATATTTTTACCCACTTTTGTGGCACTAAATTTGAAAAATCATTACATTTTATACATACACTATTTTAAAGCTCTTTTTACCTATACATACATTATTTTAAAGCTCTTTTTATCTACTTTCTAACCATATATAGCAGTCATATGTTCTCCAACAAAATGTTCAAACATAATAGGGTTTACAAGCTTATGGTCAAAATGACCATTGATATCCTATAACATAGCAAAGTAAAGGTCATGACTTATTTAAATGGCCATATCTTGTTCTCATAACATACAAACAGTACATAAGGCCTAAATGGACATCATCATTTCCATGTAAAGATTTAAGGCCAAACATGTAAATTTACATAAAAGCTTGAAACCAAAGATCATGGCAAGCAATGTCAACTTAATCATCGACTTGTTTCTCCTTGCCCTTTTCCTCTTTGGTAGCCTTGTCATAGCTTGATCCTAGATATGGTTAACATTTGGAAAGCTAAGATTCATGTAACCTTAGTAGCATTACCAATTATGCACATATAGCATCACATAATTCATGGAAAACATTTGCCAAATATATTAAACATATTATGCCATAACATTTTATAGAAATTTCAGCAAAGCTTCATTTTGCAAATTGGGCATCCTAGGGTCTCAAGCCCCTTCAAACAACTCAGCCAACAACCAAGAGACATCACATAGGAACAATCATGACATCAAATAAATCATATAGTTCAGAAAATCAACAATGGATAATATAATCGAAAAAAAGGTAAAAATGCTATCTTCTTGAATTCTGTTGCTTTCCACACTTTGTACACCCTTTCCTTAGCCTTCCACAACTTTTTTGAACCTAAACACAACATCAATTAAGCACATAAGCTACTGGTTCATGGTGTTGCTGCAAAAAGTGCTCACTAAAACCCTTAAATTTTTACTTTGCAATCTGTTTGGTTTTTCTCTTTAGTTCATACATTTCATAAATCTCTACCCCATTAAAGCTTTCTTTTCTAGCTAGGTGGTAAGACAGTCTGAGAGAAATTCTCATAACATCTTACTAAACTTGTAAAAATTTTCATTTCACTCCGGGTTTCGGTCTCTTCCCCATCATAACTTTGTTTGTTTTATTAAGATCTACTGCAACCCTACAAGAGATTCTGTAAGTTATCAGCCATACTTCTTGGAGCCTAGCTTTCATTTACTAAGTTCAGCAAGTCTTTGCTTTGTAACATTTCAAAAATTTTCAGTTGTCTTTCATACTCCTCTAAAAATTTAGAGTATTACCATCAAAGAACACAATTACTATTTGTTCTTCTATTCATGTAGCTTAACAGGTGCCTTGGTAAGACTAATTGACATAATCATAAATCATAGTGTCTACATTTGATTATTGACATATTTTTCTTTCTAACTTCGTACATTTTTCTAATTCTTTGTTGATTCCCAGTAGGTCACCTATCATAAAATTTCCTTTACTTGAGCACGCTTAACTACAAAATGCTGAAGGGTTCTGCTACACTCACACCCATACTGGTCTTAGAGTTAATAGGCTTCCTTCTAAGCCATAACTCATTTGCGGGACCTCTGGATAACTTACTAATTTTAATTCTAGGGCATTCAATTCCATACTTATCTTCTTTCAGCAACTGATATAACGTCTTATAATGATATCTCATCATCATTCTAATTTTCATCTATTGCTTATACTCATACTTAAACTACTTCCTTGTTCTTTTCTTTAGCTTTTGCTAGCTTAGAGATTCAACTTACTCCTATGCCTTTATGTATAAACATACTTCTGAACCCTGTACTTTGCTTATCTTATTATAGCCTTTGAAATCTTTTGGCTCTCTATGGGTCGAAGTTTGAATGATATTAAAGTAATGGTTACTAACTCTTTGTTCTTTAGCATTTTGCTTTACCTGTTCTCATAGATAACCTTCTTAACTTCTTGGCCAAGGCTAAGTAGTGATCTGACAACTTATAAGAAACTTTTCAATCCTTCAAAAGTCTCTTGTTAACTCAAGTAGAATGTAACCCTCAACCTTTCACCATTATTCATTCTTGCTCAATAGGGCATTACCTTAAGAGCCACCTCCCTTTGCTTTGCCTCAGCTATTTTCATTTGATGAAGAATTTTATCTTTGCTCAATTAGGCTTCTCCTTAAGAGCTACCTCCCTTTTATTTCGCTTTGGCAGCTAATGGAGGGTTTCTTTTAGTGTGAGATCTTATGGCCAAGGACTTCCCTTTATAGCTAGATTTCATAATAAGCTCAACAATCAACTATCTTAAGGGTTTCCAATTCCCTAACTACTTGCCACCATTCAAATAACTTAGGCTCGTACTTTGTGCCTTGAACCTCATAGACGCATTACTAACTTTCTTTACAGAGGCATTGAACTTTTATCTAACTTTCTTCTTTAGATCATATGCCAAGTTTCTTGTTTCTCCTTAACATCCTTCTTCAAGCATTTCTAAGCTTGAGTAGTTAAGATAACATTTAGATTAGTATTAGACATGGAACACCTTCAGGGGTAAACAAAATCAAAATCTTATTCTTATAGTCTAGGAGGAGTTTATTTACAAAAGCCAATTTATGCCATTATTCATATCATTATCAAGGAAAACCATACAGATCAAATTTATTGTGGTGCTACGGTGTTTATTTAGACATGCAATAGAGATTATGGCCTTGTTTCCAATAAAACATTTACATGTAAATCGTATAGCAAAACAGTAACTTTCAGACCTAACATCTTAGCACAGCTATAAAAGAATGATTTGCACCTGCATCGTATCTTTGCTAAGATCAGGTGACTTATGGTCTCATACTAGGATAGTACAAAGACTCTCCCTTGTGCTTATGGTTTGGTGTTAACCACCACCATAGTATCGTCATGGGTATAATGTCTTGGCTTTCTACACTTAAAGCACCTACTACCTTACTAAACATGGCCTTCTGCCATAAGCCTTTCTGCATTTGAATAGGGATGGCTTGCTTTGTCTACTTCCTATGCTCTTTTGTCTTACTTCTTAAATCCCTTATCATTCCAATACTTCTTACCCTTATGCTTACTTGCTATTAGAATAGTTGGCTTCCTAAGAGAGGGGTGAATTTGGAAGTTTAAAAATTTGCTGCAAAAATATAATTACATAGTAAAAGAAAAGGTTTGCAAAAAAGTAGAGTGCAGTAAATAATGAAAGTAAATGCAAGAGAAAGGGAGAAGGGACCCAAAATTTTATCCTAATTCGGTCTGATCCTCTTGGCCTACGCTCAGTCCCCAAGTCACCATTTGAGATTTCCACTATTTGTAAGAATTCAACGAGCTCCTTGCAATGCCGCAGTACAGACTTATGCTCTGTTTCAAGAGCTCTCAAATTTTACACTCTGTACTCTTACAAAGTATTTCTCTAATTCCCTTGTGAATCTTCTCACAAGAAATCCTTCTTCCAAATGAAGAAAAGATTTTACACAGAAAGAAAACTCTCTAAATTAAAGTAGATATGATAGTTGGAGCACAATAAATGAAGTACAAGAGTAGAAATGCTTTGACTAATGAATTCGGTAGAGTTTTAGTATATTCAGTATTAAAATTGTTACCCATAACTTCAAATAAAAATTCTATTTATGGATTTATGACTTAACTAGTTGTTAGACATAAGATCTGACTGTTAGAGACGTTAACCAATGGTTACTTTGCAAACCTAGTCATTCACCAACCATATTTAATGTGTTTGACACACCAAAATTTGAATTTTGGTGTGTCAACAGATGAAATTCGTAGAGACCATAAGCTAAGGACTTCAACATTGAACTTTCAAAATTCATTTGTTCAAGAGTGAAATTCGAATTTTGAATTTGTCAAATATATCCCATGTTAACATATACGAATTTTCATATTAAATGTATATATGTTGAGTTTGAATGGTTGTCTCTTGTTTTCATTATGTACTCAAAGTTCAAATTTCATAATATGAAATTTGTCTGTTAGAGGCTTCTTCAACATGGTACAAAAGTTTTTCTTTGTGAAATTCAAATTTTGCACTTCAAAGTTCGTCTGTCAGAGACAAGAGCTAATGAGACTCACAAGTTTTCATTTCAAAACTCAAATTTTAAAATCTGAAATTTGTTTGTCAGAGGAGTGACTTTGAACTTTTTATGCACTCTAATAACATTCAAAATTTAACTAGACCTCAGACGAGTTTTGAACATTTCACTAACTATACTTAATTTGAAATTCGAATTTTAGAACTTGAAATTCATTTATCAGAGATGATACCTCTGGAACTTTGAATTTGAGCAAACAAAGTTCAAATTTTGCACAAAGTACATAAGAATCAACTCCAAAATTCATTTGTTAGTCGGTACTTTCCAAATCTAACATATGCTAACATAAGATAACTATGAAAATACATGTTTAAATGCTGTGGTGACATGAATAACTAACAATCAAAGCCTTTTACCCAATGTACATTATGAGCAATCTTAACAACTAAATCTTCACACGTTTTTTAATGAATTTCTTCACTCTAATGTTTTTATCCTTTGATATTTTCCTTCCAAGCTCTAGTTGTTTAGGATCACCAAAACTTCTCCTTTTCCTTCATAAGTTTCTTATTAACAATAGTCGGAGAAGTTAGTAAAGCATACTTTGTGATTCAGACTATTCTTAGTGAGTCTATTCACTTCAACTAATGAGTTGAAAGCCTAAATCCGCATCGATGCAACTTTTCTTCTAATTACTAGCTCTAGGCCCCTTTTCAACTTTTCTATCTTTACTTGCTCATCGTCATATTGTTGGATGTAGGTATAGTATTGTACAAGTTATATATATTCCTTGCTACATATTTATTAATCGACTCATTCTCATCCTGGTGGATCATTACAACTTCACTTCATATTTTCATCTCTTATAAAGTGAGGAAAATACTGCTCATAAAACTATTCTAATAATACTTCCCAAGACAATGAAGTACCATCTTACTTGAATAACTTACTCTGTGCTAATGCTCTAGCTTCCTCCTGTTATCTTTGAGTATCAACTATCTCTTGTAGTTGCTCTTTATAGTCTGTTAGGTGAATTGGGAAGATTAACATTTTCTGCAAAAGTCAAGAGAGTGATAAAAGCAAAAGTGACAGTAAAAACAAAATATAAAGGAATAGCATGGTAAAAGCAGTAAAAGAGAGGGGAAGACACATATGTTTATTCTGGTTTGGTTTCTTTATCTTGACCTCTGTCCAGTCCCTAAGCCACCACTTGAGATTTTTTACTATCTTGCAAGAATTCAGTGGGCTTCTTGCAATTACCTTAGTACAACTTGATGCTCTGTTATTAGAACTTACAATCTCACTCTTTACACTCTACCTAAGTGCTTTCCAAATCCCTTGTAATAACCCCTTACAGAAAAATCTTTCTTCCAGATGAAGATAAGATTAATTACAATGATTGAACTCTCTAATTTAGAGTGTATATAAAAGTTGAAGTACAAAAAATGAAGTATGTGAGAGTAAGAGACTTTAACTTAAGATTTGCCAGAGTTTCTGTATATACAATGTAAAATCATTACCAACATCTTCAAATGAAGTTCTATTTATAGATTTATGTTTTAACTATATGTTAGAGACAAGATCTAGCCGTTAGAGATGTTACCCAATGATTACTCTGAAAAACTATTCATTCACCAACCGCATTTAATGCGTTTAACATTCAAAGTTCGAATTTTGGTGTGTCAACAAATGAATTTCACAGAGACCGCAAGCTAAAGACTTTAATGTTGAACTTTGAAGTTCGTATGTTATGAAGCAAAGTTTGAATTTTCATATTTGAAAAATGTTTCTATGTTAGAACATACGAATTTTCAAGTTTAAAGTTCTTTTGGTAAGTGTGAACAGTTATTCCATATTGCTACAGTGCCGTCGAAGTTCAAATTTTGGTACCTAAAATTTGTCTGTCAGTGGGCAGCTCAATAAGGTACAATAGTTCATCTTTTTGAAATTCAAATTTTCAAAGGCCAAAGTTTGTCTGTGAGAGAGAACTCTTATCAGATTTAATTCAAAGTTCAAATTTCTGAATACTAAAATTTGTATGTCAAAAGATTATTATAACAGACTTACATGCTTTGTTTCCAAAATTCGAATTTCCAAAATCAAAGTTTGTTTGTTAAAGAACTAGTTTCAAACTCTTTTTAAGCTTTACTTTCAGATGAACTTTGAAATATCCTCAGACAAATTTTTCATTTTTCATGATTTGTGTTTTACCAAAAATTTGAATTTTCAAAACCCAAAGTTTATCTGTCAGAGAAGGCTCTTATCAGACTTTATTCAAAGTTTGAATTTCTGCAATCAAAGTTCGTCTATAAGGGGAATCTCTTTTCCGACTAACTTATTTTCAATCCAAAATTCAAATTTCAGAAGCCAAAGTTCAAATTTTCAAAGTAATAAATCAATTTCAACACATCAAAATTTATTTGTTAGTGGGTATTTTTCAAATATCTTATGAGTTATCATAGAATCATATTTTTATAACATTCTTTTGTAAGTTCAAAATCTTTTACTCAATTTAAACACAGTAACAAATCCTATATCTAATCTTATGCTAGTTTTTCTTGGATTTCTTCTCCTGAGATCTTTTGTACACCTTTGATATCTTCCTTGCAATCTCTAGATGGTTGGTTTGGAATCATCAAAACACTTGATTCAACATTCTCCCTCTTTTTGATGATGACAAAATAACTTGTAAACTTGATTAGTACTTTGGTTTGCTTCAACAAGCTCCCCCTCAACATATGCATTATAATTCAAAAGATAAGATATCATGTATAGCAAATCAAACAGAGAGATTCATTAATTCATTTAAAGTTTCAATACAAAGATATGATATGGCAATCACAAAATTTAGAAACCAGATTTATCATTCATAAAACATAAAACAACACTACAAGAAGGACCAAGCAATCCTAAGTTCTAATCACTTCTTCTTGGACTTGGACTTCTTGCTGTAGGTCTTTCCAGAAGACTTTGCAGAAGACTTTCTAGTTTACTTGGATAACTTCTCCCCGTTTTTGGCATCATCAGGAATTGCAGAAGACTTTCCAGTTTGCTTGGATAACTTCTCCCCGTTTTTGGCATCATCAGGAAGGTGTACAAAATCAACAGGAAGAGGGATCTAAGACACTGGAATTGCTTGAAGAGGCACAAAAACAAAGGGCAGATCTAGATTAAGCTTTGGCAAAGGCTCAGAAGCTTCAGGACTAAACTCTTCTTTATCATAGACTTCAAGAAGTTCTTGTATTTCTTGCCTACTGACAGCTAATTGAGCCCTTTGTGCCTTCGAGAGACCAAAAGCAGAAATAGGTGAGGGAGCAGGTAGATGAAACATTTCCTCAAGCCTTAAT
This sequence comes from Adenanthera pavonina, assembly GCA_026686845.1. Taxonomy (NCBI): domain Eukaryota; kingdom Viridiplantae; phylum Streptophyta; class Magnoliopsida; order Fabales; family Fabaceae; genus Adenanthera; species Adenanthera pavonina. The sequence continues at coordinate 19,150,465 of JAIVEN010000005.1, read as the reverse complement.
CTTTGAGCTTGTAAAAGAGCATCATGAGCAATAGCTTCTATATCTACATAAGGCACAATGCTCTTTTCTTCATTCAGAGCAGCTTGCAAGATTGGTGTGGAGGAGATGGCTGCCACCAGTTTCTCTACTTTTTCAGATTCTTGAAAAGAAAGAATTGAATCCTGAGATTCTTCAGGAATGGGCTCATGGGAGCTTGGTTCTTAGGGAGCCTCTTCCTCCATGTCATAGTCCAAGGAAGGACCAAGATTTGCCTTATTACTGGAGGCCTATAGTGTGGTCAATGTACCAACAACCTCAGTATCATGTACAACATCATCAGGTTTAGGGGAGGCTAGCACAAAAGGACTTGGAGGCTCAGGAGTAGGAGACATGACAGGTTCAGTGAATCTTGGTTGAGGTGGAATTGACGTGGAGGGAATGGTACTCTTGATGTCTTCATATGCATTAGCAACAACTTTCATATTCTTTGTCAACTGATGAATCTGGTCTTGCAGATGAGTAAACTTGGCATTTTTTTCATCCCTGATGCTAAGTATGAGTGCAGACAAACTATTATACAACTTAGTGATCTTGGTTGGCTTTGCTTGAGTAGAGGGAATGGATAGTATTTGAGCTTGAGTGGGCTGAGATAGAGATGGGACAGGCTGAGAAGGCTGAGGTATGGATTTTGGAGTAGCTTCAGAGGTTCCTTCTTGTTGGGAGGCATCTTCATCAAAGAATAAGTCTTTTATCTTTCCAGCTCCCTTTCCAATCCATCTTCCATCTTTCTTTTCTATTCCCATCCTTTGCAGTTCTTCTTCTTTAAAGATTTCAATAGGGTTCCCTTTTTCCTTTTCGAGATGTTGGATCCGAGCATACTGAAGTATTTTGGAGATGATTGATGCATAAGAAAAGGTAGAATCTTTCCTCTGATCTCTTGCCTTGATCATGCGTTGAAAGACGAATAGGGTTGTGTCTGTTTAGAGGATGACCTTCAGTTTTAACATATGTAACTATTGAACAGACAAATTTTGAAAGGTAAAAATTTGAATTTCGATCAGTTACAAGTTAATCCATTCAGTAAGGCATACTGGCAGATGAATTTTTACCCGGAAGTTCATCCATTAGAGGCTTTGTTTTGAGAACAATAAGCAAATAGATGAACTTTGTTTCAACAAAGTTCGAACTTCGAAAGAACCAAGCAATAAGTAATCATGAACAAAACAAGTAACAAACAAATTTTACTTATAAAAATTCATCTTTCAGAGTTCCAATTATGTGAGCATGTTTCAACAGATGAATTTTGATTCAAAAATTTGAATTTCAACATTTTGTATAGAATTTTCCAAAATGCATATTTTGAGAAATGGGTATTTGTACAATAGTCATTTTGAAAAAAGTCAATATTGGCATTTTATTTTTGAAATTCAAATTTCTGTTGTTCAACAGACAAATTTTGAAGGTCAAAAGAGTACTGTTATAGTATGTAGCTAACTGAAATTCGTCTGATGGGATCTAAATTCGAATGTTAAGCTTGCCGACTTTTCAAGAACACAATAAAACATAGAAATTTGTTTAAAAACCATTTAAAATGTGAATTTTAGATTTTTGAACTTACAGAACAGATCCAGATGCTCAAATTTCTTGCTTTCTTTTTCATCTTTTGATTGTGTCATCCTGATTAGCTCCATTGTTCAGCTTTATTATTGTTTGAACTTGTGAGGAGCACCTGCAACTCATATCAAACTCACTCTGATGCTATACTTAGGATTGATTCAATGTCAGAGATTCTAATATAAGAACTTACTTATAGTTCATTGGGATTTACCATACCTAATTATCTTCTGATTTTACAATGTTTATCTTCTGGAAGGAGCTTGGTCAGAATGTCAACAACTTGATCCTTTGTAGGGATAAATTCTAATCTGATTTCTCCTTTTAGAACATGATCCCTTATAAAGTGATGCCTAACTTCAATATACTTTGTCCTTGAATGCATGGCACGATTCTTTGTGATGTTGATAGTACTTTGGTTGTCACACATTATTGGTATTTCCTTCATCTCAATCTCAAGATCTTCAAGCTACTGCTTCATCCAAATGACTTGAGTATAACAGCTGTCAGCAGCAGCATATTTAACTTTTACAGTGGATATAGTCATACTATTTTGCTTCTTGCTGAACGATGAAACCAAGGATCCTCTAAGGAACTGACATGTTCCACTTGTGCTTTTTCTGTCAGTTTTTAATCCAGCAAAGTCAGCATCAGTGTATCCAATGAGATCTTCTCCATTGCCCTTTGGATGCCAAAGTCCCATCTATGATGTTCCAATTAGATATTTGAAGATGTGTTTCACAGCAGTTGCATGGGTTTCTTTGGGACATGATAGGAACCTTGTACACATACAGACACTGAACATGATGTCAGGTCTGCTAGCTATTAGGTACAGTAGAGATCCAATCATTCTTCTAAATTGAGTTATGTCAAAAGTTTTTCCTCCTTCATCCATATCAAACTTTGTTACTGTAGCCATAGGAGTTCCCATTGGCTTAGCTTTTTCCGTGCTAAACTTTTTCAGTAACTCTTTCAAATATTTTGATTGATTGAGAAAGATACCATCACCACATTGCTTAATTTGCAATTCATGGAACAAATTAAGCTCATCCATCATTGACATTTCGAATTCACCCTGCATTAGCTTAGAGAAGTTCTTACAAAGAGATTCATTAGTAGCACCAAATATAATATTATCAACATAAATCTGAACAATAAGTAAGTCTTTGTTTTCTTTCTTAGTGAACAAAGTAGTATCTACTTTTCCTCTATTAAACCCTTTTTCAGTTAGAAAATTACTTAGCCTTTCATACCAAGCTCTAGGAGCTTGTTTTAAATTGTAAAGAGCTTTCTTTAGTTTATAAACATAGTTTGATTTTGTAGAGTCCTCAAAGCCTGGAGGTTAGTCTACATAAACTTCTTCCATGATATATCCATTCAGTAAAGCACTTTTTACATTCATTTGATATAACATTATGTTTTTCATGCATGCATAGGCCAATAGGATTCTAATTTCTTCCAATCTTGCAACTGGAGCAAAGGTTTCCTCAAAATCAATACCTTCTTCTTGATTATATCCTTTTGTAACTAGTCTTGCTTTATTTCTAATTATTGTTCCTGATTTATCAAGTTTATTTCTGAAGACCCATTTAGTGCCAATGATAGGGTGATTTCTAAGTCTAGGCACTAAATCCCAAACTTGATTTCTTTCAAACGAATTTAGTTCATCTTGCATAGCCAGAATCCAGTATTCATCAGTTAAGGCTTCTTCAGCACACTGAGGTTCAATTTGAGAAATGAAAGCATAGTTGATCATTTGATCCCTTAGATGTTTTCTGGTTTTAACTTTCTCCTGAAAATCTCCAATCACTTGATCAATAGGATGATTCCTTTGAAATGTCCAAGCTCTAGGGAGTTCTTGAGACATTTCTTCATTGTTCTCATCGTCGAAGTCTCTCTCCTGAATATCTTCCTCTATGTTAGTAGATTTAGATATTTTTGGAGGTTCAATTTTACCTTCTTCAGAAAGATCTAAGTTCTTAAAGTTAGAAATAAGATCATCTTCATCAATGACATACTTGGAAACTATATCATTTTCAATAAACACAACATGCACAGATTCTTCTACTGATCTGGTCTTTTTATTAAAAACTTTATATGCTTTACTCCTACTAAAATAGTCAAGAAATATATTTTCATCAGATTTGGCATTAAACTTACCTAAATTCTCCTTTCCATTGTTGTGGATGAAACACTTACAACTGAATACATGCAGATATGAAAGGTTTGGCTTCCTCCCTTTGTACAGCTCATGAGGAGTCTTACCCAGAATTGGTTTGATGTAGTCTTACCTAGTTATCTTTGTCACATGTCTGACTCACACTAAGCAGATTATGATTGAGACCAATTACAAACAGTACCTCTTCAATAGATGTTTCTGGATTCTTGCCCACAATGCCAATTCCAACTATTTTGCCGCATTGATCACCCCCAAAGGTCATCTTTCCTCCTTTATTGTCTCTAAGGGTGATGAACTTCTCCTTATCAACAGTCATATGACTTGAGCAGGTACTGTCCATATACCATTTGTTGCTCTTTCTTGCTTTAAGACAAATCTGCAAAGCAAAGTTCAGAGTTTCTTTTTAGGTACCCAAATTTGCTTGGATCCTTTTCTGTCAGTGCCATTTTCCTTAGATATAAATGTACCTTTACGAACCCATTTTACCTTCCTGTCAAGTCCATTTTTCTTTAATGTATATGAACTGGAAATGTGTCCTTTCTTATTACAGAAGTGATTGGTGGTAAAGAGATTGCTAGATTGTGATGCAGGAAGAAAGCCATGCAGATAATATTTTTGTTTCATATATTTTGGTTGATCATAGGATTCAATACGACTTGAAATATGATCTTTCTTTTTATGTCCATTAGCATGCACAAAATGCCTCATATACAGATTTTGATTCTTCTTTCTAATACTTTCTTTTACTGCACAAGGATCATAGCCAAGTCCAGCTTTTCCTTATGTGATTCTCTGACTTCCCATCAAAGCAAACAACATATCTTTTCCCTTAGTAAGTCTAGCCATGCTTTTCAACAGATAGTCATTGGTTTGCTTTAATTCAATATATGATATACAGCAAGCAGATTCAGCTTTATGCCGAGATGCAGTGTCAGAAATGTTGCACTAAGATTCTAACTTGTTAATCTTTTTCTTAGCCTATTTTAGTTCTTTGGCAGTCTTAATGAACTCATCATGCAGTTTATGAAATGTATCAAGTAATTCAAAATAGGAAGGCTCAGATTCATAAACCTCATCTTCATGATCACTATTGGATGAGATTTGAGTTTCTTCAGATGCAAGTGCCATTAAGCAGATATTGGCAATTTCATCTTCATCATCTTCTTTTTCATCTAAGCTGTTACCCCAGATTGATGAGGTTATGCCCTCTTCTTCTTGCCTTTGTTAGCAGCTTTCTTTTCTTCTCTTGCTTCTTTAGGAATTGTGGATAATCCCATTTGATGTGCCCTTGCTTCTTACATTTGTAGCAAGTGACAGGCTCTTTTCCTTCTTTCTTGTTGTCTCTGGCTGCTTCTTTCTTGAAGAATATTTTATTTCTTTTCTTGTTGTAAAACCTTCCGAATTTTCTGACCATCATAGCCAGAGTTTCTTCATCTAATTCATCCCCATCATCAGATTCTTCTTCTTTCTCTTCAGCAGCTTTTAGAGTAAGACCCTTTTTTTCCTATCTTGACCTGCTTCCTTAAGAACCTTTATCTTTCCCTCATATTCTTCAAGGCTACCGAAGAGAGCTGTGACAGAGGCCATTGATTCTCCTTTGGCTTCCTCTATTGCTATTACTTTGAGTTACCACTCTAGAGGAAGAGCTCTAACGATTTTTCTGACCTTTTCTGGCTGAGTATACTCCTTATCAAGACTCTTCAATTGATTCATAATAAGGATGAATCTCTTTTGTAGCTCTTTGATGCTCTCACCTTCCACCATTCTGAAACTTTTGTATTCACCAATGTAGGAGTTCAATTTGTTCTCTCTTATTCCAGTGATTCCTCAAGAGCGATTTCTAAAGTGTCCCACATACCTTTGGCTATGGAACATTGTGATGCTGTGTAGAATTCATCTTTGTTTACTGCATTCACCAGGCAATGTTTTGCCTTAAAATTCAGCAAGACTCTTCTCTTATCCTCCTCATTCCACTCGTTTTCTGGCTTCTCCTTGTATTTTCCATCATCCTACAATTTCATTGGGATGAAATCTCCCCTCTGGATGACAGACCAGATATCCAAATCAATGAATTAGAGATAGATTTACATTCTTATCTTCCAGTATCCATAGTATTCTCCACAGAACCCAGGTGGTCTGTTTGTGTTATTTTCCTCAGGTAAAGTGCTTTCTCCAAAGAAATTCATTGAATTTCCTAGATTGTTAGATCCTTTGTTTGGGAATCTAGACTCTGATACCACTTGTTAGATATGCTAGCTTCCCAAGAAGGGGGTGAATTGAGAAGATTAACATTTTCTGCAAAAGTCAAGAGAGTGATAAAAGCAAAAGTGACAGTAAAAACAAAGTATAAAGGAATAGCATGGTAAAAGCAGTAAAAGAGAGGGGAAGGCACATATGTTTATTCTGGTTTGGTTTCTTTATCTTGACCTCTGTCCAGTCCCTAAGCCACCACTTGAGATATTTTACTATATTGCAAGAATTCAGTGGGCTTCTTGCAATTACCTTAGTACAACTTGATGCTCTGTTCTTAGAGCTTACAATCTCACTCTTTACACTCTACCTAAGTGCTTCCCAAATCCCTTGTGATAACCCCTTACAGAAAAATCTTTCTTCCAGATGAAGATAAGATTAATTACAATGATTGAACTCTCTAATTTAGAGTGTATATAAAAGTTGAAGTACAAAAAAATGAAGTATGTGAGAGTAAGAGACTTTAACTTAAGATTTTCCAGAGTTTCTGTATATACAATGTAAAATCGTTACCCACATCTTCAAATAAAGTTCTATTTATAGATTTATGTCTTAACTATATGTTAGAGACAAGATCTAGCCGTTAGAGACGTTACCCAATGGTTGCTCTGAAAAACTATCCATTCACCAACCGCATTTAATGCGTTTGACATTCAAAGTTCAAATTTTAGTGTGTCAACAAATGAATTTCGCAGAGACCGCAGGCTAAAGACTTTAATGTTGAACTTTGAAGTTCGTATGTTATGAAGCAAAGTTTGAATTTTCATCTTTGAAAAATGTTTCTATGTTAGAACATACGAATTTTCAAGTTTAAAGTTCTTTTGGTAAGTGTGAATAGTTATTCCATATTGCTACAGTGCCTTCGAAGTTCAAATTTTGGTACCCAAAATTCATCTGTCAGTGGGCAGCTCAATAAGACACAATAGTTCATCTTTTCAAAATTCAAATTTTTAAAGGCCAAAGTTCGTATGTTAGAGAGAGCTCTTATCAAACTTAATTCAAAGTTCGAATTTCTGAATACTAAAATTCTTATGTCAAAAGATTATCATAAAAGACTTGCAAGTTTTATTTCCAAAATTTGAATTTCTAAAATCAAAGTTCATCTTTTAGAGAACTAATTTCAAACTCTTTTTAAGCTTTACTTTCAGATGAACTTTTACATATCCTTAGACAAATTTTTCATTTTTCATGATTTGTGTTTTACCAGAAATTTGAATTTTCAAAACCCAAAGTTCATCTGTTAGAGAAGGCTCTTTTCAGACTTTATTCAAAGTTTGAATTTCTACAATCAAAGTTCATTTGTTAGAGGAATCTCTTTTCTGACTAACTTATTTTCAATCCGAAATTCGAATTTTAGAAGCCAAAGTTCAAATTTTCCAAGTAACAAATCAATTTTAACACATCAAAATTTGTCTGTTAGTGGGTATTTTTCAAATATCCCATGAATTATCATAGAATCATATTTTTAAAATATTCTTTTGCAAGTTCAAAGTCTTTTACTCAATTTAAACACAGTAACAAATCCTATATCTAATATTGTGCTGGTTTTTCTTGGATTTCTTCACTTGAGATCTTTTGTACACCTTTGATATCTTCCTTCCAATCTCTAAATATTTGGTTTGGAATCATCAAAACACTTGATTCAACATAGTCCTCTGCTATTGATTCAGACAATTAAGGATCATTTGCAAGGAATCTGGGTTAGGGGTATCTTCACTTACTACTACAAAAGTCATTCGAGAAGTCTATTTTTGTGATGCCTATCTTTATTGAACATCTCTTCACATCTTAACCATTCTTATCTTGCATTTTATTAATTGCAATAATCAATAATTGCACTCAGCAAATAATGTTAACTACTTCTTTCATCCTTATCCTTTGACCCTTGGTCTTTCTACTTTACTAATTTAGTGTCTTGCTGCATTCATACTTAGTTCAAAAACTGTAGCCATATATCACTTCTATATTTCATCTATACTTACATTATCATCACATTGAACGTCTTAGGTTTTTGTACTACCATCAGACTTACCTTTGTCATTTGATATTTCCATTGGAACCTTCTTCGGATCATCCTCTAGAACTTCCATAGCTCATGGTTCTGTATAGTATCAAGTACTAGCTCAACCCATTCACCTTGAAGGAGCCCATGGTCATGATGCCCTTCAAGGAATTCTTTCGCTTCTAACATAGAACTAAGGAGATCTAGGACTTGAAGTTAAACTTATCCTCTAGATCCATGCTGGTATTCCTTAGAATAGTTCTATCACTCCGTTGGATTTGGAGTTCTCAGTCTAGTTGAGAGAAGCTACCATTCTCGCTAAATGATTTAGCTAGCCCAAACTTACTTGTCATAACTCATAGGAGGATCAACCTCTTCACCTTGAGGTGCAATTGCTTGCTTTGGCAAGGTTACACCTAAAAGGATCACTACTATTGGTTCATTTTCTGGGTTTAGGTTATCCTTTTAATTATTGACTGTCATATGCCTATTATTACTAGAAATTTTATTAGATCCTACATTTTCTTGCAAAGATTTACCTGAATCTTTGTTCTAAAAGCCTAAACCTTTGACTTTAATACTAAACATATAACATCTTAACCTTAGAATATATTTCTCATGTATTAGATTTCATTTAAGTTCATTTGTATTATTTTAGGAGCTTGAATCACTTGAGGGACTAAAATAGAAAATTTTAAACTTTTAAGTTGCTGTTCATGTGGGCTGCTATATTCATGCCAACTATAAGGAGAAATATCTCCAAAATATTGCATATTTTTCTTAGTCCAGATATATCCTATGCCGATTAATTTTAACTAGATCAATAAAGTTATTTTTACAATATTTTGTTACTTTATAGATATAAGATTATTCTAAATTTGTATTTGTGTTCTCTTAATTATTTTGTCCCAAAAAGTATTTGTGCGGGGCCCACATATTATTCCTCTTGCTATTTTGCTTTTTATGGGGCCCACAATGTCTCCTTTTTCTTTATACAGTTACTTTTTGACACTTGGCATTAAATTTCTCTTTACACTAAATCAGTTAACCTTTATGCAATACATCATTAGGTCCGGCATGTCATAAGCTTCGGTTTGATAATAATTTTATAAAATTATGAAACTGTCTCTAAGCTGAGTCAAAACACAAATATTTATTCTTTTGAGTACTTTCTTGTAATTTTCTCCCTGGACAAAACTTTAAATAATCCTTTTTATATATTCCATCTTATTCTTTTAAATTGGTCTATTTTTCAATCTCAACCTCCTGATTACCTAATGCTTACATTGTTGTGCTCAACTCATCAAGAGCTTTTATTCAACAAGTATATTGCATAATTTTCAATTAAATTCTAGAATTAATTCCTGTTAAGTATAATATCTCTATTTTTATGGAATGTTATAAAATGAATAAAAGATGAGAAATGAAGCAAGAAGAAAAAGTTATATACTTGGGCTTTAGAAGGAATTAATTTCTTATTTAATTTTTAGAAGAAGTTATATTTGGTTCTTAATGGGAATTAATTTTCTATAAGATTTTTAACAAAAATTAATTCTAGAACTTATCCTAGAAGGTTCATAATATACCATTTGAAAGGAAGCTTATCCTGAGCTGAGTGCAACAATATAAGTATTACATAATCAGGAGGTCTAGGCTAAGTGACAGACCAATTTGAAAGTTGAAGTGAATAGTGCACAAAGAAATAATAAAAAATTATTCTGTGGGTAAAAGTACAAGAAAGTGCCTATAAAAATGGATAATTACTTTTTTACCTAACTTAAGGGCAAAACAATCATTTCCCATATTAGAAGTAAAATGTAAATATCGCATTTAAACGCTAAGAAAAAATGTTAATATTGTAAAATATATAAGAAATTGGGAAAAATGGAGAGACCATTAAGCATAAAAAAGAGCAAAAGGGTTATTTTTCCTAGTTATGAAAAAAATGAGAAAAGTACATTTTTCGCCCAAGAAATAATATTTTACAATTTGGTCCATTGGAAAATTGTATGAATTAATTTGCAGAAAATTACAGCTAATGACGCGAAAATTTTAAAAATTATAAATTTTTCCTAGATCAAGGGTATTTTTCTTAATATGAAAAATTACAGTCAAAATGAAGGTAGTGATAAGCTAAGCCTAATGGAATAATGTTTGGAAGCTAATGAAGTCAGTATGAATTTACTATAGGCACTTAGAATAAAAAATCAATATTATATCGATTAAAGGTTATTTTGGATAGTAGAAAAAGTAGTATACCATCATGGACAGTAAATGGACCCTACCCAAATATATTTTAGATCAAGATAATGATTTTAGTCAAAAAGTAATTTTTGGATAATCTTGTACTAATTTAATGATAATTATGGTAAAAATATTTTACACTCTAAACATGTCTTGATAGAAGCAAAGAGTAAGAGGAAGAGAGCTTGAAGCACCAAGAAAAAAGGACATACAAGAGGCAAAGTTTGAAGTTCTACGGTTCAAGGTAAGGTATTTTAATCTCTAGCATGTATATTCTAGAGATTTTTATGGAGTTTTCTTCCTCCTTCCTTGTCTGAAATTTTCAGCCATGAGAGAGAGTAAAGAGAGAAAATTGAGCCATGGCCAAAAGAGAGTAGGAAAATGCAAGAATAGCTTCCAAGAAGCCGGCATATGTGATTGGTTTGCAAGTTGAAGGAGTAAATATTTTTCTTTATTTTTGGGTAATTTTTGGTTGAATTAGGGTTTGATTTAGGAATTAAATTTCATGATTTTAACCCCAAAAATGAATTTCTTGGGTTCCAAATAGGTAGAAAAAGGTGTGTTGTACAAGAAATATCTTAAGGATCACAAAGTGAAATTTCTTTAAATGATAATGATCAATTCATCATTGTATATATCGATGATGTCTTGATTTATTCTCATTCAATAGATCAGCATTTTAAACATATTTATAAACTTATTAGGATTGCTAAGTCTAATGGTTTAGCAGTTTCTAAAAAATAAGTCTTTTCCAAACAAAAATCAGATTTTTGGGACACTGGATATCTCAAGGGTCTATTATACCAATTGAAAGGTCAATTGAGTTTGTTGACAAATTTGTATATCAAATTATTGAGAAAACTCAACTTCAAAGATTTTTAGGTTGTTTAAACTATGTATCTGATTTTATTCCTCATTTGAGTAATTTCATCAAACCTCTGCATGAACGCCTAAAAATTAGTCCTCCTCCCTGGACCGATTTTCATACCAACACCATCAAACAAATCAAATCTCAGGTTAGGCAACTTCCTTGTCTTAACCTTCCAAATTCTTCTGCTTTCAAAATAGTAGAAATAGATGCCTCTGACATAGGGTATGGTGGCATTCTTAAACAGAAAATCAATGGTAAAGAGCAAATTGTGTCTTTTACATCAAAACATTGGAATAATACCTAACAAAATTATTCCACTATAAAAAAGGAAATTCTTGCAATTGTTCTGTGTATTTCAAAATTCCAGTCTGATTTACTAAATCAAAAATTTTTACTTCGAATTGATTGTAAATTAGCAAAAGATGTTTTACAAAAGGATGTGAAAAACATGGCATCCAAACAAATCTTTGCTCGTTGGCAAGCCATTTTAAGTATTTTTGACTTCGAAATCGAATTTATAAAAGGATCTTCAAACTCCCTTCCAGACTTTCTTACCCGAGAGTTTTTACAGGAAAAAGAAAAAGATTGAGTGAACCAAATGCTACCCAAAAAGAAGAAAGATCCTAACGAAGAAAAGCAAAAGAACATAATGCAAGATGCTCAAACTCTAGTTTCCAGTATTGAGCTAGAAGCTATGGTGAAAAATATTCCTCAGCAATATGGATCCCAAACTACAGGATCCCAAGACCAAACTGGGCCTCTCACCCAAAAGGAGTCATCCACTCCATCTGGGTCATGACCCAACAAACCCAAACTGGGCCTTTAGCCCAACAACCAGCTGGGTCATCTACCCAGAAACCAAAATCATCCAACAAAAGACTCTCACAACTTATGCGCAGTCATATGCCAATAAACAATTGACAAACAATACTTGGCAACAGATTGTTAGCAATCAAGCTATCATCTCTAAGCAAGAGTATGATAGATTGAATCAAAACCCTCTCATTACAAAAAATAACCCACAAAGTTAAATGATTGCTTCAACTTCTTGAAAAGCAATTATAATTCCTACCCAAACAACCCTAGCAACTCCTTATTATCAAAAGGAAAACCAAGTAAGGAACTTGCTTCAAATAGAACCAGAATTTTTTCATCAAAATCCAAACCAGGTTGCTCTTAATGTCTTCCCTTTTGGATTTCATTATAGGCCAACGAATTTGATAAAAAACCGGAGAATACTATGAATTAATATTGGTTCATTCTGGATCAATTAACATTGAACAGAAAAATGACAAGAAAAATGAACCAATAATAACTCATAGCACACTTCAAATACTAAAAGTTCTCACCCCATCCCAGTGGGAACAATCTTTAGAAAAATCAAAAAATGTTGGGATACCATACAATCCGTAAGGATATAATTACTGGGATTATATAGATGCATGGTTCTATGTATTCTATTTTTAGAATGAATCATGGTCACATACATGGTTCATTTATTTCAAAACAAAAACCCAGTATAAATTCCCTCAATGGTTTATTCAATGGTGGGATTTCTTTAGACTTGTTCCTCAAATCTTACCTCCCAAATTTGAACAAGCCTTCGAGTTATTCAGACAAAAATTTAATGGAAATGAAGATCCTTTTCCCCTCGAGCTTCATTATTTTTCAAAATTATCAGTATCCTGAATTTTCACCTAGAAATTCAGGTTCTCCTCAATAACCCCAGGATCAAATAGGTTGCCCATACTTCAAAGAGTACCTTCAGTAAGATGGTGGGCCAAATTTGACACTAAAAGAATTGATGATAAAGCTGTAGAAAGATGGTTTAAAGAGAATCCAAGATATCTTTGTGTAACAGAGCAAAGTAAATTTTTTAACCAAAGAACCAGGATTCAGTCCATGTTGGCATCCACAACTAACAAAGCCAGCTTGGTAAATCAACTTAACTCCATCTTACTACTATTACGAACACAAGAACAAGCTTCGTCTTCAAATCTACCAGATTCTTCATCAACCTCTGAATGACAAGATGAGAGTGATGATGACTTAATAGATTTAGGAGAAGACTAATAGATAACTAGTCACTAAAATTGATGTGGTGTCAGTAATCTAGTTCTTTACCAAAACAATGTTGTATTGCAAGTCACTAAACTTACTGTAGTGTCGGAAAATACTGTGTCAAAAGTACTAACTGGAACTGTTCAAACAGTGTTAGTCACTAACAGTTTCTCGGTTCAAACTCTACTTTTCTCTCCTATATAAGGAGGCATTTCCTCAAAGGAAACTTAGAAGATAGAATAGAGGATAACATATCCTAATACACTTAGCTCCTCACTTGAAGCATCCCATCCTTCCTTCTTCCTACTCTTTGTAAGTTTTCTTGTTTTAATAAAATCTTTTATTTTAAAGTTTATTTCTTGCATACATATCATTACCTTGTTCATATGAACTAGATTGGCTGGTTTTACCGCCTTAAGTTCATCTTGAACCACCCCATTTACATATTTAATTCATGAACTGCATATTTTAATTATGTGTTAAGTAATCCGTCTACTCCTCTCCTTCACAGTTTCTCCTTATTCTTCTCCCTCTCCTCCTCCTTCAGGGCCACTCCCTCTTTCTGGTATTAGAGCTTGAAGGTGAAGTAGAGATGTATTAATTAGATTTAGATCTGCCTTTATGGCTTCAGAAATTTTGTTAACATATTAGATGGGTTTACGAGGCTAAGCTCGATAGCAAATGGACTATTGTCCTACAGTATATGATTCTTGTGTATCATACATGAGTCTTTGTAGGGATGGTAAGGCTATAAGTCCTAGGAGAGGCAGGCAATTAGTCCCTATCTTGTAGTGTATGATATATGAGATATTATGTACTATTCTAGCTAGAGTAAGCTTCAAAATAACCACAAACTAATATCTTAATAAATTATTTTTGAACTATATAGTCAAATAAAGTTTTAATTTTTATACCTTTATGGATCCAAATGGTAATGATACTAAGATAAGGGAGAATTCTTATTATTTTTCACCGCTACTTTAAATTCTGCACATTTATTTGTTTAAATTTTCCTTACTTTCTGCATTGTTAATTATGTCTTCCTTGTTACTATCTATTTCCTTTTCTTCTAGACGTTCATCCTCTTCTGCTTCTTCTTCTTCAAACACTCAATCAAATGAGGAATCAAAACCTTCAAACAAAAAGATTTTCAAACAAGAAATTTCATTTTCAAACTTAAACCAAAACTTTGATAATTGGACTTTACCAACTATCTCCCCAAACATGCTTTATGAAATAAGTGAAAACAGAAAATAGTTTTTCAAATCTGATTATATAATCAGAACAGTAGAAAAATCAATCCCAATTAAACCTGAAAATGAAGAGATTATCCTTCTTTCAAAAACTTCTTTAGAAAAACATAAAAAAGAATTCAACTATTTACATATAGGTTATGTTCAAGTAGCAATCAAACCTTTAATAAGAAGGGGTTTAAATGTATCATGTTTAGTATGTCTTTAAGATACTAGACATTATACATATTCAGATTCGTTATTAGCAGCTACAAAAATGGGTCTAAACGACGGACCTGTTTACTTCAACTGCTTTCTGGATCGAACCCTAGATTTTTAGCTACAAACATAATCTACATTGTCTAAAACTAAGAATCCAATTTCATGACCTAAACATGAAACCAGGATCTATCTCAGCTACCTTAATATACCGAGTCCAATACAAAGTTTTAAATTCAAACGCTACAAATGCTCAAATCCTCCCGAACATTGGTCGAACAACAATTTTGCTAACAGATTACAATAATGTAAATGTTTCCATTCCAAGAACAATTATGTGGAATGATGTAAATTTACCTGATGAATGGATTATGGTAAAGGCTACTCAGCCAACTCCTAAATTCATGCTACAAATAAGTAAACTTACACAAACCCATGATGGAACTGTCAAATTATCTTGAAAGACCTAGAAGATCTATGTCTTAAACATATAAACCCTCCATATATGAAGATTGTAGGTCCACGGTAAGTGAATCAGCAAGATTTTCTTGTTCTTCATTACCACAACCTCCTTTAGTCATATATATGCCTGCTCCAAATAATCCTAAACCAAAACTCCAAAATACTTCTATTTCAGGAATAAACAATTCCACAAATATTCCCCATGTAAACTATGAAACGCAAGACGATCTAAGATCTATCAAATCTCCTGATTATTCAACATTGGGAGAACCAAAAGACATAAATGTCTTGCAAAAGGAATTTCAAATTGATAAACTACTTTTACAAAAGGATTTTTATTCAAAAGAAAATACTTTGCAAAGAAACTGGCTTTTTGAGAATTTTCAAGGAAAAGAGAGAAAAAATGTTCAAGAACAATTTTTTTCATTCCTTGAAATTATTCAAACTAATATTCCATTCTTTCACTGGTTTGAGGCCTACGCCAAAACTAACAATTTAAATTATCCATTTTTTAAAAGCCATAAAGGTAGATCCAGATCTAATTAATACATCCTAATTAATACATCTCTACTTCACCTTCAGGCTCTGATACCAGAAAGAGGGAGTGGCCCTGAAGGAGAAGGAGAGGGAGAAGAATATGGAGAAACTGTAAAGGAGAGGAGTAGACGGACTACTTAACACATAATCAAAATATGCAGTTCATGAATTAAATATGTAAATGGGGTGGTTCAAGATGAACTTAAGGCGGTAAAACCAGCCAATCTAGTTCATATGAACAAGGTAATGATATGTATGCAAGAAATAAACTTTAAAATAAAAGATTTTATTAAAACAAGAAAACTTACAAAGAGTAGGAAGAAGGAAGGAGGGGAAGGATCTCTCTCAAGGATGGGATGCTTCAAGTGAGGAGCTAAGTGTATTAGGATATGTTATCCTCTGTTCTATCTTCTGAGTTTCCTTTGAGGCAATGCCTCCTTATATAGGAGAGAAAAGTAGAGTTTGAACCGAGAAACTGTTAGTGACTGGCACTGTTTGAAGAGTTCCAATTAGTACTTTTGACACAGTATTTGCCGACACTATAGTAAGTTTAGTGACTTGCAAATACGATGTTGTTTTGGTAAAGAACTAGATTACTGACACCACATCAATTTTAGTGACTAGTAATCTATTAGTCTTCTCCTAAATCTATTAAGTCAGCATCACTCTCATCTTGTCGTTCAGAGGTTGATGAAGAATCTGGTAGATTTGAAGAAGAAGCTTGTTCTTGTGTTTGCAATAGTAGTAAGATGGAGTTAAGTTGATTTACCAAGCTGGCTTTGTCAGTTGTGGATGCTAACATGGACTGAATCCTGGTTCTTTGGTTAAAAAATATACTTTTCTCTGTTACACAAAGATATCTTGGATTCTCTTTAAACTATCTTTCTACAGCTTTATCATCAATTCTTTTAGTGTCAAATTTTGCCCACCATCTTACTGAAGGTACTCTTTGAAGTATGGGCAACCTGTTTGATCCTGGGGTTATTAAGGAGAACTTGAATTTCCAGGTGAAAATCCAGGATACTGATAATTTTGAAAAATAATGAAGATCGAGGGAAAAATGATCTTTATTTCCATTAAATTTTTGTCTGAATAACTCGAAGGCTTGTTCAATTTTGGGAGGTAAGATATGAGGAACAAGTCCATGTAAGGTTTAGTACAATATAAGTTTTGATGATGACAAATATAGAGTAATAAGGAAGAAATGCATTATATGTATCTGACATATATAATGTTTCTTAAAGAAATAAAATACATATTAGCTTGTATTTAATTATGGTTATAATACATATATCATGCTATGTGTAAATATATCCACTGTACTTTTACAATGAATAATATAAGTTGGATATATAAACTGGACTAACTATTTGGTTTGTAAGTATAATATATTAAATATAGGTTGGTCCAAGTAAGAAGAGTGAGCATTGGAACACAGAAATGGAAATCAATATCATGCCTCACTCAAGAAAGAAGAAAAGAAAGGATGCTCCAAAAATGGAAGATCAGAAGGGAGCATGCCAAGAAGGAAATGACCAAGTGGAAGTGGAACTCAACATTTGAAGACCTAGTCACTAAGTATGTTTTATTTTCACTTAGGTCTTGAGGTGGGATTAATCTTTAAAAATTACTTAATCTTGTTACCATATGTTCTAAATGAGTTAGATTAAGTAAATCTGATGTTAGCTTTGAAAAACTCTAATGACAGATGAATTTCGAGAAGTTAAACTTCATATACTTTGTGAAAATATGACTTTGCTGGCTGAAATTTGAAGTTTCAGAGATATCACCTCTGACAGATGAATTTCAGGTGTTAAAATTTGAATTTCGAGTCAAGCATAGTTAGTGAAATCTGGTTTTCAAGAATCTAGAGTTTGACCTTTGCTTAGTATTTTTAATATATCTCTCAAAATACATATGGCTTTGATATAAAACTTATTTCATATGAAACTAGACTTAATAAGCTTTTCAAAGAAGGTTATTTCACTCAAAATGAAAGTCATATGAAAAAGCTATGGTTATTTAAAGTTGAGTAGTGAGATATGAATTTTCAGTTTTGACCTCTTATCACTATTTCGATCATATCTTACAAAAAAGTTTATTTTTGAAGTAAAATTATTTATTTGAAAGTAGACATTCAGAGCTTTCCAACCATAGGTCATTTGCTTAATTTGGAGTTAAAATGAGAGAGTTATAGCTTCTGCAAAATTGTCTACAGTGCAAAATTTGAAGTTACGTAGGTTCCATTGCGACAGACGAATTTTGGAGGCCGAAATTCGAATTTCGAAGAGAACCTTCGTGCAGAATTGAGCTTGCCACTGATAGACGAATTTTGACTTCCAAAATTCGAACTTCAGGTCCAACAGATGAATTTCCACTTTCAAAATTCGAATTTCACGATTCCACAAACGTGAAAATACTTCTGAAACAACCAACAAATGAATTTCCACTTTCAAAATTTGAATTTTGCAACTCCAGAAACATGGAAATACTTCTAAAACAACCAACAAACGACTTTCCACTTTCAAAATTTGAATTTCACAATTCCAGAAACATGAAAACACTTCTGAAACAACCAACAGACGAATTTCCACATTCAAAATTCGAATTTCGAAAGAAAGAACTTGTGCCATATTGAATTGCTCACTGTCAGACGAATTTTGGGAACCAAAATTTGAACTTCGAAGGCACTATAGCAATATGAAATTATTGTTTAAACTTAGCAGAAGAACTTTAAACTCCAAAATTCTAATGTTCCAACATAGAAACATTTATCAAGATGAAAATTCGAATTTCAGCTTTGGACAGACGAACTTCGAACTTCAACGCTAAAAACTTTAACTTATGGACTCTTCAAAATTCGTCTGTTAACATCCAAAATTCAAATTTCAGTGTGTCAGATTCATTAAATGAGGTTGGTAAACGGCTAGTTTTGCAAAGTAAACCATTGGGTAACATCTCTAACGGCTAGATCTTGTATCTCACGTCTAATTACCCTACAAAATTATAAATATAACATCATTTGAACTTATGGGTAACAATCTTAAGAGAGTTTATGTGAAAATGCTGCTACAACTTGTAAAATCTTTCCGTTTTAGCATAGTTTGAAAAACCCACCTTAATAGAGTGAACTTTTAATATATTATCTACTCTTCAAGAGAGTTTTCATTCTGTAAACATTTCTTTCTACATTTTCTGGGTAGAATCTTAGTGTGGGGAAATACTAAGGGATTTACACATCTTGTAAGGGTGTGAGGAGAGTGGCTTCACAAGTGCCTACTGAAACTTGTGAGAATGTACTGAGGCTTCACAGGTGCCCGGATCAAACCTGTGAGATATAATGGAAAATCTCAAGTGGTGGCTTGGGGACTGCATGTAGGCCAAGTGGTTGGGCTGAACCAGTATAAATCATTGTGTATTGTTCTTCATCTTCTCAACTCAGCTGGTGCACACAACCATCTCTGTTTACCCCTGTTTTACTGTATTCTCAGTGAAATTGGGTTGTGATTCAAAAGAGCGCAAATCTTGCATCACCCAATTCACCCCCCTCTTGGGTGACCAGTCAACCTAACAGTCCAAAGAAATCCCACCATTGAATAAACCATTGAGGAAATTTATACTGGGTTTTTGTTTTGAAATAAATGAACCATGTATGTGACCATGATTCATTCTGAAAATAGAATACATGGAACCATGCATCTATATAATCCCAGTAATTATATCCTTCCGGATTGTATGGTATCCCAAATTTTTTTGATTTTTCTAAAGATTGTTCCCACTGGGATGGGGTAAGAACTTTTAGTATTTGAAGTGTGCTATGAGTTATTATTGGTTCATTTTTCTTGTCATTTTTCTGTTCAATGTTAATTGATCCAGAATGAACCAATATTAATTTATAGTATTCTCGGGTTTTTATCAAATTCGTTGGCCTATAATGAAATCCAGAAGGGAAGACATTAAGAGCAACCTGGTTTGGATTTTGATGAAAAAATTCTGGTTCTATTTGAAGCAAGTTCCTTACTTGGTTTTCCTTTTGATAATAAGGAGTTGCTAGGGTTGTTTGGGTAGGAATTATAATTGCTTTTCAAGAAGTTGAAGCAATCATTTGACTTTGTGGGTTATTTTTTGTAATGAGAGGGTTTTGATTCAATCTATCATATTCTTGCTTAGAGATGATAGCTTGATTGCTAACAATCTGTTGCCAAGTATTGTTTGTCAATTGTTTATTGGCCTATGACTGCGCATAAGTTGTGAGAGTCTTTTTGTTGGATGATTTTGGTTTCTAAGTAGATGACCCAGCTGGTTGTTGGGCTAAAGGCCCGGTTTGGGTTTGTTGGGTCAATGACCCAGATGGAGTGGATGACTCCTTTTGGATGAGAGGCCCAATTTGGTCTTGGAATCCTGTAGTTTGGGATCCATATTGCTGAAGAATATTTTTCACCACAGCTTCTAGCTCAGTATTGGAAACTGGAGTTTGAGCATCTTGCATTATGTTCTTTTGTTTTTCTTTGTTTAGTTCTTTCTTCTTTTTGGGTGGCATTTGGTTCACTCAATCTTTTTCTTTTCCCTGTAAAAACTCTCGGGTAAGAAAGCATGGAAGGAAGTTTGAAGATCCTTTTATAAATTTGATTTCAAAGTCAAAAATACTTAAAATGGCTTGCCAAAAAGCAAGGATTTGTTTGGATGCAATGTTTTTCACGTCCTTTTGTAAAACATCTTTTGCTGATTTACAATCAATTCGAAGTAAAAATTTTTGATTTAGTAAATCAGACTGGAATTTTGAAATGCACAGAACAATTGCAGGAATTTCCTTTTTTATAGTGGAATAATTTTGTTGGGTATTATTCTAATGTTTTGATATAAAAGACACAATTTTCTCTTTACCATTGATTTGCTGTTTAAGAATGCCACCATACCCTATGCCAGAGGCATCTGTTTCTACTATTTTGAAAGTAGAAGGATTTGGAAGGTTAAGACAAGGAAGTTGCCTAACCTGAGATTTGATTTATTTGACAATGTTGGTATGAACATCAGTCCAGGGAGGAGGACTATTTTTGAGGCATTCATGTAGAGGTTTGATGAAATTACTCAAATGAGGAATACAATCAGATACATAGTTTAAACAACCTAAAAATCTTTGAAGTTGAGTTTTGTCAATAATTTGATCTGGAAATTTGTTAGCAAACTCAATTGACCTTTCAATTGGTACAATAGACCCTTGAGATATCCAGTGTCCCAAAAATCTGATTTTTGTTTGGAAAAGACTTATTTTTGTTTTAGAAACTGCTAAACCATTAGACTTAGCAATCCTAATAAATTTATAAATATTTTTAAAATGCTGATCTATTAAATGAGAATAAATCAGGACATCATCGATATATACAATGATGAATTGATCATTATCATTAAATATATCATTCATTATCCTCTGAAATTCAGCAGGGGCATTTTTTAAACCAAAAGGCATAACGTTCCACTCATACTGGCCTAATGGGACAGTGGTAGCAGTTTTATACCTATCCTTTTCTGCGATTTGAACTTGCCAAAACCCAGATTTCATGTCAAATTTTGAAAATATTTTGGCAGAGTGAAGTCTCTTCAATAAATCAGATTTATTTGGAATAGGATATCTGATCCATTGTAACACTTTGTTTAAAGGTTTGTAGTTTATGACTAATCAAGGAACTCTTCTTTCTTGTTCTGCACTATTATTAACATAAAAGGCAACACATCACCAAGGGCTCCTAGACTTTCTGATCAAATTCTTTTTTAATAAATTGTTAATTTCTTTTCTACAAATTTGTAAATACTCTGAATTCATTTGAATTGGTTGAGCTTTTGTAGGGATTTGTTTTTCATTGAAATCCTTTTCGTATGGTAGATCTACTATATGTTTCTTTCTATCCCAGAAAGCATTAGGTAGATCTGAACAAATTGTTTTAAGAATTTCGTTTAAACATTGCAGAACTTGATTTTGAATATTCTTTGAATTTAATTGTTCTTCAATTTTCTTAAAAGAAACTTCTTGTTTAAGAAAATTAATTTGCTTTTGTTTAGTAGATATGTGATTTAACTCTTTTATTCTGGGAGCATGAATAAAAGGAAATAAAATTGTTTTTCGCAGATGTTGTTTAGAAATTCCGCTTTCATCCGTTAAATAAGGTTTAAGTAAATGGGCAAAAGGTGCTCTAAGAATAATCTTAGATCTCATTCCTTTAACCACTATAAACGGTGTTTTAACTTGGAAACCTTGATTTTCAATAACAACGTTTGAAACTTTATATCGAACTTGTAGGAGAGTTCTTTCAACTCCTTTAAACCTTTCGGTTGTTTTTCCAAAATACTTTGTCAGAATAATGCCTTCTCTGAAACAGTTAGCTTCAGCTTCTGTATCAAATAAGACATCTTCTTCTAAAATAAATTCATTGTTTATAATGATTTTGGCACGAATATGAAATTTCTGTGTCAAAACTTTTGAAATTAAGTTTAAGAATGGTTTTGGAAGACCTTGTTCTTTGGAAACATTATCTTCATCTATTTGAGATTTCATAGGTATAATGGCTTGAGCTAGCTGTATATCCTGTATTTGGGATATAGCTTCACTATGAATTTATTGTTGTTGTTTGATAAGATGAATTTCAGTTTTGAGATTTTGTATCTCGTACTGAAGGTCAGAGAAAGTAGCCTGCTTAGGCTCTTGTTTAAATTTTGCTAAGGTCTGAGTTAGATCATACCTATTGGTTTGAACTAATGGTTTGGAATTTGAAGAGCTTGGAGTTTCTAAAAGGAGATTTTGAAATTTTTATAAATACTCATCCTTTTCAGAATCTGTAAGTTTGCGAATGATATTAATAAGGAGATCTTGTTCCTTAGTGATAACATTGATGTCAGAAGAGGAGTTTTCTTGGAGATCATCATTTTGAATTGGTTTGAGATCTTCAAAAGACTCTTGTTCTGATTCTGATTCTGTAGAAGAGATTTCAAGAAGATTGTTTATTTGTTCTAAAACATCTTCCTCTATATTTTTTATATTTTTGAGTTTTCTGGTAACTCTACAATATTTAGAGATATGGCCTGGTCGGCCACATTTAAAGCAAACAATTTTCTTTTGTTTGGATTCATATTTGGGTTTAGGCTCAGGCTTTGAGTAATATTGGGTCTTATTGCTTTTACGAAAGAATGGTTTTGTCTTCTTATGTTTTTTGTTGGGCTTGGACTGTTTACAAGGGGAAAAACCAAATTGTTCACAAAAGGTTCCTAATTCCCTTTTATCAGAGGCCCTTTCTTTGGTAAGTTGGGTTTGTAGTTTATCATCTTGACAAATCTTTAGAGCCGTTTTTTGTACATATGATACTAATTGACCATGAGTCAAACTCTCATAAGGGATTTTGCCATCTTTTGTATTTCTTAATTTATCTCTAACTTTAGTGCAAGTATGCCACTTTGTGACTTGAAATTAGTGATTCAATGTATTATTTTATGATGCTATAGGGTGCAACGGAGTGTTGAAAGACCAAAGGAAGTATCCACAAAGTTTGGTGATCATTGAAAAGCAAGAAGGTAGTTAATTTCCCTATTATGCCTAATGTTATCATGCTTTATTTTCATACTTTTATAATTATGCTATTTATTTGTTTAGATGTTTATTGATGGTTGTTCATTGATTGGATGGTTGTTTGAAGGGTTTTGTAACCCTTGGATGTCTATTTTATGAAGTGTTACCATGCCAAAATTTTTATGAAATATTGTGGTATAAATTGTTTGTATGATTTCAATGATGATCCATGAATTGATGATGATACTATGTGTGCATAATTGAGCTTAACTACTGAGATTCTTTGAATCTCATCCCTTCCAAATGATCATCATGACTAGATCCAAGCTAGGGCAAGAAGGGGTCAAGAGTGCTAAGGAGAAAGAAGAAAGATGATGAAGCATGATATTGCTCTTAAGTTATAATCTTGTAGTTTGAAATGATAGGTAAAGTTATGAATGTGCTACTAAATCTGTATTTCCATGCTATTGTGATCATTAGATCATTATGAAATGTCCTGTATGGATTTGGGACAGTAAATGTTGATGTATGAGGTTTATGAAGTTCATTATATGAGTTATGGCATAGTTATGAACAAGATTATTAGTAGAAGTTAGGATAAGATAACTCTATTTGAAAAAAGAGTATTCCTTTGAAGTGTTATACATGCTTTGAAAGAAGGCTCAATAAACTTTCAAAAGTGATAAAGATCACTTAAATTGGACAAGTGTATGATTTATAGTGAAATTTTGAATTTAGGGTTGAAACCTAGACCGTAAGCAGAAATGCTACGAATTTTATTGTAAGTACTGGTAATTTCAAGGGCAATGTAAAATCGTGTAAAGCTCCAAAAATTTAGTAGTTTATATGTGTGCAAAGTGGCTCCAATTATTTTAGAAATAAACTGTATAAATTAGTCTAGAAAATGCTCTATTTCATATTTTTTCCATGTATAATATTATTTTATCTATTTTTAGATATTTGAATCACTTTGAGATAATTTTTCTAGAAATAGTTATGAATTTTTGAAGTTTGTCAAGTAAAATGGAAAATGCACAATGAACAATACCTAAAATAAAGAAAATTCTATTTTGATATTTTTATGCAAACAAATCTCTAATCATGCAATAATCACATAATTGGAGTCTAATACATGAGAAATGGACATAAGTTTAATGTATTACATTAAGGACTTTATTTGTATTCTATTCCAATTAAGGACCAAACATAATTCCTTTTACGGATCATGTGGGAAATTATTTCCAATTAAAAACCATGCATGTGAAACTATCTTCTTACTTCTTTTTCCATTTTTTCATGCATCCCATGCTATATTCTCATATCTTTATACATACAATGCATTCTTTATGCCATTTGGGATGTTACAAGTTAATTCTGTGAATTTAGTTGTAAACCTAGTATCATGGGAATACACTTGCAAAGCTTGGCAAATGAGTGGAATTTCTTATCCACATGCTTGTGCAGCTATTAGAAATGTTCATGGCATCATGTATCATTTGGTGCATGAATTCTACCTCCTTAGCTCATGAGAGAACATTTACAATGGTGCCATACATCCTATTGGGACCCATGACAAGCAAACTTGAATGCCTTAACATCTACAGATCATTTGACCTAAACCTTTTTGCCACCACCTACGACATCTCGTCCTCTTGGTAGACCATGTAAAAATAGAGTTGAATCTCAATTTTAGAGTAAGAAGTCTTATCACTGCATTCACTATCAACAAGTTGGTCATAATCGAAAGTCATGCAAAAATCTAAATCCAAGTTGATATTGTTCTAATTTGGTACTAGATTAACATGGATTTGGTGGATATTTTTTGTGGGCATATGTAACTACTTTGCTTTAAGGGTTTTAGTATTCTTTTGCATATGCAGCTAGTGTTGGTACTGAGTTATTTTGTGTTGGTGCAGGTATCTTTTTGTATATGTTGTATTGGTTGTATGTGTAACTGCTACACCCCTAAGCTTTTTTTGGAAAAGAGGACTCATGAATGAATATGCAAATGTATTTACAATTGTGTGAAAAATATGCGTATGCTTAATCTAGAATTATCTGAATTAAAATGCATTCTGTGTTAATCATTTATTAATCATATTTTTCACTTATGATTTGTCATCATCAAAAAGGGGGAGCGTGTAAAGTTCAGTATAATGTAAGTTTTGATGATGACAAATATAGAGTAATAAGAAATAAATGTATTATATGTATTTGACATATATAATGTTCCTTAAAGAAGTAAAATGTGCATTAAGCATGGACTTAATTGTGGTTATAATGCATATATCATGCTTTATGTAAATATATCCACTGTACTTTTACAATAAATAATATAAGTTGGTTATATAAACTGGACTAACTACTTGGTTTATAAGTGTAATATATTAAATATAGGTTAGTCCAAGTAGGAAGAGTAAGCATTGGAATATAGAAATAGAAATCAATATTATGCCTCACTCAAGAAAGAAGAAGAGAAAGGAAGCTCCAAAACTGGAAGATTAGAAAGGAGCATGCTATGAAGGAAATGACCAAATGGAAGTGGAACTTAACATTTGAAGACCTAGTTACTAGGTATATTTTGTTTTTACTTAGGTCTTGACGTGGAATTAATATTTGAAAATTATTTAATCTTGTTACCATATGTTTTAAATGAGTTAGATCAAGTAAATCTGATGTTAGCATACATTAAAGTTGAAACACATGGACTTACAGACGAACTTTGAAGTTCAACGTTAAAGTCTTTAACTTATGATCTCTATGAAATTCGTCTATTAACACCCTAAAATTTGAACTTTGGATGTCATACGCTTTAAATGCAGTTATTGAACGGCTAGTTTTACAGAGTAACCGTTGGTTAACGTCTCTAATGGATAGATCTTATGTCTAACATCCAGTTATACTATAAATCTATAAATTGAATATGATTTGAACTTACGGATAACAATCTTAAGAGAGTTTATGTGAAAATGCTGTCCATATACACAAAATGTCTCGTGTCAGCATCCTTTGAAAAACCCACCTCAATAGAGTGAGCTTTCAATATATTATCTACTCTTTAAAAGAGTTTTCATTTTGTAAATACTTATTTCTACATATTCTGGGTAGAATCTTGGTGTGGAGAAACACTAAAAGATTTACATATCTTGTAAGGCTGTGGGGAGAGTGGCTTCACAAGTGCCTATTGAAACTTGTGAGATGTACAGAGACTTCACAGGTGCCCAGATCAAACCTGTGGGATATGGTGAAAAATCCCAAGTGGTGGCTTGGGAACTGGATGCAAGCCAAGCGATTGGACTGAATCAGTAGAAGTTGTTGTGTATTGTTCTTCATCTTCTCTTTTCAATTACTGTACTCAACTATCTTTATTAATCCCTGTTTTGCTGCACACTTGATGAAAATCTTACATCACACAATTCAACCCCTCTTGGATGACTAGGCAAAACCAACAGTTGGTATCAGAGTCAAGATTCCTAGTAAAGGATCTAATTATCTGGAGCAAAATGGCTGGCTTTGGAGAGAACATACTACCACAAGGGAATAATGTCAACAGTCCTCCAGACTTCAATGGTAAACACTATGGATACTGAAAGATGAGGATGCAGATTTATCTTCAATCCATAGACCTAGACATCTGGTCCATTATACAGAAGGGTGATTTTGTGGTAAAGAAAATGCAAAATGATGGCACATACAGATAGTAGACAGAAGCAGAATGAAATGAGGAAGATAGGCAAAGAGTCTTTCTGAACTTCAAGGTAAAGAACTCCTTAGTTAGAGATCTAAATCAAGATAAATTCTTCAGAGTGTCAAATTGCAATACAGCAAAAGAAATGTGGGATGTTCTAGAGATTGCTCATAAAGGAACCAAAGGTGTTAAGGAAAACAGGCTCAACTCTCTCACAGTTAAATATGAAGCCTTCAAGATGAACAATGGTGAGGCCATTAAAGAATTTCAAATTCATTTTACTTACATTGTTAATCATCTAGCAGCTTTGGGAAAGAGTTATGCACAAAGAGAGGAAGTATGCAAAATACTCATAGCTCAACTTAAAGAATAGCAACCGAAAGTGACAACCATTGAAGAAATGAGAGGAAAATCATATCAATCTATCACTGCACTATTTGGGAGTCTTGCTGAATATAAAGGAAAACTAGATCTTCTGTGGGAGCAACAAAACAAAGGAAAAATGCTGATGTTCAAAGCTACTTCATCACAGAGCTCAGAAGAAGATGATACTAATGATAAAAGTGATAACAGCAGTAGTGATGATGAGGAGCATGAGCTAAAAGAGTTGACCATCAGATTTGGCAGATTCCTCAAAATAAAAAAGGAGCTTCAGGAACAAAAAGCACTCATCCCATGCAAATAAGCTGAAGTATCACTCAAAGAGGCAAGGAGGAAGATATGCAGAAAAGAAAAGTGAAAAAGCTAAAGTGGTATATATCTCTACAATCTGGGGTTATAGTTCAGATGAAGATGATGAGGATACTTATCCATGCTTGATGGCATTATCGAATGATGAGGTATCAAATTTTGACTCTGAATCTGATTCTGAGTTTACTTTTGATGAATTGTCTGATGCTTATACTGAAATGCATAATGAACTGATTAGATTAGCAAAAGCACTCTCACATAGTAAAAAGAGAGTGATTTCCTGAAAACATGAATTAGAATTTGAAAAGAATGAAAAGGAATCACTTAAATAGAAAATAAATTATTTAGAAAATATCTGTGAAACCCACACACACACTTCCTCTTGTAATTCATGTGATAGATTAGCTAAAGAAAAAGAGGAGTTAATTAAGGTAATAGCCAATTTTACGCAAGGCAAAGATAAGTTAAATATTTCACTTGGCAAATAGAACTATGTGTTTGACAAGTTAGGTGCTGGCCACATGAGTGAGTCCACAGAAAAAAAAAATGCTATTCAAAATTCTTTGTACCTACTATAATGCCTAGCTTACCATTATGCACATATTGTGGTAAAAGGGGGCATATAGCTCATATGTGCAATATAAGGAAACATAACTTGAGTAAAAGCATGAAATGGGTTCCAAAGAATACCACTAACTCTCCTGGACCCATAAATAAGTAGGTACCAAAATATTCTAGTGTTTCATGTGTGTAGAACAAATATAAGAAGAAAGAACACATTGGTATAAGAAAAAGGATGCTGGAAAGGAAAGCTTCTCAAAACTTTAAGGGTACAATTACAAATCATAAGGAGAAGCACTGTAAGCAATCTTCTCACTCTTCTCAATGATGCAACTCAAATGGAAACCATACTAACTACCTTGAGAAGAGAAAGAGCAAAAACTTAAGAGGCATTAACTTGTTTGTAAAAGAAAGACATGAGCATTACTATACGACATACAAGCCAAGAATAACAAGGAAATAATATTTGGTAACCTCTGACCCTTACCCTTTTCAATTATTACGTTATATATATAATTGGGTAAGATTGAACTCTGGTCCCATATGTAATGTAAAATGTTTAAACTGACATTTAGTAGACTCAAGTCAAAAAGGGTACCAAGGAAAGAAAAAGGATTTTCCCTTTACTTTTGTAGGTGCTCCCTGAGCTAAATGGTCAAAGTCTCATAAAGATGGAGTATCCAAAGCACTCAATTGGAATCATGCTGAAAAGGGAAGAAATTAGCTTTTGATCAAGCCAGTTTGTAAGTGTTTAACTTATTTTCATATATGCTTGGTTGATGCAGTTATCTGAGGTTATTAAAATAAAGTATGGTCCTTATTCAAATGATGAATTATTTGAATATGATGGTGCTTACTGTAAAGTTCAATATTTGCAGAAGTCCATTTCCTTATTTGTATAACCAAAATTTTGTGCTTTTCAAAATTCCCCATGTATATTGATTTTGATTTGAGCCATGATCTGAAAAGCATGTATATTTGAATAAATGCTCATACTTAGGGGGAGTTTGTAAATTTTCATACATTAAAGTTGAAAAACATTGACTTACAGAAGAACTTTGAAGTTCACATTAAAGTCTCTAACTTATGGTCTCTACGAAATTTGTCTGTTAACACCCCAAAATTTGAACTTTGGATGTCAGACGGATTAAATGCGGTTGTTAAACGGCTAGTTTTATAGAGTAACAGTTGGTTAATGTCTCTAATAGATAGATCTTGTGTCTAACATCTAGTTACATCACAAATCTATGAATAGAATATCATTTGAACTTACGGGTAACAATCTTAAGAGAGTTTATGCGAAAATGCTGTCCATATACACAAAATGTTTCTGTGTCAACATCCTTTAAAAAACTCACCTCAATAGAGTAAGCTTTCAATGTATTATTTACTCTTCAAGAGAGTTTTCATTGTGTAAACACTTATTTCTACATATTCTGGGTAGAATCTTGGTGTGGAGAAACACTAAAAGATTTACACATCTTGTAAGGGTGTGGGGAGAGTGGCTTCACAAGTGCCTACTGAAACTTGTGAGATGTACAGAGGCTTCACAGGTGCCCGGATCAAACCTGTGGGATATAGTGAAAAATCTCAAGTGGTAGCTTGGGGACTGGATGCAAGCCAAGTAGTTGAACTGAACTAGTATAAGTTGTTGTGTATTGTTCTTCATCTTCTCTATTCAATTGCTGCACTCAACTATCTCTATTCATCCCTGTTTTGCTGCACACTTGATGAAATTGGGTTATGATTCAAAAAGGGCGAAAATCTTACACTACCCAATTCACCCCCGGTCTTAGGTGACCAGCCAAACCAATATTTGCAAGTAGAATAATGTCTGTAATATCCCAATTTTTACAGGATACCATAAAATGCATAAAAAGAAGGGAAATGAAATAAGATGGTGGTGTTACATGCTCGGTCCTTAAATGGAATTAATTTCCCATATGGTCTTTAGAAGGAATTATGCTTAGTCCTCAATTAGAATTAATTTTCCATAAGGTCCTTAGTGAGAATTAATTTTAGAACTGAGTCAAACACAATATACCAGTTGAATAAAAGTTTATCTCAAGTTGAGCATAATGGTATAAGTATTGCATAATTAGAAGGTCTAGGTTGAAAGATAGACTAACTTGAAAGTATAAAGAAAAGAATTATTAAAAAATTGGTTTTTGGGAGAAATTATGAGAAAAAACCCGAAAAAATCAGTATTTGCATTTTTACCCAGCTTAGGGTTAAAATGGTCATTTCTCATGCTGGAAAATAAAATATAAAAATTACATTTTAGGCCCAAGAGAAAAGAATTATATGCAAGTTAGTCTTTGAAAAAGAAGAATTATTGCAATTAAGTCCCTAGGAAAAAATTATGAAAAAGGGCATGAAAGAATTGATTATTATAATTTTGCCTTGGGTCAAGGGCCATTTTGGAATTTCTAGAAATCCTATCAAAACAGAGCTCTCGACAAGCTGAACTCAATGGAATACTGTTTAGAAGCTAATTGAGTTTGTGTAAATTTATAATTTCAATTTTAAAGTCGAAAGTGATTTTTAAACCGAAAAAAAGGTTTATAAGCTCTATAAAAGCAAACGGGTAAAGAGATGAATCCCTATAAATATATTTAGGGATCAAAATAATGAAATTAGTCCAAAATTAAATTTAGAATAACCCTGTACTAATTAAATAATAAATTACAGTAAAAGTAATTAATTGGTACAGGTAAAGTTTATTGGTAAAGGTTATTTTGAACTGTTAAAATTATGAAGCAATTTTTGGATAAAAATGCCCTCAATATGGCATGCTGCAATTGCAAGAGACATGGGGGGAAATTATTTAATTGATTTTAATGAATTATTTCATAAAAGATTAACCAATATGGTTAATTAACCTACGGTCACTATTCACCCATTTGATCTCTCTCCTTAAGACCTTGGGTTAAGTGAGTAAGACCACTTCATCCTCCTCATTTTACACATTCAACATAGCAGTAAGAAAGAGAGAAAGAAGCACAAAAACAAGAAGAGAAAGAAGGAGCAAGAAGGCAAAACTCAAAGCTCAATCACTCAGTAAGAGTTCCTACCACCTATAGTTTGTGTTCTCAAGAGTTTATGGTAGTTAGTTAAGACTTCCTCTTCCTTTTCTCCATGCTCAACTTTTGGCCATGGTGTGTAGAGAGAGAGAGAGTTGAGCTTTTGTCAAATAAACATAGGGAAAAGCTTAGTTTAGTTCCAAGAAACAAGAATTCATGGGTTGTTACATGTTTTGTGAAGCAAATATTTTTCTTCCAATTTCCCTTAATGTTCAATTACTTTAGGGTTTGAGATAGAGATTGAATTTCCTGATTTTGACTCCAAAAATGGATTTCTCATGATCCAAAAACCTTAAGAACAAGTATTGATGCAAAAAAAAAAGCAAGAAGAAATCAAAATGGAATTTTAAGGATTAGTATGCAAACTTTGTGAAGAAGGTAATCGGTATAAAATCTTGGAGCATCAGTATAAAATCTTTCAGAATTATCTGGAAAATCATGGAGCAAGCATATAAAAACCTAGAGCCGACACAAGAGAATTCTTGTTCATGTGGTTCTTGTATAATCCTGAGTAAGTGCAAAATAGTT
Organism: Adenanthera pavonina; assembly: GCA_026686845.1. Lineage (NCBI taxonomy): Eukaryota > Viridiplantae > Streptophyta > Magnoliopsida > Fabales > Fabaceae > Adenanthera > Adenanthera pavonina. Next base: position 19,118,710 of record JAIVEN010000005.1, on the reverse strand, counting down.
GATATAAAATCCTAGAACACTAGTATAAAATCATCCAGTGTTTAATGTAAAATCATGGACCATCAATAAAAAACACTACAACTGACATGAATAATACTTTAATTAAAGTGGTCCTTGTAAAATAGCAGAATTGGAGTATAAAATCCTTTAGCTGTTAATGTAAAATCTTGGACCATGCAAACAAAGTATTGCAACTAACATGAATTGTTTATCAAAAATTAAGATTTTACTAACTGAATAAATACTTTACATCATCTAATTATATGGCATGAATGCTATTTCAGATTGTTACATCATCCACTACAAGTGGTCCTTGTAAAATCTTTACATCATCAACTAACATCACTATATAATTAGATTCATTCCCTAACTAGTTCATTCCTTAACTATTGTATTAGAACATCTAACAAAAGTATTGACTTTCATTTGTTGGTATTACTTTTAACTAGTTGATGTAAGCACATTGACTTTATCACGAACCTTGTTATGGGGATAAGTATAGCATATGAAAAGGTGGTCCACCATGTTGCTTCTTACTTATTGGTTGTCCTCCTCCTTCTTTCTCGTCATATACTTTTTTCTTTTGCACTAGATATCTTCTTCTGTGCTTTTGAAATCATTGTATTTGCAAGTTTTGCATCCTTATACTTCCCTTTGTTTCTCTTGAAACATTCTTGTCTATACTATAAATATCCCAAATTTTACTGGATATCATATAATGTACAGGAAATAACAAAGGATAATATGAAATGTAAAGGGATTTACAGAAAATGAAGAAACATGGTTAAAAGTGAAACAGGGAAAAAGTCATTTTTCAAGGTTAGAACAGAAAATAAGAAAGTTATATACTTGTTCCAAGAAATGAGAATTCTATGCAATTTAGTCCATAAAAAAAGGAAGAAATTATTGTAATTTAGTCCTTGGGAGAAATTATGTAACAACCTTCTTGACATGATCATGAACTTAGTCTAGAGCTAACACAAACTAAACTTGATGATGTATGTAGAACTAGAGGAACCAGGATTAGAGAAAGGATATAACTGAGACAAATTCAATATTTGAACTAGAGAAGGGTCATGCCATGGCAAGGTATAGAGCCGTCGCAGTGAGATGCTTGTGGCAACTTGAAAAATATCTGGATTGAGAGCACTTGCACCATGGCAAACTTACTGGCGCCGTGGTGAGAGTCACAAAATCTGTTTAAATCGAACGAGAACTAGTTGGATGAAAGAAAGAAAAATGGAGGAAGAACGAAGGAAGCTCCACTAGGGCTTTGGTTTTCTGGCCTATGAGGGTGATTTCTGGACCAAGCTGCATTCACACTAAACCGTGTTCCATCTAAGGAGGTTGAAAAGACCCCATATGAGATAAGGACTGGAAAGAAACCCACATTCTCTTTTCTTAAGATTTGGGGATACGAAGCATATGTTAAGTAACAAGCCTAAGATAAGTTAGCACCTAAATCTATAAAATGCTTTTTTATATGGTATCCCAAGGAAACTAAGGGATACTATTTCTATAATCCCACTAAGAATAAAATGCTTATTGCTCGAAATGATATCTTTCTTGAAAAAGAGCTTGTCTCTAAAAGAACCAGTGGGACTAAGATAAATCTCGAAGAAGCTTGAGACCCACAAAATCGCATTAAGTTGGAGATGAAAGAACAAGAAGACTCACAACAAGTTGATGAGCCTACTCAAGTAACACAAGCCCCAAGAAAGTATGATAGAACATGACATCAGCCTCAAAGATATGGATTTCTTTTAACTGATAGTCGTGATGTGTTGCTCTTGGATCAAGAAGAGCCAACCACCTATCAAGAGGTCATAATGGGTTTTGGCTCTGAAAAATGGCTGCATGCCATGAAGTCTAAGATGCAATCCATGTGTGACAATCAAGTATAGACCTTGATTGACCCACCTGAAGGTATAAAAACTGTAATATCCTGAAATTTTCTAGATATTCAAGACTCAATATTTTAAAATCTATAAAGAATTTACAAAATATGGATGTACACCGTTTGACATGAAATAGGACAAAGAGATCAATTATTTCAGTTGGAAGGAAAAAAGGAGAAAACGATAATTTTACCCCTGGAAAAAAAAAGAGAAAAGAAAAAGAAAATTAAAAAAAAAACTTAAGGCAGTGGACACAGGGGGAATTTGAAGAAAAGCTTAGGAATTTTGGGGCAAATTTCACTAAATGACTCGAAAGTTTTTGTAAATTGGCCCCGAGCCAAGGGCATTTTTTTAAATTTGAAAAATTATAGTCAAAATGAAGCTCTCAATGAGTTAGACCCAATGAAATATAGTATGGAATTCATTAAGGTCAAAATAATATTTATTGGGTAATTAGGATTTAATATTAATATTTTACCCTATAAAAGTCAGTTTTGACTATAGGAAGAGGCAATATTAATTTAAGAAAAATTAGTGGGCCTTGATAAAATATAATTTGGGTCAAGACAGTAATTTTGGAGCAATAGTAATTATTGGATAATTCTTTACCAATTTAATGATAATTTTGGTAAAAAAAATTCAATTGGTATGGGTAAATTTAATCGGTAAATGATATTTTGATCCATATAAATTATTGGAGCAATTTTTGGCCAAAAAGTGGAGTGAATCACATCTGGAATGCAGATGGGACACAAGTGAAATTTTCCAAAAGCTTTTGAAGAAGAAAAAGTAATGAAGTTAAAAGATAAAGTTAATTAAATTACTTTATTACTTAAATATCCTATTAAGTCATAAAGTTCTATCTTCCTTAGCCACTTTCACGTCTAGAACTAGAAGTAAAGGAGAAAGAAGGAGCAAAATAAAATCTCAAGAGGGAAAACAAGAGCTACAAGTCAAGAATCAAAGACAAATCTCAACGGTAAGTTTCCAAGGTTCCTAGCTTATGTTTTTATGAGGTTTTTAGTAGTTTCATGGAGTATTTTGTCTTCTGTCTCACTTCAAGGTTCAGCCATGGCAAACCCTAGAGAGAGAAAGTTGAGCTATGGTAAAATAAAACCATAGAAAAGCTTGAAAATGTCTTAAGATGCATGAATGTACAAGTTGTTTCAAGATTCATGGAGTAGTTATTTTTCTACATTTTTATGAAACTTTCTGCCTAATTAGGGTTTGAATTAGGAAGGAAATTTCATGATTTTGACCCCAAAAATGGATTCCTTGGGTCCAAAATAGGTTAGAACAAGTATGTTATACAAGGAATGCTTTATGGATAACAAGTGCAAATTTTAGATCAAGTGAGCACTTTGTAAAGGAAATTGTATAATCAGTGGTTAATGGCCATATTTTTGTGATGCATTAGGATTCAAAGAAGGGTTACAAGACCAAAAAAGAGGTGTACAAGGTTTGAAAGTCATTGAAAATCCACAAGGTAGTTAACTGACCACATTGTGCTTATATATTATTATTGTTGCCAATATGCTTACTTGATGTAATTATTGATTGTATTGATGTTTTGTGATTGATTGAATTGATTGGCTATGTTGTTTAAGGGTATTTTACCCTAGTAATGTTTATAATTTAAGGGGAGGTACTGCCCAAATTTTTTAGAAAATGTTTATGCACAAATGACTTTAAATGAAAGTTTAATGTATGTTTCATGAAAGTTTACAATATATGATAATATATAAGTACGTATGGTAGTTACTATTGAGATTCTTTGAATCTCGCCCCTTTCCAAATGTCTAACAAATTTTAGGTTCAAGTTATGGCAAGATTACCCAAGAAAGGAAAGGCAAGGAGAAACGAGTTAATGTTCAAGATAATGATGCTTAGGTTGATACTATTATATGAGATGTTATGTAAAATCTTATGGAACATGATCATGATGTGCTTTCATGTTAATATGTTCCTCTAGGTTGTTATGGAGTATCATGTAAAATAAAGGCAAGTTATGGCTATGTATATATTAGTGTGTATTTTGGAAAGTTGGAAGAATGCAAGATACCTTTTTGAACACTGTTAGGATTTCATAGTACTGTACAGAATTAATATATTAAATATATTATTGTTTATATGTTTAAAAACTAGACATGTGTAGATTTCTATAGACATAAAGATCACTCAATTTGGAGCTGTGTATGATTTATGGTGATTTTTCAAAGTTATAGTTAGAATCAAAATTTTTCAAAAATGACCATTGCTACAGTAAATATAATACGAATTTACTGCATTAATTGGCCAAGTAATTTCCTTGTTTAACATTTTTTTCATGTATAGAATCATTTAATATATATTTAGAGACTTGAACCATATCAATATGGTTTTTCTTGATTTAGTTATGAATTTTCAAAATTCACCGGGTGAAAAGAAGTTAACCAAAGGAATAGTACCCCAAATGAAATAAATTGGTTTAAGTTGTTTTATGTAATCAAGTCTCTAATCAAGTATTAATGGACTTAAATATAGTTTAATATATGAAAAATGAGTCTAAGTACAAGGTGTGATAAAAACTATTGGGTGCAATTGGGTTTTTAAGAAGAAAACATACATGGATGGCCAAGTGCATACCTTCAAAGCATGATTGGTTGCAAAAGGATTCAAGCAAACTCATGGTATAGACTATGATGAAACATTTTCACCAATTGCCATAATTAAGTTAGTTAGGATCCTTCTTGCCATTGCAGTAGACTATGATTACGAGATTAGGTAGATGGATATCAAAACAGCATTCCTTAATGGAAAGCTTCTTGAGGATGTGTACATGACACAACCTGAGGGTTATATATGTCCAGAAGATTCTGTGAAGGTTTGCAAGCTTTAGATATCCATTTATGGATTGAAGCAAGCGTCTCGTCGTTGGAATCAACATTTTGACAAAGTAGTCAATTGGATTTATCCAAAATGTTGATGAACCTTGTGTTTACAAGAAGATTAGTAGGAGCATAATTGTATTTCTAGTGCTTTATGTTGATGACATCCTACTCATTGCTAATGACATTCCTACCTTGCAGAATGTCAAGACTTATTTAGGAAAGTATTTCTTGATGAAGGACTTAGGAGAAGCCACCTATATCCTAGGGATTAGGATCTATAGAGATAGATCCAAGAGGCTAATCGGCCTAAGTCAATGCACTTACATAGACAAAGTATTGCATAGATCTAGAATGTAAGACTCAAAAAGGGGTTACATACCCATGTCTCATGGCATCAATCTTAGCAAAGCTCAGTTTCCTTGTTCACGAGATGAGCGAGAACACATGCACAAGATTCTATATGCTTTGGCAATTGGACCTATTATGTATGCCATGTTCTGCACTCGACCAGATGTCTCATATGCCTTGAGCATGACTAGTAGATATCAGTCAAATCCAGGTGAGAATCATTGGACTATTGTCAAGAATATCCTTAAGTACTTAAGAAGGACTAAGTATATATTCTTAGTGTACGGAGGATTGGAAGATGAGCTGGTTGTTAATGGTTACATAGATGCAAGTTTCCAATTTGACAAAGATGATTCTAGATCGCAATCAGGATTTTATTCTATTTGAATGGTGGAGCAGTTATTTGAAAGAGTTCCAAGCAAAGCACTGTAGCTGATTCTACAATAGAAGCTGAGTACCTAGCAGTCAGATGTAGCTAAGGAAGCAGTTTGGATTAAGAAGTTCATCATTGAACAAGGAGTGGTGCCTGCCATCTCAAATCCAATAGATCTGTTTTGTGACAATAACAGCATAATAGCACAGGTTAAAGAGCCTAGGTTACATCAAATAACCAAACACATGCTCGGGTGATATCATCTCATTAGAGAAATCATTGATAAGGGTGATATAAAGATATGCAAAATACCAACTGATGACAATGTTGTTGATCCTCTTACTAAGCCGCTTGTACAGATAAAGCATGAATGTCACGTTAGGTCAATGGGTATTAGATATATCAATGATGGGGCCTACCCTAGGCCAATCATTATATTATGAACATTGTATTTTATTATGAAAAAAAGTACTTTTTCTTATATTATTTGCATGTTTTTCTTTATAATAATATCCTTGGATAAATTATTTTATCCTAAATGTCCCTAGTCAATTATCTTTGTGGGAACAATGATGAATTAAGGCTAGTATGATTTTGATTGATTATTATATGATAATTATGTATAAAGATACAAATCAAAATTATAAGCTCATGTTAGAGAATAGGTGCTGGATCGACCCATCAAAAGATAGCTGCATGAATTAAGTCATAACCATATCTCATATATAACCATGTCACTAAGCCCTCAGACCTGAGATCATCATGGCTTCCTACATGGGGAACACTATACTTTGGCTTGGTCAAAAGTCACCTTTAATCGGGAGATCATAAAGGCCATGATCAGGCATAGTGGAACTCGTGTGGAGGAAGATGAATTATTAAGACAGAATTTGTCCCTTTAATTAATGGAGAGATATATATGGGTCTGTCGATGAGTGAGACTAAGAAATGCATGGCCATGCTCAAATGGAAGAGTTTCCATTTGTTCTGTTAGTCTGCTCGAAGATTGAGAAAGTGATGGTTGAGTAACATGAGGATGATGTTTTCATGTCTCATACTTGACCTATATATCATGAGACAAAAGGGATGTGATCGGGTTACATGATATGTTACATCAGATTATTGATCTCATATGATTTGGGTAGTCATAATGTCTTGCTAGAGGCCACTTGTGACTTGTGGGTCCAATAGTATTATTAGTCCACTGCCAACATCATATGGACCTACATGGTCACATATAAAAATGAGCCAACTCTAGCTAGAATGTCCAGATTCATTGAATCTAAAATATGTCTACATTCAATGAATTTAATATTCAATTTAGGGTCATTAAATTATATATATATGTTTGATATATATATTATAAAATTCAAAATATATATATATGTTTGATATATTATATATTTGATATATATTAGATTATCTCAATATATATTGTTCAAATTAATTTAAATGAATTAGTTTTAAATTTAATTCTATATGATAGATTTAAATTTAAACTAATGTCATAATCTAAATTTGATTTTGATTGGATTCTAAATTTAAATTTAAACTAATAATCTAAATTTGATTTATATGATAAATTAAATCTAGATTTGATTCTGAATATAGATTAGATAATTAGTTTAAATTTAATCTATTTGATAGATTAATTCAAACAAATCTATTTAATTAATATTTGATTTTGTTTAAATTATTGATTTAAATTAACAAATACCAAATCCTATCTAGATATTGATATAGATTAGGATATAGAATCAACACAATTTGAATCACCCTAAAGAGAGAGCGTTCATACACTCAGAGAGAAAAAACTGTATGGATGAATGATGAACAGCGAGGACGTTGGTTCCTGGGGTTTGATGAAACGAAAAAAAACACCAAGGGACGCATTGGAGGTAAATTCTTTTCTACATCTCAATCTAAACAACATTGAAGAATCCATGGGAGGTAATTTCCTAATAGTTTTCCACTGCGTGTGTGCTGAAATTCCCAACACATGTCTTTGTTCATACCACGATATTATTATATGTATATGTATGGTTTTTCTATATATAATGGTATGCACACGGCTAGATGTAGTATGGATTTCAATTTCCTAGCATTCATATGAGATGTTGATGAGCATGATATTATACTATACATAGCATGCTAGCTTGATCATGATGATGGACATGATAATGATAATGATTGCATTGTGATACGACATGAACATCATCACCATATGGCATTATGAGAAATGGTGGATTGGGTAGTGATGATGAGATACAATATAATGATATGATATGATGATATATGGTGAAATAAGGAAGGGATCCCTACTACTAAATCATCTCCCATAGCCTGGAGAGCTAGCGACAATAGACTGTATCTTCCTTAAATCATCATCAATTTAGGGTAGTTCAAGGGAAGGAGAGCCATGCTCTAAGCATTAGTGTGACCTTTGACTGGGTGTACTAGTATGAGGTAAGCTTGGTGATGTCCTGGAATCAGTCTTCACTAGCTGTTAGAAGAGAGTTACCTATTCGAAATGTCCTGTGATGACACCAGCTCGTGATTCTAACCTTATGGAGGAAGACATGCATTTCATGACATTTGGCATTGCATTGCATCATTTGCATATATGTGTAGTATCAATGTTATTATAGTATGTGTGTGTTTGTCCTGGTTACTGAGACTTTGTCTCACACCCCTTTCCATGACTAACATTTCAGATGAGGACTCTGGTACTAGTCTGGTAGAAGACCAAGAAGTCATAGGTATTTCTGCATTCAGGAACCTCAAGTATAGCTGGTAGTTTGTAATTTAGTTTATGTAAGAATATGTAGGTTGTTGTAGTTGATGTCTGAGTAAGTGTCCTAGGAGTATTTTTGTGTGCCATGTGACGATAGGATGATGGTGAAGTGATGTGGATAATATAGATGATTATGCGAGGATATTGACAGTAATGAATGATATGTGATAGGTATGATTTGTATGTGTGTGATGATGATGTAGAGCACGGTACGGGTCATTATTATTAGAGTAGGTGCCTCTGTGTCAGAAAGGTAGTATATGGGAGCGAAATGGGATTTTGGGCCAAATATGTGTTAGCTAGGCTGACTTCCCAAGAGGCGGGGTGAATTGGGAAGATCAAAAATTTTCTGCACAAGATGAAAGCAATGAAGAAAGCAAGGTATGACAGAAAAACAGAGTATAAAGAAGTAAGATAAAAGAGTAGTGATGGAGAAAAGAAAAACTCTAATATTTATCCTGGTTCGGTCTCTCCTCTTGACCTACGTCCAGTCCCCAAGACACCACTTGGGATTTTCCACTATTCAGCAAGAATTTAACGGGCTTCTTGCAAATGCCACTGTACAACTGCAGTGCTCTATTTTCTGGAGCTCACTCTATCACTTTCTGCACTTTCACAAAGTGCTTTACAATCCCTTGTGATATCTCCTCACAAGAAAATCTATCTTCCACATGAAGATTAGATTGTTTACAAAGATGAAACTTTCTAGAATAGAGTGAATATGAAATTTGAAGTACAAGTAATGAAGTAAGAGGGTAAAAGTCTTTGAGTAGAAGTTTTGGCAGAATTTCAGTATATACCAAGTTTGATTCGTTACCTACAACTTCAAATGATGTTATATTTATAGATTTAGGTCTCAACTATTTGTTAGAGACAAAATCTATCCGTTGGGGAAGTTATCCAACGGTTACTCTGAAAAACTATCCGTTAACCAACCGCATTTAATGCTTCTAACATACTGAAATTTGAATTTCGGTTGGTCAACAGATGAATTTTGAAAGAACCGAAGGTTAAAGCTTCCAACGTTGAAGTACTGAAGTTCGTTTGTTCATGAAGTGAAATTCGAATTTTGAAACATAGAAAATGTTTCCATGTTGTGACATACGAATTTTCAAGAAGAAAGTTTTTTTGTTAAGTGTGAACAGTATTTTCAATTTGCTACAGTGCCTTCGAAATTCAAATTTTAGAACCCTAAAATTCGTCTGTCCGTAGCAGGCTCAAAAGGCACAGTAGTTCATTTACTTCAAAATTCGAATTTTCAAAGAGTAAAGTTCGTCTGTCAGAGAGACTTCTTTTCAGACTTACTTCAACATTCGAATTTGTAAACACTGTCTTTCATATGTCATCATGTCATTTCAACAGACTCACAACTTTAGCTTCTGAAATTCGAATTTCCATGTTCAAAGTTTGTTTGTCAGTGACCAATTTTTGAAACTCAATATAGTCTTGATTTCAGATGAATTTTGACATTGTTTCAGATGGATTTCTTGATTTTCATAAGTTGTATTTTGTATGAAATTTGAATGTTCAAAACTCAAAGTTTGTCTGTTGCTCAATAGCTTCTTTCGGACACTTATGAAAATTGGAATTTTGGAAAATCAAAATTCATCTGTCAGAGAAGCATCTCTTCAGACTTATTTAGTTTTAGCTCAAAATTCGAATTTCCAAAGGCAAAGTTTAAATTTCCAACATGACAGTTCAAAGTAAACTTTTCAAACTTTGTCTGTTGGTGAGTATTTTTCAAATATTTCATAAAATCAAGTTTTTAAAACATCTTTTCATCAAATCAAAGTCTTTTACCCATACTTAAACATAACTAATGATCCTACAACAGATCTTGCACAGATGACTCCAGAATTTCTTCACTTGGACTCTTTGTGCACCTTTGATATCTTTTATTCCAAGCTCTTGAGAGTTGATTTAGAATCATCAAAACTTCTTGATTCAACAGTATGTAAGTTTTAGGCATATGGTCCAGTATATGAATTTGGGGTTCAAGGGGGCTAAATCTTAGAGGAGTGAATTCTTTGAGATGAAAATTTATTGGACAAGTTTATTGAGTAAAATAGGACTTGTGTGAAAGGTTCATAAGGGTCAAATTGCTTTTGGTGGCAATGGGAGCACTTAAGTTGTGAGTTTTTGTCAAAAGTGGCCAAAACGATATCGGGTGCCCAAAATCTCCATATAGAGATGGATTTGAATGAAATTGGTGTATATAGTAAGATTGGGATGAGAGTGACATGCAAGAGTTAGAATCAGGTCAAACGGAGATATGAGCATGAAGTTGTGCATGTCGGATATTTGGCTGAAGAATCAACAAAGTGTTGAGTTGCTGTCAGCTGATGGTGCCACGACGCTAGAAGTTAGGCCGTGGCACCACACCATTCTGCTTCTTGAAGGCCATAACTGCACTGTTAAGGATATGGCTCTAGCATTGGTTTGTGCTGTTTTAGTTTGTTTGGTGAGTTTTTCAAGTTTTAGGCAATGTTCAGAGGTCCATTTTACTAGGGTGTTACAAATTACAAGAAAAGGACCCGAAAGAATTAAAAATTATAATTTAACATTGGGTCAAGGGTATTTTTGTAATTATAAAAATTTCTGTCAAAATAGAGCTCACGACGAGCTGGACTCAATGGAATACTGCTTAGAGGCTGATTGAGTCTGTATGAATTTATAATTAGAATTAGAGACTAAAGAGAAAAGGGAAACAAGGAAGTAAGATTGAAGTCCAAGCAAGCTAAGTAAGATTCTATCACTTCTACCTTGTATTTTCAAGAATTTAGTGAAGGTTTCATGAAGTTTTTCCTCTCTTCTCTCACCAAGAATTTTGGCCATGGTAGATTTAGAGAGAGAGAGTTGAGCCATTGCCAAATAAACATAGGAGAAGATTAGAATATGTGATTTAAGCAAGTAATCACAAGTTGATGCAAGTATTTTAAAGCAAATATTTTTCTCCAATTTTCTTCTCATTTTTTATCAGACTAGGGCTTATGATAGGGAAGGAATTTCAAAATCTTGACTCCAAAAATTGATTCCTTGGGTCCAAAATAGAGAAATACAAATATGGTGTATAAGGAATTATGCATACTTTTTGTGTAAGATCATGAAATGAGTGGCTAATGACCTTAAATTGTGATGCATTAGGATTCAAAAAAGTTGTGAAAATCCAAGGAAAGGAAGTACAAAGTGTGAAAAACAAAGGAATTGCATAAGATAGTGTTGAATCAGAAGTTTTGATGATTCCAGACAATTAGAGTTTGGAAGGAGAATCTTAAAGGAATATGAAAGGATAAATTGAAGAAATCTAGTAAAGATGTAGTCTTTAAGATTTTTCACTTTGTACATTGGGTAAAAAGCTTTGATTTTCACTTATTTAAGTTACCACAGTGTTTAAATGAGTTATTTCAAAGATATCAAATGTTAGCTTGTGTTAGAATTGAGAAATAGAATTTTATTATTGACTCATGCTTATTTTGTGCAAAATTCAAACTTTTCTTAATGAAATTTGAAGTTACAGAGATTTTATTTCTGATAGACGAATTTTAGTTTTGAAATTCAAATTTTGGGCTAAGTATTATTAGTGAAAATGTGCAAAATTCATATGAAACTTAGTCAAAATTTGAATGTTAGTAAGTTCAAAGTAAGTTTAGTGTCACTATCTCTAATTGACAAACTTTGGACTTTAAAGTGCGAATTTCAGAATGAGAACTTGTGAATCTAGTTAAAGCATGCCTATAACAGATGAATTTTGAAGTTCAACATTTAAATTTCATAAAGAAGAACTTTTGTATAATATTGAACATGCCTTCAATAGACAAATTTCAACTTCTGAAATTCAAATTTTGAGTACACTGTAAAAGCGTGAGATAACAGTTCAAACTCAATAGATGCTCTTTCCATATGAAAATTCATATGATCTAGCATGGGATATTTTTGACAAACTCAAAATTCAAATGTTCCAGTTGAACAAACGAATTTTAAAGTTCAACATTAAAGTCCTTAACTTTTATCTCTGTGAAATTGATCTGTTGAAACCCAAAATTCGAATTTTGGTGTCTTAGATGTATTAAATGTAGTTGGTAAATGAGTATTTCTATAGAGTGACCATTGGTGAATGTCTCTAATATCTAGATCTTTTGTCTAACAACTAGTTAAGCCACAAATCTATTCATTTGAAGTTATGGGTAACTAAATTAAGTCTATCTTAGCCAAAACACTACTAAATTTTTTAGACAAAACTCTGTCACCCACATACCTAATTTCTTGTGCCATAAATTTCATATCTACTCTATTCTAGAGAGTATTTATATCTGTATAAAATCTTTTCTTCATCTAGAAGAAAGATTCTTTATGAGGGGAATCACAATAGGAATTGAGAAACACTTGTAAGATAGTATAGAGAGATATTTTTAGTGTTCTTATAACAGAGTATGTGGATTGTATTGTGGCATTACATGGAGCCCACTGAATCCTTGCAGATAGTGGAAAATCTCAAATGATTGCTTAAGGACTGAATGTAGGTTAAGTCGATTAGACCAAATTGGGATAAAGCTCTGAGTTTTTCATTTCCCTTATCTCCTCTACATTCACATTTATTATACTCTATTTTTCTATAAATTTTTGTTTTCACTATTATACTTTATTTTTGCAAAAAAATTTCATACTTCTCAATTCGCCCTCTCTTGGGAAGCTAGCATTCCAAACAAGTGGTATCAGAGCTTGGACTCCCAACAAAAGGAATTAACACTCTAAAAGAAGCTATGGCTGGCTTAGAGGGACACTTTGAGGTAGCTCATGAACGAACCAGTAGAGTAAGGGACAACAAAATCAGCACTCTCATTAGAGAATATGAAGGATTTAGATGGAAATGAGATTCGCTTTTATTGTGAATCAACTAAAAGCACTTGCCAAAGACTATAGCCAAATAGAAAAAGTTAGAAAAATATTAAGAGCTCTTTTCCTTCGAATGATAGCTCAAAGTTATAGCAATAGAAAAAGCAAAGGAGAATCAATATCTTCTGTCATTTCTTTATTTAGCAGCCTAGAAGAATATAAGGGTAAGATGAAAGCTCTCAAAGGTTCAGGCTAAGAATAGCAGAAGAAAGGCCTAGCACTGAAAGCCATAGAAGATGAAGAAGAAAACTTTGATGATGATGAAGAGCTGGATGAAGAAACTCTTTCAATGTTGGTCAAAAAATTTGGAAAATTCTACAATAAGAAAAGAAGTAAGAAGTTCTTCAAGAAAGGAGCTAGAACCATTAGCAAAAGAGAGAGCAAAGAACCCATTACCTATTATGAGTACAAAATGCTAGGACACATCAAATGAGAATGTCCATAGTTCTTGAAGAAGCAAGAAAAAGAAAAGAAAAATAACAAGAGCAAAAAGAAAAAGGCTTATACCTCTTTAATTTGGGGCAACAGCTCAGATGAAGAAGACATGTTAAATCAAGTGTTTTGTTATTGAGTCATGTGTATTTTGTGCTTGGAAGGAGAATATCAAAAGAATGTGAGAAGATCAAGTGAAGAAATCCATTGAAGAAAATGTGAAGACTTAGTTTTTAGGATTTCTCCATATGTAATTTGGGTAAAAAGCTTTGAATCACTTATTTTTGTTACCACAGCATTTAAACGAGTAACTTCATAGTCATCCTATGATAGCATACATTAAGTTTTGAAAATACTAATTAATAGACGAATTTATTATTGAGCCATGTGTATTTTATGCAAAATTCAAACTTTGCTTTGTGAAATTTGAATATACAGAGGTTTTATCTCTGACAGATGAATTTTAGTTATGAAATTCAAGTTTCAAACTAAGCAAAGTTAGTCAATGTGTACAAAATTCGCATGAAATTTAGTCAAAATTCGAAGGTTAGTAAATGTCAAAGAGAATTTAGAGACACCTTCTTTGACAGACGAATTTAGAACCTTAAAATTTCAATTTCGAGTTATGAACTTCTGAGTCTCGCTAGAGGGTATCTCTGATAGAAGAATTTTGTAATCCAAAATTTGAATTTCACATAGGAGAACTTTCGTGCCATATTGAACAATCTTCTGACAGATGAATTTCAGCTTCTAAAATTCAAATTTCAAGTGCATTATGAAAAACGTGAGACAACTGTTCAAACTCAATAGATGTACTTTTGATATGAAAATTCATATGTTCTAACATGAGATATTTTTGACAAACTCAAAATTTTAATGTCACATTAGAACTAATGAATGTTAAAGTTCAACGTTAAAATCCTTAACTTTCTGTCTCTGTGAAATTCATTTGTTGAACCCTAAAATTCGAATTGTGGCATGTCAGATGCATTAAATACGGTCGGTGAATATCTATTTCTGCAGAGTAAATATTGGTTAAAGTTTCTAACGGTTAGATCTTGTGTCTAACGACTAGTTAAGCCACAAATCTATAAATAGAACTTTATTTAAAGTTGTGGGTAATGAATTTAATCTTGTTTGTACTAAAACTCTACCAAATTTCTGTGTCAAAACCTTTTGACCCATACACTACATTTATTGTACTTTAACTTTCATATCCACTCTATTCTAGAGAGTGTTTATTCTGTATATAAATCTTTCTTCAAGATGAAGAAAGATTCTTTGTGAGGAAAGTCACAAAGGGAATTTGGGAAATACTTGTAAGAGTATTGAGTATAGAATTTGAGTGTTCTAAGAATAGAGCACAAGTTTGTATTGAGGCATTGCAACGAGCCGTTGAATTCTTACTAATGGTGAAAATCTCAAGTGGTGGTTTCGGGACTAGATGTAGGTCAAAGGGATCAGACCAAAGGAGGATAAACTTCTGAGTCCTTTCCTTATTTATCATGTATTTACTCTCATCTTTGCTGTGCTCTATTTTTTCTACAAACCTTTACTTTCACTGTGAACTCACATTCTCAAAAAAATTTTTGAACTTCATAATTCATTCCCCTGTTGGGAAGCCAGCTACTCTAACAAATGGTATTAGAGTCTGGACTCCCAACTGGAAGATTTCACCATCTTGGAGAACAAATGGCTAACTTTGGGGAAAACATTACCAGAGGGCAAGAATACTAACAAACCATGAAGCTTTAGTGGAGAATATTATGGATATTAGAAATTAAGGATACAAATATATCTTTAGTCTATAGATCTGGAGATTTGGTCAGTTATCATGGAAGGTGATTTTATGCCTATGAAGTTACATGATAATGGCACATACAAGAAGAAGCCTAAAGAGGATTGAAATGATGAAGACAAGAGAAGAGTCCTACTAAACTTTAAAGGAAAAGATTACTTGTTCAGTGCTCTCAACTAGGATGAATTCTATAAAGTTTCCTATTGTTCTACAGCCAAAGGAATGTGAGATACTATAGAGATTGCACATGAAGGAATTTTTGGATTGAGAGAGAACAAGTTAAATTCCTATATTACTGAGTACCTCAGAATGAAGGAAGGAGAGAGTATCAAGGATATGCAGAAGAGGTTCCCTCTCATTGTAAACCAACTAAAAAGTCTTGGGAAGGAATACTCTTAACCTGAAAAAGATAGGAAAATCCTTAGAGCTCTACCCATTGAATGACAACCTAAGGTGACAGCCATAGAAGAAGCCAGAAGAGAATCAATGACCTCTATCACAACTTTCTTTTGCAGCCTTGAAGAATATGAGGACAAGATGAAGGCTCTCAAAGATGCAGGCCAAGAAAAAAAGAAGAAGAGTCTGGCATTGAAAGCTGTAGAAGATAAAGAAGAAAACTCTGATGATTGAGAAGAGCTAGATAAAGAAACTCTTCCAATGCTGGTTAGAAAATTTGGACAATTCAATGGCAAAAATATAAGCAAGAAGTTCTTCAAGAAAGGAGCAGGAACAAGCAGGAAAAGAGAAACCAAAGAACCCATAACTTGCTTTGAGTGCATGAAGCAAGGGTAAATCAAATGGGAATGTCCATAGTTCTTGAAAAGGAAAGAAAATGAAAAGAAAGTTGCTGATAAGAGCAAAAAGAAAAAAGCATATATCTCCTCAATCTGCTGCAATAGGTCAGATGAAGAAGATGAAGATGAGGAAGAGATTGCCAACACATGCTTGATGGCACGTGCTGAAGAAATAGCACAAAATGAATCTGATAGTGGAAATAAAGATGACGTAAATGATTATGACCCTTCTTGTTCTGAATTGCTTATTACATTTCATGACCTGCATGATGAGTTTATCAAAATTGCAAAAGAACTGAAACTAGATAAAAGGAAGATTAATAAACTAGAATCAAAATGTAAAATGCCTAACATTGCATCACATCATCAACTTGTCTGTTACACATCATGCATTGTGCATAAAAAGAATAATCATTATCTTGTCAAGAGTCTGGCTAATCTTACAAAAAGTAAAGACATGATGTATACATTACTAGGTAGTGAGAGGATTACACAAGGTAAGGATGGTCTCGGTTATGAGCCTTGTGCAGTCAAAGAAAAAATCAAGAAGAAAAACCAAAATCTGTACATGAGACACTTTGTGCATGGAGACGGGTATGAGAAGAAAATTGACACCTTGAAAAAATTTGAAACTCATACTCAATCTAAATATATGAAACAAAAATATTATCTGTATTGTTTTCTTCCTGCATCTTAATCGAGCAGTCTCTTTATCACCTGCCACTTTTGTAATAAGAAGGGACACATCTCGAGTTCATGCTCCTTGAGGAAAAATGGACTTGGCATGAGGGTAGAATGGGTTCTCAAAGGTACATTTACACTAAGGTAGAATGCTACTAACAAAAAAGGAACCAAACAGATTTGGGTACCTAAGAAGAAAGACTAAATTCTATTTGGCAGGTATATCTTAGAGCTAGCAAGAGCAACAAATGGTGCATGGACTGTTCATGCTCAAGACATATGACTGGTGATAAGGAGAAGTTCTGTAACATCCAAAGAAAACTAAAATATCTAGAAATGTATAGGAAATTTACAAAAACGGGCAAATATCATTTTGCATGAAAAAAAGCAAAGAGGTCATTTTTCCTAGTTGGATGGAAAGATAAAAATTACATTTTTAACCCTAAAAAATTATAAAAATAACATCCATGTCCCAAAATTGTTAAATATTACAAGGAGGAGGAATAGAAATGCCCTTGGTAAAAATTACACTTAATGACCTGAAAGTTTCAGAAATTATAATTTAATCTCAAGTCAAGGGCAATTTATAAATATGTATAATTACTGTCAAAATGAAGCCTTTGACGAGAGAAGTTCAATGGTATATGGCTCTGAGAGTTAATATTCAAGGATAAAGAAATAATTAGTGCCGAGTATCCAAAAGTAACAGTAAACTGATAAAGGAAACTGTGGGCCCCACTGATGAATAAAACGAAACTAGGATAGGATATGGGTCATACACAGATATCATTTGGGACAGGATAGTTAGGAAAATAAGAAAATAAAATTAGAATAGTCCTATAGCCCAAAAAAATACTAATTTACCATAAAAAAAGTTTTATCAGTATGGTTAAAAAGTACTGGTTCAAGATATATCTGGGCCAAGAAAAAATTGAGCAATCTTGGACACTTAAAGCACTCATTCTTTGTGTGCTTGGGGCAGCTTTGGGTCGCATGTTTTTATTTGAAAACTTCCTCAAGAAGTTGTCACTTTTTGACCAAAAAGTAATATAACTTTATTTAAGGGTTATTTATGATTAAACTACATAATTAACCACTTAATCACTCACTTTTCCACTTCACTTTCATGAGCAAGTAGCAGCAAAACAGAGGCTCAAAAACACAACGGAGAAGAGAGAAAAGAAAGGAAGAGGAAGAGGGAGCTCAAGGCAAATGGAATGCTTCACTTGTGGTAAGTTGCTGTTCCATCTTCAAGCTTGCTATTTATGGTCTTTAGAGCTTGAAACATGGATTAAATTTCCCTCTCCACTCCCTTAGGTTTTCGGCCATGGCATGTTTTAGCAAGAAATGGAGTTTTCCGACCATAAATCATAGGGGAAAAGCTAGACTACACATTTAAAGCTTGAATATGCAAGTAGTTTGTTATATAACAAAGTGTAGCAATTTTTCTTGAATTCTTCTGATTTTGGATGAGTTACTGTTCACACTTAGAGTTGGAATTTCATGTTTTTGATGCCAAAAATGAGTTCTTCATGGTGAAAAACCATAGAAACAAGTGATGGTTTCATGAAAAAACTTAAGATTAAGAGAGTGAAATTTTAAGGTTTTTGAAGTTTAATTTGGAATGAACAAAACTGAGTTAGAAATTGAATTTGGTGATTTGGAGGCCATATTTGGATTCCTCATGAAAAATTACATGGAATAGAGGTATAATTCATCATTTTTGAGTTAGAAATTAATTTTTGGTGAATTTTTGAAGAATTAGGATTTCATGAACACTTTTTGAAGAAAGTCATGGAACCATTAGTTTGAGTAGTTTTTTTGATGATGCATTAGGACTTAAAGAAGCCCAAGAAAGCTAGTGGGAGCATTGGTATCAAGTTAAGGAGTAAGAGAAAGCATGAAGGTAGCAATTTACCTATTCTTGCCTTATATTGTCATGTGATTTTCAATGAGTTTGATGACTTGCCTATTATTTACTATAATCAATTGTGATCCTTTGAGAATGTTGACTGAGTTATTGAGGGTTTTGAGACCTCGGGATGTCCAAAATACAAAATGAAACTCTGTCTAAATTTTTGTAAAATATTATGGCATAAATGTTTAAAAGTATTCACTTGATGTTTTATGATGATTATATGCTTAATGTGATAATATGATTGCACGAATGGTGATTGCTACTGAGATGTTTTGAATCTCACTCCTGCTTCATTGACTAACCATGCTAGGGAAATACAATGCAAAAGAGCTAAGAAAGGAGCAAAAGGTATGAAGAAGAAAATGATGTGCAAGTTATCATGTTATAATATGAATTATTATTTGTACCTTGTTTTATATGAAGATGTAAAATAGTGAATATTATGTTAATATTGTAGAAAATGTATGATAATTTCCAGTTCTAGATGTTGGAATACGATGTTATATTCTACCAAGTTACATGCCAAAATGAGTTC
The DNA here is from genome assembly GCA_026686845.1 of Adenanthera pavonina. Taxonomy (NCBI): domain Eukaryota; kingdom Viridiplantae; phylum Streptophyta; class Magnoliopsida; order Fabales; family Fabaceae; genus Adenanthera; species Adenanthera pavonina. The sequence goes on along the minus strand of JAIVEN010000005.1, from coordinate 19,099,376 downwards.
ATTTGCCTGGGTTTTGGCAAGTAATTTGCAATATAGGTTGAGACATGACATTTTTCAGATGGGTCTGCTTTGCTCATCCGTGTTCTATATTTAATGTGAGGTTATATTTCTCCAATTTTTAAGCCAGATAGAGGACATATCAAGCTTTAAAATGACACCTAATTCACACCATTTGGAGCTGTATACAATTAATGGTGATTTTTCAAAATTAAGGTTCAGAATAGGGCAAGAATGGGAAAACTGAAAATTGAAAGTAGGTACTGGAAAATTCAGAAGGCAATATAAAATCATTCAAAGCTCCAAATATTCAGTGGTTTATATGTATAAAAAGGAACATGTTTTAATTTCATATGCCACTAATTTGAAGTTAATTGGAGCTAATAATAGGAGATATAGAGTTTTTCCCAAAACTGTTCCAGTAAGAGTTGGATAGTGACCCAATACAATTTAAGTTAATGGTATGCCCTGTGTAAGTGAAATAAATAGATAAGAAAAATATGTGTATAAGTAGACATGTATATCTTTCAAATGACATAGAGTATACATAATTTGGAACAGCATAGAATGAAATATGATTTTTCAAATTTGAGGTCAGAAAACTAGAAGGTAGAAAAATGACTAAATGAACAGTAAAGTCCATGAAATTTACTATACGAATTGACCAAATGAAATTACTATTTTATATTTTTTCCATGTAGATCTGAAATTGAGAAAAATTTAGAGACTTGAATCACCTGAAGATTTTTCTAGATTAAGTTATGAATTTTCAAAGTTCATAAGGTAAAATAGAAATTGCCAAGTGAACAGTACCCCGAATTTTGAAAAATTTTGTTTTTATTATATTATGATTTTAGTCTCTAAACCATGATGAAAGACATCTAAATTGATCTAATACATGGGAAATTGGCCCAAATATAAGGTGTTACAAGTTCATCACCCTCAGAGACAACAAAGGAGGAAAAGTTAGAAATATCCATAGAATAGATGCTATTTGTAATTGCTTTCAACCATAATTTGCTGAGTGTGATCCAGACCTATAACAAAGGAAATTAGGTACTGTTTAACTCAAAATCTTACTTGGTCATTAGGGAAACTGATCGCAAGGTTATCCTCAAAACTTAAAGGGATGATAACTGTTATACTATTGATTTAGATGAACATCCTAACCCAGACTCTATATGTTTAATTAGTAAAGATAATGAAAATGGGTTATGTATAGAAGACTATCACATGTCAACATGAACCAATTAAATAGGTTAACTAAAAACAATTTAGTTACTGGTTTACCTCAAATTTTATTTGAAAAGCACAGAGAATATAATGCTTGTTTTAAAGGGAAAAAAACTAAGTTCTCTTTCAAATCCAAAAATGTCATCTCTATATCTAGACCACTCCAATTTCTACATATGGATTTGATAGGTTCATTTAGAGTTAAAAGTATTGGTGGAATTTTGTATATGTTAGTGACTGTAGATAACTATTCTAGATTTACTTGTACTTTATTTTTTTCCTCCAAAGATGAGACATTTGATGCATTTGTAACCTTAGATAAGAAAGTACAAAATAAGAAGGGTATTTCTAGTGTATCCATCAGGTCTGATCATGGAGGGGAATTTGAAAACACAAACTTCTTGGAGTATTATGAAGAACATGGAATTGATCACAATTTCTTAACTCAAAGAACACCTCAGCAAAATGCCATGATGGAGAGAAAGAACAAAACCTTAGGAGAAATGGAAAGAGTAATGCTGAATGAGAGAGAACTTCCTTAATACTTATGTAATGATATCATAGGAGTTATCTTATTGATTAAATAATTGTGGATGTTCAAGAGAATGTTAAAACAAGAAGGAAATTTAAAGATCAAATAAATCACTGTGCATTCATTTCTCAAATTGAACCTAGTTGTATTGAAGAAGCATTAAGTGATGAATACTAGATAATGGCAATACAAGAAGAACTAAATCAGTTTGAGAGAAATCAAGTGTGTGATTTAGTGCATGACCCAATGATTATCCTATTATTGGAACAAAATGGGATTTTAGAAAGAAACTTGATGAATTTGGAAAAATAATCAGAAACAAAACTAGGTTGGTAATTAGGGTATATAATCAAGAAGAAGGAATATAATATGAGGAAGCTTTTGCTCTAGTTGCAAGATTGGAAGTAATAGGATCCTCCTAGCATATACATGTATAAAAGACATTATGTTGTATCAAATGGATGTAAAAAGTGTCTTTCTAAGTGGTTACATCATGGAAAAAGTTTATGTTGAGCAACCTCCAAACTTTAAGGGCTCAGCTAAACTGAATCATGCATATAAGCTAAAGAAAGCTTTCAATGGTTTAAAATAGGCATCTAAAGTGTGGTATGAAAGATTAAGTAATTTTATCATTGAAAAGGGGCTTAATGGAGGCAAAGTTGATACAACTCTATTTACTAAAAAGAAAAACAAAGATTTACTAATTGTTCAAATATATATTGATGATATTATATTTGGTGCAACTAATGAATCTTTGTCCAAGAATTTCTCTAAGCTAATATAGAGTGAATTCGACATGTCAATGAAGAGAGAACGTAACTTTTTCCTTGAACTATAAATCAAACAATGTGATGATGGCATTTTCCTTAATCAATCAAAATATCTAAAAGAGTTGAAAAAATTTGGAATGGAAATTGCTAAATCAATGGGAACTGTAATGGCTACTACCACAAAATTTGATATGGATGAAGGAGGAAAACCATTTGATGTAACTCAATACAAAAAAATGATTGGTTCCTTACTATACCTAATGGCTAGTTGACATGACATCATGTTTAGTGTCTGTATGTGTGCTAGATTCTAATCATGTCCCAAAGAGTCTCATGTAATAGCTATGAAAAGAATATTCAAATATCTAATTGGAATATCACGAATGGGACTTTGGTATCCAAAGGGTAATAGAAAAGAACTTGTTGGTATACTAATGATGACTTTGCTAGATCCCAGATTGAAAGAAAAAGTAAAAGTGGCACATGCTAGTTTCTTGGAGTATCTCTAGTCTCATGGTTAAGCAAGAAGCAAAATAGTGTCGCTCTTTCCATAGCAAAAGCTGAATACATAGTTGCTACAAGCAGCAACTTGAGGATCTTGAAATAGAGGTGAAGGAAATACCTATAAGATGTGATAATCAAAGTGCCATCAACATCATGAAGAATCCAATGATGCATTCAAGGACAAAGCACATTTAGGTCAGATACTATTTCATAAAGGATCATGTTCTAAAAAAAGACATCATATTGGAATTTGTCCCCACAGAAGAACAGCTTGCATATATCTTGACCAGGCCACTCCTAAAGATAGATACTATAAAATTAGAAGAGAATTAGCAATGGTAAATCCTAATGAATTGTAAGCATGCTTCTATCCAAATATGTTTACATTCTAAAATTAATCTGCAAAATTATACTCTAACGTAAGGATCAAAGTATGTTTAAAGTATTTTACAAGTACTCTTTATAAGCCTATATGATAAGAATTTAGAGCAATGGAGTATCCTGCATTTGAGCAATCAACATTTGCTGAAGAAAATTGGAAATTTGAATGTTCAACATTTGTTTGTAACTTCAAACCTGCAAAATTCAAATTTTGACTGATAATAGATGAATTTCAATGCTTATTAAATGGCTGTGAATGGTTAACATTCAAACTTTAAACCTTAACAATTGTATTTTATGCCTCACGTACCTTAAATGCTTTATTGAGTGAGTTTGTTTGCTTGAAATTCAAATTTGGACAGTATAACAATCAAATTTCAGTGTCCTATGTGATATACTTGTATTTTGGCTTGCTTGAAATTTGTTTGTTGATTGATTGAAATTCGAATTTTGAATACTGATATATGTGCTTGCCTTATTTGTATGGACAACATTTGAATTTTGACTATTTAACATTTGCATTTTAGACATTTCTTTATAAAGTCTCAAAATACGAACTTTGAATCCCAATATTTGTCTGTTGAATCTCTTATGGTTGCATATCTTCGGTAAAAGGCTTGAAAATTTGAACTTTGAAGACACAAGGTTTGTCTGTTGAAATGACTGTTGATGTTAAGTCTCTGACGGAAAAACTTTAAGGATAAAAATTTGTTTGCCAAGACAGTTTCTCTGTACGGTGTAGGCAATGTAACTGACTGAAATTTGAATTTTGTCCACCAAAATTTGTCTGTTGAACAGTTACATAAGGAAATCCAAAGGGTCAAGATTTAAACAGATGCAACCTTATTCATCTTTCAATTGAAACTATTCCTTTCCTCCCTTAACCATTCTTAAATTACTTTGATTAAACTCCATTTTCCACCTATTAAACTTTAACCCAAACATCATAAACCTCTTCAGAGCATCTTTGAACACAAATGTCTCACAAAAATGGTTAGAGTGAAAAATGGCAACATCGAGAAAGAGCAAGCTAGATCCAACCGTTCTGCCAAATCTCAGTATGCTTCAAAGGAGGGAGACACATAGGAAAGGAAAGCTGAATCCAGTAAAGGGACTCCATCAAAGAAACAAAAAACAACTCCAAAGGCAGAAATAGAGAAATCAATCCCTACTGTCTCTACGTCCAGCACTAAGTCAGAAGAGTTGCAGATGACTATAGAGCCTCTTTGCAGCTCTGATCAAATCTTGAAGGAATATACCATGAAGTTTGTTGTAAGGAAGGTAATAACCCCTCACTGCACCAATTTGGAGAAATTCATATTTTTAAACAGGTTTAATGCTGGAATTTGGATGGGCACATATAAAAATATGTTGGAAATTAAAGAGAGATATAATGATGAAGTAAACAAAACTTGGTGCACTGCATTAAAATATAATGATAAGAAGAGGAACTACCAAGTAACACTTAGGTCTAGGAATTTGTGCTATCAGATGAAAATATTAATGGTGTTTTAGAGATTCCTGGACAAGAGGGATTCAATATTGATATCTCCACCTCCAAATACATGGATGAGGATGATGATGCAGATGAGGAAGGTGAAGAATATCTGAACTATAAGGATAGCAGAATCTTGGATGCTCTCTTCAGAAAGGGTGTGAATAGGCCTCTTCGGAAAATTGTGAAGCCTTCTAACCTCAATGTATACAATTGAGAGTCTTGTACTATATAGTGTCAAGGATTATCTTCAACAAGGAAGGAAGCTTCAATTTGATCACCAGGGTTGACACATGTAATGACAGCCTTAATTTGCAAAAAGGAGCTCAACCTGGGTCATATAATCTTTCAGAGGATGATCAAGGCAAGAGATCAAAGAAAAGATTCAAACTTGCTTTATTCCTCTATTATCACCAAGCTGCTCAAATTTTCCAAAATACAGCATTTGGAGAAAGGCAAAGGGAGCCAAACTGAGGTGTTTAAAGAAGAAGAGCTGATAAGAATGAGGAATGAAAGGAAAAAAGGCAAATGGATTGGGAAAGGAGCTGGTAAATCGAAGGATTTATTCTATGAAGGCGGAGAGTCCTAATAGCAAGAGGCTACATCGGAGGTTGTCTTAACTATTCAACCTAACCCATAGCCTCAACCTACGTAGCAACTTAAACCTTCCCTTCCAACCACTATGCTACTCCTAATGCTATACCTGAGCTTTTTGATTTCATGTTAGAGATAATGCTTAGTATAAGCGAGGAACAAAATGCTAAGTTTGCAGATCTACAAACTCAAATTACTAACCTGGCTAAAAATCTAAAGATGATTGTTGATGCTTATAAAGATATTCAGAAATCACTTCCAATCCCATTAGCCTTCAAACAAGTACCTCATAAACCCTCAAATCTGTCTCTCCTAAAGTCCCAAGCCCTTTTTAAATAGGCTTTCCTAGTGATGGTGCCACTACTACTGCTACTATTGTTGCTATTACTACCCCTTAGGCCTCCAGCAATGAAACTAGTCCTAGTCCATCTCTAGATTATGCTATGGAGGAAGAAGCTATTCAGGGAGAAGGCTCTCATGAGCCAATAATGAAGGAATCTCAAGACTCAGTTCTTTCATCACAAGAGGCTGAGCAAATAGAGAATCTTGTTGCAGGTCACACTATTACACTAGTTATTCAGGCTGCCCTTAATGAGGAAAAAGGCATCATGCTGTATATTGACATTATTGTTATTGCACATGATGCTATAGTGCAAGATCAAAAGAAAAGGCTCAATGAAATGTTTGCTCTACCAGCTCCTCAACCCTCACTCTTTGAATATGGCTCTCAGTGGAACAACCGGCTAGGCTAGCCAACACTCGAAGGGAAATTCAAGAACCACTCTTTGGGTCTGACGATAAAGCTGAGCAATCAATCCCTCTTCCTTAGATACCTTCCTCTATGCCATTCATACTAGTCCCTCTTCACGTCATTCCCATGACACAGATACCTCCTCCCTTTGTATATACTTTGGATCCTGATGATACCAAAAAGGGGGAGAAGAAAGATAAGCAAACTAGAGGAGTTGTGGTTGGACAAACATAGACTAGACAGTTTGAAGTTGTTGAGTAATCAGGAAAAACATATGGCAAGAGGGTGAAGCTTAAGGCCAGGAAGGAATGATAAGCTATAGAACATTAGAGCTTAGATCCTTTTAGGACTTCTTAAGAATTTGTAGGATTTTATAATGTAATCTCTTTTATCTGTTCAATATCTTCATTTTGAACTTGGTTGAAATTAGTTGAATATCTATATGATATATATATGCATCAATGAATCAATGAAATGTGTTTCACCTTTCCTTTTCTATTCTTCTAAACTTTCAACTCTGATACATGTGCTATGTTTACATTCAAATCTTAATGCATATGTTGAGGGGGAGATCTTGAAGCAAACACAAGTACTAATCCAATTTCCAAGTTGTTTTGTCATCATCAAAAAGGGAGAGAATGTTGAATCAAGAGTTTTGATATTCCTAAATAAATAAAGCTCAGAAGGAGAATATCAAAAGAATGTCAGAAGATCAAGTAAAGAAATCGAGTGAAGAAAATATGAAGACTTAGTTTTGGGATTTCTCCAACAATAATTTTGGGTAAAAAGCTTTGACTATAGCTTATTTTTATTACCACAGCATTTAAATGAGTAACTTCATAGTTATCCTATGCCAACATATATTAAGTTTCGAAAATACTGACTAACAGATGAATTTTGTTATTGAGTCATGTTTATTTTGTTCAAAATTTGAACTTTGTTTTGTGAAATTCGAATATACAGTGGTTTCATCTCTGACAGACGAATTTTGTAACACCTCTATTTAGGACAATTTTCCAAGTATTAAACCTCATTAGAGACCAACTATACTTAATTAGAAGCTTCAATCATAATTAAATATTATAATAAATTTTATCAATTTAAATGGTACTATTTATTTATTCCCATTTTTTTCTTGTTTTTCAGAAAATTCCAAAAAACCGTAATTAATTCAATAAAAATCATATAAAAGTTATTTAAGTCTATATGAATAGCTTAAAAGATTATCTACATGAAAAAATATCAATTAGAGCAACTACTTGGCCAATTAGTACTGTAAATTTTTGTGAAATTTTACTATTCATATGGTAAATTTAAAAAAAATTCAGTTTTCTGGGCTAAATTTGAAACATCACCATAATTCGTTCACTCATCCAAATTGAGTTCTCTTTGGATCATATGAAAGATCTTTCTATCCAGTTTCTAAGAATATACAACATTCATATTTTATACATCAAAAATCCCAAACAGTGGGTTCACTATGTAGTGGTCCTTCCTACTATTTTGCCAAACAAAAGCTATAAAATATTTACATAGCCATATATCATCTTCATATTATACCATACTTTCACTAAGTCCTAAAGCAATATAAAAACTTAAAGAAATATATTTATCATCACATTTACAAATATATACAAACGCTTGAAATTCATGGCCAATGCTAGCATTATTAAGCTAATGATCAAATACTTTCTCCTTTCCTTTCTCTTCCTTGGTGGTCTTGCCATTGTTACTACCTAATCATGGTTAATATGTGGGAGGATGAAATTCAAAGAATCTCAGTAGATAAATTCCATACATGCCATCATATAATCACATTGAGCATGAAAACATCAAGAAAACATAGTTCATCACATAGGCACATTGGAAACAAATAAATTTTATAAAAATTTTGGCAAAGTTTCATTTTGTAAAATGGACATTCAAGGGCTCCAAACCCCTCATACAACTCACCCAATAATATAGAAAGATCACAAATCAACATTTCATACATATGTCATAGTGTCAAATATCAAAGAAACAATAACGATAATGTGATGTTAGTAAAGAGAATTATCTACCTTGATGAATTCCTTCACTTCCCTGACTTGATACACCACTTCTTGGACCTCCTAACACTTCCTTGAACCTAATCATATCATCATTTAATCCATTTAGCCACTGATTTTCGGAATTACATAATGCATTGCTCGCTAAACCCTAAATTTTTCACTTAACTTTCCTTTGATCATTCTTTGTACAACACACTTGTTTTTAAGTTTTTGGACCATTGGGAATCCATTTTTGACGTAAAAAATTGAAATTCCAACTCTAATTAATGCCCCTATTCTGACCAAAGTTCATGGTAAATGGATGAAAATTGCTACACTTTGTTATATAACAACTACTTACATATTGAAGCTTTAAATGAACATTCTATCATTTCCCCTATGATTTATGGTTGATTAACCCATTTTCTTGCTAAATCCATGACATGGCCACAACCCTAAGGTAAGGAAGAGGGAAATATAATCTATGAACCATGCTTTAAAGACCATAGATAAAAAGCTTAGAATTATAGAAGAGAAACTTACCAACTTAGCTTTCAATTTTTGCCTTGAGTCTTCTCTTTTCTTTTCTCTCTTTCTCTCTTCTTTCTTGTGGTTTTTCTCTCCCCTTTTACTACCAATTCTCTCATAAAAGTGGAGAAGAAATAAGGTAATTAGATGAATTAATTAGGTTATTAATGATGTGGCTAATCATGGTTAATTAGCAAATGTAACCATGCTTACTTTTTTAACAAAAATTGACTACATCATAGAGAAGTTTTCTCTAAAAAATCATGTTGCCCATGCTGCCCCAATTTCACACCCAATGAGAGTGTTCCAAGTATCCAGTATGCTCAATTTTTCCTAGTCTAAATATATCTTGAAATGGGTAATTTTTAATCGTGCCGATAAAACTGCTTTCTATAATAAATTAGCATTTTTGGGCCATAGCCTATAGGACTATTCCAATTTTATTTTTATATTTTCCTAATTATCCTGTTCGAAATGGTATATGTGTATGACCCATATCCTGTCCCAAATGGTATCTATGTATGACTCATATCCTGTCCCGGTTACCTTTTAATCACCAGTGGGGCCCATAATTTACTTTATCGATTTATTATTATTTTTGGATACTCAGCACTGATTATTTTCTTATTCTTGAGCATTAACCCTCCATGCTATATACCATTATACTTCTCTCATTGAGGGCTTCGTTTTAATGGTAATTTTATATATTTACAAAATTACCCCTGGCTCGGGGTTAAATGATAATTTCTGAAACTTTCAGGTCATTATGTGTAATTTTTCCCAAGGTCTTTTCTTTTTCTTTGTCCATGAAATTTTTATATATTTTGGGATGTGGATGTTATTTTTATAATTTTTTAGGGATAAAAATATAATTTTCTTATTTTTCCTCCCAATTGGGGAAAATGACCTTTATGACCTTATTCAAGCAAAGCGGTGCCTATCCATTTTTACGAATTCCTTATACATTTTGCATTATCATTGATTATGTTTTTTTTTACTTAGTATCAAGTGAAATTTTAGGATATTACATTTCTACCCCCCTCAAATTAAATTTAATCCTCGAAATTTAAAACATAGCTTATGTAAACAGTGCTGGATACTTTTGTCGCATCTGTGACTCCTTTTCCCAGGTTGCTTCTTCTGTAGATAAGCCTTTCCAGACCACCTTCAGTAGAGGAATGTCTTTGTTCCTCAGCTATTTGACTTGATAATCTACTATTCTTTTAGGTAATACATTAAAGTAAAGATTTTTTTGTAAGTAAATACATTCATATTCTATAATATGTGAAGGGTTTGGCTAATATTTCTTAAATTGGGAGACATGGAAGACACTGTGAATTTGGCTTAGATTTGGTGGTAGGGCTAATTGGTAAGCTACAGGTCTGGCATTTGAAAGGATTTTGAAAGGTTCAATATCCTTGGGACTAAGCTTTTTCCTTTTGAGAGATCAACCAACCGCAGTTGTAGGAGATACTTTAAGAAATATATGGTCTCATACTTCAAATTCCAATGGCTTCCTTCTTCAATATGCATAACTCTTTTGTCTACTTTGAGCCATTAGTAGCTTCTTTATCATTTCAATTTGCCTGGAATTCTGGTCAATGATTCTAGGACCTATCAGTTGTCTTTCACTTAATTCTATCCATTAAAGTGGGGACCTACACTTCCTACCATAAAGTGCTTGATAAGGTTCCATCTAATTGCTGGAACGACAACTGTTGCTATAGGCTAATTCTACCAAAGGTAGGCATACATGCCAATTTCCTTTCATCTCTAGCTCACAAGCTCCTAGCATATCTTCTAATGTTTGAATCGTCCTTTCAGTCTATCCATCTGTCTGAGGGTGATATGTTGTGCTGAATCTCAGTTTAGTACCTAGGGCTTATTGCATTTGTCTTCAAAAATTTGAAGTGAATCTTGGATCTCGGTCAGATATGATACTACTTGGCACTCCATGTAATCTTACTATTTCTTTTACATACAGTTGTGCCAATCTGTCCAGTGTATATGTTGACCTCATGACTAAGAAGTGTGTTGACTTTGTTAGCCTATCCACTATTACCCATACTGCATCATATCCTGATGATGTTCTTGGTAATCCCATTATGAAGTCTATTAAAATACCATCCCATTTCCATTGTGAGATCTCTAATGGATGTAACAATCCAGTAGGCTTCTAGTGCTCTATTTTTACTCTTTGACACACCAAGCATGTAGACACATACTGAGTAATATCCTTTTTCATACCAGGCCACCAAAACAATTTCTTTAAATCATGGTACAATTTTGTAATACCTGGATAAATAGTATATTTACTCTGATGTGCCTCTGCCAAAACCTTTTCTCTTAACTATGCTACTAGTGGTACATAAACTCTCTTTTGAAATTTCATTAGATGATCTTCTGATACATTAAATCCCTACATCTCTCCATACCTTTGCTTTTCTTTAACTAACTTTATGAACTCATCCTCTTACTGGGTTTTCAATGAATCATTTAAAAATTTATTGCCAATTCTGGTCTCATGCAATTGTAAAAATAAATGCATGTCTCTGTAATCCTCTAGCATTTTCATTTCACAAATCATCATTTAGGCTACGTGAATAGTTTTTATGCTCAATGCATCAGCCATTACATTAGCTTTACCTAGTTGGTATTTAATAAAGTGATCATAATCTTTTAATGACTCCATCTATCATCTTTGTCTCACATTTAATTCTTTCTAACTTCTAAATATTTGAGGCCTTTGTGGTCACAAAACACCTCTACCATTCCACCATAAAGATGGTGTCTCCAGATCTTTGAGAGCATGCACTATAGCCTTAAGTTTTGAATCATGAGTGGGATAGTTTTCTACATGTGGTTTCAATTGTTTAGAAGCATAAGCTACTACTCTTCCTTCCTGCATTAATACACAACCTAATTTGTGCTTACTTGCATTTGCATAAAGCACAAAGAGTTCTTTGGGATTAGGTATAGTTAATACAGGCGGAGTAGTTAACCTATGCTTTAGTTCATGAAAACTATTGTTGCAATTCTTATCCCAGACAAAAGGTTTATCTTTTCGAGTAAGTTTTGTAAGAGGCAATGCAATTCAAGAAAAGTCTTGTATGAAACATCTGTAATAGCCAACTAAACTAAGAAAACTTCTTATCTCAATTACAATCTTGGGTCGTTCCCACTTTAGGACAACATCTACTTTACTCTGGTCTACTGCAACCTTGTCCTTGGAGAAGACATACCCTAAGAACCATACCTCTGTAAGCCAAAACTCACACTTACTTAGTTTAGTATACAACTTTCTTTCTTTTAAAACTGTCAAAACTATTCTTAAATGCATTTTATGCTCCTCTAAAGACTTGGAGTACACTAATATATCATCAATAAAGACCACAATGAATTTATCTAAGTATGGCTAGAAAATCCTATTCATGTAGTCCATAAAATTGCTAGAGCATTCGTCAGACTAAATGGCATTACTAAAAATTCATAATGCCTATAATGAGTTCTAAAACCAATTTTAGGAACATCTTCTTCCTTTACTCGTAATTGATGATACCCTGATCATAAATGAATTTTTGAAAACATAGTGGCACCAGCCAACTAATCTAATAGGTCATCAATTCTAGGTAAGGGGTATTTATCCTTATTGTTACCTTGTTCAGTTCCCCATAATTAATACATAATTAGAGGTTCCCATCTTTCTTCTTTACAAATAATATTAGAGCACTCCATAGAGAAAAGTTAGGTCTAATGAATCCTTTTTCCAATAACTCCTCAATCTGACTCTTTAATTCTGCCAACTCAAGTAGAGCCATTTTGTATGGTGCTTTGGATATCAGGTCCGTTCCTGGTGTTAAATCTATAGAAAATTAAACCTCTTTTTTTGGTGGTAAATCTTTAAAATCCTTTGGAAATATTTCTGGAAATTCCTTAACTTATGGTATCTTTTCAATCTCCTCATCAACTTCCACATTAACTGAGAAGAAAACTAGGTAGGTTGAACATCATTTTCCTAAGCATCTTTCAGCTTGAGTGGTCGATATAAAATTTAGCTTAGTCATAGTATTTGATATACTTTCTAGAGTAGGCTAGATTAGAAATTTTTTTTTGTAGTGGAGGAGAATATTATTGGCAGAGAGCCAATTCATGCCTATTATGACATTTATATCTGGGATTGGCATGCATATAAGATCTAATGTGGTGTAGCAATGTTCATATTGTACAATGCAATTTAAGTAGACATGAGATGTGGTTGCTTGGTTACTTGTAGGTGTGGATACGTTCAAATCATATGGCAACTTAATTATTATCAGACCCAACCCTTTAGCACATTTATAGGAAATGAATGAATGACTAGCACCTGATTCAAACAAGGCATGTATAAGATAATCATTTACTTTAATCATACCTTCAATGAGATTAGGTGATTGTCGAGCCTCTTGTTGCATAAGAGCGAAGACCCTTCTTTGTGCTTATGGTCTAGTTCGTGCTATCTCTACTCTTCAATCTCTCATAAAGTGTCCAGGTTTTCCACATCTGAAGCATATGTTCTACCTAGCTAGACATGGTCTTCCATCATGTGTCTTGCAACATTGCTCACACACTGAGGCTTCTTTCTGCTCATCTCTTTGCACATCTCTTTGCATAAATCGTCTTCCTCCTCTTCTACCTCCCCTTCTACCTTTTCTATTATTATTCCATGACCTTTTTCTTTTCTTGCTTGATTCTCCTTCTTCAAATGCAACTCTTCTTGTACTTGTTGGAACAGAAGAAATAAAGCCTTTATTATTCAAACTTCCTTCAGTGATTCTACTGAACCTAACCAGCATGTTAAACTCTCTAATTCTCATAGATGCAACTCTTTCTCTAATAGCTAGTCTCAAACCTCTTTCTAGCTTCTTAATCTTCCATCGTTCATCATTATGTTGCTGTAAGTATGTAGAATACCTTGCCAACTGTATAAAGGTAGCTACATATTCCCCGATTGACTAATTTTCTCCTTGTCGAAGTATAATGAATGTTGCTTTCTTCTTATCTCTTATTGACAATGGAAAGTACTTATCATAGAAATACTCCAAAAACATCTCCTATGTCAGGGTTATGTTACAAGCTTACAGAATTAACTCTGTGTTTCGCCACCATGGATGTGCCTCTTTCTCAAACATGTAGGTGGCTAACAAAGGTTTCATCTTGGAGGTGCATCCCATTAGTCTAAATACCTTTTCGAGACTTAATATCCCATCCTCTGCTAACTGAACATCAAATTTTCCTTCAAATGAAGGAGGACAATGCTTCTTGAACTAAGCTATAACATTCTGTTGATTAGCAAAGTTTATCGTTGCCTAATTCATAACTGCAGCTGGAGTTTCTACTTGCTGCTGTGGTCTTTGAATTGGCACCTCAGTTCTAACCTCAGGATGTTCTCTTTGATCTGTTATAGTCCTCTGTATGTCCTCGATAATTCTCTGCTATTGATCCAATCTGTTCATAATGAATGACTTGCAAGGGATCAACCTACTGTCGAGCACCTTGTTATGGAATATCTTGATGTGGAGCTCCTCCCTGTTTAGGAGCTACCTCTCTAGTTTGTCTTCTGGTACGTGCCATTTTAATCTACACAATATTAAAATCATTTTCATATTGTAATCATACTCAGAGAACATATATAAACATATTTTATTCACATAGTTACTATATACATGCTTTCCTTCATAGTCTTTTCTACATCATCATATATTAGTCTTTCTATTCTACCTCTTATACTTTTTATGACTGCTTGTATATTACATCTCAAAATTAGCAGTCAGTAAGCATTCTTTACATATATACATATTCACATATACATACGATCCGACTATCCCCTATGAGGAACTAGGACTGTTTAGGAGGTAAGTAATTACTGGATCCTCTTTTGGATCCTCCTCTATTGGGTTCTCATGGTTCTAAAGTTCTATAGGATCAGTCATAGTTTGCTCAATATCTTCCAGCTCCATCCTTAGTTGTTCTCGACACCTCAATTCTAGAATACATTTCTGGAAATTCACTAGCCACTTTATTCTCATCTCATCTTTTATTGTACCCCAGTAGTCATAAGCACAGGCAATATAGTGATGACTGTATCTATCCATGCTAGCTCATAGAAAGGCTGACCATGAGACTCCATAAACTCTTTTGCATCCCCAGCATATCTAGGAAAGTAGTCATTGGGACTCCAATAGCTCCGGAGACTTTCATTATAGAATCTGACCACAATCTCCCATACTTTCTAAGCTTCATCAGTGGGAATTTCTAGGCCGGCTATGATTGGTTGCTTTCCTGAATCAGCCTTCTATATCTTCTCCTTCTTAGCCTTCTTGAATTTTCCCTTTATCATGTAATTCTTAACACAGTGAGCTAAGTTTTGGTACTCCCTTCCTTCTAACTTTGCTTTAATGGTTGTTCAAAACTCGTCATCTGGTATCTCATTAAGGAGGGTGGTGATCCAGATTGGCTCAAGGTATCTAGTTCCTAAACCTTCTAGAAATTTCTTAACCTTTGACACTCTACTCATGAATGCCATTACTTGCTCTGGTCCCTCTGAGTAAGCGCTATATTCCTTTGCATACTTATGTATGATCCGGTACACTATATATTCTACATCTGCCAATCTATCATCCTGGGCATTATTAGAATCCAATGGAAATCCTGCTATGTAATCCATATCTTCAAAAACCTCAACTCTCTTTTCTTGTGGCAGAGCATCTAAAGTAGGAATTGCCTGTATTGGCACAGCTGGAATAGCCTCATGTATTGGTTGGGGAATTTCTACTTCATACTGTCCTTCCTCTACATTAACCACATTGGGGCCTATACTTTCCTCTTGATGGTGTACTCTGGCACCATCTTAGACTCTTCATGATCATCAACAATTGAGTTATTATTTGATGAAGACATCTTTTCTATCCTTCGATCACAATAACAACTAGTTATTAATATTCTTTTTTTCTAAACTTAATATATACTATTCCATTACTATTGCTCTGAGAGACAAAACCATTGGTTTTGATACCAAAGAGTGTAACACCTTTATCTAGGATTGTTTCCCATGTAGTAGACCTCATTAAAGACTAACTATACTTAATTAGAAGCTTGAATCACAATTAAATATTATAATAAATTTAATTAATTTAAATGGTACTATTCATTTAATCCCATTTTTTCTTCTCTTTCGGCAAATTTAAGAAAATCATAACTAATTCAATAAAAATCATATAAAAGTGATTTAAGTCTCTATAAATAGCTTAAGAGATTATCTACATGGAAAAAATATCAATCAGAGCAACTACTTGGCCAATTTGTACAGTAAATTTTGTGATTTTTTACTATTCATATGGTAAATTTAAAAAAAAATCTAGTTTTCTGGACTAAATTTGAAACATCACCATAATTCATACACTCATCCAAATTGAGTTCTCTGTAGATGATATGAAAGATCTTCCTATCCAATTTCTAAGAATATACAACATTCATACTTTATACATAAAAAATCCCAAATGGTAGGTTCGCTCTGTAGTGCTCAAAATGAACATTTTCTTCTTACTACTTTGCCAAACAAAAGCTATATAAAATATTTACATGGCCATATATCATCTTTATATTGTACCATACTTTCACTAAGTCCTAAAGTAACATAAAAAATTAAATAAATATATCTATCATCACATTTACAAATGTATACAAAAGCTTGAAATTCATGGTCAATGCTAGCATTATCAAGCTAATGAACACATGCTTTCTCCTTTCCTTTCTCTTCCTTGGTAGTCTTGCCATTGTTACTACCTAATCATGGTTAATATGTGGGAGGGTAAAATTCAAAGAATCTCAGTAGATAAATCTTATACATACCATCATATAATCACATTGAGCATGAAAACATCAAGAAAACATAGTTCATCACATAGGCACATTGGAAACATATAAATTTTATAAAAATTTTGACAGAGTTTCATCTTGTAAAATGGATGTCCAGGGGCTCCAAAACCTTCATACAACTCAGCCAACAACATACGAATATCACAAATCAACATTTCATACATATGCCATAGTGTGAAGTATCAAAGAAACAATAATGACAATGTGATGTTAGTAAAGAAGATTATCTACCTTGATGAATTCCTTCGCTTCGTACACTTGATACACCACTTCTTGGGCCTCCTAACACATCCTTGAACCTAATCATATTGTCATTTAATCCATTTAGCCACTGATTTTTGGAATTACATAATGCATTTCTCACTAAATCCTAAATTTTTCACTTAACTTTCGTTTGATCTTTCTTTATACAACACACTTGTTTTTAAGGTTTTAGACAATAGGGAATCCATTTTTGAAGTCAAAAAGTTGGAATTCCAACTCTAAATACCCCTCCTATTCTGACCAAAGTTCATGGTAAATGGAGGAAAATTGCTACACTATGTTATACAACAACAACTTGCATATTTAAGTTTTAAATGAACATTATATCATTTCCCCTATGATTTATGGTTGATTAACCCATTTTCTTGCTAAATCCATGACATGGCCAAAACCCTAAGGTAAGGAAGAGGGAAATATAATCCATGAACCATACTTTAAAGACCATAGATAGAAAGCTTAAATTGATAGATGAGAAACTTACTAACTTAGCTTTCAATTTTTGCCTTGAGTCTTCTCTTCTCTTTTCTCTTTATCTCTCTTCTTTCTAGTGGTTTTTCTCTCCTCTTTTGCTGCTGGTTCCATCATGAAAGTGCAAAAGAAAGAGGGTTATTATATGACTTAATTAGGTTTTTAATGATGTGGCTCATCATGGTTAATTAGCAAAAGTAACCATGCTTACTTTTTTAACCAAAAATGACTACATCTTGGAGAAGTTTTCTCCAAAAAATCATGCCGCCAATGTTGCCCCAATTTCACACCCAATGAGAGTTTTCCAAGTGTTCAATATGGTCAATTTTTTCCTAGTCCAAATATATCTTGAACTGGGTAATTTTTAATCGTACAGATAAAACCGCTTTCTATAATAAATTAGTATTTTTGGGCTGCAAGACTACTCCAATTTTATTTTTATATTTTCCTAATTATCCCATCCCAAATGGTATCTGTGTATGCCTCATATCATGTCCTAGTTACCCTTTAATCATCGGGGGGCCCATAATTTACTTTATCGGTTTACTGTTACTTTTGGACACTCGGCACTAATTATTTTCTTATTCTTGAACATTAATCCTTCATGCTATATACCATTGGGCTTCTCTCGTTGAGAGATTCATTTTGTCAGTAATTTTGCATATTTATAAAATTGCCCCTACTCGGGGTTAAATTATAATTTCTAAAACTTTCAAGTCATTAGGTGTAATTTTTCTTAATGGCTTTTCTATTCTTGTGCAAGTAATTTTTATATATTTTAGGATGTTGATGTCATTTTTTTAATTCTTTAGGGGCAAAAATATAATTTTCTCATTTTTCTCCCAATTGGGAAAAATGACTTCTTTGCCCTTATTCATGCAAAACAGAGGCTGTTGATTTTCATAAATTCCTTATACATTTTGCATTATCATTGATTATGTCCTTTTTCATTACTTAGTATCTAGTAAAATTTTGAGATATTACAAATTTCAATTATGAAATTCGAATTTCAGACTAAGCATTGTTAGTCAATGTCTACAAAATTTGTATGTAGCTTAGTCAAAATTTGAAGGTTGGTAAACTTCAAAGAGAGTTCAAAGACATCTTTTTTTATAGATGAATTTTAAACCTTAAAATTCAAATTTTGAGTCACGAACTTATAAGTGTCGTTAGAGGGTATCCTGATAGATGAATTTTGTAATCTAAAGTTCAAATTTTACAGAGAAAAATTTTTGTGCCATGTTGAACAAGACTCTAACAGATAAATTTTAGCTTCTAAAATTCAAATTTCGAGTGCATTGTGAAAAACATAAGATAACTATTCAAACTCAATAGATGCACTTTTGATATAAAAATTCCTATATTCTAACATAGGATATATTTGACAAACTCAAAATTTAAATATCACATTTATACAGACGAATGTTAAAGTTCAACATTGAAATCCTTAACCTCTAGTCTCTGTCAAATTCGTTTGTGGAACCCCAAAATTCAAATTTTGGCATTCAAACACATCAATGCGGTTGATGAATGACTATTACTTCAAAGTAATTGTTAGTTAAAGTTTCTAACTATTAAATTTTATGTCTAACGACTAGTTAAGCCATAAATCTATAAATAAAACTTCATTTGAAACTGTAGGTAACGAATTTAATCTTGTTTGTCCTACAACTCTGCCAAATTTCTGTGTCAAAGACTTTGTATCCACACACTACATTTATTGTACTTTAACTTTCATATATGCTTTATTCCAGAGAGTATTTATTCTGTATATAAATCTTTTCTTCATCTGGAAGAATGATTCTTTGTGAGGGAAGTCATAAAGGGAATTGGGAAATACTTATAAGAGTGTTAAGTGTAGAATTTGAGTGTTATAAGAACAGAGCACAAGTTTGTATAAAGGCATTGCAAAGAGCTCATTAAATTCTTGCTGATAGTAAAAATCTCAAGTAATGGCTTGGAGACTGGACGTAGGTTAATCAGATTAGACTGATCCAAGATAAATTTCTGAGTTATTTCCTCCTTTATCTTACATTCACTCTTATCTTCACTGTACTCTATTTTTTTTTTGCAAACCTTTGCTTTTTCTATGAACTTATGTTTTTAGAAAAAAAATTTTAACTTCCTAATTGACCCCCTCTTGGGAAGCTAGCTACTATAACAAGACGAAGATAAGAAAGAAATTGCCAACATATGCTTGATGGTACATGCAGAGGATGAAGCACAGAACCAATTTGATAGTGAAAATAAAGATGAGGCAAATGATTCTAACCCTTCTTATTCTGATTTACTTGATACATTTCATGACCTGCATGATGAATTCATGAAGATTGCAAAATACTGAAATTGGCTAAAAAGAAGATTAACAAACTAAAATTAGAATGAAAAGTGCTTGACATTGCATCATAGCATAAAGATGAACCTGCTTGCTGCATATCATGTATAGAGCTTAAAAAGAAAAATGAATGTCTTCTTGAGAGCCTAGGTAATTTCACAAAAAGACAAAGATATGTTGTATACCTTGCTAGGTACCCAAAGGATTGCACAAGGTAAGGCTAATCTTAGTTATAAACCTTGTAAACTCAAAGAAAAGACTAAAAAGAAAAATCAAAATCTGTACATGAGGCATTTTGTGCTTATTGAGTGATATGAGAAGAAATGTGATTCTCTGAATACAATTGAGACTCACACCAGACCTAAATATGTAGAACAAAAATATTATTTGCATTGATTCCTTCTTACATCTCAATCAAGCAATCCCTTTATCACCTATCACTTCTGTAACAAGAAGGGACACATTTCTAGTTTATATTCCTTATGGAAAAATGGACTTGGTAGAAAGGTAGAATGGGTTCCCAAAGGTACATCTATAACTTAAGAGAACACTACTAACAAAAAATGACCCAAATAGATTCGGGCATCTAAGAAGAAAGACTAAATTCTATTTTGCAAGTATGCCTTAGAGTTAACAAGAGCAACAAATGGTACATGGACAGTACATGCTCAAGACGTATGACTAGTGATAAGGAGAATTTCATCACCCTCAATGAAAAGAAAGGAGGAAAAGTGACCTTTGGAGGTGAACAATATGGCAAAGTGGTTGGTATTGGTATTGGAGTCAAAAATCCATAAACATCTATAAAAGAGATGTTGTTTGTGATTATCTCAACCACAACTTGTTGAGTGTGAGTCAGACCTGTGACAAAGAAAATTGGGTACTATTTGACTCAAAGTTCTGCTTAGTCATCAGAAAAGATGATTATAAGATTATCTTTGAAGCTCAAAGGAATGGTAATTGCTATACTATTGATTTAGATGAACTCCCTAATCTAGATTCCATATGCTTAATTAGTAAAGACAATGAAAGTTGGTTATGGCATAAAAGACTAGCACATATTAACATAAACTAACTAAATAAGCTAATTAAAAATGAGTTAGTTACTAGTATAAGGTTTAGTATAATATAAGTTTTGATGACGACAAATATGGAGTAACAAGGAACAAATGCATTTTATGTATTTGACATATATAATGTTCCTTAAAGAAGTAAAATACATATTAGCATGTATTTAATTATGGTTATAATACATATATCATGCTATGTGTAAATATATCCATTGTACTTTTATAATGAATAACATAAGTTAGATATATAAACTAGACTAACTACTTGGTTTGTAAGTGTAATATATTAAATGTAGGTTGGTCCAAGTAAGAAGAGTGAACATTGGAATATAGAAATGGAAATCAATATCATGCCTCACTCAAGAAAGAAGAAAAGAAAGGATGCTTTAGAAATGGAAGATCATAAGGGAGCATGTCAAGAAGGAAATGACCAAGTGGAAGTGGAACTCAATATTTGAAGACCTAGTTGTTAGTTAGGCTGACTTCCCAAGAGGGGGGTGAATTGGGAAGATTAAAAAATTTCTGCACAAGGTGAAAACAATGAAGAAAGCAAGGTATGACAGAAAAACAGAGTATAAAGCAGTAAGATTAAGGAGTAGTGATAGAGAGAAGAAAAACTCTGATATTTATCCTGGTTCGATCTCTCCTCTTGACTTACGTCCAGTCCCCAAGACACCACTTGAGATTTTCCACTATTCAGTAAGAATTCAATGGGCTTCTTGCAAGTGCCATAGTACAACGTCAGTGCTCCATTTTCTAGAGCTCACTCAATCACTTTCTGCACTTTCACAAAGTGCTTTACAATCCCTTGTGATATCTCCTCACAAGAAAATCTATCTTCTAGATGAAGATTAGATTGTTTACAAAGATGAAACTCTCTTAAATAGAGTGAATATGAAACTTGAAGTACAAGTATTGAAGTAAGAGGGTAAAAGTCTTTGAGTAGGAGGTTTGGCAGAATTTCAGTATATACAAAGTTTGATTCGTTACTCACAACTTCAAATGATATTGTATTTATAGATTTAGGTCCTAACTATTTGTTAGAGACAAAATCTATCCGTGGGGGAAGTTATCCAACGGTTACTCTGAAAAACTATCCATTAACAAACCGTATTTAATGCTTCTAACATACTGAAATTCAAATTTCGGTTGGTCAACAGACAAATTTTGAAGGAACCGAAGGTTAAAGCTTCCAACATTGAAATACTGAAGTTCATCTGTTCATGAAGTGAAATTCGAATTTTGAAACTTAGAAAGTGTTTCCATGTTGTGACATACGAATTTTCAAGAAGAATGTTTTTCTGTTAAGTGTGAATAGTATTTTCAATTGCCTACAGTGTCCCCGAAATTCAAATTTTGGAACCCCAAAATTCGTCTGTCCGTAGCATGCTCAAGAAGCACA
Organism: Adenanthera pavonina; assembly: GCA_026686845.1. Taxonomy (NCBI): domain Eukaryota; kingdom Viridiplantae; phylum Streptophyta; class Magnoliopsida; order Fabales; family Fabaceae; genus Adenanthera; species Adenanthera pavonina. The sequence goes on along the minus strand of JAIVEN010000005.1, from coordinate 19,077,108 downwards.
GTAGTTCATTTTCTTTCGAAATTTGAATTTTAAAAGAGTGAAGTTCGTCTGTCAGAGAGACCTCTTTTCAGAGTTACCTCAACATTCGAATTTGTAAATACTGTCCTTCGTATGTCATCATATCATTTCAATAGACTCAACTTTAGCTTCTAAAATTTGAATTTCCATGTTCAAAATTTGTCTGTCAGTGAGCAATCTTTGAAACTCAATATACTCTTTATTTTAGATGAACTTTAACATTGTTTCAGATGAATTTCTTCAGTTTTCATAAGTTTCATTTTCTCTAAAATTTGAATGTTCAAAACTCAAAGTTCGTCTATTGCTCAACAGCTTCTTTCAGACACTTATGAAAATTTGAATTTTGGAAAATCAAAATTCGTCTGTCAGAGAAGCATCTCTTCAAACTTATTCAGTTTTAGCTCCAAATTCGAATTTCCAATATGACAGTTCAATGTAAACTTTTCAAACTTCGTCTGTTGGTGGGTATTTTTCAAATATTTCATGATTTAACATAAAATCAAGTTTTTAAAACATCTTTTCATCAAATCAAAGTCTTTTACCCATATTTAAACATAACTAATGATCCTACAACAAATCTTGCACAGATTACTCAGAACTTCTTCAATTGAAACATTTTGAGCTCTTCTGATATCTTCATTCCAAGCTCTTGAATATTGGTTTGGAATCATCAAAACTCTAGATTCAACACTAGTCACTAGGTATATTTTGTTTCCACTTAGGTCTTGGGGTGGGATTAATCTTTGAAATTACTTAATCTTGTTATCATATGTTTTAAATGAGTTAAATTAAGTAAATCAGGTGTTAACATATGTTAAATTTGAAAAACTCTGACTGACAGATGAATTTTGAGAAGTTAAAATTCTTATGTTTTGTGAAAATATGAACTTTGCTAACTAAAATTTGAAATTATAGAGATATCACCTCTGACAGGCGAATTTTAAGCATTGAAATTCGAATTTCGAGTCAAGCATAGTTAGTAAAATGTCCAAAATTCGTCTGAAGTCATGACAAAGTTCATCTAATATTTAAGCACTAAAAAGGTTCAAAAACATTCTCTCTAACAAACAAATTTTGATTTCAAAATTCAAACTTTGGAATAAAATCCAATGATTTACAATTACATTTGATTAACTCAAGAAATTTTCGGTATCAAAGTAACATATCCTTACTTTTAAACATAGTGAAATCTAGTTTTCAAGAATCTAGAGTTTGATCTTTGATTAGTGTTTTTAATATATCTCTAAAAATACATATGGCTTTGATGTAAAACTTATTTCATATGAAACTAGACTTAATAAGCTTTTCAAAGAAGGCTATTTCACTCAAAATAAAGATAATATGAAAAAGCTATGGTTATTTAAAGTTGAGTAGTGAGATATGAATTTTTAGTTTTGACCTCTTATCATTATTTCGATCATATCTCATAAACATTAAGAGCATTCCAACTATAAGTTATTTGCTTAATTTGGAGTTAAAATGAGAGAGTTATAGCTTTTGTAAAACTATCTATAGTGTAAAGTTTGAAGTTACGGAGGTTTTGCTGTGATAGACGAATTTTGGGTCTCTGAAATTCAAATTTCAAAGAGAACCTCTGTGCAAAGTTGAGCTTGCCACTGACAGACAAATTTTGGCTTCTGAAATTTGAACTTCAGTTCTAACAAACAAATTTTGGCTTTCAAAATTTGAATTTTGAAACACCAGAATGTGAAAATACTTCTAGAAAAACCAACAGATGAATTTTCATATCTAAAATTCGAACTTCAAGTATAACAGACAAATTTTTGCTTTGAAAATTTGAAGTTTGAAATCTCCAAAATGTGGAAATACTTCTGGAACAGCCAACAGATAAACTTCCACATCCAAAATTTGAATTTTGAAAGGATGAACTTGTACTATATTGAGTTGCTCACTGACAGACGAATTTTGGACACCAAAATTTGAACTTCAAAGGCACTGTAGCAATATAGAACAACTATTCACACTTACCAGAAGTACTTTAAACTTGAAAATTCATATGTTCCAACATCAAAACATTTGTCAAGATAAAAATTTGAATTTCAGATTTGAACAGATGAACTTGGAAGTTCAACGCTAAAGACTTTAATTTATGGTCTCTTCGAAATTTGTCTATTGACATCCAAAATTTGAATTTCAGAATGTCAGAAACATTAAATGTGATTGGTAAACGACTAGTTTTGTAAAGTAACCATTAGGTAACGTCTCTAATGGCTAGATCTTATGTCTAACGTCTAATTACACCACAAAACTATAAATAGAACATCATTTGAACTTATAGGTAACAATCTTAAGAGATTTTATGTGAAAATGCTGCAACAATTTTGTAAAATCCTTCTATCTCAATATTGTTTGAAAAACTCACCTCAATAGAGTGAACTTTCAATGTATTATCTACTCTTTAAGAAAGTTTTCATTTTGTAAATATTTCTTTCTACATATTCTGGATAGAATCTTAGTGTGGAGAAACACTAAGGGATTTACACATCTTGTAAGGATGTGGGGAGAGTGGCTTCACAAGTGCCTGTTAGCAAGGCTGACTTCCCAAGAGGGGGGTGAATTGGGAAGATTAAAATTTTTCTGCATAAAGTGAAATGGGTGAAGATAGCACAGTGTAATGGAAGCAACATATAAAACAGAGCAAGCTGAAAAGTAAAGATAAGGAGAGGAAGACTCAGTAATTTATCCTGGTTCGGTCTATCCACTTGACCTACATCCAATCCCCAAGACAACTCTTGAGATTTTTCACTATACAGCAAGAATTCAACGGGCTTCTTGCTAATGCCACAGTACAACAAGTATACTCTGTTTCTGGAGCTTTCTCAATCTCTCTAAGCACTTCTACAATGTGCTTCCCAATCCCCTTGTGCTTTCCCCTCACAAGTAAATCTATCTTCCAGATGAAGAGTAGATTGTTTACAAAGATATAACTCTCTTGAGTAGAGTAGATATGAAGGTTAAAGTACAGATATTGAAGTTGAGAGGTTAAAAGCTTTTTGAGAAGAAGATTTGGCAGAAATTCGGTATATACAAGTTTGATTTGTTGCCCACAACTTCAAATGATGTTGTATTTATAGATTTTGGCCTTAACTATCCGTTAGAGACTAAATCCATCCGTTGGGGAAGTTATCCAACGGTTACTCTGAAAAACTATCCATTTACCAACCGCATTTAATGTTTCTAACATACTGAAATTCGAATTTTGGTTGGTCAACAGACAAATTTCGAAGGAACCGAAGGTTAAAGCTTCCAACGTTACAGCACGAAGTTCGTCTGTTCATGAAGTGAAATTCGAATTTTGAAACTTACAAAATATTTTCACAATGTGAGATACAAATTTTCAAGAAGAAAGTTTTTCGGTTAAGAGTGAACAGTGTTTTCAATTTTCTACAGTGCCTTCGAAATTCGAATTTTGGAACCCCAAAATTTGTCTGTCTGTAGAACATTCAAGGAGGCACAGTAGTTCACTTTCTTCGAAATTCAAATTTTGAAGGAGTGAAGTTCGTCTGTCAGAGAGATTCTTTTCAGACTAACTTCAACATTCGAAGTTACAAAACTCTGTCATTCGTATGTCAACATTTCATTCAAACAGACTCACAACCTTAGCTTCTGAAATTCGAATTTTAATATTCAAAGTTTGTCTGACAGAAAGCAGTTTTGAAACTTAAATTATTCTTGATCTCAGATGAACTTTAACATTGTTTCAGACGAATTTCTTCTATTTTCATAAGTTATGTTTTGTCTGAAATTTGAATTTTGAAGACTCAAAGTTCGTCTGTTTCAAAGAAGCCACTGTCAGACTTATACGAAAATTTGAATGTTAGAAAGCCAAAGTTGGTCTATCAGATAGTATTCTTTGAAACTCAATTTCATCTTGATTTCAAATTGTTTTAGATGAATTTCTTTGGTTTTCTCAAACTGCATTTTATCTGAAATTTGAATTTTGAAGATCTGAAGTTCGTCTGTCACTAAAAGGCTTCTTTCAGACTTAGATGAAAATTCGAATTTTGGAGAAGAAAATTCGTCTGACAGAGAGACATCTCTTCAGACTTGTTTAGTTTTAGCCCGAAATTCGAATTTCCTAAGGCAAAGTTCGAATTTCCAATATGCTAGTTCAGTTTAAATTTTCAAACTTCGTCTGTTTGTGGGTATCTTTCAAACAAGTCAAGATTTAACATAAAATCAAGGTTTAAAAACATCTTTTCCTCAAATCAAAAGCTTTTACCCATTCATAACTAAAGCTAAAGATCCTACAGTTGATCTAGCAGCAATTACTTAGAAATCCTTCACTTGAAACACTTTGAGCTCCTTTGATATCTTCAATCCAAGCTCTTGCATGCTGGATTGGAATCATCAAAACTCTTGATTCAACAGTGCCTACTAAAACTTGTGAGAATGTACTGAGGCTTCACAGGTACTCGAATCAAACTTGTGGGATATAGTGGAAAATCTCAAGTGGTGGCTTGGGGATTCGATGTAGGCCAAGTGGTTAGGCTGAACCAGTATAAATTGTTGTACATTGTTCTTTATCTTCTCTATTCAATTGCTGCACACAACTTTCTGTGTTTATCCCTATTTTGCTGCACTCATAGTGAAATTGGGTTGTGATCCAAAAAAAGCAAAAATCTTATATCACCTAATTCGCCCCTTTCTTGGGTGGCCAGCCAACCTAACAACTAGTTAGCCTAAGATTTCTTTTAAAAAGAATAGAGAATGTGATGCTTATCTTAAAGGGAAACAAACTAAGTTCTCTTTCAAATCTAAAGATATCATCTCCTCATCTAGACCACTCTAGTAGCTACATATGGATTTGATAGGTCCATCTAGAGTAAAAAGCATTAGTGGAAATCTATCTGTTAGCAATTATGGATGACTATTCTAGATTTACTTGGACTTTACTTCTTTCCTCCAAAGATGAGACATTTGATGCATTTGTAACTATAGCTAAGAAAGCACAAAATGAGAAAAGTATTTCTATTGTGTCTATCAAGTCTGATCATGGAGGAGAATTTGAAAACTCAAACTTCTTGGGGTACTATGAAGAGCATGGAATTGATCACAATTTCTTGGCTCCAAGACACCTCAACAAAATGGCATAGTTGAGAGGAAGAATAGAACCTTGGGAGAAATGGTAAGAGCAATGCTGAATGAGAGAACTTTTGTGCCGATACAATGAAGACAGTTAGCTACATCATCAATAGAGCTTACATCATACCAATATTAGGGAAGGCACCTTATGAGCTCTACAAATGAAGGAAGCCAAATCTCTCACACTTGCGTGTATTTGGATGCAAGTGCTTTATTCACAACAATGGAAAAGAAAATCTCAGTAAGTTTGACTCAAAATCAAATAAAGGTATATTTCTTGGTTATTCTAGTAGAAGTAAAACATATAAAGCCTTAAATAAAAGAACCAAAACCATAGAAGAGTTGATGCATATTGTGGTTATTGAGAATGAGACTTTCTCCAAAGCAAACATAGATGAGGATAAGCTAATATGTAGCTTTAGAATGTTAAACCCCTCTAAGAAAGATAAAATTAAACCTCCAAAAAATATTAGAATATACTATTGTAGAATAAGTTATTCAGGAGAAAGGTAATGAACATGAGATTAATAAAGAAATTTCAATTGAACTATCTAAAACTTGGAGATATCAAAGGAGTCATCCTGTTAATCAAGTGATTGCGAATGTTCAAGAGAATGTTAAAACAATAAGGCAACTTAGGGATAAGATAAATCATTATGCATTCATTTCACAAACTAAACCTAACTATAAAGTAGATGCACTAAAAAATGAGTACTAGATAATAGCTATGCAAGATAAACTAATTTAGTTTGAAAGAAATCAAGTTTGGGACTTAGTGCCTAGGCCCAATGATCATCCGATGATTGGAACCAAATGAGTGTTTAGAAACAAACTTGATGAATCTTGAATAATAATCATAAACAAAGTCAGACTGGTGGCTAAAGGATATAATCAAGAAAAAGGTATAAATTATGAAGAAACTTTTGTTCCGGTTGCATGATTAGAAGCAATAAGAATTCTCTTAGCTTATACTTGTATAAAAAACATTAAGCTATATCAAATGAATGTAAAAAGTGACTTTCTTAATAATTATATCATGGAAGAAATTTGTGTTGACCAACCTCTAGGTTTTGAGGACTTAACTAAACCCAATCATGTATATAAATTGAAGAAAGCTCTTTATGGATTAAAACAAGCACCTAGAACATGGTATGAAAGATTAAGTAACATCCTAATTTAAAAAGGGTTCACTAGAGGGAAAGTTGATACAACTCTTTTTATTAAAAAGAAAAACAAATATTTACTTATTGTTCAAATTTATGTTTATGACATTATATTTGGTGCTACTAATGAATGCCTGTGCAAGGATTTTATTAAGTTAATGCAGAGTGGATTCGAGATGTCAATGATGGAAGAACTCAACTTTTTCCTTGGTTTGCAAATCAAACAATGTGATGATAGCATCTTCCTAAATCAATCAAAATACCTAAAAGAGTTACTGAAGAAATTTGGGATGGAGAATGCTAAATCAATAGGAACTCCAATGGCTACTGCTACAAAGCTTGATATGGATGAAGGAGGAAAACTATTTGACATGACTTAATATAGAAGAATGATTGGTTCCCTATTGTACCTAACAGCTAGTAGACCTGACATCATGTTTAGTGTCAGCATGTGTGCAACGTTCCAATCATCTCCCAAGGAGTCTCATGCAATAGTTCTAAAGAGAATATTCAGATATCTACCTAGAACATCACATATGAGACTCTGGTATCCAAAGAGCAATGAAGAAGAGCTTGTTGGTTATACTAATGTTGACTTTGCTAGATCCAGGATCAATAGAAAATACATAAGTGGTACATGCTAATTTCTTGGAGGATCCCTAGGCTCATGGTTTACAGGTTGTACAATAATGTGGCTCTCTCTATAGCAAAAGCTAAATACATAGTTGTTGGAAGCTGTTGTGCTCAAATCCTTTGGATGAAGCAGCAACTGGAAGATCTTGAAATTAAGATGAAGGAAATACCTGTGAAATATGATAAGCTAAATGCCATCAATATCACAATGATCCATTAATTCATTCAAGGATGACGCACATTGAAGTCAGACAGACACCATTTCATAAGGGATCATGTTCTAAAAAGAGACATTATATTGGAATTTGTCCCTACAAAAGATCAGCTTGTAGACATCTTGACCACACCATTTCCAGAGGATAGATATAGTAAAATCAGAAGAGAATTGGGAATGGTCAATCTGTTAGATGTGTTGGCTTCCCAAGAGGGGGTTGAATTGGGAAGATTAAAATTTTCTGCAAAACTTTAAGAAAGTGAGGAAAGCAAGATGACAGTAAAACAGAGTATAAATGAATAATCAGTAAAAGTAGTAATAGAGAAGGGAAGACATAGATGTTTATCCTGGTTCGGTCTCTCACTCTTGACCTACGTCTAGTCCCCAAGCCACCACTTGAGATTTTCCACTATCTTGCAAGAATTCAAAGATCAAGATTTTCCACTTGATCTTTGAAAAATGTTTCTATGTTGGAACATATAAATTTTCAAGTTTAAAGTTCTTCTGGAAAGTATGAATAGTTGTTCCATTTTCTACAGTGCCTTCGAAATTCAAATTTTGATACTCAAAATTCATATGTCAGAGGGCAGTTCAATAAGGCATAATAGTTTATCTATTCGAAATTCAAATTTTCAAACTGCAAAGTTCATCTGTCAGAGAGACCTCTTTTCAGACTTAATACAAAGTTTGAATTTCTGAATACTATCATTCATATGTCAACATATCATTATAACAGACTCACAAGCTTTAATTCTGAAATTCGAATTTTCATGTTCAAAGTTTGTCTGTCAGTGAGCCATCTTGATGTTCTTTCCAAACTTAGTTTTCAGATGAACTTTGACATATCTTCAGATGAATTTTTCATTTTTCATAAGTTGTATTTTGTCTAAAATTCAAATTTTCAAAAGCCAAAGCTTGTCTGTCAGAGAAAGCTCTTTTCAGACAAGTATCAAAATTTGAATTTCTTAAGTCAAAGTTTATCTGTCTGAGAAGCTCTTTTCAAACAAGTATCAAAATTTGAATTTCTCAAGTCAAAGTTCGTCTGTTAGAGAAAACTCTTTTCAGACAAGTATCAAAATTCGAATTTCCCAAGTCAAAGTTCATCTGTCAGAGAAGCTCTTTTCAGACAAGTATCAAAATTCAAATTTCTCAAGTCAAAGTTCGTCTGTCAGAGAAGCCTCTTTTTAGACTTGTTCATTTTCAATACGAAATTCAAATTTCCAAAGCCAAAGTTCAATTTTTCACGACAGCATATCAGTATAAGTGTTTCAAACTTCATGTGTTAGTGGGTGTTTTTCAAATATTCCATAGAATCATTGTTTTAAAACATCTTTTTGAAAGCCTTTTACTCAATTTAAACAAGGTTGCAGTTTTTACATCCATTCTTGTGCTAGTTTTTCTTGAATTTCTCCACTTGAGATCATATGTGCACCTTTGATATCTTCTCTCCAAGCTCTAGAAAGCTGGTTTGGAATCATCAAAACACTTGATTCAACATTCTCTCCCTTTTTGAAGATGACAAAACAGCTTACAAACTGGATTAGTACTTGGGTTTGCTTTAACAAGCTCTCCCTCAACATATGCCTTATAATTCAAAAGATATCATGTATAATAGATTAAGTAAGGATATTCGTTAATTCATTCAAAGTTCAACACAAGGATGCAATCACAGAGTTCAGAACAAAGCAATTTTCATTTCATAAAAAATATTACAAGATATTACAAAGCAATAGGAAAACAAAACAACATTACAAAATACTACAAGAAGAACCAAGCATTAATAAGTTCTAAACACTATTTCTTGGACTTGAACTTCTTGTTGTAGCTCTTGCCAAAAGACTTTCTAGTTTGCTCGAATATCTTCTCCCCCTTTTTGGCATCATTAGGAAGGTGAACGAAATCAGTAAGAGGAGGAATCTAAGATACTGGAACAGCCCGAAGAGGCACAGGGATAAAATGGTAGGTCTGGATTGAGCTTTGGCAAGGATCTAGAAACTCCAAAACTTGTGTCCTTATCCTCATCCTCATCAGAGATTTCAAGCAATTCTGAAATTTCTTACCTTCTAACTGCCAATTGGACCCTTCGTGCCTCTGAGAGACCATAGGATGTAACAAGTGAGGGAGTAGGAGGACGAAACATTTCTTCAAGCCTTCTTCTCTGAGCTTGCAAGAGAGCATTGTGTGCAATAGCTTCCAAATCAACATAATGCTCCTTTCCTCATTCAGGGCAGCTTGCATGAATGTGACGTGGTGATTGCTGCCACAAGTCTCTTAACTTGCTCAGATTCTTGATGTGAAAGAATTGACTCTTGAGCATCTACTGAAATGGGTTCATGAAAGCTTGATTCCTGAGGACCTTCTTCCTCCATGCCATAGTCCAAGGGAGGACCAGGACTTGTCTCATTACTGAAGGCCTATGGTGTGCTCAATGTACCAGCAGCCTCAATGTCATGTATAGCAACATCAGGAATAGGAGAGACTAGCTTAAATAAACTTGGAGGCTCATGAGTTGGACACATAACCGGCTCAGAGAATCTTGGCTGAGGTGGAGCAGATGTGGCAGGAATGACACTCCTTATATCTTCATATGCATCAACAACCACTTTCATGTTCTTGGCCAACTGGTGGATCTGATCTTGCAGATGAGCAAACTTGGCATTTTGCTCATCTCTAATGCTGAGTATGAGTGTAGACAAGCTGTTATATAACTCCGTGATCTTGGTTGGCTTGGCATGAGATGAGGGAGTAGATGGAATTGGAGCTTAAGTAGGCTGAGATAGAGACGGAACATACTGAAAAGGCTGAGGTGTGGGTCTTGGAGGAGCCTCAGAGGTACCTTCTTGCTGCAGGGAGGCATCTTTATCAAAGAAGAGATATTCAGATTTTCCAGCTCCCTTTCCAATCCATCTTCCATCCTTCTTCTCTATACCCATCCTTTGCAGCTCTTCTTCCTTGAAGATCTCAGTAGACATCCCTTTCCCTTTCTCAAGATGTTGAATTCTGGCATATTGAAGGATCTTCGAGATAATTGCTGCATAAGGAAGCGTGGAGTTTTTCCTCTTATCCCTAGCCTTGATCATGTGTTGGAGAATGATATGTCCCATGTTGATAAGCTACTCACGCATGATTGCTACCATTACATGTGCCTCTGCCCTTGTGATCAGATTGAAGCTACCTCATTTGTTGAAGATAATCTTAGACATTATGTAGTGTATGATTCTCACTTGAGCACTGAGGTCAGTGAGCTTGAGCAAACTTATGGGTGGCATGTTCTCCTTTCTTCTAAATAAAGTGTTCAGGATTGTGCTCTCCTTGTAGTTTAGGAAAGGTCCATCGTCTTCATTAGCAGTCTCTGCCTCATCCATGTACCCAGAAGTAGTAATGTCAATCTTCAAGCCATCTTGCTCTGGAGCATCTAACACCTCTTTAAGGGTTTCATCTGTTAGCCAGATGGTCCTTGATCTCATATTGACTTCCCACTTTCTCTTCTTGCTGTTGTATTTTAGAGAGGCATACCAGGTCTTGACTACCTCATCATCATACCTCTCCAATATCTCTAATAAATTCTTGTATCTCATTATCCAAAGCCTGGTATCAAAGTTGTTAAAGATTAAAAATTCTTCCATATTGACACAATGAGGCTTGATCACCTTCTTGCTCATAAACTTGGTCGTGTATTCCTCCTGAATGTGAGCATTACTCCATAATGGAAATGTGGTCAGCTCATATTCTCTAGATTCAGTACTGGAGGTGGTGGAAGCAATAGCAACGGTAGTAGGAGTAGCAGGAACTGAGGGCTCTATTTTCTTTGAAGAAGAAGGTCTAGCTTTCTTTGAATCAGGCTTTGGTGTTGTTTTTTGCCTTTTGGACGGGGTTGCTTTGCTGGATTCACCTTTTCTTTTCGATTTCTCACTCTTCTTTGAGGGATATTGAGATTTCATGGTTCTCTTTGGCTGAGATTCTTCCTTTTCAGCTTCGGGATTTTTTACTCTTGCCATTTTCATGGTTGAATGATTCAGAATGAAGCAAGGAATGTGTTTATAGCGTGCAAAGAGAAGTTTAATTAGTGGAAGATGAAGGTTTATGGTCAGAATTAAAGGGTATTGATGAGAGAATTTGAATAAACTCACGAAAGAGATGAATAGGGTTACATCTATTTAGAGGATAACCGTTGGTTTTAACGTGTGTAACCGTAAGATAGACAAATTTTGAGGGCTCAAAATTCAAACTTCGAGCAGTTACAGGTTAAACCATTCAGCAAAGCTTACTAACAGATAAATTTTCTTCTGAAAGTTCATCTGATAGAGGCTTGGTTCAACCATCAAAAGATGAACAGACAAACTTTGTTTCAACAAAGTTCAAATTTCGAAGAACAGGTAGTAGGCAATTATCAATACAACAAACAATAAACGAATGTTAATTATGAAAATTCATCTTTCAAAGATTCAACAAAGTGAGCATGTTTCAACAGATGAATTTTAAGTCAGAAATTCAAATTTCAACATTTTGTAAAGAGTTTCCAACATGCGTATTTTGAGAAATGGAAATTCGTATAATTTTCATGTTGGACAAAGATAATATTGGAACTTTAATTTTGAAAATTTGAATTTTCATAGACCAATAGACAAATTTTGAAGGACCACCAAAAACTGTTACAAAGTAAAGCAAGCTGAAGTTTATTTGATGGGCACCAAAATTCGAATGTCAAGCATGCTGATTTGTTCTAAAACACAATTTATTAATGAAACTCATCTAATACACATCTAAAATGTGAATTTTAACTTTATAAGCTTACAGAATGGATCCAGAAACTCAGATTTCTGGCTTTCTTTTTCACTTTTTGACTATTTCATTCTGGAGTGCTCCATTTTTCAGATTTATTGCCATTGAAACTTATGAGGAGCACCTGCAACTTAAATTAAACTTACTTCGATGCTAAAGTTATAATTAAATCAATGTTAGAAATTCCTCAAACAAATTTGCACAAGGATTTACTTACAGTTCATTGAAATTTACCATACCCAATTCTCTTCTGATTTTACAATACCTATCTTCTGAAAGAGGCTTTGTGAATATGTCAGCAACTTGATCTTCTGTTAGGATGTATGCTAATCTGATTTCTCCTTTCAGAACATGATCCCTTATGAAGTGGTGCCTAACTTCAATATGCTTTGTCCTTGAATGCATGACATGATTCTTTGTGATGTTAATGGCACTTTGGTTGTCACACATTATTGGCCTTCATCTCAATCTCAAGATCTTCAAACTGTTGTTTCATCCAGATGACTTGGGCACAACAGCTTTCAGTAGTAATATATTCAGCTTCTGTCATGGATAAGGTTACACTGTTTTGCTTCTTACTAAACCATGAGACCAAGGATCCTCCAAGAAACTGACATGTTCCACTTGTGCTTTTTCTGTCAATTTTGCATCCTGCAAAGTCAGCATTAGTGTATCCCTTGAGATCTTCTCCATTGCCCTTTGGATACCAAAGACCCCATCTGTGATGTTCCAATAAGATATCTGAAGATACGTTTCACAGCAGTTGCATGGGTTTCTTTAGGACATGACTGGAACCTTGCACACTTACAGACACTGAACATGATGTCAGGTCTGCTGGCAGTTAGGTATAGCAAAGATCTAATCATTTTTCTATACTTATATCAAACATTTTTCCTCCTTCATCCAAATCAAGCTTGGTTGCAATAGCCATAGGTGTTCCCATTGGCTTAGCATTTTCCATGCCAAACTTTTTCAGTAATTCTTTCAAATACTTGGATTGATTGAGAAAGATACCATCATCACATTGCTTAATTTGTAATCCAAGGAAGAAGTTGAGCTCACCCATCATTGACATTTCGAATTCTCCCTATATTACCTTAGAAAAATTCTTGCAAAGAGATTCATTAGTAGCATTGAATATAATATCATCAATATAAATTTGAACAATGAGTAAATCTTTATTTTCTTTCTTAGTGAACAAAGTAGTATCTACTTTCCCTCTGTTAAACCCCTTTTTGGTTAGAAAATTATTTAATCTTTCATACCATTCTCTAAGGACTTGCTTTAAACTGTAAAGTGCTTTCTTCAGTTTGTAAACATGGTTTGGTTTTGTTGAGTCCTCAAAGCCTGGAGGTTGGTCTACATAAACTTCTTCCATGATATATCCATTAAGAAAAGCACTCTTTATATCCATTTGATATAACATTATATTCTTCATGCATGCATATGCTAATAGAATTCTAATTGCTTCTAATTTAGCCACTAGAGCAAAGGTTTCTTCAAAATCAATACATTCTTGATTATATCCTTTAGCAACCAGTCTAGCTTTATTTCTTATTATTATTCCAGATTCATCAAGTTTGTATCTAAAAACCCATTTAGAACCAATGATAGGATGATTTTTGGGTCTAGGCACTAAATCCTAAACTTGATCTCTTTCAAATTGATTCAACTCATCTTGCATAGCTAAAATCCAGTATTCATTAGTTAAGGCTTCCTCAGTACATTTAGGTTCAATTTGAGAAATGAAAGCACAGTTTATCATCTAATCTCTTAACTATTTTCTGGTTTTAACTTTCTCTTGAACATTCCCAATTACTTGATTAACAGGATGATTTCTTTAATATCTCCAAGCTCTAGGGAGTTCTTGAGATATTTCTTCATTATTTTCATCCTCAAAATCTTTCTCCTAAATATCTTCCTCTATGTTAATAGATTTAGATATTTTTGAAAGTTCAATTTTATCTTCTTAAGAAAGATCAAAGCTCTGAAAGTTTGAAATAAGATCATTTTCATCAGTGACATGCTTAGGAACAGTTTCATTTTCAATAAACACTACATGCACAAATTCTTCTACTAATTTACACTTTTTGTTAAAAACTCTATATGCTTTACTCCTACTAGAGTAACCCAGAAATATACCTTCATCAGATTTGGCATCAAACTTACCCAAATTCTCCTTTCCATTGTTGTGGATGAAGCACTTATAGCCAAATACATGTAGATGTGAGAGGTTTAGCTTCCTTCCTTTGTATAGCTCATAAGGAGTCTTCCCAAGAATTGGTTTGATGTAGGCTCTATTAATGATGTAACTTACTGTATTTACTACATCAGCCCAGAATACTTGAGAGAGTTCCTTTTCATTTAGCATTGCTCTTGCCATCTCTCCAATTATTCTGTTCTTCCTTTCCACTGCTCCATTTTGTTGAGGAGTTCTTGGAGCTGAGAAGTTGTGATCAATTCCATGCTCATCACAATACTCCAGGAAGTATGAATTTTCAAACTCTCCTCCATGATCAGACCTGATAGACACAATAAAAGTACCTTTCTCATTTTGAACTTTCTTAGCTAAGGTTACAAATGCACCAAACGTATCGCTTTTAGAAGAAAGAAACAATGTACAGGTAAATCTAGAGTAATCATCTATAATTACTAGAACATATAGATTTCCACTAATGCTCTTAACTTTAAATGGTCCTATCAGATCCATATGTAATAGTTGCAAAGGTCTAGATGTGGCGACTACATTTTTAGATTTAAATGAAGATTTAGTTTATTTTCCTCTTAGGCATGCATCACATTCTTTGTGTTTTCCAAAAGAAATTTTTGGTAGGCCAGTGACTAACTCATTTTTAACCAGTTTTGATAGTTGATTCATGTTAACATATGCTAATATTCTATGCCACAGCCAATTATCATTATCCTGACTAATCAAATATACAGAATCTAAGGAAGGAAGTTCATGAAAATCAGTAGTATAACAGTTACCATCCCTTTGAGCCTTGAGAATTACTTTGTGATCACTTTTTTGGATGACCAGGCAGAACTTTGAGTCAAACAATACCCAGTTTCTTTTATCATATGTTTGCCTCACACTTAGCAGATTGTAGTTAAGGCCAATTACAAACAGTACCTCTTCAATAGATGTTTCAAGATTCTTGCCCACAATGTCAATGCCAACCATTTTGCCATATTGATCACCTCCAAAGGTCACCTTTCCTCCTTTCTTGTCTCTATTGGTGATAAACTTCTCCTTATCACTAGTCATAAGACTTGAGCAGGCACTGTCCATATACCATTTATTGCTCTTTCTAGCTTTAAGACAAACCTGCAAGACAAAGTTCATATTTTCTTTTTAGGTACCCAAATTTACTTGGGTCCTTTTTTGTCAGTAGTAATTTCCCTAGATACAGATGTACCTTTGGGAACCCATTTAACCTTATTGTCAAGTCCATTTTTCTTTAAAGTACATGAACTGGAAATATGTCTCTTCTTGTTACAGAAGTGACAGGTGGTAAAGGGACTGCTGGATTGAGATACAGGAAAAAAGCAATGCAAATAATATTTTTGTTTTCCATGCTTTGGTTGATCACAGGATTCAATATGTCGTGAAATATGATCTTTCTTTTTACTGCCACTATCATGCACAAAATATCTCATATATACATTTTGATTTTTCTTCCTAATTTTTTCTTTTACTGCACCAGGGTCATAGCCAAGTCCAGCCTTTCCCTGTGTTATTCTTTGACTCCCCATTAAAGTAAATAACATATCTTTTCCTTTAGTAAATCTAGACATGCTTTTCACCAGATAATCATTGGTTTGCTTTTAATTCAATGCATGATTTACAACAAGCAGACTCAGCAATATGTAGATGAGCAGTTTTAGAGATGTTATGCTGAGATTCTAACATATTAATCTTTCTCTTAGCTTGTTTGAGTTCTTTGGTAGTTTTAATGAACTCATCATGCAATTCATGAAATGCATCCAGTAATTCAAAATAGGAAGGTTCAGATTCATATACCTCATCTTCCTGATCACTGTTGGATGGGATTTTAGCTTCTTCAGATGCAAGTGCCATCAGACATACGTTGGCAATTCCATCTTCATCATCTTCTTCTTCATCTGAGCTGTTGCCCCAGATTGATGAAATGTAAGCTCTTTTCTTCTTGCCTTTATCTGCTGCTTTCTTTTCTTTTTCTTGTTTCTCAAGGAATTGTGGACAATCCCATTTGATATGTCCCTACTTCTTGCACTCGTAGCAAGTGACAAGTTCTTTTCCTTCTTTCTTGCTATCTCTAACTGCTCCTTTCTTGTTTCTTTTCTTGTTGTAGAATCTTCCAAATTTTCTGACCATCATAGCCAGAGTTTCTTCATCTAGCTCATCTCCATCGTCAGATTCTTCTTCTTTCTCCTTACCAGCTTTCAGAGCAAAACCCTTCTTCTTTCTATCTTGTCCTACCTCCTTGAGAGCCTTCATTTTTCCTTCATATTCTTCGAGGCTACCAAAGAAGGTTGTGACAAATGCCATGGACTCTCCTCTGACTTTTTCTATTGCTGTTACTTTGGGTTATCATTCCAGACGAAGAGCTCTGAGGATCTTTCTGACCCTTTCTGTCTAAGTGTACTCCTTGCTAAGACTTTTCAATTGATTCATAATAAGGGTGAATCTCTTTTGTCGTTCTTTGATACTCTCACCTTTAACCATTCTGAAGCTCTCGTATTCTCCTATGCAGGAGTTCAATTTGTTTTCTCTAGCTCCATATGTTCTTTCGTGAGCAATTTCCAAGGTGTCCCACATATCCTTGGCTGTGGAGTATTGTGAGACCCTGTAGAATTCATCTTGATTTAATGCACTGACCAAGCAGTGTTTTGCCTTGAAGTTCAGCAAGACTCTCCTTCTATCTTCCTCATTCCATTTAGCTTCTGGCTTTTCTCTATACTTCCTATCAGCCTGCAATACCATTGGGACAAAATCTCCCTTTTGGATGATGGACCAGATGTCCAGATCAATGGACTGGAGATAGATTTGCATCCTCATCTTCCAGTATCCATAGTGTTCTCCACTGATGCCAAGTGGTCTATTTGTGTTGTTTCCCTCTAGTAGTATGCTTTCTCCAAAGCCAGCCATTGTATTTTCTGAACTGTTAAATCCTTTGATTGAGAAACCGGGCTTTGATACCACTTGTTAGATGTGCTGGCTTCTCAAGAGGGGGGGTGAATTAGGAAGATTAAAATTTTATGCAAAACTTTAAGAAAGTGAGGAAAGCAAAGGTGACAGTAAAACAAAGTATAAATGAATAATCAATAAATGCAGTAATAGAGAAGGGAAGACACAGATGTTTATCCTGGTTCAGTCTCTTAATCTTGACCTACGTCCAGTCCCCAAGCCACCACTTGAGATTTTTCACTGTCTTGCAAGAATTCAGTGGGCTTCTTGTAAATGCCACAGTATAGCGTTGATGCTCTATTTTTAGAGCTCACACTTTCTCTTTCTTTGCACTCTCGCTAAGTGCTTCCCCAATCCCTTGTGATATCCTCTCACAAGAAAATCTTTCTTCCAGATAAAGATAATATTATTTACAATGAATAAACTCTCTTAATCAGAGTGTATAAAAAAGTTGGAGTACAAATATTGAAGTGTGTGAGAGTAGGAGACATTGAGTAGATTATTTGGTAGAGTTTTAGTATATACAAAGTCCAAATCGTTACCCACAACTTCAAATTATGTTATATTTATAGATTTAAGTCTCAACTATACGTTAGAGACAAAATCTATCCGTTGGAGAAGTTACCTAACAGTTACTCTGAAAAACTATCCATTCACCAACCGCATTTAATGCTTCCGACACTCAAAGTTTGAATTTTGGTTGGCCAACAGACGAATTTCATAGAGACCGAAAGCTAAAGACTTCAACATCGAACATTCGAAGTTCGTCTGTCATGAAGCAAAGTTCAAATGTTGATCTTTGAAAAATGTTTCTATGTTGTAACATACAAATTTTTAAGTTTAAAGTTCTTCTGGAAAGTATGAATAGTTGTTCCATTTTGCTACTATGCCTTTGAAATTCGAATTTTGATACTCAAAATTTGTCTGTCAGAGGGTAGTTCAATAAGGCACAATAGTTCATCTATTTGAAATTTGAATTTTCAAACTGCAAAGTTCGTCTGTCAGAGAGGCCTCTTTTCAAACTTAATACAAAGTTTGAATTTCTGAATACTATCATTCGTATGTCAACATATCATTATAACAGACTCACAAGCTTTGTTTTTGAAATTCAAATTTTCATGTTCAAAGTTCGTCTGTCAGTGAGTCATCTTGATGTTCTTTCCAAACTTAGTTTTCAAATAAACTTTGACATATCCTCAGACAAATTTTTCATTTTTGATTGTATTTTGTCTGAAATTCAAATTTTCAAAAGCCAAAGTTCGTCTATCAGAGAAAGATCTTTTCAGACAAGTATCAAAATTCTAATTTCTCAAGTCAAAGTTCGTCTTTCAGAGGAAGCTCTTTTCAGACAAGTATCAAAATTCAAATTTCTCAAGTCAAAGTTCATCTGTCAGAGAAGCTCTTTTCAGACTTGTTCATTTTCAATACGAAATTCAAATTTCCAAAGCCAAAGTTCAAATTTTCACGACAAAATAGTAGTATAAGTGTTTCAAACTTCGTCTGTTAGTGGGTGTTTTTCAAATATTCCATGGAATCATAGTTTTAAAACATCTTTTTTTCCAAATCAAAGTCTTTTATTCAATTTAAATAAGGCTGCAGTTTTTACATCCATTCTTGTGCTAGTTTTTCTTGAATTTCTCCACTTGAGATCACATGTGCACCTTTGATATCTTCTCTCCAAGCTCTAGAAAGTTGGTTTGGAATCATCAAAACACTTGATTCAACACAATCCTAATGAGTTGTAGGCAAATTTTTAGCTCAATCTCTTTATTTTCTAAATAAAAGTGTTAGATCATTGGAGTATGTATAAAGTGTTTTACAGGTACTCCTCATGAGCCTACATGATAAGAACTCAGAATAATGGAGTATCTTGCATCTAGAAAAGCAACATTTACTGAAGGAAATTGAAAATTTGAAGTTTCGGCATCTTTCCGTAAGTTCTATCCTATAAAATTCGCATTTGACTGCTAATAGATGAATTTCCATGTTATATCTTGCTTATTGAGTGGCTTTGCTTGTTTTAAATTTGAATTTTAACCTTTAACAGTCAAATTTTAGTGCCTTATATGTTATGTTCATGTTTCTGCTTGCTCGATGTTCGTATGTTGACCTCCTTATATATGAATGTTGATTGACACATGTGCATGAGTTATGCTTGTTTGAGTACAACATTCAAATTTTGATGATTCAAGATTCGCATTTCAAAATTTTCATTATAAATCTCAAAATTTGAAATTTGGATCCCAACATTTGTCTATTGGACTTATGTGTTTAAATTTCCTGTGTTGAAATTTTTGAAATTAAAACTTTGTCGAAACAAAGTTTATTTGTTGAAACATCTATTAATGATAAGTTTGTGACAGTCAAATTTCAAGGCTAACATTCGACTGTTGGAGATATTCTGTGTATGTTAAGTCTCTGACAGATGGATTTCAAGATTAAAAATTTGTCTGTTAAGGCACTTATTTTATGCTCTATAAGGAATGTAACTGACCAATATTCAAGTTTTGACCCCCAAAATTTGTCTGTCGAACAGTTACATAAGAAAACTCAAAGGGTCATACTCTAAATAGACAAAACCTTTTATGTATTTCAACAGTGCTATTCCTTTTCTCTCTCAACCATTCTTAAATTCCTTCAGTTAAATTTTATTTTCCACCGATTAAACTCTAAACCGAACCCTAAAACATCTTCAGAGCATTCTTTAAAACACATTTCTTGCAAAAATTATCAAAGTAAAGAATGCCAACATAGGGATAGACCAAGGAAGGCCCAAACAATATGCCAAATCCCAGTATGCATCAAAAGAAGTTGACACATAGAAAAGGAAAGCCGAATTTAGTAAGGGTATACCCTCAAAGAAGAAAAAAACACCATCCAAGCTAGAATTAAAGAAACATACACTTGTTGTTTCTGCATCTAGCACAAAGTTTGAGGAGCTCTAGATGACCACAGAGCCTCTTTGCAGCTTTGAAAGCGTCTTGAAAGAGTTTACAACAAAATTTGCTACAAAGAATGTAATCACCCTACATTGCACAAGTCTGGAACAATTTCTCATTTCAAACAATTTTGATCCTACAATATGGATGGGAAAGTATAAAAAATTTGTTAGAGATTAAGGAGAGGTAAGATGATAAGTTATCAAGGTCTGGTACACCTCCTTGAAATTTAATGACAAGAAGAAGAAGTATCAAGTAACTTTTAGGTTTAGGGATTTGTGGCTGACAAATGAGATCTCAATGATATTATGAAGATTCCTGGATAGGACGAATTTAAAGATGATATTTCTGCTACCAAATACGTGGATGAAGATGATGAAGCTAATGAAGAAGGTGGAGAATATCTGAATTACAAGGAAAGTACAATCTTAAATGAACTTTCCAGGAGAAGAGAGAACATGCCTCAACTAAAAAATGTGAAGCCCTTTGACCTAAGTGCTTAAGTAAGGGTCTTACACTATATAGTGTCTAGGTTCATTTTCATCAAGGGAGGAAGCTTCAATTTAATCACAAGGGCTGAAGCTCATGTAATGCCAGCTTTGATCTGATGAAAAGAGGTCAACCTAGGTAACATCATTTTTCAAAGAATGATCATGGCCAGAGATCAGAGAAAAGACTCAATACTGCTCTATGCCTTAATTATCACTAAGCTTCTTAAGTATGCCATGATCCAACACTTAGAGAAGGGTAAGGGAAAGCCTACTGAGGAATTTAAAGAAGAAGAGCTAATGAGAATGAGCATTGAAATAAAAGAGGGCAGATAGATTGGAAAAGAAGATGGTACATTTAAACATCTATTCTGTGATGGAGGAGAGCCACAACAACTAGAAACTACCTCTGAGGCTGCTCTAACCACTCAGCCTACCTAGCCACCTTAACCATCCATTCTATCCACCTTGGCCACCTCTAATACTATACCTGAATTGTATGATTACCTATCAGAGATGATGTTGAGTATTAGGAATGAACAAAATGCCAAGTTTGTACACTTGTAAGCTTAAATAACTAACTTGGCCAAGAATCTCAAGGTAGTTGATGATGCTTATGATGATCTTCGCAACTCTCTTCCAACCAAATTAGCACCAGTCTAGCATGGGTTCTCTGATCCTCTCAAATCTGTCTCTCCTCGTGTCCCAAGTCCTTTTGTAGAAGGACCTTCTAATACTGATGCTACTGCTGTCACTCCTCAAGCCTTAAGCAATGGTACTAACTTTGGTCCATGTCTAGACTATGCTATGGAGGAAGAATCTACTTAAGTAGAAAGCTCTCATAACCTAATGATGGAGGAAAGTGCTCAAGAATCAATTTTATCAAGAGACTAAGCAAATGGAGAAGCTTATAGCCAATCTCATAGCTACACCCATTGTTCAAGCTACTCTCAATGAGGAAAGGGGGGATCATGCCCTATATTGACTTTGCTACTATTGCATATGATGCTTAGAAGCAAATGCTAGATGAGATGTTCCCTCCTCCTCCTCAACCTCCATCTTTTAGTTATGGACTCTCACTGGACCAATGGATTAGGCTAGCTAACATATGAAGGGAACAATGGGCTAGGCTAGCTAACATCTGAAGGGAGGTTCAGGAATTAACTTTAACATCTGATGATGATTTTCCTCAGATCCCTCCATTAGTGCCATTTATTCCAATTCCTCTTCAAGCCATTCCTATGACTCAAATACATCATCCCTATGTACCTAGTCTTGCTCCTGATGATGCCAAAAAGGGGAGAAAGAAGTTAGACAAATTAGAGAAGCTACAGCTGGACAAACCAAAACTGGACAATCTAGAGCTGTTGGGCAATTAGGAAAAACTTACAACAAGAGGATTAAGCTCAGAACCAGAAAGGAATGACAAGTTGCAGAAACTTAAGGCTTAGATCTTAGGATTTTGTGATTTTGTCTTTGTTGCACCTTAAACTTGTATTATATTTTGTATGATCAAATATACTTGTTTGAATTTGGTTGAATCTCTAGCATTAATGAAACTTGTTTCACTATTTCCTTTTACATTCTCCTAAATCTTTAACTCGAATACATGTGTTGTATTTATATTTAAATTTTAATCCAAATGTTGATAGGGAGCTCTTGGAAGCAAATCTAAATATTAATCTAGTTTGCAAGTTGTTTTATCATCATCAAAAAGAGGAAGAATGTTGAATCAGAAATTTTGATGATTCCAAACAACCAAAGCTTGGAAGGAGAATATTGAAGGAATATGAAAGGATAAAGTGAAGAAATCCAATAAAGAACAAGTGAAGATGTAGTTTTTAGGATTTTTCACTTTGTGACTGGGTAAAAAGCTTTAATTTTTACTTATTTAAGTTACCACAATGTTTAAAGGAGTTATTTCAAAGATATTAAATGTTAACTTATATTAGAATTGAGAAATATTGGCTAACAGATAAATTTTGTTATTGGCTCATGCCTATTTTGTGTGAAATTCGAACTTTACTTAGTGAAATTTGAAACTACAGAGGTTTTATCTCTAATAGACGAATTTCAGTTCTGAAATTTGAATTTCAGTCTAAGCATAGTGAAAATATGCAAAATTCGTATGAAGCTTAGTCAAATTTTGAATGCTAGTAAAGTTCAAAGTTAGTTCAATATCACTATCTTTAACAGATGAACTTTAGACTTCAAAATGTAAATTTCAGAATTAGAACTTGTGAGTCTCATTAGAGCATATCTCTAACAGAGAAATTTTGAAGTTCAACATTCAATTTCATAAATGAGAACTTTTATACTATGTTGAACATGCCTAAACAAATTTCAATTTCTAAAATTTGAATTTCAAGTGCACTATAAAAACATGAGACAACTGTTCAAACTCAATAGATGAACTTTCAATATAAAAATTTGTATGATCTAACATGGCATATCTTTGACAAACTCGAAATTCGAATGTCCCAGTTGAACAGATGAATTTTGAAGTTCAATGTTAAAGTACTTAACTTTCTATCTCTATGAAATTCGTCTCTTGAAACCCAAAATTTGAATTTTGGTGTGTTAGACACATTAAATGCGGTTGATGAATAGCTATTTCTATAGATCAACTATTGGTAAATGTCTCTAATGGCTAGATCATATATCTAACGACTAGTTAAGTCTCAAATATATAAATAGAACTTTATTTGAAGTTGTAGGTAACTAATTTAAGTCTATCTTAGCCAAAACCTTGTTGAATTTATTAGACAAAGCTTTTTCACTCACACACCTCATTTATTGTGTCATAAATCTAGAGAGTATTCATATCTATATAAAATCTTTTCTTCATTTGGAAGAAAGATTCTTTATAAGGTGAATCATAAAAGGAATTGGGAAACACTTGTAAAAGAGTGTGAAGAGATATTTTTAGTGTTCTTAGAATAGAGCACGTGGATTGTATTGTGGCATTGCAAGGAGCCCACTAAATCCTTATAGATAGTGAAACATCTCAATTGGTAGCTTGAGGTCTGGATATAGGTCAAGTGGATTGGAATGAACCAAGATAAATCTATGAGTTTTTTACTTCCCTTATCTCTTCTACATTCACATTTGTTATACTTTATTTTTTTTTTTGGTAAACTTTTTCTTTCACTATTATACTTTGCTTTCACCCCCTCTTGGGAAGCCAGCATCCCTAACAGGTAGTATAATACCTTTACTTGCATTATATTATCATAATGGTTTTCTATATGATTGATGCATTATCATATGATTGTATTGTTGTTTTATGATGATAGTTGAGTTGTATGAGAGGTTTTGATTGCTTGGGATGTCTATTTTTCAAAATGAAATTTTGTCAAAATTTTTATGAAATCATATGACTTAAATGTGCCAATGTGATTGAACAATGCTTTTTTAATGTGTTCATGCTAAATGTGATGGTATGATTGCATGTGTGGGCATTAGCTACTAAAATTCTTTGAATCTCATTCCTTCCAAATGCTAACTTTGCTTAGGACCAAGCCATGGTAAGATTGCTCAAGAGGAGAAAGGTAAGGAAAGACAAATTGATAATTAAGTTACTTTTGCTTCAAGTAGTCCTTTATTATGAGATGTTTTGGAAAAGCATATGGTTGGTATTAAATCTGTACCTTCATATAAATATGTTTCCTTAAGTCTTGTGTAATGTATAACACAACATGAGAACAAGTTATGACTATGTATACACTTAATGGCTTTATTTTGCTAAGTTAAGGGATGTAAATGGTTCTTTTGGCCCCTGTTTGAGAAACCAAACACTATTTGGATGTTCTTATGTTTAATATATAAGTTTATATATATATATCAAAACTAGACAAAGAGAGCTTTAAAATGGTCCCAAGAGAGCTCAATGTGGACATCTGTAAATTTAGGCTAGAAAACTGGAAATTCAGAAAATGACCAAATGAATAGTAATTATTTTCGAAATTTGCAATATCAATTGGCCCAATCAATATTCTGTTTCATTTTTTTCATGTAGACAATGTTTTTAGCTATTTTTAGAGACTAAAATAAAGTTCGCTTAGTAAAATGAAACTTAACAAATAAATAGTGCTAACTTTTGGAAAAATTTGTTTTGACATTTTTATGTGATTCAAGCTTCCAATTGGACTTAAATAGACTAAATTATGATCTAATACATGGAAATTGAGCCTAAGATCCAATTGTTACATTTTTTGTATTAGAGCCCAAAGTTTAGGCTCTTAAAGCATTAGTTTTAGATTGAGGTAATTTAAGTTTGAGTAAAGGAATATATCATGTATTATTGTTTCTTTATATTAATCTATTAACTAGTTATTGTGGGGCAGGATAAATGTCTACATCCACAAGTGGCTCAGTTGTGGACTTTCTAGCGAAGCCTGAGGTTGTGCTTGGAGGATATGATAGGGAAGAAAGTGTGGGCTTGAGTGAGATACCATCAGGGAGTATCACAGGTCTACCTTTTGAGATAGGACTATCTCTCCAGGAGCCTTTCATACTAGAGCTGGTATAGGTTAACCCTATTATGGAGGAGCCTCCACATGAGAGAAAGGTAGAAGTATTTAAGGATGTGGATTTTGAGATAGGATTTTTGATGAACCTAGGCAATACCCCTGATGATAGACCTCATGAGTACATAGTTTATCAAATTATATGCAAGTATTCTAAGGAATATGGGGCATACTCCAAAGGACAAGATAGAGTGTTGGCTTTCATGAACAGGGTGTTACAAGTTCAGTACTTCCTAGAAGAACAAGGGAACTAGTACCCTGAGCAAATCTGGATTGACACATTGGTTAACAAGATACTAAGTGATAAGTTCTAGACTACAATCAAAGTGAAGCTTGAAGAGAGAGAATTCTAGAACCTAATGGATTGTGTCAAGGTTTATTTCTTGGAATCTAAGGCCAAAAAGAAGAAGCTAGAAGAAAAAGAAAATGAGAAGAAGGATAAAGGGAAGCAACTAGTAGTAGAGAGCTCTGAACTTCTTGAGATGCCAAGTGGCGATGCTTTTAAGGTGGCAGATGTTATTACTAGATTATATATAGAGAGCTACCGGAGTTATTGGGATTCTCCAAAAATTACCTTCCTGGAAATAATGAGGGATGCGAGAGACTTTATGGAATCTCAAGGCCATCATTCCATTAAACTTGCCTAGATAGATGTAGTCATCATTATACTACCAGATGATGATAATTACTAGAGCCTAGTAAAGGATGGTCTTGGACGTGAATGGCTTGAGAACCTACATGAACCTGTTCAAGAGCTAGTGCATCGTGAATGATTAAGGATGAAGTTAGAAGATACAAAGCAGATCGAGACTAATCATATAGAGCTCCAGTCACATGAGTACCCGACAGAAGGGGAACTTAAGGAAGAATAAGAGGATCAGGAGGAGGATCCAGTATCTACTTACCTCTTAGATAGTCTTAGTTCCTCTTAGATATTATCTAGGTTATAGATATTTGTGGATATGTATATATGTATAGAATTTTGACTGACTGCAAATTTTTTAGTGTGATATACATGTAGTCATAGATAGTATGACCTGTAAAATGAAGAAACCAATATAGAAATGACTGTGAATAATGAAACACATTTAAAGTTGTTTATATGAATAAAATGTTATGTTTATATATGTGTGTGTGTGTTCTCTAAGTACCACTACTATATGTTCATAATTTTAATTATTGTTTAGATACAAATGGCTCATACTAGAAGACAGGCGCGGTCAATGACTCTTGAGCAAGGAGAAGCTGCACAACAAGTTATCATGGATAGGTTGGATCGACAATAGAGGATTATTGAGGATTTGCAAAGAACTATAGCTTCTCAGAGGCAGTGTTCTAAAGTTAAGATTGAGGAGCCACTTGCATGGCTACAGTAGTAAATGAAACCCTCAGTTGCACAAGTAAATCAATTTGTATTAAATTTTGCTAATCAATAAAATGTGATAGCCCAATTTTGAAAGCATTGTCCTCCATCAATTCAAGGAATGTTTGATGTACAAACTACAGAGGACTAGATTGTGAGCTTTGAGGAGATTTTCAGACTGATGGGTTATGATTCTGAAATAAAGGCCCTACTAGCTACCTACATGCTCGAGAAAGAGGAAGATCATTGGTGGTGGAATACAGAGCTGATCTTGTAAGCTTGTAATATACCTCTGACATGGGAAACATGTCCAAAGTATTTCTATGACAAGTATTTTCCATGATTGTTGAGAGACAAGACGGAAGCTAAATTTATCATGCTTCAACAAGAAGAAGATTAGTTAGTGGACGAATACGTGGCCACATTTTAGCTAGCATGATATTCCACCCATATGCAACAATATGATGATGAGAGATGGAATACTAAGAAACTAAAATGAGGCCTAAAGCCAGCTATAAGAGAAAGGGTTGCACTGATGAGAATTAAGGAGTTCAATATGCTTATAGAAATTAGTAGAATAATAGAAAATAGTCTGAGCCACAAAACTTTCATGACTACTACGCTAGCTAATTTTAGAAAGACTGTTGTTAAAGAAGAAGAATTAAGCAAGAAAAAGAAAAAGCCTTGGAATAACAATAGTAAAAGAGGCAAAATGGGAGGTAGGAGAGGATAAGGATGAGCAATGTAGAAAGATATACAAAAACAAGCCCCAATATTTGAGCAATGTTGTAAGAAGCATGGTAGGCAACCATGTTTAGATGGACAAAATGTATGCCTCCGATATGGTAAACCTGCCCAACACCTCTCTTATGGGTTCATTTCCCATGAATTTAATCATTCCAAAGTCCATTTACATCATAGTAGGATCTTGAATCACAATAAAAGTCATAATAATTTTTTTCCAACTTTGGACACTATTCATTTAATTGAATTTATTCCAATTAAATTTTGAAAAATCATAACTAAATCAATAAAAATTGTATATGTGTGATTCAAGTCTGTAGGGATAGCTTATAACTTTGTCTACATGGGAAAAATATAAATCAGAACAATGATAGTATTGATATATACAGGAAACTCCGTGAATTTTCACAGTTTATAAGAAAACTGCAAAAATAATCATTTTAATTGGGATTAAATATAAAAATCTGTCAAATATTGCACACACATCCAACCTAAGTGTTCTTTAGACCATTGGAGAGCTCTTCATGTCGACTTTTAAACCATATACATCATTCATACTTTATACATCAAAAATTCTAAATAGTGGCATGTTCACTCTACATAGGTCAACATGACCATTTATGTCTTCTACTTTGCCAAACAAAAGCCATAAAATATTTACATGGCCATATATCATTTTCATACCATACCATACTTTAGCTAAGACCTAAGACATCATAAAAACTTGAAGAAATATACTTAACATCATATTTACAAAATTACATAAAAGGTCAAAACTCATGGCCATTGCTAGGATTATCAAGTTAATGGACAAATTCTTTCTCCTTTCCTTTATCTTCCTTGGTGGTCTTGCCATTATTGCTACCTATTCATGGTTAATATTTGGGAGGGTGAGATTCAAAGAATCCCAGTAGTTAACACCCAACATTCCATCACATCATCACATTAAGCATGAAAACATCAAGATAACACATTTGCATCACATGAATTCATAAAATTTTTGGCAAAGTTTCATTTTGAAAATGGAAATTCCAGGGTCTTAATGCCCCTTAATCAATTCAGCCAATGCACGTAAATCATCTCAAAATATCATTGCAATCATATGACAAGGCATAAAGCACATTGAAAACTAACATAATAACATAATGCTAGTATGGGAAATTAACTATCCTATGATGCTCCCTTGCTCTCCAAACTTGGTATGCCACTTCTTGAGCCTCTTAACACTTCCTTGAACTTAATAATATCATCATTGAACCAATTTAGCCATTGGTTTTTCGGAATTATATAATGCCATAACACTAACACCCAAAATTTTCACTTTGTTTTCCTTTGCTTTTTCTTTGTACAACATACTTATTCTTAAGGTGTTGGACCATGGGGAATCCATTTTTGAGGCCAAAATCATGAAATTCCAACTCTAAATACTTCCCTTGTTCTGGCCAAAATTATCTCAAAATGATTAAAAAAAATTTCCTTCAAATCACTTCAAACCATCCATGGATTCATGCTTCTAGTGTCTAATCTATGCTTTTTCCTAAGTTTCATGGTCCAAAACTCAGTCCTGTACTAAAAACCCAATTTGGCTGAAACTCTAAGGTATAAAGGAAGCAAAAAACAATAAATCATGCTTTGGAAACCATAGATAGTAAGCTTAAGGTAGTAGTATTAAAGCTTACCAACTTGTGCTTTGAATTTCCTTGGATTTTTCCTCTTTCTTTCTCTCCTTATTTCCTCCTTCTCTTGTGTTTTGCTTCTGGTCTTTTGCTGCTGGAAGAGCTCATGAAATGAAGTGGGAAATGAGTGGTTAAGTGGTTTAATTAATTGGCTAATCACTTAATTAATTAAAGTAACTTTTTGCTAATCATGGTTACTTTTTCACATACTTCTTCAAGAAGTATTACAAAATATAATACAATATTACTTGAGTCATATGGCTACAGAAAAAGTCATGCAAGGGAGAGAGAGAAGTGTCCAAAAATTACCCAATTTTTCTAATCCAGATATACCTCAATCCGGGTACTTTTTAACCGTACCGATAAAACTGTCTTTATACTAATTTAGCATTTTTGGGTTACAAGACTATTCTAATTTTATTTGTATATTTCCATAATTATCCTATCCCAAATGGTATCTATGTATGATCCATATCCTGATCCGATTTCTTTCTAATCATCGGTAGGACCCATGGTTTACTTTATCGGTTTACTATTACTTTTGGACACTCGATACTGATTATTTATTTATTCTTGAACATTAACCTCAGTACCATATACCATTGGACTTCTCTCGTCGCAGGCTTCATTTTGACAGAAATTTTGCATATTTACAAAATTGCCCTGGACTCGGGGTTAAATTATAATTTCTGAAAGTTTCAGGTTAGGTGTAATTTTCTTCAAGACTTTTCTATTCCTTTCCCACGTAAATTTTAATACTTTTGGGATATGAATGTCATTTTTATAGTTCTTTAGGGGCAAAAATATTATTTTTTACATTTTTCCGTCTAACCGGGAAAAATAATCTTTTTGCCCTATTTCATGCAAAATGATGTTTGTCCATTTTCATGAATTTCTTATACATTTTACATTATCATCAATTATGTCCTTTTTTATTACCTAGTATCTAGTGAAACTTTGGGATATTACAACCTGGGTACTTTACCAGAGATTGTAGAATGGAGTGGCGTGAACCAAACCCCAAGCACAAGGAAGGGTCTTTGCTCTCACTCGGGAGGCCCAACAGTCACCTGGTTTAAACAAAGGTATGATTAAAGTAAATGATTATCTTGTACATGTGTTGTTTGATTTAGCTGCTAGTCTTTCATTCATTTCCTATAAATATGCTAAGGGGTTAGCTCTGACAATTACTGTGTTACCATATGATTTGCATATTTCCATGCCCATCGGTAATCAAGCCATCATATCCCATGTTTGCTTGAATTGCATTGTCCAATATAACCACTGTTATATCATAATAGATTTGATATGCATGCCTTTTCTAGACATAGAAGTTATCACATGTATGAATTGGCTCTCTACTAACAATATCCTCCTAGACTACAAAAATAAAGCCTTAATCCTACTTACTCCCAAAAGTGTCCTATATATTGAGACTAAGCTAAATTTTATATAGACCACTCAAGCTAGGAGATGCTTAGGAAAAGGATGTCAAGCCTACTTAGTTTTCTTCTCAGTAAATATAAAGGTTGATGAAGGAATCAAAGAGATATCGGTGGTAAGGGAATTTCCAAAAGTATTCCCAAAGAACTTTAAGGATTTACCATCAAAACGAGAGGTAGAGTTTGCCATTGATTTAATGTCAGGGTCAGGACTAATATCTAAGGCATTATATAGAATTGCCCTTAATGAATTGGTAGAGTTAAAGAACCAAATTGAAGAGCTACTGGAGAAAGGATTCATTAGACCTAGTATTTCTCTATGGGGTGCTCTAGTATTATTCGTAAAGAAGAAAGAAGAGAGCCTCCGACTATGCATTGATTATAGGGAATAAACAAAGTGACAAAAAGAACAAATACCTATTTCCTAAAATTGATGATCTGTTAGACTAGTTGGCTGGTGTTACCATGTTTTTAAAAATTGATTTACGATCAGGGTATCATCACTTGCAGGTAAAGGTAGAAGAGGTTTCCAAAACTACTTTTAGAACCTGCTATGGGCATTATGAATTTTTAGTGATGTCATTTGGTCTAACAAATGCTTTTACTTTTAGCTTCATTTTCCATGTGTTAGACTCCATTCAATCTCATTTATACTTGATTAGAAGCTTGAATCACTAAAGAATGAAAATCAAAATTTTCGGTTACTGTTCATATGGTGTTTCCCACTTTATTGACTGAATTTTGAAAATTCACAACTAAATCTTCAAAAATTGTATGAAGGTGATTAAATTCTCTAAAAATAGCTAAAAACATTCTCTATATAAAAAAAATATGAATCAAGTCATTCATTAGGCTAATTTGTATAGTTTATT
Organism: Adenanthera pavonina; assembly: GCA_026686845.1. Taxonomy (NCBI): domain Eukaryota; kingdom Viridiplantae; phylum Streptophyta; class Magnoliopsida; order Fabales; family Fabaceae; genus Adenanthera; species Adenanthera pavonina. Next base: position 19,045,969 of record JAIVEN010000005.1, on the reverse strand, counting down.
CCTTAAATTTTACTGTACATTTGGTCATTTTATATCTTCCCAGGATTTTTTCCTTGCATTTAAAAATTTATATCTTATTATTCCCTAAGACAAATCATACATTCTTTATGTTATTGGAAAGAACTAAATGTCTAATTTCTAGAAATATTGTTTATGTATTCTACTTGTACATGGCATGACATCAAATTAAACCTGTAAGGGTTAGAACTCAACTCTAACTGGTCCAGTTACAGAAAAACCCACATATCTTTTACTATAAAATCCAATTACTTCCAAATTAGTGGCATCTTAAACCTAAGTCATAGACCTTTCCATGTGTAAACCATTAAATTTTTTAAGCTCTGTACAATTTTATATGGCCTTTTGAAATTACTAATATTCACAAAGGATGTTCCAATTTTTTCTACTGTGTCCAGTTTATACCCATAGTTTCTAAAATTCACCATAAATTGTAAACTTATCCAATTTAGGTGTTTTTTAGCTCTATAAAAATCTTATTTGATCCACTTTTATAGTATATAAAGCACTTAAACCAATTGCCCTATTTTACATCAACAATACCTATGTTTCTATCAAGATCTTCAAATTAAGCATTTTCATTCTTATCTTGGCAAAATGAGCTTCATAACATGGTTACATAATCATTCCTTGTACCAAATCCATACATATCATTCAATAATTCTCAAAGGAATATAGTTATAGAAATACAAACCTCATGAATTCTCCCACAATTTTATACATGATGCCATAACAATGCATAAAAATACCCACAATTAACGTAATTATCATGTGTATTCATTCTTCTTGCCTTCTTCGTTGGTGACTTCCATGCCCTTGCTCTAGTGTGGTTAGTGTTTGGAATGGTGGGATTATGGAACCTCAGTAGCAAGTGATATTTCATGCAATTACATTATCATATCTGCATAAAAACTTAAATCATAGCAATTCACCCATTCAAGCATATAATGAGTCAGAATGGTTCATAAAAATGTTTGGCATGCTCTCCCTTTATAAAATGGACATCCAAGGGTTAGGAATCTTTCATATCAATAGCCAAACCAATCTCACAACATCATAACAACAATATGCAATTGGATTATAACATAGAAACAATATGCAATAACATAGAGTAAGAAATAGACTATGTTACCTTTATTGCTTTCCTTTGCCTTCCAACTTGATTCCAATGCTTTCACTCTCTTTTCCTTTGATTCGTACTTCTACCAAACATTTCCTTAAGATTTTTTGGACCCAAACATAACACCAATGAAGCATATAAACCATTGATTCTTGATCTAACATCACTCAATACACACTAAACCCATGAATTCTCACTTTGTTTTCCTCTTGGTTTTTCTTTGCACCAATGCATATTCTTAAGCTTTTTGACTATAGGGAATCCATTTTTTGGGTCAAATCATGAAATTACATATCTAAGAACAAAACACTAGCTAGTTGAAATTACCCAAAGTTGAGGAAAAATATTTACTCAATAAAACTTCAAACGACTTGAACTTTCATGCATATCTCATCTATCCTAAGATTTTCCATGATTTTATTTTGTAACTCACTTTCTCTCTCTAAGATTTGCCATGGCTGAACTCATGGAAGCATGGAGGAAAAAGATAACTTCATTAAATTACTTTTAAATACTTGCAAGCACAAGTTAGAGACCATGGGAACTTACCCTTGCTATTGTGTCTTGATCCTTGCCTTCTTGCCTCCTCTTCTTGTCTTCAAAATTTTGAGCTCTTACTCTCCTTTCTTGCTTTTGTTTCAGACCTCTCTCTCTCTCTCTCTCTCAAGTGCATATATTGACTAAATGAGAAGGGAGTAAAGAATAATAGTCATAAACACCAACAAATCACTTCTTGCCATTTTCCACTTTTTTTTCCTCAAAATCTTCTTAAAGAAGTATTTAAAAATTCATTAGATAATGTATTCTCACTTTTGGCCAGCTAGTGTAAACATGAAAGGAGGAGAGAATTGGGATTGACTTGTTTAATTACTTTGCTAATCATGTCTTACACTTAATAAACCAACTTGATTACTTTTTGGTCAATTTCTTGCACTACCCTTCATTAATCAATTGGCTTAATTCCCTTCATGTGCCATTTGCCAATTTAGACGTGATTTAAGGTCAATATGGTCCAAAAATTGCTTCAATAATTTTTATGGACTAATATGCTCTTTATCGATTAATTTTACCCATACTGATTGAATACTTTTACCATAACTATCATTAAATTGGTATAAGAATATCCAAAAATAACTTTTAGACTAAAATCATTTTCTTTACTGAAAATATATTTGGATGAGGTCCATGTTAGTTAGGCTGACTTCCCAAGAGGGGGGTGAATTGAGAAGATTAAAAATTTTCTGTACAAAGTGAAATAGGTGAAGAAAGCAAGGTATAATGAAAGTGGCGTATAAGCAAAGTAAACTGAAAAAGTAATGATAGGGAGAAGAACACTCAGAAATTTATCCTGGTTCGGTGTATCCACTTGACCTACGTCCAGTCCTCAAGACACCTCTTGAGATTTTTCACTATACTGCAAGAATTCAAAGGGCTTCTTGCAAATGCCACAGTACATAGCTTGTGCTCTGTTTTCTAGAGCTTTCTCAATCTCTCTAAGCATTTCCACAATGTGCTTCCCAATCCCCTTGTGATATCCCCTCACAAGTAAATCTATCTTACAGATGAAGATTAGATTGTTTACAAAAATATAACTCTCTTGAATAGAGTAAATATAAAGGTTAAAGTACAGATATTGAAGTTGAGAGGGTAAAAGCTTTTTTAAAAGAAGATTTGGTAGAATTTCAGTATATACAAAGTTTGATTCGTTACCCACAACTTCAAATGATGTTATATTTATAGATTTAGGTCTCAAATGTCCGTTAGAGACAAAATCTATCCATTGGAGAAGTTATCCAATGGTTACTCTGAAAAACTATCCGTTAACCAACCGCATTTAATGCTTTTGACATACTGAAATTCAAATTTTGGTTGGTCAACAAACGAATTTTGAAGGAACCGAAGGTTAAAGCTTCCAACGTTGAAATACTGAAGTTCGTCTATTCATGAAGTGAAATTTGAATTTTGAAACTTAGAAAATGTTTCCATATTGTGACATACTAATTTTCAAGAGAAGAGTTTTTCTGTTAAGTGTGAACAGTGTTTTCAATTTGCTACAGTGCCCTCGAAATTCAAATTTTGGAGTCCCAAAATTCGTTTGTTCTCAGCAGGCTCAGACAGCACAGTAGTTCATTTACATTGAAATTTAAATTTTCAAAGAGTGAAATTCGTGTGTCAGAGAGACCTCTTTTCAGACTTACTTTGACATTCGAATTTACAAACACTGTCATTCATATGTCAACATGTCATTGCAACAGACTTACAACCTTAGCTTCTGAAATTCGAATGTCCATGTTCAAAGTTCGTCTGTTAGTGAGCAATTTTGAAACTCAGAATAATCTTAATTTCAGATGAACTTTAACATTGTTTCAGACGAATTTCTTCAGTTTTCATAAGTTGTATTTTATCTGATATTTGAATGTTCAAAACTCAAAGTTCATCTGTTGCTTAACAGCTTCTTTCAGACACATGAAAATTCAAATTTTGGAAAATCAAAATTCGTCAGTCAGAGAAACATCTCTTCAGACTTATTCAGTTTTAACTCGAAATTCGAATTTCCAAAGCCAAAGTTCGAATTTCCAACATGATAGTTTAATGCAATATTTTCTAACTTCATCTTTTGGTGGGTATTTTTCAAATATTTCATAATCTAACATAAAATCAAGGTTTTAAAATGTTTTTCCACTAAATCAAAGTCTTTTACCCATGATAAAAGATCCTACAATAATCCTAGCAATGATTACTCAGATTTTCTTCACTTGAGACACTTTTGAGCTCCTTTGATATCTTCAATCCAAGCTCTTCAATGTTGGTTTGGAATCATCAAAACTTCTTGATTCAACAGTCCATTTATTGTCCTTGATGCTATACTACTTTTTTTGTAGTCCAAAATAACCTTAAATCGGCATAATACTGAGTTTCTATTCTAAACACGCATAATAAATTCGTATTAACTTCATTAACTTCCAAACTTTATTCCATTGAACTTATCTCATCAAGAGCTTTATTTTGACTATAAATTTTAATATTTATGAAAGTGTCCTTGACTTGGGGCAAATTTCTGTCTAACTAAGCTGTATGACAAACTGAGAGAAATTTTTCGCAATATGTTACTAAACTAGTAAAAACTCTCATTTGATTCTAATTTTTAGTTACTCCCATTTTATAACTTTACTTACTCTACTAGGATCTTCTGCAATCCTTAAGGAAGATTCTATAAGCTAGTATCCGTATTGTTGGAGCCTAGCTCTCATTTACTATGTTCAACAGATCTTTACTCTTGCAACATTTCAAAATTCTCAGTTATTTTTCATGTTCTTCAAAAGATTGAGAATTCTTTAAACATCATCATTCTCATCATCACCATCTGAAACCACCATATACTATTCATACCTCTATTCATGTAGTAACAGGTGCTTTAATAAAAACTCATAGTGCTCACATTAAACTATTAGCATATCTTACCCTTTATATTCTTACATCATTATTGCTTCCCAGTAGATCACCCATCCTGAAATTTTCCCCACTCGAGTACACTTAACTGTAAAATGCTGAGGGGTTTTACTGCACTCTTGACAATTCTGGACCTAGAGAATGCGATAATAGGCTTTCTTCTAAATCATAACTCATTTGTGAGACCTCTAGATAACTTCTGCTTTATTTCTAAGGCATTCAATCCCTATTTTCATCTTTTTTTCAAAGGCTGGCATAACATCCCATAATGATTTTTCATTTTCATTCTCATTTTCATCTACTATTCATGCTTACATTACTCCATTTTACTCTTACCTTTTGTTGGCTTAGAGGTTTGATTCACCACTATACTTTTGCTTATAAGCACACCTCCGGACCCTATACTTTGCTTTTCTTATCGTAGCCCTTGAACTCTTTTGACTCTCTATGGATCGGAGTTTAAACAATATTAAGGCAGTGGCTACTGACTTATGTTCTTTAACATTCTACTTAATCTACCCCATTCATATCTTTGTTAGCTTCTTAGCCCAAGCTATCTAGTGATCTATCAGTTTAAGGAAATTTCTTAACATTTCAAAAGTCTCTTGCTAGCTCAAGTAGAATCTAGCCCTCGGCCTCTCACCATCATTCATTTTGCTCATTTAGACGTTAACCCTGGAGCTACCTCCCTTTATTTTGCCTTAGTGACTTTCATCTAATGGATAATTTCTTCTCTTTGCTCAATTGGGTTTCTACCCAAGAGCTACCTCCCTTTTATTTCACCTAGGCAACCTTTTGTGGGTTTCATTTGTTGTGAGATCTTCCAACCAAGGACTTTTCTTTTATAGCTAGATTTTCTACTAAGCTTAGCAATTAACTATCTTAAGGTTTTTTAGTTCCCTAATTGACTGTCACTAATCCAAACCCTAGGCTTATACCTTGTACTTTAGACTTATACATTACATCTTAAACATCATTATTGATTACAAACTTTCATTACAAAGGCATTAAATCCTTATCACACTTTCTATTTTGAATCATACATCAACTTTTATATCTATTTTTAACATCCTTGTTTGAGCATTTCTTAGCTTGAGTAATCAATATGACATTTAACCCATGCTTAACATATGGAACACTTTTAGGGGTAGGCAAAATCAACATCTTCTTCTTATAGTTTAGGAGGAGTTCATTTACAAAAAAGCCAATTCATGCTTACTATTGTGCTTCAATGTTTATTTAGACTGGCAATGGAGATTATGACCTTGCTTATAGTGAACACATTCCTTGTAAACTTTATAACATTAACTTCTAGACCCAACCTGTCAACACTATTGTAAAGATTAGTTTGTGTAACACCTTACTTTTATTTATATCTTTCCATATATTATAATATGTACAATATCTAAACAGCTCATATTAAGAGCTTGAACCATTAATAGAACTAAAATATTTAAATAAAAAAAATGTGGTACTATTCATTGGGTTCTCAAGTTTTCCAGATGAATTTTGAAAAATCATAACTTAATCCAGAAAAATCTTATCAATGTGGTTCAAGTCTCTAAATGAAGCTAGAAACATGATATACAAGGTAAAAATATGAAAATTTTCTTTAACCTGACCAATTAGTACAGTTTATTACTCAAACTTACACTATACAAATGGTCATTTCTCTCTTTTTTAGGATTTTGGCCATAAATTTAAAAAATTCATATCTAACTCTATATTGAGCCAAATCATGTATTCTATATGCCATTGGAAATATATATATGTCTACTTGTCTTCATATTTTTCTTATACATTTATTTTGTCTAGAAAGGGCACAACATCAATTTGAATCACTAGGGATTAGAACATCACTTTTTTTGGAACAGTCTTGGGAAAACTTGCATATCTCTCACTGTACAAATCCAATTGAACTCAAACCAGTGGTATATTAATCTCAAAAGATAAATATGTTCATAAATGTAAGCCACTAAATTATGGAGCTCTGTACGAGTTTATATCACTTTTCAAAGAGGAGTAATATATTTAGTAAAATTCGCAGCCTTCACATCACTGTCTAGTTTTGATCCTGAAATTTAAAATTACACTATAAATCGTACATATATCCAAATTATGTGTTCTTTAGTTCATTGGAAAGCTTATTCTCTATACTTTTAGAGCACATATAACACTTGACTTACTTTCCCTGTTTCTATCAGATAGTGTTAACTTTACTTTTATTGCTATAAAATGAACTTCTAGCAATATAACATGGCAAAGTAGACTTTGTAACAAGCTCAAAGGATCATTTCATGTTTCAAACCCATGGCAAACATTTCATAATGTTCATAAGGACATAATAGTGTAGTGGCACATATCTAAAAGCATATACATGGTTTTATGCATAATTTCAAAATATACAATCATAACTTGAAGACATCATTAAGCATCTTCCTCTTCTTCATTCACCTTAGCATTTTGGACTCCTTTGCCATAGCTTGTGCCTAGTCATTTGGAATACTTGAGGGGATGAGATTGGGGGCAATCTTAATAGCAAGTTACATTTTATGTAATTACTTCAATCATGTCAAATAACTCACATTTGATCACATTTAATCACATCAATCATATTTAAATAATAAATTGCCACATTAGTCATAAAAATTTCGGTAGCATAACGGCTTAGAAAATGGACATCCCGGGAAATAAAACCCCTCATTTTACAGCCAAGACCAATCAAAGAAATCACAATTTCAATATGGCAACACAATTTAATCATAGAAAGATAATGAAAAAATATAAAGCAAGAATATGAAACTCAGCTACCTTGAAGCATTCTTTTGGCTCTGCCTTTTGAATCTAATGCTTCCACTACCTCCTTAGGTTTCCTCAAGTCCCTTAACATCATTAAACACTTGCTCAATCAACTAGAACAAGTAGCTACTTCATAAAGTCTCATTTAAAACCCTAAAGACTCAATTTCTTTATCTAAAGTCTAATCTTTGAGCCAATGCCTATTTTTAAGGTTTTTCATCATGGGGAACTCATTTTTGCCATCAAATACATGGAAATCCAGCTCCTTCCCACCTTATTGGTCTGACCAAAATATGCTCTTAAGAGGAAGAAATTGGTTTTCACAAAAACTTGCTTTAAACTTTTCTTGAAAAATCTCATGCTTTCTTGTAAATTTATGGCTTAAAAACTCCTTCCCTCTTATTATCATGCTTAGGCCAAGACTAGAACAACAAAGGGAGAAGGAGAAAATTGAAGAAAACTAACTCAAATTACTTAGAAATTAGGCTAGAGTACTTACAAATTAAAAGAAACTTGCTTACCAATTTATTTGGGATTTTCTTTTCCTTTTTCTCCTCTTTTTTCGTTCATCACGTAGCTTCCTTTCTCCATCACCTTGCTTCAGCTTCTCCTCTCCTTTTCTTGCCCAAATATGATGCACAACATTAGCCAAGGAGGGAGTATTTATAAAACTTTGTGACCAATAAGAAGTTGCCACCAAATCTTCTTGAATTTTCCTTGGAAAATGACTAATTAATTGAATAATATAATTCTATCATATGCAGCTTGTTGGCCACGAAATAGGGAGCCGGTTTGCTTGTTCTACCTCATCTGCTTTTTTTGTATTACTTCTTAATTCCTTGCTATTCCAAAAGCTTCTTACTCTTATTCTTACTTACTCTTTCCTTTCTCTACAATTTTCTTATCATTACTAGTAGTTGAAAGTATTGAAACATACTAGTGATTCAGACCATTTCTAGTGATCTTGCTTACTTCAATCAACAAACTGAAAGTATGAATTTGCGTTGGCATCTTTTCCTTGATTGCTTCCTTAAGGCTTCTTTTCCAACTTTTTTATCTTTCGTTACTCATCATCATACTATTGGATGTACGTCAAATTTTTAACCAGTTGGTTATGCCTTGCTATACATTCATTGACTAGCTCATTCTTATCCTAGTGAATTATTATACATTCCTCTTCCTTTTCTCTTCACAGATAGGGAAAATATTTTTATTTTTTTTTTCAAACTACCTTAGGTATACTTCCCAAGTTCATGGCATGCCTCTGGCTTGCATGATTTGTTCTGTATTTTACCTCCAGTAACCAGCCTTATTTCTCATCATATACTTGCCATTTATGTCTTTGTTTCCAACATGTAGTCCATTATCTTGGAAATCTCATTGAGCCTAATAATTGACTTTTCAACAACTTGCATATCACTTATCATTAAAGAGTGGCAGCTAACCTTTTCAAATTGTTCAACCGTGTGTTAGTGGTTGGTACTCTTAACCATTTGCCTGTAGCTTATCTTGTAAGAGCTTATTGATGTGCTTGAGGTTGACACAATATAAGTAGAGCATTATTAGATTTAACCATTTCCTATACTTACGCAATAGTTCTCAATTGCTGATCTAGACCATTAAGGATTCTTTGTTGGGAATCTGGGTCGGGGTACCTTCAATTACTATCACCAAGGTTGTGCAAGAAGTTTATTCTTATACCACTTATCTTTGCTTACCACCTTTACCTTTCGATATCTTCATTGGATCCTTCTCTTGTTCATCCTCTAGGACTTTCATAACTTAGGGTTTTGTATAGCATCAAGTGTTGTCTCAAACTATTCATGTCTAGGGAGCCAATAGTCATGATGCCCCCAAGGCATCCTTTTATTACTAGCACAATTAATGCTCAAGAGATTAAGATCTTAAACTTATCTTCTAGATCTATCCTGGTAGTCTTTAAAATAGTTCTATTATTTCTTTGGATTTGGAGTTCTTAATTTAGTTGGAAAGAGATACCAATCCCTCCAAATGATTCCTCTAGCCCACACTTACATAGCATATCTCATAGGTTGTTCAACCTCCTCACCTTGAGGTGCGACTGCTTACTCTGGTACGATTGTACCTGAAGGGACTACTATTATAGGGTCGTTCTCTGGGTTTAGGTAATCCTTCTATCAATGATCATTGTAACTATCATTATTAGAAATCATATTAATCCTGCCTTTCCTTCATAGGATTCTAATTAGGCTCAGGCCAATTTCCTACACTTAGGTTATTAGTCATTCCTCTTTGCTAGCTTACCTTTCTTTAAATTTTACATTAGTTTTCCCCATTGATTCTCTTCATAACTATTTTTCTACATTACTATCATTAATTCTTTACTGGTCTCCTATATACGTTACTAGAAACATTTTGCCACTAAGCTTATTTGTAGGGGAAGTACTTACTTCTCATGTTCATTGTCATCACCTACCATCACATTACTTTGTTACCTTCTAGTTGGTGGCTTGGCATTAGAGAGAAGCCATAGGTAAACATTCACATTAGCTACTAGTTAATGAGGTTTCATATCTTTCTAAAATTATCCTAGATCATTCTATTTCATAGAACTATAAATACTATAGGGCTTATATTTCATTCTCTTTGTAGGTCTATTACAACCTCACAACTGGTCTATTGTGACCATGAGATCTACTATGATCTCTAAACCCACTAGAATCAACTACAATCCTACATCATCTCTTTACTGATATGATCTAACTATAATCTAACTTTGAAAGGATTCAAGACCTAAGGAAAATAAATTCTGTAAAATTTCCTCAACTAATCCAGCAACTACCTCAGACTATCCGTAGGACTAATCTCTTATACAACTATAACATTCATATGCTAGAATCTTATAAGGAATAACACTTTAACATTTAAAGGGGAAAAACTTTAAGTACACATTTTCTTGTAAAGATTTACCTGAATCTTTGCTCTAAGAGCCTAAACCTCTGGCTCTAATACAAAAAAATGTAACACCTACTTTTAACTTCATTTTCAATGTATAAGACTTTATTTAAGTCCATTTATACTTGATTATAAGCTTGAATCACTAAAGAATGAAAATCAGAATTTTCAAAATTTTTGGATACCATTCATATGGTGCTTCCCACTTTGCTAAGCAAATTTTGAAAATTCATAATTTATAAAAAACATTTGAAGATAATTCAAGTCTCTAAAAATAGCTGAAAATATTCTCTACATGGAAAAAATATGAATTAGATCATATCCTCAACCAATTGGTATAGTTTATTCCTTAAATTTTACTATATATTTAGTCATTTTATATCTCCTTAGGATTCTTGCCTTAGATTTAAAAATTTATATCTCATTATTCCATAAGCCAAATCATACATTTTTATGTTATTGGAAAGAATTGAATGTCTAATTTTTAGAAATATTTTTTATGTACATTTATTCTTCTTGTATAGGGCATGACATCAACTTAAATCTTTAAGGGTAACTCTAACTAGACCAGTTTCAAAAAAACCCACATATCTTTTATTATATAATCCAATTACTTCCAAACCAATGGCATCTTAAACCAAAATCATAGACCTTTTTATACATGTAAACCACTAAATTTTTGGAGCTCTGTATGATTTTGTATGGCCTTTTGAAATTACCAGTATTCACAATGAATGTTCCAATTTTTCTAACTATGTCCAGTTTAGACCCTTAAATTCTAAAATTCACTATAAATTGTAATCTTATCCAATTTAGGTGTTCTTTGGCTATATGAAAATAAAGTACTTAAACTAATTGCCCTATTTCACATGAACAGTGCTTGTGTTTCTATCAAGATGTTCAAATTGAGCATTTCCATTCTTATCTTTTCAAAATGAGCTTCATAACATGGTTACATCATCATTCCTTGTACCAAATCCATACATATCATTCAATAATACTCAAAGGAAGATAGTTATAGAAATACAAACTCATGAATTCTCCCGCAATTTTATACATGATGACACAACAATACATCAAAATACCCATAATTCACGTAATTATCATGCTTATTCATTCTTCTTGCCTTCTTCGTTGGTTACTTCCATGCCCTTGCTCTAATATGGTTAGTGTTTGGAATGGTGAGATTATGGAACCTCAGTAGCAAGTGATATTTTATGCAATTACATTATCATATATGCATAAAAACTTAAATCATAACAATTCACCCATTCAAACATATAATGAGTCAGAATAGTTCATAAAAATTTTTGGCATGCTCTCCTTTTATAAAATGGACATCCAAGGGTTAGGAATCTTTCATATAAACAGCCAACCAATCTCATAACATCATAAGAACAATATGGTAATTGGATTATAACATAGAAACAATATGCAATAACATAGAGTAAGAAATAGACTATGTTACCTTTATTGCTTTCCTTTGCCTTCCAACTTGATTCCAAGGCTTCCACTCACTTTTCCTTTGATTTGTACTTCTTCCAAACACTTCCTTAAGCTTTCTTGGACCTAAACATAATAGCAATGAATTATATAAGTCATTGGCTCTTGGTTCAACTTCACTCAATACTCGCTAAACCCATGAATTCTCACTTTGTTTTCCTCTTGGTTTTTCTTTGCACCAATACATGTACTAGTACAAAAAAGGCTTTTAACATCTACATTTCAAATCAGGTAAAAAAAAACCGATCTAAAAAATGGGACCGGTGGCATTTTGTAAATAATGTGTAAAGTGCAAGACTTTTTAGATCGGTTATAAAATAGCAGATGTACAAAATACTTTTTAGATAGACTAAAAAAAGGCACCGATGTAAAAGATAAAGCAATATAATAAAAAACAAATTTTTTCACTTTTTTAGATCTAATGGAAAACCCACTGATGTACAAAAGTTCCCTGCACTCTGAATATCACTTTTCACTTCCCCGCCATTCTCTGTCATTTTTGACATAGCCCTCTCTCACCCGCGTTTTGGAAAATCTCTTGCCCTCAAAACATAGTCCACTTCTTCGTACGACCGTCATCGATCTCTCTCTTACTAGGTTGTCTTCTTTCTCTTCCTCACATAGCTATCACCGATCTCTTGCCCTTAAAACATAGTCCACTTCTTCGCACAGCCGCAACCCATCACTGATCTAAATTCATTGGCCATCATTTTCTTCCTCGCCGTGGGTTACGTCCTAGTGGGTTGAAAATGTCGTGAGATTGTAGTGGGACGTCGTGGGTCTTGGTGGGTATATTCTGTTTCAATTTGTTGTTAGCTATAACCACACGTGAAAAAAATTTGGTTCTTCCTTGTCACTGTGAAGGCGTCTTGGGGTCATGGGTCCACAGAAGTTTGGAGCTCGCGATTCAGGTTACCATCTCTTTGTTTTCCTAATCTTTTTCCCTTGTAATTGACTGCCATTTTGTAATTTCTTGTTCCTTCATTGTCTCTGCTGGTTTAGGATTTGCTGCTGATATAATTTGTGAAAGTAGATATGTAATTTTGTTAGAATATCATCAACTTTTATTGACATGGATTTACCTCTTTGTAAAATCCTTCCTCTAATTGGGTTAGGCCAGGCATTGAATTGGGTGTTGGCAATATTTAGTTCTGTCTAGCACTAGGTCATTCTTGGCGAAGCTAGGTCATTGGTTGAAAAATTCAACTTGTATGTGTTTTAACCGAAGCATTAGATTGACGTGATGCTTAACATAAATTGACACATAAGCACCCATATTCAAAAGGCATTAGAAAAAGTCTAAACAAAGGTCTACAAAGAGGAGAGGCAGTAAAATAAAATCTAATCATATAATTGATGGGTTTTTGTTGTCTTTTTTTACACTTTCTATTCTAAGACAATTTAGAGCTTCTACGGTTACCACAAGGGGAAAAAGCATAACTATATTATTATTTTCTTTATCTAATCATTATAATGTTATAAAACTTGCATCTTAGAATAGATTGTTGCTGTAAAATACAGTATAAACTACTGATGCACAGATTTGTTTATCAGCTGCTTCGAAATTTGGACCATATACTTGTCTGGAATTATGTACTATTAGTTGTCTATTATTTTTTAACATTTGATTTCAAGGCACAGATTGACACTTTTGAAGTGGCATGTGTAGGCTAAGGTTAATCTTAAAATATATGCTGAGTTTGCCTCAAGTGTAATGGCAAATACTATAAAAGTGTAGAGGCCACTACCAACATATACCACCAGGTGTGATTCTATCCTTTGAATATTATTGAACAAATATATTGAAACATCTTCAACAGTGTTTTGTCTTTAATTGAAATTTTACAGATATATTTGGTGTAATAAGTTATTCAAAGATCCTAAAATAAACTTAAGATTATGAAAGAAAATGAATTCAGATGGAAATAATCATATATTTTAATTAACTAAAAATGCAAGAAACCTTTTTTTTTTCAATTTGAATTGATCCCCACAAGGTTATTTAGTGTTAATGAAATGTGTAGTAATGGATTGCTTATTTTTGTTGTATGGTCAATTTTTTGTGATTATTTGCATGCTCATGTTGTTCATGGCATTTATCATCTAAAAGCTGAACATGTGTTTTATAAGGAAAGAGTTTGAGAACCATTATAACAAATCAATATTGAAGGGATTTCTGACCTTACTTAGCATCATGTGCTAGACAAAATTGAAAGAGTGTGCAACTAGTAGATTAGGGCATTTTTCTGTAACCATAATGGCAGATTAGTAGATCACTTTAATTGCTTGCTAGTTTTCTAATTTTTATTACATTTGAGGACTTTTAGATGTTATAGAGATAATCTCCAATTGTCTGTTTGGTTTTTGTCATTTTTTGTAATTCTTTGAAGCTTTTTCTTGCCTTTTCATGTTTAAAAAAAAACAAGAGAAGAAGGACAACAACAATGCATAAGTGAGTACATTACTAATAGCATACATTGAAGAGAAGAACTTTATAGCATACAAAAATATTGGACCATGTAATGTTCTTAATGTGTGCTGGAGGTTATCTTAGACACATTATAGTGGTTAGGAAAGAAAAGGAAACAAAATTGAAAGCTAGTCTGAATTACGGAGATTTACTTAGAATTAGAGAATATAAAGATACTCTATTTGGAGATTTTTATGTATTATATTATATCCCTCTTCTACTAATATAGAAAGGAGCTTTAGCAGCTAAGGTTTACATGTCCCTCTGTCACCTTTGTTCCTGCATTTTCTTGTTCTTCATCACATTTTGCTTTATTGTGCCATTTGTTATAGGTCTATTTGAGGTTAAGCATTCCTGTTCAAGAAACTTTTATACTTATGTCACTGTGTTCACTTTGTGAGCTACATATTGTAGCATTTTGTTATGGAATTCTTCTAAAATCAATTATAAAGGCTATTTATTAAGGCTATAAATGCTTATGTTTATTCCTTGTCATTGTTCATAGGTCTAGAAGATTCCAAAGATCCCCAGAAAGGAGCTACACAAAATGCTTTGGTTGTTGGTTCATCTATGCTAGTTCTAACACTGTAAGTACTCCCTCTCATCCCAGCATTTTTCTTGTGGTACTTAGATTATTTTTTTTATAACATTTGAAATAGAAACCTTCCATAGCTGTTGAGAACCATTATCTTCTAGAAAATTTTGTGGTTTGCTAGATAATTTGATTAATGTGACATTCCAAAGTATCATTTGAAAGGCCTATTTGTTTTACATGAACCTAGAAGAAGTTATGGATTGAAAAAAAATTTTTCCCATTACCAGTGTGTCATTTTCCCTGTTTCCATTGGTTTATCCTTATAATGGTTTATTTTTTAATGAACAATGCATAAGTGACTACAAGGTAGAAGTACAAACCATAAAAGTTTCTTCTAACATAACTCTTGAATCTAAACCATCAGCAGATTTAGATAGAGTCAATTTCAATCTCTAAGAATGGTAAAAGCTTCTGTAAATAGATGGTCTATCCAATAAGGTAGAGAGACCAGCTTTATCTTGACAAGGAAGGAGCTTCAACTAGGGAGTTAGATTCTCAGTGGAAACTGCTTCACGTGGCAATGTATCATATCTTAAATTTCTTGAAGTTGGAAGGAAGGCCAATTTAGGAGAAGAATAAGTAGTAGAAGACTCTAGGAAGTTGATTGAAGCACAAAAGAGTCCTAATAGTGAATGGGTTAAATTCTTCCAAGATACATCAACCTGCTGATCTTGAACATCAAAGGCTGCCCACAAGTCAACTCCAGAAGGCTTTGCATTGCTGCTTGATATTGGATCAAAACCACCCCAGCTTTCATAGTTCCACCGACCTTGTGTGAAGGTTAACTCCATTGCATTAACATGATACTTTTGAACCTGTCAATCAAAAGCTAACCCATATGTTATTTGGCATTCAGAAGATAGCAATTCTTTTCGAGGACATACAATAATACTTTCAAGTGAACAATCCATAAATTTTTTCCCCACTACTAGTGCGTCATTTGGGTTTACATGAGGTTGCTTTTCTCCGTTTTCGTTGGTTTATCCTTATAATGGTTTATTTTTTAATATGGCTTCATAATGATGAATTCTAAGATTGGGAAGTATAATTAATTTGGAATTGGATTATTCTTTAGACTTTTCAAGTGGCCTACGGAAAAATGCTTTCCCACTAGCCCTAATCTCATGGGCCTTCTTCTCAATCCAAGCTTGTACAATTATTAAAAATAGACTTCACTATGGATTAAAAAATTTGTTTGGGATGGAACTAATCCAAAAATTTGATATGAACTTAAAAAATCCTTTAATAAAAATTTCAAATATGAAAGGTTGGGCTTGAGTTTATAAAGATATGGCCAAAAGTTTACTTGTTTAAAAGCATTTGTATTTTTTTATGGTGCAGTAGACTTAAACAACTAATTTGTGTCCATTGTGTCATTTTTTTTCCCACTACTAGAGCATCATTTTTAAATACATGGGATTTAATTACTTTTAGAGTTATTGGTTATGTTATTGTCAATGCTTTTTATTTTACTTTTTTTATGTTAATACATTTTTAATTATAATAATAATTTATGGTAATTAAAATATATGACACCAAAATTAACATTAAAAAATTCAAAACACAATCAAAAGTTGAATGATTTTTCTTTTAACATTAAATGATGAGGAAATACCTGGGATTTAATTATTTTTGAGTTATTAATTGTGTTATTATCTATAATTTTTCTTTTATTCTTTAATGTTAATGCTATATATTTTACTTTTATGTAAAAGATATTGCCAAAATTTGATTCTAAAGGTTTCAAAAATGCTAGAACTAATGATTCTTTTCAAGTTTTCTGTAATGCCCCTCATGATATTTTTCTTGGCATTGTGTTCAGGACCAGAGGAATCAGGACGGAGGAAGGCTCAAGTGGAGTCTGGAAGAGCTCCACGCCGCGGCGAAGAGTAGGGACGCCGCGGTGAGAAGCTTTCCAGTGGCGTTGTTTTGGAAAATTTGGTGGAGCCGCGGCGAGGAGTATTGGAGCCGCGGCGAGAGTCGGAAAAATTGTTTAAATCCGGATCAGTCGGACGTGACAGAGAGAAAGGAAACGAAGGGAGCGACGCAGAGAGACGAGGAGCAGTGCTAGGGTTCGGCATTTTCGGTGTCCCGGAGTGATTCTCGTCCATCGGGAGCTTGGATTCAAGTTGGTAAGCGTTCCCTACTCCTCTCTCTCCATTTTCTTCGGTTGAAATTTGGGATTTTCGGTTGTATGGTTAGATTTCCAGTTTGGGGTAAAATCCACCGATTGAAATGGATGTTTTGGGGTTAAGGAAGTGTGTCTTGATGTTCTTGTTGCTTGAATGTGAGTTTTGAAGGGATTATGTGTGTTTAGAGCTTAACCTTAGGTCGTTTTCAGTAAGGGCTCTTAGGAATCCGAGGTATTTGAGGTTGTGTAGTGTTTGAGTAATCCCTAAGAGCTTATTGATGCATAAGAAGGGTGTTGGAACCTTGGGTTAGGTTAATGTGGTGGATTTGTGAGGTTTGATTTGTTGGTATATTGTGCTAATGGAAGAATTGTGACATGATAAAGGTTGTTGGCTAATCGAGAGGGGTTCACGCGTACTGGACAGTTCAAGGAAGCTTGTGGAAATCGTGTGTGTGTGGTAATGACAATTGAGGTAACCGGGTGTTTGCTTACATTGTATTGATTGTGTTATATGATAGTACGTGTATTTGTATATATATATATGTATGTTCCATTCATACCACGATACTGGTGGGTTGTGTGTACTGTTGTTATATATATATATCGTGGTATGCATATTGTTAGACGATGGTTATGACTATGATGATAATATGTGTGATGATGATATGATATATTGCATACATGACATTATGATGATGATATGATGAAACATGAGCATCACCACATAACCTTATGAGATTGTGATGTATGGTGGATATGGTGGCGATGACGTGATGGTGGTATGATGTATGATGATGTATATATATTAGGGAGGATAAGGTTGGACTATATATATGTTAGGGAGGATAAGGATGGATAATATATATGTTAGGGAGGATAAGGATGGATGATATATGTGTTAGAGAGAATAAGGATGGAGTCCCTATGAGGGCGACATGCATGGCATTCATTTCATATTGCATACATGATTAGGGTGAGATATATGTATATATATATATTTGTGTGTGTGTGGTTGTTGTTCCCGGTTACTGAGACATTGTCTCACCCCCTTTCCCATAAACTAACCTTTCAGGTGACGGTTCTGGCACTAGTCCGGAGAAGACGCGGGAGTAGCTGTGTACGTGGGAATAGTCTATGTAGCGTGTGTATGTTGTATTAGTATCTTGTGCCAAGTAGGATAGCATGGTTTGTAATGGATAATGTTATGATTGAGAATAGCTATGTACGGATGTTTATGTATGTGGTATGTATGGTTGAATGTTGTTGAGTAGTATGTGTAACAGTTTTGGGTAAGTCCAGAGTGTTGTTGGGCCTTGTTGGTTTGCGTAAGGGCCTGTAACCCATTTGATCAGGTTGGGCTCCAAGGGGTCAAATCTCAGAGGGGTGGTTCCTCTGAGGTAAAACCTCTTTGGACAAGTCAGTTTGGGGGTTTTGGACCTGTATGAATGGTCTCTGAGCGACCAGTTGCCTTTGGTGGCAATTGGAGGTAGCTAGTGATAAGTTTTGGACAATTAGTGGTCAAAACAGAGTCAAGGGTCCAGAATCTCCATACGGAGTTGGATTGAGGTAAAAGTGGTGTCCTTGGATAGATGGGGACTAGATTGACTTGTAGGAGTTGGAATCGAGTCAATCAGAAGTCGAAGCATAAAGTTATGCACGTCAGAAGTTCACCCCGGAGTGTTAAAATTGCTGATATGGTATATCAGCAGGGGGCGCCGCGGCGAGGGAAGGCAGGCCGCGGCCCCAGCCCAATTTTTTGAATATGGAGAGTTGTTTGAGATGTCAGGGTTGTGTAGAGTCAGATTTTGACGTCTTCGAACTTGTTGGGAGGTGTCAGGAGGTAGGATGTTACATTTTGGTATCAGAGCAATGGTTTTGGGCCATTGTTTCTGCATGAAGTAGTACTTGGCACAAATTTGAATACATAGACTATATTCCCACTGCAATGCTAGTCCAGAACCATATAATTAAATGTGTTGTTGCTTGTGTGTAGGAAGTATGTCTCGCAGAGGAAGACAGAGTAACAGTGACCTGATGAGGCAGATGCATGAGATGCTGGCTGGCCTCAGTAATTAGGTGAATACTCAGGGAGAAACGTTGAATAGGTTGCAAGAGAGAATGGATAGGCAAGAACAGGGGGATGTGAATGAAGAAGCCGAAATGTTTGTGGATCTGAATGCAGGAGAGGATGAAACGGTGGTGGAACCTGAGAGAGCCCCAAGGGTTGGAAGAAGGGGTATCTCCTCACAATTGAAGGACTTTCGGAAGTTTAATCCTCCGGCTTTCGAAGGTACCATGGATGTGTCACAGGCGGAGAATTGGATAGAGCAATTGGAAAATATTTTCAATGTGATGGATTGCACCTCAGAGCAAAGGGTGGAACTAGCAGCATTTAAGCTTGAGAAGAAGGCCAAGCGCTGGTGGAGGAGTGTTGTCCCGAATGTTGAAATGATGAATCCTCCTATGACTTAGGAACAATTCAAGGAACGATTCTTTGTACATTATGTCCCTCCAGCCTTAATGATGCAAAAGGAGGCTGAGTTCCTAGCTTTTCAGCAAGGGAATCTGTCTGCGAACGATTACATTGATCAGTTTTTGGACTTGGCCAGATACTCCACTTATCTGAACAATTATCCCGATGATAGGTGGATGGCTCAGAGGTTGTTTGAGGGTGCCCACCCAGAAATTAAGGAGCGTTTATCTGTGGTGGAGTTTATGTCCTTTGAGGACTTATGTACGAAGATTCGTGCTTTGTATAAACGAATGAAGGAGGCTGAGGAGCACAGAAGGAATTCCATGATTCGAGCTTTTTCTCACCTAGGACCTACAGGAGGAATCAATAAGGGAAGTGGTTCAGGCAGTGATAGTAGTGGTGGTAGTACAGGTTCTAGTGGAGGAAGAGGTCGTCATAATCGAGGTCGTCATGGTAGAGGAAGGGGCAGGTTTGGACGAGATCAGTCCAATAGAGGTCGGTTTGGCAGAGGACCCTTTTATCAAGGTGGCTTTGAACAAGGGAGTTCCAGTCAGAGTGAGCATACAGGAAGGGACTCCGCTCCATCTCAATACAGTTCTGGTAGTGCATCAAATCCGTGCACAAAATGCGGGTTTAGTCATGGTGATCTTCCGTGTTTGGTTTGTTTTAATTGTGGGAGACCGGGTCATATGTCGCGGAATTGTTAGGAGCCACGGCGTGATGATGCGACAAGGAGGCCCACGATGCCCGGACGAGTTTTCGCCATCACTCGACAAGAAGCGGATGCAGCGCCTAACTTGTGTTGAAGCAAGAGTTTTGATGATTTTAAACCAACATTCAAGAGCTTGGATTGAAGATATCAAAGGAGAACAAAGCTGTTCCAAGTGAAGTTTTTCTGAGTATTTGCTGTTAGATCTCTTGTAGGATCTTTAGTTTTTGTTATGATTGGGTAAAAGGTTTTGATTTGAAGAAAAGATGTTTTCAAACCTTGATTATATGTTAAATCTTTAAATATTTGAAAAACACCCACAAACAGACGAAGGTTAAAAGTTTAAACTAAACTGTCAAGTTGGAAATTCGAACTTTGCCTTTGGAAATTCGAATTTCGAGCTAAAACTGATTAAGTCTGAAGAGATGGCTCTCTGTCAGACGAATTTTGAGTTTTCAAAATTCGAATTTTCATCTAGTCTGAAAGAAGCCTTTCTAGTAAAAGACGAACTTCATAGTTTCAAAATTCGAATTTCAAGTAAAATGAAATTTGTGAAAACCAAAGAAATTTGTCTGAGACCATGATAAAATGCATCTGAAATCAAAATGAAAATGAGTTTAATAAATGCTCTCTGACAGACGAATTTTGAGCTTCCAACATTCGAATTTTCATACAAGTCTGAAAGAAGCTTTTTCCAACAGACGAACTTTAAGTCTTCAAAATTCGAATTTCAGACAAAACAAAACTTGAGAAAATAGAAGAAATTCGTCTGAAAATGTGTTAAAGTTCATCTGAGATCAAGAATGATTTATGTCTCAAAACTGCTCTCTGACAGACGAACTTTGAACATTGAAATTTGAATTTCATAAGCTAAGTTCTTGAGTCTGTTTAAGTGAAACATAGACATACGAATAACAAGAATTTGCAACATTCGAATGATGAAATAAGTCTGGAAAGAGTCTCTCTGACAGACGAATTTCACACCTTTAAAATTCGAATTTCGAAGAAAGTAAACTACTGTGTCTCTTTTAACGTTCAGTGAACAGACGAATTTTGGGATACCAAAATTCGAATTTCAAAGACACTGTAGCAAATTGAAAACACTGTTCACACTTAACTGAAAAACTTTCTTCTTGAAAATTCGTATGTCACATTGTGAAAATGTTTTATAAGTTTCAAAATTCGAATTTCACTTCATGAACAGACGAACTTCGTGTTGTAACGTTGAAAGCTTTAACCTTCGGTTCCTTCAAAATTCGTCTGTTGACCAACCAAAATTCGAATTTCAGTATGTCAGAAACATTAAATGCGGTTGGTAAACGGATAGTTTTTCAGAGTAACCGTTGGATAACTTCCCCAACGGATAGATTTAGTCTCTAACGGATATTTGGGACCTAAATCTATAAATACAACATCATTTGAAGTTGTGGGTAATGAATCAAACTTGTATATACTGAATTTCTGCAAAATCTTCTTCTCAAAAGCTTTTACCCTCTCAACTTCTATACATACTCTTAAACTTTCATATCTACTCTTTTAAAGAGAGTTATTTCATTGTATTCAATCTATTCTTCATCTGGAAGATAGATTTACTTGTGAGGGGTATTCACAAGGGGATTGGGAAGCACATAGTGAAAGTGCTTGGAGAGTTTGAGAGAGCTCTGAAACAGAGCATACTCGTGTACTGTGGCCTTAGCAAGAAGCCCATTGAAATTCTTGCTGTATAGTGGATAAATCTCAAGAGGTGTCTTGGGGACTGGATGTAGGTCAAGTGGAAAGACCGAACCAGGATAAATTGCTGAGTTTTCTTCTCCCTATCTTTACTTTTCAGCTTGCTCTATTTTTACACGTTATTTTCTTTATACTGTGATATCTTCACTTACTTCACCTTGTGCAGAAAATTTTCAATCTTCCCAATTCACCCCCCCTCTTGGGAAGTCAGCCTTGCTAACAACTTGATTAGAGGTAAACTTAAACTCAATGGTTACTCTATTCATGCTTTGTTTGACTCAGGTGCATCGCATTCCTTCATTTCATTTGATTGTGCTCGGAGATTGGGTATTGTGGCAATGGAGTTGCCTTTTGAATTGTCGGTAGCCACACCCACAGGAGTTTCATTAAGAACTGCTCAAGCTTGTTTGAATTGTGTGGTTCGTTTTGAACAACGAAGCACTACCCTGGATCTGATCTGTTTACCGTTGCAAGAGATTGATGTGATAATTGGGATGGATTGGTTGGAAGCGAATAATGCCATTCTCGACTGTGCTCGGAAGATTGTGTCCTTGCCAATGAACATCCGCAGTGTAAAAGGGGATGAGAATATGTGTTTGTCCTTCGCCCAAGCTGACAGGTATTTGAAGAAAGGATGTCAAGGGTTTCTGGTTTTCTTCTCTGTGAATGTGGATATACAAGGTGGTGTCGAAAGATATTCGGTTGTGAATGAATTTCCTGATGTGTTTCCAGAGGAGATTACTGGTTTACCCCCACCACGAGAACTGGAGTTCTCCATTGATTTGGTGCCCGGGACTAGTCCTATTTCGAAAGCTCCATATCGAATGGCACCTTCTGAATTGAAAGAATTGAAGAAGCAAATTGAGGAATTGTTGAAGAGAGGTTTTATCAGACCTAGTGTTTCGCCTTGGGGAGCTCCAGTGTTGTTTGTCAAGAAGAAGGATGGTAGCCTCAGATTGTGCATTGATTACAGGCAGCTGAACCGAGTGACGATCAAGAATAAATATCCTTTGCCTAGGATTGAAGACTTGATTGATCAGTTGGCAGGTGCCTCTGTATTCTCTAAAATCGATTTGAGGTCGAGATACCATCAATTGCTAGTACGTGCTGAGGATGTGCCTAAAACGGCATTTCGGACTCGATATGGTCATTATGAATTTCTTGTGATGCCATTTGGGTTAACAAATGCCCCGGCAATCTTCATGGATTATATGAACAGGGTGTTTCGGCCATATTTGGATAAGTTTGTGGTGGTTTTCATTGATGACATTCTGGTTTACTCTAAGAGTGAGGAAGAGCATGCGCATCATCTTCGGATTGTGTTGCAAGTATTGCGGGATCACCAACTGTATGCTAAGCTCAGTAAGTGTGAGTTTTGGCTACGGGAAGTGAAATTTCTGGGTCATGTGATTTCTGTAGAAGGTGTGGCTGTAGACCCTAGTAAAGTGGAAGCGGTGTTGAATTAGGAGAGACCGCAATCAGTGACAGAAATTCAGAGTTTTATGGGATTGGCTGGATATTACCGAAGGTTCATTAAGGGATTCTCTCAGCTTGTTATGCCATTGACTAGACTCACCCGTAAGGATCGATCTTTCATTTGGGATGACAGGTGTGAGAGAGCATTCCAGGAGCTGAAGGTTTGTCTGACGTCCACCCCAGTGCTCATTATCCCTAACCCGTCAGAGCCGTTCACAATTTATGCGGACGCCTCTAAGAAGGGTCTAGGGTGTGTTTTGATGCAGCAAGGTAGAGTTGTAGCGTATGCTTCAAGGCAGTTGAGGCCTCATGAAGAGAACTGTCCTACTCATGACCTTGAGCTAGCAGCTGTAGTGTTTGCCTTGAAATTGTGGAGGCATTATCTTTATGGCGCTCAGTTTGAGGTATTCAGTGATCACAAGAGTTTGAAGTATTTGTTTGATCAGAAAGAGTTGAATATGAGGCAAAGGCGTTGGATTGAATTTCTTGTGGATTATGAGTTTGCTCTAAAGTATCATCCTGGGAAAGCCAATGTTGTGGCAGATGCATTGAGTAGGAAGTCAATCCATATGGCCACGATGATGATCAGGGAGCAGCAGTTGCTTGAAAGCTTGAGAGATATGAAGTTATCTATTAATATCCATCCTGGAGTATAAGTAATGAGTTCCCTCAGTGTATCGAGCGATTTATTGAGGAACATTTGCTATGCTCAGATGGAGGACGAATATCTTTTGGGCGTTCGGGAACAGATTGAAATGGCAGAGACCCAGGACTTTGATATTCTGGAAGATGGTATCATCCGGTACCGGGGTAGGATTTGTGTGCCAAATGTTGCGCGCTTGCGAGAAATGATTCTGGAGGAAGCTCATAAGAGCAGGTACACTATTCATCCAGGTACCACTAAGATGTATGAGGATTTGAAGAGAGATTATTGGTGGCCAGGCATGAAAAAGGACATCGCAGAGTTTGTGGCAAGATGTCTGATTTGTCAGAAGGTAAAAATTGAGCACCAATTGCCTGCTGGTATGTTGCAATCTTTGGAGATCCCGGAGTGGAAATGGGATAGTGTTTCCATGGACTTTGTGATGGGATTACCGAGGACCTCTTCAGGACACAATGCGATATGGGTCATTGTGGACAGGTTGATGAAGTCGGCCCATTTTCTTCCAATTCGGGAAACTATTCCAATGGAGAAGATGGCCCAGTTGTATGTGAATGAGATAGTAAGGCTACACAGAGTCCCGATGAATATTGTGTCGGACAGAGATCCAAGGTTTACATCCAGGTTTTGGAAATCTCTCCAGAAAGCCATGGGTACGAAGTTGAGTTTCAGTACTGCTTATCACCCTCAATCTGATGGGCAGACTGAAAGGACTATTCAGACTCTGGAGGATATGCTGCGGGCATGTGTTTTAGAGAATAAAGGCAATTGGGATCAGTTTTTGCCATTAGTTGAATTTGCCTACAACAACAGTTTCCACTCGAGTTTGCAAATGGCTCCGTATGAAGCGTTGTATGGCAGGAAGTGCAGGTCACCGTTGTGTTGGACTGAACTTGGTGAAAGGAGTCTTTTGGGCCCAGATATTGTGGATCAAACCTCTCAGAAGATAGAGAATATTCGTCAGAAGCTTCTTACAGCTCAGAGTCAGCAAAAGAGTTATGCGGATAAGAGGAAGAGACCATTGGAGTTTGATGTTGGGGATCATGTATTTTTAAAGGTCACTCCTACTACTGGTGTTGGAAGATCGATTCGAGCCAAGAAGCTCACCCCGTGGTATATGGGTCCATACCAAATTCTGGAACGAATTGGGCTAGTAGCGTATCGAGTGGCGCTACCATCTAGTCTTGCTGGGTTGCATGATGTTTTCCACGTGTCTCAACTCAAGAAGTATCATCCAGATCCGTCTCATATAATTGATGATGAAGCAGTTCAAGTACGAGAGGATCTAACTTTTGAGGTCGCACCGTTGCAAATTCTAGATGTGAAAGAGAAACAGTTGAGGAATAAGACCATAAAATTGTTCAAGGTCCTTTGGAGCGGTTTACTGTCCAATGATGTCACGTGGGAGACTGAAGATTCTATGCGGAGGAAGTATCCAGAGATTTTTGTTTGAGATAAGAGTTGAAATTTCGAGGACGAAATTTTTATAAGGAGGGGAGAGTGTAATGCCCCTCATGATATTTTTCTTGGCATTGTGTTCAGGACCGGAGGAATCAGGACGGAGGAAGGCTCAAGTGGAGTCTGGAAGAGCTCCACGCCGCGGTGAAGAGTAGGGCCGCCGCGGCGAGAAGCTTTCCAGTGGCGTTGTTTTGGAAAATTTGGTGGAGCCGCGGCGAGGAGTATTGGAGCCGCGGCGAGAGTCGGAAAAATTGTTTAAATCCGGATCAGTCGGACGTGACAGAGAGAAAGGAAACGAAGGGAGCGACGCAGAGAGACGAGGAGCAGTGCTAGGGTTCGGCATTTGGGTTTACATGAGGTTGCTTTTCTCCGTTTTCGTTGGTTTATCCTTATAATGGTTTATTTTTTAATATGGCTTCATAATGATGAATTCTAAGATTAGGAAGTATAATTAATTTGGAATTGGATTATTCTTTAGACTTTTCAAGTGGCCTACGGAAAAATGCTTTCCCACTAGCCCTAATCTCATGGGCCTTCTTCTCAATCCAAGCTTGTACAATTATTAAAAAATAGACTTCATTATGGATTAAAAAATTTGTTTGGGATGGAACTAATCCAAAAATTTGATATGAACTTAAAAAATCCTTTAATAAAAATTTCAAATATGAAAGGTTGGGCTTGAGTTTATAAAGATATGGCCAAAAGTTTACTTGTTTAAAAGCATTTGTATTTTTTTATGGTGCAGTAGACTTAAACAACTAATCTGTGTCCATTGTGTCATTTTTTTTCCCACTACTAGAGCATCATTTTTAAATACATGGGATTTAATTACTTTTAGAGTTATTGGTTATGTTATTGTCAATGCTTTTTATTTTACTTTTTTTATGTTAATACATTTTTAATTATAATAATAATTTATGGTAATTAAAATATATGACACCAAAATTAACATTAAAAAATTCAAAACACAATCAAAAGTTGAATGATTTTTCTTTTAACATTAAATGATGAGGAAATACCTGGGATTTAATTATTTTTGAGTTATTAATTGTGTTATTATCTATAATTTTTCTTTTATTCTTTAATGTTAATGCTATATATTTTACTTTTATGTAAAAGATATTGCCAAAATTTGATTCTAAAGGTTTCAAAAATGCTAGAACTAATGATTCTTTTCAAGTTTTCTGTAATGCCCCTCATGATATTTTTCTTGGCATTGTGTTCAGGACCAGAGGAATCAGGACGGAGGAAGGCTCAAGTGGAGTCTGGAAGAGCTCCACGCCGCGGCGAAGAGTAGGGACGCCGCGGTGAGAAGCTTTCCAGTGGCGTTGTTTTGGAAAATTTGGTGGAGCCGCGGCGAGAGTCGGAAAAATTGTTTAAATCCGGATCAGTCGGACGTGACAGAGAGAAAGGAAACGAAGGGAGCGACGCAGAGAGACGAGGAGCAGTGCTAGGGTTCGGCATTTTCGGTGTCCCGGAGTGATTCTCGTCCATCGGGAGCTTGGATTCAAGTTGGTAAGCGTTCCCTACTCCTCTCTCTCCATTTTCTTCGGTTGAAATTTGGGATTTTCGGTTGTATGGTTAGATTTCCGGTTTGGGGTAAAATCCACCGATTGAAATGGATGTTTTGGGGTTAAGGAAGTGTGTCTTGATGTTCTTGTTGCTTGAATGTGAGTTTTGAAGGGATTATGTGTGTTTAGAGCTTAACCTTAGGTCGTTTTCAGTAAGGGCTCTTAGGAATCCGAGGTATTTGAGGTTGTGTAGTGTTTGAGTAATCCCTAAGAGCTTATTGATGCATAAGAAGGGTGTTGGAACCTTGGGTTAGGTTAATGTGGTGGATTTGTGAGGTTTGATTTGTTGGTATATTGTGCTAATGGAAGAATTGTGACATGATAAAGGTTGTTGGCTAATCGAGAGGGGTTCACGCGTACTGGACAGTTCAAGGAAGCTTGTGGAAATCGTGTGTGTGTGGTAATGACAATTGAGGTAACCGGGTGTTTGCTTACATTGTATTGATTGTGTTATATGATAGTACGTGTATTTGTATATATATATATGTATGTTCCATTCATACCACGATACTGGTGGGTTGTGTGTACTGTTGTTATATATATATATCGTGGTATGCATATTGTTAGACGATGGTTATGACTATGATGATAATATGTGTGATGATGATATGATATATTGCATACATGACATTATGATGATGATATGATGAAACATGAGCATCACCACATAACCTTATGAGATTGTGATGTATGGTGGATATGGTGGCGATGACGTGATGGTGGTATGATGTATGATGATGTATATATATTAGGGAGGATAAGGTTGGACTATATATATGTTAGGGAGGATAAGGATGGATAATATATATGTTAGGGAGGATAAGGATGGATGATATATGTGTTAGGGAGAATAAGGATGGAGTCCCTATGAGGGCGACATGCATGGCATTCATTTCATATTGCGTACATGATTAGGGTGAGATATATGTATATATATATTTGTGTGTGTGTGGTTGTTGTTCCCGGTTACTGAGACATTGTCTCACCCTCTTTCCCATAAACTAACCTTTCAGGTGACGGTTCTGGCACTAGTCCGGAGAAGACGCGGGAGTAGCTGTGTACGTGGGAATAGTCTATGTAGCGTGTGTATGTTGTATTAGTATCTTGTGCCAAGTAGGATAGCATGGTTTGTAATGGATAATGTTATGATTGAGATTGGCTATGTACGGATGTTTATGTATGTGGTATGTATGGTTGAATGTTGTTGAGTAGTATGTGTGACAGTTTTGGGTAAGTCCAGAGTGTTGTTGGGCCTTGTTGGTTTGCGTAAGGGCCTGTAACCCATTTGATCAGGTTGGGCTCCAAGGGGTCAAATCTCAGAGGGGTAGTTCCTCTTAGGTAAAACCTCTTTGGACAAGTCTGTTTGGGGGTTTTGGACTTGTATGAATGGTCTCTGAGCGACCAGTTGCCTTTGGTGGCAATTGGAGGTAGCTAGTGATAAGTTTTGGACAATTAGTGGTCAAAACGGAGTCAAGGGTCCAGAATCTCCATACAGAGTTGGATTGAGGTAAAAGTGGTGTCCTTGGATAGATGGGGACTAGATTGACTTGTAGGAGTTGGAATCGAGTCAATCAGAAGTCGGAGCATAAAGTTATGCGCGTCAGAAGTTCACCCCGGAGTGTTGAAATTGCTGATATGGTATATCAACAGGGGGCGCCGTGGCGAGGGAAGGAAAGCCGCGGCCCCAGTCCAGTTTTTTGAATATGGAGAGTTGTTTGAGATGTCAGGGTTGTGTAGAGTCAGATTTTGAAGTCTTCGAACTTGTTAGGAGGTGTCAGGAGGTAGGATGTTACATTTTCAAAGGAAAAAAATGACTTCACTTTTTTAGGATTAAATTTTAGCCATATTTACAAACTACGCTAGGATAATTACTCCTCCTTATTTGGATTCCACAAGCTTTCCAGTGAAAATATTCAACTGCTGATATTAAGATATTACCATGGATTCAATTACAAATAAAGTATTAAAATGGATTCATATTTATGATATGTGAGTTTTAGTTATATACATATGAAACTTTTAACTTAATTTTACTGCAAAAGAAACTTATTAAACTCTTAGGTGGATCATGGCAAAGTGTGTAGTTGTTCTAAAATTTGTTTCTCTTATGGTTGTCTTTTCATTGAAGGGGTAGGAGGGGGACTAACATATTTAATGACAAAAGGTTGTGGAAACCTCCAAGAACTTGTGACTTGGAAAATTTTCCTATGCATCTAAATCATTTTCATTGTACGTGAAGGAGATTGAGTAGGAAGCCTAGATGAAAAAGTCCAGCAAAAAGGAACTAAGCAAGTTGCTACAAGTTTCATTCCCTCAGGTTCTAGAGGTAAGGTGTCTAATTACCTTATCACTAACTGTTTATTGACACTTTTAGCTTCTTTGTAGATTTAAAATCTGCCTATTCTGTTAGGTCAGTGGTGTTTAGGTCCTAAAGTTTCTAGTCATTATGTGTGAAAAATTTAGGCATAGAAAAAGGCAATATTCCTGTAATGTTAGTATTAAGTTGTGATTTCTCTTGTTATAGTTAAGGAATTGTTGTTTTGTTGAAAGATTATTGGTGGCTAGAATTATATTGTGAATTTTTCGGTATTGTGAAAAGAAGTTGTGATATAATGGAAGATAACTTGTCAACTCTAATTTCCTTTATGTAGTCATGGATCGTAGTTGGATGAATGCCAGACGAACGAGTGACAAATATGAGAATGGGGTGGAAGAGTTTTTGGAATTTGCTAAAAGGAATGTTCCTAATAATAATGGAACGTTTTATTGTCCATGTGTAAAATGTCTGAATGAGAGGTGATTAAGCATTGTGGAAATAAGAGAGCATTTACTTTGTGATAGCTTCAACAAGAGGTATATAGAATGGATATGGCATGGTGAATTAGAAATGCCAAGTGTATCACGATAGGTAGAAGTTGATGTGGATATGGAGGATTGATTAGAGGACATGATTCGTGATGTTGGAGTAGAGGCCTTCGAGCAAATACATGTATATGATCTCTTGTGCAGTGATGCAAAGAAGCCTTTATACCAGGGTGCACTACTTTTACACGGCTGTCAGCGGTGTTAAGATTGGTCAACTTGAAAGTGAGAAATGGGTGGAGCGATAAGAGTTTTATAGAGTTGCTTGAGTTGTTGACAAACATGGTTCCCAAAGATAATGAACTACCAGATCATAACTATGAGGAGAAGAAAATCTTGTGCCCAATGGGTATGGAGTATAAAAAAATTCATGCTTGCCCTAATGATTGCATATTATATAGAAATGAGTATGAAGTGCTGCATGTTTGTCCAAAATGTGGGGCATCATGCTACAAAGTAAAGGAAGATGGTGATGTTAATTGTGATGTGGTTACTAAGGGGCCTGCTGTGAAAGTGTTATGGTATCTTCCAATGATACCAAGATTAAAGCTCTTGTTTGCTAATGCAAAGGATGCAAAGAAGTTGAGATGGCATGTAGAAGAGAGGATATCTGATGGAAATCTCCGACATCCAGCTGATTCTCCTCAATGGAAGACAATTGATCAATTGTTTCCTAAGTTTGGCAATGAGCCAAGAAACATTAGGCTTGGGCTTTGTACAGATGAAATAAACCCATTTGGTAACCTTAGTAGTCAACATAGTTCATGGCCTGTTCTATTGGTAATTTACAACCTACCTCCTTGGTTGTGCATGAAACGCAAGTACATTATGTTGTCTATGATGATTTCAGGTCCAAAACAGCCGGGAAATGACATAGATGTTTACTTGGGACCTTTGATTGAAGACTTGAAAATGTTGTGGGAGGAAGGTATGGAAGTGCTTGATGCATATCAAAAGGAGTTTTTTATTATGCATGCCATCATCTTCTACACAATAAATGACTTTCCATCATATGGAAACTTGTCTGGGTATAGTGTTAAGGGCCATAAAGCATGCCCTATTTGTGAAAAAGGCACATGCTTCCATCAACTTTAGTTTAGAAAGAAGACAGTTTACCTTGTTCACCGAAGATTTCTTAATCAGCACCACCCTTATCGTAGATTAAAAAGAGCTTTCAATGGTATGCAAGAGATTGAAATTGCTCCACAAGCATTAACTACAGAGCAAGTTTATCAATAGGTGAAAGACATTAATGTTATCTTTGGTAAGATGCGAAAGCTTTCAACTGAGAAAAATTTATGGAAAAAAAGGTCTATCTTTTTTTATCTTCCATATTGGCAGAGTCTTGAGGTGAGACATAGTATTGATGTGATGCATGTGGAGAAAAAAATGTATGTGATAGTATTATTGGAACACTTCTCAATATACAGGGCAAGACTAAGGATAGTACGAATGCAAGGGAAGACTTGGTTGAAATAGGAATATAAGTAGAGTTAGCCCCACAAAAAGTAGGCAAGAGGAATTATTTGCCCCCAGCTTGTCATACATTGTCAAAAAATGAGAAAAGAAGTTTTTGTGAATGTTTACATGGTGTCAAAGTGCCCCAAGAGTTTTCTTCAAATGTGAAAAAACTTGTTTCAATGAAAGATATGAAATTAATAGGCTTAAAGTCTCATCATTGCCATATCTTGATGCAACAACTATTACCAGTGGCTATTCGGGACATACTGCCAAAAAAATTAAGGCAAACTATAACCAGACTATGCTTTTTCTTCAATGCCATATGTAGCAAAGTCATTGACCCCTAGAAATTGGATGAATTAGAGAATGATGCTGCTATTATCTTATGTCAACTTGAGATATACTTTCCGCCTTCATTTTTTGACATCATGGTACATTTAATTGTTCATCTAGTAAGGGAGATAAGGATGTATGGCCCTGTCTATTTACGGTGGATGTACCCATTTGAGCGTTACATGAAAATCATAAAAGGGTATGTGAAGAATCCACACCGGCCTGAAGCATCTATTGTTGAAAGATATGTTGCTGAAGAAGCTATTGAGTTTTGTACCGAGTACTTATTCAAAGCAAAAGCTGTTGGACTACCTAAGTCTCGCCATGAGGGAAAAGGTTCAGGTAAGGGTACACGTGGAGTAAGAATGAAGATCATGGGTCGTGAAGAAGTACTACAAGCACATCTATATATATTAAAAAATACTGGTGAAGTTCAGCCTTACTTAGCCGCTCATAAAAGCATTATAAGGGCAACAAACCCTCGGAAGAGTGATAAATGGTTGGTGAACGAGCACAATAGGACTTTCAGATCATGGTTCAATGAACAAGTTATAAAGGAAGATAATGTTTCTGAAATGATAAGATGGTTAGCTGATGGGCCTCAATTTGAGATCGTATGTTGGAGTGGATATGATGTTAATGGGTATTCCTTCTATACAAAAGCTTAGGACAACAAGAGCACTATGCAAAACAGTAGGGTTATGGTAGTAGCTGAATCAATGCATTTTTCTAGTTCTAAAGATAAAAACCCTATATTGGCAGGCATATTTTATTTTGGGGTTATTGAAGACATTTGGGAGGTTGACTACATTAAGTTTAAAGTTCATGTTTTCAAATGTAAGTGAATTGATAATACTAATGGTGTCCGAACAGATCAACTAGGATTTACATTAGTAGATCTTAATAGGATAGGTTATAAGGAGGAGCCCTTTATCATGGCACAACAAGAAAAACAAGTGTTTATGTCACTAATCCATCTGATAAAAGGTCGTCTGTGGTTCTCCAAGGGAAAAGGCTTATTGCTAGTGATGAGAATGATGAATCAAGTTTTGATATTTGTGAAATTCTTCCTTTCTCATCAAGGCTACCATAATTGAATAAAGAAGATGAAGTAGATAATGTACATGCTATGAGAGAGGATCATGAAGAAGGGATATGGGAGAATATCCGAATATGAAAGAATATTAAGATACTAAAGATGATTTTTCAAGGTCTTGTGTACTTATTTTATAGTTTGTTACTTATCTTATTTCATAGTTTAATGATATTTAATTTATCTTATTTCATAAATTGAATTATGTTTGTTACTAATTTTATTTCATAGTTTAATGGTCTTTAATTTATCTTATTTCATAGTTTATGGTATTTAATTTATCTTCTGTCATAGTTTATTATCTTATTGTCTAAACAGGCACATGGAGAATCCCGCTAGTAATGATACTCAGAGCAGGCAAGCTAGTCAATCTACCCATAAAAGGGGTAGACATGGCACGCATTTGAAAGAGCTGACCCTTGGTCATGGTACTAAACAGAGGATAAACATTCAATTTGATCATAGTTGGAATCCAAGAGGGCCTAATAGGAAGAGGTTTAAGAGTTTTGTCGCACTTATGGGACGTAGTAAGGCAAGCATCTTGGTCAACAAATGGGAAGACATCCCTGATATTGTGAAGGATCAGATTTAGAGAAGTATCACAGTATATCACTATTTACTTAAATATCTTTCTAACTACTAATTTTATCGATATCACTAACTTCCTTGTGTGTGTGGGAATTGTAGCTCACCTATGATGTTCCTTTCAATGATAAGTTGAAGACTAAGTTGATACAATATGCAGGGGAGCATTGGAAGGCTTTCAAGACTAGCCTCACCTCTTGATACTTTTTTGGACATTTGAAGGATGGAAATCCTTGCTTAGAGTATCAGTTTCTTGATGAAGAGATGTGGCATTCTTTTTACAAAAAATGAATGGATCCTACATTTGTAGTTAGTAACCAAAGAATATGGAAATGAAATCATTTTATTATTTATTGACTTTTTTTACTTCAACTTACCATTAATTGTTAACAAAAGAAAAGAGAGAAAGCTAAAGAGATACAAGCAAAAAATTTGTACCCCCACATATTGTACCATCTGTCGTTATTTCTCCTCCATGTCTAATCACTCGCCATGAGAAATGGAAGTTAGCTCATATGACAAAGAAAGGAGAGTATGTCTCTGAGGAGGCACGTTTAGTTGTAGCGAAGATTGTAAGTAATTTACTATCAATCAAATGTATTATATTGCTTTAGCAATTCGAGTGCTAAGTATGTTTGTTATTTTGCTTTACAGGATTATCTTCAAGAGCAGTACACCTAGGGAACCTTTACTCCTATTAGAAGAAAGGACATTTTGGCCATTGCTATAGGGAAAGAAGAGCATGGTGGTCGTGTGAGGGGAGTTGGAAGAGGAGTAGGCATTAGGGAGTACTTTGGACCACCTTCATGCCATTGCTGAGGAATGATGTCAAGGGAGAAGATGTAAGATATAGTGTCGAGACAGGTGGCAGCACAGTTGGCAATGCAAATGACAGTTATAAAGGAGGAAATGATGTCCATTTTGGCCACCTAAGCAATGCCTTTACAACACACACCTAACAAGAGGAATGATTCTCTTGTAGTTCATAGTACAAAAGGTAGCTGTATTACTGGTCTAGTGTCAGAGGATCATCCAAGCCAAGATACTAGAGAAGCATGTGAGCTCTATCTAGAGGATCCTCATAGGCATTTAGTTGCTTATGGAAAAATATACAAGTTGGGTCCAACCCTCCACCACCAACAAATCAAAGAAGATCAAGTGCGGGTGTCGGTTGAACGAATTGAAGTTGAGAATGCACCAGTACCATACCCTAATGGTGAGGTTCAAATAGTGGGGCAAGCACTCAAAAATTTTATTCTATGGCCAACAAGATTGGTCTAAGTTGTTCCAGCCAAGGTATGAAAAATGTTATTATTACCTTGTGTTTTTCTCATATTTCAAATTTGATATAGTATATAATTTTTATTAATCATTGCTTACTTAATTATGAAATTGCCTTATCTAAGGAACTTGCTTCAATTCCCTAATCCTAACCCCAGATGGATCCAATGACACGTTTGTGTGTAGCAACAATGAAAATCACAAGTCCTATAAGGATTTTTATGGGTAAAGGGATTGTGGATGATGACAAAGACTATGAATTCTATATTTCCAAGAAAGATTTGATAGAGTTCATGATGAAGGATATGATGAACATATCGATTATCCAATTATGGATTATGTAAGTACATTTTTATTCCTAGATGAATATATAAACATTCAACTCTTCAAACTCATGTTTTTACAATATCATAGGTATCTCCATCGCCTCTGCATCCTAAAGGGAAAAAGTGATAAGTATGGATTTATATGCCCATAACACATTCAACAAATAGGGAATAAGACAGATGAGATAAGAGCTTACATTAGATCTAGGATCTTAGAATGCAAGGATAAATGTTTACTAGCAACGTATCATCATTGGTAAGAAAAATATTGTAATTAATATGATATTATGACTTTATGTAATCCATTCCCTATTTTGTAGGATCCATTGGCAATTGATAGTTTTTTCCCCTCAAAGAGATGTCATCACCTGGTTTTGCTCGTTATGGCATAAACCAAGGAAGGATTTCATGAATATGATTGAAGCGTAAGTGTGTTCATGAAAACATTCATTTATGATATTTATTAGTACATAATATAAGTTTTTACATGTATTTGATTATAGGGCTCTAGATACTGACCAAGTCTTGGGGCTAAGCACCCACATCAGCTAAAGAAGGTCAATTGGGTCTATCCCGAGGTAAGTAGCTTGAATCCAAGCACTTTCTGGAACAACCATTTCCCCTTTCTCATTATGGTCATTCTTTGTTCATTTGTAGATTCGTAGACAAACTATAGATAGCCTAGAGTGTGGATTCTATGTGATGAAACATATGTATGAGATCATCACTTTAGGTGTTGTTGAATCATTTGAAAGTAATTATATTTTACACAAATTAGTTTTATTCTTTTGTGAGTTTTTTTTATGGGCTTTGAATTTACAGACGTTTGACATTAAGGAATGCTTTTCTAATGAGGAAATCAAAGACATTCAAAGGCGTTGGGCAAATTATTTTTAGAGATCACTATGCTTTAAAGGTAAGACCTAGTTATAGTCACTATTCAAGGGTGATTGTTTGCTGTTTTATTTTGAATGTTTGCATTGATTGTATTGAATGCTGAATTTTCAATACTTGTTCCCTTAAATTGCAAGTCTAGCTATACAATATCACAAATTTGAAGAACTAGTGAATTTTTTGAGCTTTTGGTTTGTCCTAATTGTTTTTCTAGTCCTTTTTTCAACTTTTAACTCCCTAGAACCAATGTTGAGGACTCAAGTATTATATGCAATACATACTTCCTATTGATTTGATTGTCTTTCAACCTCTTGAATTGTTACGCATGCTTAACATATGTTTCAATATTGAACTTGAAGATATATATACAACTAGTAACTTTGGTCAATTCATTTCATTCAAGAGTTATGATGTACTAGAATCAGAAAGATGTATAAAATGCTTTCACTTCAATGATTTAATTATATACTACATAATGAATGTGTTGTGAATATATGAATAGTTGTCAGACCAATACCAAGCCAACTACACTATCAATGATAGTATGGGCATGAGTATGATAGGTCTTTGGGTGGGTTTTTGAGTCATTGGCAAATGCAAAGACTAGACATTGGAGAGTTTGGTTTATGTTGTGCGAGAGTATCCTAGCCTCTCAAATGTTCAGAAGTGTGGTTTGTTTTGTAACCCATTTGCTTCTTGTAATTTGCTGTTCTATGTTAGTATATGTACTTTAGGGATTATGACTGTATTTTGTTGTTGTTACTGCTGTAAAGTTTTGAGGTGTAAATCCCTCTAGTTAGAGTAGTATGATACCAAGTTTCCATCACTCTTATTGTCTCAAAATTTATCTTCATTTATGTTCATGTGTTGTTGAATTGTTTACATTGACATTAGATTCGTCGTCAAAAATTTACAACCACGGTGCTTTGAGTTTTTGGCTATGGATCACTTGTACATTGGAAGAGAAACTTATAGGGGTTAGGTAGCCTTGTTTGTTTTGGTTTTCTTTAGTTGCTTATAAAAAAAAGAGTGTTATTGATGATGTTGTAGATGTGATCATATCTTCTTTAAAAGTTGGTTCTGGGAGTTCTATGAGACAAGTCATTTAATCCCCTACAATCTGCGCTTGATTAAAGTTTGATGCCACGTTCATTTTCCTCTTTCACTTTGAATGGTTGGAGTAGTTCTAATTATATCTAATATTGCAATTTGATGGCATGGATGAAAGGTTATTCATTAATAG
Organism: Adenanthera pavonina; assembly: GCA_026686845.1. Taxonomy (NCBI): domain Eukaryota; kingdom Viridiplantae; phylum Streptophyta; class Magnoliopsida; order Fabales; family Fabaceae; genus Adenanthera; species Adenanthera pavonina. The sequence continues at coordinate 19,008,792 of JAIVEN010000005.1, read as the reverse complement.
TATGAATTAAGATTGATTTTTACTAGTAGCAGTGAAGCACTTTGAGTTTTAATCCTTTTGTTTTATCTTTTCATTATGACTTCTTCAATCTCACAATTACAGTACAGAAATTAGTAGTTGATGATTGTCTAAATGTTATAATACTAGTTTTATATATTAGATTGGTTGTCATTGTTGGTGCTGGAAAATGTCTGTGTGGTGTCTCTTTTTTTTTGTAATAGGTAGGATGTATGTAAATTTCATATCAAATTTTATTTAAAAAAAAAATCAACATTCTAAATTGGTTGTATATACAAGAGATCTAGAAAGTATACTTTCTACATCGGTTGTATTATTAACCGATCTAGAATATGAGAATTCTGGAATTTCATTAACACCGCTCTTGATATTCAACTTTCTAGATCGGGGTACTAATACAACTGATCTAGAAAGTTGTTTCTAGATCGGTTTGAAGTCCGATCTAGAAAATTATACTTTCTCTATCGGCTACTTCTACATTAGCATGGAAACCGATCTAAAAAGTCATATTTGTACTAGTGATGTTCTTAAGCTTTTACACTATGGAGAATCCATTTTTGGGGTCAAAATCATGAAATTTCATATCTTAGAACAAAATGTAGTTCGCTGAAATTCACCCAAAAATGAGGAAAAATATTTACTCAATAAAACTTCAAACCACTTGTACTTTCATGTATATCTCACCTATCCTAAGCTTTTCCATGTTTTTATTTTGTCATAGCTCACTTTCTCTGTGTAAGGTTTGCCATGGCTAAACTTATGGAAGCATGGAGGAAGAGGATAACTCCATTAAACTACTTTTAAATACTTGCAAACACAAGTTAGAGACCATGGGAACTTACCCTTGGAATTTTATCTTGATCGTTGCCTTCTTGCTTCCTCTTCTTGTCTTCAAAATTTTGAGCTCTTCCTCTCCTTTCTTGCTTTTATTTCAGACCTCTCTCTCTCTCTCTCTCTCTTTCTCTGGTGCATATGTCGACCAAATGGGAAAGGAGTAAAGAATAATAGTAATAAACACCAATGAATCACTTCTTGTCATTTTCCTCTCTTTTTTCTCAAATACTTCTTAAAGAAGTATTCAGAAATTCATTAAATAATGTATTCCCACTTTTGACCAGCTACTCTATGCATGAAAGGAGGAGAGAATTAGGATTGACTTGTTTAATTACTTTGCTAATCATGTCTTACACTTAATTAACTTGATTACTTTTTGGTCAATTTCTTGCGCTACCCTTCATTAATCAATTGGCTTAATTCCCTCTATGTCCCATCTGCCAATTTAGATGCGATTTAAGGCCAAAATTGTCCAAAAAGTACTTCAATAATTTTTATGGACAAATATGCTCATTACTGATTAATTTTACCCGTACTGGTTGAATACTTTTACCATAACTGTCACTAAATTGGTACAGAATTATTGAAAAATTACTTTTGGACTAAAATCATTTTTTGAACTAAAATATATCTGGATGAGGTCCATTTATTGTCCTTGACCCTATATTACTTTTTTGTAGTCCAAAATAACCTTAAATTGGTATAATACTAACTTTCTGTTCTAAATGCTCATAATAAATTTGTATTAACTTCACTAGCTTCCGAACTTTATTCCATTGAGCTTAGCTCATCAAGAGCTTCATTTTGACTATAAATTTTCATATTTATGAAATTACCCTTAACTTGAGGTAAATTTTTGTCTCTTGAAACTTTTGGGTCATCAGATATAATTTTTCCAAGGCCTATTTGACTTCGCTCCCCTGACTTTTCTTACTTGAGGGACCAAATTGCCAAGTATTTTATTTCTTGGGGTAAAAGTGTAATTTTCTCATTTTTCCGTTTAGCCTAAAAAATAACATCTTTACCCTTCTTCACGCTTAATGGTATCTCTCAGTTTTTCCAATTTCTTATGCATTTTACAATATCAATATTTTTTCCTTGGACTTAAATGCAATATTCACATTTTACTTCTAATTTGAAAAATGATCGTTTTGTCTACAAGCAAGGATAAAAACGTAATTATCTATTCTCTTACTTTTTTTTGGTAATTTTTCTCAAAGACCAATTTTTTTATTATTTCCTTTTACTATTCTCATTAACTTCAAATTGGTTTATCTCTCAACTTAGACCTCCTAGGAATAAAATATTTATACCGTTGAAGTTAGCTCCTAACGAGTTTCCATTCAAGTGGTATATTACATATATTTCAAGGTAAATTTTAGAATAAATTGCTGCTAATGATCTTATGGAAAATTAATTCTAATTAAGGACTAAACATAACTTTTGAAAATTGGATGAGAAATTAATTTCTTCTAAAACTCAAGTATATAACATTTTCGTCTCACTTCATTTCTCATCTTTTATTCATTTTGTAACATCCTATAAAAATAGGAATATTAAACTAGCTATTTTTATGGACTACATGAATAGGATTTTCTGGCCCTACTTAGATTAATTTGTCTCCAAGGATGAGGTCATACTAAACCAAAGCAAAGTAGATGCTATCCTAAAGTGGTAGAGACATAAGAATAGCAGGCTATTATAAACTTTTCATTCAAGACTTTTCTCGAATTTCATTGCTGCTTGCAAGGCTTATTTGAAAAGATAAACCTTTTGCGGGGATATAAATTACGAAGGCAGTTTTAATGAACTAAAGCGCGAGTTAACTACTCCGCCTATGATAACCATATCTAATCCCAAAGAACCCTTTATGCTTTACACAAACGTACGTAAGCTCAAATTAGGTTATGTTCCAATGCAGAATGGTAGAGTGGTAGCTTATGCTTCTAGGCAATTGAAATCTCATAAAAAAAATCCCACTTATGATTTAAAACTTGCGGCTATATTACATGTTCTAAAGACCTAAAGGCATTATCTCTATGGTGGAATCGTAGAAGTGTTTTGTGATACAAGAGTCTTAAGTATTTAGAAGATAAAAAAGAGTTAAATGTGAGGCAAAGACATTTGATGGAATTATTAGAAGATTATGATCATTTTATTAAATATAATTGAGGAAAAGCTAATGTAGTGGCTGTTGCTTTGAGTAGAAAGATTATTCATATGGCCTAATTTTAGTTATATGGTAGTCAATCAAGCATATGCCAATACGATCAAGGAAGATATATATAAAAGAGATTTCAAATATATATATATAATATGTACAACACATGAGTATGCAAATAGAATTTAATCAGTCTACCTCAAGTTAGGCTAAATCTCTATCCATATCTTGTAGATTTAGCAATCCATAGATGCACCTCGTGCAAGGACATTTTTGTAATCATTATTAAATAATTTAAAATTAGTGTAAAATTCCTAGAGAACATATACTCATCGTCCTCTCTATTAGTAATTGATTGGTTGGATCTTGTGAGTGTAAAACGTCAATCATTGTATAACATGATTTAGTATCCCAGATGTCAAAACCAAAAGAAACTATAATTAATTTTAATTAAATTTCAAGATATTAATTGAAAATTTCCAATTTTTCATAAATATTTTTTCAAGTTAAATGTTGAAATATAAGTTCATACATCATGCCTATTTGAATTAGCATTGGACAAAAGTAATTTTTTAAAAATTGATTTGGATTAAAAGTTTTGGTTATCATGATTTTTATTTCGAAACTTTTTTCTGCAATGTAAATTTGAATTGATTTTGTTCGTTCAATCTTCGAAACCAATAGTCTGGCTTCTTGTATCATCTCCTCAAAAGATTCTTTATAAAAGTCAATGATATGCACACTATGACGTGATTAAATCCATAAGAATAATTGTTAATATAAAAAAATATGCTGAAATAACACCAGACCACATGGGAATGAAATACGGAGGAAAGATATCATTGAGTGATTGATTATTTATAGGAATAAGGAGGAAATAGAAGAATGAAGGCAGAAATCATTTACGCGAAGATGCCAATTACTTGAAGTACATTTGAGCTTTAAGACATAAAATGAAAGTGAACAGAAATAGATAAAGCTAACATAGCAAGACAATCAGCAATCCCATTCACACTTTGAAGAATATGCTAATTGCCTCCAAAGTCATATCTATATCTCTGAGTCGACACATCCCTTTCAACGATGAGCTCAATTGCATCTCGAGAATTAATTTCAATCACCACGTGTCCTCAAGCTTGCATCCCAAGGATTCTTCAAGCCAAGGAGGCAAGTCTACAGTTTTGCCACTAATGCATCACTTGTATCAAGTTTATGCATGAATCAAGAAAGAAACCGGTATTCCTCACAGAAGCGGAAGATGAGGCAAAAAATGGAGCTGGAGATAAATGCGTATATCGGGGAATTTGAAAACCATGTCAACACAAAAGGTAAAAGAATTATATAGTGATAATTTGAAAACCATATTGCTAATTTATTAAATTCATTAGAATTAAATATAATTATCACATAAACGTGTATATTTGATAAATATCTAAATATCCTCACAATCATTCTAATCAACATTATAGGATTCATATAATCTTCAACGATTTTTTCAATCAGGCTGGCTTTGTGATTTTTTTTAAATTTATTTCACTTTTTCTTTGACAAGGAACTTTATTTCACTTTTGATATAACTAAATTATCCATCCATTTATCTTTAAGTAATACAACAACATCAATAAATATTTACTATATTTTTTCAACCATGTTGAAGCATTGATAATTTCCAAAAATAATATTATAATCATTCATAAATTTTTTTCCTTTTCATATAAAGGAATGAATACTTTTGGGATCCTTCGCAATGAGCAAGTGCTTAATTTTTTTTTTTAATAAGGCAAATGCTTTCATTACTATGAAGAGACAAGGATATATAATGTCAATATATACAGCACAAGGAAAAACAATTAGAAGCCACTTTTTATCATCCTTCACAATTAACCAAAAGAATGTCAAACGAGAAATCTAAACAACTTAACTATATTCAGCAACAATACCAATTTTTATTATAAATTCACTTTCAGTAATTTATTGTTTCAAACTTGCATAAATCCTGCATCTTGATCTTACCTTCAACTTAATATCTCTAACTCTCTTTGAACTGAGGAAGTTTCATTATTATATAAATGAGTATTTCGTTCCCTCCAAGTATGGTAAATCACTACAGCAAATCATGTATATTACACTTGCCTAAAACAACTATTCCTCTTGAATCATGTAGTTAACCAGCCTCTCCATCTATTAAATTGCTTAGAGATATAATCAATCCCTATCCACTTGCAAACTTCTTCTAGTAGCTCTCTCACCCAATAGCATTGGAAGAATAAATGCTCACCAAAATCAACATCAGTACCACACAATAGACATATCCAATCAGTTATAAGAATATATAGAACACATATTCTAACTTTAGTAAATAATCTTTTTTAGACTGTTAACCACATTATAAAGCATATTTAGGTACTCTATGTAATATCCTAAATTTTTACTAGATATTAAGTAATGTAGAAGATAAAACCAGAGGATATTTTAAAATGCATGTAGAATTACAGAAAATGGAGAGACATAGAACAAGACAAAGAAGGGAAAAAAAGTCATTTTTCCATATTAGAATAGAAAATTAGAAATTATATTTTGACTCCTAGAAATAAGAAATTTATGCATTTAAGTCCTTTAAAGCAAAGAGTTCTATTCACTTTAGTCCTTAGGAAAAATTACAAGGAATGACATGAAATAATTAAAAAATATAAGTTTGCCCCCAGTCAAGGGCAATTTCAGAATTTTTGGAAACTATCAAAATGAAGCTCTCAATGAGCCAGACTCAATGGAATACTCTTTAGAAGCTAATTGAGTTTGAATGGATTAATAATTCAATTTAAGGTCAAAAGTGATTTTTAAAATGAAAAATAGGTTTATGAGCATAAAAGGGTGAAGAGAACAGTATGAGGATCCTCATAGATAAATTTAGGGGTCAAAATAAGGAATTTAGTCTAAAATTAAATTTAGAATAATTTTGTACCAATTAAGTGATAATTACGACAAAATTATTTAATCGGTATGAGTAAAATTTATCTATAAAAGGTTATTTTGGACTAATAAAAATTATGAAACAATTTTTGACCAAAATACCCAATATATGGCATGACCAAGGCTGACTAGGGATAAGAGGGAATTGTTTAATTTTATTTAAGTGGATTTTTGCATTAAAATTAACTAAGTTGGTTAATTTATCTTATATCACTGTTAACTCATTTGATCTCTCTCTTATCCACCTTAGGTTAAGCTTCATAAAACACCTCCTCTCCTTCATTTGGTCAGCTAAAAACAGAAGCAAGAAGAGTGAGAGAGAGCTTGAAAACCAAAGAGAAAAGTAGAAGTTAGAAGGCAAAGATTGAAGAACAAGTTGCAAAGGTAAGCTTCTACCATCCTTATCTTGTATTTTCAAGCTTTTAGCAAAGGTTTTCATGAAGTATTCTCTTCCTCTCTCACCATGGAAGTTTTGGCTATGCATGGTTGGGGAGAGAAAGTGGAGCTTTTATTAAATAAACATAGAGAAATGTATAGATAAGTAACTAGCAGCATGATTTCATGAGTTGGTGCAAGTTTTATAAAATAATTTTTTTTTTAAATTTTTCCTCCATTTTTGGTCAGACTAGGGTTTAGGATAGGAAGGGAATTTCAAAATTGTAACCCCCAAAATGAATTTCTCAAGTCTAAAATAGGTAGATACATGTAATATTTCTATTTTTATTGGATGTTATAAAATGCACAAAGAGATGGGAGGGGAAGTGAGATGGAGAAGTTACCTACTCAGTCTCTAGATAGAATTAATTTCTCATATTATTTTTTTTAGAAAAAGTTATGTTTGGTCCTTAATTGGAATTAATTATTCATAAGGTTCTGAGTAGAAATTAATTCTAGAACTTATCCCGGAAGTTGTGTAATATACCATTTGAATGAAAGTTTGTTTCAAACTGAGTGCAACAGTATAAGTATTGTATTCTCAGGAGGTCCAAATTGAGAGATAGATCAATTTGAAATTAATATGAATAGTACCAAAAGAAATAATAAGAAATTGGTCATTAGAAAAAATTACTAGAAAATACCCGAAAGAATAGGTAATTATGTTTTTAACACAACCTAGGGGCAGAAAAATTATTCTCTAGATTAGAAGTAAAATGTGAAAATTTCATTTAAGTCCAGGGGAAAAAATATTGATATCATAAAATATACAGATAATTAGTGAAAACAAAAATACAAAAAGAAATAGAAAATGATAAAATGAGCATTTTTCCATGTTAGAAGAAAAATAATAAAATTGTATTTTGGTATCAAAGAATAAAAATATTTGCATTCACGTGGCAACTAAGTGAAAATAATGTTGAGAAAAATTACATCTAATGGCTCAAAAGTTTTAAAAATTATAAATTATCCCGTACAAGGGTATTTTTGGAAATATAAAAAGTTATAATCGAAGTGAAGCTCTAAATGAGTTAAGCCCAATAGAATAATATTTGGAATTTAATGAGATTAATATAATATTTATTAGGTATTAAAATTTTATTATTAATATTTTACCCCATAAAAGTTATTTTAGACTGCAAAAAAAGCAGTACCAAGTCAAAGATAGTGAATAGACCTTACCCAAATATAATTTGAGCTAACATTTTGATTTAAGTCTAAAAAGTAATTTTTTTGGATAATCCTGTACTAATTTAATAACAATTATGATAAATGTATTTAATCGGTACGAGTAAATTTAATCAATAAAGGGTATTCTAATCAATTAATATTTGTGAAGCAGTTTTTGGCCCAAAAATCTAGTAAATGATGTGTTGTACAGCTTCAAAATGTGGAGGGAATTTATTTAATTGATTTTTGGCCTCTAAGAAGGGTGCTTTTTGTCCCAAAAAGTAATTGTGATTAAGTGAGTGATTAGCAAGTTAATTAAGTCATTTAATTACTCCCATTTCAGGGGCGTGTAGCTGCTGCCCATGTGAGGAAAATTTCATTATTGAATTGATTTTATGAATACTTCTTTAAGAAGTATTTGAAAAAAAACAAAGAAAGAAAGGATGGCATAAGATGATTGGATCATACTTTATGATTGTCTCCTCCTTGCCTCCTCTCTTGACCAACACTTACACTTGAGAAAGAGAGCAAGAGTGGTATAAAATTAAGAAAGAAAGGCAGCCAAGAACGTGAAAGAAGAGAGGAAAAAAGAAGAGAGAAATGACTTTTCTATATGGGATTCTATAATTATGCATGTTTATGTTGCTTTAAACCCTCATATCATGCAATGTATGAAATTGGAACAATGAATGTTGAAGAATTATGATTATAAGAGATATGGCATGATTATACTAAAGATAACCAAGAGCAGTTTGAATAGAGTTGCTCTGTTCGAAATAGGTCCACTAGTTATAAGTAATTGATATGACCTAAAAGCAGATGGGTCAAGCTTTCCATAGAGTCAAAGAACACCTAAATTTAATAAGTGTATAATTTATGGTGAATTTTAGAAGTTAACGGTCAAAACTGGTTAGAGTAAGAAAAACTGGATCTTTTATTATGAATACTAGAAATTTCAAAAAGCCTTATAAAATCATATAGAGCTTAAAAAATTTAGTGATTTGCATTTATGGAAAGCTCTAAGTTTCACAAAACAAATGCCACTAGTTTAAAAGCATTTGAAACTACAAAGAAAGAGTCATTTAATTTCTCCTCAAACTGTTCTAGTGGAAGTAATGTTCTGAACCTCAATTGTTTATGTCAATACCATGCCCCCCTGTACAAGTTGAAAATGTACAAGAAATTTTTTTTTATAAAGTAGACATATAGGGCTTTCCAATGACATAAAGAATTTATGAATTGGCTTCGGGTAAAGTATAATACCATATAAGACCAAGTTATGGCCATGTATACACTTAATGGCTCATTTTGCTCAGTTGAAGATGTAAATAGTGCTTCTAGCTCTTGTATGATAAACACAGCATGATTTGGGTATTTTTGTGTTTAATATATGGGTGTTATATATGATGGAAACTAGACAAAAGGAGCTTTAAGATAGTATAAAGAGAACTTAATTTGGACATCTATATGATTTTATATAAATTTTCAAATTGGGTCTAGAAATCAGGAATTTTAGAAAATGAACAAATGAATAGTAGTTATTTTCGAAATTTACGGTATCAATTTGGCCTAATCAATACTCTAGTTCATATTTTTTCAATGTAGATAATGTTTTTAGGCTTGAATCATTTGCATATGATTTTTGTAAAATTAATTATAAATTTATGAAATTCACCTAGTAAAATGAGATTTACCAAATGAATGGTGTCCAATTTATGAAAAATTTTACTATAGCATTTTAAGTAATTCAAGATACCAAATGGTCGTAAATGGACATAATTATGATTGAATACATGGTAATTGAGCCTAAAGATCCAAGTGTTATACTATATATCTAGACTAAACCATGTTATCATACCTGAATTTCTCATGTTCACATTGAAGCTATTTATATCCACTACTGATAGTATACATGCAACTAGGAGTAGCCACCCATCTTCCATCTTCATACCATTGCGCAAATTTCAATTTTACCTTGTTCAATCTTTTCCAATGCCAACCTGTTTCACTAGGATTAGTATAACTCTAAAAACCCGCTCCTCTTAAATAAAATTATCTGCTTTTGAGACAATATCCCAAATTTGTTTAGCAATCGCTACCTCATTTGAAACATCACACTTTTTAATATTGCAAGGATTTAATGTATCAGAAGATAATTTAATGAGATTTCAAAGGAGAGTTTATGTACCACCAATAGCAGAGTTAAGAGAAAAGGTTTTGACAGAGGCTTATCAGAGTAAATATACTATTTATCCAGGTATAATAAAAATGTATCATGATTTAAAGAAATTGTTTGGGTGGCCTGGTATGAAAAGGGATATTACTCAATATGTGTTTAGATGCTTGGTGTGTCAAAGAGTAAAAATAAAGCACCAGAGCCTGCTGGATTGTTACATCCACTAGAGATTCTAGAATGGAAATGAGATAGTATTTCAATGGATTTTATAAGGGGATTACCTAGAACATCATCGGAATATGATGTTGTCTGGGTAATAGTGAATATGCTAATGAAGTCAGCACATTTCTTAGCCATGAAGTCAACATATACACTGGACAGATTGGTACAATTGTATTTAAAAGAGATAGTAAGATTACATAGAGTCTAAGCAGTATCATATCAGATCGAGATCCAAGATTTGCCTCAAACTCCTAGAGATCATTGCAGCAAGCCTTAGGTACTAAACTAAGATTCACTATAACATATCACCCCCAGACATATGGACAAACTGAAAGGACATTTCAGATATTAAAGGATATGCTAAGGGCTTGTGTGCTAGAAATGAAAGGAAATTGGGATGTATATCTACCTTTGGCAAAATTCACCTATAATAATATTCTTGTATTCAGATGGCAACTTATGAAGTATTATATGTAGGTCCCTATGTTGTTGAACGGAATTGAGTGAAAGGCAACTGATAGGTCATAAAATCGCAAACTAGACTTCCAAGCAGATTGAAATGATAAAGAAAAACCTACTTTTGGCTCAAAGTAGACAAAAGAGTTATGTAGATCAAAGAAGAAAGTCATTGGAATTTGAAATATAAGACCATGTATTTCTTAAAGTATCTTCTACAACTGAAGTTGGCCGATTTCTCAAAATGAAAAAGCTTAGTCCCAAGTATATTGGACCTTTCGAAATCCTTTCAAAAGCCAAACTTGTAATTTACTAGTTAGCCCTACCAACAAATCTAAACCAAATTCATAGTGTCTTTATGTCTCTAAACTAAAGAAATATTAGCCAAACCTTTCACATATTATAGAACATGAATGTATTTACTTATAAGATAATCTTTGCTTTAATATATTATTTGAAAGAATACTAGATTATCAAATCAAACAGCTAAGGGACAAAGACATTCCTCTAGTGAAGGTGGTATGGAAAGACTTATCTACAGAAGAAGCAACCTAGAAGATGGAGTCAGACATGTGATATAAGTATCCAATACTATTTATATAAGGTATGTTTTAAAATTTCGAGGAGGAAATTAATTTTAAGGGGGGTAGAAATGTAATATCCCAAAATTTTACTGGATACCAATTAATGAAAGAGTAAGAAATAAGTGATAACATGAAATATACGGGAAATTCAAAAAAATGGATAGACACCGTTTTACATGAAATAGGGCAAAAAGGTCATTTTTTCTGCTTAGACAGAAAAATGAGCAACTTATATTTGTACCCCTAAAGAATTATACAAATGACATCCATGTCCCTAAAATTATAAAATTAACGTGAAGAAGAAGTTAAAAAGCCCTTGGGGACAATTACACCTAATTAGCCAAAGTTTTAGAAATTATATTTTAACTCCGGGTCAGGGCTGTGACATCCGGGCGCTGATGAGGGCAGGGAGTAATCGCCAGTGCAAGAAAAGTAAGGGTCAAATAAAGTGATAAGGCACAGACAAGAAGTGGCTTCTGGCAGGCTTCTAAGCGGGAGGGGCATATGAATGAATTGAATGCATACCGGAATGAGAGAGATCCAGAGACTGTATAGGTATGGGACTATATAGTTAAAGGATAACTTAAAGGAATTGATAGGTACTACCTATACCAACAAGGTGTACCTACCTTTTCGGTAGCCTATCCCTTAAGAACTCCTCAGTTAAACGTGCTTGACCTGGAGCAATTATGGGATAGGTGACCTCCTGGGAAGGAGGTGTGTGAGTGAGGACAAAGCACATCGAAAAAGCTTGTATTGGTATGTGGGGACAGTCGTCAATCCGAAATAGCAGTCGCACATTACAAGGGCAATTTTATAAATGTGCAAAATTACTATCAAAACGAAGCCCCCAACGAGAGAAAGTCCAATGGTATATGGCACTAAGCATTAATGTTCAAGGATAAAGAAATAATCAGTGTCAAGTGTCCAAAAATAACTTAATACCGATAAAGTAAATTATGGGCCTTACCGATGATTAAAGGATAACCAGGATAGGATATAGGCCATACACAGATACCATTTGGGACAGGATAATTAAGAAAATATAAAAGTAAATTTAGAATAGTCCTGTAGATGCTAATTTACTACAAAAAGTAGTTTTATCGATACGGTTAAAAGTTACCCGGTTTAGGATATATCTGGACTAGGAAAATTGAGTAATTTTGGACACTTGAAACTCACTTATTAGTGACATTTGGGGAAGCTTGGATAGTATAAGTGTTTGGAGAAGACTTCCTTATGAAGTAGTTTGTTTTTAGCCAAAAAGTAATTTTAGTTTGGTTAAGTGTTTAACTATGATTAAGTTATGTCATTAACCACTTAATCACTCATTATCCACTTCGTTCTGCACCAGTTCTAGCAGCAAGAAACAAAAGAGAAAATGCAAAGAAAGAAGAGAAAAATTAGAGACAAAAGAAGAAGAAATCCAAGGGAAATTGAAAGCCCAACTTGTGGTAAGTAGTTATTCCATCTTCAAGCTTGCTATTTATGGTATTTGAAGCATGAAACATGGATTAGTTTTTCATCCTCCTTATCTTAGGCTTTTGGCCAAATTAAGATTAAGCAAGAAAATGAGTTTTTTCAACCATAAATTATAGGGGAAATGCTAGAACGCTCATTTAAAGCTTGAATATGGAAGTAGTTTGTTGTCTAATGCAGTGCAATTTTCCTCCTATTTTCATGATTTTCATCCAGAATGGGGTTCCTATTTAGAGTTGGAATTTTAATTTTTTGACCCTGAAAATAGATATCTTGGGTCCAACTTAGTCAAGTGCAACTATTGGATTCAAAAAAAACTCAAAGAAAAGCTAAGTGAAAAAGTTTAGGTTTAATGTGTATGGCATTGTGTAATTCTGGAAATCAGTGGCTAAGGTAGTTAAAAGTTGATATGGTTAGGTTCAAGGAAGTGCTGGAAGGCCCAAGAAGTGATGTGCTAACTGTGAGAACCTTTGGAATACTCAAAGGTAGTTAATTCTCTTTACTAGCATCACATTATCATTATTGTTTCTTTTATACTTGACACTATGGTATATATATGAAATGTTTATTTGTGATATTTCTATACTGTTGGCTGAGTTGTATGAGGGGTTTTGAGCCCCAAGATGTCCATTTTGTAAAATAAAATTCTACCAAAATTTTTATAAAATTTATATGTCCAAATGTGCCTATGTGATGAATTAAAATTTTTGTGATGTTTTTATGAAAAATCTGATGATATGATGGCATCTATGGGATTTATCTATTTAGATTCTTTGAATCTCACCCTCCCACATATTAACCATGATTAGGTAGCAACAATGGCAAGATCTCCAATGAAGAGAAAGGAAAGGAGGAAGAATTTGGTCATTAACATGATATTGCTCTCAATGGCAATGAATTTAGAGTTTTTGTGTAAATTTGTAAATGTGATATTAAATCTGTTTCTTCAAGTTTTTATGTTGCTTTTGGTCTTAGTGATAGTATGGTATGATATGAAGATGAAATATGGCCATGTAGACGTTTTTTAGCTTTTGTTTGGCAAGGTACTAGGATGTAAAAGGTTATTCTGACCACTAAAAAGTAAACCCATCATTGTTTGTACTTTTTGTAATGTAAAGTATAAATGTTGTATATAATTAGAAAGTAGATAGAAAGGGCTTTCATATGGTCCAAAGATCACTCAATTTGGATGAGTGTGCGAATTATAGTGAATTTTCAAAGTTAGCCCAAAACACTGGATTTTAAAAAATTGACCATATGAACAGTGAAACTTGCTATTTTTAGAGACGTGAATCTCTTGCATTTGATTTTTATTGAATTTGTTATGATTTTCCAAAGTTCGTTCGAGAAAAGGAATTTGAATAATGAATAGTACCATATTTCGGAAAATTTTATTATATTATTTTATGTGATTCAAACTTTTAATTAAGTACAATTGGACTCTAATGAGGTCAAATATATGGGAAAATGATCCTAAATTAAGGTGTTACATAAGTAAATAAGAAATATGTTGACAGAGGTAGAAGAAGAAGAAAATGATAACTTACAAGAGCATAAGAGTAGTATAGAGATGGGAGGAAGAATGTATGAAAAATAATGGGAAGATACTGGGGAGGGAAGTTAATATCTAAGAATTAGGATAAATTAGTTGTGGTTTATTTTTCCTTAATGGCATTTTAAAATCCCCACAAAATGCTAAAATTTTAAATGAAGTGCAAAATTTCACTTTTGCAAATAAATCGTGGCATTTGTCTACTTTGATTGCACTTTTAAAATGCCACTATAGCTACTTTTGTGACATTTCTAGAAATCTAAAATGGCCACTGAAGATGCTTTAGTTCTTTAGAGGCATTTATTATAAATGCCATGAAAGTAACTTTAGTGGCATTTATAAAAAATGCCACCAAGGCACCTTTAGTATTGCTTACTGGTATAAAAAAAAATCTTTAGTATTACTTACTTAAAAAAAATGTCACTAACTCTAGTTTAAGCCTACTATACTAATGTTATACCATCCTTCTGTGACATTTTCTCTATCTCTTACCAAAATTTTTGTTTTTTATTTTTTTCTAAAATTAGTGTTATGAAGTTATACTAATTAAGAAATCATTGTAATAAATTTTAAATTAAAATTTAAAAATATCTCAAATTAAAAGAATATAATTTATTTTATAATAGATTACAATATTTAAATTGATAATAAATGCAAATTTAATTTATAGTAACACACAAATGAAAGGGGGGAGGGGGTGTTTCTATTTATAGAAGATAGAGGGTGCTATCAATAGTGGCAATTGTCTCAAAACATGCCACCATTGGTGGTGGCGTTTCTTGAGATGCCACCAATGGTGGCGTTTTTCATAAGAATACACCACCAATTGTGGTGTAGAAGATGCTAGCAATGCTGTCAATTACTGTTTTATGTTGGCATTTAAATTTTAAATTACCAACACTGCTAGCAACTAACAATAAGACACCACTAAATTTTCTTTTAATGGTGTTTCTCAAAAACACCTCTAAAAAGGTGCCACCAAGACTAGCTTTTTTTGTAGTGACTTTTTGACTCTTTTATCCTTGGAACATCATTTTCTCTATCCTTGTACTTAATATATCTTTGAGTTAAGTATAATGTTGATAATCCAATTTTTTCACTTCAATATTCACTCTTCTTTTTCTTGGATAATCACACGTTAAAGAAATTTGACTTACAAACCAAGTATTGGATTCAATTATACATTTATCAATATGCATATGGAACATTTTATTTATAAGTCATGTAAAATATATTTGTTCCATATTTCTACTATATTTGTCATTATCAAAATTTATATCATAAACCCTTAGGTCTAACAAGTTATTCTTTGTGTGAGATAGCACTATATATACATATTGCATAAATTAGCCATATTTTGTGTTCTCTTCTTTAGCTCACAATCACTTTTATTATTCTTCCTATTGGAAATTGTGCTCTAGGCCAATTGTTTGGATGCAAACATTATCGTTGTTAAAAGATTTGTTGTCATGTCTATTGTTTGTATGTTTTCTTTATAATATGATCCATGAATAATTATAACTATTCTAAATATGCCTATTCGATCATCATTGTGGAAATATAAATCAAAATCATAGGCAAATTGTTAAAGACTAAAGTGCTAGACTGACAACCTATGAGATATCTACATAGATCAGGTCATCAGTACATCTCATATATAGTTGTGTCATTTACCCTCAGACTTGAGATCTCTGTAGATTCCTACATAAGGAACACTGTATCTTGGGATGATCAAAAGTAACTCTTTTGTTATGAATGCTAGATTCCCAAGATGGGAGGTGAATTGGGAAATTCAAAATTTTTCTGTAAAAACACAATATAACAGTGAAAGTAAAAGTTTGTAGGAAAAACAAAGTATGATGAAATGAATATATATAAAAGATAAGAGAAGAGAAGACTCAATGAGTTACTCTGATTCAGTCTAATTCACTTGACCTACATCCAGTCCTCAAGTTACCACTTGAGATTTTCCACTATTAGCAAGAATTCAATAGGCTCCTTATAATGTCATAGTATAATGTTCATGCTCTGTTATAAGAACACGAAAAATTTCTCTCAACACTCTTACAAGTGTTTCCTAAATCCCTTTGTAAATTCCCCCACAAATAATCTTTCTTCCAAATGAAGAAAAGATTTTAGACAGAAGTAAATACTCTCTTGAATAGAGTAGATATTAAAATTATGGCACAATAAATGTGGTGTGTAGTTGAAAAAGCTTTGACTAAGAAATTTAGTAGAGTTTTTGCAATAATAAACTTAAATTTGTTACTCACAACGTCAAATGAAGTTCTATTTATATATTTGTGACTTAACTAGTCATTAGACACAAAATTTAGCCATTAGAGAAATTAAACAATGGTTACTCTGTAAAAATAATTGTTTACCAACTACATTTAATGTGTCTTACACACAAAATTTCAAATTTTAGGGCTTCAACATATGAATTTCACAGAGACAAAAAGTTAAGGACTTTAACATTAAGCTTCAAAATTTGTCTATTACAATGTGACATTTGAATTTCGAGTTTGCCAAAGATAATCCATGTTAGTTCATACAAATTTTCATTTTGGAAGTACGTCTGATGTGATTAAATAATTGTCTAATATTTTCACATAATATTTCGAAATTCAAATTTCAAAAGCTAAAATTCGTTTATTAGAGGCATATTCAACATGACACAAAAGTTCTTCTCTATTAAGTTCAAATAATGAACTACAAAGTTCGTCTATTAGAAACATGCTCTAATGAGCTCACAAGTTTTCACTTCAAAATTCGCACTTTGAGGCATAAAGTTCATCTATCAGAGGAAGTGACTATGAACTTACTTTAGACTTCACTAACATTTGAATTTTGACCAAGTGTCATTCAAATTTTGTACACTTTCACCAACCATGTTTAGCCCAAAATTTGAATTTTAGAATCAAAATTTATCTATCAAAGATAAAACCTTTGTAACTTCAAATTTTACTAAGTGAAGTGTGAATTTTGCACAAAATAAACATGAATCAAACACCAAAATTCATTTGCTAGCTAATATTTTACAATTCTAACATATGCTAACATTTAATAATATTGAAGTAACTCATTTAAACACTGTGGTAATTTAAATAAGTATGATTAAAAGTTTTTTACTAAGTGGGTATAGTGAGAAATCCTAAAAGCTAAATCTTCACTTATTTTTCACTGGATTTCCTTCCTTTATCCTTTCATACACTTTTGATATTCTCCTTCCAAGCTCTAGTTATTTGGAATAATCAAAACTTCTCATTCAACATTCTCCTCCTTTTTGATGATGACAAAACAACTTACAAACTGGATTACTACTTGAATTTGCTTTCAAGAGCTCCTCGTTAACATATGCATTAAAATTTGAATTTGACATATAAGTATGACACATGTATCAGAGTAGAAGTTTTAGGAGAATAGAAAGGAAATGTTGTAACATATTTCATTGATGCAAACATGTTTAGTACAAAGATTCAAACAACTTCAAACAAGTACATTGATCATTTAAAAAGAAACAAATCACAAAGTCATAACATCCTACAAAGTCCTAAAAAAAATGTCTAAGCTATAAAGTTCTGCAACTTGTCATTCTTTTATGACCTTGAGCTTAATCCTCTTTCCATATGTTTTACTCGATTGCCTAGTAGTTCCAGATTCTCCAGTTTGTCCAATTTCCTTCTCCTTCATTTAGGTATCATTAGGAGCAGAAGCAGGTATAGAAGGAGGATGTACTTGAGCCGTAAGAATGACATGAAAAGGAACTGGTACAAAGGACACTAAAGGAGTACCTAAGGAAGATCTTCATTAAACCCTGAAGATAACTCCTAGGCTTTCTCAAATATGTTGGTCAACCTAGCCCATTATTCTACTGTGAGTCAATGTCGAGAAGATGGAGGTTGAGGAGTACGAAGAGGAAACATCTCATCTAGCCTCTACTTTTGAGCTTGCCCTGGAGCATTATGTGCAATAGCAACAATATCAATATAGGGCACGATTCCCCTTTCCTCATTGAGAAAGGCTTGAACAACTAGAGTAGCTATGAGATCTACTACAAGCTTCTCCATCTGCTTTTTCTCTTAGGTAGAAAGAATTGATTATTGAGTAGTTTCCTCCATCATTGGCTCATAAGAGCTCTCCACATGAGTGGCTATAGCTTCCTCCATATCATAGTCTAGAGAAGGACCAAGGCTAGTACCATTACTAGAGCCTTGAGGAGTGATAGCAGTAACAGCAACATTAACATAAGAATGACCTTCTTCAAAAAGACTTGAAACATACAGGGGAGCAAACTTGTGAGGATTAGTGAAACCATGCTAAAGTGATGCTGATGTAGTGGGAAGTGAGGTTCGAAGGTCATTATAGGCATAGCAACCACTTTAAGGTTTTTAGCTAAGTCAATTATTTGGGCTTGCAAGTTTGCAAATTTGGCATCCTGTTCATCCCTAACACTCATCATCATCTCAGATAAACAGTCATAAAGCTCGAGTATGGTATTAGGTTTGGCCAAGGTGGATAAGATGGAGTTCAGGTAATTAGGTAGGCCATGATTCAGGTTAAGTGGTTGATGTAGCCTTAGAAGTAGGTTCCTATTGTTGTTGTGGCTCTCCCCTATCACAAAAGAGATCTTTAGATTTGCTAGCTCCCTTTCCAACCTTTCTACCCTCATCTTTTTCTATGCCCATTCTCATAAGTTCTTCTTCTGAGTTTAGGTAATTGGGTAGGTTGAATTAGGTGGGCTGTAATTCAGGATAAGTGGTTGATGTAGCCTCAAAAGTAGCTTCCTGTTGTTGTTGTTGTGGCTCTCCCCCCATCATAAAAGAGATCTTTAGATTTACTAGCTCCCGCAACCTTTCTACCCTCGTCTCTTTCTATGCCCATTCTCATCAGTTCTTCTTCTGAGTTCAAGTAATTGGGTAGGCTGAGATTAGGTAGGCTATAATTTAGGTTAGGTGGTGAAGTAGCCTTAGAAGTAGCTTCTTGTTGTTGTTGTGGCTCTCCCCCATCATAAAAGAGATCTTTAGATTTGCCAACTGCCTTTCCAACCTTTCTACCCTCCTCTCTTTCTATGCCTATTCTCATAAGTTCTTCTTCTTTGAATTCCTTAGTAGGCTTTCCTTGGCCTTTCTCCAAGTGTTGGATCTTGGTATACTTGAGGAGCTTGGTAATAATTAATGCATAGGGCAGTGTAGAGTCTTTCCTTTGATTTCTAGCCTTGATTATCTTATGAAAAATGATGTTCCCAAGGTTGAGCTCTTTCCTTTGGATCAATTCTATATTCACATGAGCTTCAGCTCTAATAATCATATTGAAGCTACCTCCCTTGTTGAAGAGTGCATTTAGAATCGTGCTTTCCTTGTAGTTTAGATATTCTCTACCCTCTTCATCTGCTTCATCTTCTTCATCCATGTACTTGGTGGTAGAAATATTAACTTTGAATCCATTATCTAGGAACCTCCAGAATATCATTAAGGTTCTCATCAGTCAGCCACAAATTCCTATACCTAAGAGTCACTTGGTGTTTTTTCTTCTTGTTGTTGAACTTTAAGGAGGCATACTAAGTTTGGATCACTTCATCATCATATCTTTCTTCATGCTTTAGATGGTTTTTGTAACTTCTCATCCAGAATGTAGCATCAAAATTATTTGAGATGAGAAATTGTTCTAGATTTGTACAGTGAGGAGTGATTACCTTCTTTGTAGCAAATTTCATTGTGAACTCCTTCAAAATGAGCTCAAAACTGCAAAGAGGCTCTGTGTCATTTGTAACTCCTCAAACTCTATACTTGATATAGGAGTAGCAGGGATAAGCTTATTCGATTCTACCTTTGATGGTATTTTCTACTTCTTTAAAGGTGTTCCTTTGCTTGATTTGGCTTTTCTTTTCTGAGTAACACCTTCTTTAGAGGCATACTGAGACTTGGTTGACCTTTTACGCCTTCCTTGTTTAGCACCAACATTTGCATTCTTTACTCTAGCCATTTCTGAGAGAAATTTACTTTAAGAAATGCACCGATGGTGTTTGTAAGGCTCAGGTTAGACTTAAATCAGGGGAAAAAGGAGTTTGGTGAAAGGAATTTGAGAATGGTTGAGAGGAAATAGGAGTTACATCGGTTGAAATACAAATAGGGTTGTATCTGTTCAACTTCTGAACCTCTGAGTCCTCTTTTGTAACCGGTTGACAAATGAATTTTAGGGGCCAAAATTTGAATATCAAGCAATCACATTTCCCACAAAGTATAAGGAAGCTATCTTGACAGATGAATGTTCAACCTTGAAGTTTGACTATCAGAGACTTACTTCTCAGACAATATCTCAAAATTCAAATTTTAGCCTTCAAATACAACTGACAGAGACTCAAACACACATAGAAGCTTTAATAGATGAACTTTGTGTGCACAAAGTTTGAGTTTGAAAGTCTCAATAGAAGGCATACATACACATGATGTTCAACAGACAAATGTTAGGTTTCAAAGTTTGAATTTCAAGACTTTATGAAGAAGTGTCTAAAATGTGAATATCAAATCATCTTGTATACGCACAAACAGAGCATATACATATACCAACAATCAAAATTCAAATTTCAAGAAGTCAATAGATGAATTTCAAGCAAGCTGAAACACATGCATGGCACATAAAGCACTGAAAATTGACTATTAAATGGTCAAAGTTCAAATTTTGAACAAGCAAAATCACTCAATAAGCCAGATAAACTATGGAAGTTCATCTATTTGCAATTAAAATGTGATTGTTAAAGAATAGAACTTACAAACAGATGCACAAAATTCAAATTTCCATTTTTCTTCAAAAAATATTGCTTGTCCAAGTATGAGATACTCCATTATCTAATTTATTATCACATAAGCTCATAAAGAGTACCTGCAAAACATCTTATACATACTCCACTGCCTAAGTTAGTATATGATATAATAACGGCTAAAAAATAAAAAGATTAAGATAGACACTTACAATCATGGGGATTTACCATTCCCAATTCTCTTCTTACGAAGTTGAACCTATTTTTCAGAAATAGGCTTGATGAAGATGTTAGCTAGTTGATTTTTTGTTGGAAGATACTCTAGGACTACATCTCCTCTTTGAACATGTTCTCTAATGAAGTGATGTTTAATCTCTATATGTTTGGTTCTAGAGTGCATTATTGGATTCTTTGTGATATTGATAGCACTGGAGTTATCACACTTAATAGAAACTTGATGTAGATTAACTCCAATGTCTTTCAGTTATTGTTCATCTAAAGAATTTGTACATAGCAACTTCCAGTAGCAACATATTCAGCTTTAACAGTGGACAGAGCTATACTATTTTGCTTTTTATTTAACCATGATACCAACGATCCACCAAATAGTTGGCAAGTTCTACTTGTACTTTTTCAATTAATTTTGTATCTAGTAAAGTCAGCATCAGTATATCAGAGCAGCTCTTCTCCACCTTGTTGTGGATACCATAAACCTATCTAAGAGGTCCCTTTTGAGATATATGAATATCCTTTTTACTGCTGTTGTATGTGATTCCTTGGGACATGCTTGAAATCTTGCACACATGCACACAATGAGCATTATATTTGGTCTGCTAGCCGTGAGATATAATAGAGATCCTATCATGCCTCTGTATTTAGTGATGTCAAATGACTTTCCTTCTACATCCATATCAAGCTTTGTTGAAGTACTCATTGAGGTGCCAATTGTCTTTGCATTTTCTGTCCCAAACTTCTTGAGAAGCTCTTTCACATATTTTGTTTGATAGAGAAAGATTTCATCATTGTATTGCTTGATTTGTAGTTCTAAGAAGAATGCCAATTCTCCCATCATTGATATTTCAAATTCTCCCTACATTAACTTAGCAAAATTCTTGCACAAATTTTTATTAATATCACTAAATATAATATCATCAACATAAATTTGAACAATGAGTAAATTTGAATTAACCATCTTATTGAAAAGAGTAGTGTCTACTTTTCCACATGTGAACCCTTTTTCAGTTAAGAAGTTGCTTAGTCTTTCATACCAAGCTCTAGGAGCTTGCTTTAACCTATATAATGCTTTCTTTAGTTTATAGATATGATTGGGCTTTGTTCAGTCCTTAAAACCTGGAGGTTGTTCAACATAAACTTATTTCATGATATAGCCATTAAGAAAAGCACTTTTAATATACATTTGGTAAAGCTTGACACCTTTTATGCAAGCATAGGCTAGAAATATCCTTATTGCTTCCAATCTTGCAACTTCATAGTCTATGCCTTCTTACTAATTATAACATTTAGCTACCAATTTGACTTTTTTCTTGTGATTACACTAGATTCATCATGCTTATTTCTAAATACTCATTTGGTTCCAATGACCAAATGATCATTAGGCCTAGACATACTAAGTCTCTAACCTAATTCCTCTAGAACTGATTAAGTTCCTTTTGCATTGCATTAATCTAATATTCATCACTTAATGCTTCTTCAATACAATTAGGTTCAATTTGAGAAATGAATGTAGAATGATTTATGTGTTTCCTAAGTTGCCTTCTTGTTTTAACATTCTCTTGAACATCCTTAATCACTTGATCAATAGGATGACTCTTTTAATATCTCCAAGCTCTAGATAGTTCTTAAGAAATTTCTTCATTATATCTCCAAGCTTTAGGTGGTTCTTAAGAAATTTCTTCATTATCTTCAAATTCATGATCTTTCTTCTAAATATCTTCCTCTACAGCAGTAGATTCTGATATTTTTGGAGGTTCAGTTTTATCTTCCTTAGAGAGGTTTATCTTTTTAAAACAAGAAATTACCTTCTCTTCACCTAAGTTAGGTTTAAGAAGAGTCTCATTTTGAATAAATATTATATGCATAAATTCTTCTATAGTTTTAGACTTCTTATTAAATACTCTATATGCTTTACTTCTATTTAAATAGTTAAAAAATATACCTTCATTTGATTTGGCATCAAACTTACCTAAATTATTTTTGCCATTATTGTGGATGTAGTAAGTGTATAAAAAAACATGAAGATAACAAAGGTTGGACTTCTTTCCCTTATATAGCTCATATGGATTTTTGCCAAGAATGGGTCTAATGTAAGCTCTGCTCATTATGTAGCATATTGTACTTAGTACATCATGCCAAAAGTATTTTCATAGTCCTTTCTCATTCAACATCATACAAGTCATTCCTTTTAGAACTCTATTTTTCCTCTCAACAACTCCATTCTATTGAGGTGTTCTTGGGGAAGAGAAGTTGTGCTCTATTCCATTTTCTTCATTATAGGCAACAAATTGAGTATTTTTGAATTCACCACCATGATTTGTTCTAAGACACACAATAGAGCAACTTTTCTCATTTTTGGATTTTCTTAGCTAAGATTAGAAATGCCTCAAATATCTCACCTTTAGAAGAAGGAAATAAATTTTAAGTAAATCTAGAATAGTCATCTACTACAACAAGCACATATAGGTCACCAACAAAGTTCTTAACACGATTAAGACCTATCAAGTCCATGTAAAGAAAATGAAGTGGTCTAGATGTAGAGACAATATTTTTTTATTTAAAAGATGACTTAGTTTGTTTCCCTTTAAAATAGGCATTACATTTTCTGTTCTTTTCAAAAGAGATATTGGGTAAACCAAGGACAAGTTTATTTTTAATATGTTTATTTAATTAATGCATGCTGACATAAGCTAATCTCCTATACCATAGCCAGTTTTAATCATTTTTACTCATTAAGCATATTGAATCTAGATTGGACAATTCATCTAAATCAATAGTATAACAATTATTATCTCTTTATGCTTTGAGAATGACTTTGTGGCCAATTTTTCTAATGCCTTTGTCATAGATTTGGTTTACACTCAGCAAGTTATGGTTAAGTCCTATCACGAACAGTACTTCTTCTACAAAAGTTTCTAGGTTTCTTCCAATGATTCCAATACCAACCACTTTGCTAGACTGATTACCGCCAAAAGTAACTTTTCCTCCTTTCTTATCTTTCAACACGATGAATTTTTCTTTGTCTCCTATCATGTTTCTCGAACAAGCACTATCCATATACCACTTATTACTTTTCTTGACCTTAAGACACACTTGCAAAATAGATTTTAGTTCTTTTTCTTAGGTACCCATATTTGCTTGGATCCTTTCTTGTTAGTTCCTCCCTTAGATACTGAAGTACCTTTAAGAACCTACTTCATTCCATTACCATTTCCTTCCTTCTTGTATATGTAAGAGGAAGATATATGACTCTTCTTGTTACAAAAGTGACAACTGAAGAAAGGGCTAGAAGAAAGAGATATAGGTCTAAAACAATGTAAATATTATCTTTCTTTTTTGTTTCTGGGAGTTAGGAATGACTCTATACTTTAGGTTGTCTCATTGTAATTTGAATTCCCTTTAACACACACAAAATTTCTCAAATAAAGATTTTGCTTCTTGCGTGTTAACTTTTCTTTTACAACACAGAGGTTATACCCTAGACCCTTCTTGCTTTAACTCACTATTTACTTATCAAGTAACACTTTCAGCATATCTTGATCTCTAGTGAAACTAGTTAGAGTCTTATAGAGATAAGGATTCTTATCTCTTAGCTCAATGCATGAGGTGTAAATAGAAGAAGTAGAAAAGGAAGGCTGTGATGCAGTGTAAGATGCATGAGACTCATTTTCAAGTTTTTTATTTTCTTTTTAGCTTGAGACAGCCACTTGGAAACTTTAACAAGCTCAGCATGTAAGTCATTAAATGCATCATGCAGTTCATTATAAGAAGGTTTACAGTCAGTTACCTCAAAGTTACTTTTATTGTCTTGGTTATGATTCTCTTCCTCTTCTACAATCTCTTGGGCCATTAAGCAAAGATTTGCAATTTCATCATCTTTTGCTACATCCTCTTCATTTGAGTTGTCTCCCCAAATAGATAACACAAAGGCTTTTTTCTTTTTCCCTTTGTTTGCTTTCTTGTCATTTCCTTACTTCTTGGCATGCTGAGGATACTCCCATTAGATATGTCTAGGTTTCTTGCATTCATAGCATATGATGGAGTCTTTATTGGTGGCTACATCCTTCTTCATGAATTTTCTGAATTTCTTCTTTCTATACATCTTTCCAAATCTTCTCACTAGCATGGTCATTGTTTCTTCATCTAGCTCAGCATCTTCTTCAGAATCAACATCATCTTTTGATTCTGCCTTGAGAGCTAGACTCTTCTTTTTCTTGTCAGAAGAAGATTCTCTTAGAGCTTTTAATTTTCCTTCATATTCTTCTAGGCTTCCAAAGAGAGCTGTGACAAATGTCATTCATTCTCCCATAGCTTCTTCTATGGCTATCACCTTTGGTTGCCACTTAATGAGTAAAGCTTTAAAAATCTTTTTGACTTTCTCAAGTTGAGAATACTCCCTTCCAAGGCAGACAATTGATTCACGATAAGAGTGAACATTTTCTATAGATGTTCGATGCTTTCTCCTTCTTTTATTTTGAAACTTTCATATTCACCAATGCAAGTATTCATTTTGTTCTCCCTCATTCCATGGGTTCTTTCATGAGCAATCTCTAGAGTATCCCACACTCCTTTTGCTATGGAACAATGGGAAACTTTGTAGAACTCATCTTGATTTAAAGCACTAGCCAAGGAGTATTTTACATTAAAGTTGAGTAGAACTTTTCATTTATCTTCATCATTCCACTCTTCTTCTGGCTTTTCTTCGTATATACCATCATCTTGTATCTTTGTTGGCATATAGTCACCCTTTTTATGACTGACCAGATCTCTAGGTCTATGGATTGAAGATATAATTGCATTTTTATCTTCCAGTATCCATAGTGTTCTCTACTGAAGTTTGAAGGTCTATAATATCCCAGATTTTATAAATAGTATAGAAAATATTTAGAAATAAGAAATCTAAGTTACAAGAATAGATGTGAAAAGGACAAAAAGATCAAATTTTGGGTCAAAGAAATAAAATATAAAAATTACATTTTAGCCCCTTGAGAAAGAATTTATTGCATTGTAGTCTCTAGAGAAAATTATAGAAAAATACATGAAAGTTTCAAAAATTATATTTTTTCCCAAATCAAGGGTAATTTTGAAATTACGCAAATTTCATGTCAAAATGAAGCTCACAACAAGCCAAACGCAATGGTATGATGCATATGGGTTAACAAACTTGTTTGAAGAAAAATTTAGTACCAAGAGTGAAAAAATGCACAATATGTGGAAAAAGGCACTACGGACCCCACAAAAAGATAGATAAAGTAAAAAAGAGAACATGTGGGCCCCACATTTAGACTATTTGGGAAGGATATTATGGTAATTTTATATCCCAATATAATTATAACTAGTATCCCCAAGTAATAAAAATACTGCTAAAGTAGCTTTAATTATCTAGACTAGTACATGATATATCTGGATAAAAGAAAATGTAGTATTCATAGACAAAAATGCCCCTCAATTTCGTGACTCATGTAACACAAGGGGATATTGGGTTTTCTTTAATAATTTCTCACATTTACTTGAATTTTCAAGAAGATTCAAGAATTACATATGTCATTATTTTGTGATTTTTGCTACTTAATACATACTCTTTTCTCTTGACTGAACTTGGCACTAAAGAAAGAAAGGAAAAGCTCCTAAGAACCAGCCAAGAAGAGAGCAATGTGAGAGAAGGGAAAAAGAAAAGAAGGAAGAAAATCAAAGAAAAATAGGTAAGTTGCTAACTTGTTATTTCCATGAGTTTTAGCTTAGTTTTCAAGTAAGTTTAAGGTTGTTTCCTTAAGTTCTCTTCCTCCCTTTTGTTTTAAATTTCATCCAAGGCCAACAATTTGAGAAAGAAAGTGTTTTCGTGCATGAAATTAGACAAAAAGTATGAGAAAATGCATGAAATGTAGGTTTTAGTGAGTTTGGAACAAAGAAAATGAAAATCACATCTTTTCTCTTGAAACCTTAATTTCGGCCAGTATATATGATTGGGAAGGAGTTGGATTTTCAAGGTTTTTGATGCTAAAAATGGATTCATTGCATCAAAATTAGATAAAAACAAGTGTTGGACTAAAAGAAACTTAAAGATAAACTAAATGAATTTATAGGGTTTGTTAAGTACTTTGTGAAGTAGCTTTTTGAATTAGTTGACTTAGTTAGTATTTGGTGATGTATTAGCGTTTTAGGAAGCTCAAGGAAGTCCTTGGAAGGATTGAAATCAAGAAGAAAAGGCTAAGGATTTCACAAAGACAGCATAGTTGCATTTTGTTGCATTTAATTATCTTGCTATATTTTATTGTACTTGATGATTTGCCATATTGTTTCTATGATGTTTGAGACTGATTTTGGCTATTTTTATGAGAGGGCTTTTGCCTGGAATATCCATTTTCTAAATCGTTATGCTGCCAAAATTTTTATGAACAATATAATGATTTATGTCTTGATATAATTTTTATGATGTTTGTGAGGATAAGCTTAGTTGTCACATGCCTCCAAGCCTCTTGAGATATTTGGTATTTAGTTTGGACAAAATATATGTATGTAAAGATGTTATATACTTAGTATTGAAATTTAGTATGTAAATCTGGCCAAATTGAGCATTGTTTGGTTAAGCAGATTCTGTGTTTGAAATAGAGCATTCACCATGAGTGTTATATATGCTTAGAAAGTAAACAAGTAGAGCTCTCCAAATAACTAAATATCACTTTATTTAGATAAGTATACAAATTGTTATGAATTTTGAAAATAGGCTAGAAAACTTGGAAAAATGATTTTGACCATTTGAACAAATTTTAGTCAAAATGCTATATGAATTGGCATAGTAAAAGTCAAGTTGCATATTTTTTCCATGTAAAGAATGTATTTAGCTATTATTAGAGACTTGAATCACCTTCATATGAATTTTCTGGAATTAGTTATAATTGTTTTAATGTTAGTCTAAAAAATTGGGATACGAAATGAATAGTGAAATTGAAAACTTTTATTTATCTGATTTGGTTCCCTTGGTGATTCTTATTGTCTAAATGCTTTAAACAGACTTTAAATAAGTCATATTACATGGGAAATAAGGTTAAGACTTAACGTTTGACAAGGTTTTTTTTTATGTTGTTCCCTTCTAATAGTATGTTTTCTCTAAAACCTGCCATAAGCTCTCCTGGATGGTGAAATCCTTTAGTTGGGAGTCTAAGCTCTAATATCATTTGTTTGGAACATTGGCTTCCCAAGAAGGGGGTGAATTAGGAAATTTAAAATTTTTCTGCAAAAACATAATATAATAGTAAAAGCAAAAGTTTGTAGAAAAACATAATATGATGAAAATGAATATATATGAAAGATAAGAGAAGAGAAGACTCGATGACTTATTCTGGTTCGATTCAATCCACTTAACTTATGTGCAATCCCCAAGCCACCACTTGAGAGTTTCCACTATTAGTAAGAATTTAGTGTACTCCTTGCAATGCCATAGTACAATGCTCATATTCTGTTCTAAGAACACAGAAAATCTCCCTTAACACTCTTACAAGTGTTTTCCAAATCCTTTTGTGAATCCTCTTATAAAAAATCTTTCTTTCATATGAAGAAAAGATTTTATACAGAAGTAAATGCTCTCTTGAATAAAGCAGATATGAAAGTTATGGCATAATAAATGTAGTGTGTAGATGAAAAAGCTTTGACTAATAAATTTAGCAGAGTTTTTGCAATAATAGAATTAAAGTCATTTCTCACAACTTCAAATAAAATTTTATTTATAGATTTTTGACTTTACTAATCATTAGACACAAGATTTAGCTAGTAGAAACATTAACTAATGGTTACTCTGCAAAAATAGTCATTTACTAATCGCATTTAATGCATCTGACACACCAAAATTGAAATTTTTGGGGCTTCAATAGACGAATTTCGCAAAGATAGAAAATTATTGACTTTAACATTGAACATCAAAATTCATCTGTTACAATGTAACATTTGAATTTTGAGTTTGCTAAAGATAACCCATGTTAGTTCATATGAATTTTCATATTGGAAGTGCATATGAAGAGATTAAACAGTTGTCTTATGTTTTCACATAACACTTTGAAATTTGAATTTCAAAAGTTCAAATTCATCTATCATAGGCACGTTCAACATGGTAAAAAAGTTCTTCTCTATGAAGTTCTAATGTTGAACTGCAAAGTTCATCTATCAAAGACATGCTTTAACAAGATTCACAAGCTCTTACTTCGAAATTCGCACTTTGGGGCTCAAAGTTTATCTGTTAGAGAAAATGACTTTGAACTTACTTTGAACTTCACCAACATTTAAATTTTCACTAAGTGTTATGCGAATTTTGCATACTTTCAATAATAATTCTTAGTCCAAAATTTAAATTTCAGAACCAAAATTCGTCTATTAGAGATAAAACATTTTCAACGTCAAATTTTATTAAGCAAAGTGTGAGTTTTGCACAAAATAAACATGAGTCAAATACCAAAATTTATCTGTTAGCTAGTATTTCACAATTCTAACATATGTTAATATTTGAAACTTTGAAGTAACTCGTTTAAACATTATGGTAACTTAAATAAGTAAGATTCAAAACTTTTTACGTAGTGTACATAGTGAGAAATCCTAAAAACTAAATGTTCACTTGTTCTTCACTAGATTTCTTTACTATATCCTTTTATACTCCTTTAATATTCTCCTTATAAGCTCTAGTTATTTGGAATTATCAAAACTTTTAATTCAACACCTTTAACTAGTTGACAATGTTAGTTATGCTCAAATACAATGAGATCTATGTAATGGATGTTGAGTGATTAAGATGAAATTTATCCCTCTTAATACAAGAGAGATATATCTTTGGGCCCCATAATGGAGTAAGGTTGAGAAATGCATGGTTGCATTCAAATGAAAATGAGTTTTCATTTGTTTAGTCAATCGAGCTTAGTATCGTGAAAGTATGGTTAAGTAATATGAGGATGATGGTTCCATGTCTTATATTATTTTGATTACATTTATAACATATATGAAGATTCATAGATGGATAAGTGAGTTACATCAAAAGTGAAATAATAAAAGAAAAATCACAAAACTAGGCTGATTCAAAAAATCATCGAAGATTATCTTAATCCTATAATGTTGATTAGAATGATTGTGAGGATATTTAGATATTTATCAAATATACATGTTTACACAATAATTATATTTAATGTTAATGAATTTAATAAATTAGCAATATACCATCAATTTAAATTTGAAGTTAAATAGATTTTGCATATTGGAACACCTAGCTTCATCTACTATTTTTCTTATCATTTTAATCACAAGTAGGAACTTAATCTAGTGATATGGTGCGGAAAAAAAAGGAAAAACTTAAACTTTTCTTTGACCTACATTTTACACTTTGCTTCATTCTGTAGCTAACTTTTAAAAACCATAACTAAATGGAGGAAAATTGAAACGAGGCAAACTTTTGCTTGTTATAGAGGTTTAAAATATTTCCTCAAAATTAATGAAAACCAAGCTGATACATGAACTAGAAATTTCCAAATTTTATAGCATTATAGCCTGATTTTCAAATCTCATATCTCATGATTCCTTTTCCTGAATAACTTGAATAAATACTCATTTTAAAGGTTTATGAGTCCTCAAATAATAGAAATAAAAATGAGTAAATTGGTTGTAACACCTCTATCTAGAATTGTTTCCCATGTATCCTCATTAGAGATCAACTATACTTAATCAAAAGCTTGAATCACAATAAAATATTATAATAAATTTAATCAATTAATTTAAATGATACTATTCATTTAATCTTATTTTTTCTTCTTTTTTGGCAAATTTCATAAAATCATAACTAATTCAATAAAAATCATATGAAAGTGATTCAAGTGTTTATGGATAGCTTAAAACATTATCTACATGGGACGAATATCAATCAGAGCAACTACTTAGCCAATTAGTATAGTAAATTTCCTTAAGTTTTCATGGTTCATATGGTAAATTTCAGAAAAATCCAGTTTCTACGGCTAACATTGAAAAATCACCATAATCCATACACTCATCCAAATTCAGTGCTCTTTAGACCATATGAAAGCTGTTTATATCTAGTTTTTAAGAATATATAACATTCATACTTTATCCATCAGAAAGCCTAAATAGTATCAGGTTCACTCTGTAGTGATCAAAATGACCATTTGCATCCTACTACTTTGCTAAAGAAAGCTATAAAATATTTACATGGCTATATATTATCTTCATATTATACCATACTTTCACTAAGTCCTAAAGCAACATAAAAACTTAAAGAAACATATTTATTATCACATTTACAAATGCATACAAAAGCTCGAAATCCATGGCCAATGCTAGCGTTATCGAACTAATAATCAAATGCTTTCTCCTTTCCTTTCTCTTCCTTGGTGGTTTTGTCATTGTTACTACCTAATCATGTTTAATATGTGGGAGGGTGAGATTCAAAGAGTCTCAGTAGATAAATCCCATACATGCCATCATATCATCATATTTTTCACAAAAACATCACAAAAATTTTAATTCATCACATAGGCACATTTGGACATATAAATTTTATAAAAATTTTGGTTGAGTTTTGTTTCTGCAAAATGGATGTTCTAGGGCTCAAAACCCCTCATACAACTCAACCAACATCATAGAAATATCACAAATCAACATTTCATACATATACCATAGTGTCAAGTATCAAAGAAACAATAATGATAATGTGATGCTAGTAAAGAGAATTAACTACCTTTAAGTGTTCCAAAGGTTCCCACACTTGGTACACTACTTCTTGGGCCTTCCGACACCACTTCCTTGAACCTAACCATATCAACTTTTAACTACCTTGGCCATTGATTTCTAGAATTACATAATGCTATACACATTAAATCCTAACTTTTTCACTTAGCTTTCCTTTGAGTTTTTCTTGAATCCAACACTTGTACTTGACTAAGATGGACCCAAGGAATCCACTTTTAGAGTCAAAAACTTAAAATTCCAACTCTAAATAGGAACCCCATTCTAGCTGAAAATCATGAAAATAGGAGGAAAATTACTATACTTCATTATACAGCAAACTACATCCATATTCAAGCTTTAAATGAGTATTCTAGCATTTCTCCTATAATTTATGGTTAGAAAAACTCATTTTCTTGCTTAACCTTCACTGGGCTGAAACCCCAAGATAAGAAGGAAGGAAAGCTAATCTATGGTTCATGATAAGTGAGCCCTTATGAAACCCATCCAAAGAATCCACTTTGATGCGAATGACACTCGGATCATTGCAATTACAAGGAACACAAAAACTAAAAAATATAAAATAGCAAGAAGAAAATGGGCAAAGAAGGAAATAAACAAGAAAACACAAAAGATATGTTGATCTAGGTAAATTAGAAGCCAAGAGAATCGGTCTCTTGATCCCTAGTTCTGATGACGCCATAAGGATTGACTAATTCCTTGATAAGTCATATTGTTCTCTCTAGCACTCAAAACACAAGAGGAAAACTCACAAAATTGAAATTTTCATTCGTCTAAATCTAAAAAACGTACATAAAAGTTAGCCTTAAATAGGTAAAGTAAAATCTAACCTAATAAGTTTAGGAAACCTAATTAATTTGAGCTCAAGTAATCCTAATAGGATTAGGAGACTTTGGGCTTGAATAACACTCCTATTGGACCTAGAAAACTAGTAAACATAAAGCCCCAAAAATAAAAAAATGAAAATTCAGATGAAAATAATAAAAATAATACCTATGCCCTTATAAACTTGCCATCATATTAATGAAATCACATGTTTTGCACATGACATACTTATTTACAATGTGAGCCTTCAAAAGGACTACTAATTAACTAATTGGGCTTTATTAATCACTTAAGTTTTAGCCCGTAATTAATAAAAATAAAATTAAAATAAATTAAGTCCACTAATGCGTAATTCACATGCTCTTTTAGTGAAGTATATGATCTTTTAAATAATCTCCTCCAATAGGCTCATCTTGGGCTTGGATCTAAAACTTGTATTTTGCAGTTGAAGATCTCTCACTTAAGCTTGGGCTTTATGTTCAACACATTGATCTAATCTTTAAAGCTTTCCATGCTCTTTTCCAAATTCTTGTAAGTCATGCCTAGCCCTTACTCTATCATTCCCTCCTTCCTCAAAAGGATTCGTCCGCAAATCTCTATAATCTACAAGAAAAAGAAAGGGAACAATTACAAGCATCAAATAGATCATAAGGAGTATACTTACTTTTCAAGGTTAATTGATGCATCTTTTCTTTAATCCTTCCATGAACTTGAAGGACATCATTCTCCCTTGACTGCAAATTTGTTTTAAATATTCCTCTAAACTTTTGCAACCAATCTCCAAGGTAAAAAATCTTCCAACCATTATTTTGAACAAGGGACTTCTTTTCAAGCATTGATGCACAAAATCTAGAATCTTTCTTTATATCATTTTTACCAATATCCTACCATAAAGAACTAGACATAAACTCGACACAACTAGACTCAAATGGAAACAAAGGGTTAGGGATAACATGAAGGATGAAAATAGGATAAAACATGACACAAAAAGACTCAAAAGGGACTATGGTGATACAATGATCATATGGGAAGAAATCTGGACAGATTTGGATGTAATTCATTAAATTCAAAATTTGGACGGATTTGACACATGTAGATGATATATAATGATAGAACAAAGATGGAGAAGAAATAACTTGAAGATCATGATAAACTAAGATAAAAGATAACACATATGAAGAAATCAATTTGATAGGAAGAACAAAGATTGGATAGAAATCACATTGAAAAATTTATCACAAATCTGGATAAAATAAGAAGGACATAAAAAGGAACACAATGATGGAACATGAAATATTTGTGAAATGAAGGAACAAACCACATGCAAAGAAACAAACAAACACATGACTTATGAGACTCACACAACACATAACATATGTGATGACTTAGATAGATATAAGAAACAACTAGAGGAAACAAAACACAATGACCATGAGATGGAATAGAGGATGAAGCAATGATGGGTGAATATGATACCAAATTATCACAATGAATCTCTTTCACAAGGGACTCATGTAATAAAGATAGGTGACATAATTCAAAGAAATCATAAATATAATGAGAAGGATAAAGAAAATACAATGAAGACACATAAGAAAAATGAGGTGAAGAAAGAAGAAGTTTTGTACAAACTACTTTAAGCTTACTTTCACTTTCATTCTTCCTCAAACTCTTCTTTTCTTTTTTCTTTTCTCTCTTTTTCAATCTTCTCTCAATCTTTTTCTCACTTACTCTTTTTGCACCCTTTGAATTTTTGTAAACTCTTTCTCTCTCATTTTTCCCACTTATATTTTTCCACTTAAGCTCACTCTTTATTTTCTTTTAAGCTTCACCTAAATTACATGGCAATGATTCATAGGCCTTTTCCAATACAAAAAAATAGAGACAAACATGCTCATTCAAGTTAGAATCAAAAGCACGATCTCCAATTACCATGTCAATATGCTCAACATCAATGCAATCATAAGAGCCAAGTTTTGAATGGATCACATCATTAGGAATACTAGAAACTAGCATGCTATTATCCACAAATTTTTTCAGCAATTGATTAGTAACATGTACAACATGATTTTCCTCTAAAGGATGCAAACAATCATAAATATGCTCAAAAGCACAATCAACATCATGAAATTCATTTTCCAATTATGCGACGACATTATTTTCAATTTACACACTAGAAGCACAACTAGAATGATTTAAGCTTTCTAACATAACACTATCAACATCTAGACTAATTCTCTCTTCAAGATTTAGCAAGATATCATGTTCAATCCCATTATCACAATTAATAACATTAAACTTATTGGGATTCTCAAGTTTAGCACATCCCAATTCAGATTCCAATTCAATTTTTCCATCACAAGGGATATCATTAATGCAAGCAACATCATTCATTTCACTAGAATTATTACATCTTAAATCATAGGAGACATTAATATCAGAGTTTTGAGGATTAGGCGTACTTGTAGTGGATTCTCTCATTCCGCCATCGGTTGTTGAAGTGGTAGGAACATCATCATCCACTCGATCATCTTTCTCCATGTGAGAATTATATGCATTAGTAGTTGGATTCTCTTCCATAGACACGTGTATCTCTTTAGGATATTCTTCTTCACTCTTAGGAAAAGGTTGGTTGTGAAAAGAAATAAACTTTCTTCTCAAAAGATTTTTCATATCCTCCCATGAAGTGATAGGTTCAAATCTATACTCAATCCATGTTTTATAAAACATTTCCCATCAAACTTCTGCATGGTCAGTAAAACTAATGATGGCACAATCAACTTTGTCCTCAGTGATATGGTAATGATCAAACACTTGCTCAATTACTCTTTCCCATTCCCAATAAAGATTAGGATCATTTTTGCCTTGGAAAGAAGGAATCTTCAACTTTGGCTTTCTTACCTTTCAGTCATAGTTAGAAACTTTCTTCAAAGACTTCTTGTGAGATGCAAAGTATCCCAATCCTAACATGGTTAGTTGTAACAAAAGTATAAAGAAGAACGAACCTCACCACTCTCTCATGTGTTTCATTCAAATAATGCAATTGCACTCATATTTCACACTAAATCAAAGCTTTTTCAAATATGATGTAATTTCTCTCTTTCCTTTTTCCATTCAAAGCTTGCTTTCTTATGAGAGTGCTAAATTAAAACTACAACTTCAATCAAAATGAAATTAGTTTTTAAAGAAGTAGCAGTCACAAAAAATAAAAGTCCAAAATTAAAGTTCTCAAAGATCCTAATTTAATTAAGTAATGACTAACACAAAATGAGCACAAAGGAACTGAAATTTCCAACAAGAGGAAAGAAATTTAGGTGCTGAAAATCAAAGAAAAATAGTAGCAAATAGAACAAAGAATGATGATGATTAGGAAGAAAATTGATAAGGAAAGACAAATTATAGAGATTTAATGGGACATGCCACCAAAGTTGATAAATTAAGCCAATCGAGTCTCAAATCAAATCCAATCAAATTATTTTGTTTTGGATTTTTTTACTACTCTTTGTTTTTTGCTATATTTTTTTTGCTGCTATATTCTTTTTTTTTTTGCAGCAATCAAACTCTTTTTTTTAATTTGCTCTAGATGATGAATAGTATGCTAAATAGTGATGAAGGAACAGTAAACAAAATAGTGACAATGGACAATAAATGAAACAATAAGATGAATAGTGATGGTGAACAGTAAATGAACAGTGATAGTGAATAATAAACGAAAATAGTGACAGGGTGAACAGTAATGATAATTTTCCAGAAGCAATGAAAATAGAATGAAACAAAGAGAAAAAAGCAAAACAGAAAAGCATATCTTAATTTGCAAACCAAGGCTCTGATGCCAAATGATAAGTGAATCCTTACGGAACCCATCCAAAGAACCCATTTTGATACGAATGACACCTAGATCTTTGCAAAACAAGGAATATGAAACTGGACAACAAAGAAAATGAACAAACAGAGACAAAAATAGTAGTAAAAGAAAGCAATAATTGAGAAGATAAGAAGGATAGATGTTGGTCATGAAAAGTATAACCCAAAAGAATCGGTCTCTTGAACTCTAGTTCTGGTGATGCCACAAGAATTGACCAATTCCTTGATAAGTCATAGTATTCACTTTAGCACTTAAAGAAACGCAAGAAAAAAACTCACAAAATTGAAATTTTCATTCATCTAAATTTGAAAAATGCACATAAAAGTTAGCCTTAAATAGATAAGGTAAAATCTAACCTAATAAGCCTAGAAAGCCTAATTATTTTGGGTTCAAGTAATCCTAATAGGATTAGGAGACTGTGGACTCAAATAACACTCCTATTGGACCTAGGAAACTATTAATATAAAACCCTAAAATAAAATAATGAAAACTCATAAGAAAATAATAAAAATAAGACCTACGCCCTTATAAACATGTCACTACATTAATAAAATCACATGTTTGGCACATAACATGCTTATTACAAGGTGTGCTACAAAAAGATTACTAATTAACCAATTGGGCTTTATTAATCACTTAAGTATAACACATAATAATAAAAATTAAATTAAAATAAATTAAGCACAATAATACTTAATTCATATGATATTTTAATGAAGTACATGATCTTTTAATAATCTTCTCCAAGGGACTTATCTTGGGCTTGAATCTGAAATTTGTATTTTCGAGTTAATGAACACATTTACAAGCTCTTTTTGGGGCATAACCTTAATCTACTAAGGGGCTCTAACCTATAGAGCTTTTAGATCACTTCAATGCTTTGGTTCCTTGCAATGGATCTTTAACTCTCCAAGTGTGGGTTTTTTGTTCAGCACCTTGATCAAGTCTTCCATGTTCTACATGCTCCTCTCTAAACTCTCACAAGTCATTCCTAGCCCTTACTCTATCAGTTCATGCTTTAAATACCATAAATAGTAAGCTTGAAGATGGAATACAACTTATCACAAGTTGAGCTTTCAATTTCCCTTGGATTTCTTCTTCTTCTTTCTCTCTTTTCTCTCTTCTTTCTTTGTGTTTTCTCTTCTATTTCTTGTTGCTAGAACTCATGCAGAATGGAGTGGATAATGAGTGATTAAGTGGTTAATGACATAACTTAATTATATTTAACACTTAACAAAACCAAAGTTACTTTTTGGCCAAAAGTAAACTACTTCTTAAGGAGGTCTTCTCCAAACACTTATGCTGCCCCAAATGTCATGTCAATAAGTGAGTTTCAAGTGTCCAAAATTTCTCAAATTTTCCTAGTTCAGATATATTTTGTACCTAATAATTTTTAACCATACCAATAAAACTGTTTTTTATAATAAATTAGCATTTTTGAGCTACAAGACTATTCTAAATTTACTTTTATATTTTCTTAATAATCCTATCCCAAATGGTATCAGTATACTGCAATGTCCCTCATGATATTTTTCTTGGCATTGTGTTCAGGACCGGAGGAAACAGGACGGAGGAAGGCTCAAGTGGAGTCTGAAAGAGCTCCACGCCACGGCGGGGAGCAGGGCCGCCGCGGCGAGAAGCTTTCCAGTGGCATTGTTCTGGATTATTTGGTGGAGCCGCAGTGAGGCATGCTGGAGCCGTGGCAAGAGTCGGAAAAATTGTTTAAATCTGGATTAGTCAGACGCGAAAGAAAGAAAGGAAATGAAGGGAGCGACGCAGAGAGACGAGGAGCAGTGCTAGGGTTCAGCATTTTCGATGTCCCAGAGTGATTCTCGTCCATCGGGAGCTTGGATTCAAGTTGGTTGTTGGCTAATCGAGAGGGGTTCACACGTACTAGACAGTTCAAGGAAGCTTGTGGAACTCGTGTGTGTGTGGTAACGACAATTAAGGTAACCGGGTGTTTGTTTATATTGTATTGATTATGTTATATGATAGTACGTGTATTTGTGTATATATGCATGTCTCTTTCATACCACGGTATCGATGTGTTTGTGTGTACTATTTGTATATATATCGTGGTATGTATACTGATAGATGATGGTTATGACTATGACGATGATATGTGTGATGATGATATGATATGTTGCATACATGACATTATGATGATGATATGATGATACATGAGCATCACCACATGACATTGTGAGACTGTGATGTATGGTGGATGTAGTGGTGATGACGTGATGGTGGTATGATGTATGATGATTATATATATATGTTAGGGAGGATAAGGTCGGATTATATATATATGTTATATATGTTAGGGAGGATAAGGTTGGATTATATATATATGTTAGGGAGGATAAGGTCGGATTATATATATATGTTAGGGAGGATAAGGATGGATAATATATATGTTAGGGAGGATAAGGATGGATGATATATGTGTTAGGGAGAATAAGGATGGAGTCCCTGTGAGGGCGACATGCATGTCATTCATTTCATATTGCATACATGATTGGTGTGAGATATATGTATATATATATTTGTGTGTGTGTGGTTGTTGTTCCCGGTTACTGAGACATTGTCTCACCCCCTCTCCCATAAACTAATCTTTCAGGTGACGGTTCTGGCACTAGTCCGGAGAAGACGCGGGAGTAGCTGCGTACGTGGGAATAGTCTATGTAGCGTGTGTATGTTGTATTAGTATCTTGTGCCAAGTAGGACAGCATGGTTGGTAATGGATAATGTTATGATTGAGATTGGCTATGTATGGATGTTTATGTATGTGGTATGTATGGTTGAATGTTGTTGAGTAGTATGTGTGACAGTTTTGGTAAGTCCAGAGTGTTGTTGGGCCTTGTTGGTTTGCGTTAGGGCCTGTAGCCCATTTGGACAGGTTGGGTTCCAAGGGGTCAAATCTCAGAGGAGTGGTTCCTTTGAGGTAAAACCTCTTTGGACAGGTTGGTTTGGGGGTTTTGGACCTATTTGAATGGTCTCCAAGCGACCAGTTGCCTTTGGTGGCAATTGGAGGTGGCTAGTGGTGAGTTTTGGTCAACAAGTGGCTAAAACGGAGTCAAGGGTCCAGAATCTCCATACGGAGTTGGATTGAGGTAGAAGTGGTGTCCTTGGATAGATGGGGACTAGATTGACTTGTAGGAGTTGGATTCGAGTCAATCGGAGGTCGGAGCATAAAGTTATGCGCGTCAGAAGTTCGCATAATCAGGTTGAAATTGCTGATATGGTATATCAGCAGGGGGCACCGCGGTGAGGGAAGGCAGGCCGCGGCGCCAAAGCAGACAGAAGCGATGTTGAGACAGGGGAGGCCGGAGCCGCGGCGGTACTGTAGCGGCCGTGGCCCCAGCTCAGTTTTTGGATTTTTTTAAGTTGTTTCTGTTGAATCAAGAGTTTTGATGATTTTAAACCAACACTCAAGAGCTTGGATTGAAGATATCAAAGAAGAACAAAGCTGTTTCAAGTGAAGATTTTCTGAGTATTTGCTGTTAGATCTCTTGTAGGATCTTTAGTTTTTGGTATGATTAGGTAAAAGATTTTGATTTGAAGAAAAGATGTTTTCAAACTTTGATTTTATGTTAAATCTTTGAATATTTGAAAAACACCCACAAACAGACGAAGTTTGAAAGTTTAAACTAAACTGTCAAGTTGGAAATTCGAACTTTGCCTTTGGAAATTCGAATTTCGAGCTAAAACTGAATAAGTCTGAAGAGATGGCTCTCTATTAGACGAATTTTGGTTGTTCAAAATTCGAATTTTCATCTAGTCTGAAAAGAGGCCTTTTGTAACAGACGAACTTTACACTTTCAAAATTCGAATTTCAAGTAAAATGAAGTTTGTAAAAACCAAAGAAATTCGTCTGAAACTATGATAAAGTGCATCTGAAATCAAAATGAAATTGAGTTTGATAAATGCTCTCTGACAGACGAATTTTGAAGTTCCAACATTCGAATTTTCATATAAGTCTGAAAGATGCTTCTTTACAACAGACGAACTTTGAGTCTTCAAAATTCGAATTTCAAACAAAACAAAATTTGAGAAAATGGAAGAAATTCGTCTGAAACTATGTTAAAGTTCACCTGAGATCAAGAGTGATTTAAGTTTCAAAACTGCTCTCTGACAGACAAACTTTGAACATTGAAATTCGAATTTCAGAAGCTAAGTTCTTGAGTCTATTGAAATGAAACATTGACATACGAATGATAAGAACTTGCAACATTCGAATGATGAAATTAATCTGAAAAGAGTTTCTCTGACAGACGAATTTCGCCCTTTCAAAATTCGAATTTCGAAGAAAGTAATCTACTGTGTCCCTTTAAACGTTCAATGGACAGACGAATTTTGGGGATCCAAAATTCGAATTTCGAAGGCACTGTAGAAAATTGAAAACACTGTTCATACTTAACCGAAAAACTTTCTTCTTGAAAATTTGTATGTCACATTGTGAAAATGTTTTGTAAGTTTCAAAATTTGAATTTCACTTCATGAACAGACGAACTTGGTGCTGTAACATTGGAAGCTTTAATCTTCGATTCCTTCGAAATTCGTCTGTTGGCCAACCAAAATTCGAATTTCAGTATGTCAGAAACATTAAATGCGGTTGGTAAACGGATAGTTTTTCAGAGTAACCGTTGAATAACTTCCCCAACGGATAGATTTAGTCTCTAACGGATATTTGAGACCTAAATCTATAAATACAACATCATTTGACGTTGTGGGTAACGAATCAAACTTGTATATACTGAATTTCTGCTGAATCTTCTTCTCAAAAGCTTTTACCCTCTTAACTTCTAAACTTGTACTTAATCTGTCATATCCACTCTTTACAAGAGAGTTATTTCATTGTAATCAATCTATTCTTCATCTAGGAGATAGATTTACTTGTGAGGGGTATTCACAAGGGGATTGGGAAGCACATAGTGAAAGTGCTTGGAGAGTGTGAGAGAGCTCAGAAACAGAGCATACTCATGTAATGTGGCTTTAGCAAGAAGCCCACTGAAATTCTTGCTGTATAGTGGATAAATCTCAAGAAGTGTCTTGGGGACTGGATGTAGGTCAAGAGAATAGACCGAACCAGGATAAATCACTGAGTTCTCTTTTCTTTATCTCTACCCTTCACCTTGCTCTATTTTACGTATTGTTTTCATTATACTGTGATATCTTCACTAACTTCACTTTGTGCAGAAAAATCTCAGACTTCCAATTCACCCCCCCTCTTGGGAAGTCAGCCTTGCTAACAAGTGGTATCAGAGCCCGGATTCCCATACAAAGGAACTCACAGTCCGGGAATTATAATGGCTGGCTTTGGAGAGAGTCTACTTCCTGAAGAAAACAATACTAACAGACCACCAGGCTTCAGTGGAGAGCATTATGGATACTGAAAGATGAGAATGCAGATCTACCTCCAATCAATTGATCTTGACATCTGGTCAGTCATTGAAAAAGGAGATTTCGTTCCAATGACTCTAACTGAAGATGGAGGACACAAAGAGAAGCTGGAAGCAGAATGGAATGATGAGGACAGAAGGAGAGTCCTACTAAATTTCAAAGCAAAACACTGTTTAGTCAGCGCCCTAAACCAAGATGAATTCTACAGAGTCTCGCAATGCACCACTGCAAAAGGAATGTAGGATACTCTGCAGATTGCACATGAAGGAACATCTGGAGTCAGGGAGAACAGACTGAACACGTGCATTGGGGAGTATGAAAGCTTCAGAATGGCTGAAGGAGAAACTGTAAAGGAGCTGCAAAAGAGATTCACTCTCATTGTGAATCAACTCAAAAGCCTGGGAAAGGAATACACTCAGTCTGAGAAAGTAAGAAAAATACTCAGAGCTCTCCCTCTGGAATGGCAGCCCAAGGTGACAGCAATAGAAGGAGCCAGAGGAGAATCAATGGCTTCTGTCACAGCTCTCTTCGGCAGCCTTGAGGAATATGAAGGAAAAATCAAAGCACTCAAGGAAGCTGGGCTGGACAG
Organism: Adenanthera pavonina; assembly: GCA_026686845.1. Classification (NCBI taxonomy): domain Eukaryota; kingdom Viridiplantae; phylum Streptophyta; class Magnoliopsida; order Fabales; family Fabaceae; genus Adenanthera; species Adenanthera pavonina. The sequence continues at coordinate 18,966,328 of JAIVEN010000005.1, read as the reverse complement.
AAAGAAGAAAGGCCTTGCCCTCAAAGCTGCTGATGAAAAGGAAGAAGAATCTGATGAAGGAGATGAGCTGGATGAGGAAACTCTGGCTATGATGGTCAGAAAATTCGGAAGATTCTACAGCAAGAAGAAGAACAAGAGATTCTTCAAGAAAGGAGCAGCTGGAGAAAGCAAGAAAGAGACAAAAGAACCTGTGACTTGCTATGAATGCAAGAAGCAGGGACACATAAAGTGGGACAACCCTCAATTCATCAAGAAACAAGAAAAGGAAAAGAAAGCTGCTGATAAAGGAAAGAAGAAGAAGGCCTACATCTCATCTATATGGGGCAACAGCTCAGATGAGGAAGAAGAAGATGAGGATGAGATTGCCAACATTTGTCTGATGGCACTTGCTTCTGAAGAAGCCACACCCTCACACAGCAGTGATCAGGAAGAAGAGGTATATTAATATGAACCTTCCTATTCTGAACTACTAGATGCATTTCATGAGCTTCATGATGAATTCATTAAAGTTGCTAAAGAATTGAAATTAGCAAAGAAAAAGATAAATAAGCTGGAATCTCAAACCATAGTTTCTGAAATTGCCTCTTTACCTCCTACTGAGTCTGTTTGCTGCACCTCATGCACTAAACTTAAGCAAACTGGGAATTTCTGACAAAAGTAAAACTGAATCTCCAAAGATATCTGAATCTGTTGACACAGAGGAAGATATCCAGGAGCAAGAGTTTAATGAAGAAAATAATGAAGAAACAACTCAAGAACTCCCTAGAGCTTGGAGATATCAAAGGAATCACCCTGTTGATCAAGTAATAGGGAATGTTCAAGAGAAAGTCAAAACCAGAAAACAGTTAAGGGATCAAATGCTCAACTGTGCTTTCATTTCTGAAATTGAACCCAAATGTGTTGAAGAAGCCTTAACTGATGAATATTGGATTATGGCTATGCAAGATGAATTAAATCAATTTGAAAGAAATCAAGTTTGGGATCTAGTGCCCAGACCCAAAAATCATTCTGTTATTGGAACTAAATGGGTCTTTAGAAACAAACTTGATGAATCTGGAACAATAATAAAAAATAAAGCTAGACTGGTTGCTAAAGGGTATAATCAGGAAGAAGGTATTGATTTTGAAGAAACCTTTGCACCAGTAGCTAGACTAGAAGCTATAAGAATACTGCTAGCATATGCATGCATGAAAAATATTTTATTATATCAAATGGATGTAAAAAGTGCCTTTCTGAATGGATATATCATGGAAGAAGTTTATGTAGATCAGCCTCCAGGTTTTGAGGATTCTACAAAACCAAACCATGTTTATAAATTGAAGAAAGCTCTTTATGGGTTAAAGCAGGCCCCTAGAGCATGCTATGAGAGACTGAGCAATTTTCTGACTGAAAAGGGGTTTAACAGAGGCAAAGTTGACACAACCTTATTTACTAAGAAAGAAAATAAAGACTTACTAATTGTTCAAATCTATGTTGATGATATTATTTTTGGTGCTACTAGTAAGGCTCTTTGCAAGAAATTTTCTAAGTTAATGCAGGGAGAATTCGAGATGTCTATGATGGGTAAACTCAACTTCTTCCTTGGATTGCAAATTAAACAGCAAGGTGATGGTATCTTTCTTAGTCAATCCAAGTATCTAAAGGAGCTGCTAAAGAAGTTTGGAATGGAGAATGCCAAGCCAATGGGAACACCTATGGCTACTGCAACCAAACTGGATATGGATGAGAATGGGAAGATGTTTGACATTACTCAGTACAGAAAAATGATTGGATCCCTGCTGTACTTAACTGCTAGCAGACCTGACATTATGTTCAGTGTCTGCATGTGTGCAAGGTTCCAATCATGCCCCAAAGAATCCCATGCAACAGCTGTGAAAAGAATTTTTAGATATCTTATTGGAACATCACAGATGGGTCTTTGGTATCCAAAAGGCAATGGAGAAGACCTCAAAGGATACACTGATGCTGATTTTGCAGGATCTAAGACTGACAGAAAAAGCACAAGTGGAACCTGTCAGTTCCTTGGAGGATCCCTAGTTTCATGGTTCAGCAAAAAGCAAAACAGTGTGGCCTTATCTACTGCAGAAGCTGAGTATGTTGTAGCTGGAAGCTGTTGTGCCCAAGTCATCTGGATGAAACAGCAACTTGAAGATTTTGAGGTTAAAATAAAAGAGATACCAATCATGTGTGACAACCAAAGTGCTATAAATATCACCAAGAATCCTATCATGCATTCAAGGACAAAGCATATTGAAGTTAGGCACCACTTCATAAGAGATCACGCTCTGAAAGGAGAAGTCAGATTGGAGTACATCCCAACAGAGGATCAAGTTGCTGATATACTCACAAAACCTCTAACAGAAGACAGGCTTTGCAAAATAAGGAGAGAATTGGGAATGGTAAATCCCAATGAACTGTAAGATATTTCCGTGCAATTCTGTCTTTATAATTTTCAATATTAGAATCAATTCTAACTTGAGCATCGGAGTATGTTTAATTTGAGGTGCAGGTGCTCCTTGTGAAAATCAATGACAATAAACTTGAAGATTGGAGCACGTCAGAATGGAATAACCAGAAAATGGAGTAGATGATGTAAATTCTAAGTTTTGGATCCATTCTGTAAGTTTTTAAAGAAGAAATTCGCTTTTTAATGTGTCTTAGACGTATTTTGGTTCATAATATGTGCTTTTGAACTAATCAACATGGTCAACATTCGAATTTTAGTTGACCAACAGACGAACTTCGACCAGTTATGCCTTGGAACAGCTCTCAATAATGCCTCGAAATTCGTCTGTTGAAACTTGAAAGTTTGAATTTTCAAAATCAGAAATTTCAAAGTTATGTTTGTCCATCACTGCTACACAAATAATTACTTCTTAACATACGAATGTTGGACAATCTTTACAAAAGTTGAAAAATTCGAATTTTCAGTTCAAAATTCGTCTGTTGTATCATGTCCTCCATGTTGAATTCTTGAAAGATGTTGTTCTGCATGATTAGTTCGTCTGTTGAATGATGGTTTGATTGATGCCTGCCTTTTTCTTTTCAACATTCAAACTTTGGTGAAACAAAATTCGTCTGTTGTGCTTGTATTGCTTGTTTCAAGCCACTGTCAGACGAACTTTCAAGATGAAAATTCGTCTGTCAGTAAGCTGTGCTGAACGGTTTAACTTGTAACTACCCTAAGTTCAAATTTTGACCCCTCAAAATTTGTCTGTCAGACGGTTACACACGTTAAATGCAATGGTTTTCCTCAGAACAGACGCAACCCTATTTGTAACCTCTCTAAATCTGTTCTGATTCTCTCTTTAATCCTCTTAACTCCTGTCCAAAAACCGTCATTCTTCACCGTTTAAACTTCCATTCGCATCCTATAAATCAAATCCAAGCCACATTCTGCATCATTCCACTGAAAAATGGTGAGAGTAAAGATCCCTGGAACAGGACAAGCTGGAACTCGGCCAAAAAGAACGGTCAAATCTCAATATGCCACAAAGGAAGGAGAGAAATCCAAGAGAAAGGCCGAACCCAGTAAAGCTACCCCTTCTAAACGCCAAAAATCATCATCTAAAGTAGAATCTCATAAAGCAGGACCTTCCTAACCAAAAACTGCAGAACCTTCGGTTCCAGTTCCTTCTGTCTCTGCTGTTGCTTCCTCCTCTTCTACTGAATCTGGAGAGTATGAAATGACTACACTGCCACTGTGGAGCACTCCTGAGATTCAAGAAGAATACACTACTAAGTTTTCCAACAAGAAGGTAATCAAACCTCACTGTGTGAATATGGAACAATTCTTAATATCTAACAACTTTGATGCTGGAATATGGTTGTTAAGATATAAGAATCTGTTGGAAATTGCTGAAAAATATGATGATTAGGTAGTCAAGACTTGGTATGCCTCTCTTCAATACAACAGCAAGAAAATGAAATGGGAGGTCAACTTGAGATCAAGGACCATCTGGCTTGCTGATGAAACAATTAATGAAGTACTGGACATCCCAGGGCAAGATGGGCTGAAAATTGACATCACAGCCTCTGGGTATATGGATGAGGCAAGCACAGCTGATGAAGAAGGTGGATCCTTTCTGAACTACAAAGAGAGCACCATTTTGGACACCCTATTCAGGAGAAGAGAGAACAGGCCAACGATAAATCTGTTGAAGCCCACAGACCTAAGTGTACAAGTCAGGATCCTGCACTACATAGTGTCCAGGATCATATTCAACAAGGGTGGCAGCTTCAACTTGATAACAAGGGCAGAGGCTCATGTGATGACTGCTATCATTCGTGGGAAGCTCATTAACATGGGTCATATCATCCTCCAGAGAATGATAAAGGCAAGGGATCAGAGGAAGGATTCCACACTCCCCTATGCAGCAATTATTTCAAGAATCCTGCAATATGCCAGGATTCAACACATTGAAAAGGGGAAAGGAAAACTCACAGAGGAATTTAAAGAAGAGGAACTGCAAAGGATGGGTATTGAAAGAGATGAAGGCAGATGGGTTGGAAAGGGAGCAGGGAAATCTGAAGATTTGTTCTTTGCTGCTGATGCTACCCTCCAACAAGAAGGCACTTCTGAGGCCCCTGGCAAATCTGTACCTCAGCCTTCTCAGCCAATTCCATCTTCCTCCAGACCTACTCACCCTCCTTTCACTCCCTCTTCACAGGCCAAGCCAACCGAGATCACTGAGTTGTTTGACAGTTTGTCAACACTCATTCTCAGCATTAGGGATGAGCAAAATGCCAAATTTGCTCATCTACAAGATCAGATCCATCAGTTGGCTGTGAACATGAAGGTGGTGGCTGATACTTATGAAGAGATAAGAAATGCAATTCCTACCACTTCCGCTCCACCTCAGCCTGGTGTCCCTGAGCCTACTCTGTCTCCAACTCCTGAGCCTCCAAGCCCCTTTGAGATTGACTCCTCTGACCATGATGATGATACAAATGGTGCTGGTGCAATGAGGACACCAAGTCCTGGTCCACCCCTGGACTATGGATTGGAAGAAGAAGGACTTCAGCAGACAAGCCCTCTTGAGCCTATGCAAGAAGATGCTCCGGATTCAATTCTGTCCATTCAAGAATCAGAGCAAGTTGAAAGACTGGTTACAGCCATTTCAACCTCTTCTATGCCGAGAGAAGCAAGCAATGAGGAAAGGAGCATTGTACCTGTTATTGATTATCTTGCCATTGCTCATAATGCTCTGCTGCAAGCTCAAAGGAGAAGGCTGGAATAAATGTTTGCTCCTGCTGAACCAGCCTCCCATCCTCTTGCTGCTTATGGGCTATCAGAGGAACAGAGAGCTCGGCTAGCTCTGTCCAGGCAGGAAATGCAAGAGCAACTTGAGGTCTCTAATGATGATAATGAAGAAGATAACCCTGAGCCTGCTGAGCCCCCTGTACCAGTTCAGCCAGAGATTCCTTTTGCTCCTGTCCCTCTTCGTGCTGTTCCTCTCACTCAGATACCTCCTCCAATGGACTTTGCTGGACCTCCTGCTGATGCCAAAAAGGGGGAGAAGATAAAGCAAACTAGGACTAAGCAAGCTGGAAAATCTGCTGAGCCTTCTGGAGAAGGAAAGACTTACAGCAAGAAGTCTAAGCCAAAGAAGAAGTGATGTTTTTAGATCTTAGGCTAAATCTTCTTGTTGTATCTTGTTTTGAATTGATTGGTTGTTTAATTTATTTATTTTTTTTTAGAACTGCTCCTTAATTAGAATATGTATTGCAATAGTTTGATTATATATATTATCTTCTTGGTTGCAATATTTTGGGCTTTGAATCTCTTCACTTAATCTATCGTTTTGATATCTTATGCATATGTTGAGGGGGAGCTTGTGAAAGCAAACCCAAGTACTAATCCAGTTTGTGAGTTGTTTTGTCATCATCAAAAAGGGGGAGAATGTTGAATCAAGAGTTTTGATGATTTTAAACCAACACTCAAGAGCTTGGATTGAAGATATCAAAGAAGAACAAAGCTGTTTCAAGTGAAGATTTTCTGAGTATTTGCTGTTAGATCTCTTGTAGGATCTTTAGTTTTTGGTATGATTGGGTAAAAGATTTTGATTTGAAGAAAAGATGTTTTCAAACTTTGATTTTATGTTAAATCTTTGAATATTTGAAAAACACCCACAAACAGACGAAGGTTGAAAGTTTGAACTAAACTGTCAAGTTGGAAATTCGAACTTTGCCTTTGGAAATTCGAATTTCGAGCTAAAACTAAATAAGTCTGAAGAGATGGCTCTCTGTCAGACGAATTTTGGTTGTTCAAAATTCGAATTTTCATCTAGTCTGAAAAGAGGCCTTTTGTAACAGACGAACTTCACACTTTCAAAATTCGAATTTCAAGTAAAATGAAGTTTGTAAAAACCAAAGAAATTCGTCTGAAACTATGATAAAGTGCATCTGAAATCAAAATGAAATTGAGTTTGATAAATGCTCTCTGACAGACGAATTTTGAAGTTCCAACATTCGAATTTTCATATAAGTCTGAAAGATGCTTCTTTACAACAGACGAACTTTGAGTCTTCAAAATTCGAATTTCAAACAAAACAAAATTTGAGAAAATGGAAGAAATTCGTCTGAAACTATGTTAAAGTTCACCTGAGATCAAGAGTGATTTAAGTTTCAAAACTGCTCTCTGACAGACGAACTTTGAACATTGAAATTCGAATTTCAGAAGCTAAGTTCTTGAGTCTATTGAAATGAAACATTGACATACGAATGATAAGAACTTGCAACATTCGAATGATGAAATTAGTCTGAAAAGAGTTTCTCTGACAGACGAATTTCGCCCTTTCAAAATTTGAATTTCGAAGAAAGTAATCTACTGTGTCCCTTTAAACGTTCAATGGACAAACGAATTTTGGGGATCCAAAATTCGAATTTCGAAGGCACTGTAGAAAATTGAAAACACTGTTCATACTTAACCGAAAAACTTTCTTCTTGAAAATTCGTATGTCACATTGTGAAAATGTTTTGTAAGTTTCAAAATTCGAATTTCACTTCATGAACAGACGAACTTCATGCTGTAACGTTGGAAGCTTTAATCTTCGGTTCCTTCGAAATTCGTCTGTTGGCCAACCAAAATTCGAATTTCAGTATGTCAGAAACATTAAATGCGGTTGGTAAACGGATAGTTTTTCAGAGTAACCGTTGAATAACTTCCCCAACGGATAGATTTAGTCTCTAACGGATATTTGAGACCTAAATCTATAAATACAACATCATTTGAAGTTGTGGGTAACGAATCAAACTTATATATACTGAATTTCTGCTGAATCTTCTTCTCAAAAGCTTTTACCCTCTTAACTTCTAAACTTGTACTTAATCTGTCATATCCACTCTTTACAAGAGAGTTATTTCATTGTAATCAATCTATTCTTCATCTGGGAGATAGATTTACTTGTGAGGGGTATTCACAAGGGGATTGGGAAGCACATAGTGAAAATGCTTGGAGAGTGTGAGAGAGCTCAGAAACAGAGCATACTCATGTAATGTGGCTTTAGCAAGAAGCCCACTGAAATTCTTGCTGTATAGTAGATAAATCTCAAGAAGTGTCTTGGGAACTGGATGTAGGTCAGGAGAATAGACCGAACCAGGATAAATCACTGAGTTCTCTTTTCTTTATCTCTACCCTTCACCTTGCTCTGTTTTACGCATTGTTTTCATTATACTATGATATCTTCACTAACTTCACTTTGTGCAGAAAAATCTCATACTTCCAATTCACGCCCCCTCTTGGAAAATTGAACCACATCTATTATATTTATTTAACATATATTGTCTATTTATAATATACATTAACACCTATTAATATTAAGTCTTTCTATAAGTCTTTGTGGCTTATAACATATAGTATAACAAGAGCCTATGAGTGATGAGCTAACCTCCAATTCCCCATATTATTTATATTTTCTACAATTATGAATTTTTTTAAGAAAATATTTCTGTTTTCTAAAAATTACAAGTGTATAATATTCTTTTAACATTCTAAATTCTAAAAAACTTTGGAAAAATTAATAATTAATTTTGATTCTTTAAAAAATAAATTTGCAAAATCTTTAAATGTCATTATTATTATCTTACATTTTTTTATAACTTATATTTTGCAAATATATTTTGTTGAAATCATTCAAACTTCCTTTTACCTGGTAAAAATCTTTCAAAAGCAATATATATAAAAGAAAAAAATTAATGATAAGTGAACCCTTATGGAATCAATCCAAAGAACTCACTTGAAATGAATGACACTCAAATCGTTGCAACAACAAGAAACACAAAAACTAGAAAATTGAAAACAGCAAGAAGAAAGACACACAAAGAAGAGAATGAACAAGAAAGCACACAAGATATGTTGGTCTAGGTGAATTAGAACCGAAGAGAACCGGTCTCTTGAACCCTAATTCTGATGACGCCACAAGGAAGGACCAATTTCCTCGATAAGTCATAGTTCTCTCTAACACTCAAAGAACGCAAGAGAAACAAAATCTAAAATTCTATTCATCCAATCTGAAAAACGCACATGAAAGTTAGCCTTAAGTAGGCAAGGTAAAATCTAACATAATAAGCCTAGAAACCTTAATTAATTTGGGCTTAAGTGATCCTAATAGGATTAGGAGACTTTAGGCCCAATAACACTCTTATTGGACCTAGGAAACTAATAAAATAAAGTCCTAAAATAAAATAACAAAAATTCATAAAAAAATAATAAAAATAATGTTTAAGCCCTTATAAACATGCCAACACATTAATAAAATCACATGTTTGGCACATGACATATTTATTTATAAAGTGGGCTATCAAAAAGACTATTATTTAACCAATTAGGCTTTATTACTCAGCATAGTTCAGCCCATAATTAATAAAAACGAAATTAAAATAAATCTAGCCCACTAATGCCTAAGTCACATGCTCTTTTAGTAAAGTACATGATCTTTTATGTAATATCCTCCAATGGACTCTTCTTGGGCTTGGATCTAAAACTTATATTTTGAAGTTGATGATCTCACTTAAACTTGTACTTTATATTTAGCACCTTGATCAAGTCTTCCAAGCTCTCCATACTCCGCTCCAAACTCTTGCAAGTCATGCCAAACCCTTATTCTATCAATTAATAATTACATTTTTTTAAAGTATCATTAAAACTTAGTTTTTCTGATCAAAACTAGAATTATCTCCCCACGTGTTGCATGGTGGTATTTTGTTCGAAGCAAGACAATGGTGAGTTAGTAAAAATTCTAATTGTGCAATAAAATTTATAATTTTAACTTTAATTGTACGTGCAGAACTTGTTTAGCTTTGAATTATTGTTTTGCTTTGATTTGAGAGAGTGAATTGTATTTGTGAGTGTGTTTTATTAATATACTTTCTAGCTTCCAATAAATATCTTTTATTGTTAACTATATTTAATATTTATATCATTGACCTGGGAAGAATATTACGTATTTATATTGATTAAATATATAATAAATAATGGGAGAGATAGGAAAGCAGGTTCGGTTGAGATGAGATGACATCAAAGAGGAAATTATGTTGGGCTGAGAGGGCATCAAAAATAACAATGAGAGAGCAATTTGGAGGAATGTTGTTCAATCGCAAAATGGGCAACCTGTCTGATTGTTATAAGTAAGTCAATGACTACTTGAAATGTTCAAGAGAGACCATAATAACCTGTTTAAAAAATGGACTACATTACAGTTTTTGGGTTTTGTAATTTATAAGACACTAAGCTAAGAAACCAATATGTTTATTTTAGGTTTTTCAATTTGAATGTTATTGATCCTAGAATTAAAGGGAAATGGTGGAAGTTTGTTTACTCCAGATATCCTTTCTCCCTATTATGATAAGTTAGTGTTTGTAAGTTGCTTCATTATGAACTGGCGAAGGAAAAAAAATAACTTGTTTGATTATCAACAAAGAAAGGGAGAGGATTTAGTAAGAAAATTTCACATTTCATGTTGCCATGTTACACTCAATGGTTCACATCATATCATACTCTTTATAAAAGTTGAAATATCATTTCATTTGTGACATGGCAGTTTGACAGATAATATCTATGACCATAAGGCACTAAATTAGAGAGTTATTTCACAACTGAAGGATGAAAGTAGGTGATAAATCATATTTTTATATATTTTTATCCTTATTACTTAGTCATTTTACTAATAAATTTTGGCTAATCAAGAGTATTTGGATTACATTTTATTTTATTAGCTAATTTTAAATTAATAAGATTTATTTGATTAATTCTCTAATTTTATGTTTAAAATTCTCATTTAATCTTTTTGCATGATGTGGATATTGACTGTTATTTTATTTTGTGCAAATTATTTAAGCTTAATTGAATATGATTTATGTTATTTTTCAATAAATTAGAATTAATTAGATTTATCTAATTTATTGATTCAATCTTAGATTTAAATTCATTCTCTATATTTGTTGCACAATATATCTACTGAATTTTATTTTATTTTGTATAGATTATATAGAGTTTCTTTTTGGAAACAAATTGCAATTAGAGCTGTACAATTTTAGACATAAATAGAGATGTCTTATGAAGTCTATTTATTTTAGCTTTTGTTTTTTATTCTTATTTTTATTTTAAGAATAAATTTATAAAACATTTATTTTTGGGTTGTTATAAGTAGTTTTAATCTATGATATTTTAAGTGTAGCTTTATCCTCTTAAAAATGGAAGGGTTTCGTGTCCAGCGCGCGCGGCAGAATGAAAGCTGAAAAGAAAAGAAATTAAAAAGGGAAGAGTGGACGCTGCATAGAAAAGATGGGACGAAGAAAAAAAAATTAAGAGGTGGCGGGAGCAATCAGAACTGAATCTTGCAGCTTCTCTCTACAGCGTTTTCTCCTTGTCTCCATGAGTGATGACATCTATTCTTTTTTGGTTTTTCATTATCTTAAAGCCATGGGTCACTAATTTTCTTCCCGTAATCAGTCACAAATTATGAACTTAATGCTATGATTGGAGCTTGAGCTTAATATATATATTTTTTTGTTTGATTTATTTTAGTTCATCCATATTTTCTTCCTCTATTTTTATGCTAATTTGTTTGCTACTGATTAGAGTTAATAAGTTGTATGAATTTAGATTTAAGGTTTAATATGAGGAGTATGATTACTGTAATTGATTAATTTAGTAATAATAAGATGTTCTAACTTTGCTTAGATGATTATTTAAGCTTTATTCTTGGTATGCTTTACATTGGAGTTACTGCTATAATATATATTAATTGAGATTTTAGTTAATTATAATATTAGTAGTATCTTAATCTCTAGATGATCATTTAGAGAAATTTTTATTAGAATACCAAGATATTAAACTGAATCAGATTAACAAACGAAAAAGATGGCGAGGAAGATTTTGCATCAGAGAATTGATTTATGACTGGTTACACTCATTTAGTCTTGTCATTACTTCAATTACTTCATTAATTAATTTTAGTTTAGTTAATTAATTGAGTTCAATTTCTAAACTCCCTAATTTTTTACTGCTTGTTTTAGTAAATTTTATTTTAATTTATTCTTAATTTAATTAAGTAACTCAATTAGTTTCTTGGGAGACAACCTAGTTTATACTATATTGCAAATCAGTTTTAAATTTAATTTTAACCTATTCGACAACTATGTCAATAGGATTTCAAAAAGGACCAGTGTCAATAGGATTTCAAAAAGGACCGTAGTTGTCCAAATTTTAAGAAAATATAGTCTAACTATGCAAATTGGGATCACACTACAATATTGCAGTCTCATTGAGAAAAGGTGCAACTAATAAATGAAGACCAACTTTGAATTTTTTATTAAATCTAAGACATGAAAAATGTATAAACAGTATAAGGTATTTATCTAAAGCTGAATTTCACTGCAGGAATTTCCATATTGGGATACTTAATATAAGTAGATGATGGTAAGAGAAATGGTCGTTTGATTTGTGAAGAAAGCCTGGTATTAATTGCCTGGTATAACAATGGCTACCTGTTGGTGTTTTGTTACGTGTGTTCCAATTGTAGATATTGAACTACTAACTATACATTACGAATACAAAAATCTATAGTAAGTCCCATTACTATCAGGTATATTTAAGGAAAAATGAGGCAGTTGTCCCATTTTGACCTTGTGATCAAAATATTCTACTACAAGTATTTTCACGAGTACAAAAGAGGGATCCTTAAAACATGCTAGTACTAACAATGTTAGCAAGAAGAAAATCTGATGTGGAATTGCATCTTCTTCATGTCTTGTGGAACCTGTTGACAGAAATTATATTTCCTATGAGCACTTAAAGTAATGTAAATGGCATTGATAGATATGCAAAGGTAAAATGGTGACTTATAATATATGACAAATACCTTCATGTGTTTGGTATCATTAAATTCTAAAACACTTCTTGATACACAATATTGACTATTTTATCTAAGGGATTGTTGCCAAAGTCATGTATCAATATCTTCAACTTGACCATGCTATTCATTCTAGAAAAATGTACATAAAGTTGTCCATGAGTAAAAACTAGTTCTAGCAAGTAGATACCAACATGTTGAAGTGAATGCCCTTGACTTTTACTATTAATCATTGCAAATGAGAGAGTGATAGAGAATTGTCTCCTTTGCATCTTGAATAGCCATCTTGATTTAGAGGGAATCATGTACATCCTATGGATAAGTACTTTTTGGTTTAGATGGTATCCGTTTAATGTTACAACTTTGATGAGTGTCAGTTTGTGAGGTGGTATGTCATATCCTATCTTTTAGACACTTTTCCCATGAATATTGTCTTATTCAGAAGTAGAAAGAAGGCTCTCGAGAGATCAAACCAGTTGGAAACTCAAAACTATAAAATCTTATTTTTGTACACTTTTTATCCTGTTGTGCAGTAAATTTTGAAAAATTATAACTAAATGCGAAAAGTCATTTTACTATGATTAAAGTCTCTAAAAATCGAGCACATCTTGAATTTTATGGGAAAAATATGAAACTAGAATTTAATTGTGCCAATTCATGTATTTTATTCATTAAAATGTATTGCTTATTTTCAGCTTCTAGTTTCTGTCCAAATTTTGACCTATAACTTTAAAAATTCATATTCCATGCTACGCAAAGCTATTTCATGTAGTCTTTATGTCATCTAAAAGCTCTGTATGTTGTTAGGAATGCTGGCTTTCCAAGAGGGTGAGTGAATTGAGAAGTATGAAATTTTCTACAAAAATATAATATAGTAATAATAGCAAAAGTTTGCAGAAAAATAGAGTATAATGAAAATTGAATATAAGAGATAAAGGAAAAGAAAAACTGAGTGATTTATTTTAGTTTAGTCTAATCCACATAATCTACATATAGTTCTCAATTCACCACTTGAGATTTTCTCTATCAACAAGAATTTAGTGGGCTTCTTGCAATACTATAATATAATACTTGTGCTCTGTCCTAAGAATACAGAAAGTGTCTCAATCACTCTCACTAATGATTCCCTTAATCCTTTTATGAATCGTCTCACAAAGAATATTTCTTCCTAATAAAGAAAAGATTCATTACAGAAATGGAAATTCTCTTAAATAGAGTATATATGAAAGTTGAAGAGTAATAAATGAAGTGTATAGATGAAAAAGATTTAACACAAAATTTCGTTGGACTTTTTGTAATAGCAAACTTACATTTATTGCTCACAACTTCAAATGAAGTTCTATTTATATATTTCTAGCTTAATTAGTTATTAGACACAAGATCTACCCATTAAAGGCATTAACCAATGGTTACCCTGCAAAAGCAGCCATTCACCACTGCATTTAATGAGTCTAGCACACTAAAGTTTGAATTTTTGGGCTCAATAGACAAATTTCGCAAAGACAGAAAGTTAAGGACTTTAACGTTAAACTTCAAAATTTATCTATTACTAAGTGACATTCGAATTTTGAGTTTACAAAAGATATCTAATGTTAGTTTGTGCAAATTTTATATTGAAAGTGTGTCTAAAGAGATTGAACAACTTCCTCAAGTTTTAACATGGAGTTTCGAAATTTGAATTTTAGAAGCTGAAATTCGTTTGTCAAAGATATGTTCAATGTCACACAAAAGTCATTCTTCATGAAGTTCAAACTTTGAACTGCAAAGTTCATCTGTTAGAGGCATGCTTTATCAAGACATACAAGTTCTCACTTCAAAATTTGCCTATCAGAGGCTATGACTTTGAACTTCACAAACAGTTGAATTGTAACTAAGCTTCATGCAAATTTCACACACTTTCACTAACTATCCTTAGCTCAAAATTCAAATTTCACAACTAAAATTCGTCTATCAAAGGTGAAAACTTTGTAACTTCGAACTTCACTAGGCAATGTGTGAATTTTGCACAAAATAAACATGAATCAAATATCAAAATTCGTTTGTTATTTTTCAATTGTAACATATGTTAATATTAGATAACTTTAAAATAACTCGTTTGAACACTATGTTAACATAAAATAAGTAAGATTTAAAGCTTTTTACCTAGTATACATAGTGAGAAATCCTAAAAACTAATTTTTCACTTGATCTTCACTAGATTTTTTCACTTTATGCTTTCTTGTTTCTTTGATATTTTCCTTTCAAGTTCTAGTTGTTTGGAATTATCAAAATTATTGATTCAACATTCTCCCCCTTTTTGATGATGTGAAAATAACTCACAAACTAGATTAGTACTTAGATTTGCTTCTAAGAGCTCCCTCTTAATATATGCATTAAGATTCGACTTTTAGCATATAATTTTAGCACCTGTATCAGAGTCAAAAAAAAATTTAGGAGAATAGTAAAGGACTATTGAGACAATGAAACATACTTCATTGATAAGCACATTTAGTATAAGGATTCATGCTAGATTAGATGCACTTTGACATACAAAAAGAAACATAACAAAAGGCAAATACACAAAAGCACATAAAAACACAAAGTCCTAAGGCCTAAGCATTATTGTTCTACTACTGTCATTCCTTTCCGGCCTTAAGTTTGATCCTTTTGTCATATGTTTTTTTTAGAGTAGCAGGCTTCTTACTAGGGGCTAAATTGGGAAATTCAAAATTTTTCTATAAAAACATGAATTCACAGTGAAAGCAAAGGTTTTTAGAAAAACAAAGTACAGTGAAGATGATAGTGAATGCAAGATAAAGGAGAAAAGGACGCAGAAATTTATTCTGGTTTGGTCTTATCCACTTGACCTATGTCAAGTCCCCAAGTCATTACTTGAGATTTTCACTATTAGTAAGAATTCAATGGGTTCCTCGCAATGTCTCAGTATAGATTCGTGCTCTGTTTTTACAACACTCAAATTCTACACTCAATACTCTTATAATTGTTTTCCAATTCCCTTTATGACTCCCCTCACAAAGACTTTTTCTTCCAAATGAAGAAAAGATTTATATATGGAATAAATACTCTATACAATATAGTAGATATGAAAGTTAAAGTACTATAAATGCAATGTGTGGGTAAAAAGGCTTTGACACAAAAATTTGGCAGAGTTTTAGCACAAACAAGATTAAATTTGTTTTCCCATAACTTCAAATGAAGTTCTATATACAAACTTTTAGCTTAACTAGTCGTTAGACACAAGATCTAACTATTAGAAATTTTAACCAAAGGTTACTCCATAGAACTAGCCATTCACGAATCAAATTTAATGCATCTGACATGCCAAAATTTGAATTTTGGGGTTCAACAGATGAATTTTATAGAGACAGAAAGTTAAAGATTTCAACGTTGAACTTCAACATTCGTTTGTTTAAATGTGACATTTGAATTTTGAGTTTGTCAAAAATATTTTATGTTAGAACATACAAATTTTCATATCAAAAGTGTATTTGTTGAGTTTGAACAGTTGTCTCACGTTTTTCACAATGCACTGAATTTCAGAAGCTGGAATTTATCTGTCCAAAGCTTATTCAACATAGCACAAAAGTTTGGATTACAAAATTTGGATTACAAAATTTGTCTATCAGAGATACCCTGTAACGAGACTCAGAAGTTCATAACTCAAAATTCAAATTTTAAGGTTTAAAATTCATCTGTCAGAGAAAGTGTCTCTGAACTCTCTTTAAAGCTTACCAACCTTCAAATTTTGACTAATCTTCATACAAATTTTGTACACATTCACTAACAATGCTTAGTCCAAAATTCAAATTTCATAACTAAAATTCATTTGTTAGAGATAAAACCTCTGTATATTTGAATTTCACAAAGCAAAGTTCAAATTTTGCACAAAATACATATGAATCAATAACAAAATTTGCCTATTAGTTAGTATTTTCGAAGTTTAACTATGCTAACAAAGGATAACTATGAAGTTACTAATTTAAATGTTGTGATAACAAAAAATGAGTGATAGTCAAAGCTTTTTACCCAAATTACAGATGGAGAAATTCTCATATTCCTTTGATATTCTCTTTTCTAACTCTGGTTGTTTAGGATCATCAAAACACTTGATTCAATATTCTCCTTCTTTTTAATGATGACAAAACAACTTGCAAACTGGATTAGTACGTGGGTTTGCTTCAAGAGCTCTCCTTCAACATATGCATTAAGATTCCAATGTAAACATAGCACATGTATCAGAGTTAAAAGTTTAGGAGAATAGAAAAGGAAAGGTGAAACACATTTCATTGATTCATTGATGCATATATTTTTAGTACAAATATTCAACCATATTCAACTAATTTCAACTAAGTTCTAAATGAAGATATTGAACAAATAAAAGAGATTACAGCAGAAAATCCTACAAAGTCCTAAGAAGTCCTAAAAGGATCTAAGCTCTAATGTTTTGTAACTTGTCATTCCTTTCTGGCCTTGAGCTTTACCCTCTTGCCATAAGCTTTTCGTGATTGATCAACATCTTTAGATTTTCCAGTTACATCTTCTCTAATTTGCTCATCTTTCTTCTCCCTCTTTTGGCATCATTAGAAGTTGGAACATATACAAAGAGAGGAGGTATCTGTATCATAGGAATGACGTGAAGAGGGATTGGTATGAATGGCATAAAGGAAGGTATCTGAGGAAGAGGGACTGATTGCTCAGCTTAATTATCAAACCTAAAGAGTAGTTCTTGAATTTCCCTTCGAGTGTTAGCTAGCCTAGCCTATTTTTCCACTGAGAGGCCATATTTAGAAGTAAGGATTAAGAAGAAAGTGGAGAAAACATTTCATTGAGCCTTTTCTTTTGAGCTTACACTATAGTATCATGTATAATAGCACCAATGTTAACATAGGGCATGATGCCTCTTTCCTCATTGAGGGCAGCTTGAATAACTGGTGCAGTGCTGAGACCTGTACTAAGCTTTTCTATTTGCTCAGCCTCTTGTGATGATAGAACTGAGTCTTGAGCTTCCTTCATTATTGGCTCATGAGAGCCTTCTCCTTGAATGGCTTCTTCTTGCATAGCATAATCTAGAGATAGACTAGGACTTGTTTCATTGCTGGAGGCCTGAAGGTTACTAGTAGCACCAGCAGTAGCAGTAACAGTGGCACCATCATCAGAAGAGCCTATTCCAAAAGGGCTTGGGACTTTAGGAGAGACAGATTTGATAGGTTATAAGGTACCAGTTTAAGGGGGTACTGATGGGTTTAGAAGTGAGTTCCAAATATCTTCATAGTTATGAACAGTTACCTTGTGATTTTTGGCTAGGTCAGTTATTTGAGTTTGCAGATGTGCAAACTTAGCATTCTGTTCCTCCCTTATAATGAGCATTATCTCTGATAGGCAATTAAAGAGTTCAGGTATGGTATTAGGAGTGGCCATAATGGTTTGAATGGAAGGTTTAGGTTGCTAGGTAGGTTAAGGTTGGGTTGGCTGTGATTCAGGTTGAATGGTTAGGATAGCCTCAGATGTAGCCTTTTGCTATTGGGACTCTCCCCCTTTATAGAATAAATCCTCATATTTACTAGCTTCCTTCCCCATCCATCTGCCCTCTTTCCTTTCAATTCTCATTCTTATCGAGTCTTTTTCCTTGAATGCCTCAATTGGTCTCCTTTTGCCTTTCTCTAGATGTAGTATTTTGGCAAATTTGAGTAGCTTGGAGATGATGGAGGCATAGGGCAAGTTTGAATCTTTTCTTTGATCTCTTGCCTTGATCATCCTCTAAAAGATTATATGACCTAGGTTGAGCTCCTTTCTGCAAATTAAGGTTGCCATTATGAGCCTCATCCCTAGTGATCAGATTGAACCTTCCCCTCTTGTTGAAGATAAACCTTGACACTATATAGTGCATGACTCTCACGTGTATTGAGGTCAAAGGGCTTCACAATTTTCAGAGGATCCAAGATATTCACATGCCTTCTAGAGAGAGCATCTGAGATTGTACGTTCCTTATAGTTCAGATATTCCCTACCTTCCTCATCTACATCATCTTCCTCCTCCATGTATTTGGAGGTGGAGATATCAATCTTGAATCCCTCTTATCTAGTAATCTCTAAAACATCATTGATATTTTCATCCGATAGCCATAGATTCCTAGATGGAAGTATTACTTGGTACTTCCTCTTCTTATCATTATATTTCAATGCAACATACCATGTTTTGATCACCTCATCATTATATCTCTCTTTAATTTCCAACATATTTTTATATTTGCCCATACAAATTCCAGTATCAAAGTTGTTTGAAACTAGAAATTCCTCTAAATTGGTGCAGTAAGGGGATATTACCTTCTTTGCAGCAAACTTCGTGGTATATTCCTTCAAGATTTGATCAAAGCTGCAAAGAGGCTCCATAGTCATCTGTAACTCTTCTGACTCAGTGCTCCAGCAGGGATTAATTTCTTCAATTCTACTTTTCGAGTTGTTTTCTATTTCTTTGACGGAGTCCCTTTGCTGAATTTGGCTTTCCTTTTCTAGGTATCTCCTTCCTTTGAAGCATACTTAGATTTGGTGGAATGTTTAGGCCAAGCTTGATCTTTCTCGACGTTGGCATTTTTCACTCTAACCATTTTTGTGGGAGATTTGTGTTGAAAGATGCTCTGAAGAGGTTTATGAGGTTCAAGTTGAAGTTTAATCAATGGAAAATGGAGTTTAATCGAAAGAATTTAAGAATGGTTAAGGAAGGAGAGGAATAGCTTTGGTTGAAAGATGAATAAGGTTGCATCTGTTCAGAGCGTGACCCTTTGGAGTAACTATTCAATTGATGAATTTTGGTGGCCACAATTCAAATTTCAATCAGTTACGTTGCCTCTATGGTACAAAGAAACTATCTTGATAGACAAATTTTTATCCTTAAAGTTCGATTATCAGAGACTTAACATCAACAAAAGTTTTAATAGATGAACTTTATGTCTTCGAAGTTCAAATTTTGAAGCCCTTTATTGAAGATATGCAACTATAAGAGATTCAACAGACGAATGTTGAGATTCAAAGTTTATATTTTGAGAGTTTATGAAGAAATGTCTAAAATACGAATATTGAATCATCAAAATTCGAATGTTATCCACACAAACAAGGCAAACACATACATCAATATTCAAAATTAAAATTTTAGTCACTCAACAAATGAATTTTGAGCTGGTTGAGATACAAGCATATCACATAAGACACTAAAATTTGAATGTTATACTGCCAAAATTTGAATTTTGAACCAAGAAAATCACTCAATAAAGTATCTAAGGCATGTGAGGCATTGAAATATGACTGTTTAGGTTTAAAGATTGAATTTTAACCATTCAAAGTCATTCAATAAGTATGGAAATTCATCTATTATTAGTCAAAATATGAATTTTGCAGGTTTGAACTTACAAACAGACATTGAACATTCAAATTTCCAATTTTCTTCAGCAAATGTTGATTGCTCAAGCAGGATACTCCATTGTTCTTAATTCTTATCATATAGGCTTATAAGGAGTTGCTACAAGACACTTTAAACATACTCCGATGCTTAAGTTAGAGTATGATTTTGCAGATTAACTTTAGAATGTAAACAAATTTGGATAGAAGCATGCTTACAATTCATTGGGATTTACTATTCCTAATTCTCTTTTAATTTTACAGTACCTATCCTTTGGGCATGTCTTGGTCAAGATATCGGCAAGCTATTCTTCTGTGGGGACAAATTCCAATATGATGTCTCTTTTTAGAACATGGTCCCTCATGAAATGATGTCTGACCTTAATGTGCTTTGTCCTTAAATGCATCACTGGATTCTTCATGATGTTAATGGCATTTTGATTATCACATCTCACAGGTATTTCCTTCATCTTAATTTCAAAATCTTTAAGTTGCTGCTTCATCCAAAGGATTTGAGTGCAGCAGTTTCTCATAGCTATGTATTCAACTTCTACTATGGAAAGAGCCACACTATTTTGCTTCTTGCTAAACCATGAGATTAGAGATCCTACAAGAAACTGGCATCTACCACTTGTACTTTTTATGTCAGTCTTGGATCCAGCAAAGTTAGCATTAGTATACCCAACAAGTTCTTCTCCATTGCCCTTTGGATACCAGAGTCCCATATATGATATTTCAATTAGATATCTGAATATTCTTTTCACAATTGTTGCATGGAACTCTTTGGGACATGATTGGAACTTAGAACACATGTAGACACTAAACATGATGTTAGGTCTACTAGCTGTTAGGCACAGTAAGGAACCAATCATTTTTCTATATTGAGTTATATCAAATGGTTTTCCCCCTTCAACCATATCAGGTTTTGTGGTGGTGCCCATTGGAATTCCCATTAATTTAGCATTTTCCATTCCAAATTTCTTTAGCAACTCTTTTAGATATTTTGATTGATTTAGGAAGATGCTATCATCACATTGTTTGATTTGCAGTCCAAGGAAACAGTTTTCTCCCATCATTGACATCTTGAATTTACTCTGCATTAGCTTAGAGTAATTCTTGCACAAACATTCACTAGTGACACCAAAATATAATATCATCAACATATATTTGAACAATAAGTAAATCTTTGTTTCCCTTTTTAGCAAACAGAGTTGTATAAACTTTGCCTCTAGTGAACCCTTTTTCAATTAAAAAGTTACTTAATCTTTCGTACCATGCTCTAGGTGCTTGTTTTAAACCATAGAGAACTTTCTTTAGCTTTTATACATGATTCGATTTAGCTTAGTCCTCAAAGCCTGGAGGTTGGTCAACATAAACTTCTTCCATGACCATTCAGAAAGGCACTTTTTACATCCATTGATACAACATAATGTCTTTTATGCACGCATATGCTAGGAGGATCCTTATTGCTTCCAATCTTGTAACTGGAGCAAAAGTTTCCTCATAATCTATACCTTCTTCTTGATTATATCCCTTAGCTACTAACCTAACTTTGTTTTTTATTATTGTTCCAGATTTATCAAGTCTGTTTCTAAACACTCACTTTGTTCCAATAATAGGATGATCATCAGGCCTAGGCACTAAATCCCACACTTGATTTCTCTCAAATTGATTTAGTTCTTCTTGCATAGCCACTATCCAGTACTTATTACTTAATGCTTCTTTAATACAGCTAGGTTCAATTTGAGAAATAAATACACAATGATCTATTTGATCTCTAAGTTGCCTTCTTGTTTTAACATTCTCTTGAACATCCCCAATCACTTGATCAACAGGATAACTCCTTTGATATCTCTAAACTCTAGGCAGTTATTGAGAAATTACTTTATTATTTTCAAATTCCAGATCTTTCTCCTAAATATCTTCCTCTACAGTAGTAGATTCTGATATTTTTGGAGGTTCAGTTTTATCTTCCTGATAGAGGTTCATGTTCTTAATACTAGAAATTAGCCCATCCTTATCTATGTCAGGTTTACAAATAGTTTCATTTTCAACGAATAATATATGCACAGATTCTTCTATAGTCTTAGACTTTTCATTAAATGCTCTATATGCTTTACTCCTACTTGAATAGTTAAGAAATATACCTTCATCTGATTTGGCATCAAACTAACCCAGATTTTCTTTTCCATTGTTGTGAATGAAGCACTTACATCCAAATACATGCTGGTGTGAGAGATTTGGTTCAATTTGTGATATCAATGCACAATGATTTATCTGATCCCTAAGCTACCTTTTTCTTTTAATATTCTCTTGAGCATCTCCAATCACTTGATCAATAGGATGACTCTTTTGATATCTCCAAACTCTAGATAGTTCATCTTCATTAACTTCAAGTTCATGATCTTTCTCCTGAATATCTTCTTCTACAATAATAGATTCTGATATTTTTGAAGATTCAATTTTATCTTCCATAAAGAGGTTTGTCTTTTTAAAGTTAGAAATTAGTTCATCCTCATCTAAGTCAGGTTTAAAGAGAGATTTATTTTCAATAAATACTATATGCATAGACTATTCTATGATTTACCTTCTTTTATTGAAGGCTCTATATGCTTTACTTTTATTAGAGTAGCTAAAAAATGTACCTTCATCTGACTTGGAGTCTAACTTACCCAGATTCCTTTTTCCATCACTGTAGATTGTAACATTCCAAGAAAACTAAAATATTATGAAATGTACAAGAAATTTATGAAAATGGACAAGTACCATTTTACGTGAAAAAGGGCAAAGAGGTCATTTTTCCCAGTCAGATGAAAAAATGAGAAATTACATTTTTGCTCCTAAAGAATTATGAATATGACATCCATGTCCCTATGCCTAAAAAATTCACAAGGAATAAGGGTGCAAAAGTTCTTGAAAAAAATTACATCTAATAACCTGAAAGTTTCAATAATTATAATTTAACCCTAGGTCAAAGGTAATTTTGTAAATATACAAAATTACTATCAAAACGAAGCTCTCAATAAGAGAAGTCCAATGGTGTATGACACTGAGAGTTAATGTTTAAGGATGAAGAAATAATTAGTGCTAGTATCTAAAAGTAATAGTAAACCGATAAAGTAAATTATGGACCCCATCGATGATTAAAAAGTAACCGGAACAGGATATGGGCTAGACATAGATATTATTTAAGACAGGATAATTAAGAAAATATAAAAATAAAATTGGAATAGTCCTGTAACCCACAAAAGCTAAATTACTATAAAAAAACAGTTTTATTAGTACAGTTAAAAATTACCCAATTTAGGATATATCTAGACTAGGAAAAATTGATCAATTTTAGGACACTCAAAGCTCTCTTGTGCGTGACATTTTAGCTCACTTTTTTTGTCCAAGACTTCTCATGGAAGGCATGCCAAAAACCTTGACTTTTTGCACCAAAAAGTGATTAAGATTAAGTGAGTAATTAGTCAGTTAATTAGGCCAAATAAACACTCACTTTCATCCTCATTCAGATGTGACTTTCTGCAGAAAATAGTGAGAGAGAGAGCTCTGAAAACACAAGGGAAAGAAGAGGAAAAAGAAGGAGCAAGAAGGTAAAACTCAAAGCTCAATCACTTAGTAAGAGTTTTTACCACCTCTAGCTTGTGTTCTCAAGAGTTTATGGTAGTTTGAAGAAGTATTTTTTCTCTCCTCTCTCACTTAAAGTTTCAGCCATGAAAGGTTTTAGAGAGAGAAAGCAAGCACAAGTCAAATAAGCTTAGGTAAAGGCTTAGAATAGATGAATAAAGTAAGGATATACAAGTAGTAGCAAGTATTGTGAAGGAAATTATTTCCTTCAAATTTCCCTAAATTTTGGTCAGTTAAGGTTTGTTCTTAGAGTTAGAATTTCAAGTTTTTTATGTCAAAAATGAGTTCCTCATGGTAGAAAACCTTAGGAACAAGTGTTGACTTCATGAAGAAGCTTAAGATTAAGTGAAATTTTTAGGGTTTTGAAGCTTAATTCGGAATGAATAGTAACCATAGCTAGAGATGGAATTTGGTAATTCTAAGGCCATATTTGGATTCCTCATGAAAAATTACATGGAATAGAGGTATAATTCATCATTTTTGAGCTAGGAATGAATTTTTGGTAAATTTTTGAAGAATTAGGGTTTCATGAATACTTTTTGAAGAAAATCATGGAACCATTAGTTTGAGTAGTTGTTTGATGATGTATTTAGGTTTGAAGAAGCCTAATAAAGATTTTGGAAGTGTTAGAAAGAGGAGGAACCAAAGGAAAGGCAAGAGGATTCACAAAGGTAGCATTTTTTTCGTACTTGCATTATGTTATCATACTTACTTTGAATATGTTTGATACGTTGTCATATGATTTTGTTGTTGCCATGTGATGTTTTTATGATGTTGGTTGAGTTGAATGAGGGGCTTTGAGACCCCCAGATATCCTTTTTTCAAAATGAAACTCTACCAAAATTTTTGTGAATTCATATGATTTAAATGTGTAAGAGTGTTTAATCAATGATTCTTCAATGTTGTTATATAAATATGATAATATGATTACATGTATGGGTAATCGCTACTAAGATTCTTTGAATCTCACCCCCCTTCAATGACTAACCATGCTAGGGAGAAACAATGGAAAAGACCTAAGGAAGGAGCAAGAGGCATGAAGAAGAAAATGATGAATTGTTATTTGTGCCTTGTTTTATATAAAATTGTAAAATAGTGAATATTATGTAATGTTGTAGGAAACGTATGAGAATTTTCAGTTCTAGATCTTGTGATATGAAGTTATGTTCTACCAAGTTTCATCCCAAAATGAGGTTATTTGCATGGGTTTTGGCAAGCAAATTGCAATATAGATTGAAACAAGGCATTTTCCACGTGTCTATTTAGTTCATCTTTGTTCTGTACTTAATGTAAGGATAGATTTCTAGGATTTTTATACCAGATAAAGGACATCTCAAGAATTAAAATGACACCTAATTCATCCCATTTGGAGTTTTGTACAATTAATGGTGAATTTTCAAAGTTAGGGTTCAGAATAAGGCAATATTGGAAAAACTAGAAACTGAAAATTAAGTACTGAAAATTTTAAAAGATAACATAAAATTGTATAGAGCTCCAAAAATTCAGTGGTTTATAAAAATTTATATGCCCTAAGTTTTATATACCACTAATTTGGAAGTGATTGGAGCTATAGACTAAGAGATATGTAAGTTTTCCCAAAACTGTCCCAGTAACAGTAATATTTTGACCATTCACAATTTAAGTTAATGTTATGCCCCATGTAAATGAAATAAATCTATGAGAAAAGTATGTTTATAAGTAGACATATATAGATTTCAAAGGGCATAGAGTATTCATGATTTGGTATGAATAGACTAAAATATGTTTTTTCAAATTTGACGTCAGAAAACTAGAAGATAGAAAAATGACCAAATGAACTGTAAAAGTCCACAAAATTTACTGTACAAATTGATCCAATGAAGTTGCTATTATATATTTTTTCCATGTAGATCTGAATTTAATAAAATTTTAGAGACTTGAATCACTTTAAGATAATTTGTCTAGATTTAGTTATGAAATTTCAAAATTCATCGAGAAAAATGGAAATTTCCAAATGAACAGTACCCGAGAGAATTGAAAATTCTGTTTTTATCATATTATGATTTTAGTTTCTAAATTATGATGAAAGACATCTAAAATGATCTAATACATGGGAAATTTGACCTAATATAAAGTGTTACATAGATGAAACATTTTCATCCAAACACATGCAAATGAGAGAGGTTTGGTTTCCCTTCTTTGTAGAGCTTATAAGGTGTTTTCTCTAAGATTAGTCTGATGCATGCTCTATTAATGATATAACTTGTTGTGTTTACTGCATCAGTCTAGAAATATTGAGGAACCTCTTTCTCATTCAACATTGCTCTTGCCATCTCTTACAATGTTCTGTTCTTCTCTCTACCATATCATTTTGCTGAGATGTCCTTAGAGCTGAGAAATTGTGATCAATTCCATGCTCTTTGCAATACTCTAAAAAGCTTAAATTTTCAAACTCTCCCCCATGACCTGACCTGATGGACGCAATTGAAATACCCTTGTCATTTTGACTTTTCTTAGCTAAGGTTACAAATACATCAAATATCTCATCTTTTAAAGAAAGAAATAAAGTCCAGGTAAATCTAGAGTAGTCATCCACATGTTCTCTATTCTTTTCAAATGATAACTTAGGTAAGCCAGTAATTAAGTTATTTTTAACTAACTTATTAAGTTGATTCATATTAATTGCACTAATCTTCTATGCCATAACCAACTCTCATTATCTTTACTAATTAAACATATAAAATCTAAGTTAGGGAGTTCATCTAAATCAATAGTATAATAGTTATTATCCCTTTGAACTTTGAGGAAAGTCTTGTGATCACTTTTTCTTATGATCAAGCAAAACTTTGAGTCAAATAGCATCTAGTTACCTTTGGCATAGGTTTGACTCATACTTAGCAAGTTGTGGTTAAGGCCAATCACAAGTAGCACTTCTTCTATGGATGTTTTAGGATTCTTGCACATGATACCGATGTTAACCACTTGCCCATATTGGTCACCTCTAAAGGTCACTTTTCCTCCTTTCTTTTCTTTGAGGATGATAAACTTCTCCTTATCACTCATCATATGTCTTAAGCATACACTGTCCATATACTTTTTGTTGCTTTTGTTAGCTCTAAGATACACCTGCAAAATAGATTTTAGTTCTTTTTTTTAGATATCCATATTTGCTTGGGTCCATTCTTGTTAGTTCCTCCATTAGGTACTAAAGTAACTTTGGGAACCTACTTCAATCCATTATCATTTCCTTTCTTCCTGCATGCACAAGAGGAGGATATATGACCCTTATTGTTACAGAAGCGACAAGTGGAGAAAGGATTAGAAGAAAGAGAAATAGTTCTAAAACAATGTAAGTAATATCTTTCTTTTTTATTTCTAGGTAGCTAGGAATGATTCTATGCTTTGGGTTGACTTATTGTAATTTGAATTCCCTTCTGCATACACAAAATTTCTTACATAGAGATTTTGCTTCTTGTGTTTTAGTTTTTCTTTTACAGCACAAGGGTCATATCCTAGACCCATTTTCCTTGACACACTATTTGCTTACCAAGTAACACTTTCAGCATATCTTGACCTCTAGTGAATCTAGTTAGAGTCTTGTAGAGATAAGCATTTTTATCTCTTAGCTAAGTGGATACGGTGCAAACAAAAGAAGCAGGAAAGGAAGTTTGTGATACAGTATAAGATGCATGAGATTCATTTTCGAGTTTGTTTATTTTCTTTTCAGCTTACAATAGTTGCTTGGAAGTTTTAACGAACTCAGCAAGTCATTAAATGCATCATGCAATTCCTTGTATGAAGGTTTTGAATCATTTACCTCAGAGTCGCTTTCATTGTCTTGGTTATGATTCTCTTCCTCCTCTGCAGTCTCTTGAGCCATCAAATAAAGATTTGCAATTTCTTCTTCTTCTACTATATCTTCTTCATCTAAGCTATCTCTCCAGATGAATGACATAAAGGCTTTCTTCATTTTCCCTTTGTCCTTCTTGTCTCTTCCCTGCTTCTTGGCAAGTTGAGGACATTTTCATTTGATGTATCTAGATTTCTTGCACTCATGATGGAGTCTTTGTTTTCTTTTTTACTGCTGATTGCTCCATCCTTCTTCATGAATTTTCTAAACTTCTTCTTCTCATACATCTTTCCAAATTTTCTCGCCAGCATAGCCATTGTTTCTTTATCTAGCTCATCATCTTCTTCAAAATCAGCATCATCTTTTGATTCTACCTTGAGAGCCAAACTCTTCTTTTTTCTTGTCTAAAGAAGACTCTTTTGAAGCTTTTAGTTTTTCTTCATATTCTTCTAAGCTTCCAAAGAGAGCTGTAACAGATGTCATTGATTCTTCTCTAACTTCTTTTATAGTTGTCACCTTTGGTTGCTACTCAGTGGGTTAAGCTTAGAGAATCTTTATGACTTTCTCAGGTTGGGAATACTCCTTTCGAAGACTCTTCAGTTAATTCACGATAAGAGTGAACTTTTATAGATCTTTGATGTTTTCTTCTTTCAATTTGAAACTTTTATATTCACCAATGCATGTGTTCAGTTAGTTCTCCTTTACTCCCTTAGTTCCTTTAGAGTATCCCACATTCTCTTGGTTGTGGAATAATGAGAGACTTTGTAGAACTCATCTTGATTTTAAAGCACTAACCAATGAGTGTTTTACCTTAAAGTTCAGTAGAACTCTTCGTTTATCTTCATTGTTCAACTCTTCTTCTAGTTTCTCTTTGTATGTACTGTCATCCAGTGTCTTCATTAGTATAAAATCTTCTTTATGATGGATCAGATCTCTAGGTTTAGGATTGAAGATATAACTGCATTCTTATCTTCCAGTATCTATAATATTCTCCATTAAAACCTGGAAGTCTATTGATGTTGTACGCTTATGGTAGTAAGTTTTCTCCAAAGCCAACTATGAGATCTCTCAGATGGTAAAATCCTTTAGCTGGGAGAGCTTGATACCACTTGTTAGGAATGCTGGCTTCCTAACAAAGAAGTGAATTAGGAAGTATAAAAATTTTCTACAAAAATACAATATAGAAGTAAAAGCACAAGTTTGCAGAAAAATAGAGTATAATGAAAATTGAATATAAGAGATAAAGGAAAAGAAAAACTTAGTGATTTATCCTGGTTCAATCCAATCCACTTGACGTATGTCCAGTCCTCAAGCCATCACTTATGATTTTCCACTATTAGCAAGAATTCAGTGGGCTTCTTACAATGCTACAGTATAGTATTTGTACTCTATTCTAAGAACACAAAAAATTTTTCAATCAGTCTCACTAGTGATTCCCTTTACCCCTTTATGAATCCCCTCACAAAAAATCTTTCTTCCTAATAAAGAAAAGACTTGTTATAGAAATGGAAACTCTCTTAAATAAAGTAGATATGAAAGTTGAAGAACAATAAATAAAGTGAATAGATGAAAAAGCTTTAACACAAAATTTCAGTAGAATTTTTGTAATAACTGACTTAAATTCATTACTCACAACCTCAAATGAAGTTTTATTTATAGATTTGCAACTTAATTAGTTGTTAGACATGAAATCTAGCCATTAGAGATATTAACTAATAGTTACTCTACAAAACTAGCCATTCACCAACCTCATTTAATGTGTCAGATACACCAAGGTTTGAATTTTGGGGCTCAATAGATAAATTTCACATAGACAAAAAGTTAAGGAATTTAATGTTAAACTTCAAAATTTATCTGTTACTAAGTGATATTCAAATTTTGAGTTTACAAAAGATATCAAATGTTATTTCATGCGAATTATCATATTGAAAATGCGTCTGAAGAGATTGAATAGCTTCCTCAAGTTTTCACATGTGTTTTGAAAATTCATATTTCATAAGCCAAAATTTGTTTGTTAGAGACATATTCAGTGTGATACAAAAGTTCTTCATTGAAGTTTGAACTTTGAACTGCAAATTTCGTCTATCAGAGGCATGCTCTATCAAGATATACAAGTTTGTACTTCAAAGTTCACACTTTGTAGCTCAAAGTTCATTTGTCAAAGGCTATAACTTTGAACTTCACCAACAGTTGAATTTTAACTAAGTTTCATGTGAATTTTGTACACTTTCACTAATTATGCTTAGTTCAAAATTTGAATTTCACAACTAAAATTCATCTATCAAAAGTGAAAACTTTGTAACTTCGAACTTTATTATGCAAAGTGCAAATTTTGCACAAAATAAACATGAATCAAGTACCAAAATTCATCTATTAGCTAATATTTTTCAATTGTAATATATGCTAACATCAAATAACTTTAAAATAACTCATTTGAACATTGTAGTAACATAAATAAGTAAGATTTAAAGCTTTTTACCTAGTATATATAGTGAAAAATCCTAAAAACTAATTCTTCACTTGATATTCACTAGATTTCTTCATTTTATACTTTCATGCTCCTTTAATATTCTCCTTCCAAGTTCTAGTTGTTTGGAATTATCAAAACTTCGGATTCAACATATGTCTACTTTCTATACATATTTATTTTGTACATTTATTCAACTTACATATAACAAAGAATCAATATAAACCTTCAAGGGTCAAAATAATTCTTTACTAGAACAATTTTAGAAAAACATGTATAACTTCATTTATACAACTCCAAATGCATTCAAATAAGTGGCATATTAAACTTGAGACATAGCACTATCTTTATATACAAACCATTAGATTTTTGAAGCATTACATGATTTTATACATTCTTCTAAACATAGATAGTGTTTACAACAAATTTACAAATTTACAATTTTCCTGTAACTGTCCAGTTTTAACTCCAAACTTCTTTAAGCCATAACTCATATCATGCGTAATCAATACACACAAAATCCATTTCATCATAACACATATTATATCCTCTAACTAGAGAAATTATATTACAGCTCATTTCCTTTACCATAGCATATGTAAACTTTTCTAAACTTTAACATATTATAACTTCTTAATCAAAGGGAATTTACGTAACTTTTTCATGACTTAATCTCATATCATTATTCAACTTTACTTAGCATGCTTTACATACATCACGTAACATCATAGTACATTGTTTATACATATTCATAGCATATTATACAAAGCATGCTTCATCATCAAGCATCATTAATTTGGTTCTTGCTTATAACATTTTGCTCCCTTATCTTTTCCTTTCCCTTGAGCTTTCATTCATTGTATTTCCTTTACCTAGCATGGTTAGTACTTGGAATGATGATATTGGGCATCTCATTAGTACTTGCATAGTATCACACCTCATCTTTGGACACTCTTCCCATGAATGTTGCCTCACTTGGATTCATTAAAGAGGCTTTTGAGCACTTGAACTAACTAAAATCCTCAAAACTGAAAAATTCATTTTCATGCACTATTCATCGCTTTGCGCAACAACTTTTGAAAATTCATAATTAAATGCACAAAAATCATTTCACATGCTAAAAATCTCTCACATCTTGAATTGCTTGGGAAAAATATGAAATAGGAATTTGGACACATAGATTAGTACAATTTATTCATCCAATTTACTAATCATTTTTAACTTCCAATTTCTCTCTGAATTCTGATCCATAACTTTAAAAATTCATATCTCCTTATTCACTAAGTTATTTCATGAATTCTTTATGTCATATGAAAGCCCTTCATGTCTTCTTTCTATACATATTTATCTTGTACATTTATTCAACTTGAACAAGGCACAGCATTATCTTGAATTATTAAGGATTAGAACATAATTGTAATTAGAATAGTTTTAGGAAAACTCACATATCTCACATTATGTGGATCCAATTACTTCCAAACTAGTGGAATTTTAAACCTTTCTATTCATAGAAACCATTGAATTTTTAGAGGCATATACGATTTTATATTGCCTTTTAAAATAACTAGTACTTATAGTAAGAATTCCAATTTTTCCAATATTATCTAGTTTTAATCTCTAAATTTAAAAATTTACTATAAATTGTATACACAACCAAACAAGTGTTCTATGACTCTATATATAACACTAACATAGAGTACCATGTTTTGAAAAGAGTACTCTTGTTGTAACCACTACTAGTCAATTTGGACAAAATTGTGCTATTACTCTCATAATGAACTTCATAGTCATAACACATCATTAAATATCATTCACAAACCATTCTATACATGATATGTGATACTTAATAATATATTCAAAGCATCAAATAGAACTCAGCCTTCACATACAAACTTGTACATATTTTCAAAGCATAATACCAAAAGTTGCACAATCAAACTGTTTATCACTTTCTTGCTCCTTTCCTTTAGCTCTCCTTGAATCTTTTGCATTGATTAGCCTTATCATGGTTAGTATTTGGGATGGTGAGATTAGAACAATCTCAGTAACAAGTCACATTCCAAAACAATTATATATTTTTTCAAGTACATCATAAAATATAAAAATCATGATGAAACATTTAACACTATTATTCTTAAGAATTTTGGTAGTATAACGACTTAGAAAATGGATATCCTACACACAAAGCCCTCATATTTAAGCAACCAAAACAATTATCATTAATCAAATATATAATATGGCACATCATAAAGCATCTTAAAACATAGCAAGATAATAAAGTGCAAAATGATAACTTTGCTACCTTTATGCTTTCTTTTTGCTTTTCAACTTGATTCCAATGCTTATACTAGCTTTCTTAGACTTCTCCAAGTCTTAATACATTACGAAACACTAACTTAGGCCACTAATTTCATGTCTCTCTTCATAAAGCATCAATGGAAACCTAAATTTTTACTTTCTTTATCTTAGGTTTTTTCTTGAATCCATGACTTGTTTTTTACTAACTTGGACCTAAGGATTCTATTTTTAACATCAAAATCATGAAAATCTAACTCCTACACACCCTTACATACTGACCAAAATTCATGACATAGAAGGAAAGAAGTGGTTTTTCATTTACTTGACTCCAAACCCACTAAAACTTAGTTTCTTTGCAAAATGACATGCTTTCTCTTAAATTTGTGGAATAAAAACACTTTCCCTCCCTTAAACCATGCTTGGCCAAAATTAGAATAGCAAGAGGAGAAGAGAAAATTTCATTACAACCAACCCAAACCACCTAGAACCTAGGCTAGAACTCACAAAAATTATAAGTTGGCAAGCTTACCAATTTTTCTTGAATTTCTTTGTTCCTTTTTCTCCTTCCTTTCTTCTCACGTTCTCTCCCTCTTTCTTGCTACCTTCAAACTTCTCTTCCTTCCTTTCCCAAATGTGTGTTTCATGTAAGAGAGAGAGAGGATAAATAGGCAAGCTAACTTTGGTTAATTGCATGTTTTGGTTATGTTTTCCTACCTATAATTAAGTTAACTAACTTGACTTAACCATTGAGTCTTCTAATTTCATCACATGGGTGATAAGGTGATGCCACATGAGGGGAATTTTTGCCTAAAATACTGCATATTTCTTTTAGTCAAGATACAACTTGTGCTAATTACTTTATATTGGACCAGTAAAGTTACTTTTTATAATATTACCAATGTATGTTTGATGGCAAGTGTAGCAGAAAAAACTCAAAATTCATCTGATAGTGATGTGAAGATGATGTAAATGATTCTGACCCCTACTATTCTGAACTATTTGATGCATTTCATGATCTGGATGATGAATTTATTAAAACTGCAAAAAAATTAAAACTAGCTAAGAAGAAGATTAGCAAGTTAGAATCAAATTACAAAATGCCTGACATTGCATCTCAACATAGAGTTGAATCTTCCTATTGTGCTTCATGTATTAAACTAAAGAAAAATAATGAATATCTTTTCAAAAGCCTAGCTAAACTCACCAAAGATAAAGATATGTTATTTGCATTGCTAGAAAGTCAGAGGATTGCACAAGAAAAAGCTAGTCTTGGTTATGATCCTTATGCAGTCAAGGAAAAGAATAAAAAAAAATAAAAAATTATACATGAGACACTTTGTACATGCAAATGGACATAAAAAAAGTTACAATTCTAAAGCAATTGAATCTTATGTCCAACCCAAATTTGTGAAACAAAAATATTATCTGCATTACTTTCTTCCTGCATCATAATCTAGCAGTCTCTTTATCGCCTGCCACTTCTGTAACAAGAAGGGACATATTTCCAATTCATGTTGGTTAAAGAAAAATGGACTTGGCAGGAAGGTAGAATGGTTCCCAAAGGTACATTTGTATCTAGGGAGAATGCCACTAACAAAATAGGACCCAAACAGATTTGCGTACCTAAGAAGAAAGACTGAACTATATTTTACAGTTCTGTTTTATAGCTAGCAAAAGCAACAAATAATATATAGACAGCACATGCTCAAAATACATGACTGGTGATAAAGAGAAGTTCATCACCCTTAGAGATAAGAAAGGAGGAAAAGTGACTTTTGGAGGAGACCCATATAGTAGAATAGTTGGCATCGGCATCATGGGCAATAATCCTGAGACATCCATAGAAGATGTGCTGCTTGTGATTGGCCTCAATCACAACTTGCTGAGTGTGAGTCAGGCATGTGACAAAGAGAACTGGGTAATATTTAACTCAAAATTATGCTTGGTCATTCGAAAAAAGGATAGCAAAGTTATCCTCAAAGCTCAAAGGGATGGTTAACCATTGATCTAGATGAACTTCCAGCTTTAGATTCTGTATGTTTAATTAGCAAAGATAATGAAAGTTAATTGTAGCATAGAAGACTAGCTCATGTTAACATAAACTAACTAACCAAATTAATTAAGAATGAATTAGTCACTGGATTACCAAAATTTTTTTTAAAGAATATGATGCATGTCTGAGGGGGAAGCAAACTAAATCATCCTTCAAACCTAAAATATGATCATCATATCTAGACTGCTACAATTGCTGCACTTGGAATTGATAGGTCCATCTAGAGTAAAAAGTATAGGTGGAAATTTGTATGTGCTTGTGGTTGTAGATGATTATTCTAGATTTACTTGGACTTTATTTCTTTCCTCCAAAGATGAGTCATTTGATGCATTTGTAACCTTAGCCAAGAAAGTGCAAAATGAGAAAGATATTTCCATTGTGTCTATAGATCTGATCATGGAGGAGAATTCAAAAACTCTAGCTTCCTGGAGTACTATGAAAAGCATGAAATTGACCACAACTTCTCAACCAAAAGGATTCCTCAACAAAATGGAGTGGTAGAGAAGAAGAATAGAACATTAGGAGAAATGACAAGCAATACTGAATGAGAAAAAGCTTCCTCAATACTTCTGGGCTAATGCAATGAATACAGCAAGTTACATCATTAATAGAGCCTACATCAGACCAATTCTAGGGAAGACATCTTTCGAGCTCTATAAAGGAAGGAAACCAAATCTTTCATACCTCCATGTATTTGGATGCAAGTGCTTCATTCACAATAATGGAAAAGAGAATCTAGGTAAGTTTAATGCAAAATCAGACGAAGATATATTCCTTAGCTATTCTAGTAGAAGTAAAACATATAGAGTGTTTTACAAAAAGTCTAGAACAATAGAAGAATCTGTGTATGTAGTTTTCATTGAAAATGAAAGTGTTTCTAAACATATCTTAGATGAGGATGAACTAATCTCTAGCCTTAAGAACTTGAATCTCTTTGAAGAAAATAAGATTAAACCTTCAAAAATATCAGAATTTACTAATGTAGAGGAAGATATTCAGGAGGAAGATGTTGAATTTGAGAATAATGAAAAAATTTCTCAAGAACTCCCTAAAGCTTAGATATATCAAAGGAGTCATCTAGTTGATCAAGTGATTGAGAATATTCAAGAGAATGTTAAAACCAGAAGGCAACTTAGGGATCAAATAAATAATTATGCATTTATTTCTTAAATTGAACCTAAGTGTACTAAAGAAGTCTTAACAAATGAATATTGGATATTAGTTATGCAGAATGAGCTTAATCAGTTTGAAAGAAATCAAGTTTAAGATTTAGTGCCTAGACCCAAGGATCACCTAATTATTAGAACTAAATGGGTATTTAGAAATAAACTTAATGAATCAGGAACAATTATTAGAAATAAAGCTAGACTAGTAGCCAAAGGATATAATCAAGAGAAATGCATAGATTATGAAAAAACTTTTGCTCCAGTTACGAGATTAGAAGCAATAAGAATTCTCTTAGCCTATGCATGCATAAAAGACATAATGCTATATCAAATGGATGTAAAAAGTGCTTTTTTGAATGGTTATATCATGGAAGAGGTTTATTTTAATCAACCTCCAGGTTTTGAGGACTCAATAAAGCCAAACCATGTATATAAACTGAAGAAAACTCTTGATGGCTTAAAATAAACTCCTAGAGCATGGTATGAGAAGCTAAGCAATTTTCTAATTAAAAAAGGATTCAGTAGAAGGAAAGTTGATACAACATTATTCACTAAAAAGGAAAACAAAAACTTGTTCATTGTTCAAATTTATGTTGGTGATATCATATTTGGTGCTACTAATGAATCTCTTTGCAAGAATTTCTTAAAGTTAATGCAGAGTGAATTTGAAATGTCAATGATGGGTGAGTTCAACTTCTTCCTTGGATTGCAAATCAAACAATGTGATAATGTCATCTTCCTTAATTAATCAAAATATCTGAAAGAGCTGCTGAAAAAGTTTGGAATGAAAAACGTCAAATCAATGGGAACTCCTATAGTCATTACAACAAAGCTTGATATGGATGAAGGAGGAAAGCCTTTGGATATAACCCAACAAAAGAGAATGATTGGTTCCCTGCTATATCTGACAGCAAATAGACTTGATATTATGTTCAGCATCTGCATGTGTTCAAGGTTCTAATCATATTCTAAAAAATCTCATGCAACAGCTGTGAAGAGAATTTTCATATATCTAATTGGAACATCACATATGAGACTTTGGTATCCAAAGGGCAATGGAGAAGAGCTCATAGGATATATTGATACTGACTTTGCTGGATCTAAAACTGATAAAAAAAGTAAAAGTGGAACGTGTCAATTTCTAGGAGGATCCTTAGTTTCATGATTCAGCAAGACGCATAATAGAGTAGCTCTCTCTACAGTTGAAGCTGAATATATAACTGCTGGAAACCATTGTGCTCAAGTTCTTTGGATGAAGCAACAATTTGAAGATCTTGAGATTGTGATGAAGGAAATACCAATTAGATGTGATAATCAAAGTGCCATCAATATCACAAAAAATCTAGTCATGCATTCAAGAACAAAACACATTAAAGTTAGACATCACTTCATACGAGACCATGTTTTGAAAGAAGATATCAAGTTAGAGTTTGTCCCTACTGAAGAATAGTTGGCTAACATCTTAACAAAGCCACTTACAAAAGACAAATATAGTAAGATCAAAAGAGAATTAGGAATGGTAAACATTGATGAACTGTAAGCAAGTTTCTAACCATATCTATTTAAGTTTCTGAAGATTAAGCTTTCAAAATTTATACTGACTTAAGCTTCAGAGTAAGTTTAAGATGCTTTGCAGGAACTCCTCATGAGATTAAATGTTAGAAAAGTCAAGTTAATGGAGTTTATCAGACCTGCGTAGTCAATAAATGGTGAAGCAAAGCTGGAAATTCGAACTTTCAAGCCCTATTTGTAAGTTCAGTTGTTTGAAATTTGCATTTTGGATGATGTTAGACAAATTTCCTTGATATATTATGAACTGATATTTGAACTTAAGTGCCAAACAGACATATTTCAATTGGTACAGTACTCTCAAGTCACTTGAAATTCATCTGTCGCTAAGAAGAAATTTGAATTTTGATTGGTTGATATGAGTGTTAACTGTGTTCAAGTGTATAACCTTCAAATTTTAACAACTCAAAATATGCATGTAAAAAATCTCTTCATAAAGTCTTAAAATTCGGATGTTAGCCCTCAAAATTCATCTATTGAAGCATGCATAAATGTTAACTCTCTATTAGACGAATTTCAAGGCTGAAATTCATCTGTTAAATCTCTTATTTGTGTTTGCATCATGATTAACCCTTGAAAATTCAAACTTTGGTGGCTCAATGTTTGTTTGTTGAAAAATACATCTCTATCTAAGTTACTAACAGATGAACTTTAAAGATGAAAATTGTCTGTCAAATAGTCTCCCTAAGTGAACAGGCCACATAACCGCTCGAAATTCGAATTTTGGCCCTCAAAATCTGTCTGATGGATGATTA
The DNA here is from genome assembly GCA_026686845.1 of Adenanthera pavonina. NCBI lineage: Eukaryota > Viridiplantae > Streptophyta > Magnoliopsida > Fabales > Fabaceae > Adenanthera > Adenanthera pavonina. Next base: position 18,928,817 of record JAIVEN010000005.1, on the reverse strand, counting down.
CAAAAGCTAAACCAGAGGGTCTTACTCTGAACAGACGCAACCTTCTTCGTCTCTCTTCCAAGTCTATTTATCTTCTCTCTTAATTTCTCATTAATCCTGTCGATGAATCTTCATTTCTCACCGATTAAACTCTCACCCACACCTTATAAACCCCTTTCTAGCATCTTCCTTCAACAATCTATCTCAAAAATGGCAAGGGTTAAAAATCCCAACATTGATAGAGAGGAGTCCAGACCAAAAAGGGCAGTCAAGTTACAATATGCCTCTAAGGAAGGTGAAACAAAGAAAAGAAAAGACAAATCCAGCAAGGGAACACCTTCCAAAAAGCAGAAAATAACTCCCAAGGCTGATTTGAAGAAACCTGTCCCTACTACTACTACCTCTGCCTCGTCCAGCACTAAGCTTGAGGAATTCTAGTTAACCACTAAGCCTTTATGTAACACTGCCCATATCCTAGAGGAGTACACCACAAAGTTTATTAATAAGAAGGTAATCAACCCTCATTGTACCAACTTTGATTTTCTGATTTCCAACAATTTTGATGCTTGGTTAAAGCTAGTAAGATATAAAAATCGGTTGGAAATTAAAGAAAGGTATGATGATGAAGTCATAAAAATGTGGTATGCTTCTCTATCATACAACAGCAAAAAGAGGAGATGGTAGGTTACTTTAAGGTCCAGAACTCTGTGGCTCTATGATGAAACAATCAATGAAGTTCTGGAAATCCCTCGGTAAGATGGCCTCAAGATTGACATTACCATCTCAAGATACATGGATGAGGATGAAGAAGAAGATGAGGAAGCTGGCCCATTCTTAAACTACAAGGAGAGCACAATCCTAAATACCTTATTCAGAAGGCGAGAAAATAGGCCTTCACTAAGAATAATAAAGCCCTCTGATTTGAGCGTTCAAGCCAGAGTCTTGCACTACATTGTGTCCAAGATGATCTTTAACAAAGGGGGAAGTTTTAACTTGATCACAAGGGCTAAAGCACATGTGATGACTACTCTAATACGTGGAAAGCTACTGAATATGGGCTATATCATCTTCCAACATATGCTCAAGGCAAGGGATCAAAGGAAGGATTTCACCCTGCCCTATGCCTCTATCATTACCAAGATGCTTCAATATGCCAAGATCCTAACACTTAGAAAAAGGAAAAGGAAAGCATACTAAAGCATTCAAGGAGGAAGAACTGCAGTGAATGGGCATTGAAAGGAAGGAAGGGAGGTGGATTGGCAAACGTACAGGGAAGTCAAAGGATATATTCTTTGAGGAAGCCCAATCACAACAGCAATTACGAACCTCTTAAGCGATTCCACATACTCAGCCTTCACCACAGCCATCCTAGCATGTTTCTCCTCCACCACAACCATCCCAACCTATCTCACTTCCAGCACAGCTTACTCAGCCACCTCAACCTTCCACATCATCCACCTGGCCCAAGCCTACCAAAGTCATTGAGCTATATAATAGCTTATCTGCCCTCATGTTGAGCATCAAAGAGGAGCAAAATGCCAAGTCTGCTCACCTACTAGATCAAATCACACAATTGGCCAAGAACATGAAAGTGATTGCTGATATGTGTGAAGAAATTAGAAGTGTTATTCCCTCCACCTCAGCCTAGACCCTCTAATCCTACCAAATCTAAAACTCTTAAACCTCCAAGTCTATTTGACCTGGAATCCCTTGAGCATGTTGTTACAGATGCCACTACTGGGGCAGCTGACACTGCTGCCACTACACAAGCCTCAAACAATGAGATAAGCCCTTTGACTATGACATGGAGGAAGAGGTCCCTCAGGTAAAAGGCTTTCACGAGCCTCTAATGGAAGATATTACTCAGGAATCAATTCTATCATCTCAAGAATCTGAGCAAATGGAGAAATTAATAGCAGCCATCACCTCTGCACCAATCATTCAGGCTGTACTAAATAAGGAAAGAAGCCAAGTCCCCCACGTAGATGTTGCTGCCATTGAACATGATACCATTGTGCAAGCTCAAAAGCAAAAGCTTGATGAAATGTTTTCTGCTCCTATTCCTCTGCCTCCGGCTCACAAATATGGTCTGATAGAGGAACAAAGAGCTAAATTAGCCAACACTAAAAGGGAAATCCAAGAACTCCTTGAAGTATCTGATAAGGAAGATGATGGAGATGAAGACTTGCCACCTCTTCCTCATATTCCCTCCTTAGTGCCCTTTATCCCTGTCCCTCTTCATGCTATTCCAGTGTCACAGATTCCTCCTCCTGTTATGCATGTTCCAACTCTTGATGATGCCAAAAAGGGGGAGAAGAAGACTGAACAAACTAGAAAGTCTGAAACCGGGCAATTTGGCAAGACCTATAGCAAGAAATCCAAGCCCAAGAAGAAGTAATTCCTAGATTCTTAGGGCTTAGATCTTAGGAATGCTTGTTTCTGTTTACAGCATCTCTTGTATTGAAATGGTAATGTTGTTATTGAAATGCTAAGCTTACAATGTCATGTACTTGCTTCAATGTACTGAACTTTGAATGAATTAATATAATATGATTCTATATTTTCCTTCTACTCTCATATATGTATTGTATTTATCTGTAAAAAAAATTTTAATGCATATGTTGAGGAGGAGCTCTTAGAAACAAACCCAAGTATTAATCTAGTTTGCAAGTTATTTTGTCATCATCAAAAAAGGGGAGAATGTTGAATCAATGTTTTGATGATTTTAAACAACCAGAGCTTGGAAGAAAAATATCAATGGAGTGTAAAAGCATTCAAGTGAAGAAATCCAAGAAAAAATGGGTGGAGAATTAGCTGTTAGGATTTCTCACTTTGTACATAGGGTAAAAGGCTTTAATTTTTGCCTAATTAAACTCCCATTATGTCTAAATATATGTTTTTCATATTATCTTATGTTAACATATGTTCAACTTGAAAACACTGACTAACAGACAAACTTTAAGTTGTTAAACTCTATATATATCATTGAAAATTCAAACTTTGTTGACTAAAATTCGAAGTTATGGAGATGTCATCTTTGATAGACAAATTTCAAGTGTTGAAATTCAAATTTCGAGTAAAGCACAGTTAAGCAACTATGAAAAATTTGTCTAAAGTTATGTGAATGTTCGTTTAATATTGAAGAGGAAAAAGAGTTTAAAAATAGTCCCTCTAACAAACAAATTTTGAATTTCAAAATTCAAACTTTGGAATGAAGACTTATAAGTCTGGTGAGAGGTCTCTCTGACAATGAATTTTGAAAGAACAAAATTCGAATTTCTTAAAGTGGAACTTTTGTACCATGGTTAGGCTGTCACTGACAGATGAGCTTTGGCCTCCCTAAATTCAAATTTTGAGTGCACAAAAGAAACATAAGACAATTGTTCACACACAACAGATATACTTTGAATATGAAAATTTATATGTTTTAACATAAGATATATTTGACAAAATCAAAATTGAAATTTTACTATTGAACTGATGAATTTTGAAAGTTCAATGTTAAAGTCTTTAGCTTATGGTCTCTGTAAAATTTGTCTGTTGACACCCAAAATTTGAATTTTAGTTTGTCAAATGCATTAAATGCGGTTAGTGAACGACTAGTTTTGCAGAGTTACCATTGGGTAATGTCTATGATAGCTAAATCTTGTGTCTAACGTCTAGTTAAATCACAAATCTATAAATAAAATTTCATTTGAAGTTGTGGGTAACGAGTTTATGCTGTAAATGCCGAAATTATGCTGAAATCTTGAGTCAAAGCCTTTTATCCACTCACACTACACTTATTGCACTTCAACTGTCTTATTTACTCTGTATTAGTGAGTTTTTCATCCTGCACAAAATCTTTTCTTCATCTAGAAAAAGGATTTTCTTGTGAGAAGTTTTCACAAGGGATTTAGGAAAATCTTTGTAAAAGTGCAGAGTTTATATTTGAAAGCTCTTAGAACAAAGTATAAACTTGTACCGAGGCATTGCAAGGAGCCCACTGAATTCTTGTAAGATAGTGAAAAATCTCGAGTGGTTGCTTGAAAACTGGACGTAGGTTAAGTGAAGTAAACCCAATCAGAATAAATCTCTATGTCCTTTCCTCTCTTAGCTTGCAACTGTCTTTCATATTCTGTACTCAGTTTTCTGCAATTTTCGCTATCACTATTTTATCATAACTTTACAGAAAAAATTTAAACTTCCCAATTCACTCCCCTCTTGGGAAGCCAACAAATCTAACACCTTTAACTTGGTCTTCTTGCTCTTCCCTTTCTCTTGAAATTTTTGTGCTCTCTCCCCCTCTTTATGTTCTGTTTCAAACGTGCTGATGAAAGGGAAAATGAAGGCTTAATCACTTAACCATACTTCTTAAGGAAAGATATGAAATAGGTGAATAATGACTTTAGTTTAGTTAACCACCTTGGGTCAACTTTTATTAAACTTTACATTAATTCCCTCCTTGTCCCCTCTATAAATTCAGATGCCATTTACTCATTTTTTTGGTTAAAAATTGCTTTGATAATTTTAATGGACCAAAATATCCTTTATCAACTAATTTTACCTCTATTGATTATTTACTTTTGCCGTAATTGTTATTAAATTCGTACAGAATTATCTAAAAATAAATTTTGAACTAAAATCATTATATTGACCTAAAATATATTTTATCAAGGTCCATTCAATGTCATTCAATAAATGTTGTCTCTCCTGTAGTCTAAACTAATTTTTATCGAGTAAAATATTAATATTAAACCTAATCACCCAATAAATATTATTTTCGTCTTAATAAATTTCATATTATATTCCATTGGGCTAAAGTCATTGAGAACTTCATTTTGACCACAATTTTTCATATTTACAAAAATACCCTTAACCCGAGGCAAAATTATAATTTTCAATTTTTTTGAATCTTTTTTCATAATTTTCCCTTGGGAAAAAATTGAAAGAAAACTCCTTTTTTGTGTCTGCATAGAATTTCTATTTCTTGGGCAAAATTACTATTTACTCATTTTTCGGTCTATCTGGATAAATGACCATTTTGCCATTTTTCTGTATCTTTCTGTTTTTGCTGTTTCTCTATACATTTTACAATATCAGCATTTTTCCCTTGGAGCTTAAATTAAATTTTCATATTTTATTCCCTAACCTAGGAAATGACTATTTTACCCATAAGCCAAGTTAAAAACGTAATTACCAATTTTTCCGGACACTTTCTTGTAATTTTTCCCAAAAATCAACTTTTTATTATTTCTTTTTGTATTATTCACATTAACTTTCAAATTAGTCTATCTCTCAACATAGACCTCCCAGCTACATAATACTTATATCGTTATGCTCAACTTGGAACAATATTTCATTCAAATAGTATATTGAATACCTTCTAGAGTAAGTTCTAGAATTAATTTCTACTAAAAATCTTATGAAAAATTAATTATAATTAGGGACCAAACATAATATCTTTTAAACATTTGATAAGAAATTAATTTCTTCTAAAGCCCATGTATATAATATTTTCATCTCGCTTCGTTTATTATTTTTTATTCTTTTTATAACATCCCATAAAAATAAAGATATTACAACATTAAGGGAACTTGTATCCAAAATACTGCATATTTTTCTAGGTCCAAATATATCCTATACTGGTTACTTTTTATCTAGACAGTAAATTAGTACTTTTACATAAGATTGAGAACAACATTTAACTTAATATCCTTTCCCAAACTGTATTTATGTGAGAGCCCACATACTTTTTTTTTTTACCTTTTTCTATTTTTATGGGGTCCACATACTTTTCTTTTTCCTTTTATGATTTCACTATATTGTGTAAGATATTTCTTTTCAAACCAATTCATTTAGACTCAACACATTATTCCATTGGATCCAACATATCATAAGGTCCATTTTGACCCCAATATTGCAATTTCCAAAATTTCTAGTAATTACCAGAAAAAAATCAAGAATTTTGGATAATTACACTTAAAGACCCAATATTTTTACTTAATTACAATTGAGACCCAATGTGTAAATTGATCATTTTGCCCCTTGCGGTATTTATTTAGCATATCAATACCACATGTTTTCCAACTATACTTTTCTTATACTATGCCTTTTCCATTCATTCATTTAGCATGTTTTATAGGGCATATCATAATCTTACTCAAACTTTCTTTCTTTTGGTCATATATTAACTTCCTTCCTCATTTTTTTTCTCATAATATTACTATTTTGTTCTTTATCATTCATAACTTTCCATAGCTATTTGACCCAAAATCATTATGTGGTTTGGCAACTTAAGGGAACTTCTCAATCTCGATAACTTATACTTTGTGGAGGACTTTAACTCTTTGCTCAATCGGTTTTTATAATTCTAAGAGCTACCTCCCTTTATCTTATATGGACAATATATGTAAGATTTCGTTCATACTTTTTTGTGAGATCTCAACCAAGAATTTTTCATTCTACAGCTAAATTTCATACTAACCTTAGCAATTAACTATTTCAAGATTTCGCAGTTCCATAACTGCTTACCACAAATCCTCAAATTCCTTAGGCTCATAGTTCTTGCCTTAACCTAATCATGAAAAGCTGGATGTTCAAATTTTCCCCCTTTTATAAAGTTTCATCCTTGAAATTTCACTGAACAGTTATACCTCATGCTTTCTTTCTTACATTTTCTAATTTCCAAACCACGTTACTAAAGGAATACTTTTGTTTCTCAATTGTTTTGACTTAAAAGTCAACATTTCGCTCTGATATCATTCCTTAATCCTTTAGCATTTAAAGGGTCTAGCTAGTACTTTTGAATTGGGAGATGTAGAGGACATTATGACTTTAAAGGGTATAGAGAACTTTTCATGTAACAAATCTATTCTTAATGCCTTTATTTTTTTATCTTGCCTGCATTATAGTCTTTCCATTAGTACATAATAACATTCTTTTCTCTACTTTTCATATTTTTATACTATCTACATGAATAGTATTTTGCTAAGGCATAAGCTTACTGCTTTAGCTTCACCTAAATGACCCTTACAAAATCATCTTAACCTTCTTTTTATTCTATTTTCTTTACCTTAAGTATAACTTTTCTCTTTTCTAATGGCCACTTGAGGTCGTTGTGGTCTCAAAATACTTCTATGGTAATACCATAGTGATAGTAACTCTGTATCTTGAGGGCATTCATTACTACTATTGTGAGTGTGACAGCTTTCTCATGAAATTTCGTTATATAAAACATAGGCTACTGCTTTCAACTTAACCCTGTCACATTACTCATATCCTGATCCATGCTTACTTTCATCGTTATACATCACATAAATCATCTTTGGAGTAGGGATAACTCACTTAGGAGAAGAGGTTTAGCCTCTTTAGTTTATAAAAATTTGTCTCGTTATCCCATACAAAACTTTTCTTTTCTAATCAAACAGTAAGACACTCTGAGAGAAATTTCTTATAACATCTTGCTAAACTTATAAAAACTCCTAGTTGTCTTTCATGCTCCTCAAAGATTCATCATTTGTGAGAACCACAATTCTACCTATTCTAATATTCATGTTGTAACAAGTGCCTTGGTAAGACTAATTGGCATGTTCATAAATTAATAATGCCCCCATCAAATTCTGGCACATCTTTCCTTTATTACTTCTTACGCCTTTCTTATTCTTTATTACTTCTCAATAGGTCACTTATTATAAAATTTTCCCTATTTGAGCATGCTTAACTGTAAAATGTTGAGAGGTTCTACTACACTCATGCCAACATTAGGTTTAGAGAATGCTAGTAATAGGTTTCCTTTATGAGCTATAATTCATCATTGTGACCTTTAGACAACTTACTACTTTAATTTCTAGGCATCAAATTCTTGTTTCCCCCTTTATCCATTCTCTAGACTACTTCTTTCTTTTTCACTATTATCATTCATTTCTTACTAGCCTCTTACATTCATTATTGAAAACATTCCGCCACTGATCTCATTTCATCTCATATGTGAGATACTTGCCTTTCATACTCAACATTACCCACCATCACATTTGTTAGCTACTTTCTAGTTAGTGGCTTGGTATTAGAGAAAAGTCTTAGGTAAATATTCACATTAGCTGTTAATTAATAAGGTTTTATATCTTTCTAAAATCATCCTAGGCCATCATCTTTTAGAGTATTATCAAAATTCTAGGGCTCATTAATCTTTCCTTTATCATCGCATTCTTTCTAGAGGTCTAAAGCAACCTCATGCCTGGTCTACTGCAACAATAAGATCTACTGTGATCTTTGAGCCCTACTAAAATCTTTTATGACCCTATATCATCACTTGACAATTCAAGACCTAATGAACATAAATTTGTAAAGCATCATCATCTAATCCAGCAACCACCTTAAACCATTCTCAAGACCAATCTCTTATTCTACTAAAACATTCTTAATCTAGATTTTGATAAGGAATAATAATTCACTTTCAAGGGGAAAATTATAACTAAGAAGTCACCTTTCTTTCTTGTTGCAAAGATTTACTCAAATTTTTGCTCTGATACCAAATTGTCACATCTTGTCCAAAATACTGCATATTTTTCTAGGTAAATTAGTAATTTTATAGTATTTTCTTGTACTGTTAATTCCTTTATATATACAAGAATAAACTAGTTTGAGATCTGTATTTAACTTAATATTCTATCCCAAACTATATTTATGTGGAGCTCACATATTTTTTTTATTTTTTCTATTTTTGTGGGCTCATCATAATACTTTTTCTTTTTCCCATTAAATTTCACTACATTCTACAAGCTATTTCTTTTCAAATCGATTTCCTTAGGCTCAACACATTATTCCATTGGATCCAGCATGTCATAAGATCTATTTTGACCCCAATATTGCAATTTTCAAAATTTCTAGAAATTACCAGAAAAGACCTAAATTTTTTTATAATTACACTTAAGGACCCAACATTTTTACATAATTACAATTGAGTGCCAAATTGTAAATTGACTATTTTACCCGTTGTGGTATTCATTTAGCATATCAATACCATATATTTTTCAACCATGCTCTAAGTATATGGTATCTTTTCCATTAATTCATTTAGCATGTTTTCATGAAGCATATCATAATTTTACTCTAACCTTCTTTCTTTTGGTTATATATTAACTTCCTCATTTTCGTTCTCATAATATTACTATGTTGTTCTTTATCATTCATAACTTTCCTTAGTTGTTTGGCCCAAAATCAATTTGTGGTCTTACAACTTAAAAGAACTTTTCAATCTTCCCATAGTCTTTTGCTAGTCTAAATCTAGTCATCAACCTCTCACCATTCATTCTTGCTCAATTGGGTCTGCTCCCCAAGAGCCACCTCCCTTTGCCTCAGCAACTTTCACTTTATGAAGGATTTTATCTCTTTGCTCAATTAGCTCTCATAACCCCAAGAGCCACCTCCCTTTATCTTGTGAGATCTTTCACCCAAGAATTTTCATGCTATAGCTAAATTTCATACAAAACTTAGCAATTAATTAACTATTCAAGATTTCACAATACCTTAACTACCTACTGCAAATCCTCTTATTCCTTAGACTCATACTTGCCTTAACCTAATCATGAAAAAGGATGTTACTATCTTCACCAAAAGGGAAGAGTAGAGGATACTGCAAAGGTAGGTAGGCCGTATGTGTTTCGCTAAAGGAGAAAGGCAAGTTGTAAATGCCCATCTTTGTCTCTTTTATAAAGAAGGCATAGTTTTATGTGGATATGTTCATTTGCTTGAAGCATACTAGATGCTTGCATGTACTCCTTTACATAGATGTTGACTGCATTTAATTCAATCATGATTCTTCGTGCAACATCTACATCAATACAATATGGGTTTTTATGTTGGTTGCAATAGAAAAAGTGTCAATTAATCATGTTAAACAACTTGAAGTTACAACTGCAAAGTATGCTTTAAGATGACAAGACACTGTTTAGATGTTTAGTATTCCATTGTGAATACCTTATAGCTGAAATTCCATTTTGGATTTCATTTTCAGTACCATATATATATAATTGAGAATATATTGACTTCTGTCCTTCACAAGGTAGAAGACTCCTAATTTTATGATAATTCTGTCTTGACAAAATAAAATTATATGGACCTTGCCTTGAATTAATGGAATGATTAATATGGCTACCTATAGAAGTGAATGAGAACATATTGTTATAGCTTCTAATGTTGGTCATAAACTTTTGGACTCCAACGAGTGCCTGTTGAAGAACAAACTCTGCAAGTAAGGTGGTGGCTCTAGTGTTAGTGGCAACTAAACCTTATCGTTCCCATAGCAAAGGTAGAAGGAAAGAGTTGCACTTTTTAGACCTTTTTTTTATTCTCTCGTTGTACCACATTCATGCCCACAAAATTGCCATGTATAAATTAGATCACCTTCATCCAAGTAAACTATTTACAAAGCAAAGAATCTTTAATGTGAATCCTATTTAATGAAATTGAGATCATTCTTAAAAGAGGTTGTGTATAGATGTACCAGGATCTGGATTAATACTAAGACATGGTTCTTCATCAAAATTATTTTCATCAACTCTATCATTTTGATCAACGAGACAATCAAATTTTGCGAAGTTTGAATAGATTGTTTGTTTAAAGAGGTGCATGGTTTAGTCAACATTGGCTATTTTAGAGCTCACTTGAATTTTTTAATTATAACGTGTACAATTAGCCAGACCTACATCTGTAAAAGTATGTTCCAATCTGTGTTGGTCCAAATTGTCTGCCAATATTGAAAAATTGTACATGAAACTATTATAATATTGTAATTATTAAAAAAGTGGGCATTAAAACCAAGGTGGATGGACCTAACCTATTTCATTAGTTGCATTCAATAATGGCATTTAATTCCACCCCACATTTGTAAGGTCTTAAAGTATTCGACGTGGCTAGATGAATTTATTGTGAATTTGTGCACTTTATAATGCAAACCCTGAAGGTTGTGTATGCAAAGCATTAACAAATGGAGGACTTGTTTGGACATAAGGTTGACTGTCAACTAAGTAAGGAAAGAAGATAATGATCAATTAAATTATGCGGAGCTAAATTCGCATAAGTTTGTTAGGAAATGTTTATAGGTTGTACTAGTAGGGAAATTGGTTTGTCGAAGACAGTTCTCTAATGAGTATTCTCTTCAACTCCTCCTAGTTCTTTTGAACATTCTTTAAAGTATTGAATCAATGTTAATCAATTAAGAATATACCTTATATCAGACAAAGTTACCAGCTATAGTTAATGCATAGTCAACACAAGAATCCATGTTATCAATAAGTAAGGTAGTTAAGTAAAGAGATCATATATATACTACCATTAATTTAGGTGAGAACGTAATAAATCAAGGTGAAACTTCATAAGAGTCAGATGCAAATTCAAATAGGGGTACTGATAGCAGTAAATATCAAATTCCATCAAATATTATTGTTAACAGTGTCATCAATATAAAGATGATAAGATGAGTAGAGGTATAAAATCAAGAGAAGAGTTTTATTTTATGTAGAGGGGAAGTTAAAGCATTGAAGGTGGTGAGTAAATATCTCATACCTCAACTGACTTGATCACCTAAAGCTTGTATGAAGTTGAGCTTCAAATGCATCAGTAGCTTAAACTGTGGACAACTAAAATGCTCGATTAGAAAAAAATTGAAAAGTAAAGCCTTTTTCTTGAAGTTCAAAATGACGATAAGGATGCTGACAGGTGGAAAAATAGAAATAGCTTGTGATTAATTTTATGTGTTGTAGAAAATTTAACGGAGGGAAAAATGGAAAAAAGCTGGAGCCAAATTAGCAATTGTTTTGATCAAAAGTCAAAGCATTAAGTGCCCTCTGGCAGCATTAGTATTTAGGGGAGGCTATGCTTGTCAAATCAGAGAGATGAATACTCGTTTAGTTTTAAGGCCCAAATTTGATCATTGGAATTAAACTAAGTTACATGCCAAGTAGATGTTAGTGTGTCAAGCATATGTTAAGTAGATGTTATGATTATTTATAAAGCCTTATGAGATTTTTGCAGTTGTTTGTCAAAGTATGTAATGGCTTGGTTCAATGGGGACAGAATGGCCTTTCATTCCTTTTGGTCACTATACACTTGCTAAGATTGATTGCATAGGTGTAATTAGGCACTGAGCTCATTAAATGCATAGTTGAGTTATTTAACTTGTATTTTGCCTCTATACTGATGTACTATGCTATTTTGATTGTGACACACCAAATAATATATTATGCTTAAAATGAATTAAGAGTTCACATTTAAGGCAAAGAAATTTTAATTCCCTTGTCAAAAGATTAATCAACTTACAATGCATAAAGGGTTTAGGAAGTACTGTGGAAATAATGAATAATTTTATTGTTTATATCAGCTGCAACAAATTTTTATAAATATGTCATGTCAGATTAGTTGGATATATTTCCCTTGTTCATGTATCTATTAAATAAAGTTTTGCAATTGTGAGAACCAATTATAAAGTCCATAACATGTTTTGAATGGATGGCATATGCACTAATTTTTTTGAGGTTGTATTTATTGTGCAAAATTATTTAGGGTGGGTAACCCTTTTTTCACCAAATGGGTAACCATTTACATGAATAATTTTTTTTTCTAAATTCCTAATGGAAATGGGTACATCTATGTAACATCTTACTTTTAGCTTCATTTCTTATATATTAGACTTCATTTAAAAATAAAAAAACTGTTTTAAAAATATGAATTAAATAGGCCCTTGGTATGTTTTCCACAAAGATTCCCGGCATCAAAAGCAAAAAAATAAATATAGGTCTTACTTATTATATCCTTAGTAGAAGCACCTCTTCAGAGAGAAGAGAAATATTTTCTCATTGTAATGTGTTTGTGGGAGGGAGCGGATCTGGTGCACTTCCTCAACGAAGTGCACCACTGACTCATCTTTTTTTATTAATATTTTCATAGCTTAGTGCCATGCGTCATTTTATTTCGTTCTTCCTTTCTTCTTTTTTTTCAAATTTTGACACAGTAATTAAATGAAGTAAAACACTGTTTTATCGATAAATATTTTTTCCTCCTACCTAAAAAAAATCAACACTTTAAAACAATCATTAACTATAAAATAAAAAGTTATTAGAACAAATTAAAAATAAACTACATTTTTATATAACTATATATTAGTAGATTATATTTAAGTATTGTAAAGTCAATTAGGGTGGTTCACTAACATAATTTTTTCCATTTATAATATTTAAACTTTCAATTTTATTTAAGGAGAATTAGGTTCCTTTTATTTAATCTAACCACATTGGTATAAAATAAAAAATTACAAAGACTATTACACTAAACACTTTTTACATCGGGTAAAATGAGCTTTCTAGATCAGTTCCAGTATAGATATAGAAGTGACAGATGTAGAAAGTTTCACTTTCTAGATTGGGTATTTAACCAATCTAGAAATTATTTTCGAGATCCGTTATTTAAACAACCAATCTAGAAAATTATTTGAAAAACTGTTCACACATAGTTAGGAAGACTTTCTAGATCAGTTATGAGTCACAACAGATTTAGAAAGTGTGAAATTTTCTTTTTTATATATGTGCACTAAATGTTCTATTCATCCCCCTATTTACAATATCATGCAGAACATATACAAGACCAATTTACATGCAGCCACCTAGCACCAATAACACATTTGAATTTGAACCATATGGGTGTTCTACTCATGTCACAATTTAATCAACAAAATCATTGTGCAAACAAAAAGTAGTAAATAGCCCTTAATAGCCCAATGTCTTCCAAATTTAAAGGGCTATAATGCCTGCAACTAACCTAAAATCGTCACTGTAACATAGACTTATCACAATCAGTGTTTAGCTTTCATTTCAACATCCACCTTGTACAAAGAACAAGAAGAAATATCTATGTGAGTTGGAGCTTTAATCTCAATGTTATATCTTCTTGCCCAATGCCATTATAATGAAACTAAAATAACTGAAATATTTCAATCACAAAAGCAGGCATGAATAACGAAGATAAATAATAAAACTGACCATTATCTATACTTTGCTTCATCAATTGTAGGCAATAGTTATCAAGTCATAAACAAGGGACTTCATGGACTGCTGACTAAGGAATTTAATAAAAATTAGATACCATAGCAACTTCTAGGATTACATTCATACTGTTTGATCATTTGAAAAGAAAAAACATCTAATCTTTGCCATCCATTTAGTGAACCATACAATTGTTATCTAGATATAAAATAAAATAGGGTTTCCAAATTTTAATAGCAACATGAGAGATGAAGCAAGATACCTAGCTATAATATGTAGTAGCTGATTCCAAGAACTTCCCATAAGCATGAACAACCTTCTTTTTGTAGGGCTTCAAAGCTAGTAACCTATCAGCATGAGGTTTAATTAGTTGCAACAGAAACCTCATCAAGGTATGGCTTGCTGAACCTTTTAGCTTCCTGTCATCCATTAGAAATTAAATTAAGATATACATCCAGCAGATCAAACCATAAGGATTAGTTAGTATAATATATACCTGATAATAAGGATCTATAGCTTGTTGTATCCTATTCAAGTGTGGAGTAACTGCACCTTTGAAGCCTCATAAACTTAAATAATTTTTGAAGTCAATAATTGCACATGAGGTTCAGCATTTGTTTTAAGCACAGAACATTGCTCTTTCACATCTGGGCTCCATTTCTTCAAGTGATGAAAAAGAAAGTGAGAAAGAATGCAACCCAATTTGCTTGAGTGTTCAACAGACCAACTATTTCTTACAAAAACAAAACCAACATCCAAATCATGGAATGAGCTTATCAAACACAGACTTTAAAGCAGATTCATCTTCTAGCTACTAGGCATGAGTATAATAGGAAAAGCAAACATTTAGAAAATGAAATGGCTCTTAAATATACATATCGTTTAATTATTTTATATGATATTATTCCTAGATATATACATACAAACATCTTCAGACAGAATAAATAAAAAGTATGAATTACATAAAATAAAAAAGAAGACTTACAGTTTTAATTGTTTCCATGTGAGGTCCAGCCCACTTTCCAACTTGCGCCTTTTTCTCTAGAAACTGAAAACAAAAAGGACAATATTAAATACAGAAACCAACAGGTTCCATTCAAAGTGATTTAGAGAAATTTTGTGATTAAATCAATGTATCAGAATAAGTGTTATATAATTAATTTTTTAAAAAATATAAACTGAAAGAATACCTTTTGTGAAATCACTTCCAAAGCAGGTTTCCCATGTTCATTCTAACGAGTCTCAAGGAAGGACTGACAAATTCAAATACTTTCAGAATGCTATGAAGAAAGCTGTTATCATAAACATCATATAGGATATGAAAATAACCTTTTAATCACGATGCAAAGTGCAAACAACTCCCAATAAAGAGACTACCTAGAAGACCACTAACAATAAAGATACTACTTATTTTTTCGTTGTTTTCATTTAGTGGATAAACTTCAAGCAAGCAAATATCCTTAAAAAGCAAGTAGAGGCTAGTTGGCTAAAACCAAGGAAAACACCAAAGAGATTGACTTAGAATAATTAACTAAACACAAAGCATATTTTATTGACAAAATGCCTGCAGAATTGGGCTCTCAGCAAACAGCAATTAACTTTACATAGCTTTTTTGTTTCTCCACAAGGGAGGAAAGGTTGAAGCTGTAGCTTAATTTAGCATATATGAAAAGCAGCATACCAAATTGTGGAGCCCCCATGTCTAGTGCTTCAAGAAGGTAATTGAACTTTGCTAAAGAGGTACATGAAGCAACTTTAAAACTGGCTTGAAGCACCATTGTCTTACAAGAAATTAATAACAAAATTAAACTTTTTCAGAGGCAACCAGTATAAATAAAGGAAGGAATCAAATCACTAAAGATACAAATTCTACAACCATAGGTAAATGCAACTCACTCCCACCTGATTTAAATTGTATTTGCAAATTAGTTATGCTATCCTTAGAAAATTGAAGCTTGAATACTTAAAATTGAATTTTACTGTATAAGGTACAAATTAGCAACAAGTAAATAGCATCTCAAAGTAAATTGCAAATTACATCAATGCCTAATTTAGAATGAAGACCATCAGCTTTTGGATATATCCATCTTGAGTAATATTTACTCTTATGCACTTTGAATGAAACCAGAAATCCTAAGTTTGCGAAGACACGTACTCATTGTAAGAATCCAAGATTACATCAAAATATAGAAATGCATACATAAGCTCTCTTGTAGGTTTTGATGTCAATCCAGAAATCCTGTACTTCTTACGAACATTTCCTATGTAACTTCAACTTTTACACCTCTAGGGCTTTTATGATCTGCTTGGCCACACCATGTAGATTGTTTGGTTAAATACATCCCAAATGTATGTGAATGGTTTCTCAATTTCCAATAACAGAAATGAAGTTTCACACCATGATACAATTTGCATTTGACAATGGTTTTGAATGCATATCCTTACCCAGAATTTGAGCATCAAAATCAATGACAGGGAGTGGTTCAATAAACGCCATTGATGACATGTCTAAATGTAGTGACGAAGCGGAAAAAAGACAGCTTGTTATCATTGGCAATATAGTCCAAGTCTCAATCTTAATATAAAGAAAAAGCTAAAGATATGGTGAAATTCTCACCAATGTTAAGTGACAGTCCCATCTGTGTAGGCCTTATACTCTGGTAGAAACCACACCATGATTCCAGACCACCACCTAGTTGCTGTGGTTTTTTTATATCAGCAGAATAGAGAAACCTTCCAACTAATACATAACTACACAACACATGCAAATTAAGTAATAACAAAGGAAGAAGAGAATATTAGTAAGTGCAAAAGAGGGAAATTAATGCTGGAAGTTGAGAAAAACAACCACAAGAAGTACCTTTGAGCTGCAAGCTCCCTTAATACAATATCAATGATGTTAAGTGCTTCTTGTGGGGTGTTCACCTATTTCCCGCTAAGAAGCCCCCATAGTTGATGCATGCTAACATGAGTTGCAAACTTGAATCTCACCCTATATTCTCTCTTCCTAACCAGTCTGAAAATCAGAAAATTTAGTGGGCAGTTATGGGCTATATTTCATATTTTGATAAATAAGCAATTAATGCTTATAATTTTGACTCAACTCAATGATGACTTAGAACTAGATTATATAGCAATTATAAAGAGATTACATGGCAACATATAAATGGCAATGGAGTATTGAGAGTGAGGCCACAATTAAGAGAAAAAAATTACCTTGAGAATACTGGCTAATTACCTAGTATTACTAGTACCCTCATCTTCTTCACTCAGTCTCATGGTGAATTCTTTACGTGTAAAAGGAAGCAAACTTGCAGTGTAAAGCTTCCTTCCACCATCATAAACGGGGAGCCTCATCCCCAAGTCTGTATTTTTATGAAGCCTCACCAACTCATTAATGATAGCCTTGCTTATTTTATGAGAAGTAACTTCAGGTGTTATCTTAACCTTCACAAAACAAAAAATATTTGAGTCAACTATTCTCTCCAATTCTACTAACTAATTAGTTTGTTCTGTAGACCCAGCTAACACTGTAATGGCTCAAGTCAAATGCTGATATATCTGCAAGAAAGTGGTTAGCTTTGACCACACTCTTTGTCCAAATGTGGCCATAGCCAGGCCTATGGGGGAATACAAGGCTTTTGCAAGAAGAAGCAGGATTCAGTTCTAAATCAGCTCCCTTTTCTTTTAATATCTCTGGTTTGCAATGGCTTCTTCTCCTACCTCTTCTTCTATATGAAGAGTATAACATGAGTATGATTAATTTCAGTAACATAATACCTGACCAATCCCATTATCAAGCTTTTGAATTAAATATGCCTTGTTCTCCGCATCCTGCTATAGTCTGTGCATGACAAAATATAATTAAATTTCTTATGCCAAAGACATTTGCAATCCAAAATAAACATTCAAAAAACGTATGATGAAGAAAACGCAAATTTTAATAGAGAGATATCTACACAATGATATTTCCACTAAAAAAATCAATAAAAGGAATTTAAAGATACCTGTCAAAGCTTCCAAAATGATTCAAGATATACAATCAGCAACCAAACTCGAACTATAGGAGCATAAATTACTGAAAATGCATTGAAGATGTTTGAGAGTAAGGGTTTGGCCAAAACAATGTGTTAACGAATGGAGATTTAATAAACGGGGCTCACAGACGACAACAGAGAGAACAATGATGATAACCTAAGACAAAGAAGCAGAATGTGGGCTCACGATTTTTTGGGAGGAGCTTTAATTCAGCAACGAATGTCAGAGGAGCACTAATTGGCCAATAAAAAGGGGAGGTAGAGTGCGGGCTCGCGATTTTTGGGGGAGGTTGATGTCAGAATCCAATGACCCAAGATGGAGAAACCGAACATGTTGGCAACGACGGAGAAACGCATGAAAATGAGAGGACTTCGAAAATGAGAGGACAAGCCTTGGGAGGGTTTGGTTTTGGTGAAATATTCTCGACCGGTTGTAACTCATACCCGGTCTTGAGCTTTTATTTATAAAAATGTCACCAATTATTTTTTTATATCGGTTCTTTAAATAATTGATCTAAATTGTAAATGTAAAAGAAATATTTTATACTAGTTATATCATGCATGTATACAAACTAAAATATCATTAAAGATAAAAAAATAAAATAAACTTAAAGTTGAACTGTTCAATTTCAAAAGTAGTCTAAATAAATGATGAGTTTCTCAACATGAAATTCAATTCTTCTTGACCTAGATCGAGAGAAAATATAGGGGAAAAGAAAGGTAGAGGAAAAAATTTATTTGAGAAAAAAGAGAGAAAAAGAAAAGTGGAAAAAATATAATATATAAGTCTCACATGTTTTTCCTCTCAATTTTTCTCTCCAGAAATTAAGGGGTTTTAGAGAGAAAAAATCTCATTCCAAAATTGTCTATATACATTTTTTTGTCTTACTTTTCTATTTTCTCTTTCTTTCCTATTTTCTCTTTCTTTCTTAAGTTTTCTTCTTTCTCTTATTTTCTTATTCAATGCTGGACCTTTGAGATGTAAATATTGGTACGCTACATATCTTAAATTTTAAAATTATTTTATAATTTCTTAAATAAGAAATAAAATTGGACAAAATAATTATATATTAAAATTTAAATTTAAATTATATTTTAATTTCAATCAGTATTAATTATGGAAATTATATAAATAATATGATAGAATAATAAATTAATAATTTTTATTATACATAGATATTTTTCTGAAAAATTAGGGGTATTATCATGCTTATGAAATTAATCAATTTTTCTTTCTTCCTACTTTGTCATGTTCAGTCAAGTATAAGAGAAAAATTTTCTCCCTTACTTTTTCATTTTCCCAATTTTTTCTCCCCATATTTTCTCTTTTTACTAAGCATAGCGTCAGTGAAAGAAATTCAATTCTTTTTTAAATAAGGTTGAGAGTTTAAATATTATGGATAAAAAAAATTATATTGGAAGAAGAGAACTACAACATTGATTTTAACAATACTTGAATTAATCTAATTTAATAATATTAAATACTAGATAATAGTATTAGAAATATAATCTATTTTTTATTTTCTCTAACAACTTTTTTTATTTTATAGTTGATGATTGTTTTGTTAGCAAGGCTGACTTCCCAAGAGGGGGGGTGAATTGGGAAGATTGAAATTTCTCTGCACAAAATGAAATGGGTGAAGATAGCACAGTGTAAGGGAAGCAACGTGTAATTCAGAGCAAGCTAAAAAGTAAAGATAAGGAGAAGAAGACTCAGTGATTTATCCTGGTTCGGTCTATCCACTTGACCTACGTCCAGTCCCCAAGACAACTCTTGAGATTTATCCACTATACAGTAAGAATTCAACGGGCTTCTTGCTAATGCCACAGTACACGAGTATGCTCTGTTTTTGGAGCTTTCTCACTCTCTCTAAGCACTTATACAATGTGCTTCCCAATCCCCTTGTGATTTCCCCTCACAAGTAAATCTATCTTTCAGATGAAGAGTAGATTGTTTACAATGATATAACTCTCTTGAATAGAGTAGATATGAAGGTTAAAGTACAGATATTGAAGCTACAGGGTAAAAGCTCTTGAGAAGAAGTTTTGACAGAAATTCGGTATATACAAGTTAGATTCGTTACCCATAACTTCAAATGATGTTATATTTATAGTTTTAGGTCTCAAATGTCCGTTAGAGACAAAATCTATCCGTTGGGAAAGTTATCCAACGGTTACTCTGAAAAACTATCTGTTAACCAACCGCATTTAATGCTTCTGACATACTGAAATTCGAATTTTGGTTGATCAATAGACGAATTTCGAAGAAACCGAAGGTTAAAGCTTTCAACATTACAGCACGAAGTTCGTCTGTTCATGAAGTGAAATTCGAATTTTGAAACTTACAAAACATTTTCACAATGTGACATACGAATTTTCAAGAAGAAAGTTTTTCGGTTAAGTGTGAACAGTGTTTTCAATTTTCTACAGTGCCTTCGAAATTCGAATTTTGGAAGCCCAAAATTCGTCTGTCCATTGAACGTTCAAAGAGGCACAGTAGATCACTTTCTTCGAAATTTGAATTTTGAAATGGTGAAATTCTTCTGTTAGAGAGACTCTTTTCATACTAGCTTCAACATTCGAATGTTACAAGACTTGTCATTCGTATGTCAGTGTTTCATTTCAACAGGCTTAAAAACATAGCTACTGAAATTCGAATTTTAATGTTCAAAGTTCGTCTGACAGAAAGCAGTTTTGAAACTTAAATTATTCTTAATCTCAGATGGACTTTAACATTGTTTCAGACCAATTTCTTCCATTTTCATAAGTTCTGATTTGTCTGAAATTCGAATTTTGAAGACTCAAAGTTCATCTATTTCAAAAAAGCTCCTTTCAGACTTATATGAAAATTCGAATGTTGGAAAGTCAAAGTTCGTCTATCAGAGAGCAGTTTTGAAACTTAAATTATTTTTGATCTCAGATGAACTTTAACATTGTTTCAGACAAATTTCTTCTATTTTCTCAAGTTGTGTTTTGTCTGAAATTCGACTTTTGAAGATGTGAAGTTCATCTATCACTAAGAGGCTTCTTTCAGACTTAGATGAAAATTCAAATTTTGAACAACCAAAATTCGTCTGACAGAGAGCCATCTCTTCAGACTTATTCAGTTTTAGTTCGAAATTCGAATTTCTTAAAGCAAAGTTCGAATTTCCAACTTGACAGTTAAGTTTAACCTTTCAAACTTCGTCTGTTTGTGGGTGTTTTTCAAATAAATCAAGATTTAACACAAAATCAAAGTTTGAAAACATCTTTTTCTCAAATCAAAATCTTTTACCCAATCATAACTAAAAAACACAAGATTCTACAAAAGATTTAGCAGCAAATACTCTTCAAATTCTCCTTTGATATCTTCAATCCAAGCTCTTGAATGTTGTTTGGAATCATCAAAACTCTTGATTCAATATTCTCCCCCTCTTTTGATGATGACAAAACAACTCACAAACCGGATTAGTACTTGGGTTTGCTTTCACAAGCTTCCCCTCAACATATGCATAAGATATCATATCCAACAGATTAAGTGAAGAGATTCAAGGCACAAAACATTGCAACCAAGAACATAATACATTTAATCAAATTGTTGCAATACATACTTCAATCAAAGATCAGTTCTCAAAACATCAAACAAATACAATCAAACAACTAAAACAAGATACAACAAGAAGATTCAGCCTAAGATCTAAAATCAATCACTTCTTCTTTGGCTTAGACTTCTTGCTGTACGTCTTTCCTTTTCCAGATGGCTCAGCAGATTTTCTAGCTTGCTTAGTCCCAGTTTGCTTTATCTTCTCCCCTTTTTGGCATCATCAAAAAGCCCAACAAAGCCCATTGGAGGAGGAATCTGAGAGATAGGAACAGCACGAAGAGGGACAGGAGCAAAAGGAATCTCTGGCTGAACTGGTGCAGGGGGCTCAGCAGGCCCAGGGCTAGGTTCTTCATCACCATCATCATCAGAGACCTCAAGCAACTCTTGCATTTCCTGCCTGGAAAGAGCTAGTCGCGCTCTCTGTTCCTCTGATAGCCCATAAGCAGCAAGAGGATGAGAGACTGGTTCAGCAGGAGAAAACATTTCTTCAAGCCTTCTCCTTTGAACTTGCCGTAGAGCATTGTGAGCAATGGCAAGATAATCAACAACAGGTACAAGGCTCCTTTCATCATTGCTTGCTTCTCCTGGCATAGAAGAGGTTGAAATGGCTGCAACCAGTCTTTCAACTTGCTCTGATTCTTGAATGGACAGAATTGAATCCGGAGCATCTTCTTGCATAGGCTCAAGAGGGCTTGTCTGCTGAAGTCCTTCTTCTTCCAATCCATAGTCCAGGGGTGGACCAGGACTTGGTGTCCTCATTGCACCAGCACCATCTGTATCATCATCATGGTCAGAGGAGACAATCTCGAAGGGGCTTGGAGGCTCAGGAGTTGGAGACAGAGTGGGCTCAGGGATACCAGGCTGTGGTGGAGCTGAAGTGGTAGGAATTGCATTTCTTATTTCTTCATAAGTATCAGCCACCACTTTCATATTCACAACCAACTAATGGACCTGATCTTGCAGGTGAGCAAATTTGACATTTTGCTCATCCCGAATGCTGAGAATGAGTGTTGACAAACTGTCAAACAACTCAGTGATCTTGGTTGGCTTGGCCCGTGAGGAGGGAGTGGAAGGAGGGTGAGTAGGCTTAGAGGGAGATGGAATTAGCTGAGAAGGCTGAGGTACAGATCTGCCAGGGGCCTCAGAAGTGCCTTCTTGTTGGAGGGAAGCATCAGCAGCAAAGAACAAATCTTCAGATTTCCCTGCTCCCTTTCCACCCCATCTTCCTTCATCTCTTTCAATACCCATCCTTTGCAGTTCCTCTTCTTTGAATGCCTCTATGAGTTTCCCTTTCCCCTTTCCAAAGTATTGAATCCTAGCATACTGCAGGATTCTTGAAATAATTGCTGCATAGGGGAGTGTGGAATCCTTCCTCTAATCCCTTGCCTTTATCATTCATTGGAGAATGATATGACCCAAATTAATCAGCTTCCCACGTATGATAGCAGTCACCACATGAGCCTCTGCCCTTGTTATCAAATTGAAGCTGCCACCCTTGTTGAATATGATCCTGGACACTATGTAGTGCAGGATCCTTACTTGTACACTTAGGTCTGTGGGCTTCAACAGATTTATCGTTGGCCTGTTCTCCCTTCTCCTGAATAGGGTGTCCAAGATGGTGCTCTCCTTGTAGTTCAGGAAGGGTCCACCTTCTTCATCAGCTGTACTTGCCTCATCCATATATCTAGAGGCTGTGATGTCAACTTTCAGCCCATCTTGCCTGGGATTTCCAGCACCTCATTGAAGGTTTCATCAGCAAGCCAAATGGTCCTTGATCTCAAGTTGACCTCCCATTTCATTTTCTTACTGTTGTATTGAAGAGAGGCATACCAAGTCTTCACTACCTCATCATAATATTTTTCAGCAATTTCCAACAGATTTTTATATCTTATCAACCATATTGCAGCATCAAAGTTGTTGGATATCAAAAATTGTTCCACATTTACACAGTGAGGCTTGATTACCTTTTTGTTGGAAAACTTGGTAGAGTACTCTTCTTGAATCTCAGGAGTGCTCCACAGTGGCAGTGTAGTCATTTCATACTCTCCAAATTCAGTACTGGAAGAAGTAGAAGAAGCAACAGCAGGGACAGAAGGAACTGGAACGAAGGTTCTGCAGTTTTTGGTGAGGACGGTCCTACTCTCTGTTAATCTGCCTTGGATGATGATTTTTGGAGTTTGGAAGGAGTTGCCTTACTGGATTCAGCCTTTCTCTTGGATTTCTCTCCTTCCTTTGAGGCATATTGTGACTTAACATTCCTCTTTGGTCGGGCCTCAGCTTTTCCTGCTCCAGGATTTTTGACTCTCGCCATTTCTTGGATGAATGATGCTGAATGTGGCTTAGAATTGGTTTATAGGATGCGAAAGGAAGTTTAAACGGTGAAGAATGACGGTTTTTGGACAGAAGTTAAGAGGATTGAAGAGAGGATCAGAACAGACTCAGAGGAGTTACAAATAGGGTTGCGTCTGTTCATTGGAAAACCATCGGATTTAACGTATGTAACCGTCTGACAGACGAATTTTGAGGGGTCAAAATTCGGACTTCGGGCAGTTACAAGTTAAACCGTTCAGCAAAGCTTACTGACAGACGAATTTTCATCCTAAAAGTTCATCTAACAGTGGCTTGGAACAAGTAATACAAACACAACAGATGAATTTTGTTCCAACAAAGTTCGAATGTTGATGAGCAAACAGCAGGCAACAAACAAAACAACAATCAACAGACGAATTAAGCATGTAGAACTTCATCTTTCAAGTATTCAATCAAGAAGAACATGATTCAACAGACGAATTTTGAACTGAAAAATTCGCATTTTTCAACTTTTGTAAAGGTTGTCCAACATTTGTATTTTAAGAAGTGATAATTCATACAATAGTGATGGACAAACATAACTTTGAAATTTTTGTTTTTGAAAATTCGAACTTCAAAGATCCAACAGACGAATTTCGAGGCATCACCGAGAACTGTTCCAAGGCTAATAGGCCGAAGTTCGTCTGTTGGTCAACTAAAATTCGAATGTTGACCATGTTGACTAGTTCAAAAACACAGTTTATGAGGCAAAATACGTCTAACACTCATTAAAATACGAATTTCATCTTATAAAAACTTACAGAATGGATCCAGAACTCAGAATTTTCATCATTTACTTCACTTTCTGGTTGTTCCATTCTGATGTGCTCCAATCTTCAAGTTTATTGCCATTGAATCTTGTGAGGAGCACCTGCAGCTTGAATTAAACATACTCCGATGCTAAAGTTAGAATTAATCTTAAAGTTAAAACCTGTGAAAACAAGATTACACAAGAATAACTTATAGTTCACTGGGATTTACCATACCCAGTTCTCTTCTTATTTTGCAATGCCTATCTTCTAATAGAGGCTTTGTGAGTATGTCAGCAACTTGATTCTCTGTTGGGATGTATTCCAATCTGACTTCTCCTTTCAGAACGTGATCCCTTATGAAGTGGTGCCTAACTTCAATATGTTTCATCCTTGAATGCATGACAGGATTCTTGGTGATATTCATGGCACTTTGGTTGTCACACATGATTGGTATCTCTTTCATTTTAACCTCAAGATCTTCAAGCTGCTGCTTCATCCAGATGACTTGGGCACAACAGCTTCCAGCTGCAACATACTCAGCTTCTGCAGTGGATAGGGCCACACTGTTTTGCTTTTTGCTGAACCATGAAACTAGGGATCCTCTAAGAAACTGACAAGTTCCACTTGTGCTTTTTCTGTCAATTTTGGATCCTGTGTATCCTTTGAGATCTTCTCCATTGCCCTTTGGATACCAGAGACCCATCTGTGATGTTCCAATAAGATATCTGAAAATTCTCTTCACAGCTGTTGCATGGGTTTCCTTAGGACATGATTGGAACCTGGCACACATACAGACACTGAACATAATGTCAGGTCTGCTGGCAGTTAAGTACAGCAGGGATCCAATCATTCTCCTGTACTGAGTAATGTCAAACATCTTCCCATTCTCATCCATGTCCAGTTTGGTTGCAGTAGCCATAGATGTTCCCATTGGCTTGGCATTCTCCATTCCAAACTTCTTTAGCAGCTCCTTTAGATACTTGGATTGACTGAGAAAGATACCATCATCAAAGCTGTCTGATTTGCAGTCCAAGGAAGAAATTAAGTTCACCCATCATGGACATCTCGAATTCTCCCTGCATTAACTCAGAAAATTTCTTGCAAAGAGTTTCATTAGTAGCACCGAAAATAATATCATCAACATAGATTTGAACAATTACTAAATCTTTATTTTCTTTCTTAGTGAATAAAGTTGTGTCAACTTTGCCTCTATTGAACCCCTTTTCAATTAGAAAATTGCTCAGTCTCTCATACCATGCTCTAGGGGCTTGTTTTAAACCATAAAGAGCCTTCTTCAGTTTATAAACATGGTTTGGTTTAGTAGAATCCTCAAAACCTGGAGGTTGATCTACATAAACCTCTTCCATGATATATCCATTTAGAAAGGCACTCTTTACATCCATTTGATATAGTAAAATGTTTTTCATGCATGCATATGCTAGCAGTATTCTTATAGCTTCTAATCTAGCTACTGGTGCAAAGGCTTCTTCAAAATCAATACCTTCTTCCTGATTATATCCTTTAGCAACCAATCTAGCTTTGTTTCTTATTATCGTTCCAGATTCATCAAGTTTATTTCTGAAAACCCATTTGGTACCAATAACAGGATGATTTTTGGGCCTAGGCACTAAATCCCAAACTTGATTTCTTTCAAACTGATTTAGTTCGTCTTGCATAGCTAAAATCCAGTATTCATCAGTTAAGGCTTCTTCAACACATTTGGGTTCAATTTGAGAAATGAAAGCGCAGTTAAGCATTTGATCCCTTAACTGTTTTCTGGTTTTAACTCTCTCTTGAACATTCCCTATTACTTAATCAACAGGATGATTCCTTTAATATCTCCAAGCTCTAGGGAGTTCTTGAGATGTTTCTTCATTAATTTCTTCATCAAACTCTTGCTCCTGGATATCTTCCTCTGTGTTAACAGATTCATATATCTTTGGAGGTTCAGTTTTACTTTTATCAGAAATGCCCAGTTTTTCAAAGTTAAAAGCAAGATCATCCTCATTGGTAACATGATTTGAAACAGTTTCATTTTCAATGAAAACCACATGCACAGATTCTTCTACCACTTTTGATCTTTTATTATAAACTCTATATGCCTTACTCCTACTGGAATAGCCCAGAAATATACCTTCATCGGATTTGGCATCAAACTTACCCAGATTTTCTTTCCCATTGTTGTAAATGAAGCATTTGCATCCGAACACATGGAGATGAGACAGATTTGGCTTTCTTCCCTTGTACAACTCGTATGGAGTCTTCCTAAGGATTGGTTTGATGTAGGCTCTGTTTATGATGTAGCTTGCTGTATTTACTGCATCAGCCCAAAACACTTAAGAGAGTTCCTTCTCATTCAGCATAGCTCTGACCATCTCTCCTATGGTTCTATTCTTCCTTTCTACTACCCCATTCTGTTGAGAGGTCCTTGGAGCTGAGAAGTTGTGGTCAATCCCATGCTCATTGCAGTACTCCAGGAAGTATGCATTTTCAAACTCTCCTCCATGGTCTGACCTGATTGACATAATAGAAATACCTTTCTCATTTTGCATTTTCTTAGCTAAGGTTACAAATGCATCAAAGGTATCGCTTTTAGAGGAAAGAAATAATGTCCAAGTGAATCTAGAATAGTCATCTACAATTACAAGCACATACAAGTTACCACCAAGACTTTTCACCCTAGATGGTCCAATTAAATCCATGTGCAGCAATTCAAGTGGCCTAGTTGTGGTAACTATATTTTTAGATTTAAAAGATGATTTAGTTTGTTTCCCTCTTAAGCATGCGTCACATTCTTTGTCTTTCTCAAAAGATATTTTTGGCAGGCCAGTTACTAGCTCATTTTTAACTAGTTTAGACAATTGATTCATGTTAACATGAGCTAATCTCCTATGCCACAACCAACTATCATTATCCTGACTAATTAAACATACAGAATCCAAGGGAGGAAGTTCATCAAGGTCAATAGTATAACAGTTACCATCCCTTTGAGCTTTGAGGATTACTTTGTGATCACTTTTTCTGATGACCAGGTAAAACTTTGAGTCAAACAGCACCCAGTTTCCTCTGTCACAGGTCTGACTCACGCTCAGCAAATTGTGGTTGAGGCCAATTATAAATAGCACCTCTTTAATGGATGTTTCTGGATTTTTCGCCACAATGCCAATGCCAACGATTTTGCCATATTGATCACCTCTAAAGGTCACCTTTCCTCCTTTCTTGTCTCTAAGGGTGATGAACTTCTCCTTATCTCCAGTCATGTGGCTTGAGCAGGCACTGTCCATATACCATTTGTTGTTCTTCTTAGCTTTGAGACAGACCTGCAAAACAATGTTCATGTTTTCCTTTTAGGTACTCAAATTTGCTTGGGTCCTTTTTGGTCAGTAGATTTTTCCCTAGATGCAGATGCAACTTTGGGAACCCATTCAACTTTCCTGCCAAGTCCATTTTTCTTCAAAGCACAAGAACTAGAAATATGTCCCTTTTTGTTACAGAAATGACAGGTAGTGAAAGGACTGCTAGATTGAGAAGCAGGAAGAAAACAATGCAGATAATACTTTTATTTAGCATGCCTTGGTTGATCATATGTTTCAATGTGAGGTGATGCATTATTTTTCTTTTTATTGCTCTGAGCATGCACAAAATGTCTCATATATGCATTCTGGTTTTTCATCCTAATCTTTTCCTTGACAGCACATGGATCATAGCCAAGACCAGCTTTTCCTTGTGATATTGTTTGGCTCCCCATCAAGGCAAACAACATATCTTTACCTCTAGTGAGCCTAGACATGCTTTTGACTAAATAATCATTAGTTTGCTTAAGTTTAGTGCATGAAGTGCAGCAAACAGACTCAGTAGTAGGTAAAGAGGCAATTTCAGAAACTATGCTTTGAGATTCCAGCTTATTTATCTTTTTCTTTGCCAATTTAAGTTCTTTAGCAACTTTAATGAATTCATCATGAAGCTCATGAAATGCATCCAGTAATTCAGAATAGGAAGGTTCAGATTCATATACCTCTTCCTCCTGATCACTACTACATGAGGGTTTGGCTTCTTCAGAAGCAAGTGCCATCAGGCAGATATTGGCAATCTCATCGTCATCGTCATCCTCTTCCTCCTCCTCCTCATCTGAGCTGTTGCCCCATATTGATGAGATGTAAGCTTTCTTCTTTTTCCCTTTGTCAGCAGCTTTCTTATCGTTTTCTTGCTTTTTGAGGAATTGAGGACAATCCCATTTGATGTGTCCCTGCTTCTTGCGTTCATAGCAAGTCACAGGCTCTTTTCCCTTTCTCTTGCTTTCACCAGCTGCTCCCTTCTTAAAGAATTTCTTGTTCTTCTTCTTGTTGTAGAATCTTTCAAATTTTCTGACCATCATAGCCAGAGTTTCTTCATCCAGCTCATCTCCTTCGTCAGATTCTTCTTCCTTTTCATCAGCAGCTTTGAGGGCAAGGCCTTTCTTCTTTCTGTCCAGCCCAGCTTCCTTGAGAGCTTTGATTTTTCCTTCATACTCCTCAAGGCTGCCAAAGAGAGCTGTGACAGAGGCTATTGATTCTCCTCTGGCTTCCTCTATTGCTGTCACCTTCAACTGCCATTCCAGAGGGAGAGCTCTGAGTATCTTTCTTACTTTCTCAGACTGATTGTATTCCTTTCCCAGGCTCTTCAGTTGATTCACAATGAGAGTAAACCTCTTTTGGAGCTCCTTTACAGTTTCTCCTTCAGCCATTCAGAAGCTTTCATACTCCCCAATGCACGTGTTCAGTCTGTTCTCCCTAACTCCAGATGTTCCTTCATGTGCAATCTGCAGAGTATCCCACATTCCTTTTGCAGTGGTGCATTACGAGACTCTGTAGAATTCATCCTGGTTCAGGGCACTGACTAAACAATGCTTTGCTTTGAAATTCAGTAGGACTCTCCTTCTGTCTTCATCATTCCACTCTGCTTCCAGCTTCTCTTTGTGTCTTCTATCTTCAGTTAGAGCCATTGGGACGAAATCTCCTTTTTCAATGACTGACCAGATGTCAAGATCAATTGATTGTAGGTAGATCTGCATCCTCATCTTCCAGTACCCATAATGCTCTCCACTGAAGCCTGGTGGTCTGTTAGTGTTATTCCCTTCAGGAAGTATACTCTCTCCAAAGCCAGCCATCTTTTTTCCCGGACTGTAAAATCCTTTGAATGGGAATCCGGGCTCTGATACCACTTGTTAGCAAGGATGACTTCCCAAGAGGGGGGTGAATTAGGAAGATTGAAATTTCTCTGCACAAAATGAAATGGGTGAAGATAGCACAGTGTAAGGGAAGCAACGTGTAAAATAGAGCAAGCTAAAAAGTAAAGATAAGGAGAAGAAGACTCAGTGATTTATCCTGGTTCGGTCTATCCACTTGACCTACGTCCAGTCCCCAAGACAACTCTTGAGATTTATCCACTATACAGCTAATGCCATAGTACACGAGTATGCTCTGTTTCTGGAGCTTTCTCACTCTCTCTAAGCACTTATACAATGTGCTTCCCAATCCCCTTGTGATTTCCCCTCACAAGTAAATCTATCTTCCAGATGAAGAGTAGATTGTTTACAATGATATAACTCTCTTGAATAGAGTAGATATGAAGGTTAAAGTACAGATATTGAAGCTACAGGGTAAAAGCTCTTGAGAAGAAGTTTTGACAGAAATTCGGTATATGCAAGTTAGATTCGTTACCCACAACTTCAAATGATGTTATATTTATAGTTTTAGGTCTCAAATGTCCGTTAGAGACAAAATTTATCCATTGGGAAAGTTATCCAATGGTTACTCTGAAAAACTATCTGTTAACCAACCGCATTTAATGCTTCTGACATACTAAAATTCGAATTTTGGTTGATCAATAGACGAATTTCGAAGAAACCAAAGGTTAAAGCTTTCAAAGTTACAGCACGAAGTTCGTCTGTTCATGAAGTGAAATTCGAATTTTGAAACTTACAAAACATTTTCACAATGTGACATACGAATTTTCAAGAAGAAAGTTTTTCGGTTAAGTGTGAACAGTGTTTTCAATTTTCTACAGTGCCTTCGAAATTCGAATTTTGGAAGCCCAAAATTCGTCTGTCCATTGAACGTTCAAAGAGGCACAGTAGATCACTTTCTTTGAAATTCAAATTTTGAAATGGTGAAATTCATCTGTCAGAGAGACTCTTTTCAGACTAGCTTCAACATTTGAATGTTACAAGACTTGTCATTCGTATGTCAGTGTTTCATTTCAACAGACTTAAAAACATAGCTACTGAAATTCGAATTTTAATGTTCAAAGTTCGTCTGACAGAAAGCAGTTTTGAAACTTAAATTATTCTTGATCTCAGATGAACTTTAACATTGTTTCAGACGAATTTCTTCCATTTTCATAAGTTGTGATTTGTCTGAAATTCGAATTTTGAAGACTCAAAGTTCATCTGTTTCAAAGAAGCTCCTTTCAGACTTATATGAAAATTCGAATGTTGGCAAGTCAAAGTTCATCTGTCAGAGAGCAGTTTTGAAACTTAAATTATTTTTGATCTCAGATGAACTTTAACATTGTTTCAGACAAATTTCTTCTATTTTCTCAAGTTGTGTTTTATCTGAAATTCGAATTTTGAAGATGTGAAGTTCGTCTGTCACTAAGAGGCTTCTTTCAGACTTAGATGAAAATTCAAATTTTGAACAACCAAAATTCGTCTGACAGAGAGCCATCTCTTCAGACTTATTCACTTTTAGTTCGAAATTCGAATTTCCTAAAGTGAAGTTCGAATTTCCAACTTAACAGTTAAGTTTAAACTTTCAAACTTCGTCTGTTTGTGGGTGTTTTTCAAATAAGTCAAGATTTAACACAAAATCAAGGTTTGAAAACATCTTTTTCTCAAATCAAAATCTTTTACCCAATCATAACTAAAAAACACAAGATTCTACAAAAGATTTAGCAGCAAATACTCTTCAAATTCTCCTTTGATATCTTCAATCCAAGCTCTTGAATGTTGGTTTGGAATCATCAAAACTCTTGATTCAATATGTTTAAAGTTTAATATTTTTTCATGCAGGAGGGAAAAAATATTTACTAGTACAAAAGCATTCTACTTCATCTAGTTATTATATAAAAAAAAAAAAAGAAGAAGGGAAGAACGAAATGAATTGACACGGGCGTCAACCATGAAAAGAAAATATTAATAAAAAAAGATATGTACGCAGTGCACTTCGTTGAGGAGATGTAGCACATCCGCTCCCGTTTGTGGGAGAGCACTAGCTTAATATTATTGCCAATACAAAAACTGTAGAATCAATTTTTAATTTGATGGAGGAAAAATGAAAATAACTACCCAAATCTTTTTCTTTAAAATTTGAAAGTCAACATAATAGAAAAATTTTGAATTTTTTTTGGGATTGAGCTGCCTATTGGTGGGTTGATTTACTGTTGTTGGCCCAAAATTAAATAATTATTTGAGTTATTAATTAATTAATTAATTAAAATTTATATTTAATATTTATCTCCATGAATTCTGAAATTCCAAAAGAAAATGGAAAGTCGATGTCGGGGGTTTAGTATATGTTT
Source organism: Adenanthera pavonina (assembly GCA_026686845.1). Taxonomy (NCBI): domain Eukaryota; kingdom Viridiplantae; phylum Streptophyta; class Magnoliopsida; order Fabales; family Fabaceae; genus Adenanthera; species Adenanthera pavonina. Next base: position 18,896,545 of record JAIVEN010000005.1, on the reverse strand, counting down.
CTTTTAATATATGTTTCTTTTACCATAATAGATAAGAGAACCCTCTCTATTAATCTTGTCTTAAAAAAAATAAAATTTGTATTTGATTGGATAACAATGCCTCTGATATAAAAATATATTAAAATATTTGTATTAAATTTTAAATACAACAAAAGCTTTTTTTAATTTTTTACTTATATTTAATAAAAATAGTACAATATATTCAATTTTTCTAATTTCCTTAATTTTCTTTATTTGTAAAAATATTTTATTTATAATGTTTTCCTTTTTTTAGTACAAAAATTGTAAAAAATGATTCACTTAAAAAATCATATTTATTACGTTTTTGTTGCTTTGAAAAAACAAGAAAAACACCTACGTTCCTCTAGACATTCTTGACGTTCTTATTGCCTCACGTGGAAGAATTTGTTTTCTTTGATCTTTAATTTTTGTCCTTGTTTTTTTTTTGACAAATAATAATAATAACAACAACAACATTATTGAGCTATTCAAGGATGTTTTATTCTTTTTCTCAAATCATGCTAGGAATGGAGAGTTGAGTCATTCCCTCCTTTGTCAATGCATAGGGCTGTTCAAGTTCCTAAATACGGGAATATGGGTCACAACTAGCTGGTTAACCCATATAATGCTCGAAAAAGTATGAATTTGATTATAAAGATGCAACCTGTTAATTTAAAATAGGTCATAATTGGCCAGACCAAATAATTTGTGAATTAAACAGGCTAACCTATTTAACCTATAGATTGGCTCATTTAACTCTTCTTTTTTCCTTTTAATGAAAAGGTTAAAATGACATACACTCGTCCTTAGCGCATGAGCATGTGAAGTTGTTGTGAGAGTGTGGTGATATTTTATGGTGCATGTGGATTTGTCAGGTTATTGTTGATGATATATTTATTTGAATATGGATTTGCTTTAGGGTTTTCCAGTTATAATTGTATATTAATTTTTATGGACATATGCGTTGCTTCCTTGTATACCCATGGACTAAGGGCATGTTAAATCAATGTGCACAGTTGGTTATAACCTTGCTTGCACCTTCTGTGTCTTCTATATTTCATAAATTCAACAGAATCTGCGAACGAAAGGATTCTGTAACAATTTTGATGTGTGGCGCTAGTGGCTGTGGCATATCCTCTAGTCTGCATTGCTGTTATCCTTTGCATTGAGAAGTCGTTGTCTTTTAGCTTTACAGATATATTATGCCATTTTTACTTATCATGTGGTTGAATATTTAACTTGTGATTAATAATGTTGAAACCGGAAGCCCAAGTTCTCATGGTTCAGGAACTTGGATTTTTATCTTCATTTCAGGGTACTAGGCGAGGAGTAACAACAATCGGGTAGTAACTACGTAGTTGAAGGTACGTAGAACTAACTGGGAAGGCAGTGTTGATTTCAATTAATCTTTGGTTTGAAATATTTTTAAATTAAATTAAAAAATTAAAAATAAATAATTACAAATAACTGACTTTTTAACAAAACCTTTGTTTTAGGATTTTTTTTTTCATAAAAAGTGAGTTAAATAAATATGTAAGTATTTGATATATCTGGAAACTTCCAATTGATATATGAAATTTTTGTGATACAAAGTTTATAACCTTCGGTTGAAAAATTGCAAGAAGTGCATGAAAATTTACAACTAGGACTTGAAATTTCTTAACTCATTAATTCACAACGAATTTGAAAACTTCTAATTGGGACCTAAAAATTTTTTTTTAAACAAAATTTACAACCTTCAGTTGAAAAATTGCAAGAAGTGCCTGAAATTTTACAACTATGACTTAAAATTTTCTTAGCTTATTACTTTACAACTTGGATTTGAAATATTCCAATTTGGACCTGATTTTTTTTTTAATACAAAGTTTACACATCTATTATAATCTTGGTGTATTAAAGAATTTCTCAGTTTTACCATTTACCAAGTGTGAATTGGAGCCTCCATTTCACCTTAGTTTATGATGGAAGCATTTTTTTGTACCTAAAACAAACTATAAAGGAGATGGACAAAAAGGCATAAGCAACTTTCGTACATGGTTATCAAAAAACCAAATTGAACTATAAGTAAATATTCTTTGAGCTATTATATTTTTTGGGCTACATCACCAGCAAAAAATTAAATGTATATTCTTAGGGTCTGGTCAAAGCATCACCTTTTAAGAGTGTGTTTGGATTGACTTATGTATAAGTGATTATAAAAATAAGTGCTTATTCATGATGGATTACGGGAATAAGTAATTATATCAAAAGTGATTTATATTTGGATGTTTTTACTCCATAATTGATTTTGAGAAAAAAAAATGTGTTTAAGTGATTATTGAGTGAATAATGAGAAGAAAAAGTGAAATAAGTTATTACGAGAGGATAAGTGATTATCATAAGTAGAAAAAATCAGCTTGTTCTATAAGTATTTATTTGAAGCATAAATGCTTATTGAAAAATAATTTGCGTTTGGTAATTTTCACATATAATCACTTATTTGTTTCCATAAGTCATTATTATGAAAATCCAAACATCACACTAAATAATCAAACCTTATGCCTGTCATAGATTTACATTTTTTACTTATAATGTGTTCAAAGAAAAAAAAAAAAAAAAGGGAAGCCGATTGTGACATGAGTAGCATTCTTATGAAAAAGTTCTTTGGATAACCACATACCTCAGCAACCCAGGTGATATAAATACCTTATTTATCAGCAAATATTATTAAATGAAATGTACCAAGATTGAAATTTACAAACCTCAGAAGCTATTTCTCTGAGTAAGTCAAACTTCTCTTGCCGACGATGACTAGGTAAGAGTATTATCAATGGCGACAAATCATGCTTCAAGCAACATTTGCAGCAATCTTTTCCACACTAATAGAAGAACTTCTTAGGCTCTCATGTTTACTCGAATTTCCAATGCTGCTGAAAGCCCTTTGCAGCATCTGGACCCTACTGATGGACCTATCAGGTGAAGCAGCAGCTGATTTTGAAATCACTTCACCCCTAACTGACCTCGAGTTTGAAGACCAAGGTCATTTGAAGGGTAATTATCCGATGATCATCTCTTCTCACTCAGATACATCTCAGCCATGTCACCATTATCATCCCAGAGCTGCTCTCTTTCATCACGAGCCTGTTAGTTGACATAAGTTACTACTTGCTGGAGGTAGAAAGGTTAAATAATACTGATCCAACATGAGAAGATTGTTTTTATAAGCTAGCTGAGTCAAAGCAAGTGGATGACCTTTAAATCTTCGAACATGCTCTAGATTATGAGTACTGATTGATGGGGTTAATTTATCTAATGCTAGACATACTTCCATTTCCATTCATTGACCTACTTAATCAAGAATTTTCTCCATCCAAGGGATAAGAGCTGACATACAGTATTATTACTTCAATATCAATGACGTACCATTTGCCAATGACTTTTTTGTATGTACTCCTTGAAATTAATAACTTTAGTGGCATCTAAAGTATATACATGTACAATTACCAATTTTTTGTGTGCATGACGCCTTTGAATTACATGCTCATTTATGTAAGCCAGTTCAGTCAAAAACTAAAAAATTGGATTGTTGTCCTCAAGCCTAAGTGCTGAATTATATCTCAAAAGAGAATACTCTTTACTTGCCTTCTACTCTTGGTATTTTCATTAATTCCAGGAAGAATTATTAAATTAAAGGAGTGTAAAAGCAGTAAGGCTTTAAAGGATAAAATATTATTCATACAGTAATTCAGGTAATTTCAGAAATCTGCATCTGGGAAGGTGAGAACAGGTAAATCAATTGAATACTTTATTTTTGTCAATTGAAATTTGTAAGAAACTGCACCAATTAAAAAGTTCAAATTAACTATATGTATTAGAATAGCGAATAGGTATTACTGGTGAGAATTAAAGACCCAAGTTGAACAATCGATCCAATAGGGAAGCACGAAATTAATGCCATTGTCTACAAATTAACATGATATGACATTATAAAAGCGAAAAAAAGAAAGAGTTTAAAGCAAATTTTAATGAAAGGAAAGAAAAAAAAAAGTAACAAAAGGAGGCAAATTCTTTTGAGTGGGACTAAAATTTTTTTTTTGGAAAATTACATTTTAATGTATAAAAATACTTTCAATTAGATGCATCAGACAATGACATTTATTCCCCCATAAACATTTTTTTTTTGAGGTTGTGCTGTACATTTACCCAAATGCCTTTAGGGAGAAAAAAATGAAGGAAAAGGCAGAGAACAAACGGAAAAGTGAAGGAAAAAAGAGAGAAGAGGCATGAGCTCTCTCCCACGCACGACACTAGTTGCTCTCCTCCGGTCTTCTTCTCCGTTCTTCTTAGCATCTTCGGTGGTTGTCGTCAAGTTGCATTTCCGTCTAGCGATTGAGTTTGTGACTGGTAAGATTCGACGGTTATGTTTGTTCCTTCTTTCCATCTGTTATGGGTATTTTCCTGATGGGTTTCGGGTGCTACAAGTTGGTGTTGAAATCCAAGCCTCCTTCCCACTTGATCCCTGTTCTTCCACCTAGGTTGAAGTCTCCCATTATGAAAGGTAATAATACATTTCTCAGTAAAAGTGTATGATGCACCCATATGGTTTGAATATTGCTATTTTTTTTGTGCAATCTATAAATCTCTATAAGAATGAAATATGGAATGTGGGTTTGAGAGTTTAGCATGGAACATAACTGAAATATTTTGATAAACCTAATGAGTTGTTTGTGTAACCTAGAAATCTCCAGCTTGTAGCTATATTCTTTTAATGTTAAATATTGACAGATATGTAGGTATTCACTTGGTTTAATGTATTGAACTCGACGTTTTAATGAAACTTATGAAAAAAGTGAATTGTGGTATCTTAATGTAGTTTGTCAGACGGTTGTTGTTATTTGGTACATGGTAGTTGCATACCACATAATTGTATGGTTCTGAACTATGATTCTGAATTTAAAAATTGGTTGGCTATCAAGTTGGGTTATTACATTTCAATTTCTAAATTGGTTTGATATGTCTTTTCATTTAACTTTAACCCGGGGTCCTTCTTCATTCGCGAGACTGAATTGCAAAAAATGGTCCACTGGCAGATTCATGGTATAACGGTTAAACTCCACCAATTGGTTGACTAATTGTAATATTATAGCTTCAAACCAGGGTCCTTTGTCATCGGATTATGAAGGGGTGAAATCGGTCTATTGGCAGTTTAGTGATCTGTAGTTCAATTTGGATATTGGTAAACTATTTCTCTTCATTTTAGTTGAGCTGATAGTGCTGTTCATAGTGGTATCTGAAATTTGAACTTTGGTCCACTTGCAGATTAGCTGTATAAGAGTCAAAATACGCATTTGGTCTACTAATTTCTTTCGTAGCACTATAATATATCAGTTCTTTAATACCCTGAAAAAAATAAGTTCAGCTACAATATCATCAACTGATGGTTGATGACATTTCCAACTCATAAAAACAACCATATGGAAACACAGAACTAAATAACTCTAAGTCAAACAATGATCAACAACTATTGCAAAAAGACAAAATGACCCAAGCCATGCAAATAAAAGACTAAATCATCCTTGCCAAGAAAATGACATGCATCAATGATGAACTACATAAATTGAATAGTAGCAAGAGGTGATGAGCAATTATGATCTTTGGAGAGGCTAGGAGGTGAAGGGACGGACTGAGGGGTAATAACAGAATATGCAGTGTAAAATGAGGAGGATGATTGAGAATTAAGTTTTTATTGGGGATGGTTGAATTAAATAAATAAATTAAGGATCCCAAGTTGGGTCATATTACTTGGTCCAGAGGCTTAATCCCAAAGCTAGCCCAATCTTACCCAATGGTCTAACTAATACAGCCGGATTTGGTCTAATCTTTCATTAGGTTCACTTTTTCTCATTGGGTCAAGCCTAGGTAGGTTGGAATAGTTAAAATGGTTTTTGTTATGAAATCATAGTTACACATGAGTGAAACTATGACTTGCAATCCTTTTAGTGGTTAACAAGGTATTAAAAACCTAACTGATTATTGAACTAATCGAGGCACCAGTTCAAGATTTAGTGATTGAACAATGGTACAAAACTAGCTAAAAGGATTCTCCACATGGGTAAAATATGAATAATGGGCCAATCCGTACACTTTATTCATTAAAGTTTACTATACATTTGGTCATTTTTTACCTTCTTAGAATTTTGACCTTAAATTTAAAAATTCATATCTCCCTCTATCCTAAGTCAATTTGTGCATTCTTTATGTTATTTGAAAACTCTATATGTCTATTTTTCATACATATTTTCTTGTATATTTATCAAATGTGTACAAGGTATGGTACTAACTTGAACCATTAAGGGTCAGAATTCAACTTTTAATAGAACAATTTTCTGAAAACTTTCATTTGTCTTATTATACAACTTCAATTACTTCCAATTAGTGGCATATTATATTTAAAACATATAACTTTTCACATATATAAACTACTAAATTTTTTGAACTCTACATGATTTTATGCAATCTTTTAAAATAAGCAGTTCATATCATCAAAATTTCCAGTTTTCCAACTTTGTCCTATTCTAAACTCTAAATTTAAAAATTCATGATAATTTACACACTTAACTAATTGAGGTGCTATTTAAACCATTTTAAAGCTCTACTTGTCTACCATCAAAGCATGTATATCATTCATACATTCATTAATATTATGTCCAAAGAGTGACTCATCTGTTAGCAAGGGGTTAGAACAAGCTTTTTCATTCATGAACTTTGCATAATAAATTCCATAACATACATACATCATCAAATCTTGTTCCAAATTCTTACATAACATTTCATAGTACTTCAATGAAGATAATAGCATAGAGATACAGATCTCAAGGCCGATACATAATTATACATAATAACTCAAAATATACTATCATAGCTTGAATCATCAATTCAAACATTAGTTCCCTTCTTTTGCTCCATAGCTCCCTTGCCTCTATTGTCATTGCTTGTACCTAATATATTTATCATTTTGGAAGAGTGAGATTCATTGAATCTAAGTAGCATTACCAATTACACACATATATCATCACTTAATTCATGAAAAACATTCATCAAACATATTGAATACATTATGCTATATCATTTAATAGAAATTTTGATAGAATTTTCTTTTACAATATGGATATCCTGGGGTCATAAACCCCTTCAAACAACTCATCCAACATTCAAATAACATCACAAAACATCAAATGTAGCATAATACAAGTTATAGAGTTCATAGAAATTCATAAGACAATACAATGCATATAATGGTAAAAATGCTACCTTATGCCTCCTTTTGCTTTTGCCATGAGTTTTACCTCTTCCAAACTCTTCCACAAGCTTTCTTGAACCCTAACACATCATAAAAAATGGTCATAAGCCACTAGTTCATCAAGCTTATTCACTAAGTCTGCATCAAACCCTTACAATCTTACTTTGCAATTCTTTTGGTTTCTCTTTGTATCAATACATGTTCTTAAGGTTTTGGACTATGGGGAATTCATTTTTGAAATTCCATCTCTAAACATAAACCCTAGCTAGCCGAAATTCAAGGAAAATGAAGAGAAATTGATATACTTTGAAATACTTCAAACTACTTCCATATTAATGCTTTAAGTTACTAGTTAAGCATTTCCCCTAAGTTTGGTGCATGAAATCACATTTTTCCCATGGTCTAGGGTCTAGCCAAAATCTTAGAGTGAGAGAGGAACAGAAATACTCAACTAAACTACCAAATCTACTTGAAAACACAAGCACAAGGCAATCAAATCACATACCAAGAACTTGAGCCTAAAGCACAAGGTTTTGATCTTACTATCTTGCTTCCTTCTTTTCTCTCTTCTTTCTCATAATCTTTGGAGCTTCTCTCTCTTATTTTCAGTTTCAGAACATGTCTGAATATGGGAGGAAAGAGAGAAGTTATATGGCTTAATTAACTTGCCTAATTACCTAACTAACTATAGTTACTTTTTGGCCAAAATGACTTGCTTTCTTTGAGAAGTTTGGAGAGAAAAATCACATGCTTTCTATGCTAAAAATAAAGCCAATTAGAGAGGTTGGAGTGTCCAATTACTGTACAATTTTCTCAATCTGAATATATCCAGTACCGATTAATTTTTAACCATACTGATAAAGTTACTTTTTATAGTAAATTAGCACGTAAAGGATACATGACTATTATAAACTTGTATCTTTTTTTTATTAATTATCATATCCCAAACAATATTTGTGTGGAGCCCTTATACTGATCCATTTCCCTTTTTGCTACTTGTGGGACCTACAATCTATTTTATATAAAGTTATTTTTTGATACTCGACACCAATTATTTCTTCATTTTTAATCAGTTAACCCTCATGTTATATACCATTGAACTCAGCTTGTCACGGGCTTTGTTTTGACATTAATTTTTTATATTTACAAAATTGCCCATAACCTGGATTAAATTGTAGTTTTAAAATAATTTGGGTCCTTTCTTGTAATTTTTCCCAATGACTAAATTGCATGAAATTCTCCCAGGACCATCTTGCATAGAATTATTTTTCTTTAGTGCAAAAAATATAGTTTTCTCATTTCCTATTCTAACTCGGAAAAATGACCTTTTTACCTTTTTTTCACATTTAATTGTGTCTTTCAATTTTCTCTGATTCTCTATGCATTTTGTAATATACTTTGCTATTTCTCTCTATATTTTATGATATCGAACAAAATTGGGAATATTATACTAAGAAATGACTGTGTTGACCTTAAGCTGAATCAAAAATGCAAATATTGATTTTTCCAGGTACTTTCTCATAATTTCCTCCATGACCAATTTTTTTAATAATTCTTTTTGTAATATTAACATTATACTTTCAAATTGGCTTGTCTTTCAACTTTGACATCCTCACTGCGCAATATTTATACTACTACGCTCAACTCAACACAAGCTTTCATTGAATAGGTCTATTGCATATTTTTCAACTCTGTTCTGGAATTGATTCCTACTAAGAACCTTATGGAAACTTAATTCCAATTAAGAACTAAACATAATCCCTTCTAAAGACCATATAGGAAATTAATTCAATTTAAGGAGCGAGCATGTAATATTACCATCTTACTTTCTTTCACATCTTTTCATGCAAATTTGGAATGTTAAATTTCTTCCCTAATTAATAAAAATTTCATCATCGAAATTTTGCTTAATACTTATATATATATATATCTTTCTCTCATTCTCATTTATTTCCCAATTTTCAAACCATATCTTACCAGAGAAATACTTCATTCCTTACTTACTTCACTTACTAGTCAATATACTCTGGTATCACTAATTCATTCATAACTTTTGTAAGGTTTGACTAAACCTCTTCATATTGGGAAAATATCAACGACATCGTATATCTACCTTACTTTATGGGTATTGAAAGTTTCTATATGACATTCTTGTTCTTACTTTTGTAATTCCTTTATCTTAAGGCATTAATAACTTCTACATCATTGATTTATTCTTATTGTCATGATTTTCCTTTGTCATGTTCATGCTATAATTTTTCTATTGGAACCTAAAATCTTTCCATTCTTTTTCTTTTCATAATTTTAGAGTAATCATGTGACTAATTTTTTGCCAAAACATAAGCTTACTATATTAGTTTTGCTTGATTGGCACTTTTAAGGCCATTTCTTCCTTCTTTTCATTTTCTTTTCTTTTTCATAACATTTGTCTGACTACTTACTTAATAGTCCTTCTACTAAAGTATAAGTTTATCTCGTTAGCATTGCCTAAATGATACTCCCAGGTCATCTTAACATTTCTTTCATTCTATGCTGTTTATCACAAGTTTAACTTTTCTTCTTATTTCATGGTCACTTGAGATTACTGTGGTCTTAGTACCTTTATAGTAGTACTATAGACATAATAACTCATACTAATTCTGCATCTTAAGAGCATTCATTGCCGCTGTTATAAGTAGAAATACATTTTTATAAAAAATTTATCATCTTAAACATAGGCTATTACCTTAACTTAACCCTGACACATTATTCATACCTTGATCCATTCTTGCTTTTCATTATCATAGACCTCTCGAGTCATCATTGTATTAGGAATATTTAATATAAGAGAGAAGGTTAAGCCTCTTTAATTCATAAAAACTCCTATCCCATAAAAACTTTCTTTCTAACTAAGCAGTACAACAAATTGAAAGAAAATTTTCATAATATCTTGCTAAACTAGTAAAAATTCTCATCTTATTATGGTTTTTAGTCTTTCCCATCTCATAACTTTAGTTACTTTACTAGAATCTACTATGATCCTTATGAGAAATTCTATAGCCTACTAACCATACTTTTTGGAACCTAGCTCCCATTTACTAAGTTCAACAAGTCTTTATTTTTGTAACATTTCAAAATTCTCAGTTGTCTTTCATGCTCTTCTAAAGATTTGATGTTCTTTCAAGGTCATCATTTTTATCATCATTATCTGAGACCACCATATATTGTTCATACTTCTATTCATGTACTAACAAGTATCTTGATAGGACTCTTAGTGCCCATAATTAACTATTGGCACATCTTATCCTTCATACTTCTTACATCTTATTATTTCCCAGTAGGTCACCTATCCTAAAATTTCTCTCATTTGAGCATGCATAATTATAAAATATTGAGTTTGCTCGTCACACCTCATATTAGGGCCCAATTCTCATGTATTAGACTCCATAAATGTCCATTAATACTTGAAGAGAAGCTTGAATTAATTTAAATTAAAAACAAAATTTTCCAAATAATCGAGTATTGTTCACGTAGCTTAATCCATTTTACTTCAACAATTTTAAAAATTCATAATTAAATATAAAAAAATTGTATCATGGTGATTCAAGTCTCTAATAATATCTAAAGAGATTCTATGCATGGAAAAAAAAAGCAATAGATTAAATATTGGGCTAATTCATACAGTTTATTTTTATAAAAAATATTATAGATTTGGTTATTTCTGGAAAATCCTAATTTTGACTTTAATTTTGAAAATTCATAGTAACTCGCATGGTAATCCAATAAAAGCTCTTTCTGTCTAGATTTTATATATAATACTCATACAATAAACACAAAAAGTTCCATACATCACATAAATATTCCAATAGTGGTCACAAAGGTCATTTTCATTCACATTCTTCCCAAAATAAAATTCATACATTATTCATATGGTTTTAGTTAGGTCTCAAACTTATTTCCATACTTCTAGACACTTAAGGAAACATATTGGCAGGGAGTTGCAGAACCATCATATGCCATATGATTTTACTTGATATTTCATAAAGTATAATCATTCTAAGTAACAAATCTTATACATCAACTTCTCCTTCCTTGCCCTTAACTTCTTTGGCAACCTTGCCATGGCTTGGACCTAATCATGTTAACATTTGGAATGGATGAAATTCAAAGAATCTCAATAGTTACATTCCATCATGCATTCACAATATCATAATATTTCATAAATCATCAATGGAAAATATAAAATCATATTATGCCATACAATTTCATAAAAATTTCGGTATGGTAACATTTTATAAAATGGATATCCTAGGGTCATAAAGACCCTTTAAAATACCAACCACAATGCATTCATATCATAAGTCATTCAAACATAGACATGGCATAGTCATAGCATCATAAAAACAAAGTATGATAATATTAAGTATAATACGAAAAATAACTACCTTATATATTTCCAAACTTTGAGGACACTTCCTTTAGCCTTAAAATACTTTTTAGAGTCCTATAGTATCATAAAACATGGTCATTAGCCATTGATTACACAAGCTTCCTCACAAAGTAGCTAACTTGAACTTAAAATTCAATCTAGTTATCCTTTGGAAATTTCTTACACAACACACTTGTCTTAGCCTAATTTGGACTCAAGAAACTTATTTTTGGGGTCTAAATCATGAAATTCCCTTCTTAATTCAAGCCTAATTTAGCCAAAAATAGGAGAAACTTGTAGAAAATTAATTACCCAACCAACTTGCAATGTAATGACATATTCTTGTATATAGAAGAGTTTCTATGACTTTTCATGGCTTGTTTTCTTCATGACTTCATTTTCTCTCTCTATGAGAAAATTTCAAAGGCAAAAAGAGAGAAAATAATCCATGAAAGATCTCCTAGATGCTTGAGAACATAAAAAAAAAAAAGGATAGTAGAAGCTTACCTTGCAACTTAGTCTTCCAACTTGCCTTTGAGATTCTCTTTTTCTCATTAAAATTTTTGTGCTCTTCCTCTCCCTTATGCCTTTTGTTTAGATGTGAGAGTGAGGAGAAATGAAGGCCTTATCTCATTTAATCAAGCTCTTGGAAGAGAGAGATGAGATAGATGAATAGTGACATTGTTTACAAACTAATTTGGGTGGGTTACTTTAATAAAGCTTTTTAATTAATTCCCTTTGGACCCCATCTGCACAGTTTAGACACCATTTGTCCTCATTTTTGGCCAAAAATTACTTTAATAACTTTTATGGATCTAAATACATTTTACCGATTAATTTTATTCGTACCGACTAAATATTTTTGCAGTAATTGTCATTAAATTAATACGGGATTATCTTAAATTTAATTTTTAGATTATAATAATTTTCTTGTCCCAAAAAAATTTGGGTAAGATCCATTCAGTGTCCTTGACTCGATACTGCTTTTCCTGTAGTCTAAAAATCTCTTTTATCACGTAAAATATTAACTATAAGACTTTAATGCCCAATATAAATTATATTAATCTAAATAACTTCCAAACAATATTCCATTGGGCCTAGCTCATCAAGAGCTATATTTTGACTATAATTTTTTATATTTACAAAAATAACCTTGACACGAGGTAAATTTATAATTTTTGAAACATTTAGGTCATTAACTGTAATTTTTCCAAAAACTTCTTAACACACTAAGTCCCACGTGACTTCCCTTCTTCAAGGAAATAAATTGCAAAGAACGTGTCCCCAGGGCATAAGCATATTAATTCATACTCTTTATGGACTATTTTGTAAAGAATTCTTCTTTCTTAAAGTAAAATTATAATTTTCTCCTTTTCAGTTCTAATCTAGAAAATTGTCTTTTTTCCCTTTACCATCTATTTCTGTGTGTCTCCATTTTCTGTGTCTCTCCATTCTGTCTCTCTCCATCTGTTTCTGTGTCTTTTTCCCTTTTACCATATGTTTCTATGTAATATCCTTAATGCATTTTCTGTAATCATTTACTTTTTCCTTTTACATTACATGATATCCAATAAAATTAGGGATATTATACTACTCCACTCTTGCCATTCTTAGACTTAAAGAATATGGAATTGGGCTTTCTTTTAAGCAATTACTCATTTGTGGGTCCTCTAGATAACTTACTGCCTTATTTCATCTACGGCATTCATTTCCATCTACTGCTTTCTTATTCCTTTCTCTAACTTTTGCTAGCTTAGAGGTTTAATTCACCACTATGCCTTTACATATGAACATACCTTTGAGCCACGTACTTTGCTTTTCTTATCATAGCATTTGAAATCTTTTTGCTCTCTATGGGTTGAAGTCTAAATGATATTAAGGAAGTGGTTACTGACTTTCTATTCTTTAACATTTTACTTTATTTGTTCTCATTTATAACATTCTTAACTTCTTAGCCAAGGTTAATTAGTGATCTAGTAGTTTCAAGGAAACTTCTTAACCTTTCAAAAGTCTTTTGCTAGCTCAGTTAAAATCTAAGCCTCAGCCTCTCACCATCATTTATTTCTGCTCATTTGGGTATCACCCCAAGAGCTACCTTTCATCTACCTTGTCTTGGTGGCTTTCATCATATGAAGAATTTCATCTTTCTTGGCTCAATTAGGCTTCTCCCCAAGAGCTACTATCTTGGTTCAATTGAGCTTTTTCCTAAGAGCTACCTCCCTTTTACCTCACCTTGACAGCTAACAAATGATTTCTTTCATTGTAAGATCTTTCAACCAAGAACTCTCTCATAGCTAGATTTCATACTAAACTCAGCAATCATCTATCCTAAGGTTTCCCTAACTTCCTGTCACTATTCGAATACCTTGGGCACATACTTGTACCTTAAGCATCATACATTAATTAATCCTCTCTTTTAGAGCCATTGAATCTTTATCTAACTTTCTCCTTTAAATCATATGTCAACTTTCATGTCTATCCTTAACATTTCTCTTCAAGCTCTTCTTAGTTTAAGAAAGAAGTATAACATCTAACTTAATCTCAGCACATGGAACATTTCCAAGGGTAAGTAAAATCAACATTTTCTTCTTACAGTCTAGGAGGAGATTGTTGGTGCAAAGCCAGTTTATGCTTACTATGGTGCTTCAATAATTATTTAGACTAGCAATGGAGATTATGGCCTTGTTTCTAGTGAATACATTTCCTTGAAACTTTATAATATTAACTTCTAGACCTAACCTCTTAGCATCGATATAAAAGAATGGCTCATACCTGCATCATAATGGGGTAGTATAAAGACTCTTCCTTATGTTTATGGTCTGGTATTGACCATCTCCATAGTACTATCACAACTTTCTATACTTGATGCATCATTTTATCTTACTAAACATGGCCTTTTGCCATGAGCCTTCCTGCATTTAAACAAGGCTAGCTTGCTTGGTCTACCTCTCCTGATCTTTTGCCTTGCTTCATAAATCCCCTGCTATTCTAAGGCTTTTTACTCTATTTCTTATTTACTCTTTCCTTTCTCTACAGTTTTTCTTATCATTACTAGTAGTCATAGGTGTTGAAGCATACTTGTGATTTAGACTATTTCCAATGATCCTACTTACTTTGATCAATGATTTAGAATTCTGAATTTGCTTCAGTATCTTCTCTTTAATTGCTTACTTTAGGCCCCTTTCCAACTTTTCTACTTTTTTTGGTCTATCATCGTACCACTAGGGTACGTCGAATTTCAAGCCAATTGATTATGCTTTGCTATATATTCATTGACTAGCTCGTTCTTATCCTTATGAATTACGCTTTCTTCGATCAATCTTATTCTTCAACATATTCATTACCATTAAAGTCTTTCATTTATGATGTGCAACCCATTATCTTAGAAATCTCTTTGGGCTCATAGTCCAACCATTAACAATTTGCACGTCAAATTCATCATCAAAGGATGATGGTTGATACATTATAAATTACGTAACCATATGTCAATGAATGATAAATTCAACCAGTTGCCTAGTAGCTTGTTTCGTAGGAGCTTACTATTCTGCTTGCAACTACTGCAGCATAGGCAAAGCATTTTAGACTCTAGCTTCTTCCTGTTGTCTGCAATAACTCTGTGGTAGTTACTCTTCATAGTCCTTCGCTACTAATCCAAACCATTAAGGATCATTTGTAGGGAATCTCGATTGGGGAATAATTTAATTTACTTTGATTGGGGGTGTTCGAGAAGCTTAGTCTTATACTGCTTATCTTCACTAAACACCTCTTCATGTCTCAACCATTCTTATCTTTCATCTTAATAATCACAGAGTTTAGATTATACTTGACAAATATTGTTTACTACTTCCATCATCATTTTCCTTTTATCCCTAGTCATCTTACTACTTTAATACTTTGTTGTGTTCATACTAAACTTATAGGGTTTCTGTATTAACACCGAGCTTATCTTTGCCATTTTATATTTCCATTGGATCTTTGACTTTTATTGCTCATGGTTCTATATAGCATCAAGTACTAGCTCAACCTATTTAGTTCCAGGGAGCCAACAGTCATGATGCCCTTCAAACATTCTTTTGCTTCTAACATAGTACTAAGGAGATCTAGATCTTGAACTTGTCCTCTAGATCTATCCTGACATTTCTTAGGACCACTCCATTAATCACTCAGATTTGAAGTCCTTAGTTTAGTTAGGTGGGGCTATCAGTCTTTCCAAATGATTCTGCTAACCCAAGCTTACTTATCATAGCTCATGGGTTATTCAAAACTCTTTGCCTTAAGGTGTAATTACTTGCTTTAGTAGGGCTACACTTGAAAGGACCACTATCATTAGGTTGCTTTCTAGCTCAAACAATGTTTTCCAATTAGTGATCACTATATGGCTATCATTACTAAAAATTATATTAAATCCTACCTTTTTTTTCATAGGATTCTAATGAGGCTCTAGCCAATTTCCTGTACCTAGGTTGTTAGCCATTTCTTTTTTCTAATTTATCTTCCTTTAAATCATACATTAGTTTTTCCCTATTGATTTTCTTCATAACTATCTTTCTTTATTACTATTATCATTTATTCCTTTCTGGCCTCTTACATTTTTTACCAGAAACATTTCACCACTGATATTCTTCATTTCATATGTGGGTTACTTGCCTTTTTACTCATCATCACCCATCATTACATTTCTTGGATACTTTCTAGTCAGTGGCCTGGCTTTCAAGAAAAGCCTTAGGTGAACAGTCGTACTAGTTGTTAATCAATGAGGTTTCATATCTTTCAAAAATCATCCTAAGCCATCCCCTTTAAGAGAACTATCAGTATTATAGGGCTCATCGTCTCATTCCCTTTAGAGGTCTGCTGCAACCTCACTATTGGTCTACTTCGACCATAATATCTACTATGATTTTTGAACCCTACTAGGATTCTCTATGCCTATATCATCTCTTTACTAATAGGATTTAACTGTGATCTAACTCTAAAATCTAGGGAAAATAAGTTCTGTAAAACATGCTCAATTATTCCAGCAACTACCTCATACTATCCTTATGACTAATCTTTTATGCCACTATAACATTTTAGGCCAATTTTTTTATAAGGAGTAGTACTTTACATTAAAAGGGGAGAAATTTTTAATGCTAAGGTATATTTTTTCCATAGAGATTTATCGAATCGTTTGCTCTAACAACCTAAATCTTCGACTCTAATACAAAAAAATGTAACACCTTATTTTTAGTTTCATTTCCCATGTACTAGACTACATTTAAATCCATTTATACTTGATTAGAAGCTGAATCACTTAATTTTCTAAAACAGAATTTTAATTAATTTGGTTACTGTTCATATGGTATTTTCCACTTTACTGACCAAATTTTAAAAATTCATAACTAAACCTACAAAAATCATGCAAAAGTGATTCAAGTCTTCAAAAATAGCTAAAAGGATTCCATAAATGGAAAAAAATGAATCAAGTCATTCACTGGGCCAAATCATATATTTTATTCCTTAAAGTTTACTGTACATTTGGTCATTTTTCACCTTCCCAAGATTTTGACCTTGACTTTAAAAATTCATATCTCACACTATCATGCATGAGCCAATTCATGAATTTTTTTTGTCATTTGAAAGCCCTATATATCTACTTTCCATACATATTTTCTTGTACATCCATACAACTTATATAGGGCATGGTGCTAACTTGAACTGTTAAGGGACAGAATTCAACTTCTACTGAAATAGTTTTAGGGAAATTTTCATTTCTTTTATTACATAGTTCCAATTACTTCCAAATTAGTGGCATATTAAACTAAAACATAGAAATTTCCAAACATACAAGCCATTAAATTTTTAGAACTCTACACGATTTTATTCTATCTCTTAAATCAAATAGCTCTTATGATCAAAATTTCCAGTTTTCCAACTTTGTCCTATTCTGTACTCTAATTTCAAAAATTCATAATAATTTGCACACTCAACTAATTGAGGTGTTCTTTAGACCATTTTAAAGCTCTACTTGTCTACTTTTAGAGCAGGTATATCATTCATACATTCATTAATATTATGTCCAAACAATAACACATCTATTAGCAAGGGGTCACAACACTTTGGCACATATACAAAACGATTTTACAAATTGTAACAACATTTTGGCACAATTTCACTTAAATTTATTACCCATGAGTTCAAATGAAGTTCCATTTATAGATTTGTAGCTTAATTAGATGTTAGATACAAGATTTATCCATTAGACACATCTAGCCGTTACTCTGCAGAAAGAGCTATTCAGCAATTGCATTAAATGTATCTGACATACCAAAATTTGGATTTTGTGGCTCAATAGATGAATTTCGCAGAATTAACATAGTAATGTGTTTAACAAAAGTTCTCTTTTAAAAGTTCCAATGTTGAATTGCAAAGTTCGTTTGTTAGAGGCATGCTCTAATGAGATTTACAAGTTTTCATTTTGAAATTCACACTTTGAAGCCCAAATTCATCTTGTCAGAGGCAATGACATTGAACTCACTTTAGTCTTCACCAATATTCAAATTTTGAACAAGCTTCATGTGAATTTTGCACAATTTCACTAACTATGCTTAGCCCGAAACTCAAATTTCAGTATTGAAATTCATTTATCAGAGATAACAGCTCTATAACTTTGAATTTCACCAAGTAAAGTTCAAATTTTGCACAAAATAAACATGAGTCAAAAATAAAATTCATTTGTTAGCTAATATTTCTCAATTCTAACACATGCTAATATTAGATTTACTTAATCTAATGGTAACAAGGTTAAGTAAATTTCAAGATTAACTAAATTTCATGATTAGTTTAAAACATATTGAACAAGATTAAGTAAATTTCAAAGATTAAAACCACCTCAAGACCTAAGTGAAAATAAAATATACCTAATAGCTAGGTTTTCAAAGATTAAACTCCACTTTCACTTGGTCATTCCATTTTTGATATGCTCTATTCTGATCCTCAATACTTAGAGCATCCTTTCTCTTCTTCTTTTTTGAGTGAAACATAATGTTGATTTCCCTTTCTTTATTCCCATGCTTACTCTTTCTATTTGGATAATCTTACATTTAATATATTATACTTACAAACTAAGTAGCTAGCCTAATTTATATATCCAACTTGTATTATAAAATATAAGAGCATAGTGGATATATAAGTACATAGCATGATATATGCATTATAAACACATGATAATGCATATTTTACTTCTTTTAGGAACAATGTATATGTTAAAGAAATATGATGCATTTGTTCCTTATTAATCTACATTTGTTATTATCAAAACTTATATTATATTGAGCCTAATAAAATACTCAACTAAACTACTATAACCTACTTAAAAAATACAAAACACAAGGCAACCAAATCACATACAAAGCACTTGAACTTTTGATCTTGCTATCTTACTTCCTCTTTTTCTCTCTTCTTTCTCATGAACTTTGGAGCTTCTCTCTCTTATTTTCAGTTGTAGAACACGTTTGAATATGGGAGGAAGGAGAGAGGTTAAATGGCTTAATAAACTTGCCTAATTACCTTACTAACTATAGTTACTTTTTGGCCAAAATGACTTGCCTTCTTTGAGAAATTTAGAGACAAAAATCATATGCTTTCTATGCTGAAAAGAGATGCCAATTAGAAAGGTTAGAGTATCCAATTACTGTACAATTTTCTCAGTCCAAATATATCCAGTACCGGTTAAGTTTTAACTATATCGATAAAGTTACTTTTTATAGTAAATTAACATTTTAGGGATGCAGGACTATCATAAATTTATATCTATATTTTTATAATTATCTTGCCCCAAATAGTATCTATATGGAGTCCTTATACTATTCCATTTCCCTTTTTGTTGCTTGTGGGGACCACAATCTACTTTATTAGTATAAAATTACTTTTTGATACTTGGTACTAATTATTTGTTAGTAATAATTAGTACTAAATATACCATTGGACTCAACTCATCATGGGCTTCATTTTGATAGTAATTTTCAATATTTATAAAATTGCCCTTGACTTGGGGTTAAATTATAATTTTAAATTCTTTAGGTCCTTTCTTGTAAATTTTTCCAAAGATTAAATTGCATGAAATTCTTCCTTTTAGGGACTATATAGCATAGAATTCTTTATCCATAAGGCAAAAATATACTTTCTCATTTCCTGTTCTAACATCAAAAAATAACCTTTTTGCCATTTTTCACATTTAATTGTGTCTAACCTTGGACATTTTCATGAAAACCCCCTTTAGTTTTCTCTCTTTTTCTGTGGCTTGATCAATAGTTAACTAACCCCTAAGTTTGTTGACTAACCTGGTCCAATGTTACAAAATGTGTCTAATGGCTAGCTAAGGTTTGTGGCACTAACATGCATGGTTTGTTAACTAACCTCTGACAACGCATTAAATGCAGCAGGTTAACATTGCTACCCACTCATAAGGGTTATTTCTCATTTCTGATAATTAGATTTGTTGAAAATACATATATAGAACCTCATTTAAATTGATTGGTAGGAGCATTAAATATTATTAAGTTGAATTGCTGCTAAATCATTATTACTCACATTCGAAGCTTTAGCTAACTACTTTCTAGAGTGAGAAAGAGTTCTTCATTATTTCATATCCACTCTTTTAAAGAGATTATATTAAGAAATATTTTTTACATCTTCTGGGTAGAAAGCTTTGTGTGGGGAAACACTAAGAGATTGCTGTAAACACTCATTGTAAGGGAGTACAGAGAGTTTCACATGTTCTACTAAGAGAACTTGTGGTTTGTACTATGGTGCTGGAAGAACTCAGTTTAATACTGTAAGATAGTGGAGAAATATGAAGAAATAACTTGAGGATTGGATGTAGCCAAGTGAAAAGGCTGAATTAGGATAAACTCTTGTGTTTGATTAAATCTTCCCTAGCTCCTTTGAATTTTAGCTTACTGATCTGTTTTTTGTATGCTTGCACTGTTGCATTTGTTTCTTTTGTTTTGTAGAAAAATTTCAAAAGCCCAATTCACCGCTTAGACAATCCAGCTACACTCACAGTTGGTATCAAAGCTTAGACTATCATAAAGGATCTCACAATTAATGTAAGAGCTACTCTATGACTAGACTTGGTGACACAGTTCTTCCAGATGGATGCAGTATTAACAAACCTTCTAGCTTCAATAGTGAAAATTTCACCTATTGGAAGATAAAGGTGAGGCTTTACCTTGAGGCATTGAACTATGATGCTTGGGATGTTATTGAAATTGGAGACTTCAAGCCAAAATGGACGGTAGATGGTATAGAACAAGACAAACTAAGAGCCAATCAGAGTGAGGATAAGATGAAGAGAATAATGCTGAACAAAAAAGTAAAACAAGTCATCATGTACTCTCAGTGAAAATGAATACTTCAAAATTTGCAACTACTCCACTGCCAAAGAGAGGTGGGAAGCTCTGGAGATAGCTCATGAAGGCACTGAAGGTGTCAAAGAAAATACAATTGATAGTATCACTGTTAAATGTGAAAGTTTCAAGAAGAAGGATGGAGAAAACATAAAAAAAATGCAAATGAAATTAGCTCACATCATCAACAAGATGAAGGCTCTAAACAAAGAATACTCTCAATAAGAGCAAGTTAGAAAAATCCTTAGAGTTCTTCCTATTGAATGGAAACCCAAAATTATTGTCATTGAAGAAGCTAGAAGAACACCAATAAGCTCAGTATCTACCCTGTTTGGAACTCTTGCTGAACATGAGGTAAAGATAGCCTTGAAAGGGCAAATCAAGAGAAAAAGAAAAAGAGTCTTACCTTGAAAGCTGATCAAAAGACATAGATGATTATGAAGAAAATGAAGAAGTAGATGAGGAAACTATAGAAATACTTGTCAAGAAATTTAGCAAGTTTTATAGAAAGAAAAGATTCAACAACAAAAGATTCCCAAGGAAAGATGCTAGTACCTCAAGCAAAAAAGAGTCCAAAGAACCTCTCACATGCTTCAAATGCAAAAAGGTTGGACATATCAAATGGGAATATCCATAATATGTGAAGAAGCAAGAGAAGGAATACAAGAAGAACAAAGGCAAAGATAAGAAAGCCTTCATTTCCTCAATCTAGGGAAATAGCTTATATGAGGAAGTTGGATATGAGAAAAAAATTGCCAACATCTATCTCATGGCTCAAACTAAAAAAGAGCAAGTTGTACAATCTGAGCCTGAGGAAGTTAAGGTAACAAATCTTGAACCTAGCTATAATGAATTACAAACTACATTTCATGAATTGCATGATGAGTGTGTAAGAATAGCTAAAGAGCTTTCTAAAACTAAAAAGAAAGCTTTGTTTTTAGAAGAAGAACTCAAAAGGGAAAAAGATTTGAAAAGGAAAGCTAAAAACAAAATCAAAAGCTTTGAAAATGAAAAACTAAACTCATGTGTCTCATGTGTTGCATTGAAAGCTAAGAATGATGATTTATATAAGACACTTGCTAAGTTTACTAAAGGCAAAGAGATTTTGAGCATTATGTTGGGTCAAGAAAGATATGTTCATAACAAAGCTAGTATAGCCTATGACCCAAGCAATGACAAATCTGTTTCAAAAACTAAAAAGCCTAAAATTGGACAAAAGTATTACATGAATTGCATTGTTCCTTCTATACTTTCTAGTAGCCTTTCTCAATTTGCAACTTCTGTAAGAAGAAAAGTCATAATTCTAATTCTTGTCTATTCAAGACAAAGGGAATTAACAATAAGATGAAATGAGTTCTCAAAGGTACTTCAGTATCTAAGGATGGTGACACTAACGAGAAAAGGCCCAAGAAAATATGCTACACCATTGATCTTAATGAACTTCCCTCTCTTGACTCTATTTGCTTAATCAATAAAAATAATGAATTATGGTTATAGCATAAAAGATTAGCTCATGTTAACATGAAACGGCTTAACAAACTTGTTAAAAATTGCAATATCCCAATATTTACGAGGATACCATAAAATACATGAAAAGATTAGAAACGAACTAAGATGATAATGTTACATGCTTGATCCTTAAATGGAATTAATTTTTCCATTAGGTTCTTAGTAAGAATTAATTCCAGAATTGAGCCAAATGCAATATACTAGTTGAATGAAAACTCGTGTTGAGCTGATCACAATGGTATGAGTATTACATAGCTGGCGAGGTCTAGGTTGAAAAATAGACTAATGTAAAAGTATAATAAAAAAATTATTAAAAAAGTTAGTCTTTGGAGGAATATATGAGAAAAAACCCAAAAAAATCAATATTTGCATTTTTTACTCAACTCAAAGGTAAAACGGTTATTTCCTAGGTTAGAAAATAAAATAAGAAAATTGTATTTTAGCCCCAATGGAAAAGAATTATATGCAATTTAGTCCTTAAAAAAAGGAAAAATTGTTGCAATTAAGTCGCTGGAAAAAATTACAAAAAAGGGTTCGAAAGAATTAAAAATTATAATTTACCCTAGGTCAAGAGCAATTTTGGAATTTTTGGAAATCCTACAAAAATGAATCTCTCAGTAAGTTAAATACAATGGAATATAGTTTGGATGTTAATTGAATTTATATGACTTTATAATTTCAATTTAAGGTTGAAAGTGATTTTCAAATCGAACAAGAGATTTGTGAGCCCTATAAAAGCAGATGGGTGAAGAGAATAGGATGTAGATCCTCACAAGTAAATTTGGAAATCAAAATAATGAATTTAGTCTAAAAGTAAATTTAGAATAATTATATACCAATTAAATGACAATTACGTCAAAAGTATGTAATCGGTATGAGTAAATTTTATCGGTAAGGGTTATTTTGGATTAATAAAATTTATAAAGCAATTTTTGCTCAAAAATCCCCTTACGTGGTGTGATTTTCATAAGCTAAGACATGGAGGAAATTAAGCCAATTGATTAATGAAACTAATTCAAGGTGGTTAGTTAACTAAGATTTACTATTCCTTCATTACATCTCTCTCCTCTAAGTGTTGGGTTAAGTGGATTAAAGACTTCATTCATCTTCATTTTGACATCTAAACAGTATCAAGAAGAGAGAGAGAGAGAGAGAGAGCAAAATACGAAGAAGAAAGGAGAAGCAAGAGGTAAAAGTTGAAGCTCAAGTTACAAGGGTAAGCTTATACCATCCTAACCTTGTAGTCTAAAGCTTTTACTAAGGTTTCTGTGGATTTTTTCTTTCCCTTTTCTCCCTTAGAATTATCAGCCATGAGAGGGTGGAGAGAGAATGTGAAGCTCATGTGAAATAAACCAAGGAAAAAGGCTAGAATTGGTGAATAATGCAAGAAATTACAAGTTGTTACCAGTAGTTTGAAGCAAACAACTTTCTAAAATTTCTGTGTTATTTTTGGCCAAACCTAGGGTTAGGATAAAGATGGAATTTTAAAATTTTAGCCCTAAAAATGGATTCCTTGGTTCTAAAATAGGTAAATACAAGTATGGTGTACAAGGAAATCCAAGAGAAATGCAAAAGAGGAAACTAAGGGTTTTATGGATACTTTTTGTATAAGGCCATAGAATCAGTGGATAATGACCTTAAATTGTTATGCATTAGGGTTCAAGAAAGTTGTGGAAAGGAAGTACAAAGTGTGAAAAACAAGGAAAACTTCTAAGATAGTTATTTACCCTTTTAATGCTTTATGTTATCATCCTTAGTCTTAATGAATTTATTGCTATGCCATATGTATGTTTGAATACTTTGTGATGATTTTGTATTATTGGCTGAGTAGTATGGGGTCTTGTGACCCTAGAATATCCATTTTACAAAACAAAAATTTGCCGAAATTTTTAGGAAATATTATGGCATAATCTGTTGCTATGATTTCTCATTTATGTTTTCATGAAATATTGATGACAATATGATTGTATGATTAGATATAACTACTTAGATTTAATGAATGTCATCCCTCCCTTATGCTAACTATGTCTAGGGTCCAATTAAGGTAAGACCATGAAGGAGGAGAAAGGAAAAAGAGAACAAGCTTGGTGATTAAAATGTTGATGTTTGCAATGATCCCTTATTTGAGACTTTGTATAAATTCATATGTATGATATTAAACCTATACCTCTATGCTTATGTGCTCTTTTGGGCACTATGACATGTTATGTATGGATTTGGAGTAATGAATAATAATGTATGATGTTTATTATGTAAGTTATAACATGATTTTATCTGAAATGAACAGTAGTAGTTCAAATAAGGGTACTTTATTATTCGAAATAGAGTATTCAGTATGAGTTTATATAAGCTCTGAAAGAGACAAAACAACCTTTACAAAAAAGCTAAAGAACACCTAATTTGGCTATGTACATGATTTATAATGAATATTTGAATTTAGGGTTCAAAACTGGTTAGTGTAGTAAAAATTGAAACATTCATTGTGAACAATGGAAAATTAAAAAGGTAATATAAAATTGTAGAGAGCTCCAAAAATTTAGTGGTTTTCATGTATGGAAAGATCTATGACTTAGGTTTGAGATGCCACTAGTTTGGAAGAATTGGAGCTATATTATAAAAGATATGTAAGTTTTCCCAAAACTATTTTAGTAAAAGTAGT
This sequence comes from Adenanthera pavonina, assembly GCA_026686845.1. NCBI lineage: Eukaryota > Viridiplantae > Streptophyta > Magnoliopsida > Fabales > Fabaceae > Adenanthera > Adenanthera pavonina. The sequence continues at coordinate 18,871,304 of JAIVEN010000005.1, read as the reverse complement.
ATTCTGACCCTTAATGGTTTTAGTTTGTTCCATGCCCTATACAAATTGAATAAATGTATAAGAAAACTATGTCTAGAAACTAGACATCTAAGGCTTTCATATGACATAAAAAATGCAATATTGGCTCAAGATAGAGAGAGATATGAATTTTTAAAATTAAAGCCAAATTTCTGGAAGGATATAAAATGATCATTTGAATAATAATTTTCATGTTAAATACTGTACAAATTGGAACAATTAAAATCCTGTTTTATATTTTTTTCCATTTAAATAATGCTTTAAGCTATTTTTATGGACTTGAATCATCTCCGTATTGTTTTTCTAGGATTAGTTATGATTTCTCAAAATTCAGTCTGGAAAAGAGGTTGATCAAATGAACAATAACTTAAACTTTTAAATTTTTCTGTTTTGGTCCATCATGTGATTCGAGCTTCTAAACATGACTAATGGGCTATAATAAAGCCTCATACATGAGTAATATAGTCATAAGTTAAGATATTGCATTTCTGTATGAAAGTCAAAGGTTTAGGCCCCCAGAGCCAAGATTCTTATAAATTTTTGCAAGAAAATGTACTTTTAAGTTAAAGTTTTTCTCCTTTCAATGTAAAGTGTTATTCTTCATACAACTCTGGCCTAAGAATGTTAAAGTGGTATAAGAGATTAGTCCTAAAGATAGTTCGAGGTAGTTACTGTATTAGTGAAGGATGTTTTATAGAATTCATTTTCCTTGAGTCTTTAATCCTTTCAAAGTTAGATCGCAATTAGATCCTATCAGTAAATAGGTGATGTAGGATCATAGAGGATTCTAGTAGGTCTCATAGATCGTAATAAATCTCATGGTCGTAGTAGACCAATAGTAAGATTGTAGTAGACCTCTAAAGAAAATAAGAAAAATTACAGAGCCCTATAATACTAATAATTCTCTGAAAGAGGATGACTCAGAATGATTTTAGAAAGATATGAAACCTTATTAATCAGCAGCTAGTATGAATGTTCTCCTAAGGTTTTTCTCGAATGCCAGGCCACTAACCAAAAAGTAGTTAAAAAATGTAATGGTAGGTGATGATAAGTAGAAAGGTAAGTAACCCACATATGAAATCAAGTAATATCTGTGGTGAAATGTTCTAGTAAAGAATATGACCTCTCATAAAGGAATAAATGATAGTAATGAAGAAAAGTAGTTATGAAGAAAATCAATAAGGAAAACTAATGTATGATTTAAAGGAAGGTAAGTGAGAAAAGAGAAATGGCTAATAACTCAAATATAGGAAATTGGTCTGAGCCTCATCAGAATCCTATGAAGGCAAATGTAGGATTTAGTATGATTTTTAATAATGATATCCATATAGTGATCACTAATTAGAAAGGATTACTTGAGCTTAGGAAGCAACCCAATAGTATTGGTCCCTTCAGGTGAAGCCCTACAAGCATGAGTAATTGTACCTCAAGGCAAAGAGGTTGAACAACTAATGAGCTATGTTAAATAAGTTTGAGCTGGCTACATCATTTAGAGAGAATGATAGCTCCTCCCAACTAAACCACAAACTCCAAATCCAAATGATTGGTAGAGAGGTTTTAAGGAATGTTAGGATAGATCTGGAAGATAAGTCCAAGTTTTAGATCTCTTGAGTACTGCATTAGCAGTGAAAGAATGCTTTGAAGAGCATCATGACCATTGGCTCCCTGAAAGGGAATAGGTTAAGCCAATACTTGACGCTATACAAAACCATGAGCAATGAAAGTCCAAGAGGATGATTCAAAGAAAGATCCAATGGAAAAATATCAAATGATGAAAGTCCCAGAGGATGATTCAGAGAAGGATCTAATGGAAATATCAAATGGCAAAGGTAAGTCCAGTGTTAACATGGAAACCCAATAAGTTTCAAGTAATGATAATGAAAGTATAGATGAAATGTATATGTAGTTATGATGTATGGCTATAAATTTTGAACTAAGTATGAATGCAACAAAGTATTAAAGTAGTAAAAGGACTAAAGGTCAAGGTTCAGTGATAAAATGTAGCTAATGATGGCTTAATGGGAAAAAGTAATTAATGTTATTGCTAAGTGTAATTATTGATTATTGTGATTAGCAAGATGAAAGATAAAAAATAGTTGAGACATAAGGAGGTGCTTAACAAAGATAGGCAGCCTAGGAATAGACTTCTCAAACAACTCCTGTAGTAGCGAGTAAAGGCACTCACAATCCAAATCCCTTGTAAAAGATCCTTGATCCTTTGGATAGGCAACAGAAAACTATTGAGCACTTACAGGAAATGGTTAATGTTCAGAGACAATGGGAAAAAGTTTGGATTTATAATGCTCTTGCTTATACTGTGGCAATCTTAAGCAGATCAGTAAGCTCTTGCGAAACAAGCTGTAGGGTAAATGGTTGAGAGCACCATCCACTAACATATGATTGTACAAATTAGGAAGCATCGACTGTTATCTTTTAACGGTAAGTTTAACATGCAAGTTGCTGAGAATCAAAGTTTAAACCTCATGAAGATTTCCAAGATCATGAGTTGCATGTCAAAAAAGAAGGCTTTAATAGCAGCTATATGTTGGAAGAGGAAGCTGATTGTTGGTGGTGAAGTATAGAGAAAATTATTCCAACAAGAGATATGCCATTGAATGGAAAAGTATCCCAAGGATAGTTCTACAAGAAGTATTTTCCCAGTCAACAAGAGGTGAAAAAGGAAGCAGAATTTATAATAATATACTAGAATAAGAATGAGCCAATCAATAAATATATAGCAGGGTACAACCAACTAATTTGATATTCAATGTACCTCTATCAGTATGATGATGAATGAGAAAAGATAGAAAAGTTGAAAAGAGGCTTAAAGTAAGCAATTAAAGAAAAGATGCCTGATGCAAATTCAAACTTCCAATTTGTTGATTAAAGTAAGCAGGATCATTGAAAATAGTCTAAATCATAAGTATGTTGCGTTAGCATCTTCAGCCAATAATGATAAGGAAATTATGGAGGAAGGAAAAGTAAGTAAGAATAGAAGTAAGAAGCCTTGGAATGATAAGGGATTTAAAAAGTAAGGCAAAAGAGCAAAGAAGGTAGACAATGCAAGCCAACTCCAAGATGTAAGGAATACAAAAGGCTCATGGCTGAAGGTCATGCATAGCAAGATGAAATGGTGCTCCAAGTATAGAAAGCAGAGACGTTAAACTTGTGATGATACTATGGAGATGGCCAGTCCTAAACCACAAGCACAGGGAGACTCTTTGTTTTATCTCAGTATGAGGTCATAAGTCACCTGATTCCATTAAAGATATGACGCAAGGACAAGCCATTCTTTATAATAATGCTAAGAGGTTAGGTTTGGAAGTTATTATTATAAAGTTTACCAGTGAATGTGTTTCACTAGAAGTAAGGCCATTATCTCCATTGCCAATCCAAATAAACAAGGAAGCACCATAGTAGGCACAAATTGGCTTTTGTAGATAATCTCCTCCTAGACTGAAGAAGAAGATATTGATTTTGCCTACCCCTAAAAGTGTTCCATGTGCTAAGAGTAACTTAAATGTTATATCGACTATTTAAGGAATGCTTGAAAAAGGATGCTAAGGATAGACATGAAGATTCATGTATGACTGAAGAAGAAGTTAGATAAAAAATCAATGCCTCTGTAATGAAAAGTTAGTAAAGCATTTATGATGTTTAAGGCATGAGGTATGAATCTAAAGTACAAAATATGAGCCTAAGGTGTTTAAGTAGTGGTAGGCAATTAAGGAACTACGAAACCTTAAGTTAGCTAATTATTGAGCTTAATATAAAATCTAGCTATAAAAGAAAGTACTTTACTAGAAGATCTCACAATGAATGAAACCCTCCAAAGGCTACCCAACCAAGATAAAAGGAAAGTAGCTCCTTGGAAAAAGCCCAATTGAGCAAAGAGATGAAATCATCTATAAGATGAAAGTCATTGAGGCAAAGCAAATAGAGGTGTCTCCTGGGATGATGCCTAAATGATAAGAATGGTAAGAGGCCAAAGGCTAGATCCTAATTGAGCTAACAAGAGATTTTTGAAAGGTTAAGAAGTTTTCTTAAATTGTCAGATCATTAGCTAGCCTTGGCTAAGAAGTTAAGAAGGTTGTATATAAGAACAAATAAAGCATAATGTTAAATAGTAAAGAGCTAGTAAGAGATTTTTGAATGGTTAAGAAGTTTCACTTAAATTGCCAAATTGCTAATTGACCTTTGCTAAATAACTAAGAAGTTAGGTATAAGAACAGACAAAGTTTCCCTTAATATTATTTAGACCTTGACTCACAAGCCAAAAGATCTTAGAGGTATGATCAGTTAAGCAAAGTATAGAGTTTGGGGGTATGTCAGATGTAAAAGCATAGTGGTAAGGTTAATCTCTAAGTTGGTAAAGGCTAAAGTAGAAAGAAGCAGTATAAGTTAGGGATTGAATGCCCTAGAGTTAAAAGCAGTAAGTTATTCAAAGGTCATACAGATGAGTTATGGCTTAAAAGGAAGCCCAATGCAGTAGAACCCCTTAGTAATTTACAATTAAGTATGCTTAAGTGAGGGAAATTTTATGATAAGTGACTCACTAGGAAGCATGTGAAAGATGAAAAAAGTAAGAAAGATATGCCACTGGTTAAACATGGGCATTGTGAAATAATGATAATCTTACTAAGGCACCTATTAGGTTACATGAATAAAAGTATGAATGTAATACCTCTATTTAAGACCGTTTCCCATATATTAATCTTATTAGAGACCAACTATACTTAATTAGAAGCTTAAATCACAATAAAATATTATAATAAATTTAATCAATTTTCCATGGTACTATTCATTTAATCCCATTCTTTCTTTCTTTTTTGGCAAACTTCAGAAAATCATAACTAATTCAATAAAAATCATATAAAAGTGATTCAAGTCTCTATGGATAGATTAAAAAATTATCTACATTAAAAAAATATCAATAAGAGCAATTACTTGGCTAATTTTCACAATAAATTTTGTGAATTTCTATTATTCATATGATCAATTTCAGAAATTCTAATTTTCTGGGCTAATTTTAAAAATTCACTATAAATTATACACTCATCCAAATTTGACCATATAAAAACTATTTCTATCTAATTTTTAAGCATATATAACATTTATACTTTATACATCAAAAAGCCTATGTTGTAGCGCGTTCACTTTGTAGTGGTCAAAATGACAATTTGTATCCTAATACTTACAATACAAAAATTGTAAAATATTCACATGACCATATTTCATCTTCATATCATGCCATACATTAGCTAGGACTTAAAGGAACATAAAAACTTGGAGAAACATATTTAACATCATCTTTAAAAACTTACATAAAAGTTCTAAGCTCATGGCCATTGAGATCAGTATCAAATTAATGGCCAAATTCTCTCTTTTCCTTTATCTTCCTTGGTGGTCCTACCATTGTTACTACTACTTAATCATGGTTAATATGTGGGAGGGTAAGATTCAAAGAATCTCAATAGATAAATCCCATACATGCCATCATATCATCACATTGAACATGAAAACATAGTTCATCACATAAGCACATTGGAAACATATACATTTTATAAAAATTTCAGCAGAATTTCATTTTGTAAAATGGACATTCCGAGACTCAAAACCCCTCATACAACTCAGTCAATATCAAAATATCACAAATCAACATTTTATACATATGTTGTAGTGTCAAATATCAAAGAAACAATAATCACAAAGTGATGTTAGTAAAGAGAATTATCTACCTTATAGTATTTCCTTGCTTCCCACACTTTGTCCAACACTTCTTGGACCTTCCAACACTTCTCTAAGATTTCTTAAGCTTCTTCAAACCTAAACATATCATCAAACAATTGCTCAAGCTAATGGTTCCATGACTTTCTTCAAAAAGTGTTCATGAAACCCTAATTCTTCAAAAATTCACCAAAAATTCATTCCTAGCTCAAAAATGATGAATTATACCTCTATTCCATGTAATTTTTCATGAGAAATCCAAATATGGCTTCAGAATTTTTAAATTCCATCTCTAGCTATGGTTTCTGTTCATTCCAAATTAAGCTTCAAAACCCTAAATTTTTCACTTAACTTTCCTTTGATCTTTCTTTGTATAACACACTTGTTTTTAAGGTTTTAGACCATGGGGAATCCATTTTTGAGGTCAAAAACTTGAAATTCCAACTCTAAGTGTGAATATTAGATCATAAAAAATTAGGGGAATTCAAGAAAAATTGCTATGCTTCTTAGTTCATCAAACTACTTCCATATTCATGCTTTAAATGAGTATTTTAGCATTTCCCCTAAGTATGATGATTGGAAAACTCATTTTCTTGCTTAATCTTAGTTTGTGAAGCTCTAAGAGGAAGAGGAAGAAAATCTACTTCATGAACCATGCCCCAAAGACCATAAATAGCAAGCATGAAGTGATGGAAGATAACTTACCACTTGAGCTTTTGGATTTCTCTTGGACTTCTTCTTCTCTCTCTCTTTTCTCTCTTCTCCCTTGTGTTTTTTCCCTTCTGTTTTGCTACTGCAACTCTCGTGAAATGAAGTGGAGAGAGGGTAATTAATTGGTTAATTACATGCTTAATTAGGTAAATAATCATGGTTAATGACCATGGTTACTTTTTGACCAAAAATGACTACTTCTTGAGGAAGTCTTCTCCAAACAATTATGCTACCCAAGCTGCCCCAATTTCATGTCCAATGAGAGGGCTTTGAGTGTCCAGTCTACTCAATTTTTTCTGGTCTAGATATATCTTGAATCGGGTAATTTTTAACCGTACCAATAAAATTGCTTTTTATAGTAAATTAGCATTTTTGGACTACAGGACTATTCTAAATTTATTTTTATATTTTTTTAATTATCCCGTCCCAAATGGTATCTATGTATAGCCCATATCCTATCTTAGTTATCTTTTAGTTATCGGTGGGACCTACAATCTACTTTATCGGTTTACTGTTACTTTTGGACACTTGGCATTAATTATTTCTTTATCCTTAAACATGAACCCTCAATGTCATATACCATTGGACTTCTCTCATCGAGGACCTCGTTTGACAATAATTTTACATATTTACAAAATTACCCTTAACCTAGGTTTAAGTCATAAATTTTGAAACTTTCGGGTCATTCAGTGTAATTTTCCCTAAGGACTTTTTAACTTCTCCTCCGCATGATTTTAATAACTTTAGGGACATCGATGTCATTTTAATAATTCTTTAGAGATAAAAACATAATTTCTTATTTTTTCATTTAACCGAGAAAAATGATCTCTTTACCCTTTTCACGCAAAATGGTGTTAGTCCGTTTTCATGAATTCCTTGTACATTTCATGTTATCATTTATTTCCTCCTCTTTCATTACTTTATATCTAGTAAAATTTTTGAGATATTACAATGAGCAATTTATTGTGATTCTTAGGGATGATATGTTAAAAGTACTTTGAATCTTTAGAGGAGCATGAAAGATAACTGAGAATTTTTACAAGTGAAAGCTAAAACTTGCTTAACTTTGTAGATAGGAGCTAGAATCCAGAAAAATACAGTTAACAGGTTAAAAAATCTCCCATATGGATCACAGTAGATCCTAGTAATGTAAGTAAAGTTAGAAAATGGGAGAGACCGAATACTATAATAAAGATGAGAGGTCTTTGAGTTTAGTAAGATGTTATGAAAGTTTCTCTCAATCTGTCATACCACTTAGTTAGAAGAGAAAGCTTTTGTTGGAAATGGATTATGAAATGAGTTTTTATGAGCTAAAGAGGCTAAACCTCCTCCCCTGAGATGAATAATCTTGATCCAATAATGACCCGCGGGTCTATAATAATTAAAGTAATCATGGAGCAAGGTACGAGTAATGTAACAGGATTGAGCAGCGGCTAGAAGCCAAAGTTTTATATGATAATTTTTACAAAAAGCCTATTCCCACTTATGGCAACAGTAAGTAATGCTTTCAAGAAGTAGAGTTACTAAGAGTTGTTATAGCTAGTATAAGTTGCTATATCTATGGCATTACCATAAAAATGTTTGAGGTCACAATAGCCTCAAGTGATTATGAGATGACTTGTAATGTCATCTAGACAAAGGTGATATAGTAAGCTTATGCCAAGACAAAAATATTATTCATGTAGATAGCCTAAAGTTATGAAAGAAAAGAAATGAATGATGTCAGGTGCCAATGAAAGGAGTATAGTATGAATAAGATAAGAGAAAATTATGGAAGTAAGAATGAGGATGTTACAAATGGAAATTTCCAATACCCTTAAAGTAAAGATAGTTTATGATGTTCTCATGATTCCCAATTCAAAGAGTATCAACCAGAGCTTTTCAAATGTTATAAATGAATAAATGATACCAGAATAAAATATTGACCGATAAGTCAAGTCAGTAAGAAATAGAAGTATCCCTCTAGTAAAAGTGGTTTGGAAATTGGAAAATAAATAAAAACAAAATATGAAATACAAGTATGTATCTAAATTTCGAGAATAAAATTTATTTTAAGGGAGAAGGAATTGTAACATTCCTAGATAGCTAAACTATCTAGAGATGCGTAGGAAATTTACAAAAACAGATAGACGCCGTTTTACATGAAATAGGATAAAGAGATCATTTTTTCCGGTCAGACGGAAAAAAATGAAAAATTATGTTTTTGCCCCTAAGAATTGTGAAATTATATTTATGTCCCTAAACTTAAAAAATTTACTCGAGAATGAGCGTAGCACAATTTCTTGAAGAAAATTACACCTAATGATTTGAAAGTTTTAAAAATTGTAAATTTGCCCTAGACCAAGGGTAATTTTATAAATATGTGAAATTATTGTCCAATCGAAGCTCTAAATGAGACAAGTCCAATGGTATATCATACTGAGGGCTAATATTTAAGGATAAAGAAATAATCAATGCTTAATATTAAAAAGTAACATTTTATTGATAAAGTTACTTTTTGATCTAAAAAGCTAAAAAGGTAAAAGGAAAAGCCATTAAACACTGCAAAAGGAGCTTTTTAGAGACAAGTCATAAAGTAATTCTAGATACAAGTTTACTTTAATCTTATACTGATAAAGTGATTTTATACTGCAAAAGGCAACTTTACTAGTCCAGATATAAAGAAACCAATACAGGGTATTATTGGACTAGAAAAAATATGCAATATTTTGATGATATTTCTTCCCTCAATGGTGCCACATGTCAGCCCACATGCGATGAAATTGGAAACTTAATGGTTAAGTTTCCAATTAACCAAACTTAATGGCTAAGCTTGCTTAATCAACCTAATTGGCAAAAAGTAAGCATGATTAGTTGTTTATATATACTCCCTCTTGTCTTGCATGTCCAAACTGTAACGTCCGGCCGCTATTCAGGATTGACGACTATCCCTACAAACCAACACAAGCCATTTCAGTGTGCTTTGTCCTCACTCACACACCTCTTTCCCAGGAGATCACTCATCACATAATTGCTCCAGGTCAAGCACGCTTAACTGAGGAGTTCTTAAGGGATAGGCTACTGAAAAAATGAATATACCTTGTAGGTATAGGTAGTACCTATCAATTCCTTTAAGCTATCCTTAACCGTATAGTCTCATACCTATACAATCTCTGGATCCCTCTCGTTCTGGTATGTATTCGATTCACTTATATGCCCCTCCTGCTTGGAAGCCTGCCAGGAGCTGCTCCTTGTCGGTGCCTCATTACTTTATCCTTATTACTTTATCTGAGTCCTACTTTTCTTGCACTAACGATCACTCCCCGCCCTCGTCAGTGCCCGGATGTCACATGCCCACCAGCTTCCGCTTAGTTCATCCCTGAACCATACCGTACTGAGAGAGGTTGGGCTCTGATACCACCTGTAATGTCCGGCCACTATTTAGAATTGATGACTATCCCTACAAACCAACACAAGCCCTTTCGGTGTGCTTTATCCTCACTCACACACCTCCTTCCCAGGAGGTCACCTATCCCATAATTGTTCCAGGTCAAGCACGCTTAATTGAGGAGTTCTTAAGGGATAGGCTACCGAAAAGGTAGGTGCACCTTATTGCAATAGGTAGTACCTATCAATTCCTTTAAACTATCCTTAACCATATAGTCCCATACCTATACAGTGTCTGGATCTCTCTCGTTCTGGTATGTATTCTATTCATTCATATGCCCCTCCTGCTTAGAAGCCTGCCAGGAGCCGCTCCTTGTCGGTGCCTCATTATTTTATCCTTATTGCTTTATCTGAGCCCCGCTTTTCTTGCACCGACGATCACTCCCCGCCCTCGTCAGCGCTCGGATGTCACACAAACACTTGGAAAATAGAGGGAGAAGTTGCTGCTTAGTCAAGAAAGAACGGAAGCAATGTGAGAGAAAGAAGAAAAGAGAAAAGGAAGAAGAAAAATCAAGGAAAAATCGATAAGTTGCTAGTTTATAATCTTGATGATTTCTAACTTAATTTCTTGGTTGTTTGAGATGATTTCTTTAAATTTCTTCCTTCTCCACCCATTGTACAGTTTTGGTTTAAGCTTGTTTAAGAGAGGGAAGGTGTTTTTGATCCATAAAATGATGAGAAAGCATGAGTTTTTGCAAAGTAAAGTAAGTTAGGAAAGTTTTAAAGCAAGTAGTTGGAAAATCCATATTTTCCTAAGATGGTAGATTTTCGACCAAATCATTTGAGTGTGTTAAGGTTGGAATTTCATCAATTTGATGGTAAAAATGAGTTCTCCATGATGAAAAAACCTTAAAGATAGGTATTGGCTCAAAGATTAAGCTTAAGATAAAGAATTGAGTCTTTAGGGTTTTAAATAAGACTTTATGAAGTAGTTACTTGTTCCATTGCCTTGAGCAAGTATTTGATGATGTCTAGGGACTTGAGGAAGCTAAGGGAATCATTGGTTTCAAGTAGAAAGCTAAGTTGTCTTCAAGAGGTAGCTAAGTTTCTTATCCTTGCTTTATGTTCTTTCATTGTCTTGCTATGATCAAATTGTGTTGTCATATTGCAATTGTGATTTCTTTGATTGGTTTTGGCTATAAAATGAGTTTATTCCCTGAGATGTCCATTTTCTAAGTCATTATGTTGCCGAAAATTTTATGAGCAATGTGGCAATTTATTGTTTAAATGTGATTAAACATGATTAAATGTGAGTTTATGTGACATGATTGACATAATTGCATGGAATGTAATTTACCATTGAGATTTTCCCAATCTCATCCCCTCAAGTATCCTAAATGATTAGGTCTAAGCAATGGCAAGGAGATCAAAGAGCCAAAGAGAATGAAAGAGAGAATGATGATTGATGATGATTTCAAGCTATGATTCAATATTTTGAAATAATGTATAAAAATTATGTATATGCATATGGATTTGTACCCTTGTGCTATTAAGTTTTTTTGAGCATTATGAAATGTTTGGAATGGATTTAGAATATGGAATGATCATGTGAGCTTATTATGAAGTCTATCTTGCCATGCTATATTGCTAGAAGCTCATTTTGTAGCAATGAAAGTAAAGTCAATACTATTTGATTGAAACAGGGTAAGTAGGTTAACTGTTAGATATGCCATGAAAGTAGCGAGAATAAGCTTTCCAATGAGAAAAGAAAACTTAATTTGGATTCATTTATGAATTATAGTGTAATTTTAAAGTGGAGGTTCAAAACTGGACAATGAAGTGAAGGATGCAAATTTTACCGTATACATTATTTTTTTTTAAAGTGATATAAAATTATACAGAGGTCCAAAAATCTAATGATTTAAATGAAAAGATCTAAGTTTTGAGTTTAATATGCCACTTGTTTGAATTCAATTAGAACTGTATAATGAGAGATATATATGTTTTCCTAAAACTATTTTAGTAAGAGTGAGGTTCTGACCCTCAGTGATTTAAGTTAAAATCATGACCTATTCAAGTTAAATAAATGTATCAAACAAATATGGTTGTAAAGCAAATATATAGATCTTTCCAATGGTATATAGAATCATGATTTGGCTCAGTATAGAGTTAGATATGAATTTTTAAATTTATGGCCAAAATCCTGAAAAAGAGAAAAATGACTATTTAAATAATAAATTTGTGCAATAAACTATACTAATTGACATGATTAACATATTGTTTCATATTTTTTCATGTAGATTAGATCTTAAGATATTTTTAAATCCTTAAATCACCTTGATATGATCTTGCTATGACTAGTAATGAATTTTCAAATTTTGCTCGGGAAAAAAGGGATTACTAAATGAATAGTAATCCACGAAAAGAAAATTTTTCTATCTTAATCTATCATATAATTCAAGATTCTAAATATGATCGGTGGACTATATTAAGGTCTAATACATGGGTAATATGTGTTAAATCAAGTGTTTCGATGATTCCAAATTAACCAACTAGAGCTTGGAAAGAAGATATCAAAGAAGTACAAAAGATCTCAGATAGAGAAATCCAAGAGACTTAGATATAGGATTTTCTATTATGTTTAAATTGAGTAAAAAGACTTTGAACTTGCAAAAGAATATTTTAAAAATGTGATTTATGACAATTCAGGAAATATTTGAAAAATACCCTCTAACAGATGAACTTTGAAGTATTAAAATTGATTTGCTGGTTTGGAAATTTGAACTTTGGTTTAAAAATAAGTTAGTCAGAAAAGAGGTTCCTCTGACAGATGAACTTTGACTTCAGGAAATTTGAACTTTGAATTAAGCTGATAAGAGCTCTTTCTGACAGACGAACTTTGGCTTTTGAAATTTTGAATTTTGGGTAAAAAACAAATCATGAAAAATGAAAAATTTGTCTGAGGATATGTCAAAGTTCATCTAAAAGTAAAGATTAAAAAGAGTTCTAAGTTAATTCTCTGACAGACGAACTTTAATTTTAAAAATTCAAACTTTGGAAATAAAGCTTGCAAGTCTGTTGTGATAATCCTTTGACATACGAATTTTAGTATTCAGAAATTTGAACTTTGAATTAAGTCTGATGAGAGCTCTCTCTGATAGACGAACTTTGGCTTTTGAAAATTTGAATTTCAAAAAGATAAACTATTGTGCCTTATTGAACTATCCACTGACAGACGAATTTTGGGCACCAAAATTTGAACTTCAAAGGCACTGTAGTAATATGGAACAACTGTTCACACTTACTAGAAGTACTTTAAACTTGAAAATTCGTATGTTCCAAACTTAGAAATATTTTACAAAGATGAAAATTCAAACTTTGATTCATAACAGACAAACTTTGAGGTTCAACGTTAAAGTCTTTAGCTTTCAGTTTCTATGAAATTCGTCTATTAAGACACCAAAATTCAAACTTTGAGTGTCAGACTCATTAAATGCGGTTGGTGAATAGATAGTTTTTCAGAGTAACTGTTAGGTAACGTCTCTAATAGCTAGATCTTATCTCTAACATATAGTTAAAATATAAATCTACAAATAGAACTTCATTTGAATATGTGGGTAATGATTTTACATAAAATATACAGAAACTCTACTAAATTCTTGAGTTAAAGTCTTCTACTCTCACATACTTCATACTCTGTACTTCAACTTTCATATACACTCTAAATTAGAGAGTTTAATCATTGTATTCAATCTTATCTTCATCTGGAAGAAAGATTTTCTTATAAGGGGATATCATAAGGGATTTAGGAAGCACTTAGCTAGAGTGCAAATAGTGAGATTGTAAGCTCTAAGAACAAAGCATCAAGTTGTACTGAGGCAATTGCAAGAAGGTCATTGAATTCTTGCAAGAAAGTAGAAAATCTCAAGTGATGGCTTGGGGACTGGACGTAGGTCAAGATAAAGAGAGCAAACCAGGATAAACATCTATGTCTTCTCTTCTCTTATACTGCTTTACCTTGTTATTCTTTTATACTTTATTTTTACTGTCACTTTTGCTTTTATCACTATCTTGACTTTTGCAGAAAATTTTAATCTTCCCAATTCACTCCCCTCTTAGGAAGCTAGCATATGTAACAAGTCGTATCATAGACTGGTTTCCTAAACAAAGGATCTAACAATCTAGGAAAATCAATGGTTGGCTTTGGAGAAAGCATACTACCTGAGGGAAACAACACAAATAGACCACATGGCTTCAGTGGAGAACACTATGGATACTGGAAGATGAGAATGCAAATCTATCTTCAGTCCATTGATCTAGACATTTGGTCTATCATTCAGAAGGGAGATTTTGTCCCAATGAAACTGCAGGATGATGGGAAATACAAGGAGAAGCCAGAAGACAAGTGGAATGAGGAGGATAAGAGAAGAGTCTTGCTGAATTTTAAGGTAAAACACTGCCTAGTCAGTGCATTAAACTAAGACAAATTCTACAGAATATCACAATGTTCCACAGCCAAGGGTATGTGGGACACTTTAGAAATCTCTCATGAAGGAACCACTGGAGTAAGAGAGAACAAATTGAACTCCTATATTGGTGAATATGAAAGCTTCAGAATGGTGGAAGGTGAGAGCATCAAAGAGCTGCAAAAGGGATTCACCCTCTTTGTGAATCAATTGAAGAGTCTTGGCAGGGAGTACACTCAGCCAGAAAAGGTCAGAAAAATCCTTAGAGCTCTTCCTTTGGAGTGACAACTCAAAGTAATAGCAATAGAGAAAGCCAGAAGAGGATCAATGGCCTCTGTCACAGCTTACTTTGGTAGCCTTGAATAATATGAGGGAAAGATCAAGGTTCTTAAGGAAGCAGGTCAAAATAGAAAAAAGAAACGTCTTGCTCTAAAAGCTGCTGAAGAAAAAGAAGAAGAATCTGATGATAGAGATGAATTAGATGAAGAAACTCTAGCTATGATGGTCGAAAATTCGGAAGGTTTTACAACAAAAAAAGAAATAAAAGATTCTTTAAGAAAGGTGTAGCTGGAGACAACAAGAAAGAAGGAATATAGCCTGTCACTTGCTACAAATGCAAGAAGAAAGGGCACATCAAATGGGATTGTCCCTAATTCCTAAAGAATCAAGAGAAAGAAAAGAAAGCTACTGACAAGGGCAAGAAAAAGAGGGCATACATCTCATCAATTTAGGATAACAACTCAAATGAAGATGAAGATGATGAAGATAAAATTGCCAATATCTACTTGATGACACTTGCATATAAAGAAACTCAAAACTCATCCAATAGTGATCATGAAGATAAGGTATATGAACCTGAACTTTCCTATTCTGAATTACTTGATGTATTTCATAAACTACATGATGAGTTCATTAAGACTGCTAAAGAACTAAAACAAGCTAAGAAAAAGATTAACAAGTTAGAATCTCAATGCAACATTTCTGCCACTGCATCTCTGCATAAAGCTGAATTTGCATGTTGTATATCATGTATTAAATTAAAGCAAACCAATGACTATCTGTTGAAAAGCATGGCTAGACTTACTAAGGGCAAAGATATGTTATTTGCCTTAATGGGAAGTTAGATAATCACACAAGGAAAAGCTGAACTTGGCTATGATCCTTGTGCAGTCAAAGAAAAGATTAGAAAGAAGAATCAAAATCTGTATATGAGGCATTTTGTGCATACTGATGGACATAAACAGAAAGATCACATTTCAAATCACATTGAATCCTATGATCAACCAAACTATGTGAAACAAAAGTATTATCTGCATTACTTTCTTCTTGTATCATAATCCAGCAGTCCCTTTACCACATGTCACTTCTGTAACAAGAAGAGACATATTTCTAGTTTATGTGTATTAAAGAAAAATGGACTTGACAAGAAGGTAAAATGGGTTCCCAAAGGTACATTTGTATATAAGGAAAATACCATTGACAGAAAAGGACCCAAGCAAATTTGGGTACCTAAAAAGAAACTCTGAACTTTATTTTGTAGATTTGTCTTAAAGCAAGAAAGAGCAACAAATGGTATATGGACAGTGCTTGCTTAAGTCATATGACTGGCGATAAGGAGAAGTTCATCACCCTTAGAGGTAAAAAGGAGAAAAGGTGACCTTTTGAGGTGACCAATATGGCAAGTGTTGAATCAAGAGTTTTGATGATTTTAAACCAACACTCAAGAGCTTGGATTGAAGATATCAAAGAAGAACAAAGCTGTTTCAAGTGAAGATTTACTGAGTATTTGCTGTTAGATCTCTTGTAGGATCTTTAGTTTTTGGTATAATTGGGTAAAAGATTTTGATTTAAAGAAAAGATGTTTTCAAACTTTGATTTTGTGTTAATTCTTTTAATATTTGAAAAACACCTATGAACAGACGAAGGTTGAGAGTTTAAACTGAACTGTCAAGTTAGAAATTCGAATTTTGCCTTTGGAAATTCGAATTTCGAGCTAAAACTGAATAAGTCTGAAGAGACTGCTCTCTGTCAGACGAATTTCGGTTGTTCAAAATTCGAATTTTCATCTAGTCTGAAAAGAGGCCTTTTGTAACATACGAACTTCACACTTTCAAAATTCGAATTTCAAGTAAAATGAAGTTTGTAAAAACCAAAGAAATTCGTCTGAAACTATGATAAAGTGCATCTGAAATCAAAATGAAATTAAGTTTGAAAAATACTCTCTGACAGACGAATTTTGAAGTTCCAACATTCGAATTTTCATATAAGTCTGAAAGATGCTTCTTTACAACAGACGAACTTTGGGTCTTCAAAATTCGAATTTCAAACAAAACAAAACTTGAGAAAATTGAAGAAATTCGTCTGAAACTATGTTAAAGTTCACCTGAAATCAAGAGTGATTTCAGTTTCAAAACTGCTCTCTGAAAGACGAACTTTGAGCATTGAAATTCGAATTTCAGAAGCTAAGTTCTTGAGTCTATTGAAATGAAACATTGACATACGAATGATGAGAACTTGCAACATTCGAATGATGAAATGAGTCTGGAAAGAGTTTCTCTGACAAACGAATTTCGCCTTTCCAAAATTCGAATTTCGAAGAAAGTTATCTACTGTGTCCCTTTAAACGTTCAATGGACAGATGAATTTTGGGGATCCAAAATTCGAATTTCGAAGGCACTGTAGAAAATTGAAAACACTGTTCATACTTAACCGAAAAACTTTCTTCTTGAAAATTCGTATGTCACATTGTGAAAATGTTTTGTAAGTTTCAAAATTCGAATTTCACTTCATGAACAGATGAACTTCGTGCTGTAACGTTGGAAGCTTTAATCTTTGGTTCCTTCGAAATTCGTCTGTTGGCCAACCAAAATTCGAATTTCAATATGTCAGAAACATTAAATGCGGTTGGTAAACTGATAGTTTTTCAGAGTAACCGTTGAATAACTTCTCCAACGGATAGATTTAGTCTCTAACGGATATTTGAGACCTAAATCTATAAATATAACATCATTTGAAGTTGTGGGTAACGAATCAAACTTGTATATACCGAATTTCTGCTGAATCTTTTTCTCAAAAGCTTTTACCCTCTTATCTTCAAAACTTATACTTAAACTTTCACATCCACTCTTTACAAGAGAGTTACTTCATTGTAATCAATCTATTCTTCATCTGGAAGATAGGTTTACTTGTGAGGGGTATTCACAAGGGAATTAGGAAGCACATAGTGAAAGTGCTTGGAGAGTTTGAAAGAGCTCAGAAACAGAGCAAACCCATGTACTGTGGCTTTAGCAAGAAGCCCACTGAAATTCTTGCTGTATAGTGGATAAATCTCAAGAGGTGTCTTGGGGACTGGATGTAGGTCAAGTGAATAGACCGAACCAGGATAAATCTCTGACTTCATTTCTCCTTATCTTTATTTTTCACCTTACTCTGTTTTACGCGTTGCTTTCATTATACTGTGATATCTTCGCTTACTTCACTTTGTGCAGAAAAATTTCAAACTTCCCAATTCACCCCCCCTCTTGGGAAGTCAGCCTTGCTAACAGCAAGATCATTGGTATTGGTATTATGGGCAAGAATCCTGAAACATCTATAGAAGAGGTGCTGTTTGTAATTGGCCTCAACCATAATCTACTAAGTGTGAGTTAGATATGTGACAAAGGGAACTGGGTATTGTTTGACTCAAAGTTTTGCCTAGTCATCCAAAAAAGCGATCACAAAGTAATCTTCAAGGCTCAAAGGAATGGTAATTGCTATACTTTTGATCTTAATGAACTTCCTGCCTTAGATTCTGTTTGTTTAATTAGTCAAGATAAAGATAGTTGATTATGGCATAGAAGATTAGCACACGTTAACGTGAACCAGCTGTCAAAACTGATTAGGAATGAGTTAGTCACTGGTTTACCAAAAATCTCCTTTGAAAAAGATAAAGAATGTGATGCATTTCTCAAAGGAAAACAAATTAAATCATCTTTTAAATCTAATAATGTAGTCACCACATATAGACCACTGCAACTATTACATATGGATATGATAAGTCCATTTGAAGTAAAAAGCATTGGTGGAAATTTGCATGTTCTTGTGATTGTGGATGATTACTCTAGATTTACCTGGACTTTGTTTCTTTCTTCCAAAAATGAAACATTTGACGCATTTGTAACCTTACCTAAGAAAGTGCAAACTGAGAAAAGTATTTCTATTGTGTCTATCAGATTTGATCATGCAAGAGAATTTAAAAATTCATGTTTTCTAGAGTATTGTAATGAACATGGATTGATCACAACTTCTTAGCACCAACAGCTCCTCAACAAAATGGAGTGGTGGAAAGGAAGAATAGAACAATGGGAGAAATGGTAAGAGCAATGTTGAATGAAAAAGAACTCTCTCAAGTATTCTGGCCTGACGTAGTAAACATAGCAAGTTATGTCATTAACAGAGCCTAGATCAGAGCAATTATAGAGAAGACTCCTTATGAGTTGTACAAAGGGAGGAAACCAAACCTTTCACACCTGCATGTATTCGGCTGTAAGTGTTTCATCCACAATAATGGAAAGGAGAATTTGGGTAAGTTTGACGTCAAATCTGATGAAATTATATTTCTTGGCTATTCTAGTAGGAGTAAAGCATTTAGAGTTTTTAATAAAAGGACCAAATCAGTAGAAGAACCTGTGCATATTGTGTTTATTGAAAATGAAACAGTTTCCAAGCATGTCATTGATGAAGATGATCTTATTTCTAACTTTAATTACTTAGATCTTTCTAAAGAAGGTAAAATTGAACCTCCAAAAATATCTGAATCTACTAACATAAAGGAAGATATTCAGGAGAAAGACTTTGAGAATGAGAACAATAAGGAAATATCTCAAGAACTCCTTAGAGCTTGAAGATATCAAAGGAATTATCCTGTTGATCAAGTGATTGGGGATGTTCAGGAGAAAGTTGAAAAAAGAAAATAGCTAAGGGATCAAATGATCAATTGTGCTTTTATTTCTCAAATTGAACCTAAGTGTACTGAAGAACCCTTAACTAATGAATACTGGATTTTGGCTATGCAAGATGAACTAAATCAGCTTAAAAGAAATCAGGTTTGGGATTTAGTGCATAGACCTAGAAAACACCCTATCATCGGCACTAAATGAGTTTTCAGAAATAAACTTGATGAATCAGGAATGATAATTAGAAATAAAGCAAGATTAGTTGCTAAATGATATAATCAAGAAGAAGGTATTGATTTTGAGGAAACTTTTGCTCCAGTTGCAAGATTGGAAGCAATTAGAATCCTATTGGCCTATACATGCATGAAGAACATAATGTTATACTAAATGGATGGGAAAAGTGCTTTTCTAAATGGATATATCATGGAAGAGGTTTATATAGATCAGCCTCCAGGCTTTGAGGACCTTACAAAACCAAATCATGTTTATAAACTAAAGAAAGCTCTTTATGGTTTAAAACAAGCTCCTAAAGCATAGTATGAAAGGCTAAGCAATTTTCTAAGGGTTCAATAGAGGAAAAGTAGATATTACTTTGTTCACCAAGAAAGAAAACAAAGACTTACTTATTGTTCAAATTTATGTTGATGATATTATATTTGGTGCTACTAATGAATCTCTTTGCAAGAACTTCTCTAGGCTAATGCACGGTGAATTCAAAATGTCGATGATGGATGAGCTCAACTTCTTCTTTGGATTGCAAATTAAGCAATGTGATGATGGTATCTTCCTCAATCAATCAAAATATCCGAAAGAGCTGCTGAAAAAGTTTGGCATGGAAAAGGCCAAGCCAATGGGAACTCCTATGGCTACTGCAACAAAGTTTGATATAGATGAAAGAGGAAAAACCTTTGACATAACTTAATATAGGAGAATGATTGGATCCTTGTTATACCCAACAGCTAGCAGACCTGACATCATGTTCAGTGTCTGTATGTGTGCAAGGTTCCAGTCATGTCCCAAGAAAACCCATGCAACTATTGTAAAACGCATCTTCAGATATCTAATTAGAACATCACAAATAGGACTTTGGTATCCAAAGAGCAATGGAGAAGAACTCATAAGGTACACTGATGCTGACTTTGCTGGATCCAAAACTAATAGAAAAAGCACAAATGGAACATATCAGTTCCTTGGAGGATCCTTGGTCTCATGGTTCAGCAAGAAGTAAAACAGTGTGGCTCTATCCACTGCAGAAGCTGAATATGTTCCTACTGGCGGCTGTTGTGCTCAAGTCATTTGGATGAAATAGCAGCTCGAAGATCTTGAGATTGAGATAAAGGAAATACCAACAATGTGTGACAATCCAAGTGCTATCAACATCACAAAGAATCCTGTCATGCATTCAAGGACAAAGTATATTCAAGTCAAGCATCACTTTATAAGGGATCATGTTGTAAAAGGACAAATCATATTAGAATACATCCCTACCGAGGATCTAATTGCTGACATTCTGACCAAACCCCTTCCAGAAGATAGACATTATAAAATTAGAAGAGAATTAGGTATGGTAAGTCCTAATGAACTGTAAGTAAGTCCTTATATACATCTATTTTAGAATTTCTAACATTGAATCTGTTAGATAGGCTGGCTTCCCAAGAGGGGGGTGAATTGGAAAGCTTGAAATTTTTCTGCAAAATGTCAGAAAGTGAAGAAAGTAAAGTAGAGATGGTAAAACAAAGTAAAAGTAAATAAACTGTAAAAGTTACAGTAAAGAGAAGAAAAACTCGAATATTTATCCTGGTTCGGTCCTCCACTTGACCTACGTCCAGTCCCCAAGTTACCACTAGAGATTTTCCACTATTCTGCAAGAATTCACTGGACTTCTTACAAATGCCTCAGTACAAGGATGATGCTCTGTTCCTAGAGCTCACTCATTCACTCTATGCACTCTTACAAAGTGTTTCCCAATCCCTTGTGATATCCCCTCACAAGAAAATCTTTCTTCCAGATGAAGATAAGATTGTTTACAATGATTAAACTCTCTTAAACAGGGTGAATATGAAAGTTGGAGTACAAAATATTGAAGTGAGAGAGTAAGAGACTTTGAGTAGATGATTTGGCAGAGTTTCAGTATATACAAAGTTAAAATCATTACCCACAACTTCAAATAATGTTATATTTATAGATTTAGGTCTCAACTATCCGTTAGAGACAAAATCTATTCGTTGGAGAAGTTATCCAATGGTTACTCTAAAAAAATATCCGTTAACTAACCACATTTAATTCTTTTGACACTCTGAAATTTGAATTTCAATTGGTCAACAAACGAATTTCGCAAAAACTGAAGGTTAACAACTTCAATGTTGAATGCCCAAAGTTCGTCTGTCATGAAGTAAAATTTGAATTTTGATATTTTGAAAATGTTTCTATGTTGTGACATACGAATTTTCAAGTAGAAAGTTTTTCTGTTAAGTGTGAACAGTATTTTCAATTTGCTACAGTGCCTTCGAAATTCAAATTTTGGAACCCCAAAATTCATCTGTTCGTAGCTGGTTTATAAGTCATAGTAGTTCATATAATTCAAAATTTGAATTTTCAAAGGGCAAAGTTCATCTGTCAGAGAGACCTCTTTTCAGGCTTACTTCAAAATTCGAATTTATAAATACTGTCATTCTTATGTCAACATATCATTGTAACAGACTCACAAGCTTAGTTTCTGAAATTTGAATTTTCATGTTCAAAGTTCGTCTGTCAGTGACCAATTTTGAAATCCAATCTGAGCTTGGTTTCAGATGAACTTTGATATAATTTCAGACAAATTTCTTTAGTTTTCATAAGTTACATTTTGTTTGAAATTCAAATTTTCAAAACTCAAAGTTCGTCTGTTACTGAAAGCTCCTTTCAGACACTTATCAAAATTCGAATTTTCTCAAGTCAAAATTTGTCTGTCAGAGAGGCTTCTCTTCAGACTTGTTCTGTTTCGGTACGAAATTCAAATTTCCAAAGCCAAAGTTCGAATTTCCAAGATGACAGATCAGTATTAACCTTTCAAACTTCGTCTGTTAGTGGGTGTTTTTCAAATATTCCATGATTTAACATAAAATCAAGGTTTTAAAACATCTTTTCACCAAATCAAAGTCTTTTACTCAAATAAAACACTACTAAACATCCTACATCTATCTTTGCATAGATTTATCTAGAATTTCTTCACTTGAAACCTTTTGGGCACCTTTGATATCTTTATTCCAAGCTCTTGAAGGTTGGTTTGGAATCATCAAAACTCTTGATTCAACAAAATCAATCCTAACTTTAGCATCGGAGTAAGTTTGATGTGAGTTGCAGGTGCTCCTCACAAGTTCAAATGACAATGTATCTGTACAACAGAGCTAATCAGGATGGCACAATCAAGAGATGAAAAAGGAAACCAAAAATTTGAACATTTGGATCTGTTTTGTAAGTTTAGAAATTTAAAATTCACATTTTTTATGATTATTAGATGAATTTCCATGTTGAATTGTGTTTTTGAAAGAGTGAGCATGCTCAACATTCGAACTTAGATGCTCATCAGACGAATTTCAGTTGGTCACACACTGTAACAGTTCTCTTTTGACCTTCAAAATTCGTCTGTTAGACCACAAAATTCGAATTTCAAAAATAGAATGGTAATATTGTCTTTGTTCAAAATAACTATTGAACAAATCTTCATTTCTCAAAATACGCATTTTAGAAATTCTTTTTAAAATACTGAAATTCGAATTTTTAAATCAAAATTCGTCTATTAATACATGCTCTCATAATTGGATCTCTGAAAGATGAATTTTCATAAGCAAAATTCGTCTGTTTACCTGTTTTGTTCATGATTACTTATTTCCTGGTTCTTTCAAAGTTTGAACTTTGTTGAAACAAAGTTCGTTTGTTTTCTTGCTATTCTTAGAACTAAGCCTCTGTCAGACCAACTTTTAGGAGAAAATTTGTCTGTTAGTAAGCCTCAAGGTATGAGTTAACTTGTAACTGCTCGAAATTTGAATTTTGACCTTTCAAAAATTTGTTTGTTTAACAGTTACATATGTTAAAATCGAAGTTCATCCTCTGAACAGACATAACCATATTCGTCTCTCTCTCAAGTCTGTTCAAATTCTCTTTTTAATTCCCATTAACTCTGTTCATAAATCCTTATTCCTCACTAATTAAACTTCTTTTTGAACCTTATAAACCCATTCTTAGCATCTTTTTAAATCATTCCTCCACGAGAATGGCGAGAGTTAAAAATCCAGAAGTTAGGAAAGGAGAGTCACAACCTAAGAGGGCTATAAAATCTCAATATGCATCCAAGGAGAGTGAAACTCAGAAAAGGAAGGGTGAATCTAGCAAGGAAACTCCTTCCAAGATGCAGAAAACAACTCCTAGAGCAAACTCGAAGAAATTTGCACCTTCTACTTCGAAGAAAGCAAACCCTGCTGTTCCTACTACTCCTAATACTGCTGCTGCTTCTTCATCCACTAGCACTAAATCTGGAGAATATTAGTTAAACATACTGCCATTGTGGAGCAATGCTCATATTCTGGGAGAATACACTACCAAATTAATTAGCAAAAAGGTAATCAAGCCTTACTACGTAAATTTAGAGGATTTCTTGATTTCTGACAACTTTGATGCCAGGCTTTGGATGCTAAAATACAACAATTTGTTAGAAATACTGGAAAGATATGATGATGAGGTAGCTAAGACCTGGTATGCCTCCTTGCAATTCAATAGCAAGAAGAAAAAATAGGAAGTGAATCTAAGATCAAGAACCATCTAGTTGACAGATGAGACATTCAATGAGGTTTTGGAGATTCCAGGGCAAGAAGGATTGAAAATCGACATTACTGCCTCAAGGTACATGGATGAGGCTGAAACTGCAGAGGATGAAGAAGGGTCTTTCCTGAATTACAAAAAAAGCACAATTCTGAACACTTTGTTCAGAAGAAAAGAGAATAGGCCACCTCTGAGTTTGCTAAAGCCTACTGACCTCAGTGCCCAAGTCAGAATCCTACACTATATTATGTCTAGGATTATCTTCAACAAAGGAGGCAGTTTTAATTTGATTACAAGACTGAAGCACATGTGATGGCAGCAATCATGTGTGGCAAGTTAATCAACTTGGGCCACATCATCCTCTAACGCATGATCAAGGCAAGAGATCAGAGAAAAGATTCCACCCTTCCAAATGCATTAATCATTTCCAAGATACTTCAGTATGCTCGGATCTAATATCTAGAAAAAGGAAAAGGGAAGCCTATTAAAATCTTCAAGGAAGAAGAACTGCAAAGGGTGTGAATAGAAAAGAAAGATGGAAGATGGATTAGAAAAGGAGCAGGGAAGATTGAAGACCTTTTCTTTGATGAAGATGCCTCCCAGCAGCAAGCAAGAACCTCTGAGGCTGCTCTGAAATCTATACCTTAGCCTTCTCAGCTTGTCTCATCTCCATCTCAGCCCACTCAAACTCAAATACCATCCACCCCTTCTACTCGAGCAAAGCCAACTAAGATCACTAAGATGTATGAAAGTCTGTCTGTACTCATACTAAGCATTAGGGATGAGCATAATGCCAAGTTTGCTCATTTGCAAGAATAGATTCATTAGTTGGTTAAGAATATGAAAGTGATTGCTGATGCATATGAAGACATCAGAAGTGTTGTTTCCTCCACATCAGCTCTACTTCAACTAGGATTCTCTGAGCCTATCATGTCTCTTACACCGGAGCCTCCAAGTCCTTTCATGTTAGACTCCCCTAAACCAAATGATGTTGTACATGACACTAAGGCTATTGGCACCTTGACTACACCACAAGCCTCCAGTAATGAGGCAAGTCCTAGTCCTACCTTGGACTATAGCATGGAGGAAGAAGCTCCTCAAGAACCAAGCTCCAATGAGCCTATTACTGAAGATGCTCAAGACTCAATTCTTTCTATTCAAAAATCTGAGCAAGTGGAGAAACTGGTAGCAGCCATCTCTACCGCACCATTCATACAAGCTGCCCTGAATGAGGAGAAAAGTATTGTGCCTTATATAGATCTAGAAGTTATTACTCATGATGCTTTCTTACAAGCCTAAAGATTAAGGCTTGAAGAAATGTTTCGTCCTCCTGCTCCTGCTCCCTCACCTCTCTCTGCCTATAGTCTCTCAGAGGAACGAAGGGCTCAATTGGCTCTTTCTAGACAAGAAATGCAAGAGCTTCTTGAGGTCTTTGATGATGAGGACACAAGCCCTGAAACTTCTGCACCTCTTCTGAAGCTTAATCCTGATCTGCCTTTTGTTCTTGTGCCTCTTAAAGTAATTCCAGTATCTCAGATCCTTACTCATCCTGTACATGTTCAGATTCCTGATAATTGCAAAAAGAGGGAGAAGTTATTCGAGCAAACTGGAAAATCTGCTGCAGATCCTTCTAGCAAGACCTAAAGCAAGAAGTCCAAGTCCAAGAAGAAGTAATTAGAACTTAGGATTGCTTGGTCCTTCTTGTAGCATTTTGAATGATAAATCTTGCTTCTGAATTCTATGGTTATCATGTCATATCTTTGTATTGAAACTATGAATGAATTGATGAGTTTTTCTATTTGATTTGCTGTACATGATGCCTTACTTTTTGAATTTTAATGCACATGTTGAGGGGGAGCTTTTTGAAGAGACTTAGATATAGGATTTTCTATTATATTTAAATTGAGTAAAAGACTTTGAACTTGCAAAAGAATGTTTTAAAAAATGTGATTTTACGATAATTCAGGAAATATTTGAAAATACCCTCTAACAAATGAACTTTGAAGTATTAAAATTGATTTGTTGGTTTGGAAATTCGAACTTTGGTATCTGAAATTCGAACTTTAGTTTAAAAATAAGTTAGTCAGAAAAGAGGTTCCTCTGACAGACGAACTTTAACTTCAAAAAATTTGAACTTTGAATTAAGTCTGATAAGAGCTCTTTCTGACAGACGAACTTTGGCTTTTGAAAATTCGAATTTCGGGTAAAACATAAATCATGAAAAATGAAAAATTCATCTGAGGATATGTCAAAGTTCTTCTAAAAGTAAAGTTTAAAAAGAGTTCTAAGTTAATTATCTGATAGACGAACTTTGATTTTGAAAATTCAAACTTTGGAAACAAAGCTTACAAGTCTGTTGTGATAATCCTTTAACATATGAATTTTAGTATTCAGAAATTCGAACTTTGAATTAAGTCTGATGAGAGCTCTCTCTGACAGACAGACTTTGGCTTTTGAAAATTCAAATTTCAGAAAGAAGAACTATTGTGCCTTATTAAGCTACCCACTGACATACGAATTTTGGGCACCAAAATTCGAACTTCAAAGGCACTGTAGCAATACAGAATAACTATTCACACTTACCAGAAATACTTTAAACTTGAAAATTCATATGTTCCAAACTTACAAATATTTTACAAAGATAAAAATTTGAAATTTGCTTCATAACAAACGAACTTCGAGATTCAACGTTAAAGTCTTTAACTTTCAGTTTCTGTGAAATTCATCTGTTGAGACTCAAAGTCTTTAACTTTGAGTGTCAGACTCATTAAATGCGGTTGGTGAACAGATAGTTTTTCAGAGTAACTGTTGAGTAACATCTCTAATAGCTAGATCTTATCTCTAACGTATAGTTAAAACATAAATCTACAAATAGAACTTCATTTGAAGATGTAGGTAACGATTCTACATAAAATATATAGAAACTCTACCAAATTCTTGAGTTAAAGTCTTCTACTCTCACATACTTTATACTCTGTACTTCAACTTTCATATGCACTCTAAATTAGAGAGTTTAATTACTGTATTCAATCTTATCTTCATCTGGAAGAAAGATTTTCTTATGAAGGAATATCATAAGGGATTTGGGAAGCACTTAGCTAGAGTACAAAGAGTGAGATTGTAAGCTCTAAGAATAGAGCATCAAGTTGTATTGAGGCAATTGCAAGAAGCCCACTGAATTCTTATAAGATAGTAGAAAATCTCAAGTGATGGCTTGGAAACTGGACGTAGGTCAAGATAAAGAGACCGAACTAGGATAAACATTTGTGTCTTCTCTTCTCTTATACTGCTTTACCTTGTTATTCTTTTATACTTTGTTTTTATTATTACTTTTGTTTTTATCACTATCTTGACTTTTGCAGAAAATTTTAATCTTCCTAATTCATCCCCTCTTGGGAAACCAGCATGTCTAACAATATGGTCATAAGTTATGGTGTTACAATAGTCAACATAGGTTATGTTCACAAAGAAAGAACGATTAATAGTGATTTTGAAAGTTCAACGAATGTTTAGCTAAAATACAACTAGTCTTATATGCAAACTAATGAACAAATATGGATGAATGGAGAATAAGATAAGTAAATGAATGAATAATGTTATGAAATGAGTTAATGTGTTATGAAGATCATTTAGATGATGAAATATTTCTTAACCTAAATGTAATGCAATGTCTTAAGACTAAGGTTATGAAAGGGGGGTTTTGATTCAATTAAAATGCAAAAGAACAATGAGCTAAAACTAAGGAAATGACAATGCAAAACTAATGAAAAGAATTTGAAATTTGGAAGGTAGAAAAGGTGAGTTTCAACGTAATACAACAAATTGTGGTGCTCTCCAACTTCATTTAGAAGGTTACTAATCATGAGAACTAAAATGATTCTACAAAGGGGTCTTGTGAAAATTTGATTTAGCAAAATGAATTCATCAAGCTCAATTGTAGCCCTTCATTTCAAGTGTAAGATTCAATCATTTGACTATATCAATTTCTCCTAAACATTTAATCAGACACTTGGAAGGTGTCCCACTTCATCAAAACTTAAGTTGAGCAATTGAATTTCTATTAATTCCCTTGTCATACTTTAATCAATTCAACCCAAAGTCATTAACAACTAATCATACAACTCATCTAAATCAACAATTTAGCTATCCATTTACCATGCATTCTAGATAACCAAACTAGATTTAAAGATAAGGGTATGATAAGTAGAAAAATTTTGCATGACATTAACATAAGAATACCAATCCAATTACATCAACATTAATCCCTAGATCACTAATGAAAATTAAATGTAATTTCAATTGGGATTATAACTAACGGTATTGTGGGAAAGTGAAAATTAAGTGAACAATACATGAAAATGGGTTTAATATAGATGAAAATCCCTAGATCACCTAAAAATGTCATAATAAATTTTTCAAAAATTAGACATTATCCATTTAGTAAATTCCATTTTACTAGACTAACTTTAGAAATTCATAACTAATTCTATAAAAATTGTATATAAGTGATTCAAGTCTTTAAAAATAATTAAACACATTGTCTACATGGAAAAAAATGAAATAGAGCATTAACTGGGCCAATTGATATAGTAAATTTCGAGAATAATTACTGTTTATTTGGTCATTTTCTGAAATTTCAGTTTTCTGGCCTAAATTTAAAAAATTATATAAAATCATATAGACATCAAAATTGAGTTCTTTTTTGACCATTTTAAAGCTCTTTCTATCTAGCTTTCATCCATATATAACACTCATATATTAAACAAAAAAAACATCCAAATAGTGACCAGTATACCATACAGAGGTCAAAAGAGCCATTTACATCCGAAATTCTTGCAAAATAAAGGCCATAAAGTTTATATATGGCCATAACTTGTTCTCATATCATATTATACATTACATAGGTACTAGAGGGACATGATCATCTCCATGTATATATTTAACATTAAACATGTAAATTTACATAATAGCTTGAAATAAAACACTATTGAGAGCAAACACATCTTAATCATTAATTTCTTTCTGCTTTCCTTTCTCCTCCTTGATAGCCTTGCCATATTGTGTTCCTAGACATATTTAGCATAGGGGGTTAGATTCATGGAATTTCAGTTGCCATTACCCATACAAGCAATCACATTATCACATTTAGCATGAAAACATCAAAGACTCAAGTATCAAACATATTGTCACATTAGGTCATATGATTTTACAAAAATTTTGATAGAGTTTTATTTTATAAAATAGACATCCTAAGGTCACAATACCCCTCATTCAACTCAGCCTACAACATAAAAAGCATCACATAGCAACATCTCAATCATATGACAAAGCATCAAATATTTAGTAGGCAAATATGATAACATTGAGCAAGTAAAGAGAATTAACTACCTTATGTAATTCTTTTGCCTTCCAAGCTTTGTACACTTTTCCTTGGGTTTTCCACAACTTTTTTTAATCCTAATGCATTATGAAATAAGGTTATAAGCTACTGTTTTCATGACTTTCTTCACAAAGTATGTATACTAACCTCAAAATTCTATTTTGCATTTCTCTTGGATTTCCTTTGAATCAATACTTGTATTTACCTAATTTAGACCTAAAGAATCCATTTTTGGGGTCAAAATTTTGAAATTCTTTCTCTAGTCTTAACCCTAATTAGGCCAAAAATAAAGAGAAATTGGGAGAAAATGATTTGCTTCACAAAACTTGCAACAACTTATGGTTTCATGCTTTATTCACCCATTCTAAGCTTTTCCCTAGAGTTATTTGACAAAATCTCAACTTTATCTCTCTAAACAAGCATGTCCAAAATTCTTAGGGTGAGGGAGGAAGAAAATAACTCCATAGAATCAACCCTAAACACTTAGAAACACAAGTTAATTAAAGACCTTAAAATCATTTCTTGCTTTTTGAATCACAAAGCTTTCCTCTTGCCTTCTCCTTTTTCCTTTGAGTTTTTTACTCTCTTTCTAACTCTTCTTGTGCTGGTTTGGACACCCAAAATAGAGAGGAAGGAGTGTTTTAATTAGCTTAACCTAAGGTCTTAAGGAAAGATACCTAATAGGTGAATAGTGCACAAAGGTTAGTTAAATACTTTGGTTAATTCTTTATGCAATAATCCACTTAAATGAAATAAACAAATTTCCTTCTTGTCTCAATAGCTGCTGTCATGCCATTTAGAGGGTAATATTGTCCAAAAATTGCTCCATAGTTTTTATTAGTCTAAAATAACTTTTACCGATAAATTTTACCCATACCAATTGATTACTTTTGCCATAGTTGTTATTTAATTTGTACATAATTATTCTCAATTTAATTTTGAAATAAATTCATTTTTTATCCCAAAATATATTTATGTGTGGTCCACATCCCGCGGCTATGTCCATACTACATTTTGTACGGCCTCAATTCCTTTTCGGTATTAAATTTACTTTTCAACTTCTGATTCTAATTATAAATTCATACAGACTCAATTAGCTTATAAGCAGTATACCATGAGTCCAGCACTTCGTGAGCTCCATTCTGACAGAAATTTTAAAAATTACAAAATTACCCTTGACCCGGGGTTAAATTATAATTTTTAATTCTTTCGAGTCCTTTCTCATAATTTTTTCTAGAACTATAATACATAAATTCTTCTTCTTTTTTAGGACTAAATTACATAGAATTCTTATATCTTGGGCCAAAAATATAATTGTCTATTTCCTAATCTAACCTGGAAAAATGGCATTTTTCCCTTTTCTACTTTTAGTCGTATCTCTCCATTTTCTATAATTCTATCAATGTTATATTTTACTATTTCTTCTATATTATATGATATCTAGTAAAATAGGGATATTACAAAGTCCATGAAATATAATAAAATATCACAAAATATGCATAAAATCAAAGATTTATTACATATTCTGCAAAGTACAAAAAAAGGCTAAAATGTGAAAATATATTAAAACCCACAAAATAGCCAAATAAATGCAATAAAATTGCTAGATTTATGAGATAAAAATATGGTAAAATGTGGTCATATCACCGAGCAAGTTGCATCACAACAATAATAGAAGGCTCCATATCTTCCTCCTTTGAGCAAATCATAGGCAGAATCTCCAAATAAAACAATTGACATAATTGTTTCTATTTAATCAAGGAAAAAGAGACCTTAACATATAAATAAAAATCTAATATGTTGTTTGAAACACAAAGTAAGTATATGTAAGCTCACTCATGATCTTGTAGACTAAAGCAAAGTCTCTTGTGGGCTTGATTGTGTCTATGAAATTCATCTAGCTATCCAAAGCTTTGAAGGAAACCTATTACATCCAAGATCATGACAACCAAAAGAAAATGGCAAATTAGTAAAAAGACAACAAATCATGCTAACAAAAGATATAAGGAAATTCAAAACATTATAGCTAAAATCAACCTATCAGCATATCGATAGATGCTTTGCCATTGACAATGTTTGATATTGGTATAAAACTAAAGGCTTGACTCAAGAGAGGGATATTCCTTTCCTCAACAGAAGTTCCCTTGTTAAAATTAATTCTATAGGGATGGTTTGTAGGAAAAAATTGAGAACCATTTTTGAAGAAGGAAAAGTTCTCAATGACATGGTATTTCCCTTCAATTGGGTGTGTTTTATATTGTTCTAGAATTTCCTTCATCCTGATCATGGCTTGAATTTTGGTGCCCTAGATGAAAAACAATTGACAAACCCACGATGAAAGGAATGAGAAATTGTTAACAAAGAAAATCATGTGAAATCATTATGGCTCAAGATAAAATTTGTGACCAAATAACCCAATGTACCTCGCGGTCTATTAGTACCATGTTAATTGAAGAGAAGGTCCTCAAGCTAGGTTGATTTCTAACACTCCCTTCACAATACTCGGACAATAATCCTCCAAGTTTCTTTTCCACTGTGCAAGTCCTTAAGAAGGTCGTGTTCCTCGTCCGCTGTATCAAGGATGATGATGAAAAAATAAGGCACTATAGAATAAGAAATTGGAAGTGGGCAGATAATTGGCGTACACCTTCAAAGGAAGTCATAAATTGGCACTATAAATAGATGGGAAGATGGGAATTTGACCAGAATATTTTAACAAAAATAAATAAAATTCAAATTTGAATTGTGGAGGGAATTTTGTTAAACTAGCTATGAATCACTTCTAGTTTAAAGATTTGAAGATTGAAGATTGGAGGGAGTGTTAAATTTAAATTTGAATTTTGGGACATTCCTAATGTCAATCAATTGACTCTGACAATTTGATATCATACTGCATACATAAGATATTGCCTAAATTTTGAATTTTAGAGGCATATTTTAAAACACAACAATTTAAGCCCAATCTATAATAAAAATTTTGGAGGGAATTTTGTCATATACACTGGCAACAATTCAAAATTGAAGATCTAAAAATTAAAAGCTACTAAACTTTAAATGTGTTATTGAGAAGCAAATTGTTAGACATTAGAAAATTTAAAAAGTTCATTTCCATAAATAGTAACAAATTATCGTAAATTAACTAATATTTAGGAAATTTTTTTTGTTTATGCATAATTGAAAATGTCAATAAATTGTTGTTAATTAGTTTTCACCCAATATTAATTCACATGTTAAATCAACGAAAAAACCTAAAATTAAATGAATTTTGTATCTTCAGATGAACAAAAATGACAACCACAATGACTAATTATTTGTATCAAATTTCTATAAATTATTTAATATTAAAATTAAAAAATACTATTGGTAAAAAAAATCACTAGAAAATATAGTTTTTGATTCATGCATAAATAAAAGAATATTTTTCTTTAGCCCAATAGATATTGACTCAATTTTTTTTTGCCAAAAAAGATATCATATTATTTAAAAACCAAAAAGCTACCCAGCCCCTCTTCGTGAAGACAACATATCATCATCTAACAAAGACAAAAGGGAAGATGGTGGATTAATGATCCACCTAGCTAGGACCATCTCCTTAAGTGCTATTTTTGCTACCCAATCAGCAACAAGGTTGATATTTCTAGGAACCCATACAATCTGATGATTTCCTAGCAAATTCCTTTTAACAAGGATGTTCTCAATAAGAGAAACACATATCCAGTCAGGAGAAGGAGAGTTTTTGACAACCACATTAACTAGAGGAAGATTATCTTACTTGAAAGTAACCTTATTCAAGTTATTCAACAATGCAAAGTCCATGGCAATAGAGAAAGCATCAACCTCCAATGAGAATAAAGACCAAGCACTACATGTTTTATAGCCACCATTCGACAGAAATCCATTATTGTCCCATATCACAAACGCTGCTACTCCTTGTCCTATTCAAGATTCATATGCTGCATCACAATTAATATTGATGCTATCCTCCTTAGGAGCTTTCCATTTGTGATCATCCCTAGAATAATCAGAAGTGTTGCATTACATTAGAATCTATATGAATCCATCCATTAGCATCCTATTGTACTCTCAAAGTAAGCTCAGCCTTTCCATGATGGATAAAGGATTAGGATCTTTTTCTTCAAAAACCTTAACACATCTATATTTCCAAATATACCATAAAGGCATCAATGCATAAGCTCTAGTCCATTCATCATAAGAAGATTCAAGAAGGGTCTAATTTAGCCATATGTCAAATCTGGATGTATTAAATTCATTCAAGTGTAAAGACATATGGCTCCCAAACCAGATTAATTTGACCTATTCACAAAGGAGAAACATATATTCTATGGTTTCATCCATCGAACATTGTGGTCTATCCCTTCCCGATTTTAGCTCTAAATTTTAGTAATTTTATATCCATCTTTGACCAAATATTTCATCCTACTACCACATGTCCTCACCCATTTATCATTTCTATTTGAGATAGCTCTAAGAAATTTTTTTATGGCATTGATTTTCGCTTCTATTAAACAGGTGCACAACAAAGACAAGTCCTAAGCATCACCATTAACAATATCTGTTAGGATTGCTGGCTTCCTAAGAGGAAGGGGTTGAATTAGGAAGCTCAAAATTTTTCTGCAAAAAGATAAATTCATAGTGAAAGCAAAAGTTAGCAGAAAAATAGAGTGCAGTGAAAACAAGTGTAAATGCAAGATAAGGAAAGAAAGAACTCAGTAATTTATCTTAATTTGGTCTGATCCACTTGACTTACATCCAGTTCCTAAGCCACCACTTGAGATTTCTACTATTAGCAAAAATTCAACGGGCTCCTTGCAATGCCTTAGTATAGACTTGTGCTTTGTTAATAGAATACTCAAAATCTATACTCAACACTCTTACAAAATGTTTCCCAATTCTCTTTGTGAACCCCCTCACAAAGAATCTTTCTTCCAAATAAGGAAAAGATTTTATACAGAAAAAATACTATAAATGATATGTGAGAGTAAAAAAGATTTGACTTAGAACTTTGACAGAGTTTTTACACAAACAGGATTAAAATCATTACCCACAGCTTCAAATGAAGTCCTATTTATAGATTTATGACTTAACTAGTCGTTAGATACAAAATCTAGCCATTAGAAACATTAACCAATAGTTACTCTGCAAAAATAGTCATTCACCAACTGCATTCAATGCTTCAACATGCCAAATTTTGAATTTTAGGGTACAACAAATGAATTTTACAAAGACAAAAGGTTAAGAATTTTAATGTTAAACTTTAAACTTCATCTGTTCAATAGTGAAATTCAAATTTTGAGTTTGTCAAAGTTGTCATATGTAAGAACATACAAATTTTCATATTCAAAGTGTATCTGTTCAGTTTGAATAGATGTCTCAAATTTTCACCGCACTCGAAATTCAAATTTCAGGAGCTGAAATTTGTTTGTTAGAGACTTGTTTAACTTGGTACAAAAGTCATTCTCTATGAAATTCGAACTTTGGATTACAAAACTCGTCTGTCAGAGATATCCTCTAGCGAGACTTAGAAGTTCATAACTCAAAATTCAAATTTTAAGGTTCAAAATTTGTCTGTCAAAGGTATCTCTGAATTCTTTTTGAAGTTTACTAACCTTCGAATTTTAACTAAGCTTCATACGAATTTTTTACACATTCATAAACAATGCTTTATTTGAAATTTGAATTTCATAACTGAAATTCATCTGTCAAAGATGAAACCTCTATAAATTCAAATTCTCAAAGCAAAGTTTATATTTTGCACAAAATACACTTGAGTTAAATACAAAATTCGTCTATTAGTAAGTGTTTTCCAAATGTGACATATGCTAACATATGATAACTTCCAAATAACATTTTCAAACGTTGTGGTAACTCAAAAGAAGTAAAGATCAAAGCTTTTTACCCATATTACAAATGGAGAAATCCTAACAACTAAGTCTTCTTATATTCTTCATTGGATTTCTTTACTTGATCCTTTCACATTCCTTTGATATTCTCCTTTTCAAGCTCTAGTTGTTTGAAATCATCAAAACTTCTGATTCAACATTCTCCCCCTTTTTGATGATGACAAAATAACTTACAAATTGGATTAGTATATGGGTTTGCTTCTAAGAGCTTCCCCTCCACATATGCATTAAAATTTAAATGTGAATGTGGCACATGTTTCAGAGTTGAGAATATTAGAGAATAGAAAGAGAACTGTGAACACATATTGCATTGATTCATTGATACTTGAAAGTTTTGAATAGATATCTTTATTAGAATCAACCAATTTCAACTAAGTTCAAAATAGACACACAAAATACACCACAATAAAGCAAGAAAAAAGTCTACAAGGTCCTAAAAAGGATCTAAGCTCTAAGGTTCTATTACTTTGTCATTTCTTCTTGGCCTTGAGCTTCGTCCTCTTGCCATAAGTCTTTCCTGATTGCCCAGCAATTTCAGATTGTCCAATTTGGATTCGTGTAGCTGCACTTTCTCCAGTTTGCCCATCCTTCTTCTCCCACGTTTTGGCATCATCAGAAGTTGGAACATGTATAAAGGGAGGATATATCTTGCTCATAGGAATGTCTTGAAGAGGAACAGGTATGAATGGCATAGAAGAAGGTATCTGAGGAAGAGGAACTGATTGCTCAGCTTCATCATCAAACCCAGAGAGTAACCCTTGTATTTCCCTTCGAGAATTGGCCAGCCTAGCTCATTCCTCCGCTGAGAGGCCATATTCAGAGAGTGATGGTTGAGGAGCTAGTGCAACAAACATTTCATCAAGCCTTTTCTTTTGAGCTTGTACCATAACATCATGTGCAATAGCGGCTATGTCAATATAGGGCACGATGCTTCTTTCCTTACTAAGGATAGCCTGAATGATTAGTGTAGTGGTTAGACCTGCAATTAATTTCTCCATTTGCTCAGCTTCCTGTGATGATAAAACTGATTCTTGAGCAATGTCCTCTATTACTGGCTCATGAGAGCCTTCTTCTTGAGTGGCTTCTTCCTCTATGGTATAGTCCAGAGATGGACCAGGACTTGTTTCATTGCTTGAAGCCTATGAAGTAGCAACAATGGCAGCATCAATAGCAGTAGGCTTAGGGGAATCTATCTTAAAAGAGCTTAAGACTTCAAGAGAGACATATTTGGTTAGTTCTGAAGGTCCAGTTTGAGGTGGTACTAATATGGTAGAAATAGAGTTTCTGATATCTTTATTGGCATCAGCAATCACCTCAAGGTTCTTGGCCAGGTCAGTGATTTATGCTTGTAGGTGCATAAACTAGGCATTTTATTCCTTTATGATGCTCAATATCACTGTAGATAGGATATCATACAATTCAATTATAGTATTGGGTTTGACCTAAGTGGATGGAGTGGATGGGTAGACTATGGTTAAGAAGAATCTAGTTGGGTTGGTTGTGGTGCTAGCTGGATATTTGGGACAGCCTTAGAGGTATCCTCTCACAGCTGTGATTCTCCCCCATAGTAGAAGAGATCTTCAGATTTTCTAACTCTTTTCCCAATCCACCTTCCCTCTTTCCTCTCTATCCCTATCCTTATCAGTTCTTCTTCCTTGAATTCCTCTGTAGGCTTCCCTTTGCCTTTCTCCAAGTACTGAATCTTGGTATATCCGAGAGATGATAGAGGCATAGAGTAGAATGGAGTCTTTTCTTTGGTCTCTGGCTTTGATCATTCTTTGCAGAATTATGTGACCCAGATTTAACACTTTTCCTTTTATCAAGGCTGCCATAATATAGGTTCAGCTCTAGTGATTAGATTGAAGCTTCCTCTTTTGTTGAAAATAATCCTTGACACAATATAGTGTAGGACTCTCACTTGTACACTAAGGTCAAAAGGCTTCACTAATTTCAGATGGGGCCTATTCACATGTCTTCTGAATAGAGCTTCTAGAATTGTGCTCTCTTTGTAATGCAAAAACTCCCTACCTTCCTCATTTACATTATCATCTTCATCCATATATTTAGTGGTTGTGATATCAATTTTAAATCTCTCTTGTCCACGAATCTCTAAAACTTCATTAATATTCTCATCTGACAACCACAGATTTCTAGACCTAAGAATTACTTGGTGCTTCCTCTTCTTATCATTATATTTTAGTGCGGCATACCAAGTCTTAATCACCTCATCTTCATATCTCTCTTTGATTTCTAGAAGGTAGTTCTCATCTAGAACCCAACATCAAAGTTGTTTGCAAATAGAAACTACTCCAAACTAGTGCAATGAGGCGTAATTAGCTCTTTTGCAACAAACTTCATGGTGAATTCCTTCAGAATCTGTTCAGAGTTGCAAAGAGGCTTTATAGTTACCTGTAACTCTTCTGACTTGGCGCTGGACACAAAGGCAACAAATTCAACCTTTGGAGTTGTTTTTTGCTTTTTAGATGGAGTCCCTTTGCTAGATTTGGCCTTCTTATTCTGGGTTTCTCCCTTCTTTGAAGCATATTGAAATTTGGTAGAACGCTTGGGTCTAGACTCTTCTTTTCCAATGTTAGCGTCCTTAACTCTCACTATTTTCACTCGAAATATGTTTCAAGGAATGCTCCAGAAGTGTTTTAAAGGTTCAGTTTGAAGTTTAATCGGTGAGAAACGAGGTTTAGCCGAAGGAATTTAAGAATAGTTGAGAGAAAAAAGGAATAACTTTAGTTGAAAGATGTATAGGGTTGCATCTATTCAGAGTGTGACCTTTTGGATTTTCTTTTGTAACCATTCAGCAGGCAAATTTTTGTGGCCAAAATTTGAATTTCAGTCAGTTACATTGCCTACTTAGCATAGAAAAACTGTCTTGACAGATGAATTTTCATCCTTGAAGTTCGACTGTCAGAAACTTAACATTAACCGAAGCTTCAACAAGTGAACTTTAAGTCTTCAAAGTTCAAATTTTGAAGCTCCAACATGAGGCAAACATGTATTCAATATTCAATAGACAAATTTTGGGATTCAAAATTCAAATTTAGTGACTTTGTGACGAAATATCTGAAATACGAATTTTTGAATCATCAAAATTCGAATGTTGCTCACATAGACAAGGCAAACACATATAGCTATATTCAAAATTTGAATTTTAGTCCATCAACAGATGAATTTCAAGAGAATTAAAATACTGGTACAGCATATGAGTCACTGAAGTACATCTATTTAAGCTTAAAGTTCAAGTTTTAACTATGCAAAATCATTCAACAAGTTGGATAAAGTATGGAAATTTGTCTATTAGCATTTAAAATGTGAATTTTACAGTATTGAACTTACAAGTAGACATTAAACATTTGAATTTCCATATTTCTTTAGCAAATGTTGACTGAGTAAGTATGAGATACTCCATTATATTAATTTTTCTGTCATATAAGCTCATGAGGAGTACTTGCAAAACACTTTAAATATACTCCAAAGCTTAAGTTAATGTAAGTTTTAACAAATTAACTTGATGAAGTAAACATAATTGGTTAGAAGCTTGCTTACAGTTCATTGGGATTTACTATTCTTAATTCTCTTCTAATTTTACAATATCTGTCCTCTAAAAGTGGCTTAGTCAAGATATCTACAAGCTGATTTTCTGTTGGGACAAATTTCAACAGAATGTCTCTTTTTAGAACATGGTCCCTTATGAAATGATGTCTGACATCAATGTGCTTTGTCCTTGAATGCATTACTAAATTCTTCGTGATGTTGATGTCACTTTGATTATCAGATCTCATTGGTATTTCCTTCATCTTAATTTCAAGATCTTCAAGCTGTTGCTTTATCCAAAGAATTTAAGCACAACAGCTTCTAGCAGCTATATATTTAGCTTCTGCTGTGGAGAAAGCCACATTGTTTTGCTTTTTTCTGAACCATGAGACTAGAAATTCTCCAAGAAATTGGCATATTCCAGTTGTGCTTTTTCTGTTAGTTTTGGATCCAGCAAAATTAGCATTAGTATATCCAACAAGCTCTTCTCTATTACCCTTTGGATACCAAAGTCACATCTATGATGTTCCAATTGAATATTTAAATATTCTTTTCATAGTTATTGCATGGGACTCTTTAGGACATGATTGGAATCTTGCACACATGTAAACACTGAATATGATGTCAAGTCTACTTGCTGTTAGGTATAGTAAGAAACCAATTATTCTTCTATATTGGGTTATATCGAATAGTTTTCCTACTTCATCCACATCAAGCTTTGTGGTAGTGGCCATTGGAGTTCCCATTGATTTAGCATTTTCTAGTCCAAATTTGTTCAATAACTCTTTTAAGTACTTTGATTGATTGAGAAAGAAGTCATCATCACATTGTTTGATTTGCAGTCCAAGGAAAAAGTTGAGTTCTCTCATCATTAACATCTTAAATTCACTTTGCATTAGCTTAGAAAAATCCTTATACAAAGATTCATTAGTAGCACAAAATATAATATCATCAATATAAATTTGAACAATAAGCAACTCTTTATTTTCCTTTTTGGTGAATAGAGTTGTATCAACTTTGCTCGTATTAAATCTCTTTTCAATTAGAAAGTTACTTAGTCTTTCATACTACGCTCTAGGTGCTTATTTTAAACCATAGAGAGCTTTCTTCAGTTTATGAAGGAAGGGAAGACATACATACCAATCACGGAGTATACTTCCACTTAGAGAGAATTATTGAATCCCAACCAGTTGAAACAAAATCACACAAACTTTGTTTACAGTTTCACCGTAGATACACTCCGGGAAAAAAAAATTTAGAGAAGGAGAGAGAGAGAGTTTTTCAAGAGAGAATTTTTCTTCAGATTCTCTTTCGGTATTAGAGAGTCTCAAAATTATCAAAAAAA
Organism: Adenanthera pavonina; assembly: GCA_026686845.1. Lineage (NCBI taxonomy): Eukaryota > Viridiplantae > Streptophyta > Magnoliopsida > Fabales > Fabaceae > Adenanthera > Adenanthera pavonina. The sequence continues at coordinate 18,831,093 of JAIVEN010000005.1, read as the reverse complement.
CTGAAAACTCACCCGACTACACATACACACACACGTTCACTTGTTTTCCATCGTGTGCGTTGTGTGAGGGAGCGGTTGGCATTTAACCGTTCCCTTCCTCTCTAATTAATATAAAAATAAAATATAATTATTTATTTTGTTTTGGGCCTGTGCCCTTATATTTTGGGCTCTATACCCATCAAGGGTGTAGCCCAACATCTCCCACTCACACTTGATGGGTTAACCTCTTACAATTCTTCCTTTCCATTTCATACTTTGTGTTCTACCATGACTGCAGGGGCATGACGTCTATAATTAGGTATTCTTATACCAGAAATCCTTGTCAAGGACCAGTATAGAATTACCTTATGTATTTCACATTTATTTTGTTCATGTATTATGCCTTGAATGTCCTAGATTTACCCATATACACTTCATCCATGGCAAATCTAATCCCTCATAAGTTTTTTATATATAAACTTAGATTGCCTTACTTTTGTATACTTAGTGTCTACACTTAAGATGTTAACACCATAACTTCTTAACAGACATGTCTTAGACACCAGTATAAGTATGTATAGATTCAGATAATCTTCCTTTCGCCCATATTTCATTTCAATATGAAACAATTGCTTTCCTAGCATAAGACCTTTAGATTGAATTTATCATGACCGTTGGATATATGCTAAAGTAGCTAACATTGAATCATTTTCCATGAAAAATGTCAAAGTCATAAGGACATTAATGAGAGGATTTATTTCTCTCTGGGACTCACACAGTAATGAAGCAAGGATCTATTCACTTACTTCCCAATTGCGGTTTTTTAAACACATGCAGTATGAATTACATGTTATGATGTTACTCTTATCAGATAAGAGCGTACGTCAATTTTGTTTTTGTTGTTAACACTGTACAGATTTAAGTTCAAACACACACAGTGTCTAACCCGAATTCTACCAATCCTTCCACTTATCATAACGTCTTTGTTGGAGAATTCTCATCTAGTTACATGTATTATGGATTGTGGGTATCCATAATTGAATCCAAAATTTATATTTATTGGATCTCATCCCGACCTTTCTCTTCTTTTGTCGGGGCGACTTATTTTGTATTGTTTTACTGTCATATCTGCCCTATTATAGATTTGCTAGTAAATACAAAAGATGTCTTATTTTTGCCCACTCTCCATGAGTGTCAAAGGCAGTTGCTCGTGTAAGAAAGCTAACCTTATCAACATGTACGACATACTAGACATTGTATATTTTTCATAAGTATATGTACTCGAATGACTCAATTATAGAGAAAATGCACTTAATCTTATTCATATAATTTATCATTACATAGATTTGTGTTACATCATATCCTACGAATACCAAGTGATTTCACATTATCAACAAATATATCTCTCGGTATTGGCTTAGTGAAGGGATCAGTAATCATTTGACATGTAGGAATATGGCGAATTGTAACACTTTTCTGTGCTATGGCATCTCTTACAAAATTATACTTGGTGTTTATGTGCTTTGTCTTACTATGATACTTGGGATTTTTAGTGTAGGCAATGGCAGCCTCGCTATCACAGTTTATCAAAATTTGATCCAATTTATCACCAATGATCCCTAAGTGTCTTATGAATCTTTTCAACCATACTACTTCTTGTACTGCTGTAGAACATGTAACAAACTATGCTTCCATGGTAGACAAAGCAATACAAGTCTGTTTCTTGCTACACCAAGATATAGCTCCATTGTTTAGTAGAAAAACATATCCAAAAGTCGATTTGCGCTCATCTAGATCTCCTCCCCAATCTGCATCGTAGTATCCTACCAAGTGTAAATCGCTTCCTTGATAACATAGGGCATAATCTGCTGTGCCTTGCAAATATCTCAGGATTCTCTTCACAGCTTTCCAATGTTTCAGTCCAGGGTTTGACTAGTACCTATTGACCAAACCAACTGCATAACATATGTCTGGTCTTGTACACATCATGGCATACATTAAACTACCAATTACACTAGAATAAGGGACTCTTTCCATCATCTTCTTATCAAACTCAGTCTGAGGACACATATCTCGACTCAGATTTTCTCCTCTTGAAATAGGGGTATCCTTAGGTTTACAGTTTTTCATGTTGAATCGCTCAAAAATTTTCTCAATGTAATTTTTCTGAGAAAGGGATATTAACTTTCTTGAACGATCTCTATGGATCTTAACTCCTAGTATATAGTCAGCTTCACCCATGTCTTTCATTTCAAAATTCGAAGATAGCCATTCTTTGATAACTATAATCGATTTTAGACTATTTCTGGCTAATAGTATATTATCCACATAAAGGGATAATATCACAAGATTCTTTTCAAAATTCTTAATGTATACACAGTGGTCCTCGTCGATCATATGGAAATCGTACAAGGTTATAGCTTGGTGAAACTTCAAATACCACTGTCTGGATGATTGTTTAAGTTCATAAATGGATCTTTTCAACTTGCAGACTTTATTCTCTTTCTCTTTCTCAATGAAACCTAATGGCTGTTGCATATAGATTTCATCATCCAGTTCACCATTTAAAAATGTGGTTTTTACATCCATCTGATGTAATTCTAGATTTAAACTTGCTACTATTGCCAGAATCAGTCTTATGGAGTTAAAATACACAACAGGTGAAAAAGTATCTTCATAATCTATACCTTCCTGTTGATTATACCCTTTTGCCACTAATCGAACCTTGTATCGTTCAATCGATCCATCTGCATTTCTCTTAATTTTGAGAATCCATTTATTCACAATTACCTTACGTCCAGATGGAAGATTGACCAAATCCCAGACTTGGTTCATTCTCATTGAATTCATTTCCTCTTCCATTCATTACTAGCAGGACATGATAAAGCCTCATGTATTGAATTAGGCTCATCATAATCTTATGGGGTAACTATAAGTGCAGTCCCTTCTATTGGGAAACGTCTCTTTGGTACACTTTCTCTATTACTTCTCCGCAATGGGATCTCTTGTAAGTTATGCTATTCTTGAACAGAATCTTGTACTTGTTCTCATGAGCTCCCACTCGAATTTAGAGGTTGAGGTATATAAATTTGTTCCTTAGTTTCTTCATGTATCTCATAAAGAAATATAGTATGATCTACCTTACCCCTGCTAGGAAATTCATTTTCTAGAAATGTTGCATCTCTAGATTCTATTTCAGTGACACTCCCATCCTGGTTTTCTCCAATGAAAACGTAACCCTTAGATTGTTCAGAGTATCCAATAAAGATACATTTCTTCCCTCTTGGACCTATTTTTCCATATTTGTGGGAAGTATCATGGACATAAGCTGCCGACCCCCAGGGTTTTAAAATATTTAAATCCGGCTTATGATTTGTCCATAGCTCATAGGGTGTTGATGTGACCGATTTTGAAGGCACATGGTTAAGTATGAAGGCTTCTATTAAAATTGCATCTCCCCAATACGAAATGGGTAGATTGGCTTGTGTCATCATGGACCTCACCATGTCTAGTAATGTTCTATTTCTTCTTTCGGCTACACCATTTTGTTGTGGGGTGCTAGGAATTGTAAGTTACCTTACTATTCCCTTTTCTTCACAGAGCTTTTTGAATTGTTCCGATAAATATTCACGTTCGCAATCGGTTCTTAATGCTTTGATTTTCTTATCCATTTGATTTTTAACTAAATTCATGTATCGTCGAAAACATTCTAGTGCTTCAGATTTATGTGACATCAAATAGACATAACCAAATCACGAGTAATCATCAATGAAAGTGATGAAATAAACAGCTCCATGTTTTGTCCTCACACTCATAGGACCATAAACATCTGAATGGATTAATTGCAATGGAGTTTCTGCCCTAGTTCCAGTTCCAAAAGGTTTTCTAGTTGCTTTACCAGCCAAGCAATGCTCACACAAGGACATTTCCATTTTATCAATTTCACCTCGCAGTCCTTCTTTAGCTAGTTTAATCATTCTATTTTGATTAATATGTCGTAGTCTAGCGTGCCAAGCATTCATAACAACATTTGAATTGGAATAAGTTGCAAAGCAATCATGCATATAAAATACATCAACAATGTCCATAACAAAGAACTTCTTTGAAAGAAAAGCTGAACCATAAAAGGTTGTCCTTAATGAAATGTCTACTACTTTATCATGAAAATTTACATTAAACCCATAAATTAATAAGCAGGAAATAGAAACTAAGTTCTGTCGGATGTCAGGTGCATGAAGTACATCATAGAGGATTAACGTTTTTCACCCTCGCAAAGTTAATTTGCAGGTTCCTATGCCTTTCACCTCAATTCTCACATTGTTACCAACATAAAGCCACTTGCTTTGATTCGGCAACCGACGGTACTCTGTAAAGGATTCTTGATCCCTACTCACGTGGTCTGTGGAGCCTGAGTCAATTATCCAAGAAGAAGAAATAGTTTCTGTTAAAAAAACAGTACTCTAAACATAAGACATATGTGAATTAACATAATTCACTAATACCTTTTCATGTTCATTTTGCTCAGGACAATCCCTTGCAAAATGACCCATTTTCAGGCAAGAATAGCACTTAACCTTACTTAGGTCAGTCTTCTTCTTCTTCTTTTCGCCTTTCTTCCCTCTTTTCTTGAAAGGTTTATTTCCCTTTTTAAATTTCGGGCCATTCTTCTTACCCTTTCTTTGATATTTCTTGCCCTTTTTTAAATTGGGCTTAGGGTTAGAAGTTCCTGCTTCTTCAGTCAGATAGGCTTGTCCAGATGCTTTGTAAGCCTCTAGACGTTCATCTTCAAGCTCCAGGTGTTTCGCCACATCACTAAAAGTGTTTATATTCTCATTATGGGTTAAGTTGACTTTCATGTGTTCCCAACTTGAAGGAAGTGACCTTATAACAGCCTGGATCTGCTGTTCGTTAGACAATTCATGCCCAACTTCCTTTAGTTCTCTAATCATGCTGGCCATCTCTCGTAGATGCTGTTTCATAGGAGTATTAGGCCTTAACTTATAAGTTTGGTGGTAGAGGTACCTCCAAACTTATCCTTTATTGTCGTCCACATGGCTTGTGCAGTTAAATATTTTTCATACTCACACATTAGGTCATTGGCCATAGTGCCCAGCATAGTTATACGTGCTATGCTGTTCTTTCTTTTCCAGCCATGTAGACCTCTTGGTCTCTCCTATGTTGAGCTGTATTGCCGGCTTCTGGTTGTGCCATGACTATAATCAGTGGCTCTATAGCATCTTGTTCTTCCAATATATATGAAACCTTTCGGTGCCAGATGTCCCAATTATACCCATTTAGTTTATCTTCCTTGTTTAGCTCAGCCATTATACTCTTGGTTGCCATCCTCAAATCAGTTATGAAACTATCCCACATAAAGGACTTCTATTATTGAGCTAAACTAAAGAATATATTAATAAAATATACATGTAGCACAGTACAATATACAATGTCATATACTTATATTATTTCTTAGTAAAACAATAATAATATCATTAGTTCCATGATCAGGAGACCACAAGTGTATCTCCCATCACATGGATGCTAATGTTACTATTATTTTCTATTAAGATTTTAATACAAGTACTAGAATATTTAACTCAAAAAAAATTATTTTAAGAGCTTCTACTCAAATAAAGCATATATATAAAAAAATATTAAATCCATACAAGAACATAGTCATTGTACCAAAAATAAATAAATAAATAAACAAAATACATAAATTAAATAGAAAAACAGAAATTAACAATTTTTCTCTTAAGAATGCGATTCGATATTTTCATCGCTCTATTAATAGCATCGACCCGGGTGTAATCTGAATATTGCTTGTTTTATGTATTCAGATTTTCTCTTAACTTAATAATGACGTTCGCGAAGAATTCAGCATCTTCCATATTCATCACAAAGTGTGAATACTTTGCAAGAATTGGATACAAGTCTTTTAAATGTTTTATTTTTGTCGCATCCCTATTTGTTATGTCTTGTACTACAGAGTGGGTAAGGGGTTGATCTACTTCTTGATCTTCAATTTTAGGCTCTTCAAAAACAATTTCATCTTCCATTGGCCCATTTGGATCTGTATACACTTCTTGAAGTTCCCCAGGATTTTCTTCTCCTTCTAGAAACTCCTCATCAGGATCTTCATCTAAAAATTCACCTTCTGGAATAAGTTCTTCCAAATACTCATAACTTGGAGAACCATATCCAACTATTTCAGTGCTTTCAGAATTCTCTTGCTTCATTATTATTTTTTTTTTACCTATAATAAAATAGTAGGAATTATTAAAAATAATAAAAAAAATTTTATTAAAAAAAATGTACTGAAATAGCTCTAGACAGATCCAAACTTATCTCCAAACTAGACAAATAGTATATCAAATTGAAGATCTCGAATTCAGAAATTTTTAGAAGCAAACCGTGGCAAAAAATGACCCTGCACGTGCCCCCACGCGTCCATAGAAGACCGAACTACAAAAAAAATGAAAAAAATTCAAGCCCACGCGCAAGGGAGGCGCGTGGACTACACGCGCCGCCGTACACAACAATTTGGGTGACACGCGCCGGCCAGACGTCTTTCATGCGTCACCGACGTTCTGACAGTGTCCTCCACGTGGCCCAATCACGTGCTGATGGGCCCCACGTGCCACGTCAGCAATCCCCCTCTTTTTTTTGGGAAAGGCCCAACATTCAGCCCAAAAAAATATTTTTTTTAAAATTTTACCAAAAAAAATTCCTTTCTTTTTTTTTTTAATTAAAGCCTAAACGACGTGTCGTTTTGGTGAAATGCCAAAATGACGCGTCGCTGAGGTCATCCCTGACCTCCTGCCGGGTCAACCCAACTCGGTACGGACCCGATGGCAGACCCGCAAACCCGCCACCATTTTTCGCCGTTTTCTCCTCCGTCTGGCGTCCGTTTGAGGCTTTCTTGGTGTCATTTTTCTCGTCTTGTCGTCCTCTACATGATGGTGGCCTCCTTTTGTCCAAAAAATTGAGATTTTAATAAACTCAATTTTTGAATCTCCTTCGCAGACAATGAATTTCTTCCGGTAGTTTCTCTCGATCCAGAGAAGATTTCAACGCGGTTTTAATAGCCTTATTATCATCTCTTTATTCTCTACACTATGGAGTATTTATTTTCTAGGAAGGGATTTTCTTATAGTATTCAAAAATTGTACCATGTATAATTTTTTTTTTTTTTGAGATTCCCTATACTGAATCGTATTTCCTTATCTTATGAATATAAATAGTATATAAATTATACAAAAAAACTCATAAGAAAAATATATACGGTATGCAAATTATGAAACTCAGAAAAAAATTTTGCAGTGGAAATAAATTTTCCCTGAATCTAAACTCATGCTCTGATGCCAATGAAGGAAGGGAAGACATACATACCGATCAGGGAGTATACTTCCACTTAGAGAGAATTATTGAATCCCAACCGGTTGAAACAAAATCACACGGACTTTGTTTACAGCTTCACCGTAGATATACTTCGGGAAAAAGAAGAATTTAGAGAAGGAGAGAGAGAGAGTTTTTTAGGAGAGAATTTTTCTTCAGATTCTCTTTTGAGATCAGAGAGTCTTAAAATTATCAAAAAAACTGAAAACTCACCCGACTACACATACACACACACGTTCACTTGTTTTCCATTGTGTGCGTTGTGTGAGGGAGCGGTTGGCATTTAACCGTTCCCTCCCTCTCTAATTAATATAAAAATAAAATATAATTATTTATTTTGTTTTGGGCTTGTGCCCTTATATTTTGGGCTATATACCCATCAAGGGTGTAGCCCAACAATTTATATACATGATTTAGTTTAGTTGAGTTCTCAAAGCATAGAGATTGGTCAACATAAATTTTTTTCACGATATAACCTTTCAAAAAGGCACTTTTTACATCCATTTGATACAACATTATATCTTTTATACAAGTATAGGCTAGAAGAATCCTTATTGCTTCCAATCTTGCAACTAGAATAAAAGTTTCCTCATAATGTATACCTTCTTCCTATTATATCTTTTAGCTACCAACCTAGCTTTGTTTCTAATTAATGTTCCAGACTCATCAAGTTTGTTTCTAAACACTCATTTGGTTCTAATAATAGAATGATCATTGGGCATAGGCACTAAATCCCAAATTTGATTCCTCTTAAACTTATTCAATTCTTCTTGTATAGCTAATATCCAGTATTTATTTATTAAAGCTTTTTCAGTACACATAGGTTCAATTTGAGAAATGAATGTACAGTTATTTATTTAATCTCTAAGTTGTCTTATGGTTTTAACATTCTCCTGAATATGCCCAATTACGTGATTAGTAGGATAATTCTTTTGATATCTCAAAACTCTAAGGAGTTCTTGAGAAATTTCTTCATTATCTTCAAATTCCAGATCTTTCTCCTGAATATATTCCTCATAGCAGTAGATTCTTATATTTTTGAAGGTTTAGTTTTTTTTCCTCAGAGAGGTTCATATTCTTGCAACTAGAAATCAGTTCATCCTTGTCCAAGATAGATTTAGAAATAGTTTCATTTCAATAAAAACTACATGCACAGATTCTTCTATGGTCTTAGACATTTCGCTAAATGCTCTATATACTTTGCTTCTACTAGAATAGTTAAGGGATATACCTTCATCTGATTTGGCATCAAACTTACCTAGATTTTCTTTTCTATTATTGTGTATGAAACACTTGCATTCAAATACATGCAGGTGTGAGAGATTTGGTTTCCTTCCTTTGTAGAGTTCATAGAATTGAAGATATCTTTACATCCTTATCTTCCAGTATCCATAATGCTTTCCATTGAAACATGGAGGTCTATTGGAGTTGTTGCCCTTTGGTAATATGCTTTCTCTAAAGCTAGCCATTAGTTCTTCTGGATGGTGAAATTCTTCAGCTGTGAATCTAAGTTCTGATACCACTTGTTAGGATTGTTGGCTTTCTAAAAGGAGGGTGAATTGAGAAGTTCAAAATTTTTCTGCAAAAAGATAAATTCACAATGAAAGCAAAAGTTTGCAGAAAAACAAAATACAATGAAAATGAGTGTAAATGCAAGATAAGGGAAGAAAGAACTCAGTAATTTATCCTAGTTTAGTCTGATCCACTTGACCTACGTCCAGTCCCTAAGCCACCACTTGAAATTTCCACTAGTAGTAAGTATTCAATAGGCCTCTTGCAATACCTTAGTATAGCTTATGCTCTATTCATAGAACACTCAAATTCTATACTCACTACTCTTACAAAGTATTTCCCAATTCCCTTTGTGAACCCCTTCACAATGAATCTTTCTTCCAGATGAGGAATATATTTTATAGAGAAAGAATACTCTCTGATTAGAGTGGATATGAAAGTTGAAGTAAATGATGTGTGAGAGTAAAAAGCTTTGACTTAGAAATTTGACAGAGATTTTGCACAAACAATTTTATTTATAGATTTGTAGTTTAACTAGTTGTTAGACACAAGATCTAGCCGTTAGAAATATCAACTAATAGTTACTCTGCAAAATTAGTTATTCATCAACCACATTTAATGCCTCTAATATGTCAAAATTTGAATTTTTGGGTACAATAGATGAATTTCACAAAGACAGAAAGTTAAGAATTTCAATGTTAAATTTCAAACTTCATCTGTTCAATAGTGAAATTCAAATTTTAAGTTTGTCAAAGTTGTCCTATGTTAGAACATATAATTTTCATATTCAAAGTGTATCTGTTGAGTTTGAACAGTTGTCTCATGTTTTCACAGTGCACTCAAGATTTAAATTTTATCAGTAGAAATTCGTCTATCAGAGACTTATCTAACTCGGCACAAAAGTCCTTCTCCGTGAAATTCGAATTTTAGATTATGAAATTCATCTATTAGAGATATCCCCTTATGAGACTCAAAAGTTCATAACTCAAAATTCGAATTTTGAGGTTCAAAATTCGTTTGTCAAAGAAGGTGTCTCAGAACTCTCTTTGAAGTTTACTAACCTTCAAATTTTGTCTATGCTTCATATGAATTTTGTACCCATTCACAAATAATGCTTAGTTTGAAATTCAAATTTCATAACTTAAATTTGTCTATCAGAGATGAAACCTCTGTAAATTTGAATTCTCAAAGCAAAGTTCATATTTTTCACAAAATACATGTGAGTTAAATACAAAATTCATCTGTTAGTAAGTGTTTTCCAAATTTAACGTATGCTAAAATATGATAACTTCCAAATAACATTTTCAAACGTTGTGGTAACTCAAAAGAAGTAAAATTCAAAGTTTTTTACCCATATTACAAATGGAAAAATCCTAACAACTAAGTCTTCTCACGTTCTTCATTGGATTTCTTTACTTGATCCTTTCACATTCCTTTGATATTCTCCTTTTCAAACTCTAGTTGTTTGAAATAATCAAAACTTCTGATTCAACAATATTGTCCACCGTCACATTTGAAAATTCTTTAAAAGGACAAGAAGACCATAATTTTAAGCCATGGGTCACTCCATAATTTTGTATACCTTCCATTGCCAATACTTCAACAGATTTTTCCTTCGAGCACCTTTGGTCCCTCAACAATGCTGCTCCATAACCACGAAGCCGTTGGACTATTTTTACCATTAAAAAAAATTAGCATTTGGAAAATACAACCCTTTTAAAACACGAGTCCATAAGTCATCTAGGTTTTGAAGAATTCTCCACCCTAACTTTGCAAGAAGAGATAAATTGAAAGCTTTGAAATCCTTAAAACTTAAACCCCCTTCATTTTTTAGTTTTTTAATTTTATCTTTAGATACCTTGTGGATCTTATGTTTGTCGTTTCTTTCACCCCACCAAAAATTTGAAACTATATCATTTAACTCTTTACAAGTATAAATAGGAAAAAAGAAGCAAGATATGGGAAAAATAGGGATGGCACAAGCAATCAATTTTATTTGAGTTTCCTTCCTTGCCTTCAATAGAAAGTTCTGCTTCCAACCTTGTATTTTCATTTTGACCCTATGTTTAACAAAGTTGAGGGCTTGATTTTTAGAATGACTTCACAAAATACGGAGACCAAGATATTTACATGGGACTTCCACTGATAATATTTCAAAGATGTGTCCAATTTCTTCTTTTAATTACTCCTTTGTATTGCTCGAGAAGAACATACATGATTTCCTAACATTAACTCTTTGTCTAGATGCTTCATAGTAGGAATCGATGATCTTCTTTAGATTTCTACAATTATGCATTTCTTCCTGCAAGAAAAGAAAAAGAATCATCTGCAAAGAAACAATGAGTAAGAGGAGGACATTTTTTGGCAAATTTAATTCCTTTGATTTCCCTTACTTCCACATTCTTCACAATTATTTTATAAAGAACATTGCAGACCATAATGAACAGATATGGTGATAATGGGTTACTTGACAAAGACCTTTTCTTGGAATTACAGAAGATACTTTGTTACCTTAGAGAAGATTGAACCAAATGGAGCAAACATAATTCATAACAATATTTACCCATTTTTCATCAAAACCCATTCTTAAGAGAGTGTGCCTAAAAAAATCTTATTCTACTCTATCATAAGCTTTATTCATATCTAGTTTCAGAGCTACCTCACACAACCCTCTCTTTTTTGTCTTCATATGATGAAAAGCCTCATGAACAAGTATAATATTATCCTGGATGAGTCTACAGTGGATGAAAACCCTTTAACTCTCTGAGATTAACTTATTCAAAAGAGGCTTGATCCTGTTAGAGAAAATTTTTGAAATAATTTTATACAAGAAGTTGCACAAACTTATAGGTCTAAAATGATTCCCAGTATCTACATCATCAGACTTTGGGATTAAAACAAGACTTGTGAGATTCAGTTTCTCCAAACTACAATTATTTTCAAAGAAATCTTTCATAAAAGCACACACCTAATTGCCAACAACATCCCAAGTTTTTTGATAAAATAATCCCATGTATCCATCTAGCCTAGGAGCTTTCATTACACCCAATTCAAAAACTACTCTTTTCACTTCCAAATTAGAGATTGGTTCTATAAGTGCTTTATTTTCTTCCTCTGTGACAACTTGATCAATGTAAGCTGGAGATGACTCCAAATTCCTATTACCTGAAGAACAAAACAAATCATAAAAAAATTAGTAAAACAACTAGCTATCTGATCTTCTTCCTCTATCTAGTTAGAATCAACATATTTTATTTTAATGATTTTATTTGTTTCTTTTCTGGATAATAGTAAGATAGAAAAATATAATATTTTTATCCCCACACTTCAACCATTGAACTCGAGATTTTTTAGCCCAATAGGATTCCTCAAGATTCCACAAATCATTCATTTTTTATTTCAATTCCTTCACCTTCTTGGCCATTTCATCATTCCGCTACCTTGAACAAGTTATAGTAGTTGTTGAGATATTTTATTAATTTGTACATTGTTGTTGCGAGATTCCTTCTTGTTCCATTCAATGAGAACCTCTTTGAGTTTTTCTTGATTTTGGATGAATTCCTCTATTCTATACCTCACGCCACATTCAAGTGAAGCCCAATGATCTTTAATCATAGGTAAAAAGTCCAGGTGAGACAATCAATGTATATCAAACTTGAAGCTTGGTCGAGTTTTCCTATAATTGAACACATACTGGAGAAGTAAAAGGTAGTGATCAGAACTTAGAGGTTCCAACGCTTGACATTAAGCATTAAGAACAGAGAGCTTCCAACTAGTATTAACTATAGCATGATTGAGTTTCTCTCTTATAAAATTTCACCCATCCTTATTATTTGCCTAAGTAAATTTAATGCCTTTGGACTCTACCTCACCATATCTCCCTCAAACAAGAATTTTTGAAAATTTTCCAGATCTTTACACCTCTGTTCTCTACCTCCCTCTTTATCACTATAGAATAGGAGGTCATTAAAATCACCAATAATTAGCCATGGAGTAGTAGAAGGGGGATGAAGATGACTCAGAGCTTTACACCATGCTCCTCTGTGCTTTTTTGTAGTGGCCCATAAACAAAGGATATGTTGCCTACAATTTGACCAACCCCTTGTATAACTAAAATATGGATTAGATTCTTATTCAAAATTTCAACTGAAAAAGAAATCCCCTCTGTCCACCATAGCGACAACCCATCGAATAGGCTTCTAGGATCAACTTGAATAGCATTTTCATGCCTCAATCTCCTTCTAATTCTTTCAATTTCATCCTTTTTCATTCAGGTTTTAGATAAAAATACAAACAGCGGCTTATGCTTCTTGCAGAGGTGCCTTAAATTTTGAATTGTCAGGGTGACCCCCAACCCCTAATAATTCCATCTAGGCAACTCATTGTTCACCAGTGGCTATGGATGGCTAGCCAACATGCCTTCCTTTAGAAGAAACCATCTCGTCTTCCACTTTTGGATTTGCATTTTCCATTAATTTCCCTCCATCCTTAATTCTTGACTTAGATGGAGATACTAGAAGGGATTTTTGTTTTGGGCAATTTGCCTTTGAAAAGTTGAGCTTTCTTCTTCTTCGTAGCCTCAGTCCTTCCTCATTTCCCTCACTAGTCCTGATCTTAAACTTAATCACTTCTGCTATACAAGCTCTGAGTTTTTTTTGCTTCAAAATGCTCATATGATTTCTTTGGTGAATCCTCATTGTTGATCTTCTGCCATTTTTCACTTGGTGATTGGAAATCTTTGCCCATTCCTGTTTTCAAATTTACTCCTTCCAATCTTCCTGTAATTTCTTTAATAATGACACAGTTAAATCTTGGGTTTAATGTGGCTAGTTTCTGATTCCTTATGGATTTACCCAAGTATAATTACCTTCTCCTTAGGTTGGCCTACTTACAATAATAAATCCCAAGAAAATTGGCCCCATTTGGTTTAAGCTACCATAGGGAAATTTATGTTTAGGTCTAAATGAGAAGAAATGTTCTCTAGGTCCAATAAGTAGCTTCTGTCCAAAGAATTCCCTATCTTAACTATTCCTGTATTTTCCAAAGGTAGGCTAACTGAGGCACAAGAAATAAATTCCGCATATTCATTTATCTAGTAATTATTAAGAGAGGGCTCCACTAAGATTTTGCTTAGATTCTCATGTGATTGACTATTTACAGAGAAATTTGAGGCATTTCCATCACATGTGCATTAGTACTTCTCACCATTAAATCATTACGAATTTCCAAGGAATTCCTTATTCCTCGAGAATAGGGAGGCAAAAAGTTTTATGAAGTCCTTCGATCACCGAAATCAGCTCTGGTCATGCATCATGATGGTTCATGATCATTCCACCTGTTCAGACCTTCCACTGTGATAATTCTTGCTATATTCCTTAATAGTATCTCAGTTGGGAAGGTTCTTTTAATGAGAATTGAATCTCCTTAACATAGAAATCATCTTCATGGCCAGCAAAACCACAATTGTAGCAGAAGTTCCTAAACTATTGATACTTCAAGGAAACCCAAATATTAGACATTTTAGGTTAATAAACCCAGAAACCTAGCAAGAAAGGCTTGTTTATATCAACTTCAACATGAACTCTCATGAATTTTGTTGTTATATTTCGATTGTGCATTAGTTCTTCATAAGCTTTTGCTCTTCCTACTTTTGCACCCAGCCTTAGAATGGTCCCATCTTCCATACCATCCAATGGGGGCCATGAAATTGCACCTAAAATTCACACATCTCAATGCTTACTTCCTCTAATAATTCCTTAGGTTACCATGGCTTGAGGATGAGTAAATTAAGCTGAATCATTCAAGGACTATCCCTTAGAACTCTAAGCATATTAGTTTCTTCATCAAAAGTGAATAGAAAAAGATTATCTCCCTCATCACAAACACAAAAAATGAGCACTATTTAAACCCAGGCTCTCTCAAACAGATTGAGAATTTATAAGATTTAGTTAAGAATATTTTTCCCCATATCTTATACTTTGCAGGATGCTACCCAATTGCTTTGTCATTTTCTAGTTTAGAAGAACCAGAGTATTTATTTCTTCCTCCATCCTTCTAAGAAACTATATTCCAAGAACAATAGTTCAATCCTACTTGAAATAAAGGACGGAATGAGAAGACTTGAGGGAAGAAGTTGGAAAAGATTTTGGATGAGAAGAGGTTAGCAACTCATACTATAGATGAGGGTTTCAACTCACATGCAGAGAGGGTTTGTGAAAGTGAATCTATTTGTTGCTTGCAGTTTCATTGATATTGACTTAATTGATTATGAGGAAGTTGGGCTAATTAATTTTTTAGGAAGTCCGAACACAATTGAGGACAAAAAAGAAAAACAAAAGAATTAAAGAACAACATGAGCACTAGGTCCCACATGAAGAGCATAAGTTGGACATGTTGCGGAAATCAATAAAATATACAATACACTTGGTAGCAAAACAATTCATATGCACAAAACCTAAGCCACTACTATCACACCATAATTTAGGCACATATTCCCATGTTTTAGACTTTATGCAAGTTTATTTAAGCATGGTTAGAAGTTTGAATCAAATAAAATCTAAAAACAAAATTTTCAATAATTCTAGTACTGTTCATTTGGTAAATTCTATTTTATTCATTGAATTTTGAAAATTCATAACTAATTTTATAAAAATTGTATTGAAATGATTCAAGTTTTTAAAAATAGCTAAAAATATTCCCAACATGGGAAAAATATGCAATAGAATAATTATTAGGCCAATTCATACATTTTATTTTTTCAAAAATCATTGTAGATTTGGCCATTTTTAATTTCCTAGGAATTTTTTCTTAGTTTTAAAAATGCATATCTCACACCACCCTAAGCCAATTCATGAATTCTTTATGTCATGGGAAAGTCCTGTATGACTACTTCCTAGAAATATGTTTTTTCTATATTTATTCAGTTTGTACAAGGTATGATATTAACTTAAACTATTAAGAGTTAGAACACTACTTCTACTAGAATAGTTTTAGGAGAAATTACATAATTATTTCTTTGTAGTTCAAAATGCCTTCAAACTAGTGACATTTGTTTCCTAAAAGTTAGAGCTTTCCATAAATGTACATTACTGAATTTTTGGAATTATACATAATTTTATAATGCCTTTTGAAAAAAACAAAACCAATATCTTTAGTGGAAATTCCAATTTTCCTAACACTATCAAGTTCTAAACCCTAAATTAAAAATTCATTAAAAATTGCACATTTATCCAATTTAAGTGTTTTTTATCATCTTTTAAAGCTTATTTTGAGTAATTTCAAAGCATATATAACACTCTTACCAATTGTTCTATTTCAAACTAGGTATCCCTATCTCCACTACTATTGGTCATCTTGGACAAAACTAAGTATCCTTTAGCAAGATTAATTGCACATGCCTACTATATTATCAAAAATGTTCCAAATCCATACATAATATAATAAGGGAGCTTAAAGGAATATAAACATGTATAATTGCATAATTCCATCTTATATGGAACATGATATATATTTTTTCAACTTAATATTATAACTTGCAAAATCAAATAATTCTCCACCATTTTCTTCATTTCCCTTGCATTTGTTTGAACATTTCCATGTCCTTGCCCTAGTATAGTTAACATTTGGAAAGAAATAAGATTCAAATATTCTCAGTAGTTACACCCAATTATACAAGCATATTATCATAGCATCTCATAAAATCATCAATGATAATCATAAAATCATATTATGCTATACAATTTCATAAAAATTTTGGCATGGTAACACTATAGAAAATAAACATCTAAATGTCATAAAATCCTTTAATCAACCAGCTAACAATGAAAAACATTCACAAAGCATTCAATCAAATATATGACATAGTTATAAAGTCATGAAAATAAAGTATGATAACATTGAACATAATAGAGTAGTAAACTACCTTATGGCTTTCCTTTGATTCCCAAACTTTGCACACCATTTCTTTGATCTCCTAACACTTCTTGAAATCCTATAACATCATAAAATAAGGTTTTAAGTCACTGATTACATGATTTCCTTCCTAAAGTACTTACTTTAACTCTAATTTTTATTTTATTTTCCTTTTACATTTTCTTGTACAACATAATTGTTCTAACCTATTTTAGACCAAAGAAATCCATTTTTAAGGTCAAAATCATAAAATTCCATTCCTACACCAAAGCCTAATCTAACAAAAAATGGCATAAAAATAGGGGAAAAGATTTGCTTCTCTAAACATTAAACAACTTGTACATCCTTACTTCTTAGGCCATTTTAAAGCTTTTCTATGGATTAATTTCATCATAGCTCAACTTTCTCTTTCTAGGGTCATCATGGCTGAATCTTAAAGTGAGAAAAAAGATGAAAATATTCCATGGAAATACTCTCAAACACTTAAATAAACATGCTAGAGGTCATAAGACATTACCTTAAACATTTGTGCTTGATATTTTGACTCTTGCTTCCTCTTTTTCCTCCTTTGAAAATTTTGCTCTCTCTCTCTCACTCCTGAGCTTTGTTTTAGACGTGTTTTGCAGCTGAAAATGGAGTCCAAATGTCTTAACTAAGGTTTAATAGGAAAGATATCAAATAAGGATTAAATCATGATTAATTTTCATTAAACTTATGTTACTTTTCTATTGAAGCTTTTCATATAATTATCTTGGTGTCCCATGGCCTCATTTAGATGTGTTTTTCCTTATTCTTGACCAAAAATTGCTTTAATAATTTTTATAGATCAATATATCCTAACTGATTAGATTTATCGATACCGATTGAATTTTTTTTTACTGAAATTGTCATTACATTGGTATAGAATTATACAAAAATTATTTTCAGACTAAAATATTATCTTGACCCAAAATATATTTCAGCAAGGTCCAATCACTGTCCTTGAATCAGTACTACATTTTTCTACAGTTCAAAATAATAACCTTTATCGGGTAAAATATTAATAATAAAGCTTTAATGCCTAATAAATATTATATTGATCTCATTAAATTCTAAATATTATTCTATCGGGCTTAACCTATTAAGAACTTTATTTTGACTATAATTTTTTATATTTACAAAAATATCCTTAACTCAAGACAAAATTATAATTTTCAATTCTGATTTTTGTCTTAATTTTGCCCGAAGAACTAAATTGAAAGAAAATTCCTTCTTTTAAGAACTAACTTGTATAGAATTTATATTTCTTGTGCCAAAATTATTATTTTCTCATTTTCCGGTATAACCAGATAAATAAGCATTTTGCCCTTTTCTATTTCTTTCTATGTTTTTTCATTTTTACTGTTTCTTTATATATTTTATGATATCAACAATTTTCTCTTAGGGCTGAAATGTAATTTTTCACATTTTATTTTTAACTAAGAAATGACCTTTTTGCCCCTAAGTCGGGTCAAAAAGTAATTACCAATTCTTTTAGGCACTTTCTTGTAATCCTAAAGATTATTTTTTTAATTATTTCTTTTCACACTATTCACATTAACTTTCAAATTATTCTATCTCTTAACTTAAACCTCCCGATAACATAATATTTATATCATTATATTCAACTCGAGATGAGTTTTCATTCAAGTAGTATATTACATATTTTTTTAGATAAGTTTTGGAATTGATTTTTTATAAGTTTCTGAGCAAGAATTAAAATTAATGTCAATATGAGAAATTAATGCCATCTAAGAATCAAGCTATAACTTCTTTATTTTACTTTCTTTCTTATCTTTTTATACATTTTATGATATTTCATAAAAATAGGATATTACAATCATAGATTAACTAATGTAGATTGTGGTTTTACTCTCCATTTTATGATAAATAGATGATTTAAACATAATTTAAATCAATTGAAATTGATAAAAATCAAACCAAACCAAGGTTTCAAATAAAGAAAAATAAATCTGTGGTGTGGTTTGATTCCATTCGTTTGTATACCCTTTTCCGAGAATACTGGACGGACGGTTCAAACCATATTTTTATACACGCTTTTGCAGGAATACCAAAGGGACGGGAAACGTGAATATTTTATTTATGACCGGTCAGGATTGAATGCAAATCAACAGCCAGGATTAAGCATCTTGAAACGACACAGGTTTTGGGAGATGCGCAGCGTGCTCATCCCCCAAAGAAGTGTAGGGGATTCAGACCCAACGAACCCGATGAGCTGGACATTCTTGTACTTTCACAAAGCGACACACTCCTCAGTCACTCGCGCGTTCCTGTCATTAGTCAGAGACGCTAACCTTAACGCGAAAACCTGCTCTTCCGGCGCTGGCGTTGGTGTTGCAATTTCCGTTTCATAAGTTGAGTTTATGCTCAATTGATTAGTTAATGCATTTGTCCATTCCTCTTCTAAATTTCGGCATGGATTCACCAAAAAAGGACAATACTTTTCTCGAGCGAAATTTTGACGAGATAAACTCTAACGTCGACACACATGATTCTCCTGTTCAAGCATCGTTGTCTTCCGTGGAACCCCAGCACATTGACCCTAGAAAGTATTGTTCTTTTTCCCTCCCTCTCTCCCTCTCTCTCTCTCTTTTTTTTACTTTTTAAATTTCAAAATTTGGTTTTTAGTGATGCTTTATGGGTTTTGCTGTAGGTATCAATCAGAAGTCTTTGAAGTAGCAAGAGGAAAAAACACAATAGCAGTGTTGGATACAGGTTCTGGTAAAACCTTGATCGCTGTCATGCTCATAAAAGAAGTTGGCCAATCTATCAAGTCTAGTGGCGTTAAAAAATTGATTATTTTCTTAGCTCCCACCGTTCATCTTGTCAATCAGGTAGGTTCAAAACTTAGACTTTTCTTCCTTTTGCTATTGCTTCCTTTTAGTTTGTTTCTTTCAAACTTGGTATATTCCACTATCCACATTTAACTTCTCAAATTTCAGACTGGTCTTAAGGACTAAAGAGAAAGGAAGGTTGGTTCAATGGCAGGTTATAAATTATTTTGTCTTGTGCTTTCAATTTGCAGCAATTTAAGATGATTAAACATCTGACAAATCTTGAAGTTGAAGAATACTATGGGGCTAAAGGAGTTGATTCATGGAATTTAGAGAGCTGGGAGAAGGAGATCAATGATCATGATGTAGGTTTTCTTGTTGATCTGCTAATGCTATCTCACAGTTGTCGCTAGAAAGTTTTATGCCTTTGTTTTCACTGATTTCTACAGTACTTGACAGTTTCTGAAAGTGATGGCATTAGCTCCAGACCTGATTAAACATATTCTATATTTCTTATGTATTTTAATTGATAAATCTTGTCGTGAGAGATGAAAAAACCTGCAATCAAATCTTCGTAAAACTTGGAGTCCTTTTCATTCCCTTTGTCTCCATAACTTATTTATAATTTAGCCTAATTCAGTCTAGGTGCTTCACAGATGAATGTATACCATTGCTTTTCTACCTATGGAGTATGGATAATCATTTAACTTTCATGGTGGTTGTCAGAATTTTTTTTTTCACTTTTGTTTAATTAGTTTTTAATTACTAGATATATTAACATAGCGCCATTCTTAGTTGATGATTATTCTGTTAATTTCATTTGAAATTTTAGCCTCTCCATACTGGCGTGTATAATAAAATTAAAATACTTCAATGCAGGAACATACTAACTTCTTAGTGTAGAAAATTTTGAGCACAAAATTTGCAGCTTTGGCAAAGATTCTCAATACTTAATTACTTTATAAATTTAGAAAAGATTCCAAATTTAAGTAACAAGAGTATATTGAAAGAAGCTATTTTCTTGTGATAAAATAGGAGTTAAAGGTATATCAAGGGAAACTGTTATCACTTAATATAACAAACGGTGTGAATTAACAAAAGAGTAATTGCGGCAAGCAAGCACCCATGTCTTAAATTTTTCCAGCATGTTTCCTTTATTTTAATTCTGTTGTTAATGTACTAATCTATAAGTGCAGAAATTTTCCAGTTTTGGCTCTATAGTGAGTTTCTTAATAAGCTTCTGGATTTTTCGTTAAACTCACCTTAGACTGACTAGCTGTTCTGGATGTAGTGCTTTCCTGATTCACTGGATATTCCTATAAATAACGCTTCTTTATATGAACTCATCTCTAATGAACACTCGAAGTAGTATTGTTAACTTAGTTCTGTGGTGAAAGAATTATGCCATCTTTCTGCTTTATAGGTACTGATTATGACCCCCCAGATTCTCTTGGATGCCCTGAGAAAGGCATTCCTCAGTATAGAAACAGCATGCTTGATAATTATTGATGAGTGTCACCGAGCAACTGGCAATCATCCCTACGCAAAAATAATGAAGGTGAGTGCAAGGGATTTCTTTTATATTCCTTACACTTTATCATTCATGTGTTTTTCTTCTTTACTAGCTATATTTTTTGCATTTGAATGAGAAAAGATTTACAGTATAATTGTTTTCTTGTAATGGTGAAGGAATTCTATTACAAAGCTAATGAGAAGCCCAAAATCTTTGGGATGACAGCTTCGCCGGTAATTAAAAAAGGTAGGTGTTTCATGAGCTCAACTGTTACAATTAAATTAAAGAAATTAGTAAATGCATACTATGTTTTACTTTATTCTAGGTGTTTCCTCTACTATGGATTGCAAGGGTCAGATATTAGAACTTGAAAATATCTTGGACTCCAAGGTATTAGTAAATTTCATGTATTGAATGTATCTAAACTTTATTTTTTCCTTAAATTTCAATGTAACTTCTATGCTTCTGCAGATATATACAATTGAAGATAGAACAGAGATAGATGTTTGTATCCCTTCTGCACAAGAGGGTTGTAGATTCTATGATCAAGCACAATTTCCTGCTATGTGTTTGAAACCAAAGATTGAAGCCTTGTGGTCTGAGGTAGTTCTACATCATGTTCTAAATATATGTTGATTTGCAAAAATGCACCTTCATGCCCCGTTTACATAACCATCTTATTCTTCTAAGAAAGGATACTGGCTGAAGTTTATCTGTTTTGACAGTCTGATGCCTTGTTGTCAGAATTTCAAAGGTCATTGCAAAGTAACTATGAAGATTTGAATGATAAATTTAGGGCCCAGCATAAGCGGATGTTCAATGAACTTACCAAAACCTTGTATTGCCTTGAAGATCTTGGACTCCTGTGTGCTTACGAGGTATCCATCTTACTCTTAGACAAAGTGGAAAATCATTGTGCCTAAAAGAAAAAGAAAATGGAAAATTGATGTCTTTTTTATCTTTGTAATGGAATATTCACAGCAGCCATAATTTTTTAATGATGTGACTAACACAAGATTTTTTACTTCTTGAAAACTGGTGTTTTAATCTATTTTGGGATAAATAATGTTGTCTTAATATGTGAATTCTTGTGAATAACATCAAAGATTTCATCTCTATCCTACATAAATTCTTTTGGCCCTTATGTATGTGTGGCTTTTTTTTTTTTTTAATGAATCCGTTTGATCACTGATTCTCTTCTGTTAGGGTAATGATTCCCAAATGTGAAATAAATTTATATAATTGCATGCATATGTAAATGTGGAAAATTATTAGATTCCTTCATTTTTACATTTTCTTGTATTGTGGAAATATAAGATGTGATAATGTTCCTACAGGCTGTCAAAACGTCTCTTGAGAATTTCCCCAACGTAGAGAAAGAGCATGAAGTCTACCAAAAAGGTTCTCTGCATTGCAAACATTTCCTTGAAAATGTGATGCAAATAATTGGGGAATCTCTCCCTCTGGGTAGGCATTTTGGAAGATTTCATTTATTTGTTTTGCCCTTTGTGCTTTTTAGTCTACTTTCATTTTTGATATCGTAAGTATCATACAGGGGATAAATTCTACTCCCTCCGGTCCCATTTATAAGGGGAAAAAACTATTTCACGGATATTAAGAAGAGTAGTTTTAGTTAGTTAAAATTAATTAAGTTATCTCATATTTTAAATTTTTTCCAAAATTACCCCTATTTAATTTAATACTAATTTGAATCACTAGTGTATTTAATCTCTCTCTCACATAATTAATGAATATTAATTTTTGGAAAAAAAAAATTTAATGCACTGTTAACTCATTTTTTTCCTTATATTTTGGACTACTAAAAGGAAGAAAGTTTCCCTCATAAATATGACTGGAGGGAGTATTTAGTTATAAATCTTGATGTTTTTATATTTAGGCTGGTTTTACACTAATTATGATATTTACAGTCCTCTATGGAGAACATTTGAGATTTGTAGTATATTGTCAATGTAATGCTTTAAGTTGCTTTACCTCTTCATTTATTATACTGTCATTTAGGGTACTCAGCAGCATCAATCGTATTTTCCTCTTTGGTCCTTTTTGGGGATAAATTTATTTCTGAAGCCTATTGCACACATTCTATATATATCCACTTTCTGTTCTTTGATAGTAAAAAAATCAATCTGAAAAAGGAATAATGCTATTTATAAGTATATATATCCCCAGGGGGCGGGGGGGTTGCGGATGTATGCGCAAGTTATTTTAATTAAGGATTTTTTTGGTTATTTTTGGATAACATTTTTATTCATTTATGATTAGCTTGAATGTTTTGTGATAGAGTTATCCTATTTTGATTAGGGTGAGATTAATTTAAATATTCTTTTTGGATAGACATTTTCCTAAGATTAGTTTGATATTTTATTTAGCTAGTTTCTTGAGAACTTGGGCCTCTCTCTTTTATTGTTTATAAATGTAATATTATTTTCATTCAATAAAGATAGGTTCAGAGGATTATTAAACTCTGAATTCAATTGATTGTTTGGAAGCATGGCTTCCCATTTTGCTGTCATAAACAGCAAGAAGGAAGTCACACTCCCCATTATTATGTTATCCCGAATTCTTTTGAAAAGTCTGGACTTCATCCTTTGTTCCACATGCTGCCTTGTGGAGCTATTTTACATGTCATGCTCTGGTGTGTGTCACTTTGTCTTCTGGTGCTGGTGGCTCAGATCTTGTTGAGTGAGCCATCTCCATTGGTCTGTGTTTTCTATTTGTCCTTCTTGAGACCATAGAGAAAGAAACCCAACTTGAGATAATTTTCTCAAGTCCTCATGGTGCATTATAGCATTGAACCCATCTGAAGCTTAAAAAAAAATCAGACATTGCTGATTAGTGTTAAACAAAATTCATTTGTTAGTAAAGCATACAGAAATAGGGAAAATTAATCATTTGATTTTTGTAGTTTACCTCAATTTTCCAACCCTGTAGTTTAAAAGTTTTCAAATCCATCCCTGTAGTTTGAAAAGTTTATAAGGTCAATCCCCTTCCTATTTTACTGTTAAAGTGTAAGTGCCTTATGTGCATGTGTGGCATAAGCAGTACTTTGTTTTTTGGACCAGCATAAATGGTGCTAGTTACCTGCTGAGGTGTTGTTCATAGAGTATGGGTTGTTGAGATAACCGAACATAGAAATTAATTCATCATCCAATGTAAATATGCACTGTTGTTAATGAATTATATATACAATATTCACATAAGCATATGAACACCAAGTTGATGCCTGCATTAAAGGTGATCTTTTAGTTTAAATGTTATAAGTTAGGTAGTTTGTTTCTTTTTTGTTTGTTTTGTTCTTTGCCATAGTCAAATGCTATAGTTAATCGTGCAAGATCAAGTATTCAACTCAAATAGTCAATGACTTCCCTCTTTCAGCTACACAAGCACCCACAATCTTATGACTTCCAAGTCATGCCTAAAATGATTCGTTTGCTTCTTTTTATCTTTTTTTTTTGGGTTTGTTTTGAGGGTGTGTATGTGGTTGGTGGGTAACAACAATCTGACCAGTCATATATTTTGTGTATGACATTATAGAAAATAAAGAATTATAACACTGATAGTATTAGCATTTTATATATAGAGCCTTATCTAAATACAGTACTATACAAGTTCCATCCACCGCAAGGTTCTTTGTTGGAGCCTGATCATATATGCATTTGGTATATGATGATGGGTATTATGAGTATTGTCATTTACATTTTTGAACAAATTAAACACCTTTTGTTGTGACTCATGAAAGATCAAATTTTCATTAAAATATTCTATGGAGGTGACTCAATTACCATAGGGAAGAGAACTCATATTACTGGGGCATGTCATCATCAGTTTGCTTTTGACCAGATTTTTTCAATTGATTCACGTATTTAAGCATGATACAACACTCAAACCCACAGGCTTCTGTTCTCTCACATTGACCATATTTGGTTGTTGAGAACATGTTTGAAGTGGGTTCAAATTGTTGCAATTCCCAAGAGTTTCTCAGTTGAAGCTTTTGTGAAGGTCATAGACGAAAAATGGTGCCCAACCCACGTGGATCTTGGTCACCAGAATCTTTACTAGGCTGGTGCTTTTAGATCCGGTAGAAGCTTGTGTGGTGACAATGCCATTGTTTTTCTAGCAAAGGAAAGGTGGTAGAGGAAATGAGAAGTAAGGAAGAGAGTAGCATGGTTCAGTTGATGACGTGTAATGCTGATGCATTCATGGGTATTTTCTCGTGTTAGCCACGTAAGCAATTTGTTAGGCATATCAGCAACTTTTGGATGGGGTTAGTTTATGGGGACAATGTAGGGAGTAAAACTTTAATTTTGATACGTTAGAGGGACTAACTCTGAAATGTTTTAAAAGTATAAGGAGTAATTTAAAAAAAAAAAAGAAATTTTGAACTATAGGGACCGTAATAAAAATTAGAGGTAAACTATAAGGACGCACTTTTTCCCAAAAAAAAAAAATAGTTGTTAGTGGTTAGTGTAAAACCATATGTTGGTGGTTATCATTGAAAAAGCCATCTAATAGTTGTTAGTGTAAAACCATATGTCGATGGTTAACATTAAAAAAGCCATCCATCAGTGGTTAGCATAAAACCATATGTTGGTGGTTAGCTTAAAAACAATTATTTGTTTGTGGTTAGCTTGAACCATGTGATTAATGTTAAGAAAGACCATGCATAAGTGGTTAATGTAAACAACATCAACTACAATATTCTTGTCCCACTAATTGTTCAAGTGAGATTGATTACCTGGATCACATAGCGTGATTGGGCTCTATTAAAAACTATCTTTTTAAATATATCATTTAACAAGAGATCCCACCTTATAAATTACCTAAGTGTTTTTTGGTTCTGTCTCCCTCTATACCTTTTTATTTTATAGGGCTAATAGGGCTAAAAAGTAGCTGATAAACTCTTCTCATTAGCTCCTCTAGTTCTCTTTCTACATGTCTAAACTATCTTAATAGATTTTATACAATTTTCTCCTCAATAGGTGCTACACTAATTTTTTCTTCTATGTAATTATTTTGTATCTTGTCTATTCTTGTTTGCTCACACATCCATCTTAACATTCTTATTTCTACTAGCCCTTATGCTTTTGTTGTCCCTTCAAGGTCCAACATTTACTACTATATGGCATCATTGATCTTATAACAATTCAATAAAACTTCCTTTAAGCTTGGTTGGTATTTTGTTATCACAAATAACTCTTGAAACTTTTCTTTACTTTAACCACATAGCTTGTATCCTATGTACGAGATCTCCATCAATTTAATTGTCACTTTGTAATATTAATCCTAGAAATCTAAACTTTGACACTTGTAGTATGGTTTGTTCTATAATTTTTGCCTTCAATTAATTTCTAACTATCCTCTTGTTAAGTGTGTGGAGCATCTATTCCGTCTTATTTCTATTTAAGCGGAAACTCTTTGACTCCAGCGCCCTTCTTCATATCTCAAGTTTAGAGTTGACCTCTTCATTTATTTCCTCAATTAAGATAATATCATCTGTGAAAGTGTGCATTTAGACTTTTCCTCTCATATATGCTCAGTTAAAATGTCCAAAACCGTATGTTAATTGTTAGCCAAAAAATCAAGATCTATCTTACAAATAGGCTGAAGAGACAATTCCCAAAATCAATACTTTTGCTACCAAGTGAGTGGAAGAAGACGACGAAGAGTTTGAAATCAAAACAAAAATGTCATGCATAAATTGAGAACAAAAATGCCAAGAATGAAGAAAGAGTGGCAATGGTAGAAGAAGTGTATGTTTGGGGTGGCTTATTGCCCCAAAAAGCACGTCTCAAAAGTGCTTATTACCCCAAAAAGTAGAAGCTAAAATTTTTAGCTTTTTTTGGGGGGGCAAAAAGCACTTTTTTGGGGGCAAAAAGTCCTTTTAAATGAAAAGCACTTTTAAGTGTTTTTGAGAAGTGATACCAAACATGCATGAGAGCTCCAAACTGGAGGACCCAACTTGAGAGGGACTTGAGAGGAATTATTGGAAATTAAAGATTATTTTAGTTATTTTTGGATATCATTCTTATCTATTTACGATTAGCTTAAGTATTTTGTTTTAATTAGGACAGAGTTATCCTATTTTGATTATGTTGTACTGGGCTGAAATTTACCCTAAAAATCCACTTAAAGAGAATTGATCTTTATCTAATTTAATTGTTGTATTTTCGTTATTATTCTAGCTGTATTATCTATTTTTATCTTTGATTCTGTAATTCCTTGATTCTTGGCTAATTGTGGGGAGTAGTAACTGATGTGTAGTTAAACCCACATATCCTTATATATGCTTTCTATCAATTCATGAATAATACATTGAGAATTCTGCCCGAGGTTTATCTTTATGGTATCAGAGCTGCTCATGCACCCTAGGCAAGTTCTGTTTCAGATAGGTGCCTACAGCACCAGCATAGAGAACCGTAACTTTGGGTTGGATGGCTAGACACCACAAGAGAAAAACAGTTCAAGCACCACATGCAAACTGGAATGGGGAGTAGTGGGGCACAGACCTTGGTTCCATCTGCTGTGAGTAGTGCACCAGAAAGCTTTCCACTTGTTCTGGTCGTTCACAAATAGACTAGAAATAATTATCTGCAGTGGTTTAGAAATGTGCTAATGGTTATTAGAGGCAAGGGAAGGAGAAGTATTTGATGGTAGACGTTTCAGGTGCTGCAGATTCCAATCATGAAACTTTGATGGCAAAGAATAACATGTAATGACTTGGCTGGTCAATTCCATGACTCCAGAAATCAGTGAAAATTATTTGTTGGCAGTTACAACTAGACAGATTGGGAAGTCAGCAAAGAGAATCTATGCTGTCGGAGAAAATTTTGATGCTATATTTCAAATAAAGCAAATCCTGAAGGATCTTAGACAAGGGTGGAAGTCTACTACCTTGTATTATAATTCTTTTATGAAACTCTAGCAACAAATTTACCTCTATGAGGTACATCAATGGAAATGCCATGAGGATGAGGCCTATTAAAAGCAGATTGTGGGGAGAGAACACACGGACAAGTTTCTAGTTGATCTTAATGATAATTTAGAAGATATTAGATAGAGGGAGGATTATGATAATATGGCCAATCCATCACCTAAGGATGCTTTAAATATGGTAAAATGGGTAGAAAGTAGAAAGGAATTACTTCAACTCCCAAAATTGTTGTTTAGAATTCAGGCGCTTTAGCTATGGTGTTACAGGGCAATCAACAAGCTGGAAAGAAACCAGTCAAGTGGTGTGATCATTGCAATCGAAGTGGTCACACCCGTGAGGTATGCTGGAAGCTCTATGGCAAATCATCCAACATCAAACCTCGCTCTAGGGGTGAGAGGAAAGGATTTGTGGTGAGTGTAGATGATGAGGTGCAAACCTTGAAGTAGGAAGTACAAGTGCTCAAACAGCAGCTCAACAAACAGGAGCCTCAGTGCTCACAAGTTACAAGTGAGAAATCAATTCCCTCCATGACCTTAGCACAAGCAGGTACTACTTTGATCACAACCTTTAGATGTGTGGTGAAATATGAGCATATCTGGAGTATTGATTCAGGAGCCACGGACCATATCTTAGGGTATAGAGAATTATTGATTTCCAGACTAGCTGTGAACACACTAGTGTCGAAGTAGCGAATGGTGCATACGCAAAAATGTGTGGTGTTGGTATTGGTACTGTGAGAATTGCTGCACAAATCATACTAAAAAAATGTGTTATATGTACCTGAGATAAAGTGTAATTTGGTTTCAGTTAAAAGGGCTGTGATGCAGCTAGAATGTAGTGTGAATTTTTCTGCCGAATATTTTGTTTTGAAGGATTTGGCCTTGGAGAAGAAGATTGGCAGTGCTAAGGAATGGGAAGGTCTCTATTATCTAGGAGGAACTTGTGAAGGTGAAGAAAGAGTATTTTGAATGATGATGTAATAATGTGGTACAATAGGTTAGGCCACCCCGGTTATATGCAATATCTTTTTCCTAAACTTAGGAATAAAGATGTTTCTTATCTTCAATGTGAAATTTGTCTTTTAGCTAGACGTACCTGACAAAGTTATATTCCATTACATTATAAACCAACTCATCCCTTCGCACTTGTTCATAGTGACATATGGGGTCCTTCTAGGGTTGATAACTTAACTAAGCCCAGGTGGTTTGTCACCTTCTAGATTGACTTGGGTTTTTCTCATGAAGGCTAACTTAGAAGTTTTTTAAGAAATTTCATAGATTTGTCCAAAACCAATTTCAGACTTCCATTAAGATTCTTGGGAGTGATAATGGTGGAGAATGTTTTAGCTCTAACTTTCAGAGTAATCTTGACAGTTATGGTATTTATCACCAAACTTCATGTGTTAACACCCCTTAAAAAAATGGGGTAGCCAAGAGGAAAAAAAGGACACTTACTCGAGGTTGCTAGAGCTATCATGATCACCCATAATGTGCCAAATATTTCTGGGGATATGCCACCCTAACCTCAGCCTATCTTATCAATAGAATGCCATCAAAAGTGTTGAAATACCAAATGCTTGTGCAAAAATTCTGAGTACTATCCTAATTCAAATCTCATTTCTTCCCTACCACAAAAAAGTTTTTGGGTGTGTTGCCTTTGTTTACCATAATTCTGGGAAACTTGAGCCAAGAGCTGAGAAGTGTATATTCCTTGGCTATGCTCCCAACCAAAAGAGGTATAAGTGCTATTCTCCTACCACTTGAAAAGTGTATATCTCAATGGATGTCAAATTTCTGGAAATCCCAAATTACCCATTCTGGGGGAGGGAAATAGTAGTGAATGGTTAATTTGTAATGATTCTGAACCTGATCCTGCTGATTTAGCTCCTGGTCAATTGACTTATACACCTGTGCCAGTCAATTCTGAATGTCAGCTGTCACATGAACTAGCTTCTGCACCTTTTTCACATGATACAAGCCTGTTAACTCTCATACCAGTTCTGTATTGTCCAGAAATGACCCTTTCCAGTGACCAAACCATCCAAAACAGACCTATTTCTGAACCTACCAGCCCTGTTTCTGAACCTACCAGTCCTACTCATGACACTTCAGAACCTGTAATTGTGCTTGAAACTGAAACAGGGGGTGAATGTCTAGCCGGGAAGGAAATATAGACTTATGCCAGAAGGAATGGAGGCTGCAATGTGCAAGAGATTGAAGAAAGAGGCAATCCCATTCCTGGGCAAAGTCAAGAATTTGCTGTGGAGACAAATTCTAAAGATCTCCATTGGCCAATTGCATTTAGAAAGGGCAGGAGGACATGTACTCAACATCCCATCAGTAAGTATATTACCTATGAGAACTTATCATCAAATTTGAAGGCATTGTTGCTAGTGTGTCTGAAGAAGAAACACCTTCTAGTTTTCAAGGAGCTATTGTTGATCCTAAGTGGAAGTAGGCTATAGATGAAGAACTAAAAGCCTTGATGAAAAATTGAACCTGGGAACATGCTGAACTTCCTAAAGGAAAGACTATTGTGGGTTGTAAGTGGGTATTCACCATTAAGTACAATCCAGATTGGAGCATCAGTGGATACGATGCAAGGTTAGTTGCAGAGAGTTTCACTCAAACCCGTGGTATTGATTATCAGGAAACTTTTGCTCTAGTGGCCAAACTTAACACCATCAAAATTCTCGTTATTGGCTGCCAATTTAGATTGGCCATTATATCAGCTAGATGTAAAAAATGCCTTCTTCAATGGAGACTTGGAGGAAGAGGTGTATACGGAAATTCCTCAAGGCTTGAAGAATGTGGAACATGGCACTAAGGTATGTAAAAGCCATAAGTCTTTGTATGGCTTGAAACAATCACCTAGGGCTTGGTTTGAAAGATTTACTTGTGTGGTTAAGAAACTTGGATACACACAAAGTCAGGCTGATCATACTCTTTTCATTAGATATAGTAATGGAAAGAAAACTATTCTTATAGTTTATGTTGATGACATAGTAGTTACAGGTGATGATTATGAAGAAATTTCAAGGTTAAAAGGGTGTCTAGCTACTGAATTTGAAGTAAAGAACCTAGAAAATCTTAAATAGTTACTAGGAATGGAGGTGGCCAGGTCTAGCAAAGGGATAAGTGTGTCATAAAGGAAGTATACCCTTGATTTGCTAAAGCAAACAGGGATGCTGGGAGCAAAACCAGCAGATACACTTGTGGAAACAAATTTCAGCTTGGGATTAAGGCATGAAGGTACTCCAGCTGGCAAAATAAGGTACCAAAAGCTTGTAGGAAAACTCATTTACTTGTCACATACATGTTTAGATATAAGTTTTCTTGTGGGGGTTGTTAGCCAATTTATGAATAATCCTCAAGAAGAAAATGTGGTAGTTGTCTACAGGATTCTAAGATATTTGAAGATGACACAAGGGCAAGGCTTGTTATTTTCAAAAGGAAGGAATAAGGGAGTAGAAGTTTCCATTGATGCAGATTGGGCAAGTTTACAAGCTAATAGAAGATCCACTACAGGGTACTGTACCTTTGTTTGGGGCAACCTTGTAACGTGGAGAAGCGAGAAACAACCTGTTGGAGCTAGCAGCTCAGCTAAGGCAGAGTATAGAGCTCTTACTCTTGGGATGTGTGAAGGTATGTGCATTATACGGTTATTGAAGATGTGAAGGTATGTGCATTATACGACCATTGAAGGAACTTAATTTTGATGTTACCAAACTTATGGAGGTTTGGTGTTATAACATGGCCACTATTGGAGTAGCTAAGAATCCCATACATAATGATAAAACGAAGCATATAGAAATTGATCGGCACTTCATTAAGGAGAAAATTGATACTATAGTCATTGATCTTTTCTATATGTCTTCTCAGTTCCAAGTGGCAGATATCATGACAAAGGCTTTGGCAAGGTTGAAGTTTGAAGAATTGCGGGGTAAGCTAGGAATGATAAACATCTATTTTGCAGCTTGAGGGGGTGTGTTGTAATGGGCTGAAATTTACCCTAAAAGCCCACTTAAAGAGAATTGATCTTTATCTACTTTAATTGCTGTATTTTCGTTATTATTCCATATCTATTATCTGTTTTTATCTCTGATTCTGTAATCCCTCAATTCTTGGCTGATTGGGGTGAATAACTGACGTGTAGTTAAACCCACATATCCCTATATATGCTTTCTATCAGTTCATGAATATTACATAGAGAATTCTGCCCTAGGTTTATCTTCAGATTAGGATATGATTATTTTAAATATTTTGTTTGGATAGAGATCATCTCTTAATTACTTGAGAGTTTGGGGCCCTCTTTCTTTTATTTTCCATAAATGTAATGTTATTTTCATTTAATAAAAATAAGTTCAAAGGATTATTAATCCTTGAATTCCTATCATATGTATATATGAATGAATGAATTCATGGATGAACGAATGCATATCTATGTTTGTTGCATGACTACTATGGATTTTGTTTGACCAGTACATTTGTAACAGCCACATTGCCTGTATGATGCTGATATTTTCATTTTGTATATTTTGCTAAGGATGATATTTATTATTGACATTTTTATAATTATATCTCTGCAGCTGATAAAAGCCTTTTGGAGGTAGAATTTGATTATACAGGAGCGGTAAATTTGGGTTACATATCTCCAAAATTACATGAACTTATTCAAATCTTCCAATCTTTTGGGTACAAAACTATGGATAAACTGATTTTTTGCAATAAAGTTCCATTTCACTTTATGGTCTTTGTCTAATGAATATTTTTCTTTTGCAATAAAGTTGCATTTCACATTATGATAAATTGATCTTCACTCCTGTGTTTTTTCTTGCAGTGAATCTGGCCATGTGCTGTGCCTTATTTTTGTTGAGAGAATAGTCGCAGCTAAGGTGATTGAAAGGTTTGTAAAGAAAGTTTCTCAGTTATCTCATTTCACAGTTTCATATTTAACTGGAAGCAATACATCAAATGATTCCCTGGCACCAAAGAAGCAGAAGGAAACATTGAATATGTTTCGCTCTGGAAAGGTATTTAATCATTGCTTCATTCGAGTTAAATTGTCGCAATGTTGGTATTTTGAAATATTATTATAGATTGTTAGTTCTTTTTATTTAGGTCAATCTATTATTTACCACTGATGTAATTGAGGAAGGAATCCATGTCCCCAACTGCTCTTCTGTTATACGTTTTGATTTACCAAAAACAGTTCGTAGCTATGTCCAATCAAGGGGACGAGCTAGGCAGGCCAACTCTCATTTTATTGTGATGTTGGAAAGGTTAGGCATATATCATGATGACATCAATTCAGAACTTTTTGGAAGTTGGAGACTTCTTACTTTGAGAAATCTTCTAGAGTATATTCTCAATTGTGTATTATTCTATCAATTATATCTTTAGGGGAAACCTGAGGCAAAGAAATCAACTGTTTGACATAATCAGGAGTGAGCGTTTCATGACTGATGCATCTATTAATAGATGCCTTGATACTTTCTCTCTAAGGCCTTGTTCAAAAGAAGAAGCAGTCATATACTCTGTTGATTCTACTGGAGCATTAGTCACTTCAGATTCTAGTGTCACTCTCATACGTCAATACTGTGAAAAGCTCAAAGGAGATAAGTAAGAACATTTCAATTCTTTTTGTTTGCTTTTGACTCCCTAATTATGGTTTTTTCTTCCTAAAAAAAGTTCATTGCATGTTATTGTAGTTATATTCTATATAAATTGTATTCTATTTCTCAGGTACTTCAATCCTAAGCCAATTTTTGAGTTTCTAGATATGGAAGGTGGTTACCAGTGCAAGTTGTCATTGCCTCCTAATGCAGCTTTTCAAGCAATTGTTGGTCCCTTCAGCAGAAATACTCATTTAGCAAAACAGCTTGTATGTTTAGAAGCTTGTAAGAAGCTCCATAAAATGGGTGCTTTGGATGATCATCTTCGCCCATCAGTTGAAGAACCTCTGGTCCAGGTTCATATTGTAAAAAGCAAAAAAACGAGTCCAGGTGCAGGTATCAATTTTGTACTGATTAATATATTATCAGTAGTTATAAACTGAACTTAAGTACTATGTTCAATTCAATATGTAACATTGTTTGCAATGTTAAAGATATTTTATTGTACTGCTTGATACTTCTTTTTTTAATGGAAAATAGAAGCTTAAATATGGAGTATGATGTATCTGATCAGCCTTCATACCTTGGGCATGCCAATGTGAGGAAGGTTGGTTTGCCCCTTTCGGGCACTGATGTGTCTAACAGCTTCAGACACATCCTAATGTGCCAGCTGGTGGATAGAAACTGATGCTGAACGGAGGATTGTGGAGTTAAGAAGTTATCTGGCATTCTGTTGTTGTTGATGGCAGTTTGAAAGGTTTTAAGACCACTCAGAGTGTTGTAGGTCCAAAAGGAACCATCAGTCCTTTTTCTTTTTTTGGATTGCTGAATAATATTTGTCACGAGAAAAGATAGTTAGAAAAGAATATTGAAGCCATGATGGAGGAACTGGAGGTTAGAGCTCCCAGCAGATGTGTTGGAGTTTTGACCCAGGAAAAGATAAGCTATTGAAGACCAACTCTTCCTCACCATTGACTTGATCAGCCTGGATCCTAGTGTCCACTAGCTCTAGCTTAGCCTACTAGTTATGAGCACACTTTCATCCTAGCTATCACACATTGACTCTATTCTAATTGCACGGATTAACCATATCTAAGATATCATGAATGTGATGGGACCCGTAGTTTTGTTATCCGATAATCAAGAGAATCAGTACAACTTTCCCTTCCTAATTACAAGAAGGAAATGACAGCAATACTCTAATCCTCCTAATTACCGTAGCTACTTAGTATTCAGAGACAGAGAATAGCAAAATATGGAACGAAAAGATAAGGGAGTAGTTAACATTCCTGTCATTTGAGAGGCAGGTCTCTCCTCAGCCGACAACACACTGGTTCCTTGATTCTTTCCCTGTGCACGAAATCCTAGAGATCATCATTGTGGGTCCCACCTCTCAGTATTCTCAACTCAAGTCTGAATCTGAATGGGCCTAGTGTTGCTCTTGGCCCTCTTTCTAATGTCTCTAGTATCCTTGGTCCTATTCCTCTTGTGTACTTGGTCCACAAAGCTATTGGGCTCATCATTTCCCCCTCCAACAAGTTTCACATTGTCGTCAAGGGGAAAATCTGGAAATTGCATAGCCATCACCTGCACATCTTCCCAACTACTATCACATTCAGGAAGGCTCTTCCATTTCACCAAGGCTTGGCAAATCCCATCAGTCATATTTCTCACCTTCAAAATATCTTCTGGCTGGACCTGTAACTCATACTCTTCAGACAGAAATTCTGGTAGTGGTTGTGCTTCAACAGTCGGGAGTATTGACTTCTTAAGCTGTGATGCATGAAAAGTGGGATGAATCCCTGCATTTTCTGGGAGTTGCAGCCTATAGGCGACTTTGCCAATCCTCTCAAGTATCTCATATGGCCCATAAAAATGTGCTAATTTCTCATGTTGTCTATTGGCCAAGTTCTTGAGTTTGTAGTGCTGTGTATGCAAATAAACTTTGTCTCCAACTGCAAATTTGACATCCCTTCTCTTTTGATCGGCTTGTTCTTTCATCTTAGCTTGAGCTTGCTCTAAGTGAGACTTGCGAGCTTGCAGAAACTCATTCCTTTCCTTGATCTGCTTATTCACCTCTTCAACCATTGACGCATCAGCTTTCCACTTGAATAAGGTTGGGGGATCTCTTCCATACAACACTTTAAAAGGCGTCATGCTGATAGATCAATTATAAGTGGTGTTAAACCAGAATTCAGCCCGTGGCAACATTTTTACCCACTTCTTAGGATTTTCTCCAGCAAAACACCTCAAGTAAGTTTCCAAGCTTCTATTCACTACCTCCATTTTAGACCCACTTCTTCTAGTCTGGGGATGATATCTCGAACTGTATCTAAGGGTTGTTCCTGATTGCACAAATAACTCCTTCCAAAATTGGCTTATAAACACTGTCACAATCAGAAACTATGCTTTTCGGAAATCAGTGCAACTTCACCACCTCCTTGATAAACAATTCAGCTATTCTTTGGCTGTAAATGGATGTGATAAGGGCATAAAATGGCCAAAATTTGTGAGTCTATCCACCACAACCAGTATAGTATCATTTCTGTTAACCTTTGGCAGCCCTGCAATGAAGTACATACATCTTCCCACACTTTGTTGTGTATTGGCAAGGGCTGTAACAGGCCTGCAGGACTAAGGGCTTCATATTTATTGCATTGTCATACTTCACAGTTGGCCACTTGTTCTTGCACGCCTCTTTTCATTCCCTCCCAATAAATAAATTCTGAAAGCCGTTTATAGGTCCTCAAATACCCTGAATGCCCACCGAGAGGAGTTATGAAATTCCTTGATTACTGCTATGACTCTTGGAGAATTCCTTGGCAAAACAAGCTTGCCATTATACAACAAGCATCTGCTTTTAATACTGTACCTGGCTGGAGGTTCCTTCCCAGTCACTATCTGCTGCCAAATGGAGCTTAGTTTCTCATCCTTGGCTATTTCAGTTCCATATTCCTCCATTCCCTCAAGCTGCCACAAAGAAAAAGCTGAAAATTCTGCTTCAGTTTGACCTCTGACACAAATAGAGGTCGGAAAAATATTCTCTGATGATTTGCTACTGAGAAGTACACTTGTATATATACAAGTTACCCTTGGAACTACAACAATAAATATAGAATATTTACAATAAATGTAGGGATACAATCCCTGATTCTATGGAAGATAAGAATAAAAAAGAATCAATAAATACAATTTGAATAATATCCTAAAAATATTCTAGTATTTTCTAACACTACCCCTCAAGCTGGTGAGTGGATATTCTCCAATCCTAGCTTGGTGATCAAGTCTTGAAAGTGAACACTGGACAATCCCTTTGTGAGAATATCAGCAAATTGCTCTCCTGTAGGAACAAATGGTGTGCAAATTAAACCATTATCCAGCTTCTCCCTTATAAAATGATGATCTACTTGAATATGCTTGGTCCGGTCATGCTGTACTGGATTGTGAGCAATATTAATTGTTGATTTATTGTCACAGTAAAGCTTCATCGTACCGTCCCATTTAACCTTCAAATCTTCCAACATTATCTGTATCCATAATAGCTCACAGATCTCAAGTGCCATTGCTCTGAATTCAGCTTCTGCACTAGATCTAGCAACCACATTCTGTTTTTTGCTTCTCCAAGTGACAAGATTTCCACCAAAGAAAGTACAGTAACCTATTGTTGACCTCTGATCAATCAAGGAACCTGCATAATCTACATCTGTATAGGCTTCAAGAGTTAATCTATTTCCCCTATTGAATAAGATTCCTTTTCCTGGTGTACTTTTCAAGTATTGCAGAATTTGATGTACAGCCTGAAGGTGTGATTCTTTAGGAGCATGTATAAACTGACTCATAATACTTATAGCATAGGCTATGTTAAGCCGAGTATGAGACAGATATATTAGTTTGGTAACAAGCCTCTGATATGATCCCATATCAACAGTCGTATCGTCTAGGAAGTCACAAAGTTTGTGATTAACTTCTAGTGGGGCATCTATCAGTTTATATCCCAATTTACCTCAGTTAATAAATCAAGAATATATTTTTGCTGTGATATAAAGATTTCTTGCTTTGAATGAGCAATTTCAATGCCTAGGAAGTACTTAAGCCTCCCTAACTCTTTAGTTTCAAACTCTCTCATCAACTGCATCCTTAAGGAATTAATGCCCTCCATGTCATCTCCTGTGACTATGATGTCATCAACATATACCAGTAACACTGTCACTCCCCTTGAAGTCGAATGTCTGATAAGTAGAGTGTGGTTACCTTGACTTTGCTTGTACCCCATACTTAGCATGACTTTTGTAAATCTTCCAAACCATGCCCTTGGAGATTGTTTGAGCCCATAAAGTGCCTTTTTAAGTTTGCAAATGGTGTCTGATGTAAGCTGAGAATGAAACCCCAGTGCAACTTCCATATAGATCTCCTCTCCTAAATCACCATGTAAAAAGGCATTTTTAACATCGAATTGCAGTAATTGCCAGTCTCGATTAGCAGCAATAGACAGTAAAATTTTGACTGTATTCATTTTTGCAACAGGGGCAAAAGTCTCCACATAATCTATGCCATACGTTTGAGTATATCCTTTCGCAACTAACCGTGCCTTGTATCGTTCTAAGGAACCATCGGAATTGAACTTAGTTGTGAAGACCCAGCGGCACTCAACTGGTTTCTTACCTTTTGGCAACGGAACCGGATCCCATGTCTTGTTTTTCTTTAGGGCTTCCATCTCCACTTTCATTGCTTGTACCCAATTTTTATTTGCCAACGCCTTAGATAAGGTTTTAGGTATGGAAATATCATTTAAATTTGCAAGGAAGGTTCTAGAACTGCAAGACAAATTATTATAGGAAATGAACGATGACAAAGGATATAATGGATGTTTAGTACAATTTCGGGTACCTTTGCGTAAGGCAATAGGAAGATCATCATCTTTATTTTTCAGGAATATTTTCAAGGAGGGGAGTTACCTCGGTGCCTTTAGGAACATGTTCTGATTTATAATAACTTGCTCTTGTTGAGATGTCTCTTTCCTGTGAGAGTAAACTTGTAAAGGACAAGTGGAGACTAGGAGCTGGAGGGTCCGGATGAGTCATTTGGAATTTCAAGAAGGAAAAGATCTTGACTTTGGTTATCAAGAAAGACAATTCTCTTTGGAAGAATATTCTGAAAATAGGACTCACTCTCAGAAAAGGTAACATCAGCTGAGACATAGAATCTTTTTGAAGGAGGATGATAGCACTTGTATCCTTTCTGAGTGGGAGAATAAACAATGAACACACATTTCAGGGCCCGAGGATCAAGTTTGTTCCAATTTTAAGGATGCACTTGAACAAAAGCAACACAACCAAATATTCTTGGGATGAGATTATTTGAAGCTTTGAAGTCAGGGAAGAAGTGAGTGAGAAATTGTATAGGACTTTTTGAACCAAGAGTCTGTGTGGGAAGCCTGTTGATCATATTACTTGCAGTTAAAATTGCTTCCCCCCAATATTGTTTAGGAACATTATTTTGAAATAGCAAGGCTCTTGTGGTCATTTTTCCTTTCAGTAACCCCATTTTGTTGTGGAGTATTAACAAAAGAAGACTCATGAATAATTCCCTGAGCATCAAAAAAGGTTGATAGAGATTGATTGAAAAAATCTTTTGCATTGTCAGAACGGAATCTTGTATCTCATCCCAAATTGAGTTTTAATCATATTGTAAAAAGATGGAAATCTAAAGCTTACATCAAATTTTTGTTTCAAAATATAGATCCAAGTTACACGAGTGCAATCATCAATAAAGGACACAAACTATCGAGATCCAGAAATATTAGGAATATTTGAAGGGCCCCAAATATTACTGTAAATTAAATTAAAAGGAATAGAAGCTCTTTTATTACTAATAGGAAATGAAGATCGTTTGTGTTTAGCAAATTCCCAATTATCACAATGAAAGGACTCAACATCCAGGTCTTTAAACAAAGAAGGAAATATCATTTTAATAACATGAAAAGAATGATGACCAAAACAACGATGATGAGGCCAAATGTGGTCTTTATTCAAACTGAACTCTTTGGAATAAAAGGAAGAGGAAGAGAAACTTTTAAATTCATCGCATCCATTGCACTCATCAAGGAAATAAAGTCCATCTTTTTCTTTAGCAAGTCCAATCTTTACCTCGTGTCTAGTTCTTGAATTTCACAGTAGGTAGAAAAAAATAAAGCACAACAATTAGAATTGCTGGTAAGTCTTTTGATAGATATGAGATTGATACAAAGCTTAGGAATGTGTAAAACATTTCTCAAGATGAGATATGGACTTAAACGAATATCGCCTTGACCAGCAACAGCAGGAATAGAACCTTCAGCTATTACAACCTTTCTTGTACTAGGACATGGGTTATAAGAGATAAATTTTTTTGAAGAATTGGTCATATGTTTATTAGCTCCAGAATCCGTGATCCATGAGTCAAGAAAAACCTTATTTGAGGCAGTAAGAGCATATGACAATTGAGTGATAACAGATGAAGATTCAATAGAAATACCTGAGAACACTAAAAAACATGTACCTGAAGTACTGGTAGTATTCTTCTTTAGTGATTCTAGTAAACTCCTTAATTTTCCAATCTCATCCTTAAGATCGGGATGGCTGAAGCTTTTCTCACCACTTGAAATTTCTGTTGCTACATGAGCTTGCCCTTGTCCCTTCTTCATATTTGGAGGTTTGCCATGAAGCTTACAACATCTTTCCTTAGTGTGACGAGGCTTGTTTCAATAGGTACACCACAGGGAGTTAGAAGACTTTGATTGAGTAGCTTGATTGGTACTTTTTGATACCAAAGCAGAACTTTCAATTGTCTTGGGCTCCTTTATCACACTCCTACACCCTTCTTTTGCTAAGACAATAGTAATAGTTTTGTTTAGAGTAGGCAACTATTCTCTTCCAAGTATTTGAATCCTTACAGTATCAAAATCTGCATTCAATCCTACAAGATATTTAACAATCCTTTCTTTCTCCATAAAGCGCTTTAGGATGACAGTATCTTCAGTGCATTTCATCATGATACACTGATAATGATCCAATTCCTGCCACAAATTTTTCATTAGTGTAGAATACTCTTTGACAAATTTATCTCCTTGTTCAGTAGTAGCGATTTTGGTTTTAATCTCATAGATCTGAGTAGCATCCTTTGCTTTTGAATAGGTCTGATGCACAGAATCCCAAATCTCTTTAGCCGAACTTACGAACAAACACGATTTACTAACTTTAGGATCCATGGAATGCCACAGCCATGAGATAATCAGCGAGTCTTCTTCGTCCCAAGCATCGAACTTTGGATCACCTGGCTTAGGGCACGTACCCAATAAATGACTTGAGTTTTCCACGTCCTTTCAGAAATGTTTGAACAAATTGAGACCAACTCAAACAATTTTTCCCGTTCAATTTATAAGCCGCTGGAACAACCTGTAACTCTCCAAAGACACCACTGATGTCAGTTTGAGTACTGATAGCAGAAGACTCAGCATTAGAACTGGTAGTAGATGAACCACTTATGGTTGAAATAGGTGCAGAAGATAGAGACGAGACAAACGCGGCTGACTGCTGACTGGACGGAGGTCTCATGTGCCTTCACGTGCCGGCATGTGATTTTTGGGCAGAAAAG
Source organism: Adenanthera pavonina (assembly GCA_026686845.1). Taxonomy (NCBI): domain Eukaryota; kingdom Viridiplantae; phylum Streptophyta; class Magnoliopsida; order Fabales; family Fabaceae; genus Adenanthera; species Adenanthera pavonina. Next base: position 18,789,772 of record JAIVEN010000005.1, on the reverse strand, counting down.
CAATGGTGGCGTGTGGGTTGCCGGAGACAGGAACGGTTGCCGGGGATGCGCTAGTCAGAGGTTTCTAAGGTTGGTGGTGGCAGGGTTTGACCGAGATTAGGTTGGTACAGAAGGGTTTAGGGATTTGAGTGTGAATAGTGATGGTTTGAGCGTGAACAGTGACCGAAAAAGGATTAGGGTAGAAAATGAACAATGTGATCAGAGAAAAATAGAGCCTAGCTCTGATACCATGACACAAATAGAGGCCGGAAAAATTTTCTCTGATGATTTACAACTGAGGAGTACACTCGTAAATATACAAGTTATCCTAGGAACTACAACAATAAATACAGAATATTTACAATAAATGTAGGGATACAATCCCTGATTCTATGGAAGATGTGAATAAAAAAGAATTAATAAATACAATCTGAATAATATCTTAAAAATATTCTAGTATCTTCTAACAACCTCTTATGGAGAGTGCATCTGAGGCTTGATTTTCCTTCCCCAGTTTGTATACAATCTGAAATTTGTATCCCATGAGCTTTGAGACCCACTTCTTCTGGTTTGGGTCAATCACCCATTGCTCCAAAAGGTATTTGAGTGCCTTTTGGTCAGTTTCTATGATGAAGGGCTGAGATAAATAGTGCTTCCATTTTTTATCTTCTAAAACTGAACTATGAGTTCTTTTTCATAAACTGAACCATGCTTAGCTCTCTCGGACAGCTGCCCGCTGAAATAGGCAATCGGCCTTCCTTGCTGCATTAGCGCAGCTCCTACACCATTACTGGAGGCGTCCGCTTCAATTTCAAATGGGATTTGAAAATTTGGCATCGCTAAGACAGGAGCTTTCACCATAGCATTCTTTAATTGCTCAAAAGCACTATGAGCTTTCTACCCTCATTGAAATGAGTCTTTCTTCAATAACTCTATTAGAGGTGTTGCAATTTTCCCATAATTCTTGATAAATTTTCTTTAGTATCCAGTTAAATCCAAGAATCCTTGTAAAGCTTTCACATTTTTGGGAACAAGCCATTTCATCATTGCTTCCAGTTTGGTAGGGTCTGCTTGAACCCCCTTAGCAGAAATTATGTGACCAAGGTACTCAAATTTTGATGGAGAGAAAACACATTTCTTGCGGTTGATCACCCGCTAATTCGTTTGCAACACACCCAAGGTAGTCTGTAAGTGCTCCACTGGGCTATATACTAAAATATCATCAAAGAATACCAAAATGAATTTTCTTAGATAATCCCTGAATATGTCATTCATCAAGGACTAAAAAGCCAAAGGAGCATTGGTGAGGCTGAATGGCATAACCAAGAACTTAATGCCCGTCATGTGTCCTAATTACGGTCTTGTGTTCATCCCCTAAACTGATGTGTTTTTGATGGCAGCCCAACTTAAGATCAAGCTTGGAAAACAATGTTGCACCGCCCAACTCATCCAATAATTCGTCTATTGCTGGAATAGGATATTTATCAGGAATAGTGACCTTGTTTAAGGCCCTATAATCCACACAAAACCTCCAACTGCCATCTTCTTCTTTGCCAAAAACACAGGGCTTGAATAAGGACTATTACTTGGTCAAATGATCTCAGCTTCTAACATCTCCTTAACCAATTGTTCTATTTCAGTTTTATGAGCGTGGGCATACCTATAAGGCCTCACATTAGGGATTTGAGCTCCTTCCTTGATAGCTATAGAATGATCCTTAGAGCAGTGAGGTCGTAACCCTTTCATAAACTTGGAAATTCTTCTAACAACTTCTTAATTTCAAGTGCAGCCTCCACTGTATCAGTTGCCTCCTCAAGATTAGTAAGTTGTAACACATAATTCCAGTAAATACCCCTCGCAGTTTCTCTTCATAGCTTTCTTGATGGCTTTGAAAGAAGCTTGGGTTTGGGTGAGAGTAGGGTCTCCCATCAAACATACCCACTTTCTGTCCACTTTAATCTTCATATAAAGCTGCCCCCAAGTTACTCTAGCCTCTCCAAGAGATTCCAGTCATGTGACCCCCAATACTATGTCAACATTCTCTAATTGAAAAGGATAGAAGGTCTGAAAAATTTTCATCCCATGTAGCTCCATCTCCACATCCTTTTGCATATGTCCTTTGAATAGAATTTTCTGCCATCCCCAACTGTGATTGAGTATCGGCTGGTTTCTTGCATCTCAATCTGTAATGCCCTCCCAATGTGCACAGATATAAAGTTATGTGAAGCCCCACTGTCAATAAGAACCACCATGGTCTTCCCTTTTATCTTCCCCACCAATTTCATAGTTTTACAGCTTGTAAATCCCATGGTAGTGGTGTGCAACAGCTTCATAGTAGCCATGACTTTATCAGACACTTCATCATCTATTTCATCTAGTTCAACGCCACCAAATTCATCTTCATCTGCATCAATAACGATCAACATTTGTAGTTGTTTTCCCTTGCACTTGTGATTAGGCTTGAACTTTTCCTCACATTTAAAGCATAAGCCCAACTTCCTTGCTCTCACCATTCTTAGCAGCTGGTACACTGTAAGTACTCTTAGGGCTTTCCAAAAAACTAAAGTATCTGGTTGCAATAGTCTTCATACTAGACCACCTTTGAATAGTATTACTCTTGTTACTCTTAGCTTGCCTCTCTTCTTTAGCTTTCTTAAGAGTTAAATTCTTACCCTCCACTTGAAAGGCATAATCCATTAACTGCTTCAAGTTCTAGGGTTGCAATAGTTGAACTTCAGCCCTTACCTCATCTTGCAAACCATTTTTGAACATCCCCATTAGAGCTTCTTCAAGCAGATAGCTGACAACATTTTGAATTTATCCCTATATTCAGAAACAGTGGTCATTTGCTTCAACCTAACTAGTTGTTCATAACTGGCACCCCATTGATGATAATGAAATTTATCTAGAACCTCTTTCTTAAACTGAAACCAAGTTGTAATCAGAGTGCGGGTCTCAGTCCATTAGAACCAATTAAGTGCTCGCCCTTCAAGTCCCACGACAGCTGCATCAACTTTTTCATCTTCAGCTATCCTATTAACAGAGAAATACCTCTCCATGTGAAACAACCAAACAATGGGGTCCTCTCCAGAGAGAATGGGTAACTCAAGCCTTCTGAGAAACGGATTCTCCTTCTCACCTGTCCTTTATGGCATCGCTGCGTTATTCCCCGTATGTGTTTCCTTTGTTTGAGGTCCTACAGTCTCCCTATGACCGGTTGGCCTTGTTTGTTCAGTGTGGTCATCTGGATTTTGTAAAACAAGCCGGGTCGGGGAGGGCACATCATTTGCCCATTCTGAATCAATGCTCAAAGCTCTGTGATTTGATTCACCAGGGAGGTTTGTATTGTCTCTATCTGTTCTCTGGCCTTCGTGATTGAAAGCTTGACTTCATTTAACTCTCCTCTGTTCTCATTTTGACTTCGCTGCTCAGACTTTTTTCCACGGCTTCAACTCTGTTTTCCATTCTTGTCCCCCCCATGCCTAGCCTACTCTGATGCCAAATATGATGGGACCTGTAGTTTTATTATCCGATAATCAAGAGAATCAGTACAACTTTCCCTTCCTAATTACAAGAAGGAAATGACAACATAACTCTAATCCTCCTAATTACTATAGCTACTTAGTATTCACAGACAGAATAGCAAAATATGGAAAGAAAAGATAAGTTAGTAGGTAACATCCTTGTCATTCAAGAGGCAGGTCTCCCCTTAGTCAACAACACACTGGTTCCTTGATTCTTTTCCTATGCACGAAACCCTAGAAATCATCACTGCGGGTCCCACCTCTTAGCATTCTCAACTCAGGTCTGAATCTGAATGGGCCTAGTGTCACTCTTGGCCCTCTTTCTAATGTCTCTAGTATCCTTGGTCCTATTCCTCTTGTATACTTGGCCCACAAAGCTATTGGGCTCATCAGAATGCAATTTATTTTGTTGACTTTGATGTTGTTTAGTTATTTTATTATACATCTACAAATAATAATTTCCATGCTTTCCAAAGGGTCTAGCTAGGTATGAATGCATTTTGATTTTGTTTCCTTTTGGTATTTGAAGGAACCACAAAAAGGAAGGAGTTGCATGGCTCAGCCAGCATTCGTGCTTTATGTGGGACTTGGAAAGATAACTTTGATGGGGCCATATTTCATGCCTATACATTTGATTTCACCTGTAACGTTGTTCATGATGTGTACTCTGGATTTGTTCTTCTGATTGAGTCAAAGCTTGATGATGATGTGGGAAATTTTGAATTAGAACTTTACTTAATCTCAAAGATTGTGAAGACTTCAGTCTCGTCATGTGGCCAAGTGCATTTGGATGCTGAACAGGTATTAAAATATGAGCTTGATTTGATGTAGGAATTATGAAGATTAAATTTCTTTTTACTCCCTTGTACCAAAGCTTAGTTATAAATTTAGTGAACTTTAAAATGTAACAAAACATCTACCTGCTTTTCACTGGGAAAGGAAAAGCACCCACTTTAATGAGTTAGTATACTACAGGTGCAATTAGGCTTTAAGGTGGTAAAATGTATTTTTCACATTTATGAAATGCCTTAATCCAGATTTTTCCATTGAAATTTAACTGTTTTTGTTTTCTCTTCATCAGATGAAGAAGGCAAAATCTTTCCATGAGCTTTTTTTCAATGGTGTTTTTGGGAGATTATTGCTTCGGTCCAAAGCAGCTGGAGGAAGGCAATTTTTACTTCAGAACGAGACATCATCACTCTGGATCGCATCAAACTTATATTTGCTTCTACCTCTTGAAAAGCTCAATGATATTTATAAGGGATCTTTGAAAATCAATTGGACAGGAATCAATTCTTGTGCGTCTGCAGTTGAATTTATGAGGAAAAAGTATTCTTTGGGTGCTGAACATTGTGATAATGGCAGAGATAACTTACCATCCAGTGATATCAGTTTATCAGAGGCAGAATGTGGTGGCACAGAAAAGATTTATTTTGCTAATTGTGTGCTTAATGTCAATGATCTCAAAGATATGGTAGTTTTGGCTATCCACACTGGAAGAATATACTGTATAATTGAAGTTAGTCATGGCCTGTCTGCTGAAAGTCCTTTTGATGGAACCAATGAGAATCTGGCTGCAGAAGAACGTATTACCTTCTCTGATTATTACAGCAAAAGGTACTGCTTTATCCTCTGCTAAACCCCCTCTGCCCCCTCCTTTCCGTCACTGCACTTCACTTCCTAGATCATTATTGTAACCACTTGAAGTTCATCAGGTATGGGATTACACTGAGACATCCAGGGCAGCCTTTGCTGCATTTGAGGCAAAGTCATAATGCACACAACCTTCTTGTGAACTTCAATGAGGATGGTTAGTTAACTTTGGTTTGAATTTCAAAATCTTATGGTATTTGAAGAGTGGTGTGAAGTAATTTTTTATCTGATTCTATTACAGTCAATTGTTTCAACTTAAATACGAGAACTGAGTCAACAATAGGAGTAAATGCTCCCTTATCCTTGGCTAATGAATTTGAAAAATTAATTTTATACAATCATTACACAATTAAAACCAATTAAGACTAAAAAAAAATTGACCGATTATAAAAGGAAATGAACATCTCAATAAATTTGTGATTCATTAGGAGGTAAATCAGCAATTCCATTGTATTCAACACCACTTGATGTTTAGTATTATGTTTTCCAAAACATTCATGAAACTTTTGGGGTTAAGTTCATATATTCCATTAAAAATATTAGGGCCTGATCAGTTTTGTAAACTTTCTGGAAAATTATTGAAAATTCTCTGAACTGAAAGCTTCCTTAAACTTCATAGCTTTTTTCCTGGAATTTATAGAAACAGTTTAAATTAAAAAGTTATGATCAAAAGCATTGAAAGTTAATATTTATTCTGAATTAGTATTTTGCAATTTATGCTGAAGTGGAAACTAAATTTTCCAGGGTATTTTGAAGAAAAGGCTTTATAATTTTTGGATTGCCCCCTAATATCAAACTAAAAGAAACTATGGATTTTCTCATCAACAGTCATCAGAACCTATGGATTTTTTCATTTTATTGAAATATTATATATACAATGAAAATATATTAATTTAATTACAAGTACAATTATGGTTGAACCAGTGAATTTTAATCTATTGTCTTGATTAGTTCAATGACCGGTTTGGTTTTAGAAACATTGACTTGGATTGCCATCTTTATAGTTAAACTTCACTTTAGCATGGCCAAATCGTTAAATATAATTGGCCATATTTAGTGATTTATTGGATTTACTTTAATAAAATCATGAACTTTTATCATGAAACTTCAGTTTCTTAGGGATTTTGCTTCTGATTCACACACACACATTTGAGCAGATACTTTGGGCAAGGCTTCAGAAAGTGGCCTGATAACCCAAAAAGCACGAGCTTATGTTCACATTCCACCGGAGCTTCTATGCACTCTTGATGTTCGAAGAGATGTTTTAAAGTCACTTTACCTACTCCCATCGTTGATGCACCGCCTTGAATCTTTTATGTTAGCCAGTCAACTTAGACAAGAGATAGCTGACCAAAATAGCAACTTTAACATACCTAGCTCTCTGGTTTGTTTAGTTGTCCTATATATTTGGTTTCCGCTGTAGTGATATTCCTTATCAATTCTCCGTTTGAATTGTGTACATTTTCTTTTATCATGTTAGATTCTAGAAGCACTTACTACTATAAGATGTTGTGAAAATTTTTCAATGGAACGCCTTGAGTTGCTTGGAGATTCTGTTCTCAAGTATGCTGTAAGCTGTCACCTGTTTCTTAAATATCCAAAGAAGCATGAAGGACAGTTATCTGCTCAACGCACATGGGCTATTTGTAATTCAACTTTACATAAATGTGGAACGGATCACAAAATACAGGTAATTTCTGCTATAGTTAGTATTTTTCGTTGGGCTTCTGTCACGGAACTAGTTCACCTTAAAGCTTAAGCTCATGGGTCCTGACTACTCAACGCGGCTTGAACTGTGAACAATGAATTGTTCCACTGCTATGATGGACCAAGAGTTATTACAAAAATGAACTGTTAATGTTGGTTATGAAGGTATTTCATCCCCAAAATTTAAGGTCTATGTAGTTTGAATGGTTTTTCAACTCCTCCCCTCCCCTTCTAATAGCTGTTAATAAAAAAAAAAAAAAGCAATTGTTAAGTTCACTGATATTTTCCTTCTTTTACTTTAGATTTATAAATGTTGAAAGCTAAATACATTTGAATTCAGAGCTGAGGAAAATGATTATTTTAAAAACGTGTCTAAGTCAGTAAAAAATTGTGAGATTGTGAAAACTCCTCTCAATGTGTGAACGATTTTTCTTTGAATTCCAGTCTTTTTTTTATTCCAGAATGTAGAATGTAGAAGGAGCTGGCTGAAAGCTTGATGATTTATTCATGAGTCAGTATAGACATAATGGGAGCCTCTTGTTTAATTATAGATGATTCCGCCATTGAGGCTCATAACTATCTAGTTCCTAGAATCAAGCTATCTTATAATCAGCTAATATAATTTCAATATTTACAATACTACAACAACAACAACAACAACAACAACATTTATCTTATCCCATTATATGGGGTTGGTTACATGGATCATACGACGTCAATGGACTCTATCAAACATTATTTTCTCAGATAAATTATTTCTCAAAAGGTCATTTCTTATAACTTCCCTTAGTGTCTTTTTTGGTCTTCTTCTATGCCTTTTGAGGGCTCCAAGCCATTTGATCAATTCTCCTCACTGGCTCCTCTTGTCCTCTTCTTTCTACATGCTTGAACCACCTTAAACGATTTTCTACCATTTTTTCCTCAATAGGTGCTACCCCAACTTTCCTTCATATAAAGTTATTTCGTATTTTATCCAATTTTGTATGATTACGCATCTATCTCAACATTCTCATCTCTACTACTTCCATCTTATGCTCTTGTTGTCCTTTCAAAGCCCAATATTCACTACCATATAGCATCGCTGGCCTTATAGCTGTTTGATAAAATTTTCCTTTAATTTTAGTAGGTACCTTGCGGTCACAAATAACTCCTGATGCTTTCCTCCACTTTAACCACCAGCTTGTATCTTATGCATAACATCCCTATTAATTTCACCATCACTCTATAAAATTAACCCCAAATATCTAAACTTTGACATTTTTGGAATGGTTTGCTCACCAATTGTTACCTCTAAATCATTTCTAATTGACTCCTTATTAAATTTGCAATGCAAAATCTTGCTTTTACTTAAGTGGAAATCTTTTGATTCCAAAGTGTCTCCATAACTCAAGTTTAGAGTTGACCTCTTTTCTTGAGTCTTCAATTAGAATTATATTATCTGTAAAGAGCATACACTTTGAAATTTCTTCCTGTATATGTTCTTTTAGAACATCCAAAACCAGATCAAACAGGTATGGACTCAAGGAAGATCATTGATGTAAACCTACCGTTATAGGAAAGTTCTTTGTCACACCTCTAAGGGTTTTCACACTTGTTATCCCCTCATACATATCATTTATGATTCGGATATAAGCTACACGGACACATTTCTTCTCCATTGCTTTCCACAATACATCTCTTGGTACTCTATCATAGGTTTTTTCCAAATTAATGAAAATTATATGCAGGTCTCTCTCTTTATTCCGGTATCTTTCAATCAAGCCCCTTAATAAATAAATAGCCTCTGTTATAGACCGTCCTAACATAAATCCAAATTGGTTTTCCAAAATACGAGACTCTTTTATGAGTCTATGCTTAATCACTTTTTCCTAAAGTTTCATGGTGTGACTCATGAGTTTTTTCCCTCGATAATTAGCACAATTCTGAATATCCCCCTTGTTCTTGTATATAGGCACTAGAGTGCTCTTTCTCTGCTCCTCTGGCATTTTCTTGAACTTTAAAATCTCATTAAATAACTTAGTAAGCCACAAAATCCTCTTTTCTCCTAATTGATAGAAATACCATCGGGATCATTAGTTTTAGCATTATCTATTCTCTTAAGAGCTTCTTTTACTTCTCAAACTCGAATCCTACGATAGAAATTCAAATTGAGATCATCTTCATGAGTTGTTAATCATTCGGTATCAATAGTCATACTCAATCCATTATTGAAAAGCTTATAAAAGTAGCTCTCCCATCTTTCTTTGATATTATCATTTGTAATCAAAATTTTTCCTTCCTCATCCTTAATGCATCTTACTTGGTCCAAATCTTGACTTTCTTTTCCTTCTCTTGACAATTTTGTAAATCTTACGTTCACCATTCTTTGTTTCTAAATCCTGGTAGAATTCCTCAAAAGCCTTAGATCTAATCTCGCTCACTGCTTTTTTAGTCTCCTTTTTAGCCAACTGATAACATTTCTAATTTTCATCATTATTGCACAAATGCAAGGCTTTGAAACACTTTCTTATGTTTGACTTTCTCTTGCACACTCTCATTCCACCACCAAGATTGATTTTTAAGTCCAACACCTTTGGATTCACTCAATACTGTTTTAACGGTATCCCTGATCTTTTTAGCCATCTCATCCCACAGGATGTTAGCACTTACTTGCAAGTCCCAATTACCTTCGTCCATAACTTTTCTCGTAAAGGTCACTTGTTTCTCACCTTTTAGTTGCCACTATTTAATCCTAAGATTTAAAGCTTTTCGACTTTTTAGTTTACGGTTTTTAACCAGCACATCAAGGACTAAGACCCTATGTTGTGAAGTTAAGCTTTCACAAAGGATTACTTTGCAGTCTTTGCAAGCTCTTCTATCGAAGTTTCTTAACAAAAACAAGTCAATTTGCGACCTTTGAACTCCACTTTTATATGTGATTAAATGCTTCTCCCACTTCTTGAAACGTGTTTACAATCATGAGGTTGTAAGCCATTGAAAAATCAAGAATGGAACCCCCCGTCTCATTTACTTCTCGAAAACCATAACTGCCCTGAGCTCTCATATATTAGTTTGTCTCTTTTCCCACATGACTATTAAGGTCCTCCCCAATGAGAATCTTTTTCTCTTGTGGGATATCTCTAACTAAGCCCTCCAAATCTTCCCAAAACTTTTCCTTAATATGTGCTTCTGACTCTACTTGAGGTGCATAAGCACTAATAACATTGAGAGTATCATGTCCAATAGTCAATTTTAAGGATAAGATCTTATCTCTAATCCTTCTGACTCCTACCACACCTAGGGCCTACCAATGCAACTTTGTTCTCAACCATTACCATCTCATATACACAGTAAGACATAGAGCAAAGAAATTCACGCTCCAAGATGACACTGAATTGGTAATCAGAAGTGCTGAACCAGATACAGTGACACAATAAAACAGCCAACAGTGAAAAACCAAACAACAGTCCAACAAGGGACTAAGCTGAGTAAAGATGTGGTACTGAAAGATACCACAAATGAATCGTTTACCACCAAACTAGCAGCTAGCCAGATGCAACATAGAAGTCACACTAGGGATCAGCAACAGAAAACAAACCAGAGGCAATACCCATTACATAGGGAATGGGCAAGCAAAGAAGTTGCTGAAAACCAAAACCTAAACCTGGATGTCTCCAGGAATTAGCTGGAAATGAAGCGTTGATGTTGAAGATGACTGCTGTCGAAAACACTGTCAGAAACTCTCCCACGTGCCAACATGTAGACAAATCACAAAAATGAGCTGATGGCATGTGATGCTGATGCAATTCTTGGATGGTGGTTGGATTCATGGGAATGGCCAATTGGGGGCCACTCACGGACCACAATAGATGGGACCCAAAATCGCCCTCACTCAGCCACTGTTTCACCAGAAAAAAAAATATAGAAAGGATAGAAGGGTGATACCAAAACTGATGAGCTTTGATACCATGTAGAATGTGGAAGGAATTAGTTGAAAGCTTGATGATTTATGGATATGAATCAGTATATATATACATGATAGGAGCCTCTAGCTTAATTACACATGATCAAGGCTCATAAATATCTAATTCCAAGAATCAAGTAATCTTATAATTAGCTGATACGATTACAATATTTACAATTAAGGAAAGAATATTCTATCCCTAACAAAGAACAACACAAGTTGGATTTTATCTAAATGGGTCTGCAGTGTATTCAGTTAACACCTGATTATTTTGTCATTTTCTTCAATAGGGATATATTCGTGACTCTGCATTTGAGCCTCGCCGTTGGGTTGCTCCTGGACAGCATTCCATACACACTGTTCACTGTGAATGTGGGGTGGAAAACCTTGAAGTGCCTTTAGATGAAAATTTTCAAAGTGAAGATCCAAAAATTGTGGTTGGGAAGTTCTGTGACAGGCGTCACCGTTGGATATGTTCAAAGACTATTGCTGATTGTGTTGAAGCTTTGATAGGTGCATATTATGTGGGTGGTGGACTTGTTGCTTCACTTCATGTGATGAAATGGCTTGGAATTCATGCTGATCTTGAACCTTCTTTGGTTGATGAAGCAATTGCTGTTGCATCTCTTCACAGATATGCACCAAAAGAAAATGAGATTGCAAGCCTTGAAACAAAAATTGGGTATAAATTTTCTGTCAAAGGACTCTTGCTTGAGGCAATCACACATGCGTCTGAGCAAGAACTTGGAGGTGGCTATTGTTATGAGGTAACAAAGTATTCTGGAGATGTTGAATTGCTTCTTTCATGATTTTTCCTTTTGGCTTTAATATATTCTGGGTGGAGAAAAATACTAGTGTGCATCCAGTTAAGTGATATATATGTCAAAGTTCCATGCGGTATTCCTATAACTTTATATATTATGGCAGAGGCTTGAATTTCTTGGTGACTCAGTATTGGACCTGCTTATCACATGGCATCTTTATCAGAGCCATCCAGACATTGATCCAGGGGATTTAACTGACTTGCGATCTGCTTCTGTCAATAATGAAAACTTTGCTCAAGTTGCAGTCAGACAAAATCTACAACAGTATCTTCTGCATAGCTCGGATTTATTACTTAGCCAAGTAAAAGATTATGTCAGGTTTATTTCTGAATTGAACACGACAAGATCACAACCAGGCATTAAAGGTCCCAAGGTTATTTCTTCTTCTTATTCTTATTTAAAAAATTGGGTTATGGAGTTTCTGATTTTCATTCTGAACTTTGTTTCATTGTTTAACAAAATGCAGCTAGTTAGACCCTTGTTTTATTGAAACTTCATTTACTATTTGTGACACAGGTACTTGGAGATTTAGTCGAAAGTATTGCAGGGGCTATACTAATTGACATCAAACTTAATCTTGATGATGTGTGGAAAGTTTTCAAACCTCTATTATCTCCCATTGTTACTCCGGATAAACTTGAACTGCCTCCATTACGTGAACTACTTGAATTGTCTGGTTCTCTTGGGTACTTTGTTAAAGAAAAATGTAAGATTAAGGGAGATATGGTGCATGTAGAGCTTAGTTTGCAGCTTATAGATGAAGATAGCCCATTGGTTCGAGAGGGACGGGGCCCAAATAGGAAAACAGCAAAGGGAGAAGCTGCTTTTCATTTGTTAAAGGAACTTGAGGTATTCTTTTCTTCTCTAATACTTTTATAATATTTTCTTTTTAAATTTCCTAAAATCAATGGTATTTGGCATTACAAATAAAAAGTACAAGCTATTGCTTTTTGTTTTTCATTACACTTTATATGCACAGTTTATCATATTTCTAGGCGTTCGAGAATTTGTTTCAGGATATCTCTAATTCTCTCATGCAACACAGCTGGAACCAATTTAAAAGCTATGCTTTATACGCACAGTTCATCATGTGTTATAGTTGGTAAAAAGTTTTGGTGAGTTAAGCTTCAAAAGCTCATCATGGTCATAATAAACCTTATGAAAAATTATCTATTAAAATCTCTCATTTTTCCTCCAAACGAGGTAAAATTAAAATTTCCTCTCCTCCCCCCCCCCCTTCTCCCCCTCCCCATTCCTCCAATAAAATCCCTCCCCTCTCTTTCCCTCCATTGAACCAAACTAGTTTAAGGAAGCCCTCTCATTGGTAGCAGACTTAAACCCATGTATTTGTGGGATGTTTCGTCATCAGCTAAACCAACCTTTGTTGATAATATCATATATGCCTAGGAAAAAAAAAAAGGCCAAAATAGTTCCTCATGATGGAATATGGAAGTAGATTTTTCAGAAAGAAAATAATACCCATAACAAAGACGTAGACAAGCTATAGAAATATGCAAACCTGAACATAAATGAACAAAGATGGACTCCAGTGATTTCTCCCATACTATTTCATTCTATGGGCCAATGAACTAGGGGCTTCAACAAAATATCAGCTGTCACTATCCTGCCTACTAGTGCCTCTTGGACTCTAGTTTCTCCCAACTGGAAAAGTGTTTGTACTGGCTTGCTTTTTCCGCTTAGAGACAGCATCTCCTGAATTAGGCATGACCTATCTGGGTTTCCTGAGAAAGAACACTGATTAGAATTCCATCATACGTAACACAAGAATATTTGAGTCTATAAATGTAATGGAAGTGAACCAGACAGACCTGTGTTCGTGTATAATATTTGCTGACCACCATATCTGCATAGCTGCTGTCCAACTGAAATCAATTACAATGGAATGTGCTTCACTTTTTATTTGCAAAATTATTTGTCCAGTTGGTCAGTTTATTTTTGTGACAGCAATAGTGATATCTACGTGTATTGGTAGTGGTCCCTATATTTGGCTGACTGTATAGCTTACACTTTTGTCCTTGCAATGGCAGAAGAGGGGAATTTCATACAGTAATCGTGGCACCAAGAGAAAAAGAGACAATCCTGATCATTTATTTGATTCTTCTCCAAAGATGGATTTTGATATTTGCGCTGGTCTACCTGATGAGCATTTCTCAGAGTCAGTAACACATAAGAGGGCCAAGGTGGACAAAGTTAATCTGCCAGAAGACTCTTCCAGGGAACTCTCTGATCTCAATGATGCAATTCCAGGTTTGGGTCATCAATATTCTCTCTACTTTATTATTATTTTTTTCCTCCGTGTTTTTGGCCCTTCTACTCTGTTTGATTCCTTGGATTTCTATACCAAGGATGAGAAGCTGTTCTTTTAAGAATTATCGAAGTCAATGTCTTTGTGGATTCATACTTGCAGCTATTGCATCAATCAATATGAAGAAGGGAGGACCCCGGACCACCGTATTTGAGCTATGCAGGAGACTGCAATGGCCAATACCTACATTTGACTCAACGGAATACAAACAGAGGTGAGTTAATTCTATCAATCTGGAATTTCTGAGCTCGTGGTTGTTCTGATATTTGAAGTACATTAGATAAACATAAATAAATTAGAAGGACCAGGGTAAAAGAATTTGGAAAGAATGAAAATAACTTAATTGTTTGTTACTGGTTATCGTGATCATAAAATCAGGCCGGTATTTTTTTTGACAGAACTGAATTTGAATTTGGCGAAGGTTCGGAAAGAAGAAAGGGATATATCTGTTTTGAGTCAAACATTCACTTGTGCATACCCAATTATGGTAATATTGATTGTAAAGGAGACTCTAGGGCGGATAAGAAGAGTTCACAGGATTCTGCTGCATTGGCAATGCTCTATAAGCTACAGCGACTGGGAAAACTCAAGATTGGTGATTCCTAAGAGCTTGGTTGACGGTCCTGTAAATTAGTGTTGTAGCAGTTGGATTGTTTAATAATGCAAATGGTATGAATGAAGTTAATGACCTTGATCAAACTCCTGATACTGAAAAAATAATTTTCTTTTATTGCAAATCCTAAATTTCTCGCGAAATCACATGCCAAAATGAAAATTTATGCACATAGAAATGAATGTATTATTTCACGCAATTGCACATAAAATATCGAGGTATGCCAAATAAATAGGAAAAGGGCTCCATATGACGCACATATATGTACGTTAGAACGACAAAGCTGCCGGGCAACTGTTGGACTTGAATCTTAGAAAGATGTATTTAAGACATGGGATTTATATGTGGCCTTTGTTAATGAGTGGTCTTTGAACAGTTTATAGTATCATATATACTAAAGTCGAGTTGTGAAAATCCTTTTAGATGGCAAAATTTTTGTTGTAAAACATTCCATGATGCAAACCTCAACTCACGACGCATCTTTTCTATGCCAATATGAAGCTTTTCTATCTCACATTGCAACAAAGAAAAATGATCCTCTTGCACCACACCTCATTTAAAAGACTTGTAAGAATAAATTCACACAACTACTTTTGAACAATCACAAAATGCTATCCTTGCACAATACTGGACACATTCTCCTCTAGGGAGATGTAAATTACTTCGCCGAGACAATAGTTAAATGATGCCAAAGACGTACTATGCCCTTGTCTTGGGCGTCTTCTGTAATTTTGGTTTATTTTACTTTGAGTTCTATTTGCATATTTTGATTTGCCTTGAGTCATTTTATAAGTACAATATTAATAAATGTAAGAGGTAGCATCTGCTTTCCCAAGGAAAACAAAATAACGCTACACACAAATAACTTTATATAAATCAAAAAGAAAATCCAAACTCCAAATATTGCATTTGAACAAAGAAATATAAAGGCTTGATTTATTTACAAAAGCTGTTGAGGTGGGGCTCAAATGGGATGACTCAGCCAATCGGTTTGGCATGACCAATTCTCTTTTTGATAGGTTTTGTAAATTTTTGAATCGATTATGGCACCTATTCACCAGTTTTGACCGGTTCTTGAGTGGTTGGATCCAGTTCTCAAAATATTGCATGTATATAGTGTAGGAAATTGATATTGAACCAAAAAAAATGAAATCCATGTTTAAATTTCACCAATCTGTGTAACATTTTAACTTAATACTAGCTTTCCCATGAATTATGTGTCATTTGAGAACAATTAGAAAAGATTTAGAAGGTTGAATCGCGTAAGAGTTCAAAACTTTGCATTGATACATCAATTTGCACACTAAAATTCAAAAATTCATAACTAAATATGGAAATATCATATGAATGTAATTCAAGCCTCTAAATGCAGCTAAAATATTGCGCTTCATGGGACAAATATGACACTGGATTTTCATTGGATCATTTTATATAGAATATCTCGTGAAATTGAGAGAATGCTTTGAACCTAGTTTTTGTCTAGATTTCATTTTCTAACTTTGATACCTCATAACTTCCTCAATTCTTATCCAATTCACATGATCTTTGCTTCTCTGGGAAGCTCGTTGTGTCTAGTTTAAGAACATACAGACGATTGCTTGATTTGAACATGTTGAAACAGATTTCAACTTCCTAAACTTTTACTCGTTAAACTAAGCCATTTATGATCTTTACATTATTACTATTATCATGGCTACCATAGCTCATCAAAAAGTGATTATAAATAAACTTCTAAATCATTAACTAATTCTCATGGCCATTGCAACACAAAACATAAGTACTTTCTCATAGTTCACTAAAGATACATATTTTGGCTAACAAATCAATATCACAATATCCAAGATCAATTCTTCAACTCAAAACAACTTATTTATTATCATTCTTCCTTCTATTTGGTTTTGTACCTTGTAGTGCTTGTACCTAGCATGGGTTAGTAGCTTGGGAGAATGAGATTGGGTAATATAAGTAGCAAAACACATTTCAAGCAATTATATCATCATATAAGGTTTAAAAAAATCATTTGAAGAACTTAAAAACATATGATAGCATAATGTATGTCAAATAAAAATTTTAATAGAGTTTTCCCCTAGAAAATGGACGTTTCAGGCATTGCCCTCAACTTAGAAACAACTAGTGCCAGTCACAAAACACAATAACAATAATATGACATATCAATAAATATCATAGAATCACTTAAAACAATGTAAATGTTAGAAATGTAAATTGCTACCTGTTAGCTGCAACTTGTTTCCTACTTGAGTTTTCCTTCTCCAAAATCACCTCCTTACAAATTCCCAAGCCTAAAATCAATGATATACCCATACTAAATCATCTCATTCCTCATTACTCATCTTAAAGTGTGTTTATGCCTTATAAATTCATATTTTTCCTTCTAGGCTTAATCCTCCAAATTATACCCTATCCTAGCTATTTCTTGTATGAGAAACCCATTTCTAACCTTAGTTTGGTGAAATTCCAACTCTTAAATTCATATTCCTCTTGGCTGAAATATATCTCTTTTAGGGCATAGAGAAAAATTTGCTTTGTTTCATGCCATTTTTCATGAAATTGTGTCTTAATTCTCCTAAGGCATGCTTGTGCTAACATTATTTCTATTATCCATACATTCCTTCTTAGTTTTCTGATTTGGCTGAAAGCAATTTTAAGAGGAAAATAGAAGGATTTTGAATAATTCTCATGCAATCTTATCCTTAACTTACTAATTCATAGTTCCTACTTCATTGTTTGCATAACATTTCCATTTCCTCTTCTTTTCTATGCTTAACTGAAATTATTAGAGGCTAAAGAGGGAGGGAAGTTTCATTCTTTCTATCTAAAGTCCTAGTTCCTATTTTAGAAATTAAAAGATTAAAGAAGAAAATCTACCTCAAGTTTCTTTGATTTTTCCTTCCTTTTCTTCCCTCCTTTCTTCCGTTTGGTTTTTCCTCCTCTTTCTCTCTCTTCCTTGCCACTTCTCTCTCTTCCCTTTAGGTTGGCCGAATAGAGGTCTAGAATAAGTATTAGCCTTCCGTCATTAACTAATCCAATGGTCCATATTTCTTCAGTGACATAAGCCATGACATCACCTAAAATATTTTTTCATTTTTGCTGAATATTATCCCCCAAAATTTCCTTGCTGCAGCACATGAAAGACAGAGGAAGAAAAGAGCCAAAAATCTGACCGAAAGCATGCTGAAAACGTGAGGAAGAGAGGAAAGAAAGAGTGTGAAAATTAATTGGTGAAATCCTATGTAATTTTACCAAAAAGATGGGTGGAGGAGAAAATAACTTTTCTATCATCAAATAAATTTTTAATTGACATAGATGGATTCCACACATTTTTTTTACATAGGGTGGACTTTTTCTGCATCAATTGGGGCTATTGCATTTCTATATACAATATAAATTATACCGGGTTTAAGATTTCTATATATCTATTTTATGTGTTAAAAAGTATTTACTTATAAGCCTAACAACTTTTACTATTTACTTTTGACTCCCATGTAGCCCACATATCTCCATATTTTCAAATCAATTTATTTTTCAATCTAGACCTCATAGTGAACCAAAACTTATACCATTGGATTCAGTTCGTTGAAAACTTTCATTTGACAGGTACATTGCATATTTTTTATTGAGTAAAATTAATTTCTACTAAGGACATCAGGGTGAAGTAATTCCAATTAAGGATCCCAGGTGAATTAATTCCAATTAAGAACCTCAACTGAATTAATTCCAATTAAGAACCTCAACTGAATTAATTCCAACTAAGGATCAAATTTGAGAAATAATTATTTTTCTCTTTCTAGTACTCAATCAACATATCAATTGCAACATTTTTTTCAACCATGTTTTCTAATATGACACAAAACATGTCATATTATCAATCTTAAAACATAGCTTTAAAAATTTGAATGTTACATTTTGCAGCCTTCTTTAACTATACAATCATAAAGATATCTACCGACTTATAATATCAAATTATAAATATAATATTAAACTGTCAATTCAATACCTTCTCGGCCTCTACTATTGATACAAGACAAGTAGACATCAATTCAGAATCGTCATCTCTGACTTCATGAATTTAAGAAATGAGGCTTCTAACTTTTCTTTTGAAATTTCTTGATCTTCAAGCTTTTTTAGCTTGTGTTATCAAATTTGATCAACATCCAATAACGAGACAGCATAATTGTAAAAATCACAATATAGAAAAGATCGAATATTGCGTAAACACAACTTACATGAGAGACTGAATTTAGGAGAGGTTCACCCTTTTCATTTGTATTTGAGGGACATGATATCATCCCTCGATTAATTGTCATATGACTTGTAAGAAAGAAAAGGTTGTTAAAATAAGGACCAAAAAATAGCTTATATTGATCTTCATTTCCAAATGTTGAAGAAATGGAAAGGATATCACTCCATCTTCTCAGAAATTGGACTTATGGTTATCTACTAATGAATATTATAGAATAGGAGAATGGCACGCAAAGGACACTAAATGAAAGTATGCTTCATGAGCAATACTTCTTTTCTTGCATGGGGATGCATAAATGAATCATAGGAAGCCACAACTGAGAAAAGGAGAAATTCATATGGTGAAACACAAAAGCTGTGCTGAATCTAGCCAATGGAACTCACAATTGTTTTGAGGAATGCACGTAATTCTTCAAAAGCCAGACATCCATAATTTGCCTATTTTAGGTTCTTGCATAATAAACAAGCATCTGAAATATAATAATTTAATGTTATTTACTCTCCTAACCTAACTTCTTTTTCCACATTAGTTTATTTATCTACAACTATCATACTATATATATTCCTTTTACTGAAATATATAGCTATTTATCTACCATTTACTAGTAGAAAAAAAGTCTTTGTAAGATTGCATTTTAGAACGGGCAATACAAAACCCATCCTAGAAAATATAGCCGGTGGCATTTTTAATTTTAAACCTTCTAGGACAGTTGTTAATAAGACCGTCCTGGATTTTACTTTCTAGAACCGTTGGATATAACATTGTCCTAGAAATTTTATTTTATAGGATGGTGGAATAACCAACCATCTTAGAAATTTAACCTCAACTAATTCGTCACATTTTACCTCCTATTACCCATTTTCCTCTTCAGCACTCAATCATGGGCAAACCCTATCAAAATTCACTGTTGAACTTTGTTGCTTTTACAGCCACTAGGAGCACTAGCATTTCGGGTTTCTCCCACTTACCCATTTTGATTTTTGGCTCTTACCGTCATTTGCTGTCTCCTTCATCTCAAAATTGTTCACTTTGTAGTCTTTGCAGTTATCCGCCCTCTCACTTCCTCTTCGGTACTCTCACAATTGTCGAACCCTAACCCACTACACACCACTTTGCAAATGGTACTTTTGTACTTGACTTCCCATCAAGGTCCTTGATCCTTAACTCACCGTCAAAATCCAGATTTGGACTTGAAGACCATCGTGCACCAACTTAAAGGGTTCCAAAATGGACTCCATGCAACATCCCAAACAGAGAGCTTTACACTTAGCCTAGAATACACCATAGAAACACAAAGGACATAAGGAAGTAGAGCAACGCCACGGCATGGAACCTGGTGCCATGACATGGGTGGAACCTAGACAAGAAAAGGAAGAATACAGTGGGGCATGCTGTCACGATCGGACTCTGGCACCGTAGTGCTATATACTGATAAACTATAAGCTTTTTGTTGATTTTCCAACCCAACTTTTAACACATATAACTCCTCACTTCAAACTCTAATTAACTTGATTTCAACTTCTACAAGTCCTAGTCTAACTGTAGGCATAAACCACACTTCAAAATACCTATGTATAGAGATTTTGGATACTCGAGACTGAAATTGTCATTTTTGGACCAAAACTTGGTATTGGAACCTCTCAATTCCAAACCACACCATATCAACCTATACTAATACTTCTCCTAAGTTCCAAACACCCCATAGACCTTGTTTGAGGTGGTTGCATCCTAAAGGTACCCTTCCTTTAGAATTTGTCCCCGTGAACCTCTGATGCAACTAATGGGTTATAGTCCCATTTTCCTAC
The DNA here is from genome assembly GCA_026686845.1 of Adenanthera pavonina. Lineage (NCBI taxonomy): Eukaryota > Viridiplantae > Streptophyta > Magnoliopsida > Fabales > Fabaceae > Adenanthera > Adenanthera pavonina. The sequence continues at coordinate 18,769,137 of JAIVEN010000005.1, read as the reverse complement.
ACATACACCTATAATCCAAAATAAACACAATGCTCAACCCTATACACCAACATGCACCAAGGACAACCTTGATGACAAAAACCAAGGCCTTAGAATACAACACACATGATCATATCACAGAGGAAACAACCAACATACCATACTGATGGGTCTACACACGACCCAAGTTATACAAGAATAACATACAAGATACCACACAAAACCAAATACTTAGAATATGATATTACATATGGTATCTAACAAGAGTATTATTCTACTTGGCACAATAAGCTACACAAACCAACCACACAAGTACTACTAGCTACAAACCTAGATATTCCCAAGCCAAAGAAGGGAACTACGACTCATTTGTATTATCCTTGATAGTGCTAGAGTCTTCACTTGAAATGTTAGCCATAGAGGGGTGTGAGATAGAGTCCTAGTAACTGAGGGTGACCTATAACTAACACATTCATTAACATGGCTATATATATAAATGAATGACATGATGCAATGCATATGAAATGACTTGAATGTCCCCCAATATACAAGGTTAGAATCGTGGGCCAGTTACAATCACAAGGTAAACCCAATAAGTGACTCCCTTCTAGCAACCAGTAACGACTGATTTTAGGATATCACTAAGCTCTCCATTTACTACCGATGACCCAAACAAAGGCTATTACACTAGTGATTGGACCATGGATCTCCTCCCCCTAGACCACCCGAATTGGTGGTGATTTAAGGAAGGTACATTCCTAATCCATTGCCACCTGGATCTCCTGCCCAAAAGACAAAGATTTAGTGGCAGGGATATATCACCTCACCATCTAGGCTTTGTGTGCCCCACCAGTGGATCGGCATACCACGTGGTATCATAAGACATCATCACTCAATTAACAAATGCTTCACATGCATAACCAAAGTGATAATGCCTTTCATGCTATGCCAACATGTCATCATGTTCCATACACATGTATATCTTGTCATCATTATCATCATGTTAGCATACTCATCAATATGCTAAAACTATTAGTGGTGATGCTAATGAATGACATGTAAATAATCAAACACATTTTCCCATTAACAGAATCATATTATCATAGGCCATATACAAAGAACAAGGAAAGAGATTACCGTAACCTTGCTAGTCGTGCCAAGGACATATCATGATATGAAAGGAAAAATCATACATTTAAGTAGGCAATTGCAACATATAAGAAAATACACCCCAGATATCTCGAATTGCCCATACACACATAAGGGAACAATAGGCCGTTAGATTACCGACAACAAATTTAGAGCTTCCAAAAGAGTTCCTGAGATGCAAAAGCTTCAACTAAGCAAGCTTGCACACTACAATGCTATAACATACCTAAATTATGAAAGAATATAAACTCCGGCAATCCATAACCTAACACACCAAGCATAATTATAGGAAACCCATGATTCCACTACCACAACCCTAGATCAAAGAGCCCTAAACACCTATTCAAAGCTGTATACAAGCCTAGGAATATGGATGCCTTGAGGAACCCTAGGATTAGAGGTTAGCGTTTGTGAAAACAACCTCTCAACACACAAAAGTCCAATTCCCATTACTTGAGAACACCAAATCATACCACAATAACATATTCTTGACCATTTTAACTAGTGGAAAATCAATAAAAAATGAAATCAACCCCTAAAACAAGTGGGAAATAGAGGAGGAAGAATGGGGATCCACTTACCACACAAGATTTGAGCTTCTTAAGTCTAGAAATCGAGCCCCAAGATAAAAAAATTTGAAACCCTTGTAGAGCTTCCATCATTTCCTCTATTTTCTTCTTCCTCCATTGTTTGGTTTGACTTCTAGTTTATCCAAGTTCTATGACTAGTGCCACTATGCAAGGCTCTTTTCTCCAATCTTGATCCTTTTTTGTCCTTCATCTGATTTTTATCCCTCATACATATATAATTGCAGTGAGATCCTTGTCATTAACTCAATAATATGTCCAAAGTAACATAGTAAGGGTTGTTACATCATCTCCTCCTTATAAAAATTTTTTCTTTGAAAATTTAAATACACTTACCTCAATAAAAAAAGGTGAGGGTACTCCCTTTGCATTGACTTCTCCATCTCCTGTGTGACTTCACTTGATGTCAAACCTCTCCACAACACCTTCACAAGCTTGATAGTCTTATTTTTCAATTGTTTCACCTTTTTGTCCACAATTCTTTCTGGCTTAACCTTGAGTGTTAAATCTTCTTGCAACTGAACCTCTTCATTTTCTATCACATGAGAAGAGCTCGACTGATACTTCTTGAGTTGAGAAATGTGGAACATGTCTTGTAACCCCGCAAGATTAGGCAGCAACGCCATCCAATACGCCACTAGTTGGTTCCCATCCAAGACTAGAAATGGACCCATGAACCATGAAGTAAGCTTCTCTGCTCAAATTGACCTTCCTACACCTGTGACTGGAGTGACCTTAAGACATGGTCTCTAACACTAAACTCCAAGGTTCTCCTTCTTTGGTCAGTGTAACTTTTTTACTTACTCTGAGCAACCAAAAGTATTACCAGATATTCTCTATCTGCTGAGTGGTCTAATCAACTATGTCAGGGCCCAATACACTCTGCTCACCAAGTTCAAGCCAACATAAAGGTGATCAACATTTCCTTCCATATAGAGCCTCATAAGGTGTCATCTGCAAACTAGAGTGGTAATTATTATTATAGGAAAACTCAATCAGTGGAAGATACTTATCCTAATTGCCCTTCTGCTCCAATACATAAGCCCACAACATGTCCTTTAGAGTTTGAATTGTCCTCTCAGTTTGCCTATCGGATTGAGGATAATAGGCAATACTGAAATTCAACCTTATCCCCATAGCCTCTTGAAAAGACCTCCAAAACTTAGATGTGAACCGTCGATTTCTATCAGATACAATACTCTTTGGGACTCCATGGAACCTCACAGTCTCATTCACACGTAACTGAGCAAGTTTCTCCTTTGTGATAGTCTCTCAAATTGGCAGGAAATTGGCTGATTTAGCTAATCTATCTATAATCACCCATATCGTGTCGCACCCTAAAGAAGTTCTTAGTAATCCCACTACAAAATCCATGAATATACTGTCTTACTTCCACTCTAGGATTTGTAGAGGTTGTAACAATTATAACAGCCCTATTTTTATAGGATGGCATAAGTAAGATGCACGAAAAGATGGGAAAGAAAGTGAGATGAAGAAGTTGCATGCTTAGTCTTTCGAAGGAATTAATTTCCCATATTATTTTTAGAAGAAGTTATGTTTGATCCTTAATTGGAATTAATTCTCTATAAAATTCAAAGAAAAAATTAATTTCAGAATTTACTCCAAAAGGCATGTAATATACCGCTTGAATGGAAGCTCATCTTGAGCTGAGAACAATGATATAAGTATTACGTTACCAAGAGGTCTAGGTTGAGAGATAGATCAATATGAAAGTTATTGTGAATAGTACAAAAAGAAATAATAAAAAAATTGGTCTTTGAGAAAAATTACCAGAAAGTGCCTGGAAGAATGAGTAATTACTTTGTAACTCGGTTCAAACACAAAATGGTCATTTCCTATATTAGAAGTAAAATATGAAAATTTCATTTAAGCCCCAAGAGAAAAATACTGATATTGTAAAATATACAGAGAAACAATGAAAATAGAAAGAGATAGAAAGAAATGGAAAAGGGTAAAATGATCATTTTTCTAGGATTGACCGGAAAATGAGAAAATAATAATTTTTTCCCAAGAAATGAAAATAATATGTAATTTAGTCCAAAAATGCACACGAGAATAAAGCCAAAATAGTTTTGGGTAAAATTATTCCTAATGATTCGAAAATTTCAAAAATTATAAATTTACCCTAGGACAAGGGTATTTTTATAAATATGAAAAATTATAGCCAAAATGATGCTCTCGATGAGCTAAACTCAATGAAATATTATTTGAAATTTAATGAGATCAATATAATATTTATTGGGCATTAAAGTTTTATTATTAATATTTTACTCGATAAAGGTTATTTTAGACTGCAGAAAAAGGTAGTACCGATTCAAGGATAGTGATTGGACCTTGCTAAAATATGTTTTGGGTCAAGCTAATGATTTTGTTCAAAAATTTATTTTTGGATAATTTTGTACCAATACAATGACAAATTTGTCAAAAATATTTAATTGATACGGGTAAATTTAATCGATAAAGGGTATTTTGGTCAATAAAAATTATTGAAGCAATTTTTGGTCAAAAAATAAAGATAATCACGTCTGAAATAAGGTTGGGGTACAAGTGGAATTTTCTAAAAGGCTTTTTAAAAGAAAAAGTGAATAAAGTTAATTAAATGATTATATTAGATAAATATCTATATTAATTCATTTTAGCCTTCATCTTCAACCTCACTCACACACAAACAATGGAGAAAAAGACCAAGAAGGTGTGGAAGACCTAGGGAGAAAAGGAGATGAAATAGACAAAGTTTTGGCTTCAAACTTTCAAGGTAACAACTTGTGATCATTTTTTTGTATTCCTAAGTATTTTTGGAAGCTTTCATGGCTTATTTCTCTTTATTTTGACCATGAAATTTTTCTAGAGAGAGAAAAAAGAGAGAGAAAATGAAGCCATGAAGGATATGTCAATAGTTTGCAAGTTGAATAAGTTATTATTTTTCTACAATTATTGTTAATTTTCAGCTATTTAGGGTTTTGAAAAGGAAAGAAAATTTCATGATTTTGACCCAAAAAATGGATTCCTTGGGTCCAAATTAGGTTAGAACAAGTATATTGTACAAGAAAAGCCAAGTAGAAATCACGTTAGAAATTTAAGGTTTCAATGTAAAACTTTGTGAATGGAGTTATATAATCATTGGCTAATAGCCTCATTTTGTGATGCTATAGGATTCTGAGAAGTGTTGGAAGGCCAAAGGAAGAGTTTACAAGGTTTGGAAAGATTTGGAAAACTTGAAGGTAGTTATTTTCCTATTTATGCTCTATGTTATCAAGTTGATTTTTCATGATTCAATATTTATGCAATGCATTTGATTGAATGTTTTGTGATGTAATTGTGTTGTTGGCTGGTTGTATGAAGGGTCTTATGACCCAAGGATATCCAATTTTCAAAGTATTACCATGTCAAAATTTTTATGGAATTGTATGGCATAAAATGATTTTATGATTTTCAATGATGATTTTATGAAATGCTATGATAAAATGCATTCATGAATAGATATAACTACTGAGATTCTTTGAATTTCATTCCTTTCCAAATGACTAACTTTGATAGAGCCAAGATGTGACAAAGGTCAAAGTAAAGCTATGTGGATAAAGGAGGAGCACAATTATGAAATAAATGGAGCCAATTGGGATGTATTACTTTGGCAAATTGTATAAAATCATGTATTATGCTATGAACCCATAATTTTGCATGGTTTTGATTTTATGATCCTTGCATGAGGTATCTTAACATCAATAATGAGATACTCTTTTGCTTCTAAAAGGATAATATTCATTAGAAATCAAGTTATTTTCTACTAGACTACCATCAAACAAATGAAAGTTACAAGTTAGAACACAATAATCTTTATTTTTTTGCTAACCTAAGTTAGTATAGTATTTCTTTAGTTTTAGCACAAGTCATTGGGTACTGATTATCATTGACTTGCAATGAGTTTTTCTTTTTGAGACAAAGTACATTGATATTGTTTGAGCAAATTTTTTTTTCTTATTTTCTATGCTAATTTTCATCCAGGTTCGTGATGGCACCAAAGTACTAATGAATTGAGAATTCCTGAAACATTAGATAATTTATAGTGGAATTTGGCAATCTGCTCTAACTTGTGCAATTGATTCATAGTCAAGCTAAAAGGTACCCTTATGAAATTCTAGGACATTCCATTTAATACTTTGTCGCTTCATGAGCTAGATGTAGCATCCCTATATTCTTACATGCATTTTAATAATTAAATGATGATATGATATGATATGGACTTGCTCCACAATGATATATGATGTTAAGGGATGTTTATAGGTATGATTAAATAGGTTAAAGGCTTAAAATAACATTAAAAAAATAGGCTTAGAAGGGTGAATAGTCATTTTGCTAAAAGGTCCAACAAAATGGTTATTTTACAAAAGTAGAGAGAGAAAATAATATTATAATACTCCGATGCAGGGTAGAAGTGCAAAGGATACAAGATATGTGGGCCTGAGAGGAAAAAGTATAAATACAGTAGTAGGCAAGTCCCACATGAATAGTAAATTCTGACCGAGTAAGATGAATAGTAAAAGGTGAAAAGAAGTAGGTCCCACATGAAAAGTAAAGAGAAAAAAGTAGTGGGCTACACAGATGAAATATATAGAAAGAATACAAGATACAATATAAAACCCAAAAAAAAGTACATAAATCAGAGTCAAATGAATATGCAAAAATTGAAGTTATTAGAACCTCTCTCTTGCTCCTCAAAAACCGAACTTTAAAGGGCATGGAAGGAGAAAATTTCCCTCCTAGCTCTCTCCACAATGGCTAAAATATCTAAGGATAAAAGAGGAAAATTACATAATTTAATGGAAGATAATTTGAGGCCATTGGATCACAATTAAATTTAAGGGCTAAGAATCTTTCTTTTCACCTATAAATAGGCAAGACCTTTCCACCTTCTTTGCTCATTTGCAAGAAGTCTTGCCGAGCTTAAAGAGAGATGGAGAAGTCATGAGGAAGAGGGAGAGAGAGTAAGGTCAAGAGATAAAGAGAAGGAAAGGAAGAAGAGGAAGTGAAGGAAGGAGGGAAGGAAGGCAAGGAGGAAGGCTCCAAGATGTAAGGTTCTTCTTCCCATGCTCTTCTAGTATTCTTTCTCATTCATCTAATTCAAGTTTAGTTAGGGTTTTGAGAAGTTTTCTTCCTCTTCCATGGTCCCTTAAGTCTCAGCCAAAGCATGGTTCATGGGCTAAGGTTTTGTGTTTCATTAAGACAAGGATTCTTATGAGTTTGAAAGGTTGCATGTGGCCCATAATACATGAAAGAATGGTGAAAATATTTGAGTTCTCAATTTGGGTTCTTCAAGGGCCAGTATCAGGCAAGAAGGGAAGTGGGTCCTAGGGTTTGAATTTGGTGATTATAATGGTTCCAGTGGGTTCCTAAAGGCCAAATTAGCAAAGAAAGAGGGATTAAGCATTGAAGTTAGTTTGCAAAAGGCCAAAAGTTAGGCCCATTGATGCATACTTTGGTTCCAATTGATATAGTAAATTGTTAAGCAAAGTTTATTGATGCCAATAGGCTCTAAACAAGCTAAGGAAGTGAGTTAGAGCAAGTGAAAGAAAAGTTGAAAGATAAAGATTGTAAAACTCCAAGGTGGTCTCTTGCTTTGTCATTATGTTATTGCACAATGATGTTTTACATGTTTATATGTTATGACATTGTTATGACTATTTTTGTGACTAGTTGGTTGTTTATTTGATAAGGATTAAGCTCGACATGTCTTGTTTTTAAGCCGTTATACTACTGGATTTTTGTTATATAACATGGATATTTTATTTGTTTTATGAAACCATGTAATATTTTTAATGTTTTAAATGTGTTGTGATGATGTATTGGTTAAGCTTAATACAATATAAGTTTTGATGATGATAAATATAGAGTAATAAGGAACAAATATATCATATTTGTCTAACATATATATTGTTCCTAAAAGAAGTAAAATGGGTATTAGCATGTGTTTAATTGTGTTTATGATATATATATCATGCTATATATTAATATATTCACTGTACTCTTATATTTTATAGTACAAGTTGGATATATAAATTGGATTAAATAGTTGGTTTTTAAGCGTGATACATTAAATGTAGGATTATCCAAGTAGGAGGAGTGAGCATTGAAATAAAGAAAGGAAAATCAACATCATGTCTCAGTCAAAAAGAAAAGAGAAAGAATGCTCCAAGAATGGAAGATCAGAAGGGAACATACCAAGAATGGAAACGACTAATGAAAGCAAAGTTTAACTTTTAAAGACCTAGCTATTAAGTATATTTTGTTTTCACTTAAGTCTTGAGGTGGTTTAATCTTTGAAATTTACTTAATCTTATTACCATATGTTTTAAATGAGTTAGGTTAATAAATCTAATGTTAGTATGTGTTGGAATTAATATATATTGGCTAAGAGATGAATTTTGATATTTGACTCATTTTTATTTTGTGTCAAATTCGTACTTTGCTTAGTGAATTTAGAAATTACAGAGGTTTTATCTCTAATAGATAAATTTTGATTCTAAAATTCAAATTTTGGGCTAAGTAATGTTGGTGAAAGTATACAAAATTCACATAAAGTTTAGTCACATTTTGAATATTGGTGAAGTTTAAAATCACTTCCTCTAACAGACAAACTTTAGGCTTCAAAGTACGAACTTCAAGGTGAGAACTTTTGTGTCATGTTGGATATGCCTCTGATTGATAAGTGAATCCTTATGGAAACAGTACAAAGAACCCACTTTGATGTGCTAGACAACTGAATTGTTGCAAACAAGAGATACTACAAACTGGACAGCAAAGAACAATGATGAAAAAAGTAGAAACGGTGAACAGAACATGCAAAATAAATCAGAAACAAAAGAAACATGTTGGTCTAGGTGAAATAGAACCCAAGAGAATTGGTCTCTTGAACCTTAGTTCTGATGACGCCACAAGGATTGACCAATTTGTTGATAAGTCATAGTTTTTCTCTAGCACTTAAAGAACACAAGAGAAACTCACAAAGTCTAAAATTTTATTCATCCAAGTCTGAAAAATGTATATAAAAGAAAGCCTTAAATAGACAAGGTAAAATCTAATATAATGAACCTAGAAAACCTAATTAATTGAGGCTCAAGTAATCCAAATAGGATTAGAAGACTTTGGGCTCAAATAACATTACTATTGGACCTAGAAAACTAGTAAAATAAAGCCCCCAAAAAATAACTAAAAATTCAAAAGAAAATAATAAAAATAATACTTAAACCCTAAAAAACATGCCCACACATTAATGAAATCACATGTTTGGCACATGACATGCTTATTTACAAGGAGGACTATCAAAAAGACTAATAACTAACTAAATGTGCTTTATTAATCAACAAAGTTTAGCCCATGATTAATAAAAATGAAATTAAAATAAATTGAGCTCACCTATGCCTAAATCACATGTTTTTTTAGCGAAGTACATGATCTTTTAAGTAATCTCCTCTAATGGGCTCCTCTTGAACTTAGATTTGAAACTTATAAAATTGAAATGCTTTTCAAATTGTGTTGAATCAAGTGTTTTGATAATTCTGAACAACTAGAATTAGGAGAGAGAACATCAAAGGAGTGTAAGAGCATAGAAGTAAAGAAATCCAATGAAATATGTGTGAAGATTTAGTTGTTAGGATTTCTCATAATGTACAAAAGGTAAAAGGCTTTGATTTTTACTTATTTATGTTCTCACATCATTTAAACAAGTGTTTTCATAGATATCCTATAATAACATATGCTAGATTTGGAAAATACTGACTAATAGGCTAACTTTGCTGTTAACTCTTATATATATTATGCAAAATTTGAACTTTACTTCCTGAAATTTGAAGTTCCAGAGTTATCATCTTTGATAGACAAATTTCAAGTCCCGAAATTCAAATTTCGACTAAAGCATAGTTGGCAAAATGTGTAAAATTCTTCTAAAGTCTTGATAAAATTCGAATGATATTAAAGTGCAAAAAGAGTTCAAAATCAATTCCTCTGACAGATGAATTTTTGATTTCAAAATTTGAGTTTGGAATAAGAACTTATGAGTTTTGTTAGAGCATGTCTCTGACAGATGAATTTTGAAATGAAAAATTCAAATTTCAAAGTGTGTCATGTTGAGCTAGACACTAACAGACAAATTTTAACTTCTAAAATTTAAATTTTGAGTGCATTGCAAAACCATGAGACAACTGTTCTTACTTAATAGATGCACTCTAAATATGAAAATTCGTATGTCTTAATATGGGATATATTTGACAAATTCAAAATTCAAATTTCACTCTTGAGCAAATGAATTTTGGAAGCTCAATGTTGAAGTCTTTAGCTTATGGTCTCTGCGAATTCGTCTATTGAAACCCAAAATTCAAATTTCAGTGTGTCAGGTGCATTAAATGCAGTTGGTGAATGTCTAGTTTTGCAAAGTAACTATTGGTTAACGTCTCTAAAAGCTAGATCTTGTGTTAAATGACTAGTTTAGTCATAAATCTATAAATAGAACTTGTTTTGAAGTTGTGGGTAACAATTTTATGTTGTAAATACTGAAATTTTGTCAAATTCATCAGTCAAAGCCCTTTCTCTCACACACTTCATTTACTGCACTTCAACTATCACAATTACTGTGGTTTAAAGAGTGTTCTTTCTATATAAAATCTTTTTTTTATCTGGAAGAAAGATTTCTCATGAAGGGCTTCTCAAGGGAATTTGGAAAACACTTTATAAGAGTGTGGAATGTAAATTTAAGATCTCTTAAAATAGAGCATAAGCTTGTACTGAGGCATTGCAAGGAGCCCACTGAAGTCTTGCAAGATAGTGAAAAGTCTTAAGTGGTGACTTAAGGACTGGACGTAGGTCAAGAGGATTAAACCAAACTAGGATAAATTTATGTGTCCTCTCCTCTTTTACTTTGCATTTGCTTTATTCCTTCTGTACTCTGTTTTCTGTAAACTTCCACCATCACTATTATATCACACTTTTGCAGAAAAAATTTGAACTTCACAATTTACCCCCCTTGGAAAGCCAATAAACCTAACAAGTGGTATCAGAACCCGGACTCCTAATTAAAGGATCTAACCATTCAGGAGAATATATATGGCTAGCTTTGGAGCGAATATCCTACCTGAAGGAAACAACACCAATAGACCTCCAAGCTTCATTGGAGAGCACTCTGGATACTAGAAGATAAGGATATAGATATATCTCCAGTCCATTGATCTAGATATCTGGTCAATCATCTAGAAAGGTGACTTTGTCTCAATGAAACTACATGATGATGGCAAATACAGAGAGAAGCTTGAGGAGGAGTGGAATGATAAAGATAGGAGAAAAGTTTTGCTTAACTACAAAGCAAAACACTACCTGATTATTGCTCTCAACCAGAACGAATTTTACAGAGTCTCTCAATGTTCCACAGCCAAAGGAATATGGGATACTCTAGAAATTGCTCATGAAGGAACAACTGGAGTAAGAGAAAATAAGTTAAATTCCTGTATTAGAGAATATGAAAATTTTAGGATGAGAGAAAGAGAAAGCATTAAATGTAATATTCCTATAAAGCTATAATATCTAGAAATCATAGAAAATTTACAAAAATGGCAGACATCATTTTGCGTGAAATAGGGCAAAGATGTCATTTTTTCCGGTTGGAAAGAAAAATGAGAAATTACATTTTTACCCCTGAGAATTATGAAAATGACAATTATATCCCCAAGAATCACGGGGGAAGAAAGGAATAAAGTTCTTGGAAAAAATTACATCTAATGACCTAAAAGTTTTAAAAATTATAAATTTATCTTGGGACAAGGGTAATTTTGTAAATATGCAATATTATTGTCAAAATGAAGCTCTCAATAAGAGAAGTCCAATGGTATTTGGCACTAAGGGTTAATGTTCAAGGATGAAGAAATAATCAATGCCGAAGGTTAAAAAGTAACTTTATATCGATAAAGCTGCTTTTTGATCTGCAAAAGCTAAAAAGTCAAATAGAAAAGCTATTGGATATCACAAAAGGAGCTTTTTAAAGATAGTATAATAAAATAATACCATATACAAATTCACTTTAATCTTGTATCAATAAAGTAAATTTACACTGTAAAAAAGTAATTTTACCGGTCCAAGTATAAAATAACCAACACAGGGTAATACTGGATTGGGAAAATTATGCAGTGTCTTGGACAAGTGTACCCCTCATTTAGGACGCCACATGGCACTTCATGGGCTGAAGTTGGAATGCTTAATCATTAAGAAAACTTAATGGCTAAGACTTCATTAACCTTAATCAAATAATTAGCCAAAAGTAAGTATGATTAGTGTTATTATATATACTCCCTCTTTGGTTCATTTTGGCCGAGCATTTGGCAAAGGAAAGAGAAAGAGTGGTCTCCTATTTTGAGAGGGAGAGAGCAGCATGTGAAGGTGAAGAGAAATTGGAGCAAAAATAGGAAGAAAATTCTAGGAAATTGGTAAGTGATTCTCTTGTGAATTCCTAGTATTCTAGCATCTTCCTTGGTTGTTTGGCTTAAGTTTCTATGAAATATTTCCTTCCCCACCTCTGTAAAATTTCGTTCTAAGCTTGAATAAGGGAGCAAAGATATTTTAAAATCATAAAATCATGATTTGGTGTGAGATTTTGCAAGAGGAAGCAAGTCTAGCATGATTTGAGTAAGTTTTGAGAAAAGCAAATTTCTTTTCCTTTGGGGTTGATTTTTGTCAGAATAGAAGTCCATCTTAGAGTGTGAATTTCATTGTTTTGATGCCAAAAATGGACTCCCCATAGCCAAAAACCTTAAGAACAAGTAGATGCTTCATGGTATAGGCTAAGATAGACAACTTAGACAATTAAGGGTTTTAAGAGTTTCATTGGAGCCATATGTGTTATACCATGGAATCAATGGTTTGAGCCATTGTTCAATGTTGTCTAGGGACTTGAGGAAGTTTTAGAAGGCTTGTGCCACCGTTGAAAGCCTAGAGTATAGCCAAGGGAAGTCACTAAGGTAGTTAAGTCCATTTATTGCTTTATGTTCTTTCACTATATTCATATGATGTTTATATGATATATTATGATGAATTTGAGCTACCACATTGTATATTGTGTTTTCTTTGATTGGTTTAGATGTAATATGAGGGGTTTTAATCCTCGAGATGTCCATTTTCTAAGCCGTTATGCTGCCGAAATTTTTATGACCAATATGGTATTTTGATGTTCAAATGTAATTTAATGTGATTTAATTTGTGAAATGAATGTTATAATGCTTTGAATATGACTTGCTACTGAGATTTCCCCTAATCTCATCCCCTCAAGTATCCCAAATGATAGGCATGAGCTATGGCAATGGAGTTTAGAGAGCTAAGGAGAATGAAACAAGAGAATAATGCTTGATTGTGTTTTTAAGCTATGAGTGTATATTTTGAAGTAACGTATAAAACCATGTGTATGCTTTTAGATATGTGATATTGTACTATTATGTCCTTATGAGCATTATGAAATGTTTGGCATGGATTTGAAACATGGATTGATCATGTGAAGATGTTATAAAGCCTATTTTCCATGATTACCTTGCAAACAACTCATTTAGTAGCAATGAAAGTAAAGTCAAAACTGTGTGACTAAAACAGGGCAAGTAAGTCAAGTGTTATATATGCTCTGAAAGAGAACAAGCTTTCTAATGAGCTAAAGAACACTTAATTTGGATATATGTACGATTTATAGTGTAATTTTAAAGTTGAGGATCAAAACTTGACAGTGATGTGAAGGCTGCGAATTTTACTGAATATAGTACTTCTCTTTGAAAAGTGATATAAAATTGTACAGAGCTCCAAAAATTTAGTGATTTATATTTATGAAAATATTTATGTTTTAGGTTAATATGCCATTGGTTTGAGTTCAATTGGAACTGTACAATGAGAGATATACAAGTTTTCCCAAGACTGTTCTAGTAAAAGTAATATTCTAATCCTTAGTGATTCATATTGATGTTGTACCCTGTCCAGGCTAAATAAATGTATAAGAAAAATATGACTATAAGTAGACATACACAGCTTTCCAATGGCATAGAGAATTCATGATTTGGTTCAATATAGAGTTAGTCATGAATTTTTAAATTTATGGCCAAAATCCTAGAAAAGAGAAAAATGACCATTTGAACAGTGAATTTGAGCAATATACTATATGAATTGGTCCAGACAAATGCAAGTTTTATATTTTTTCTTATAGACCATATTTTAAACTTCATTTAGAAACTTGAATCATATCAATAGGATTTTTTTGGAATTAGTTATGAGTTTTTAAAATTTTGTCCAGAAAACTTGGGTACCAAATGAACAGTAAATGTTTTTTTATTTTAATTATTTTGGACTCTTTGATCACTCAAGCCTCTGACATGAGTTATTTATATATTAAATATGCTATACTACTTGCAAAAATATATGATAACATAAGGTGTTACATTAAAGATCTGTAGAAAAGATTCATCCTCATTGTGAACCAGCTAAAGAGTCTTGGCAAGGAATATACACAGCCGGAAAAGGCTAGAAAAATCTTCAGGGCCTTACCCATTAAGTGGCAACTAAAAGTGATTGCCATAAAGGCAGCCAGAGAAGAATCAATTGCCTCTGTCATATTACTCTTCGATAGCATTGAAAAATATGAGGGCAAGATGAAAGCTCTCAAAAAGGCAGGATAGGAAAAGAAAAAGAAAAGTTTGACTCTCAAAGTGGAATTAGAAAATGATGACTCTGAAGAAGATGTTGAGCTCGATGAAGAAACGATGGCCATGCTAGTAAAGACATTTGGGAAAATGTATGGGAAGAAGAAATTCAGAAAGTTCATAAAAAAGGATGGAGTCACCAGCAGCAAGAAAGAAAGTAAAGTTTCTATCATATGTTATGAATGTAAGAAATATGGACACATCAAATGGGAGTGTTTTATGTTGGACAAGAAGTAAGGAAAAGACAAGAAGGCTAAAAAGGGAGGAAGAAGAAAGACTTTGTGACATTCATCTGCGGAGATAGCTCAGATGAAAAAGAAGCAGCAGAAGATGATGAGATTGTCAATCTATGCTCGATGGCTCAAGAAGTAGTAGAAGAGGAAAAGAATCATCATTAAGACAATGATAGCGATTCTAAGGTAAATGATTCTAAACCTTTTTATAATGAATTGCATGATGCATTCAATGATTTAATGTTTAAGTTTGTCAAAGTATCTAAGCAATTGCATCTAGCTAAAAAGAAAATAAGCAAACTTGAAAATAAACTTCATGCATCTTGTATTGCAACACTACCTGCTCCTTCTATCACTCTATGTGCACCTCATGTAGTGAGTTGAGAGATAAGAATTCCTATCACCATAAGACCCTAACTAGATTCACTAAAGCGCAAGATATGCTGAAGGTGATACTAGGAACACAAATTGTTAGTCTAAGCAAAGCTGGTCTAGGATATGATCCCTATGTTGTTAAAGAAAAATTGAAATGCAAGAAATAAAATCTTTTCCTAAGAAATTTTGTGGATGCTAAGGGAATTAAATCAGCACAAAACATAGAGTCATTTCCTGCACCAAAAAGTCAAAAAGATAGATATTACCTACATTACTTTAGACCTACTTCTCTCTCATCAAACCCTTTTCCACTTGCCACTTCCGTAATAAGAAAGGTCACATATCCTCTTCTTGTGTATATAAGAAGGAAGGAAATGACAATGAATGAAATGGGTTCCCAAAGGTACTTCAATGCCCAAGGAAGAAACTAATAAGAAAGGATCCAAGCAAATATGAGTACCTAAAGAAAGGAAATAAAATCTATTTTGTAGGTATGTCTCAAGGCCAAGAGAAGCAACAAATGATATATGGATAGTGCTTACTATAGACACTTGACTGGAGATAAAGAAAAGTTCATTATGCTAAGAGATAAGAAAGGAGGAAAAGTTACTTTTGGTGGTGACCAGTCTGGCAAGATAATATGCATTGGAATAATAGGAAGAAATACAAAAACATCAATAGAAGAAGTTTTGTTTGTACTAAGACTCAACCACAACCTGCTGAGTGTGAGCCAAACCTGTGATAAAGGTAACTGGGTTCTGTTCAATTCCAACTATTGCAAGGTCATCAGAAAAAGTGACCATAAAGACATTCTCAAGGCACAAAGAGATGGTAATTACCTACTCTAGATTCAATATGTCCAATCAGTGAAAATGATGATAGTTGGCTATGGCATAGAAAACTAGCTCATGTTAGTATACATCAATTAAACAAACTTAATAAAAATGAACTTGTTCTTGGATTACCCAACATCACTTTTGAAAAAGATAGAGAATGCAATGCTTGCCTTAAGGGGAAACAAACAAAGTCCTCTTTCAAATCTAAAAATGTTGTCTCTATAACTAGGCCACTGCAATTGCTTCACATGGATTTGATAGGTCCTAGTCGTGTTAAGAGTATTGGTGGTAACTTGTATGTACTTGTTATAGTAGATGATTATTCTAGATTTACTTGGACCTTATTTCTTTCTTTTAAAGATGAAATATTCAAAGCATTCTTGATCTTAGCTAAGAAAGTCCAAAATGAGAAAGAATGCTCTATTGAGTGTATTAGAACATATCATAGTAGTGAGTTTGAAAATGCTCAATTTGCTGACAATTGCAAAGAGAATGAAATGGACCATAACTTCTTTGCACCAAGAACACCTCAACAGAATGGAGTTGTGGAGAGGACAAAAAAGAGTACCGGAAGAAATGGCTCATGCAATGTTGAATGAAAAAGGGCTGCCAAAGTACTTTTGGGCTCACAGCTTGCTACCTAATGAACAGAGCCAACATTAGACCCATTCTAGGCAAAACCCCATACGAGCTATACAAGGGAAAGAAGTCCAACATCTCTCATCTTCATGTCTTTGGATGAACATGCTACATACACAACAATAGCAAGGATAACTTGGGTAAATTTTGACGCAAAGTCAGATTAAGTTATATTTCTCGGCTATTTAAATAGAAGTAAAGCATATAGAGTATTCAACAAAAAGTTTAAAACAATAGAAGAATCTATGCATGTAATGTTCATAGAAAATGAAACTATTGTTAACCCTGAGATAAAAGAGGATGAGTTAATCTCAAGTCTTAAAAATTTAAGTATCTCTAAAGAAAATAAAATTGAACCTCCAAAAATATCAAAATCTACTAATGTAGAGGAAGATATTTAGGAGAAAGATATAGAATTTGAAAGCAATGAAGAAATTTCTCAAGAACTCTCTAGAGCTTGGAGATATCAAAGGAGTCATTCAGTTAATCAAGTAATTTGGGATTTTCTAGAGAATATTAAAACCAGAAGACAACTTAGGGATCAAATGAATAACTGTGTATTTATTTCTCAAATTAAACCTAAGTACATTGAAGAAGCTTTAACAGATGAATATTGGATTTTAACTATGCAAGAAGAACTGAATCAATTTGAAAGAAATCAAGTTTGGGATTTAGTGCCTAGGCCCAAGAATCACCTAATTATTGAAACTAAATGAGTATTTAGAAATAAACATGATGAGTCAAGAACAATAGTTAGAAATGAAGCTAGGTTGGTAGTTAAAGGATATAATCAGGAAGAAGGCATAGATTATAAGGAAACATTTGCTTTAGTTGCAAGATTAGAAGCAATAAGAATTCTCTTAGCCTATGCATGTATAAAAGGTATAATGCTATATCAAATGGATATAAAGAATGCTTTTCTGAATGGTTATATTATGAAGGAAGATTAAGTTGATCAACCTCCAGGTTTTGAGGACTCAACAAAGCCAAACCATGTATATAAACTGATGAAAGCTCCTTATGGCTTAAAACAAGCACCCAGAGCATGGTATGAAAGACTAAGCAACTTTCTAATTGGAAAAGGATTTAATAGAGGGAAAGTTGATATAACATTATTTACTAAAAAGGAAAATAAAAATTTTCTTATAGTTCAAATTTATGTTGATGATATTATATTTGGTGCTACTAATGAATCTTTGCGCAAGAATTTCTCTAAGTTAATGTAGAGCGAATTTGGAATGTCAATGATGGGAGAGCTCAACTTTTTTCTTGGATTGTAAATTAAACAATGTGATGATGACATCTTCCTTAATTAATCAAAGTATCTGAAAGAGCCGTTGGAGAAATTCAGAAATGGAAAATGCCAAATCAATGGGAACTCCTCTGGCCATTGTAACAAAACTTGATATGGATAAGGAGGAAAGCTATTTGATATAACTCAATATAGGAGAATGATTGGTTCTGTACTATACCTAACAACCAGTAGACCTGACATCATGTTCAATATCTGCATGTGAGCTAGGTTCCAATCATGTCCCAAAGAGTCTTATACAATAGCTATGAACATAATTTTCAAATATCTAATTGGAACATCATAGATGGGGCTTTGGTATTTAAAGGGCAATGAAGAAGAGCTCGTAGGATACACTGATGCTGGCTTTGCTAGATCCAAAATTAACAGAAAGAGCATAAGTAGGATGTGCCAATTTTTGGGAGGATCTCTGGTTTCATGGTTCAGTAAGAAATAGAATAGTATAGCTCTCTCCACAACAAAAGCTTAATATATATAGTTGTTGGTAGCTACTATGCTCAAGTTCTTTGGATAAAGCAACAACTTGAAGATCTTAAAATTGAGGTGAAGGACATATCGACAAGATGTGATAATCAAAGTGACATCAATATCACAAAGAATCTAGTCATGCATTCAAAGACAAAACACATTAAAGTTAGACATCACTTCATATGAGACCATGTTTTGAAAAAGGATATCATGTTAGAGTTTGTCCCTACTGAAGATCAGATTACAGATATATTGACCAAACCACTTCCAAAGGACAAATACTACAAAATCAGAAGAGAATTGGGAATGGTAAATCTCAATGAACTGTAAGCAAGCCTCTAACTGAATCTATTTACTTTCTGAAGTTAAGATATTAAGATTTATACTAACTTTAGCTTTGTATTATGTTTAAAGTGTTTTGTAGATACTCCTCATGAGTTTAAATGATAGAAAAATCAATATAATGGAGTAAATCAGGCCTACTTAGTCAACAGCTACTAAAGAAGACTTGGAAATTCAAAATTTCAGCCTATCTATAAGTTCAATCATGCAAACTTCGCATTTTGGTGCTTAAAATTTGAACTTAAGTGCTTAACATATGTGATTCAGAGCCTCACATGTTGTTCCAGTATTTTTAGTTCACTCAAAATTTGTTTATTGCTTGATAGAAATTCGAACTTTAAATGTTGGTATGAGAATTGGTTGTGTCCAAGTGTTCAACATATGAACTTTGACAGTTCAAAAATTCGCATTTCAAAAATTTCTTCACAAAGTATAAAAATTCAAATTTTGAATCCTAAAATTCGTCTGTTGAGCATCTCTTACTTGTTTGCCTTTAGATAAAGGACTTAACATTCGAACTTTGGGAACATAACATTTTTTTGCTAAAGCATCTATTGATGTTAAGTCTCTGTTAGACAAATTTCCTGAAATTTGTTTGTTGAAGTCATCCTTTGTCTGACAAGTCCCTAACAGACAGACTTCAAGGATGAATTCATCTGTTAGATAGTTTCTCTGATTTGAATAGGAAACGTAACTGCTCGAAATTCAAATTTTGGCCCTCAAAATTCATCTGTTGGACAATTACATAAACTAAACCAAAGGGTCATACTCTAAACAGACACAATACTATTCATCTTTCTCTTAAAGCTGTTCGCCTCCTCCCTTAATTTCTCATTAATTCCTTCGATGAAACTTCATTTCCCATAAATTAAACTCCTACCCGATTCTTATAAACCCCTTCTAAACATTTCTTGTCTTCAATCTATCACAAAAATGGCAAGGGGTAAGAATGCTAACATTGGAAAGGAGGAGTCCAGACCCAAACAAGCAGTTAAATCTCAGTACGCCTCTAAAGAAGGAGAAACCAAGAAGAGAGAGGCCAAATCCAACAAGGGAACTCCTTCAAAGAAGCAAAGAACAACAACCAAGGCTGAATCAAAGAAGCCAATCCCTGCTGCTGCCCCTACATCTTCCAGTACCGAGTCAGAGGAATTGCAATTGACATGTAAACCTCTGTGCAACACTGCCTAAATCTTGGAGGAATACACCATAAAGTTTGTGAGCAAAAAGGTAATAACCCTTCATTGTACCAACTTGGAAGGCTTTCTTGTTTCCAACAACTTTGATGTTGGATTTTGGATGAGTCAATATAAAAATTTGTTGAAAATTAAGGAAAGGTATAACAATGAGATAATTAAGATTTGGTATGTTGCTTTAACATATAATAACAAAAAGAGAAAGCACCAAGTGACTCTTAGATCTAGAACTCTATGGTTATTAAATGGGACAATTGATGAGGTTCTGGAAATTCCTAGCCAAGAGGGATACAAAATTGACATCACCACCTCCAGATATATGGATGAGCATGAAGAAGCAGATGAGGAAGGTGGAGAGTTCCTGAACTACAAAGAAAGCACGTCATAAACACTCTATTCAGAAGATGTGAGAACATGCCTCCTCTTAAGCTTGTAAAGCCCTCTGATTTAAGTGTTCAAGCTAGGGTCCTACACTACATGGTATGAAGGATCATTTTTAACAAAGAAGGAAGCTTTAAATTGATTATAAGAGCTGAGATTCATGTGATGACTGCCTTGATAAGGGGAAAACCATTGAACTTAGGTTATATCATCTTCCAATGAATGATCAAGGCAAGGGATCAAAGAAAAGATTCCACCTTGCCCTATGCCTCCAACATCACCAAGATGCTTCAATATGCTAAGATTTAAAACTTGGAGAATGGAAAAGGGAAGCCCACTGAAGTATTGAAGGAAGAAGAGTTGATGAGGATAGGGATAGAAAGGAAGGTGGATTGGCAAAACTGCAGGGAAATCAAAAGATTTATTCTCTGAGGAAAGCTGGTCATACCAGCAAGAAGGGACTTCTGATACTATTCCATACATACATCCTTTACCACAACCATCCCAACATGTTTCTCCTCCACCACAGCCTACTCAACCATCTCATCCCTCCACTCCATCCACTTGGTCCAAGCCTACCACAGTCACTAAGTTGTATGATAGCCTGTCCTCTTTAATATTGAGCATTAAAGAGGAACAGAATGCCAATTTGCTCACCTATAAGATCAAATCACACACTTGGCCAAGAATCTGGAGGTGATTGCTGATGCCTATGAAGACATTAGAAGTGTTATCCCTACCATATCAATACCACCTCAACCTGGACCTTCTGAATCCACTAAGTTAATCTCTCCTGAACCTCCAAGCCCTTTTGAATTACAATTCCCTAAGCTTGCTGCTACAAAAGCTCCTACTAAGGTTGTTGGCACTGCTGCTACCCCACAAGCCTCAAGCAATGACACAAGCACTAGTCCACCTTTGGACTATGCCATGGAGAAATAGCCCACTCAGGAAGAAAGATCTCATGAGCCTGTAATGGAGGACATTGTTCAGGAATCAATCATGTCATCTAAAGAGTTTGAGCAAAAGGAAAAACTGGTTGTAGCTATCACTTTTGCCCCAATCATTGAAGCTACACTAAATGAGGAGAGAGGCATCGTGTCTTATATGGATATTGCTACCATTGCACATGATGCAATAGTGCAAGCTCAGAAGAAAATGCTTGATGAAATATTTCCTTCACCTACTCCTCAACATCCATCCCCTAAATATGGTTTGTTAGTAGAGCAAAGAGCCAAACTAGCTAACCTTCAAAGGAAAGTTCAGGAAATAGTCTCATATGGTGTGGAAGATCTTCTTAAGATACCTCCATTAGCCTCATTCATTCTTGTCCCTCTTCAATTTATTCCCTTGTCACAGATTCCTTATCCCTTTATGCATGCTCTAGCCCCTAACGATGCCAAAAAGGGAAAGAAACAAGATGAGCTAAATGAGAAGTCCGAAGCTGGGCAATCTAGCAAAACATATGGCAAAAAGAAGATCAAGTTCAAGACTAGGAAGGAGTGGCAAGCTAGAGATACTTAGAGCTTAGCCCTTAGGGCTGTGTAATTCTACATCTTTTGTAGCATCTTTTGTACCTAAATGTTAATCCTGCAATGCCATATACTTGCTTTGTGTCTTAATTGAATCTCTATCCTGAACTTTAATTGAATCAATGCAATATGCTTTCATATTTTCTTTCTACTCTCTTGCATGTGCTATATTTATCATTGAACTTTAATGCATATATTGAGAGGGAGCTCTTAGAACCAAATCCAAGTACCAATCCAGTTTGCAAGTTATTTTGTCATCATCAAAAAGGCAAAGAATGTTAAATTAGGTGTTTTGATGATTCCAAACAACTTGAGCTTGGAAGGAGAATATCAAAGGAATGTAAGAGCATAGAAGTGAAGAAATCCAATGTAATATGTGTGAAAATTTAGTTGTTAGGATTTCTCATAACGTACACAAGGTAAAAGACTTTGATTTTTACTTATTTATGTTCCTACAACATTTAAACAAGTGTTTTCATAGATATCCTATGATAACATATGCTAGATTTTGAAAACACTGACTAACATGTGAACTTTGCTGTTAACTCTCATATATATTGTGCAAAATTTGAACTTTACTTACTAAAATTTGAAGTTCCATAGTTATCATCTCTGACAAACGAATTTCAAGTCCTAAAATTCGATTTCAAGTAAAGTATCGTTGGCAAAATGTGCAAAATTCTTCTAAAGTCTTGACAAAATTCGAATGATATTAAAGTGCAACAAGAGTTCAAAGTCAATTCCTCTGACAGACGAATTTTGGATTTCAAAATTCAAATTTTGAAATAAAAACTTGTAAGTTTTATTAGAGCATGTCTCTGACAAATGAACTTTAAAATGTGAAATTCAAATTTCAAAGAGCAGAACTTTTGTGTCATGTTGAATTAGACACTGATAGACGAATTTTGACTTCTGAAATTCAAATTTCGAGTGCATTGCAAAAACATGGGATAACTATTCATAATCAATAGATGCACTCTGAATATGAAAATTCGGATGTCTTAACATGGGATATATTTGATAAATTCAAAATTTGAATTTCACTCTTGAGTAGATGAATTTTAGAGCTTTAATGTTAAAGTCTTTAACTTATGGTCTCTGCAAAATTCGTTTGTTGACACCTAAAATTTGAATTTGAGTGTGTCAGGCACATTAAATACGGTTGGTGAATAGCTAGTTTTGTAAAGTAGTCATTGGGTAACGTCTCTAACGGCTAGATCTTGCATCTGACGACTAATTTAGTCACAAACTATAAATAGAACTTCTTTTGAAGTTGTGGGTAATAATTTTATGTTGTATATATACTGAAACATTGTCAAATTCATTAGTCAAAGCCCTTTCTCTCACACACTTCATTTGCTACACTTCTGTTAGATATGCTAGCTCCTAAGAGGGGGGTGAATTAAGAAGCTTAAAATTTTTTGCAAAATGTCAATAAAATGAAGAAAATGAAGGTGATAGTAAGACAGAGTATAAGTAAATAATAAGTTAAAGCAGTAATAGAGAAGGGAAGACACAAATGTTTATCCTGGTTCGGTCTCTCAATCTTGACCTATGCCCAGTTCTTAAGCCACGACTTGAGATTTTCCTTTATCTTGTAAGAATTCAGTGGGCTTCTTGCAAATGTCACAGTACAGCTATGATACTCTGTTTTTAGAGCTCACACTTTCTCTCTTTGCACTCTAGCTAAGTGCTTCCCCAAGCCCTTATGATATCGCCTCACAAGAAAATCTTTCTTTCAGATGAAGATAAGATTGTTTACAATGAATAAACTCTCTTAATTAGAGTGTATATGAAAGTTGGAGTACAAAGAATGAAGTATGTGAGAGTAAGAGACTTTAAGTTGATGATTTAGCCGAGTTTCAGTATATACAATGTTAAAATTGTTACCCACAACTTCAAATGATGTTATATTTATAGATTTAGATCTTAACTATACGTTAGAGACAAAATCTATCCATTGGATAAGTTACTCAACGGTTACTCTGAAAAACTATCCTTTTACCAACCACATTTAATGCTTCTGACATTCTAAAATTCCAATTTTGGTTGGTCAACAAACAAATTTCGTAAAAACCAGAAGCTAAAGACTTTAACATTTAACATTCAAGGTTCGTCTGTCATGAAGCAAAGTTCAAATTTTCATCTTTAAAAAATGTTTCTATGTTGGAACATACGAATTTTCAAGTTTAAGGTTCTTCTGGAAAGTATGAACTGTTACTCCATTTTGCTACAATGCCTTCAAAATTTGAATTTTGATACCCAAAAATTCGTCTGTCAGTGGGTAGTTCAATAAGGCACAATAGTTCATTTATTCGAAATTTGAATTTTCAAAATGCAAAGTTTGTCTGTCAGAGAAGCCTCTTTTCAAACTTAATTCAAAGTTCGAATTTCTGAATACTATCATTTGTATGTCAACATATCATCATAACAGACTCACAAGCTTTGTTTCTGAAATTTGAATTTTCATGTTCAAAGTTCGTCTGTCAGTGAGCCATTTTTATGCTCTTTCCAAACTCAGTTTTCAGATGAACTTTGACATATCCTCAGACGAATTTTTCATTTTTCATAAGTTGTATTTTGTCTAAAATTCAAATTTTCAAAGGTCAAAGTTCATTTGTCAGAGAAGGATCTTTTTAGACAAGATTCAAAATTTGAATTTTTGCAGTTAAAGTTTATTTGTCAGAGAAGGCTCTTTTCATACTTGTTCATTTTCAATACGAAATTCGAATTTCCAAAGTCAAAGTTCGAATTTTCAAAACAACATATCAGTATAAACATTTCAAACTTCATCTGTTAGTGGGTGTTTTTCAAATATTCCATGGTTTAACATAGAATCATAGTTTTAAAACATTTTTTTGCCAATTCAAAGTCTTTTACTCAATTCAAACATGGCTATAGATTCTACATCTATTCTTGTGCTGATTTTTCCTGAATTTCTCCACTTGAGATCATTTGTGCACCTTTGATATCTTCTCTCTAAGCTCTAGAAAGTTGGTTTGGAATCATCAAAACACTTGATTCAAGAACTTCAACTATCACAATTACTCTAGTTTAAAAAGTGTTCTTGCTGTATAAAATCTTTTCTTCATCTGGAAGAAGAATTTCTTGTGAAGGATTTCACAAGGGAATTTGGAAAACACTTTGTAAGAGTGTAGAGTGTAGATTTGAGAGCTTTTAGAATAGAGCACAAGCTTATACTGAGGCATTACAAGGAGCCCACTGAATTCTTGCAAGATAGTGAAAAATCTCAAATGGTGACTTGAGGATTGGATGTAGGTCAAGTGGATCAGACCAAACCAGGATAAATTTCTATGTCCTTTCCTCTTTTACTTTGTATTTGCTTTATTCCTTCTATACTCTATTTTCTGCAAACTTCCACTATCACTGTTATATTACACTTTTACAGAAAAATTTTGAACTTCCTAATTCACCCCTCTCTTGGGAAGCCAGCAAACCTAACAAATTGGGCTACAAACTTGCTCAAATAATTGGGCTCCAACATGTATAACAATCTTTCCAAGTCATAAAGCCTCTTGCTATACTCTTGAATTTGTCCAACCCCTCCTTTGGAACCATCACTAAGACATCATCCATTATGCCCTCCCTCTTCAAAAAGATTTGTCCTTAAATCTCCATAATCTACATGGAAAGAAAGGGAATGATTAAATGTATCAAATAAATCATATGGAGTATACTTACATTTCAATCTTGATTGATGCATCTTTGCTTTATTCCTTGTATGACTGTGAAGAACAACAATCTTCCTTGGCTGCAAGTTTGATTTGCATTAAGTTGTTCTCTGAGCTTTTGCAACCAATCTCCATGATTAAAAACCTTATGTAATTCATTACTTGGATTGGCAAAAGTCTTGCTTTCTAGCATTGATGAACACAAACTTGAACTTTCCTTTGTATCAATCTTACCAATAACATTTATCATTTTTTTGAATGCAAACTCGACAAGACAAGACTCATATGGAATCAAGATGTTAATGGAAACATCGGAGATGAAATGGGGACAAAACATGACACAAAAACATCAATTAAAACCAAAGAATTAGAAAACCTAAGGATGACAAAATCTAGACAGATTTGAACACAATGCAATAAATGCAAAACTTGGATAGATTTGGACAAAATTGATGATGCATAATGATAGAACAAAGATGGAGATGAAACAAACCAATAAAGAATCTAAAAGACACTACTTATGAAACACAAAAAATAAAATAAAACATGAAACAAATAGGAACTACTTCACCAATGAATAGGGAATGCAAAACACTATGATGAAGATGAGATAAAATGACATAGAAGGATAAACTAGAGAAAGACGGCACTAAATTAACTAATGGACTCACTATGGACTCATGAAATTTGGACTCAAAAGAAATTGTAAATAATTCAAAGAAACCAAAAACAAAATGAGAAGGATGAAGAAAATGCAATGAAGGCACATAAGAAAGATGAGGTAAAGAAGAAATGAGTTTTGTACAAATTACTTTAAGCTTACTTTTACTCTCATTCTTCCTCAAACTCTCTTTTTCTTTTCTCTTTTCTCTATTTTTCTTTCTCTTTTTCAATCTTCTCTCAATCTTTTTCCTACTTACTTGTTTTTCTTTCTTATATCTCTCTTTTCTTCTCTCATTTATACCATTTTTACTTTTTTCACTCATGTTTTTCCACTTAAGCTCACTCTTTATTTTCTCATTAGTTTCACCTAAATTACATGGCAATGATTCGTGGACTTTTTCCAATACAAAAAAACAAAGATTAACATGCCCATTATAGTTAGAATCAAAAGCATAATCTCTAATTACCATATCAATATGCTCAATATCAATGCAATCATAAGAGCCAATTTCCAAAGGAATCAAACCATTAGCACTACTAGAAACTAACATGTTATTATCCATAGAATTTTCCACCAATTGATTAGCAGCATGTGAAGCATGATTTTCCTCTAAAGGATGCAAACAATCATAATTATGCTTAGAAGCACATGCAACATCATGAAATTCATTTTCCAATTATGCTACAACATTATTTTCAATTTGTACACTAGAAGTACAACTAGAATCATCTAAGCTTTCTACCACATCAATATTAACATCTAGACCAATTCTCTCTTCAAGATTTGCAAAGATATCATGTTTAATCCCATTATCACAATTAATAACATTAAACTCATTGGAATTCTCAAGTTTAGCACATCCCAATTCAGATTCCAGTTCAATTGTTCCATCACAAGAGATATCATCAACGCTAGTAACATCATTCTTCTCACTAGAATTATCATATCTTAAATCACAAGTGATAATATTAGAGTTTTGAGGATTAGGCATACCTATAGTGGATTCTCTCATTACATCATCTGTTGTTAAAGTGGTAGCAACATCATCATCCACTCAATCATCTTTCTCCATGTGGGAATCATATGCATCATGAGTTGGATTCTCTTTCACAGACATGTGTATCTCTTTGGGATGTTTATCTTTACTCTTAGGTATAGGTTGATGGTGATAAGAACTAAACTTTCATCTTATAAGATTTTTCATATCCTCCTATGAAGTGATAGGTTCAAATCCATATTCGATCCACATTTTGTAGAACCTTTCCCACCAAACTTCTGCATAGTCAATAAAACTAATAATGGCATGGTTAACTTTGTCCTCAGTGATGTTGTGATGATCAAAAGCTTGTTTAGTTCTTCTTTCCCTTTCCCAATAGAGGTTGGGATCATCTTTGCCTTGGAAAATAGGAATCTTTAACTTCAGTTTTCTCAAGTTCTGGTCATACTTGGAAACTTTCTTCAAAGACTTCTTTTGAGGTACAAAGCTTAGAAATCTTGACATGGTTAGTAGCCAACAAAAGTATAAAGAAGAATGGACTTCACCACTCCCTCATGTGTTTCACTTAAGAATAATGCACATTCGCTCATGTTTCATAAACATAAAAGGCTTTTTTAAAAAAAAAATTATGCAATTTACTCTCTTACCTTTTTCCACTCAAAACTTGCTTTCTTAAGAGAGTGATAAATTAAAACCACAACTTCAATCAAAAGGAAATCAGTTTTTAAAGAAATGGCAATCACAACCAAAATTCAAGGCTATAATTCCCAAAGATCCTAATTCAATTAAGTAATGACCAATACAAAAGACACAAAGCAACTGAAATTTCCAACAAAGAAGCAAATGAAAAGAAGCTAGAAAATACAAAAAGGAACAACAAAACACTGAAAAGAAAGGAAGAGAAGTGTGGTGTATTATTTAAGGAAAGAACTTGAGTGAATTAAGGACCACCAAAGTTGATAAATTAAGGAACTTACAATGACTTGGTGAGTAAGAACCTTGTAATTCTCTTAAAAAGGAAACAAATTAGTGTCTCAATAGTAATTAAGTAGTAAAATCCCCAACAAATCAACTTAATAGATCACAAGGCAATCAAGAAAGATTTGAATCAAATCCGTGCCTAAAATATGCTACTTGGAATTCAAGTCGAAACACATTAAGAAAGTAGAATCCTTTTCAATCAATCAAGTCTCAAATCAAATCCAATCAAATTTTTATTTTTATTTTTTTACTATACTCTTTTTTTTTTGCTACTATATTCTTTTGTTTTTCTTTTGGTAGCAATCAATCTCTAATTTTTTTTTAATCTCAAAAGCAAGTGGGTACCAAAATGTTCTTCTAGTGTTTCATGTGTGTAGAATAAATTCAAGAAGAAAGAACATATCGGTGCAAGAAAGAAGTCACAGAAAAGGAAAGCTCCCCAAAACTCTAAAACTGCAATTACAAATCACAAGAAGTGTTGGAAGCAAAACTCTCACTAATCTCAAGGAAGTAGCTCAAATAAAAATCAAATCACTTACCTTGAGAAGAAAAAGAGCATAAGCTTAAGAAGCAATGGTCTGTATGCAAAAAAGAGACATGAGCAATACTACACTGCATATAAGCAAAAAATAACAAGGAGATGATCTTTGGTAACTTTTGTCACTTACCCCATTAAATTATTGGATTATATGTTATATTTGGGTAAGATTGAACTTTAGTCCAATATGAATTTGAAAATGTTTAAATTGACCATTAGTAGACCCAAGTCAGAAAGGATACTAAGAAAATAAAAAGATATATTTTTGTTTTGCAGGTACTCCTTGAGCTGAATGGTGAAAGTCTAATAAAGATGGAGTACTTGATGTGCTTAAACAGATTCATACTGAAAGGAAATGAGCTAGCTATTAATCAAGCTGGTTTGTAAGTGTTTGACAAGTTTTCATATATATTTGGTTGGTGATGTTACTTGAGGTTATTAAAATAAAGAGTGATCCATGTTCAAATGATGAGCTATCTAAATATGTTGGTACTTACTGTGAAGTTCAATGTTTGCATATGTCTATTTCTTTATTTGTATAACCAAACTCGTGTGCTTTTCATAATTTTTCTTGCATAATGAATTTAATTTGAGCTGTGATCTTAAATGCATATATGCTTGAATAAATACTCTTACTTAGGGGGAGCTTATAACTTTGCATATAAAGTTTTTTTTTAAAAGCTCTTTTTGATTTAAAAGAAAAATCTCAATCATATGCTTTTGTATGAACATACTTATTTGTTGCATTGTACTTTCTTAGTTTTATCATATGAAATACATAGGTTGAAGGGGAGCATTTTTTGTAATTAATTTGCTTATGCTTTAGCTTATCTCATTTTATTGTGAAGAGTTTTGTTGCATGTTCTTAATTTGCAAAAGGGAGCAAAAGATGTTTCAACATCTCTCCTTGATCCTAAAGGAAGAAGGTAACAACTCTTCAACTCTGAGATACCCCTAGTAATGCATGCATATCATGATCATAAAAAGCATCATAACATTTGGTATTATAATAGTTTCAAGCAACAATTGATATTAGTTTTGATATCACTAACAATTGGTGTCACACCCGAAAATGCGACGCGGATGGTGCGAGATGAAAGAAAAAGAGGGAAATCGGCCCACTCGGCGGGAGGCCCATTTCGGAGGGAGTCGCCACCAAAATTTTGAGGGAAATTTTGGAAAACCGAAATAAATAAAAAAAAACAAAAAGGGATAAAGATAGTCTGCGAATCAGAGCTGGGTTCGGGAGTATGATTGTGAGTGGGGAAGGTGTTAGGCACCCCCACAACACCCGTTCCTAGGAACGGTTACCTTAGGTTGATCATGCAATTTTATGGCTTTTAAAAATTATTTTGATTGCCCTTTTACCATTCACATGCAAAAATAAATATAAGAAAAATGTAAAAATGAAAATAAAGAATAAAATGAAAATGAGAAGTTGGGAAAAGCAAAATAAGAGAAAAATATTATTTATCTACAAAAGTGGACTTGAAAAATTGGTAAGTATTTACTAAATGAAGAGAAAAAAACACCAAATAAATATGAAAATATTTATTTATTTACAAAGGTGGACTTGACCCAGAATTAGAGTCTGGGGCCTATGTACCCTGCGGTAGGGATTAAAGTCAACGTAGGTCGGACTAAAAATACGTGTCACTAGGTTGGTATTTTTTTTTATTAAAATTTTTTTTTTATAATTTAAAAGAGAGCTTTATAGAAAATGATTTATCTTTTCTCCACTATTTACTCTTTTCATTTATTATTATTATTATTATTATTTTGGTTAACCAATTCCTAAAAGAGAGTACATTTTTTCTCAATTTAGAAAATATGATTAAAATTATGTGTGATTTTATTTTGATTTGAAAAGAAAATATTTGGAAACAATAAATCAATTGGCTTATGTAGCGACTTTATCACTCACAATATACAATTGACACCTAATTGTCCACGGTGGTGTTACTCGAGACAAAAGGCACAAAAAAGTTCGAAAGAAAGAAAGAAAAAGAAAAGAAAAAAGATTTTTTTTTTATGAATTGTTTTTTAAAATTATGAAAATGAATAACATCCTTATGCACCTATTAAAAAAAAGGAATTAAATAATAAAAAAGTGATTATAACATATATTTGGAGAAAAGATAACCAGCATATGTGGTGATTTTATCACTCACAAGTTACTGATTAATATTTAAATATCCACGGTGTTACCACTCGGAATAGATAAGCGAAACGGACGAGGACTTGGAAGGAAACGAATAACTTCAGTTTCAACAATTTTATTATACATATATATATGTACATATATGTGTATATATATTTTATGAAATGAAAGGGCAATGAATAAATAAAAAAAAATGAAGGAAAATAAAGAATTTTAGCAAAAATTAAAAAAACCATTAAAAAGAATTCAAAATGCCCTCATTAGTATATTTCTAAAGAAAAATAATCAACATATGTGGTGATTTTATCACTCACAAATTGCTGATTAATACTTTGATACCCGCGGTGTTACCACTCGGAGTAGAAAAGTGACCGGTTTAAAGGATAAAATTTACATAAATCATTCTTATTTCCTAATGTTAAACGCGACCAAGATGACACATTAAAAAAAAGAAAATAGTTAAAAAATAAAAATAAAAATAAAAAAAATAAAAAAAATAAAAATATGACTTACATAAACACATATGTATATTATTTATTTATTATTATACACATATTTTCAGATTTTATTTATTTGTTTGTTTTTACTTTACTTTATTCATTTATTTATTTTTATTATTATTATTATTATTATTTTACGGACAACCTATTGGGTATTTGGATTCACCAACATTCCCATCTCCCAAGCCAACAAAAACACATTACATTGCCGGGTAACATACTTAGACCAAACCAATCCCTTCCTGCCAAAACCCAAACTGAACCCAAAATTATAAGCCCAAGCTTTACCAAACCCAGCCCATTTCTCCTGGACCCAGAAAACCAGACCCTCGCATTTTCACGTAAAACATTCAAGGTAATAGAAATCAAATGCTGCCCTTACGATCCAATATCACCAAATTGAAGGATTCAACCACAAACATTATATCACCATTATAACCATTATAACAGTAGGACAACCAGAAATAAAATATTAAAAGGGGTAAACTGATCAGTTTCTAACTGAAGCAAAGCTCATAATTCCACCAAATATATCAAGGTTCAAGCGAGCAACTTGTTTTCAGATTTGCATATGGTGGTCTTAAGGGACAGAAAGGGCAAAACGAACAAGTTAATTAACATCAGCTTAATATAAGACTTCAGCTAACAAGGAACAGGGTATTACAGGAAGGGAACCTAACTCATGATCAAAACACCTTGCCTTCAACAGCCTGAACAATTTAAGAACCAAAAACTGGCAAGCTTAACAAATTGGCTCTAGCTTGAGATTTTTCACCAAATCATCAAATTCGATAAAAGGAACTTGGCATCTCAAATATAGTCCCCAGAACAACATTTTAGAGCATTCAAAACTAGAGATAGAGCACCAAATGCTAAATGATAATAGCCTAAACTAGATTTTCTGGAAACAGAGTGCTGAAAGATCAAAACAAAACCATAACACAGTAGATAATTAAATGATAATTCCATCTAGCAACAAAGCCAAGATCATCCCAAGAACACAGAGCAATGCAGAAAGAGACGGCAGGCCATACTACACAATGAAAAAGGAAAACTAAACTGACCCACGGGAGAATGGTGCTACATTTTTTGATTGCTAATTATCTGCTTCGTCTTCCTTTCAAACCCTTCCTGCAACTCATTCCCTGTTTCTCTTGATCAGGGTTCTCTATGATTCCTGCCTCTGAAATTCCAGCCTCCCTCTACCTTTGGGAATTTCTTTGCGTAGCTTCCTCGGGTTCTCCTCTTCTGTCCATCTTCTTCGCTGTTTCTCTTAGGATTTTTAAATGGCCAAGAAAAAAAAAATCCCCCCTCCACACTCCAGCCTTCCTGTCTTTTATATAGCTCTTGCGAGTAGCTTGCAAATGCGCGTGACTGTTCCTCCAACCGTACCTCATCCCTCTGCCCACGTTCTCCGTTGCACCTTCATCCCAAAAATTTTCACCTCCACTACCCTGCTATACGGGGTACGGAGTAGTGGAGGGATTGTGTTGTGTGCATCCAACCCACGTTCTCTGTCCCTAAAATTCATACCTAAGCACCTCAATCCCCTGCCTCACAAATTCCAGTCCTAACCCATGCTCACTTGTAGTCCATCCCCGGCCTCTCTTACCTTTGCTTTTCTGATTTCTTTCGGTGGTTCCCTCGGGTTCGTTCCCTTTCCCAATTGTACCTCCCTCTATTTTCTCTTCCATCAAGCCCGAGGGCTCCCTCGGTTTCGCCTCTCTATTTCGGTCTCAGCCGCGGTTTCTTTCTTTTCTTTCTCTTATAGCTCCCTCTCTTTGCAGCTTCTCAGCTCCCTCTGATTTTCCTGCGGTTGGTCTCATCTCTGGTCTGAACTCCCTTCTCGATCTCTCATCTTCTGTCCTGTTCAGACTCCCTCTCCTTGTTTCTCGTCTCCCGCAGCTCCTTCTCGTCCTCCCTCAGTCAAGCCCTCTCGCGGCCCTCCTGGCTCCCAAATCCTCGCGGCTCTCACCTCTCTTTTCTCGGTCTCTCGGACAGCCTCTCTCTCCGGTTCAGCCTCCACCGAGGCTCCTTCGGCCGAGCCCTAAGGGCCCCCTCCGGTTTATCACTCGCAGCTCCCTCAGCTCTCAGTCTCAGCTTCACCGGACCCAAGCTCGCGGCCAGCTCTCTCGGTGGTCTTTCCCTTCTCTCCTCGTGTCTCTCTCTCTCCAACTCTCTTCCTTCTTTTTCTTTTTCGGCTCCTTCTCTCTCCCTCTCGGCTTGCGGCTGCCCTCTCTCCTGCTCGTGCTCTCCTCCTCTGGTGTCTCACGCGGCCCTCTCTCTTTTTTCCTCCCCCTCTCAGCTTTTCTTTTTCTTTCCTTCTCGCCGCCCTCGCTTCCCTGTGTCTCCTAAGGCCTCCATTAGGGCTCCTCCTGTCTCACGCCTAAGCCCTCTATTAGGGCTCAAGGTGAGTTTGGACCTGAGCCCCCCCAAATGGGCTCAGGTGGTCCACCTTGGGCTAAAGCAATTTCAGCCCAAGTTTAAACTTTTTTTTTTAAGGATATCAATTTTAATTTAAATTAAAATTTTTTTTAATTTCTTCTTCTCTCTTTTTTTTCTTTCACATTTTCTATTATTTATTTATTCATTTATTATTATTGTTTTTTTTAATATTATTGTTTTATTATTATTATATTTATATATAATTTTAAAATTACCCGGACAAAATACGGTGTTCACAATTGGTATCAGTTTTGATATCAGTAAAAATTAGCATAATTTGAACATGCAGTGCTTAATAACTTTTGATGATGATTTACATTCCAATTTATGCTTTTGTGTGTGCTTGAAACAACCCTAAACTTATGTGCTTACTAGTACAACCTCACAAATAGGGCGAGAAGAGTTCCAAGAGAATTTTTCTTCAAATTTTTTTGTTGATGTCAAATAGGGGGAGAGGTTGTGTAAAAAAATGCATGTGCTTAATCTAGAACTATCTAAAAAGAACTGCATCATATTTGCTAATATCATCAAGAATATTTTTCACTAGTGATTTATCATCATAAAAAAGGGGGAGATTGATGGGTTTAATATAATATGTATTGATGATAACAAATGTAAAATGATAAAGAACAAATGTATCATATTTTTCTAACATATATATTGTTCCTAAAAGAAGTAAAATAGGCATTAGCATATGTTTAATTGTGTTTATAATACATATATCATACTATGTACTAATATATCTACTGTACTTTTATATTTTATAATACAAGTTGGATATATAAATTGGACTAACTACTTGGTTTGTAAGTGTAACATATTAAATGTTGGATTGTCTAGGTAAAAAGAGTGAACATTAGAATAAAGAAAAAAAAATCAACATCATGTCTCACTCAAAGAACAAGAAGAGAAGGTATGCTCCAAGAATGGAAGATACAAAAGGAGCATACCAACAATGGAATGACCAAGTGAAAGTGAAGATTAACTTTTGAAGACGTAGCTAATATGTATATTTTGTTTTCACTTAGGTTTTGGGATGGTTTAATCTTTGAAATTTACTTAATATTATTATCATATGGTTTAAACAAGTTAGATTAAGTAAATTTGATATTAGCATATGTTAGAATTAAAATATATTGGCTAACAGACGAATTTTGATATTTGACTCATATTGATTTTGTGCAAAATTCACACTTTGTTTAGTGAAATTCAAAGTTACAGAGGTTTTATCTCTAATAGATGAATTTTAGTTCTAAAATTTGAATTTCGGGTTAAGCATTCTTAGTAGTAAAAGTCTGTAAAATTTGCATGAAGTTAGTCAAAATTTTAATGTTAGTAAAGTTCAAAGTTACTTCCTCTAACAGACGAATTTTAAGCTTTAAAGTGTGAACTTCGAAGTGAAAACTTTTGTGTCATGTTAAAAATACCTCTGATAGATGAATTTCAATGTTGAAATTTGAATTTCAGTCTCTGAAATTTGAATTTTAGTTTCTGTAATTCAAATTTCGAAGTACATTGTGAAAACTTGAAATAACTATTCAAACCCAATAGACGCACTTCCAATATGAAAATTCGTATAAACTAACATGGGGTATCTTTTGCCAACTTAAAATTCAAATATCACTTAACTATGCTAACACTGTGGAATTCGTCTATTAAGTCTCAAAATTCAAATTTTGGTATGTCAGATGTATTTAATGCGATTGGTTAACAGCTCTTTTTGCAGAGTAACAACTAGAACGTGTGTCTAATGGATAGATCTTTTGTCTAATGATTAATTAAACCACAAATCTATAAATTGAACTTATGGGGAACAAATTTAAGTGAGTTTTGTGCCAAAATACTGCTGCAATATATAAAATCATTATGTGTATATTCAAAGCTAAAACCACCCCATTAGAATGAGTTTCAATGTATTATCCATTCTTAAAGAGAGTTTCTATTCTATAACCATTCTTTCTAAAGTTTCCGGGTAAAATTTTAGTGTAGGGAAATGCTAAGGTAGGTTACATATCTTGTAAGGGTGTGGGGAGAGTGGCTTTACAAGTGCCTATTGAAATTTGTGGGATGTACTGAGATTTCACAATTGCTCAAATCAAACCTATAGGATATAGTGGAAAATCTCAAGTGGTGGCTTAAGTCCTAGACATAGGCCAAGTGTTTGGGCTAAACTAGTATAAATCTCTATGTAATGCTCTTTATCTACTCACTTCATTTGCCTCACTCAATACACTCTATTCATCCCCGTTCTGTTGCAACATTTGGTGAAATTGAGTTGTATTTCAAAAGAGGCAAAAATATTGTATCACCCAATTCACCCCCTCTTAGATGACCAGCCAACCTAACAGTATTGGCATATGTAAGTGTGTTACTAAGATTCCCCAATCTCATTCCCATAGTTTCCCCAATGTTAGGACCAAGCAATGGCAAAGGAAAGCATGGTAGCAACAAAGATTGATTGTGCTGAACTATTTTTTGCTGTAAATACTTTTGATTTTGAAAGGTTGTATAAATTCAAATATTGCTCCAAAAATTCAGTTGTATGTATGATTAGAGTACATTTTATGAACAATCTAGCACTAGTTTGGATACAATTGGAATTATATAATAGAAGTTATGAATGTTTTCCCAAAACTGTTCCAGTGAAGGTTAATTTAGACCCCTAAAAGATTATGTTGGCATTCTGTCTAGTAGAAAAATAATAAATGTACAATGTTTAAAGTAGACATAGAGAGCTCTCTAAGATACTAAGAATACATGAATTGGCTTTGTATGCTATGAGATATGCTTGCTCAAATCTATGACTTAGATTTTGGACAGAAACTGGAAGTATAAAATGAATAATAGATTTTAATGATTAAATTGTATGAATATGAGTGATAACTGTAATACCTTAGCTTTAGACCCTGTTTCTCATGTACTAGACCTTATTTTGGCTCATTGATCATACTGAAAAGCTTAAATCACTAAAGGGACTAAAATAGAAAAATTTAAAATTTCAAGTTACTATTTATTTGGTAAGTTCCTTTTCTAATTGAATTTTGAAAATTCATAACTAATTCTAAAAAAATATTCTGGAGATGATCAAGTGTTTAAAAATAGTTTGACATATTATTTACATGAAAAAAAATGAAATAGAACTTATATCGTGTTAATTGATATAACATTTAGCACGAAATTTACTATTCATATGGTCATTTTTTTTACTTTCCTAGGATTTTGGCATAAATTTTAAAAATTCATTTCTCATTCTATCCTGAGGCAATTCATGCATTCTTTATGTTGTTTGAAAGCCTTATATGCCTACTTTTCAGCCATATTTTTTATACATTTATTCTACTCGAAAAGTGCATGGCAATATCTTGAACCATTAAGTCTGAACTTTACTTTCACTAAAACAGTTTAAGGAAAACTTACATTTCAACCATTACATAGCTCCAATTACTTCCAAATTAGTAGTATATTAAACTTATGATATAGATCTTTCTACACATGCTAACCACTAAATTTTTTAAGATCAGCACAATTTTACACTGACTTTTAAAATGACCAGTACTTATAGTGAAATTCTAGCTTTTTTTACACTATCTAGTTTTGACCCCTAAATTTAAAAATCCATCACAAATCATGTATTTGTCCAAATTAAGTGTTCTATAGCTCTTTGGAAAGCTTATTCTGTCTACTTTAAGAGCATATATAGAACTTATATAGGATACTCTATTTCAAATAAAGTCCCCCTATTCAATTCAATACTGGTCATTTTAGACAAATTTATGCCATAACTTACATATTATGCTTCATAATCATTATACATCATCATTCCTTGTTCCAATCATATACAACATTTCATAGTGCTTAAGGAAATGTATTAGAACATAAGTACAAATTTTAAATCATCTTCATCATTTACATTATTTCATAATTGATTGTTAGGTTGGCTGGTCACCCAAGAGGGGGTGGAATTAGGTGATGCAAGATTTTCACTCTTTCTGGATCACAACCTAATTTCATTAAGAGTGTAGCAAAAGAGGGATAAATAGAAAGAGTTGTGTACAGCAACTTAATAGAGAAGATGAAGAATAATATGCAACAATTTATACTGGTTCAGCCTAACCACTTGGCCTATATCTAGCCCCCAAGCCATCACTTGAGATTTTTCACTATATCTCACAGGTTTGATCCGGGCACTTGTGAAGCCTCAGTATATTCCCACAAGTTTTCATAGGCACTTGTGAAGCCACTCTCCTCACACCCTTACAAGATATGTAAATCCCTTAGTGTTTCCTCACACTAAGATTCTACTCAGAATATGTAGAAAGAAATGTTTACAGAATGAAAACTCTCTTGAAGAGTAGATAATACATTGAAAGCTCACTCTATTGAGGTGGGTTTTTCAAATAATGCTGAGATAGAAAGATTTTACAATTTGTAGCAGTATTTTCACATAAACTCTCTTACGATCGTTACCTATAGTTCAAATAATGTTCTATTTATAGATTTGTTGTGTAACTAGACGTTAGACACAAGATCTAGCCGTTAGAGATGTTACTCAATGGTTACTCTGTAAAACTAGAAATTTACCAACCGTATTTAATGAGTCTGACACTGTGAAATTTGAATTTTGGATATCAACAAATGAATTTTGAAGAGACCATAAGTTAAAGTCTTTAGCGTTGAACTTCGAAGTTTGTCTGTTCAAAGTTGAAATTTGAATTTTCATCTTGACAAATATTTCTCATGTTGGAGCATACAAATTTTCTAATTTAAAGTTTTTCTATTAAGAGTGAACAGTTGTTTCATATTGCTACAGTGCTCTCAAAATTTGAATTTTGGTGCCCAAAATTCGTCTATCAGAGTTCAACTCAATGTGACACAAGTTCTTTCTTTTGAAATTCAAATTTTGGAGGTAAAAATTCGTCTGTTGGCTGTTCCATAAGCATTTTCACTTTTCTGGAGATTCGAAATTCAAATTTTGAAAGCCAAAATTCATCTATTAGACTTGAAGTTCAAATTTCAGAAGTTAAAATTCGTCTATCAGTGGCAAGCTCAACTTGGCACAAAGGTTCTCTTCGAAATTCGAATTTCAGAAGCCCGAAATCAATCTATTAGTGGCAAAACCTCCATAACTTTGAACTTTACACTATAGACAATTTTGTAGAACCTATAACTCTCATTTTAACTCCAAATTAAGCAAATGACCTATGGTTGGAAATCTCTCAATGTCTACTTTCAAATGAAATAATTTCACTTCAAAAACAAATGTATTCTGTGATATATTATCAAAATAATGATAAGAGGTCAAAACTGAAAATTCATATCTCACTACTCAACTTTAAATGACCATAGCTTTTTCATATGACCTTTATTTTGAGTGAAATAACCTTCTTTGAAAAGCTTATTAAGTATAGTTTCATATGAAATAAGTTTTACATCAAAACCATATGTATTTTGAGAGATGTATTAAAAATACTAATCAAAGGTTAAACTCTAGATTCTTGAAAACCAGATTCCACTATATTTAAAAGTAAGAATGTATTACTTTGATAACCAAAACTTCTTGAGCTAATCAAATCCAATTGTAAATCATTGAGTTTTATTCTAAAGTTCAAATTTTGAAATCTAAAATTCGTCTATCAGAAGGAATATTTTTGTACCCTTTTAGTGCTTAATTATCAGACGAACTTTGTCATGACTTCAGATGAATTTTGCACATTTTACAAACTATACTTAACTCAAAATTCAAATTTCAATACTTGAAATTCATCTATTAGAGGTGATATCTCTAGAACTACAAATTTCAGCCAATAAAGTTCGTATTTTCATAAAGTATATGAAGTTTAACTTCTTAAAATTCATTTGTCAGTCAAAGTTTTTCAAATCTAACATGCTAACATCAAATTTACTTAATCTAACTCATTTAAACTATATGGTAACAAGATTGAGTAATTTTCAAAGATTAATCCCACCTCAGGACATAAGTGAAAACAAAATATACCTATTAACTAGGTCTTCAAATGTTGAGTTCCACTTCCACTTGGTCATTTCTTTCTTAGCATGCTCCCTTCTGATCTTCCATTTTTGGAGCATCCTTTCTTTTCTTCTTTCTTAAGTGAGGCATGATATTGATTTCCATTTCTGTATTCCAATGCTCACTCTTCTTACTTGTACCATCCTACATTTAATATATTACACTTACAAACCAAGTAGTTAGTCTAGTTTATATATCCAACTTATATTATTTATTTTAAAAGTATAGTAGATATATTTGCACATGGTATGATATATACATTATAACTATAATTAAATACAAGCTAATGCATATGTTACTTCTTTAAGGAACATTTTATATGTCAGATATATATGATACATTTGTTCCTTATTACTCTATATTTGTCATCATCAAAACTTATGTTATACTAAATCTTACAATCATAACTTGAAAAAATACTATATAAAGCATCCTTCCCTTTTTCTTTCTCCTTAGCCTTGCCTTGACATCCTTGTCATTGATTGTCCCTAAGCATGTTATTCATTCTGGAAGGGTGAAATTCAAAGAATCTCAGCAGCAATTACTAATACAAGTATGCATATTATCACATAATTCATGGAAACATCATTCATTCTCTTTAAAACATAAAATGCCATATTATTTTCATAAAACTTTGGCAGAGTTTCTCTTCGTAAGTTGGATATCCGGGATAACAAAACCCCTCATTCAACTCAGCCAACAACCACAAAACATCACAAATCATCATAATAAATACATGGCAAAGTGTAAAGTTCATAGAAATCAACTATGAGTGCAAGTAATGGTATAAAGCTACCTTAGAGAATTCCTTTGCTTTCTTCCATTGGTAGACCACTTTTTATCACTCCCACAAATTTCTTGAACCTATAAATAACATCATTTAAGCATGTAAGCCACTAGTTCATGGTCTTATATTACAAGGTGCTCACTAAACCCTTAAAATTTTATTTTGCTATCCTTTTAGTTTTACTTGAGTCCAAAACTTATTTCTTTGCTTTTTTGGACCAAGGATTCCATTTTTGGAATTAAAATAATGAAATTCCAGCTCCAATATGAACCCTAGTCTGGCCGAAAATGAGCATGAAAATGGAAGAAAATTGTTTCCTTTGTAAAACTTTCAATAACTCCTAAAATCATGCTTCATTTGGCTAATTCATGATTTATCCTAAGTTTATTGCATAAAAATCCACTTCTTGCTCAATCTAAGGTATGGCCAAAATTCATGGAGGTAGAGAGGAAGAAGATGACTACATTAAACTACCATAATCCACTTGAAAACACAAGCTCAAGGTTGTAGGAGCACTTACCAAGTTCTTGAACCTTGCTTCTTCAAGTTCCAACTTTGCTCTTTCATCTTTTGCTCTCTCTTTCTCCATGACAAAGTGCCTCTTTGTTCTAAAAATTTGGTGCTCCTTAACTCACTTTAGACACTTAACCATGGGCTTGGAGGAAAGAGATGTAATGGGTGAATAGGATCATGGTTAGTTTGCTTAACTTGAGTTAGCTTTTATGAAATATTTTCAAAAAAACAATTAAATAAATTACATTCTTCTCGATGGTAGCTGCTGGTCATGCCTAAAGGAGGGAGTGTTGTGCTAAAACATTGCATATTTTTCCCAGTCCAGATATAACATGTGCCAGATACTTTTTATCGATACCAATAAATAACTTTTGCATTATTTTATCACTTTATTGATACAGAATTATTCTAAATTTAATTTTGGACTAAACTAATTTTCCTATCTAAAAATATATTATGTGAGGTTCACATATTATTCCTGTCTCCTTATTGATTTTTGTGGGGCCCATAATCTCCTTTTTTGGTATAATAATTGCTTTTGATTTTTTACACTAATTATAAATTCATACTCACTCGGTTAACATCTAAGCATTATTCCTTTAGTTCCGACTCATTACGAACTTCATTTTGACAGAAATTCTAAAAATTATGAAATTGCCCTTGACCTGGAATAAAATTATAATTTTAAATTCTTTCGGGTCCTTTTTTGTAATTTCTCTTAGGGACTAAATTATATAAAATTCTTCCTCTTAAGGATATATTGCATATAATTTTCTTTTTTAGGGTTCAAACATAATTTTCTCATTTTTCCTTTTAACATGAAAAAAAATAACTTTTTTCCATTTTCCACATTTAATTGTATCTTTTAATTTTTTCTAATTCTCTTTGTATTTTATGATATCCGAGAATTCAAGGATATTATACTTCTAAATTAGTCTATTTTTCAACCCCAACCTCCTAGCGATAAATACTTAGATCATTGTACTCAACTCAGTAAAAGCTTCTATTCAGCAGGTATATTGCATAATTTTTAGCTCAATTCTGGAATTAATTCATACTAATAATGACCTTATGGAATATTAATTCCAATTAAGAATCCAATACAATTCCTTCTAAAGACTATATGAGAAATTAATTACAAGTAAGGACCAAGCATGTGGAATTATTATCTTACTCCTTTCCCATCTTTTCATGCATCTCATGTCATATTCTCATATCTCTATACATACAGTAGCATTCTTCATGAAATTTGGGATTTACAATAACTCTTATGTTTCATATTTTTCCCATGAAATTCAAGATGTGAATAATTTTTAGAGAATTGTACCACTAAGAAATATTTTTTTATATTTAGTTATGAATTTTGGAAGTTCTCTATGCAATTTATTGTATAATATATGAAAACAGTTTTTGATAGTTTTAAATTTTAAATTGATTCAAGTTCTTAAAGAGCTTTTTAATGCTTTTAAATGAAACAATTTACATGAGAAAGGTACTGGAGTACAAGATGTAACACTAGAAGTCCTAGTTTTTGGTTCTGTAGCTATCACTCAAAATGGAATAGGTATGTGTTGTTCCTTCTAGCATTATAAAAATACTTTCTCCTAATGGTTGTATAACTTTCTGCTTTTTTATTGCTTTTATATATTGCTTGGTAGATGGCCATGTTCTTGCATTGGAATCAGATGGGTCTATACTTTGGAAGGTAAGAGTCCCATTACTTTTGCAATCTTAATTTTGTTACCTAATAGAATTAATTTGTAGCTACATGTATTGGTCATGATATTAAAAATTGGACTAGACTAGTCAATTCAACCAGTTGGATTGGAAATTGGTGTCTAGTCTAGTCTGGACAAAGGGGACAACCAGTTGATTTTAGATCCAATAAGAACTGGTAGAACTGGTCATGAGTTGGGCAGAACCGATTGTGAACAATTTGAATTGTTTAGTTTTTAAAATTTTTATTTTTAATTTAGAGATAAAATAATATTATTTTTAGTACTAAATAGCTTTATTTTGTGTCTAAATTTTTTATCAATATTATAAATTTGTATAAGCATTATTATGATACAAAATTATTAATAATGATAAACTTAGTTAACAAATAATACAATAATAGATAACTAGTTAACTATTTTGTATTCAAAATGTGATCATCGATGAATATTAATTTATTTAGATTTTAATATTAAGTTATGAAGCTTATTAATAATAGTTTTTTTTTTATTTTCCATATAATATATAATATATAAAATTAAAAATATATTAATTTTATTAATACTAGTTTGATTATAGTTTAACCACAGTTGAACCATTGAACCTTAAATCAGTGCATCGACTAGTTCAATGACCAATCCGGTTTTTAATACCTTGGTATTGGTGATTCTTTCCCAGAACAACTAATGCATTTCTTGGTTATTTTTCTGCTAATCAAAGAAGAAGAAAAAGGAGAAACAAAATATAGAAAAAAATTAAAACTTGTTTCGATCACATTTAGTATATTGGGAGGACATTTAAACTAGTCAAAATATGTTTGTCATCTCTTTGCTTGTTAAAGAGCTATCACTTCGTTTCCGTTTTCTAACTACAAGTTGAAAGTTGGGTTTGTTTTAAGAAAATGAATCATAATATATTCTTTCTTGCGTGCTTACTTTTACTAATAATTTGAGAGCATAAAACTAATAGGTGATGTCTCTTGCAGCAGATTTTCTTAAAATATTCGTGGGTTAAATCTGCATATCTTATATATGAGTGGCAAGATGAAGCAGACATGTGGTGTGCTTCTAAGGAACTAGCTTTTGGGTGAAGGAGAATATGCAAATGAAGAGTTGGGAAAAGTTTAATTTTCACATTATTGTGTTGTATCCAAACTTAAGTATATTTTCAAAGTTTTACTCTAGTACTTAACATTATATTTGAATTAAATATGATATAACTTAAATGTATTTTGATAAGATTCTTGGCATGTAATGATTAGATCAAGTTCTTATTTTTATCCATTTACTATTTAAGAAAATATGATGAAGCTTTATTTATTGTTAATTGTTACTTAAATGTAATAAGAAAGTTATGTGGCTTATTTTCATATAAAATGTTGATTTTTATGCTTTAGGCAATGATTATCAATTGTAATTGAAAATAGCAACATCTGATGATAGAGTATGTTTGAGGCATGATACACAAGGATGCCTTGGACAAATTGAAGAGCATGAAAATGAGGCTTTAACACATGGAGAACATGCTTGGGAGTTCAAAGTTCCATTGTAATGCTTGAGTAGTTTAACGATTGGAGCAAGGGCCAATACAACTAAGGCAAGGGTAATCCATAAGCTACACAAATTGAAACCCATTTGCTTAAATCAAAGAAAGAATATTCAAATGAAAGTTGCAGCCCAAAAGAGCTCAAGAGGTGTGTTCTTTATGAAATATCCAGAGCTAAGCCCACATGGAGTCCAATTGGAAGAGATTAGTTAAGTGAAGCATGTGCCAACCATGTGACCTCTTAAGTGGCATTCTCCAATTTGAATTAATTTTTTATTTTCATTTATTTTATTTAAATTCAAAATAAGGCCATATATATGGTCAAAGATTGTGTATTAGAGATTAAGTTTTATTTAGTTTCCTATTTTTAAAAGATTATATTCTAGATTTTTCTTTTCATTTTAGCAAGAGGTTCCACCTTTTTGGTTTGATTTGAAGGATATTTTGTCTCCTATTTTATTATGTAAAGTGGCACCTCTTCTTAAGATTTTAGGTTTGATATTTAATATTTTATTTTACTAATTAGGATTAGGGTTTTAGATGCTTTCCTTGCCCATATAAAGGC
Source organism: Adenanthera pavonina (assembly GCA_026686845.1). Classification (NCBI taxonomy): domain Eukaryota; kingdom Viridiplantae; phylum Streptophyta; class Magnoliopsida; order Fabales; family Fabaceae; genus Adenanthera; species Adenanthera pavonina. Next base: position 18,724,248 of record JAIVEN010000005.1, on the reverse strand, counting down.
ACCACCATGTATCACATATAAAGGCACCACCATGTATTCTTATTCCGCAAAATAATATGAACGAATTTCATACTTATTTTGTGTGAGTTTTCCTTGTAACCTTGTGCTCTTGTGAGAATTTCTTAACTTATCAAAGGAGTGGTCTTCCTTTGTGGCATCTTAAGGCTAGGGTTATAAGAGAAGAGTTTTCTTAGGGTCTTACTGTAACATTTGTATTTTCATAACTATGTCTAATGGACAATTATAATGTGCCTCGTATGAATGTGCTAAAAGTATGATTGGAAAATATGCCACATGTGAAACATTGTGAGAATACTACAAGGGGTAAAATGATTATTTTACATGTTTGATTCTTATAAGGAATTAATTTCTCCTATGGTCCCTAGTGGAAATTAAGTTCGGTCCTTAATTGTAATAAGTTGCAAATTTAGTCTTTAATTGCAATTATTTTCAAAATTTTAGAAAAATAATATATATGTGGAAACATACCTCTTGACATACTGGCCCTTGTTAGAACTATGAATTGAGCTAAAAAGGTGCAATTTCAAAATAATACGACTACAAAATATAAAGGAACAAAACAGTAAAAAGAAAAAGAATTGTGGGTCCTACAAAAAAAAAAAGGAAAGAGAAAGCATGTAAACCCCACATAAAATATTGTTTGAGATAGTTATTAAGATAAATATAGATCTCAATCCAATATATTTTCTACATGTGTTAGTGAATAAATTGTATTAGTAAATACCATAAAATACCAAGATAATGTCCAGATTTAAAGTAAATGATACATGATTGATCTAGATCAAGAAAAATATACTATATAGGATAGCATTTGTCTCCCTCTGATTGGCCAAAATTATGCACATGAGTTTGGAAGAATATTATGAATGATGTCATGGATGATGTAAAATTACAAAACACTTGGAAGGATTTGATGAGCTGGTGAAGTCTCTAAATATGAATGCATACTCCCTCACTTGGCCAAAATTCACAAGGGCAAGAGAGAGAAAGTAAGCTACAATTTTAGTGAGAGAAAGAGAGGAGGAAGAGCAAGGTACAAGCTTGGCAGCAAGAAGACAAGCTTGAGGTAAGTATGCTCTTTAATTTCAAGTTGTTTTCTATGGATTTTGAGTTAGGTTAGATGAATTTTCTTCTCCCCTCCTCCTAGATAAGGCATCGGCCAAGATGGGTAAGTATGTGGGGAAGGATGTTTTCAGAAACCAAGTCAAGATAAAGTATGAATTAGTTGCAAGAAATCATGATTGCTCAAGTGTTTATGATGTAATCAATGAAAATTCCTCTCTTCTCTTTGAGAGGAATGTTTTGGCCAAAGAGGGTTAATGCATGAGTTGAAATTTCATGCAACCAATGGTAAAAATAGATTTCTTATGTATGAATTAGCATAAGAGAAGTTAGGTTTTCAAGATTAAACCAAAGATATGAAATATGAAATTTTAGGATTCAAGTAATCTTTAAGAAAGCTCATGGTGAATGAGTTGATTTAGCATGGTTATCTTGTTTCTTCTAGGCTTGAGAAGTTGCAAAGAAGTGATTGGCAAGAGATTCAAGCAAGTTGAATTAAAGTTTAAAGTGAAAAGATTAAAGCTCCTAGGTAGAAACTTGCTATGTTTTTATGTTATTGCATAATAATGTTCATGCATGTTTTATGTTATAAAAGTATTGCCATGTAGTTGTTGCAATTGTATATTTGACTAGCTAGCTGTTTATTTGATGAAGGATAAGCCCAGGATGTTATGTTTCTAAGCCAAAATTTCAATTTATTTGATGAAGCATAAGCCCATGATGTTATGTTTCTAAGCCAAAATGCTATTGAAATTTTGTTAGCCAACATGTTATTTTTATATGTTTAATGAAATTGTGCAATATTCATAATGTTTTTGATGTATATGCATGTGCAAGCTTACTACTGAGATTTCCCAATCTCACCCTTCCAAGTTGCTAACTATGCTAAGGACAATGTCACAAAGAATGAAAGCTAAGGAAGGAGAAATTGATGGAAAAGCAAGCTAATGTTCATTTTACAATGATGTTTGAATGATGAAGCATGTTTTGTATATTATGATATGGTTTATAAATCGAATTGATATGTATGATCAATGTAGTATGATGTTTTATGATGCAAGAAAATGTATATTCAATTAAGTTAAGTAATGAAATGAAGTTGGAATTGAAAAGTCATGTATGACCCCTTTTGATGACAATTTATGGCATGTTAATGTCCTAATATGATATGATAAATGAAATGAGCCAAAATGTGATACCTCTAATTAGAAGATATGGTAAGCTTTAAGCCAAAACAAGTTATGTACAATTTGACTTAGTATGGCAAAAGTTATGGCTCAAGAAATTTATGTGTCAAGAATTGGACTGTTGTTGGAAACTATGTTTTTACTATAATTACTGTCTGATTGCGAACACTATATAAAATTGTGTAATGATCCAAAAATTCAGGGGTCTATATAGTTATGTAATACTATGTCTTGTGAATCATATGGCATTGGTTGACTCCATTTGGAATTGTATAATGGAAATTACAGTTTATTTCCTGAAATTGTTTCAGTACTAAACAATTTGGCATACTCAAGATGAATGATTGCCTACTGGCCATTACAGATGTAATAAATATACAATGTCTATATGTTTAGAAAGTACATATGCAGAACTTTTGAATAATATAAAGAATTCATGAATTGGCCCTATATCCTATGAAAAATGAGTGCTCAATGTTAAGGTTCAAAAATTGGACAAATATTGGAAAGAAAAGATGAACAGTAAATTTGAATAAATAAGTTCAAATTGGTACATCTAAATTTTAGTTTCATATTTTTTCATGAACTTCAAGATGTAAAAATGATTTTTAGAGACTTGAATCATTGAGAAATTGTAACACCTTAAACTTAGACTCATTTTCCCATGTATTAGACGTTTATGGGGTTATTTCATCATAATTTAGAAGCTTGAATCAATAAAAATTAAAAACAGAATTTTTCATATTTCATGGTACTATTCACCAAGCATTTTTTATTTTTCCCAACGAATTTGGAAAGTTTATAACTAATTCTAAAAAAATAATCTTGAAGTGATTCAAATTCCTAAAAATAGATAAAAAGATTCTCTACATGAAAAAAAATAATAATTTGGATATTTATTGGGCCAATTTGTTCAGTTTATCCCTTAAATTTTACTGTACATTTGGTCAGTTTATGTCTTCCCAGGTTTTTGATCTTGAATTTAAAAATTCATATCTCCTCCTATCCTAAGCAAAATCCTGCAAAATTTATGTCATTTGAAAGCTATATATGTCTAATTTTCAGATTATTTTTTTGGTATATTTATTCTTCTTGTACAGAGCATGGTATTAACTTTAACCATTAAGAATCGGAACTCAACTTTAACTGGAACAATTTATGACAAACTTACATATATTTACTATATAACTCCAATTACTTCAAAATCAGTGGCATCTTAAACCTAAGTCATAGATCTTTTCAGAAATTTAAACCATTAAATTTTTGGATCTCTACACAATTTGATATTACCTTTTGAAATTTCCAGTACCTATGATCAAACTTTCAGTTCTTCCAACTCTACCCTGTTTTGAACCCTATCTTTATAAATTCATCATAAATTGTGTATTTAGTCAAATTGAGTGATCTATGGCTCTTTGGAAAGCTTGTCCCATCTACTTTTAAGTCATGAAAATTACTTAAACTCATTGCTCTGTTTCATATGAATAGTACCTACGTTTCTAATAGGATGTTCAAATTGATCTTCTTTATTCATAACTTAGCAATATCACTTTTATAACATATCTACCTCATCATTCCTCGTACCAAATCCATTCCTCACAGTTCATAATGTTCAAGGAGCATAATAGTACTGAGGTACAAATTTAGAAGCACATACACAAATTTACATGATATTTCAAAGTATAACATCATAGTTTGAACTTCTACATCAAACATCAATTCTTTTTCTTTCCTTCATAGCTCCCTTGCCTTCGTTGCCATATTTGGTTCCTAAGCATGGTTGGGATATGGAAGAGATTCATTGAATCCTAGTAGCATTACCATCATACACATATATCATCATATTTCACATAGATCATCAAGCAAACTCATCAATTCATATAATACCATAACATTTTTATAAAAATTTTAGCAGAATTTCATTTTGTAAATTGGACATCCCAGGGTTTCAAGCTCTTTCAAACAACTCAGCCAACAAACAATTAATGGACATCACAAAATATTAATCATGGCATCAAACAAGTCTTGGAGTTCATAAAAATTCATAAGATAACATAACGCATATAATGGAAAAATGCTACCTTTATGCTTCCACTTGCTTTTCCTTTGAGTGTACCTCTTCCAGACAATTCCTTAAGCTTTCTTGAACCGAAACATAACATTAGAAATTCACTTAAGCCACCGGTTCATAGGGCTTCTTCACAAAGTCTCATAAAACCCTAGATTTTCCCAATTAACTATCCTTAAGCCTTAACTTGAAATCATTTCTAGTTTCTAAGGCTTTGGATCATGGGGAATCCATTTTTGGCATCCAAATCATGAAATTCCTACTCTAAAAAGCTCTACTACATAGGACGAAACTGATTCATGGAGGGAGAAATGGGTTTTACAATCACTCGCTTTAATATACACTTAGACATACTTGCAAAAACTCATGCTACCTCTTCAATTTATGGAACAAAAATACTTTTACTTCCATGAATGATGCTTGGTCAAATTTAGGGCAGTAAGAGGAGGAAGAGGAACTCAAGAAAAGTAACTCAAACAACTAAGAAAATAGGATAGAACTCACAAGGATCAAAAGTTAACAAGCTTACCTATTTTTCCTTAATTTTTCTTCTTTTTTCTTTCCTCCTTTTCTCTTCCACGAGCTCCCTCTCCTCTCTTCTGGTTTAGACCTCTCTCTCTCTCTTTCTCCAATGCTTGAGTTGTGTAAAATGAGGAGGGAGCAAGAAAGGATAGTTATAAACTATTAACCAATCATTTCTTGCCATTTTCTTCCTTTTTTTTTTCAAATACTTCTTAAAGAAGTATTCACAAAAACAATTAAATAATGGAATTTTCTCACATGACCAGCTGCAGACACGTCTGAATGAGGAGGGAGTTGAGTAATTAACTAACTTAATCACTTACTTAACCACCTTGTTTAATTACTCAACTTAAATTAGCTCTTTATGAAATATTCCTCAAAAATCATTTAAATAAATTTCTTCCATTTCCATTCAACTGTAAATTATGCCACATTAAGGGTAATTTTGTCCAAAATTATTTCATGAATTTTCCTTGATCAAAATATTCTTTACTGATCAATTTTACACGTATCGATTAAATATTTTTACCAAAATCATCGTTAAATTGGTACAGGATTTTCCAAAAAATACTTTTAGACTAAAATTATTATCTTGGTCCAAAATGACTTTTATTGGGTAAAATATCAACTTTTACTCCAATTACCCATAATAAATTTATACTCACTTTATTAAATATCAATCAGCATTTCATTGGATTTAACTCATCAAGAGCTTCATTTTGACTATAATTTTTCATATTTACAAAATTACCCTCAACTTTGGTCTTTTATAATTTTTGAAACTTTTGGGTCATTATCTATAATTTGTCCTAAGGTCTAATTTGCAATAAAATTCCTTCTTTTTTGGGACTAACTTGCAACGTATTTTCATTTCTGTGAAAAAAATTATGATTTTCTCATTTTCTGGTCTAACTTAAAAAATAACCAATTTCTCCTTTTCTGTTTCTTTCTGCATCTCTCAATTTTTGCCGCTTCTATATTTATTTTACGCTATCAGCATTTTTCCCTTCGGCCTTAAAAACAAAATTTTCACATTTTATTCCCTAACTTGGGAAATGACCTTTTTGCTCATGAGTCGAGTCAAAAAATAATTATCATTTTTTTCGGGTACTTCGTGTAATTTTTTTTAAAGACCAATTTTTTATCATTTCTTTTTACTATTCACATTAACTTTTAAACTCAACATAAATCTCCTGTTTACATAATATTTATGTCATTGCGCTCAACTCGGGATAGGCTTCCATTCAAATGGTATATTGTATACCTTCCAGAATAAGTCTTGGAATTAATTTTTGTTTAGTACCTTATGAAAAATTAATTCCAATTACTCACTTTCTTTTCCATCTCTTCATGCATTTTATGGCATCCTATAAAAATAAGAATATCATAGAAATGATATTTATGCATTTAATTATGATTTTCCAAAGTTTGCTGCACAATTAAAGAAATAATGCACAGAAAATAGTTTTTATAGTTTTAAACTTTTCATTGGTTCAAGATCTAAAAAACATTTTTACTACACCTAAATGACACGCAGTATTCATGGGAAAGGTATGGGATGTGACACTTACCCTATTGACCAATAATTATCCCTTTTATCTTTTCTTTTTTCATTCATTCTGGTGCTAGATGTCCTGATTTTATTTTGGAGAATTGGATCCAACTTCCTTTGAGTTTCTAGGTGATTTTTAAGTCAATCTTGAAGCTCATAATCTTAGCTTTCACCTTCCTTTGGAAGCACTCAAATTCTAGTTTTCCTTGGTGAGATTGAGTTGAATAAAGTTGCGTGTTCTCAGAATTTTCAGATTGTGTGTCGCCTTTCTTATTTGTGTTTGTGCTTGATTCTGGCCAATCCCTAGTGACTTTTAGATCGTTGAAGGTTCCTTGGATGCATCCCAAGTAGGCCTCTCATCAGACAATAATTTGTTGCCTATAGGCTTCTATTATAGGTTAAACCAATGTTAAGAAAATCAGATTGAATGTTGAACTAGCCAAGGCACTGGTTCAAGATTCAATAATCTAAACGGTGTTAGATTGGTTGTAGTTAATATTTATCATAAAGATTAAAATAATATAAATAAACAAAAGAATGATCAAAGATTGAAGAAAAAAATAAAAAAGTTAGAGAAGGAAAAAGTCATAAACCTTCATTATCAAGCACTTTTAAAAGTCATATTAAAATTAAATTAAAAGAATCAAATTTAAAATTAAAATATAGATAAATAATAAACATCACAGAGATTAAAATGATATTATCACATAAAGAAAAAAGATTCAAGAAATAAATAGAAAAAATGAGCAAAGATTAAAGGAAACAGAAAAAAAAAACAGCTAGAAGAGAGAAAGTGCATAAACCTATTATCAAACACTTTCAAGAGTCATATTAAAATTAAATTGAAATAATTAAATTAAAATATATATAAATTATAGATATCATAAAGATTAAAATGATGTTATCACATAAAGAAAAAGATTCAAAAAATAAACAAAAAAAGTGAGTAAATATTAAAGAAAAAGAAGGGAAAAAATAGAAAAAAGCAACTATATAAAACTTGAAAGTCCCACATTCTCATGTCTCAAGAAAGTGGGTGTGGTCAGACCTATATAAAGTTAGCTTTGTTGATTGTATAAGAAGCAATATATTAGATATCATTGAGATTTCTTAATGAACTTCAAAATCTATTTTTTTTTCTAAGGCCTAGAGTTTTAAGTCTTTCTCAAATTTTTTTTTTGGTTGTCGTTTCAGTGCTAGCATAGGGAAGCGATACATACTCAGAGGTAGAGTAATATCATACATTCACCTATCTCTTGCTTTGTATGGCTTGTGGCATTGCGTAACTCTAAGCATAAATGGTCTAACACTACAAATCCTCGAAAATATTGACATGAACCATTGGATTAAGAAGAGATTGAAATATTGAACTACCAATTAACAAATTAATGATATTAAAAACAGTTGGTAAAAATAAGTCCTTTTTTTATGAAATTAAGGAAAAAAGTGATTTTTCTTAATAACTATGCAGTAGTTAAAAATGCCTTATATTTAATATCGGGGGAGTAAAATATTACTTTCACATAAAATGAAAGGATAGAATGAAATAGAAGGAAGGAAGGAAGGAGGAGGAAGAAGGAAGAAGGAAGGGAAGGTAGAAATTAAGCTTTAGGAAAATTTCCAAGGTAACATCATCTCCTATTCTTGCGTTTTATTTTTAAGTAGATGGTTTGATTTAGTTTTAAATTGTCATGATTATGAAAAACATGTTTTAGTAATTTTCAAGTGTTTATGTTTGGATCAAAGTCATGATTTTGTTTAGAATATGATATGAACATGCATGAATATATTTGAATATTGAAGAACATGTATGAATATGCTTTGATCTTGAAATGTTATGGCAGCATTATGTGAATTTGTTTTCGTATCAATTACATAAATAATATTATGTTTGAATGTGATAATGATACAATTGAGATTTACCCAAATCTCATCACCCATAATCTCTAACCATGAATATGTCCAAGTTGTATAATCGAGAAAGGAAAAGAGGTGGAGCCATGATAAAGCAATGTCATTAGAAAGTTATTTTGAAATCATGTTAGAAATGATGTAGTTAAAGTTATGGATTATGACATGATGTAAATTATGTTTGACATGATTAAAATATATGAAATTATGTTTTGATATGATTCATATGTTGGTTTATTGTTTAATGACATTTATTTATTATTGCTAAGTGTATGGAAAGAAAAGGTCAATTATGATGTCCATATGTTTAGTAAGAAAATATTTTAGGAAAAATATCAAGACATGATGAATGGTTAATGATATCATTAAGAGGAATCAAGACTAATTTGACCCTATTTGATTAAGTATAACATGAGTTATGGAATTTTAAACAGAAATGGTCATAATTTGAAAAATTTGTTGACCAAATGAACAGTTATTTTCATCTAATAAACTATATCAATTAGTATGATGAATTTTTAATTGAGTATTTTTTTTTTTCTTGTAGAGGACTTCAAGAACTTTAAATACAAATTTAAACCTCCCAAAAATAATTTTTATAAAATTAGTTATAATTTTTATAGATCAGTTAAATATTAAGGATTACCAAATAAATAGTAACTCAATAGGATTTTTTGTCAAATTTTTATTTTAGCTAATTTTTGCTTCTAAATGTATTCTAATAGAACCGAAGACATGTAAAATGAATGGATATTAGCTCCTAAATTAAGATGTGGCAAGAGATCTAAGAAGATGAAGAGAAAACATAGGAAGATGATGAGTGAGTAGAAGTGCAGAGGAGGAAAATGTAGAAGCAAGCATTGAATGAAGAAAATAAAGAGGAAGTCGCATTAAAAGATGAAATCCCAGTCCTGTGTTCACCATTCCCATATTAAGTTGGGGGAATATAACATCAAATCTAATCTGGTCAGATTTGTTTGCGTCTAACTCTTTTCTTTTTCTTAAAGTGAAACCCGGTCACATTAACTATCGAGTGCCCTTTTAATTTAAATAAAATAAATTGGATCTTAGTTTGATAGAAATTAGGATCCGTACTATGAGCCTTAATTTTGTTTTTTTAAAAAGTGAACTGGTCATATCAATGGAGTTCTCTAATTTAAAAAATCCTCAAGAATACCAAGTTCTTCATAAATTTCTTTTTAAAAAGTATGGATCTTGGTTTTTGTCAATTTGAGATCCAGTATCATATAGTATCTGGTATATCATTTCAAATTTCTAATATTTTGGGAATTTTTTTAACGGATTTTCTTTTTAATGGAAGCTGATAAAAAATGCCAGCCCTATCCGTCTATCCTAGGAAGCTGAATATTCAAATCAAACTCAGGCGAGCGCATTTTATCGTCATCAGGATGATAAAACGAAACGAAACGTTTTGACTTGCAAACTCAGCACATGCGTTCCAATCAGAAACAATAGGTTTACACAACTTGTCGACAGCCAACAACAAAGCATGGTGGAGTAAATTTCGTACCAATATGGTGTCATTGATTGAATTAAACGACTGAGATTAGATTGCGAGGGACGGCTGAGATCGCTAGTCACTAACAACAACACTGCGTTTGTGTATTTTTAAAAAATTTAAATTTAAATTTAAATTATTGACATAAATTGACGGACGCCATCACGCCAAGGCTAATTTTGGGTTCTCACATCTCCGTGTAATAATGCAGATCAGTGAGCTTTATATACGTGCACTTGTATGGCCAAGACAAAAGATGTACGTGCACTTAGACCATTTTGAGTTATTCAATTGTGTTGGAAGAAAAAAAAATGAGGAATTAGAATTAGACATATGTAGGGTAAATTAATTATAAAAAAAAATTTAATTCTTAAGAGATAAAAAGTGTTAAACTTTTTTTTTACCGAATATAACTTTTTAAAAACAATTTCATTTTCAATTTTTTTACAATTTAAAAAAAAAAAGAAATTAAAAATAATCTAACAATAATTTTTTTATTTACCTTACCAATTATGTCTTCTACATTATTGGAAAATGAAAAGTGAAAAAAAAATAAAAAAAAAATTTATGCTGACGGAGAAAGAAAACACCAGCTCTATCCTCCGGAGAGCTGTTTCTTGAAACTTCAATTCAAATCAAAATCCCTTCGGAGCACATGCTCCAAGTCAGAAGCGCGTAAAGAAAGCATTAATTTTAGGACCAAATGTTTAGTTAGTTCCCTTCCCTTCAATTTAAAATGATTGATATAAATAAAGAGTTTTCTTTTATTCCGCATTAAAGGAAGAAATCGTGTTCCCTCTCTGGCAGTGTTATATATATAGGAACTCATAAAAACGTAGTGGCAAGACATATAAATACAGAACTACCCCGAGGACACTTCTCGGTTGGTTATGGTTTTTAGTGAGAAATTTGACAGAAGCCAAGGCTAATTTCGGCTTTTCACTCTCCTAAAGATTGTACGTCCACTTCGACCACGTGCCGTTCAGTTTTGCATTATTTAAAAATAAATTTTCGTAGAATTGATTTTACAACATAATTATGATAAAACTTAATTTTGCACTAATATGATTATGTTTGGATAATTTATTTAAAAATTAATTTTGATAAAACTTATAATTTTTTTTTAAATTGAGTTTAAACTCTATCTGATGATTAATTTAATTTTCTTGGACTAAAATTTAATTTATAATTATTTAATTGAGAATAAAATATATCTAATATAATATTTTCTTATAAGTTATGATCTATAAAAATTAAAATTTTGAAGGTATATTTTAGTCATAAATAGAAAAAATTTTATGAAAATTTTATTTTCTTAATTTTTCTCATTTTTATTCATATATTTTTATCTAACTTTAAAATAAATGTAGATAAAAATAGAGAAGTAAAATGGAAAAGCATCAATAGAATTGTTTCTTGAGAAATACGGGTCTGTTTGACAGTATTTTCTATTTTATTGTTCTAAAAATAGTTTGTAAAAGTGTTTTCGAGAATAAATTTTAAAAACAAGAAAATAAAAAATATTTTTTGAATAATTATTTTCAAAATTATAACTAGTGAGTGATATATGAGTTATTCAAAATTTATAATTTTACAATTAATGAGGTGAATTTTTCTCATATTTTTTTATATTTTTCAGAATAAAAATTACAAAACACTTTAAAAATGTTATAAGTTTTCTGTTCTTTTATTTTTCTATTTTTTAAAATAATTTATAAAAAATAAATTTATCAAATAAGTTTTTTGAATTTTCTATTTCTAAAATTATTTTCAAAAGCTCTGCGAAACAAGCCTTATATTTTGCAGCTAAAATAATTTTTAAATAAAAAAGTGAAAATTAATAAAACACATAACTATATCAAACTTGGTTTGGTTTTGACCCGAATCAAGGTAAGAGCAGTTGAGAGCAGAAGTAGCCTTAGCTCAGCATAATCAATGTTAGGAGCTTCATATTTTACCGAGAAACAAACACGAGTCTCGGCCTTACCTTCTTTTACACAGGCTCATGTCTGAACCATTTGAAACCATCACGGAAAACAGGGACGAGTTCACGGTTTCCCCAATCGGTGATAGCAACCCGATTCTGAGGATCGCCCACTTTCTTAAACCCTCTGTAACCTCCGATAATGGATCAATTATGAGATTCCCTCATCTTATACGGCTTTACGTCCTACCTTTAAACCCAAGAAGTGCCCTCTCGTAGTAAATTTCAGTGGGTGGTCATATCCACCGAGGAAATGGATTCATTGGGTAGATTCCCTGCATTCTACCTACGAATCGATGTGGAGAAAAGTGGGAATCTATGAAGCAATCGTGGGCAACAAGTGTTACTTGTTGAAAAATGAAGATCTAGTATTTGGGATTGCAGAGAGATGGTGCTTGAAGACAAACACATTTTTGTTTCCTCGGGCTGAAGCAACAATTACCTTGGAGGATATCATGTTTTTGGGAGGTTATCCTGTTCTGGATGACTCTGTTCTCAGGTCTCTTGAGACCCAGGAATTGAGAAAGATGGAAGAAAAATTGATTCTAGCCATGACGGAATTAAAGAGATCAAGCCTGAGTATTTTCATGAACAGTGGGAAGTAACTCGAGCATGAGGCCTTTCTAGTTGCTTGGCTTTCAATGTTTGTGTTTCCTGTTAAATCCTTCTACGTAAGGAAAAGATTGTATTCCCAATCGCTATTCATCGCGCTAGAGGGACTGCTATAGCTTTAGCACCTGCAGTTCTGGCTAGCATTTACAAAGATTTGAGTTCATTGAAAGAACCATGGTTGATTTGACCAGAAATCTAGTGGATGGTGGTGATAAAGAGTGCTTACAACTTGATCTTCGATCACCATTTTATTTGGTCCAAATATGGGTGTGGAAAATATTCGAAGCTCTTCAACCAAAGCCTAAGTTGATCAATCCTGGCGATCCAATAACGGGTAGGTGGCACAGAGTCAAGGCATTGTAAATTGACAATGTTAGATCAGTTCTTGACTCAGCCATGGATCACTTTGTGTGGCGTCCATATGCTAGATTTTCCGGTAAGCACGGATTCTTTTATGCAGAAAATTCAATGTGCGTACCACTTGATCATAATTTGGACAATGAAATAGTATGTTTTATTATATGCATGAGAGTTTCTGAGCTAGTTGGACTTGACTGTATAAAACAGTACCTACCACATCGAGTTGCTATGCAATTTGGTATGGATCAAGAGATTCCTGTTTCTGTGGCTCAAAGTAGTGAGACTCTTGAAACCGCTTGGAACAGTTACATAAGACCAATTACTGATAGCAATGTGTTGATTCCATCTAGATTTTTCGAGGCAGATGTTACCACTTGTTATGCAGAGTGGTGGAAAAAATCTATACTGGGTCATCAGGACCCAGTTAAGAATCTTGTGCAACAAAAGAGGAGTCTGAAATCATGGAAGAAAAAGAGTAATGATGATGCTGATATTCCACCTGGGTTTCCTCCCAAATGTAGAAAGTCTTATACTTTTGGAAATTCTTCTGCTTTCTTGTTAGGGGTTCTGAGGGTTGCACGATAAGGATAAGATGTTGAGAAAATTTGTCTCACGCTTCATTAGAGCAGGGATCACATTGTCATACGAGTTCGGGGAAGGTTGAAAGTAATCTAACTGGTGTGCTTCCATCACCATTTGCAGCAGATAAAAGTGATGTTTCAATAGCAGATGGAGCTAAAATTTTGGAAAAGAAGGAGGATAATAAGGTTGGAGGATCAAAAGTGTGATGCGGAAACTGAAGAAATGAGTTCATTTGCTGATCATGGAACCTTTGGATGGATGGACTTACAGATGAAGCCCCTTGAAGAAATTAAAACTGAAACATCAATGGCAGGTCTAGAGGAAGCTGAAAAAAATGCAAATGGGAGCCGCCAAGTCAGCCCACAATCAAGTCTGGCTTCTGACAGGGTCAATGGTCAGTCTTGGACCGAAGAAGACTATAACGATACATTTGACATATATATAGTGGATATTGAAAATAGAATTAGCAGGCTTGAGAAAGTATTTCTTAAGTAGATATAGTGCCTTGGGATTTTAGATTTAATGTCGGTATACTTCTTGCTGATTTCACCAACATTAAGTAAAAATAATTGTTGCACCTAGAAAAATGCGACAAAAGGAACAGAGAGAGACAAATTGGATAACTTGACAAAAACCAGCTTGTGAAGAGTTATCACTAAAATTTTAAAGGAAAATCTTGAAAAACCGAATTAATGAGGAAAAGGATAGTTTATTTAGTCAGAGTTGGATTTGGGAGTCGATTGTAGATTCACAGTCATACCTGATAGACCGATTCCTTAAATACTTGCAGAAATTCTAAATATCGCGGTATAAAGGTTTTACTATGCTTTTAAGGTGATAATTTAGAAAATACCATTATTATTTGTTTCTAGGAAAATAATTTTATTATACATTTGAAAAAACTTATTATATTATCATAATTTATTTTTTATAATTATTTCCTTAAAAAAAATTATTTAACTGATATATTTATGTAGATTCGCAATCTCGCGTAATAACTTAGTAAACTTAGATACTTGCGTGGATTCCAAAAACTCATGTGGTATAATTAGTAAGCCAATTATTTATTTATTATTTTTATGAGAAAATAAAATTTTGAATGGAAAGGTCATTGAGACCTATTATAAGCGTGCCTTCATAATGCACTTGTGCATTCCCATAAGCTTACACGGTGTGATTGTTTTAGAGGTATGCGTAAGCTCTAAAAACCTTCATGACCAATTTTAAAAGCAAACAAAAAGAATATATTATGACAAACATTTACAAACATGTAGGATTTTATGATGGTATTTGTTAATGTGCAAACTCAAATAATTTAAATACAATCATAAAATGAGAAAGTGCAAACTCTTGTGTCTTCATTTTCTTTCCTTTGCTTCAAAAATGATAACCCAATTTTTAAGCTTCATCCAAGCTCCTATGGTGCTCCCATGCTTGCCTTTGTGTTCCTCTCTTTTCTTACTGAGAATGACTCACTCTTTTCAAACTTAATTTCATGCTCCCATGATGCTCAAAAAAAGATAAAATTCATCTTAAAAATTTGGGACAAGAAAACAAAATAATTGTTTTTAAAAGATCGAAGATCACATGCTAATAAGAAGTAATGCCATTATTCACATGGGGCTAAATAACAAACAGAATACATCAAGAGCATGAAGGTAGCTCAGTGGTCTTGTGCGGGTGATAAAGTAGCATAAATCATTAACTAGCCCAGGAGGCATTCCTAACCTTGAAAGCAATGTCATTATTAAAGCCAACCTGAATCTAAAAACTACACAAACTAACTTAAGCCTAAGAGGAAGACGCCACTATAACAAAGACTAAATCAAGATAAAGAAAAGATGAAAAAAACTAAATTAAGAACCAAAACCAAACCCTATTCGCTACATAATATTATATCGGCCCTCTTCATAAAAAAAAAATATATTATATCAGCCCCAAGTTGAATCTCAAGTTAAAGAATTCGACCAAAAGATTGTTCCACTAAACAAGAGTGAAAATTTCCTCCCAACATCAATATGCTTTCATCCCTAAGGAGATATTAATGAAAACACATAAATAAACTAACAAAATCAGTTTCCTAGCATCATAAGGATCATAAGGACCCTCAAAGACATCATGGACCTCTAACTTGAGATTTCACATTTTCCTATCATGATAAAAACTTGATACATCCCCTGATACCAAAATTTCACACCTCCCCATTTGATAACAACCACAAAATTACCACTGTACAGCCCTTAAACCAGTAAAATATAACATTGAAAAATTAAAAAAATTTGAAAAAATAGGAAACAGAGGGGAAATATACCAACAAAGACATTAGCTCGTAAAGCAGGACAGGAAAAAATGAAGCATGGAAAGGTAGTGGGGCTGAACTAGGAAAAAGTTACAAAGGAACAACACCAGGAAAATAACACCAAGAAAACACAATAGCTCACAATACACACCAGATCATGATGATAGCAAAGCAAGAACGAAGAAGGAGAATATAGAGCTCACCGAGTGGAACAATAAAGACGCGTTGGAGAAATGGTGGATGAAGCTGTGAGTGTCGTTGGGAAATTGTATCTACGGCATCACGAGAATTTGCAAATGGTGAGCTATGATAGGCAATCCATCTTACTTTGAACCTTGCGTACGGCCTCTATCTTGTGATTGGCTTCCTCTGTCTATGCCATTGCCCCTTAGTGCCTCTCGCCACGCATGGGTTCCTCCATTTTTTTTTCTTAGGGTCTTTCGGTCCCTCCTCTCTAATTTCCTTCGGTCCCTTGTCCATTTTTTTGCAATTGCTTGCCTCCCTCTCTTCTTTTCCTCTCATGAGTACCCTCTAGTCTTCCCCTTCTCATCTGCGGCTCCCTTCGTTTTATCTCTATTGTGCTCAGCTTTCCCCTCACATGTGCTCCCTCCTTGTTTTTCTTTTGTTCACGCCTCCCTCTGTTTCTGCGTCCTTGCGTGCTACTCTCTCAGGTGCCAGGCTTTCTGTAACACCTTACTTTTATCTATATTTTCTCATATATTATAGTATGTATAATGTCCAAATAGCTCATATTAAGAGCTTGAACCATTAATAGAACCAAAGTATTTAAATAAAAAAAAATGTGGTACTATTCATTTTGTTCTAAAGTTTTCTGGACGAATTTTGAAAAATCATAACTTAATCCAGAAAAAATCGTATCAATATGGTTCAAGTCTCTAAATGAAGATAGAAACCTGATATATAAGATAAAAATATGAAAACTTCCTTTAACCAGACTAATTAGTACAGTTTATTACTCAAACTTACACTGTATAAATGGTCATTTCTCTCTTTTTCAGGATTTTGGCCATAACTTCAAAATTCATATCTAACTCTGTATTGAGCCAAATCATGTATTCTATATGCCATTGGAAAGATATATATGTCTACTTGCCTTCATATTTTTCTTATACATTTATTTAGTCTAGACAGGGCATGATTTCAACTTAAATTACTAAGCATCAAAGCCTTACCCTTGTTGGAACAGTCTTGGGAAAACTTGAATATCTCTTATTGTACAGCGCCAATTGAATTCAAACTAGTGGAATATTGAACTCAAAACACAGATCATTTCAAACATGTAACTCACTGAATTTTCTGAGCTTTGTACAATTTTATATCACTTTTCAAAGTAAGTGATACTTACAGTGAAATTCACAGCTTTTACTTTACTGTCCAGTTTTGACCCTTAACTTAAAAAATATACTATAAATTGTACACATATCCAAATTAAGTGTTATTTAGCTCATTGGAAAGCTTGTTCTCTCTAGTTTCAAATAATATATAACACTTGACTTAATTTCCCTGTCTCAGTCAAACAGTATTGACTTTACTTTCATTGCTACAAAATGAACTTCTAACAATATAACATGGTAAAGTAGACTTCATAATAAGCTCATATGATCATTCCATGTTTCAAATACATGCCCAACATTTCATAATGCTCATAAGGACATAATAGCATAATGGCACAGATCTAAAAGCATATACATGGTTTTATACATAATTTCAAATATACACTTATAGCTTGAAAACACCATCAAGCATCATTCTCTTCTTCATTCTCCTTATCTTTTCTTTGGACTCCTTTGCCATAGATTGTGCCTAGTCATTTGGGATACTTGAGGGGATGAGATTGGGGGGAAATCTCAGTAGCAAGTTACATTTCATGCAATTATGTCAATCATGTCAAATAACTCATATTTAATCACATCAATCATATTTAAACAAAAAATTGCCACATTGGTCATCAAAATTTTGGCAGTATAACGGCTTAGAAAATGGGCATCCCGGGGAATAAAACCCCTCATTTAACAGCCAAGACCAATCAAAGAAATCACAATTGCAATATGGCAACATAATTTAATCATAGAAAGACAATGAAAGAACATAAAGCAATAATATAAAACTTAGCTACCTTGAAGCATTCCTTTGGCTCTTCCTCTTGAATCTAATGCTTCCACTAGCCTCCTTAGGCTTCCTCAAGTCCCTTAACATCATTAAACACTTGCTCAATCAACTAGAACAAGTAGCTACTTCATAAAGTCTCATTAAAACCCTAAAGACTCAATTTCTTTATCTAAAGCCTAATCTTTGAGCCAATGTTTGTCTTTAAGGTTTTTCATCATGGGGAACTCATTTTTGCGATCAAATACATGAAAATACAACTCCTTCCCACCTTATTGGTCTGACCAAAATCTGTTCTTAAGAGGAAGAAATTGGTTTTTCACAAAACTTGCTTAAATCATACTATACTTGCTTCCTTTTGCTTAATCTCATGCTTTCTCCTTAAGTCATGGCACAAAACCACTTTCTTTCCTAAATCCACATTAAAACGGAAACTAAACAGCAAGAAGAGGGGAGAAAATTTCAAAGAAACCATCTTAAACTACCCAAGAACTAAGCTAGAAACCATAGAAATTACAAGTAGAAGCTTACCAATTTTTTCCTTGAATTTCCTTCTCTTTTTCCTTCTTCCTCTTCTTCACGTTTTTCTCTTCTTTCTTTGCTGTTTTTCAGACCTCTCTCCACTCTTTCTTTGCTTCTTTGGTCGGCCAAAACATGAACCAAAAGGGGAGGATTTATAAAATTTTCCAACCAATGAAAGTTTGCCACCTAATGTTCTTGAATTTTCTTAGAAAATAACTTAAATATTAAATAATTCAAATTCCCCATGTGCATCTTGGTCAGCACGAAATGGAGCGTATTTTGGTCCAAAAATTTTAGTTATTTACTTATCCAGATATATCTTGGACCGGTCTAGACAATTAAAGCAACTTTAGCAGTATATTTTACTATTATTGTGATACTAATTATAATTACATTGGGATATAAAATTACCATAATATACTTATCCCAATTAGTCCAAATATAAGACCCACATATTTTTCTTGAATGAATACTGCTTCTTCCTGTAGTCCAGACTGACATTTATCGGATAAGACATTAATATTAAATCATAATTACCCAATAAATATTATTTTGATCTTAATAAATTTCATACTATATTCCAATGGTCTAAGCTCATTGAGAGCTTCATTTTGACTATAATTTTTCATATTTATAAAAATGCCCTTAACTCGGGATAAATTTATAATTTTTAAAACTTTCAGGCCATTAGGTGTAATTTACCCAAAAATTTATAAATTTTTCTTCAATTCTCTTTCAGCGTCCACCAACTTTTTTTTTTTCTGCTAGGGGTAAATACGTCATTTCTAAAATTCTTAGGGATAAAAATATAATTTTTTTCATTTTTTCATCCAATCAGGAAAAATAATCTCTTTGTCCTATTTCATGCAAAATAGTGTCTATCCATTTTTATAAATTTCTTATAGATTTTAAAATATTGGGCCTTAAATATTTAAGAGAAATTTTGGAATATTATACTTTCTCTGCTCTTCTTGTGTTCTTTCCGTCCTCTTTTTTTTGTCTGTTCCGCGGCACCCTTTCTTCCTTATGTTCTCCCTCTGGTCTCATCAACCTGAGCCTTGAATTAGGGCTCAAGTCCCAAATTTCACCACTTCTTTTTCCTCCTTTTTTATTAATTATTTAATTATTTATTTGTTAATTAATATTTATTTATTTTTAATTAATTTTAATTAATAAAAATTTTTCTAATTAAAATTTTTTGTTATTTTAAAGTAAGTATTTTGAGTTTTTTTTTCCTTCTTAAATGCTAAATTTTTGAAAAAGATTAGATCAAAATAAAGGGATAGGGTTTTTGAAATTCCCAAAATAAAGGAAAGTGATCTTTTTGGGATTTCTCTATAGATTATTTTTATTCAAATTAAAGGGAAATTCTAAAGAATTTGTTTTTACATTTTCTTTTTGAAAATCCTAGAAAAGGATTGGATTTGGAGAATATATTATTATTTATTCTTTATTATTTTATTTTTTTTATATTTTCATTTATTTTATAAATTTTGAATATAAAAGGAAAATTTACATCAATTACATTTTTTGTTTTTTTATTTTTATGTATAAAGACCGGACAAAATGAAGTGTTCATAGTTGCCCCTCTTTACTAGTTTCTTATGTGAGAATAAGGAAAATGCAGTTTTGGAGTTCTCGCATAAGGAACAAGTAAAGATTAGAACACGTATTTTGTCCATGTAATATACATGATGACTTGCTTGCCCTAACACAAAAAGATACAATATGACATGAACTTTGAGCACACAAGACTCTATTTTGGGTATGAATAACCTGATTTGAAAAGAAAATGGTGAATGAGTGCAAGACACATGATGCAAATATGAACTGAGGCATGACTAAATGAATTGAACTAGACTCTAATGGATGCACAAATAAACGGCTAACTCTAATTATGAGCAAATTGATGCAATAGACCATGACGTGACACAAATAAACAACTAAGTCAATTAGATTAGGACTAATGCAACATGCAGTGACATGACTTAAGTAAATGTGATAGCAAGATCCAAACAAAATGCCATGTTGATGAGCTGTCCCTCTTCATTTGTTTTCTAAGGCCTAAGATCATGAAATGATATTCATGTTTTAGAAACAAATGAAGAAGAAAACATGTATTTTATTCGGAGGCAAGATGCATGAACAACAACAACGAAACAAAGAATCTAAAACATTAGAGTTAGGGCTATGTGGGAGTGAGGTGCCTATATCATTGGGCCTTGGTGAGTGCCAATGTTATAGGGCTTTGAATAATGCCAGCCCAAACTAGACTTTGGTGGTAGTAATGTACCTATATCATAGGGCTTTGATGAGTGTTGATGTTACAGGGCTTTGAATAATACTAATCGGAACTAGACTTTGGTGGTAGTGATGTGCCTATATCATAGGGCTTTGGTGAGTGCCGATGTTACAGGGCTTTGAATAATGCCAGTCGGAACGGGACTTTGGTGGTAGTTATGTGCCTATATCATAGGGCTTTGGTGAGTGCCGATGTTATAGGGCTTTGAATGCTCGTCATGATGCGAGACTTGAGAAATACCTGCATCTGACGCAGGGTTTGGAGAAAATACCTGCCTCTGACACAGGATTTAGAGAAAATACCTACCTCTAACGAAGGATTTGGGGAACATACCTGCCTCTGACATAGGATTTGGAGAAAATACCTGCCTTTGACCCAAGATTTAGGGAAAATACCTACCTCTAACGCAGGATTTGGGGAGCAGACCTACCTCTAACGTAGGATTTGGGGAACATACCTACCCTTGACGCAGGATTTGGAGAAAATACTTACCTCTGACGTAGGATTTGGAGAAAATACCTGCCTCTAACGCAGGATTTGGGTTTTGTGCCTCTGACGGTGGAGGACTTTACAATGCATATGTGAAATGCAAAACAAGTGCAATTTTTTTTTGCCCCAATCTTAATGAGAATTTATTTTGTTATGGATGCAAAGAAAATGCATGTGAAATATGAAATTCTTCATTTTTTCTCTCAATTTGAGTGGGAATTTTTCATGATGTTGTGCGTGCACATAAGATGCATGAAATGTGAAATGCATGTGAAATATAAGGTTTCTCATATTTACCCCAACTTGAATGGGAATTTATTTATGTTATGCATGCAAAGAAAATGCATGTGAAATAAGATTTTTTTTGTCCTAGTTGGTGTGGGGACTTTTTGTAATGTGATGCATGCAATGGAAGATGTGTGTGAAACGTGATTTTTTTAGACCTCAATTTTAGAGTGAAAAGTTTTCTTTTTATGCTACAATTTATGAAAAAATTTTCTTCTTTAAATAGAACATATAAGATTTTTCTTGTTGTTTTCCTTTTTTTTGTTGTCCCAACTAAGTGGGAGTCAATTTTAATGCAATATATGCAAAGAAAATGCA
Organism: Adenanthera pavonina; assembly: GCA_026686845.1. Taxonomy (NCBI): domain Eukaryota; kingdom Viridiplantae; phylum Streptophyta; class Magnoliopsida; order Fabales; family Fabaceae; genus Adenanthera; species Adenanthera pavonina. The sequence goes on along the minus strand of JAIVEN010000005.1, from coordinate 18,702,526 downwards.
TGATTTGTCATGTATGACCCAATCTGAGTGGGAGCAAATTTTGATGCAATGTATGCAAAGTGAATGCATGTGAAATAAATTTTTTGTTTTTGCCCTAAGTTGAGGGGGAACTTATTGCGATGCAAGTAATAATGCAAGATTTTTGTCTTTTTACTCCAATCTGATTGGGAGCTAATTTTGATACAATGCATGCAAAGAAGATGCATGCGGAATGCACAATTTTTCCTTAATTTTAATGGGAATTTATGTTGACACCATATGCAAAGAAAATGCATGCAAGATTTCTCATATTTTCCCAATGCGAATGGGGACTTATTTATGCAATGTATGCAAAGAAAATGCATTTGCAATTTTTTTATGCCCCAATTTGAATGGGCATTTATTTATGTAATGCATACGATGAAGATGTATGTGAAATCTGATTTTTTATTTTTTTTTTGCAATAATCAACTTGATGTCATATGCCATAGAAAATGCAAGATTTTCTATTTGCACCAATCTAAATAGAAGCTCATAAAATGCAATGTTTGCAATGAAATGTCTATGCCCTTGATGCACAATTTTGTTTTAATAGGAGAATACATAGACAAATGAAAGACTCGATGCATGTGCAAAGGAAACTTTGTTTTATTATGCATGTAATATTTGATGCAAAATGCTCAAAATTTACAAAATGTAGGATTTTTGGTTCTTAGCAACTAGAAAATTCCTCACTTGGTCCAATGGCAAACCTCACTTATATCAATGACTTTATAACCATTTCACTACATGAATGAGCTCTAAGGGAGTATATGCACTTTTGAACATCCAAGACTTCTTTGGCCTATATTTGATATTTCAGGGGAATTTATTGGCCCTAATTTTGAATGTTGGCTTGATATGATCGTCTCTTTTATCTACATATGTAATGCTTGAAAAGCTAGTGAGTAAAAATTGTACTTACTTTATTTAACATTGTCAATGCGGTTAGACAGTATGGCACCAAGTCAGATTTGGGAAAAAGGAATGGAGCACTACAATGAATGGAATATTAGAAATGATACAATATGGTACCATTTAGGTGCAATAAAAGGTCTAGAGAATGAATAAGGAGTGATACAATGCGTAATTTTTGGGAATAGTGAAGTGGGAAGTGATGAAGCAAAAAGATGCCTAAATTTTGATCTTAGAGCATTCTCAAGTGAGGCCAAAATGAAATGCTATGAAATGTAAATGGGGATAGTGGAACAACACCTTCTAAGTTTGGCATGGTCCTTTTGAAAATAACATCATTGATATGAGCAAAAGATTTTATTTTGCCCTATGAACTGTGCCCTAGTGTGAATTATCTTGGTCTTGAAACTCTTTTACAAAACAATTGCCCCAATTATTGTCAAACAAATCAAATCTCAATGAGGGCTTATAAGGTTTGTAATGTGGCTTGGGTAAATGGGTTTATGAAATGAAAAGAATATTAGGCTCAAAATACCCCACCCCACGTAAGCTCTTCCATTTATCTTCCTTGACATTTTATATAAATTTATGCTGAAATTCACCTAACAAGAGAGGATTTTTTGGGGTTGTAATATGGTCATGAAGGACAAGGATATGGATTGAGATAGAGGGCACCATAATGGGGTGGAGAAAGAATAGATATAAAGTCCAAAGATTCAGGGAGTTCATAATGAGAATTTTTACTTTAGTAGCCATGCAAACTTAGGGAAGCCTCATTGCCTTATTTTTCTTTTTTCTCTTTTCTTTTTCTTTTCTCACTTGGAGAATTTGGATCTCTTCTGGCTGAATTTTCCTTTTAGTCTCCTTAGCATAACAGCCTCGTTTATATGGACTTATCTTTTTTCTAATTTTCCATATAAGCTTTTCTTTGAGGACTTTATCCTATTGGCCTTCCTTTCCTTAGCTTTTCTTCTATTCGCTTTTTCTTTTCCTCTCTTCTCCCCCCCCCTTTTTTTTTACTTATTTGCATATCAAAGCCATCCCACAATATTGATTCTCATTGCTTCTCAAGTTTAAAATATGTGAGGAGATAGAAAGAATTTTCATAGCCTGAAAATGAGTTTGGAATAAGATCATATGGAGGTAAGCAACAAAAATTTTTTATCTTCTCTTGATATTTGAATTTTCAGCATAAAAACATGTTAAAATTACCCCGTCCTAGGCGTTAATTGGTTTTGGGAGAATGAAATGAACGCTACCACTTCTGGCTCAAATAAGGTGACTAAGGTAACTCCCTTCAAAATGGGAAGAAAAGGAATGCCTTATATCCTCGACTTGACTCATTTGTAGGACAGGCAAATACACCTCTCTTCTATCTCTCTTTTTTCTCTTTCTGTTTTTTTTTTTAAATTTTCTCTAACTTCTTTTTTTTTCTTTTTCTTTTTTTCTCCTTTTTATTTTAGCAAGCTGGGGCGACATAAGTTGCATTGACTTTACCCTTTACTAGTGTAAAGTAAAGTATTTTCATTAGGGATAATGCACAAAATTTTTGTTTTCTGAAGTATTGAGAGAGATATGTGGGGGATGTTCAAATGATGGATGCAATGAATGAACAAGTGAGGATAAGAGAAAAATGTATGTCCTTGACATTGTCATAGTTAAAGAAAGCAAATTTTAGTGATAAATCTTGGCTTTGGAAACGTTATCGAATGAAGATATGACATGTTCACGGTGTTTCCATAAGTGAATGCGCCACTTTGGCCTGATTCTTTATTCTCTCATTTTCTTTTCTAACTTTGTCCAAGGATACTAAGCACTTAAGCCAAGTGTTATGACCCGTCTACTAACTATGTTAATTTCTACTTAAGGGCAAGACAAGGGCATATGAATCAGGTATGATAATTGCTGGTGAGTTTTGAGTGGGATGGAGTTTGACAATGAATAAGCACTATGAAGATGAAAGATGTGGTGACATGAAAAGCAAAAGGGTGGAAGCAAGATTATCAAATTTTGGTGGCCCTTTTTTCATTTAAATCGCTTCACTTGGCTTAACTTTTTCTAATCAAATATCCTCACTTTTTTGATTTAGGCACTGGCTTGACATGACTTATTCACTTGAAGGACCAATAATCTTACATTTTATAAATTTCAAATTTATTAAATGCCATGAGCATACATGTATGCAATTTTGTTACCCACTTATTGTAAGAACCTTTGGATCAAGTATGGCAAACTTGAAAACTCATGTGGTGGGTTGGGATGGGATAGCTACATTTATTTAGGAAACACCATTTTATTTCATCTCTTGTAACAAGAGGATCAATTTATTTATTTACAGCATTATGCAGGCTAGGAATTCAAGATCTATTAGCATCACAAACTTACAAACAAGGGAATTCTGGAATTGTAAATACCAGATATATCACCTGTTCGTAAGGGAGACAATAAAAAATCCATAAGAATCACTTGCTTTATTGTGTATTAATTTTCCTCCAGCAACTCATAGTCTCTGGGGAAATTTAACAAATGTCAACCTACATAGACTCCAAAATTCTATGCTGCTAAAGTTGAAGAAATTTTCATGCATATTTTTTATAATTTAAGATTAATGACAAGGTTATTCATTATGATTAATTTTCTTTACTATTAATCCATTTATTAATTCATGGCTTAGAGTAAAAATTCATGATGCATGTGGTAATGATGCATGGACTCATGGTTAGCTAAGGTCGAAGACCCCCAGCTTAGGAATAGGTTCCTAATGCAATCACTTTCATTGCCTCGTATCGACTCATAATGATGTTTGATACTTGCTCCAGTGAAGGCAACGATTTGTCACCATTCCTAAGATAGGTTATATTGATGACATGTCATGATGCTTGATGAGAAAGGAATGTGCTCTCCTATGTCTTATTCAGGGTGAATCCTTGGCTGAGTCTTTTTACCCTAAAGAGGCCAAGCACTGACTAATTGGGTTAGCCGCTAAATCTATCTACTAGGGTGCATGGTTTCAAGGTGGTTCTATTATTCTATAAAGGTCCCCAAGTTGCCTCCTCCATATGGTGAAGATCTTATTTAACAAATTCAAACCTCCAAAGGGTCAAAAGCTCCTTGGGAACTAACTTACCGCATAAGACACAACCTGAGTGAAGTCTTCATAGTAACCGTCATGAGCTCCAAAAACCCATGAGGAAACCATTACAAACTTCCACTAGCCTAGGATACTCACAGACTCGGGTATAGAGCCCAAAATGTGTGTGAGGTAAGATGTGTAAGTGTATAGTGTGTGACGAGAGCATACAAACCTGTAACCTGCACTTATGCATTACCCAATCCCTACCTGTCCAAGAAATCACAATTGCAGGAAAGAACAAAGCAAATAAAGTCATCTACCCTAAGGTCCAATTAACATGTTATCTACCCTAAGACATGTTATTCAAGCAACAAATAAATAGGGAAGCATGTGGAAAAGATGTAAAGCATGTTATCTACACCATGTTATTTAAACAAGAGGTAAATAAAGAAGCATGTGAGTAAGCAAAATTAAAATGTGTTATCACACAAGGCAACTAACAATTAAAAGGAAAACAAAATAAGTATAAAGCCATATCATAAACACATTCAATGTATATAGGCTTGACTCTCAAATGTCCCCAGTAGAGTCATCAAGCTGTCACACCCAGAAAAATGGGACAAAAGGAAAAGGGAGAGACAAATTGGATTGCCTGACGAAAACTGATTTATGAGAGGTCGTAACTAAAATTTTGAGGGAAAATCTTGGAAAACCGAATTAATGAGGAAAAAGATTGTCTGCGTAGTCAGAGTTGGATTCGGGAATCGATTGTGTATGGAAAAGGTGTTAGGCACCCCACAACACCTGTTCCTAGGAACGGTTACCTTACGTTGATTGTGCAAATTAATATGTCTTTAAAAGTATTTTGATTTTTCTTTTATTATTCACATGTGAGAATAAGAGTAGAGAAAAAAGAAATTAAGAAAATTTGGGAAAATTGGAAAACAAAATGAGGAGAATAAATTAGATTAAAAATCAAGGAGATTTGGGAAAAATAAGGAAAAAGAATTGAGAAAATAAATTGAAAAATATTTATTTATTTACAAGGGGGATTTGACCCAAGATCAGAGCTAGGGGCCTTTGTACCATGCGATGGGGATCAAAGTTCATGTAGTTCTGGCTAAAAATGCATGTCAGTTGATGGACATTTTTTAATTGTAATTTTGTATATTTTTGTAATAGGAGAAAGTTCATTGAAAATAATTCACCTTTTTGCAAACAGAAAAATTGTCTAAGATTGAGTTGATGTGTTTTAATTTGAAAAATGATAATTTAATTTAATTTACTTACTCTTATTTTATTTTGTTTGAAAATATTTTCTGTTTTTCTTTAATTTTACAAAATACTTTTATTTGGTTTTTTGACTTTTGAAATAATATATATTGTTGTACTTTTGGGAATTTTCCCTTTTTTAATAAAAATAAAATCAATCTACCTGTTGCAGACTCGCAGTTATGCCCAATAAACTAATTTCTTAAATACCTATAGAAGTTCTAAAGCTCATGGTATAAAGGTTTTATTATACTTTTAAGGTGATAATTTAGAAAATGCCATTATTATTTTTCTAAGAAAATAATTTTATTATACATTTGAAAAAACTTATTATATTATCATAATTTATTTTTCATACTTATTTCCTTAAAAGAAAATTATTTAACTGATATATCTATATGGATTCGCAATCTCGTGTGACAACTCAGTAAACTTAGATACCTGCGTGGGTTACAAAAATTCATGTGGTATAATTAGTAAACCAATTACTTATTTATTACTATTTTTTATTTATTATTTTTATGATAAAATAAAATTTTGAATGGAAAAGTCATTGTGACCTATTATAAGTTTGCCTTCATAATGCACTTGTGCAGCCCCGTAGGCTCACATGGTGTGGTTGTTTTAGAGATCCACGAAAGCTCTAAAATCTTTGTGACCAATTTTAAAAGCAAACAAAAAGAATATGTTATGACAAACATCTACAAATATATAGGATTTTGTGATGGTGTGTGTTAATATGCAAACTCAAGTAATTTAAACACAATCATAAGATGAGGAAGTGCAAACTCCTGTGTCTTCATTTTCTTTCCTTTGTTTCAAAAATGATAACCCAATTTTTAAGCTTCATCCAAGCTCCCATGATGCTCCCATGCTTGCCTTTGTGTTCCTCTCTTTTCTTACTGAGGATGACTAACTCTTTACAAACTTGATTTCACGCTTCCATGATGCTCAAAAAAAGATAAAAGAGGATTATTCATCTTAAAAATTTGGGACAAGAAAACAAAATAATTCTTTTTAAAAGATCGAAGACCACATGCTAATAAGAAGCAATGCCATTATTCACATGGGGCTAAACAATAAACAGAATATATCAAGAGCATGAAGGTAGATCAGTGGGCTTGTGCAGGTGACAAAGTAGTGTAAATCATTAACTAGCCTAAGAGGCATTCCTAACCTTGAAAGCAATGCCATTATTGAAGCCAACCCGATTCTAAAAACTACACAAACTAACTTAATCCTAAGAGGAAGACGCCACTATAACAAAGACTAAACCAAGATAAAGAAAAGATGACAAAAAACTAAATTAAGAACCAAAACCAAACCCCATTAGCTACACAATATTATATCAGCCCCAAGTTGAATCTCAAGTTAAAGAATTCGACCAAAAGATTGTTCCACCAAACAAGAGTGACAATTTCCTCCCAACGTCAATATGCTTTCATCCCCAAGGAGATATTAAAGAAAACACATAATTAAACTAGCAAAATCAGTTTCCTAGCATCATAAGGATCCTCAAAGACATCATGGACCTCTAACTCGAGATTTCAAATTTTCCTATCATGATAGAAACATGATACATCCCCTGATACGAAAATTTCACACCTCCCCATTTGATAACAACCACAAAATTACCACTGTACAGCCCTTAAACCAGTAAAATATGACATTGAAAAATAAAAAAAATTTTAAAAAACAGCAAACAGAGGGGAAATATACCAACAAAGACATGTAGCTTGTAAAGCAGGGCAGGAAAAAATGTAGCATGGAAAGGCAGGGGGCTAAACTGGGGGAAAGTTACAGAGGAACAACAGTAGGAAAATAACACCAAGAAAACACAGTAGCTCACAATACACACTAGATCACAATGATAGCAGAGCAAGAACGAAGAAGGAGAATGTGGAGCTCACTGAGTGGAATAATGAATATGTGTTGGAGAAATGGTGGACGAAGCTGCAAGTGTCGTTGGGAAATTGTATCTACGGCATCACGAGAATCTGCAAATGGTGAGCTATAATAGGCGATTCGTCTTTCTTTGAACCTTGCATGCGGCCTCTGTCTCTTGATCGGCTTCCTCTATCTACACCATTGCCGCTTGGTGTCCCTCACCACGCATGACTTCCTCCATTTTTCTTTCTTAGGGTTTTTTGACCCCTCCTCTCTAATTCCCTTCAGTCCCTTCTTCGTTTTTCTACAATTGCTCGCCTCCCTCTCTTCTTTTCCTCTCACGAGTACCCTCTGGTCTCCCCCTTCTCATCTGCGGCGCCCTTCATTTTATCTCCATCGTACTCAGCTTTTCCCTCACATGTGCTCCCTCTTTGTTTTTCTTTCATGCACACCTCCCTCTATTTTTGCGTCCTTGTGTGCTACTCTCTCAGGTGCCAAGCTTTCTCTACTCTTCTTGCGTTCTCTCCGTCCTCTCTTTTTTGTCTATTCCATGGCCCTGTTTCTTCCTCATGTACTCCCTCTAGTCTCACCAGCCTAAGCCCTGAATTAGGGCTCAGGTCCAACCCCTCCCTTTTTACTCCTTTTTTTAAATTATTTTATTATTTATTTTTAATTAATATTTATTTATTTATTTTGAATTAATTTTAATTAATAAAAAAATTTCTAATTAAAATTTTTTGTTATTTTAAAGTAAGTATTTTGAGTTTGTTTTCCTTCTTAAATATTAAATTTTTGAAAAAGATTAGATCAAAATAAAGAGATAGTATTTTTGAAATTCCTAAAATAAAGGAGAGTGATCTTTTTGGGATTTCTTTATAGATTTTTTTTATTTAAATTAAAGGAAAATTCTAAAGAGAAAGTTTTTGTTTTTACATTTTCTTTTTGAAAATCCTAAAAAAGGATTGGATTTGGAGAATATATTATTATTTTATTTTTTTATATTTTCCTTTATTTTTATAAATTTTGAATTCAAATTGAATATAAAAGGAAAATTTGCATCAATTACATTTTTTTTATGTATAAAGACAGGACAAAATTGAGTGTTCACAATAATTATTAGGTCCATTACCCTATCCGGAGAAAAAAAAAAAAAGATCCATCGGTACCTTGATCCCTGGCTGCGCTTTGTGACTGAATATGAAAATAGCATTATTAGAAAAATTGCTAATTTGTTCACAAAGAAGATAGAAAGAAAGAAAGAAAAACTGATAATTGACAATACTAATAATTGAAATAATAATCAACTGATACATCACTCTGTTATTTCTCAAAATAGTAGATATTTTGAGTGGTGAGTGAATCTCTAAAAGGGTGTCTAATATTTGACTATTCAAGTATTATTTTGATTTCTAAAAATAATTTTTTTATAAAAATTAAATTGATTTGTCATTGGATAGTTGTTAAAAATATCCCATCGGGGATGTGATTAACTCCTCCTCCTCCTCTTCTTCTGGCAAACGGTGGGATTTCTGGATATGCTTTAGTGAGCACTGCATCTCTTGCTTGATCTAATGATTCATAAATAAATTAAAGTTTCAGCAATTTTCATATTTCAATTAAATTTTCTGCACTGATATATCTAGTTTCTAGTGAGTGGTTTCAACATCTTTCTATTTGTTCATTGTAGAAAATTGTGTTCAAATTTTACGCAAATATAAAAAATTGAATGTTTGTTAAAATTAAGAAAATATGGAGAATGATAATCACGTGATTTAAGATATAGCTAAAAAAATGAAAGAATTGTTTAACAAAATATTAGAGTTATTAGAATTATCCTATGTACAGGACAATTCTTTGATTCTTACTGAGTGCTTGCCTGACCCTATGACTTGCTCAGTGAACATTTTTTTCTTTTGAGCCAAGATCAATGAAGATTGAAAATATCAAGAAGAAGTTGTATTTCATTTCTTTTGAGGTTCAATGGAAGAGTAACTTAAAGTCCGACAGTACTTATATCTCCTTCAATATCACCTTGAAATTATTTGAACAACAAACAAGAAAATTATAATTGGAGGAATCTAAGGTTTTTTTTTTTGGCAAACAGGGAAGGCTCAAGTCCCAGAAATAGAAACAAGGAAACAAAAATACACCAGAAGAAAAAGCACAACTCAGTCACCTGTATCCCAAGCCATGCCTCTAAGATATTCCAAGTAGGATGTCCACACCTCATTGCAAGACTTTGATAGGTGAACCCTATTGGAAGCAGTCTAAAAAACCTACTTTGATACGTATGACATAAGGATTGTTGCAACATGGAGACTATGAAACTGAACAGCAAGCAAAACGCACAAATAGCAAAGATAAAAGATGAAAATGAAAAAGGAATAAAAGGATAGATGTTGGTCTTGAGAAGTATAATACAAAAGAACCGGTCTCTTGAATTCTAATGTTAGTGACACTACAAGAAATGACCAATCATCTCTTAATAAGTCATGGTATTTTCTTGAGCACTCAAATGAGTAAGAAGAGCTCACAAATATGAAATTCCATTCATTCAAATCTATCCTTGAGGAGTAAGCTGGTGCCATTTATAGGCAATCAAAGTAACTATAAACCCTAACTTAAAAAAGGCAAAAATAGTATTTAAATTATTCAGACCCTAAAATTCAAAAAGATGGCTCCATAAATGTATTAAAATCAGAAAATAAAATTCTGATTACTATTTCCCTAAACGACGCCTCTACCTTTTTTAGAAAAGGAAACTAATCTGGAAAGAAATCACCAAGAGGTGGCCAAACATTAAATAGGAAACTTTTTGAAGGCCTTATTCATAAAATAAAGTAAACTAGAAATTTTTTTGGCAACAAAATAAACTAAAAATTAATCCTATCAAATCTGTATAAAAAATGTCACTTAATATGCAGCAAATGGAAGGCACATGACACTCAAGTGAATTCTTGGACTCCTTTAGTTGGGCTTGGATCTGGATCTTGCAAGGAGTAAACAATGAACACGACTTTTGAGTCCTTTCGGCCTTTAAATTCAACTAAGTCAAGCAAACTTTGTATTACTCCTTTCAGGGCAGCTTTGACTCTTGATCTTGTCATTGGCTCATTTATGCTTTGTAGAGTATCATTGTTTCTCCAAGCTTTAATCCTATATTCAACATCTCAATCAAGCCTCCTAAGCTCACCATGTTTCTCTTGATCATGCACAGTACCACAAGCTCTTGTATCAAGCATAACCCTTACTCTATTAGTCTCTCCCTCTTTGAAAGGATTCGTCATCAAATCTCCATAATATACATAAAAAGAAAGGAAATAATTAAAAGTATCAAATAATTAATATGGACTATACTTACCATTAAAGCTTAATTAATGCTTCATTGCTTTAATTTTTCCATGAACTTGAAGGACATAATTCCCCTTTGACTGCAATTTTGTTTTCATCTTAAATTTTCCTTTATGCTTTTGCAACCAATCTTCGGGATCAAATACCTTCTTGTGCAACTCATTAGTTCGAATTGCATATGACGTATTTCCAGGCATTGGTGACCAAAAATTCAAATTTCCCGATGGATCAATGGTGTTAGGAGAAACATATGGGACAAAATATGAACAAAATGTGATACAAAAAGACTCAATTAAATCCAAAAAATTGGAAGAACCATGGAAGATAAAATTTGGAATATACTCATTAAGTTTGAAATATGGACAGATTTAACACTTCTTGATGATGCTCAATGAAAGAACAATGATGGAGAATAAATGATTTGATGCAAAAGGCTGAACACATTTGTATGTTTATTCTACTGATTCTCATTTTCTTGTTTTTCTGTGTTTTCTTTTGTTTTTTATCGGTTTCCTTGTATCTTTGATTGATTTTGGCCCATTCTGTAAAAGTTAGATGTGGGGGAATTGATAAGTCACTATTTTAACATACTTTTATCCCATAATACTAGTGTTTTATTACTTTATTTTGGCTAATTCTAGGGTGTTCCTAATGCTTTTTCATATTATAGTCGACTTTGACTACTTTGTTGAAATATATGTTACATCCTTGGATTTATGTTTATTTTCTACTAATTGATTATATTCCATAGATTTCGGGCTTAATTCTTTCTATCAAAATCATTGTATTAAAAATCTAACCGGTCATTGAACCAGTCGAAACATTAATTCAAAATTTAATGGTTCAAATGGTTGAACCATAATCAAACAAGTGATAATAAAATTATAAAAAATTATTATTATTAGGTTTCATAAAATTAATATTAAAATCTATATAAGTTAAAATTCATCTATAATTACATTTTGAATATAAAATAGTCAACTAATTATCTATTATTATATTATTTATTAAATAAATTATCATTATTAATAATTTTGTATCATAATAAAGTTTATACAATATTATAATATTAATAGAAAAAATTTATACAAAAAATAATGTTATTTAGTACTAAAAATAATGTTATTTCATATTTAAATTAAAAAATAAAAAAAAGATCGGTTCATGACAGGTTCTACTGGTTTTCACCAATTCTAAATTTAGTTGGTCCTTACCATTGCCCAGAGGAACTAGTTCCCAATTCAATTAGTCAAACTTGCCAGTCCATTTCAATTTTTAACATGTTTAGAACTATTTCTACTAAGTTTGGTTAGATATGTGCTTAACTGGGCTTTATCGGATAATTAAATTAAGGTTTTTCATGAGATTTATCGTGAGTTTTTCTTGGAGATATATAATTCCATACACCATTTCATGAGCTCTATCATTCCATATCATTAGTTTTTTATTCATGTTGTGGTCATTTTCATGCACTGATTGTATTTTTTTCATTGGACCATTTTATCCTCAATTAGAGTTCACTTGAATATAATTTTAATATTTGTTAATGATTTAGGAATTAATCACCGAACCATTGTCTTAACCACTTAATTAAACCTAACCCTAGTTAATGAGGTTGACCAAAGTCATTTAATTGATAAATAGAGCTAGTTAAAGTTTTGTCAACTAAAGATATTTTTGTCATTTTCTTAGGAACCCTATTTTCTTAGGATTTTTTATTCATTTCTTTTTCATCATTTTCAGAATAATTTTCCCTTGATTTTGGTGATTAATTTATGATATCCATGTCCCCAATCACACTAAAATTGATTTTATAATTTTAAACCTAAGTTTTATGAAATATTGTTACATGCTTGAATATGTCACATCTTGATTATTTCTTGTAATATATTTTGGTAGGTTTTTGAGCATGGATATGTTGGCAAGTCAATGGGATAGAGGACTACACAAGTGGTAGCATAAGGAAGGAGGTCCATTGGTTGACAATATCCACATCATTACCTTCATACCAAGTCAACAATTTTAATCCACCTAAGCACCGTTCCTGGACATTACCTCCATACCAATGGCCTAGCTTGTATAATTTGAATATGTGTTCATCAACTCTAATTTGCTTATGATTTTATGGGTTGTGACATTGTGTCATGGAGTTTCTGACATGGGGCATTTTGGAGTTTTATACACTGGACGGAGTTGGGCGTCAAAATGATTATTAATTGAATCTTTGCAAATGAATTTCCACTGCATTTTGTTTTTTGTGACATGTGGGACCATTCATTTGGTGGCCTGAGTCGCAGAAGCTACTCAAATAGGAGAGTGGATTAGAGTACACTCACTTCCACGTTGGCTAAATCAGTCTATTGGTTTTTTATGCAGGCTAAAATGAAAGATATGCGGGTTGATTTGGTTTGGATGTTGGTTAATAAACCCAAGAACAAAGTGAGGCATGAAGTTATGTCATGGGCAAATAATGACAATCAAGGAAGCGAGGAAGAAAAACAAAGACATATTTATAGTCCCACCACTGTTAGTGTGGTTCTAGGGGTAGGAATACAATTGGAAGTTGTTCCTTTTGATGTATGCCATGATATTAAACCTAAGTCTTTAATATTAGAAACTATCTTACCGTATCGTAAATGTCTTGATGTTTAAAGATATAAGAAATATAATGTAATCCAAGGGCCCCTTTATGGCTCATTGGTAATTTAATATATATGCTAGGAATATTTAGGTTTTATGACACTATAATATTCTAAGATAAATGAATGTATTCTATCTCCCTATTGTCTATTTAGTTTATGTATCTCCACTTCTCATTGTTTTATCTTTTGCGCACAAAATGGAAGAATCCTCCACTCCACAATTGTATTTATTTGGTAAAATCAGTTGATTAGCCAAAAAAAAAAATGGTCAACCACGTGAATTCATTTTTCTTGTTTAAAATGAGGACTTGTCAACTGATTTTAAAATTCATTCATTCAGAGTTTAGAAAAAAATGACATATCCCACAAAAGAAAGGCATTGCACTAGTTCATTATGCTAAAAGATTCATGTTGGTCATTGGGAATATTCTAATCCCGGCCTGTTGGAATTTCTAATTGTAGGAAAAAGAAAATCTAGTCTATGTTGAAAAATTTCTATTCTTATATCAAAAAATTCTATTCTTACTTAAAAATTCTTATCAAAGGAAAAAAATCTAGTTTGGGTAAGAAAAGTTTTACTCTTGCATAAAAAAATTCTATTCTTACTTGAAAATTTTGATCGAAGAGAAAAAAATCTAGTCTCTGTTAAAAAATTTCTACTCTTACATAAAAAAAAGTTATTCTCACTTGAAAATTCCAATCAAAGGGAAAAAAAATCTAATCCCTGTTGGAAAAATTTTATTTTTTCCTAGAAATATTCTGCTCACACTTGGAAATTCAAATCATAGGGAAAAAAATCTAGTTTGTCCTTGAAAATTTCTATTCTCACTTGAAAATATTCTACTTACACTTGGAAATTCAAATCATAGGGAAAAAATCTAGTCAGTGTTGGAAAATTTATATTCCTGTTTGAAAATAATCTGCACTCACTTGGAAATTATAACCATTGGGAAAACTTAGAAATATTCTATACTCTCGCTTGGAAATTGTAATCATAGGGAAAAGAAATATATTTTCAGTTGGAAAGTTTCTATTCTTCCTTGGAATTTTTCTATTTAAAGTTGAAAATTCTAATTCCTGGGAAAAATTCTAGTCTGAGTTGGAAAATTTCTATTCCAAGCTTGGAATTTTTCTATTCCCAGTTGGAAATTCTAATATCTTGGATAAAATATAGTTTGAGTTGGAAAATTTCTATTCCTACTAGGAATTTTTTTATTCTCAATTAAAATTCTAATCCCTAGAAAAAAAAATCAAGTCGATCTGGGAAAATTTCTAATCCTCTTTGAAAATAATCTGCTCTCACTTGGAAATTACAATCACTGGGAAAACTGGGAAATACTCTATACTCTCCCTTGGAAATTGTAGCCATTAGGAAAAAAAATCAATTTTGGGTAGGAAAATTTCTATTCTTCCTTGGAATTTTTTCTATTATGGGCTGGAAATTCTAATTCCTGGGAAAAAAAATTCTAGTTGGAGTTGGAAAATTTCTATTCCTCTTTTAATTGTTCTATTTCCAAGTCAGAAATTCTAATCCCCTAGAAAAAAACTAATCCTAGTTGGAAACTGTCACACCTCACCTTTACCACTCTTTTTTCTTATATTAGACTTTATTTGAAGTCCAATTGAATAAGTTTAGAAGCTTGAATCACTTGAAACATCAAACCAGAAAATTCTCAAAATTCAAGTATTGCTCATTTGGCATATCCATTCTCTAGCTGAATATTAAAAAATCATAACTAATTATAAAAAAATTGTATGACAATGATTCAAGTCTTTAACAATAGTTTGAAACATGATCTACATGGAAAAAAATATAAAAATAGAACATTCATTGTGCCAATTCGCATAGTATTTTTTTTTTTATGAAAATCATTGTTCATTTGGCACCATAATTTTGAAAATTCATAACTCCTTCCATTCTTGACCAATTTGAGTGATTTTGGTCTTCCTAAAAAGCTTGTTATGTCTACTTTTAAGACATATCAATTGGTTATTATGCTTTGTTGTGGACGGAATTACCCTTCCTAACTTTTTAGTATCTCAAATGGATAATTTATGCAATAAATGGAATAATTAACTTCATAAATTTAATACATTATCAAAACATGTTCATAATCCATTCGAATCATCAAGAGGGTTCAAAGGAACATCAATATATGAAGACATAGATTTAAAGCTTCATACATGATTTTATACATAATTCTAAAATAACACATCTTAACTTTCATAAACAACTCGTTCCTCAATTTCCTCTCCATTCCTCTTAGCCTTTACTTGATTCTTGGCATGGCTTGATCCTAGCATGGTTAACGGGTTTGAGGGGTGGGATCAAAGAATCTCCGTAGTCATAACATTTCATACAATATTATCATTATACAAACCATCATTCAAAACATTTTGAATCATAATATAATATAAAATATCATATTATCAAATAAAAATTTCAGCAGAATTTTCCCTTAGAAAATAAATATTCCAGGCATTGTCCTCAAGTAAAAAATAGCTAGTACCAGTCATACAACATAATAACAACAATATGGTAATTCAATAATCATCATAAAACAATTCAAAATAATATAAAAGCAAGAAATGTAAATTGCTATATTAAGTGCTTCCTTTGCTTTTACTACTTGATTTTAACTTTTCCAATTACTTCTTTGGACTTTCTCAAACCTAAATTCATCACAATACACTTACTAAATTGGCTAATTCCATGAGCCATCCTCTTTATGCATTACTAACCCTAAAATTCCATATTTCTTATTCTTGGATTAATCTTGAAAACCTACCCTCTCATTTACTAATTCATGCATGATGATATCATTTTTACCATTAGTTTCATAAAATTTCAACTCCTTCCTACCCATTTCATTTGGCCGAAACCACCCCCTTTGTGAGCAAGAGAAGAAATTTCATTGAAAACTTGCTTAAACTCAGGCAATCATACTTCCTTGGATCTAGTACATGCTTCCCCTAGGTTTACTTCCATGAGAAGATCTTCCCTTGCATGTTAACCTACCTTAGCCAAAACTTAACCTTAGGATTAAGAGAAGAAAAAAATCCAAACCTAAACTTTAAAAAAACTAACTTAGAATTGGAGGAAATACTTGCCTTAAACTTGATTCTTGGCCTTCTTGCTTTACTCGTTGCCTTTCCTCATTCTTCTTCCTTCTTCCTTCTCTCCTTCCTTCTCTAAATTTCAGCCCACTTTCTCTCTCTTCTTCCCACACAATTTCTACCAAAGGGGTGTATGCTTGCCTATTTATAAACCTCAAGAACACATCCTAGCCATTCATTAATGTCTTGATCCAATGGCCAAGATTGGTTGCTTGCTAGGTTTTGATTCTTATGACATCATTCATGACATCAAAATTTTGCATAATATTTTCCAAAATATTACATAATTTTCTACCCAATGGGAAAAACTAGGAGAGAGATAATTTTCTACTATCCAATATCATTTACTTTAAGTTTGAACATTCTCTTGGTATTTAATAATATTTACTAATACCATTTGTTCATCAATGTGTATAGAAGATATACTAGTTTAGGATATATATATTTATCTTATTAACTACTTCAAACAGTATTTTATGTGGAGTTCACACAGTTTCAGACCCAAAAATTTTTTATTGTGGAGTCAACACATACACATATATAGCATTAAAAATATAACATGTTATTTCTAAAATTATTAATATACATCATAATTATTCTTTACAAGTTAATATTAAAAAAATTCATAGATGGATCTCATGTAAATTTATCAAAATGAATGAGGGGATTATTTTGATATAGATTTTCTTTTGAGAAATTTTTTAATGACTAGAACTTAAAACTAAAATCCATATAATCACAATTAATTTCATAAATAAGAATTAATATACTTGAATATTGGGGACAATTAGTTTTTTCATGGCCAAAATAAATATTGGGGACAATTGATATACACCACACATGATCATATACACACACATATATAGTATCAAGTTTTGAAAATAAAATTGTGGGGGCAATTGCCCCCATAACTCATCTAGTAGGTCCGACTCTAGGCCCATATACTTTTCTTTTTCTTTTTCTTTATTGTGGGGCTCATATTTTCTTTTTCTTTTTACTATTTTATGAGGCTCACATATCTATCAGTCCTTTTGCATTTTGTAGTCTGTATCATTACCAGACTATACCTTTCGAGCTCAATACACTCTTTTAACATGATTTAGAATGTTAAAAGATTCCTTTCCACAAATACATAATTTTCCACAAATTTCAAAATTAATTACTACCAAATACCAATTTTGTAATTTATTCCAATTAAGAACCAAACATAATTTGTTCCAAGAATCATAGGAGAACTTAATTCCAACTAAGAACTAAACATGTGAAACTACTATTTTGCCCTTCATAGCATTCACTCAATATATCACATACCCTATCTTTTCCAATTATGCTTTCCTCATAACAGTTGTTGATATATTAGAAAATAACATTTAAAATACTGACAATGTTATAGAAAATTTCTATCCTCCTTAGAGTTTTTTCTATTTTGGGTTGGAAATTCTAATCTCTAGGGAAAATTTCTTGTTAGAGTTGGAAAATTTCTATTCCTCCTTGGAATTTTTCTATTCCTAGTTAGAAATTCTAATCCTTTGGAAAAAAATCTGGTTGAAGTTAGAAAATTTCTATTTATACTTGGAATTTTTCTATTCTCAATTGAAAATTCTAGTCCCTAGAAAAAAAAATCTAGTTGGAGTTGGAGAATTTCTATTCCTCTTTGAAATTAATCTACTCTCACTTGGAAATTGCAATCATTAGGGAAACTTGGAAATACTCTACACTCCTTGATAGAAATTGTAGTCATTGGGAAAGGAATTTTTTTTTGGGGTAGAAAATTTCTAATGCCTAGGAAAAAACTCTAGTTGAGGTTGGAAAATTTCTATTCCTCCTTGAAATTTTTCTATTCCTGGTTGGAAATTCTAATTCAGAAGAAAAAAAATTACTCCGAGTTTGAAAATTTCTAGTCCTACTTTCAATTACATGTGTGTAATGTTTGGTTGACCAATAAAATGAAACTTTAGCTACTTTTGATCCCCAGTCAACTGAATTTTATGGAACAAATTGAGCATTGAGGTGTACAATGATTGGTTGGCTGGCAAAATGAGATTTGTCTATTCATTTTCTTGAATGGTTAACTAACTTTACCAAAGAAACACAATTGTGAAATAGACGATTCACCTATTTTTTGTGCAAAAGATAGAGCAATGAGAAGTGAAGATACATGAACAAAATATATAAATGAGATAGTATACATTAATTTATCTCAAAATTATTATAGTGTCATAAAACTTAAATATTCCTAACATATACATCAAATTACTAACGAGTCATAAAGGGACCTCGAGCATACTGCTTACCTATCTTTAAGCATCAAGACATCTACAAAATGGCACCAACATAAATCATACGATAGTTTCTAATATTAACAACAAAGGTTTGATATCCATGGCATATATCAAAGGAACAACTTTCAGTCCTATTCCTACCCCTAGAACCACACTAACAATGGAGGGACTATCTCTTTGTAGCGTCTTCAACTTGATCATCCTTGCCTCCAAAACCAAATTCATTAATATGTTCCTTGTCCACCGGAAAAAAATCCACCTTTGATATAAACATATGAGAAATATGACATCTGTAAAGAAAAAAGAGCAAAATACAATGAAAAAATCTATCTTACAAGCTCATTCACACTTGCATGGTGCAAAATCTTCATAGAAAAATCAAATTACATGTACTCCAAATAGTAAATCACGATTTGAAGGTTAGCCCAAAAAGAGTTATCAACATAGAAAGAGTCATAGACAATCATTAAGGGAGCAAATTATTTCAAAAGGAGAATAATTTTGGGTTTGATCTCATAATGCCCTGCTTAAAACTAATCATTCCTAGTCCCTTTTCAGATGATTTCAAAAGGAAAGGAAATTAGATGGTATCCAACTCAAAGATCATTAGGATGTTAGAATGCCATTGGACCATCACAGGGAATATAGACCTTGTAAGTTCTTGTCTTATTTGAGGGAAATAAATTGTTATTGTTGGAAATTTTTAATGTGGATTAATATTAATTAATTAATATGGAATAATTATGTATTTAAGAAATTAGTTTAGTATTAAATATTAAGCCTATAACGGATTGAGCTTTCATCTAATTGTGTATTTCATGATATGTTAAATTACACACATAAGTCCATTTGGATAAAAGGCTAACCTACAGTGGCTAGTAATTTCCTATCATGAGTCTGGCTTTATGGGGAAAAGAGAGGGATTTTATTAATTAATTATTTTATACTTAAAGGGATTACTAGGCTAATAAGTTTTAATACATGACTCTTTTCATAAATATAGATCACTTTAGTAAAATCCTAACTAACATACTCTCTGCCTCTTCTCCATATCTGAAACCTAAAAGGATAAATAGGTTGTAAAATCTACCCCTCTCGTTATGAAGATTAATCATGGCATCATAAAGTTCTTATATGGTACACATTATGAATACATTTCATATTCTTTAATATTTAAATCATACTTTCAACACATAGTATCAAAGCAATGATGATAGTATGATGTAGTGGACCATCAAATTATGCTTATGTTGTTAGAAATTTGGCTATTTTTAAAATTCCCAATTCTTCACAATAGAACCCTATGAATTGGGATTTCTTAATGTCAAGACAATTACTCAAAAGTGACCTATGTTAATTATTGGTATTTGTTTTTGGATGCCTATAACGTGTGTAAGTTGCATTGATTTGTGCATAATTGCCATGCAATTTCAGAATGGTGTCATGATTTTCTGAACAATTAGGGTTTTCGATTTTTTTTTGGGCTTGGTTCTTGCAATTTTTTTGTGCATTTCCTTTAATCAAACATTTGAAACATCATGGTGGCCTTGAATTAGTTTTTTCATGATGTTGATTCATTGGATGCAAATCTAAATCTTCGAACAATTGCAATTTTTTGATCCATGCTTTACTGCGTTCTTTCCCCTCTATTGATATGTGAGTTTAATATAAGTGAATAACGGCTATGTACTGAATGCATTGAAATAGATTTGTGCATAGTAGAACCATCATATCGAAGAACTTTGTTTCATAAATTTAGGGTCTTTTGGTTAATGTTAAATTTTGGTCATAGATCTTCAATAGAATCATTATATCATGCATGGGAGGATGTTAGAATTGTGTTTTCAGCATTTCCACAGTCTGGAATTGTATTCTCAGAGATAGTTGCCAATGTTGGAGCAAGGTCAAGGATGACTAGCTCAAGTGGTTCGCCATGTGCATCCCCAGGCGCATCAGTTGCGTGTGTATTCCATGGTGGTCTATTTGGCCCTACAGTTTTCACCAGTCCACTCTATTTCTTATCCTCTATGTGATGGGTATTTTACCATAATTTTTGGGGTCCTCTATGTATTTATTATTAATTTTTCAAAATTTATACAATATAAAATTATATTGTTGTGTTAGAATTTTGCGCTGAAAATTTTTGTTCATAATCTACACAATATTCTTGGCTTTGATGATCAGCCATTCTCCCAAGTTGTTTTTGTAGTAATGTTAATAAATTCTGGAACATATGTGATATTTATACTTTATATACTTTGCATAATTATAAGTCAAAATACTTTTGAGCCTTATGGGTGCTATTGGAATTATGAATGGGATATTTTAAACCTGAATCTTCTGTTATCTTCATTTTCAATTTCTTGGAGTTGGTCTATACCTTTGAGCCCTTAAGAGTTGAAATTGAACCATAATTTTGTGTTCTAAAAGCTTGTTTTGTAAGTTATTGTTTATTGGACCTTTTGAGGAATTTAAATGTTGCAGTGTTTTTGGCCCATTTCAAATAAAAATTATGTGAGTATATTTTTTGGACCTTTCTCAAATTTATTTTGGTTTAAGGTTTACTGCAAGTTTTGTTTGTAACCCACATTGTTCAAAAATTTCAATTTTTGGCCCTTTAAATTTAGAAAATTATGGTTTGGATCTTTTAAGACTTCTAAATTCCATTTCTTGCATCCATGTATTTATGAAAATTTATAGTGGGCTCAATGATTTTACTGAAATATTGTTTTGGTTCAAAAGAGTCTCCAAATATTGTTTTGATTTATGGGTGTTCATAAATTCAACTTTGACGCATGGTTTGTAAACTTTCTAGACCAAAATGATTTTTGGAAATTATTTAATATGCTCCCTTTAATTTATCATTAAGAAATTGTTTTTTAAAAAACAATTGTGGGACATGTGAGACTTTGCAAAATGTTTTTATGTCATCTAATTTGTTTTGGAATTATGAATAAATATTTTAGACAACTTTTTGAAATATTATGCCTCTAGATTTGGTGCATTTATTAAATATGCAATTCAGTGGGATTTCTTTAACTTTTATAGACAAGAGAATCATTCAAGAAAACATAAATAACTCTCTCAATTTTGTGTTTGGCCTTGTAACTTTTATTTTTGTTTTGATGGATATTAGAACTTTGGGTTTAGAAATATTACTTTTCCATGATTTCATATAGTGTAAGTTTATATTGCACTCATGAAATTTTGGCGTAAAATTTTATATAAGTGTGGACTGTATATTTGATGTGTTGTCCCTATAAAGAATTTTAATGGGAAGGCTAATATTCCTATCTTTATAGGGGTTCTGTTTTTCACCTATATGTACCCAAAGTATTCATGGAAACTTGTAAATTTTTGCAGTCATTATGAGGGTGAATTATTCCTAGTGGTTGCATACTCACCTAATGTTTGACAATCATGATGGTGCACTTGGCTAAAATTATGCATGTATATTATATTGGGAATGGACATACCCTATAAGTATAGTGACAGATACATATTATATTGATAATGGTCATACCCTCGTAGTGTGTCATTGTCAATATAATTTTGGGGATTTAACTCATTGATAGGTAAAGTAGTTATAATGTGTTCCTTGTTTCTTGTACCCTCACAGTATGATGACACCAAATATATTTTGTGTGGACTCTTTAACCGGCCGGATTTGTATGGTATATGTATTTTGTGGTTCCAATTCATTTGGATAGTTGCATAATTGAATTTTGATTGGGAATTTTTTTTACATTTAGAGTTATTCCAATTTTTTTGTCATTTTGTTTTTGTGTTCAAACAACTATATGTTGTAAGGACTTTTAAGGGAAAAAAATATGTTTGAAAAGAGTTCCTTCACATATACCACAATCTTGCAAAGCAAGATTTGACTCTTTAAGATCTTAAGCCAACGTTATGAGTTATATACTTCTAATATTGCCTATTATATGCAATGATCTAACTCAAAACCAAATTTGTTTGAGTTATGATTAAATTCACTATCCATAAATAAATAAATAGATCATGTTAGAGAGGGAATGATTCAAATTAATGTATATCATAAATTTGTGTAAAGCAATTTTGTTGTTTTATGCTCATTGTTAGTCACATCTTGCTATTCAGTGATTTGAAATAAGATAAAAATGTTAGATTAGCTGGCTTCCAAAGAGGGGGGTGAATTGGGAAGATTAAAAATTTTCTGCAAAATATTAAGAAGGTGAAGAAAGCAATATATGATGGTAAAACAGAGTATAAACAAATAACTGTAAAGGTGGCAGTAAAGAGAAGAAGACTCAGTAATTTATCCTGATTCGGTCTCTCCACTTGACCTATGTCCAGTCCTTAAGTCACCACTTGAGATTTTCCACTATTTTGCAAGAATTCTGTGGGCTTCTTGCAAATGCCACAGTACAAGATTTGTGCTCTATTTTCTAGAGCTCACTCATTCACTCTCTGCACTTTCACAAAGTGCTTCCCAATCCCTTGTGATATCCCCTCATAAGAAAATCTATCTTCCAGATGAAGATTATATTATTTACAAAGATTAAACTCTCTTAATCAGAGTGAATATGAAAGTTAAAGTACAAATATTGAAGTGTGAGAGTATGAAGCTTTGAGTAAATGATTTGGCAGAGTTTCAATATATACAATGTTAAAATCGTTACCCACAACTTTAAATGATGTTATATTTATAGATTTAGGTCTCAAATATCCGTTAGAGACAAAATCTATCCGTTGGAGAAGTTATCCAACGGTTACTCTAAAAAACTATCCGTTAACCAACTGCATTTAATGCTTCTAACATACTGAAATTCAAATTTCGGTTGATCAACAGACGAATTTCACAGATACCGAAGGTTAACAGCTTCAACGTTGAAAGTCCAAAGTTCGTCTGTCATGAAGTGAAATTCGAATTTTGATATTTTGAAAATGTTTCTATGTTGTGACATACAAATTTTCAAGAGGAAAGTTTTTCTGTTAAGTATGAACAGTATTTTCAATTTGCTATAGTGCCTTCAAAATTCGAATTTTGGAACCCCAAAATTCGTCTGTCCGTAGCTGGTTTACAAGGCTCAGTAGTTCATGTAGTTCAAAATTTGAATGTTCAAAGGGCAAAGTTCGTCTGTCAGAGAGACTTCTTTTTAGACTAACTTCAAAATTCGAATTTATGAATATTGTTATTCGTATGTCAACATGTCATTCCAACAGAGTCACAAGCTTAGTTTCTGAAATTCCAATTTTCATGTTCAAAGTTCATCTGTCAGTGAGAAATTTTGAAATCCAATCTAAACTTGGTTTCAGATGAACTTTGACATAATTTCAGACAAATTTCTTTAGTTTTCATAAGTTTCATTTTGTCTGAAATTCAAATATTCAAAGTTCGTCTGTCAGTGAGCAATTTTGAAATCCAATCTAAACTTGGTTTCAGATGAACTTTGACATAATTTCAGATGAATTTCTTTTGTTTTTATAAGTTTCATTTTGTCTGAAATTCGAATGTTCAAAATTCAAAGTTTGTCTGTTGCTTAAAGCTCCTTTCAGACACTTATCGAAATTCAAATTTCATTAAGTCAAAATTCGTCTGTCAGAAAGGCATCTCTTCAGACTTGTTCAGTTTCAGTACGAAATTCGAATTTCCAAAGGCCAAAGTTCGAACTTTACTATGATAGATTGGTATTAACCTCTTAAACTTCATTTGTTGGTGGGTATTTTTCAAATATTCCATGATTTAACACAGAATCAAGGTTTTAAAACTTCGTTCCACCAAATCAAAGTCTTTTACTCAAATTAAAATATAACTAAACATCCTACATCAAACTTTGCACAGATTTCTCCAGGATTCCTTCACTTGAACCCTTTGTGCACCTTTGATATCTTTATTCCAAGCTCTTGAAGGTTGGTTTGGAATCATCAAAAATTCTTGATTCAACATTCTCCCCCTTTTTGATAATGACAAAACAACTCACAAACTGGATTAGTACTTGGGTTTGCTTTAACAAGCTCCCCCTCAACATATGCATTATATTTCAAAAGATATCATATATAGTAGATCATGTGAAGAAATTCAAAGAATAATAAGAATAAATCATTGCAACCAAGGAATTCTTTCATTTAATCAAATGTTGCTTTACAGATATCACATTAAGCAAAGTTCTTCTAAATACAAATCAAATACAAAACATAAAACAATCAAAACAAACATCTAAGACATAACAAGAGGACTCAAGCCTAAATTCTAATCACTTCTTCTTTGGCTTAGTCTTCTTGTTGTAAGTCTTTCCAGATGGCTCAACAGCAAATTTTCCAGTTTGCTTGCTCTTCTCCCCCTTTTTGGCATCATTAGGAAGGTGAACAAAATCAGCCGGAGGAGGGATCTGAGAAACTGGAATAGCTTGGAGGGGCACAGGATCAAAAGGCAAATGAGGCTCAGAATCCTCATCATCAGAGACCTCAAGCAGCTCTTGCATCTCTTGTCTGGAAAGAGCTAATTGAGCTTTCTATTCTTCTGAGAGACCATATGCAGAGAGAGATGAAGGAGCAGGGTCATCAGAACGAAACATTTCCTCAAGCCTTCTTCTCTGAGCTTGCAGGAGAGCATTGCGAGTAATAGCTTCAAAATCAACAATAGGCACAATGCTTTTCTCTTCATTGCTTGCAACCTCCAACATTGATGAAGTGGAAATGGCTGTCATTAGTCTTTTAACTTGCTCAGATTCTTGGGTGGAAAGAATTGAATCCTGAGCATCTTTTGGTATGGGCTCATGAGAGCCTGTTTCCTGAGGTCCTTCTTCTTCTAAACCATAGTCCAAGGGTGGACCAGGTCTTGGTGTCCTCATTGTACCAGCAGCCTCAGCACCATCTACATCATCATGCTCAGAAGAGGCTAGCTCGAAGGGGCTTGGAGGCTTAGGAGTTGGAGACTGAACAGGCACAGAGAACCCTGGCTGAGGTGGAGCTGATGTGGCAGGAATTGCACTCCGAATTTCTTCATAGGCATCAGCAACCACTTTCATGTTCTTTGCCAACTGATGAATCTGATCCTGCAGATGAGCAAATTTGGCATTTTGCTTATCCCTGATGCTAAGTATGAGTGTAGACGGGCTTTCATACAACTCAGTGATCTTGGTTGGCTTGGCACGAGAGGAGGGAGTGGATGGAATGTGAGTAGGCTTGGATGGAGATGGGATAGGCAGAGAAGGCTGTGGTGTAGGTCTAGCAGGAGCCTCAGAGGTACCTTCTTGCTGTTGGGAGGCACCTTCAACAAAGAAAAGACATTTAGATTTTCCTGATCCCTTCCTAATCCATCTTCCTTCACTTCTTTCAATTCCCATTCTTTGAAGTTCTTCCTCCTTGAAGATCTCAGTGGGTTTCCCTTTCCCCTTCTCAAGATGCTGAATTCTAGTATATTGCAGAATTCTGGAAATAATAGCTGCATAGGGGAGTGTGGAGTCCTTCCTCTGATCTCTTACTTTGATCATGCATTGAAGTATGATATGTCCTATGTTGATCAGCTTTCGACGCATGATTGCTGCCATGACATGTGCCTCTGCCCTTGTGATCATATTGAAGCTACCTCCTTTGTTGAATATGATCCTAAACAATATGTAGTGTAGGATCCTCACTTGGGCACTGAGGTCTGTGGGCTTCAGCAGGTTTATGGTTGGCCAGTTTTCCTTTCTTCTGAACAATGTGCTCAGAATTGTGCTCTCCTTGTAGTTCAGAAAGGGGCCACCTTCTTCATCAGCAGTCTCTGCCTCATCCATATATCCAGAGGTAGTGATCTCAATCTTGAGGCTATCCTGCCCTGGGATTTCCAGCACTTCATTAAAGGTCTCATATGTGAGCTAGATGGTCCGTGATCTCAGATTGACCTCCCACTTCTTCTTCTTGCTATTGTACTTCAGGGAGGCATACCATGTCTTTACTACTTCATCATCATATCTCTCCAATATCTCTAACAGATTCTTATATCTTAGCATCCATAT
This sequence comes from Adenanthera pavonina, assembly GCA_026686845.1. Lineage (NCBI taxonomy): Eukaryota > Viridiplantae > Streptophyta > Magnoliopsida > Fabales > Fabaceae > Adenanthera > Adenanthera pavonina. The sequence continues at coordinate 18,675,990 of JAIVEN010000005.1, read as the reverse complement.
TCCAGCATCAAAACTCTTAGAGACCAAGAAATCTTCCAAGTTCACACAATGAGGCTTGATTACCTTTTTATTGGCAAACTTGGTAGAGAATTCCTCTTGAATCTGTGGAGTGCTCCATAATGGCAGTGTAGTGAGTTGGTATTCTCCAGATTCAGTACTGGAGGAGGAAGTGGAAGCAACAGTCTCAGCAGCAGTAGGAACAGGGACCGAAGGTTCTGCTATCTTCGAGGAAGAGGGTCCAGCTTTCTTTGATTCACCCTTTGGTGTAGCTTTCTGACATTTGGAAGGAGTTCCCTTGCTTGATTCGGCCTTTCTCTTCGGTTTTTCACCTTCCTTTGAGGCATATTGGGACTTGACCGATCTCTTTGGACGAGCCTCTCCTTTTCCAGCTTCAGGATTCTTTACTCTTGCCATTTTCGTGGATGAATGATTCAGAATGAAGCCGAGATTGGGTTTATAGGGTGCGAAAATGAGTTTAAACGGTGGGAGATGAAGATTTTCAGTCAGAATTTAAGAGCATTGATGAGAGGATTTGAACAGACTCAGAGAGAAAGAGAGTAGGGTTGCATCTGTTTAGTTGAAAACTGTCAGTTTTAACGTGAGTAACTGTAACACCCTACCTCCTTACACCTCTTGACTTAAGCAAAAACTTCAAAAAACTCAACCGAACACAACGCTAACATCTCAAAACAACTCTCCAATGCCTAAACACAGCGGAAACGACTCATAAAACACCAAAATCTGGGCTGGGGCCACTGTCGCTACAGTACCACCGCGGCTCCGGCCTTCCCTGTTTTTCCATCACTTCTATCTCCTCTGGCGCCACAGCCTGCCTTCCCGCGTTGCGGCGCCCCCTGCTGATATACCATATCAGCAAATTCAACATTCTATGGCGAACTTCCGACGCGCATAACTTTATGCTCCGACCTCAGACGAACTTGATTCCAACTCCTACAAGTCAATTTAGTCCCCATCTATCCATAGACACCACTTTTACCTCCATCCAACTCCGTATGGAGATTCTGGACCCATAACACAATTTTGGCCACTTATTGACCAAAACTCACCACTAACAACCTCCAATTGCCACCAAAGGCAACTGGACACTCCCTGACTAATCATACAGGTCCAAAACCCCTAAACCAACTTGTCCAAAGAGGCTTTACCTTAAAGGAACCACTCCTCTGAGATTTGACCCCTTGGAACCCAATTCAACAATCCGGGCTACAGGCCCTCAAATAAACTAACAAGACCCAATACCGCTCTGAGCTCACCAATACTACCATACAGACTTCACAACATCCAACACCATGCAACCATACATAGCCAGTTTCAACCCTATCATTAATCCATACAAAACAATACTCCCAATATCATACATTCATTACTAACCATTCAATCCTACTTGGCACAAGACACATATACAGAATACACACACTACATAGACTATTCCCACGTACACAGCTACTCCCGCATCTTCTCCAGACTAGTGCCAGAACTGTCACCTGAAAGGTTAGTTTATGGGAGAGGGGGGTGAGACAATGTCTCAGTAATCAGAAATAATCACACACAAACATATATGTATATATATATATATTCCATACAACTTGTGAATGCAATGTGCAATGAATGGTATGCATGTCTCCCTCGCACACAGCTAGATCCACGGACTATCGTCATAACAGGACATTTCGTATAGGTAATTCCCTTCCAACAGTCGGTGAAGACTGATTCCGGGACATCACCAAGCTCACCTCCCATTAGTGCACCCAGCCAAAGGTAATACTAATGTTCGAACCGTGGCTCTCCTTCCCCTTTCCCACCACGAATTGGCAGCGATTTAGGGAAGGTGCAGTCCACTGCGCCCCTTTCCCTCCTGGCCATAGGAGGCGATTTAGCCGCAGGGATCCCATCCTTATCCTCCCTAAAATATATCATCATATCATATCATCATCACCACCCAATCCGCCATATATCAAGGCCTCACAATGCCATGTGGTGATGCTCATGTACCATCATATACTCATCATCATCATATCATGATCACATGTATACATCATGTCATGTCATGCCAAAATCATCATCATAAACATAATCATCATCATCATAAACATCATGGCTATCATCTAGCTGTGTGCATACCACGATACATAGAAAACAATACACATAATCACATCAATATCGTGGTATGATAGAAACATGCATATATATACATATACTCAAATATACATACCAATATATAATACAATACAAATAAACAAACACCCGGTTACCTCAATTGTCGTTACCACACGCACACAAGTTCCACAAGCTTCCTTGAACTGTTCAATATGTGTGAACCACTCTCGATTAGCCAACAACCTTTACCATATCACAATTCTTCCATTAACACAATGTTCCAACAACCAAACATCATAATTCAACCATATTATCCTAACCCAAGGTTCCAACCCCCTTTACATGCATCAATAAGCTCTTAGGGATCACTCAAACATCACACAACCACATACACTTCGGATTCCCAAGAGCCCTAACCAATAACAACCTAGGGTTAAGCTCAAAACGCATATAATCCCTTCAAAACTCACACCTAAGCAATAAGAATACCAAAACACACTCCGTTAACCTCAAATCATCTAATTCAATCCGTGGATTTCACCCCAACTCAGAAATCCCACCTTATAACAGAAAATCTCAAACTTAACCGAAGAAAAATAGAGAGGGAGGAGTAGGGAACACTTACCAACTCGAATCCAAGCTCCTGAGGTCTGAAAATCACTCCTAGATGCCAGAAATGTAGAACCCTAGCACTGCTCCTTGGTCTCCCTTCGTCGCTCCCTTCGTTTCTTTCTTTCTCGTGCCACTGAACTGATCCGGATATAAGTAAATTCGTCGACTCTCGCCGCAGCCCCAAAGATACCGCCGCGGCGTCACCAGTTTCATCCAAAATAACGCCTCTGGAAAGCTTCTCGCCGCGGCGTGGAGGTCTTTCAGACTCCACTTGAGCCTTCCTCTGTCCTGTTCTCTCCGATTCTGAACACAAAGCCAAGAAAAGTATCATGAGGGGCGTTACAGTAACCACCTGATAGACGAATTTTGAGGGGTCAAAATTTGAACTTCGAGCCGTTAAAAGTTAAACCGTTCAGCAAAGCTTACTGACAAACGAATTTTCTTGTGAAAGTTCGTCTAACAGAGGCTTGGTTCAAGCAACACAAGATGAACAGACGAACTTTGTTCCAACAAAGTTCAAATTTTGAAGTGTAAACATCAAACAACAATCAAATCACCAAACAACAGATGAATTATGCATATAAAACTTTATCTTTCAAAGATTCAACATTGAGGAGCATGTTTCAACAGACAAATTTTAAGTCAGAAATTCAAATTTCTCTACTTTGTGAAAGTTTTCTAGCATTCGTATGTTAAGAGATAAACATTAGTATAATCATCATGTTGGACAAACATAACTTTGAAATTTTTGTTCTTGAAAATTTGAACTTTGAAGGTCAACAGACGAATTTTGAGGCATTACCGAGAACTGTTTCAACTTATAACAGGCTGAAGTTCGTCTATTGGGCATCTAAATTGGAATGTTGACCATGCTGACTTCCTCAGAAACTTAGTTTTTCACAGAAATTCGTCTAACACATAATTAATATATGAATTTCAACTTTAAATACTTACAGAATGGATCCAGAAATTCAGAATTTCTGCTATTTTCTTCCCTTTTTGATTGTTCCATTCTCATGTGCTCCATTTTTCAGATTTATTTCTATTGAATCTCATGAGAAGCTCCTGCAACTTAAATTAAACACACTCCGATGCTAAAGTTAGAATTAATTTAATGTTGGAAAATCTAAAAACAGAATTGCACACGGATTTACTTACAGTTCATTGGGATTTACCATACCCAATTCTCTTCTGATTTTGCAATGTCTATCTTCTGATAGAGGCTTTATCAAGATATCTGCAACTTGATCCTCAGTTGGGATGTACTCTAGTATGATCTCTCCTTTCAAAACATGATCCCTTATGAAGTGGTGCCTAACTTCAATATGTTTTGTCCTTGAATGCATGACAGGATTCTTTGTGATATTAATGGCACTTTGGTTGTCACACATGATTAGTATTTCCTTCATTTCAACCTCAAGATCTTCAAGCTGCTGTTTCATCCAATTGATTTGAGCACAACAGCTTCCAGCTGCAACATTCTCAGCCTCTGCTGTGGATAAGGCCACACTATTTTTCTTCATGCTAAACCATGAAACCAAGGATCCTCCAAGAAACTGACATGTTCCACTTATGCTTTTTCTGTCAATTTTGGATCCTGCAAAGTCAGCATCAGTGTACCCCTTGAGATCTTCTCCATTGCCCTTTGGATACCAAAGTCTCATCTGTGAAGTTCCAATAAGATATCTGAAGATATGTTTCACAGCAGTTGGATGGATTTCCTTGGGACATGACTGGAATCTTGCACACATACAGACACTAAACATGATATCAGGTCTGCTGGCAGTTAGGTACAGTAGGGATCCAATCATTCTTCTGTACTGAGTTACGTCAAACATTTTCCCTTTTTCATCCATATCCAGCTTGGTTGTAGTAGCCATAGGTGTTTCCATTGGCTTGACATTTTCCATTCCAAACTTCTTTAGCAGTTCTTTCAGATACTTGGATTGATTAAGAAAAGTACCATCATCGCACTGCCTGATTTGCAATCCAAGGAAAAAGTTGAGTTCACCCATCATGGACATTTCAAACTCCCCCTGCATTAACTTAGAAAAATTCTTGCAAAGAGATTCATTAGTAGCACCAAATATAATATCATCAACAAAGATTTGAACAATAAGTAAATCTTTATTTTCTTTCTTAGTAAATAAAGTTGTATCTACTTTTCCTCTGTTGAACTCTTTTTCAGTTAGAAAATTACTTAATCTTTCATACCATGCTCTAGGGGCTTGTTTTAGACCATAAAGAGCTTTCTCCAGTTTATAAACATGGTTTGGTTTTGTAGAGTCCTCAAAACCTAGAGGTTGGTCTACATAAACCTCTTCCAAGATATATCCATTTAGGAAAGCACTCTTTACATCCATTTGATACAACAAAATATTTTTCATGCATGCATATGCTAATAGAATTCTAATTGCTTCTAATCTAGCTACTGCAGTAAAGGTTTCCTCAAAATCAATGCCTTCTTCTTGATTATATCCTTTAGCAACCAATCTAGCTTTATTTCTGATGATTGATCCGGATTCATCAAGTTTATTTCTAAAAACCCATTTGGTACCAATGACAGGATGATTTTTGGGTCTAGGCACTAAATCCCAGACTTGATTTCTTTCAAACTGATTTAATTCATCCTGCATAGTCAAAATCCAGTATTCATCAGTTAAGGCTTCCTCAGTACATTTAGGTTCAATTTGTGAGATGAAAGCACAATTAATCATTTGATCCCTTAACTGTTTTTTGGTTCTAACTCTCTCTTAAACATTCCCTATCACTTGATCAACAGGATGATTCCTTTGATATCTCCAAGCTCTAGGGAGTTCTTAAGATATTTCTTCATTATTTTTTTCTTCAAAATCTCTCTCCTGAATATCTTCCTCTATATTAATAGATTCAGATATTTTTGGAGGTTCAATTTTACCTTCATCACAGATATCCAACCTTTTAAAATTTGAAACAAGATCATCCTCATCAGTAACATGTTTAGAAGCAGTTTCATTTTCGATAAATACTACATGCACAGATTCTTCTACTAATTTAGATTGTTTATTGAAAACTCTATATGCCTTACTTCTACTAGAATAGCCCAGAAATATACCTTCATCAGATTTGGCATCAAACTTATCCAGATTCTCCTTACCATTGTTGTGAATGAAGCATTTGCAGCCAAACACATGGAGATGTGACAGATTTGGCTTTCTTCCCTTGTACAGCTCATAAGGAGTCTTCCCAAGGATTGGTCTGATGTAGGCTCTATTTATAATGTAGCTTGCTGTATTCACTGCATCAGCCCAAAATACTTGAGAAAGTTCATTTTCATTCAGCATAGCTCTAGCCATCTCTCCAATTGTTCTGTTCTTCCTTTCTACTACTCCATTTTGTTGTGGAGTTCTTGGGGTTGAGAAGTTGTGGTCAATTCTATGCTCATTGCAATACTCCAGAAAGTATGAGTTCTCAAATTCTTCTCCATGATCTGACCTGATAGACACAATGGAAATACCTTTCTCATTTTGTACTTTCTTGGCTAAGGTTACAAATGCATCAAAGGTATCACTTTTAGAGGAAAGAAACAATGTCCATGTAAATCTAGAGTAATCATCCATAATTACAAGCACATACAGATTTCTACCAATGCTTTTTACCCTAAATGGACCAATTAAATCCATATGCAGTAGTTCTAGTGGTCTAGTTATGGTGACTACGTTTTTGGGTTTAAAAGAAGATTTAGTTTATTTTCCTCTTAGGCATGCATCACATTCTTTGTCTTTTTCAAAAGTAATTTTTGGCAGGCAAGTGACTAACTCGTTTTTAACCAGTTTTGATAGCTGATTCATGTTAACATGAGCTAATCTTCTATGTCATAGCCAACTATCATTATCCTGACTAATCAAACAAACAGAATCCAAGGGAGGAAGTTCATCAAGATCAATAGTATAGCAGCTACCATCCCTTTGAGCTTTGAGGATTACTTTGTGATCACTTTTTCTGATGACTAGACAGAATTTTGAGTCAAACAGTACCCAGTTTCCTTTGTCACATATTTGGCTCACACTCAGCAGATTGTGGTTGAGGCCAATCACAAACAGCACCTCTTCAATGGATGTTTCAGGATTCTTGCCCGCAATGCCAATGCCAACTATTCTGCCATATTGATCACCTCCAAAGGTCACCTTTCCTCCTTTCTTGTCTCTAAGGGTGATGAACTTCTCCTTATCACCGGTCATATGGCTTGAGCAAGCACTGTCCATATACCATTTATTGTTCTTTCTAGCTTTGAGATAGACCTGCAAAACAAAGTTCAAGTTTTCTTCTTTGGTACCCAAATCTGTTTGGGTCCTTTTCTGTCAGTAGTCTTTTTCCTAGATACAGATGTACCCTTGGGAACCCATTTAACCTTCCCGTCAAGTCCATTTTTCTTAAAGGCACATGAACTGGAAATATGCCCCTTTTTGTTACAGAAGTGACAGGTGGTAAAGGGACTGCTAGATTGAGAGGTAGGAAGAAAATAATGCATATAATATTTTTGTTTTGCATGCCTTGGTTGATTATATGATTCAATATGATGTGACATATGATCTTTCTTTCTATTTCCATCAGCATGCACAAAATGTATCATGTATACATTCTGATTTTTCTTCCAAATCTTTTCTTTTATAGCATAAGGATCATAGCCAAGTCCAACTTTTCCCTGTGATATCCTTTGACTTCCTATTAAAGCAAACAAAATATCTTTACCTCTAGTAAGCCTAAACATGCTTTTCACTAGACATTCATTGGTTTGCTTTAGTTCAATGCATGATTTATAGCAAACAGATTCAGTAATAGGTAGAGAAACAGTTTCAGAAATGTTGTGTTGAGATTCTAGTTTGTTAATCTTTTTCTTAGCTTTTTTCAATTCTTTAGCAACTTTAACAAACTCATCATGCAGCTCATGAAATGCATCCAGTAATTCGGAATAGGAAGGTTCAGATTCATATACCTCATCTTCTTGGTCACTGCTGCATGGGATTTCAGCTTCTTCAGAGGCAAGTGCCATGAGATAGATGTTGCCTCATATTGATGAGATGTAAGCCCTTTTCTTCTTGCCTTTGTCTGCGGCTTTCTTTTCTTTTTTTTGTTTCTTGAGAAATTGAGGACAGTCCTATTTGATATGTCCTTACTTTTCACACTCATAGCAAGTGATAGGCTCTTTTGCTTCCCTTTTGCTATCTCCAACTGCTCCTTTCTTGAAGATTTTCTTGTTTCTCTTTTTGCTGTACAATCTTCCAAATTTTCTGACCATCATAGCCAAAGTTTCTTCATCAAGTTCCTCTCCATCGTCAGATTCTTCTTCCTTTTTTTCAGCAACTTTGAGAGCAAGGGCTTTCTTCTTTCTGTCTTGTCTAACTTCCTTGAGAGCTTTCAGTTTTCCTTCATACTCCTCAAGGCTGCCAAAGAGAGCTGTGACAGAGGCCATTGATTCTTCTCTGGCTTCCTATATTGCTGTTACTTTGGGTTGCCATTCCAGAGGGAGAGCTCTGAGGATCTTTCTGACTTTCTCTGTTTGAGTGTACTCCTTTCTCAGGCTCTTTAGTTGATTTACAATGAGGGTGAATCTTTTCTGTAGCTCTTTTACATTCTCTCCTTCAACTATTCTGAAGCTTTCATATTCTCCTATGCATATATTTAGTTTGTTTTCCCTGACTCCTGTTGTTCCTTCATGAACAATTGGCAGGGTGTCCCACATTTCCTTGGCAGTGGAGCATTGAGAGACTCTGTAGAATTCGTCATGATTCGAAGCACTGACCAAATAGTGTTTTGCCTTGAAATTCAGTAAGACTCTTCTTCTATCTTCTTCATTCCATTCAGCTTCTAGCTTCTCTCTGTATTTTCCATCATCTTCCAAAGCCATTGGGACAAAATCTTTCTTCTGAATGACTGACCAGATGTCCAAATCAATTGACTGGAGATAGATTTGCATCCTCATCTTCCAGTACCCATAGTGTTCTCCACTGAAGCCAGGTGGTCTATTTGTGTTGTTGCCTTCTGGTAATATACTTTCTCCAAAGCCAGCCATTTTAATTCTTGGATTGTGAGATCCTTTGATTGGGAATCTGGGCTCTGATACCACTTGTGAGAGTAGCTGGCTTCCCAAGAGGGGGGTGAATTGAGAAGATTAAAAATTTTCTACAAAATATCAAGAAGGTGAAGAAAGCAATATATGATGGTAAAACATAGTATAAACAAATAACTGTAAAGGTGGCAGTAAAGAGAAGAAGACTCAGTAATTTATCCTGCTTATGTCTCTCCACTTGACCTACATCCAGTCCCCAAATCACCACTTGAGATTTTCCACTATTCTGCAAGAATTCCGTGGGCTTCTTGCAAATGCCACAGTACAAGGTTTGTGCTCTAATTTCTAGAGCTCACTCATTCACTCTCTACACTTTCACAAAGTGCTTCCCAATCCCTTGTGATATCCCCTCACAAGAAAATCTATCTTCCAGATGAAGATTAGATTGTTTACAAAGATTAAACTCTCTTAAACAGAGTGAATATGAAAGTTAAAGTACAAATATTGAAGTGTGAGAGTATGAAGCTTTGAGTAAATGATTTGGCAGAGTTTTAGTATATCTTCTTCTCCTCATGCTGTTTAAATTTTGGCCTTGACATAGATATAAGAAAGAAAGTGGTTTTGTGCCATAAATTAAAGAGAAAGTATGAGATTAAGTGAAAGAAATAAGCTTTGGTGTGTTTGGAAACAAGTTTTAAAAATTTCTACTTTTCCTTCTCAAACCCTGAATTTTGGCCAACTTGTTAGGATATGAAGGATCTGGATTTTCAATGATTTGATGTTAAAAATGGATTCTTTGGGTCTAAATTAACTCAAGACAAGTGTTGGACTCTAGAGAATGCTTAAGATAAATTAATTAAATTTTTAGGGTTTGAGAAGTGCTTTGTGAAGTAGCCCCTTATTCTAGTTAATTTAGTTCATGTTTAATGATGTTTTAGGACTTGTGGGAGTTCAAGAAAGCTATTAAAAGCTTTCGTTCAAAGAAGAAAAGCAAAGAATTACATAAGAAGTAGCTTGGTTCATTAATTGCTTTATGTTTTTCTATAATGTTTCTTTCATGCAAATTATATGCCATATTATTCTTGCCTTGATTTGTGACTGATTTTTGCTGTAAAATGAAGGGGTTTATTTCCCGAGATATCCATTTTTTAAGGAGAAACTCTACCAATATTTTTATTTGACAATATGGTTCTTTGATGATTATATGTGAATTTTGTGAAACATGAATGACATAATTGCATTGAATGAACTAGCTACTGGGATTCTCATAATCTCACTCCCCAAGTACTAATATTATAGGTTCAAGTGATGGTAAGGCTTCCAAGAAGACAAGAGGTAAGGAGAAGATTAATGATGATTAGATTTGTAATTGCCTTAACTACTTTTCTTGTAATTTTATGTAAAATCATATATGTTTTTATGGAGCTGTGTCTCACTACCATTATGTTCCTTTAGAGATCTTGCAATGATAGGAATATATTTGGATGGATTTGAATCATGTAAGAGTTGTAGAAAAATGATTTTTAGAAGTTAATATGCAAAGTTGTCCCTTTTGAGCACTGGATGTTCGTATGGTTAGTGTTCATCCAAAATTAAATTTTCCATATAAATATTGTATATGTTTGGAAAGTATACAAAGAGGGCTTTCTAACAAGCTAAAGATAACCTAATTTGGACGTGTATACAATTTGTTGTAAATTTTTTAAAATGGGTTAGAAAACTTGAAAAAGTAATTTTAACCAAATGAACAATAGAAATTAAACAAATTTACTGTATGAATTGACTCAATAAAGTTTCAATTACATATTTTTTCCATGTAGAGAATGTTTTTTGCTATTTTTAGAGCTTGAATCATTCTCATATGATTTTTTTAGATTTAGTTATGATATTTCAAAATTCAGCTAGAGAAAATTGGATTATCAAATGAATAGTGATTTAAAAATTTGAATTCATCTTATTTGGTCTTTTAATAATTCTGGATTTTAAATTGGCTCATTTAGACATTGTATATGCTATTATACATGGGAAACAATATAAGAAAATAAGGTATGACATCTTTCATGAATTTCAGTCAGTTTAGGGTTTGAGTTAGAAATGGAATTTCATTATTTTGATATCAAAAATGGAATCCTTGATTCCAAATTGACTAAGAACAAGTGTTGTACTAAAAAAAACTAAAAGAAAAGCAAGATGAAATTTTAAGGTTTTAGTGAGCACTTTGTGATTGAGCTCAATGAAGCAATGACTTATGACCTTAAATGATGATGTGTTTAGGTTCAAGAAAACCTAAGCAGGCTCTTGGAAGGAATGGAATCAAGTGGAAAAGCAAGGGGAATTATAAAGGTGGCATTTGAACATTATATACATTATATTGTCTTATGAATTTCTATGAACTATATGATTTGTATGATGCCATATTTGATGTCTTGTTTTGTGGCTCTGGGATGTCTAAATTGTAAAAGCAAACTCTGCCAAAATTTTTATAAAATGACATAATATGTACAAAGTGCTTGTTAAATGTTTTTCATGAACTATATGTGTGTAATTGGTAATGCTACTAAGATTCAATGAATCTCACACTTCCAAAATGATAAATATGTTAGGCACAAGTTATGACAATAGAGGCAAGGAAGCTATGGAGGGAGGAGAGGGAATTATTGCTTGATCTAAAAGTTTAAGCTATAATGTTATCTTTTGAAACATTATGTAAAATCATGTACATGCTTTGAGAATTGTATCTTTGTGCTTCTATGTTTTTTAAAACACTATGAAATGTTAAATGAGGATTTGGAATAATGAATGATTATGTAAGAATATTATGAAACTTATTTTGCCAAGTTATGAATGGAAAAGCTTATTTTGAACATTCTAATAGAAACGTAGATATTGTTCACATAAAACAGGGTATGATATATAAGTGGTATAGACTCTCTAAAGTTAGATAGAATAATCTTTCCAACGAGTCAAAGATCACTCAATTTGGCCAAGTACATGATTTATAATGGGTTTCTAAAGTTAGGGGTTAAAACTGGATAGTGTAAGAAAAAATGGAATTATCACTGCAAGTACTAATTATTTTAAAAGTCAGTGTAAAATTGTACTAAGCTCCAAAAATTTAGTTGTTAGTATATGTAGAAAGCTTTATATCTTAAGTTTAATATGTCACCAATTTGGAAATAATTAGAGCTATATAATGAGGGATATGGAAATTTTTCTAAAACTATTCTAGTTATAGTTAAGTTTTGACCCTTACCTATTTTAGTTAAATTTCTAAGTTGTAAAATACTATATAAATAGTAAATTTTGTACTAAATACTGTATCAATTGGCAGATTAAAGTCATGTTTCATATTTTTCCCATGTAAATAATGTTTTGAAATATTTTTAGAGACTTGAATCACTTTTATATGATTTTCATAGAATTAATTATTATTTTCCAAAATTCAGTCAATGAAAGAAACTTACCAAATAAACAGTAACTCAGAAAAATAAAATTTTCTATTTTAGTCCCTCAATTTGTTCAAACCTCTAAATATGATTAATGGACCATAATAAAGTCTAATAATTATTTTATAGTTAAGGTGTTACAAGAAAAGAGAGTGATTTTATTAATTAATTATTTTATAGTTAAAGGGATTACTAAACTGATAAGTTTTAATGCATGACTTTTTTCATAAATATATATCACTCTAGTAAAACCCCAACTAACACATTTTCTCTACCTTTGCTCCATATCTGAACCCTAGGGTGTAAATTAAGTTGTAAAATCTACCCCCTCTCTTTGTGAATATTAATCATGGCATCCTAAAAGTTCTCATCAGGTACGCATTATAATTAAATCTCATATTCTTTAATATTTAAATCATACTTTCAATAGCCATTACATTTGCTATAAGGAAGATACTTATTTTCATGCTTTTAACTCTGCTAGCATATTAACTATAATTTAAATTTTAAGTATGAAATGTGTACAATTTCACATTTGAAGGATGGAATATCAAAACAGAGTAGTATTAGTAATAAAATAATTAGACATATTTTACATTCATGACACAAGTATCTTATTTATTCCTTTAAGCTCCTCAAATAAATAAGCTTGAAGTTCATGAATTCATTAAGATTAGCTAGCTACCAAATAAAAAGGAACTGAAAAGAACATGGGAGGCAATATACCAAATATAACAACAATATTTACAAGCACTAGTAAATATTATCTTGAATCATCTCAAGCATTTTATCAAATATCTTGTAGGCGAACATAACATGGCTTCTTTTTCCCATAAAAATATCCAATGCAAAGCCAAAATGAAACAAGATTAACGTAATAGATAATACAGCAGTTCCAAATCACAACCACAGCTCACATAAGTACCAGATTAGCAAAATTTTCCAATTATTATGGTCAAACTACAACACTTGATGTTTGGTCACTTAATACCATTTCCACAACAAAGATGAAGCAAATAATAGTAAAAGAATGTTACCTGAATTAGCAAAATTACAAGTGTGCAAGTAGACTATATGTTTTATGACAATCCTACAACCCCTTAAACAACTGCTATAAACTGCATTCATAATGAACATTGATATGAAAATTAAAAAATTCTAGTTTTTCATCAAAGAAGAATAAAATAGAAGGGGTAAAACCTAGGGAAATGATAATCATAGTCATTGTGGCAATCCACTATCATGATAGGTGGTGTTCAAGGGTATCTCTTGGCCATTGGAAGTAGAGAGAGGATCATCGTTGATGGACTCAATGGCATAGGCATCATCTCCAAAGGGTTGGGAATTTTTGTTGGCAGGCAAGGCATGATGAGTATGGTGGAAGGTGAAGAGGGCTTCAAGGGCAAGAATGGGTGAGAACAACTCATGGGACTGGAGTTGGATGTCAAATCCCTTAGCGAGTTGTAAAGAAAGGACTAAGCAAGACATGGCCAATGAGAAGATTCCGACCTGCTAGTGATGTGGATCTCATGAGGAATTTATCTCGAGAACTTAGAAAATATAGAGAATAGTGGACGCAAAAGCTCAAATTGCAAAAAGGATGATCAAACTAGAACCTAATGAGAAATTGCCTCAAAGAACTAGCTATAAGATACGACAAAAGTAGATCAAGCTCTTGATAAGTCTAGTGTATTCCAAGAAGAATATGAAGAACTAGTGAAACTCACTAATTTAGAAAATAATTCTGAATTACTTGATTGAAAAAGCTACAATGAAGGTTTTTAAATACAAGAAGAAAATACTAATGCCTACTAGGACTCCAAATCCAAATAGATAAAGATAAACTAGATCCATTTGAATTCAAATGGAATTAATTTAATTCTAAGGTAATGATTGGTTCTTTGAAAATACAAATAGAAAACCATGAATTACATATCGTAATCCTAAATAAATTCAAATAGAGATAAATAAAATAATTCAAATTAAATATGAAAAATTAAAATGAACTATAATATTATCCTAAAACTAATCTTAGGTGGCATAGGCTACTTCTTCCAATTAGGCCTCTCCTAGATCATGTGCTTAGATTAGTGTGACAACTCTACTCTATGTTGGACTTTTAGACTTTGGCTTCTCTTTTCATTTGGGCTTAAAAAATGTTACTTTCTCCCTTAAAATCTTTAAGAATGTCACTTTATTTGCGTAGCCCAATTGAACATATATTTTGACCTGAACAAGTAAGATTATGACCTTATTTGACTCCTCTATAAGGGTATTAATGTCTTGTTGACAACTACGTCGAAGGTTACAATTTAATAAACTTGATTGCAAAAGAATTTGTAGTAGAAGGGTGCAACCAAAGTCATTTCACTAAGAAGCAAATCATTTAGTCTTACTTAAGATAGTGATTAATTAGATAGGAATTCTAAAATTAATGCAAATACAAGCTAGATACTATTATATGAATGCACAAATGCTTATACAAATGTATGGAATGCAAACTAATATGCAACCTAAGTTAATTAAATGCAATGTCTAAATGCATGCCTATGTATGCAACTTCCTAGAACTAGAATAACATAATGCTAATCCTATGATTTATATGCAAATGCCATGAACTAAACCTTACATTGGGGGGTTTTAAGATTAAATGTAATAAAAATGAACTAGACAAACTAATATGAAAAGCAACAAATCACTAGGACAATGACTAAGAATAGATTAGACACAAACTAAGCCAAAAAACAATGAATGAGAAAAAATGTAGAAATATATGAATGAGTGAGGTTCCTAACTTGATATGGAAAATGACAATCATAAGACTCAAAAATGATTTCTAGGGAGATAATGATTGAAACTAGAATGCATGCTTGTTCAATTCAAGTATATAACTCAACCCTTAACTAATATGCATGACAATATCGCAATCAACCATGTACCAATGGTCTATGCATTTTATCAAACATCTAAAGGGCATAATAAAAATGCAACTAGTCAAGAACAATTGAATTAATATAGCATTGCCAATCAATTTCTCCAAGCAATAACAAGATAATTAACATGATTTCCCAACTAGACAACATTTCAATCATCAAATTCAAGGTAATTACACATATAATTCATCAAATGAAGCAACCAAACATTATAAAAATGCAAGATTCAATAGCTGGAAAATTTGATTAATCAATGAAATTCATTGAAACTCAATCCCAATCAATGCAAACTCATTCTCCAATATAGGTTGTAACAATCTATATCATAATCCAACCAATTAACAACCTGAATACATTAATTTCCTCAAAATTCCAGGTATGAACCAATCCCTAATTCCAACAAAATTAACAAAGAAAAAGAAGGAAGAGTAGTGAAAACATAGGCTTCTTAGCTGATTGAACAATTGTGCCTTCAAATCATCTCTCTAACACCTTACCTTTCCTTACCATTGCTCATGTATACCTCATATAATGTCCATTTGGATCATTTTAGAAGCTTAAATCACTTGAGGGACCAAAACTAAAATATAATTTTTTGAGTTGCTGTTCATTTGGTCATCTCATTTTTCAAGCTGAACTTTGAAAAATCATAACCAATTCTAGAAAAATCGTATAAGGTGATTTAAGTCTCTAAATATAGCTTAAAATATTCTCTACATGGAAAAAATATGCAATAGAATTTTAAACGTGCCAATTCATACAATATTTAGCTTGAAATTTACCATTCATTTGGCAATTTTTCAACTTTCCAATTTCATGACCTTAACTTTGAAAATTCATAATAAATTCCACACTTATCCAAATTAAATTTTTTTTGGCTTCCTAGAAAGCTCATTATATCTTTTTTTCATAAGTCGCCAATACAGTATACCAAATGAACATTTGAAGGCAATACATCTCAAAAACTATTTTTATAACATATTTACACCTAACATCATGAGAAGCTCAACGGAACATAATTGCATAAAAGGTACATCTTCATAAGTTCATACATAATTTTACATAATAAGGCAAAGAAACATAACATAATTTCCATTAACGACTTAACCATCACAATCCTCCTCTTTGCCTTTTGTCTTCCTTTGATTCTTGCCGACTTGGCCCTAGCATGGTTAGTGTTTATGATGGAGAGACTATTAAAATCCTAGTAGCAATTACATTCATGCAATTATATCATTATATAAGCTTGAAAACATCATTTAAATCATATTTATACATTTAATCATATAATATACCATATTGTCAATAAAAATTTTGACAGTTTTTCCTTGTGAAACGGATATCCCAGGCATTGCCTTCACATTATAAACAACCAAAACTAGTCACAAAACATTAAAACAACAATATGGCAATCGTTTATCATCATAGAATCATTCAAGACAATGAAAAAAAAATGAACATAAATGCTACATCAATTATTTTTCTTTGCTATACCACTTTGTTCTAACCTTTCCAAATGCTTTCTTGAGCTATCCCAAACTTAAATACACCACCATAAACTTGCTTAATCAATTATTTCCTTAGACTAATTTATAAAGAATCATATAAAACCTAAAATTTCATATTCTTTATAATTTCCTTTTTCTTGAAAACATAACTTGTCGCACCCAGAAAAGTGCTACAAAAGGAAAAAGGAGAACAAATCGAGTCTTCGAGTGAAAACCGACTTGTGAGGAGTCGTCACCAAAATTTTAAGGGAAAATCTTGGGAAACTGAATTATGAAGGAAAAGGATGGTCTGCGTAATCAAAGTCAGATTCGGGAATCGATTGTGTGTGGGTGAAGGTGTTAGGTACCCCACAACACCCGTTCTTAGGAATGGTTACCTTACATTAATTGTGCAAATTAATATGGTTTCAAAAAAATATTTTGATTTTCCTTTTATTATTCACATGCGAGAATAAGGGTAGAAAATAAAGAAATTAAAGAAATTAAAAAAAATAATGACAAAAAGGAAATTAAGAAAATTAAATTGGGAAATATTTATTAAATTAAGAGAATAAAAAAACTAAATAAATTGAAAAATATTTATTTATTTACAAAAGCGGATTTGACTTAAGATCAAAGTCTAAGGCCTACGTACCCTATTATGGGGATCAAAGTCCACGTAGTTGAGGACTAAAAATGCGTGTCAATTGGTTGATATTTTTATTATAATTTTTGTAATAAGAGAAAACTAATTGAGAATAATTTATCTTTTTATAAACAAAACAATTTTCTGAGATTGAGTTGGTGTATTTTAATTTATAAAAGATAATTTAATTCCACTTACTTACTCTTATTTTATTTTGTTTGAAAACATTTCTTCTATTTTTCTTTGATTTTTGAAATCACTTTTATTTGATTTTTGACTTTTGGAAAATCATTATATATCTTTATTATTATTATTTTTTACTTTTGAAATTTTTTTCTTTTTCTTTTTTAAAAGAAAACCGATCAACCTATTGCAAATTCGCAATTGTGCCCGACAAGACCGATTTCTTAAATACCTGCGAAAGTTCCAAACCTTGCAGTATAAAAGATTTATTATACTTCAAAATGCTATATAATAATTTTATTAGATAAAGTTTGAAAAACGTGTTATATTATTATCATTTATTTTTTTTGAAATATAATTATCTTCTTAAAAAAAAGTTCAACCAGTTCGTCTATGTGGATTCACAATCTTACGTGATAACACGGTTAACCAGAATACCTGCGTGGGTTCTGGAAACCTCACGTGGTCTGCTTACTAAGTCAATTATTTCTATTATTTATTTTATTATTTTTTATTTTATTTATTCTTATGAGAAAATAAAATTTTAAATGGAAAGGTCATTGGGACCTATTATAAGTGTACCTTCATAATACACTCGTGCAGCCCCATAGGCTTACACGGTGCGATTATTTTAAGGGTCTGTGAAAGTTCTAAAAACCTTCATGACCAATTTTTAAAAGCAAATAAAAACACATATTATGCCAAATATTTACAAACATATAGGATTTTGTGATAGTGTGTGTTATTGTACAAATTCAAGTGATAGTTATGATCTACTACAATAAAAGAGTTGTATAAAAGATGGGAAAAAGGATCAAACTATTTTGTTTATTCTCCACTCTCCCCTTTTGCTTTGGTGATGAGGGCCTTGATTTCTCTCTAACTTGATCCATGCTCCCATGCGAAAAGCTCTTTCATTGGTTTCCCCCTTGGCATCCACATTGCTCATCGACTCCTTTTTGATCCTCCGAGAAGGCCAAAATTGAATTCTCACGTGATAAAGATGCAAGAGACAAATAAGAAACAAGGAAATTAGCAATGCATTTTCATGGCCAGATAACAAAAGTTACCAAATGACAATAGTAAAATCATCAAAGAAGCTTTTGGAAACCTCAATTCAACCCATTCACTTTTGCACAACCTAAAGGAGATATACAAGAGCCAAAGCCAATATCCTTAGCCCTCTAAGCTATTTATGTCATATGTTTGACAGATTTAAACTAAAGAATCTAACCTTTATAATCAGACCACACAACACATGACCAACTAGTTTGTGACATTAAGAACACAAGCTTTTCTTATGCACAAGGGTTACAATAAGGAAGAATCAGAAATAGAAGCACGAAGTATAACCATGAGCCGACAAGCAATATGTAGTCCAACTTACTTTAGCCTAAAGACATAGCCATTTGGTTCCATTTTTTAGTCGAAGGCAACAAACCTTCACAGAATATGCAAAACATAAACAAGCACTTACTTTCAAACTTAACAAAACTCATACAAGGGATTAAAACACAATAACACAGCACTATATCACATGGGTTTTCAAAACTCACAATGGTGGTTCATTCACAAGTTTGGAACAGCGCCCACATGAAGGTATCTAGCGACGAAGATTTATGCGAGAAGACAAAACCATATGAAGCATTCTTCATGCTTAAACTATTTGTCATCATGACTCCCAAGCCCAAACCAGGACATCCATAAGCAGTAAGTTAAAACCAGATTTTTTTCCATAGAAAACATATTCACATGGTCAGTTTTAAACCCAAACTCGAGCTATACTATGTAGCAATTAACACAGAACTCCATTTTTTTCTTTATGGGAAAACATGATAATACAATCATCTCAAGAGTTTAATGGTAGTCTACGCATATGCAGAGCAAAATATAAATATATATGACCATCTCTTTTGAGCTCACACCCACATCTATATGTCACAAGCAATCAACGATTCCATCAGGTGTATGGTTGCATAAATCTAGAGTTATCAGTCAGACATTGACTCTTACTAAGATTGTCACCATTCTCATGTAAGTTACATCTCATACAAGTTTTTTGTCAAACATTTCTTGTGCGGACTCTAGAAAAGCAAAGAGCATGATCACCCTAAGTGCACAGCATGCCAAACAATACCTATGCATTTCGGTTAACCAACATCAATATTACAGCAAAGAGGAAACCAGTAAGAGCAAGGAGACATTACCTTTGTGCTTGCCCAAACTCCCTTCTCTATCGTGCTCTATCCATTCAGTTGCTCCATCTTCCTTTTTGATCCAAATCGTCTGCTCCTATTTTCACCTTCGTGCTCATCTTCTTTACTCAAGTTAAGACAACGCCCTCTATCTCTCTAGCTCTCGCCTCCTGAGCCATCGTGCTCTGCCTCTATATCCCTCCTTCATTCTGAGTATATGCCTCTCTCTATTTTCGGCTTCCTCTGTCTCGCGATCATTGCTCGATGTCTCTTGCCATGCACGGCTTCCTTTATTTTTCTCCACCATGCTCCGCTTGGCTTTTCTTTGGTCTACCTCTCCTCTTCCTTCAGTCTGGTCTCCCTCTGGTTTTTTCTTAACTCAGCCCGTGACCCTCTTTTCTCGATGTCTCTATGACTGAAGTTTGGTCTCGCTCTTGGTCTCCATCATGCTCTTCCTCCTTTAATTTGCTCACACAGTTCTACCTCTCCTTCAGTTTCTCGCACGGTTCTGCCTCTCCTTCTGACTCCATCCCCCTCAACCCCAAACTTCCTCCATTTTTTATGGCCTCCATCATGCTCTGCTTTTCTTCATGTGTGCTCCCTCTGTTTTTCTTTCGTCCACGCCTTTACCCCATTCCTACGGCTCCCTTCGTTTCCTTTCTATTCTTCCCCCCTTTTTTCAGTCTGGTGTGCTTGAGTGCTCTGCCTTCCTAAACCTTTTTGTGCCTCTTCGCCCCTTTTCTCTTCACTCACGCGACTCTCTCTGTTTCTTGTGCTCAGACTGGTGCCTGAGCCCTAAAATTAAGGCTCAGGTCACTTGTGTTTCAGCCCCCTTTTTTCCTTTTTTTTAATTGATGAATTTTTTATATTATTTTTTAAATTATTTTATTATTATTATTATTATTTTATTTGTTTGTTTCCCTTTTTTTCTTAAATATTAACTTTTTCAAAAAAGATTGGACTTTTTAGAAAGGGTAGGATTTTTTAAATTACTAAAATAAAGGAGATAGTATTTGAAGAGTAATTTTTTTTTTGGATATCTTTATGGATTTTTCATTCAAATTAAAGAGAAATTCTAAAGAAATTTTTTTTTATATTTTCCTTTTGAAAATCCTAAAAAGGATTGGATTTGGAGAATATATTATTATTTATTTTTTTTGTATTTTTCCTTTATTTTATAAAATTTGCATTTAAAGAAAAATTTTGCCTCAATTTTTAATTATTTTTTCAATTTTTTTTAATTTTTATATATAAAGACTGGACAAAATAGGGTGTTCCCATAACTTGTCTTTAGCTAATTCATATATGAGGAATCCATTTTTACTATTGGAATCTTGAAATTTCAACTCCTTCCCCACCTTCTCCCTTGACCAAAAATAACCTTAGGTGAGCAAGAGAAGGAATTTCTTTGCAACTTCCCCACATTTAAGCATATAAACTCATGCAATTATGCTTCTACCAACTTGTTCATACTTTCTCCTAGGTTTATTGCATGAAAACACTTTCCCTTTCTTTTTCCCATTCTTGGCCAAAATTCATACTTGAGAAGGAAGAGAAGAAAACTCAACCATACTAACTTATGCAACCTAAAAACTTGAACTTTAAGCCCTAGAATAGGTTGAGAGAAGAAAGCTTACTGTAAACCTTGATTTTTCTTCTCCTTTCTTCTTCCTCTCTTTCTGGCCAAATTTTTCAACTCACTTTCTCTCTTCCTTTCCTCCTTGAAGTTGATTAAGAGAGGGAGTATATAAAGATACCAAATTGCCTTATTTTTCTTCCACATGTCCATGTATTTTGCATCATCCATGACATCATAATTGTTAAAATATTCTTTCCATCACATGCTGAAAATTTTGGCCAACAGGAGGGTAGGAAGTGTCCTTCATAATGTGTATTTTTCCTTGTCCAAATATCTCTTATACTGGTTACTTTTTGTCAAGATAGTTTAGTGGTATTTTATAGTATATTCCAATACTATTTTTTTCATTAAAATATACATGATTACTCTAGTTTGGGATCTGCTTTTAATTTAATAAATGTCACAAATTGTATTTTATGTGGGTCCACGTACTTTTCTTTTTACTTTTTTTGTATTTGTGAGGACCATAATACTTTTTCTCTGTACTATTAAATCATGCTGCATTCTTCAATTGATATCCTTTCAAATTGATTCTTTTAAACTTAATACATTATTTTAATAGTCCAGCATGTCATAAGGTTCATTTCTACATATATATCAATTTCTAATAATTTTTTTAAATTAATAATAGAAAAGGACCAAATTTGAAATTAATTTCAATAAAGAACCAAACTTAATTCCTTCTAAGAACTAAATTAGAAATTAATTCCATTTAAGGACCAAGCATGTGAAATTACTATTTTGCCTTTTATGATATTCAAACAATGTATCATATGCTATATCTTTTCCATTCATACTTTTATCGTCATATTTTTATGCATATCAAAATATTCAAAAAATTGGGAATGTTACAATCTCCCTCTTCAAGCTAAGAACCACAAGTTCCTCAAGCCTTCATAGCTATCATGTTGAGCTCAAGGTGAGGAGAGAAGGTCCAGATTTCATCCATAACTAGAGGAAGGTGGCAACTTACATCCACACACTTGAATGAGAAGATGGAAGCTTGCTCTTCCACAGTCTTGAAATTTTCAGCAACTTTCTTCAAGGTGTCTCCATGGTAAAGCTTGATATGAGTGAATGGATGGAATAATCAATGAAATTGGAGGCTGGAAAGGGTAGAAGAAGAAGAGAAGTGAACGAAATTATGGAGGAATGGCTGAAATTGAGATGAAAATGGTAAAGATTCAAGAGTCCTCAATGAACGACTTTGAAAATGATGAGAACAAGAGTGAGAACATTTTTCTTCGGCCTTCTTCTTCAATCTGAATAGCTACCATACTAAATAAGAAATTTGGCTGTTAGGTGCTACAAGGGTAGATTAGGGAATGTACAAAAGATTAGGTGAGGTGGAGGCTTAAGTGGATAAGTAAGTGACATATATGCTTAAATGTAGGTGAGATGGATTAGTGAGCAAATGGGAAGAGAGAAAAATGCCAATCCATGTCAAGTCCATGTGTCCATGCCCTATGTCCTATTAAAAATCTTACACAAAAATAAAATCATATGACACACATAATCAAGTAACATAATTAAATAAAACAATAGGACAAAGACATAATTAAAAACTAATCAAGATTAAGAGCTTAATTGGAACAAGAATTAAATGAAAACTAAGAGAAAAATATTCTAAAATAAATACAAAAGAAAGCAATTAAAAAACCTAAGAAAATAATGAGAGAATAAGAATCCAAGGAAAAATGACCAAAATGCCCTAAGTTAATCGAACTTTGTCCAGCTCTAAAACAAAACCCTAAATGATGTCGGCCAACCTTAATGACTAGGATTAGTTTTAATTAAGCGTTTAAAATAATAATTAGGTGAATTAATCCAAAGTCATTAAGAAAAATTAAAATTAAAATTAAGTGCGCCTCTAACTAGGGGTAAAATTTCCAATAAAAAATGGTAGAAATAATAGTTCGGAATGGGTTCAACATGAATGAAAAACTAATGACATGGGATGATAGGGATCATCAAATGTTGTATGGAATGGTACTTCTCCAAAGAAAACTCATAAGACCTAACTCTAAAATTTCCCAATTAATCACCCGGTCAGGCTTAATTAAGCATTAAATTACACTAAAGCAATGGAAATGGCTCCGATAGAAAGAATTAAGCCTTGAAATCATGGAATATACATAATCTTCATAAAATGAACTTAATTCCATGATTTTAGCCCTAAATTCCACTAAACTCTAGATCCGGCTAAAATATGAAAATTACAATAAATACCCAAAATTAACCAGAATTGCACCATAAAAACCCTAAGTAAGGAAGACAAAAATAATGGAAAAATACGACCTATCAGACCTTCAATGTGATAAAATAAACTCCAATTAGCTCTTGAAATCTCCAAAACATTCCCCTTGTCACCAAGCTTTCCAAAACTAAGGCTTCCATTTGAGATGGATCATGTAATATATTGAAAGAGTCTTTTAAGTTCACATCATTCTCCTACTTTTGAAAAAGAGTCATCCTCAACTCTTCAAGGTATTTTTCCAACCAAGGGTAATATATTTTGTTTTTATTATCAAGTTTACTTTGTATCCTCTCTTGATGTTCACATAATTGAAGAGGTTTTAATGAAATTCCTGGATTGCCCTCTGTAATGTCCGGCCGCTTCTTTGGGATTGATAATTGTCCCCACAAACCAACACAAGTCAAGCATGCTTAACTGAGGAGTTCTTAAGGAATAGGCTATTGAAAAGGTAGGTACATCTTGTTGGTATAGGTAGTACCTATTAATTCCTTTAAGTTATCATTTAACTATGTAGTCCCATACCTATACAGTCTCTAGATCCCTCTCATTCTGGTATGTATTCGATTCATTCATATGCCCCTCTTGTTTAGAAGCCTGCCAGGAGCCACTCCTTGTCCATGCCTCATCACTTTATCTCACCCTGTTTTCTTGCACCGGTGTTCACACCCTGCCCTCGTCAGCGCCCAGATGTCACATCCTCTACAACAAATGAATAGTTGTTAGTATACCTATCATATCTAACACTTTGATCAAATTGCCATGGTCGTACAAACAACGCTTTAACATGCATGGACAAGATGGAATGAAGAACTTTATTCCAATATCTCCCAAGCGAGAAAGTCACCAGTAATTGCTTACTAGTATTAACTCCACCAAAGATAGCATGTAATTTACTAGGTGCATCTTCAAATTTCTGCATCAAAGAACCAATAACACTAGGAGAAGAAGAGTTAAGTTTGTTAGTGATTAAACAAGAATAAACACTCATCACTCACTTTTTCTATTTCTTTTCTCTCCTCTTTCGTTTCTTCTCTCAAAATTTCTATTTTTGAACTCTCATCTTTTCTTTCGTCAATCTTAATTTTTAGCTCACTCTTATTTTCTTTTGATGTCTCTGACTCAATTTTCTGCACTTAATTTTTCTTTCTCATTACTCTCTTCTTTTTCTCTCTTTCCTTCTTTTTCTCTCATTTGCTTTTCTATTGTAAGTTGATCTTCATGAACTTCTTGAGGTTCCAAAGGTGTAAAAGTATGCTTTCTGCCATGCATTACAAATGAATATCTAGTTCTAACCATATCCTTAATAACCTTATGTTTTAATTCCCATGGCCAACCAAGAAGTATATGACTATCATACATAGGGATTACATCACATATCACTTCATTAACGTATTTAATCCCTATTGAAAATGAAACTAACACTTGCTTGGTGATCTCAAACTCCCAACAATCACCCAAACATTGCAATTTATATAGACAAGAATGTGGGATAGTGGGTAAATTCAATTTCTCAACCATTAGAGTATTAGCAAGGTTATTGTCACTTTTTCCATCAATACTTATATAGCATATCTTGTCATTGATGAGGCAACGAGTATGGAAGATGTTTTCTACCTCCCCTTGAAGTTCTAGATCTTTTTTTTTGTTTTGAGAGGATGGTGTCTTCATCATCATGCTTCCTAAATTACAATCTTGCTTAGCAACTTGTTTGCCCATAGACTTCAAGATCTTCCAACATAGAGTTAAACTTTTTTTACTTTTGTCATAAGGATTTCAATTTAACTTCAAGATCATCATCATCACCTGCCATGATTAGTGAGAAACAAAGGAAAATGGACCTCACACACTCTTTTCACATGTTTCACTCAAGTAGATGTTAGTTCACTCGTGTATAGCTCTTTTTTCGGCTTTTTCTTTGATCAATTCTCTTGTGACTTTTACCACTCACACTAGTGTCTCATGTGTTCTTAATAGAATCATTATGACTTCTCAAGAGCAATTAGCTAGCGGCAAAAATGTAATGCTAGAGTCCGAGAGCCAAATGATAAATTATTATCAGAAAGCCTATGTTCTTGGCCTTTTTTCTCTCTCTATTTTTGTCCTCATTTTCTTTTCTATTATTTGGCCATTTTTCATTGTCTCCCTTTTTTTTAAACAAGTCAAGATTAGTTCACAATTTCCAGCAAACAAATTTTAGCAAACCAGAATTGTCTCAAGAAAGTTCAGTAAGGAAAAATTCCAACAATCAATAACATTTAGTAAGAAGGATTTTCTAGTAATAAGAAATTTCAGCAAGATAATCCCTAGAATCAACAAAGTTTTAATGAAACAATAGCAAGTGCTATGCAATTATGAAATCAATTTCAACCAAGGAATCAATGCCCAGTAAGTAAATTTCAGCAAGGTTTAGTATGGATGGCATGATATGATTGGATGGTGGTGATCTGATTGGTGAGATGGGTGCACAATTTCTGCATAGCAAAAGACTCATGAATTAACAGGAGAAGAAGATGGGAGACACAATTCTAAGAACAAACAAGAGAAGAATAGAAACGAGATTACCCACTAGAAGAGAGACTTGAATCTAGAATTGGGTTGAGAGGATAACGGATTGATGATAAACGAGACTGATTCACGTTGGTGGTTTGAGGGAGGCCGATCTAACCTTGCAAGGATGATCGACAAATTTTCTGGAAAGTTTAGGAGAATGATGCATTCTTGTGCTGAGGAAGAGGAAGATCAAAGATGAAAATTTGAGAACAAAGGACACATATGAGACTAAATTCTGAGTTCATGATGAAGGTCAATTTTGGTGTTGAAGAGAGAATGATGAGTTGATGGTTGAGACGAGACACGAGCATGTTACAGAGGGAAGAAGACTGTGTTTGGGATGTTTAGTGGAATTGAAATTAAGGGTGCATTTGGTTGAATTAGAATTAAGGAAGGAAGGGCGTGTGTGGCTACTAGAAAATTTGGGATAACGTGTTGGTGATGAAGGGTGACACGTGATTGATGACATAGACAACATGAATCCAATCTTTGCTCTGATACAAACTAATAAGGATCCCATAATGAACTTTTCTTGGCAACCCAGAAAATACAAAGGACAATGGATGCGGAAGCTTGAATTGCAAACAAGATGATTAGACTAGAACCTAATGAGAGCATATCTTAGAGAACTCTAGCCATTGGACGCCACAAGAGTAGATTAAACTCTAGATAAGTGAAGTGTATTCTAAGAAGAACATGAACAACTAATGAAACTCACTAATTTAGAAAATAATTATGAATTACTTGATTGAAAAAGCTACAAATAAGGTCTTTAAATAGAAAAAGAAAATACTAGTTCTTACTAGAACTCCTAATCCAAATAGATAAAGACAAAATTTAACCATTTGAATTCAAATTGAATTAATTTAATTCTAATCCTTTGATTGGTCCCTTGAAAATACAAATAGGAAACTATAAATTATTTATCATAATCCTAAATAAATTCAAAAAGAGATAAATAAAACAATTCAAATTAAATCTGAAAAATAAAAATATAATATAATATTATCCTAAAACTAATCTTAGATGGCATGAGCCACTTTTTCCAATTGGACCTCTCCTGGATCATGGGTCTGGATGAGTGACAACTCTATTCTATGTTGGACTTTTAGTCTTGGGCTTCTTTCTCCATTTGAACTTAAAAAACGTTACTTTCTCACTTAAACTCTTTAAGAACGTCACTTCATTTGTGTGGTCTAAGTCAGCATGTATTTTAACCTGAACAAGTAAAATTATGACATTATTTGACTCCTCTATAGATGTATTAATGTCTTGGACCTTCAATGTGATAAAATAAACTTTAATAAGCTCTTGAAATCTCCAAAACATTTCTCTTGTCACTAGACTTTCTAAAGCTAAGCCCTCTATTTGGGATGGATTATGTAAGGTACTGAAAAAACCTTTTAGATTCACATTAGCTAGGGTGAAGGATCCAGTTTGCGATCAATCAGTGAGAAAATTAGAGCAGCAAATTCATAACTAATTGTGAGAGATGAGAAGGGAGTTCAATGGAGGAGTGGGTGAGAATAGAGAGGCATTTCTTTTTCCCCCTTAATATGCAGTGTCATTTCTCTCCTAATGTCCATAGTCCTTTAGTGGAATAAAATGGAGTTAAAAGGTCGTATTTCTCAAATAATTTGATTTTTTTATTTATTTCCAATCTTTTATGTATATAAAAATAGGTGGGATTGGAAATATTCTAGAGGGCCACCTTAGCAAGGACTTCTTACTAGAAATGTAATTGTTTGGCATTAAAATCTGATTGTTATATTCTATTTTGAATGTTATTTCGCATGGAAATAGGCATATTCTGATTGATTTTGAATTATAATTGTTTGGCATTATTGCACTCTTTTGATACTAAAAGGTTGATGTGTTTGGTAAAAAAAATTTCTATTTCAAACTAACATTTATAACGTCATTCATGTATGTGTTTTGTAATTCTATTTTCCTTCAATATCGCCATTTATTTATTTTGGTAAACTCTTTTCTGTTTTATTTTTTAAATATATTTAGATACTTTTTTTTTTGCCAACATATTTAGATACTAATTAGGCATATTGTCATTGGGGTCCAAAAAAAAAATTAGGCATATTGTGATTGATTTTTGATAAATCTAGTTGTTTGACATTACACTCTTTTAAAGCTGAATGATTAATGTATTTGGAAAATCCTTACTATTTTATGTGTCACTTATATAGCCATTTATGTGTATTTTTAATTTACCAATCAATGTTTTAATACAGAATTATTGATATTATTTGATAAAATCTTCTAATTCGACATAGTCATTGGAATTATATTCAGATAATATTGAAACTGATTTGATGATAATTGTGTTTATATATAATTTCCCTTAAACCGTTATGGTGTTATTATTCAAATCATAATGGTGCGATTGTAATTAATGTTTTCAACAAATTAATTTATATCATATTTGAATCTCATCAATTCATTTTCATTTTAATTTGGAATTAACTAGCAACGTTCCCACTAATAAATTAAGCTTGTAAGATATATTTGATATAAAAAACATTTAATTTAGTGATACTATTGATATATAATATATATATATATAAGAATTTAATGACACTATTGATACATATATAAATAATTTTGATTAATTTTAAATTAGTATAATGGGAATTATTTTTAAAATGTATAGATATTATATTTTATTCCTGAAGTGCTTTTCTAAACTTTTGAATATATAATAGATTTCTTTATTTCCCCAAATTTAGAAAGCTTACCTATAATGTCTGTATCAAACATAGAATATATTTGATATATAATCCAAAGTGAAGACCTATAAATGTCATGTTTATTAAAAAAAAAATAGAATTAGTTGGATTGATAAGTTATGTGGTAAGATGCATTATATAGAAAACTATATAGAAGTTTTTATTTATTTAATATTAACCTTTTCATCATATATGTAGTCATGGTTGTAAAAAAAAAAAAGAACATGGAACAACAAAATTAACACAATTTACATATAAATACTTGTCATCTGCCTTCTCATCTAGAATATCAGTGAATATTGAGAAATTGATCCAATATCAATAAATCTAAAATAGTAATTATACATTAAATGAAGATAAATATTTACATTTTTGTTTTACAGCTACAGATCTATGTATAGATAATTGATTAATAGAGCATACAACGTCAAAGTTCTTCATCATGATGTCATGCAAACTTTGGGGCAATTGAAGAAAGGATAGATTACAAGTAAATATGAATGCATGGCATGAGTTGAACTACAGGTGCTATTTATGGAGGGTATAATGAGTGGGAAAAATCCAAAGTTAAACTTAAAAAATTATCAATAATTAATTTAAGTACCTATAAAAATATCAGATATATTGTTATTATACTTATCTTAATTGTTGATGGCGTAAATCTTGCCAGATTTGATTCAAATGAATATCGGTAATTATATAATATAATATTGATATATATATGTATATATATAATTGCAACAGATTGTATATACTTAACTAAATTAATGATGGCATAAATCTTGCCAGATTTAATTCAAGTGAATATTGGTAATTATATAATATAATATTAATATATATATAATTACAACGGATTGTAGGGGAATTAATTATATGAGATAATATTTATATAATATAATATATAGATATATGCAACGGATTTTGGGGGAGTATCAGTAATTATATAATATATTTTTAAATTATTAAAGGATTTCAGGGAGAGGATAAGTAACTATAGACATATAATATTTAAAAAATGGAGTGTATTGAGATAAATATATTGTGTTGATTATAGATTAATTTTTAAAATTTAAAAAGTACATCAGCATTTTTTTAGATTGAGTCTAGAAAAATATTTAAATATGGGGATTCTATATTTTAGTTACAGCTAAAATTAATTACAAATTAAAATTGTAGCTAACATTTCTCAATGTTAAATTGGTATGGTAGGAATTATTATTGATATTCATTGATAGTTAGGCTTGAATTATCCAGAGCAATGAGGAAGGTATTTTCAAGTTGGAGCTTTCATGAACCTCTGGATGAGCTTCTTTTTCCATTGCTATATATATATATATAATAGATAGATGGTCAAATCAGTTTTTTATTCTCATTGTGATGAAAGGCCCAAGTAGAACTTATCCGATTGAACCTCCAATGACTCGGAATGAACCCTGGATTGTGCTAGAATCAAATAAGATACACGAAACAGAAAAAAAACACAAGATAGATGAAGACGTTAAATCAGAAAAAATAGGATAATAAATATGAACGAAAATAACAAGGAAATAGGAAAGATATGTTGGTCAATGGGATAAGACCCTAAGAAAACATGTCTCTTAGAACCCTAGCCTTGGGACGCCACAAAGAAAAACTACTCATTTGATAAGTCTAAAAATTCTCTCAAAATCACAAGAGATACAAGAGAAAAACTCACAAAAAAAGAACATAAGTTCTAAAAATTCAGTCTTATTAATCTCTCTATATCAAAAGTACATAGATGGCTCCTTATATAAAGGAACAAGGTAATCAAAACCCTAGGCTAAAATAAAAAATAAAAATTACAATAAAAATAAAGAAAATAATCAATTCTAATCAATCTTAAAGAAGATATCACAATCTAAATAAAAAAGGAAACAAAATATTCCTCAAATCAATCAAAAGGTGGCACCTTTCTTACCAAAACTAATAGAAAATTCTAGAGCCTATGTTTTAAAAATAGGAAACAACTAAAACTTAATCTCCAAGACACAATCTTTGACCGTATGACTTATTTCTTGAAATTAAATTAAATAAACGAAAATTCCTAATAAAATTATATTAAAAATGTCACTATTCATGATTACATGTAGAGCACATGATATCATCAAATTAGCTCTTCCAAATGGGCTCCTTTTGGGTTTGGATTTGGACCTTATATAGCTAAGAGCATTATCACGCATTTGGGCTATAACTTGAACTAAAGAAGTGGGCTCCAAAAGTCGCAACTCTTGGATAAATCCATTTAAAGATTTCTTCATTGTTTTGGATCTTGCTCCAATCTTTGGGCTTGTCGAGCATTGCAATGGAACTTTAGGCTCCTAAACTTGCATTCTATGTTCTTGTTCAACACTTTGATCAAGCCCTCCAAGCTCTTCTTTGAACTCTTGCAAGTCATACTTAACCCTTACTCTATCATTCCCTCCCTCCTCAAAATGATTCATCCTCGAATCTCCATAATCTACATGGAAAGAAAGGGAATGATTAAAAGCATCGAATATATAATAATGAGTATACTTACCTTTCAGGCTTAATTGATGCTTTGTGGCTTTGATCTTCACATAAGCCTGGAAGACAATATTCTCCCTTGGTTTGCAAATCTGTTTTAAATGTTTCTTTAAGCTTTTGCAAGCAATCTCCAAGATCATAAATCTTCCAACCATGATTTTGAACAAGGGACTTATTTTCAAGCATTGGTGCACAAAAGATGGAATCTTTGTTTATATCATCTTCACCAATATCCTGCCACAAATAACTAAACACAAACTCGACGCAACTAGACTCAAATGAAACCAAAGGGTTAAGGAAAACATGAAAGATGAAATTAGGGCAAAACATGACACAAAAATACTCAAAAGGGACTAAGGTGGTACAGGGATTATGTGGGAAGAAATTGAGACAGATTTTGACATAATTCATTAAATTCAAAATCTGGATAGATTTGACACATAAACATGACGTACAATGATAGAGTAAAGATGGACAAGAAATAAGCAAAGGAAACAAAACACAATGACCATGAGATAGAATAGAGGATGTAGCAATGATGGGTCAATATGACACTAAATTATCACAATACATCTCTTTCACAAGGGACTCATACAACAAAGATAGGTGACATAATTCAAAAAAATTAGAAACATAATAAGAAGGAAGAAGAAAATACAATGAAGACACATAAGAAAGATGAGGTGAAGAAGGAAGGAGTATTGTACAAACTACTTCAAGCTCACTTTCACTCTCATTCTTCCTCAAACTCTCTTTTTCTTTTCTCTTTTTCCTTTTTTTCTTTCTCTTTTTCACTCTTCTCTCAATCTTCTTTTCACGCACTCTTTTTCCACTCATAACAATTTTCTGGACATTTCCTCTCTTATTACTCATATTCTTCCACTCTAGCTCACTCTTCAAGTTTTCATGACTTTCACACAAATGATTACATGGCAATGATTCATGAGTTGTCTTTAATACAAAAGAACTATTGCTATCATGTCCAATCAAATTAACATCACAATCAAAATTTCCAATCACCATGTCAACATGCTCAATCTCATCAATGTAATCATAAGAACCAATTTTCAATGAAATCACATCGTTAGGACTACTAGAAATTAGCATGCTACTATCCAAAGAATTTTCAATCAAATCATTAGCAACATGTAAAGCATTATATTCTTCTAAAAGTTTCACACAATCATGGTTAATCTTATAAGCACAAGCAACTTCATTATTAGAAGCATAACTAGAATCATCAAAACTTTCTACCACAACACTATCAATATCTAGGTCACTTTTCTCCATTACAAGTTGTAAACTTTTAATCTCATTATCACATTCAACATCATTTGCAACACTAACCAAATCTAATGACTCATCACAAGAGATATCACTAAAAGATCTCTGAGAGTTAGATATACCTGTAATGGATTCTCCTGTCTTATCATCACTAGTTGAAGTTGCAACTTCTTCATCCACTTGATCAACTTCCTTTAGGTAGGCATCACAAGAATCTTGAACTGTGGAAACTTTTACCTCTTCACAATGTTCAACAACATTCTTAGCTTCAGGAGGGTGTTCATGTATATGTGATTATGCAAACTTTTTCCTCATGACTGTTTTCATCTCACTCCATGTTGCAATAGAAGGCTCTCTATTAGTAATTCATCTAGTTTCAATCCATTTCCACCAAGAAGCCACCTTTTTATCCAAACGAAGGTAAGCACATTGTACCTTCTCTAACTTAGAGTAATCGCAACACCCAAATGCAAGTTCAACTTTTCTTTCCCAATCCATATAAACATCAAGATTTTTCTCGCCATGAAATAGTGGGATCTTCGGTTTGATGTTGCTAAGAGTATTTGTGTGAGTAGGAACCTTTGGATTATGCCTTGCTTTAGTTTTAGAAGGAAACTTCAGGCGATCCAATTTTGCAATCACTTCCTCGATTTCATCGTTAAAAGTCCTTAATAAGACTTTAAGATCAAATTGTCTACTAGCCATGCTTAAAATATGAAATGCTAGTGAAAACAAAGAAGAAAGAAATAGGGACCTCACAAATCACTCTCTCACATGTTTCCACTCAAAAATTTATTAGCACTCATGTTTCACACAAAAAGATTGGCTTTTTCAATGATGTAAAACGCACTTGCCTTTTACCACTCAACTTGCTCCCTATAATGTTCTTAATCAAATTCCAACAAATCAAAAGGAGAAGTATGTATGAAGTGGCAATCTCAAAACTAAAGTCCCAAAATTCAAAGTTCTCAAAGAATCTAAAAAAGGGCACCAACAAATTAAAGAAAAAACGTATAGCAAAAAGTGTACTAGATATTAGCAAAGTCCAACAAGTTTTTAGAAGAATAGAGGTGTATAGAGAGACTATGATTATGGTGTGATATTATGGAAAGGAGAGTGTTAGTTAGGCTGGCTTCCCAAGAGGGGATGAATTGGGAAGATTGAAAATTTTCTGCAAAATATCAAGGAGGTGAAGAATGCAATATATGAAGGTAAAATAGAGTATAAATAAATAATTGTGAAAGTGGCAGAAAAGAGAAGAAGACTCATAAATTTATCCTGGTTCGGTCTCTCCACTTGACCTACGTCCAGTCCCCAAGTCACCACTTGAGATTTTCAACTATTCTGCAAGAATTTAGTGGGCTTCTTGCAAATGCCACAGTACAAAGTTTGTGCTCTGTTTTCTAGAGCTCACTCATTCACTCTCTGCACTTTCACAAAGTGCTTCCCAATCCATTGTGATATCCCCTCACAAGAAAATCTATCTTCCATATGAATATTAGATTGTTTACAAAGATTAAACTCTCTTAATCAGAGTGAATATGAAAGTTAAAGTACAAATATGGAAGTGTGAGAATATGAAGCTTTGAATAAATGATTTGGCAGAGTTTCAGTATATACAATGTTAAAATCATTACCTACAACTTCAAATGATGTTGTATTTATAGATTTAGGTCTCAGATATCCGTTAGAAACAAAATCTATCCGTTGGAGAAGTTATCCAGTGGTTACTCTGAAAAACTATCTGTTAACTAACCGCATTTAATGCTTCTGACATACTGAAATTCGAATTTCAATTGGTCAACAGACAAATTTCACAGAGACCGAAGGTTAACAGCTTCAATATTGAAAGCCCGAAGTTCATCTGTCATGAAGTGAAATTCGAATTTTGATATTTGGAAAATGTTTCTGTGTTGTGACATATGAATTTTCAAGTAGAAAATTTTTCTGTTAAGTGTGAATAGTATTTTCAATTTGCTACAGTGCCTTCGAAATTCGAATTTTGGAACCCCAAAATTCATCTATCCATAACTGGTTTACAAGGCTCAGTAGTTCATATAGTTCAAAATTCAAATTTTCAAATATCAAAGTTTGTCTGTCAGAGAGACCTCTTTTCAAACTAACTTCAAAATTTGAATTTATAAATATTGTCATTTGTATGTCAACATATCACTGCAACAGACTCAAAAGCTTAGTTTCTGAAATTTGAATTTTCATGTTCAAAGTTCGTCTGTCAGTGGGCAATTTTGACATTCAATCCAAACTTAGTTTCAGATGAACTTTGACATAATTTCAGACGAATTTCTATAGTTTTCATAAGTTTCATTTTGTCTTAAATTTGAATTTTCAAAACCCAAAGTTCGTTTGTTGTTTAAGGCTTCTTTCAGACACTTATCAAAGTTCGAATTTCATTAAGTCAAGGTTCGTCTGTCAGAGAGGCATCTCTTCAGACTTGTTCAGTTTCAGTGTGAAATTCAAATTTTCAAAGGGCAAAGTTTGAACTTTCATTAAGACAGATTGATATTAACCTTTTAAACTTCGTCTGTTGGTGGGTGTTTTTCAAATATTCCATGATTTAACACAGAATCAAGGTTTTAAAACTTCTTTCCACCAAATCAAAATCTTTTACTCAAATAAAACACTACTAAACATCCTACATCAAACTTTGCACAGATTTTTCCAGGAATTCTTCACTTGAATTCATTTGAGCACCTTTGATATCTTTATTCCAAGCTCTTGAAAGTTGATTTGGAATCATCAAAACTTTTTGATTCAATAGAGAGAATGGTTTAAAATCTAGATAGAAGAAGTTAGAAAGTAAGAAAAGACACAGACAACAATTTAGGAAACTAAGAAAGGAAGGAAATAGGGAAGTAAAATTAAGGAAAAAAATAAGAAACTAGAGAATCAATCAAAGAATGCAGAAATTAGGAAACAAAGAAGGAACAAAATAGGAAAGTAGCAAATTCAATCAAATCCTTGTAGCTTACCACCCAAGTGTTAAAATTAGGAAACCTTATTGTGACTTGTATTGCAAGAACTACAAAATTAAGCAACTTTCTCAACTTGCAATGCACTTAATCACAAATTAGGAAACTTTTAACAATTTGTATCCAATAAGGATTCAAACTTACAATCCAAGTGCTAGTAAAAATCTGAAAGCAAATTTAATTTTTTTTCTTTTTTTTTTTTGGTGTCACTCTATTTCTTTTTCTCTCTTTTTTTTTCAAGAGCTACTCAATTTCTTCTCTCTTTTTTTTGCACGAATTTTTTTTTCAATTCTCTTGGCAACACTTAACATAAGACAGAAAACTAATAATTTGAGCAAAAAAAAAAAATTTGAATTTTTTTTTAATTTTATCTTGACAACACAATCACAATACAAAA
Source organism: Adenanthera pavonina (assembly GCA_026686845.1). Lineage (NCBI taxonomy): Eukaryota > Viridiplantae > Streptophyta > Magnoliopsida > Fabales > Fabaceae > Adenanthera > Adenanthera pavonina. Next base: position 18,639,937 of record JAIVEN010000005.1, on the reverse strand, counting down.
ATAGGAAACCAAGAAGAAAGAAATAAGAACAAGTCACAAAAGGGAAGAAACAACAAAGATGGTAAGACAAGAAATTGATGGAAAAGCCACAAACTTTGAGAGATAAGAAAGATAGAATCAAGCCACAAAGAAGAACAAGGGACAAATTTGAAACACCAGATAGAAATATGGATAGAGGGACGTGACAAAAACAAGAAGGGAAAAGCACAAACCTTGAAGCTAGCAAACCTAAGCTCTGATGCCACATGATTAAAGACCCAAGCGGAACTTGTCCGATTGAACCTCCAATGACTCAGAATGAACCACGAATCGTGCTAGAATCAAATAGGATACACAAAATAGAAAAAAAAAACACAAGATAGATAAAGACGTTAAATCAGAAAAAATAGGATAATAAATATGAACAAAAATAACAAGAAAATAGGAAAGATATGTTGGTCAATGGGATAAGACCCTAAGAAAATATGTCTCTTAGAGCCCTAACCTTGGGACGCCACAAAGGCAAATCACTCCTTTGATAAGTCTAAGAATTCTCTCAAGAACACAAGGGATACAAGAGAAAAACTCATAAAAAAAGAACAGAAGTTCTAAAAATTCATTCTTATTAATCTCTCTATATCAAAGGTACGTAGGTGGCTCCTTATATAAAGAAATAAGGCAATCAAAATCCTACACTAAAATAAAAAACGAAAATTACAATAAAAATAAAGAAAATAATCAAATCTAATCAATCCTAAAGAAGATATCACAATCTAAATAAAAAAGGAAATAAAATATTCCTCAAATCAATCAAAAGGTTGCACCTTTCTTACCAAAACTAATAGAAAATGCTAGTGCCTATATTTTAAAAATAGGAAACAACTAAAACTAAATATCCAAGACACAATCTTTGACCATAGAACTTATTTCTAGAAATTAAATTAAATAAACGAAAATTCCTAATAAAATTATATTAAAAATGTCACTATTCATGGTTACATGTAGAGCACATGATGTCTTCAAATGAGCTCTTCCAAATGGGCTCCTTTTGGGTTTGGATCTGGACCTTATATAGCTAAGAGCATTATTACGCATTTAGGCTGTAACTTGAACTAAATAAGTGGACTCCAAAAGTCGCAACTCTTAGATAAATCCATTTAAAGATTTCTTCACTGTTTTGGATCTTGCTCCAATCTTTGGGCTTGTCGAGCACTGCAATGGAATTTTGGGCTCCCAAACTTGCATTTCATGTTCTTGTTCAGCACTTTAATTAAGCCCTCCAAGCTCTTTTTTGAATTCTTGCAAGTCATGCTTAACCCTTACTCTATCACACTGATTTGTTTTAAATGATGTGCCATTGAAAAATATGAGCATTTAAACATAATGTATTTTAAAATATATATAATGCATTCAAATTGTTTTTATTCAATTTTTAATCACTTTAAACATAAAAATATGAGCCTTTAAACATAAAATAAAAATTCATGAGCGTTAAAAATTTGTAAAAAAAAAAAAGATGGTATATATATTGATGATTCGGAGTAATTGATTTTGGGCCAATAAAAAGCACATATGAGCCACCTAAAAATGAAACCAAACACACCCTGGGTGGTGGTTTAAAACAAACATACTAAAATATGACCTTTAAATTATTATTTTGGAATTTGATGGCAAAAAAATAATTAATATTCTGAAGTTTGATTAAAAAACATTTACAAAAATTAGACAAATTTCATTTAACGATTTTGAAATTCAATAAATAGTACATTGGAAGAATGCTTGCTTGAATTTGACATAAAATTGAATGAAATTCAAATTGATGAGATATTAAAAATTCAATTATCGGCAAATCTAAAATTTCATTTACTTGTGACAAAACAAAAATCCATTTATATTTATATTTATCAAGAGAAATACAATTGATAAGTACTATTATGAACATTGCTAATCCATTTTTCCAAAACCATTTTAAAAAATATAAATTATAAATTATAATTTTTTAATAAACAAATACATGATCCACGATTTCCTATTTTCATAAATGTTTCATTATCTTCAACTCTCCTCAGTTTTTATTCTCTTAATTTTTTATTTCATCTTTTAAAATATATTAATTGAATTTTATATTTAACAAGTGTTTTATAAGTGCCCCACATTATCTTTAATTTTCCCATTTATAATATTTTCTTCCCTTAACTTCTCTCTTAACATTTAAAAAAAATCTTTAATATTTAAACTTATATTTTTTTTATTTTTCAAATTTCAATTTCCAACTCATTTATCTCTTTCTATATAAATTGTTTAGGTTTTCCACAAATTATAAATTATAATTTTATATCTTCTTTGACCCTTATAATATAATAATAATTATATTGTCCACTATATTGCTTATCAAAAACTTTAAAAAAACAACAACCCACGATTGTAAATAACAAATATTTAAAATCTCCTTTTTATTTTAAATAACTGCAACCCATTATCTTAATTCTTTCAATGAAAAAAATTGTCAATCTGCTTCTTTAAATTGATTATTTATCTTTTAAATAATTGTAAATTATAATTAAAATTAAAAATTTTAATTCTTTCACTACAAATTTTAAACTTCAAATCTAAATAACATTTTAAATTTAATAAATATAATTTTCTTCTATTTAAATTGAATTTAGTCTCTGAACATTTTGAATTTAATAAATATAATCTTCTCTTATTTCCTTTTCCATCCTCTCTTCGCTTTTCTTTGGATCATTGGCCTCCCATTCTTCCTTCCACAATTGACAGTTAATGCCGAGATTATTAGAGCAATTAAGCATGTTTGACACTCCACCTCCATACAATAAAATTGAAGGAGATTTTCCAAAAATCTTTCAATTAAAAATTGTGAGCTATAAATTATTTTTTTAATTTTTTACTTTTAAATTTTTATTTTATTTTTATCTTAAATTTTTAATCCCATTATCTTTTTATAAACATTTTCACTGATCTTCTCAAAATTTTTTCCCCTGTATTCCACTTTCTCCTGCTCTCTCATTTTCTCTCTCTTTAATTTCCTCTTTTACATTTTTTTAAATTTTAATATCACTTTTACAATTTTAAGGTTTATTTTATTTTAACTTTCATTCTACAATATTTTTATTATTTATTTCACCCATTATCTTAACTTCACCCCATTATCCCCTTTATCTTTTTAAACTATTTATTATAACTTATTTAATTAAAAAAAGTAAATTGAAAAACGTAAATTGTCAAGTTATATATTTTAATTATTCACAATAATTCAAATAATAAAAAATACTTAATATTATTATCAAATGACTTCACACTATAATCTACAAATTAAATGGGGAAGTTGTTATATAATTAATTATAAAATAATTAAATAATTTGCTATTTTATGAATTATAAATATAAAATATAAATGGTTCAATAGTTTCTTAGTTAAAGAGAGATGAGCGGAGCGTCGTGGTCGCCGGAGGAGAATGGGGAACAAAGGATGGGGATAAAAGAGAGAGAAATAAGAAAAAGGTTCGCCAGGATAATGATCGGAACAGTGGAGAGCTTGGAGATGGGGAGGAGTGAGTGAATAAGAAATCTTTCAAGGAAACGCTTTTGAATCAGGGAGGCAAAAGCCGTGTTATTGATGGGAGAGGGAGCAATGTGTTTGAAGAAGCTTGGCGCGAACATTTAGAAAGCTTGCGAAGCTTCTTTGGAGATGGAAAGGGAACGAGTGCTAGGGTCTCGAATGTAGAGGTAGGGAGTGAGGAAGATGACAAGGATCTGATTCCTACCCTCGTGATTACTAAGGAGAAGTATGAATGTTGGTGAGCCTTATGGCGTAAATCTTTGATCGTTAAAATTCTAGGGGAGGAGATACCATTTTGGGGATTGAAAGCGAGCTTGAAGAAATTATGGAACACAAAGAAGGCATATGAGGTCAGAGATTTAGACAACGGATACTTTGTGGTATCATTTGCCAATGATGAAGTCTTAAGCTATGTATACTTTGAGGGCCTGTGGATGGTGGCCGATCATCACCTTATGGTTCAAAGGTGGAGACCCAATTTCAACCCGTGGAATGCGGAGATACAACGCAAGATTGCGGCTTGGATTAGAATTCTATTACTCTAGTTCTTCAATTCTGAGAGTCTGCTGAAAATTGTCAATCTGGTTAGATGAACATTGAAGGTAGACTCAGTTATGTACTTGACGGCTCGAGGAAGATATGCATGAATGTGTCGAATTGGATCTAAAGAAGCGACTCAAGTTGGCTATCTCGATCTTTGGTAAGGAACGTCATGTTAAATATGAAGGCTTGCATCTTGTTTGTTTCCGGTGCAGAAAATATAGGCATCACAGAGATGAATGCCTGGAAAAATTATTGATGAACTTTGTGGTTCGCCAGGATGAGGAAGGGACATCTAACATGAACGTAAAGGGCCCACGGGAGTCAGAGCAACAAGGGGGAGAGCAAAACGGAAGTAGTGGTGGTACGGAGAAGGAGATGAGTATGCCTGGTGAGACTCAAAAATGTCATCACCATGAGGAAAGCACAGAGATACCGTTTACGAAGGTTCTCAGTGCCAAGAATTTGGTGAGGCGGCAGCAATGAAGAATAAATGAAATCGCTGGAATTCGGGGAAGAGAGAAGGAAATCTGGCACACAATCAGAGCACACAGATTCTGAGCAAGATTGCAAGGGAAATCAAGATGCCAAAAGATATTGCTTTGAATTCACAGATGGTGTGAGCAAGATATGCGCCTGGTGTAAACAATGAATCCTGCAATTTTGGGAAAGAGATCACAAATAAATTGCAATGGATCCCAGTGGCCCAAGAGAGAAGGAAGGTCGGTCAAAGAGGAAGTAGAGGAAAAGAGAATATCAGACCAAGGCCAAACAATAATTCAAATGGGCTTGGGTTGAGTTTTGAATTAACATATGGGCTTAATATGAATATGATGTCTCATAATGCTTTTAGTATGCTCATGGATCAAGATGGAGACTCACAGTCAAAGGGCTAAGGTGGGACTATTTCAAATAACATGTGTGGATCACAAACCGAGGAAGAAACGGTGATTATGGAGATGGAGAATGGTATCTCTTCCTCAAGTGTCCGAGAAGGGGAGGTAGTGAATAAGAAGGTGGAACAAGGAGTGGTGTCTATCAAATATAAGGGGCCTATAAGTGATACACCCTAACAAGAGGTTTCCCCCATGAATTTAATGTTCTGGAATAGTAGAGGAATAGGAGCCAAATTCTTCCCTGGCTTAATTTGAGAATTATCTAAAAAACATAATCTCTATTATCTTGCAATTTTGAAAACTCATGTGAGTGGGGATAGATGTGATCAGTGAACCCTTATGGAATCAATTCAAAGAACCCACTTTAAACGAATGAAACTCAGATCATTGCAATCACAAGGAACACGAAAACTAAAAAATTGAAAACAACAAGAAGAAAGACACACAAAGAAGAGAATGAATAAGAAAGCACACAAGATATGTTGGTCTAGATGAATTAGAACCCAAGAGAACTGATCTCTTGAACCCTAATTCTGATGACGCTACAAGGAAGGACCAATTCCTCGATAAGTCATAGTTTATTCTAGCACTCAAAGAACACAAGAGAAACAAAGTCTGAAATTCTATTCATCAAATCTGAAAAATGTATATAATAGTTAACCTTAAATAGGTAAGGTAAAATCTAACCTAATAAACCTAAAAACCCTAATTAATTTGGGTTCAAGTAATCCTAATAGGATTAGAAGACTTTAGGCCCAAAAAACAATCCTATTAGAACTAGGAAACTATTAAAATAAATCTCTAAAATAATATAACGAAAATTCATACGAAAATAATAAAAAATAAAACCTAAACCCTTATAAACATGCCACCATATTAATGATGTCACATATTTGGCACATGACATGCTTCTTTACAAGGTGGGCTATTAAAAAGACTATTAATTAACTAATTGGACTTTATTAATTAACAAAGTTAAGCCAATTATTAATAAAAATGAAATTAATACTAATTAGGCCCATTAATCCCCAAGTCAAATGCTCTTTAAGAGAGTCACATGCCTTTTTAAATAAGCTCTTTTTGTTGGGCTTGATTTTTGGGCTTAAATCTAAACTTTTATATATGATAACATAATCATGCCATTGTTGTGCTCCTAGGCTTCAAATTCACTTAAGTGCAAAGGCTCCATCTCAAGTTGCTTGTTGACCACACCATTCAAGGCCTCTTTCATTGCCTTAGTTTTTGATCTTGTCATTGGGCCTCCCATGCCTTATAATGGATCAATTGTCTTCCACTTTTAGATCACATGTTTAGCCTCCTTTTCTCCAATGTCTTGAGCTTGCTCCATGCTTCCTAATATGCTTGCATCATTCCCTCCCTCCTGAGAAGGATTCGTCCTCGAATCTGAAATGTCAAAAAGGGAAAGGTCAGCAACATTAAAAGTTGCACTTATGTTACTGTACGAACTAGGCAAATCTATCTTGTAGGCATTATCATTTATCCGCTCCAAAACTTGAAATGGCCCATCGCCATGTGGGTGCAATTTGGATTTCCTTTGTTCAAGAAACCTCTCCTTGCGCAAGTGAAGCCACACCCAGTCACCGGGCTCAAAAACAACCTTCCTTCGACCTTTGTTAGCTTGGCGAGCATATTGTTCATTTTTCCACTCGATGTTTGCCTTGACTTTGGCATGCAAATCCTACACAAATTGAGCTTTCTGCGCACCATTAAGGTTAGTAAACTCATGGGATGGTAAAGGAAGCAAATCCAATGGAGTCAAAGGATTAAAACCATATACTATCTCAAAAGGAGAAAAAGTAGTGGCAGAATGCACAGTACGATTGTAAGCAAACTCAACATGTGGCAAACATTTTTCCCAATTTTTAAGATTCTTTTGGATTACAGCACGTAAAAGAGAAGACAGAGTTCTATTAACAACCTCAGTTTACCCATTAGTCTGGGGATGTGCAACAGTAAAAAACACAAGCTTAGTACCCAATTTAGCCCACAAAGTTTGCCAAAAATGACTCAAAAACTTAACATCACGATCACTAACAATAGATCTGGGTCAACCATGAAATCTAACAACCTCCTTAAAGAACAAATCAGAAATATGCATAGCATCATGAGTTTTTGCACATGCAATTAAATGAGCCATCTTGTCGAATCGATCCACAACAACAAAGATACTATCTTTTCCTGTGGAGGACCTAGGCAATCCAAGCACAAAATCCGTAGAAATGTCCACCCAAGGTGCAAAGGAATAGGTAATGGGGTGTATAAACTATATGAATGCACTCTAGACTAAGCATGCTTGCACACAATGCACTTGTCACAAACAGAAATGACATCCTTTCTCATATATGGCCAATAGAAATGCTCTTTCAAAATAGCTAAAGTCTTTTCAACCCCATAATGTCCCATTAAACCACCCCCATGGGACTCAAGAACCAACAATTCATGCATAGAACAAACAAGCACATACAGTTTATTCCTCTTAAATAGGAAGCCGTCAAACCAAAAATAGTCATCAATACCATGCTTCGTACAAAGTTTCCAAACATCAGCGAAGTCAACATCACATTCATACATGCTTTTCAAAGATTCAAAACCAATCAACTTAACTTGCATAGATGTAATGAGACTATACCTCCTTGACAATGCATCAGCAACAACATTATCTTTTCCATGCTTGTGTTTCAAAATGTAAGGAAATGACTCAATAAATTCAAGTCACACAGCATGTCTCTTATTGAGCTTATTCTGCGTCTTAAGGTATTTCAAGCTTTCATGATCAGAATGCAAAATAAATTCCCTAAACCACAAATAATATTGCCAATGTTCTAAGGTTCTTTTAAGTGCATACAACACTTTATCATAAGTAGAATAATTCAAACATGCACCACTCAACTTTTCACTAAAGTATGCAATCGGTCTAGCCTCTTGCATCAATATAGCACCAATTCCAATTCCAGATGCATCACATTCTACCTCAAAGACCTTAGAAAAGTTAGGAAGAACAAGTAAAGGGGCATTTGTTAACTTATCTTTCAAAGTTTGAAAAGCTCTCACTTGTTCCTCTCCCCATTTTAACACAACATTCTTCTTTACCAGCTCGTTTAGAGGTGCAACAATGGTTGAGAAGTCTCAAACAAATCTCCGGTAGAAACTAGCTAACCCATGGAAACTTCTGACTTCATTTGCATTCCTTGGTATAGGCCATTCACGGATTGCTTTCACCTTCTCCTCATCCACGCGAACACCATTAGCACCTACAATAAAACCAAGGAAAACAACAGAATCAAAACAAAAAGAACACTTCTCTAGATTTGCAAAGAGTCTATTCTCACATAAAATCACAAAAACAGCACGCAAATGCCCAATATGCTCATCTAAACTCTTGGAAAACACAAGAATATCATCAAAGTAAACTACAACAAATTTTCCTATGTGAGGGCGAAACACATAATTCATAAGACACATAAAGGTACTCGGGGCATTAGTAAAGCCAAAGGGCATGACCAACCACTCATACAACCTAGATTTGGTCTTAAAAGTAGTCTTCCACTCATCCCCCTCATTCATGCGAATCTAGTGATAACCACTCCAAAGATTTATTTTAGAAAAGATACATGCACCATGCAACTCATCTAACATATCATCAAGTCTAGGAATGGGATATCTATACTTAACTGTGATCTTGTTAATGGCTTGGCAATCCACACACATTTGCCATTTGCCATCCTTTTTGGGCACAAAAATTACTGGAACAGCACATGGACTAAGGCTCTCTTTTACAAACCCCTTTTTCATCAGCTCCTCAACTTGCCTCTGAATCTCCTTAGTCTCTTCAGGATTTGCCCTATATGCAGGTCATTATGGAATTGCTGCTCCGGGGATGAAATCAATTCTATGCTCAATGCCTCTAATGGGAGGCAACCCATTAGGTATCTCCTCTAGGAACAAGTCATTGTATTCCTGCAACAAACTTATAACACTAGATGGAAGAGAGTTTTCAAGGTCAGAAATAGTCAAATACACATCCTTATACATCAATACAAACGATGTCTCACAAAGTAATGCTCTTAATCTCTCCTCTTCTCGCAAACAATGTTACCTTACTCTCAACACATTCTTTCTTTTTCTCATTTCCTCTCTTTTCTTTTCTTTTCATCTCACTCTCTTTTCTCTCTTTATCATGCTCTTTCTTTTCTTTCTCTCTCACACTACATTCTTGCGTGATTCTTCTTTGATCTTCAAGAGCCTGCACTGGACTAAGAGGTGTTAGTACAATAGTCTTGCTATTATGCATAAGAGAATACCTGTTAGTATAACCATCATACTTAATCTTCCTATCAAATTGCCAAGGCCTACCAAGTAACAAATGACCAGCATTCATAGGTGCAACATCACACAATACTTCATCATTAAAACTACTTATTGAAAATGCTACCTTCACTTGTCTAGTTACCTTAGCATCCCCACTTTCATTAAACTATAACAAATTATAAGGTGTGGGGTGCCTCATAGTTGGCAAACCTAGCTTTTCAACTAACAAGGTACTAGCTAAGTTGGTGCAACTACCATTATCAATGATGAGAGTACATACCTTGTTGTTGATGAAACATTTGGTGTGGAATAGGTTCTCACGTTGCTGTCTTTCTAGATCCTCCTTTGGATGTATGTTAAGAGCTTGTCTAGAAACCAGCACTTCACCAACGACGGCATCAGCTATCTCCACATCAGAACCACCATCTCCATGAGAGCTCCTTTCGGCCTCATCTTCTTCTCCGCTGCTACTTTCACTAGTCACATAACCATCCTCAAGAACCATCATAGTCCTCTTATTGGGACATTGCGCAGCAACATAACCAAAGCCTTGACATTTAAAACACTTAATTTTAGAGGAATTAGAAGATAAAGGTTTAGAAAACTTACCTGTAGATTCCTTTGACTTGCTTTCCTCCTTTGGCTTGGTCTCACCTTTGGACTTGAAAGGCGTTTTATACTCTTTGTTGGATCCAACAAATGGTTTCGATTTCTGCTTTGCCTTCAAGTGTCTCTCTACTTTTATAGCCTTATGCAATAACTCATCCATATCGAGGTAATTTTGCATCTTAACCTCAGCAGAAATCTCGGGATTTAATCCCCTTAGGAATCTCGCCATTGTTTGTTCAGGATCTTCATCCACATTGGCTTTTATCATAGAAATCTCCATCTCCTGGTAATACTCCTCCACACTCGTGGATCCTTGCTTGAGTTTCTGAAGCTTCATGTGTACATCCCTATGGTAATGGTTAGGCACATATCGTTTCCTCATAATTGTTTTCATCTCGTGCCATGTCCTAACTGGACCCTCTCCAGTTCTCCTCCTAGTAGTACACAATTGATTCCACCAAATACTAGCGTAATCAGTAAACTCAACAGCAACCAATCTTACCTTGCTTTCCTCAGAATATGAATTACATTCAAACACAAGTTCCATATGCCTTTCCCACTCTAAGTAGGCATTAGATCAGTCTTCCCTTGGAAAGAGGGAATTTTCATTTCTATATTTACAAGGAGATCCTTCTGGTACTCTTGATTATTTCTAGTTGCATGTTGGTTTTGTCTAGTTCTTCTTGGTTGTATCTCTTCCTCCTCAAATTCAGTTCATACTTCTTCTTCACCATCATCAAAATATATCACATGGTTCTTTCCTCTTCGGCTTATCTTAGAATAAGAAGAAGAAGCTTCAATCATATCTAATCTTGTACTTAACTTCTTGAATTGATCATTTATTGAGTCCATGAAGAGCTTCCAATTTGGAATTTGAGGTTCGCTACCACCAGACATGTTTTGAGGATCTGAAATGTTAGTGAAAATAAAGGAGAAAATGGACCTTACCACTCCCTCACGTGTTTCACTCAAAATAATGTAAATGTACTCGTGTTTCACACTAAATTAAGGCTTTTTCAAATATGATGCAATTTCTCTCTTGCCTTTTTCCACTCAAAGCTTGCTTTCTTATGAGAGTGCTAAATTAAAACCACAACTTCAATCAAAAGGAAATCAGTTTTTAAAGTAGTGGCAATCACAAAAAACCAAAGTTCAAAATTAAAGTTCTTAAAGATCTAATTTAATTAAACAATAACCAACACAAAATGAGCACAAAAAAACTGAAATTTCTAACAAGAGGAAAGAAATTTAGGTGTTGGAAATCAAAGAATAATAGTAGCAAATAGAATAAAGAAGAATGAAAATTAGGAAGGAAATTGATAATTTTTTTTTACTACTCTCTCTCTGTTTTTCTTTTGCTATATATATATATATTTTTGCAGCAATCAATTCCTATTTTTTATTTTTTAATATATTTTTTTACTGCTAATTTTTTTCTTTTTTTTTTCAGCAAATAATTTTTTTTAATCGAGATGAATAACAAAAATGAAAAATACCGAATGGACAATACGTGAACAGTAGAGGTGAACAATGACTAGGGGAACAGTAGTGGTGAACAGTAATCAGAACAGTGTGAATAGTACCGGTGAGTAGTTATCGGAAACAGTATAGTGAATAGTGCAAACAGTACCAGTGAACAATGACAAATTGTACGGATGAACAGTCCGAAATTTTTCTGGAAGTTACCGAAATGGAATGAAACAAGGAAAGAAATAAAATAAGGGACACACCTTGATTTTTAAACCTAAGCTTTGATACCAAATGATAAGTGAACCCTTATGGAATCCAAAGATCCCGCTTGAAATGAATGACACTCGGATCATTGCAATCACAAGGAATACAAAAACTGGAAAATTGAAAACAACAAGAAGAAAGACACACAAAGAAGAGAATGAATAAGAAAGCACACAAGATATGTTGGTCTAGGTGAATTAGAACCCAAGAGAACCGATCTCTTGAACCCTAGTTCTGATGATGCTACAAGGAAGGACCAATTCCTCGATAAGTCATAGTTCATTCTAGCACTCAAAGAACACAAGAGAAACAAAGTCTGAAATTCTATTCATCAAATCTAAAAAATGTATATAATAGTTAGCCTTAAATAGGCAAGGTAAAATCTAACCTAATAAGTCTAGAAACCCTAATTAATTTGGGCTCAGGTAATCCTAATAGGATTAGGAGACTTTAGGCCCAAATAACAATCCTATTAGAACTAGGGAACTATTAAAATAAATCCCTAAAATAATATAACAAAAATTCATAAGAAACTAATAAAAAATAAAACCTAAGCCCTTACAAACATGCCACCATATTAATGATGTCACATGTTTCGCACATGACATGCTTCTTTATAAGGTGGGCTATCAAAAAGACTACTAATTAACTAATTAGGCCCATTAATCCCCAAGTCAAATGCTCTTTAAGAGAGTCACATGCCTTTTTAAATAAGCTCTTTTTGTTGGGCTTGATTTTTGGGCTTAAATCTAAACTTCTATATATGATAACATAATCATGCCATTGTTGTGCTCCTGGGCTTCAAATTCACTTAGTGCAAAGGCTCCATCTCAAGTTGCTTGTTGACCACACCATTCAAGGTCTCTTTCATTGCCTTAGTTTTTGATCTTGTCATTGGGCCTCCCATGCCTTGTAATAGATCAATTGTCTTCCACTTTTGGATCACATGTTTAGCCTCCTTTTCTCCAATGTCTTGAGCTTGCTCCATGCTTCCTAGTATGCTTGCATCAAGACCTCGAAGTATTGCTAAACAGCTTGGTTTTCCCAACTATGAGGTGATTGATGCTCAAGGCTTTAGTGGAGGAATATGGATTCTTTGGAGGGATGGTAAATGGAAAATCAATGTATTAGGCACCCAAGAATAGTTTATGCATTTATGTTGGGATGACAGTCAAAGAAGGTCATTTGTGACAGCTGTATATGCAAGTCCTAATCTAGTCAAGAGACGTTTGGCTTGGGATGCACTAAGAAATATTAGTAGTATAGTTCAAGCGGCTTGGTGTATCAGAGGAGATTTCAATTGTACCCTACTCATGGCTGATCGAAGTTCTCAGGCTCAAACTGGGGCAATGGCCAATAAAGATTTCTCTCTATGGGTTGATGAATTGGGCCTGATGGATCTCGGTTGTAGGGGCCCTTATTTTACGTGGAGAAGAGGGGGTAGCGAGAGTAGACTAGATAGAGTGCTTGTGAATAATGTTTTTTATAATTTATGTCCTAATGCTTCTACGATTCATTTGCCTTTTTTTTTTAAACTGTCACAAGCCAATCTTGTTGTTGTTAGGGGAGGACGTAGATATAAAACATACAAGGGATACCCCATTGCGCTTTCTAGCGCCTTGGGTGTTACATGATAAGTTTGAAGAGTTCATGAAAAAGGCATGGCACGGAGATTGGAATTGGCTAGAAAATATCCATAATTTCATGTCAGAATGACAGACATAGAGCCGGGAAGTTTATGGCTTTCTGGGGGTGGAAGAAGAAACATATGCTCAACAAATTATAAGGTTTGAATAATTATTCTCATAATTGTTATAATAAACCTTCTATGGATGCCCTCATGCAGAAGTTATGGAAGGAGCTTGAAGAGATTTTGATCCAGGAAGACTTCATGTACGCTCAAAAAGCTAAGTGCGATTGGTATTATATAGGGGATAGAAACTCTAAATACTTCCATGCTAGGTGACAAAGAAACAAGATAAAAGCTATAAAGAATGATGATGGGGAATGGATTTTTGACAAGGAGGAAACAAAACGTATAGTGTTATCTTTCTACAAGAATCTCTTTCGGGAAGATGGAGATGTGCAGGATGATTGGGCTTGTTCCTTCTCATATTCGAGTCTGGCACCAAGTGTCTTAGAGGAGATAGAGGGTGATGTCACTCATAAGGAGGTAAGGCAAGCCATTTTTAGCATGGGCACTCTTGAATTGCTAGGACTAGATGGGCTTAATGCTTTGTTTTATCAAAGCCAGTGGACTCATGTTGGGGAGTCTATGATTTCATTTGTTCAAGAGGCCTTCAGAAATCCGTTGTGTATTGAAGACATTAATGGAATATTCATTGTTCTTATCCCTAAGAAAGGTCAACCAGAGACAATATGGGATTTCTGACCTATCAGTTTGTGTAATGTGGTGTACAAAGGTATTACAAAGGTGTTAAAAGACTACTAATTAACTAATTAGGCCCATTAATCCCCAAGTCAAATGCTCTTTAAGAGAGTCACATGCCTTTTTAAATAAGCTCTTTTTGTTGGGCTTGATTTTTGGGCTTAAATCTAAACTTCTATATATGATAACATAATCATGCCATTGTTGTGCTCCTGGGCTTCAAATTCACTAAGTGCAAAGGCTCCATCTCAAGTTGCTTGTTGACCACACCATTCAAGGTCTCTTTCATTGCCTTAGTTTTTGATCTTGTCATTGGGCCTCCCATGCCTTGTAATAGATCAATTGTCTTCCACTTTTGGATCACATGTTTAGCCTCCTTTTCTCCAATGTCTTGAGCTTGCTCCATGCTTCCTAGTATGCTTGCATCAAGACCTCGAAGTATTGCTAAACAGCTTGGTTTTCCCAACTATGAGGTGATTGATGCTCAAGGCTTTAGTGGAGGAATATGGATTCTTTGGAGGGATGGTAAATGGAAAATCAATGTATTAGGCACCCGTGGGTTTTTATGGGGTTTGAGTGTGAACAGGAAGTAGACCCACCTTGTAGCATGGGAAGATGTTTGTAAGGAAAAGAAGAAGGTTGGTTTAGGGCTTCGTCATGCGCAATCCCAAAATAATACCTTCATGATGAAAGCGGGATAGGGTCTTATGAAAAAAAAGGATGAGCTATAGGTAAAAGTAGTGGGAAACAAGTACCGGTGTGGAGACGACTTGGTTCCAACTATAGATAAGAGTCGACAGGGATCCAGGTTGTGGATGGGCATTAAAAAGACTTGGAACAAAGTATTGCATGGCACGAAACAAGTGCATAATAGAGACGGGGGCACCTCTATATGGTGGCGATTCGAGAAGCATGGTGAGTTCTCTATCAAATTGGCATATAACTTGCTTAATAGTGATACGGCCACTACACATCTAGTTTGGAATAAAGTCTGGTGACTGAAGCTGCCCCAGCGATGTAAGACCTTCTTATGGCTTTTATTGAATAATAAGCTCTTGACAAATGTGGAGAGGTATTGTCGTGGTATGGGGACTGTTAGGACCTGCCCTTAGTGCCAACATTGTGATGAGGATGCTCTGGATCTCTTTCGTGACTGTACTTGAGTGAAGGAGATGTGAAGAAGCGTCATAAAGCCAAGCATAGCATCCCAGTTCTTCAGTGCTAACTTGTAGGATTAGTGTTGCCTAAACATGAATTTGAAAGTGATAGAGTACGATCACGGCATGAAGCATTTGATGATGAGGACAAGCTAAGAGAAATAATGGACCATGGATAAATTCAAGACCCACTTCAAGGCATTGGAGGACCAATGACTAGAGCTAGAATAAAAGCCATGAATGGGGTAATCCAAAACATGATTAACATGGAACCATTTTATTTCAATGATTTTGAGGCCTAAAACAAAGAAAGAGGCGAGACAAGCTAAAAATGTGGTGCCAAATTATAGTCAAAGAGCCTAACTTGGAGAAAGCCCAATAAGGAGAATTCACTTAAAATCCATGTACTTCTCATGTGCTCACTAAAAGTGACATTTTTAAAAGATTATGATTAGTTAATTTGTATCCTTTTTGAATAAAGCATATACAATCATAAATCTAAATTGTTTTCCTTTATGCATTAAAGAGGAACCAACTTTTTCAAATTCAAAATTAGAATTAAATGCTCCTTTTTTACTTAGGGTTTCTATTTTGCATTAATGAGCTTAACTATGGTTAGGTTTGTGGGCTAAACTAGAGTTAGTTTATGGGTTAATATTTACCTGTAAATTAGCACCTCTTATACTCCTGCAAACCATAATATGAATGAATGAGTTTCTTTTCAGTAACTTTGTTGTTGTTCAGTGTGTTCTTTCTTGCTCATCCTTGAGTGCCAGAAAGAATGAGGACTTATCAAGGAGTAGTGATCCTTGTGGCATCTTGGAGTTAGGATTCAAGAGACGGGTTCTCTTGGAGACTATTTCCTTCGACTAATATTTTGTTTCAATCTTCTTACTTTCATCGTCTCTATTTTTCAGTTTTTATTCATTGTTGTTCTTCTCTGTTCTTGTGTTTAGCTCATGTTCCCTTGAGTTGCATGATCCTGAACTCAAAGAGGGCTCTTAAGATAGGTTCCTAAAGTGTCTGCCATCATTTGGTATTAGATTTTCGGCTTACAAATCAAGGTGTGTTTCTGTTGTTTTATTCCATTTTTTCCTTGCTGTCCAGAAAATCGTAGTACTGTCCATTTGCACTATTTATCAGTTCTTGTTGATCACTGTTTATCCGTATAGTCATCACTATTCATTTGTTACTGTCATCCATTTCTTTGTTTCTTTCTTGCTATCCAGATTTTCTTTTGCTCAGAATTTAATTTGTTGATTGCCCAGAAATTATGCTTGCTGTCCGAATTTCTCATTTGTCCAGATTTGCCTAAAAAAAAATTTTTTTATACACCAAGTGACGAGAGACACTTTAGGAACTTGTCCTAAGAGCCCTCTTTGAGCTCAAGATCGTGCAGCTCAAGGAAATATGAACAGAACACAAGCATAACAAAGAACAATAATGAACAAAAACTGAAAAAAAAATAGAGATGATGAAAGTAAGAAGACTGAAATAAAATGTTGGTCAAAGGAAATAAACTCCAAGATAACCCGTCTCTTGAATCCTAACTTCGGAATGCCACAAGGATCACCACTCCTTGATAAGTCCTCATTCTTTCTGGCACTCAAGGATGAACAAGAAAGAACACACTAAACAATAACAAAGTTGCTGAAAAGAAACTCATTAATTCATATTGTGGTTTGCAAGAGTACAAGAGGTGCCCATTGATAGGCAAATATTAACCTACAAACTAACTCTAGTTGGGCCCACAAACCTAACCAAAGTTAAGCTCATTAATGTAAAATGGAAACCCTAAGCAAAAAAGGAGCATTTAATTCTAATTTTGAATTTGAAAAAGTTGGCTCCTCTTGAATGCATAAAGGAAAACAATTCAGATTTATGATTGTATATGCTTTATTCAAAAAGGAAACAAATTGACTAAAATAATCTTTTAAAAATGTCACTTTTAGTGAGCACATGAGAAACACATGGATTTGAAGTGAATCCTCTTTGTTGGGCTTTCTCCAAGTTAGGCTCTTTGACTATAATTTGGCTCCACATTTTTAGCTTGCCTCTTTCTTTATTTTATGCCTCAAAATCATTGAAATAAAATGGTTCCATGTTAATCATGTTTTGGATCACCCCATTCATGGCTTGCTTCATGGCTTTTGTTCTAACTCTAGTCATTAGTCCTCTAATGCCTTGAAGTGGGTCTTAAATTTGTCCATAGTCCATTATTTCTCTTAGCTTGTCCTCATCATCAAATGTTTCATGTCTCAATCGTACTCTATCAAAAAATGGGCAAAGAACAAGGGGAGTGGAGAGAGTTATTTGTGGCTTTGTGTTGGTTGTTATGGAAGAGCCGTAATGAGAAAGTGTTTGAGAATACCATTGTAACATCCCAAGCAGGTTAAAATATGCAAAAACGGACAGACACCGTTTTACGTGAAAAGGGGCAAAGAGATTATTTTTTCCGGTTGAATGAAAAATGAAAAAATTATATTTTTGCCCCCAAAAAATTATGAAAATGATATCTATGTCCTAAAAAGCTTTAAAATTTACATGAAGAAACGTAGAAAAGTTTTGGAGAAAATTACACCTAATGACCCGATAGTTTCAGAAATTATAATTTAATCCCGGGTTAGGGGTAATTTTGTAAATATGTAAAATTACTGTCAAAACGAAGCCATCGACGAGAGAAGTCCAATGGTATATGGCACTGAGGGTTAATGTTCAAGAATAAAGAAATAATCAGTGCCGAGTGTCCAAAAGTAACATAAACTGATACAGTAAACTGTGGGCCCTACCGATGGTTAAAAAGAAATCAGATCAGGATATGGGCCATATACAGATACCATTTGGGACAGGATAATTATGAAAATATAAAAATAAAATTAGAATAGTCCTGTACCCCAAAAATGTTAAATTACTGTAAAGACGATTTTATCGGTACGATTAAAAAGTATCTGGATTGAGGTACATCTGGATCAGGAAAATTGGATAATTTTTGGACACTTCTCTCTCTCTCCTGCGTGATTGCTGCAGCCATGTGACACAAAATGATATTATATTATTTCATGGGAATACTTCTTGAAGAAGTATGTGAAAAAGTAATTATGATTATAAAAAAGTGGCTTTAATTAATTAAGTGATTAGCCACTTAATTAAACCACTTAACCATTCATTTCCCACTTCATTTCACGCGTGACTTCCAGCAGCAAAATAGAAGAGGAAAACTAGAAAAGAAAACGCAAGAAAGAGGAAGGAAAAGGAGGGAGAAAGGAAAGAGGAATCAAGAGGAATTCAAGAATCAAATTGGTAAGCTTGCATACTACTACCCTAAGCTTACTATCTATGGTTTTCAGAGCATGATTTATGGTTTAGTTTGTTTCCTTTCTATCTTAGGGTTTCATTCAAACATGATTTAGCAAGGAAATGAGTTTCCAAACCATAAATCATGGGGGAAATGCTAGACTACACATTTAAAGCATGAATATGCAAGTGGTTTGTTGTATAACAAAGTGTAGCAATTTTTCTTGAATTTCCCTGATTTTGGACAAGTTACTGTTCACACTTAGAGTTGGAATTTCATGTTTTTGATGCCAAAAATGAGTTCCTCATGGTGGAAACCCTAAGGAACAAGTGATAGTTTCATGAAAAAGCTTAAGGTTAAGGAAGTGAAATTTTTAGGTTTTTGAAGTTAATTCGGAATGAACAGTAACCGATTTAGAAATAGAATTTGGTCATTCTGAGGTCATATTTGGATTCCTCATGAAAAATTACATGAAATAGAGGTATAATTCATCATTTTTGAGTTAGAAATAAATTTTTGGTGAATTTTTAAAGAATTAGGGTTTCATGAATTGAAGAAAGTCATGGAACCATTAGTTTGAAGTTCTTATAAACTAACCCTTAGTTCAAGTTGATTTATTTGATATTTGGTGATGCATTAGGGTGTGAGAAAGCTTAAGGAAGTCCTTGAAATGGTTGAATCAAAGAGGAAAGACATAAAGTTTCATGAGGTAGCATAGTTACTTTTTCTCACATTATATTGTCTTGCTATATTTGATTGTGAATGATGACTTGCCATATTGTCTTTATGATGTTTAAGACTGGTATTGGCTGATTTTATGAAAGGGATAATACTCGGGATGTCCATTTTATATGCCGTTATAATGCCGAAATTTTTTATAAATGATATGGTGATTTATGCCTTGAAATAATTGTTATGATATTTTGAGGGTTTTATAGCATGCATGATAATATAATTGTTTGAGATGTGACTAGCTACTGGGATTTCCAAAATCTCATCACCCAAATAATAACATGATAGGTCCAAGTTATGGAAGAAATCCAAGGGAGGTAAAGAGCTAAAGGAAAAGAGGAAGAGAATGATGAATGATATTATTATGCAAGTCTTGATGTGATGTTTTGGGAATTTGTATAAATTCATATGAAAGGGGATAAATCCTGTTTGATGCCTTGAATATATTCTTTTAAGTCCTCTATGATATTATGCATGAAATTGGAGCACTAACTGTCAATGTAAATGTGTTATGAAGCTTATCATATAAGTTATGACATAAGTTCATTGGAGATGACCAGTATTGATTTGAGTAGGGGAACTTTATTTAAAACAGAGTATCCTATAAAAGTGTTATACATGCTTTTAAAGTAGACAGAACACGCTTTTCATAGAGCTAAAGAGTACCTAAATTGGATAAATGTATGAATTATAATGAATTTTTGAAGTCAGGGTTTAGAACAGGGAAACACGGGGAAAACTGAAATCTGGAAAGTAAGTACTGGAAACTTCAAAGGATAATATAAAATTGTACAAAGCTCCAAAAATTTAGTGGTTTATATGTATAAAAATATCTATGTTTTAAGTTTTGTATGCCACTGATTTGGAGTTAATTGGAGCTATATAATAGAAGATATGGAGTTTTTCCCAAAACTGTTCTAGTAAGAGTCAAATTCTGACCCTTCATGACTTAAGTTAAAGTTATGCCTTGTGTAAGTGAAATAAATGTGTAAGAAAAATAATTCATTAAGTATACATGTAGAGCTTTCAAATGACATAGATTATTCATAGTTTGGAATAGAATAGAAGGAGATATAATTTTTCAAATTTGAGATCAGAAAACTGGAACATAGCAAATTGACCAAATGAACAGTAACAGTACACGAAATTACTGTACAAATTGGCCCAATGATGTTACTATTTTATATTTTTCTCATGTAGATATGAATTTAAGAAAATTTTAGAGACTTGAATCAGCTCAAGATGATTTTCCTAGATTAAGTTATGAATTTTCAAAGTTCATCGGGTAAAAGAGAAAATGCCAAATGAACAGTACCCTGAATTTTGTAAAATTCTAATTTTGGCATATTATGATTTTAGTCTCTAAACCATGATGAAAGACATCTAAAATGATCTAATACATGAAAAATAGGCCCTAACATAAGGTGTTACATTGGGCACAATTTAATACATAATTTATGCATTGATCAAGTATCTTCATTTTTTTTTTCCTCCAATATAATTGTAGGTGTTGGAAGCTATATAAAAACTTATAATTAGATTGATTAGAGCTTACATATAGTTACTTTGTGTAGTTTTGAGTTGCTTTTACTTTCTATCCTATCCAAAAAAAAAGAGCTTGCGTATAGTTACTGTTTCTTATTTATATATGATAATTTTTATAGTTGTGTATGAAAAAAAAGTATCTAGTACATTGCACGAGTACTATACTACTTCCTTGATTTTTTGTGTAAGATACTTTTAATTAACTTCACACATATTAAGAAATTTAATTAAAGGTGGCTAACTTCATTAAATTTGTATATAATTTTAATTATTTTACAAATTTACTCTCATCTAATAAAATTCATTAATAACACTTTTCCTCTCTTTAAGAGAGTAATATTTAATATATTACTAACTATTAGTATAATTATCTACATCAATTACTAACTTCAAGTAAAAGGTATTTTGGGTAAAAAAATATTTAATGATTGAGACAATTCTAAAAATATCTTATATTAAGAAAAAAATATTAAAAAAAGCATGTTATAAAAAGGAGGGGAGGGAGTAGTTAGTATTAAAACTAATGACTTTGCATTCAGTTAGTATTGAATCACAGTACAATTATTTTTTTTTTAGTTTTTTTTTTATATGAGACCTTTTAACTGAATTACAGGAATTAAATATAAAAATTAAAATTAATTAATTATCTTATTTTTTTCAAAATTCACAATATTATTCTCCAAATGCCTTTATTCAATCTATCCCTTTTCAACCTTAATTAAATTAGGGCATATTTTCTTAATGTGTAATAGCGACCTTTATTTTGCTGGGAGAACCCATGTTGCATTTTCACAAATCACATGTAATGTGATGTAACCAACCACGTAACCACGGCATGATGTCTTCTCTCCCACCTGTTCGGATTCTCGGTGACCCCACTGCAAATAAGAAGTTACCTGATGCCTTTTCTCTCTCTCTCTGTCCTCATTTTTTCCCTACATTTTCTCGCTCTTTTCTCTCTGTTTTTCCCGGAGTTCTGGGCACAGACTTTCTGCGAGAACCTTCGAGTAAAATTCACAAAGCCGAAAAGAAATGCACAGCTTTACTTTCTTTCAACGAGTATCTAGAGCTTTCCACGACCATTCCTTTCAATTTAAACTTGTAGTCCTCTGCACCGTAAGGTTTGAAACATACTTCTCCAGTCTTATGCTTCATTTATCTCTGTTTCTATGCTTTCCTTGCTTTTTCTTCGCCTATGTTTTATTTTTCTTGTTTACTTTTGCTTACTAACAGAAAATAAATCATCAGTCCTGTTCTGTTCCGATCGTGGTTACTTGATCTTATAGTTCTTTGTATTTGACTCCAATTTATTCTTAAAATACAATTGAATCGAGATATGCCTGAATCATGACTTTCTAATTCAAATTCAGCGGTACCGCTTTGATAAATAACCTTTTTGAAAAAGGTTCTCTGCTTCCTTTTGCTACTTTGATTCTCTGGATCAAAGTGGTTGATTTTTTTTTTTTCATTCCTTGCAATAAGACACAAATCGAGTTAATTCTGAGTGAGCAGATCTATGGAAACTGAGAATTGCTCTTATATGAACACTTCGCTTGATCCAGTGGAGGCGGCCTTTTGGCTTATGCCGATGCTGCTTCATCTGAAGCGGTCAGCGACAAGAAGAAGGTGGTGGTGCTGGGTACCGGATGGGCAAGCACAAGTTTCCTGAAGAATCTTAATAACCCAAGATATGAGGTTCAGGTGGTATCGCCTCGTAATTATTTTGCCTTCACTCCCTTGCTTCCTAGCGTTACATGCGGTACGGTCGAAGCGCGCAGCATTGTTGAGCCCGTTCGCAATTTTTTCAGAAAGGTAATAAAAAATGCCAGTTGGATATGACTTTTACTGCTGCATAATATAATCGTCGTTAGTAATTTCCCTTATTGGATCCTTTTGTAAAGGAGCGGCTTCATAGTTCGTATTGACCTTGTTCAATTGAAATCAAGTCTGAAAAATCTTTTTTCATATTTGAGAAAAATTGTCAATTCAGTTTTTTTTTTTCTTCCTTTTATGGTTTGAAAGTTGGCCGTGCTGAAGGAGGATATGACTCCACTTGTTACACGGGCATGTAACATTTCATATCTTCTATCAATCTTTAGCCATCCATCCTTAACGTAATCAACACTAATTAATCACTGTTAATACTTAAACCCAAGCTGTTGGGTTGGCCAAAATGTGGCATATGGCATAAGATTGTAACTCATAATAATTGCATAAGATGTGTTGCCATGTTTGCCAATTATTATTATCAGAAATGGATTCTGGAAAGGAAATTGTCTGGATAAGAATTTGCTAGATGCTATGTTCGTAAGTCATATAATTAGTAAATTATGTCAGCAAGAGGAGACACTGGATGTAACTAAGACCTTTTCTTGTTTTCACACGAGCAGAAAAACATGGACATTCAATTCAGTGAAGCAGAATGTGTGAAGATAGATGCAGAAAACAGGAAAGTTTACTGCCGATCCAGTATAGAAAATAATTTGAATGAGAAAGAAGAGTTCGTTGTGGACTATGACTACCTTATCATAGCTGTGGGAGCTAATGTCAACACATTCAATACTCCAGGAGTGGTGGAGAATTGCCTTTTCTTGAAGGTGACTTCATTTACCAACTTGTCCATCTTTTTTGCAATCGTAATGATTATGTACAGCATTCAGGAAAAGCTTCGTCCATTTCTTTTAAATAAAAAAAATAAAAAAGTCAGGTGATGGGGGAAAGGATGTAAATCCGTTGATATGGAGACCCTTGTGAGTACTAGATTCTGTCTGTGCATGTTTGCATGTTTTTGGTTTAAAGTTACCTTGTGGATTTATTTGTGCAGGAAGTAGAAGATGCTCAAAAAATCAGAAGAGCAGTTATTGACTGCTTTGAGAGAGCAAGTCTGCCAAATTTAAGTGAAGACGATAAGAAGAGAATTCTTCATTTTGCTATTGTTGGAGGTGGCCCAACTGGAGTGGAATTTGCAGCATCACTTCATGACTTTGTCAATGAGGATCTGGTTAAATTATATCCCAAGATAAAAGATTTTGTTAAAATTACACTCCTGGAGGCAGGAGATCACATTTTAGGCATGTAAGTTGAACTTTCACAATTCATCTATCCTTCTCCTTGTTATCTGTATGTTTGGGTGAGGGTAGCTTTGTTTGTGTGGAACGTAGAAAAGCTTGTACATATTTTTAGTAAGCAGAAAAGTGGCATGGTTTTTTAGGAGAAGGAACCTTGAAGAACTTGTACAAGTTTTAGGTACTAGAAAAATGGCACGGATTTTTTGGGGGACAAGCTGTAGTGGTTCTGATATGGAGAGATATTAGAATCTGGCACAGAAAGAAAACTTTGTCTCAGTTTGTGTTTGTCTGAGAGTTTTGGCTGTTATGTATGTGTCTAGCATTATATTTTTCCGTATAGTATAGATTTCACTTAGTAAACAGAGTAGAATACTGAAAAGAACAAGATGAACTGACAAAAGGAAATACAAATTAGGTAGTTATTAAAGATTTTCACCAATGGTTGGTAGTTATTTAAGGTGTTCATTGACAGTTGAGTTTTTATTCTGAAGTAGATAAGGCTTCTGTTCTATTGCCTATATTTCCAAAATTTAATGAAGTTGGTGTTGGTTTATATGTTGGATTCAGCTATTCATATATATTGCAAAGGAGTTATTGATGTTCGAGTCTACTTTTACTAAGTATTAGATGCAAGCATATAACATTTGCTCTTTCTGCAGGTTTGACAAAAGAATCACTGCTTTTGCTGAGGATAAGTTTCAAAGAGATGGTATAGATGTGAAAACAGGATCCATGGTTGTGAAAGTGTCTGAGAAAGAAATCTCTACTAAAGAAATGAAAAACGGAGGAAAAATTTCTACAATTCCTTATGGGATGGCTGTCTGGTCAACTGGTATTGGCACTCGTTCATTCATTAAAGATTTCATGAAGCAAATTGGTCAGGTGTGTCTTGGGAAATTGGATATCATGACTTTGCTGATCCATACATCCTTTCTCTGGTTTGCATTATTATAGTTAAAACAAGACAGTTTATTTTCTCACTGAACATTGCCTCCTGAGAACAGGCTAACAGGCGTGCTGTAGCTACCGATGAATGGTTGAGAGTTGAAGGATGCGACAATGTGTATGCACTTGGTGATTGTGCTACAATAAACCAACGAAAAGTCATGGTACCTAATGCTACATCTCTGTCACTTATTTAATCATCTTGTATGCGGAGACAAGCTTATGATACTTTCTGTAATGTAATATCATTGATATGATATGTTACTTGGCTTTGACTTTTGCAGTTTCTTTAATTTGATTTTTACTAAAATAAGAAATTATGGAAAGGTCTTTATTTATTTTGTTTTGGTGAATAATACCTTGGTAAAATCCTTAATTACTCAACATAGAAAGCACATCTTGTCTAATTAATTATGTTCAACTGTGTTGGTGCGTCTGTAAACCTGATGAATTTTGCACTATCCTTCCATTGACAATAAGGGTATAGCATTAAGCGGCTGTTAATCAGAATTTATTTTAATATAATAAGCGTAGGCACTGACATCAAGATGACAAAATATGAGACACACATATATAATTTAAAATTTCCATACTTCGTAGATTTCAATGCAGATATTCATTTCCCTCTGCTTAACTTGGGAATTGTATTTCGGCATTGTAGGAAGATATTGCTGCTATCTTTAAGAAGGCAGACAAGGACAATTCAGGAACACTAACTGTCAGAGAGTTTCAAGAGGTCATTGATGACATCTGTGAAAGATACCCTCAGGTTGAGCTATATTTAAAGAATAAGCAGATGAGCAACATTGCTGATCTGTTGAAGGAAGCTACGAGAGATACTGAAAAAGAATCCATTGAACTAAATATCGAAGAATTCAAGAGCGCACTTTCTAATGTGGATTCTCAGATGAAATTTCTTCCTGCTACTGCACAGGTGCATGTCATGTTATTTCAATGTGGAATTCTCTTTTATCAGAATCTACAGAATCTGTATCTCGTTGTCTCAGTTAGAAATATGAGCTTTTCTGAATCTGCATATCAGGTTGCTTCTCAGCAAGGCTCCTACCTGGCAAAGTGCTTCAACCGGATGGAAGAATGTGAGAGAAATCCAGAGGGTCCTCTCAGGTTCAGGGGAGAGGGTCGCCATCGGTTCAAACCCTTCAGGTAATTGAGCTGCAAGTTCTCTGCTTCCAATCTCTTTACTTTGATTCAGAGGGTACTTTTGTTTAAAGCTTTAGGGCACATATCTTGTATTGATACATTTTGAGGGCTGTATGATTTGTATGATGCAATATATTTTTTTTTCCAAAAAATAGTTTAGTTTGAATATATGTTAATAAATTGTAAATATGGCTACAAATTTAATATCTGAAGTTTGACGAGCTAGCATTAAATCTTACTTTTGGCATATTTATATGAACATTGAAATGCTGATAGAAAACTTGAACCCTATTTTGATTATTCATATTTTACTGGATGCAATGATTAAGTTTTTATATCGTTTAAATTTTATACATTATAAAATGCTTTTTTTTTTTTAATATTTTTGGTATTTATGGGCACGCTCATTCTGTATTTTAAAAACAATTATGGCTCCAGTAGAAGCACACGTCCTTGTGCTACATAGATCATCTCTACTACTAAGCACATGCATGGTTGTTCTTGTCAAGGTACAAGCATTTCGGTCAATTCGCTCCTCTTGGAGGGGAGCAGACAGCTGCACAGCTTCCCGGGGATTGGGTATCCATAGGCCAGAGCACCCAATGGCTATGGTATTCTGTGTATGCAAGGTATTCCCTTCATTCTCAAAACTCCCGTATTTTTAAGATAGCACATATATGTAAATATGTTGCCTCAACAACAAAATAATAATGCCGATTCAATCCTTTGAACAGCAAGCAAGTCAGCTGGCGCACTAGGGCCCTAGTGGTATCGGACTGGACAAGGCGTTTTATTTTTGGGAGGGACTCAAGTCAAATCTGAGTGAGTCTCTTATGTTCCACGGTTTTTCATTGGCAATGTTGCATCTAGTGCTCCTCGTCAACCTTGAATTTCTTTGAAATAAGAAAAATTTTGCTTCACTTGTAATTCCTTATTCTTTCTTTGAATAAAAGGACACAAGATGACTTTGAGCGAGGCATGAGGCTTCCGCCTTTAGAATTTGGATCTTAATTGCTTAAGTGATGAGAGAGAGAAAAAAGATAAAATGGGACTCACATTAATAGATAAACCTCACGTCTAGGTATAGCTCTCGTCTTTATGAGTAATTTTGGGGATCCAAATCCGAAGATATTAGAAATGAAGCAATAGTGGGTCACCGAGTTTTGCAGATTATGTTTGGGCAATGCTAGGTGATATTAGCTTCTCATGATTGATCATTTATAGAGTCTAAATTTATGTTCGTATATTTTATTAACTAGTGATTACTCGAACAGAGATGGTTGCTTCCGAAAAGCCAAGAAGTTTAATGGTTACAATGTACAGGGAGGTTATTTTGTAGCGTGTGATTTTATTTTTAGGATATAAATCTTAAACTATGAAAGAAACAGTGAGGTGAATGTTAACGGATATGCATGTTTCGCTGTCACGCAGCCGCAGCCAATTTGTACCTCTAGCACTCATTGGCATTCACGCACCATCATCGCTACGTGATATACCGACATTTCCTATTGCATTCCTTAGGAATCCAAGCTTTTCTTCTCAGGCCAAAAAAAAAAAAAGAAAAAAAGCTTTCTTTCCAGCTTTGGACTAAATTTTCCTTCCCTTGTTTCGTGCAATCCAATTTACTTAGGAAGCTTTAAAACCCGTTTGTTTCAACATTTTTAATGAAGATATTACTTTTTCTTTTAATAAAAAATGCTTTCAAAATTTTTTAGAATGCTTGTTTAAATTTTTAAAAATAATTAAAATATGAAAAATAGTAATTTTCTGATTATTTCAAGAAGTTATCTTAAGTAGCTTTATGAGCAAAACAGTTGTGGTAAATAAGAGACAAATTAGTGGAAATTTTGGTGAAAATAACAAACATTGCCTTTGAAAAATATGTAGATATGGTTGCTTCAATCTACATCATTGTAAGAAATGCTTCTTTTTTATTTTAAACAAACACAATAATTTATAAATTTTATAAAATTTCTAAATAATTAATCACTTTTATAGTAATTTGAAAATTACTTTGTAAAAAATCTTACACAAATGGACCCTTTTGGGAACCAAACCATGAAGGTTGTGAAGTGGCGCTCTTTCCCTTTCATAGGCCTACATTCCAACCCAACGAATCTCAGCTTTTACAATTTTCAATTCACCTTTTGCATGTATACCATAGAACTTTTTTTTGAAAAAAAAGACATAAGCTAATTAAGACAACTTGTGCAATGCACAAGCTTTTGAGTAGTTTAAATTAAATCATAATTTTCGAATTGATTTGGTGCTTTTTTTTAACTTCATCTATTCCACATCATTTGTGGTTTAAGGTTATGCACACAGATCAATAAAAGCTTTAATGATGTAAAAAAATGTTACACGAGGACTCAAATATCTTTATTTAATTATTCCCTTTATATAGATGAGAGAGAAGAAAAATGGGATTGATTAAATGGGGGTATAGTTGAAAAACAATATTAATTATACATTAAATTTCTAAAACAATAATAGTTTTGGGATATAATGGAAATCCCAAAACAACAAAAGTTTTGGAATGTAAAGACATATCTATATTCTCATTCAAAAATTATTTCTTAAAATATCTCCTAATCCTTAATTTTGAATTAATTGTCTAAGTTATTACACATTCAAAATGGCATTCGAAAACCATTTATTAAAATTTTTTTCCAGCCGTTATTTTTTAATATTCAAAATTTAAATAAAAAATATGTGAGTGTGGAAATAAATCACAAGGCACAATGTTCAAAAATAAAGTCCAAATGTCCCAAGCGATGAAGAATTTTCGAAAATATGGAAGAAAAATAAAGAGAAAAGAAAACAAAATGGTGTGAGATGATGTGGAAGAGAGAGAATGGTGAGAAAATTTTGGAATAAAATACATATAAATTTCCAATTAAAAGGACACATGGCATAATCACAATAAATCAACTCATTCCCACCGAATAAAACCATTTGTGGTATCATTAATCATAAGAAAATTAAAACTAATTGGAAGAATTAAGCTCACATGGAAAATTGGAAAATAAAATATTGACAAATTAAAACACAATTTCCATTAATTGATATGAAAAAAAATATTATTTTCAAAATTCAAGTCTAATAATAATTCAAATATTATATAATATATCCTAATTAGCCAAAAATCATGATTAAAACAACTAAATAATAAGGAATAAAATAGTAAAAAAAAAAAGACTTATCACCAGGCACTAAAAAGGCCAACCACTAGGTTCTTTTTGTTATATGAGATGCATTTTTTCAGGTCTAGCCCTTTTTTCAAAGAGGGCAAAATGGGTTTAACCTCCGGGCCTGACCTATATTTTCAGCTCTAGTAATGAATATCATTTCCATCAAAATGGATCAATATTATTATACAATGCATTAATACCATTTCGTGTCAAGTCATTATTAATGGCATCATTGGTAATCATGTTGTGACTATCCAATTAAACTAGGTGTATAAATGATAGTGTAGTAGGGCTGTGCATACAAACTTGTGGCTTGGTTGGCCCGGTCCAACCCGGTCCTGTCTAGCCAACCGGGCCGGGCCATATTCGGGTCGGGTCGCATTTCGGTCTAGTTATGGTTTGTCCAACCTAGCCTGTAGTATATATATATTTTAATAAAAAAATTATATTATTTTGTATATATTAATTAATTTTATAAAATACTTATATAATATATTTATTATATGATTACTATGAAAAACTTTTTAAGATTTTGATATTTTGATTTTACTTAAAATTTTAAATTGATTTCTTAATATAATATTATGTGAAAACAATGCATAATTATAAATATTCATAATTTTTTTAAAAAAATAATTTCTTTTGTAACATTATTTTTCAAGGAAATTTATTTTTACATAAATAATTATATTTTTTGCTAAGAATGAGATATGAGATATAGAATACCAGCAACTGAGACTGTAACTATCGAAAGCATGAGATAGCATTAAGAAAGTGTTCCGTGAGTTCATTCTAGTCAGTCTGTTACTGAATAAAGAAGACTGATACTAGACAGCCAAGGTAAATAACGATCTGTCAACGAGGTAAACCTTTCAGCCACCCCACTGAGTTGAGTGCGAGTTATAGTGCTCGGTCCGCTGTAAGGATGGGCTGCGGTAAACGTTTTTGGAGTGAGGTAAAAAATGCAGCTTTGATGAATAGATCACACATACCTCTAACGGATTCGCGACGGGCAGGGGGGTTTCAATAGGAGCCCTACTTCCCTCTTTGCGACCTCATCACTTCAAAAAAAGCGCAAACCAATTTCTTTCTTAGTCAACGGGCAGAGCGCACCCTTGGTACTTTGCTTATAGATCTTTTAGGTTATGCAATAGAAGGGGGACTTAGCTCTGGATCCCCCCTGCTTGTAGAAATGAATGGATCAGAAGGGGGGCTGGGTTCTATTTTCGGGCCGGGCGGGAGGTGAAGGCCATAAGAGAAGATTGCCCTCCCGGTAAGGAAGAGTGGGCTAATGCATCATTATCAAAGTTATAGTCAGGATCAGACGGAGGAAAACGTAAAGTAATGCAGGTGAATAGCCAAAGGCGAGAGCAAATCCTCGAGTTCTTCTCTCAAGTTAGCAATTATCGGTGGGATTTTTCAAGAGACAGCTTTTTGTCTCTCCCCCGGGTTCTGAGAAGAGCAGGTTTATGGGACACCGGGCTAGCTTGCAAAGAGAAGCTGAATCATAAAGATCGAGACTGCACTGACTGGGCTGACCTTTTAGGTCAATAGGGCTAGTTCATGCGCTTGATTTTTCAGTCTAAGATCGAAGTCCTTCGCTCTGGAATTCGTATTCTTCCCAGCTCCCAATATACTTTCAGTTTATTACAAGTATAGATAGGTATTAGATGAATGGAGGAATGAATCAAGGCCAGGGAGTAATGTCGTATCGGTAGTCAGGAAAGAAAATAAAGATTTCACCTCAGGTTTTATGTCGTGTAGGTAGGCAGGAAAGAATGAATATATCTACCATCTGTCTTCGCTCCTCTCCTAACTTTATTCGCACAGTTCGCTCCTTGGTTTGAAACTCTGATTAGATGAAAAGTATAGAATGGTACAGAACCGTTTTCTTGCTAGGGAGAGGTCTTAGAGAGCCCCTTTACGAAAGCCAATTATGCGTGCCGCTGAAGAGGAAAGCATCACTTACTGTACTACTATCGGCTTTTTTCCGCAGGTTGAAAAAAAGAAAGCACACCAACTATTCTGTCATTGTCCATAATATAGAAAGTGTGCAGTGAGTGAGAGGTCAATCACTCTACGCTCTTCTTTCGAAATTGTGACTCTACACTTTTCTTAGAGGATCAGCACGACAGTTTCATCCCGGCTTGTAATGGCGAAGGCTAGATTTCATGGACCAGGTTGCCGCTATTACCCTACACGAAGTGCACTCACAGTCATTAGTCTGGTTAGCTCTTCCTGATAGGCGAGAAAACCTTGATAGCTTTGGAGAACGAGAAGGGACTCATGAGGGTATGAATGAATCAAGATGGTACTAATGAATAAAGGGTAGCAGATCGGCTTTTGCATATAGGCCGCTTATGCACTATATTAACTAGAAGACTGAGTAGATGTCCATTACAGAATGAGCCATCCTGCTTCCTGCTATCCCGCCTATTTTGAATCTTCGTCCCTTACCGGCTTGTTAGGCTTCGGAATCAAGTAGTGAGATATAGGTGAAACCGAAAAGTCGAAGCAGAAAGCTCATACTTGATTCGCTCTCTTCCCACATCATACCTTCCTTTTAGAGGAGGATGATCTGGGTTGGTGACCCTCGAGTTGTGCAACTGATGGAGGATGGCTTGGACAAATTTAGGAACATGGTAGGAGGCCTTATCACTTGGAAAGATTCAAGCCCAAGAGCAGCCCATTGGAAGAGATTACTTAAAAGATCATGTGCTTCACTAAAATAGCATGTGACTTAAGTATTATTGGGCCTAATTAGTGTTAATTTCGTTTTTATTAATTATGGGCTGAACTTTTTTAATTAATAAAGCCCAATTGGTTAAATAATAGTCTTTTTGATAGCCCACCTTGTAAATAAACATGTCATGTGCCAAACATGTGATTTCATTAATGTGTTGGCATGTTTATAAGGGCTTAGGTATTATTTTATTATTTTTTTATGAATTTTCGTTATTTTATTTTAGGGCTTTATTTTATTAGTTTCCTAGGTCCAATAGAAGTGTTGTTTGGCCCTAAAGTCTCCTAATCCTATTAGGATTGCTTAAGCCCAAATTAATTAGAGTTTCTAGGCTTATTAGGTTAGATTTTACCTTACCTACTTAAGGCTAACTTTCATGTATGTTTTGAAGATTTGAATGATTAAAGTTTAAGACTTTTGTGAGTTTCCTCTTGCGATTCTTTGAGTTCTAGAGAGAATACTATGACTTATCAAGGAATTGGTCAATCCTTGTGGCGTCACCGGAACTAGGGTTCAAGAGACCGGTTCTCTTGGGTTCTAATTCTTAAGACCAACATCTATCCTTCTTATCTTCTCTATTATTATTTTCTTTTGCTACTGTTTTTGTCCCTTTTGTTCATTTTCTTTGCTATTAGTTTTTGTGTTCCTTGTTTCACAAAGATCCGGGTGTCTTACGTATCAAAGTGGGTTCTTTGGACAGGTTCCAAAAGGGTTCACGTATCAGCAGCTGTACTTGTCTTTGCTCTCGGTGTTGAAGCTCATAGAGCTTGCACCCAGGGTGAAGCGGCAACTGTTCGATTCGGTTGGTATCACCGTCGGTGTCAATGGATTCGATTGAGGGAGTTGCATCTGAGATGCAGCCCTTTCTTCGAGCCTTGACATTGCGGTACGTTCCCAAGGTCAAGATTATATCTCTTCTTCAAGGTATGTCCTTTGTACCCACATCTAAATCCCTTCCGTTCAGTGCGGGGTACTATAAGCTGCTTAAAAGGGAGCGCTTATGAGTGTGGCAATCCGCTTTTGGCGTTTTGCTCGACGCTCGCTTTCATATGCTTCTTTTGGTAGCTTTCTCTTTCTTATGAACAAAGTTCATGCGAGAGGTGAAGGCAACTTTCAGGGTAGCTTATGGGCTCCGTATGTTAGATAGACTCTCGATTCCTTCAATTATGATCCATTTTGGAGTTCTTCGAAGGGTGTATTGGTCCCTATCTGCCACATTTATCGCAGATAGAGATCCTAGCTAACACGAGAAGGCTTTCTGATTAGATGTGGAAGCCCAGATCAATCAAAGAAAATAGACGGCATAATGAATAAGGAATCTTGGTCTAATTTGTGCTAAAATCTCATTTTGCCGGGCATACCACATGGCAGCCCTAATTTTTTCGCCCCTAAAACATTCGTTCGAGCTGCTATCGCTGCTTCACTCCCTCGCTTCGCTAGAGTGTCTTCAAAGCTCCGCTAGTAAAAGTCAAATAGGCTTGTAAGGCTATATGTGGACTCAATCAACTTGTACCTTCTTAGTTCATTTCATCATGGAATCAATCCGGGGAATAGAGAGAAAGTAGTAGCAGCTATTTGAGGCTCGACAGACCTGGGCTAAGGAGATTATCTGGGGAAAGCCCTTTTTTTTGTGAGGTCAGGCACCCCCCCACTTTCTGCTAGAGCAAAAATGAAAGAAATCTTGTATTGTATGTAATCCTCCCTCAAAGATGAGGTCTAAAAGGCCTTAGCTTAGTTGGCTATATTATTTATATAGATCAATTCTCTTCCGCTTGTTCGGATCGGAAAAGATTCAGTGATCCCCCACCCCTAATACCTCTTTTCACTCGGCAGTCTGTCAGAGTTAGCGCTTTGGTTCTTATTTTTTTATCTTTTCTTTCTATATGATATTACTCTCCCGGGGATTGAGAGCCTTTATTTATAAATGACTTTTCACTCTTTTACTAGGATAATCCAAAAGCCTTTGTAAAGTCTGTTGGAGGTGCAAATTACGCCTTTACTCTAGCTGCTCTTGGTGGTTGAGTAAGGGCATTGAGCTTAGGCCTACCCCTACTCTCAAGGTAGGGTAGTGGCACCTATACTTTAGGAAAATCCCAAGGATAGAAAGAAGGAACAGCGGGCACGGATAAACCATACCCGTGCGTTTTTAAGAAAAGAACTAATATAAAAATGACATGATTCCCTTCAAGTAGGGATTGATGGGTCTATCAGCTCTATATCTTACTTACTCTTACTTAAAGCCCACGGCCCTGTTTGCCTAATCTTGTATTGCCTGGTCATCACCTACAGCTATGGATCTGACATGCTAACCCAACGAGCCAATGCACATATAAAAGAAAACTTGCGCAAGGTTCCTGGGAAACGACCTTCCCTTTCTTTGTAAAGTAGGCCTTTTGATAACTAATTAGAGTTGACATGAAATGGATCATGGAAGAAGACGTATCAGCCTACTTCCGCGTACGGCCAACCATCCGCCTCGGTGTGAGACACACAAGAGACTGTAAACTCGCGAGATGATGCCCTACTATAGGAGGTCCAACAAGGATGGAGTTCAGTCTGATTATTAGCCTACGTGACCAAGCAAGAAAACAGATGCCCTAACCAGCAGGCAAAGGTATGAAATCGCTCGAGCTAAGCTTTAGGTTACTATGTAGCTTGAACTAGAAAAATAATCAGTCTTTACGTTCTGATCGTGCAGTTGCTATCAACTAATCCCTTTACCGGAAGAAATTATTTTTCAAGGAAATTTATTTTTGCATAAATAATTATATTTTTTGTTAATAGATAAATTTAGTTTTTCATTTTATTTTTAATATTTTAAAAATTATTGGGTATCAAGCCAATCCGCCCCGGTTCGGTGCCTAGCCCAGTTTATCCCGAGTATCATTGGGCCGGGCAACAGGTGGGAGTGAAGCCCGGCCCAACCTGACCCATGCACACCCCTATAGTATAGCATAGTGGTGTCTATCTAGGTCGTCTCTCACTAGGGAGAGTGATGATGCAAGGACTCAAATGAATGATGAACTAGATATAACCAATCCTAAACTAAAATGCAAGCTAAATGAAAAACAATGTGAGTATGGAAACTAATTTGACTTAGTTTAATATAGTTAAAGACTAAATATAAGAATGTGTGGAATGAATGGAACTTAAGTGAATAAGTGGATGATAAAGCAATAATTGAATGATGGATGATATATTTGATGTATGGGAAGTGAACTAATTGAATAAATTTAGCCTCACTAAGATTAAAACTAAGTGTAACTAAATGCAAGCTAAGTGTTCGATTAATTGCCTAGTATAATGCAAGCTAAAATAAGCTAATATGGATAAAATGTATGTATAAGTCAATGTAAGTTAAAGGAAATAAGTAGGCAAATAGATGAATGAAAATGAAGTGGATGAAAAATGGGAATTTCTAGCTAGAACAAAAAATTCTAAGTCTAAGCAACTAGTATGCAACTAGAACACAATGCTATGGTATGATTTTGTATGCAAATAGCCTAGAGCTAATTGATGCAATGCAAACCTAAAAATTCTATATGAGAATGCCAAACCTATAAACTAACTTGGGGGGATGTTTATAAAACTAAATTGCATTGGAAATGAAACAAACAACTTGAAAATGTAAAAGAGTAAATACTATAGCTAGTGATGGAGATCTAGGAGGCACAAAGGATTCATAGCTACTTGTGGAAAGAGCTCATTTACCTTGATGGATTGGTTGTATCTCCAAGGCCTAATCCAAGAAAAAGCATGGTGTTTCCAAGTCTCAATGCAAGTTCAAATGAATTGATCTATCAAAAGACCACGTGCTTTGAAAACTTGGTTTTGAAGAGCACATGGATAAAAAAGATATTCAAAAGCTCACAAGAGCAATTTCAAGCTTATATCATTACAATGAAGGCCCATGGTACCACTATGCATATAGAGGAGTCTAATGGGGCCTCAATCATTCCTATTCAAGCCCAAATGCAAGCTCTTCTAGCCCATGGAATTAATGTGACTTGAATAGTATTTTGGCTTCATTAATTAGTTGTTTAATTGTATTTTGTTTTATGTTGCAAAACTAGAGGTATTTAAATAAGCCCATTTGTTGAGTCTTTATTTCAAGGGCCCAAATAGCTTTTCTTCAAGAGTCTTAGGTCTATTATGACTACTTGGCCCTCAAGTACATCATGAATTAGGTATGTTTTTTAGTAAAAAATGTTACTTTCTTTGTGGCTTTCAAAAAGTGACTTTTTACACTTAATTTTCATATTTATTTAGTGCTATCTAGTATTTTCTAAGATATTCTTACTTGGTTAGTAAGTTAGAATATTCTAGAGCATCTTAATTTCCAAATAAGTGAGAGATTCTTGCAATTTTACAAGATTTAGTCTTAAAATTTAAGTAATTTCCTATTATTTAGAGTCCATTAGTTTTAGGAATAATTAGTTACCTATTTTATGAGATCATCTAATCATTCTAGAAAATTATAAGGATCATTATAAATAGATGTATTGAGACATGTATTTTTGGATAAGTTGAATAAGAATTATCTTTCTTTAATTCTCTTGTGTTCGGATTATCTGAATTTGTGTTCTTTTGAAAACCTGTGACATACCAACCAAATTAATCAACGAAGCGGACGTTATCATTAGAGCTTAGGGATGAATTTCTTTAGTTCTAGCACGTGTTATCTTCTTGTCTTTGTTCATGAGTGTTTGTTTCCGCTATATTTTCTGGTTTGGTAGTCATCCACCAAGAAGGTCATATTAGTTGGCATCAGAGCTCAGGTTTGAGTCAAATTATCTTTTGTTTCCTTCGTGTCTCCTTTCTTCCTTCTTCAAATTATCTCCTTTTTCTATCTTCCACTTGTGGATGTCCTTTCCTTATGCTCCTTCTATATTGTATTCTCCTTGTGTCTAGATGTGTTTCGTGACTTCTTTCCTTTGTGTGTGGCATGTTTCTCATAGTGTTTGGCTTGTTTGCTTCATATTCTTACCATTATCTTCTTCCTCCTTTTATCTCGTTTTCCTCCATCATTGTTGTTGCTATTCATCTACTGTTTTACCATTGTTGTGTGAGTGAACGATTCAGCAAAAAAAAAATCCAAAAAAAGGCAAAAAAAAAAGTGAACAGCACATTGAAAAAAAAATGAAGTGCTGAAAAAAAAGCACAAAAAAAAAATAAAAAAAATAGATTTGTTGCTTTTTTGTTGTGTTGATTTCTTATTTTGCAGCTTAACTTCGAGACTAAGTTAGAAGTTGCATCACGTTTCCTATTTAGTGAGATCTTTCCTTTGTACTCAAGTCAAAAATAGTTTCTTATTTCTTTCTTGCTTCTAACACCACCTTCCTTTTTCTCTCCACTTTCCTAAATTCTTCCACTTTCCTATTCTTGTTGTTTCCTAATTTCTTTCCATCAATTGGTTTCCTAACTTATGTGTT
Source organism: Adenanthera pavonina (assembly GCA_026686845.1). NCBI lineage: Eukaryota > Viridiplantae > Streptophyta > Magnoliopsida > Fabales > Fabaceae > Adenanthera > Adenanthera pavonina. The sequence continues at coordinate 18,602,612 of JAIVEN010000005.1, read as the reverse complement.
CTTATGTAGGGGAAATCAAGTCATCTACTTGACCACCAAGTCATCAACTTGGTCCCCAAGTAACATCCCCTTTCCTTTCTTCTCCATTTTCCTATTTTGTTTTTGTCTCTCCCTCTCTTGTTTCCTCAATTTCATTTCCTCCCCATCACTTTTCTATTCTGAATTGTTTCCTATTTTGTGTCTTTTTTTGTTTCCTTTTTATTTCCCTCTCTTCTTTGTCACATCTTTATTGTTTCTAAGTATCCAACTTCTTTCCTTTAATCTCTTTCTTGTGCAACACATTGAGCTCTTTAATTTTTGGAAACTCATGACTTCAGCCTTGAACCTGGAACTTGTTTTCTAAGTTTCTAATTCAATGTTTGCTTACTTTCCTAATTTCACTACTTGTGGTTTGGTTAATTGGTTTACTTGAAAACACTTGTGAATTCATAATTGAGTGGAAAAAAGGCAAAAGTGTTTTCATATTGATAAAAGCCAAATAGAGTGAAACATGAGTGACTAACAATATTTTTTAGAGTAAAAAAAAAAGTGAGGTATGTGAATGTTGTGAGGTACTTCTTTTTTCTTCACTAACCATGGTAGGTGAAAATCTTAGAAATGATTCATCCCTAAAGGATTGGCTTTTGAACATTTATGCACAACAGTTTCATACTCATTGTCTTATTGAAGGGAATAACGATAAAGCTTGCATTATGAATACTCATTGTCTTTTTTTTCACTTTCCTAGTAATACACTAGTGGAGAAATTGGGGTTGCTTTGCATTGAACATCCTAAGCCTTACAAGACGATGATATGGATAGACTACAAATATGGAGAGATCGTGGTAGACAAGCAAGTATTAGTGTCATTCTCCATTGGGATTTATTTTGATGAGGCATGGTGTGATGTGGTGCCTATGAATACTCACTTGAAATTAGGTAAGTAGTGGTAGCACCAAAGGAGTGCTATTTATAGAAAGAGCAAAAATTATTTCCTCTTTGAAAAGGAAGGTTGGAAGTTCAATCTAATCTTGTTAACACCACATCAGATTTATGAAGATGAACTCATTGTTAAAAAGAAGAAATCAAAAGAAGGAAATCCAAGTTAAAGAATCATTCTTAATTGAATCAAAAGAAAAGATGCAAGCTCCCGTAGTTCAAAATTCATGTGAATCTTATATGGAGCAAAAAGATTAATTGAAGGAGATAGCTTCTATAACATCTACATTGAATGTTGAAATAAAGAGATTCTACACCTAAGGTATTCATAATTGCCAAATATCTTGTGGTGATGACTCTTGTGATAAATCAATTGGGTTCAAATGTGTTAATTCCCATGAATTACATGTGGTTGAACATGATAATTTGTTATCATTAGATAAGGAGCCTAGTTTAGATGTTTTTGATAGTATTGTACTTGTTCCTAATAGCGCTCATGATATGGTTAATTTAGAGAGTAGTTCACATCCTTGTAATGATGTTCCTTATGTTGATATGGTGTTTGGGCAATGGGCATGATAATCATAGTTCCTTCGTTATAGAAGAAGCCAATGAATGTTTGCATTGTATTCAATCTTGTGAGGATCAAGAGAAAATCAAAAAGTAAGCTTGAGATGAAAAATAAAAGGATGAGTGGTAAAAATAAGAGAGAAAAACTAAGAGTACAGAAGAAAAAAAAAGAGAAAAGAAAAATGAGAAAAGAGTGAAAAAATGGAAAGAAAAAGAGAGAAAAGAGAAATAGAGAAAAAGTGAGATAGTAAGTGTAGAAAATGATATGATTGAAGCGCCAGCAGACCTTGTGAGATGCTCTTTAAGTGAAAGTAAGGTAAAGGTATTTTTCACCAAACTTTCTTCTTCTTATGTGTCTTCATTGCATCTTTCTCTTCCTTCCTTCTATATTTCAGATTAATGTTCTGAGTCTTTTATCTTTGTGTCATGAGTCCTTAGCGAGTCAAAGTGTTACCTTAATATTTTCTTCATCCATCTTTAATGTTTCATCTTATCTTTATTGTGATTTGCTTTATCAAGTCATCTCTTGCATCTCCCCTATTTGTTTTATATTCTTTGTGCCTTGTGTGTCTCATGAGTCAAGTGTTTCCATATTTCTTTATTGGTCATGTATTCTTTTTGTTCCTTCTAGCAAGTCTTGCTTGATTATGGTCCTCATAGTGTTTCAAGTTAGCCCACTTGTTCCCATTTTAAGTAGTGTCTTTCATTCATTACATGAGTCACATTTTACATGGGTCATGTCATCATACTCTTTTCCTTCATCCCATCCACTTGGTTTCATCTTGTTTCTAGAAGATGTTTGCAAGTTTGTTTTGTAGATGTCTTATGTTGAAAAGGTGTTAACTTGTTTCCCATTGTTGAGGCTTAAAGAACCAAGCTCTAGTCACTTCATCATTGATCTAGGAGATGGGTGTTGTTTAGAAATGAAGCTGCAATCAAGAGTAAGCATTGCCCTTCAAGTTCATGCGAGGATTAAAGAGAAATCATATCAATCCAACTTAAAGGGTAAGCTTGGGTAAGCCTAATCATTGTGATATATTTGATGTTTTTAATTGTTCCCTCTCCTTTCATGCAGATTATGGATATTCGAGGGTGAATCCTTTTGAGGAGAAAATGAATGATAGATATCTAGGAGGCATGCAGAGGATCCATAACTACTTCTAGAAAGAGCCCATTTACCTTGATGGATTGATTGCATCTCAAAGGCCTAATTTGAGAACAAGCATGGTGTTTCCAAGTCTCAATTCAAGTTCAAATAAATTGATCCATCAAAAAATCACGTGCTTTGAAAACTTAGTTTTGGAGAGCCCATGGACAAAAAAGGTTATTCAAGAGCTTACAAGAGCAATTTCGAGCTTATATCATTACAATGAAGGCCCATGGTACCAATATGCATATAGAGAAGTCCAATAGAGCCTTAATCATTCATATTCAAGCTTAAATTCAAGCTCTTCTAGCCCATGGAATTAATGTGACGTGAATAGTATTTTGGGTTTATTAATTAGTTATTTAATTGTATTTTGTTTTATGTTTAATTGGGCAAAACTTGAAGTATTTAAATAAGTCCATTTGTTGAGTCTTTTTTGGGGTTTCTAATTATATTTTCAAGGACCCAAATATTTTTTTTTAAGAGTCTTAGGTCTATTGTGATTATTTGGTCCTCAAGTAGATCATAAATTAGATATATTTCTGAGTCAAAAACATCACTTTCTTTGTAACTCTCAAAAAGTGACGTTTTGCTCTTAATTTCCATATTTATTTGGTGTCATCTAGTATTTTGTGGAATATTCTTACTTAGTAAGTTGAAATGTTTTAGAGCGTCTTAGTTTCCAAATAAGTGAGATTCTTACAATCTCACAAGATTTAGTTTTAGAATTTAAGTAATTTCCTATTATTTGGAATCCATTAGCTTTAGCAATAATTAGTTGCCTATTTTATGAGATCCTCTAATTATTCTAGAAGGTTCTAGGGATCATTATAAATAGATGTATTTAGACCTGTATTTTTGGATAAGTTGAATAAGAATTATTTTTCTTTAATTCTCTTGAGTGAGGATTATCCAAAATTGTGTTCTTTTGAGAACCCATAACCTACCAACCGGAGTGATCAATCAAGTGGGTGTCATCGTTAAAGCTTAGGAACAAATTTCCATAGTTCTAGCACATGATCATCTTCTTGCCTTTGTTCGTGAATGTTCATTTCCACTGTATTTTCTGATTTGCTTGGTCATCCACCAAGAGGACCATATCAGCTAGTCACTAGCAATGCCTAAGAGAATGAATATAATTAACTAATAGATTATATGAATGAAATATGCAGAATATGTATGATTAATGTGGCATCTAACTTGATCATGAAAATTGGCAATCCTAAGACTCTAGAAAGACACTTATGGAGACAATGTTAGAAACTAGCATGCATAACCATTCAATTCAAGAACATAATACAACCTTTGTATCAATGTGAATGAGAAATTGACATGAAATCAAATACCTTTGTATTATAGTTTTTAGTGTTTTTAGCCAATCTATTGTTGCCAGTATGTTATTATAAAAATTATTTAGTAGGTATACAAGTTGTGTAATTTTTTAAATTTTCCTTAGCACATTTCTTTTTATAAAAATTATTTTATACATCAAACGAGATTTTAACATGTTTCTCTTACACGGCAAAGTATAAAGACCAAGTTATTTTATGCAATCAATTAACCATTATACCTAACACAAGTTTTTCCCTTCCAATTTATAAGCAACCACATGCCAAAGTATAAAGGCAAAGTGCCAAGTGAACCATTAATTCTTAACAATACACTATACCCATTTACATATTCACCACTCAAACCATCAATTGCCAAGATTATTATGAAATTCACTTGAATTAACTACCAAGGCTTTCAATAGCAACAAGATGATTCATTAAGCACCACAAGTCCATAACTTCAAGGCAAAAGCCCTATCATCAACAAATTCCCAAAATTTCATTGGGACAACAAACGAAAAAGAGATTTGGGTTAAAAAAATATAACTATTAATCAACTCCAAATTATGTAAAACTATTAATCAATTTCACACCAACCTATCAGATTCGCAACACTTAAGGATCACATAAAAACTCATCTTTTCCACTTCCATTCATTAATAACCACTAGTTTTTTTAACTAAATAAATTTATAAGGATAATATTAGAAAAATGTTATAATTCATTGTATTCCATCCATTTTGTAATAACTCTTAAACAATAGTCAAACAAAAATATTCCTTCCCCTTATAAAACTTGCAAGCAATTGAACATATTTCATTCCACTCCATTCTATTCCATTTTGCACCATTCCACTATCAATTGTTCCATTCTATTTAGTTCTAAACTCCTAAACGTACCCCAAAAATCAACCATATAATCAAACCCATGACTTTAGAAATAAGGCACTTTGAACTTTCTAAAATGCTAGTGCAGAGCTCTATTATGATGGGCTCTTTAATTCTAGCCCTACAAGCTCTGCATGAAGCTCCAAAACTCCAACTTTAAAATCCCATAACTTGAGGTATAAATCTCAAAAAAAAAAATACTAAGTACTCCATAGAAAGCTTAAAATATCTACTTTCCAATGTAAAAGTTACCTTTTCAAAATAATGTCATGTGACCCATCAAACATGCTAGGTTCCAAAATTGCTTAGTTTTTCTCAGCAAAGTGTTAAATTATGGCTTTTGCTAATATAACCCAATTAAACCACTTCAAAACATAACCAAAAGTTTTCCAACAAAATTTGATATAAGAGATATTCTTGGAATTGATTCTACCACACACCAAACCTCTTCAAATCAAATTTAGTCCCTTGTATTCCAAGTTTTTCCTTTATAAATTAATCCACAACTTCTTGATTATGCAATATCATTCAAGTTGATTTTTTACCACTTCCAATAGGTTCAAAATACTTATTGGAATGTGTTTAAGGTTCTATAGCTTTTGATTAACTCCAAACTAAAGTTATTACTATTCCACCCTTATTATCAAATTGTTACTTGTACAAGATGTTTGATAACACAATATTTTTACCATTTTAATCTCTCATTCTTAGTGCTTTTGTTAATGAATTTTGGCTTATTTTGGATTTTAAAGACAATATTTGAAATTTTAAGCTAATTTTTTTGGTCTTAAATTGGTATTAAAATGAAATTTTGTTGCTCAATTGCCAATATGTTTGGTTCTTCACTGTCATCATCTTTAAATTCCATTTTTTTTATCAATGATTAGTTATTCCAATCTTGATTAATTATGTACTTAATTGATGTTGTCATCATTGAATTATTTGGGTGAGAATTGTATTTAATTAGATTGTGTGAAGTGTCTTTTTAATGGGAGTTTTTATCTTAATTTTAATCTTGACCATTTATTTTATCTTTTAATTTTGATCATTCATTTAATCTTTTAATCTTGGCCATCAATCTTCTTCTAATCCTAGCCATCTACTATATCTTTTGATCATAGTCATCCATTTCTTCTTCTAATCCTAGCCATCCATACTACCCATTTCATTTTACTTTTACATTTTTTTTAATTTTTTAAAATTCCCATATTTTTGGAGATTTTGGACTTTGATTTTTGGCATTTGGGCTTCATGACACAATTCTCACACACAGATTAAATTGTGACACATTAATTTTATGAATATATATTATTTGAGCCTATATTTTATTTTATAATGTCACATAAATTAAATGTTGCATATTTCTTTAATGGTCCAATTTCTTTTATGTAGGGCATGGGGCTTATTGGAGCAAGTCCTTTAAAGAATTATAATCAGTAAAAAGTGGCAAATACCCCTCGGAAAAGTCATCACTTTTCCCTTTTCTTATTTTCCTTTTTCTCATTGGCTTGTGCTTTCCACTCTACCTCTCATTGGTCCTAAACTATTTTGCCCTTCCTCTAATCCAAGCCCTCCATTCCCTCCATCTAATCCCCACCATCCACCCTTACCCTAGTTAGCTAACATAACCTTGGTCACCATGTTACCTTGGTTAGAAACCCATCATCAATCTTAACCCTTCCTTTCCAAACTTCTCCCCAAGAACTAATATAACACCTTATCTTTAAACACTATTTCTTATGTATTGGACCTTACTTAAGTCCATTTGATCATGTTTAGTGTAACACCTTAATCTTTGGCCCATTTTCCCATGTCTTAGACCAATATAGAAGCTTGAATCAAAATGAATTAAAAACTGAATTTTCTTCTTTTTTTTTTGTGGTACTGCTCAATTGATATTTTTACTTTTTCCCAGCAAAATTTGAAAATTCATAACTAATTTTACAAAAGTCATATTGAGGTGATTTAAATCTCTAAAAATAGATAAAATGATTCTCTACATAGGAAAAATAGAAAACCAAGCAATTAATAAGCCAATTCATATAGTTTATTTATCCAAAAAGTACTATAAATTTGGAAATTTTCTGGAAATCCTGATTCAGACAATAACTTCGAAAAATTATAGTAATTCATACATAACTCCAAATTGAGTGATCTTTATGTTTATGGAAAGCTATTTCCGTCTATTTGTCAACCATGTAAAGAACTCATATGTTTCATCCTAAAATAACTAAACAATAATCACATTACTCAAAAGGGGTCAAATTAACCATTACTATCCATAAACTTTACAAAATAAGGTTTATACATCATCAACTTTGAAATACATTACACAAGAAGGGAACATGGTTGCAAGAAGGTACAGAAGTAACATGTTCCATATGATTTTACATAAAATTTTATAAAGTATAACCACCAAAACATTAGTAACTTATACACCAACTTCTCTTTCCTTGCCTTTGTCTTCTTGGGCAACCTTGTTATGACTTGGACCTAGAATAAGTTGATATTTGGAAGGGATGAGATTTATGGAATCTTAGTAGCAACTACCTTTAACAAAAGCATATTATCATATTATACAAAGAATTATCATAAAACAACATTTATTCATTTAAAATCATTTATACATATACATTTTATAGAAAATTTGGCAGTGTTTTCCCTTATATTTTGGACATCCTGGGGTCTTAAAACCCTTCAAATAACTCAACCACTAACGTCAAAAAATCACATAACAACTTTGCAACCAATAAGCAACTCATCAAAACATTGCAATTTAGATAACAATATCAAGCCATAAAAGGATACTAAATCATGTTTTAGATGATAAAACTAAGCTTTTCCCTAGATTAAATGTATGAAAACTTAACTTTCCTTCGCTAGGCAACCATGGCCAAAATTTTTGAGGTGAGAAAGGAGAGAAAATACTTCATGAAAGCATCCTAAAATATCCAAGAATATACGCTAGTAATCATAAAAGCTTACCTTGACCACTATGCCGTAAACCTTTTCTTCTTGCTCTTCCTTTCCTCTTTGAAATTTTCGCATTCTCTCTCTCTCTCTAAGGGCTGTTGGTTCATGCCTAAATGAAGAAGAGAGTGTGGTCTTATGCTTTTGACCCAAGCACTTGAGGAGAGATGTGAAAGAGATAAATAGTAACTTAAGTTTAATTAACTATTTTGGTTAACTTTATTAAAGTAATTTAGCAATTTTATTTTATGTCCCAAGCTACATATAACATGCCACTTTAAAGGATTTTTGGCCAAAAATTTCTTCATAAGTTTTAATGAACAAAAATATCTTTTACCGATTAATTTTATCTATACTGATTAATTATTTTTGTCATAATTGTCATTAAATTGATACAGGATTATCCAAAAATTAATTTTAGGTTAAAATCATTTTCTTATACAAAAAATATATTTGAGTAGGATCTATTCACTATTCTTGACATTACCCTACTTTTTTGCAGTATAAAATCACATTTATTTAGTTAAATTTTAACTTTAGAACTTTAACACCCAATATAAAATTATATTGATCTAACTAACTTCTAAATAGTATTCCATTGGGCTTAGCTCATCAAGAGCTTCATTTTAATTATATTTTTTTATAATTACAAAAATACCCTCACTTAGATGGTGTATAATTTTTAAAACTTTCGGGTCCCTTCTTGTAATTTTACCCAAGGACTAAAGAATAGACTTCTCCCTCTCAAGGACTATTTTGCAAAGAATTCTTATTTCTTAGGGATAAAATACAATCTTCTCATACATTTAATCTAGGGAAAAATGTCTTTTTTCTTTCTACTATGAAAAATGTCTTTTTTCCCTTTTATATTTGCATTGTTATATGTCGAACATTTTTATATCCCTTTGCATTTTGTGCTAAACTACATATCATTAATTCTGTAATTAATTCCTACAAGAAATCTTCTGGCTTAATTCCAGTTAAAGGCTAAATACCTGAAATTATCATTATGTCCCTTTTTATTATTTATATTAATCTATCTTTCCTTTACATATCTTATAATATCTAGAAAAATTAAGGATATTACATTTAGAAGTTTGAATCACATGAGAGGACAAAACAAAAAAAATTAAAATTTTGAGTTACTATTCATTTGGTTGCCCCCATTTTCTAGATTGAATTTTGAAAAATCATAAATAACTCTAGAAGAATCATATGAAGGTGATTCAAGTCTCTAAAAATAGTTTAAAACATTATTTACATAAAAAAATATGAAACAATATCCTTAACGTGCCAATTTATACAGTATTTAGCACAAAAATTATTGTTTATATAGTCATTTATATCTTCCCAAAAATTTGGCCTTAATTTTAAAAATTTATTTCTCATTCTATTATGAGCCAAATCGTGCGTACTTTATATTATTGAAAAGATCTATGTGTCTACTTTTCAGTCATATTTTCCTTGTATATTTATTCAACCTAACCAGGGCACAACATCATTTTGAATTGGTAACAGTCTGAACATATCCTTTACTGGAATAGTTTTAGGAAATCATGCATAACTCTTATTATATAGCTCCAATTTTATCCAAACCAATGACGGTTAAACTTAAGCATATATGTTTCCATACATACCAACCACTAAATTTTTGAAACTCTATATGATTCTATATTACCTTTTAAATTAAGCCATACTTACAATAAGAATCGTAGTTTTCCTCAACACTATCTAGTTTTGACCTTATTTTAAAAAATCCATAATTAATTATACACTTAACCATTTGAGGTGTTCTATATATCCTTAGAAAGCTTATTCTCTCTACTTTTAGATATATAACACTTACATGGAATGCTCTATATATGAAATAGAGTACCCTTGTTTCTTTCATGGCTAGTCATCTTGGACAATTTTAAGTATCTCTTAGCAAAACTAATTGTACGTGCTTACAACATCATCCAAACTCATTCAATATTCATTCCATTCATCATAAAGGGTTCCATGAATTGTAACCATACTAAGTTATTGATTTAAATCATAATGCATGAATTTATACAAAATCTAATAAGAGACCCGCTTGGAACCTATCTAACAAATCTTCTAAAACTTGGAAGTAATATAGATCATGCTAGAATCAAGAATGATGCAACAAGATAGCAAACAAAATACAAGAAAGAAGAAGATTAGAATAGAAAAGAAACACAACATGCTAGACAAAATTGCGAAGATAAAGAACAAAGGATAGATGTATTGGTCAAAGTAAGATCCTAAGAGAACCTGTCTCTTAGAACCTTAGCCACAGGACGCCAAAAAGGGGAACCACTTCCTTTGATAAGTCAAAGAGTTTCTCAAGCACACAAGGCAACAAAAGAAGCCTTATAAAAGAAGAACATAAGTTCTGTAAAATTCATTATCATTCATCATGCTGAAAAGGTTCACAACATATGGCCTTAAATAGACAATGGAAAAACTAACCTAATGAGCCTAGAAAACCTAATTATTTTAGACTCAAATAATCCTAATGGGATTAAGGATCTTTGGGCTCAAGTAATACTCTTAATGGACGTAAGAAACTAATAAAATAAAATTCTAAAAATAAATCATGAAAATTCAAAGAAAATAACAAAAATAATGCCTAAGCCCTTATAAATATGCCAACACATTAATGAAATCGTATGTTTGGTACATAATATATTTATTTACAAGGTGAGCTATCAAAAAGACTACTAATTAGCTAATTGGGGTTTATTAATCACTTAAGTTTAGCCCATAATTAATAAAAATGAAATTAAAATAAATTAAGTCCACTAATACCTAAGGCACATGCTCTTTTAGTGAAACATATGATCTTTTAAGTAATATCCTCCAATGGGCTCCATGTTCTAATGACAGGATCTCCATTCAAAGATCGTCTGCTTTCCATACATTTCCACTAAAAAGTAACCTTTTTTACCTAATCAAAGGTAAGCACATTGTACTTTTTCTATTTCAAAGTAGTTGCAACATGCAAATGCAAGGTTAACTTTTTTTTTCCAATCCAAGTAAACATCAAGATCTTACCTACCATGAAATAGTGGGATCTTTGGTTTAATGTTGCTATAAATATCTGTGTGAGCAAGAACCTTTGGATTACGCTTTGCTTTAGTTTTAGAAGAAAACTCTAGGTGATCCAATTTTGCATTCACTTCCTTTATTTAATCATTGAAAGTTCTTAATAAGGTCTTAAGATCAAATTCTTCAACAGTTATATTTATAGTATGAAATGTTAGTATAAAATAAAGAGAAAAGAAATAGGGACCTCACACACTCTTCTCTTGTGTTTCCACTCAAAAAAATTTAGTAGCACTCGTGTTTCACGCAAAAGGATTGGCTTTTTCAACTATGTCAAACACTGCCTTTTACCACTCACTTGCTCCCTATAGTGTTCTTAATCAATTCCAACAAATCAAAAGGAAAAGTATGTACGATAAGTGGCAATCACAAAGTTAAAGTCCCAAAATTCAAATTCTCCAAGAATAAAAAAGGAACCAACAAACAACAAGAATAATGTGGACAAATAAGGATTTCAAGAGAGAAAAACAATTGCACCAAATGAGACACAGGAAAATGTGTAGCAAAGGATGAAATATAGGGAGATGAAATTAGGAAAGGTGATATGATATTATGGAAGAAAGGAAGCAACAAAAATCTGGATAGAAACAATATTATTTCATAAGAAAGACATAAAACAAAATTAGCAAAACCAAGAAGAGAGGGAAATAAAATCAAGGAAGAAAAAATGGGAAACTAATGATTTAGCACAAAGAGAATAGAAACTAGGAAACAAAGGAGGTACCAAAAATAGGAAAGTAGCAATTACAAATCAAGCTCTTGATGCTAACCACCCAAGTTGTTGAATTTAGGAAACCTAATGTGACTTGTATTGCAAGAACAATAAAATTAGACAACTATGCTCTATTTGCAAATCACTCAACCACAAAATAGGAAACACCAATCAAGGCAATCATTCCCAATTAGTCTAAGCTCAAATATGGAATTTTTAGCCACCAAACTTTGTTTTTTATTTTTTTTCCTTTTTTATTACTGTTATGCTCTCTCTCTCTCTCTCTCTCAGCAGTAAGTCTCCCCTTTCCTTTTTTTATTTCAGATTTTTTTCTTTTTTTTGTTTGTAACTTCTTTTCTTGTTAAAGCAGCCAATCACTACTCTCTCTTTTTTTAATTTTTCACAAATTTTTTTTTTGCTTTCTAAATATTCTAGAAAAACAAAACTAAATAATGCACAATCACTTAAATAGCATAAATGATTTCAATTATTTTAAATGTGGACAGAAACACCATAAATCACAAAATGGGAGAAGGAACTATGGATAGCAAGACAAGAAGATGATTGTAATGCCACTTACGACGGAGGAAACAAAAAACAAGCACAACAATAATTTTGGGCAGCAAAGAAGATAAATGATTTTGAAGAAGAAATAAAAGGAAAGCATACACCTTTGAGACTAGCAACCAAAGTTCTGGTACCAAATAATGAGAGACCCGCTTGGAAGCTATCCAACGAATCTTCTACAACTTGGAAGTAATATGGATCATCCTAGAATCAAGAACAACGCAACAAGATAGCAAACAAAATACAAGAAGAATATTAGAATAGAAAAGAAACACAACATGTTAGACAAAATTGAGACAAGAAAGAATAAAGGGTAGATGTATTGGTCAAAATAAGATCCTAAGAGAACTTGTCTCTTAGAACCTTAGCCACAGGACATCACAAAGGGGAACCACTCCCTTTAATAAGTCAAAAAGTTTCTCAAGCACACAAGGGAACGAGAGAAGCTTCACAAAAGAAGAACATAAGTTCTATAAAATTCATTCTCATTCATCATACTGAAAAACGTTCACAACATATGGCCTTAAATAGACAATGGAAAAACTAACCTCACAAGCCTAGAAAACCTAATTATTTTGGGCTCAAGTAATCCTAATGGGACTAGGAGTCTTTGGGCTTAAGTAACACTCTTAATGGACCTAAGAAACTAATAAAATAAAATTCTAAAAATAAATCACGAAAATTCAAAGAAAAAAATAAAAATAATATTTAAGCCCTTATAAACATGCCAACACATTAATGAAATCACATGTTTGGCACATGATATATTTATTTACAAGGTGAGTTATCAAAAAGACTACTAATTAGCCAATTGGGCTTTATTAATCACTTAAGTTTAGCCCATAATTAATAAAAATGATATTAAAATAAATTAAGCTCACTAATGCCTAAGTCACATGCTCTTTTAGTGAAACATATGATCTTTTAAGTAATATCCTCCAATGGGCTTCTCTTGAGCTTAAATCTGAAACTTGTATTTAGGAGATGATGATCACACTTACAAGCTCCTTTTGGGCTCCAACTTTAATCAAGTGAATAGGCTCTAATCCATAGAGCTCTTGGATTACTTTAATGCTTTGGTTCTTTGCAACAGATATTTATCGCTCCAAGCTTGGGCTTTATGTTCAGCAGTTTGATTAAGTCTTCCAAGTTCTCCATGCTCCTTTCCAAACTCTTGCAAGCCATGTCTAACCCTTATTCTATCAAAATCACATAATGTAATGTCATAATTTTCTCAAACAAGTTCTGCATCTTTATCTTCTTCATTCCTTTTGCTCTTTCCTAGGACTCTTCCATGACCTTACCCTAACATGGTTAGTATTTGGAAATGTGAGATTATGGAATCTCAGTAGAAAGTCACATTTCATGCAAATACATCATCATACATGCTTGAAATCATAATTCATAACATTTCTAATCATTTAAACACATAATGAATGATAATGTCAATAAAAATTTTGGCAAAATTTTCCTTTAGAAAATAGACATCCTGGGGTTAAAACTCTTTCATAAAGTAGCCAAACTAGTCTATAACATCATAATAACAATATGGCCATGATATTATAACATGGAAACAATATATAACAACATAAAGCAAGAAAGTGAACTTTGCCACCCTGGACACTTTCCTTTGTTTTCAAACTTGATTCCAATGCTTCCACTAGCTTTCTTGGCTTCTCCAAGTCCTAATACGTCACCAAACAATAGTTTAAGCTACTGATTTCATGACTTATTTTATAAAGTCTCTATTAAACCCTAAAAATCAACATAGTTTATCTTGAATTCTATCTTTAAACTAACACTTGTTCTTAAGGTTTTCCAATATGAGGAATCCATTTTTCACATCAAATCCATAAAAATCTAATTCCCTCATGGACTTTCATAGTGGTCAAAAATAGGGCATGAGGAGGAAGAAGTGATTTTTCACATACTTTCTTCAAAACATACTAAAACTTGCCTTTCTTTCATTTTTCTCATGCTTTCCCTTAATTTTCATAGATGAAAACACTTCTTCCCTCATACTTAGCTTAGACCAAAATCTAAACTTAGAGAGAAGAGAAGAAGAACTGATCCCAACCATCTCAAACCACTACAAACTTGAGGTAGGAATTACTAGAAGTAAGTGGCAGAAAGCCGACCTTCGAAAGCTTGACCTTTTTCTTCTCTTTTCTTCTCCTTCTTCTTCACACCTTCCACTCTTCTTTCTTAGTGTTTCAGCTACTCCTTTTCTCTTTTATGCAGCATACTACACTGGTCAAGGAGGAAAGAGATCTAATAGGGAGCTTAACTCACTTAATTCATGGTTAAGTTAATCTTTAACCTTGGTTGATAAAAATCCATGCCTTCATCAAGAAGTTTACCAAAAAAAATAATAAAATTCTCTTTCCCATATGTGCTGCATATTGGGACTCCAGTTTTAGGAGATATTGTCTAAAATATTGCATATTTTTCCTAATCCAGACATAGCCTATGTTGGTTACTTTATGCCTAGATCGATAAAGTTATTTTAGCAGTATATTGTTACTTCATGGATACAAGATTAAACTATGTTGGGATCTGTGTTTACTTTAATATCTTATCCCAAAAAAATCTGTATTTACTTTAATATCTTCTTTTTCTACACTAGTGGGCCCACGGTACTTTTGCTTTTACAATATAATTTTTACAATATTCTACAGTTTATTTTCTTTCAAGCTAATTCCTTTAGACCCAATATACTGTTCCATCAGGATCAGTATGTTTTAAGCTTTAGTCTAACTATATTATTGCATATTTGCAAAAATACGCCTAGAGGGACTACATTGCAAATTTTTTTCAAGGACTAAATTGCAAATAATTTTTCTTCTAGGGACTAAACTGCAATTGCACACTTGACATACCTCTAGCCTAAAAAATGATCTTTTTACCTTTTTTCTCATCTAGATCATGGATTTCAAGCTATTTATTATATTTTCATACTACAACATCACATTTTCATACACTTAGAGATGTTTAATAATTTAGGGATGTTACAACTAATCCCCACCATTAATCTTTTTCATCACCCAAAACCCTAGTTTGAAAGTCACAAAACCTAGCCTCCACTCCATTCACGTCACACTCTTTCTCCGCTCTCTTCTCTTCTCTTTCATTTTTTCTACCTTTTCCATCATTTCCTTTCACCTAAACCCATGCCTATAGCTTGCCTATTCCCACTTTTTCTACCATATTTTCACCATTAAATCATCATCTACCCCTTATTTCCTCACACTGTCTTGATGGACGAAATCTTCTTTAAGGTTTTCGAAGGAGAGAATAGCTTGATGGAGGAGTAAAGCTTTTCAAGTGTTGGGATTGGGGGAGTTCTTCTATGCTTAATTTCTTGTCTAATCCTTTGTCTATTTTCAATTCTATGGTTAGGTTGATATTAGATTTAGGATTCGATTGGATATTGTTGACTTCGATTGTGATTTTGTATTAAGAATCTACTCTATGTTTAAGTTGATTGTTAGTATGGAATTGTAAATGATGTTGGCAATGACCATTGGATTTAATTGTACTATGTTTTTTATGGTTATTAAGCATGGAATTTGGTGTTGATTGATTGGTTATGGTGCTGTAATTTTCTGTTATAAAGTCCTAAGCATGCTTGGTTAGATTATGTTATGTGGTCTTGCAAGATTTGGCTTACAATGTGTACTAATTGTAAGATTTGGTTAACTAATTACCTAATTGGTCACTAGGTAATTAGAAACCTAAAATTGTAGCAACTTAATTCATATAATTAGTTCCCTAATTAATGTTGAGTACTATATTAAGATAAAGTATTTCAAAAAGCTAAAATATTTTCAATGTAAAGTGAGCTTTGAGCACTATAAGAGTTTTTAATTACACTTATAATATGTTTTTAAATTTTGTTTCATTGAGTTTTTCCGCTGGTGACTTAATTAATATTTTTTTTAACTTAGCTTCGTGTTTGTAACCTCCTCCTCCACTAATGCCAACCTTTTAATCATAAAACCACCAATTTTTGCTTATCAAGTCTTCAACATTTTACTCATTTAATTACCAATATTAATGCTCTAACTTTCAAATTTCTCACCACTATATATTTGTGTGTGAACTCTCTTTTTGTCACACACTAAGGAAAAGTTTAGCCTCACTTATATTTTCTTTCTATATGTGGGTCACATATTTTATATTCCTATATTTCTTGTTTTTCTTTCTATATATGGGTCACATATTTTATATTCCTATAGTTTTTGTGTCCTTGAGTTAATCTTCGGAAGGATTTGTTTAATCCCGAGGGACATCCGTGCATGTGAAATAGTCCTTAGGGACAGTTTCATTTTGACACAACTCAAAACATCTATCTCTATTCTGCCTACAATTAATGTTTCTGATGGTCTTAAGCAAGTAATCTTGCAATTGGAATAGTATAGGGGTCCGAGTCAAGTCATTTGCATGGTACTTACATCATGGGGTTCGAGGTGACTAAAACTAGTTAGATACATTAATTAACTAATCTCCCTATTTTGTTGACCAAAGAAAACCATTCTCCCTATTCCTAATCAATATTAAGTGAGATAGGAAAGTCTAATTCTCTAGTGAAACTCCATGGTTACCATTCTTCCATCATGGTTGTTAGGTGTCTCATTCTCATTTGCTAGTTTTTGTCTTATCTTGCATTTTGGTTTTTAAATTCCTTGTATTTTAATTCATCAAACCCCCTCCTCCCGCCCCAAAAAAATTGAAACTTAATTCAATCTTTAGTCACCTAATTAGTCATTTTTAACCTAATTGCATCATCACTCCTCAGATTCGACCTAAGTTGAGATTGAAACCTAGTTTAATTTGATATCCCTATGGAATGGGTCATCAATGTTACACTCCTTACATGCATTAACCAATTTTATTAAAGGATCTTAACAAAACTTACATTGTGTTGTAACCTAGGTGTTGGAATCCTTGCAACTTCAAGGATTATTGACATATTAGTCCATGTTCACAAGCAACAAGTTCAAGAATTATTGACCTAATTGTCGATGTTGTTACACTCCTTCCATCATCTATAAGATCTTACTGAAATGTTAATTTACCATTCAAAGGCAATGATGCAGCAAATAATATCACCTCATCAAAATGCATTCTTGATGATAAGATTGATTTTTTATAATATTTTACTAGCAGCAAAATGTATGAGGAAGATTCATAGAATGAAGAATTCCAAATTTAGATGGTGTGCCTTTAAGCTCAACACAGAAAAAGTGTACGATAAAGTTTTGTGGGAACTTTTACAATAGGATATGTAATGAATCAAGTTGAGAATACCAGCTAACCTGACTCGAATGAGTTAGCTCTCATCACAAGCCAGGCCTCTTTTCCATGGATGGGCCACTTTTTCTAAGGCCCAAGCCTTCCTTTATGGGCTAACTTTTTTTTTAACTCATATTTTTCTCTAATCCACATTTTTAGTGACAAGGAGTTTTTAGATTTAGTATTGCCAAATTTTATTTATTTATTTTTACTATTTTGCTTTCCAACTTTAATCATGAGAGAATTCAGAATTGCTACCAAAAATTTCTACGCCATAGTTGAAATTCAAACAAATCTAATCATCATCATCATCATCAATTCTCAAGTTGCAACAAGAAAAAGTCTTCATCACTTAAATTTTTATAGGGCTAAGAGTCCAAAGATACAATTATATAAAGGTTAAACATAAAAAAATTTTAAAAAAAATGATATTGCAAGTTAAACCTAAAAAAGCAAAAAGGGCTAGCCTGTTTTTATAGGGCCAGCTTGTCAAGAGCTAGGCCTTAAAAAGGTCAAGCCACTAGGCCCTTTTTTTATTAGGATCTATCACTAACCAAAATTTATACTTTTGTGCTTCTAGGCAAAAGCAAATATATGTATGTACACTATATTACCTAGCAGGATTTGAACATAGAAAATGCTCTACAAAAATTGAAGATACCTTTAGAATGGGAAAAAAGTTCATAGAGGAACATAATGAAACCGTTAAGCAGAATGGATGCAAGAGTAAGAAAGATCGGTACTATTATAATTGAAGGAAGTAGTATCCTTATACTGATCATGAAAGTAAAATAAATACCAAAAGGGCTAAAGTTAAGCATATTGAGAGTTTGATAAGGGCCTTATGAATATCATTTAAGTATTGTACCTAAGTTCTCCTAATTTCCATCAAGCTTAAGGGATGAAGGCTTGGACCATAGCATTAATAAGCTCGAAAGGATTAGGCTTTGTACTATTATCATTCTTAAACCCAAAGAAAAGAAAAACTATAAGTAAGATGAAAATTGAGATTAGACATTTTGGAATAAGAATATTCAATTATCCAAAGGTCATAGAGATATATGACTCAGAAGAGAAGCTCAATATTAGTACTAGTGTATCAAAATCCATACGCACTCCTTAGTTAAGTGTGCCTTGATGAGAGTAATATTATAACGGGTGACCTACTAGGAAGTTCAATATGACAATGACCTTGTACTAAAGGATAATATATTAGATTTTTTCATGATTTATTGGGCTTTAGTTAAGATTTATCAGGCTTTTATATCCCTAAAATTCTATTTTATGCCTTGAAGATTACAATAAATCATTATCTATGATTTGTGAATAAAAAATGCATAAAATATGAATAAAGAGAATTTTTGGATAGTTATAGGATTAATAAGAATTTATGATATTGGAATTGATCTCCTAGATTATTATTTGGCCTCAGAAATATTTATTGAATTTTATGATAAGTTATTGTGCCAAAGAATCATGTTGGAATGAAGAATCATTTGTTGAAGTTATTTGCCCATAAATGGGCTAGTATGTTGTTGGATCATAATAATTGGGCCTTAGTATCCTCATGTAGAAAAGCCCAAAAGAGAAGGAAGTCTTTATATTGGGCCAGGCTAAAAGGAAAAGTCCAAAAAGAAATCTTGAAAGTAAGCTAAGCCCAATAAAAGGAGTAATGAGAATTGGGCCTCTCCTAAAAAAATTGCCAAGCCCATGAAGTAGGCCCAAATACACGATAACCTCTTCTTGGTAGGTTAATACCAAGAAAGCCAAGCCAAAGAGGAAGTAAGGAGGAGAGGATTAGGTGTTTGGTGAAAATTATGTCAAGTAGCCCCACTAGAACTCATGAATGCAAAGAAGGGCAAAGAATTTTTCCAAGTCTTTCCATTAGATGTTAAGAATGAAATCAATGGAGGAGATTAAGCCAAGTTACACCATTAGATGCAAAGAAAGCATACTTGATAGAGAATGAGCCACATCTCACCCTCAAGGTTTAAGAAGGTGGGTAGTAAATTGGAGGGCTAAGATTGATCCATGTGGCACCATTAGAGACTATTGGGTACAAGAAAGAATGCATATAAATAGAGAGCTCTTTTTCCCCTCCATCCACACCATCAAAGTGGCACCAAACTAACTAGAGAGGAGAAAGAGAGAGAAGGCCTAAGGTTCTGGAAGAAGGAAGGCTAGGCAAGAAGTAGGATAACACCAAGGTAACAACCTGTTCTTATTCTTACATTTTGTTACGATTCAATTAGTTGGTTTGATTTGATGAATGTATTGCCATGTCATAAGAAACATGTTTAAGTTGTAGAAAGATGTTTGTCTAAACCAATGGAATGGATTTGTTATGAACATGCATGAATATAGTTTGAATATTGATGAACATGTAATTTTACAACATGTTTTTATCGTCAAAAGTGATAGCAATACCATGATATATTGTTAGTACGTTATTATGTCAATTACTTGAATTATATAATGCTTGAATGAATGAAGTTGACTTAGATTTTTCCAAATCTCATCCCCAAGATCCTAACCATGTCTAGGTCTAAGCAACATGAAAGAGAGAGGCAAAGAAGTGGAAGCATGGAAGACTTTAATGATGAAATATTGTTATTTTGTTAGTTATTTTATATATATGGAAATTGTAAATGTAAGCTATGACATATTGTACATTATGTTTGACATGGTTTAATAAACGAGATATGTTATTGGATGATTAGTGAAGCTTTTTTTATGGGCATTTGCGAAGTTTTTTTAAGCTATATTATATGTACATTTATCCATGTGAACCTTAGGAAGGTATAAATGATCATGCTAGAATTCCTAAGGAAAAGTATATGATAAAGTAATGAAAAGAAGGTAAATCAGATAGTATCTTATGACATTGATTATAAGACTCAATAAGCTTATTAATAATACCTAAGTTACCTCAATTGTCTAAGTATAAAAGAAAGTACAGTGTTACAAAATAAGGGAACTAAAATCTGGAAATTTTAGTAACTAAATGAATAGTAATTTTTTGTGAATAAATTGTATCGATTGGCACAATGAAATTCTAAATAAATATATTTCCCATGTAAAGAATTTCAAGAGCATCAAGTAAAAATTTGAATGGACCTAATGCGATTTTTCTAGAAGGGGATGATCAGAATTTTTAGGAACTAGTATAAACTGGTTAAGAATTGGTGAAATAGGGTTTAAACTGGTGGAACCAGTCTAGAACTAGCTTAAACCGGTCCAATTTTCAAAATTTTTTTATTTTTTTTAAATTTCTTAGCTTCTGAGATAAAATAACATCACTTTTAATGCAAAATATTTTTTTATATTATAATATTATATAAGTATTATTATGATATAATTATTGAAAATGATAAATTTACTTAACAGATAATATAATAATGGATTACTAGTTAATTATTGTGAACTCAAAATATAATTATGGTTGAATATTAACTTATTTAGAATTAAATATTGAATTATGAAACTTTTTAATAATTTTTTTGTCCATGATATATTGATAATTCAATTTTAAGTCACAAAATTTGTTTAAACTTATATTATTTGTTTAAAATATATTATTTTAATCATAGTATGAAAACCTGGATCAAATCGGCCAATTCGACCGGGAATAGGTGCCTAATTCACTCCAATCACAGATAAAGATCGGGACTTTTTAGAACCAGTTGAATCGGTTAAAAACCGATTTGAACTTATCTATCCTTTTTTTAAAAAAAATTTAAATACTTTTTTTTTGTTTTTAAGATAAAATAACATTATTTTTAGTAATAAGTATTATAATTTTTTTGATAAATTTTTTTCTATATTATAACATTATATAAGTATTATTATGATACTTAATTATTAATAATGATAAATTTACTTAACAAATATATGAAAATAGAATATTAATTAATTATTTAGAATTCAAAATATAATTACAGATGAATATTAAATTGTTTAGATTTTAATATTAGGTTCTAAAGCTTATAAATAATATTTTTAATTTTCTATATGATATATAAAATTAAAAAATTATTAAATTTATTTTTCATCCTATATTGAATGTTAATTTTATAATTATAGATAAATATTTTTTATATTTTTCATCTAATTATTTAAAATATATCAATTTATTTACAATCGGTTCGACCCGATCTAACCATTGAATCTTGAACCGTTACCTTATCCGATTTAATAGTCGGTCTAATTTTTAATACATTAATTTCAATAACTATCGATCCAACTTTAGTTAGATCACAGTTGAATCATTAAATCTTAAATCAATGTTTGATCTAACTTAATATCTGGTCCGAGTATGAAAATATTAGTTTCAATTACATATCTAAACACAGACACACATACATACACGTGTGTAGATGAGACATTATTCTCTGCAATAGCACCCATGCTCACTGATGAAACAAATATTAGCCTGGTCCATTTTATTTTAGGGAAACAAATCAACTTTAGGCTGTGATTGGTACAAGGGATGGGAGAGTGTTAGCAAGGCTGACTTCCCAAGAGGGGGGGTGAATTTGGAAGATTGAAAGTTTTCTGCACAAAGTGAAATGGGTGAAGATAATACAGTGTGATGAAAGCAATGTACAAAGCAGAGCAATCTGAAAAGTAAAGATAGGAAGTAGAAGACTCAGTAATTTATCCTGGTTCAGTCTATCCACTTGACCTACGTCCAGTCCTCAAGGCAACTCTTGAGATTTTTCCACTATACAGCAAGAATTCAACGGGCTTCTTGCTAATGCCACAGTACATGAGTATGCTCTGTTTCTGGAGCTATCTCAAACACTCTAAGCACTTTCACAATGTGCTTCCCAATCCCCTTGTGATTTCCCCTCACAAGTAAAACTATCTTCCAGATGAAGAGTAGAAGATTTACAATGATATAACTCTCTTGAATAGAGTAGATATGAAGATTAAAGTACAGATATTGAAGTTGAGAGGGTAAACGCTTTTGAGAAAAAGATTCAGCAGAAATTCGGTATATTCAAGTTTGATTTGTTACCCACAACTTCAAATGTTGATGTATTTATAGATTTAGGTCTCAAATGTCCGTTAGAGACTTAATCTATCCGTTAGAAAAGTTATCCAACGGTTACTCTGAAAAACTATCCGTTAACCAACCGCATTTAATGCTTCTGACATACTGAAATTTGAATTTCGGTTGGTCAACAGACGAATTTCGAAGGAACCGAAGGTTAAAGCTTTCAACGTTACAGCACGAAGTTCGTCTGTTCATGAAGTGAAATTCGAATTTTGAAACTTACAAAACATTTTCACAATGTGACATACGAATTTTCAAGAAGAAAGTTTTTCGGTTAAGTGTGAACAGTGTTTTCAATTTTCTACAGTGCCTTCGAAATTCGAATTTTGGAGGCCCAAAATTCGTCTGTTCCCAGTACGTGAAAAGGAGGCATAGTAGTTCACTTTCTTCGAAATTCAAATGTTGAAGAGTGAAGTTCGTCTGTCAGAGAGCAGTTTTGAAACTTAAATCATTCTTGATCTCAGATAAACTTTAACATTGTTTCAGACGAATTTCTTCTATTTTCTCAAGTTTTGTTTTATCTGAAATTCGAATTTTGAAGATCCAAAGTTCGTCTGTTTCAAGAAAACTTCTTTTAGACTTGGATGAAAATTCGAATGTTGAGAAGTCAAAATTCGTCTGTCAGAGAGCATTTATCAAACTCAATTTCTTTTGATTTCAGATGCATTTTATCATAGTTTCAGACGAATTTCTTTGGTTTTCACAAACTTCATTTTACTTGAAATTCGAATTTTGAAAGTGTGAAGTTCGTCTGTTACCAAAGAGACTTCTTTCAGATTTGTATGAAAATTCGAATTTTGAAAAACCAAAATTCGTCTGACAGAGAGCCATCTCTTCAGACTTATTCAGTTTTAGCTCGAAATTCGAATTTCCCAAAGCAAAGTTCAAATTTCCAACTTGACAGTTAAGTTTAAACTTTCAAACTTCGTCTGTTTGTGGGTGTTTTTCAAATAAGTCAAGATTTAACACAAAATCAAGGTTTGAAAACATCTTTTCTTCTAATCAAAATCTTTTACCCAATCATAACTAAAACTAAGAATCCTACAAAAGATCTAACAGCAAATTCTCGGAAATCTTCACTCAAAACAACTTTGATTTCCTTTGATATCTTCAATCCGAGCTCTTGAGTGTTGCTTTAGAATCACCAAAACTCTTGATTCAACAGAGAGGAAGGGAGGGGAGAGATTGTAGTAGAGGGGAGGGGAGAGGAGGGGAGATGAGATATGGAGAGAAGAGAAGGGAAAGAAAGGGAACGAGATTAAGGTGTGGGGAGAAATTTTAATAATTTGTTATTTGGTTCAGGAGGGGAAGGAATGGGAGGGAAGTTAATAATAATTTGATCATTTTATCCTTGAAATTAAAGAAGTTTTCTATCATTTTTATGAGTATAAAAAATTTCAATATTGAGTATAAAATTATTATTTAATATTTTATACTCATACTCCATAATTTTATACTCAATACTAAAGTTTTTTATACTCACTTTTTAAAACATGAGACTTGAGTATAATATTTTTTGGTATTAGGACATTAAAGTAAATATTTTCATATTTTTGAAATTTTTTAACAATTTTTTATTTGAAAAAAGAGTCAAGGTAAAAAAAAATTGTCCTTTCTGTGTCTCCCCAATTTTAGAGAAAACATTTTGAGAGGGACGGGATGGGACGGAAGGGGACCTTTCAAATTATCTATCTAAATAGGGGAGGGGAGTTTAAAGATTTTATGGAGGGAGTCCCTCCACTCCCATACCCCCTATCAAATTGGAGGTTAAAAACTCTATTTTAGTTTTTAGAGTTTTTAGCCAATATGTTACTTATGTTAATTTGTTTTTTCTTTAAAAAAATATATTTTATGGCATCCATTTAGTAGGACTATAAGTTACACAATTTTTTCTTCACATATTTTTTTATAAAAATATTTCATAAATCAAAAGAGATTTCAACATGTTTCTATTCAAACACAATACCGCATTATACAAAGTAGTACAAAAATATTCATATGTAATGATGGCCGAGGTTCATTGCTGGGCTGCAAATTTGTCATCCTTGATGTGACGCTTATGGCGTATGCCATTTGTGTGGTCCAACTTTGCTGGGTGCGCCTTTTCCATCATTTGCCAAAGCACCAAGTCAATTGACTTTTGTACCGTTCATCCATTTTTAAGTCATTTGCTTGAAGGGATGTGACGAATCAATTTAACGTACACATCAATTAATTCATGTTAAGCAAAAAGTTTGATTTTTTTTTTTTAACGAAATGAACTTACGGAATAAAAAATGGATGAACGTAATGAATTCATCAAATTCCACACAATGCAAGAAAACCCACCTAGCTATTCCTTAAAAAAATAATAATAAAATGATCGAAAATCAGTTGAGATATTAAATTGAAAAAAAACCAAAAAAAAAATTAAGAGAAGTTTACATCTTTTAAGAATTAAAACGTTAATTTAATGAATCTAATATGTATCACAGCTTGTTCAACCAATACTCCAACCACTTTATGCACTTTCTTCAATTTAATTATTGCTCACAGGAGAATTAAGTTACATAGGTGCCAAACCCATTTTTCTTTTCTTTCTATCTTTTTCTAAATCTCGCTATCAAACCAGTAAAATAGCTTTATCAACAACCTGTGGCTCTGTATTTATAGCGCAGTTAAATAAGAAAACAAATACCTAATTTCCCCATCTCAAGTGTCATGAAATTGATATTTTAGACAAAGCACAGTGATATGAAAACTACGGGATCTTGTCATTTACTATCTTTTAAGTCTCCTCGGAATTTCCAATGAAAATTGGTAATACATGGGTTATATAGGTGTCATTGTTTTAATTTACTATCATGTTGTTTGTCAATTAAGTCTAAAAAATAAAATTAAATCTAGCTAATTAGTATGCATATTACATTGGAAGACGAGAGTGGCTAGGTTGCTAATCGTATCTACCTTCTCTTTCTACTCAGTCTGTTATCTATATCAAGATCTTACACATAGAAGCTAGCTAGGGAAGAAAGAGACCAGATTGAATCTCCTACATTCATGCATTGAATGAGAGAAAAACATAGAATAATATTATGACTGAGTACGGAACTCACATCATATTTTTATACAAATTATCCATTTTCTCTTTATCTCTATTCGAAAGCATTATAAATACTTACTTTTATAAATGTAGAGAATTCAAGTGTGAAAGAAACGCTGGATAAGTCTTGAAAAAAAATTTGTGCTATAACTCAGCTCATCTCTCTCTCTCTCTCTCTCTATATATATATATATATCATAATGTTCTAACATTTTGTATTTTTATATTATAGAAGAATTTAATTTCGTTTTGTGAATATGGGAGATTTCTACTTGCAAGTCAAGAGAATAAGTACAATTGGGGGTGACTTCATAAATCAATGAAAGAAGATCGAAATTCCAGAAAATTTGAACAACTTGGTCACCTTTTTGGAGCAGAATGGAATGTGAAGGACGAGGCAGAAAATGAAGTATGAGAATTAATTTTCTGATTTTAGTCAAATGTGGAGAGACGTATAACTAAAGGGAACACAGATGGAAAGAAAATAAGGAGAGGCAATTATGAATTTCATAATGGAGAGTCCTAGTCGTTCCTAAAAAAGGGTGAACAATTTTTTTTAAAAAACTAGATGGTATTTAGTATTATTGACTAATCTATATTCATCAAATAGTTTTAAAAGTTAAAATTTGTTTTGAAGAATAAATTTATTGTTGTCATTTTTTTTTTGTGCGCACCAAGAGTATTCCCCAATCAATGACCAAAAATTAATCCTTCAAAATGTAGAAATTACTAAAGTTTTCTTAGATTTTTCTATTGATGTTCTAACATTAACACCAATATATGCTATTGTTGCGGTAGTAGATTTTTTTTTTAATTAGAACTATCTAATATTCAATAGTACCAATGCAACAGATTTTTTTAGAATTTTTTTCATTCACAATTCAAATCAACAATCTTATTTAAGAGATATTAAATCATTTCCACTTAATCTAACTACCATTAGTCTATTATATGTAACAATAGACTTGAGTAATCTTGATTTGATTTGAAGAGTCCAAATTTTATATATAATTTTTTATTATTTTCAATATTTTATAGCATGATACAAGATAAAATAATATTTTAAGTATGTACAGTGTGAATCAACGTTGTCATTTTTCAAAGTCAATATTAGTGTTTCTTAAAGTTGCCATTTATATTATTTATCTGAAGTTGAAATCCATAACACCTTGTAAAATTAAAATTTTGAGAGAAATAAGTATAAATTCTAAGCCACAAAAAACTTAGTATCTTTAAAATCAAATTCTTTGGGATAATTGTGATTTTATACGCACCCTTTGGTAAAATATTCTGTCAAACGATTGTGAAGTTTCAAATCGACGAAATCTGATAAAAGTTAAATGAAGAGTGGTCCAATGAATTGATGTTTATTCATTTCAATCTGAATATCAGTCCATGTTTGTACAAACGACAAATCGTTTTTGGCTTATTAATTAAAGCCACACAATTATGAATACTCCCTTTGATCTTGAATCTTGGACACTTGGGACTTCTTATAATCCAAATTATAAGTCACAGGTTTGAATGTTTGGTGCATTAAATTATTTTTTCACTAATACCTTTCATTATCCATGCTAAACAATCACAAGACAAACATATAATTGATAGAAGTTTGAAGTGGTTAGAAGCTTAACCATTATTACTGAAGGCATTTTTTAAAAAATATTTTTAATTTATGACATATTAAGAAGCCTAAATGTTTTTAACCATTTTTCTTAATATTGGTGGGATAGGTAATTTGATGGATTCAAAACCAGAAGTAGTGTAAGATGTGAAAGTCTTCAATCATTAACAAATCCATGATTTTCCCTAAGAATATGTATGTATGCATATAAACAGCTTTAATTATATATACTATGCTGTTTTTGTATTGATTGTACAACTTTTTTTACTATAGAAATCACGAATTTTCCTGATTTATATGGTTTAACAGAGATTATATATATATATAAAGCTTAGTTTAATAGAGACTGTTTGAATAACTTTTGAAGCTAGTTTTTGGACTTGGTTTCGTGTGTTTTTGTTGTTGAGAGTGTTGGGTGTCTGGGCTCCCTTTCTATTTGGAGAAAGGCTCAAATCTAAAAATCATTATGTGTCTCACTTATTTAAGTGGAGAGAGGTCATATTAGGGTATGAGAGTAAAATTATATTCAAGTCAAAATAGCCACCTTTGTGAGAGGAGGAGAGAAAAACATTATTTTCGTATATTTACATAGTAGTCACAGGAAAAATTTATTTGTAAATTTGTTAATCGTTGGATTGGGTTGAAACTTTGTCAATAGGTTCAAGACATTGGGTTCTTCATTTTTAATGGTTCGATCTTCATTTTGTAGTCTGGTGTGAGAGGTATTCACTTCGTACTAAATCTGTATTTTTTGGGATTTTTCATCTTCTTGATTCTTTATTGTAAGCTTTTTGCTTTGTTGTGGGAGGGTTGTTAGCACTGATTTGTGTACTTGATTGAGACTCTATTGTACTCCTATTTTGATCATAGTAGAGCTAATTTCATTAGTCGAGACGACCCATGGTTTTTACCCTTACCTTGAGAGGTTTTCCATGTTAAAAATCTTGGTGTCTCTTAATGTGTTTGAGGTGTTTATATTTTGGCATATATTTATTTAATTGCTCATCATAGATTCTTGCAAGTATGAGAGATTTATTTCCATTGCATATTTTGTAACACCCCTCATGACTTTGCTTTGGCATGGTGTGCAGGACCGGAGGAAAACAAGGTGAAGGAAGGTTCAAGTAGAGACTAAAAGAGCTCCACGTAGCGACAATAGCGTGTCCAGTGGCTCTTTCCTGCTAAAAATTGGTGGAGTCGTGGCGAGGTGTGCTGAGGCCACGACGAGAGTTGGGTTTCTGATTTAAATCAGAAACATTTCAGTCAGTCGAATGTGAAGGAAAGCAAGGAAACGGAGGGAGCGATGAGGAGCTCTACTAGGGTTTGGAGTTTTTGGCCATTGGGAGTGATTTTTTGGACCCTGGAAGCTTGGATTCAAGTTGGTAAGTGATTTCTACTCCCTTCTCTCCATTTTCTTCAGTTGGATTTGGGGTTTTTTGGTTATAAGTTGGGATTTTTGGTTTCGGCCGAAATCCACCAATTGAAATGGATGAAATGAGCTTAAGGAAGTGTGTTTTGGTATTCTTGTTGCTTGGATGTGAGTTTTGAAGGGTTTATGCATGATTTGAGCTTAACCCTAGGTTGTTTTCAGTTAGGGCTCTTGGAAATCCAAATTGTATGGGATTGTTTGGTGTTTGAATGGTCCCCATGAGTTTAATAATGCATGAAAAGGATGTTGGATCCTTGAGTTAGGCTAAAGTGGTTAAATTGTGATGTTTGGTTTAATGGTATACTATGTTAATTAAAGAATTGTGTTATTATGAAAGTTGTTTGGTTAATCGAGAGGGGTTCAAGCATGTTGGGTAATTTGAGAAGTTTATGGAATTCATGTGTGTGATATTGACAACCTAAGATAACCAGGTGTTTATTTTATGTGATTATATGTTAATATATATGTGTATATATATATGCATGTTCCTTTTCATACCACGATATTGATTTTGTATGTGTATGGTTTTTCTACATATCGTGGTATGCACAGCTAGTTGATGTATGATGATTGCATATGTTGTGATGTGTAGCATCCCCATACCATTGCATGCTAGCATGTCCATATAATGCTTGTGATGATAATGATATGTGTGTGTGTGTGTGTGTGTGTGTGTGTGTATGTGTGTGTGTAGAGGCATATTGGCATGACATTGGCATCATCACCATATGATTGCATAGTAAGAGATTGATGATGAGGTGATGATGATATGATATGAGATGATGATATGATAAAGATCCCTGTCACTAAATCCTCTCCATGGGAGAGCCAGGCGGCAAAGGACAATATGATATGATGAACTATCCTGTCACTAAATCCTCTCCTTATGAGAGCCAGGTAGCAGTGGATGTGGGGATGCACATTCCTTAAATCACCATTAATTCGTGATGGTCTGAGGGAAGGAGAGCCACGGTCTGAACTCTAGTGTAACCATTGGCTGAGTTGCATTAGGGTAAGGTGAGCTTGCTGATGTCCCGAAATCAGTCTTCACCGACTGTTGGAAGAGAATCATCTATTGAAATGTCTTGTGATGATGACAACTTGTGGTTCTAGCCGTGTATAAGGGAGAACATGCATACCATTCATTAGCATTGCATTTCATGACTGTATGGGTCAGTATATAAATATTGCATGTGGTTGTTCTCAGTTACTGAGACATTGTCTCACACCCTTCTCCCATGACTAACTTTCAGGTGACGGTTCTCGCACTAGTCCTGAGAAGCCGAGGGAGTAGCATCGGACATGGGAATACTAAGTCTATGTAGTATATATATGTTTTGGATATGTATCTTGTACCAAGTAGAATATAAGGTTTTGTAATGAATGGATGTCAATGTAAGGATGGTTATTGATGGATGTATGTATGGTTATGCATGTGATGCGTATGTTGTATTATGATGTTTATTTGGTTTTCGATGTTGGGAAGCCAGTATGGTGGTTTTGTGAGTCTAGAGTGGTTTTGGGCCTCGTTAGAGTGGTTTAGGGCCTGTAGCTCATTTTATCAAGTTGGGGTCCAAGGAGGAGTCAAATCTCAGAGGAAGGGTTCCTCTAGGATGAAATCTCTTTGGACAAGTTAGTTTGGGGGTTTTGGACCTGTATGAATGGTCTCTAAGTGACCATTTATCTTTGGTGGTAACTGGAGGTGGTTAGTGGTGAGTTTTGATCAATAAGTGGCCAAAATGGTGTCAGGGGTCAAGAATCTCCATACGGAATTGGATTGAGCTGAAAGTGGTGTCTATGGATAGATTGGGACTACGTTGACTTGTAGGAGTTGGAATCAAGTCAATCGGAGGTCAGAGCATAAAGTTATGTGCGTCAAAAATTCACCCCGGTGTTGAGTTTTTGCTGGTGTGGAAACTAGCATGGGGCACCGCAGCTCCAGTGTCCAGGCCGCAGCGCCAGTGGAGGCAGAAGCATATACAAAATAGAGGAGGCTGGAGCCATGGTAGTACTGTAGCAGTTGCAGCCCCAGCCCAGATTTTGGTGTTGTTGGGTTCATTTCCACTATTCTGAAGTTTTGGAAAATTGTTTTGAGATGTTTGGGTTGTGTTTAATTGGATTTTTTAAGTTTGTGGTCAAGTCAGGAGGTGTTTAGCAATAGGATGTTACATATTTGTTACTCTATTGCTGTTCCTATCAGAGTGGCATGAGAGCCTTGATTTTGAGGTTCTTTAACTTACTTGAATGATGGAGTTTAATACAAATAGGATGGTTTGTTTAAATGGTACTAATTATCAATTGTTGAAGGACAAGATGAATGATTTGCTATTTATGAAAAATATGCATCTTTCTGTGTTTGCTACTCAAAAGCTGGATTCCAACTTGATGAGGAGTGGGATTTTGAACATCAGCAAGTATGTGGTTTTATTTGGCAATATGTAGAATATAATGTATATAATCACATTGTTAATGAGACACATACAAGAACTTTATGGCAAAAGATTGAGTCTTTGTACACCTCTAAGTCAAGAAATAATAGATTATATCTGCTGAATTGTTTAATAAATTTGAGGTACAAGGAAGGGATCTCTATTTCAGATCACTTGAATAAATTTTAGGGTCTCATAGATCAACTGTCAGGAATAGGTATCAAATTTGATGATAAAGTTTTGAGACTATGGATTTTGAATACTTTATTTGAGTCTTGGGAGACATTTTAGGTTTCAATTATAAACTCAGCCTCTAATGGTTTTGTTTCCTTGCAAGCAGCAAAGAGTAGCACTTTTAATGAAGAAATGAGATGGGAGGCACATGATTCTTTATCTCATTCAGAGGTGCTTATCACTAAAAATAGGAGAAAAAGTCAGAAAATAGAATGAAAAGGTGGTAAAGAAAAGAGTAAGAGTAAGTCCAAGTTCAGATATAAGAATTTAGAGTGTAATTATTGTCATTAAAAGGGACACATTAGGAGCATCATTTTCTCTTCAAAAAAGAGAAGAAAGGCAAGAATGGTAAGCAAAAAGAGAAGGGTCAGGATGATGATAATCGTGTTACTACTACTACTAATGATGATCTTCTTATTCTTCATCATTATGAATCAGTTAACCTTGTATCAACTGAAAGCATGGGGATAAAAGATGATATTGATTGTCTTATTATTGCTAATAGTGAAGATCTTCTTATTCTTCATGAGTATGAATCAATTAATCTTGTTTCAGATAAGAGCATATGGGTAGTAGATAGTGGTGCTACACTACATGTTACTCCAATGAAGGAGTTTTTCACATCCTATACACCGAGTAATTTTGGAGTGTTAAAGATGGGTAATGATGGTAAGGCTAAGTTGATTGGCATTAGTAATGTTTGTCTATAAACCAATACGAGAATGAAGTTATGGCTTAAAAGAGTTAAACATGCTCTGAATATTTGCTTTAATTTGATCTCTATTTAGAAGCTTGATGATGATGGTTTTGATAACTATTTTGGTTATGGAAAGTGGAGGCTCACAAAAGGTAACTTGGTTGTGGTTAGAGAGGAAAAACTTTCTAAATTGTATTGGACAAAAGCTTTGGTTGCTTGAGACAGTGTGAATGCCATAGATATGGAGGTTTCAATTTGTGGCATAGAAAGCTTACTCATATCAATGAAAAAGTTCTCAATTGCTTAGCAAAAAAGGTTGTGCTTCCGGGATTGAATAGTGCTCAAATGGAGAAGTGTTCTCACTACATGGCTGGTAAGTAGACTAGAGTATTTTTCAAGAAACATCATCTGTCAAGGAAATCAGAGTTATAAGCAACAGGGTATTAAATGCATTCATACTAACAATAGTGGTGAGTATTGTGGACCCTTTGATGTTTTTTATAAGCAACAAGGTATTAGACATGAAAAGACTCTTTAGTTTAATGGTTTAACAAAGAGGATGAACTAGATATTGATTGAGAGAGTTAGATGTATGCTTTTTGAAGCAAAATTGTCTAAACATTTTTCGGGTGAGGCATTGTACATAGTGATGCATGTTATCAATCTTAGTCTTGCAGTTGTTTTGAATCGTGAGGTGCCAGACAAAGTTTGGTTTGGCAAGAATGTTAATTATGATCACTTTTGAGTCTTTGGTTGGAAGGCATTTGTGTATATTTCAAATGATGAAATATACAAGTTGGATGCAGAGACAAAATAGTGTATCTTTATTGGTTATGGTTAGGATGAATTTAGCTACAAGTTGTATGACCATGTTGAGAAAAAGCTTGTCAGAAGATGTCATATGAAGTTCATGGAAGACGAAACCATTGATGACATTGATAAGGTGGAGAAGACAACTCCCATAGAAGATTATAATCTATATGATGTTGATCAAATGTGATCACCTATCCACAATCTAGATGCTAATAATGGTAATATTCATCCGGGAGTACAACATAACTATTCCAATGATAGGCAGCTTGGTGATAAGTTTGATGTTTCAATGAATGATGTTGAAGAGCAACATGAGTCGCAAAATGAGACTCTAGCCGATACACCTGAACCACCTAATGTCCAACTCAGAAGGTCTAATGGACAAAGATAACCATCTAAAAGGTATCCTTCTGATGAGTATTTGACCTTGACTAATGGGGGAGAATCTAAGTGTTTTGAAAAGGCTATAGAGAGTAAAAAAAATAAAAGTGGCTGGATGCAATACAGGATGAAACGAAATCCTTATATGGCAATCACACATTTGATTTGGTGAAGTTGCGTAAAAGCAAAAAGGTCTTGGACAATAAGTGGATTTATAGGGTGAAGTATGAGAGTAATTCTACATCTCCTAGGTATAAAGTTATATTAGTGATAAAAGGTTTTAGCTAAAAAAAAGGTGTTGATTTTAATGAAATTTTCTCTCCTATGGTAATGATGTCATCCATTAAAATTGTGTTGAGTTTGGTTACTACTCTTAATTTAGAGGTTGATCAGATGGATGTGAAGACTACTTTTCTCCATGGTGATTTGAAGGAAGAGATTTATATGAAGCAACTTGATGGCCTTCATGTTATAGGCAAAGAAGATTATGTGTGTAGGCTGGGAAAGAGCCTATATGGTTTGAAGTAGGCTCCAAGGCAGTGGTATAAGAAGTTTGAGTCTGTTATGTGTGAGCATGGTTACAAGAAGACTACTTCTAATCACTGTATCTTTGTTAAAAAATTTTCTAGTGATGATTTTATTATTCTATTATTATATGTTGATGACATGCTTATTGTTGAAAAAATATTTCCAGGATTGATAGGTTGAAGTAGCAATTGGGTGAGTCATTTGCTATAAAAGATATGGGCTAAGAATCTTGTGTGACAAAAATGAAAAGATACTTTGGCTATCTCAGAAACACTAAATTGAAAAAGTGCTTCAAAGATTTCAAATGAAAGATGCTAAGGTGATAAGCACTCTTCTTGCTACTCATTTTAAATTGAGTTCTAAACAAAGTCATTCAAATGAAGCAGAAAGTTAGATATGGAGAGGGTTTCCTATGTATCTACAGTAGATAGTTTGATCTATGCAATGGCATGTACAAGGCTAGATATAGCGCATGCTATTGGAATAGTCAGTAGATTTTAATCAAATCCAAGTGGAGAGCATTGGAATGATGTGAAATGGATTCTAAGGTAACTTTGTAATGTTGGTATGAGACTTTCTTTTGAAGGTGATAAGTCTACCCCTTGAGGGGTATGCAGACTCAAATATGGCTGAAGATATTGATTCTAGAAAGTCCACTTTGGGCTATTTAATTAAATTTGTAGGAGAAGTTGTGGCTTGACAATCTAAGTCATAGAAATGTGTAGTTTTGCCTATAATAGAGGTAGAGTTCATTGCTATTACCAAAAACATGCAAGGAGTTGCTATGATTGAAGAAGCAGGAGCTTGGTTTTACTCAAGACAAATGTTTGCTATTTTGTGATAGTCAAAGTGTTATTCATCTTGGTAAGAATCCAACTTTCTATTCAAAGTCCAAATATATTGATGCGAGGTATCATTAGATACGTAATGTTTTAGATGCTAAGATGTTGGAGTTAGCAAAAATTCATACTAATGATAATGGTGCTGATATAATGATTAAGGCATTACCAAGATGAATGGATGAAGTTTGTTATGAGACCGCCACATTGGCGATCTTCTCCACATAGTCCTAAGGGGAAGATATGTTGGGTGTGGGCTCCCTTCCTATGTGAAAAAAGGATCAAACCTATAAGTTCATTATGTATCTCATTTATTTA
Organism: Adenanthera pavonina; assembly: GCA_026686845.1. NCBI lineage: Eukaryota > Viridiplantae > Streptophyta > Magnoliopsida > Fabales > Fabaceae > Adenanthera > Adenanthera pavonina. Next base: position 18,567,671 of record JAIVEN010000005.1, on the reverse strand, counting down.
AGTGGATAGGAATCATATTAAGGTATGAGAGTAAGGTTATATTCAAGTTAGAACAGCCACTTTTGAAAGAGGATAACAGAAAAACATTATTTTCCACATATTCACAGAGTAGTCACAGGAAAAATTCATTTCTTGATTTGTTAACTATTGGATCGGGTTGAAATTTTGTCAACAAGTTTAAGACATATGATTCTTCATTTTCAATATTCGTGGTTTGGTGTAAGAGCTATTCAATTCGTACTAAATTTGTCTTTTTGAGATTGTTCATCTTCTTAATTCTTCATTGTAAGATTTTTACTTTGATTATTGGAAGAGCTATTGACATTGATTTATATACTTGATTAAAACTCTATTGTACTCTTATATTGATTATAGTGGAGCTATTTTCATTAATATGGATAGCCCGTAGTTTTTACCCTTACCTTGAGTGGTTTTCCATGTTAAAAATCTTGGTATCTCTTGATGTGTTTATGATGTTTAAATTTTATCATATATTTATTTGATTGCTCCTTATAGATTTTTGCAAGTAGAAGAAATTTATTTCCTCTACATATTTGTTACTCTTTACTGTTCCTATCAGGGAAGGGGGAGTTGTTATTGTCTTATTCAAATCTTGGCTTTTTTTTTTGTAAAGGAGGCTATTTTTTGTTATATTATTAAGGAGATATAAAAATGTTTAAATAACAATTTGTTTGATTGGGATTAAATAGATGAAGACACGAACAAAATGACGAAATGGAAATATATGAATAGGTTCATTGCTGAGGAATACACACAAGAAAGCGCAGCTTCATTAATATAATAGTATAATAATAAACCAAACAAGTTTCGAAAAGCCATTTGAGGTCATTAGTTATATAATTGTGGCTGCATCTTTAGAACATAATCAAGGAATCACGACATGCATTCCAACATAATCAAATAATTAAAGCACTTACTGGTATGATATTGAATTGAGATATTGAGATGTGGTGCAACCCAAAAGGAAAGTTGTCTCTTGTCCACACATAAATATTGATGATTATCAAAATTGGATTGAATTTGTTGGTTCTTTTGTTTCTTCGGTCAACCGATTGAATTTGTTGGTTAAATTAAAAAATTAATTATAAAATTGATAAAAAAAATAATTCATTTGATATTGAATTGGTTAAGAATCAATATTTATTTTTGTTTGAAATTTTAAATTATGTGATAACGATTTCTAATAATCCATGAATTTTAATACACTTATTTTCACATGGACTTATATATTGGTAGATCAGAAATACTTCAAAAAAAAATTTATGTTTTTATAATATTTATGGTCATTTAAAAAGTTAAAGATATAGGGTAATATATATATATATTGTGGAAGAGACTCAATTCTAGCCTATATAAAGAATGTTCATTTGACTAGAATTAAGAAGTACTCCCTTCTATCCTTAATATAAAGGCCATTCTAGAAGATTTACACGGTCCTTAATATAAGGGCCTTTACAAAATTTAGTGAAATATTAATATGTTTTTTTTTTCACAAATGCCCTTGATATTTTTAACTATCTCTCTCTAAATATTAATGTGCAATAGAAATTCACTATTAAAAAACAACAATTTAGTGAGAGGTAAATCCCTCACTAAAAACCATTTTTCCTTCATTAAATTGAAAATAGCAAGGAATAAAGTTCATCACCAATTTGGTCATTATAAATAGCGTTGCTAAATTTAGTAAGTGATGAGCTGATTCCTTCACTAAATTAGCAAGAGAATTATTGAGAAATCTAATCCCTCTCTAAATTTAGTGAGGGATTTATTTCTCGCTAAACGACAAAAAATTCAATGTTGCCACATTATTACCATGTTAGGACCGCGCCATATCACGTATCACCCATGCCACATTATTGCCACACGTCATCACCGGGATTACGCCACGTTACTCACCACCCATGCCACATACATCACCGCCAGTGGTGTATCACATCATATAATCATTTCAAATATTCCTTCACCTAAATTTGAATTCATGACATTTTACTCTCAGTGCCTTTATATTTACCTTTTTACCAGTTGAACTGAAATGTATTTACAATCTTTATATGAGATATTAAATATATATTATTTATCTACACACTAAAACACACACACACACATATATATATATATTTATAAATCAATATATTATTAAAAATATATAGATATATTTTATTTTCAATTATTAATATCATAAAATACTTTATATTATGAATTTTGTAATAAATGAATTTTCAATTTCATTTTTTTGCCAACAAATTATAAAAATTAATTTAAGTATTTTAATAATTTAAAATAATCATTTGATAAAATAATTTTATAACTTGATTATTTAAAAAAAACATTTTTAATTAACTAAAGTTAAGTTTTGAATAAAATAATTTTAATACATTAAAATTAGTTTAAAAAATTTAGCGAAGTAAATAGACTTCACTATTCATAATAATTTAGTGATGAATAAAAAATATCTCACTAATTTTTTACTATTTGTATTAATTTAGCAATGGATAAAGAATTACTTATATCTAATTTATTGAGGTTAAGGATATTCCTCGTTAATTTCCTTACTAAATTTAATATTGGCTATGAATTTACAATTTTTCATTAATTTCCTCACTATTTAGATCATTTAGGGAGGGATAAGTAATCACTCGCTAAATTCCCTCGCTTAATTTTTTAAAAAAATCACAATATTTTTTCAAAACTATTCTTATTAAATTTCTTTCCCTTTCTCTATCTCATGAATTGAATAGAGGCATTTTGTGGTAATGCATAATAAATAGGGACATTTTGTGGTTATGCATAATCAATATTCCTTTATATGTTGGAAATGATCTTATATTTAGTATCAAGGTAAAAGGTGATAGAGGATGCCTTAGTCATAATTCAAAATGAGAGCTTGGACAAATTCAAGAGCATGGTAGGAAACTTTATGATTTGGAAAGATTATTATACATGTTGGAGCCTAATTATTTGAATTAGTTTGCAACCCAATTGAAGTTAGAGAGTTTGAAAAAAATTTCAATTTTATACGTTTCAGATCCAAGCGCAAGAAAAGCCTATTGAAGGAGATTACTTAAAAGATTATGTGCTTCACTAAAATAGTATATGACTTAAGCATTATTCAACTTAATTCATTTTAATTTTGTTTTCAGTAATTATGGGTTAAACTATATTGATTAGTAAGGCCCAATTAGTCAATTAGTAGTCTTTTTGATAGCTCATCTTATAAATAAGCATGTCATATGCCAAACATGTGATTTCATTAATGTGGTGAAATGTTTAGAAGAGCTTAGATATTATTTTTATTATTTTCTTTTGAATTTTTGTTATTTAGTTTTGTGACCTTATTTTACTAGTTTCCTAGGTCTAATAGGAGTATTAGTTAAGTCCAAAGTCTCCTAATCATTAAGATTACTTGAGTTTAAATTAATTAGGTTTTCTAGACTCATTAGGTTAAATTTTTCCTTATCTATTTAAGGCTCTCTTTTATGTATATTTTTCAGATTTTGATGAATGAAAATTTCAGTTATGTGAGTTTTCCTCTTGCAATTCTTTGAATGTTAGAGAGAACACTATGATTTATCAAGAATTTGGTCAATCCTTGTGGCGTCACTAGAACTAGGGTTCAAGAGACCGATTCTCTTAGGTTCTACTTCTTAAGACCAATATCTACTCATCTTATTTCTTTATTTTTGGCTCTTTTTTTTTCTGCTGTTCTCGTGCAGTTTTGTTCATTTTTCTTTGCTGTATAATTTTGTGTTCCTTGTTTCACAAAGATCCGGGTATCTTACATATCAAAGTAAATTCTTTGAACAAGTTTCATAAGGATTCACCTATCAAAAGGCCCTATATTTAAAACCGAGGGAGTAACTACTAATAAGAGGTGGACCTTGTATATGGAGTCTAAAATGGGCTGCATTGTTCATGACCAATAAATAATATGGCTTCTTAAAGATTTATTTATATATTTATTGTTGATTATAGATGAATGGTAATATATTTAAATGTTAATTACACTTATTCTTGGTAGCAGCCAACCCTTTTTGTTTTTGGTTGTTCACCTGACACTTTTTGTTGAAGATATTTAGTTCATATGAACGGTGTTCATTTGACTAGAATTAATGAAGAAGTAAATTAATTGAAGCAAGTAAACTAACTAGAGATGGGCCGTGACCCTTGCATCAAGTCTGATCTAAGAGACACTGTACTGGTAATGAATCATACAACTTCTTTCTATATATATATATATATATATTGGTAAAAAACCAAAGTGTGATGTAGACCCAAAAATTGATGGAACTTGCAAGACAATGGACAAAGAAGAAAGAAAGGATATAACTAAGTAAAATTCTAATTTTTTTAGTTAAATTATTTTTTCATTTTTATACTTTCATTCAATTTCTATGTTAGTTCTTATAATTTAAAAAATCTGTAATAAAATATTTTAAAATTTCATATAACCTCTATTTAATCTTGCTAACATGGACAATGTCTATTATGTAGAGAAAAACTAGCTGAATCCAGTCTAATATTACCTTTTTCTTGGATAGAAATATTAAATATATTGGATAAAATCAAGGTTCAAAGAGACTAAAGAGCCCCTACCATTACAACCATGAAAGTAAAATAACAAATAAAGGGGATGGGGTCAGAGGTCCCAAAAGTACATGCACATCCTGCTGTCATAGTGTTTGGCAATCCAGTCAATTGCCTTGTTTATCTTTCCTCAAATCCAACAGATGGTAGAAGAGCGAAACCGTTTGCAAAGGCAATGAATATCTTGGAGAGCAATAAAAATTTTTAAGTAATTGCTCACAAATCAAGGAGCGCAATAATAGTATAGAGTCACTAGATTTTAATTTTCTATATTGATCCACATGCATCTCGGTACATTCTATAGAATAAAATTTAATAAAATAAGATTTAACAAATAAAATTCAATAAAATTTAAATATTATACAATATTTGATGTAAAGTTGCATAAAATAATGTATAGTTAATATGTGTATGAGTATCAAGTATGACAAGGTGTAATACATTAGATATAACAAATTTATAAGTTTTAATATACATCTATGAGAGATATACATATAAAATTATGTATATATTCAAATAATTAACGTATCAAAAATTAAAAAAGTCTAAAAAACTTGAGTTTTAAATAAGCATTTCAAAAGTAATATACAACAATATCTAAAGTAAAAAACTAAAAATTAAGTTTTTTTATAGGCTTTTAAGTCATTTTAGAATTTTTTTTTAAAAAAGAAAAACTAACGATGCGTAATAATATTGATGGACAGTGGATAGTTCTTGATAATTAGGATTTTAAATAAAATTATTTTATTAGGATATTTTAGATTATATTTTATATTTAATTAGATTTCATAATATCTTTTAGGATTATTAGGATCTATTTTATCTTTTATTTATTTTCTATTTTATAATTTCTTTTTCTTTAAGTTTAGGTTAGAATGGCCTGAAATGTCCTAGTTTTTAAAAATTTCTAAATAAATAAGATTCTTGTAATCTCCCTAAATTTATGTATTAATTTAAATAATTTCCTATTTTATTAGATTTTTTCAATCTTATAGAATATTCCATTAAATCCTATAAATAGCTATCATTATAATAGGATTTGCAGAGAATATCATATTGAGTGAATTTGAGTTTTTAGATATCTATTTTCTCCCTCTTTCTTGAGTTCTTCCTTCTCTTCCTTGAGTTCAAAATTAGTGCAGAAATTAAAGAATTTCACATAGTCATAACTCCTCCAAAAAACATATGGACAAGCCACCCGTTGTCAGACCTGAGAATTCCGAGTCTTCTAAGATGTTCAACTTAATTTCACTAGTGATGACTCTCTTACCTCTAGAAGGTGAAAACTTAAAGCAGAATGAACGAGCTCTGAAATAATCTCCACCCATGGAAGTTCTGTTTCCTAAGTTTGTTGATTGTGATTCTCAGTTTCATCTTATCATTGTACGGAAAAAGCAAAATATTATCTCACTTGGTGATTCTTTCCATCAATATCTTATTCATTGGAAGGGATTTCCAAAATCGGAGAATATGTTGATCTTTGAAGAGAAGTTCCTTCTTTCAAATCTCATCATTTGCTATCTTACTTACTGGAAAGGTTTCCCAAATCTAGATGCCACGTAACTCTGGAGAAGAGTTTTTTCAAGCAGAGGAGAATGATGGACAATGGATAGTTCTAGATAATTAGGATTTTAAATAAAATTATTTTATTAGGATGTTTTGGATTATATTTTATATTTAATTAGATTTCATAATATCTTTTAAGATTATTAGGATTTATGTTATCTTTTATTTATTTTCTATTTTATGATTTCTTTTTCCTTAACTTTAGGTTACTTTTGAAGAACATTATGTCTTTTTTAATTTGAAGTGATTTCATATTTTTTATCTCAGTTTATTCATAGGATAATATTAGAAAGAAATAGTTATAATCCATTATATTTAATTTATTTTATAATAAGTTTCAAACAATAGTTAAATGAGACCATTCATTCTCATTATAAAACTTCCAAACAATATAATGTCACATTCAACTCCACTTAATTCCATTATTGACCATTCCGATCCATGCTAAACTCACAAACGCCCCTAAGTAATAAAACCAAAGAGATATTAAATCTTATGAGAACCAAAGCACACAAAACATGGCCTAGGTTGGATGTTGGTAAAGCTAAGAAAGTTACCTTATCTTTCCAACATACCAAACATGGCCTAAATCATGTTTGGCCTCTAAAGAGAATCAATGGAATCTTTGTATAAAATTTGTTTGGTATGTGTATTGAAATGATGGAAATGAATGTTTAAGATGTAAAAGGACAAGTATGTCCACAAAAATGAGAATTATTAAAAATTGAATTGAATTTCATGGCAAATGAGGGGGAGAGGAGAGATTGAGGGAGGAGGGAGAGAATGGAAAGCGAGAAAGAGGAGATAAAAAAATATTTTTATCTAAAAAGAATTTTTATTGTCAAACAAAAAATAGAAAACAAAAAATGTAAAGGTCTCAGTGTTTACATATGTAATCACTTCAATTGATAAATACAAAGGAAAAAATCAATGGCACAATGGTAATATATCAGAAATTAAGGAGCATATTTGAGAAAAAAATAAAACCTTATAGTCGTTTTAATGAAGTATTTGAATTCAAAGAATCTGAAAAGGAAAATATTATATAATAAGCATTGCCCTTTCATACCCATGACGACTGAGGATCATGTGAAAACCTCACAGGAAACCATGTTTCTACGGAAAAACACTGGACTGTGCTTCAACTTTATATTATTTCATTTTTATCCAAAACATATTTATTATTTTATGAATTGCAAATTGCCATTTTCCCTTTTTATATCTTGCTATCTTGCATGCTGGAGTCTTTCCTTTCCCATTCATATAAAAGAAAATCAAATCATGAAAGGGACTTTTTTTTTTTAATAACATTTTGAAGTTAAAAAATAATTAAAAAAAGGTAAAGACCATGAAGTACGCAATCAAGTTTGAATGCCCTGGATGTTAATACACATCAAATGTAGGAACTGAAATTTTAAATAAATCAAATGAATATATGTGTGTGTGTTCCCCAACGACGCGATTCACTGTTGGCTGCAAAAAGTCATGACGTGACGATCTTAATTTCTAAATATGAGTTGGAAGTTGGAACCACCTGCGGCGGCCAAGCTTTAATTTTGAATCAACCTTTAATTTTGAATCAACCTTCTATAAGGAAAAATAAAACATTAAAAAAGAATAAATTATATATTTAAATTTCATTAAAAAATATACATATTTTTTATTTGATTTAAAATAAACAAATTTATATTTTAGTTTAATTAAATTTTTCTTAAGATACAATCTTTTCGTTTGCTTATGGAACATTTATTATGTAAGTTGATTGTCATTGGTTCACTTTAGCCCATGCGATTGTGGGAGTGGGAGTATTAGACTGATCCTTACAAATTAAACTAACCTTTAATTTAATCTAAAATGAAGCAATTTTGGTAAAAAAAAAATATAAATTACTCCAAAATTGGTAGATTTTTTTTTTGTTTTAACAGATATCAGTATTCATTCGAAAATAAACGAGAAATTTATATAATTTAATAAATTCAAAAAATATATAATTTACTAAAAAAAGAATCCACTTACATGAATGCATGCCTTTCACGAAAATTAATTATATATGGTTATGCATAAGTTTTTTTTTTGGGCACCAGAATGATTGTGCATAAGTTAAAAAGTTGTGATGATAAAAAATAATTGTGTAATTAATGTGATAACCATATATCATTATTTATGGATGCACACATCATTTTCGTTGGAGAGTAGGATTTTAGTTTTGACTAAATATAATGATTGTGATTAGTTGTCATGCTAAGTTTACTATTTTAAGTTAAGGAATAAATTAAGATCCATTATCATTCTTGTTCATCATAATAACAGATATGAAAAAAAAAATAAGAATGATTGAATAAAAAATAATTGAGAGCATTTTTTGAGGCAACAAAAATAATTAAGAGGTCAATGGGTATGGCGTCCCAACCTGTACAGTCAGGATTTCCAGCTACACGGCCATAGATTTTGAAATAATTTTTGTATTATTATTTTCCAGTGAAAATGATGAGATGAATTAATTCAAACTTACGAATGCTGGTTGACCATGCACAATATAAGTATTGTAGTAATTATTATTTTATTTCAATTTTATTTTCGTGATTTATAAAATAAATCTGGAGCATTTTTGGGCGTTGACTTAAATTTTCCAATTTCAGAATATGTAACCTTATCCTGTAATGATATTGAGTTTTCTTTACATTGGAATATGCTTGCACTGATTAATTAAAAACATTATTCTTTTAAATTGGAAGTACAACAAAAAAAATATAATGTGATTCAACTCATCCAAATTAAATACCAACCATTAATATTTTAGTGCTTAAAGCACTAAAAGTTGCTAGATCTTGTATAATTTAAAATTTTCTTTTTTGGAGAATTTGAGTATTTTATTCTTAGAAAAAACTGAACTTGAAAACTTAAGTAATTTTTACGCAAAAAAAAAAAGAAGAAGAAATAATAAGTAATATTGGAAATAAAGTGAGATGGTATTGACATGAAAATATTTGGCTTTGGATTGCAATCCACAAGCGAAACGAAGCCCCAACGATGCTTGACCTTAACGATGTGAAAGGGAAGTTTATAGAAAAGAGAAACTTAAGTTCTTAATTTTATATATTTAATTTATTTTTAATTAAATTAGAATTAGTAGATTTCTATATAAAAAAAGGATGAGTGAATTTTTCAAATAAAAAATGAAGAGGCCATTTGGTAATGAAAAATTTGTTGTGTAAAAATTATATGTATAATATATATTATACCCATGTTATCAGTGCTTAATAATAATTATATTTTTTAATTAGAAATATAAAAATATTTTTAAATCACCACTTTTTTGTTTCATTGTTTTTTATATAATTATATGGCATTCAATATTACCAAATTAAATTTGAGAATTACCAGGCTCAATTAGGGTTGCTCTCCTAACAAGATTTGTTTTCATAAAAGTTTTAAACCTTCAACCTTATTTAAGAATCAAATCCTTTTCATTTCATCTAAATCGTTGATTATTGTTTAATTCTATTGGATGCTAAGTGGATGTGAGCTTTTGAATGAGGAAGCATATCTGATATTCCATTGGAAATGGTCAAAATTGGCCGCCGTGGAAAGGATGGCAGGCTCCTTAAGTCTCCCAATTGTTAACAACCAAAGTGATCAATTTGTTGTATGGCTTTTTCCAAATCATTTGTCAACATCTTTCATTTTCCTAAAAAACAAATCAATAATGAATAACATTTGGCATTAATTATCTTTTTGTAAACTTTAACTACTTTACATTCTTTAATTAACGTTCTTTAAACTAAAAAAAAATTATTTTCATCCATGTAGCATGCTCATTTGATGTTGTTTAAATTATTTTTTGTTAGTTTTTAAAATTATTTTTTTTCTATGCACCAGACAAGTTGTTCATGGCATTGGGACATCCATGGTGTGAATAAGGATTTGATTTGCAGATTGCAGTTTGGGTTTACTTTTACCTCACAATTCTTCTCCTACGTTTTTTTTTTGTCCTAACTACATTCCTAACTAATCAATTATCTTTGTAAGCTTTAAATTATTCTCAATTTTCTTTTATCATTGATTGTGATTTTTAATCATTATAAGCATAAATGTTATCAGTTTAATATATTTTTAAAAATTGTCAAATCGGACTTGCCCATTTAATTAGGTCACTTTTTATGCAACGACTAAGAAAATGTGAATGCAATGGAAGTGTGAAAGGGGACCCATATGATGTTTATAAAATTGACTAGGAATTAAAAAATTTTAAAAATTAAAATTTATTACATAAGAATATATTATCATCATCATCATCATCTCTTCTTCTTTACTTACAATTTTACCTTCTTGATATGATTGTAAGTATTTATATTTGGAAATAGCAAATTTAAAATATATATATATGAATTTAAAAAAATTAAGGATAAATTTAAAAATATGAAAAATAATTTATTCTTATGATCATTTAAATGCCATTTTTTTACGAAACCACACATGCCCACTTAGAAGAGTACAATTAAAAACTAGACACATTTCCTCCCATACTATTGATAATTTGTAAATGATGCAATATAATGTAAATTTTATATTGATAGTATATTGAGATATATATGATATATATATATATATATATTTATGGCCTGCTAGTATATTGATATATATATATGCACACACATATATATACATATTTATATGAGTAGAATAGGCAGATATATTTTTAGGCTTTTTTTTTTTGGCCAAGGGCCAAGAAGAGGAATCTGTCTAATTTCAAATAAAATTAGTGTACATTATCCTTTATTTTAAAAAAAAGAATATACATATATTTAAAAATTGAAAATTTTGAAAAATTTAACAAAACCCAAAGAAAATATATGTAATTTATTTTCTTCATTTTTAATGTCTTTATAATTTTTTCAAAATAAACAAGAGATCCGTCCATCTTTTATAATGTTCAATGTAAGTCCATATATATTGTCACCCCGATATGCTCCACCAAGTCAAGCCTACCTTATTTGAATGCCGAATTTTATTTCCTGGGTATAGTCAGTCTTATAGTTCAAATCTTTCACCTTGTGATTTTTTTTACGACCAAGGGTGCCCCAAGTGGCGGACCTACTTGTGTTTGAAGGGGCCAATTGACACTCCGCAATTTGGAAAATTTTCATGTTATATCCTTAAATTTTAGCATTTTGATACCACTAAGGCTAATGTTTTGACTCCATTAAACTTAAATTTTGAATATATTTTGGTTCAATTTTTTTTAAGTTCATAGTTCAAATTTTTGTGATAATTTTATTAAGCCCAATAAATACAAAGTCAAGTTGATCTACACCAGGAGAGTCCAAATTAGTGAAACTGTCATACATATATATATATATTTATATATACTATTAGGAAGGCCAGAATAATTCTTATAGAAAAAGTTATTTTATTTTCTAAACTTGTGCCTAGTTAATAATCAACTTGAGACTTACATCATTGATATATGTAATAATAATGTTGAATTTGCATCTTCAAAAGGAATCAATGATCTTGTAGACAAGCTAGTTGAAGCAAGAAGACATGTTGTTTATCCATTAGTTTATTTTCTTTTAAAATTAGCAATGATTTTGCATGTGATCATAGTAAATGTAGAAAGAGCATTTTCTACTATAAATATTGTAAAAACTCACTTATGCAATTGAATGGGAGATGAATTGATAAATGATTGTCTCGTGAATTATATTGAAAGAGATATTTTCTATAGTTGATAATAAGTTAATTGTTCAAAGGTTTCAAAATATAAAATTATGCAGGGAACCACTGTGATTTTATATGTAAAAAAATTATAAGATTTTAGTTTATCTTTGTTTGATATTATAGTTACAGTCATTTATTTAAAAAAATATGTTGCCCCCACTCACCTAGTATCCTAGTTTTGCCACTGATATTCTCTCAACTGATAGCCGAAAATATTATCCATTTGAAACATGGAGATCACCAAAATAAACTTTACCTTTGCTAGCAAAATTTTTTCCAAACATATAGCTAGAGATTGAACTTAAGATAACATGTTTAAAGGGCACAACTTCTATAAACAAAGCTAAACCTTGTTTGTTCACTTTATAAAATTTTGAATGCATGATTGGTGATGTTTTCTATTTTTTACTTGATTTTATCATGCTATTTATTTGATTTTTTTCATGTCAACTCCAATCTTAAATTTGATAGTGACTGGCCAAATCATCAAATATAAAATATTAATCTTATAATAAGCTGTACTATTTCTAAATCATGAATAGCATAACTCATCTTTCAAATACGATATAATACACAAAATCATATTTTAGTCGTGATTTAGAGTGAACCCCAATGACAAGTTTAAAACCACAGTTATTAGCTTTAATTTTAATATTTCAATATTTCTTTTCTTTCCTTAAATGAAAATAATCATTTCTTAAAAAAAACACATAAATTTAAATATGAGCACACTCTATATTAGGGGATGTTTGATAAAATTGGAACAATATAGAGAAGATTAGCATAGCTTCTGCGCAAGGATGACACACACAAATCAAGAAAAATGTGAAGCTGGCACCCTTTATATCTTTCATGAGATTGTAAAATTGACCTTGACTCTTCTTTTTGCACACTCTATGAAAGTCTGTTCACTTCTGATTATATGTGAACATGAAAGTTCGGCGATGACCCTCCAGAAATTGAAGAGTTGCAGTCCTTGTCATAAAGTGATTTGTTTAAAAAATAAAAGAAATTGTATGAGATAACAAGAAAAGAAATAATTGAATTTTACATTCAATTTCACTTTGATGTATCTTGTGCTTTATATTTTATCTCTATTTGTAAATTTCCAATATAACATAAAGTTTACTAACCATAGTTGGATTGAGTAACTCTCTCTAATTCTAACCTTATGAATGAAATTTCTTTATATTTTATTAGGTAAATTGGCATATATCTTTTTTATTAATTTTTAAATAAACATGTTTTTTATTTTTAACATATACATACATTTTTCTTAAATGAAAAGCTACTACCTTACTTTTCAGTTCAGTTTTTATTAAAATGTTATATATCATTCTAAATATATATTTTGAATTAAGAAAATTTAAATTGAGAGTATTATGATAACAAATTAAAACTTGATAATAAAATTTCTTAATTTTTACCCAAAAGCAAATTCTAAAATTTAGTGATGACTTCAACATTTTTAAATAATTATAGTCATTTAAGTCCTTATATGTAATTTTCCTTCTTTCGTGGGCACTAGTCTCATAATGCTGATTACGAATTGAAATCAGATCGTGACTCACAAACTGACTGAATTGAGCCCATTGCAAGAATCAATTTAATGGGTTTGTGCCACTGGCTATTAAGTCATTTTCAGCAAATACTTTTAATGTAATTATATATGCCCCATTAACACAAAGGAATTAAGAAGAAAAACAAAGAAGGAAGTGAGGGGAAGACATAAGTTGAAAAGCAAAGGAAGCTTAAAGTGAAAAATGTGTTGAACAGGGAAAAGAAATCACATTTTAATTTGAAGAATCAGAATGTACCAAAAAAAAAACAAGAAGGAGGAGGAGGAGGGAAGGATCATAGAGAATAAATTATTATTATCCACTTCATATTTCTCTTACTTTCCATTGGGCCCATTAATTTCTTTCTTCTTTCTTGTTTTTTTTTGGCCGCTGCCCATCAATTTCTTTCTGCTTTATTTATTTTAGGCAACTTTAATAACTTGTCCTCATTTTTATCTCCACATTTATAAGATGCTTCTCAAGTGACTTTCTTCTTTTACTCTTTGTTGATTCTTATTCCTATTCACTTTTATCAAAGCACGCAAAATATGTCCATTATCATATGCATTGATGAAGGACGATTCATGTATCTCTCCCAATACCTATGTCAATTCCTGTCCTCTTTCATTCGGTTTCAGTTGAATAAAGTAATGTTTGACCTAAATTTAGGAAGTGTTTTAAAAATGTGAAATATGAACCATATCTAAATTAAATATGAATGATTTAAATTTAATATTAAAATTTATTTATTCATTTTGTTTTATTTACTGCCTAAATTTGTCCATCATGCCGGTGGTTGGTTTTCTCAACAATTTGGTTGGCAGTCTTGTTTCCCATCTCCTTTTCATCTGTTTTTTTTTTTCTTAAGGAATTGAAATAAAGCAAATATACTGATTTTAGTTGGGGTAAATTGTTGCACTAATTATTAGAGAGTAAATTGTTGCAATGAAGAAGAGCAAGGCAGCAAGCTGTTATTGTCTGTCCAAAGAAAGTCAAGGTTCTATTTAAGTTGAGTCACTCTAAATGTATGTCCACATTAAAGTTATAATAATTCACCACTTAGGTATACATTTTAAAGAGGCAATATCGTGTGAATAAATTTGAGTAAATTGAAGAAATGTTATTTTTGTTGGTTTTAAGATGAATGATTTAAATCAAACAAAACTAATTCAATCAAATCAAATTAAATTAAATTAAGTTGAATAAAAAGGAGAAAACTTTTAATTGAAGATGTCCTTTACGTAATAAAATTGATTTCATCGTTTTGTTTTTTATTTTTTGAATTTTTGGTTAACCGAATCATTGCTAGTTTTATTTTTTAATCTAAATACAATCAGGCAAGTTATAAGAAATCATTGCGATCAAGATAAATCTTAAGGTTCAAAAAACATATATATAGATATTTACAAATTAACCACTATGTTATCATATCGATAACAAAATTTGATACCACACCTTTGTGGCAAGATTCGAATTCACACCACCTTTATCGGACATGAACAGCATCTTTACTAATTGAACCAATTTTCATTGGCCTAGATTTGTTTCTCCCTCTATTTAGCTAACAAATAAGCCCATTTGTATCAACCTTTTTTTTTTTTACAAAAAAGTCACTTTTTTAACCAAAAAAAAAAGCACTTTTAAATTTTTTAGGATGCCGGTTTGAATTTTAAAAATAATCAAAATTTGAAAAGAAAAAAGGTAGTTTTCTAATTATGTTTTAAAAGCTACTTTGAATAGTTTCTAAGAAAAACAACAACAAAAAAAAGAAAAAAGTATATATAGTAAATAAGAGAGAAAAAAGTGGAAACACAAGATTGCACTCTAAAGTACTTAGTTTTTTTTTTTTACCAAACACAAAAAAAAATTCTACTTTTTTACAAAATCTCTAAACAATTAATCACTTTTGAAACAATCTAAAATTCAGTTTTTTAAAAATTTTAAACAAACGGGACCTTAGTCATTATGATTATTTAATGTGTATTTTGATAGATATAATCCTCATTCCTCACTAGTATCATCAATATCAATATAAATATAATATTAATATAAAATATAAAATTTATGTTAAGGCATACCATTTACAAATTACAAACGGTAAACAATGTGACTCATTTTTTAAATTTCATACAAAGAATGAGATCCACTAAGTAAAAAACTATACAATGAATAACAAATCAAAGTTAGTTTCAACTTCTATACTAAAATTAATTTGATATTTACAAATAGTTGGTTAACTAGAATAGTACCTCAAATAGTTGTTTAAAAACATTTAACTCTGTTTAAAATTGCATATAATTAAAAAAATGAATAAATAATTAGCAATGTATATTATCAAAAGTATAAAGAAATGCATTGCTCAATATTAATGATTGTGCAGAATTGATTCTTAGAAAAGAAAATGGTTAATAAGTTGGGAAGAGTTGTTATTTGAATTAGGCCAAAAAAGAAAAAAAGAAGAGTTGTTATTTGAAAAAGAGTCAAGTTGATGATGGTGGTGGTGATGATGAATCAAATTATATCCAAGTTTTTTATCTTACTGATAACAAATAGAGTCAAATCAATTGAGGGGAAAAGTATAAATCAAATTAAATATTATTGATTAAAAAAAAGGGAAAATAACAATTAAGGACCAAAAAGCCTAACTAATACTATTTTAGGGCCTAAACTTTCTAAAATGTCAAAAGAAAACCATGGTCCTAAAATCAACACAATTGAATAAGTGAATTACCCCAAATACCCTTGTTCAATTGAAAGGGTCTATTGCCCCTCTACTTGAACCACAAATTGTTGAACCAGAACCCGTGCCCTAGCTCGTGTGAAGCTATTCTCACAAACAGAATGAGTGTGACCGAAATAGGAAAAGGCTCATCATGTCGCTCACCTTTTCTCATCACTTGCCTCACATAGTTAGTCACCTCACCTTGTCAATTGCCTTGTTGAACCTGAATCCATGCCCTAGTTCACAGGACGTTATTCTCCTAGATGAAACAAGTGTGGTCGAAATAGGAAAAGCTCATCGCTTTGCCCACCTTCTGCCATCACTCTCTTGACATTGTTAGTCACCTTGCTTCATCAATTGGCTGGAGTTATTGCTCGTCTCATGTGGTTTATCTCAACTAATTCACGTCACCGCTCTAGGCTAATTCGTGTCACTCTCTACTTTTTGTTGAACCAAAAGTAGGTTTTTCCTTACTTAGTAAATGTGTGTTCCAATGTTGTGGGTATATGAAGGAGATTCTAGGGTCTTTTTGTTTTAATTGAAGTTTTCTTATTTGGTGTGAATAACAAATTATGATCCTGGTGAAGTGCATTACGTCTCTTTTCCCCTTGTTTGAAATTCAATGGTTTTGTATAAGTGGGTTTGTGTGTTTGTGTAGACCTTTGCTTTAATAAGT
Organism: Adenanthera pavonina; assembly: GCA_026686845.1. NCBI lineage: Eukaryota > Viridiplantae > Streptophyta > Magnoliopsida > Fabales > Fabaceae > Adenanthera > Adenanthera pavonina. Next base: position 18,550,822 of record JAIVEN010000005.1, on the reverse strand, counting down.
TAGAATTTGTATATAGTTGCTGTTATGATTGAATAGTTTTTGCTATTGCAAAATGAAGGAAGCTACATAATAAACTTGTTTTAGTCCTAAATGGGATTAATTTTTAATTGGTTTTACGGAGTACTTTCTTTGCTTCAAATATAAAAAAATGACATACGAGCTTTGGCCTTAGTATGTTAGGAGTTCTTTGTTAAATATTTTCAGTGACTATTATATCATATATGATAGTAGAAAATGCATATGAGCTTCGGCCTTAACATGAGGCCAGTGTTAACAAATTCAGGCCTTACCTCTATCTTTCCAAGTTTTTCCTATGTTTTATAAGTGATTACAGATTTATTTATCAAAGTAGTGTTTACAAGAAATCCTGAAGACAAAATTGTATATCTAGTTGTGGTCAAAGTTACAACCAAAAGTTAGGAAATTTAAAGTGATAGTTGGAATTAGTTAGCAAATTTAAACCAAATATCCTAGGATCTTTGAGGAGCAACTATCTCATCATTATTACTTCAGTAGCCAACTTGAACTCCTTGCTAAACATGCAATTTCTTCTTGATAAACTATAAATTGTGGATATATATTTTCCTTTAAGAAATTTTTTAACATATCTTTTCTAGTTCAACTCAGAAAATAGTTGGAAGAGAGATCACCTATATATATATGTATGTACATTTTATTTGTTAATTTTATTATTCTTTCTTTGACATTGTGTTAAATTGAGTTACTGATAATGAACTAATAAAAATCTTGATTAGCATATCAAGTTTGACAAACAATTTTAGTTCTCATTTGTTTCTTGTTCAAAAGCCGTCTTTCTCAAAAGTGTAAGTTGATCTCCGTGTAAGTTGATCTCCACAAGAAGAGAAGTGGCATTGGTGAGGTAAGATTTCCTGTTCAACTTAATTAAAGAAGTTCTGCTTCTCTCTTGTGCAACTAGATTGAATTATTTGAATTTATAGATTTGGTATGTGATAGGTAGTAAAAAGTAGTAGAAGGAGTAGTAAAAATGGGATTCAAAGTAGTATTAATGATGACGGTATGAGGATAAGTAGTGCATATTTTGTTTATGCTTTTACATTACTTTCCTCAAATAACAAATTTACTTATGGACTAGAAGAGGAAAATTATTTTAATTGCTTTTACATTGTAACATGTGAGGATGTTGTATTTTTCTGTTAAATTATACACTTTTTCTATTCAATTTAGGTCACTATATTAACAATGGCAATGAATGAAGGATGTCAAATGTCTAGAATCAATAGATTCAGGTAATGACAACTTGCCATTTGCCTTTAAGTAGTGGGGTTGTAATCTATATAATGTGTTTGATGCATTGTCTTTGTTGTGTAGACAAGGCTTTTTCCAGAAAAACAAAGGGAAGTATAGGGATGTAACACTTGCAAATCCAGTAATTCCAAAAGTATGGAAGAAGCTATCTAGTGCAAAGAAAAAGTACATGAGAAGAAAGGAGGAGAAGGACAACCAACAAGTAAGAAGCAACATGGTGGACTACCTTATCATACACGATGCTCACCTTCCCAATTTAAGGAATTGGTGGACTTCATTAATAAGAAAGAAAGATTGAGGAAGATGGTGGAAGTTACGGGATTTTGGTTGCTTTTAGACTTTAGTTGCGATCATTTGCCTAGGGAAATATATGAAAAACTCATGATTGGCTTTGATACCCCAACATCAACCCTTATAATTAGAGGTAGGAAATTTTTAATATCTACAAAAGATGTGCATTTAATACTTGGCATACCATATCATGGGAAGCCAATTGTTTTAGATGGCAAAAGCAAAAAGTTTGAGGACATAAAGTGAAAATTTGATAAAATGCCCTAAGGTTATCTAAAAAATATGATTATGAATGGAAAGAAACAGAAAAACTTTGAGACCCTCTTCATGTTATTCACTCCGGATACACTTCTATGTTCCACTTCAAGTGCCAAAGTGAGTGATTGGATCATTAAGGCAATTTGTGGGAAGGATCAATGGAAAGAGTGGAATTGGGCTTTATATGTGTTGTTAGAACTTATAAGAGAGGTCTCATCATACAAGAACTCTATGTGTGAGGGGAAAATGAAAAAAATGACAGTTGGAGGTATCCTAATCTTATCATACAAGAACTCTAAAAGAATTGTTCCAAGTGATACTACACACTATGAAGCTGAGTCAGTATCATAATCTCTTGAAGCTTCAATTGGAGTATGCCTCCGTGCCTAAACAATAAAATACGTAAGGAAGTTTGTATATAAGTTTAACATTTTATTTATGGATGCAAGTGAATGAAAGTGAATTTTTTTTCATGTCTGTAGGTTTGATTGTGGTTTGCACATTATTAAGTGCTTACAAGAGTGGTGTAATGAGAAAAAAAGGAAATATACCATGAAGGCCTACTCAAATATAAGTAACTTTTATTACTTTCCACTGATGGCTAATTTCTTCACTCTAAATATTAATTTCCTAATTCTTGTGTAGAAAGAGTTTGTGGAATATCGGCGTGAACTAGTGTCGTAGTTAGTTAATCATCCCCAGAAGGAGGTTCGTGATGAAGTGAATATGCTTATAGCATCTGGTTAAAGCAATACTAGTGAATGACAGTCAATAGTTTTGTTAGATGTTTTAATACAACAGTTAGAGAAAGAACTAATTAGGGAATTAATCTAATTATATAGTGATTTGATTTGATGATGTAAAGATTTTACAAAGACCATTTATAGTGGATAATGTAATAATCTAGAATGGCATTCATGCCATATGATTGGATGATGTAAAGTATTTATTCAGTTAATGATATTCTAATTTTTTAAAAATAGTTCATGTTAGTTGTAGTGTTTCATTCACATTATCCAAGATTTTACATTGATAACTGAATGATTTTATGCTCTAATTCCACTATTTTATGCTTAATGATGACTATTTTTATACTCACTGTCAAGGATTTTACGCATTAGGAACTATACCAGAACCACTGGGATAAATATGAAATTTATGTATCCGATGCAGTTTTTTATATGGTTGCTCCCTAATTTTATAGTTCTTTCTAAAGTATTTTATACTGATGTTCCAGGATTTTACACCAACTACTTTGACCTGGAGAAGTTAATGTCACTTCCCACATTTTATACTCATTCTTGTTTATTTTATACTAAATAGTGAAATGTTTTATGCTTGACATCCATAATTTTATACTATTGGGAAGATAAAATATTTTACACTTCTGAAATTACACCAAAACCACTGGAACAAGTAAGGAATTCATGTGTCCACTCTAGTTTTTTATATGGTTGCTCACTAATTTTACAGTTCTTTCAAAACTATTTTATATTGATGTTCTAGGATTTTACACTGACTACTTTAACTAGAGCAAATTTATGTCACTTCCCACATTTTATACTCATTCTCAGATATTTTATACTAAACAGTGAAATGTTTTATATTCAATGTCCATGACTTCAATCTTTAAAATTTATTTAATTTTATTACCATATGTTTTAAATAAGTTAGATTAAGTAAATCTGAATGTTAGTATAAGTTTAAACTTATTAGATTTGAACATTCTAGGCCAACAGATGAATTTTGCTTATAATTCATGTTTATTTTGTACAAAATTCGCATTTTGCTTGTTGAAGTTCGAAGTTACAAAGGTTTAATCTTTGATAGATGAATTTTGAATCTGAAATTTGAATTTTGGGCTAAGCATTGTTAGTGAAATTAAGCAAAATTTGCGTGAAATTTAATTGAAATTCAACTGGGGGTGAAGGTTAAAGTGAGTTCAAAGTCACAACCTCCAATGGACGAACTTTGAGTTTCAAAGTGCGAATTTCAAAGTAAAGATTTTTGTGTCATGTTAAATATGTCTCTGATAGATGAATTTCAGTTTCTGAAATTTAAATTTTGAAGTTTATTGTGAAAACTTGAAGTAACTGTTCAAACCTAATAAATACACTTCCAACATAAAAGTTCAAATGTTCAAGTATCAGCTAACTTTGGAATTCTTATCATAGCTTAAAATTTCAATTTTGCCTACTGAAAATCAAATTTCAAAGTTCAATGTTAAACATATAACAATATTAATTCTACGAAATTTATCTAATAAGCCCCAAAATTCGAATGTGTCTACTCCAATTTTTTATATAGTTGCTCCTTGATTCTACAGTTCTTTCTAAAGTATTTTATGTTGATGTTCCAGGATTTTACACTGATTACTTTAATTGGAGCAAGTTAATGTCACTTCCCACATTTTATACTCATTCTCGGATATTTTATACTAAACGGTAAGATGTTTTATACTTAACATTCATGATTTTATACTGTTGGTAAGATGAAATATTTTACACTTCAGGAATTATACCAGAACCACTAGAGCAAGTAAGGAATTCATGTATTTGCTCCAGTTTTTTATATGGTTGCTCCTTAATTTTACTATTCATTTTGAAGTATTTTATACTGATGTTTCAAGATTTTATATCGACTACTTTAACTAGAGTAAGTTAATGTCACTTCCCACATTTTATACTCATTCTCAGATATTTTATACTAAAAGGTGAAATGTTTTTATATTCGACGTCCATGATTTTATAATGTTGGGAAGATGAAATATTTTACACTTCAAGAATTATACCAAAACCATTCGAACAAGTGTGAAATTCATGTGTTCATTCCAGTTTTTTACACATTTAACACAAATAAAGGGTATTGGGATTTCAAAAGGTTCATTAAAGCAAAGGCAAATATAATTTGTACATACTCTTAATTTTCATTCATATCACACATGCAAGTCATTGTATCAATACATATACAAAAATATTTCTTGGTCATACATACCATGTGATTTATATAGAAAATGACCCTTCTACCCATATACAATTATGCTATGTACCCTAGAATGCTATGTAATATGTCCATCTATATCAGAAATGTTGATATACACAAAAGAACAATATACCAGCTGCATATATAAAAGGATACCTATACCTATGTACCGTAGAATGGTATATCCTAAACCCCTATATATCAAGAGTACTCATATACACAAGAACATTGTACCGTCTGCATATACAAAAAGTTACCTATATATACCCAAGTCATTAGAAAGTTAAGTATAATAACAAAAGATGTCCACCAAATCCATGTTGATATAGTACCCATATGGAACTATATCAACTTGGATTTGGATTTCTACATATCTTTTTGGTATGACCAGCCTGTTGACAACAAGAACAATGATATAGCTTTGTGTGAAAAAATTGGGACTCAACTTACTTTTTCCTTGGTCTACCAAAAGGCCTATTTGTCATCAGCGGTCTCAAAAAGGTTTGGCTCATCAAATCAATTACTCTGAAGGCATTATGTTTTGGCATGTTATGTGTCTCGATAGGATATCAAGTATTGCGATAAATCTTCTCCTGTAAGCTGAGTTAGAAGGATTTATCAATAAAGTTATAAACTTTGCCATGCACTTTTTTAATGGATGCACAAGTGTGAGGACCAAGAATTCCACGCATCTCCTAACCTTTGCACGTGCATTCCCATAAGGTAAAATTTACATGAATGTCTATGGAACCAGTTTGCACTAATATCATATTTTTCCATAGTACTCAGCTAGCATTATTTCTACACTTAAAACATTCTCTTTTAGTTTCTCCTCAACTTTAGGACCAACTCCATTTTTCTGCTTCCTCATAGCTTCCTTGGTTTTAACAAACTTCCTTGTCAACTTGTCTCTATGCTCATTGATTAGAATGCAAACAAAATGCCCCATCTCCTTAACAAGCCATGAATTAAATGATTTGGCCAAGTTAATTATTATATGATTCGTCTAATTGCATGGGAACTTAAACATTGACCACCTAGCAACATCACCCTCATTTTCAACCCATATCACTAAATCTGGAGAGAATTTCCATAAATTCCCCATCACCATGTTAAAATCATATTCAAGTCGTGCATAGGTAATTACATCAAGTAACTTCAACACCTTCTCCTTGCTCTTCCTTCCCCTTCCTTTGCAAAAGTCAATGCTAATATTTTTTCACATAATGATAATCGAATGCATATCTATCATCTCCAAAAATTGCTTGTATAACACCAATTATTACATGATATTGGCTAGACATAATAGTTATTTGCAAAAAACCTGTAATTTCTTTAAGGTTTTGAAGAAACCATGCCTAATCATCAAAGGTTTCGCATCCAACTATAGCATATACCAATGGATATAGATTATTGTCTGCATTATATGCTGAAGTTGACAACATAGTTCCTTAGTAAGGACCGCTCAGATAGTATCCATCCACAAAAATAATAGGTTAGGCCCTTAGCAAGAATCCCTTAATAGAAAAACCATATGCAATGAACAATCTTTCAAATATGTTATTGTGTGCCACCCATTTGACTACAGCATCTGGATCAGTTTCTCTCAATTTGTTACATAACCACAAAAATTAGGAAATATGATTGTTTAGGCATACCATGTATTTGCTCCAAAGCTTTTGCTTTGACCCTTAATGCTTGATGGTAAATTAGTTTTAGTCCATAATCTTTTAATAACTCTTTTCTAATTTCATTAGAAGTTTTGTCAGGACTGTCCCTCACGATATCAATATATCAATAACAATTGATGATGTCAATGTACATCTAGGATTGTGAGTAAGTAAGAGGTTGTCTTGTGCAAAATGAATGTGCTCATTATGGAATGTCATCACTTCAAGGTAGAAGGACTCATCATCAAATGCATATGCTGTCAGCTTACAATTGCATCCTTCAACTTTGCAGTTCACAATCATTTTATTAGGCTATTCCTTATGAATTCATAATCAAACTTGTAGGCAAGGCTATACTTATATATTGCATTTCTAAAGGTATCGGCATTAGAAAATATTTGTCTAGTTCCCACAATGACATCCTACCATTTCAAACTATTCAACTGAGATAATGATAATGGTACACTTGATATTACATAAGGTAAATGGTCGATCTCATGCCTAGAGGGAGAGCCAAAATCTGAATCACCATTTAAAAACCACATCCTGCATGTTTAATGATTACAAATTCATTACTTCCTTGAAATGGCAGCACGATGATTATATTTATGCACATGTATAAAGATTACCATTCAGGTGAATCTATTGCTACCTCTATACTTTGATGACCATTCCCAATGTGTATATGCGAGCAAAATCATCATTGAGCTTAATTAGATTTTCTATCCCTCCATCATCTATGAGGTCTAAAAATGTTGTATTATCAAACTTTAATGTATACTTCAACTTTAAACCATGAATATCATAGTTGATGGATAATGATATTAATATTATCAATTGTTCAAGTGAGGCTCCTTCTTTAATCAAACTTCCACTTGATTTCTCCCCTTATAATGTAAAGCGCCATTCAAATCCTTTATTATTTCTCCACCAAAATGATAATAACGAAAAATTTGTTTTGCCATTCTACCACTGATATATCAACTTGGACAAATAAAAAATTGAAAATGTTATAGTATGTTACTCTATCAAGTCAATATTTATTAATAACAATAATAATTTCCTAACTCTAATTCCATATTTACAACTAAATGTGGCAAAATTTACTATTTATATTCAGCTATTTACTACTCCATTTTCCCTAATGTTTGTTACTAATATTCACTAATAAACACTACAGATATGTTAACCATAATGTATTACCAATTGTTGTCCCATTTTTACTCATACAATTTCAAATTTTTAAATTTTTTAAATGCTCACATATCTTTCAATATTTGCTACTGATATTCACTTATTTACTACTTAATCATCGCCAAATTAACACTAATGGACTAGCAAATTATACAACAGGGATTAACATGAAAAAACAAATCAACATCTAATACCTACTACACAAAACAAATAGTCAAGGGTTTTATAGTAAAGGGATCATTTACATACCCAATCCTAAAAGCCACAACTTTATAACATTGTTTGCATTTACCAAGCTTCACCCTAAATAGAGGAGTTGCTTAGCTCATAATAGAAAGACCGATGCTTACCTTTACAGTACTTGTGTAATACAGGGCAGGACCAATGGAGAAGGGAAGAAGGAATATGAGAGAGAGAAAGATCGATTGTTGAAGGAAGAAGGAATGTGATAGAAGGCAAGACCTATACAGCATTCACATAATAGATGATGACTAAATGGAGATGGAATGAAGGAGTATGATGAAGGACATGGCAGGAAGAAGAAATGTAATGGAGGAGGGAAATTTCACCAATAGGAAGATATGGTCATGAGCGGAAGAGGAGTTGAAGGACTATACACTTAAACAAAGGGTAATTTAGTAATTTTAGATCAATTTTTTTTTTGCCATTTTAGGACCATGGTCTGTTTTTGACATTTCAGAAAGTTTAAGTCCTAAAATAGTATTAATTAAGTTTTTTGGTCCTTAACTATCATTTTGCCAATGGAAAAAGTTTTTTATAAATTGATTGCAGATTTAGTTAAGTTTAATTTTAGAGAAAATGACATTTGAAGATCAAAACTTTTAATTAATACCATTTTAAGACCAAAAACTTTTAAAATGACCGAAAATGACCATGGTCTCAAATTGATCAAAATTCTAACTAAGAAATGACCTAAATGTCATTATTAAAAAGTTTTACACTCAACATCTGCTTTTTACTACTTATCTTCCATGATTTGACATTGAACTTTCCCGATTTTACACTAGACATACTAAATAATTCAACTCTTAAAATTTTGCACTTAACTTCCGCGATTTACTATTTATATTCCATAATTTGACACTCAAGAACCTCAATTTTATACTAAACAAGTTTCAGAATTTTACACTCAACTCCCATTTTTTACTACTTATATTCTACAATTTTACACTCAACTTCCTCAATTTTACACTAAACTTCTTCAATTGAATTTTTTCATTATGATAATATGCTCAGTATAAAATTGGAGAAGTTCAATGTCAAATTGTGGAAGAAGAGTAGTAAAAAGTAAATGTTGGGCGTAAAACTTTTTAACAAGGGTATTTAGGTCATTTTGTATTTAAAATTTTAATTAATTTGAGACTATGATCCTTTTCTGTCATTTTTAAATTTTTTGGTCATAAAATGGTATTAATTAAAAATTTTTAGTCTTTAAGTGTCATTTTCCCTTAATTTTATATTAAACCTTTAAATACTTATAATTTTTAATAAATTAAATAGTCTGTACCAAATATGGACACATACAGCCATGACCATGTAAAGTGTAATATGAATTAAGAATGGTTGGCCAAAAAGAAATGAATTCAGAATGCTGTAATTAGTTATAGTGAATAGTGACTATGCATTTATGATTCAGATGCGTTTCATTAAAAAAAAATAGGAGTATATATAGTAGCATTTAATTATAAAACATTGGATAAAAAAAAAAGGGCATCATAAATTTTTTTTATGATTATGCTGTCAATATTAAAAATAAAATCCTAAATATTTAATCAAATTGTTGGCCAATTAAAGGCACAAAATATTAATATGACTACATGAGTGGTAAATGTTATTGAATTAAGTGTTTTGATGATTCCAAACCAACTTTCTAGAGTTTGAAAAGAAGATATTAAAGATGCACAAATGATCTCAAGTGGAGAAATTCAAGAAAAACTAGCACAAGAATAGATATCTATCTACAGCTTTGTTTAAATTGAGTAAAAGACTTTGATTTAGCAAAAAGATGTTTTAAAACTATGATTCTTTATTATATTTGAAAAACACTCACTAACAGACGAAGTTTGAAACACTTATACTGATATGCTGTTTTGAAAATTCTAACTTTAGCTTTAGAAATTCGAATTTCGTATTGAAAATGAACAAGTTTGAAAAGAGGCTTCTATAACAGACGAATTTTAACTTGAGAAATTCGAATTTTGATACTTGTCTAAAAAGAGTTTTCTCTGACAGACGAACTTTGACTTTTGAAAATTTAAATTTCAGACAGAATACAACTTATGAAAAATGAAAAATTCATCTGAGGATATGTCAAAGTTCATCTGAAAACTAAGTTTGGAAAGAACATCAAGATGGCTCACTGACAGATAAACTTTGAACATGAAAATTTGAATTTCAGAAACAAAGCTTGTGAGTCTGTTATAATGATATATTGACATACAAATGATAGTATTCAGAAATTCAAACTTTATATTAAGTTTGAAAAGAGGCCTCTCTGAACAGACGAACTTTGTAGTTTTAAAATTCAAATTTCAAAATAGTTGAACTATTGTGCTTTATTGAACTACCCTTTGACAAATGAATTTTAAGTATTCAAATTTGAATTTTGAAGGCACTGTAATAAAATGGAACTACTATTCACACTTTTAAGAACTTTTTACTTGAAAATTCGTATGTTCCAACATAGAAATATTTTTCAAAGACCAAAATTCGAACATTGCTTTATGACAGACGAACTTCGAATGTTCAATGTTGAAGTCTTTAGCTTTTGGTCTTTGCGAAATTCATTTGTTGGCTAACCAAAATTCGAACTTTGAGTGTTAGAAGCATTAAATGCGGTTGGTGAACGGATAGTTTTTTAGAGTAACTATTGTGTAACTTCTTCAATGGATAGATTTTGTCTCTAACGCATAGTTAAAACCTAAATCTATAAATAGAATATCATTTAAAGTTGTGGGTAACGATCTTAACTTTGTAAATACTGAAACTCTACCAAATCATTTACTCAAAGTCTCTTACTCATTCATACTTCAATATTTGTACTCCAACTTTCATATACACTCTGATTAAGAGAGTTTATTCATTATAAATAATCTTATCTTCATCTGGAAGAAAGATTTTCTTGTGAGGGAATATCACAAGGGATTAGGGAAGCACTTAGCTAGAGTGCAAAGAGAGAAAGTGTGAGCTCTAAAATATAGCATCAACGCTGTACTGTGGCATTTGCAAGAAGCCCACTGAATTCTTGTAATATAGTGGAAAATCTCAAGTGGTGGCTTGGGGACTGGACGTAGGTCAAGTTTGAGAGACCGAACTAGGATAAACATCTGTGTCTTCCCTTCTCTATTACTGCTTTTACTGATTATTCATTTATACTCTGTTTTACTGTCACATTTGCTTTCCTCACTTTCTTAAAGTTTTGCAGAAAATTTTAATCTTCCCAATTCACCCCCCTCTTGGGAAGTCAGCACATTTAACAAATGTGAGCAAGGTCTCATTTCAGAGCTTGTTAGTTAGTGGAAAAAAATCATATTGTTAGAATTATTTTTATTTAAATCCAAAAATACTTTAATTTGAACCAATAATATTTTTAAAGATTATGCTGACAATATTTAAATTTGAATCAATAACATTTTTAATGATTATGCTGTCAATATAAAAAATAAAATCCTAAATATTTAGTGTTGTTTTTTATGAGGCCCTCATGAATCATATTGAATATTCATATTTAATCAAATTGTTGGCCAACTAAAGGCACAAAATATTGATAAAGAGTACATAAATGGTCAATGTGAGCAAGGTCTTATTTCAAAGCTTGTTAGTGAAAAGAATTAGACTAAAAGAAAAAAAAGAATCAATAATACTGGACACTACATAGTAGTTCCCAAAAAAAAAATATTGATAATAATATCAAAATGCTAGAGGAGATCATTTATTTTTATTGGCTAAGAGTATATGAAGAAAATTATTGTTCTCTAAAATAGAAAATTCCAAAAAGTATTCCTACAATTTTAAATAAAAATGATCGATTACTTTGGATTAATATTGAAGGAGGTGACAAGTGTGTCTATAGGATTGTTTGATATGTAATGTAAATGAGTAAAGATCAATAAAAAAAATTGAAAATTCTATCTTTTTTTATTAACTTTCAAGCATTTAACATTCAACTAATTTAATTATATAAATATTTGAGCGTCAATTTTAAATGGGATTGTTCTTCTCACATGATTTTTTCTATAATCAAATCCAAAACCTTATTTATGTATAAAATTAACACTTCTATCTCTTGATAGGAAAAATATAAAAAATAACATCTTAGATATTCTATATAAAATATTATGCAATACTTTTTAATTAAAATTTTAATTATAAAGACATACAGGATTATATTAAGTTTATAATATTAATAATAAATAATGGATAAATTAAAAATTGAAAATATTTCGAAGAAAAATAGATGACCAACAATAGTTGACTTTTTTCATATACGGTCAACCGTTATCACTTGTATTTTTTAAAGAGGTGCAAAATGGGAAAGGAAGAAAATTTGAAGAGTTTTATTTTAAAATATAAAGAAAACAACAATTGGATTTTTTTTTTAAACCATTAACAACAATTGGAGGTTGGAGGCAGGGTACTCCGTATTCCGAATGATGACGATTACCTTACCCGGATAAAGTTAGAAAAATCAGATATTCTCTTAAATCTTAATTGAGATTCTTCAATAGCAAATCCATCGTTTTCTGGCCCAAAGAAAAAATGCAAACCCCTCGTATAGGGAGATAAAATAATGCCTTAGGACTGACTGGATTAAGTTGGAGGAATTAAATAGTATCTTTAAAGTAAATTTTCAAATGGTTCAAGTCTTCTTTACCTAAAAAGAAATTCAAATCTTGTAAATAAAATAAGAAAAAACATATATTTAATCTCTTAATTTTACACTAAATTTTATTTTGATTCCTTAATTTTATTTTATTTTTTAAATATTTAATTTTTAAAATATAATAAAAAATTTTTCTAACATTAGCATTATTAACTATATTAATAGAAAATACTGAAAATGCATTATCAAATATTGACAAGATTTCTAATGTTGGTACAACTTATTTTTATGACAAAAAATTTTTAAAATTTTGTTTAGAAGTGGATTATTTGTGCTTATTTATTTTTAATTTAATTGAAAATAGTTCTTAATAATTTGATTATGAAGATTAACATGTTAACATTTGACAATGCTTTGTCAGCATTTGATAATGCTTTATAAGAATTTTCTAATAACATATTTAAAAGTGATAATAATAGAAAAAGTCTTAATTACATTTTGAAAATTAAATAATTAAAAAAAATAAATTTAAGGGATAAAAGTGACACCTAGTTTAAAGTTAATATACCAAAAGTGTGCCTTTCCCAATAAAATAAATTATATTAGAAAATTTTTACCACCCAATATCCTTCAATCAAGCAATATACAATAATAAAATAGAAGAAGCATCACTCTATATTTACTGTCCATGACATTTTATTAATTTATAAATTGGAATTAACAGCCTTTATAAGATATCTATTAGAATAAGAATTACTTTTGAGATAAAAGTATCTAAACATAAATTACTTTTAACAAAATTAATTTTAAAATAATTCTAAAAAATTAATTATACTCAGAATTAATTATGTAAAATTTAATCCAAATATATACTGTACGGGGGTATAAGTATGCAGAGATATTGGTACCTCTTTCCACTCTTACTATATGATATTATGAAAAAAAATATATTTTAAAACTTTAATTATATTGTGCGAGTTCTTGTGTTAAAGCGATTACTTATGGCACAATGTCACCCTTCCCGAGGATGAGATTTAGTCCTCATATTGGTGAGAAGTTACACATGTGAGTATAGATAAATAGAACATTTCACTATTTAGGTACTATCTGTATTAGATAATTTTCCTATTTAGTGTTGGAAATTTTTTTTAATTATATTACTATTAAAATTTTTAAAGTATAATTATATTTCATATTTATAATTTTTGCTCTTATTATAATTATTACAGTTCTTACTTAATTTTTTAATTTAAAAAATTCAAATGCTACTGCACATAATGCAATATGAAAAATCTTATATGGAGAAATTAAGCATAAAAATTTGGAGACATCTAATAAAAAGAATAAAATATTATTTTTAATTACACAAAAACAGAATATATTCTAGGGAAAATGATATTTTAAAACCAAAATTTTTAATTAATGCCATTTTAAGATCAAAATATTCTAAAATGACATAAAGAAACCATTGTCTCAAATTGATCAAAATTTTAAATAGAAAATTATCTAAATGCTTTTGTTAAAAAGTTCTACACTCAATATCCACTTTTTACTACTTGTCTTCCAATCGTGGAATATGAGTAGTAAAAAGTGGAAGTTGAGTGTAAAATTATGAGAGTTGAATTCTTCAGCGTGTCTAGTGTAAAACCGGAGAAGTTGAGTATCAAATCATGAAATATGAATAGTAAAAAGTGGGAGTTGAGTGTAAAATTTTGAGACTAATCAGTTGAATTCTTTAATGATCATAATGTGTCTAGTGTAAACTTAGGGTTCTTTAGTATCAAATCATGGAGTATGAATAGTAAAAAGTCGAAGTTGAGTGTAAAATTTTGAAAGTTAAATTTTTTAGTGTGTCCAGTGTAAAACCAATGAAGTTAAGTGTCAAATTGTGGAAAACAAGTAGTAAAAAGTGGATATTAAGTGTAAAATATTTTAACAAAGACATTTACATTATTTCCTAATTAAAATTTTGATCAATTTGAGACCATGATCTCTTTATATTATTTTGAAATGTTCTGATCCTAAAATAGCATTAACTAAAATTTTTGATCTTAAAGTGTCATTTTACCTATATTCTATCTATTATATATTTTTTTGATATATTCTATCTATTATATTTTGATGTGGATATTTAATAGCAATTTGTTTTATTTTTTACAAAATTATTCTTTTATTCAATTTTTATTACCTCCTTTTTTATGTAAAACTATTTGGCATTCTTAAGTAAGAAGATTGATAATTCAAATTTTATGAATGGAAAAATACTTTGAAGAGCTATTCAAATTGGACATGACAATATTCAAATATGAGTTGATAGTATCGAAAACTAGATAGTTGTATTAATATATAAATATTTATAAAAGATTTATCACCCTATCATGCATTTTGGGGGAACTATTGTTTTTCCCACTTTTTATTTTTGGTTGAAGAAAGAGGGCAAGAAGTCAAAGTTTAACCTAAATTACAAAGTGGGAATACTAAAGGAATATTTTGGAGCATATACGTGTCAGGGCTATTTGAAGAAGATCCCAGTTTTGCTTAGGCCTGAGACCCTCAGTTGGCTTCTCCAAGGATTGGCTCAAACCTCATTATCCATTGTTGGTCATAGATATTGGTAAAAGAAAAAAAACCATTCGTAGATTTAGTTAAAATCACACATACCT
Organism: Adenanthera pavonina; assembly: GCA_026686845.1. Lineage (NCBI taxonomy): Eukaryota > Viridiplantae > Streptophyta > Magnoliopsida > Fabales > Fabaceae > Adenanthera > Adenanthera pavonina. The sequence continues at coordinate 18,535,634 of JAIVEN010000005.1, read as the reverse complement.
AAAATCAAAAGTGAAGATCAATTTCACACATCCTATGAAACAAATTTCGACCACCGAGTACGAAAAACTTGGGATCAACTAAAATTAAATTAGATTAGCACTTAGTGATGAAATCAAATTAAATTTCTTATAATGATGTATTCAATTATACAGAGAAAAAGAAAATGATACAAAATAATAATTATTACATATAAATTTTGCATCTTATTTTTATGTCTATAGTATTTTATTTAATCAATACACGGTATGTATTTTTTTTTTGTGAATATAAGAAATTCAGATTGCCGGATAATACAAATTGCATTCCCTAGTGGTTTTAACAATGTCGCACGTTGACCGACTAAATCTAAATTATTGAAAATTAATTTAACCACACAAATTATACAGAGAAAATGAAGGGGAGACAGGATTTGAATCCCTTCAATTAATCAATTATCATGCGAGGAAAGAGATAGAGATTAGAGAATAGAGATACTAACACCAATGGGAATAGAGATACTAAGGTTTGTTCCAACGTGTTATCTGTTTTAATATTTTTAAAATAATTTTGTAAAAGTATTTTTTTAAAATAAGTTTTAAAAATAAAAAAATAAAAAAATAAGTTTAAATAATTATTCTCAAAATTATAACTAGTAAGTGTTAAATGAATTATTTAAAATTTATAACTTAACTATTAATAAGGTGGATTTTCTCTACATTTTCTCATATTTTTTAAAATAAAAAATACAGAACATCTTAAAGATATTATGAGTTTTCTATTCTTATATTTTTTTCTTTTTTAGAACATTTAATAAAAAATAAGCTTATAAAAAAATTTATTTTGGCTTCAAAAACAGAAAACTACTATAAAAAATACCAGTGTTCTAAATCTCTATTTTTTTTTTGTCACGAATAGTTAATTGATTGAGAGAATGTAAATTTACAAATGGGAGAACTCTGTTTCTCCATGGACAATTTGCATTCCATGATTTCTTTTAGTCGGAAACCATTCCACGACTAAAGCATAACACATCTTGGTGACCAATACTAAATCTAAATCATTCAAATTTAATCTCACAGCACCAACTAAGGAAAATGAGCATTTAATTACTTAATTACTAAATGAGGAGAGAGAGAGAGATAAATATAGAGAAAGGATTGAGGATTTCACCCTGGTCTCATTCAATTTTTATTTTATTTTTTAGTTGACCAACTGAACAATTGAAATATATATATATATATATTTTAAATCCATGTAGTGGAGAAAATGCTGTTTTTGGTGAAACAATTTGCATTCATTCCCTAGTTAGAACATAACGCGTGCCCTATGCAATGTAATGTATTCACATTATCCCACTGGTTCTCTTTCTTTCTTTCTTTCTATACTTGGCTGGCTGTGAAGGCCTTTCAAGTCACGAATCCATCCTAATCCCCCCATTCATACCTTCCTTTCTTTTCAATTCTCCTACGTACGTACCACACCCTCCTTCATTTAATCCAACATTATCCGAATCTCCCTCCAAAGATAGTCATTTTCTTTTTTTAATTAATAAATTCACATATTTGCTGACTCAGCATTATCCATTCTTTCCCAAGCATGCATCTGAGCCCTCCCTGACGTGTAATTAAAATCTGTTCGTCTCCTCCCTCTCTCCATGTCCCGCACCGACCAAGTCCATTAACGGAAGAAATTCAAATTCCGTCTTTAAGGGCAGATACTTACCGTCCGATTTTTATTTTTTTTATTTTAGTGTAGGCCCATCCAACGGCGGCCAGCTAAGCACCAGATAGCCACGGGAATTACTTAATTTCTAGTTTTAGGATTATATGTCTAGTGCGTTGTTTACGGTTCACTCCATTTTTGCTTTCAATGCGCATCCATAAAATATATATTCAACATAAATTCTTATCTTTAATAATAATACGAACAGGAATAGGAATAATATTAATAATACAATTATCTTATTTTTGACAGTTAACACAGTTTTTTCGAAGACAAAATTATGCTTAAAGACTCAAATTTAATTAAAATCGCATTACAAGTTTCAAAACTTATAATTATTGTCATTAGGGGTGAACAAGTTAATCCGGTGTCCAGTTAGCCTGGTCCAGTTTGACCACTTCGGGTCAATTGGACCGGGTCAACTTTTAGGTCGGGTCGGAGTTAGGGTCAAACACCCTAATCCCGGTCCAGCCCAAACTATATATATATATAATTTTTTTTAATTTTTTTATATAATTTAATTGATTTTGTAGAATTTTTATTCTTCATGTATCTAATATAATACATTTACTATGTAAATATTATAAAAACATTTTAAGATTTTAATGTTTCAAATTTTTTTTAAATTTTGAATTAGTTTTTTACCTTAATATTTATATAAAAATAATGTTTAATAGTTAAATATTCATAAATTTTGAAAAAATTATTTTTTCTAAGATTATGTTTTAAGAAAATATATTTTTAAGTATAAATAAGTATATTTTTTATTATTAAATAATTTTTTTTTATTTTTTTAAAAAAATATATATATAGTATCAAGTCAGCTCGATACTTGGACTGGTATTGGTCCGATACTTGCCTGATAAACATCAAGTTAGATATCAGATAGGGGTCAAACCCAACCCGATCCGACCCATGTTCACCCCTAATTGTCACAAAACCTAATGTTAGGTTCTAAACAACTTAAGGTTACTAACTTCAGTAACTTATTGGTAATTTACAAAATTATCTTATTTTGATAATCTAATCAAAATTACCCTATTTTACTTTCTATTAATATTTATTTGCATTTTTTGAAATTTGTTTAGTTAAAAAAAATTTTAAAACTCCATGCAAGTGCATGAAGTTGAGACTAATTTTAAAGATATAATTATTTTTAATGATAATAATTTTTATTTACCGGTTTTGAAAAATTACAAAATTTGATAATACTTTTTTTTTAATTTTAAAGTAGCTACATTTTGTGGTTCCTTTTATTTAATTCTTATAGAGCTCGGGTCCTTAGATGTATTTTCCCGTCTAAAACTCAAGAAACAAGCTCTGGTCAAGAACTTCGACTATATAAGTACTAGCCATTGCCGTTGTAAGAACCTCATCTCGTCTTTTGATTCTGGCTTCGGTGTCTTTCTGTCTTATTATATTGTTCCTGTGAGTGAAGTGAGATAAAGAGAGAGAAAATGCCTGCCGGCGCAGTGATCGGAGGCGGTGGAGGGAAGGAGTATCCCGGAAACCTCACTGTCTTTGTGACTATAACATGTATAGTTGCAGCCATGGGTGGTCTGATCTTCGGCTACGATATTGGAATTTCCGGTATGATGCTACGAAACCCACTTTCGTTCTTTTTTTTTATTTTTGGGCCAAAATCCGAAACCCACTTTCACACTAGTGTTTGTTTCACGAGAAAACCCACAGAATGGATCTGACTTTCTGTGTTTTTGTGTTTGTTGTTAGGTGGTGTGACGTCGATGGATCCGTTCTTGAGGAAGTTCTTCCCGTCGACGTACCGGAAGAAGAACCTCGACAAGTCGACCAACCAGTACTGTCAGTACGACAGTCAGGTCCTGACGATGTTCACGTCGTCGCTGTACTTGGCGGCGCTGTTGTCGTCGTTGGTCGCGTCCACCGTGACACGGAAGTTCGGCCGGAAATTGTCCATGCTCTTCGGTGGTCTCCTCTTTTTCGCCGGAGCTCTGATAAATGGCTTCGCAAAAGCGGTTTGGATGTTGATTCTGGGTCGGATCTTGCTCGGTTTCGGTATTGGATTCGCCAATCAGGTATGTCTATTTCCGATTTACTGGTATTTGAATTTTCCTTTAGTTTTTCATTTTTTTGGTTCAGTATTTTTCCTGACAAAGTTTTGCTTACGTTTATGTTGGGATTTTCTAGGATTACACAAACATGGGCATGTCTCTGATATTCTCTATGTAAATACTAGAGAACAAAAATTGCGATCTGTCTATCTCCGAAAGACATGAAATCGCTCATATGAATTGATTCTTTCGACTTTGTCTGGTTTAGTATTTTGTAACTTGATCCCAGATCTGCTTACCTATGCTACCTTTTATTCCCAAACTTGTTTCTGGGAAAATATTGTTTTTAAAATTTCAAAAAAAAAAAATTTTGAAAATTTGAAACAGCGAAGCGTTACTCCTCAACTTTTTCACTGAAAGTTATGAGCTATTATGAGCTACACTGTTACTGTTGACTTATCCATTCCGCTTTTGAGACGGCTTATTGTCTGTTTGGTTGCCGAGAGAACGAGACGCTTGCTCGCCTTGATTTTCTCTTCCCTTACATGCGGCAGGATTTGAGACCGAAAGCTGAATTTGGGCAAACAAACACAAAAGCAAATCGCCATTATTTAAAAAGCGAAATTATCGTGCCCTCGTTTTTCTTTAAACAAATGCACGTGACGTCATCGCAATTTGCCAATTTCCACTTTCTTTACTTCACTTCCCACCGTTTCGAATATTGTTCCGTTCGAATTTTCCACGCGTTTGAATTAAGGATTAACTTATTGTCTTGTTTTTGTGTCTTTCAGTCTGTGCCACTGTACCTCTCTGAGATGGCTCCATACAAATACAGAGGATCTCTGAACATAGGCTTCCAATTATCAATCACCATTGGAATTCTAATAGCGAATGTGTTGAACTACTTTTTCGCGAAGATCAAAGGAGGTTGGGGATGGCGATTGAGCTTAGGAGGAGCCATGGTGCCAGCTCTCATAATCACCGTCGGATCTCTTCTTCTGCCAGACACACCCAACTCCATGATCGAACGAGGAGATCGCGAGGGAGCGAGAGCCAAGCTCCAGAAAGTTCGAGGAGTCCAGGACGTGGACGAGGAGTTCAACGATCTTGTGGCAGCGAGTGAAGCTTCGAAGCAAGTGGAGCATCCATGGCGGAACCTGTTGCAGAGGAAGTACAGACCCCACATCACCATGGCCATCCTCATCCCCTTCTTCCAACAATTCACGGGTATCAATGTGATCATGTTCTACGCTCCTGTGTTGTTCAACTCCATTGGGTTCAAGGACGATGCTGCTCTCATGTCTGCTGTGATCACTGGCCTTGTCAATGTTCTTGCCACTCTTGTCTCCATCTATGGAGTCGATAAGTGGGGAAGAAGAAAGCTCTTCCTCGAAGGCGGCGCCCAAATGCTCATATGCCAGGTACCAATTTTTCCATTATAGTTTGTAGTAAAAATATTTAGCTTTATAGGTCAACCTTATTTCTATGACATGCGCCTGTTGTGACAGGCTGTTGTTGCTGCCGCCATTGGAGCCAAGTTTGGGATTAATGGAAATCCAGGTGAGTTACCAAAGTGGTATGCGATAGTGGTGGTGCTGTTCATCTGCATCTACGTGACTGGGTTCGCGTGGTCGTGGGGCCCTCTGGGGTGGCTGGTGCCGAGTGAGATATTTCCATTGGAGATTAGATCCGCAGCTCAGAGTGTCAATGTATCTGTGAACATGCTCTTTACTTTCTTCGTGGCTCAAGTTTTCCTGACGATGCTGTGTCACATGAAGTTCGGACTGTTCATCTTCTTCGGCTTCTTCGTGCTGGTGATGTCCATCTTCATCTATTTCTTCCTCCCTGAGACCAAGGGCATTCCCATTGAAGAAATGGGAAGAGTCTGGAAGACACATTGGTTCTGGGCCAAGTATGTGGCAAGTGATGATGATTATGGCAATGGTGTTCAAATGGCCAAGGGAGGACAAGAAGCTATCAAGAATGTGTAAATTACTTCGGTTTATGGTAATTGGTTCTGGAATTTAAGGTTGTTTTGTTAGTATGGGTTTACTGGTTAAGCTGCAATGTGTTGTTCAGGATATTTATTTTTCTGGAATATATTCCAAATACACACAAGTATTTGTTCTCTCTTCACTCTTCTGAAAATGTGTTAATAGTTCTTTTTTGTCAATAATGTCATCAGCACAGGAAATTCCAAGTTTGCTGTGAATTAATTGCATAGGAAATTCCAACAATGTTCCTCTGTTTTTAGAACTCTGGTGGAAAGTGAAGTATAACAGAATTTGCAAAAATGCATATGGGGTGGGCTTATTTCAACAATCAAAATAAAGATCGTCGGTGGTTTTGGAAAATAATGTTATTTTTTCCCCAGAAATAATGTTATCTTTTCAAGTACTAGAATTTGTTGGAGATTTATTATTATTCTTTTGATTGTTTATTAAATAGTCTTTCAAAGTTATAAATTTTAAAAAATTATAAAATATAATAAATTAAATTAAATTGTTATTGCCCTTTAAATTGAACTATAAACTATCCGATAAATTAATTAATGATTCAGATTGTGACTACTCTATAAGCTGCCCTTTGCCTTTGGTACGAGGGATTTGCAACGTAGTTGCGTCTTAAAACGTGTTCTTTTGTTTGGTCGTTAGATTAGTATTGTACATCAGAAAGTGAGATGAAATGAAGTTTGAAATTGACACTAATACGCTTAATTTGTATTTTATATTTATTGCAAGATTATAAATTTAAATTATTCATAATATAAAAACAAAAGTTCTTCAATTGTTAAGAATGTTTTATCATATTATAAAAAATTCATGATTTTTGTTTATAGTGTGTTTTAACATTCTTTTTTTATTTTGGCATAAATATTTTAATATTCTTTTAACCATTTAAAAAATATTTTATTTCTATGCTTATTTATATTTTCATTCCTCAAAATTTATCAATCAAACAGGCCTATTACAATAGAGGAGTTGAATATTCTTTCAACCTATATTAAACATTACCCACGGTTGGATTAAGTTGTAAAAGACTCATTGAGTTGTATTATAAGAGGTTTAACACTTTTAATTAAATAAGGTCTCATGTTTAAATTATATAAATAAGAAAAACCATATTAGGAGAACTATATTTATTTAGGTCTGGTAATACTCGAATCTTGGTTTGGTACAGGATAGTTCTACCTGGCAATCAGGTCAAATACATGGTGGTATAGATTTGTCTTTCTTTGTGATTCTACTAAACTTAATACGTGTTAATTTAGACTCACTTTGTAATTTTACTTGACTTGATCCATATTAAGTTTGGAATAGAATAAATTCTCTATAGTTAAGGATACTTGATGCTCTAAACAAAAAGAAAATGTACATTGCATCTATATATTTTTGGTTTTTTTTTTCTTTTACTACTAAAGCATTTTTTATTTTCAATAAAAACCACTTTAAATAAATTCTTACCGTTCAATTAATTAGAAAAATCTAGATTTTTAAAAAAATAACTTTTGTCTTCAGTTTAAAAAATCGTTTACATTGTTACAAAAAAAAAAGTTTACATTAATTGAATGATAAAGATACTTTTTCGTCTTAAATAAAGAAATTGAAACATTAGCAAAATTAAAAGAAAAAACATTGCATTTAAAAGAACTTTTCCATATCGCATAAAATCATTATTTTGAAAAAAAGATCAAATATTAAATTGGTTAATATATCGGTTCAAGATTTACTAGTTTAACTATGTTCAAACTATGACTATGATTGGTAGTAATTAAAATAATTCATTTCTAATTATATGTATTTTAAAATATTATATAAAAAGTTAAAGAAAATATTATTAATAACTTTGATAATTTAATATTTAGATCTAAATAAGGTAATATTTATCCATGATCATATATTTAAAATAAAATAGTCAACTAATAATTTATTATCGTAGCAATAATTAAGTACATATATAAAATAATATTTATAAAATGTTAGAATATATAAAATAATACTTTTAATTTAATAGCTATGTAAAAATAATGCTTATAAAATGTTAGAATATATAAATGAATGTAATAAAAAAGGATATAGAAATACAATATTTATTCCAAAAATGATGTCATTTTGTAGTGAGAACCAATAAAGTTTGAACAAAATAGAGTTGAACCGATAACCCGACCAGTGTTTACTAACTTTTTTTTTTAAGGTTTTTAACTCGTTTTTAATTGATTATCTTTTTGAACGTTTTTGTAAATTTCAAAACCAAGTTTGGTACCTGTTCACTTGTTTTTTACTGGTTTGGTCCAGTTTTCATAGCAATAGTTTGGCTTAAACTTTGTACTAAGCCAAACCTGAGAGAGATAGTGATGGGTTACTGTTGGGCCTAAGAAACGAAGAAGCAGAGAGCCTAGCTAGTAGCCCTGGGAGCTCCAGAGGCTTAAGGAGATTTGGGCTTAGCAAAGGGAAGCTCCCTAACCGTAGAACCAGGGGACAAATAATTGATGATCGAATGGACAATGGGATCATGAATCGAGCAATGTTAAGAAAAATCAGGGTGTTACGAGTTAGAGAGCTCAAACATGCAGCCCGTGAGAGGAAGTTATGCATTACCTTAATCACATTTTAGACACCAAACTTAGAGCCCCATTGGTTTGTTTAGGGAATGATTGGGAATGAAATGGATTGAAATAATAATCATTGTAAATTTGTTTAGTATAGTATTTAAAAATGTTGGAATCAAATTTATTTTTTATATTTAATAAAATAATTTTGTAAGTAAAAGGACTAGAATACCCTCAGCTAGATTTTCACCCCCTTCTTTCTTCTTCCTCTCTCTCTCTCTCTCACCGGCCATGCAGTAAAGATCCAAGGGCAAGTAAAAACCCAGCAAAATTTTATACTATTAATCGAAAATCATCAAGATCTATATGTTTTACCGTATCAATCTAAAACTCAGCAAGATTTTGATTTGCAAATGAATGTGAACGGAGTTTCATGAACCAAAAGGACCTATGACTGGATGAGAATGGTGCTGCACAGACATGGTGGGGCCGATGGTGTTGGTTTTACCGACGTTGGGGAGAAGCTTCTTCCTAAAATCCAAATTTGCAAATAGTGCCTTTTTCTCCTTTCGATCTTGAGCATTGGAGTTCGTCGAAGGGGAAGACAATAGATCATCTTCTTCTTCTCCTTCTAGTCATGAGCACTAGAGTTCAAAGAGGTTGTGGAAATTGCTTTGATTGAAAAAGAGGAGAGGATGATGGTAATGCATAGTGTCAGAGGATGGTTGGTGAGGCATAGTGGTCAGAGGATGGTCAACGAGGCATGGTGGTCGATGGATGGTTGGTGAGGCATGGTGAATGCAAGACTATGAAGGGAAGGCATGGTGGGTATATTTGTAAGAGAGATGGATTCTGGGTACATGGAATGAGGAAGGATATAGTCTAGGGTGGGAGTGGGGTTTACTACTTTTGTGGGAATAAACCATCAATGAGGAATCTGGATTTAGGGTAGGAAATGCAAACCAAACGGTTTTCATATGGGAATTGAATGAAGATTACAAGGAATGGGCTGTTAGGATTGTTGGTTTCTAAAAAGGGAAGTGAATTGGAAAGTTTGAGATTTTTCTGCCAAAACATAGATTCACAGTGAAAGCAAAAACTTGTAGCAAAACAGAGTACAATGAAAATCAATATAAATATAAAATAAGGTAAGAGAGGACTCAAAGATTTATTTTGGTTCGGTCAAATCCACTTGACCTACATCCAGTTCTTAAGCCACCATTTGATATTTTTACAATCAGTAAGAATTCAACAGGCTCCTTACAATGTCTCAGTACAAGATACGTGCTCTATTCTAAGAATACTCATATTTTTCACTTAATACTCTTACAAGTGTTTCTCAATACCTTTTGTGATTCCCTTGACAAAGAATCTTTCTTCCAGATGAAGAAAATATTTTATACAGAATGAATACTCTCTAGAATAGAATAGATATGAAAGTTAAGGTACAATAAATGCTATGTGTGGGTGAAAAAGTTTTGACACAGAAATTTAGCAGAGTTATTGCAAAGATAGGCTTAAATTCGTTAGCTACAACTTCAAATGAAGTTCTATTTATAGATTTGTGACTTAATTAGTTGTTAGACACAAGATCTAGCTGTTAGAAATTTTAACCAATAGTTACTCTATAGAAATAACCATTCACCAATCATATTTAATGCATCTGACATGCCAAAATTCGAATTTTGGGGTTCTACAGATGAATTTTACAGAAACAGAAGGTTAAGGATTTCAACATTGAACTTCAACATTCATCTGTTCAAATGTGACATTCGAATTTTGAATTTGTCAAAGATATCCCATATTATAACATATGAATTTTCATATTAAAAGTGCATCTGTTGAGTTTGAATGATTATCTCATGTTTTCATAGTGCACTCCAAATTTGAGTTTCAGAAATTGAAATTTGTCTATAAGAGACTTGTTCAACATGGCACAAAAGTTCTCTTTTGTGAAATTCAAATGTTGAACTATAAAGTTTATCTTTCAGCGACATGTTTTAAAGAGACTCACAAGTTCTCATTTCAAAATTCGCATTTTGAAGTCCAAAGTTCGTCTGTCAGATGAGGTGACTCTGAACTCTCTTTAAACTTCACCAACATTCAAATTTTGAATAAGCTTCATATGAATTTTGCATACTTTCACTAACAATTTTTAGCAGGAAATTCGAATTTCAGAACTGAAATTTGTCTATCAGAGATAAAATGTCTATATTTTCAAATTTCACCAAGCAAAGTTTGAATTTTGCATAAAATACACATGAGTCAATAATAAAATTCATCAATTAGTTAGTATTTTTCAAATTTAACATATGCTAACATAGGATAACTATGAAATTACTCGTTTAAGTACTGTGGTGATATGAATAAGTAAGAATCAAAGCTTTTTCCCAGTGTACATAGTGAGAAATCCTAACAACAAAATCTTCACATGTTCTTCAAGGGATTTTTTCTCTTTGTCATTTCATACTCCTTTGATATTCTCCTTTTTCAAATTCTAGTTATTTGGAATCATCAAAATTTCTGATTTAACATTCTCTCCCTTTTTGATGATGACAAAATAACTTACAAACTGGATTAATACTTGGATTTGCTTTCAAGAGCTCCCCCTCAACATATACATTAAAATTTGAATATAAATATAGCACATGTATCAGAGTTGAAAATGTAGGAGAATAGAAAAGGAAATATGGAAACAAGTTTCATTGATTCATTGATGCACATATATTTAGTACAAATGTTCAACCAAAATAAAAAACAAGTACACAAACAAGTACAAAGATCATATAAAAGAAATACATCACAATGAGACATAAAATCCTATAATGTCTTAAAAAGATCTAAGTACTAAGGTCTTGTAGCTTTCATTCCTTTCTAGCCTTGAGCTTAATCCTTTTGCCATATGTCTTTCCTGATTGCCTAGTAGTTTCGGGTTGTCCAATTTTGGTTGGTTCAGCAACAATTTCTCTAATTTGCCTAGTTTTCTTCTCCTTCTTTTTGACATCATCAGGACTAAAAGTAGGTACATGGGGAGGAGGTATCTGATCTCTAGGAATAGCTTGAAGAGAAACTGGAATAAATGGCTCTGCGGGAGGTATCTAAGGAAGGTCATCATCAGCCTCTGAAGTCAGTTCCCGAGCCTCCCTTAAGATGTTGGCCATCCAAGCTCGTTGTTTCACTGAGAGTCCATAAGTAGAAGATAGAGGTTGAGGAGCTGGTGGAGGAAACATTTCATTAAACCTTTGCTTCTGAGCTTACACTACAACATCATATGCAACATTAGCAAAGTCAATATAAGGCATGAAGCCCCTTTCCTCATTGAGAGTAGCTTGAATAATTGGTGTAGTGGTAAGATCTTTAACAAGCTTCTTCAGTCTTGTGATGATAGAATTGAGTCTTAAGCTTCCTCCATCATTGGCTCATGAGAGCTTTCTGCTTGAGTGGCTTATGTTAGATTTGGTTGGTCACCCAAGAGGGGGGTAAATTGGGTAATGCAAGATTTTCGCTCTTTTTGAATACAATTCAATTTCACCAAAAGATGTAGTAGAATAGGGATGAATAGAGAGTGATGAAAGATATAAATGAAATAATAAATTAAAGGATCAGACACATGAATTTATCCTGGTTCAGCCCAATTTACTTAACCTACATCCAGTCCTCAAGCCACCACTTAAGATTTTCACTATATCCCATAAGTTTGATCCAGACACTTATGAAGTCTCAATATATCTTACAAGTTTTAGTGGGCACTTGTGAAGCCACTCTGTCTACACCCTTACAAGATGTGTATTTCCCTTAGTGTTATCCCCATACTAAAATTTTATCCAGAAAATAGTAGAAATAAATGAATACAAAATTGAAACTCCCTTTTAGAGTAGATGATACATTAAAAGCTCACTCTATTGAGGTGAGTTTAACTAATAATGCTAATACAAAAAGATTTTATATATTGGAACAGCATTTTGGTACAAACTTAAGATTGTTATCCATAAGTTCAAATAAGATTCTATTTATAGATTTGTGGCTTAATCATTCGTTAGACACAAGTTCTAGCTGTTACTCTGCAAAAAAGCCATTCAACAACCACATTAAATGTGTCTAACATTCCAAAATTCTTATTTAAAGGCTCAATAGACAAATTTGGCAGAGTTAGTATAGTTATGTGTTTAACATTGAACTTCAAAAATTAGTCTATCATAGAGTAAAATTTGAATTTCGATTTTGCCAAAATTAACCCATGTTAGTTAATGCAAATTTTCATATTGAAAGTGCGTCTATTCAAGTTTAAACAGTTGTCTCAAGTTTTCATAGTACACTTTGAAATTTAAATGTTAGAACCTGAAATTTGTCTGTCAATGGCACATTTAACATGATACAAGAGTTCTCTTTTTGAAATGCAACTGTTGAAATTCAAAGTTTATTTTGTCAGGGGCGTGCTTTAATGAGACTCACAAGTTCTCATTTTGAAATTCGTACTTTGAAGTCCAAAATTCATCTATCAGAGGTAGTGACAATGAAATCATTTTGAACTTCACCAACATTTGAATTTTGACTAAGTTTTATGCAAATTTTACATACTTTCACCAATAGTGCTTAGCCTGAAATTCAAATTTCAAAACTAAAATTTGTCTATCAGAGATGAAACCTTTGTAACTTTGAATTTCACTAAGCAAAGTTCAAATTTTGCACAAAATAAACATGAGTCAAACAGAAAATTTGTCCGTTAGACAATATTTCTTAATTCTAACATAAGCTGACATCAGATTTACTTAATCTAACTCATTTAAAACATATGATTATAAGACTAAGTAAATTTCAAAGGTTAAACCACCTTAAGACCTAAGTGAAAATAAAATATACCTAATAACTAGGTCTTCAAAAATTGAAATTCACTTTCACTTGGTCATTCCCATTCTTGGTAAACTTCCTTCTGATTTTTCATTCTTGGAGCATCCTTTCTCTTCTTCTTCTTCAAATGAGACATACTGTTGGTTTTTAGTTCTTTATTCTAATGCTCACTTTTTTTATTTGGACAATCCTACACTTAATGTATTATACTTACAAACCAAGTAATTAATCCAATTTTTATATCCAACTTGTATTATAAACCATAAGAGCACAGTGGATACATTAGTACATAACATGATATATGCATTATAAACATAGTTAAATATATACTAATACACATTTTACTTCTTTAAGGAACAATATATGTGCTATACAAATATGATGCATTTGTTCCTTATTACTCTACATTTGTCATCATCAAAACTTATATTATATTAAACCTAACAGCTTCTTCCTCCAAAGCATAGTCCAGAGATGGATTAGGACTAGTTTCATTGCTTGAGGTTTGAGGAGTAACAGCAGCAGCAACAGCAACAGTAGCAGTAGCATCAGGAGAGCCTATTTCAAAAGGACTTGAGATTTGTGGAGAGACATATTTAAGGGCTTCTAAGGTACCAATATGAGATGGTACTGATGTGGTTGGAAGAGAATTTCGAATATCATCATATGTGTCAGTAATCTCCTTAAGATTCTTGGCTAGGTCAGTTATTTGAGTTTGCAAGTGTGCAAACTTACCATTATGTTCCTCCCTAATATTAAGCATCATCTCTGATAGGCAATCATAAAGTTTAAGTATGGTATTTGGGGTGGCCATAGTGGTTGGAATGGAAGGTTCAGGTTGTTGGGTAGGTTAAGGTCTGGTTGGCTATGGTTTAGGTTGGATAGCTGGGACAGCCTCAGAGGTAGCCTCTTGCTATTGTGAGTCTCCTTTATCGTAGACTAGATTCTCGGATTTACCAACCTCTTTCCCAATCTATTGGCCCTCTCTTCTTTCTATCCCCATACTTATTAGTTCTTCTTCTTTAAATTCTTCTGTAGGCTTCCCTTTGCCTTTCTCCAAGTGCTACATCTTGGTAAATTTGAGGAGCTTGGTGATTATAGAGGCACAGGGTAGAATTGAGTCTTTTCACTGGTCTCTTGCCTTGGTCATTCTCTGAAAGATTATGTGACCCAGGCTAAGCTCCTTTCTTTGAATTAAATCTGTCATTACATGAGCTTTACTCCTGGTGTTCAGATTGAAGCTTCCTCCCTTGTTGAAAATAATTTTTTACACTATATAGTATAGGACTCTTACTTGTACATTAAGGTCAAAAGGCTTCACGATTTTCAGTGGAGGCCTATTCATACGTCGTCTGAAGAGTGCATCCATAATTGTGCTCTCTTTGTAATTCAGTTATTCCCCACCTTCCTCCCCCACTGTCCTCATCCGCATCATTGTCCTCATCCATGTACTTGGTGACAGAAATATCAATCTTAAACCCATTTTGCCCAAGAATCTCTAAAATGTTATTAAGATTTTCATCTGTCAGCCACAAATTCCTAGAACTTAGTGTTACTTGGTATTGTTTCTTCTTGTCATTACGCTTCAATGAGGCATACAAAGTCTTGATCACTTCATCACCATATCTTTCTTTAATTTCCAGAAGCTTTTTATACTTTTCCATCCATATTCCAGCATAAAAAGTGTTTGAGACCAGAAATTGCTCCAAATTAGTGCAATGAGGAGTTATTACCTTCTTTGCAGCAAATTTTGTGGTAAATTCCTTCAGGATTTGTTCAGAGTTGTAGAGCGACTCTGTGGTCATTTAGAGTTCCTCAGACTTAGTACTTGACGAAGGAGCGGCAGGGATTGATTTCTTTGATTCTGCCTTTGCAGTTATTTTCTATTTCTTTGATGGTGTTCCCTTGCTAGATTCAAACTTCCTTTTCTAGGTATCACCTTCTTTTGATGCATATTGGGATTTGGAAGATCGTTTGGGCCTAGTTTACTCTTTCCGAACATTGACATTCTTTACTTTGACCATTTTCATGAGAAATTTGTGTTGAGAGATGCTTCGAAGAAGTTTATGAGGTTTGATTTGGAGTTTAATCAGTGAAAAATGAAGTTTAACCGAAGGAATTTGAGAATGGTTGAGAGCGAAGAGGAATAGCTCTGGTTGAAATATGAATAGGGTTACGTCTATTTAGAGCATGAACCTTAGAATTTTCTTATGTAAGCATTCAACAGACTAAGTTTAGTGGTCAAAATTCAAATTTTTGTCAGTTACGTTGCCCATATAACACAAAAATTATCTTGATAGATGAATTTTTAACCTTCAAGTTCATCTATTAGAGACTTAACATACAAAGGATATCTTCAACAGTCGAATGTTAGTCTTGAAATTTGACTGTCAGAGACATAATATCAACAGATGTTTCAACAAACAAACTTTGTATTCTCAAGGTTTGAATTTCGAAGTCTTCTACCAAAGACATGCAAACACAAGAGGTCCAACAGAAAAATGCTGGGATTCAAAAGTTCGTATTTTGAGACTTTATGAAGAAATGTCTAAAATATGAATATTAAATCATCGAAATTCAAATGTTGTCTATACAAACAAAGCAAACACATATACCAATATTCAAAATTTGAATTTCAATGAATCAACACTAGTATAACATGTGAAGCACTAAAATATGACTATTAAAGCGTAAAGTTTGAATTTTAACCATGCAAAGTCATTTAATAAGCTGGATAGAGCATGGAAATTTGTCTATTAGCAATCAAAATGCGAATTTTGCGGGATTGAATTTACAGACATATGCTAAACATTCAAATTTCCATATTTCTTCAGCAGATGTTATTTGAGTAAGTATGAGATACTCCATTATATTGGTTTCTTTATCACATAAGCTCATGAGGAGTACATGCAAAATATTTTAAACATACTCAGATACTTAAATTAGTGTATGACTTAACAGATTAACTTTAGATAGTAAACAAATTTAGATAGAAGCTTGCTTATAGTTCATTGAGATTTACTGTTCTCAATTCACTTCTCATATTATAATATATATCCTCTGGAAGTGGCTTGCTCAAGATGTCTACAAGCTGATGTTCTGTAGAGACAAATTCCAATATAATGTCTCTTTTCAAAACATGATCCCTTATGAAATGGTGTCTAATCTCAATGTGCTTTGTCCTTGTATGTATCATTGGATTCTTTGTAATGTTGATGGCATTTTGATTATCACATATGATAGGAATTTCTTTTATCTCAATTTCAAGATCTTTTAGTTGTTGTTTCATCTAAAGGATTTAAGCACAATAGCTTCCAGTAGTTATGTATTTAGCTTCTGTTATGGAGAAAGCTATACTATTTTGCTTCTTGCTGAACAGTGAGACTAGGGATCCTCCAAGAAATTAGCATGTACCACTTGTGCTTTTTCTGCCAGTCTTGGATCCAGCAAAGTCAGCATCAGTATAACCAACAAGCTCTTCTCCATTGCCCTTTGGATATCATAGTCCCATATGTGATGCTTTAATTAGATATCTAAATATTTTTTTTACAGTTGTTGCATAGGACTCTTTGGGACATGATTGAAACCTTACACACATGCAGACACTGAACATGATGTCAGGTCTACTAGTCATTAAATACAATAAGGAACCAATCATTCTTCTGTATTGAGTTATGTCAAATAGTTTTTGTTAGATTAGCTGGCTTTCCAAGAGGGGGGTGAATTGAGAAGATTAAAAATTTTCTGCAAAATATCAAGAAGGTGAAGAAAGCAATATATGATGGTAAAACAGAGTGTAAACAAATAACTTTAAGGTAGTAGTAAAGAGAAGAAGACTCAGTAATTTATTCTGGTTCGGTATCTCCACTTGACCCACGTCTAGTCCCCAAGTCACCACTTGAGATTTTCCACTATTCTGTAAGAATTCCGTGGACTTCTTGCAAATACCTCAGTACAAAGATGTTGCTCTGTTTCTAGAGCTCACTCTATCTCTCTATGCACTCTTACAAAGTGCTCCCCAATCTCTTGTGATATCCCCTCACAAGAAAATCTATCTTCCAGATGAAGAATAGATTGTTTACAAAGATTAAACTCTCTTAAATAGAGTAAATATGAAAGTTGAAGTACAAAATATTGAAGTGAGAGAGTAAAAAACTTTGAGTTGATGATTTGGCAGAGTTTCAGTATATACAATGTTAAAATCGTTACCCACAACTTCAAATGATGTTATATTTATAGATTTAGTCTCAAATATCTGTTAGAGACAAAATCTATCTGTTGGAGAAGTTATTCAACGGTTACTCTAAAAAACTATCCGTTAACCAACCGCATTTAATGCTTCTGACATACTGAAATTTGAATTTCGGTTGGTCAACAGACGAATTTTGCAGAAACTGAAGGTTAACAGTTTCAACGTTGAATGCCCGAAGTTCGTCTGTCATGAAGTGAAATTCGAATTTTGATACTTGAAAAATGTTTCTTCGTTGTAACATATGAATTTTCATGTTGAAAGTTTTTCTGTTAAGTGTAAACAGTATTTTCAATTTGCTACAGTGCCTTCGAAATTTAAATTTTGGAACCCCAAAGTTCGTCTGTCCGTAGCTGGTTTGTAAGGCACAGTAGTTCATATGATTTCAAAGTTCAAATTTTCATATATCAAAGTTTGTCTGTCAGAGAGACCTCTTTTCAGACTAACTTCAAAATTTGAATTTATAAATATTGTCATTCGTATGTCAACATATCACTCTAACAGACTCACAAGCTTAGTTTCTGAAATTCGAATTTTCATGTTCAAAGTTCGTCTGTCAGTGAGCAATTTTGAAATCCATTCAAAACTTGGTTTCAGATAAACTTTTACATAATTTCAGACGAATTTCTTTAGTTTTCATAAGTTTCATTTTGTCTGAAATTTGAATTTTCAAAACCCAAAGTTTATCTGTTGCTTAAAGCTCCTTTCAGACACCTATCAAAATTCGAATTTTCCCAAGTCAAAATTTGTCTGTCAGAGAAGCATTTTCTTAGACTTATTCAGTTTAAATACGAAATTCGAATTTCCAAAGCCAAAGTTCGAATTTCCAAGATGACAGTTTAATATAAACCATTCAAACTTCGTCTGTTGGTGGGTGTTTTTCAAATATTCCATGATTTAACATAGAATTAAGGTTTTAAAACATCTTTTCACCAAATCAAAGTCTTTTACTCAAATTAAAACATAATTAAACATCCTACATCTATTCTTGCACAGATTTTTCTAGAATTTCTTCACTTGAACCTTTTGTGCACCTTTGATATCTTTATTCCAAGCTCTTGAAGGTTGATTTGGAATCATCAAAACTTCTTGATTCAATAGTTTTCCTCCTTCATCCATATCAAGCTTTGTAACAGTGACCATTGCAGTTCCCATTGATTTAGTATTTTTCATTCCAAATTTCTTCAGCAACACTTTTACATATTTTGATTGATTCAGGAAGATGCCATCATCACATTGTTTGATTTGTAGTTCATAGAAAAAGTTAAGTTCTCTTATCATTAACATCTCGAATTCACTCTACATTAGCATAGAGGCCATGCACAAAGATTCATTAGTGGTACCAAATATAATATCATTAATATAAATTTGAACAATAAGTAAATCTTTGTTTTTCCCTTTTAGTAAAAAAAGTTATATCAACTTTGCCTCTATTGAATTCCTTTTCAATTAGGAAATTACTTAATCTTTTATATCATACTCTAGGTGCTTGTTTTAATCCATAGAGAGCTTTCTTCAGTTTATATACATGATTCAGTTTAGTTGAATCCTCAAAACCTGGAGGTTAGTCAATATAAATTTCTTCCATGATATAAATATTGAGAAAGACACTTTTTATGTCCATTTGATACAATATAATGTCCTTTATACAAACATAGGTTAGAAAATCCTTATTGCTTCCAATCTTACAACTGTAGCAAAAGTTTCCTCAGAATCTATACATTCTTCTTAGTTATATCCTTTAACCACCAACCTGGCTTTGTTTCTGATTATTATTTCAGATTCATAAAGTTTGTTTCTAAACACCCATTTGGTTCCAATATTAGATGATAATTGGGTCTCTAATACCCATACTTATATCTATACATTGTAGCACCTAACAAATACATCAATCAGCACAACCTCTTAAGTTCAAGTTCTTGTAACTTCAACTTGTCAAGCTCCAAGCTTCATATTGAGTTCTAGGCATTTTTAATCATATTTTTATCCTTATTTAGGCTAGCTCCTAGTCCTATCTACAATTTTCAATATCTTTTTTTATGTCTAGCATTTATGACTGATAGCTCCTAGGCTTTCTTTCTATTGTCTAGAACTTATGATCATGTTGCTTCCACACTATTGCAATGTTTCATGCTTTTAATTCATCTCAATTTTTGTTCTTTTATTTTCCCAACGTATAAATTCCATTTATTTCTCATGTTCATACTTATATAGGGGAAATTATGATAAAAGACTACAAACTCTTACATCATTTGATTTTGAAGTCAGGTTAATTACTTAATTGAGGATCAGTTCCTTTAGTGTGCATGCAAACCAACTAGCAATAAGAAATGTGATGAAAGGCCCAAGCAGAACTCATTTGATTGAACCTCCAATGACTCAGAATGAACCACGGATCATGCTAAAATCAAATAAGGACACATGAACAACAAAGAAAGCACGAGGAGAGGAAATATGTGAATATGAAAATTAAGAAGAAAATAATGCATGAAAATAACAAGAAAATAAGAAAGATATCTTGGTCAATGAGTTAAGACCCTAAGAGAACTTGTCTCTTAGAACCCTAGCCTTAGGACGCCACAAAGGAAAACTACTCATTTGATAAGTCTAAGAATTCTCTCAAGAATACAAGGGATACAAGAGAAAAACTCACAAGAAAAGAACATAAGTTCTAAAATTCATTCTTATTAATCTCTCTATTTCAAAAGTACATAAGTGGCTTTTTATATAAAGGAATAAGGCAACCAAAATCCTAGGCTAAAATAAAAAATGAAAATCATAGTAAAAATAAAGAAAATAATCATATCTAATCCTAAAGGAGGCACCACAATCTAACTAAAAAAGGAAACAAAATATTCTTGCAAATCACTCCTAAAGGTGGCACCTTTTTGCTGAAAAGTAAAAAAAATTCTAGAACATAATCTTTAAAAATTAGGAAACAATCAAAACTTAATATCTAAGACAATCTTTGACCATATGCCTTATTTATGAAAATTAATAATAAAAATTGAAAATTCTAAATAAAATAGAATAAAGAAGACTCTGTTTTAGTTGATCACATGAGTGGCACATGATCACTTAAGTAATCTCCTTTAAGTGGGTTCTCTTTGGGCTTGGATCTGTAACATGCAAGGAAGAGAACATAATCAAGCTATTTGGACTTCTTGGGTTGGATCATCTATGTCTTGCAATGGAACTTTAGCCTCCCAAGCTTTATTTTCCAAGTGATGAAGCTTGCTTTTTATGCTTTGCAATTTGTCCAAGGACCCTCAACATTTCATGCCTTAAGCGTACTATATCATTCTCTCCCTCCACGAAAAGATTTGTCCTCAAATCTCCATAATCTACATGGAAGGAAAGGGAATAATTAGAAGCATCAAATAGATAATAAGGAGTATACTTACCATTTAAGCTTAATTGATGCATCTTTGCTTTAATCCATCCATGAACTTGAAGGAAATCACTCTCTTTTTGCTGCAAACTTGTTTTAAATGTTCGTCTAAGCCTTTGCAGCCATAACATTGCTCTAGGGTAGAAAATTTCATTTTCAAGCTTTAGTGAAGAAAATCTGGAATCTTTCTTCATATCATTTTCACCAATATCCTGCCACAAATAATTAAACACAAACTCGACACAACTAGACTAAAATAAAACCAAAGGGTTAAGGAAAACATGAAAGACGAAATTAGGACAAAACATGACTTAAAAGGGACTAACGTGGTACAATGATTATGTGGGAATAAAGATGATATACAATGATAGAGCAAAGATGGAGAAGAAATAACTAAAGGAAACAAAACACAATGACCATGAGATGGAATAGAGGATGTATCAATGATGGGTGAATATGACACTAAATTATCACAATGCATCTCTTTCACAAGGGACTTATGCAATAAAGATAAGTGACATAATTAAAAAAAATCAGAAACATAATAAGAAGGAAGAAGAAAATACAATGAAGACACATAAGAAAGATGAGGTAAAGAAGGAAGGAGTTTTGTACAAATTATTTCAGGCTCACTTTCACACTCATTCTTCCTGAAACTCTCTTTTTCTTTTCTCTTTTTTCTCTTTTTCTTTCTCTTTTTCACTCTTCTTTTCTCTCTCTTTTTATGCTTTGGAATTTGTCCAAGGACCCTCAACGTTTCATGCCTCAAGCGTATTATACCAAAATGTGTTTTCTTGCAATGAGTGAATTTTATTGAAATAATTTAAAAATTTAGATCATGTAATGTGATCCAACTTGATCTAAATTTTCTTGCCGAGGTTTAATATAACTTCAAGTAATAATAGCATTGGCTTCCAAAACAATTTGAGACATTTTACTCTAAGAGCAGATGATGATGGTGGCAGTGCTCTTTTTGTTATTGGACTCACCACGTCCAACTAACTTATTGCATTCTACTTCGTCGGCATAAATTTTAGATATTTTATATTTTAAAAGTTAAATTATTAATTTATTTTTAATTTTCAGTGTGTCTTCACATTTTGAACGAATTATTTATCTTTTATCTAAATTTCAAAAAAAAAAATTTTTGCACTAAGGGTATCTCTAATCCCTTTTGAAGTGTAGAGATTACTTAAGTGAGTTTTATTTTTTTCAATAAAATATTTTTCATTTATATAATCAAGAATCAAACCCTAAGCAATATACTTCTTAAGGGACCCAACTAATTTCCAACTGTATCCTATCTTGTTGATAAAATTAAAAAAATTTATTCTCACTTACTTATAACTCTTTTGTTATTAAATTAATATATTTAACAATAAAAAATTATTTATACATAATACTATTCCAGAGATTATGTACAATTCGGTCACATTATTAAAGGAAGATATGTTAGAGAGATATAATTTGAAGAGTGGCATAGAACGGTAGAAGTAGCCTTTAAGGATATAGTAAGGAAAAAGAAACTTAAGAATAAAAGTTCTTTAATGATAGTTGATTGAGTAGCAAGGGACTCAATACCTCTTAAATAAAATCTTGAGTTTAAATTTTATAAATGAAAAAAATTACATTGGAAGAGTAACTGGGTTGTTTGCATATGATTCAATGGTAACACATATATGATAATTATATAAAAAAGAAACTGTTTAATATATTTTTTTGATGGCCAAAAAATAAATATTTTTCTTATACTATACATCTTCTATTTATCTTTGACAAATAGAGGGTACCTTTTTTAACAATTGTTCAAATTAAATCAAAACAATTTATTCTCAATTTTAAGATTTTTTATTTGAAATAATATGAAATAAAGATCATCTTTCAACTATCAACTTAAAAGTAATAATTTAAATTAAAAGCTAACAATAATATAACTTAAACTAATCAAAATAAATTTTTATTAATCAAATGTCATCTAAAAAATAAATACAATGTGTTCCTCCAATAAATGAATTGATTATCCAAATCAATATAAATTATCAATATCAATATTAGTAAATTTGACATATAAAATCTATAATGTGAACCATCATTTTGTGAATGACATGACTCCTTATGATAAAAAAAATAACATGGCTCCTTTTACATAATTGTTTTTGGACTTAGTGCCACTTTCCATTCTATATTCATTCAATATTTTTCACATTTTCAACAAAATTTAAAAATTATAGAAATAAGTTTAAATTTTGAAAACTTATCCAAATCAATATAAATTATCAATAAAATTCAATCTTGTATTATTATATTTATATTTTTATTATTAAAATATCTAGTTCCTATATAATACTATAGGAAATTCATTTGCCATCATATTTATAGGAGAAATAGGGTACTTGCACTTTACAAAAGTGTTAGGCCGCTAGACAAAAACCTTTCAAAATAATGTAATACAAGACAGAAAAGGGGACACATTATGCCACAAAAATGATTTCTTCGTTGGAAAATTTGACGCCACTTTTTGCTCCAAATCCCAAAACAAACACAAACGCACAGTATGAAGCTAAAGATGAAGATGGGCAACTGGAGAATCTCAGCCTTACCACGTGCTTTTTCGGTTTCTCTCTCCTCTTCTTTACTTATCTTTATTACTCATTGGGTTCTATTTATAAAAATTTTTTTTAATGATCTAAATATAAAAAAAAGACTTAAATAAGCATTAATTTTTTTTAAAAAATTATCCTTCATTAATTATATAAGAGAGATTAAATATATTAGTAATTCAAATTATTATTAAATTAAGTATGTGTAATTTTAAAAGAAATTTAGAATATGAAATAATTTAATTAATTTTAACTACCTAAAACTACTTTTCTTAAAATAGTTTTATTTTATAAATGGGATAAAAGGAAATAATTTATCTGATTGTAGCGGACAAAGGATTTTCCATAAAATAAATCAATCAACAATGAACAATAATGATCTTAATGGGATATATATCCCATCTTTGAGTATTTTGTTTTTCTTTTAGTGGGCTTAGCCCTCCTTGTATCATAAAATTAAAATGATGTGACCAATCTCACATTATTTTAGTTGTTTGGAATACAAAATGTAATGATATAATAAAAATATAATTTTATAATTTGAACTTAATTTTTGTATTTTAAAAAAAATGAAAAATTATTATATTAAAAATATTATATGTATAAAATAAATACCTAACTAAACAATTGTGATTTATAAATTATATTGAATTAGTATTTTTTAGTAAGAGAATAAATTATATTAATTAAAAATGCTTTTTAAAAAAATTAAATTAGGTTGTATAAAGAAAAATATGAGACACTCATTTCAGTCACAGCCTACCAAGCTTCCACTATGCTCCGTTTGGTTAGAAGGATTTTAGAGGGGAGGGAAAATTTTTTATCTTTTTTTTTTCAAACAAAATAGGTGATAGAGTACAATTGAGGCATGAAGCATTTGAAGTTCTTGAACATGACAATGAGCTTGGAAAGTGTATGAAACCTAACTATTTAAATCAAGTTACAGCCCAAGAGCTAAAAAGTGTGAAAAATTCTTCCAATTATATAAACTAATGATCAAAGCCAAAAGAAACTCATTTGGAAGATATAACTTGAAGACAACATTACTTCTCATGTGACCATTAAAAGTGACATTTTTTATGATTAATATTCATGTCAAAAGTTTCCTATTCAATATTAGGCTACTTTTTGTTGATTTCTTTTTGAGTTTGTTTCCTAATTTGAAAAAGGTAATAGGAGCCATCTTTGGAGAATTAATTCAGCACCTTATGTCCAGATTCATTGTATAATGAGGTGTCACCTTTTAATAACATTTAATGCTTATTATTCATAGGGATTCTTGATAGCATTTTTCCATCTATAAATAGACACCACATTATAAGGTTTTTTACACAAGATAAATGAATGAATTTCTTTTCAATAACTTTGTTGTTATATAGTGTGTTCTTTCTTGCTCATCCTTGAGTGCCAGAAAGAATGAAGACTTATCAAGGAGTGGTGATCCTTGTGGCGTCCTGGAGTTAGGATTCAAGAGGGTTCTCTTGGAGCCCTTTTCCTTTGACCAACATTTGTTTCTTTCTTCATTGTCTATTGTTTTTTTTTAGTTTTTGTTCATTGTTGTTCTTTATTATTCTTGTGTTCTGTTCATATTTTCTTGAGTTGCATGATCCCTATCTCAAAGAGGGCTCATAGGACAAGTTCCTAGAGTGTCTCCCATTATTTGGTATCAGAGCTTCGGCTTGCAAATCAAGATGTATTTTTGTTGTTTCGTTCCATTTTTTCTTTGATAGAATAAGGGCTAGGCGTAACTTACAAGAGTTTGGAGAGAAACATGGAGAGCTTGGAGATATAAAGATCCATTGCAAGGCTTATGTGGGCCAAAGTCAAGAGCTCTATGGATTAGAGCCCATTCACTTGGTTAAAGTTGCAGCCCAAAAGAAGCTTGTAGGTGTGATCATCAACTCTAAAATACAAGTTTCAGATCCAAACCCAAGAGAAGCCAAATTGAAGGATATTACTTAAGTGATCATGTGCCACTCATGTGATCAACTAAAAAGTAGCCTTCTTTATTCTATTTTACTTAGAATTTTCATTTTTTTATTATTAAATTTTCAGAAATAAGGCCTATGGTCAAAGATTGTGTCTTGAATATTAAGTTTTGATTGTTTTCTAATTTTTTAAAGATTAGGTTCTAGAATTTTTTTTTCTTTTTTAGTGAAAAGGTACCACCTTTAGGAGTGATTTATAAGAATATTTTGTTTCCTTTTTCATTTAGATTGTAGTGCCTCCTTTAGGATTAGATATGATTATTTTCTTTATTTTTATTGTAATTTTTATTTTTTATTTTAGCTTAGGGTTTTGGTTGCCTTATTCCTTTATATAAGGAGCCACCAATGTACCTTTGAAATACAGAGATTAATAATAATGAATTTTTAGAACTTATATTCTTTTCTTGTGATCTTTCTTTTGTATCTCTTGTGTTCTTGGCAGAATTCTTAAACTTATCAAATGAGTGATTTTCCTTTGTGGTATCCCAATGTTAGGGTTCTTAGAGAAGAGTTCTCTTAGGTTCTTTAATCGACATATCTTCTTTGTTTATTTCTTGAATTTTTGTTTAGAATTATTATCCTATTTTTCTGTTTTAACGCGTTCATCTATCTTGTGTTTTCTCACTGTTTTGTGTGTCTTATTTGATTCTAGCATGATCCATGGTTCATTCTGAGTCATTATTGAGTGAAACACGTGAGAGAGTGTGCAAGGTCCTTTCTTTGTCTTCTATTCACAAACATTTTGGGTTCTAAGCATGGCTAGTGATGAACTTGATCTTAAAGTTTTAATGAGAGCTTTTAATAATGAAATCAAGAAGTTGAATGCAAAATTGGATAACATGCAAGTTTTTTCATGCAAAAAGTATGTTAAATTGAACATTCCAAAATTTTGTTGAGAGAAAAATCATGATATGTACTTGGAGTGGGAAAGAAAAATTAAACAATGGTTTGAAGACTGTCAATACTCTAAGTATGAGAAAGTGAAATTAGCTGCTCTTAACTTAGAAGGAAAACCTAAAGTTTGGTGGGAACATTTTGAAAGAAAGAACTTTAGTGAAGAAAAACTGTGTGATACTTAGAATAGCATGAAGCCCATTTTGAAGTAAAAGTACGCACCATACCACTACTTCTATAAGTATCTTCCAGCTCGTGGAAAGAAGCAAACTTTTAAGGTGCAAATTTCAGTTCCAAGTTCGAGTGATTCTTATTTAAAGCAAAAAGATAAAATGAAGGAGATATCTTCCTCAACATCTACAATGGATGTTGAAACAAGAGAGTCAATAACTCTCAAAGGTACTTCTAATTCTCAAAATTCTTGTGTTGATTATGTTTCTTGTGAATTAAAGTCTGATATTCTTGAGAAGCCCAAGGAGGAAAATGTTGATGATATTATTGATGAGATTGGTCATGCTTTTTTACCACCGTTAGTGGAGATAACTATTCTAGATATTACTAGTGAGGTGATGGAGAATTTTGTTAATAGTGGTATGCTTGTTCCCAATGGTACTCACATTGTTATGCCATTAGAAATTAGTTCTCAGGTGTGTGATGAAGTTGAACATGTTGATATGGTGTTTGGGCATCTATGGTTATTTGATGATAGGTGTTCCTTTGAAGTAAAGAAAGCCCATGAAACACATTGTATTCAATTTTGTGAAAATCATAAGAAAATCAAAAGTGAGCTTGAAAGGAAAAATATAAGTAAGAATTCAAGTGGTAAAAATAGGAGTGAAAGACAAGTGAGAAAAGAAAGAGTGTAGAAAAATGAAAAGAAAGAAAAATAAATGAGTGAAAAGAAACTTGAGAGAAGAATGAAAAAGAGAAAGAAAATGAGAGAAAAGAGAAAAGAAAATGAGAGTTTGAGAAAATATGAGAATAATTAGGCAAAAGCAATTGTGAGTTGTCTAAGTAAAGGAGAGTTAAGGTAGTTTCTTTTCAACTCCTTCCTTCATAACTTCCATATGTTCTTTCTTTTCATCTTCTCCATCCTTCTTACTTTCTTTCTGATTTTTATAATTTATTTAGTCCATGCTTGTGCTATGAGTCCTCAATCCCTCTTGAGTCTAATGTGAAAGAGAGTCAATTTGATCATTTAATGTCTTCTTTCTCTAGTTTATCCATCTATGTCACTTCATATCATTTTCATCATAGTGTTCTGTATTCTCTGTTCATTTGTGAAGTAGTCTCTACTCGTTTCATTTCTTTGGTTTCTTGCGTGTCTCATAAGTCATGTGTCTTTTTGATGCTCTATTAGTTTATTCCATCTCATTTTCATGAATCTTGTGTATTCCATTTTCTATCTAGTAACCATTCTCTTTTTATTTCATCCAACTTTGTGATACTTTGTTTTCGTCCATATGTGTTCCTCTTATGAGTTATGCTCCATCCTTGTCTTGTCATTGTGCATCATCCATAGGTGTCAAATCTGTCCAAATTTTGAACCTAGCAAATAATGTGAAAATCTACCTAGCTTTCATCCATTATGGTTACTCTACTATCTCAATTTTCCTTAATTCTTGTTGTGTCAAATTTCCCTCTAGTTCTTTCTTGCAGGTTATTAGTGTGGATATTAAGGAAGGAAAATCAAGTTCTTGTCCAATACATGACAAGTCATATGCAATTCAAACTAACGGTCATTACAAGGTTTTTGATCCTGGAGATTGGTTTGGAATGCAAAATTGTAAAGATGAAGCTTTAAAAGGGATGAATTTGCAACCAAGAGTCATTTTTACACCACAAGTTCAAACAAGGGTTGAAGAGAAGATGCATCAGTCAGGCTTGAAAAGTAAGTATACGCCCTATTTTTTATTTGGTACTTGTAATCATTCCCTTTCTTTCTATATAGATTATGGAGATTCGAGGACAAATCTTTTCAAGGAGGGAGGGAATGATAGAGTACGATTGAGGCATGAAGCATTTGAAGTCCTTGGACATGGCAATGAGCTTAGAAAATGCATAAAGCCTAAATATTTGAATCAAGTTACAGCCCAAGAAGAGCTAAAAAGTGTGAAAAATTCTTTCAATCATATAAACTAATGATCCAAGCCCAAAAGAAAACCATTTGGGAGATCTAACTTAAAGAAAACATGTGCTTCTCATGTGACCATTAAAAGTGACATTTTTTATCATTAATTTTCATGTCAAAAGTTTTCCTATACAATATTAGGCTACTTTTTGCTGATTTCTTTTTGAGTTTGTTTTCTAATTTGAAAAAGGTGATAGGAGCCATCTTTGGAGAATTAATTCAGCACCTGATGTGATAAGTGAACCCTTATGGAACCCATCCAAAGAACTCACTTTGATGCATAAGACACTCGGATCATTGTAAAACAAGGAACACAAAGACTAGACGCAAAGAAAATAAATAAAAGGGACAAAAATAGTAGCAAAAAAAACAATAATAGAGAAGATAAGAAGGATAGATGTTGGTCTTGACAATTAGAACTTAAGAGAACCGATCTCTTGAACCCTAGTTCCGGTGACGCCACAAGGATTAACCAATTTCTTGATAAGTCATAGTTTCATCATAGCACTCAAAGAATGTAAGAGAAACTCACAAAAGTCTGAAACTTTAATCATTTAAATCTGAAAAACACACATGAAAGTTAGCCTTAAATAAACAAGGTAAAATCTAACCTAATAAGTTTAGAAAACCCAATTAATTTTAGCTCAAGTAATCTTAATAGAATTAAGAGACTTTAGGCCTAAACAACACTCCTATTGGACCTAAAAAACTAGTAAAATAATATTCTAAAAATAAATAACAAAAATTCAAAGAAAATAATAAAAATATGTCTAAGCCCTTATAAACATACCAACACATTAATGAAATTACATGTTTAGCACATGACATGTTCATTTACAAGTTGGGTCATCAAAAAGACTATTAATTAACCAATTGGGCTTTATTAATCACTTAAGTTTAGCCCATAATTAATAAAAATGAAATTAACACTAATTAAGCCCAATAATGCTTAAGTCACATGCTATTTTAGTGAAGCACATGATCTTTTAAGTAATCTTTTCCAATGAGCTTATCTTGGGCTTGAATCTTTCCAAGTGATAAGGCCTCTTACCATGTTCCTGAATTTGTCCAAGTCATCCTCTATCATTATGTCTAGATTCATTATATAATAAGGTGTCACCTTTTAGGAACATTTAATGCTTATTATTCCTAAGGATTCTTGGTAGCCTTTTTCCATCTATAAATAGGTACCACTTATAAGGTTTTCTACACAAGATAAATGAATGGATTTCTTTTCAGCAACTTTGTTGTTGTACAGTGAGTTCTTTCTTGCTCATCCTTGAGTACCAGAAAGAATGAGGACTTATCAAGGAATGATGATCCTTGTGGCGTCTCGGAGTTAGGATTCAAGAGACGGATTCTTTTAGAGTCTTTTTCCTTTGACCAATATTTGTTTCTTTCCTCACTGTCTCTATTTTTTTTTTAGTTTTTATTTATTGTTGTTCTTCATTGTTCTTGTGTTCCGTTTATATTTCCTTGAGTTGCACGATCCCTAACTTAAAGAGGACTCTTAGGACAGATTCCTAAAGTGTCTCTCATCAATATGGAAAAATGAGTATTTTCACTTTTATCCTTTTCTCTCCTTTCTGTCTAAGGGCGGGAGGAAAAGTACTCACTTCCCTTATTTGGTTTAAAAAAAATAATAAGATGGAAAATTTTTCCTCCCCTCCAAAATCCCTCAAACCAAACAGGCTGTAAAGTGAGGAGAGTGGCATAAGATTCAACGATTTCCATTTATTCTGGACACATTTTCGCCTCAACAAGCGATTTGTGAGTGCATTCTTTTCCTTTATTTTATTTTGGATAAGATTGAATTTAAGACTTGGATTTCCCTCTAATGTATTAATTAATTATCATTCTGTTAATTGGTCTTTTTAAAATTATTTGCTATTTTGTATTTTGTACTACTAATTCAAATTCGATTATTTTCATGCTCAGTAATTCTTCCTATGTGAGTTTTTATATTT
Organism: Adenanthera pavonina; assembly: GCA_026686845.1. NCBI lineage: Eukaryota > Viridiplantae > Streptophyta > Magnoliopsida > Fabales > Fabaceae > Adenanthera > Adenanthera pavonina. The sequence continues at coordinate 18,505,285 of JAIVEN010000005.1, read as the reverse complement.
ATGAGATTTGAACTCAAAATATTGTTTAAAAGACATTAAATACTATGTGTATATTTCTCTTCTCTTTTTCTCATGGGCATCTTATGTTAAGAATATTCTTATTAGTATCACTATACCACTTTTTTCATACATTAACCAATACAATAAGCTGGCAAAAAAACAAAAACATTAAATCATAAATTGGGCTATACATATCATCTTATTTCTGCAGTAGTGTTATATATAGTGCATCCATATCCCATTATTTATACAATACTATCACATAAATGGAAAGCCCACAAGTGACGGATCTAGAACTATTGGTATTTTGGGGTGGGGGGGGCGATTTTTTTTTTTCACAATAATTATACGTATATAAATTTTTAAAATAAATTTACAATATAAAATAATTTACCATAATAAATCATATATAATAATATGATATTATAATTTAAGAAAAATAAAAAACTACAAAAACATGTAGTTAATATATATTTTTTGCTTAATATGTATACATATCTATAATGGTATTTTGCGGAGGCAGAGAAAAAAAAATTCCAAAGTCTATAAAATTTTATGCACTTTTAAATTTAAAAAAAAAACTTAAACATAAATATATATCATTAAAATTTAAAACAACTTCTCTTTCTCTTTCCCACTCCCATGCCTGTCCACTCTCTCTTCTCCCACGTTCACGGGCCAAGTTACTTTCAGACCCAATCTTTACTAAACTACTTGCATGATGAATTTCTTAATTGCTGCTTGCTGGATACATGAGATCTTAAGGTAGAATTGTTAGCTTTAATCCTATATATCTGCTTTATTGCATAACTCTAGACCTTGTTTTCCTTTTTCTATTCGTCAATAACTGACTGAGCTTGACGAAGGGTTGGGTTTGGGGGCCAAGCTCTCAAGTATATCTTTCTCTGCTTGCTTCTTTCGATCTTCAATGGTAGGAGTTGAGGAGGGCCCCCCCTCTCCCCCCGCCCCAAAAAAAAAAGGTTTATCCTTGCCGTTAGGAGCGTAAATTTTAATTTTATTTTTTATTATAACACGATCACATATATGTATGTCATGTTATATAAAATTCAATTGCATAATTTGCCTTTATTTAAATTGAACAATGTGTAAATAACATGACATAGTAACAATATTCCATTAGCTCCACTACTGTTAAGAGAAAATATTTTTATTTTACAAAAATTAAAGTATTATTTGATAGTAACTATTTATTCATTTATTTATTTATTTGGTTATAACTAGCTATAATAGTATTCAGTACTATTGAGTGTTTCAAATTCTTTTTAATTTTGGCCGACCATGAGGAAATAATCATTAGAGAGAAAAATATCACGAGTTAATGCATAAAAAGCAACAAACAAACTCCAAAAAGAAAATACTGGAAACAAATAAAGTTAACCAACACCACTCTTAATAGCAGTAGTAGAAGAAATCTCATCAGAGAAGTAGGACTCCACAACATCCACAGCTAGACCATTAGCAAGAGGAAGTGATGGTGAGAACACCCACCCTATAGGGCACATTCCCTTCAACACATCAGCTGCCAGAAAATCAGCTGCACGATTACCCCTTCTAGGAGTAAAAGAAAAAGAGACTCCAGCCATGGATTTCATATTATCCAAATTATCCTGAATGAGACCTCTGTATTTCTAGTCATAAGAAAAAGGATGGCACTTATCCAGGCAACTATATAAACCATAGCAATCAACTTCAAAAATAATACTAGAGTATGAAAAGTCTTTAGGTAGTAATATGGCTTTCTTCAAAGCAAGCACTTCACACATAAATGCAGAATCAGACAAAACTTTTTCACCAAAAGCCCAAATTAGTTCCCCTTTATAATTTCTACAAATAATACCAATGGCAGCCTCTATAGTATTCAGCTGAAAAGCACCATCAGAATTAATTTTCATAACACCTGTAGAAGGAGCTTTCCAAGTGTGAAAAATCACCGGCTTACTCAGAAGGTTATCATGCCCATGAGTCATACAAAACTCCAGATTGCATTTGTTAGTAGAATTAATGACCACATCAGGATCAGGCTCCTTTTTATTAAACACCAGATCATTTTTGCTTTTCCAGATGAGCCATAAAGTCCAACAAATTAACGCAATTGCAAACTCATCCAAACTCTCCTTATTACAGCATATATCCAAAAACCATTTACCAAAAGAAGACACATTAAACCGATCAAATTTTAAAGAAAGAGAGCAACTAAACCAAGCACATCTAACCCATGGACAAGAGAAGAAAATATGCTCAAGGGACTCAAGCTCACCTTCACAAATGGTGCAAAGATTACTTCGGCTGCTATGTCTTCTCCAGAGAGCATCATTAGTAGGGATAGCTTCAGACAAACAATGCCAAATAAAATGATGAATTTTAGGAACTACTTTTATTTGCCAAACTTTCTGCCAAATATCTCTCGAGATAGAAAAAGATGTGCTAGGATTACCCTTAACAAGCCTTAGTTTACTTTGAGCATTCATGTATCCCAATTTGACAGTATACCATCCATTTGCAGCTTTACTCCACACCTGTTGGTCATCTCTATTAACAATGGAAAGGGAATCATATAGATTTTTGCTACAGAGTCATCATCAATCTCATTAATGATAGAAGACAAATCCCATCTCCCATTATCAATGAGGGCTGAAATTTGTATACACTCTTCTCCCCTAAGACCAGAAGGGTCTGGTGAGCGAAAATTAGATAAGTTTGGGATCCATTTGTCACCCCAAACCTTGACAGATTTTCTGTTCCCAATCTTCCAACAAAGGTCAGGTTCCAGAAAATTACGACCAACAAGAATGCTAGACCAAAACCATGACGTCCTATGTCCCTTGACAGCTTCCATAAACGAGGAATTAGGAAAATACACCACCATCAAAACTCTGGCCTAAAGGTCCTTGGGGTTTTGAAGTAATCTCCAAGCAATTTTGGCTAAAAGAGCATTGATGGGCCTAATGCTTATTTAGCCCAAGTCTATAGTAGGAAAAGAAGTAGAGGAAAAAAAAATGCTGAGCTGACCAGGGAAGGGCTGTAACGACTTCTGACAATATTAATGGAGAAAGGAAGGGGTGAAGGGGCAAGGAAAATTGGACAGGGAGTGGAGAGTGGTGCTGGCCTCTCAAATGCCAGCCAGGGACATTTCCATTTTTTCTTTTCATGTTTGTCTTCCTCGTGTTTATGCGAACGGCTGTAATCATCTGGAACTTGCCATTTTCCTCACTGGAAGTGGTGAATACTAGAAGTTTTGACTCTGTAAATATTTTTCACAGCAAATTTATTTCATCATTTTCACGGGTTCCATCAGTTTTGGTATCAGAGAGTGGTCTTGGCGAGGCATGGTCTCTACCAGAATGGAGAACAGAATGGAGAGTTTAGAGAAAAGAGTAGATGCTATGGGTATAGAGATGGAGCAGAGGTTGGAAACGGTGAGCACCGAGGTGGCACTCATAAAAGGCTACTTTGCTGAAATCAAGGAGCGGCTTGAGAAGATGCAAGAGGACCCACGTGACGAGAATCGGGGTAGGGACACGATGGAGGATGGCTCATCACTGGAGGGGGCAAGGGACGACCCGAATGTCAAACGAAAGTTGGAAGTGCCCGTATTCTCTAGCGATGATCCCATGGGATGGATGTTTAGAGTTGAACGGTATTTCGCTGTCAACCGAATTGTAAGTGAGGAAGAGAAGTTGGGAGCGGTGGCTCTAAGTCTAGAAGGCCGAGCATTGAGTTGGTTCCAATGGAGAGATACAAGGGCTCCAATCCCTTCCTGGGAAGTCTTTAAAAAAGAGTTGGTAGGAAGATTCCACTGCACTCAATTGGGAGACAACTACGAGATGCTACTGTCGCTCAAACAAGAAGGGGAGGTAGCAGAGTATATCGAGCATTTCGAGAGGTTGTCGGCGCCGTTGACAAAGGTTGCCGATGAGGTACTGATGGGAGCTTTCAAAAACGGGCTTAAAGATGAAATTCGGGCTGAAGTAAGAATTATGAAGCCCAATAACTTAATTGAGCTCATGGAGCTGGCTTTGTAGGTTGAAGGAAGAAATTGGGTCTTGGACCGTGCTAGGGAGAGAAAGCTTGGTAAGAGTTGGAAGCCCAATTTTGGCCTGAGGTGGGGAGATTTCAAATCGGGACTGTACAGACCTTTGAACCCACCAGAGCATTCGCGAGTGTCTATTCCTGTAACTGGCGGAAAGAGCCCAGAAACAAAGAAACCACCGGACGCTGCGAACATCCCGGTTTCAACTCCAGGAGCATCGAGTAAGGGAAGCTCGACATCTAGATGACTTTCTGAAGCAGAACTGAATCGCCGAAGAGAGCTCAGCTTGTGCTTCAAATGTGAAGAGAAGTTCGGGCCTAATCATAAGTGTAAAAATAAGCAATTCAACCTGCTAGTGTTGGCCGATGAAGACGTTACGGAGGGAAGAGAGAGAATTTGGGACTGAAGAAGCACATAAATCACTAGTAGGGCGTGAAATCGAGATTGAAGGGGAAGAACAAATTGAGCTTTCCATGTATTCGCTTGTAGGTGTGGGTGGAAGCAAGACTCTGAAGATTAAGGGCGAAATACAAGGGACAGAGGTAATCGTTATAATCGATTGCGGGGCTACCCATAATTTCATAGCTGAACAGTGGGTTCCAAAACTCAAGCTTAAGCTAGCCAAAACCAAACCATACAGAATTACCGTGGGAGATGGCTACGCAATTCACAACAATGTCATTTGCAAAAGTGTAGATCTGAGACTGCAAACTTTGGTTATTACCCAGCACTTCTATCCTTTTCCTCTTGGGGAAAATGACATTATATTGGGTATGAAGTGGTTAGAATCTTTGGGAGACACCATGGTAAATTGGAAGAAAGGCATAATGGAAATCACATTGAATGGGGTCTGGCATCGTTTAATTAGTGACCCCAAACTCACCAAGACATGGGTATCCTATAACGCACTGGTTCACAACTTCAAGAAGAACGACCAAGCTTACTTATTCGAGTACATGGGAACCATTGTGGAGGAATTGGAGGTCTCGAACGGCTGTGAAAACCAGGGGATTCAGGAGCAAGTTTAGTGACTATTACAACAATATCCCGAGATATGTCAGCCTCTAACGTGCTTGCCACCACGCAGATCGAGGGATCATGCCATTCAACTGAAGCCTGGAGAGCAAACGCCAAACATCAGACCATATAGGTATGCGCATTCATAGAAAGCTAAAATTGAAAAACTTGTTAGAGATATGCTGCAAGTTGGGATAATTAGACCCAGTGTAAGTTCCTTCTCTAGCCCTGTGTTATTAGTCAAGAAGAAAGATGGGAGTTGGCGTTTTTGCGTTGACTACAGAGCTGTGAACAAAGCCACTGTCCCTGATAAATTTCCCATACCCGCTATTGATGAGTTGCTGGATGAGTTAGGGGGAGCAACCATTTTTTCAAAACTGGACCTGAAGTCAGGATATCACCAAATAAGAATTAAAGAGGGGGATGAGGAGAAGACTGCATTTAGAACTCACGAAGGGCATTATGAATTTTTATTGATGCCATTTGGCTTGACAAATGCTCCATCTACCTTCCAAGGATTGATGAATGACATTTTCAATAATTACTTACGAACATGCATATTGGTGTTTTTTGACGATATACTTGTCTACAGTCCAGATTTACCAACCCACATGGAACACTTGAGAATAGCATTTGAGAAGTTAAGAGAGAACAAGCTGATTATTAATGCAAAAAAGTGTGCTTTTGGCAAAGATAGATTGGAGTACTTTGGGCATATTATATCCACAGTTGGAGTTCAAGCAGATCCCGCAAAAATCGAAGCTATGGTAAGTTGGCCAAGACCCAAAGATCTGAAGTCCTTGAGAGGATTCTTGGGACTAACAGGGTATTATCGGCGATTTGTTAAACACTATGGACGAATTGCCGCTCCACTGACAGCCTTGCTGAAGAAAGATTCATTTAAATGGTGTGAGGAGGCTGATAGAGCATTTGAGAACTTGAAGAAGGCCATGACTGAGGTCCCAGTTTTAGCTATGCCTGATTTTTCTATACCTTTCATTGTGGAAACTGACGCATCTGGATATGCTGTAGGCGCAGTCCTGATGCAGAACAGTCGACCAATTGCTTATTTCAGCCAACTACTCTCTTTAAAACACCAACAAAGTTCAGTTTATGAATGGGAGCTAATAGCCATCGTAATGGCCATTAAAAAATGGCGCCATTACTTACTGGGGCACAAGTTTATTGTTCGAACAGACCAGAAGGCTCTCAAATTTCTGCTTGAACAGCAGATAATTGACCCAGATCATCAGGGATGGGTGGCAAAATTGATGGGATATAAATTTGAAGTACAGTATAGATTGGGTGAAAGCAACAAAGCAGCGAATGCAATCTCAAGGAAAGAAAAGCCATTGAAATTATCAGCCTTCTCTGTGTGGCAATTTGAAGGAGTTGAAGCAATTGATCAATAAGTTAAAAAAGATCCCGAACTCGCTGAAATTGTGCAGAAGTTAATTATAGGTGAGGAGGCTCCAGTGGGTTACAGCTTGAAGCGAGGATGCCTTACCTATAATGGGAAGCTGGTGGTTCCCCGAAAGTCACCCAAAGTGCCTGGGTTAATCACGAAATTTCACAACTCACCCATGGGAGGACATTCTGGATATCTAAGAACATACAAGAGATTGCAAGAGGTGTTGTATTGGGAAGGCATGAAGAGGGACGTGCAGAATTATGTCTCTAAATGCAATATTTGTCAGAGAAATAAGTATGAGGCCTTATCACCTGCTGGGTTATTACAGCCCCTTCCCATTCCTCAACAAATATGGGAAGACACAAGCATGGATTTCATCACGAGACTACCTAAATCCAACAGGTACGATACTGTAATGGTGGCAGTAGATAGGCTGTCCAAGTATGGCCATTTCATTGCTTTATCCCATCCTTTTACTGCTAAGGAAGTAGCTGAAATATTTATTCGGGAAGTGGTGAAGCTACATGGATTTCCAAAATCCATAGTTTTGGATAGGGATCGAATATTTGTTAGCCAGTTTTGGCGAGAATTGTTCAAGCAATCAGGCACTACTCTTAAGTTTAGTTCAGGTTATCACCCCCAAACCGATGGACAAACTGAAGTGGTAAATCGAAGTTTAGAAGCTTATTTAAGAAGTTTTGCGGGGGAGAACCCAAAATAGTGGAGTAAATGGTTACCATGGGCTGAATTCTGGTTTAATACAACCTATAATAGATCTATTGGCACTACTCCTTTCAAGGTGGTGCATGGAAAAGACCTGCCAACAGTGTTTCGGTGGGAAAGGGAGCTCTCAGCTGTGGAGGAGGTTAATATACAGCTGAAAAATTGCAATGCTATTCTTGATGATCTGAAACAACATCTAGAGAAATCTCAGCAGTACATGAAAACTGTTGCTGACAAGAAAAGAAGAAATATCCAGTTTGAAATAGGAGATTTGGTGTATGTACGTGTGAGACCATACAAGCTTAAGGGACTTGCCAAGAAGATTCACGAGAAGTTGGCTCCCCGCTATTATGGACCTTATAAGGTTCTGAGCAAAATTGGAATAGTAGCCTACCAACTAAATTTGCCACCAACAACTAAGATCCACCCTGTATTTCATGTGTCTCAATTGAAGAAGGCACCCCATGAGTATATTGAACCACGGCCTATCCCTGAGATACTCACTGAAGAATTGGAACTGCAGGTAGAACCATAGCAAGTTTTAAAAACCAGAAAGATGACAGATGGCTCAGTGCAGGTGCTGATTCAATGGAAGAATGTATCCAAGGAGGACAGTACATGGGAAGATTATGCTGTGATTGACATCCAGTTTCCTGATTTCCACCTTGAGGACAAGGTGCAGCTGATTGGGGGGGGTAATGATGGGCCTAATGCTTATTTAGCCCAAGTTTATAGTAGGAAAAGAAGTAGAGGAAAAAAAAATGCTGAGCTAGCCAGGGAAGGGCTGTAACGACTTCTGACAATATTAGTGGAGAAAGGAAGGGGTGAAGGGGCAAGGAAAATTGGACAGGGAGTGGAGAGTGGTGCTGGCCTCTCAAATGCTAGCCAGGGACATTTCCATTTTTTCTTTTCATGTTTGTCTTCCTCGTGTTTATGCGAACGGCTGTAATCATCTGGAACTTGCCATTTTCCTCACTGGAAGTGGTGAATACTAGAAGTTTTGACTCTGTAAATATTTTTCACAGCAAATATATTTCATCATTTTCACGGGTTCCATCAAGCATCATTGAGAGTTGCAAAATCCCTGAAACTAAGGCCATCATCCTTTTTTGAAATAGTCAAACTGTCAAAGTATCTCAAGCCTTCCAATGTAATTTACCATTGTTACTGCTTCCATCCCGCCAAAAATTGGAAACTATACTGTTTAGCTCCTTGCATGTCTTTAGTGGGAATTTGAAACAAGTCATTGGATAAATTGGGATAGCATTAATGATCAATTTAATCATAACTTCATGACCTTCATGAGATAGAAGATTCTTACTCCAACCTTGAACTTTCCTTCCAATCTTTTCACGAACAAAAGCCAAAGCTTGTTGTTTAGTCTTACTCCAAACACTAGGAATACCCAAGTATTTCCCTGGATCATCAACACTATTAATCCCCAAAAGATTGCAAACATTAGCTTTGACGTCACCAGGAACATTGGTAGAGAAGAAAATACCAGATTTATCAAAATTGGCCAATTGGCTTGAAGCATCACAATAGAGATTCTTAAGATGCCAGAAAGCTTTCTACAGTTTTCAGGACTTGCTGATGAAAGACCCACTTAGAACCCTCTAATGAACTTCTAACAACTTAGAAATTGCAAGGGAATGTGCTAGAATTAAGCAAGGACACATGAATAGTAAAGAAAGCATGAGGAGAGGAAATACATGAATCTAAAAATTAGCAAGAAAATAATGCACGAAAATAACAAGAAAATAAGAAAAATATGTTGGTAAATGGGATAAAACTCTAAAAGAACTCATCTCTTAAAACCTTAGCCTTGCGATACCACAAAAGAAAACCACTCCTTTGATAAGTCTAAGAATCCTCTTAAGAACACAAGGGATACAAGAGAAAACTCACAAGAAAATAATAAAAGTTCTAAAAATTCATTCTTATTAATCTCTCTATTTGCAAAAGTACATAAGTGACTCCTTATATAGAGGAATAAGTCAACCAAAACCCTAGGCTAAAGTAAAAAAATGAAATTAAATAAAAAATATAATCAAATCTAATCAATCTTAAAGAAGACATCACAATCTAAATGAAAAAGGAAACAAAATATTCTTCAAATCAATCAAAAGGTGGGACATTTCTTGCTAAAACTAATAGGAAATTTTAGAGTCTAAGTTTTAAAAATAGGAAACAACCAAATCTTAATCTCCAAGACACAAATCTTTGACCAAAAGGCCTTATTTCTCAAAATTAAATAAAATAAACAAAATTCTAAATAAATTAGCCTAAAGAAGACTCCTTTTTACTTGATCACATGAGTGGCACATGATCAATTAAGTAATCTCCTTCATTGGGCTCCTCTTGAGCTTGGATATGAAACTTGTGTTTTGGAGTTGATGATCACACTTACAAGCTCCTTTTGGGCTGTGACTTTAATCAAGTGAATGGGCTCTAATCCATGGAGCTCTTGGATCACTTCAATGCTTCGATTCCTTGCTCTTGACTTTGGCCCACCTAAGCCTTGCAATGGATCTTTATATCTCCAAGCTTAGACTTTATGTTTAGCACCTTGATCAAGTCTTCCAAACTCTCCATACTTCTTTCCAAACTCTTGCAAGTCATACCTAGCCCTTGTGTTAGATATGTTGGCTTCCCAAGAGAGGGGAGAATTGGGAAGATTAAAATTTTCTGCAAAAGTTAGAAGAGTGATAAAGGCAGAAATGACAGTAAAACAGATTATATAGATATAGTAAGGTAAAAGTAGTAAAAGAGAAGGAAAGACACAGATGTTTATCCTGGTTCGGTCTCTTTATCTTGACCTACGTTCAGTCTCCAAGCTACTACTTGAAATTATCCACTATCTTGCAAGAATTCAGTGAGTTATTAGATATGTTGGCTTCCTAAAAGGGGGGTGAATTAGGAAGATTAAAATTTTCTGCAAAACTTTTAAGAAAGTGAGGAAAGTAAATGTGACAGTAAAATAGAGTATAAATGAATAATAAGTGAAAGTAGTAATAGAGAAGGGAAGACACAAATGTTTATCCTGTTTCGGTCTCTCAATTTTGACCTATGTCCAGTTCTCAAGCCACCACTTGAGATTTTCCACTGTCTTGTAAGAATTCAGTGGGGTTCTTGCAAATGCCACAATACAGCCTTGATGCTCTGTTTTAGAGCTCACACTTTCTCTCTTTGCACTCTAGCTAAGTGCTTCTCCAATCCCTTATGATATCTCCTCACAAGAAAATCTTTCTTCCAGATGAAGATAAGATTATTTACAATAAATAAACTCTCTTAATCAGAGTGTATATGAAAGTTGGAGTACAAATATTGAAGTATGAATGAGTAGGAGACTTTGAGTAAGTGATTTGGCAGAGTTTCAGTATATACAAGATTAGAATCGTTACCCACAACTTCAAATGATGTTATATTTATAGATTTAGGTCTTAACTATACATTAGAGACAAAATCTATCCGTTGGAGAAGTTACCCAATGGTTACTCTGAAAAACTATCCATTCACCAACCGCATTTAATACTTCTCACACTCAAAGTTCGAATTTTGGTTGGCCAACAAACGAATTTCACAGAGACCGAAAACTAAAGACTTCAACGTTGAACATTCGAAGTTCGTTTGTCATGAAGCAAAGTTCAAATTTTGGTTTTTGGAAAATGTTTCTATGTTGGAACAGGCGAATTTTCAAGTAAAAAGTTCTTCTTAAATGTGTGAACAGTAGTTCCATTTTGTTACAGTGCCTTCGAAATTCAAATTTTGATACTCAAAATTCATCTTTCAGAGAGCAGTTCAATAAGGCACAATAGTTCAACTATTTCGAAATTCAAATTTTAAAACTGTAAAGTTCGTCTGTTAGAGAGGCTTCTTTTCAGACTTAATATAAAGTTCGAATTTCTGAATACTATCATTCGTATATCAACATATCATTATAACAGACTCACAAGCTTTGTTTCTGAAATTCAAATTTTCATGTTCAAAGTTAATCTGTCAGTAAGCCATCTTGATGTTCTTTCCAAACTTGGTTTTCAGATTAACTTTGACATATCCTCAGATAAATTTTTCATTTTTCATAAGTTGTATTCTGTCTGAAATTTGAATTTTCAAAAGCCAAAGTTCGTCTGTCAGAGAAAACTCTTTTCAGACAAGTATCAAAATTCGAATTTCTCAAGTCAAAATTCGTCTCTCAGAAAAGCCTCTTTTCAGACTTGTTCATTTTCAATACGAAATTCGAATTTCCAAAACCAAAGTTCGAATTTTCAAAACAACATATCAGTATAAGTGTTTCAAAATTCATCTGTTAGTGGGTGTTTTTCAAATATAATATAGAATCATAGTTTTAAAACATCTTTTTACCAAATCAAAGTCTTTTACTGAATTTAAACAAGGCTATAGATAGATATCTATTCTTGTGCTAGTTTTTCTTGAATTTCTCCACTTGAGATCATTTGTGCATCTTTGATATCTTCTTTCCAAGCTCTAGAAAGTTGGTTTGGAATCATCAGAATACTTGATTCAAGATGGGCTTCTTGTAATTGCCACAGTACAGTTTTGATGCTCTGTTCTCCGAGCTTACAACTTCTCTTTTTGCACTCTAGGTAAGTGCTCCCCAAATCCCTTGTGATAATCCCTCACAAGAAAATCTTTCTTCCAGATGAAGATAAGATTGATTACAAAGAGTGAACTCTCTAGTTTATAGTGTATATGAAAGTTGAAGTGTAGAAGTATGAAGTATGAGAGTAAAAGACTTTGAGTTGAGAATTTGACAGAGTTTCAGCATATACAATGTTAAATTTGTTACCCACAACTTCAAATGAGGTTTTATTTATAGATTTAGGTCTTAACTATACGTTAGAGATAAAATCTATTTGTTAGAGAAGTTACCCAATGGTTACTCTGAAAAACTATCCGTTCACCAACCGCATTTAATGCTTCTGACACTCAAAGTTCAAATTTTGGTTGGTCAACAGACGAATTTTGAAGATACCGAAAGTTAAAAGACTTTAGCATTGAACTTCAAAGTTCGTGTGTTATGAAGTAAAGTTTGAATTTTCATCTTTGAAGAGTATTTCTATGTTGGAATATACGAATTTTCAAGTTAAAGTTCCTCTGATAACTATGAATAGTTATCCCATATTACTATAGTGCCTTCAAAATTCGAATTTTGATAGCCAAAATTTGTCTGTCAGTGGGCAGCTCAGTAAGGCACAATAGTTTATCTTTTCAAAATTCATACTTTTAAGGTTCAAAGTTCGTCTGTCAGAGAGACCTCCTATCAGACTTAGTTCAATGTTCAAATTTCTGAATACCAATATTCATATGTCAACTGATTGTCAAAACAGACTTGCAAGCTTTGTTTTTGAAGTTCGAATTTTCAAAATTAAAGTTTGTCTGTCAGTGAGCCATTTTGAGATTCTTTTTAATCTTCACTTTCAAATGAGCTTTGAAATATGCTCAGACAAATTTTCAATTTTTATGAATTGTAGTTTATCAGAAATTTGAATTTTTAAAACTCAAAGTTCATCTGTCAGATAAGGCTCTCATCGGACTCATGTCAAAGTTCAAATTTCTGCATTCAAAGTTCGTCTGTCAGAGGAATCTCTTTTCTAACTAACTTATTTTCAATTCGAAATTCGAATTTCAAAAACTAAAGTTCAAATTTTCAAGGCAATAGTTCAGCTATATCACTTTAAAGTTCATCTGTAAGTAGGTATTTTTCAAGTATTCCATGAATGAACATGGAATTAGATTTCTAAAAACTTTCTTTTGCTAATTCAAAGTCTTTTACTCAACTCAAACACAATAATAAATCCTATATCTAATCTTGTGTTGATTTTACTTGGATTTCTTCATTTGAGATCTTCCATGCACCTTTGATATCTTCTTTCCAAGCTCTAGAAGGTTGATTTAGAATCATCAAAATACTTGATTCAACACCTTGCTCTATCACTTTCATTCATGAAGAAAAGCGCATCCTCTGCAAAGAAACTATGGGAAAGCTCAAGACAATACCTATTGAGTTTAATACCTTCTAGATTATTCCTCTCCACCTATGTATTGATCATGCAAGAGAGAACTTATGCCACAAGAATGAAGAGATATGGTACCAGCGGATCACCCTGCCTCAATCCTTTACCAGGAGAAAGAGAGGAGATATTCTTCCCTGACATACATAAGTTCAACTTCACAGATTCCACACAATTCATGACCAAATTTACCCATTTATTGTTGAAACCAAATTTCAGAAGAATCCCCTTCAAGAAATCCCATTCCACCCTATCATAAGCCTTGCTCATATCCATCTCGAGGGTAAATTCAAACTTTCTTCCACTCTCTCATTTTTAAGGTAGTGAAAGACTTCATGAGCAATAAGAATATTGTCATTTCTGAGTCATCCTGAGACAAAAGCTCCTTGATTATGAGGAATGCAAAAATCCAAGCACTGTTTCGACCGGTTTGCAAGAATTTTTGAAATAATTTTGTAGGAAAAGTTACATAGGCCTATTGGCCGAAACTAAGAAATATGTTCTAGTTTATCAACTTTTGGGATAAGTGTAATGTTCGAAGAATTGATGGCATCTAACTGAGACTTACCCAAAAATAATTCAAGCACCATATTGCAAATACTATCGCAATTTCAGGCCAAGAATAATGATAGAATTTACTAGAAAATCCATCAGGGCCCGGTGCCTTAGAACCAGCCAAACTGAAAGCAGCTACTCTTATTTCTTCTCTAGTGACTGGTTTCAGCAATTGATCATTCATATTATCATATACACGGGCATCAATATAACTCAAAGCTTCATCCAAAGATCTAGGGCCAGATGCTGTGAAGAGTTAACTATAAAAACTTGAAATACGAGCTGCAATGTCATTTTCTCCACTAAGCCAAACACCATCATCATACTCGAGCCTCACAATACAATTTCGTTGTCTTCTCTTTATAGTGGTTGAAAGAATTTAGAGTTCTTGTCACCATATTGAAGCCAATTAATCCGCAATCTCTGCCACCAATGCATTTCTTCCTAGTCTAAGATACGCTCAATTTCAGCAAGTAGAGAATCAATCCGTTGCCTCTTTTCCTCAATTAAAACACCTTATTGACATTCACTGTGTTGTAAACGCAAACAGTTTCTAATTATTTGGAAAATTTTTCTTACTCCATCTAATTAGATCCCCTAGACATCTATTAAGTTGGTTTACAAATTTGGTGATATTCTGCTCATCCAAAGGATTATAGCAATTCCAACTTTTACTAATAACATTAAGAAACTCCGGATGTAGAGACCAGGTAGCCTCAAAATGGAAAACACCAAGTGTCATTTTACTTTTAAAACATATATCCACCGACAAAATATGGTGATCAAAACCCAAAGGATCAATATGAAAAACCTGACCAAGAGGGAGTTTATCAATAAGTTGAATATTGCCCCGATCTATCCTATATATGTTTGATATGATGGCCACCCAATTTGTTATTACACTAGGTATACTGCGAACCATTAAATCCCAAATCGATAAATTCACAATCCAAGACAAATTTTTTGAAATTAAGAATTTTCCGCATAGCTCTAGGCTTTCCACCTTGCTTTCCATTTTGGGAAAAAAATGCCATTAAAATCACCAATGCAAAGCCAGGATTGGATACTTCAACACTTGTTTTAAGCCTGATGATCTCCTCCCAGACTTTCTTTCTTTCTCCTTCTTTCGAAGGCCCATACACAAAGATCACATAATTTGGAGTATCCATTGAGTTAGAAGAAAAGCGGGTATGAATAATATTGATGGAAGAAAATAGAATCTCAACAATAATTAATACTTTTGTCCCACCATAAAGCCAACCCACCTGCAATATCCACTCCTCTTCAAAACCACACTTCCTTCTTACCTTTCTAACCACACTCCTCTTCGATAAGATTTTCATTGTGAACTAGTGGCCGTATCAACACAGCCATCGGCATGACAGGTATTAGTGGTCGTACCTTCATCCACTAACGTCCCCTTGAAAACAAGCCACCCATCTAGAAAATCGAAATCATATAATCCCTTCTCATTACTATGAGCGATGGGTGTAGGTTAACTAGCCTTCCTCAATTGCTGCTTGATATTTCGAACACTTTCATGACTTGGCGTTTTGAGTTCTCCTTGAATTTCAGAAGATGTTTCACAGCTTTTCTCATCTTCAAAACATAGGCGACGTTGTTTAGCAAAAGAGGGACTATGGTCATCAATAGCCTGTCTTTTAAAATGAAATGAAAATCTTTTAACCCAATAGTGACTTGGGTCACAGGTGAAAGCCCATTCAAAGGAACAACAGCCTTCGAAAACTCATTACAATGTTCAGTTAGTTGCCTTCATACCTTCGTCTTCACTTGGATGCTCGATCAACAAAATACTCAACAGTATAATTTTGGGCTATATGATCTTCGGGTTCTCCCGTCACATGTTTTTCCTTCACAGGCCCAAAATGCTTGGGCTTTGGACTATCCCACCTCATTAAATTTGAATTTGACTTCCTCGCCCCCGAGGAGATATCATCAAGCTCACATTTTGCGGTGATTTCCCATAGTAAATCCTCATCCTCATAAATATTATTATTATAATCAGAAATATTGGTTCCCCCTTTCCTAACGGCACCAATTCCTCTCCTCCAATTATTATTGTCCATGTCATGTCAACACACGCTCCTCCTTCCTTAGCCTAAAGCATTATTGCCATTGCTATCCTCCTCATCTTCCTCCATCACCAGAATGCCACATCGGTAACAATAACCTTGAAGCCGTTCATACTTTATAGGAACCCAAATATCAGATTTACCCTGATCGATGAGGAACGACGACCGCTTTAAGAAGGGGTTTGGTAATATCCACCACCACATGAACTCTGATAAAACTTGGGTGCAATAACTTCCCCTCCATAACCGGGTTCTCAATCAATCACTACCACCCCACCAAGTCTTTCTGCATGGCTTCCAAAGGGAGGGAGGTTGTGAAATTGCAACCAGAAAGGGCTTCGCGAATAAAATAATCAACCTCTTGGAGTAACATACATTCCTCCCATGGTTGA
Organism: Adenanthera pavonina; assembly: GCA_026686845.1. Lineage (NCBI taxonomy): Eukaryota > Viridiplantae > Streptophyta > Magnoliopsida > Fabales > Fabaceae > Adenanthera > Adenanthera pavonina. The sequence continues at coordinate 18,489,008 of JAIVEN010000005.1, read as the reverse complement.
ATGCTCAGCAACGCACCTTGCACAAACCATGGCCGTTTTATAGTATTGGTAACATGCATCTATTCTTTGGCATCATTTTGGGCTCCCTTTCATATATATATATATATATATATATTTAGACACACACACATGGGGGACATGCATACAACTCTCCATATGTACATGCAAATTAAGATGGATGAAGAGATGGTGATGTTTGAGGGTTGATTCTTCAATATCTTTTGGAAGATATTAACGTTCATACACTGTTTTTTGTTGAGATTATTTTAATGGGGACAGCTATTCCATCCCAATATAGCACTTCTTTTTTATCAATCAAATATATCATCATTATCAATCAATATCACTATCATTTAATATATATCAGTACAAAATATCAAATTTATAAAACACAAAACAGAGATAGTCACATCGTTTTATCTTTAGAATTCTTTTAGATTATTGGTGCCATCTACTGTGGTGTAATATCGAAATTTTAAATTTTTCAATATGTTTGTTTAATTAAATTTGAAATCTTAGATTGACTTTTTTTTTTTCAACTCCAAACGTCTGTGCACTGATGATGCTACAGCTTACATTAATTATATAGCCCATCCATCATCTATAATATTTACTAAATATATAGTATAATTTTTTAAATTTTAGGATACGAGGAATATTTATATATATATAATATTACTTATATAATTATTTATATATATATTTAATAAATCAACACATTAAAATAAAAAATATTAAATATTCTAAAAATTATAGTATAAATGTTAAAATAAATTATATAATGTTTATAATAACTTATAAATAAAATATTTATTCTTTTTTTAACAAACATTTATTGTCAAAATTTGAAACAATATGAATGGGTATAAAGTGGTACGGATAGATTTATATGCATAAGTATGAAATGAATATCATATTGTATCGTGTATCGAATATATGTGTGTCAATTTTTTTGAAATATTAGTGCTTTATAGGCAATAAGTAAAATTGACTTACTAGGAAAATTTTTCTTATTATAGATTTGTTTACTAGACTCATTATAAAATATAAATTTTATAACAAATTGTATTGTTTAGTAAATAGTGTATTTTTGTTGGCAAAAAAAAAAGCAGTGTATTTTACTGGCCAGTTGGCCACTATAATTCTTTTGGCAAGAGAAACAAAAATGAAAATCATTACAGCTTGCGATTTTTTTTTTTTAAAAGTCAACTCATATGAAACAAACGAACCAATGAATGCCCGTAAATATGATTAATTGTCAACAATGTTCCTATTTGTTTTTTATTTTTTTCGGTGATAACAGTCTTTTCATTTTATGATATAAAACGATGCTATCCACCTAAAAAATATCTACTTTCATATTAGCTTGTCATAGTGATGAGCAGATGGCCAGGACATATATACTCATTGCTTTGGATCATGAACGATAATTACAGAGATACTTTGGAACAATTTTGAGAAAAAGGAAAAAAAACAAATTTCAAAATATATTACATAGAATTTAAGATGAATTGTATTATTTATTATTTATGAATAATATGACTTATTATAAACTTTATATATATTGATATATACAAATTGATAATTGAAGACAACAAAATAAATTTTAATTACACCTTTCACAAATATCAAGTTTCATCAGATAGTTCAGAATGAACACATTTTTTGTTCCAGTTGATAAAAATAGTTTTTTAACATTTAAGAGAAAATACATATCAAGATAGAACGAGCTTATGGACCATAATAATGGCCCCGAAATTATAAATTATAGCCCAACATCTTGTATTCATTCACGCATTTATTATATTTGCATCCGAGACTATAATCATAGTGTGAAAAAAAAAAGACCATCATAGTATTGTTAGGTCCTAAAGGAAATAAAACGAAAGAAATAAAATAAAAACACTCTCACCCAGGTTGTTTCCTAGTCTCCCAAGGGGGCAAAACTTATCATATACAAAATATTGAAAGGATATTTTTATCCGTAACTTATATTCTGTTTCTCCGCTTATCTTCTCTCTTATAAACTACCTACTTAGAGCAGCTCTTCAAATAATCTGAAAACTGAATTTTTTTTTTCATATTCTATTTATTTTTAGAAGCTTAAATAAGCATATTAAAACTTTCGAAAAGTTTTTTTAAATGAAAACAATATTTTTTTTATTAAGAAAATGAAACAAACAGGCGCTAAACAATCCAGTAAACCATGTTCATCCGAAAGAACAATAGAGGAGTTGATCATAAATTATTAATTGTAATAATATAAAAAGGATTTCAATTAAAATGGAAATATTTATAATAATCATAAATTGGGGGCCTCTTCAATTTCGGAAACTACAATATACCTCTGACGTGACACTTTTGCATCAATCCCAAATTGGGACTAGTGTAGTAAGTTAGACGGAAGAACTTAAAAGGCAGCGATAGTAATACTTTCAGGAGAGAAAAAAGAAAGAATCAAAGTCGGAGAGCCTAGGACTGAATTCTTGCGACCAGCAACTCAATAGGTTTATGTAGTCAAAATTGTTTCCAAGGAGCTTCAACTTGCATTCTCACGGGGCCATTAGACCATCAATTGTATAAGAAAGCGTCTCCATCACATTGTACCCAGGATCAAGCTTTCGCTGCCAGCCCTGCAGATTCATTTCTTCCCATTAGCGTCATAGTTTGAGGATCTTCTAATCAACTATGATATCTATAATGAGTTGTGCCGTTTACAAGCAATGACAGAGTGGCTCATTCTTCAGACAATGTGCAATGCACGATGAGCCACCTACTTGGTCTTTAAATCTCAGTCTAACCAGAGCTATTTCTGAAGGAAATAAAACCATCCCCTGACAACAGATACCCACCAAATAAAATATGGATAGACAAGTGTGTGTTGTGTGTAAAAGAACCAGAAGTGAATCCAAAATATATTTTATTTGTGTATGGATAAATGTATGTTCGTACGTACGTACGTATGTGTGTGTTTGAGCCTTAAAAATTTCCTTTACCTCAAGAACCGAGGCTGTCACAATCACAGTACAAACATTGCCATCAACATTAACTATATGACGCCTAACTTTCTCAAGTAATTGCTCCATGCACTCAGCAGGATGGAGCAGGTCTCCTTCTGGAGTGCCCCAAAAAGTAAATGCCTCTTCCACTTCCTGTCAGGAATCATATCATATGTGAAAGATGAAAATGAGAACTAAATCACTCACTCTTAAACCATCATAAATGTGTATGGAATATTTCCTTCATTTTTGCATCAATCTTATTCATTAAATTGTAATCTAAAAGTGATTATTTCCCCTTCTAACTTTGATACTTATCAATCTTATTCACAATCACAGCAAATTATACCCTCTGCAAAAGGAATTACAACAAAAACGTTACTAACGAAATCTTTTTGAGTGAATGAAACTTCTTGTTATTAAAGAAATTAATCTCCTACTACTCGTATGCAGGCAGGCATGGGCATGTGCATGAGTCCCAAATTCAATAATCTCCATGAACAAATGCAAAATCAACATTAAACATATATCCAGTGCCAATCAACTAAAAGTAGGTATACATGAAGGCCTAAATGGAATACATTAAAATGCACTAAATTAACATGGAATAAAACAATTATAAATCTTCCAAATGGTTCAGATAAAAGCACATTTGATAGCAGTACAAACTACAGAGATTACATCTCTTGTGATGCTTCTGCTGTGCCCAACAACTGCTTTTGAAAATGTCAACTATGGAATATCATTCATTTACTGAACATATACAAAAGAACAGAAGCATAAATGAAAGCATAAAAATATGAAAATATGTTGTGTAAGCATAAAAATGAATTTTAAATCCTCTATTAGTTTGCATCCAATAATAGAGGCATGAATGACACAATAATGAAGACACCAAATACAAAATAATTCCTACTAGAAAAGCTACAAGTTTAACACGTTACCTCAATAAAAGCTTTTGGATCTGGGCAGTTCTGTTGCTTTGACAACCTGAGAGTGCATTCTGCAGCAGTCCGGCCTCTCAGCGTGCAACAGCTTTGAAAAATTCCACTAAATTTACCCGATCACTTCCAGAGAGTTCAGCAGTCATGCCTACATCAAGGAAAATGACATGAGGCTTTGATTTGAAGAGCCTTTTGTGGGAAGACCTTCTCTGCGGAACCCGAACAAGGATATTTCCGGTATGCATGTCTGCATTAATAAAGTTGTCCACCTGAAAGAAAGCTTCTCAATGCCTTTGCAAACAATAACTTGATCAAAATTGAACTTTAAAACCATTATATGCCTCACGCTTCCTTAGGCTCAGACTAATCAGGGTTTTTTTAAAATGGTTACAATTCACAAAGATTGATCAAACTAGGCAGTCCAAAAACAAACCGTGCAATTGAAAGAACAAGCAAATTAACATAAAATATTAATATGATCTGTCAACATTCTTTTCAGAGAAGCGGATATTGCAACAGAGATTTAGCTGGTTAATCTCCTCCAAAACCTAGAAAAAGAAAAAACAATCCTGAACATCCCAGAGTTAATGGTGAAGAGATTATTTCTAAGAAATTGGCTACATATAGTAATAGCCCAATCCAACCCATTTTGTCATTCAAATAGCACATTTGGCTTCATCAAGGGCAAAGAAAAATAAGAGCAACAAATTTTGCAAACTAATCATCCTCAAACTAGATATTGTCTAAGTGTCTGCCCAATGAGCAAAGCATAAGCCCAGCACAGCAACCAGTGTCTGACAAATAAGTCCATAACGAAATCATTTAATGTCATAACAGTACTCAAGATATTTTCTTGATGGTATAAAAAATCAAGTACACATAAATATATAAGGAAGACCAACCACCAAAATCAATGGCATATAAATCACAAATGGGACATATATGTTACCAGAAGCATCTTCAAAAGTGCATGAGTCCCAATGTGAGCAAGGGCAGATTTAACCCGCTCATGTCCTTGAAGCTCATCAACATAATATGCAACACTTTCTCCCTGTTCATAGGTTTCAACCAAAACAGAGGGATGCACAAGTGGATAGATCAGCTTAGGGAAAGAAACATCCTTCCATTGACGGAAATTGTAAATGAAGCAGCCCAAATGGGCAGCTTCCCTTGAAAGATCAACTTGAGACATCATGAATACTGCAAATTGCTGCACACTTTCATCCAATCTTTAACCATTTAAGTGTGGGAATAAAGTTTGAAATTTTTGCTGCCAAATTAATAAGCACAAAATCTCTTCTGATTGATTCTCCAACGCCAGGATGTCTAACCTTCACTGCAACCAATAGGGGCTTTGCTTTCTGACCAGGGTAACGATATTTTAGAGAAGCCTTATGCACTTGAGCAATACTCCCAGATGCTACTGGCTCTTCTTCAAAGCTATCAAAAATTTCAGAAATTTTTCAACGAAATGCTCTTTCTATAGTTTTCTTTGTGTATTTAAAACTATGTTTAGGGGCTTTGGTATGAAGTTCTGCAAGCTTGGTGCAAATATCCCGAGGAAAGAGATCAGGTCGAGTAGCTGCCCACTGACCCCATTTTATAAAGGCTGGACCTGCTTTTTCAAGTGTACGATGAACAATTTGAAGCCACAATTTCCTGAACTTTGGTCCAAAGTAATCCACACAGGGAGCAATAACTATGCTTGGAGTGAATAATATTGCTAGGTAGATAGCTCTCACTAGCAAGATAAGGACTTCTACCACCATATATACAGATGAGAACAAGTGTACCCATCTTGTGCATGCATATACAGAGCACTGTGTGAAGGGAAGCGTTCTGCCTCCCCCCAGCGTTGCTGAGCCCACGCTAGCTCTCCACATGTGAATGCAAAAATACCAGGAACTAGAAAATAAGAACGGGTCAAAGCTAAGCTAACAGCTTGGGCAATCATATTTATGGCGGGAAATGTAGTGTAACCATTATAAGAATACTTTCTGTGAAGCTTTTTCCAAGGAAGTTTGGAATGATGTGTCACCGCACTACTTGTTAAGACAACAGAAAAGTTTCTCACCAAATTGCATTTGCAAAAATTTCACTTCGACCGAAACAACAACAAACAATGTGATTCACTAGGAAACTTATACTGCATGACCAGCCTGCATTTATGGATATTGGGTCCAAATGGGAGAATTGCTACATAACCACTCACTTCTGGATGCCTATTTCTGTGGTTTCTAAGATTAGATTTGGCAGCTCTTCTTCTATTTCCAAGCATCAAAAATCTGAAGATCCAAAAATTAAAAAAAAAAAAAAAATCAGCATTTCAATTACATAATTTAACTGATTGCCAAGAATTTTTGGTCATGATAGAAATGTACTTCTTCACAAGAATAACTGTAATGACATTTTTTCAATCCCTATAACCACAAAAGAAATCATGTTGCTGCACATTGAATTTGAGATAAATATATTAAAAACCTATTCCTCCAAAAGTGTCAAGTGATAGAAAACTCACGTAATGAATCACACAAAAGTTCCCCATTATTCAGTTGTGATTTACGAAGTTAAGTCTCAGCTTTATCCAGCAATACTAAAAAAATATCACTACTTGGTTAACCTTCCAACTACAAAGGAAAACAAATTCAAAATCTGGGTTGGCATTTATCTAATTGCTCACAAATACATAAATTAAACCTTCAGCCACTACACAGTGCCACAAGTAATCAGCAATCAAGACCCAAAGAAAATTTTTCTAACCTCAACTACCAAAAAAAAATAAATAAATAAATAAATAAAAGTAGACTACAATATCATTAAAATCTCTCACCATTCATCAACTATATATTTTCCTCAACTTTAATGAAAGCCATTCAATTTCAGAATAACCATTCCTAACAACAATTGTCAAATAGCTTAATTAGCAACAGGCATAATAAATGGTGACTATTTCAAACTTTTCTAAGAATATGATTCTAATAACTAAAGAATTGATGGTACATGTTTCTTACAAGAATTTTTTAATAACAAAGGCAAAAGCATGATTATTCTCCAACTTATTTTCATCACGATAAACAAGCAATTCTTTTACACATTGTTAGGAATCTCCATCTTTTTTTCACTCATCCTGTTTAGTATTCTAAATACTAATACGTCTCTTGCTTCTCAGTACCAAGTTCCACCTCCATTTTAATCCAATATTTTTTAAGAAATTATGATCCATTATCCCAAAATGGGTAAAAGACTTGAAAGGTAAATATTTCAATTAAAGGGTAAAAGTCAGTAATTCTACCACATTTCCTTTTGAAACTACTTACTGTAGTATCACCATGCTCTACGCGAACATCCCATACTCCATGCAATCGAATAACATTGGACATCATCGTTCATATGCTTGAATGTCATAACAACTTTAACTGCATTTCAACATTTCCTGTTTTAATTCCACTTCAAAGCCTAATCCTACACACGAAACCCACTTCCCAAATCATGCATCTCAATGAAAATTTAACTTGTTCATTGCAATTATATAATCCCAAGAATAAATTTTAATTCCAGTTCAAAGCCTAATCCTACATACGAAACCCACCTCTCAAATCATTCATCTAAATTAAAATATAACTTGTTCATTGCAAATATATAATCCCTATAATAAATTTCAGAAAAGCGAATTCCACGAAGAGGAAAGAGGAGAGAACCTGGGAAGCAGGACAGCATGCCACTTCGGTGCAAATATGGAAATGAGGTCGTCAAGAGATCCAGTGAAATTGATGAAGGTGGCCGCTGAGGCGAAGCTCGTTGGGGTTTGAGAATAGCGAAATCAGTGATGAGGGAAAGAAGCACCCGAAGAATTGAAAAGAGACCCGACAAAAGCACCCGTAGAATTAGAATTGAGAAAGGTTGTTTTTTTTTTAAATGACACTGAGATCAAAACTTCCAATTAACATTATTTTAGGATAAAAAAATTTAAAATAATAAAAAAAGAACCCGGTTCCCAAATAAATCAAAATTCTAAATAGAAAATAATCTAAATATTCTTAAAAAAATATTTTACACTCAATATCAGTTTTTTACTATTTTTTTTTAGAAATTTAATACTAAATTTTCTCGATTTTACACTGGATATAATAAAAAATTTAACTTTCAGAATTTTACACTTATTGTCTGTGTTTTATTATTTATATTTCACGATTTGACACTGAAAATCTCCTGATTTTACATTAGATAAGTCTCAGAATTTTATATTTAACTTCCACTTTTTACTATTCAACTTTTCTAATTTTACACTCAACTTCTCCAATGTGTTCAGTATAACATTTGGAATATTCAGTTTCAAATTTATGAAAAAGAGTAGTAAAAAGCGTATGTTGAATATAAAATCTTTTTATAAGGATATTTAGATCATTTCATATTTACATTTTTAATTAATTTGAGACTATAATCCTTTTCTAACATTTTCTAATTTTTTTTATTCTAAAACAGTATTAATTGAAAGTTTTAATCCTCAAATTTCATTTTCCCTTTTTTTTTCCCCAAGCTGGACTGGACGAAACATCCAACGCCGATGGTATTAAGAGAGAATTGGAGATCGAGATACAATGTGGGCATGTGTTTTGGAGGGGTTTTTTTTTTTTTTATATATACAACTAGTTATGCACCGTGTAACGCATAGATACTTCATAAATAAGGGCTTTTAATACAATTTTAATAATTATAATACAATAAGTTAAAATAATAATAATAATATAGTTATAGAAAAAACAAAAGCATTGAAAGATAATAGAAGGGGTAACAAATTAAATGTATTCTCATATTTACCGTTTTCTATTTCAGAATCCAAATTTTACCTAGTTGTTATGGTTTACAACTCTCTTTATATTATATTTTCATGTAAGTTTTTGAATATTTATCTATATAGATCTAAAAATCAACATATTTTTGTAATTTCATTTGAATTAGAATAAATGCATGTTTAGATTAACTTTTCCATAATTAATTATGAGGGTAAATGATTTTCCATAATTGATTATAAGGATAAGTAATTATATCAAAAGTGATTCATATTTGAATGTTTTTAGTTAAGAAATGATTTGAGAAAATAAATGTGCTTCGATTTTAAAGGTTTAAATGATTATTAGGTAAATAATAAGAAGGAGAAATAAAATAAGTGATTATGGGAGTAGAAGTGATTATTATAAGTAGAAAAAAAATAGCTTCTCTCATAATCACTTATTTTAAGTATAATTGATTATTAAAATGAGTGGTATGTTTGGTAAATTTTGAAAATAAAAAATTATAGATCCTCATAATCACTTATTTGAAGCATCCAAATAGGCTCTAAACTAGTATGAATATTTTCTATAACATTTCAATAGACTTATTAAACTCAACATTATACAGCACACTAGAATTGCTAATAGATATATTTATAAGATAACAATGGAAGCTATCATTATCATTGGTCCATGTTTTTGGGTATGGGATTTGGCACATATGGAAGATGATCTTCATATTTAAGAAATCAACATTCATATATGTAATAAATTGGAATAACAATTTGAGAAATAAAGTATACAAATGAATGTTAACAAAAATAATTAATTCAATATATGGAGGCTGTATGAGATACCGTGCTTCCCAATAAGATAATAAAAAAAATTAAATAATTTTATTATTTAAAAGAAACATTTATTTTTCCAGTTAATTTTATCAACTCATATTAAAATGGATCAAATATAATTTAATTTACCTTTTGCAAAATTTAGTCTAAAATACTAAATAAAAGAAAAAAAATGCTCATATAGTGAGATAAGATAGGGTCTTATAAGTAAAGTAATTTCTTGCATACATGCCTAATTATTAATAGTTGTCAATTTTTGAAGAGAGGTAAAAAGAATTGCGTACCTCTTTGGCATATTTATCCATTGACCTCTATGTACACCAGATCTTCTTAATTTTCTGTACCACATAGTTTGGATTGGAATCATGATGAAGACCAGCCATTGTTCCATAGCAGAGGCACCAAAGTCACAAGAAATTCTATGTTTTAGAGAGAGCAAGATAGAAGAGGAAGCTTTTTGAAGAGTGATCACATAACACACTTTCTCCATATAACTTAACGTGGTTAAAAACAATTTACTTAACCACCTTATATTTTGAATTTAAAATTCAAAAGATACCTTATGTTTTTTTTTAATCAAATAAATATTAATTAATTATTCATTGGGCTTTTCACAAAATGTCAGTCCATCAATGGGCGGCCCAAAATTCCAACATCTCTCATTTGCATACGATGGGATGACTAATACAAAACTTATTAACTTCGCTTGGACTTTCATACTAGGTGTTGTCATAACCATATGGGCATGACATCAACTTTTTGTAGATCTTATACTAGAAATCTTATGACAGGACCAATACAAAATAACTTCACATACATATGTAGTTAGATATATGCTTTGGAAGCCCTAGATCCACCCATATACATATTCTCATGGCTAATTTAATCCCTCTTGAGTTTTAGCATAACTCATATTGCCTTCTAGTAGTATACTTAGTGTTCACACTTATGATATCACCAAAATGATTTCATAATGAGCATGCTTTAGACACTAGCATAATTGTGCACATTTTAAGTGATCTTCCTTTTGCCCATGTATCCTTTTGATTAGAATCAGCTGCTTTCCTTGATAAAGTAGGGTTAAGCATGACTTGCAAGAATTCAAACAAGAGCATGGAGAGCTTGGAGGGTTTGATCAAGGTGCTGAACAAGAACATGGAAAGCAAGTTTAGGAGCCCAAAGATCCATTGCAATGCTCGACAAGCCCAAAGATTGGAGTGAGATCCAAAACAACGAAAAAAGCTTTAAATAGATTGATCCAAGAGTTACTATTTTTGAAGCCCTTATTTAGTTCAAGTTACAGCCCAAAAGGAGCCCAAAGGCGTGATAATGCTCTTATCCATACAAGGTTCAGATCCAAACCCAAAAGGAGCCCATTTGGAAGAGCTAACTTGAAGACATCATGTGGTCTACATATGACCATGAATGGTAATGTTTTTAATATGATTTTATTAGGAATTTTCATTTATTTAATTTAATTTCCAAAAATAAGTCCTATGGTCAAAGATTGTATCTTGGAAATTAAGTTTTAGTTGTTTCCTATTTTTAAAATTTAGGCTCTAGAATTTTCTATTAGTTAAAGTAAGAAAGATACCACCTTTTGATTTATTAGAGGAATATTTTGTTTCCTTTTTCATTGAGATTGTGGTATCTTCTTTATGATTGATTAGATTAGATTTGATTATTTTTTATTTTTTATTTAATTTCGTTTTCTAAGTTTAGCCTAGGGTTTTGGTTGTCTTATTCATCTATATAAGGAGCCACCAATGTACTTTCAAAAAGAGACAGATTAATGAGAATGAATTTTTAGAACTTATATTCTTTTCTTGTGAGTTTTTCTCTTGTATCCTTTGTATTCTTGAGGGAATTCTTAGACTTATCACAGGAGTGGTTTTCCTTTGTGGCGTCCCAAGGCTAGGGTTCTAAGAGATGAGTTCTCTTAGAGTCTTATCCCATTGACCAATATATCTTTCTTATTTTCTTGTTATTTTCGTGCTTTATTTTCTTCTTAATTTTCATATTCACATATTTCCTCTCCTCGTGCTTTCTTTGCTGTTCGTGTGTCCTTATCTGATTCTAGCACAATCCGTGATTCATTCCGAGTCATTGGAGGTTCAATCGAACGAGTTTCTCTTGGGTCTTTCATCATTCCTAGCAATAACACTTTAGATCAAATTATCATGATTATAGGATGTATGCTATAGTAGCAAACACCAAATCATTTCTCCATAATAATGTCAAAGTCATAAGGGCATCAATGAAAACATTTATACCTTTCTGGGATTCACATAACAGTGAAAAAGAAATCTATTTACTTGCTTGGGAATTTGTGGTTCTTAAACACATGCAGTATGAATTACATACTACGATATTTCTTTTATTTCATAAAAGCGTATGTCGATTTGATTTACTTGTTAACATCATATAGATTTTAGTTTAAACACACACTATGTCTAACCCTGAATTCTACCAACCTTCTCACTTTTTATGATGTCAATTTTGGAGAATTCATTATCTGGCTATAGGTATTATGGATAGTAGGTATCCATAATTCAATCCAATATTTATACATATTTTATGTTTATTCTCTACCATATCAGCCTCTCACTACTTTACTAGTGAACACAAATGTCTCATTTTTGCTCGCTCTTCATGAACGTCAAAGGCGGTTGCTCGTATGAGAGAGCCAACCTCATCAACCTATACAACATACTATGCATTGTATATATATCTCACATCATTAAGGCTTTTGTAACAAAATTTCTCAAAAATATCATATTTCATGCACTACTCTCTATATTCTACTCATACACAAAGATCTCACATCTCACATGTCCCATATTTATATCTCTAGGTATTATAGCTCTACTAGGGGATCTTTCGACATCATTGTGGTAGAAATACAATATATAGTAACACCTTTTGTGCTATTGTTTCTTTTAGCAAAGATTTACATTATGTGTCTATGTAATTCATCTTTTATATGATCTTAAGGTTTCTCACAAAGGCTACGGTTTCCGATGATCATATTGCATCTCATTTGGACTCAAAAAAATGATCTCACTAGTGATTCCTAAAATCTTACATTAGTCACTTTGACTGTAACATGATTCTTGTTATTAATCCATATCTACTTCTTGCTATAATGTTATATGACAATTCATTTAGTAAGAAGAACAAAATATATCAAGAAGCATATATTTGCTCACTCACACCTCTGTTTTATCAGAATCAGAGTATCTTATGGAGCTTGTGTCACAGCCTTCATAACACATATGCAACAGTACCTCCTTAAGTATTTAAGTTCACTTCTATATTCACGTGACAGCTTCACATTTCCCATAATTGGAAATTGATTAGGATCGGCTTATAAGTCTAGTTATTCAACAAGTATTCAATCATGCATCCTTTCTGCATACATTCAACTATGTACAACATTGGATCTATGGGACTTTTTACACAATTTCACCTTTCAGATTCCATAGGAGCATTTATCTCACATCCCAAATTCTTCTTTTATAAAAGGGTATCTTAGAGTTTGTAGACTTTTCGCATTGAGGAACTCGAAAACTTTCTCAATGCAGTCCTCTTGTTAAAAAAGAAATTTATTTTCTTAAGCAATTCACTTTGATCTTAATTTCCAAGAATGCTCTCTACCTTCTCCTTGTCCTTAAACTCAAAATTTTAAGGATAGCTAGTCTTCAATGACTAGTCACAAAAATGGACTTTTTTCCCGCTAAAGTGCATTATCTTCATAAGGGATAATATCATTATTAAACCATATATTATGAAATCATAGTGATCCACATTAATCATTTAAAGTTCACTTGAAATCATATTTTAAAGAAGCTTTAAATGTCTTTATGCATTTTACCCTCCTTAAAGAGACTTATAGAGTCCTTTGGACTTTTTCTCCAACTACAAATATGGCTTTTACACCCACTTAATGTAATTTTAATATTTAAATATGTGACTATAGCCAGAATTTGTTTGAACATATCAGTATACTTACTAGGTGGAAAATTTTCTTCTTAAACAATACCCACCTATACATACCCCTTAATAGTTGAGTAAGTCACATTTTTTAAAATGTGTTCTCATCAATCCTTAAAGAAACACTTTCAATATTCATTGCTTTCATCCATATTAACTTAGAAATGTATGATAGAGTGCCTTAAACAATATTTGGCTCATCACATTAAGGAGTAATTATAAATGACATCATTTCAAAATGATATCCAAGAGCACTCTTTCTTTACTCCTCTTTAGTAGGATTGTGTAACATTCTATTTATGAACATTTTAGTTTAATTTGTTATAGAACTCCCACTCAAATAGAAACTCCACTTGAATTAAGAGCTCCCACTAGGATCAACAAGTCTCTATTCATTCAACATTTTCAACCTTTTTAATAATTGTCCATTAATCACAGGGTACGTAGGCCCCAGGCTCTGATCCTGGGTCAAGCCCGCATTTGTAAATAAATAAATATTTTCTGATTTATTTGGTGTTTTTCCCCTTAATTTAATAAATATTTCTCAATTCCTTTTCCTCATTTTGCTTAAATATCCTCAATTCTAATCTAATTTATTTCTTTATTTTCTCTTTCAAATTTTCCAGATTTTCTTAATTTCCTTCTTCTCTACATCACATATTTATCATTATAAGTGCAGTATAATTCAGTCAGAAATCAACCTTCCTTTGGGTCGGTTAAGATACTGCATGATATTATACATACACAAAACATCTCTTATGCATAAAAACTTCATAGGAAAGCACACTTGCATGACATCTTTAATCAATTAATTTCATAGGGCATAATACATAAGTATTAGCCTAGATAAAATAAGCAATAAACCTATTATGTCCCTATTGCCATGACACTTCATCACAACTGCTAGATCGCAAAAACTCATAAAATTATTGAAATTCCTTTTCATGGAAATATGTAGCATTATTAAATTGCATTCAATCAATTTATTAATAAAACAAAATTAATGATGGTTAAGTACAATTAACTCATATAGTAGGGCTTCTATATATGCTATTTACATCAACTAATGGAGTACCAATTACGAACAAGCAACATCGATGATATCTTTGCTACCAATAAAAAATCAAGCATACTATTGGAGAATAACTTATAGGATAGCAGTAGTAAACGATGTTAAAAATTCTAATAGCATAGTCTTATGGACACAACTCCAATCTTTAGGTTGTCAAGCGATTGAGATGTAGAAAGAAAGCAATGTAGATAATATTTCTGTTTTATATATTTAGGTTGGGTATGAGCTTCAATAGTATTGAAAGAATCACATGTCTTCTCATACCCTTTAGCATGCACAAAATGCCTTAGGTATAGATTTTAATTTTTCTTCTTAATCTTTTCTTTAACTATACATGGGTTATAACCAAGAGGAGCCTTACCTTGTGCAATCCTTTGATCACCTAGTAAAGAATACAGCATGTCTTTGCCTTTTGTGAAATTAGCCAAACTCTTGAGAAGATATTTATTTTTCTTTTTGAGTTTTATGCATGATGTGCAATAGGTAGATTCAGTTTTATGTTAAAATGCAATGTCAAACACTTTTAATTTAGATTCTAGCTTGTTAATTTTCTTCTTAGTGAGTTTAAGTTCTTTAGCTATTTTGATGAACTCATCATGCAAGTCATGAAATGTATCAAGTAATTCAAAGTAAGATGGTTTAGAATCATTTACCTTATCTTCATTATCACTCTTAGACTGATTCGGGGCACCTTCTTTAGCACGTGCTATCAAGCATAAGTTGGCAATCTCTTCCTTATCTTTATCTTCGTCATCTAAGCTGTTACCCCAGATTGAGGAAATATATGCTTTCTTTTTCTTGCCCTTATTAGCTTTCTTGTCTCTTTCTTGCTTTTTCAGGAATTGTGGGCACTTTCATTTGATGTGCCCTGACTTTTTCCATTCATAGCAGGTTATGGGCTCTTTATTTTCTCTTTTGTTGCCAGTTCCATCTCATTTCTTGAAGACTTCTTGCTTCTCTTCTTGCCATAGAATTTACCAAAATTCTGACCAGTATTGCAAGAGTTTCGTTGTCTAGCCCTTCTTCATCATCAGACTCTTCTTCTTTTTTTTCCTCTTTTGCAACTCTGAATGCCAAGCTCTTCTTTTTCCTATCTTGGCCTAGATCTTTGAGAGCTTTTATCTTGCCTTCATATTCTTCTAAATTGCCAAATAAAGAAGTAATAGAGGACATGGATTCTCCTCTTGCTTCTTCTATTACTATGCCCTTTGGGTGCCATTTGAATGGAAGAGCTCTCAAAATTTTTTTGACTTTCTCAGACTGACTGTAATGCAGCAATTTGGGACCAGATGATTTAGCACCTGACATCATTCCTTTTCAATAAATAAACCAGCCAAGAAAACAATACAAAGTGAAAAAATAATATTTTGAATGGTAATTGACACGTCTATTAAGAAAGTTGAGTGAGGAGCTCTTGGAGGATTTCAATAATATGACAATGGGCTAATCAAACGATGCTTAGTAAGAAAATTATTTTGGATGTGTTTTACAATGCATTATTGTGATATCTCTTCTTTGATAAACATAAAGTCAATCAAAGAAACTATAGTGATGGAGTATAAACATTCATACAACTTACCCATATCTATAACAGGCTAATAACTAAACGTCCTATCTTTTAGTACTTGAAGATGAATTAGTTATGTTATATATTGAAACTTTAAAATCCTCATGGAAATTTGTAAGAAACCTTTATGATTAAGAAACCATATAAACATAATTAAGACATAAATTTTAGTATAGATATTAAATGCTCATATAAGTACTTTAATATATACTGATTAGCTCTTATGTACAAAGTTAAACCAGATTAATTGTAATTTGGTAAGGCTTAATATTAATATTTTATCCTTACTAATCGGTTACTATAAGTATGCCATATTAACATGATAAATTTCTACCCATTAGGACATCATCAAATTGTAAACAGGGGAAGGGCTGAAAGTGAATTTTTTGTTCAAATTGCTTTACTTTGCTCTCTCTTTTTGTTTATATTCACAGAGATTTGTATTCTTGTAACTTCTCCCTCTCTTGCTTGTCCTTTACACCGCCTTCGTGGTTACCAGAAATCTCGTCTCTTTCTGTCCCATTTCAAACATTATACTACATTTTGTGATGTCCAGTTCATACGCCATGCTTTCTTCTGAACCGTTTCTTGCTTATAGTGTCTGAACATGGCTCTGAAAATGCAATTGAGCCATTTTCTGTTTCTTCTTTTTGTTCCAATCTTGGTTATCTCCTCCGACCCGGCGTTCAACGACGATTAATAACTGTATAATATCCAAGATAAAGATATATATAGAGTAATGACTTACCATACATTGATGACCATTTATCAATAACGTCACATAATCCATATATTGTAAAATCAATGTCTATGCACTCAATAATAATTTAAAACTAATAAGTATTTTAGGGGATAATATCTACACAATTAAGTACTTTGTATTTTAAAATAATTCCTAATGCATAAATATTATTGGTGTTCATCCTCTTTAAAAATATTCATCTTATCTTGTCTACCATGAGGAAGTATTTAAAGTCATTGCGGACATCAATAGTTGCTGAACAATAGATAGGAAAATGTGGAGGAAGTGGCAATGTTTGGAGACAGAAAAGTATGGGAAGCTTGTAGGTCCCATAATGAAGACGAATTAAATTCTGGCACTGACCTCTAAAGTAGAAACGCATAGGACTTGATTCGGATTAAATTTAATTAAAATTTATATATGTAAAAGAATAAGAGAAAAAAAAATTAAAAAGCAATTAAGCAAAGACTCCATTTTACTTCCCTCATTTTAGAAAATTCTAAAATTGTCAATTTGATTGGTGTTTCATATTACTAATGAAAAATGATATTTTTTCTAAGTTTAGCTTTAAATAATTTACATTATCAATGCAACACAAGAAAATTGGGAAAATGAGAAAAATATATGCCCTCCAGTCAAAAATATAAGTTCTCTTTCACATAGTGCACACAAATTAAGAAAGGGAGCTAAATTACTTAAATTTGCCAAAAGCTTATGTTATTTTTCGATATTACCCTTAATAACTACAATTTCCAAAATAATTTTCTTTCTCATGAGCTAATTAGTGATAAGAATAAATTAGGAAAAAATCATTAATACTTTTGACTTTACCTAAAGAGAACTTATATTTTGTTTCAAAAAATGTTCTAAAAGAGGACTTATATTTTGAATTAAAATGAGTAATAATTAAGAGTAATTTAGTAATTTATTTTCAAACAATTGATACTTTGGATCTTTTACTTTCTTTCCAAACCAACATTAGATCTTCCCCTTCCACTGCCACTGATATCACTCCTGTTTATATATACTTCCAATCAAGACTCAAACAAATTTAAATATTTATTAAATTAATATAAAAATAAAAATTAGTTATGAAAGAAACAATCCCCATGCATTAAGCTCATGCAACTTTAAAAGCAGGGAAGAAGCATGGGTTGAGTTGATATATAACCTACCTCATGCTCTAGCAGCAGTTTCCATGGCCTTGCTTCTACTTTTATGACAGCTCATTTCCACCTTTATAGCTATTTTTTGCTGCACCCATACCGTGAATTCAAAACTCCAAGACCAATCAATATCATCAATATATAAACATATGTAAAAGCTAGTGAAATCCGCATATAAAGAGCTATACTGCAGCTTCCAATCACCTCGGAATCCATGCATTGCGCAGAGTCCAAAATCTCCTTTTATATATATATATATATATATTAATCATTCGAATCCGAAATATACAAGTGATCGAGCTCACCATTTTGTTTGATGATGTTCTGAATCTGAAATACAATGCAGCTTTAATTACGATTCTTGCGCATACAGAG
This sequence comes from Adenanthera pavonina, assembly GCA_026686845.1. Lineage (NCBI taxonomy): Eukaryota > Viridiplantae > Streptophyta > Magnoliopsida > Fabales > Fabaceae > Adenanthera > Adenanthera pavonina. Next base: position 18,470,530 of record JAIVEN010000005.1, on the reverse strand, counting down.
CCCTTGTGATTGTGTTGTGTAGGGCAATTGAGAGAGCCCTAGTATATATATATATATATAAATGTGTGTGCGCTTACGTGTGTGTACCTGTTGACTTGTGGTAAACCCTTTGGGTATTTTGCACGTCAATCGCAAATTACTTTATGCGATTACTTTTTACATATATTCTTATAAAATTGAGAGTACAATTGGGGTAATGGGAACTTGCTGTACCTTACTTTAGATATTTTATACAGGGGAATCACATTTTGGGACCAAGATCTCAAATTAATCACAAAGGAGGATTTTTAACTGAAATCCAGTGGTAAAAATGGGAGACTGAATTGCAAAATTGGAAGAACAAGTTGTAAAAAAATCTGTTTTGTAATTAATTTGAGATCTTAGTCCCAAAATGTAATTCCTCCTTTTATATATATATATATACTCCCTCCGGTCCCATTTATAAGATGTTTTTTATTGCACGGATATTAAGAAGACTTAATTATACTCTTAAATTTATAAAAAAATAGTATAAACTTCCAATCTTATCCCTACTAATTAAAGACTGGAATAATTTACGAGATAAAAAAGTTATTAAATGAAGAGTAAAGAAGAAAATTCAAATAAAAAAATAAAACAACACCTTATAAATAGGACCAAGTAAAATTTTAAAATAACATCTTATAAATGGGACTGGAGGGAGTATGAAACAAGAGCTCTGGCCAGTGCCACCAACGGCCTAAAAGTTGCACAATAATTAATGCACCATCGAATTCCAAATCTGTTTTACATCTGATCATTCAAATTCATACAATAATTCAGTGGGATTCATTTTGATATCATATGTCAAATGCCGAGCTCCTCATATGGTTCATATATCATCATATGCATATAAAAATACTATTATTCTGTTTAATATAGTCAAATATTCATTATATAAAATTTGAGTGTCAAACATTAATTATACTCCCATTTGATGTAACTAAAGTTTCTTCCTCGAGTCTCAATAAATCTAATACATCATGGTTGAATGACATAAATTATGTAATTAGGTTACTAATAAATTATATACATTCCAATACTTATAGTACTGTAAAATAAATAAGTATGTAGTTATATATTGATATTACATTTCAATATATGGATTCATTGAGTAATAAAAATCCATATGAGTCCATTTCCTAATTACAGTTCAATATGGTCTTATATAGATCAAATTATTTGAAATTATTTAAAATTACATTTCAATATGGTCTTATATTAAAATTATTTGAAATTACATTTTTATCTTTTTAAAAGCCATATGGTAATAAACTTATATAAAGCAATAATTAAAAATAATTGTGTATCTTTATAATAGATATCATCAAATCTATTATACGATATATTATTTAAACTGAATAATTGTGCATCTTATATGGTCATATCAAATAACCATTTAAATTTAGCCAAATGGTTAGTTTTTGGTAAATTTTAATAATTTAAACTAATAAATGATTAGTTTAATATGGTCTAATTTATTTTGTAAAAATTTATCATCAAAACTACTAAATTTTTACAGTACACTGTACAAATATATGGATTCATTGAGTTATAATAATCCATATGATATTATACTTATAATACTGATCATCTTATTTAATATCTAGGAACATATGGTTTGAAATAACTTTATAAGCATTATAAATAGGTATGTAGTTTTAAAATTATTTTAAATTATATGATATGTTAAGACACTTCATTAGCAAAAGTTTAATTACACTTCAAATCATTATTGATATATGTTTAGAGGGATATCAGCAAAATAATCTATGTTTAAATGTATGAATAATTTTAAAAGGTCATGAACCAGCAAAATTAAATCATTATATGAGGTTAACACCCCCAGACTACGTTGCAATACTCTCGGGTCAATAACTCACTTTGAACAGGTACTTTCTCATATGGTCGAGTGGATGAGACTTGTAAATTTCAAAGGTCAATCAAAGAAACTATAGACTACACTAAAGAATTTGATTCTACTGTGAGAGAAAAAAATGGATGGAATAATTTTCCAAAGCTTGGAGTTTACTGCAACAAGGGTAGATAACCATGTTCCACAAGCATCATCAGGAACTGTAGGTAACAACTAGTTAAATTGAGAATTGCACCAATATTCAGAATGACTTTCAATTCAAAAGAATCAAAGCGTGCAAAAAACAACCTTTTCTTCTACTAGATTACTCGAAACATCAAGAAGGCAGGATGCTATAAATGACTCAGTATCTTACTAATCCAAATAGCTACTAAATAGAAGGTTCACATGAAATAGATTTACAAAACCAAGGGTTCCATTTTGCAGGCATTTTTAGAAAATATTAAATAGAATAAACTATGAAACTAAGAGTCCATTTATATACCTCACTTTATTCACAAATTAGTTCAAATGGTTTTTCTCCTCTTCAGGAAATGTAAGCTCGACCATAATACTGATGACAGTCAACAACTAAGCATAAAATATTGTAATTAAACTCGACGAACTTTTCCTTACATGTTGCTTTCCTTAGCCGCCACTCACAGAATGCCACTAATAGACACAATGACGAGTTTTAAAACAAAAAAAGAATAATGAGCTGTTTGTCTTACTTGAATTGTTTGGAACATTGTGCGATGTTTCTAGCTTCCTCTCTTAAAGCAATGTTCGGTGGAGTAAGTTGCAAATTTCTTATGGCAGCAGCAAAGACACGCCCAATTCTCACAAATGGGCTCTTCTTATGCCCTTCAACTGTGAACCTCTAAGTCCTAGTTCCAAGCAAGAAAATGATCAAAGCAGTGATCATTGCAATACAAGGGATTCCAAATCCGAGAACCCAGCCAAGGTTGTCCTGCATATAGTTCAAGATCAAGAGAGACAGCAAGATGCCTGTACGCATAGTAAAATACCACCAGTTAAAGAATGAGCTTGTCTTTGTACTCTTTTGGATGGCGTTCATCAAATTGATCAGCTCCAAAAGCCTGAACACAAGGCTTATGTCCTCCTTGTCCAAGGGCCACCAGGTAGAGTGAGAAGAAAAACATGATTACTTGCAACTTAGGAGAACAAAATGCGAATATATGGCTATCTTTGCACTCAGACTTAGAAAGAGAATGAAGCATAGCTGACATAGTCAACAATCCTAGCCCCTGCATCAAAATAAAGTTTTAGTGTTAAATCTCCTATCATGCTCTTCTACACATTATATGGATTTCCTGATAAGATACTAAAAATCAAAGCCAAGGGTATGACTGTATGTGATTGTTCTTCTACTAAACCAGCACAAAATGTCACTGAAAAGAAATATTTTCTTATGACTATACGTAAAATGATAAATGAAATTGCTAGTTAATGCCTCAGATCTAATTTAAATAGTTTATACGGGACCAGACCAAGCTTTCTAGCAGATTCTAATCCAATATTGAGTAGCTGGGGGAACATGTCCAAAATAGGTAGATACAAGTATATTGTACAAGAACAGCTCAAAGGAAAGTAAAGTGAAAATTTTAGTCCAAGTATGCACACTTTGTGAATGAGGTTGTGTAATGAGTGGCTAATGACCTCATTGGACTCAAAGAAGTGTTAGAAGTTCAAAAGAAAGGTGTGCAAAGTTTGGAAAGGATTGAAAAGCTAAAAGGTAGTTTACTAACCTAATCTTGCATTATATGGTTATATAGTTGCAATGGTTTTAATGTTATACCAAATATTTACAATGATGTTATATAATGATTTGTTGATATTGGCTGAGTTATTTGAGGGGTTTTGTGACCCCGGGATGTCCAAAATGTAAGGGGAAACTCCGTCCAATTTTCTATAAAATGTTTAAGCATAAATGATTCTAAATGTTTGAATGATGACTTGATGAAGTGTGATTGTATTATATGATTATATATTTGCTTGATTAGTAGTAACTATTGAGATTCTTTGAATCTCATCCCTTCTAAATGCTTACCATGTTTAGAGCCAATCAATGCAAGGAATCCAAGAAGAGCTAAAGGAAAAAGAGGGGAATGATGAATGATATTATTATGCAAGTCTTAAGGTTATGTTTTGAGAATTTGTATAAGTTTGCATGAAAGGGGTAAATCCTATATGATGCCTTGAATATATTCTTTTAAGTCCTCTATGATATTATGCATGAAATTGGAGTAATAAATGTCAATGTAAATGTGTTGTGAAGCTTATTATGTAAGCTGTGGAATAAGTTTGTTTGAGATGATCAATATTGATTTAAGTAAAGGAACTCTGTTCGAAACAGAGCTTTCCAATTACATAAGGAATGCACAAATTGACTCAGGGTAGAGTGAGATATGAATTTTTTTAAAAAAAAGGACAAAATCCTAAGAAAGAGAAAATGATCAAATGTACAGTAAACGTTTGAGAAATAAATTGTTTATATTGGTCAAGATAATGCTATGTTTCATATTTTTTTCATGTATACAAGATTTTTATCTATTTTTAGAGACTTGAATCACTATGAAATGATTTTTCTATAATTAGTTATGAATTTTCAAAGTTCAGTTGGTAAGGTGGAAACTACCATATGAACAGTAACTAAAAATTTTGAAAATTCTGATATTCATTATCTTGTGATTCAAGTTTAGAATCAAGTATAATCAGGCTTAAAAGGAGTCTAATTCATGAAAAATGGGTCTAAAAGTAAGGTGTTACATCTATTGTCTTCATTGACCTCATTGAGTCAATTATGAATGGTGTAATGAAAGGACTTAGTTTTCAAGTTTTTTAGGCGATTTGGCTCATAGTAAAGTTAGTATCTTGTTCCTTGAGTGGAACAAAGTACCAAAAGAAGTCAAAACGTAGATTTGGAATGCTATCTTGGTATATTACTTTATATTTATATATTTTTTGTTCCAATTTTATTGTAATATTAGTCATTATTAACTTCATTGTATGAGTGTGTTACCTTGTAGATCACTTATGATGTTCCTACTACAAAGTAGATGAGGAAGAACTTGTTAAAGAGAGTAGCAAAGCAATGGAAGTACTATAAATCAAGCCTCACTAACTGATATATATATATATATATATATGGTGCATTGAATCACAAGAATCTATGCACCATGTATGAGGGAAAAGGAATATTTATTTGTTTTCTTAAATTAAAAAATGAAGTTTCTATTTTTTTAAATTTAAAAAATTCAAGGTAAGAAAATAGCTATAGAAAGATTGTATATTTATTTTTAAATTAAAAAATGCAAGGGTTCTTCGGTTGTTTTATGTAAAAAAGCCATAGAAAAGCCTTCTATTGTCTTCATTGACCTCATTGAGTTAGATTATGAAAGGTGTAATGAAAGGACCAAGTTTTCAAGTTTTCCAATTCATCCGAGCTGCAAGTGTTACTACCTCTCTAAGGTTATAATGGTACTGTAACTCACCGTGGCTTCGTATAGTTCAATCTCATTTTGCATTTTTTTGTATTTTTTTAGGCTTTAGGGGTTGTTTTAGGTGTTTTAGGAGTAGGGTGTTACATGAAGAACATCCCAATATATCAATTTGAAGCACAAAAATAGGGACAGATAGAGTATAGTGAGAAGATAGTGAGAAGATGAAGCTTGAGGTAAAAAGGAAGATCAAGACAGTAAGATTTATACAGGTTCAACCTAACCACTTATCTTACATCCAGTCTTCAGGCAACCCATTTGAGATTTTTCATTATATTTCATAAGTTTGATTCAGACACCTATGAAACCTTACTACATTCCAGACTTATTCACTAAGTCTATACTCGCATACACCTTTTCTAGTGTGATTATAAATCCCAAAGATAACCCAACCTTGAGTAATCCCTCTTAAGATACCTCACCTAAAGAAACTGTCTTACAGAGAAAGGATGATTAAAAATGATAAACTTTCACTAACAAAGAGTGGATACAAACATTAAAGCTCAAAGAATCATCTAAGTATGGTAGATAGGACTTTGAATTAATATAACATCATTTTGGCTCTAGAATACTTAGTGTTATTACCCACCACTTTAAATCTGGTCTTATATATATATATATATTATTTTTCATTATATTTTATAAGTTTGATTTAGACACTTATGAAATCTCAGTACATTTCTGGCTTATTCACTAAGTTTATTCTCTCATACACCTTTCTTTGTGTGATTATAAATCCCAAAGATAACCCAACCTTGAGTAATCCCTCTTAAGATACCTCACCTAAAGAAACTATCTTACAAAGAAAGGATGATTAAAAATGATAAACTTTCACTTACAAAGAGTGGATACAAATATTAAAGCTCAAAGAATCATCTAAGTATGGTAGATAGGACTTTGAATTAATATAACATCATTTTGGCTCTAGAATACTTAATGTTATTACCCACCACGTTAAATCTGGTCTTATATATATATATATATATATTTTAACTTATTCTAGCTGTTGGAGATGAGAATTAACCATTACTAAGTGAGATATAATGTTAATTTGTAGCTTTAAATGCATGTCAAAGGTTCATAAAACTTGATAGATTAGTCTACAAAGCTGGCAGATTAGTCCACAAAGCTAGCAGGTTAATGCCACAAATCTCAACTAGCCATTAGACATAGCTTATAATGTTGGACTAGGTTAGTAGAGAAATCTAGGGGCTTAGTTGACTATCAAGCTATGATGTTGATTTCAGAAGTTTTGCTCAGCCATGATTTCATGAAAACCTTCAAGATTAGTAGACAAAGTTTGCAGGTTAGAAGACAATGATATCACCTTAGTCCATAAAGCTTCAAATTTACTATACTTGGAAACCAAGCTTAGTAGACAATTGCAGAGGGTTAGTCAACAAAGCTGGCTTTCCAGAAAAATAGTTGTTCTTAGGTTGGCTAAGTTAGAAGACAAACTCAGGGGATAGTCAACTATCATACCTTAACAGAGAGACAACTATTTCTAAAACTTAATCTTTTCTTTCTAACCTATCACGCTTAGTCCACTAACATCTTTCCCAGAAGCAAGAAGAATGAACATAGGAAGTTAGTCCATAAACCTCAATACTTAGTTCACTAACTTAATTTTAACATAAAATCAACTTTGAAAAACACTGAGTTAGCGATTAAAACTCAATCTAAAGCCCATCTAAGAATAGTGATAAGAAGATTTAGTAAGTTTCAAAGCTTAACCATGATACATCCTAGGAGAAATAAATAAATATAACATTAGAGCTTAATCTTCTCTTGGATTCACTTTGACATCCGCTCCATTCTTGATATATTCATCTTTACATCCTTCAATTCTTGGAGCAATCTTTGTCTTCATAATTGAGTTGAGCATAATGTTAATAATCAATTTCTTTACTATGCTTACTCTTCCTTTTTTTTTTTTGGACAACCTACATCTCTACTATATATATATATATATATTAAAGATGGACATAATTATTGTCACACAAAAAAAACAGAGAGAGAGATAGATATAATTGGTAAGCCTTCGAGATTGCTTAACTATCTTAATTCTTAAATTTGGTCAATAATTTAATTAAATTCTCATACCAAATAAATTTCATTAAATAACAAATAACTAACACAAGAATTAAAGAAAAATATTTTGAAAAATAATTTTAAATGATGTAATCATTGAAAATGAATACTCTATTTTATTGAAAAATTAAGAAGAAAAAAGGCCAACCATAAGCAAACATACTAATCAAATAATCTAACACAGTGAAATGTAAAACTAGGCATATTGATATTTTAATATCATCAACATCAATTAATTAATATAAAATGTAAAATTTATTATATATATTATTTATACATAGACTTTGTTTGCATGACACCAAAACAAAATATTTGTACCATTATTAGTGTGGCTTTTTATTGTTTTTAGTTCATTACACACACATATATATAATGATTCTTGAATTCACTGAACAATGCATTAGATCCATTTAATTTAACTTGAAATCACCATTCAAGTTAATTCCATATAAGTATTGCCCTTTTCTATTTAAAACTAGTATAGTATCCGTACGATGCACATGATACTTTCTTATCTGCATTACAATAAAAATTATTGTATGTACATATAATGTGAAACACTAAACCATATGTAGGTTTATTTATTAATCCAATTATAAGTTTTTATAAAGTTTTCAACAATTATAACTGTATTGGCAACCAAAAAAAAACAATAATTTTATGTGAAAAGTAATATAATTGTGTATGATAGAAAATAATTTAATTGTCAAGTAAATATATTCAAAATTATATGTGAAGAATGGAAGATAATCAAATACTAGAAATGCATGGATACCAAAGTAAATATTATTAGTCTATATTATTGAAGATTTCTATGTAAACTACATTTAATTTTTGTTCGTTAGTCTACCATCATAATCTAAAATCAAGATTTTCAAACCATTTCTATTTCTCATATATGACACAACAATATATAGTTGTCCATGCATGAAGACCAACTTAAATAGGTATAAACTAACATGACTTTTATTTATTGTCATAACACATCATAATACATCTAATTCTCATTCTTTGTTTTTCTCAATGTTTGTCTCAATGGTTCCACCACCTATGAAAATTATCCAACATAAAAACCAAGGAATAAAAACCTAAATCGGATCGGCGGGTTCAACTGGTCAGACTGAGAACTGATATCAGGTCAGATTCGATCCGATCATAGATTATGATTGGCTATTGTCAGAATTGATGAGAATCACTAAAAAACCGATCAAACTGGTCACGAATCGATTGAATTAGTTAACTATTTTTTTCATTTTTTAATGATAAAATAATATTATTTTTAGTACTAAGTAGCATTTTTTGTATAATTTTTTTTCTATATTACAATATTGTATAAGCATTATTATAATATATAATTATTAATAATAATAAATTCACTTAACAAATAATATGAAAATAAAATATTAATTGATTATCTTGAATTCAAAATATGATTATATATAAATATTAGCTTGTTTGGACTTTAATATTAAGTTGTGAAATTTATTAATAATATTTTTAATTTTTTATATAATATATAAAATTATTAAATTTAGTACTACCGGTTTAATTTCGGTTAAATTGTTGAACCTTAAACTAGTGTCTTGACTGGTTCAATATCCGATCCAATTTTTTGAACCTTAGTAAAAACTGCTTTACTCCCTCCAGTTCACATTGTATAAGACATTTTATATCAATTATACACATTTTAAGAAAATTATTTTTTCACTTGAAATCAATATAAAAAGTATCAACATTTCTTATTTTATCTATATTAAATACTTCATTCTATTATTATTATAGGATTATAAATGAGAAGTGAGGAAGAATTAAAGACAAAAGTAAAATGGGCAGAAAAATATCCAATACTTATATTTTGAATTAGAAATTTATCATACAAAATATCTTATAATATGGATTGGAGTGAATAATTCTCTAGCATAGGCTTCTAAAGTTGTTGCCAATAATCTCCTATATCTTGTCAATCTCCACATTTCACAATTTATCCATATATAAGATGAATTAAGGATTGCAAACAAGAAGTTCTTGTCTAAAATTTCCTTGGAACACAATGATCTTTCCTCCAAATGGCATGATAGCATAATTTGCATTTTGTTGCTTTTCAATATCCCTCATGGTCCAATCAAGAGTCTCAAAATAATGTTTATGTGTTATTAATGCCTCATCATATATGATAAATAACATTTTATGAACCAATAGCTCAAGTAAAGCCTGCCTAACATTGCATACAAATCTTTGTGAACTGGATTAAATAATGCATTGAATGAGATCAATTGTAAAATTTAATAATTCAATGTGATTATTCATTTTGATTCAAATTTAAATTCAAAATTAAAAGAAATTAAGTATGAATAATATTTAATGTGAAAATTTGGATGGTGAATTATTATATTTGATTTTCCATATTATAATCTATATATATATATATTAATATTTCTGAAGGAAAAAATACGGTTTATAAGCATTGTTATGAACAGTATTCTCCCCCACTTTCCTCACTTTCTTTAATATTTTGTCTCTTAAATTATTTTAACATTTTTTTATTGTAAACTTTTGATTCCCCCACCCTCCCCCACCATTTTTTAACATTCTTGCTTTCCAAAAAAAAAATTAGTTTAACATTTTTTACTTCTAACTTTTAATTTTTTTTATTTAAATTTTCCATATTTCATTTAATATTATAAAATATTTCTCCATATTTTTCTCTTATTTTATTTTATTTTTATTTTCTATTCTCTCTCTTTCCTCTAATCACCTTATTTTATATATATATTTTAAAATTTTTCCCATATTTTTATTCTCTCTCTACTTATACTCTTAATATTAATTTAACTTATCTCCCTTATTTGATTATATCAAATTATATCAAATGTGTAGCATAAAAAATACGTTACACATTCAGTTTATGACTATTTTTTTTATTATTTCCTCCCAAATAATATAAATGTCTTTTTCATATTTAAATTTTAAATCTTTTAACTTTATTATTTTTTACTCAAATTTCATCAATTTTGTATCATTGTCTTTTTATGAACTTAATATTATATATATCTTATTGAATCAATTGTTTTGATTTTATTTGTCTCGTGTATTGCATGGAATAAGACAATCTAGTTTATTATAATTTGTTATTATGAAATTATGATAACTTTTAATTAGTAATTGATAATTATTATATATCATATATATTCATTTAAAGTCCTTTCGGGGACATCCGATATATATTCATTTAAAAGAAATTTCAACGTATTAATTTAAAAAAAAACCTTCAATTTGAAATTATTTCAATCACAAAATTGTGAATTTATCTAAAAAATTTCTAAGATATATAATTTTTAATTGATAATTTAAGATTGCTGACCTAATTATCATTGTTAATAATAATTTTATGAATCTCCTAACAAATTTACTGACTAACCACTATAAAACACATTCATGGCATCAAATATTTAAAATAAAGAAAGTAAAATTAAAGCTTTTAATTAATACAATTAACTTATTCTTTGCACTGTTGCTTTTAAACAATTCCAAAATTTACCTACTAATAAATATTGCTTTGGTACTTTACTTTTTGTATTTTTATTCTTTAAATCATATTAATTTAATTTTAACAGTTTAGATTTTATTTTATTTTGTTACTATTTTTATTTCAGAATAAATAGAATATAAAACATAGTAGTTAGCTAACTATAAATTTTTTTTAAAAAAATAATAATTTAAATTAAGAAATAAGATATACAATATAAGTAATTCAAATGCGATTTTTTTGTTTTTTATCTGATTCAAATGAGATTTAAATAGCTTAAATTTCATTTCAAGATAAGTACGATCAATTTGATTATTGATTCTATCAATTCAATTAAAAAAATACTCAATAAATATTAGTTAAAAGCTATCCTTTAGAAAATTTAAAAATATATATGATAAATATTTTAGTTAATCATTGAATTTATGTAAGTTCATACATAATATATACAAATAAGTATATTTAGAAAATTTAGAAATTAACAGGCTTTTTAGATGCTTTGAGGGAGCCCCTTAAGTACTACTTATATATTTATATATATAATATTCATTTGATCTTAGTGTACATGATAAATTTTAAAATTTAATAAATAATTAATGATATCAATTATATCAAGATTGTTTTAATGAAATCTTGTTTGGTTCAAAAGGGGATTAGAAAGGATTAAGTAATAAATACTCTTTTCTTTTTAAAAGATCCTATTTTTTTTGGGGGGGGGGAGGGAGGGAATTTATAAGGAGGTAGGGAGGAGATTGGAGGAATTTATAAAGAGGAATTTAAGCAAGGAAAGGGGATTCCCCTCCTATCCTCTTAAAAAACCCCAAATAATCTCAAACCAAATTCATTTTGAGATATAAAGATAATTGATATGAGTTTTATCTTTCCCAATAAAACATTTTTAATTATGATTGTTATGATGGTGAACATACTAGATACCACTATTGGCTCTTTTATTTTGACTGATCTACACCGATTGTTTTTCTTTGTCAAGGACAAACCTAAGATAAAAAGGGGAGGGGGGACTTTTGAAAAAATAATTTTTTTGACTTTATATAAATTTTAAGGAAAAATGTATTAAAATATATTGATCTAAAATATCTAGGAAATTATGTTTTCTCCTATAAATGTTTGATACACTTGACTAAATAATTTTAGAGAGGCCAAGCAAATGTAATTTCTATATAATAATGAAAATATGGTAAAAAAAATACATATAATATAAAATGAAAGTTGATAACTTTTTTTGTGGGTGAGCAACCGTGGCTCCCCCTATCCCCTTTTCCCTACTCTTTGGTTTTTCTCATAGGAAATGTCTCTTATAGCCTCATATTCTCTTCTTATAAAACATGATATATTTTAATTAGGCAATTTAGTGGTTGAAAATATTTCATTAGAAATGAAAATATTATTTTGAAAATTTTTTGTGAATTATTTTTCAACATTAGCTTATTTAATATAATTTTGAAACAATAAAATTTATTAGTAAAAAGGGATAATGACACTTAGTTACCAAAACTTTGAATTAATGTCACTTAGGACCCAAAGATTCTAAAATAACAGAAAAAAATCCATACTCCTAAACTTAATAAATTTTGATTATTAAATTACGGTTAAAGAAAAGTGTTAAACTTGGGTGCAAAGTGTCAAATATTTTTAAGTTAAGTGTCAAATAACATGAGTTGACCATCATAATTGGTGGGTGAAATTTCATTTCTTAGTGTAAAATGGAAAAGATTAGTGTCAAATCGTAAAATGATATTGCCAAATGAGATATGTCAACAATTGTAAGTGAGGCTTCCAATTTTAAAAGTGTAGATTGTCAAGTATTTGACACTCACCCTTAATAATTTGATATTTAAGTTTCAGGATTTGACACTGATTTGCAGTCATTTTACACTGAATAATTTACACTTACTAAAATTAGAAATTTCACTCCCAATTTTTGACACTTTTATTAGCCATTTGACATTGTCATTTTAAGATTTGACACTAATATTCTCCCATTTTACATTAAGTAATGAAATTTTACTCATCAATTATAATTGTTCACTCTTGTAATTTGACATTTAACTTCAGGAATTTGACACTTTTGTGCTCAAGTTTTAACACTTTTTTTTAAAACATTTAATGCTATTATTCCAGAAAGGGCATTTAGTTAATTTATAATTAAATATTGTTAAATTTAGGACTATTGATATGTTTATGTAATTTAAAAATTTTTAAGTTCATAAGTGACATTAAATAAGAGTTGTAGTCTCTAAATGTGATTCTCCTTATTAAATTTTGCCTCGGTTATTACTTTTTCTTTTATTCTTCTCTCGGGAATTTCAATAAAGGTAGTGGTTTTGTAGATGATAAACATTTTAAAGATAATATTGACAATTCAAAAGTTTAAAATTATCATGCAACTATTACCTATTGGGATGAGAATCTGTGATTATTTCTTTTATTCCCCTAAGAATTAGAATTCTCTCCTTGGTAGTTTCTTTTATCAAAATACAAGTTAAATAAATAGATTTGACTCAAAAAATAATATAAAACCAATGTTCAAAAAAATAGATCGGACTGACCGGTTTCTGGTGCTAAGTCAGGACCAGTTATAGATTTCGACCACCCCTTTCTAGAACTAGTGAAAATCAGAGGAAAATTGGTCAAACCAGTCTCAAACCGGTGCTGAACCGGTTTTATTTTTTAATTTAAAAAATTTAAAAATTTAAAAATTTAAAATTTTTTTTATTTTTAAAAAATAAAATAATATTATTTTTAGTACTAAATAGTATTATTTTTTATATAAATTTTTTTATTTCTATATTATAATATTGTATAAGTATTATTATGATATATAATTATTAATAATGATAAATTTACATAACAAATAATATGAAAAAAATATTAATTAACTATTTTGAATTTAAAATATGTTTACAAATGAATATTAACTTATTTAAATTTTAATATTAGATTGTGAAAGTTATTAATAATATTTTTTTATTTTCTATACAATGTATAAAATTAAAAAATTATTAAATTTATTACCATCGGTTTAATTCCAGTTGAATCACCGTTGAACCATTGAACCTTGAACTAGTGACCAGTTCAATGGCCAATTCGATTTTTTGAACCTTGTGTTAAACAACATTATATACAAATTTTTTCCCCTCACCAAAAGTCCTTAATTACATGACTTCAGAAAAATCCAAATATCAATTTGAATCCACAATTAGTTATATGATTTGCAGAATGTGGCTCTCTCTACATCAAAATTACATAAATTTAAGTGGATTTCTTATTAAATTAATAATATAAACTCAAGTCTGAAGCTTTTTCAAAATGTATTTATAACAATTAAACTATGGAACAAACAAAAATTTCAGCCAATAATATAGCTATCCTAATTGCATCAACTCTAAATATCAAAAAAATACATCCAAATGTGGTTAATATTTCCTTTCAACATTCAACATTTGCAAGTGCAAATCATATATATTATTTCTTTCGTCCTATATTATAAGATAAAAAGTAGAATTTTTTTCTCATATCATGAGATGACATAGTTTTATTTGTCAATTTTTTCCCTCATTAATATAATATTTAGTATTGTAAATTATGTTAATTAATAATATTTAATAGGGATAAAATATAAATTTTTGAGATTTTTTAGGAATTTAAGAATGTTATATATTTTTTTAATATACATAAAATTTCACTTATTATCATGGTAGATGGAGTACAGTATAATTACAATTGGCAGCATAATTTGCAAGACCAAACCGTGATTATAATAGTATAATATTACTGTCCCATGTGTATTAAAATCCATCCAAATGTCGTTAAATTTACATACCCATTCTCTTCATCCCAAAACTTATCTTACCTCAAACGCGGCCGACATGCAATTTCAAACTACCAAAAAAAAAAACAAACAACAAAATTGGGGGAGGATTCTGTGATCATACGCTTCACATATACCAGCGGGCGTTGCATTATTTTATTCGCAAAACTTTTAAATTTTGCCGTGCTTGCTCCATTTAAAAGTTGGAATTGGGATTTCAAAGGTTCAAAATTGCCATCTGACCGTTGGGATGGTAACAGATTATTGGCTTTAACATTACCATGTGACCGTTGGGATGCATTTGTGATTGTTTCTTTCGTTCTTCTGAGGTTGTCTGAGAATGTCTCCCGCACTCACAGCCTCTTCTCTGCAATCATCCGTCTGATTCCTTCAGGTTTGCTTTCCGCTCTGTGATCTCTTTTTCTTTGGATTCTTCTCGTAATATTTGTCTTGTAAAGAGTGATATGTTGCTCATGATGCTTCGTTTGTTTTTCCGAGATCTGATGTGAGATTGGTTTCTTTTTGTAGTATTTGACAAACGATGGCATCTCTCCATCTTTTGAATAATGTTCTTCTAATTTGATTGAAAGAATTGATTTCGGTTCTGTAATTAGTTTTTTTTAATGCTAATTTTCTGTTACCCTGTTATTTTCTCGTCAGTACCGCCTGGATTTTAATTTCAATGTAGTTTGCCCAAAGCATTCTCAATTCGGAAATATTTCAAGAGTGATGAATTCAGAACTTCGCCTGGCACTTTACGAGCAGGATTTCTTATCAAGATTGTGTTAAATTCTGTTCATCTAATTACATCAATCGTTTCATTAATGTCCTCTTTTTTCTCTGTTTGTTTCCGAAGGAAAAATGGAAGGAGTGAGATCAAGATGGTCTGGGAAGGCTATCGCTGTTATAATAATCACTTCGATCTTTTCCGATGAGTCTGTGCGGCCAACCACTCCTTCGGTGGGCCTACCGGATGTGACCTTCGTTCGAATCTCCGACTGTGGTCCGCTGCCACCGCTTTTCTTGTTGGTGACTATCTAGGTGCATTTTCTGTTGCTCTTTAGTCATCTTAATAATTGAAGTACTGATCTGCTTTGATCGCAAAAGTGTTTTCAATGACAAATTAAGATCCACCCTCGTCTTTGAATTTCTGAATTAGTTAAGTCTAGATGTAGGAGTAAATTAACAAGTTAATCAGACTGAACAACGTAATCAGAAGAACTGAAATTAGTAGAATAATATATACATGGCTTCTGTATCATGAATAGTTGCTTTTCTTTTTCTTTTTCTTTTTCATTCCTGTTTCTTGTCAGCCAAAGAATGTGGAGTAATCATGAACAGAGTGCCTGAAACAGTTTTATTTCTAAAGGTTTTGTGAATGAATGATGATGAAGTGCGATTCACAAAAAAAATGGACCCAATACTTGAGATAAATGTATGAGTTTAACCAGAAGAAGTGATAACCAAGATGAAATTTAATCAGAATTCTGAATCTCCATTTGCGTTTCATTCTTTTGTGTACTCAATTGCAGCAGAGTCTGGAAATATTGGTGTTATATTGGATTTTTAGTAAAGTTTTTTGTCCACGTGTGAATGGAAGATTGGAGCCGTGAAGAACCAATAATGATTGCTTTTTTCCCCTCTCAATCAATAATCTTTCTATTTGGTTTTTGGCTGTGACATATAGTTGTTGAATTGGGGACTTGTTTTGTTATTGCAGCTGGTCCAACTACAGAGGTGTTCTCCAAAGTTGTGTAGATATATGTATATATATATAGCACAGCGTTTAACCAGTAATTTGGTGAGAGTATGTTTTCTTCTGTCCAAACATTTGAGATGGAAATCCAGCGAGGGGTAAGAGAGATTAATATACCTGTTTGTTATTTGGTCTGGCAGCTGTCCTCCTTATCAACCCAATTCTGTATGTATATGTTCCTAAATACAAGCTTCTTTTGGATAAAGTAAACCAGTTTCAATGTTTTCATTTGCTATGATTTCTTTTTTGGTTTGTCCATTACTCCATTTGATAAAATGGTTGATGGAGCAGATGTAAGATCTTTTTCTATTGTGCTTTTATTTTTGAAGGAACTCACCACACACAGATGTATGGTTAATCAATTTGCTTAAAAATTCTGCAAATGACATGAGATGTATCTCATTATGCCAAAACATGCATTACAATATTCATAATGCTTTGTTGATGATAGAAGTCAATTAATAGATTTCAAGAAATGATGTGGCCACAAAATAGGAGATAGATAATGAAAAAAATAAAAAAGAAACACCTTTAATAAAGCAGAAAGGAGTTTTCTTTCTTTCTCCATTCCTTTTCGTTTCACTTGTTTCTTAGGACAATATCCTGGGCTCCTTCCTTATTTTTTTATCCTATCCTCCTTCCTTATTTGTTTTTATAAAAATGATGGTTTTCATTTTTGGTGTCTTTCTTTTGTGTGAAGTTACAAGTTGAGGCAATCTTAGTTTGGAGGCATTTTGGCATGATGAGGAATTGACCTTGTGTTTAGAATTTGAGTTATGTGGCAATGATTTTGACTTTAATGAATTAATTGTGATAGTTATTAGCTTGTGAGGATTTGGGCCTATATTGCTACTTTCTTGTGTGTATTCACCTATCTTTACCTTCACTCTAGAACTTGTCTTGATTCTTTGTTGAGACCACAATTACATTTGCATGCACAAAAATGATTGAGGCATTCTTTTGTTTATTAGCTACTTAGCCATATAGCCAACCTTGACGTATTTTATCCATTGTTTAGCCTCTTGAGCCTTTTGTCCTTTTATTTTCCATATTGAACCTTTTGTGAGCCAAGGCCAAGTAATAAATTTCCGCCTTTTTCACCTCAGGAATTGGAGAGCATCTTACTTGCATAGGCATTTGTTTTTCGTGCATTACCTTTGGGCAAGAAAAAATGAAAAAAATGGAAAAAGAAAAAATGTTAAAAAATTGAATAAAAGGGGTTGAGATGGAGCGTAAAACGCACTCAACCACAAGAAAAGAAAAGAGCAAGAAAAAGAAAGAAAAAATAGAAAAGAGTAAGAAAAAGAAAGAAAAAATAGAAAAGAGCAAGAAAAAGAAGAAAAAAGAAAGAAAAAAGAAAAGATGTTAAAAAAAAAACAGAGAGAGAGGGAGAGTTGGAAAGGAAATAAAAGCCCAAGTGTATGCATTTTTGTTTTGTCATGTATGCTTGTTTAATGTTTTTCCAATTTTTGAGGTGCTTCCTTTTGTTCTTCCATTGCATTTTCCTTATTGTTTGTTTGTCCCTTGTTCATTACCACCTAGAATAAAGTCCTTTTGATTTGTGCATTGCATTTGACGCAAGTGGTGGAGACTTAGAAGATAGACAAGCTTATGGTAGTGGGGTTTGATAGGTGGAATTTGAGTGATACATTACCCTTAGACACTTGAGAGTTGAGAGTTAAACACTAATCCTATGTGAGGGACTATTCACATTATTTCATTCTTGTCAAATGATTTGCCATACTACTTGTTTGCTTGATGCAAAGGAGATTACCTTGGATTGTTGGGATGTTTAAGAACTCGTATTGTCCTTATACTCTGTGGCATCCACAATTCTCATTATTGTCTTGAGTCTTGAGTTTTGAGCTTTATGTCTTGAGACTTGAGTTTTTGCCCAGGATTGCATGGTGCCTATGAGTCCAAGCCGTTCTTGTCATTCAGCTCTTTCTTTTATATTTTCTTGTTGCTTTCCTCTGGCTGCTTTCTTCTAGTCTTTGTAGGTTAATTATACTTTCTTTATGGTTTTGTTCCTCTAGTGCCTTCTCTCTACAAAGGGTTGGTTGTTCTTTCAAAAGAAATAATCTTCAAGCAAATATCTAAGTAATTAGATCGTCACCAAACACTATACTATAATTGCTTAATGGTAATTGTGTAAATTTGATTATATCAAGCGTGATGCAATCCCAAATAGGCTTAGTTTATTTCAAATAGTTTAGGAATTAAGATTAGTTCGTAATCTTGATACAATTAGGAATGCCAAGGAAAATTTGTTATTGAAATTTAGTTTTTCCATTTGTTTTCACATTCCCTTCATTGCACTCTCCTATTTTGCTTTTCACAAGTTCCTTCCAGGTCAGCATTAGCACTAATTCTTTTTTCTGTGTATATAAATCTAATAATCATGTAACTCTAATATATTATTTTGCCAAGAAAATGATAACACTGAGTTCTATCTTCCTTTTCCGGTCAAGGATATATGCAGATCAATGTTTATTTGATCCCCAATGACGAATCAGGGAACTAACATTAAGGGGTGTTAAAGGTAAGCTTCTTGCATTTAACAGTTGTTTTGTAATCTCTAACCATGTGGCCACATGATCCTCTCCTTAATATACAAAATCTAAATGAAAGCAATGCAACGGCTTTGGTTGTTTTAGAATTTGATCCAATAGGAACACAAACTGTGTAAAAGAATCAACATAATAGTAAGAGTTTTTATGACCTTTTAACTCATCTAATTACTTGATAAAGTCAATGTTGCTTTTAATATTATCACTTGCAATATTAATCTCAAATTAAAAATGACATTATTAATTAGTACTATATTATCAAATAATCTCTTAATATTTTATGTATTTCAGTTTGGAGACAATGACTCTTGGGGACAAAAGAATTGGAATCAAGACTAGTGTCCTGGAGGAGAAAGGTAAAGCTTGTAACATGCTTTGTTGCTATGCTGCTGAGTTGAAGGAAGGATTATTTCCTTGGATTGATCAGGTTAGATTTTGTGGGCCTCTTCTTACATTAAGGTTTGCTGAAGGCTTATTGAACTTTTTTTTTAGTGATGATTTATGTGCATGTAGGTTTCAGGAACTTTAGTTCCACTCCTAAAATTTTACTTCCATAAGGAGGTTAGCAAAGAATCTGTTTCAGGTATTTAACTATTTGTATGGAATTTGTTACCATGAGATATTTTTTCTTGCGCAATGAAAGCTCTTTTTGGAATTTGAATAATTTTCTTATGTGTCTTGATATTTGACATCTTTATTTTGGCCATATTAGGTATTGTACCATATGGTTTTGGTGCTCTTTAACAGCTAAAGCTATAAATTTGCGTATGATTTTTCTCCTATGTTTTTAAAAAGCAGCCACTTTCAGGGATGTTTTCTAATTATGCTAAATATGGACAACCTAAAAAGATCCTCCAACTCCTTTTTAGTTGTAATTATTATGTTCTCTGAGTTGGATATTATCTTTTTAATATTTTATCTACTTTTGTAATTTTAGATACTAATCTACGTAATAACATTTTAGCTATGTTGCAAAACAAAATGCAGTTTACAAAAACAACTGTTATAATAACATTTTCACCTAGCAATATTTTGAATGTACCACTTATGTCTATTGTACTAGTGGTAAAATTATTGTTCTTTGACATTTATGTAATAATAATTTATCTTTTTCTTGCATTCATCCCCCCTCCCCGTCTCTCTCATTAGTATAAATCCATTTCGGATACGTTCTGATATGACGTTTCTGTAGATTTCTAGGATGCTTTTGAATGAAAGCCAGGTCAAATCCATTGTGGATGAGATAAAATAGGTGACTAGTGCAAGTTCAGGTTGAAAAACTGAGAGAGCATAGAGGGCTACAACAGAAGATTTTCATGCTGAGCAATTAAAGAAGAAAATGCACAAGAGTAAGAAGTTTTTGACCAAGTTATTCTTTTGATGCCATTTATACTTTTCCTTATTGCATGTTTCCTGGCCATCCTTTTAATGTAATTTGTGTATTGTCCCAGGTAGGTGAGATATTGGGAACTTTGATCAAAACCTTCAAAGCCTTCCTTCTTGCATTTCTTTGATGATCATATTTGACACCTATGTGGGTATGTTTTTCCTGGAAGTTACCAACCTCATTTAATGCATTTCCATTATTATTTAATCATTTGGCTCTTTGTCCTTATCTGTCCATTATCCTGTTTGTCCTTAATGCTGGGATGACGCAAAGTTTGTCATTTAAACTCCTAGTTTGTGGAGTATAACCGGTGTGTGGACTAGATTGCTAAAAGCATGCATGAGGAGAGTGAGCATTGTAAGGTGTCCGTTATTTTTGAAGTGGATAGGAATGGGCTACAGATCTGAATGTTTTGTAATGTGTAATAGTGATAACCTTTTCTTAATTCCAAAAAAAAAAAAATCCTAGTCTGTTGAAGACTGACTATAATGGATGTGCATACCTGTTTTGAACATGTTTAGATGTCATTGAGTCCATTTAGAGTTTCAATCCTAGGATATGATGGAAATATTATTTTGTTATAACTTCTTCATCTGCTCTAAAAGTAATGATGAGGGTGCTGCGCAAGCAAGTAAATTGACCGTTGCAGGTGCAATAATCTTCATGCAAACTGATTGTTCTTCCTTGTTCTCACTTCTCTTTCTCTTCATTGAAGGTGAGTTGCTATTGCATCCATAATTTGTCCTTTATCCAGTTTTAGGTGGGAAATTACAGAGGAGATCCTTAGATAATCAATATTTGACTAAAAGGGTCTTGATACTGCCCATCTCAACACATTGATGGAAGTTATGATAACTCATTTCAGTCTTGCTTTGTTATGGTAAACTAAGTAATGCAATATATATTCTTGTTGCCACTTCGGACTTCAACCTGACTCAAGTTTTTGTTGACCAGATTTAGGTCCATTTCAACCATTTTCTTGAAGAGTTTATTTGAAATTATCAGTGGGCAACTCAAATATTTGGTGTTTAGTCTTGTGTCCCATTTTTTCATATTGAACCTTTTGTGGGTCAAGACCATGTAATAAATTTCCACCTTTTTCATCTCAAGAATTGGAGAGCACTTTATTTGCATAAGCATTTTTTTTTGGTGCATTATCTTGGGCAAGAAAAAATAGAATAGATGTTTAAAATGTGAAAGAAAAGAAAAGAAGTTGGAAAGGAAATAAAAGTCCAAGTGTATGCATTTTTTTTGGGGCTTTTCCAATTTTTGAGGTGCTTCTATTTGTTCTTACATTGCATTTTCCTTATTGTTTGTTTTGTCCCTTGTTCATTACAACCTAGAAGACAAGCTTTTCGTCATGTATGCTTGTTTGTTTAGTCCTTTTCATTTATGCATTGCATTTGACATAAGTGCTGGAGATTTAGAACCCAAGCTTATGGTAATGGGGTTTGATAGGTAGAATTTGAGTGATACATTACCCTTAAACACTTGAGAGTTGAGAGTTAAGCACCAATCCTATGTGAGGGACTATTCACATTATTTCATTCTTGTCAAACCATTGTACTTCTTTGCTTGATTGTTGGGATGTTTACGAACTATTATTGTATTGTAATCAATTAGAGTTTTCAATATTATCTCTTACAATGTTGTAATTAATTTTTTTTTTATTGAGGGATTGGAACTGACAATTGATTCATTCAAGTCAAATCTTAAGTTACTCAATTTAGGAGTGTTGAGTTATTGATTGAGCAATTTAAAAAAGTCTAAAATACTTTTCAAAATGTTTATTTTGAAATAGAATGTCTCACCTGTTTATTTTATCAATCTCAGTTTATGCATTGTGTATTTTTAATTCTCTCTAATATCAACTTCTTAAACTCAATTCTTCATTGTAGTTTTATAGTTTTAGGGCTGAATCAAATTTGTAAGGTCATTTTCTAGATATAAGTTTTTGTTAAGCATAATAAGTATTTTGAGGTGAATTGTATGCATGGATTAATTTTCCATTTTTCCTTGACATGAAGATACTATTAAATATATGTTTGTAGATTTTGATATGAGACGATGATTTTACTCTAAGTTATAGTTTTTTTTTAGACTTGTTTGCACAGGAACTCGGACAATTTGTGAATGATGCTTCAGGTACCTATCCTTTTACTTTCTTTACTTGATTCTTGGTATTTTCTTTCCTTTACTATCTAAATTATGAAATATAATAAAACACAATCGGTTGGGGAATTGAAATTTTGGATGATATATGAAGGCTTAGCTTACTTTTGGTGAATCTTTAAATAGTGGCAAAAAAAAAATTTGTAATTTGTAATACTTTTAAATTATCCAGATTTTGAATTAAAAAAAAATTATTTTTAGAGAGGAAATTATCATCAAATGAGCAATAATCTTCATTAATATATTATTAATAAATGAAATTAAATTATAATTGTCAATTGTATAATCTGTAATTATTCATGTTGTCAAGTGTTAATTATTAATTATTAATTTAAAAATTAATATTAGGGCTTGCCCAATTTTTTTAACTAACTTAAAAATATAATAAATTTTAAATATTAATAATTTTTAAGATTCCAATTTTATGTTATCTTATTATAACATATATCTTATACAATACCTGGCACACCAAATCTTATAAGATATAGGTATAAAATCTTGATTCTTGATATTTCACATGAGGCCTTAGGCTTTAACAGATGAAATATGAATATAACCCTAAAATGAAAATCCCTTCTCAACTTAAAAAATATTTTACTATCCTATTATCATATCTTTATTTTATTTATTTCCAATTTCCATATCTTTTAGAAATTATTAGCATTTATATTATTTTTATTTATTTTTTATTTTACGATATGATTTTCTCTTGAAATTTAAGTTAACTTCACTTTTAGGTTTTTTTTTTCCTATGGAATGAATATTGATGTTTTCTAGTGATATCTCTTGCTGAATTTTTCTTTCTTCTTCCTTCCTGTCTACTATCTCCTTAATCCTCTTATACTCTCTAAAGTCAGAAAATTTCACAAGAAGCCTAATGATGTTGGAGCCAAAACCCTCACTTCCCCATCATTCACACCCATCCACAGAGCCCATTGAGTGATTAAACTAAAAAGAAAGGAGAAATAAAAATGGTAAAACCTTATTAAATATAAAAGATAACCTAAATATATCCTAAAAATAAAGTAATTTTTAACTATTAATAATTTAAGAGTCCATTTTGTGCTATAACATCACCAAACCTATTAGTATTCTTTTAAGTTATCTTTGATGCTCAATTTATGAGTCCAATTTTATGCTCAGTTATCTTTTATATTTCCTATTTTTGTTTAAGTTAACTTTATTTTCACTCCAAGTTTAGATTTCTTTTCATCATAGCTCTATCTATATAGATATATATTTACCCCCCTCTCTCTCTCTCTCTATATCTTCTATATCTCCTTTCTTTCTATCCTCTTCTTCCCAAGTTTCCCAAGTTCTTCTATTTCTTTATCATTTTTGTCTTGCCTCTCCCTCAACCTAATCCTCTTATGGTGACCCTAATCCTCCTATATTGTCGCCAGAAAGAAAGTTATAAAATCCTATAATAAAACCTAACTAAATATAAAAGATAAACTAAATATCCTAATAAAATTTATAAAATCCTAATTATTAATTATTAAATTTATAAAAAAAATTGCACCTTTAACCTTGGTTATCCACTATAGTAATTTTTAAATATTAACAGTTTAGTTATTCAATAGGAGAACACTAGTGGTTATATGTTTAAACCCTCATTTTATTTCTGTGATAACCCTCATATATGTACAGCAATAGTGTAACCCTTTAAATCATTTTATTTAACCACTCCATCACCAATTGGTGATAGGAGAACCTGAAAAGACATTTATTTCTCATATGGTCACTATTGTTGGAGTATGTGTCTGGGAGTTGGATTGTCGTAGATGTGAGCCAAAGGGGGTTTTGCACCTGGGAGTTGGATTGTTGTATATGTGAGCCAAAGAGGGTTTTGCACCTTGCATGTATGTTTTGGGGCATATAGCCCATTATGTGGTTTTCCTTAGCGTAAAGCCTCCTTGGACAAGTTTGTTAAGTCAAATAGGATCTGTGTGAAGGTTCTCTAGTGGTCAAACTACTTTGGATAACAATTGGGGCTCGTAAGTTGTGTATTTTAACAAAAAAGTGACTGAATCATGTTGAATCAAGAGTTTTGATGATTCCAAACTAACATCCAAAAGCTTGGATTAAAGATATCAAAGGAGATCAAAGTGGAAGCAAGTGAAGAATTTGAAGATCAAAGTGGAAGCAAGTGAAGAATTTGAAGAATTTCTGAGTATTAGCTGCTAGATCTTCTGGAGGATCTTTTGTTATGTTTAAAAGTGTTGAATCAAGAGTTTTGATGATTGTAAACTAACACTCAAGAGCTTGAATTGAAGATATCAAAGGAGATCAAAGCTGTTTCAAGTGAAGATTTTCTGAGTATTTGCTGTTAGATCTCTTGTAGGATCTTTAGTTTTTGTTATGATTGGGTAAAAGTTTTTGATTTGAGAAAAAGATGTTTTCAAACCTTGATTTTGTGTTAAATCTTTACCTATTTGAAAAACACCCACAAACAGACGAACTTCACACTTTCAAAATTCGAATTTCAAGAAAAATGAAGTTTGTGAAAACCAAAGAAATTCGTCTGAGACTATGATAAAATGCATCTGAAATCAAAATGAAATTGAGTTTGATAAATGCAATCAAAATGAAATTGAGTTTGATAAATGCTCTCTGACAGACGAATTTTGAACTTCCAACATTCGAATTTTCATAAAAGTCTGAGAGAAGCTTCTTTGCAACAGACGAACTTTAAGTCTTCAAAATTCGAATTTCAGACAAAACAAAATTTGAGAAAATAGAAGAAATTCGTCTGAAACTATGTTAAAGTTCATCTGAGATCAAGAATGATTTAAGTTTCAAAACTGCTCTCTGACAGACGAACTTTGAATATTAAAATTCATATTTCAGAAGCTAAGTTCTTGAGTCTGTTAAAGTGAAACATTGACATACGAATGATAAGGACTTGCAACATTCGAATGATGAAATTAGTCTGGAAAGAGTCTCTCTGACAGACGAATTTCACCCTTCCAAAATTCAAATTTTGAAGAAAGTAATCTACTGTGTACATTCAGTGGACAGATGAATTTTGGGATACTGAAATTTGAATTTCAAAGGCACTGTAGAAAATTGAAAACACTGTTCACACTTAATCGAAAAACTTTCTTCTTGAAAATTCGTATGTCACATTGTGAAAATGTTTTGTAAGTTTCAAAATTCAAATTTCAATTCCTGAACAGACGAACTTCGTGCTATAACGTTGGAAGCTTTGATCTTCGGTTCCTTCGAAATTCGTCTGTTGACCAACCAAAATTCGAATTTCAGTATGTCAGAAACATTAAATGCGGTTGGTAAACGGATAGTTTTTCAGAGTAACCGTCGGATAACTTCTCCAACAGATAGATTAAAGTCTCTAACGGACATTTGAGACCTAAATCTATAAATACAACAACATTTGAAGTTGTGGGTAACAAATCAAACTGGTGTATAACGAATTTCTGAATCTTTTTCTCAAAAGCTTTTACCCTCTCAACTTCTATACTTGTACTGAAACTTTCATATCTACTCTTTTCAAGAGAGTTATTTCATTGTAATCAATCTACTCTTCATCTGGAAGATAGATTTACTTGTGAGGGGTATTCACAATGGGATTGGGAAGTGAAAGTGCTTAGAGAGTGTGAGAGAGCTCAGAAACAGAGCATACTCGTGTACTGTGACCCCAGCAAGAAGCCCATTGAAATTCTTGCTGTATAGTGGATAAATCTCAAGAGGTGTCTTGGGGACTGGATGTAGGTCAAGTGGAAAGACCGAACCAGGATAAATTACTGAGTTTTCTTCTTCCTATCTTTACTTTTCATCTTGCTCTGTTTTACGCATTGTTTTCATTATATTGTGATATCTTCACTTACTTCACTTTGTGCAGAAAAATTTCAATCTTCCCAATTCACCCCCTCTTGGGAAGTCAGCCTTGCTAACAAAAAGAGGGTAAAAGATTTTGAGTTCAAGAAAAGATATTTTTAAACCTTGATTTTATGTTAAATCTTGACCTATTTGAAAAATACCCGCAAACAGACAAAGTTTGAAAGTTTAAACTGAACTGTCATGTTGGAAATTCGAATTTCTCCTTTGGAAATTTGAATTTCGAGCTAAAACTGAATAAGTCTGAAGAGATGTTTCTCTGTCAGATGAATTTTGGTTCTCCAAAATTCAAATTTTCATCAAAGTCTGAAAGAAGCTTTTTAGTGACAGACGAACTTCACATCTCCAAAATTCGAATTTCAGATAAAATGCAGTTTGTGAAAACCAAAGAAATTCGTATGAAATAATGTTAAAGTTCATATGAAATCAAGAAGAAATTGAGTTTGAAAAATGCTCTCTGACAGACGAACTTTGGCTTTCCAACATTCAAATTTTCATATAAGTCTGAAAGGAGCTTCTTTGAAACAGACGAACTTTGAGTCTTCAAAATTCGAATTATGAAAATGGAAGAAATTCATCTGAAATAATGTTAAAGTTCATCTGAGATCAAGAATGATTTAAGTTTCAAAACTGTTTTCTGTCAGACTAACTTTGAACATTAAAATTTGAATTTCAGAAGCTAAGATTGTGAGTCTGTTGGAATGAAACATTGACATACAAATGACTGAGTTTTGTAACTTCGAATGTTGGAGTTAGTCTGAAAAGAATCACTCTGACAGATAAACTTCACTCATTCAAAGTTCGAATTTTGAGGAAAGTGATCTACTGTGCCTCTTTGAACGTTCTACTGAATTTTGGGCTTCCAAAATTCAAATTTCGAAGGTACTGTAGAAAATTGAAAACACTGTTCACACTTAACCTAAAAACTTTCTTCTTGAAAATTCGTATGTCACATTGTGAAAATGTTCTGTAAGTTTCAAAATTCAAATTTTACTTCATGAACAGACGAACTTCATGCTGTAACATTGGAAGCTTTAACCTTTGGTCTCTTCGAAATTCGTCTGTTGACCAACCAAAATTCAAATTTCAGTATGTCAGAAACATTAAATGCGGTTGGTAAACGGATAGTTTTTCAGAGTAACCGTTGGATAACTTCCCCAATGGATAGATTTTGTTTCTAACGGCATTTGAGACCTAAATCTATAAATATAACAACATTTGAAGCTATGGAAAACGAATCAAACTTGTATATACCGAATTTCTGCCAAATCTTCTTCTCAAAAGCTTTTACCCTCTCAACTTCAATATTTGTACTTTAACCTTCATATCTACTCTATTCAAGAGAGTTATATCTTTGTAAACAATCTACTCTTCATCTGAAAGATAGATTTACTTGTGAGGAGAAATCACAAGGGGATTGGGAAGCACATTGTAGAAGTGCTTAGAGAAATTGAGAAAGCTCCAGAAATAGAGCATACTCATTGTACTGTGGCATTAGCAAGAAGCCCGTTGAATTCTTGCTGTATATTGGAAAAATCTCAAGAGTTGTCTTGGGGACTGGACGTAGGTCAAGTGGATAGACCAAACCAGGATAAATCACTGAGTTTTCTTCTCCTTATCTTTACTTTTCAGCTTGCTCTGTTTTATACGTTGCTTCCCTTACACTGTGCTGTCTTCACCCATTTCATTTTGTGCAGAGAAATTTCAATCTTCCCAATTCACCCCCCCTCTTGGGAAGTCAGCCTTGCTAACAAATCGGTCACGGGTATCCATAATCACTATATGGAGATGGATTTGAGTAAAACCAGTCTATAGTTAGATTGGGATGAGATTGTTCTATATGAGTTAAAATAAGGTCAGTCGGAGATCAGAGTACAAAGTTGTACATGTCAGAAGTTCGCACAAAGCGTAATTGAGCTTCTGTTTATATATATATAGTTCGCTAGCAATATTTCTGGTCTCAGGTGTGCAGTTTCCTAGTTTATATAATCATAAATCTCCCACTCCTAGCTATTCTTTTGATTATTAATCATATTACTCTTTTTGACTTTATATATAGGTCTCTAAATTTATGTGGATCCCTCTCGTTATATCAAACACCCACTCTTTAATTAAAATGATATTTTTTGCTCAAATATTCATTCTATAAATATATAAAGCACAATAATAAGGCCATAAAGAATATAGTGAATGGTAAGTCTTGTCATCACAAGCCATTTAATCTGAGGATCTCTTCTTTGAATGACATGTTGTTTCAGTATTGTGGAGTTTGAAAAAACATATGGGCGTGTTTGGTTTTTTGTTTGGAAATTCAAATTTGGGTTTGAAAATGATGTTTAGATATAGACTAATGTTTGCCTCATTTTCAAATTATATTTTGTAAATTTACTTTTATCTTTAAACCAAATTTTGACTAAGAGGCAGAAAAAAGATATTTTTACATTTACAAATTTATTTTTATTTTATAAGTAATTTGTCAGATATACTTTTATAATAAAAAATACCTAAATATAAACTATTAGAGATAGTTTGAAAAAACTAAAGTCCCACATTGGATGGGAATAAGACTTATGAAATGTATATAAGAGAGAGAAGACAA
Organism: Adenanthera pavonina; assembly: GCA_026686845.1. NCBI lineage: Eukaryota > Viridiplantae > Streptophyta > Magnoliopsida > Fabales > Fabaceae > Adenanthera > Adenanthera pavonina. The sequence continues at coordinate 18,441,345 of JAIVEN010000005.1, read as the reverse complement.
AGCATATTAAAATAATTATTGAAGAAAAATGTTAAGTGGATTTAAATATTATTTATTTAATATTTAAAGCACTTAGCATCGTGATCATTGGATTGATCTAAGGTGGAGATCTGGTCTGGTATGAATTTCATATTAATATTTTAATTAATCTTTTTTTTTTCAGAAACATAAATTTCAAATAACAACGTTTTGAAACAGTACATTCTGAAACAACATGTCATTTGATATTCTGTTTCAATTTGACATCAACGTTTCAAATATAATATTAAAAAATGAATAGGTTCATGAACAACATTTCAAATACAATGTTCAGAAACAAACAGGTTCATAAACAACGTTTCAATTTTCTATTTTCCACTATTATAAAAGGATCAGACTAGAGACTAAAAGAATCTTTACATTCTCTTCTCTTGCTTACAATCTCTCTATTTCGTTCTATGTTTCAAGGTATCTGAAGTTGCTGTCAGATATCTTTGGTGCTTAGAATAACTCCTAAGGGTGATTCGTCGGATCCCTACAGTGCACCTAGTGGGGGCGAATAACACCTTAAGGACAGTGTGTTATCATATGTTTCTGGGTACCAGTTGTTTTCATATACTGTTCCGAACAATCTTAAGGTGTTATCTTTATTTTGATTGATCATGAAGACCACCTAGGAGGAATCAGCATTCAAGGTCATGAACTAGGACTAAGAACGATATATGAGGTTAAACATATATGAGGCATTATATCAGCGTTTTGAACTAATTAGTTGCACGGTCATCCATATATGAGGCTCTAAGTGACTCATAATAAACATATATGAGGCATTTACATTAATGTATTATAAATGTTAAAAAAATTTTAAATTTTATGATATGTCTTAAACACTTCATTAGCAAAAGTTATGAATTTAATATATGTCTTAAAACTAATAAGTATTTTAGGGGATAATATCTACACAATACATCTAGGCCTTATAGACTGATTTATACCAGTAACTAGTTCCTAGCCTTTAAATTTGATCTATATTGTGATATTGCATGATGGCATATCAGCTAAAATAATATTTGAAACATAGGTATGATTTCATTACTAGTAATTGAGTGTAACCACTTTTTAAAACCATGGGGTAATTAAGTCTTAATCAAGTAAAGACTAAGAACTAATGTAAGTTTATTATAAGGCTACTTATAGAATCAATACCATGGGGGTGTTACAGTTTCAATATTCTTATCTATAGAATTTAAGGCTAGATAAGTGCAAGTTCAATTACATATTTCTTCATTATTTTCAAATAATTTAAACATGTATTAGTATGAAGTGCATTGGAGACTCCTAGTCTTCTCTATTTATCTGGTAATATTAAAAGTTAAGAAATATTTAAAATTGGAATGCATTACTACAAGGATCTTTAAATCGGTACTAAAGATAATATATTTGGTCAACTTCAGAATAATTAACATTTTATTTCCTCAACATATGCCCATATCTACAACAAATTATAATGGAATCAAGTGGATCCCTATCGTTTTGGAATGCATTCGATTCATTCATATATCCCTCCCACTTAGAAGCCTGCCAAGAGTCGCTCATTGTCCATGCCTCATCACTTTTTATCTCACACCCCTTTTCTTGTATAGACGATCACTCCTCGCCTTCATCAGCGCCCGAATGTCACATGTGTGAACAGTCCTGGTTGGTCGAATTGCCTTTGGCGGCAAATGGAAGTTGTAGTCAAAAAGTGGCCAAAACTGTGTTAGGTATCCAAATTCTCCATATAGAGTTGGATTGAGATGAAAGTGATGTCTATGGATAGATTGAAACTAGATTGACTTTATAGGAGTTGTAATCAAGTAAATCGGAGGTCAAAGCATAAAGATATGTGCATTGGAAGTTCGTCCCAGTGTTGAATTTTGCTAGTATGGAAAAACAGCAGGGAGCGCCCACGGCGCCAGGAAGGAGGCTGTGGCGCTAGAGAGTCTAGTAGCTAGTGAAAAATATGGGAGGTCTGAAGCCGCGATGGTACTGTAGCAGCCATAGTCCAGCCCAGATTCTGGTGCTGTTTGGTTTGTTTTTGCTGCTCTGAAGTTTTGAGAAGTGTTTGTGAGACGTTTGGGTTGCATTTGGTTGGATTTTTAAGGTTTTGGTCAAGTTGTTTGGAGGTGTTAGGAGATAGGGTGTTACAATTTTTGGTAGGGTGTTATAGAGGGAGCCACGAGCAAGAGACTATAGGAGAAAAATAGAAAGGGAAAGCTAGGGCGCGACAAAACAAGGTCATGCCCATTACTCCGTACCTGCCATGGCAGAGTAGAGTAGGACATGAAAAGGAGCAACCACGTGCTCGAGATTTCTTCTCCTTCACTCACGGGAGCTCTATAGAAGGGCCAAAAAGTCAATTGCAGAGGGCCCCAAAAAAATTTGAAGAGAAAGACACGGTGAGCAATTGCAGAAAGGTCAAGAGAAATAAAAGAGAATTAAGGGGAGCAACCGAAGGGATAGAGTACAAAGGCGAGTGAGCTAGGGCGAGCATGGTCTGAGCAAAGGAGCAGGGGAAGCCAAGGGCGAAGCAGTGCATAAGAGATGAAGGTGCAGATGATCTGGAAGGAAATTTGAAGTTTATTGGGTCGTTTGGGTTAGTAGCTTGTTGCGATTTTTTTTTTGCCATGGATTTACTATCTCTATTTGTCCTTCACAATTTTCTTGGTTGCTTTTCACGCAATTTTACAAATTCTAATAGTTAATTTGTTTAAATTAACTGGTTGATCTTAGATATCGTTTCTAGGTGCTTGGTCCCTGAGAATTTTGGTTACGCCTGTTCGTTTCTTAGAATCTTGAGTTGTTCCCTTGTTGAGTAGTGCTTTGTTTTGGTTCATGCTAGTTTAGTCTACTTGCTAAACATTTACCGCTTAATTAAGCCTATGTGTCAAAATGCTTGGTCATTTTTCCTTAAGTCTATAATCAACAATGATGTGTTCAGGGCCTTGGTTGTTTATTAACTCAAAAGAGGAAAATTGGCCTAAGGTCATTTGCCATGGATTTGATTTAAGAGGCTTCGGCCCCTGTTAGTGTTATGAGAATGACTAAGGTGTCAATGGTTGTTGATTTGGATGCCTGTTTGTGAGTCTTTATGGTCTTCTTTCTATCCGAAAATGGCATTACCTATGAGAATGTTGGATTGATATCTGACAAATGTTTTAAGAGAGACTAGTTTAACTTTCTTTTCTTATTCACCCTATAGAATGTTTTTTCAATGTATATGTTTAGGCCCGGCCTGTGACGGGCTGGCTCATATGAGTCGGGCGAGCCTGAATTCCCACCTCTATGCCCAACTGCCAAAAGTAGGCTTCAACTACTCTATCCCTAGCAATACAGGGCACCTTGGTCACAACGTTCCACCTCCTGCAATACAAAAACAGTTAAGTTATGCTTTCTTATTCTTTTACTATATATGATTTTCTGACTTTATAGATGTGATTCAATAAGCTGGTCTTTCTCTGTGGCATGGTTTAGTTTCTCCTTGTACAGGGCTTAAGTACAATGTTAAAGTCAAGGATGGCCAATTCTAGCTAGTAATGGATCATTTGGATTGAGAAGCCTCTGCTGAGTGCATATATAGGAATGAAATATCTTGCTAGACTCCAATTAATCTTGGTGTATATACTTTTACGAATAGGGTACTTCAATGCGTGAATTACTTTTTATTCAATGTATAGCTTGGTCAAAAACATCTTCTCCATGGAAGCCAAGATGTGCAGACTCATGTAAGCTCAGCATTCCCACCACTCCCTTTCAAAAACAAGAATGGCCAAAAGCTTGGGTTTAATTTGGAACTTGCATGAAGTACAGATAGAGAGTTACATATATATATATATATAACGTACCAGATGGTGCATGATAATTAACCTTGTTGCCTGAGCGAACGAAACCAGAGGGAAACAGTGTGTAAATCTTTGCCTTCAAAAGGAGGAGGGTTCTCGTGCATATTCTGTGATGTCTCTTCATTCTCACTTTCAAAATGATTAGACGCGACACGCTTAAATGTTTAATGTCGTATTTCTTGTCCTCCTCCATTCTGCACTTTCAAAATTAATGAGTTTCCTTCGTCCCAAAAAGAACAATAGGATAGCATCAAATAAAGAAGTTGAAAATTTTTGAATTGCCCTAGAGATATATATATATATGTGAAATGAACATTTCAAATCAAATGTATATATACTTGTTTTTAGAAATTAATAATTAGTTAAACGAGCTCTAACACTTGTATATGGTCAGAGTAAAATTAAGTTGTGACGAATATGGCCTATATATTCAATATATATATATATATAGTATGTATATGTATTGAGCGAGGTTGTTAGAAGCAAGAAAGAAAGAAAATAGTGAAAGCACAAGATTACCAACAGGGGAGGATCAGAAGAAACAAAGGTAGAGCCCCAGATTCGCGATAGGAGGCTTATTAATTAGATGACTTGTGGAAGCCATTAATTTGTGGCTTGGACCTTTTTTTTAGGCTTACACTTTAGAGCGTATATGCAAGAGAACAAGAAGCCCAGCCCACTATTATCAAAATGCTAACAAGGAGTATATTTGCTTATGGTTGTATAGCACATAATTTACCCTGCAGAATAATATATAACTTACTCTAAGAATATAAGTTGATAAAAAAGACTTGTGATAAGCAAATTAATTTTGATATTGACACTATATTGGGCAACTTGGGATCGTTAAAATTACTATAGTGGATAACCAAGGTTAAAGGTGCAATTTTTTTTATAAATTTAATAATTAATAATTAGGATTTTATAAATTTTGTTAGGATATTTAGTTTATCTTTTATATTTAGTTAGGTTTTATTATAGGATTTTATAAATATACTCAAAAAAAATCACAGAACAATTAGCTGTACAAGTATAATGAGGGATATATTTAATTATTAAAGCGTTACTGTTGGCAAGGCTGACTTCCCAAGAGGGGGGGTGAATTAGGAAGATTGAAATTTTTCTGCACAAACTAAAATGAGTGAAGATAGCACAGTGTAATGAAGGCAACTTATAAAACAGAGCAAGCTGAAAAGTAAAGATAAGGAGAAGAAAACTCAGTGATTTATTCTGGTTTGGTCTATCCACTTGACCTACTTCCAGTCCCCAAGACAACTCTTGAGATTTATCCACTATACAGCAAGAATTCAACGGGCTTCTTGCTAATGCCACACAGTACATAAGTATGCTCTGTTTCTGGAGCTCTCTCAAACACTCTAAGCACTCTCACAATGTGCTTCCCAATCCCCTTGTGATTTCTCCTCACAAGTAAATCTATCTTACAGATGAAGAGTAGATTGTTTACAAAGAAATAACTGTGTTAAAGTTCATCTGAGATCAAGAATGATTTAAGTTTCAAAACTGCTCTCTGACAGACGAACTTTGAACATTAAAATTCGAATTTTAGAAGCTAAGTTCTTGAGTCTGTTGAAGTGAAACATTGACATACGAATGATGTGAACTTGCAACATTCGAATGATAAAGTTAGTCTGAAAAGAGTCTCTCTGACAGACGAACTTCACTCTTCAACATTCGAATTTCGAAGAAAATGAACTACTGTGCCTCCTTTTCACGTACTGGGAACAGACGAATTTTGGGCTTCCAAAATTCGAATTTTGAGGGCACTGTAGCAAATTGAAAACACTGTTCACACTTAACCAAAAAACTTTCTTCTTGAAAATTCGTATGTCACATTGTGAAAATGATCTACAAGTTTCAAAATTCGAATTTCACTTCATGAACAGATGAACTTCGTGCTGTAATATTGAAAGCTCTAACCTTCGGTTCCTTCGAAATTCGTCTGTTGACCAACCAAAATTCGTCTGACAGAGAGCCATCTCTTCAGACTTATTCAGTTTTAGCTCGAAATTCGAATTTCCTAAGGCAAAGTTCGAATTTCCAACTTGACAGTTAAGTTTAAACTTTCAAACTTCGTCTGTTTGTGGGTGTTTTTCAAATAGGTTAAGATTTAACACAAAATCAAGGTTTGAAAACATCTTTTTCTCAAATCAAAATCTTTTACCCAATCACAACTAAAACTAAAGATCCTACACAGGATCTATCAGCAAATACTCAGAAAATTTTCACTTGAAACAACTTTGATCTCCTTTGATATCTTCAATCCGAGCTCTTGAGTGTTGGTTTGGAATCATCAAAACTCTTGATTCAACACTTACATTATCCCAACCTAGTCTCTAGTTAATTTAATGTGTCAGTTTCAATATTCTTAACTTCGGAAGACATTTATTTTTAGCATATTGAAACATTGTTCCTCCTCTTACAAGCTTAAGTGTTGGGGAGTTGCACAATAATATCTTAAACTCATCCTTAATTTGAACCGTATAGATTAAAGTTGGATGATTTAGAATTAATTTAATTTTTTCTTATATTTTAAATATTTTTATTTTAATAGATGCAGAAAGTAAAATAAAAATGATCTTCCAATTGTCACTTTTTTTCTTAAAAAAATGATTGCTTAAAAAATTTAGAATTAAAAATTTTAAATCTGAAATTTGGACTGTTTACATCTCATCTCAAGGATAAATATGTGGTACCAGGATTCTAGATATTTTAGATCTAACATCTCCGCTTGTGATGACTATAATGATTGCAGCTTCTCATGGCAAGTAAGACTTTGAGAAATTGTAACAAAATAAAGTTGTATCCTTATTAACGGTTTGAGTTTTTGGCTCAATGATAGGCCCTTCATCCATACATATACATAGGAGTATGGTAGCAAATGTTAATAAAGCCTGGTTAATCAGTGAAGTCATAACTCAGTTTGGAACTGAGAAAAGTGCTGACTGAATGCAAAATGCTATGATTACATCTGAGGCAAGAGCTACAAGAAGTTTGATTCCTCTGTTTGTGGTTGCAGGTATATTTAATGCTACAACACCTGGGGAATTGCAAGGTATGGTGGAGTTCTTGGAGCAATCTTATGGCAATCTTCCTATTTACATCCATGAAAATGGTATGCCTTTCTCTCTATCTCTTTTTCTTTCTATGTCTCCCACGACAAAATCAACAAGTCTTAATATAACTTGTAGGTCAAGTAATACTTTGGAATTCGTCATTGGATGATTGGTCTAGGGTGAAGTACTTACATGGCCATATTAAGGCTATGCTTGATGCTTTGAGGTATCATGTCTTCGTTTTGACCTATTCCATTAATGCTTGTCATTTTTTTTCTCACGTATGCTAATAAAGTTTCTTTTTCTCTCCAATATCATTGACGTACTCAAAAGGGTGGATCTAATGTGAAAGGTTATTTTGTATGGTCTTTGTTGGATTTGTACGAGTTGCTGGGTGGATATAAAATCAGTTTTGGACTATATTATGTAAATCTGAATGATCCGAGTTTGAGAAGGCAACCTAAACTCTCTACTGAATGGTACTCAAATTTTTACATTTAATACATGATTTAATTAAATAAACAATTACTCATTGCTTAATGGCAAAGGTCCCTGAACCCAGAGCTTATGATGTATAAAAACTTGTTGAATGGCATGAGATTGTTTGGAATTCCATGAGAATCCTCACCAATATTACCACTTCGATGTGCACTAACATGGTTGAAGTATCTCAACAATATCATTTTCCATTGAAGATTTGCACAGTAGATAGCATAGCAAATTTCCTCAATGATCAGCAGAAAATACAAACCATATTAGATTGCATTACTAGATTACAAGCCAAACATCACTATCATTTACTCACCAAAACATAAAACTATTTTGTGAAAGATATAAGCCTCTTGGTAAAGGAGCAGAATACATAAAATCATTTTGTTCTTCTAAGGTTCCCATGGTCCCAATTTAAATTTCGGCAAAATACAAAACTTAGGAATTTCCTAGCCATACCTTGGTTCTCCCATATGGTTTCATTGTGGAAAGAGGGAACTCTTCTGGACATGGAACCTCCTTGTGTCTACCATAAATAGTAGCTGAAAATGAGAATATAAGCTGAAATCAACTAAGAAATAGGTGTTTAGTCTTATTAGCAGACTGTATAATAAGGCAATATAAAATATAAGCAATCCCTCAAGACAAGTTAATGTTGCAACACAATCAGAGAATTAAAAGAAGCGTAATGAAGCTTTCATCCCAGAATAGCTAGATGGCAATCTCTTTTGCTTAACCTATCATAAAACCCTAAGATGAGGTAAAAAAGATTCAAAGCAAATTTACCTTCTTGCAATCATGGGTAGCCATGACTTCCAACAGAGTAATTGTACCAATGAAGATGTTGTTATAGTAGAGTAATAGTTTATGCACACTTTCTCCTATAGCTTTCAGCCTAGTAAAATATATAATAGCATCAAATCTACATAGATAGAAATCATAAACAGATAAGGGAAAAGTATAAACAAACATTATGCATCAAGTAGAACCAAAAAAAAAATCATTTTTACTATAATCTTCTATCATAATCGGGTCTTTACTGTGTGGAAGCAAAAATGCAGCTTTATCATAGAGGTCTACCTACAATGGATAAACAAGTAAAGTAAGCAATAGTAGTAATATGTATATAAAAAATATATATATGCAAGACTTCGTTTAGACAACAAAATGTAAAAATAAGCAATTGAAATACATGTTGTCAATGCTTAACACCCCTAAACTATTTTATATAAGCCCAAGCACAGTTCACTCAAATAAGCCCAAATTTTTTAGTGAAAAAATAAAAAAAAAATTGATTCAGAGCCACTTGAGTAGCATAAGTAACTGAATGGTGAAAAAATGGCTTAACTACAGAAGAGGTCAACGCCATTCAATTTAAAAAGTGGCTAAACTTGAGCAAATAGCAAATCAAATGAAGTTAACAAAGTGGGTATCAAGAGAAAGTTATGAAAACAGAAGTTGGATTTCATTTATCTAATAATTTCCATTTCCTACTTAGCTCTTCCATAGACATCTTCCCAGAGCAAATAAAATAGTTATCCAACTTCTGTGTTAAGCATATAATTTGAATTTTCAAAATATACTTGAGTTCCTTACTCCTTACCCATGCTAAAACAGGTCCAAAAGCCCCCACAAAAAGTGAATAACCCTCTTGGAAACATAACAATTCACCAATAAGCATGTGTGCACCACCGCATTCATATAAGGCAAATGTAAAATACCAAAATTCCACATTCATATAAGGCAAATGCAAGATACCAAAATTTGCAAGTAATAAATATCAAAGAAATCCAAAACTCACTGCTTCCATTTAAGTTTTAAATGGACCTAATAAATGGATCAAATACATCCAAAACTACAATACATTTGATTAACTTCAAAGAAACTAAAATTTATACACCAAAAACATCAATTGAGTGGTAAGAGTTACAAAAGAAGCTTTTTGTTTGTGATATAATAATCCAAAAGAAATAGTAAGCAGTTGCACCATAAGATAATTATATATTGCAGTAGGATAAAGCACCATCATCATAAGTATCTTAGTCCTAAGAGAAAAACAAAACTGATCTGTACTATAACAGAAGTTATGATGTTTGGATACATGCTTTGAATGCAAATGCTTTCAGGATATTTCTTTAAGATCATCTTGGACTCCTTCTCCAATTTTCCTAAGACAAGCATACATACAACAATTAAAAAATAATCAAAAGAGCCATGATAAGTCATTTCCCTCCAAACCCAATGAATATTTTGTTAATCTACTTCTAGGAACAATAATAAATTGTGCAATGAAGTTATAGGAGACAAATTAGGCTTGGCCACTTAAAAAAGTAATTTAAATGTGAAAGAAAAATAAAAGGGGGAAAAAGCAATTCTCACCAACCTGTCCTCTCTTAGTCTTCCATTAAAGAACTTTAAAGAAGGGTTTTGTCACCAGGTCAGTGTCTGTTGGTTGTACAAAATAGTCAACATACAAAACCTGTTGAATCAAGTGTTTTGATGATTCCAAACCAACCTCCAAGAGCTTGGAGTAAAGATATCAAAGGTGCACAAAAGGTTTCAAGTGAAGAAATTTAGAGAAATCAGTACAAGAATAGATGTAGAGTGTTTAGTTATGTTTTAATTTGAGTAAAAGAATTTGATTTGTGAAAAGATGTTTTAAAACCTTGATTCTATGTTCATTCATGGAATATTTGAAAAACACCCTCAAACAGACGAATTTTGAAAGGTCTACACTAATATGTTGTTTTGAAAATTCAAACTTTGCCTTTGGAAATTTTAAAATTTCGTATTGAAAATAACCAAGTCTGAAGAGAGGCTTCTCTGACAGACGAATTTGTATTGTGAAAATTCAAACATTGACCTATGTCTGAAAAGAGTCTGAAAAGAGCCCTTCTCTGACAGATGAACTTTGGTGTTGAAAATTCGAATTTTAAACAAAATGCAACTTATGAAAATGAAAAATTCGTCTGAAAATATGTCAAAGTTCATCTGAAAATAAGTTTAAAAAGAGCTTTAAATTTGTCCACTGACAGAAGAACTTTGAACATAAAAATTCAAATTTCAGAAATAAAGCTTGTGAGTCTGTTGTGTAGATATGTTGATATATGAATGACAATACTCATAAATTCAAATTTTAAAATGTGTCTGAAAGGGGGTCTCTCTGACAGACGAACTTTGCCCCATTGAAAATTCAAATTTCGAATTCATGAATTGTAATGCCTCATTGAACCAACTTCTAACAGACGAACTTTGGGGTTCCAAAATTCGAATTTTGAGGGCACTGTAGTAAATTGAATTTACTGTTCACACTTGACAGAATAACTTTAAACATGGAAATTAGTATGTTCTAATACACAATCATTTTCTAAAGATGAAAATTCAAATTTTGGTTCACAACAGACGAACTTCAGAAGTTCAACGTTAATGGCTGTAACTTTCAGTTTCTGTGAAATTCGTCTGTTGACCAACTGAAATTTGAACTTTGAGTGTCAGAAGCATTAAATGTAGTTGGTGAACAAATAGTTTCTCAATATAACCATCAGGTAACGTCTTTAGCAGCTAGATCTTGTCTCTAATGTATAGTTGGGGCAGAAATCTATAAATAGAACTTCATTTGAAGATGTGGGTAATGAAATTATTTTGTATATTCTGAAACTCTGCTAATCATCTACTCAAAGTCTCTTACTCTTACATACTTTATTCTTTGTACCTTAACTTTCATATTCACTCTGATTGAGAGAGTTTATTAGTTGTACACAATCTTATCTTCATCTGGAAGAAAGATTTTCTTGTGAGGGGATATCACAAGGGATTGAAGAAACACTAAGTAAGAGTACAAGAGTGAAAGTGTGAGTTCTAGAAACAGAGCATTAACTTTGTACTGAGGTATTTGCAAGAAACCCACTGAATTCTTGCAGAATAGTGGAAAATCTCAAGTGGTAACTTGGGGACTGGACATAGGTCAAGTTGAGAGACCGAACCAGGATAAATATCTGAGTCTTCTCTTCCCTACTGCTACTTTTATTGTTTATTTATTTATACTCTATTTTACCATCAAACTTTACTTTCTTCACTTTCTTGACGTTTTGCAGAAAAATCTTTAATCTTCCCAATTCACCCCCCTCTTGGGAAGCTAGCTTATCCAACAAGTGGTATCAGAGCCCAAATTCCCAATCTAAGGATTTTACAGTTCGGGAATTATAATGGCTGGCTTTGGAGAAAGCATACTACCAGAGGGAAACAATACAAATAGACCACCTGGCTTCAGTGGAGAACACTATGGTTACTGGAAGATAAAGATGCAAATTTATCTCCAATCCATTAACCTGGACATCTGGTCCGTCATCCAAAAAGGAGATTTTGTTCCAATGGTATTGCAGAATGATGGGAAGTACATAGAAAAGCCAGAAGCTGAATGGAATGAGGAAGATAGAAGAAGAGTTTTGCTGAACTTCAAGACAAAACACTGCTTGGTCAGCACTTTAAATCAAGACGAATTCTACAGGGTCTCACAATGCTCCACTACCAAGGAAATATGGGACACCTTGCAAATTGCTCATGAAGGAACAACTGGAGTTAAGGAAAACAAATTGAATACATGCATAGGTGAATACGAAAACTTCCGAATGGCTAAAGAAGAAAGTGTAAAAGAGCTACAGAAGAGATTCACCCTTATTGTGAATTAACTAAAGAGTCTGGGAAAGGAGTACACTGAAACAGAAAAGGTCAGAAAGATTCTCAGAGCTCTCTCTCTGGAATAGCAACCCAAAGTAATAGTGATAGAGGAAGCCAGAGGAGAATCAATGGCCTCTGTCACTGCTCTTTTTGGTAGCCTCGAGGAGTATGAAGGAAAAATGAAGGCTCTCAAGGAGGCAGGACAAGATAGAAAGAAGAAAAGTCTTACTCTGAAAGCTACTGAGGAAAAGGAAGAAGAATCTGACGATGGAGATGAGTTAGATGAAGAAACTCTGGCTATGATGATCAGAAAATTTGGAAGATTTTACAGCAAGAAGAGGAACAAGAAAATCTTCAAAAAGGGAGTAGCTGGAGATAGCAAGAGAGAAAAAGAACCCGTCACTTGTTATGAGTGCAAAAAGCAGGGACATATCAAATGGGATTGTCCATAATTCCTCAAGAAGCAAGGAAAAAAACAGCAAGCTACAGACAAAGGCAAGAAGAAAAGAGCTTACATCTCATCAATATGGGGCAACAGCTCAGATAAAGAAGAAGATGATGAAGATGAAATTGCCAACATCTGTCTGATGGCACTTGCCTCTGAAGAAGCTGAAATCCTATGCAACAGTGATCAAGAAGATGAGGTATATGAATATGAACCTTCCTATTCTGAATTACTAGATGCATTTCATGAGCTGCATGATGAGTTTGTTAAGGTTGCTAAAGAATTGAAGCAAACTAAGAAAAAGATTAACAAACTAGAATCACAATGCAACATCTCTGAAATTGCCTCTCTACCTATTGCTGAATCTGCTTGCTGTAAATCATGCATTGAACTAAAGCAAACTAATGAATATCTAGTAAAAAGCATGTCTAGGCTTACTAAATGTAAAAATATGTTGTTTGCCTTAATGAGAAGTCAAAGAATATTACATTAAAGGTAAAGATACCATTTGGGACAGGATAATTATGGAAATATAAAAATAAAATTAAAATAGTCTTGTAGTCCAAAAATACTAAATTACTATAAAGATGATTTTAAATATTTTAAGAGACTCCATATTGTCATAATTATCTTTAGTACCGATTTTAGTGCTAATCAAAATACTAATAATTGACGTTAAAAGATGTTGTGGGGGAACTAGTTTTTATTTAAATAATTTTGATTGACCTTTGCCAAGGGACATCGTTGGTTGAAAGACATAAAGATAGGATCCTTTTACTTGTTTGATTCTCAAAAAACTGGGCTTTACATTTCGATTGAAAGATAGGATCATGTAGCATGCTTCATTCCATTTTGAAAAAGGCTATGGTTATAACCATTGAGGAGTGAGAGCTAGGAATTGTGCACCCAAATTGCAATCCAAGCCCTTACCCTTAATAAAGCTCCAGAAAGGAGACGTACTTGGGGAGGAAATTAAACACAAATATGAAACTAGAGAGACCTTCCCAGCTCTCCATTGGCAACACTAGAGAAGCTCATGTCCCACCACCTCTATGCCCCTCCTCAGGTTACAAGTTGATGCAACCCAGCTCAGCAAACCATCATTGGTGATACACAATTATATTTTGTCAACTATTAGTCAATGTGATACTTGTCACACCATGGAACCATCAACTTTTTGGAGTGCTTCCCTCTCCATCAAATGGAATATTGCTTTGTGTTTTTGACCCAGCTTAATTAACAATCTTTTAGCATTAAATACATTCTAATAGTAATAGCAAATAAGCTCTTGGGTGCATGCTTCATGGTGTATCAAACTATATAAATGTCATAATATTTAGAGACCTATATATAAAGTCAAAAAGCGTAATATGATTAATAATCAAAAGAATAGCTAGGAGTAGGAGGTTTATGATTATATAAACTAGGAAACTGCACACCTGAGACCAGAAATATTGCTAGCGAACTGTATATATATAAACAGAAGCTCAATTATGCTTTGTGCGAACTTCTGACATGCACAACTTTGTGCTCCGATCTCCGACTGACCTGATTTTAACTCATATAGGTCAATCTCATCCCAATCTAACTATAGACTAGTTTTACTCAAATCCATCTCCATATGGTGATTATGGATACCCGTGACCGATTTAGTCACCTTTTGGTTAAAACACACAACTTACGAGCCCTAATTGTTATCCAAAATAGTTTGACCACTAGAGAACCTTCACACAGATCCTATTTGACTTAACAAACTTGTCCAAGGAGGCTTTACCCCAAGAAAAATCACTCCTTCGAGATTTAACCCCCTTGAACCCCAAAACCACACAATGAGCTATATGCCCCAAAACATACATGCAAGATGCAAAACCCCCTTTGGCTCACATATACGACAATCCAACTCCCAGACACATACTCCAACAATAGTGACCATATGAGAAATAAATGTCTTTTCAGGTTCTCCTATTATTGGTGATGGAGTGGTTATACTATTTAAATAAAATGATTTTAAGGGTTATACTATTGCTGTACATATATGAGGGTTTGTGGTTTATTATCAAAGTGATGACACATTAAATTGACTTTATCATCTCCACCGAAACGAGCATGATTTTATAGTGATTTACTTATAAGTTATCATACTATATGTGTTTCATGGCGTTATAGGATCATTTGGAAGCATTTGGAGTAAAAACGTTACAAATTGTTCATGTTGAAAAGTTTCAACATCAATCAGTATTTTAATCATAACTCTCACATCTAAACTCTCATTGAGGTGATTTAAGATGCGCTGGAAAGTTAAGACATAGAGCCACAATTTCATGTTTTGAGTTTTCCAAATTCCAACGTTATCATGGTTAAAATCGAACTCAATATGTCAACATGAGATAGTGACTTTCTAAAGGTGAACGAAGCAGCTGTCTGTACCACAGAAGCACCCTGCGCCAGGTCAAACTCATTTGGCACCGGGTCAAACTCATCCGGCCCCAAGTCAACACGTTTTTGACATTTTTCTGGCTTTCAAAACCACCCGGCGCCATATTGGATGACTTTATGGTCACTCGGCACTAGGTAAAGCAATAAAAATCCGTAAAAACACGTGATATTTTGACATGTTTTCGTAATATTTTAGACTTCTAACCTTTTTTTGTATAAGGAAACATAGTAGAAACACAAAGGGGACATTGAGAAAATGCACTTGGAGGCCAGAGAACACGATTTAAACGCATTTGGGAGTAACTATGAGCATCTTATTGAGACGCAAGTTTAGACATTTCCTAGTTACTCCCAATGACATAATTTAATATTATTGGAGTTACTAAGAAGAATTATTTAATCTGATATATTTAATTTATTTATACATTATGCTAAATTATTATAGCTTATACTATTTAAAACTGGATAAATATTTGATTAATAACTATACGGTAATTATTGAGTAAAATGGATTATTCATACCATATTGAATACTCATATGGATCTATATATTTGATTATATATTTAAAACTGGATAAGTATTTGATTAATAATATTTTTAATAACTTCCTACGCCCGATTTTTAATCAACGTAGCAGGTTATCGTTTTATCCTATAAACTATAACATATGCTCAATAAGGTGAATATCACAATATATCTAAACACTTATAAATGTCTTCCCCATATAGTAATTGACGATGAGGAGTAAGAAAGAGTTGCTAGTGGCTTGTGATAAGTTTGGGGAGGTATGTGAGTTTAAACGTTGTGAAAGGGAGAATAGTGAATCAATCGAGGATTCAGCTAAGGAGCCTAAATAATATTGTATTAAGGTAGAGGATGAAGAGGATATCCCAAGTACTTACACATTTGATACTATTAGTTCAGCTGGCTTCCCAAAAGAGGGGGTGAATTGGGAAGATTGAAATTTTTCTGCAAAGATAAAATACAATAGTGATACTGAAAGATTACAGAAAACAGAGTATAAGAAATAAAGAGTAAAGGGAATAAGACTCAGTAGTTTATCCTAATTCGGTCAATTCCACTTGACCTATATCCAGTCCCCAAGCTACCACTTGGAATTTCTCTACTATCTCTTGCAAGATTTGAATTGGTTTTTGCAATGACCGTAGTACAATACCAGCCCAAACTTTAGACTGAAACAAGTTCTCTCACTCTTCTTACTTAAGAGTAAGACTATCTCTCTTAGTGTAATCTCACACTGAGCACTTTTTACGAGTGTGTAGATGTTTATAGAGTGAAAACACTCTCAAAAGAGTAGATATGAAAGTTTAGATACAATAAATGAGCAAAACAGAGGGTAGGAAAGTTTTGAATGAATCAATAAAAGAATCAGCATAGTTTTAGCGTGTATATTGATAACTGTTCCAAATAAAGAGTATTTTGAATAAAAAATTAATAATTCAAACAATTTATAAAGGTCTTTATATTAAAAAAAATATTCTATAAAGACTTTTATAAAAAGGCAAAAGGGAGTATATAGCATCAAAAAATTGAAATTGAAAAAAAATAGAACCAACACATATGATATATGTGTGTACATTTCTATTTTCTTTTTTCTTATTATATTAAGAGTTTAATCCTTAATCATTATTTACAAGTGTTTAAGGGTTTAGAGTTTAGTTATTTTTATTCTTAAAAGAAAGGATTCGATTAATTCTTTACCCACTACATCACTAATAAAATGTCACCGATAACAGTTGAGAATCAATATATAAGAGATCCAATACTCACCAGTCACCATGCAAAGTTGAGGATTTAAATTTTGTGAAAAAAAATTCATATTATAAGAAAACCATCTGTATTTGAGTCTCATAAAAATACTAGATGCCAAATGAAAAAAATAGTAGACTAGCTAGAGATTGACCGCTTTAGGAGCCGGACGTGGATACTTACATCTATAATTATAGCTCAGAGTCTATAGCTTGGACCAGTGTCCCCAAGCTACTTTAACTTGTTATTTGAAATAGTTGAAAAATAGGGATAAAAAATATTAGGATAGATAAGAGAATACCTAAATTATATCTTATTTTCTTCCCAATTTTTTTTTACCCCTATTTTCCTCTTATCTAAACTAAATGAAGGGTAAAGAGTCACAGTAATTTAATTAAAAAATACCTATATTATTACCTTTTAATTTTTTGATACACGACTTAAAATATGACGTTCAAAACATTGTTTAATGAGTACAGCAAGTATATAAACATATTTGATACATGTCCATAAGTAATTAGAATGACAGTTCATCATGACATCGTCTATTTTAGTTTTTAATCCATATTTATGAAATTTATTTGTTTTTGCCATACTAAAATAATTATAGGTTTGTGTAGATATTATTACTTTGAAATCATCTAATTCCATGAAATCATCTATTATAAAGATGGCATAATTTATTTGTTTCTATTGAAAACACTATGCGTCATACTTATAGTACTGTAAAATACTTATTTTTTAACATTTATAATATATTAATGTAATAGACATAAATTATTTCGGGTAACCCTCTTATAAAAAATTTACATTTATTTCAGTCATTATTTTAAACCCCACCATATATACTTACTAATGCATATTTTTCCTCACCACAGATAGATAATATCTTCCCACTTGCACAATATAAGGTGGCATGAAATGAAATGATGTATTAGCAATTCAAGATAAAAATCATTAACCCTTTTTAGGTTCTTATATAAATATAACTTCCATCACATGTTTTGTTGCTTATCATAATAAATCTAGTCAACATAGTTAGTGCTTCAACTTCAAGTTATATTGCATGATTTTGGAGGTCCATCAAAGAAATAAAATTCAGAAATTTGCTTATCAATACAATCCACATTTCCATCATGCTTCGGTACAATATCAAAACTTAAAGCAGGTTAATATTTCAATGAAACTATCATAAAAATATTTTTCAGATCAAAATAGGAATATATGAATCCTTATTAAAAATTTGATTAAATATGAATAGTACTTGATAAGTAAATATATTCACATGCATGAACAAATTGCGTTACCTAATTTATATCACTAATTCTAATAAACAAATTTATATCAACAACTATTACTTAATATATATAAGTGTAATAGACAAACAAATAAATATGAAATCGTTGATTATGGAGGATTGAAGGCTCTTGTAAGTTTTAACACCATCAGAGTTGAATGCGTTCTAAAATACAAATTTCTGAGTAATATATGGTAATATTCAAAATTAAATCATATAATATTTTGCCAAAAAATTAAATCATTGATTGTTAATTCAAAATTAAAATAATTGACAGACATTGATAAAAAGGATTCTTAATTGAAAATTATATATTAAATCCATTAAGTGCATGTATTGGCATAAAAAAGGGGACATTAAAGGTAATTAAGTGTATGGAGGGAGTTACTAACATTTAGCCCAAAAAAAAAACATGCGTGACATTGGGTATTATTTAAAATTATAGACTTTATGTATCTAATTTTTTTAAATGTATCTACCAGTGTAACTTCGCTATAATTTTAGACTATTTGGCTTAGGTTTCTCTTTTTTATCAAACTAGTATGTAACCCGTATGATATATGGGGCCAATAAGACTAACTATATTTTTTAAATATGATAAATGATAAAAGTATATATTTATAAATGGAGAGCATAATAGCATTGTAAATTGTTTAATTCATAAATAATATTAAGTGACCATAAAGTATAGATTAATACAAAACAATCAAGTGATATTATTAAACACTTCCTTGTAAACAATATTTTTGGTTGTGTCACTGGAATTGTTATCTTGATTTAAAATCAATATCTTCAATCCACTTCTAGATCATACACACGATAAATCAATATATATTTTCTTTTATAATGTATATTGTAAAGATATAATAAGATTTGTAAAAACTAACCATTTGGCTAAATTATTATTCATTTATTGTTTTAAAATATTGAAAACTTTGATATATGGCATATATTTGAACTTATAATTTATGATTTCATTACTGGTACAAATATATGGATTCATTGAGTAATAAAAATCCATATGAGTCCATTTCCTAATTACATTTCAATATGGTCTTATATAGATCAAATTATTTGAAATTATTTAAAATTACATTTCAATATGGTCTTATATTAAAATTATTTGAAATTATCCTAATATATTTTTTTGACATTATACCAACTTTCAACTTACCAAGATAAATTTGCCCATAAACATTTCGATACGTAGCAACATTCATTATTTACTGAAATAATGACAGGTCCATATGAGGGTTACCCGAGAGTTCAACACACATTCGAATAACATATATTAGGAATGTTTATACAGAAAAAAAATGTTCAAAGTTTGGGGAGGTATGATAACCTAGTATCATTTGATTTTTTGCTACTTATGTAACCATATCCTACAACTCTAGGAATATACTATTGTTCAAAATTAATTATCTCAGCTTTCATTTACAAGTCTCAGCCAATCGTGGTTTGTCCTCCCAAACAAGTTGTAAAGTTGTTGTCAATTTGTCTCTATGGCCTCCAGCACTTAATTCACTCTAAAATATTTTAGAATTGTTTAGTATGTGGAAAGTAAAAGGCAAAGTTAAAATTTTTTAGATGTAAATTGATTAATTTTTTTTTTAAGTTTATGGGAACTTGGGCCTCGTCTTAGAATGACTAAACTCCAGGACATTATATTTCCAGAGTTGTTTATAATTTTCTATATAGCTTTTTAAAATATCCCTCACTTTTTAATTATTTTTAAATTAAACTAGTATTTATGTCATTAACACTAAAATATAATCTAATTATTTAAAAAATAATTTGAAATTTTTAAGAAATAAAAAATAAAACAAGTAAATTATATATGAATTTAAAATGTATACTTTTCAGCTTATACCAAATGATTCCTTTCTACATATATGAGAATTAAAAATAAGATTTGGATGCAAAATAAATTGTGAAAAGAGTCTCGTTACATTGAAAAGAAAATTCAATAGGAGACTGATTAAGTTTATCAGACTAATATCTCGTCCGATTATGAAATATGAGGATTTTAGATTTGGTTTTTTTTTGGCCGAAATGTTGATTTGGTCAAATATAAGTTATCCCTCAATGAACTTTCATTTCTAAAATTGAAAAAAAGTATCATGTCATAATGCATGATAAAAATTATATATTTATGATATAATCTAGTTATTTATATATTCACCCTAAATTTAATGATAAAAATATACTTTTTTTTCAAGTGTTTTTCGTCTGAGAATTAGAGGGTACAGGTTCCTTACTTGCTTTGGAGGTATATGCGGTGGTTGGTGGAATCTATGCCTTACTTGCGTCACTTTCATTCTTAAATAATTTAAGCTTTCTAGTCTTCCATTTGTTGGAAGCAATGAAATTTATTCATTCATATATACTCACTAAATTAATTAAACTTCACTGAGACCTTTCATTACTCTGCATTCATTCTTATAATAATTAGCTGCTCAAATAAAAAAAAAACTTAACCTTAAATTCTTCAAGTATTGTTTTCAATCAAATTAGAATAAATATTTTTTTCATATATCATTTATCTTATAATTAGCTATTATTATTAATTAATATTATTAATATCTAGATCTCCTCCTTCCACCACACCCTCCCTTCGTACATGTAACATGCTTGTAATTCCAATACCGACCCTTCTTAGAGCAAGAGAGAGACCAAGGAAAGTAGAGAGTGTTAGTAGAGGTAAGGTATATAGTCTATATATGATGGAATCGGCTAAGTTTAAAGTGTTGTTTTCTTTTTACATAAATATATGCATGAGAAAATATATATTGGTAAGGAATAATACAAAAGAGTGGCAAGAAAATTAAATTTATTCATACTAAATTTTTTAATCTTGTGTTAAAAAAATAATTTACAGTAAGACTTTTTGGATAATCAAATATTTTATATCAAAAATCTGAAAAAAGAGGATGTATGCTCAAATTGTGCTGCGTGATCTGCCATATTGGAATAATTTATTCATATTTTATCTATTTTTTTTTATAAAAGTAATGGAAGAAAATGTATTCTTTTTTTATCCTATTATGAATCGAATGCCTTAGAATAATTATTCTATTAGGACATATTTCTTTGTTCAGATATATGGAGTGTAACCACATAGTATAAACTAAAATGAAAACTCTGCATAAATATGTTTACTATATCATATAAGTACATAAGTACAAAATGTTTACTAAATTATGGTAATAATTTTTCGCCATGCATAATATTATCCTATGTACTTTTTATGCATAAACATCTCATACCGAATATCGTTCTTGTTAGTAATAATATCTACATCCATAATTCGCGTATATATGTGTTTAAATTCTAGTAGGATATATATTATCTCTTCATTCTAGACTCGGCATTTGACACATGTTTATGCCCTTTTAATCATATTAGGAAGATAGGATGATTATGAGATTGCTTTATCAAAAATTTTTAATACTCTATGTTTTGGATAACGAAATGCCTAATGTTGCTACGTATCACCACTTTCAAAAATTTTTTGGAACTTGGGTTCTAATGCATGTTTTTCTTACTACAACTCCCCAACTCAAGACAAATCTAATAAATTTGAGTGCTTCCAAAACGAGATGAAAGTTGAGATTCTAAACTATAAGATTGACCCATAAATCATCCAAAAACTCGCACAAAAGGGGATTGAAATGAACGTTGAAATTCAAGAACGTCTAGACAATAACAATGAAGGAATAGATAAAGTTAAAAGGGATAAGTGTTGGTCAATGGGATAAAACCCTAAGAGAACCCATCTCTTAGAACCCTAGCCTCAAGATGCCACAAAGGGGAACCACACCCTTTGATAAGTCAAAGAGTTTCTCAAGCACATAACGGAATAAGAGAAGTCTCACAAAAGAAAAACATAAGTTCTGTAAAATTCATTATCATTTATCATCCTCTAAAAACGTTCAATCCACATCCTAATAGGATAATTATTAAATTATCCTATTAGGACACCATATTAAAATACCTCTAAACAAAATAAGAAAGAGAGTTAGACTATTTAAATTTATTAAAATTTATATTATTTTTCAACATTACCTTTAATAAATATAATTTTTAAAATAATTTTCTCTCTCATGAGCTAATTAATGATAAGGGTAAATTAGAAAAATATCATTAATACTTTTAACTTTACCTAAAGATGACTTATATTTTGGTTCAAAAAAATGTTTTAAAAAAGAACTTATATTTTAAATCCAGGAGAGTATTGTTTAACATATATAATATAATTAATATCAATTGGTTTTATGAATATTCTTATTTTCTTGATGGACTGAAATAGTTGTAGGGACAACCATTATTTAATATATATATAATATAAATATAAATTAGTTTTATAAATATTCTTATTTCTTTGATAGATCAAAATAGATATAGAGACAATTGTTATATGTGCTCAGACATCCTTTCTCATTGCTTTTTGTATTGTCACTTTTTTATGGGTGAGAGTAAGTAAGTTAATATGTGAAAAGTTTAATATTGACAAGATTACAGGAGAAGAGAAGTGTGTGAGGTTTATAAAAGTAAAGAGGATAGCTATTTTTCCATTATATTGCTTAAACATATAGATCATAAAATAAATATATATGGACGATATATTTGGTGACTAGAAGTTTAAAGTTTGAAGTTTTTTTTTTTTTAAATTAAGGTTGATAATTTTTTCTACTTTACTTTTTAATAGGTTTTTAAATAGTTTTTAGGTCAGATTAGACTTTTAGAAAGTTCAAGCTTAATTTTAAAATAAACCCTTATATAGACTTATAGACTAATAGATTAATCTCAAACTTTAGATTTAGCCTAAAATATATCTTCGATCCTTTAATTTTGAAATATATTTCACTTTAATTCTTTAATTTTATTTAGTTTCATTAAAATCCTATAACTTCTAAAATGTAATTAAAAGTTTCTTAATGCTAACACCGTTAATAATTTAACTATAAATAATGACTTGACATAGCTAAAAGATAACTAATTAATGTTCAAGAAAGTTGTATTATCTGGTAATATCATCTGGTCCCTTTCCATAATGATGGAGGAGAGTTTCACAATACCTCTAAACTCTAATTCATTTAAAACTAGTTCTACTGTTACTTGATCACTCAATTACCTAATAGCAAGTATATATGAAGTTACATTAATATGACATGTAACATTTATCTTCAGAACAAAGATATATATGTTTAAACAATACTTAGTGTCAATATCAAAATAATTATAATTACCTTTGAGGAGAAGACTAAGAACGTTGCATGATTTTAAATAACGAAGTGTCTTAATTTACATCTGAGGCAAGAGTTACAAGAAGTTGAAATAGTTATAAGATGCACTCAATTATACCATCATGTGTCTTAAACTTCAAGCACTATAGCAAAAGTACTATTTAAAATCATGAAGTGCATCTTATAACTATTTACATAACAAATAATTTTATAAGTGTAATAATGATTCTAATGAAGTGTCTTAAAACTAATACTATTTATTAGTAAACCACTTAGAGACTTTACAATTGTAATTATGGTGATTGCAATAATTTATAACATAAAATTAATTAGATGATGAGTCAAAACATTTTATTACATTTATTTCAGTTTACCATGATTAAAAGGGCTCTGAAAATTTAATAACTCAACGTATTGCACTTGGTTAAACATATATGAGGCTCTTCGGGCGGCATTTGACTCAATCACTCTTATACATAATCAGAGTTTTGGGCACAATATATTTTTACATATGTTTTGCTTGGGATTCTGTAGATCAGTTAATTAAACTTAATAATCCGCATATTCTTTTATATGCATTGGGGATGTTATGGACTTGAAAGTTTAAGCTTCATTATGGATCTCATTGTGCAAGCCATACATACTTGATAAATTGTCACAATATTCTTGCATGTTAGGATAAATTTCCTAAATGAGTTGCCATTTTAAGAACTCTTTTAAGCATCCATCTCTTGGAAAAGTAATGGTCTTAAATGGTTGTGACAAATTAATCATGGTAATTGTCCAAGTTAAATACATTAATTGAGCCCAAATTGAACCCTCTCCAAGTTGTGCTAGGTCATCACTCTCATGCCATTGCATTTTTCATATCCTTTCATCTCACTTTTACATAATCATCTTTCTTTAAGTGTTAGCTCTTAGTGTTAGTTAAAATTAATTAGTGTTTGATTTACTTTTCATTTGCATTTTCAAGTCACACCCTGCAAAACTTGTAATTAGTTAGTTTACATGTTTGCATTTTTAATTGCTTAATTTTCTCTCCTAAATATGATTTAATAAGTGTGAAACAACTTAGGTTTGTGTCCTATACTGCATTATTTCTTTAAACCTAGTTTTGAATTGGAATTCCTTATGACAAAGTCTTTCAATTTTTCCAAAGACTTTGTCGTGGGAAATTACAATTTAAAACTGGATTCAAAGAAATAAGTATAGGGTACAAACATAGATTGTTTCATACTGAAATAATTAAATTAAATCCTACTTAGGAGAGAAATTAAGCAATAAGAAAGTAAGATGCAAATTAAATAAAAATTAAAATGTAAGAAAAGTGTACAACTATATATGTGATTTAAAAAAATGCAAAAACTAGACTAAAACTATGTTAATGCAATCAAGATACAAAATAAACCTATAAAAACTAAACTAAGAGACCAAAACTAACATGGGAAGAGGTTTGGATGCATGTATGGAAGTATATAAGAGTGTGAGTGTATGGATGGTATGATATGTACTGTTCTAATCTCAAAATTGCCTAAATATATACTGAATTAAATGCAACCCATAATGTAAAATGAAATAAACTAAATATGTACATGAAAATTAAATGGCTAACATTAGTTAAGAAAGTGTGATTGAATGAATGGAAAATGTATAGTAAGGTGAGAAATATTAATGCAAATGGATGAAAATGGATGAGAATGATAGAAATAGAATTGGCCACAATTAATAGCTAAAATGCATAACTAAAATGAGCTAAAAATGAAAACTAAAATGAACTAAATTTTTAACTAAAATACTAGTGGATTAATGCAAGAACGAATTAAATACTATATCAGTATGAAATTGAACATATAAATTTTTAATACATGGAATTATATTAAGTAGTTCAGAATATTGTGAATAAGATGCACTATTATTCAGTTTAAATAATATGAGTATCGTATATTTTTAATAAGCTAATGTATATTAAAAACTATTCTCTGTTCATTTTTGGCCTTGACTCTTATCCAAGTTTAATCATTTCCACTATGTAAACTTGGATAAGCCTTTAACATCATATAACCGTACTTAAAATCACTATAGTACCTTGACATACTTAAGAGGATTCCATTAACTTTTAATTTTTGCAAGGAGTATTGGAGAATTAATGAGTGGGAAAATTTGGAAGAATAATATCTAATATCTTATATTATAAACTAGAAATTTATTATACAAAACATCTTATAATATGAACCACAGAGAGTAAGGTTGTTTTACATAGACCAAAAAGTTATTAATTATGTTAAATTTTTATAGGAATTTTAATAGAATATCTTTATTTAATGACTTATATTGAATTAAATGACATATATTGAATTAGAAGAAAGGATGATACAGTTGGAAAAATTATTAATTATTTACTGAAAATCTAAAATAACAAAAGATTTGAAATAAAATTCAAATCCTAAAATTATAAAAGACATGGAACGAAGACAGTAACTTAATAAAATATATACTCATTCTGTTTTTAATGAAATGACATTTTAAAGTTATACATATAGATTAAAAAAGTTAATGATAGTCTAAGAATTAACAAAAGATGATTATATTTTGCTATAAGATTTTTAATAATTGTATTGTAAGTATTTTTCCCTTTAATGTCTTCCTCTTCCTTCATTATTATTTAAAAGGTAAAATTGTTAAAAAAAATTAATATTATCTTGAAATTCTAAAATGATAACCGTTTGGAAACAAAGTAAAAGATCCAAAGTATCAATTGTTTGAAAATAAATTACTAGATTACTCTTTATTATTATTCATTTTAATTCAAAATATAAGTCCTCTTTTAGAACAAGCATATATTATTATTTTAATATGGACCATAATGTATATATATTTTTAATGTGTAAATG
Source organism: Adenanthera pavonina (assembly GCA_026686845.1). Lineage (NCBI taxonomy): Eukaryota > Viridiplantae > Streptophyta > Magnoliopsida > Fabales > Fabaceae > Adenanthera > Adenanthera pavonina. The sequence goes on along the minus strand of JAIVEN010000005.1, from coordinate 18,415,156 downwards.
TATATATTATTATTTTAATATATAAAAATAAAATGTCTATTTTTGCCCCTAGCAAAAAAATAAAACCCTCCCCTACCCTTCTTTTTCCCAGCAGTGCTCATAGACGGGTAATGTCACAGACTAACATCATCAACACAACCCAAAACAAGAAGACAACAATGAGGAAGAAAGGTTCAAGCTCGAGAGAATGGGATTGGGTCTAAGGAATACATATCTACCTTCACCCTTAATATAAAATCCGAATTAAACCCAACAAAAGACCCAAATCTAGATCTGAAGTCCAACCTTCAGCTTCCCTTATTCCAAATCTGTAAATGGCCACTGCACCTTTACTTCTTCTTAGCATTGGGTCATCGAGCATGGCGAAGAGAGGAGGGTTCGCTTCTTCTTCACCGGTGGTCAAAGCCTGGATTTGAGATGGAGAAGGTGGAAGAAGGTTAGTGGAGATTGAGAAGAGTTGGATCTGAGATGGAGAAGGCCAAAGAAGTAGAGATTGAAAGGACGAAGCAGAGATCATGGAGTCGAAGGTGAAGGTTTGTGTTGCAAACATTAATGGTAGATGCCAATAGCGGTGGAGGAGCAGATGATGAACGGGTTGAAGGTGGAGGGAGGAAAGATTGAGGAATGGAGGATGCCAGTGGGGGATAAGGTTGACGACAGAGATAATGGTTGGTGGGGGAACGAAGATGGGGCAGAGGTGAAGTGAGCTGAATGAAGATGAGGGATATTTTGGTCTATTATCAATGATTACAGTGAGGTAAAGGAGATTACTTAGCAAAATAAGAGTGAAGACCATTACATCAATTGATGTGATCTACTTACCTTGAGTTGCTGGTAACTGAACTTGCGTATATATTTATTTTACGTAAAGTCCCTTAGTGAAGTTTACAACGATGTGTCTTAATTAAATTAATATAAGGATAGATAATTAATTTGGTCCATCTTTGATAAGTTGTAAATGGCTATCACGCTGACTATATTTAAATAATAGGATGCAAAAAATATTACTTTTCTGCAACTTATAGAATCAAATCACTTAAACTAAAATATGAGTGATCTATATATAGTCAGCATGATGTATTAGATTTATTGAGACTTACAAGTGTAATTGTATTCATACTAATTAAGTTTATAGATTACCATATTATTCGCCTGATCGATGTATTATTTAAATGTTAAATATATATGTAATAAAGTACTTATAAGTAAATATTAGTATCCATATTATTAGTTGATATTTGTTAATTATATGGTTATTTTACGTGCAATCACATTATACCCTATTAGTGTGTCATATGATATCTGAATTAGTTATGTTATATAAGTATGATGTATTACCAAAAATGGATAATTAGATTAATTTTCGTTATCCCTATTATATAAGTGATAGCAAAAGTCTTATGCCGCCCAAGGTATTAGTGTGGTAGTGTTTGTAAGTCTAAAGGTGGAATTGAGCCTTGTTGGTATGTTTTGAGGCAAATAGCCCAGTTTCTCAATTGGGGTTCAAGGGAATCAAATCTCATAGGAGTGGTTCCTTTGAGGTTAAACCATAAATTTTAAACTGGATAAGTTAATATGGTCCAATACATAGTTTAGATAATACTCATATTGATAATCGGTTACTATAAGTATGCCATATTAACTTAGGTGAAATGTACTTTAAAATTGGTAATATCTTTTAGGACATTGTCTATTAGGTCATGACTCAATTACCTAATAGCTGTATTCTTATTGCAAATACCTTATTTATAGATTTGCATGATGATAGATTCGTGTTATATGAGAGAAACAAGCATCACCTGTATAAGTAGCTCAGTTTTCAATCGTCTGCTTGCTTCATGCTCACTACGTGATTCACCACGTTGGCTAATGATTGCATCAATTTCATCAAGAAATATTGTTGAGGGTGCATGGTGCCTAGCAAGCTCAAATAGTACCTTCACTAACTTCTCTTAATCGCCTACAATGTATGGTAGACTTCATATTGTAATCATCTGTAATAAACCATAACAAAGAATGCGAAACATAAAGCATATTGATATCCATCTTTTTTCAAAGGATAGAGGAGAGACAACTAGTCAATAAAAACAAAGTAGACGAAAGGAAACAATGTATTTGCAATCAGGTTTCACCACTTAATCAATGACACGACAATTTTTTTTTAGGGAGTCATGACTTCTCCTCATACAAAAAAAATAAAATTTTCTTTAGAAAGGGATATTGCAAGCATTAAAAGGAGAACTTTGGCCAATAAATGAAAATAAGGAATACATGGGGACAACATGACTCCAGAAGAAAATTGTAGACTAGTAAATATGCTGTTAAATTTCACGAAATACAATATATGAGAAAAGGGGAGAAAATTATATGTGGAAAAGAATGACACCTATTATTACAGAACATGTCCAATTGACATAATTAAACTCCAGGTCAACCTGTCAAATTTTCTTTATGAAAGTAAGAAGCAGTTTAAACTTAATTACTAAAGCTAACGAACTGATCTTCTAAACTCCTAGGGCAACCTCAGAAACCAAAAGTAAGATATCATACCTACAACACAGTAACCATCTCTTATATTTGGTCAAATCTGGCATTAATTCTGGAGTGGATACAAAATGATGTTAAGAAACCATGAGACTAAATGTGTGAAAGATTAAATTTACACAATTAAGTTTATGAGTAAGAAGGTAATCAAGCCTCACTGTGTCAATATGGAGAAATTTTTAATCTCTAACAACTTTAATACCGGGTTGTGGATGATAAGATACAAGAATTTGTTAGAGATATTGGAGAGGTATGATGATGAGGTAGTCAAGACGTGGTATGCGTCTCTGAAATACAACACAAGAAAATGGAGTGGGAGGTCAATCTGAGATCAAGGACCATCTGGCTAACAGATGAAACCCTTAATGAGGTGTTAGAGATTCCAGGGCAAGATGGCCTTAAGATTGACATCACTGCCTCTGGGTATATGGATGAGGGAGAGACTGCTGATAAAAAAAGTGGCCCCTTTTTAAACTACAAGGAGAGCACAATCCTGAACACTTTGTTTAGAAGAAAGGAAAATAGGCCACCCATAAGCTTGCTGAAGCCCACTGCTCAAGTGAGAATCCTACACTACATAATATCTAGGATTATCTTCAACAAAAGAGGTAGCTTCAATCTGATCACAAGGGCAGAGGCGCATGTAATGGCTGCAGTCATGCGTGGAAAGCTTATCAATATGAGACATATCATTCTCCAACGCATGATCAAGGCTAGGGATCAGAGGAAAGACTTTACACTTCCTTATGCAGCAATCATCTCTAGGGTCCTTCAATATGCCAAAATTCAGCATTTTGAGAAAGGGAAAGGAAAGCCTACTGAGATCTTCAAAGAAGAAGAGCTGCAAAGAATGGGGATAGAAAAGAAAGATGAAAGATGGATTGGAAAGGGAGTTGGAAAATCTGAAGATCTCTTCTTTGATAAAGATGCCTTCCTATAGCAAGAAGGTACCTCTTCTTTGATGAATAGATGATAAGATAAATGGTCACTAAAAGGGTGGATTATATAAGGCACATTAATATATAAAGTCATCATATATTATTTTGGGCTCACTTTGTTTAAACCCCCAGATATTTAAAACTAATAAGTATTTTGGTCTTCAATTATTTAAAAACATTTATCTTATGAATTATATTTCAAATAAAGATTTTTGAGTAACAAAGCAACTTATATAATGCTATAATTTTTTGAGGATTGATTATAAAAAATCCTGAGACACTGATTAAGTATATAAATATATTAGAGTACTTATATTCAGTAGATGATATCGTAAATATTATTTGTAATATCTTACAATATGGTCTAATTTATAAAATGTATTATATTTAACTAAAATACTTGAGCTATATAGATATCATCGCAATAATTACCATTTAATAGATTACCACGTTATAAATGGTATAATACACAATTATTTAAAAATTTAGATCTGTAATATGGTTAGTTTTTAATCCGATTTAGCAAAAGTACTATTTATACCATTTATCACTAAGTACCTTATGTTATCTTGAATCGCTATTACATTAATATATTATAAATGTTAAAAAATATCATTTGATATTCATCCAACATATATAATAGAGCAAATTTATTAAACTGTTAAGCACTATAGACTTGTAGTATTAACCTAGAGCTCCTCACGAAAAATATCATTTTAATAATCCTGGACTTGCTCTAATAAAGACTAATAATCATGTGAAAATGGCATCGTTGGTTGAGATGGTTACAACACATTTTTAGTAAGTACTCGTCCAAAGGAACGTGTATTCTCCAAGATCGAGTTCATGAAATTAAAATTATGAAGTGTGTAATTGAATAATGAAAAAAATTATTTTAAAAAATATCCTATATCCAATATATTTTTTATATATTAATTATTGTCTATATTATCATTTTGTGTGTAATTATTATTCTATAGCTTTAATTTGTGGAATTATTTATTTTGATAATTTTTTTCATTAAAAGGATACATTTTTTTGAATCATAAAAGGATACATTGTCCGCATATAAATTAGAAAATTAGAAAAGTAAATTATTTTTTAAGCACGTGATTATAGATGGCAAAAAAACAAAAACATAAAAACAAAAGTATGTGACTATAAGCTAGGAGACCTATATGATCTTTTGTCGACAATGTAATACATCATCACCTATGTTGCTACAAATATCTAGAGTGAAATTTAGGTTACCACATTTATTGGAGTTGTGACATAACAATATCTCTATATCTACATATAAGATATTTTGACCTATCTCTGATTAAAGGGAATTCATCGACGTGGTTTTTCTTTTTTTAAAAAAAAATTTAATTCAAAATCTTCAATTTTCGTAAAACGTGTTAAACTAATAAATACTAATCGAATACTCCCATAATGTACGTAATATACGTCAGACAAGACTGTTTCCATTTCGTGAGTAGTATTCTTTGGTCACAAGTGAGACACATTTTATTATTTGCGAGAGATCGTATCATGGCGGAACTGTAGGCATGGTTTTTATATTAATTAAAAATTATATTATCCCCTAACATCAATTTTCTTTTAAGTTTTGTGAATAAAAAATGTTGAAAGAATTTTATCTTTCATAATAAATCCATTTGGCTCGTAGAGATCTAAATACTTAACGTAATTTTTCAAGATGTGAAGACTTAATCTTAAAAAAAGTAATTAGCATTATGTATTACTAGACATGTATATATATTATTTTTTAAGTCATGCGTTGTATGAGATACCTTATTAAAAATGGAATAAGTCTCCGGAAAGTTGGAGATTAATAATATATTGAAAGTTTAAAATAACAAAAGGTTTAAAACAAAATTAAAAGAAAGTCAAACTCGTAAAGGAGAAATCTGTCTAATTACTTCTTCTGTTTCTCTGTCCGGTTTCCTTTGAAATTCTTTAAAAAGTGCTCTTTTTTTTTAACCATTAAAAAGCGCTCTTATTCAAAATTAATTTTTACTTGTACAGCTAATTGTTCTGTGATTTTGTTTGGGTGGATTATATTTGAAGTGATTTTATTTTTTTATAATATATTTATTCTGCAACTTTAACGGGTTTTCAGTGGGTGTAAATTATTAATGTGATTTACGAGCCATCGGTTTTCTTTTGGCCATAATGAGCCATGGGTTTTAAACATCCTTGGATGAAGGGATTAGCTTCCTATAGGTAGGGTTCACGTATTTCTTGGGGTGATTGTATGTAATTTTTATTATATTTTCATAAGTAAATGGTTCGATCAGCTTACATCGTTAATGGCTTATAAATGGTAACATTTTTTTAAGTCTTTGAAGGAAAATAAAAGGAAGGTAGGGAAGACATACATATCGATTGAGATAGTATACTTCCACATAGAGAGGATGAAGATTTCCAGGCGGTAAAAACAAAATCACTCGGATTTTGTTTACTGCTTCACTGTAAATACACGCGGGAAGAAAAAATTAAGAGGAAGAGAGTGGGAGCCTTTTGTTTCTTACTCAGAGAGGAAGAGAAAGAGAGTTTTCAAAGAGAATTTACCGAAGGTTTTTTTTCTTCAGGATCAGAGAGTCTCCCAATTGAAAGAAAACTTCCTCGATTTCACGTATGCACACACGTTCACTGAATATTCTCTGAGTGTGTGTTGTGTGAGGGAGCGGTCCTGATTAACCGTTCCCTCCCTCTCCTATTAAATTAAAAAATAAAACTAAAATAATTTTATTATATTTTGGGTTTGGGCCCTTATGTTTAGGCCCTCAATTTCCACCCATCAAGGGTGTAACCCAAACCCAACATCTCCCACTCACATTTGATGGGTTAACCTCTTACAATTCTTCCTTTCCATTTCATACTAAGTATTCTACCGTGACCGCATAGGCATGACGTCTATAATTAGGTATTCTTATACTAGAAATCCTTTTCAAGGACCAGTATAGAATTACCTTATCTATTTCGCATTTATTTTGTTCATGTATTATGCCTTGAATGTCCTAGATTTACCCATATACACTTCATCCATGGCAAATCTAATCCCTCATAAGTTTTTATATAAACTTAGATTGCCTTACTCTTGTATACTTAGTGTCTATGCTTAAGATGCTAACATCATAACTTCTTAACGGACATGTCTTAGACACCAGTATAAGTGTGTATATATTCAGATAATCTTCCTTTCGCCCATATTTCATTTCAATATGAAACAATTGCTTTCCTAGCATAAGACTTTTTTGATCGAATTTATCATGACCATTGGATATATGCTAAAGTAGCTAACATTGAATCATTTTCCATGAAAAATGTCAAAGTCATAAGGACATTAATGAGAGGATTTATTTCTCTCTGGGACTCACACAGTAATGAAGCAAGGATCTATTCACTTACTTCCCAATTGCGGTTTTAAAAAACACATGCAGTATGAATTATATGCTACAATGTTACTCTTATCACATAAGAGCGTATGTCGATTTTGTTTTTGTTGTTAACACCGTACAGATTTAAGTTCAGACACACACAGTGTCTAACCCGAATTCTACCAATCCTTCCACTTATCATAATGTCTTTGTTGGAGAATTCTCATCTGGTTACATGTATTATGGATTGTGGGTATCCATAATTCAATCCAAAATTTATATTTATTGGATCTCATCCCGACCTATTCTCTTTTTTTTTTTGTCAGGGTGACTTATTTTGTATTGTTTAATTGTCATATCTGCCTTCTTACAGATTTTCTAGTAAATACAAAAGATGTCTCATCTTTGCCCACTCTCCATGAGTGTCAAAGGTAGTTGCTCGTGTGAGAAAGCTAACCTTATCAACATGTACGACATACTAGACATTGTATATTTTTCATAAGTATATGTATTCGAATGACTCAATTATAGAAAAAAATGTATTTAATTTTATTCATATAATTGATCATTACATAGATTTATGTTACATCATATCCTACGAATACCAAGTGATTTTACATGATCAACATATATATCTCTCGGTATTGGCTTGGTGAAGGGATCAACAATCATTTGACGTGTAGGAATATGGCGAATTGTAACACTTTTCTGTGCTATGGCATCTCTTCCAAAATTATACTTAGTGTCTATGTGTTTTGTCTTACTATGATACTTGGGATCTTTAGTGTAGGCAATGGCAGTCTCGCTATCACAGTTTATCAAAATTGGATCTAATTTATCACCAATGATCCCTAAGTGTTTTATGAATCTTTCCAACCATACTGCTTCTTGTACTGCTGCAAAACATGCAACAAACTATGCTTCCATGGTAGACACAGCAATACAAGTCTGTTTCTTGCTACACCAAGATATAGCTCCATTGTTTAGCAGAAAAACATATCCAGAAGTCGATTTGCACTCATCTAGATCTCCTCCCCAATCTGCATCAGAGTATCCTACCAAGTGTAAATCGCTTCCTTGATAACATAGGGCATAATCTGCTGTGCCTTGCAAATATCTCAGGATTCTTTTCACAGCTTTCCAATGTTTCAGTCCAGGGTTTGACTGGTACCTACTGACCAAACCAACTGCATAACATATGTCTAGTCTCGTACACATCATGGCATACATTAAACTACCAACTGCACTAGAATAAGGGACTCTTTCCATCATCTTCTTTTCAGACTCAGTTTGAGGACACATGTCTCGACTCAGATTTTCTCCTCTTGAAATAGGGGTATCCATAGGTTTACAGTTTTTCATATTGAATCGCTCAAGAATTTTCTCAATGTAATTTTTCTGAGAAAGGGATATTAATTTTCTTGGGCGATCCCTATGGATCTTAACTCCTAGTATATAATCAGCTTCACCCATATCTTTCATTTCAAAATTTTGAAGATAGCCATTCTTTGATAGCTATAATCGATTTTAGACTATTTCAATGTAATTTTTCTGAGAAATGGATATTAATTTTCTTGGGTGATCCCTATGGACCTTAACTCCTAGTATATAATCAACTTCACCTATGTCTTTCATTTCAAAATTTTGAAGATAGCCATTCTTTGATAGCTATAATCGATTTTAGACTATTTTCGGCTAATAGTATATCATCCAAATAAAGGGATAATATCACAAGATTCTTTTCAAAATTCTTGATGTATACACAGTGGTCCTCGTCGATCATCTGGAAATTGTACGAGGTTATAGCTTGGTGAAACTTCAAATACTACTGTCTGGATGATTGTTTAAGTCCGTAAATGGACCTTTTTAACTTGCAGACTTTATTCTCTTTCCCTTTCTCAATGAAACCTAATGGCTGTTGCATATAGATTTCTTCATCCAGTTCACCATTTAAAAATGCGGTTTTTACATCCATCTGATGTAATTCTAGATTAAAACTTGCTACTATTGCCAGAATTAGTCTTATGGAGTTAAAACGCACAACGGGTGAAAAAGTATCTTCATAATCTATACCTTCCTATTGAGTATACCCTTTTGCCACTAATTGAGCCTTGTATCGTTCAATCGATCCATCTGCATTTCTCTTAATTTTGAGAATCCATTTATTCTCAATTGCCTTACGTCCAGATGGAAGATTGACCAAATCCCAGACTTGGTTTATCCTCATTGAATTCATTTCCTCTTCCATTGCTTTCTTCCATTCATTACTAGCAGGGCATGATAAAGCCTCATGTATTGAATTAAGCTCATCATAATCTTGTGGGGTAACTATAAGTGCAGTCCCTTCTATTGGGAAACATCTCTTTGGTACACTTTCTCTGTTACTTCTCTACAGTGGGATCTCTTGTAAGTTATTCTGTTTTTGAACAGAATCTTGTACTTGTTCTCGTGAGCTCCCACTCGAATTAAGAGGTTGAGGTATATAAATTTGTTCCTCAGTTTTTTCATGTATCTCATAAAGAAATACAGCACGATCTACCTCACCCCTGCTAGGAAATTCATTTTCTAGAAATTTTGCATCTCTAGATTCTATTTCAGTGACACTCCCATCCTGGTTTTCTCCAATAAAAACGTAACCCTTAGATTGTTCAGAATATCCAATAAAGATACATTTCTTCCCTCTTGGACCTATCTTTCCATGTTTGTGGGAAGTATCATGGACATAAGCTGCCAACCCCCAGGGTTTTAAAATATTTAAATCCGGCTTACGATTTGTCCGTAGCTCATAGGGTGTGGATGTGACCGATTTTGAAAGCGCACGGTTAAGTATAAAGGCTACTGTTAAAATTGCATCTCCCCAATACGAAATGGGTAGATTGGCTTGTGCCATCATGGACCTAACGATGTCTAGTAATGTTCTATTTCTTCTTTCGACTACAGCAATTTGTTGTGGGGTGCCAGGAATTGTAAGTTGCCTTACTATTCCCTTTTCTTCACTGAGCTTTTTGAATTGTTCCGATAAATATTCACGTCCGCCATGGGTTCTTAATGCTTTGATTTTCTTGTCCATTTGATTTTCAACTAAATTCATGTATCGTCTAAAACATTCTAGTGCTTCAGATTTATGTGACATCAAATAGACATAAACAAATCGCAAGTAATCATTAATGAAAGTGATGAAATAAATAGCTCCATGTTTTGCCCTCACACTCATAGGACCACAAACATCTGAATGGATTAATTGTAATGGAGTTTCTGCCCTAGTTCCAGTTCCAAATGGTTTTCTAGTTGCTTTACCAGCCAAGCAATGCTCACAAAAAAGGACATTTCCATTTTATCAATTTCACCGAGCAGTCCTTCTTTAGCTAGTTTAATCATTTTATTTTGATTAATATGTCCTAGTCTAGCATGCCAAGCATTCATATCAACATATGAATTGGAAGAAGTTGCAAAGCAATCATGCATATAAAATACATCAACAATGTCCATAATAAAGAACTTCTTTGAAAGAAAAGCTGAACCATAAAAGGTTGTCCTTAACGAAATGTCTGCTACTTTATCATGAAAATTTACATTAAACCCATAAATTAATAAGCAGGAAATAGAAACCAAGTTCCGTCGGATGTCAGGTGCATGAAGTACATTATAGAGGATTAAGGTTTTTCCACCTCGCAAAGTTAATTTGCAGGTTCCTATGCCTTTCACCTCAATTCTCACATTGTTACCAACATAAAGCCACTTGCTTTGATTCGGCAACCGACGGTACTCTGTAAAGGATCCTCGATCCCTACTCACGTGGTCTGCGGAGCCTGAGTCAATTATCCAAGAAAAAGAAATAGTTTCTGTTAAAAAAATAGTACTTGAAACATAAGACATATGTGAATTAACATAATTCACTAATACCTTTTCACGTTCATTTTGCTCAGGGCAATCTCTTGCAAAATGACCCATTTTCAGGCAGGAATAGCACTTAACCTTACTCAAGTCAGTCTTCTTCTTCTTTCCGCCTTTCTTCCCTCTTTTCTTGAAAGGTTTATTTCCCTTTTCAAATTTTGGGCCATTCTTCTTACCATTTCTTTGATATTTCTTGCCCTTTTTGAAATTGGGCTTAGGGTTAGAAGTTCCTATTTCTTCAGTCAGATAGGCTTGTCCAGATACTCTGTAAGCCAGACGTTCATCTTCAAGCTCCAGGTGTTTCGCCACATCACTAAAAGTGTTTATATTCTCATTATGGGTTAAGTTGACTTTCATGTGTTCCCAACTTGAAGGGAGTGACCTTATAACAGCCTGGATCTGCTGTTTATCAGACAATTCATGCCCAGCTTCCTTCAATTCTCTGATCATGCTGGCCATCTCTCGTAGATGTTGTTTCATAGGAGTATTAGGCCTTAACTTATAAGTATCAAACTTAATTTTCAACCTTCTAAGTTTGGTGGTAGAGGTACCTCCAAACTTATCCTTCAATGCCGTCCACATGGCTTGTGCAATTGAATATTTTTCATACTCACACATTAGGTCATTGGCCATAGTGCCCAGCATAGTTATACGTGCTATGCTATTCTTCCTTTTCCAGGCCATGTAGACCTCTTGGTCTCTCCTATGTTGAGCTGTATTAACGGCTTCTGGTTATGCCATGACTATAGTCAGTGGCTCTACAGCATCTTGTTTTTTCAATATATATGAAACCTTTCAGTGCCAGATGTCCCAACTATCCCCATTTAGTTTATCTTCCTTGTTTAGCTCAGTCATTATACTCTTGGTTGCCATCCTCAAATCAGTTACGAACCTATCCCACATAAAGGACTTCTATTATTGAGTTGAACTAAAGAATATATTAATAAAATATACATGTAGCACAGTACAATATATAATGTCCTATACTTGTATTATTTCTTAGTAGAACAATAATAATTTCATTAGTTCCATGATCAGGAGACCACAAGTGTATCTCCCATCACACGGATGCTAATGTTACTATTATTTTCTATTAAGATTTTAATATAAGTACTAGAATATTTAACTTAAAAAAAATTATTTTAAGAGCTCCCACTCAAATAAAGCATATATTAAAAAATATTAAATCCATACAAAAACATAGTCATTGTACAAAAAAAATAAAATAAAAAATACATAAATCAAATAGAAAAACAGAAATTAACAATTTTCCTCTTAAGAATGCGATTCTATATTTTCATCGCTCTATTAATCGCATCGACCCAGGTGTAATATGAATATTTCTTGTTTTGTGTATTCAGATTTTCTCTTAACTTAATAATGACGTTTGCGAAGAACTTAGCATCTTCCATATTCATCACAAAATGTGAATACTTTGCAAGAATTGGATATAAGTCTTTTAAATGTTTTATTTTTGTCGCATCCCTATTTGCTATGTCTTGTGCTACAGAGTGGGTAAGGGGTTGATCTACTTCTTGATCTTCAATTTTAGGCTCTTCAAAAATAATTTCATCTTCCTTTGGCCCATTTGGATCTGTATACACTTCTTGAAGTTCCTCAGGATTTTCTTCTCCTTCGAGAAACTCCTCATCAGGATCTTCATCCAAAAATTCACCATCTGGAATAAGTTCTTCCAAATACTCATAACTTGGAGAACCATCTCCAACTATTTCAGTGCTTTCAATATTCTCTTGCTTCATTTTTTTTTCCTTCAATAAAATAGTAGGAATTATTAAAATAATTAAAAAAAAAATTTTATTAAAAAAATGTACTAAAATAGCTCTAGACAGATCCAAACTTATCTCAAAACTAGGCAAATAGTATATCAAATTGAAGATCTCGAATTTAGAAATTTTTAGAAACAAATCATGGCCAAAAATACCCTTGCACACGGCCCCACGCACCCAGAGAAGTCCAGAGTACAAAAAAAATTGGAAAAAAATGTTATCCCACGCGCGAGGGAGGCGCGTGAACTCCATACGCTACCGTGTTCAGCTATCTAGGCGACACGCACCTGCCAGACGTCTTCCACGCATCGCCGGTGTTCTGACAGTGTCCTCCACGTGGCCCAATCACATGCTGATGGGCCCCACGCGCCACGTCAGCAATCCCCACCCTTTTTTTTAAGGGCCCAATGTTTGGTCAAAAAAAAAATTTTTTTAACTTTTTTTTTTGAAGGGCCCAATGTCTCGGCCCAAAAAAAATTTTTTTTAAATTTTTTTTATAGGGCCCAATGCTGCCGGCCCAAAAAAAATTCCTTTTTTTTTAATGCAGCCCATTATCTGTATTTTTTTTTAAATTAAGCCTAAACGACATGTCATTTTGGTGAAACGCCAAAACAACGCATCGCTGAGGTCATCCCTGACCTCCCACAGGGTCAACCTGACTCGGTACGGACTTGGTGGCGGACCCGCAAATCGCCACCATTTTTTTCCGTTTTCTCCTTCGTTCGGAGTCCGTTTGAGGCGTTCTTGGTGTCGTTTTTCTCGTCTCGACATCCTCTACATGATGGTGGCCTCCTTTTGTCCAAAAAATTGTGATTTCAATAAACCCAACTTTTTGAATCTCCTTCGCAGATGTTGATTTTCTTCCGGCAGTTTCTCTCGTTCCAGTGTACATTTTAACGCGGTTTTAGTAGCCTTATACTCATCTCTTTATTCTCTACACTATGGTGTATTTATTTTCTAGGAAGGGATTATTTTACAGTACTCAAAAACTATACCGTGTATAAATTTTTAAAATTTTTTAGATTCCCTATACTGAGTCCTATTTGCTTATCTTATGAGTATAAACAGTATACAAATTATACAAAAAAACTCATAAGAAAAATATATACGGTATGAAAATTATGAAACTCAGAAAAAATTTTGCAGCGAAAATAGATTTTCCCTGAATCTAAACTCATGCTCTGATGCCAATGAAGGAAAATAAAAGGAAGGTAGGGAAGACATACATACCGATTGAGATAGTATACTTCCACACAGAGAGAATGAAGATTTCCAGGCGGTAGAAACAAAATCACTCAGACTTTGTTTACTGCTTCACCGTAGATACACTCGGCAAGAAAAAATTAAGAGGAAGAGAGTGAGAGCCTTTTGTTTCTTACTCAGAGAGGAAGAGAAAGAGAGTTTTCAAAGAGAATTTACTGAAGGTTTTTTTTCTTTAGGATAAGAGAGTCTCCCAATTGAAAGAAAACTTCCTCAATTTCACATATGCACACATGTTCACTGAATATTCTCTGAGTGTACGCTGTGTGAGGGAGTGGTCCTGATTAACCGTTCCCTCCCTCTCCTATTAAATTAAAAAATAAAACTAAAATAATTTTATTATATTTTGGGTTTGGGCCCTCAATTTCCACCCATCAAGGGTGTAACCCAAACCCAACAGTCTTATTAGATGAAATATAGATAGATTATTGTTCAATAATTTTTTTCATAATTTACAATATTTTAAAAGCAGATAAATTGTGTGTGTCTATATATACAGTTGGGAAAGTATTGATGAAATATTGAGTACTACTTGAACAATTTCTCAATCATAAATAAATAACAATAATCTTTCAACAATGGTAGGTTTGGGCGGTATAATGATCTGCTGGAATTCCTATAGGACATCATTTTAAGTTCAATTCTTAGTAATTACCTCCTTCCTTAAAACCAAAAAAGGTTTGGGCGGAATAATGACAAAGAATCCATCATTTGGGTGTAGAAGGTGAACAAGATGAAGAGGAACTTGTAGTAGATCAAGAAAACTCAATTGTGAAATAGTTGATGAGGAAAATGATCAAGAAAATATGGATGGTGAAGACACTGAGGAATCTAAATTTGAGTCACAAGAGGAAGATAGTGAAGAGGAGAATGATGAAAATATCCAATATGATGATAATGATAAAGATGAAGAATCAGATTGATGAAGTATATTTCTTGATAAGACTTAGTAAGCTTATTAGTGTTATTTCTATTTCACCAATATTTATTTTGATATCATTTTTATACTATAATGTTGTTCCACATAGTATATTAATATTAATGTGATAACTTCTAATTATGCTTGCATATTGTCACAATAACTTTCAAATTCTTTTCTATGGGTATGCCTAAAGGAAGAGGTCGAAGAGGAACACAACAGGGTAGAGGTGTAACATTCCAAGAAAGTTAAAATATTTAGAAATATATAGGAATTTTGTAAAAATGAGTAGACACAGTTTTACGTGAAATAAGACAAAGATGTCATTTTTTCCAGTTGAACGAAAAAATGAGAAAATTATATTTTTACCCTAAAGAAGTTCAAAAATGACATCGATGTCCCTAAATTCATAAAATTTGCGTGAGGAAGAAAGAGAAAAGTCCTTAGGAAAAATTACACTTAATGACCTGAAAGTTTCAAGAATTATAATTTAAACCCCGATTAGGGGTAATTTTGTAAATATATAAAATTACTGTCAAAACGAAACCCTGGACGAGAGAAGTCCAATGGTATATGGTACTAAGGGTTAATATTCAAGAATAAAAAAATAATCAGTGCCGAGTGTCTAAAAGTAACAGTAAATCGATAAAGTAAACTGTGGGTCCTATCGATAGTTAAAAAGAAATCGGGTCAGGATATAGGCCATACACAGATACCATTTGGGACAGGATAATTATGGAAATATAAAAATAAAATTAAAATAGTTCTGTAGCCCAAAAATACTAAATTACTATAAAGATGATTTTAAATATTTTAAGAGACTCCAGATTGTCATAATTATCTTTAGTACCGATTTCAGTGCTAATCAAAATACTAATAATTGACGTTAAAAGATGTTGTGGGGGAACCAGTTTTTATTTAAATAATTTTGATTGACCTTTGCCAAGGGACATCGTTGGTTGAAAGACATAAAGATAGGATCCTTTTACTTGTTTGATTCTCAAAAAACTGGGCTTTACATTTCGATTGAAAGATAGGATCATGTAGCATGTTTCATTCCATTTTGAAAAAGGCTATGGTTATAACCATTGAGGAGTGAGAGCTAGGAATTGTGCACCCAAATTGCAATCCAAGCCCTTACCCTTAATAAAGCTCCAGAAAGGAGACGTACTTGGGGAGGAAATGAAACACAAATATGAAACTAGAGAGACCTTCCCAGCTCTCCATTGGCAACACTAGAGAAGCTCATGTCCCACCACCTCTATGCCCCTCCTCAGGTTACAAGTTGATGCAACCCAGCTCAGCAAACCATCATTGGTGATACACAATTATATTTTGTCAACTACTAGTCAATGTGGTACTTGTCACACCATGGAACCATCAACTTTTTGGAGTACTCCCCTCTCCATCAAATGGAATATTGCTTTGTGTTTTTGACCCAGCTTAATTAACAATCTTTTAGCATTAAATACATTCTAATAATAATAGCAAATAAGCTCTTGGGTGCATGCTTCATGGTGTATCAAACTATATAAATGTCATAAAATTTAGAGACCTATATATAAAGTCAAAAAGCGTAATATGATTAATAATCAATAGAATAGCTAGGAGTAGGAGATTTATGATTATATAAACTAGGAAACTGCACACCTGAGACCAGAAATATTGCTAGTGAACTATATATATATATACACAGAAGCTCAATTACACTTTGTGCGAACTTCTGACATGCACAACTTTGTGCTCCGATCTCCGACTGACCTGATTTTAACTCATATAGGTCAATCTCATCCCAATCTAACTATAGACTGGTTTTACTCAAATCCATCTCCATATGGTGATTATGGATACCCGTGACTGATTTAGTCACTTTTTGGTCAAAACACACAACTTACGAGCTCCAATTGTTATCAAAGTAGTTTGACCACTAGAGAACCTTCGCACAGATCCTATTTGACTTAACAAAGTTGTCCAAGGAGGCTTTACCCCCAAGGAAAATTATAATAAAAATGATCTATTTCTTTCAATGTCAAGGTATGCTAAGGCCAATTGACATAATTAAACTCCAGGTCAACCTATCAAATATGTATTATAATCGCACCGTATGAGCCTACTTGGTCACGAAGGTCCTCACATAGGGGAAATGATCAGGAAGAATTATTATAGTTTAAGAAATTGGTTATGAAGGTTTTAGAGCTTTCACAGACCCCCTAAAACAATCGCACCATATGAGCCTACGGGGCTGCATAAGTGTATTATGAAGGTATATTTATAAAAGGTCCTGATGGCATTTCCTTCCAAAATTTTATTTTCTTACGAAAAATAAAGAAAAAAAACAAAGTAATAAAATGAATAATAGAAATAACTAATTTAGTAACCACACCACGTGAGGTTTCCAGAATCCACGCAGGTATTCTGGTTAGCTGTGTCATTACGTAAGATTGTGAATCCACACAAATGTACCAGTTGAACTTTCTTTAAGAAAATAATTATATTTTATAAAGAGTGAATAATAATAATAATAATAATATAACAAGTTCTCAAATTTTATTATAAATGATAATAGTATTTCTTAAATTATCACCTTAAGATTATAATAAAGCCTTTATGTCGCAAGGTTTAGAACTTTTGCAGGTAATTAAGAAATCGATCTATTGGACATGACTGCGAGTTTGCAACAGGTAGATTGACTTTCTTTATTTGGTAAAAATTTTCAAAAGTATAAAAGAAAAATAAAAATACAATGGCTTTTCAAAAGTTAAAAATCAAATAAATGTGTTTCCAAAAATTAAAGAAGAATAAAAAAATATACATTTTCAAACAAAATAGAATAAGAATAAGCAAATGGAATTAAATTATCTTTTGCAAATTAAAACACATCAACTCAATCTCAGAAAATTGTTTTGATTGCAAAAAGGTAAATTATTTTCAATCAGCTTTCTCTTATTACAAAATCAAACAAAAAATTTTTAAAATTAAAAAAATATTAACCAATTGATACACATTTTAGTCTCGAACTACGTGGACTTTGATCCCCATCGCAGGGTATATAGGCCCCAGGCTCTGATCCTGGGTCAAGTCTGCCTTTGTAAATAAATAAATATTTTCTGATTTATTTGGTATTTTTCCCTTAATTTAATAAACATTTCTCAATTTATTTTCTCAATTCCTTTTCCTCATTTTGCTTAAATATCCTCAATTCTAATCTAATTTATTTTCTTTATTTTCTCTTTCAAATTTTCCAGATTTTCTTAATTTCCTTCTTCTCTACATCACATATTTATCATTATAGGTGCAGTATAATTCAGTCAGATATCAACCTTCCTTTGGGTCGGTTAAGATACTGCATGATATTAGACATACACAAAACATCTCTTATGCATAAAAACTTCATAGGAAAGCACACATGCATGACATCTTTAATCAATTGATTTCATCAGGCATAATACATAAGTATTAGCCTAGATAAAATAAGCAATAAACATATTATGTCCCTATTGCCATGACACTTCATCACAACTGCTAGATCGCAAAAACTCATAAAAATTATTGAAATTCCTTTTCATGGAAATATGTAGCATTATTAAATTGCATTCAATCAATTTATTAATAAAACAAAATTAATGATGGTTAAGTACAATTAACTCATATAGTAGGGCTTCTATATATGCTATTTACATCAACTAATGGAGTACCAATTACGAACAAGCAACATCGATGATATCTTTGCTACCAATAAAAAATCAAGCATACTATTGGAGAATAACTTATAGGATAGCAGTAGTAAACGATGTTAAAAATTCTAACATCATAGTCTTATGGACATAACTCCAATCTTTAGGTTGTCAAGCGATTGAGATGTAGAAAGAAAGCAATGTAGATAATATTTCTGTTTTATATATTTAGGTCGGGTATGAGCTTCAATAGTATTGAAAGAATCACATGTCTTCTCATACCCTTTAGCATGCACAAAATGCCTTAGGTATAGATTTTGATTTTTCTTCTTAATCTTTTCTTTAACTATACATGGGTTATAACCAAGAGGAGCCTTACCTTGTGCAATCCTTTGATCACCTAGCAAAGAATACAGCATGTCTTTGCCTTTTGTGAAATTAGCCAAACTCTTGAGAAGATATTTATTTTTCTTTTTGAGTTTTATGCATGATGTGCAATAGGTAGATTCAGTTTTATGTTGAAATGCAATGTCAAACACTTTTAATTTAGATTCTAGCTTGTTAATTTTCTTCTTAGTGAGTTTAAGTTCTTTAGCTATTTTGATGAACTCATCATGCAAGTCATTAAATGTATCAAGTAATTCAAAGTAAGATGGTTTAGAATCATTTACCTTATCTTCATTATCACTCTCAGACTGATTCGGGGCACCTTCTTTAGCACGTGCTATCAAGCATAGGTTGGCAATATCTTCCTTATCTTTATCTTCGTCATCTGAGCTGTTACCCCAGATTGAGGAAATATATGCTTTCTTTTTCTTGCCCTTATTAGCTTTCTTGTCTCTTTCTTGCTTTTTCAGGAATTGTGGGCACTTTCATTTGATGTGCCCTGACTTTTTGCATTCATAGCAGGTTATGGGCTCTTTATTTTCTCTTTTGTTGCCAGTTCCATCTCCTTTCTTGAAGAACTTCTTGCTTCTCTTCTTGCCATAGAATTTACCAAAATTCTGACCAGTATTGCAAGAGTTTCGTTGTCTAGCCCTTCTTCATCATCAGACTCTTCTTCTTTTTTTTCCTCTTTTGCAACTCTGAATGCCAAGCTCTTCTTTTTCCTATCTTGGCCTAGATCTTTGAGAGCTTTTATCTTGCCTTCATATTCTTCTAAACTGCCAAATAAAGAAGTAATAGAGGACATGGATTCTCCTCTTGCTTCTTCTATTACTATGCCCTTTGGGTGCCATTCGAATGGAAGAGCTCTCAAAATTTTTTTGACTTTCTCAGACTGACTGTAATGCAGCAATTTGGGACCAGATGATTTAGCACCTGACATCATTCCTTTTCAATAAATAAACCAGCCAAGAAAACAATACAAAGTGAAAAAAATAATATTTTGAATGGTAACTGACACGTCTATTAAGAAAGTTAAGTGAGGAGCTCTTGGAGGATTTCAATAATATGACAATGGGCTAATCAAGCGATGCTTAGTAAGAAAATTATTTCGGATGTGTTTTACAATGCATTATTGTGATATCTCTTCTTTGATAAACATAAAGTCAATCAAAGAAACTATAGTGATGGAGTATAAACATTCATACAACTTACCCATATCTATAACAGGCGAATAACTAAACGTCCTATCTTTTAGTACTTGAAGATGAATTAGTTATGTTATATATTGAAACTTTAAAATCCTTATGGAAATTTGTAAGAAACCTTTATGATTAAGAAATCATATAAACATAATTAAGACATAAATTTTAGTATAGATATTAAATGCTCATATAAGTACTTTAATATATACTGATTAGCTTTTATGTACAAAGTTAAACCAGATTAATTGTAATTTGGTAAGGCTTAATATTACTAATCGGTTACTATAAGTATGCCATATTAACATGATAAATTTCTACCCATTAGGACATCATCAAATTGTAAACAGGGGAAGGGCTGAAAGTGAATTTTCTGTTCAAATTGCTTTACTTTGCTCTCTTTTTTTGTTTATATTCACAGAGATTTGTATTCTTGTAACTTCTCCCTCTCTTGCTTGTCCTTTACACCGCCTTCGTGCTTACCAGAAATCTCGTCTCTTTCTCTCCCATTTCAAACATTATACTAAATTTTGTGATGTCCAGTTCATACGCCATGCTTTCTTCTGAACCGTTTCTTGCTTATAGTGTCTGAACATGGCTCTGAAAATGCAATTTAGCCATTTTCTGTTTCTTCTTTTTGTTCCAATCTTGGTCATCTCCACCGTACCGGCGTTCAACGATGATTAATAATTGTATAATATCCAAGATAAAGATATATATAGAGTAATGACTTACCATACATTGATGACCATTTATCAATAATGTCACATAATCCATATATTGTAAAATCAATGACTATGCACTCAATAATAATTTAAAACTAATAAGTATTTTAGGGGATAATACCTACACAATTAAGTACTTTGTATTTTTAAATAATTCCTAATGCATAAATATTATTGGTGTTCATCCTCTTTAAAAATATTCATCTTATCTTGTCTACCATGAGGAAGTATTTAAAGTCATTGTGGACATCAATACACTACAAAAAATTTGACTTTCGACCGCTGTCACCGCTGAAAGAAGGAATGTCGCTGTGAAAAGTTTTCAGTGGCGACATTTTTGTCGCCACCATGTCGCCGCCACAAATCTCGTTACCGAAAGTTTGACGATGATAAAAATGTCACCGCCAAAAGTTGACATTTAGTGGCGAAAAGAGTTGTCGTTGAAAATATAAATTGTCGCCGCCAAATATTTCTCATTTGACGACAACATTTAGTCGCCGCTGAAAGCGTCATGTAGCGATGACATTTAGTCACCGCCGAAAGTTGTTTGGCCATGCCATCACCATGTCAGCCACTGGACCCCGCCACGTCACCACCGCCATCGGACCACCGCCGCCGGCTGACCGCCACATGACCACTGCTGGACAGTCGCCACGTCACCACCGCCGGACGACCGCCACGTCACCTCTCATATCACCACCGTCACGTCATATATTTGTTTCAAATGTGTGTTCGCCTTGATTTGAACCCATGACCTTTGCTTGCAATGCCTTTGTGTTTACTCTCTTGCCAGTTGAGCTGAAATGCACCTGCAGTCTTTATATGAAATATTAAATATATATTGTTTATCTACACACTAATACACACACACACATATATATATATATATTTATAAATCAATATTATTATTAAAAAATATACATATATTTTATTTTCAATTATTAATATCGTTAAATATTTTATTTATATACATATATATTTATATTTATATGAATATTTATATTATATTTTTTTTATTTTATGTTATGTCATATCATATAATATATCATACATATCATATATTATATTATTTGATAAGTTATATTATATATATACATATGCTTAATATATATATATAATATAATGTAATAGAAAATTGTTAAAAAATCATTAAAATAAATATTATAATTTTGATTGTCATATGATTTAAAAAAATATAATAAATTCAATATATTATAATTCAGATAATAAAAAATAATAAAAAAGAGTGAGAGGATAAGAAAAACAGAATTAACCAATATTTATTTTCTAAATATTGTTACTTATTTTTTAGGAAAATATATTAACAACACATAATCCTTCTTTCTCTACGTGATATTACTTTATTAGACTTTTATATTATGAGAAAATATCCACATTACCAACACCTATAGGAGTTTGGGCTGAGAGTCTCAATCATAGTATGACAGATTATTCTCTTGGACTAACTATTGATAATTACCTTAGTATATTATTACTTCATCAAAATTATTATTGGTAATAAATAATATTAATATTAATTTATATGTTAAAAATATTAGAAATTAAATTAACCTAATAAGAATTCCTCCAAATATAGGGTTGATCACATTAAATAATTAGGGATTAGTTTATCTTCCTAATTTTTTTTTTTGAGTTATCAATCCCTTTATGAATTAAAAAAAATTATCCTAATAAGAATAACATATTTCATTAATTAGGATAAGGAAAAATAAAAATAAATATAGATAGAATTTAATATTTAACATTTCAAATCTTTAATCTCCGGTAGAGATAAAGTACTTTCAAAATGTCCAGAATATTTTACATGAAAAAATAGTAAAATACTTTATCTTTAAATAAAGATACTAGATAATATAAAATATATATTAAATATCTAATTACTTATAATAAAAATGTATAAATAAAAAATAATTATTATTTTAATATGTTATTTATTAATTTTTAAAATGAAAATAGCAAAAATTCACAAAATTAACTTTAGCGGCGACATTAAAAAGTCGCCACCGAAAGTCTTACTTTCAGTGGCGACATCAGTAAGTCGCCGCCGAAAGTCTTACTTTCAAAGACTTTCGGCGGCATCTGAAAACAATCATTGTTGAAAGTATAACTTTTGGCGGCGCTAAGGAAAAATTATCGCCGAAAGATGGACTTTCAGCAGTGACTTTTTTTAGTCGCCACTAAAAGATGAACTTTTAGTGACGACTTGTTCAATCGCCCTGAAAGAAGGACTTTCAGCGATGACTTTTTTTAGTCGCCGCTGAAAGACGACTTTCAGCGGTGACTTGTTCGATCGCCGCTGAAAGATGGACTTTCAGTGGCAACCTTTTTTAGTCGCCGCTGAAAGACGAACTTTCAGCGGCGACTTGTTCGATCGCCGCTGAAAGACTGACTTTCAGCAGTGACTTTTTTTGGTCGCCGCTGAAAGTGTATTTTCAGCGGCGACTCTTTTAGTCCCCGGCGACTCTTTTAGTCGCCGCTAAAAGATGGACTTTCAACGGTGACTTTTTTTGGTCACCGCCGAAAGTCATCACTGAAGGTCTATCTTTTTGTAATGATAGTTGCTGAACAATAGATAGAAAAATGTGGAGGAAGCGGCAATGTTTGGAGACAGAAAAGTATGGGAAGCTTGTAGGTCCCATAATGAAGACGAATTAAATTCTGGCACTGACCTCTAAAGTAGAAACGCGTAGGACTTGATTCGGATTAAATTTAATTAAAATTTATATATGTAAAAGAATAAGAGAAAAAAAAATTAAAAAGCAATTAAGCAAAGACTCCATTTTACTTCCCCCATTTTAGAAAATTCTAAAACTGTCAATTTGATTGGTGTTTCATATTACTAATGAAAAATGATATTTTTTCTAAGTTTAGCTTTAAATAATTTACATTATCAATGCAACACAAGAAAATTGGGAAAATGAGAAAAATATATGCCCTCTAGTCTAAAATATAAGTTCTCTTTCACATAGTGCACACAAATTAAGAAAGGGAGCTAAATTACTTAAATTTGCCAAAAGCTTATGTTATTTTTCGATATTACCCTTAATAACTACAATTTCCAAAATAACTTTCTTTCTCATGAGCTAATTAGTGATAAGGATAAATTAGGAAAAAAATCGTTAATACTTTTTGACTTTACCTAAAGAGAACTTATATTTTGTTTCAAAAAATGTTCTAAAATAGGACTTATATTTTAAATGAAAATGAGTAATAATTAAGAGTAATTTAGTAATTTATTTTCAAACAATTGATACTTTGGATCTTTTACTTTGTTTCCAAACCAACATTAGATCTTCCCCTTCCACTGCCACTGATATCACTCCTGTTTATATATACTTCCAATCAAGACTCAAACAAATTTAAATATTTATTAAATTAATATAAAAATACAATTAGTTATGAAAGAAACAATCCCCATGCATTAAGCTCATGCAACTTTAAAAGCAGGGAAGAAGCATGGGTTGAGTTGATATATAACCTACCTCGTGCTCTAGCAGCAGTTTCCATGGCCTTGCTTCTACTTTTATGACAGCTCATTTCCACCTTTCTAGCTATTTTTTGTTGCACCCATATCGTGAATTCAAAACTCCAAGACCAATCAATATCATCAATATATAAACATATGCAAAACTCAAAGAAGTGTTAGAAGTTCAAAGGAAAGGTGTGCAAAGTTTGGAAAGGATTGAAAAGCTAAAAGGTAGTTTACTAACCTAATCTTGCATTATATGGTTATATAGTTGCAATGGTTTTAATGTTATACCAAATATTTGCAATGATGTTATGTGATGATTTGTTGATATTGGTTGAGTTATTTGAGGGGTTTTATGACCCCGGGATGTCCAAAATGTAAGGGGAAACTCTGTCCAATTTTCTATAAAATGTTTAAGCATAAATGATTCTAAATGTTTGAATGATGACTTGATGAAGTGTGCTTGCATTATATGATTATAAATTTGCTTGATTAGTAGTAACTATTGAGATTCTTTGAATCTCATCCTTCCAAATGCTTACCATGTTTAGAGCCAATCAATGCAAGGAATCCAAGAAGAGCTAAAGGAAAAAGAGGGGAATGATGAATGATATTATTATGCAAGTCTTAAGGTTATGTTTTGAGAATTTGTATAAGTTTGTATGAAAGGGGTAAATCATGTATGATGCCTTGAATATATTCTTTTAAGTCCTCTATGATATTATGCATGAAATTGGAGCAATAAATATCAATGTAAATGTGTTGTGAAGCTTATTATGTAAGCTATGGCATAAGTTTGTTTGAGATTATCAGTATTGATTTAAGTAGGGGAACTCTGTTTGAAACAGAGCTTTCCAATTACATAAGGAATGCACAAATTGACTTAGGGTAGAGTGAGATATGAATTTTTAGAAAAAAAGGACAAAATCCTGAGAAAGAGAAAATGACCAAATGTACAGTAAATGTTTGGGAAATAAATTGTATATATTGGTCAAGATAATGCTATGTTTCATATTTTTTTTCATGTATATAAGGTTTTTATCTATTTTTAGATACTTGAATCACTATGAAATGATTTTTCTATAATTAGTTATGAATTTTCAAAGTTCAGTTGGTAAGGTGGAAACTACCATATGAACAGTAACTGAAAATTTTGAAAATTCTGATATTCATTATCTTGTGATTCAAGTTTAGAATCAAGTATAATTAAACTTAAAAGGAGTTTAATTTATGAAAAATGAGTCTAAAAGTAAGGTGTTATATCTATTGTCTTCATTGACCTCATTGAGTCAAATTATGAATGGTGTAATGAAAGGACTCAGTTTTCAAGTTTTTTAGGCGATTTGGCTCATAGTAAAGTTAGCATCTTGTTCCTTGAGTGGAACAAAGTACAAAAAGAAGTCAAAAAGTAGATTTGGAATGCTATCTTGGTATATTACTTTATATTTATATATTTTTTGTTCCAATTTTATTGTAATATTAGTCATTATTAACTTCATTGTATGAGTGTGTTACCTTGTTGATCACTTATGATGTTCCTACTACAAAGTAGATGAGGAAGAACTTGTTAAAGAGAGTAGCAAAGCAATGGAAGTACTATAAATCAAGCCTCACTAATTGATATATATATATGGTGCATTGAATCACAAGAATCCATGCACCACGTATGAGGGAAAAGAAATATTTATTTGTTTTCTTAAATTAAAAAATGAAGTTTCTATTTTTTTAAATTTAAAAAATTCAAGGTAAGAAAATAGCTGCAGAAAGATTGTATATTTATTTTTAAATTAAAAAACTATTTTTAAAATTAAAAAATGCAAAGGTTCTTCGGTTGTTTTATGTAAAAAAAAAAGCCATAGAAAAGCCTTCTATTGTCTTCATTGACCCCATTGAGTTAGATTATGAAGGGTGTAATGAACGGACCAAGTTTTCAAGTTTTCCAATTCATCCGAGCAGCAAGTGTTACTACCTCTCTAAGGTTATAACGGTACTGTAACTCACCGTGGCTTCGTATAGTTTAGTCTCATTTTGCATTTTTCTGTATTTTTTTAGGCTTTAGGGGTTGTTTTAGGTGTTTTAGGAGTAGGGTGTTACATGAAGAACATCCCAATATATCAATTTGAAGCACAAAAATAGGGACAGATAGAGTATAGTGAGAAGATAGTGAGAAGATGAAGCTTGAGGTAAAGAGGAAGATCAAGACAGTAAGATTTATACAGGTTCAACCTAACCACTTATCTTACATCCAGTCTTCAAGCAACCCATTTGAGATTTTTCACTATATTTTATAAGTTTGATTTAGACACCTATGAAACCTTACTACATTCCAGACTTATTCACTAAGTCTATACTCTCATACACCTTTCCTAGTGTGATTATAAATCCCAAAGATAACCCAACCTTGAGTAATCCCTCTTAAGATACCTCACCTAAAGAAATTGTCTTACAGAGAAAGGATGATTAAAAATGATAAACTTTCACTTACAAAGAGTGGATACAAACATTAAAGCTCAAAGAATCATCTAAGTATGGTAGATATGACTTTGAATTAATATAACATCATTTTGGCTTTAGAATACTTAGTGTTATTACCCACCACTTTAAATCTGGTCTTATATATATATATATATATATTATTTTTCACTATATTTTATAAGTTTGATTCAGACACTTATGAAACCTCAGTACATTTTTGGCTTATTCACTAAGTCTATTCTCTCATACACCTTTCTTTGTGTGATTATAAATCCCAAAGATAACCCAACCTTGAGTAATCCCTCTTATGATACCTCACCTAAAGAAACTGTCTTACAAAGAAAGGATGATTAAAAATGATAAACTTTCACTTACAAAGAGTGGATACAAACATTAAAGCTCAAAGAATCATCTAGCTTTGAATTAATATAACATCATTTTGGCTCTAGAATACTTAATGTTATTACCCACCACTTTAAATCTGGTCTTATATATATTTTAACTTATTCTAGCTGTTGGAGATGAGAATTAACCGTTACTAAGTGAGATATAATGTTAATTTGTAGCTTTAAATGCATGTCAAAGGTTCATAAAACCTGATAGATTAGTCTACAAAGCTGGCAGATTAGTCCACAAAGCTAGCAGGTTAATGCCACAAATCTCAACTAGCCATTAGACATAGCTTATAATGTTGGACAAGGTTAGTAGAGAAATCTAGGGGGTTAGTTGACTATCAAGCTATGATGTTGATTTCAGAAGTTTTGCTCAGCTATGATTTCATGAAAACCTTCAAGATTAGTAGACATAGTTTGCAGGTTAGAAGACAATGATATCACCTTAGTCCATATAAAGCTTCAAATTTACTGTACTTGGAAACCAAGCTTAGTAGACAATTGCAGAGGGTTAGTCAACAAAGCTGGCTTTCCAGAAAAATAGTTGCTCTTAGGTTGGCTAAGTTAGAAGACAAACTCAGGGGATAGTCAACTATCATACCTTAACAGAGAGATAACTATTTCTAAAACTTAATCTTTTCTTTCTAACCTATCACGCTTAATCCACTAACATCTTTCCCAGAAGCAAGAAGAATGAACATAGGAAGTTAGTCCATAAACCTCAATACTTAGTTCACTAACTTAATTTTAACATAAAATCAACTTTGAAAAACACTGAGTTAGCTATTAAAACTCAATCTAAAGCCCATCTAACAATAGTGATAAGAAGATTTAGTAAGTTTCAAAGCTTAACCATGATACATCCTAAGAGAAATAAATAAATATAACATTAGAGCTTAATCTTCTCTTGGATTCACTTTGACATCCGCTCCATCCTTGATATATTCATCTTTACATCCTTCAATTCTTGGAGCAATCTTTGTCTTCATAATTGAGTTGAGCATAATGTTAATAATCAATTTCTTTACTATGCTTACTCTTCCTTTTTTTTTTTGGACAACCTACATCTTTAATATATATATTAAAGATGGACATAATTACTGTCACAAAAAAAAAAACAGAGAGAGAGATAGATATAATTGGTAAGCCTTCGAGATTGCTTAACTATCTTAATTCTTAAATTTGGTCAATAATTTAATTAAATTCTCATACCAACTAAATTTCATTAAATAACAAATAACTAACACAAGAATTAAAGAAAAATATTTTGAAAAATAATTTTAAATGATGTAGTCGTTGAAAATGAATACTCTATTTTATTGAAAAATTAAGAAGAAAAAAGGCCAACCATAAGCAAACATACTAATCAAATAATCTAACACAGGGAAATGTAACACTAGGCATATTGATATTTTAATATCATCAACATCAATTAATCAATATAAAATGTAAAATTTATTATATATATTATTTATACATAGACTTTGTTTGCATGACACCAAAACAAAATATTTGCACCATTATTAGTGTGGCTTTTTATTGTTCTTAGTTCATTACACACGCACATATATATAATGATTCTTGAATTCACTGAACGATGCATTAGATCCATTTAATTTAACTTGAAATCACCATTCAAGTTAATTCCATATAAGTATTGCCCTTTTCTATTTAAAACTAGTATAGTATCCGTACGATGCACATGATACTTTCTTATCTGCATTACAAAAAAAATTATTGTATGTACATATAATGTGAAACACTAAACCATATGTAGGTTTATTTATTAATCCAATTATCATTTTTTATAAAGTTTTCAACAATTATAACTGTATTGGCAACCAAAAAAAACAATAATTTTATGTGAAAAGTAATATAATTGTGTATGATAGAAAATAATTTAATTATCAAGTAAATATATTCAAAATTATATAATGGAAGATAATCAAATACTTAGAAATGCATGGATACAAAAGTAAATATTATCAGTCTATATTATTGAAGATTTCTATGTAAACTACATTTAATTTTTGTTTGTTAGTCTACCATCATAATCTAAAATCAAGATTTTCAAACCATTTCTATTTCTCATATGTGACACAACAATATATAGTTGTCCATGCATGAAGACCAACTTAAACAGGTATAAACCAACATGACTTTTATTTATTGTCATAACGTATCATAATACATCTAATTCTCATTCTTTGTTTTTCTCAATGTTTGTCTCAATGGTTCCACCACCTATGAAAATTATCCAACATAAAAACCAAGGAATAAAAACCCAGATCGGATCGGCGGGTTCAACTGGTCAGACTGAGAACTGATATCAGGTCAGATTCGATCCGATCATAGATTATGACCGGCTATTGTCAGAATTGATGAGAATCAGTAAAAAACCGATCGAATCGGTCACGAATCGATTGAACTGGTTAACTATTTTTTTCATTTTTTTAATGATAAAATAATATTATTTTTAGTACTAAGTAGCATTTTTTGTATAATTTTTTTTTCTATATTACAATATTGTATAAGCATTATTATAATATATAATTATTAATAATAATAAATTCACTTAACAAATAATATGAAAATAGAATATTAATTGATTATCTTGAATTCAAAATATGATTATATATAAATATTAGCTTGTTTGGACTTTAATATTAAGTTGTGAAATTTACGAATAATATTTTTAATTTTTATATAATATATAAAATTATTAAATTTAGTACTACCAGTTTAATTTCGGTTAAATCGTTGAACCTTAAACTAGTGTCTTGACTGGTTCAATATCCGATCCAATTTTTTGAACCTTAGTAAAAACTGCTTTACTCCGTCTAGTTCACATTGTATAAGACATTTTGTATCAATTATACACATTTTAAGAAAATTATTTTTTCACTTGAAATCAATATAAAAAGTACTAACATTTCTCGTTTTATCTATATTAAATACTTCATTCTATTATTATTATAGGATTATAAATGAGAAGTAAGGAAGAATTAAAGACAAAAGTAAAAGAGGCAGAAAAATATCCAATACTTATATTTTCAATCAGAAACTTGTCATATAAAATGTCTTATAATATGGATTAAAGTGAATAATTCTCTAGCATAGGCTTCTAAAGTTGTTGCCAATAATCTCATATTTCTTGTCAATCTCCACATTTCACAATTTATCCATATATAAGATGAATTAAGGGTTGTAAACAAGAAGTACTTGTCTAAAATTTCCTTGGAACACAATGATCTTTCCTCCAAATGGCATGATAGCACAATTTGTATTTTGTTGCTTTACAATATCCCTCATGGTCCAATCAAGAGTCTCAAAATAATGTTTGTGTTATTAATGCCTCATCATATATGATCAATAACGTTTTATGAACCAATAGCTCAAGTAAAGGACTACCTACCTAACATTGCATACAAATCTTTGTGAATTGGATTAAATAATGCATTGAATGAGATCAATTGTAAAATTTAATAATTCAATGTGATTATTCATTTTGATTCAAATTTAAATTCAAAATTAAAAGAAATTAAGTTTGAATAATATTTAATGTGAAAATTTGGATGGTGAATTATTATATTTGATTTTCCATATTATAATCCATATATATATTAATATTTCTGAAGGAAAAAATACGGTTTATAAGCATTATTATGAATAGTATTCTCCCTCACTTTCCTCACTTTCTTTAATATTTTGTTTCTTAAATTATTTTAACATTTTTTATTTTAAACTTTTGATTCCCCCACCCTCCCCCACCATTTTTTAACATTCTTGCTTTCCAAAAAAAAATTAGTTTAATATTTTTTACTTTTAATTTTTAATTTTTTTTATTTAAATTTGCCATATTTCATTTAATATTATAAAATATTTCTCCATATTTTTCTCTTTTTTCTATTTTATTTTTATTTTCTATTCTCTCCCTTTCCTCTAATCACCTTATTATATATATATATATATTTTAAAATTTTTCCCATATTTTTATTCTCTCTCTACTTATACTCTTATTATTAATTTAACTTATCTCCCTTATTTGATTATATGAAATTATATCAAATGTGTAGCATAAAAAATACGTTACACATTCAGTTTATGACTATTTTTTTTATCATTTCCTCCCAAATAATATAAATGTCTTTTTCATATTTAAATTTTAAATCTTTTAACTTTATTATTTTTTACTCAAATTTCATAAATTTTGTATCATTGTCTTTTTATGAACTTAATATTATATATATCTTATTGAATCAATTTTTTTTATTTTATTTGTACTGTGCATTGCATGGAATAAGACAATCTAGTTTATTATAATTTTTTATTATGAAATTATGATAACTTTTAATTAGTAATTGATAATTATTATATATCATATATATTCATTTAAAGTCCTTTCGGGGACATCCAATATATATTCATTTAAAAGAAATTTCAACGTATTAATTTAAAAAAAAAACCTTCAATTTGAAATTATTTCAATCACAAAATTAAAAAATTTATCTAAAAAATTTCTAAGATATATATTTTTTAATTGATAATTTAAGATTGCTGACCAAATTATCATTGTTAATAATAATTTCATGAATCTCCTAACAAATTTACTGACTAACCACTATAAAACACATTCATGGCATCAAATATTTAAAATAAAGAAAGTAAAATTAAAGCTTTTAATTAATACAATTAACTTATTCTTTGCACTGTTGCTTTTAAACAATTCCAAAATTTACCTACTAATAAATATTGCTTTGGTACTTTACTTTTTGTATTTTTATTCTTTAAATCATATTAATTTAATTTTAACAGTCTAGATTTTATTTTATTTTGTTACTATTTTTATTTCAGAATAAATAGAATATAAAACATAGTAGTTAGCTAACTATAAATT
Organism: Adenanthera pavonina; assembly: GCA_026686845.1. Taxonomy (NCBI): domain Eukaryota; kingdom Viridiplantae; phylum Streptophyta; class Magnoliopsida; order Fabales; family Fabaceae; genus Adenanthera; species Adenanthera pavonina. The sequence continues at coordinate 18,383,192 of JAIVEN010000005.1, read as the reverse complement.
TTTTTAAAAAAATAATAATTTAAATTAAGAAATAAGATATACAATATAAATAATTCAAATGCGATTTTTTTGCTTTTTATCTTATTCAAATGAGATTTAAATAGCTTAAATTTCATTTCAAGATAAGTACGATCAATTTGATTATTGATTCTATCAATTCAATTAAAAAAATACACAATAAAAATTAGTTAAAAGCTATCCTTTAGAAAATTTAAAAATATATATGATAAATATTTTAGTTAGTCATTGAATTTATGTAAGTTCATACATAATATATACAAATAAGTATATTTAGAAAATTTAGAAATTAATAGGCTTTTTAGATGCTTTGAGGGAGCCCCTTAAGTACTACTTATATATTTATATATATATAATATTCATTTGATCTTAGTGTACATGATAAATTTTAAAATTTAATAAATAATTAATGATATCAATTATATCAAGATTGTTTTAATGAAATCTTGCTTGGTTCAAAAGGGGATTAAAAAGGATTAAGTAATAAATACTCTCTTCTTTTCAAAAGATCCCAATTTTAGGGGGGGAGAATTTATAAGGAGGTAGGGGAGGAGATTGGAGGAATTTAAGCAAGGGAAGGGGATTCCCCTCCTATCCTCTTAAAAAACCCCAAATAATCTCAAACCAAACACATTTTGAGATATAGAGATAATTGATATGAGTTTTATCTCTCCCAATAAAACATTTTTAATTATGATTGTTATGATGGTGAACATACTATATACCACTGTTGGCTCTTTTATTTTGACTGATCTACACCGATTGTTTTTCTTTGTTAAGGACAAACCTAAGATAAAAAGGGGAGGGGGGACTTTTGAAAAAAATAATTTTTTTGACTTTATATAAATTTGTAGGAAAAATGTATTAAAATATATTGATCTAAAATATCTAAGAAATTATGTTTTCTCCTATAAATGTTTGATACACTTGACTAAATAATTTTAGAGAGGCCAAGCAAATGTAATTTTTATATAATAATGAAAATATGGTAAAAAAATACATATAGTATCAAATGAAAGTTGATAACTTTTTTTGTGGGTGAGCAACCGTGGCTCCCCCTATCCCCTTTTCCCTACTCTTTGGTTTTTCTCATAGGAAATGTCTCTTACAGCCTCATATTCTCTTCTTAGAAAAGATGCTATATTTTAATTAGGCAATTTAGTGGTTGAAAATATTTCATTAGAAATGAAAATATTATTTTGAAAAATTTTTGTGAATTATTTTTTAACATTAGCTTACTTAATATAATTTTGAAACAATAAACTTTATTAGTAAAAAGGGATAATGACACTTAGTGACTAAAACTTTGAATTAATGTCACTTAGGACCCAAAGATTCTAAAATAACAAAAAAAGATCCATACTCCTAAACTTAATAAATTTTGATTATTAAATTATGGTTAAAGAAAAGTGTTAAACTTGGGTGCAAAGTGTCAAATATTTTTAAGTTAAGTGTCAAATAACATGAGTTGACTATCGTAATTGGTGGATGAAATTTCATTTATTGGTGTAAAATGGGAAAGATTAGTGTCAAATCGTAAAATGATATTGCCAAATAGCTGATGAGAAGTGTTAACAATTGGAAGTAAGGCTTCCAATTTTAAAAGTGTAGATTGTCAAATATTTGACACTCACCCTTAACAATTTGATATTGAAGTTTCAGGATTTGATACTGATTTGCAGTCATTTTACACTGAATAATTTACACTTACTAAAATTAGAAATTTCACTCCCAATTTTTGACACTTTTATTAGCCATTTGACATTGTCATTTTAAGATTTAACACTAATATTCTCCCATTTTACATTAAGTAATAAAATTTTACTCACCAATTATAATTGTTCACTCTTGTAATTTGACATTTAACTTCAAGAATTTGACACTCTTTTTTAAAACATTTAATGCTATTATTCTAAAAAGGGCATTTAGTTAATTTATAATTAAATATTGTTAAATTTAGGACTATTGATATGTTTATGTAATTTAAAAATTTTTAAGTTCATAAGTGACATTAAATGAAAGTTGTAGTCTCTAAATGTGATTTTCCTTATTAAATTTTGCCTTAGTTATTACTTTTTCTTTTATTCTTCTCTCGGGAATTTCAAAAAAGGTAGTGATTTTGTAGATGATAAACATTTTAAAGATGATATTGACTATTCAAAAGTTTAAAATTATCATGCAACTACTACCTATTGGGATGGGAATCCGTGATTATTTCTTTTATTCCCCTAAGAATTAGAATTCTCTCCTTGGTAGTTTCTTTTATCAAAATACAAGTTAAATAAATAGATTTGACTCAAAAAATAATATAAAACCAATGTTCAAAAAACCAAATCAGACTGACCGGTTTCTGGTGCTAAGTCAGCACCAGTTATAGATTTCGACCGCCCCTTTCTAGAACTAGTGAAAATCAGAGGAAAATCGGTCAAACCGGTGCTGAACCAGTTTATTTTTTAATTTAAAAAATTTAAAAATTTAAAATTTTTTTTATTTTAAAAAAATAAAATAATATTATTTTTAGTACTAAATAGTATTATTTTTTATATAAATTTTTTTATTTCTATATTATAATATTGTATAAGTATTATTATGATATATAATTATTAATAATGATAAATTTACATAACAAATAATATGAAAAAAATATTAATTGACTATTTTGAATTTAAAATATGTTTACAAATGAATATTAACTTATTTAAATTTCAATATTAGATTGTGAAACTTATTAATAATACTTTTTTATTTTCTATACAATGTATCAAATTAAAAAATTATTAAATTTATTACCATCGGTTTAATTCCAGTTGAATCACCGTTGAACCATTGAACCTTGAACTAGTGACCAGTTCAATGGCCAATTCGATTTTTTGAACCTTGTGTTAAACAACATTATATACAAATTTTTTCCCCTCACCAAAAGCCCTTAATTACATGACTTCAGAAAAATCCAAATTTCAATTTGAATCCACAATTAGTTATATGATTTGCAGAATGTGGCTCTCTCTACATCAAAATTACATAAATTTAAGTGGATTTCTTATTAAATTAATAATACAAACTCAAGTCTGAAGCTTTTTCAAAATGTATTTATAACAATTAAACTATGGAACAAACAAAAATTTCAGCCAATAATATAGCTATCCTAATTGCATCAACTCTAAATATCAAAAAAATACATCCAAATGTGGTTAATATTTCCTTTCAACATTCAACATTTGCAAGTGCAAATCATATATATTATTTCTTTCGTCCTATATTATAAGATAAAAAGTAGAATTTTTTTCTCATATCATGAGATGACATAGTTTTATTTGTCAATTTTTTCCCTCATTAATATAATATTTAGTATTGTAAATTATGTTAATTAATAATATTTAATAGGGATAAAATATAAATTTTTGAGATTTTTTAGGAATTTAAGAATGTTATATATTTTTTTAATATACATAAAATTTCACTTATTATCATGGTAGATGGAGTACAGTATAATTACAATTGGCAGCATAATTTGCAAGACCAAACCGTGATTATAATAGTATAATATTACTGTCCCATGTGTATTAAAATCCATCCAAATGTCGTTAAATTTACATGCCCATTCTCTTCGTCCCAAAACTTACCTTACCTCAAACGCGGCCGACATTCAATTTCAAACTACCAAAAAAAAAAACAAACAATAAAATTGGGGGAGGATTCTGTGACCATACGCTTCACATATACCAGCGGGCGTTGCATTATTTTATTCGCGAAACTTTTAAATTTTGCCGTGCTTGCTCCATTTAAAAGTTGGAATTGGGATTTCAAAGGTTCAAAATTGCCATCTGACCGTTGGGATGGTGACAGATTATTGGCTTTAACATTACCATGTGACCGTTGGGATGCATTTGTGATTGTTTCTTTCGTTCTTCTGAGGTTGTCTGAGAATGTCTCCCGCACTCACAGCCTCTTCTCTGCAATCATCCGTCTGATTCCTTCAGGTTTGCTTTCCGCTCTGTGATCTCTTTTTCTTTGGATTCTTCTCGTAATATTTGTCTTGTAAAGAGTGATATGTTGCTCATGATGCTTCGTTTGTTTTTCCGAGATCTGATGTGAGACTGGTTTCTTTTTGTAGTATTTGAAAAACGATGGCATCTCTCCATCTTTTGAATAATGTTCTTCTAATTTGATTGAAAGAATTGATTTCGGTTCTGTAATTAGTTTTTTTTAATGCTAATTTTCTGTTACCCTGTTATTTTCTCGTCAGTACCGCCTGGATTTTAATTTCAATGTAGTTTGCCCAAAGCATTCTCAATTCGGAAATATTTCAAGAGTGATGAATTCAGAACTTCGCCTGGCACTTTACGAGCAGGATTTCTTATCAAGATTGTGTTAAATTCTGTTCATCTAATTACATCAATCGTTTCATTAATGTCCTCTTTTTTCTCTGTTTTTTTCCGAAGGAAAAATGGAAGGAGTGAGATCAAGATGGTCTGGGAAGGCTATCGCTGTTATAATAATCACTTCGATCTTTTCCGATGAGTCTGTGCGGCCAACCACTCCTTCGGTGGGCCTACCGGATGTGACCTTCATTCGAATCTCCGACTGTGGTCCGCTGCCACCGCTTTTCTTGTTGGTGACTATCTAGGTGCATTTTCTGTTGCTCTTTAGTCATCTTAATAATTGAAGTACTGATCTGCTTTGATCGCAAAAGTGTTTTCAATGACAAATTAAGATCCACCCTCGTCTTTGAATTTCTGAATTAGTTAAGTCTAGAAGTAGGAGTAAATTAACAAGTTAATCAGACTGAACAACGTAATCAGAAGAACTGAAATTAGTAGAATAATATATACATGGCTTCTGTATCATGAATAGTTGCTTTTCTTTTTCTTTTTCTTTTTCATTCCTGTTTCTTGTCAGCCAAAGAATGTGGAGTAATCATGAACAGAGTGCCTGAAACGGTTTTATTTCTAAAGGTTTTGTGAATGAATGATGATGAAGTGCGATTCACAAAAAAAATGGACCCAATACTTGAGATAAATGTATGAGTTTAACCAGAAGAAGTGATAACCAAGATGAAATTTAATCAGAATTCTGAATCTCCATTTGCGTTTCATTCTTTTGTGTACTCAATTGCAGCAGAGTCTGGAAATATTGGTGTTATATTGGATTTTTAGTAAAGTTTTTTGTCCACGTGTGAATGGAAGATTGGAGCCGTGAAGAACCAATAATGATTGCTTTTTTCCCCTCTCAATCAATAATCTTTCTATTTGGTTTTTGGCTGTGACATATAGTTGTTGAATTGGGGACTTGTTTTGTTATTGCAGCTGGTCCAACTACAGAGGTGTTCTCCAAAGTTGTGTAGATATATGTATATATATATAGCACAGCGTTTAATCAGCAATTTGGTGAGAGTATGTTTTCTTCTGTCCAAACATTTGAGATGGAAATCCAGCGAGGGGTAAGAGAGATTAATATACCTGTTTGTTATATGTCCAATCATTCTTTTGTGTACTCAATTGCAGCAGAGTCTGGAAATATTGGTGTTATATTGGATTTTTAGTAAAGTTTTTTGTCCACGTGTGAATGGAAGATTGGAGCCGTGAAGAACCAATAATGATTGCTTTTTTCCCCTCTCAATCAATAATCTTTCTATTTGGTTTTTGGCTGTGACATATAGTTGTTGAATTGGGGACTTGTTTTGTTATTGCAGCTGGTCCAACTACAGAGGTGTTCTCCAAAGTTGTGTAGATATATGTATATATATATAGCACAGCGTTTAATCAGCAATTTGGTGAGAGTATGTTTTCTTCTGTCCAAACATTTGAGATGGAAATCCAGCGAGGGGTAAGAGAGATTAATATACCTGTTTGTTATTTGGTCTGGCAGTTGTCCTCCTTATCAACCCAATTCTGTATGTATATGTTCCTAAATACAAGCTTCTTTTGGATAAAGTAAACCAGTTTCAATGTTTTCATTTGCTATGATTTCTTTTTTGGTTTGTCCATTACTCCATTTGATAAAATGGTTGATGGAGCAGATGTAAGATCTTTTTCTATTGTGCTTTTATTTTTGAAGGAACTCACCACACACAGATGTATGGTTAATCAATTTGCTTAAAAATTCTGCAAATGACATGAGATGTATCTCATTATGCCAAAACATGCATTACAATATTCATAATGCTTTGTTGATGATAGAAGTCAATTAATAGATTTCAAGAAATGATGTGGCCACAAAATAGGAGATAGATAATGAAAAAAATAAAAAAGAAACACCTTTAATAAAGCAGAAAGGAGTTTTCTTTCTTTCTCCATTCCTTTTCGTTTCACTTGTTTCTTAGGACAATATCCTGGGCTCCTTCCTTATTTTTTTATCCTATCCTCCTTCCTTATTTGTTTTTATAAAAATGATGGTTTTCATTTTTGGTGTCTTTCTTTTGTGTGAAGTTACAAGTTGAGGCAATCTTAGTTTGGAGGCATTTTGGCATGATGAGGAATTGACCTTGTGTTTAGAATTTGAGTTATGTGGCAATGATTTTGACTTTAATGAATTAATTGTGATAGTTATTAGCTTGTGAGGATTTGGGCCTATATTGCTACTTTCTTGTGTGTATTCACCTATCTTTACCTTCACTCTAGAACTTGTCTTGATTCTTTGTTGAGACCACAATTACATTTGCATGCACAAAAATGATTGAGGCATTCTTTTGTTTATTAGCTACTTAGCCATATAGCCAACCTTGACGTATTTTATCCATTGTTTAGCCTCTTGAGCCTTTTGTCCTTTTATTTTCCATATTGAACCTTTTGTGAGCCAAGGCCAAGAAATAAATTCTCGCCTTTTTCACCTCAGGAATTGGAGAGCATCTTACTTGCATAGGCATTTGTTTTTGGTGCATTACCTTTGGGCAAGAAAAAATGGAAAAAGAAAAAATGTTAAAAAATTGAATAAAAGGGGTTGAGATGGAGCGTAAAACGCACTCAACCACAATAAAAGAAAAGAGCAAGAAAAAGAAAGAAAAAATAGAAAAGAGTAAGAAAAAGAAAGAAAAAATAGAAAAGAGCAAGAAAAAGAAGAAAAAAGCAGGAAAAAGAAAGAAAAAAGAAAAGATGTTAAAAAAAAAAACAGAGAGAGAGGGAGAGTTGGAAAGGAAATAAAAGCCCAAGTGTATGCATTTTTGTTTTGTCATGTATGCTTGTTTAATGTTTTTCCAATTTTTGAGGTGCTTCCTTTTGTTCTTCCATTGCATTTTCCTTATTGTTTGTTTGTCCCTTGTTCATTACCACCTAGAATAAAGTCCTTTTGATTTGTGCATTGCATTTGACGCAAGTGGTGGAGACTTAGAAGATAGACAAGCTTATGGTAGTGGGGTTTGATAGGTGAAATTTGAGTGATACATTACCCTTAGACACTTGAGAGTTGAGAGTTAAACACTAATCCTATGTGAGGGACTATTCACATTATTTCATTCTTGTCAAAGGATTTGCCATACTACTTGTTTGCTTGATGCAAGGGAGATTACCTTGGATTGTTGGGATGTTTAAGAACTCGTATTGTCCTTATATTCTGTGGCATCCACAATTCTCATTGTTGTCTTGAGTCTTGAGTTTTGAGCTTTATGTCTTGAGACTTGAGTTTTTGCCCAGGATTGCATGGTGCCTATGAGTCCAAGTCGTTCTTGTCATTCAGCTCTTTCTTTTATATTTTCTTGTTGCTTTCCTCTGGCTGCTTTCTTCTGGTCTTTGTAGGTTAATTATACTTTCTTTATGGTTTTGTTCCTCTAGTGCCTTCTCTCTACAAAGGGTTGGTTGTTCTTTCAAAAGAAATAATCTTCAAGCAAATGTCTAAATAATTAGATTGTCACCAAACACTATACTATAATTGGTTAATGGTAATTGTGTAAATTTGATTATATCAAGCGTGATGCAATCCCAAATAGGCTTAGTTTATTTCAAACAGTTTAGGAATTAAGATTAGTTCCCTAATCTTAATACAATTAGGAATGCCAAGGAAAATTTGTTATTGAAATTTAGTTTTTCCATTTGTTCTCACATTCCCTTCATTGCACTCTCCTATTTTGCTTTTCATAATTTCCTTCCAGGTCAGCATTAGCACTAATTCTTTTTTCTGTGTATATAAATCTAATAATCATGTAACTCTAATACATTATTTTGCCAAGAAAATGATAACACTGAGTTCTATCTTCCTTTTTCCTGTCAAGGATATATGCAGATCAATGTTTATTTGATCCCCAATGACGAATCAGGGAACTAACATTAAGGGGTGTTAAAGGTAAACTTCCTGCATTTAACAGTTGTTTTGTAATCTCTAACCATGTGGCCACATGATCCTCTCCTTAATATACAAAATCTAAATGAAAGCAATGCAACGGCTTTGGTTGTTTTAGAATTTGATCCAATAGGAACACAAACTGTGTAAAAGTATCTACATAATAGTAAGAGTTTTTATGACCTTTTAACTCATCTAATTACTTGATAAAGTCAATATTGCTTTTACTATTATCTCTTGCAATATTAATCTCAAATTAAAAATGACATTATTAATTAGTACTATATTATCAAATAATCTCTTAATATTTTATGTATTTTAGTTTGGAGACAATGACTTTTGGGGACAAAAGAATTGGAATTAAGACTAGTGTCCTGGAGGAGAAAGGTAAAGCTTGTAACATGCTTTGTTGCTATGTTGCTGAGCTGAAGGAAGGATTATTTCCTTGGATTGATCAGGTTAGATTTTGTGGGCCCCTTCTTACATTAAGGTTTGCTGAAGGCTTATTGAACTTTTTTTTTTAGTGATGATCTATGTGCATGTAGGTTTCAGGAACTTTAGTTCCACTTCTAAAATTTTACTTCCATAAGGAGGTTAGAAAAGAATCTGTTTCAGGTATTTAACTATTTGTACGGAATTTGTTACCATGAGATATTTTTTCTTGTGCAATGAAAGCTCTTTTTCGAATTTGAATAATTTTCTTATGTGTCTTGATATTTGACATTTTTATTTTGGCCATATTAGGTATTGTACCATTTGGTTTTGGTGTTCTTTAACGGCTAAAGCTATAAATTTACGTATGATTTTTCTCCTATGTTTTTAAAAAGCAGCCACTTTCAGGGATGTTTTCTAATTATGCTAAATATGGACAACCTAAAAAGATCCTCCAACTCCTTTTTAGTTGTAATTATTATGTTCTCTGAGTTGGATATTATCTTTTTAACATTTTATCTACTTTTGTAATTTTAGATACTAATCTACGTAATAACATTTTAGCTATGTTGCAAAACAAAATGCAGTTTACAAAAATAGCTGTTATAATAACATTTTCACCTAGCAATATTTTGAATGTACCACTTATGTCTATTGTACGAGTGGTAAAATTATTGTTCTTTGACATTTATGTAATAATAATTTATCTTTTTCTTGCATTCATCCTCCCCTCCCCTTCTCTCTCATTAGTATAAATCCATTTGGGATATGTTCTGATATGACTTTTCCTTAGATTTCTAGGATGCTTTTGAATGAAAGCCAGGTCAAATCCATTGTGGATGAGATAAAATAGGTGACTAGTGCAAGTTCAGGTTGAAAAGCTGAGAGAGCATAGAGGGCTATGACAGAAGATTTTTATGTTGAGCAATTAAAGAAGAAAATGCACAAGAGTAAGAACTTTTTGACCAAGTTATTCTTTTGATGTCATTTATACTTTTCCTTATTGCATGTTTCCTGGCCATCCTTTTAATGTAATTTGTATATTGTCCCAGGTAGGTGAGATATTGGGAACTTTGATCAAAACCTTCAAAGCCTTCCTTCTTGCATTTCTTTGATGATCATATTTGACACCTATGTGGGTATGTTTTTCCTGGAAGTTACCAACCTCATTTAATGCATTTCCATTATTATTTAATCATTTGGCTCTTTGTCCTTAATGCTGGGATGATGCAAAAACTCCTAGTCTGTGGAGTATAACCGGTGTGTGGACTGGATTGCTAAAAGCATGCATGAGGAGAGTGAGCATTGTAAGGTGTCCATTACTTTTTGAAGTGGATAGGAATGGCCTACAAATCTGAATGTTTTGTAATGTGTAATAGTGATAACCTTTTCTTAGTTCAAAAAAAAAAAAATCCTAGTCTGTTGAAGACTGACTGTAATGGATGTGCATGCCTATTTTGAACATGTTTAGATGTCATTGAGTCCATTTAGAGTTTCAATCCTAGGATATGAGGGAAATATTATTTTGTTATAATTTCTTCATCTGCTTTGAAAGTAATGATGAGGGTGCTGCGTAAGCAAGTAAATTGACCGTTGCAGGTGCAATAATCTTCATGCAAACTGATTGTTCTTCCTTGTTCTCACTTCTCTTTCTCTTCATTGAAGGTGAGTTGCTATTGCATCCATAATTTGTCCTTTATCCTGTTTTAGGTGGGAAATTACAGAGGAGATCCTTAGATAATCAATATTTGACTAAAAGGGTCTTGATACTGCCCATCTCAACACATTGATGGAAGTTATGATAACTCATTTCAGTCTTGCTTTGTTATGGTAAACTAAGTAATGCAATATATATTCTTGTTGCCACTTCGGACTTCAACCTGACTCAAGTTTTTGTTGACCAGATTTAGGTCCATTTCAACCATTTACTTCAAGAGTTTATCTGAAATTATCAGTGAGCAACTCAAATATTTGGTGTTTAGTCTTGTGTCCCATTTTTTTCATATTGAACCTTTTGTGGGTCAAGACCATGTAATAAATTTCCACCTTTTTCATCTCAAGAATTGGAGAGCACTTTATTTGCATAAGCATTTTTTTTTTTGGTGCATTATCTTGGGCAAGAAGAAATGAAAAGATGGGAAACGAAAAGAAAGGAGCAATAAAAAATAGAATAGATGTTTAAAATGTGAAAGAAAAGAAAAGAAGTTGGAAAGGAAATAAAAGTCCAAGTGTATGCATTTTTTTTGGGGCTTTTCCAATTTTTGAGGTGCTTCTATTTGTTCTTACATTGCATTTTCCTTATTGTTTGTTTTGTCCCTTGTTCATTACAACCTAGAAGACAAGCTTTTTGTCATGTATGGTTGTTTGTTTAGTCCTTTTCATTTATGCATTGCATTTGACATAAGTGCTGGAGATTTAGAATGCAAGCTTATGGTAATGGGGTTTGATAGGTAGAATTTGAGTGACACATTACCCTTAAACACTTGAGAGTTGAGAGTTAAGCACCAATCCTTTGTGAGGGACTATTCACATTATTTCATTCTTGTCAAACCATTGTACTTCTTTGCTTGATTGTTGGGATGTTTACAAACTATTATTGTATTGTAATTAATTAGAGTTTTCAATATTATCTCTTACAATGTTGTAATTAATTTTTTTTTATTGAGGGATTGGAACTGACAATTGATAGGAATTCAAGTCAAATCTTAAGTTACTCAATTTAGGAGTGTTGAGTCATTGATTGAGCAATTTAAAAAAGTCTAAAATACTTTCGAAAATGTTTATTTTGAAATAGAATTTCTCATCTGTTTATTTTATCAATCTCAGTTTATGCATTGTGCATTTTTAATTCTCTCTAATATCAACTTCTTAAACTCAATTCTTCATTGTAGTTTTATAGTTTTAGGGCCGTGCCAAATTTGTAAGGTCATTTTCCATATATAAGTTTTTGTTAAGCATAATAAGTATTTTAGGTAAATTGTATGCATGGATTAATTTTCCATTTTTCCTTGACACGAAGATACTATTAAAGATATGTTTGTAGATTTTGATATGAGATGGTGATTTTACTCTAAGTTATAACTTTTTTTTTAGACTTGTTTGCGCAGGGACTCGGACAATTTGCGAATGATTCGGACAATTTGCGAATGATGCTTCGGGTACCTATCTTTTTACTTTCTTTACTTGATTCTTGGTATTTTCTTTCCTTCACTATCTAAATTATGAAATATAATAAAACACAATTGGTTGGGGAATTGAAATTTTGGATGATATATGGAGGCTTAGCTCATCATACATATGTTACTTTTGGTGACTCTTTAAATAGTGGCCAAAAAAATTTTGTAATTTGTAATACTTTTAAATTATCCAGATTTTGAATTAAAAATAAAAAAAATTATTTTTAGAGAGGAAATTGTCATGAGCAATAATCTTCATTAATATATTATTAATAAATGAAATTAAATTATAATTGTCAATTGTATAATCTGTAATTATTCATGTTGTCAAGTGTTAATTATTAATTATTAATTTAAAAATTAATATTAGGGCTTGCCCAATTTTTTTAAATAACTTAAAAATATAATAAATTTTAAATATTAATAATTTTTAAGATTCCAATTTTATGCTATCTTATTATAACATATATCTTATACAATACATGCCACACCAAACCTTATAAGGTATAGGTATAAAATCTTGATTCTTGATATTTCACATGAGGCCTTAGGCTTTAACAGATAAAATATGAATATAACCCTAAAATGAAAATCCCTTCTCAACTTAAAAAATATTTTACTATCCTATTATCATATCTTTATTTTATTTATTTTCAATTTCCATATCTTTAGAAATTATTAGAATTTATATTATTTTTATTTATTTTTTATTTTATGATATGATTTTTTTCTTGAAATTTAAGTTAACTTCACTTTTAGGTTTTTTTTTTCCCTATGGAATGAATATTGATGTTTTCTAGTGATATCTGAATTTTTCTTTCTTTTTCCTTCCTCTCTACCATCTCCTTAATCCTCTTATACTCTCATTGGAAAGTCAGAAAATTTCACAAGAAGCCTAATGATGTTGGAGCCAAAACCCTCACTTCCCCATCATCCATTCACACCCATTTACACCCATCCACAGAGCCCATTGAGTGTTTGTTTAATCGCCTTGAGCATTCATTTGGATTAGGGAGATGATAGGCAGAAAGAAAAGAGAAATAAAAATGGAAAAACCTAATTAAATATAAAAGATAACCTAAATATATCCTAAAAATATAGTAATTTTTAACTATTAATAATTTAAGAGTCCATTTTATGCTATAACATCACCAAACCTAGTATTCTTTTAAGTTATCTTTGATGCTCAATTTATGAGTCCAATTTTATGCTCAGTTATCTTTTACATTTCCTATTTTTGTTTAAGTTAACTTTATTTTCACTCCAAGTTTAGATTTCTTTTCATCATAGCTCTATCTATATAGATATATATATATATATATCTATATAGATTGTTTTATTTTAAATAAAATCTTTCTTTTCAAGTTTAAATTCTGCATTCATATCCTTGCCTTGTTCAGATGAACTGAATTGGCTGGTTCTACCGCCTCAAGTTCCTCTTGAACCATCCCCTTAGCATATTTACTTTATGATTTACATAATTTGATATGTGTTAAGTAGTCCGTCTACTCCTCTTCTTCACTTTCTCTATTCTCCCCCTCTTCCTTTTTAAGTCCTTCGGGGCCACTCCCCTCTATCTGGTATCAGAGCCAGAAGGTGAAGTAGAGATGTATTAATTAGATCTGGATCTACCTCTATGTCCTTCAGAATTCTTGTTAGAATTCTAGAGATGAATTTGAGGAACTAAGCTCGATAGCAATGGGACTTTGTCCTAAATGGATATGATTCTAGTGTATCATACATGAGTCCTTCTAGGGATGGTAAGGCTGTAAGTCCCAGGAGAGGCAAGCGATTGGTCCCTACAGTAGTGTATGATATATGAGATATTATGTTCAAATCTGGCTAGAGTAAGTTCTAAAATAATTCTGCTAGAATTTTAATAAATTATTCTGAACCTTAGAGTTAGATAAAGTTTTAATTCTTATACCACTATGGATCCAGATGGTAATGATGCTTAGATATGGGAGAATTCTTATACCGCTACTTTAATTTCTGCTTATCTACTGCTTTCATTTTCCTTACTTTCTTCATTACCTTCGTTATTATGTCTTTGTTACGCTCCTTTTCTTTCTCTTCCAGAAGATCTTCTTCTTCTGCCTCTTCTTCAAACCCTCCTTCAAATGAGGAATTAAAATCACCAAACAAAAAGATTTTCTCACAGGAAATCTCTTTTTCAAACTTAAACCAAAACATTGATAATTGGACTTTACCAACTATCACACCAAACTGTCTTTATGAAATTTCAGAAAAAGATAAGAAATGGTTCTCAAAATCTGATTATATAATCAGGACAGTTGAGGAATCAGTTCCTATCAAACCAGAAAATGAAAATTTTTTCCTTCTTTCGAAAAAATCAATTGAAAAACATAAAAAAGAGTTTAATTACCTACACATAGGATGCGTCCAGGTGGCAATTAAACCATTAATAAGGAAAGGGTTAAACGTATCATGTTTAGTATGTCTACAAGATACTAGACATTATACGTATGCCGATTCACTTCTAGCAGCTGCTGAAATGGGCTTAAACAATGGGCCTGTTTACTTCAACTGCTATCCGGATCGAACCCTAGATTTAACCGATGAACATGTCCTAGATGCCCTAAAACTTAGGATACAGCTTCATGGTTTAAATATGAAACCAGGGTCTATACCCGCTACACTAATCTATAGGATTAGCTACAAAGTTTTAAACTCAAACGCCACAAATGCCCAAATACTCCCTGATACTGGTCAAACAACAATTTTCTTAACCGACTATAATAATGTCAATGTTTCAATCCCAAAAACCATTATGTGGGAAGAAGTCAAACTACCTGATGAATGGATCATGGAAAGGGCTTCTCAGCCAATTCCTAAAATGATGCCACAAATCAGTAGAATTGCTCAAACCCAAGATGGGACTGTTAGATTGTCTTTTGACAGGCCAAGAAAATCTATGTCTCAAACATATAAACCATCTATATATGAAGATTGTAGGTCTACAGTAAGTGAATCAGCAAGATTCTCTTGTTCTTCACTACCACAACCTCCTTCTGTCATATATATGGCAGCCCCAAACAATCCTGAACCTAAAGTTCAAAATACTTCCGTTTCAGGAATAAACAATTCTACAAACGTCCCTCACGTAAATTATGAAACACAAGACGATTTAAGGTCAATTGAGTCTCCTGATTATTCGGCATTAGGAGAACCAAGGGATATAAATGTCTTACAAAAGAATTTCAAAATTGATAAACCTTCTTTACAAAAGGAGTTTTACTCTTCAGAAAATACTTTGAAAAAGGAATGGTTTTTTGAACGCTTTCAAGGAATCAAGAGAAAACAAATTCAAGAACAGTTTTATTCATTTCTTGAAATTGTAAGAGAAAATATTCCATTCTTTGACTGGTTTGAGGCTTTCGCCAAAAATGAAAATTTGGATTATCCATATTTTTCTGAAATAGATGTTATAAAACAAGAATGGAAAACTTTTGATCAAACTGTTTCTTCTGAATTTCCACCAGGAACAGTCCAAATTCCTGGAAAGGTTGATAACCTTAACCAACCCATTTGGGCCTCTCCGTACAAATACAAACACACTTCTGAAGAAGTAAAACCTTCTGATATAAAGAATATTGTTGAACAAAACAATTATACTAACCTTTATTTACAAAGGATAGGTGATTGTTTAATTCAGCAAGACTTTCAGAATAAAACAGAGATAGGAACTTCTTCTTTAGAAACTCCTTCAATTCAAATACCCTTATTCAAACCCTTTGAATACACACCTCAACAGAAAATTGATTTACAAACAAAATCAAAAAACAAAAATATTGAACAAATAAAAAATAAAATGTCTCAAATCAAACTTCATCAAACTGTTATCCCAGAAACTCCTCCTGCGCCATCCAAAACCTCTAAGGCCATACAAGTCCTTAAAGAAGATTCAGTAGTTGAGACAGAAGAAGAGTTTAGTCAAGACTCTTCTCTTCAAATAAACCAACAAAATTGGAGAAAACCATCCAAACTATACTACAGTAGGGCAACACCCCCAGATGTCCTCTTAGAAGAAAAACCCCATCAAAATTTCAAAGCTTTCAACTCTGACAACCTCTATGAATGGAACATAGATGGATTGAGTGAACCAGCTATCCTTCAAACTCTCCAACATATGACTATGGTAAGCAATGCTTATCAAACCCAAAACGATTATACAGATGAACAAATAACTGATCTTTTAGTCTCCGGGTTTACTGGACAATTAAAAGGTTGGTGGGATTTTTGTCTTTCTTCTGAAGATAAGGATACCATTTACTCTTCCATCAAAACACAAGTAGATGGAACGCCCATTTTGCACAATGATCAGGTGATTCCCGATTCTACAAATCACCTTATTTTTACAATTATTAAACATTTTATTGGTGATCCTTCTTTATGGCAAGATAGGTCAGCAGAACTTTTATCAAACCTTAAGTGCAGAACATTATCTGATTTTAGATGGTATAAGGATACTTTCTTAAGTCGAGTTCTTACTAGGGATGATTCTAATCAGCCATTTTGGAAAGAAAAGTTTTTAGCTGGATTACCAACTTCACTTGGTAATAATGTTAGAGACAAATTAAGAAACCCAAATGATGGCAAAATCCCTTATGAGAATTTGACATATGGACAGTTAGTATCATATGTACAAAAAACTGCGCTAAAGATTTGTCAAGATAACAAACTGCAAAATCAGCTTGCCAAAGAGAAAGCTTCCGATAAAAGAGAACTAGGAACCTTTTGTGAGCAATTCGGTTTCCCTCCTTGCAAACAACCTAAACCTCACAAAAAACAAAAAAAACCCTTTTTCAAAAAGGCCCAATACTATTCAAAACCCAAATCCGAGCCTAAATCAAACTTTCAGCCCAAAAGAGAGTTTGAATCCAAACCAAAGAAAAACATTGTTTGTTTTAAATGCGGTAGGCCGGGTCATATCTCAAAATACTGTAGAATCACCCGAAAACTAAGAAACATTGAAATTGAGAAAGATGTTTTAGAAAAAATAAACAATATTCTTCTAGAAGATTCAGCATCGGAATCAGAACAGGAATCTTCTGAAGATCTTAAATCTCTTCAAAATGATGATCTTCAAGAAAATTCATCTTCTGAAATAAATGTTATTAGTAAGGAACATGATCTCCTTATTGATATCATTAGTAAATTACCAGATTCTGAAAAAGGAGAATATCTTTTAAAATTCAAAGAAATACTCTCTAGCCCATCTAACAGTAAACCATTACAACCGAAAAACCCAACTAAATATGACATTACCCAAACTCTAGCTAGGTTTAAACAAGAGCCTAAACAAACTACCATTTCTGACCTTCGGTTCGAAATACAAAATATTAAAACTGAAATTCGCCTTATTAAAGAACAACAACAAGTTCATAGTGAGGCTATATCCCAAATACAGGATATACAGTTAAATCATCAAACCGAAGAAGATAGTGTCCCCAATGAACCAAATCTTCCAGAACCATTTTTAAACTTAGTTACAAAAGTTCTTACACAAAAATTCTACATTAAAGCCAAAATAATTATAAACAATGAATTTATTTTGGAAGAAGATGTTTTATTTGATACAGGAGCTGAGGCTAACTGTTTCAGAGAAGGAATCATTCCAACAAAATATTTTGAAAAAACAACCGAGCGGTTTAGAGGTGTTGAAAGAACCCTTCTCCAGGTATAGTTTAAAGTTCCAGATGTAATCATTGAAAATCAAGGTTTTCAAGTCAAAACTCCGTTTATTATGGTTAAAGGAATGGGATCCAAGATTATCCTGGGAGCACCTTTTGCCCATTTACTTAAACCATACTTAACAGATGAGGCTGGGATTTCTAAACAGCATCTGGGAAAAACAATCTTGTTTCCTTTTACTTATGCTCCAAAAATCAAAGAGCTAAATATTATATCTTCCAAACAAAAGCAAATTAATTTTCTTAAGCAAGAAATATCTTTTAAGAAAATTGAAGAACAATTAATTTCAAAACCTGTTCAAATACAAATTTTGAAATGTTTGAAAGAAATTGTTAAAACCATTTGTTCAGATTTACCTAATGCTTTTTGGAACAGAAAAAAGCATATAGTAGATCTGCCTTATGAAAAAGATTTTGACGAAAAACAAATTCCAACTAAAGCTCGCCCAATTCAAATGAGCTCAGAACATTTACAAATCTGCAGAGATGAAATCAATGATTTGTTAAAAAAGAATTTGATCAGAAAATCTAGAAGTCCCTGGTCTTGTGCTGCTTTTTATGTTAACAATAGTGCAGAACAAGAGAGAGGAGTTCCTAGATTGGTAATCAACTATAAACCTTTAAACAAAGTTTTACAATGGATTAGATACCCAATCCCAAACAAATCTGATTTGTTAAAAAGACTCTATTATGCAAAAGTATTTTCAAAATTTGACATGAAGTCTGGATTTTGGCAAATACAAATTGATGAAAAAGATAGGTATAAAACTGCTTTTACTGTACCATTTGGTCAGTATGAATGGAATGTTATGCCTTTTGGTTTAAAAAATGCCCCCTCTGAATTTCAGAGAATAATGAATGATATATTTAATGATAATGATCAATTCATCATTATATACATAGATGATGTTTTGATTTATTCTCATTCTATAGATCAACATTTTAAACATATTTACAAGTTTATGAGAATTGCCAAAACCAATGGCTTAGCAGTTTCAAAAAAGAAAATAAGTCTTTTTCAAACAAAAATTAGATTTTTGGGACATTGGATATCTCAAGGATCTATTGTACCTATAGAAAGGTCTATAGAATTTGCTGATAAATTCCCAAATCAAATTATTGATAAAACTCAACTTCAAAGATTTTTAGGTTGTTTAAACTATGTTTCAGACTTTATTCCTCATTTGAGTAATTTCATCAAACCTCTCCACGAACGGCTAAGATCTAGTCCTCCTCCTTGGACAGATGTCCATACAAACATTGTCAAACAAATCAAGTCTCAGGTTAAGCAACTTCCTTGTCTTAACCTTCCAAATCCCTCTGCTCAAAAAATTGTTGAAACCGATGCCTCTGATATTGGTTATGGAGGTATTCTAAAACAGCGAATTAATGGTAAAGAACAGGTAGTATCATTCACTTCAAAACATTGGAATAATACTCAGCAGAATTATTCCACAATCAAAAAAGAAATTCTTGCAATAGTTCTTTGCATTTCAAAATTTCAATCTGATTTATTAAATCAAAAATTTCTACTTAGAATTGATTGTAAATCAGCCAAAGATGTTTTGCAAAAAGATGTTAAAAATATAGCTTCAAAACAAATTTTTGCTAGATGGCAAGCTATCCTAAGCATTTTTGATTTTGAAATCGAGTTTATAAAAGGATCTTCAAACTCTCTTCCAGACTTTCTTACCCGAGAGTTTTTACAGGGAAAACAAGCAGAGTGAACCAAATGCCACCCAAAAAGAAAAAAGAACCAAAAGAAGAACAGAGAGAACTGAGTATCTTTCAAGATGCCCAGCCACCAGTCTCAAGTGCTGAACTTGAAAGTGTGGTAAAAAATTTACTTCAGCAAATTGGATCTCAAACCCAAGGATCCAGTTCTGAAATTAAACAGGAGTCATCTACTCCATCTGGATCATCAATCCAGTTAACACAAACTGGGCCTTCAGCCCAACAAACTCAAACAGGGCCTTCGGCTCAAACCAAACACTCTTCCAAAAGGACCCTTGCCTCTTATGCACAATCTTATGCCAACAAACAGTTACCTAATAGCACCTGGCAGCAGATTGTTAACAATCGGGCTATTATCTCAAAACAAGAGTATGATAGTTTGTCCCAAAACCCACTCGTAACCAGAAACAATCCTCAAAAACAAATAATTGCTTCCTCCTCTTTCTCCAAAGCAATTATACTCCCCACTCCAGCAAACTTAACCACTCCTTACTACCATAAAGAAAATCAAGTAAGGAATTTGATTCAAATAGAACCTGAATTTTATAATCCAAATCCAAATCAAGTTGCTCTTAATGTTTTCCCTTCAGGATTTCATTATAGACCAACTAACTTGAAAAAATCTCGAGAGTTCTATGAGTTAATTTTGGTTCATTCTGAGTCGATTAACATCGAGCAGAAAAATGATAAAAGAAGTGGACCAATGATAACGCATAGTACCCTTCAGATATTAAAAGTCCTCACTCCTTCTGGATGGGGGCAACCTCTTGAAAAATTCAAAACTTTTGGAATACCATATGATCCGGAAGGATACAATTACTGGGACTATATGGACGCTTGGTATTATGTATTCTATTTTCAAAATGAATCATGGTCCCATACTTGGTTCATATATTTTAAAATAAAAACCCAGTATAATTTCCCTCAGTGGTTCATTCAATGGTGGAATTTCTTTGGGCCTGTTCCTCAGATTATGCCTCCCAAAGTTGAACAGGCTTATGAATTATTCAAACAAAAGTTTAACCAGAATGAAGATCCTTTTCCCATCGATCTTCATTATTTTTCAAAGTTATCAGTATCCTGGATTTTTACCTGGAAATACAAGTTTTCAATAACAGTTCCAGGATCAAACACCTTGCCTATACTTCAAAGGATACCCTCAGTAAGATGGTGGGCTAAATTTGATATCAAACGAGTTGATGACAAAGCGGTCGAAAGATGGTTCAAAGAAAACCCTAAATATCTTTGTGTAACAGAACAAAGTAAATTCTTAAACCAAAGGACCCGGATTCAATCAATGCTGGCCTCCACTACGGACAAAGTCAGCTTAGTTAATCAACTCAACTCCATCTTGATATTACTTCAAACTCAAGATCAGGTATCCTCCTCAAATCAACAAACTTCTTCATCAACTTCTGAAAGTCAAGATGAAAATGATGAAGACCTTATAGATTTAGGAGAAGATTAAAATATTGCTAGTCATCAATAAATGATGTGATGTCAGCAAACCTTTCTTTTTCTTAAACGATGTCGTTTTGCAAGTCACTAATAAACACTGTAGTGTCGGCAAAACAGTATCAAAAGTACAAACCGGAACTGTTCAAACAGTGCCAGTCACTAACAGTTTCTCGGTTCGAACTTTGCTTTTCCTTTCTATATAAGGACACGGCGCCTCAAAGGAAAACATCACTTGGTATTACAAGATACTGAGTTTCCTAAAGAGTTTTCCCAATCCTTGTGAGAGAAAAGCCTCCTTCCTTCTTCCTTCTCTCTTCATTTATCTTTGTAAGTGTTTTATTTTAAATAAAATCTTTCTTTTCAAGTTTAAATTCTGCATTCATATCCTTGCCTTGTTCAGATGAACTGAATTGGCTGGTTCTACCGCCTCAAGTTCCTCTTGAACCATCCCCTTAGCATATTTACTTTATGATTTACATAATTTGATATGTGTTAAGTAGTCCGTCTACTCCTCTTCTTCACTTTCTCTATTCTCCCCCTCTTCCTTATATATATATATATATACATACCTCTCTCTCTCTCTCTCTCTCTGTATATCTTCTATATCTCCTTTCTTTCTATCCTCTTCTTCCCAAGTTTCCCAAGTTCTTCTATTTCTTTATCATTTTTGTCTTGCCTCTCCCTCTAATCCTCTTATGGTGACCCTAATCCTCCTATATTGTCACCAAAGTTATAAAATCCTATAATAAAACCTAACTAAATATAAAAGATAAACTAAATATCCTAATAAAATTTATAAAATCCTAATTATTAATTATTAAATTTATAAAAAAAAATTGCACCTTTAACCTTGATTATCCACTATAGTAATTTTTAAATATTAACAGTTTAGTTATTCAATAGGAGAACACTAGTGGTTATATGTTTAAACCCTCATGTGATAACCCTCATATATGTACAGCAATAGTATAACCCTTTAAATCATTTTATTTAAATAGTATAACCACTCCATCACCAATAATAGGTTAATAGGAGAACCTGAAAAGACATTTATGTGAGCCAAAGGGGGTTTTGCACCTTGCATGTATGTTTTGGGGCATATAACCCATTGTGTGGTTTTGGGGTTTGGGGGTCAAATCTCGGAGTGATTTTCCTTGGGGTAAAGCCTCCTTGGACAAATTTGTTAAGTCAAATAGGATCTGTGAAGGTTCTCTAGTGGTCAAACTACTTTGGATAACAATTGGGGCTCGTAAGTTGTGTGTTTTAACCAAAAAGTGACTGAATCGGTCATGGGTATCCATAATCACCATATGGAGATGGATTTGAGTAAAACCAGTCTATAGTTAGATTGGGATGAGATTGACCTATATGAGTTAAAATCAGGTCAGTGAGCACAAAGTTGTGCGTGTCAGAAGTTCGCACAAAGCGTAATTGAGCTTCTGTTTATATATATATATATAGTTCGCTAGCAATATTTCTGGTCTCAGGTGTGCAGGTTCCTAGTTTATATAATCATAAATCTCCCACTCCTAGCTATTCTTTTGATTATTAATCATATTACGCTTTTTGACTTTATTTATAGGTCTCTAAATTTATGTGGATCCTGTTATATCAAACACCCACTCTTTAATTAAAATGATATTTTTTGCTCAAATATTCATCCTATAAATATAGTGAATGGTAAGTCTTGTCATCACAAGCCATTTAATTTAAAGATATGTTGTTTCAGTATTGGGGAGTTTGAAAAAACATATGGGCATGTTTGGATTTTTGTTTGGAAATTCAAATTTGGGTTTGAAAATAAGGTTTAGATATAGACTAATGTTTGCCTCATTTTCAAATTATATTTTGTAAATTTACTTTTATCTTTAAACCAAATTTTGACTAAGAGGCAGAAAAAAGATACTTTTACATTTACAAATTTATTTTTATTTTATAAGTAATTTGTCAAATATACTTTTATAATAAAAAATACCTAAATATAAACTGTTAGAGATAGTTTGAAAAAACTAAAGTCCCACAATGAATGTGAATAAGGCTTATGAAAATGTATATAAGAGAGAAAAGACAAAGCATATTAAAATAATTATTGAAGAAAAATGTTAAGTGGATTTAAATATTATTTATTTAATATTTAAAGCACTTAGCACTTAGCATCGTGATCGTTGAATTGATCTAACAGTGGAGATCTGGTTTGGTATGAATTTCAGATTAATATTTTAATTAATCTTTTTTTTCATAAACATAAATTTCAAATAATAATGTTCTGAAATAGTACATTCTGAAACAACATGTCATTTGATATTCTGTTTCAATTTGACAACAACGTTTCAAATACAATGTTCAGAAACAAACAAATTCATAAACAATGTTTCAATTTTCTATTTTTCACTATTATAAAAAGATCAGACTAGAGACTTAAAGAATCCTCACATTCTCTTCTCTTGCTTACAATCTCTCTGTTTCGTTCTGTGTTTCAAGGTATCTGAAGTTGCTGACAGATATCTTTGGTGCTTAAAATAACTCCTAAGGGTGATTCGTTGGATCCCTGCAGTGCACCTAGTGGGGCGCGAATAACACCTTAAGGACAGTGTGTTATCATACGTTTCTAGGTACCAGTTGTTTTCATATACTGTTCCTAACAATCTTAAGGTGTTATCTTTATTTTGATTGTTCCTAACAATCTTAAGGTGTTATCTTTATTTTGATTGATCATGAAGACCACCCAGGAATCAGCATTCAAGGTTATGAACCAGGACTAAGAACGATATATGAGGTTAAACATATATGAGGCATTATATCAGCGTTCTGAACTAATTAGTTGCATGGTCATCCATATATGAGGCTCTAAGTGACTCATAATAAACATATATGAGGCATTTACATTAATATATTATAAATGTTAAAAAAATTTTAAATTATATGATATGTTAAGACACTTCATTAGCAAAAGTTATGAATTTAATATATGTCTTAAAACTAATAAGTATTTTAGGGGATAATATTTACACAATACATCTAGGCCTTATAGACTGATTTATACCAGTAACTAGTTCCTAGCCTTTAAATTTTATCTATATTGTGATATTGCATGATGGCATATCAGCTAAAATAATATTTGAAACATAGGTATGATTTCATTACTGGTAATTGAGTGTAACCACTTTTTAAAACCATGGGGTAATTAAGTCTTAATCAAGTAAAATAACTAATGTAAGGCCACTTATAGAATCAATACCATGGGGGTGTTACAGTTTCAATATTCTTATCTATAGAATTTAAGGCTAGATAAGTGCAAGTTCAATTGCATATTTCTTCATTATTTTCAAATAATTTAAACATATATTAGTATGAAGTGCATTGGAGACTCCTAGTCTTCTATATTTATTTGGTAATATTAAAAGTTAAGAAATATTTAAAATTGGAATGCATTACTACAAGGATCTTTAAATCGGTACTAAAGATAATATATTTGATCAACTTCAGAATAATTAACATTTTATTTCCTCAACATATGCCTATATCTATAGCAAATTATAATGGAATCAAGTGGATCCCTCTCGTTTTGGAATGCATTCGATTCATTCATATACCCCTCCCGCTTAGAAGCCTGCCAAGAGTCGCTCATTGTCCATGCCTTATCACTTTTTATCTCACACCCCCTTTCTTGTACAGGCGATCACTCCTCGCCTTCATCAGCACCCGAATGTCACATGTGTGAACAGTCCTGGTTGGTCAATTGCCTTTGGCGGCAAATGGAAGTTGTCAGTAGTGAGTTGTGGTCAAAAAGTGGCCAAAATGGTGTTAGGTATCTAGATTCTCCATACAGAGTTGGATTGAGATGAAAGTGATGTCTATGGATAGATTGAAACTAGATTGACTTGTATGAGTTGTAATCAAGTAAATCGAAGGTCGAAGTATAAAGATATGTGCATTGGAAGTTCGCCCCAGTGTTGAATTTTGCTAGTATGGAAAAACAGCAGGGAGCGCCACGGTGCCAGGAAGGAGGCCGTGGCACTAGAGAGTCCAATAGCTAGTGAAAAATATGGGAGGTTTGGAACTGCGATGATACTGTAGCAGCCATAGTCCAGCCTAGATTCTGGTGCTGTTTGGTTTGTTTTTGTTGCTCTGAAGTTTTGAGAAGTGTTTGTGAGACGTTTGGGTTGCATTTGGTTGGATTTTAAAGGTTTTGATCAAATTGTTTGGAGGTGTTAGGAGATAGGGTGTTACAATTTTTGGTAGGGTGTTATAGAGGGAGCCACGAGCAAGAGACTATAGGAGAAAAACAGAAAGGGAAAGCTAGGATGTGACAAAATGAGGTCATGCCCATTACTCCGTACCTGCCATGGCAGAGCAGAGTAAGACATGAAAAGGAGCAGCCACGTGCTCGAGATTTCTTCTTCTTCACTCGCGGGAACTCTATAAAAGGGTCAAAAAGGCAATTGTAGAGGGCCCCAAAAAAATTTGAAGAGAAAGACGCGGTGAGCAATTGCAGAAAGGTCAAGAGAAATAGAAGAGAATTAAGGGGAGCAACCGAAGGGATAGAGTACAAAGGCGAGTGAGCTAGGGCGAGCATGGTCTGAGCAAAGGAGCAGGGGAAGCCAAGGGCGAAGCCATGCAGAAGAGATGAAGGTGCAGATGATCTGGAAGGAAATTTGAAGTTTATTGGGTTGTTTGGGTTAGTAGCTTGTTGCGATTTTTTTTGCCATGGATTTACTATCTCTATTTGTCCTTCACAATTTTCTTGGTTGGTTTTCACACGATTTTACAAATTCTAATAGTTAATTTGTTTAAATTAACTAGTTGATCTTAGATCTCATTTCTAGGTGCTTGGTTCCTGAGAATTTTGGTTAGGCTTGTCTGTTTCTTAGAATCTTGAGTTGTTCCCTTGTTGAGTAGTGCTTTGTTTTGGTTCATGCTAGTTTAGTCTACTTGCTAAACATTTACTGCTTAATTAAACCTATGTGTCAAAATGCTTGGTCATTTTTCCTTAAGTGATATGTTCAGGGCCTTGGTTGTTTATTATACTCTGGGATTTGAATTCTAGCATTATGGTTTAACTCAGAAGAGGAAAATTGGCCTAAGGTCATTTGCCATGGATTTGATTTAAGAGGCTTCGGCCCCTGTTAGTGTTATGAGAATGACTAAGGTGTCGATGGTTGTTGATTTGGATGCCTGTTTGTGAGTCTTTATGGTCTTCTTTCTATCCGAAAATGGCATGGTACCTATGAGAAATGTTTGATTGATATCTGACAAATGTTGTAAGAGAGACTAGTTTAACTTTCTTTTCTTATTCACACCATAGAATGTTTTTTCAATGCATATATTTAGGCCCGGCCCGTGACGAGTTGGCTCATATGGGTCGAGCAAGCCCAAATTCCCACCTCTATGCCCAACTGCCAAAAGTAGGCTTCAACTACTCTATCCCTAGCAATATAGGGCACCTTGGTCACAACGTTCCACCTCCTGCAATACAAAAACAGTTAAGTTATGCTTTCTTGTTCTTTTACTATATATGATTTTCTGACTTTATAGATGCGATTCAATAAGCTGGTCTTTCTCTGTGGCATGGTTTAGTTTCTCCTTGTGCAGGGCTTAAGTACAACGTTGAAGTTAAGGATGGCCAATTCTAGCTAGTAATGGATCATTTAGATCGAGAAGCCTCTGCTGAGTACATATATAGGAATGAAATATCTTGCTAGACTCCAATTAATCTTGGTGTATATACTTTTATGAATAGGGTACTTCAATGCGTGAATTACTTTTTATTCAATGTATAGCTTGGTCAAAAACATCTTCTCCATGGAAGCCAAGATGTGCAGACTCATGTAAGCTCAGCATTCCCACCACTCCCTTTCAAAAACAAGAATGGCCAAAAGCTTGGGTTTAATTTGGAACTTGCATGAAGTACAAATAGAGAGTTACACATATATATATATAACGTACCAGATGGTGCATGATAATTAACCTTGTTGCCTGAGCGAACGAAACCAGAGGGAAACGGTGTGCAAATCTTTGCCCTCAAAAGGAGGATGGTTCTCATGCATATTCTATGATGTCTCTTCATTCTCACTTTCAAAATGATTAGACGCGACACGCCTAAATGTTTAATGTCATATTTCTTGTCCTTCTCCATTCTGCGCTTTCAAAATTAATGAGTTTCCTTTGTCCCAAAAAGAACAATAGGATAACATCAAATAAAGAAGTTGAAAATTTCTGAATTGCCCTAGATATATATATATATATGTGAAATGAACATTTCAAATCAAATGTATATATACATGTTTTTAGAAATTAATAATTAGTTAAACGAGCTCTAACACTTGTATATGGTCAGAGTAAAATTAAGTTGTGCCGAATATGGCCTATATATTCAATATATATATATATAATATGTATATGTATTGAGCGAGGTTGTTAGAAGCAAGAAAGAAAGAAAATAGTGAAAGCACAAGATTACCAACAGGGGAGGATAAGAAGAAACAAAGGTAGAGCCCCAGATTCATGATAGGAGGCTTATTAATTAGATGACTTGTGGAAGCCATTAATTTGTGGCTTGGACCTTTTTTTTAGGCTTACACTTTCGAGCGTATATGCAAGAGAACAAGAAGCCCAGCCCACTATTATCAAAATGCTAACAAGGAGTATATTTGCTTACGGTTGTATAGCACATAATTTACTCTGCAGAATAATATATAACTTACTCTAAGAATATAAGTTGATAAAAAAGACTTGTGATAAGCAAATTAATTTTGATATTGACACTATATTGGGCAACTTGGGATGATTAAAATTACTATAGTGGATAACCAAGGTTAAAGGTGCAATTTTTTTTATAAATTTAATAATTAATAATTAGGATTTTATAAATTTTATTAGGATATTTAGTTTATCTTTTATATTTAGTTAGGTTTTATTATAGGATTTTATAAATATACTCAAACAAAATCACAGAACAATTAGCTATACAAGTATAATGAGGGATATATTTAATTATTAAAGCCTCACATTATCCCAACCTAGTCTCTAGTTAATTTAATGTGTCAGTTTTAATATTCTTAACTTCAGAAGACATTTATTTTTAGCATATTGAAACATTGTTCGTCCTCTTACAAGCTTAAGTGTCAGGGAGTTGCACAATAATATCTTAAACTCATCCTTAATTTGAACCGTATAGATTAAAGTTGGATGATTTAGAGTTAATTTAATTTTTTCTTATATTTTAAATATTTTTATTTTAATAGATACAGAAAGTAAAATAAAAATGATCTTCCAATTGTCACTTTTTTTCTTAAAAAAATGATTGCTTAAAAAATTTAGAATTAAAAATTTTAAATCTGAAATTTGGACTGTTTACATCTCATCTCAAGGATAAATATGTGGTGCCAGGATTCTAGATATTTTAGATCTAACATCTCCGCTTGTGATGACTATAATGATTGCAGCTTCTCATGGCAAGTAAGACTTTGAGAAATTGTAACAAAATAAAGTTGTATCCTTATTAACGGTTTGAGTTTTTGGCTCAATGATAGGCCCTTCATCCATACATATACATAGGAGTATGGTAGCAAATGTTAATAAAGACTGGTTAATCAGTGAAGTCATAACTCAGTCTGGAACTGAGAAAAGTGCTGACTGAATGCAAAATGCTATGATTACATGTAAGGCAAGAGTTACAAGAAGTTTGATTCCTCTGTTTGTGGTTGCAGGTATATTTAATGCTACAACACCTGGGGAATTGCAAGGTGTGGTGGAGTTCTTGGAGCAATCTTATGGCAATCTTCCTATTTACATCCATGAAAATGGTATGCCTTTCTCTCTATCTCTTTTTCTGTCTATGTCTCCCACGACAAAATCAACAAGTCTTAATATAACTTGCAGGTCAAGTAATACTCTGGAATTCGTCATTGGATGATTGGTCTAGGGTGAAGTACTTACATGGCCACATTAAGGCTATGCTTGATGCTTTGAGGTATCATGTCTTCGTTTTGACCTATTCCATTAATGCTTGTCATTTTTTTTCTCACGGATGCTAATAAAGTTTCTTTTTCTCTCCAATATCATTGACGTACTCAAAAGGGTGGATCCAATGTGAAAGGTTATTTTGTATGGTCTTTGTTGGATTTGTATGAGTTGCTGGGTGGATATAAAATCAGTTTTGGACTATATTATGTAGATCTGAATGATCCGAGTTTGAGAAGGCAACCTAAACTCTCTACTGAATGGTACTCAAATTTTTACATTTAATATATGATTTAATTAAATAAACAATTACTCACTGCTTAATGGCAAAGGTCCCTGAACCCAGAGCTTATGATGTATAAAAACTTGTTGAATGGCATGAGATTGTTTGGAATTCCACGAGAATCCTCACCAATATTACCACTTTGATGTGCACTAACATGGTTGAAGTATCTCAACAATATCATTTTCCATTCAAGATTTGCACGGTTGATAGCACAACAAATTTCCTCAATGATCAGCAGAAAATACAAACCATATTAGGTCGCATTACTAGATTACAAGCCAAACATCACTATCATTTACTCACCAAAACATAAAACTATTTTGTGAAAGATATAAAACCTCTTGGTAAAGGAGCAAAATACATAAAATCATTTTGTTCTTCTAAGGTTCCCATGGTCCCAATTTAAATTTCCACAAAATACATAACTTAGGAATTTCCTAGCCATACCTTGGTTCTCCCATATGGTTTCATTGTGGAAAGAGGGAATTCTTCTTCTGTACATGGAACCTCCTTCTGTCTACCATAAATAGTAGCTGAAAATGAGAATATAAGTTGAAATCAACTAAGAAATAGGTGTTTAGTCTTATTAGCAGACTGTATAATAAGGTAATATAAAATATAAGCAATCCCTCAGGACAAGTTACTGTTGCAACACAATCAGAGAATTAAAAGAAGTGTAATGAAGCTTTCATCCCAGAATAGCTAGATGGCAATCTCTTTTGCTTAACCTATCATAAAACCCTAAGATGAGGTCAAAAAGATTCAAAGCAAATTTACCTTCTTGCAATCATGGGTAGCCACGACTTCCAACAGAGTAATTGTACCAATGAAGCTGTTGTTATAGTAGAGTAATAGTTTATGCACACTTTCTCTTATAGCTTTCAGCCTAGTAAAATATATAACAACATCAAATCTACATAGATAGAAATCATAAACAGCTATTGGTGATAAGAGAAAAGTATAAACAAACATTATGCATCAAGTAGAACCCAAAAAAAAAAATCATTTTTACCAGAATCTTCTATCATAATCGGGTCTTTACTGTGTGGAAGCAAAAATGCAACTCCATCACGGAGGTCTACCTACAATGGATAAACAAATAAAGTAAGCAATAGTAGTAATATGTATATAAAAAATATATATATATACAAGACTTCGTTTAGACAACAAAATGTAAAAATAAGCAATTGAAATACATGTTGTCAATGCTTAACACCCCCAGACTATTTTATATAAGCCCAAGCATAGTTCACTCAAATAAGCCCAGATATATTTATTGAAAAAAATAAAAAAAATTGATTCAGAGCCACTTGAGTAGCATAAGTAACTGAATGGTGAAAAAATGGCTTAACAACAGAAGAGGTCAATGCCATTCAGTTTAAAAAGTGGCTAAACTTGAGCAAATAGCAAATCAAATGAAGTTAACAAAGTGGGTATCAAGAGAAAGTTATGAAAACAGAAGTTGGATTTCATTAATCTAATAATTTCCATTTCCTACTTAGCTCTTCCATAGACATCTTGCCAGAGCAAATAAAATAGTTATCCAACTTCTGTGTTAAGCATATAATTTGAATTTTCAAAATATACTTGAGTTCCTTACTCCTTACCCGTGCTAAAATAGGTCCAAAAGCCCCCACAAAAAGTGAATAACCCTCTTGGAAACATAACAATTCACCAATAAGCATGTGTGCACCACCGTATTCATATAAGGCAAATGTAAAATACCAAAATTCCACATTCATATAAGGCAAATGCAAGATACCAAAATTTGCAAGTAATAAATATCAAAGAAATCCAAAACTCACTGCTTCCATTTAAGTTTTAAATGGATCAAATACATCCAAAACTGCAATACATTTGATTAACTTCAAAGAAACTAAAATTTATACACCAAAAACATCAATTGAGTGGTAAGAGTTACAAAAGAAGCTTTTTGTTTGTGATATAATAATCCAAAAGAAATAGTAAGCAGTTGCACCATAAGATAATTATATATTGCAGTAGGATAAAGCACCATCATCATAAGTACCTTAGTCCTAAGAGAAAAACAAAACTGATATGCACTATAGCAGAAGTTGTGGTGTTTGGATACATGCTTCGAATGCAAATGCTTTCAAGATATTTCTTTAAGATCATCTCGGACTCCTTCTCCAATTTTCCTAAGACAAGCATACATACAACAATTAAAAAATAATCAAAAGAGCCATGATAAGTCATTTCCCTCCAAACCCAATGAATATTTTGTTAATCTACTTCTAGGAACAATAATAAATTGTGCAATGAAGTTATAGGAGACAAATTAGGCTTGGCCAATTAAAAAGTAATTTAAATGTGAAAGAAAAATAAAAGGGGGAAAAAGCAATTCTCACCAACCTGTCTTCTCTTAGTCTTCCATTAAAGAACTTTAAAGAAGGGTTTTGTCACCAGGTCAGTGTTTGCTGGTCACACAAAATAGTCAACATACAAAACCTATTGAATCAAGTGTTTTGATGATTCCAAACCAACCTTCAAGAGCTTGGAGTAAAGATATCAAAGGCGCATAAAAGGTTTCAAGTGAAGAAATTTAGAGAAATCAGTACAAGAATAGATGTAGAGTATTTAGTTATATTTTAATTTGAGTAAAAGACTTTGATTTGTGAAAAGATGTTTTAAAACCTTGATTTTATGTTAATTCATGGAATATTTGAAAAACACTCTCAAACAGATGAATTTTGAAAGGTCTACACTGATATGCTATTTTGAAAATTCGAACTTTGCCTTTGGAAATTCAAATTTCGTATTAAAAATAACCAAGTCTGAAGAGAGGCTTCTCTGACAGATGAATTTTGTATTGTAAAAGTTCAAACATTGATCTATGTCTAAAAAAAGTCTTAAAAGAGCCCTTCTCTAACAGATGAACTTTGGTGTTGAAAATTCAAATTTCATACAAAATGCAACTTATGAAAATTGAAAAATTCGTTTGAAAATATGTCAAAGTTCATTTGAAAATAAGTTTAAAAAGAGTTTTAAATTTGCTCACTGACAGACGAACTTTGAACATAAAAATTTGAATTTCAGAAACAAAGCTTGTGAGTCTGTTGTGTAGATATGTTGACATACGAATGACAATACTCATAAATTCAAATTTTAAAGTGAGTCTGAAAAGGGGTCTCTCTGACAGATGAACTTTGCCCCATTGAAAATTTGAATTTCGAATTCATGAACTGTAGTGCCTCATTGAACTAACTTCTGACAAACGAACTTTGGGGTTCCAAAATTTGAATTTTGAGGGCACTGTAGCAAATTGAATTTACTGTTCACACTTGACAGAACAACTTTAAACATGGAAATTCGCATATTCCAATATACAATCATTTTCTAAAGATGAAAATTCAAATTTTGGTTCACAATAGACGAACTTCAAAAGTTCGACGTTAAAGGTTGTAACTTTCGGTTTCTGTAAACTTTGTCTATTGACTAACTGAAATTTGAACTTTGAGTGTCAGAAGTATTAAATGCAGTTGGTGAATAGATAGTTTCTCAGTATAACCATTGAGTAACATCTCTAACAGCTAGATCTTGTCTCTAACCTATAGTTGGGCAGAAATCTATAAATAGAACTTCATTTGAAGATGTGGGTAACGAAATTACTTTGTATATACTGAAACTCTGCTAAATCATCTACTCAAAGTCTCTTACTCTTACATACTTCATTCTTTGTACCTTAACTTTCATATTCACTCTGATTGAGAGAATTTATTAGTTGTACACAATCTTATCTTCATCTAGAAGAAAGATGATCTTCTGAGGGGATATCACAAGGGATTGGGGAAACAATAAGTAAGAGTACAAGAGTGAAAGTATGAGCTCTAGAAACAGAGCATCAACTTTGTACTGAGGTATTTGCAAGAAGCCCACTGAATTCTTGCAGAATAGTGGAAAATCTCAAGTGGTAACTTGAAGACTAGACGTAGGTCAAGTTGAGAGACCGAACCAGGATAAATATGAGTCTTCTCTTCCCTACTACTATTTTTATTGTTTATTCATTTATACTCTGTTTACCATCAAACTTTACTTTCTTCACTTTCTTGACGTTTTGTAGAAAAATCTTTAATCTTCCCAATTCACCCTCTCTTGGGAAGCTAGCTTATCCAACAAGTGGTATTAGAGCCCGGATTCCTAATCTAAAGATTTTACAGTCCAGGAATTATAATGGCTGACTTTGGAGAAAGCATACTACCAGAGAGAAACAATATAAATAGACCACCTGGCTTCAGTGGAGAATACTATGGTTACTGGAAGATGAAGATGCAAATTTATGTCCAATCCATTGACCTAGACATTTGGTCCGTCATCCAAAAAGGAGATTTTGTTCCAATAGTATTGCAGAATGATGGGAAGTACATAGAAAAGCCAAAAGCTGAATGGAATGAGGAAGATAGAAGAAGAGTCTTGCTGAACTTCAAGACAAAACACTGCTTGGTTAGCACTTTAAATCAAGACGAATTCTATAGGGTCTCACAATGCTCCACTGCCAAGGAAATATGGGACACCTTGCAAATTACTCATGAAGGAATAACTGGAATTAGGGAAAAAAACTGAATACATGCATAGGTGAATACGAAAGCTTCCGAATGGCTAAAGGAGAAAGTGTAAAAGAGCTACAGAAGAGATTCACCCTCATTGTGAATCAACTAAAGAGTCTGGGAAAGGAGTACACTGAAACAGAAAAGGTCAGAAAGATTCTCAGAGCTCTTTCTCTGGAATGGCAACCCAAAGTAACAGCAATAGAGGAAGACAGAGGAGAATCAGTGGCCTTTGTCACTACTCTTTTTGGTTGCCTCGAGGAGTATGAAGGAAAAATGAAGGCTCTCAAGGAGGCAAGACAAGATAGAAAGAAGAAAAGTTTTGCTCTGAAAGCTGCTGAGGAAAAAGAAGAAGAATCTGACGATGGAGATGAGCTAGATGAAGAAACTCTCGCTATGATGGTCAGAAAATTTGGAAGATTTTACAGCAATAAGAGGAACAAGAAAATCTTCAAAAAGGGAGCAGCTGGAGATAGCAAGAGAGAAAAAGAACCCGTCACTTGTTATGAGTGCAAAAAGCAGGGACATATCAAATGAGATTGTCCATAATTCCTTAAGAAGCAAGAAAAAGAAAAGAAAGCTACAGACAAAGGCAAGAAGAAAAGAGCTTACATCTCATCAATATGGGGCAACAACTTAGATGAAGAAGAAGATGATGAAGATGAAATTGCCAACATCTGTCTGATGGCACTTACCTTTGAAGAAGCTGAAATCCCATGCAACAGTGATCAAGAAGATGAGGTATATGAATCTAAATCTTCCTATTCTGAATTATTGGATACATTTCATGAGCTGCATGATGAATTTGTTAAGGTTGCTAAAGAATTGAAACAAACTAAGAAAAAGATTAACAAACTAGAATCACAATGCAACATCTCTGAAATTGCCTCTCTACCTATTGCTGAATCTGCTTGCTGTTTTTATCATGCATTGAACTAAAGCAAACCAATGAATATCTAGTAAAAAACATGTCTAGGCTTACTAAAGGTAAAGATATGTTGTTTGCCTTAATGGGAAGTCAAAGAATATCACACAGAAAGGCTGGACTAAGGGAGTAAATGGGCATATGTTGAGGAAATTATTAGGAAGAATACTGGGACTTTCTCTAGTTGCCATGCCCATATCTTAAAGCCTTTGACAGAGTCCTGATAGGTGGGGGTTTATATTACGCAAATGAAGGGTCTAAATTGAGTGGCCTCAATAGATATAAATTCAAGGGCACAAAAAAAGACTGGTCAATATATTTTCCAAGGCAGATTTAAGTTACGGATCAAGATCCAGTTGTGTTAGGTCAAAGACTTAGATTCAATGGACGTCAAGGATAGACTAGGATCATTCGAATTGATATATTTTTTCTCCAAGATTTTTATTTTGTAATATTTTGAATTTCCTTCAGAAAAGGATTGTTAGGGAAATATTGATTTAAAGCATATTTTGGGGGGAAAATCCATTCATCTCTCTCTCCCCCACTCTCTCGCTTTTGATCCTTTCTATTCCTTGTATGGTTTTTTGGAACATTTAGTAACTAGAATAAATTTTATAAACAAAAAGACTAAAACTTCAACATGATTTTTTTTCTTTCTTTTTTTCCCCAAATTTTATCCCTTTTATAAGATATTTCAGAAAGCTACAAAAAACCTAAATAATATAAAATGTTGAAAACTTTTTTTCCAACTCAATTTGTTTTGTTTGTTCCAAGAAGCAAACAACCAAAATGTCCTTAACAGTCCAATAAAATTTAACAATGAGATATTTTTCCCCTTTTTACTTTTCTTATATTTTAGATTTATCTTTTACTTTTAATGTTCAAGAGAACCATGCACCAGAGCAGTGAGCATGACACACTTTATCTAAAACATGCACAAGATTGTGAAGCAAGTCCTAAGACACAATCACAGCTTAGCCCCTCTTTCAGGGCAAAGGCCAAAAATGGAAGGGAAATCATCCATGTATATGGTGAGATTTCCATAGAGCTATGAAGTGAGAAGGTGAAATAAGTAGAAGTAAAAACAAATAGAATGAAACCAAAAATGATAAAATTTTGACCTTGATATGAAGAAATCCAAAGTCATAGCCCTTTAACCGGCCCGCCTTATGTTCATCCTCTCCAGGCACAAAAACTTGAGGACAAGACTGCAATGGAGCTGAGAGTACCTTGGCTATTGCTGATGCTTTTGAAGTTAGTAATGTTCGATAGTCTCCAGTTGCTCCAGGAGCTTCAAGAATATCAATACCAAGTGATAAGCCCAGGCCAGCAATAATTTTTGTTGGAGCTACCATGCATGGCCACAAACCATGTTTGTCTACAAATGGAAGAACCTGTAATATACAATTTAAAACAGATGCATACATAAACCATGCATTTGCACATATTAGCATCAATAAAATATATTGCAATTCCTGATATGTTACATCCTTTTTTTAATATTGAAGTATTTTACAGAGGATATGATCAAAAGCACAGAAAAATATAAATTTCTGAAGTTATAAAACCGCAAAAGTTCTTTCTTAGCATCTTAGTGCCTAACTTTTGGAGGTAAATATCATTTATATAAACAACAGAAAGTAATAAGACAATATTTGCTATGTTCTTCTTCCAGCCAATCACTATAATTTATTTTCAAGTTCTTAAATATTGTTATGTATTCCTAAACAATAATTTATTTGATATGCGTTCCTCTGGGTAACTATGTAAATGGATTAAGAAGCTGCAGATTTATTTAATATGTGTTCCTCTGGGTTCCATTAAGCAGTACTTTCATGTTTGGCAGTATATAAGGTGTACTCCCTCTCAGCCATCAACTCGATTTCAATCTCGGTCGTGGCTCCGTTTATTCTGCAGAGTAAATTATGTGTTGTACAACCGTAAACAAATATACTCCTTGTTAGTATCACCTTCGCTATTATATTGTGTTGAATAAATACAGCGCTGTGAACAGTGATGGGAACAGTTATACAATTGACAATTATAATTTGCTGTGGTAATAATTTATTAAAAAAATAATTAAAGGTTGTATAACCATATAATGATTTTTCTATAAGCTTAAGATAACCCTCTTAAATAATCAAAAAGCGATGAATTGAGAATTAAATCACTATATTTAAATCTCATATTTTATTTAATTAAGACACATCGTTATTTAAAATCATGCTCGTTTCAATCTAAAGAACTGTTTTTGTGACACATGAAACTCATTATACTTACATCTGAGGCAATAAAATTACACGTAATTTTATAAGGTTTGACACATAAACATATATCATTCATGGTTTTAAATTATAAATTCATACCTATTAGTTTTAAGACATATAAAACCAGTTATATGTTCCTAGTTACTCCCAAATGAAGTGAGTATTACATAATATCAAATAATTGTGTATAGACATTGATGGCATATATTGAAATGATAAACAGTGCAAATAAAACCAGTTTAATATAAGACCATATTATAAATCTGAAATTATAGTTGATTATTTTAGTATACATTTAAAATGTCAATACATAGTATAAAGATACCTTTTTAAAAATAGCATATTTAAACATGGTATAATACCTTACTAAGCACATTCATCAAAACTATGTTTTTATTTGTAATATCTAGTATAATTCTTATAGGATACCATGTTACATTTTTACTGATTTTAGTGTTAACCACGTTGTTTATACGGATTATGTGACATTATGTGTCAAATAATTTAATCTAATCCAAATAACATTTTAAAGAACAGTTAATACGGTATGCATGTTTTTAAGAGACTACCTGTTCTGCTAGTACCCAAGAAAGATGGAAGTTGGAGAATGTGCATCGATTGTCGAGCTGTTAACAAAATTACTATCAAGTATCGATTTCCGATACCCGGACTTGATGACATGTTAGATCACCTTCGTAGTAGGTATCACCAAATTCGGATTCGTCCAGGAGAAGAATGGAAGACTGCCTTCAAGACAAGAGATGACTTGTATGAGTGGAATGTGATGCCTTTTGGACTGACCAATGCCACTAGCACATTCATGCGCCTGATGAATCAGGTATTGCGACCTTTCACTGGCAAATTTATTGTTGTTTACTTTGATGACATTCTTATTTACAGCAAGAGTTAGGAAGAACACTTTGATCACTTACGACAAGTCTTGTAAGCCCTGTGAGACCAAAAGCTTTTTGCCAATCTAAAAAAGTGCACCTTCCTCGCCAATGAAGTGGTTTTCTTGGGGTACATCATCACTGTCGAACGTGTTCGAGTTGATTCGAGTAAAATTGAAGCCATTAATAGTTGGCCAGTTCCAAAATCTCTCCAGGAATTCAAAGCTTCCACAGATTAGCTTCTTTCTATAGGAGGTTCATTCGCAATTTTAGCTCTATTGCTATACCCCTCACAGATTGCACCAAGGGAGACAAATTTTAGTGGACATAATGAGCTCAGAGGAGTTTTGAGGAGCTAAAGAAGCTTGATTGAAGCTCCCGTCCTAGCACTTTCAAATTTTGACCAGGTGTTCAAAGTTAGCTGTGATGCCTCTAATACTGGAATTGGCACTGTTTTAAGCCAGGAAGGTCATCCCATTGCCTTTTTCTCACTGAAAAAGTAAACAAAATGCCTAAAAGAGGACCTATCAAAGAACCTTTATTACTAAATAAAGAATGACAGTTAGATTGACATTGAAATAAAAACTAAAATAGACCCCCTAAAGGCAAAGAAATTGGTCATGTATGTTTGTTCAACTAGTTATATTATTTTCTCAGTATAAGTACAATTTGATGATGTCCTAATAGGATAATTATTTTTAATAATTGTGTATTATACTATTATAAAGATTTTTAATACATTTATAATTGATCTAACGATATGATATCTCAAAAATTTTCACATACTCTATATATTGCGATAATGATCTCGAGGATTATATAAGTAAATATTTGTTCACTCGACCCCATAAACTGCAGTCATGTTTCCTGGTCTCACCTCATTTACTTCTCATATATTTTTCACTCCGATCTTGTCTGTCTCCGCCGTCCATGAATCTCACAATCAATGGTTAAACAACCTTCATAACTATTTAGCTTCACACTGAATGAAAAAGAAAAAGGAAAATAAAAAGTAGAAACATTAAACTTCACAAAAACAACTAAACTAAGCCTAATAAGCGAAATTCTTGACTTCCAACACCTCAATCTTTTGACCTTATCCCAGTTTCAACATTTCTTTATAACATTTTTGTTGTTCCTAAACACGTGAGAAGGGGGTTCAACCAAAAAAAAGGAGAAAAAAGGGGTGGTAACTGTCGGTTAAAAGAAAACCATCGCTGATAAACTCGGTAAATGGTAACCTATGAATTTGCTAATTGCCTACTACTCTTTCATGTGCAGTATAAACTGATTGGTCAAGAAAAAAAAGTGCAGTATAAACTCAAAAGGGTAACACTAGTCATTTGCAACCATGACATCCATGGCAGGGCTTTCCAACTTCTTGATATGAAATATTTACATAGTTGCTAGAAATTCTTGTGAGCTCTATTTGACCATAACAAAATTGTTTATTAGGTATGTTTATCAAAAAATAACGATGAGTTGTATTCCTAATAATCACCCAGATCTATACTTTTAATAATATCACAATCCCATATCCATTTACTTGGTATCAAATTTCAGATAGTGTATTTTTAAAAATTTGATGATATCTTTTAATTGCTTTTAATTTGTGCAAATAACATATTTGATAGCTAATGAGTTTGTGATTCTATTGATAGGAGGATATGTTATGTTAAAGAAATTAAATATATGATTAAAAATTTAAAGAGTTGTCAACATATAACTCAAATTAAAAGAAAAAGAAGTATTTATAGAAAAATAAATTGGGAGACTTAGTGTATAATATTTATTCAACTTTGTATTTTCCTTTCCTTTAGTTATCATCCATATTTGTCAATTGTCCTCTCACTCTTCAAATTTCTTAGCTTAAACTGTCATATTGATATAGTAATGGTGGAACTTCAATTTAATTATCAATATCCATTGACTAATTGAAAAAAAATAGCAAAGATATATATAAAAAGTTAGTTGGTTCGGTTTGATTCGGTTATAAACAATCAATATTATAAAAAACTTTAACGAAACCAAACCAAACTAATTGGTTTGATATGTTAAAAAATCAAAATAAATTTATATTATAATCAGTTTTTATTGGTTCAGTTAAACTGATTTTGATTTGTTATAAACACCCTTATACATGTCATGCTAAAATTTATGTGATGTAGTGGGTAATACATATTTTTAGTTTTTAATCCATATAAGGTTAATAGCACCAAGGAAAATAGACAATGGATTAAAAACTAAAATAGACAAGGTATGCTAAGGCGGTGGCGAGATTCAGGATTTTCGTTTTAATCTGGATCATTTCGAAAAATCGGAAAGAAAGAAAACGGAGGGAGTGACGAGGATCTGAGCTAGGGTTCGCTATTTTCAGCCATTGGGAGTTGTTTTCAGCCTCTGGAAGCTTGGATTCAAGTGGGTAAGCGTTCTTTACTCCTTCCTCTCCATTTTATTTGGTTGGAATTTGGGGTTTTTTGGTTTTGAGGTTGGATTTCCGGTTTGGGACGAGATCCACCGATTGAAATTAATGAAATGAGATTTAAGGAAGTGTGTTTTGATATTCTTGTTGCTTGGGTGTAAGTTTTGAAGGGATTATATGTGTTTAGAACTTAACCCTAGGTTGTTTTTCGTTTGAGCCCTTGGGAATCCGAAGTGTATGTAGTTGAGTAGTGTGTGAACGGTCCCTAAGAGCTTAGTGATGAATGAAAGGGGTGTAGGAACCTTGGGTTAGGCCTAAAGTGGTTGAATTGTGGTGTTTGGTTAATGATATATTGTGTTAATTGAAGAATTATGTTATTATGAAGGTTGTTTGGTTAACCAAGAGGGATTCACGTG
Source organism: Adenanthera pavonina (assembly GCA_026686845.1). NCBI lineage: Eukaryota > Viridiplantae > Streptophyta > Magnoliopsida > Fabales > Fabaceae > Adenanthera > Adenanthera pavonina. Next base: position 18,342,656 of record JAIVEN010000005.1, on the reverse strand, counting down.
TGTTAGACAATTCGAGAAGTTCGTGGAACTCACGTGTGTGGTATTGACAACCTAAGATAACTGGGTGTTTGTTTGTATTGTATTGGTTGTGTAGTATGACAGTATGTATATTGATGTATATATGCATGTTTCTTTTTATACCATAATATTGATTGTGTATGTATATGGTTTTTCTATATATCATGGTATGCATGGTTGGTTGATGTATGATGATTGCATATGTTGTGATGTGTAGCATCCCCATACCATTGTATACTAGCATGTCCATATGATGTTTGTGATGACAATGATATATATATGTGCATGTGTGTGTGTGTAAAGGCATGTTGGCATGACATTGACATCATCACCATACGATTGCATAGTGAGAGATTGATGATGAGGTGATGATGAGATAATGTGATATGAGATGATGATATGATAAAGATCCCTATCGCTAAATCCTCTCCATGGGAGAGCCAAGCGGCAGAGGATAATATGATATGATGAAATGTCCCTATCACTAAATTCTCTCCTTGGGAGAGCCAGGTGGTAGTGGATTTTGGGATGCACCTTCCCTAAATCACCTTTAATTCATCATGGTCTAGGGGAAGGAGAGCCACGGTCTGAGCTCTAGTGTAACCATTAGCCGGGTTGCATTAGGGTAAGGTGAGCTTGGTGATGTTCCGGAATCAGTCTTCACCAACTGTTAGAAAGGAATCATCTATTGAAATGTCTTATGATGACGGCAGCCCGTGGTTCTAGCCGTGTTTGAGGGAGAACATGCATACCATTCATTCACATTGCATTCATGAGTTGTATGAGATATATGTATATATGTATATATGTGTGGTTATCCTTGGTTACTGAGACATTGTCTCACACCCTTCTCCCATGACTAACCTTTCAGGTGACAGTTCTGTCACTAGTCCGGAAAAGATGCAGGATTAGTTACGTGCATGGGAATAGTCTATGTAGTAACTGTAATTTTGGATAATGTATCATGTGCCAAGTAGGATAGATTAGTTTGTCATGAACACATGTTTATTGATAAGGATTGTTATGGACAGATGCGTGTATGGTTATGCATGTTGCATGCATGTACTATGTGTGATGAAAGGTGTAATTGGGATTGTTTAGTGTGTTTTGGAGCCTATAGCTCATTTGTCCAGTTAGGGTTACAAGGGGTCAAATCTCAGAGAAGTGGTTCCTTTGAGGTAAAACATCTTTGGACAAGCTGGTTTGGGGGTTTGGACCTGTATGATTGGTCTCTAAGTGGCCAGTTGCCTTTGGTGGCAATTGGAGATGGTTAGTGATGAGTTTTGGTCAATAAGTAGTCAAAATGACATTAGGGGTCCAAAATCTCCCTATGGAGTTGGATTAAGGTGAAAGTGGTGTCTATGGATAGATTGAGACTAGATTGACTTGTAGGAGTTGGAATTAAGTCAATTGGAAGTCGGAGCATAAAGTTATGTGCGTCGGAAGTTCGCCCTGGAGTGTGGAAGTTGCTAATATGGGATATCAGCATGGGGCGCTAGTGAGGCCAGAAGTGAGTGCAGAATAGGGGAGGCCAGAGCCGCGACGGTATTGTAGCGGCCACAACCCCAGTCCATTTTCTGGCCTTTATGAGTTCGTTTCCGCTGTTCCGAAGTTGTGAGAAGTTGTTTTGAGACGGTAGAGTTGTGTTTGGTTGAGTTTTGAAGTTTTTGGTCTGGTTTGGAGGTATCAAAAGGTAGGGTGCTACACCTATTACTCAATCCTAAGTTTTATATAGAATTTCCTTTTCCAAGGCTAATCCTAAATCCCTAAATCTTTACTTAACGTTGGCCATGGCACTAAGTAAACAGATCAACAGGAGATTAAGTACGCAAAGCTTAAATTAAACACAATTAATTGGAAAAGAAACTCTAATTCACAAATGGGTTCATGGAAACTCTAGATCAAGAGGAAATTATTCGCACATTGTTCCACACAAAACGAAAGTAAAAAAATTAACACATCAAACTGAAGAACATTAAGGAAGGAGGTAAATAATTGGAACAATCTTGGATGGATCTTTGATTCCGCCACTTATAGAATGTGCTATATAATTGACGCTATCAAAATCTATGAATAGTGGGCATGTGACAAAGATATGCCCATTCGGTTCCTTATAACTTATATCTGCCCGGGAAATGTCACTCATATATGTTTAAACCCTCCCTCATTATACTTAGAGGATTCACTATTAATATTTAAAATCATGCTCATTTCGATGGAGATGATAAAGTCAATTTAATGTGTCAGTTTCAATATTCTTAACTTCGGAAGACAAATCTATCCTAAGGGACACATGAGATTAAGAATGACATATTTTTATGAAGTATTGTTTTGCATATGAGTTCTTTAGATTGAACATTCTTTAAGTGTTATTATAGAGAGTGATTCAAGTACTAAAATTTGTTCTACAATAATCAAATTATAGGTTTTTGGATTCCTAATAAATTTGCTCTATTATATATTGTGGTGAATAGTAATAAATTTATTATTCAGCTAATGAGTAATGGACAGAGGGATATATTTAAAACTTTATTTGCTGTGGTAATATCATCTGGTCCCTTTCCATGGATATCACTCTTTAGTATCTCAGAGTTATCTTTAGTATCTCAAACTATAATAATTCTTCCTGTGACAATACTTTGTTATACTGTCTCCAAAGTTCTTGCTCTACCTATTTCAAGTATTGAGAATCTCTTCTTCTTCTAGCCTTATCAACATGTTTAATTCTTCTCTAAAGGTTTTTATTCTTGTGAATAATATTGCCCATACAATCCTTATTCCATTCAGTTGCCTCACTTTTGAACTTCTCAAGGACGCCTGACCAGTCCTGCCCATTCCATGCCCCTTTAACCATGTTCACAATTTTATGTTTTTAATGTCCCATATCCAGGCCATTAGCTCTATCCATTAACCTAAACCTAAATTTATTTTCTTCTAGAGGGAGGTCCCATTGTCTTTGCCTTGGGCCTTTTTTTTTAATTGTTTATTACCTTTCATCTTATCAACACCTTCAATTCTTCTCAAGAGATTTTTCTTCTTTTGAATAATATTGCCCACACAATCATTAGGGCCTATTTGGTCACATGTTGAAAACCACATTTAAGCCCCAAACTGAGTTTTGCGACTTTTCTAATGTGTTTTACTGTCTAATTGATTCATGTTGGAAACTCATTGTCCCCTTAAAACCTAGTTAAAGTAGAAGCAGGTAGCTGGATGCTTCTCCATTGGCACAACCAGGTTTGCATTAATTGAGTGACCATTGGAAAAATTTTTTCCCTCAATAACCTTGGATTGGCTTCTGGTTTGATTATCCTACCCTGTTTTCCTTTGCTCTATTTCTCTCCCACCAACAAAGGAGACATGTTTCATGTCGATAATGCGGAAAAATCACTCGGAAGGTAGAGAGAATACATTCCATAGACAAACATCAAGCCACAAAAACTTAATTGGAAGAACAAATTCGAATAACAGCGCTGCTACCTCTACTGGTTAATCAGACAAATTAACACACATCTGAAAAATCCCAAATTTGTTCCACTATTCTAAAAATCATTAATAAACTTTAGTGATGTATTATTACTAATAACTAAACTTATATGATACATTACTACTGATTATAGGAACCTGGCACCTTAATAACTTCGCACAATATCTATTTTATAAAAAAGTATCGTATATTAAAAACTAATCTCATAGGAGTGGCTTTATATAAATATATCCTTGTGATATTAATTAAAAACAATAACTTATCTATGCCTGATGAAATCATTTTTGCACTATGAGTATTTGCACTATGGGAAGGTATGAATATTAGTTTTAATACAACATGCAATAATAAACTAATGAAGTGCATACCTATTAGTTTTAAAACATATAAATTTTGTTGAGACTATCTAACATTGATTACCAAAACTGAAAGTAAATAATTTTAAAATAAATAAATAAATAAACCAAGACAAGATACTGAAAATATCAAAACTGATAAATCTTAGGACACCCAATACCATAATGTATAAAACAGATTCCATCGGAATTTTTCAAATAAACATATAGAATTAATTCACATCCAAAATACATACATACAAACCTGCTCTGATACCATATAATATTTAATTGTGGATCTAGTGTATGTATATGAATATGAATAAGATAGATAAATGCATACCTTTCGATGATATCTTGAAAATAAAATCTTAGGTATTTCTCTCTAGATCCCTTGGATTTTAGTGGCTCTCAATGGGAAAACTGATTAAGTTAGGGTTAGAGAGAAGATCTAGACTTGTTTAAATCATGGCTTTATCAAATGCACATACTATGAGTTTCAGTAAAACATAATGGCTCATATTTTTTTTACCGCCAACTAGACTTATAATTAAATTGTATGTATCTAACCTATTGATCCTTATGATCATAAAATAATACTGAACTTTAACATCTTAATGAATCACTATTATGCTATTTTAAAAAAAACACACAATAATTAATATGAGCTTACAAATAAAATTTTATAAAATTTCTAACATATAGTATACAATATTTCTAATGATCATCGCCTATTTCTGATATCAGATGTAATTGTAAATTATTTGGCCCATGCATAAAGGGAAAAAAATAAGATCTAATTGTAAATTAATTGATGAAAAAGGTTTTGTTTTCCAAACGATGAAAAAGGGCTTGAATGGGAGATTCCAATTTTAATTCAACATCAACCACAAAAATGAGTAATCTGATTTTTCTATTGTTAGTACGTAACCTAAGGAATACATGATTGTTTGAACAGTTTACATTTTTATTTTTATTATTAATTTATAATTCTAAAACTATTTTTAGGGTGCATCCGATTTCAGTCAAAAAAATATCAAAATGATAATAAATAATAAAATTTAAAACATTGAGATTTAATCAAGATAATACATATTTCCCCCGGTCCTAAATATATGAGATGATATTTATTACATATTTTCAACAAAATATCCCTATTTAATTCTTTTCAAATAGAAAGAGAAAGAGATTAAATAAGTATAGTTTTAAAAAAATATTTTTATTTTAAAAAAAATAAAATTATTTAACTTTAAATTTTATTTTTAATTCACGTGATTTAGTTAAAAAATATTTATGAAAAGGATCCAAGTATATTGGTTGCCAAAACCAACACTATATGCTGCTTTGGCCTTTTGCCAACCAATAGATGATCCAATTTGTGGGAATGAGAGAACAACCTAAATGCTTGGAAATCTTCTCCTCTTCAATTCATGATAACAATTAATTATACACATGATGACTTAAGACGTATAATGTCACATAAACATATATCATCCATAGTGACTTTTGCTATCCTAACATAGATTTTGACAATACATGGTGTCACTTTGTTTAAAAAATAGTGACTCATAATAACACGGTTCTGATTGTTTAAACATAGAATAAAATATCAGCAACTTATAGAATCAATCTAAAGAATTCACTTTGTTTAAACCATATGAGTAATAAACCCATGAGGGAGCAACCCAATAGAGCATTAACATCACACCTTCGCTTAATTTGAGCAACACACAAAACAAAACAGAGATAAAACAAGAACAAAAGTCTAAGCTATAGTTAATATAAGTGGTGATTCAAGAACTCAAGCAGTGACATAGATTATTATAACTTTGATTACTTCTTAATATCTAACTTCCCTCTTTAATTACCATTAAAGTTGTCTTTGCTAGTTTAGATCACTCAATTACCTAATAGTGTCTTCCAAATCACTAAAAGGCATTCCAATTATATTAACCTAAAATTCCTTAGGTCATTAATTAATTAGACTTAATTAAATATAAACCTAATGTGACTATGTAAAGCCAGTAGTTTCATTTATATCGCACAAGCAAATGAAGTTATCCGGTGTCCAAATACTTGACCCTACATGATTTAATTGATGGTCTATCCTAAATCTCCTATTCCTAGCTTCATTAAAAAATCCAAAATCAGCCCCAATTAGATTCCTCATGTTTCGGGACAATGAAGCTCACAATTGAATCAATAAACATAACATTAATGCAACCAAAAGAGTACATCATCTTCTATTAATCCATAATCAAAGAAATAATAACCCAAAACAAAGGTCTAGCTACACATAATGAGTATTTCCATACACAAAACATATAGGAAACCAACCACAAAGAAAAGTATATGAGAAATAGGAGAAAGAGAAGAGGAAACTAGAAATCGATGCCAAATTCGCGGTCATACTGCCAATCCTTCGTATCTCAAAGCCTCAATCCCCTTTCCTTTGAGTCCCCAAACCACCTCCAAGGTCTAGAATTGTTCCCCCTTCATTCTACCCCCCGTTCCATGCATTTCAACCCGTGAAATCCCTCAGATTCGCTGGATTATTAAAACTATGCCTTTTGATAGAAAACCTAATGCTACAGCGTTCAAGTCCATTTTTGTAGTGCATAAATGCCTTTTTTTAAAAGATATTGATGCTACAGTGTAAAACTAACCACGAAGCATCAATATCTTTTAAAAATAAATATTTTAATTTAATTATAATTAATTGGTTCACAATTCAAACTAGAGTCATTATAATTGTGGATTTTGGGATGTGTACAGGAAATGGGCAATGAGCATGATTGGAATGCCTTTTAGTGATTCGGAAGACACTATTAAAATATTTAAAAAGGAATTCCTATATGTTTGTACTAATCAATTCTTACCTTGGTTATTACAACTTATTCATTTGTATGCTACATCTCTGTCTTTTTTTTTAAAACATTTAATGGAATTCTGATAACCTTAAAGGTTGAAGGCACAATAGATGAAGATGGGAGAACCCCCAGCATATTCGATACCTTCGCCCACACTAGAGGTACCTTCTCCCTATGATATTCAAAAACTACCAAATTCTTATGATTTCTCAATAGCCTTACTTATTCTTCAACTTAATAACAAATTGATTAAAAAGTTTTGTGAAAATTTGCCAAGTAATTGCTGTGATTGATATTTTTTTCATGTAGATAATGTTTTAAGCTATCGATAGAGACTTGAATCACTTCATATGATTTTTATTGAATTAGTTATGATTTTCTAAAATTTAGTCAGGAAAAAGAAATTTGATTAAATGAATAGCATCCAAAATCTGAAAAATTTTATTATAACATTTATGTGATTCAAGCTTCTAATTAAGTATAACTGGTCTCTAATAAGGCCTAATACATGGGAAGCAGTCCTAAATAGAGGTGTTACATTCTTTGAGTGCTATCATGAAACTATGACTTATCAAAGAATTTGTCAATCCTTGTGGCGTTACACGAACTAGGGTTCAAGAGACCGATTCTCTTATATTATAATTCACTTAGACTAACATATCTTTTCTATTTTCTTGTTTAGTCCCTTCTTGCTGTTTTTTTTTCTATTTTTTAGTTTTCATGTCCCTTGTAATTACAACGATCCGAGTGTCTTACGTATCAAAGTGAGTTCTTTAGATTGATTATATAATGGTTTACCTATCATTTGGTATCAGAGCTTAGACTTTGCAAATCCAGGTGTGTTTTCTGATTTTTTTCCTTTCTTTTCATTTTGTTTTCCATTTTCCTTATTGTTCTAAAAATCATCATCACTATTTTTATCAATCATTGTTCATCATTGTACTGTTCATTATCACCGTTTCCATCACACTATTCATCGGTACTGTTTTCTCATACTGTTCACCATCTACTATTTCATGAGTACTATTCATGTCACTGTTTCCATTGCACTATTTTTTATCCTGTTCACAGTCACTGTTTTGTGTTACTGTTCAGTCTAAAGGAGATTTAAAAAAAATAATAATAGCAACAAAAAGAAAATATTAAAAAAATATATGAAAAAAAAGAGAGAGATTGATTGTTGCAAAAAAATATAGCAAAAAAAAAAGAGTAGTAAAAAAAATTATTTGATTGGACTTGATTTGGAATTTGATTGACTTAATTTATCAGCTTTGGTGACAAATCTCATTAAATCTCTATAATTTATCTTTCTTTATCAATTTCCTACCAATTTTCATCCTTCTTTGTTCTATTTCCTTCAAATTTCTCTTGTTGGAAATTTCAGTTCATTTGTATTCATTTTATGTTGGTCATTACTTAATTAAATTAGGATCTTTGAAAACTTTAATTTTGAAATTTTGTTTTCTGTGATTGCCACTTCTTTAAAAATTGATTTCCTTTTGATTGAAGTTATTATTTTAATTTAGCACTTTCATAAGAAAGCAAGCTTTGAGTGGAAAAAGGTAAGAGAGAAATTGCATGATATTTGAAAAAGCCTTAATTTAGTGTGAAACACGAGTGTACTTGCATTATTTTGAGTGAAACCCATGAGGGAGAGATGAGGTCCATTTTCTCCTTGATTTTCATACTGATCATCAAATTGAGCTATATGGATTTCAAAGTTATATTATGGCTTTTAAAAAGATGGATGTCAGGCTAAATTTATAAATAATTCCAAATATTTTCAGATATATGGAGTGTAACCATAAATTTATATGTTATAAGTCAAACAGTAAGGACATATATTCATACATATTAATACATTATATTTACCGTATAATAAGTATTAGACCATATTAAATTATTATTCACACTATATAATGTATTAATATGCTATAAATAATATGGTCTAATACATAGTTTAGATAATACTCATATTGATGATTTCATCAAATTGAGCTTTGTATTCAAATACTAAAAGATACCTTATAGGTGTAGTCTAATTCAGTCAGAAATCAGTCTTCCTTTGGGTCGTTTAAGATACTGTATGATATTATACATACACAAAACATCTCTTATGCATAAAAACTTCATAGGAAAGCACACTTGCATGACATCTTTAATCAATTAGTTTCATAGGGCATACTACATAAGTATTAGCCTAGATAAAATAAGCAATAAACATATTATGTCCCTATTGCCATGACACTTCATCACAACTGCTAGATCGCAAAAACTCATAAAATTATTGAAATTCCTTTTCATGGAAATATGTAGCATTATTAAATTGCATTCAATCAATTTATTAACAAAACAAAATTAATGATGGTTAAGTACAATTAACTCATATAGTAGGGCTTCTATATATGCTATTTACATCAACTAATGGAGTACCAATTACGAACAAGCAACATCGATGATATCTTTGCTACCAATAAAAAATCAAGCATACTATTGGAGAATAACTTATAGGATAGCAGTAGTAAATGATGTTAAAAATTCTAACAGCATAGTCTTATGGACACAACTCCAATCTTTAGGTTGTCAAGCGATTGACGATAGATAGTCTATAATCATATGAATATATATACATTACTAACATATACATAGTCATTTTGTTCAAGATAAATGGTATTGCCACCACAATGATTTTATGTTAATGAAAATTTATTTAATTAATTAATCAACTCAACTCTACATGATTAAAGAATTAATAATCCTCCCACTATTTGTCAATTCACCAAAGCGTGCTTAATATAACTCTTTATTATTCCAAACAAAATCATTTTTCAAAATAATTTTGCAATATTGAAACAAGTTATACTTGCCTAAAATTAAATTTTCAATAATTTTTGGAGATAAATAGCATAAAAATAATATTGCGACTAAGATCCTCAAATTGCCTAGTTTACATAATCCTCAAATTGTTAGGAAAAATCTACTGAGATCTATAATTGGAATTGAAACATGCCCAAGAGATTCAGTAATCTATGTTAGAAAAATTGCAATTAAATGTAAACCACAAATCAATTAACTATATTAATTTTAATCATGAGAATATTGGATTGGGGGGTCACAAAAAGAAAACAGTGTAGAAACAAAATTCCAAAAAAATTCTAATGAAAACTAGTAAATTTATATGAAATCAAGTTATATATTGATATGCCATATATCAATACTTTATAATTTTGATGCATAGCTAATATGCCATCAACAGTGGCGCCGATCCAACACCGCTAAAGTATATTATTTGGGGATATTTAATTATTTGGCCCATGCATAAAGAGATTCTTGACCAGAACTGCGTTTGATCCTTGAGGAACCTTGAGCTTGATGGTACTTGTAGTTATGTAGAAGTCAGATTCTTTAGGATGACTAGTGACATAGTCCCTAAATATCACCTGCTTGTTCTTCACTTCCTCCAGAGCATCACTGTTCTTCCCCATTATTAATCAATCTAATATATATCTAATTAATTTCGCTACTCTGTGATGGTCCAAAACCATATTGGTTTCTCTCTATTTATAGTTTAACATATGGCCCAAAGAAAGAAAGAAAAGAAGTTTCAGTTCCATATACCCTTCTCCTCTTCAGTTTGACGTAACTGCCTACGAAAAAAAATAGATATATACAAGTCTTGTGAGATTGAAAACAACCTTCCTTTAGGTTGTTCTCTCATTAATTGTTATCATGAACTGAAATCGGATGCACCATGAAAATAGTTGAAGGTGATAGAGAATCAGTGTTAAATATATAATAAGCCTATATATTTATAATACCACAGAAATACTAGTCATTTAGGTATGACTCAGAAATACTCATATGGATTATTCATACCATATTAAAAACATAATTAAAATGGAACTGGTTTTTTATTGACTTATACATTATGGCCCATTCAAGCCCTTTTTCATTGTTTGGAAAACAAAACCTTTTTCATCAATTAATTTACAATTAGATCTTATTTTTTTCCCTTTATGCATGGGCCAAATAATTTACAATTACATCTGATATAAAAAATATGGCGATGATCATTAGAAATATTGTATACTATATATATGTTAGAAAATTTTATTTGTAGGCTCATATTAATTATTGTGTTTTTTTAAAATAGCATAATAGTGATTCATTAAGATGTTAAAGTTCAGTATTATTTTATGATCATAAGGATCAATAGGTTAGATACATACAATTTAATTATAAGTCTAGTTGGTAGTAAAAAAAATATGAGCCATTATGTTTTACTGAAACTCATAGTAGGTTCATTTGATAAGCCATTATTTAAACAAGTCTAGATCTTCTCTCTAACCCTAACTTAATGAGTTGTCCCATTGAGAGCCACTAAAATCCAAGAGATCTAGAGAGAAATACCTAAGATTTTATTTTCAAGATATCATCAAAAGGTATGCATTTATCTATCTTATTCATATTCATATACATACACTAGATCCACAATTAAATATTATATGGTATCAGAGCTAGTTTGTATGTATATATTTTGGATGTGAATTAATTCTATATGTTTATTTGAAAAATTTTGATGGAATCTGTTTTATACACTATGGTATTGGGTGTCCTAAGATTTATCAGTTTTGGTATTTTCAGTATCTTGTCTTGGTTTATTTATTTATTTATTTATTTTTAAATTATTTACTTTTAGTTTTGGTAATCAATGTTAGATAGTCTCAACCAAATTTATATGTTTTAAAACTAATAGGCATGCACTTCATTAGTTTATTATTGCATTATGTATTAAAACTAATATTCATACCTTCCCATAGTGCAAATACTCATAGTGCAAAAATGATTTCATCAGGCATAGATAAATTATTGTTTTTAATTAATATCACAAGGATATATTTATATAAAGCCACTCCTATGAGATTAGTTTGTAATTAGTTTAATCCTATGAGATTACTATTTAAAATTTACCAAAATTGATTTTATTATGGGCATATTATGTATAATTCTACGCATAATGTTTTTAATACATTATTAGGAATTTTAAAGTTCATCCTAAAAATCAGTCTTAATTATGGGATAGTTAGTAATACATCATCTCTCTCTCAAATGTCATTCAAATATGATTGTTCCAATTAATGTTATGCATTATTGTGATATCTCTTCTTTTATTATAATATCTATTTTTATAGATTTTGATATTGACACTAATTATAACAGGTCACAATAATATATATAATCAATCTAGTTCTACTATTACTTGATCACTCAATTACCTAATAGGTATGAATAAATATCCCTAATTTAAATGTTATGATATGACTGGTCAGGGATCCACTTGATTCCATTATAATTTGCTGTAGATATGGGTAAGTTGTAATAATCTCATTACTTAACCATAAATTTTACCCATACTATAGTAAGCATAGTAATGAGGGCCAGTGATTTGTTTAAATTGACTTAGAAGGCATTATTACACTGGGGATTTAATTAAACGGCGTTAATTAGTGAAAATTTAGGTGAATCATCAAATGCTAAAGAAAGAACCATTGTGTTCAGGAGAATAGAAGCAAAGTTTGTCTCTCCTCTTAACTTATACTCTCCACTCTGATCAACCATACTTGAGGTCCAACAGAAACATCTATCAATTAGTACTTGAAGACAACTTCTCCATCTTAGGTCCGCAGCAACAACAATAAACACTTACAGAAGGGAAACCAAAAATAAAAGCGGAGTATGAAATGTTGCAGATGCAAGAGTATTAAGCACGGGGGGAAAGAAGACAAAGGTAAAAGAAAACACAAGAAGGAAAAAGGAAACTTCAACTCCCAAATTAGGAACGTCTGACTGCGGTGGAATCTGAACAGCACTGTTTCTGGACGTCAACCTCCTAGGAAACCATTGGAGTAGTTCTTTCCGAACCAAGTCGACGGGGTAGTTCCCTCAGGAGGAACTCACTTTCGTGGGAAGCAACCCCGCAGACCCTGTAGTCAGGCAAGGCAGGTGACCTAATACTAGGCTAAACCGATCTAACGGAAGATACTGCTGAAGGGAAAAAAATGAAGAACAGGAAGGGCAATTTGATGACACCAGAATTGAAGTTCAAATACCAGTTTTTTCGGGTCAACCTATGACGAACCATGATGGCTAACCCGCTGGCTACAGTGCTAGGAACAGGAAAAATAGTGCGGCCGCGGTGTAGCTTTGAAGTTCAAATACCCATCTGTCTGGGTCAACTCGTGACAAACCATGATGGCCGACCCATTGGCTACAGTGCTAGGAACAGAACAAACAATGCAGTCGTAGTATAGCTTTTAAGGAGACTTAGATTTAATGGTGTCCCAATAGGATAATGAATGATAGGATAAATATATAATTCAAATAGTTTAATAATTAGGGGTAAAAAAAATTTAGTAAATATCTTATTTTCTTCCCAAATTTTTTTTACCCTATTAATAATTCAAATAGTTGAATTATTATAAATATATAATAAGCCTATATATTTATAATTAAATTTATAAATGCATAACTTATTATAATCAAATTGCATTATAACGAATATATGGATTCCTAGTTGATTAAATAATTCCAAATACTAAACCAGTAGTGATTACTGGCTCATTTTGGGCTTGGATCTGAAACTTGTATTTTGGAATTGATGATCTCACTTAAGTTTGGGCTTTATATTTAGCACCTTAATCAAGTCTTCCAAGCTCTCCATGCTCCGCTCCAAACTCTTGCAAGTCATGCCAAGCCCTTATTTTATCATTCCCTCCCTCCTCGAAAGGATTCATTCTCAAATCTCCATAATCTACATGGAAAGAAAGGGAATGATTAAAAGTATCAAATAGATAATAAGGAGTATATTTACCTTTCAGACTTAATTGATGCTTTGTGGCTTTGATCTTCACATAAACTTTGAAGACAATATTCTCCCTTGATTGCAAATTTGTTTTAAATGTTTCTGTAAGCTTTTACAACCAATCTCCAGGATAAAAAACCTTATTATGCAATCCATTTGTTTGAATCACATACAACACATTTTCATGGATTCAAAAACAAGAGCTTGCATCAACCTCACTCAAAACCTATAACAAATAGCTAAACACCAATTTGAAACAATAAAATTTAAATGGAACCAAGGTATTAGTGGATTCATGGGGAATGATATGGGGACAAAACTTGACACAAAGGGACTTAATTGAAACTAAGGCATGAGAAAGATCATATGGGATGAAATCTGGACAAACCTAAACATAATGCAATAAACTCAAAATCTGGACAGATTTAACATTAGATGATGATGTACCATGATAAGACAAAGATAGAGAAGTAATGACTAAAGAAACACATATTAACATAAAACCAAATGAAGGGAATGAACTAGAAAGAGAATGGAACATAATAGACTTATGTGGATGAGATGGGACACAATGCCAACAATGGAACATGAAAGCACATGACTTATGAAACACACAAGCAGCTAAGAAAGAAACATATATCTCATGAGACTCACATAACACATAAAATATGAAACGAATTGAAGGGATACAAGAAACAATTTGAGGAGACAAAACATAATAAGGATGAAATGGAATGACATAGATGGATGAACTAGAGAAACAAGGCACTAAAGTAACTAATGGACTCATTATTAACTCATGCAATATGGACTCAAAAGAAATTGCGGACTCTTGTAATAATGATGGATGACATAATTTAAAGAAATTAGAAACATAATGAGAAGGATAAAGAAAATACACTGAAGACACATAAGACAGATGAGGTGAAGAAGGAAGAAGTTTTGTACAAATTACTTTAAGCTTACTTTTACTTTCATTCTTCCTCAAACTCTCCTTTTCTTTTCTCTTCTCTCTTTTTCTTTCTCTTTTTCAATCTTCTCTTAATCTTTTTCTTGCTTATTCTTTTTGCACTCTTTGCATTTCTGTGGACTCTTTTATTCTTAGTTTTTAAAACGTAAATATCTCTTATGGTGTCATGATACGTCTTAAACTCATTAGTTACCAAGCATAATAAACATATAAATAGAGCATGTAAAGCATGAGTTATCTAGAGACTTTTGCTAAGTAAAAATGGTATAAAATTGATAGAGTTCAAAAATTACTAATAAATTATGGATGTAGATATTATTTAGATAATATTACCCAAATGTGTAATTACATGCATGTTATGAATAAATAAGTTCATAATTTCAGTCTCTGTGGCAAGGGAAAAAAACGAATTTCAATCTCACTATTGCCTTTAATCTCTTCTACTTCATTTGACTTTATCTGATTCTAGACTAATTCTCACGTACCAAACCAACAATAACACATCCATCTCCATCCCCTTGAATCACTTCGAATTTTCCAACAATGGAATTTTCCTTTAAATTTTTGTACTATGAGTATTATCACATTAAAATTCATGCAATAATAAATCTAAATAAGTTTTTGGTAATTTTATCAAATAATTGTTTTTATCCTCTATATCTCCAATTTTATAGTATCCAATAATAAGTATACTAGATATTTTAATTCTTCAGGGTTCTTATGTTAATCTGAAATGGTATGAAGTTAATTATAGAAAGAATGGAACTAATAAGTATGTAGCCAAAAAGAATACTCCTTCCGGTCCACATTTTAAGATATTTTATATTAATTACACGCATATTAAGAAAATTACTTTTTTCATTTAAATTAATACAAAAAGTACTCACATTTCCTATTTTATCCTTATTAAATACCTTATTCTATTACCATTGGAGAGTTATAAATGAAGAGAGATAAATCATTAAAAACATGGTTAAAATGGGGAAAAAAATATCTAATGTTATATATTTTGGACCAAAAACTTATCATACAATATGCCTTATAATATGGACCGGAGGGAGTATAACTGAGATACTTGCTTTTCTCTTCCAGGTAGTGTTTTAGTGACTTCATCTTCTTCCATTGATGCACGGAATTAAAGCAATCCTAGAAGGTCATGTCCATTAAAGGCATCTTGGTGATAATTAGGTTGCATTTCTTGTGCTTCATTACTACTGGAGATTATGGCATTTAGGACAGAAGAATATGCCTTAAATAAATAAAAAAATAATTGATCTTAAATTCACTACTCTCTCTCTCTCTCTTCATCCTTGTCCAAGGTGTTTCATGCATCTTTCTTGTGATAATCATGTTCTCCATCTGCAATTTGCAATCTGTTCCTTTAGGAAAAAAATTATCAATACACTGAAATATATATATATAATTTATAGTAAATTATATTATTTATAAACTATAAATAATACGTGTCATTTTTCAAATTTTGTATAGTTTAATAGAGTATTTGTTTCATCAATATAGTCATTCACATTTTAAATATAGTAAGAGATTGGGCAGAAAATTTTTAGATAAGTTCAGTTAATAAAAAATACTCCATGGAACATGATTATATGAAAAAGTGAAAACTTGGTTATAGAAATAATTTTTAGCATTCCTAACAAGTGGTTTACCTTGTTAGGAATGCTAAAAATTCTTATAACTCTGTTTACTTATCAGTTCATATACAGATGGCCCAAGAGTGGAAATTATTTGATGATGTGGATCTGCTGTGGGGCAGAATCGTACTCATTATTTTGGACGTTGCAATTACTTATTATTTTGATGTTGAAACCTCCGTTTCTTAATATAAGGGACAATTGAGGGAGTTTCCGTGTTTCAAAATATAAGGGACACATGAGATTTGTCTGGTGTATTTAATAATTTTTTTTCCAAAATATCCGTAATTAAGATAGTATATTTTCAATATAATTCATTTTCATTAATTACATAATGGAAGAGTTATTAACATTAAATGAGAGTATTTTTAAAAACTACTTTATATTCCTGACAAATTTATTGATTTTCTTGATCTGTGTGATTTTATCTCTTGTTCCTTATATTAAGAAACGGAGGGAGTATATCTTGGCTATTCAATTATTTAGCGCACAACACACGTTGCTTTGGGATGCGTTCCTAGAGTGCATACCCATACACAAATGATTTAATAGGTCTCAGTCCAAAAATTAAAATAAATGAGGGTATACTGAATCTAAGAATATCATCCACCCTAATTATAAATACTCATTTCATATAAAATATTTGTTGCTACTAGCAAATAATAGTTTAAAATATTAAATTTTTTAATAAATAATAATAACTCTTGGTTTATAAAAATATTATTTCATATATTAAAGGATATTTAATAATTATTGCATTGTATGAAAAAAAAAACACACACACTGTTGCTTATGTATGGGTGCTCCTAAGAACTCATAGGTAACTAGCTTCTATCTCTTGTTTTAGGCGAGTCCAAAAGAAAGAGTTGGAATTATTTACTTTTATTATCCATAATGGTTACTTAAAAGACATTTAACTTGCCAATTAATTTAGCCTTCTTTGAAATATAATAGTAGAATGCTCTTTTTAGTCCATATGATAATATGTTTTATATAACAATTTTTTTTCACATTATAGTGTTACAGTGATAGAGCCAAGACCCTAGACCAATGGGGGCGAATTAAGTTAAAAATTAATAATTAAAAAAATAATACTGTAATAATTAAAAATTTGTTTCAAAATTTGATTAGGTTTGGTTATTTGTTTTTATTCCATCATTTAATTAGGTTAGTTTATTATTAAAAAAATTGATTCTAAAATTAAAAAGCAAATAATGATATATTTTTAGTATTTGGGTATAATGAAATTCTGCCTATGTATTGTTATAATCGGTCCCAAACCTGAATAAATGAGCAGTGTTATGTTAGACCATTGATAGCTAATATAAAATTTTGCCGAATTTCTATGACATGGATCAAAGACATTTTTATGCTAAGGTTAGGTCGTTACTCAGAAGTAAAGCATTGTATAGCTCAACTGCAGTGTTAAATAAGTTAGGGCCGTTATATTGGTGCTTGAGTGTTGTGTTAAATGAACAAGGCTTCCCACATCATTCTGAAATAAATGTGGATAAAGAAGTTAGTCTAGGAAAGTAAGATTCAGTTCGGTTCTCAGCATATTGATACTTGAATAGGTAATTCTATGGAGGTAATGAACGTTATGATTTAAAAGAGAATTAGCATCTTGTATCTTCAAGAAACTAAATGGGTAGAAGAAAAGGTTAAAAAGCTAGACACTACTGATTTTAAACTTTAGTATATAAAGAAGATCATAATAAGGAATGGAGTTAGTATTATTATGGACAAATTTGGAAAAAGAATGTGGTGAAATTCAAAAGGATTGGAGATAGAATCTTATCGTTAAAATTAACTATTGGATACGATACTTTCAATATTACTTTCCATGCATGATCATATAGTATGTCATATAGAACATTTTTAGGTTATATATATAGGCTTCGAGTGGATGAGGAGAAAGTGAAATTGCCCATATCTACAAGGATATAACTCAAATGATAAATAACCATATTGAAACATTTCCATATGAGCTATACATTTAAATATTACTTATATGAGAAATATTTAAATACTTAGAGAAATATGTAATTGCAACGATCCGAGTGTCTTACGCATCAAAGAGACAATAATAAATGTATTATCATAAATATTTTGATATCTCTTCTTTCAATATTACATAAAGTCATATTATTCAATAGTATGTCATTAGGTATGTCAGCTAAAGTTTAAAAATCATCAAACTAGAGTATTATATAGATCAAAATGGTCTTATATATCAATAATTAATTAAAAATCATCAAAACTAGTTTTATATGCCATATTGAAATCCATATGTATAAATAAATTACATATATATCAGATTAAACATGGAATTATTTATCTATGCTAAATAATTTAGCATAATGTATAAATAAATTAAATATATCAGATTAAATAATTCTTCTTAGTAACTTCAATGATATTAAATTATGTCATTGGGAGTAACTAGGAAATGTCTAAACTTGCATCTCAATAAGATGCTCATAGTTACTCCCAAATGCATTTAAATCATGTTCTATGGCCTCTGAGTGCATTTTCTCAATGTCCCCTTTGTGTTTCTACTATGTTTCCTTATACAAAAAAAGTTTAGAAGCCTAAAATATTACAAAAACACGTCAAAATATCACGTGTTTTTATGATTTTTATTGCTTTACCCAGTACCAGGTGACCATAAACTCATCAAATATGGTGCCGGGTGGTTTTGAAAGCCAGAAAAATGTCAAAAATGTGTTGACTTGGTGCCGGATGAGTTTGGCCCGGTGCAGGGTGCTTCTATGGTACAGACAACTGCTTCGTTCAGCTTTAGAAAGTTACTATCTCACGTTGACATATTGAGTTCGATTTTAACTATAATAACATTGGAATTTGGGAAAACTCAAAACATGAAATTGTGGCTCTATGTCTTAGCTTTGAGTGGTGTAATATGGTCCCAATTTAAATTTCCGCAAAATACAAAACTTAGGAATTTCCTAGCCATACCTTGGTTCTCCCATATGGTTTCATTGTGGAAAAAGGGAACTCTTTTGTACATGGAACCTCCTTCTGTCTACCATAAATAGTAGCTGAAAATGAGAATATAAGCTGAAATCAACTAAGAAATAGGTGTTTAGTCTTATTAGCAGACTGTATAATAAGGCAATATAAAATATAAGCAATCCCTCAAGACAAGTTAATGTTGCAACACAATCAGAGAATTAAAAGAAGTGTAATGAAGCTTTCATCCCAGAATAGCTAGATGGTAATCTCTTTTGCTTAACCTATCATAAAACCCTAAGATGAGGTCAAAAAGATTCAAAGCAAATTTACCTTCTTGCAATCATGGGTAGCCACGACTTCCAACAGAGTAATTGTACCAATGAAACTGTTGTTATAGTAGAGTAATAGTTTATGCACACTTTCTCCTATAGCTTTCAACCTAGTAAAATATATAACAGCATCAAATCTACATAGATAGAAATCATAAACAGCTATTGGTGATAAGGGAAAAGTATAAACAAACATTATGCATCAAGTAGAACCCCAAAAAAAATCATTTTTACCAGAATCTTCTATCATAATCCCTAGTCTTTACTGTGTGGAAGCAAAAATGCAGCTCTATCATGGAGGTCTACCTATAATGGATAAACAAATAAAGTAAGCAATAGTAGTAATATGTATATAAAAAAATATATATATACAAGACTTCGTTTAGAAAACAAAACGTAAAAATAAGCAATTGAAATACATGTTGTCCATGCTTAACACCCCCAGACTATTTTATATGAGCCATGTGAGTAATATGCATGTTTAAATTATTATGACCCGGGAGTGCATCTTATAACTCATTATACTTATATTATAAGGCGTTTTCTGATTTCAATATGGCATATAAAACCAGTTTTGATGAAGGTGGAAGAAACTAAAATGAAGAGTAACTAGTTCAGTGTCACATAATATTCATAATTTTAAACTTTAGCTGATATGCCATCATGCAATACATCTAGGCCAATACTATCATCATCATTATTATCATGCTAGCTTAATATCAAATAATAGGAGATTCCATTTCCATTAGGATGCACAACAATAATATACATCAATGATGATCAAGTTTATGCACACACATATGTATACGGTGAGCTAAACTTATCCTATCTATGAATAAAACTTCAGTTCAATATTCTTAACTTCGGATCGTTGTTCAAAGTGGTATATACTTTGATATAGTTTTTAAAGGATATAACTCAATTGGTGGAACTATTTTTTCTAATTAATAATAGCTTCATCATAAAGGTTAACTTTGAATAAATTATAATGAGACTCTTGGCAGGCTTCTAAGCAGAAGGGATACATGAATGAATCGAATACATTCCAAAACCAGAGGGATCCACTTGATTGCTGCCCAATAATCAAAGGATAAGACATCAATGATTATGAATGAAACAAACACACATATGTACCTAAGTACACATGCAGGTACACAAACCTACTGACCATTGTCACCTTCTCTATGAATAAGAATTTTACCAATCTTGATACCTTTATAGCATGCACGTAAAGCATTCTCCATACTCTCTCCACTGAAATTAGATCAATAGAAGATATTAATGTAAGAACAGAGAGTGGTTGTTTAAATAATTAAAAAACTGTAGAGATCACAAGTTCACAGAAAAACGTGAGGGAAAAAATAACTAGTTTCTCAATACATCATGACCTAAAGGAGACTAAACAAACTATATCCAATCTAGACAATTTGGTCCTTTGGAACCTAAATTGACAAAGATCTTTCCTTTTATATATTCAAAATTATTTTGGGACAACTAAGAGGGTATCTTTAAATCTATTCTTCACAATTGGAAGCAAGGAAGAAAACATTTGAAAATCAAATGCCCCAATGATGTCAACTTTGGACTAGAGACTTATACCTCCTGATAACAGAGACACCACATAACCTCTTGCAAAAATCCACACCAATATATACAAACTCTGCAGTTACATATTGAAGGAAAAGTATCAGTGTTCTACATAAACAAAGTCCAACAATGAAATGAACTGATTCCATTCAGATAATCGTAGAACAAGAACCACTGCCACATGGTCATAGACACCAAAATCTCTTTGCTGAGTATGGAAATTACTTCAATCAACATCACAAAAAGCAAAACACATATCTTTAGTACCATAAGATGCACGACTTTGAAAAAGAACAGCTTACCAGTTGGAGTGATTACTTGCTTTTCTGTAAATGGAAGATGCCCCAGGCCATGTTCAACAACCTGGACAAGTACAGGAATTGTGACCAATAAAAAGTCATGCCACCACAAAATTCAGAAAACAACAAATGAACCTGTACACATACTAAACGAATCAAATGGTCGGCATAAAACACAAAATCATGCTTCATTGTCTGAGAATCACGTATCAAGGTATGCATACCCCTTATCTGCACAGTAGAAATTACCATGCTTTCTAAATTTAGCAAGGGACCAATTCCTTGCTAAACTATAAAAAATTCAATATTGTCACATTATTGTCATGTCACCATGGGGACCACATCTATCACATTTGTGACATTCGGGCGCTGATGAGAGCGGGGAGTGATCGCCAGTGCAAGAAAAGGGGGTGTGAGATAAAAGTGATGAGGCACAGATAAGGAGCAGCTCCTGGCATGATTCTAAGTGGGAGGGGCATATGAATGAATCGAATGCATACCAGAACGAGAGGGATCCAGAGATTATATAGGTATGAGACTATACAGTTAAGAATAGTTTAAAGAAATTGATAGGTACTACCTATACCAACAGCATGCATCTACCGTTTTAGTAGCTTATCACTTAAGAGCTCCAAACAATTTTGGGATGGGTGACCTCCTACGAAGGAGGTGTGTGAATGAGGACAAAGTACACCGAAAGGGCTTGTGTTGGTTTGTGGGGACAATAATCTATTCTAAAGAAGTGGTCGAAACGTTACAACATCATTGCCACATTACGCACCACTCATGCCATATCATTGCCATGTCACCACCGGGACCACACCATGTCATGTCATTACCATGTCACCCACCATTCATGCCACATCACTGCCACACGTCACCACCGGTGGTGTGCCACATCATTTAATCATTTGAAATGTGCCTTCACTTAGATTTGAAGTCATAACATTTTAGTTTCAATGCCTTTCTTTTCACCTTCTTACCAATTGAATTTGAATGTATTTACAGTCTTTATATGAGATATTAAATATATATACTGTTTATCTATACACTAATATACACACACATATGTATATATTTATAAATCAATATATTATTAAAAAAATGTAAATATATTTTATTTTCAATTGCTAATATCATAAAATAATTTATATTTCAAATTTTGTAATAAATGAATTTTTTATTTCATTTTTTTGCAAACAAGTTATAAAAAATTAATTTAACTATTTTTATTAATTTAAAATAATCATATGATAAAAGTAATTTTACAACTTGATTATTTAAAAAAATATTTTTTAATTAATTAAAATTAAATTTTAATAAAATAATTTAGACAATCACAAACAAAAAAAGAATAAAGGTGCTTAACGGCTCCCCAAGACTTGATATAGCACATTCTATAAATATAGCCCCAAAGAGATGATGTGCTTATTTCCAGGAGTTATTTAATCATAAGAAGTTTGATGGACCACTTTATTGAATCCCAAGCAAAACATTTTATTCAACAGATATTTATATAGTATGAAGTGTAATTATAGCAAAATAAATTTGTTCTACTATTACTTAATTAGTACTTGAATCTTATCTTACAACCAGATTAAAAAGGCTTCTAAACATTAAATCATATCTTATAAATTTAAGTGTGGTCATCCATCATATAAGTAAATATATGTTTAGTATATTTACATAAGGTTTGTTTCTCTAAATTTGGTTGTAACATACCCATTATTTCTCCTCTTCATTCTAATGAAGTGTCTAACAAATCTAACTATTTACTGTAAAAGTGATTTAGTAATCTAGAGGGTTATTTACATAAGGTATGTTTTAAAATTTCAAGGATGAAATTTATTTTAAGAGGGAGGGAATTGTAACATTTTTAGAAAGCTAGAACATCTAGAGATGCCTAGGAAATTTACAAAAAATGGAAAGACACCGTTTTGCATGAAATAGGGTAAAGATGTCATTTTTCTCGATTAGATAAAAAAATAGAAAATTACATTTATACCCCTAAAGAATTATAAAAGTGACATTCATATCCCTAAGCATGAAAATAACAATGAAAGCAGAAAAGTCCTTATGGAAAAATTACACCTAATGGCTAAAAAGTTTTAAAAATTATAAATTTATCCCAGGAAAAGGATAATTTTGTAAATATAAAAAATTACTGTCAAAACGAAACTCTCGATAAGACAAGTCCAATGACATATGACACTAAGAGTTAATGTTCAAAGATGAAGAAATAATTAGTACCGAAGATTAAAAAAGTAACTTTATACCGATAAAGCTACTTTATGATCTGCAAAAACTAAAAAAGTAAAAAGAAAAGTAGTTGGACACCACTAAAGCAGCTTTTTAAAGACAAGATAATAAAGTAATACCAGACATAAGTTTACTTTATTCCTCTATCAATAAAGTGAATTGACAATATAAAAGATAACTTTACCGATCCAAGTATAAAGTAACCAATACAAGGTATTACTGGACTGGAAAAATTATGTAGTATCTTGGAAATATTACCCCATTAAAATGGCACCACATGGCAGCCCATATGCTTAATTGGGGAGTCTTAATAATGAAGATAACTTAATGGCTAAGGTGTGATTAAAGTTAATCAAGTTGATTAGCAAAAAGTAACAATGATTAATGCTTAATTAGTTGGCTATAAATACCCATTCATTCCCCTTCATTTTATGCATCCAAGAGAGAGAAAACTCTGCCTAAATAGAGAAAGGAAGAGCAGCACAAGAATAGGAAGGAGAAAATAGGAGAAAAATAAGAAGAAATTCAAGGAAAATCGATAAGTGCCTAACTTGAGATCTCTAGGTGTATTGTTATGGTTTCATGCTTGTATGGTCAAGTTTTCAGGAAGTTCTTTCTTTCCCCAACCTCTATAAATTTTGTTCACGACATGATTTGGCCCCTAGGTTCACTCTTTCTTTGGGCTATTAGGTCATTGGATTCTGTCAATTGGGTGAATTTTTTATTTCGGCACTTTTATTAATTTATTTATTTATTATATTTTCTCAAATTAATATCTATGTTTTATATATAAGATGATATATAGATAAAAATAAAGAAATACAAAGTTCAACGGCACAAACTAGTAAAAAAGAGTACAGAAGGAAATGAAGAGAAGAAAGAGCCCTAATAGGATCTGAAACAATTCCAGAAAGTAGATGTACAAGCCAGGATTGGTAGCTTGCCCCTGGTGGATGACTTCCTTTCCATGTTTGGATGAAATTTACTACTTCTTTCATGGATGTTAAGCATTTGGTGTATTAGAAGATCTTATTTTTGTATGCTCAACGTAAATATAAATTCATGGGCCAAATTGTGTTACTTCATAGGGAGCCAAACCAGTCCAACAAGGGTGATGACAAATTTTGCCCCAAAATAACAAAAACAACTATTGAATGACTCATACCCATTTTTTGGTTGCCCATAAAAGGGAATTTAAACAATGTTTTGAACGTCATATTTTGTTTAGGTACTTTTTTTAAATGATTAAGAAATAAAAAAAACATGTGTGAAATTTTTCAAAATGAAGAGGTTTTTCTTTTATTAGTTAAAGGAATCACAAATAATTTATATGGTTCATCAAAGGTTACAAAATTCATGAATTATAAAATTCATAAAACATGAAAATGTATGTATTTTGTCTAGATTCAACATACATACATTGATTTATGAATCATTACAATATATATGCATTTGGTTTATGCATGTATCTCTTTATTACAAAAGTCATATTCTTTCAAGAGATATCTCATTATTGTCTATGAACAACCTACAATTTTCCATCATTTCATTTATCTATACATCTTACCAACAAGAATTCTACTTTTCATCATTCTCTCAATTACAACCGATACACAAACTCACTTACTTTTATCTTACAGTGTACAAAGTTTTAATATTGGAAGCGCACCACCTATTTAATGATTTTCATTATATTCATTGCATCCCGCAAGAAATTCACTGTTAACTCAAGTTGCTTCCAAGATTTAAAAATTAGTGTATGACTTTCTCTCTAATTTTCTCTTTTGCTACATTTCAAAGATCTATTCCCACCAACAAAATATTTAATTTTGTTTATTTTTATCCTGCTTTTGGCATTAAATTTTTTTATATAAATACTTTTTAATTTTGTTCTCTCGGCGGCCCTTTCTTTATGTTTTTTCGCGGATGCGGGCCTCACTTATAACTCAATTAGACATTTCAATTTGGACTCCATATTTCATTTGGGTCATTTTAATTTGGGCTTAAGCTGGGCGCTTTTCACTTTTATTCGGCCTGACTTTTATCTAGCCCCAGGTTCACTTTTTCTTTGGGCTATTGATTCTTTCCCTTGTGCTTCAAGGCATTTGTTTCTTTCAATTGGGTGAATTTTTTTGGCCCCTTGCATTCACTCTGATTGATTCATTTGTTTCTTTTATTTTTGTTCCATTGTAATTTGCTTTAGAAATACATTATTTGATATAGGGCCCGTTTGGTTTTCAGTTAGTGAAGAATGAGTTTTGGTAGAATTGGTTTTGTAACGTAGTTATGATAAAAATTGGTTTTGTACTAACGTGTTTATGTTTGGATGATTTATTTGAAAATTATTTTTGACATAACTCATAATTTTTCTCTAAATTGAGTTTAAACTCTATCT
The DNA here is from genome assembly GCA_026686845.1 of Adenanthera pavonina. Taxonomy (NCBI): domain Eukaryota; kingdom Viridiplantae; phylum Streptophyta; class Magnoliopsida; order Fabales; family Fabaceae; genus Adenanthera; species Adenanthera pavonina. The sequence goes on along the minus strand of JAIVEN010000005.1, from coordinate 18,316,620 downwards.
CATGGTTAATTTAATTTATTTGGACTAAAATTTAACCTACATTTATTTAATTGAGAACATAATATATCTGATATAACATTTTCTTGCAGGTCATGATCTATAAAAATTAAAATTTTGAAGGGAAATTTTGGTAAATAGATAGGAAAAATTTTATGGAAATTTTATTTTCTCAATTTTTTTTATTTTTTCTCATTTTTATTGATCTATTTTTATCTGACTTTAAAATAAATACAGATAAAAATTAAAGAATCAAACGGAAAAGCGGCTCTCCATCTCCTTCGAAAACATGGTTTACGAGGAGAAATGAGTTTGAAACGTAAACGTGAAAATTTGCCAAACGAACCCAATATTATGTTAAACTTAGTTTTGCCCTCAAACTTCAATTTCAGTAGTGATACCAAACGGGCCCATAGTTGATGAATAATTAGATCTCTTAAATTTTTTATTTTTTATTCAATATTTGGCTTGTATATGGAAAAGGCCTTGATGAGAGAGACAAAATTTACTTCAATGATTTCTTTACTTTAAAGAGATAAGTCTTCAATGGTGCTCACCCATAAAAAAGAAATAAGTTTCATATGTTTCACTATGATATAAGTCATACTACTCATGGCTAATATATATATAGATATATTTAGTGTGACCTTTTAAAAATTTGGTTATATATATATATATATTAGTAATATTGACATGCAGACGTTGGGTATAATAAGCGTTTTGGTTAGGCATGATGATAGAAGTTGGGTGAACCTCCCAAGAACAAGTCTTAGGCAACTCAAGAACCCAAAGTAATAACCAAAAACAACGGAAGCAACCCAATGCAATTGAGAGACCGAATGGAACCTCTAGAGAGAACTCTAGCAACCCCAAACATAAGACACCACAAGAGTTGGTCAATTCTCTTGATAAGTCGAATCCGTATTCTAGGAAGAACACGAAGAACCCTAACAATCTCACACGAAATTGAAGAGAGAAATCACTCAAAATATTATTCAAATCTGATCTGCAATGTGACACCATATGGTTTATAAATAATAATAGAAATCCTAATCCTAGTCCTAATAGAATAAGTGATTCCTTATAGCTAAGGCTTATCCTTTTGTTTTTGACTTTTAAATTCAAATTTGAATTAAATCTTAAGTTGGCCTCATAAATACAAGTGAGAACCAATCAAAAACTGATCTAATCTAATCTGGAAAAAATCAAATAAAAAATAAAACGAAAATTTAAAATAAATTAAAAAGGAATAAATCTAATCCTAAAGTCACATGACTCATTAATGAAGCACATGACTTCTTTAATCAAGCTCTTCCATTTGGATTTGGGTTGGGCCTTTAAGATCTTCAAATTGGGCCTCCAAATAAATAATCATTCTTTTTGGATTAGAAGGTGGCTCTATTTGCTCTAAGTCTTCCAAATAGATGGGCTCTTTCTCCTTAAGCTCTTGGACCAATCCTTGCAAGGCCTCTTTCATGGCTTTTGTCCTACCTCTTGTCATTGGGCCTCCTACTCCTTGAAGAGGGTCTTTGGGCACATTGGATCTCCATGATTGAAAGTTCACTTGTTCTCCATCATTCCCTCCCTCCTCGAAAGGATTCGTCCTCGAATCTGTAGTATCAAACAAGGACAAGTCTGAAACATTGAAAGTAGCACTAACATTGCTGTAGGAACTAGGCAAGTCAATCTTGTAGGCATTGTCATTAATCCTTTCCAGGACTTGAAAAGGACCATCTCCTCTCAGTTGCAGCTTAGATTTCCTTTGCGCTGGAAACCTTTCCTTTCTCAAGTGTACCCAAACCCAATCTCCAGGGTTGAATACAACTCGCCTTCGCCCTTTGTTTGCTTGCTGAGCATATTGTTCATTCCTCCTTTCTATATTGGCTCGAACTTTAGCATGAAGTTCCTACACAAACTTAGCTTTTGCCTTGCCATCAAGGTTAGTTCTTTCATGCATAGGCAAAGGTAAAAGATCTAAGGGAGTGAAAGGATTAAATCCATACACAATCTCGAAGGGAGAATAAGATGTAGTGGAATGAACAACTCTATTATATGCAAATTCAATATGAGACAAACAACTCTCCTAGTTTTTCAAATTCTTTTGAATGATTGCACGCAATAAAGTAGTGAGTGTCCTATTTACTACTTCTGTTTGTCCATCAGTTTGTGGATGTGCAGTTGTAGAAAACAAAAGTTTAGTTCCAAGTTTATTCCAAAGAGTTCTCCAAAAATGACTAAGAAACTTTACATCCCTATCACTCACAATTGTTCTTGGTAAACCATGCAATCGCACAATCTCTTTAAAGAATAGATTAGCAATATGAACAGCATCATTAGTCTTAGAGCAAGCAATAAAATGTGCCATTTTACTAAATCTATCCACAACAACAAAGATGCTATCTTTTCCATTTTGAGACCTAGGGAGCCCTAACACAAAATCCATAGATATATCAGTCCAAGGTTGCCTAGGAACAGGGAGTGAGGAATACAATCCATGCGGTTTAATCTTTGATTTAGCATGTTTGCATGTTATGCATTTATCACACAAAACAACAACATCACGCCTCATAGCAGGCCAAAAGAAATGTTCATGCAACACACTTAAAGTTTTATCAATGCCAAAATGGCCCATTAAACCACCACCATGAGCTTCCTTCAAAAGTAATTCACGCATTGAACAAGAAGGAATACAAAGTTTATCTCTTTTGAAAAGAAAGCCTTCAAATCTGAAATAATCTTGAATACCATGTTTTTCACAAAAATTCCAAATCTTCCCAAAATCAGAATCAGATTCATATAATCCCTTAAGCATCTCAAACCAAGCAATCGAGTTTGCAAAGAAGTAAGAAGAGTATACCTGCGAGATAGAGCATCCGCTACCACATTCTCCTTACCTTGTTTGTGCTTGATCACATATGGAAAGGTCTCAATAAATTCCAACCATCGGGCATGTCTTTTATTCAACTTACCTTGGGACTTTAAGTACTTTAAGCTCTCATGGTCAGAATGTATGATAAATTCTTTAGGCCAAAGATAATGTTGCCAAGTCTCTAAAGTTCTCTTTAAGGCATAAAGTTCTTTATCATAAGTGGAGTAGTTTAAAGTGGGACCACTAAGCTTTTCACTAAAGTAAGCAATTGGCCTATTATCTTGCATTAAGACAACTCCAATACCCAAACCAGATGCATCACACTCAACCTCAAAAACTTTCCTAAAATCTGGTAAAACAAGTAGTGGTGCATTGGTGATTTTTTCTTTTAAAGTGTTGAAAGCTTTCTCTTGTGCCTCACCCCATTTAAATGTGACATGCTTTTTAACTAACTCATTCAAAGGTGCTACTATAGATGAAAAATCTTTAACAAACCTCCTTTAAAAGCTAGCTAAGCCATGGAAAGATCTCACCTCATTAGCATTCTTTGGAGTAGGCCAGTCTTGAATTGCTTTAACCTTTTCTTCATCTACTTGGATCCCTTGAGCACCCACAACAAAACCAAGAAACACAACAGAATCCATGCAAAAGGAACACTTTTGAATGTTTGCATAAAGCTTATTTGCTCTAAGAGTATTAAAGACTTTACGCAAATGCACTATGTGGTCTTCTAAATTCTTGCTATAGACTAAAATGTCATCAAAATAAACCACAATAAACTTTCCTATAAATGAACGGAAGACATGATTCATAAGACTCATGAATGTACTAGGAGCATTAGTTAATCCAAAAGGCATTACCAACCATTCATAAAGTCCAAATTTCGTTTTAAATGCAGTTTTCCACTCATCTCCTTCTTTCATTCGAATTTGATGATAACCACTCCTAAGATCAATCTTAGAAAACAATGCAGAACCATGCAATTCATCAAGCATATCATCTAGCCTAGGGATAGGGTAGTGATAATTAACCGTTATTTTGTTGATAGCTCGGCAATCCACACACATTCACCATGATCTATCTTTCTTAGGAACTAGGATGACCGGTACAGCACAAGGGCTTAAACTTTCACGCACAAAGCCTTTTCTCATGAGCTCCTCTACTTGTCTTTGGATCTCCTTGGTTTCTTCAGGATTGGCTCTATATACTGGTTTATTTGGAATGGCAGATCCAGGGATGAAATCAATTCTATGTTCTATGCCTCTTAGAGGAGGCAAACCATTTGGAATTTCTTCCAAAAAAAGATCATCAAATTCCTGCAAAAGAGAGATAACACTAGAAGGCAGAGAAGTATCAAGCTTGTTAGTAGAAAAATAGGTGTCCTTGTACAGAAGCACAAAGACTTCTTGTCTTGCCATTAGTGCACTCTTCACCTCTCCTTTTTCTATGAATAAGCTCAAGCTCTTGTTTTGTTTACTCTCTCTTTCTTTTTCTACACTCTTTTTCTTTTCTCTTACATTCTTTCCACTCTTTTCATTTTTCTGTATTTTCCTTTCTCTTTCTCTTTTTCATGCCTATCTTTTTCTCTTTTCTCTCTATAATCACTTATAATTCTGTATTGATCTTCATATGCTTGCATTGGCCTAAGAGGCCTAAGCACAATGTTACGCCCTTCAAACACAAAGGAGTAGAAATTTCTATAGCCGTCATGAGTCACACGTCTGTCAAATTGCCATGGACGACCAAGAAGTAGATGTCCTGCATACATAGGTGCTACATCGCATAACACCTTGTCATGGTATTTGCCAATAGTAAATGATACTTTAACTTGCTTGGTGACTTTCATCTCACCACAATCAATTAGCCATTGCAAATTGTAAGGCTTTGGATGTTTTAGAGTAGGCAAGTTCAGTTTCTCCACAAGTAAAGTACTAGCAACATTGGTGCAACTACCACCATCAATAACCAAGCTACATACCTTGTCTTGAATGAAGCATCTAGTATGGAAAATCTCTTCTCTTTGCTCATCATCATGTTTCTCATCTTTTGGTTGAGCATTGAGAATTCTTTGAGTAACAAGTGCATTACCATGTACAGGATCAGTATATTCATTATCTGAATAAGATTCTAAAGGAGGCATATCATCTAAAGCATGAGGGTCATTATCAGAATCTTCACAAGAATCTTCACTTTCAACTCACCCATTATCAAGGATAATCATGTTTCTTTTGTTTGGACATTGAGCAGAAATATGTCCAAAGCCTTGACATTTAAAGCAACGCAAGGTACTAGATTTAGAAGAGGATTTTGATTCAAAAGTACCTTTAAATGCAAAAGCCTTCATCTTCACGTCTTCTTTATTCTTTTGGGCTGATTTGGAGTTTTGATCTTCTTCTCTTGTTCTTGACTCTTTTCGCTTGAAGAGAGGATTAGTTCTCCAAGGAACAGAGTTAGTTTTCCTACTTTTCAATTGCTTCCCCAAGTGGACAGCTTTATGAAGCAATTCTTCCATATCCAAGTAATGTTCTAGCTCAATTCTTTCGCGGATTTCAGTTCTTAATCCACCAATGAAGCGGGCCATTGTCTGCTCTTCATCTTCGTTAACATCAGCTCGGATCATAGCCATCTCCATCTCTTTATGATACTCTTCAACGCTCATAGATCCCTGTTCAAGTTTTTGCAATCTTGTATGCAAATCATGATGGTAATAGGAAGGGATATACCTCTTACGCATGATGGTTCTCATGTCACGCCATGTGTCAATGGGTTCTTCACCATTCCTTCTTCTAGTACGCTGTAATTTATCCCACCAAACACTAGCATAGCTAGTAAACTCAACAGCTGCAAGTTTCACTTTCTTTTCCTCTGAGTAGTTATGACATTCAAAAACAAGCTCTACTTTCCTCTCCCATTCAAGGTATAAGTCAGGATCCATTTTACCTTGGAATGAGGGAATTTTAAGCTTGATGCCTCCTAAATCATTGTCTTTCTTGGAGGAAGATTTGCTTTTTGAGTTGGAACCTGTTTCAGAATCATGCTCTTCTTCATCGTTGGTTCTACTTCTGGACTTTTTCGAACGCATCTCAGATTTCATGTCAGCCATATCATTTCTGATGTTTTTGAGTTCATCACGGAATGCTTTGATCAAGAATTTCATATCAACTTCACCGTCACTTTCACTGCCTATCATTGTTGCAAGAACCAGTAGAACGAATTAAAAGAAAGAAAAATTGAAAGTTAGGAAACTCACTCCCTCTTCTCACGTGTTTCACTCAATTCTTGTATAACAATTCACTCGTGTTTGCACTCGTTATTGGCTTTTTCTAATAATGATCTCACAAATCTCTCTTGCCTTTTACCACTCCTATAAGGTGCTTATGGTGCTCTTAATGGAATCAGATGACCTGTCAAGAGAATCAAGTTAGTTTGAGAGTGGCAATCAAATGTTCAAGATAGCAAGGGACCTTTAAGAATTCAAAAGAGAGAAAGACTCAAGAACTCTAGACACAAATAATAGTGCAGGATCAAAACTTTTCTTACTAAGATATGAGAATTAGCACACCAGACACAAGATAAATCAATTTAAAGGGTGAGCCAAATTTCAAGATTGATTCTTGCTGCTCAAGATCAAATCTTTTTCTCTCTTTTTTTTTTCTTTTTGGCCTTTCTTTTCTCTTTTTGTTTTGTTGGCCTTTCTTTTCTTTTTTTTTTATCTAGGCCTTTTTTTTTATGATCAAGAACCAAAGAAACAAATTATGGACAGATTTGGAGATTTGAGAAGAATGAAACAGATGTTGGTGACTGGGAGATGACGTCTTGGATCCGATCAAGTATAACTTTTCGTACGAATCTCGGATTGGGACGCCGTTAAAACGAGGTGAAAGCACAGATTCTAAGCTTCAAGATAGACATAAAATTTGTCCGAAAACTCAAAGGATATAGGACGTTTTGATGCGTCCAAACTTTTAGATGCTCAGTAGACAAATAAGAGGATGGAACGCCTGAACTCAACCTTTGCTCTGATGACCAATCTGATAGAAGTTGGGTGAACCTCCCAAGAACAAGTCTTAGGCGACTCAAGAACCCAAAGTAATAACCAAAAACAACGGAAGCAACCCAATGCAATTGAGAGACCGAATGGAACCTCTAGAGAGAACTCTAGCAACCCCAAACATAAGACACCACAAGAGTTGGTCAATTCTCTTGATAAGTCGAATCCGTATTCTAGGAAGAACACGAAGAACCCTAACAATCTCACACGAAATTGAAGAGAGAAATCACTCAAAATATTATTCAAATCTGATCTGCAATGTGACACCATATGGTCTATAAATAATAATAGAAATCCTAATCCTAGTCCTAATAGAATAAGTGATTCCTTATAGCTAAGGCTTATCCTTTTGTTTTTGACTTTTAAATTCAAATTTGAATTAAATCTTAAGTTGGCCTCATAAATACAAGTGAGAACCAATCAAAACCTGATCTAATCTAATCTGGAAAAAATCAAATAAAATATAAAACGAAAATTTAAAATAAATTAAAAAGGAATAAATCTAATCCTAAAGTCACATGACTCATTAATGAAGCACATGACTTCTTTAATCAAGCTCTTCCATTTGGATTTGGGTTGGGCCTTTAAGATCTTCAAATTGGGCCTCCAAATAAATAATCATTCTTTTTGGATTAGAAGGTGGCTCCATTTGCTTTAAGTCTTCCAAATAGATGGGCTCTTTCTCCTTAAGCTCTTGGACCAATCCTTGCAAGGCCTCTTTCATGGCTTTTGTCCTACCTCTTGTCATTGGGCCTCCTACTCCTTGAAGAGGGTCTTTGGGCACATTGGATCTCCATGATTGAAAGTTCACTTGTTCTCCATCACATGAATAAAAAGAAAAATTAATTTAAACGTATTAATAACACCCCCTGTTGTCTCCTGCCCTATTATTGTCATTATTAAAAACTTACAACTAAGATCAATTGAAATAATTTCAGTGATAAAATAAGGAGAGATAGAAAGAGTGAGGAAGGCTCTAAATATGCTCATTGGGAAGTGAGGAAGTTGAAACCACAATTTTCTTTGTGAGAAGTAGATTCATATACAATCTCCAAAACCTAATTTGCAAGTTTAGATAATTAAGGGCTCGAGATTTATTAGACAAATTTAGTGGAGCTATGATGTAATTACAACTCTTTGTTGAGTCTTTTTTTTCTATTTTTGACATCTTATTTCTTAATTAGCCTAACTTTTTCTTTTTGGGTATAATTAGCAACACGGCAAATATTTTTAGGTGCCGTACAACTGGCAAATCTTGGTTGGGCCACCTGGACTTCCATTTATGGAACTATATATGGTGTTTCTCACCAAAGAATTTTCTCCATATGTATGCACATATATGATTTTCCTTCATCTCATATTATAGGGTAACATAGTTTTATTTATTAATTTTTACCTCTTATTAATATAATGTCTAATATAATCAATTGTGTTGATTGATAATGTTAAGTATGGGTAAAATAGGAATTTTTTTATTATTTTAAGGAATTTAATGATGTTATACATTTTTTAATATATATGTAATCCTATTTATTATCTTATAATATGAGAAGGAAAAAATATAACTCAAATTATATCAAGTGAATAGTAAATGTACTTCTTTGCTATCCCAGCAATGTCTTGTTCTTTATGAAAGCAGTTTAATATGTTTAAGCAACTCCTGTTAGGAGTACCACAATCATAATAGAGATGCTGTATTATGAATACCAGGACCTGGTTTCTCTACAAATACAGCAGGACTGTGCTGCTGTTTTCAAATAAGAAATTTGGATTGTGTGGATTAAATTTGGTTGGGATGATCCGTATTTTATTTTTCAGTTTAATATTATTTTTGGTTTATATTTTTCTTCTTTTAAAAAACATTAACTTTTTAAAAAAAAAATATATATATATATAGTGAATATGTAACATTCAGACCAAATTTAAATAGTCCAGATTTGCTGCTCAAATGAAACAGTAGTAGTATGATGCTATAAGGTTCAAATAGTAGTTGAACTAAAAACAGATAAAAATTAAAAGAAATATAAATGAAATAATTAAAGAAATAATACACTACTTCTTGTTTTCCAAATCTATGAGCCAGGCTTGTTTTTAAGGATTTTTTCTTTTTTGCTTTTTTTAACCTCTATGTAGACAGGAAAAAATAAGAAGGCTTGAAACATTATTGTTAGGATGCATGTAATTTTGGGGAAGATACTCTTAAATGCAAATTTTATTTTACAATATACTAAAAAAATTAGTAGTATAAATTATTAACAATTTAAACTTAAATTTACATATATCTAGTTTATTTTAAAGAGTCAACTTTTTCGGCCAACAGTCAATATTTAATTCTGAACAGCAGGATTTTATTGAGAAACCGTGGACGAGTTTGATGGACCAAATTTTTTTAAGTTTCTTTTTCATTTCGGTTGAAAAGAATATGTAGCCATTACGCACATCGATTATGAGCTAAATAATAACAAAAATTATCCCCATCTGGTCTACTTCCCATAATCCCAAAATTTATCTAGTCATCTCATTTACTTAAAGATAAGCTATATGTCATACTAATAAACTTTATGTCATACTAATAATCAGGCATTAAAATGCTGATCCAGCTTTGTAAAAAAGAAAAAAAAATTAAAAATAAGCAATAGATGATAAAAACATAACATCGAAGATCCTCTTTATCTCATGCACTTTCTAAAACCTTTTCCTCAGTAACACAGCAGAAAAACGACACCACGTTACACGAGATGACAAAGATTTCATTCAGTCCCTCTAGCACTATACTCCATTCAAATATCTTCCTTTTCTTCTCTACATAACAACCATTTTTGTACAACACCGAATTCACAGGAAGAAGAAGAAGAACAAAAAAAAAAGAACAAAAAAACACAGTACTTTTCTCTTCTAAATAAACACACTGGAAGCCGATTCGTAAAACAAAACTGAACTAATTAAAAGATTGAAGCTTTTAATCCCGAGAACTCGAGCCCATCTTGCACGGTGACCAATTCTCACTGTCCCTTAACTCGATCCTTCTTTTCTTCACTGGCACCACGTGATTCGCACGTGACGCTGGTTCTGATAAAAAACCCGTGTAGAACTTGTCTCACGAACCTTCAATCGAATTGGGAAATGTAAGGATTGTGCTAGGATCAAAGAGAAGTAACTAAAACACCAAGAACACGCTAAACAAATAGGAAAGATAAACAAACAAAGAATGCACGAATGGGAAGAATAGAAGTTGTTGGTCAAGAAGCAAGACCCCAAGAAAACTTGTTTCTTGAAACCTTAGCTAAAGACACCACAAAGAGAAGACCACTCTCTTTGATATGCCAAAGAGTCTCTCAAGCTCACCAAGAGAATAAGAAAACTCACAAAGTTTTTGTCAAAATGCACTATTCATTCATCTCTAATTTGCAGGTACAAAAGTGACATTTTTAAAGGAAAAGAAAGTAAAAACCCTAGCCCTAATTTGCTAAAAATAGTTTAGATCCTAAATCTTTTAGAATGGCACCACCTTACACAAAAATAAGGCTAGATACATGCTGAATAAGTGGTGCCCAAAAATAGGAAACAAAATCAAATCTGAAGAGATCCTCACAAATAAATTCAAAATAGGAAACTCATTGTCAAATCCTTATTTCTGAATTAAGTAATAAAAAAAACGAAAAATTGCTAATTTATTTAATAAAAGAGCACTACTTAAATGGTCACAAGCTTGGCACATGCTCCTTTAAGTGAGTTCTTCTATTTGGGCCTTGTTTGTTGGGCTTGGATCAGTTTCTAGCATAATAGCCATGATGAACATGCCTCTTGAAGCCTTTTGGGCTGAAAATTGAGCTAAGTAGATGGGCTCTTGTTCAATTACTTCTTGGATCAATCCATTGAGAGCTTGCTTCATTGCCTTAGTCCTTGCTCTTGTCATAGGCCCACCCATTCCTTGCAAAGGATCTTTCTTGTTCCATGCTTGGGTTCCTTGTTCAGTCACATGATCATGCCTTCCATGTCCACCAAGCTCTTGAAACTCCTCCCCTTTGATAAGCCTAGCTCGTGCTCTATCAGGTTCCAACCCTAGCGTTAACTCTAGTCCTACGTCGGCACTCTCTTCGATGGCGGTTCGGTCGGTGGGGTTCGCGATCGACTCGGGTTTGTCTCGGAAGAGGATTGACGTCTCAGCGGTCTCCACAGAGATCATGCTCTCGCTCTCTTTGCTCTCGTTCACTGCCTCCGACTGGTGGCTCAATGACAACTTGTGACTCCTTGACCTATTCACGACCGGTTTAAGCCATCCAAGATCGAGTTGAGGGAACCAGTTGATACGGTATGCATGTTCTCCAAGCTTAATTAGGACATAATCCCAAAATCACTATAGTTAAAATGGCACAATTATTAGCAAGTATTCGTCCAAAAGAATGTTAAGGAAGGAGGTAATTAACACATAAAATTATGTTTGGTGGAACCAGTTATGTACTACCAGGAGGAGAACTGGAGAGGGTCCTGTTAGGACATAGCACGAAATGAAAACAATTATGAGAAAACGATATGTGCCAAATCATTACCATAGCGATGTGCACATGATGCTTCATAAACTAAAACAAGGAACCATGAGTATGGAGGATTATTACCAGGAGATGGAGATGTCCATGATAAAGGCCAATGTGGATGAAGATCCTAAGCAAACAATGGCAAGGTTCCTTAGAGGATTGAATCTAGATATTGCTGTTGAGATTGAGATGCAAAACTATCTTGATGTGGACGAGTTATTGCATAGAGCCATTAAAGTTGAAGGGGACTTGAAGGCAAAACAAAATGTGAAGTCATATGTGACAGAATAAGGGCTTGGCATAACTTGCAAGAGTTTGGAGCGGAGCATGGAGTGCTTGGAAGACTTGATTAAGGTGCTAAATATAAAGCCCAAACTTAAGTAAGATCATCAACTCCAAAATACAAGTTTCAGATCCAAGCCCAAGATGAGCCCATTAGAGGATATTACATAAAAGATCATGTGTTTCATTAAAAGAGCATGTGACTTAGGCATTAGTTGGCTAGATTTATTTTAGTTTCGTTTTTATTAATTATGGGCTGATCTATGTTAAGTAATAAAGCCTAATTGGTCAAATAATAGTCTTTTTGATAGTCCACCTTATAAATAAACATGTCATGTGCCAAATATGTGATTTCATTAATGTGTTGGCATGTTTATAAGGGCTTGAACATTATTTTTATTATTTTCTTTGAATTTTCGTCATTTATTTTTAGAATTTTATTTTATTGGTTTTCTAGGTCCAATAGAAGTCTTATTTGAGCCCAAAGTCTCCTAATCCTATTAGAACCACCTGAGCCCAAATTAATTAGGGTTTCTAAGCTAATTAGGTTAGATTTTACCTTACCTATTTAAGGCTAACTTTCATGTGCGTTTTTCAGATTTGAATGATTAAAGTTTCAGACTTTTGTGAGTTTTTCTTGCATTCTTTGAGTGCTATGATGAAATTATGACTTATCAAGGAATTGGTCAATCCTTGTGGCGTCACCCGAATTAGTGTAACACCTTACTTTGCAACCATTAAACATGCATTATTTCATGATTAAGGTTAAAAATAAAGTGATTTAGAAGCAAATGAGCCCTTAATTTCGCATAGACTAAGCTTAGGTTGTAAAATTTTGCTGAACTTTTGAAAATTCATAACTAATTCTACAAAAATCGTATTGAGGTGATTCCGAGTTCTATGAAAAGCTTATGATGTCTATTTTAAAATAAAAATGTTGATTCACACTTTTAATGCTACAGTAAATTTCGAATTTTATAGACTCTATCCTGTTAATAATGAAGCATAAACAAAGAATAGGGAAAAACTCAATGCCAAAGCATAGGGACATAATATTTCATTATCAAAACGTTGTAATTTACATTATGTAATGTAATATATAATCTAATCCTATGTAATGTAATACAAAACATAATATGATTCTAAAATGACTTGGACAGCATCTCCTCATCAGTTTGTCATTTCATTTCCTTGGGCAGAACCGGGGCCTAAAAATGTTAGATATTGGGGTGAGATTTGGACAGAATCTCAGTAATATGACAATTTATTTTCCCACACTTAATTTCAGCAGCATAACAGTACAACCATAATTACTAAGAATCAAACTTAAAATCATATTCTATATGATCATGCATGTTCAAACAACCTTCATGACATTCAAAGCATTATTATAGCAAAACCTCAACTTTGATTCAATATTTCATCATGGCAAATCCCCAAAACATGTTTCTACTAGCATAATGACTACTCTTAATAAATCAAATAGCTAAACTAAAATATAAATGGAGAAAAGGAAAAGCATATTACCTAGAAATATTTCTCAGAACTTCAGAACCTCATATTACACTTTCTTTCCTAGAGCTTCTCACTCTAACCTCTCTCTACCTTGAATGAAATTTGATGGCTAAATGGGGGAAGGAGGAGCATCTATTATAGGTGAGTTGAAGACATAATGGCCCTTGGATTAGATCTTGATCCAATGGCTCTTAATTATTCCATATTAATTTATTTAATTCATCATGTGAGGAAATTTATGAGGCTGCCACCTTGTCCTTTTCTAGAAGTTCTTAGCTGATATTTTTAACCCAAAAATATATTTTATTTGGTTCAAACATGTGTCTACTTCAAATGGTGCCATGTGTCTGTTAGAGTTCAATTTGATTTTTGCTTCTTTTTCCTCTTAATTTTCGTCCTTTCTTGTCTAATCAGCCCAAGGGATATACTTTTATGCAATTTGGGCTTTACATATCTCATTTTGGGCTTTAGGTCAAGGTATATGGGTTTTTGGGCTCCTTTTATCGATTTCGGGTCTAATTCTTCCTTATTCTGGGTTTTAGAATCTAAAATAAATTCAGCAATGTAATTATATATTTTGGGACTTAGAACATTGTTTTGGAATGTCAATATATCCTGATTACTGACTAATTTCCTCATACAGAGTTAATTAGATCATAATGTTAGTTTTTGTATATTATTGTTGAAACTAGAGTCATATCAGTTATCTTATTACTAAAAATATTCTGGTTGTCTAAAATGAATCTAGACATGTTACTGAGTCATATTCAATCTCTAATGAATCTAGACTTCATACTAAGCTTTATATGTTTTCTAATTCACCAATTAATCTAATTATTCATAGACTGATCCTATGGCTATTTAAACTTTGTAGAAAAATCCAATGTCTTATTCTGCGTCATAATATATCTGGGTTTCCTAATACAGACTTATTTTCTATTTTTCAGAAATTTCTAAATTATAGAACTTCGGTCATCTTTTCTGTCTAATATATGCATTTTCTGATTCTGCTTATTAGAGGATAATTTCTAGCGATTATTTTTCTGACTCTATTCCTACAACCGGTACTGTCAAATACTGAGCAAATAATTTGTTTGGAAAAATGACATCGATGTCCCATTATTTTGTCTTTTAGTGCCTACTTCTTAAATTTTTACTTTGACCCCATGATTTAACTTTCTTTGCAATTTGGTCCCTAAGTACCACTATTACCATGTTTCCCAAGGCATAGAATCTCAACCTATTGCTTCACAGGATTTTTGATGTCATACAGTATATATTCACAGTTGACTACTGAGTCAAATTTTATCTAGATTTGTATATCACAACATATGAAATTTTAAATGTTCGTAGTTTCTAAATAGCATATCCAACTTTTTTTTTAGTTCTTGTTAAAGGTTCCATATGGTTTCTAATGTCATATAATGCATGTTCATAGTTCAACCAAAATCCAACTAGAAACATAGACACAAAGCATGTGAAATTTATGAGTTCTATAGTTAGTGAGAATTAGGATGTTACAATTCTTCCCCCCTAAAAATAACTTTTGTCCTCGAAATTTAAAATGTACCTTAGAATAATTTAGGATATCTTTCCCTCATGCTATCTTCCATTTCCCAGGTTGCTTCTTCTGAAGAGAAACCTTTCCAGACCACCTTCACCAGAGGAATGTTCTTATTCCTTAATTGTTTGACTTGAAAGTCGATGATTCTCTCTGGTTGTACTTCATAAGAAAGATTATCTTGTAAATCAATTCGTTCATATTCTATGACATGTGATGGGTCTGGTTGGTACTTCTTTAGTTGTGAGACATGGAAGGCATCATGGAGTTAAATTAAATGAGGGGCTAAAGCAATTTTATAAGCAACAGGTCCAATTTTGGCTAGGATTTCAAAGGGACCAATATACTTAGGACTAAGCTTTTTACTTTTAATAGATCTGCCCACTCCAGTCATGGGAGATACTTTTAGAAAAACATGATCTCCAACCTCGAATTCCAACGGCTTTCTTCTCTTATCAGCATAACTTTTCTACCTACTTTGCACCATTAACAATTTCCTCCTTATTATTTCTATCTGTTTGGAGGTTTAGTCTACTAAATCAAGGCCTAATAATTTTCTTTCCCCAAGTTCGATCCAACACAGAGGGGATCTGCATTTCCTTCCACACAATACCTCATATGGAGCCATTTGAATACTGGAATGGTAACTATTATTATAGGCAAATTCTGCTAAAGGTAAGTACGTATCCTAGTTTCCTTTCATTTCTAAAACACATGCCCTCAACATATCCTCTAGGGTTTGAATTGTTCTTTCAGTTTGAGGATAGTAAGCTGTACTAAACCTTAATTTGGTACCTAAAGCCTTTTGTAAGGATGTCCAAAAGTTAGATGTGAACCTTGGATCTCTATCCGATATAATGCTATTGGGTACACCATGAAGTCTAACAATTTCTTTTATATAAAGTTGTGCTAATTTGTCTAAAGTAAAAGTAGACTTCATTGCTAAAAAATGAGCTGATTTTGTCAATCTATCAACAATGACCCAAATAGCATCATAACCTGATGAGGTCCTAGGTAAACCCATTATGAAATCCATTGATATGCTATCCCATTTCCATTCTGGGATTTCCAAGGGTTGTAACAATCCTAAAGGCTTTTGGTGCTCAATTTTCACCTTTTGACATGTTAAGCATTTAGCTACAAACTGAGTAATATCATTCTTCATTCCAGGCCACCAAAATATTTTCTTTAAATCATGGTACATTTTTGTAATTCCTGGATGAATAGCATAATTACTTTGATGAGCTTTAGTTAAAATCTTTTCTTTAATTTCTTCTTTTAGAGGTACATACACTCTTCCTGAAATCTTATTAATCCATCGTGTTCTGACTTTTCAAATCCTGAGGCCTTTCCTTGCTCCATCTTTTCCTTGACTTCTTTCAAGAATTCATCTTCGTATTGGGCTTCCCTTTTTTTTTTCTCTCCATAATTCCATTTCAATCTTAGTTCTGCCAAATTGTCTTTCATCCATTATCATTTCACCAGAAAGAGCTATGCTTCTAAAATTTTCTATTAATTCTTGCTCTTTAATCATCATCTTGGCTATATGAATAGATTTTCAGCTTAAGGCATCGGCTACTACATTAGCCTTGCCAGGATGGTAATATATAGTAGGATTATAATCCTTTAGTAATTCCATACGTCTTCTCTGTCTCATATTCAACTCTTTCTGCTCTTGCAAATATTTGAGACTCTTGTGGTCACAGTAAATTTCAACTTTAGCGCCATAAAGATAGTGCCTCCATATCTTGAGAGCATAAACTATAGCTGCAAGTTCCAAATCATGTGTGGGATAGTTTTCTTCATGAGGTTTTAATTGTCGAGAAGCGTAGGCTACGACTCTTCCCTGCTGCATTAATACACATCCTAAACCATGCTTACTTGCATCACTATATATTGTATAAGACATATGTGGTTCAGGTATGGTTAATACAGGGGGAGAGGTTAACCTTTGTTTAAGTTCTAGAAAACTATTTTCGCAATTCGTATCCCACACAAAAGAATGATCTTTTCTAGTAAGTTTAGTAAGCGGTAAGGCAATTTGAGAAAAATTTTGGATAAACCTTCTATAATATCCTGCTAAACCTAGGAAACTTCTCACTTCAGTCACAATTTTAGGTCTTTTCCACTGTAATATAGCGTCAACTTTACTTGGATCTACTGCGACCCCATTTTTGGACACAACATGCCCTAAAAACCGGACTTCTGTGAGCCAAAACTCACACTTGCTAAGTTTACCATACAATTTCTTTTCTCGTAAGGTTTCCAAAACAATTCTTTAATGTCTCTCATGCTCCTCAGGATATTTGGAGTACACAAGTATATCATCAATAAAGACCACAACAAATTGATCTAAATACGGCCGAAAAATCCTATTCATATAGTCCATGAAAATAGCTGGTGCATTGGTAAGACCAAATGGCATAACTAAAAATTCATAATGCCTATCTCTAGTCCTGAAAGTAGTCTTGGGAACATCTTTTGCCTTAACCCTTAATTGATGGTAGCCAGATCTTAAATCAATTTTTGAAAATACAGTAGCTCCTGCCAGTTGATCTAGTAAATCATCAATTCGGGGTAAAGAATATTTGTTCTTAATGGTTACCTTGTTAAGTTCTCTATAGTCAATACATAATCTAAGGCTTCCATCTTTCTTTTTGACAAACAGTACAGGAGCTCCCCTAGGTCTAATAAAACCTTTTTCCAACAACTCTTCAATTTATTTCTTTAATTCAATCATTTCATTAGGAGCTATTCTATAAGGTGCTTTAGAAATAGGTCCTGCTCTAGGTACTATATCAATATTAAACTCTAACTCTTTCTCTGGTGGTAGACCGGTGATTTCCTTTGGAAACACTTCAAGGAATTCTCTCACCACCAGAATCTCCTCAATTCCTTCTTCTATTTCAACTTTTACTGAAAAGAAAACTACATATCTTTCAGCCTGGGAGGTTGTTATGAAATTAAGCTTAGTCTCAGTATCTGGTACCTTTTTATTGGCAGGGAGGATCAAAGTTTTATTGGCACAGTCTAGGAAAACATGGTTTGTAGACAACCAGTTCATACCAATTATGACATCAATATCAGAAAGAGGCAAACAAATCAAATCTACAGTGGTGCAAAGGTCTCTATACTGGACAAGGCAATTTAGGCACACCTGGGCAGTAACGGCCTTCACCCCCATCGGAGTGGAAACAATTAAATCATATGACAACACATGCATAGCCAGACCCAACCTCCCAGCACAGTCATAAGATATAAACGAATGGCTAGCACCTGAATCAAACAATGCATTCACAAGATAATCATATATCTTAATCGTACCTTCAATCAAATTAGGCGACTTACGAGCCTCCTGCTGGGTCAACGCAAACACTCTCCCTTGTGCTTGTGGTCTAGCGCCAGTTACTCCCGAATTGCAATCCCGGGCCATGTGGCCAACCCCGCCACATCTATAACACACAACACCAGGTCCTCAACCTGCCACCTCATTACAGTCCCGGGAAACATGTCCAGCCTTTCCACATCTATAACACATAACACCAGGTCCCCGACTTGGAAGACAGGGCCTACCACTGTGACTCGTTCCGCATTGATGACAAATTGGATTAGTGGCGACTGCATTCCGCTAGTTCCCCGGATTATACCTCCTATTATTCCCTTTGAATCTCTTGTTTTCAATCCATGATCCTCTTCCTCTGTTGTTCCTCCCTTCGGCTGGTCTTTTATTTCCTCCTGAGCTACCCTCTTGCAAATTCTTATGATTCAAACTATTTTCAGTAATCCTACAAATCTCCACTAAATAATTGAAGGTTCTTATTTGCGTAGGAGCCACTCTTTCCTTTATGGCTGCCCTTAATCCTCTTTCTAATTTTTCCGTTTTCCATCTCTCATCCTCTTTTCTTGTAGGTAAGTACAATATCTTGAAAGTCGGATGAACCATGCCACATACTCATCTACTGATTCTTTTTCTCCTTGTTTAATAGTAATAAATTCTGCCTCCTTCTCATCCCTAATTGATCTTGGGAAGTATTTTTCATGAAATTGTTCTAAAAATAATTCCCAAGTAATAGGGACGTTTCTGCCTCTTAAGATTAATTCAGTATTCATCCACTATGTATCTGCTTCTCTTTCCAACATATGGGTGGCTAATAGAGATTTGGTTTCCGAATCACATTTCATTACTCGGAATATCTTCTCTAGTCTACCAATCCAATGCTCTGCCTCTTATACATCAAAACTACCATTAAATGATGGTGGTTGGTGCTTATAGAATTGGAGTACAATTTGATCTTGTTCCACCTGGGGTCTCGGAGATTCAGGCCGAATAGAAAGATTTGCTGGTGGTGGTGGTGGTGGTGGTGGTGGATTTTCAGGGTTTTGTCTTTGAGCATTTACAGTTTCCTGCAATTGCTGTATAACTTCTTGTTGTTGTTCTAACTGCCTTAGAATTGCTTGTAAGGCCATTTCTTGTGTTTCCTTTCCATTAGCAGTTTGCCTACCATTTCTGGTATTCACCATGTTTGCTTTTCTTCTTTTTCTAACAGCTAAAACCATACAAATAAAAATTTTGCATATTACACAAGTATCCAAAACATAGTTTCATTCATATATCATTTAATTTACATATCTTTATGCTTTATATATGGATACACATAAGTATCATTTCCTACATATATCAGGAGTTCATAAAACTAAAGGATCTAAGTGACTTCTATTTATATTCAAAAATGTCACTACCAACACACACTATATTTATTTGTTTATGAAGATGCGTCACTCTGAACCGAGGATCCCTCATCATAATCATCTAGTGATATAATTTCCGGTTCATCTTCCTCCGTAGATTTTCCTTCAATATCTTCTTCCATGGGTTCTTCTTCTTCTTCTTCATTAACTTCTTCCTCCATCTCAGGATCTTCTTCAATTTCATTTTCGCCTCATTCTTCCATTGGTTGATACCTCTCTTGAAATTCTCTTCTTAGCTCCTTAGCCCAACGTCTTTGCTTTGCTCATGTATTTTTAGCTCTGCAATGAGCTCCGTCATGCAATACTCTTCTAAGTCACCCCATATAATATCTTTGATGGGGGTCCAAAACAAAGTGTTAGGAATAATACTTAAGAGTATCTCCATCCAAATTATTTCTGGGAATTGCATAACATATGTATTGATTTCCCTCTGGTACTTTGGAAAATGGTTCAAGAACTCCATCATTCTTCTGTGATCATTTTCTTCTTGTCCATTGTTGTCCAATCTCCTCTCATGATACACTCTATGAAGAACATTGATCACATCTCTCCTTATATCATAGTGTTCATAAGGGTTAGTTGCATGTGATCCTTCATCCTGTAACACTATGTATTGTGCTTGCCATGAACTATTAGCTTCTAAATATGCCTCCTCTTCTTCATCAAATAGCTCATCTTCTAAGAGCTCTGGATAGTTGGCTAGATCTGGATCTACTAAATTTTCAACCTCTAAAACTGGTATATCATTTGGACGAGGATATGATGCTAGCTGGGGTGATTGAGGAACTAATGAATGTTCACTCGATCCGTTTGATGAACCAGAGGAGTCTGAACTCTCAGGGCTAATCCAGCCTTGGCTATCTGGTGTCTTGCAACTTCCTTCGATAGATATGGTATCTGTTTCAGGAGTAACAATGCACTCAGTTCCTATCTTAAAGAATCACCATTCTAACTAAATTGCTTTCAAAACAGAATTAAAGTTGTCCTTACCTGAATCTTCTGCTCTGATACAAAAAATGTTACACCTTACTTTGCAACCATTAAACATGCATTATTTCATGATTAAGGTTAAAAATAAAGTGATTTGGAAGCAAATGAGCCCTTAATTTCGCATAGACTAAGCTTAGGTTGTAAAATTGATGGGAGACACGTTAGGAACCCGTCCTAAGAGCCTTCTTTGATATAAAGATCATACAACTCAAGGAAAGATGAATTGAACGCAAGAACAATGAAGAACAACAATGAACAAAAACTAAAGAAAATATACATGATGAAATAAGAAGACTGAACAAAATGTTGGTTGAAGGAAGTAGACTCCAAGAGAACCCGTCTCTTGAATCCTAACTCCTGGACGCCACAAGGATCACCACTCCTCGATAAGTCCTCATTCTTTCTGGCACTCAAGGATAAGCAAGAAAGAACTCACAGAACAACAATAAAGTTGCTGAAAAGAAATTCATTCATTCATGTTGTGGTTTGCAAGAGTACAAGAGGTGCCTATTTATAAGCAAGTATTAACCCACAAACTAACTCTAGTTCACCCCACAAACCTAACCTTATTAATGCTAATTAATACAAAAAGGAAATCCTAAGTCAAAAGGGGCATTTAATTCTAATTTTGAATTTGAAAAGGTTGGCTCCTCTTAAATGCATAAAGCAAAGCAAATCAAATCATTATTTGCCTTTTATTGAAAAGGAAACAAATTGACTAAAATAATCCTAATAAAACTTATTAAAAACGTCACTTTTAGTGATCACATGAGAAGCACACATTGTCTTCAAGTTATATCTCCCAAATGGGCTTCTTTTGGGCTTGAATCATTAGCCTATATGATTGGAAGGTTTTTCCATACTTTCTAGCTCTTTTTTGGACTACAGCTTGATTTAAATAGTTGGGCTTCATGCTCTTTCCAAGTTCATTGCCATGTCCAAGGACTCCAAATGCTTCATGTCTCAATCGTATTCTATCATTCCCTCCCTCCTCAAAATGATTCGTCCTCGAATCTCCATAATCTATATGAAAAGAAAGAGAACAATTAAAAGCATCAAATAAAAAAATAGGGAGTATACTTACTTTTCAAACTTGATTGATGCATCTTCTCTTCAATCCTTGCTTGAACTTGCGGTGTAATAATGACTCTTGGCTGCAAAGTCATCCCTTTTAATGTTTCATCTTTACATTCTTATATTCCAAACCAATCTCCGGGATCAAAAACCTTGTAATGACCATTAGTTTGAATTGCATATGACTTGTTGTCATGCATTAGTGGATCAGAATTTTCCTTCCATAACATCCACACTAATAACCTGCAATAAAAAACTAGAGGCAAATTTGACACAACAAGACTCAAGGAAAATTAAGATTGTAGAGTAAACATATGGGATAAAAGCTGGGCAGATTTTCATATTATTTGCTAGGTTCAAAATTCGGAAGGATTTGACACCTGTGGATGATGCACATTGACAAGACACGGATGGAACATAGGTCACAAGAGGAATACATATGGATGAAAACAAGGTATCACAAAGTTGGATGGAATGAGAAGAGAATGGGTTACTAGATAGAAAATGGAACACACAAGATTCATGAAAGTAAGATGGAAGAAACCAATAAAGAACTAAAAAGACACATGACTTGTGAGACACACAAGAGACATAAAACATGAAGTGAGTAGGAACTGCTTCACAAATGAATTGAGTTTGCAGAACACTGTGATGAAAATGTAATGAAGTGACATAGATGGATGAACTAGACAAAAAAGACACTAAATGGTTAAACTGACTTTCTTTCACATTAAATTCAAGAGGAATTGAGGACTCATAACACATGGATGGACTAAATAAATTATAAAAATCAGAGATAAAGTAAGAAGGATGGAGAAGATGAAAAGAAGGAACATATGGAAGATATGAAGGAAGAAGTTGTAAAGAAACTATCTTAAACTCTTGTTTACTCAAACAACTCACAATTGCTTTTTCCTCATTATTCTCATCTTTTCTCAAACTCTCTTTTTCTTTTCTCTTTTCTCTCTTTTTCTTTCTCTTCTTCATTCTTCTCTCAAGTTTCTTTTCACTCATTTGTTTTCCTCTTTTTTCATTTTTCTGCACTCTTTCTTTTCTCTTTTGTTTTTCACTCTTGTTTTTACCATTCATATTCTTCTCACTTTTATTTTTCTTTTCAAGCTCACTTTTGATTTTCTTGTGATTTTCATAGAATTGAATAACTATCATTAAATAACCATGAATGCCCAAACACCATATCAACATGCTCCACTTCATCACACACATGAGAACTAATTTCTAATGGCTTAACAATGTGAGTACCACTGGAAACAAGCACACCAATATCAACAATATTCTCTATCGCCTTACCAGTAGTAACATCTAGAATAGTTGTCTCCACTAATGGTGGTAAATGATCATGATCAATCCCATCAAGAATATCATCAACATTTTCCTCCTTAAGATTCTCAAGAACATCATACTCTGATTCATAAGAAACATTATCAACACAAGGATTTTGAGAATTAGAGGTACCTTCAAGAGTAGTTGATTCTCTTGGTTCAACAACCATTGTAGATGTTGAGGAAGATATCTCCTCCATTGGATCTTTTTGCTCCAAATGAGAATCACTAGAACTTGGAACTGAAATTTGCACCTTAGAAGTTTGCTCCTTTCTACGAGTTGGAAGATACTCATAGAAGTAGTGGTGTGGTGCATACTTTTGCTTCAAAATGAGCTTCATGCAATTCCAAGTAGCACACTGTTTCTCTTCATGAAGGTGCTTTCTTTCAAATCGTTCCCACCAAACTTTGGCTTTTCCTTCTAAGTGAAGAGTAGCTAATTTCACTTTCTCAGACTCGGAGTACAGGCAGTCTTCAAACCATTGTTCAATTCTTCCTTCCCACTCCAAGTACATGTCAGGATCATTCTCCCCACAAAATTTTGGGATTTTCAATTTAACATCCTTTTTGCATGTAGAAAATTGAATGCTATCCAATTTCACATTCAACTTTTGGATTTGTTCATTAAAAGCTCTCATTAAAACTTTAAGTTCGAGTTCTTCACCAGCCATGCTTAGAATCTCAAATATATTACTGAATAGAAGACAAAGAAAGGACCTTGCACACTCTCTCACGTGTTTCACTCAACAATGATACAAATTCACTCGTGTTTTGCACACTTTAAAGGCTTTTTCCAGAACTGATATTTATTACACTCTTGCCTTTTACCACTCACTCTTGCTTCCTATGGGAGTGCAAAATTGAATTTGAACTTAAAATCAAGAAGCAATGTTTTTAGTGGCAATCTCAAAGTCAAAGATCCAAAAATTCAAATTCTTAAAAGAGTTTAAAATGTTGGTGACCAACAAAGAAAGATGGATTTTTTTGTTTTTAGCAAAAGAAATGAATTTTCCAGCCAAGAAAAGAGAAAAGAAAATGCTGGAAATTAAAACAAGAGGATGGATGTGTTTTAGATGACTATCAAATCTTAAACAAGGAAGGAACAAGTTAGAGAATTAAATTATGTAGGAAAATAGACAGAATTAAACTAGAAGAGTAAAATTCTGAGTAGAAAATAAAAGACAAGAATGGAAACTTACCACAAATGAGAAATTATGAATGGGTATTCAAAAGTTGATTCTCCTTTAATGAGATCAGAAAATGGAGCAATTAAATAACATTAATGCCCAATCACAAAAGGAAATTTGTAATTCAAACTACCACCTGGATTGAAAGATCTTAAAGTAGGAAAGAAAACAAGATCTCCTTAATTTTTTTGGAAATTGCCTTAGCAGCCGTATCTTTTTTTTTTTATATATACGAATTTTTCTTTCCAAGGCTACAATCAATTCTCTCTTTTTTTTTCTGTTTTTTTTTTGGCAAAATCACAACAAGAAATCTGGGCAGTAACTAAATTCTTTGGGCAGATAACAAAGAACTCCACAATCTCAATGGAAACAAGAATCAAATATGGTAAGATCCTTTAGCAAAGAAAATGAAAGAAAATGGACAACGAAATTAGAATAGATCATGCCACAATAAGAACAAAATGAAAGATTATGAAGTCTGGAAAATAGATCAAGAACATAGAACAAAATAGCAAGGTAAAAACGAATGAACAGTGACAGATAGTACAATGAACAGTGACGAAGGAACAGTATGGATGAACAGTATGAATATTTTTTGGACAGCAAGCATGAACAGTACGGATGAACAGTGCTACGATTTTCTGGATAGCAAGGAAAAATGGAATGAAACAATAGAAACACGCCTTGATTTGCAAGCTGAAGCTCTGATACCAAATGATGGGAGACACGTTAGGAATCCGTCCTAAGAGCCTTCTTTGATATAAAGATCGTACAACTCAAGGAAAGATGAATTGAACGCAAGAACAACAAAGAACAATAATGAACAAAAACTAAAGAAAATATACATGATGAAATAAGAAGACTGAACAAAATGTTGGTCCAAGGAACAAAATGTTGCTTTATGCATTTGGTATCAGAGCTTCGACTTGCAAATCAAGGTGTGATTCTGTTGTTTCGTTGCAAAAAAAAAAATGATAGAATACGATTGAGACATGAAGCATTTGGAGTCCTTGGACATGGCAATGAGCTTGGAAAGAGCATGAAGCCCAACTATTTAAATCAAGCTGTAGTCCAAAAAAAGAGCTAGAAAGTATGGAAAAACCTTCCAATCATATAGGCTAATGATTCAAGCCCAAAAGAAGCCCATTTGGGAGATATAACTTGAAGTCAATGTGTGCTTCTCATGTGATCACTAAAAGTGACGTTTTTAATAAGTTTTATTAGGATTATTTTAGTCAATTTGTTTCCTTTTCAATAAAAGGAAAATAATGATTTGCTTTGCTTTGCTTTATGCATTTAAGAGGAGCCAACCTTTTCAAATTCAAAATTAGAATTAAATGCCCCTTTTGACTTAGGATTTCCTTTTTGTATTAATTAGCATTAATAAGGTTAGGTTTGTGGGGTGAACTAGAGTTAGTTTGTGGGTTAATACTTGCCTATAAATAGGCACCTCTTGTACTCTTGCAAACCACAACATGAATGAATGAATTTCTTTTCAGCAACTTTATTGTTGTTCTGTGAGTTCTTTCTTGCTTATCCTTGAGCGCCAGAAAGAATGAGGACTTATCAAGGAGTGGTGATCCTTGTTGCGTCCCGGAGTTAGGATTCAAGAGATGGGTTCTCTTGGAGTTTACTTCCTTCGACCAACATTTTGTTCAGTCTTCTTATTTCATCGTGTCTATTTTCTTTAGTTTTTGTTCATTGTTGTTCTTGCGTTCAATTCATCTTTCCTTGAGTTGCAAGATCTTTATATCAAAGAAGGCTCTTAGGACAGGTTCCTAACGTGTCTCCCATCATTATGTATAAGGAAGTGTATCTAACTATTTCTGATTTAGATAATTCTCTTCCCTCTAGTGTTTTGAGCTTATTGTAGGAATATAAAGAATTGTTTCTAGAGGAGATACCAGATAGGTTGCCCCCAATAAGAGGCATTGAGCATAGGATTGACTTCATCCCTGGAGCATCTATTCCAAATAGGCCTGCATATAGGGCAAATCCAGAGGAAACTAAGGAAATTCAATGGCAAGTTGAGGAACTACTAAAAAAGGGGTTTGTGAACGAAAGCCTTAGTCCGTGTGTTGTTCTAGTCATTTTGGTGCTTAAGAAAGATGGCAAGGGGAGAATGTGTGTAGATTGCCACGCCATCAACAAAATTACAGTCAAGTATCGATATCTGATTCTTCGGTTAGATGACATGCTAGATGAACTGCATTGTGCTTGTTTATTTTCAAAGATAGATCTTAGGAGTGGATATTATCAAATTATGATGAAAGAAGGAGATGAGTGGAAGACTGCTTTTAAGACTAAGTTTGGGTTGTATGAGTGGTTAGTTATGCCGTTTGGTTTGACTAATGCTCCTAGCACATTTATGAGTCTTATGAATCATGTTTTTAATCCCTACATAGGAAAGTTTGTTGTAGTTTACTTTGATGATATTTTGGTGTTTTCTAAGAGTCTTGATGAACATGCTGAACATTTGCGTGCTATGTTTGATATTTTATATGAAAATAGACTCTTTGCCAATTTGGAGAAATGTTCCTTTTTTTTGGATTCTGTTGTCTTCCTTGATTTTGATGTAAGTGCTGAAGGGATTCGAGTGGATGAGGAGAAAGTGAAAGCTATCCACGATTGGCCTACACTAAGGAATGCAAATGAAGTAAGAAGTTTCCATGGGCTTGCAAGTTTCTACCGGAGATTTGTGCGGGACTTTTCAACCATTGCTATTGATAGAGTTAGGGGCTGTATATGAGCATTGAGAGCTTGGAAGATTGATGAAGGTGCTAAACAAAAAAAACTAAGCTTAAGTGAGATCATTAACTCCAAAATACAAGTTTCAGATCAACCTCATGAGAAGCCTATTGGAGGAGATTACTTAAAAGATGTCATGTGCCAAATTAAAAGAGCATGTGATTGAGGCATTAGTGGGCTTAATTTATTTTAATTTTATTTTTATTGATTATGAGCTAAACTTAAGTGATTAATAAAGCCCAATTAGTTAATTAGTAGTATTTTTGATGGCCCCACTTGTAAATAAATATGTCATGTGCCAAACATATGATTTTATTAATATGTTGATATGTTTATAAGGGCTTAGGTATTATTTTCTTTGAATTTTCGTCATTTATTTTTAGAATTTTATTTTATTAGTTTTTTTGGCCCATTAAGAGTGCTTCTTGAGTACAAAGATTCCTAATCCCATTAGGATTACTTGAACCCAAAATAATTAGGTTTTCTAGGCTCCTTAGGATAGTTCTTCCAATGCTTATTTAAGGCCATATGTTATGAACGTTTTTAGAGGATGAAGAATGATAATGAATTTTACAGAACTTATGTTCTTTTTTTGTGAGACTTCTCTTGTTCCCTTGTGTGCTTAAGAAACTCTTTGACTTATCAAAGGGTTCTCATTTGTGGCATCCTGAGGCTAAGGTTCTAAGAGATGGGTTCTCTTAGAGTTTTATCCTATTGACCAACACTTATCCCTTTCAACTATATCTATTCCTTCATTGTTATTGTCTAGATGTTCTTGAATTTCAACGTTCATTTCAACCCTCTTTTGTGCGAGTTTTTGGATGATTTATGGGTCAATCTTATAGCTTAGAATCTCAGTTTTCATCTCGTTTTGGAAGCACTCAAATTTATTAGATTTGTCTAATAAAGTTGTGCATTCCAGAGTTTCCAGTTCGTGGTCTTCAATCTTCTTGCTGTCAATGACTTTGTGCTTGATTCTAGCTAATAAAGGATGGCTTGGACAAATTCAGGAGCATGGTATGAGGCCTTATCACTTGGAAAGATTCAAGTCCAAGAGAAGCCCATTGGAAGAGATTACTTAAAAAATCATGTGCTTCATTAAAATAGCATGTGACTTAAGCATTATTGGGCTTAATTAGTGTTAATTTTATTTTTATTAATTATGGGCTAAACTTAAGTGATTAATAAAGCCCAATTAGTTAATTAATACTCTTTTTGATGGCTCAACTTGTAAATAAACATGTTATGTGTCAAACATGTGTTTTCATATAAAGGGCTTAGGTATTATTTTATTAATTTTTATGAATTTTCATTATTTTATTTTAGGGCTTTATTTTATTAGTTTTCTAGGTCCAATAGGAGTATTGTTTGAGCCCAAAGTCTCCTAATCCTATTAGAACTACTTGAACCCAAATTAATTAGGGTTTTAGACCTATTAGGTTAGATTTTACCTTGCCTATTTAAAGCTAACTTTCATGTACGTTTTTCAGATTTGAATGATTAAAAGTTTCAGACTTTGTGAGTTTCTCTTACATTCTTTGAGTGCTAGAGTGAACTGTGACTTATTAAGGAATTGGTTCTTCCTTGTGGCGTCATCAGAACTAGAGTTCAAGAGATCAGTTCTCTTGGGTTCTAATTCACCTCAACCAACATATCTTTTGTGTTTTCTTCTTGCTGTTTCTATTTTTCAGTTTTTGTGTTCCTTGCAATTGCAACGATCCGAGTGTCATTTCGTTTCAAGTGGGTTCTTTGGATTGATTCCATAAAGGTTCACTTATCACTAGCTGATTTCGAGGTGACATCCAGATTGTAGAAGGTTCCTTGGATGGGTTGCAAGTGGGTCTTTCATCAGCTGCACCTCTAAATGAGCTGGTAAAGAAAAATGTTGTGTTTAAATGGGGTGAGGCACAAGACAGGGCTTTTCAAACATTGAAAGATAAGCTAACTAATGCCCCTTTACTTATTCTTCCTGACTTTTCTATGGTTTTTGAAGTTTAATGTGATGCTTCTGGTATTGGAATTGGAGCTGTTTTTGATGGAGAACAAGTGAACTTTCAATCATGGAGATCCAATGTGTCCAAAGACCCTCTTCAAGGAGTAGGAGGCCCAATGACAAGAGGTAGGGCAAAAGCCATGAAAGAGGCCTTGCAAGGATTGGTCCAAGAGCTTAAGGAGAAAGAGCCCATCTATTTGGAAGACTTAGAGCAAATGGAGCCACCTTCTAATCCAAAAAGAATGATCATTTATTTGGAGGCCCAATCTGAAGATCTTAAAGGCCCAATCCAAGTCCAAATAGAAGAGCTTGATTAAAGGAAGTCATGTGCTTCATTAATGAGTCATGTGACTTTAGGATTAGATTTATTCCTTTTTAATTTATTTTGAATTTTCGTTTTATTTTTGATTTGATTTTTTCCAGATTAGATTAGATCAGTTTTTGATTGGTTCTCACTTGTATTTATGAGGCCAACTTAAGATTTAATTCAGATTTGAATTTAAAAGGATAAGCCCTATCTATAAGGAATCAATTATCCTATTAGGATTAGGATTAGGATTTCTATTATTATTTATAGACCATATGGTGTCACATTGCAGATCAGATTTGAATAATTTTTTGAGTGATTTCTCTCTTCAATTTCGTGTGAGATTGTTAGGGTTCTTCGTGTTCTTCCTAGAATACGGATTCGACTTATCAAGAGAATTGACTAACTCTTGTGGCGTCTTATGTTTGGGGTTGCTAGAGTTTTCTCTAGAGGTTCCATTCGGTCTCTCAATTGCATTGGATTGCTTCCGTTGTTTTTGGTTATTACTCTGGGTTCTTCAGTTGCCTAAGACTTGTTCTTGGGAGGTTCACCCTACTTCTATCAGATTGGTAACCAGAGCAAAGGTTGAGTTCAGGCGTTCCATCCTCTTGTCTGTCTACTGAACATCTAAAAGTTTGGACACATCAAAATGTCCTATATCCTTTGAGTTTTTGGACAAATTTTATGTCTATCTTGAAGCTTAGAATCTGTGCTTTCACCTCGTTTTAACGGCGTCCCAATCCGAGATTTGTACGAAAAGTTATACTTGATCGGATCCAAGACGTCATCTCCCAGTCACCAACATCTGTTTCATTCTTCTCAAATCTCCAAATCTGTCCATAATTTGTTTCTTTGGTTCTTGATCATAAAAAAAAAAAAGGCCTAGAAAAAAAAAAGAAAGGCCAATTAAAAAAAAAAGAAAAAAAGAAAGGCCAACAAAAAAAAAGAGAAAAGAAAGGCCCAAAAAAAAGAAAAAAAAAAAGAAAAAGATTTGATCTTGAGCAGCAAGAATCAATCTTGAAATTTGGCTCACCCTTTAAATTGATTTATCTTGTGTCTGGTGTGCTAATTCTCATATCTTAGTCAGAAAAGTTTTAATCCTACACTATTATTTGTGTCTAGAATTCTTGAGTCTTTCTTTCCTTTGAATTCTTAAAGGTCCCTTGCTATCTTGAACATTTAATTGCCACTCAAACTAACTTAATTCTCTTATCAGGTCATCTGATTCCATTAAGAGCACCATAAGCACCTTATAGGAGTGGTAAAAGGCAAGAGAGATTTGTGAGATCATTATTAGAAAAAGCCAATAAAGAGTGCAAACACGAGTGCATTGTTATACAAGAATTGAGTGAAACACGTGAGAAGAGGGAGTAAGTTTCCTAACTTTCAATTTTTCTTTCTTTTAATTCGTTCTACAGGTTCTTGCAACAATGACAAGCAGTGAAAGTGACGGTGAAGTTGATATGAAATTCTTGATCAAAGCATTCCGTGATGAACTCAAAAACATCAGAAATGATATGGCTGACATGAAATCTGAGATGCGTTCGAAAAAGTCCAGAAGTAGAACCAACGATGAAGAAGAGCACGATTCTGAAACAGGTTCCAACTCAAAAAGCAAATCTTCCTCCAAGAAAGACAATGATTTAGGAGGCATCAAGCTTAAAATTCCCTCATTCTAAGGTAAAATGTGTTGAAGCAAGAGTTTTGATGATTTTAAACCAACATTCAAGAGCTTGGATTGAAGATATCAAAGGAGAACAAAGCTGTTCGAAGTGAAGTTTTTCTGAGTATTTGCTGTTAGATCTCTTGTAGGATCTTTAGTTTTTGTTATGATTGGGTAAAAGGTTTTGATTTGAAGAAAAGATGTTTTCAAACCTTGATTATATGTTAAATCTTTAAATATTTGAAAAACACCCACAAACAGACGAAGGTTAAAAGTTTAAACTAAACTGTCAAGTTGGAAATTCGAACTTTGCCTTTGGAAATTCGAATTTCGAGCTAAAACTGATTAAGTCTGAAGAGATGGCTCTCTGTTAGACGAATTTTGAGTTTTCAAAATTCGAATTTTCATCTAGTCTGAAAGAAGCCTTTCTGGTAAAAGACGAACTTCATAGTTTCAAAATTCGAATTTCAAGTAAAATGAAATTTGTGAAAACCAAAGAAATTCGTCTGAGACCATGATAAAATGCATCTGAAATCAAAATGAAAATGAGTTTGATAAATGCTCTCTGACAGACGAATTTTGAGCTTCCAACATTCGAATTTTCATACAAGTCTGAAAGAAGCTTTTTCCAACAGACGAACTTTAAGTCTTCAAAATTCGAATTTCAGACAAAACAAAACTTGAGAAAATAGAAGAAATTCGTCTGAAAATGTGTTAAAGTTCATCTGAGATCAAGAATGATTTATGTCTCAAAACTGCTCTCTGACAGACGAACTTTGAACATTGAAATTCGAATTTCAGAAGCTAAGTTCTTGAGTCTGTTTAAGTGAAACATAGACATACGAATAACAAGAATTTGCAACATTCGAATGATGAAATAAGTCTGGAAAGAGTCTCTCTGACAGACGAATTTCACACCTTTAAAATTTGAATTTCGAAGAAAGTAAACTACTGTGTCTCTTTTAACGTTCAGTGAACAGACGAATTTTGGGATACCAAAATTCGAATTTCGAAGACACTGTAGCAAATTGAAAACACTGTTCACACTTAACTGAAAAACTTTCTTCTTGAAAATTCGTATGTCACATTGTGAAAATGTTTTATAAGTTTCAAAATTCGAATTTCACTTCATGAACAGACGAACTTCGTGTTGTAACGTTGAAAGCTTTAACCTTCGGTTCCTTCGAAATTCGTCTGTTGACCAACCAAAATTCGAATTTCAGTATGTCAAAAACATTAAATGCGGTTGGTAAACGGATAGTTTTTCAGAGTAACCGTTGGATAACTTCCCCAACGGATAGATTTAGTCTCTAACGGATATTTGGGACCTAAATCTATAAATACAACATCATTTGAAGTTGTGGGTAATGAATCAAACTTGTATATACTGAATCTCTGCTGAATTTTCTTCTCAAAAGCTTTTACCCTCTTAACTTCCAGACTTGCACCAAAACTTTCATATCTACTCCTTTTAAAGAGAGTTATTTCATTGTATTCAATCT
This sequence comes from Adenanthera pavonina, assembly GCA_026686845.1. Taxonomy (NCBI): domain Eukaryota; kingdom Viridiplantae; phylum Streptophyta; class Magnoliopsida; order Fabales; family Fabaceae; genus Adenanthera; species Adenanthera pavonina. The sequence continues at coordinate 18,284,257 of JAIVEN010000005.1, read as the reverse complement.
ACTCTTCATCTGGAAGATAGATTTACTTGTGAGGGGTATTCACAAGGGGATTGGGAAGCACATAGTGAAAGTGCTTGGAGAGTTTGAGAGAGCTCTGAAACAGAGCATACTCGTGTACTGTGGCCTTAGCAAGAAGCCCATTGAAATTCTTGCTGTATAGTGGATAAATCTCAAGAGGTGTCTTGGGGACTGGATGTAGGTCAAGTGGAAAGACCGAACCAGGATAAATTGCTGAGTTTTCTTCTCCCTATCTTTACTTTTCAGCTTGCTCTGTTTTTACACGTTATTTTCTTTATACTGTGATATCTTCACTTACTTCACCTTGTGCAGAAAATTTTCAATCTTCCCAATTCACCCCCCCTCTTGGGAAGTCAGCCTTGCTAACAAGTGGTATCAGAGCCCGGATTCCCATTCAAAGGAACTCACAGTTCGGGAATTAAGATGGCTGGCTTTGGAGAGAGTATACTTCCTGAAGGAAACAACACTAACAGACCACCAGGCTTCAGTGGAGAGCATTATGGATATTGGAAAATGAGGATGCAGATCTACCTTCAATCAATTGACCTTGACATCTGGTCAGTGATTGAAAAAGGAGATTTCGTTCCAATGGCTCTAACAGAAGATGGAAGACACAAAGAGAAGCTGGAAGCAGAGTGGAATGATGAAGACAGAAGGAGAGTCCTACTGAACTTCAAAGCAAAGCATTGTTTGGTCAGTGCCCTGAACCAGGATGAATTCTACAGAATCTCACAATGCTCCACTGCAAAAGGAATGTGGGATACTCTACAGATTGCTCATGAAGGAACTTCTGGAGTCAGGGAGAACAGACTGAACACGTGTATTGGGGAGTATGAAAGCTTCAGAATGACTGAAGGAGAAAATGTAAAGGAGCTCCAAAAGAGATTCACTCTTATTGTGAATCAATTGAAGAGCCTGGGAAAAGAATACACACAGTCTGAGAAAGTGAGAAAAATACTCAGAGCTCTACCTTTGGAATGGCAGCCCAAGGTGACAGCTATAGAAGAAGCCAGAGGAGAGTCAATGGGTTTTGTCACAGCTCTCTTCGGCAGCCTTGAGGAGTATGAAGGAAAGATCAAAGCACTCAAGGAAGCTGGGCTGGTCAGAAAGAAGAAAGGCCTTGCCCTCAAAGCTGCTGATGAAAAGGAAGAAGAATCTGATGAAGGAGAAGAGCTGGATGAGGAAACTCTGGCTATGATGGTCAGAAAATTCGGAAGATTCTACAGCAAGAAGAAGAGCAAGAGATTCTTCAAGAAAGGAGTAACTGGAGAAAGCAAGAAAGAGGCAAAAGAACTTGTGACTTGCTATGAGTGCAAGAAGCAGGGACACATTAAGTGGGATTGTCCCCAATTCATTAAGAAGCAAGAAAAAGAAAAGAAAGCTGCAGACAAAGGGAAGAAGAAGAAAGCCTATATCTCATCCATATGGGGCAACAGCTCAGATGAGGAAGAAGAAGATGAGGATGAGATTGCCAACATCTGTTTAATGGCACTTGCCTCAGAAGAAGTCTTACCTTCATGCAGCAGTGATCAGGAAGAAGAGGTATATGAATCTGAACCTTCCTATTCTGAATTACAAGATGCATTTCATGAGCTTCATGATGAATTCATTAAAGTTGCTAAAGAACTGAAATTGGCAAAGAAAAGGATAAATAAGCTGGAATCCCAAAGCATAGTTTCTGAAATTGCCTCTTTGCCTACTACTGAATCTGTTTGTTGCACTTCATGCATTGAACTCAAGCGAACTAATGATTATTTAGTTAAAAGCATGTCTAGGCTCACTAGAGGCAAAGATATGTTGTTTGCATTAATGGGGAGCCAAAGAATATCCCAAGGAAGAGCTGGTCTTGGCTATGATCCATGTGCTGTCAAGGAAAAGATTAGGAAGAAAAATCAGAATGCTTATATGAGACATTTTGTGCATGCTGAGAACAATAAAAAGAAAACTAATGTATTACATCACATTGAAACATATGATCAACCAAGGCATGCTAGACAAAAGTATTATCTGCACTGTTTTCTTCCTGCATCTCAATCTAGCAGTCCTTTCACCACCTGTCATTTCTGTAACAAAAAGGGCCATATTTCCAGTTCTTATGTTTTGAAGAAAAATGGACTTGGCAGGAAAACTGAATGGGTTCCCAAAGTTGCATCTGCATCTAGGGAAAAATATACTGACCGAAAAGGACCCAAGCAAATTTGGGTACCTAAAAGAAAAACGTAAACATTGTTTTGCAGGTCTGTCTCAAAGCTAAGAAAAGCAATAAATGGTATATGGACAGTGCCTGCTCAAGTCACATGACTGGTGATAAGGAGAAGTTCATCACCCTGAGAGACAAGAAAGGAGGAAAGGTGACCTTTGGAGGTGATCAATATGGCAAAATCGTTGGTATTGGAATTGTGGGCAAAAATCAAGAAACATCCATTGAAGAGGTGCTGTTTGTGATTGGCCTCAACCACAACCTGCTAAGCGTGAGTCAGACCTGTGACAAAGGAAACTGGGTGCTGTTTGACTCAAAGTATTGCCTGGTCATCAGAAAAAGTGATCACAAAGTAATCCTCAAAGCTCAAAGGGATGGTAACTGCTATACTATTGATCTTGATGAACTTCCTCCCTTAGATTCTGTATGCTTAATCAGTCAGAATAATGATAGTTGGCTATGGCATAGAAGATTAGCCCATGTGAACATGAATCAACTATCTAAACTAATTAAAAATGAGCTAGTAACCGGTCTACCAAAAATTTCTTTTGAAAAGGACAAAGAATGTGATGCATGCTTAAGAGGAAAACAAACTAAATCATCATTTAAATCTAAAAATGTAATTACCACAACTAGACCACTTGAATTACTGCATATGGATTTAATTGGACCTTCTAGGGTGAAAAGTCTTGGTGGTAATCTGTATGTGCTTGTAATTGTAGATGATTATTCTAGATTTACTTGGACATTATTTCTTTCTTCTAAAAGTGATACCTTTGATGCATTTGTAACCTTAGCTAAGAAAGTGCAAAATGAGAAAGGTATTTCTATTGTGTCTATCAGGTCAGACCATGGAGGAGAATTTGAAAATGCATACTTCCTGGAGTACTGCAATGAGCATGGGATTGACCACAACTTCTCAGCACCAAGAACTCCTCAACAAAATGGAGTGGTTGAAAGGAAGAACAAAACTATTGGAGAGATGGCCAGAGCTATGCTAAATGAGAAGGAACTCTCCCAAGTATTCTAGGCTGATGCAGTAAATACAGCTAGTTACATCATAAACAGAGCTTACATCAGACCAATCCTTGGGAAGACTCCATATGAGCTGTACAAGGGAAGAAAGCCGAATCTGTCTCACCTCCATGTGTTCGGATGCAAATGCTTCATTCACAACAATGGTAAAGAAAATCTGGGTAAGTTTGATGCCAAATCCGATGAAGGTATATTTCTGGGTTATTCAAGTAGGAGTAAAGCGTATAGAATTTATAATAAAAGATCAAATGTAGTAGAAGAATCTGTACATGTGGTTTTCATTGAAAATGAAACTGTTTCAAAACATGCTACTAATGAGGATGATCTTACTTTCAACTTTGAAAAACTAGGAATTTCTGATAAGAGTAAAACTGAACTTTCAAAGATATCTGAATCTGTTAATATAGAGGAAGATATCCAGGAGCAAGAGTTTGATGAAGAAAACAATGAAGAAACATCTCAAGAACTCCCTAGAGCTTGGAGATATCAAAGGAATCATCCTGTTGATCAAGTAATAGGGAATGTTCAAGAGAGAGTCAAAACCAGAAAACAGTTAAGAGAACAAATGCTCAACTGTGCTTTCATTTCTCAAATAGAACCCAAATGTACTGAAGAGGCCTTAACTGATGATTACTGGATTTTGGCTATGCAAGATGAATTAAACCAATTTGAAAGAAATCAAGTTTGGGATTTAGTATCTAGACCCAAAAATCATCCTGTTATTGGTACCAAATGGGTTTTCAGAAATAAACTTGATGAATCTGGAACAATAATCAGAAATAAAGCTAGATTAGTTGCTAAAGGGTATAATCAAGAAGAAGGTATTGATTTTGAAGAAACTTTTGCACCAGTAGCTAGACTAGAAGCTATAAGAATACTACTGGCATATGCATGCATGAAAAATATTTTACTATATCAAATGGATGTAAAGAGTGCTTTTCTGAATGGATATATCATGGAAGAGGTTTATGTTGATCAACCTCCAGGTTTTGAGGATTCTACAAAACCAAACCATGTTTATAAACTGAAGAAAGCTCTCTATGGTTTAAAACAGGCCCCTAGAGCATGGTATGAGAGACTGAGTAATTTTCTAACTGAAAAGGGGTTTAACAGAGGCAAAATTGACACAACCTTATTTACTAAGAAAGAAAATAAAGATTTGCTAATTGTTCAAATCTATGTTGATGATATTATTTTTGGTGCTACTAATGAGACTCTTTGCAAGGAATTTTCTAAGTTAATGCAGGGAGAATTCGAGATGTCTATGATGGGTGAACTCAATTTCTTCCTTGGATTGCAAATCAGACAGCTTAATGATGGTATCTTTCTTAGTCAATCCAAGTATCTAAAAGAGCTGTTAAAGAAGTTTGGAATGGAGAATGCCAAGCCAATGGGAACACCTATGGCTACTGCAACCAAACTAGATATGGATGAGAATGGGAAGATGTTTGACATTACTCAGTACAGAAGAATGATTGGATCCCTGCTGTACCTAACTGCCAGCAGACCTGACATTATGTTCAGTGTCTGCATGTGTGCAAGGTTCCAATCATGTCCCAAAGAAATCCATGCAACAGCTGTGAAAAGGATTTTTAGATATCTTATTGGAACATCACAGATGGGTCTTTGGTATCCAAAAGGCAATGGAGAAGATCTCAAAGGATACACTGATGCTGATTTTGCAGGATCCAAAACTGACAGAAAAAGCACAAGTGGAACTTGTCAGTTCCTTGGAGGATCCCTGGTCTCATGGTTCAGCAAAAAGCAAAACAGTGTAGCCTTATCCACTGCAGAAGCTGAGTATGTTGCAGCTGGAAGCTGTTGTGCCCAAGTCATCTGGATGAAACAGCAGCTTGAAGATCTTGAGGTTAAAATGAAAGAGATACCAATCATGTGTGACAACCAAAGTGCTATAAATATCACCAAGAATCCTGTCATGCATTCAAGGACGAAACATATTGAAGTAAGGCACCACTTCATAAGGGATCATGTTCTGAAAGGAGAAGTTAAACTGAAATACATCCCAACAGAGGATCAAGTTGCTGATATACTCACAAAGCCTCTATCAGAAGACAGACACTGCAAAATAAGGAGAGAATTGGGAATGGTAAATCCCAATGAATTGTAAGTCATTTTTGTGCATTTCTGTCTTTAGAGTTCTTAATATTAGAATAAATTCTAACTTGAGCATCGAAGTATGTTTTAGTATAGTTGCAGGTGCTCCTTGTGAACATCAATGGCTAAAAGTTTGAAAGTTTGGAGCACTCCAGATTGGAACAACCAAAAAATGAAGTGAATGATAATTATCCTAAGTTCTGGATCCATTCTGTAAGTCTTTAAAGTTGAAATTCGTATGTTGTTTGAATAATAGAAGAATTTCATTGATAATCTGTGTTTTTGAACTGGTCAACATGGTCAACATTCGAATTTCGGTTCACCAACAGACGAACTTTGGGCTGTTATGTCTTGGAACAGTTCTCGGTTAAGCCTCGAAATTCGTCTGTTAAGGCTTGAAAGTTCGAATTTTCAAAATCAAAAATTTCAAAGTAATGATTGTCCATCACTGTTAGACGAATTATTACTTCTTAACATACGAATGTTGGACAATCTTTGCAAAAATTGAGAAATTCGAATTATTAAGTTCAAAATTCGTCTGTTGAAACATGTTCTTGAAGAATGAATGCTTGAAAGATGAAGTTCTGCATGCTTAATTCGTCTATTGTCTGTTGATTTGATTATTGCCTGCCTTTTTCTTTTCAACATTCGAATTTTGTTGGAACAAAATTCGTCTGATGTGCTTGTATTGTTTGTTTCAAGCCACTGTCAGACGAACTTTCAAGATGAAAATTCGTCTGTCAGTAAGCTGTGCTGAACGGTTTAACTTGTAACTGCCCGAAGTTCGAATTTTGACCTTTCAAAATTCGTCTGTCAGACGGTTACACACGTTAAATGCGTCAGTTTTCCAAAGAACAGACGCAACCCTATTTGTAACCTCTCTTAGTCTGTTTTAATTCTCTCTTCAATCCTCTTAACTCCTGTCCAAAAACCGTCTTTTTCCACCGATTAAACTTCCTTTCGCACCCTATAAACCCATTCTCAGCCACATTCTGCTTCATTCAACCGAGAAATGGCAAGAGTTAAAATTCCTGGAACAGGAAAAGCTGTGGCTCGTCCGAAAAGGAATGTTAAATCTCAATATGCTACCAAAGAAGGAGAAAAGTCAAAGAGAAAAGCCGAACCCAGTAAAGCTACTCCCTCTAAACGCCAGAAATCATCATCCAAAGCAGAATCCCAGAAATCTGGCCCCTCCTCTTCAAAAAGTGCAGAACCGTCTGTTCCTGCTGCTGCCTCTTCTGCCTCTTCCAGTACTGAATCTGGAGAGTTTGAATTGACCACACTATCACTATGGAGCACTCCTGAGATTCAAGAAGAGTACACTACCAAGTTTTCCAACAAAAAGGTAATCAAGCCTCATTGTGTGAATGTGGAACAATTTCTGATTTCCAACAATTTTGATGCTGCTATATGGTTGTTAAGATATAAAAATTTGTTGAAAATTGCTGAAAGATATGATGATGAGGTAGTAAAGACTTGGTATGCGTCTCTTAAGTATAACAGCAAGAAGATGAAATGGGAGGTCACTTTGAGATCAAGGACCATTTGGCTTGCTGATGAAACATTCAATGAGGTGTTGGAAATCCCAGGACAAGATGGACTAAAAGTTGACATAACAGCCTCTGGGTATATGGATGAGGAGGCAAGCACAGCAGATGAAGAAGGTGGATCTTTTCTGTACTACAAGGAGAGCACCATTTTGGACACCTTATTCAGGAGAAGGGAAAACAGGCCAACTATAAATCTATTGAAGCCCACAGACCTAAGTGTACAAGTCAGAATCCTGCACTATATAGTGTCCAGGATCATATTCAACAAGGGTGGCAGCTTCAACTTGATAACAAGGGCAGAGGCTCATGTGATGACTGCTATCATTCGTGGGAAGCTGATTAACATGGGTCATATCATCCTCCAGAGAATGATAAAAGCAAGGGATCAGAGGAAGGATTCCACACTCCCCTATGCTGCAATTATTTCAAGAATCCTGCAGCATGCTAGAATTCAACACATTGAAAAGGGGAAAGGTAAACTCACTGAGGCATTCAAAGAAGAGGAACTGCAAAGGATGGGTATTGAACGAGATGAAGGCAGATGGGTTGGAAAGGGAGCAGGGAAATCTGAAAATCTATTCTTTGCTGCTGATGACTCCCTCCAACAAGAAGGCACCTCTGAGGCCCCTAGCAAATCTGTACCTCAGCCTTCTCAACCAATCCCATCTCCCTCCAGGCCTACTCACCCTCCTGCCACTCCCTCCTCACGGGCCAAGCCAACAAAGGTCACTGAGTTGTTTGACAGTCTGTCAACACTCATTCTCAGCATAAGAGATGAGCAAAATGCCAAATTTGCTCATCTACAAGATCAGATCCATCAGTTGGCTGTGAATATGAAGGTGGTGGCTGATGCATATGAAGAGATAAGAAATGCAATTCCTACCACTTCAGCTCCACCTCAACCTGGTGTCCCTGAGCCTACTTTGTCTCCATCCCCTGTGCCTCCAAGTCCCTTTGAGATTGCCTCCTTTGACCATGATTCTGATATAGATGGTGCTGGTGCTATGAGAACACCAAGTCCTGGTCCACCCTTGGACTATGGATTAGAAGGAGAAGGTCTTCAAGAATCAAGCCCTCTTGAGCCAATGCAAGAAGATGCTCCGGATTCAATTCTGTCCATTCAAGAATCAGAGCAAGTTGAAAGACTGGTTGCAGCCATTTCAATCTCTTCTGTGCCAGAAGGAGCAAGCAATGAGGAAAAGAGCATTGTACCAGTTGTTGATTATCTTGCCATTGCTCACAATGCTCTGCTGCTAGCTCAAAGGAGAAGGCTGGAAGAAATGTTTCCCCCTGCTGAACCAGCCCCTCAGTCTATTGCTGCTTATGGGCTTTCAGAGCAACAGAGAGCTCAACTGGCTCTTTCTAGGCAGGAAATGCAAGTACTGCTTGAGGTCTCTGATGATGATGAAGAGCCTGCTGAGCCCCCTGCTCCATTTCAGCCAGAGATTCCTTTTGCTCCTGTTCCCCTTCGTGCTGTTCCTATCACTCAGATACCTCCTCCAATGGACTTTGTTGGGCTTCCTGATGATGCCAAAAAGGGGGAGAAAATAAAGCAAACTGGGACTAAGCAAGCTGGAAAATCTGCTGAGCCATCTGGAAAAGGAAAGACTTACAGCAAGAAGCCAAAGAAGAAGTGATATCTTAGATCTTAGGCTGATTCTTCTTGTTGTATCTTGTTTTATTTGGTTGTTTTGTATTTGGTTGTTTGTTTTTAAGAACTACTCTTTAATTGGATTATGTATTACAACTGTTTGGTGATATAAAGTATGTTCTTGGTTGCAATGTTTTGGGCTTTGAATCTCTTCACTAAATCTGTTGTTTGATATCTTATGCATATGTTGAGGGGGAGCTTATGAAAGCAAACCCAAGTACTAATCCAGTTTGTGAGTTGTTTTGTCATCATCAAAAAGGCGGAGAATGTTGAAGCAAGAGTTTTGATGATTTTAAACCAACATTCAAGAGCTTGGATTGAAGATATCAAAGGAGAACAAAGCTGTTCGAAGTGAAGTTTTTCTGAGTATTTGCTGTTAGATCTCTTGTAGGATCTTTAGTTTTTGTTATGATTGGGTAAAAGGTTTTGATTTGAAGAAAAGATGTTTTCAAACCTTGATTATATGTTAAATCTTTAAATATTTGAAAAACACCCACAAACAGACGAAGGTTAAAAGTTTAAACTAAACTGTCAAGTTGGAAATTCGAACTTTGCCTTTGGAAATTCGAATTTCGAGCTAAAACTGATTAAGTCTGAAGAGATGGCTCTCTGTTAGACGAATTTTGAGTTTTCAAAATTCGAATTTTCATCTAGTCTGAAAGAAGCCTTTCTGGTAAAAGACGAACTTCATAGTTTCAAAATTCGAATTTCAAGTAAAATGAAATTTTTGAAAACCAAAGAAATTCGTCTGAGACCATGATAAAATGCATCTGAAATCAAAATGAAAATGAGTTTGATAAATGCTCTCTGACAGACGAATTTTGAGCTTCCAACATTCGAATTTTCATACAAGTCTGAAAGAAGCTTTTTCCAACAGACGAACTTTAAGTCTTCAAAATTCGAATTTCAGACAAAACAAAACTTGAGAAAATAGAAGAAATTCGTCTGAAAATGTGTTAAAGTTCATCTGAGATCAAGAATGATTTATGTCTCAAAACTGCTCTCTGACAGACGAACTTTGAACATTGAAATTCGAATTTCAGAAGCTAAGTTCTTGAGTCTGTTTAAGTGAAACATAGACATACGAATAACAAGAATTTGCAACATTCGAATGATGAAATAAGTCTGGAAAGAGTCTCTCTGACAGACGAATTTCACACCTTTAAAATTTGAATTTCGAAGAAAGTAAACTACTGTGTCTCTTTTAACGTTCAGTGAACAGACGAATTTTGGGATACCAAAATTCGAATTTCGAAGACACTGTAGCAAATTGAAAACACTGTTCACACTTAACTGAAAAACTTTCTTCTTGAAAATTCGTATGTCACATTGTGAAAATGTTTTATAAGTTTCAAAATTCGAATTTCACTTCATGAACAGACGAACTTCGTGTTGTAACGTTGAAAGCTTTAACCTTCGGTTCCTTCGAAATTCGTCTGTTGACCAACCAAAATTCGAATTTCAGTATGTCAAAAACATTAAATGCGGTTGGTAAACGGATAGTTTTTCAGAGTAACCGTTGGATAACTTCCCCAACGGATAGATTTAGTCTCTAACGGATATTTGGGACCTAAATCTATAAATACAACATCATTTGAAGTTGTGGGTAATGAATCAAACTTGTATATACTGAATCTCTGCTGAATTTTCTTCTCAAAAGCTTTTACCCTCTTAACTTCCAGACTTGCACCAAAACTTTCATATCTACTCCTTTTAAAGAGAGTTATTTCATTGTATTCAATCTACTCTTCATCTGGAAGATAGATTTACTTGTGAGGGGTATTCACAAGGGGATTGGGAAGCACATAGTGAAAGTGCTTGGAGAGTTTGAGAGAGCTCTGAAACAGAGCATACTCGTGTACTGTGGCCTTAGCAAGAAGCCCATTGAAATTCTTGCTGTATAGTGGATAAATCTCAAGAGGTGTCTTGGGGACTGGATGTAGGTCAAGTGGAAAGACCGAACCAGGATAAATTGCTGAGTTTTCTTCTCCCTATCTTTACTTTTCAGCTTGCTCTGTTTTTACACGTTATTTTCTTTATACTGTGATATCTTCACTTACTTCACCTTGTGCAGAAAATTTTCAATCTTCCCAATTCACCCCCCTCTTGGGAAGTCAGCCTTGCTAACAAAATGGATCCTGACTTATACCTTGAATGGGAGAGGAAAGTAGAGCTCGTTTTTGAATGTCATAACTACTCAGAAGAAAAGAAAGTGAAACTTGCAGCTGTTGAGTTTACTGGCTATGCTAGTGTTTGGTGGGATAAACTACAGCGTACTAGAAGAAGGAATGGTGAAGAACCCATTGACACATGGCGTGACATGAGAACCATCATGCGTAAGAGGTATATCCCTTCCTATTACCATCGTGATTTGCATACAAGATTGCAAAAACTTAAACAGGGATCTATGAGCGTTGAAGAGTATCATAAAGAGATGGAGATGGCTATGATCCGAACTGATGTTAATGAAGATGAAGAGCAGACAATGGCCCGCTTCATTGGTGGATTAAGAACTGAAATCCGCGAAAGAATTGACCTAGAACAATACTTGGATATGGAAGAATTGCTTCATAAAGCTGTCCACTTGGAGAAGCAATTGAAAAGTAGGAAAACTAACTCTGTTCCTTGGAGAACTAATCCTCTCTTCAAGCGAAAAGAGTCAAGAACAAGAGAAGAAGATCAAAACTCCAAATCAGCCCAAAAGAATAAAGAAGACGTAAAGATGAAGGCTTCTGCATTTAAAGGTACTTCTGAATCAAAATCCTCTTCTAAATCTAGTACCTTGCGTTGCTTTAAATGTCAAGGCTTTGGACATATTTTTGCTCAATGTCCAAACAAAAGAAACATGATTATCCTTGATAATGGGCGAGTTGATAGTGAAGATTCTTGTGAAGATTCTGATAATGACCTTCATGCTTTAGATGATATGCCTCCTTTAGAATCTTGTTCAGATAATGAATATACTGATCCTGTACATGGTAATGCACTTGTTACTCAAAGAATTCTCAATGCTCAACCAAAAGATGAGAAACATGATGATGAGCAAAGAGAAGAGATTTTCCATACTAGATGCTTCATTCAAGACAAGGTATGTAGCTTGGTCATTGATGGTGGTAGTTGCACCAATGTTGCTAGTACTTTACTTGTGGAGAAACTAAACTTGCCTACTCTAAAACATCCAAAGCCTTACAATTTGCAATGGCTAACTGATTGTGGTGAGATGAAAGTCACCAAGCAAGTTCAAGTATCATTTACTATTAGCAAATATCATGACAAGGTGTTATGCGATGTAGCACCTATGTATGCAGGACATCTACTTCTTGGTCGTCCATGGCAATTTGATAGACGTGTGACTCATGACGGCTATAGAAATTTCTACTCCTTTGTGTTTGAAGGGCGTAACATTGTGCTTAGGCCTCTTAGGCCAATGCAAGCATATGAAGATCAATACAGAATTATAAGTGATTATAGAGTGAAAAGAGAAAAAGAGAGGCATGAGAAAGAGAAAGGAAAAATACAGAAAAATGAAAAGAGTGGAAATAATGTAAGAGAAAAGAAAAAGAGTGTAGAAAAAGAAAGAGAGAGTGAACAAAACAAGAGCTTGAGATTATTCGTGGAAAAAGGAGAGGTGAAGAGTGCACTAATGGCAAGACAAGAAGTCTTTGTGCTTTTGTACAAGGACACCTATTTTTCTACTAACAAGCTTAATACTTCTCTGCCTTCTAGTGTTATCTCTCTTTTGCAGGAATTTGATAATCTTTTTCCTGAAGAAATTCCAAATGGTTTGCCTCCTCTAAGAGGCATAGAACATAGAATTGATTTCATCCCTGGATCTGCCATTCCAAATAAACCAGCATATAGAGCCAATCCCGAAGAAACTAAGGAGATCCAAAGACAAGTAGAGGAGCTCATGAGAAAAGGCTTTGTGCGTGAAAGTTTAAGCCCTTGTGCTGTACCGGTCATCCTAGTTCCTAAGAAAGATGGATCATGGCGAATGTGTGTGGATTGCCGAGCTATCAACAAAATAACGGTTAAGTATCGCTACCCTATCCCTAGGCTAGATGATATGCTTGATGAATTGCATGGTTCTGCATTGTTTTCTAAGATTGATCTTAGGAGTGGTTATCATCAAATTCGAATGAAAGAAGGAGATGAGTGGAAAACTGCATTTAAAACGAAATTTGGACTTTATGAATGGTTGGTAATGCCTTTTGGATTAACTAATGCTCCTAGTACATTCATGAGTCTTATGAATCATGTCTTCCGTTCATTCATAGGAAAGTTTATTGTGGTTTATTTTGATGACATTTTAGTATATAGCAAGAATTTAGAAGACCACATAGTGCATTTGCGTGAAGTCTTTAATACTCTTAGAGCAAATAAGCTTTATGCAAACATTCAAAAGTGTTCCTTTTGCATGGATTCTGTTGTGTTTCTTGGTTTTGTTGTGGGTGCTCAGGGGATCCAAGTAGATGAAGAAAAGGTTAAAGCAATTCAAGACTGGCCTACTCCAAAGAATGCTAATGAGGTGAGATCTTTCCATGGCTTAGCTAGCTTTTATAGGAGGTTTGTTAAAGATTTTTCATCTATAGCAGCACCTTTGAATGAGTTAGTTAAAAAGCATGTCACATTTAAATGGGGTGAGGCACAAGAGAAAGCTTTCAACACTTTAAAAGAAAAACTCACCAATGCACCACTACTTGTTTTACCAGATTTTAGCAAAGTCTTTGAGGTTGAGTGTGATGCATCTGGTTTGGGTATTGGAGCTGTCTTAATGCAAGATAATAGGCCAATTGCTTACTTTAGTGAAAAGCTTAGTGGTCCCACTTTAAACTACTCCACTTATGATAAAGAACTTTATGCCTTAAAGAGAACTTTAGAGACTTGGCAACATTATCTTTGGCCTAAAGAATTTATCATACATTCTGATAATGAGAGTTTAAAGTACCTAAAGTCACAAGGTAAGTTGAATAAAAGACATGCCCGATGGTTGGAATTTATTAAGACCTTTCCATATGTGATCAAGCACAAACAAGGTAAGGAGAATGTGGTAGCGGATGCTCTATCTCGCAGGTATACTCTTCTTACTTCTTTACAAACTCGATTGCTTGGTTTTGAGATGCTTAAGGGATTATATGAATCTGATTCTGATTTTGGGAAGATTTGGAATTCTTGTGAAAAACATGGTATTCAAGATTATTTCAGATTTGAAGGCTTTCTTTTCAAAAGGGATAAACTTTGTATTCCTTCTTGTTCAATGCGTGAATTACTTTTGAAGGAAGCTCATGGTGGTGGTTTAATGGGCCATTTTGGCATTGATAAAACTTTAAGTGTGTTGTATGAACATTTTTTTTGGCCTGCTATGAGGCGTGATGTTGTTGTTTTGTGTGATAAATGCATAACATGCAAACATGCTAAATCAAAGATTAAACCGCATGGATTGTATTCCCCACTCCCTGTTCCTAACCAACCTTGGACTGATATATCTATGGATTTTGTGTTAGGTCTCCCTAGGTCTCAAAATGGAAAAGATAGCATCTTTGTTGTTGTGGATAGATTTAGTAAAATGGCACATTTTATTGCATGCTCTAAGACTAATGATGCTGTTCATATTGCTAATCTATTCTTTAAAGAGATTGTGCGATTGCATGGTTTACCAAGAACAATTGTGAGTGATAGGGATGTAAAGTTTCTTAGTCATTTTTGGAGAACTCTTTGGAATAAACTTGGAACTAAACTTTTGTTTTCTACAACTGCACATCCACAAACTGAAGTAGTAAATAGGACACTCACTACTTTATTGCGTGCAATCATTCAAAAGAATTTGAAAAACTGGGAGAGTTGTTTGTCTCATATTGAATTTGCATATAATAGAGTTGTTCATTCCACTACATCTTATTCTCCCTTCGAGATTGTGTATGGATTTAATCCTTTGACTCCCTTAGATCTTTTACCTTTGCCTATGCATGAAAGAACTAACCTTGATGGCAAGGAAAAAGCTAAGTTTGTGCAGGAACTTCATGCTAAAGTTCGAGCCAATATAGAAAGGAGGAATGAACAATATGCTCAGCAAGCAAACAAAGGGCGAAGGCGAGTTGTATTCAACCCTGGAGATTGGGTTTGGGTACACTTGAGAAAGGAAAGGTTTCCAGCACAAAGGAAATCTAAACTGCAATCGAGAGGAGATGGTCCTTTTCAAGTCCTGGAAAGGATTAATGACAATGCCTACAAGATTGACTTGCCTAGTTCCTACGGCAATGTTAGTGCTACTTTCAATGTTTCAGACTTGTCCTTGTTTGATACTACAGATTCGAGGATGAATCCTTTCGAGGAGGGAGGGAATGATGGAGAATAAGTGAACTTTCAATCATGGAGATCCAATGTGTCCAAAGACACTCTTCGAGGAGTAGGAGGCCCAATGACAAGAGGTAGGGCAAAAACCATGAAAGAGGCCTTGCAAGGATTGGTCCAAGAGCTTAAGGGGAAAGAGCCCATCTATTTGGAAGACTTAGAGCAAATGGAGCCACCTTCTAATCCAAAAAGAATGATCATTTATTTGGAGGCCCAATCTGAAGATCTTAAAGGCCCAATCCAAGTCCAAATAGAAGAGCTTGATTAAAGGAAGTTGATGAAGGCAAGTTAAGGGAAACAATGGGCCATGGACAAATTCAAGACCCACTTCAAGGCATTGGAGGACCAATGACCAGAGCTAGGACCAAAGCCATGAAGCAAGCCATGAATGGGTTGATCCAAAATATGATTAACATGGAACCATTGTATTTGAATAATTTTGAGGCCCAAAACAAAGAAAGAGGCAAGCTGAAAATGTGGAGCCAAATTATAGTCAACAAGCCCAACTTGGAGAAGGCCCAATATGAAGAATTCACTTAAAATACATGTGCTTCTCATGTGGTCACTAAAAGTGACGTTTTTAATAAGTTTTATTAGGATTATTTTAGTCAATTTGTTTCCTTTTCAATAAAAGGCAAATAATGATCTGATTTGCTTTGCTTTATGCATTTAAGAGGAGCCAACCTTTTCAAATTCAAAATTAGAATTAAATGCTCCTTTTGACTTAGGATTTCCTTTTTGTATTGATTAGCATTAATAAGGTTAGGTTTGTGGGGTGAACTAGAGTTAGTTTGTGGGGTTAATACTTGCCTATAAATAGGCACCTCTTGTACTCTTGCAAGGACAACATGAATGAATGAATTTCTTTTCAGCAACTTTATTGTTGTTCTGTGAGTTCTTTCTTGCTTATCCTTGAGTGCCAGAAAGAATGAGGACTTATCAAGGAGTGGTGATCCTTGTGGCGTCCCGGAGTTAGGATTCAAGAGACGGGTTCTCTTGGAGTCTACTTCCTTCGACCAACATTTTGTTCAGTTTTCTTATTTCATCGAGTCTATTTTCTTTAGTTTTTGTTCATTGTTGTTCTTCGTTGTTCTTGAGTTCAATTCATCTTTCCTTGAGTTGCACGATCCTTATATCAAAGAAGGCTCTTAGGATGGGTTCCTAACATGTCTCCCATCAGAAGTCATGTGCTTCATTAATGAGTCATGTGACTTTAGGATTAGATTTATTCCTTTTTAATTTATTTTGAATTTTCGTTTTATTTTTTATTTGATTTTTTCCAGATTAGATTAGATCAGTTTTTGATTGGTTCTCACTTGTATTTATGAGGCCAACTTAAGATTTAATTCAGATTTGAATTTAAAAGGATAAGCCCTATCTATAAGGAATCAATTATCCTATTAGGATTAGGATTAGGATTAGGATTTCTATTATTATTTATAGACCATATGGTGTCACATTGCATATCAGATTTGAATAATTTTTTTGAGTGATTTCTCTCTTCAATTTCGTGTGAGATTGTTAGGGTTCTTCGTGTTCTTCCTAGAATACGGATTCGACTTATCAAGAGAATTGACCAACTCTTGTGGCGTCTTATGTTTGGGGTTGCTAGAGTTTTCTCTAGAGGTTCCATTCGGTCTCTCAATTGCATTGGATTGCTTCCATTGTTTTTGGTTATTACTCTGGGTTCTTGAGTTGCCTAAGACTTGTTCTTGGGAGGTTCACCCTACTTCTATCAGTTTTGATGCAAGAGGTTAGACCAATTCATATTTTAGTGAGAAGCTTAGTGGTGCATGCTTGATTTATTCTACATATGATAAAAAGTTGTATGCACTAAAAAGAACCTTAGAACATTGGCAACATTATCTGTGGTCTAATGAATTTGTTTTGCATTCTAGTCATGAAAGTTTGAAATATCTTAAGACCCAAAACAATTGAACAAAAGACATGTTGTTTGGCTTGGCTTGAGTTTATTGAATCTTTTCCATATGTTTTGAAACATAAGCATGGTAAAGAAAATGTTGTTGCCGATGCATTATCTAAGAGATATAGTCTCATTACATCTATGCAAGCTAAGTTGATAAGTGAACCCTTATGGAACCTGTCCAAAGAACTCACTTTGATGCATAAGACACTCGGATCATTGCGAAACAAGGAACACAAAGACTAGACGCAAAGAAAATGAACAAAATGGACAAAAACAGTAGCAAAAGAAAACACTAGTAGAGAAGATAAGAAGGATAGATATTGGTCTTGATGAATTAGAACCCAAGAGAATCAGTCTCTTGAACCCTAGTTTCGGTGACGCCACAAGGATTGATCAATTCCTTGATAAGTCATAGTTTCATCATAGCACTTAAAGAACGTAAAAAACTCACAAAGTCTGAAACTTTAATCATTCAAATCTCTCCCCAAAAACGCACATAAAAGATAACCTTAAATAGACAAAGTAAAATCTAACATAATAAGCTTATAAACCCTAATTAATTTGGGCTCAAGTAGTCTTAACAGGATTAGGAGACTTTGGGCTCAAATAACACTCCTATTGAACCTAGAAAACTAATAAAATAAAGCCCTAAAATAAAATAACGAAAATTCATAAAAAATAAAATAATATCTAAGCCCTTATAAACATGCCATCACATTAATGAAATCACATGTTTGGCACATGGTATGTTTATTTACAAGTTGGGCCATCAAAAAGACTATTAATTAACCAATTGGGCTTTATTAATCACTTAAGTTTAGCCCATAATTAATAAAAATAAAATTAACACTAATTAAGCCCAGTAATGCTTAAATCATATGCTATTTTAGTGAAACATATGATCTTTTAAGTAATCTCTTCCAATGGGCTTCTCTTGGGCTTAAATATTTCCAAGTGATAAGGCCTCCTACCATGTTCCTGAATTTGTTCAAGCCATCCTGATAGAGTACGATTGAGGCATGAAGCATTTGGAGTCCTTGGACATGGCAATGAGCTCGGAAAGAGCATGAAGCCCAACTTTTTAAATCAAGCTGCAGCCCCAAAAAGAAAAAAGAGCTAAAAAGTATGGAAAATGATTCCAATCATATAGGCTAATGGTCCAAGCCCCAAAAGAAGCCCATTTGGGAGATATAACTTGAAGACAACATGTACTTCTCATGTGACCATTAAAAGTGACATTTTTAATAAGTTTTATTAGGATTATTTTAGTCAATTTGTTTCCTTTTCAATAAAAGGCAAATAATGATCTGATTTGCTTTGCTTTATGCATTTCAGAGGAGCCAACCTTTTCAAATTCAAAATTAGAATTAAATGCTCCTTTTGACTTAGGATTTCCTTTTTGTATTAATTAGCATTAATAAGGTTATGTTTGTGGGGTGAACTAGAGTTAGTTTGTGGGTTAATACTTGCCTATAAATAGGCACCTCTTGTACTCTTGCAAACCACAACATGAATGAATGAATTTCTTTTCAGCAACTTTATTGTTGTTCTGTGAGTTCTTTCTTGCTTATCCTTGAGTGCCAGAAAGAATGAGGACTTATCAAGGAGTGGTGATCCTTGTGGCGTCCCGGAGTTAGGATTCAAGAGACGGGTTCTCTTGGAGCTTTTGGTTAAAGAATCTCATGAGGAGGTTTAATAGGTCATTTTGGAGTTGATAACACTTTGGCTATGATGAAAGATCATTTTTATTGGCCACATATGCGCAAGGATGTTGTTTCCGTGTGTGATAAATGCATTGTGTGCAAGCATGCTAAATCTCGAGTGCATCGCCATGGATTATATACACCTTTGCTTGTTCCTTCACATCCTTGGGTGGACATTTCTATGATTTTTTGCTTTGATTGCCTAGGTCCCCTATTGGTAAGGATAGTGTATTTGTTGTAGTGGATATGTTTAGCAAGATGGTTCATTTCAATGTTTGTTCTAAAACACATGATGATGTCCATATCTCTGATCTGTTCTTTAAGGAGATAGTTAGATTGCATGGTTTACGCAGGTCCATTGTTAGTGATCATGATGTTAAATTCTTGAGTCATTTCTGGAAAACTTTATGGGCTAAATTGGGAACTAAGCTTGTGTTTTCTATAGTTGCACATCCACAAACAGATAGGCAAACAGAGATAGTAAATCGAACACTTTCCTCTTTATTGCTTGCTATATTGCATAAAAATCATAAAAATTGGGAAAAGTGTTTACCTCATGTGAAATTTGCATATAACCGAGCTATGCATTCTACTACTAGTTATTCTCTTTTTGAATTTGTCTATGGGTTCAATCCTTTGACTCCACTTGATATTCTTCCTTTGCCTGTTACTAAGTTCGCTAACTTTGATGCTGAAAAGAAAGCTAAGTTTGTGTAGGATTTACATGCTAAGGTAAAAGCAAACATTGAGAGGAAAAATGAGCAATATGCTCAATAGGCTAACAAAGGTCGCAGGAAGGTTGTCTTCGAGCCTAGAAATTGGGTGTGGGTTCATCTAAGGAAAGAGAGGTTTCCTGAACAAAGGAAATCCAAATTGCACCGAAGAGGCGAAGGTCCTTTTCAAGTTTTGGAAAGGATAAATAATAATGCTTATAAAATTGATTTGCCTCATACTTATGGAAATATAAGTGCAACCTTTAATGTGGATGACCTCTCTCTTTTTGACATTTCAGATTCGAGGACGAATCCTTTTCAGGAGGGAGGGAATGATGAAGGCAAGTTAAGGGAAACAGTGGGCCATGGACAAATTCAAGATCCACTTCAAGGCATTGGAGGACCAATGACTAGAGCTAGGACCAAAGCCATGAAGTAAGCCATGAATGGGTTGATCCGAATTATGATTAACATGGAACCATTGTATTTGAATGATTTTGAGGCCCAAAACAAAGAAAGAGCCAAGCTGAAAATGTGAAGCCAAATTATAGTCAACAAGCCCAACTTGGAGAAGGCCCAATAAGGAAAATTCACTTAAAATACATGTGCTTCTCATGTTGATAGGCATGAAGCATTTGGAGTTCTTGGACATGGCAATGAGCTTGGAAAGAGTATGAAGCCCAACTATTTAAATCAAGCTGTAGTCCAAAAAAGAGCTAGAAAGTATGGAAAAAGCTTCCAATCATATAGGCTAATGATTCAAGCCCAGAAGAAGCCCATTTGGGAGATATAACTTGTAGACAATGTGTGCTTCTCATGTGATCACTAAAAGTGACGTTTTTAATAAGTTTTATTAGGATTATTTTAGTCAATTTGTTTTCTTTTCAATAAAAGGAAAATAATGATTTGATTTGCTTTGCTTTATGCATTTAAGAGGAGCCAACCTTTTCAAATTCAAAATTAGAATTAAATGCTCCTTTTGACTTAGGATTTCCTTTTTGTATTAATTAGCATTAATAAGGTTAGGTTTGTGGGGTGAACTAGAGTTAGTTTGTGGGTTAATACTTGCCTATAAATAGGCATCTCTTGTACTCTTGCAAACCACAACATGAATGCATGAATTTCTTTTCAGCAACTTTATTGTTGTTCTGTGAGTTCTTTCTTGCTTATCCTTGAGTGCCAGAAAGAATGAGGACTTATCAAGGAGTGGTGATCCTTGTGGCGTCCCGGAGTTAGGATTCAAGAGACGGGTTCTCTTGGAGTCTACTTCCTTCGACCAACATTTTGTTCAGTCTTCTTATTTCATCGTGTCTATT
This sequence comes from Adenanthera pavonina, assembly GCA_026686845.1. Classification (NCBI taxonomy): domain Eukaryota; kingdom Viridiplantae; phylum Streptophyta; class Magnoliopsida; order Fabales; family Fabaceae; genus Adenanthera; species Adenanthera pavonina. The sequence continues at coordinate 18,263,678 of JAIVEN010000005.1, read as the reverse complement.
TTCTTTAGTTTTTGTTCATTGTTGTTCTTCGTTGTTCTTGCGTTCAATTCATCTTTCCTTGAGTTGCACGATCTTTATATCAAAGAAGGCTCTTGGGACGGGTTCCTAACGTGTCTCCCATCACATGTTGGCACTAAAACTGACATTTTTAATAAGTCTTATAAGGATTATTTAGTCAATTTGTTTCCTTTTGAATAAAAGACATGTAAGGATCTAATTTGATCTTTTTTTATTTAGGAATAGGATTTCGGCATATTCTCTTCCTTTTTGCATTAAAGAGGAGCTAACTTTTCAAAGTCAAAATTAGAATTAAATGCTCCTTTTTTGCTTAGGGTTTCCTTTTTGTATTAATGAGTATTAATAAGGTTAGATTTGTTGATAGAGGATGGCTTGGACAAATTCAGGAACATGGTAGAAGGCCTTATCACTTGGAAAGATTCAAGCCCAAAAGAAGCCCATTGGAAGAGATTACTTAAAAGATCATGTGCTTCATTAAAATAGCATGTGACTTAAGCATTATTGGGCTTAATTAGTGTTATTTTCGTTTTTATTAATTATGGGCTAAACTTAAGTGATTAATAAAGCCCAATTGCTTAATTAGTAGTATTTTTGATGGCCCAACTTGTAAATAAACATGTCATGTGCCAAACATGTGATTTCATTAATGTGGTGGCATGTTTATAAGGGCTTAGGTATTATTTTTTTAATGAATTTTCGTTATTTTATTTTAGGGCTTTATTTTTATTAGTTTTCTAGGTCCAATAGGAGTATTATTTGAGCCCAAAGTCTCCTAATCCTATTAGGACTACTTGAGCCCAAATTAATTAGGGTTTCTAGGCTTATTAGGTTAGATTTTATCTTGCCTACTTAAGGCTAACTTTCATGTACGTTTTTAAGATTGGAATGATTAAAGTTTCAGACTTTTGTGAGTTTTCTCTTGCGATTCTTTGAGTGCTAGAGAGAATACTATGACTTATCAAGGAATTGGTCAATCCTTGTGGCGTCACCGGAACTAGGGTTCAAGAGACCGGTTCTCTTGGGTTCTATTTCTCAAGACCAACATCTATCCATCTTATTTCTTTATTTTTACTTTTCTTTGCTTCTGTTATTGTTCGTCTTTATTCTTTTCTTTGCTGTTTAGTCTTTGTATTCCTTGTTTAGTAAAGATCCGGGTGTCATACACATAAAAGTGGGTTCTTTAGACGGGTTCCAAAAGGGTTCACTTATCATTTGTGGGCTGAACTAGAGTTAATTTGTGGGTTAATATTTGCTTATAAATAGGAACCTCTTGTACTCTTGCAAACCACAATATGAATGAGTGAATTTCTTTTTAGCAACTTTATTGTTATTCAGTGAGTTCTTTCTTACTTATCCTTGAGTGCCAGAAAGAATGAGGACTTATCAAGGAGTAGTGATCCTTATGGAGTCCCGAAGTTATGATTAAAGAGACAAGTTCTCTTTAAGTCTATTTCCTTCGACCAACATTTTGTCTTTGTTTTCTTATTTTCATCATCTCTACTTTTCCATATTTGTTCATTGTTGTTCTTCATTGTTCTTGTGTTCAATTCATCTTTTCTTGAGTTACACGATCCTTAACTCAAAGAAGGCTCTTATGACAGGTTCCTAATGTATCTCCCATCAAATTTATAAATACAACCTCATTTGAACTTATGGGAAATAAAATTAAATAAGTTTGTGCCAAAATACTACTACAATTTAGAAATATCACTTTGAGTGAGCATTCAAAGCAAAATTCACCTTATTAGACTGAGCTTCAATGTATCATCTACTCAAAAAAATGAGTTTCAATTCTGTATTTATTCTTGTCTACTATTTTCTAGGTAGAATATTAGTATGAGGATAACACTAAGGGAAATACACACCTTATATAGGTGTGGAGAGAGCAACTTCACAAGTGTTTGCTGAAATTTGTGGAATGTACTTCACAAGTACCTGCTAAAATTTATGGGATGTACTAAAATACAAAACAAAATTAGGATACTAAGAAAGGAAGGAAATAGGAAACTAAAATCATGGAAGAAAATTGGGGTAATTAATGAATCAGCCAAAGAATGAAGAAATTAGGAAACAAAGGTGGAGAAACAAAATAGGAAAGTAGCAAATCCAATCAAATCCTTGTAGCTTACCACCCAAGTGTTAACATTAGGAAACCTTATTTTGAGGCAACTTTCTCAACTTGCAAGGCACTTAATCACAAATTAGGAAACTTCTAGCAATTTGTATCCAATAAGGATTCAAACTTACAATCCAAATACTAGCAAAAATCTAAAGCAAATCTGATTTTTTTTCCTTGCTTTTTTTTTTCATTTTTTTTGTCACTCTTTTGCTCTTCTTTTTTGGCAATAAGTCTCACTTTTTTTTAATTTCGGATATTTTTTGTAACTTACAATCCAAATACTAGCAATAAGTCTCACTGTTGAAGTAGCACTACACCTTTTTTTTTTTCTAAATTTTGCGCAATCTGTTTTTTTTTTCTGAATATTCTAGAAAAACAAAATTGAACAAAACACAATCACTCAAATAGCAGCAACAATAATTTCAATTTTTTTTTTTATAAATCTAGACAAAAACACAACAAATCACAAAAAGGGATAAGGAACTATGGATGGTAAGACAAGAAGAAGATGGTAACGCCACTTATGAACGAGGAAACAAAGAACAAGCACAACAACAATTTTGGACAGCAAAGAAGATGGATGAATTTGAAGAACAAAAGAAAGGCAAAGACACACCTTTGAGACTAGCAACCAGAGCTTTGGTAGCAAATGATGAAAGACCCATTTGGAACCTGTCCATGGAACCTTCTACAATCTGGATGTCACCCCAGCATCGACTAGAATCAAGCACAAAGCCATTGACAGCAAGAAGATTGAAAAGAACACGAACTAGAAATTCTGAAATGTACAACTTCATTAAATTCAATGTATCTCACAAATGAAAACTTAGATTTGAGTGCTCCCAAAATGAGATGAAAGCTGAGATTATAAGCTATAAGATTGGCTCATAAATAGAGCAAAAACTCGCACAAAAAGGGGTTGAAATTGAAGCACATCCAGACAATAACAAGGGGTTAAAAGGGATAAGTGTTGGTCAATGGGATAAGACCCTAAGAGAACTCATCTCTTAGAAACACTCCCTCGAGACGCCACAAAGGGGAACCACTCCCTTTGATAATTCAAAGAATTTCCTTAGCACACAAGGGAACAAGAGAAGCCTCACAATAGAAGAACATAAGTTTTGTAAAATTCATTATCATTCATTATCTTCTAAAACATACACAACATATGGTCTTAAATAGGTAAGGGAAAAACTAATCTAGTGAGCCTAGAAAACCTAATTATTTTGGGCTCAAGTAATCCTAATGAGATTATGAGTCTTTCGGCTCAAGTAACACTCTTAATGGGCCTAAGAAACTAATAAAATAAAATTCTAAAAATAAATAACGAAAATTCAAAGAAAGTAATAAAAATAATACCTAAGCTCTTCTAAACATGCCAACACATTAATGAAATCACATGTTTCTCACATGACATGTTTATTTATAAGTTGGGCCATCAAAAAAACTACTAATTAACTAATTTGGCTTTATTAATCACTTAAGTATAGCCCATAATTAACAAAAATGAAATTGAAATAAATTAAGCCCACTAATGCCTCAATCACATGCTCTTTTAGTGAAGCACATAATTTTTTAAATGATCTCCTCCAATTGGTTTCTCTTGGGCTTGGATCTGAAACTTGTATTTTGGAGTTAACGATCTCACTTAAGCTTGGTTTTTTTGTTTAGCACCTTGATCGATCTTCCAAGCTCTTAATGCTCCATTCAAAATTTTTTCAAATCATGTCCAACCTCTTACTCTATCAATCCCCTAGTGAAATTGGGTTGTTCATAAAAAAGACGAAAATTTTGTATCACCTAATTCACCCTCTCTTTTGGGTGACCGGCCAAACCTATATCCAATGGTATGTAGCATGTTGGTCAACTGATTAAAATAAAGAAATAACACATGCTGAGTGCCAAAAAGTAATTATATGCTAATAAAGAACTTTGTGCACCCCACAAACAAGAGAAAGATGAAGAAAGCAGTATGTGAACCCCACATAGATACTGTTTGGGACAGGATAATTAGTTTTACATAGTTACAAATTTAGAATGATCCTATGTCCCTAAAGTTTTAAAATACTTCAAAAAGTAGCTTTATTGTTATAGTTAAAATATTATTGATACATGATAAATCTGGATTGAGCAAAATATGTAGTATTTGGACACTTAAACCCTCCTCGTTGGCATCCCAAATCAGCACAATTTTGTTCACAAACTATTTTTGGACAAAAATAACCATGATTTATTGAATAATTAAGTACAAGAATCCTTCTTCCTCCTTTCATTAGGTGTGTTTTACAACTGCAACAAGAGAAAGAAAGATCTCCAAGATAAAAGAGAGAGAAAGAGAAGAGAAAGTGGAAGCTAGGGTTTAACACTTGGAGAATCAGGAATCAAGGTGAGTTTTCATGGATCATCACTTGTGTTTTCATGTAGTTTGAAGTGGACTCATGAAATTATTTTCCTCTCTTCTCTCTCTAAGAATGTCTGGCAAACCATAGAAGAAATGAGTATCCATGCACCAAACTTAGGAGAAACACCAAACAAGTTATATGAAGCATGATTTTGGAAGTAGTTTGAAGTATTTCAAAAAAAATTATTTTCTCCTTTTTCTTTATCAATTTCAATCAACTTAGGGTTTCATATAAAGATGTAATTTCATGATTTTTAACCCAAAAAAAGGATTCATTGGGGTCCAAATTAACTTGGAACAAGTGTTGGTTTCAGGAAAAACTAAAAGGATAGCAATTTAGAAAATTTAAGGTTAGTGAGTACTTTATGAAGAAATAGCATGAAAGCCTATTGCAGTATCACCAATAGAGGCTATTCCCCCTTCACACAAGCCACTACAATAAAGAATGATGGAGGTTTATGAAAATGTGGATTATTGATGGGAGACATGTTAGGAACCCATCCTAAGAGCCTTCTTTGAATTAAGGATCACGCAACTCAAGGAAACATAAATTGAACACAAGAATAACAATGAACAAAAATGGAAAAAAAAAATATAGAAATGCTGAAAAAAAAGACTGAAATAAAATGTTGGTTGAACTGTTGAAGGAAATAGACTTCATGAGAACCCGTCTCTTGAACCTAACTCTGGGATGCCACAAGGCCTTGATAAGTCCTCATTCTTTCTGGGACTCAAGGATGAGCAAGAAAGAACTCATTGAAGAACAACAACGTTACTAAAAAGAAATTTATTCATTCATATTGTGCAGAAAACATTACAAAGTGGTGCCTATTTATAGATGGAAAAAGGCTACCAAGAATCCCTAGGAATAATAAGGATTAAATATTCCTAAAAAGTGACACCTCATTATACAATGAATCTGGACACAAGGTGCTGAATTAATTCTCCAAAGATGGCTCCTATCACCTTTTTCAAATTAGGGAACAAACATAAAAAGAAATTAGCAAAAAGTAGCCTAATTTAAATAGGAAACTTTTGACCTGAATATTAATCATATAAAAACGTCACTTTTAAGGGTCACACGAGAAACACATGCTGTCTTCAAGTTATATCTCCCAAATGGGCTTCTTTTGGGCTTGGACCATTAGCTTATATGATTGGAAGCATTTTCCATACTTTTTAGCCCTTTTTTTAGGCTGCAGGTTGATTCAAATAATTGGGCTTCATGCTCTTTCCAAGCTCATTGCCATATCCAAGGATTCCAAAGGCTTCATGCCTCAATCGTACTCTATCATCCTCTCCTTCCTCGAAATGATTCGTCCTTGAATCTCTATAATCTATATGGAAGGAAAGGGATTGATTAAAAACAACAAATAAAAAATAGGGAGTATACTTACTTTTCAAGCCTAATTGATGCCTCTTCTCTTCAACCCCTGCTTGAACTTGTGGTGTAATAATGAATGACTCTTGACCGCAAATTCATCCCTTTTAAAGTTTTATCTTTGCAATCTTGCATTCCAAACCAATCTCTGGGATAAAAAACCTTGTAAGTCTTAGTTTGAATTGCATAAGAACTGGATTTTCCCTCCATAACATCTACAATAATAACCTGCAACAAAGAACTAGAGGCAAATTTGACACAACAAGACTCAAAGAAAATTGAGATAGTAGAGTAAACATATGGGATGAAAGCTAAGCAGATTTTCACATTATTTGCTAGGCTCAAAATTTGGAAAGAATTGACATCTATGGATGATGCACATTGACAAGACAAGGATGGAGCATAACTCACAAGAGGAATACATATGGATGAAAACAAAGTATCACACAGTTGGATGGAATAAAAGGAGAACGGGTTACTGGATAGAAAATGGAATACACAAGATTCATGAAAGTGAGATGATAGAGTACGATTGAGGCATGAAGCATTTGGAGTCCTTGGACATGGCAATGAGCTCGGAAAGAGCATGAAGCCCAACTATTTGAATCAAGCTGCAGCCCCAAAAAAGAAAAAAGAGCTAAAAAGTATGGAAAAGGATTCCAATCATATAGGATAATGGTCCAAGCCCAAAAGAAGCCCATTTGGGAGATATAACTCGAAGACAACATGAATGAATGAATTTCTTTTTAGCAACTTTATTGTTGTTCTGTGAGTTCTTTCTTGCTTATCCTTGAGTGCCAGAAAGAATGAGGACTTATCAAGGAGTGGTGATCCTTGTGGTGTCCCGGAGTTAGGATTCAAGAGACGGGTTCTCTTGGAGTCTACTTCCTTCGACCAACATTTTGTTCAGTTTTCTTATTTCATCGAGTCTATTTTCTTTAGTTTTTGTTCATTGTTGTTCTTCGTTGTTCTTGAGTTCAATTCATCTTTCCTTGAGTTGCACGATCCTTATATCAAAGAAGGCTCTTAGGACGGGTTCCTAACGTGTCTCCCATCATTTGGTATCAGAGCTTTGGCTTGCAAATCAAGATGTGTTTTTGTTGTTTCATTCCATTTTTTTTCCCTTGCTGTCTAGAAAATTTCCGTTACTGTTCATCATACTATTTGTCAATGTTCATGCTTGCTGTCCAGATTTTTTCTTTTGTGTTCCTCTCTTTTCTAGTCAGATCTGAGTTTGTTCATTGCTTCTGATATTGTGGCTTGATTTTCATCTCAATCTTCCATCTTACCATCATTATTGATCTTCTTTCTCTTGGTGACTTGGTTATCTTTCTCCATTTTTATTTTGTTATCCAGAATTTGTGATTTCCAGATTTGAGTCTTTCAAAAGAAAAAAAAATATTGTTGCTGCAATTTGTTAGCTTCTATCCATTGTGTATTAGTTCAGAGTATTCAAAAGAAAAAAAAATGAAATTCGAAAAAAAAAAAAAGAAGGAGAACTGTGGGTGCTGCAAAAAAAAAACAATAGTGAAAAAAAAATCGTACAAAAAAATTTGATGGTTGAAAAAAAAAACAAAAAAAAACTTTCTAGAATTGAGCACCCTTGAAGTTTGAATTTCCTTTGGATTGATTTGCATTAATTGCTGGAATTGCATCTCTTGATTTGTGGGTTGTTTGTTTCTGAATTACCAAATTTGAAGTTTTTGTTCCCAAGTCACAAAAGGAGTCTATATTCATTTCACTTGGGTGGTAAGTTGCTTTCATATTACTTTTTAGAATTTTACTCTTCTAGTAAATTCTATCCAAATCCCTTCCTATCTTACTTTTCCTAATTTGTTGTTGTCCTTTTATTCTGTTCAAATCTCTAAAATCAATTACTTCCTTTTGGTGCGCTTCATTATCTTAATTTCCAGCATTTTCTTTTCTTTTCTTTTCTTGGCTGGAAAATTCGATTTCTTTTGTTAAGAAAAAGAACAAAAAAAAAAGAAAATCCATCTTTGTTTGTTGGTTACTATCATTTTAAACTCTTTTGAGAATTTGAATTTTGGATCTTTGACTTTGAGATTGCCACTTAAAACATTGCTTCTTGATTTAAGTTCAGATTCAATTTTGCACTCTCATAGGAAGCAAGACAGAGTGGTAAAAGGCAAGAGTGTAATTATATCATTTATGGAAAAAAGCCTTTAAAGTGTGCAAAACACGAGTGAATTTGCATCATTGTTGAGTGAAACACATGAGATAGTGTGCAAGGTCCTTTCTTCATCTTCTATTCACTAACATTTTAGGTTTTAAGCATGGCTGGTGATGAACTTGATCTTAAAGCTTTAATGAGAGCTTTTAATGACCAAATCAACAAGTTGAACGCCAAATTGGATGGCATGCAAGTTCCTTCATGCAAAAAGGATGTTACATTGAACATCCCAAAATTCTATGGAGAGAATGATCCTGACATGTACTTGAACTGGGAAGGAAGAATTGAACAATGGTTTGAAGACTGCCAGAACTCCGAGTCTGAGAAAGTGAAATTAGCTACTCTTCACTTAGAAGGAAAAGCCAAAGTTTGGTGGGAACGATTTGAAAGAAAGCACCTTCGTGAAGAGAAACAGTGTTATACTTGGAGTAACATGAAGCTCATTTTGAAGCAAAAGTACGCGCCACACCACTACTTCTATGAGTATCTTCCAACTCATAGAAAGGAGCAAACTTCTAAGGTACAAATTTCAGTTCCAAGTTCTAGTGATTCTCATTTGAAGCAAAAAGATCCAATGGAGGAGATATCTTCCTCAACATCTACAATGGTTGTTGAACCAAGAGAATCAACTACTCTTAAAGGTACCTATAATTCTCAAAATCCTTGTGTTGATGATGTTTCTTATGAATTAGAGTATGATATTCTTGAGAATCCCAAGGAGGAAATTGTTGATGATATTCTTGATGGGATTGGTTATTTACCACCGTTAGTGGAGACAACTGCTCTAGATGTTACTAGTGAGGTGATAGAGAACTTTGTTAATAGTGGTGTGCATGTTTCTAGTGATACTCACATTGTTATGCCATTAGAAACTAGTTCTCATGGATGTGATGAAGTTGAACAAGTTGATATGGTGTTTGGGCATCCATGGTTATTTGATGATAGTTATTCTTTTGAAGTAAAGAAAGCCCATGAAATGCGTTGTATTCAATTCTATGAAAATCATAAGAAAATCAAAAGTGAGCTTGAAAGGAAAAATGAATGTGAGAAGAATATGAGTGGTAAAAATAGGAGTGAAAAACAAGTGAGAAAAGAAAGAGTGCAGAAAACTGAAAAAAGAGGAGAACAAATGAGTGAAAAGAAACTTGAGCGAAGAATGAAAATGAAAAAGAAAAAGAGAGAAAAGAGAAAAGGAAAAGACAGTTTGAGAAAAGATGAGAATAATGATGCAAAAGCAATTGTGAGTTGTTTGAGTGAAGGAGAGTTTAAGGTAGTTTCTTCACAACTCCTTCCTTCATATCTTCCATATGTTCCTTCTTTTTATCCTCTCAATCCTTCTTACTTTATCTCTGATTCTTATAATTTATTTAGTCTATCGATGTGTTATGAGTCCTCAATTCCTCTTGAATCTAGTGTGAAAGAAAGTCAGTTTGATCATTTAGTGTCTTCTTTCTCTAATTTATCCATCTATGTCACTTCATTTCATTTTCATGAAAAGCTTTGTCAATTCATTTGTGAAGTAGTCTTTACTCATTTTATGTTTTATGTCTCTTGTGTGTCTCATAAGTCATATGTCTTTTTGGTTCTGTATTGGTTTCTTTCATCTCATTTTCATGAATCTTGTGTGTTATATTTTCTATCGAGTAACCCATTCTCTTCTTATTCCATCAAACTTTGTGATACTTTGTTTTCATCCATATGTATTCCTCTTGTGACTTATGCTCCATCCGTGTCTTGTCAATGTGCACCATCCACAGGTGTCAAATCTTTCCAAATTTTGAACCTAGCAAATAATGTGAAAATCTGCCCAGCTTTCATCCCATATGTTTCCTCTAAAATCTCAATTTTCCTTGAGTCTTGTTGTGTCAAATTTGCCTCTAGTTTTTTGTTGCAGGTTATTAGTGTGAATGTTATGGAAGGAAAATCAAGTTATGATCCACTAAAGCATGACAACAAGTCATATGCAACTCAAACTAATGGTCATTACAAGGTTTTTGATCCCGGAGGTTGGTTTGGAATGCAATTATTACACCGCAAATTCAAGCAAGGGTTGAAGAGAAGATGCATCAATCAAGCTCAAAAAGTAAGTATACTCCCTATTTTATATTTTGATGCTTTTAATCATTCTGTTTCTTTCCATATACATTCTGGAGATTCGAGGACGAATCATTTTGAGGAGGGAGGGAATGATAGAGTATGATTAAGGCATGAAGCATTTGGAGTCCTTGGACATGGCAATGAACTCGGAAAGAGCATGAAACCCAACTATTTGAATCAAGCTGCAGCCCCAAAAAAGAAAAAAGAGCTAAAAAGTATGGAAAAGGATTCCAATCATATAGGATAATGGTCCAAGCCCAAAAGAAGCCCATTTGGGAGATATAACTTGAAGACAACATGAATGAATGAATTTCTTTTCAGCAACTTTATTGTTGTTCTGTGAGTTCTTTCTTGCTTATCCTTGAGTGCCAGAAAGAATGAGGACTTATCAAGGAGTGGTGATCCTTGTGGCGTCCCGGAGTTAGGATTCAAGAGACGGGTTCTCTTGGAGTCTACTTCCTTCGACCAACATTTTGTTCAGTTTTCTTATTTCATCGAGTCTATTTTCTTTAGTTTTTGTTCATTGTTGTTCTTCATTGTTCTTGAGTTCAATTCATCTTTCCTTGAGTTGCACGATCCTTATATCAAAGAAGGCTCTTAGGACGGGTTCCTAACGTGTCTCCCATCATTTTAAGGATGGTAAGAAACACAAAATAGAGGGATGAAACATATGCTTGAGATGAAAACCCGTCCTAAGAGCCTTCTTTGATATAAGGATCGTGCAACTCAAGGAAAGATGAATTGAATTCAAGAACAACGAAGAACAACAATGAACAAAAACTAAAGAAAATAGACTCGATGAAATAAGAAAACTGAACAAAATGTTGGTCGAAGGAAGTAGACTCCAAGAGAACCCGTCTCTTGAATCCTAACTCCGGGACGCCACAAGGATCACCACTCCTTGATAAGTCCTCATTCTTTCTGGCACTCAAGGATAAGCAAGAAAGAACTCACAAAACAACAATAAAGTTGCTGAAAAGAAATTCATTCATTCCTATTGTCTTCAAGTTATATCTCCCAAATGGGCTTCTTTTGGGCTTGGACCATTATCCTATATGATTGGAATCCTTTTCCATACTTTTTAGCTCTTTTTTCTTTTTTGGGGCTGCAGCTTGATTCAAATAGTTGGGCTTCATGCTCTTTCCGAGCTCATTGCCATGTCCAAGGACTCCAAATGCTTCATGCCTCAATCGTACTCTATCATGAGATGGAAGAAACCAATAAAGAACTAAAAACACACATGACTTATGAGACACACGAGACATAAAACATGAAATTAGTAGAAACTACTTCACAAATGAATTGAGTTTGCAGAACACTATGATGAAAATGTAATGAAGTGACATAGATAGATAAACTAGAGAAAGACGACACTAAATGATCAAACTGACCCTCTTTCACATTAGATTTAAGAGGAGTTAAGGACTCATAACACATGGATGGAGAAGATGAAAAGAAGGAACATATGGAAGATACGAAGGAAGGAGTTGTAAAGAAACTACCTTAAACTGTCCTTTACTCAAACCACTCATAATTGCTTTTGCCTCATTATTCTCATCTTTTCTCAAACTCTATTTTTCTTTTCTCTTTTCTCTCTTTTTCATTCTTCTCTCAAGTTTCTTTTCACTCATTTCTTTTCCTCTTTTTTCATTTTTCTGCTCTCTTTCTTTTCTCACTTGGTTTTCACTCTTGTTTTTACCACTCATATTCTTCTCACATTTATTTTTCCTTTCAAGCTCACTTTGATTTTCTTGCGATTTTCATAGAATTGAATACAACGCATTTCATGGGCTTTCTTTACTTCAAAAGAACAACTATCACCAAATAACCATGGATGCCCAAACACCATATCACCATGTTCAACTTCATCACACCCATGAGAACTAATTTCTAATGGCATAACAATGTGAGTATCACTAGAAACAAGCACACCACTATCAACAAAAGTTCTCTATCACCTCACTAGTAACATCTAGAGCAGTTGTCTCCACTAACAATGGTAAATGATCATGACCAATTCCATCAACAATATCATTAACAATTTCCCCCTTGGGATTCTCAAGAATATCATACTCTAATTCATTAGAAACATCATCAATATAAGGATTTTGAGAATTAGAGGTACCTTCGAGAGTAGTTGATGTTGAGGAAGATATCTCCTCCATTTGATCTTTTTGCTCCAAATGAGAATCACTAGAACTTGGAATTGAAATTTGTATCTGAGGAGTTTTCTCCTTTCCATGAGTTGGAAGATACTCATAGAAGTAGTGGTATGGCGTGTACTTTTGCTTCAAAATAAGCTTCATGCTACTTCAAGTATCACATTGTTTTGCTTTACTAAGATTCTTTCTTTCAAATTGCTCCCACCAAAACTTTGGCTTTTCCTTCTAAGTAAAAAGCAGCTAATTTCACTTTCTCAGGCTCGGAGTATTAGCAGTCTAAAACCATTGTTCAATTTTCCTTTCCCAGTCCAAGTACATATTAGGATCACTCTCTCCATAGAATTTTGGGATGTTCAATGTAACATCCTTTTTGCATGAAGAAACTTGCATGCCATCCAATTTGGCATTTAACTTCTTGATTTGATCATTTAAAGCTCTCATTAAAGCTTTAAGATTAAGTTCATCACCAGCCATGCTTAGAACCTAAAATGTTAGTGAATAGAGAGACAAAGAAAGGACCTTGCACACTCTCTCACGTGTTTCACTCATGAATGATGTATGTTTAATCGTGTTTTGCACACTTTAAAGACTTGTTTCGGAAATGATGTAATTACACTCTTGCCTTTTACCACTCACTCTTGCATTCCTATGAGAGTGCAAAATTGAATTTGAACTTAAATCAAGAAGCAATGTTTTAAATGGCAATCTCAGTCAAAGATCCAAAAATTCAAATTTTCAAAAGAGTTTAAAATGATGGTGACCTGCAAACATCGATGGATTTTCTGTTTTCAGCAAAAGAAATCAAATTTTCTAGCTAGGAAAAGAAAAGAAAATACTGGAAATTAAGATAATGAAGCGCACCAAAAGGAAGGAATTGACATTAGAGATTTGAATAGAATAAAAGGACAATAACAAATTAGGAAAAATAAGATAGGAAGTGATTTGGATAGAATTTACTAGAAGAGTAAAATCCCAGAAAGGAATATGAAAGCAACTTACCACCCAAGTGAAATGAATATAGACTCCTTTTTGTGACTTGGGAACAAAAACTTCAAATTTGGTAATTCAGAAACAAGCAACCCATAAATGAAGGGATGCAATTCCAGCCATTAATGCAAATCAATCCAAATGAAATTCAATTAGTAAATTCAAACTTCAAAGGTCTGGAAATTTTTTTTTCGGCCATGAAATTTTGTTTTTTTTTTGTATGATTTTTTTTCACCATTGTTTTCTTTTCTTTTTTTTTTTTGCAGCACCCACAATTTCTACTTTTTTTTGAATTTTTTTTATTTTTTTCTTGAAAACAACGGATAGAAGCTATCAAATTGCAGCAACAATATTTTTTTTTTTAATGAAAGACTCAAATCTAGAAATCACAAATTCTGGACAACAAAACGAAAATGGAGAAAGATAACCATGCAAGCCACCAAGAAAAAGAAGATCAATAAGGATGGTAAGATGAGAGATTGAGATGAAAATCAAGCCACAATGTCAGAAGCAATGAATAAATTCAGATCTGACTAGAAAGGACAAGAACACAAAAGAAAAGCATGAACAGTGACAAATAGTATGATGAACAGTGCGGATGAACACTTATTTTCTGAATAGCAAGGAAAAAAAAGGAATGAAACAACAGAAATACAGCTTGATTTGCAAGCTGAAGCTCTAATACCAAATGATGGGAGACACATTAGGAACCCGTCCTAAGAGCCTTCTTTGAGTTAAAGATCACGTAACTCAAGGAAACATGAATTGAACATAAGAACAACAATGAACAAAAACTGAAAAAAAAAATAGAAGCGATGAAAAAAGAAGACTGAAATAAAATGTTGGTTGAAGGAAATAGACTCCATGAGAACCTGTCTCTTGAATCCTAACTCTGAGACGCCATAAGGATCACCACTCATTGATAAGTTCTCATTCTTTCTGGCACTCAAGGATGCTCAACAAAGAACTCACTGAACAACAATAAAGTTGCTGAAAAAAAATTCATTCATTCATATTGTGCAGAAAACCTATTTATAGATGGAAAAAGGCTACCAAGAATCACTAGGAATAATAAGTATTAAATATTCCTAAAAAGTGACACCTCATTATACAATGAATCTGGACATAAGGTGCTGAATTAATTCTCCAAAGATGGCTCCTATCACCTTTTTCAAATTAAGAAACAAACTTAAAAAGAAATCAACAAAAAGTAGCCTAATTTAAATAGGAAACTTTTGACCTGAATATTAATCATATAAAAACATCACTTTTAATGGTCACACGAGAAGCACATGTTGTCTTCAAGTTATATCTCCCAAATAAGCTTCTTTTGGGCTTAGACCATTAGCTTATATGATTGGAAGTATTTTCCGTATTTTCCATACTTTCTAGCCCTTTTTTTAGGCTGTACGTTGATTCAAATAGTTGGGCTTCATGCTTTTTCCAAGCTCATTGCCATGTCCAAGGACTCCAAATGCTTCATACCTCAATCGTACTCTATCAAATATATAGTGAGATTTTTTATAGATCCTGATTACAACCTTGATGATAGGCCAACAAATGTTGAGTATATAGTTTGTAGGATTATTCGAAGGCACTCCAAGAAAATTGAGCTTATTCAGAAGGGTGATTTAGGATAACAACTGATAGAGTATGATCAAGGCATGAGGCATTTGATGATGAGGGCAACAAGTTGAGAGAAACAATAGAGCATGGACAAATTCAAGGCATTTTAGGACTAATGACTAGAGTTCAAACAAAAGCCATGAAGCAATCAATGAATGGGTTAATCCAAAACAAAATTGAAAAAAAAAAAAAACAAAGGAGAAATTGTGGCGCTGCAAAATAAAAAAAAAAGAGTAGTGAAAAAAATCGTAAAAAAAAAAGAAAAGAGAATTTGATGGCTGGAAAAAAAAATTCCATAATTGCTAACCTTTGAAGTTTGAATTTGCTAATTGGATTTGGTTTCAATTGATTTACATTAATTGCTAGAATTGCATCCCTTGATTTGTGGGTTGCTTGTTTTTTAATTACCAAATGTGAAGTTTTTGTTCCCAAGTCACAAAAGTAGTCTATATTCATTTCACTTGGGACCATAAGTTGCTTTCATATTCCTTTTTAGAATTTTACTCTTCTAGTAAATTCTATCCAAATCCCTTCCTGTCTTATTTTTCCTTCTTTGTTGTTGTCCTTTTGTCCTATTCAAATCTCTAACATCAATTTCTTCCTTTGTTTCATATTTGAGAGTCATCTAAAAGTTCCTTCCTTTTGGTGCACTTCGTTATCTTAATTTCTAGCATTTTCTTTTCTTTTTTTGGCTGGAAAATTTAATTTCTTTTGCTGAAAACAGAAAATCCATCTTTGTTTGTTGGTCATCATCATTTTAAACTCTTTTGAGAATTTGAATTTTGAATATTTGACTTTGAGGTTGCCACTTAAAACATTACTTCTTGTTTTTTAAGTTCAAATTCAATTTTGCACTCTCATAGGAAGCAAGAGTGAGTGGTAAAAGACAAGAGTGTGTATTATATCATTTATGGATAAAGTGTGCAAAACATGAGTGAACATACATCATTCGTGACTGAAACACGTGAGAGAGTGTGCAAGGTCCTTTCTTTGTCTCTATTCTCTAACATTTTAGGTTCTAAACATGACTGGTGATGAACTTAATCTTAAAGCTTTAATGAGAGCTTTCAATGATCAAGTCAAGAAGTTAAATGCCAAATTGGATGGCATGCAAGTTTCTTCATGCAAAAAGGATTGAAGATTGCCAATACTCCGAGTTTGAGAAAGTGAAATTAGCTGCTTTTCACTTAGAAGGAAAAGCCAAAATTTGGTGGGAACGATTTGAAAGAAAGCATCTTGGTAAAGAAAAATAATGTGATACTTGGAGTAGCATGAAGATCATTTTGAAGCAAAAGTACGTGCCATACTACTTCTATGAGTATCTTCCAACTCATGGAAAGGAGAAAACTCCTAAGATGCAAATTTCAATTCCAAGTTCTAGTGATTCTCATTTGGAGCAAAAAGAACAAATGGAGGAGATATCTTTCTCAACATCAACTACTCTCGAAGGTACCTCTAATTCTCAAAATCCTTGTGTTGATGATGTTTCTAATGAATTAGAGTATGATATTCTTGAGAATCCTAAGGAGGAAAATGTTAATGATATTGTTGATGGGATTCGTCATGATCATTTACCACCATTAGTGGAGACAACTGTTCTAGATATTACTACTAGTAAGGCGATAGAGAATATTATTGATAATGGTGTGCTTGTTTCCAGTGGTACTCACATTGTTAAGCCATTAAAAATTAGTTCTCATGTGTGTGATGAGGTGGAGCATGTTGATATGGTGTTTGGGCATCCATGGTTATTTGATAATAGTTGTTCTTTTGGAGTAAAGAAAGCCCATGAAACGCATTGTATTCAATTCTATGAAAATCACAAGAAAATCAAAAGTGAGCTTGAAAGGAAAAATAAATGTGAGAAGATTATGAGTGGTAAAAACAAGAGAGAAAAGAAAAAGTGCAGAAAAATGAAAAAAGAGGAAAACAAATGAGTGAAAAGAAACTTGAGAGAAGAATGAAAAAGAGAGAAAAGAGAAAAGAAAAAGAGAGTTTGAAAAAAAATGAGAATAATTAGGTAAGAGCAATTGTAAGTTGTTTGAGTAATGGAGAGTTTAAGGTAGTTTCTTTTCAATTCATTCCTTCATATCTTCCATATGTTCCTTCTTTTCATCTTCTCCATCCTTCTTACTTTATCTTTGATTTTTATGATGTATTTAGTCCATCCTTGTGTTATGAGTCCTCAATTCCTCTTCAATCTATAATGTGAAAGAGGGTCAGTTTGATCATTTAGTGTCTTTTTTCTCTGGTTTATCCATCCATGTCACTTCATTTCATTTTCATCACAGTGATCTGCTTTCTCAATTCATTTGTGAAGTAGTCTCTACTCATTTCATGTTTTATGTCTCTTGTGTGTCTCATAAGTCATGTGACTTTTTGGTTCTTGATTGGTTTATTCCATCTCATTTTCATGAATCTTGTGTGTTCCATTTTCTATCCAGTAACCTATCCTCTTCTTATTCCATCCAACTTTGTGATACTTTGTTTTCATCTATATGTATTCCTCTTGTGACATATGCTCCATCCTTGTCTTGTCAATGCGCATCATCAACAGGTGTCAAATCTTTCCAAATTTTGAACCTAGCAAATAATGTGAAAATCTTCCCAGCTTTCATCCCATATGTTTACTTGCTATCTCAATTTTCCTTGAGTCTTGTTGTGTCAAATTTTCATCTAGGTCTTTGATGCTTATTATGCACAAATGCATGACAACAAGTCATATGCAATTTAAACTAATGGTCATTACAAGGTTTTTTATCCTGAAGATTGGTTTGGAATGCAAGATTGTAAAGATGAAACTTTAAAAATGATGAATTTGCAGTTAAGAGTGATTATTACACCACAAGTTCAAGCAAAGGATGAAGAGAAGAGGCATCAATCAGACTTGAATAGTAAGTATACTCTCTATTTTTTATTTGATGCTTTTAATCGTTCCCTTTCTTTCCATATAGATTACAGAAATTCGAGGACGAATCTTTTCCAAAAGGGAGGGAATGATAGAGTTCGATCGAGGCATAAAGCATTTGATGATTATGGCAACAAACTGAGAGAAACAATGGACCATGGACAAATTTAAGGCCCACTTCAAGGCATTGGAGGACTAATGACTAGAGTTTGAACAAAAGCCATGAAGCAATTCATAAATAGGTGGATCCAAAACATGATTAACATGGAACTATTGTATTTAAATGATTTTGAGGCCCAAAACAAAGAAAGAGACAAGCTGAAAATATGGAGCCAAATTATAGTCAAAGAACCCAACTTAGAGAAAGTCCAACAAGGATGATTCACTTAAAATCCATGTGCTTCTCATATGCTCACTAAAAGTGACGTTTTTAAAGATTATTTTAGTTAATTTGTTTCCTTTTTGAATAAAGAACATACAATCATAAATCTAATTTGTTTTTCTTTATGCATTAAAGAGGAGGTAACTTTTTCAAATTCAAAATTAGAATTAAATGCTCCTTTTTGCTTAGGGTTTCCTTTTTGTATTAATTAACATTAACAAGGTTAGGTTTGTAGGCTGAACTAGAGTTAGTTTGCGGGTTAATTCTTGCTTACAAATAGGCACCTCTTATACTCTTGCAAACCACAACATGAATGAATGCATTTTTTTTCAGCAACTTTGTTATTGTTCAGTGAGTTTTTTCTTGCTTAACCTTGAGTTCCAGAAAGAATGAGGACTTATCAAAGAGTAGTGATCATTGTGACATCCCGGAGTTAGGATTCAAGAGATGGGTTCTCTTGGAGTCTATTTCCTATGACCCACATTTTATTTTAGTCTTCTTATTTTCATCATTTCTATTTTTTTCAGTTTTTGTTCATTGTTGTTCTTCATTGTTCTTGTGTTCAATTCATGTTTCTTTGAGTTGCATGATCCTTAACTCAAAGAAAGCTCTTAGGATGGGTTCCTAACATGTCTCCCATCAACAACTAATTGTAGGAGGCCCTAAAATAATCAATGACGCTCATGAGGTATGGGAGGTCATGGCTAGATTATATAGTGAAAGCCACCAATATTATTGGACTCCCTAATGACCACTTTTTTGGATTTGTTGAAGGATGCAAAAGAGCTTATAGAATCGCAAGGCCAGCCTTTCTTTGAACCAGCTTGGATAGGTCTAGTCCTTAATATATTGCCTGATGACAATGACTACCTAGATCAGTAAAGGACGAGCTGAGAAGGGAAGGGCCTGAGAGCTTCTAGGAATGACTAAGGTTGGAATAGGAAGATATTGAGCGAACTAAGAGTGATCATGTAGTACTCCAGCCACATAAGTATGTATGTATGTGAAGGAGAACCTATGGCTGAACCTAAGGAAGATCTTGTGGAGGACCCAGTGCAGTTATACCTCAGGGATAGTCCTAACTAATGGAGTAAGGGCTAGGCATGACTTACAAAAATTTGGAAAGGAGCTTGGAAAGCTTGGAAGATCTGATGAAGATGTTGAACATAAAACCCAAGCTTATGTGATATCATCAACTCTAAAATACAAGCTTTAGATCCAAGCCCAAGAGAGCCCATTGGAGGAGGTTATTTAAAAGATCATGTACTTCATTAAAAGAGCATGTGACTTAAGTATTAGTGGGCTTAATTTATCTTAATTTCATTTTTATTAATTATGGGCTAAAACTTAAGTGATTAATAAATTCCAATTAGTTAATTAGTAGTCCTTTTGAAGGTCCACCTTGTAAATAAGCATGTCATATGCAAAACATGTAATTTCAATAATGAGGTGGTATGTTTATAGGAGCTTGTGTATTATTTTTATTATTTTCATCTGAATTTTTGTTATTTATTTTCGGGGCTTTATTTTTACTAGTTTTCTAAGTCCTATAGAAGTGTTATTTGAGCCCAAAGTCTCCTAATTCCATTAGGATTAGTTGAGCCCAAATTAATTAGATTTTCTAGTCTTATTATGTTAGATTTTTCTTACCTATTTAAGGCTAACTTTTATCTACGTTTTTCAAACTTAGATGAATGAAAACTTCAAGCTATGATGTTATAATTTGAGATATCATGTAAAAAACCATGTAATTGTTTTGTGGTCTGTACCTTTATGTAAAACCATGATGATAAACCATCTTATTCTTTAAAGCACCATGAAATGTTATGTATGAATTTGAATCAATGAAAGATGATGTGAAATGCTTATGAAGCTTATTTTGTCAAGTTATGAATAGAAAAGCTCATATTGAATAGTCTGGTAAAATGAGCTAATTTAGAAGTTTGAATCATTAAAAGATCAAATGAGAAAAATTCATGAATTTTCTAAGAATTTTGAGGCTAAAGTTCCATTGCAAGGAATAGATAGTCCAACCCAAGAAGTCCAAATAGCTTGATTATGTTCTCTTTCATGCAAGTTAGAGATCCAAGCCCAAAGAGAGCCCACTTAGAGGAGATTACTTAAGTGATCATGTGCCACTCATGTGATCAACTAAAAATGAGTCTTCTTTATTCTATTTTATTTAGAATTTTCGTTTTTTCTTTATTAAATTTTCAGAATATGGCATATGGTCAAAGATTGTCTTGGATATTAAGATTTAATTGTTTCCTAATTTTTAAATATTAGAATCTAGGATTTTCTTTTCTTTTCTGTACAAAGGTGCCACCTTTAGGAGTGATTTGCAAGAATATTTTGTTTCCTTTTTTAGTTAGATTGTGGCACCTTCTTTAAAATTAGATCTGATTATTTTTCTTTATTTTTATTATAATTTTAGTTTTTTTTATTTTAGCCTAGGGTTTTGGTTGTCTTATTCCTTTATATAAGGAGCCACCTATATACTTTGGAGGAGACAGATTAATAAGAATGAATATTTAGAACTTTTGTTCTTTTCTTGTGAGTTTTCTCTTGTATCCCTTATATTCTTGAGAGCATTCTTAGACTTATCAAATGAATAGTTTTCTTTTGTGGCGTTCTTTTAGGGTCTTACCCCATTGACCAACATATCTTCCTTGTTTATTTCTTGAATTTTCGTTCATATTTGTTATCCTATTTTTTGGTTTAACATGTTCAAAAAAATAAGATAACAAATATGAACGAAAATTCAAGAAATAAATAAGGAAGATATGTTAGTCAATTGAATAAGACTTTAAGAGAATCCATCTCTTAGAACCCTAGCTTTGGGACGCCGCAAAGGAAAACCACTTCTTTGATAGGTCTAAGATTCCTCTCACGAATACAATGGATACAAGAGAAATCTCATAAAAAAGAACAAAAGTTCTGAAAATTCACTGGTAATATTCTCTCTCCATTGCAAAAGTACATAGATAACTCCTTATATAGAGGAATAAGGCAACAAAACTCTAGGCTATAATTAAAAAATGAAATTAAATAAAAATATAAAAAGATAATCAGATCTAATCAATCCTAAAAAAGACATCACAATCTAAATGAAAAAGGAAACAAAATATTCTTAAAATCAATCAAAAGGTGGTGCCTTTCTTGTTAAAACTAAGAAAATTCTAGAGTCTAAGTTTTAAAAATAGGAAACAATCAAAACTTAATCTCCAAGGCACAATCTTTGACCATTGGCCTTATTTCTGAGATTTAATAAAAAACAAAAATTCTAATTAAAATAGAATAAAAAAAGACTTCTTTTTAGTTAATCGCACCAGTGGCACATGATCACTTAAATAATCTCCTCTAATCGGGCTTCTGTTGGGCTTGGTTCTGAAACTTATATTTTAAAGTTGATGATTACACCTACAAGTTTCTTTTGGGCTGCAACTTTAATCAAGTGAATGGGATCTAGTCTATGGAGCTCTTGGATTCCTTACTCTTGACTTTGGCCCACCTAAGTCTCGCAATGGATCTTTATATCTCCAAGCTTGGGCTTTATTGATAGAGGATGGCTTGGACAAATTCAGGAACATGGTAGAAGGCCTTATCACTTGGAAAGATTCAAGCCCAAAAGAAGCCCATTGGAAGAGATTACTTAAAAGATCATGCGCTTCATTAAAATAGCATGTGACTTAAGCATTATTGGGCTTAATTAGTATTAATTTCGTTTTTATTAATTATGGGCTAAACTTTGTTAATTAATAAAGCCCAATTAGTTAATTAGTAGTCTTTTTGATGGCCCAACTTGTAAATAAACATGTCATGTGCCAAACATGTGATTTCATTAATGTGTTGGCATGTTTATAAGGGCTTAAATATTATTTTTATTATTTTCTTATGAATTTTCGTTATTTTATTTTAGGATTTTATTTTACTAGTTTCCTAGGTCCAATAGGAGTGTTGTTTGGGCCTAAAGTTTCCTAATCCTATTAGGATCACTTAAGCCCAAATTAATTAGGGTTTCTAGGCTCATTAGGTTAGATTTTACCTTGCCTACTTTAGGCTAACTTTCATGTACGTTTTTAAGATTTGAATGATTAAAGTTTTAGACTTTGTGAGTTTCTCTTGCGTTCTTTGAGTGCTAGAGCGAACTGCGACTTATCAAGGAATTGGTCCTTCCTTGTGGCGTCATCGGAACTAGGGTTCAAGAGACCGGTTCTCTTGGGTTCTAATTCACCTAGACCAATATATCTTGTGTGCTTTCTTGATTATTCTCATCTTTGTGTGTCTTTCTTCTTATTGTTTTTTTTCAAGTTTCCAGTCTTTGTGTCCCTTGTTTCGCAAAGATCCGGGTGTCATACACATAAAAGTGGGTTCTTTGGACGGGTTCCAAAAGGGTTCACTCATCATTTATGTTCAGCACCTTCATCAAATCTTCCATGCTCTCCACCATGCTCCTCTCCAAACTCTTGCAAGTCATGACCATATTCTATCATTCCCTCCCTCCTCGAAAGGATTCGTCCTCCAATCTCCATTGTAACATCTGGCCGCTATTCGGGATTGATGACTATCCCCACAAACTAACACAAGCCATTTCAAGTCAAACATGCTTAACTGAGGAGTTCTTAAGGGATATGCTACTGAAAAGGTAAGTGCACCTTGTTGGTATAGGTAATACCTATCAATTCCTTTAAGCTATCCTTAACTGTATAGTCCTATATCTATACAGTCTCTGGATCCCTCTTATTTTGGTATGCATTTGATTCATTCATATGCCCCTCCCGCTTAGAAGCCTGCTAGAAGCAGCTCCTTGTTCGTACCTTATTACTTTTTATCTCACACCCCATTTTTTCCACCGGCGATCACTCTGTGCCCTCATCAGCACCCGGTTGTCACATCCATTATCTACATGAAAAGAAAGGGAACGATTACAAGCATCAAATATATCATAAGGAAATCACTCTCCCTTTGCTGCAAATTTTTTTAAATGTTCTTCTAAGCTTTTGCAACCATAACATTGCTCCAAGGTCAAAAATTTTATTTTCAAACATAAAGTGAAAAAAATCTGAAATCTTTCTTCATATCATTTTCACCAATATTCTGCTGCAAAGAACTAGACACAAACTCAAAACAACTAGACTCAAATGGAACCAAAGGGTTAGGGAAAAACATGAAGGTCAAAATTTGGACAAAACATGTCACAAAAAGATGCAAAAGGGACTAAGGTGGTACAATGATTATATATGGGAAGAAATCTAGACAGATTTGGATAAAATTCATTAAATTCAAAATCAGGATAAATTTGACACATAAAGATGATGTACAAAGATAGAGTAAAGATGGAGAAGAAATAACTAAAGGAAATATAAAACACAATTAATATGAGATGGAATAGACCTAAATTGTCACAATGTATCTCTTTCATAAGGGACCCATGCAACAAAGATAAGTGATGTAATTCCAAGAAATCAAAAATATAATAAGAAGAAAAAAGAAAAAACAATGAAGACACATAAGAAAGATGAGGTGAAGAAGGAAGGAGCTTGGTACAAACTCACTTTCACTCTCATTCTTCCCTAAACTCTCTTTTTCTTTTCTCTTTTTCCTCTTTTTCTTTCTTTTCCCACTTTTCTTCTCACCCACCCTTTTTGGATTCTTTGCATTTTTTTGGACTTTTTTTCTCTTACAATTCTTATCACTCATGCTTTTCTCTTTTATTTGTCCTCTTAAGCTCACTCCTCATTCTGTCACAAATTTTATTTAAATAAATACATGACAATGGTTCAAGGGCTTTTCACAAAACCAAAGAACATTTTCTAACATGTGTTTTCAAATCAACACAATGAAGGTCTCCAATCACCATGTCAACATGCTCAATCTCATCAATATAATCATAAGAACCAATTTCAAAGGGAATCACATCATTAGCACTACTAGGAAACAGCATGCTACTATCCAAAGAATTATTAACAATATATGAATCATGATTCTCCACTAAAGGATGCAAACAATGATAATTTTTCTCATAAGCACAAGTAATATCACGAAATTCATTTTCCAAATATGCTACAACATTATTTTCAATTTGCACACTAGAAGCACAACCAGTATCATCAAATCATCAATGTCTGACACAATTTTCTCCTCAAGATTTAGCAAAATATTGGGATTCTCAAGCTCAATACATCCTAAATCATCTAATTTAGCAAAAGACATATCATCACAAGAGGTTTGAGAACTAAGCATACCTTTAATTGTAGACAACTCTTGTCTCAATAACCTTTGACAATTGTCAACTTGTTCATCCACTTGATTGACTTTCTCTAGGTGAGAATCATATGAATCTTGAACCACGAGCACTTGTATCTCCTTAGAATGTCAACCACACTCTTAGCTTTCGGTGGTTTGAATTTTCACCTCAAAACTGCTTTCATTTCATTCCAACTTGCAATGGAAGATTCCCTATTCATAGTGTATCTAGCTTCCATCCGTTTCCACCAAGCAACAACCTTTTTACTAAATCTAAGTGATAGAGTACGATTGAGGCATGAAGCATTTGGAGTCTTTGGATATGGCAATGAGCTTGGAAAGAGCATGAAGCCCAATTATTTGAATCAAGCTGCAGGGTAAAAAAAAAGAGATAGAAAGTATAGAAAATGCTTCCAAACATATAAGCTAATGGTCCAAGCCCAAAAGAAGCCCATTTGGGAGATATAACTTGAAGACAGCCTGTGCTTCTCATGTGACCCTTAAAAGTGACGTTTTTATATGATTAATATTCCGGTGAAAAGTTTTCTATTTAAATTAGGCTACTTTTTTCTGATTTCTTTTTAAGTTTATTTCCTAATTTGAAAAAGGTAATAGGAGCCATCTTTGGAGAATTAATTCAGCACCTTATGTCCAGATTCATTGTATAATGAGGTGTCACCTTTTAGGAATCTTTAATGCTTATTATTCCTAGGGATTCTTGGTAGCCTTTTTCCATCAATAAATAGGCACCACTTTGTAAGGTTTTTGACACAATATGAATGAATGAATGAATTTATTTTCAGCAACTTTGTTGTTGTTCAGTGAATTCTTTCTTGCTCATTCTTAAGTGCCAGAAAGAATGAGAACTTATCAAGGAGTGATGATTCTTGTGGTGTCCCAGGGTTAGGATTCAAGAGACGGGTTGTCTTGGAGTTTATTTCCTTCGACCAACATTTTGTTTCAATCTTCTTATTTTCATCGTGTCTATTTCCTTTAGTTTTTGTTCATTGTTGTTCTTGTGTTCAATTTATCTTTCCTTGAGTTGCTTGATCATTAACTCAAAGAAGGCTCTTAGGACGGGTTCCTAACGTGTCTCCCATCACTAAGGTTTATACATTGCAACTTTTCCAACTCAGACTAGTTACAACATTCAAATGCTTGATCAACTTTTCTTTCCCACTCCAAGTAAACATCAACATCTTTCTCACCATGGAATAGCGGGATCTTTAATTTAATATCCTTCTTATAATTTGGCTCAACATTTTCAGCTTGCCTCTCTTTCTTTGTTTTGGGCCTCAAAATCATTGAAATATAATGGTTCCATGTTAATCATGTTTTGGATCTGATAGAAGTAAGGTGAACCTCCCAAGAACAAGTCTAAGGCAACTCAAGAACCCAGAGTAAAAACCAAAAACAACCGAAGCAACCCAATGTAATTAAAAGACCAAATGGAACCTCTAGAGAGAACTCTAGCAATCCCAAACACAAGACGGCACAAGAGTTGATCAACTCTCTTGATAACTCGAATCTATATACTATGAAGAAGACGAAGAACCCTAACAATCTCACATGAAATTGAAGAGAGAAATCACTCAAAACATTGTTCAGATCTGATTTGCATAGTGACACCATATGGTCTTTAAATAATAATAGAAATCCTAACCCTAATAATCCTAATAGGATAAGTGATTCCTTATATAGATAAGGCTTTTCCTTTTGTTTTTGAATTTTAAATTCAAATTTGAATTAAATCTTAAGTTGGCCTCATAAATATAGGTGAGAACCAATCAAAACTGATCTAATCTAATCTGGAAAAAATAAATAAAAATAAAATGAAAATTCAAAATAAATGAAAAAAGAATAAATCTAATCCTAAAGTCACATGACTCATTAATAAAGCACATGACTTCTTTCAATCAAGCTCTTCTATTTGGAATTGGGTTGGGCCTTTAAGATCTTCAAACTGGGCCTCCAAATAAATAACCATTCTTTTTGGATTAGAAGGTGGTGCAATTTTCTCTAAAAGTCTTCCAAATAGATGGGGTCTTTCTCCTTAAGTTCTTGAACCAATCCTTGAGAGACCTCTTTCATGGCTTTTGTCCTACCTCTTATCATTGGGCCTCCTACTCCTTGAAGAGGGTCTTTGGGCACATTGGATCTCCATGATTGAGAGTTCACTTGTTCTCTATCAGGATCACCACATTCATGGCTTTTGTTCTAACTTTAGTCATTGGTTCTCCAATGCCTTAAAGTGGGCCTTGAATTTGACCATGGTCCATTATTTCTCTTAGCTTGCCTTCATCATCAAATGCTTCATGCCTTAATTGTACTCTATCACTTAGCATTCTCTATTCCAAATTTCTTCAGCAATTCTTTCAGATATTTTCATTGGCTCAGAAGGATGCCATCATCACATTGTTTGATTTATAGTCCAAGGAAAAAGTTGAGTTCTCTTATCGTGGACATCTCAAACTCACTCTGCATCAACTTAGAAAAATCCTTACACATAGATTCATTAGTAGTACCGAATATAATATGATCAACATAAATTTGAATAACAAGTAAATCTTTATTTTTATTCTTAGCAAAAAGTGATATATCAACCTTACCTTTGTTAAACTCTTTTTCAATTAAGAAATTACTTAACCTCTCATACCGTGCTCTTGGTGCTTGTTTTAAACTGTAAAGAGTTTTCTATAGTTTATATACATGATTAGGCTTAGTTGAGTCTTCCAAACCTAGATGTTGATCAACATAAACTTCTTCCATGATATAACTATTTAAAAAAGCACTCTTTACATCAATTTGATATAACTTGACATCCTTCTTGCATAATGATGGGAGACACGTTAGGAACCTGTCCTAAGAGCCTTTTTTGATATAAGGATCGTGCAACTCAGGGAAGATGAATTAAACACAAGAACAACAAAGAACAGAAACTAAAGAAAATAGACACGATGAAATAAGAAGACTGACCAAAATGTTGGTCGAAGGAAATAGACTCCAAGAGAACCCGTCTTTTGAATCCTAACCCCGGGATGCCACAAGGATCACCACTCCTTGATAAGTCCTCATTCTTTCTAGCACTCAAAGATAAGCAAGAAAGAACTAACTGAACAATAATAAAGTTGCTGAAAAGAAATTCATTCATTCACATTGTGTGGAAAACCTTACAAAGTGGTGCCTATTTATAGATGGAAAAAGGCTAACAAGAATCCCTAGGAATAAAAAGCATTAAAAGTTCCTAAAAGGTGACAACTCATTATACAATGAATCTAGACATAAGGTGCTGAATTAATTCTCAAAAAATGGCTCCTATCACAATTTTCAAATTAGGAAACAAACTCAAAAAGAAACCAACAAAAAGTAGCCTAATTTAAATAGGAAACTTTTGACCTGAATATTAATCATAAAAAACGTCACTTTTAATGGTCACATGAGAAGCACAAGTTGTCTTCAAGTTGTATCTCCCAAATGGGCTTCTTTTGGGCTTGAACCATTAGCCTATATATGATTGGAAGCATTTTCCATACTTTCTAGCTCTTTTTTTTGGGCTGCAGCTTGATTCAAATAGTTGGGCTTCATGCTTTGTCCAAATACTCCAAATGCTTCATGCCTCAATTGTACTCTATCACATAAGCTAAGAGAATTCTTATTGCTTCCAAACTTGCAACTGGAGCAAAAGTTTTATCATAATCTATTATTTAGCCTTTGGCCACCAACCTAGCCTTGTTTCTAATGACCATTCCTGATTCATCAAGTTTGTTTTAAAACACCCGTTTGGTTCCAATCATTGGGCCTAGCCACTAAATCCCAAACTTGATTCCTTTCAAACTGATTTAGCTCCTTTTGCATAGTTATAATCCATTACTCATCTTTTAATGTATCTTCTATGCAATTAGGTTCAACTTGTAATATGAATGCACAATGATTGATCTGATCCCTAAGTTACCATCTTGTTTTAACATTCTCTTGAATATCTTTAATCACTTGATCAGGATTAACTCCTTTAATATCTCCAAACTCTAAATAATTCTTGAGAAATTTCTTCATTAACTATTCATGATCTTTCTCCTAAATATCTTCATTTACAGTAGTAGATTCTGATATTTTGGAGGTCTAATTTTATCTTCTTTAAAGAGGTTCATTTTTCTAAAGCTAGAAATCAATTCATCCTCATTTAAGTCATGTTCAAAGAGAGTCTCGGTCTCAATAAACACTATGTACTGACTCTTCTATGGTTCTGGCTCTTTTATTGAAAGCTCTATATGCTTTACTTCTACTAAAGTAATTAAGAAATATACCTTCATTTGGCTTAGAGTCATACTTACCAAGATTCTCCTTTTCATTGTTGTGAATGAAATACTTGCATCCAAACACATGCAGATGAGAGAGGTTTGGCTTCCTTCCTTTGTAGAGCTCACAAGGTGTTTTTCCCAAGATTAGTCTGATGTATGCTATGTTGATGATATGGCTTATTGTGTTTACTGTGTTAGCCCAGAAATATTAAGGAAGTTCTCTCTTATTCAACATTGATCTTGCCATCTCTTCCAATGTTCTGTTATTCCTCTCTACCATGCTATATTCTGTTGGGGTGTCATTGGAGCTAAGAAATTATGATCGATTCCATGCTCTTCACAATAATCCAAGAAGCTTAAATTTTCAACCTCTCCTTCATGATCAAATCTGATGGACAAAATAGAAATACTCTTCTCATTTTGTAGTTTCTTAGCTAATGTTGCAAATACATCAAATGTCTCATCTTTAGAGGAAAGAAATAAAGTCCAAGTAAATTTAGAGTAGTCATCGATAATTACTAGCACATATAGATTTCCTCCAATGCTTTTCACTCTTGATAGACCTGCCAAATCCATATGTAGCAGTTGAAGTGGTCTAGATGTGAATATGACATTCTTTTTTTATTTGAAAAGAAGACTTAGTTTGCTTTCCCTTAAGATAATAATCACAATCTCTATCCTTTTCAAATGATATATATTAGGTAAGCTAGCAATCAAGTCATATTTAATTAACTTATTAAGTTAGTTCATATTGTGTTAATTTTCTATACCATAACCGGCTTTCATTATCTTTACTGATTAAATATATAGAATCTAAGTTAAAGAGTTCATCTAAGTTAATAATATAATAGTTACCATCCCTTTCAGTTTTAAGGATAATCTTATGATAACTTTTTCTGATGACCAAGCAGAACTTAGAGTCAAATAGCACCCAGTTCCCTTTGTCATAGAATTCACACTCCGTGGTTAAGGACAATCACAAACAATACTTCTTCTATCAATGTTTCAGGATTCTCATCCACGATGCCAATCTCAACCACTTTCCTATATTGGTCACCTCCACATGTCACTTTTCCTCTTTTCTTATCTCTAAGGATGATGAACTTCTCTTTACCACCAGTTATATACGTGATAGAGTAAGGGCTAAGAATGACTTGCAAAAGTTTGGAGAGGATGATAGAATAAGGGCTAGGCATGATTTGCAAGAGTTTGGAGAGCTTGGAAGACTTGATCAAATTTCTGAATGTAAAGCCCAAGCTTGGAGAGATGAAGATCCATTGCAAGGTTTAGGCAGGCCAAAGTTAAGAGCAAGGAATCAAAGCATTGAAGTGATCCAAGAGCTCTAAGGATTAGAGCCCATTCACTTGATTAAAGTTGCAGCCCAAAAGAAGTTTGTAGGTGTGATCATCAACTCTAAAATACAAGTTTCAGATCCAAGCCCAAGAGAAGCCCAATTAGAGAAGATTACCTAAGTAATCATGTGCCACTCATGTGATCAATTAAAAAGGAATCTTCTTTAACCTAATTTATTTAGAATTTTTGTTTATTTAATTTAATTTTCAGAAATAAGTCCCATGGTCAAAGATTGTGTCTTGGAGATTAAGTTTTAATTGTTTCCTATTTTTAAAACTTAGGCTCTAGAATTTTCTATTAGTTTTAGTAAGAAAGGTGCCACCTTTTGATTGATTTGAGGAATATTTTATTTTCTTTTTCATTTAGAGTGTGGTATCTTCTTTAGGATTGATTAGATTTGATTATTTTCTTTATTTTTATTGTAATTTTCATTTTTTTTAATTTTAACCTAGGGTTTTGGTTGTCTTATTCCTTTATATAAGGAGCCACCTATGTGCTTTTGGAAAAAAAAAACAGGAGACAGATTAATGAGAATGAATTTTTAGAACTTATGTTCTTTTCTTGTGAGTTTTTCTCTTGTATCCCTTGTGTTCTTGAGAGAATTCTTAGACTTATCAAAGGAGTGATTTTCCTTTGCGGCGTCCCAAGGCTAGGGTTCTAAGAGACGAGTTCTCTTAGGGTCTTACTCTATTGACCAACATATCTTTCTTATTTTCTTGTTATTTTCATGTTTTCTTCTTAATTTTCAGATTCACATATTTCCTCTCCTCATGCTTTCTTTATTGTTCATGTGTCCTTATTTGATTCTAGCATGATCCGTGGTTCATTCCGAGTCACTAGAGGTTCAATCGGACGAGTTCCGCTTGGGTCTTTCATCAGAGGAGCATGGGGAACTTGAAAGACTTGATGAAAGTGTTTGACATAAGGTTCAAGTTTAAGTGAGATCATCAACTCCAAAATATAAGTTTCAGATCCAAGCCCAAGAGAAGCCCATGGAAAAGATTACTTAAAAAATCATGTGCTTCACTAAAAGAGCATGTGATTTAGGCATTAGTAGGCTTAATTTATTATAATTTTGTTGTTATTAATTATGGGGTGAACTATATTGAGTAATAAAACCCAATTGGTAAGTGTGCCAAACATGTCATTTCATTAATGTGTTGATATGTTTATAAAAGCTTAGGTATTATTTTATTATCTTTTTATAAATTTTCGTTATTTTATTTTAGAGCTTTATTGCTCAACATAGTTCATAAAAAAAAAAAGAAGATTCATCCTATATTCTAGTGTAAATTGCCCAGATTTTTTTAAGAAAATAATAGCTGAAAAAAAATTAAAAAAAAGAGAGATTGATTGCTACAAAAAAAAATATAGCAGCAACAAAAAAAAGTAAAAAAAAGAAGAAAAACGAAAGAAAAAGATATTTGCTTGGGCTAAATTTAGAATTTTGTGACTTGATTGAGTTCCTGATTTGATTAAGGATTATACTTTCTTAAATTATATTGGCTTGAATTCCAAGTAGCTTTTCCTTGCTCAATCTTGTTAAAAAGAAATCATGTATTTGATCATTTGGGATTATTTTCTAACTTGTTGAGCCTAAATCTATATAATTTGTCATTCCTTCAGATTTCTTTCCTTATCAATTTCCTTCCTAATTTTCATTCTTCTTTGTTGAGAATTTCAATTCCTTTGTGCTCATTTTATGTTGGTTATTGTTTTATTAAATTAGAATCTTTGAGAACATTAATTTTGAACTTTTGTTTTCTATCATTGCCACTTCTTTAAAAATTGATTTCCTTTTAATTGAAGTTGTGGTTTTAATTTAGCACTCTCATAAGAAAGCAAGCTTTAAGTGAAAAAAGACAAGAGAGAAATTGTATCATATTTGGAAAAGCCTTGATTATTATCTTTGTTATACGCTAACATTTCATATTATAAAAATGGATGTTGGAGAAGTTGATCTTAAGGCTAGGGACTTTCAATGATCAAATTAAGAAAGTAAATGCAAAATTGGATCGCCTGGAGTTTCCTTCCAAAACTATAACAGAGTGTAATCCAAAGGTTCCTGCTCACACGGACGTTCTTAGCAACATTAAACCGAAGATCCCACTATTTCATGGTGAAAAAAATCTTGATGTTTACTTGGATTGGGAAAGAAAAGTTGAACAAGCCTTCGTATGTTACAACTACTCCGAAATAGAGAAAGCACAATGTGCTTTTCTTCGATTGAGTAAAAAAGTTGCTGCTTGGTGGAAATGGATATGTGCTAGAGGAGCTACAAAAGGAGAACCTTCCATTATAACATGGAATGAAATGAGAGCAATCTTGAGGTAAAAAATACATGCCATTCAAGGTGATGCAAATGCTTATGGTCCAAGTTTCATGTGATTCCTACTTAGAGAAAGTAGATCGAGTGGATGATGATGTTGCTACCATTTCAACAATTGATGATGAAGTGGGAGAATCCACTACAGGTACACCTAATCCTCCAAACTTTGATATTAATGTCTCTTGTGATTTAAGATGTGATAATTCTACTGAAATGAATTATGTTGCTTGCATTGATGATATCCCTTGTGATGGAACAATTGAATTAGAATCTGAATTGGGATGTGCTGAACTTGAGAATCCCAATGAGTTTAATGTTATAACCAGTGATAATTTGATTGAACATGATATCTTGCTAAACCTTGAAGAGAGAATTGGTCTGGATGTTTGTATTAGAAAACTTAGATGATTCTAATTGTGCTTCTAGTGTGCAAATTGAAAATAATGTTGTAGCGCAATTAGAAAATGAATTTCATGATGTTGCTTGTGCTTCTGAGCATAATTATGATTGTTTGCACCCTTCAGAGGAAAATCATGCTTTACATATTGTTAATCAGTTGATGGAAAATTCTATGGATAATGGTGTGATTCCTTTGGAAATTGGCTCTTATGATTACAATAATGTTGAGCATATTGACATGGTAATTGGGGATTATGCTTTTGATTTTAACTTGAATGGGCATGTTAATATTTGTTCTTTTGTATTGGAAAAGGCCCATGAATCATTGCCATGTAATTTGGGTGAAACCTGTGAGAAAATAAAGAGTGAGCTTAAGTGGAAAAATATGAGTGGGAAAAATAAGAGAGAAAGAGTCCACAAAAATGCAAAGAGTACAAAAAGAATAAGTGAGAAAAAGATTGAGCAAAGATTGAAAAAGAGAAAGTAAAAGAGAGAAAAGAGAAAAGAAAAGGAGAGTTTGAGGAAGATGAAAGTGAAAGTAAGCTTAAAGTAGTTTGTACAAAACTTCTTCCTCTTTCACCTCATCTTTCTTATGTGTCTTCATTGTATTTTATTTGTCCTCCTCATTATGTTTCTAATTTGTTTAAATTATGTTACCCATCATTGTTGCATGAGTCCACAATTTCTTTTGAGTCCAAATTGCATGAGTTCATCATAGTGAGTCTCTTCATTACTTTAGTGCTTTCTTTCTCTAGTCTATCCTTTTATGTCATTCCATCTCATCATCATGGTGTTTTGCATTCTCTATTCATTTGTGAAGTAGTCCATACTCGTCTCATAATTTATGTCTCTTGTGTGTCTCATAAGTCATGTGTCTTTTTGGTTCTTTGTTGGTTTGTTTCATTTCATCTTCATGAGTCTTGTGTGTTCCATTTTTCTTTCTAACACATTCTCTTCTTCTTATTCTATGTTAGTATGTGTCACTCAGTTTCTACATCTCCATCTTTGTTCTATCCTTATGCATCATCAATTTTGATCAAATTTGTCCAAGTTTGAAATTTATTGCGTTATGTTCAACTCTATCCAGATTTTGTCTTCAATAGTTCTTTTAATGCTTTGGTTCTAATTGTGTCTTCTTATGTCACATTTTGTCCCTATTTCATACCCCATGTGTTTCCTAACATCTTGGTTTTGTTTGAGTCTTGTTGTATGGAGTTTGTTTCGAGTTATTTTCTGCATGTTATTGGTGGGATTAATGTAAAAGAAAATCCAAGTTCATGTTTACCAATACTAGAACACAAGACAAGTGCACTTCAAACTAGTGGGTTACATAGGATTTTTTATCCCGGTGATTGGTTGCAAAAATTTGAAGGAAAATATAAGATGCAAGCCAAATTGCAGCCAATGCAAAATAATGTCATTCAAGTTCATGAGAGCATCAAAGCTATAATACATCAATTAAGTTTGACAGGTAAGTATCCTCCATATAATTTATTTGATGCATTTAATCTTTTTGAGAAGAGAGAGAATGATAGAGTAAGGGCTAGAAATGACTTGCAAGAGTTTGGAGATGAGCATAGAGAAATTGGAAGACTTGATCAAAGTGTTTAACATAAAGTCCAAGCTTAAGTGAGATCATCAACTCCAAAATATAAGTTTCAGATCCAAGTCCAAGAGAAGCCCATTAGAAGAGATTACTTAAAAGATCATGTGCTTCACTAAAAGAGCATGTGACTTAGGCATTAGTGGGCTTAATTTATTTTAATTTCGTTTTTATTAAGTATGGGTTGAACTATGTTTAGCAATAAAGCCCAATTGGTTAAAATAAAATAACAAAAATTCATAAAAAATAATAAAAGAATACTAAAGCTTGGACTTTATGTTCAACACTTTGATAAAGTCTTCCAAGTTCTCCATACTCCTCTCCAAACTCTTGCAAGTCATTCCTAGCCCTTACTCTATCAATATGTCTTGAGCATGCTTTGTCCATATACCATTTGTTACTCTTGCTAGCTCTAAGACACATCTCATCATCATTATCACTTTTAGATTGATTCTATGATTCATGCCCGATGGTTGGAATTTGTTAAGACCTTTCCATATGTGATCAAGCGCAAACAAGGTAAAGAGAATGTGGTAGTGGATACTCTATCTTGCAGGTATACTCTTCTTACTTCTTTACAAACTCGATTGCTTGGTTTTGAGATGCTTAAGGGATTGTATGAATCTGATTCTGATCCTGGGAAGATTTGGAATTATTGTGAAAAACATGGTATTCAAGATTATTTCAGATTTGAAGGCTTTCTTTTCAAAAGAGATAAACTTTGCATTCCTTCTTATTCAATGCGTGAATTACTTTTGAAGGAAGCTCATGGTGGTGGTTTAATGGGCCATTTTGGCATTGATAAAAGTTTAAGTGTGTTGCATGAACATTTCTTTTGGACTGCTATGAGGCGTGATGTTGTTGTTCTGTGTGGTAAATGCATAACATGCAAACATGCTAAATCAAAGATTAAACTGCATGGATTGTATTCCTCACTCCCCATTCCTAACCAACCTTGCACTGATATATCTATGGATTTTGTGTTAGGGCTCCCTAGGTCTCAAAGTGGAAAAAAGATAGCATCTTTGTTGTTGTGGATAGATTTAGCAAAATGGTACATTTTATTGCCTGTTGTTCATATTGCTAATCTATTCTTTAAAGAGATTGTGCGATTGCATGGTTTAACAAGAACAATTGTGAGTGATAGGGATGTAAAGTTTCTTAGTCATTTTTGGAGAACTCTTTGGAATAAACTTGGAACTGAACTTTTGTTTTCTATAACTACACATCCACAAACTGATGGACAAACAGAAGTAGTAAATAGGATACTCACTACTTTATTACGTGCAATCATTTAGAAGAATTTGAAAAACTGAGAGAGTTTCTTGTCTCATATTGAATTTGCATACAACACAGTTGTTCATTCCACAACATCTTATTCTCCCTTTGAGATTGTGTATGGATTTAATCCTTTGACTCCCTTAGATCTTTTATCATTGCTTATGCATGAAATAACTAACCTTGATGGCATGGAAAAAGCTAAGTTTGTGCAGGAACTTCATGCAAAAGTTCGAGCCAATATAGAAAGGAGGAATGAACAATATGTTCAGCAAGCAAACAAAGGCCGAAGGTGAGTTGTATTGAACCCTGGAGTTTAGGTTTGGGTACACTTGAGAAAGGAAATGATAGAAAAACCTGTGTAGAACTTGTCTCATGAACCTTCAACCGAATTGGGAAACACAAGGATCGTGCTAGGATCAAAAAGAAGCAAATAAGATACCAAGGACACGTTAAATAAACAAAAAAGATAAACAGAAGAATGCACGAATAAGAAGAATAGAAGATATTAGTCAAGAAGCAAGACCCCAAGAAAACTTATTTTTTGAAACCTTAGCTATAGACACTACAAAGAGAAGACCACTCTCTTTGATATGCCAAAGAGTCTCTCAAGCTCACCAAGAGAACAAGAAAACTACAAAGTTTTTGTCAAAAACGCACTATTCATTCATCTCTCATTTGCAAGTACAAAAGTGATGTTTTTAAAGGAAAAGAAAGCAAAAACCCTAGCCCTAATTTGCTAAAAATAGTTTGGATCCTAAATCTCTTAGAATGGCAACACCTTACACAAAAATAAGACTAGATACATGCTGAATAAACGGTGCCCAAAAATAGGAAATCAAATCAAATCTAAAGAGATCCTCACAAATAAATTCAAAATAGGAAACTAATTGTTAAAACCTTATTTCTGAATTAAGTAATAAAAAAAAGAAAATTGCTAATTTATTTAATTAAAGAACACTACTTAAAAGGTCACAAGCTTGGCATATGCTCCTTTAAGTGAGTTCTTCTATTTGGGCCTTGTTTGTTGGGCTTGGATCAGTTTCTAGCAGACTAGCCATGAAGAACATGCTTCTTGAAGCCTTTTGGGCTGAAAATTGAGCTAAGTAGATGGGCTCTTGTTCAATTACTTCTTGAATCAATCCATTGAGAGCTTGCTTCATTGCCTTAGTCCTTGCTCTTGTCATAGGCCCACCCATTCCTTGCACGGTATCTTTCTTGTTCCATACTTGGGTTCCTTGTCCAGCCACTTGTTCATGAATTTCAAGTCCTCCAAGCTCTTGAATATTTCGTCCAAACTCCTCCTCTTGATTAATCCTAGATCGTATTCCATGAGGAAAGGTTTCCAACGCAAAGGAAATCTAAGCTGCAAACGAGAGGAGATGGTCCTTTTCAAGTCTTGGAAAGAGGATTAATGACAATCCCTACAAGATTGACTTGCCTGGTTTCAATGCTTCATTAATGAGTCATGTAACTTTAGGATTAGATTTATTCCCTTTTTAATTTATTTTGAATTTTTGTTTTATTTTTTTATTTTTTCCATATTAGATTAGATCATTTTTGATTAGTTCTTACTTGTATTTATGAGGCCAACTTAAGATTTAATTCAAATTTGAATTTAAAATTCAAAAACAAAAGGATAGGCCTTGTCTATAAGAAATCACTTATCCTATTAGGATTAGGATTTCTATTATTATTTAAAGACCATATGGTGCCACTTTGCAAAGGAGATCTGAATAATATTTTTGAGCAATTTCTCCCTTCAATTTCATGTGAGATTATTAGGGTTCTTCGTGTTCTTCCTAGAATACGGATTCGACTTATCAAGAGAATTGACCAACTCTTGTGGCGTTTTGTGTTTGGGGTTGCTAGAGTTCTCTCTAGAGGTTCCATTTAGTCTCTCAATTGCATTGGGTTGCTTCTATTATTTTTTGTTATTACTCTGGGTTCTTAAGTTCCCTAAGACTTGGTCTTGGGAGGTTCACCCTACTTCTATCATTCTAGACTTCTTTAGTACCTGTCATCAAACCTATGTTGGCAATCTCTTCCTCATCTACATCTTTTTCATTTGAACAATTACACTATATTGAGGAGATGTATGCTTTTTTTCTTGCCTTTGTCAGCTTTCTCATCTTTTTCTTGCTTCTTCAAAAATTGTGGGCATTCTTAATTCATATGCCCTGGTTTCGTGCATTCGTAGCAGGTTATAAGCTCTTTGTTTTCTCTTTTACTACTGGTTCCAATAGTTTTCTAGAAGAACTTTTTGTTCTTCTTCTTTTCATAGAATTTGCCAAATCTTTTGGTGAGCATAGCTTTGAGAGCCAAGCTTTTCGTTTCTTTATCAAGACCTTCATCCTCATTAAAATCTTCATCTAAGGCTCTTCTGTAGCTTTAAGAGCCCAGCTTTTCTTCTTCTTATCTTAAGCTACTTCTTTGGGAGCTTTCAGCTTGCCCTCTTATTCTTCCAAGCTACTAAATAAAGAAGTAATAGAGGACATGGATTCTCTTGCTTCTGTAATCATTGTAACCTTTGGCTGCTATTCGAAAGAAAGAGCTCTTAGAATTTTTTTGACTTTCTCAGTCTGACTATAATCTTTGCCGAGAGCCTTAAGTTGATTTACAATAAGGGTGAAGAATTTCATCTACATTTCCTTAATAGATTCTCCTTCCTTCATTTTGAAGCCTTCATATTCACAATAAGCCTTTATATTCCACTAGTTTCTTCATGAGCTACCTGCAAAGTGTCATACATTTCTTTGCAAATTGTACATGAAGACACTCTAAAGTACTCATACTAGGATAGAGCACTCATTATAGTGAATTGAGCCTTTG
Organism: Adenanthera pavonina; assembly: GCA_026686845.1. Lineage (NCBI taxonomy): Eukaryota > Viridiplantae > Streptophyta > Magnoliopsida > Fabales > Fabaceae > Adenanthera > Adenanthera pavonina. The sequence continues at coordinate 18,225,068 of JAIVEN010000005.1, read as the reverse complement.
CGCTGAGCAGAATTCTTCTTTTGTCATCATTATCCCATTCTGCTTGTGGCTTCTTTTCCAACTGTCGTTGTTCATTTTGCTTTATAAGGACAAAATCTCATTTTTCTACAAAGAACCACATGTCGAGGTTCAATGTCATTAGTTTTCACTAGCAAAGCCTAGAGGTCTATTTATGTTTGCAGCTTTAAGAAGTAAGTTTTCACCTAAGCCAGCCATTACTTTTCCTGAAGTGTCAATTCCTTTTGCTGGGAGTCCAAACTCTCATGCTACTTGTTAGGAATATTGGCTTCCCAAGGGAAGGAGTGAAGTGAGAAGTATGAAATGTTTCTACAAAAATACATTATAGCAATGAAAGCTTAAAGTTTCCAGAAAAATAGAGTATAATGAAAATTGAATATAAGAGATAAGGGAAGGGAAGAGAAGACTCAATTCTCAAGCCACTACTTGAGATTTTTCATTACCAGTAAGAATTCATTATGCTCCTTGCAATGCCATAGTACAACACTTATGTTTTGTTCTTATTAGAACACGTAAAATTTCTCAACACTCTTACTAATGTTTATTTTTCATCCCTTTGTGAATCCCCTCACAAATAATTTTTTATCTAGATGCAGAAAAGATTTGTTACAGAAAAGAACTGCTTTTCTAAATAGAATAGATATAAAAAGTTAAAGAGTAATAAATGAGGTTTACAAGTGAAAAACTTTAACATAAAATTTTAGCAGAGTTTTTACAATAATAGACTTAAATATGTTTTTCCACAAGAACTAGCCGTTAGGCACAATAACTAAATGTTACCTTATAAAAAGAGTCATTCACCAACTATATTAAATGTGTCTGACATACCAAAATTTGAATATTGGAGCTCAACAGACAAATTTTATAGAGACAAAAGGTTAAGTACTTTAATGTTGAACTTCAAAATTCAAATCTTACTAAGTGACATTCAAATTTCGAGTATGCAAAAGATAGATCATGTTAGTTTGTGCAAATTTTTATATCGGAAGTGTGTTTGAAGGAAAAGACCTTCTTGTAATGTCCAACTATAAGTAGAAATCACATTAATCTTAGCCTACGAGCATTTGCATCTTCTTGGAATATTCAACCACACTTTTAGCTTTGGATGACATGTATTTTTACCTCAAGACTGCTCTCATTTCATTCCATATTATAATGGAAGGTTCTCCATTTGTAGTTCGTCTAATTTCTATCTATTTCCACCAAGCAGTAACCTTTTTATCCAATTGAAGGTAAGCAACATTGTGCCTTCTCTATTTGATAGAGTATGCTTGAGGCATGACATTGAGGGTCCTTAGACAAATTGCGAAGCATAAAAAGGAAGCTTCATTACTTGAAAATCAAGCTAGGGAGACTAAAGTTCCATTGCAAGGCATACATGATCTAAGAACTACATATGATTTGAAGCCCATTCATTTAAATCAAATTACAGTCCAAGAGGTCTAAATAGCTTGATTATGTTCTCTTTCTTACAAGTTTCAGATCTAAGCCCAAAAAGAGCCCACTTGGAGGAGATTACTTTAGTGATCATGTGCCACTCATGTGATCAATTAAAAATAAGTCCTCTTTATGCTAATTTATTTTGAATTTTCTTTTTTTTATTATTTAATTTTCAGAATAAGGCATATGGTCAAATATTGTCTTGGATATTAAGTTTTGATTGTTTCCTAATTTTTAAAGATTAGATTCTGAATTTTCTTTACTTTTCAGTAAAAAAGTGCCACCTTTAGGAGTGATCTGCAAGAATATTTTGTTTCATTTTTTAGTTAGATTGTGGCACCTCCTTTTATGAATAGTTATGATTATTTTCTTTATTTTTATTGTAATTTTCATTTTTTATTTTAGCCTAGGGTTTTGGTTGCCTTATTCCTTTATATAAGAAGTCACATATGTACTTTTGAAATACAGAGATTAAAAATAATAAATTTTTAGGACTTATATTTTTCTTTTTGGTGAGCTTTCTCTTGTATGCCTTGTGTTTGTTGAGAGAATTCTTACACTAATCAAAGGAGTGGTTTTCCTTTGTGGCGTTCCAAGGCTAAGATTCTAAGAGACGAGCTCTATTAAGGTCTTATCCCATTGATCAACATATCTTTCCTATTTTCCTATTATTTTCAGTCAGATTTATTATCCTATTTTTCTTATTTAATGCGTTCATCTATCTTGATGTTTTCTTACAGTTTCATGTGTTCTATTTGATTTTAGCACAATCTGTGGTTCACTTCTGGTCATTGGAGGTTCAATCGGACGAGTTCCGTTTTAGTCTTTCATCACTATTTTAGAGTAGTTGCAATATGCTAAGTTTTGTTGAATTTTTGTTTCCCAATCCAAGTAAACATCAAGATTTAATATCTGTGTGAGCAGGAACCTTTCAGTTATGCCTTGCTTTATAGTTTTAAAAGGAAACTCTAGGCGATCCAATTTTGCATTCACGTCCTTAATTTGATCATTGAAAGTCCTTAATAAAAGCATTAAGATGAAATTATCCAACAGTCATGTTTATAATCTGAAATGTTACTGTAAAACAAAGAGAAAAAAATAGGGACCTCACACACTCTTTCACGTGTTTCACTCAAATAATACAAATGCACTCATGTTTGACGCTAAATTAAGGTTTTTTCAAATATAATGCATTTTTTTTTCCTTTTTCCACTCAAAGCTTGTTTTCTTATGAGAGTGCTAAATTAAAATCATAACTTCAATAAAAAAGAAATCAATTTTTAAAGAAGTGGCAATCACAGAAACAAAAATCTAAAATTAAAGTTCTCATAGATTCTAATTTAATTAATCAATAACCAACACAAAATCAGTACAAAGGAGCTAAAATTTCCAATAAGAGGAAATAAATTTAGATGCTGAAAATCAAAGAAAAATAGTAGCAAATAGAACAAAGAAGGATGAAAATTAGAAAGGAAATTGATAAGGAAAGAAATTTTTTTTTGTTTTTTTACTACTTTTTTTTTGCAGCAATGAATCACTCCCTTTTCCTTTTAATTTTTTTCTATTTTTTTAATATATATTTTTTCTACTACTATTATTTTTTTGGAAGCAAACAATTTTTTTTAGCTGGATGATGAACAGTGACAGAAAAACAAAACAGTGGCAGTGAACAGTGAAATGAAATAGTCACAGGGAACCGTATGAAAACAGTGATCAAAATAGTATGATGAACAGTGATGTGAAATTTTCTGGAAGCAATGAAAATGGAATGAAATAAGGAAAGAAGCAAAATAGAGAACACACCTTGATTTGCAAACCAGGCTTTGATATCAAATGATAAGTGAACTCTTATGGAATCAATCTAAAGAACCCACCTGAAGCGAAAGACACTTGAATCGTTACAATTACAAGTAACATGAAAACTGAAAAGATAGAAAACAACAAGAAGAAAAACGCACAAAGAAGGGAATAAATAAGAAAATACAAAGGATATGTTGGTTCATGTGAATTAGAACTCAAGAGAACTGATCTCTTGAACCCTAGTTCTGGTGACATGATGCAAGCATACTAGGAAGCATGGAGCAAGCTCAAGACATTGGAGAAAAGGAGGCTAAACATGTGATCCAAAAGTAGAAAACAATTGATCCATTACAAGGCATGGGAGGCTCAATGACAAGATCAAAAACTAAGGCAATGAAAGAGGCCTTGAATGGTGTGGTCAACAAGTGAATTTGAAGCCCAGGAGCACAATAATGACATGATTATGTTATCATATAAAGAAGTTTAGATTTAAGCCCAACAAAAAGAGCTTACTTAAAAAGACATGTAACTTTCTTAAAGAGCATTTGACTTGGGGATTAATAGGCCTAATTAGTATTAATTTCATTTTTATTAATTATTGCCTGAACTTTGTTAATTAATAAAGCTCAATTAGTTAATTAGTAGTCTTTTTGATAGCCCACCTAATAAATAAGCATGTTATGTGCCAAATATGTTACTTCATTAATGTGGTGGCATGTTTATAAGGGCTGAGGTCTTATTTTTATGAATTTTTGTTATTTTATTTTAGGCATTTATTTTAATAGTTTCCTAGTTCGAATAGGATTGTTATTTGGGCCTAAAGTCTCCTAATCCTATTATGATTACTTGAGCCCAAATTAATTAAGGTTTCTAGGCTTATTATGTTAGATTTTACCTTCCTTATTTAAGGCTAACTTTCATGTGCATTTTTCAGATTTGATGAATAAAATTTTAGACTTTGTTTCTCTTGCGTTCTTTGAGTGCTAGAGCAAACTACGACTTATCGAGGAATTGGTCCTTCCTTGTGGCGTTATCAAGAACTAGGGTTCAAGAGACCGGTTCTCTTGGGTTCTAATTCATCTTGACCAATATATCTTTTGTGTTTTCTTCTTACTATTTCTATTTTTCAGTTTTCGTGTTCCTTACAATTGCAATGATCCGAGTGTCATTCGTTTTAAGTGGGCTTTTTGGATTGATTTTATAAGGGTTCACTTATCAATCTATATCCATCTTATTTCTCTTTTTGTTTTCTTTTGCCTCTGTTCTTGTGCATTTTCCTTCTTTTCTTTGCTATCTAGTCTCTGTGTTTCTTGTTTCACAAAAATCCGAGTGTCTTACGTATCAAAGTGGGTTCTTTGGATGGGTTCCATAAAAGTTCACTTATCATGACGCTGCAAGGATTGACCAATTCCTTGATAAGTTATAGTATTCTTTTCTCTAGCACTTAAAGAAACGCAAGAGGAAAACTCACAAAATTGAAATTCTTATTCGTCTAAATCTGAAAAATATACATAAAAGTTAGCCATAAATGTGCAAGATAAAATCTATCATAATAAGCCTAGAAAACCTAATTAATTTGGGCTCAAGTAATCCTAATAGGATTAATATGGACACAATAAGAACCTGTCTCAAGCACCCAGAAAATACAGAGTAGCGGAAGAACTTGACTCAAAAGATTCAGAAAATGATCAGTTAGAACCCTAGAGGAACTCGTCTCTAGATCCCTAACTATAACGACACCCACAAGGTTGATCACTCCTCACGAGATAGAAAAATGAGGGAGAGAAAAGAAATAACTCAGTAAATCCTTACTGAAAAAGTCACAATAATCTTATTCCATTATTTTCTCTGAAGAAAATGCATTACATAGAGGCCTTTATATAGGCAAAATAAGAAAAACCCTAATCCTAAAACAACTAGACCCAAATAATTCTAATAGATTTAGAAAATCTAAAAGATATATCTAATTATAAAAAAAATCCTCATAATAAAAACGAAAATTCAAAGAAATATAATAAAATTGATATCTAATCCTAATACTATTAGATAATTTCTTAAATTCAAATCTAGGAAATCTTTTAAAAGATATCTAATAGATTTTATTTATTCTAATTTAACTTGACTAATAATTTTGGCCCCAAGAAAATACAAATTAGAAGCCAATAAAATAAATAAATAAATAAACAAAATTATCTAACAAAAAAAATCTAGAATTTCCTTGAGATAGATCATGTGGGTAGCGCTTGAGAATCTTTGACGTATCTCCTTAATCTCTATCAAGGATTAGGAGATTTTAGGCCCAAACAATACTCCTATTGGACCTAGGAAACTATTAAAATAAAATCCTAAAATAAAATAACAAAAATTCATAAGAAAATAATAAAAATAAGACGTAAGTCTTTATAGATATGCCACCATATTAAGGAAATCACATATTTGGCACATGATATGCTTACAAGGTGGACTAAAAAGACAACTAATTAAGTAATTAGATTTTATTAATTAACAAAGTTCAGCCCATAATTAATAAAACTGAAATTAATACTAATTAAGCCCAATAATGCTTAAGTCATGCTATTTTAGTGAAGCACATAATTTTTAAATAATCTCCTCCAATGGCTTCTCTTGGGTTTCAATCTTTCCTAGTATAAAATCTCATACCATGCTCAGGAATTTGTCCAAGCCATCCCCTAATAATGCTCTAACAAGACATACAAGTTCTCATATCAAAATTCACACTTCGAATCTTACTGTTCATACCGTACGGATTCATTGTTCATAGGCACTGTTTCATACTGTTCCGTTTTTGCCGGTACTGTTTCATTTTCACTGTTCACCAAACACTGTTTCCCATCACTGTGCATCGTACTGTTCCGACCTGTTTTTCGTGATTACTGTTCCTGTCACTGTTCACCAAACTGTTTTTAGTACTGTTCACAGTTACTGTTTCTGGTTACTGTTCAAAAAAATCTGAAAAAAAAATAGATTGATTGCTGCACAAAAAAAATTGCAGAAAAAGAAATAAAAAAAATATTCTGAAAAAAAAAGTGAGATTTATTGCTGCAAATATATATATATATATATAGCAGCAACAAAAAAAAAGGTAGAAAAAAAATTATTTTATTGGATTTGATTTGAGGCTTGATTGACTTAATTTATCAATTTTGGTGGCAAGTCTCATTAAAATATCTATAATTTCTCTTTCCTTTAGATTTCTTTCCTTATCAGTTCCTACAAATTGTCATCCTTCTTTGTTCAATTTCCTTCATATTTCTCTTGTTGGAAATTTCAGTTCCTTTGTGTTCATTTTATGTTGGTTATTGTTTAATTAAATTAGGATCTTTGAGAACTTCAATTTTGAACTTTTGTTTTCTGTGATTGCTACTTCTTTAAAACTGATTTCCTTTTGATTGAAGTTGTGGTTTTAATTTAGCACTCTCATAAGAAAGCAAGCTTTGAGTGGAAAAAGGCAAGAGAGAAACTGCATCATATTTGAAAAAGCCTTGATTTAGTGTGAAACACGAGTGCATTTATATTATTTGAGTGAAACACGTGAGAGAGTGTGTGAGGTCCCTATTTCTTTCTCTTTATTTTACACTAACATTTCAGATTGTAAACATGGCTGTTGGAGAAGTTGATCTTAAGGCCTTATTAAAGACTTTCAATGATCAAATTGAGGAAGTAAATGCAAAATTGGATCGCTTGGAGTTTCCTTCTAAAACCAAAGCAAGGCGTAATCCAAAGGTTCTTGCTCACACGGATGTTCTTAGCAAAATCAAACTGAAGATCCCACTATTTCATGATGAGAAAAATCCTGATGGTTACTTGGATTGGGAAAGAAAAGTTGAACAAGTCTTCGCATGTTGCAACTACTCCGAAATAGAGAAGGCACAATGTGCTTACCTTCGATTGGGTAAAAAGGTTGCTACTTGGTGGAAACAGATGGAAACTAGACGAGCTACAAATGGAGAACCTTCCATTATAACATGGAATGAAATGAGAGCAGTCTTAAGAAAAAAAATACATGCCATGGAGAAAGATGCAAATGCTTGTGGTCCAAGATTCATGTGATTCCCACATGGAGAAAGATGATCAAGTGGATGATAACATTGCTACCACTTCAACAACTGATGATGTAACGAGAGAGTCCACTACAGGTATGCCTAATCCTCAGAACTCTGATATTAATGTCTCTTGTGATTTAAGATGTGATAATTCTAGTAAGATAAATGATGTTACTTGCATTGATGATATCCCTTGTGATGGAACTATTGAATTGGAATTTGAATTGGGATGTGCTAAACTTAAGAATCTTGATGAGCTTAATGTTATTAATTGTAATAATGAGATTAAACATGATATCTTACTAAATCTTGAAGAGAGAATTGGTCTAGATATTGATAGTGTTGTGGTAGAAAGCTTAGTTGATTCTAGTGGTGTTTCTAATTTGCATCAATTGGAAAATGAATTTCATGACTGTGCTAATGAAATTAACCATGATTGCGTGCAACTTTTAGAAGAGAAACATGATTTATTTGTTGTTCATGATTTGAGGGAAAATTCTTTGGATAGTAGCATATTAGTTTCAAGTAGTGCTAATAGTGTGATTCCTTTGGAAATTAGATCTTATGATTACATTGATGTTGAGCGTATTGACATGGTAATTGGAAATTATGCTTTTGATTCTAACTTGAATGAGTATATTAGTCTCTGTTCTTTTGTAGTGGAAAAGGCCCATGAATCATTGCCATGTAATTTAGGTGAAACTCATGAGAAAATAAAGAGTAAGTTTAAGTGGAAAAAACATGAGTGGGAAAACTAAGAGAGAAAGAGTCCACAAAAATGCAAAGAGTGCAAAAAGAATAAGTGAGAAAAAGATTGAGAGAAGAATGAAAAAGAGAGAAAAGAGAAAAGAAAAGGAGAGTTTGAGGAAGAATGAAAGTGAAAGTAAGCTTAAAGTAGTTTGTACAAAACTTCTTCCTTCTTTACCTCATCTTTCTTATGTGTCTTTGTTGTATTTTCTTTGTCCTTCTCATTATGTTTCTAATTTCTTTAAATTATGTCATCCATCATTGTTGCATGAGTCCGCAATTTCTTTTGAGTCCAAATTGCATGAATCAATAATGAGTTCATTAGTTACTTTAGTGTCTTCTTTCTCTAGTTTATCCTTCTATGTCATTCCATCTCATCATCATAGTGTTTTGTATTTCCTATGCATTTGTGAAGTAGTTCCTATACATTTTAAATTTTATGTTGCTTGTGTGTTTCATAAGTCATGTGCTTTCATGCTCCATTGTTGGCATTGTGTCCCATCTCATCCACATAAGTCTATTATGTTCCATTCTCTTTCTAGTTCATTCTCGTCTTTTGGTTTTATGTTAGTATGTACTTCTTTAGTCATTACTTCTTTATCTTTGTCTTACCATTGTGCATCATCATTTAATATTAAATCTGTCCAGATTTTGAGTTTTTTGCATTATAATCACATCTGCCCAGATTTCATCTCGTATGATCTTTCTCATGCATTAGTTTCAATTAAGTCCTTTTGTGTCAAGTTTTGTCCCCATATCATTTCCCATGAATCCGCTAACACCTTGGTTCCATTTAAGTTTTGTTGTTTCGAATTGGTGTTTAGCTATTTTGCTATAGGTTTTGAGTGAGGTTGATGAAAGCTCTTGTTTTCCAATCCATGAAAAGGAGTTGTATGTGATTCAAACAAATGGATTGCATAGTAAGGTTATTTATCCTGGAGATTGGTTGCAAAAGCTTAGAGAAACATTTAAAGCCAATTTGCAACTAAGGGAGAATATTGTCTTCCAAGTTAATGTGAAGCCACAAAGCAACAATTAAGTCTAAAAGGTAAGTATACTCCTTGTTATCTATTTGATGCTTTTAATCGTTCCCTTTCTTTCCACGTAGATTATGGAGATTCGAGGACGAATCCTTTTGAGGAGGGAGGGAATGATAGAATAAGGGATGGGCATGACTTGCAAGAGTTTGGAGTGGAGCATGGAGAGCTTGGAAGACTTGATCAAAGTGCTAAATATAAAGCCCAAGTTTAAGTGAGATCATCAACTTCAAAATATAAGTTTTAGATCCAAGCCCAAGATGAGCCCATTAGAGGATATTACATAAAAGATCATATGCTTCACTAAAAGAGCATGTGACCTACATTAGTGGGATAGATTTATTTCAATTTCATTTTTATTAATTATAGGCTGAACTATGTTGAGTAATAAAGCCCAATTGGTTAAATAATAGTCTTTTTGATAACCCACCTTGTAAATAAACATGTCATGTGCTAAACATGTGATTTCATTAATGTGTTGGCATGTTTATAAGGGCTTAGGTATTATTTTATTATTTTTTATGAATTTTCGTTATTTTATTTTAGGGCTTTATTTTATTGGTTTTCTAGGTCCAATAGGAGTATTATTTGAGCCCAAAGTCTCCTAATCCTATTAGGACCACTTGAGCCCAAATTAATTAGGGTTTCTAAGCTTATTAGGTTAGATTTTACCTTGCCTATTTAAGGCTAACTTTCATTTACGTTTGGAAGATTTGAATGATTAAAGTTTCAGACTTTTATGAGTTTCCTCTTGCGATTCTTTGAGTGCTAGAGAGAATACTATGACTTATCAAAGATTTGGTCTATCCTTGTGGCGTTACCGAAACTAGGGTTCAAGAGACCGGTTCTCTTGGGTTCTATTTATCAAGACCAACATCTATCTATTTTATTTCTTTATTTTTGGTTTTCTTTGCTTCTGTTATCATGCGTCTTTATTCTTTTCTTTGCTGTTTAGTCTTTGTATTCCTTATTTAGCAAAGATCCGGGTGTCATACACATAAAAGTGGGTTCTTTGGACGGGTTCCAAAAGGGTTCACTTATCAACCTAGAAAACTGATAAAATAAAATTCTAAAAATAAATGACAAAAATTCAAAGAAAATAATAAAAATAATGTTTAAGCCCTTATAAATATGTCAACACATTAATGAAATCACATGTTTGGCATATGGCATGTTTATTTACAAGTTGGGCTATCAAAAAGACTATTAGTTAACCAATTGGGCTTTATTAGTCACTTAAGTTTAGCCCATAATTAATAAAAATGAAATTAATACTAATTAAGCTCAATAATGCTTAAGTCACATGCTATTTTAGTGAAGCACATGATCTTTTAAGTAATACCTTCCAATATAAATTTGTCCAAGCTATCCTCTATCATATACCCTCGAGCCAAGCCAAACCAATTGGCATGTAAAGGCAATGATGGGAGACATGTTAGGAACCTGTCTTAAGAGCCTTCGTTGATATAAAGATCATGCAACGCAAGGAAAGATAATTGAATACAAGAACAATGAAGAACAGCAATGAATAAAAACGAAAAGTAGAGATGATGAAAATGAGAAAACTGAGACAAAATATTGGTCGAAGGAAATAGACTCCAAGAGAACCCGTCTCTTAAATCCTAACTTCCGGACGCCACAAGGATCACCAGTCCTTGATAAGTCCTCATTCTTTCGGGCACTTAAGAATAAGCAAGGAAGAACTCACTGAACAATAACAAAGTTGCTGAAAAGAAATTCATTCATTCATATTGTGTTTGCAAGCGTACAAGAGGTGCCTATTTATAGGCAAAGATTAACCCACAAATTAACTCTAGTTCATCCCACCAACCTGACCTTATTAATGCTCATTAATACAAAAAGGAAACCCTAAGCAAAAAGGAGCATTTAATTCTCATTTTGACTTTGAAAAGTTGGCTCCTCTTTAATGCAAAAAGGAAGAGAATATGCTGAAATCCTATTCCTAAATAAAAGGAGATCAAATCAGATCATTATATGCCTTTTATTCAAAAGGAGACAAATTGACTAAATAATCCTAAAAAAACTTATTTAAAACGTCACTTTTAGTGACCACATGAGAAGCACATGTATTTTAATTGAATTTTCTATGTTGGGCCTTCTCCAAGTTGGGCTTGTTGACTATAATCTGGCTCCACATTTTTAGCTTGCCTCTTTCTTTGTTTTGGGCCTCAAAATCATTCAAATACAATGGTTCCATGTTAATCATATTTTGGATCAACCCATTCATGGCTTGCTTCATGGCTTTAGTCCTAACTCTGGTCATTGGTCCTCCAATGCCTTGAAGTGGGTATTGAATTTGTCCATGGCCCATTGTTTCCTTTAACTTGCCTTCATCATTCCCTTCCTCCTAAAAAGGATTCATCCTCGAATCTGAAATGTCAAAAAGAGAGAGGACAACCACATTAAAGGTTGCACTAATATTTCTGTAAGTATGAGGCAAATCAATTTTATAAGCATTATCATTTATCCTTTCCAAAACTTGAAAAGGACTATCACCTCTTAGGTACCCTAGCTTTGGGACGCCACAAAGGGAAACCACTCCTTTGATAAGTCTAAGAATTCTCTCAAGAACACAAGGATACAAGAGAAAAACTCACAAGAAAGAACATAAGTTCTAAAAATTCATTCTCATTAATATGTCTTCTCCAAAAGTACATAGGTGGCTCCTTATATAATGGAATAAGGCAACCAAAACCCTAGGCTAAAATAGAAAACGAAAATTACAATGAAAATAGAGAAAATAATCAAATCTAATTAATCCTTAAGAAGATACCACAATCTAAATGAAAAAGGAAACAAAATATTCCTCAAATCAATCAAAAGTTGCCACCTTTCTTACTAAAGCTAATAGAAAATTCTAGAGCCTAAATTTTTAGAATAGGAAACAACCAAAACTTAATCTCCAAGATATAATCTTTGACCAAAAGCCCTTATTTCTGAAAAAAAAAAATAAACGAAAATTCTAAATAAATTAGCTTAAAGAAGATTCCTTTTTAATTGATCACATGAGTGGCACATGATCACTTAAGTAATCTTCTCTAGTTGGGCTTCTCTTGGGCTTGGATCTGAAACTTGTAATTTACAGTTGATGATCACACCTACAAGCTCCTTTTGGGCTACAACTTTAATCAAGTGATTGGGCTCTAATTCGTAGAGCTCTTGGATCACTTCAATGCTTTGATTCCTTGCTCTTAATTTTGAACTCTTGCAAGCAATTGGCCTATTATCTTGCATTAAGAAAGCTCCAATACCCAAGCCAGATGCATCACACTCAACCTCAAAAACTTTGCTAAAATCTGGTAAAACAAGTAGTGGTGCATTGGTGAGTTTTTCTTTTAAAGTGTTGAAAGCTTTCTCTTGTGCCTTACCCCATTTAAATGTGACATGCTTTTTAACTAACTCATTCAAAGGTGCTGCTATAGATGAAAAATCTTTAACAAACCTTAATGGGAGACATGTTGGGAACCTGTCCTAAGAGCCTTCTTTGATATAAGGATCATGCAACTCAAGGAAAGATAAATTGAACACAAGAACAATGAAGAACAACAATGAATAAAAACTAAAGAAAATAGACACGATGAAATAAGAAAACTGAGACAAAATGTTGGTAAAAGGAAATAGACTCCAAGAGAACCCGTCTCTTAAACTCTAACTCCTAGACGCCACAAGGATCACCACTCCTTGATAAGTGCTCATTCTTTCTGGCACTCAAGGATAAGCAAGAAAGAACTCACTCAACAACAACAAAGTTGCTGAAAAGAAATTCATTCATTCATGTTGCGGTTTGCAAGAGTACAAGAGGTGCCTATTTATAGGCAAGTATTAACCCACAAACTAACTCTAGTTCACCCCATAAACCTAATCTTATTAATGCTAATTAATACAAAAAGGAAATCCTAAGCAAAAAAGAGCATTTAATTCTAATTTTGAATTTGAAAAGTTGGCTCCTCTTTAATGCAAAAAGGAAGAGAATATGCTGAAATCCTATTTCTAAATAAAGGGAGATCAAATCAGATCATTATATGCCTTTTATTCAAAAGGAAACAAATTGACTAAATAATCCTAATAAAACTTATTAAAAACGTCACTTTTAGTGACCACATGAGAAGCACATGTATTTTAAGTGAATCCTCCATGTTGGGCCTTCTCCAAGTTGGGCTTGTTAACTATAATTTGGCTCCACATTTTCAACTTGCTCTTTCTTTGTTTTGGGCCTCAAAATCATTCAAATACAATGGTTTCATGTTAATCATATTTTGGATCAACCCATTCATTGCTTACTTCATGGCTTTGGTCCTAGCTCTGGTCATTGGTCCTCCAATGCCTTGAAGTGGGTCTTGAATTTGTCCATGACCCATTGTTTCCCTTAACTTGCCTTCATTAGGCAACCTGAAACCTGATTTGACCTAGTCAACTAGCCTTGCCCAATCATTGGGTTTCGGTCTCAGGTGTTTAGATTGAGTTCACACTAGGCTGCTTTTGTCGGGTTGGATCTGGTTTACCTGGATCGGGTTTTTTCCCGACCCCTAGCAATCACATTAGGAAAATGTGTAATAGTGGCATTAGTGTGTGAGGAAAGAAATAAAGAAATGAGAAAAGTAGTATTCATCAATTGTATTAAATACTAAATGATCGTAGCTAGATGGATTTTTAAATTTTGAAAAAAATTAAAAATAATTTGGAATAAGTTGTAGTTATTTAAATAATTAAAATCATTTTTGCCCAAAAAATTAATTTAGATTTAATATATAATTTTTATCTAAATATAAAAAAAATGAATGACTAGTGCACTTAGAATTTTACCTATTTTATTCTCCTTAATTTTGCACTTTCAACAATTGATTTTGGCTACTTTTGGGATTTTTAGATAATTTTCATGATTTTAGCCACATTACGGATGTGATAGATTTTGAAACTAATTCTTTGCAATTATGTTTATTTTATGTTTATTATGTGCTCCTAAAAATTTCAGTGCTTAATTTTTCTATTTTGTTTGATACATGTATTTTACTATGATTTTGTGCCTATTTGTGCTTTACTGAGTAAGTAATCAAGTGATTTCAGGGTTAATCCTAATAAATTCTTATAGGGAGTGTCCATTTTTTCATCAATCTAATATTTTTTAGCTTTTATTAAAATTTCATTTCATTTCTGGCCCTCAATCTACTAATTTTGGCCCTTGCTCATTTTTCCTTTCCCAAAATACCCCTACCTAGAAACCTACTTGCATTTTACCTTAATGATTTAGGACTAGATCACCTCATATGATTATTAGGGACTTAATCCTATATAATTAATGTTTTGAAGTTGGGTTAAATTGATTAAGGATGTAATTAAAATTAGAATTAAAGTTGATCCACATAGAGGCAAAATGGTCATTTCCTTAGAAAAATATTTTCTCAGGATTTTATTAGGGCTTTTAGTTCCTTTACTTTTCAAAAATTAAGTCTCATTTTTCTCTCCATTTGTGTTTAATTTTCATGCCTCTATTAGTCTTAATCAGAGCCTACTTTAATTAATTTATTCAATTAAGATTAATGTAGTCTAATTATATTATTAATTATTTTACACATAATCTATTTTTATTTCTCATTTTTGTAGGTTAGAAGACTTTTGGAGGGTACTCTAGTCAAATTAAAGCCAAGGGCAAAATTGTTCTTCCAAGTGGGCGATGACGTGGCATGATGATGTGGCAATTTTAATCCACATCATCATCTCTCTCTATCCTTATTGTAATATCCTAAATTCCATGGAGAATGCCACTATATATGCATAGAAATATAATGTGGTATGAGATGTATGAAAAAGATATAAGGTGGTAATTTTACCGGCTTGGTCTCTAATTAAAATTAAATTCCGATACAGTCTTTAGAAGAAATTATATCTAGGCCTTAATTAGGATTTAATATAAATAAGGTTCTTAGTATGAATTAATTCAGAAATTGAACTTGGAAATTACAAGAAAGTACTAAAAAAAATCCTTTTTCTTGATTTATCTCTTGATTGATCACATTATATACACATCTGATTTGGAAATATTTTTTTTCTAAGTTTTTAATTAGTGATTGCTTGCTCTTATTTTCTAAACTTTGTTTTGATTTGGTTGTTTGACTTTTATTGAGAATATTTGTAATTCAAAATTTGAGTGAAAAAAAAGGCAAGAGTGATTACATTTTTTATAAAAGCCAAATTGTGTTATACACGAGTAATTCTTAACATTGATTTAAGAGAAACATGTGAGGTGTGTGGTTTGTGAGGTTCTTTCTTGTTTCTACATTTCAGGATGTTTGGAGGTAGTAGAGGTAGAGATAGTGGTAGTGGTAGTAGAGAGGAGTTTCAGCCAGATCCCAACCTCAGGATGGATGCTATGGCATGACAAATAGACTTGATCTTTCAGAAATTGGAAGACATGGGTTCAGTTATGAAAGGAAAGAGAAGTCAACCGTGAATTATGGAGGTAGAAGATACAATTTATGATGCTGAAGATTCTAATGCCAGAACTAGACCAAATACAAAGAAAGATAATGACTGGGGGGTATTAAATTGAAAATCCCTTCTTTCCAACAAGCATGATCGGAATTCATACTTTGAATGGGAAAGAAAGGTAGAGCATGTATTTGCTTGTCATAACTACTCGGAGGAAAGAAAGTGAAGTTAGCCATTATGGAGTTTACCATTATGCAAACATATGGAGGGATGAACTTCAATCTTCCCGAAGGAGGTATGATGAACGACCAATAAGTACTTGGGCTGAGATGAAAAGTGTTATGTGAAGAAGGTATATCCCTAGTCACAATTATTGTGACTTGCACACTAAGTTGTAGCGATTGGATCAAGGAAACCGATGTGTAGATGAATACTTCAAAGATATGGAGATGACTTTGATTAAGGCCAATATTAAGGAAGACCCCGAACAGACCATGGCTAGATTTGCGAGTGGATTAAGGATTGAGATCAAAGGCAAGGTGGAGTTAGAGCATTACATTAGTGTGTGTCCATAAAGCTATCCAAGTGGAAACGCAACTAAATTCCAAGAAGTCCAGCTCATAATCCACGTGGAAGGATTCTAAAAAGTGGGGCAATTCAAGGCGTAAGGAATATTCAAAGTGATAGAAAACTGATAGAATATGATCGAGGCATGAAGCATTTGATGATGAGGGCAAGCTAAAAGAAGGAATGGACCATGGACAAATTCAAGGCCCATTTCAAGGCATTAAAGGACCAATAACTAGAGCTAGAACAAAAGCCATGAATGGGGTGATCCAAAACATGATTAACATGAAACCATTATATTTTAATGATTTTGAGGCCCAAAACAAAGAAAGAGGCAAGCTGCATATGTGGAGCCAAATTATAGTCAAAGAGCCCAACTTGGAGAAAGCCCAATAAGGAGGATTCACTTAAAATCCATGTGCTTCTCATGTGCTCACTAAAAGTGACGTTTTTAAAGATTATTTTAGTTAATTTGTTTCCTTTTTGAATAAAGAACATGCAATCATAAATCTGATTTGGTTTTCTTTATGCATTAAAGAGGAGCCAACATTTTCAAATTCAAAATTAGAATTAAATGCTGCTTTTTGCTTAGGGTTTCCTTTTTGTATTAATTAGCATTAATAAGCTTAGGTTTGTAGGCTGAATTAGAGTTAGTTTGTGGGTTAATACTTGCATATAAATAGGCGCCTCTTGTACTCTTGCAAACACAAGATGAATGAATGAATTTCTTTTCAGCAACTTTGTTGTTGTTCAGTGAGTTCTTTCTTGCTTATCCTTAAGTGCCAGAAAGAATGAGGACTTATCAAGGAGTGGTGATTCTTGTGGCGTCCCGGAGTTAGGATTCAAGAGACGGGTTCTCTTGGAGTCTACTTTCTTCGACCAACATTTTATTCAGTCTTCTTATTTCAGTGTGTCTATTTTCTTTAGTTTTTGTTTATTGTTGTTCTTCATTGTTCTTGTGCTCAATTCATGTTTTCCTTGAGTTGCATGATCCTAAACTCAAAGAAGGCTCTTAGGACGGGTTACTAACGTGTCTCCCATCAAAGTTTTAGTGAAAAATGCACTATTCATTCATCTCTCCTTTGCAAGTACAAATGTGACGTTTTTAAAGAAAAAGAAAGCAAAAACCTTAGGCTTAATTTGCTAAAAATACTTTAGATTTTAAATCTTTTAGAATGTCATCACCTTACACACTAGATATATGCTAATTAAGTGGTGCCCAAAATTAGGAAATAAAATCATATCTGAAAAGATCATCACAAATAAATTCTAAATAGGAAACTAAAAGTCAAAAGCCTTATTTCTGAATTAAATAATAAAAAATGAAAATTGATAATTTATTTAATAAAAGAACAGTACTTAAATGGTCACAAGCTTGGCACATGCTTCTTTAAGTGAGTTCTTCTATTTGGGCCTTGTTTGTTGGGCTTAGATAAGTTTCTAGCATACTAACCATGACGAACATGCCTTTTGAAGCCTTTTGGACTGAAAATTGAGCTAAGTAGATGAGCTCTTGTTCAATTACTTCTTGAATCAATCCATTGAAAGCTTGCTTCATTGCCTTAGTCCTTACTCTTATCATAGGCCCACCCATTCCTTGCAAAGGATCTTTCTTATTCCATACTTGGGTTCCTTGTTTAGTCACATGATTATGCCTTCCATGTCCACCAAGCTCTTGAAACTCCTCCCCTTTGACAAGCCTAGCTCGTGCTCTATCATTCCCTTCCTTCTCGAAAGGATTCATCCTCGAATCTGAAACATAAAAAAGAGAGAGGTCAGCTACATTAAAAGTGGCACTTACATTGTCATAAGAACTAGGCAAATCAATTCTATAAGCATTATCATTAATTCTTTCCAACACTTGGAATGGACCATCTTGATAGAGTTAAGGCTAAGCATGACTTGCAAATTTGGAAAGGAGCATAGAGAGCTTGGAAGACTTGATCAAGGTGCTGAACATAAAGGCCAAGCTTAAGTGAGATCATCAACTCCAAAATACAAGTTTCAAATCCAAGTCTAAGATGAGCTCATTAAAGGATATTACTTAAAGGATCATGTGCATCACTAAAAGAGCATGTGACTTAGGCATTAGTGGGCTTGATTTATTTTAATTTCTTTTTTATTAATTATGAGCTGAACTATGTTGAGTAATAAAGCTCAATTGGTCAAATAATAGTCTTTTTGATAACTCACCTTGTAAATAAATATGTCATATGCCAAACATGTAATTTCATTAATGTGTTGATATGTTTATAAGGGCTTAGCTATTATGTTAATATTTTTTATGAATTTTCATTATTTTTATTTTAGGGCTTTATTTTATTAGTTCTCTAGGTCCAATAGGAGTGTTATTTGAGCCCAAAGTCTCCTAATCCTATTAGGACTATTGAGCCCAAATTAATTAGGATTTATAGGCTTATTAGGTTAGATTTTACCTTGCCTATTTAAGGTTAACTTTTATGTGCGTCTTTGAGATTTGATGAATAGAATTTCAGACTTCGTTTCTCTTGTGTTCTTTGAGTGCTGGAGCAAACTACAACTCATCAAGGAATTGGTCCTTCCTTGTAGCGTCATCAGAACTATGGTTTAAGAGATCAGTTCTCTTGGGTTGTAATTCATCTAGACTAACATATCTTATGTGCTTTATTGTTTATTTCTTTGTGTGTTTTCTTGTTGCTGTTTTCAATTTTCCAATTTTCGTGTTTCTTGTTATTGCAATGATCTAAGTATTATTCGTTCAAGTGACTTTTTTGGATTGATTCTATAAGGGTTCGCTTATTATTTGATATCAGAGCTTAGGTTTGCAAATCAAGGTATGTTATCTATTTTGCTTATTTTCTTGTTTCATCCCATCTTCGTTGCTTCAGGAAAATTGTGTCATTGTTCATCATATTGTTCCAGTAACTGCTTGCATCACTGTTTTGTTGGTACTGTTTCACACTGTTCTGGTCACTGTTCACTAGTAGTGTTTATCATACTATTTGGTCACTATTTTCATTTTTGTTATTCATCCCAATAAAGAAAAAAAAACTTTGCTGAAAAAAAAATAGCAGCAGAAAAAAATATAAAAAAAAAATGAGATTGATTGTTGCAAAAAAGGAAAAAAAATATCTATATATAGCAAAAAAAATATTAAAAAAGTGGAAAAAAAAAGAAAAAGAGATTTGGTTGGGCAAAATTCAAAATTTTGTGATTTGATTGAGGATTATACTTAAGCTCAATCTTGTTAAAAAAAAATCATATATTTAATCATTTGAGATTGTCTTCTAATTTGATTAGCATAAATCTCTATAATTTGTCATTCCTTCATCTTTCTTTCCTTATCAATTTCCTACTAATTTTCATCCTTCTTTGTTCTATTTCGTTTAGATTTCTCTTGTTGGAAATTTCAGTTCTTTTGTACTCATTTTATTGCATTAAATTAGGATATTTGGGAACTTTAATTTTACACTTTTGTTTTCTGTGATTGCCACTTCTTTAAAAACTGATTTCTTTTTAATTGAAATTGTGGTTTTAATTTAGCACTCTCATAAGAAAATAAGTTATGAGTAGAAAAAAGTAAGCGAGAAATTGCATCATATTTGAAAAAGTCTTGACTTAATGTAAAATACGAGTGCATTTGCATGATTTAAGTGAAATACGTTGAGAGAGTGTGTGAGGCCCCTATTTCTTTCTCTTTCTTTTACACTAACATTTCAGATTATAAATATGGCTATTGGAGAAGTTGATTTTAAGGTTTTATTAAGGACTTTCAATGATCAAATTAAGGAAGTGAATGCAAAATTAGATTGCTTAGAGTTTCCTTCTAAAACTAAAGCAAAGCGTAATCCAAATGTTCCTACTTACATGGATGTTCTTAGCAAGATCAAACCGAAGATCCCACTATTTCATGATGAGAAAAATCCTGATGGTTACTTGAATTGGGAAAAAAAAGTTGAACAAGCCTTCACATGTTGCAACTACTCCGAAATAGAGAAGGCACAATGTGCAAAAGTTGTTGCTTGGTGGAAACAGATGAAAATTAGACAAACTATGAATGGAGAACCTTCTATTATAACATGGAATGACATGAGAGTAGTCTTGAGGCAAAAATATGTGTTATCCAAAGCTAAAAGTGTGATTGAACATTCCAAGGAGATGCAAATGCCCGTGGTCTAAGATTCATGTGATTCCCACATGGAGAAGGATGATCAAGTGGATGATGACATTACTACTACTTCAACAACTGATGA
This sequence comes from Adenanthera pavonina, assembly GCA_026686845.1. Lineage (NCBI taxonomy): Eukaryota > Viridiplantae > Streptophyta > Magnoliopsida > Fabales > Fabaceae > Adenanthera > Adenanthera pavonina. The sequence continues at coordinate 18,204,716 of JAIVEN010000005.1, read as the reverse complement.
TGTAATGAGAGAATCCACTATAGGTATGACTAATCCTCAAAACTTTGATATTATCTCTTGTGATTTAAGATGTGATAATTCTAGTAAGATGAATGATGTTGCTTACATTGATGATATCCTTTGTGTTGGAATAATTGAATTGAGATATGCTGAACTTGAGAATCCCCAATGAGTTTAATGTTATTAGTTGTGATAATGGGATTGAACATGATTTAAGTGAAATACGAGTGCATTTGCATGATTTAAGTGAAATACATTGAGAGAGTGTGTGAGGTCCATATTTCCTTCTTTGTCTTTTACACTATGATTTCAGATTATAAATATGGCTATTGGAGAAGTTGATTTTAAGGTTTTATTAAGGACTTTCAATGATCAAATTAAGTAAGTGAATGCAAAATTAGATTGCTTAGAGTTTCCTTCTAAAACTAGAGCAAGGCGTAATCCAAAGGTTCCTACTCACACGGATGTTCTTAGCAAGATCAAACCGAAGATCCCACTATTCATGATAAGAAAAATCTTGATGGTTACTTGGATTGGGAAAAAAAAGTTGAACAAGCCTTCGTATGTTGCAACTACTCCAAAATAGAGAAGGCACAATGTGCTTACCTTCGATTAGGTAAAAAAGTTGTTGCTTGGCGGAAATGGATGAAAATTAAACAAACTATGAATGAAGAACCTTCTATTGAGGCAAAAATATGTGTTATCCAAAGCTAAAAGTGTGGTTGAACATTCCAAGGAGATGCAGATGCCCGTGGTCTAAGATTCATGTGATTCCCACATGGAGAAAGATGATCAAGTGGATGATGACATTACTACCACTTCAACAACTGGTGATGTAATGAGAGAATCCACTATAGGTATGACTGATCCTCAAAACTTTGACATTATCTCTTGTGATTTAAGATGTGATAATTCTAGTAAGATGAATGATGTTGCTTACATTGATGATGTCTTTTGTGTTGGAACAATTGAATTGAGATGTGCTGAACTTGAGAATTCCAATGAGTTTAATGTTATTAGTTGTGATAATGGGATTGAACATGATGGGCCTGTTTGACAGTGATGGGAGACACGTTAGGAACCTGTCCTAAGAGCCTTCTTTGATATAAAGATCATGCAACTCAAGGAAAGATGAATTGAACTCAAGAACAACGAAGAACAACAATGAACAAAAACTAAAGAAAATAGACTCGATGAAATAAGAAAACTGAACAAAATGTTGGTCGAAGGAAGTAGACTCCAAGAGAACCCGTCTCTTGAATCCTAACTCCTAGACGCCACAAGGATCATCACTCCTTGATAAGTCTTCATTCTTTCTGGCACTCAAGGATAAGCAAGAAAGAACTCACTAAATAACAACAAAGTTGCTGAAAAGAAATTCATTTATTCATATTGTGGTTTGCAAGAGTACAAGAGGTGCCTATTTATAGGCAAATGTTAACCCACAAACTAACTCTAGTTCAGTACACAAACCTAACCTCACTAAAGCTCATTAATACAAAAAGGAAACCCTAAGTCAAAAGGAGCATTTAATTCTAATTTTGAATTTGAAAAGTGGCTCCTGTTTAATGCATAAAGGAAAACAAATTAGATTTATGATTGTATGTTCTTTATTCAAAAAGGAAACAAGTTAACTAAAATAATCATTCAAAACGTCACTTTTAGTGAGCACATGAGAAGCATATGGATTTTAAGTGAATCCTCCTTGTTGGGCTTTCTCCAAGTTGGGTTCTTTGACTATAATTTGGCTCCACATTTTTAGCTTGCCTCTTTCTTTGTTTTGGGCCTCAAAATCATTGAAATGCAATGGTTCCATGTTAATAATGTTTTGGATCAGCCCATTCATGGCTTTTGTTCTAGCTCTAGTCATTGGTCCTCCAATGCCTTGAAGTGGGCCTCGAATTTGTCCATGGTCCATTGTTGCTCTTAGCTTGCCCTCATCATCAAATGCTTCATGCCTCGATCGTACTCTATCAGACAGTGTTTCCTATTTTCTGTTCTAAAAAATAATTTTGTAAAACTGTTTTTAAGAATAAGTTTTGAAAATGAAAAAAATCTGTTTGAATAATTGTTCTTAAAATCATAACTAGTGAATGATAGATGAGTTATTCAAAATTTTTAATTTTACCATTAATGAGGTGGATGTTTCTCACCTTTCATTGTATTTTTCAGAATAAAAACTACAGAACATCTTGAACACCTAAAAGGTGTTTTGAGTTTTCTGTTCTTTTTTTTTTTCTGTTTTCCAGAACAGTTTATAAAAAATAGGTTTACCAAATAAGTTTTCTGAGTTTTCTGTTTTCAAAAACAGAAAAACTATTTTCAGAAACAGAATCAAACACCCTCGATATCTTGGTAAATCTTGAAGAGAGAATTAGTTTTGATGTTGATAGTGCTGTGTTAAAGGCTTAGAAGATTTTAGTTGTGCTTCTAGTGTGCAAATTGAAAATAATGTTGTAGCACAATTGATTAAAGACCCAAGCGGAACTCGTCTGATTGAACCTACAATGACTCGGAATGAACCACGGATCGTGCTAGCATTAAATAGGACACATTAAATAACAAGAAAATACAAGATAAATGAACACATTAAACTAGAAAAAATAGGATAATAATTATGAATGAAAATGACAAGAAAATAGGAAAGATATGTTGGTCAATGGGATAAAACCCTAAGAAAATGATGAAGGCAAGTTAAGGGAAACAATGGGCCATGGACAAATTCAAGACCCACTTCAAGGCATTGGAGGACCAATGACCAGAACTAGGACCAAAGCCATGAAGCAAGCCATGAATGGGTTGATCCAAAATATGATTAACATGGAACCATTGTGTAACACCTTACTTTGCAACCATTAAACATGCATGATTTCATGATTAAGGTTCAAAATAAAGTGATTTGAAAGCAAATGAGCCCTTAACTTTGCATAGACTAAGCTTAGGTTGTAAAATTTTGCTGAAATTTGAAAATTCATAACTAATTCTACAAAAATCGTATTGAGGTGATTCTAAGTTCTATGAAAAGCTCATGATGTCTATTTTAAAGTAAAAATGTTGATTCACACTTTTACTGCTACAGTAAATTTCGAATTCTATAGACTCTATCTTGTTAATAATGAAGCGTAAACAAAGAATAGGGAAAATCTCCATGCCAAAGCATAGGGACATAATATTTCATTATCAAAATGTTGTAATTTACATTATGTAATGTAATATATCATCTAATCCTATGTAATGTAATACAAAACATAATATGATTCTAAAATGACTTGGACAGCATCTCCTCATCAGTTTGTCATTTCATTTCCTTGGGTAGAACGGGGGCCTCAAAATGTTAGATATTGGGGTGAGATTCGGATAGAATCTCAATAATATGACTATTCATTTTTTCACACTTAATTTCAGTAGCATAACAGTACAACCATAATTACTGAGAATCAAACTTAAAATCATGTTCTATATGATCATGCATGTTCAAACAACCTTCATGACATTCAAAGCATTATTGAAGCAAAACCTCAACTTTGATCCAATATTTCAGCATGGTAACTCCCAAAACATGTTTCTACTAGCATAATAACTACTCTTGATAAGTAAAATAGCTGAACTAAATTATAAATGGAAGAAAAGGAAAAGCATATTACCTAGAAATATTCTTCAGAACTTTAGAACCTTAGATCATACCTTCTGTCCTAGAGCTTCTCTCTCTAACCTCTCTCTACCTTGAATGAAATTTGACGGCTAAATGGGAGAAGGAGGAGCATCTATTTATAGGTGAGTTGAAGACATAATGGCCCTTGGATTAGATCTTGATCCAATGGCTCTTAATTTTCCATATTAATTTATTTAATTCATCATGTGAGGAAATTTATGAGGCTGCCACCTTGCCCTTTTCTAGAAGTTCTTAGTTGTTACTGAGTCATATTCAATCTATGATGAATGCAGACTTGATATTAAGCTTTATACATTTTCTAATTTGCCAATTAATCCAATTATTCATAGACTGATTCTATGACTATTTAAACTTCATAGAAAAATCCAGTGTCTTATTCTGCATCATAATATATCTGGGTTTTCTAATACAGACTTATTTTCTATTTTTTTAGAAATTTCTAAATTATAGAACTTCGATCCTCTTTTCTTTCTAATATATGCATTTTCTGGTTCTGTTTATTAGATGATAATTTCTAGTGATTATTTTTCTAACTCTATTCCTACAACCAGTACTGTCAAATACTGAGCAGATGATTTGTTTGGCAAAATGACATCTATGTCCCATTATTTTGTCTTTTAGTGCCTACTTCATAAATTTTTACTTTGAGCCCATGATTTAACTCTCTTTACAATTTGGTCCCTAAGTACCACTATTACCATGTTTTCCAAGGCATAGAATCTCAACTTATAGCTTCACAGGATTTCTAATGTCATATAGTATATATTCACAGTTGACTATTAAGTCAAATTTCATCTAGATTTGTATATAACGACATATAAAATTTTAAATGGTCATAATTTCTAAATAGTATAACCAGCTTATTTAATTCTTGCTAAAGGTACTATCATATAATGCATGTTCACCATTCAATCAAAATCCTACCCAAAACATAGATACAAAGGACGTGAAGTTCAAGTTATGTTATGAGTTCTATAGTTAGTGAAAATCAGAATGCTACACATTGTATTTGAATGATTTTGAGGCCCAAAACAAAGAAAGAGGCAAGCTGAAAATGTGTAGCCAAATTATAGTCAACAAGCCCAACTTGGAGAAGGCTCAACATGGAGGATTCACTTAAAATACATGTGCTTCTCATGTGGTCACTAAAAGTGACGTTTTTAATAAGTTTTATTAGGATTATTTAGTCAATTTGTTTCCTTTTGAATAAAAGGCATATAATGATCTGATTTGATCTCCCTTTATTTAGGAATAGGATTTCAACATATTTTCTTCCTTTTTGCATTAAAGAGGAACCAACTTTTCAAAGTCAAAATTATAATTAAATACTCCTTTTTGCATAAATTAGCATTAATAAGGTTAGGTTTGTGGGGTGAACTAGAGTTAGTTTGTGGGTTAATACTTGTCTATAAATAGGCACCTCTTGTATTCTTGAAAACCACAACATGAATGAATGAATTTCTTTTCAGCAAAAAAAAAAAAAGCCTTTAATGATGGAGAACAAGTGAACTTTCAATCATGGAGATCCAATGTGCCCAAAGACCCTCTTCAAGTAGTAGGAGGCCCAATGACAAGAGGTAGGACAAAAGCCATGAAAGAGGCCTTGCAAGGATTGGTCCAAGAGCTTAAGGAGAAAGAGCCCATCTATTTGGAAGACTTAGAGCAAATGGAGCCACCTTCTAATCCAAAAAGAATGATTATTTATTTGGAGGCCCAATTTGAAGATCTTAAAGGCCCAACCCAAATCCAAATGGAAGAGCTTGATTAAAGAAGTCATGTGCTTCATTAATGAGTCATGTGACTTTAGGATTAGATTTATTCCTTTTTAATTTATTTTAAATTTTCGTTTTATTTTTGATTTGATTTTTTCCAGATTAGATGAGATCAGTTTTTGATTGGTTCTCACTTGTATTTATGAGGCCAACTTAAGATTTAATTCAAATTTGAATTTAAAAGTCAAAAACAAAAGGATAAGCCTTATCTATAAGGAATCACTTATTCTATTAGGACTAGGATTAGGATTTCTATTATTATTTATAGACCATATGGTGTCACATTGCAGATCAGATTTGAATAATATTTTGAGTGATTTCTCTCTTCAATTTCGTGTGAGATTGTTAGGGTTCTTCGTGTTCTTCCTAGAATACGGATTCAACTTATCAAGAGAATTGACCAACTCTTGTGGCATCTTATGTTTGGGGTTGCTAGAGTTCTCTCTAGAGGTTCCATTCGGTCTCTCAATTGCATTGGGTTGCCTCCGTTGTTTTTGGTTATTACTTTGGGTTCTTGAGTTTCCTAAGACTTGTTCTTGGGAGGTTCACCCAACTTCTATCAGATTGGTATCAGAGAAAAGGTTGAGTTCAGGCGTTCCATCCTCTTATTTGTCTACTGAACATCTAAAAGTTTGGACGCATCAAAACGTCCTATATCCTTTGAGTTTTCGAACAAATTTTATGTCTATCTTGAAGCTTAGAATCTGTACTTTCACCTCGTTTTAACGACGTCCCAATCCGAGATTCGTATGAAAAGTTATACTTGATCGGATCCAAGACGTCATCTCCCAGTCACCAACATCTGTTTCATTCTTCTCAAATCTCCAAATCTGTCCATAATTTGTTTCTTTGGTTCTTGATCATTAAAAAAAAGGCCTAGATAAAAAAAGAAAAGAAAAGAAAGGCCAACCAAAAAAAAAGAGAAAAGAAAGGCCAAAAAAAAAAAAAGAGAGAGAGATTTGATCTTGAGCAGCAAGAATCAGTCTTGAAATTTGGCTCACCCTTTACATTGATTTATCTTGTGTTTGGTGTGCTAATTCTCATATCTTAGTAAGAAAAGTTTTGATCCTGCACTATTATTTGTGTCTAGAGTTCTTGAGTCTTTCTCTCCTTTGAATTCTTAAAGGTCCCTTGCTATCTTGAACATTTGATTGCCACTCTCAAACTAACTTGATTCTCTTGACAAGTCATCTGATTCCATTAAGAGCACCATAAGCACCTTATAGGAGTGGTAAAAGGCAAGAGAGATTTGTGAGATCATTATTAGAAAAAGCCAATAACGAGTGCAAACACGAGTGAATTGTTATACAAGAATTGAGTGAAACACGTGAGAAGAGGGAGTGAGTTTCCTAACTTTCAATTTTTCTTTCTTTTAATTCGTTCTACAGGTTCTTGCAACAATGACAGGCAGTGAAAGTGACAGTGAAGTTGATATGAAATTCTTGATCAAAGCATTCCGTGATGAACTCAAAAACATCAGAAATGATATGGCTGACATGAAATCTGAGATGCGTTCGAAAAAGTCCAGAAGTAGAACCAACGATGAAGAAGAGCATGATTCTGAAACAGGTTCCAACTCAAAAAGCAAATCTTCCTCCAAGAAAGACAATGATTTAGGAGGCAGCAAGCTTAAAATTCCCTCATTCCAAGGTAAAATAGATCCTAACTTATACCTTGAATGGGAGAGGAAAGTAGAGCTCGTTTTTGAATGTCATAACTACTCAGAAGAAAAGAAAGTGAAACTTGCAGCTGTTGAGTTTACTAGCTATGCTAGTGTTTGGTGGGATAAATTACAGCTACTAGAAGAAGGAATGGTGAAGAACCCATTGATACATGGCGTGACATGAGAACCATCATGCGTAAGAGGTATATCCCTTCCTATTACCATCATGATTTGCATACAAGATTGCAAAAACTTGAACAGGGATCTATGAGTGTTGAAGAGTATCATAAAGAGATGGAGATGGCTATGATCCGAGCTGATGCTAATGAAGATGAAGAGCAGACAATGGCCCGCTTCATTGGTGGATTAAGAACTGAAATCCGCGAAAGAATTGAGCTAGAACATTACTTGGATATGGAAGACGTGAAGATGAAGGCTTCTGCATTTAAAGGTACTTTTGAATCAAAATCCTGTTCTAAATCTAGTACCTTGCGTTGCTTTAAATGTCAAGGCTTTGGACATATTTCTGCTCAATGTCCAAACAAAAGAAACATGGTTATCCTTGATAATGGGCGAGTTGAAAGTGAAGATTCTTGTGAATATTCTGATAATGACCCTCATGCTTTAGATGATATGCCTCCTTTAGAATCTTGTTCAGATAATGAATATACTGATCCTGTACATGGTAATGCACTTGTTACTCAAAGAATTCTCAATGCTCAACCAAAAGATGAGAAACATGATGATGAGCAAAGAGAAGAGATTTTCCATACTAGATGCTTCATTCAAGACAAGGTATGTAGCTTGGTTATTGATCGTGGTAGTTGCACCAATGTTGCTAGTACTTTACTTGTGGAGAAACTGAACTTGCCTACTCTAAAACATCCAAAGCCTTACAATTTGCAATGGCTAACTGATTGTGGTGAGATGAAAGTCACCAAGCAAGTTCAAGTATCATTTACTATTGGCAAATACCATGACAAGGTGTTATGCGATGTAGCACCTATGTATGCAGGACATCTACTTCTTGGTCGTCCATGGCAATTTGACAGACGTGTGACTCATGACGGCTATAGAAATTTCTACTCCTTTGTGTTTGAAGGGCGTAACATTGTGCTTAGGCCTCTTAGGCCAATGCAAGCATATGAAGATCAAAACAGAATTATAAGTGATTATAGAGAGAAAAGGGAAAAAGAGAGGCATGAAAAAGAGAAAGAAGAGAAAGAGAAAGGAAAAATACAGAAAAATGAAAAGAGTGGAAAGAATGTAAGAGAAAAGAAAAAGAGTGTAGAAAAAGAAAGAGAGAGTGAACAAAACAAAAGCTTGAGCTTATTCATAGAAAAAGGGGAGGTTAAGAGTGCACTAATGGCAAGACAAGAAGTCTTTCTGCTTCTGTACAAGGACACCTATTTTTCTACTAACAAGCTTGATACTTCTCTGCCTTCTAGTGTTATCTCTCTTTTGTAGGAATTTGATAATCTTTTTCCGGAAGAAATTCCAAATGGTTTGCCTCCTCTAAGAGGCATAGAACATAGAATTGATTTCATCCCTGGATCTGCCATTCCAAATAAACCAGCATATAGAGCCAATCCCGAAGAAACTAAGGAGATCCAAAGACAAGTAGAGGAGCTCATGAGAAAAGGCTTTGTGCATGAAAGTTTAAGCCCTTGTGCTGTACCGGTCATCCTAGTTCCTAAGAAAAATGGATCATGGCGAATGTGTGTGGATTGCCGAGCTATCAACAAAATAACGGTTAAGTATCGCTATCCTATCCCTAGGCTAGATGATATGCTTGATGAATTGCATGGTTCTGCATTGTTTTCTAAGATTGATCTTAGGAGTGGTTATCATCAAATTCGAATGAAAGAAGGAGATGAGTGGAAAACTGCATTTAAAACGAAATTTGGACTTTATGAATGGTTGGTAATGCCTTTTGGATTAACTAATGCTCCTAGTACATTCATGAGTCTTATGAATCATGTCTTCCGTTCATTCATAGGAAAGTTTATTGTGGTTTATTTTGATGACATTTTAGTATATAGCAAGAATTTAGAAGACCACATAGTGCATTTGTGTGAAGTCTTTAATACTCTTAGAGCAAATAAGCTTTATGCAAACATTCAAAAGTGTTCCTTTTGCATGGATTCTGTTGTGTTTCTTGGTTTTGTTGTGGGTGCTTAGGGGATCCAAGTAGATGAAGAAAAGGTTAAAGCAATTCAAGACTGGCCTACTCCAAAGAATGCTAATGAGGTGAGATCTTTCCATGGCTTAGCTAGCTTTTATAGGAGGTTTGTTAAAGATTTTTCATCTATAGCAGCACTTTTGAATGAGTTAGTTAAAAAGCATGTCACATTTAAATGGGGTTAGACACAAGAGAAAGCTTTCAACACTTTAAAAGAAAAACTCACCAATGCACCACTACTTGTTTTACCAGATTTTAGCAAAGTCTTTGAGGTTGAGTGTGATGCATCTGGTTTGGGTATTGGAGCTGTCTTAATGCAAGATAATAGGCCAATTGCTTACTTTAGTGAAAAGCTTAGTGGTCCCACTTTAAACTACTCCACTTATGATAAAGAACTTTATGCCTTAAAGAGAACTTTAGAGACTTGGCAACATTATCTTTGGCCTAAAGAATTTATCATACATTCTGACCATGAGAGCTTAAAGTACCTAAAGTCCAAAGGTAAGTTGAATGAAAGACATGCCCGATGGTTGGAATTTATTGAGACCTTTCCATATGTGATCAAGCACAAACAAGGTAAGGAGAATGTGGTAGCGGATGCTCTATCTCGCAGGTATACTCTTCTTACTTCTTTACAAACTCGATTGCTTGGTTTTGAGATGCTTAAGGGATTATATGAATCTGATTCTGATTTTGGGAAGATTAGGAATTTTTGTGAAAAACATGGTATTCAAGATTATTTCATATTTGAAGGCTTTCTTTTCAAAAGAGATAAATTTTGTATTCCTTCTTGTTCAATGCGTGAATTACTTTTGAAGGAAGCTCATGGTGGTGGTTTAATGGGCCATTTTGGCATTGATAAAACTTTAAGTGTGTTACATGAACATTTCTTTTGGCCTGCTATGAGGCGTGATGTTGTTGTTTTGTGTGATAAATGCATAACATGCAAACATGCTAAATCAAAGATTAAACCGCATGGATTGTATTCCCCACTCCCTGTTCCTAACCAACCTTGGACTGATATATCTATGGATTTTGTGTTAGGGCTCCCTAGGTCTCAAAATGGAAAAGATAGCATCTTTGTTGTTGTGGATAGATTTAGTAAAATGACACATTTTATTGCATGCTCTAAGACTAATGATGCTGTTCATATTGCTAATCTATTCTTTAAAGAGATTGTGCAATTGCATGGTTTACCAAGAACAATTGTGAGTGATAGGGATGTAAAGTTTCTTAGTCATTTTTGGAGAACTCTTTGGAATAAACTTGGAACTAAACTTTTGTTTTCTACAACTGCACATCCACAAACTGATGGACAAACAGAAGTAGTAAATAGGACACTCACTACTTTATTGCGTGCAATCATTCAAAAGAATTTGAAAAACTGGGAGAGTTGTTTGTCTCATATTGAATTTGCATATAATAGAGTTGTTCATTCCACTACATCTTATTCTCCCTTCGAGATTGTGTATGGATTTAATCCTTTAACTCCCTTAGATCTTTTACCTTTGCTTATGCATGAAAGAACTAACCTTGATGGCAAGGAAAAAGCTAAGTTTGTGTAGGAACTTCATGCTAAAGTTCGAGCCAATATAGAAAGGAGGAATGAACAATATGCTCAGCAAGCAAACAAAGGGCGAAGGCGAGTTGTATTCAACCCTGGAGATTGGGTTTGGGTACACTTGAGAAAGGAAAGGTTTCCAGCGCAAAGGATATCTAAGCTGCAACTGAGAGGAGATGGTCCTTTTCAAGTCCTGGAAAGGATTAATGACAATGCCTACAAGCTTGACTTGCCTAGTTCCTACAACAATGTTAGTGCTACTTTCAATGTTTCAGACTTGTCCTTGTTTGATACTACAGATTCGAGGACAAATCCTTTCGAGGAGGGAGGGAATGATGGAGAACAAGTGAACTTTCAATCATGGAGATCCAATGTGCCCAAAGACCCTCTTCAAGGAGTAGGAGGCCCAATGACAAGAGGTAGGACAAAAGCCATGAAAGAGGCCTTGCAAGGATTGGTCCAAGAGCTTAAGGAGAAAGAGCCCATCTATTTGGAAGACTTAGAGCAAATGGAGCCACCTTCTAATCCAAAAAGAATGATTAACATGGGACCATTGTATTTGAATATTTTGAGGCCCAAAACAAAGAAAGAGGCAAGCTGAAAATGTGGAGCCAAATTATAGTCAACAATCCCAACTTGGAGAAGGCCCAATATGAAGAATTCACTTAAAATACATGTGCTTCTCATGTGGTCACTAAAAGTGACGTTTTTAATAAGTTTTATTAGGATTATTTTAGTCAATTTGTTTCCTTTTCAATAAAAGGAAAATAATGATCTGATTTACTTTGCTTTATGCCTTTAAGAGGAGCCAACCTTTTCAAATTCAAAATTAGAATTAAATGCTCCTTTTGACTTAGGATTTCCTTTGTGTATTAATTAGCATTAATAAGGTTAGGTTTGTGGGGTGAACTAGAGTTAGTTTGTGGGTTAATGCTTGCCTATAAAAAGGCACCTCTTGTACTCTTGCAAACCACAATATGAATGAATGAATTTCTTTTCAGCAACTTTGTTGTTATTCAGTGAGTTCTTTCTTTCTTATCCTTGAGTGCCAAAAAGAATGGGGACTTATCAAGGAGTGGTGATCCTTGTGGCGTCCCAGAGTTAGGATTCAAGAGACGGGTTCTCTTGGAGTCTACTTCCTTCGACCAACATTTTGTTCAGTCTTCTTATTTCATCGTGTCTATTTTCTTTAATTTTTGTTCATTGTTGTTCTTCATTGTTCTTGTGTTCAATTTATCTTTCCTTGAGTTGCACAATCCTTATATCAAAGAAGGCTCTTAGGACAGGTTCCTAACGTGTCTCCCATCATTTGGTATCAGAGCTTCGGTTTGCAAATCAAGGTGTGTTCCTGTTGTTTCATTCCATTTTTCCAGAACCTAATAGAAAATTCTAGAACCTAATCTTTAAAAATTAGGAAACAATCAAAACTTAATAATATCCAAGACAATCTTTGACCATAGGCCTTATTTCTGAAAATTTAATAATAAAAAACGAAAATTGTAAATAAAATATACTAAAGAAGATTCCTTTTTAGTTGATCACATGAGTGGCACATGATCACCTAAGTAATCTTCTCTAAATGGGCTCTATTTGGGCTTGGATCTGTAACTTGCAAGGAAGAGAACATGATCAAGCTTTTTGGACTTCTTGGGCTGGATCATCTACTCCTTGCAATAGAACTTTAGCCTCCCAAGCTTGATTTCTAAGTGATGAAGCTTCCTTTTTATGCTTTATAATTTGTCCAAGGACCCTCAACGTTTCATGCCTCAAGCATACTCTATCAACAATTGAAAAATGAATTTCATAATTGTTAGATTAGCTAGCTTCCCAAGAGGGGGGTGAATTGGGAAGATTAAAAATTTTCTACAATATCAAGAAGGTAAAGAAAGCAATATATGATGGTAAAATAGAGTATAAACAGATAATTGTAAAAGTGGCAATAAAAAGAAGAAGATTCATAAATTTATCCTGGTTCGGTCTCTCCACTTGACTTTCGTCCAGTCTCCAAGTCACCACTTGAGATTTTCCACTATACTGCAAGAATTCCGTGGGTTTCTTGCAAATGCCTCAGTACAAAGATATTGCTCTGTTTCTAGAGCTTCACTCAATCACTCTATGAACTCTTACAAAGTGCTTCCCAATCCCTTGTGATATCCCCTCACAAGAAAATCTATCTTCCAGATGAAGGTAAGATTGATTACAAGAATTAAACTCTTAAATAGAATGAATATGAAAATTGAAATACAAAATATTGAAGTGAGAGAGTAAGAAACTTTGAGTAGATGATTTGGCAGAGTTTCAGTATATACAAAGTTAAAATCATTACCCACAACTTTAAATGATATTGTATTTATAGATTTAGGTCTCAACTATATGTTAGAGACAAAATCTATCCGTTGGAGAAGTTATCCAACAGTTACTCTGAAAAACTATCTGTTAACCAACCGCATTTAATACTTCTGACATACTGAAATTCGAATTTCGATTGGTCAACACACGAATTTCGCAGACACCGAAGGTTAACAGCTTCAACGTTGAAAGCCTGAAGTTTGTCTGTCATGAAGTGAAATTCAAATTTTAATACTTGGAAAATGTTTCTTCGTTGTAATATATGAATTTTCATGTTGAAAGTTTTTCTGTTAAGTGTGAACAGTATTTTCAATTTGCTACAGTGCCTTCAAAATTTAAATTTTGGAACCCCAAAATTTGTCTGTCCATAGCTGGTTCGTAAGTCACAGTAGCTCGTATAATTCAAAGTTTGAATTGTCAAATGTCAAAGTTCGTCTGTCAGAGAGACCTCTTTTCAGACTAACTTCAAAATTTGAATTTATAAATACTGTCATTCGTATGTCAACATATCATTGTAATAGACTCATAAGCTTAGTTTCTGAAATTTGAATTTTCATGTTCAAAGTTCATTTGTCAGTGAGCAATTTTGAAATCCAATCTAAACTTGGTTTCAGATGAACTTTGACACAATTTCAGACGAATTTCTTTAGTTTTTATAAGTTTCATTTTGTCTGAAATTCAAATTTTCAAAACCCAAAGTTCGTCTGTTGCTTAAAGCTTCTTTAAGACACTTGTCAAAATTCAAATTTTATCAAGTCAAAATTCATCTATCAGAGAGGTTTCTCTTTAGACTTGTTCAATTTCAATACGAAAGTCGAATTTTCAAAGCCAAAGTTCAAATTTTCAAGATGACAGATCAGTATTAACCTTTCAAACTTCATCTGCTGGTGGGTGTTTTTGAAATATTTCATGATTTAACATAGAATCAAGGTTTTTAAAACATCTTTCCACCGAATCAAAATTTTTTACTCAAATAAAAACATTTTTAAACATCCTTCATGAATCTTTGCACTGATTTCTTCACTTGAGCTTTTTGTGCACCTTTGATTTCTTTATTCCAAGCTCTTGAAGGTTGGTTTGGAATCATCAAAACACTTGATTCAACAATCTCTCCCTTTTTGATGATGACAAAATAACTTACAAACTGGATTAGTACCTGGGTTTGCTTTAACAAGCTCCCCCTCAACATATGCATTATATATCAAAAGATATCATATATAGTAAATCATGTAAAGAGATTCAAAGAACAAATCATTACAACCAAGAAATTCTTTCATTTAAATAAATGTTGCTTTACAAAAATCAATTTTTGCAAAGTACTTCGAAATACACAAATCAAATACAAAACACAAACAATCATAACAAACATTTGAGACAAAATGCAGCACTACAAGAGGACTCAAGCCTAAGTTATAATCACTTCTTCTTTGACTTGGTCTTCTTGCTGTAGGTCTTTCCAGATAGCTTAGCAGACTTGCCAGTTGCTTACTCCCCATTTTTGGCATCAGCAGGAAGGTGAACAAAATCAGCCGGAGGAGGGATCTGAGAAACTGGAATAGCTTGGAGGGGCACAGGAGCAAAAGGCAGATGAGGCTCAGAGGACTCAGGGCTTGGATCCTTATCATCAGAGACTTCAAGCAGGTCTTGCATCTCTTGTCTGGAAAGAGGCAATTGAGCTCTTTGTTCTTCTGAGAGACCATATGCAATGAGAGATGAAGAAGTAGGGTCATCAGAATGGAATATTTCTTCGAGCCTTCTTCTCTGAGCTTGCAAGAGAGCATTACGAGCAATATCTTCCAAATCAACAATAGGCACAATGCTTCTCTCTTCATTGCTGGCAACCTCCAACATTGATGAAGTGGAAATGGCTACCACTAGTCTTTCAACTTGCTCAAATTTTTGAGTGGAAAGAATTGAATCCTCAGCATCTTTTGGAATGGGCTCATGGGGGCCTATTTTCTGAGGTCCTTCTTCTTCCAAACCATAGTCCAAGGGTGGATCAGGACTTAGTGTCCTCATTGTATCAGTAGGCTCAGTACCATTTACATCATCCTCATGCTCAGAAGAAGCTGGCTCAAAGGGACTTGGAGGCTCAAGAGTTGGAGACTGAACAGGCACAGAGATCCCTGGCTGAGGTGGAACTGATGTGGTAGGAATTGCACTTCAAATTTCTTCATAGTCATCAGCAACCACTTTCATATTCTTGACCAACTGATGAATCTGATCTTGCAAATGAGCAAATTTGGCATTTTGCTCATCCCTGATGCTAAGTATGAGTGTAGTTGCAGATGAGCAAATTTGGCATTTTGCTCATCTCTAATGCTAAGTATGAGTGTAGACAGGCTGTCACACAACTCAATGATCTTGGTTGGCTTGGCACGAGAGGAGGGAGTAGATGGAATGTGAGTAGGCTTGGATGAAGATGGGATAGGCAGAGAAGGCTGAGGTGTAGGTCTAGCAGAGGCCTCAGAGATACCTTCTTGCAGTTGGGAGGCACCTTTAACAAAGAAGAGATCTTTAGATTTTCCTGCTCCCTTCCCAATCCATCTTCCTTCATTTCTTTCAATCCCCATTCTTTGAAGTTCATCCTCCTTGAAGATCTCAATGGGTTTCCCTTTCCCCTTCTCAAGATGTTGAATTCTAGCATATTGCAGAATTCTGGAAATGATTGCTGCATAGGGGAGTATGGAGTCTTTCCTTTGATCCCTTGCCTTAATCATGCGTTGGAGTATGATATGTCCCATGTTGATGAGCTTCCCACGCATTATTACTGTCATGACATGTGTCTTTGCCCTTGTTATCAGATTGAAGCTGCCTCCTTTGTTGAATATGATCCTAGACACTATGTAGTGTAGGATCCTTACTTGAGCACTGAGGTCTGTGGGCTTCAACAGGTTTATGGTTTGCCAGTTTTCCTTTCTTCTGAACAATGTGCTCAGAATTGTGCTCTCCTTGTAGTTCAGAAAGGGGCCACCTTTTTCATCAGCAGTCTTTGCCTCATCCATATATCCAGAGGTAATGATGTTAATCTTGAAGCCATCTTGCCCTGGGATTTCCAGCACTTCATTAAAAGTCTCATTTGTGAGCCAGATGGTCCTTGATCTCAGATTGACCTCCCACTTCTTCTTCTTGCTGTTGTACTTCAAGGAGGCATATGTCTTTACCACTTCATCATCATACCTCTCCAATATCTCCGACAGATTCTTATATCTCAACATCCATATTCCAGCATCAAAATTGTTTGAGACTAAGAAATCTTCCAAGTTCACACAATGAGGCTTGATTACCGTTTTATTGGCAAACTTGGTAGAGTATTCCTTTTGAATTTGTGGAGTGCTCCATAAAGGCATTGTTGATAGATTGACAAAATCAGCTCACTTTTTAGCAATGAAGTCTACTCTTACTCTAGACAAATTAGCACAACTTTATATAAAAGAAATTGTTAGACTTCATGGTGTACCCAATAGCATCATATCGGATAGAGATCCAGGGCTCACATCTAACTTTTGGATATCCTTACAAAAGGCTTTAGGTACCAAATTAAGGTTTAGTATAGCTTACTATCCTCAAACTGAAAGAACAATTCAAACCTTAGAGGATATGTTGAGGGCATGTGTTTTGGAAATGAAAGGAAACTGGGATACGTACTTACCTATAGCAGAATTTGCCTATAATAACAGTTACCATTCTAGTATTCAAATGGCTCCATATGAGGTATTGTATGGAAGGAAATGTAGATCCCCTCTGTGTTGGATCGAACTCGGGGAAAGAAAATTATTAGGCCCTGATTTAGTAGACGAAACTTCCAAACAGATAGAAATAATAAGGAGGAAATTACTAATGGCACAAAGTAGGCAGAAAAGTTATGCTGATAAAAGAAGAAAGCCGTTAGAATTTGAGGTTGGAGATCATGTTTTTTTAAAAGTATCTTCCATGACTGGAGTGGGCCGATCTATTAAAAGTAAAAAGCTTAGTCCAAAGTATATTGGTCTCTTTGAAATCCTAGCCAAAATTGGACCTGTTGCTTATAAAATTGCTTTACCCCCTCATTTAAGTCAACTCCATGATGTCTTCCATGTCTCACAACTGAAGAAATACCAACCAGACCCATCACATGTCATAGAATATGAACGAATTGATTTACAAGATAATCTTTCTTATGAAGTACAGCCAGAGAGAATCATCGACTTTCAAGTCAAACAATTAAGGAATAAGAACATTCCTCTGGTGAAGGTGGTCTGGAAAGGTTTCTCTTCAGAAGAAGCAACCTGGGAAATGGAAGATAGCATGAAGGAAAGATATCCTGAATTACTCTAAGGTACATTTTAAATTTCTAGGACGAAATTTATTTTTAGGGCGGAAGAATTGTAACATCCTAATTCTCACTAACTATAGAACTCATAACATAACTTGAATTTCACATGCTTTGTGTCTATGTTTCTAGTTGGATTTTTGGTTGAACTATGAACATGCATTATATGACATTAGAGACCGTATGAAACTTTTAGCAAGAACTAAATAAGTTGGATATGCTATTTAGAAACTACGAACATTTAAAATTTTATATGTCGTTATATACAAATTTAGATAAAATTTGACTGAGTAGTCAACTGTGAATATATACTGTATGACATCAGAAATCCTGTGAAGCTATAGGTTGAGATTCTATGCCTTGGGAAACATGGTAATAGTGGTACTTAGGGACCAAATTGCAAAGAAAGTTAAATCATAGGGTCAAAGTAAAAATTTATGAAGTAGCCACTAAAAGACAAAATAATGGGACATAGATGTCTTTTTTCCCAACAAATTATCTGCTCAGTATTTGACAGTACCGGTTGTAGGAATAGAGTCAAAAAAATAATCGCTAGAAATTATCCTCTAATAAGCAGAACCAGAAAATGCATATATTAGACAGAAAAGAGGACCGAAGTTCTATAATTTAGAAATTTCTAAAAAATAGAAAATAATTCTGTATTAGAAAACCCAGATATATTATGACGCAGAATAAGACACTGGATTTTTCTATGAAGTTTTTTAAATAGCCATATGATCAGTCTATGAATAATTGGATTAATCGGCAAATTAGAAAACGTATAAAGCTTAATGTCAAGTCTAGATTCATCAAGAGATTGAATGTGACTCAGTAACATGTCTAGATTCATTTTAGACAATCAGAATATTTTTAGTAATAATATAACTGATATGACTCTAGTTTCAACAATAATATACAAATAAACTTAGAAACTAACATTATGATCTAATTAACTCTGTATGAGGAAATTAGTCAGTAATCAGGATATATTGACATTCCAAAACAATGTTCTAAGTCCCAAAATATATAATTACATGGCTGAATTTATTTTAGATCCTAAAAACCAGAATAAGGAAGAATTGGACCCAAAATCGGTAAAAGGAGCCCAAAAACCCATATACCTTGAACTGAGGCACAGAATGAGATATGTAAAGCCCAAATTGCATAAAAGTATATTCCTTGAATTGATTAGACAAGAAGGTGACGAAAATTAAGAGAAAAAAGAAGCAAAAATCAATTTGAACTCTAACACACACATGGCACCATTTGAAGTAGACACATGTTAGAACCAAATAAAATATATTTTGGGTTGAAAATATCAACTAAGAACTTCTAGAAAAGGGCAAGGTGGCAGCCTCATAAATTGCTTCACATGATGAATTAGATAAATTAATATGGAATAATTAAGAGCCATTGGATCAAGATCTAATCCAAGGGCCATTATGTCTTCAACTCACCTATAAATAGATGCTCCTCCTTCTCCCATTTAGCCATCAAATTTCATTCAAGGTAGAGAGAGTTTAGAGTGAGAAGCTCTAGGAAAGAAGGTGTGATATGAGGTTCTAAGGTTCTGAGAAATATTTCTAGGTAATATGCTTTTCCTTTTCTTCCATTTATATTTTAGTTCAGCTATTTGATTTATTAAGAGTGGTCATTATGCTAGTAGAAACATGTTTTTAGGGGTTACCATGCTGAAATATTGGATCAAAGTTGAGGTTTTGCTACAATAATGCTCTGAATGTCATGAAGGTTGTTTGAACATGCAAGATCATATAGAACATGATTTTAAGTTTGATTCTTAGTAATTATGGTTGTACTGTTATGCTGCTGAAATTAAGTGTGGAAAAATGAATTGTCATATTACTGAGATTCTATCTGAATCTCACCCCAATATCTATCATTTTTAGGCCCCGGTTCTACCCAAGGAAATGAAATGACAAACTGATGAGGAGATGCTATCCAAGTCATTTTAGAATCATATTATGTTTTGTATTACATTACATAGGATTAGATGATATATTACATTACATTATGTAAATTACAACGTTTTGATAATGAAATATTATGTCCCTATGATTTGGCATGGAGATTTTCCCTATTCTTTGTTTACACTTCATTATTAACAGTATAGAGTCTATAGAATTCGAAATTTACTGTAGCATTAAAAGTGTGAATCAACATTTTTACTTTAAAATAGACATCATGAGCTTTTCATAGAAGTTGGAATCACCTCAATACGATTTTTGTAGAATTAGTTATGAATTTTCAAAGTTCGGTAAAATTCTACAACCTAAGCTTAGTCTATGCGAAATTAAGGGCTCATTTGCTTTCAAATTACTTTATTTTGGAACCTTAATCATGAAATCATGCATGTTTAACGGTTGCAAAGTAAGGTGTTACATACTCTAGTCTGATTTCTCCTTTAAAAACATAATCCCTTATGAAGTGGTGCCTAACTTCAATATTTTTTGTCCTTGAATGCATGACAAGATTCTTTATGATATTAATGACACTTTGATTGTCACACATGATTGGTATTTTCTTCATGTCAACCTCAAGATCTTCAAGCTACTGTTTCATCCATATGATTTGAGCGTAACAGCTTCCAGCTGCAACATACTCAGCTTCTGCTGTGGATAAGGCCACACTGTTTTGCTTCTTGCTAAACCATGAAACCAAGGATCCTCCAAGAAACTGACATGTTCCACTTGTGCTTTTTCTGTCAGTTTTGGATCCTGCAAAATCAGCATTAGTGTAACATTTGAGATATTCTCCATTGCCCTTTGGATACCAAAGACCCATCTGTGAAGTTCCAATGAGATATCTGAAGATACGCTTCACAGCAGTTGCATGGGTTTCCTTGGGACATGACTAGAATCTTGCACACATACAGACACTAAACATGATGTCAGGTCTGCTGGCAGTTAGGTACAGTAGGGATCCAATCATTCTTCTGTACTGAGTTATGTCAAATAATTTCCCTTCTTCATCCATATCCAACTTGGTTGTACTAGCCATAGGTGTCCCCATTGGCTTGGCATTTTCCATTCCAAACTTCTTTAACAGTTCTTTCAGATACTTGGATTGGTTGAGGAAAACACCATCATCACACTGCTTGATTTGCAATCCAAGGAAGAAGTTGAATTCACCCATCGTGGACATTTCAAATTCTCCCTGCATTAACTTAGAAATATTCTTGCAAAGAGATTCATTAGTAATACCAAATATAATGTCATCAACATAGATTTGAACAATAAGTAAATCTTTATTATCTTTCTTAGTGAATAAAGTTGCATCTACTTTTCCTCTATTGAATCCCTTTTCAGTTAGAAAATTACTCAATCTTTCATACCATGCTCTAGGAGCCTACATAAACTTCTTCCATGATATATCCATTTAGAAAAGCACTCTTCACATCCATTTTATACAACAAAATATTTTTCATGCATGCATATGCTAATAGAATTCTAATTGCTTCTAATCTAGCTACTGGAGCAAAGGTTTCCTCAAAATCAATGCCTTTTTCTTGATTATATCCTATAGCAACCAGTCTAGCTTTATTTCTGATTATTGATCCTGATTCATCAAGTTTATTTCTAAAAACCCATTTGGTACCAATGACAAGATAATTTTTGGGTCTAGGCACTAAATCCCAAACTTGATTTCTTTCAAACTGATTTAATTCATCTTGCATAGCCAAAATCCAGCATTCATCAGTTAAGGCTTCCTCAGTACATTTAGGTTCAATTTGTGAGATGAAAGCACAATTAATCATTTGATCCCTTAACTGTTTTCTGGTTCTAACTCTCTCTTGAACATTCCCTATCACTTGATCAATAAGATGATTCCTTTGATATCTCCAAGCTCTAGGGAGTTCTTGAGACATTTCTTCATTATTTTCTTCTTCATAATCTCTCTCCTGAATATCTTCCTCTATGTTAATAGATTCAGATATTTTTGGAGGTTCAATTTTACCTTCATCAGTGATATCTAACTTTTCAAAGTTTGAGACAAGATCATCCTCATCAGAAACATGTTTCGAAGCAGTTTCATTTTCAATAAATACTACATGTACAGATTCTTCTACCAATTTAGACTTTTTATTAAAAACTCTATATGACTTACTTCTACTAGAATAGCCCAAAAATATACCTTCATCAGATTTGACATCAAACTTATCCAGATTCTCCTTTTCATTGTTGTGGACTCCCACTTGCAGCCGAACACATGGAGATGTGAGAGATTTGGCTTTCTTCCTTTGTATATAGCTCATAAGGAGTCTTCCCAAGGATTGGTCTGATGTAGGCTCTATTTATGATGTAGCTTGCTATGTTTACTGCATCAGCCTAGAATACTTGAGAGAATTCCTTTTCATTTAGCATAGCTGATAGAATAAGGGCTAGGCATGACTTGCAAGAGTTTGGAGTGGAGCATGGAGAGCTTGATCAAAGTGCTGAATATAAAGCCCAAGTTTAAGTGAGATTATCAACTCCAAAATATAAGTTTCAGATCCAAGCCCAATAGGAGCCCATTGAAGGAGGTTAATTAAAATATCATGTGCTTCATTAAAAGAGCATGTGACTTAGACATTAATGGGCTTAATTAATGTTAATTTCGTTTTTATTAATTATGGGCTGAACTTTGTTAATTAATAAAGCCCAATTAGTTAATTAGTAGTTTTTTTGATAGCCCACCTTGTAAATAAACATGTTATGTGCCAAACATGTTATTTCATTAATGTGTTGGCATGTTTATAAGGGCTTAGGTATTATTTTATTATTTTTTTATGAATTTTCGTTATTTTATTTTAGGGCTTTATTTTATTAGTTTCCTAGGTCCAATAGGAGTGTTGTTTGGGCCTAAAGTCTCCTAATCCTTTTAGGATTACTCAAGCCCAAATTAATTAGGGTTTCTAAGCTTATTAGGTTAGATTTTACCTTGCCTATTTAAGGCTAACTATTATGTACGTTTTTTAAGATTTGAATGATTAAAGTTTTAGACTTTTGTGAGTTTCCTCTTGCGATTCTCTGAGTGCTAGAGAGAATACTATAACTTATCAAGGAATTGGTCAATCCTTGTGGCGTCACCGGAACTAGGGTTCAAGAGACCGGTTCTCTTGGGTTCTATTTCTCAAGACCAACATCTATCCATCTTATTTCTTTATTTTTGGTTTTCTTTGCTTCTGTTATCGTGCGTCTTTATTCTTTTCTTTACTATTTAGTCTTTGTATTCCTTGTTTAGTAAAGATCCGGGTGTCATACACATAAAAGTGGGTTCTTTGGACGGGTTCCAAAAAGGTTCACTTATCAATAGCTCTAGCCATCTCTCCAATTGTTCTGTTCTTCCTCTCTACTACTCCATTTTGTTGAGGAGTTCTTGGAGCTGAGAAGTTGTGATCAATTCCATGCTCATTGCAATACTCTAGGAAATATGAGTTTTCAAACTCTCCTTCATGGTCTGACATGATAGACACAATGGAAATACCTTTCTTATTTTGCACTTTCTTGGCTAAGGTTACAAATGCATCAAAGGTATCACTTTTAGAGGAAAGAAACAATGTCCATGAAAAACTAGAGTAATCATCCACAATTACAACTATATACAGATTTCCACCAAGACTTTTTACCCTAGGTGGACCAATTAAATCCATATACAGTACTAGTGGTCTAGTTGTGGTGACTACGTTTTTGGGTTTAAAAGAAGATTGAGTTTATTTTCCTCTTAGGCATGCATCACATTCTTTGTCCTTTTCAAAAGTGATTTTTGGTAGGCTAGTGACTAACTCATTTTTAACCATTTTCGAAAGCTGATTCATATTAACATGAGCTAATCTTCTATGCCACAGCCAACTATCATTATCCTGACTAATCAAGCAAACAGAATCTAATGGAGGAAGTTCATCAAGATCAATAGTATAGCAGTTACCATCCCTTTGAGCTTTGAGGATTACTTTGTGATCACTTTTTCTGATAACCAGGCAGAATTTTAAGTCAATCAGTACCCAGTTTCCTTTGTCACATGTTTGGCTCACACTTAGCAGATTGTGGTTGAGGCCAATTACAAACAGCATCTCTTCAATGGATGTTTCAGGATTCTTGCCCATAATGCTAATGCCAACTATTCTGCCATATTGATCACCTCCAAAGGTCACCTTTCCTCCTTTCTTATCTCTAAGGGTGATGAACTTCTCCTTATCACTAGTCATGTGACTTGAGCAGGCACTGTCCATATACCATTTATTGTTCTTTCTAGCTTTGAGATACACCTGCAAAACAAAGTTCATATTTTCCTTTTAGGTACCCAAATTTGCTTGGGTCCTTTTCATGTTAATGATGAAAGACCCAAGCGAAACTAGTCCAATTGAACCTTCAATGACTCGAATGAACCACGGACCGTGCTAGAATCAAATAAAGACACACGAACAGCAAAGAAACACGAGGAGATGAAATATGTGAATCTGAAAATTAAGAAGAAAATAATGCACAAAAATAACAAGAAAATAAGAAAGATACGTTGGTAAATGGGGTAGGACCCTAAGAGAACTCGTCTCTTAGAACCCTAGCCTTGGGACGCCACAAAGGAAAACCACTCCTTTGATAAGTCTAAGAATTCTCTCAAGAACACAAGAGATACAAGAGAAAAACTCACAAGAAAAGAACATAAGTTCTAAAAATTCATTCTCATTAATCTGTCTTTTTTCAAAGTACATTGGTGGCTCCTTATATAAATGAATAAGGCAACTAAAACCATAGGCTAAAATTAAAAACGAAAATTACAGTGAAAATAAATAAAATAATCAAATCTAATCAATCCTAAAGAGATACCACAATCTAAATGAAAAAGGAAATAAAATATTCCTCAAATCAATCAAAAGGTGGTACCTTTCTTACTTTAACTAATAGAAAATTCTAGAACCTAATCTTTAAAAATTAGGAAACAATCAAAACTTAATAATATCCAAGACAATCTTTGACCATAGGCCTTATTTCTGAAAATTTAATAATAAAAAACGAAAATTGTAAATAAAATATACTAAAGAAGATTCCTTTTTAGTTGATCACATGAGTGGCACATGATCACCTAAGTAATCTTCTCTAAATGGGCTCTCTTTGGGCTTGGATCTGTAACTTGCAAGGAAGAGAACATGATCAAGCTTTTTGGGCTTCTTGGGCTGCATCATCTATGCCTTGCAATAGAACTTTAGCCTCCCAATCTTGATTTCTAAGTGATGAAGCTTCCTTTTAATGCTTTACAATTTGTCCAAGGACCCTCAATGTTTCATGTCTCAAGCGTACTCTATCATTCCCTCCCTCCTCGAAAGGATTCGTCCTCGAATTTCCATAATCTACATGAAAAGGAAGGGAACGATTAAAAGCATCAAATAGATAATAATGAGTATAATTACCATTCAGGCTTAATTGATGCTTTGTGGCTTGATCTTCACATAAACTTGGAAGACAATATTCACCCTTGGTCGCAAATCTATTTTAAATGTTTCTCTAAGCTTTTGCAACCAATCTGCAGGATCATAAATCTTCCAACCATGATTTCGAACAAGGGACTTATTTTCAAGCATTGGTGCACAAAAGCTGGAATCTTTCTTTATATCAACCTCATCAATATCCTGCCACAAAGAACTAGACACAAACTCGGCACAACTAGACTCAAATGGAACCAAAGGGTTAGGGAAAATATGAAGGATGAAACAAGCACAAAACATGACAGAAAAAGACTCAAAAGTGACTGAGGTGGTACAATGATCATATGAGAAGAAATCTAGATAGATTTGGATATAATTCATTAAATTCAAAATCTGGACAGATTTAACAAATATAAATGATGCGTAATGATAGAATAAATATGGAGATATAATAACTAAAGGGACGTATACTTACATAAAATAAGAAGAAGAGAATGAAGTAGAAAGAGAATGGAACATAATAGACTTACATGGATAAGATGGGACGCCATGCCAACAATGGAGCTTAAAAACACATGACTTATGAAACACACAAGCAGCAAAGAAAGAAACACATATCTCATGAGACACTAAGCTATCAAATGAACGTGTTATCACATTGGACTCAAGAGAAGCTAAGGTTTCATAACACAAAGAGGGACGAAATAAACTACAAAACTCAGAAACTAAGTAAGAAGGACAAAGAAGATGAAGTGAAGGAACAAAAGAAGAGGGAAGAAGTTTAGTGAAACTAAGCTTCACCTCACTTTCTCTCAAACAACTCTTATCTTTTTGCTCTCTCTCATTTCTCTTTTCTCTCTTTTTCTTCCTCTTTTTCTTTCTTTTCTCACTTTTCTTATCACTCACTCTTTTTGCATTCTTTGCATTTTTCTGGACTTTTTTTCTCTTGCAGCTCCTATTTTTCTCACTCATGCTTTTCTCTCTTTTATTTGTCCTCTTAAGCTCACTCCTCATTCTCTCACAAATTTCATTCAAATGAATACATGACAATGGTTCAAGGGCTTTTTCCAAAACCAAAGAACAATTTCTAACATGTGTATTCAAATCAACACAATCAAAGTCTCCAATCACCATGTCAATAAACTCAATCTCATCAATACAATCATAAGAACCAATTTCAAAGGGAATCACATCATTAGTGCTACTGGAAGCTAGCATGCTATTATCCACATAATTATCCATCAAATCATTAACAACATATGAATCATGATTTTCAACTAAAGGATGCAAACAATGATAATTTTCCTCATAAGCATTAGCAACATCATGAAATTCATTTTGCAATTGTGCTACAACATTATTTTCAATTTGCACACTAGAAGCACAACTAGAATAATCAAAGTCATCCATCTCATTAATGCCTAACACAATTTTCTCCTCAAGATTTAGCAAAATATTATTATCAATCCCATTAACACAATCAATATCATGAAACATATTGGGATTCTCAATCTCAACACATCCTAAATCATCTACTTCAGCACAAGAGATATCATCACAAGAGATTTGAGAATAATACATACCTTCCACATGATCTTCTTTCCCCAAGAGGGAATCACATGAATCTTGAGCCAAAAGAACTTGAACCTCTTTGCTATGTTTATCAACAATCTTGGCTCCAGGAGGGTGCTCATGCAAATGAGACGATGCAAACTTTTTTCTCATGACCGTTTTCATCTCACTCCATGTTGAAATTGAAGGCTCTCCTTTAATAGTGGGTCAGCACTCCATTCGTTTCCACCAAGCAGCAACATTTTTACTAAATCTAAGGTATACACATTGCATCTTTTCCAACTCAGAGTAGTTACAACATTTAAATGCTTGATCAACTTTTCTTTCCCATTCCAAGTAAGCATCAACATCTTTCTCATCATGGAATAGTGGGATCTTTGATTTAATATCCTTGAAAAAAGAAACTTGCTTGCCTCTTTTAGGATAGACTTCTTTAGTAATTGTTGGATCATGCCTTCTCTGGGATTTGGAGCAAGACTCCAAGCTATCCAATTTAGCATTCAACTCAATCATTTGATCATTGAAGGCTTTCATTAAAACTTTAAAATCAATTGCACTTTCTTTTCCAGCCATACTTAGAATTTGAAATGTGAGTAAAAACAAAGAGGAAAGAAATATGGACCTCACAAATCACTCTCTCACGTGTTTCTACTCAAAAATTTTATAAACACTCGTGTTTCACACAAAAAAGATTAGCTTTTTCAATGATGTCAAACACTCTTGCTTTTTACCACTCAACTTGCTCCCTATAGTGTTCTTAATCAATTCCAACAAATCAAAAGAAGAAGTTTGTATGAAGTGGCAATCACAAAACTAAAGTTCCAAAATTCAAAGTCCTCAAAGAATCAGATTTTAGACCAACAATCAAGAAGGATAATGTGCACCAATTTTGATCACTAAGAGCATGTAATATGGTATTCAAGGAGGGAAAAACGTGCACAGATATTGACCAATAGAAAGTTTATATGTGCAGCATGTTTTTATGGAAAGAAAAGGAAGGAAAATGTTGGTGAGGAATTTAGGAAAGTGGCATGACAATTATGGAAGGAAAGGAAAGCACAAAATCTGGACAAAATCAAGAATAAAGCAAGATAGACACAAACAACAATTTAGGAAACTAAGAAAGGAAGAAAATAGGGAAATAGAATCAAAGAAGAAAATAGGAAACTAATGATTCAGCACAAAGAGAAAGTAGGAAAGAAAGGATATGACAAGATTAGGAAACTAGAATCTGAAAAGATTTGCAAAGTGGCAAAAAATCAGAATCTTACCATCAGAGTTTATGTAATTAGGAAGCTTTTTGTGACTTGGAGGCCAAGAACCTCAAAATAGGCAACTTTCTTCAACTTGCATTCCAATCATTCAAAATAGGAAACGAAATTGATTGAGAAAGAAATCAATACCCAAGAACAATTCTGACTTTTCTTTTCTTTTTTTTTTTCGGTTTTTTTTGGGCTGTCACTGTTGTTTTTTTTTCTTTTTGCAGCAGCAACTCAAGTTTTTTTTTGTTCACGAATTTTTCCTTCTTCTTTTTTTCAATTTTCTGGGTGACACTCACACACGTAGAACAGTAATAAAATAAATAAATAAATAAATTCGAATTTTTTTTTAGTTTTGAGAATTTTATCTGGACAATACAAACAAAAGTAGGAAACAAAGAAGAAAAGATGAACAAGTCACAAAAAGGAAGAAACAAGATGGTAGGTCAAGAAATTGATGGAAAAGCCACAAAGAAGAACAAGGGATAGATCTGAAACAAGAAAGGGATGGACGAAATAGAAAAGAAAGGACAAACCTTGAAGATAGCAAACCAAAGCTCTGATGCCAAATGATGAAAAACTCAAGCGGAACTCGTCCGATTGAACCTTCAATGACTCAGAATGAACCACGGACCGTGCTAGAATCAAATAAGGACACACGAACAGCAAAGAAACACGAGGAGATGAAATATGTGAATCTGAAAATTAAGAAGAAAATAATGCACGAAAATAACAAGAAAATAAGAAAGATAAGTTGGTCAATGGGGTAAGACCCTAAGAGAACTCGTCTCTTAGAACCCTAGCCTTGGGAAGCCACAAAGGAAAACCACTCCTTTGATAAGTCTAAGAATTCTCTCAAGAACACAAGAGATACAAGAGAAAAACTCACAAGAAAAGAACATAAGTTCTAAAAATTCATTCTCATTAATCTGTCTTCTTTCAAAGTACATAGGTGGCTCCTTATATAAATGAATAAGGCAACTAAAACCCTAGGCTAAAATTAAAAACGAAAATTACAATGAAAATAAATAAAATAATCAAATCTAATCAATCATAAAGAGATACCACAATCTAAATGAAAAAGGAAATAAAATATTCCTCAAATCAATCAAAAGATGGTACCTTTTTTACTTTAACTAATAGAAAATTCTAGAACCTAATCTTTAAAAATTAGGAAATAATCAAAACTTAATATCTAAGACAATATTTGACCATATGCCTTATTTCTGAAAATTTAATAATAAAAAACGAAAATTCTAAATAAAATAGAATAAAGAAGATTCCTTTTTAGTTGATCACATGAGTGGCACATGATCACTTAAGTAATCTCCTCTAAATGGGCTCTCTTTGGGCTTGGATCTGTAACTTGCAAAGAAGAGAACATAATCAAGCTTTTTGGACTTCTTGGGCTGGATCATCGATGCCTTGCAATGGAACTTTAGCCTCCCAAGCTTGATTTCTGAGTGATGAAGCTTCCTTTTTATGATGGAATACGAGCTAGGCTTAATCAAGAGGAGGAGTTGGACGAAATATTCAAGAGCTTGGAGAACTTGAAATTCATGAACAAGTGGCTGGACAAGGAACCCAAGTATGGAACAAGAAAGATACCTTGCAAGGAATGGGTGGGCCTATGACAAAAGCAAGGACTAAAGCAATGAAGCAAGCTCTCAGTGGATTGATCCAAGAAGTAATTGAACAAGAGCCCATCTACTTAGCTCAATTTTCAGCCCAAAAGGCTTCAAAAGGCGTGTTCTTCATGGCTAGTATGCTAGAAACTGATCCAAACCCAACAAACAAGGCCCAAATAGAAGAACTCACTTAAAGGAGCATGTGCCAAGCTTGTGACCATTTAAGTAGTGCTCTTTTATTCAATAAATTAGCAATTTTCGTTTTTTTATTACTTAATTCAGAAATAAGGATTTGACAATTAGTTTCCTATTTTGAATTTATTTGTGAGGATCTCTTCAGATTTGATTTTGTTTCCTATTTTTGGGCACCACTTATTCAGCATGTATCTAGCCTTATTTTTGTGTAAGGTGCTGCCATTCTAAAAGATTTAGGATCTAAACTATTTTTAGCAAATTAGGGCTAGGGTTTTTACTTTCTTTTCCTTTAAAAACGTCACTTTTGTACCTACAAAGGAGAGATGAATGAATACTGCGTTTTTGACAAAAACTTTGTGAGTTATCTTGTTCTCTTGGTGAGCTTGAGAGACTCTTTGGCATATCAAAGAGAGTGGTCTTCTCTTTGTGGTGTCTATAGCTAAGGTTTCAAGAAACAAGTTTTCTTGGGGTCTTGCTTCTTGACCAATATCTTCTATTCTTCCTATTCGTGCATTCTTCTGTTTATCTTTTCTATTTATTTAACGTGTTCTTGGTATTTTATTTGCTTCTCTTTAATCCTAGCACAATCCTTACATTTTCCCATTCGATTCAAAGTTCGTGAGACAAGTTCTACACGGGTTTTCTATCATTTTATGCTTTACAATTTGTCCAAGGACCCTCAACGTTTCATGCCTCAAGCGTACTCTATCAGTTAGTAGTCTTTTCCCTAGATATAGATATACCTCTGGGAATCCATTTAACCTTCCTATCAAGTTTATTTCTCTTTAGAGCACATGAGCTCGAAATATGCCCCTTTTTGTTACAGAAGTGACAGGTGGTAAAGGGACTGCTGGATTGAGAAGCAGGAACAAAACAATCCAGATAATATTTTTGTTTAGCATGCCTTGGTTGATTATATGATTCAATGTGATGTGACATGTGATCTTTCTCTCTATTTCCATCAGCATGCGCAAAATGTTTCATGTACACATTCTGATTTTTCTTCCTAATCTTTTCTTTTACAGCATAAGGATCATAGCCAAGTCCAGCTTTTCCTTGTGATATTCTTTGGCTTCCCATTAAAGCAAACAACATATCTTTACCTCTAGTAAGCCTAGACATGCTTTTCACTAGATATTCATTGATTTGCTTTAGTTTAATGCATGATTTACAGCAAACAGGTTCAGTAATAGGTTGAGAAGCAATTTCAAAAGTGTTGCATTGAGATTCTAGTTTGTTAATCTTTTTTTTTAACTTGCTTCAATTCTTTAGCAACCTTTACAAACTCATCATGCAGCTCATGAAATGCATCCAGTAATTTAGAATAGGAAGGTTCAGATCCATATACCTCATCTTTTTGGTCACTGCTACATGGGATTTCAGCTTCTTCAGAGGCAAGTGCCATGAGACAGATGTTGGCAATTTCATCTTCATTATCTTCTTCTTCTTTTTCCTTAGCAACTTTGAGAGCAAGGCCTTTCTCCTTTTTGTTTTGTCCAGCTTCCTTGAGAGCTTTCATTTTTCCTTCATACTCCTCGATGCTGCCAAAGAGAGCTGTGACAGAGGCCATTGCTTCTCCTCTAGCTTCCTATATTACTGTTACTTTGGGTTGTCATTCCAGAGGGAGAGGATCTTTCTAACTTTCTCTATTTGAGTGTACCCATTTCCCAGGCTTTTTAGTTGATTCACAATGAGGGTAAATATCTTCTATAGCTCTTTTACATTCTCTCCTTCAGCCATTCTGAAGCTTTCATATTCTCCTATGTATGTATGTATTTAGTTTATTTTCCCTGACTCCAATTGTTCCTTCATGAGCAATTTGCAAGATGTCCCACATTTCCTTGGCAGTAGAGCATTGGAAGACTCTGTAGAATTCGTCTTGATTCAAAGCACTAACCAAATAGTGTTTTGCCTTGAAATTCAGCAAGACTCTTCTTTTATCTTCCTCATTCCATTCTGCTTCTGGCTTCTCTCTGTATTTTACATCATCTTCCAAAGCCATTGGGATAAAATCTCCCTTCAGAATGACTGACCAGATGTCCAGATCAATTGACTGGAGATAAATTTGTATCCTCATTTTCTAGTTCCCATAGTGTTCTCCACTGAAGTCAGGTGGTCTATATGTGTTGTTGCCTTCTGGTAATATACTTTCTCAAAAGCCAGCTATTTTAATTCCCAGACTGTGAGATCCTTTGATTGGGAATCCGGGCCCTGATACCACTTTTTAGATTAGCTGGCTTCCCAAGAAGGGGGTGAATTGGGAAGATTAAATATTTTCTACAAAATATCAAGAAGGTAAAGAAAGCAATATATAATGGTAAAACAGAGTATAAACAAATAACTGTAAAGGTGGCAGTAAAGAGAAGAAGACTCAGAAATTTATCATGGTTCGGTCTTTCCACTTGACCAACGTCCAGTCCCCAAGTCAACACTTGAGATTTTCCACTATACTGCAAAAATTCCATGGGCTTCTTCCAAATGCCTCAATACAAAGATGTTGCTCTGTTTCTAGAGCTTCACTCTATGCACTCTTACAAAGTGCTCCCAATCCATTGTGATATTCCCTCACAAGAAAATCTATCTTTCAGATGAAGATAAGATTGATTACAAGAATTAAACTCTCTTAAATAGAGTGAATATGAAAGTTGAAGTACAAAATATTGAAGTGAGAGAGTAAGAAACTTTGAGTAGATGATTTGACAGAATTTCAGTATATACAAAGTTAAAATCATTACCCACAACTTCAAATGATGTTGTATTTATAGATTTAGGTCTCAACTATACGTTAGAGACAAAATCTATCCGTTGGAAAAGTTATCCAACTGTTACTTTGAAAAACTATCCGTTAACCAATCGCATTTAATGCTTATGACATACTGAAATTCGAATTTCGGTTGGTCAACAGACGAATTTCGCAGACACCGAAGGTTAACAGCTTTAACATTGAAAGCCCGAAGTTCATCTATCATGAAGTGAAATTCAAATTTTGATACTTGAAAAATGTTTCTTCGTTGTAACATATGAATTTTCATGTTGAAAGTTTTTCTGTTAAGTGTAAACAGTATTTTCAATTTGTTACAGTGCCTTTGAAATTTAAATTTTGGAACCCCAAAATTTGTCTGTCCATAGCTGGTTCGTAAGTCACAGTAGCTTGTATAATTCAAAGTTCGAATTTTCAAATGTCAAAGTTCGTCTGTCAAAGAGACCTCTTTTCAGAGTAACTTCAAAATTCGAATTTATACATACTGTCATTCATATGTCAACATATCATTGTAACAGACTCACAAGCTTCGTTTCTGAAATTTGAATTTTCATGTTCAAAGTTCGTCTGCCAGTGAGCAATTTTGAAATCCAATCTAAACTTAGTTTCAGATGAACTTTGACACATTTCAGATGAATTTCTTTATTTTTCATAAGTTTCATTTCGTCTGAAATTTGAATTTTGAAAACCTAAAGTTCGTATGTTGCTTAAAGCTTCTTTTAGACACTTAACAAAATTCGAATTTCATCAAGTCAAAATTCGTCTGTCAAAGAGGCTTCTCTTCAGACTTGTTTAGTTTCAATACAAAATTCGAATTTCCAAAGTCAAAGTTCGAATTTCCAAGATGACATATCAGTATTAACCTTTCAAGCTACATCTATTGGTGGGTGTTTTTCAAATATTCCATGATTTAATATAGAATCAAGGTTTTTAAAACATCTTTCCACCAAATCAAAATCTTTCACTCAAATAAAAACATTTTTAAACATCCTACATGAATCTTTGCACTAATTTCTCCAAGATTTTTTCACTTGAACTTTTTGTGCACCTTTAATATCTTTATTCCAAGCTCTTGAATGTTAGTTTGGAATCATCAAAACACTTGATTCAACAGTAATGTTTGATAGAAAACAAGTAAACTCTCAATCATGGAGATTCAATGTGCCCAAAGACCCTCTTCAAGGAGTAGGAGGCCCAATGACGAGGTAAGACAAAGCCATGAAAGAGGCCTTGCAAGGATTGGTCCGAGAGCTTAAGGAGAAAGAGACCATCTATTTGGAAGACTTAGAGCAAATGGCACCACCTTCTAATCCAAAAAGAATGATTATTTATTTAGAGGCCCAATTTGAAGATCTGATGGAATACGAGCTAGGCTTAATCAAGAGGAGGAGTTTGGATGAAATATTCAAGAGCTTGGAGGACATGAAATTCATGAACAAGTGACTGGACAACGAACCCAAGTATGGAACAAGAAAAATACCTTGCAAGGAATGGGTGGGCCTATGACAAGAGCAAGGAATGGATTGATTCAAGAAGTAATTGAACAAGAGCCCATCTACTTAGCTCAATTTTCAGCCCAAAAGGCTTCAAGAAGCATGTTCTTCATGGATTGTATGCTAGAAACTGATCCAAGCCCAACAAACAAGGCCCAAATAGAAGAACTCACTTAAAGGAGCATGTGCCAAGCTTGTGACCTTTTTAAGTAGTGTTCTTTAATTAAATAAATTGGCAATTTTCGTTTTTTTTATTACTTAATTCAGAAATAAGGTTTTGACAATTAGTTTCCTATTTTGAATTTATTTGTGAGAGAGTGGTGAGGTCCATTGCTCTTTGAATTTGCACTAACATTTCAGGTTCTTGGAAACATGTCTGGTGGTAGTGAAACTCAAATGCCAGATTTGAAGCTCTTTATGGACTCCATAAACGATCAGCTCAAGAAATTGAGTATGAGATTAGATGTGATGGAAGCTTCCCCTTCTCATTCTAAAACAAGTCGAGGAAAGCACCATATGATCTATTTGATGATGAGGGCAAGCTAAGAGCAACAATGGATCATGGGTAAATTCAAAGCCCACTTCAAGGTATTGGAGGACCAATGACTAGAGCTAGAACAAAAGCCATGAATGGGGTGATCCAAAACAGTATTAACATGGAACCATTGCATTTCAATGATTTTGAGGCCCAAAACAAAAGAAAGGGGCAAGCTGAAAATGTGGAGCCGAATTATAGTCAAAGAACCCAACTTGGAGAAAGCCCAATAAGGAGGATTCACTTAAAATCCATGTGCTTCTCATGTGCTCACTAAAAGTGACGTTTTAAATGATTATTTTAGTTAATTTGTTTCCTTTTTGAATAAAGAATATGCAATCATAAATCTAATTTGTTTTCCTTTATGCATTAAAGAGGAGCCAACTTTTTTTCAATTTCAAAATTAGAATTAAATGCTCCTTTTGATTTAGGGTTTCCTTTTTGTATTAATGAGCTTTTTAACAAGGTTAGGTTTGTGGGCTGAACTAGAGTTAGTTTGTGGGTTAATATTTGCCTATAAATAGGCGCCTCTTGTACTCTTGCAAACACAAGATGAATGAATGAATTTCTTTTCAGCAACTTTATTGTTGTTCTGTGAGTTCTTTCCTGCTTATCCTTGAGTGCCAGAAAGAATGAGGACTTATCAAGGAGTGGTGATCATTGTGGCGTCCCGGAGTTAGGATTCAAGAGACGGGTTCTCTTGGAGTCTACTTCCTTCGACCAACATTTTGTTCAGTCTTTTTATTTCTTCGTGTCTATTTTCTTCAGTTTTTGTTCATTGTTGTTCTTCATTGTTCTTGTGTTCAATTCATCTTTCCTTGAGTTGCACGATCTTTATATCAAAGAAGGCTCTTAGGACAGGTTCCTAACGTGTCTTCCAGCATTTGGTATCAGAGCTTTAGCTTGCAAATCAAGGTGTGTTTCTGTTGTTTCATTCCATTTTTCCCTTGCTTTCCAGAAAATGATAGCACTGTTCATCCGTACTGTTTGCCTTTGTTCATGCTTGCTGTCCAGATTTTTTTTTCTTTTGTGTTCTTCTCTTTTCTAGTCAGATCTGAGTTATTCATTGCTTCTAATATTGTGGCTTGATTATCATCTCAATCTCCCATTTGTTTCATCCCTCCATTTTGTGTTTCTTACTATCCTTCTTGATCTTCTTTCTTTCTCTTGGTGGCTTACTCAGTTATCTTTCTCCATTTTTGTTTTGTTGTCCAGAATTTGTAATTTCCATATTTGAGTCTTTCACCAAAAAAAAATTCAAAAAAAAGGAGAAATTGTGAGTGATGCAAAAAAAAAAAAAAGAGAAAACAATAGTAAAAAAAAAATTCGTGCAAAAAAAAAGAGAAAATTTGATGGCTGAAAAAAAAAATTCCAGAGTTGAGCTCCTTTGAAGTTTGAATTTACCAATTGAATTTCATTTGGATTGATTTGCATTAATTGCTGGAATTGCATCCCTTTGATTTGTGGGTTGCTTGTTCTGAATTACCAAGTTTGAAATTTTTTTATTCCCAAGTCACAAAAGGAGTCTATGTTCATTTCACTTGGGTGGTAAGTTGCTTTCATATTCCTTTTTAGAATTTTACTCTTCTAGTAAATTCTATCCAAATCCATTCCTATCTTATTTTTCCTAATTTGTTCTCCTTTTGATCTGTTCAAATCTCTAATGTCAATTCCTTCCTTTTGGTGTGCTTCATTATCTTAATTTCCAGCATTTTCTTTTCTTTTCTTGGCCAGAAAATTCGATTTCTTTTGCTAAAACAGGAAATCCATCTTTGTTTGTTGGTCACCATCATTTTCAACTCTTTTGAGAATTTGAATTTTGGATCTTTGACTTTGAGATTGCCACTTAAAACACTGCTTCTTGATTTTGATTTCAAATTCAATTTTGCACTCTCATAGGAAGCAAGAGTGAGTGGTAAAAGGCAAGAGTGTAATTATATTATTTCTGGCAAAAAGCCTTTAAAGTGTGCTAAACATGAGTGAATTTGCATCATTGTTGAGTGAAGCACGTGAGATGGTGTGTAAGGTCCTTTCTTTGTCTCTTATTCACTAACATATTAGGTTTTAATCATGGCTGGTGATGAACTTGATCTTAAAGTTTTAATGAGAGCTTTTAATGATCAAATCCAGAAGTTGAATGTGAAATTGGATAGCATGCAAGTTTCTTCATGCAAAAAGGATGTTAAATTGAACATCCCAAAATTTTGTGGAGAGAATGGTCCTGGTATGTACTTGGAGTGGGAAGGAAGAATTGAACAATGGTTTGAAGACTACCAGTACTCCGAGTCTGAGAAAGTGAAATTAGCTACTCTTCACTTGGAAGGAAAGCCAAAATCTGGTGGGAACAATTTGAAAGAAAGCACCTTCGTGAAGAGAAACAGTGTGATACTTGGAATAGCATGAAGCTCATTTTGAAGCAAAAGTATGCACCATACCACTACTTCTATGAGTATCTTTCAACTTGTAGAAAAGAGCAAACTTTTAAGGTACAAATTTCAGTTCCAAGTTCTAGTGACTCTCATTTGGAGCAAAAAGATCAAATGGAGGAGATATCTTCCTCAGCATCAACTACTCTCGAAGGTATTAATTCTCAAAATCCTTGTGTTGGTGATGTTTCTAATGAATTAGAGTATGATATTCTTGAGAATCCCAAGGAGGAAATTGTTAATGATATTGTTGATGGCATTGGTCATGATCATTTACCACCGTTAGTGGAGACACCTGCTCTAGATGTTACTAGTAAGGTGATAGAGAACTTTGTTGATAGTGGTGTGCTTGTTTCTAGTGATACTAACATTGTTATGCCATTAGAAACTAGTTCACATGGGTGTGATGAAGTTGAACATGTTGATATGGTGTTTGGGCATCCATGGTTATTTGATGATAGTTATTCTTTTGAAGTAAAGAAAGCCCATGAAACATGTTGTATTCAATTCTATGAAAATCACAAGAAAATCAAAAGTGAGCTTGAAAGGAAAAATAAAAGTGAGAAGAATATGAGTGGTAAAAACAAGAGTGAAAAACAAGTGAGAAAAGGAAGAGTGCAGAAAAACAAAAAAAGATGAAAACAAATGAGTAAAAAGAAACTTGAGAGAAGAATGAAAAAGAGAAAGAAAAAGAGAGAAAAGAGAAAAAAAGAAAAAGAGAGTTTGAGAAAAAGTGAGAATAATGAGGCAAAATCAATTGTGAGTTGTTTGAGTAAAGGAGAGTTTCTTTTCAACTCCATCCTTCATATCTTCCATATGTTCCTTCTTTTCATCTTCTCCATCCTTCTTACTTTGTCTCTGATTTTTATAATTTGTTTATTCCATCCTTGTGTTATGAGTCATCAATTCCTCTTGAGTCAAACGTGAAAAAGAGTCAACTTGATCATTTACTGTTTTCTTTCTCTAATTTATTCATCTATGTCACTTCATTTCATTGTCATCAAAGTGTTCTACATTGTCAATCCATTTCTGAAGTAGTCTTTACTCATTTCATGTTTTATGTCTCTTGTGTGTCTCATAAGTTATGTGTCTTTTTGATTCTTTATTTGTCTCTTCCATCTCATTTTCATGAATCTTGTGTGTTCCATTTTCTATCCAGTAACCCATTCTCTTCTTATTCCATCCAACTTTGTGATACTATGTTTTCATCCATATGTATTCCTCTTGTGAGCTATGCTCCATCCATGTCTTGTTAATATGCATCATCCATAGGTGTCAAATCTTTCCAAATTTTGAACCTAGCAAATAATGGGAAAATCTGCCCGGCTTTCATCCCATATGTTTACTCTACAATCTCAATTTTCCTTGAGTCTTGTTGTGTCAAATTTGCCTCTAGTTCTTTGTTGTAGGTTATTAGTGTGGATGTTATGAAAGGAAAATCAAGTTCTTATGCACTAATGCATGACCACAAATCCTATGCAATTCAAACTAATGGTCATTACAAGATTTTTTATCCTGGAGATTTGTTTGGAATGCAAGAATGTAAAGATGAAACTTTAAAAGGGATGAATTTGCAACCAAGAGTCATTATTACACCACAAGTTCAAGCAAGGGTTGAAAAGAAGATGCATCAATCAGGCTTGAAAAGTAAGTATACTCCTTATTTTTTATTTGATGTTTTTAATCGTTCCCTTTCTTTCCATATTAATTATGGAGATTCGAGGATGAATCTTTTCAAAGAGGGAGGGAATGATAGAGTACGATCGAGGCATGAAGCATTTGATGATGAGGGCAAGCTAAGAGCAACAATGGATCATGGGCAAATTCAAGGCCCACTTCAAGGTATTGGAGGACCAATGACTAAAGCTAGAATAAAAGCCATGAATGGGGTGATCCAAAACAGTATTAACATGGAATCATTGCATTTCAATGATTTTCAGGCCCAAAACAAAAGAAAGGGGCAAGCTGAAAATGTGGAGCCAAATTATAGTCAAAGAACCCAACTTGGAGAAAGCCCAATAAGGAGGATTCACTTAAAATCCATGTGCTTCTCATGTGCTCACTAAAAGTGACGTTTTTAATGATTATTTTAATTAATTTGTTTCCTTTTTGAATAAAGAATATGCAATCATAAATCTGATTTGTTTTCCTTTATGCATTAAAGAGGAGCCAACTTTTTTTCAAATTCAAAATTAGAATTAAATGCTCCTTTTGATTTAGGGTTTCCTTTTTGTATTAATGAGCTTTTTAACAAGGTTAGGTTTGTGGGCTAAACTAGAGTTAGTTTGTGGGTTAATATTTGTCTATAAATAGGCACCTCTTGTACTCTTGCAAAACACAACATGAATGAATGAATTTCTTTTCAGCAATTTTATTGTTGTTCTGTGAGTTCTTTCTTGCTTATCCTTGAGTGCCAGAAAGAATGAGGACTTATCAAGGAGTGGTGATCATTGTGGCGTCCCGGAGTTAGGATTCAAGAGACGGGTTCTCTTGGAGTCTACTTCCTTTGACCAATATTTTAGGAAAAAGGAAACAAGTTGAGGGAAACAAAGGTAGAACAATAGAGGAAAAAGGAAACAAGTTGCAGCACAATGATAAATTAGGAAACAAGATTAGGAATGTAGCAATCTACACAGGAGTTTGAAACTTGCCAATCAAGTTTGTTGAATTTAGTAATTTCCAATGTGACTTGAAGAGCAAGAAGAACAAAAGAAACAATTTTTTTTTCAACTTGCAGTCCACTCAATAAAATAGGAAACTATATGAATTAGGAAAGCAATCAATCAATCAAGAAAGATTCTTTCTTGACCATCAAGTAGTTGATTGATATAGTAAATCTGAAAGGTCCAGCAATAAATTTCTTTTTTTTTTTTTTCAATTTTTTTCGTTTTTTTTTGAGCTGCTTCTCTTTCTCTTCTTCTTCTTCTTCTTTTTGTTTTTTAACAGCAGCTAATAATTTTTTTTTCCAATTTTTTTTTAAAACTGGACACACACAAATTCAAACTTTCTGGACAATACTAAAATTGCAACAACAAAAATAATTCGAATTTTTTTTTTTTAGAAAACTTCAAATCTGGACAGAAGACAACAAGAAATAGGAACAAGTGACAAGGAAGAGATGATCCAACAAAAAGACCACAAGAACAAACAACTTATGAAG
Source organism: Adenanthera pavonina (assembly GCA_026686845.1). Classification (NCBI taxonomy): domain Eukaryota; kingdom Viridiplantae; phylum Streptophyta; class Magnoliopsida; order Fabales; family Fabaceae; genus Adenanthera; species Adenanthera pavonina. The sequence goes on along the minus strand of JAIVEN010000005.1, from coordinate 18,164,755 downwards.
ATGCCACACACAAGAGACACAGAGTGAGAAGAATCACGCCACAAAAATAGAAAAGAAGCACAAGAACAAATCTGGACAGAAGAAAGAAGCAACCTTGAAACTAGCAAACTGGAGCTTTGATACCAAATGATAGAAAACCCGTGTAGAACTTGTCTCACGAACTTTGAATCAAATGGGAAAATGTAAGGATCGTGCTATGATCAAAGAGAAGCAAATAAAATACCAACAACACGTTAAATAAATAGAAAAGATAAACAGAAGAATGCACAAATAGGAAGAATAGAAGATATTGGTCAAGAAGCAAGACCCCAAGAAAACTTGTTTCTTGAAACCTTAGCTATAGACACCACAAAGAGAAGACCACTCTCTTTGATATGCCAAAGAGTCTCTCAAGCTCACCAAGAGAACAAGATAACTCACAAAGTTTTTGTCAAAAACGCAGTATTCATTCATCTCTGATTTGCCAATACAAAAATGATGTTTTTAAAGGAAAAGAAAGCAAAAACCCTAGCCCTAATTTGCTAAAAATAGTTTGGATCCAAAATCTCTTAGAATGGCACCACCTTACACCAAAATAAGACTAGATACATGCTGAATAAGTGGTGACCAAAAATAGGAAACAAAATCAAATCCAAAGAGATCCTCACAAATAAATTCAAAATAGGAAACTAATTGTCAAAACCTTATTTCTGAATTAAGTAATAAAAAAACGAAAATTGCTAATTTATTTAATTAAAGAACACCACTTAAAAGGTCACAAGCTTGGCACATGCTCCTTTAAGTGAGTTCTTCTATTTGGGCCTTGTTTGTTGGGCTTGGATCAGTTTCTAGCAGACTAGCCATGAAGAACATGCTTCTTGAAGCCTTTTGGGCTGAAAATTGAGCTAAGTAGAGTGGCTCTTGTTCAATTACTTCTTGAATCAATCCATTCCTTGCTCTTGTCATAGGCGCACCCATTCCTTGCAAGGTATTTTTCTTGTTCCATACTTGGGTTCCTTGTCCAGCCACTTGTTCATGAATTTCATGTCCTCCAAGCTCTTGAATATTTCGTCCAAACTCCTCTCGATTAAGCCTAGCTCGTATTCCAGCAAGATCTTAAAGGCCCAACCTAAGTCCAAATAGAAGAGCTTGATTAAAGAAGTCATGTGCTTCATTAATGAGTCATGTGACTTTAGGATTAGATTTATTCCTTTTTAATTTATTTTGAATTTTCGTTTTATTTTTTATTTGATTTTTTCCAGATTAGATTAGATCAATTTTGATTGGCTTTCACTTGTATTTATGAGGCCAACTTAAGATTTAATTCAAGTTTAAATTTAAAATTCAAAAACGAAAGGATAAGCCTTATCTATAAGGAATCACCTATCCTATTAGGATTAGGTTTTCTATTATTATTTAAAGACCATATGGTGCCACTTTGCAAATCTGATTTGAATAATATTTTGAGTGATTTCTCTCTTCAATTTCGTGTGAGATTGTTTGGATTTTTTGTATTCTTCATAGAATACGGATTCGACTTATCAAGAGAATTGACCAACTCTTGTGGCGTCTTATGTTTGGGGTTGCTAGAGTTTTCTCTAGAGGTTCCATTCGGTCTCTCAATTGCATTTGGTTGCTTCCATTGTTTTTAGTTATTACTCTGTGTTCTTGAGTTGCCTAATAGTCTGTTTGGATTCAGCTTTTAAGTGCTTATGGGATCCAATAAGTGCTTATGTGGTGGAGTTGCCAAACAGAAACAGCTTTTCAATAAGCACTTATACCTCAAATAAGTGTTTATGGAAGAAGCTGATTTTTTCAGCTTATGATAATTACTTATCCTCCCATAATCACTTATTTCATTTTTTTTCTTCTCATTATCTACCCAATAATCACTTAAATCCCAATATCCAAACACATTTCTTTTCTCAAAATCACTTATGAGGTAAAAATATCCAAACACAAATCACTTTTGAAATAATCACTTATGAATAATCACTTATCTTCATAATCACTTATATATAATCTAATCCAAACACACCCTAAGACTTGTTCTTAGGAGGTTTGATGGGAGACACGTTAGGAACCTATCCTAAGAGCCTTCTTTGATATAAGGATCGTGCAACTCAAGGGAAGATGAATTAAACACAAAAACAACGAAAAACAAAAACTAAAGAAAATAGACACGATGAAACAAGAAAACTGAACAAAATGTTGGTCGAAAGAAATAGACTCCAAGAGAACCCGTCTCTTGAATCCTAACCCCAGGACGCCACAAGGATCACCACTCCTTGATTCTTTCTGGCACACAAGGATAAGCAAGAAAGAACTCACTGAACAACAACAAAGTTGCTGAAAAGAAATTCATTCATTCATGTTGTGTCCAAAAACATTTATAGATGGAAAAAGGCTAACAAGAATCCCTAGGAATAATAAGCATTAAATGTTCCTAAAAGGTGACAACTCATTATACAATGAATCTGGACATAAGGTGTTGAATTAATTCTCCAAAAATGGCTCCTATCACCTTTTTCAAAATAGTAAACAAACTCAAAAAGAAAGCAACAAAAAGTAGCCTAATTTAAATAGGAAACTTTTGACCTGAATATTAATCATAAAAAACGTCACTTTTAATGGTCATATGAGAAGCACAAGTTGTCTTCAAGTTGTATCTCCCAAATGGGCTTTTTTTGGGCTTGAACCATTAGCCTATATGATTGGAAGCATTTTCCATATTTTCTAGCTCTTTTTTTGGGCTGCAGCTTGATTAAAATAGTTGGGCTTCATGCTTTGTCCAAGGACTCCAAATGCTTCATGCCTCAATCGTACTCTATCATTCCCTCCCTCCTTGAAATGATTCGTCCTCGAATCTCCATAATCTATATGGAAAGAAAGAGAACGATTAAAAGCATCAAATATAAAATAAGGAGTATACTTACTTTTCGAGCTTGATTGATGCATCTTCTCTACAACCCTTGCTTAAACTTGTGGTGTAATAATGAATCTTGGTTGCAAATTCATCCCTTTTAATGTTTCATCTTTACATTCTTGCATTCCAAACCAATCCCCGGGATAAAAAACCTTGTAATGACCACTAGTTTGAATTGCATATGACTTGTTGTCATGCATTAGTGGATCCGAACTTGATTTTCCTTCCATAACATCCACACAAATAACCTGCAACAAAAAACTAGAGGCAAATTTGACACAACAAGACTCAAGGAAAATTGAGATTGTAGAGTAAACATATGGGATGAAAGCTGGGTAGATTTTTACATTATTTGCTAGGTTCAAAATTTGGAAAGATTTGACACCTGTGGATGATGCACATTGACAAGACACGGATGGAGCATAGGTCACAAGAGGAATACATATGGATGAAAACAAAGTATCACAAAGTTGGATGAAATAAGAAGAGAAAGGGTTACTAGATAGAAAATAGAACACACAAGACTCACGCAAATGGGATGGAAGAAACCAATAAAGAATAAAAAGGACACATGACTTATGAGACACACAAGAGACATAAAACATGAAATTAGTAGAGACTACTTCAACAATGAATTGACAATGCAGAACACTGTGATAAAAATGAAATGAAGTGACATAGATGGATAAACTAGAGAAAGAAGACACTAAATGATCAAACTGACTCTCTTTCTGATGGAGAACAAGTGAACTTTCAATCATGGAGATCCAATGTGTCCAAAGACCCTCTTCAAGGAGTAGGAGGCCCAATGACAAGAGGTAGGGCAAAAGCCATGAAAGAGGCCTTGCAAGGATTGGTCCAAGAGCTTAAGGAGAAAGAGCCCATCTATTTGGAAGACTTAGAGCAAATGGAGCCACCTTCTAATCCAAAAAGAATGATCATTTATTTGGAGGCCCAATCTGAAGATCTTAAAGGCCCAATCCAAGTCCAAATAGAAGAGCTTGATTAAAGGAAGTCATGTGCTTCATTAATGAGTCATGTGACTTTAGGATTAGATTTATTCCTTTTTAATTTATTTTGAATTTTCGTTTTATTTTTGATTTGATTTTTTCCAGATTAGATTAGATCAGTTTTTGATTGGTTCTCACTTGTATTTATGAGGCCAACTTAAGATTTAATTCAGATTTGAATTTAAAAGGATAAGCCCTATCTATAAGGAATCAATTATCCTATTAGGATTAGGATTAGGATTTCTATTATTATTTATAGACCATATGGTGTCACATTGCAGATCAGATTTGAATAATTTTTTGAGTGATTTCTCTCTTCAATTTCGTGTGAGATTGTTAGGGTTCTTCGTGTTCTTCCTAGAATACGGATTCGACTTATCAAGAGAATTGACCAACTCTTGTGGCGTCTTATGTTTGGGGTTGCTAGAGTTTTCTCTAGAGGTTCCATTCGGTCTCTCAATTGCATTGGATTGCTTCCGTTGTTTTTGGTTATTACTCTGGGTTCTTGAGTTGCCTAAGACTTGTTCTTGGGAGGTTCACCCAACTTCTATCAGATTGGTAATCAGAGCAAAGGTTGAGTTCAGGCGTTCCATCCTCTTGTCTGTCTACTGAACATCTAAAAGTTTGGACGCATCAAAACGTCCTATATCCTTTGAGTTTTTGGACAAATTTTATGTCTATCTTGAAGCTTAGAATCTGTTCTTTCACCTCGTTTTAACGGCGTCCCAATCCGAGATTTGTACGAAAAGTTATACTTGATCGGATCCAAGACGTCATCTCCCAGTCACCAACATCTGTTTCATTCTTCTCAAATCTCCAAATCTGTCCATAATTTGTTTCTTTGGTTCTTGATCATAAAAAAAAAAGGCCTAGAAAAAAAAAAGAAAGGCCAATTAAAAAAAAAAAAGAAAGGCCAACAAAAAAAAAAGAGAAAAGAAAGGCCAACAAAAAAAAAAAGAGAAAAGAAAGGCCAAAAAAAAAAAGAAAAAAATAGAAAAAGATTTGATCTTGAGTAGCAAGAATCAATCTTGAAATTTGGCTCACACTTTAAATTGATTTATCTTGTGTCTGGTGTGCTAATTCTCATATCTTAGTCAGAAAAGTTTTAATCCTACACTATTATTTGTGTCTAGAATTCTTGAGTCTTTCTTTCCTTTGAATTCTTAAAGGTCCCTTGCTATCTTGAACATTTGATTGCCACTCAAACTAACTTAATTCTCTTATCAGGTCATCTGATTCCATTAAGAGCACCATAAGCACCTTATAGGAGTGGTAAAAGGCAAGAGAGATTTGTGAGATCATTATTAGAAAAAGCCAATAAAGAGTGCAAACACGAGTGCATTGTTATACAAGAATTGAGTGAAACACGTGAGAAGAGGGAGTAAGTTTCCTAACTTTCAATTTTTCTTTCTTTTAATTCGTTCTACAAGTTCTTGCAACAATGACAGGCAGTGAAAGTGACGGTGAAGTTGATATGAAATTCTTGATCAAAGCATTCCGTGATGAACTCAAAAACATCAGAAATGATATGGCTGACATGAAATCTGAGATGCGTTCGAAAAAGTCCAGAAGTAGAACCAACGATGAAGAAGAGCACGATTCTGAAACAGGTTCCAACTCAAAAAGCAAATCTTCCTCCAAGAAAGACAATGATTTAGGAGGCATCAAGCTTAAAATTCCCTCATTCCAAGGTAAAATGGATCCTGACTTATACCTTGAATGGGAGAGGAAAGTAGAGCTCGTTTTTGAATGTCATAACTACTCAGAAGAAAAGAAAGTGAAACTTGCAGCTGTTGAGTTTACTGGCTATGCTAGTGTTTGGTGGGATAAACTACAGCATACTAGAAGAAGGAATGGTGAAGAACCCATTGACACATGGCGTGACATGAGAACCATCATGCGTAAGAGGTATATCCCTTCCTATTACCATCGTGATTTGCATACAAGATTGCAAAAACTTGAACAGGGATCTATGAGCGTTGAAGAGTATCATAAAGAGATGGAGATGGCTATGATCCGAGCTGATGTTAACGAAGATGAAGAGCAGACAATGGCCCGCTTCATTGGTGGATTAAGAACTGAAATCCGCGAAAGAATTGAGCTAGAACATTACTTGGATATGGAAGAATTGCTTCATAAAGCTGTCCACTTGGAGAAGCAATTGAAAAGTAGGAAAACTAACTCTGTTCCTTGGAGAACTAATCCTCTCTTCAAGCGAAAAGAGTCAAGAACAAGAGAAGAAGATCAAAACTCCAAATCAGCCCAAAAGAATAAAGAAGACGTAAAGATGAAGGCTTCTACATTTAAAGGTACTTCTGAATCAAAATCCTCTTCTAAATCTAGTACCTTGCGTTGCTTTAAATGTCAAGGCTTTGGACATATTTCTGCTCAATGTCCAAACAAAAGAAACATGATTATCCTTGATAATGGGCGAGTTGATAGTGAAGATTCTTGTGAAGATTCTGATAATGACCTTCATGCTTTAGATGATATGCCTCCTTTAGAATCTTGTTCAGATAATGAATATACTGATCCTGTACATGATAATGCACTTGTTACTCAAAGAATTCTCAATGCTCAACCAAAAGATGAGAAACATGATGATGAGCAAAGAGAAGAGATTTTCTATACTAGATGCTTCATTCAAGACAAGGTATGTAGCTTGGTCATTGATGGTGGTAGTTGCACCAATGTTGCTAGTACTTTACTTGTGGAGAAACTGAACTTGCCTACTCTAAAACATCCAAAGCCTTACAATTTGCAATGGCTAACTGATTGTGGTGAGATGAAAGTCACCAAGCAAGTTCAAGTATCATTTACTATTGGCAAATACCATGACAAGGTGTTATGCGATGTAGCACCTATGTATGCAGGACATCTACTTCTTGGTCGTCCATGGCAATTTGATAGACGTGTGACTCATGACGGCTATAGAAATTTCTACTCCTTTGTGTTTGAAGGGCGTAACATTGTGCTTAGGCCTCTTGGGCCAATGCAAGCATATGAAGATCAATACAGAATTATAAGTGATTATAGAGTGAAAAGAGAAAAAGAGAGGCATGAGAAAGAGAAAGAAGAGAAAGAGAAAGGAAAAATACAGAAAAATGAAAAGAGTGGAAAGAATGTAAGAGAAAAGAAAAAGAGTGTTGAAAAAGAAAGAGAGAGTGAACAAAACAAGAGCTTGAGCTTATTCGTGGAAAAAGGAGAGGTGAAGAGTGCACTAATGGCAAGACAAGAAGTCTTTGTGCTTTTGTACAAGGACACCTATTTTTCTACTAACAAGCTTAATATTTCTCTGCCTTCTAGTGTTATCTCTCTTTTGCAGGAATTTGATAATCTTTTTCCGGAAGAAATTCCAAATGGTTTGCCTCCTCTAAGAGGCATAGAACATAGAATTGATTTCATCCCTGGATCTGCCATTCCAAATAAACCAGCATATAGAGCCAATCCCGAAGAAACTAAGGAGATCCAAAGACAAGTAGAGGAGCTCATGAGAAAAGGCTTTGTGCGTGAAAGTTTAAGCCCTTGTGCTGTACCGGTCATCCTAGTTCCTAAGAAAGATGGATCATGGCGAATGTGTGTGGATTGCCGAGCTATCAACAAAATAACGGGGATCCAAGTAGATGAAGAAAAGGTTAAAGCAATTCAAGACTGGCCTACTCCAAAGAATGCTAATGAGATGAGATCTTTCCATGGCTTAGCTAGCTTTTATAGGAGGTTTGTTAAAGATTTTTCATCTATAGCAGCACCTTTGAATGAGTTAGTTAAAAAGCATGTCACATTTAAATGGGGTGAGGCACAAGAGAAAGCTTTCAACACTTTAAAAGAAAAACTCACCAATGCACCACTACTTGTTTTACCAGATTTTAGCAAAGTCTTTGAGGTTGAGTGTGATGCATCTGGTTTGGGTATTGGAGCTGTCTTAATGCAAGATAATAGGCCAATTGCTTACTTTAGTGAAAAGCTTAGTGGTCTCACTTTAAACTACTCCACTTATGATAAAGAACTTTATGCCTTAAAGAGAACTTTAGAGACTTGGCAACATTATCTTTGGCCTAAAGAATTTATCATACATTCTGATCATGAGAGTTTAAAGTACCTAAAGTCACAAGGTAAGTTGAATAAAAGACATGCCCGATGGTTGGAATTTATTGAGACCTTTCCATATGTGATCAAGCACAAACAAGGTAAGGAGAATGTGGTAGCGGATGCTCTATCTCGCAGGTATACTCTTCTTACTTCTTTACAAACTCGATTGCTTGGTTTTGAGATGCTTAAGGGATTATATGAATCTGATTCAGATTTTGGGAAGATTTGGAATTCTTGTGAAAAACATGGTATTCAAGATTATTTCAGATTTGAAGGCTTTCTTTTCAAAAGGGATAAACTTTGTATTCCTTCTTGTTCAATGCGTGAATTACTTTTGAAGGAAGCTCATGGTGGTGGTTTAATGGGCCATTTTGGCATTGATAAAATTTTAAGTGTGTTGCATGAACATTTCTTTTGGCCTGCTATGAGGCGTGATGTTGTTGTTTTGTGTGATAAATGCATAACATGCAAACATGCTAAATCAAAGATTAAACCGCATGGATTGTATTCCCCACTCCCTGTTCCTAACCAACCTTGGACTGATATATCTATGGATTTTGTGTTAGGGCTCCCTAGGTCTCAAAATGGAAAAGATAGCATCTTTGTTGTTGTGGATAGATTTAGTAAAATGGCACATTTTATTGCATGCTCTAAGACTAATGATGCTATTCATATTGCTAATCTATTCTTTAAAGAGATTGTGCGATTGCATGGTTTACCAAGAACAATTGTGAGTGATAGGGATGTAAAGTTTCTTAGTCATTTTTGGAGAACTCTTTTGTTTTCTACAACTGCACATCCACAAACTGAAGTAGTAAATAGGACACTCACTACTTTATTGCGTGCAATCATTCAAAAGAATTTGAAAAACTGGGAGAGTTGTTTGTCTCATATTGAATTTGCATATAATAGAGTTGTTCATTCCACTACATCTTATTCTCCCTTCGAGATTGTGTATGGATTTAATCCTTTGACTCCCTTAGATCTTTTACCTTTGCCTATGCATGAAAGAACTAACCTTGATGGCAAGGAAAAAGCTAAGTTTGTGCAGGAACTTCATGCTAAAGTTCGAGCCAATATAGAAAGGAGGAATGAACAATATGCTCAGCAAGCAAACAAAGGCCGAAGGCGAGTTGTATTCAACCCTGGAGATTGGGTTTGGGTACACTTGAGAAAGGAAAGGTTTCCAGCACAAAGGAAATCTAAGCTGCAATCGAGAGGAGATGGTCCTTTTCAAGTCCTGGAAAGGATTAATGACAATGCCTACAAGATTGACTTGCCTAGTTCCTACGGCAATGTTAGTGCTACTTTCAATGTTTCAGACTTGTCCTTGTTTGATACTACAGATTCGAGGACAAATCCTTTCGAGGAGGAGGGAATGATGGAGAACAAGTGAACTTTCAATCATGGAGATCCAATGTGTCCAAAGACCCTCTTCAAGGAGTAGGAGGCCCAATGACAAGAGGTAGGGCAAAAGCCATGAAAGAGGCCTTGCAAGGATTGGTCCAAGAGCTTAAGGAGAAAGAGCCCATCTATTTGGAAGACTTAGAGCAAATAGAGCCACCTTCTAATCCAAAAAGAATGATCATTTATTTGGAGGCCCAATCTGAAGATCTTAAAGGCCCAATCCAAGTCCAAATAGAAGAGCTTGATTAAAGGAAGTCATGTGCTTCATTAATGAGTCATGTGACTTTAGGATTAGATTTATTCCTTTTTAATTTATTTTGAATTTTCGTTTTATTTTTGATTTGATTTTTTCCAAATTAGATTAGATCAATTTTTGATTGGTTCTCACTTGTATTTATGAGGCCAACTTAAGATTTAATTCAGATTTGAATTTAAAAGGATAAGCCCTATCTATAAGGAATCAATTATCCTATTAGGATTAGGATTAGGATTTCTATTATTATTTATAGACCATATGGTGTCACATTGCAGATCAGATTTGAATAATTTTTTGAGTGATTTCTCTCTTCAATTTCGTGTGAGATTGTTAGGGTTCTTCGTGTTCTTCCTAGAATACAGATTCGACTTATCAAGAGAATTGACCAACTCTTGTGGCATCTTATGTTTGGGGTTGCTAGAGTTTTCTCTAGAGGTTCCATTCGGTCTCTCAATTGCATTGGATTGCTTCTGTTGTTTTTGGTTATTACTCTGGGTTCTTGAGTTGCCTAAGACTTGTTTTTGGGAGGTTCACCCAACTTCTATCACTTTCACATTAGATTGAAGAGGAATTGAGGACTCATAACACAAGGATGAATGAAATAAATTATAAAAATCAGAGATAAAGTAAAAAGGATGGAGAAGATGAAAAGAAGGAACATATGGAAGATATAAAGGAAGGAGTTGAAAAGAAACTACCTTAAACTCTCCTTTACTCAAACAACTCACAATTGCTTTTACCTCATTATTCCCATCTTTTCTCAAACTCTCTTTTTCTTTTCTCTTTTCTCTCTTTTTCTTTCTCTTTTTCATTCTTCTCTCAAGTTTCTTTTCACTCATTTGTTTTCCTCTTTTTTCATTTTTCTGCACTCTTTCTTTTCTCACTTGTTTTTCACTATTGTTTTTACCACTCATATTCTTCTCACTTTTATTTTTCCTTTCAAGCTCACTTTTGATTTTCTTGTGATTTTCATAGAATTGAATACAACGTGTTTCATTGGCTTTCCTTACTTCAAAAGAACAACTATCATCAAATAACCATGGATGCCCAAACACCATATCAACATACCCCACTTCATCACACACATGAGAACTAATTTCTAATGGCTTAACAATGTGAGTACCACTAGAAACAAGCACATCAATATCAACAATATTCTCTATCGCCTTACCAGTAGTAACATCTAGAATAGTTGTCTCCACTAATGGTGGTAAATGATCATGATCAATCCCATCAAGAATATCATCAACATTTTCCTCCTTAAGATCCTCAAGAACATCATACTCTAATTCATAAGAAATATTATCAACACAAGGATTTTGAGAATTAGAGGTACTTCAAGAGTAGTTGATTCTCTTGGTTCAACAACCACTGTAGATGTTGAGAAAGATATCTCCTCCATTAGATCTTTTTGCTCTAAATGAGAATCACTAGAACTTGGAACTGAAATTTGTACCTTAGAAGTTTGCTCCTTTCTATGAGTTGGAAGATACTCATAGAAGTAGTGGTGTGGTGCATACTTTTGCTTCAAAATGAGTGTCATGCTATTCCAAGTATCACACTGTTTCTCTTCATGAAGGTGCTTTCTTTCAAATCGTTCCCACCAAACTTTGACTTTTCCTTCTAAGTGAAGAGTAGCTAATTTCACTTTCTCAGACTCGGAGTACTGGCAGTCTTCAAACCATTGTTCAATTCTTCCTTCCCACTCCAAGTACATATCAGGATCATTCTTTCCACAAAATTTTGGGATGTTCAATTTAACATCCTTTTTGCATGAAGAAACTTGCATGCTATCCAATTTCACATTCAATTTTTGGATTTGATCATTAAAAGCTCTCATTAAAACTTTAAGATCAAGTTCATCACCTGCCATGCTTAAAACCTAAAATGTTAGTGAATAGGAGACAAAGAAAGGATCTTGCACAATCTCTCATGTGTTTCACTCAACAATGATGCAAATTCACTTGTTTTTTGCACACTTTAAAGGCTTTTTCTAGAAATGATATAATTACACTCTTGCCTTTTACCACTCACTCTTACTTTCTATGAGAGTGCAAAATTGAATTTGAACTTGAAATCAAGAAGTAATGTTTTAAGTGGTAATCTCAAAGTCAAAGATCCAAAATTCAAATTCTCAAAAGAGTTTAAATTGATAGTAACCAACAAACAAAGATGGATTTCCTGTTTTTAGCAAAAGAAATCGAATTTTCCAGCCAAGAAAAGAAAAGAAAATGCTGGAAATTAAGATAATGAAGCACACCAAAAGAAAGGAATTGACATTAGAGATTAGAACAGATCAAAAGGACAACAACAAATTAGGAAAAGTAAGATAGGAAGGGATTTGGATAGAATTTACTAGAAGAGTAAAATTCTAAAAAGGAATATGAAAGCAACTTACCACCCAAGTGAAATGAACATAGGCTCCTTTTGTGACTTGGGAACAAAACTTCAAACTTGGTAATTCAAAAATGAGCAACCCACAAATCAAGGGATGCAATTCCAGCAATTTATACAAATCAATCCAAATGAAATTCAATTGGCAAATTCAAACTTCAAAGGTGCTTAATTCTGGAAATTTTTTTTTAGCCATCAAATTGTCTTTTTTTTTGTACGATTTTTTTTCACTATTGTTTTCTTTTCTTTTCTTTTTTTTTTTGCAGCACCCAAAATTTCTCCTTTTTTTTTTGAATTTTTTTAAAAGAAAGACTCAAATCTGGATAACAAAACAAAATTGGAGAAAGATAACCATGCAAGCCACCAAGAGAACGAAGATCAATAAGGATAGTAAGAAACACAAAATAGAGGGATGAAAAAGACGGGAGATTGAGATGATAATCAAGCCACAATATCAGAAGCAATGAATAAACTCAGATCTGACTAGAAAAGAGAACACAAAAGAAAAATCTGGACAGCAAGCATGAATAATGACAAATAGTATGATGAACACTGACAGATGAACAGTATGGGTGAACAGTACTATGATTTTTTTTTATTTGCAAAGTGGCACCATATGGTCTTTAAATAATAATAGAAATCCTAATCCTAATAGGATAAGTGATTCCTTATAGATAAGGCTTATCCTTTTGTTTTGAATTTTAAATTCAAATTTGAGTTAAATCTTAAGTTGGCCTCATAAATACAAGTGAGAACCATTATGATATGGACATAATGAGAATTTGTTTCAAGCACCCAGAAAATACAGAATAGTGGAAAAACATGACTCAAAAGATTTAGAAAATGATCAGTTAGAACCCTAGAGAAACTCGTCTCTAGATCTCTAACTATAATGACGCCCACAAGGTTGATTGTAACATCCTAATTCTCACTAACTATAGAACTCATAAATTTCACATGCTTTGTGTCTATGTTTCTAGTTGGATTTTGGTTGAACTATGAACATGCATTATATGACATTAGAAACCATATGGAACATTTAGCAAGAACTAAAAAAAAAGTTGGATATGCTATTTAGAAACTACGAACATTTAAAATTTCATATGTTGTGATATACAAATCTAGATAAAATTTGACTCAGTAGTCAACTGTGAATATATACTGTATGACATCAGAAATCCTGTGAAACTATAGGTTGAAATTCTATGCCTTGGGAAACATGGTAATAGTGGTACTTAGGGACCAAATTGCAAAGAAAGTTAAATCATGGGGTAAAAGTAAAAATTTATGAAGTAGGCACTAAAAGACAAAATAATGGGACATAGATGTCATTTTTCCAAACAAATTATCTGCTCAATATTTGACAGTACCAGTTGTAGGAATAGAGTCAGAAAAATAATCGCTAGAAATTATCGTCTAATAAGCAGAACCAGAAAATGCATATATTAGACAGAAAAGAGGACCGAAGTTCTATAATTTAGAAATTTCTAAAAAATAGAAAATAAGTCTGCATTAGGAAACCCAGATATATTATGACGCAGAATAAGACACTGGATTTTTCTACGAAGTTTAAATAGCCATAGAATCAGTCTATGAATAATTGGATTAATTGGTGAATTAGAAAACGTATAAAGCTTAGTATCAAGTCTAGATTCATTAGAGATTGAATATGACTCAGTAGCATGTCTAGATTCATTAGAGATTGAATATGACTCAGTAGCATGTCTAGATTCATTTTAGACAACCAGAATACTTTTAGTAATAAGATAACTGATATGACTCTAGTTTCAACAATAATATACAAATAAACTTAGAAACTAACATTATGATCTAATTAACTTTGTATGAGGAAATTATTCAGCAATCAGGATATATTGACATTCCAAAACAATGTTCTAAGTCCCAAAATATATAATTATATTGCTGAATTTATTTTAGATCCTAAAACCCACAAGAAGGAAGACTTGGACCCGAAATCGGTAAAAGGAGCCCAAAAACCCATATACCTTGAACTAAGGCCCAGAATGAGATATGTAAAGCCCAAATTGCATAAAAGTATATTCCTTGAATTGATTAGACAGGAAAGTGACGAAAATTAAGAGGAAAAAGAAGCAAAAATCAATTTGAACTCTAACACACACATGGCACCATTTGAAGTAGACACATGTTAGAACCAAATAAAATATATTTTGGGTTGAAAATATCAACTAAAAACTTCTAGAAAAAGGGCAAGGTGGCAGCTTCATAAAATCCTCACATGATGAATTAAATAAATTAATATGGAATAATTAAGAGCCATTGGATCAAGATCTAATCCAAGGGCCATTATGTCTTCAATTCACCTATAAATAGAGGCTCCTCCTTTCCCCCATTTAGCCATCAAATCTCATTCAAGGTAGAGAGAGGTTAGAGTGAGAAGCTCTAGGAAACAAGGTGTGATATGAGGTTCTAAGGTTCTGAGAAATATTTCTAGGTAATATGCTTTTCCTTTTCTTCCATTTATATTTTAGTTCAGATATTTGATTTATTAAGAGTGGTCATTATGCTAGTAGAAACATGTTTTTAGGGGTTACCATGCTGAAATATTGGATCAAAGTTGAGGTTTTGCTACAATAATGCTCTGAATGTCATGAAGGTTGTTTGAACATGCATGATCATATAGAATATGATTTTAAGTTTGATTCTTAGTAATTATGGTTGGACTGTTATGCTGCTGAAATTAAGTGTGGGAAAATAAATTATCATATTACTGAGATTTTGTCCGAATCTGATAGAAGTTGGGTGAACCTCCCAAGAACAAGTCTTAGGCAACTCAAGAACCCAGAGTAATAACCAAAAACAACGGAAGCAATCCAATGCAATTGAGAGACCGAATGGAACCTCTAGAGAAAACTCTAGCAACCCCAAACATAAGACGCCACAAGAGTTGGTAATTCTCTTGATAAGTCGAATCCGTATTCTAGGAAGAACACGAAGAACCCTAACAATCTCACACGAAATTGAAGAGAGAAATCACTCAAAAAATTATTCAAATCTTCCAAAAACGTACATGAAAGTTAGCCTTAAATAGGCAAGGTAAAATCTAACCTAATAAGCCTAGAAACCCTAATTAATTTGGGCTTGAGTAATCCTAATAGGATTAGGAGACTTTAGGCCCAAACAACACTCCTATTGGACCTAGGAAACTAATAAAATAAAGCCCTAAAATAAAATAGCAAAAATTCATAAGAAAATAATAAAATAATACCTAAGCCCTTATAAACATGCCAACACATTAATGAAATCACATGTTTGGCACATGACATGTTTATTTACAAGGTGGGCCATCAAAAAGACTACTATTTAACTAATTGGGCTTTATTAATTAACAAAGTTCAGCCCATAATTAATAAAAACGAAATTAACATTAATTAAGCCCATTAATGTCTAAGTCACATGCTCTTTTAATAAAGCATATGATATTTTAATTAACCTCCTTCAATGGTCTCCTATTGGGCTTGGATCTGAAACTTATATTTTGGAGTTGATAATCTCACTTAAACTTGGGCTATATATTCAGCACTTTGATCAAGTCTTCCAAGCTCTCCATGCTCCACTCCAAACTCTTGCAAGTCATGCCTAGCCCTTATTCTATCACATTTTCTGCTTTGTATTGATGAAATCTCTCGGTTCTACTTCTGGGGAAGGGCTCTGCATGGCCAGTGGCAATGACTAGATAGTCATAGTCAACATGATGGCCATCTGCAGTCAAAACTTCAGTTTTAGTTATATTGATGGCACTTGATACAATAATGTAGCCTTTGGTGACGTAATCTCTTTGGTTGATCATCGTCCTCTCTGCAAATCATGGTTCAACCTTTGCCCTCAAGCTTCCCCATGGCATCTCAAAATTCTCCTTCGGATCAATGAGGGTGACATGGGCATGATTTTGGAGATATTTGGCAACGAGGGAACCGGCAACACCACCTCCTACGACCTCCACTCTCTTTCCTTTCATCGTTATTTTGTTGATAGCTCGGCAATCCACACACATTCGCCATGATCCATCTTTCTTAGGAACTAGGATGACCGGTACAGCACAAGGGCTTAAACTTTCACGCACAAAGCCTTTTCTCATGAGCTCCTCTACTTGTCTTTGGATCTCCTTAGTTTCTTCGGGATTGGCTCTATGTGCTGGTTTATTTGGAATGGCAGATCCAGGGATGAAATCAATTCTATGTTCTATGCCTCTTAGAGGAGGCAAACCATTTGGAATTTCTTCCAGAAAAAGATTATCAAATTCCTGCAAAAGAGAGATAACACTAGAAGGCAGAGAAGTATTAAGCTTGTTAGTAGAAAAATAGGTGTCCTTGTACAAAAGCACAAAGACTTCTTGTGTTGCCATTAGTGCACTCTTCACCTCTCCTTTTTCCACGAATAAGCTCAAGCTCTTGTTTTGTTCACTCTCTCTTTCTTTTTCTACACTCTTTTTCTTTTCTCTTACATTCTTTCCACTCTTTTCATTTTTCTGTATTTTTCCTTTCTCTTTCTCTTCTTTCTCTTTCTCATGCCTCTCTTTTTCTCTTTTCACTCTATAATCACTTATAATTCTGTATTGATCTTCATATGCTTGCATTGTCCCAAGAGGCCTAAGCACAATGTTACGCCCTTCAAACACAAAGGAGTAGAAATTTCTATAGCCGTCATGAGTCACACGTCTATCAAATTGCCATGGACGACCAAGAAGTAGATGTCCTGCATACATAGGTGCTACATCGCATAACACCTTGTCATGGTATTTGCCAATAGTAAATGATACTTGAACTTGCTTGGTGACTTTCATCTCACCACAATCAGTTAGCCATTGCAAATTGTAAGGCTTTGGATGTTTTAGAGTAGGCAAGTTCAGTTTCTCCACAAGTAAAGTACTAGCAACATTGGTGCAACTACCACCATCAATGACCAAGCTACATACCTTGTCTTGAATGAAGCATCTAGTATGGAAAATCTCTTCTCTTTGCTCATCATCATGTTTCTCATCTTTTGGTTGAGCATTGAGAATTCTTTGAGTAACAAGTGCATTACCATGTACAGGATCAGTATATTCATTATCTGAACAAGATTCTAAAGGAGGCATATCATCTAAAGCATGAAGGTCATTATCAAAATCTTCACAAGAATCTTCACTATCAACTCGCCCATTATCAAGGATAATCATGTTTCTTTTGTTTGGACATTGAGCAGAAATATGTCCAAAGCCTTGACATTTAAAGCAACGCAAGGTACTAGATTTAGAAGAGGATTTTGATTCAGAAGTACCTTTAAATGCAAAAGCCTTCATCTTTACGTCTTCTTTATTCTTTTGGGCTGATTTGGAGTTTTGATCTTCTTCTCTTGTTCTTGACTCTTTTCGCTTGAAGAGAGGATTAGTTCTCCAAGGAACAGAGTTAGTTTTCCTACTTTTCAATTGCTTCTCCAAGTGGACAGCTTTATGAAGCAATTCTTCCATATCCAAGTATTGTTCTAGCTCAATTCTTTCGCGGATTTCAGTTCTTAATCCACCAATGAAGCGGGCCATTGTCTGCTCTTCATCTTCTTAAACATCAGCTCGGATCATAGCCATCTCCATCTCTTTATGATACTCTTCAACGCTCATAGATCCCTGTTCAAGTTTTTGCAATCTTGTATGCAAATCACGATGGTAATAGGAAGGGATATACCTCTTACGCATGATGGTTCTCATGTCACGCCATGTGTCAATGGGTTCTTCACCATTCCTTCTTCTAGTACGCTGTAGTTTATCCCACCAAACACTAGCATAGCCAGTAAACTCGACAGCTGCAAGTTTCACTTTCTTTTCTTCTGAGTAGTTATGACATTAAAAAACGAGCTCTACTTTCCTCTCCCATTCAAGGTATAAGTCAGGATCCATTTTACCTTGGAATGAGGGAATTTTAAGCTTGATGCCTCCTAAATCATTGTCTTTCTTGGAGGAAGATTTGCTTTTTGAGTTGGAACCTGTTTCAGAATCGTGCTCTTCTTCATCGTTGGTTCTACTTCTGGACTTTTTCGAACGCATCTCAGATTTCATGTCAGCCATATCATTTCTGATGTTTTTGAGTTCATCACGGAATGCTTTGATCAAGAATTTCATATCAACTTCACCGTCACTTTCACTGCCTGTCATTGTTGCAAGAACTTGTAGAACGAATTAAAAGAAAGAAAAATTGAAAGTTAGGAAACTTACTCCCTCTTCTCACGTGTTTCACTCAATTCTTGTATAACAATGCACTCGTGTTTGCACTCTTTATTTGCTTTTTCTAATAATGATCTCACAAATCTCTCTTGCCTTTTACCACTCCTATAAGGTGCTTATGGTGCTCTTAATGGAATCAGATGACCTGATAAGAGAATTAAGTTAGTTTGAGTGGCAATCAAATGTTCAAGATAGCAAGGGACCTTTAAGAATTCAAAGAAAAGAAAGACTCAAGAATTCTAGACACAAATAATAGTGTAGGATTAAAACTTTTCTGACTAAGATATGAGAATTAGCACACCAGACACAAGATAAATCAATTTAAAGGGTGAGCCAAATTTCAAGATTGATTCTTGCTGCTCAAGATCAAATCTTTTTCTTTTCTTTTTTTTTTTTTTTTTGGGCCTTTCTTTTCTCTTTTTTTTTTGTTGGCCTTTCTTTTTTTCTTTTTTTTTTAATTGGCCTTTCTTTTTTTTTTTCTAGGCCCTTTTTTTTTTATGATCAAGAACCAAAGAAACAAATTATGGACAGATTTGGAGATTTGAGAAGAATGAAACAGATGTTGGTGACTGGGAGATGACGTCTTGGATCCGATCAAGTATAACTTTTCGTACAAATCTCGGATTGGGACGCCGTTAAAACGAGGTGAAAGCACAGATTCTAAGCTTCAAGATAGACATAAAATTTGTCCAAAAACTCAAAGGATATAGGACGTTTTGATGCGTCCAAACTTTTAGATGTTCAGTAGACAGACAAGAGGATGGAACGCCTGAACTCAACCTTTGCTCTGATTACCAATCTGATATGGACACAATGAGAACCTGTCTCAAGCACCCAGAAAATACAGAGTAGCGGAAGAACTTGACTCAAAAGATTCAGAAAATGATCAGTTAGAACCCTAGAGGAACTTGTCTCTAGATCCCTAACTATAACGACACCCACAAGGTTGATCACTCCTCATATGTCAGATGAGAAAAAGGAGAGAAAGATAGAAAAATGAGGGAGAGAAAAGAAATAACTCAGTAAATCCTTACTGAAAAAGTCACAATAATATTATTCCATTATTTTCTCTCCCAAGAAAATGCATTACATAGAGGCCTTTATATAGGCAAAATAAGAAAAACCATAATCCTAAAACAACTAGACCCAAATAATTCTAATAGATTTAGAAAATCTAAAAAATATATCTAATTATAAAAAAATCCTAATAATAAAAACGAAAATTCAAAGAAATATAATAAAATTAATATCTAATCCTAATACTATTAGATAATCTCTTAAATTCAAATCTAGGAAATCTTTTAAAAGATATCTAATAGATTTTATTTATTCTAATTTAACTCGACTAATAATTTTGGCCCCAAGAAAATACAAATTAGAAGCCAATAAAATAAATAAATAAATAAACAAAATTATCTAACAAAAAAAAAATCTAAAATTTCCTTGAGATGGATCATGTGGGTAGCGCTTGAGAATCTTTGACGTATCTCCTTGATCTCTATCAGAATCTCACCCCAATATCTAACATTTTTAGGCCCCGGTTCTGCCCAAGGAAATGAAATGACAAACTGATGAGGAGATGCTATCCAAGTTATTTTAGAATCGTATTACGTTTTGTATTACATTACATAGGATTAGATGATCTATTACATTACATAATGTAAATTACAACATTTTGATAATGAAATATTATGTCCCTATGCTTTGGCATTGAGATTTTCCCTATTATTTGTTTATGCTTCATTATTAACAGGATAGAGTCTATAAAATTCGAAATTTACTGTAGCAGTAAAAGTGTGAATCAACATTTTTATTTTAAAATAGACATCATAAGCTTTTCATAGAACTCGGAATCACCTCAATACGATTTTTGTAGAATTAGTTATGAATTTTCAAAGTTCAGCAAAATTTTACAACCTAAGCTTAGTCTATGCGAAATTAAGGGCTCATTTGCTTTCAAATCACTTTATTTTGAACCTTAATCATGAAATAATGCATGTTTAATGGTTGCAAAGTAAGGTGTTACATTGATCACTCCTCATAGTAGGTCAGATGAGAAAAAGGAGAGAGAGAAAAGAAATAACTCAGTAAATTCTTACTAAAAAACTCACAATAATATTATTCCACCATTCTTTGAAGAAAATGAATTACATGGCTTATACAAGCAAAACAAGAAAAACCCTGATCCTAAAATAACTGGATCCAAATAATCCAAATAGATATAGAAAATCCAAAGGATATATCTAATTATAAAAAATACTAATAATAAAAATGAAAATTCAAAGAAAAATAATAAAATTGATATCTAATCCTATAATCTATTAAATTCAAATATAAAAAATGTAAATCTAATGTAAATCTAACTAATAACTTTTGACTTCAAGTAAATACAAATTAGAAGCCAACGAAATAAAAATAAATAAATAAATAAATAAACAAAATTATTTAAGAAAAAAAAAGATCTGAAATTTCCTTGAGAGAGATCATATGGGTAGCACTTGATAATCATTGACATGCCTCATTGATCTCAATCAATGTTACTTGTGCTTATGAGCAAAATTATCATTCTTTGCATCCTTTAGTTGAAAATAATTATTCATATGCTGTTAATAATTAGTATACTAGTTTCAAGTAGTGCTAATAGTGTGATTCCTTTGGAAATTAGATCTTGGTGGGAGACACATTAGAAGCCTATTCGAAGAGCCTTCTTTGAGTTAAGGATCGTACAACTCAAGGAAATATGAATTGAACATAAGAACAACGAAGAACAACAGTGAACAAAAATTGAAAAATAGAGACAATGAAAATAAGAAAACTGAAACAAAATGTTAGTTGAAGGAAATAGACTTTAAGAGAACCTGTCTCTTGAATCCTAACTCTGGGACGGCACAAGGATCACCACTCCTTGATAAGTTCCTATTCTTTCTGGCACTCAAGGATGAGTAAGAAATAACTTACTAAACAACAATAAAGTTACTGGAAATAAATTCATTCATATTACCAGAGTATAAGAGGTGCCTATTTATAGGAAAATATTAACTCACAAATTAACTCTAGTTCAGCCCACAAACCTAACCTTATTAATGCTTATTAATATAAAATGGAAATTCTAACCAAAAAGGAGCATTTAATTCTAATTTTGAATTTCAAAAAGTTGGCTCCTCTTTAATGCATAAAGGAAAACAAATTAGATTATGATTGTATGTTCTTTATTCAAAAAGGAAACAAATTAACTAAAATAATCATTAAAAACATCACTTTTAGTGAGCACATGAGAAGCACATGGATTTTAAGTGAATCCTCCTTATTGGGCTTTCTCCAAGTTGGGTTCTTTGACTATAATTTGGCTCCACATTTTCAGCTTGCCTCATTCTTTGTTTTAAGCCTCAAAATCATTGAAATACAATGGTTCCATGTTAATCATGTTTTGGATCACCCCATTCATGACTTGCTTCATCGCTTTTGTTCTAACTCTAGTCATTGGTCATTCGATGCCTTGAAGTGCGCCTTGAATTTGTTCATGGTCCATTATGATGGAGTACGAGCTAGGCTTATCAAAGGGGAGGAGTTTCAAGAGCTTGGTTGATAAGTGAACCCTTTTAGAACTCGTCCAAAGAACCCACTTTTATGTGTATGACACCCGGATCTTTGCGAAACAAGGGACACAAAGACTGGAAAATTGAAAAATAGTAAGAAGAAAGACACACAAAGATGAGAATAATCAAGAAAGCACACAAGATATGTTGGTCTAGGTGAATTAGAACCCAAGAGAACCGGTCTCTTGAACCCTAGTTCTGGTGACGCCACAAGGAAGGACCAATTCGTTGATAAGTCGCAGTTCACTCTAGCACTCAAAGAACGCAAGAGAAACTCACAAAGTCTGAAATTTTAATCATTCAATTCTTGAAAAAATGTACATGAAAGTTAGCCTTAAATAGGCAAAGTAAAATCTAATCTAATAAGCCTAGAAACCCTAATTAATTTGGGCTTAAGTAATCCTAATAGGATTAGGAGACTTTAGGCCCAAACAACACTCCTATAAGTAATCTCTTCCAATGGGCTTCTTTTGGGTTTGAATCTTTCCAAGTGATAAGGCCTTCTACCATATTCCTGAATTTGTCCAAGCCATCCTCTATCATTGGTGGACATGGAAGGCATGATCATGTGACTGAACAACGAACCCAAGCATGGAACAAGAAAGATCCTTTGCAAGGAATGGGTGGCTCTATGACAAGAGCCAGGACTAAGGCAATGAAGCAAGCTCTCAATGGATTGATTCAAGAAGTAATTAAACAAGAGCCCATCTACTTAGCTCAATTTTCAGCCCAAAAGGCTTCAAGAGGCATGTTCGTCATGGTTAGTATGCTAGAAACTGATCTAAGCCCAACAAACAAGGCCCAAATAGAAGACCTCACTTAAAGGAGCATGTGCCAAGCTTGTGACCATTTAAGTAGTGTTCTTTTATTAAATAAATTAGCAATTTTCTTTTTTTTATTACTTAATTAAGAAATAAGGTTTTGACAATCAGTTTCCTATTTTGAATTTATTTGTGAGGATCTCTTCAGATTTGATTTTGTTTCCTATTTTTGAGCACCACTTATTCAGCATGTATCTAGTCTTATTTTTGTGTAAGGTGGTGCCATTCTAAAAGATTTATGATCTAAACTATTTTTAGCAAATTAGGGCTAGGGTTTTTTCTTTCTTTTCCTTTAAAAACGTCACTTTTGTACTTGCAAAGGAGAGATGAATGAATAGCGCGTTTTCACTAAAACTTTGTGAGTTTTCTTGTTCTCTTGGTGAGCTTGAGAGACTCTTTGGCATATCAAAGAGAGAGTGGTCTTGTCTTTATGGTGTCTTTAGCTAAGGTTTCAAGAAACAAGTTTTCTTGGGGTCTTGCTTCTTGACCAATAACTTCTGTTCTTCCCATTCATGTATTCTTGTTTATTTATCTTTCCTATTTCTTTAACATGTTCTTGGTGTTTTATTTACTTCTCTTTGATCCTAGGACGATCCTTACGTTTCCCAATTCGATTGAAGGTTCATGACACAAGTTCTACATGGGTTTTCTATCACATTGTTTCTCTTAGCCTGCCCTCATCATCAAATGCTTCATGCCTCAATCATAATCTATCAGATCTTATGATTGCATTGATGAGATTGAGCATATTGACATATGATTGAAGATTTAGACTATGATGTTAGCTTGAATGGATATGATAGAAACTGTTATCATGTTTTGGAAAAAGCCCATGAACTAAAGTGGAAAAATAAGAGTTGTAGAAATGAGAGAAGAAAAGAGAGAAATAAGAGAGTAAAAGTCCAACAAAATATCAAAAGTGCAAGAGGAGTGAGTGAGAAGAAAAGTAAGAAAAGAAAGAAAAAGAGGAAGAAAGAGAGAGAAAAGTGAAATGAGAGAGAGAGAGAGACCAAAAAGATAAGAGTGGAAAGATAGTTGAGAGTTGTTTGAGAGAGAGTGAGCATAAGGTTAGTTTCACTAAACTTCTTCCCTCTTCTTATGTTCCTTCACTTCGTCTTCTTTGCCCTTCTTACTTAGTGATGGAGACCATCAAGGAAGTAAAGCCCAACTTTATACTTAGAGAAGTAATGTTCCAAAAAACCCTTTGAAACACATTGATGGAACAATTACAAAAGCAAGGGCCAAAGCTATAAAGGAAGCATTGAATAGGCTTATCCAAGACTTGCAAGATAAAGAAGGTTTCTATCTTGCTGAGATAAAGGCATCTTCTAAGCCCAATAATCCCTCAGTAATGGCGTCTTCGTATGGAGTAAGAAGTATGGTAATATGTTTACAAGTTCAAGTCCAAAAGAACCAAGCTTCTAATGACCTCACAATTGAAGAACTCACTTGAGGATCCATAACACTACTCTTAAGTCCAAATCTTTAATTTTTAATTCTTAATGGGCTTCAAGTTATTTTGTCCTAATTATTTATTTGAGTCTTTGTTGGGTTCCTGATTGTATTTCTAAGGGCCCAAATTAGTATTTTAAGTGTCTTAGGTCCATTATGACTACTTGGCTTTCAAGTAAATCATAAATTAGGTATGTTTTTGAGTCAAAAACGTCACTTTCTTTGTGACTCTCAAAAAGTGACGTTTTTAAAGTAATTTCAATATTTATTTAGTGTTATCTAGTGTCTTCTAGAATGTTTTTTACTTGGTTAGCAAGTTGGAATATTCTAGAGTGATTTAGTTTCCAAATAAGTGAGATTCTTACAATCTCACAAGATTTAGTCTTAGGATTTAAGTAATTTCTTATTATTTAGAGTCCCTTAGCTTTATGAATAGTTAATTACCTATTTTATGAGATCCTCTAATCATTCTAGAGGATTCTAGAGGTCATTATAATTATATGTATTTAGACCTACGTTTTTTTTAACAAGTTGAATAAGAATTATTTTCCTTCAATTCTCTTGTGTGAGGATTATCTGAATTTATGTTCTCTTGAGAACTCGTGACCTACCAACCGCAGTGATCGACCGAGTGGGCGTCATCGTTAGAGCTTAGGAATGAGTTTCCTTGGTTCTAGTACGTGATCATCAACTTGTTCTTGTTCGTGAGATCGTTTCTACTGTATTTTCTGGTTTGCTTGGTCATCTACCAAGAGGGCCATATCACTTAGTTTCTGATTTTTGTAGTTTATTGATAGAGCACGAGCTAGGCTTATCAAAGGGGAGGAGTTTCAAGAGCTTGACATGGAAGGCATGATCATGTGACTGAACAAGGAACCCAAGCATGGAACAAGAAAGATTGATCCAAGAAGTAATTGAACAAGAGCCCATCTACTTAGTTCAATTTTCAGCCCAAAAGGCTTCAAGAGGCATGTTCTTCATGGCTAGTATGCTAGAAACTGATCCAAGCCTAACAAACAAGGCCCAAATAGAAGAACTCACTTAAAGGAGCATGTGCCAAGCTTGTGACCTTTTAAGTAGTGTTCTTTAATTAAATAAATTAGCAATTTTCATTTTTTTCATTACTTAATTAAGAAATAAGGTTTTGACAATCAGTTTCCTATTTTGAATTTATTTGTGAGGATCTCTTCAGATTTGATTTTGTTTCCTATTTTTGGACACCACTTATTCAGCATGTATCTAGTCTTATTTTTGTATAAGGTGGTGCCATTCTAAGAGATTTAGGATCCAAACTAATTTTAGCAAATTAGAGCTAGGGTTTTTTCTTTCTTTTCCTTTAAAAACGTCACTTTTGTACTGGTAAATAAGAGATGAATGGATATTGCATTTTGACAAAAACTCTGTGAGTTTTCTTGTTCTCTTGGTGAGCTTGCGAGACTCTTTGGCATATCAAAGAGAGAGTGATCTTCTCTTTATGGTGTCTATAGCTAAGGTTTCAAGAAACAAGTTTGATAGAGGATGGCTTGGACAAATTCAAGAACATGGGAGGAGGCCTTATCACTTAGAAAGATTCAAGCCCAAGAGAAGCCCATTGGAAGAGATTACTTAAAAGATTATGTGCTTCACTAAAATAGCATGTGACTTAAGCATTATTGGGCCTAATTAGTATTAATTTCGTTTTTATTGAAGTTGTGGTTTTAATTTAGCACTCTCATAAGAAAGCAAGTTTTGAGTGGAAAAAGGCAAGAGAGAATTTGCATCATATTTGAAAAAGCCTTGATAAAGTGTGAAACACGAGTGCATTAACATTATTTTAGTGAAACAAGTGAGAGAGTGTGTGAGGTCCCTATTTCTTTCTCTTTGTTTTACACTAACATTTCAGATTATAAACATGGCTGCTGGAGAAGTTGATCTCAAGGCCTTATTAAGGACTTTCAATGATCAAATTGAGGAAGTAAATGCAAAATTGGATCGCTCAGAGTTTTCTTCTAAAACCAAAGCAAGGCAGAATCCAAAGGTTCCTGCCCACATGGATGTTCTTAGCAAGATCAAACCGAAGATCCCACTATTTCATGATGAGAAAAATCCTGATGGATACTTGGATTGGGAAAGAAAAGTTGAACAAGCCTTCACATGTTGCAACTACTCTGAAATAGAGAAGGCACAATGTGTAAGCACCTTTGATTGGGTAAAAAGGTTGCTACTTGGTGGAAACGGATGGAAACTAGATGAGCTATGAATGGAGAATCTTCCATTATAACATGGAATGAAATGAGAGTAGTCTTGAGGCAAAAATACATGCCATCCAAAGCTAAAAGTGTGGTTGAATATTCCAAGGAAACACAAATGCCTGTGGTTCAAGATTCATGTGATTCCTACTTGGAGAAAGTAGATCGAGTGGATGATGATGTTGCTACCACTTCAACAACTAAAGATTGGAATGATTAAAGTTTCAGACTTTTGTAAGTTTCCTCTTGCGATTCTTTGAGTGCTAGAGAGAATACTATGACTTATCAAGGAATTGGTCAATCCTTATGGCGTCACCGGAACTAGGGTTCAAGAGACCGGTTCTCTTGGGTTCTAATTCACTTAGACCAACATATCTTTTCTGTTTTCTTGTTTATTCTTTCTTCTTACTATTTTTCAATTTTCCAGTCTTTGTGTCCCTTGTTTCGCAAAGATCCGGGTGTCATACACATAAAAGTGGGTTCTTTGGATTGATTCCAAAAGGGTTCACTTATCAAAGTTTTCTTGGGGTCTTGCTTCTTGACCAATAACTTCTGTTCTTCCTATTTGTGCATTCTTCTGTTTATCTTTTCTATTTGTTTAATGTGTTCTTGGTATCTTATTTGCTTCTCTTTGATCCTAGCACGATCCTTACGTTTCCCATTTGATTGAAGGTTCGTGAGATAAGTTCTACACGGGTTTTCTATCATTTGGTATCAGAGCTTCAGCTTGCAAATCAATGTGTGTTTCTGTTGTTTCATTCCATTTTTTTCCTTGCTTTCCAGAAAATCATAGCACTGTTCATGCTTACTGTCTAGATTTTTCTTTTATGATCTTCTCTTTTCAAGTCAGAGCTGAGTTTGTTCATTACTTCTGATATTGTGGCATGATTTTCATCTCAATCTCCCATCTTACCATCCTTATTGATCTTCTTTCTCTTGGTGGCTTGGTTATCTTTCTCCATTTTTGTTTTGTTGTTCGGAATCTGTGATTTCCAGATTTGAGTCTTTCATTAAATATATATATATATATATATTGTTGCTATAATTTGATAGCTTCTGTCCATTGTGTGTTAGTTCAAATTATTCAAGAAAAAAAAATCAAAAAAAATTCGAAAAGAAAAATAAAAAAAAGGAGAAATTTTGGGTGCTGCAAAAAAAAAAAAGAAAAGGAAACAATTGTGAAAAAAAAAAGCATACAAAAAAAAAGAGAAAATTTGATGGCTGAAAAAAAAAATTTCAGAATTGAGCACCTTTGAAGTTTGAATTTACCAATTTAATTTCATTTGGATTGATTTGCATTAATTGCTACAATTGCATCCCTAGATTTGTGGGTTGCTTGTTTCTAAATTACCAAATTTGAAGTTTTGTTCCTAAGTCACAAAAGGAGTCTATATTCATTTCACTTGGGTGGTAAGTTGCTTTCATATTCCTTTTTAGAATTTTACTCTTCTAGTAAATTATATCAAAATCCCTTCCTATCTTATTTTTCCTAATTTGTTATTGTCCTTTTTTCTGTTCAAATCTCTAAAATCAGTTCCTTCCTTTTGGTGCGCTTCATTATCTTAATTTCCAACATTTTCTTTTCTTTTCTTGGCTGGAAAATTCGGTTTCTTTTCTTGAAAACAGAAAATCCATCTTTGTTTGTTGGTCAACATTGTTTTAAACTCTTTTGAGAATTTGAATTTTTGGATCCTTTGACTTTGAGATTGCCACTTAAAGCATTGCTTCTTGATTTAAGTTCATATTCAATTTTGCACCCTCATAGGAAGCAAGAGTAAGTGGTAAAAGGCAAGAGTGTAATTATATCATTTCTGGAAAAAGCCTTTAAAGTGTGTAAAACATGAGTGAACTTATATCATTCTTGAGTGTAACACGTGAGAGAGTGGTGAGGTCCATTGCTCTTTGAATTTGCACTAACATTGCAGGTTCTTGGAAACATTTCTGGTGGTAGTGAAACTCAAATTGCCAGATTTGAAGCTCTTTATGGACTCCATAAATGATCAGCTCAAGAAATTGAGTATGAGATTAGATGTGATGGAAGCTTCCCCTTCTCATTCTAAAACAAGTCGAGGAAAGCATCATATGATCTATTCTAATGATGGTGAAGAAGAGGTGGGAACTGAATTTGAGGAGGAAGAGCTGCAACCAAGAAGACTAGACAAAGCCGGCATACATTTAGACATAACCAAGAGCATAAGAAGGATCCTCTTTCCAATATAAAAATGAAGATTCCTTCCTTCCAAGGGAAAGCTGATCCTGATGGTTACTTAGAGTGGGAAAGGCGCGTGGAGCTTGTGTTTGAATGCAATTCATATTCTGAGGAAAGCAAGGTAAGATTGGCTACTGTTGAATTTACTGACTATGCTAGTATTTGGTGGAACCAGTTGTGTAGTACTAGGAGGAGAACTTGAGAGGGTCCTATTAGGACATGGCACGAAATGAAGACAATTATGAGAAAACGATATGTGCCAA
Source organism: Adenanthera pavonina (assembly GCA_026686845.1). Lineage (NCBI taxonomy): Eukaryota > Viridiplantae > Streptophyta > Magnoliopsida > Fabales > Fabaceae > Adenanthera > Adenanthera pavonina. Next base: position 18,135,890 of record JAIVEN010000005.1, on the reverse strand, counting down.
ATCATTACCATAGGGATTTACACATGAAGCTTCAAAAACTAAAACAAGGAACCATGAGCGTGGAGGATTATTACCAGGAGATGAAGATGTCCATGATAAAGGCCCATGTAGATGAAGATCCTGAGCAAACAATGGCAAGGTTTCTTAGAGGATTGAATCCAGATATTGTGATAAGTGAACCCTTATGGAATCAATCCAAAGAACTCACTTGAAGCGAATGACACTCGGATTGTTGCAATTACAAGGAACATGAAAACTGAAAAATAGAAACGGTAAGAAGAAAACACAAAAGATATGTTGGTCGAGGTGAATTAGAACCCAAGAGAACCAGTCTCTTGAACCCTAGTTCCAGTGACGCTACAAGGAAGGACCAATTCCTTGATAAGTCGCAGTTCGCTTTAGCACTTAAAGAACGCAAGAGAAACTCACAAAGTCTTAAACTTTAATCATTCAAATCTTAAAAACGTACATAATAGTTAGCCTTAAATAGGCAAGGTAAAATCTAACCTAATAAGCTTAGAAACCCTAATTAATTTGGGCTTAAGTGATCCTAATAGGCTTAGAAGACTTTAGGCCCAAACAACACTCCTATTGGACCTAGAAAACTAGTAAAATAAAATCCTAAAATAAAATAACGAAAATTCATAAGAAAAATAATAAAAATAATGTTTAAGCCCTTATAAACATGCCACCACATTAATGAAATTACATGTTTGGCACATAACATGCTTATTTACAAGGTGGGCTATCAAAAAGACTACTAATTAACTAATTGGGCTTTATTAATTAACAAAGTTTAGCCCATAATTAATAAAAACGAAATTAATACTAATTAGGCTCATTAATACTTAGGTCACATGCTATTTTAATGAAGCACATGATCTTTTAATGACCTCCTCCAATGGGTTTATCTTGGGCTTGGGTCTGAAACTTGAATTTTGGAGTTGATAATCTCACTTAAACTTGGGCTTTATGTTCAACACCTTGATCAAGTCTTCCAAGCTCTCCATGCTCCGCTCCAAACTCTTGCAATTCATGCCTAGCCCTTATTCTATCATATTGCTGTTGAGGTTGAGATGCAAAAACTATCTTAATGTGGAGGAGTTATTGCATAAAGCCATTAAAGTTGAAAGGCACTTGAAGGCAAACCAGAAAGTGAAGTCATATGGGAGTTCAAACAAGGAATATAAATCCTATGGCAGATCAAAGGAATATAATGTGTCTTCCAAATGGAAAGGTGAGCCCAAACCTGAGGAAAAGAACAAGTTGAAAGAACAGATTCCTAGTTCCAAAGGTAAGTTTTCTAAATTTTCTTCGTCTGATTCTTCTAAAGTTAAATGTTTTAAATGTCAATGGTTTGGTCATATTGCTTCACAATGTCCCACTAAAAGAACTATGATTGCTCTTGAGAATGGTTGTGTGACTAATGAAAGCAGACCACAATATGAATGAATGAATTTCTTTTCAGCAACTTTATTGTTGTTTAGTGAGTTCTTTCTTGCTTATCCTTGAGTGCCAGAAAGAATGAGGACTTATCAAGGAGTGGTGATCCTTGTGGTATCCCGGAGTTAGGATTCAGGAGACGGGTTCTCTTGAAGTCTACTTCCTTCAACCAATATTTTGTTCAGTCTTCTTATTTCATCGTGTCTATTTTCTTTAGTTTTTGTTCATTGTTGTTCTTCATTGTTCTTGAGCTCAATTCATCTTTCCTTGAGTTGCACGATCCTTATATCAAAGAAGGCTCTTAGGACAGGTTTCTAATGTGTCTCTCATCATTTGGTATAAGAGCCCCAGTATGCTAGTATCAAGGTTGCTTCTTTCTTTTGTCTAGATTTTTTCTTGTGCTTCTTTGCATCTTCATAAGTTGTTTGTTCTTGTTGTCTTTTTGTTGGATAATAATCTCTTCCTTGTGACTTGTTCCTATTTCTGGTTGTCTTCTGTCCAGATTTGAAGTTTTCGAAAAAAAAAAATTCGAATTATTTTTGTTGTTGTAATTTTCAGTATTGTCCAGAAAGTTTGAGTTTGTGTGTCCAGTTTTAAAAAAAAATTCGAAAAAAAATTTATTAGCTGCGGTTAAAAAGAAAAAGAAGAAGAAGAAGAAGAAAAAGAGAAGCAGCTCAAAAAAAAAGACAAAAAATTTGAAAAAAAGAAATTTATTGCTGGACCTTTTCAGATTTATTATATCAATCAACTACTTGATGGTCAAGATAGAATCTTTCTTGATTGATTGATTGCTTTCCTAATTCATATAATTTCCTATTTTATTGAGTGGACTGCAAGTTGAGAAAAAAAAATTGTTTCTTTTGTTCTTCTTGCTCTTCAAGTCACATTGGAAATTACTAAATTCAACAAACTTGATCGGCAAGTTTCAAACTCTTGTGTAGATTGCTACTTTCCTGATCTTGTTTCCTAATTTATCATTGTGCTGCAACTTGTTTCCTCTTTCCTCTATTGTTCTACCTTCCTTTTTTCTCTTCTTTCTTAGTTTCCTAAATTGTTCATTTTGATTTTCCTTGCTTTATTTGTTGGCTGTCCAGATTTCTTTCCTTTTCTTTCTTTCTTGTTTATCACGCCACTTCTCCAGAATCATTCATTCATATTTATTCAATTTCTTCCCTAATTTGGGCTATAGTTATTCCATCTCTTTTGGTCTCATTTCATGCACGAATTTTAGTTCATTTTTTTTTTGGTCCCAAGTTTGATTCTTTGAAACTTGAATTTTGGGCTTTAGCTTTGTGTCACCACTGATTTTTACATCCCTCTCCCTTTTGATTTGCTGGAGTTGAATTAAGAACACTAAAGAGAGCTAGTTGAGTGATAAAAGGCAAGAGTGTTTGACATCATTGAAAAAGCCAATCTTTTGGTGTAAAACACGAGTGCTTATAAAATTTTTGAGTGGAAACACGTGAGAAGAGTGTGTGAGGTGCCTATTTCTTTTCTCTTTGCTTTACACTAACATTTCAGATTATAAATATGGCTGTTGGAAAATTTGATCTTAAGGCCTTATTAAGGACTTTTAATGATCAAATTGAGAAGGTGAATGAAAAATTGGATCACATTGAATCTCCTTCTAAAACTAAAACAAGGCATGATCCAAATGTTTCTGCTCACATGGATGTTCATAGCAACATCAAATCAAAGATCCCATTGTTTCATGGTGAGAAAGATCTTAGTGTTTACTTGGAGTGGGAAAGAAGTGTTGAACAAGCATTTGGATGTTGCAACTACTCTGAGCTAGACAAGGTGCAATGTGCTTACCTTCGATTCAGTAAAAAGGTTGCTGCTTGGTGGAAACGAATTGAGCACCGATGTACTGTTAAAGGAAAGCCTTCTATTGCAACATGGACTGAAATGAAAATGGTCATGAGGAAAAAGTTTGCATCATCTCATGAACAACATCCTCCCAAAGTGAATGTTAATGAACATTGTGAAGAGGTGCAAGTTTTGGTGGTTCAAGATTCATGTAATTCCCACTTGAAGAGAGTTGATCAAATGGATGAAGAAGTTGCTGCATTGACAGAGGTTGTTGTGACTAGAGAGTTATTTATGCCTAAAGGTATGCCTAATTCTCATCCCTTGTGCTGAAGTAGAAGATTTAGAATGTATTAGTCCTGGTAAGTTGAATCATGTTGATGATATTTCTTATGTTGGATCAATTGAATTGGAAATGAATTCTGAATGTGGTGATCATAAAAATTCCATTGAATTGATTGAATATGATGTCTTATTAGATCTTGAAGAGAAATTTGTGCTAGATGTTGTTAGCGATGATAGCTTTGTTGAATCTAGTTGTGCTGCAAATGTAGTACAATTAGAAAGTGATTTTCATGATGTTGAGATTAACCTTGATTATGGGCAACTTTTATATGAGATCATGATTTACATGTTACTAATGATTTGATGGAAAATTTCTTGGATTGTAGCATGCTAGGTCCTAGTGGTACTAATGATAAAATTTCATTGGAAATTGGTTCTTATGATTGCATTGATGAGATTGGGCATATTGACATGGTGATCGAAGATTTAGATTGTGATGTTAGCTTGAATGGGCAAGTTAAAAACTGTTCTTGTGTTTTGGATAAAGCCCATAAACCATTGCCATGTATTCATTTGTGTGAAAATCATGAAAGAGTAAAGATTGAAATTAAGAGGAATAATAAAAGAGAGAAAAGCTTGAGTAGGAAAAATAAGCGAGTAAAAATCCAAAAAAATGCAAAAAATGCAAGTGGAGTGAGTGAGAAGAAAAGTGAGAAAAGAAAGAAAAAGAGAGAACAGAGAAATGAGAGAGAGCAAAAAGATAAGAGTGGAAAGATAATTGAGAGTTGTTTGAGAGAGAATGAGGAAAATTTTAGTTTCATTAAATTTCTTCCCTCTTCCTATGTTCCTTCACTTCATCTTCTTTGTCCTTCTTACTTAGTTTTTGATTTTTGTTGCTTATTTCGTCCATCTTTGTGTTATGAAATTGTAGTTCCTCTTGAGTTCAATGTGATAATAAGTCCATTTGGTAACTTGGTGTCTTCTTTCTCTAGTTCTTCCATCTGTGTCTTTCTATTTCATCCTTATTATATTTTGTTTCCTCAAGTTGTTTCTTGTATCCCTCCAATTCATTTCATATTTTTTGTGTTATATGAATCTCATGAGATATGTGTTTCTTTCTTTGCTGCTTGTGTGTTTCATAAGTCATGTGTCTTCATGCTCTATTGTTGGTGTTATATCTCATCTCATCCACATAAGTCTATTATGTTCCATTCTCTTTTTAGTTCATTCCCTTCTTTTGGTTTTATGTTAATATGTGCTCCTTTAGTCATTACTTCTCCATCTTTGTTCTATCATTGTGTATCATCTACATGTGTCAAATCTGTCCAGATTTTAAATTTAATGAATTACATCCAATTCTGCCCAGATTTCTCCCCATATTATTATTGTACCACCTTAGTCCATTTGGTTTCATTTAAGTCTTCTTGTGTCAAGTTTGTGTCTAGCTATTTACAGCAGGTTATTGGCATATTTGGTGTGAAGAAAAGTTCAAATTTTTATCCACCAATGCTTGAAAATAAGTCCCATATTCGAAATAATGCTTGGAAGATTTTTTATCCTGGAGATTGGTTACTTAGAGGAACATTTAAAACAAATTTGAAGCCAAGGAAGAGTGATTTCCTTCAAGTTTATGGATGGATTAAAGCGAAGATGAATCAATCAAGCTTGAAAGGTAAGTATACTCCTCATCTATTTGATTCTTGTAATCCTTCCCTTTTTTTCATGTAGATTATGGAGATTCGAGGACGAATCCTTTCAAGGAGGGAGGGAATGATAGAGCACGAGCTAGACTTATCAAAGGGGAGGAGTTTCAAGAGCTTGGTGGACATGGAAGGCATGATCATGTGACTGAACAAGGAACCCAAGCATGGAACAAGAAAGATCCTTTGCAAGGAATGGGTGGGCCTATGACAAGAGCAAGGACTAAGGCAATGAAGCAAGCTCTCAATGGATTGATCCAAGAAGAAATTGAACAAGAACCCATCTACTTAGTTCAATTTTCAGCCCAAAAGGCTTCAAGAGGCGTGTTCTTCATGGCTAGTATGCTAGAAACTGATCCAAGCCCAACAAACAATACCCAAATAGAAGAACTCACTTAAAGGAGCATGTGCCAAGCTTGTGATCTTTTAAGTAGTGTTCTTTAATTAAATAAATTAGCAATTTTCATTTTTTTTATTACTTAATTCAGAAATAAGGTTTTGACAATTAGTTTCCTATTTTTGGACACTACTTATTCAGCATGTATCTAGTCTTATTTTTGTGTAAGGTGGTGCCATTCTAAGAGATTTAGGATCCAAACTAATTTTAGCAAACTAGGACTAGGATTTTTGCTTTCTTTTCCTTTAAAAACGTCACTTTTGTACTAGTAAATAAGAGATGAATGAATAGTGCGTTTTGACAAAAACTCTGTGAGTTTTCTTATTCTCCTGGTGAGCTTGGGAGGCTTTTTGGCATATCAAAGAGAGTGGTCTTCTCTTTATGGTGTCTATATGATAGAGTACGATCGAGGCATAAAGCATTTGGTGATGAGGGCAAGTTAACGGAAATAGTGGACCATGGACAAATTCGAAGCCCAATTCAAGGCATTGGAGTATCAATGACAAGAGCTAGAACAAAAGCCATGAAGCAAGCCATGAATGGGGTGATGCGTAACATGATTAACATGGAACCATTATATTTCAATGATTTTGAGGCCCCAAAAAAAGAAAGAGGCAAGCTGAAAATGTGGAGCTAAATTATAGTCAACGAGCCCAACTTGGCGAAGGCCCAACATGGAGAATTCACTTAAAATACATGTGCTTCTCATGTGGTCACTAAAAGTGACGTTTTTAATAAGTTTTATTAGGATTATTTAGTCAATTTGTTTCCTTTCGAATAAAAGGCATATAATGATCTGATTTGATCTGCTTTATGCATTAAAGAGGAGCCAACCTTTTCAAATTCAAAATTAGAATTAAATGCTCCTTTTGCTTAGGGTTTCCTTTTTGTATTAATGAGCTTTAATAAGGATAGGTTTGTGAGCTGAACTAGAGTTAGTTTGTGGGTTAATACTTGCCTATAAATAGGCACCTCTTGTACTCTTGCAGACACAACATGAATGAATGAATTTCTTTTCAGCAACTTTGTTGTTGTTCAGTGAGTTCTTTCTTATTTATCCTTGAGTGCCAGAAAGAATGAGGACTTATCAAGGAGTGGTGATCCTTGTGGCGTCCCGGAGTTAGGATTCAAGAGACGGGTTCTCTTGGAGTCTATTTCCTTTGACCAACATTGTCTTAGTTTTCTTATTTTCATCATCTCTACTTTTTCTATTTTTGTTCATTGCTGCTCTTCGTTGTTCTTGTATTCAATTCATCTTTCCTTGAGTTGCATGATCCTTATATCAAAGAAGGCTCTTAGGACAGGTTCCTAACGTGTCTCCCATAATTTGGTATCAGAGCTTCTGATGGAGAACAAGTGAACTTTCAATCATGGAGATCCAATGTGTCCAAAGACCCTCTTCAAGGAGTAGGAGGCCCAATGACAAGAGGTAGGGCAAAAGCCATGAAAGAGGCCTTGCAAGGATTGGTCCAAGAGCTTAAGGAGAAAGAGCCCATCTATTTGGAAGACTTAGAGCAAATGGAGCCACCTTTTAATCCAAAAAGAATGATTATTTATTTGGAGGCCCAATTTGAAGATCTTAAAGGCCCAACCCAAATCCAAATGGAAGAGCTTCATTAAAGAAGTCATGTGCTTCATTAATGAGTCATGTGACTTTAGGATTAGATTTATTCCTTTTTAATTTATTTTAAATTTTCGTTTTATTTTTGATTTGATTTTTTCCAGATTAGATTAGATCAGTTTTTGATTGGTTCTCACTTGTATTTATGAGACCAACTTAAGATTTAATTCAAATTTGAATTTAAAAGTCAAAAACAAAAGGATAAGCCTTATCTATAAGGAATCAATTATCCTATTAGGATTAGGATTAGGATTTCTATTATTATTTATAGACCATATGGTGTCACATTGCAGATCAGATTTGAATAATATTTTGAGTGATTTCTCTCTTCAATTTCGTGTGAGATTTTTAGGGTTCTTCGTGTTCTTCCTAGAATACGGATTCGACTTATCAAGAGAATTGACCAACTCTTGTGACGTCTTATGTTTGGGGTTGCTAGAGTTCTCTCTAGAGGTTCCATTCGGTCTCTCAATTGCATTGGATTGCTTCCGTTGTTTTTGGTTATTACTCTGGGTTCTTGAGTTGCCTAAGACTTGTTCTTGGGAGGTTCACCCTACTTCTATCAGATTGGTAATCAGAGCAAAGGTTGAGTTCAGGCGTTCCATCCTCTTGTCTGTCTACTGAACATCTAAAAGTTTGGACGCATCAAACGTCCTATGTCCTTTGAGTTTTTGGACAAATTTTATGTCTATCTTGAAGCTTAGAATCTGTGCTTTCACCTCGTTTTAACGGCGTCCCAATCCGAGATTTGTACGAAAAGTTATGATCGTATCCAACACGTCATCTCCCAGTCACCAACATCTGTTTCATTCTTCTCAAATCTCCAAATTTGTCCATAATTTGTTTCTTTGGTTCTTGATCATAAAAAAAAAAGGCCTAGAAAAAAAAAAAAGAAAGGCCAATTAAAAAAAAAAGAAAAAAAGAAAGGCCAACAAAAAAAAAGAGAAAAGAAAGGCCCAAAAAAAAAAGAAAAAAAAAAGAAAAAGATTTGATCTTGAGCAGCAAGAATCAATCTTGAAATTTGGCTCACCCTTTAAATTGATTTATCTTGTGTCTAGTGTGCTAATTCTCATATCTTAGTCAGAAAAGTTTTAATCCTACACTATTATTTATGTCTAGAATTCTTGAGTCTTTCTTTCCTTTGAATTCTTAAAGGTCCCTTGCTATCTTGAACATTTGATTGCCACTCAAACTAACTTAATTCTCTTATCAGGTCATCTGATTCCATTAAGAGCACCATAAGCACCTTATAGGAGTGGTAAAAGGCAAGAGAGATTTGTGAGATCATTATTAGAAAAAGCCAATAACGAGTGCAAACACGAGTGAATTGTTATACAAGAATTGAGTGAAACACGTGAGAAGAGGGAGTGAGTTTCCTAACTTTCAATTTTTCTTTCTTTTAATTCGTTCTACAGGTTCTTGCAACAATGACAGGCAGTGAAAGTGACGGTGAAGTTGATATGAAATTCTTGATCAAAGCATTCCGTGATGAACTCAAAAACATCAGAAATGATATGGCTGACATGAAATCTGAGATGCGTTCGAAAAAGTCCAGAAGTAGAACCAACGATGAAGAAGAGCATGATTCTGAAACAGGTTCCAACTCAAAAAGCAAATCTTCCTCCAAGAAAGACAATGATTTAGGAGGCATCAAGCTTAAAATACCCTCATTCCAAGGTAAAATGGATCCTGACTTATACCTTGAATGGGAGAGGAAAGTAGAGCTCATTTTTGAATGTCATAACTACTCAGAAGAAAAGAAAGTGAAACTTGCAGCTGTTGAGTTTACTAGCTATGCTAGTGTTTGGTGGGATAAACTACAGCGTACTAGAAGAAGGAATGGTGAAGAACCCATTGACACATGGCGTGACATGAGAACCATCATGCGTAAGAGGTATATCCCTTCTATTACCATCGTGATTTGCATACAAGATTGCAAAAACTTGAACAGGGATCTATGAGCGTTGAAGAGTATCATAAAGAGATGGAGATGGCTATGATCCGAGCTGATGTTTAAGAAGATGAAGAGCAGACAATGGCCCGCTTCATTGGTGGATTAAGAACTGAAATCCGCGAAAGAATTGAGCTAGAACATTACTTGGATATGGAAGAATTGCTTCATAAAGCTGTCCACTTGGAGAAGCAATTGAAAAGTAGGAAAACTAACTCTGTTCCTTGGAGAACTAATCCTCTCTTCAAGCGAAAAGAGTCAAGAACAAGAGAAGAAGATCAAAACTCCAAATCAGCCCAAAAGAATAAAGAAGACATAAAGATGAAGGCTTCTGCATTTAAAGGTACTTCTGAATCAAAATCCTCTTCTAAATCTAGTACCTTGCGTTGCTTTAAATGTCAAGGCTTTGGACATATTTTTGCTCAATGTCCAAATAAAAGAAACATGATTATCCTTGATAATGGGCGAGTTGATAGTGAAGATTCTTGTGAAGATTCTGATAATGACCTTCAAGCTTTAGATGATATGCCTCCTTTAGAATCTTGTTCAGATAATGAATATACTGATCCTGTACATGGTAATGCACTTGTTACTCAAAGAATTCTCAATGCTCAACCAAAAGATGAGAAACATGATGATGAGCAAAGAGAAGAGATTTTCCATCCTAGATGCTTCATTCAAGACAAGGTATGTAGCTTGGTCATTGATGGTGGTAGTTGCACCAATGTTGCTAGTACTTTACTTGTGGAGAAACTGAACTTGCCTACTCTAAAACATCCAAAGCCTTACAATTTGCAATGGCTAACTGATTGTGGTGAGATGAAAGTCACCAAGCAAGTTCAAGTATCATTTACTATTGGCAAATACCATGACAAGGTGTTATGCGATGTAGCACCTATGTATGCAGGACATCTACTTCTTGGTCGTCCATGGCAATTTGACAGACGTGTGACTCATGACGGCTATAGAAATTTCTACTCCTTTGTGTTTGAAGGGCGTAACATTGTGCTTAGGCCTCTTAGGCCAATGCAAGCATATGAAGATCAATACAGAATTATAAGTGATTATAGAGAGAAAAGGGAAAAAGAGAGGCATGAAAAAGAGAAAGAAGAGAAAGAGAAAGGAAAAATACAGAAAAATGAAAAGAGTGGAAAGAATGTAAGAGAAAAGAAAAAGAGTGTAGAAAAAGAAAGAGAGAGTGAACAAAACAAAAGCTTGAGCTTATTCATAGAAAAAGGGGAGGTTAAGAGTGCACTAATGGCAAGACAAGAAGTCTTTCTGCTTCTGTACAAGGACACCTATTTTTCTACTAACAAGCTTGATACTTCTCTGCCTTCTAGTGTTATCTCTCTTTTGTAGGAATTTGATAATCTTTTTCCGGAAGAAATTCCAAATGGTTTGCCTCCTCTAAGAGGCATAGAACATAGAATTGATTTCATCCCTGGATCTGCCATTCCAAATAAACCAGCATATAGAGCCAATCCCGAAGAAACTAAGGAGATCCAAAGACAAGTAGAGGAGCTCATGAGAAAAGGCTTTGTGCATGAAAGTTTAAGCCCTTGTGCTGTACCGGTCATCCTAGTTCCTAAGAAAAATGGATCATGGCGAATGTGTGTGGATTGCCGAGCTATCAACAAAATAACGGTTAAGTATCGCTATCCTATCCCTAGGCTAGATGATATGCTTGATGAATTGCATGGTTCTGCATTGTTTTCTAAGATTGATCTTAGGAGTGGTTATCATCAAATTCGAATGAAAGAAGGAGATGAGTGGAAAACTGCATTTAAAACTAAATTTGGACTTTATGAATGGTTGGTAATGCCTTTTGGATTAACTAATGCTCCTAGTACATTCATGAGTCTTATGAATCATGTCTTCCGTTCATTCATAGGAAAGTTTATTGTGGTTTATTTTGATGACATTTTAGTATATAGCAAGAATTTAGAAGACCACATAGTGCATTTGTGTGAAGTCTTTAATACTCTTAGAGCAAATAAGCTTTATGCAAACATTCAAAAGTGTTCCTTTTGCATGGATTCTGTTGTGTTTCTTGGTTTTGTTGTGGGTGCTTAGGGGATCCAAGTAGATGAAGAAAAGGTTAAAGCAATTCAAGACTGGCCTACTCCAAAGAATGCTAATGAGGTGAGATCTTTCCATGGCTTAGCTAGCTTTTATAGGAGGTTTGTTAAAGATTTTTCATCTATAGCAGCACTTTTGAATGAGTTAGTTAAAAAGCATGTCACATTTAAATGGGGTTAGACACAAGAGAAAGCTTTCAACACTTTAAAAGAAAAACTCACCAATGCACCACTACTTGTTTTACCAGATTTTAGCAAAGTCTTTGAGGTTGAGTGTGATGCATCTGGTTTGGGTATTGGAGCTGTCTTAATGCAAGATAATAGGCCAATTGCTTACTTTAGTGAAAAGCTTAGTGGTCCCACTTTAAACTACTCCACTTATGATAAAGAACTTTATGCCTTAAAGAGAACTTTAGAGACTTGGCAACATTATCTTTGGCCTAAAGAATTTATCATACATTCTGACCATGAGAGCTTAAAGTACCTAAAGTCCAAAGGTAAGTTGAATGAAAGACATGCCCGATGGTTGGAATTTATTGAGACCTTTCCATATGTGATCAAGCACAAACAAGGTAAGGAGAATGTGGTAGCGGATGCTCTATCTCGCAGGTATACTCTTCTTACTTCTTTACAAACTCGATTGCTTGGTTTTGAGATGCTTAAGGGATTATATGAATCTGATTCTGATTTTGGGAAGATTAGGAATTTTTGTGAAAAACATGGTATTCAAGATTATTTCATATTTGAAGGCTTTCTTTTCAAAAGGGATAAATTTTGTATTCCTTCTTGTTCAATGCGTGAATTACTTTTGAAGGAAGCTCATGGTGGTGGTTTAATGGGCCATTTTGGCATTGATAAAACTTTAAGTGTGTTACATGAACATTTCTTTTGGCCTGCTATGAGGCGTGATGTTGTTGTTTTGTGTGATAAATGCATAACATGCAAACATGCTAAATCAAAGATTAAACCGCATGGATTGTATTCCCCACTCCCTGTTCCTAACCAACCTTGGACTGATATATCTATGGATTTTGTGTTAGGGCTCCCTAGGTCTCAAAATGGAAAAGATAGCATCTTTGTTGTTGTGGATAGATTTAGTAAAATGACACATTTTATTGCATGCTCTAAGACTAATGATGCTGTTCATATTGCTAATCTATTCTTTAAAGAGATTGTGCAATTGCATGGTTTACCAAGAACAATTGTGAGTGATAGGGATGTAAAGTTTCTTAGTCATTTTTGGAGAACTCTTTGGAATAAACTTGGAACTAAACTTTTGTTTTCTACAACTGCACATCCACAAACTGATGGACAAACAGAAGTAGTAAATAGGACACTCACTACTTTATTGCGTGCAATCATTCAAAAGAATTTGAAAAACTGGGAGAGTTGTTTGTCTCATATTGAATTTGCATATAATAGAGTTGTTCATTCCACTACATCTTATTCTCCCTTCGAGATTGTGTATGGATTTAATCCTTTAACTCCCTTAGATCTTTTACCTTTGCTTACGCATGAAAGAACTAACCTTGATGGCAAGGAAAAAGCTAAGTTTGTGCAGGAACTTCATGCTAAAGTTCGAGCCAATATAGAAAGGAGGAATGAACAATATGCTCAGCAAGCAAACAAAGGGCGAAGGCGAGTTGTATTCAACCCTGGAGATTGGGTTTGGGTACACTTGAGAAAGGAAAGGTTTCCAGCGCAAAGGATATCTAAGCTGCAACTGAGAGGAGATGGTCCTTTTCAAGTCCTGGAAAGGATTAATGACAATGCCTACAAGCTTGACTTGCCTAGTTCCTACAACAATGTTAGTGCTACTTTCAATGTTTCAGACTTGTCCTTGTTTGATACTACAGATTCGAGGACAAATCCTTTCGAGGAGGGAGGGAATGATGGAGAACAAGTGAACTTTCAATCATGGAGATCCAATGTGCCCAAAGACCCTCTTCAAGGAGTAGGAGGCCCAATGACAAGAGGTAGGACAAAAGCCATGAAAGAGGCCTTGCAAGGATTGGTCCAAGAGCTTAAGGAGAAAGAGCCCATCTATTTGGAAGACTTAGAGCAAATGGAGCCACCTTCTAATCCAAAAAGAATGATTAACATGGAACCATTGTATTTGAATATTTTGAGGCCCAAAACAAAGAAAGAGGCAAGCTGAAAATGTGGAGCCAAATTATAGTCAACAAGCCCAACTTGGAGAAGGCCCAATATGAAGAATTCACTTAAAATACATGTGCTTCTCATGTGGTCACTAAAAGTGACGTTTTTAATAAGTTTTATTAGGATTATTTTAGTCAATTTGTTTCCTTTTCAATAAAAGGAAAATAATGATCTGATTTACTTTGCTTTATGCCTTTAAGAGGAGCCAACCTTTTCAAATTCAAAATTAGAATTAAATGCTCCTTTTGACTTAGGATTTCCTTTGTGTATTAATTAGCATTAATAAGGTTAGGTTTGTGGGGTGAACTAGAGTTAGTTTGTGGGTTAATGCTTGCCTATAAAAAGGCACCTCTTGTACTCTTGCAAACCACAATATGAATGAATGAATTTCTTTTCAGCAACTTTGTTGTTATTCAGTAAGTTCTTTCTTTCTTATCCTTGAGTGCCAAAAAGAATGGGGACTTATCAAGGAGTGGTGATCCTTGTGGCGTCCCAGAGTTAGGATTCAAGAGACGGGTTCTCTTGGAGTCTACTTCCTTCGACCAACATTTTGTTCAGTCTTCTTATTTCATCGTGTCTATTTTCTTTAATTTTTGTTCATTGTTGTTCTTCATTGTTCTTGTGTTCAATTTATCTTTCCTTGAGTTGCACAATCCTTATATCAAAGAAGGCTCTTAGGACAGGTTCCTAACGTGTCTCCCATCATTTGGTATCAGAGCTTCGGTTTGCAAATCAAGGTGTGTTCCTGTTGTTTCATTCCATTTTTCCAGAACCTAATAGAAAATTCTAGAACCTAATCTTTAAAAATTAGGAAACAATCAAAACTTAATAATATCCAAGACAATCTTTGACCATAGGCCTTATTTCTGAAAATTTAATAATAAAAAACGAAAATTGTAAATAAAATATACTAAAGAAGATTCCTTTTTAGTTGATCACATGAGTGGCACATGATCACCTAAGTAATCTTCTCTAAATGGGCTCTATTTGGGCTTGGATCTGTAACTTGCAAGGAAGAGAACATGATCAAGCTTTTTGGACTTCTTGGGCTGGATCATCTACTCCTTGCAATAGAACTTTAGCCTCCCAAGCTTGATTTCTAAGTGATGAAGCTTCCTTTTTATGCTTTATAATTTGTCCAAGGACCCTCAACGTTTCATGCCTCAAGCATACTCTATCAACAATTGAAAAATGAATTTCATAATTGTTAGATTAGCTGGCTTCCCAAGAGGGGGGTGAATTGGGAAGATTAAAAATTTTCTACAATATCAAGAAGGTAAAGAAAGCAATATATGATGGTAAAATAGAGTATAAACAGATAATTGTAAAAGTGGCAATAAAAAGAAGAAGATTCATAAATTTATCCTGGTTCGGTCTCTCCACTTGACTTTCGTCCAGTCTCCAAGTCACCACTTGAGATTTTCCACTATACTGCAAGAATTCCGTGGGTTTCTTGCAAATGCCTCAGTACAAAGATATTGCTCTGTTTCTAGAGCTTCACTCAATCACTCTATGAACTCTTACAAAGTGCTTCCCAATCCCTTGTGATATCCCCTCACAAGAAAATCTATCTTCCAGATGAAGGTAAGATTGATTACAAGAATTAAACTCTTAAATAGAATGAATATGAAAATTGAAATACAAAATATTGAAGTGAGAGAGTAAGAAACTTTGAGTAGATGATTTGGCAGAGTTTCAGTATATACAAAGTTAAAATCATTACCCACAACTTTAAATGATATTGTATTTATAGATTTAGGTCTCAACTATATGTTAGAGACAAAATCTATCCGTTGGAGAAGTTATCCAACAGTTACTCTGAAAAACTATCTGTTAACCAACCGCATTTAATACTTCTGACATACTGAAATTCGAATTTCGATTGGTCAACACACGAATTTCGCAGACACCGAAGGTTAACAGCTTCAACGTTGAAAGCCTGAAGTTTGTCTGTCATGAAGTGAAATTCAAATTTTAATACTTGGAAAATGTTTCTTCGTTGTAATATATGAATTTTCATGTTGAAAGTTTTTCTGTTAAGTGTGAACAGTATTTTCAATTTGCTACAGTGCCTTCAAAATTTAAATTTTGGAACCCCAAAATTTGTCTGTCCATAGCTGGTTCGTAAGTCACAGTAGCTCGTATAATTCAAAGTTTGAATTGTCAAATGTCAAAGTTCGTCTGTCAGAGAGACCTCTTTTCAGACTAACTTCAAAATTTGAATTTATAAATACTGTCATTCGTATGTCAACATATCATTGTAATAGACTCATAAGCTTAGTTTCTGAAATTTGAATTTTCATGTTCAAAGTTCATTTGTCAGTGAGCAATTTTGAAATCCAATCTAAACTTGGTTTCAGATGAACTTTGACACAATTTCAGACGAATTTCTTTAGTTTTTATAAGTTTCATTTTGTCTGAAATTCAAATTTTCAAAACCCAAAGTTCGTCTGTTGCTTAAAGCTTCTTTAAGACACTTGTCAAAATTCAAATTTTATCAAGTCAAAATTCATCTATCAGAGAGGTTTCTCTTTAGACTTGTTCAATTTCAATACGAAAGTCGAATTTTCAAAGCCAAAGTTCAAATTTTCAAGATGACAGATCAGTATTAACCTTTCAAACTTCATCTGCTGGTGGGTGTTTTTGAAATATTTCATGATTTAACATAGAATCAAGGTTTTTAAAACATCTTTCCACCGAATCAAAATTTTTTACTCAAATAAAAACATTTTTAAACATCCTTCATGAATCTTTGCACTGATTTCTTCACTTGAGCTTTTTGTGCACCTTTGATTTCTTTATTCCAAGCTCTTGAAGGTTGGTTTGGAATCATCAAAACACTTGATTCAACAATCTCTCCCTTTTTGATGATGACAAAATAACTTACAAACTGGATTAGTACCTGGGTTTGCTTTAACAAGCTCCCCCTCAACATATGCATTATATATCAAAAGATATCATATATAGTAAATCATGTAAAGAGATTCAAAGAACAAATCATTACAACCAAGAAATTCTTTCATTTAAATAAATGTTGCTTTACAAAAATCAATTTTTGCAAAGTACTTCGAAATACACAAATCAAATACAAAACACAAACAATCATAACAAACATTTGAGACAAAATGCAGCACTACAAGAGGACTCAAGCCTAAGTTATAATCACTTCTTCTTTGACTTGGTCTTCTTGCTGTAGGTCTTTCCAGATAGCTTAGCAGACTTGCCAGTTGCTTACTCCCCATTTTTGGCATCAGCAGGAAGGTGAACAAAATCAGCCGGAGGAGGGATCTGAGAAACTGGAATAGCTTGGAGGGGCACAGGAGCAAAAGGCAGATGAGGCTCAGAGGACTCAGGGCTTGGATCCTTATCATCAGAGACTTCAAGCAGGTCTTGCATCTCTTGTCTGGAAAGAGGCAATTGAGCTCTTTGTTCTTCTGAGAGACCATATGCAATGAGAGATGAAGAAGTAGGGTCATCAGAATGGAATATTTCTTCGAGCCTTCTTCTCTGAGCTTGCAAGAGAGCATTACGAGCAATATCTTCCAAATCAACAATAGGCACAATGCTTCTCTCTTCATTGCTGGCAACCTCCAACATTGATGAAGTGGAAATGGCTACCACTAGTCTTTCAACTTGCTCAAATTTTTGAGTGGAAAGAATTGAATCCTCAGCATCTTCTGGAATGGGCTCATGGGGGCCTATTTTCTGAGGTCCTTCTTCTTCCAAACCATAGTCCAAGGGTGGATCAGGACTTAGTGTCCTCATTGTATCAGTAGGCTCAGTACCATTTACATCATCCTCATGCTCAGAAGAAGCTGGCTCAAAGGGACTTGGAGGCTCAAGAGTTGGAGACTGAACAGGCACAGAGATCCCTGGCTGAGGTGGAACTGATGTGGTAGGAATTGCACTTCAAATTTCTTCATAGTCATCAGCAACCACTTTCATATTCTTGACCAACTGATGAATCTGATCTTGCAAATGAGCAAATTTGGCATTTTGCTCATCCCTGATGCTAAGTATGAGTGTAGTTGCAGATGAGCAAATTTGGCATTTTGCTCATCTCTAATGCTAAGTATGAGTGTAGACAGGCTGTCACACAACTCAATGATCTTGGTTGGCTTGGCACGAGAGGAGGGAGTAGATGGAATGTGAGTAGGCTTGGATGAAGATGGGATAGGCAGAGAAGGCTGAGGTGTAGGTCTAGCAGAGGCCTCAGAGATACCTTCTTGCAGTTGGGAGGCACCTTTAACAAAGAAGAGATCTTTAGATTTTCCTGCTCCCTTCCCAATCCATCTTCCTTCATTTCTTTCAATCCCCATTCTTTGAAGTTCATCCTCCTTGAAGATCTCAATGGGTTTCCCTTTCCCCTTCTCAAGATGTTGAATTCTAGCATATTGCAGAATTCTGGAAATGATTGCTGCATAGGGGAGTATGGAGTCTTTCCTTTGATCCCTTGCCTTAATCATGCGTTGGAGTATGATATGTCCCATGTTGATGAGCTTCCCACGCATTATTACTGTCATGACATGTGTCTTTGCCCTTGTTATCAGATTGAAGCTGCCTCCTTTGTTGAATATGATCCTAGACACTATGTAGTGTAGGATCCTTACTTGAGCACTGAGGTCTGTGGGCTTCAACAGGTTTATGGTTTGCCAGTTTTCCTTTCTTCTGAACAATGTGCTCAGAATTGTGCTCTCCTTGTAGTTCAGAAAGGGGCCACCTTTTTCATCAGCAGTCTTTGCCTCATCCATATATCCAGAGGTAATGATGTCAATCTTGAAGCCATCTTGCCCTGGGATTTCCAGCACTTCATTAAAAGTCTCATTTGTGAGCCAGATGGTCCTTGATCTCAGATTGACCTCCCACTTCTTCTTCTTGCTGTTGTACTTCAAGGAGGCATATGTCTTTACCACTTCATCATCATACCTCTCCAATATCTCCGACAGATTCTTATATCTCAACATCCATATTCCAGCATCAAAATTGTTTGAGACTAAGAAATCTTCCAAGTTCACACAATGAGGCTTGATTACCGTTTTATTGGCAAACTTGGTAGAGTATTCCTTTTGAATTTGTGGAGTGCTCCATAAAGGCATTGTTGATAGATTGACAAAATCAGCTCACTTTTTAGCAATGAAGTCTACTCTTACTCTAGACAAATTAGCACAACTTTATATAAAAGAAATTGTTAGACTTCATGGTGTACCCAATAGCATCATATCGGATAGAGATCCAGGGCTCACATCTAACTTTTGGATATCCTTACAAAAGGCTTTAGGTACCAAATTAAGGTTTAGTATAGCTTACTATCCTCAAACTGAAAGAACAATTCAAACCTTAGAGGATATGTTGAGGGCATGTGTTTTGGAAATGAAAGGAAACTGGGATACGTACTTACCTATAGCAGAATTTGCCTATAATAACAGTTACCATTCTAGTATTCAAATGGCTCCATATGAGGTATTGTATGGAAGGAAATGTAGATCCCCTCTGTGTTGGATCGAACTCGGGGAAAGAAAATTATTAGGCCCTGATTTAGTAGACGAAACTTCCAAACAGATAGAAATAATAAGGAGGAAATTACTAATGGCACAAAGTAGGCAGAAAAGTTATGCTGATAAAAGAAGAAAGCCGTTAGAATTTGAGGTTGGAGATCATGTTTTTTTAAAAGTATCTTCCATGACTGGAGTGGGCCGATCTATTAAAAGTAAAAAGCTTAGTCCAAAGTATATTGGTCTCTTTGAAATCCTAGCCAAAATTGGACCTGTTGCTTATAAAATTGCTTTACCCCCTCATTTAAGTCAACTCCATGATGTCTTCCATGTCTCACAACTGAAGAAATACCAACCAGACCCATCACATGTCATAGAATATGAACGAATTGATTTACAAGATAATCTTTCTTATGAAGTACAGCCAGAGAGAATCATCGACTTTCAAGTCAAACAATTAAGGAATAAGAACATTCCTCTGGTGAAGGTGGTCTGGAAAGGTTTCTCTTCAGAAGAAGCAACCTGGGAAATGGAAGATAGCATGAAGGAAAGATATCCTGAATTACTCTAAGGTACATTTTAAATTTCTAGGACGAAATTTATTTTTAGGGCGGAAGAATTGTAACATCCTAATTCTCACTAACTATAGAACTCATAACATAACTTGAATTTCACATGCTTTGTGTATATGTTTCTAGTTGGATTTTTGGTTGAACTATGAACATGCATTATATGACATTAGAGACCGTATGAAACTTTTAGCAAGAACTAAATAAGTTGGATATGCTATTTAGAAACTACGAACATTTAAAATTTTATATGTCGTTATATACAAATTTAGATAAAATTTGACTGAGTAGTCAACTGTGAATATATACTGTATGACATCAGAAATCCTGTGAAGCTATAGGTTGAGATTCTATGCCTTGGGAAACATGGTAATAGTGGTACTTAGGGACCAAATTGCAAAGAAAGTTAAATCATAGGGTCAAAGTAAAAATTTATGAAGTAGCCACTAAAAGACAAAATAATGGGACATAGATGTCTTTTTTCCCAACAAATTATCTGCTCAGTATTTGACAGTACCGGTTGTAGGAATAGAGTCAAAAAAATAATCGCTAGAAATTATCCTCTAATAAGCAGAACCAGAAAATGCATATATTAGACAGAAAAGAGGACCGAAGTTCTATAATTTAGAAATTTCTAAAAAATAGAGCCAATCCCGAAGAAACTAAGGAGATCCAAAGACAAGTAGAGGAGCTCATGAGAAAAGGCTTTGTGCGTGAAAGTTTAAGCCCTTGTGCTGTACCGGTCATCCTAGTTCCTAAGAAAGATGGATCATGGCGAATGTGTGTGGATTGCCGAGCTATCAACAAAATAACGGTTAAGTATCGCTACCCTATCCCTAGACTAGATGATATGCTTGATGAATTGCATGGTTCTGCATTGTTTTCTAAGATTGATCTTAGGAGTGGTTATCATCAAATTCGAATGAAAGAAGGAGATGAGTGGAAAACTGCATTTAAAATGAAATTTGGACTTTATGAATGGTTGGTAATGCCTTTTGGATTAACTAATGCTCCTAGTACATTCATGAGTCTTATGAATCATGTCTTCCGTTCATTCATAGGAAAGTTTATTGTGGTTTATTTTGATGACATTTTAGTATATAGCAAGAATTTAGAAGACCACATAGTGCATTTGCGTGAAGTCTTTAGTACTCTTAGAGCAAATAAGCTTTATGCAAACATTCAAAAATGTTCCTTTTGCATGGATTCTGTTGTGTTTCTTGGTTTTGTTGTGGGTGCTCAAGGGATCCAAGTAGATGAAGAAAAGGTTAAAGCAATTCAAGACTGGCCTACTCCAAAGAATGCTAATGAGGTGAGATCTTTCCATGGCTTAGCTAGCTTTTATAGGAGGTTTGTTAAAGATTTTTCATCTATAGCAGCACCTTTGAATGAGTTAGTTAAAAAGCATGTCACATTTAAATGGGGTGAGGCACAAGAGAAAGCTTTCAACACTTTAAAAGAAAAACTCACCAATGCACCACTACTTGTTTTACCAGATTTTAGCAAAGTCTTTGAGGTTGAGTGTGATGCATCTGGTTTGGGTATTGGAGCTGTCTTAATGCAAGATAATAGGCCAATTGCTTACTTTAGTGAAAAGCTTAGTGGTCCCACTTTAAACTACTCCACTTATGATAAAGAACTTTATGCCTTAAAGAGAACTTTAGAGACTTGGCAACATTATCTTTGGCCTAAAGAATTTATCATACATTCTGATCATGAGAGTTTAAAATACCTAAAGTCACAAGGTAAGTTGAATAAAAGACATGCCCGATGGTTGGAATTTATTGAGACCTTTCCATATGTGATCAAGCACAAACAAGGTAAGGAGAATGTGGTAGCGGATGCTCTATCTCGCAGGTATACTCTTCTTACTTCTTTACAAACTCGATTGCTTGGTTTTGAGATGCTTAAGGGATTATATGAATCTGATTCTGATTTTGGGAAGATTTGGAATTCTTGTGAAAAACATGGTATTCAAGATTATTTCAGATTTGAAGGCTTTCTTTTCAAAAGGGATAAACTTTGTATTCCTTCCTGTTCAATGCGTGAATTACTTTTGAAGGAAGCTCATGGTGGTGGCTTATTGGGCCATTTTGGCATTGATTAAACTTTAAGTGTGTTGCATGAACATTTCTTTTGGCCTGCTATGAGGCGTGATGTTGTTGTTTTGTGTGATAAATGCATAACATGCAAACATGCTAAATCAAAGATTAAACCGCATGGATTGTATTCCCCACTCCCTGTTCCTAACCAACCTTGGACTGATATATCTATGGACTTTGTGTTAGGGCTCCCTAGGTCTCAAAATGGAAAAGATAGCATCTTTGTTGTTGTGGATAGATTTAGTAAAATGGCACATTTTATTGCATGCTCTAAGACTAATGATGCTGTTCATATTGCTAATCTATTCTTTAAAGAGATTGTGCGATTGCATGGTTTACCAAGAACAATTGTGAGTGATAGGGATGTAAAGTTTCTTAGTCATTTTTGGAGAACTCTTTGGAATAAACTTGGAACTAAACTTTTGTTTTCTACAACTGCACATCCACAAACTGATGGACAAACAGAAGTAGTAAATAGGACACTCACTACTTTATTGCGTGCAATCATTCAAAAGAATTTGAAAAACTGGGAGAGTTGTTTGTCTCATATTGAATTTGCATATAATAGAGTTGTTCATTCCACTACATCTTATTCTCCCTTCGAGATTGTGTATGGATTTAATCCTTTGACTCCCTTAGATCTTTTACCTTTGCCTATGCATGAAAGAACTAACCTTGATGGCAAGGAAAAAGCTAAGTTTGTGCAGGAACTTCATGCTAAAGTTCGAGCCAATATAGAAAGGAGGAATGAACAATATGCTCAGCAAGCAAACAAAGGCCGAAGGCGAGTTGTATTCAACCCTGGAGATTGGGTTTGGGTACACTTGAGAAAGGAAAGGTTTCCAGCACAAAGGAAATCTAAGCTGCAATCGAGAGGAGATGGTCCTTTTCAAGTCCTGGAAAGGATTAATGACAATGCCTACAAGATTGACTTGCCTAGTTCCTACGGCAATGTTAGTGCTACTTTCAATGTTTCAGACTTGTCCTTGTCTGATACTACAGATTCGAGGATGAATCCTTTCGAGGAGAGAGGGAATGATGGAGAACAAGTGAACTTTCAATCATGGAGATCCAATGTGTCCAAAGACCCTCTTCAAGGAGTAGGAGGCCCAATGACAAGAGGTAGGGCAAAAGCCATGAAAGAGGCCTTGCAAGGATTGGTCCAAGAGCTTAAGGAGAAAGAGCCCATCTATTTGGAAGACTTAGAGCAAATGGAGCCACCTTCTAATCCAAAAAGAATGATTATTTATTTGGAGGCCCAATTTGAAGATCTTAAAGGCCCAACCCAAATCCAAATGGAAGAGCTTGATTAAAGAAGTCATGTGCTTCATTAATGAGTCATGTGACTTTAGGATTAGATTTATTCCTTTTTAATTTATTTTAAATTTTCGTTTTATTTTTGATTTGATTTTTTCCAGATTAGATTAGATCAGTTTTTGATTGGTTCTCACTTGTATTTATGAGACCAACTTAAGATTTAATTCAAATTTGAATTTAAAAGTCAAAAACAAAAGGATAAGCCTTATCTATAAGGAATCAATTATCCTATTAGGATTAGGATTAGGATTTCTATTATTATTTATAGACCATATGGTGTCACATTGCAGATCAGATTTGAATAATATTTTGAGTGATTTCTCTCTTTAATTTCGTGTGAGATTGTTAGGGTTCTTCGTGTTCTTCCTAGAATACGGATTCAACTTATCAAGAGAATTGACCAACTCTTGTGGCGTCTTATGTTTGGGGTTGCTAGAGTTCTCTCTAGAGGTTCCATTCGGTCTCTCAATTGCATTGGATTGCTTCCGTTGTTTTTGGTTATTACTCTGGGTTCTTGAGTTGCCTAAGACTTGTTCTTGGGAGGTTCACCCTACTTCTATCAAAATGTAAGGATCGTGCTAGGATCAAAGAGAAGCAAATAAGATACCAAGAACACATTAAAGAAACAGAAAAGATAAATAGAAGAATGCACAAATAGGAAGAACAGAAGTTATTGGTCAAGAAGCAAGACCCCAAGAAAACTGGCTGAACACAAAGAATCACAAAGTTGGATGGAATAAGGATAATTGATTAACCCAGAGTAATAACCAAAAACAACGGAAGCAATCCAATGCAATTGAGAGACCGAATGGAACCTCTAGAGAAAACTCTAGCAACCCCAAACATAAGATGCCACAAGAGTTGGTCAATTCTCTTGATAAGTCGAATCCGTATTCTAGGAAGAACACGAAGAACCCTAACAATCTCACACGAAATTAAAGAGAGAAATCACTCAAAATATTATTCAAATCTGATCTGCAATGTGACACCATATGGTCTATAAATAATAATAGAAATCCTAATCCTAATCCTAATAGGATAATTGATTCCTTATAGATAAGGCTTATCCTTTTGTTTTTGACTTTTAAATTCAAATTTGAATTAAATCTTAAGTTGGTCTCATAAATACAAGTGAGAACCAATCAAAAACTGATCTAATCTAATCTGGAAAAAATCAAATCAAAAATAAAACGAAAATTCAAAATAAATTAAAAAGGAATAAATCTAATCCTAAAGTCACATGACTTATTAATGAAGCACATGACTTCCTTTAATCAAGCTCTTCTATTTGGACTTGGATTGGGCCTTTAAGATCTTCAAATTGGGCCTCCAAATAAATGATCATTCTTTTTGGATTAGAAGGTGGCTCCATTTGCTCTAAGTCTTCCAAATAGATGGGCTCTTTCTCCTTAAGCTCTTGGACCAATCCTTGCAAGGCCTCTTTCATGGCTTTTGCCCTACCTCTTGTCATTAGGCCTCCTACTCCTTGAAGAGGGTCTTTGGACACATTGGATCTCCATGATTGAAAGTTCACTTGTTCTCCATCACATTTCCCATTTGATTGAAGGTTCGTGAGACAAGTTCTACACGGGTTTTCTATCATTTATTTTGTCCTACTTTGTGTTATTAAATCTTAGTTCCTCTTGAGTCCAATGTGATAATAAGTCCATTTGATAATTTAGTGTCTTCTTTCTTTAGTTCATCCATCTATGTCTTTCCATTTCATCCTTATTATGTTTTGTCTCCTCAAATTGTTTCTCTTATCCCTCCAACTCGTTTCATATTTTATGTGTTATGTGAGTCTCATGAGATGTGTTCCTTTCTTAGCTGCTTGTGTGTTGTTTCATAAGTCTTGTGCTTGCATGCTCCATTTTTGACATTGTGTCCCATCTCATCAACATACGTCTATTGTGTTTCGTTCTCTTTCTAGTTCATTCCCTTCATTTGGTTTTATGTTAATTGTTCTCCTTTAGTCATTACTTCTCAATCTTTGTCTTATCATTGTGCATCATCATCTAATGTTAAATCTGTTCTGAATTTGAGTTTATTGCATTATGATCACATCTGCCCAGATTTCATCCCGTATGATCTTTCTCATGCATTGATTTCAATTAAGTCCCTTTGTGTCAAGTTTTGTCCCCCATAATGCCCCATGAATCCACTAACACCTTGGTTCCATTTAAATTTTATAGTTTCGAATTGGTGTTTAGCTATTTGTTACAAGTTTTGAGTGAGGTTGATGTAAGCTCTTATTTTCCAATCCATGAAAATGTGTTGTATGTGATTCAAACAAATGGATTGCATAGTAAGATTTTTTATCCTAGAGATTGCTTGTAAAAGCTTAGAGGAACATTTAAAATAAATTTGCAACCAAGGGAGAATATTTTCTTCCTAGTTTATGTGAAAATCAAAGCCACAAAGCATCAATTAAGTCTGAAAGGTAAGTATACTCCTTATTATCTATTTGATACTTTTAATCATTCTCTTTCTTTCCATGTTGATAGAGTAAGGGCTGGGTATGGCTTGCAAAAGTTCAAAGAGGAGCATGGAGGGCTTGATCAAGGTGCTGAACAAGAACATGGAAAGCAAGTTTGGGAGCCAAAAGATCCATTACAATGCTCATAAGCCCAAAGATTGGAACTAGATCCAAAACAATGAAGAAAGCTTTAAATGGATTGATCCAAGAGTTACTACTTTTGGAGCCCACTTATTTAGTTCAAGTTACAGCCCAAAAAGGAGCCAAGGGTGTGATAATGCTCTTATCTATACAAGGTCCAGATCCAAACCTAAAAGAAGCCCATTTGGAAGAGCTAACTTGAAGACATCATGTGCTCTGCATGTGACAATGAATAGTGACGTTTTTAATATAATTTTATCAGGAATTTTCGTTTATTTAATTTAATTTTCAGAAATAAGTCATATGGTCAAAGATTGTGACTTGGAGATTAAGTTTTAAGTTGTTTCCTAATTTTTAAAGATTAGGCTCTAGAATTTTCTATTAGTCGTTTAGTAAGAAAGTTGCCACCTTTTAATTGATTTGAGGAATATTTTGTTTACTTTTTTCATTTAGATTGTGGTATCTTCTTTAGGATTGATTAGATTTGATTATTTTTATTGCAATTTTCGTTTTTTATTTTAGCCTAGGGATTTGTTTGCCTTATTCTTTTATATAAGGAGCCACCTATGTACTTTTAAATAGACAGATTAATGAGAATAAATTTTTAGAACTTATGTTCTTTTCTTGTGAGTTTTTCTCTTGTATCCCTTGTGTTCTTGAGAGAATTCTTAGACTTATCAAAGGAGTGGTTTTCCTTTGTGGCGTCCCAAGGCTAGGGTTCTAAGAGACATGTTTTCTTAGGGTCTTATCCCAACATATCTTTCCTATTTTCTTGTCATTTTCGTTCATAATTATTATCATGTTTTTCTAGTTTAACATATTCATCTATCCTGTGTTTTCTTGCTGTTTCATGTGTCCTGTTTGATTCTAGCACGATCCATGGTTCATTCCGAGTTATTGGAGGTTCAATCGGATGAGTTCCACTTGGGTCTTTCATCACATGTAGATTATAGAGATTCGAGGACAAATCCTTTCGAGGAGGGAGGGAATGATAGAGTAAGGGCATGACTTGCAAATTTTGAAAAGAGCATGGAAAACTTGGAAGACTTGGTCAAGGTACTGAACATAAAGTCTAAGCTTAAGTGAGATCATCAACTCCGAAATACAAGTTTCAGATCTAAGCCCAAGATGAGCTCATTAGAGGATATTACTTAAAAGAGTATGTGCTTCACTAAAAGAGCATGTGGCTTAGGCATTAGTGGGCTTGATTTATTTTAATTTCTTTTTTATAATTATTGGTTGAACTATGTTGAGTAATAAAGCCCAATTGGTCAAATAATAGTCTTTTTGATAGCTCACCTTGTAAATAAATATGTCACGTGCCAAACATGTGATTTCATTAATGTGTTGGCATGTTTATAAGGGTTTAGGTATTATTTTATTATTTTTTTTATGAATTTTCGTTATTTTATTTTAGGGTTTTATTTAATTAGTTTTCTAGGTCCAATAGGAGTGTTATTTGAGCTAAAAGTCTCTTAATCCTATTTGGACAACTTGAGCCCAAATTAACTAAGGTTTCTAGGCTTATTAAGTTAGATTTTACCTTGCCTATTTAAGGCTAACTTTAATATGCGTCTTTAAGATTTGACGAATAGAATTTCAGAATTTTATCTTGCCTATTTAAGGCTAACTTTTATGTGTGTCTTTGAGATTTGATGAATAGAATTTCAGAATTTGTTTCTCTTACATTCTTTGATTGCTAGAGCAAACTACGACTTATCAAGGAATTTGTCCTTCCTTATGGCGTCATAAGAACTAGGGTTCAAGAGATCGGTTCTCTTGGGTTGTAATTTATCTTATGTGCTTTCTTGATTATTCTCTTCTTTGTGTGTTTTCTTCTTGTTGTTTTCAATTTTCCAATTTTCGTGTTCCTTGTTATTGCAACGATTTGAGTGTCATTTGTTTCAAGTGGATTCTTTGAAATGATTCCATAAGGGTTCAACTATCACATCCGCTTTTGGGTGAAGCTTGGATTTTCTTTGGTCGGGAAATCTCTCTTTCCACAAATACACCCACACCCAATCTCTAGGCTCGAACATAACCCTTCTTTGGCCTTTATTAGCTTTTTGAGCATATTGGTCATTCTTCCTCTCAGTATTTGCTCTCTAACCTTGGCATGAAGTTCCTACACAAACTTAGCTTTCTTTTCACCAGCAAGATTAGAAGAAAACTCATTAGAAGGAAAAGGAAGAAAATCCAAATGAGTCAATGGGTTAAAGCCATAAACAATCTCAAAAGGAGAAAAAGTAATAGTAGAATGCATGGCATAGTTATATGTTCATGAGCAATCTTGTTGTTTCGTCTCTTCTTTCTTCTGTCCAGATTTGTTCTTGTGCTTCTTTTGTGTTTTTTGTGCTATGATTCTTCTCACTTTGTGTCTCTTGATAGAGTACGATCGAAGCATGAAGCATTTGATGATGAGGGCAAGCTAAGAGCAACAATGGACCATGGACAAATTCAAGGCCCACTTCAAGGCATTGGAGGACCAATGACTAGAGCTAGAACAAAAACCATGAATGGGGTCATCCAAAACATTATTAACATGGAACCATTGCATTTCAATGATTTTGAGGCCCAAAACAAAGAAAGAGGCAAGCTGAAAATGCGGAGCCAAATTATAGTCAAAGAACCCAACTTAGAGAAAGCCCATGATTAGATTTGATCAGTTTTGATTGGTTCTCACATGTCATGTGCTTCATTAATGAGTCATGTGACTTTAGGATTAGATTTATTTCTTTTTAATTTTCGTTTTATTTTTTATTTATCTTTTCCAGATTAGATTTGATCAGTTTTGACTGGTTGATGGGAGACACGTTAGGAACCCATCCTAAGAGCCTTCTTTGATATAAGGATCGTGCAACTCAAGGAAAGATGAATTGAACTCAAGAACAACGAAGAACAACAATGAACAAAAACTAAAGAAAATAGACTCGATGAAATAAGAAAACTGAACAAAATGTTGGTCGAAGGAAGTAGACTCCAAGAGAACCCGTCTCTTGAATCCTAACTCCGGGACGCCACAAGGATCACCACTCCTTGATAAGTCCTCATTCTTTCTGGCACTCAAGGATAAGCAAGAAAGAACTCACAGAACAACAATAAAGTTGCTGAAAAGAAATTCATTCATTCATGTTGTCCTTGCAAGAGTACAAGAGGTGCCTATTTATAGGCAAGTATTAACCCCTCAAACTAACTCTAGTTCACCCCACAAACCTAACCTTATTAATGCTAATCAATACAAAAAGGAAATCCTAAGTCAAAAGGAGCATTTAATTCTAATTTTGAATTTGAAAAGGTTGGCTCCTCTTAAATGCATAAAGCAAAGCAAATCAGATCATTATTTGCCTTTTATTGAAAAGGAAACAAATTGACTAAAATAATCCTAATAAAACTTATTAAAAACGTCACTTTTAGTGACCACATGAGAAGCACATGTATTTTAAGTGAATTCTTCATATTGGGCCTTCTCCAAGTTGGGCTTGTTGACTATAATTTGGCTCCACATTTTTAGCTTGCCTCTTTCTTTGTTTTGGGCCTCAAAATCATTCAAATACAATGGTTCCATGTTAATCATATTTTGGATCAACCCATTCATGGCTTGCTTCATGGCTTTGGTCCTAGCTCTGGTCATTGGTCCTCCAATGCCTTGAAGTGGGTCTTGAATTTGTCCATGGCCCATTGTTTCCCTTAACTTGCCTTCATCATTCCCTCCCTCCTGAAAAGGATTCGTCCTCGAATCTGAAATGTCAAAAAGAGAGAAGTCAGCCACATTAAAGGTTGCACTTACATTTCCATAAGTATGAGGCAAATCAATTTTATAAGCATTATCATTTATCCTTTCCAAAACTTGAAAAGGACCGTCGCCTCTTGGGTGCAATTTGGATTTCCTTTGTTCAGGAAACCTCTCTTTCCTTAGATGAACCCACACCCAATCTCCAGGCTCGAAGACAACCTTCCTGCGACCTTTGTTAGCCTGTTGAGCATATTGCTCATTTTTCCTCTCAATGTTTGCTTTTACCTTAGCATGTAAGTCCTGCACAAACTTCGCTTTCTTTTCAGCATCAAGGTTAGCAAACTCAGTAACAGGCAAAGGAAGAATATCAAGTGGAGTCAAAGGATTGAACCCATAGATAACTTCAAAAGGAGAATAACTAGTAGTAGAATGCACAGCTCGGTTATATGCAAACTCCACATGAGGTAAACACTTTTCCCAATTTTTAAGATTTTTATGCAATATAGCACGCAATAAAGAAGAAAGTGTTCGATTTACTACCTCTGTTTGCCCATCCGTTTGGGGATGTGCAACTGTTGAAAACACAAGCTTAGTTCCCAGTTTAGCCCATAAAGTTTTCCAGAAATGACTCAAGAATTTAACATCACGATCACTAACAATGGACCTGGGTAAACCATGCAATCTAACTATCTCTTTAAAGAACAAATCAGAGATGTGAATAGCATCATGTGTTTTAGAACAAGCAATGAAATGAGCCATCTTGCTAAACCTATCCACCACAACAAATACACTATCCTTACCAGCAGGGGACTTAGGCAATCCAAGCACAAAATCCATAGAAATGTCCACCCAAGGATGTGAAGGAACAGGCAAAGGTGTATATAATCCATGGGGATGCACTCGAGATTTAGCATGCTTGCACACAATGCATTTATCACACACAGAAACAACATCCTTGCGCATATGTGGCCAATAAAAATGATCTTTCATCATAGCCAAAGTCTTATCAACTCCAAAATGACCCATTAAACCTCCTCCATGAGATTCTTTAACCAAAAGCTCACGCATAGAACATGCAGGAACACATAGCTTACTTCCCTTAAACAAGAACCCATCAAATCTATAAAAATCATCAACACCATGATTCTCACACAATTTCCAGGTTTCAGCAAAGTCAACATCACATTCATACATGCTTTTCAAGGATTCAAAACCAATCAACTTAGCCTGCATAGATGTAATGAGACTATATCTCCTAGACAATGCATCGGCAACAACATTTTCTTTACCATGCTTATGTTTCAAAACATATGGAAAAGATTCAATAAACTCAAGCCAAACAGCGTGTCTTTTGTTCAATTTGTTTTGGGTCTTAAGGTATTTCAAACTTTCATGATCTGAATGCAAAACAAATTCATTAGACCACAGATAATGTTGCCAATGTTCTAAGGTTCTTTTTAGTGCATACAACTCTTTATCATATGTAGAATAATTCAAGCATGCACCACTAAGCTTCTCACTAAAATATGCAATTGGTCTAGCCTCTTGCATCAAAACAGCTCCAATTCCAATACCAGAAGCATCACATTCAACTTCAAAAACCTTAGAAAAGTCAGGAAGAATAAGTAGAGGGGCATTGGTTAGCTTATCTTTCAGTGTTTGAAAAGCCCTCTCTTGTGCCTCACCCCATTTAAACACAACATTTTTCTTTACCAGTTCATTTAGAGGTGCAGCAATGGTTGAGAAGTCCCGCACAAATCTCCGGTAGAAACTTGCAAGTCCATGGAAACTCCTCACTTCATTTGCATTCCTTGGTGTAGGCCAATCGTGGATAGCTTTCACTTTCTCCTCATCCACTCGAATCCCTTCAGCACCTACAACAAACCCAAGGAAGACAACAGAATCCAAACAAAAAGAACATTTCTCTAAATTGGCAAAGAGTCTATTTTCACGTAAGATATCAAATACAGCACGCAAATGTTCAGCATGCTTTTCAAGACTCTTAGAAAACACCAAAATATCATCAAAGTATACGACTACAAACTTTCCTATGTATGGACGAAAAACATGATTCATAAGACTCATAAATGTGCTAGGAGCATTAGTCAAACCAAACGGCATAATCATACAACCCAAACTTAGTCTTAAAAGCAGTCTTCCATTCATCCCCTTCTTTCATCCTAATCTGATGATATCCACTCCTAAGATCTATCTTTGAAAATAAACAAGCACCATGCAATTCATCTAGCATGTCATCTAACCGAGGAATGGGATATCGATACTTAACTGTAATTTTGTTGATGGCACGACAATCTACACACATTCTCCACTTGCCATCTTTCTTGGGCACCAAAATGACTGGAACAACACATGGACTAAGGCTTTCTTTCACGAACCCCTTTTTCAGTAATTCCTCAACTTGCCTTTGAATTTCCTTAGTCTCCTCTGGATTTGCCCTATATGCAGGCCTATTTGGAATAGATGCTCCAGGGATGAAGTCAATCCTATGCTCAATGCCTCTTATTGGGGGCAACCCATCTGGTATCTCCTCTGGAAATAATTCCTTATATTCCTGCAACAAGCTCAAAACACTAGAAGGAAGAGAGTTATCTAAATCAGAAATAGTTAGATACACTTCCTTATACATAAGTACAAAGGAAGGTTCACAAAACAAAGCTCTTTTGATTTCTCCTCCTCCAGCAAACAAAGTTACTTTTGTTTCTTCACTCTCATTCTTTTTCATAAAGCTCCTTTGCTCTTTTCTTTTGAGCTCACTTGCTTTTCTTTCTTTCTCATGCTCTTTCTTTTCTTTTTCTTTCATTTTACTCTCTTGCGTAATTCTCCTTTGGTCTTCAAGAGCCTGCACTGGACTAAGAGGTGTTAGCACAATGGTCTTATTATTATACTCAAATGAGTACCTGTTAGTGTAACCATCATACTTAATCCTCCTATCATACTGCCATGGCCTACCAAGTAACAAATGTCCAACATGCATAGGTACAACATCACATAAAACCTCATCTTTATAGCTACCTATGGAAAATGCTACAATCACTTGTTTAGTTACTTTAGCATCCCCACTTTCATTAAACCACAGCAAATTATAAGGTGTAGGATGCTTCAAAGTTGGTAAACCAAGTTTCTCAACTAACAAGGTGCTTGCTACATTGGTACAACTACCATTATCAATGATAAGATTGCATACCTTGTTATTAATGAAACATCTAGTATGAAACAAATTCTCGCGTTGCTCTCTCTCATGGCCCACCTTTGGCTGTATGTTAAGAGCACGCCTGGATACCAATACTTCTCCTTCAATGGCCTCAGCTATCTCCACATCAGAATCATCTTCACTAGAGTTTAACTCGGCCTCCTTCGTCTCTTCACCACTGCTTTCACTAGTCACACAACCATTCTCAAGAGCAATCATAGTTCTTTTAGTGGGACATTGTGAAGCAATATGACCAAACCCTTGACATTTAAAACATTTAACTTTAGAAGAATCAGAAGAAGAAAATTTAGAAGACTTACCTTTGGAACTAGGAATCTGTTCTTTCAACTTGTTCTTTTCCTCAGGTTTGGGCTCACCTTTCCATTTGGAAGACACATTATATTCCTTTGATCTACCATAGGATTTGTATTCCTTATTTGAACTCCCATATGACTTCACTTTCTGTTTTGCCTTCAAGTGCCTTTCAACTTTAATGGCTTTATGCAATAACTCCTCCACATCAAGATAGTTTTGCATCTCAACCTCGGCAGCAATATCTGGATTCAATCCTCTAAGGAACCTTGCCATTGTTTGCTCAGGATCTTCATCTACACGAGCCTTTATCATGGACATCTCCATCTCCTGGTAATAATCCTCCACACTCATGGTTCCTTGTTTTAGTTTTTGAAGCTTCATGTGTACATCCCTATGGTAATGATTTGGCACATATCATTTTCTCATAATTGTCTTCATTTCATGCCATGTCCTAACAGGACCCTCTCCAGTTCTCCTCCTAGTAGTACACAACTGGTTCCACCAAATACTAGCATAGTCAGTAAATTCAACAGCAGCCAATCTTACCTTACTTTCCTCAGAATATGAATTGCATTCAAACACAAGCTCCACGCACCTTTCCCACTCTAAGTAACCATCAGGATCAACTTTCCCTTGGAAGGAAGGAATCTTCATTTTTATATTGGAAAGGGGATCCTTCTTATGCTCTTGGTTATGTCTAAATGTATGCCGGCTTTGTCTAGCTCTTCTTGGTTGCAGCTCTTCCTCCTCAAATTCAATTCCCACCTCTTCTTCACCATCATCAGAATAGATCATATGGTGCTTTCCTCGACTTGTTTTAGAATGAGAAGGGGAAGCTTCCATCACATCTAATCTCATACTCAATTTCTTGAGCTGATCATTTATGGAGTTCATAAAGAGCTTCAAATCTGGCATTTGAGTTTCACTACCACTAGACATGTTTCCAAGAACCTGAAATGTTAGTGCAAATTCAAAGAGCAATGGACCTCACCACTCTCTCACGTGTTACACTCAAGAATGATGTAAGTTCACTCGTGTTTTACACACTTTAAAGACTTTTTCCAGAAATGATATAATTACACTCTTGCCTTTTACCACTCACTCTTGCTTCCTATGAGAGTGCAAAATTGAATCTGAACTTAAATCAAGAAGCAATGTTTTAAGTGGCAATCTCAAAGTCAAAGATCCAAGAATTTAAATTCTCAAAGAGTGTAAAATGTTGGTGACCAACAAAGAAAGATGGGCTTTCTGTTTTTTTTTTTTAACAAAAGAAACAAATTTTCCAGCTAAGAAAAGAGAAAAGGAAATGCTGGAAATTAAGACAAGAGAAAAGATGTGGCATGTATACCAAAGGAAGGAACTTTTAGATGACTATCAAATATGAAACAAGAAAGGAACAAGTTAGGGAATTTAAATTATGTAGGAAAATAGACAGAATTAAACTAGAAGAGTAAAATTCTGAGTAGAAAATAAAAGACAAGAATGGAAACTTACCACAAATGAGAAATTATGAATGGGTATTCAAAAGTTGATTCTCCTTTAATGAGATCAGAAAATGGAGCAATTAAATAACATTAATGCCCAATCACAAAAGGAAATTTGTAATTCAAACTACCACCTGGATTGAAAGATCTTAATGTAGGAAAGAAAACAAGATCTCCTTAATTTTTTTGGAAATTGCCTCAGCAGCCATATCTTTTTTTTTTTAATTCTTTCCTTCTTTTTTTTTTATATACGAATTTTTCTTTCCAAGGCTGCAATCAATTCTCTCTTTCTTTTTCTGTTTTTTTTTTGGCAAAATCACAACAAGAAATCTGGGTAGTAACTAAATTCTTTGGGCAGATAACAAAGAACTCCACAATCTCAATGGAAACAAGAATCAAATATGGTAAGATCCTTTAGTAAAGAAAATGGACAACGAAATTAGAATAGATCATGCCACAATAAGAACAAAACGAAAGATTATGAAGTCTGGAAAATGGATCAAGAACATAGAACAAAATAGCAAGGTAAAAACGAATGAACAGTGACAGATAGTACAATGAACAGTGATGAAGAAACAGTATGGATGAACAGTACGAATATTTTCTGGACAGCAAGCATGAACAGTACGGATGAACAGTGCTACGATTTTCTGGACAGCAAGGAAAAATGGAATGAAACAACAGAAACACGCCTTGATTTGCAAGCCGAATCTCTGATACCAAATGATGGGAGACACGTTAGGAACCCGTCCTAAGAGCCTTCTTTGATATAAGGATCGTGCAACTCAAGGAAAGATGAATTGAACTCAAGAACAACGAAGAACAACAATGAACAAAAACTAAAGAAAATAGACTCGATGAAATAAGAAAACTGAACAAAATGTTGGTCGAAGGAAGTAGACTCCAAGAGAACCCGTCTCTTGAATCCTAACTCCGGGACGCCACAAGGATCACCACTCCTTGATAAGTCCTCATTCTTTCTGGCACTCAAGGATAAGCAAGAAAGAACTCACAGAACAACAATAAAGTTGCTGAAAAGAAATTCATTCATTCATGTTGTCCTTGCAAGAGTACAAGAGGTGCCTATTTATAGGCAAGTATTAACCCCACAAACTAACTCTAGTTCACCCCACAAACCTAACCTTATTAATGCTAATCAATACAAAAAGGAAATCCTAAGTCAAAGGGAGCATTTAATTCTAATTTTGAATTTGAAAAGGTTGGCTCCTCTTAAATGCATAAAGCAAAGCAAATCAGATCATTATTTGCCTTTTATTGAAAAGGAAACAAATTGACTAAAATAATCCTAATAAAACTTATTAAAAACGTCACTTTTAGTGACCACATGAGAAGCACATGTATTTTAAGTGAATTCTTCATATTGGGCCTTCTCCATGTTGGGCTTGTTGACTATAATTTGGCTCCACATTTTCAGCTTGCCTCTTTCTTTGTTTTGGGCCTCAAAATCATTCAAATACAATGGTTCCATGTTAATCATATTTTGGATCAACCCATTCATGGCTTGCTTCATGGCTTTGGTCCTAGCTCTGGTCATTGGTCCTCCAATGCCTTGAAGTGGGTCTTGAATTTGTCCATGGCCCATTGTTTCCCTTAACTTGCCTTCATCACTGGTTCTCACATGTATTTATGAGGCTAACTTAAGATTTAATTCAAATTTGAATTTAAAATTAAAAAAAACAAAAGGATAAGCCGTATCTAAAAGGAATCACTTATCCTATTAGGATTAGGATTAGGACTTCTATTATTATTTAAAGACCATATGGTTCCACTTTGCAAATCAGATTTGAATAATATTTTGAGTGATTTCTCTCTTCAATTTTGTGTGAGATTGTTAGGGTTCTTCGTGTTCTTCCTAGAATACGGATTCGACTTATCAAGAGAATTGACCAACTCTTGTGGCGGCTTGTGTTTGGGGTTGCTAGAGTTTTCTCTAAAGGTTCCATTCGGTCTCTCAATTGCATTGGGTTGCTTCCGTTGTTTTTGGTTGGGTTCTTGAGTTGCCTAAGACTTGTTCTTGAGAGGTTCTCCCTACTTCTATCAGGTTGGTAATAAGAGCAAAGGTTGAGTTCAGGTGTTCCATCCCCTTGTCTATTTACTGAACATCTAAAAGTTTGGATATATCAAAACGTCCTATATCCTTTGAGTTTTCGGACAAATTTTATGTCTATCTTGAAGCTCAGAATCTGTGCTTTCACCTCATTTTTTAACGGCGTCCCAATCCGAGGTTCGTATGAAAAGTTATACTTGATCGGATCCAAGACATCATCTCCCAGTCACCAACATCTGTTTCATTCTTCTCAAATCTCCAAATCTGTCCATAATTTGTTTCTTTGGTTCTTGATCATAAAGAAAAAAAAAGGCCTACAGAAAAAAAAAGAAAAGAAAGGGCAACAAAAAAAAAAGAGAAAAGAAAGGCTAAAAAAAAATGAGAGAGAAAGATTTGATCTTGAGCAGCAAGAATCAATCTTGAAATTTGGCTCACCCTTTAAATTGATTTATCTTGTGTTTGGTGTGCTAATTCTCATATCTTAGTAAGAAAAGTTTTGATCCTGCACTATTATTTGTGTCTAGAGTTCTTGAGTCTTTCTCTCCTTTGAATTCTTAAAGGTCCCTTGCTATCTTGAACATTTGATTGCCACTCAAACTAACTTGATTCTCTTGACAGGTCATCTGATTCCATTAAGAGCACTATAAGCACCTTATAAGAGTGGTAAAAGGCAAGAGATGATAGAGTACGATCGAGGCATGAAGCATATGATGAGGAGGGCAAGCTAAGAGCAACAATGGACCATGGACAAATTCAAGGCCCACTTCAAGGCATTGGAGGACCAATGACTAGAGCTAGAACAAAAGCCATGAATGGGGTGATTCAAGACATTATTAACATGGAACCATTACATTTCAATGATTTTGAGGCCCAAAACAAAGATAGAGGCAAGCTGAAAATCTGGAGCCAAATTATAGTCAAAGAACCCAACTTGGAGAAAGCCCAATAAGGAGGATTCACTTAAAATCCATGTGCTTTTCATGTGCTCACTAAAAGTGACGTTTTTAATAAGTTTTATTAGGATTATTTTAGTCAATTTGTTTCCTTTTCAATAAAAGGCAAATAATTATCTGATTTGCTTTACTTTATGCATTTAAGAGGAGCCAACCTTTTCAAATTCAAAATTAGAATTAAATGCTCCTTTTGACTTAAGATTTCCTTTTCGTATTAATTAGCATTAATAAGGTTAGGTTTGTGGGGTGAACTAGAGTTAGTTTGTGGGTTAATACTTGCCTATAAATAGGCACCTCTTGTACTCTTGCAAACGACAACATGAATGAATGAATTTCTTTTCAGCAACTTTATTGTTGTTCTGTGAGTTCTTTCTTGCTTATCCTTGAGTGCCAGAAAGAATGAGGACTTATCAAGGAGTGGTGATCCTTGTGGCGTCCCGGAGTTAGGATTCAAGAGACGGGTTCTCTTGGAGTCTACTTCCTTCGACCAACATTTTGTTCAGTTTTCTTATTTCATCGAGTCTATTTTCTTTAGTTTTTGTTCATTGTTGTTCTTCGTTGTTCTTGAGTTCAAGTCATCTTTCCTTGAGTTGCACGATCCTTATATCAAAGAAGGCTCTTAGGACGGGTTCCTAACGTGTCTCCCATCATTTGGTATCAGAGCTTAGGTTTGCTAGCTTCAAGCACGATCCGCGGTTCATTCCAAGTCATTGGAGGTTCAATCGGACGAGTTCCGCTTGGGTCTTTCATCATTTGGTATCAGAGCTTCGGCTTGCAAATCAAGTTGTGTTTATGTTGTTTCATTCCATTTTTCCTTGCTATCCAGAAAATTGTAGCACTGTTCATCATCATACTGTTCAGGCTTGCTGTCCAGAAATATTCGCACTGTTCATCCGTACTGTCCTTCGTCACTGTTCATTGTATTATCTGTCACTGTTCATTCGTTTTTACCTTGCTATTTTGTTCTATGTCCTTGATCTATTTTCCAGACTTCATAATCTTTTGTTTTGTTCTTATTGTGGCATGATCTGTTCTAATTTCGCTGTCCATTTTCTTTCATTTTCTTTGCTAAAGGATCTTACCATATTTGATTCTTGTTTCCATTGAGATTGTGGAGTTTCTTGTTATTTGCCCAAAGAATTTAGTTACTGCCCAGATTTCTTCTTGTGATTTTGCCAAAAAAAAAAAGAAAAAGAAAGAGAGAATTGATTGCAGCCTTGGAAAGAAAAATTCGTATATAAAATTAAAAAAAAAAAAAGAAGGAAAGAATTAAGAAAAAAATAGATATGGCTGCTAAGGCAATTTCCAAAAAAATTAAGGAGATCTTGTTTTCTTTCCTACTTTAAGATCTTTCAATCCAGGTGGTAGTTTGAATTACAAATTTCCTTTTGTGATTGGGCATTAATGTTATTTAATTACTCCATTTTCTGATCTCATTAAAGGAGAATCAACTTTTGAATACCCATTCATAATTTCTCATTTGTAGTAAGTTTCCATTCTTGTCTTTTATTTTCTACTCAGAATTTTACTCTTCTAGTTTAATTCTGTCTATTTTCCTACATAATTTAAATTCCCTAACTTGTTCCTTTCTTGTTTCATATTTGATAGTCATCTAAAAGTTCCTTCCTTTGGTATACATGCCACATCTTTTCTCTTGTCTTAATTTCCAGCATTTCCTTTTCTCTTTTCTTAGCTGGAAAATTTGTTTCTTTTGTTAAAAAAAAAAATAGAAAGCCCATCTTTCTTTGTTGGTCACCAACGTTTTACACTCTTTGAGAATTTAAATTCTTGGATCTTTGACTTTGAGATTGCCACTTAAAATATTGCTTCTTGATTTAAGTTCAGATTCAATTTTGCACTCTCATAGGAAGCAAGAGTGAGTGGTAAAAGGCAAGAGTGTAATTATATCATTTCTGGAAAAAAGCCTTTAAAGTGTGCAAAACACGAGTGAATTTGCATCATTGTTGAGTGAAACACGTGAGATAGTGTGCAAGGTCCTTTCTTCATCTTCTATTCACTAACATTTTAGGTTTTAAGCATTGCTGGTGATGAACTTGATCTTAAAGCTTTAATGAGAGCTTTCAATGACCAAATCAACAAGTTGAACGCCAAATTGGATGGCATGCAAGTTCCTTCATGCAAAGAGGATGTTACATTGAACATCCCAAAATTCTATGGAGAGAATGATCCTGACATGTACTTGAACTGGGAAGGAAGAATTGAACAATGGTTTGAAGAC
Source organism: Adenanthera pavonina (assembly GCA_026686845.1). NCBI lineage: Eukaryota > Viridiplantae > Streptophyta > Magnoliopsida > Fabales > Fabaceae > Adenanthera > Adenanthera pavonina. The sequence continues at coordinate 18,096,346 of JAIVEN010000005.1, read as the reverse complement.
TGCCAGTACTCCGAGTCTGAGAAAGTGAAATTAGCTACTCTTCACTTAGAAGGAAAAGCCAAAGTTTGGTGGGAACGATTTGAAAGAAAGCACCTTCGTGAAGAGAAACAGTGTTATACTTGGAGTAACATGAAGCTCATTTTGAAGCAAAAGTACGCGCCATACCACTACTTCTATGAGTATCTTCCAACCCGTGGAAAGGAGAAAGCTTCTAAGGTACAAATTTCAGTTCCAAGTTCTAGTGATTCTCATTTGGAGCAAAAAGATCAAATGGAGGAGTTATCTTCCTCAACATCTACAATGGTTGATGAACCAAGAGAATCAACTACTCTTGAAGGTACCTCTAATTCTCAAAATCCTTGTGTTGATGATTTTTCTTATGAATTAGAATATGATATTCTTGAGAATCCTAAGGAGGAAAATGGTGATGATATTGTTGATGGGATTGGTCATGATCATTTACCACCATTAGTGGAGACAACTGCTCTAGATGTTACTGGTGAGGAGATAGAGAACTTTGTTGATAGTGGTGTGCTTGTTTCTAGTGATACTCACATTGTTATACCATTAGAAATTAGTTTTCATGGGTGTGATGAAGTTGAACATGTTGATATGGTGTTTGGGCATCCATGGTTATTCGATGATAGTTGTTCTTTTGAAGTAAAGACAGCCCATGACAAGCATTGTATTCAATTCTATGAAAATCACGAGAAAATCAAAAGTGAGTGTGAAAGGAAAAATAAAAGTGAGAGGAATATGGGTGGTAAAAACAAGAGTGAAAAACAAGTGAGAAAACAAAGAGTGCAAAAAAATGAAAAAAGAGGAAAACAACTGAGTGAAAAGAAACTTGAGAGAAGAATGAAAAAGAGAAAGAAAAAGAGGGAAAAGAGAAAAGAAAAAGAGAGTTTGAGAAAAGACGAGAATAATGAGGTAAAAGCAATTGTGAGTTGTTTGAGTAAAGGAGAGTTTAAGGTAGTTTCTTTTCAACTCCTTCCTTCATATTTTCCATATGTTCCTTCTTTCTCTAGTTCTTTGTTGCAGGTTATTAGTATGGATGTTATGGAAGGGAAATCAAGTTCTTATGTACTAATGCACGACCACAAATCCTATGCAATTCAAACTAATGGTCATTACAAGATTTTTTATCCTGGAGATTGGTTTGGAATGCAAGAATGTAAAGATGAAACTTTAAAAGGGATGAATTTGCAACCAAGAGTCATTATTATACCACACATTCAAACAAGGGTTGAAAAGAAGATGTATCAATCAGGCTTGAAAAGTAAGTATACTCCTTATTTTTTATTTGATGTTTTTAATCGTTCCGTTTCTTTCCATATAGATTATGGAGATTCGAGGACGAATCTTTTCTAAGAGGGAGGGAATGATAGAGTACGATCGAGGCATGAAGCATATGATGAGGAGGGCAAGCTAAGAGCAACAATGGACCATGGACAAATTCAAGGCCCACTTCAAGGCATTGGAGGACCAATGACTAGAGCTAGAACAAAAGCCATGAATGGGGTGATTCAAGACATTATTAACATGGAACCATTACATTTCAATGATTTTGAGGCCCAAAACAAAGATAGAGGCAAGCTGAAAATCTGGAGCCAAATTATAGTCAAAGAACCCAACTTGGAGAAAGCCCAATAAGGAGGATTCACTTAAAATCCATGTGCTTCTCATGTGCTCACTAAAAGTGACGTTTTTAATAAGTTTTATTAGGATTATTTTAGTCAATTTGTTTCCTTTTCAATAAAAGGCAAATAATTATCTGATTTGCTTTACTTTATGCATTTAAGAGGAGCCAACCTTTTCAAATTCAAAATTAGAATTAAATGCTCCTTTTGACTTAAGATTTCCTTTTCGTATTAATTAGCATTAATAAGGTTAGGTTTGTGGGGTGAACTAGAGTTAGTTTGTGGGTTAATACTTGCATATAAATAGGCACCTCTTGTACTCTTGCAAACGACAACATGAATGAATGAATTTCTTTTCAGCAACTTTATTGTTGTTCTGTGAGTTCTTTCTTGCTTATCCTTGAGTGCCAGAAAGAATGAGGACTTATCAAGGAGTGGTGATCCTTGTGGCGTCCCGGAGTTAGGATTCAAGAGACGGGTTCTCTTGGAGTCTACTTCCTTCGACCAACATTTTGTTCAGTTTTCTTATTTCATCGAGTCTATTTTCTTTAGTTTTTGTTCATTGTTGTTCTTCGTTGTTCTTGAGTTCAAGTCATCTTTCCTTGAGTTGCACGATCCTTATATCAAAGAAGGCTCTTAGGACGAGTTCCTAACGTGTCTCCCATCAAGAGAGATTTGTGAGATCATTGTTAGAAAAAGCCAATAAAGAGTGCAAACATGAGTGAATTGTTACACAAGAATTGAGTGAAACACGTAGTAAGAGGAGGGAGTGAGTTTCCTAGATTTGAATTTTTCTTTGTTTTAATTCTTTCTACAGGTTCTTGCAACAATGACAGGCAGTGAAAGTGAAGGTGAAGTTGATATGAAATTCTTGATCAAAGCATTCCGTGATGAACTCAAAAACATCAGAAATGACATGGCTAACATGAAATCTGAGATGCATTCGAGAAAGTCCAGAAGTAGAACCAACGATGAAGAAGAGCATGATTCTGAAATGGGGTCCAACTCAAAAAGTAAATCTTCCTCCAAAAAGACAATGATTTAGGAGGCATCAAGCTTAAAATTCTCTCATTCCAAGGTAAAACGGATCCTGACTTATACCTTGAATGGGAGAGGAAGGTAGAGCTTGTTTTTAAATATCATAACTACTCAGAAGAAAAGTGAAACTTACAGCTATTGAGTTTACTGGCTATGCTAGTGTTTGGTGGGATAAATTACAGTGTACTAGAAGAAGGAATGGTGAAGAACTGATGGAATATGAGCTAGGCTTAATCAAGAGGAGGAGTTTGGATGAAATATTCAAGAGCTTGGAGGACTTGGAATTCATGAAAAAGTGGATGGACAAGGAACCTAAGTATGGAACAAGAAAGATCCTTTGCAAGGAATGGGTGGGCCTATGACAACAGCAAGGACTAAGGCAATGAAACAAGCTCTCAATGAATTGATTCAATAAGTAATTGAACAAGAGCCCATTCACTTAGCTCAATTTTCAGCCCAAAAGGCTTCAAGAGGCATGTTCTTCATGGCTAGTAAGCTAGAAACTGATCCAAGCCCAACAAATAAGGCCCAGATAGAAGAACTCACTTAAAGGAGCATGTGCCAAGCTTGTGACCATTTAAGTAGTATTCTTTAATTAAATAAATTAGTAATTTTCATTTTTTTATTACTTAATTAAGAAATAAGGTTTTGACAATTAGTTTCCTATTTTGAATTTATTTGTGAGGATCTCTTTAGATTTAATTTTGTTTCCTATTTTTGGACACCACTTATTCAGCATGTATCTAGTCTTATTTTTGTGTAAGGTGGTGCCATTCTAAGAGATTTAGGATCCAAACTATTTTTAGTAAATTAGGGCTTGGGTTTTTGCTTTCTTTTCCTTTAAAAACGTCACTTTTGTACTGGCAAATGAAAGATGAATGAATAGTGCGTTTTTGACAAAAACTTTGTGAGTTTTCTTGTTCTCTTGGTGAGCTTGAGAGACTCTTTGGCATATCAAAGAGAGTGGTCTTCTCTTTGTGGTGTCTTTAGCTAAGGTTTCAAGAAACAAGTTTTCTTGGGGTCTTGCTTCTTGACCAACAACTTCTATTCTTCCCATTCATGCATTCTTTATTTGTTTATCCTTCCTATTTGTTTAGCGTGTTCTTGGTGTTTTAGTTACTTCTCTTTGATCCTAGCACGATCCTTACGTTTCCCATTCGATTGAAGGTTCGTGAGACAAGTTCTACACGAGTTTTCTATCAAGAACCCATCGATACATGGCGTGACATGAGAACCATCATGCGTAAGAGGTATATCCTTTCCTATTACCATCGTGATTTGCATACAAGATTGCAAAAACTTGAATAGGGATCTATGAGCATTGAAGAGTATCATAAAGAGATCGAGATGGCTATGATCCAAGCTGATGTTAATGAAGATGAAGAGCAGACAATGGCCCGCTTCATTGGTGGATTAAGAACTGAAATCCGCGAAAGAATTGAGCTAGAACATTACTTGGATATGGAAGAATTGCTTCATAAAGCTGTCCACTTGGAGAAGCAATTGAAAAGTAGGAAAACTAACTCTGTTCCTTGGAGAACTAATCCTCTCTTCAAGCGAAAAGAGTCAAGAACAAGAGAAGAAGATCAAAACTCCAAATCAGCCCAAAATAATAAAGAAGATGTGAAGATAAAGGCTTCTGTATTTAAAGGTACTTCTGAATCAAAATCCTCTTCTAAATCTAGTACCTTGCGTTGCTTTAAATGTCAAGGTTTTGGACATATTTCTGCTCAATGTCCAAACAAAAGAAACATGATTATCCTTAATAATGGGCAAGTTGATAGTGAAGATTCTTGTGAAGATTCTGATAATGACCCTCATGCTTTAGATGATACGCCTCCTTTAGAATCTTGTTCAGATAATGAATATATTGATCTTGTACATGGTAATGCACTTGTTACTCAAAGAATTCTCAATGCTCAACCAAAAGATGAGAAACATGATGATGAGCAAAGAGAAGAGATTTTCCATGCTAGATGCTTCATTCAAGACAAGGTATGTAGCTTGGTTATTGATGGTGGTAGTTGCACCAATGTTGCTAGTACTTTACTTGTGGAGAAACTGAACTTGCCTACTATAAAACATCCAAAGCCTTACAATTTGCAATGGCTAACTGATTGTGGTGAGATGAAAGTCACCAAGCAAGTTCAAGTATCATTTACTATTGGCAAATACCATGACAAGGTGTTATGCGATGTAGCACCTATGTATGCAGGACATCTACTTCTTGGTCGTCCATGGCAATTCGACAGACGTGTGACTCATGACAGCTATAGAAATTTCTACTCCTTTGTGTTTGAAGGGCGTAATTATTAAGCCAATTGTGTTTATTTTACTTTATTTATTTTTATGAGAAAATAAATTTTGAATGAAAGGCTATTGGAACCCCTCATTATAGGCAAATCTTATTAATATACTCATGCAGCCCCATATGCCCACGGTATAATTACTTTAACGGTCTGCAAGAGCTCACAAGCCTTTGCGACAAACATAAAAAGGAAATTAAACTTACTGATTTCCGGAACCATTTATAAGCTCATATGACTAATTTAATTAGCCCCGAAAAAGCCAAGACTCTGTGACTATTAAGAAATATATGGGCCAAAAAGGAAAAGCCCAAACTGTACTCCTTCTTACTTTATTTCATTTGAGAACCACATTTGACAAATAGAAATATTTCCCTTAAACCGGGAATAATCAGCTTGAACCTAAACATCCAACGACAATCATACTGGCAAATTTGTGGCAGTCAATAACAAACCTTTCTAAACTCGAAGCTACCATTGGAAATACATGAGTCATAAGACAAGCACGCAATATAATTCAAGCTCTATTTTGTGACCAAGAGATTCTTAGTGAACTTCTCTAAAATGCTTAGAGGCTGACATGATACGGAACTAAATAGGGAATAAAGCTTGCAATCATCACTGCCTCAAGATGTGTAGGTGGAATCAATCGGCATTATATTTTTGCAGCCAATCCAGACAAAGGGTAAGGGGGAACCATAGCAACGCGAAAAGTATGATGGAGGTTTAAGGAATTTATAGCAATCGAGCCAATCAGCCTTTCGAGACAACAGAGTATTCATAGGATTCAAACAAGGCCAAGTTACTCAAGTATATATTCCAACACTGAATCAGTAACTATTGACACTCAAACGTTTATGTTATTACTTTCTAGAACACCAAAGTGATAGAGGATGGCTTGGACAAATTCAGGAACATGTAGGAGGTCATATCACTTGGAAAGATTCAAGCCCAAGAGAAGCCCATTGGAAGAGATTACTTAAAAGATCATGTGCTTCATTAAAATAGCATGTGACTTAAGCATTATTGGGCTTAATTAGTGTTAATTTCGATTTTATTAATTATGGACTGAACTTTGTTAATTAATAAAGCCCAATTGGTTAAATAATAGTATTTTTGATAGCCCACCTTGTAAATAAACATGTCATGTGCCAAACATGTGATTTCATTAATGTGTTGGCATGTTTATAAGGGCTTAGGTATTTTTTTTTTATGAATTTTTATTATTTTATTTTAGGGTTTTATTTTACTAGTTTCCTAGGTCCAATAGGAGTATTGTTTGGGCCTAAAGTCTCCTAATCCTATTAGGATTACTTGAGCCCAAATTAATTAGGGTTTCTAGGCTTATTAGGTTAGATTTTACCTTGCCTATTTAAGGCTAACTTTCATGTACGTTTTTAAGATTTGGAATGATTAAAGTTTTAGACTTTTGTGAGTTTCCTCTTGCGATTCTTTGAGTGCTAGAGAGAATACTATGACTTATCAAGGAATTGGTCAATCCTTGTGGCGTCACCGAAACTAGGGTTCAAGAGACCGGTTCTCTTGAGTTCCATTTCTCAAGACCAACATCCATCCATCTTATTTCTTTACTTTTGGTTTTCTTTTGCTTCTGTTATCGTGCGTCTCTATTCTTTTCTTTGCTGTTTAGTCTTTGTATTCCTTGTTTAGCAAAGATCCGGGTGTCATACACATAAAAGTGGGTTCTTTGGACGGATTCCAAAAGGGTTCACTTATCACAAAGCCTTTTAAACTAGTTAAATTCGTAATAAAATCATAGGCAAATTTCCTTTTTCAAACCAAATGTTCAATGCATGGATACCAATATCCTAGAACATTATGAACAACCTATGCCAATATCCAAGATTGGCATCCCTACCATACATAAAGCCGATGACTCGTTACCAGGTTGAACTAGCATAGAAACATAACTATACATGTTGAATAACTATGAGGCTATCCCAGTAGACGAATCAAACCAACATGTTTAATTCATCTCAAGTGCTGTGATTAAAGACAAATCACCCACAGCAATAAACGAGAAATGAAGATTCAATAAACAAGGACGGCTAATATAGAAACCGAATTGAACTCGTCCCAAATAGAAATAGAAGAAAGAGGAATAAACAAAGTGATAGTTAGCCATGCTGAATGATCAAATTATTACTGACCCAAATGACACTACCCTTGATTTGCACCTCGGATCCCTTGCCCCCTTTTTGATCCTTGAGCTTCTGTTCCCTCGGCCTCTGGAACTTTGGTCTCAAGGGTTTTAAGTCTCAAATCTCCTAGGATTTTCTGCGATTGCTCCCTCCCTTCAAATTTCTTCGGCCCCCTTTATAGCAGCTTTGCGAGTGAAGGAGACGAAATCTCGAGTGCGTGGTTGCCCCTTTCACGTCCTGCTTCCATGCACCAGACACTTTGCTCCTCTGTTCTAGCTGCTTGCAACCACTCGCCGCCTTCACCTCCCTCTGCCCTGCTATGATAGGTACAGAGTAATGGGCGTGACCATATTTTGTCAAGTCTTGGCTTTGAACTCTGACTTCTTCCCTCGCTCGTGACTCCCTCCACTTTCTTTGGTGCCTTTTCTCTATTCTTTTCTTAGTGTCTCTACTCTTCTCTGGTCGCGTCTTCAGCTTCTCTGGCCTTCACTCTTGCTCCTCTGTGCAGCTTTCTCTTCTCTCTGTGCCCTGCTGTTCCTTGCGTATTTAGACTCCCTCCGATCTTCCTCTTGTTCATGTCTCCCTCAGCTTTTCTCCCTCGTGGCTCTCTGTCTCCTGCAGTTCCCTCTGTTCTGTGCCTCCCCCTTTTGGAAACTATTAAAATAAAATCCTAAAATAAAATAATGAAAATTCATAAGAAAATAATAAAATAAGACCTAAACCCTTATAAACATGCCATCACATTAATGAAATCACATGTTTGGCATATTTACAAGGTGGGCTGTCCAAAAAACTACTAATTAACTAATCGGGCTTTATTAATTAACAAAGTTCAGCCCATAATTAATAAAAATAAAATTAATACTAATTAGGCCCATTAAACCTTAAGCCACATGCTCTTTAAGAGATTCACATGTTGGGCTTGATTTTGGGCTTAAATATGAACTTCTATATATGATAACATAATTGTGCCATTGTTGTGCTCTTGGGCTTCAAATTGACTTAAGTGCAAAGGCTCCATCTCAAGTTGCTTGTTGACCACACCATTCAAGGCCTCTTTCATGCCTTGTAATGGATCAATTGCCTTCAACTTTTGGATCACATGTTTCGCCTCCTTTTCTCCAATACCTTGAGCTTGCTTCATGCTTCCTAGTATGCTTGCATCATTCCCTCCCTCTTGAGAATGATTCGTCCTAAAATCTAAAATGTCAAAAGGGGAAAGGTTAGCAACATTAAAAGTTGCGCTTATGTTACCGTATGAACTAGGCAAATCTATCTTGCAGGCATTATCATTTATTCACTCCAAAACTTGAAATGGCCCATTGCCACGTGGGTGCAATTTGGATTTCCTTTGTTCAGGAAACCTCTCCTTGCGCAAGTGAAGCCACACCCAGTCACCAGGCTCAAAAACAACCTTCCTTCGACCTTTGTTAGCTTGGCGAGCATATTGTTCATTTTTCTGCTTGATGTTTGCCTTGACTTTGGCATGCAAATCCTGCACAAATTGAGCTTTTTGAGCACCATCAAGGTTAGTAAACTCATGGCATGGTAAAGGAAGCAAATCCAATGGAGCCAAAGGATTAAAACCATAAACTATCTCAAAAGAAGAAAAATCGGTAGTAGAATGGACAGTATGGTTGTAAGAAAAATCATTTTTCCCAATTTTGAAGATTTTTTTGGATTATAGCACATAAAAGAGAAGACAGAGTTCTATTCACAACCTCAGTTTGCCCATCAGTCAAGGGATGTGCAATAGTAGAAAACACAAGCTTAGTACCCAATTTAGCCCACAAAGTGCGTCAAAAATGACTCAAAAACTTAACATCATGATCACTAACAATGGACCTGGGTAGGCCATGTAATCTAACAACCTTCTTAAAGAATAAATTAGAAATATGCACAGCATCATGATTTTTGGCACATGCAATAAAATGAGCCATCTTACTAAATCGATCTACAACAACAAAGATACTATCCTTTCCTGTGGAGGACCTAGGCAATGCAAGCACAAAATCCATAGAAATGTCCATCCAAGGATGCAAAGGAATAGGAAATGGAGTGTTTAAACCATGCGGATGCACTCTAGACTTAGCATGCTTGCACACAATGCACTTATCACAAATAGAAATGACATCCTTTCTCATATATGGCCAATAGAAATGCTCTTTCAAAATAGCTAAAGTCTTCTTAATCCCAAAATGTCCCATTAAATCACCCCGATGGGACTCAAGAACTAACAATTTTCACACTAGAAGCACAACTAGAATCATCTAAGCCTTCTAACACAATACTATCAACATCTGGACTAATTCTCTCTTCAAGATTTAGTAAGATATCATGTTCAATCCCATTATCATAATTAATAACATTAAACTCATTGGGATTCTCAAGTTCAGCACTTCCTAAATCAGATTCCAATTCAATTGTTCCATCACAAGGGATATCATCAATGCAAGTAACATCATTTATCTTACTAGAGTAGTTGCAATATGCGAAGGCTTGTTCAACTTTTTTTTCCCAATCCAAGTAACCATTAGGATTTTTCTCATCATGAAATAGTGGGATCTTCGATTTGATCTTGTTAAGAACATCCATGTGAGCAGGAATCTTTGGATTACGCCTTACTTTCGTTTTACTAGGAAACTCTAGGAGATCCAATTTTGCATTCACTTCCTTAATTTAATCATTGAAAGTTCTTAATAAGGCCTTAAATCAACTTCTTCAACAGCCATATTTATAATCTGAAATGTTAGTGTAAAACAAAGAGAAAGAAATAGGGACCTCACATACTCTCTCACGTGTTTCACTCAAATAATGCAAATGCACTCATGTTTCACACTAAGTCAAAGCTTTTTCAAATATGATGCAATTTCTCTCTTGCCTTTTTCTACTCAAAACTTGCTTTCTTATGAGAATGCTAAATTAAAATCACAACTTCAATCATAAGGAAATCAGTTTTTAAAGAAGTGGCAATAACAAAAAACAAAAGTTTAAAATTAAAGTTCTCAAAGATCATAATTTAATTAAACAAAAACCAATACAAAATGAGCACAAAAGAACTAAAATTTCCAACAAGAGAAATCTAAAGAAGAATGAAAATTGATAGGAAAGTGATAAGGAAAGAAATATGAAGGAATGACAAATTATAGAGATTTATGCTCAACAAATCAGGAAACAATTCCAAATGATCAAAGATTTTTTTTTTTTACAAGATAGAGTTTAAGCAAGGAAAAGCTATTTGGGATTATACTTTACGAAAGTATAATTGTCAATCAAATCAAAAAATTCTGAATTTAGCCCTAACAAATCTTTTTTTTTTCACTATTTTTTTTTGCTGCTACTATATTCTTTTTTTTTCTTGAGCAATCAACCTCTTTTTTTTTCTCAGATTTTTTTTCTTCTTCTTTTAATTTTTTTTGCTGCTACCTTTTTTTAAGCAAAAAAATTTTTTTTTTTAAATTGGGGCAACACACACTAGAATATAGGATCAATCTTTTTTTTCAAAAAAAATAATTTAGATGATGAACAGTAGAATGAAAACAGTGCCGTGAACAGTGAAATCGTATGGTTTGAACAGTGAAGCAAAAATTTTCTTAAAGCAACAAAGATGGATTGAAACAGGGAAATAAGCAAAATAGAGAACACACCTTGATGTACAAACCTAAGCTCTGATATCAAATGATAAGTGAACCCTTATGAAACCCGTCCAAAGAGCCTTCCTTGAGATAAGAATCGTGCAACTCAAGGAAAGATAAATTAAACACAAGAACAATAATGAACAATAATGAACAAAAACAGAAAAGTAGAGATGATGAAAATAAGAAAACAGAAACAAAATGTTGGTCGAAGGAAATAAACTCCAAGAGAACCCGTCTCTTGAATCCTAACTCTGGGACTCCACAAAGATCACCTCTCCTTGATAAGTCCTCATTCTTTCTGGCACTCAAGGATAAACAAGAAAGAATTCACTGAACAACAACAAAGTTGCTGAAAAGAAATTCATTTATTCATGTTGTGTTTTGCAAGAGTACAAGAGGTGACTATTTATAAGCAAATATTAACCCACAAACTAACTCTAGTTCAGTCCACAAACCTAACCTTATTAATGCTCATTAATACAAAAAGGAAACCCTAAGTCAAAAGGAGCATTTAATTCTAATTTTGAACTTGAAAAAGTTGGCTCCTCTTTAATGCGTAAAGGAAAACAAATCAGATTTATGATTGTATGTTCTTTATTCAAAAAGGAAACAAATTAACCAAAATAATCATTAAAAACATCACTTTTAGTGAGCACATGAGAAGCACATGGATTTTAAGTGAATTCTCCTTATTGGGCTTTCTCCAAGTTGGGTTCTTTAACTATAATTTGGATCCACATTTTCAGCTTGCCTCTTTCTTTGTTTTGGGCCTCAAAATCATTGAAATCAATGGTTCCATGTTAATCATGTTTTCGATCACCCCATTCATGGCTTGCTTTATGGCTTTTATTCTAGCTCTAGTCATTGGTCCTCCAATGCCTTGAAGTGGGCCTTGAATTTGTCCATGGTCCATTGTTGCTCTTTAGCTTGCCCTCATTATAAAATGTTTCATGCCTCGATCGTACTCTATCAAATGGGCTTCTCTTGGGCTTGAATCTTTCTAAGTGATAAGGCCTCCTCCCATGTTCTTGAATTTGTCCAAGCCATCTTCTATCACTAGTCATAGGCCCACTGATTCCTTGCAATTGATCTTGCTTATTGTAACATCCTAATTCTCACTAACTATAGAACTCATAATATAACTTGAATTTCACATGCTTTGTGTCTATGTTTCTAGTTGGATTTTTGGTTGCACTACGAACATGCATTATATGACATTAGAGACCGAGCGTATGGAACTTTTAGCAAGAACTAAATAGGTTGGATATGCTATTTAGAAACTACGAATATTTAAAATTTCATATGTCGTTATATACAAATCTAGATAAAATTTGACTTAGTACTCAACTGTGAATATATACTGTATGACATCAGAAATCCTGTGAAGCTATAGGTTGAGATTCTATGCCTTGGGAAACATGGTAATAGTGGTACTTAGGGATCAAATTGCAAAGAAAGTTAAATCATGGGGTCAAAGTAAAAATTTATGAAGTAGCCACTAAAAGACAAAATAATGGGACATAGATGTCTTTTTTCCAAACAAATTATCTGCTCAGTATTTGACAGTACCGGTTGTAGGAATAGAGTCAGAAAAATAATCGCTAGAAATTATCCTCTAATAAGCAGAACCAGAAAATGCATATATTAGACAGAAAAGAGGACCGAAGTTCTATAATTTAGAAATTTCTAAAAAATAGAAAATAATTCTGTATTAGAAAACCCAGAAATATTATGACGCAGAATAAGACACTGGATTTTTCTATGAAGTTTTTTAAATAGCCATATGATCAGTCTATGAATAATTGGATTAATCGGCAAATTAGAAAACGTATAAAGCTTAATGTCAAGTCTAGATTCATCAAGAGATTGAATGTGACTCAGTAACATGTCTAGATTCATTTTAGACAACCAGAATATTTTTAGTAATAATATAACTGATATGACTCTAGTTTCAACAATAATATACAAATAAACTTAGAAACTAACATTATGATCTAATTAACTCTGTATGAGGAAATTAGTCAGTAATCAGGATATATTGACATTCCAAAACAATGTTCTAAGTCTCAAAATATATAATTACATTACTGAATTTATTTTAGATCCTAAAACCCAGAATAAGGAAGAATTGGACCCGAAATCGGTAAAAGGAGCCCAAAAACCCATATACCTTGAACTGAGGCCCAGAATGAGATATGTAAAGCCCAAATTGCATCAAAGTATATTCCTTGAAATATTGAATCAAAGTTGAGGTTTTGCTATAATAATGCTTTGAATGTCATGAAGGTTGTTTGAACATGCATGATCATATAGAATATGATTTTAAGTTTAGTTCTTAGTAATTATGGTTGTATTGTTATGCTGCTGAAATTAAGTGTGGGAAAATGAATTGTCATATTACTGAGATTCTGTCCGAATCTCACCCCAATATCTAACAATTTTAGGCCCCGGTTCTGCCCAAGGAAATGAAATAACAAACTGATGAGGAGATGCTGTCCAAGTCATTTTAGAATCATATTACGTTTTGTATTACATTACATAGGATTAGATGATATATTACATTACATAATGTAAATTACAATGTTTTGATAATGAAATATTATGTCCCTGTGCTTTGGCATGGAGATTTTCCCTATTCTTTGTTTACACTTCATTATTAACAAGATAGAGTCTTTAGAATTCGAAATTTACTGTAGCAGTAAAAGTGTGAATCAACATTTTTACTTTAAAATAGACATCATGAGCTTTTCATAGAACTTGGAATCACCTTAATACAATTTTTATCGAATTAGTTATGAATTTTCAAAGTTCGGCAAAATTCTACAACCTAAGCTTAGTCTAGGCGAAATTAAGGGCTCATTTGCTTTCAAATTACTTTATTTTGGAACCTTAATCATGAAATCATGCATGTTTAATGGTTGCAAAGTAAGGTGTTACACTTGTTCCAAATTTGGGCTCCTTGTTCAGTCACTTGATAAGCCTTCCATGTCCAACAAGCCCTCAAAACTCCTCCCCTTTGACAAGCCTAGCTCATGCTCCATCACTACCAATATTCCGAGTCCCAGAAAGTGAAGTTAGCTTGATAGAAGATGCCTTAAGCATGATTCAAATAGAAGGCTTGGACAAATTCAAGAATATGACAATGAGGCTTTATAACTTGGAAATATTGTTATACATGTTGGAGCCCAATTATTTGAATAAGTTTGTAGCCCAACTAAAGTTAAAAAGCATAAAGAGCATTTCAAATTTACATGTTTCATATCTAAGCCCAAGAGGAGTCCAAAGATTACATAAAAGATCATGTGCTTCACTAAAAGAGCATGTGACTTAGGCATTAATGGGCTTAATTTATTTTAATTTTGTTTTTATTAGTTTTGGGCCAAACTTAAGTGATTAATAAAATATAATTAGTTAATTAGTAGTCTTTTTTATTGCCTAACTTGTAAATAAATATACCATGTGCTGAACATGTAATTTTATTAATGTGCAGGCATGTTTATAAGGTCTTACGTATTGTTTTATTAATTTTTTTGAATTTTTGTTATTTTATTTTAGGGCTTTATTTTATTAGTTTTCTAGATCCAATAGGAGTATTATTTGAACTCAAATTTTTCTAATTCTATTAGGATTACTTGTGTCTAAATTAATAGGTTTTCTAGGCTCATTAGGTTAAATTTTCCCTTGCCTATATAAGGCTCTCTTTTATGTACATTTTGCATATTTGATAATTAGAATTTTAGGTTTTGTAAGTTTCTCTTGCGTTCTTTTAGTGCTAAAGTGAACTATGACTTATCAAGGAATTGGTGTTTCCTTGTGGCGTTATTAGAACTAGGGTTCAAGAGACCGGTTCTCTTGAATTCTAATTCACCTACACCAATATCTATCATTTTTATTTTCTCTATTACTATTTTCTTTTGCTACTATTTTTGTCCCTTTTTGTTCATTTTCTTTGCTCTTCAACTTTGTGTTCCTTGTTTCACAAAGATCCGGGTGTGATATTCATCAAAGTGGATTCTTTGGATAGATTCCATAAAAGTTTACTCTTTACTTTGAAGGAAGAGCCAAAGTTTGGTGGGAACAATTTGAAAGAAAGCATTTTCATGAAAAAAAAAAACAATGTGATACTTGGATAGCATGAAGCTTATTTTGAAGCAAAAGCATGCATCATTCAACTACTTCTATGAGTATGTTCCAACTCGTGGAAATGAGCAAACTTCTAAGGTACAAATTTCAGTTTCAAGTTCAAGTGATTCTCGCTTGGAGTGAAAAGATCAAATGGAGGAGAGATATGTTCTCAACATCTACAATGGATGTTGAAACAAGAGAATCAACTATTCTCAAAGGTACTTCTAATTCTCAAAATCCTTGTGTTGATTATGTTTCTCATGAATTAGAGTCTAAAATTCTGGAAAATCCTAACGATGAAATTGTTGATGGGATTGTTCATGCTTACTGTTCTAGATGTTACTCGTGAGGTGATAAAGAACTTTGTTGATAGTGGTGTGCTTGTTTCCAATGGTACTCACATTGTTATGCCATTAGAAAATAGTTCTCATATGTGTGATCAAGTTGAGCATGTTGATATGGTGTTTGAGGATCCATGGTTATTTGATGCAAGTTGTTCCTTTATAGTAAAGAAAGCCTATGAAACATGTTGTATTCAATTATGTGAAAGTCATAAAAAAAAAATCAAAAGTGAGCTTGAAAGGAAAAATAAAAATGAGAATAATGAGTGGTAAAAACAAGAGTGGAAAACAAATGAGAAAAGAAAGAGTATAGAAAAACGAAAAGAGAGGAAAACAAATGGGTGGAATGAAACTTGAGAGAAGAATGAAAAAGAGAAAGAAAAAGAGAGTTTGAGAAAAGATGAGAATAATGAGGCAAAAACAATTGTGAGTTGTTTGAGTAAAGAGAGGAAAACAAAAAGATAGTTTCTTTTCAGCTCCTTCCTTCATATGTTTCATATGTTCTTTCTTTTTATCTTCTCCATCCTTCTTACTTTATTTTTAATTTTTATAATTTATTTAGTCCATCCCTGTGTTATGAGTTCTTAATTCCACTTGAGTCTAATGTGAAAGAGAGTTAATTTGAACATTTAGTGTATTCTTTCTCTAGTTTTTTATTTAGTCCCAACTTTCATTGCTTATGGTTACTCTACTATCCCAGTTTTCCTTAAGTCTTCTTGTGTCAAATTTATCTCTAGTTCTTTATTGCAGGTTATTAGTCTGGATGACAACAAGTCATATGCAATTCAAACTAATGGTCATTACAAGGTTTTTGATCCCAGAGATTAGTTTACAATGCAAGATTGTAAAGATGAAACTGTAAAAGGGATGAATTTGCAACCAAGAGTCATTATTACACCACAAGTTCAAGCAAGGGTTAAAGAGAAGATGCATAAATTAGGCTTGAAAAGTGAGTATACTCCCCATTCTTTATTTGATATTTTTAATCATTCCCTTTCTTTTCATATAGATTATGGAGATTCGATGATGAATCCTTTCAAAGAAGGAGGGAATGATAGAGCACGATTGAGGCATGAAGTATTTGGAGTATTTGGACATGGCAGTGAGTTTGGAAAGTGCATGAAACCCACCTATTTTAATCAAGTCACAGCCCAACAAGAGATAGAAAGTATGGAAAATACTTCCAATCGTCTAAGCTAATGATTCAAACCCAAAGGAAGGCCATTTGGGACATATAACTTGAAGACAATATGAATGAATAAATTTCTTTTCAACAACTTTATTGTTATTTAGTGAGTTTTTTCTTTCTCATTCTTGATTGCCAAAAAGAATGAGGACTTATTAAGGAGTGATGATCCTTATGGCGTCCCGCAGTTAGGATTCATGAGATGGGTTCTCTTTGACCCTTTTTTCCTTTGACCAACATTATGTTCCTTTCTTCTTATTTTCCTCATCTTTATTTTTTTTGGTTCAGCTCATGTGTCCTTTGAATTGCACGATCCCTAACTCAAGGAGGGCTCTTAGGATGTGTGATAAGTGAACCCTTTTGGAACCCGTCCAAAGAACCCACTTTTATGTGTATGACACCTGGATCTTTGCGAAACAAGGGACACAAAGACTGGAAAATTGAAAAACAATAAGAAGAAAGACACACAAAGATGAGAATAATCAAGAAAGCACACAAGATATGTTGGTCTAGGTGAATTAGAACCCAAGAGAACCGGTCTCTTGAACCCTAGTTCCGGTGATGCCACAAGGAAGTACCAATTCCTTGATAAGTCGCAGTTCGCTCTAGTACTCAAAGAACGCAAGAGAAACTCACAAAGTCTGAAACTTTAATCATTCAAATCTGAAAAACGTACATGAAAGTTAGCCTTAAATAGGCAAGATAAAATCTAACCTAATGAGCCTAGAAACTCTAATTAATTTGGGCTCAAGTAATCCTAATAGGATTAGGAGACTTTAGGCCCAAACAACACTCCTATTGGACCTAGGAAACTAGTAAAATAAAACCCTAAAATAATATAACGAAAATTCATAAGAAAATAATAAAATAATACCTAAGCCCTTATAAACATGCCAACACATTAATGAAATCACATGTTTGACACATGACATGTTTATTTACAAGGTAGGCCATCAAAAGACTACTATTTAACTAATTAACAAAGTTCAGCCCATAATTAATAAAAAATGAAATTAATACTAATTCAGCTCAATAATGCTTAAGTCACATGCTATTTTAGTGAAGCACATGATCTTTTAAATAATCTCTTCCAATGGACTTTTCTTAGGCTTGAATCTTTCCAAGTGATAAAGCATCCCACCATGTTCCTGAATATGTCCAAGCCATCATCCTCTATCAATGTGTTCCTAAATTGTCTCCCATCAAAGATTAAGTCAATTTCAAAGATTAAAATCATCTTAAGACTGAAATGAAAACAAAATATACCTAATAGCTAGGTCTTCAAAAGTTGAGCCTCACTTTCACTTGGCTATTTCAATCTTGGTATGCTCTTTTATGATCTTCCATTATTAGAATATCCTTTCTCTTCTTCTTCTTTGAGTGAGTCATAATATTGATTTCTCTTGCTTTATTCCAATGCTCTTACTCTTCCTACTTGGACAATCTTACATTTAATGTTACACTTATAAACTAAGTAGTTAATCCATTTTATATATCCAACTTGTATTATACGTTATAAGACCATAGTGGATATATATATGTACATAGCATGGTTTATACATTATAAACACAGTTAAACACATATTAATGGACAATTTACTTGATGTGGACCCCATGAGTAACCTATCTTAGGAACCTAGAAAATACAGAGGACAACAATGATGAACCTTGACTCAAACGGAGTTGATCAAACTAAAACCCAATAAGAACTTGCCTCATAGAACTCTAGTTATAGAAAACGCTACAAAAGTAAATCAAACTCTTGATAAGTTGGGTGTATTCTTAAAAGAACATAAAGGACTAGTGAAATTTACAAATTGAATAAACTTTGAACACTATTGATCTGTCTTAATGATGTGTACAAAAGAAAAGAAGCCTATAAATAGGTGAATTGATATCCTAAAGTAATTAGGAATATTTGGGACTTAATAAATCTAGTAAATCTTAAAAAGATATCTAATTATCTAAAAGCCTAAAAATAAAAAAATGAAAATAATAAAAAATAATATTGTAATCCTAATACTACTAGATATTCCTTGAAGATAAGTTTATCTAATAGATTTTAAATCAAACTAATTCAAATCTAAACATATGATTGGTCCCTTTGAATCCAAATAGGATTCCACAAATTATTATCCTAATTTAAAGCAAATAAATTCAAAAAGAATAAGATAAATAAAATAATTCAAATTAGATCTAAAATATAATTAATCCTCAACTAACCTAAATGGTTTGGGTCATTCTTCTAATTAGGCTTCTACTGAGGGCTTGAAGAAGAATTATAGCTCTAATTATTAGGCTTTTCAAAGATAAGACCTTCATTTGAGATTGATCATGTAATGTATTAAAAGAGCTTTCTAGATTCATATCATTCTCCCCTTCTTGAAAAAGAGTTATCCTCGACTTTTCAAGGTACTTTTACAATCAAGGAGAATCATCCGGATCAAAAATCTTCTTTTTCAACCATCTTAGTGGTAGTAGATGATAAGCATGAAAGATTGAATTATAAAGATGATCTGTGTATTCCTGCGGATGAGAAATAAAACAACTAGAAAAAGAATAAATAAGATCATTAGTTTTTTACGTTTCCCTTTTCTCTCCTTTTCTTTCTTTTTTTCACTCTTTTTTCAATTTTCTTCTCACTCATTTGATTTTGTCTTCTTTTATTTTTCTACACTCTTTCTTCTGACTTACTCTCTTTCTGTCTTTCATTCTTAATTTTATCACTCTTATTTTTCCACACAATTTTACTTTTTATTTTCTCTCGAGCTTCATGTAATTGAATACATTGTGATGATTCATTGGCTTTCTCTAATACAAGGGAAAAATTGTTAGCATGCCCATCAAATATCGTCGGATGTTCAACTGCCATATCCACATGCTCAACTTCATGACAAGCATTATTTTCCAATTCTTAACTTGCACATTAGAAGCACAACGAGAAACAAGCACACCACTATCAACTGAATTAATGCTTTCCTTCTCTAAAGGTAGCAAATTATCATGAATAACAAAGTTAGACTCATTGGGATTCTCAGGTGTAACATATCCCACATCAATTGATTCAACACAAGAGTTTTGAGTAATAGAAATACCTTTCAGCTCAATAGAAGATGACTCTTTAGCTTGGGATTCTTTCTTTCTATCTCTTGTTTTCTTTAGCAACATAAGTTGATCTTCATAAACTTCTTGTGGTGTTAATGGAGTAAGTATGCGCCTTTTACCATTCATTATAAAGTAGTACCTATTTTTGCTTTTTATCATGAATGGCTTTCCTTCTATGCTGCTGCCAAGACTTTCCCAATTGCAAGTGGTTGGTCATTGGTGTCACATCACACAACACTTCATCGGAATATCTTCCAATGTGAATGATACTAGAATCTACTTATCTACCATGACCTCTTGAGGTTCATCAAACAGTAGCATCTTGTAGGGCTTAGGATGTTCAATGCAAGGTAAACCCAATTTCTTTACAAGTGTAGTACTACTAGCAAAGTTTTCGTGAATGCATATATCAATGATCATAGTACAAATTTTTCCATAAGATCCTTCAACAAGAGAACCGGTATGAAATTGACATTCATATATGCTCAAACGCATCACTTTGATGGAGAAGTCCTCATCTGATTTTGAATTGTTGCTTTGATCATCAAGAAAAATTATCACACCAAGAATGATGTATAGATCAATAAAGATGCAAACTTTCTATATTCATGGCTTTTCTTTTATTTTTTGGCCTTTTTTTTTTCTCTTTTTCTGTTTTTCAGCCAAGAAAAATTAAAAATAATTTCAGCAGCAAATTTTTTTTTGGAATACTGATGATGCATTTTTGCCAAATGGGAAGAGAAGATGTATGTGAGACAATTCTTGAAATGAGTGACTTTCAATGTGGGAAAGACTAAAGCCGCGTTTGAATTTGCCAATTTCCAAACTTAATAAGGGCGTGTTTGGCTGCTGGAATTGATGAAGACTTCTGTTTTTTTCTTTAATGGCAGTTGCACAAATTGAGGATGATGAGGATAAAGTCTGAATCCAACATTTTCTCTGATACCAACTGATGTGGACCCCATGAGTAACTTGTCTCGAGAACCCAAACAATACAGAGGACAGCAATGCGGAAGCTTGACTGATAGAGTACGCTTGAGGCATGACATTGAGGGTTAATCCTTGTGGCAATTCATGTGCGTTTTTTAGATTTGAATTATTAATGTTTCAGACTTTTGTGAGTTTAATCAAGGAATTGGTCAATCCTTGTGGCGTCACCGGAACGGGGGTTCAAGAGACCGGTTCTCTTGGGTTCAATTTCTCAAGACCAACATCTATCCATCTTATTTCTTTATTTTTGGCTTTCTTTTGCTTATGTTATCATGCGTCTTTATTCTTTTCTTTGCGTCTAGTCTTTATGTTTCTTGTTTCACAATGATCCAAGTGTCTTATACATCAAAGTGAGTTCTTTGGACATGTTCCATAAGGGTTCACTTATCACTATTGTGCATAAATTTTATGGATAAAGTAACAACTTGAAGACCTGGAGATTGAGATGAAGGAAATTCCAATAAGATGTGACAATCAAAGTGCCATCAACATCTCAAGAAACCCTGTTATGCATTCAAGAACAAAATACATTGAAGTAAGACATCACTTCATAAGAGATCATGTCTTGAAAGGTTATGTTAAACTTGAATTTGTTCCTACTGAAGATCAACTCGCTGACATCCTAACAAAGACACTTGTAGAAAATAGACATGGTAAAATAAGAAGAGAATTGTGAATGTGATAAGTAAACCCTTTTGGAATCTGTCCAAAGAACCCACTTGAAACGAATGACACTCGGATCGTTGCAATTGCAAGGAACACGAAAACTGAAAAATAGAAACAGCAAGAAGAAAACAGAAAAGATATGTTGGTCGAGGTGAATTAGAACCCAAGAGAGCCAGTCTCTTCAACCCTAGTTCCGGTGACACCACAAGGATTGACCAATTCCTTGATAAGTCATAATATTCTCTCTAGCACTCAAAGAATCGCAAGAGGAAACTCATAAAAGTCTGAAACTTTAATCATTCAAATCTTAAAAAATGTACATAATAGTTAGCCTTAAATAGGCAAGGTAAAATCTAACCTAATAAGCTTAGAAACCTGATAGAAGTTGGGTGAACATCCCAAGAACAAGTCTTAGGCAACTCAAGAACCCAGAGTAATAACCAAAAAACAACGGAAGCAATCCAATGCAATTGAGAGACCGAATGGAACCTCTAGAGAGAACTCTAGCAACCCCAAACATAAGACGCCGCAAGAGTTGGTCAATTCTCTTGATAAGTCGAATCCGTATTCTAGGAAGAACACGAAGAACCCTAACAATCTCACACGAAATTGAAGAGAGAAATCACTCAAAATATTATTCAAATCTGATCTGCAATGTGACACCATATGGTCTATAAATAATAATAGAAATCCTAATCCTAGTCCTAATAGAATAATTGATTCCTTATAGCTAAGGCTTATCCTTTTGTTTTTTACTTTTAAATTCAAATTTGAATTAAATCTTAAGTTGGCCTCATAAATACAAGTGAGAACCAATCAAAAACTGATCTAATCTAATCTGGAAAAAATCAAATAAAAAATAAAACGAAAATTTAAAATAAATTAAAAAGGAATAAATCTAATCCTAAAGTCACATGACTCATTAATGAAGCACATGACTTCTTTAATCAAGTTCTTCCATTTGGATTTGGGTTGGGCCTTTAAGATCTTCAAATTAGGCCTCCAAATAAATAATCATTCTTTTTGGATTAGAAGGTGGCTCCATTTGCTCTAAGTCTTCCAAATAGATGGGCTCTTTCTCCTTAAGCTCTTGGACCAATCCTTGCAAGGCCTCTTTCATGGCTTTTGTCCTACCTCTTGTCATTGGGCCTCCTACTCCTTGAAGAGGGTCTTTGGGTACATTGGATCTCCATGATTGAAAGTTCACTTGTTTTCCATCATTCCCTCCCTCCTCGAAAGGATTCGTCCTCGAATTGTAGTATCAAACAAGGACAAGTCTGAAACATTGAAAGTAGCACTAACATTGCTGTAGGAACTAGGCAAGTCAATCTTGTAGGCATTGTCATTAATCCTTTCCAGGACTTGAAAAGGACCATCTCCTCTCGGTTGCAGCTTAGATTTCCTTTGCACTGGAAACCTTTCCTTTCTCAAGTGTACCCAAACCCAATCTCCAGGGTTGAATACAACTCGCCTTTGCCCTTTGTTTGTTTGCTGAGCATATTGTTCATTCCTCCTTTCTATATTGGCTCGAACTTTAGCATGAAGTTCCTGCACAAACTTAGCTTTTTCCTTGCCATCAAGGTTAGTGCTTTCATGCATAGGCAAAGGTAAAAGATCTAAGGGAGTTAAAGGATTAAATCCATACACAATCTCGAGGGGAGAATAAGATGTAGTGGAATGAACAACTCTATTATATGCAAATTCAATATGAGACAAACAACTCTCCCAGTTTTTCAAATTCTTTTGAATGATTGCACGCAATAAAGTAGTGAGTGTCCTATTTACTACTTCTGTTTGTCCATCAGTTTGTGGATGTGCAGTTGTAGAAAACAAAAGTTTAGTTCCAAGTTTATTCCAAAGAGTTCTCCAAAAATGACTAAGAAACTTTACATCCCTATCACTCACAATTGTTCTTGGTAAACCATGCAATCGCACAATCTCTTTAAAGAATAGATTAGCAATATTAACAGCATCATTAGTCTTAGAGCATGCAATAAAATGTGCCATTTTACTAAATCTATCCACAACAGCAAAGATGCTATATTTTCCATTTTGAGACCTAGGGAGCCCTAACACAAAATCCATAGATATATCAGTCCAAGGTTGGTTAGGAACAGGGAGTGGGGAATACAATCCATGCGGTTTAATCTTTGATTTAGCATGTTTGCATGTTATGCATTTATCACACAAAACAACAACATCACGCCTCATAGCAGGCCAAAAGAAATGTTCATGCAAACACACTTAAAGTTTTATCAATGCCAAAATGGCCCATTAAACCACCACCATGAGCTTCCTTCAAAAGTAATTCACACATTGAACAAGAAGGAATACAAAGTTTATCTCTTTTGAAAAGAAAGCCTTCAAATATGAAATAATCTTGAATACCATGTTTTTCACAAAAATTCCAAATCTTCCCAAAATCAGAATCAGATTCATATAATCCCTTAAGCATCTCAAAACCAAGCAATCGAGTTTGTAAAGAAGTAAGAAGACTATACCTGCGAGATAGAGCATCCGCTACCACATTCTCCTTACCTTGTTTGTGCTTGATCACATATGGAAAGGTCTCAATAAATTCCAACCACCAGGCATGTCTTTTATTCAACTTACCTTGGGACTTTAGGTACTTTAAGCTCTCATGGTCAGAATGTATGATAAATTCTTTAGGCCAAAGATAATGTTGCCAAGTCTCTAAAGTTCTCTTTAAGGCATAAAGTTCTTTATCATAAGTGGAGTAGTTTAAAGTGGGACCACTAAGCTTTTCACTAAAGTAAGCAATTGGCCTATTATCTTGCATTAAGACAGCTCCAATACTCAAACCAGATGCAGATGCATCACACTCAACCTCAAAAACTTTCCTAATAGCTGGTAAAACAAGTAGTGGTGCATTGGTGAGTTTTTCTTTTAAAGTGTTGAAAGCTTTCTCTTGTGCCTCACCCCATTTAAATGTGACATGCTTTTTAACTAACTCATTCAATGGTGCTGCTGTAGATGAAAAATATTTAACAAACCTCCTATAAAAGCTAGCTAAGCCATGGAAAGATCTCACCTCATTAGCATTCTTTGGAGTAGGCCAGTCTTGAATTGCTTTAACCTTTTCTTCATCTACTTAGATCTCTTGAGCACCCACAACAAAACCAAGAAACACAATAGAATCCATGCAAAAGGAACACTTTTGAATGTTTGCATAAAGCTTATTTGCTCTAAGAGTATTAAAGACTTTACGCAAATGCACTATGTGGTCTTCTAAATTCTTGCTATAGACTAAAATGTCATCAAAATAAACCACAATAAACTTTCCTATAAATGAACGGAAGACATGATTCATAAGACTCATGAATGTACTAGGAGCATTAGTTAATCCAAAAGGCATTACCAACCATTCATAAAGTCCAAATTTCGTTTTAAATGCAGTTTTCCACTCATCTCCTTCTTTCATTCGAATTTCATGATAACCACTCCTAAGATCAATCTTAGAAAACAATGCAGAACCATGCAATTCATCAAGCATATCATCTAGCCTAGGGATAGGGTAGCAATACTTAACCGTTATTTTGTTGATAGCTCGGCAATCCACACACATTCGCCATGATCTATCTTTCTTAGGAACTAGGATGACCGGTACAGCACAAGGGCTTAAACTTTCACGCACAAAGCCTTTTCTCATGAGCTCCTCTACTTGTCTTTGGATCTACTTAGTTTCTTTGGGATTGGCTCTATATGCTGGTTTATTTGGAATGGCAGATCCAGGGATGAAATTAATTCTATGTTCTATGCCTCTTAGAGGAGGCAAACCATTTGGAATTTCTTCCGGAAAAAGATCATCAAATTCCTGCAAAAGAGAGATAACACTAGAAGGCAGAGAAGTATCAAGCTTGTTAGTAGAAAAATAGGTGTCCTTGTACAGAAGCACAAAGACTTCTTGTCTTGCCATTAGTGCACTCTTCACCTCTCCTTTTTCTATGAATAAGCTCAAGCTCTTGTTTTGTTTACTCTCTCTTTCTTTTTCTACACTCTTTTTCTTTTCTCTTACATTCTTTCCACTCTTTTCATTTTTCTGTATTTTTCCTTTCTCTTTCTCTTCTTTCTCTTTTTCATGCCTCTCTTTTTCTCTTTTCTCTCTATAATCACTTATAATTCTGTATTGATCTTCATATGCTTGCATTGGCCTAAGAGGCCTAAGCACAATGTTACGCCCTTCAAACACAAAGGAGTAGAAATTTCTATAGCCGTCATGAGTCACACGTCTGTCAAATTGCCATGGACGACCAAGAAGTAGATGTCCTGCATACATAGGTGCTACATCGCATAACACCTTGTCATGGTATTTGCCAATAGTAAATGATACTTGAACTTGCTTGGTGACTTTCATCTCACCACAATCAGTTAGCCATTGCAAATTGTAAGGCTTTGGATGTTTTAGAGTAGGCAAGTTCAGTTTCTCCACAAGTAAAGTACTAGCAACATTGGTGCAACTACCACCATCAACAACCAAGCTACATACCTTGTCTTGAATGAAGCATCTAGCATGGAAAATCTCCTCTTTGCTCATCATCATGTTTCTCATCTTTTGGTTGAGCATTGAGAATTCTTTGAGTAACAAGTGCATTACCATGTACAGGATCAGTATATTCATTATCTGAACAAGATTCTAAAGGAGGCATATCATCTAAAGCATGATGATAGAGTACGATTGAGGCATGAAGCATTTGGAGTCCTTGGACATGGCAATGAGCTCAGAAAGAGCATGAAGCCCAACTATTTGAATCAAGCTGCAGCCCCAAAAAGATAAAAAAAAAGAGCTAAAAAGTATGGAAAATGATTCCAATCATATAGGCTAATGGTCCAAACCCAAAAGAAGCCCATTTGGGAGATATAACTTGAAACAACATGTGCTTCTCATGTGACCATTAAAAGTGACGTTTTTAATAAGTTTTATTAGGATTATTTTAGTCAATTTGTTTCCTTTTCAATAAAAGGCAAATAATGATCTGATTTGCTTTGCTTTATGCATTTAAGAGGAGCCAACCTTTTCAAATTCAAAATTAGAATTAAATGCTCCTTTTTGCTTAGTGTTTCCTTTTTGTATTAATGAGCTTTAATAAGGTTAGGTTTGTGGGCTAAACTAGAGTTAGTTTGTGGGTTAATATTTGCCTATAAATAGGCACCTCTTGTACTCTTGCAAACACAATATGAATGAATGAATTTCTTTTAAACAACTTTGTTGTTGTTCAGTGAGTTCTTTCTTGCTTATCCTTGAGTGCCAGAAAGAATGAGGACTTATCAAGGAGTGGTGATCCTTGTGGCGTCCCGGAGTTAGGATTCAAGAGACGGGTTCTCTTGGAGTCTACTTCCTTCGACCAACATTTTGTTCAGTCTTCTTATTTCATCGTGTCTATTTTCTTTAGTTTTTGTTCTTCATTATTCTTGTGTTCAATTTATCTTTCCTTGAGTTGCACGATCCTTATATCAAAGAAGGCTCTTAGGACGGGTTCCTAATGTGTCTCCCATCATTTGGTATCAGAGCTTCGGCTTGCAAATCAAGGTGTGTTTCTGTTGTTGCATTCCATTTTTTCCTTGCTATCTAGAAAATCGTAGCACTGTTCATCCGTACTGTTCATGCTTGCTGTCCAGATTTTTCTTTTATGTTCTTCTCTTTTCTAGTCAGATCTGAGTTTGTTCATTGCTTCTGATATTGTGGCTTGATTTTCTTCTCAATCTTCCATCTTACCATCATTATTGATCTTCTTTCTCTTGGTGACTTGGTTATCTTTCTCCATTTTTATTTTGTTATCCAGAATTTGTGATTTCCAGATTTGAGTCTTTCAAAAGAAAAAAAAAATATTGTTGCTGCAATTTGTTAGCTTCTATCCATTGTGTATTAGTTCAGAGTATTCAAAAGAAAAAAAAAACGAAATTCGAAAAAAAAAAGGAGAAATTGTGGGTGCTGCAAAAAGAAAAAAAGAAAGAAAACAATAGTGAAAAAAAAATGTACAAAAAAAATTTGATGGTTGAAAAAAAAAACAAAACAAAACAAAAAAACAACTTTCTAGAATTGAGCACCTTTGAAGTTTGAATTTCCTTTGGATTGATTTGCATTAATTGCTGGAATTGCATCTCTTGATTTATAAAAGGAAACAAATTGACTAAAATAATCCTAATAAAACTTATTAAAAACATCACTTTTAGTGACCACATGAGAAGAACATGTATTTTAAGTGAATTCTCCATATTGGGCCTTCTCCAAGTTGGGCTTGTTGACTATAATTTGGCTCCACATTTTCAGCTTGCCTCTTTCTTTGTTTTGGGCCTCAAAATCATTCAAATACAATGGTTCCATGTTAATCATATTTTGGATCAACCTATTCATGGCTTGCTTCATGGCTTTGGTCCTAACTCTAGTCATTGGTCCTCCAATGCCTTGAAGTGGGTCTTGAATTTGTCCATGGCCCATTGTTTCCCTTAACTTGCTTTCATCACAAAGGTTCCTGCTCACACGGATATTCTTAGCAAGATCAAACCGAAGATCCCACTATTTCATGATGAGAAAAATCCTGATGGTTACTTGGATTGGGAAAGAAAAGTTGAACAAGTCTTCGCATTTTGCAACTACTCTGAAATAGAGAAGGCACAATGTGCTTACCTTCGATTGGGTAAAAAGGTTGCTGCTTGGTGGAAACAAATGGAAACTAGACGAGCTACGAATGGTGAACCTTCCATTATAACATGGAATGAAATGAGAGCAGCCTTGAGGCAAAAATATATGCCATCCAAAGCTAAGAGTATGGTTGAACATTCTAAGGAGATACAAGTGCCCATGGTTCAAGATTCATATGATTCCCAACTAGAGAAAGTCAGTCAAGTGGATGAACAAGTTGCTACATTGACAAATGTTGTGACAAGAGAGTTAACTATGCTTAAAGGTATGTCTAATTCTCAAATCTCTTGTGATGATACCACTTGTATTGAAGTAGATGATTTAGGATGCATTAGTCCTAGTAAGTTGAATCATGTTGATGATATTTCCTGATGGAGAACAAGTGAACTTTCAATCATGGAGATCCAATGTGTCCAAAGACCCTCTTCAAGGAGTAGGAGGCCCAATGACAAGAGGTAGGGCAAAAGCCATGAAAGAGGCCTTGCAAGGATTGGTCCAAGAGCTTAAGGAGAAAGAGCCCATCTATTTAGAAGACTTAGAGCAAATGGAGCCACCTTCTAATCCAAAAAGAATGATCATTTATTTGGAGGCCCAATTTGAAGATCTTAAAGGCCCAATCCAAGTCCAAATAGAAGAGCTTGATTAAAAGAAGTCATGTGCTTCATTAATGAGTCATGTGACTTTAGGATTAGATTTATTCCTTTTTAATTTATTTTGAATTTTCGTTTTATTTTTGGTTTGATTTTTTCCAGATTAGATTAGATCGGTTTTTGATTGGTTCTCACTTGTATTTATGAGGCCAACTTAAGATTTAATTCAGATTTGAATTTAAAAGGATAAGCCCTATCTATAAGGAATCAATTATCCTATTAGGATTAGGATTTCTATTATTATTTATAGACCATATGGTGTCACATTGCAGATCAGATTTGAATAATTTTTTGAGTGATTTCTCTCTTCAATTTCGTGTGAGATTGTTAGGGTTCTTCGTGTTCTTCCTAGAATACTTATCAAGAGAATTGACCAACTCTTGTGGCGTCTTATGTTTGGGGTTGCTAGAGTTTTCTCTAGAGGTTCCATTCGGTCTCTCAATTGCATTGGATTGCTTCCGTTGTTTTTGGTTATTACTCTGGGTCCTTGAGTTGCCTAAGACTTGTTCTTGGGAGGTTCACCCTACTTCTATCAGATTGGTAATCAGAGCAAAGGTTGAGTTCAGGCGTTCCATCCTCTTGTCTGTCTACTGAACATCTAAAAGTTTGGGCGCATCAAAACGTCCTATATCCTTTGAGTTTTTGGACAAATTTTATGTCTATCTTGAAGCTTAGAATCTGTGCTTTCACCTCGTTTTAACGGCGTCCCAATCCGAGATTTGTACGAAAAGTTATACTTGATCGGATCCAAGACGTCATCTCCCAGTCACCAACATCTGTTTCATTCTTCTCAAATCTCCAAATCTGTCCATAATTTGTTTCTTTGGTTCTTGATCATAAAAAAAAAGGCCTAAAAAAAAAAAGAGAAAGGCCAATTAAAAAAAAAGAAAAAAAGAAAGGCCAACAAAAAAAAAGAGAAAAAAAGGCCCAAAAAAAAGAAAAAAAAAGAAAAAGATTTGATCTTGAGCAGCAAGAATCAATCTTGAAATTTGGCTCACCCTTTAAATTGATTTATCTTGTGTCTGGTGTGCTAATTCTCATATCTTAGTCAGAAAAGTTTTAATCCTACACTATTATTTGTGTCTAGAATTCTTGAGTCTTTCTTTCCTTTGAATTCTTAAAGGTCCCTTGCTATCTTGAACATTTGATTGCCACTCAAACTAACTTAATTCTCTTATCATGTCATCTGATTCCATTAAGAGCACCATAAGCACCTTATAGGAGTGGTAAAAGGCAAGAGAGATTTGTGAGATCATTATTAGAAAAAGCCAATAAAGAGTGCAAACACGAGTGCATTGTTATACAAGAATTGAGTGAAACACGTGAGAAGAGGGAGTAAATTTCCTAACTTTCAATTTTTCTTTCTTTTAATTCGTTCTACAGGTTCTTGCAACAATGACAGGCAGTGAAAGTGACGGTGAAGTTGATATGAAATTCTTGATCAAAGCATTCCGTGATGAACTCAAAAACATCAGAAATGATATGGCTGACATGAAATCTGAGATGCGTTCGAAAAAGTCCAGAAGTAGAACCAACGATGAAGAAGAGCACGATTCTGAAACAGGTTCCAACTCAAAAAGCAAATCTTCCTCCAAGAAAGACAATGATTTAGGAGGCATCAAGCTTAAAATTCCCTCATTCCAAGGTAAAATGGATCCTGACTTATACCTTGAATGGGAGAGGAAAGTAGAGCTCATTTTTTAATGTCATAACTACTCAGAAGAAAAGAAAGTGAAACTTGCAGCTGTTGAGTTTATTGGCTATGCTAGTGTTTGGTGGGATAAACTACAGCGTACTAGAAGAAGGAATGGTGAAGAACCCATTGACACATGGCGTGACATGAGAACCATCATGCGTAAGAGGTATATCCCTTCCTATTACCATCGTGATTTGCATACAAGATTGCAAAAACTTGAACAGGGATCTATGAGCGTTGAAGAGTATCATAAAGAGATGGAGATGGCTATGATCCGAGCTGATGTTAATGAAGATGAAGAGCAGACAATGGCCCGCTTCATTGGTGGACTAAGAACTGAAATCCGCGAAAGAATTGAGCTAGAACATTACTTGGATATGGAAGAATTGCTTCATAAAGCTGTCCACTTGGAGAAGCAATTGAAAAGTAGGAAAACTAACTCTGTTCCTTGGAGAACTAATCCTCTCTTCAAGCGAAAAGAGTCAAGAACAAGAGAAGAAGATCAAAACTCCAAATCAGCCCAAAAGAATAAAGAAGACGTAAAGATGAAGGCTTCTGCATTTAAAGGTACTTCTGAATCAAAATCCTCTTCTAAATCTAGTACCTTGCGTTGCTTTAAATGTCAAGGTTTTGGACATATTTCTGCTCAATGTCGAAACAAAAGAAACATGATTATCCTTGATAATGGGCGAGTTGATAGTGAAGATTCTTGTGAAGATTCTGATAATGACCTTCATGCTTTAGATGATATGCCTCCTTTAGAATCTTGTTCAGATAATGAATATACTGATCCTGTACATGGTAATGCACTTGTTACTCAAAGAATTCTCAATGCTCAACCAAAAGATGAGAAACATGATGATGAGCAAAGAGAAGAGATTTTCCATACTAGATGCTTCATTCAAGACAAGGTATGTAGCTTGGTCATTGATGGTGGTAGTTGCACCAATGTTCCTAGTACTTTACTTGTGGAGAAACTGAACTTGCCTACTCTAAAACATCCAAAGCCTTACAATTTGCAATGGCTAACTGATTGTGGTGAGATGAAAGTCACCAAGCAAGTTCAAGTATCATTTACTATTGGCAAATACCATGACAAGGTGTTATGCGATGTAGCACCTATGTATGCAGGACATCTACTTCTTGGTCGTCCATGGCAATTTGAGAGACGTGTGACTCATGACGGCTATAGAAATTTCTACTCCTTTGTGTTTGAAGGGTGTAACATTGTGCTTAGGCCTCTTAGGCCAATGCAAGCATATGAAGATCAATACAGAATTATAAGTGATTATAGAGTGAAAAGAGAAAAAGAGAGGCATGAGAAAGAGAAAGGAAAAATACAGAAAAATGAAAAGAGTGGAAAGAATGTAAGAGAAAAGAAAAAGAGTGTAGAAAAAGAAAGAGAGAGTGAACAAAACAAGAGCTTGAGCTTATTCGTGGAAAAAGGAGAGGTGAAGAGTGCACTAATGGCAAGACAAGAAGTCTTTGTGCTTTTGTACAAGGACACCTATTTTTCTACTAACAAGCTTAATACTTCTCTGCCTTCTAGTGTTATCTCTCTTTTGCAGGAATTTGATAATCTTTTTCCTGAAGAAATTCCAAATGGTTTGCCTCCTCTAAGAGGCATAGAACATAGAATTGATTTCATCCCTGGATCTGCCATTCCAAATAAACCAGCATATAGAGCCAATCCCGAAGAAACTAAGGAGATCCAAAGACAAGTAGAGGAGCTCATGAGAAAAGGCTTTGTGCGTGAAAGTTTAAGCCCTTGTGCTGTACCGGTCATCCTAGTTCCTAAGAAAGATGGATCATGGAGAATGTGTGTGGATTGCCGAGCTATCAACAAAATAACGGTTAAGTATCGCTACCCTATCCCTAGGCTAGATGATATGCTTGATGAATTGCATGGTTCTGCATTGTTTTCTAAGATTGATCTTAGGAGTGGTTATCATCAAATTCGAATGAAAGAAGGAGATGAGTGGAAAACTGCATTTAAAACGAAATTTGGACTTTATGAATGGTTGGTAATGCCTTTTGGATTAACTAATGCTCATAGTACATTCATGAGTCTTATGAATCATGTCTTCCGTTCATTCATAGGAAAGTTTATTGTGGTTTATTTTGATGACATTTTAGTATATAGCAAGAAATTAGAAGACCACATAGTGCATTTGCGTGAAGTCTTTAATACTCTTAGAGCAAATAAGCTTTATGCAAACATTTAAAAGTGTTCCTTTTGCATGGATTCTGTTGTGTTTCTTGGTTTTGTTGTGGGTGCTCAGGGGATCCAAGTAGATGAAGAAAAGGTCAAAGCAATTCAAGACTGGCCTACTCCAAAGAATGCTAATGAGGTGAGATCTTTCCATGGCTTAGCTAGCTTTTATAGGAGGTTTGTTAAAGATTTTTCATCTATAGCAGCACCTTTGAATGAGTTAGTTAAAAAGCATGTCACATTCAAATGGGGTGAGGCACAAGAGAAAGCTTTCAACACTTTAAAAGAAAAACTCACCAATGCACCATTACTTGTTTTACCAGATTTTAGCAAAGTCTTTGAGGTTGAGTGTGATGCATCTGGTTTGGGTATTGGAGCTGTCTTAATGCAAGATAATAGGCCAATTGCTTACTTTAGTGAAAAGCTTAGTGGTCCCACTTTAAACTACTCCACTTACGATAAAGAACTTTATGCCTTAAACAGAACTTTACAGACTTGGCAACATTATCTTTGGCCTAAAGAATTTATCATACATTCTGATCATGAGAGTTTAAAGTACCTAAAGTCACAAGGTAAGTTGAATAAAAGACATGCCCGATGGTTGGAATTTATTGAGACCTTTCCATATGTGATCAAGCACAAACAAGGTAAGGAGAATGTGGTAGCGGATGCTCTATCTCGCAAGTATACTCTTCTTACTTCTTTACAAACTCGATTGCTTGGTTTTGAGATGCTTAAGGGATTATATGAATCTGATTCTGATTTTGGGAAGATTTGGAATTCTTGTGAAAAACATGGTATTCAAGATTATTTCAGAT
Source organism: Adenanthera pavonina (assembly GCA_026686845.1). Taxonomy (NCBI): domain Eukaryota; kingdom Viridiplantae; phylum Streptophyta; class Magnoliopsida; order Fabales; family Fabaceae; genus Adenanthera; species Adenanthera pavonina. The sequence continues at coordinate 18,063,115 of JAIVEN010000005.1, read as the reverse complement.
TTGAAGGCTTTCTTTTCAAAAGGGATAAACTTTGTATTCCTTCTTGTTCAATGCGTGAATTACTTTTGAAGGAAGCTCATGGTGGTGGTTTAATGGGCCATTTTGGCATTGATAAAACTTTAAGTGTGTTGCATGAACATTTCTTTTGGCCTGCTATGAGGCGTGATGTTGTTGTTTTGTGTGATAAATGCATAACATGCAAACATGCTAAATCAAAGATTAAACCGCATGGATTGTATTCCCCACTCCCTGTTCCTAACCAAACTTGGACTGATATATCTATGGATTTTGTGTTAGGGCTCCCTAGGTCTCAAAATGGAAAAGATAGCATCTTTGTTGTTGTGGATAGATTTAGTAAAATGGCACATTTTATTGCATGCTCTAAGACTAATGATGCTGTTCATATTGCTAATCTATTCTTTAAAGAGATTGTGCGATTGCATGGTTTACCAAGAACAGTTGTGAGTGATAGGGATGTAAAGTTTCTTAGTCATTTTTGGAGAACTCTTTGGAATAAACTTGGAACTAAACTTTTGTTTTCTACAACTGCACATCCACAAACTGATGGACAAACAGAAGTAGTAAATAGGACACTCACTACTTTATTGCGTGCAATCATTCAAAAGAATTTGAAAAACTGGGAGAGTTGTTTGTCTCATATTGAATTTGCATATAATAGAGTTGTTCATTCCACTACATCTTATTCTCCCTTCGAGATTGTGTATGGATTTAATCCTTTGACTCCCTTAGATCTTTTACCTTTGCCTATGCATGAAAGAACTAACCTTGATGGCAAGGAAAAAGCTAAGTTTGTGCAGGAACTTCATGCTAAAGTTCGAGCCAATATAGAAAGGAGGAATGAACAATATGCTCAGCAAGCAAACAAAGGCCGAAGGCGAGTTGTATTCAACCCTGGAGATTGGGTTTGGGTACACTTGAGAAAGGAAAGGTTTCCAGCACAAAGGAAATCTAAACTGCAATCGAGAGGAGATGGTCCTTTTCAAGTCCTGGAATGGATTAATGACAATGCCTACAAGATTGACTTGCCTAGTTCCTACGGCAATGTTAGTGCTACTTTCAATGTTTCAGACTTGTCCTTGTTTGATACTACAGATTCGAGGACGAATCCTTTCGAGGAGGGAGGGAATGATGGAGAACAAGTGAACTTTCAATCATGGAGATCCAATATATCCAAAGACCCTCTTCAAGGAGTAGGAGGCCCAATGACAAGAGGTAGGGCAAAAGCCATGAAAGAGGCCTTGCAAGGATTGGTCCAAGAGCTTAAGGAGAAAGAGCTCATCTATTTGGAAGACTTAGAGCAAATGGAGCCACCTTCTAATCCAAAAAGAATGATCATTTATTTGGAGGCCCAATTTGAAGATCTTAAAGGCCCAATCCAAGTCCAAATAGAAGAGCTTGATTAAAGGAAGTCATGTGCTTCATTAATGAGTCATGTGACTTTAGGATTAGATTTATTCCTTTTTAATTTATTTTGAATTTTCGTTTTATTTTTGGTTTGATTTTTTCCATATTAGATTAGATCAGTTTTTGATTGGTTCTCACTTGTATTTATGAGGCCAACTTAAGATTTAATTCAGATTTGAATTTAAAAGGATAAGCCCTATCTATAAGGAATCAATTATCCTATTAGGATTAGGATTAGGATTTCTATTATTATTTATAGACCATATGGTGTCACATTGCAGATCAGATTTGAATAATTTTTTGAGTGATTTCTCTCTTCAATTTCGTGTGAGATTGTTAGGGTTCTTCGTGTTCTTCCTAGAATACTTATCAAGAGAATTGACCAACTCTTGTGGCGTCTTATGTTTGGGGTTGCTAGAGTTTTCTCTAGAGGTTCCATTCGGTCTCTCAATTGCATTGGATTGCTTCCGTTGTTTTTGGTTATTACTCTGGGTTCTTGAGTTGCCTAAGACTTGTTCTTGGGAGGTTCACCCTACTTCTATTAGATTGGTAATCAGAGCAAAGGTTGAGTTCAGGCGTTCCATCCTCTTGTCTGTCTACTGAACATCTAAAAGTTTGGACGCATCAAAACGTCCTATATCCTTTGAGTTTTTGGACAAATTTTATGTCTTTCTTATGTGTCTTCATTGTGTTTTCTTCTTCCTTCTCATTATGTTTCTAATTTCTTTAAATTATGTCATCCATCATTACTGGATGAATCCGCAATTTCTTTTGAGTCCAAATTGCATGAGTCAATAATAAGTCCATTAGTTTCTTTAGTGCATTCTTTCTTTAGTTTATCCTTCTATGTCATTCCATCTCATCATCATAGTGTTTTGAATTTCCTATGTATTTGTGAAGTAGTCCCTATTCGTTTTATGTCTTATGTTTATTGTGTGTCTCATAGGTCATGTGTTTTTTTGGTTGTTTGTTGGTTTATTCCATTTCACCTTCATGAGTCTTTTGTGTTCCATTTCCATTCAACTCATTCTCTTCTTCTTGTTCATCATTAATGTTAGTGTGTGTCCTTTTAGTCATTACATCTCCATCTTTATTTTATCATTGTGCATCATTAATGTTATTAAAATCTTTTTAGGTTTTGCATTTATTGCATTATGTTCAAATCTGTCTAGATTTTGTCTTCCTTAGTTTTTCTAATACTTTGGATTTAATTGAGTCTTCTTGTATGCCATTTTGTCCCTATTTGTTTCCCTATGTGTCCCTTAACATTTTAGTCCCATTTAAGTATTCTTGTGTCGAGTTTTTGTCTAGCTATTTACTGTAGGTCATTGGTGTATATGCTATGAAGAAAAGTTCAATTTCTTATCCACTAATGCTTGAAGATAGGTCTTACGAAATTCAAATTAAAGGTGTGAAGGTTTCTGATATTGGAACAATGTTATGGTTCAAAAAGCTAAGGATGAATGTTTTCCTTCACATTCATGCAAGGAATAAAGTACAGATGCATCAATCAAGTTTAAAAGGTAAGTATACTCCATATAATTTATTTGATGCGTTTAATCGTTCCCTTTCTTTCCATGTAGATTATGGAGATTCGAGGACGAATCTTTTCGAAGAGGAAGGGAATGATAGAGGATGGCTTGGACAAATTCAGGAGCATGGTAGGAGGCCTTATCACTTGGAAAGATTCAAGCCCAAGAGAAGCCCATTGGAAGAAATTACTTAAAAGATCATGTGCTTCATTAAAATAGCTTGTTACTTAAGCATTATTGGGCTTAATTAGTGTTAATTTCGTTTTTATTAATTATGGGTTAAACTTAAGTGATTACTAAAGCCCAATTGGTTAATTAATAGTCTTTTTGATTGCCCAACTTGTAAATAAACATGTCATGTGCCAAACATGTGGTTTTATTAATGTAGTGGCATGTTTATAAAGAGTTTAGGTATTATTTTACTAATTTTTATGAATTTTCGTTATTTTATTTTAGAGCTTTATTTTATTAGTTTTCTAGGTCCAATAGGAGTGTTATTTGAGCCCAAAGTCTCCTAATCCTATTATGATTACTTGAGCCCAAACTAATTAGGGATTCTAGGCTTATTATTAGGTTAGATTTTACCTTGCCTATTTAAAGCTAACGATTATGTACATTTTTTAAGATTTGGATGAATGAAAATTTCAATTTTGTGAGTTTCCTCTTGCGATTCTTTGAGTGCTAGAGAGAATACTATGACTTATCAAGGAATTGGTCAATCCTTGTGGCGTCACCGGAACTAGGGTTCAAGAGACCGGTTCTCTTGGGTTCTAATTCATCTCGACCAACATATCTTTTCTGTTTTCTTGTTGCTGTTTCTATTTTTTAGTTTTCGTGTTCCTTGTAATTGCAACTATCCGAGTGTCATTTGTTTCACGTGAGTTCTTTGGTTTGATTCCAAAAGGGTTCACTTATCATCTGTCCAAGTGGTTATCCTGATAAGCTACTCACCTTATGCGTATAACACAGTGAATAATGTGGAAAAGTGGTACTGAACAGTTCGATTTTCGCATAACCAAGGGAGGTTATCTGGATAACATGTATTTCGGAATTCCTAAACCATTCTCGGGGAAATAGCTTGTTCGCATAATCCTATGAGGCTGTCCCAATAACCCAATTTTCATAAAGGCTCATTTTTAAGAAAAACTTGACGTTATCCTGACAACTAAATGGTTTTCATGAAAATTATTTTGAGCTAAAACTTAGTCATTCTAGAAAATTCGTTATCCGCATAACCTAGGTAGCTTATCTAATGGGAGACACGTTAGGAACCTATCCGAAGAGCCTTCTTCGAGATAAGGATCGTGCAACTCAAGGAAAGATGAATTGAACACAAAAACAGCAAAGAACAATAATGAACAAAACAGAAAAGTAGAGATGATGAAAATAAGAAAACTAAAACAAAATATTGGTCAAAGGAAATAGACCCCAAGAGAACCCGTCTCTTGAATCCTAACTCTGGGACGCCACAAGGATCACCACTCCTTGATAAGTCCTCATTTTTTCTGGCACTCAAGGATAAGCAAGAAAGAACTCACTGAACAACAACAAAGTTGCTGAAAAGAAATTCATTCATTCATGTTATGTTTCAAAACCTTATAAAGTGGTGCCTATTTATAGATGGAAAAAGGCTACTAAAATCCCTAGGAATAATAAGCATTAAATATTCCTAAAAGGTGACACCTCATTATACAATGAATCTGGACATAAGGTGCTGAATTAATTCTCCAAAGATGGCTCCTATCTATCACCTTTTTCAAATTAGGAAATAAACTTAAAAAGAAATCAGCAAAAAGTAGCCTAATTTAAATAGGAAACTTTTGACTTGAATATTAATCATATAACAACGTTACTTTTAATGGTCACATGAGAAGCACGTGCTGTCTTCAAGTTATATCTCCCAAATGGGCTTCTTTTGGACTTTGACCATTAGCTTATATGATTGGAAGCATTTTCCATACTTTCTATCTCTCTGTTTTTTTTTTTAGGCTGCGGCTTGATTCAAATAATTGGGCTTCATGCTCTGTCCAAGCTCATTGTCTTGTCCAAGGACTCCAAATGCTTCATGCCTCAATCATACTCTATGTTGAAAGCAGAAGGAAACAGTCACCCGTTATCCGCATTACAGGAGGAGGTTATCCACATAACCTCTGTTAGATGCATTTAATGCAGTAGGTGAACGGCTACCTTATTGTGAGTAATGGCTAATTTTTGGTTCCAAAAGATAGTTTTACCCTAAGACTATAAATAGAACTTCATTTAAGATAACCATTTACAAGCTAAAAATTTAGTATTTCATTTATTGATTCATTCAAAGCTTACTTATCCTCTATTTAGTTCATTTATTGCACTTTAACTTTCATATCCGCTCTTTTGAGAGAGATTACAATTTGTATACGTTTACACACTTGTAGAATGTTCTTAGTGTGAGAATACACTAAGGGAGATACACTTACTCTTAAGTGAGAAGAGTGAGAGAGTAGGTTATAGCTCAAACGCTTGGACTGTTTGTGTACTGTGGTTTTTGCAGGAACCCATTGAAATCTTGCAAGAGATAGTAGAAAAATCCCAAGTGATGGCTTGGGGACTGGAGGTAGGTCAAGAGGATTAGACTGAATCAAGATAAACTGCTGTGTCATCCTCTCCTTTCCTTTATTTCTTATACTCTATTTTCTGTTACCTCGTTTGTATCACTACTGTTGTTTGCCTTTGCAGAAAAAAAATTTCAAACTTCCCAATTCACACCCCCTCTTGAAAAGCCAGCTTAGCTAACACAAAAGTTCTTACTCACACAGATGTTCTTAGGAAGATTAAACCGAAGATCCCACTATTTCATAATGAGAAAAATCCTAATGGTTACTTGGATTGGGAAAGAAAAGTTGAACAAGTCTTCGCATGTTGCAACTACTCTGAAATAGAGAAGGCACAATGTGCTTACCTTCGATTGGGTAAAAAGGTTGCTGTTTGGTGGAAATGGATGGAAACTAGATGAGCTACGAATGGAGAACCTTCCATTATAACATGGAATGAAATGAGAGCACTCTTGAGACAAAAATACATGCCATCCAAAGCTAAAAGTATGGTTGAACATTCCAAGGAGATGCAAATACCTGTGGTCCAAGATTAATGTGATTCCCACATGGAGAAAGATGATCAAGTGGATGATGACATTGCTACCACTTCAACAACTGAAGATGTAACGAAAGAATTTGCTACAAGTATGCCTAAATATCAAAATTCTAATATTGATATCTCTTGTGATTTAGGATTTGATAATTCTGATGAGAATATTGATGTTGTTTACATTGATGATATCTCTGTAATGGATCAATCGAATTGGAATGCAAGTATAAATGTGTTGAACCTGAGAATATCAATAATTTTAATGATATTGTTTATGTTAAAGAGATTGATTGTTTGCATCAATTATAGTAGAATATTGATCTAAAGGTTGCTAGTACTTTTGATTCTAGTGGTGTTTCTAATTTTACATCAATTGGAAAATGAATTTCATGACTATACTAATGAAATTAACCATGATTGCGTGCAACTTTTAGAAGAGGAACATGATTTATTTGTTGTTAATGATTTGAGGAAAAATTCTTTGGACAGTAGCATGCTAGTTTCAAGTACTGCTAATAGTGTGATTTCTTTGGAAATTAGATCTTATGATTGCATTGATGAGATTGAGCATATTGACATGGTGATTGGAGATTTAGACTATGATGTTAGCTTAAATGGGTATGATAGAAACTGTTATAATGTTTTGCAAAAAGTCTGTGAACTATGGCCATGTATTCGTTTGTGTGAAAATCATGAGGACTTGAAGAGTGAGTCAGAGTGGAAAAATGAGAGTAGTAGAAATGAGAGAAAAAAAGAGATGTAGGAGAGAAAGTGTCCAGAAAAATAAAAAGAATGCAAAAAGAGTAAGAGAGAAGAGAAGTGAGAAAAGAGTGAAAAAGAGAAAAGAGAAAGAGAGTTTGAGGAAGAATGAGAGTGAAAGTGAGCTTAAAGTAGTTTGTATAAAACTCCTTCCTTCTTCATCTCATCTTTCTTATGTGTCTTCATTGTGTTTTCTTCTTCCTTCTCATTATGTTTCTAATTTCTTTAAATTATGTCATCCATCATTGTTGCATGAGTCTGCAATTTCTTGAGTCCAAATTGCATGAGTCAATAATGAGTTCATTAGTTACTTTAGTGCATTCTTTTTCTAGTTTATCCTTCTATGTCATTCCATCTCATCATCATAGTGTTTTGTATTTCCTATATATTTGTGAAGTAGTTCTATTCATTTTATGTGTTATGTTTATTTTGTGTCTCATAAGTCATGTGTCTTTTTGATTGTTTATTGGTTTATCCCATTTCACCTTTATGAGCCTTTTGTGTTCCATTTTCTATTCAACTCATTCTCTTCTTCTTGTTCTATGTTAGTGTGTGTCCCTTTAGTCATTTCTTCTTCATCTTTGTTCTATCATTATGCATCATCTACGTGTGTCAAATCTATCCAGATTTTGAATTTAATGAATTACATCCAAATCTTTCCAAATTTCTTTCCATATTATCATTGCATTACCTTAGTCCCTTTTGAGTCTTTTTGTGTCATGTTTTGTCCTAATTTAATCATTCATATTTTCCCTAACCCTTTGGTTCCATTTGAGTCTAGCTATGTGAAGTTTGTGTCTAGTTCTTTGTGGCAGGATATGAAGAAAGATTTCAAAATTTGTGCACCAATGCTGGAAAATAAGTCCCTTGTTCGACATAATGGTTAGAAGATTTTTTATCTTGGCGATTGGTTGCAAGAGCTTAGAGGAATATTTAAAACAAATTTACAGCCAAGGGAGAATGATGTCCTTCATGTTTATGGAAGGATTAAAGAAAATATGCATCAATCAAGCTTGAAAGGTAAGTATATTTCTTATGATCTATTTGATGCTTGTAATCTTTCCCTTTCTTTGTATGTAGATTATGGAGATTCGAGGATGAATCCTTTCGAGGAGGAAGGGAATGATATAATAAGGGCTAGGAATGACTTGCAAGAATTTGGAAAGGAGCATGAGGAGCTTGGAAGATTTAATCAAGGTGCTGAACATAAAGCCCAAGTTTAGATGAGATTATCAACTCCAAAATATATGTTTCAGATCGCCCAAGAGAAGCCCATTGGAAGAGATTACTTAAAAGATCATGTGCTTTACTAAAATAGTATGTGACTTAAGTATTATTGGACTTAATTAGTGTTAATTTTGTTTTTATTAATTATGGGCTAAATTTAAGTGATTAATAAAACCCAATTAGTTAATTAATAGTCTTTTTGATGGTCCAACTTGTAAATAAACATATCATGTGCCAAACATGTAATTTCATTAATGTAGTGGCATGTTTATAAGGGCTTAGGTCTTATTTTATTATTTTCTTATGAATTTTCATTATTTTATTTTAGGATTTTTATTTTACTAGTTTTTTAGGTCTAATAGGAGTGTAGTTTTGGGCCTAAAGTCTTCTAATCCTTTTAGCATTATTTGAGTATAGATTAATTAGGTTTTCTAGGCTTATTAGGTTAGATTTTACTTTGTCTATTTAAGGCTAACTTTCATATGCTTTTTTTCAGATTTGAATGATTAAAGTTTCAGACTTTGTGAGTTTCATTTGCGTTCTTTGAGTGCTATGATGAAACTAGACTTATCAAGGAATTGGTCAATCCTTGTGGCATCACCGGAACTAGGGTTCAAGGGACTGGTTCTCTTGGGTTCTAATTCATCAAGACCAACATCTATCCATCTTATTTCTTTGTTTTGGCTTTCTTTTACTTCTATTCTTGTGCATTTTCGTTCTTTTCTTTGATGTCTGGTCTTTGTGTTCCTTATTTCGCAAAGATCTGGGTGTCTTACATATCAAAATGGGTTCTTTGGACGGGTTCCAAAAGGGTTCACTTATCATTATAAGTCATTGGAAGTTACTCTATTTGTGAGATCTTTCCTACTTGCAACTCAAGTCATTTACTTTCTTAAGTTCTATTTCTTAATGCCACTTTTTTGCCTCTTTCGTAACCTTTCTATTTTGTGTTGTTTCCTATTTTGTTCTTTCGATCCATTGTTGTTCTGATTGTGTGTTTCTTTTTGTAGGGAAATTAAGTCATTTACTTGAGTGCCAAGTCATCTACTTGAACCCCTAGAGTAATGCTCTATATCCCTTTCCTTCCTAATCTATCTTATTTCTTATTCCTGTGTTCCAAGTCTTCATTTTGTCCTTCTAATCTCTTTTGAATTTAATTTTTCTTGTAGTCCATATTTGAATTAAAATCTCTTTCTTGATTTGTCTCTTGATTGATCACATTACCACACATCTGGTTTGGAAAATTGTTTTTCTAAGCTTTTAATTGGTTATTGTTTACTCTGATTTCCTAAACTTTACTTGGTTTGGTTGCTTGAATTTGATTGAGAACACTTACAATTCAGAATTTGAGCGGAAAAAAGGCAAGAATGATTACTTCTTTTTAAAAGCCAAAGTGAAACACGAGTGACTAACAATATTTTTTTAGAGTGAAAAAAAAGTGAGGTGTGTGAATGTTGTGAGGTCCTTTTTTTTTTTTTGACTAATCATGGCAGGTGAAGATCTTAGTAATGATTCATCCCAAAAACATTGGCTTTTGAGCATTTATGTCCAATAGTTTCATACTCGTTGTCTTGTTGAAAGGAATAATGATAAAGTTTGCACTGTAATCATTGATACAGATCTTCATAGAAGCTATGCTAGTACTACACTAGGGGAAAAATTGGGGTTGCGTTGCATTGAGCATCCTAAGCCGTACAAGACGATGACATGGATAAACTACAAATATGGAGAGATCGTGGTAGACAAGCAAGTATTAGTGTAGGGTCAAAGGAGTGCTATTTATAGAAAGAGCAAAAATTATTTCCTCTTTGAGAAGAAAGGTCAGAAGTTTAAGCTAATCTCATTAACACCGCAACAGATTTATGAAGATGAACTCATGTTGTCAAAAAAAGAAGGAAATCCAAGTCAAAAAATCATCCTCAATTGAACAAAAAGAAGAGATGCAGGCTCATGTGGTTCAAAATTCATGTGAATCTTATATGGAGCAAAAAGATCAATTGAAGGAGATAGCTTCTACAACATCTACATTGGATGCTGAAACAAGAGATTCTACACCTAAAGGTAATTCTAATTCTCAAACATCTTGTGGTGGTGACTCTTGTGATAAATTAATTGAGTTAGAATGTATTGCTCTTGAGGATTCAAAAGAGTTACATGTTAAGTGTGACATCCGGGTGCTGACGAGGGCAATGAATGATCACCAGTGAAAGAAAAGTAGGGGTCAGATAAAGTAATGAGGCACCGACAAGGAGCGGCTCCTGGTAGGCTTCTAAACGGGAGGGGCATATGAATGAATCGAATATATACCAAAACGAGAGGGATCCATAGACTGTAAAGGTATGGAACTATACGGTTAAGGATAGCTTAAAGGAATTGATAGGTACCACATTTACCAACAAGATAGATCTACCTTTTCGGTAGCCTATCCCTTAAGAACTCTTCAGTTAAGCGTGCAAGAAAAGTAGGGGTCAGATAAAGTAATGAGGCACCGACAAGGAGTGACTCCTGGCAGGCTTCTAAGCGGGAGGAACATATGAATGAATCGAATACATACCAGAACGAGAGGGATCCAGAGACTGTATAGGTCTGGGACTATACGGTTAAGGATAGCTTAAAGAAATTAATAGATACTACCTATACTAATAAGATGCACCTATCTTTTCGGTAGCCTATCCCTTGAGAACTCCTCAGTTAAGCGTGTTTGACCTGGAGCAATTATGGGATGAGTGACCTCCTGGGAAGGAGGTGTGTGAGTGAGGACAAAGCACACCGACAGGGCTTGTGTTGGAGATGGGAGACACGTTAGGAATGAAGAACAACAATGAACAAAAACTAAAAGAAAATAGACATGATAAAATAAGAAGACTGAACAAAATGTTGATCGAAATAGACTCCAAGAGAACCTGTCTCTTGGATCCTAACTCCAGGATGCCACAAGGATCAACACTCCTTGATAAGTCCTCATTCTTTCTGACACTCAAGGATAATGATGAAAGACCCAAGCGGAACTCGTCCGATTGAACCTCCAATGACTCGGAATGAACCACGGATCGTGCTAGAATCAAATAGAACACACGAAACAAGAAGAAAACACAAGATAGATGAACACGTTAGACAAGAAAAATAGGATAATAAATCTGAATGAAAATAACAAGAAAATAGGAAAGATATGTTGGTCAATGAGATAAGAGCCTAAGAGAACCCGTCTCTTAGAACCCTAGCTTTGGGACACCACAAAGGAAAACCACTCATTCGATAAGTCTAAGAATTCTCTCGAGAACACAAGGGATACAAAAGAAAAACTCACAAGAAAAGAACATAAGTTCTAAAAATTCATTCTTATTAATCTGTCTATATCAAAAATACATAGGTGGCTCCTTATATAAAGGAATAAGGTAACCAAGACCCTAGGCCAAAATAAAAAACGAAAATTACAATAAAAATAAAGAAAATAATCAAATCTAATCAATCCTAAAGAAGATACCACAATCTAAATGAAAAAGGAAACAAAATATTCCTCAAATCAATTAAAAGGTGCAACTTTCTTACTAAAAGACTAATAGAAAATTCTAGAGCCTAATCTTTAAAAATTAGGAAACAACTTAAAACTTAATCTCTAAGTCACAATCTCTGACCATATGACTTATTTCTGAAAATTAAATTAAATAAACGAAAATTCCTAATAAAATTATATTAAAAACGTCACTATTCATTGCCACATGCAGAGCACATGATGTCTTCAAGTTAGCTCTTCCAAATGGGCTTCTTTTAAGTTTGGATCTGGACCTTGTATAGATAAGAGCATTATCACACCCTTGGCTCCTTTTTGGGCTGTAACTTGAACTAAATAACTGGGCTCCAAAAGCAGTAACTCTTGGATCAATCCATTTAAAGCTTTCTTCATTGTTTTGGATCTTGCTCCAATCTTTGGGCTTATCGAGCATTGTAATGGATCTTTTGGCTCCCAAACTTGCTTTCCATGTTTGTTCAGCACCTTGATCAAGCCCTCCATGCTCCTCCTTGAACTTTTACAAACCATGCCCAGCCCTTACTCTATCAGATAAGCAAGAAAGAACTCACTGAACAATAACAAAGTTGCTGAAAAGAAAATTATTCATTCATATTGTGTTTGCAAGAGTACAAAAGGTGCTTATTTATAGGCAAATATTAACCCATAAACTATCTTTAGTTCAGCCCACAATCCTAACCTTATTAAAGCTCATTAATACAAAAAGGAAACCCTAAGTCAAAAGGAGCATTTAATTCTAATTTTGAATTTGAGAAAGTTGGCTCCTCTTTAATGCATAAAGAAAAACAAATCAGATTTATGATTGTATGTTCTTTATTCAGAAAGGAAAAAAATTAACCAAAATAATCATTAAAAACGTCACTTTTAGTGAGCACATGAGAAGCACATGGATTTTTAGTGAATCCTCCTTGTTGGGCTTTCTCCAAGTTGGGTTCTTTGACTATAATTTACCTCCACATTCTCAGCTTGCCTCTTTCTTTATTTTGGGCCTCAAAATCATTTAAATACAATGATTCCATGTTAATCATGTCTTGGATTACCCCATTCATGGCTTTTTTTCTAACTCTAGTCATTGGTCCTCCAATGCCTTGAAGTAGGCCTTGAATTTGTCCATGGTCCATTGTTTCTCTTAGCTTGTTGCCCTCATCATCAAATGCTTCATGCCTCGATCGTATTCTATCAATTGGTTTGTGGGAACAGTCATCAATCCCGAATAGCGGCCGGACGTTACATTAAGTGTGGTGAACTTGAAATTGTTCTAGATGTTAGTGAGGTGATAGAAAACTTTGACAATACTAGTGAACTTGTTTCTAGTAGTACTTATGTTACTGTGCCCTTAGAAATTGATTCTCAAGCATGTGATGAAGTTCCTCATATTGATATGGTGTTTAGGCATCCTTGGTTTTTTTATGAGCATGATGAAAATATTTCCATTATTGTAGAGAAAGCACATGAGTTCTTGTATTATATTCAATCATGTGAGAACCAAGAGAAAAATAAAAGTATGAGTGGTAAAAATAAGAGAGAGAAAGAAAGAATGAAAAAGAGAGAAAAGAGAAAAGAGAAAGAGAGAAAAAGTGAGATTGTGAGTCTAGAAAATAATGTGATTAAAGTGCCAATAAAACTTGTGAGATTCTCTTTGGACAAAACTGAGGTAAATATATTCTTCACCAAACTTCTTTCTCCTTCTTATTTGTTTTCATTGCATCTTACTCTTCTTTCCTTTTATTTTCCAAATTTATGTTCTTTGAGTCTTTCATCTTTGTGTCATGAGTTCTTAGTTAGTTCAAAGTGTTACTTTAATGTCGTCTTTATTCATCTTTAATGTTCCATCTTATCTCTATTGTGATTTACTTTATCAAATTATCTCTCGCATCTCCCCAATTTGTTTCATATTCTTTGTGCCTTATGTGTCTCATGAGTCAAGTATTCCCATATTTCGTTATTGGTCATGTATTCTTTTTCCTCCTTCTAGCATGTCTTGCTTGATTATCGTCTTCCATCTTATCGTGTGTCAAGTTAATCCACTTGTTCCTATTTTAAGTATTGTCCTTCATTCATTACATGAGTTGTATTTTATATGGATCTTGTCATCATACTCCTTTCCTTCACTCCATCCACTTGGTTTTATATTGTTTCCAGAAGATGTTTGCAAGTTTGTTTTGCAGGTGTCTTACGATAAAAAGGTACTAACTTGTTTCTCATTGTTGAGGCTTGAAGAACCAAGCTCTAGTCACTTCATCTTTGATCCAGGAGATGGGTGTTGGTTAGAAATGAAGCTACAGTCAAGAGTAAATATTTCCCTTCAAGTTCATGCAATGATTAAAGAGAAATCATATCAATCCAACTTAAAGGGTAAGCCTAATTGTTATGGTCTATTTTATGCTTTTAATTGTTCCTTCTCCTTTCATGTAGATTATGGAGATTCGAGGATAAATCCTTTCGAAGAGGGAGGGAATGATGATCCAGGAGGCATCCAAATGATACATAACTACTCATGGAAAGAGCCTATTAATCTTGATGGATTCATAGTGTCTCCAAGGCCTAATCCAAGATCAAACATGGTGTTTCCAAGTCTCAATCCAAATTCAAATGAATTGTTCTATCAAAAGACTACGTGCTCTTAAAACTTGGATTTGGGGAGCCCATGGACCAAAAAGTTATTCAAGAGCTTACAAAAACAATTTCGAGCTTATATCATTACAATAGTGTTTTGGATTCATTCATATTCAAGCTCAAACGCAAGTTCTTCTAGCCCATGGAATTAATGTGATGTAAATAGTGTTTTGGATTCATTAATTAGTTGTCTAATTGTGTTTTATTTTATGTTTAGTTTGGCAAAACTTGAATTATTTAAATAAGCCCATTTGTTAAGTTTTTCTTGGGTTCCTAATTATATTTTCAAAGGCCCAAATAATATTTTAAGAGTCTTAGCTCTATTATGACTAATAGAGCACAAGCTAGGCTTATCAAAGGGGAGGAGTTTCAAGAGCTTGGTGGACATGGAAGGCATGATCATGTGACTCCTTTGCAAGGAATGGGTGGGCCTATGACAAGAGCAAGGACTAAGGCAATGAAGCAAGCTCTCAATGGATTGATCCAAGAAGTAATTGAACAAGAGCCCATCTACTTAGCTCAATTTTCTGCCCAAAAGGCTTCAAGAGGCGTGTTCTTCATGGCTAGTATGCTAGAAACTGATCCAAACCCAACAAACAAGGCCCAAATAGAAGAACTCACTTAAAGGAGCATGTGCCAAGCTTGTGACCATTTAAGTAGTGCTCTTTTATTAAATAAATTAGCAATTTTCATTTTTTTATTACTTAATTCAGAAATAAGGATTTGACAATTAGTTTCCTATTTTGAATTTATTTGTGAGGATCTCTTCAGATTTGATTTTGTTTCCTATTTTTGGGCACCACTTATTCAGCATGTATCTAGCCCTATTTTTGTGTAAGGTGGTGCCATTCTAAAAGATTTAGGATCTAAACTATTTTTAGCAAATTAGGGCTAGGGTTTTTACTTTCTTTTCCTTTAAAAACGTCACTTTTGTACCTGCAAAGGAGAGATGAATGAATAGTGCGTTTTGACAAAAACTTTGTGAGTTTTCTTGTTCTCTTGGTGAGCTTGAGAGACTCTTTGGCATATCAAAGAGAGTGGTCTTCTCTTTGTGGTGTCTATAGCTAAGGTTTCAAGAAACAAGTTTTCTTGGGGTCTTGCTTCTTGATCAATAACTTCTATCCTTCATATTCGTGTATTCTTCTGTTTATCTTTTCTGTTTGTTTACCGTGTTCTTGGTATTTTATTTGCTTCTCTTTGATCCTAGCATGATCCTTACGTTTCCCATTTGATTGAAGGTTCGTGAGACAAGTTCTACACGGATTTTCTATCATTTGGCATCAGAGCTCCAGTTTGCTAGTTTCAAGGTTGCTTCTTTCTTCTGTCCAGATTTGTTCTTGTGCTTCTTTTCTATTTTTGTGGCATGATTCTTCTCACTTTGTGTCTCTTGTGTGTGGCATCTTCATAAGTTGTTTGTTCTTGTGGTCTTTTTGTTGGATCATCTCTTCCTTGTGACTTGTTCCTATTTTTTGTTGTCTTCTGTCCAGATTTGAAGTTTTCTAAAAAAAAAAATTCGAATTATTTTTGTTGTTGCAATTTTAGTATTGTCCAGAAAGTTTGAATTTGTGTGTGTCCAGTTTTAAAAAAAAATTCGAAAAAAAAATTATTAGCTGCTGTTAAAAAGAAGAAGAAGAAGAAGAAGAAGAAGAAGAGAAAGAGAAGCAGCTCAAAAAAAAACGAAAAAAAAATTGAAAAAAAAAAGAAATTTATTGCTGGACCTTTCAGATTTACTATATCAATCAACTACTTGATGGTCAAGATAGAATCTTTCTTGATTGATTGATTGCTTTCCTAATTCATATAGTTTCCTATTTTATTGAGTGGACTGCAAGTTGAGAAAAAAAAAATTGTTTCTTTTGTTCTTCTTGCTCTTCAAGTCACATTGGAAATTACTAAATTCAACAATCTTGATTGGCAAGTTTCAAACTCTTGTGTAGATTGCTACTTTTCTTATCTTGTTTCCTAATTTATCATTGTGCTGCAACTTATTTCCTTTTTCCTCTATTGTTCTACCTTCCTTTTCTCTTCTTTCTTAGTTTCCTAAATTGTTCATTTTGATTTTCCTTGCTTTAGTTGTTGGCTGTCCAGATTTCTTTCCTTTTCTTTCTTTCTTGTTTTTCACGCCACTTCTCCAGAATCATTCATTCATATTTATTCAATTTCTTTCCTAATTTGTGCTATAGTTATTCCATCTCTTTTGGTCTCATTTCATGCACGAATTTTAGTTGATTTTTTTTGGTCCCAAGTTTGATTCTTTGAAACTTGAATTTTGGGCTTTAGTTTTGTGTCACCACTGATTTTTACATCACTCTCCTTTTTGAATTGCTGGAGTTGATTTAAGAATACTAAAGAGAGCAAGTGAGCAAAAAAAGGCAAGAGTGATTTGCATTATAGAGAAAGCCACATTTTGTGTGTGAAACACGAGTGAAATTGCATATCATTCTTGAGTGTAAACACGTGAGAAGAGTGTGTGAAGTTCCATTACTTTCTTTTCCTTTGTTTGCACTAACAATTTCAGGTAGAAATCATGTCTAATGATGAAGGTGAAGTTGATCTTAAGTTGTTCATCAAATCTGTCCATGAGCAATTCAAGAGGTTAAATGCAAGATTAGACAGCATGGAATCATCTTCCAATTCCAAAAGAGGCCGAAACAGAATTATGATGAGTGAAGATGAAAATGAATCTAGTGAAGAAGAAGTGTCTCAATCAAGAAGGACTAGACAAACATCATTTCATAAAAAGGATCCTCTTGGTAACATAAAGATGAAAATCCCCTCCTTTCAAGGAAAAGCCAATCCCGATGCATATCTTGAATGGGAAAGAAGAGTGGAGCATGTCTTTGAGTGTCATTCTTATTCAGAGGAGAGCAAAGTGAAATTGGCTGCGGTGGAATTTACAGATTATGCAAGCATTTGGTGGGACCAATTGCTTACCACTAGAAGACGTACAGATGAAGGTCCAATTCGGTCTTGAAATGAAATGAAGGCCACCATGAGAAAGAGACATGTCCCTAATCATTATTTTAGGGATGCTCATACAAAGCTCCAAAAACTGAAACAAAAATTTATGAGTGTCGAAGAATACCATCAGGAAATGGAGATTGCTATGATTAAGGCAAAAGTGGAAGAAGATCCTGAGCAAACAATGGCAAGGTTCCTTGGAGGATTGAATCCAGAAATTGCTGCTGAGGTTGAGATGCAAAATTACCTTGATATGGAGGAGTTATTGCATATGGCCATCAAAGTAGAAAAGAAATTAAAAGCCAAGCAAAAGTTGAAGGCCTTTGGAGGCTCAAGCAAGGAAGCAAGATTCCGTTTTAAGCCTAAGGGAAAGACCAAGCCAAAGGAGGAGAAAAAGATGAAGGTGCAGCCCTCTACTCCGAAAGGTAAAACTGATTCTAAACCTTTTTCTTCTAATTCTTCTTCAAAAATTAAATGTTTTAAATGTCAAGGTTTTGGTCATATTGCTTCTCAATGTCCAAATAAGCGAACTATGATCTTGCTTGAGAATGGTGATGTAGCTAGTAGTAGTGATGAGGAAGTTGAGGAGGGTGGATCTATGCCCCCTTTGATTGATGATTCCGACATGGAGATTGTGGAGCCTGTGCATGGGCAAGCACTAGTGTCAAGAAGAGCTCTCAACATTCAACCAGGAGAGGAGCTTGAAAAGGAACAGCGTGAGCATATCTTCCACACTAGGTGTTTTGTCAATAACAAGGTATGTAATCTTATCATTGATAATGGTAGTTGTACGAACATTGCTAGTACCTTGTTAGTTGAAAAGCTAGGTTTACCTACTAAAAAGCACCCCAAGCCTTATAATTTGTTATGGTTTAATGATAGTGGGGATGCTAAAGTCACTAAACAAGTAGTTGTAGCATTTTCCATAGGTAATTTTCATGATGAGGTTTTGTGTGAAGTGGCACCTATGTATGCTGGACACTTGTTGTTAGGTAGACCATGGCAGTTTGATAGGCGAGTTAGGTATGATGGTTATTCCAATAGATACTATTTCCCATTCAATAATAAAACCATTGTACTAACACCTATTCGTCCATTGGAAGCATTTGAAGATCAGAAAAGAATCACTCAAGAGTGTAAGATGAGGGATAAAGATAAGAGAGAGAAAAATAGAGAGAAAAGTGAAAAAGAGAGAAAAGAAGTGAGTGATGAAGTAAAGAGAGAAAAGAAAAAGAGTGAAGAAAAGAAAGTGAGCTTGTTCTGTGGAAGAAGTGAGATCAAGGAAGCTCTCTTTGATGAAAATTCGTTGATTCTATTGTATAAGGATTTGTATTTGGCTGTGAATGATCTGGATAACTCTTTGCCCTCTAGTGTGTTAGCTTTGTTGCAGGAATTTGGTGATTTGTTCCCGGAAGAGATACCTGATGGTTTGCCACCATTAAGGGGTATTGAGCATAAGATTGATTTCATCCCCGGTGCTGCACTTCCAAATAGGCCTGCATATAGGGCAAATCCAGAAGAAACCAAGGAGATACAAAGGCAAGTTGAGGAATTGATGAAGAAAGACTTCGTGAGAGAAAGCCTAAGTCCTTGTGCCGTTCCGATCATACTTGTGCCCAAGAAAGATGGCAAGTGGAGGATGTGTGTGGGCTGCCGTGCCATCAATAAAATCACAGTTAAGTATCGATATCTCATTCCTCGTTTAGATGATATGTTGGATGAATTGCATGGTGCATGTTTATTTTCCAAAATAGATCTTAGGAGTGGATATCATCAGATTAGGGTGAAAGAGGGAGATGAGTGGAAAACTGCATTTAAGACTAAATTTGGTTTGTATGAATTGATGGTTATGCCCTTTGGGTTAACCAATGCTCCTAGTACCTTTATGAGTCTTATGAATCATGTCTTTCGTCCTTTCATTGGCAAGTTTGTTGTTGTTTATTTTGATGACATTCTTGTGTATTCTAATAGTCTAGATGAGCATGTGATACATTTGCATGATGTGTTTGTGATTTTGAGGGAAAATAGACTCTTTGGAAATTTAGAGAAGTGTACTTTCTGCTTGGATACTGTTGTGTTTCTTGGCTTTGTTGTAGGTTCTGATGGCTTGCGTGTGGATGAGGAGAAAGTTAAGGCAATACGTGAGTGGCCTACACCAAAGAATGCCAACGAGGTGAGAAGTTTCCATGGACTTGCTAGCTTCTATAGGAGGTTTGTGAAAGACTTCTCAACCATTGCTGCCCCATTGAATGATTTGGTAAGAAAGAATGTAACTTTTAAGTGGGGTGAATCCCAAGAGGTGGCTTTCAATACCTTGAAAGATAGATTAACAAATGCCCCTCTTCTTGTACTTCCTGATTTCTCTAAGGTGTTTGAGATTGAATGTGATGCGTCTGGAATTGGTATTGGTGCTGTGTTAATGCAAGATTCTAGGCCTATTGCATATTTTAGTGAGAAACTAAGTGGTGCATGTTTGAACTATTCAACTTATGACAAGGAATTGTATGCATTGAAAAGAACTTTAGAGACTTGGCAACATTATTTGTGGCCTAAAGAATTTGTCATTCATTCTGATCATGAGAGTCTTAAGTTCTTGAAATCTCAAAATAAGTTGAATAAGAGGCATGCTAGATGGCTTGAGTTTATTGAAACATTTCCTTATGTCATTAAGCATAAACAGGGCAAAGAGAATGTTGTTGCTGATGCTTTGTCTAGGAGGTACTCTTTGATTACTTCTGTGCAAGCTAGGTTGATTGGTTTTGATTTGTTGTAAAGCTTGTATGAGAATGATGTTGATTTTGTTGAGATTTGGAAATTATGTGAGAAACATGGATTTGATGATTATTATATCTTTGATGGATTTCTTTTCAAGAGACATAGATTGTGTGTTTCTCATTGCTCTATGCGTGAGTTGCTTGTGAAAGAGACCCATGGTGGTGGTTTAATGGGTCATTTTGGTGTGGAAAAGACATTAACCCTGTTGCATGAACATTTATATTGGCCTCACATGAGAAAAGATGTTGTCGCTATGTGTGATAAGTGCATTACATGTAAACATGCAAAATCTAAAGTGCATCCTCATGGCTTGTATTCCCCATTACCTGTTCCCTCTCATCCTTGGATTGACATATCTATGGATTTTGTTTTGGGTTTGCCTAGATCCCCTAGTGGAAAAGATAGCATTTTTGTTGTGGATAGATTTAGTAAAATGGCACATTTTCTTGTTTGTGCTCTCATGATGCTGTCCACATTGCTGACTTGTTTTTCAAGGAGATTGCATGGATTGCCTAGAACTATAGTTAGTGACAGGGATGTTAAATTTCTAAGTCACTTTTGGAGGACATTGTGGAACAAACTAGGCAATAAGTTGTTGTTTTCTATGGTTGCTCATCCCCAAATGGATGGACAAACTGAGGTTGTGAATTGAACACTTTCTACTTTGTTGCGTGCTATAATTCAAAAGAATCTTAAGAATTGGGAAAAGTGTTTGCCTCACATTGAATTTGCTTATAACCGTGCTATTCATTCTACTACTGGTTTTTCTCCTTTTGAGATTGTTTATGGCTTTAACGCATTGACTCCTTTGGATATTCTTCCTTTGCCTTCTAATGAGTTTTCTAATCTTGATGGTGAAAGGAAAGCTAAGTTTGTGCAGGAACTTCATACCAAGGTTCGAGCAAACATTGAGAGGAAGAATGAACAATATGCTCAACAAGCTAATAAAGGCCGAAGAAGGGTTGTGTTCGAACCTGGAGATTGGGTGTGGGTGCATTTGAGGAAAGAGAGATTTCCTGAACAAAGAAAATCCAAGCTTCACCCAAGAGGAGATGGTCCATTCCAAGTGTTGGAAATGATCAACGATAATGCTTATAGAATTGATTTGCCTAGTTCTTATGGCAATATAAGTGCCACTTTTAATGTAGCTGACCTCTCTCTTTTTGATGTTTCAGATTCGAGGACGAATCCTTTCGAGAAGAGAGGGAATGATAGAGCACGAGCTAGGCTTATCAAAGGGGAGGAGTTTCAAGAGCTTGGTGGACATGGAAGGCATGATCATGTGACTTCTTTGCAAGGAATGGGTGGGCCTATGACAAGAGCAAGGACTAAGGCAATGAAGCAAGCTCTCAATGGATTGATCCAAGAAGTAATTGAACAAGAGCCCATCTACTTAGCTCAATTTTCAGCCCAAAAGGCTTTAAGAGGTGTGTTCTTCATGGCTAGTATGCTAGAAACCGATCCAAGCCCAACAAACAAGGCCCAAATAGAAGAACTCACTTAAAGGAGCATGTGCCAAGCTTGTGACCATTTAAGTAGTGCTCTTTTATTAAATAAATTAGCAATTTTCATTTTTTTTATTACTTAATTCAGAAATAAGGATTTGACAATTAGTTTCCTATTTTGAATTTATTTGTGAGGATCTCTTCAGATTTGATTTTGTTTCCTATTTTTGGGCACCACTTATTCAGCATGTATCTAGCCTTATTTTTGTGTAAGGTGGTGCCATTCTAAAAGATTTAGGATCTAAACTATTTTTAGCAAATTAGGGCTAGGGTTTTTACTTTCTTTTCCTTTAAAAACGTCACTTTTGTACCTGCAAAGGAGAGATGAATGAATAGTACGTTTTGACAAAAACTTTGTGAGTTTTCTTGTTCTCTTGGTGAGCTTGAAAGACTCTTTGGCATATCAAAGAGAGTGGTCTTCTCTTTGTGGTGTCTATAGCTAAGGTTTCAAGAAACAAGTTTTCTTGGGGTCTTGCTTCTTGATCAATAACTTCTATCCTTCCTATTCGTGTATTCTTCTGTTTATCTTTTCTGTTTGTTTACCGTGTTCTTGGTATTTTATTTGCTTCTCTTTGATCCTAGCACGATCCTTACGTTTCC
Source organism: Adenanthera pavonina (assembly GCA_026686845.1). Classification (NCBI taxonomy): domain Eukaryota; kingdom Viridiplantae; phylum Streptophyta; class Magnoliopsida; order Fabales; family Fabaceae; genus Adenanthera; species Adenanthera pavonina. Next base: position 18,041,063 of record JAIVEN010000005.1, on the reverse strand, counting down.
CATTCGATTGAAGGTTCGTGAGACAAGTTCTACACGGGTTTTCTATCAATGACTACTTGGCCTCCAAGCAGATCATAAATTAAGTATGTTTTTGAGTAACAAAAAGTCACTTTCTTTGTGACTCTCAAAAAGTGATGTTTTTATAGTAATTTCAATATTTATTTAGTGTTATCTAGTGTCTTCTAGGATGTTCTTACTTGGTTAGCAAGTTAGAATATTCTAGAGTGATTTAGTTTGCAAATAAGTGAGATTCTTTCAATCTTATAAGATTTAGTCTCACAATTTAAGTTATGTTCTATTATTTAGAGTATCTCAGCTTTAGGAATAATTAATTACCTATTTTATAAGATTTTCTAATCATTCTAGAGGATTCTTGGGGTCACTCTATATATATATATATATATATTTAATCTTGCATTTTTTTTAACAAGTTGAATAAGAATTATTTTTTCTTCAATTCTCTTGTGTAAGGATTATTTGAATTTATGTTCTCTAGAGAACTCGTGACCTACCAACTAGAGTGATCAACTGAATGGGCATCATCGTTAGAGCTTAGGAACAAATTTCCTTGATTCTAGCATGTGGTCATCAACTTATTCTTGTTCGTAAAACTGTTTCCGCTATTTTTTCTGGTTTACTTGGTCATCCACCAAGAGGGCTATATCAGTTAGCATCAGAACTCAGGTTCATATGCCTTATTGTGTTCTTCATGTCTCCTTCCCTTCTTTCACATCTTCTTCTTGTGTCCTTATATTCGTCCTTTTGCTTGTGTCTTCTTAGGTCTAGATTTGTTTTTCATTCTCCTCCTTTTGTGGTGTCTTTGTGAGTGTTTGTGTTGCAAGTTTTCATTCTCATCATCTTCTCCTTCCCTCTACCTGTGGCTTTCTTAGTGTTGTTGCTATTTGTGTTTAGCTTGAGTCATACCATTCAGTACCAAAAAAAAACTCCACAGCTCATTTGATTGAACCTCCAATAATAAACCACGGATCGTGCTAGAATCAAATAGGGCACACGAAACAACAATAAAACACAAGATACATGAATACGTTAAACCAAAATAATAGGATAATAAATATTAACGAAAATAACATGAAAATAGAAAAGATATGTTGGTCAATAAGAGAACTCGTTTCTTATAACCCACTCCTTTGATAAGTCTAAGAATTCTCTTAAGAATACAAGAGATATAAGAGAAAGCTCATAAGAAAAGAACATAAGTTCTGAAAATTCATGATTATTAATCGCTCCATGCTCCACTTTGAACTCTTGCAAGTCATACTTAACCCTTACTCTATCAATAATTCTTGTGTTAGCGTAGAAGACAGCAACTTGAGAATCCTAATGAATTTAATAATGTTGATTGTGATAATGGGATTGATCATGATAGTTTGGTAAATCTTGAGAAAATTGAGATAGATGTTTTTAGTATTGCATTAGATAGCTTTGATTCTAGTTGTGCTTTTCAATAAGCAAATTGAAAATCTTGATGTAGCATGACTGGAAAATGATGAAGTTGCTTGTGCTTATGAGATTAATAGCTATGATTGTATCAACTTTTAGAGGAATATAATGCTTTACATGTTGCCAATGATTTGATTGAAAATTCTTTGGATAGTAGCATGCTAATTCCTAGTAGTCCTAATTATGTGATTTCATTGGAAATTGGTTCTTATGATTACACTGATGAGATTAAGCATGTTAACAAGGTGATTGGAGATTTTTATTGCGTTGATTTTAATGGGCATGTTAAAAAATATTCTTGTGTTTTGGATGAAGCCCATAAAACCATTGTCATGTAATCATTAGTGTGAAAGTCATGAGAACTTGAAGAGTGAGCAAGAGTGGTAGAAATGAGAGTAAGAGGGGAAATGTCCAGAAAATTGCTGTAAGTAGGAAAAAGAGTGTGTGAAAAGAAGATTGAAAGATGAGTGAAAAAGAGAAAGAAAAAGAGAGAAAAGAGAAATAAAAATAAGAGTTAACAAAAAGTTGAGAGTAAGGAGGTGAAAAGCATTGTGAGTTGGTCTTTGTATAAGAATGTGATAGAGTATGCTTGAGGCATAAAATGTTTAGGGTCCTTGGACAAATTATAAAGCATAAAAAGGAAGCTTCATCACTTAGAAATCAAGCTTGGGAGGCTAAAGTTCGATTGCAAGGCATAAATGATCCAGCCTAAGAAGTCCAAAAAGCTTGATTATGTTCTCTTTCTTGCAAGTTACAGATTTAAAGAGAGCCCATTTAGAGGAGATTACTTAAGTGATCATGTGCCACTCATGTGATCAACTAGAAAGGAACCTTCTTTATTCTATTTTTTTAGAATTTTCGTTTTTTTATTATTTAATTTTCAGAATAAGGCATATGGTCAAAGATTGTCTTGGATATTAAGTTTTGATTGTTTCCTAATTTTTAAAGATTAGGCTCTAGAATTTTCTATTAGTCGTTTAGTAAGAAAGTTGCCACCTTTTAATTGATTTGAGGAAAATTTTATTTTCTTTTTCATTTAGATTGTGAAATCTTCTTTAGGATTGATTAGATTTGATTATTTTTATTGTAATTTTCGTTTTTTATTTTAGCCTAGGGATTTGGTTGCCTTATTCCTTTATATAAGGAGCCACCTATATACTTTTAAAAAGACAGATTAATGAGAATGAATTTTTAGAACTTATGTTCTTTTCTTGTGAGTTTTTCTCTTGTATCCCTTGTGTTCTTGACAGAATTCTTAGACTTATCAAAGGAGTGGTTTTCCTTTGTGGTGTCCCAAGGCTAGGGTTCTAAGAGACGAGTTCTTTTAGGGTCTTAACCCATTACATATCTTTCCTATTTTCTTGTCATTTTCGTTCATAATTATTACCCTATTTTTCTAGTTTAATGTGTTCATCTATCTTGTGTTTTCTTGCTATTTCGTGTGTCCTATTTGATTCTAGCATGATCCATGGTTCATTCCGAGTTATTGGAGTTTCTCTAATCTGCTTCATCTCCCATATGTTCCTTCATTTCATCTTCTTTGCCCATCATACTTCATTTCAAATTTTCATAATTTATTTAATCCATCTTCATTGCATGAATCTTTGGTTCATCGATAGTCTATTGTGAAATTGAACCAAACTCATAATTTGGTGTCTTTCTTTAGTCCATGCATTCATTTCTTTCCCTCTCATTCCCATATTGTGTTCTTATCTCATGCTTCTTGTGTGTTCCATCTTCTATCTAACAAGTTATTTTCATATGTTCGAATTTGTGATGCCTTGTTCACTGTGGTAATATGTGTTCATCTTGTTCATTATTCTCCCTCTTATTTTTACCATCTGCAGGTGTTTTGTTCATCTAGTTCATTATTCATTTCCTTCATGTTTGTTTTTATCTATTGTGTTTTAGCCATGAGCATCAAGACATTTCTTCTCCATCATTATGCTTTCAATATGCATCATCAAGAAGTGTCAAATCTGCCCAAGTTTCAAATTTAATAAATATTGTTCAAATTTGTCCAGATTTTGTGTTCCTTGGTTTTTCTAATGCGTTGGTTTTAATCCAATCTTATTGTGTGCCATTTTGTCCCTATTTCTTTTTCTATGTGTTCCCTAACATCTAGGTTTCATTTGAGTTTTGTTGGGTCAAGTTTGTTCCTAGTTATTTGCTGTAAGAAATTGGTGAGATTGATTTAAAGGAAAGTACTTGAAAATAAAATTTTTGACCTCGGAGCAATGTTATGGTTGCAAAGGCTAAGAGAAATATTTAAAACAAATTTGTAGCCAAAGGAGAATGATGTCCTTCAAGTTCATAGAAGGATTAAAGTAAAGATATACCAACTAAGCTTGAATGGTAAGTATACTCCTTATTATTATTTATTTGATACTTTTAACCCTTTCCTTCCATGTAGATTATGGTGATTCGAGATCGAATCCTTTCGAGAAGGAAGGGAATGATAGGATATGCTTGAGGCGTGACATTGAGGGTCCTTGGACAAATTGCAAAGCCTAAAAAGGAAGCTTCATTACTTGAAAATCAAGCTAGGGAGACTAAAGTTCCATTACAAGGCACATATATGATCGAAGAATTACATGATTTGAAGCCCATTCATTTAAATCAAATTACAATCCAAGAGGTCCAAATAGCTTAATTATGTTCTCTTCCTTACAAGTTTCAGATGCAAGCCCAAAAGCGACTCACTTGGAGGAGACTATTTTAGTGATCATGTGCCACTCAGGTAATTAATTAAAAATAAGTCTTCTTTAGGCTAATTTATTTAGAATTTTCGTTTTTTTTTATTATTTAATTTTCAGAATAAGGCATGTGATCAAAGATTGTCTTGGATATTAAGTTTTGATTGTTTCCTAATTTTTAAACATTAGGTTCAAGAATTTTCTTTACTTTTCGGCAAAAAGGTGCCACCTTTAGGAGTGATTTACAAGAATATTTTGTTTCATTTTTTAGTTAGATTGTAGCGCCTCCTTTAGGATTAGATATGATTATTTTCTTTATTTTTACTGTAATTTTCGTTTTTTATTTTAGCTTAGGATTTTGGTTGTCTTATTCCTTTATATAAGGAGCCACCTATGTACTTTTAAAATGTAGAGATTAATAATAATGAATTTTTAGAACTTATGTTCTTTTCTTGTGAGCTTTCTCTTGTATCTCTTGTGTCCTTTATAAGTCATAGTGTTCTCTTTAGCACTCAAAAAATCGCAAGAGAAAAACTCACAAAATTGAAATTCTCATTCATCTAAATCTGAAAGACGCACATAAAAGTTAGCTTCAAATAGGTAAGATAAAATCTGATAAGTGAACCCTTTTGGAACCCGTCCAAAGAACCCACTTTTATGTGTATGACACCCGGATCTTTACTAAACAAGGAATACAAAGACTAAACAGCAAAGAAAAGAATAAAGACGTACGATAACAGAAGCAAAGAAAACCAAAAATAAAGAAATAAGATGGATAGATGTTGGTCTTGAGAAATAGAACCCAAGAGAACCGGTCTCTTGAACCCTAGTTCAAGTGACGCCACAAGGATTGACCAATTCCTTGATAAGTCATAGTATTCTCTCTAGCACTCAAAGAATCGCAAGAGGAAACTCACAAAAGTCTTAAACTTTAATCATTCAAATCTTAAAAACGCACATGAAAGTTAGCCTTAAATAGGCAAGGTAAAATCTAACCTAATAAGCCTAGAAACCCTAACTAATTTGGGCTTAAGTAATCCTAATAGCATTAGGAGACTTTAGGCCCAAACAACACTCCTATTGGACCTAGGGAACTAATAAAATAAAGCCCTAAAATAAAATAATGAAAATTAAAAAATAATAATAAAATAATACCTAAGCCCTTATAAACATGCCAACACATTAATGACATCACATGTTTGGCACATGACATGTTTATTTACAAGGTGGGCTATCAAAAAGACTAAATTAACTAATTGGGCTTTATTAATTAACAAAGTTCAGCCCATAATTAATAAAAACGAAATTAATACTAATTAGGCCCAATAATACTTAAGTCACATGCTATTTTAGTGAAGTACATGATCTTTTAAGTAATCTCTTCCAATGGGCTTCTCTTGGGCTTGAATCTTTCCAAGTGATAAGGCCTCCTATCATCTTCCTGAATTTGTCTAAGCCATCCTCCATCATTCCCTCCCTCTTCAAAAAAGATTCGTCCTCGAATCTCCATAATCTACATGGAAGGAAAGGGAACGATTAAACGCATCAAATAAATTATATGGAGTATACTTACCTTTCAAGTTTGATTGATGCATCTGTGCTTTATTCCTTGCATAAATGTGAAGGACAACATTCTTCCTTGGCTTTGTGAACCAGAACATTGTTCCAATATCATAAATCTTCACACCTTTAACTTGAATTTCATAAGACCTATCTTCAAGCATTGGTGGATAAGAAATCAAATTTTTCTTCATAGCATATACACCAATGACCTGCAGTAAATAGCTAGACACAAACTCGACACAAGAATACTTAAATGGAACTAAAATTTTAAGGGACACATAGGGAAACAAATAGGGACAAAATGGTACACAAGAAGACTCAATTAAAACCAAAGTATTAGAAAAACTAAGGAAGACAAAATCGGGACAGATTTGAACATAATGCAATAAATGCAAAACCTGAAAAGATTTTGATAACATTAATGATGCACAATGATAGAACAAAGATGGAGATGTAATGATTAGAGGGACACACACTAACATAGAACAAGAAGAAGGAATGAGTTGAATAGAAAATGGAACACAAAAGACTCATGAAGGTGAAATGGGATAAACCAACAAACAACCAAAAAAACACATGACTTATGAGATGCACGATAAACATAAAACATAAAACGAATAGGGACTACTTCATAAATGCATAGGAAATACAAAACACTATGATGATGAGATGGAATGACATAGAAGGATAAACTAGAGAAAGAATGCACTAAAGTAACTAATGAACTCATTATTGACTCATGCAATTTGGACTCAAAAGAAATTGCGGACTCATGCAACAATGATGGATGACATAATTTAAGGAAGTTAGAAACATAATAGGAAGGAAGAAGCAAACACAATGAAGACACATAAAAATAAATAACAAAAATTTAAAGAAAATAATAAAAATAATGCCTAAATCCTTATAAACATGCCAACACATTAATGAAATCACATGTTTGGTATATTACATGTTTATTTATAAATTGGGCCATCAAAAAGACTACTAATTAACTAATTAGGTTTTATTAATCACTTAAATTTAGCCCATTATTAACAAAAACGAAATTGAAATGAATTAAGCCCATTAATGCCTCAGTCACATGCTCTTTTAATGAAACACAGGATCTTTAAGTAATCTCGTCCAATGGACTTCTCTTGGGTTTGGATATGAAACCAGTATTGAGTTAATGATCTCACTTAAGCTTGGGTTTTTTTGTTTAGCGTCTTGATCAATCTTCCAAGGTCTCAATGCTCCTTTCCAAATTCTTGCAAATCATATCTAGCCCCTTACTCTATCATTCCCCCTCCTTGAATCTCTATAATCTTCGTGGAAAGAAAGAGAACGATTAAAAGCATCAAATATATAACAAGGAGTATACTTACCTTTCATACTTAATAGATGCATTGTGGCTTCGATTTTCACAAGAACATGGAGGACAATATTCTCCCTTGGTTGCAAATTTGTTTTAAATGTTTCTATAAGCCTTTGCAACCAATCTCTAGGATAAAAAATCTTACTGTGCAATCCATTTATTTGAATCACAAATGACTCATTTTCATGGATTGGAAAACAAGAGCTTGGATCAACCTCACTCAAACCTGTGACAAATAGCTAAACACTAATTTGAAACAACAAAATTTAAATTGAACCAAGGTGTTAGGGGATTCATGGGCAATGATATGAGGACAAAACTTGACACAAATGCACTTAATTGAAACCAAGGCATGAAAATCATACGGCATGAATTCTAGGCAGATTTGAACATGATGCAATAAACTCAAAATCTGGACAAATTTAACATTAGATGATGATGCACAATGATAAGACAAAGATAGAGAAGTAATGGCTAAAGGAGCAGATATTAACACAAAACCAAATGAAGGGAATAACTAGAAAAAGAAAGGAACATAATAGACTTATGTGGATAAAATGGGACATAATGCCAACAATGGAGCATGAAAGCACATGATTTATCAAACACACAAGCAGCAAAGAAAGAAACACATATCTCATGAGACTCACATAACACATAAAATATGAAACGATTTGAGGGATACAAGAAACAACTTGAGGAAACAAAACATAATAAGGATGAAATGGAAAGACATAGATGGATGAACTAGAGAAAGAAAAAATTAAGTTATCACAATGTATCTCTTCCACAAGAGACTCATTCAATATGGACTCATCCAATAAAGATAGGTGACATAAATCAAAGAAATCAGAATCATAATGAGAAGAAAGAAGAAAATTCAATGAAGACACATAAGAAAGATGAGATGAAGAAGCAAGGAGCATTGTATAAATTACTTTAAGCTCACCTCACTCTCATTCTTGATAGAAAACCCGTGTAGAACTTGTCTCACAAACCTTCAATCAAATTGGGAAAAGCAAGGATCGTGCTAAGATCAAAGAGAATCAAATAAAACACCAAGAACATGTTAAACTAACAAAAAAGATAAACAGAAGAATGCACGAATAGGAAGAACAGAAGTTATTGGTCAAGAAGCAAGACCCCAAGAAAACTTGTTTCTTGAAACCTTAGCTATAGACACCACAAAGGGAAGACCACTCTCTTTGATATGCCAAAGAGTCTCTCAACCTCACCAAGAGAACAAGAAAACTCACAAAGTTTTTGTCAAAAATGAACTATTCATTCATATGCCATTTTTCAATACAAAAGTGACGTTTTTAAAGGAAAAGAAAGCAAAAACCCTAGCCCTAATTTGCTAAAAATAGTTTGGATCCTAAATCTCTTAGAATGGCACAACCTTACACAAAAATAAGACTAGATACATGCTGAATAAGTGGTGCCCAAAAATAGGAAATAAAATCAAATCTGAAGAGATCCTCACAAATAAATTCAAAATGGGAAACTAATTGTCAAAACCTTATTTCTGAATTAAGTAACAAAAAAACGAAAATTGCTAATTTATTTAATTAAAGAACACTACTTAAAAGGTCACAAGCTTGGCACATGCTCCTTTAAGTGAGTTCTTCTATTTGGGCCTTGTTTGTTGGGCTTGGATTAGTTTCTAGCATACTAGCCATGAAGAACATGCCTCTTGAAGCCTTTTGGGCTGAAAATTGAGCTAAGTAGATGGGCTCTTGTGCAATTACTTCTTGAATCAATCCATTGAGAGCTTGCTTCATTGCCTTAGTCCTTGCTCTTGTCATAGGCCCATCCATTCCTTGCAAGGTATCTTTCTTGTTTCATACTTGGGTTCCTTGTCCAGCCACTTGTTCATGAATTTCAAGTCCTCCAAGCTCTTGAATATTTCCTCCAAACTCCTCCTCTTGATTAAGCCTAGCTTGTATTCCATCATTCCCTCCCTCCTTAAAAGGATTCGTCCTCGAATCTCCATAATCTATATGAAAAGAAAAGGAACGATTACAAGAATCAAATAGATCATGAGGAGTATACTTACCTTTCAAGTTTGATTGATGTATATTTGCTTTAATCCATCCATAAACTTGAAGGAAATCATTCTCCTTTGGCTGTAAATTTGTTTTAAACATTCGTCTAAGCCTTTGTAGCCATAACATTGCTCCGGGGTCAAAAATTTTATTTTCAAGCATTGGTGAAGAAAATTTTGAACTCCCCATTAAATCAATCTCTCCAATTTCCTGCTGCAAATAACTAGGAACAAACTTGACCCAACAAAACTCAAATGGAAGCAAGATATTAGTTAACATAGAGAAAAAGAAATAGGAACAAAATGGCACACAATAAGACTCAATTAAAACCAAAGCATTAGAAAAACCAAGGAAAACAAAATCTGGACAGATTTGAACAATGTTCATTAAATTTAAAATTTGGGCAGATTTGACGCTTCCTGATGATGCATATTGAAGGAATAATGATGGAGAAGAAATGTCTTGATGCACATGGCTAAACATAATAGATAAAAACAAACATGAAGGAAGTGAATTGATGGCAACAAAAGGAGATGAACGAAACACATGTAGATGGTAGAACAAAGAGGGAGAATAATGAACTAGATGAACACATATTACCACAATGAACAAGGTATCATAAATCCAAACATATGAAAATAACTTACTAGATAGAAGATGGAACACACAAGAAGCATGAGATAAGAACACAATATGAGAATGAGAGGAAAACACATGAATGCATGGACTAAAGAAAGACACCAAATTATGAATTTGTTCAATTTCACAATGGACTCTCGATGAATGAAAGACCCATGCAATGAAGATGGATTAAATAAATTATGAAAAATTGAAATGATGTATGATGGGCAAAGAAGATGAAATGACGGAACATATGGGAGATGAAGAAGATTAGAGAAACTCACCTTTATCTCATTCTTACCTAAAGAGCAACTCAGAATGCTTTTCACCTCATTACTCCTAACTTTTTGCTCACACTTATTTTTATTTCTCTTTTCTCTCTTTTTCTTTCTCTTTTCTCTCTTTTTCTTTCTCTTTTTCACTCTTCTCTCAATCTTCTTTTCATGCACTCTTTTTCTACTTACAGCAATTTTCTGGACATTTCCTCTCTTATTACTCTCATTTTTCCACTCTTGCCCACTCTTCAAGTTCTTATGACTTTCACACGAATGATTACATAGCAATGATTCATGGGCTGTCTTTAATACAAAAGAACTATTGCTATCATGCCCAATCAAATTAATATCACAATCAAAATCTCTAATCACCATGTCAATATGCTCAATCTTATCAGTGCAATCATAAGATGTAATTTCCAAAGGAATCACACTATTAGCATCACTAGAAGCTAGCATGCTACTATCCAAAGAATTTTTCATCAAATTATCAACAACATGTGAATCATGATTCTCCATTAAAGGATGCAAACAATGATAATTTTGCTCATAAGCACAAGTAACATCATGAAGTTCATTTTCCAATTGTAATACAACATTTTTTTCAATTTGCACACTAGAAGCACAACTAGAATCATCAAAGTTATCTAACTCATCAATCTCTAACACAATTTTCTCCTCAAGATTTAGCAAAATATTATTATCAATTCCATTAACACAATCAATACCATTAAACATATTGGGATTCTCAAGCTCAACATATCCTAAATCATCTACTTCAGCACAAGAGATATCATCACAAGAGGTTTGAGAATTAGGCATACCTTTAGGCATAAATAACTCTCTAGTCGCAGCAACTTCTTCAACCGTTTGATCAACTCTCTCCAAGTGGGAATCACATGAATCTTGAACTACCAAAACTTGCACCTCTTCACAGTGTTTATTAACATTCTTAACTTTGGGAGGGTGTTGTTCATGAGATGATGCAAACTTTTTCCTCATGACCATTTTCATTTCACTCCATGTTGCAATAGAACGCTTTCCTTTAACAGTACGTCAGCATTCAATTCGTTACCACCAAGCAGCAACCTTTTTACTAAATCGAAGGTAAGCACATTGCACCTTCTCTAGGTCAGAATAGTTACAACATCCGAATGCTTGTTCAGCTCTTCTTTCCCACTCCAAGTAAACATTAAGATCTTTCTCACCATGGAATAATGGGATCTTTGATTTGATGTTGCTAAGAACATCCATGTGAACAGAAACCTTTGGATCATGCCTTGTTTTAGTTTTAGAAGGAGATTTAATGCGATCCAATTTTGCATTCACCTTCTCAATTTGACCATTAAAAGTCCTTAATAAGGCCTTAAGATCAAATTCTCTAACAGCCATATTTATAATCTGAAAGGTTAGTAGTGTAAAGTAAAGAGAAAAGAAATAAGGACCTCACACACTCTTCTCACGTGTTTCCACTCAAAAATTTTATAAGCACTCGTGTTTTACACAAAAAGATTGGCTTTTTCAATGATGTCAAACACTCTTGCCTTTTATCACTCAACTAGCTCTCTTTAGTGTTCTTAATTCAACTCTAGCAAATCAAAAGGGAGAGGATGTAAAAATTAGTGGTGACACAAAGCTAAAGCCCAAAATTCAAGTTTCAAAGACTCAAATTGGGGACCAAAAACTCAACTAAAATTCGTGCATAAAATGAGGCCAAATGAGATGGAATAACTGTAGCACAAATTAGCAAAGAAATTGAACAAATATGAATGAATGATTCTGGAGAAGTGGCGTGAAAAATAAGAAAGAAAAAAAAGGAAAGAAATCTGGACAGCCAACAAAGAAAGCAAGGAAAATCAAAATGAACAATTTAGGAAACTAAGAAAGAAAAGAAAAGGAAGGTAGAACAATAGAGGAAAAAAGGAAACAAGTTGTAGCACAATGATAAATTAGGAAACAAGATAAGGAAATAATATTAGGAAAGTAGCAATCTACACAAGAGTTTGAAACTTGCCAATCAAGTTTGTTGAATTTAGTAATTTCCAATGTGACTTGAAGAGCAAGAAGAACAAAAGAACCAACTTTTTTTTTTCAACTTGCAATCCACTCAATAAAATAGGAAACTATATGAATTAGGAAAGCAATCAATCAATCAAGAAAGATTCTATCTTGACCATCAAGTAGTTGATTGATATAATAAATCTGAAAGGTCTAGCAATAAATTTCTTTCTCCCTGTTTTTTTTTTTTTGCTGCTTCTCTTCTTTTCTTCTTCTTTTGTTTTTTTTTTCCTTTTTTTTTAAAGCAGCTATTTTTTTTCGATTTTTTTTTAACTGAACACACACAAATTCAAACTTTCTGGAAAATACTGAAAATTGCAACAACAAAAATAATTCAAATTTTTTTTTTAAGAAAACTTCCAATCTGGACAGAAGACAACAAGAAATAAGAACAAGTCACAAGGAAGAGATGATCCAACAAAAAGACAACAAGAACAAACAACTTATTAAGATGCCACACACAAGAGACACAAAGTGAGAAGAATCACGCCACCAAAAAATAAAAAAGAAGCACAAGAACAAATCTGGACAGAAGAAAGAAGCAACCTTGAAACTAGCAAATTGGAGATCTGACGCCAAATGATAGAAAACCCGTGTAGAACTTGTCTCACAAACCTTCAATCAAATTGGGAAACGCAAGGATCGTGCTAAGATCAAAGAGAATCAAATAAAACACCAAGAACATGTTAAACTAACAAAAAAGATAAACAGAAGAATGCACGAATAGGAAGAACAGAAGTTATTGGTCAAGAAGCAAGACCCCAAGAAAATTTGTTTCTTGAAACCTTAGCTATAGACACCACAAAGAGAAGGCCACTCTCTTTGATATGCCAAAGAGTCTCTCAACCTCACCAAGAGAACAAGAAAACTCACAAAGTTTTTGTCAAAAACGCACTATTCATTCATATGCCATTTTTCAGTACAAAAGTGACGTTTTTAAAGGAAAAGAAAGCAAAAGCCATAGCCCTAATTTGCTAAAAATAGTTTGGATCCTAAATCTCTTAGAATGGCACAACCTTACACAAAAATAAGACTAGATACATGCTGAATAAGTGGTGCCCAAAAATAGGAAACAAAATCAAATCTGAAGAGACCCTCACAAATGAATTCAAAATAGGAAACTAATTGTCAAAACCTTATTTCTGAATTAAGTAATAAAAAAAACGAAAATTGCCAATTTATTTAATTAAAGAACACTACTTAAAAGGTCACAAGCTTGGCACATGCTCCTTTAAGTGAGTTCTTCTATTTGGGCCTTGTTTGTTGGGCTTGGATCAGTTTCTAGCATACTAGCCATGAAGAACATGCCTCTTGAAGCCTTTTGGGCTGAAAATTGAGCTAAGTGGATGGGCTCTTGCTCAATTACTTCTTGAATCAATCCATTGAGAGCTTGCTTCATTGCCTTAGTCCTTGCTGATAGAGTACAATCGAGGCATGAAGCATTTGATGATGAGGGCAAGCTAAGAGCAACAATGGACCATAGACAAATTCAAGGCTCACTTCAAGGCGTTGGAGGACCAATGACTAGAGCTGATGGGCAAATCGAGGTTGTTAATAGAACTCTGTCTTCAAAAATGTGCTGTAATCCAAAAGAATCTTAAAAATTAGGAAAAATGTTGCCACATGTTGAGTTTGCTTACAACTGTACTATGCATTCTACCACTGCTTTTTCTCTTTTCAAAATAGTATATGGTTTTAATCCTTTGGCTCCATTGGATTTGCTTCCTTTACCATCACATGAGTTTACTAACCTTGATGGTGCGCAGAAAGCTCAATTTGTGCAGGATTTGCATGCCAAAGTCAAGGCAAACATTGAGTAGAAGAATGAACAATATGCTCGCTAGGCTAACAAAGGTCGAAGGAAGGTTGTCTTTGAGCCCGGTGACTGGGTGTGGCTTTACTTGCGCATGCAGAGGTTTCCTGAACAAAGGAAATCTAAATTGCACCCACGTGGTGATGGACCATTTCAAGTCTTGGAGCGGATAAATGATAATGCCTATAAGATAGACTTGCCTAGTTCATATGGTAACATTAGTACAACTTTTAATGTCGCTGACCTTTCTCCTTTTGACATTTCAGGTTTGAGGACGAATCCTTCTCCGGAGGGAGGGAATGATGCAAGCATGGAGCAAGCTCAAGATATTGGAGAAAAGAAGGCTGAACATGTAATCTAAAAGTGGAAGACAGTTGATCCATTACAAGGTATGGGAGGCCCAATGACGAGATAAAGAGCTAAGGCAATGAAAGAGGCCTCGAGTGGTGTGATCAACAAGCAACTTGAGATGGAACCTTTGCACTTAACTGAACTTGAAGCCCAAGAGCACAACAATGGCATGATTATGTTATCATATATAGAAGTTGAGATTTAAGCCCAAAAATTAAGCCCAACATGTGACTTTCTTAAAGAGCATATGACTTGAGGATTAATGGGCCTAATTAGTATTAATTTTGTTTTTATTAATTATGGGCTGAACTTTGTTAATTAATAATCCCCAATTAGTTAATTAGTAGTCTTTTTTATAGCCCACCTTGTAAATAAGCATGTCATGTGCCAAACATGTGACTTCATTAATGTGGTGGCATATAAGGGCTGAGTTCTTATTTTTATTATTTTCTTATGAATTTTCGTTATTTTATTTTAGGGATTTATTTTAATAGTTTCCTAGTTCTAATAGGATTGTTATTTGGGCCTAAAGTCTCCTAATCCTATTAGGATTACTTGAGCCCAAATTAATTAGGGTTTCTAGGCTTATTAGGTTAGATTTTACCTTGCCTATTTAAGGCTAACTTTAATGTGCGTTTTTCAGATTTGATGAATAGAATTTCAGACTTTGTTTCTCTTGCGTTCTTTGAGTGCTAGAGCAAACTATGACTTATTGAGGAATTTATAGAGTACAATCGAGGCATGAAGCATTTGATGATGAGGGCAAGCTAAGAGCAACAGTGGACCAAGGACAAATTCAAGGCCCACTTCAAGGCATTGGAGGACCAATGACTAGAGCTAGAACAAAAGCCATGAATGGGGTGATCCAAAACATTATTAACATGGAACCATTGTATTTCAATGATTTTGAGGCCCAAAACAAATAAAGAGGCAAGCTGAAAGTGTGGAGCCAAATTATAGTCAAAGAACCCAACTTGGAGAAAGCCCAACAAGGAGGATTCACTTAAAATCCATGTGCTTCTCATGTGCTCACTAAAAGTGACGTTTTTAATGATTATTTTAGTTAATTTGTTTCCTTTTTGAATAAAGAACATACAATCATAAATCTGATTTGTTTTTCCTTTATGCATTAAAGAGGAGCCAACTTTTTCAAATTCGAAATTAGAATTAAATGCTCCTTTTTGACTTAGGGTTTCCTTTTTGTATTAATGAGCTTTAATAAGGTTAGGTTTATGGGCTGAACTAGAGTTAGTTTGTGGGTTAATATTTGCCTATAAATAGCCACATCTTGGACTCTTGCAAACCACAATATGAATGAATGAATTTCTTTTTAGCAACTTTGTTGTTGTTCAGTGAGTTCTTTCTTGCTTATCCTTGAGTGCCAGAAAGAATGAGGACTTATCAAGGAATGGTGATCATTGTGGCGTCCCGGAGTTAGGATTCAAGAGACGGGTTCTCTTGGAGTCTACTTCCTTCGACCAATATTTTGTTCAGTCCTCTTATTTTATCGTGCCTATTTTCTTTAGGTTTTGTTCATTGTTGTTCTTCATTGTTCTTGTGTTCAGTTTATCTTTCCTTGAGTTGCACGATCCTTATATCAAAGAAGGCTCTTAGGACAGGTTCCTAACGTATCTCCCATCATTAGGAACCCGTCCTAACGTGCTCTGATACCTAATGATGGGAGACACGTTAGGAACCTGTCCTAAGAGCCTTCTTTGATATAAGGATCGTGCAACTCAAGGAAAGATAAACTGAACACAAGAACAATGAAGAACAACAATGAACAAAACCTAAAGAAAATAGGCACGATAAAATAAGAAGACTGAACAAAATATTGGTCGAAGGAAGTAGACTCCAAGAGAACCCGTCTCTTGAATCCTAACTCCGGGACGCCACAAGGATCACCACTCAATGATAAGTCCTCATTCTTTCTGGCACTCAAGGATAAGCAAGAAAGAACTCACTGAACAACAACAAAGTTGCTAAAAAGAAATTCATTCATTCATATTGTGGTTTGCAAGAGTACAAGAGATGCCTATTTATAGGCAAATATTAACCCACAAACTAACTCTAGTTCAGCCCACAAACCTAACCTTATTAAAGCTCATTACTACAAAAAGGAAACCCTAAGTCAAAAGGAGCATTTAATTCTAATTTTGAATTTGAAAAAGTTGGCTCCTCTTTATTGCATAAAGGAAAAACAAATCAGATTTATGATTGTATGTTCTTTATTCAAAAAGGAAACAAATTAACTAAAATAATCATTAAAAACGTCACTTTTAGTGAGCACATGAGAAGCACATGGATTTTAAGTGAATCCTCCTTGTTGGGCTTTCTCCAAGTTGAGTTCTTTGACTATAATTTGGCTCCACACTTTCAGCTTGCCTCTTTCTTTGTTTTGGGCCTCAAAATCATTGAAATACAATGGTTCCATGTTAATAATGTTTTGGATCACCCCATTCATGGCTTTTGTTCTAGCTCTAGTCATTGGTCCTCCAATGCCTTGAAGTGGGCCTTGAATTTGTCCATGGTCCATTGTTGCTCTTAGCTTGCCCTCATCATCAAATGCTTCATGCCTTGATTGTACTATACCAGGAATTGGTCCTTCCTTTTGACGTCATCAGAACTAGAGTTCAAGAGACCGGTTCTCTTGGGTTCTAATTCACCTAGACCAACATATCTTGTGTGCTTTGTTGTTCATTCTCTTCTTGTATGTCTTTCTTCTTATTTTTTTTTTCAATTTTCTAGTCTTTGTGTCCCTTGTTTCGCAAAGTGAGTTCTTTGGACGGGTTCCAAAAGGGTTCACTTATCAGATATCATAAGTGGCACCGCCTAAACACAAGGCCTTATATACTACTATTTAATGGATTGGCATATGACATGGTATTAACGCATCGTCACCCAATAATATCATGTCCTCACAATGTACAACTTGTGAAATGCCTAATGCATACTAACATGTCACATCATGCCATATGTATATGATCATTCTAGCATAACATCATCATCATACATGATGTCTCACAGGGATGCAAAATAATTACACATATATATCAGTTTCTGTCATTCTCATAAGCTTACTGGCATAAGTATGCATTCACATTAGCCAGTTTCATCATCATTATCATGTAAAACTAAACAAGGGGTTTAGCTTAGTACTCATAATCAATGCTCACCATGTTCATCACTTGTATATATACGTGTACACATTTGTTCACATTAGCCATTCTTATCCATTGTCATCATTTTTATCGCTATCATGATATCAAACTCTCACATTCAATTTATTGTTATTATCCTCAGTTCCAAAATTATATTAACACTACATCCTTACACATAACATTAATGAGTATATACAACAATTATGGGCCAAGCCCTTCCTCGCTTACATGGATATATACATATACTTGATAAGTCATATTTTTTCCATTATTTTTATCTTCCATATTTTGGGCTTTTAAGGTGCAATTTTTGTTAATACTAGGTATTTATTTTAATTTTCATATTTTAGTCAGATCTAGAATTTAGTAGAATTTAAGGTTAAAATTATTGAATTAGGTTTATTTTATAATGATTATGCATATTCCATGATTTCGAGGCTTAATTCTTTTAGTTGAAGCCATTTCCCTTGATTTAGGTTAATTTAGTACTTAATTGAGCCTAATCGGGTGATTAATCGAGGAAATTTAAGGTTAGGTCTTGTGAGTTTTCTTTGGGGAAATATCATTCCATCCTATGTTATTAGTTTTTCATTCATGTTGAATCCATTCTGAACCACTATTTCTATCATTTTTATTGGACCATTTTACTCCTAATTATAAGCGCACTTAATGTTAATTTTAATTTTCCTTAAAGATTTTGAATTAATTCACCTAATCATTGTTTTAAGCACTTAATCAACCCTAATCCTAGTCATTAAGGTTAGCCAAAATCATTTAGGGTTTTGTTTTAAAGCCAATCAAAGTTTGGTCAACTTGCATTTTGGTCATTTTCCCTTGGATCCCTATTTTCTCATTATTTTCTTAGGATTTTTAATTTCTTTCTTTTGCATTTATTTCAGCATATTTTTCTCTTAATTTTTATGTTAATTCTTGTTCCAATTAAGCTCTTAATCTTGATTAATTTTCAATTATGTCTTTGTCCTATAATTTTATTTAATTATGTTACTTCATTATATGTGTCAATGATTTTAATTTTGTGTAACATTTTTAATAGGACTTAGGCATGGACATAAAGGATGACTTGGCAAATGAAGGAGCTTAATTGAATTTTTTTATTCTTTCAATTTGGTCACTAAATCCACAAAGACTTCCACATCACTCAACTATCCAACTTACCTTGCCACTTCACCATATCACTTCCCAATTACCCTTATAACCTTGGCAGCACTTTAAACCAAATTTCTCAAGTCATTTGGACATGGAGACAACAGCCACACACACAAGGCCGAAGACTTTCAAGCTCTCTCTAGCGTTTTCATCGTTCTTGATTCAACCATGAAGCCACCTCCAATTCTCATCAAATATCCATCAATTTCTGAACTTTTACCATAATTTCATCCCCTTCTCTTCATCTTTCACACTCCTCTATCATCAATTTCATTTTTTCTTCCAACCATTCACTTCAACCAAGATCAACTGTAGGTGTATTCTTGAAGACAACTTGCTGGAAATTTCAAACCATAGGTGCACAAGCTTGATTATATTGTTCCAAGTGCTACCTTGTGTTTCTTTTTTTCTTTTTGGTATGGCCAAGTTCAGGACGTCCTCTCCTCTTCTTGTTCTTCATAATTCAGCCGTGGAAGCTTGCTTCTGGTTCTTAGCATGAAGAGGAAGATGACTTGAAGGCACAATTGTTCAATCAGCTAGGGAGGCTATGTTTTCACTATTCTTCCTTCTTTTTCTTTGTTAATTTTGTTGGAATTAGGGACTTGTTCAGACCTGGAATTTTGATCAAATTAATGTATTTAGGTTGTCAATTAGTTGGATTATGATAAAGATTGTTACAACCTATATAGGAGGACGAAATATTGTTGAAATTGGGTTGTTATTCAATGAAATTATGTTCTTAATAGACTTGCTTTTGATGGCTAATGGGCTTATGAATTGAGAAATCAAGTTATTTGAATTGTTGGCAAATGGCAAAATTGATTGAACATGGCTACATTAACCAATTGTTCATAATTAGTTTACATAATTGTCATGCCTATAATGTGTTTGTGAAAATGTTTAAGTCAATGTTATTTCATTTCTTGTCAATATTTCTTTCACATTGTGTGTAGTTTTTGTCATGGTCTTAAATTGATCAATTGTGTATACCAATTTATTGACATACCTCCCTAGAAATCTTTGTTGAGTCGTATGATTGTCGTTTTCCAAACCAAGTTAGGAGTCACACTCATTCATATATTTCTGCATTTTATGTATAGTTTTGTCATTCATTATTCCTACACTTAGTGTGTTCATCTTAGTTTCTAGTTCATTATTAGCATTACATTTAATCCTAAAACACCCCAAAGTAAGATTTAGTCCATGGCATTTGCATATAGATCATAGGATTAGCATTACATCATTCTAGTTCTAGGAAGTTGCATACATAAAAGCATGCATTTAAACATTGCATTTAAATAACCTAGGTTGCATATTAGTTTGCATTCCACACATTTAACTAAGCATTTGTGCGTTCATATAATAGTATCTAACTCACATTTGCATTAGTTTTAGAATTAACATTTACTTAACCACTATCTTAAGTAAGACTAAATGATTTGCTCCTTAGTAAATGACCTTGGTTGCACCATTCTACTACAAATTTTTTTGCAATCAAGATTATTAAATTGCAACCTTTGACATGGTTGCCAATACTCATATATACATATAAACACATATAAACATACATAATTAACCATTTCCATTTCTTGTCACAATTTTTTGAAAAAGAAAAAGGGTTCAAGAAAAACTTACTAGCCATGATATAATAGCAAATATTATAATATGAAAAGTTTAAAACTTATTTAACAAATAGAGTTACTCTCCGGTTACCTCAAGTTGCTCAACTCGCACAATGTCATTGTAGGTTATAGGATTTCCACTACACACACACATAAGAGGAAATGCAATTCAAGTCAATTAAACGGTATTGAATACCAATTAAAGCCCAAATATACACCAAACTCCAATGAGACCATTAGAGCTAATCAAGGCCACTTAGTGCCTACAAGACCAATCACTAACATACAACTTGTTAGCTATTTACTAGTGAGTTTACCACCTCCAAACAACTCCTTGGAACATAAAGACCTCATCAAAGGAAGCATGACCCTACATAATTCATCAAACATACAAATAAAGTAGAAACATAACCTCCGGTAGAATCCAACTCAATAACCCAAGCTCAATTGAACAAGACCATGAATCTAACATCATACCTACACATCAATATGCTCAAATCAATTCCCAAAACTAGCCATAAGTCCATACAATTTGTACCCACCATGATAGAGTACAATCGAGGCATGAAGCATTTGATGATGAGGGCAAGCTAAGAGCAACAATGGACTATGAACAAATTCAAGGCTCACTTCAAGGCATTGGAGGACCAATGACTAGAGCTAGAATAAAAGCCATGAATGGGGTGATCCAAAACATTGTTAACATAAAACAATTGCATTTCAAGGATTTTGAGGCCCAAAACAAAGAAAGAGGCAAGCTGAAAATATGGAGCCATATTATAGTCAAAGAACCCAATTTGAAGAAAGCCCAACAAGGAGGATTCACTTAAAATCCATGTGCTTCTCATGTGCTCACTAAAAGTGACATTTTTAATGATTATTTTAGTTGATTTGTTTCCTTTTTGAATAAAGAACATACAATCATAAATCTGATTTGTTTTCCTTTATGCATTAAAGAGGAGCCAACTTTTTCAAGTTCAAAATTAGAATTAAATGCTCCTTTTGACTTAGGGTTTCCTTTTTGTATTAGTGAGCTTTAATAAGGTTAGGTTTGTGGGCTAAACTAGAGTTAGTTTGTGGGTTAATATTTGCCTATAAATAGGCACCTCTTGTACTCTTGCAAACCACAAGATGAATAAATGAATTTCTTTTCAGCAACTTTGTTATTGTTCTGATGGAGAACAAGTGAACTTTCAATCATGGAGATCCAATGTGTCCAAAGACCCTCTTCAAGGAGTAGGAGGCCCAATGACAAGAGGTAGGGCAAAAGCCATGAAAGAGGCCTTGCAAGGATTGGTCTTAAGGAGAAAGAGCCCATCTATTTGGAAGACTTAGAGCAAATGGAGCCACCTTCTAATCCAAAAAGAATGATCATTTATTTGGAGGCCCAATTTGAAGATCTTAAAGGCCCAATCCAAGTCCAAATAGAAGAGCTTGATTAAAGGAAGTCATGTGCTTCATTAATGAGTCATGTGACTTTAGGATTAGATTTATTCCTTTTTAATTTATTTTGAATTTTCGTTTTATTTTTGATTTGATTTTTTCCAGATTAGATTAGATTAGTTTTTGATTGGTTCTCACTTGTATTTATGAGGCCAACTTAAGATTTAATTCAAATTTGAATTTAAAAGGATAAGCCCTATCTATAAGGAATCAATTATCCTATTAGGATTAGGATTAGGATTTCTATTATTATTTATAGACCATATGGTGTCACATTGCAGATCAGATTTGAATAATTTTTTGAGTGATTTCTCTCTTCAATTTCGTGTGAGATTGTTAGTGTTCTTCCTAGAATACAGATTCGACTTATCAAGAGAATTGACCAACTCTTGTGGCGTCTTATGTTTGGGGTTGCTAGAGTTTTCTCTAGAGGTTCCATTCGGTCTCTCAATTGCATTGGATTGCTTCTGTTGTTTTTGGTTATTACTCTGGGTTCTTGAGTTGCCTAAGACTTGTTCTTGGGAGGTTTACCCTACTTCTATCATGTTCAGTGAGTTCTTTCTTGCTTATCCTTGAGTGCTAGAAAGAATGAGGACTTATCAAGGAGTGGTGATCCTTGTGGCGTCCCGGAGTTAGGATTCAAGAGACGGGTTCTCTTGGAGTCTACTTCCTTCGACCAACATTTTGTTCAGTCTTCTTATTTCTTCGTGTCTATTTTCTTTAGTTTTTGTTCATTGTTGTTCTTCATTGTTCTTGTGTTCAATTTATCTTTCCTTGAGTTGCACGATCCTTATATCAAAGAAGGCTCTTAGGACAGATTCCTAACGTGTCTCCAATCACACCAAAAATTCACAAGATAGGTTAGGGTTTGAAGAGACAAGAAGATAAACTCCCAAAATCCATAATTCAATGCTTGGAGATACCAAATAACACTTCATTGAAGCATTTAAACACAATTTATTAGATGAAAACTCACCCAAATTGGATTCCAACCCACAACCATGAAAATCAACTTCAAAGTTTGGAGAAAGAGAAGAGAGAGATGAGAAAACTACTATACCTTGTTGATTCAAGCTTAGTAAGGCACCAAAAACACACTCTCCTCAAAACCAAACCCTAGTAGAGCTCTCCTCGAAACCTTTGAACACCCTCTATTTTGGCATACTATATAACATATGATATATCTACATTTTATGGCTAGCATAGTGGTGAGCATACCCACGTTGTGGCGTTAGTTCGACTAGTCATGGCACCTCTAGCTCTATTGTGGCGTGAGATGTTTTTGCCCCCTTTTCTCTTCTTGCTCCATTTCTTACACGTTTCACCGATCATGGCCCTATCCAATCTTGCATAAACCCAAGTATACTATTCTATAACTCATATACATGTTTAGAATAATTAAATTAGGGTCATTACACATACAAGTAATATGGATCAAATGATGAATTAGGGACAAATTAGTCATAAAGTGGTAGAATAAAACACAATGAAAATGAGGTGGATGAATTAGGGTAGACAACCTAGATAGAGATGACATGAAGTTGGTGAGTTGAAAGTTTATGAATATGAAATTATGATTAATTTCACTCAAGGAAATCAGAAACAATATGAGTGTGAATGAGATCATGGAATGAAGAAACAACTGGAAGGGTTTTGGTAAAAATTAGATTAACCTCACTTTCACTCAAGGAGTATTTCAAAATTCTTTTTTATTCTTCCCACTCTTCTTTTTCACTCAAACTCTCTATTTTTTCTCTTTCTCTCTCTCTTTCTCACTCCTCTCTTTTTTCTCTATTTTTTGCACTTTCTCTTTTCTTTTCGCAATTGAAGCTCTCAATTTTCTTTCACTCTTATTTTTACACTTAAGCCCACTTTTTATTTTCTTTTGATCATCACATAGTTGATGAAATTGTGGTAATTCATGAGCTATTTTTTAGGACAGAATAATTAAGAGAACACAAATATGAATTTAGAATAATCCTGTATCCATAAAATAGCAAAATACTTCAAAAGTAAATTTACCAGTCTAGGTAAAATTTATTGGCACAAAATATATCTAGATTAGAGAAAATATGTAGTATTTTAGACAATTCCCTCCGTTAGTTGGTGTTGGGAATTTTGATATACACGCAACTGAAAACTCCACCAAAAATCCCTCCCACGGATCCGTCAACATTGCTTAAATCGATATGTAGAAAAGAATTTTACCTCCGATGAGTCCCTTTAGCGTTCTTTTTGTTTCGTTGGACCCCAGGAACTGACACATTTGATCAGCTCCCTCTATTGGTATCAGAACAAACGGTGAGCCCAACTCAAACGGCATGCTAGCACCTATGTTTTGCCAATGTTTGTACATCCATATAGTTCCACCATTCGTCTGTATAGTTTCGCTATTCATCCATACAGTTCACTATTTGTAACACCTCTATCTAGGACCATTTTTTATGTATTAGACCTCATCAGAGGCCAACTACACTTAACTAGAAGCTTGAATCACAATAAAATATTATAATAAATTTAATCAATTTAAAGGGTACTTTTCATTTAATCCCATTTTTTGGCAAACTTCTAAAAATTGTATCTAATTCAATGAAAATCATATGAGAGTGATTCAAATCTCTATGGATAGCTTAAAACATTATATACATGGGAAAAATATCATTCAAAGCAATTACTTGGCCAATTTGTGCAGTAAATTTCGTGAATTTCTACTGTTTATATGGTAAATTCCTGAAATTCTAGTTTTCTAGGATAACTTTGAAAAATCACTGTAATTCATATACACATCCAAATTGAGTGATATTTGGATAATTTTAAATCCCATTTTGTCTACTTTTCAACCATATATAACATTCATACTTTATACATAAAAAGAACTAAATAGTAGCACGTTCACTCTGCATAGGTCAGGATAACCATTTATATCTTACTACTTTGCCAAACAAAAGCTATAAAATATTTACAAGGCCATACGTCATCTTCATATGATACCATACATTCCTTAAGACTTAAAGGGACATGAAAACTTGAAGAAACATATCCAACATTATCTCTACAAATTTACATAAAAGTTTCAAATTCATGGCCCATGCAAGCATCACTAGCTTAAATATTAAGCTCTTTCTCCTTTCCTTTCTCTTCATGGGTGGTCTTGTCATAATTGTTCCCTATTCATGTTTAATATTTGGGAGGGTGATATTTAAGAATCTCAGTAGCTAACACCCAACATGCTATCATATCATCACATTAAGCATAAAAACATCAAGATAACACATTTTGAATACATTAACACATTCACATCATATGAATTCATAAAATTTTCGGTAGAGTTTTGTTTTGAAAAATGGACATCTTGAGGTCTCAATGTCCCTCAATCAACTCAGCCAATACACATAAATCATCTTAAAATATCATTACTATCATATAACAAGGCATAAAGCACATTGAAAACAAATATGATAATATAATATAAGTATGGGAAATTAACTACCTTATAGCACTCCCTTGCTTTTCACACTTGGTATACCACTTCTTGGGCCTCCTAACACTTCCTTGAACCTAACCATATCATCATTTAATCAATTTAGCCACTAATTTTCGGAATTACACAATACTATGCTCACAAAACCCTAACTTTTTAACTTAGTTTTCCTTTAATCTTTCTTTGCACAACACACTTGTTTTTATGGTTTTGGACCATGGGGAATCCATTTTTGAAGTCAAAATCATGAAATTCCAACTGTAAATACTCCCCGTATTTGGATTGAAAATGACATAAAATGGAAGCAAAATTATTTTCTTCAAAACACATCAAACTAACCATGGATTCTTGCTTCTAGTGGTTAATGTAAGCTTTTCCCTAAGTTTAATGGTTAACCCATTTCCTTGCTTAATCATGCCATGGCTGAAACCCTAAGAGGATGGAAAAGAAAAACTAAACCATAAACCATGCTCCAAACTTTGCAAACATTAAGCTTGAAGTAGTAGAAGCAACTTACCAAAACCTAGCTTTCAATCTTGCCTCAAGCTTTCTCTTCTCCTTCTCTCTTTTCTCCTCTTCCTCTTTGCATTTTTCCTTTCTACTTGCGGCTGGAAATGGTCATGTAGATGAAGAGGAAAGAGAGTACTTAATGATTTAATTAGGTGGCTTAACAATGTACTTAATCATGGTTAATCACTTAATTAACCTAAGTTACTTTTTGGCCAAAAAATTGACAACTTCTCGAAGAGGTTTTGCCAAAAATTCAAGCTGCCCCAATTTCAAGTCCAATGAGAGGGCTTTGAGTGTCTAGTTTGCTCCATTTTTCCTGATCCAGATATATCTTGAAGAGGGTAATTTTTAACTATACCAATAAAACTGCTTTTTACAGTAATTTAGCATTTTTTGGCTACAGGACTATTCTAATTTTATTTCTATATTTCCATAATTATCCTGTGCCAAATGATATCTACGTATGACCCATATCTTATCCCAGTTACCTTTTAACCATCGGTAGAACTCACAGTTTACTTTATCAATTTACTATTACTTTTGTACACTTGGCACTGATTATTTCTTTATTCTTGAACATTAACCCTCAACGCCATATACCATTGGACTTCTCTCATTGAGGGCGTCATTTTGATAGTAATTTTACATATTTATAAAATCACCCCTAACTCGGGGTTAAATTATAATTTTTGAAATGTTTGGGTCATACATGTAATTTCCCCCAAAAACTTTTACACTTTTACTCTCCAGAATTTTTAATGAATTTAGGGACATGGATGTCATTTTTGAACTTCTTTAGGGGGAAAAATGCCATTTATCGATTTTCTATCCAAACAGGAAAAATAACCTCTTTGCCCTTTTTTACACAAAACGATGTATATCCATTCTCACAAATTCTTTATACATTTCAAGTTATCATTTATTTCTTTCTCTTTCATTGCTTTATATCCAATAATTTTTGGGATATTACACTGTTCATCCGTACACTTTCTCCGTGTGAGTGTGTGGCTTCTCAATCTCTAAGGTTGATCGAAATTCTGTTGATTCTTCTCTCTATTAATCCTAGTCTATATCTATATAGATAGGATTTCATATTTGTTTAAATTAAATCAATTAAACTAAATCAAATTTTAATTAAATAGATTAGTTTGAATTTAAATCATTTAATAGATTAAATTTGAACTAACTATCTATTCTAAATCCAGAATCAAATCTAAATTCAACTTATCATATAAATCAAATTTAGATTATTAATTTAAATTTAAATCTATCACATAAAATTAAATTTAAAACTAATTCATTTAAATGATATATATATTCTGAAATATTTAATATATCAAATGTATATAATATATCAAATATATATTTATTTCTAATTTTATAATATATATATCAAATATAGATATTTATATATAAAATTCAACCTCCCTAAATTGAACGTTAAATTCGTTGAATCTAGACACGTTTTAGATTCAGTAAATTTAGACATTCTAACTCGAGTTGGCCCGCTCTTGTGTGCGATTCTATAGGCCCATATGATGTTGTGATAAGCGAACCCTTTTGGAACCCGTCCAAAGAACCCATTTTTATGTGTATGACACCCGGATCTTTGCGAAACAAGGGACACAAAGACTGAAAAATTGAAAAATAGTAAGAAGAAAGACACACAAAGATGAGAATAATCAAGAAAGCACACAAGATATGTTGGTCTAGGTAAATTAAAACCCAAGAAAACCGGTGATAAGTGAACCCTTTTGGAACCCGTCCAAAGAACCTACTTGAAGTGACTGACACTTGGATTGTTGCAATTTCAAGGAACACGAAAACTGAGAAATAGAAACAAGAAGAAAACAAAAAAGATATGTTGGTCGAAGTGAATTAGAACCCAAGAGAACCGGTCTCTTGAACCCTAGTTCTGGTGACGCCACAAGGATTGACCAATTCCTTGATAAGTTATAGTATTCTCTCTAGCACTCAAAGAATCACAAGAGGAAACTCACAAAAGTCTGAAACTTTAATCATTCAAATCTTAAAACATACATGAAAGTTAGCCTTAAATAGGCAAGGTAAAATCTAATTTAATGAGCCTAGAAACCCTAATTAATTTGGGCTCAAGTAATCCTAATAGGATTAGGAGACTTTAGGCCCAAACAACACTCCTATTGGACCTAGGAAACTAGTAAAATAAAACCCTAAAATAAAATAACGAAAATTCATAAGAAAATAATAAAATAATACCTAAGCCCTTATAAACATGCCAACACATTAATGAAATCACATGTTTGGCACATGACATGTTTATTTACAAGGTGGGCTATCAAAAAGACTACTAATTAACTAAATGGGCTTTATTAATTAACAAAGTTTAGCCCATAATAGTTAAAAACGAAATTAATATTAATTAAGCCTAATAATGCTTAAGTCACATGCTATTTTAGAGAAGCACATGATCTTTTAAGTAATCTCTTCCAATGGGCTTCTCTTGGGCTTGAATCTTTCCAAATGTTAAGGCCTCCTACCATGTTCCTGAATTTGTCCAAGCCATCCTCTATCAACCGGTCTCTTGAACCCTAGTTCCGATGACGCCACAAGAAAGAACCAATTCCTTGATAAGTCGCAGTTCGCTCTAGCACTCAAAGAACGTAAGAGAAACTCACAAAGTCTGAAACTTTAATCATTCAAATCTAAAAAACGTATATGAAAGTTAGCCTTAAGTAGGCAAGGTAAAATCTAACCTAATAAGCCTAGAAACCCTAATTAATTTGGGCTCAAGTAATCCTAATAGGATTAGGAGACTTTGGGCTCAAATAACATTCTTATTGGACCTAGAAAACTAATAAAATAAAGCCCTAAAATAAAATAACGAAAATTCATAAAAAAATAATAAAATAATACCTTAGCCCTTATAAACATGCCACCACATTAATGAAATCACATGTTTGGCACATGACATGTTTATTTACAAGTTGGGCCATCAAAAAGACTATTAATTAAGCAATTGGGCTTTATTACACTTAAGTTTAGCCCATAATTATTAAAAACGAAATTAACACTAATTAAGCTCAATAATACTTAGGTCACATGCTATTTTAATGAAGCACATAATCTTTTAATGACCTCCTCTAACGGGCTTATCTTGGGCTTGGATCTGAAACTCGTATTTTGGAGTTGATAATCTCACTTAAGCTTGGGCTTTATGTTCAACACCTTGATCAAGTCTTCCAAGCTCTCCATGCTCCGCTCCAAACTCTTGCAATTCATGCCTAGCCCTTATTCTATCATTCCCTCCCTCCTTAAAAGGATTCGTCCTCGAATCTCCATAATCTACGTGGAAAGAAAGGGAACGAATAAAAGTATCAAATAGATAACAAGGAGTATACTTACCTTTCAGACTTGATTGTTGCTTTGTGGCTTTGATCTTTACATTAACTTGGAAGACAATATACTCCCTTGGTTGCAAATTGGCTTTAAATGTTCTTCTAAGCTTTTGCAACCAATCTCTAGGATCAAAAACCTCATCATGTAATCCATTTGTTTGAATTACATACAACTCATTTTCATGGATAGGAAAACAAAAGCTTTCATCAACCTCACTCAAAACCTGTAACAAATAGCTAAACACCAATTTGAACAACAAAACTTAAATGGAACCAAGGTGTTAGTGGATTCATGGGGAATGATATGGGGACAAAACTTGACACAAAAGGACTTAATTGAAACCAATGCATGAGAAAGATCATACGGGATGAAATTTGGGCAGATGTGATTATAATGCAATAAACTCAAAATCTGGACAGATTTAATATTAGATGATGATGCATAATGGTAAGACAAAGATAGAGAAGTAATGACTAATGGAGCACATATTAACACAAAACCAAAAGAAAGGAATGAACTAGAAAGAGAATGGAACATACTAGACTTATGTGGATGAGATGGGACACAATGCCAACAATGGAGCATGAAAGCATATGACTTATGAAACACACAAGCAGCAAAGAAGGAAACACATATCTCATGAGACTCACATATGATGGGAGACACGTTAGGAACCTGTCCTAAGAGCCTTCTTTGATATAAGGATCGTGCAACTTAAGGAAAGATAAACTGAACACAAGAACAATGAAGAACAACAATGAACAAAACCTAAAGAAAATAGGCACGATAAAATAAGAAGACTGAACAAAATATTGGTCGAAGGAAGTAGACTCCAAGAGAATCCGTCTCTTAAATCCTAACTCCGGGACGCCACAAGGATCACCACTCAATAATAAGTCCTCATTCTTTCTGGCACTCAAGGATAAGCAAGAAAGAACTCACTGAACAACAACAAAGTTGCTAAAAAGAAATTCATTCATTCATATTGTGGTTTGCAAGAGTACAAGAGGTGCCTATTTATAGGCAAATATTAACCCACAAACTAACTCTAGTTCAGCCCACAAACCTAACCTTATTAAAGCTCATTAATACAAAAAGGAAACCCTAAGTCAAAAGGAGCATTTAATTCTAATTTTGAATTTGAAAAAGTTGGCTCCTCTTTAATGGATAAAGGAAAAACAAATCAGATTTATGATTGTATGTTCTTTATTCAAAAAGGAAACAAATTAACTAAAATAATCATTAAAAACGTCACTTTTAGTGAGCACATGAGAAGCACAT
The DNA here is from genome assembly GCA_026686845.1 of Adenanthera pavonina. NCBI lineage: Eukaryota > Viridiplantae > Streptophyta > Magnoliopsida > Fabales > Fabaceae > Adenanthera > Adenanthera pavonina. Next base: position 18,010,780 of record JAIVEN010000005.1, on the reverse strand, counting down.
GGATTTTAAGTGAATCCTCCTTGTTGGGCTTTCTCCAAGTTGAGTTCTTTGACTATAATTTGGCTCCACACTTTCAGCTTGCCTCTTTCTTTGTTTTGAGCCTCAAAATCATTGAAATACAATGGTTCGATGTTAATAATGTTTTGGATCACCCCATTCATGGCTTTCAGCTCTAGTCACGTGTTTTGCACACTTTAAAGGCTTTTTCCAGAAATGATATAATTATACTCTGGCCTTTTACCACTCACTCTTGCTTCCTATGAGAGTACAAAATTGAATCTGGACTTAAATCAAAAAGCAATGTTTTAAGTGACAATCTCAAAGTCAAAGATCCAAAAATTCAAATTCTCAAAAGAGTTTAAATTGTTGGTGACCAACAAAGAAAGATAGGCTTTCTGTTTTTAGCAAAAGAAATGAATTTTCCAGCCAAGAAAAGAGAAAAGGAAATGCTGGAAATTAAGACAAGAAGAAAGATGTGGTGTGTATACCAAAGGAAGGAACTTTTAGATGACTATTAAATATGAAACAAGAAAGGAACAAGTTAGGGAATTAAATTATGAAGGAAATAGAATTAAACTAGAAGAGTAAAATTCTGGGTAGAAAATAAAAGACAAGAATGGAAACTTACCACAAATGAGAAATTATGAATGGGTATTCAAAAGATGATTCTCCTTTAATGAGATCAGAATAGGGAGCAATAACATTAACGCCCAATCACAAAAAGGAAATTTGTAATTCAAAGTATTACCTTGATTGAAAGATCTCAAAGTGGGAAAGAAAATAAGATCTCCTTAATTTTTGGAATTTCCCTAGGCAGCCATATTTCTTTTTCTTTCTTTCTTTTTTTTTTTATTTTTTTTATAGGCTGCAATCAATTCTCCTTTTTTTTTCCTTCTCTATTTTTTTAAATCAATTTCAATTTTTTTTTTGGCAAATTCACAGGAAATCTGGGCAGCAACTAAATTCCTTGGGCAGATAATTAGGAACTCAATGGAAACAAGAATCAAATATGGTAAGATCCGTTAACAAAGAAAATGGACAATGAAATTAGAATAGAGTGCGACAAAATAAGAATGAAACGAAAGATAACAAAGTCTGGAAAAAGGATCAAGAACATAGAACAAAAATAGCAAGGCAACAATAGATGAACAATGACAAATAGTATGATGAACAGTACGGATAAACAGTACTATGAATAGTACACGATGAGCAGTACTGTGAAATATGGGCAGCAAGAAATGGATGAACAGTACGAAATGAACAGTGATGAGTGTACAGATAAACAGTAACAAACAGGGATTGATGAACAGTGAAATGAACAATCACGATTTTCTGGACAATAAGGAAGAATGGGATAAAACAAAGAGAAATGAAGCAAAACAAAGACACACCTTGATTTGCAAGCTGAAGCTCTGATACCAAATGATGGGAGACACATTAGGAACCTGTCCTAAGAGCCTTCTTTGATATAAGGATCATGCAACTCAAGGAAAGATAAATTGAACACAAGAACAATGAAGAACAACAATGAACAAAAACTAAAGAAAATAGACACGATGAAATAATAAGACTGAACAAAATGTTGGTCGAAGGAAGTAGACTCCAAGAGAACCCGTCCCTTGAATCCTAACTCCGGGACACCACAAGGATCCCACTCCTTGATAAGTCCTCATTCTTTCTGGCACTCAAGGATAAGCAAGAAAGAACTCACTGAACAACAACAAAGTTGCTAAAAAGAAATTCATTCATTCATATTGTGGTTTGCAAGAGTACAAGAGGTGCCTATTTATAGGCAAATATTAACCCACAAACTAACTCTAGTTCAGCCCACAAACCTAACCTTATTAAAGCTCATTAATACAAAAAGGAAACCCTAAGTCAAAAGGAGCATTTAATTCTAATTTTGAATTTGAAAAAGTTGGCTCCTCTTTAATGCATAAAGGAAAAACAAATCAGATTTATGATTGTATGTTCTTTATTCAAAAAGAAAACAAATTAACTAAAATAATCATTAAAAACGTCACTTTTAGTGAGCACATGAGAAGCACATGGATTTTAAGTGAATCCTCCTTGTTGGGCTTTCTCCAAGTTGAGTTCTTTGACTATAATTTGGCTCCACACTTTCAGCTTGCCTCTTTCTTTGTTTTGGGCCTCAAAATCATTGAAATACAATGATTCCATGTTAATAATGTTTTGGATCGCCCCATTCATGGCTTTTGTTCTAGCTCTAGTCATTGGTCCTCCAATGCCTTGAAGTGGGCCTTGAATTTGTCCATGATCCATTGTTGCTCTTAGCTTGCCCTTATCATCAAATGCTTCATGCCTCAATTGTACTCTATCAAGATAACACATAAAATATGAAACGAATTGGAGGGATACAAGAAACATTTTGAGGAGTCAAAACATAATAAGGATGAAATGGAAAGACATAGATGGATAAACTAGAGAAAGAAGACACTAAATTATCAAATGGACTTATTATCACATTGGACTCAAGAGGAACTAAGGTTTTATAACACAAAGTAGGACGAAATAAACTACAAAAATTAGAAACTAAGTAAGAAGGACAAAGAAGATGAAGTGAAGGAACATAAGAAGAGGGAAGAAGTTTAGTGAAACTAACCTTATTCTCACTCTCTCTCAAACAACTCTCAACTATCTTTCCACTCTTAACTTTTTGCTTTCTCTCATTTCCCTTTTCTCTCTTTTTCTTCCTCTTTTTCTTTCTTTTCTTACTTTTTTTCTCACTCACTCCTCTTGCACTTTTGACATTTTTTTTGGACTTTTACTTTCTTTTTTCTCTCTTTTCTTCTCCCATTTCTACAACTCTTATTTTTCCACTCTAGCTCATGGGCTTTTTCCAAAACATGATAACAGTTTCTATCATACCCATTCAAGCTAACATCATAGTCCAAATCTCCAATCACCATGTCAATATGCTCAATCACATCAATGCAATCGTAAGATCTAATTTCCAATGGAATCACACTATTAGCACTACTCGAAACTAGCATGCTGCTATCCAAAGAATTTTCCCTCAAATCATTAACAACAAATAAACTATGTTTCTCTTCTAAAAGTTGCACACAATCATGGTTAATTTCATTAGCATAGTCATGAAATTCATTTTCCAATTGATCAAATTAGAAACACCACTTGAATCAAAAGTACTAGCAACCTCTAGATCAATATTCTCCTCTAGTTGATGTAAACAATCAATCTCTTCAACATAAACAACATCATCAAAATTATTGATATTCTTAGGTTCAACACGTTCATATTTGCTTTCAATTGATCCATTGCAAGAGATATCATCAATGCAAACAACATTCATCTCATCAGAATTATCATATCCTAAATCACAAGAGATATCATTATTAGAATTTTGAGGTTTAGGCATACCTGTAGCTGATTCTCTTGTTCCATCATCGGTTGTTAAAGTGGTAGCAACTTCATCATCCACTCGATCATCTTTCTCCATATGGGAATCACATGAATCTTGGACCACAGACATTTGCATCTCCTTGGAATGTTCAACAACACTTTTAGCATTGGATGTCATGTATTTTTGCCTCAAGACTGCTCTCATTTCATTCCATGTTATAATGGAAGGTTCTCCATTCATAGTTGGTCTAGTTGCCATCCATTTCCACCAAGCAGCAACCTTTTTACTCAATCGAAGGTAAGCACATTGTGCCTTCTCTATTTCGGAGTAGTTGCAACATGAAAAAACTTGTTCAACTTTTCTTTCCCAATCCAAGTAAACATCAGGATTTTTCTCAACATGAAATAGTGGGATCTTCAGTTTGATCTTGCTAAGAACATCCGTGTGAGCTGGATCCTTTGAATTACGTCTTGCTTTGGTTTTAGAAGGAAACTCTAAGCGATCCAATTTTGCATTCACTTCCTTAATTTGATCATTGAAAGTCCTTAATAAGGCCTTAAAATCAACTTCTCCAACAGTCATATTTATAATTTGAAATGTTAGTGTAAAACAAAGAGAAAAGAAACAGGGACCTTACATACTCTCTCACGTGTTTCACTCAAATAATGCAAATACACTCGTGTTTCACACTGAGTCAAGGCTTTTTCAAATATGATGCAATTTCTCTCTTACCTTTTTCCACTCAAAACTTGCTTTCTTATGAGAATGCTAAATTAAAACCACAACTTCAATCAAAAGGAAATCAGTTTTAAAGAAGTGGCAATCATAGAAAACAAAAGTTTAAAATTGAAGTTCTCAAAGATCCTAATTTAATTAAACAATAACCAACATAAAAGGAAGGACCAATTCCTTGATAAGTCGCAGTTCGCTCTAGCACTCAAAGAATGCAAGAGAAACTCACAAAGTCTGAAACTTTAATCATTCAAATCTAAAAAACGTACATGAAAGTTAGCCTTAAGTAGGCAAGGTAAAATCTAACCTAGTAAGCCTAGAAACCCTAATTAATTTGGGCTCAAGTAATCCTAATAGGATTAGGAGACTTTAGGCCCAAATAACAATCCTATTAGAACCTAGAAAACTAATAAAATAAAGCCCTAAAATAAAATAACGAAAATTCATAAAAAAATAATAAAATAATACCTAAGCCCTTATAAACATGCCACCACATTAATGAAATCACATGTTTGGCACATGACATGTTTATTTACAAGTTGGGCCATCAAAAAGACTATTAATTAAGCAATTGGGCTTTATTACACTTAAGTTTAGCCCATAATTATTAAAAACGAAATTAACACTAATTAAGCTCAATAATACTTAGGTCACATGCTATTTTAATGAAGCACATAATCTTTTAATGACCTCCTCTAACGGGCTTATCTTGGGCTTGGATCTGAAACTCATATTTTGGAGTTGATAATCTCACTTAAGCTTGGGCTTTATGTTCAACATCTTGATCAAGTCTTCCAAGCTTTCCATGCTCCGCTCCAAACTCTTGCAATTCATGCCTAGTCCTTATTCTATCATGTTGGCAGTGGGCTAATAACAGTATTAGAGCCAAAAGTCACAAATGGCCTCTAGCAAGATATTGTGACTACCCGATCACATCCCTTTTATCTCATGATATATATAAGTCAAGTATTTTGCATATCTTTATATCACCCCTATCAATGATTTCCCTAATGAGATGATATCGCCTGAGTATGTGTTTGGTTCTTTGATGTGACTTGGGCTCGTAAGCCTGATCTATTGAGCCGTTGTTGTTACAAAATATCAAATTTGAAGTGGTAGGCACCACTCTTAGCTCAGTGATGAACTTCTTAATCCAAATAGCTTTCTTAGCTGCATCTGATGGTGCTAGGTACTCAACTTTTGTTGTAGAATCAGCTATTGTGCTTTGCTTGGAACTCTTCCAACTAACTGCCCCACCATTTAGACAGAATAGGAATCCTAATTACGATCTAGAATCATCCTTGTCAGATTGGAAACTTGCATTTGTGTAACCATTTACAACCATCTCGTCTTCTAATTATCCACACACCAAGAATACATCCTTAGTCCTTCTTACGTACTTCAGGATATTCTTAACAACAATCCAATGATTCTCACCTGGGTCCAATTAATATCTACTAGTTATGCTCAAGGCATATGAGACATCCAGTCGAGTACACAACATGGCATACATAATAGATCCAATTGCTGAGGCATATGGAATCTTGCTCATGCGTTCTTTCTCATCTCGTGAACAAGAACACAGAGCTTTGCTGAGATTGATGCCATGAGACATAGGTATGTAAACTCTTTTTGAGTCTTGCATACTAAACCTATGCAGGACTTTGTCTCTATAAGTGCACTGACTTAGACCAATTAGCCTCTTGGATCTATCTCTATAGATCCTAATCCCTAGAATATTGGTAGCTTCTCCTAAGTCTTTCGTTGAGAAACACTTTCCTAACTAAGTCTTAACTTTCTGCAAGGTAGGAATGTCATTCCCAATGAGTAGGATATCATCAACATAAAGCACTAGAAATATAATTGTGCTCCCACTAACCTTCTTGTAAACACAAGGTTCATCAACATTTTGGAAAAATCCAAACTCTTTGACGATTTCCTCAAAACGTTGATTCTAATTACGAGATGCTTGCTTCAATCTGTAAATAGATCTGTAAAGCTTGCGAACCTTCCTAGAATCTTCTGGACATACACAACCTTCATATTATGTCATGTACACATCATCAAGCATAGTGCGCTGCAAATGGCAAGAAGGATCCTGACTGATTTAATCATGGCAATTGGTGAAATGGCTTCATTATAGTCTATACCATGAGTTTGCTTGAATCCTTTTGCAACCAATCGTGCTTTGAAGGTATGCACTTGGCCATCCATGTTGGTTTTCTTCTTAAAATCCCATTTGCACCCAGTGGTTTTTATACCATCAGGTGGGTCAATCAAGGTCCATACCTGTTTATCATACATGGATTGCATCTCAAACTTCATGGCATGCAGCCATTTTTCAGAGTTAGATCCTATTACGGCCTCTTGATAGGTGGTTGGCTCTTCTTAATCTAAGAGCAACACATCACGACTATCACTTAAAAGAAATCTATATCTTTGAGGCTGATGTTATGTTCTATCAGACCTTCGTGGGCCTTGTGTTACTTGAGTAGGCTCATCAACTTGTTATGAGTCTTCTCATTCTTCCATCTCTGGCTCAATATGTTTTTGTGGCTCTCAAACTTCTTTGAGAAATATCTTACTCCCACTGGTTCTTTCAGAGACAAATTCTCTTTCTAAAAAGATACCATTTCGAGTAATAAACAATTTATTCTCAGTGGGATTGTAGAAGTAGTATCCCTTAGTTTCCTTGGGATACCCCACAAAAAAATATTTTATAGATTTGGGTGCTAACTTACCTAAGGCTTGTTACTTAACATATGCCTCATATCCCCAAATCTTGAGAAAAGACAAACTGGGCTTATTTATAATCCATATCTCATGTGGGGTCTCTTCAACCACCTTAGATGGAACACAATTTAGTGTTAAAGCAGTTGTTTCTAATGCATAATCCCAAAAGGATGGTGGAAGATCTGTTTAACTTATCATAGATTGAACCACATCTAATAAGGTTCGATTCGTTAGTTTAGAAACACCATTCCATTTTGGCGTTCCTGGTGGGGTTAATTGTGAAACAATTCCACAATTTCTAAGATGGTCAATAAATTCTTGGCTCAAATATTCACCACCTCGATCAGATTGAAGTGCTTTAATAGATTTGCCAAGATTTTGTATCTCATTTTGGAATGTTTTGAACATTTCAAAAGATTCTGATTTATGTCATGTTAAATAGATGTATCCATATCTACTAAAGTCATCTATAAAAGTAATAAAGTACAAGTGACCACCTCTAGCAATAGTACTTAGCGGACCACATACATCGGTATGTATTAGGCCCGATAAGTCAGTGGCCTTCTTTCTCAATAAACAAGATTCGCAAGTATGAAATGATTCAAAATCAAATGAATTGAGAAGTCCATCTTGATGGAGCTTTGAAATGCGTTTCTCATTTATATGGTCTAGACGACAATGCCATAGGTTGGTTGGATTCAAATTGTTTGACAACTTCTTGGTAGTTACGTTATAGATATGTTCATTATTGGGAGCTTCAAGGTTCAAGTAATAATGACTAGCATGCAACTCTTCATCCGCTTAAAAGATGTCATTAAAATAAACAGAACATTTTTTATTCCCAATAATTGAAGTAAAACCTTCCTCATTTAAATAAGAAAGTGAAACAATGTTATGACTCAAAGCAGGAATATAATAGCAATTACTCAAAATTAACAAAAGCTCACTGGGCAAAACTAATTCATAAGTGCCTACGGCTAAAGTTCTATTTTGCCCTTTTTCAGCTTCCTACTCCTTTTGAGAACCTACACATTTGTACAAATGTGTGTTCTACATGCAGTATCTAATACCCATGTAGGAGAAGTAGACAGATTAATTTTTATAACATAAATACCTGAAGTAATAGCCCCGTATTCTTCTTTTTCTTTAGATCTTCCATGTAAAGCTCACAATTCCTCTTCCAATAACCAGACTCATTGAAAAAGAAATAGAGTCCTTCCTCGGGAGGCTTTGCCTTCTTGGCTTCAGGCTTGGGTTTGGGTTTGGGCTTGTCTTGTTCCTTGAACTTATTGTCCGGGCCTTTTCCCTTTCCCTTGCCTTTACCCTTCTTTTTCATTCCCTTTCCTTTCTGAACCATTAAAACATTGCTTGGCTTTTTCTTGATGTTTTGCTCAATAGTTTTAAGCATCGCATGCAGTTCAAAAATTGATTTCTCCATATTTGTTCATATTATAGTTCATGACAAACTGGTCATAACTCTCCGGGGGTGAGTTTAAGATCAAATCTGTAGCTAACTCCTAGATAATGGGAAATCCAAGCCTTTCAAGGTGATCAATGTAGCCTTTCTTCTTCAAAACATGAGCGTTAACTGATGCACCCTTAGTCATCTTGTAGGAATGCAAGGCTTTTTGTGGTTTCAAATCTTTCTTGGCTAGCCCATTGTTGGAACATTTCGTTGAGATGCACAATCATCTCATGAGCCTCTATATTTTCCAGATCTCCCTAAAGTTCTGGGATCATGGTGGTTAACATCAGGCATCTTACTTCCACAGAGTCATTAAGATGCTTATTAGAGGCATCCTTTTGGGCTCTTGGAGTATTGACTACAGGTTCCTCAGGAATGGGTTCATCTAGGACATATAATTTTCTTTCCTGCTTGAGAACAATTCTCAAGTTCCCAAACCAGCCATGAAAGTTGGTCCCATTGAGTTTGTTCTTCTCAAAGACAAATCGCAAAGATAGTGTAGTAAAATTATTTGTCGACATTTTCTACAACAAAGTATATACAAAATCAAGTTAATAATATCCCACTAAAATAACCCTCAATATAGTTTAGTGGGCTAAGACCCATATTGCACTTAATCGTAAGTCCACTTTGCCTAGACACTTAAAATTAAGTTATTTAGGTAGGTAACTTATTTACCAATTACATCGAATGTAACTCTTAGATCTTTATGGGATCCTGTCATCATATGACCCAACATGTTTAATCCCATCTATTGCCTTGAGACACAAAACCATTTTGATAGTCTCAATTAAGTCATACCATCATGAACCTTATGAGTATCATCATTATCCAAACTGTCTTACTAAAATGACCTAAGTGTATCCCACTTTGGTGGATTCTACATCTAGGTGATCAAAGCTTTGACAGGTGTTCATAAATGGGTGATATTTCCAATTAAAATTTAATTTGAGGGATTTTATTTATTATGTTTATTCTCATTCATACATCTAGTCATCATGATAGCATCTCATACATGCATATGATCTCATCATAAAGCATAAAATAGGTGTGTCATAATATGGCACATCTAACCTATATCCTCCCAAGCCAAAGAAAGGATTCTTCTAACACTTATATACATAAAGAAACCTTGATTGAACATTCGAGCGGAGTAAGATAAGAAAAGAATGTACATTCAGAATATAGAGAGGGGCACAACACGCAGGCCATATTTAAAAAGCCATAATATCATCCTAAGGCCATATCATGTACCATACCCATCCAATTTAAACAAATCACAACATGTATATCACAAACATCTCATCTAATATGAAAAGTTATAAACTTTGGGATTCTAATGTTAAATTAGATTATGTTGCGCTAGGATTAGATATCTATGACGGTCTTGCTAATATTGATTTTAATTGTATTGATTCTAATCACATCCACCAAACATGTTTCGCATTATATACAAAACAGATTTGAAAACGTATCAATACAGAACGGATTTGAAAAACGTATCATATACGAAACAAATTTGAATCACGTCATGCTTAAAACAAAGATAGATTTTAATCTAACTATGTAATATATGAAAACAGAAATAGATTCATAATTGATTCTATAAACAAATTGAGCATCATGAATCTCACATACATATAACACATATATGGATATCATATTAACAATCAAATTGAAAACAGATTTTAAAACGAATTGGACAGAATGTAATTCAAACACATATCACATATATGCAATCATATTCACTCAATAATTCAATTTAAACAACTATTAACGTGGCTCTAATGCCACTGTTGGGAATTTCGATATACATGCAGTGAAAAACTCCACCAAAATCCCTCCTGCGGATCCGTCAATGTCGCTTAAATTGAGATGTAAAAAGAATTTAACCTCTGTGCGTTCCTTTAGTGTCCTTTTCATTCTGTCGGACCCCAAGAACTGACACGTTTGATCAGCTCCCTCTACCAGTATCTACACGAATGGTGAGTCCAACTCAAATGGCATGCTAGCACCTCTATTTTGTGAATGTCTGTATGTATGTACAGTTCACTGCTTGTCTATATAGTTCCACTGTTTGTCCTTACACTTTCTTTATGTGAGTATGCGGCCACTCAATCTCTAGAGTTGGTCGAAATTCTATTGATTCTTCTATCTGTTAATCCTAGTTTATATCAATATATAGATAGGATTTCATATTTGTTTAATTTAAATAAATTAAACTAAATCAAATATTAATTAAATGGATTAGTTTGAATTTAAAAATGTCTAATAGGTTAAATTTAAACTAACTATCTAATCTAAATTCATAATCAAGTCTAAATTAAATTTATCATATAAATCAAATTTAGATTATTAGTTTAAATTTAAAACTAATTTATTTAAATTAATTTAAATTATATATATTTTTTGAAATATTTAATATATCAAACATATATGTATATATTTATTTCGAATTTTATAATATATATATATCAAATAAATATATATATTTATATAAATATATATAAAATTCAATTACCATAAATTGAATGTTAAACTTGTTGAATCTAAACATGTTTTAGATTCAATGAATCTGGATATTTTAGCGTGAGTTGGCCCATTTTTGTGTGCGACTCTGTAGGCTCATATGATATTTGCAGTGGGCCAATAACACTATTAAACCCACAAGTTACAAGTGGCCTCTGGCAAAACATTATGACTACCTAAATCATATAAAATTGGTGATCCGATGTAACCTAATAACTCGATCACATCTCTTTTTGTCTCATGATATTAGGTCAAGTATGAGGCATGGAAACGTCATCCTCATTTTACTTGACCATCATTTTCTTGATCTTTGAGCATACTAATAGAACAAAAGGAAACTCTTCCATTCGAGCACGGCCATGCATTTCACAATCTCACTTATCGAGGGGCCCAGATATATCTCTCCATTAATTAGAGGGACAAATTCTATCTTGACCATTCATCTTCCTCCACATGAATTCCACTATGCTCGACCATAGCCTTTATGATTTCCTGATTAAAAGTGACTTTTGACTATACCAAAGTATAGTGTTCCCCATATAGGAAGCCATTGTGATTTCAAGTTTGAAGGCTTAGTGACTTGATCCATACAGTTATCTCATGACGGGTCGATCTAGGGCCTATTCCTTAACATGAGCTTTTAATTTTAATTTATATCTTAGTACATAATTATTACATAATTATCAATCCACATCATACTAACCTTAATTCATCGCTGTTCCCACAAAAGATGATTGACTAGGGACATTTAGGATAAAATACTTTATCTAAGGATATTATTATAAAGATAAACATGCAAACAATATATAATAATGTAATAAAAGAAAAAAACTTTTTCATAATGAAGTACATTGTTCATAATACAATGATTGGTCTAGGACACAATCTCCAATAGTTGGCGTGAATATGCAACAGCCCATGTGAGAAAAATGACAATATTTTATTAGCTTTCAAAACTACTTCTTGAAGTTTATGAAAAATTAACCAAAAGGTTGAAGTAACTCAACTATGGCTAATGTAAATGAGTTAGCTCCTTATTTCTTCCCCATTCTTGAACGTGGACAACTGTTGCATAAGGGGCAAGTTGGATTAATTAATTGATTTTGATACTACTTTTAAGAAGTTTTCAAAAATAAATAAAAGCCATTTTGAGGGGCAATCTGGGAAAGCCATGATTTTTATTTTATCCTCCTCCTTGGCCAACCTTCGCATAAAGAAAAGAGGAGAGAAGTAGTCACAAAAACTTGCCAAAGAAGGGGAAAAGAACATGAGTAGCAAGGAGGGAAAAGGAAGAGGAAAAGAAAACCAAAGATTAAGGTAGGCTTTTTTCTTTCTTCCACTTTGAGATTATGATTGAAGCTAGTTTCTTAAGTAGTTGTGATGAAAGACCCAAGCGGAACTCGTCCGATTGAACCTTCAATGACTCGGAATGAACCACGGATCGTGCTAGAATCAAATAAGGACATACGAATAGCAAGAAAGCACAGGGAGAGGAAATATGTGAATCTGAAAATTAAGAACAAAATAATGCACGAAAATTCAAGAAAATAAGAAAGATATGTTGGTCAATGGGGTAAGACCCTAAGAGAACCTGTCTCTTAGAACCCTAGCCTTGGGACGCCACAAAGGAAAACCACTCCTTTGATAAGTCTAAGAATTCTCTCAAGAACACAAGGATACAAGAGAAAAACTCACAAGAAAGAACATAAGTTCTAAAAATTCATTCTCATTAATCTGTCTTCTCCAAAAGTACATAGGTGGCTCCTTATATAAAGAAATAAGGCAACCAAAACCCTAAGCTAAAATTAAAAAAACAAAAATTACAATAAAAATAAGTAAATCTAATTAATTCTAAAGAAGATACCACAATCTAAATGAAAAAGGAAACAAAATATTTCTCAAATCAATTAAAAGGTGGCACCTTTCTTACTAAAAGACTAATAGAAAATTCTAGAGCCTAATCTTTAAAAATTAGGAAACAACTTAAAACTTAATCTCCAAGACACAATCTTTGACCATATGACTTATTTCTGAAAATTAAATTAAATTAACGAAAATTCCTAATAAAATTATATTAAAAACGTCACTATTCATTGTCACATGCAGAGCACATGATGTCTTCAAGTTAGCTCTTCCAAATGGGCTTCTTTTGGGTTTGGATCTGGACCTTGTATAGATAAGAGCATTATCACACCCTTGGGCTCCTTTTTGGGCTGTAACTTGAACTAAATAAGTGGGCTCCAAAACCAACAACTCTTGGATCAATCCATTTAAAGCTTTTTTTCATTGTTTTGGATCTTTTGGCTCCCAAACTTGCTTTCCGTGTTTGTTCAGCACCTTGATCAAGCCCTCCATGCTCCTCTTTGAACTTTTGCAAGCCATGCCCAGCCCTTACTCTATCATTCCCTCCCTCCTCGAAAGGATTCATCCTCAAATTTCCATAATCTACATGGAAAGAAAGGGAACGATTAGAAGCATCAAATAGATAAAAAGGACTATACTTACCATTTAAGCTTAATTGATGCATCTTTGCTTTAATCCGTCCATGAACTTGAAGCAAATCACTCTTCCTTTGCTGCAAATTTGTTTTAAATATTCGTCCAAGCCTTTGCAACCATAACATTGCTCCAGGGTCGAAAATCTTATTTTCAAGCATTAGTGAAGAAAATCTGGAATCTTTCTTTATATCATTTTCACCAATATCCTGCCATAAAGAACCCGACACAACTAGAATCAAATGAAACCAAAGGGTTAAAGAAAAGATGAAGGACAAAATTAGGACAAAACATGACACAAAAAGACTCAAAAGGGACAAAGGTGGGACAATGATTATATGGGAATGATTCATGGGCTTCATCCAAAGCACAGGAATAGTTTTTAATGTGCCCATTAAAATCAACACAATAAAAATCTCCAATCACCATGTCAACATGATTAATCTCATCTGTGTAAATCATAAGGACTACTAGGAATTAGCATGCTGATAGAGGATGGCTTGGACAAATTCAGGAACATGGTAGAAGGCCTTATCACTTGGAAAGATTCAAGCCCAAAAGAAGCCCATTGGAAGAGATTACTTAAAAGATCATGTGCTTCATTAAAATAGCATGTGACTTAAGCATTATTGGGCTTAATTAGTGTTATTTTCGTTTTTATTAATTATGGGCTAAACTTAAGTGATTAATAAAGCCCAATTGCTTAATTAGTAGTATTTTTGATGGCCCAACTTGTAAATAAACATGTCATGTGCCAAACATGTGATTTCATTAATGTGGTGGCATGTTTATAAGGGCTTAGGTATTATTTTATTATTTTTTTAATGAATTTTCGTTATTTTATTTTAGGGCTTTATTTTTATTAGTTTTCTAGGTCCAATAGGAGTATTATTTGAGCCCAAAGTATCCTAATCCTATTAGGACTACTTGAGCCCAAATTAATTAGGGTTTCTAGGCTTATTATGTTAGATTTTATCTTGCCTACTTAAGGCTAACTTTCATGTACGTTTTTAAGATTGGAATGATTAAAGTTTTAGACTTTTGTGAGTTTCCTCTTGCGATTGTTTGAGTGCTAGAGAGAATACTATGACTTATCAAGGAATTGGTCAATCCTTGTGGCGTCACCGGAACTAGGGTTCAAGAGACCGGTTCTCTTGGGTTCTATTTCTCAAGACCAACATCTATCCATCTTATTTCTTTATTTTTACTTTTCTTTGCTTCTGTTATTGTTCGTCTTTATTCTTTTCTTTGCTGTTTAGTCTTTGTATTCCTTGTTTAGTAAAGATCCGGGTGTCATACACATAAAAGTGGGTTCTTTGGACGGGTTCCAAAAGGGTTCACTTATCATTTGGTATTAGAGCTTTGGTTTGCAAATCAAGGTGTGTTCCCTATTTTGCTTGTTTCCTTATTTCAATCCATCTTCGTTGCTTTTAAAAAAAAAAAAAATTCGCGTCACTGTTCATACCGTACGGTTTTTAGTGTTTACCGGAACTGTTTTTCGTTTTCACTGTTCACCGAAACACTGTTTCCCCCGTCACTGTGCATGTACTGTTTCGGACTGTTTGTCGGTTACTGTTCAAAAATCTGAAAAAAAAAAAGATAAATTGATTGCTATAAAAAAAAAAGAATATACCAGCAACTGAAAAAAAAAATCTGAAAAAAAAAGTTAGATTTATTGCTGCAAAAAAAAATTATATATATATATAGCAGCAACAAAAAAAAATGTAGTAAAAAAAAAATTATTGGATTGGATTTGATTTGAGGCTTAATTGACTTAATTAATCAATTTTGGTGGCAAGTCTCATTAAAATATCTATAATTTGTCTTTCCTTCATATTTCTTTCCTTATCAGTTTCCTACAAATTGTCATCCTTCTTTGTTCTATTTCCTTCTCAATTTCCTTCAGATTTCTCTTGTTAGAAATTTCAGTTTCTTTGTGCTCAATTTAGGATCTTTGAGAACCTTAATTTTGAACTTTTATTTTCTGTGATTGTCACTTTTTTTAAAATCCAATTTCCTTTTGATTGAAGTTGTGGTTTTAATTCAGCACTCTCATAAGAAAGCAAGCTTTGAGTGGAAAAAGGCAAGAGAGAAATTGCATCATATTGGAAAAAGCCTTGATTTAGTGTGAAACACGAGTGCATTTACATTATTTGAGTGAAACACGTGAGAGAGTGTGTGAGGTCCCTATTTCTTTCTCTTTGTTTTACACTAACATTTCAGATTGTAAACATGGCTATTGGAAAAGTTGATCTTAAGGCCTTATTAAAGACTTTCAAGGATCAAATTGAGGAAGTAAATGCAAAATTGGATCGCTTGGAGTTTCCTTCTAAAACCAAAGCAAGGCGTAATCTAAAGGTTCCTGCTCACACGGATGTTCTTAGCAAAATCAAACCGAAGATCCCACTATTTCATGATGAGAAAAATCCTGATGGTTACTTGGATTGGGAAAGAAAAGTTGAACAATTCTTCACATGTTGCAACTACTCCGAAATAGAGAAGGCACAATATGCTTACCTTCGATTAGGTAAAAAGGTTGCTGCTTGGTGGAAACGGATGGAAACTAGACGAGCTACGAATGGAGAACCTTCCATTATAACATGGAATGAAATGAGAGCAGTTTTGAGGCAAAAATACATGCCATCCAAATCTAAAAGCGTGGTTGAACATTTCAAGGAGATGCAAATGTCCGTGGTCCAAGATTCATGTGATTCCCACATGGAGAAAGATGATCAAGTGGATAATGACATTGCTACTACTTCAACAACTGATGATGTAATGAGAGAGTCCACTACAGGTATGCCTGATCCTCAGAACTCTGATATTAATGTCTCTTGTGATTTAAGATGTGATAATTCTAGTAAGATAAATGATGTTACTTGCATTGATGATATCCCTTGTGATGGAACTATTGAATTGGAATCTGAATTGGGATGTGCTGAACTTAAGAATCCTGATGAGCTTAATGTTATTAATTGTCATAATAGGATTAAACATGATATCTTACTAAATCTTGAAAAGAGAATTGGTCTAGATGTTGATAGTGTTGTGGTAGAAAGCTTAGTTGATTCTAGTGGTGTTTCTAATTTGCATCAATTGGAAAATGAATTTCATGACTGTGCTAATGAAATTAACCATGATTGCGTGCAACTTTTAGAAGAGAAACATGATTTATTTGTTGTTCATGATTTGAGGGAAAATTCTTTGGATAGTAGCATGTAAGTTTCAAGTAGTGTGAATAGTGTGATTTCTTTGGAAATTAGATCTTATGATTGCATTGATGAGATTGAGCATATTGACATGGTGATTGGAGATTTAGACTATAATGTTAGCTTGAATGGGTATGATAGAAACTGTTATAATGTTTTGGAAAAAAGTCCATGAACTATTGCCATGTATTCATTTGTGTGAAAATCATGAGAACTTGAAAAGTGAGCTAGAGTGGAAAAATAAGAGAAGAAAAGAGAGATGTAAGAGAGAAAGTGTCCAGAAAAATAAAAAGAATGCAGAAAGAGTAAGAGAGAAGAGAAGTGAGAAAAGAGTGAAAAAGAGGAAGAAAAAGAGGAAAAAGAGAAAAGAAAAATAGAGTTTGAGGAAGAATGACAGTGAAAGTGAGCCTAAAGTAGTTTGTACAAAACTCCTTCCTTCTTCATCTCATCTTTCTTATGTGTCTTCATTGTGTTTGCTTCTTCCTTCCCATTATGTTTCTAACTTCCTTAAATTATGTCATCCATCATTGTTGCATGAGTCCGCAATTTCTTTTGAGTCCAAATTGCATGAGTCAATAATGAGTTCATTAGTTACTTTAGTGCATTCTTTCTCTAGTTTATCCTTCTTTGTCATTCCATCTCATCATCATAGTGTTTTGTATTTCCTATGCATTTATGAAGTAGTCCTTATTCGTTTTATGTTTTATGTTTATCGTGTGTCTCATAAGTCATGTGTCTTTTTGGTTGTTTGTTGGTTTATCCCATTTCACCTTCATGAGTCTTTTGTGTTCCATTTTCTATTCAACTCATTCTTTTCTTCTTGTTCTATGTTAGTGTGTGTCCCTCTAAATCATTACATCTCCATCTTTATTCTATCATTGTGCATCATTAATGTTATCAAAATCCTTTCAGGTTTTGCAGTTATTGCATTATGTTCAAATCTGTCTAGATTTTGTCTTCCTTAGTTTTTCTAATACTTTGGTTTTAATTGAGTCTTCTTGTGTGCCATTTTGTCCCTATTTGTTTCCCTATGTGTCCCTTAACATCGTGGTCCCATTTAAGTATTCTTGTGTCGAGTTTGTGTTTAGCTATTTGCTGCAGGTCATTGGTGTATATGCTATGAAGATAAGTTCAATTTCTTATCCACCAATGCTTGAAGATAGGTCTTATGAAATTCAAGTTAAAGGTGTGAAGGTTTCTGATATTGGAACAATGTTCTGGCTCAAAAAGCCAAGGAAGAATGTTGTCCTTCAAATCCATGCAAGGAATAAAGCACAGATGCATCAATCAAACTTGAAAGGTAAGTATACTCCATATAATTTATTTGATGCGTTTAATTGTTCCCATTCCTTCCATGTAGATAATGGAGATTTGAGGACGAATCTTTTCGAAGAGAGAGGGAATGATAGAGGATGGCTTGGACAAATTCAGGAACATGGTAGAAGGCCTTATCACTTGGAAAGATTCAAGCCCAAAAGAAGCCCATTGGAAGAGATTACTTAAAAGATCATGTGCTTCATTAAAATAGCATGTGATTTAAGCATTATTGGGCTTAATTAGTGTTATTTTCGTTTTTATTAATTATGGGCTAAACTTAAGTGATTAATAAAGCCCAATTGCTTAATTAGTAGTATTTTTGATGGCCCAACTTGTAAATAAACATGTCATGTGCCAAACATGTGATTTCATTATTGTGGTGGCATGTTTATAAGGGCTTAGGTATTATTTTATTATTTTTTTAATGAATTTTCGTTATTTTATTTTAGGGCTTTATTTTTATTAGTTTTCTAGGTCCAATAGGAGTATTATTTGAGCCCAAAGTCTCCTAATCCTATTAGGACTACTTGAGCCCAAATTAATTAGGGTTTCTAGGCTTATTATGTTAGATTTTATCTTGCCTACTTAAGGCTAACTTTCATGTACGTTTTTAAGATTGGAATGATTAAAGTTTTAGACTTTTGTGAGTTTCCTCTTGCGATTGTTTGAGTGCTAGAGAGAATACTATGACTTATCAAGGAATTGGTCAATCCTTGTGGCGTCACCGGAACTAGGGTTCAAGAGACCGGTTCTCTTGGGTTCTATTTCTCAAGACCAACATCTATCCATCTTATTTCTTTATTTTTACTTTTCTTTGCTTCTGTTATTGTTCGTCTTTATTCTTTTCTTTGCTGTTTAGTCTTTGTATTCCTTGTTTAGTAAAGATCCGGGTGTCATACACATAAAAGTGGGTTCTTTGGACGGGTTCCAAAAGGGTTCACTTATCACATGCTATTACCTAAAGAATTTTCAATCAAATCACTAACATGTAAAGCATGATGTTCCTCTAAAAGTTGTATGCAATCATGGTTAATCTTATAAGCACAAGCAACTTCATTATTTTCCAATTGTGCTACATCGAGATTTTTAATTTGCATATTAGAAGCACAATTAGAATCATAAAAACTTTCTACCACAACACCATCAATATCTAGGTCACTTTTCTCCATTACAAGTTGCAAACTTTTAATCTCATTATCACATTCAACATCATTTGCAACACTAACCAAATCTAATGACTCATCATAAGAAATATCACTAAAAGAGATTTGAGAGTTAGATATACCTGTAGTGGATTCTCCTGTCTCATCATCACTAGTTGAAGCTGCAACTTCTTCATCCACTTGATCAACTTCCTTTAGGTAGGCATCACAAGAATCTTGAACCGCCGAAACTTTCACCTCTTCACAATGTTCAACAACATTCTCACCTTCAGGAGGGTGTTCATATATATGTGATGATGCAAACTTTTTCCTCATGATCATTTTCATCTCACTCCATGGTGCAATAGAAGGCTCTCAATTAGTAATTCTTCTAGTTTCAATCAGTTTCCACCAAGAAGCAACCTTTTTACCCACTCGAAGGTAAACACATTGTACCTTCTTTAACTCAGAGTAATTGCAACATTCAAATGCTTGATCAACTTTTCTTTCCCACTCCAAGTAAACTCTAAGATCCTTCTCACCATGGAACAATGGGATTTTTGATTTGATGTTGCTAAGAACATTCATGTGAGTAGAAACCTTTGAATCACGCCTTGTTTTAGTTTTAGAGGGAGACTCAAGGCGATCCAATTTTACATTCACCTCCTCAATTTGATCTTAAAGCCTTAGATCTTAAAGCCTTATTAAAGGCTTTAAGATCAAATTGTCTACCAGCCATGCTTATAACCTGAAATGTTAGTGAAAACAAAAGCTGAAAGAAATATGAACCTCACAAATCACTCTCTGACGTGTTTCCACTCAAAAATTTATTAGCACTCATGTTTCACACAAAAAGATTGGCTTTTTCAATGATGTAAAACACTCTTGCCTTTTACTACTCAACTTGCTTCCTATAGCGTTCTTAATCAAATTCCAACAAGTCAAAAGGAGAAGTATGTATGAAGTGGCAATCTCAAAACTAAAGTCCCAAAATTCAAAGTTCTCAAAAGAATCTAAAAAGGGACACCAACAAATCAAAGAAAAACGTATAGCAAAAAAGGTACTAGATATTAGCAAAGTCCAGCAAGTTTTTAGAAGAAGAATGGAGGTGTATGGAGACTATGATGATGGTGTGATATTATGGAAAGGAGGGAACGGTTTAAAATCTGGATAGAAGATGTTAGAAAGTAAGAAAAGACACAAACAACAATTTAGGAAACTAAGAAAGGAAGGAAATAGGAAAGTAAAATCAAGTAAGAAAATAGGAAACTAGAGAATCGACCAAAGAATGAAGAAATTAGGAAACAAAGAAGGAAGTAAAATAGGAAAGTAAGATTCAACACAAAGAAGGAAGAAATTAGGAAACTATTGATATGAATCAAAGTAGGAAGGTGGCAAAATCCCACAAGATCTGAAACTTACCAATCAAATGTTGATTTTAGGAAACCTCTTATATGACTTGGGAGGCAAGAACTTAATCAATTCTCAATTAGGAAATCAACCAACAAATAGAAAAGTAATTGGTAACTAAAAGCTGCCAACTTGCAATTCAAGTCTTCAACCAACTCAAACACAGATCTGGAAATTTTGTGCAACCATTATCAATTTCGAATTTTCTCTTTTTTTTTTCTTTCTTTTTTTTTACTGCTGTTCTGCTTTCTTTCTTTTTTTTTTTTTTCAGCAGCAAGTCACAAACTTTTTTTTTATTTCGGATTTTTTTTTACTTTTTTTTTTCTAATTCTGCACCTTTATATGCTCCTTTTCTTTTGTGCAGAAATCACAACAATTTTTTTTATCATTCTTTTTTTTTTTAATATCTGGATAGAAAACTCACTATTGAATAGACACTAAATTGTAGCAACAAAAGAAATTCGAATTTTTTTTAATATATGACTCAAATAAATAATAAAAAAACATAAATTCTGGATAGCAACAATTGTTGTCTCAAATAAGAAGGGAAAAAAAATGCCACAAGCAAGTCACAACAGAGGAAAAATCAACAAAAGATGGAAAGACAAATACTTGTTGGAGATGCCACACAAGAGAACTCACAATGAAAGACACCAAATCACACCAAGAGGAAAGAGAAAGGAAGCACAAAGGCACAACAAATCTGGATAGAAATAGAAGATGGATGAACAAAGGAGGAAACAAGGAGAGAAAACACCTTGAAGCTAGCAAACCAAAGCTCTGGTACCAAATGATGAAAGACCCAAGCGGAACTCGTCCGATTGAACCTTCAATGACTCGGAATGAACCACGGATCGTGCTAGAATCAAATAAGGACACACGAATAGCAAGAAAGCACAAGGAGAGGAAATATGTGAATCTGAAAATTAAGAACAAAATAATGCGCGAAAATTCAAGAAAATAAGAAAGATATGTTGGTCAATGGGGGTAAGACCCTAAGAGAACCTGTCTCTTAGAACCCTAGCCTTGGGACGCCACAAAGGAAAACCACTCCTTTGATAAGTCTAAGAATTCTCTCAAGAACACAAGGATACAAGAGAAAAACTCACAAGAAAGAACATAAGTTCTAAAAATTCATTCTCATTAATCTGTCTTCTCCAAAAGTACATAGGTGGCTCCTTATATAAAGAAATAAGGCAACCAAAACCCTAAGCTAAAATTAAAAAAACAAAAATTACAATAAAAATAAGTAAATCTAATTAATTCTAAAGAAGATACCACAATCTAAATGAAAAAGGAAACAAAATATTTCTCAAATCAATTAAAAGGTGGCACCTTTCTTACTAAAAGACTAATAGAAAGTTCTAGAGCCTAATCTTTAAAAATTAGGAAACAACTTAAAACTTAATCTCCAAGACACAATCTTTGACCATATGACTTATTTCTGAAAATTAAATTAAATTAACGAAAATTCCTAATAAAATTATATTAAAAACGTCACTATTCATTGTCACATGCAGAGCACATGATGTCTTCACGTTAGCTCTTCCAAATGGGCTTCTTTTGGGTTTGGATCTGGACCTTGTATAGATAAGAGCATTATCACACCCTTGGGCTCCTTTTTGGGCTGTAACTTGAACTAAATAAGTGGGCTCCAAAACCAACAACTCTTGGATCAATCCATTTAAAGCTTTTTTTCATTGTTTTGGATCTTTTGGCTCCCAAACTTGCTTTCCATGTTTGTTCAGCACATTGATCAAGCCCTCCATGCTCCTCTTTGAACTTTTGCAAGCCATGCCCAGCCCTTACTCTATCAAGTTGGCATGGTTTATTAGAGTTCTCTCCTTCTCCTCCCTAAGCTTAGATTCAGCCAAGGCATGGGTTTGATGAAAGAAGTATTTTCTTGCATGAAAATGGAGAGAAAGTGTGAGAATTTGTTTAATGACCCTGAATATTAATTCCAATATGACTATTGATAAATAGTACAGGACCAAAGGGGGCCAGGACTATAGGAAGGTTCGAAATTGAGAGAAAGGGAGAAATGAGATAGAATGTCATGGTGTCACAACAATGAATAGTAGTGTCACAGTTGTCAAGAGACAAAAAAGCATTGGCACCACAGCGAGCGATACTAAATTAGTTTAAATCAAAAGTCGAACCAGTCACTGGAAGAAGAAGAAAACGAAGCATAAACAACGTGCTCTGCTAAGGTTCAACATTTTCAGCCTTAGGAGTTTGATTTCTAGTATTTGGAAGCTCAAATCTTGTTGGTAAATCATCTCTTAACTCTCTTCTTCGTTTTTCTTCAAGTTTTACCGAAGATTTTTCATAGATTTGCTCAAGGGTTCCAAATTGGATAAGTTTTCACCGATTAAGTTGTATATAAACGTGTTCTAGTGGTGTTATTGGATGTTTTGATGGATTGAATGTTAGTTTTATGATGTTTAAGTAGTATATCTCCTAAACCCTAACCCTCAAATTGATGAAAGACCCAAACGGAACTCATTCGATTGAACATCCAATGACTCGGAATGAACCACGGATCGTGCTAGAATCAAATAAGGACACATGAACAATAAAGAAAGCATGAGGAGAGGAAATATGTGAATATGAAAACTAAGAAGAAAATAAAGCACGAAAATAAGAAAGATATGTTGGTCAATGGTGTAAGACCCTAAGAGAACTTGTCTCTTAGAGCCCTAGCCTTGAGACGCCACAAAGGAAAACCACTACTTTGCTAAGTCTAAGAATTCTCTCAAGAATACAAGGGATACAAGAGAAAAACTCACAAGAAAAGAACATAAGTTCTAAAAATTCATTCTCATTAATCTGTTTTTTTTTTTCCCAAAAGCACATGGGTGGCTCCTTATATAAAGGAATAAGGCAACCAAAACCCTAGGTTAAAATTAAAAAAACGAAAATGATAATAAAAATAAAGAAAATAATCAAATCTAATCAATCCTAAAGAAGATACCACAATCTAAATGAAAAAGGAAATAAAATATTCCTCAAATCAATCAAAAGGTGGCACCTTTCTTACTAAAACTAATAGAAAATTCTAGAGTCTAAGTTTTAAAAATAGGAAACAATTAAAACTTAATCTCCAAGACACAATCTTTGACCATAGGACATATTTCTGAAAATTAAATTAAATAAACAAAAATTCTAAATAAATTAGCTTAAAGAAGATTCCTTTTTAATTGATCACATGAGTGGTACATGATCACTTAAGTAATCTTCTCTAGTTGGGCTTCTCTTGGGGAATCTGAAACTTGTATTTTGGAGTTGATGATCACACCTACAAGCTTCTTTTGGGCTGCAACTTTAATCAAGTGAATGCGCTCTAATCCTTAGAGCTATTGGATCACTTCAATGCTTTGATTCCTTGCTCTTAACTTTGGCCCGCCTAAACCTTGCAATGGATCTTCATCTCTCCAAGCTTGGGCTTTACATTCAGAAATTTGATCAAGTCTTCCAAGCTCTCCAAACTCTTGCAAATCACGCTTAGCCCTTATTCTATCATTCTCTCCCTCCTCGAAAGGATTTGTCCTTGAATCTCCATAATCTACATGGAAAAAAAAGGGAACGATTAAAAGCTTCAAATAGATAATAATGAGTATACTTACCTTTCAGGCTTAATTGATGCTTTGTGGCTTTGATCTTCACATAAACTTGGAAGACAATATTCTTCCTTGGTTGCACATTTATTTTAAATGTTTCTCTAAGCTTTTGCAACCAATCTCTAGGATCATAAATCTTCCAACCATGATTTCGAACAAGGGACTTATTTTCAAGCATTGGTGCACAAAAGCTGAAATCTTTCTTTATATCATCTTCATCAATATCCTGCCGCAAAGAACTAGACACAAACTCAACACAACTAGACTCAAATGGAACCAAAGGGTTAGGGAAAATATGAAGGACTAAATTAGCACCAAACATTACACAAAAAGACTCAAAAGGGACTAAGGTGGAAATATCTGGATATATTTGGATGTAATTCATTAAAATCAAAATTTGGACAGATTTGACATATATAGGTGATGCACAATGACAGAACAAAGATGGAGATATAATAACTAAAGAGACACACACTAACATAGAACAAGAAGAGATTGAGTTAGATAGAAAAAGGAATACAAAAGACTCATAAGACTTACACAACATACAACACATGTGATTACTTAGATAGATATAAGAAACAACTAGAGGATACAAAACACAATGACCTTGAGATGGAATAGAAGATGAAGCAACAATGGGTGACTATGACAATAAATTATCACAATGCATCTCTTTCACAAGGGACTCATGCAACAAAGATTGGTGACATAATTCAAAGAAATCAAAAACATAATAAGAAGGAAGAAGAAAATACAAAGAAGATACATAAGAAAGATGAGGTGAAGAAGGAAGGAGCTTTGTAGAAACTACTTTAAACTCACTTTCACTCTCAATCTTTTGAAACTCTCTTTTTCTTCTCTTTTTCCTCTTTTTCTTTCTCTTTTTCACTCTTCTCCCAATCTTCTTTTCACACACTCTTTTTCCACTCATAACAATTTTCTGGACATTTCTTCTCTTATTACACTTATTTGTACCACTCTTATTTTTCCACTCTAGCTCACTCTTCAAGTTCTCACGATTTTCACACAAATGAATACATAGCAATGGTTTATGGGCTTTATCCAAAACACAATAACAATTTTTAACATGTCCATTTAAGCTAACATCACAATCCAATTCTCCAATCACCATGTCAAATATGCTCAATCTCATCAATGCAATTATAAGAATCAATTTCCAATGAAATCATATCATCAGCACTACTAGAAACTAGCATGCTACAATCCAAAGAATTATTAACAACATATGAATCATGATTCTCCGCTAAAGAATGCAAACAATGATAATTTTCTTCATAAGCATAAGTAACATCATAAAATTCACTTTCTAATTGTGCTACAACATTGGATTCAACTTGTATACTAGGAGCACCACTAGAATCAAAGCTATCTAATGCAATACTAACAACGTCTACCTCAATTTTCTTCAATATAGGGTGAAAACATTTAATCTCATCATTAAATTCAACATTATTTGCAACACTATCTAAATCTAATGACTGATCATAAGAGACATCATCACTAAAAGAGATTTGAGAGTTAGAAATACCTGTAATGGGATTCTCTTGTCTAATCATCACTAGCTAAAGCCGCAACTTCTTCATCCACTTGATCAACTTCCATCAAGTAGGCATCACAAAAATCTTGAACCACTGAAACTTGCACCTCTTCACAATGTTCAACAACATTCTTAGCTTTGGGAGGGTGTTCATGTAAATGAGATGATGCAAACTTTTTCCTCATGACCGTTTTCATCTCACTCCATGTTGCAATAGAAGGCTCTCCTTTAATAGTGCGTCAGCAGTCCATCCGTTTCCACCAAGCAACAACCTTTTTACTAAATCTAAGGTATACACATTGCATCTTTTCCAACTCAAAGTAGTTAAAATATTCAAATGCTTGATTAACTTTTCTTTCCCACACTAAGTAAACATCAACATCTTTCTCACTATGGAATAGTGGGATCTTTGATTTAATATCCTTGAAAGAAGAAACTTGCTTGTCTCTTTTTTGATGGATTTCTTTAATGGTTATGTAACATCCTAATTCTCACTAACTATAGAACTCATAACATAACTTGAATTTCACATGCTTTGTGTCTATGTTTCTAGTTGGATTTTGGTTGAACTATGAACATGCATTATATGACATTAGAAACCATATGGAACCTTTAGCAAGAACTAAAAAAAGTTGGATATACTATTTAGAAACTTTGAACATTTAAAATTTCATATGTCGTTATATACAAATGTAGATAAAATTTGACTTAGTAGTCAACTATGAATATATACTGTATGACATCAGAAATCCTGTGAAGCTATAGGTTGAGATTCTATGCCTTGGGAAACATGGTAATAGTGGTACTTAGGGAGCAAATTGCAAAGAAAGTTAAATCATGGGGTCAAAGTAAAAATTCATGAAGTAGGCACTAAAAGACAAAATAATGGGACATAGATGTCCTTTTTCCAAACAAATTATCTGCTCAGTATTTGACAGTACCAGTTGTAGGAATAGAGTTACAAAAATAATCGCTAGAAATTATCCTCTAATAAGCAGAACCAGAAAATGCATATATTAGACAGAAAAGAGGACTGAAGTTCTATAGATTCAGGTGCTAGCCATTCGTTTATATCTTATGACTATGCTGGGAGGTTGGGTCTGGCTATACATGTGTTATCATATGATTTAACTATTTCCACTCCGACGGGGGTGAAAGCCGTTACTGCCCATGTGTGCCTAAATTGCCTTGTCCAGTATAGAGACCTTTGCACCACTGTAGATTTGATTTGCTTGCCTCTTTCTGA
Source organism: Adenanthera pavonina (assembly GCA_026686845.1). Classification (NCBI taxonomy): domain Eukaryota; kingdom Viridiplantae; phylum Streptophyta; class Magnoliopsida; order Fabales; family Fabaceae; genus Adenanthera; species Adenanthera pavonina. Next base: position 17,983,936 of record JAIVEN010000005.1, on the reverse strand, counting down.
TATTGATGTCATAATTGGTATGAACTGGTTGTCTGCAAACCATGTTTTCCTAGACTGTGCCAATAAAACTTTGTGATAACGTGAACCCTTTTGGAAACAGTCTAAAGAACCCACTTGAAACAAATGACACTCGGATCATTGCAATTGCAAAGAACATGAAAACTGAAAAATAGAAATAGCAAGAAGGAAACAGAAAAGATATATTGGTCTTGAGAATTAGAACCCAAGAGAACCGGTCTCTTGAACCCTAGTTCCGGTGGCGCCACAAGGAAGGACCAATTCCTTTGATAGAGTAAGGGCTGGGTATGGCTTGCAAAAGTTCAAAGAGGAGCATGGAGGGCATGATCAAGGTGCTGAACAAACATGGAAAGCAAGTTTGGGAGCCAAAAGATCCATTACAATGCTCGATAAGCCCAAAGATTGGAACTAGATCCAAAACAATGAAGAAAGCTTTAAATGGATTGATCCAAGAGTTACTACTTTTGGAGCCCACTTATTTAGTTCAAGTTACAGCCCAAAAAGGAGCCAAGGGTGTGATAATGCTCTTATCTATACAAGGTCCAGATCCAAACCCAAAAGAAGCCCATTTGGAAGAGCTAACTTGAAGACATCATGTGCTCTGCATGTGACAATGCTCTTATCTATAATTTTATTAGGAATTTTCGTTAATTTAATTTAATTTTCAGAAATAAGTCATATGGTCAAAGATTGTGACTTGGAGATTAAGTTTTAAGTTGTTTCCTAATTTTTAAAGATTAGGCTCTAGAATTTTCTATTAGTCATTTAGTAAGAAAGTTGCCACCTTTTAATTGATTTGAGGAATATTTTGTTTCCTTTTTTCATTTAGATTGTGGTATCTTCTTTAGGATTGATTAGATTTGATTATTTTTATTGCAATTTTCGTTTTTTATTTTAGCCTAGGTATTTGGTTGCCTTATTCTTTTATATAAGGAGCCACCTATGTACTTTTAAATAGACAAATTAATGAGAATGAATTTTTAGAACTTATGTTCTTTTCTTGTGAGTTTTTCTCTTGTATCCCTTGTGTTCTTGAGAGAATTCTTAGACTTATCAAAGGAGTGGTTTTCCTTTGTGGCGTCCCAAGGCTAGGGTTCTAAGAGACAGGTTCTCTTAGGGTCTTATCCCATTGACCAACATATCTTTCATATTTTCTTGTCATTTTCGTTCATAATTATTATCCTATTTTTCTAGTTTAACATGTTCATCTATCCTGTGTTTTCTTGCTGTTTCATGTGTCCTGTTTCATTCTAGCACGATCTGTGATTCATTCCGAGTTATTGGAGGTTCAATCGGACGAGTTCCGCTTGGGTCTTTCATCATCCTTGATAAGTCATAGTATTCTCTCTAGCACTCAAAGAATCGCAAGAGGAAACTCACAAAAGTCTGAAACTTTAATCATTCAAATCTTGAAAACGCACATAATAGTTAACCTTAAATAGGCGAGGTAAAATCTAACCTAATAAGTCTAGAAACCCTAATTAATTTGGGCTTTAGTAATCCTAATAGGATTAGGAGACTTAAGGCCCAAATAACACTCCTATTGGACCTAGGAAACTAATAAAATAAAGCCCTAAAATAAAATAACGAAAATTTATAAAAAAATAATACCTAAGCCCTTATAAACATGCCAACACATTAATGAAATCACATGTTTGGCACATGACATGTTTATTTACAAGGTGGGCTATCAAAAAGACTACTAATTAACTAATTGGGCTTTATTAATTAACAAAGTTCAGCCCATAATTAATAAAAATGAAATTAATACTAATTAAGCCCAATAATACTTAAGTCACATGCTATTTTAGTGAAGCACATGATCTTGTAATTAATCTCTTCCAATGGGCTTCTCTTGGGCTTGAATCTTTCCAAGTGATAAGGCCTCCAACCATGTTCCTGAATTTGTCCAAGCCATCCTCTATCACTTTGATCCTCCCTGCCAATAAAAAGGTACCAGATACTGAGACTAAGCTTAATTTCATAACAACCACCCAAGCTGAAAGATACTTTGAAAAAGGATGTCAAGGATATGTAGTTTTTTTTTCAGTAAAAGTTGAAATAGAAGAAGGAATTGAGGAGATTCTGGTGGTGAGAGAATTCCCTGAAGTGTTTCCAAAGGAAATCACTGGTCTACCACCAGAGAGAGAGTTAGAGTTTAATATGGATATAGTACCTGGAGCAGGACCTATTTCTAAAGCACCTTATAGAATGGCTCTTAATGAAAAGATTGAATTAAAGAAACAAATTGAAGAGTTGTTGGAAAAAGGTTTTATTAGACCTAGTGTTTCACCCTGGAGAGCTCCTGTACTGTTTGTCAAAAAGAAAGATGGAAGATTATGTATTGACTATAGAGAACTTAACAAGATAACCATCAAAAACAAATATCCTTTACCCCGAATTGATGATTTACTAGATCAACTGGCAGGAGCTACTGTATTTTCAAAAATTGATTTAAGATCTGGGTACCATCAATTAAGGGTTAAGGCAGAAGATGTTCCCAAGACTGCTTTCAGGACTAGATATGGGCATTATGAATTTTTAGTTATGTCATTTGATCTTACCAATGCACCAGCTATTTTCATGGACTATATGAATAGGATTTTTCGGCCATATTTAGATCAATTTGTTGTGGTCTTTATTGATGATATACTTGTGTACTCCAAATATCCTGAGGAGCATGAGAGACATTTAAGAATTGTTTTGGAAACCTTACGAGAAAAGAAATTGTATGCTAAACATAGCAAGTGTGAGTTTTGGCTCACAGAAATCCGGTTTTTAGGGCATGTTGTGTCCAAAAATGGGGTTGCAGTAGATCCAAGTAAAGTTGATGCTGTATTACAGTGGAAAAGACCTAAAACCGTGACTGAAGTGAGAAGTTTCCAAGGTTTAACAGGATATTATAGAAGGTTTATCCAAAATTTTTCTCGAATTGCCTTACCGCTTACTAAACTTACTAGTAAAGATCATTCTTTTGTGTGGGATACAAATTACGAAAATAGATTTCAAGAACTTAAACAAAGGTTAACCTCTCCCCCTGTATTAACCATACCTGAACCACATATGTCTTATACGATATATAGTGATGCAAGCAAGCATGGTTTAGGATGTGTATTAATGCAGCAAGGAAGAGTCGTAGCCTATGCTTCTCGACAATTAAAACCTCATGAAGAAAACTATCCCACACATGATTTGGAACTTGCGGCTATAGTTTATGCTCTCAAGATATGGAGGCACTATCTTTATGGTGCTAAAGTTGAAATTTACTGTGACCACAAGAGTCTCAAATATTTGCAAGAGCAGAAAGAGTTGAATATGAGGCAGAGAAGATGTATGGAATTGCTAAAGGATTATAATCCTACTATATATTACCATCCAGGCAAGGCTAATGTAGTAGCCGATGCCTTAAGCTGAAAATCTATTCATATAGCCAAGATGATGATTAAAGAGCAAGAATTAATAGAAAATTTTAGAAACTTAGCTCTTTCTAGTGAAATGATAATGGATGAAAGGCAATTTGGCAGAACTAAGATTGAAATGGAATTATGGAGAGAAATAAGGGAAGCCCAATATGAAGATGAATTCTTAAGAGAAATCAAGGAAAGGATGGAGCAAGGAAAGGCCTCAAGATTTGAAAAGTTAGAACACGATGGATTAATGAGATTTCAAGGAAGAGTATATGTACCTCTAAAAGAAGAAATTAAAGAAAAGATTTTAACTGAAGCTCATCAAAGTAATTATGCTATTCATCCAGGAATTACAAAAATGTACCATGATTTAAAGAAAATATTTTGGTGGCCTGGAATGAAGAATGATATTACTCAGTTTGTAGCTAAATGCTTAACATGTCAAAAGGTGAAAATTGAGCACCAAAAGCCTTCAGGATTGTTACAAACCTTGGAAGTCCCAGAATCGAAATGGGATAGCATATCAATGGATTTCATAATGGGTTTACCTAGGACTTCATCAGGTTATGATGCTATTTGGGTCATTGTTGATAGATTGACAAAATCAGCTCATTTTTTAGCAATGAAGTCTACTTTTAGTTTAGACAAATTAGCACAACTTTATATAAAAGAAATTGTTAGACTTCATGGTGTACCCAATAGCATTATATCGGATAGAGATCCAAGGTTCACATCTAACTTTTGGACATCCTTACAAAAGACTTTAGGTACCAAATTAAGGTTTAGTACAACTTACCATCCTCAAAGTGATGGACAAACTGAAAGAACAATTCAAACCTTAGAGGATATGTTGAGGGCATGTGTTTTGGAAATGAAAGGAAACTGGGATACGTACTTACCTTTAGCAGAATTTGCCTATAATAACAGTTACCATTCCAGTATTCAAATGACTCCATATGAGGTATTGTATGGAACGAAATGCAGATCCCCTCTGTGTTGGATTGAACTTGGGGAAAGAAAATTATTAGGCCCTGATTTAGTAGACCAAACCTGCAAATAGATAGAAATAATAAGGAGGAAATTGCTAACGGCACAAAGTAGGTAGAAAAGTTATGCTGATAAGAGGAGAAAGCCATTGGAATTTGAGGTTGGAGATCATGTTTTTCTAAAAGTATCTCCCATGACTGGAGTGGGCAGATCTATTAAAATTAAAAAGTTTAGTCCTAAGTATATTGGTCCCTTTGAAATCCTAGCCAAAATTGGACTTGTTGCTTATAAAATTGCTTTACCCCCTCATTTAAGTCAACTCCATGATGTCTTCCATGTCTCACAAGTAAAGAAGTACCAACCAGACCCATCACATGCCATAGAATATGAACGAATTGATTTACAAGATAATCTTTCTTATGAAGTACAACCAGAGAGAATCATCAACTTTCAAGTGAAACAATTAAGGAATAAGAACATTCCTCTAGTGAAGGTGGTCTGGAAAGGTTTCTCTTCAGAAGAAGCAACCTGGGAAATGGAAGATAGCATGAGGGAAAGATATCCTGAATTATTCTAAGGTACGTTTTAAATTTCGAGGACGAAATTTATTTTTAGGGGGAAAGAATTGTAACATCCTAATTCTCACTAACTATAGAACTCATAACAACTTGAATTTCACATGCTTTGTGTCTATGTTTCTAGTTGGATTTTGGTTGAACATTGAACATGTATTATATGACATTAGAAACTATATGGAACCTTTAGCAAGAACTAAATCAGTTAGATATGCTATTTAGAAACTACGAACATTTAAAATTTTATATGTCGTTATATACAAATCTAGATAAAATTTGACTTAGTAGTCAACTGTGAATATATACTATATGACATTAGAAATCCTGTGAAGCTATAGTTTGAGATTCTATGCCTTTGGAAACATGGTAAGTGGTACTTAGGGACCAAATTGTAAAGAGAGTTAAATCATGGGGTCAAAGTAAAAATTTATGAAGTAGGCACTAAAAGACAAAATAATTGGACATTGATGTCATTTTTTCAAACAAATTATCTGCTCAGTATTTGACAATATCGGTTGTAGGAATAGAGTCAGAAAAATAATCGCTAGAAATTATCCTCTAATAAGAAGAACCAGAAAATGCATATATTAGACAGAAAAGAGGACCGAAGTTCTATAATTTAGAAATTTCTAAAAAATAGAAAATAAGTCTGTATTAGAAAACCCAGATATATTATGACGCAAAATAAGACACCGGATTTTTCTATGAAGTTTAAATAGCCATAGGATCAGTCTATAAATAATTGGATTAATTGGTGAATTAGAAAACGTATAAAGCTTAATCTCAAGTCTAGATTCATTAGAAATTAAATATGACTCAGTAACATGTCTAGATTCATTTTAGACAACCAGAATATTTTTAGTAATAGATAACTGATATAACTCTAGTTTCAACAATAATATACAAATGAACTTAGAAACTAATATTATGATCTAATTAACTCTGTATGAGGAAATTAGTCAGTAAAATTAGGATATATTGACATTCTGATAAGTGAACCCTTTTGGAACCCTTCCAAAGAACTCACTTTGATGTACATGACACCCAGATCTTTGCGAAACAAGGGACACAAATACTGGAAAATTGAAAAAATAGTCAGAAGAAAGACACTTAAAGAAGAGAATGAACAAGAAAGCACACAAGATATGTTGGTCTAGGTGAATTAGAACCCAAGAGAACCGGTCTCTTGAACCCTAGTTCTGATGACGCCACAAGAAAGGACCGATTCCTCGACAAGTCGTAGTTCGCTCTAGCACTCAAAGAACGCAAGAGAAACAAAGTCTGAAATTCTATTCATCAAATTTGAAAAACGTACATGAAAGTTAGTCTTAAGTAGGCAAGGTAAAATCTAGCCTAATAAGCCTATAAACCCTAATTAATTTGGGCTTAAGTAATCCTAATAGGATTATGAGACTTTAGGCCCAAATAACAATCCTATTAGAACTAGGAAACTATTAAAATAAATGCCTAAAAATAAAATAACGAAAATTCATAAGAAAATAATAAAAATAATACCTCAGCCCTTATAAACATGCCACCACATTAATGAAGTCACATGTTTGGCATATGACATGCTTATTTACAATATAAGCTATCAAAAGGACTACTAATTAACTAATTGGGCTTTATTAATTAACAAAGTTCAGCCCATAACTAATAAAAATGAAATTAATACTAATTAGGCCCATTAATCCTCAAATCACATGCTCTTTAAGAAAGTCACATGTTGGGCTTGATTTTGGGCTTAAATCTAAACTTCTATATATGATAACATAATCATGCCATTGTTGTGCTCTTGGGCTTCAACTTCAGTCAAGTGCAAAGGCTCCATCTCAGGTTACTTGTTGATCACACCACTCAAGGTCTCTTTCATTGCCTTAGCTCTTGATCTCGTCATTGGGCCTCCCATGCTTTGTAATGGATCAGCTGTCTTCCACTTCTGGATTACATGTTCAGCCTCCTTTTTTCTAATGTCCTGAGCTTGCTCCATGCTTGCATCACATTCCAAAACAATGTTCTAAGTCCCAAAATATATAACTGCATTGCTGAATTTATTTTAGATTCTAAAATCCAGAATAAGGAAGAATTGGACCTGAAATCAGTAAAAAAGGAGCTCAAAAACCCATGTACCTTGAACTAAGGCCCAGAATGAGATATGTAAAGCCCAAATTACATAAAAGTATATCCCTTGGGCTGATTAGACAAGAAAGGACGAAAATTAAGAGGAAAAAGAAGCAAAAATCAAATTGAACTCTAACACACACATAGCACCACTTGAAGAAGACACATGTTGGAACCAAATAAAATATATTTTTGAGTTAGAAATATCAACTAAAAACTTCTAAAATAGGGCAAGGTGGCAGCCTCACATGATGAATTAATTAAATTAATATGGAATAATTAAGAGCCATTGGATCAAGATCTAATCCAAGGGCCATTATGTCTTCAACTCACCTATAAATAGAAGCTCCTCCTTCCCCCATTTAGCCATCAAATTTCATTCAAGGTAGAGAGAGGTTAGAGTGAGAAGCTCTAGGAAAGAAGGTGTGATCTGAGGTTCTGAAGTTCTGAAGAATATTTCTTGGTAATATGCTTTTCCTTTTCTCCATTTATATTTTAGTTTAGCTATTTGATTTATTAAGAGTAGTCATTATGCTAGTAGAAACATGTTTTTGGGATTTGCCATGATGAAATATTGAATCAGAGTTGAGGTTTTGCTACAATAATGCTTTGAATGTCATGAAGGTGTTTGAACATGCATGATCATATAGAACAAGAATTTAAGTTTGATTCTTAATAATTATGGTTGTACTTTTATGCTGCTGAAATTACGTGTGAGAAAATAAATTGTCATCTTACTAAGATTCTGTCCGAATCTCACCCCAATATCTAACATTCTTAGGCCTTGATTTTGCCCAAGGAAATGAAATGACAAATTGATGAGGAGATGCTGTCCAAGTCATTTTAGAATCATATTACATTTTGTATTACATTATATAGGATTAGATGATATATTACATTACATAATGTAAATTACAACGTTTTGATAATAAAATATTATGTCCCTATGCTTTGGCATTGAGATTTTCCCTATTCTTTGTTTATGCGTCATTATTAACAGGATAGAGTCTATAAAATTCAAAATTTACTGTGAAAGTAAAAGTGTGAATCAATATTTTTACTTTAAAATAGACATCATAAGCTTTTCATAGAATTTGGAATCACCTCAATACGATTTTTGTAGAATTAGTTATGAATTTTCAAAGTTCAGAAAAATGTTACAACCTAAACTTAGTCTATGCGAAATTAAGGGCTCATTTGCTTTCAAATCACTTTATTTTGAACCTTAATCATGAATTCATACATGTTTAATGGTTGGAAAGTAAGGTGTTACAATAAGGGTTAAGCATGACTTGTAAGAATTCAAAGAAGAGCATGGAGAGCTTTGAGGGCTTGATCAAGGTGCTGAACAAGAACATGGAAAGCAAGTTTGGGAGCCCAAAGATCCATTGCAATGCTCAAGAAGCCCAAAGATTGGAGCAAGATACAAAACAATGAAGAAAGCTTTAAATAGATTGATCCAAGAGTTACTATTTTTGAAGCCCAGTTATTTAGTTCAAGTTAAAACCCAAAAGGAGCCCAAAGGCGTGATAATGCTCTTATCCATACAAGGTTCAGATCCAAATGGAAAAGGAGCCCATTTGGAAGAGCTAACTTGAAGACATCATGTGGTCTATATGTGACCATGAATAGTGACGTTTTTAATATAATTTTATTAGGAATTTTCGTTTATTTAATTTAATTTCCAAAAATAAGTCCTATGGTCAAAGATTGTATCTTGGAGATTAAGTTTTAATTGTTTACTATTTTTAAAAATTTAGGCTCTAAAATTTTCTATCAATTAAAGTAAGAAAGGTACTACCTTTTGATTGATTAGAGGAATATTTTATTTCCTTTTCATTTAGATTGTGGTATCTTGTTTAGGATTGATTAGATTTGATTATCTTCTTTATTTTTATTGTAATTTTCATTTTTTATTCTAGCCTAGAGTTTTGGTTGCCTTATTTCTTTATATAAGGAGCCACCTATGTACTTTTGAAAAAGATAGATTAATAAGAATGAATTTTTAGAACTTATGTTCTTTTCTTGTGAGTTTTTCTCTTATATCCCTTGTGTTCTTGATAGAATTCTTAAACTTATCAAAGGAGTGGTTTTCCTTTGTGGCGTCCCAAAGCTAAGGTTCTAAGACACAGGTTCTCTTAGGGTCTTAGCCCATTGACTAATATATCTTTCTTATTTTCTAGTTATTTTCGTGCATTGTTTTCTTCTTAATTTTCAGAGTCACATATTTCCTCTCCTCGTGCTTTCTTTGCTGTTTGTGTGTCCTTATTTTATTCTAGCACGATCTGTGATTCATTCCGAGTCATTGGAGATTTAATCGGATGAGTTCCACTTGGGTCTTTCATCATTTTGTGACTTGGAGGCCAATAACCTTAATTTAGGCAACTTGCAATTCCAAACTTTCAAAATAGGAAACTTTAGATATTGGGAAAATAATTAACATTCAAGAGTGATTCTAACTTGCAAATCAAGTACATGAGAAAATCTTAAAACAAATCTAAAATTTTCAGCCACCAAAAAAAAATTCAAATTTTCTTCACTTTTCTTTTTTTTTTTCTCAAGCTCCTTTTTTTTTTTTAGCAATGGCAACAAGTTTTTTTTCTTTTTTTTTTGAATTTTTTTCACCTTTTTCTTTTTGAACTTTTGATCCACTAATCAGACTTCTGCACCACTTTTTTTTTTAGCACGATTTTTTATTTGGAAACACTCATCTAGAACACAATTCTAGAAACACTTAATTTGCAGCAACAATATTTTGATTTTTTTTAATATCTAGACGGAAAAAAACAAAATTCCAAAATCACAAAATGAATGAACAAAGGATGGCAAGACAAGAAGATGAAGATGCCACAAACTATGGAGGACAAACAAGAAGATCATGCCACAAACAAGAAAAGAAAAGGACAACACAATATGAAAACAGATATGAAGATGGAACAAATAATAAGTTTTAAATATTTTAGTTTTAATTCTCAAGTGATTCAAGCTCTTAAAATGGTACAAATAGATTTAAATAAAGTATAAGACATGGGAAATATGGTCATAGTTTAAGGTGTTATAGAACTCTCATAATTAATTTAGAATTTCAAGATGATAGTGAAGACTCAAGGAAAACCAAACAAGTAGAATTTGGAGGAAAGATCCAGACTTCTCACCAAGATAGATCATAATAAATCAGAAATCAAGAATTGTTTGTAATAATGATCAGACCATGCCTTTAAAGATCAATTCTTTTTTTCTTCTTTTTTTTTCTTTGGCCTTTACTTTTCTTTTTTTCATTCTTGGCCTTTTTATTTCTTTTTCTTTTCTCTGTACTTGCAACATTTCTCAAGAGATGTTCAATTTTGTCAACACTTAAATCAAATTATCAAGTTGCAATAGACATAATCATGCAACAAGTTGACAATGGTGTGATGGATGATAACGTGATAATATGGTGAGAATAGATTTCTGAAGGATGGATGAATTTTGGATAGCAAATAATAATAGACAGAAAAATCATGGATGTAGGAGAAGAAAATTGGACTAACGCAGACACAAAAGGATGTAGGAGAATAGAAGATGAAAGAATGGAAAGAATAAGGAAGGAACAAATATACCAGATAAGGAGGAGACAAACTGACTTGAAGGAGGATGAGACAACTAGATTTGGTTGCTTGGATGATTGACGCATTACGAATTCAATGATCTATAACTTAACGTACAAAACTCAGATTGGGACATTTTTGTGCAGATTTGAAAGCTCAGATTTTGAACTTCAAGATTGACATATAATTTGTCCCAAAACTCAAGAAAATGAAGTTAAAACGATGTCAATTTTTCAGATGAATAGACACAGTTTTGATGAATTAATAAGCTGATGAAGGAATGAATTTACCAATGAAAGAAGAAAGAAAACAAGTTGATGATAAGGATGATGAGTTGGAGCCTGAACCAACAACCATTACCAATCTAATAAAGGAGATGAACCTCCTAAGAACAAGTCTTAGGCAACTCAAAATCTCATAGTAACAATTGGAAACAATAGAAGCAAACTCAAGGCAATGGAGGAGACCAAACATTGGAACCTCTAGAGAATTGAGTTTCTAGCAATCTCGAACACAAGACACCATAAGAGATAAATCAGTTTTCTTGATATCAATCCATATTCTAATAAGAACACAAAAAACCATACAATCTCACAAGAGAATTGAAGAGAAAACACTCAAAATTGTTTATTCAAATCTAAATAAAAAAGGTGTACAAAAAGGGTCTTAAATAGAAAAACTTTCCTACTCTTAATGGTATAAGTGATTTCTTAAAGATAAGGTTTATTTGCTTGAATTTGAATTAAATCCTAAGTTGGCCTCAAAGATACAAGTGACAACCAATTAAAAATTGATATAAACTAATCCTGATAAAATAAGGAAAAACTATAAATATGAAAATTCAAATTAAATCAAAAGAAATCTTATCCTAATACCAAAGTCACCATGAGCATCAAATAGATCACATGATGAGTGGTGCCTAATCTGACTATTAATCAAAACATGTGACTTTTTTAATAAGTCACATGATCTCCTAAGCACATGACATTTTAATTAGACACATGATGATAGAGTAAGGGCTGGGCATGGCTTGTAAGAGTTCAAAATTAAGAGCAAGGAATCAAAGCATTGAAGTAATCCAAGAGCTCTACGGATTAGAGCCCAGTCACTTGATTGTTGTAGCCCAAAAGGAGCTTGTAGGTGTGATCATCAACTCCAAATTACAAGTTTCAGATCCAAGCCCAAGAGAAGCCCAATTAGAGAAGATTACTTAAGTGATCATATGTCACTCATGTGATCAATTAAAAAGGAATCTTCTTTAAGCTAATTTATTTAGAATTTTCGTTTATTTTATTTTATTTTCAGAAATAAGGGCTTTTGGTTAAAGATTATATCTTGGAGATTAAGTTTTTGTTGTTTCCTATTTTAAAAATTTAGGCTCTAGAATTTTCTATTAGTTAAAGCAAGAAAGGTACCACATTTTGATTGATTTGAGGAATATTTTATTTCCTTTTTTCATTTAGATTGTGATATCTTCTTTAGGATTGATTAGATTTGATTATTTTATTTATTTTCATTGTAATTTTCGTTTTTAATTTTAGCCTAGGGTTTTAGTTGCCTTATTCATTTATATAAGGAGCCACCTATGTACTTTGGAGGAGACAGATTAATGAGAATGAATTTTTAGAACTTATGTTCTTTTCTTGTGATTTTTTCTCTTGTATCCCTTGTGTTCTTGACAGAATTCTTAGACTTATCAAAGGAGTGGTTTTTCTTTGTGGCGTCCCAAGGCTAGGGTTCTAAGAGACATGTTTTCTTAGGGTCTTATCCCATTGACCAACATATCTTTCCTATTTTCTTGTCATTTTCGTTCATAATTATTATCCTATTTTTATAGTTAAACTTGTTCATCTATCTTGTGTTTTCTTGTTATTTCGTGTGTCCTATTTGATTTTAGCACGATCCACGGTTCATTCCAAGTCATTGGAGGTTCAATCGGATGAGTTCCGCTTGGGTCTTTCATCATTTGGCATCAGAGCTTAGGTTTGCTAGCTTCAAGGTTTGTGCTTTTCTCTTCCTGTTCTTTATTTCATCCCTCTATCCATATTTCCATCTTGTATTTCAGATCTATCCCTTGTTCTTCTTTGTGGCTTGATTCTTTCTTATCTCTCAATGTTTGTGGCTTCACCATCAGATCTATCCCTTTTGTGACTTGTTCTCCTTTCTTTCTTCTTAGTTTCCTATTTTTGTATTGTGATTGTGTTGTTAAGATAAAATTAAAAAAATTTTGAATTTATTTATTTTTTGCTCAAATTATTAGTTTTCTGCCTTGTGTAAGTGTTGCCCAGAAAATTGAAAAAAAAAAAAAGAAAGAAAATAATTCATGAAAAAAAAACAGAGAAGAAATTGAGTGGCTGCTGACAAAAAGAAAAAAAGAAAAAAAAAAAGCAATAGTGACAGCCCAAAAAAAACAAAAAACAAAAAGAAAAGTCAGAATTGTTTTTGGGTATTGATTTCTTTCTCAATCAATTTAATTTCCTATTTTGAATGATTGGAATGCAAGTTGAAGAAAGTTACCTATTTTGAGGTTCTTAGCCTACAAGTCACAAAAAAGCTTCCTAATTACTTAAACTTGGATGGTAAGATTCTGATTTTTTGCCACTTTCCAAATCTTTTCAAATTCTAGTTTCCTCATCTTGTCATATCCTTTCTTTCCTAATTTCTTTTTGTGCTAAGTCATTAGTTTCCTATTTTCTTCCTTGATTCTATTTTCCTATTTTCTTCCTTTCTTAGTTTCCTAAATTATTGTTTTGTGTCTATCTTGCTTTATTCTTGATTTTGTCCAGATTTTGTGCTTTCCTTTCCTTCCATAATTGTCATGCCACTTTCCTAAATTCATCACCAACATTTTCCTTCCTTTTCTTTCCATAAAAACATGCTGCACATATAAACTTTCTATTGGTGAATATTTGTGCACGTTTTTTTCCCTTCTTGAATACCATATTACATGCTCTTAGTGATCAAAATTGCTGCATATTATCCTTCTTGATTGTTGGTCCAAAATTTGATTCTTTGAGGACTTCGAATTTTGGAACTTTAGTTTTGTGATTGCTACTTCATACATACTTCTTCTTTTGACTTATTGGAATTTGATTAAGAACACTATAGGGAGCAAGTTGAGTGGTAAAAGGCAAGAGTGTTTTACATCGTTGAAAAAGCCAATCTTTTTGTGTGAAACACGAGTGCTAATAAATTTTTGAGTGGAAACACGTCAGAGAATAATTTGTGAGGTCCATATTTCTTTCAGCTTTTTGTTTTCACTAACATTTCAAGTTATAAGCATGGCTGGTAGACAATTTGATCTTAAAGCCTTATTAAGGACCTTTAATGATCAAATTGAGGAGGTGAATGCAAAATTGGATCGCCTTGAGTCTCCCTCTAAAACTAAAACAAGGCGTGATTCAAAGGTTTCTACTCACACGAATATTCTTAGCAACATCAAATCTAAAATCCCATTGTTCCATGGTGAGAAGGATCTTAGTGTTTACTTGGAGTGGGAAAGAAAAGTTGATCAAGCATTTGAATGTTGCAATTACTCTGAGTTAGAGAAGGTACAATGTGCTTACCTTCGATTGGGTAAAAAGGTTGCTTCTTGGTTGAAACGAATTGAAACTAGAAGAATTACCAATGGAGAGCCTTCTATTGCAACATGGAGTGAGATGAAAATGATCATGAGGAAAAAAGTTTGCATCATCACATATACATGAACATCCTCCTGAACGTGAGAATGTTGTTGAACATTGTGAAGAGGTGAAAGTTTTGGCGGTTCAAGATTCTTGTGATACCTACCTAAAGGAAGTTGATCAAGTGGACGAAGAAGTTGCGGCTTCAACTAGTGATGATGAGACAGAAGAATCCACTACAGGTATATCTAACTCTCAGATCTCTTTTAGTAATATCTCTTATGATGAGTCATTAGATTTGGTTAGTGTTGCAAATGATGGTGAATGTGATAATGAGATTAAAAGTTTGCAACTTGTAATGGAGAAAAGTGACCTAGATATTGATGGTGTTGTGGTAGAAAGTTTTTATGATTCTAGTTGTGCTTCTAATATGCAAATTAAAAATCTCGATGTAGCACAATTGGAAAATAATGAAGTTGCTTGTGCTTATAAGATTAACCATGATTGCATGCAACTTTTAGAGGAACATCATGCTTTACATGTTAATGATTTGATTGAAAATTCTTTAGGTAATAGCATGCTAATTCCTAATAGTCCTTATGATTACACTGATGAGATTGAGCATGTTGACATGGTGATTGGTGATTTTAATGGGCATGTTAAAAACTGTTCTTGTGTTTTGCATGAAGCCCATGAATCATTGCCATATAATCATTTGTGTGAAAGTTATGAGAACTTTAAGAGTGAGCTACAGTGGAAAAATAAGAGCTGTAGAAATGAGAGTAATAAGATAGGAAATGTTCAGAAAATTGTTGTGAGTGGACGAAGAGTGCGTGAAAAGAAGATTGAGAGAAGAGTCAAAAAGAGAAAGAAGAAGTGGAAAAAGAGAAAAGAAAAAGAGTGTTTGAGAAAGAATGAGAGTGAAAGGGAGCTTGAAGTAGTTTGTACAAAACTCCTTCTTTCTTCACATCATCTTTCTTATGTGTCTTCATTGCATTTTCTTCTTCCTTCTTATTATGTTTCTGATTTCTTTGATTTATGTCATCTACCTTTATTGCGTGTGTCCATATTGCATAAGTCCCTTGTGAAAGAAATGCATTGTGATAATTTAGTGTCATATTCACCCATTGTTGCTTCATCTTCTATTCCATCTCATGGTCATTGTGTTTTGTATCATCTAAATGTTTCTTATATCTCTCTAAGTAATCACATATGTTATGTGTTGTGCAAGTCTTATGAGTATTTTGTATTGCTTTTTCTATCTAACTCAATATCTTCTTCTTGTTCTATGTTCGTATGTGTCCCTTTGGTTATTTCTTCTCCATCTTTGCTCTATCATTGTACATCATTTTTATGTGTCCAATCTATCCAGATTTTGAATTTAATGAATTATATCCAAATCTGTCTAGATTTCTTTCTATATGATCATTGTACCACCTTAGTCCCTTTTGAGTCTTTTTGTGTCATGTTTTGTCCTAATTTCATCTTTCATGTTTTCCTTAATCCTTTGGTTCCATTTGAGTTTAGTTGTGTCGAGTTTGTGTCTAGTTCTTTATGGTAGGATATTGGTGAAAATGATATGAAGAAAGATTCCAGATTTTCTTCATCAATGCTTGAAAATAAGATTTTCGACCTTGGAGCAATGTTATGGTTGCAAAGGCTTGGACGAACATTTAAAACAAATTTGCAGCAAAGGGAGACTGATTTCCTTCAAGTTCATGGATGGATGAAAGCAAAGATGCATCAATTAAGCTTAAATGGTAAGTATAGTCCTTATTATCTATTTGATACTTCTAATCGTTCCCTTTCCTTCCGTGTAGATTATGGAGATTCGAGGATGAATCCTTTCGAGGAGGGAGGGAATGATAGAGTAAGGGCTGTGCATGGCTTGCAAGAGTTCAAAATTAAGAGCAAGGAATCAAAGCATTGAAGTGATCCAAGAGCTCTACGGATTAGAGCCCAGTCACTTGATTAAAGTTGTAGCCTAAAAGGAGCTTGTAGGTGTGATCATCAACTCCAAATTACAAGTTTTAGATCCAAGCTCAAGAGAAGCCCAATTAGAGAAGATTACTTAAGTGATCATGTGTCACTCATGTGATCAATTAAAAAGGAATCTTCTTTAAGCTAATTTATTTAGAATTTTCGTTTATTTTATTTTATTTTCAGAAATAAGGGCTTTTGGTCAAAGATTATATCTTGGAGATTAAGTTTTTGTTATTTCCTATTTTAAAAATTTAGGCTCTAGAATTTTCTATTAGTTAAAGCAAGAAAGGTACCACCTTTTGATTGATTTGAGGAATATTTTATTTCCTTTTTTCATTTAGATTGTGATATCTTCTTTAGGATTGATTAGATTTGATTATTTTATTTATTTTCATTGTAATTTTCGTTTTTAATTTTAGCCTAGGGTTTTAGTTGCCTTATTCATTTATATAAGGAGCCACCTATGTACTTTGGAGGAGACAGATTAATGAGAATGAATTTTTAGAACTTATGTTCTTTTCTTGTGATTTTTTCTCTTGTATCCCTTGTGTTCTTGACAGAATTCTTAGACTTATCAAAGGAGTGGTTTTTCTTTGTGGCGTCCCAAGGCTAGGGTTCTAAGAGACATGTTTTCTTAGGGTCTTATCCCATTGACCAACATATCTTTCCTATTTTCTTGTCATTTTCGTTCATAATTATTATCCTATTTTTCTAGTTAAACTTGTTCATCTATCTTGTGTTTTCTTGTTATTTCGTGTGTCCTATTTGATTCTAGCACGATTCGCGGTTCATTCCGAGTCATTGGAGATTCAATCGGACGAGTTTCGCTTGGGTCTTTCATCATTAACATGACTTCATTAATCAACTTTGGGCATGTGCTTTTTCCTTCCACCTGAACTTCAAAAAATGATTAGCATCTTTTGGGCCTCCAAAAAACATGCTCAATCTTCCAACCTTCTAAGCAAGCTCTTTCATGACTTATGGCCTTCCAATAGAACCACCCATCCTTTGTGTCATTCAAAATATGATGAGTTTCTTGGTGGTATGCATGATGGCCATGGCGGTGCCATGTCAGCTCCTAACTCTTGAGAATTCCATGTCATTAGGTTGATTAAGATTGGGCTTGCTTGTTGTCTATTACGCAATCAAATGACTTTATTGTCATTGCCACCGTTGCAAATCATAAAACCGGCGATATTCATACCACACATTAAACCACCACGGAAGCTTACCCACGTTCAATAGCACAAACCCCAAATTGATTACCTTGAGCCAAAATCAAAGAGCCCTGCGCGCAAATCATGGTATTATGTCTATTAAATCAAATCACAGCTACTGTGAGGGCCATGAAAACTAAAGCCAAAATCAAACAAAATAAGGGCATAGCATGCTTGAATAGTCAAATTGAAGATAAAAAAAAATTCCTTTTTGAGATGTGATTCATAATGGAGAAGCCCTTTGTCGTTTTCTCCATTGCCTGAGCTGTGACCCTTGAACATATTTTACTCTCCCAATAGCATCATTTTTGTCTCTGTATAAGCCACCTCTATGTCATTGTCGACTTGGCCATCCACCTAGCATCCACACAAGCTTTGTTTGCCATTTAGGCACGCTGTTTGGTGATCTGGATGCTAGAGGATTGAATTTCTGACCCTAAAAAACCACAACGAGTAACGCCTTTAACCACTGGAAATTTAGGGAGTGTTTTAACAATTTTTGAACTATAGGGACTAAATTGAAAATGGAGTGAAATTGTAGGAATCAAATGATTACTTTTCCCTTTTAATTATAAGTGTCATAAATATTTTATAGTTTATTTTAACATATATACCATAATTCTTAGAATATTTAACAATTGTTTTTGCAAATAATATATATGTATAAATATTCCCCTTCCAATATCTTAAAATTTTAAAAACTTTCATATTTTCTATATTGTAAAGTATCATATTTGATGTATGCACACATACAAATATTATTTAGATAAGAATCAATCTCATACTCTACAAGGGTATGAATTCAAGTTGTATTATATAGATATAAGGATCTTCTTTTGATAAATATCCCTATATGTGCTCTTTTTTTTCCTCTATTTTTCAGCTAGAATATATCTATATGTGTACTCTTTAAGCTGTGATATTAATATTAGGTCTAGCAAACCTTCAAAACCTAACTCATAAAAAACTTAATTATTTAATGACTTTTCATATTTTTTAAAATTTTTTTAAAATTACCTTAAAATAAATAAACATCATTTTACCAGAATCAAGGTTAGGCTGAAACCAAAAAACTAACCAGAAAATTGAATGAATAGAGGTTAAGAAATAAAAATATATAAATAGGGAGTTAAAATTAAATTTTAATCGCAACTTAAACTTGTGTCATATATTTTGTGGATGCACCCAACTCGATAAATTTCATTGGGAATATTAAAATGCGTATTTCAGCTTTTAACTTCTGATATAAAAATAAGAAACCAAAAATGAGAAACCAAACCTTGATTAATTAGATATTGAAAGTAAAAGCAGATCAGGTCTTCATGGTAAGCCCATGAAAGCAACACCATGTAGTTTTGAGTTCAAATGCTGGCGCCAGAATGCAAAATCAAAAAGTGAATTCCTAACATTAAAACTAAATATATATATATATATAGCAAATAAATATAGATATACAACTAAAACAGAAATTACTTTTTTTTTTTTTGTTGTTGTCTCTTAATTACATGCAATCATGCAAATATTGTTAATAACTTTAAATATACTCTGCAATATTTACAAGAAGTTAGCCTGTCCACGCAATTAAATTCAGAAAAACATTGAAAAGTTTTACAAGTTAACAAAACACGGAGACGAAGTTAAAACTTAAATTTTTCGGAAAGAAAAACATTTTTCTGCCTTATTTATCAACTAATCTGAGTTGTAATTCAATAGCATAATACTATTTTCTTTTTTTCTTGTTTCCCAAGCCACATCAGTGAAAACATGAATATATGTTTACAAGCTGAAAAATATTTGATGCTGACTTAAATTTAACCACGTCTTATTTCGAAGTGATGTCAAAACAACCTAACTCCAGCACTTGAAAATAAGAACACACTAGCACTTGAAAATAAGAACATAGCCAAAGATCATTTCAACTACTCCCTCCAATTCATAACACGTTATTTTAAACTACCTCATCAGAAAAAAAGTTAAATCAATAAAATTATCTAAAAATTATTTTGGCCTATACTTCTACCCATAATAAATGTCATAAATTTAAAAAACTCAAACTCTCTAAAACAATTAATACTTAATAAAGCAATTGATAAGAAAGGCATTTTTAAAACAAAACAGTTAATGTTTTACAAACTCTTGCAAAATAACTTAGATCACATAACTTGTTTAGAAAGTGACATACATAAATAACGGAGGCAGTATAACTATACCTCCCAAAAACCAGTCCTTCAATTATTCAAATCATCAAAGTCCACATTCTAGAACCTGCAAAGCATACAATAAAGCAAAGCAAAGACAATTGAAAGACAAGGTAACATCCTTAACAGAGGTGTACTTATAATTTTTAGCCAAAAAGTCTGACAAAAGGACAAAAACTTACAAATAGTTTCTTATGCATTTGCTACTTAATCATGACATGCAAAAAGACTAATCTGAAGAGTCAAGATTGGTTGTATGTCGAAGAAAATGTCCCCATGTAATGGGCACACATCCATTGCGTGGTGGAAATCATGGTGGCATGTGTGGAACAATCTCAGCCGTTTTCTTATGATCATGCCACATTACCCCCTTTAGTGATGGGCTGATATTGCTTCACACAAGATTGCTCCATGCACCAAATCCGTTCTCCCATATTATGTTCTCATCAAAGAATTTTTTATAGCAAAAACTTAAGAAACTACACATAAGCTTTTTATCCAGCATACATTGCCCTGGCATGTAGGCAGTGCTTTATGTCTTTGTTGCAGGTCTAACAAGCCCCAATCCAGTACCACTTCCCAAATGCTTGAAGTCTCTGGCTTCAAGATGATCCCCATGACCAGTATATCCAGTCCCACCTTTCTCCAAGTTCATCAGATGCCTCTCTTTACATGGCTTGTTGCACACAAGGCAAACCTTATCCACAACCATAAACCTGTCAGCACATTTCTTGCAAAACACATGCCCACATGTATTAAGGGCCACAAGTGACATTGTGTTGGTAAGAGTAACTTTGCAGCTAGGACAGATATAGGTCTTATCAAGAGACTTCAATTTCTTTTGCTCACTAGTATCTTCAGTAAAGTGAATTGGGAAGAGAGTCTTCAACTTGAGTTTCTCCTTTCCTTCAGGACAAGTTGTGCTGGTTGAAGGTGCATCAACTTTAACAGGAGCTTCTGGCGTAGCAGAAGGCAGCCAGAATGCCTTCATTGTCCGAAGAGCTTCCTCTTCATAGGATGTGACCTTCACACTATTTGCCCCGTGAAAACCATTCTTATCATGACTATAATTTCGGTCACTATATTGTGGCAGTGCGCCATGATTTTGCTGATCAAATGCATCAAGCTCCTTAGCCTTTTGCAACAACAATCTCTCTTCCTCCTCTTCTTTTTCCTGCTTCTGCTGAGCATTGTGGGCAGCAAGTTTCCTGTTTTTACATTATAAACATAAAAATGAATCTTCACTACATGGGTGATATTTGACTCTATAACACAGAATTTCATTCACACCAGAGACAGAAACACTTGGAAAAATGGTTACTATACTAATGTCACTAAAAAGCAAGGACATAAATAACTTTCAAAAGTTCACAAATTAAGAAAAAGAAAGTTATCTAATAAAAGGGCTTAGAAAAAGAGCCACGTAAAACAGAAAACACTGCATGAGTATGGCTACTCCATATCACTTATTATATAGCATGGCAGAGGAAATTCAGCAGTTGCAGATAGGGTATAAATTGCCAGATGATTAAAAGTGATGTGCTCCTCAAATAGAAAATGACAAAGGCTGAGATAAACCATTGAGATACATATTACTGATAAAAATAAACATCTAGGCAATTTTAATTCATCTTTAAGCATTTCATCAAGTATTCACAAGTTTAATCTTTCATTGGTATTGGTTTTTTGTGTCCACTGTCAATCATAATAGCACTCACCATCTATAGACATAATTTTAAAGCCCAATATTGACATCCACCGTACCAATATAAGGTAGCATCAGACAAGTTTTGCAACTATCAGGGGTAACCTCGTTTTCATAGGCCATATACCAAACTTAAGAGCAAAAGAAAGTTCTCATTTGCCACTTTCTCCAAACTCATGCCTCAATTAAGAAGCAATGAGTGAAGTAAATCTCCTTTCCAGCTTGCATTGCATCAATGTTGATAAAAATTCAAGCAGGACAGAAAAAAAAAATGTTACGCATAGAAGAGTACAATACCATCCTCCCTAAACCTTGCTAGACTAGATTGTCACCCTCTTTCTTTCAAGTCTCAAGGCAACCTACCTTAGCAGATTCACTTACTCATCCACATTCCACATAGCCACAGCGATCCCAGCCACAATCCAACAAAGATAATCATAAATGTCCAGGCAATTCAGTGAATTCACTGTGTAAAGCTTCTTGCCTATTTTATTTCACATCCTAAAACAATCCCTAGAAGGAAACTTAAGTACAAGCATATAAGCACAAAACTAGAGCATGCCATTGCCTTTCAATTAGGCCTGAACTTCTATTCTTGATACCCTATGCTTCAAAAACCCAAATACAGAATTCCTACCCAACAATAATTAAACATTTCAGACAAAAGTGTTGTAAGTTGATGTTTACTGGATATTAAACATTAAACAAAATTATCACACAGAACAAACCACACCGCAAATTCAAGTACCAAAAGTTTTACTATATCCCACAGAATGCAAAGCCAATAATGTACTAGGACAGCAACTAAAACCAGTCAGTTCTACTTGAAAAAAGTAAAACAAAAGAATATCAAATTTCAAATCCCGAATTCCAATTTCGCATTCAAAAGTATAAAATACCTCCTAGATCAAAATATATACACAGAACAGGAAACGAATTTGAGGATTAAACAATTATACCTCTGAATGTCTTTTTTCTGAGACAACAAGCATTCCAAAATGCACTCTTTGCAAAAGACATGGCCTTTCTGGCAACTCATGGGGTCGATGAAAGGCTTCAAGCAGAGGCAGCAAACATCAAAGGGCTTAATCGAGTCCTTGCCGAGCCTTTCCTTCTGGGTCCCATAACCGAGCTTTCGTTTCTCCTCATACGTGAAGAAGGCAAGGTCGTTGTTGTTCTTCGAGTGCCTCTGAGGCATCCCTTGGGTTTAGATTTTCTGTACGCTAACAGAAATCTTCAATTAGAAGCGATATAGGGAATAGTCGTCTACACGACGCCAAGGCTAGGGTTTGGAAACTAACGAAATCAGGAAATGGAGTAAGATCTCGTCACCAAATCGTCCAATCGATCTCAAATCTGGGAAAGACAATCCTTGAGAAGATATATAGGACGGTGATGAAAAAGACGAAGCAGATTCGCAAATTACCCAGCCCAAACACGATTCATCCGAACTATTCCCACTGTGATGTTTGAAATGAAAATGTATTAACTAAATTTTGCAAAGTGTAATCGTTTAAATGAAAGCTATAATGTAACATGTTTTTTATTTTCTTCATAGCTTATCTTGATAATAATCTTAACAACAACAACGATTATTTAAATAAATATAATTTAACTTTTAAACTAATAAAAATATAAAATTTTATTTTAAACAAAAAGTAGGTCCACCTCCTTAATTGTAGTCAATACAACAAGTCATACTAATCGTAGTTTTTTGAAAAATGCAATTAGTTGTATAATTTATCATTGATATTGATAATTTTATTTGATGGCTAAACAAAATATGTTGATGATTTTATTTTTAACGAAAACTAGGGGTGTTCTATTTAATGCACATAATTTACAAAAAAAAGGAATTCTATTATTTATGATTTGTAAATAATATTGTAAATTTTTCATAATTTTTGAAATATTCAAAATATCATAGTAACTATGAAAAACAACTTATGCTCATTTATTTTTTTTTAATGCGTAAATGATTCATTTAACTTTTTCTATTGTAATATTAAGAATGATAGGTAATATTGTAGTCATGTTTTGACATTCCATAGCCAACTTCACACGCGCACACGTATAATGAATTTTGAATGTTTAAACAAGATTACAAATACCAATCATTTTCAACTGGCAAAAAAGCCATATGGATTTTCCCATTTTTTGTTTGCAAGTGTCATTCATCAAGTGCATCTAGGCCCATAAATAAACAAAAAGAATGATAAAAACTAGATTCAGGGTGAACAAATCCACTTTATGAGAATAAAAGTAACCATAAAAGTTTTTTTTACCAAAATAAAAAAGTCACTGCAATTTTTTGTCAATTATAAAATTAAAAAGTAAATTTTAAAAGCCTAAAATATACTTTTTAATCCCTTCATTTTGAAGCATATTTTACTTTAGTCCTTTAATTTTATCTAGTTTCATCATAATTCTTTAATTTCTAAAATGTAATAAAAAGTTTCCTAATATTAACACCATTAAATTAAATGATTTATCTGTAAATGATAATTTGACATATCTAAAAGATAACTAATTAATATTATTTTATATTCATTAATTTTATAATTATAATCATTAGCCAAACATCTTATAATTATAATTAAAATAATTTTATAATATTATAATAAATAATTGTAATCTTATAATTAAATCACTTAGATAATCATAAAATCTTAAAATAAAACCTAACTTTAAAATAAATAATTATTTTAGAGTCTTAAAAGTACTAACTATAACTTAAAAATAAACATATCTCTTTGTAGATGTAAATATTATATGGTTGCCCTACAACAAATTTATTTTAAAGAATGTATATAATGTTATATATTGATTAAATTAGTTTGAGAGATATATAATTTATAATACGATACCTTACATTTCTATGCTTCACTTTAATTTTTTCCTTAAGTTGTAACCCGTTAATTTATTCGAAGTCTTAATATTTTTTACATGGTATTTTAATTGATATTGAAATTTTATTTTTGTAAAGTAATTTACAAAACATAAAACATTACAACAACAACAATAACATTAGTCTTATCCCACTAATGTGAGATCAGTTACATGGATCATACGATACTAATGGGTTTTATCAAATACAATTTCCTCAGATAAATTATTTATTAAAAGATTATTCCTTATAACTTCCTTAATGTCATTTTTGGTCTTCTTCTATGCCTTTTGATAGGGTTTCAAGCCATTTGATGAACTTTCCTCACTCGCTCCTCTTGTATTCTTCTTTGTACATGCCCAAACCACCTTAAATGATTTTCCACAATTTTTTCCTTAATAGTACTACTTCGACTTTTCTACATGTACAATCATTTCATATCTTGTCTAATTTTGCATGACTACACATCAATCTTAACATTTTTATCTCTACTACTCCTATCTTATATTCTTGTTCTTTCTTTAAAGCCTAACATTTACTATCATATAGCATCGCTAGCATTATAGCTGTTCGATAAAATTTCTTTTTAAGCTTAGTAGGTACCTTGTGGTCACAAATAACTCTTGATATTTTTCTCTACTTTAACCACCCAGCTTGTATCATATGCATAACATTTCCATCAATTTCACCATCACTCTATAGAATCGACCCCAAATATTTGAACTTTGACATTTTTGGAATGGTTTGCTCTCTAATTTTTACCTCAAAATCCTAGAGTTTAATATAATATAAGTTTTGATGATGATAAATATGGAGTAATAAGGAACAAATGTATCATATTTATCTAACATATGTTTTGTTCATAAAAGAAGTAGAATGTACATTAACACGTGTTATTGTATTTATAATGCATATATCATGCTATGTACTAATATATTCTCTGTGCTTTTATACTTTATAATACAAGTTTGATATATAAATTGGACTAACTATTTAGTTTTGTAAGCATAATACATTAAATGTAGGATTGTCTAAGAAGGAAGAGTGAGAATTGGAATAAAGAAGGGAAAATCAATATCATGTCTCATTCAAAGAAGAAGAAGAGAATGGATACTCCAAGAATAGAAGATCAGAAGAGAGCATACCAAGAATGAGAATGACTAAGTGAAAATAGAGCTTAACTTTGAAGACCTAGTTATTAGGTATATTTTGTTTTCACTTAAGTTTTGATGTGGTTTAATCTTTGAAATTTACTTAATCTTTTTACAATATATCTTAAATGAGTTAGATTAAGTAAATCTGAATGTTAACATGAGTTTAAACTTGTTAAATTTGAACATTCTAAGCTAACAGACAAATTTTGCTTATGATTCATGTTTATTTTATACAAAATTCACACTTTATTTGTTGAAATTCAAAGTTCTAGAGTTTTTATCTTTGATAAATGAATTTTGATTGTGAAATTTGAATTTCGAACTAAGCATTATTAGTAAACATATCCAAAACTCACATGAAACTTAGTTGAAATTCGACCATTAGTGCAGTTCAAAATGAGTTCAAAGTCATAGTCTCTGACAAACAAACTTTGAGTTTCAAAATGTGAATTTCAAAGTAACAACTTTGTGTCTTGTTGGAACAAGCCTCTGATAGATGAATTTTAGTTTTGAAATTCAATTTTTGAGTGCATCTTGAAAACTTGAAGCAATTGTTCAAATCTAATAAATGCATTTCCAACATGAAAATTTGAATGTTCAAGCCTGAAGCTAACTTTAGAATTCTTATTATAACTCGAAATTTGAATTTTGCCTGCTGAAATTTGAATTTCAAGGTTCAACATTAAGCAGACAACTATGCTGACTTTACGAAATTTGTCCATTGAGCCTCAAAATTCAAATATTGATATGTCAGACGCATTTTATGTGTTTGTTGAACAGCTCTTTTATAGAGTAACGGTTAGAACTTGCGTCTAACAGATAGATCTTGTGTCTAACGATTAGTTAAATCACAAATCTATAAATAGAACCTCATTTGAACTTATAGGTAACGAATCTAAGTAAGTTTTGTGCTAAAATGCTGCTGCAATATATAAAATCTTTCTGTGTTACCATTGAGAGTTAAACCCATCTCATTAGAGTGAGCTACAATGTATTATCAACTCTTAAAGAAAATTTCTTTTTTGTAATCTTTCTTTTTACAACTTCTATGTAGAATCCTAGTGTGGGAAAACACTAAAGGAATTACCCATCTTATAAGAGTGTAGGGATAGTAGCTTCACAAGTGTCAACTGAAACTTATGGGATATACTAAGGCTTCACAAGTGCCCGGATCAAACCTGTAGGATATAGTGGAAAATCTCAAATATTGACTTGATGATTGAACGTACGTCAAGTGGTTGGACTAAACTCGGATAAATCTTTATGTGTTGTTCTTCAACTTTTCACTTCATTTGCCTCATTCAATACACTCTGCTAATCTCTGTTCTGCTGCATTTCTTGGTAAAATTAGGTTGTTCTTTAAAAAGGGCAAAAATCTCATATCACCCAATTCACCCCCTTTTGAGTGACCAGCCAACCTAACATAAATCATTTCTAACGGACCTCTTGTTAATTTTACAATACATATATTTCATCTTACTTCTACTCAAGTAGAAACTTTTTAATTTCAAAGTGTGTTTCCATAACTCAGATTTAGCATTTACCTCTTCAATTAAGACTATATCATCTATGAAGAGTATACACTTTGGAATTTCCTCTTATATATGTTTTCTTAGAACATCTAAAACCAAATCAAACAAGTATAGACTCAAGAAAGATCTTTGATATAAACATATCCTTATAGGAAAGTTATGGGAGACACGTTAGGAACCTATCCTAAGAGCCTTCTTTGATATAAGGATCGTGCAACTCAAGGGAAGATGAATTAAACACAAGAACAACGAAGAACAAAAACTAAAGAAAATAGACACGATGAAATAAGAAGATTGAACAAAATGTTGGTCGAAGGAAATAGACTCCAAAAGAACCCGTCTCTTGAATCCTAACCCCGGGACGCCACAAGGATCACCACTCCTTGATAAGTCCTCATTCTTTCTGGCACTCAAGGATAAGCAAGAAAGAACTCACTGAACAACAACAAAGTTACTGAAAAGAAATTCATTCATTCATGTTCTGTTTGCAAGAGTACAAGAGGTGCCTATTTATAGGCAAATATTAACCCACAAACTAACTCTAGTTTAGCCCATAAACCTAACCTTATTAAAGCTCATTAATACAAAAAGGAAACACTAAGCAAAAAGGAGCATTTAATTCTAATTTTGAATTTGAAAAGGTTGGCTCCTCTTAAATGCATAAAGCAAAACAAATCAGATCATTATTTGCCTTTTATTGAAAAGGAAACAAATTGACTAAAATAATCCTAATAAAACTTATTAAAAATGTCACTTTTAATGGTCACAAGAGAAGCACATGTTGTCTTCAAGTTATATCTCCCAAATGGGCTTCTTTTGGGCTTGGACCATTAGCCTATATGATTGGAATCATTTTCCATACTTTTTAGCTCTTTTTTTTTTTGGGCTGCAGCTTGATTCAAAAAGTTGGGCTTCATGCTCTTTCCGAGCTTATTGCCATGTCCAAGGACTCCAAATGCTTCATGCCTCAATCGTACTCTATCAGAAAGTCATTTGTCCTACCTCTAGGAGTTCTCACATTTGTTGTTGTCCCCTCATACATATACTTTATGGTTCAAATACTTACCACATGAACACATTTCATCTCCATTGCTTTTCACAACACATCTCTTAATACTCTATCATATGCTTTTTCTAAATCAATAAAAAATATATGCAAATCTCTCTTTTTACTCTGTTATCTTTGATGGAGAACAAGTGAACTTTCAATCATGGAGATCCAATGTGTCCAAAGACCCTCTTCAAGGAGTAGGAGGCCCAATGACAAGAGGTAGAGCAAAAGCCATGAAAGAGGCCTTGCAAGGATTGGTCCAAGAGCTTAAGGAGAAAGAGCCCATCTATTTGGAAGACTTAGAGCAAATGGAGCCACCTTCTAATCCAAAAAGAATGATCATTTATTTGGAGGCCCAATTTGAAGATCTTAAAGGCCCAATCCAAGTCCAAATAGAAGAGCTTGATTAAAGGAAGTCATGTGCTTCATTAATGAGTCATGTGACATAGGATTAGATTTATTCCTTTTTAATTTATTTTGAATTTTCGTTTTATTTTTGATTTGATTTTTTCCAGATTAGATTAGATCAGTTTTTGATTGGTTCTCACTTGTATTTATGAGGCCAACTTAAGATTTAATTCAGATTTGAATTTAAAAGGATAAGCCCTATCTATAAGGAATCAATTATCCTATTAGGATTAGGATTTCTATTATTATTTATAGACCATATGGTGTCACATTGCAGATCAGATTTGAATAATTTTTTGAGTGATTTCTCTCTTCAATTTCGTGTGAGATTGTTAGGGTTCTTCGTGTTCTTCCTAGAATACGGATTCGACTTATCAAGAGAATTGACCAACTCTTGTGGCGTCTTATGTTTGGGGTTGCTAGAGTTTTCTCTAAAGGTTCCATTCGGTCTCTCAATTGCATTGGATTGCTTTCGTTGTTTTTGGTTATTACTCTGGGTTCTTGAGTTGCCTAAGACTTGTTCTTGGGACGTTCACCCTACTTCTATCAGATTGGTAATCAGAGCAAAGGTTGAGTTCAGGCGTTCCATCCTCTTGTCTGTCTACTGAACATCTAAAAGTTTGGACGCATCAAAACGTCCTATATCCTTTGAGTTTTTGGACAAATTTTATGTCTATCTTGAAGCTTAGAATCTGTGCTTTTACCTCATTTTAACGGCGTCCCAATCCGAGATTTGTACGAATTATACTTGATTGAATCCAAGACGTCATCTCCCAGTCACCAACATCTGTTTCATTCTTCTCAAATCTCCAAATCTGTCCATAATTTGTTTCTTTGGTTCTTGGTCATAAAAAAAAAGGCCTAAAAAAAAAAGAAAGGCCCAAAAAAAAAGAAAAAGATTTGATCTTGAGCAGCAAGAATCAATCTTGAAATTTAGCTCACCCTTTAAATTGATTTATCTTGTGTCTGGTGTGCTAATTCTCATATCTTAGTCAGAAAAGTTTTAATCCTACACTATTATTTGTGTCTAGAATTCCTGAGTCTTTCTTTCCTTTGAATTCTTAAAGGTCCCTTGCTATCTTGAACAATTGATTGCCACTCAAACTAACTTAATTCTCTTATCAGGTCATCTGATTCCATTAAGAGCACCATAAGCACCTTATAGGAGTGGTAAAAGGCAAGAGAGATTTGTGAGATCATTATTAGAAAAAGCCAATAAAGAGTGCAAACACGAGTGCATTGTTATACAAGAATTGAGTGAAACACGTGAGAAGAGGGAGTAAGTTTCCTAACTTTCAATTTTTCTTTCTTTTAATTCGTTCTACAGGTTCTTGCAACAATGACAGGCAGTGAAAGTGACGGTGAAGTTGATATGAAATTCTTGATCAAAGCATTCCGAAAACATCAGAAATGATATGGCTGACATGAAATCTGAGATGCGTTCAAAAAAGTCCAGAAGTAGAACCAACGATGAAGAAGAGCACGATTCTGAAACAGGTTCCAACTCAAAAAGCAAATCTTCCTCCAAGAAAGACAATGATTTAGGAGGCATCAAGCTTAAAATTCCCTCATTCCAAGGTAAAATGGATCCTGACTTATACCTTGAATGGGAGAGGAAAGTAGAGCTCGTTTTTGAATGTTATAACTACTCAGAAGAAAAGAAAGTGAAACTTGCAGCTGTTGAGTTTACTGGCTATGCTAGTGTTTGGTGGGATAAACTACAGCGTACTAGAAGAAGGAATGGTGAAGAACCCATTGACACATGGCGTGACATGAGAACCATCATGCGTAAGAGGTATATCCCTTCCTATTACCATCGTGATCTGCATACAAGATTGCAAAAACTTGAACAGGGATCTATGAGCGTTGAAGAGTATCATAAAGAGATGGAGATGGCTATGATCCGAGCTGATGTTAATGAAGATGAAGAGCAGACAATGGCCCGCTTCATTGGTGGATTAAGAACTGAAATCCGCGAAAGAATTGAGCTAGAACATTACTTGGATATGGAAGAATTGCTTCATAAAGCTGTCCACTTGGAGAAGCAATTGAAAAGTAGGAAAACTAACTCTGTTCCTTGGAGAACTAATCCTCTCTTCAAGCGAAAAGAGTCAAGAACAAGAGAAGAAGATCAAAACTCCAAATCAGCCCAAAAGAATAAAGAAGACGTAAAGATGAAGGCTTCTGCATTTAAAGGTACTTCTGAATCAAAATCCTCTTCTAAATCTAGTACCTTGCGTTGCTTTAAATGTCAAGGCTTTGGACATATTTATGCTCAATGTCCAAACAAAAGAAACATGATTATCCTTGATAATGGGCGAGTTGATAGTGAAGATTCTTGTGAAGATTCTGATAATGACCCTCATGCTTTAGATGATATGCCTCCTTTAGAATCTTGTTCAGATAATGAATATACTGATCCTGTACATGGTAATGCACTTGTTACTCAAAGAATTCTCAATGCTCAACCAAAAGATGAGAAACATGATGATGAGCAAAGAGAAGAGATTTTCCATACTAGATGCTTCATTCAAGACAAGGTATGTAGCTTGGTCATTGATGGTGGTAGTTGCACCAATGTTGCTAGTACTTTACTTGTGGAGAAACTGAACTTGCCTACTCTAAAACATCCAAAGCCTTACAATTTGCAATGGCTAACTGATTGTGGTGAGATGAAAGTCACCAAGCAAGTTCAAGTATCATTTACTATTGGCAAATACCATGACAAGGTGTTATGCGATGTAGCACCTATGTATGCAGGACATCTACTTCTTGGTCGTCCATGGCAATTTGATAGACGTGTGACTCATGACGGCTATAGAAATTTCTACTCCTTTGTGTTTGAAGGGCGTAACATTGTGCTTAGGCCTCTTAGGCCAATGCAAGCATATGAAGATCAATACAGAATTATAAGTGATTATAGAGTGAAAAGAGAAAAAGAGAGGCATGAGAAAGAGAAAGAAGAGAAAGAGAAAGGAAAAATACAGAAAAATGAAAAGAGTGGAAAGAATGTAAGAGAAAAGAAAAAGAGTGTAGAAAAAGAAAGAGAGAGTGAACAAAACAAGAGCTTGAGCTTATTCGTGGAAAAAGGACAGGTGAAGAGTGCACTAATGGCAAGACAAGAAGTCTTTGTGCTTTTGTACAAGGACACCTATTTTTCTACTAACAAGCTTGATACTTCTCTGCCTTCTAGTGTTATCTCTCTTTTGCAGGAATTTGATAATCTTTTTCCTGAAGAAATTCCAAATGGTTTGCCTCCTCTAAGAGGCATAGAACATAGAATTGATTTCATCCCTGGATCTGCCATTCCAAATAAACCAGCATATAGAGCCAATCCCGAAGAAACTAAGGAGATCCAAAGACAAGTAGAGGAGCTCATGAGAAAAGGCTTTGTGCGTGAAAGTTTAAGCCCTTGTGCTGTACCGGTCATCCTAGTTCCTAAGAAAGATGGATCATGGCGAATGTGTGTGGATTGCCGAGCTATCAACAAAATAACGGTTAAGTATCGCTACCCTATCCCTAGGCTAGATGATATGCTTGATGAATTGCATGGTTCTGCATTGTTTTCTAAGATTGATCTTAGGAGTGGTTATCATCAAATTCGAATGAAAGAAGGAGATGAGTGGAAAACTGTATTTAAAACGAAATTTGGACTTTATGAATAGTTGGTAATGCCTTTTGGATTAACTAATGCTCCTAGTACATTCATGAGTCTTATGAATCATGTCTTCCGTTCATTCATAGGAAAGTTTATTGTGGTTTATTTTGATGACATTTTAGTATATAGCAAGAATTTAGAAGACCACATAGTGCATTTGCGTGAAGTCTTTAATACTCTTAGAGCAAATAAGCTTTATGCAAACATTCAAAAGTGTTCCTTTTGCATGGATTCTGTTGTGTTTCTTGGTTTTGTTGTGGGTGCTCAGGGGATCCAAGTAGATGAAGAAAAGGTTAAAGCAATTCAAGACTGGCCTACTCCAAAGAATGCTAATGAGGTGAGATCTTTCCATGGCTTAGCTAGCTTTTATAGGAGGTTTGTTAAAGATTTTTCATCTATAGCAGCACCTTTGAATGAGTTAGTTAAAAAGCATGTCACATTTAAATGGGGTGAGGCACAAGAGAAAGCTTTCAACACTTTAAAAGAAAAACTCACCAATGCACCACTACTTGTTTTACCAGATTTTAGCAAAGTCTTTGAGGTTGAGTGTGATGCATCTGGTTTGGGTATTGGAGCTGTCTTAATGCAAGATAATAGGCCAATTGCTTACTTTAGTGAAAAGCTTAGTGGTCCCACTTTAAACTACTCCACTTACGATAAAGAACTTTATGCCTTAAAGAGAACTTTAGAGACTTGGCAACATTATCTTTGGCCTAAAGAATTTATCATACATTCTGATCATGAGAGTTTAAAGTACCTAAAGTCACAAGGTAAGTTGAATAAAAGACATGCCCGATGGTTGGAATTTATTGAGACCTTTCCATATGTGATCAAGCACAAACAAGGTAAGGAGAATGTGGTAGCGGATGCTCTATCTCGCAGGTATACTCTTCTTACTTCTTTACAAACTCGATGGCTTGGTTTTGAGATGCTTAAGGGATTATATGAATCTGATTCTGATTTTGGGAAGATTTGGAATTCTTGTGAAAAACATGGTATTCAAGATTATTTCAGATTTGAAGGCTTTCTTTTCAAAAGGGATAAACTTTGTATTCCTTCTTGTTCAATGCGTGAATTACTTTTGAAGGAAGCTCATGGTGGTGGTTTAATGGGCCATTTTGGCATTGATAAAACTTTAAGTGTGTTGCATGAACATTTCTTTTGGCCTGCTATGAGGCGTGATGTTTTTGTTTTGTGTGATAAATGCATAACATGCAAACATGCTAAATCAAAGATTAAACCGCATGGATTGTAATCCCCACTCCCTGTTCCTAACCAACCTTGGACTGATATATCTATGGATTTTGTGTTAGGGCTCCCTAGGTCTCAAAATGGAAAAGATAGCATCTTTGTTGTTGTGGATAGATTTAGTAAAATGGCACATTTTATTGCATGCTCTAAGACTAATGATGCTGTTCATATTGCTAATCTATTCTTTAAAGAGATTGTGTGATTGCATGGTTTACCAAGAACAATTGTGAGTGATAGGGATGTAAAGTTTCTTAGTCATTTTTGGAGAACTCTTTGGAATAAACTTGGAACTAAACTTTTGTTTTCTACAACTGCACATCCACAAACTGATGGACAAACAGAAGTAGTAAATAGGACACTCACTACTTTATTGCGTGCAATCATTCAAAAGAATTTGAAAAACTGGGAGAGTTGTTTGTCTCATATTGAATTTGCATATAATAGAGTTGTTCATTCCACTACATCTTATTCTCCCTTCGAGATTGTGTACGGATTTAATCCTTTGACTCCCTTAGATCTTTTACCTTTGCCTATGCATGAAAGAACTAACCTTAATGGCAAGGAAAAAGCTAAGTTTGTGCAGGAACTTCATGCTAAAGTTCGAGCCAATATAGAAAGGAGGAATGAACAATATGCTCAGCAAGCAAACAAAGGCCGAAGGCAAGTTGTATTCAACCCTGGAGATCAGGTTTGGGTACACTTGAGAAAGGAAAGGTTTCCAGCACAAAGGAAATCTAAGCTGCAATCGAGAGGAGATGGTCCTTTTCAAGTCCTGGAAAGGATTAATGACAATGCCTACAAGATTGACTTGCCTAGTTCCTACGGCAATGTTAGTGCTACTTTCAACGTTTCAGACTTGTCCTTGTTTGATACTACAGATTCGAGGACGAATCCTTTCGAGGAGGGAGGGAATGATGGAGAACAAGTGAACTTTCAATCATGGAGATCCAATGTGTCCAAAGACCCTCTTCAAGGAGTAGGAGGCCCAATGACAAGAGGTAGAGCAAAAGCCATGAAAGAGGCCTTGCAAGGATTGGTCCAAGAGCTTAAGGAGAAAGAGCCCATCTATTTGGAAGACTTAGAGCAAATGGAGCCACCTTCTAATCCAAAAAGAATGATCATTTATTTGGAGGCCCAATTTGAAGATCTTAAAGGCCCAATCCAAGTCCAAATAGAAGAGCTTGATTAAAGGAAGTCATGTGCTTCATTAATGAGTCATGTGACATAGGATTAGATTTATTCCTTTTTAATTTATTTTGAATTTTCGTTTTATTTTTGATTTGATTTTTTCCAGATTAGATTAGATCAGTTTTTGATTGGTTCTCACTTGTATTTATGAGGCCAACTTAAGATTTAATTCAGATTTGAATTTAAAAGGATAAGCCCTATCTATAAGGAATCAATTATCCTATTAGGATTAGGATTTCTATTATTATTTATAGACCATATGGTGTCACATTGCAGATCAGATTTGAATAATTTTTTGAGTGATTTCTCTCTTCAATTTCGTGTGAGATTGTTAGGGTTCTTCGTGTTCTTCCTAGAATACGGATTCGACTTATCAAGAGAATTGACCAACTCTTGTGGCGTCTTATGTTTGGGGTTGCTAGAGTTTTCTCTAGAGGTTCCATTCGGTCTCTCAATTGCATTGGATTGCTTCCGTTGTTTTTGGTTATTACTCTGGGTTCTTGAGTTGCCTAAGACTTGTTCTTAGGAGGTTCACCCTACTTCTATCAATCTTTCAATCAAACCTTTTAATAAATAAATAGTCTCTGTTATAAACTGTCCTGGCATAAATCCAAATTGGTTTTCTGAAATATGAGACCTTTTTCTTAATCTATATTCAATCACTCTTTCCTAAAGTTTCATGGTATGACTCATGATTTTTATCCCCTAATTATTTGCACAATTCTGAATATCCCTCTTATTCTTGTATATAAGTATTATAGTGTTCTTTCTCTATTCATCTAGCATTTTCTTGAACCTTAAAATCTCATTAAATAACTTAGTGAGCCACAAAACCCCCTTATCTCATAAGCACTTCCAAACTTTGATAGGAATACCTTCAGGACTAATAGTTTTACCATTATCTATTCTCTTAAAAGCTTCTTTTACATCTCCAACCTAAATCCTATGATAGAAGTTCAAATTCCGATCATCTTCGTGAGTTGTTAATCTTTCTGTATTAATAGTCATACACAATCCATCATTGAAAAGTTTATCAAAGTAGCTCCCTCATCTTTCTTTAATATCATCATCTGTAATCAAAACTTTTCCTTCCTCATTCTTAATGCATCTTACTTGATCCAAATCTATTGACATTCTTTCCCTTCTCTTGGCAATATTGTAAATCTTATGTTCACCATTCTTTATTTCTAAATCTTGATAGAATTACTTAAAAGCTTTAGATCGAGTCTTGCTCACTGCTTTCTTAGTAGTCTCTTCTCTAACCAACAGGTAACATTTTCAATTTTCATTGTTATTACACAAATGCAAGGCTTTTGAAGTATTCTTTCTTATATTTGACCTTCTCCTGCACACTCTGATGAAAAGACCCAAATGAAACTTGTCCGATTGAACCTCTAATGACTCGGAATGAACCATGGATCATGCTAGAATCAAATAAGGACTCACGAACGGCAAAGAAAGCACAAGGAGAGGAAATATGTAAATCTGAAAATGAAGAAGAAAATAATGTATGAAAATAACAAGAAAATAAGAAAGACGAGTTCTCTTAGAACCCTAGCCTTAGGATGCCACAAAGGAAAACCACTCCTTTAATAAGTCTAAGAATTCTCTCAAGAACACAAGGGATACAAGAGAAAAATTCACAGGAAAAGAACATAAGTTCTAAAATTCATTCTTATTAATCTCTCTTCATCAAAAGTACATAGGTGGTTCCTTTTATAAAGGAATAAGGCAACCAAAACCCTAGGCTAAAATAAAAAAATGAAAATTATAATAAAAATAAAGAAAATAATTAGATCTAATCCTAAAGGAGGCACCACAATCTAAATAAAAAGGGAAACAAAATATTCTTGTAAATTACTCCTAAAGGTGACACCTTGTTTCTAAAAAGAAAAGAAAATCCTAGATTCTAATCTTTAAAAATTAGGAAACAATTAAAACTTAATATCCAAGACACAATCTTTGACCATAGGCCTTATTTATGAAAATTTCATAATAAAAAAATGAAAATTCTAAATAAAATAGAATAAAGAAGACTCCTTTTTAGTTAATTACATGAGTAGCACATGATCACTTAAGTAATCTCCTCTAAGTAGGCTCCCTTAGGGCTTGGATATGTAACTTGCAAGGAAGAGAACATAATAAAGCTATTTGGACTTCTTGGGCTGGATCATCTATGCCTTACAATGGAATTTTAGCCTTCCAAGCTTGATTTCCAAGTGATAAAGCTTGCTTTTTTATGCTTTGCAATTTGTCCAAGGACCCTCAATGTTTCTTGCCTCAAGCGTACTCTATCATTCCCTCTCTCCTCAAAAGGATTCATCCTCGAATCTCCATAATCTACATGGAAGGAAAGGGAATGATTAGAAGTATCAAATAGATAATAAGGAATATACTTACCATTTAAGTTTAATTGATGCATCTGTGCTTTAATCCGTCCATGAACTTGAAGGAAATCACTCTCCCTTTGCTGCAAACTTATTTTAAATGTTTGTCTAAGTCTTTGCAATCATAACATTGCTCTAGGTTCAGAAATTTCATTTTCAAGCTTTAGTGAAGAAAATCTGAAATCTTTCTTCATATCATTTTCACCAATATCCTGCCACAAATAACTAAACACAAACTCGACACAACTAGACTCAAATGAAACCAAAGGGTTAAGGAAAACATGAAAGATGAAATTAGAACAAAACATGACACAAAAAGACTCAAAAGGGACTAAGGTGGTATAGTGATTATGTGAGAATAAATTTAGACAGATTTGGACATAATTCATTAAATTCAAAATCTGGATAGATTTGACACATAAAGGTGATGTACAATGATAGAGCAAAGATGGAGAAGAAAGAACTAAAAGAAACAAAACACAATACCCATGAGATGGAATAGAGGATGTATTAATGATAGGTGAATATGACACTAAATTATCACAATGCATCTCTTTTACAAGGGACTCATGCAATATGGACTCATGTAACAAAGATAGATGACATCATTCAAATAAATCAAAAACATAATAAGAAGGAAGAAGAAAATACAATGAAGACATATAAGAAAGATGAGGTGATGAAGGAAGGAGTTTTGTATAAACTACTTCAAGCTCACTTTCACTCTCATTCTTCCTCAAACTCTCTTTTTCTTTTCTCTTTTCCCTATTTTTCTTTCTCTTTTTCACTCTTCTCTCAATCTTCTTTTCACGCACTTTGTTTCCACTCATAACAATTTTCTGGACATTTCCTCTCTTATCACTCTTATTTTTCCACTCTAACTTACTCTTTAAGTTCTCATGACTTTCACACAAATGATTACATGGCAATGATTCATGGGTTGTATTTAATACAAAAGAACTATTGCTATTATGCCCAATCAAATTAACATCACAATCAAATTTTCCAATCACCATGCCAATTTCCAATGAAATCATATCATCAGCACTACTAGGAATTAGTATGCTATTATCAAAAGAATTTTCAATCAAATCATTAGCAACATGTAAAGCATTATATTCCTCTAAAAGTTGCACACAATCATGGCTATTAATCTCATAAGCACAAGCAACTTCATTATTTTCCAATTGTGCTACATCAAGATTTTCAATTTGCTTATTAAAAGCACAACTAGAATCAAAGCTATCTAATGCAATACTAACAACATCTAGCTCAACTTTCTCAAGATTTAGCAAACTATCATGATCAGTCCCATTATCACAATCAATATCATTAAATTCATTGAGATTCTCAAGTTCAGCATATCTTAAATCATCTACGCTAACACAAGAGATATCATCATTAGAGGTTTGAGAATAAGAGATAGATTCCATCTTATCTTTTTTCCCCAAGTGGGAATCACATGAATCTTGAGCCAAAAGAGCTTGAACCTCTTTGCAATGTTTATCAACAATCTTAGCTCAAGGAGGGTGCTCATGCAAATGAGACAATGCAAACTTTTTTCTCATGATTGTTTTCATCCATGTTGCAATAGAAGGCTTTCCTTTAATAGGGCATCGGCACTCCATCCGTTTCCACCAAGCAGCAATATTTTTACTAAATCTAAGGTATACATATTGCATCTTTTCCAACTTAGAGTAGTTACAACATTCAAAAGCTTAATCAACAATTCTTTCCCACTCCAACTAAACATCAACATCTTTCTCACCATGGAATAGTGGGATATTTGATTTAATATCTTTGAAAGAAGAAACTTGCTTGCCTCTTTTAGGATAGACTTCTTTAATAATTGCTTGATCACAGCTTCTCTGGGATATGGAGCAAGACTCCATGCTATCCAGTTTAGCATTCAGCTCATTCATTTGATCATTGAAAGATTTCATTAAAGCTTTAAAATCAATTGCACTTTCTTTTTCAGCCATACTCAGAACCTAAAATGTTAGTGAAAACAAAGAGGAAAGAAATGTGGACCTCACAAATCACTCTCTGACGTGTTTCCACTCAAAACTTTATTAGCACTCATGTTTCACACAAAAAAGATTAGCTTTTTTTTCAATGACGTAAAACACTCTTGCCTTTTACCACTCAACTTGCTCCCTATAGTGTTCTTAATCAATTCCAACAAATAAAAAGGAGAAGTATATATGAAGTGGCAATCTCAAAACTAAAGTACCAAAATTCAAAGTTCTCAAAGAATCTAAAAAGGAACACCAACAAATCAAAGAAAAACGTATAACAAAAAGGGTACTAGATATTATTAGCAAAGTCCAGCAAGTTTTTAGAAGAAGAATGAAGGTGTATGGAGACTATAATGATGGTGTGATATTACGGAAAGGAGGGAATGGTTTAAAATCTAGATAGAAGAAGTTAGAAAGTGAGAAAAGATACTTTAGCGATATTCCTGAACCTTTTAACCATCTCGTCTCACAAAATGTTAGCACTTCCTTGTGAGTTCCTAATTACCTTCTTTTGAAACTTTCTCATAAAGGTCAATTATTTCTCACTTTTTAATTGCCACCACTTGATCATAGGATTTAAGGCTTTTGAACTTTTCAGTTTACAGTTTTTAACCAATACATAAAGGACCAAGACCATATGTTGTGAAGTTAAGCTCTCACTAGATATTACTTTACAATCTTTACAAGCTCTTCTATTTGAGTTCCTTACCAAAAGGAAGTCAATTTGTGACCTTTGGTATCCACTCTTATATGTAATTAAATGCTCCTCCCATTTATTGAAACAAGTGTTTACAATTATAAGGTTATAAGTCATTAAAAAATCAAGAATAGAATGCCCCTCCTCATTTACTTCTCCTAAACCATAATTGTTGAATCAGAAGTTTTGATGATTCCAAACAACTAGACCTTGGAAGGAGAATATCAAAGGAGTGTGAAAAGATGAAGTGAAGAAATCTAGTGAAGAACAAGTGAAGATATAGTTTTTAGGAATTCTCACATTGTACACTCGATAAAAAGCTTTAATTTTTACTTATTTAAGTTACCACAGTGTTTAAATGAGTTATTTCATAGATATCAAATGTTAGCTTGTGTTTGAATTCAGAAATATTGGCTAACAGAATAATTTTGTTATTAACTCATACATATTTCGTGCAAAATCCGAACTTTATTTAGTGAAATTTGAAGTTACAAAGGTTTTATCTTTGATAGACGAATTCCAATTCTAAAATTTGAATTTCAGGCTAACCATTATTGGTGAAAGAGTACAAAATTCATGTGAAGTTTAGTCAAAATTCGAATGTTAGTAAAGTTCAAAGTAAGTTTAATAAGTGGTCTTTAACAGATGAACTTTGGATTTCAAAGTGCGAATTTTGAATTGACAACTTGTGAGTCTCGTTAGAGCATGTCTTTGATAGATGAATTTTGCAGCTCAACATTCGAACTTCATAGAGGAAAACTCTTGTGTCATATTGAACATGCCTTTGATAGACAAATTTCAGTTTCTAAAATTCAAATTTCAAGTGCACTATGAAAACTTGAGACAACTGTTCAAACTCAACAGATACACTTTCAATATGAAAATTCATGTGATCTAACATGGGTTATTTTTGGCAAAGATGAAATTCAATTGTCACATTTAAATAGACAAATTTTAGAAGTTCAACATTAAAGTCCTTAATTTTCTGTCTCTGCAAAATTCATCTGTTGAGCCTCCAAAATTTGAATTTTGGTGTGTCAGACGCATTAAATATTTGAGTACGCTTGAGGCATGAAATGTTGAGGGTCCTTAGATAAATTGCAAAACATAAAAAGGAAGCTTCATTACTTGGAAATCAAGCTTGGGAGGCTAAAGTTCCATTGCAAGGCATAGATGATCCAACCCAAGAAGTCCAAATAGTTTTATTATGTTCTCTTCCTTGCAAGTTATAGATCCAAGCCCAAAGAGAGCCCGCTTAGAGGAGATTATTTAAGTGATCATATGCCACTCATGGGATTAATTAAAAAGGAGTCTTCCTTAGGCTAATTTATTTAGAATTTTCGTTTTTATTATTAAATTTTCAAAAATAAGGCCTACGGTCAAACATTGTGTCTTGGATATTAAGATTTGATTGTTTCTTAATTTTTAAAGATTAGGTTCTAGAATTTTCTTTTCTTTTCAGTTAAAAGGTGCCACCTTTAGGAGTGATTTACAAGAATATTTTGTTTTGTTTTTCATTTAGATTGTGATGCCTTCTTTAGGATTGATTAAATTAGATATGATTATTTTCTTTATTTTTATTGTAATTTTCATTTTTTATTTTAGCCTAGAATTTTGGTTGCCTTGCCTTATTCCTACAAGTGTTTCCCCAGTCCCCTTTATGACTGCCCTCACAAAGAATATCTTTTTCTTAAATGAAGAAAAAATTTTACATAGAATGAAAACTCTTTGGAATAGAATATATGTGAAAGTTATTGCACAATAAATGAAGTATGCAGGTGAAAAAGTTGTCTAATAAATTTGGTAGAGTTTTGGCAAAAACGGACTTAAATTTGTTAACC
This sequence comes from Adenanthera pavonina, assembly GCA_026686845.1. Taxonomy (NCBI): domain Eukaryota; kingdom Viridiplantae; phylum Streptophyta; class Magnoliopsida; order Fabales; family Fabaceae; genus Adenanthera; species Adenanthera pavonina. The sequence continues at coordinate 17,942,443 of JAIVEN010000005.1, read as the reverse complement.
ATAACTTCAAATAAAGTTCTATTTATATATTTGTGACTTAACTAGTCATTAGACATAAGATCTAGCCATTAGAAACTTTATCCAATGGTTACTAAGCAAAAATAGTCATTCACTAACTACATTTAATGATGAAAGACCCAAGCAAAACTTGTCTGATTGAACTTTCTATGACTCGGAAAGAACTACGGATAGTTCTAGAATCAAATAGGACACACCAAATAACAAGAAAACACAAGATAGATGAATACGTCAAACCAAAAAAATAGGATAATAAATATGAACGAAATTTCAAGAAATAACAAGGAATATATGTTGGTTAATGGGATAAGACCCTAAAAGAACATGTCTCTTAGAACCCTAGTCTTGGGACGCCACAAAGGAAAATCACTCTTTGATAAGTTTAAGAATCCTTTCAAAAACATAAGGAATACAAGAGAAAACCCACAAGAAAAGAACAAAAGTTTTTAAAATGCATTGATATTAATCTCTCTATTTCAAAAGTACAATGATGGCATTGCAAGAAGCTCACTAAATTCTTGCAGATAGTGGAAAATCTCAAATGGCGGCTTAAGGACTGGATATAGGTCAAGTGAATTGGACTGAACTAGGATAAATTTATGAGTTTTTCTGATAAGTGAACCCTTATGGAACCTGTCCAAAGAACCCACTTTGATATGTAAGACACTCAGATCGTTGCAATTTCAAGGAACACAAAAAACTGAGAAATAGAAACAGTAAGAAGAAAACAGAAAAGATATGTTGGTCTTAGTGAATTAGAACCCAAGAGAACCGGTCTCTTGAACCCTAGTTCCGGTGACGCCACAAGGATTGACCAATTCCTTGATAAGTCATAGTATTCTCTCTAGCACTTAAAGAATCGCAAGAGAAAACTCACAAAAGTATGAAACTTTAATCACTCAAATCTGAAAAACGTACATAATAGTTAGCCTTAAATATGTAAGCTAAAATCTAACCTAATAAGCCTAGAAACCCTAATTAATTTGGGCTCAAGTAATCCTAATAGGATTAGGAGACTTTAGGCCCAAATAACAATCCTATTATAGAACTAGGACACTATTAAAATAAATCCTTAAAATAAAATAACGAAAATTCATAAGAAAATAATAAAATTAAGACTTAATCTCTTATAAACATGCCACCACATTAATGAAGTCACATGTTTGGCACATGACATGCTTATTTACAAGATGGGCCATCCAAAAGACTACTAATTAACAAATTGGGCTTTATTAATTAACAAAGTTTAGCCCATAATTAATAAAAATGAAATTAACACTACTTAAGCCCAATAATGCTTAAGTCACATGCTATTTTAGTGAAGCACATAATTTTTTAAGTAATCTCTTCCAATGAGCTTCTCTTGGGCTTGAATATTTCCAAGTGATAATAATGCCTCCTGCCATGTTCCTAAATTTATCCAAGCCATCCTCTATCATTCCCTCCCTCTTCAAAAAGATTTGTCCTCGAATCTCCATAATCTACATGGAAGGAAAGGGAACGATTAAACGCATCAAATAAATTATGTGGAGTATACTTACCTTTCAAGCTTGATTGATGCATCTGTGTTTTATTCCTTGCATGAATATGAAGGACAACATTCTTCCTTGGCTTTTTGAACCAAAACATTGTTCCAATATTAGAAACCTTCACACCTTTAATTTGAATTTCATAAGACCTATCTTTAAGCATTGGTGGATAAGAAATTAAACTTTTCTTCATAGCATATAGACCAATGACCTGCAGCAAGTAGCTAAACAGAAACTCGACGCAAGAATACTTAAATGGGACCAAGATATTAAGGGACACATGGGGAAACAAATACAGACAAAATGGCACACAAGAAAGCTCAATTAAAACCAAAGTATTAGAAAAACTAAAGAAGACAAAATCTGAACAGATTTGAACATAATGCAATAAATGCAAAACCTGAAAAGATTTTGACAACACTAATGACGCACAATGATAAAACAAAGATGGAGATGTAATAATTAAAGGGATACATACTAACATAGAATAAGAAGAAGAGAATGAGTTGAATAGAAAATGGAACACAAAAGACTCATGAAGGTAAAATGGAATGACGTAGAAGGATAAACTAGAGAAAGAAGGCACTAAAGTAACTAATAAACTCATTATTGACTCATGCAATTTGGACTAAAAAAAATTGCAGATTCATGCAACAATGATGGATGACATAATTTAAAGAAATTAGAAACATAATGAGAAGGAAGAAGAAAACACAATAAAGACACATATGAAAGATGAGATGAAGAAGAAAAGAGTTTTGTACAAACTACTTTAAGCTTACTTTCACTTTCATTCTTCCTCAAACTCTCCTTTTCTTTTCTCTTTTTCTCTCTCTTTTTCAATCTTCTCTCAATCATTTTCTCATTTATTCTTTTTGCACTCTTAGCATTTTTGTGGACGTTTTCTCTTTTAGTTTTCCCACTTAAACTTACTCTTTATTTTCTCATGAGTTTCACCTAAATTACATGGTAATGATGCATGAGCCTTTTCCACTACAAAAGAATAAAGACTAACATGCCCATTCAAGTTAGAATCAAAAGCAGAATCTCCAATTACTATGTCAACATGCTCAACATCAATGCAATTATAAGAGTCAATTCCCAAAGGAATCACACCATTATCCACAGAATTTTCCACCAACGGGTTAGCAACATGTAAAACATGATTTTCCTCTAAAGGATGCAAACAATCATAATTATGCTCAAAAGTACAAGCAACATTATGAAATTCATTTTTTAATTGTGCTACAACATTATTTTCAATTTGCACACTAGAAGCACAAGTAGAATTATCTAAGCTTTCTAACACAACACTATCAATATCTGGACTAATTCTCTCTTCAAGATTTAGCAAGATATCATGTTCAATCCCATTATCACAATTAATAACATTAAACTCATTGGAATTCTCAAGTTCAGCACATCTCAATTCAGATTTTAATTCAATTATTCCAACACAAGGGATATCATCAATGTAAGCAACATCATTCATCTTACTAAAATTATTACATCTTAAATCACAAGAGATAATATCAAAGTTTTGAGGATCAGGCATACCTGTAGTGGATTCTCTCATTCTATCATCAGTTATTAAAGTGGTAGCAATGTAATCATCCACTTGATCATCTTTCTCCATGTGGGAATCACATGAATCTTGGACCACGGGCATTTGTATCTCCTTGAAATGTTTAACCACACTTTTAGCTTTGGATGGCATGTATTTTTGCCTCAAGACTGCTCTCATTTCATTCCATGTTATAATGGAAGGTTCACCATTCGTAACTCATCTAGTTTCCATCCATTTCCACCAAGAAGCAACCTTCTTATCCAATCAAAGGTAAGCATATTGTGCCTTCTATTTCAGAGTAGTTGCAACTTGCGAAGACTTGTTCAACTTTTCTTTCCCAATCCAAGTAAACATCGGGATTTTTCTCAGCATGAAATAGTGGGATCTTCGGTTTGATTTTGCTAAGAACATCCGTGTGAGCAAGGAACCTTTGGATTACGCCTTGCTTTAGTTTTAGAAGGAAACTCCAGGAGATCCAATTTTGCATTTACTTCCTTAATTTGATCATTAAAAGTCCTTAATAATGCCTTAAGATCAACTTCTCCAACAGCCATGTTTATAATCTGAAATTGTTAGTGTAAAACAAAGAGAAAAGAAATAGGGACCTCACACACTCTCTCACGTGTTTCACTCAAATAATGATAAGTGAACCCTTATAGAACCCGTCCAAAGAACTCACTTTGATATGTAAGACACTCAGATCGTTGCAATTTCAAGGAACATGAAAAACTGAGAAATAGAAACAGTAAAAAGAAAACACAAAAGATATGTTGGTCTTAGTGAATTAGAACTCAAGAGAATCGGTCTCTTGAACCCTAGTTCCGGTGACGCCACAAGGATTGACCAATTCCTTGATAAGTCATAGTATTCTCTCTAGCACTTAAAGAATCGCAAGAGAAAACTCACAAAAGTATGAAACTTTAATCATTCAAATCTGAAAAACGTACATAATAGTTAGCCTTAAATATGTAAGCTAAAATCTAACCTAATAAGCCTAGAAACCCTAATTAATTTGGGCTCAAGTAATCCTAATAGGATTAGAAGACTTTAAGCCCAAATAACAATCCTATTATAGAACTAGGAAACTATTAAAATAAATCCTTAAAATAAAATAACGAAAATTCATAAGAAACTAATAAAATTAAGACCTAATCTCTTATAAACATGCCACCACATTAATGAAGTCACATGTTTGACACATGACATGCTTATTTACAAGATGGGCCATCCAAAAGACTACTAATTAACTAATTGGGCTTTATTAATTAACAAAGTTTAGCCCATAATTAATAAAAACGAAATTAACACTACTTAAGCCCAATAATGCTTAAGTCACATGCTATTTTAGTGAAGCACATAATCTTTTAAGTAATCTCTTCCAATGAGCTTCTCTTGGGCTTGAATATTTCCAAGTGGTAAGGCCTCCTACCATGTTCCTGAATTTTTCCAAGCCATCCTCTATCTTTTTCACTTCCCTTATCTCTTCTAAATTCATATTTATTATTCTCTGTTTCATTGCAAACTTTTGCTTTCATTATTATACTTCATTTTTGCATAAAGAATTTATACTTCTCAATTCACCCCATCTTGGGAAGCTAGCATTCCTAACAATAATCACCATAAGCTCCCATATATTGCCTTCTCTCTTTTCCCACATGACAATTAAGGTCCCCCAGAATGAAGATATTTTTCTCTTGTGAGATATCTTGAATCAAGCCCTCCAAATCTTCCGAAAATTTTTCCTTAATATGTGCTTCCGACCCTACCTGAGGTGCGTAAGCACTAATAACATTAAAAGTATCGTGGCCAATAATCAATTTTAAAAATAGGATCATGCCTCCAATCCTTCTGACTTCAATCACATTATTTTTCCAATCTTTATCCATAATAATACCGACTCCATTCCTTGCTCTGACCTTCCCTACGTACCAAAGTTTGAAACTAGTAGTGTCTAGCTCCTTAGCCTTTTCTCCCACCCATTTAGTTTCTTGAAGACACAAGATGTTAATTCTCCTTCAAACTATAACATCCACCACCTCCATAGATTTACCTGTTAAAGTATTAATATTCTAAGAACTGAATCGAATCTTGCTCTCCTAGGCTAACTTCTTTACCCACATCTGTCCAGCATGATATAGGAATCCTTGCTCATTTAACACTATACCCTGACATCGATGTAGTGACTCTAACTCATTTGACACTGCATTCGAGTCATACAGTGCGTTACTTATAGGTAATGACCTAGCATTAGCACAAATACATTCTTGATCCATGTCATAAAGATTCGATAAAATTTTACATTGGCTATCAAAAGCCTAACATAACCCTTCTCATTTACTCTGGCTTAGGATTGGTTATGACACTACGTAGGCAGAGTTTTAGAAAACATAAAACACTACTTTTTAAAATTCATACACTAAAACTACATATATTAAACTGCATTGTTGAAGATCCCTCTAAAGGTTTCCTTATTAAAAAAATTGAACTAACAATTCAAAGATTCATATTATAACATCCCATATCTTTAAGTTAATTGAAGGTTGATTAATCTCCACGAATGCCCTAATTGGTGAAATTTTGGGATTTGGATCAATGTTGAGAAAACTAGATCTGGCCGGCCAGTCTAATTGGTCTAACTAAGAATCGGAGCATAGTTTGGGCTGAAATATGGAGAAAACCAGCCATACAGAAAACCAACAAGACTAGTCAAAAACTAGTGAGATTGATGAAAGACCCAAGCGGAACTCGTCCGATTGAATCTCCAATGACTCGGAATGAACCATGGATCCTGCTAGAATCAAATAAGGACACACGAATAGCAAAGAAAGCACGAGGAAAGGAAATATGTGACTCTGAAAATTAAGAAGAAAATAATGCACGAAAATAAGAAAGATATGTTAGTCAATGGGGTAAGACCCTAAGAGAACCCGTCTCTTATAAGCCTAGCCTTGGGACGCCACGAAGGAAAACCACTCCTTTGATAAGTCTATAAATCATCTCAAGAACACAAGGGATACAAGAGAAAAACTCACAAAAAAAGAACATAAATTCTAAAAATTCATTCTTATTAATCTGTCTCCATCCAAAGTACATAGGTGGCTCCTTATATAAAAGAATAAGGTAACCAAAACCCTAGGTTAAAATAAAAAAACGAAAATTACAATAAAAGTAAAGAAAATAATTAGATATAACCCTAAAGAAGGCACCACAATCTAAATAAAAAAGGAAACAAAATATTCTTGCAAATTACTCCTAAAGGTGGCACCTTTTTGCTGAAAAGAAAAGAAAATCCTAGATTCTAATATTTAAAGATCAGGAAACAATTAAATCTTAATATCCAAGACAATGTTTAACCATATGCCTTATTCTGAAAATTAAATAATTAAAAAAACGAAAATTCTAAATAAATAGAATAAAGAAGACTCCTTTTTAGTTGATCACATTAGTGGCACATGATCACTTAAGTAATCTCCTCTAAGTGGGCTTTCTTTGGGCTTGGATCTGTAATTTGCATGGAAGAGAACATAATCAAGCTATTTGGACTTCTTGGGTTGGACCATCTATTCCTTGCAATGGAACTTTAACCTCCCAAGCTTGATTTCCAAGTGATGAAGCTTCCTTATGCTTTGCAATTTGTCCAAGGACCCTCAATGATTCATGCCTCAAGCGTACTCTATCAGAGACCTAACAAGAAATAGTGCAAACCAAAGAAACCAGCAATTCTGCGAGTTGGCTAATTCAAGAGATGCCAAGAAGAAAAAGGGAGGAGGAGGAGAATGAGGAGAACGAAGAAGATAGCAACTATAGAACCCATTTTCAAATTCTTGTTGGGGAAGATAGCAACTATAAAAGATTCCATTTTCTAGATCTTGTTGATGTTATTATCGGCATTTGCCTCACATTGAATTTGCTTATAACCGTGCTATGCATTATACTACTAGTTTTTCTCCTTTTGAGATTGTTTATGGCTTTAACCCATTGACTCCTTTGGATATTCTTCCTTTGCCTTCTAATGAGTTTTCTAATCTTGATGGTGAAAGGAAAGCTAAGTTTGTGCAGGAATTTCATACTAAGGTTCGAGCAAACATTGAGATGAAGAATGAACAATATGCTCAACAAGCTAATAAAGGCCGAAGAAGGGTTGTGTTCGAGCCTAGAGATTGGGTGTGGGTACATTTGAGGAAAGAGAGATTTCCTGAACAAAGAAAATCCAAGCTTCACCCAAGAGGGGATGGTCCATTCCAAGTGTAAGAAAGGATCAACGATAATGCTTATAGAATTGATTTGCCTAGTTCTTATGGCAATGTAAGTGCCACTTTTAATGTAGCTGACCTCTCTCTTTTTGATGTTTCAGATTCGAGGACGAATCCTTTCGAGGAGGGAGGGAATGATAGAGCACGAGCTAGGCTTATCAAAGGGGAGGAGTTTCAAGAGCTTGGTGGACATGGAAGGCATGATCATGTGACTCCTTTGCAAGGAATGGGTGGGCCTATGACAGAGCAAGGATTAAGGCAATGAAGCAAGCTCTCAATGGATTGATCCAAGAAGTAATTGAATAAGAGCCCATCTACTTAGCTCAATTTTCAGCCCAAAAGGCTTCAAGAGCCATGTTCTTCATGGCTAGTATGCTAGAAACTGATCTAAACCCAACAAACAAGGCCCAAATAGAAAAACTCACTTAAAGGAGCATGTGCCAAGCTTGTGACCATTTAAGTAGTGCTCTTTTATTAAATAAATTAGCAATTTTTTTATTACTTAATTCAGAAATAAGGATTTGACAATTAGTTTCATATTTTGAATTTATTTGTGAGGATCTCTTCAGATTTGATTTTGTTTCCTATTTTTAGGCACCACTTATTCAGCATGTATCTAGCCTTATTTTTGTGTAAGGTGGTGCCATTCTAAAAGATTTAGGATCTAAACTATTTTTAGCAAATTAGGGCTAGGGTTTTTACTTTCTTTTCCTTTAAAAACGTCACTTTGGTACCTGCAAATTAGAGATAAATGAATAGTGCGTTTTTGACAAAAACTTTGTGAGTTTTCTTGTTCTCTTGGTGAGCTTGAGAGATTCTTTGGCATATCAAAGAGAGTGGTCTTCTCTTTGTGGTGTCTATAGCTAAGGTTTCAAGAAACAAGTTTTCTTGGGGTCTTGCTTCTTGACCAATAACTTCTATCCATCCTATTCGTGTATTCTTCTGTTTATCTTTTCTATTTGTTTAACGTGTTCTTGGTATTTTATTTGCTTCTCTTTGATCCTAGCACGATCCTTACGTTTCTCATTCGATTGAAGGTTCGTGAGACAAGTTCTACATGGGTTTTCTATCAGAATGAGGAGAATGAAGAAGATAGCAACTATAGAACCCATTTTCAAATTCTTGTTGGGGAAGATAACAACTATAAAAGAATCCATTTTCTAGATCTTGTTGATGTTATTGTCGGCATTTCTGTGGTCAGACTTTAGAGACTTAATAGAACCTCAAATTAGATGAATATAATGAATGATGATGAAGATGAAAAAATCATCGTGAGCACGATGAAGAAGAGTCTGAGGAAGGAGCTAAGAATGAGAAGAGTTGAAATCGTAAAAAATGAATAGTCTCGTTGAATTTGGCTTCAAGCTAATAATAAATGGGATCACAATTCTCAAAAAAAGAAATAGTGAAAAATGATGACAATTACTACAAATTGGGTCTCCAAATTTGGTTTCTTGATGACAACTTTTCATTGTTGCCAACAACATTCATTTCCCTCTTATTTTCTAGTACAATGTGCCATGCTTTTTAATTTCCCTCTTCTTTCATGACTCATTAATCCATCTGATAAAAAAATGAACAGAACCCCATAATTTATTTATTTATTTTTTGACAAACTTTGATGGAGAACAAGTGAACTTTCAATCATGGAGATCCAATATGTCCAAAGACCCTCTTCAAGGAGTAGGAGGCCCAATGACAAGAGGTAGGGCAAAAGCCATGAAAGAGGCCTTGCAAGGATTGGTCCAAGAGCTTAAGGAGAAAGAGCTCATCTATTTGGAAGACTTAGAGCAAATGGAGCCACCTTCTAATCCAAAAAGAATGATCATTTATTTGGAGGCCCAATTTGAAGATCTTAAAGGCCCAATCCAAGTCCAAATAGAAGAGCTTGATTAAAGGAAGTCATGTGCTTCATTAATGAGTCATGTGACTTTAGGATTAGATTTATTCCTTTTTAATTTATTTTGAATTTTCGTTTTATTTTTGGTTTGATTTTTTCCATATTAGATTAGATCAGTTTTTGATTGGTTCTCACTTGTATTTATGAGGCCAACTTAAGATTTAATTCAGATTTGAATTTAAAAGGATAAGCCCTATCTATAAGGAATCAATTATCCTATTAGGATTAGGATTAGGATTTCTATTATTATTTATAGACCATATGGTGTCACATTGCAGATCAGATTTGAATAATTTTTTGAGTGATTTCTCTCTTCAATTTCGTGTGAGATTGTTAGGGTTCTTCGTGTTCTTCCTAGAATACGGATTCGACTTATCAAGAGAATTGACCAACTCTTGTGGCGTCTTATGTTTGGGGTTGCTAGAGTTTTCTCTAGAGGTTCCATTCGGTCTCTCAATTGCATTGGATTGCTTCCGTTGTTTTTGGTTATTACTCTGGGTTCTTGAGTTGCCTAAGACTTGTTCTTGGGAGGTTCACCCTACTTCTATCAGATTGGTAATCAGAGCAAAGGTTGAGTTCAGGCGTTCCATCCTCTTGTCTGTCTACTGAACATCTAAAAGTTTGGACGCATCAAAACGTCCTATATCCTTTGAGTTTTTGGACAAATTTTATGTCTATCTTGAAGCTTAGAATCCGTGCTTTCACCTCGTTTTAACGGCGTCCCAATCCGAGATTTGTACGAAAAGTTATACTTGATCCGATCCAAGACGTCATCTCTCAGTCACCAACATCTGTTTCATTCTTCTCAAATCTCCAAATCTGTCCATAATTTGTTTCTTTGGTTCTTGGTCATAAAAAAAAGGCCTAAAAAAAAAAGAGAAAGGCCAATTAAAAAAAAAGAAAAAAAAGAAAGGCCAACAAAAAAAAAAAGAGAAAAGAAAGGCCCAAAAAAAAAGAAAAAAAAAAGCAAAAGATTTGATCTTGAGCAGCAAGAATCAATCTTGAAATTTGGCTCACCCTTTAAATTGATTTATCTTGTGTCTGGTGTGCTAATTCTCATATCTTAGTCAGAAAAGTTTTAATCCTACACTATTATTTGTGTCTAGAATTCTTGAGTCTTTCTTTCCTTTGAATTCTTAAAGGTCCCTTGCTATCTTGAACATTTGATTGCCACTCAAACTAACTTAATTCTCTTATCAGGTCATCTGATTCCATTAAGAGCACTATAAGCACCTTATAGGAGTGGTAAAAGGCAAGAGAGATTTGTGAGATCATTATTAGAAAAAGCCAATAAAGAGTGCAAACACGAGTGCATTGTTATACAAGAATTGAGTGAAACACGTGAGAAGAGGGAGTAAATTTCCTAACTTTCAATTTTTCTTTCTTTTAATTCATTCTATAGGTTCTTGCAACAATGACAGGCAGTGAAAGTGACGGTGAAGTTGATATGAAATTCTTGATCAAAGCATTCCGTGATGAACTCAAAAAAATCAGAAATGATATGGCTGACATGAAATCTGAGATGCATTCGAAAAAGTCCAGAAGTAGAACCAACGATGAAGAAGAGCACGATTCTGAAACAGGTTCCAACTCAAAAAGAAAATCTTCCTCCAAGAAAGACAATGATTTAGGAGGCATCAAGCTTAAAATTCCCTCATTCCAAGGTAAAATGGATCCTGACTTATACCTTGAATGGGAGAGGAAAGTAGAGCTCATTTTTGAATGTCATAACTACTCAGAAGAAAAGAAAGTGAAACTTGCAGCTGTTGAGTTTATTGGCTATGCTAGTGTTTGGTGGGATAAACTACAGCGTACTAGAAGAAGGAATGGTGAAGAACCCATTGACACATGGCGTGACATGAGAACCATCATGCGTAAGAGGTATATCCCTTCCTATTACCATCGTGATTTGCATACAAGATTGCAAAAACTTGAACAGGGATCTATGAGCGTTGAAGAGTATCATAAAGAGATGGAGATGGCTATGATCCGAGCTGATGTTAATGAAGATGAAGAGCAGACAATGGCCCGCTTCATTGGTGGACTAAGAACTGAAATCCGCGAAAGAATTGAGCTAGAACATTACTTGGATATGGAAGAATTGCTTCATAAAGCTGTCCACTTGGAGAAGCAATTGAAAAGTAGGAAAACTAACTCTGTTCCTTGGAGAACTAATCCTCTCTTCAAGCGAAAAGAGTCAAGAACAAGAGAAGAAGATCAAAACTCCAAATCAGCCCAAAAGAATAAAGAAGACGTAAAGATGAAGGCTTTTGCATTTAAAGGTACTTCTGAATCAAAATCCTCTTCTAAATCTAGTACCTTGCGTTGCTTTAAATGTCAAGGCTTTGGACATATTTCTGCTCAATGTCCAAACAAAAGAAACATGATTATCCTTGATAATGGGCGAGTTGATAGTGAAGATTCTTGTGAAGATTCTGATAATGACCTTCATGCTTTAGATGATATGCCTCCTTTAGAATCTTGTTCAGATAATGAATATACTGATCCTGTACATGGTAATGCACTTGTTACTCAAAGAATTCTCAATGCTCAACCAAAAGATGAGAAACATGATGATGAGCAAAGAGAAGAGATTTTCCATACTAGATGCTTCATTCAAGACAAGGTATGTAGCTTGGTCATTGATGGTGGTAGTTGCACCAATGTTGCTAGTACTTTACTTGTGGAGAAACTGAACTTGCCTACTCTAAAACATCCAAAGCCTTACAATTTGCAATGGCTAACTGATTGTGGTGAGATGAAAGTCACCAAGCAAGTTCAAGTATCATTTACTATTGGCAAATACCATGACAAGGTGTTATGCGATGTAGCACCTATGTATGCAGGACATCTACTTCTTGGTCATCCATGGCAATTTGATAGACGTGTGACTCATGACGGCTATAGAAATTTCTACTCCTTTGTGTTTGAAGGGCGTAACATTGTGCTTAGGCCTCTTAGGCCAATGCAAGCATATGAAGATCAATACAGAATTATAAGTGATTATAGAGTGAAAAGAGAAAAAGAGAGGCATGAGAAAGAGAAAGAAGAGAAAGAGAAAGGAAAAATACAGAAAAATGAAAAGAGTGGAAAGAATGTAAGAGAAAAGAAAAAAGAGTGTAGAAAAAGAAAGAGAGAGTGAACAAAACAAGAGCTTGAGCTTATTCGTGGAAAAAGGAGAGGTGAAGAGTGCACTAATGGCAAGACAAGAAGTCTTTGTGCTTTTGTACAAGGACACCTATTTTTCTACTAACAAGCTTAATACTTCTCTGCCTTCTAGTGTTATCTCTCTTTTGCAGGAATTTGATAATCTTTTTCCTGAAGAAATTCCAAATGGTTTGCCTCCTCTAAGAGGCATAGAACATAGAATTGATTTCATTCCTGGATCTGCCATTCCAAATAAACCAGCATATAGAGCCAATCCCGAAGAAACTAAGGAGATCCAAAGACAAGTAGAGGAGCTCATGAGAAAAGGCTTTGTGCGTGAAAGTTTAAGCCCTTGTGCTATACCGGTCATCCTAGTTCCTAAGAAAGATGGATCATGGCGAATGTGTGTGGATTGCCGAGCTATCAACAAAATAACAGTTAAGTATCGCTACCCTATCCCTAGGCTAGATGATATGCTTGATGAATTGCATGGTTCTGCATTGTTTTCTAAGATTGATCTTAGGAGTGGTTATCATCAAATTCGAATGAAAGAAGGAGATGAGTGGAAAACTGCATTTAAAACGAAATTTGGACTTTATGAATGGTTGGTAATGCCTTTTGGATTAACTAATGCTCCTAGTACATTCATGAGTCTTATGAATCATGTCTTCCGTTCATTCATAGGAAAGTTTATTGTGGTTTATTTTGATGACATTTTAGTATATAGCAAGAATTTAGAAGACCACATAGTGCATTTGCGTGAAGTCTTTAATACTCTTAGAGCAAATAAGCTTTATACAAACATTCAAAAGTGTTCCTTTTGCATGGATTCTGTTGTGTTTCTTGGTTTTGTTGTGGGTGCTCAGGGGATCCAAGTAGATGAAGAAAAGGTTAAAGCAATTCAAGACTGGCCTGCTCCAAAGAATGCTAATGAGGTGAGATCTTTCCATGGCTTAGCTAGCTTTTATAGGAGGTTTGTTAAAGATTTTTCATCTATAGCAGCACCTTTGAATGAGTTAGTTAAAAAGCATGTCACATTTAAATGGGGTGAGGCACAAGAGAGAGCTTTCAACACTTTAAAAGAAAAACTCACCAATGCACCACTACTTGTTTTACCAGATTTTAGCAAAGTCTTTGAGGTTGAGTGTGATGCATCTGGTTTGGGTATTGGAGCTGTCTTAATGCAAGATAATAGGCCAATTGCTTACTTTAGTGAAAAGCTTAGTGGTCCCACTTTAAACTACTCCACTTACGATAAAGAACTTTATGCCTTAAAGAGAACTTTAGAGACTTGGCAACATTATCTTTGGCCTAAAGAATTTATCATACATTCTGATCATGAGAGTTTAAAGTACCTAAAGTCACAAGGTAAGTTGAATAAAAGACATGCCCGATGGTTGGAATTTATTGAGACCTTTCCATATGTGATCAAGCACAAACAAGGTAAGGAGAATGTGGTAGCGGATGCTCTATCTCGCAGGTATACTCTTCTTACTTCTTTACAAACTCGATTGCTTGGTTTTGAGATGCTTAAGGGATTATATGAATCTGATTCTGATTTTGGGAAGATTTGGAATTCTTGTGAAAAACATGGTATTCAAGATTATTTCAGATTTGAAGGCTTTCTTTTCAAAAGGGATAAACTTTGTATTCGTTCTTGTTCAATGCGTGAATTACTTTTGAAGGAAGCTCATGGTGGTGGTTTAATGGGCCATTTTGGCATTGATAAAACTTTAAGTGTGTTGCATGAACATTTCTTTTGGCCTGCTATGAGGCGTGATGTTGTTGTTTTGTGTGATAAATGCATAACATGCAAACATGCTAAATCAAAGATTAAACCGCATGGATTGTATTCCCCACTCCCCGTTCCTAACCAAACTTGGACTGATATATCTATGGATTTTGTGTTAGGGCTCCCTAGGTCTTAAAATGGAAAAGATAGCATCTTTGTTGTTGTGGATAGATTTAGTAAAATGGCACATTTTATTGCATGCTCTAAGACTAATGATGCTGTTCATATTGCTAATCTATTCTTTAAAGAGATTGTGCGATTGCATGGTTTACCAAGAACAATTGTGAGTGATAGGGATGTAAAGTTTCTTAGTCATTTTTGGAGAACTCTTTGGAATAAACTTGGAACTAAACTTTTGTTTTCTACAACTGCACATCCACAAACTGATGGACAAACAGAAGTAGTAAATAGGACACTCACTACTTTATTGCGTGCAATCATTCAAAAGAATTGGAAAAACTGGGAGAGTTGTTTGTCTCATATTGAATTTGCATATAATAGAGTTGTTCATTCCGCTACATCTTATTCTCCCTTCGAGATTGTGTATGGATTTAATCCTTTGACTCCCTTAGATCTTTTACCTTTGCCTATGCATGAAAGAACTAACCTTGATGGCAAGGAAAAAGCTAAGTTTGTGCAGGAACTTCATGCTAAAGTTCGAGCCAATATAGAAAGGAGGAATGAACAATATGCTCAGCAAGCAAACAAAGGCCGAAGGCGATTTGTATTCAACCCTGGAGATTGGGTTTGGGTACACTTGAGAAAGGAAAGGTTTCCAGCACAAAGGAAATCTAAGCTGCAATCGAGAGGAGATGGTCCTTTTCAAGTCCTGAAAAGGATTAATGACAATGCCTACAAGATTGACTTGCCTAGTTCCAATGGCAATGTTAGTGCTACTTTCAATGTTTCAGACTTGTCCTTGTTTGATACTACAGATTTGAGGACGAATCCTTTCGAGGAGGGAGGGAATGATGGAGAACAAGTGAACTTTCAATCATGGAGATCCAATATGTCCAAAGACCCTCTTCAAGGAGTAGGAGGCCCAATGACAAGAGGTAGGGCAAAAGCCATGAAAGAGGCCTTGCAAGGATTGGTCCAAGAGCTTAAGGAGAAAGAGCTCATCTATTTGGAAGACTTAGAGCAAATGGAGCCACCTTCTAATCCAAAAAGAATGATCATTTATTTGGAGGCCCAATTTGAAGATCTTAAAGGCCCAATCCAAGTCCAAATAGAAGAGCTTGATTAAAGGAAGTCATGTGCTTCATTAATGAGTCATGTGACTTTAGGATTAGATTTATTCCTTTTTAATTTATTTTGAATTTTTGTTTTATTTTTGGTTTGATTTTTTCCATATTAGATTAGATCAGTTTTTGATTGGTTCTCACTTGTATTTATGAGGCCAACTTAAGATTTAATTCAGATTTGAATTTAAAAGGATAAGCCCTATCTATAAGGAATCAATTATCCTATTAGGATTAGGATTAGGATTTCTATTATTATTTATAGACCATATGGTGTCACATTGCAGATCAGATTTGAATAATTTTTTGAGTGATTTCTCTCTTCAATTTCGTGTGAGATTGTTAGGGTTCTTCGTGTTCTTCCTAGAATACGGATTCGACTTATCAAGAGAATTGACCAACTCTTATGGCGTCTTATGTTTGGGGTTGCTAGAGTTTTCTCTAGAGGTTCCATTCGGTCTCTCAATTGCATTGGATTGCTTCCGTTGTTTTTGGTTATTACTCTGGGTTCTTGAGTTGCCTAAGACTTGTTCTTGGGAGGTTCACCCTACTTCTATCAAACTTGATCTATTATATATGAGGCACATGATTAACATGATATGCAAATATTATAATTATAAGTTAGTAAAATTATTTATTATATTTTTATTTCAAACTTTATCCTTTTAGAATAATTTTAATATATGTCCCAAGTAGCATTACAAAGTTGGATAAAAACTATTGGGTGAGCTGTTTGTAACTTTATATAATTATAGATTTGAATTAAAACTCAATTATTTGTAGTTGTACCTTCTTATATATTATCTTTCTATGTTGCTTTTTTCAAGAGATACTATTCTCATTGACATTAAATCTTTCCTTTTTTTGACTTTGAATGATTAATTTTTTTATGAATGAAAATATTATTTATATTAATATAAATAATATTTCCATTTATTAATTTAATTATAACCGGTCTGACCATGATCTAATCACGGTCAAACCATTGAACTTTGAACTAGTGTCTCGGCCAGTCTAGTGATTAGTTTGATTTTCTTAACATTAATTTGAATTGACCAAAGGTTAATTGGCACAAGACTTTGGAATTTGAGAACCTTGATTCTTGCCGCATGTCATACCTTACTTACATATATTACTTCCTATGTATGATAACATATATAATGATAAATGAACTAATTTAGAAGCTTGAATCATAAAAACATCAAATGAGCAAAATTTCAAAAAGTTAAAACACTATTTATTTGGTAATTCAATTTTTTTGGCTGAACTTTGAAAAATTATAACTAATTTCAGAAAAATCATATAAGGATGATTCAGGTCTGTAAAAGTAACTAAAAACATTCTCTACATGTAAACAATATGCAATATGAACTTCTCTGAGCAAATTTGTACAATAAATTCATCAAACCTTTACTGTTCATTTTGTCAAAATTATTTTTCCAGGTTTTCTGGCCCATTTTAAAAAATTCATAATAAATCGTATAGACATCCAAATCAGATGATCTTTAAGTTTTTGGAAATTTCTCTGTGTCTAGTTTCCAAGAATGTATAAAACTTATACACAAAACAAAATCTCAAATGAACAGTAATTGCATAACTAATCAGTGCCCAGAATTGGACAGTTTTGCATATAACTTCCAAAAATAACATTATTGCATTACTACATAACTCAAACTTGTTCAAACTAAGTTCATAACAATTTGAGAGGCCTAAAGGAACATAGTAAAATAAAATATAGATCCACAATTTCACATATGATTTTAGAAAAAATTGTAAGGAAACAGGTGATAATGGTAGCTAAAAACTTTTAATCTTCATTGGCTTTCTCCTTATTTCTTGTCTTCTTGGAGGATTTACCATCATGTCTACCGACCATGTTAGTGCTTGGTGAGTGAAATTATAAAATCTTAGCAGCTAGTTAATTTCATGCAAATATATCATTCAAGTTTCACAAATATTTCACATATAATAACATAAATCATCAAAACCCCATAGTATTAAATAAGAATTTTGGCAAAGTTCCCCCTTAGAAAATAGATTTCCTAGGGAACTAGTCACAAATCAACACAAGAAAAATATGACAACAAGATACAATAATCATGGAAACAACAAAGAATAACATATTGCAATAAAATAAACCAAGCTACCTCTTATGTGATCCTTTGGACTTTTCTTCTTGAACCCAAGCTTTTACAAGCTTTCTTGAACTTTCACAAGTTCTAAAACATCATTAAATATCCACTACATCATTTGAATCAAAGGGTTCTCTCATAAAGACTCACTTGAACCCTTAAATTCTATATAGTTAATCTTAATCTTTTTCTTGAGTCCAACACTTGTTCTTAGCTAATTTGGACCTAAGGAATCAGTTTTTAATATTAAATCATTGAAAATCCAACTCCTTCCCATTCATATAGACTAATTGAAACAAGGCATAAAAGAGGAAAATTTGATTTTCCATGTACTTGCTTCAAAACCTTCCAAAACTTACTTTTCTTACATTTTCTCATGGTTTCTCCTAAATTTATTGCATAAAACCACTTCCTTTCTTAAATCCATATCAAAACATATGAGAGTAACATGGATGGAGGAAAACTTAGAGGCAATCTCAAACTACTTAAGAACTCAAAGGAAACTACAAGAGATTACAAGAGGATTTTCTTCTTCCTTTTTCTTCCTCTTGTTCTCCATGGTTTCTCCTTCCTTTCTCATTGTTTTTAGCTGCTCTCCCTTCCTTTCTTTGCTTCCTTGCAAGTCCAAGAGCAAGGAGTATTTATAAAATTTCCATCCAATCAAATTTTGCCATTTATACTTCTTGATTCTTTTTGAAAAAATGTGAGAAAATATTAAATAATGTAATTTTATCACATGCTGCTGGTTATGCACGAATTTGAGGACATTTTGGTCGAAAAATTGCAAATATTTATTTATCCAGTTATATTCCATACCAGTTTGGATAAATAAAACTACTTTAACAGTATATTTTACTAATATTGGGATATTGGTTATAACTATATTGGGATATAAAATTATCATAATATTCTTTTCTAATTCTCCAAATGTGGGATCCACATATCTTGTTTGTACTTTATCTACCTTTGTGGGGCTTACAGTGCCTTTTTTCCATGCACTGTGCACTTTTTGATGCTCAGCACGGAATTTTTCTTCACATAAATTACTTTAACCTTAAACCATTATATCATTGGGTCTGGTTTATCATGAGCTTTGTTTTGACATAAAATTTGCATAATTTTGAAATTACCCTAATTTAGAAAAAATGCAATTTTCAAAATTTTTGGGCATTTAGTTGTAATTGTTCCTGAGGCTAAAATGTGAATAAATATTTTTCTAGGGGAAAAAATGTAATTTTCGAATTTATTTTCCTTGTCCCCAAATTTGACATTTTTTTGCCTTTTTTACATTTATCCACATGCATCGAATTTTTTCAATAACCCATTACGTTTTAATCTATTTAAAAATTTCAAGTTATTACATTTTCCTCTCCTTAAAATAAATTTTATTCTCAAAATTTTAAAAACACCTTATATAAATAGTTCCAGATATTGCTGCTTCATATTAGCTTCCATTTCCAAGTAGCTTTATCTAGAGTTAAGCCTTTCTAGACCACCTTCACCAGAGGTATGTTTCTGTTTCTCAGCTTCTTAAGTCGATAATCAATAATTCTTTTAGGTTTTACCTTATGAGACAGATTATCTTGTAAATTAACATATTCATATTCTATAACATGTGAAGGGTCTAGCTGTCACTTTTTCAACTGAAAAATATGGAATACATTATGAATTTGACTCAAATGAGGAGGAAAAGCTAGTTTATAGGCTACAGGTCCCAGCTTTAGAAATAATCTCAAATGATCCTATATATCTAGGACTAAACTTTTTAATTTTGATTGATCGGCTGACCTCAGTTGTAGGAGATACTTTTGAGAAAAACGTGATCTCTAATCTCAAACTCTAACGGCTTTCTTCTTTTATCAAAGTAACTTTTCTACTACTCTGAGCTGCTAACAACTTTTTCTTTATTATTTCAATCTGTCTAGAGGTTTGATCAACTAATTCTGGACCTAACATTTTTCTTTCACTAAGCTCTGTCCAATACAGAGGTGACCTACACCTTCGATCATATAGTGCTTCATATGGAGCCATTTAGATAGTGGAATGGTAGCTATTGTTATAAGTAAACTCAGCTAAAGTTAAATACACATCCTAGTTCCCTTTCATTTTTAATACACAGGCTCTTAGCATATCCTCTAAAGTCTATATGGTTCTCTCCATCTGACCATCTGTTTGAGGATAATAAGCTATACTGGATCTTAACTGAGTTCCCAAAGCCTCCTGCAAAGATTTCCAAAAATTGGGTGTAAACATTAGATCTCTATCTGAAATAATACTTTGGCACCCCATGTAATCTCACAATTTCCTTAATATACAATTTTGCTAATTTGTCTAGTGTAAATGTTGACTTCATTGCTAGAAAATGAGCTGACTTTGTCAATTTGTTGATAATTACCCAAATGGCATCATTTCCAGAAGATGTTCTTGGTAAACCCATCACAAATTCCATGAAGATATTGTCCCATTTCCATTTAGGGATCTCAAGAGGCTGCAACATACCTGATGGCTTCTGGTGCTTAGTTTTTATTCTTTGGCATACTAAACATCTAACCACATATTGAGTAATATTACTCTTCATTCCAAGCTACTAAAACAACTTTTTTCAAATTATGATACATTTTCGAAATACCTAGATGAATCATGTTTTTACTCTGATGGGCTTTTGCCATAATCATTTCTTCGAGCTTTGCCATTAGAGGAACATAAACTCGATTATGGAATCTTACCAGACCATCATTAGTCACATTAAATTCTTTTATTTCTCCCTAATTTAACTTTCCTTTACTATTTCCATGAACTGATTTTCTTGTTGGTCCTGTGTTATATCTTTATAAAATTCATTGCAAATTCTTGTCTCATGCAACCTAAGAGATAAATTCAAAGCTCTAAAATCTTCAATTAATTTCATTTCACAATTAATCATATGGGCTATATGACTGACTTTTCTGCTTAAAGCATTAGCCACAACATTTGCTTTTCCTAGATGGTATTTAATAGAATGCTCATAATCTTTCAACAATTCCATCCATTATCTTTGCCTCAGATTTAATTCTTTCTAATCTTCTAAATATTTGAGGCTCTTGTGGTCGCAAAATATCTCAATGGTAGCACTATAGAGATAATGCCTCCATATCTTTAAAGCATGCAATATTGTCACAAGTTTTAAATCATGTGTAGGATAGTTTTGTTCATAAGCTTTTAATTGACGAGAAGCATAGGTTACTACTCTTCCATCTTTCATCAACACACAACCCAATCTATGCTTGCTAACATTTGTATAAACCACATACCATTTCTAGGGATCAAGTAGAGTTAACACAAATAAAGAGGATAGCCTAAGTTTTAATTCTTAAAAAATCTTTTTGCAATTACTATCCTACACAAAAAAAATTTTTCTTTTCTAGTTAATCTCATAAACGACATTAAAATCTGAGAAATTTTTTTGATAAATCTTTTGTAATAGTTTGCCAAGCCCAAAAGCTTCTTATCTCTATGATAGATTTGGGCCTCTCCTACTTTAACATTGCATCTACTTTGCATGGCTCTACTACAACCCCGTCCTTAGAGATAATATGCCCCAAAAATTGTACGACTATGAGCCAAAGTTGACATTTACAAAGCTTAGCATACAAGCGCTTTTCTTTCAACATTGTTAGGACAATTCTCAAATGCCTTTTGTGTTCTACTAAAGATTTAGAGTACACTAAAATATCATCTATAAAGACTGTAACAAATCTATCTAAATATGGCCAAAATATCTGATTCATGTAGTCTATAAAAATTGCGGGTGCATTCATGAGACCAAATGGCATAACTAAAAACTCATAATGCCCCTATCTAGATCGGAAAGTAGTCTTAGGAACATCTATGCCTTGACTCAAAGCTAATGGTACCCAAATCACAAATCAATTTTAGAAAACACATATGCCCCAACCAATTGGTCTAGTAAATCATCACTTCTGTGTAATGGGTACTAATTTTTAATAGTAACTTTATTCAGCTCTGGATAGTCGATACAAATTCTAAGGCTCTCGTCTTTCTTTTTCACAAATAACACTGGAGCACCCGAGGGAGAAACACTCAGTTTGATAAATCTCTTCTCCAGTAGCTCCTTAATTTGCTTCTTTTAATTCCGCCATCTCATTTGGTACCATTCTATATGGTGCTTTGGAAATTGAAAATATTCTTGGTACTAGGCCTGTGCAAGAATTTTTGTCTAGGGTGTCTAGGATAGTTAATCACATGAAGTCATATGGTGAAATGGTTAATAATGTAATTGTTGTGAGTAAGATTTTGAGGAGTCTAAATTCAAAATTTGATCATGTCGTTGCTGCCATTGAAGAGTCTAAGGACTTGTCTACTTATACTTTTGATGAATTGATGAGCTCTCCATTAGCCCATGAAGCCTGACTTTGTAGGTCTTATGAAAAGGTTGAGGAGAAAGCTTTTTAAGCAAAGGGGGAGTTTTCTGCTCGTGCAAAGTCAGAAAATTTTCGTAGTAGCGGCAGAGGATAGGGTAGAGGAGGTTTTCGTGGTAGAGGTCATGGAAGAGGAAGAGGCCAATTCAGTCAAAATAGAAGCACTATTCAGTGTTGACATTGCAAAAAAAAAAAGGGTCATAAAGAAGTTGATTGCTGGGCCAAGCAAAGAGATGAGCAAAAGCAAGCAAATTTTATATAGAAATTTGAAGAGAAAGGTAGGTTGTTTATGGCTAATTCTCTTATAGATGACTCCCTCAAAGAAGATTGGTTTGTGGATAGTGGGTGCTCAAACCATATGTCTGGAACTAAGTCGCAGTTTAGAGATCATGATGAGTCACAAAAAGTGACATTCATCTTGGAGACAACAAGTATTGCAAGCGGAAGGAAAAGGTACAATTGCCATCAAAACCTCACAAGGTAAAGTAAAACTTTTCTATCAAATGCAGTATGTTCCTCATCTAGCTCATAATTTGTTAAGTGTTGGCCAATTAATGGATAATGGATATTCTGCATTGTTTGATGATGGTTATTGCTCTATTCTAGATAAAAAATCTAGTTAGTGGATTGCTAAAATTCCTATGACAAAGAATAAAATGTTTCCATTGGATTTTTTTATCCAAACCAGTATGCTTTGATTACTAATAAATGTGATGCAAAAACATGGCATTTGAGATATGGGCTTTTGAATGAGAAAGGGTTGAAATTGTTGAGTGAGAAAAGTATGGTTGTTGAGTTGCTGAAAATTGATGCACTTAATTTTTGTGAAGGGTGTGTTTATGGGAAGCAAACTAAAAATTCCTTTCCTATAAACAAGTCTTGGAGAGCTTCTGTTTGTCTTGAATTAGTGCATGCTAATGTTTGTGGCCGTATGAGTATTGAATCCTTTAGTGGGAGTAGATATTTTTTGCTATTTATTGATGATTACAGTTGTATGTGTTGGGTATGTTGAAAAATAAGAAACTTTTGAAAATTTCAAGAAATTTAAAGTCTTTGTGGAAAAGCAAAGTGGGTGCTGCATAAAAACACTTCGTTTGGATACTTCTAATGAATTTTCTACCTTTTGTGAGGAAAATGGTATTTGTAGGGAATTGACAACACCACACACACTAGAAAAAAATGGGGTGGTTGAACGAAAGAATCAAATAGTGGCTGAAATGGCCCAAAGTATGATGACAGCAAGTGACCTTCCTAAGCATTTTTGGGCAGAAGGTGTGGCAACAACAATTTACTTGTTGAGTATCTCACCTACAAAGGCAGTAGTGAATCACACACCATATGAAGCTTGGAAAGGTAGAAAACCACGGGTAAGCCATTTGAAAATTTTTTGTTGTGTAGCCTATGCTTTAGTTACTTCTCCATCTCGGTAGAAGTATGACATTCGGGCGTTGATGAGGGCGGGGAGTGATCACCGGTGCAAGAAAGGGGGTGTTAGATAAAAAGTAATGAAGCACGGACAAGGAGTGGCTCTTAGCAGGCTTCTAAGTGGAATGGGCATATGAATAAATCGAATGCATATCGAAATGAGAGGGATCCAGAGACTATATAAGTACGGGACTATACAGTTAAGGATAACATAAAGGAATTGATAGATACTACCTATACCAACAAGGTGTACCTACCTTTTCAGTAGCCTATCTCTTAAGAACTCTTCAGTTAAGCATGCTTGCTTTGGAGAAATTCTGGGATAGGTGACCTCTTGGGAAGGGAGATATGTGTGAGTGAGGACAAAGCACACTGAAAGGGCTTGTGTTGGTTGTGGGGACAGTCGTCAATCCCAAACAAGTGGTTGGAAGTGACAAGAAGCTTGATGAAAAACTAGAAAAATGTATTTTTGTTGGCTATAGTCCTCAATCTAAAGCATGTAGGCTATCAGTTAGTGGCAAAGTGATTTAAGTAGGAATGTAAAGTTCAAAGAAGGAGAATTTTGGGATTGGAACAACCAAAAATTAGAAGCCGCAGCAACACTTGAAATTTCTAAAGATGATTCAGAAATTTTGGCTCCAGAACAATGATAGAGGATGGCTTGGATAAATTCATGAACATGGTAGGGGGCCTTATCACTTAGAAAGATTAAAGCCCAAGAGAAGCCCATTGGAAGAGATTACTTAAAAGATCATGCGCTTCACTAAAATAGCATGTGACTTAAGTATTATTGGGC
Source organism: Adenanthera pavonina (assembly GCA_026686845.1). Classification (NCBI taxonomy): domain Eukaryota; kingdom Viridiplantae; phylum Streptophyta; class Magnoliopsida; order Fabales; family Fabaceae; genus Adenanthera; species Adenanthera pavonina. The sequence continues at coordinate 17,918,225 of JAIVEN010000005.1, read as the reverse complement.
CTAATTAGTGGTAATTTCATTTTAAATAATTAAGGGCTAAACTTAGGTGATTAATAAAGCCCAATTGGTTAATTAATAGTCTTTTTGATGGCTCAACTTGTAAATAAATATGCTCAGCAAGCAAACAAAGGCCGAAGGTGAGTTATATTCAACCCTGGAGATTGGGTTTGGGTACACTTGAGAAATGAAAGGTTTCCAGCACAAAGGAAATCTAAGCTGCAACCGAGAGGAGATGGTCCTTTTCAAGTCCTGAAAAGGATTAATGACAATGCCTACAAGATTGACTTGCCTAGTTCCAATGGCAATGTTAGTGCTACTTTCAACGTTTCAGACTTGTCCTTGTTTGATGCTGCAGATTCGAGGACGAATCCTTTTGAGGAGGGAGCGAATGATAGAGAACAACTGAACTCTCAATCATGGAGATCCAATGTGCCCAAAGACCCTCTTCAAGGAGTAGGAGGCCCAATGACAAGAGGTACGACAAAAGCCATGAAAGAGGCCTTGCAAGGATTGGTCTGAGAGCTTAAGGAGAAAGAGCCCATCTATTTGGAAGACTTAGAGCAAATGGGCCCACCTTCTAATCCAAAAAGAATGATCATTTATTTGGAGGCCCAATTTGAAGATCTTAAAGGCCCAACCCAAGTCCAAATAGAAGAGCTTGATTAAAAGAAGTCATGTGCTTCATTAATGAGTCATGTGACTTTAGGATTAGATTTATTCCTTTTTAATTTATTTTGAATTTTCGTTTTATTTTAGATTTGATTTTTTCCAGATTAGATTAGATCAGTTTTTGATTGGTTCTCACTTGTATTTATGAGGCCAACTTAAGATTTAATTCAAATTTGAATTTAAAATTCAAAAACAAAAGGATAAGCCTTATCTATAAGGAATTACTTATTCTATTAGGACTAGGATTAGGATTTCTATTATTATTTATAGACCATATAGTGCCACATTGCAAATCAGATTTGAATAATATTTTGAGTGATTTCTCTCTTCAATTTCTTGTGAGATTGTTAGGGTTCTTCGTGTTCTTCCTAGAATACGGATTCTTGTGTTTGGGGTTGCTAGAGTTCTCTCTAGAGGTTCCATTCAGTCTCTCAATTGCTTCGGGTTGCTTCCGTTGTTTTTGATTGGCTTCTTGAGTTGCCTAAGACTTGTTCTTAGGAGGTTCACCCTATTTCTATCAGATTGGTAATCAGAGCCAAGGTTGAGTTCAGGCGTTCCATCCTCTTGTCTGTCTTCTGAACATATAAAAGTTTGCAAGCATCAAAAAGTCCTATATCCTTTGCATTTTCGGCCAAATTTTATGTCTATCTTGAAGCTCAAAATCTGTGCTTTCACCTCGTTTTAACGGCATCCCAATCCGAGATTCATATGAAAAGTTATATTGATCGGATCCAAGACGTCATCTCCCAATTACCAACATCTATTTCATTCTTCTCAAATCTCCAAATCTGTCCATAATTTGTTTCTTTGGTTCTTGATAAAAAAAAAAAAGGCAACAAAGAAAGATTGCTGAAAAAAAAAAAAGAAAAAAAGGCCTAGAGAAGAAAAAAAAAAGAGAAAAGAAGGGCCAACAAAAAAAAAAGAGAAAAAGATTTGATCTTGAGCAGCAAGAATCAATCTTGAAATTTGGCTCACCCTTTAAATTGATTTATCTTGTGTCTGGTGTGCTAATTCTCATATCTTAGTAAGAAAAGTTTTGATCCTGCACTATTGTTTGTGTCTAGAGTTCTTGAGTCATTCTCTCCTTTGAATTCTTAAAGGTTCCTTGCTATCTTGAACATTTGATTGCCGCTCAAACTAACTTGATTCTCTTGACAGGTCATCTAATTCCATTAAGAGCACCATAAGCACCCTATAAGAGTGGTAAAAGGCAAGAGAGATTTATGAGATCATTATTAGAAAAAGCCAAGAAAGAGTGCAAACACGAGTGAATTGTTATACAAGAATTAAGTGAAACACGTGAGAAGAGGGACTGAGTTTCCTAATTTTCAATTTCTCTTTATTTTAATTCTTTCTACAGGTTCTTGTAAGAATGACAGGCAGTGAAAGTGAAGGTGAAGTTGATATGAAATTCTTGATCAAAGCATTCCGTGATGAGCTCAAAAAATCAGAAATGACATGGCTGACATGAAATCTGAGATGCGTTTGAGAAAGTCCAGAAGTAGAACCAACGATGAAGAAGAGCATGATTCTGAAACGGGGTCCAACTGAAAAAGCAAATCTTCCTCCAAGAAAGACAATGATTTAGGAGGCATCAAGCTTAAAATTCCCTCATTCCAAGTTAAAATGGATCCTGACTTATACCTTGAATGGGAGAGGAAGGTAGAGCTTGTTTTTGAATGTCATAACTACTCAGAAAAAAAGAAAGTGAAACTTGCAGCTGTTGAGTTTACTGGCTATGCTAGTGTTTGGTGGGATAAATTACAGCATACTAGAAGAAGGAATGGAGAAGAACCCATCGACACATGGCGTGACATGAGAACCATCATGCGTAAATGGTATATCCCTTCCTATTACCATCGTGATTTGCATACAAGATTGCAAAAACTTGAACAGGGATCTATGAGCATTTAAGCGTATCATAAAGAGATGGAGATGGCTATGATCCGAGTTGATGTTAATGAAGATGAAGAACAGACAATGGCCCGCTTCATTGGTGGATTAAGAACTGAAATCCGAGAAAGAATTGAGCTAGAACATTACTTGGATATGGAAGAATTGCTTCATAAAGCTGTCCACTTGGAGAAGCAATTGAAAAGTAGGAAAACTAACTCTGTTCCTTGGAGAAATAATCCTCTCTTCAAGCGAAAAGAGTCAAGAACAAGAGATGAAGATCAAAACTCCAAATCAGCCCAAAAGAATAAAGAAGATGTGAAGATGAAGGCTTCTGCACTTAAAGGTACTTTTGAATCAAAATCCTCTTCTAAATCTAGCACCTTGCGTTGCTTTAGATGTCAAGGCTTTGGGTATATTTCTGCTCAATGTCCAAACAAAAGAACCATGGTTATCCTTGATAATGTTGATAGTGAAGATTCTGATAATGACCCTCATGCTTTAAATGATATGCCTCCTTTAGAATCTTGTTCAGATAATGAATATACTGATCCTGTACATGGTAATGCACTTGTCACTCAGAATTCTCAATGCTCAACCAAAAGATGAGAAACATGATGATGAGCAAAGAGAAGAGATTTTCCATACTAGATGCTTCATTCAAGACAAGGTATGTAGCTTGGTTATTGATGGTGGTAGTTGCACCAATGTTGCTAGTACTTTACTTGTGGAGAAACTGAACTTGCCTACTCTAAAAGCCTCTAATGACTATATCTCTTGTGTTAGTGTAGATAATTTAGGATGTGCTGAACTTGAGAATCCCAATCAATTTAATGATGTTGATTTGTGTTAATGGGATTGATCATGGTAGTTTGCTGAATCTTGAGAAAATTGAGCTAGATGTTATTAGTATTGCATTAGATAACTTTGATTCTAGTTGTGCTTTTAATAAGAATATTGAAAATCTTGATGTAGCACAATTGGAAAACAATGAAGTTGCTTGTGCTTATAAGATTAATAGCCATGATTGTGTGCAACTTTTAGATGAATATAATGCTTTGCATGTTGCTAATGATTTGATTGAAAATTCTTTGGATAGTAGCATGCTAATTCCTAGTAGTGCTGATGATGTGATTTCATTGGAAATTGGTCCATATGATTACATTAATGAGATTGAGCATGTTGACATGGTGATTGGAAATTTTAATTGTGATGTTAATTTAATTGGACATGATAGCAATAGTTCTTCTGTATTAAAGACAACCCATGAATCATCACCATGTAATCACTTGTGTAAAAGTCACGAAAACTTGAAGAGTGAGCTAGAGTGGAAGAATAAGAGTAATAAGAGATGAAATGTTCAGAAAATTGTTGATAGAATAAGGGCTAGGGATGACTTGCAAGAGTTTGGAGCGGAGCATGGAGAGCTTGGAAGACTTGATCAAAGTGCTAAATATAAAGCCCAAGTTTAAGTGAGATCATCAACTCCAAAATATAAGTTTCAGATCCAAGCCCAATAGGAGCCCATTGAAGGAGGATAATTAAAATATCATGTGCTTCATTAAAAGAGCATGTGACTTAGACATTAATGAGCTTAATTAATGTTAATTTAGTTTTTATTAATTATGGGCTGAACTTTGTTAATTAATAAAGCCCAATTAGTTAATTAGTAGTGTTTTTGATAGCCTACCTTGTAAATAAACATGTCATGTGCCAAATATGTGATTTCATTAATATGTTGGCATGTTTATAAGGGTTTAGGTATTATTTTATTATTATTATTTTTTTAAATTTTCGTTATTTTATTTTAGGGCTTTATTTTATTAGTTTCCTAGGTCCAATAGGAGTGTTGTTTGAGCCTAAAGTCTCCTAATCCTATTAGGATTACTTAAGCCAAATCAATTAGGGTTTCTAGGCTTATTAGATTAGATTTTACCTTGCCTACTTAAGGCTAACTTTCATGTACGTTTTTAAGATTTGAATGATTAAAGTTTAAGACTTTTGTGAGTTTCCTCTTGCGATTCTTTGAGTGCTAGAGAAAATACTATGACTTATCAAGGAATTGGTCAATCCTTGTGGCGTCACCGGAGCTAGGGTTCAAGAGACCGGTTCTCTTGGGTTCTATTTCTCAAGACTAACATCTATCCATCTTATTTCTTTATTTTTGGTTTTCTTTGCTTCTGTTATCGTGCGTCTTTATTCTTTTCTTTGCTGTTTAGTCTTTGTATTCCTTGTTTAGTAAAGATCCGGGTGTCATACACATAAAAGTGGGTTTTTTGGACGGGTTCCAAAAGGGTTCACTTATCATTTGGCATCAGAGCTTAGGTTTGCAAATCAAGGTGTGTTCTATATTTTTCCTTATTTCCTTGTTTCACATCTTCGTTGCATTGAGAAATTTTTTTCGTCACTGTTCACCAGTACGCGCACTGTTCACCGTCACTGTTGCGCACTGTTCACCAGACTGTTTCAGTTACTGTGTGCGTCACTGTTCCTACTGTTCGGGTCACTGTTCGTACTGTTTTTGTATTACTGTTCACGGCTACTGTTTGTTTACTGTTCACGTTTACTGTTCAAAAAAATCAGAAAAAAAAGATTGATTGATTGCTGCAAAAAAAAAAGAATATAGCAGCAACTGAAAAAAAAATGCAGAAACAAAAATAAAAAAAAATCTGAAAAAAAAGTGAGATTTATTGCTGCAAAAAAAATATATATATATATATAGCAGCAACAAAAAAAAAAGTAGTAAAAATAAAAACAAATTATTTGATTGGATTTAATTTGAGACTTGATTTACTTAATTTATCAACTTTGTTGGCAAGTCTCAGTAAAATATCTATAATTTCTCTTTCATTCATATTTCTTTCCTTATCAGTTCCTACAAATTGTCATCCCTCTTTGTTCTATTTCTTTCATATTTCTCTTTTTGGAAATTTCAGTTTTTTTGGTGCTCATTTTGTGTTGGTTATTGTTTAATTAAATTAGAATTTTTGAGAACTTCAATTTTGAACTTTTGTTTTCTGTGATTGTCACTTCTTTAAAATTGATTTCTTTTTTATTGAAGTTGTGGTTTTAATTTAGCACTCTCATAAGAAAGCAAGCTTTGAGTGGAAAAAGGTAAGAGAGAAATTGCACCATATTTGAAAAAGCCTTGATTTAGTGTGAAACACCAGTGCATTTACATTATTTGAGTGAAACACGTGAGAGAGTGTGTGAGGTCCCTATTTCTTTCTCTTTGTTTTACACTAACATTTCAGATTGTAAACATGGCTGTTGGAGAAGTTGATCTAAAGGCCTTATTAAAGATTTTCAATGATCAAATTGAGGAAGTAAATGCAAAATTGGATCACTTGGAGTTTCCTTCTAAAACCAAAGCAAGGCGTAATCCAAAGGTTCCTGCTCACACAGATGTTCTTAGCAAGATCAAACCGAAGATCCCACTATTTCATGATGAGAAAAATCCTGATGGTTACTTGGATTGGGAAAGAAAAGTTGAACAAGTCTTCGCATGTTGCAACTACTCCGAAATAGAGAAGGCACAATGTGCTTACCTTCGATTGGGTAAAAATGTTGCTGCTTGGTGGAAACGGATGGAAACTAGAAGCTACGAATGGAGAACCTTCCATTATAACATGGAATGAAATGAGAGCAGGCTTGAGAAAAAAATACATGCCATTGAAAGCTAAAAGTATGGTTGAACATTCCAAGGAGATGCAAATGCTTGTGGTCCAAGATTCATGTGATTCCCACATGGAGAAAGATGATCAAGTGGATGATAGCATTGCTACCACTTCAACAACTGATGATGTAACAAGAGATTCCACTACATGTATGCCTGATCCTCAGAACTCTGATATTAATGTCTCTTGTGATTTAAGATGTGATAATTCTAGTAAGATAAATGATGTTACTTGCATTGATGATATCCCTTGTGATGGAACTATTGAATTGGAATCTGAATTGGGATGTGCTGAACTTAAGAATCCTGATGAGCTTAATGTTATTAATTGTAATAATAGGATTAAACATGATATCTTACTAAATCTTGAAAAGAGAATTGGTCTAGATGTTGATAGTGTTGTGGTAGAAAGCTTAGTTGATTCTAGTGGTGTTTCTAATTTGCATCAATTGGAAAATGAGTTTCATGACTATGCTAATGAAATTAACCATGATTGCGTGCAACTTTTAGAAGAGAAACATGATTTATTTGTCGTTCATGATTTGAGGGAAAATTCTTTGGATAGTAGCATATTAGTTTCAAGAAGTGCTAATAGTGTGATTCCTTTGGAAATTAGATCTTATGATTGCATTGATGTGATTGAGCATATTGACATGGTGATTGGAAATTTAGACTATGATGTTAGCTTGAATGGGTATGATAGAAACTGTTATCATATTTTAGAAAAAGTCCATAAACTATTGCCATGTATTCATTTGTGTGAAAATCATGAGAACTTGAAAAGTGAGCTAGAGTGGAAAAATGAGAGAAGAAAAGAGAGATGTAAGAGAGAAAGTGTCCAGAAATATAAAAAGAATGCAGAAAGAGTAAGAGAGAAGAGAAGTGAGAAAAGAGTGAAAAAGAGGAAGAAAAAGAGGAAAAAGAGAAAAGAAAAGGAGAGTTTGAGGAAGAATGAGAGTGAAAGTGAGCCTAAAGTAGTTTGTACAAAACTCCTTCCTTCTTCATCTCATCTTTCTTATGTGTCTTCATTGTGTTTGCTTCTTCCTTCTCATTATGTTTCTAACTTCCTTAAATTATGCCATCCATCATTGTTGTATGAGTCCGCAATTTCTTTTGAGTCCAAATTGCATGAATCAATAATGAGTTCATTAGTTACTTTAGTGCCTTCTTTCTCTAGTTTATCCTTCTATGTCATTCCATCTCATCATCATAGTGTTTTGTATTTCCTATGCATTTGTGAAGTAGTTCCTATACATCTTAAGTTTTATGTTGCTTGTGTGTTTCATAAGTCATGTGCTTTCATGCTCCATTGTTGGCATTGTGTCCCATCTCATCCACATAAGTCTATTATGTTCCATTCTCTTTCTAGTTCATTCTCTTCTTTTGGTTTTATGTTAGTATGTACTTCTTCAGTCATTACTTCTTTATCTTTGTCTTACCATTGTGCATCATCATTTAATATTAAATCTGTCTAGATTTTGAGTTTATTGCATTATAACCACATCTGCCCAGATGTCATCTCGTATGATCTTTCTCATGCATTAGTTTCAATTAAGTCCTTTTGTGTCAAGTTTTGTCCCCATATCATTTCCCATGAATCCGCTAACACCTTGGTTCCATTTAAGTTTTGTTGTTTCGAATTGGTGTTTAGCTATTTATTACAGGTTTTGAGTGAGGTTGATGAAAGCTCTTGTTTTCCAATCCATGAAAATGAGTTGTATGTGATTCAAACAAATGGATTGCATAGTAAGGTTTTTTATCCTGGAGATTGGTTGCAAAAGCTTAGAGAAACATTTAAAGCCAATTTGCAACCAAGGGAGAATATTGTCTTCCAAGTTAATGTGAAGATCAAAGCTACAAAGCAACAATTAAGTCTAAAAGGTAAGTATACTACTTGTTATCTATTTGATGCTTTTAATCGTTCCCTTTCTTTCCACGTAGATTATAGAGATTCGAGGACGAATCCTTTCGAGGAGGGAGGGAATGATAGAATAAGGGCTAGGCATGACTTGCAAGAGTTTGGAGCGGAGCATGGAGAGCTTGGAAGACTTGATCAAAGTGCTAAATATAAAGCCCAAGTTTAAGTGAGATCATCAACTCCAAAATATAAGTTTCAGATCCAAGCCCAATAGGAGCCCATTGAAGGAGGTTAATTAAAATATCATGTGCTTCATTAAAAGAGCATGTGACTTAGACATTAATGGGCTTAATTAATGTTAATTTAGTTTTTATTAATTATGGGCTGAACTTTGTTAATTAATAAAGCCCAATTAGTTAATTAGTAGTGTTTTTGATAGCCTACCTTGTAAATAAACATGTCATGTGCTAAACATGTGATTTCATTAATATGTTGGCATGTTTATAAGGGCTTAGGTATTATTTTATTATTATTATTTTTGAAATTTTTGTTATTTTATTTTAGGGCTTTATTTTATTAGTTTCCTAGGTCCAATAGGAGTGTTGTTTGGGCCTAAAGTCTCCTAATCCTATTAGGATTACTTAAGCCCAAATTAATTAGGGTTTCTAGGCTTATTAGGTTAGATTTTACCTTGCCTACTTAAGGCTAACTTTCATGTACGTTTTTAAGATTTAAATGATTAAAGTTTAAGACTTTTGTGAGTTTCCTCTTGCGATTCTTTGAGTGCTAGAGAAAATACTATGACTTATCAAGGAATTGGTCAATCCTTGTGGCGTCACCGGAACTAGGGTTCAAGAGACCGGTTCTCTTGGGTTCTATTTCTCAAGACCAACATCTATCCATCTTATTTCTTTATTTTTGGTTTTCTTTGCTTCTGTTATCGTGCGTCTTTATTCTTTTCTTTGCTGTTTAGTCTTTGTATTCCTTGTTTAGTAAAGATCCGGGTGTCATACACATAAAAGTGGGTTCTTTGGACGGGTTCCAAAAGGGTTCACTTATCAATTGTTGTGAGTGGACAAAGTGCGCATGAAAAGAAGATTGAGAGAAGAGTTAAAAAGAGAAAGAAGAAGCAGAAAAAGAGAAAAGAAAAAGAGTGTTTAAGGAAGATTGGGAGTGAAAGTGAGTTTAAAGTAGTTTCTACAAAACTCCTTCCTTCTTCACCTCATCTTTCTTATGTGTCTTCATTATATTTTCTTCTTCATTTTTATTATGTTTTTGATTTCTTTGATTTTTGTCAACTACCTTTGTTGCATGCGTCCATATTGCATGAGTCCCTTGTGAAAGAGATGATACATTGTGATAATTTAGTGTCATATTCAGCCATTGTTGCTTCATCTTCTATTCCATCTCATGGTCATTGTGTTTTGTATCCTCTAGTTGTTTCTTATATCTATCTAAGTAATCACATATGTTATGTGTTGTGTAAGTCTTATGAGTCTTTTGTATTCCTTTTTCTATCTAACTCAATATCTTCTTCTTGTTCTATGTTCGTATGTGTCCCTTTGGTTATTTCTTCTCCATCTTTGCTCTATATAGCATTGTACATCATTTTTATGTGTCAAATCTATCCAGATTTTGAATTTAATGAATTATATCCAAATCTGTCTAGATTTCTTTCTATATGAACGTTGTACCACCTTAGTCCCTTTTGAGTGTTTTTGTGTTATGTTTTGTCCTAATTTCATCTTTCATGTTTTCCTTAACCCTTTGGTTTTATTTGAGTCTATTTGTGTCGAGTTTGTATCTAGCTATTTGCTGCAGGTTACTAGTGTATTTGATGTAAAGAAAGATTCCAGCTTTTGTGCACCAATGCTTGAAAATAAGTCACAAGTTCGAAATAATGGTTGCAAGATTTTTGATCCTGGAGATTGGTTGCAAAAGCTTAGGGGAATATTTAAAATAAATTTGCAGCCAAGGGAGAACAATGTCATTCAAGTTTATGAGAGGATGATCAGAGCCATAGTGCATCAATTAACTTTGAAAGGTAAGTATCCTCGATATGATCTCTTCGATGCGATTAATATTTCCCTTTCCTTCCATATAGATTATGGAGATTTGAGGACGAATCCTTTTGAGGAGGGAGGGAATGATAGAGTGATAGAAGTAGGGTGAACCTCCCAAGAACAAGTCTTAGGCAACTCAAGAATCCAGAGTAATAACCAAAAACAACGGAAGCAATCCAATGCAATTGAGAGACCGAATGGAACCTCTAGAGAAAACTCTAGCAACCCCAAACATAAGACGCCACAAGAGTTGGTCAATTCTCTTGATAAGTCGAATCCGTATTCTAGGAAGAACACGAAGAACCCTAACAATCTCACACGAAATTGAAGAGAGAAATCACTCAAAAAATTATTCAAATCTGATCTGCAATGTGACACCATATGGTCTATAAATAATAATAGAAATCCTAATCCTAATCCTAATAGGATAATTGATTCCTTATAGATAGGGCTTATCCTTTTAAATTCAAATCTGAATTAAATCTTAAGTTAGCCTCATAAATACAAGTGAGAACCAATCAAAAACTGATCTAATCTAATCTGGAAAAAATCAAATCAAAAATAAAACGAAAATTCAAAATAAATTAAAAAGGAATAAATCTAATCCTAAAGTCACATGACTCATTAATGAAGCACATGACTTCCTTTAATCAAGCTCTTCTATTTGGACTTGGATTGGGCCTTTAAGATCTTCAAATTGGGCCTCCAAATAAATGATCATTCTTTTTGGATTAGAAGGTGGCTCCATTTGCTCTAAGTCTTCCAAATAGATGGGCTCTTTCTCCTTAAGCTCTTGGACCAATCCTTGCAAGGCCTCTTTCATGGCTTTTGCCCTACCTCTTGTCATTGGGCCTCCTACTCCTTGAAGAGGGTCTTTGGACATATTGGATCTCCATGATTGAAAGTTCACTTGTTCTCCATCATTCCCTCCCTCCTCGAAAGGATTCGTCCTCGAATCTGTAGTATCAAACAAGGACAAGTCTGAAACATTGAAAGTAGCACTAACATCTCCTCTCGATTGCAGCTTAGATTTCCTTTGTGCTGGAAACCTTTCCTTTCTCAAGTGTACCCAAACCCAATCTCCAGGGTTGAATACAACTCGCCTTCGGCCTTTGTTTGCTTGCTGAGCATATTGTTCATTCCTCCTTTCTATATTGGCTCGAACTTTAGCATGAAGTTCCTGCACAAACTTAGCTTTTTCCTTGCCATCAAGGTTAGTTCTTTCATGCATAGGCAAAGGTAAAAGATCTAAGGGAGTCAAAGGATTAAATCCATACACAATCTCGAAGGGAGAATAAGATGTAGCGGAATGAACAACTCTATTATATGCAAATTCAATATGAGACAAACAACTCTCCCAGTTTTTCAAATTCTTTTGAATGATTGCACGCAATAAAGTAGTGAGTGTCCTATTTACTACTTCTGTTTGTCCATCAGTTTGTGGATGTGCAGTTGTAGGAAACAAAAGTTTAGTTCCAAGTTTATTCCAAAGAGTTCTCCAAAAATGACTAAGAAACTTTACATCCCTATCACTCACAATTGTTCTTGGTAAACCATGCAATCGCACAATCTCTTTAAAGAATAGATTAGCAATATGAACAGCATCATTAGTCTTAGAGCATGCAATAAAATGTGCCATTTTACTAAATCTATCCACAACAACAAAGATGCTATCTTTTCCATTTTGAGACCTAGGGAGCCCTAACACAAAATCCATAGATATATCAGTCCAAGGTTGGTTAGGAACAGGGAGTGGGGAATACAATCCATGCGGTTTAATCTTTGATTTAGCATGTTTGCATGTTATGCATTTATCACACAAAACAACAACATCACGCCTCATAGCAGGCCAAAAGAAATGTTCATGCAACACACTTAAAGTTTTATCAATGCCAAAATGGCCCATTAAACCACCACCATGAACATAGAATTGATTTTATCCCTGGATCTGCCATTCCAAATAAACCAGCATATAGAGCCAATCCCGAAGAAACTAAGGAGATCCAAAGACAAGTAGAGGAGCTCATGAGAAAAGGCTTTGTGCGTGAAATTTTAAGCCCTTGTGGTGTACCGGTCATCCTAGTTCCTAAGAAAAATGGATCATGGCGAATGTGTGTGGATTACCGAGCTATCAACAAAATAACGGTTAAGTATCGCTACCCTATCCCTAGGCTAGATGATATGCTTGATGAATTGCATTGTTCTGCATTGTTTTCTAAGATTGATCTTAGGAGTGGTTATCATCAAATTCGAATGAAAGAAGGAGATGAGTGGAAAACTGCATTTAAAATGAAATTTGGACTTTATGAATGGTTGGTAATGCCTTTTGGATTAACTAATGCTCCTAGTACATTCATGAGTCTTATGAATCATGTCTTCCGTTCATTTATAGGAAAGTTTATTGTGGTTTATTTTGATGACATTTTAGTCTATAGCAAGAATTTAGAAGACCACATAGTGCATTTGTGTAAAGTCTTTAATACTCTTAGAGCAAATAAGCTTTATGCAAACATTCAAAAGTGTTCCTTTTGCATGGATTCTATTGTGTTTCTTGGTTTTGTTGTGGGTGCTCAAGGGATCCAAGTAGATGAAGAACAGGTTAAAGCAATTCAAGACTGGCCTACTCCAAAGAATGCTAATGAGGTGAGATCTTTCCATGGCTTAGCTAGCTTTTATAGGAGGTTTGTTAAAGATTTTTCATCTATAGCAGCACCTTTGAATGAGTTAGTTAAAAAGCATGTCATATTTAAATGGGGTGAGGCACAAGAGAAAGCTTTCAACACTTTAAAAGAAAAACTCACCAATGCACCACTACTTGTTTTACGAGATTTTAGGAAAGTTTTTGAGGTTGAGTGTGATGCATCTGGTTTGGGTATTGGAGCTGTCTTAATGCAAGATAATAGGCCAATTGCTTACTTTAGTGAAAAGCTTAGTGGTCCCACTTTAAACTACTCCACTTATGATAAAGAACTTTATGCCTTAAAGAGAACTTTAGAGACTTGGCAACATTATCTTTGGCCTAAAGAATTTATCATATATTCTGATTATGAGAGCTTAAAGTACCTAAAGTCATAAGGCAAGTTGAATAAAAGACATGCCCGATGGTTGGAATTTATTGAGACCTTTCCATATGTGATCAAGCACAAACAAGGTAAGGAGAATGTGGTAGCGGATGCTCTATCTCGCAGGTATACTCTTCTTACTTCTTTACAAACTCGATTGCTTGGTTTTGAGATGCTTAAGGGATTATATGAATCTGATTCTGATTTTGGGAAGATTTGGAATTCTTGTGAAAAACATGGTTTTCAAGATTATTTCAGATTTGAAGGTTTTCTTTTCAAAAGAGATAAACTTTGTATTCCTTCTTGTTCAATGCGTGAATTACTTTTGATGGAAGCTCATGGTGGTGGTTTAATGGGCCATTTTGGCATTGATAAAACTTTAAGTGTGTTGCATGAACATTTCTTTTGGCCTGCTATGAGGCGTGATGTTGTTGTTTTGTGTGATAAATGCATAACATGCAAAAATGCTAAATCAAAGATTAAACCGCATGGATTGTATTCCCCACTCCCCGTTCCTAACCAACCTTGGACTGATATATCTATGGATTTTGTGTTAGGGCTTCCTAGGTCTCAAAGTGAAAAAGATAGCATCTTTGTTGTTGTGGATAGATTTAGTAAAATGGCACATTTTATTGCATGCTCTAAGACTAATGATGCTGTTCATATTGCTAATCTATTTTTTTTTAAAGAGATTGTGCAATTGCATGTTTGACCAAGAACAATTGTGAGTGATATGGATGTAAAGTTTCTTAGTCATTTTTGGAGAACACTTTGGAATAAACTTGGAACTAAACTTTTGTTTTTTACAACTGCACATCCACAATCTGATGGACAAACAGAAGTAGTAAATAGGACACTCACTACTATATTGCGTGCAATCATTCAAAAGAATTTGAAAAATTGGGAGAGTTGCTTGTCTCATATTGAATTTGCATACAATAGAGTTGTTTATTCCACTACATCTTATTCTCCCTTCGAGATTGCGTATGGATTTAATCCTTTCACTCCCTTAGATCTTTTATCTTTGCCTATGCATGAAAGAACTACTAACCTTGATGGCAAGGAAAAAGCTAAGTTTGTGCGGGAACTTCATGCTAAAGTTCGAGCCAATATAGAAAGGAGGAATGAACAATATGCTCAGCAAGCAAACAAAGGCCGAAGGCGGGTTGTATTCAACCCTGGAGATTGGGTTTGGGTACACTTGAGAAATGAAAGGTTTCCAGCACAAAGGAAATCTAAGCTGCAACCGAGAGGAGATGGTCCTTTTCAAGTCCTGGAAAGGATTAATGACAATGCCTACAAGATTGACTTGCCTAGTTCCAATGGCAATGTTAGTGCTACTTTCAACGTTTCAGACTTGTCCTTGTTTGATGCTGCAGATTCGAGGACGAATCCTTTTGAGGAGGGAGCGAATGATAGAGAACAACTGAACTCTCAATCATGGAGATCCAATGTGCCCAAAGACCCTCTTCAAGGAGTAGGAGGCCCAATGATAAGAGGTACGACAAAAGCCATGAAAGAGGCCTTGCAAGGATTGGTCTGAGAGCTTAAGGAGAAAGAGCCCATCTATTTGGAAGACTTAGAGCAAATGGGCCCACCTTCTAATCCAAAAAGAATGATCGTTTATTTGGAGGCCCAATTTGAAGATCTTAAAGGCCCAACCCAAGTCCAAATAGAAGAGCTTGATTAAAAGAAGTCATGTGCTTCATTAATGAGTCATGTGACTTTAGGATTAGATTTATTCCTTTTAAATTTATTTTGAATTTCGTTTTATTTTAGATTTGATTTTTTCCATATTAGAATAGATTTGTTTTGATTGGTTCTCACTTGTATTATGAGGCCAACTTAAGATTTAATTCAAATTTGAATTTAAAAGTCAAAAACAAAAGGATAAGCCTTATCTATAAGGAAATACTTATTCTATTAGGACTAGGATTAGGATTTCTATTATTATTTATAGACCATATGGTGCCACATTGCAAATCAAATTTGAATAATATTTTGAGTGATTTCTCTCTTAAATTTCGTGTGAGATTGTTAGGGTTCTTCGTGTGCTTTCTAGAATACGGATTCGACTTATCAAGAGAATTGACCAGCTCTTGTGGCATGTTGTGTTTGGGATTGCTAGAGTTCTCTCTAGAGGTTCCATTCGGTCTCTCAATTGCTTCAGGTTGCTTCCATTGTTTTTGATTGGGTTCTTGAGTTGCCTAAGACTTGTTCTTAGGAGGTTCACCCTATTTCTATCAATTGGTCCTTCCTTGTGATGTCACCGGAACTAGGGTTCAAGAGACCAGTTCTCTTGAGTTCTACTTCTCAAGACTAACATCTATCCTTCCTATCTTCTCTATTATTGTTTTCTTTTGCTACTATTTTTGCCTGTTTTATTCATTTTCTTTGCGTCTAGTCTTCGTGTTCCTTATTTTGCAAAGATCTGGGTGTCTTACGTATCAAAGTGGGTTCTTTAGACGGGTTCCCAAAGGGTTCACTTATCATTTGGTATAAAAGAGATCTATGCTACATGTTGTTTTGCTTTGTATGTTGCTGACCCCTTTTTTTTTAGATGCTATAGAAAATTAAATATGGGTGGATGCAATGAAAGAGGAGATAACGGCTATTGGAAAAAATGAAACTTGGGATCTTCCTAAAGGGAAGAACATAATTGGGCTCAAGTGGGTATACTATATAAAGTATCATGCTGATGATACAATTCAAAGGTACAAAGCCCACTTGGTTGCAAAAGGCTACTCACAGTAGCAAGGTATTGATTTTGAAGAAACTTTTTCTTTTATTTATCAGTTTGATGTTAAATATGCTTTCTTGAATGGTGAGCTAGAAAAAGAACTGTATGTTTCTCAACCAGAGGGTTTTGTTAGTGATGATGGTAGCAAAGTTTATAGGTTAAAGAAGGCTCTATATGGCCTTAAACAAGTCTCGCGAGTGTGGTATAGTAAGATTGACTCCTACTTTCAAGAAAGTGGGTTTGAAAGAAGCAAAAATGAGCCAACACTTTACATAAAGAAGAGAGGTAAATCTGATCTACTTGTGGTGTGCCTTTATATTGATAATATAATCTATATGGGATCTTGTGAGTCTCATGTTGAGGAGTTTAAATCTTGCATCATGAAAAAAATTGAGATGTCAGATATCTAGGCTTGTTGCATCATTTTCTTGGGCTTGAGGTGAAGCAAAGTGTTGATGGGATTTTTATGATAGAGTACAATCGAGGCATGAAGCATTTGATGATGAGGGCAAGCGAAGAGCAACAATGGATCATGGACAAATTCAAGGCCCACTTCAAGGCATTGGAGGACCAATGACTAGAGCTAGAACAAAAGCCATGAATGGGGTGATCCAAAACATTATTAACATGGAACCATTGTATTTTAATGATTTTGAGGCCCAAAACAAAGAAAGAGGCAAGCTGAAAGTGTGGAGCCAAATTATAGTCAAAGAACCCAACTTGGAGAAAGCCCAACACGGAGGATTCACTTAAAATCCATGTGCTCACTAAAAGTGACGTTTCTAATGATTATTTTAGTTAATTTGTTTCCTTTTTGAATAAAGAACATACAATCATAAATCTGATTTGTTTTTCCTTTATGCATTAAAGAGGAGCCAACTTTTTCAAATTCGAAATTAGAATTAAATGCTCCTTTTGACTTAGGGTTTCCTTTTTGTATTAATGAGCTTTAATAAGGTTAGGTTTATGGGCTGAACTATAGTTAGTTTGTGGGTTAATATTTGCCTATAAATAGGCACCTCTTGTACTCTTGCAAACCACAATATGAATGAATGAATTTCTTTTTAGCAACTTTGTTGTTGTTCAGTGAGTTCTTTCTTGCTTATCCTTGAGTGCCAGAAAGAATGAGGACTTATCAAGGAGTGGTGATCCTTGTGGCGTCTCGGAGTTAGGATTCAAGAGACGGGTTCTCTTGGAGTCTACTTCCTTCGACCAATATTTTGTTCAGTCTTCTTATTTTATCGTGTCTATTTTCTTTAGGTTTTGTTCATTGTTGTTCTTCATTGTTCTTGTGTTCAGTTTATCTTTCCTTGAGTTGCACGATCCTTATATCAAAGAAGGCTCTTAGGACATGTTCCTAACGTGTCTCCCATCATTTTATTTCTCAACAAAATATGTTAGGAATGCTAGCTTCCCAAGAGGATGAGTAAATTGGGAAGTTTGAAATTTTTCTGCAAAAGCACAATATACCAGTGAAAGCAAAAGTTTGAAAAAAAAAATAGAGTATGATGAAAATTAATATATATGTAAGATAAGAGAAGACTTAGTAATTTATTTTGATTCGATTCAATCTACTTGACCTATGTCCAGTTCTCAAGTCACCATTTGAGATTTTTCACTATCAGTAAGAATTTAATGGGCTCCTTGCAATACTATAGTATAATGCTAGTGCTCTGTTCTAAGAACACTAAAAATCTCCCTCAACACTCTTACAAGTGTTTCCACAATTCTTTTGTGAATCCCCTCACAAAGAATCTTTCTTCCAGATGAAGAGAAGATTTTATATAAAAGTGAAAACTCTCTTAAATAAAGTGGATATGAAAGTTAAAGAGCAATAAATGTGGTGTGTAGGTGAAAAAGTTTTGACTAAGAATTTTAGCAAAGTTTTTACAATATTAGACTTAAATTTGTTATCCATAATTGTTATTTATAGATTTATCACTTAACTAGTCATGAGATACAAGATCTAGCTGTTAGACATACTAATCAATGGTTACTCTGCAAAAATAGTCATTTACTAACTACATTAAATGCTTCTAACATGCCAAAATTCAAATTTTGGAGCTCAACAGACAAATTTCACAAAGATAGAAGGTTAAGTACTTTAACATTGAACTTCAAAATTCGTTTGTTACTAAGTGACATTCAAATTTCAAGTTTGTCAAAGATAACCCATGTTGGTTGATACAAATTTTCATATTGGAAGTGCATCTAAAGAGTTTGAACAGTTGTCTCAAGTTTTCACATAACACTTTAAAATTTGAATTTCAGAAGATGAAATTTATCTATCAGATGTATGTTCAACAAAGTACAAAAGTTCTTCACAACAAAGTTTGAACTTTGAACTGCTAAGTTTGTCTGTCAAAGGTTGTAACTTTGAACTTTACCAACATTTGAATTTTGACTAAATTTCGTGCGAATTGTGCAAATTTTACTAATAATGCTTAGCCCTAAATTCAAATTTCAAAACCAAAATTCGTCTATCGGAGATAAAACCTCTATAACTTCAAATTTTACTAAGCAAAATGTGAATTTTGTACAAAATAAACATGAGTCGAAAACCAAAATTTGTCTGTTAGCCAATATTTCTCAATTCTAATACATGCTAACATTAGATAACTTTGAAATAACTCGTTTAAATACTGTGGTAACATAAATAAATAAGATTCAAGGTTTTTTACCTAGTGTACATAGTAAAAAATCCTAAAACTAAATCTTCACTTGTTCTTCACTGGATTTCTTTATTTTATCCTTTCATACTCCTTTGTTATTGTCCTTCCAAGCTCTAGTTATTTGGAATAATCAAAACTTCTAATTGAACAAAATATGCCACTGATTTGTTGAAAAGTCTAATATGCTGAATTGTAAATCAACTCCAACTTCCATGAATGTGAATGAGAAGCTTGTTGTTGATGATGGTATTAGTATGGCAGATGCAAAAGTTTTTAGAAGTATGGTCAGTGGTTTGAATTATTTGTCCCACACAAGACCCGATATTAATTTTCAGTTAGCATGATGTCAAGATTTATGCATAAACCAAGCAAATACCATCTTGGGACGGCAAAACGAATATTATGCTATGTTAATGGAACTGTAGATTTTGGAGTTTGGTATTCAAAAACAACAAATTTCAAGTTGATTGGGTTTATTGACAGTGATTGGGCAGGTTCCTTGGATGATAGAAAAAACACTTTTGGATATATATTTTCTCTTGGCACAGGTGCTGTTTCATGGAGTTATAACAAGCAAGAGATAGTTGCTTTGTCATCATTAGAAGCTAAATATGTAGCCGTAACTGCATCAGCATGTCAAGCAGTATGGTTAAGAAGACTACTAGCTAATTTTCAGCAAAAGGAACCCGATGCAACAAAGATTTTTTGTGATAACAAAGCAATAATTGCAATTACAAAAACCCAGCTATTTATAATAGAACAAAGCATATTGATCTTTGTCATTGCTCCATCAGAAATCTGGTTACAGATGGAACGATTGCACTGAAACATTGTGGAACAAATGAGCAAGTTGTAGATATATTTACAAAGTCACTGTCATGTGCTAAGCATGAATACTTTAGACTGCATATGGGAGTAACAAACTTTGAAGCAAGGAGGAGTGTTGATTAGTGCTTCAAGATTTTCTTCTGAGTTTGTATGCGTGACTTTAGCTTCAGTTTTTAGGTTGTTATTTTAAGTCAGACTAGTATTATTTTATTAAGACTAGTATTACTTTATTATTGAATATGTTTTCTAAAAAATAGAAAGTGGGCCATGTTTTCCACTTAAGTTACATAGTTGCTGAATTTTAGCTAATTCCAGTACATGTGTAAGACTATATATTAGGCACCGAATAGTTGATTCAATGTAGCAAAATAAAGATCAGTCTTTTATTCATTATATAGTCCTCTGTTTTTGTGCTTGTTCCTTTCTCTTTCCAACACTTCAAACTTTGTTTATAAATACTCTTGATCTTAGCCAAAAGGCCGAGAAATGTATAAACTATGTTTATAAATACGGTATGTAATCAATATAAAATAGGAACTATAATAAATTTTGTAAAATATCAAGGCAAAAATGAAAGGTCATTCTTGTGCAATTATCATCCCTAAAACACAAGTTCCATGTCCAAATGTAGCTAGTTGCAATTAAGATGTAGAAACAAGACATAATGGAATGGAATTGTAGAAAAGTTTTTGGGGGAATTGGATCCCTTGTAGTGCCAATTTTTCTCAATTGCTCAAGTGCAATTGTACTTAAGTAATTAAAGGAAATGTGTACTGCATGGGGATCCAAATCCGTCTTTGGGATATCTAGTTTGAGGTTCTTCCACAGAAATAGAGCTTGCCATGGATATCACTAAATCAATACTCCTTTCATTTCATAATATATGGCAGGATTAATGACCTCTCTCCCACTAAGGAGGGCAATTAAAATTAGTCATATGCCTTAATTTTATCAAAAATTACAATAACTTTCCAAAATTATCCTTATTAAATTACCCTATCTTAATTACTTCTATTTTAATCTCTTTCCATCATAAATGTAACAACCTACTCCCAAAAGCTCCAAAAATAACTCCCAAAACATCAAAAACAGGGAAAAACTCTTAACAACACCAAAACAGGGCTAGGCAACGGCGAGTTATAGTGTAGCCGTGGCCTGGGAGAGGCAGAACAGCTTGAAGCTGTGGCAAAGCTTCTGGTGTCACGGTGCCACCTGGTTATACCATATTAGCAAGTTGATGATTTTCCAGCAGAAGTTGATGGCAAAACTTTGTGGTCTGACCTTCGATTGACCTGATTTCAACTCCTGCAAGTCCATCTTGTTTCAAACTATCCATAGACATCAATTTCACCTTAATTCATCTCCGTATGGAGATTTTGGACACTCACGATCAATTTGGTCACTTTTTGGTCAAAACTCACAAAGGCAATTTGGCACTTAACAAATGGTTACACGGGTTCTATTTAGCTCAACTGACTTGTCTAAGAAGATTTTACCCTGGAGAAATCTCTCCTTCGAGATTTGGCCTCCTTGAATCCCAATTTTGCATAATGGGCTACATGCCCAAAACACACATTCTAGGCTCAAAAACCTCCTTTAGGCTTCCGCATATAACTATTCTGACTCAATGACACCTATTCCAACAATAATAAACCATACCGGCGTCCAAATCATTATCATACACATACAAATATACATAAATACATCCATACCACATCATCATCCCATATCATTCATCATTATCAACATTATACAACCATCATCATCACAATATCATTGTCCTCATATCAATTACAGACATGTTATACTATTTGGCACAACTAATAACATAGATCATAATACAACTATTGTTGACTTGGACATTCCCAATGTCGGAGAGGCTAATAGTCCTTTGTTTTCTCCAGACTAGTACCAGAGTCTTCACCTAAACTGTTAGTCATAGGAGAGGGTGTGAGATAAAGTTTTAGTAATCGGGAACACACATAGGCAACCTATATCTTCAATCCATACAAATATGCATATAATGCAATGCAATGCAAAATGACATGGTATGCACGTTCTCCCTTGTATACGGCTAAAACCCATGCTAGTAACAACATAATACATACCTGATAGGTGATTCCTTTCCAATAGTCAATGAAGACTAATTCTAGGACATCACCAAGTTCACCTCACACTAATTCAACTCGGCCAAAGATTATACTATTCATTATACTATGGCTCTCCTTTCTTTGGACCACCCAAATTGGTGGTAATATAGGGAAGGTGCATTCTCAAACCCACTGCCATGGCTCTCCTAGTCATAGGAGAGGATTAAGTGATAGAGATATTTCATCATATCATATTATCGTCATATCTCATCTTATCATTACCCTATATCTCACAATATGCAACAAATGGTGATGATGTTAATACTATGCTAACATGCCTCTACAAATATACAATCATCATCATGGTCATGCTAGCATATAATCATATGGGGATGCTACAAAATCACATATATACATATACAACATCATACTCATCATCATCATATACAAGTAATCAGATTGAGACTCATACCTCAAATAGCCGTGTGCATACCACGATATGTAAAGAAATCATAGACATACACATAATACCGTGGCATGAACAAGAACATGCATATATACATATATATATATCAACACAACACACATATATCATAAACACTCAGTTACCATAAATTGCCGACATCACACACATGGATTTTTCATGAGCTTTCGGATTGCCAACCACAACTTAAACTCCTCCAATCAACCAAACAACCACTACAACATCATAATATCCTCAATTAACCTAATGTATGACTTAACCAAAATTCATAATTCAACCAATTATGCTTAACCCAAGGTTCCAACAATATAAACACATATCAATGAACTCCAAAAGACCATCCCAATCATAATCATTCACATACAATTTGGACTCCATACATCCTCAACAAAAAACAACATAGGGTTTAGCACAAATCCTACATAATCCTTCTTAATCTCATACCCAGACCTTCTTGACACTACATAACACTTCTATAATACCAAAACAAGCATTTTAATTAGTGGGAATCCAACCAAACTGACCCCTCATACATATATCCGAATTTTATCAAAAAATTTAGAGAAAAAAGAGAGGAGAGGAAAGGAGGGATCACTTACAACCAAAATACAAACTCCGAAGGTCCGAAATTCACTCCCAAAGGTCCAATTTGTGGAACCCTAGCATAGCTCCTCCATTCTCCCTCAATTTTCTTCCGCATTTCATGACTCTCACCATGCTGCGGCACCAGCAAGCTTGCCTTGGTGTGAGTGCTCTCGGCCAAAAAATTTTTGAATTTCCACGAGTGTCTCACCGCGCTAGCCCTACACCTTGCCACTGCTTGACCCTTATATGTTTCCATTTTCAGATTTAGTCCTATTTGAATCCTTTCTCCAGTCCTAATTCCTTCAGTACTATACAAAATATAAGGCAACTGCTTATTAGCTAGAACTAAGTCCAAAACAATGATTAGATGATTATTACAATAACTCTTTTGATTCTTATAAATAGGGGTAAAATTGGAAATGAAGCGTTAAATGGTTACTAACTTTCATAAAATAACTTATATTTTAAAACATTAATCCCCACTAATTCCACCTTACATTTTGAAACGGAGGGAGTATAATATTGGATTTATGTTTGACGCTAGGATTTTGTTTAGTTCTAAATTTAAGTTTGATAATAGTATTCTCTACTTATATATGTAATTATAGTTGACTGATGAATTTAAAAAACAAAACTAATGGGCCTTTTTCTTTTACAAGTTTGAAGCAAATGAGGGTAGCATATGATTTTGTTATATGTCTCTATTTTTATCAACTGAAGCTTACCAACAGTGCATAAATATTTATTTATTTTATTGGTAAAAAGATATTTATTTAAATTAATATAGTATATGTTTTTATTTTTTTTCATATAGCTTATTGAAATGAAATTTTTTTTGTTAAAATATAATTGTAAGATAAATGCATAATTTTTATATAAAGTTACAAACAAGTGATTATTTATACGGACTAAATTTAAATGTAATTTTTCATATTTATTTAGCAAAGTCTTTCTGAAAATTATTTGGCATTTGGGTAATGAGTAGTTTTGTGAGTAATAAAAATAATTCATTAAATGTCTACCAAATAAAAATACATTAAATAGCTAAATATAATGCTCCCTACAGTTCGTATAAATTATTATATTATATTAAGTTCACACAATCAAGAACACCATTAAATAACCTAAGATTGTAATAAATCTCAATGATATTTTACTAAATTAATACATGAAATTTTAAAGTAATAAATATTTTTAAAAATTACAAAATTTTCAAAGTGACTATTTATACAAAAGAAAAAGAATATATTTTATAAAGTGATGTAGATTAGATACTACACTCTTTCCTTTCCTTTCCCCTTAATTTACATTTTGTGAATCAAATAGGCCCTTAATTCTACATCGTAGGTCTGGATATGCTTTTAAGGATATCCTAAACTAAAGTTTATGTTGATAATCATCAAACGCTTGATTCAATTAATAAAAGAGTTGTACCATTGTATCAATATAACTAAAAATATCGAGTTCAAATCTTGGGAATGCATCACCATTAAATACTGGGTGATAGAACTCAAGTAATGTGTTTTTAGTTGAGAAATGAACCCAAGTGGCACTTTGATTTCACTACAAGGATTCTATAAAACAATTCAACAAATTCAAAAACATATGCAACGAAAGAAAAGGTGATGTGAGCATGTGAGAGTAGATAGAGAAGAGAACAGAGAAAGTAGAAAGAGGAGTAAAAGAATCTAAGAGAAATTGAAAGGATAAACAGAAAGAGTGAAAAAAGAAAGAGTTTAAGGGAGAAAAATATAGAACAAGAGAGGGAAGAGATAGAAAGAAAGGGGAGAGAAGCAGAAAGACAGCAAATAAAAGAGTTTAAAGATAGAACTCAAAGGAGAGAGAAAATAGAAAAGTGTAGGGGAAGAACTCAAAATACTCAATATTATTCAACTCATCTCTGCCGAATAAGCATTACATAAGAGTCTTTAAATAGGCAAAATATGAAAAATCTAATTCTAAAGAAATTAAGAATATTTGATACTCAAATAATTTTATTAGATCTAGGAAATCTAAAAGATATATCTAATTATAAAAAACCCTAAAAATAAAAAACAAAAATTCAAAGAAAAATAATAAAATTGATATTCTAATCCTAATACTATTAAATAATCTCTTTAATTTAAATCTAAGAAATCTCTCAAAGAATATCTAATAGATTTTATTTTTTCTAATTTAAATCTAATTAATGATTTTTGCTCCAAACAAATACAGATTGGAAACCAATAAAAATAAATAAATAAAATTATCTAATAAAAAGAATATAAAAATTCATTGTAAGGAACCATGTTGATATTGCCTAAAATTTTTTTGAACACCTTTTTTATCTCCATCAAAAGGTCAATTTATGATGCATTGATAAAACAAATACTCCCTCTATCCTATATTATAAGACAACATGAAAGAGACTTTTTTTGTTCTATAATAAATGCAAAATATAGTGATTTGTCATTTTTATCATTTATTTATTGTATTATTAATATTATAACTTGTGCTATATTTAATAAAAGAAGTGAAATTAATAGGAATAAAATTAAAAATTTGGTTTTTTTAAGTTTGAAGATATAATAAATGTTTTTTAATATACGTAAAATCCCTCTCATTATCTTATAATGTGGAATGGAGAAATAAAGAATAGCTACAAATGAGAGGACACCAAACAAATGATATCTTTCTAGGAATACAAATTTCAATGGATTCATTAAAAACATATTTAGAAAGCTGTACAAAGTTAGTTTGTGTTAGTTCAAGAGGAAGATTTGAGAAGAGTTTGAGCACTTTTATTATTATTATTATTATTACTAGGGACAAATAACTTTTTGATCCTTAAAATTTTTTCAAACTTTTATATTAGTCCCTATATTTTCTTTTTTATCAAATAAGTCCTTGTAATTTTATATCATTAAAGAATTATTCTTTAATATTTTAAAAACTCAATAATTTAATCATTTTATTCTTTATTACAACATTAAAGCTGTTAAAATTGAGATAATATGACTTATTAATAGTTAGTTAACTTCGATTGGCATAAAGATTATTAAGCTACTTGGATTGTATTTATTTTAAAAATGCAAATATCTATTGATGATTTAGAATTTTACTGTTGTCTTTACATTTTTTTTTAGAAAAGTCCAATTAATCTTAATAATATATGTGTCAGTACAAGTCAGTTAACTTTTATCCACTTCATCTTAATTTTAACGTGTTAATGACATCTTGGAGGATAAATAGATCAAATTAATGAGTTTTCAAAATATCAAGGGTCAACTCTTTAATGATATAAAACTATAAGAAGCTATTTAATCAAAAGGAAAACATATGGACCAATATAAAAATTTGGAAAAACTTTGAGGGCCAAAATATTCTTTAACCCTTGTTGTTGTTGTTGTTAAGCACCTTCCTTTTAGAAAAATGACAGTTTAAAACCAAAACATTCAATTAATGTTATTTTAGGATCAAGACATTCTAAAATGACAGAAAAAAAAACCATAGTCTTAAACTGATCAAAATTTCAAACAAGAAATGACCTAAATGTCTTAATTAAAATGTTTCACGCTCAGCTTCTGCTATTTATTACTCAAGTTTCACGATTTGACACAGAACTTATATGATTTTACACTAGGCCTATTATTATCACTAAAGAATTCAACTGATCAGTTCCAGAGTTTCACACTCAGCTTCCACTATTTACTACTCATGTTCTATGATTTGATATTGAGCTCTCTTAATTTTACACTGAACACATTATGATCATCAAAGAATTCAATTAATTAGTTCTAGAGTTTTACACTCAACTTCCACTATTTACTGCTCATGTTTCACGATTTGACACAGAACTTCCCCAATTTTACACTAGATACATTCTGATCACCAAAGAATTCAATTGATCAGTCTCAAATTTTCACACTAAGCTTCCACTATTTACTACTCAAGTTCCACGATTTGACACTGAATTTCATCAATTTTATACTGAGCTTCTTCAGTTCAATTTTTTTGTGATGATAATGTGTTTAATGTAAAACTAGAAAAGCTCAGTATTAAATCATCAAACTTGAGTGATAAATAATGAACTCAAAGTATGAAACTTTTTAATAAGAGCATTTAGATCATTTTCTATTTGAAATTTGATCAATTTGAGACTATGAACTCTTTCTATCATTTTGGAATATGTTGGTCCTGAAATGATATTAATTGAATGTTTTGGTCATAAACTATGATTTTCCCTTTCTATTATTATTATTATTGTTGTTATGATGGTCGCGGTGCTACCTATGATAGTTTCAATTAGTGAGTCATTGATATATCAACATATATAGTAAAAAGTCAAGATATCTGGCAGAAACAGTTTGTGTCCATTCAACTCAACAAGAAAGCTACCTTTATTACCGTTTTTATTAGTCATTTGGAAAGAAGTGTGATCGATAACATATAGCAGCAAAATAATCTCAACTATGATGTCTTTGTCATATCAAGTAGGTTCTTCATTTGACCACGTAATGGACATTAAATGGTTCTTTTGGAGATATGGCCCAAAAAATATGTGGAAATAATAAGAATTTAAAAATAACAAGCAACAAGACAGAAGTCAATTATTGAGACTCTGGGAGTTGGATCCATAGAAAAGTCCCAACAGAAAATCTAGGAAACATTCTCAGTAGTGGCTTCTAAAATACACCATTCTAATAACAAATGTACATCTCTACCATAGGATTATTCTCTGTTCATCCCAGCTTGTTCTTTATTATCATCATATGCTTCAATTCCTTGGATTTTGTGAGTGCCACAAACACCATAACATCATCTCAATTCATCAAGGACCCAGAAACTATTAGCTCCAATGGGAGTTTGTTCACACTGGGGTTCTTTAGTCCTGAAAATTCTACAAATCGCTATGTAGGAATTTGGTATATGCCTAAATCCAGTATTGTATGGGTAGCTAATAGAAATCAACCATTAATGGATTCTTCAGGCATTGTTATGATATCTGAGGATGGCAATCTTGTTATACAAAATGGAAAGAAGCAGAAAATTTGGTCATCAAATGTCTCAAATATTGCATCTAATACTACTTGCAAACTTTCAGATTCTGAAAACCTTATTCTGCTCGATAATTATGGAGGAAACATCATATGGCAAAGTTTATCATCCTTCAAATACGTATCTACCAAACATGAAAATTACTAGCAACAAAAGAACAGGTGAGAAAATGAAATATATATCATGGAAAGGCCCATCTGATCCATCCCTTGGGAATTTCTATTTGAGTCTTGAACAACTAGATCTTCCTGAATTATTTATATGGAATGCAACTCGCCCATATTTTTACAGTGGTCCATGGAATGGCAAAATCTTTATAGGGATGCCATTGATGAGTTCTGCGTATAATAATGGTGCCACTCTAGCACATGAATGGGACGGGACTGTCTATTATACTATGAACCTACCAAATGGTTCTAACTTCAAAGGGCTAAGTGTCTTGAATTCTGAAGGCAAGATGTTTGGTAAACAATGGGATGATGCAAAGTTATGGCAAGAAATCTATCGTTCTCAAAATTCAGATTGTGACGTTTATGATATATGCGGGCCATTTGGAAGCTGCAATTCAGAGAGCACACCAATCTGCAACTGCTTGAGAGGGTTTGAAGAATAGAGTAAACATGTCTGGCTGCGGCAATGGATGATGAAAGACCCAAGCGGAACTTGTCCGATTGAACCTCCAATGACTCGGAATGAACCACGGACCGTGCTAGAATCAAATAAGGACACACGAACAACAAAGAAAGCACAAGGAGAGGAAATATGTGAATCTAAAAATTAAGAAGAAAATAATGCACGAAAATAACAAGAAAATAAGAAAGATATGTTGGTCAATGAGATAAGATCCTAAGAGAACTCGTCTCTTAGAACCCTAGTCTTGGGATGCCACAAAGGAAAACCACTCCTTTGATAAGTCTAAGAATTCTCTCAAGAACACAAGGGATACAAGAGAAAAACTCACAAGAAAAGAACATAAGTTCTAAAAATTTATTCTTATTAATCTGTCTTCTCCAAAAGTACATAGGTGGCTCCTTATACAATGGAATAAGGCAACCAAAACCCTAGGCTAAAATAAAAAACGAAAATTACAATGAAAATAGAGAAAATAATCAAATATAATTAATCCTAAAGAAGATACTACAATCTAAATGAAAAAGGAAACAAAATATTCCTCAAATCAATCAAAAGGTGGCACCTTTCTTACTAAAGCTAATAGAAAATTCTAGAGCCTAAATTTTTAAAATAGGAAACAACCAAAACTTAATCTCCAAGATATAATCTTTGACCAAAAGCCCTTATTTCTGAAAATAAAATAAAATAAACGAAAATTCTAAATAAATTAGCTTAAAGAAGATTCCTTTTTAATTGATCACATGAGTGGCACATGATCACTTAAGTAATCTTCTCTAATTGGGCTTCTCTTGGGCTTGGATCTAAAACTTGTAATTTACAGTTGATGATCACACCTACAAGCTCCTTTTGGGCTACAACTTTAATCAAGTGACTGGGCTTTAATTCGTAGAGCTCTTGGATCACTTCAATACTTTGATTCCTTGCTCTTAATTTTGAACTCTTGCAAGCCATGCCCAGCCCTTACTCTATCATTCTCTCCCTCCTCGAAAGGATTCGTCCTCGAATCTCCATAATCTACATGGAAGGAAAGGGAACGATTAGAAGCATCAAATAGATAATAAGGACTATACTTACCATTTAAGCTTAATTGATGCATCTTTGCTTTCATCCATCCATGAACTTGAAGGAAATCACTCTTCCTTTGCTACAAATTTGTTTTAAATATTCGTCCAAGCCTTTGCAACCATAACATTGCTCCAGGGTCGAAAATCTTATTTTCAAGCATTAGTGAAGAAAATTTGGAATCTTTCTTCATATCATTTTCACCAATATCCTACCATAAAGAACTAGGCACAAAATCGACACAACTAGAATCAAATGAAACCAAAGGGTTAAAAAAAATATGAAGGATAAAATTAGGACAAAACATGACACAAAAAGACTCAAAAGGGACTAAGGTGGGACAATGATTATATGGGAACGATTCATGGGCTTCATCCAAAGCACAGGAATAGTTTTTAACATGCCCATTAAAATCAACACAATAAAAATCTCCAATCACCATGTCAACATGATCAATCTCATCAGTGTAATCATAAGGACTACTAGGAATTAGCATGCTATTACCTAAAGAATTTTCATTCAAATCATTAACATGTAAAGCATGATGTTCCTCTAAAAGTTGCATGCAATCATGGTTAATCTTATAAGCACAAACAACTTCATTATTTTCCAATTGTGCTACATCGAGATTTTTAAATTTCATATTAGAAGCACAACTAGAATCATCAAAACTTTTTGCCATAACACCATCAATATCTAGGTCACTTTTCTCCATTACAAGTTGCAATAATGAGAAATAAGATTTAATTATAAAAATAATGAACTTTGTTGGCTAACTCATATAAATAAAATACACATTTCAAATTAATAGATATTAAGTAGAATTGCAAATTTAATTTATATTTTTAAATATGTTCAACATTTCTGATAAAACAATTCCATATGAAACCAAAACTTTCCTTAGAAAATACTCATGAGAAACATTTCTCATAGGACAAAGTCATAAGAACTTATATTTTTCTCATGGCATCTATCCATGAGAAATACCTCTCATTTTTTAAATTTTCACATTATGTAAGAAAAGAGATAATTTCTCATGGCATTGTGTGTAAGAAATTATCATATATATATATATATATTTTATAATTGCTATTTTTGCCATTTCTTAAGAACAAGTCCATGAGAAATGATCATGCTTTCTCATGGCATGAGTCATGAGAAAAGACTGTTTATTTTCTTAATTTTGTATTAATTTTTTATATCATTTCTCATAGATATTCTCTCCTTATTTTTTTTTTATGAGAAATGTCTCTTACAAATTTTTCTGGTGGAAAATTTCCTGAGAAATTCTGTGAGCATTTCTTACAAATTTTTTTTCCTTGAAAAATTTCCTTGACTAGAAGCAAACACAGCAAATGAAGAAGAAGAGAGGAAGGATAAGAAGGAAAGAAAGAAAGTCAAGAGAGAATAACAAAGGCAGAAACGTGAATGAATGATCATGAAGTGTCTAGAGGCAAAAACAGCAAAACATTTGAATCCACCTACCCAACCCGAACAACCAACCCATAAAGCAACGATTAAGAACAGTAAATGTACAGTGATTTGGCCTTCAACTTTTATATAGATTATAGAATATAGATATAGATAGTGCACTCGGAGTGAATTTCTTTATTCAGCATTAAGGTCAATGGCATCGCTTAATGGGCCATCTGTCCAAGGGCCCATTAATGGGCAACGATTATGACAAGCAGCTCCACGCCATTTCCTTTGTTTCTCCCTTATTTTATTACATTATTTCCAAAGTGGGCCGGTATTAATTAAATGGGGTCATCTCAATATTGGGCCATTTAGAAGCACCCTCCACGTCATTTCTTAGAAGTTTCACCACTAGTTAATTATATATTATTACTTTAAATGAAAACTTTAGCATAACAATTGAGTAAGTCCAATTGGCCAAAAAAATCCTATTAAGTTGAAAGTATGTGAAGTTGCCAAAGTAGAACATAAAATATCAATGAGCTTTGTTCGTTTTTCTTCATGTATGCAAGACAAAATTTTTATTGAACGTTTACTTGGTGTTCAATTTCACCAACTTCACATATTTTGATCTTCAAAGTATCTAAATTATATCTAGTCAGATATCATAGAAAATAAGCATGCAAATTCCGCCAATTTTCTTGGACTTTCAAATGAAGATATGCAATGTATCCAAAATCAAATTATTGGGTACGAGAAATTGGGCTTCCTAAGATTACATGTTTGTGGCTAAGAGAAGCTAATCAACAAATTAATTATTTAAAATAATGAACTTGAGTGTTGCTGTATCAAAACTCTTGACCTTTTCCTATGAGCCACAACCAATCAAGAGCAACTCCAGCAAATATACCCAGCAACAGAAACAAAACAAGCAAATTGCCCAACGCATTCTGCTCAGGACCCTGCAACAACCACCAAAGGAAAAATCCCGATAACTTGTATGATTCAACCAATTAAGTATAGTGCATGACAGTGTTGAGCAAGATTGAAACATAGACTCGTTTACTCAGTACAAAATTTTCATTTTAGTTTGGAATAATAGGATAGTAAATAAAATAAAAGCCTGGAAATTATAATATCCAACAAGAAGTATTTTCAAAATCAAACTAGCGAACCATTGAATCAAACGATGGTCAGCTTTAGAATGCTAGCGTTCAAAACCATGCTACCTGAAAGTATGTCAATGTAAGTATAAACTGACTGAGAACCAGTAAAACCCAATTTACTTTATTTTTAATTTTTATGTTTGATAATCGATTCAAAGACAAATATTCTTGAACTAAAAAACTATGTACTTTAAATTATTATGAGTCCAATTTTAAAAAATAAAACATGGATTACGAGTTTAAAGGGTCGAATGAAGTGACCTTGTAGCCTTTGGGTGCCAGTGTGAGTACACAAACAGTGAGATAACCATTAGATAGTCCCAAGAAAGAAACAAGGAAGATCATCCATCCTTGGTCACCATATTTTGCAGTAAAGTAGAAAGCTGGGATCAGCAAGAAGCGAGAAAGAATTGCAATGAGTAAGCCTTTCCTTGATTCCATCTTGAGGCATTTGATGAGAGGAATGTATCTTGATATTAGATCTAGAACGTTGTACATTGCGATCAGAACAAGAGAGTACCTACAATGTTCGCGACCCCACATATGCCATGCCATCACTAAATATTTAGTACTTTTGGATATTTATGACTAAATAAATGTCAGTAGTATCGTTTTAGCACGCCCCATATGGATGATATTAAAATAAAATCATTCTCATATCACAAAAACTTTATTTTTTGGTCCAGAAAACAAGGTATTGATGAGCTCTTACCATTCTCCTAGTTGGTGTGATCCAGTATTTTCATATAAGAATCCCGGAAAAATTGACAGTGTCAGTACATATATCATAAACAAATCAGCTGCATAATCAACATTCTCAAGCAACAATTGCTTATGGCTCATACGTTCATGTTGTTTAGCGTCAGATTCGACCTAAACAAATTCCAAAATATTTCAATCGATCAGAATAAATAACGAAAAACATCATTGGCAATACTTAATCAATGTATGTATGATCAGTACGGTTCATGATAAAAGTTGCAGTACTTGCTGGTTTGTCTCGTGATGAGTTGGAATGCCAGCAGCAGCAAGATCGGCAGATACAGTTGTTGATCCTTCTGAAGCTGCCTTTGATCGGTAATACTTTACTATTGACAGTTTGGGGAAGTAGAATGCATAGGCCATTACACACACAAACTCGAAGAATGTTGATATTGCAAGGAAAAGCACTACAAATTGCAAAAGAATCTATGTTACGTAGCTTAATTATTTCTCAAACTAGATGCAATGCAAAGGGCTCCACCTATAAAATATAATGTGGCTTCGTCACCAAATTTTGTGTGATGTATGGAAGACACATCTAATAGATATGATATGAAACTCGCTCTGTATATACGACATATGGAATCTCTCTATAATTTCATATATGTATATTTTATACAAGTACGTATTTAGACATAAATTGAACTTGGTATGACTTAGTTTGAGAAGTGTTAATGCTAAATTATTTGAGAAGTAGGATGGTCATAGTTGACTGCTAGAAGATGACCAATAGAAATATATAAGTTGCGGAGAATGAAGAATAACATACTAGCGCCTTTGCGAAGTCCATTATGAGATTTCTCAAAAGCCACTTTGGTGATAAGTCTCAAACAAGACGCTAGAACCCCTGAGGCTGCTAAGCCAGCAAAGAAAGACTGCAACCAAAAAAAAAAACATGTATGAATTAGGTCACAAACAAGTCAACATCAAATATATATGAAATATGAACATTGGGCAGATACAACCGGCAAAGAAAGATTGCAAAAATTTTCTAATGCAAATTGGTGGTTTTGTTGTAGTAGTGACTAAGAACATCAAGACATGATAACACCAATATTCCAAATTGGATCATTCGTCATTAATGCATTCGGAAAGAAAATAAAAAAAGATAATACAACTATGTATGTATAAGGTGTATATATATCTCATCATTTCACCCGTCATCATATACATTAAATTATTGTAACACACCAACCTGGATGAACTCAGGGCACATTAAAGAGAGGTCTCCAACCATGCCACCTTGGACATGAGCATCTGCAACTCCAAAACAAGCAGAAATCGCACATAAACCAATGTAGGGTCCAATTCCACCTCTCCCTGCCGTTGATAGATCCAACTGCATGTCACAAAAAATTGTCTCAAGTTGTTCTTGGTGATGCAAAACCAACCATAACATAAATACAAATCATTGAAAATTAAAGAAAGAAAGTATGTACTAACTTACAACAAGAACTAAGAAAGTGCTGGCTGTGAAAAGACTGTATCCCGCTAAGTTTCGCATCCTTGTGTTGATTTTGGACTCATAGTGCACCAGAATTGACATTGTAACAAGTGCGAATGGTTGGTATACAAGAGTGAGAACCCTTGAAGGATGATATTTCTTCATAGTAATTAAAACACAAACTTCTTTGTTAGACTTGTTGTATCAGATTTTCAATGGCTATTCATTTAATGTTTTAATTTTGGAGCTCTATGCAATGTACTTCCTCCGTCCCAATTTATAAGACCCTTTACAAAAATCACACAGATTAAAAAATATGATTAAAGTTAGTTAAAAGTCTTAATTTTGTAAAAAAAAATATCATTTAAAAAAATTTAGTCAACACATATATTTCAAAAATAACCTTTATTAATTTTATTGATTTTTCTTCTTAACAGGGTTTAGTAGTATAGTGAATTTATGAAGGGTAATTTTGTAGAAAAAATACCTAAATGCTTCTCTAAACCCTATAAATGGTCTTATATTAGAGGATAGAGAAATTTTTATAAAATGTTTTATAAATTGGGATGGAGAAAGTGCATTATTTTACATTTATTTGTGCTCATCAAATAATGAGCACACTTTACATTCCTGAAGCATTTATATATATTTAGTGAACACAAAGGGTATCTATCTCTTATTGAAGAGTTAAAGACTAATCTCTTCAAGACGTTTACACATAACCGGGGATTGAACTCAGAACAACTTACTTTAAGGATCCAACAATCTACTAATCATGTCATAACTTTGTTGGGACCAGGCATTTATATTTTATATTGAATGAATGAATGAATTTTGATTATGACAGGTATCTTCATGGATGGATTCTAGGTTAATATATGGGGGACAAAAATGAAAATTACAAAAAAATTGGGGATACAATTAATTTTAAAATATCTCATAGATAAAATTAAGAATTAAAAAAAAAAAGAAAGAAATGAGACGTGGGGGAGTATTTCTGATTGTCCCCAGGTAAACATGTCATAGGGTGTCTTTTACTAAAGCATTTTAAAAATACATATATTTAATTGGACCGATGTGTTTTTTAGGCCATTTAATTGGGCCAACATTATAATGGTTAAAAAATATAGTTTCAGGCCGACGATGTTTGTAGTTGGGTTAGATTGTTTCGTGGGCTAAAACATTTTAATCATTGAAATAATTTAAAATTAAGAGACTGTATATGACAATTACATCCCTTATTTTATTTTTCAACGTATGTATGACTAACAAATTCTTAAATACAATGATTTTAAATGGATTGAGATTTGAACCTTTTCAATTCAAGAAATCTCAAGTGAGTCAAGTGCTTCAAAGACTAAAAATATTTTTGAAAAAAATTAATATAGAAATAAAATATATTTTTGAATTAAAAAAGAATTTTTTGTATTACAAAAATAAATAATAAAATTTAAACTTTCTACGTTTGAACACTCGGATCTATGATCACAGATATGTTTTGCTATGAGATATGGTATGATACGCTACATCAAATACCATAAATTTTAAAATTTTAGGATATAGATATAAAAGATATATATATATATAATTATGAATATATTTAACAAATCAACACATGTAAAATGAATAATTTAAAATGAATTTGAATTTTAAAAAGAGTATTTCAGAAACAATATAAAAATATTTGAAAATATATTTAAAAAAAATAAAATATTTGAAGTTAAAATAGGGAATGTTTATATTACACAAAATAAAAAATAAAATTTAAAATTACTAAATTTGAACACGAATTAATTGAAGCCTTGAATTAAGGAATTGAAACCCCAAACAAATACAGTTAGTAAGCTCTTAATAAAATCTTCTGCGAAAAATTTTCAAAAAGCAGTTATAAATTTTATATAAAAATATATGATCAAAATAAATGTCTTTTCTCAATAATTTTGTTTATTGATTAAGAATCCCCATATTGCAAAACTTCAGCCTACTCTCTCTCTCTCTCTCTCTCTATATATATATATATTGACAGAGAGATGCTGCAAATGGGAGAATTAGAACCCTCTTTTTCTTCATATTTTTACATATTCCATAATAAAAAAAAAGAAAAAACAAAAAAAAGAAACCTGCATGTTCTGTCAGTTCTGTAACGAATTAGTCCCTCTAGTCTCTCCAGTAAAAATATGAAATCACAGACACACTGAGAGATCTGAGTTTGCAAAATCATGTTAATCCACAATTGGAACTGGAGAAATCAAGAGTTACCTACAGGGAAGATTTTGTAGTAGTAATCTCCGATGGTTAACATGCTGTTCCACGCAACCAGAGATCCCAATCCCAGAATGAAGCAAACTACCATGGCTTGAATTTTTCCCTGTTTCATATCAATCCCTTTCAATTCAAATCTTTCATGGAAAGGAAATTAATTTCTTCAATGAAATATGGTATTAATTAAAACATATATACCTCCGGCCTTCTGGGAGCCCCACTTTCGACAGAGACCGTCATCTCTGTTTCACCATAAAACACAAGAAAATGAATTCTTGCTTGACACCTTCGATTCTGGAAATGAAGGAGAAAGCAATTAAGAGAATATCAACTCCACATACCTCTATGTGTAGAATTTGATGAAATCTCTCGAAATGATCAGAGATCCTGAAACGGTGGTTGTTTTTTGAACTAAAGAAAATTCCCACAACTTGTGGGAACTGAGTAAGGAGAGACCCAACAGTCAAATAGTGATTGAGTATGATCTGAACACACGCAAGACTACTTATATATATATATATATATATATAGTGGAAGGAAAAGGGAATCGATACAATAAATGCATTTGGGAAGGACTTCAATGCTCCGTTTCTATTAATCGAAAATGACACTGATGGGCGGTTTGTACACATACAATACAATTGGTGACTGCCTCCGCTTCCGTGTATATAGCTATTTTATAGAACAAATTTTCCGTAGATACATTTTTTATATTTGACCCTGTCATTACTCTCTAATTTCTATACTTAAATGGACATAATAATGAAATATTTAATAAGATTAAAATGAAAGTTTTGGTTCTCTTTTAAAAAATTTTAAATATTAAATTTTTTTTCTTAATATACATATATTTTATACAAAATATCTTACATATGAACAAGACGTAATAGTTTAAATGCATTTGGGCAGGACTTCAATGCTCTTTTTCCATTAATAAAAAATGACAGTGACGTGCGGTTTGTACACATACAATACAATAGGTTAGTTCCTCAGCTTTCATATATAGGTATTTTGTAGAATAAATTTTTTGTCTGCATTATAAAGTATTATATACAATATTTTAATATTTGTCAATGTCATTACTTTCTAATTTCTACACCTAATGGGCATGATAATGAAGCATTCAATAAAGTTAAAATGAAAGTTTTCATTCTTTTTTTAAAAATTTTAAATGTTAAAAAAAAATTTTAATATGCATATATTTTATACAAAATATCTTATATATAGAATGAGAGGGAGTGGTTTAAATTTGAAGCGATACTAATAAGTGTAAAGTAGTTCAAATATATATGATATGCACAATTATTGAACACATGTTTTACGTTGTATCATCTCTTGTATCAAGTATATGTACATCTACTTTTTTTTTAAAGTACTGTGAGGGCTATCCTGATCTGGATAAGCTTTCAAAAAACTAATTTATATAAGTTTTTGATCTGGATAAGCTTTCAAAAAACTAATTTATATAAGTTTTTTTTTCAATTTTTTTTTTGGAAAAAAAAGGACAGGTTGGTGATTCCTCAAGCTTTAAATGCTCCGGGATTCTTAAAGATTCCATTCGCATAATACGTTATACTATTATAGTACATATGAATTAAACTGCAGGTTTCATCTTGTAGTCAAAGTTGGCTTACTGGTCTCATTGACTTGAATGGAAAATTATCCCATGTATTAAGACAGAATATAGAGAATATTCCCTAATTTGAGTTGGCCACGTTATTGAGACAACAAAAAAGGGGCAAAAGTGCTTCTTCTTCTTCTCCTCTTGAAATTATTTTTGTCCTTATACCATGCACTATATAAGTATTTTAAAAATATACTCAAAGTTGACGAATAACAATGTTTAACAATATGTATAATTAAAAATATAATAAATTCATTATTCATGGTTAATTTAAAAAAGTAAAATTCACACATCAAGGAGGTGTTTGATAGTATAACTTTGAGGCTACAATCTCACAGAATATATTAGATCTTGGAATAATAATAATAATAATACTAATAATATGGTCACTCATTCCATTGCATCAGTATTGCATGAGAATAGTAATCCTACTAAAAATAGTACTTTTTGAGCCTATAAGATGCACTGTACGCTTTAAAATACAGTATTGATGAATGAACAATTCAATTAATATATTTAACTCCAAATAAGAAAATAACTTTATATACAATTCATTACAAAATTATAAAAGTACAGGTACAGGTCCCATATTAAGCAGGCGTTTGGCAGCGTAATCTGGACCCTATTATCCTTCATATTATTATATACTGGATGCAACAACAGGTTGGTGTTCGGTATAAAATCTTTTAATATTATATTTTATGCAAAATGGTGTCATTATATTCATTAATCTAAGGGCGTGGTTTGATAACTAAAGGAGTATATGGTGTAATTCTCATTACATTACATAACTAGATGTATTTGGTTGCATAAAACTCAATATTTGAGTTTTATATCATTACCCCAAATCAAGTAAGTCTCTTTTACTCTTAAAAAGCTATGTGATGGGAAATATATGACTACAATCGATTGTAAAAGAATCGAAGTGTCACGCCTTATTTTTCATACATTATTTTCCATGTATTATAGTACACTTAGTATCCAAATAAGCCATTTTAGAAGCTTGAATCATCAAATAAACTAAATCATAAAAATAAAAATTTTATAATTTACTATTTATTTGGTATCCCATTTTTTTTATTAAACTTTGAAAAATTATAACTGATTCTAAAAAAATCATATGAATATTCAAGTCTCTAAAAATAGCCTACAATTAGATCTATATGAAAAAAAAAATGAAATAGTAGCTTTAACATGCCAATTTGAATCGTATTTGACACAAAAATTACTATTCATTTGATCATTGCTCTATTTTTCAGTTTTCTAGCACCAAATTTAAAAATTCATAATTATTCGTACACTTGTTCAAATTTGGTGCATTTTGATTATGTAGAAAACTTATTCTATCTACTTTCTAGGCATATATAACACTCATACATCTTGCCCTGTTTTATCCAAATAGTATCAACCTAAACGTCTAGTGCTCAAATTGGGCAGATTTTGGCATAACGTGACAAAACAATTTATATAACATGTTTACATACTCATAACTTGGCCAAATTATGTTTCAAACTTCTCAACATGCTTAGAGGCACATAATAACATGAAAGTTTAGCCTCATATATTCACATACAATTTTATATAAAATAATAAAGAGACATAAAACAATTGGAAACATTAATCTGAGCATCAAAATTCTTTTTCTTGCTTCTTGCCTCCCTTGGATCCTTGCCATAACTTGGGCTTATCATGTTAGCATTTAGATGATGAGATTTTGGAACTCCTAGTAGCAAAACTATTTCATGCATTTATGCTAATATATATGCCATAAAACATCACATAAAACACATAGGCATAAAAATACCATATTATTTTTATAAAAGTTCTGACAGCATAACGGTTTAGTAAATAGATATCCTGAGATAAAACCCTTACATAAAATTCAACCAAATAGCTACCATTCATCAAACAAATAACATGGCAATTCATATCAAGTCATAAAACATAGTAAAATATTATAAAGCAAGAAATAGAAATTTGCTATATTTATGAAACCTTAGGTTTTTCCACTTGATTTTAATCCTTCCAAAGACTTTCTTGAGCTTTCTCAAACCCTAGTATATTACCAAACACTAAATAAATTCACTAGAACCAAGGGTTATTCCATAAATCCAACACTTGTTTTTTACTAATTTAGACCCAAAGATTCCATTTTTAATATCAAAATTATGAAAATCCAACTCCTTCCTACCTTATCATGTTGGCCGAAATCAGAGCACAAGGAGGGAAGAATTGATTTTTTATTTTCTTGCTTCAAACACACCAAAACTTGTTTCTTTTATAATTTCTTATACTTTTTCTAAGTTTTATGGCACGAAAACACTTTCTTCCTTCCCTTTATGATTAGGCCAAAATTTACACAACAAAAGGAGAAGAGGAAAACTCAAAGAAATCAACCCAAACTTCTTGAAAACTAAGTTAGAACTAATGAAAACTATAGGTTAGAACTTACCTTGTCTTGGCTTCAAATTCTTTTTCATCTTTCCTCCTCCCTTCTCTCACGTTCTCTCCTCTTCTTTCTTAGTCTAGCAGTTGTTTCTCCCTTCCTTTTATGAGCATAAGGTTGGCTAACATAAGGGAGTATATATAAAATGCTATCCAATTAAATTTTTCCATTTTTTCTTCTGGAAGGTTCAAGAAAATGCAAGAAATATTATTTTATTCTATTTCCCCATGTGCTGCTGGTTTTGGACTTTAGGGGTATTTTTGTCAAAATATTACATATTTTTCTTTATCTAAATATATCTTGCACTGGTTTGTTCTATACTTGAACAGTTAAAATTACTTTGACAGTATTTTATTACTTTATAGGTATAAAATATAACTATATTTGGATCTTTATTTATTTTAATTTCATGTCCAAAACAGTCTAAATGTAAGGCTCACATACTTTTTCTCTTACTTTATTTGCTTTTTGTAGGGTTTACATTGTTTTTTTTTTTTATGTATTATGCACTTTATAACATTCAGCCATCAATTTTCCTT
Source organism: Adenanthera pavonina (assembly GCA_026686845.1). Lineage (NCBI taxonomy): Eukaryota > Viridiplantae > Streptophyta > Magnoliopsida > Fabales > Fabaceae > Adenanthera > Adenanthera pavonina. The sequence continues at coordinate 17,877,214 of JAIVEN010000005.1, read as the reverse complement.
CACATTGATTCTATTAACTTTATCACACCATTCCATTGGGTTTGGTATGTCGTAAGCTTCATTCTGGCATAAATCTTACATAATTACAAAATTAACCTTGGTTGGGGCAAATGCAATTTTTGTATTTTTTGGGTCCTTTTTTGTAATTTTCCATAGGAATGAGCATGCAAATAATTTTTTTCTGGGGCTAAAATATAATTTTTATATTTTATTTCCTTGACCTGGAAATTGATTTTCTTACCCTTCTTCACATCTATTCTTGTATCTTGGATTTTATAATTTCCTTAAGTATCTTATACTATTCAAGAATTTAGGATATCATACAAAGTACATTCACAAAACCAAAAAAACTCATCCTTCACTGGCCTTGCTACTACAGCTATTGCGGCCAATCGCTAGCCACCATCACCAATGTCAATTGACAGCCACCACCATTGCCACCGATCACCAATCATTAACCAATAGCATTGTCACTACCGGTCACTGGGACCAAGCATCACCATTACTGGCATTTCCACCCCCATTAAATACCACTACTTTGGAAGCAATTTAGATTTTTTCTAATTATTTATGTTTAATTAAATATAAAAAATAAATTTATTTCTCTCACATTCAATATCAAACCAAACAAATACTCATGTAATTATCATATTACATTACATTACATCACATCACATTACTTGACCAATTTGTAATTGAACCTAATGGTAAGGTGACAGGTTGTTATGCCAAAAGCAAAAAAAAAAAAAAAATCTAAGGTGACCAGCTCTCAAATTGCTTCTAAATTTAGAGTTGATAAAATAGGATGGCTCGGCATGGGCAGACCCAAAATGGATCGGGTCGAAAAGCCCATTTTGCCAATCGAGCTAAGCTTTAAAAGCCTGAACCCATATCCAGCCCATGTGGCCTTTTTTTTCATTTTTTTATGTATTTTTTATATAATTATTTAAATTAATATAATTAATCATTATTATCATTCACCAAAAATCAATATAATATTTAAATTTTACAATTTATACATCACTAATTAACAAAATAATATATTTCTATAATATTTTAAACTAAAAAATTAAAAAAATAGAAAATGGGCCAAACGAGCTTGACCCAAAAAGCCCATTTTTTATTTGATCTCCCATTTTTAAAGTCATACTCACTCATTTTATTGGGCTAAAAGGGCCATCCTAATCATCAAAGATAAACATTATGTTGAAGATTATGCCCTAGACCAATCATTGTATTATGAACATTGCTCTTCATTATGAAAAAGAAGGTATTTTTCTTACATTATTATTTTTTTGCCTGTTTTCTTTATAATAATATCGTTGGATAAATTATTTTATCCTAAATGTCCCTAGTCAATCACATTTGCTCTTCAGTATGATTTTGATTGATAATTATGTGATAATTATGTATAAAGATACAAATCAAAATCATAAACTCTTGTTAGAGAATAGGCGCTGAATCGACCCGTCATGAGATAGCTACATAGATCAAGTCATAAGCATATCTCATATATAACGGTATCACTAAGCCCTCACACCTGAGATTAGAGGTGGCAATCCAACGTGGGTCGGGTCAAAAAACCCGGATTGCCAAACGGGCTCGGCTTGTAAAGCCCGAGCCCGTATGGCATGGGCCTGCGGGCCCGTATATATATATTTTTTAATTTTTTCATATATATATATATTTTTTCATATTTTTTAAAAAACTTTTCATACAATTTTTACAATTAATACAACTAATTATCACTATCATTCACAAAAAATCAACTTAATATTTAAATTTTACAATTTACCCATCATTAATTAATAAAATACTATATTTTTTAATACTTTAAACAAAAAAAAAAGAAAAAAAAAGGGAAAACGGGTCAATCAGCTCGGCCGGTGGCCCGCTCGGGCCAGCCCGCCTCGGGCCAGCCCGCCACGGGCCGGGCCCAAAAAGCCTGTTTCCCCTTCGGGTCTCTAATTTTAAGGCCCGGCCCGCCCATTTTATCGGGCTATTCAGGCTGGCCCATCGAGTCTGACCCATTTTATCGGCTCTACCTGAGATTATCTTGACTTCCTACATGGGGAGTACTATACTTTGGCATAGTCAAAAGTCACCTTTAATCGGGAGATCATAAAGACTATGATCGGGTATAGTGAAACTCGTGTGGAGGAAGATGAATGGTCAAGATGGAATTTATCCCTCTAATTAATGTAGAGATATATCTAGGCCACTCGATGAGTGAGACTGAGAAATGCATGGCCATGCTCGTATGAAAGAGTTTCCATTTGTCCTATCAGTCTTCTTGGAGATCAAGAAAATGATAGTCGAGTAACATGAGGTTGACGTTTCCATGTCTCATACTTGACCTATATATCATGAGAGAAAAGGGATGTGATTGAGTTACATGATATGTTACATCGGATTTCCAATCTCATATGATTTGAGTAGTCACTATGTCTTGCTAGAGGTTACTTGTGACTTGTAGGTCCAATAGTGTTATTAGCCTACTACCAACATCATATGGGCCTACAAAGTCGCACATAAGAATGGGTCCACTTAAGTTAAAATGTCCAGATTCATTGAATCTAAAATGTGTCTAGATTCAATGAATTTAATGTTCAATTTAGGGTGATAGAATTATATATATTTGATATATATATATAGTATAAAATTTGAAATATATATATATATGTTTGATATATTGTATATTTGATATATATTATATTATTTCAAAATATATATATATATATATTGTTCAAATTAATTAGTTTTAAATTTAATTCTTTATGATAGATTTAAATTTAAATTAATAATTTAAATTTGATTTATATGATAAATTAAATCTAGATTTGATTTTGGATAAAGATTAGATAGTTTAAATTTAATCAATTAGATAGATTTAAATTCAAACTAATCTATTTAATTAATATTTAATTTAATTTAAATTATTAATTTAAATTAAACAAATATCAAATCCTATCTATATATTGATATAGACTAGATTACAGAACAATATAATTTTGAATCACTTTAAAGAGCGAGCAGCCATATACTTAGAGAAAGAGATTGTACAGACGAATGACAAACAGTGGCTGTACAGATAAACAACGACTGTACAAATGAACAACGTGCGGACGTATGGCCGTTCACAACCAGAAAGTGCTAGCACGTTGTTCGAGTTGGACTCACCGTTCATGTGGATACTGGTAAAGGGAGCTGACCAATCGCGTTAATTCCTAAGGTCTAATGAAATGAAAAAGAATATCAAGGAACGCACCGGAGGTAAATTTTTTTTTTTTACATCTCAATCTAAATAACGTTAACAAATCTATGTGAGAGAATTTCTTGATAGTTTTTCGTTGCGTGTATGCTTAAATTCCTAATAAATTAATGTAATTTGGGTCTAATCTTTTCGCACTTAGAAGCAATGTTAAGAAAACCAAACCATCACTAGATCGGTCAAGACACTAATTTAAGATTCAATAGTCTGAACGGGGTTAGACCAAGATTGGACCAGATGTGATTAGATTAATATATCTTAGATCATGTATACTTGAAATATTAAAAAAATTAATTATCCAAATTAAAAAAAATGAAAAAAAAGATTTAATTTCAAAGTAAATAATATTTCTTAAAAATATAAAGAAGGTGACATGGAAAAATGACGCCTATGAAAAATATAACTTCAAAATAATTGAGTTTTTAAAACTGTGTATGACAAATAAAAAATTTAGTAATAATAAATAGTAAACATTTTAATTATTTTATATAAATTTCAATGTTTAGAGAATAAGCATGAACTAAAATAAAGTGATATAATAAAAATAATAAGCTTGAAATATAACAAAATTAAATAGTATTAGATTATAAGGAGTTTAATTATAGGTGTTAAAAAAAAATATATAGCACATAATATTGCAGTGTCACACTCACACGTTTATCTGCACATCTCTCTCTCTTTTATTTTTAAATATAAATATAATAATATATTATCTCTAGTCTGTATTATATGATATTTTATATAACAAATTTTTTATCCAAAATATAGCGTGTTGGATTTTTTTTCTTATTTTACCCATATCTTTAATTCTTCTCATTCCTCATTTATAACCCGACAATGATAATAGAATATAGTATTTAATGAGGGTAAAATGAAAAAAATGATATTTTTTGCATTAATTTCAAGTAAATAATTAATATAAAATACCTTATAATATGAATTGAAGAAATTACTTTATCATCTAAATATCATTGTTTTAAATATAATAATATATATTCTCACCATTGGTTATTAACTCTTGGTAGACAAGCATTTCCAACTTTTTTTTCTTAGTTCTATAGCCCATTTATTAGTCCCAGATGTACAAGAAGTAGTATAGGAAATAGTACAATTTACATATGGAAAACGTAACACACAGGCTCGGGAAACACAGTTTCTTGGATGGGGTGGTCGCCTGCGGCCCAAAATTTTTTTTTATTTTAAAAATTATAGATGATATAATATATTTTTGGGCATCTTGTAGTTATATATTTGTGTAGTTTATCTTATTTTATATCTATTTTTCTCATACTATATAGTTGTAAGAGTGTAAAGATATTATTTTTACTGTATAATATTTAAATTTAAAAAATAAAAATAGTACAATTTTATAGTTATATAATTATAAAAAATTTATTTTTTATTTCTAAATTTAAATATTAAAAAAATAAAAAATAAAAAAATTAGAAAAAAAGAGATGACAAAGAGGGAGGCAGAATCTCTCCTACCAAGAGAGACACTCACCCTATTTCTTCTTCCCAATTTATTATGCCTTGGTATTCTCTTTGCTTTTTCAAAATCATCTAGTTTGAAGCTTTGTCTCTCTCTACTTTCTTTGAATCCTCTTCTCCTCTCTTTATTTACCTCCTCCTACTCCTCCTTCTTCTTGATAATACAGGGAAAAAAATTCGAACCAGAACACCATTATGAAGCTCAATAGGAGGCTGCTGGACAACTCATAATATTGAAGATCAAGGCAACATCTTCCTCTTCAAAACGTTGTATTCCTTTTAAACTTTTTCTTCTTCTCCTCTGTTCGACATTCTCCTTCTCAATTTTTTTATTCACTCCTCAATTTTTACTTCTTCTCATTCTGTCCAGGCTCTTAATTTTTTTTAACTTTAAATCGGATGAACCGATCAACCATCGGTTTTGATCGGTTCAACACCGGTTTAGCTAGTTTTCAACTAGTTCTAGAGTCCCGATTATCCCATGTGATAGAAAAAATTAGGATATTTAAAATATCTTTTAGATTTAATAAGATTTCACCATATCTTTTAGAATTTATTATGATTTAGAATGATAAATAGATAATTAGGATTTTAAATAAAATTATTTTATTAAGATACTTTAGATTACATTTTATATTTAATTAGATTTCATAATATCTTTTAGGATTATTAGGATTTAAATTTTATTTTTTATTTATTCCTAGAATTTAATTATTTGAATTAGGATTTATCTTTTGTTTAAATTTAAGATAGTTTGAATAGAGAAATCTTATCTTAAGATTCTAGTAGGATTATGATTTGAGCTCTATAAATAAGAGCTCCACTGCTCATTTGTATTTAGACTTTGATTAATGATTTGAGTTATAGTTTGAGTGAATTCTCTCTCTCCCTTAAATTCTTCCTTTTCTCCCTCCTTGAGTTCTCCCTATTTTCTTGAGTTTCTTGAGCTCTCCCTTTTCTATATCTCTATCTTACTTTCCCCCTTCTCTGTTCACATCACCATGTCTCTGGATCAGACATGTGGCCGGTTTCCATTTGAACCAATCACTACTTAGAAGGATATATAGAAGAGAGAACTAAAATAGCCTTCTGAGTTAGAGGAGGATATTTAAACTATTAAAAATATGGTAAAATAAAAGATATCAATACTATTTAGAAGCATTATTAGTTGATGTCAATCATGTGTCAATTATCTTTTATAACACAAAAAAGTAGATCAAATAGACATAATTTATTTTAAGACTTTAAAATAATTTTAAGTATAATTATAAGATTTTTGGCCAATAATTATAATTATAAAATTCTTAAATATATAATAATATTAATTAAAATTAGTTGTCTTTTTGAATATATCAAGTAATTATTTTTCATTAACTTATTTAATTTAATGATATTAATCCTTAGGAAGTTTTGACTATATTTTAAAAGTTAAACTAAATGATGATGATGAAACTTGAAAAATTAAAAGATTAAAATAAAAAAAAATTAAAAGTAAACTTTTGCCTTAAAAGTTGAAATTATTATGGGCAAATCAATTTAATTCTTTGCAAGCACTTTTGGGTAAAGACATTAATGGTTTCAAGGAGAAGGAGAAGAAGCTTCCTGTGATTACTTTTATATTTTCAAAGTTAAAAGATTAAAAATTTTAACAAAATTGTGGTGACAAAAATAAAATTTGCTATAAAATTTAAAAACTAAAAATATATATTTTGTCTTATTTTTATATTTTACATCAAGAAAGGTTACGAGTACACATGTACAATACGTGAATTATGTATCGAATTTTAACTTCTTGTGATTGTTTGTTCGTACTTCATACAGGACAAAATACTTTTGTTTTTTAAACCCAAATGTCTTGATCATGAAGAAAAGAGCCTTTAGATGCCGGCAATGTTAATAAACAATTAAAATTAAAATAGTAAGGGGGAAAAAAGAAAGGCGATATCATCGACTAGGACAATCATTTGTGGCTCAAGACAATATTAAATATTTAGTGTCAGTTTAAAATTTGAAGACGAGATTAATTACTTTTTTTTTAATTTTATTCTTATTTATTATTTTAAAAGTTATAGATATTATTAATTATTGTCTTTTTCTACTCATTTTGAGAACATTTTAGGGAAGTTAAAATCAGGAAATTTTGACATATTAATTGTTTTATTTTAATCTGTATACAAAAACATATAAAGAAGTATTTGATCCCAAAACAGATAGAGTATGATTATTTGGGATGGATGAGTTCCAATGCAATCATTGTGACTGTCTGCTACTGGTTCAGAAGATGATGAAGAGATAATAAGACAAGTTGCTCTGTATTATACCGTTGCAACATTGGATAATGCAAGTTGCTCTGTTTGTGTGTTGCTTTTACTTTATTTTATTTATTTTTTTAATGAGAGAGAGAGAGAGAGAGAGTGTGTTGCTTTTACTTTATTTTATTTATTTTTTTAATGTGAGAGAGAGAGAGAGAGAGTGTGTGTGTGAGCGCGCGCATGCCTGTGCTGCTTTGGGTAATTACATAGATTTGGGAAATATGTAATGTAGATAGAAAGAAATTATAGATGCATTATACCTTTGAATGCAGAATTTTGAAGTAATTAAATATTAGTCCTTTATTGAAGGCGTTTTAGAAGCTTACTGAAAATTTTTTCTGATAAAAAGCTCAATGAAATATTAATGAATCCTTTTTCCTAACTTACCGATAGTATACATGCTTTTTGTTGATTTTTCAAATTTTAATGAAAATTAACACACTTCCTCCAGTTTATAATATAAGTCATATTTTAAAAAAATATTTTAACTCAAAATATAAATCATATTTAGGTATTATATGGTACTTTATTGAGTTTTTTCTTGTTTTGCCCTTAACTTCAATTAAGGAGTGAAAGAAAAAATAATTAAAATTTAATGTATTCAATATGGGTATATATAGTGGAAAGGATAATAATTTTTTGACAAATTTAATGAGTTAATCAATTTTTAACTTATTTCTTTGATATGTATAAAATTTTTGAAATATGACTTATATTATGAATAAGAGAGAGTAAGGATTTTTTTTCTTTTTACCAGAGGAGGGAGGGAGTAAGGATAAATTTAGAAAATTAAGTTAATTTTTAGGAAATTCAATAATGTCAACTAATTTTAATTAATGAACTTTCTTAATATATGTGAAGTTAATTAAAATCACCTAATAAATTCCAAACAGTTTTAAAAAAATCACCTTATCAATTCCAAATATAAGTAAAATGTTTGGCCACCCGGGAAGCTTCGTTCAATGACAATGAATTACTATACATTTGCGTCTTAAGGGCTCAATTAACAGAGGGAAAGGGATTTTCTTTCCGCCTGATAGTGGGAAGAGGATTATATAATGCATTATTATTGATTGTGTTGTAAAATAAAGTACAGAATCAAAACACTTAAGAAAGAAGAAAATATACAGAGCTAAAAGTGAGCATATTTTACTTATCCACTAAAAAGTATATTTATACAAAAGATAAGTGAAATCTTAGTCCTAGAAATGATAATAATCCTTTAGTTAATTGTTGAAACTATTGCACAAAACCTAAATTCACATTGGTTATTTTAACCATTTTAAATCGGTTTTAAAAGTGATATAAAAACAGGTGACGTAGAAAAACTGTTTTTATATTGGTTTTTTAACTGATGTAAAAAAATTGTTTTTACATCGGTTTTTAACACAAAAATTGATGTAGAAAAACTGTTTTTACATCTGTTTTTAAGACAAAACCAATATAGAAAAATACATTTTTTATATTGGTTATATTAAAAAATTGATATAACTTTGAATTTTTTTAATATCGTAATAAGTGTATTCTATATCTAAATCTGTATTTATAACCAAATTTTTAAAATAGCTGAGCAAATTTTGTAGTCATAATAGCTATAATGCCAAAAATAATTATTGAGTATATATCTAAAGTGAACTTTTACTAGAGTTATATCCCAAAAGATGATTCAATATAATTAATGGAAATTGTAAAATTCATATAAGTCTCATACTAAAATATCATATTTTCAATATCACACTAAAATATCCTTAACTATTCCCAAAATATCAAACTAAAATAAATTAGCTACAACAGAGTTATCACTAAATATTGGATCTCCCCATAGTTTTACAATAGCTAAAATTGAAACACAAAATTCAGGAAACAATCCATGCTTACTTAAAGGAGATTGGCGTCTACAAGGTATCTTTAATTATAAAGAGCTATATTATAATTTCCATATTAATTCAAGAGAAGTCAAACCCCAAAATTTAATTAATAAAAATAAATCATTTGCATTAGTTCCATAATTTTCATAAAATACGTTAATATTATGAGTTATGTATAAATTTTAGTTGAATTTTCCCTAAATAATGGATCTCCAAAAATTCTATAACAACCAAGATTGAAATACCAATACAAAATAAGCTCCCTTGAGCATATAAGCCCCATTGAGTTAATAAATTTGACTATAATCCCCAATAGAAAATAAGCTCATTTTTAAAACAAGAAAATTAAAAGGATGGGTGTTTGCCTAAATATAGAAATTAATTAAATTAACTAAAAATTTAAAAAATAAATTCAACTAAAAATTAAGAAAAAAAAATACTATAAAAAAAACTCACATAGATGATAAAGACAGAGACCGATAAAGGGAGTAGAGGTGGAGCACAATGGTGACCCATGGAGGGAGTAGAGTGTGTGACAGAGACTGATAGATGGAGTAAAGTGGACGATGGTGGCAATCGCGTAGGAGGGAGCTTCGATCTGTTTGTGCATTTCAATCGAGAAAGTGAGGTCAAGTGCAAGAGGGAAGGAGCGTGGATGGTGATGATGTTCAAGAGAGAGGCGACCACAGTGTGTGAGAGGGAAGCAGTATGGTGGCAATGGAGTTCTGTAGGAAATGGATGAGTGTGGGAGTGGCAAGCCAAGAGTAGTTCTGGAGGGAGAAGATCGTGTTTAGAGGGAGTTGAAATCTAAAACTTAATTTCGAGTGCTAATAAAGGAGGGAAGCAGATAAATACTAAAAGTTTTACATCGGTTTTTTATATAAAACCGATGTAAATTTTTTTAAGAAAATTTATATAAAAAAAGGAAGGAAAGGGTTTATATGAGAGAAAATTTACATCGATTTATTATAAAAGACCGATGTATAAATTTTTACATCAGTGTTTTTTAATATAAAATTGATATAAATATTAAGAATATAATAAATAATAATTTTCCATTGATAAAATGATAAATCATACTTGTATATAAATATGTCAATATAAAAATCTAATCATAATCCTATATTTTTATATTACTTGCATATTTTTTATTTAGTTTTATTAATTAAAAAATTAATATATTGTAATATAAAAATCCAATATAGTCATATAGTTCTTATATGTTGGACAAAAATAATTTACATGGGAATTCAAATTTATATCGGTTTTCTTAAAAAAACTGATGTAAATATCATGTGTGTATATATATACATATATGAAAATATATTAATTTATACTTCTTTACCAATATTATAATATAAAAATCTAATTATAATCTTATAGTATTACATATTTTTATTTATTTAACTTTAATATATCATTTTAGTTCTTAAGAAGATTATATTTCTATAAAATTGAAAATTTAAGTTGATCTTGTACTAAAAATATGAAGATGGAAAACAAATATAAAGACATGTTTATATTAGTTTCTCTTAAAAATCGAAATAAAAATTAAATAATAAAAAAATATGTTAAGATATATTGTAATAGATTACGTAATGTAATTGTATTTTTATTTATTTCCATTAATATGGATTCTATTAGGATAAACATATTTACATCGATTTTATTAAAAAACCAATGTAAAAAGACATAAAGCAATAAATTTATTTACAAAATTGTCACCAATCATCATTTTATACCGATTTTTTTAACCGATGTAAATAACTAATATAAAAATCACTTTTTGTAGTAGTGAAAGTAAAGAACATAATGATATGTGCACCTAATCCTTAAAATTTTTCTTGTGATAGGTGAACCCTTTATGAAATTAATCCAAATAACCCATTTAAAACAACTGACACTTGAATTGTTGCAATTACAAGGCACACAAAATTTGGAAAAATAGAAAACAACAAAAAGGAAACACACAAAGGAGGGAACAAATAGAAAACACAAAAGGATATATTGGTCAAGGTGCATGGATTAGAACCTAAGAGAACCGGTCTTTTGGACCCTAGTTCTAGTGATACCATAGAGATTAATCAAATCTTTGATAAGTCATGATATTTTCTTCAGCACTCAAAGGAGAAAAGAAGAACTCAAAATACTAAGGGTATGTTTGATTTCATTCAGTATTTTTATGTTATAAAACAATTTCCCAGAACAAGTTCTAGAAACAAAAAAAAAATTTGTTTGAATAATTTGTTTTGAAAATCTCATCTTCAAACAAAATAAATAAATAAATAATTTTTTTTTGCAAATATTATATTGAAAATAACTTTTGAGGACACCGATAGACGATGACAGATAGTCGTGGCTAGTAGAGGACAATGTGACATTCAGTGGTGGATAATGGAGGTTGATGATTGTTGAAAACACTTAGTGATAGTTGGTAGTGGTCCATGGTAGTTGGTGGAGGTCAATAGTGATTGACGATGATCAATGACAGTTAGTGGTGGTTAATTGTTGTTAGTACTAGTTGGAGGTGGTCAATGGTGGTTAATGATGGTTGATGATGATCAGCGATGGTTAGCCATGATTAGTAGTAGTCGATGGAGGTTAGTAGTGGTCGGCAACAATTAGCAGTGGGTAATGATAATCAATGATGGTTGATGGTGAATGGTGGTGGTATGCGGTGGAAAATGGTGATTGAGGATGGTCAACAGCGGTTGGAGGTGGTTGGTGGTGGGCGATGACAAATGATAGTAGTCGGCAATTGTTGGCATTGGTTAGTGATAGTCAGTGGTGAATGTGAACAAAAACAAAGAATGAAAACAAAAACAACTTTGAGTTGTTCTTGTTTTCTTGTTTTAGAAACAAAAAAAAAAGAGCAACAAGTTTTCAAAACAAGTAAATATAAAGCACCTATTCAAATAGAGTTTCATGTTTTCAAGATAGAAAACAGTTTTTAAAAAATAGAAATCAAATAGATCCTAAAATTCCATTCATCTCAAATCTGTCCAAAACGTCTACAATAGAGGACCATAAATAGACAAGAAAAAATCTAATTTAATGAGTCTAGGGAACTTAATTAATTTAGGATCAAGTAATCCTAATGAGATTAGGAGTTTTTGGGCTGAAGTAACAATCCTTAATGACCTAAGAAACTAATAAAATAAAATTCTAAAAATAAATGATGATAATTCAAAGAAAATACTAAAAATAATACTTAAATCCTTATAAACATGCCAACACATTAATAAAATCACATATTTGATACATGACAAGCATATTTACAAGGTGGGTTATCAAAATGATTACTAATTAACCAATTGATCTTTATTAATCAATATAATTCAGCCTATAATTAATAAAAATGAAATTAACAATGATTAAGGCCATTAATTCCTAAATCACATGCTCTTTTAGTGAAATACATGATCTTTTAAGTAATCTCTTCAATAGGTTTCTCTTGGACTAGGATCTGAAACTTGTAAAATTGAAATGCTCTTCACGCTCTCTACTTTAATTGGGCTGCAAAGTTTCTTAAATAATTGGGTTTCAACATATATAAAAATCTTTACAAGCGATAAAGCTTTCTTGTTATGCTCTTAAATTTTTCAAACTTTCCTTTTGAACAATGCCTAAGACATCCTTTATTAACCTGAGACGGTGCAAATGTATCACAAAGGACACAATTGATAATCTTCCCAATAAAATACACCAATAAAATACACCGTACGTGAGAGAGAGAACCATGATCACCACTCATACAGAATAAGAAGTTCTTATATTGATCCTCATATCCCACGCCTCTTTTTGTCATGGATTGTGGGTGTAACTTCCCAATAACCACCTTGATATATTTTTTAAATTCAAAATTACAAAAATATTGATAACCAACTCTATTGATTTTGATGCTTTATTTAGTTAATATAATATATATAGTTAAAAATAGAATAAAACTCAGTTTGCTTTCGTGTCCAATAGAACTAAAAAATTCAAGGGTAGAGATACTGAAATTACATTAAAACTTGCTGCACTTATTCCTCTTCCTAATCCCTTTAGTTTGGTGGTTTCATTTGGTGCTATGCTATCCATCGTATGCCATCATTAAAATGACTATCTTAAAAAAAGAACTAATACAATAATCAAAACCCCATATCTAGGCTTTATTTAATAGCGGGGAAGAATAAGGTATCTATTGTAGATCTATAGGATTTGAGAGACTTGGACAAGGCTTACAAACATGGTCCACAAATCTATGTTTCAGCTCCACAAACACTGGATATATGAAAATTAATGGGGAATTGTACATGAGACAAAACCTGTCACATCAGTATATATGAAGAATATTAACTTTGGATTTGATACTACTAACATTTGATCACAAAATGTTCAAACGTTAAAAAATAATGAGAGATATTTTCACTCTCTTTTTTGAAAGGAAAGAATAGATATAATTGATGTGTATTTATCAACCTGTAATAGAATACACTCTACTTCCTTCAGCTCATCTAAGTAACTCAATGCATTCTCTTCAGTTGTGTTTTACTTATTTGATGCTTGTTTATTCTTTTGTAGATTTTATGGGAATTTACCAAAACATGGAAATGAAAGATTGTCTAGAAGGGAAGCTTTCTTTTTCCCAAGATAGCCCATGACCTATAGTTATCTGGATGATCTCTTTAAATATATGACATATTGAATATTGGTTTCACTTATAATTTTCATACACTCACATCTACAGGAGTTTTGCTCCTACTCACATAGTTTTATTTATCTTGATTTCTTTACTTTTCATATTGGCGTGAATAGAGTGTTTATAGGCTTCCCCCAAGAGAAACATCGAAAGGAACTTGAACAATTAAGTTTCACAATTCCTATCCCTCAAATCCCATATATATATATATATATATATATTATTCCCTTCCCTTAATACATGTTGCTTTATCTTATTTTACATGCCAATTGTAACATTCCGATTTTCAAGACTATGTCCAAAGTGTGATTATGTTGTGCTCAATAGGAATGTATTAAAAGCAAAAATGGAAAAGATATAACATGTGAACTATTTTGTGAATGCTACAAGGGGTAAAATGGTAATTTTACATGTTTGATCTTAATTGGAATTAATTTTCCATATGGTTCTTAGAAGAAATTATGTTTGGTTCCCAGTTGAAATATATTGCAAATATAATTCTTAGCAAAAATTAATTATAGAACTAAGGAGTATACAATATACCTAATGAATATAAGCTCTTGATGAGCTGAGCACAACGATGTAAGTATTGGGTAACCGGGAGGTCAAGATTAAAAAAATAGACTAATTTAAAAGTATAATATATGCATAGAAAGATGAAAAAAGAAGTGAAATAGCAATTTTAAAGTCTAGGAAAGCATTCAAAATGAATTTGCAACTTAGTCCTTGCAAAAGAATTATTTAAGTTTGGTCCCTATGAAAAATTATGAGAAAGTACTCAAAAGAATAAATATTTACGTTTTTTACCCGATTCAAAAGTAATTTTCGTAAATATTGAAATTTTATGTTATACTGAAGCTTATAACTTGCTAAACACAATGGAATATTGCATTGGACTAAATGGGGTTAATCTAGAAGAAGTTTAATTGTAAAATTTATATTGCAAAAATTAAAAGTACTATGGGCTCCACAAAAAGTCAAAATACAGAAGAAACATTGTGTAGGCCCCATACAGCTATTTTAGGAGACAGAATAATAAAATAAATACAAATCCAAACTTATTTCAATCCTATACTCACAAAGTAATATAATACTTTAAAAACAACTTTATTGATTAGGATAAAAAGTATCTTACATAGGATATAACTGAACTCGGAAAATTATGCAATATTTTGAACAAAAATGCCCCTCAAGTGGCACCACCACATCACACATGTGAGGAAATTAGAAAGCTTAATGGTTAAGTTTTCATTAACCAAAGCTAATTAAAAAAGGTGGAAAAAAGTAATTCAATCCAAGCCATTAACCACAGTTAAGCATGCTTATTTATACTCCCTCTCTCTTGGATAACACACACATTTGGGAAAGAGAGGAAGAGAAGTCTGACGGCAGCAAGAAATGGAAGGCTACGTGGGAGAAGAAGAAAGGAGAAAATAAGGAAGAAAATCCAAGGAAAATTGGTAAGCTTCCAACTCATGATTCTAATTGTTTCTAGCTTGGTTTTTGAGTGGTTTGGCTTGGTTGGAATGAAATTTCCTCTTCTCCTCTTGTTATTCTAATTTTTGCCTAATCATAAAGGGCAGGGATAAAGTGATTTCATGCCATAAAACTTTGCTAAAACATGAGATAATGAGAATGGAACAAGTTTTTACTGTGTTTTGAAGCAAGTTTTCAAAAAACCAATTCTTCCCTCTATGAGTCAAGTTTCGATCAGATCAGTTGGAAGTGTTAGAGTTAAATTTTCATTAATTTGATGTTGAAAATGGTTTCCTCATAGTGGCAAACCATAAAGACCAGTGTTGGAATTAAGAAAAACCTTAAGATAAATTCTATAGGTTTTTAAGGTTTAATAGAGACTTTGTGAATTAAGTGATGAAATTAGTGGTCTTAACATGCATTTAATGTTTTTTTAGGACTTGAGGAGGTTCAAGAAAGCTAGTGGAAACTTTGGAAGCAAGTGGTTTCTTGAAGGATATCACCAAACATAGCAAAGTTTCATTTTATTGTTCTATGTACTTTCATTATATTTATATGATAAAATTGTGTTGCTATATTGTTATTATGATATTTTGTGATTGGTTTGGCTGTAAAATAAAGGAGTTTGTTCCCTAGAATATTCATTGTCTAAGTCGCTACTCTGTCAAAATTTTTATTTGATAATATATTTTGATGTTTTATGTGTTAAATGTGAATTTTATGTGATTTGAATGACATAATTGCATGAAGGAATCCAAGGAAATGGAGGAATGGCATAATAAACTAGGGCAAGGCAATGAAGGAATCCAAGGAAAAAGCAGGAGAAGTGAAGAAAATAATGAAGCATGTCTTGTTAAAAAAGTTATGACATTTTATTATGGCAGTTTTTATGTAAAATTGTATGATAATTCATGACGCTATGTATCACTGTAATTATGCTATTTTAGGCTTCTTATGATGTTAGGAACATGCTTTGGGCAAGGTTGAATCATGTATGCATTGTATGATAAAGGTTTTGAAATATGAAATGCAAATTGGTTCAAGATGATCAATGGTGCTTAGAATAGGGCTACTCTATTTGAAACAGAACTATCCATATAGATATTATAAATGCTCTAAAAGTAGATAGAATAAGCTTTCTAATGAGTGAAAGAGCACCTAAATTGGGCATATGTACAAATTATGGTGGATTTTTGAAATTAAGGTAAAAAAATGGACAGAGTTGGAAATCTATACAGAGCTCTAAAATTTTAGTGGTTTGTATGCATGAAAAGATCTATATTTTAAGTTTATTATGCCATTAGTTTGAATACAATTGGAGCAGTATAATAAGAGTTATGCTTATTGTCCCAAAACTGTTTCAGTAAAAGTGATATTATGATCCTTAATAATTTAAGATGATACTATGATATGTTAAAGTTGATTAAATATACGAAAAAAAATATGGCTGTAAAGTAGATATGTAGAGCTTTCCAATGACATAAAGCATGCATAAATTGGCTTAGAATAGAGTAAGAAATAAATTTCTAAATTTAAGGCCAAAAGTCTAGAAAAGTGTAAAATGACTATTTAAATAATGAATTTCATGCTAAATACTTTACCAATTGGCAAGATCAAAGTCCTCTTTCATATTTTTTCCATGTAGAGAATATTTTAAGCTAATTTTAGAGACTTGAACTACAATGATACAATTTTTCTAGAATTAGTTATGAATTTTCAAAATTATTCCAAAAAAGGGTTTACCATATGAATAATAACCCCAAAAAAAGAAAATTTTCAATTTTAATTTATCATGTAATTCAAGCTTTTAAATATGATCAAATGCACTTAATTAAGGTGCAATACACGGAAAATATATTCTAGAGTTATGGTGTTACACCAATGCTTTCATTCAAGGGTTTGCATTGATTTAGGATATGATGATTGAAAACTCAAGTGCGAAGTAGCATCTAAGTGGTGCTAGATATAAAAAGAAAAGTATATTGGGATCCAAATTTTTTATAAGCAATCATTCTACATATTTGGGACTGACATTCACATGGAAGTGTTCAAGATGGTGTTTACCAGCTAACAACTAACTGAAAATGTTTTTTTCACTAATCCAAAAATCTCTATTTGAGCATGCTAAATTGAAGTATTGCATTCATATTTTGTCTAAAATCATCTTATCATGGTAATTAATTATTTGATTACGTTGCATATATGTACTTTCTGAAACCTAAAGTTTTTTTTTCCCAATTTGAAACCTAAAGGTTATAGGGGCATAGTTTCAGTTATAGAATATAAATCAGTAAGATTGTAAGCCTTGTGGACCATACCTACTTTTATGTAAACTCTCCATTGTCGTTTGAATTAGAGAGCCACATGTTCCCTCTGGCTCTAGCTCTCACTTTGATGGAGAAGTGAAGGAGAAACAAATGGAGGAAGAAGGAGGAAGGAGGTTGCGACTTTCTAAACACTTTGATTGTGACCACCTCGACCCTAATTTTGATTGGGACAGTGATAGAGAAGGGAAATGAAAGTGAGATTGTGATGAAGCGATGAAGGTTGAGGATCGAGTAAGCTAGGGCAAAGAGGAGGGATGACCACTTTTGAATAGAATGATGGCATTATAGAACAATGACAAAAAGAAAGTGAGAAGAAGACAAGATGATGTGCATGTGTAGCTACAAGCTGGAGGCTGAAATTGCAAAAGGACTGAAAGAGCAAGTCGAAGGAAGGAGAGAGCTTGGACGAGAGGGAAGGAGATTGAGAGGAGCTCGGATGCAAATCACAATGGAGATGGAGAAAGCTTATGTTCAAAATGTATTTTTTAGCCCTAAAAGAAAGCCTTTAGTAGGCAGTTCCTACTAAAATAGCCTACTAAAGTCTTCCATAAATTAATTTAATTTTTTCTTTTTAATTCACTTAATACTTTTGTAGTTGTTTTGTAGGAATTTTTGGGATTGAATTGCCCTTTGATGGGCTGGCTCAATATTAATGGCCCAGAATTAATTATTCAATTGAAAGAGTAATTAATTAATTAAATTTAAAAAGAAAATGGATAATTGTGGCGGGAGCAGTTATTGAGAGATATAATTTATAAATTTCTTTTTAATGATAGGAAAAGATAAGAACGCTCTCTGCTTTAAATCTCACCATTGCTCTCAGTCTCTCCATTCTCTCCTGTTCACACTCTCCCTCTCTTATGGTGGGAGAAATCTCTCCCATGGTGCTATCTGCTCTGGACAAAGAAGGATTGGAGTCCTTTGTGGTTCCAATCAACTATGTGGAATGGAAGAATTGGCAAAATCTGACGAATAGGGATGGAGTTAGTAAAATATTAAGCCTAAAAGGTTTGAAATTTTCATCTTCTACTCAAAATTCATTGTTGGTATCAGAGTTTGGTTGATTCAATTCTTTTGTTTCCCTGTTAATTTCATAGAATTTGGGAAAATTGCTTGAATTTTTGTGAGTTTTCATAACAGAACCCTAGACACTATAAATTGGGGTTTTCTCCTATAGATGGAATTAGGCAATGAAATTTAAACCACGTATATTACATGAGTACAGAAACTTGTGGCCAAAAGTAGGTGAAAAACGAGATAGCCATTGGTGAGAAGTTCAAAAAACAATTTCAGTTGAAATTGTAGTCAAAGGGAGATTTTTCAAGGCCTCTCATTTTCTGTACAGAAAATGAGATTGTATATGATTTCTATGGTTGGAAAGATCATGAAACAAGCTTTACAACGTCACCAAGATCGTTGAAATCCGATTTAAAATGAGTGAGATATGGTCTCTTAAATTTGACTCTCTAGAATGAATTTTCTGAAAATTATGATTATTGGTGCAATTTTTGATCCTTAGGCTGTGATTAAATGAGTTATATATCATTTGAAAGAATGTTTGATAAGATTTTTAACAATGTATAATGTGTCCTAATTGGAGTTAAAACCAAAGAGATATGATGTCTTGAATATTGGGGTTTGAAACTTGAGACATTGCAGTCTGGAGGTTGAAGAAAGACGAAACGACGGCGTTATATAGAAGTGAAAAGGTGTCACTGAACTGATAAAACGACATTCATTTAAATAGTTAAAAAAGTTGCAAGCGGTGGGATGTGGGAGTAGAAGTTTTAGCCTCATCCTTATCAACTCAACGCCACGTACGTGTCGTTACAAAAGAATAAGACCCATAACCTCCTCCTTAATTGCGATAGCCAACGTTGAGGCCGCGTTCTGCAACAGTTTGGCACTGTTTATACTTTTTATGAGGACATCTTAAAATAAAAAAATAAAAGGGAAAATTAAACTTAAATCTCCCATAAGCCAACCACTATGCTATGCCACGTTACCATGTGAGCAGCATAATCATTATTAGTCATGCTTTATTTAATATAAAAAAAATTGAGTTAAAAAAATTATATATAAAAAAAATTTTGCTATTACGCATATGAAAATACTTGGTCATTATGCCTGAAAGCAAAATTGAGACATCCTAGATCTAACATATGTTTATCCCAATTTTTTTGGGGGTTAAAAAAAAAAAATAGAGTCCAACCGGAGAATATGTGAAATGTGGCAATGAAGTATAAAGCCTACTACTTCATTATTCCAACCACCATATATAAGCCATATTAATTTTATTTTTTAAAAAAATAAAAGGTTGGATTTTTTTTTAGGGCCAAGAATAGGTTTGGGCTAAATTGTAAAAATATATTTAAATAATAAGTAAATTAATTAAGCATAATCATGAGAGGACGATCAATAAATATTAAAAATATATAATTTTTTTTTTGAGGTAGGGTGTCTGAATATTTTCAAACCTATACATGCTAAAAAGATTATCAAGAACTAAGAGCAATAGTAAAAGAATTTTTTAGCTTTGGGTTCGTTTTAAGAACTTTGAAGGCATAATCTTGAAGGAATGATTTACTAAATGAGTTGACAACAAAACTGCTCGAAAGGCCTTGAAGAGAGATTGAGCTTAAGTTGCGAAAGAAGGGTCACTTATGTGTTTGCAATTGAATTGTGAACCTAGTTGGAACTTTGAATTGTGCAGAAATAAGGAGTATTTTGTGCTCAATCGGATAAATGGCTATAAGGCTTACCTACTCATCATTTAGCTACGTTGCACATACCAGTGAAAAGAGGAGTTGAGGATCACCATAAAAGTGGTGCATGTTGCCCAAACCCTATAAAAGTGTTTACACATTACCTTAGTACGTAAGATATATCTCCATATTTTTGGTTATGGAATTTTTTTATTCCAAAGGTTTTGTAGAGCACTTGTGGGTACATGCAACTAGTCTTAGGGATATTTGATTTTTACTTTGAAATCCCTAAATATACGAGTTCTTTTTGGTATGTGATTTGTCCAATATAGATTTAGTTTGGACTATATTTTTGCGGTGTTATGGCCTTAGTAATAGTGTATCTCATGCATAAAATATTAATTCACAATTATTTATAAATTGTAAGGTAGATTATGGTTATAGAAGAGTATAAGGTTCAAAATAAGGACCTAAAACCAAACACTTAATTAGACTTGTATGACCTAAAAGATATTTTCTTTATATATATAAAAAAAGAAAAGGTTCTCATAATTGTTTGTGAGTTTACTTTTATCATAAAGCAGAATGGGAACCAATTATGTAAGTGAAAGTCTTTTAGGTGGCATGACTATGTGATTGTAGTATACACTTTTATGTATATATATTATGCTTATTTGTTATAATGATTGAGATATGCTCATTTGAGTGGGAGTTCATAGCCAAATAGATTTGGGGTCATTTAAAGAGCCATGATTCTTTATATCAATATTTGTAGATAAATTTGATAAAAAAGCAATGATGTTCTTAGGAAGCATGTGATGGAAGTTTTTAAATGCAGACTTCCAATCATGCGTTTATTAATATCATTGTTGGTCTAGTCAAAGTTTATTGCAAATAAATGTTGCATTGTATATATACTATTTCTATATTGTGTCTATGTAAAATATTAGACACTTAATTATGGCTAAAAGTCAAATTAAATAGCGATGAGAAATGTCAATGGAACAAGGATGAAAAGCCAAAGAGTGACTTTTTTTCAAAATAAGTCACAACATTTTTTTGGGGCATCCCTGACAAGTGAAGAAATATGAGGACTCGATTATGTTATAACATGCACCGAGTCATGGAAATACAAATTAGCATTGCCGAATGGCTAAGATTTGTCAAACCAAGGAAGGGGAATATATTAACTCGTATTATAATGTTGGGTTGTATGGCTTTGACAAAATTTTTATCTTACTCATTAAATATATGAAAAGGGGTCTTACCCATTTTTCATAAACTTGAAGTAATGCTTAGAGTTTTACATCGAAAGATTGTCAATGAAGAGTGCATGATAGAGATTGAAACTTCAAGACATAAGGGTAAGAATAAAAGAACTAAGAGTTAAGAGATATGAATGATTTAAGGCCAAGAAAGAATTCAAGAAGAGGGATCAGCTTAGTGAAAGGAATTCTGATGCAACAAGAGTCAAATGACATTTTTTTAAGATAAAGGCTTTGCTTACATTTTCCCCTTGGCAAAATCAAATGTCACCAAGTTGTGATATTTCTACTTTTAGCATATATGCTCTTGGAATTGAAATTTTCATCCTTTTGTGGATACTAGATTCAAGAGCTATAAACAGTACAATTAAGGATTATGGATCTTTTGTGGAATATTGTCGGTCATCAGTTATTATAAAGTAGATACGACATGTAGGAAATGAAATTGGAAAAGAAGATGAGAGCTTAATGTATAGATTAGTTTTGTACATAGAGCCTTAATCCTACATGATATGCTTTATGTATCGAAAAATCCAAGAAATCTAATTTTGCAAGACATATCTTCTTGAATTGATTTGAGTTTGTATTTCCATGACAACTCAGTAAGCGCCAGCAATGGGATAAATGTCACTAGTTCTTTGTTTTTCAAATGGTATCATTGTGTTGATCACAATGTGTAACAGTGCTAGGAGTGTGAAAGTATGACAAGTTGGGTTAAGGCTTTATATAAGCCTAGAAAGAACAACTTAGAATAACAAAATAAAGATAATGTTAAAAGTTCATTCCAAATTTGGAAATATTCTAGTAAGAATGTAGCCTAGTAAACAAAATAGCCTGAACTATTTGAAAAGAATTAGGATTAAAATTCCATTACAAATAGTTATGACATATGTGGCATGATGAATGAGAGGTAGGACACGAAGTGTGGTATTTTACCACAATCATTGATAACAATTCTAGATAAGTATATTAATATGTGTCAGGGCAATTAAGAGTACTTTGTGAAGAATAAGATTTGGTATTCCATAATAAAATGGAGTCACTGTAGAGGGAGATTGAAGTTTTATTAGTTGTGGTTATATCAATAACGGTTGCCATTATTGATTGATCAAATGCATTCATAGTTAACCACATACCTCTCAATCAGTTACTCATATAACTTATGAATCATAGATAAAATGCACATAGATCTAAGAGTAATAAGACCATGGGAGTTAATTGGCATGTTCATGATGTTTTTCCTATGAGATTAGGAAATTAAGCTATAGAAGTTATAAAAGTATCATTGTTAGACACTCAAAACTATAAAAATGTTATATTTTCATCGGTGAAAATAATGTTATAAAAGTAACTGAGTTTGGACTCTACTTCTTTAAGAGAATAGTCTTTGTAGCAAGGAAAGGTTCAGTAAATGTTTCTCTTTATGAGATATATGTACAAGATTGTGAATACAATCAATTGTACTTTAAATTATCAATCAAAATGGGAGTTTCTGATCTTAGTGGGAGCTCCTAGTTAAAGTGGAGGGAATGAGGAGTGTATTTAGGGATTGGATGGTAATATATTTAAGGATAATTATGAATAGATTAAAGACTATGTGACTCTGTTAATTGTTAAGAAAAAAGTAGGTATAATTTGAAAAGAAAGTTTTTGCACTTACCATGTAATTTAAGACTTTTTCTGGCTACAATTACATATTTGAACATGAAATTACATCAAGTGGATATAAATATACATATAATAATTAAAAACACATTCTTAATTGGAGAAAGGATTTAAAAGAACTCCAAGAATCTTTTTATGGAGATCGAGATATATAGTGTCATTAAAGAATTATAAGAAATAATCTCGTATGAATCTTGAATGACTAAAGTGTACCACTATGTTTTTATATTATGTTCTCTCAGACACTTTGTGATATCATCTCCTAGGTAAATAATACATCATTAACCAGAAATAATATAATTTTGTTTCTAGTATTTGAAGACTAATTATCCTAAAAAATTTAAGTATAAGGATATAAGGGCAATGTAGAATTTATCCTTAGAAATTAAGCTTTAAGTGAATTGCTCAAAGAAATTATTCTCTTTACAAGAGAATTATAAAAAAAGATTTCTTGACCTCAATGTGAAAAGTTTGTAAGCCCTAAAGATTCCCCTATATTTAGAAATATGAGCTTGAGTCATGAATTGAATCCTCATATTAAGAAAGGTTGTGGATAAAGTCTCTTACATAGTTGACAGTGAAATATGTACAAAGAGAGCATATATGACTAGATCCTCATTTTGTGATAAAGCTTGTAAACTAGTTCCAATCAAACACAAAATTTAAAAAAAAAATGATGTAAAGCTATCAAAAATAGTATAAAAGAACATATAGATACTTAAGGGTTATTGCTGAGTATGTTTTATCATTGAGGATGTGACATAAGTTAAATTGGATACTCTAATATATAGAGAATGAAGATATGAATGATATAAAAGAAAACAACTCCTATATATATATATACATTCTTGCTCTATAAAATGTCATATGATATTATAGCAAGAAATAGACATGGAATTATAATATGAAATATGTCTAGTAGTAGTATAATGGCTTTATGGCTGTAATGATTGATAGAGAATTTAGGGATCACTGATGGGACCTATGAATCCACTATGAATAAAATGTGATAATCACAAGCCATAGCCTAATTAAGAAACCCTAAATATCATATAAATGCAAAGTACATAGACACAACATACAAAGTTTTGCTAAAAGTAGCAATGATATATTTCTACCAAAATGATATTGGTTGATCCCCTAAAAGGCCATAATACTGAGAAATCAATATGTGGGATGTGTGAGATCTCTTGGTACGAGTAGAATACAAGGTGACATACCGTATATAATATTTGAGAAGTGAATAAATAAAAAACAATTTGGCTATAAATGCCATAATCATGTGGAGTCTATATATACAATGCATAATATGTCGTACAAGTTGATAAGGTTGGTTTTCTCACATAAGCAACTACCTTTGACATTCATGAGGAATGAGCAAAGATGAGACATTTGTGTTCACCAGTGAAGCAGCGAAAGTGCTGATATGACAGAGAAGAAACATCTAATATATGTTGCCTCAACAAAAAGAGATGAGAGTGAGTGGAGATAAGATTCAATTATATACAAAATTTTTTATCGAATTATGGATACCCACCATCCATAACACTTATATCCAGGTGAAGAATTCTACAATAAGGACATCATGAGAAGTGAGTGCAGTGTGTGCCTGAACTGAAATTTGTATGGTGTTAACAAATAAATTAAATCTATATATGCTCTTATAAAATAAGAAAAACACCGTAGCATGCAATTCATACTGCATGTGCCTAAAAAATCATAATTGGGAAACAAGTTAATTGATCCCTGCTTCATAGTTATGTGAGTCCTAGAAAGGAATAAATCCTTTCATTGATATCCTTATGACTTGGACAATATCATGAGGAGATGAGTTAGTGTTTACTACTTTAATGTATATCCTATATAGTTTTGATAAATTCGGTTTAAAGGAGTTGCATTAAGAAAGTAGCTGATCCTGATCCAAATGATATGCGGGCGAAAGGAAGATCACTTAGAATATACATAACGATGCTAGTGTTTGAGGCATGTTTATTATGAGTCACTTTTAGAGTTATGTTAAAAGTCATCATGATGTGGATACTAAGCATACAAGAAGGCAATCAAAGTTATGTTAAAACTCAAAAGGGATTATATTTGCCATAAGAAGAGAAGTGTATATAGGTGGATTTAGGGCATCTTAGGCACATAATTGAGATTCAGATACATATATGAGGGTAGTTTTCTTTTACTAGTCCTCTCATAGGATTTCTAGTATAAGAACTCCTAAAAGGACATCGTGCCCATGCGTCATGGTAGAGTATCTAGTATGAAACTTGAGAGAGAGGAATTGAATGTTTTGCATAGTCATCCCATTATATGCGAGTGGGAGATGTTGGGATTTTTGGGATTGAATCGCTCATCGATGAGCTGTGTCACATCTTACTTTTAGACTCATTTCCCATGAATTAGACTCATTTTAAGTTGATTATACTTGATCATAAGGTTGAATCACATAAGAATAAAAATCAGAATTTCCAAAATTTTTTGTTACTGTTCATATGGTAGTTTCCACTTTATTGACTGAATTTTGAAAATTCATAACTAATTTTGGAAAAATTATTTTATAGTGATTCAAGTCTCTAAAAATATATAAAATCCTTATATACATGGAAAAAAATATGAAATAGAGCATTTTATTGACCAATTTATACATTTTATTTTTCAAATATTTACTATACATTTGGTCATTTTCTCTTTCCCAGGATTTTGGCCTTATATTTAAAAATTTATATCTCACTTTACCCTAAGCCAATTTATGTATTCCTTATATCATTGAAAATCCCTATAAGTCTACTTTCTAAAAATATTTTTCTTGTATATTTATTCAACTTATACAGGGCATAACATTAACTTAACTATTATGGGTCAGAACACTATCTCTACTGGAACAGTTTTAGGAGAAATTACATAACTCCTACTTTATTGCTTCAAATGGTTTCAAACTAGTGGCATTCGTTTCCTAAGACTTGGAGATTTCCATAAATGTAATTCATTAAATTTTTGGAGCTATACACGATTTTATAGTGCCTTTTGAACAATCCAGTGTTCATGGTGTAAGTTCTAGTTTTTCCAGTATTGTCCAATTTTGAATCCTAATTTCAAAAATTCATTATAATTCATACATTTATCCAATTTAGGTGTTTTTTATCTCTACGAAAAGTTTGTTCTGTCTACTTTAAGAGCATGTATAACAATTATATAGGATACTCTATTTCAAATAGAGTTCCTCTGCTCAAATTAATACTGGTAATCTTGTTCATAATTATGCCATAACTCATATAATAAACTTCATAGACCTCATGTATTAACATTTATTGTTCCAAATCCACACATAACATCATAAGAGGACTTTAAGGAATATAATCATGTATAATTACAGAATTTAATCTCATACATACATGATATATATTTTTTCAACTCAACATTATAACTTACAAAATCAAGTAATTCTCCATCGTCTTCTTCATTCCCCTTGCATTTTTTTTAATACTTCTATGTCCTTGCCCTAACATAGTTAATATTTGGAAAGGAAAGAGATTCACAGAATCTCAGTAGTTACACCCAATTATGCATTCACATCATCATATCATTTCATAAAATCATCAATGAAAATCATAACTTCATATTATGCCATACAATTCCATAAAAATTTTGGCATGGTAACACTTTGTAAAATGGACATCCTAGGGTCATAAAACACTTTGTAAAATGCCATACATCCTAGGGACTAAATTGAAAAAATTATTGATTCTTAGGGCAGAAATATAATTTTCTGATTTTTCCATTTAACTAGGAAAAATGACCTCTTTGCCCTTCTTCACACTTAACGGTATCTCTCCATTTTTTCCAACTCCTTTAGCATTTTACAATGTCAACATTTTCATTTTTGAGTTTAGGGTTTACTTTTAATTTGAGAAATGACCATTTTGCCCCTGAATCGAGTCAAAAATATAATTATTCATTCTTTTGGGCACTTTATTATAATTTTACCCAAAAACTAATTTTTTATTATTTCTTTTTCACTATTCACAATAACTTCAAATTGGTCTATCTCTTAACCTAGACCTCCCGAGAACGCAATATTTATATCGTTGCGCTTAGCTTGGAGCAGGCTTTCATTCAAGTGGCATATTGCATATTTTTCAGGGTAAGTTCTGGAGTTGATTTCTGCTAAGGACCTTATGAGAAATTAGTTTCAATTAAAGATCAAACATAACTTCTTCAGAAAATTAGATGAGAAATTAATTTCTTCTAAAACCCGATTATATATAGCATTTTCATCTCACTTTGTTTCTCATATTTTATTCATTTTATAACATCCCATAAAAATAGGGATATTACAAGATGACTCAATATTAATGGCCCATAATTAATTATTCAATTGAAAGATTAATTAATTAATTAAATTCAAAAAGAAAATGGATAATTATGGAGGGAGTAGTTATTGAGAGATATAATTTATAAATTTCTTTTTAACGATAGGAAAATATGAGAACGCTCTCTGCTCTAAATCTCACCGTTGCTCTCAGTCTCTCCATTCTCTCCCCTTCACACTCTCCCTTTCTCATAGTGGGAGAAATCTCTCCCATGGTGCTATCTACTATGGATAAAGGATTGGAGTCCTCTGTGGTTCCAACCTACTATGTGAAATAGAAGAATTGGTAAGATATGATGAATAGGGATGGAGTCAGTAGAATATTAAGCCTAAAAGGTACAAAATTTCCATCTGCTACTCAAAATTCATCACAATTATTAGAAATTCATCCCGCCTCATTTTTTTAGGCGTTTATTTAAATAACCGCATACTTTTAGGTGCTTGTAAAGCCTAAATCTAACATAGTAGCATTGTGAGGATCTCCAACTCTAGTTGATCATAAAACTATACAATATTATGATCGAGAGCACTCTAGGGGAGAAAGGGGAAGTGCCGCCGCTCACAGCGGACGAGCTTCGGTCAACAAAAAAGGTTCAAATACGAAACGTTGGAATGGAAATGAACGTGATGATTATTGACTCTGGGGACAAGGTGGAAGGGAAGACAGGTGAAGAAGGCGTCTCCTTTAGAGATAAACTATTGAACAAAGATCAAGCAGGTATAGTGGGGTTGGAGACGGAGTTGAAGATAATGGAGGCTGTTTATAAAATCAAGAAAAAGGGGATCATTCCCACCATTGATTTCTCAGATCGGGTTCATGAATGGTTTGTCAAGGGGATGGAGAACACGCTAGTTTTGAAGTTACTGGGAAAAGTCATAAGTTATCATAACCTGCTCTCAAACCTCCAGCACTTATGGCACTTGAAGGGCTCGATCAAACTTGCAGATGTGGAAGGGATTTTTTTCTGGCAACGTTTGATCTGAGGGAAGATTACATGATGGTCTTAACGGAGCGACCTTGGATGGTATTTGAAGCCTATCTCACAGTGCAACCATGGACTCTCAACTTTGACCCTGCTACATCGAAAATCACTAAGATTATGGGATGGGTGAGAGTTCTGGGTCTTTCCTATAGCTATTACCATAAGGGTGCTTTTTCGTGCTATTGGGAAACTCCTAGGAGAGGTTATCGAAATTGACTAAGCAAAAGAAGCCAAAGGTCGATGTAGGTATTCTCGTCTCGCGATTCTCATAGATCTTACACAACCCCTTGTGTCGTTCATCAAGGTTGATGGTAAGGCTTATGGAGTTGAATATGAAGGACTCCCCATGATTTCTTTTGGATGTGGGAAGTATGGCCATATGAAAGAGCAATGTAACAATGGTGAAAGTATAAAGCCTTTTATTGCAGTTGTGCCTGAGAGGAGGGAAGTTGTGTCGAAAAGGGAAGAGATAGCCATGGCTTTATCAAATAGTAATATGAACGGGAATACCACCACGGTGGTTCCGGCGAATCTTTACGGTGGACGGATGAAACTGTCAGCCAGAGCAAGCTTTTGAAATAGGATCCCAGAAGGGAAGGTAGCGAAATTGGGGAGATTAGAGAATTTTAAGGGATCGCGTTATAAGTCCTTTTTGATTATGGAGATCCAAGTGATTCACGCTTAGAGAAAATCTTGCCTGAACTTTTGAAGCAAATAATCACGGAGACTGTTGGAGGGAAGAATTTGGAGAAAGGGAAAAATCAAGTAGGACCCAGGATGACTCAAAGGTATGTGGTCAAAGGAAGCATTAAACATGTGGACATGGAGCAAAAAGAATCATGTGAAGTGCGTAAAGTCATGGCTACCTCAAAGGGAGAGAATCTGAAGATAGAAGCTACGAATCAAAATTCTAATTTGGTGGGGCCTACTTTGACTATTGTCCAAAAAGAAATAGGCAAGGGAATTATTGTGGGTGAGAGCAATACTACTGCACATAAGTTTGGGCCAATAATGGACAAGGATATGGGAAGTCCACATTCGAAAGTCAATAATGGCACGGGGGTAATTAATGAGCCAAGATTATGTGATCATGACTACTATTGTGAAACTTTTCAAGATACTTCTAATGGGTCGATGGAAATAAGCAGTGAAATAGAAAGGGAGAAGTCCATTCATTCGAATATGAAACAAAGAAAGGAGAATAAGGCCTCTAAAGATATTGATAAAAGGTCTAACTCTTTTGCGACTAGACTTCAATCATCAATCATGCGTAATTTGAAGGTGAGGAAAAAATCTACAGGGAAGTTTATCTCAAAGGAAGCCTTAGATGTGGTGTGGAAAGATATAGAGGAAGCCATGAATCATGATGAAGTAACGTGCATAGGAACAAGTGGGCTTGAAGAAACAAGTGAAGAAGAAACTCGAAATGGTAAGGGATGTATAATAAAGGAAGAGGTTGATGGTGAGATCTCTACAGTTAGTAATGAAACTATCCAAGTCCCTAACAGTACTGTAGATACTATTTTGAACCTTGATTATTCTTCCATTTCTAGGGGGCCTAAAAGCAACGCACCCCCATCTCTTGTTTCCTCATGAATTGTGTTTTTTGGAATTATAGAGGAGTTAGAGCTAAATCTTTTGCAGGTCTTATCCGGGAACTTCGTAATAGGTTAAAACTTGATTTCCTTGCTCTCCTTGAAACGAGATCTAGTGGACCAAGAGCTAGGAAAATTGCTAGAATGTTGGGTTTTCGTTATTCTCATATAGTGGATGCCAATGGGTTTAGTGGTAGCCTATGGGCTCTGTGGGATGATGAAAGCTGGAATTTTAATGTGGTTGACTTTTCAGACCAATACATCCATCTGAGTTATGAAGCTAACAGATCGCGGCAGTTTATTACCAGTGTTTATGCTAGCACTAATGTCGTGAAGCATCGTAATCTTTGGACTAAGCTTATAGAGTTGGGTTCGAATGTTAGAGAGTGAATGGTGCTTGGGAGGTGATTTCAACAGTATCCTTTATCAGCACGAAAGACGATCTGTTGCCTACTCTTCAATTGGAATTGATTGTGAGTTTCTGGGCTGGTTTGAGAACATAGGGCTTAATGATTTTAAATGCGCTGGTCCCTTCTTCACTTGGAGTAGAGAGGGTTGTTAAAGTAAGATTGATCGTATCCTAATTAATAATAAATTCCTTGAAAGCTACCCTGACGCAAGTGGTCTCTCTCTTTATAAGTTCAAATCTGATCATAGACCAATCCTTCTTAGGATGAACAAGACTACTCTTCCTTCACGGATTGAACGCCCATTTCATTTTCTTGCCCCCTGGGTGATGCATGATGATTTCGAAAGACTTGTTAAGGAGGTTTGGATTAATGAGAAGTCTTGGTTTGATAATGTTGCCGGATTCACTAAGGAGGTCAAGAAATGGAACCATGAAGTTTATGGGCACTTGGGCCGTGAAAAAGGAAGACTTCTTAGAAGATTAGAAGGTATCAATAAAATATTGAAAGAGGAGGGCTCTTTCTCCTCTCTCGAGCAACTACAAAGAACGCTTTGGGCGGATCTGGAAAATATTATTATTCAAGAAGACTTAATGTGGGCCCAGAAAGCTAAATGCAACTGGTTCATGTTGGGAGACAAGAACAGTAAATACTTCCATGCTAGGGCCAACTCTAGAAAGAAGCATAATAGAATTGAAGCAATTCAAAATGACCAAGGAAATTGGATTTATGATGCAGAAGATATCAAGAGGGAGGTTACCGCCTTCTATATGTCCTTGTTTGGTGAGGAAGGGGATTCGGCTGAGTGCATAAATTGTGATGTGACTTTCCCAAATTTAGAAGAAGATGCTCTCACTCATTTAGATGCCCTTCTAAAGGAGGAGGAAATTGCTGAGGCCATCCTTCACATGGGAGCTTTGAAATCACCTAGGCCTGATGGTCTTAATGCCTTATTCTTTCAGAGCCAATGGAAATAGGTCGGTCCTTCTGTTATTGGTTATGTTAAACATGTTTTTTCTAACCCTGTGCAGGTTCAGGATTTAAACCAAACGTTTATTGTGCTGATTCCAAAAAAAGATCATCTTGAGCCTATCCGGGATTTCAGACCCATTAGCCTTTGTAATGTGATCTATAAGACCATTACCAAGGTGCTGGTGAATCGTATTAAAACTATCCTCCCAAACATCATTTCTCCAAATTAGTGCAGTTTTGTTCCTGGACGCCTGAGTTCTAACAACATTATTGTGGCACAAGAAGTTGTTCATACCATGAGGAACATGTAGGGAAACAAAGGGTATATGGCGATTAAAATTGATTTGGAAAAGGTATATGACCATTTGCAGTGGCCTTTCGTGGTTAATTGCTTAAAAGAGCTGAAGTTTCCTGACAAGATGATTAAAGTGATTGAATGCTGCATATCCACTCCTTCAATGCAATTGCTCTAGAACGGGAGTAAAGCTGGCAGTTTTCAACCTTCATGTGGCATTGGACAGGGAGACCCTTTTTCTCCTTATCTTTTTGTTATATGTATGGAAAAACTGGCTCATTTAATTCAATCTGAGATGGACAGTGGTAGATGGAAACCCATTAGATTGAGTAAATCGGGTCCTCCTATCTCCCACTTATTTTTTGCCGATGATTTGATTATCTTTGCTAAGGCTAATTTGCACCAGGTACAGGTAATAAAGAGATGCTTGGATATATTCTGTGTTGCCTCTGGACAGCATGTGAATGCTGCTAAAACCAGAGTCTTCTTCTCAAAGAATGTGAATCACAACATAAGATCTCAGTTGAGCGAAGAATTGGGATTCACATGTGCTGACAATCTAGGGAAGTATCTTGGGGTTCCCCTTCATCATGAGCGTGTCACTAAAGATACCTATCAATATATTGTTGATACGGTTCGTACAAGACTAAGCAATTGGAAAGCTAATAATCTCTCCTTTGCAATTCGAAACACTCTGATCAAATCCGTGGTTTCTGCTATTCCAAATTATGCTATGCAAACCTCTCTATTGCCTTTGACTTGTTGCGAGGAAATTGACAAATGTGTGAGACAATTTCTTTGGGGGTCCACTTCTAATAAGAGGAGAGCACACCTTATCTCCTAGGATCATGTATGTAGTGATAAAAGGGTTGGTGGACTTCGAATTAGACATTCTAGACTTCAAAACCAAGCCTTCCTTGTGAAACTAGGATGGGGCCTTGTCACCAACCGAGAGGCTCTATGGGTCAAAGTTATGTGAGGAAAGTATAGGTGTGGGGATGACATCCTTCCAATAATTGATCCTAAACGTTCTGGCTCTAAAGTTTAGGGAGGTATTAAAGCAACTTAGGAGCATGTTAAATCTGGTTTGGAAGTCAAATAGATCCAAGGAAATGTGAAGGTGAAATGAAGGCATGAGAGATCTAGGATATTCTCAATTAAATCTTCCTATACAAGATTAAATCCACAAGGTGCTTAACTGGATGCTTTCTGGTCCAGTATTTGGAAATTGAAGATACCACAAAGATGTAAGACCCACATGAGAATGGTTCGGCATGGACGATTATTGACGAATGAGGCAAAATGTCATCGAGGACTGCATGGGAGTGGATATTGTGATCATTTCCCTGGAACCAAAGAAGACGTTACCACATCCTATGTGATTGCATGCATGCGAAGGAAGTTTGGGAAGCGCTCGGGCTCCCTGACTCTATTTCTCACTTCTGGTCCTTAGAAGCTAATGGTTGGGTGACCCTAAATTTGAAAAATAAGAAATATCATGGTGACAGCCGATGGTGTGAGATCTTCTGTATCCTTTGTTGGATCCTTTGGAAGAGAAGAAACGAAAAAACCTTCCTTGGTGCCACAGAAAGTGTGGGTGCTTGCATAGCAGAGGCCAAAGGAATTCTTAGTTGTTTGATGATAGCTAATCGCAAGTGTGTTGGTACAGAGTTAAATAAGAAACTTCAGTTTCAAGTTGGAGCTAGAGACATATTAGACATCGATGTGGCCATTGTTCACATTGATGGTGCTTTTTCTACCTTTTCCAGTGGAGGAGGATGTGGTGGAGTCATTTCGGAATAGTTGGGTCAAATCATCACTGCTTTCTCCTTGAGACTAAAGCATGGACAACATCTTAGTTCTGAGCTTTGGGGTTGCCTTATGGGTCTTCGGCAAGCTTGGGATATAGGTTTCAAAAATATTAAACTCTATTGCGATTCAGCTAAGCTATTGAACTGATTATGGTAGATATTGGAGAACTTCATTGATAAGTGAACCCTTTTGAAATCTGTCCAAAGAACCCACTTTGATGTGTATGACACCCGGATCTTTGCGAAACACGGAACACAAAGACTAAACGCAAAGAAAATGAACAAAATGGACAAAAATAGTAGTGAATGAAAACAATAATAGAGAAGATAAGGATAGATGTTGGTCTTAATGAATTAGAACCCAAGAGAACCGGTCTCTTGAGCTCTAGTTCTGATGATGCCACAAGGAAGGACCAATTCCTTGATAAGTCGCAGTTCGCTCTAGAACTCAAAGAACGTAAGAGAAACTCACAAAGTTTGAAACTTTAATCATTCAAATCTTAAAAAATGTACATGAAAGTTAGCCTTAAATAAGCAAGGTAAATAAGCCTAGAAACCCTAATTAATTTGGACTCAAGTAATCCTAATAGGATTATGAGACTTTAGGCCCAAACAACACTCCAATTGGACCTAGGAAACTAGTAAAATAAAACCCTAAAATAAAATAACGAAAATTCATAAGAAAATAATAAAATAATACTTAAACCCTTATAAACATGCCCACACATTAATGAAATCACATGTTTGGCACATGACATGTTTATTTACAAGGTGGCCATCAAAAAGACTAATATTTAACTAATTGGGCTTTATTAATTACAAAGTTCAGCCCATAATTAATAAAAATGAAATTAACATTAATTAAGCCCATTAATGTCTAAGTCACATGTTCTTTTAATGAAGCACATGATATTTTAAGTAACCTCCTTCAATGGGCTCCTATTGGGCTTAGATCTGAAACTTATATTTTAGAGTTGGTGATCTCACTTAAGCTTGAGTTTTATATTCAGCGCCTTGATCAAATCTTCCAAGCTCTCCATGCTCTGCTCCAAACTCTTGCAATTTATGCCTAGCCCTTATTCTATCATTCATGATGACCATGATCTTATCTCTGAGGTGAAGCTTATGCTGCAGAGAGAGTGGAAAGTGCAAGTCGCTCAAATCAGCCGTGAGGAGAATGAAGCTGCAGACTTTTTTGCTAAACTTGCCATTAACCAAGCCCTAGATCTCAGAATGTTTCCTGGAGATGAGGCTGCTCGACTTTTATGTGATAATGGCATAACATGAGTTCTTTTATAATTCCTAGTTGCTGTCTTTTCTTTTCCCTATGTATAAAAAAAAAACTAGAGAATATTTGAGAAGGTTCTTTGTTGATCTTTTGCCGCTAAGGTTTAATTATTCACAAAATTTTCTTTGAATTTTGATTGTTCCCATATAAAATAATTTAATGCTTTTAGAAATAAATAATTTTTAATTTATTCATTTATAAATAAAATTGTTATTGATAATATGTATAAAAAAAGTGTTATTGATAATAATCTCTAAATTTTACAAAAAATATTATTAATATTTTTAATTACAAAGAATTGAATTAAAAATATTGTGAAAATAGAATCGTTGGCAGTAACCAAAAAAAAAATCAGGGGGCAAATCATTTTTTTGGAGGTTGAAAAAATTATGACCAATTAGTTATGCGTTGGAATTTTACGAATTTCTCACCAAAATATATAACAATTAAATAAAAAGAGATATGAGTGGACTTCATTTGAATCAAGTAATCCAATAGGCTAGATCAAGCGCAGAATGAATGAAATTTTTTTTTTTCCATGGACTTGGAATTCCCAATCAAATTCAAGGGAAAAAAATCCCAATGAAATTGCCAATGATTTAAGGTAAAAAAAATCAATTTGCCAATGAAGATTGGTCTAGATTATAAGAATCAACAAAGTGCCCATACTTAAAAAAAAAATAGATATACTGATATCTGATATAATACATGTTCTACACTTGTGTATATATATCTATTCATATTATTTTGTGTTTACTCGTATCACTTCAAATTTTGATAGTAAAATAGGACCATTTTAGACTTTCACAATGAGACAAAAAAATCTCATAAATGTTTGTAAAAATGTAATTCTATTTTTTAAAAAATGATATTTCTTTGTTAAAAATAAAGAATAAAGAATTTAATTAGGGACAATTAATTATTTGGTCCTGATAGTTACACTTAATTTTCAATTTAGTCCTTATAATTAAAAAATTTTTAAAACACTCCCAAAATTTCCAGATGTTAAAGGTGTTACTACTTCCTATGGTTTTTCAGAGTTAGAAATTCAATCTAGCCTCCAGATCAGCAAATGACATGCATAGATGGCAAACAGAGCTCGCTTGGATGCCACATAAATTAAATGAAGTTGGAATAAAAAAAGGAAAATGCTGTCGAAGATTGCTTTCAACTCCGGCTGTTGCATCGTTTTTTGCAGAGACAAAGAAAGTACCTAGCTAGGCAGAATCGCATCTTTTGCAACTGCAAACGCTCCGGCATTTTTATCGTTGCCAGCATAAGGGTTTGGGTTCAAATATTAAACACTGTAGGTGATCAAAGAGGACAATATAAAGAAAAATTAAAATCTTAAATGAATTCTAAATTTATTTCGACATCTATGGGTTTTATTTACTATAATGGAAATAACAATAATTAAAGAAAAATAAATGTGAATAATATGATAACAAAGTCGGTGCAAGACTTGTAGCTTTGAATATCCTTCCCAAATCTCTTTCCAGATTTCTTGAATGAATCAAAGATTCAACAAGAATTGCCACGTTACAAAAAATACTCCCAGGTGGTGGTTCTCAAATATGCATGCATTAATAGCTTTGACATGTGGCAAGTGGATATATCCATTGTCATATCATTTTGAATAGTGGAGGAGATTGTCTCGGATCGGATCAATATGGTGGCTAGTAAATGTATGGTTTCGGAAAACGGTAAAAAAGTGGTTAAAAAAATGGTTTTGGATATGTGTGTATAATATATATCAGGTATGATGTTATAATGGATGGAATGTTTCCATGTAAGGTCAAATATAGTGGTTTTGTTGGACAAAAAAATGACGTTTGAACTTTGATGGGCTTGGAAAATCTACTAAAACCTCCATTCTCATCAGAGAGAAAAATTCTCCTCTTTGTCACCTACAAGAAAATATTTGGCTACAACCTACATAACAAATATTTACCCATTAAAATATAACACAAAACATTCAGCCTCCTAGATAAGACAGCACAAATTGCACACATTTGGTCTATAGCTATCTTGCTACTACATTACAATTGTTACTACATTAAATAGAACACCAAATCAAAATCCATGTCAAAAAAACCAAGCTGCTACGTACGAACTGTAACATTCTAAGAGTTTCGAGATAAACTTTAGCTTTTCCGACTAAGACACGACCCTATGGAGTGAGGAGGGGATATACAAAGTTGAACAAAGCTAGCACGACTAGCATGGGGTGTCGCAACTAGGAAAGCATAACAGACACATGGAGTACAAAAATGCACTCCAGCGTCATTGCTAAGGTGTCTGGCATTGTGGTGTCATTATTGCTGGTAGCAATAGATTTTTTCTTATCCCAACTTTCGATGCACACAACTCTCCACACAGACCACCGATCCATGTGATACTAAAGCCTACAAGTCATACAAAAATTCCACTAACTATGAGCACAAACCACATATCAAAATTCCTTGGTATGAAAATTTTGGACCCCGTGAACCTATTTGGTCACTTTTAGCCAAAAGTTGGCTTCCACCACCTCCCAATTTCACACTATCAATTATTTGGCCACCAAACCTATCATCACAAGTTTCAAATGACTCAAGAACTCTATCAAAGAATGTTGCATTTCAAGGGAACCACTCCATTAGGATTTGACTGTCTTAAACTTTATACTTCACTAAGTGACATATCCATTTTTCACAAATCTCTTCAATAATCAAATCCTACCTCATGAACAACTCTATTTCATCAAAATGCACTTAGGACAACTAACATTATGTGTCCAAACATGGTATCACAACTTATAGACCATGCACCCTAGGATATCCAACCGAGACAATTGACATGCAACACAGAAATCAAGGAGGCCTTAGACATCTCAAATGACAACACATGCATATTGATTTAGTAATCATGGACATGTGTAAACATATCATAGCACCCACAAGACTAATAAGTTACAGAGTAGTTCAGGCTATGCATGAGGACATTAAAACAAAGGACAATATGTTATACTCAAAAGTACAAGTCAATGGCATCATAAAGATTCCTACACTTGGCATAATACCAGATCAATATAACATGTGTTCTCAAATATGCAATACCAAAACAAAGACAAGAATCTCAAATATCCCTAGAACAACCAAGAAAGAACTAAGTCTCCTTAGCCTTCTCCTTGCTAGAGCTGGAGCCCTCACCAGAAAATGTTAGCCACAAGCAAAGTGAGATGGATATCCCAATAACCAAGGGGTGACCAAATAAAGAAATAGTGATTCAAATTACAAATCTATATTCACAAAGTATATAATGCAAAATGTGATGCACATGATATGCAATGAAATGCACATAGATCATGGCTAGAACTATGGGCTAGTTATCTTCACAGAGTAACCCAAAGCAACCCAAATAGGTAGCCCCCTTCCAACAACTGGTGAAGACTGATTCTAGGATAACCATTAAGCTATCCTTCCACTAGTTATGACTTGGCCAAGGGTCATTATACTAATGGTTAAATCATGGCCCTTCATACCCTAGACCACTCGAATTGGTGGCCATTTAGAGAAGGTGCATCTCTAATCCACAACCATCTATGTCTTCTGGCTAAAGAACAACAATTTAGTGATAGGGATATCACAAGTCTAACCTTGCACACAAGGCCTTGTATGCAATTTAGTGAATTGACATACCACGTGGTATTTACTGACATAATTACCATACCCAATCATGTTCAAACATGTACAACAAACAATGATGATGCCAATATATCATGCTAACATGCCATAAATCAAACAGGGTAAAGAGTATAAGAAACTTGCTAGCCATGCCAAATAGATGCATATCATGGTATGAAAGTTTAAAGCATATAAAGCAAACAAAAGTTATTCCTTGGTTACCTCAAATTGCATGAACTCACTCAACACCTCAATAGGTCGTTAGAGAACCAATTGTGTACACACAAGAGGGATGCTAATCCAAGTCTATATACAAGTTTCCAAACATGATGCAAGACCAAAACAACCAACAAAACCCAATTTTAGTCATCTTAATTATCAAAGCCTCTTAACACCTACGAGGCCCAATTGTCTCATATAGTCAAATAGCCATTTACCAACGAATTTGTCATTTTCCAACCACTTCTTAAAGTGTAAAAACTTCAATGAAGCAAGCACACACCTTACATAACAATCAAGCATAGAAATCTAGTGACTACATAGCCTTTAATTGACAATAAATTGAGGTTTAAAGCTTCTAATCAATAAAATCATGCCCACTCTTTTTTAACTCTAATTTAGCTTCCCATAATATCAAACAACCTAACAAATTCTTCCAATCCTACCCCCTTTGGTCTTGCATAATTCCAAAAATATCCTTCCATTAATCACGATATGCATTCAGAACAATTAAATCGAGGTTGTTACATGAAACAAAAGATCCGTCTTCTAGCCAACTACCAAACCGCCTCGCCTTCTATTAACTTGAGTTGAGCTAAGGCTTTTTTCTTGGTAAATGAGAGAGAATGTTGCCAACAATTAATATTCCAAAGGAAGAATAGATGAAATAGGTAATTACATTATATTGAGCATATAGATTGCCACCAATCCAAATAAAAAACAAGGGCTTTCCCAAATGAGTATCCCAGACTTCACTCTCGCCTAAATGTTCCTTAGCATTAGCAATCTTAACATATCAACAACGTGGAATATCCAAACACATTGATAATTATATATTCCATTTTCAGAATCATAGTTTAAATCTTAATAAATTTCAAGTTCAAGAATGCAATGACTATGATCCTTTTCGTCCAATAACTCCTTAATCATACCAAAAGAGGTTTGGTTGAAAAAAGCATCTAGTCAAAACAACCCAAAGATAAAGGAGACAAACCTCTTAAGATGATGATAGAGTACGATCGAGGCATGAAGCATATGATGAGGAGGGCAAGCTAAGAGCAACAATGGACCATAGACAAATTCAAGGCCCACTTCAAGGCATTGGAGGACCAATGACTAGAGCTAGAACAAAAGCCATGAATGGGGTGATTCAAGACATTATTAACATGGAACCATTACATTTCAATGATTTTGAGGCCCAAAACAAAGAAAGAGGCAAGCTGAAAATCTGGAGCCAAATTATAATCAAAGAACCCAACTTGGAGAAAGCCCAATAAGGAGGATTCATTTAAAATCCATGTGCTTCTCATGTGCTCACTCAAAGTGACGTTTTTAATAAGTTTTATTAGGATTATTTTAGTCAATT
This sequence comes from Adenanthera pavonina, assembly GCA_026686845.1. Classification (NCBI taxonomy): domain Eukaryota; kingdom Viridiplantae; phylum Streptophyta; class Magnoliopsida; order Fabales; family Fabaceae; genus Adenanthera; species Adenanthera pavonina. The sequence goes on along the minus strand of JAIVEN010000005.1, from coordinate 17,837,175 downwards.
TGTTTCCTTTTCAATAAAAGGCAAATAATTATTTGATTTGCTTTACTTTATGCATTTAAGAGGAGCCAACCTTTTCAAATTCAAAATTAGAATTAAATGCTCCTTTTGACTTAAGATTTCCTTTTTGTATTAATTAGCATTAATAAGGTTAGGTTTGTGGGGTGAACTAGAGTTAGTTTGTGGGTTAATACTTGCCTATAAATAGGCACCTCTTGTACTCTTGCAAACACAATATGAATGAATGAATTTCTTTTAAACAACTTTGTTGTTGTTCAGTGAGTTCTTTCTTGCTTATCCTTGAGTGCCAGAAAGAATGAGGACTTATCAAGGAGTGGTGATCCTTGTGGCGTCCCGGAGTTAGGATTCAAGAGACGGGTTCTCTTGGAGTCTACTTCCTTCTACCAACATTTTGTTCAGTCTTCTTATTTCATCGTGTCTATTTTCTTTAGTTTTTGTTCTTCATTATTCTTGTGTTCAATTTATCTTTCCTTGAGTTGCACGATCCTTATATCAAAGAAGGCTCATAGGACAGGTTCCTAACGTGTCTCCCATCATTTGGTATCAGAGCTTCGGCTTGCAAATCAAGTTGTGTTTATGTTGTTTCATTCCATTTTTCCTTGCTATCCAGAAAATTGTAGACTGTTCATCATCATACTGTTCAGGCTTGCTGTCCAGAAAATATTCGCACTGTTCATCCGTACTGTTCCTTCGTCACTGTTCATTGTACTATCTGTCACTGTTCATTCGTTTTTACCTTGCTATTTTGTTCTATGTTCTTGATCTATTTTCCAGACTTCATAATCTTTTGTTTTGTTCTTATTGTGGCATGATCTGTTCTAATTTCGTTGTCCATTTTCTTTCATTTTCTTTGCTAAAGGATCTTACCATATTTGATTCTTGTTTCCATTGAGATTGTGGAGTTCCTTGTTATTTGCCCAAAGAATTTAGTTACTGCCCAGATTTCTTGTTGTGATTTTGCCAAAAAAAAAAAAGAAAAAGAAAGAGAGAATTGATTGCAGCCTTGCAAAGAAAAATTCGTATATAAAATTAAATAAAAAAGAAGGAAAGAATTAAAAAAAAATAGATATGGCTGCTAAGGCAATTTCCAAAAAAATTAAGGAGATCTTGTTTTCTTTCCTACTTTAAGATCTTTCAATCCAGGTGGTAGTTTGAATTACAAATTTCCTTTTGTGATTGGGCATTAATGTTATTTAATTGCTCCATTTTCTGATCTCATTAAAGGAGAATCAACTTTTGAATACCCATTCATAATTTCTCATTTGTAGTAAGTTTCCATTCTTGTCTTTTATTTTCTACTCAGAATTTTACTCTTCTAGTTTAATTCTGTCTATTTTCCTACATAATTTAAATTCCCTAACTTGTTCCTTTCTTGTTTCATATTTGATAGTCATCTAAAAGTTCCTTCCTTTGGTATACATGCCACATCTTTTCTCTTGTCTTAATTTCCAGCATTTCCTTTTCTCTTTTCTTAGCTGGAAAATTTGTTTCTTTTGTTAAAAAAAAAAAATAGAAAGCCCCTCTTTCTTTTTTGGTCACCAACGTTTTACACTCTTTGAGAATTTAAATTCTTGGATCTTTGACTTTGAGATTGCCACTTAAAACATTGCTTCTTGATTTAAGTTCAGATTCAATTTTGCACTCTCATAGGAAGCAAGAGTGAGTGGTAAAAGGCAAGAGTGTAATTATATCATTTCTGGAAAAAAGCCTTTAAAGTGTGCAAAACACGAGTGAATTTGCATCATTGTTGAGTGAAACACGTGAGATAGTGTGCAAGGTCCTTTCTTTATCTTCTATTCACTAACATTTTAGGTTTTAAGCATGGCTGGTGATGAACTTGATCTTAAAGCTTTAATGAGAGCTTTCAATGACCAAATCAACAAGTTGAACGCCAAATTGGATGGCATGCAAGTTCCTTCATGCAAAAAGGATGTTACATTGAACATCCCAAAATTCTATGGAGAGAATGATCCTGACATGTACTTGAACTGGGAAGGAAGAATTGAACAATGGTTTGAAGACTGCCAGTACTCCGAGTCTGAGAAAGTGAAATTAGCTACTCTTCACTTAGAAGGAAAAGCCAAAGTTTGGTGGGAACGATTTGAAAGAAAGCACCTTCGTGAAGAGAAACAGTGTTATACTTGGAGTAACATGAAGCTCATTTTAAAGCAAAAGTACGCGCCATACCACTACTTCTATGAGTATCTTCCAACCCGTGGAAAGGAGAAAGCTTCTAAGGTACAAATTTCAGTTCCAAGTTCTAGTGATTCTCATTTGGAGCAAAAAGATCAAATGGAGGAGTTATCTTCCTCAACATCTACAATGGTTGATGAACCAAGAGAATCAACTACTCTTGAAGGTACCTCTAATTCTCAAAATCCTTGTGTTGATGATTTTTCTTATGAATTAGAATATGATATTCTTGAGAATCCCAAGGAGGAAAATGGTGATGATATTGTTGATGGGATTGGTCATGATCATTTACCACCGTTAGTGGAGACAACTGCTCTAGATGTTACTGGTGAGGAGATAGAGAACTTTGTTGATAGTGGTGTGCTTGTTTCTAGTGATACTCACATTGTTATACCATTAGAAATTAGTTTTCATGGGTGTGATGAAGTTGAACATGTTGATATGGTGTTTGGGCATTCATGGTTATTCGATGATAGTTGTTCTTTTGAAGTAAAGACAGCCCATGACAAGCATTGTATTCAATTCTATGAAAATCACGAGAAAATCAAAAGTGAGTGTGAAAGGAAAAATAAAAGTGAGAGGAATATGGGTGGTAAAAACAAGAGTGAAAAACAAGTGAGAAAACAAAGAGTGCAAAAAAATGAAAAAAGAGGAAAACAACTGAGTGAAAAGAAACTTGAGAGAAGAATGAAAAAGAGAAAAGAAAAAGAGAGTTTGAGAAAAGACGAGAATAATGAGGTAAAAGCAATTGTGAGTTGTTTGAGTAAAGGAGAGTTTAAGGTAGTTTCTTTTCAACTCCTTCCTTCATATTTTCCATATGTTCCTTCTTTCTCTAGTTCTTTGTTGCAGGTTATTAGTATGGATGTTATGGAAGGGAAATCAAGTTCTTATGTACTAATGCACGACCACAAATCCTATGCAATTCAAACTAATGGTCATTACAAGATTTTTTATCCTGGAGATTGGTTTGGAATGCAAGAATGTAAAGATGAAACTTTAAAAGGGATGAATTTGCAACCAAGAGTCATTATTATACCACACATTCAAACAAGGGTTGAAAAGAAGATGTATCAATCAGGCTTGAAAAGTAAGTATACTCCTTATTTTTTATTTGATGTTTTTAATCGTTCCCTTTCTTTCCATATAGATTATGGAGATTCGAGGATGAATCTTTTCAAAGAGGGAGGGAATGATAGAGTACGATCGAGGCATGAAGCATATGATGAGGAGGGAAAGCTAAGAGCAACAATGGACCATAGACAAATTCAAGGCCCACTTCAAGGCATTGGAGGACCAATGACTAGAGCTAGAACAAAAGCCATGAATGGGGTGATTCAAGACATTATTAACATGGAACCATTACATTTCAATGATTTTGAGGCCCAAAACAAAGAAAGAGGCAAGCTGAAAATCTGGAGCCAAATTATAATCAAAGAACCCAACTTGGAGAAAGCCCAATAAGGAGGATTCATTTAAAATCCATGTGCTTCTCATGTGCTCACTCAAAGTGACGTTTTTAATAAGTTTTATTAGGATTATTTTAGTCAATTTGTTTCCTTTTCAATAAAAGGCAAATAATTATCTGATTTGCTTTACTTTATGCATTTAAGAGGAGCCAACCTTTTCAAATTCAAAATTAGAATTAAATGCTCCTTTTGACTTAAGATTTCCTTTTTGTATTAATTAGCATTAATAAGGTTAGGTTTGTGGGGTGAACTAGAGTTAGTTTGTGGGTTAATACTTGCCTATAAATAGGCACCTCTTGTACTCTTGCAAACACAATATGAATGAATGAATTTCTTTTAAACAACTTTGTTGTTGTTCAGTGAGTTCTTTCTTGCTTATCCTTGAGTGCCAGAAAGAATGAGGACTTATCAAGGAGTGGTGATCCTTGTGGCGTCCCGGAGTTAGGATTCAAGAGACGGGTTCTCTTGGAGTCTACTTCCTTCTACCAACATTTTGTTCAGTCTTCTTATTTCATCGTGTCTATTTTCTTTAGTTTTTGTTCTTCATTATTCTTGTGTTCAATTTATCTTTCCTTGAGTTGCACGATCCTTATATCAAAGAAGGCTCATAGGACAGGTTCCTAACGTGTCTCCCATCAGATGAAGTCTTAGGCAACTCAAGATCATAGAGTAACAATCGAAAACAACAAAAGCAAACTCAAGGCAACAAAGGAGAACAAACATTGGAACCTCTAAGGAATTAAGTGTCTAACATCCCCAACACAAGACGCCACAAGAGATAAATCAACTCTTTTGATAAGTCAACCCGTATTCTAAGAAGAACATGAGGAACCCTAAAATCTAACAAGAAAATTAAAGAAAAAACACTAAAAAAATACAAGGCTTAAATAGAAAAAATTTCCTACTTCAAGAGGCTAAGTGATTTCTTAAAGATTAGGCTTATCATCCACTTGAATTTGAATCAAAATTAAATTAAATCCTAAGTTGGCCTCAAAGATACAAATGAGAACTAATAAAAAATTGATTAAACTTAGCCTAACAAAATAAGAAAAAAAATAAATACGAAAATTCAAATTAAATCAAAAGAAACCTTATCCTAATCCTAAAGTCACATGATCATTAAATAGATCACATGATGAGTGGTGCCTAATTTGAACATTAATCAAGACATGTGACTTTTTTAATGAGTCACATGATCAATTAAGCACATAACATTTTATTTAGGCACATGACATCATTAATCAACTTTGGGCTTGGGCTTTTTCCTTGCACTTGGACTTCGAAAAAATGATTAGAATTTTTTGGGCCTCCAAAAAAATGCTCAATCTTGTTGGGACTCTTGAAGACACCAAACAACCTTCAAAGCAAGATCTTTCACAACACATGGCCTTCCAATAGATGCACCCATCCTTTGTGTCATTAAGAATATGACCTTTATATAGTTGGACACTTAGTATTTAGTTTAATATTGATGGTATCAATGATGGCCATTGTAGTACCATGCCAACTCCTTGGATAACTCTTAAGTCTTGAGAATGCCATGTCATTATGTTGATTAAGATTGGGCTTCCTTGTCATCTTTCATTCCTTCCTTCCTCAAAAAATTTCATCCTTGAATCTTTGAAGTCTGCATGAAAACAAAGAAGGGAAGTATTAAACCATACTTTCCTTGCAAGTTTAGATTGTATGAATTTTCTTTCAATCAAGCAAGAACTTAAAGGATCTTGTCCTTTCTAGACTGCAATTTTGGTTCCTTCTGAAATCTTTCTTTATGATGTATTTGAAAGCAAATCAAGATCATTTGTAAGATTTCATCGTCAAGTACCAGCAAAATAGATTGTCTAGCTAGAAAAAAAGTGAGATAAAGTTGAATTAGTGAAGGAAGGTGATATGATGTTAAGTTAGTTGACTCAAACAAAAAAAGAACAAATGGATAAAATTGATAAGTTATAGAAGAAGAAACTTGAAACAAACGATATGTGTTTGATGGTAAGGGGATGAACAACTAGCACTAGGATAAGAAAACACATGATGAATACGAAACACTATAACACCTTAAGATTTTATGACCAAAAAATGACTTCAAAGAAGTAACTGGTTTTGTTGTGAACTAAGATATAATTGAAAATCAATCAAAAGGAGATACTGAGATGAGAGATATAAGGAGAAACTTAGAAAATGGGGTTAGACATAACTAGAGGATGACAAATTGTGGTCAAACAACACACAAAATGAGGGAGACAAATCTCCCTTGTAGCATCATAGCTCAGTGATGTGGCACCACGACGCCACCAGTTACAGTACTGATGGCAACTTGGGTGAATTTCATACGCACATAACTTTCTATTCAAACCTCCGATTGACATGATTTCAAAGCCTACAAGTCACACTACACCTTCTCTAATGACAGGCGTATACCATATCCTGAAATTCCTCCGTATAGAGATTTTGAACTTCAAAGAATGAAATGGTCATTTTTAGGCCAAAACTTGACATTTTTCATTCCTATTCTCTAACCATCAATCCTTTAGCCATTACACCTATTCCCACAAGTCACATATGACACAAAGACACTTTCTAAAAGGTTACACCTCAAGGATATCATTCCCTCAAGATATGATCTCCTTGAAACCTAAACTTGACTAATGAGTTACATACTGATTTTCTCCCAATCCAACCAAAGATCAATGCCATCCTCACAAACCACTCTAACTTGTTGGAACACATGTAGGGCAACCATTTCCTAAGCCCAAACTTGCCACAAAACAAACAAGCCCTTCACTTCGCTGTCTTCCACAAAAAATACAAGAGCAAACATCAAAAGAGCCACAAAAGGGCTTAGATCAATATTTCAAGACCTTACATCCTCTCATAACACGACAAGATTCAGGATCCCAAGTTACATGGATTATACATGATAGACACGGACCTTGGGGACATCCCAATGGATTCACAAATGCAACATTACACATGACATCAAATTATGATCTTACATTTGACACAATATTATACAAGCAGATATCATGTGGTCTCAAGGAACTTATACCAACTGAGAGTACTCAAATATCCTGTACATTACTTGAGGACAACTATTTCTCCTAGGTCTTTTCCTTGCTAGAGCTAAGGACCTTACCTAAAAGAGTGTCAACAAGGGCTGAGACGAGAGTCCAAGTAACCAAAGAGCAACCCTAACACACACAAACAAGAATTCCAACATCAGAGATTTAATATTAGAAATTCAACCATAAAAGCACAATACAAGTTTGAATATAAGAGATTGATACAAACTTTTATATATTTATATATGCAAGATATGCTGTAACATCCCAAATTGCATGAAGAAAGCCATTGCATGTATAAAGATATGAGAATGTGGTATAGGATGCATGAAAAGATGGAAACAGAAGTAAGATGGTAATTTCACATGCTCAATTCTTAATTGGAATTAATTTTCGATATGGTCCTTAGAAAGAATTATGTTTGATCTTTACTTGAAATAAAATACAAATAAGGTTATTAGCAGGGATTCATTCCAAAACTGAACTGAAAATTATGCAATATACCTATTGAATAGAAGCTTATGACGAGCTGAGCAAAATAATATAAGTATTGGGCTGTTAGGAGGTTGAGATTGAAAGATAGAACAATTTTAAAGTATATAGCATTGGATATGTAAAAAGATTTATTTAAGGTTTGTCCCTCGAAAAAATTACAAGAAAGTACTCGAAAGAATAAATATTTACATTTTTAATTAGCTTAGGGCAATTTTGTAATTTTATAAAATTACTGCCAAAATGAAGCTTGCGACACACTAGACTCAATTGTATAATGCATTGAGGTTAGCAAATTTAATATGAAGAAAAAATTGAGTTATGAGTAAAGTATATAGTACAAAGAAAAATGGTACTGTTAGCCTCACAAAGGCAGAAAAGAAAGAGTAAAAATATGTGGACCTCACATAGATACTTTTTGGGTTAGGATATTAAAGTAAACACAGATCCAAACTCACTTTAATATTGTATCCATAAAGTGACAAAATACTACAAAAGTAACTTTATCTGTCCAGGTAAAATTAATCAGTACCGAATATATCTAGACTAGGAAAATATGCATTATTTTGGACAATTCTCTCCCTTAGTTGGTGTGCTTAGCAGTTGCCCATGTGATGGAATGGATCATTTAACTAATAAATGGAAAACTTAAAGAGTGAGTATACATAAACCAACCCAAGTTAAGGGTTAAACTGTCATAACTTACTTTCTTACATTATTTTCCATGTATAATAGCATATATGATGTTAAATGAGCGAAATTAGAAGCTTGAAGCATGAAGGGATTACATGAGAAAAATTCAAATTTTCAAAGTACTATTCATTTGGTAATTTGATTTTCCTGGCTAAACTTTGAAAAATCATAACTAATTCTAGGAAAATTGTATGAGCATGCTTCAAGACTCTAAAAATAGCTAAAAACATTTCCTACATGAGAAAAAATGTACAAATGGAGTTTAATTGAGCCAATTCATTCAGAAAATTTGTCCAATTATACTGTTCATTTGGTCAAAACTACTTTTCCAGATTTTCTGAGCTATCTTCAAAAATTCATAACAATTTGTATACTTATCCAAACCAAGTGATCTTTTTCTCTTTGGAAAGCTCTTTATGTCTACTTTTCATACACATATAACACTCATATAGAAAAATGAATTTTGAATAAACAGTGATCATATACTTCTTAGTACTCAGAACTGGATAGTTTTGCATACAACTTCCAAAACTAAATATATACCATTCTTACATAATTCAAACTCTTCCAAAATATGTTCTTAACATCACAAGAAATCTAGAGAAATATTATGGCATCAAGGCATAGCTTCATGAAAATACATATGATTTCATACGTATTTACAAGTAAATAAGCAACCAAGGTGGTTATAAATCTAATCATCATTAATTTTTTCCTTGCCTCTATTTTCTTAGAGGTCTTTCCATCACTTGAACCTATCATGTTAGTGCTTGGGAGTGAGATTTGGGAAAATATCAATAGCTAGTTTATTTCATGCAAATATATCATTCAAATTTCATAAACATTTCACATATAATAACATAAATTATTAAAATATCATATTGTCAAGTAAAAATTTTGGCAGAGTTTTTCCCTAGAAAATGGACATCCCGGGGAACAAAAACTCTCATTTTACAGCTAGAATCAGTCACAAAACAACACGAGCAATATGGAAACCAATTATAATCATGGAAACAACATAAAATAACATATTGCAATAAAATAAACCAAGCTATCTTTTATATAATCCTTTGCTTTTCTTCTTTGAATTAAAGCTTCCACAAGCTTTCTTGAACTCCCAGAAGTCCTAAAACATCATCCAATATCAACTTAATCAACTATAAGTAAGGGTTGTCTTACAAAGTTTCACTAAACCCTAAAATCTCACTTAGTTTATCTTTGAGCTTTTCTTGAGCCCAACACTTGTTCTTAACTAATTTGGACCCAAAGAACTCATTTTTGGCATCAAACCCATAAAAATCCAACTCCCTCCCACCTTAGTCAACTGGCCAAAATAGGGCACCAAGAGGGAAGTAATGGTTTTTCAATTATTTGCTTTAACATACCCCAAATTTGTTTCTTTTGCATTATCTCAAGTTTTCTTAGATTTATAGCATAAAACACTTCCTTTCTCTAGCCCTCATCATGACCAAAAATCTCACTTAGAAAGGAGAGGAAGAAGACTTTGCTAAACCAAGCTAAACTACCTAAAACTTAAATAGAAATCTCACAAATCATAAGTTGGAACTTACCTTGTCTTGGCTTCAAATTCTTTTCTTCTTTCTTCCTCCCTTCTCTCACACCTACTTCCTCTTCTCTTGACGGTTGCAGTTGCTTCTCCTCTCTCTTTTATGAGCACAAGCCGTCCAAGAGGGAGTATGTATATAAAGAATCAAGGCCAATCATATTTTGCCACTTCAAGCTTCTTGAGTTTTCTTGATTTTTCTTAGAAAATGATATAATTAATTAAATAATGGGATTTCAACATATGTTGCTGATTGAGCACGAAATTGGGGGTATTTTGGTAAAATTTTTTAGATATTTTCTTATTCAGATATATCCTGAACGGGTTTAGACAAATAAAGCTACTTTAGCAGTATATTTTATTATTATTAGGATACTAATTACAATTATATTGGGATATGAAATTTCCATATTATCCTTATCCTAATTAGTCTAAATATGAGATCCACACTTTTTTCTTGTATTAATATTATCTCTTCCTGTAGTCCAAACTAACTTTTATCGGATAAGATATTAATATTAAATACTAATTACCCAATAAATATTATTTTAATCTTAATAAATTTCATATCATATCCCATTGGTCTTAGTTTATTGAGAGCTTCATTTTGACTATAATTTTTTATTTTTACAAAAATGTCCTTAACTCAGGATAAGTTTATAATTTTTAGAACTTTCGAGTCATTAGATGTAATTGTCCCCAAATTTCATAAAATTTTCTTCTTCCGCCCTCGCCACACTGCCTTCCCTTTTTTTTTATTATTTTATTATTTTCTTTTTTCTTTTTTTTTCTTTTTCATAGGTAAAATTGTCATTTTCTTCCGACTGAGATAATTGACTTCTTTGCCTTGTTTCATGCAAAATAACGTATACATATTTTTACAAATTTCTTATAGATTTTGAAATATTGAGCTCTGAACATCTAGTAAAAATTTTGGATATTACATTTTACTTCAAATCTGGGAAATGACCATTTTGCCCTTGAGTTGGGTCAAAAAGTAATTATTCATTCTTCCAGGCACTTTTTTGTAATTTTACCTAAAGGTCAATTTTTTATTATTTCTTTTTTTTTTATTCAGATCAACTTTCAAATTGGTCTATTTCTCAATCTAGACCTCTTAGCTACACAATACTTATATTGCTCAGTTCGAGACTGGCTTCCATTCAAGTGATACATTGAATACCTTCTGGAGTAAGTTTTACAATTAATTTCTGTTAAGTACCTTATAAAAAATTAATTTCAATTAAGAACTAAACATAACATCTTCTGAAAATTAGATGATAAATTAATTCCTTCTATAGTCTGATTATATATAGCTTTTTCGTTTCATTTTTCATCTCTATTCATTTCATAATATCCCATAAAAATAGGGATATTATATAAACCATGATTAAGCAACCTTATTTCATCTCTTTCCTCAGGGCACGTCTAGCAGCTTTGAAGTAGAGTTAAGAAGCCAAAATTTATAGAAGCAAAAAGAAAGTAGGTGTGAGAAAAATGAAGAGCAAAGAGAAAAGGAAAAACTTTTTCAAAAAGCAAGGTAAAAATCCTACTACTTTGAGCTAGTTTCCCTAATAGTTCAAGATAGTTTCATTAAATTCTCTCCTTCCCTTTCTCAAGTTCAATTCTGATCTAGGCTAGGAATGTGAAAGGAATTGGGTTTTAATGCAATAATTGTTAGCAAGGCTGACTTCCCAAGAGGGGGGGGTGAATTGGAAAGATTGAAATTTTTCTGCACAAAGTGAAGTAAGTGAAGATATCACAGTATAATGAAAACAATGCGTAAAACAGAGCAAGCTGAAAAGTAAAGATAGGGAGAAGAAGACTCAGTAATTTATCCTGGTTCGGTCCTTCCACTTGACCTACATCCAGTCCCCAAGACACCTCTTGAGATTTATCCACTATACAGCAAGAATTTCAATGGGCTTCTTGCAAAGGCCACAGTACACGAGTTTGCTCTGTTTCTGAGCTCTCTCAAACTCTCCAAGCACTTACACTGTGTGCTTCCCAATCCCCTTGTGAATATCCCTCACAAGTAAATCTATCTTCCAGATGAAGAGTAGATTGATTACAATGAAATGACTCTCTTGAAAGGAGTAGATATGAAAGTTTTGGTGCAAGTCTGGAAGTTAAGAGGGTAAAAGCTTTTGAGAAGAAAATTCAGCAGAGATTCAGTATATACAAGTTTGATTCATTTCCCATAACTTCAAGTGATGTTGTATTTATAGATTTAGGTCTCAAATATCCGTTAGAGACTAAATCTATCCGTTGGAGAAGTTATTCAACGGTTACTCTGAAAAAACTATCCGTTTACCAACCGCATTTAATGTTTCTGACATACTGAAATTCGAATTTCGGTTGGCCAACAGACGAATTTTGAAGGAATCGTAGATTAAAGCTTCCAACGTTACAGCACGAAGTTCGTCTGTTCATAAAGTGAAATTCGAATTTTGAAACTTACAAAACATTTTCACAATGTGACATACGAATTTTCAAGAAGAAAGTTTTTCGGTTAAGTATGAACAGTGTTTTCAATTTTCTACAGTGCCTTCGAAATTCGAATTTTGGATCCCCAAAATTCGTCTGTTCATTGAACTAAAAAGGGCCACAGTAGATAACTTTCTTTGAAATTCGAATTTTGGAAAGGCAAAATTCGTCTGTCAGAGAAACTCTTTTCAGACTCATCTTGTCATTCGAATGTTGCAAGTTCTTATCATTCGTATGTCAATGTTTCATTTAAATAGACTTAAGAACTTAGCTTCTGAAATTCGAATTTCAATGTTCAAAGTTCGTCTGTCAGAGAGCAGTTTTGAAACTTAAATCACTTTTGATCTCAGATGAACTTTAACATAGTTACAGACGAATTTCTTCAGTTTTCTCAAATTTTGTTTTGCTTGAAATTCGAATTTTGAGAACTCAAAGTTCGTCTGTTGTAAAGAAGCATCTTTCAGACTTATATAAAAATTCGAATGTTGCAACTTCAAAATTCGTCTGTCAGAGAGCATTTTTCAAACTGAATTTCGTTTTGATTTCAGATGCACTTTATCATAGTTTCAGACGAATTTCTTTGATTTTTACAAACTTCATTTTACTTGAAATTCGAATTTTGAAAGTGTGAAGTTCGTCTGTTACAAAGGCCTCTTTTCAGACTAGATGAAAATTCAAATTTTGAACAACCAAAATTCGTCTGACAGAGAGCAGTCTCTTCAGACTTATTCAGTTTTAGCTTGAAATTCGAATTTCCAAAGGTAAAGTTCGAATTTCTAACTTGACAGTTCAGTTTAAACTTTCAACCTTCGTCTATTTGAAGGTATTTTTCAAATGTTCAAAGATTTAACATAAAATCAAAGTTTGAAAACATCTTTTCTTCAAATCAAAATCTTTTACCCAATTATATCAAAAACTAAAGATCCTACAAAAGATGTAACAACATATACTCAGTTAATCTTCACTTGAACCAGCTTTGTTCTTCTTTGATATCTTCAATCCAAGCTCTTGGGTGTTGGTTTTAACATCATCAAAACTCTTGATTCAACATTCTCCCCCTTTTTGATGATGACAAAATAACTTACAAACTGGATTAGTACTTGGGTTTGCTTTTACAAGCTCCCCCTCAACATATGCATAAGATATCAACAAAATTAAGACACAAAACTTTGCAACAAGGAATTCATCCATTTAACCAAAAGTTACTTATACAGAGCTAAATAAGGCAAAGTTCAAACAACAGAGACAGTCCAATCAACAAATTCCAAACAACAAAACTAATACAAAGTACAACAAGAAATTTCAATCAATTCTTCTTTGTCTTGATCTTCTTGCTGTAGGATTTCCTTTTTCCTTTTCCAGATTGCTCAGCAGCAGTCTTTCCAGTTTGCCCAGTCTTTCCAGTTTGCCCAGACTTCTCCCCCTTTTTGGCATCATCAAGAAGGCCAACAAAGTCAGCCGGAGGAGGGATCTGAGAGACAGGAATAGCACGAAGGGGCACAGGAGCAAAAGGAATTTCAGCTGGGGGATCAGTGCTTGGTTCCTCGTCAGAGACTTCCAGCAGCTCCTGCATTGCCTGTCTGGAAAGAGCTAGTTGAGCCCTTTGTTCTTCTGATAGCCCATAAGCAGCAAGAGAAGAGGAGGCTGGTTTAGCAGGAGGAAACATTTCTTCCAGCCTTTTCCTCTGAGCTTCCAGTAAAGCATTGTGAGCAATGGCAACATAGTCAGCAACAGGTACAATGCTTCTTTCTTCAGTGCTCACATCTTCTTGCATGGAGGAGCTTGAGATGGCTGCCACCAGTTTTTCAACTTGCTCAGATTCTTGAGTGGACAGAATTGATTCCTGAGCAACTTCTTGCATGGGCTCATGAGGACTTGTCTGCTGAAGTCCTTCTTCTTCTTCCAATCCATAGTCCAAGGGTGGACCAGGACTTGGTGTTCTCATTGCACCAGCACCATCATGGTCAGAGGAGGCAAACTCGAAGGGGCTTGGAGGCTCAGGAGTTGGAGATAGAGTAGGCTCAGGGATACCAGGCTGAGGTGGAGTTGAAGTGGTAGGAATAGCATTCCTTATATCTTCATAAGCATCAGCTACCACCTTCATGTTCACAGCCAACTGATGGATCTGATCTTGTAGATGAGCAAATTTGGCATTTTGCTCATCTCTTATGCTGAGAATGAGTGTTGACAGACTGTCAAACAACTCAGTGACCTTTGTTGGCTTGGCCCGTGAGGAGGGAGTGGCAGGAGGGTGAGTAGGCCTGGAGGGAGATGGGATTGGTTGAGAAGGCTGAGGTACAGATTTGCTAGGGGCCTCAGAGGTGCCTTCTTGTTGGAGGGAGTCATCAGCAGCAAAGAACAGATCTTCAGATTTCCCTGCTCCCTTTCCAACCCATCTGCCTTCATCTCGTTCAATACCCATCCTTTGCAGTTCCTCTTCTTTGAATGCCTCAGTGAGTTTCCCTTTCCCCTTTTCAATGTGTTGAATTCTAGCATGTTGCAGGATTCTTGAAATAATTGCAGCATAGGGGAGTGTGGAATCCTTCCTCTGATCCCTTGCTTTTATCATTCTCTGGAGGATGATATGACCCATGTTAATCAGCTTCCCACGAATGATAGCAGTCATCACATGAGCCTCTACCCTTGTTATCAAGTTGAAGCTGCCACCCTTGTTGAATATGATCCTGGACACTATATAGTGGAGGATTCTGACTTGTACACTTAGGTCTGTGGGCTTCAATAGATTTATAGTTGGCCTGTTTTCCCTTCTTCTGAACAAGGTGTCCAAGATAGTGCTCTCTTTGTAGTTCAGGAAGGATCCTCCTTCTTCATCCTCTGTGCTTGCCTCATCCATGTATCCAGAGGCTGTAATGTCAATTTTCAGCCCATCTTGTCCTGGGATTTCCAGAACTTCATTGATTGTCTCATCAGCAAGCCAGATGGTCCTAGATCTTAAAGTGACCTCCCATTTCCTTTTCTTGCTGTTATATTGAAGAGAGGCATACCAAGTCTTCACTACTTCATCATCATATTTTTCAGCAATTTCCAACAGGTTTTTGTATCTTATCAACCATAATGCAGCATCAAAGTTGTTGGATATCAAAAATTGCTCCAAATTTACACAGTGAGGCTTGATTACCTTTTTGCTTGAAAACTTGGCAGAAAACTCTTCTTGAATCTCAGGAGTGCTCCAAAGTGGTAATGTGGTAAGTTCAAATTCTCCAGATTGTGTAGAAGAGGAGGAAGCCACAGCAGCAGTTTCACCCGAAGGGACTGCAGATTTTGAAAAGGAAGGCCCAGTTTTCTGAGAATCTGCCTTGGAAGAAGATTTCTGGCGTTTAGAAGGGGTAGCTTTACTGGGTTCGGCCTTTCTCTTGGATTTTTCTCCTTCTTTTGTAGCATATTGGGATTTAGCAGTTCTTTTTGGCCGAGTTCCAGCTTGTCCTGCTCCAGGGATCTTTACTCTCGCCATTTTTCAGTGGAATGAAGCAAAATGTTGACAAGGAAGGGTTTATAGGATGCGAATGGAGGTTTAATTGGTGAAGAATGACGGTTTTTGGACAGGAGTTAAGAGAATTTAAGAAAGAATCAGAACGGATTCAGAGAGGTTACAGATAGGGCTGCGTCTGTTCTGAGGAAAACCGTAGCATTTAACGTGTGTAACCGTCTGACAGACGAATTTTGAGGGGTCAAAATTCGAACTTCGGGCAGTTACAAGTTAAACCGTTCAGCATAGCTTACTGAAAGACGAATTTTCATCTTGAAAGTTCGTCTGACAGTGGCTTGAAACAAGCAATACAAGGACAACAGACGAATTTTGTTCCAACAAAGTTCGAATGTTGAATAGAGAAAGGCAGTTAACAATCAAACAATCAATCAATCAGACGAATTAAACAGGCAGAGCTGCATCTTTTGACAATTCAGCATGTAGGACATGTTTCAACAGACGAATATTGAACTGAAAATTCGAATTTTCTAACTATGTAAAGATTGTCCAACATTCGCATGTTAGGAGATAAAAAATTGTGCAGCAATGATGGACAACCATAATATTGAAATTTCTGATTTTGAAAATTTGAACTTTCAAGTGTCAACAGACGAATTTCGAGGCATTACAGAGAACTGTTCCAGGGCATAACATGCCGAAGTTCGTCTGTTAGTGAACTGAAATTCGAATGTTGACCATATTGACCATGTCAGAAGCACATTTTATTAAGCAAAATCCGTTTAACATACATGTAAAATGCGAATTTCATCTTTAAAAACTTACAGAATGGATCCAAAACTTAGGATTTACATCATTCATTCCACTTTTTGGTTGTTCCATTTTGACGTGCTCCACTCTTCAAGTTTATTGCCATTGATTTTCACAGGGAGCACCTGCAGCTTAGATTAAACATACTCCGAAGCTCAAGTTAGAATTAATTCTGATATTAAAAATTTTAATGACAGAATTGCATGAAAACATCTTACAGTTCATTGGGGTTTACCATCCCCAATTCTCTCCTTATTTTACAAAGTCTGTCTTCTGGCAGAGGTTTTGTGAGTATATCAGCAAATTGATCCTCTGTTGGGATGTACTCCAATCTGACTTCTCCTTTCAGAACATGATCTCTTATGAAGTGATGCCTGACTTCAATATGCTTTGTTCTTGAGTGCATGACAGGATTCTTGGTGATATTTATGGCACTCTGGTTGTCACACATGATTGGTATCTCTTTTATTTTGATTTCAAGATCTTCAAGCTGCTGTTTCATCCAGATGACTTGGGCACAACAGCTTCCAGCTGCAACATACTCAGCTTCTGCAGTAGATAAGGCTACACTGTTTTGCTTTTTGCTGAACCATGAAACTAGGGATCCTCCAAGGAACTGACAGGTTCCACTTGTACTTTTTCTGTCAGTTTTAGATCCTGCAAAATCAGTATCAGTGTATCCTTTGAGGTCTTCTCCATTGCCTTTTGGATACCAAAGACCCATATGTGATGTTCCAATAAGATATCTAAAAATTCTTTTCATAGCTGTTGCATGGGATTCTTTGGGGCATGATTGGAACCTTGCACACATGCAGACACTGAACATAATGTCAGGTCTGCTGGCAGTTAGGTACAGCAGAGATCCAATCATTCTCCTGTACTGAGTAATGTCAAACATCTTTCCATTCTCATCCATGTCTAGTTTGGTTGCAGTAGCCATAGGTGTTCCCATTGGCTTGGCATTCTCCATCCCAAACTTCTTTAGCAGCTCCTTCAGATACTTGGATTGACTGAGAAAGATGCCATCATCAAGCTGTCTGATTTGCAGTCCAAGGAAGAAGTTGAGTTCACCCATCATGGACATCTCGAATTCTCCCTGCATTAACTCAGAAAATTTCTTGCAGAGAGTTTCATTAGTAGCACCGAAAATAATATCATCAACATAGATTTGAACAATCAGTAAATCTTTATTCTCTTTCTTAGTGAATAAAGTTGTGTCAACTTTGCCTCTATTAAACCCTTGTTCAGTTAGAAAATTGCTCAACCTCTCATACCATGCTCTAGGGGCTTGTTTTAAACCATAAAGAGCCTTCTTCAGCTTGTAAACATGGTTTGGTTTAGTAGAATCTTCAAAACCAGGAGGTTGATCTACATAAACTTCTTCCATGATATATCCATTTAAAAAGGCACTCTTTACATCCATTTGATATAGTAAAATATTTTTCATGCATGCATATGCTAGCAGTATTCTTATAGCCTCTAGCCTAGCTACTGGTGCAAAGGTTTCTTCAAAATCAATACCTTCTTCCTGATTATACCCTTTAGCAACCAGTCTAGCCTTATTTCTTATTATTGTTCCAGATTCATCCAGTTTATTTCTGAAAACCCATTTGGTACCTATAACAGGATGATTTTTGGGCCTGGGAACTAAATTCCAAACATGATTTCTTTCAAACTGATTCAATTCATCTTGCATAGCTAGAATCCAGTAATCATCAGTTAAGGCTTCCTCAGCACATTTAGGTTCAATTTGAGAAATAAAAGCGCAGTTGAGCATTTGATCCCTTAACTGTTTTCTGGTTTTAACTTTCTCTTGAACATTCCCTATTACTTGATCAACAGGGTGATTCCTTTGATATCTCCAAGCTCTAAGGAGTTCTTGAGTTGTTTCTTCAATATTTTCTTCATTAAACTCTTGCTCCTGGATATCTTCCTCTATATCAATAGATTCAGATATCTTTGGAGGTTCAGTTTTACTTTTGTTAGAAATTCCCAGTTTTTCAAAATTGATAGTTAGATCATCTTCATGTTTTGACACAGCTTCATTTTCAATGAAAACTACATGCACTGATTCTTCTACTATATTTGATCTTTTATTATAAACTCTATAAGCCTTACTCCTACTTGAATAGCCCAAGAATATACCTTCATCGGATTTGGCATCAAACTTACCCAGATTTTCTTTCCCATTGTTGTGAATGAAGCATTTGCACCCGAACACATGGAGGTGTGACAAATTTGGCTTTCTTCCTTTGTACAGCTCATAAGGGGTCTTCCCAAGGATTGGTCTGATGTAGGCTCTGTTTATGATGTAACTAGCTGTATTCACTGCATCAGCCCAGAACACTTGAGAGAGTTCCTTCTCATTTAGCATCGCTCTTGGCATTTCTCCAATGGTTCTGTTCTTCCTTTCCACCACTCCATTTTGTTAAGGAGTTCTTGGTGCTGAGAAGTTGTGGTCAATTCCATGCTCATTGCAGTACTCCAGGAAGTATGCATTTTCAAATTCTCCTCCATGGTCTGACCTGATAGACACAATAGAAATACCTTTCTCATTTTGCACTTTCTTAGCTAAGGTTACAAATGCACCAAAGGTATCACTTTTAGAGGAAAGAAACAATGTCCAAGTGAATCTAGAGTAATCATCTATAATTACAAGCACATACAGATTACCACCAAGACTTTTCACTCTAGATGGTCCAATTAAGTCCATATGCAACAATTCAAGTGGTCTTGTTGTTGTTATTACATTTTTAGATTTGAAGGATGCTTTGGTTTGTTTTCCTCTTAGGCATGCATCACATTCTTTATCCTTTTCAAAAGATATTTTAGGAAGACCAGTTACTAGCTCATTTTTAATCAGTTTAGACAATTGATTCATGTTGACATGAGCTAATCTCCTATGCCATAGCCAACTGTCATTATTCTGACTAATCAAACATACAGAATCCAAGGGAGGAAGTTCATCAAGGTCAATAGTGTAACAGTTACCATCCCTTTGAGCTTTGAGAATTACTTTGTGATCACTTTTTCTGATGACCAGGCAAAACTTTGAGTCAAACAGCACCCAGTTTCCTTTGTCACAAGTCTGACTCACGCTTAGCAAGTTGTGGTTGAGGCCAATCACAAACAGCACCTCTTCAATGGATGTTTCTGGATTTTTGCCCACAATTCCAATTCCAGTGATTTCGCCATATTGGTCACCTCCAAAGGTCACCTTTCCTCCTTTCTTGTCTCTAAGGGTGATGAACTTCTCCTTATCACCAGTCATGTGACTTGAGCAGGCACTGTCTATATACCATTTGTTGCTTTTCTTAGCTTTGAGACAGACCTGCAAAACAAAGTTTATGTTTTTCTTTTAGGTACCCAAATTTGCTTGGGTCCTTTTCGGTCAGTGAGTAATTCCCTAGATGCAGAGGCAACTTTGGGAACCCATTCAGTTTTCCTGCCTAGCCTATTTTTCTTCAATGCACAAGAACTGGAAATATGTCCCTTTTTGTTACAAAAATGACAGGTAATGAATGGACCGCTAGATTGAGTGGTAGGAAGAAAACAATGCAAATAATACTTCTGTTTAGCATGCCTGGGTTGATCATATGTTTCAATGTGAGGTGATGCATCATTTTCCTTTTTATTATTGTTAGCATGCACAAAATGTCTCATATACATATTTTGATTTTTCTTCCTGATCTTTTCCTTGACTGCACATGGATCATAGCCAAGACCAGCTTTTCCTTGTGATATTCTTTGCCTCCCCATCAAGGCAAACAACATATCTTTACCTCTAGTGAGCCTAGACATGCTTTTAACTAGATAATCATTAGTTTGCCTGAGTTCAGTGCATGAGGTGCAGCAGACAGATTCAGTCGGAGGTAAAGAGGCAATTTCAGAAACTATGCTTTGAGACTCCAGCTTAATTATCCTTTTCTTTGCCAGTTTTAGTTCTTTAGCAACTTTGATAAATTCATCATGAAGCTCATGAAATGCATCTAGTAATTCAGAATAGGAAGGTTCAGATTCATATACCTCTTCTTCCTGATCACTGCTGTGTGAGGGTGTGGCTTCTTCAGAAGCAAGTACCATCAGACAAATGTTGGCAATCTCATCCTCATCTTCTTCTTCCTCATCTGAGCTGTTGCCCCATATAGATGAGATGTAGGCCTTCTTCTTCTTTCCCTTATCAGCAGCTTTCTTTTCCTTTTCTTGTTTCTTGAGGAATTGGGGGCAGTCCCACTTTATGTGTCCCTGCTTCTTGCATTCATAGCAAGTCACAGGTTCTTTTGTCTCTTTCTTGCTTTCTCCAGCTGCTCCTTTCTTGAAGAATCTCTTGTTTTTCTTCTTGCTGTAGAATCTTCCGAATTTTCTAACTATCATTGCCAGAGTTTCTTCATCCAGATCATCTCCTTCATCAGATTCTTCTTCCTTTTCATCGGCAGCTTTGAGGGCAAGGCCTTTCTTCTTCCTGTCCATCCCAGCTTCCTTGAGTGCTTTGATTTGTCCTTCATATTCCTCAAGGCTGCCAAAGAGAGCTGTGACAGAAGTCATAGATTCTCCTCTGGCTTCTTCTATAGCTGTTACCTTGGGCTGCCATTCCAGAGGGAGAGCTCTGAGTATTTTTCTTACTTTCTCAGACTGAGTGTATTCCTTTCCCAGGCTTTTGAGTTGATTCACAATGAGGGTGAATCTCTTTTGTAGCTCCTTTACAGTTTCTCCTTCAGCCATTCTAAAGCTCTCATACTCCCCAATGCACGTGTTCAGTCTGTTCTCCCTGACTCCAGATGTTCCCTCATGAGCAATCTGCAGAGTATCCCACATTTCTTTTGCAGTGGTGCATTGCGAGACTCTGTAAAATTCATCTTGATTCAGGGCACTGACTAAACAGTGTTTTGCTTTGAAATTCAGTAGGACTCTCCTTCTGTCCTCATTATTCCATTCTGCTTCCAGCTTCTCTTTGTGTCCTCCATCTTCAGTTAGAGCCATTGGAATGAAATTCCCTTTTTCAATGACTGACCAGATGTCAAGATCAATTGATTGGAGGTAGATCTGCATTCTCATTTTCCAGTACCCATAATGCTCTCCACTGAAGCCTGGTGGTCTGTTAGTATTGTTCCCTTCAGGGAGTATACTCTCTCCAAAGCCAGCCATCTTAATTCCCGGACTGTGAGTTCCTTTGTATGGGAATCCGGTCTATGATACCACTTGTTAGCAAGGCTGACTTCCCAAGAGGGGGGGTGAATTGGGAAGATTGAAATTTTTCTGCACAAAGTGAAGTAAGTGAAGATATCACAGTATAATGAAAACAATGCGTAAAACAGAGCAAGCTGAAAAGTAAAGATAGGGAGAAGAAGACTCAGTAATTTATCCTGGTTCGGTCCTTCCACTTGACCTACATCCAGTCCCCAAGACACCTCTTGAGATTTATCCACTATACAGCAAGAATTTCAATGGGCTTCTTGCAAAGGCCACAGTACACGAGTTTGCTCTGTTTCTGAGCTCTCTCAAACTCTCCAAGCACTTACACTGTGTGCTTCCCAATCCCCTTGTGAATATCCCTCACAAGTAAATCTATCTTCCAGATGAAGAGTAGATTGATTACAATGAAATGACTCTCTTGAAAGGAGTAGATATGAAAGTTTTGGTGCAAGTCTGGAAGTTAAGAGGGTAAAAGCTTTTGAGAAGAAAATTCAGCAGAGATTCAGTATATACAAGTTTGATTCATTTCCCATAACTTCAAGTGATGTTGTATTTATAGATTTAGGTCTCAAATATCCGTTAGAGACTAAATCTATCCGTTGGAGAAGTTATTCAACGGTTACTCTGAAAAAACTATCCGTTTACCAACCGCATTTAATGTTTCTGACATACTGAAATTCGAATTTCGGTTGGCCAACAGACGAATTTCGAAGGAATCGTAGATTAAAGCTTCCAACGTTACAGCACGAAGTTCGTCTGTTCATAAAGTGAAATTCGAATTTTGAAACTTACAAAACATTTTCACAATGTGACATACGAATTTTCAAGAAGAAAGTTTTTCGGTTAAGTATGAACAGTGTTTTCAATTTTCTACAGTGCCTTCGAAATTCGAATTTTGGATCCCCAAAATTCGTCTGTTCATTGAACTAAAAAGGGCCACAGTAGATAACTTTCTTTGAAATTCAAATTTTGGAAAGGCAAAATTCGTCTGTCAGAGAAACTCTTTTCAGACTCATCTTGTCATTCGAATGTTGCAAGTTCTTATCATTCGTATGTCAATGTTTCATTTAAATACACTTAAGAACTTAGCTTCTGAAATTCGAATTTCAATGTTCAAAGTTCATCTGTCAGAGAGCAGTTTTGAAACTTAAATCACTTTTGATCTCAGATGAACTTTAACATAGTTACAGACGAATTTCTTCAGTTTTCTCAAATTTTGTTTTGCTTGAAATTCGAATTTTGAGAACTCAAAGTTCGTCTGTTGTAAAGAAGCATCTTTCAGACTTATATAAAAATTCGAATGTTGCAACTTCAAAATTCGTCTGTCAGAGAGCATTTTTCAAACTGAATTTCGTTTTGATTTCAGATGCACTTTATCATAGTTTCAGACGAATTTCTTTGATTTTTACAAACTTCATTTTACTTGAAATTTGAATTTTGAAAGTGTGAAGTTCGTCTGTTACAAAGGCCTCTTTTCAGACTAGATGAAAATTCGAATTTTGAACAACCAAAATTCGTCTGACAGAGAGCAGTCTCTTCAGACTTATTCAGTTTTAGCTTGAAATTCGAATTTCCAAAGGTAAAGTTCGAATTTCTAACTTGACAATTCAGTTTAAACTTTCAACCTTCGTCTATTTGAAGGTATTTTTCAAATGTTCAAAGATTTAACATAAAATCAAAGTTTGAAAACATCTTTTCTTCAAATCAAAATCTTTTACCCAATTATATCAAAAACTAAAGATCCTACAAAAGATGTAACAACATATACTCAGTTAATCTTCACTTGAACCAGCTTTGTTCTTCTTTGATATCTTCAATCCAAGCTCTTGGGTGTTGGTTTTAACATCATCAAAACTCTTGATTCAACAATAATAACAGTGGAAACCATGTATAAGTGAGAAAGTAAGGTTTTGTGAAAGATTGAAGTAAGTGGTATGAAAAACCAATTCTCCCTTCTTTAAAGATGATTTCGGTCAAAACAGGGGGTTGTCTTAGAGTGGAAATTTCATGTTTTTAATGTCAACAACAGATTTCCCATTGTGCAAAACCTTAAAAATAAGTATTGGTTTCATGATTAAGTTTAAGAATAATTATATGGAAATTTAGGGTTCCATAGACAATTTATGAAGGAAGTCTTTGAATCAGTGGCTATTTAATGTCTTGCTAGGTTCAAGGAAGCCTAAGTAAACTCTTACAAGGGGTGGAATCAAGTGGTGAAGCAAGAGAAATCACCAAGGTAGCATTTTACCTTTTATTACATAATATTATCCTATGATGTTTTTATGAATTCTATGACTTATCTTGTTGCTATATTGATGTTTTGTGACTATTGGCCAAGTTAAATAAAGGGGTATTTAACCATGAGATGTCCACTTTTCAAGGGGATACTCTGCCAAAAGTTTTGTGGAATAATATGGCATAGTTTTAATGTGAATGTTTGATATTTTCATGAACTATGTTATATAATATGTATGCACAATTGGTGTTGTTATTGGAATTCTTTGAATCTCATCACCCCTAGATGACTAACATGCTAGGACCTAGTCATGCAAGAGGTCCAAGAAGAGCTAAAGGAAAGGTGTAATATTCTAAATTTTACTAGATATTAAGTAATATGGAAGATAAAACCAGAAGATATTTTAAAATGTAGAGAGAATTATAGAAAATGGAGAGACACAGAAAAAGATAAAAAATGGCAAAAATGTCATTTTTGCATATTATAATAGAAAATGAGGAAATTATAGTTTTGCCTGAAGAAATAAGAATTTTATGTAAAATTGTCCTTGAAAAGAAAGAATTTATGCACTTTAATCCTTGGGAAAAATTACGAGTTACGAATTGAAAGAATTAAAAATTATAATTTTACCATGGGCCAAGGGCAATTTTGAAATTTTTGGAAATCCTATCAAACGGAGCTCTCAATGAGCCAAACTCAATGGAATACAATTTAAAATTTAATTGAGTTCATCTGAATTTATAATTCTAATTTTATATTGAAAGCGATTTTTGATCCACAAACAAGGTTTAAGAGCTCCAGAAAATTTGACAGGTTAAGAAAACAAGATATGGAACCTTACGGATAAGTTTGGAGGCAAAAATAACGAATTTAATTCAAAGATAGATTTAGAACAATCTTGTACCAATTAAGTGACAATTATGACGAAAGTATTTAATTGTACAGGTGAATTTTATCGATAAAAGTTATGTGGGACTATTAAAAGCTATAAAGCAAATTTATGGTGAAAAATATTGAAAAATGTCATGACATGGCTGCAACTAGGGCATGGAGGGAATTATTTCAATTGTTAAGTGAAATTAACTCAAAGTTGGTTAACTAAATTCAAGTTACTATATTCCACACATTTGATCTCTTTCCTTCCCACCTTGAGTTAAGTTAACCAAACCACTTCTTTCCCCTTCATTTCATGTGTGTTTCAGCAGCAAGAAGAGTGAGAAAAGAGAGCTCAAAACCAAAAACAAGAAGAAAGAAAAGGAGAAGCAAGAAGCAAAGTTTGAAGCCACAAGTTCAAAGGTAAAATCCAAGTTTCCCAAGCTTTTATTTCCATGAATTTAGAGAAGCTTACATAGAATATTTCGTTCTCCCCTTACCCTTGAAGTTTCGGCCAAGTAAGGTCTAGAGAGAGAAAGTTGGAGTTTTGACAAATAATCTTAGGAAAAGCTTAGAATAAGTGAAGATAAGCATGAAAACACAAGTTCTTGCAAGATTCATGAAGTAAATATTTTTCTACAATTTTATCCTTAAATTTGGTCAGCCTAGGGGTAGTCAGGAAAAAGGAATTTCATGATTTTGACAACAAAAATGAATTCCTTGGTTACAAAATAGGTAGGAACAAATATGTTGTACAAGAAAAACTCAAAGGAAAACAAAGTGAAACGTTTAGGGTTTTTTGCAATCTTTGTGAGGGAGGTCATCAAAACAAAGGCTAATGGCCTTAATTTGTAATGCAATAAGGTGCAAGGAAGTCTTGGAAGATCAAAGGAAATGTTTATTAAGTTTGGAAAGCAAAAGAAAAGTTTAAGGTAGTTATTTTCCCAATTATGTTTTATGTTATCATACTTGAAATTCTATGAAATTATTTGTTATCATCCCAAAATTTTTATGAAAATGTTATGGCATAATATGTTTTTTATGGATTTAATTTAAAGATGATTTATGGAATGTGATGATAATGCGAATGCATGCTTGGGAATAACTAGTGAGATTCTTTGAATCTCACCCCCATTTATGACAGCATTGTCTAGGAACATAATATGGCAATACTACCCAAGAAGACAAATGCAAGGAAAACAAGTTATTGATTTAAATGAATTTGTTAACCTTGATCTTTTATTTGGAATATTTGTGTAAATTAATGTGTATGGTGCTAGGCTTGTATCTTCATGTAACTATATCACTTTAAATCCTGTGTAATGCATGACAAAGTATGAAGACAAGAAATGGCCATGTATGAACTTTAGGCCTCTTTATTTTAGGAAATTAAGGGATGTAAAGTGACTAGATGACCTTTGTATGTACTTGTGGTTAGTATTCATATCTTTTTGCATTTAATGCATATGTTTATAATGGATGAAAACTAGACAACAAGAGCTTTAATTTAGTCCAAAGAGCACTCAATTTAGAGTTATGTACGAATTGTTATGACTTCTCAAAATTGGATCAGAAATAAGGAAAATCCAAAAATGACCAAATAAACAGTATTTCTTCTCAAAATTTTCTGTATAAATTGGTTAAGTCAATGCTTTGGTTTATATTTTTCCTTGTAGACAATTTTTTACCTAATTTTTGGAGACTTGAATACTTGTATATGATTTTTATAGAATTAGTTATGATTTTTGAAAATTCACCCGGTAAAATGCCAATTACCAAATGAATAGTGACCAAATTAAGAAAAAATTTATTTGGCATTTTTATGTGATTCAAGTTACCAAATGGACTATAATGGACATATATAAGAACAAAAAACATGGGAATTGAACCTAAGGTCTAGGTGTTAGAAAAAGAGCAAGAAAGCGATGAACAATATGATTATGCAAGTTTTGATATAATGCTATGTTAAAAATTATGTATTAACTTGTGTGAGATGTAAATACTGTAATTGTACATGTTCATGTTCCTTAAGTCCTCTTATGATGTTATATATAGATTTGGAACCATAAATGATGAGGTATTATGTTTATGAAGTTTATTATGTAGTTATGATATAATTTTATCCAAGATAAGTAATAGTAGTTTGAATAGGAACAATCTATACTAAACAAAATATTCCATATAAGTGCTGTGTAGACCTAAAAGTAGATAGAATAAGCTTTCAAAAGAGCTAAAGAGTACTTAATTTGGCTATGTATATGATTTATAGTGAATTTTTAAATTTAGGGGTCAAAATTGGACAGAGATGGAAAACTGTAAGTTTTTATCATAGGTATTGCTTATTTTAAGAGGTAGCACAAAGTCGTGTAAAGATCTCAAAATTTAGTGGTTTTTATGTTGGGAAAGTTCTATGTCTTAAGAATAATATACCCCTTGTTTAAAAGTAATTGAAGCTATAAAATAAAAGATATGTAAGTTTTCCTTAATGGTTCAAGTTAATACAATATGATAGAGTAAGGGTTAAACATGACTTGCAAGAAGAGCATGGAGAGCTTGGAGGGCTTGATCAAGGTGCTGAACAAGAACATGGAAAGTAAGTTTAGAAGCCCAAAGATTGTAGCAAGATCCAAAACAATGAAGAAAGCTTTAAATGGATTGATCCAAGAGTTGCGACTCTTTGAGCCCACTTCTTTAGTTCAAGTTACAACCCAAATGCGTGATAATGCTCTTAGCTGTACAAGGTCCAGATTCAATCCCAAAAGGAGCCCATTTGGAGGAGGTAACTTGAAGACAATGTTATTTGCTGAGTGCAATTATTGATAGTGATTAGTAAAATGAAATACAAGAATAGTAAAGACATGGAGTGGTGTTCAACAAAGACAAACAGTATAAGAATAAACTTCTTGGATGACTCTTGTAGTGATAAATGAAGGTACCCCCAACCCAGATTCTCTGCAAATGATCCTAATTGTCTTTGACCATCAACTATCTCTTATAGCTGCTCTTCATTAGGTTAATCATAGATTGAAAGTACCAGTTTCCATTTGTTGATGGAGAATTTGATGTGAAAATTGTTGAGTGTTGAACTATGAGCCTTGAAAGGATTTCCAAATTAATTAGCTGCGCGTCAGCAATAAAGACTTTAATGGTAATGTATATGTTGAAAAGTGAGGTTGACAAAAGGAATAGAATTTATAATGATCTACTAGGATAAGAACAAGGTGGTCAATGAATGTGTAACAAGGTATAACTAACTGGCTTGATACTCAGTTTAGCTTCTGTAGTTCAATGTTAAGCAAGGAAAGGTAGAAAAGTTGAAAAGGGGCCCAAAGTTAGCAGTTTAACAAAAGATGCCCTAATGTCTCAGACTTGTAATTCTTTGATTGAAGTGAGCAGGATCACTAGAAATAGTTTGAATCATAAGTATGCTCCAATACCTTTGGCTAATAATGATATGAAATTAAGGAGGAAGGATAAGTAAGTAAAAATAAGAGTAAGTAGCCTTGGAATAACAGGAGATTTAAGAAGTAAGGCAAAAAGGGAAGGGGAGGCAGACAGAGAAAGCCAGCTTCGATTTGTGAGGAATGCAGAAAGGCTTATGGTAGAAGAAAGTGATGAACAATATGATTGTGCAAGTTTTGATATAATGCTATGTCATAAAATTATTTATCAAGTTATGTGTGAGATGTAAATTGTAACACCTTAACTTTATACCATAATTCTCATTATTTAGACTCTATTAGAGTACGTTTTTTCCATTTTGAATCACTTGAGGGACTAAAATAGAATATTTTCTTTTTTTGAGTTATTGTTCATTTGGTATGTCTCATTTCCTTGATGAACTTTGAAAAATCATAACCAATTCTAGAAAAATCATATGGGGGTGATCTGGTTTACAAAAAGGCTTTAAAATATTCTCTACATGGGAAAAATATAGAATTGGACTTTAATCATAACAATTGCTACAGTATTTAGCATGAAAATCAATGTTCATTTGGTCATTTTATATCTTCCCAATTTAACCTCAATTTTAAAAATTCATATCTTGTTTGACGATAAACCAATTCAAGCATTCATTACGTCATTTGAAAGCCCTATAGGTCTACTTTCTAGGCCTGTACATTTATTCAACTTGTATAGGGCATGTCATTAACTTAAACCTCTAAGAGTCAAAACTCAACTATAACTGGACTAGTTTTAGGAAAACCTACATATATTTTATTGCATATCTCCAATTACTTCCAAACCAGTGGAATTTTAAACCAAAGTCATAGATCTTTCTATCCATGTCAACTACTAAATTTATAGAGTTCTACACGATTTTACACTGTCTTTTGAAATAAGTAGTACCTATGATCAAAATTTCTAGTTTTTCAACTTTGTCCTGTTCCAAACCTTATGATAGAGTAAGGGCTAGACATGACTTGTAAGAATTTGGAAAGGATCAATGATAGCTTGAAAGACTTGATCAAGGTGTTGAGTAAGAACATGGAAAGCAAGTTTGGGAGCCCAAAGATCCATTGCAATGTTTGATAAGCCCAAAGATTGGAGCAAGGCCCAAAACAACGAAGAAAGCTTTAAATGGATTGATCCAAGAGTTGCTACTTTTGGAGCCTACTTATCTAGTTCAAGTTATAGCCCAAAAGGAGTCTAAAGGCGTGATAATGCTCTTACCTATACAAGATCTAGATCCAGATCCAAAAGGAGACCATTTGGAAGAGCTAACTTGAAGATATCATGTGCTCCACATGTGACCATAAATAGTGACGTTTTTAATATGATTTTATTAGGAATTTTCATTTATTTTATTTAATTTTCAGAAATAAGGCCTATGGTCAAATATTGTGTCTTGGATATTAAGTTTTTGTTGTTTCCTTTTTTCAAAATTTAGGCTCTAGAATTTTCTATTAGTTAAAGTAAGAAAGGTATCACCCCTTGATTGATTTGAGATATATTTTGTTTCTTTTTTTATTTAGATTGTGGCATCTTATTTAGGATTGTTTAGATTTGATTATTTTCTTTATTTTTATTGTAATTTTTGTTTTTTATTTTAGCCTAAGGTTTTGGTTGCCTTATTCCTTTATATAAGGAGCCACCTATATATCTTTGATATAAAGAGATTAATAACAATGAATTTTTAGAACTTATGTTCTTTTTTTTTAGCTTTCCCTTATATCCTTATGCTCTTAAGAGAATTATTATACCTATCAGAGGAGTGGTTTTCCTTTGTGGCATCTCAAGGCCAGGGTTCTAAGAGAAGAGTTCTTTTAGGGTCTTGCCCTATTAACCAATATATCTTTTCTATTTTCTTATTATTTTCGTGCATTATTTTCTTGATAATTTTTAGATTCGTATATTTCCTCTCCTCGTGCTTTCTTTACTGTTTGTGCGCCCTTATTTAATTATAGCACGATTGTGGTTCATTCCAAGTCATTAGAGGTTCAATCGTATGAGTTCAGCTTGGATCTTTCTATAATTTGGTTTCAGAGCTTTGGTTTGCTAGCTTCAAAGGTGTGTCTTTTCTTTTATTCCTCCATGTTTTGTCCTCCCTTCCTTCTGTCCAGATTCTTGTCTCTCCTTTGTTGTATTTTGTGGTGTGATTCTTCTCATTTTTGTTGTCTTTTGTTTGTGGCTTTTCCATCAAGTTTTAGCCTTGTTATCTCTTGTGGGTTGTTTCTCCTCTTTGTGACTTTCTGTTTCTTCCTCTTCTATTTTAGTTGCTATATATTGTTTTTCCAGAATTGTGAGTTTTTTGTCCAAAAATTGAAATATATATACATATATATATATAATTGTTGTGATTGTTGCACAAAAGAAAAGGAGCATATAAAGGTGCAGACTTTAAAAAAAGAAAAGTGAAAAAAATCTGAAATTAGAAAAAAAAAGTTTGTGATTTGATGTTGAAAAAAAAGAAAAGAAAAGACAGTAGAAAAATAGTTTAAAAAAAAAGAGATAAAAAAAGAAGCAAAATTTGAAATTAATAATGGCTGGACAAAATTTTCAGATCTATGCTTGAATAGATTGAAGAATTGAATTGCAAGTTGGTAGCTTTTGGTTACCAATTACTTTCTTAGTGTTGGTTGGTTTCCTAAATGTAAATTGATTAAGTTGCAAGTTGCTGAAGTTGCTTGAATTTTCTTGTTCTTGCCTCCCAAGTCTCATACGAGGTTACCTAAAATCAACATTTGATTGGTAAGTTTCAGATCTTGTGGGATTTTGCTACTTTCCTATTTTTATTCATATCAATAGTTTCCTAATTTCTTCCTTCTTTGTGCTGAATCTTACCTTCCTATTTTGCTTCCTTCTTTGTTTCCTAGTTTCTTCATTCTTTGGTTGATTCTCTAGTTTCCTATTTTCTTCCTTGATTTTACTTTCCTATTTCCTTACTAGTTTCCTAAATTGTTGTTTGTGTCTTTTCTTGCTTTCTAACTTCTTCTATCAAGATTTTAAACCATTCCCTCCTTTCCATAATATCACACCATCATCATAGTCTCCATACTCCTCCATTCTTTTTCTAAAAGCTTGCTGGACTTTGCTAATATCTAGTACCCTTTTTACTGTACGTTTTTTCTTTGATTTGTTGGTGTCACTTTTTAGATTCTTTGAGAACTTTGAATTTTGGGACTTTAACTTTGTGATTGCCACTTATCATACATACTTCTCCTTTTGATTTGTTGGAATTGATTAAGAACACTAAAGGCAAGAGTGGTAAAAGGCAAGAGTGTTTGACATCATTGAAAAAGCTAATCCTTTTATGTGAAACACGAGTGTTTATAAAATTTTTGAGTGGAAACATGTGAGAAGAGTGTGTGAGGTTCCTATTTCTTTTCTCTTTGTTTTACACCAACATTTCAGATTATAAAGATGGCTGTTGGAGAATTTGATTTTAAGGTCTTATTAAGGACTTTCAGTGATCAAATTAAGGAAGTGAATGCGAAATTAGATCGCTTGGAGTGTCCTTCCAAAACTAAAGCAAGGCACAATCTAAAGGTTCCTCTTGCTCACACGGACATTCTTTGTAACATCAAACAGAAGATCGCACTATTTCATAAGGAGAAAAATCCTGATGTTTAATTGGATTGGGAAAAAAAAGTTGAACAAGCCTTTGCATGTTGCAACTACTCTGAAATAGAGAAGGCACAATGTGCCTACCTTCAATTGGGTAAAAAGGTTTTTGCTTGGTGGAAATGGATGGAAACTAGATGAGCTATGAATGGAGAACCTTCCATTATAACATGGAATGAAATGAAAGTGGTCTTGAGGGAAAAATTCGTGCCATCCAAAGCTAAGAGTGTAGTTGAACCTTATAAAGAGATACTAGTACCCGTGCTTCAAGATTCATATAATTCCCACTTGGAGAGAGTTGATCAAGTGGATGAAAAAGTTGCTGCATTGACAAAGGTTGTTGTGACAAGAGAGTTATCTACGCTTAAAGGTATGTCTATTTCTCAAACCTCTTGTGATGATATCTCTTGTGCTAAAGTAGAAGATTTAGGATGTGTTGAGCTTGAGAATCCCAATATGTTTAATAATGTTGATTGTGTTAGTGGGATT
Organism: Adenanthera pavonina; assembly: GCA_026686845.1. NCBI lineage: Eukaryota > Viridiplantae > Streptophyta > Magnoliopsida > Fabales > Fabaceae > Adenanthera > Adenanthera pavonina. Next base: position 17,805,092 of record JAIVEN010000005.1, on the reverse strand, counting down.
GATGATGATATTTTGCTAAATCTTGAGGAGAAAATTGTGTTAGACATTGATTAGTTAAATAACTTTGATGATTCTAGTTGTGCTTCTAGTGTGGAAATTGAAAATAATGTTGTATTTCAATTGGAAAATGAATTTCATGATATTAGTTGTGTTTATGAGTAAAATTATTATTGTTTGCGTCCTTTAATGGAGAATTGTGATTCACATGTTGTTGATAATTTGATGGAAAATTCTTTGGATAGTAGAATGCTAATTTCTAGTTGTGCTAATGGTGTAATTCCTTTGGAAATTAGATCTTATGATTGCATTGATGAGATTGAGCATATTAACATAGTGATTGGAGATTTAAATTGTGATGTTATCTTGAATGGGCATGTTAAAAACTGTTCTTGTGTTTTGGATAAAGCCCATAAACCATTGCCATGTATTCATTTGTGTGAAAATCATGAGAACTTGAAGAGTGAGCTAGAGTGGAAAAAAAAAAAAAGAGTAATAGAAATGAGGTAAGAAAAGAGAGAAATAAGAGAGTAGAAGTCCAAAAAAATGCAAAAAGTGCAAGAGGAGTGAGTAAGAAGAAAAGTGGGAAAAGAAAGAAAAAGAGGAAGAAAAAAAGAGAAAAGAAAAATGAGAGAAAGCAAAAAGATAAGAGTGGAAAGATAGTTGAGAGTTGTTTGAGAGAGTGTGAGGATAAGGTTAGTTTCACTAAACTTCTTCCCTCTTGATATGTTCCTTCACTTCATCTCCTTTGTCTTTCAAACTTAGTTTCTGATTTTTGTAGTTTATTTCATTCCTCTTTATGTTATGAAACCTTAGTTCCTCTTGAGTCCAATGTGATAATAAGTCCATTTGATAACTTAGTTTCTTCTTTTTCTAGTTCATCCATCTATGTCTTTCCATTTCGTCCTTTTTATGTTTTCTTTCCTCAAGTTGTTTCTTGTATCCCTCCAATTCGTTTCATATTTTATGTGTTATCATCTCATGAGATATGTGTTTCTTTCTTTGCTGCTTGTGTGTTTCATAAGACATGTGCTTTCCTGCTCCATTATTGGCATTGTTTACCATCTCATTCGCATAAGTCTATTATGTTCCATTCTCTTTCTAGTTCATTCCCTTCTTTTAGTTTTGTGTTAATATGTGCTCCTTTAGTCATTACTTCTCTATCTTTGTTTTATCATTGTGCATCATCATCTAATGTTAAAACTATCTAGATTTTAAGTTTATTGCATTATATTCAAATTTGTCCAAATTTCATCCCGTATGATCTTTCTCATGCCTTAGTTTCAATTAAGTTCTTTTGTATCAAGTTTTGTCCCCATATCATTCCTAATGAATCCGTTAACACCTTAGTTCCATTTAAGTTTTGTTGTTTCGAACTGGTGTTTAGCTATTCGTTATAGGTTTTGAGTGAGGTTGGTGCAAGCTCTTGTTTTCTAATCCATGAAAATGAGTCGTATTTGATTCAAACAAATGGATTGCAAAGTAAGGTTTTTGATCTTGGAGATTGGTTGCAAAAGCTTAGAAGAAGATTTAAAACAAATTTGCAACCAAGGGAGATTGTCTAGTTTATGTGAAGATCAAAGCCACAAAGCATCAATTAAGTTTGAAAGGTAAGTATATTTGATGCTTTTAATCATTCCCTTTCATTCTACGTAGATTATGGAGATTCGAGGAATAATCCTTTCGGTAGGGATGGAATGATAGAGTAAGGGCTAGGCATAACTTGTAAGAATTTGGAAAGGAGGATTAAGAGGTTGGAAAACTTGATCAAGGTGTTGAACAAGAACATGGAAAGCAAGTTTGCGAGCCCACATATCCATTGCAATGCTCGATAAGCCCAAAGATTGGAGCAAGGTCCAAAAGAATGAAGAAAGTTTTAAATAGATTGATCCAAGAGTTGCTACTTTTGCAGCCCACTTATTTAGTTCAAGTTACAACCCAAAAGGAACCTAAAGGCGTGATAATGCTCTTATCTATACAAGGTCTAGATCTAAATCCAAAAGGAGACCATTTGGAAGAGCTAACTTGAAGATATCATGTGCTCCACATGTGACCATAAATAGTGACGTTTTTAATATGATTTTATTAGGAATTTTCATTTATTTTATTTAATTTTCAGAAATAAGGCCTATGGTCAAAGATTGTATCTTGGATATTAAGTTTTTGTTGTTTCCTATTTTCAAAATTTAGGCTCTAGAATTTTCTATTAGTTAAAGTAAGAAAGGTACCACCTCTTGATTGATTTGAGAAATATTTTGTTTTCTTTTTTATTTAGATTGTGGTATCTTCTTTAGGATTGATTAGATTTGATTATTTTCTTTATTTTTATTGTAATTTTCATTTTTTATTTTAGTGTAGGGTTTTGGTTGCCTTGTTCATTTATATAAGGAGCCACATATGTACCTTTGATATAAAGAGATTAATAACAATAAATTTTTAGAACTTATGTTCTTTTTTTGTGAGCTTTCTCTTGTATCCTTTGTGTTTTTGAGAGAATTCTTAGACATATCAAAGGAGTAGTTTTCCTTTGTGGTATCCCAAGACTAAGGTTCTAAGAGACGAGTTCTCTTAGGATCTTATCTCATTGACCAACATATATTTCCTATTTTCTTGTTATTTTCATGCATTATTTTCTTGATAAGTTTTAAATTTTTATATTTCCTCTCCTCGTGCTTTGTTTGCTGTTTGTGCGCCCTTTTTTGATTCTAGCACAATCAGTGGTTTATTCGGAGTCATTAGAGGTTCAATCGGACAAGTTCCACTAGAGTCTTTCTATCATTACCTTAATTCCAAAAATTTGTATTAATTTGCACACACATCAAATTAAGGTGCTCTTTGGACTTTTTTGAAGTTCTATCTGTCTACTTTAAGAAAATATATAACATTCGTACATAATTTCTCCTTTCATGCAAACAGTAGCATAATTACTACACATACAATAGAATGGTTATATCTATTCTTTAACTTTGTAAAATCATATCATAACATATATACATGGCCATTTCCAGTTCCAAATCTATACATAACAACATGAGAAGTCTTAAAGAGACATGATCATGTATCATAACAGGATTTACATCTCATACATAAATTGATACACAATCTCATAACATAACTTTGAAACTTGTAAAATCAATTTGTTCATCATTGCCTTCTTCATTCTTCTTGCTCCATTCTTTGGTCTTTTCCATAATCTTGCCCTAGCATGGCTAGTCATTTAGGAAGGGTGAGATTCAAATAATCTCAATAGCATTTACCATTTAAGCATACATATCATCACATTCATCATAAAAGTTTATAAAAACAATCAACAATCACTTGATCATAACACACCAAAATAATCTCATAAAAATTTTGTCTAAGTTTCATTTTATAAAAATAGACATCCAGAGATCATAAAACCTCTCATTTTAACTCGGCCAATCATCACAAATCATCACAATAACCAAATGGAAAATCATTAAACTCATAGAAATCATTTAAGATACACAATGCAAGAAAAAGGTAAATAAGCTACCTTATGAATTTCCTCTAGTTTCCTCCCTTTGTAGATCACTTCCAATCACTTTCCAACTTCCTTGAACCTATACATAATATCAATGAAACATTTAAGTCACTGGTTCATGGTCTTACATGACCAAGTGCTCTCTAAACCCTTGAATTTTCACTTTACTTTCCTTTTGGTTTCTCTTTGAACCAATGCTTGTATTTGAGATTTTGTGCCACAGGAAATCCATTTTCCATTTTTAGGGCTAGAATTATGAAATTTCAACCCTAAATACCACCCTGATTTGGCCGAAACCTAGAGTAAATGAGAGCTTTTTATTTGCTTCATAATACATACAATAACTTGCATAATCATGCTTTAGATGACAAGAATAAACTTTTCCATCAATTTAATGGTTGAAAATTCAACTCTCTCACACCAAAACCTCCATGGCCGAAATTCATAAAGGAAGAGAAAAGAAAAATAACTCTAGGAACTACCTTAAACTGCATGAGAACACAAGCTAGAGAACCAATGATCTTACCTTTGAAACTTGAGCTTGGTTCTTGCCATTTCTCTCTTCTCTTTTTCAAAAATTTTGAGCTCTCACTCTCACTCTTACTTCTATTTTCACACAACCAAAATAAGAAAGAAAGAGTAGTCTTATGCTCTTAACCATGTATATTAAGGAGAGAGATAAGAAGAGTGAATACTAAAATTAAGTTAGTAAACTAACTTGGTTAATTCATAAAATAATTCACTTAATTGAAATGGAATAATCCCCCCCATGTCCTGGTCAACCTTGCTTGCTCACATCATTCCAAGGGTGAAATTGTCCGAAAATGCTTCATAATTTTTATTAGTTTAAAATAATCCTTACTGATAAATTTAACCCACACCAATTAATTACTTTTGCCATAATTGTCAGTTAATTGGTACAAAATTGTTCTAAATTTAATTCTAGACTAAATTCATTGTTTTAACCTCTAAACTTATTAGTAAGGATCCACATGATGTGCTCTTCACCTATCTAATTTTATTGGGCTCTTAAACCTTATTTTTGGATTAAAAATTGCTTTCGATTTAAAATTTGAATTATAAATTCATTCTAACTCAATTAACTTGTAAATTGTATTCCATTGAGTTTGGCTCATTGAGAGCTCTGATTTGAAAGGATTTCAAAAAATTTCAAAATTACCCTTGGCTCAAGACAAAATTAATTTTTAATTTTAAAGCCCTTTTTTGTAATTATTGCAACAATTCTTTCCTTTTATGAACTAAATTGCAAATAATTTAACTCCTTTGGGGCTCAAATGTTATTTTCACATTTTATTTTTCATCTTGACTATTTTGCCATGTGCTAGGTCAACACGCAATTATTGATTCTACCAGGTACTTTCTTGTATTTTCTCCCAAAGACCAATTTCTTAAAAATTATTTTCATTACACTTTCAAATTATTCTACTTTTCAATCTAAATCTCCCGGCTACACAATATTTATACCGTTTTGCTCAGCTTAACACAAGCTTCCATTTAGCTGGTATATAACTTCCGAATCAGTTCTGAAATTAATTCCTGCTAAAGATCTTATGGAAATTTAATTCTAATAAAGGACCAAACATAATTTCTTCTAATGATCATATGGAAAATTAATTCTATTTAAGGACCAAGCATTTAACATTATCGTTTTATTTCATTTTTCAAAGTTTTAGACATCTTATGCCACATTCCCCACATTTTTATACATATCGTGGCATCCTGTATAATATTTGAAATGTTACATAAATACTGTAATTATATATTTTCATGTTCTTTTAAGTCATCTTGTGACGTCACATTTTTATACATATCGTGGCATCCTGTATAATATTTGAAATGTTACATAAATACTGTAATTATATATTTTCATGTTCTTTTAAGTCATCTTGTGACGTTATGTATGGATTTTGAACTGTGATAAGGTATTATGTTTATGAAGTTTATTATGTAAGTTATGACATAATTTTATCCAAGATAACTAGTACTAGTTTGAATGGGGGAAATCTGTACAAAATAGAGCATTCCATATGAGTGTTACGTAATCCTGAATTTAGACAAAACAAGCTTTACAAAGAGCTAAAGAGTACTTATTTTGGCTATGTATATGATTTATAGTGAATTTTTAAAATTAGAGGTCAAAACTGCACAAAGTTGGTGAACTATAAGTTTTTATCATATGTATTGCTTATTTTAAAAGGTAGCATAAAATCATATAGAGCTTTAAAAATTTAGTGGTTTGTATGTTTGGAAGTTTGTATGTCTTAAGAATGATATGCCACTTGTTTGGAAGTAATTGGAGCCATATAATAAAAGATATGTAAGTTTTTCTAACGTTGTTTCAGTAAAAGTAGTATTCTAACCCTTAATGGTTCAAATTAATACCACGTCCTGTTCAAGTTAAATAAATGTAAAAAAAAAAACAACTATAATGTAGACAAGTATGGCTTTGAAATGACATATTAGCTCAGGATATAAAAGGAAATAGATTCTCAAATTTAAGGCCAAAATCCTAGAGAGGTGAAAAATGACACAGTGATTTTCATTTTTAATGTTGTACTAATTGGCACATTAAAGCTATTGTTTCATATTTTTTCCATATAGATAAGATTGTGAGCTATTTTTAGAGTCTCAATCACCTTGATAATATTTTTCTATAATTAATTATGAATTTTATTGTCACACATGAAAATGCGACGCGAATGGCATGTTAGAGAAGAAAAAGAGAAAAAATCGACTTTCATGATAGAAGCCAATTTTGGAGGAGTCACCATCAAAATTTTAAGAACAATTTTGGAAAACCAGATAAAAAGAAAAGGATGGTCTACAAATCAGAGTTTGGTTTGAGAGTACGATTATGAGTGAGGAAGGTGCTAGGTACCTCTACAACACCCGTTCCTAATAACAGTTTACCTTAAGTTGATTATGCAATTTTTATGACTTCAAAAATTATTTTGATTATCCTTTTACTATTCACATGCTAAAGTAGATATAAAAGTGAAATGGAGGAATTGAGAAAATAAAATAAGAGAAAAGAAAAAGAAGAAAAAATATTTATTCACAAGGGCAGACTTAACCTAGTATAAGAGCATAGGGCCTACATACCCGGTAGTAGGGATCAAAGTCTACGCAGTTTGGATTAGAAATACGTGTCGATGAGTTGGTATTTATTTATTTATTTTAGTTTTTTTGGTAAGAGGCAGTTAATTGACAATAATTTACCATTTTTGTAAATAAAACAATTTTCTGACATTCAAGTTAGTATATTTTAATTTACAAGAGATAATTTAATTCAACTTACTTGCTCTTATTTTATTTAATTCTCAAATATTTTGTTATTTTTTTTATTTTATCAAAGGTATTTTTTGCATCTTTTCCATACAATTTATTTGTCTATTTTAGGATAATTAATTTATAATTGATATATCTATAGAGAATCATCGTCTCATATGGTAAACTGATTTCCTAAATATCTATGAAAATCCCAAAATCTCCAATAGGTATTGGTCTTTTCTTAAAGAAATTTCAAAATATATTATTACACTTTATTACGTTTTTTGTGTGTTTTAATTACCTTTTTGGAGGATTTAGTTTAAAACAAAATCATTGGTAGCAAAAAAAGATTATCTTGAAAAATTATCTATTTATTATTATTATTTGTAAAAAAAAATTGTAATTAACATATCTACAAAGAATCATCGTCTCACATGGTATGTTGATTCCTAAAATATCTGCGGAGATTCCTAAATCCCAACGTACATAAAATATCAAAAAAACTTTTCCTCCTCTTTTTTTTTTAAAAAAAATGAAAACCCCCATTAAGAAAAAAAAAATCTAAATCCCAATGTGCATAAGAAATTGAAATGTTTTTTCTTCTTTTTTTTAGATGAGAAGGAATATCATTCAATGAGAAAATGAACTATCTACAGAGAGACACAGAAGGTAAAAAGGAAAGATACGAAATTGTTTAGAGACCAAAACAAAGACTAACAGACCATCAACCAAGCAAGGACAACCAAAAAAAAATTTAATCATCCAATAATGCTCGATAGTGTGCGTGATTAACAAGGGATAAGAATTCCCTCATGAGAGAATTCCCTCATACTGAAATGATTCATGAGAGAATCCTTTGCTTACGAACTTCCCAACTTCCTAACATCAAATATTTTTTTTACCATAACAAGTCATTCCATTAACAAAAGCACAACCAAAGTTCAAACAGGCCTAAACGAAATTTGCACAACTACAGCAAATGCAACTCACCATTACTGGTATAATATGAAGTAAACAACTGAAAAGCCTGAGAAAATAATCTAAATAGAACCTAGATCTTGAAACAGCAAAAATTATTTTTCCAATCAGCATATTGCCCATCAAACACATTTAGCTTTTTCCTAAGAGAGCAGAGCCCATTTGCATAGCTTGCCAACATAGTTTAATGCTAATCAATTACTAAAAGAACTCCCAAACAACTAAGGAAATTTTGTTGTGACCGAATCATTCGGAAGTAAAAATTAATGACTAGATATGAAAGTGAAAGGAAAAGGCAACTGATGAAATAGTCAAGGAAAAAGGCAAAAAGCTTCCACTCAGTGCCTATATTTCAAAATAAGAGTTACCGAATGATGATACGATCACCTTACAGCTTGTGCCTTCCTCCAAATTTCCCTGCCTTTGGCGGCTCCCTTATTCCTTCTTCTCTTTTCTCTTTCACCTCTCATGCCGTCTCTGGTTCCTTGTCCCTCTCTGTCTCTTGGACGTTCTCCTCTCTTTATAATCCAAAGTCCCATACCTTGGGTGAAGTGATTCATTGAGAAATCAAATCAACTCTTCCTCTCCTACACTACCAATTGTTGACTAAATCTATGAGATTTATAGACGGTAATCCTTTCTCGCATCTTTGCCTCTGTGTATCACTGCTCCTATGTTGTCCCACCCACAATACGTCTTTCTCTTTCGCCATAATCAAGGTGAAGAAAAGGATTGGAGAGAGGCATTACCCATCGAGAGGGCCACCCTCCATACTTCATGATGCAGCGTTGTCAAGATCGAAATATAGAGGCACGATCAACATGCCTCCATTACATTTGGTTCATGTTGCCATCGAGCTAGGGCTCTGCTCCTCTCTATTTTCTCAGTGTTATCATGAAAGAGGAAAACTAGGTCGCACAGTCTAAACGCTACATGGACTAGCATTTTGACTCTTTCCTTTTCCCTTTTTCTTTTGAAAAAGCAATTAAAAAAAACAAAATGCAAGCAAGGGCTATTTTGAGCACAAAATGCAATCTGAATAGAATTTTTCTTTCTTCATTTTTCTCTCTTTTTTTTTAGAGAATCCTTGCTGAAAGAGATTGAATTTTTGAAAATGCTAAAATAAAGTGATAGGATTTTTATTTGTGGAAATCCTAAAAGAAAGGACATTGATCCTAAAAGAAAGGAAAGCAATTGATTTTTTTCTTTTTTATTATATTATATTTTATTTATTATTTTTGTAAATAAAAACTAAAAAAAAGGGATAGGATTTGGGTGAAAATTCTAAAAGAAGGGGTGGATTTTTTTCCCTTTTTTTTTTAAGACTAAAAGGTAGGATCTTTATTTTTTGAGAATCCTAAAGGAAAGGAAATTAATTTTTTTAAAAAATTCGAAAGAAGGGGGATTGGATTTGGAGAATATATTTTTTGGTTTTTTCTTTTATTTTAGAGAATATGCATTCAAATTGAAATTAAAAAGGAAATTTGTGTCATTTTTTTATTTAACCAGTTTTCTAATTTTTTTATAAAATGTTCAGACAAAGTACAGTGTTCACAATTATCTCTCTTTATTAGTTTCTTATGTGAGAATGAGGAAAACATAGATTTAGAGTTCTCAATATGGAAGGAGTAAAGATAAGGATATGTATTTTGTCCATGCAAGCCACACGCACAGACTTATTTGCACCTAACACAATGAAATGCAATATGACATGAGTATAGAGCACCCAGGACTTTACGTTGGGTATGAATGACTTAATTTTGGTGAATAGATGTTTTCATGCTAGAAGCACAATGCAAAGGTGACCTAACATGACCACATAAATTCAACTAAACTCTAATAGATGTACAAGTGAATAGCTAACTCTAATTAGAGCCGAATTGATGCAATATGCAATGATTGAACTAAACCCTAATAGATAGATGAATAGCTTGCTATAATTAGAGTTGCACTATTGCAATATGCCATGATGTGACACAAAATGAGCAATGAAGTTAATTGGACTAGGATATGCAATGACATAACTAAAACAAATGTAACTAGAACAAGGTCCAAACAAAATACCATGTCGACAAACTACCCCTCTTCATCTATTCTCCAAGTAAGAAGAGCATGAAATGATATTCTCACCTTGGAGATAAATGAAGAAGGAGACATGTATTTTGTTTGGGGGCAAGGTATATGAACAACAACACTACACACCAGGACAAAAATTAAAAGTGGCGCCTGACACCAACTAGAGAATTAAAATGATGGAAATTTAAAAGGGGGTCTTGATGCTAGCCAGGACTATAACAGAAATTTAAAATAATAGAGATTTAGAAAAGGAGCCTAACACTAGTAAGGGCTTTAACAGAAATTTAAATAATGGAAATTTAAAGGGGCTTGACACCAGCCAGTGCTTTAACAGAAATTAAAGAGGCCTGACGCCAGCTAGGGCTTTGGCAGAAAATAAAGGGCCCTGACACCAGCCAGGGCTTTAGCAGAAAATAAAGGGGCCTGACGCCAGCCAGGGTTTTGCCAGAAAATAAAGGGGCCTAGCACCAGCCAGGGTTTTGCCAGAAAATAAAGGGCCCTGACGCCAGCCAGAGCTTTGGCAGAAAATAAAGGGGCCTGACACCAACCAGGGCTTTGGCAGAAAATAAAGGGGCGTGACATCAGCTCGGGCTTTGGCAGGAAATAAGGGGATTTAATTCCAGCCAATGCTTTGACAGAAAATAAAGGGGCCTAACGCTAGCGAGGCCTTTGACATAAAATTCTTGTTCTTTTTGTTTTTAGGTATGAGGATTCCCCTTTTGCAATGTATGTAAAATGCAAAATTTCTTTTTCTTCGCTTTTGTTTTTGGAGTTTATTGTAATGATATGCATGCAATGTAAAATGCATATAGAACACTAATTTTGTTATTTCGTTTATTTTGTTATTGTGACACAAATATAATTTAAACTGAGTTTTATCTTTCCATTTTATTGTTTTGATATAGGTCTTCAATGTTTCTGATGAAAAAACTCATCTAACCCCACAGCTTTTAATCTTGCAACAATTGCAAGTGACAATGAAAAACCACTCTACATACTTTTACTCTCCTTGAGTGTAGTAGTTTCTTCTTGGAATAATAAGCTCCAGAGGGTGCATAGGTTGCTTTCTCATACTCATCAATTTGATTCTATGAACTTCCATTCTACCGCTTGTACCAAGCACGATTAGTGTGAAATCATGATTATCCTCAGATGTTAGCTATTAGGTAATTCTTTCTTCTTCCATTTTTTTAGATGATTTATTTGAGGAATAAAGGCAACAACTTATCAAAGGATGCAATAATCAAGAGGAAAGAACATAAAGTCAATTTATCATATGAACAAACTACTTGGATTTTGACATAGGAGATCTCGCAATAGTAAGAAATTAAAGATACCAATCGTGTGAAAATGAAAGAAGGTGCCTTCACAGTGGTCCCTTAAGCCTCTAGTTGATTAGCTTGCCTTGTTTTTGGACATGTTTTTCAGTAGGTCTAGTTGATGATCATGCTGTACTTGTGATTTTACCCCATTCCTTGATGACTTTTGCCCCCATTTCGATTTTCCAGAACTTGAAAGATAATTTGCTTTAACATTTGCCAAGGCTACCTTTTCAGGTTTTCAACCCAGCAAGCTTTTTTTCTTTTTATGCTCTAACTTTTGCCTAGGCTGCCTTTTTAGGTTTTCAGTCTAACAAGTTATTTTTCTTTTCATGCTTTAACTTTTTCCTAGGCTGCCATTTCAGGTTTTCAACCTAGCGAGCTTTTCTTTTTCTTTCTTTAATATTCTTTTGTTTCTTATTTTTAGGCATAATATTTCTTGACAGAGTTTACATTGATAGGTTTTGCTAATTCTTGTCCATTGATGTCCATCAAAATAAGAGCACCCCCTGAAAAAAGCTTACTTTACCACATAAGGAACCTCGTATGATGGGGCCCATCTTTCTCGATTGTCCTCTTAATTAGGAAGAATTTTCTTATAGACTAACTCCCCTGGCTCAAATTCCCTAGGGCGGAGCCTTTTGTTAAACGTTCTAGCCATTCTCCAATGATAAAGCTGCCCATGACACATGGCAACCAATCATTTTTCCTCAATCATATTCAACTATTCATATCGAGTTTTAATCCAATCATCCTCCCTAACTGATAATTCTATCATGACCCGTAGTGACGGGATTTCGACTTCAATCTGTGTTACTGCCTACATTCCATATGCTAGAGAATATGGCGTAGCTCCTATTGATGTACAAGCTGTGGTATGATACCCATAGAGGGCATACGGGAGCATTTCACGCCAATCCTTGTAAGTAATGGTCATCTTAGCAAGGATCTTTTTAACATTCTTGTTAGTAGCCTTTACTGCCCCATTCATTGGTGGTTGGTATGGTGTAGAGTTATGACTCTTGATCTTGAATTGTTCGTAAAGCTTCCTTACCTTAGCACCATTCAAATTAGGAGTGTTATCTGTGATGATCTTTTTTGGGAAACCATATCGATAAATGATGTTTGGTCGCAAGAAACAAACAAAGGCCTTTTGGGTGACACTAGCCAAAGAGATTGCTCCAACCCACTTGGTGAAATAGTTAATAGCTACAAGTATAAAGTGATGACCATTTGATGCTTTAGGATTAATGGGACCAATTACATCAATTCCCCACACAGAGAAAGGCCATGGGGCCATAAGATTGTGCAAGGGGTGCGGTGGAGCATTGATTCGATCAATGTAGATTTAGTATTTGTGACATTTTTTCACATATTCGATGCAATCTTTTTCCAGTGTCAGCCAAAAATATCTACACCTTTGTATTTGTCTAGTCATAATATGGCCATTAGCATGAGTTCCATATATTCCCTCATGAGTTTCAGTCATTACCTTCTTCGTCTCAAATAAATCTTTACATCTGAGCAATGTTCCATTATGGCCCCACTTATACAAAACTTCTCCACTAAGAAAGAAGTTCATTGTGAGGTGCCAAAAAGTCTTCTTGTCATTATCTATTGCCCCTATTGGATATTCTCTATGTTTGATGTAGGACTTAATATCATGAAACTAGGGTTGCCTGTCAAATTCCTCTTCTATACTCAAGCAATGAGCCAGAGTATTTCTAGCCTCAATGCAAATTGGCTGAATGTGAATCCTGTGATCTAGCTTAACCATGACAGCAAGTGTTGATAAATCATCAGCAAACTAATTTTTATCACGAGTCATATGAGTAAACTCAATTTTTTCAAACTTCTTGATCAATTTAGTCAAGTAATTCTGGTAAGGGACTAATTTTGGGTCCTTTGTTTGCATGCCCCTGTTACTTGATAGATTATGAGCGCTGAATCTCCAAAGACTTCGAGATCTTTGACATGCATGGCAAAGGCAACTTGCAAACCACTAACACAAGCTTCATACTATGCTACATTATTTGTACATTCAAAATTGAGTTTAAGTGCGACGGGGGATTGTTTCCCTTCGGGGGATACTATTACTGCTCCCACCCCACATCCATGCACATTGGCCACGCCATCAAAGTATATTGTCCATTTGGCACCCTTTGACTCATCCTCTACTGTCAAGACAACTTCGTCTGGAAATTCAAAGTCTAGTGGCGGACTCTCATTCAATGGATTTCTAGCTAAATGGTTAGCGATAATACTCCTTTTCATTGACTTGCGAGTCATATACTTTACATCATATTCGAGAGTATTACTTGCCACTTCAACACCCTACTTGACATGTAAGGGCTTTCAAAGGTATATTTAATAGGATCCAATTGAGGGATCAACGAGGTAACATGATATAACATGTACTATCTTAATCGTCATGTAACCCATACTAATCCATAACATGCCTTTTCAATGACTGGATAGCATGATTCACAAGCATTGAATTTCTTGCTCAGATAATAAATCGCATACTACTTTTTGCCAGATTAATCTTCTTGTCCTAACATTGCACCCATGGAAATTGGCAAGATTGTTAAATAGAGGATTAGTGGCTGACCTGGTGTAAGACGTGCCAAAATGGGAGGGTTCAACAGATATTCCTTTATCTTCTCAAATGCTCATTGGCAATCTTTATCCCACTTCCCAGGATTTCCTTTTCTTAGAAGTTTAAATATTAGCTCACAAGTGGCGGTCACATTTGCAATAAACCGAGCTATATAATTTAAATGGCCTAAGAAGCTTTGCACATCTTTTCTATCTGGGGTGGAGGCATATCACAAATTACCTTGACTTTGTCTGGATCACTGCTATTCCCCTATTGCTGACAATGAAGCCTAGCAACATACTAGACATAGCCTTGAACACATACTTATTAGGAATTAATCGAAGCTTGTGTTTCCATAGTCTTTCAAATAATTTCTAAAGAACTAACACTTGACCTTCTACTTCCACGGACTTTGCCACCATATCATCTACATAAACCTCTGGCTCTTTATGCATCATGCCATGGAATAATGCCACTATTGCTTGCTGATAAGTTGCCCCTACATTTTTCAGACCAAACAGCATTACCTTGTAACAAAAGGTTCCCCATAGAGTAGTAAAAGTGGTTTTCTCCTTATCAACTAGATTCATGAGGATTTGATTTTATCCTGAGTACCCATCCATGAATGAGTACCTATAACTCCTCGTCGTGTTGTCAACTAGCACATTAATGTGTGGTAGAGGGAAATGATCCTTAGGACTGGCTTTATTCAAATCCTGATAGTCCACACACATCCAGGTATTGGTACTATATTTTCCACCCATTGTGAGTACTTAACAACATCTAAGAAATCGGCATCCCATTGTTTCTTTACTTCTTCCTTGATATGAAGAGAGGTCTCGAGACTCATCCTCCTTAATTTCTTCTTCTTTGGCTTGATGTTAGGGAACAAGGGAAGTTTGTGGGAAGCGATGTTAGTATCAAGCCCTAACATATATTGATATGACTAAGCAAACACATCTAGGTATTCTTGAAATAAACCTATCATCTCTTTCCTCTTAGGATTATCGACTATCTTTAACTTTTTTTAGCTTCCTCAGTTCCCATGTTGACCAACTCTATGACCTCATCATGTGGGATGAAGCCATTTTCGAAGGATTCAATGAGCTTTGCAAATATATGGGGTAATTTAGCAAGCACAGTACTTTCTTTGGACCCACAGTCAAACGTATCCATAGCAATGCAAGTGTCATCCCATTCGAGCTCGAGATCCTCTGTGTCAGAGAAGAGTTTTGAGAATTCTAATTCCCTATAAGGCAAAAAAATACAGTAGAAATAAACAATGAAATATAAAGGAGTATAGGAATCACTAAGAATTATTTAGAAGAGAGACCAATATATGAGGATGCTAGGAAGGATATAATGAAATATTACATTCATACAATCGTTACATTTAATCCTCTAATGTAAAAGGTTCCAAAATCCATGAGTACTAGGTTTCAAAAGACAAGACATAATAAAAACTCTAAAATATTACTCTAATGACATGACATTAGAGATTATCTTAGATTCCCAATTTTCTGGTGCTTTTCCAAGGGTATCAGGCTGGATCCAGTGTCCTTTTCCATAAGTTTACTCTTCTTCTTCTGTTGTAGCAATGGATTCATTCAAGTTAATTGTCCCAGAAGCCTATGGGAACGTCTCTCTAATATGATGAAAATTTGATTTTCCTTGTGATTTCCCTTTGCTTAGCCTTATCTACTCAGCTAAAAGAGTCTCTAATTATAACACCTCTATTTAGGACCATTTCCCATGTATTAGTCCTCATTAGAGAACAAATATACTTAATTAGAAGCTTGAATCACAATAAAATATTATAATAAATTTAATCAATTTTCCATGGTACTATTCATTTAATCCCATTTTTTTCTTTTTCAGCAAAATTCAGAAAATCATAATTAATTCAACAAAAATAATATGAAAGTGATTAAATTCTCTATGGATAGATTATAAGAATGTAAACATGGAAAAAATATCAATCATAGCAATTAATTTCATGAATTTCTACTATTCATATGATTAATTTCAGAAATTCCAGTTTTCTATGCTACATTTGAAAATTCATTATAAATCGTACACTCATCCAAATTAAGTTATCTTTAGACCACATGAAAGATATTTCTGTCAAGTTTTTAAGCATATATAACATTCATACTTTATACATTAAAAAGCTAAAACAGTAGGATATTCATTCGATAGTGGTCAGAATGACCATTTGTATCCTCATACTTAAAATACAAAAATTGTAAGATATTCAATGACCATATTTCATCTTCATATCATGCCACACATTAGCTAGGACTTAAAGGAATATAAAAACTTTAAGAAACATATTTAACCTCATCTTTACAAATTTACATAAGAGGTCAAAACACATGACTAATGCAATCACCATCAAATTAAATACCAAATTTTTTCTCCTTTCACTTCTCTTCCTTGGAGGTCTTGCCATTGTTGCTACCTAATCATGGTTAATATGTGTGAGGGTGAGATTTAAAGAATCTCAGTAGATAAATCCTATATACATACCATCATATTATCACATTTTTCATAGAAACATCACATCAACCTTAATTCATCACATAGGCACATTTGAACATATAAATTTTATAAAAATTTTGGCAAAGTTTCATTTTGCAAAATGGACATCCCGGGGCTCAAAACCCTTTATACAACTCAGCCAACATCATCGAAATATCACAAATCAATGTTTCATATGTATGTCATAGTGTCAAATATCAAAGCAAAATAATAATGACAATGTGATGTTAGTAAAGATAATTATCTACCTTATAGTACTTCCTTGGTTCCCACACTTTCTTCAACACTTCTTGGACCTTCCAAGACTTCTCCAAGATTTCTTAGGCTTCCTCAAATCTAAACATATCATCAAATAATTACTCAAGCTAATGGTTCCATGACTTTCTTCAAAAAGTGTTCATGAAACCCTAATTCTTCATAAATTCACCAAAAATTCATTCCTAATTCAAAAATAATTAATTATACCTCTATTACATGCAATTTTTCATGAGGAATCCAAATATGTCATCACAATGACCAAATTACATCTCTATCTATAGTTACTATTCATTCCAAATTAAGCTTCAAAACCCTAAATTTTCACTTTCTTAATCTTAAGCTTTTTCATGAAATCAACACTTGTTTCTAAGGTTTTGGACCATAGGAAACCCATTTTTGAGATCCAATTCATGAAATTCCAACCCTAAGTGTGAACAGTAAGTCATAAAAAATTAGGGGAATTCAAGAAAAATTGTTATGCTCCTTTGTTTATCAAACTATTTGCATATTCAAGCTTTAAATGAACATTCTATCATTTCCCCCATGATTTATGGTTGATTAACCCATTTTCTTGTTAAATCCATGACATGGCTAAAACCCTAACGTAAGGAGGAGGGAGAACTAATCCATAAACCATGCTCCAAATATTAGCAACAACAAGTCTAAGGTGGTAGACTAACTTACCAAAGTTTGTGCCTTTGATTCCTTCTTGAGCTTCCTCTTCTTCTTTCTCTCTTTTTCTATTCTTTCTTGTGGTTTTTCTCTCCTCTTTTGCTGCTGGAAATAGTCATGAAAGTGCAGAAGAAATAAGGTGATTAAGTGACTAATTACATGCTTTATTACTTAGCTTTATCATGGTTAATTACTTAACCAACTAAGTTACTTTTCAGCCAAAAATTTGATTACTTCTTGAGGAAGTTTACCAAACAATTTTGCTGCCCAAGCTCCCCAATTTCATGCCCAATGAGAGGGCTTTGAGTGTGTAGTCTGCTCAATTTTGTTGGTCCAGATATGTCTTTAACCGAGTAATTTTTAACCGTACCGGTAAAACTATTTTTTACAGTAATTTAGCATGTTTAGGCTACAGGACTATTCTAATTTTACTTTTACATTTCCACAATTATCCTGTGCCAATGATATCTGTGTATGGCTCATATCCTGTCCCAATTTCCTTTTAACCATCAGTAGGGCCCACAGTTTATTTTATTGATTTACTGTTACTTTTAGACATTTAGCACTAATTATTTCTTTTTCCTTAAACATTAACCCTCAGTGCGGTATACCATTGGACTTCTCTCGTTGAGGTCTTCGTTCTGATAGTAATTTTGCATATTTACAAAATTACCGCTGACACGGTTAAATTATAATTTGTGAAACTTTCGGGTCATTAGGTGTAATTTTCCTTAAGGCATTTCCAATAATCATTCCTCGTTACTTTTAATACTTGAGGGGCATGGATGTCATTTTATAATTCTTTAGGGGAAAAATATAATTTTTTTCATTTTTCCATCCAACCAGAAAAAATATCCTCTTTGCCCTTTTTCACGCAAAATGGTGTCTGTCCGTTTTTGCAAGTTAACTTTTTTAGGATGTTACACTAATGGAGGATCATATTCCAACCCTTGATGTCCTAGATTCCCAGGGAGTTTGATTAGCTCCTTTACCCCTTGTAGTTTAGCTCCGATCCCTTTTCCTTCCCTGTACCCGCTATGCTTCATTATCTTGGCCACTGCTTGTTGCACATCGTTGCTTGGCTTGCCATTTTCCACAATCTCAAAGCTATGATAGGAGTTACCACCTATCCGCTCCACATTTTCGATATAAGGTACGACACTTGGTTTGCTAATCATGAGTTCCTCTTCCTCTTTAATGGTAATAAGCTGGCCATCCTTGACAAATTTAATCCTCTGATGTAAAGTTGATGGTAAAGCCCTTGCATCATGAATCCAAGGCTGTCCTAAGAGCGTAGTGTATGCAGCATCGATATTCATGACATGGAATTGTACTGAAAAGATGTTTGGCCTATCTCAAGTGAAAGATGGACTTCACCAAATACTTCCCTTCTTGCCCCATCAAAGGTTTTGGCAATTAAATCACTATGCTTTATAGCAGACATGTCCATCAGAAGCCCTTGTAAATTCACTAGTTGCAAGACATCAAGAGCAGATTCATTATCGATCAAGACCTTTGCTACTATATATACCCATGACACTTTAACGTAATACGAAGAGCTTTAGGTTGCCCTGCAGGAGTTTGAACAATTTCACCCTCATAGAAAGTGATTTTGATAGAGTACGATCGAGGCATGAATCATTTGATGATGAGGGCAAGCTAAGAGAAATAATGGACCATGAACAAATTCAAGGCCCACTTCTAGTCATTGGAGACCAATGACTAGACCTAGAACAAAAGCCATGAATGGGGTGATCCAAAACATGATTAACATGGAATTGTTATATTTCAATGATTTTGAGGCCCAAAACAAAGAAAGGGATAAGCTAAAAATGTGGAGCCAAATTATAGTCAAAGAGCCCAACTTGGAGAAAGCCCAACAAGGAGGATTCACTTAAAATTCATGTTCTTCTCATGTGCTCACTCATAGTGATGTTTTTAAAGATTATTTTAGTTAATTTGTTTCCTTTTTGAATGAAGAACATACAATCATAAATCTGATTTGTTTTACTTTATGCATTAAAGAGGAGCTAACTTTTTCAAATTCAAAATTAGAATTAAATGCTCCTTTTTGCTTAGGGTTTCCTTTTTGTATTGATGAGCATTAATAAGGTTAGGTTTGTGGGCTGAACTAGAGTTAGTTTGTGGGTTAATATTTGCCTGTAAATAGGCACCTCTTGTACTCTTGCAAAATACAACATGAACGAATGAATTTCTTTTCAGCAACTTTGTTATTGTTCAGTGAGTTCTTTCTTGCTTATCCTTAAGTGCCAGAAAGAATGAGGACTTATCAAGGAGTGGTGATCCTTATGTCATCCTGGAGTTAGGATTGAAGAGATGGGTTCTCTTGGAGTCTATTTCCTTCGACCAACATTTAATCTCAATTTTCTTATTTTCATCATCTCTACTTTTCTATTTTTGTTCATTGTTGTTCTTCATTATTCTTGTGTTCAATTCATCTTTCCTTGAGTTGCACGATCCTTATATAAAAGAAGGCTCTTAGAACATGTTCCTAACGTGTCTCCCATCAGATTTGGGTGGCATTCTTTACAACATTGACTACGTGAACTACTTTTTCAAGAGTTATGTCTGGACATACGTAGGCACTTTCTAATACCTTCTGGAATGTATTACGATGGACTTCAGAGCTCATAATGAGGGACATAATGGAAATTCGAGCTGGAGTCTTTATGAGCTATTCTACAATATTATATTTACTGTGCTTCATGATCTTTAAGAATTCATCATCATCAACTCTCTTGTCTATCACTAGTTTTGATCCTGAACCTTCCTCTTCTCCCTGGCCATCACCTGCTGCCTTATCATTTTCCTTCAGATAGATGCGACCACTCCTTGTAATCTCATTTATCAAATCCTAGATATTAACTTCTGTAACTTGTTCTTCACTAGCTTCCCCTTGGGCTAAGAGATACTCAGTTCTTAGGCCATAATTCCAAGGTACTACATGATTCCTATCATATGGGAATGGTGTTGGCACATGGATAAATGCCATTGGTTCTTTCCTATGTGTCATTACCTAAGCAGCTGAGTTAACAACTAGAAGGGATCTTTTCAAACTTGGCATCTCTCCAGACCTACTGGTAAATGGAGGTAGAGGTTTTACTATTTCAAGGGGGAATGATTGCTCCTTGCCTTTTGAAGTTGGAACTTGTGCATTGATCACAAGGAATGATCCTTTTGACTTGTCAATGGTCGGTGACGCACTTTGCTCCCCCATCATGCATATAGGCCTTTCCTTCGATATTCCTCTTTCAACTCTAATAATCCCAAACACTATCATCTTTTGTACAACTCCTTTGAACACCTCACAATCCTCAATACCATGATCTGCATTTCCTTGGTGATAATCACAAAAGTAGGAACCATAATTGCCGATTCTACTTGAGCCTCCTACATCATGAAAAGCACATCCCACCTCCTTAAGGTGATTAAATATCTCCCTTACAGTAAATTTGAGTGCATTCAGGTCTTTAATCATCATAACATCTTCTTCAATTGCACCAACTTGTTTCCCTTTATCATGCTCTGGAAGAGGAATGGAGACAATATTTGGGTTACTGTCTCATCGTATGCTAATATGATTATTATCCAAAAGATCTAGTACATTTTTTCGGAATGCGTCACATTGGTCAATTGAATGTCCCTGCACTCCCATGTGATATTCACAAGTTTCATTTGGATTATACCATGAGGGAAAAGGTGGTTGCCAAGGTCTCGCAGGATGAGGACCTATAAGCTTCTTCTCCACCAATTCCCTAAAAAGCTTGAATCAAGTGACGTTGAAGTTAAGTAGAGGGCGATCATCCCTTGGGGGACGTATGGCTCTAGGATCCTTGTTTTGGGGTAAGGTATTAGCTTGTTGATTTGCATGTGGTTGTAGAACTAGCTGAGGGTGCTAAAAAGGCTAAGCAAGCAGAATTCTGGGTTGGTATGAAATATGTTGAATGCCAGCACCATATGCAACAAGAGGTGGGTATTAGTATTATGAGTTATATGGTTGCCTAAATGGCTGCTAATAAGGATCTGGAACATGATTTACATCCTTCTTCTTAGCGCCCTGCCCATTGTTATTCTCTAGATATGTACTCTCCAATCTTCCATCCCTAATGTTGGTATCAATTATTTCTCCTACCTCAATGAGGTAAGTGAAGTATTTAGCATGAGCTCCCAACATAATTCTAAAATAGGGCTCACCCAGCATATCAATGAAGGAGGAGCATAACTCAAATTCAATTAAAGGTAGTTGGACTTCTGAAGCCATTGCGCACCTTTGCTGTGTGTACGCTTTTAAGGACTTGGTAGGTCTCTTCTTCATTCCCTTCAATTGCTCCTTGGTGAGGGCGGAATTCAAATTGAACTGATATTGTTTTATGAAGATATTTGTTAGATCTCACTTCCGTAGCTTAGAATGATCTAACTTCATAAACCAACGTAAAGTTGCTTTGGTGAGGCTTTTGTGGAAGAAATGAATGAGAAATTTCTCATCTCTAGACCAGACTTACATCCTTGTGCAATATATCTTTAGGTGATAATGTGGATCTCCATTGCCATTATACTTATTGAAGTTTGGGACTTTAAGCTCCTTGGGAATAACCACGTTATGGGCCAAGCACAACTCATTCAGGTCAAGTGACTTATGTTCAACTACCACTTGCAGAGCTCGCAACTGGTCCCTTATTTTAGACACCTCCTTCTTTAAGCTGACCTTACTGCTAGCTTCTCCACCTTGAGGAAATGTGCTGTTAAAAGGTGGATTTTGAGCCATGAACGTTGCGATATTCTCATTATTATTGGCCTCAAGGATGCACACATACCCTTGATCCCATTCTTGGGATCCTTGTCTACTCGCACCTGAAGTTGGAATGGGTGAAGACCTATTTTGGCAAGTGCCAATCCCCTCTAGTGCACCCTCCATATTTTTATCATGTGGTTGAGCACTGTTGGTGTTGATGTCATGCCTTTTCCCATTTGTACTCATACCTTGGAGCATTTTTATCATCTCAACCATTTGGGTTTGTAGGCCATTAAGCTGACCCTTTAATTCCCCTGCCTCCTTTTCCAACATTTGCTCAACGTCAAAAAGATGAACTTCCAAAGCCATTGCTTTCATTCGCGCACGTGTTAAGTGGATTTGTTCCAGGAGCTAAGTAGGGTTTGATTAATTCCTTTTTGCCAGGGCAATGCTGTCTTACTTGTTTCCATGAGATGATTATTAGTTAAAAGTCAACTTATCTATCTATGTGTTTATTTATTATTTTCATTTTTCACTATGTTAGTGAATTATGTTGACATAAGGGCTTGAAGGCACGAATACCTTTACTTTCCTATAAGAATCTATTATTCTATAGGAAAACATAGAGTTAACTATCGCATATGAAGGATGTCGGATCTGATCATCATTCAAAGTCTATTAGATGGAATGCGGATCCAATGCAATAATGCATAAAAGAAACCACTGCATTAATCATAAGACAAATCATAGGTTCATTTGGTACATAGAAGTTGTAGAATGACCAAACGTTCCTTTAAAAGATAATAGCAATTGTTGCATAAGCTGTAAATCCTTTATGGCGATTCTTCTTGGTACATGTTTAGAATCTTGTCAGACCTCGAAGCTCTTCCATAATTTGCCAGCATAGGCTGAAGAAATTAGTGACCTCAACTGGTGTGCCTAGAGGGAGAATCATACCCTCAGCTTGTTTAAATGCTCCAACAAATTCTGGGATTGCCTCATTGGCTAGCACAATCATCCTCTTACATTATTCCATCCATTCTTTGGTTTCTTTTGTTCGCTCAAAATAATATGATTTTCATTTCTCCATTTCTTAGTTTTGTTCATTAAGCCTTTTGACAAATTCCTATACCATCTCAGCAGCACTTCCTCTTACTTTGGCCAATTCCTCTCTCTTGCTCTCTAATTGGTGAGCTAGCATGTTAATTCTTTCCTGTAATTCAATTATGGGCCCGTGCTCATGCAATTCTTGCTTGATTGCATCCTTTTCTCTGACTGCTTTAATCAACATGGTTTTTATATTCTGCATTCTTACATCAATGTCTTGTGTCTCCTTTTTGAGCTTGGCATTTACCCTTTTCAACTTCTTGATCTTTGGGTTTTCTTCAAGTTCATTTTGCCTTTCTTTCTCTTCTAAACTCCTTTCTAGTTTAACACACTCATAATGTAATCTACCTAATTCCTCTTTATTTTTGCAATCTACGTTAGCTAATTTTTGCAATTCATATTCTTTCTCCTCTAAGTGCTTCATTAGCTGTTCATTAATTTCCTAGATATTGCTCCCTAACAATGGATTTTGAGGAGTGTAAGCAGGATTTGAGCCACTTATCATATCTTTCAACCAAGTTACATATTCGGGGGTTGAGTTTACCGTTCATATTCCCAACTCAGCTCTCCCTTTATACGTGACTCTCTTCCTGGACATACTTCTTCTTCTGCTGGGACATTTTGTCAAAAAGCCAGTTGTCTTAATGCCAATGAGGGATTGTAATTGATACATTCCCTCGGACCCATAAGGGGAATATTTGGAAAATCACCACAGCAGTAAATGACCCATCCTTCATACCACCAGTATAACTTCCATAGGAGGGAGTCTTCATTTAGCTCTTCAAAAATTTGCACCCAGTTGCAGCGGGTTAATCTGTCAATTGATATTCGATTCTCAAATGCCTTAAGTGGGTTACTTGATAGATCATCTTTCTTTTTGAAATTACGAGTCTGGCCATAGGTGTGGCCCAACTAGAGCAAGGCAGCACTTGATTTTTTCCACTTCCTTTCTTATGGCACCAAGTTAAGCTCAAGTATGTGATAGAAAACCCATGTAGAACTTGTCTCACGAACCTTCAATCTAATTGGGAAATGTAAGGATCATGTTAGGATCAAAGAGAAGCAAATAAAATACCAAGAACACGTTAAACAAATAGTAAAGATAAACAAAGAAGAATGCACGAATAGGAAGAATAGAAATTGTTGGTCAAGAAGCAAGACCCCAAAAAAACTTGTTTCTTGAAACCTTAGCTAAATACATCACAAAAAGAAGACCACTCTCTTTGATATGCCAAAGAGTCTCTCAAGCTCACCAAGAGAACAAGAAAACTCACAAAGTTTAAGTGAAAAATGCATTATTCATTCATCTCTATTTTGCAAGTACAAAAGTGACATTTTTAAAGAAAAAGAAAGCAAAAACCATAGGCATAATTTGCTTAAAATAGTTCAGATCCTAAATCTCTTAGAATGACACCACCTTACACAAAAATAAGACTAGACACATGCTGAATAAGTGGTATCCAAAAAATAGGAAATCAAATCAAATCTAAAAAGATCCTGACAAATAAATTCAAAATAGGAAACTAATGGTCAAAAGCCATATTTCTAAATTAAATAATAAAAAAATGAAAATTACTAATTTATTTAATAAAAGAACACTACTTAAATGATCACAAGCATGGCACATGCTCATTTAATTGAGTTCTTCTATTTGGGCCTTGTTTATTGGGCTTGGATTAGTTTCTAGCATACTAATCATGAAGAACACGTCTCTTGAAGCTTTTAGGGCTGAAAATTGAGCTAAGTAGATGGGCTCTTGTTCAATTACTTCGTGAATCAATCCATTGAGAGCTTGCTTCGTTGCCTTAGTCCTTGCTCTTTTCATAGGCCCACCCATTCAAAGGATCTTTCTTGTTCCATTCTTGAGTTCCTTGTCTAGCTACTTGTTCATGAATTCAAGTCCTTCAAGCTCTTGAATATTTCGTCCAAACTCCTCCTCTTGATTAAGCCTAGCTCGTATTCCATCAGTATGTTTCTGCTAAAACTACAGCCATCAGATTCACTCGATGATACTTTACCATATGGTATGCACGAACGGCGACGAAATTAATTAAGCCTATTGGTGTTGGGAAGAGGATTATGCCATAAATGGCCATCGTAAAGACCCTACAAAAGGTAACCCAATCTTTTTCTTCTACCAGCCTCTTCAGATGTTTTTCTACATCCTTTCTAGAAATTCCTTCAAGTCTTCCTGGGCGAACTATCTGCACATCATTGGTTGGAATGTTCATGATCTTTACCACAGTACACTAAGCTAGTAACTTACCAGGACAGAGATACAATGCCACATTCTCCTTTATAGGCATCCTCATGATTGCTCCATATTCTTCTAGTGTTGGAGTCATTTGAAAGTTAGAGAAGGTAAAACATTGCAACATTGCATCCCAATATTTAAGCAATTTTTATGCACCACTAGCCCTTATGTCAATTTTTAAGCAATTCAATAATCCCTGTAAATAAACAAGATATTAGTATCATGGCCTTTCCTAACCTTTTGGAAAATCATAAGACTATTTATAAAAGATAAATTTCTTCCCCTCTGAACGCATATTGCATTTAGGGTTGAAATGAAAACCAACATATGAATGATCAAAATCCTCTAATGGTTAATCCCACAAAATTTTTAGTCTTACAAGTTGCCAAGAGGTTTATGCTCTTTATGATGCCCTAATTAATTTGTTAAATCTGTTTTGTTAATGATTCCCTCTCTTCTTCTTTTTTAATAAAATTCTAACTCCTTTTTGTTTTTAAAAAAACAAGATTGCTAATTTTATTGATGAAATTCCATGAACTCTATGAGGCATTCCCTTTTTCATGCTTCTAATATGATAAATTCAGTGGATTATGGTCTATTATAGTTAGCAACCCATAGATGTAGGTTGGATTTCTAATGCATGTACCATTATTATGACATATTAGTGCCATTTTGTGTGATGTCATCTAATACACATTCTGGCATTAGGTGGCAACTTGCCACCATCCCTTAGGGCTATATTTGATGCTGATATGTTATGATAATGCCAAGATTAGAATGCTCTCCTTTGTCCTATACAGGGTGGGACCTAAGTTCCTATCTGACCTTGATAGACAGGCACTAACTAAGAGGGTTGGTTACTAGATTTACTCTAATCCTAATGGATAAAAGGTCCTCAAGTTGCCCCCTGATGAAGATCTTACTTAACAAATCCGTTCTTGAGAGCTCCAAAGCGCCACAAGAGTTAAACTTGTTAAACAAGTAACAACCTGAGTAAAGTCTTCGTTGTAAGCTCTGAAGATCCAAAGACCTTCCAGGGAAACCACTACCGACTTCTACTAGCTTAGGGTGCTCACAGACCCGGGTATAGGGCCCAAAATGTGTGTAAGGGACATGTGTTGGTGTGTAGTATGTAAGGAGAGCATACATACTTGCAGACCAATTCCTAGGTACTACCCAATCCCCATTTGCAAATAAAATTAGATAGAGAGATAATAGTCATCTACGCTAAGGTTTATTCCATATGTTATCTATCCTAACACATGTTATTCAATCAGCAAATAAATTAAAAAGCATGTGAACAGACAAAAATACAAAGCATGTTATCCACCTTAATCATGTGAGGCAAGAACATTTAGATAAAAGAGCAGCCAAAATAAACACAAAGCCATAAAAAATACATAATCAACCTATATAGGCTTGACTATCAAATAATTCCCAGCATAATCGACAAACTGCCACACCAGAAAAAGCGACCCGGATGGCATGGTAGAGAAGAAAAAGAGAAAAAATTGTCTTTCACAACAAAAGCCAATTTTGGAGGAGTCACAACCAAAATTTTAAGAACAATTTTGGAAAACCAGATAAACAAGAAAGGATAGTTTGCAAATTAAAGTCGGGTTCGGGAGTACGATTGTGAGTGAGGAAGGTGTTAGCCACCTCTATAACACTCATTTCTAAGAACGATTACCTTAAGTTGATTATGCAATTTTTACTGTGTCAAAAATTATTTTGATTACCCTTTTACTATTCACATGTTAAAGTAAATATAAAAGTGAAAAGAAGGAATTGAGAAAATAAAATAAGAGAAAAGAAAAAGAAGAAAAAAATATTTATTCACAAGGGCACACTTGACCTAGGATAAGAGCCTAGGGTCTACGTAACCGGCAGTAGGGATCAAAGTCCATGTAGTTCAGGCTAGAAATACGTGTCGATAAGTTGGTATTTATTTATTTATTTTAGTTTTTGTGGTAAGAGGGAGTTAATTGAAAATAATTTACCATTTTGTAAATAAAACAATTTTCTGACATTCGAGTTAATGTATTTTAATTTACAAAAAATAATTTAATTTAACTTATTCACTCTTATTTTATTTAATTCACAAATATTTTATTATTATTTTTATTTTATCAAAGGTTTTTTTGTATCTTTTCCATAGAATTTATTTGTCCATTTTTGGAAAATCAATTTGTAATTGATATATCTGTAGAAAATCATTATCTCATATGGTAGACTGATTTCTTAAGTATCTATGAAGATTCCAAAATCTCCCATAGGTATAGATCTTTTCTTAACAAAATATATTATTACACTTTATTATGTTTTTTGTGTCTTTTAATTACCTTTTTGGAGGATTCATTTTAAAGATTTTCATTGGTAGCAAAAAAAAAAGATTATCTTGAAAACTTACCTATTTATTATTTATTTACTATTATTATTTGTAAAAAAATTTGTAATTAATATATCCACCAAGGATCATCGTCTCACATGGTATGTTGATTCCTCAAATATCTGCGAAGATTCCTAAATCTCTCACAGATGAACAAACTTTTTTTTACTTGCAAAACAAAATGCCCAGTTAAGAAAAAAGAAAAAAAAACTGAATCACAACATGCACAAGATATCGAAATTTGATTTTTCTCTTTTCTTTTTACAAAACAAAAAGCCCCATTAAGAAAAAAATCTAAATCCCAAAGTACATAAGATATAAAAAAAAATTTCTTCTTTTTTTTTCAACAAAAAAAAAACAAAAAGCCCATTAAGAAAAAAAAATCTAAATCCCAACATACATAAGATATCGAAATTTTCTTCTTCTTCTTTTTTTTTTTAAATGAGAAGGAATATCATTCAATGAGAAAATGAACTATCTACAGAGAGACACAGAAGGTCAAAAGGAAAGATGTGAAATAGTCTAAAGACCAAAACAAAGACTAACAAACCATCAAGCAAGCAAGGACAAAAAAAAAATAGTCACCCAATGATGCTCGATAGTGTGCGTGATTAACAAGGGATCTAATAAAGATAAGAATTCCCTCATGCTGAAATGATTCATGAGAGAATCCTTTGCTTACGAACTTCCCAACTTCCCAACATAAAAATTTTTTTTTTTACCATAACAAGTCATTCAATTAACTAAAGTACTACCAGAGTTCAAATAGGCCTAAAAGAAATTTGCACAATTACAATAAACGCAGCTCAACATTTGATGAAGGCAAGTTAAGGGAAACAATGGGCCATGGACAAATTCAAGACCCACTTCAAGGCATTGGAGGACCAATGACCAGAGCTAGGACCAAAGCCATGAAGCAAGCCATGAATGGGTTGATCCAAAATATGATTAACATGGAACCATTGTATTTGAATGATTTTGAGGCCCAAAACAAAGAAAGAGGCAAGCTGAAAATGTGGAGCCAAATTATAGTCAACAAGCCCAACTTGGAGAAGGCCCAATATGAAGAATTCACTTAAAATACATGTGCTTCTCATGTGGTCACTAAAAGTGACGTTTTTAATAAGTTTTATTAGGATTATTTTAGTCAATTTGTTTCCTTTTCAATAAAAGGCAAATAATGATATGATTTGCTTTGCTTTATGCATTTAAGAGGAGCCAACCTTTTCAAATTCAAAATTAGAATTAAATGCTCCTTTTGACTTAGGATTTCCTTTTTGTATTAATTAGCATTAATAAGGTTAGGTTTGTGGGGTGAACTAGAGTTAGTTTGTGGGTTAATACTTGCCTATAAATAGGCACCTCTTGTACTCTTGCAAACCACAACATGAATGAATGAATTTCTTTTCAGCAACTTTATTGTTGTTCTGTGAGTTCTTTCTTACTTATCCTTGAGTGCCAGAAAGAATGAGGACTTATCAAGGAGTGGTGATCCTTGTGGCGTCCCGGAGTTAGGATTCAAGAGACGGGTTCTCTTGGAGTCTACTTCCTTCGACCAACATTTTGTTCAGTCTTCTTATTTCTTCGTGTCTATTTTCTTCAGTTTTTGTTCATTGTTAAACTCTAGTGAAGATGATTCTGATGTGGAGATAGCTGAGGCCGTTGAAGGAGAAGTATTGGTATCCAGGCGTGCTCTTAACATACAGCCAAAGGTGGGCCATGAGAGAGAGCAACGCGAGAATTTGTTTCATACTAGATGTTTCATTAATAACAAGGTATGCAATCTTATCATTGATAATGGTAGTTGTACCAATGTAGCAAGCACCTTGTTAGTTGAGAAACTTGGTTTACCAACTTTGAAGCATCCTACACCTTATAATTTGCTGTGGTTTAATGAAAGTGGGGATGCTAAGGTAACTAAACAAGTGATTGTAGCATTTTCCATAGGTAGCTATAAAGATGAGGTTTTATGTGATGTTGTACCTATGCATGTTGGACACTTGTTACTTGGTAGGCCATGGCAGTATGATAGGAGGATTAAGTATGATGGTTACACTAACAGGTACTCATTTGAGTATAATAATAAGACCATTGTGCTAACACCTCTTAGTCCAGTGCAGGCTCTTGAAGACCAAAGGAGAATTACGCAAGAGAGTAAAATGAAAGAAAAAGAAAAGAAAGAGCATGAGAAAGAAAGAAAAGCAAGTGAGCTCAAAAGAAAAGAGCAAAGGAGCTTTATGAAAAAGAATGAGAGTGAAGAAACAAAAGTAACTTTGTTTGCTGGAGGAGGAGAAATCAAAAGAGCTTTGTTTTGTGAACCTTCCTTTGTACTTATGTATAAGGAAGTGTATCTAACTATTTCTGATTTAGATAACTCTCTTCCTTCTAGTGTTTTGAGCTTGTTGCAGGAATATAAGGAATTATTTCCAGAGGAGATACCAGATGGGTTACCCCCAATAAGAGGCATTGAGCAGAGGATTGACTTCATCCCTGGAGCATCTATTCCAAATAGGCCTGCATATAGGGCAAATCCAGAGGAGACTAAGGAAATTCAAAGGCAAGTTGAGGAATTACTGAAAAAGGGGTTCGTGAAAGAAAGCCTTAGTCCATGTGTTGTTCCAGTCATTTTGGTGCCCAAGAAAGATGGCAAGTGGAGAATGTGTGTAGATTATCGTGCCATCAACAAAATTACAGTTAAGTATCGATATCCCATTCCTCGGTTAGATGACATGCTAGATGAATTGCATGGTGCTTGTTTATTTTCAAAGATAGATCTTAGGAGTGGATATCATCAAATTAGGATGAAAGAAGGGGATGAATGGAAGACTGCTTTTAAGACTAAGTTTGGGTTGTATGAGTGGTTAGTTATGCCGTTTGGTTTGACTAATGCTCCTAGCACATTTATGAGTCTTATGAATCATGTTTTTCGTCCATACATAGGAAAGTTTGTAGTCGTATACTTTGATGATATTTTGGTGTTTTCTAAGAGTCTTGAAGAGCATGCTGAACATTTGCGTGCTGTATTTGATATCTTACGTGAAAATAGACTCTTTGCCAATTTAGAGAAATGTTCTTTTTGTTTGGATTTTGTTGTCTTCCTTGGGTTTGTTGTAGGTGCTGAAGGGATTCGAGTGGATGAGGAGAAAGTGAAAGCTATCCACGATTGGCCTACACCAAGGAATGCAAATGAAGTGAGGAGTTTCCATGGACTTGCAAGTTTCTACCGGAGATTTGTGCGAGACTTCTCAACCATTGCTGGACCTCTAAATGAACTGGTAAAGAAAAATGTTGTGTTTAAATGGGGTGAGGCACAAGAGAGGGCTTTTCAAACACTGAAAGATAAGCTAACCAATGCCCCTCTACTTATTCTTCCTGACTTTTCTAAGGTTTTTGAAGTTGAATGTGATGCTTCTGGTATTGGAATTGGAGCTGTTTTGATGCAAGAGGCTAGACCAATTGCATATTTTAGTGAGAAGCTTAGTGGTGCATGCTTGAATTATTCTACATATGATAAAGAGTTGTATGCACTAAAAAGAACCTTAGAACATTGGCAACATTATCTGTGGTCTAATGAATTTGTTTTGCATTCTGATCATGAAAGTTTGAAATACCTTAAGACCCAAAACAAATTGAACAAAAGACACGCTGTTTGGCTTGAGTTTATTGAATCTTTTCCATATGTTTTGAAACATAAGCATGGTAAAGAAAATGTTGTTGCCGATGCATTGTCTAGGAGATATAGTCTCATTACATCTATGCAGGCTAAGTTGATTGGTTTTGAATCCTTGAAAAGCATGTATGAATGTCATGTTGACTTTGCTGAAACCTGGAAATTGTGTGAGAATCATGGTGTTGATGATTTTTATAGATTTGATGGGTTCTTGTTTAAGGGAAGTAAGCTATGTGTTCCTGCATGTTCTATGCGTGAGCTTTTGGTTAAAGAATCTCATGGAGGAGGTTTAATGGGTCATTTTGGAGTTGATAAGACTTTGGCTATGATGAAAGATCATTTTTATTGGCCATATATGCGCAAGGATGTTGTTTCTATGTGTGATAAATGCATTGTGTGCAAGCATGCTAAATCTCGAGTGCATCCCCATGGATTATATACACCTTTACCTGTTCCTTCACATCCTTGGGTGGACATTTCTATGGATTTTGTGCTTGGATTGCCTAAGTCCCCTGCTGGTAAGGATAATGTATTTGTTGTGGTGGATAGGTTTAGCAAGATGGCTCATTTCATTGCTTGTTCTAAAACACATGATGCTATTCACATCTCTGATCTGTTCTTTAAGGAGATAGTTAGATTGCATGGTTTACCCAGGTCCATCGTTAGTGATCGTGATGTTAAATTCTTGAGTCATTTCTGGAAAATTTTATGGGCTAAACTGGGAACTAAGCTTGTGTTTTCAACAGTTGCACATCCCCAAACGGATGGGCAAACAGAGGTAGTAAATCGAACACTTTCTTCTTTATTGCGTGCTATATTGCATAAAAATCTTAAAAATTGGGAAAAGTGTTTACCTCATGTGGAGTTTGCATATAACCGAGCTGTGCATTCTACTACTAGTTATTCTCCTTTTGAAGTTGTCTATGGGTTCAATCCTTTGACTCCACTTGATATTCTTCCTTTGCCTGTTACTGAGTTTGCTAACCTTGATGCTGAAAAGAAAGCTAAGTTTGTGCAGGACTTACATGCTAAGGTAAAAGCAAACATTGAGAGGAAAAATGAGCAATATGCTCAACAGGCTAACAAAGGTCACAGGAAGGTTGTCTTCGAGCCTGGAGATTGGGCGTGGGTTCATCTAAGGAAAGAGAGGTTTCCTGAACAAAGGAAATCCAAATTGCACCCAAGAGGCGACGGTCCTTTTCAAGTTTTGGAAAGGATAAATGATAATGCTTATAAAATTGATTTGCCTTATACTTATGGAAATGTAAGTGCAACCTTTAATATGGCTGACCTCTCTCTTTTTGACATTTCAGATTCGAGGACGAATCTTTTTCAGGAGGGAGGGAATGATGAAGGCAAGTTAAGGGAAACAATGGGCCATGGACAAATTCAAGAC
Organism: Adenanthera pavonina; assembly: GCA_026686845.1. Classification (NCBI taxonomy): domain Eukaryota; kingdom Viridiplantae; phylum Streptophyta; class Magnoliopsida; order Fabales; family Fabaceae; genus Adenanthera; species Adenanthera pavonina. The sequence continues at coordinate 17,772,287 of JAIVEN010000005.1, read as the reverse complement.
CCACTTCAAGGCATTAGAGGACCAATGACCAGAGCTAGGACCAAAGCCATGAAGCAAGCCATGAATGGGTTGATCCAAAATCTGATTAACATGGAACCATTGTATTTGAATGATTTTGAGGCCCAAAACAAAGAAAGAGGCAAGCTGAAAATGTGGAGCCAAATTATAGTCAACAAGCCCAACTTGGAGAAGGCCCAATATGAAGAATTCACTTAAAATACATGTGCTTCTCATGTGGTCACTAAAAGTGACGTTTTTAATAAGTTTTATTAGGATTATTTTAGTCAATTTGTTTCCTTTTCAATAAAAGGCAAATAATGATATGATTTGCTTTGCTTTATGCATTTAAGAGGAGCCAACCTTTTCAAATTCAAAATTAGAATTAAATGCTCCTTTTGACTTAGGATTTCCTTTTTGTATTAATTAGCATTAATAAGGTTAGGTTTGTGGGGTGAACTAGAGTTAGTTTGTGGGTTAATACTTGCCTATAAATAGGCACCTCTTGTACTCTTGCAAACCACAACATGAATGAATGAATTTCTTTTCAGCAACTTTATTGTTGTTCTGTGAGTTCTTTCTTACTTATCCTTGAGTGCCAGAAAGAATGAGGACTTATCAAGGAGTGGTGATCCTTGTGGCGTCCCGGAGTTAGGATTCAAGAGACGGGTTCTCTTGGAGTCTACTTCCTTCGACCAACATTTTGTTCAGTCTTCTTATTTCTTCGTGTCTATTTTCTTCAGTTTTTGTTCATTGTTGTTATTCATTGTTCTTGTGTTCAATTCATCTTTCCTTGAGTTGCACGATCTTTATATCAAAGAAGGCTCTTAGGACAGGTTCCTAACGTGTCTCCCATCACCATTACTGGTACAATATGAAGCAAACAACTGAACAACTTGAGAAAATAATCTAAACAGAACCTAGATCTTGAAATAGTAGAAATTATTTTTTGAATCAGCATATTGGTGCATCAAACACATTTAGCATTTTCCTAGGAGAGAAGAGTCCATTTGCATAGCTTGCCAACACGGTTTAATGCTAATCAATTACTAAAAGAACTCCCAAACAACTAAAGAAATTCTGTTGTGACCGAATCATGCGAAAATAAAAATTAATGACCAAGCATGAAAGTGAAAGGAAAGGATAACTGACAAAACAGTCAAGGAAAAAGCAAAAAAGCTTCCCCTCAGTGCCTATATTTAAAAAAAAAAAGAGTTACTGAATGATGATATGAGCCCCTTGCAGCTTGTGCCTTCCTTCAAATTTCCCTTCCTTCTGCCTTGGCTCCTTCTTTTTTGGTTCCTGGGATTTCCTTCAGTGGCTCCCTCATTCCTTCTTCTCTTTTCTCTTTCACCTCTCGTGCCGTCTCTAGTTCATTTTCCCTCTCTGTCTCTCGGACATTCTCCTCTCTTTATAATCCGAAGTCCCATACCTTGGGTGAGGTGATCCATTGAGAAATTAAATCAATTCATCCTTTCTTGCACTATCATTGTTGACTAGATCTACTCTATATCACTGCTCTTGTGTTGTTCCCACCCACGATGCGTCTTCCTCTTTCACCGTAATCAAGGTGAAGAAAAGGATTGGAGAGAGGCATTACCCATCAAAAGGGTCGCCCTCCGTACTTCATGATACCGCCATTGTCAAGATCAAAATATAGAGGTGTGGTCAACATACCTCCATTGCATTTGCTTCCTGTTGTCATCGAGCTAGGGCTTTGCTCCTCTTTGTTTTTTCAATGTTATCATGAAAGAGGAAAACTAGGGCGCATAGTCTAAACGCTACATGGACTGCATTTTGACTCTTTCCTTTTCCTTTTTGTTTTGAAAAAACAATTAAAAAAATGCAAGGGATATTTTGAGCACAAAATGCAATTTGAATAGAATTCTTCTTTCTTCATTTTTCCCTCTGTTTTTTTTTAGAGAATCCTAGCTAAAAGAGATTGAATTTTTGATTTGTGGAAATCCTAAAAGAAAGGAAAGTGTTTGATTTTTCTTTTTTATTATATTATATTTATTTTATCTTATTTATTATTTTTGTAAATAAAAACTAAAAAGAAGGGATAGGATTTGGGTGAAAATTCTAAAAGGGGTTGGATTTTTTTCTGCTTTTTTTTAAGACTATAAGGTAGGATCTTTATTTTTTGAGAATCCTAAAAGAAAGGAATTTTTTTTTTTGAAAATCCTAAAGAAGAGGGATTGGATTTGGAGAATATACTTTTTGGATTTTTCTTTTATTTTAGAGAATGTGCATTCAAATTGAAATTAAAAAGGAAATTTGTGTCATTTTTTTGTTTATCCACTTTTCTAATTTTTTTATAAAATGTCCGGACATAATACAATATTCACATTTATCTATATGAAAAAGTTATAGAAAAAAAGCTTTAACTTTGAAAGCTATTTTTTATGTTGTTTGAAAAATTATGGAAAAATTCTTTCTCTGAGTTACTATTTATATGTAAAACCCTTTTTTCTCGTGATCCAAACTTCTACACATGATCAATGGGGCATAATAAAGTCTAATATATGAGTAATGTGGTCATAAGTTAAGGTGTTACATATGCCATGCACAATGCAATTCTCATGATATGTGACGAAACCTCACATCAATCATGACAAGAACTATGAGCTAGTTACCATTACAAGGTAACCTCGACAAGTAGCCTCCTACCAACTTCCAGTTAACAATGATTTCGGGCAACTACTAAGCTTATCTTCCACTAGTCATGACCTGGCTAAAGGCCATTTCACTAATGGTTGGATTATGGTTCTCCTTCCCCTGAACCACCTAAATTAGTGGCTATTTAGGGAAAATGCATCCTCAATCCACTGCCACCTGAGTCTCCTGATTGAGGATGATTATTCAATGATAGGGATGTCATAAGTGGCACCATCTAAACACAAGGCCTTATGTACTATTTAATGGATTTGCTTACAACATGGTATTAAGGCATCGTCACCCAACAATATCATGCCCTCACAATGTACAACTTGTGACAATGCCTAAATGCATACTAACATGTCACATCATGCCATATGTATATGATCATTCTAGCATAACATCATCATCATCATACATGATGTCTCATGGGGATGCAAAATAATCACACATATATATCAGTGTCTGTCATTCTCATAGGCTTACTAGCATAAGTATGCATTCACATTAGCCGATTTGATCATCATCATCATGTAAAACTAAACAAGGGGTTTAGCTTAGTACTCATAATCAATGCTCACCATGTTCATCATTTGTATATATACATGGACACATTTGTTCACATTAGCCATTCTCATCCATTGTCATCATTTTTATCACTATCATGCTATCAAACTCTCACATTCAATTTATTATTATTAATATTGTTATTATCATTATTTCCAAAATCATATTAACACTATATCTTTACACATAACATTAATGAGTATATACAACAATTATGGGCCAAGCCCTTCCTCGCTTACACGGATATATACGTATACTTGATAAGTCATATTTTTTCCATTATTTTTATCTTCCATAGTTAGGGCTTTTAAGGTGCAAATTTTGTTAATACTAGGTATTTATTTTAATTTTCATATTTTAGTCAGATCTAGAATTTAGTAGAATTTAAAGCTAAAATCATGGAATTAGGTTTATTTTATGATGATTATGCATATTCCATGATTTTGAGACTTAATTCTTTTAGTTGGAGCCATTTCCCTTGATTTAGGTTAATTTAGTACTCAATTGAGCCTAATCGGGTGATTAATCGAGAAAATTTAAGGTTAGGTCTTGTGAGTTTTCTTTGGGGAAATACCATTCCATACACTATTTGAAAATTTCTACCATTCTATGTCATTAGTTTTTCATTCATATTGAATCCATTTTGAACCACTGTTTCTATCAGTTTTTATTGGACCATTTTACTCCTAATCATAGGCGTACTTAATTTTAATTTTAATTTTAATTTTCCTTAAAGATTTTGAATTAATTCACCTAATCATTGTTTTAAGCACATAATCAATCCTAATCCAAGTCATTAAGGTTAGCCAAAATCATTTAGGGTTTTGTTTTAAAGCCAATCAAAGTTTGGTCAACTAAGGGCATTTTGGTCATTTGACCTTGGATCCCTATTTTCTCATTATTTTCTTAGGATTTTTAATTTTTTTCTTTTGCATTTATTTCAGCATATTTTTCTCTTAATTATTATGTTAATTCTTGTTCCAATTAAGCTCTTAATCTTGATTAATTTTCAATTATGTCTTTGTCCTATAATTTTATTTAATTATGTTACTTCATTATATGCATCAATGATTTTAATTTTGTGTAACATTTTTAATAGTACTTGGGCATGGACATAAATGTTGTCTTCGCAAATGAAGGAGCTTAATTGAATTTTTTTATTCTTTCAATTTGGTCACTAAATCCACAAAGACTTCCACATCACTTACTTATCCAACTTACCTTGCCACTTCACCATATCACTTCCCAATTACCCTTATACCCTTGGCAGCACTCTAAACCAAATTTCTCAAGTCATTTGGCATGGAGACAATAGCCACACACACAAGGCCGAAGACTTTCAAGCTCTCTCTAGCATTTTCATTGTTCTTGGTTCAACCATGAAGCCACCTCTAATTCTCATCAAATCTCCATCAATTTCTGAACTTTTACCATAATTTCATCCCCTTCTCTTCATCTTTCACACTCCTATCTCATCAATTTCATTTTTTCTTCCAACCATTCACTTCAACCAAGATCAACTGTAAGTGCATTCTTGAAGACAACTTGCTGGAAATTTCAAACCATAGGTGCACAAGCTTGATTATATTGTTCCAAGTGCTACCTTGTGTTTCTTTTTTTCTTTTTGGTATGGCCAAGTTCAGGATGTCCTCTCCTCTTCTTGTTCTTTAGAGTTCAGCCATGGAAGCTTGCTTGTGGTTCTTAGCATGAAGAGGAAGATGACTTGAAGGCACAATTGTTCAATCAGCTAGAGAGGCTATGTTTTCACTATTCTTCCTTCTTTTTCTTTGTTAATTTTGTTGGAATTAGGGCCTTGTTCAGACCTGGAATTTTGATTAATTAATGTATTTAGGTTGTCAATTAGTTGGATTATGATAAAGATTGTTACAACCTATAAATGAGAATGAAATATTGTTGAAATTGGTTTGTTATTCAATGAAATTATGTTCAATTGATTTTCCAGCTACTATACCTTTTGATTATCATTGGTTTAGTTGTCTAATTTGATGAATCATGTGCTTTGATGGTTAATGGGCTTATGAATTGAGAAATCAAGTTATTTGAATTGTTGGCAAATGGCAAAATTGATTGAACATGGCTACATTATCTAATTGTTCATAATTAACTTACATATTGCTTGTGAAAATGTTTAAGTCAATGTTATTTCGTTTCTTGTCAATATTTCTTTCACATTGTGCGTAGTTTTTGTCATGGTCTTAAATTGATCAATTGTGTATACTAATTTATTGACATACCTCCCTAGAAATCTTTTTTGAGTCTTATTATTGTCGTTTTCCAAACCAAGTTAGGAGTCACACTCATTCATATATTTCTGCATTTTAAGTATAGTTTTGTCATTCATAATTCCTACGCTTAGTGTGTTCATCTTAGTTTCTAGTTCATTATTAGCATTACATTTAATCTTAAAACACCCCAAAGTAAGATTTAGTCCATGGCATTTGTATATAGGTCATAGGATTAGCATTACATCATTCTAGTTCTAGGAAGTTGCATACATAAGCATGCGTTTAAACATTGCATTTAATTAACCTAGGTTGCATATTAGTTTGCATTCCACACATTTACCTAAGCATTTGTGTGTTCATATAATAGTATCTAGCTCGCATTTGCATTAGTTTTAGAATTCACATTTACTTAACCACTATCTTGAGTAAGACTAAATGATTTGCTCCTTAGTAAATTGATAGAATAAGGGCTAGGCATGAATTGCAAGAGTTTGGAGCGGAGCATGGAGAGCTTGGAAGACTTGATCAAAGTGCTGAATATAAAGCTCAAGTTTAAGTGAGATTATCAACTCCAAAATATAAGTTTCAGATCCAAGCCCAATAGGAGCCCATTGAAGGAGGTTAATTAAAATATCATATGCTTCATTAAAAGAGCATGTGACTTAGACATTAATGGGCTTAATTAGTATTAATTTCGTTTTTATTAATTATGGGCTGAACTTTGTTAATTAACAAAGCCCAATTAGTTAATTAGTAGTCTTTTTGATAGCCCACCTTGTAAATAAACATGTCATGTGCCAAACATGTGATTTCATTAATGTGTTGGCATGTTTATAAGGGTTTAAGTATTATTTTATTATTTTTTTTATGAATTTTCCTTATTTTATTTTAGGGCTTTATTTTATTAGTTTCCTAGGTCCAATAGGAGTGTTGTTTGGGCCTAAAGTCTCCTAATCCTATTAGGATTACTCAAGCCCAAATTAATTAGGGTTTCTAAGCTTATTAGGTTAGATTTTACCTTGCCTATTTAAGGCTAACTATTATGTACGTTTTTTCAGATTTAAATGATTAAAGTTTAAGACTTTTGTGAGTTTCCTCTTGCGATTCTTTGAGTGCTAGAGAGAATACTATGACTTATCAAGGAATTGGTCAATCCTTGTGGCGTCACCGGAACTAGGGTTCAAGAGACCGGTTCTCTTGGGTTCTATTTCTCAAGACCAACATCTATCCATCTTATTTCTTTATTTTTGGCCTTCTTTTGCTTCTGTTATCGTGCGTCTCTATTCTTTTCTTTGCTGTTTAGTCTTTGTATTCCTTGTTTAGTAAAGATCCGGGTGTCATACACATAAAAGTGGGTTCTTTGGACGGGTTCCAAAAGGGTTCACTTATCATAAATGACCTTGGTTGCAACATTCTACTACAAATTTTTTTGCAATCAAGATTATTAAATTGCAACCTTTGACATGGTTGCCAATACTCATATATACATATAAACATACATAACCATTTCTATTTCTTATCACAATTTTTTGAAAAAGATAAAGGGTTCAAGAAAACTTACTAGCAGTGATATAATAGCAAATATCATAATATGAAAAGTTTAAAACTTATTTAACAAATAGAGTTACTCTCCGGTTACCTCAAGTTACTCAACTCACACAATGTCATGGTAGGTCATAGGATTTCCACTACACACAAACATAAGAGGAAATGCAATTTAAGTCAATTGAACAGTATTGAATACCAATTAAAGCCCAAACATACACCAAACTTCAATGAGACCATTAGAGCTACTCAAGGCCACTTAGTGCCTACAAGATCAATCACTGACATACAACTTGTGCATTTACTAGTGAGTTTACCACCTCCAAACAACTCCTTGGAGCATAAATACCTCATCAAAGGAAGCATGAACCTACATAATTCATCAAACATACAAATAAAGTTAGAACATAACCTCCGGTAGAATCCAACTCGATAACCCAAGCTCAATTGAACAAGACCATGAACCTAACACTGTACCTACACATCATTAGTTCAAACCAACTCCCAAAACTAGCCATAAGTCCATAGAATTTGAACCCACAAAAAATTCCCAAGATTAGAGGTTAGGGTTTGAAGAGACAAGATAAACTCCCAAAATCCATAACTCAATGCTTAGAGATACCAAATAACACTTCATTAAAGCATTTAAACACAATTTATTAGATGAAAACTCACCCAAATTGGATTCCAACCCACAACCATGAAAATCAACTTCAAAGTTTGGAGAAAGAGAAGAGAGAAATGAGAAAACTACTATACCTTGTTGATTTAAACTTCGCAAGGCACCAAAAACACACTCTCCGTCTCCAAAAACCAAACCCTAGTGGAGCTCTCCTCAAAACTTTTGAACTCCCTCTATTTTGGCATACTGTCTAACATATGATATATCTAAATTTTACAACTAGCATAGTGGTGAACATACCCATGCTGTGGCGTTAGTCAATTATGCCACAAGGTTTGTCAAGCCCAAATTTGACTCGCCATGGCACCTCTAACTCCGTTATGGTGTTAGAAGCTTTTGCTCCCTTTTCTCTTCTTGGTCCGTTTCTTACATGTTTCACCGATCATGGTCCTATCCAATCCTACATAAACCCAAGTATACTATTCTATAGCTCATATACATGTTTAGAATAATTAAATTAGGGTTATTACATGTACAAGTAATATGGATCAAATGATAAATTAGGGACAAATTAGTCATAAAGTAGTAGAATAAAGCATAATGAAAATGAGGTGGATGAATTAGGGTAGACAAACTAGATAGAGATAACATGAAGTTGGTGAGTTGAAAGTTTATGGACATGAAATTATGATTAATTTTACTCAGGGAAATCAGAAACAATGTGAGTGTGAATGAGATCATGGAATCAAGAAACAAATGGAAGGGGTTTGGCAAAAATTAGATTAACCTCACTTTCACTCAAGGAGTATTTCAAAATTCTTTTTTATTCTTCCCATTCTTCTTTTTCACTCAAACTCTCTAACTTTTTCTGTCTCTCTCTCTCTTTCTCGCTCTTCTCTCTTTTTTCTCTATTTTTTGCACTTTCTCTTTTCTTTTCACAATTAAAGCTCTCAATTTTCTTGCACTCTTATTTTTACACTTAAGCCCACTTTTTATTTTCTTTTGATCATCACATAGTTGATGAAATTGTGGTAATTCATGAGCTACCTCTACATTCATAAAGCTAACAACATCAGTATGTCCATTGCTATCATTTTTTTAATTCATAATCTCTATAACTATTTGATAGTAAACATTAGAATCATCTTCCAATTTTGGCACAATATCATCACAAGCAATATTCTCTTTCACATCATTTGCAATCACTACTTCATTTGCCTCTTCTAAAAGTAGCAAGCTAGTATGATCAGAGTAATTAGCACGTTCATCAACTTTTCCTTCTTTAGGACTTTCAAGTGCAATATGCCCCATAGCATTTGATTCATCATAAGAGGTATTATTACAATAGTTTTGAGTAATAGAAATACCTTTCAACTCAGTTGAGGATGACTCTTTGGTTTGGAATTCATTCTTTCAATTTCTTGCTTTCTTCAGCAACATAAGTTGATCTTCATAAACCTCCTATGGTTTTATCAAAGTAACTATGTACCTTTTTACCCTCCATTACAAAGTAGTACCTATTTTTGCTTTTACTATTAATGGCATTTCTATCATACTGCTAAGACTTTCCTTATTGCAAGTGGTTGACATAGGTATCACATTACATAGCACTTCATCATAATATCTCCTAATAGTGAATGATACTAACATCTGCTTATTTACCATGACCTCTTGAGGTTCACCAAACAATGACATCTTGTAGGTTCTAGGATGTTCAACGTGAGACAAACCTAATTTCTCTACTAGTATAGTAATAGCAAAGTCATCATGAAGACTTACATCAATGGCTAGAGTATAATATTTCCCATTACTCCCTTCAACAAGAAAACAAGTATGAAATTGACGTTCATACATGCTCAAAAGCATATGCTTCAAAAATGAATTGTTATTATGATCCCCAGACATCTTTAAAGAAACTTGAAACATTGAAACAAAAAAGAAAGGTGAAAGTAAAGGAACCTTATCCTTTCTCCTCATGTGTTTCACTAGAATTAGTGTAAAGGTCAATAATAATCTCACTTTTTTACTCTAGCCTTTTACCACCCAGGAAGGTGCTTATAATGCTCTTAATAGAATCAAACATGTCATGTGAACTGAGTTAGCATAAGTGGCAATCAAAATATTTTAAAATTGAAAGAGATAGTAAATTAAGAGGAAACCACTCAGAGACAACTCAAAGAACTCAAAGGGGATAATTAGGAGTCAAATATTTTATAAGATTAGTGTCAAAATAAAGCCCGCGATGAGCTTAAACCAATGGTATATATAGCATAGAGGCTAATTGATTAAAAATGAAGAAATAATCAATGCTTAATGTCAAAAAATAACTATATACTAATAAAGGAGTTTATGGGCCCCACAAACAGAAAGAAGGTAAAAAAAATAGTATGTGGGCCCTACATAGATATTTTTTAGGACAGAATAACTAAGAGAACACAAATATGAATTTATAATAATCCTGTATCCATAAAATAGCAAAATACTACAAAAGTAAATTTACCAGTCTAGGTAAAATTTATTGGTACAAAATATATCTAGACTAGAAAAAATATGTAGTATTTTACACAATTCCCTCCCTTAGTTGGTGTTGGGAATTTTGATATACATGCTGTTGAAAACTCCACCAAAATCCCCCCTGCAGATCCGTTAGCATTGCTTAAATCGAGATATAGAAAAGAATTTTACCTCGATGAGTCCCTTTAGCATTCTTTTCATTCCGTCGGACCCCAGGAACTGACACGTCTGATCAGCTCCCTCTACAGGTATCCACACGAACGATGAGCCCAACTCAAACTAAATCCATATAGTTCAGCTATTCGTCCGTACAGTTCGGCTGTTCATCTGTACAGTTTGCTATTTGTAACACCTTTATGTAGGACCATTTTCCATGTATTAGACCTCATCAGAGACCAACTATACTTAACTAGAAGCTTGAATCACAATAAAATATTATAATAAATTTAATCAATTTAAAGGGTACTATTCATTTAATCCCATTTTTAGGCAAACTTCTTAATATCGTAACTAATTCAATAAAAATCCTATGAGAGTGATTCAAGTCTCTTTGGATAGCTTAAAATATTATCTACATGGGAAAAATATCAATCAAAGCAACTACTCGGCCAACTAGTACAGTAAATTTCGTGAAATGTTCACTATTCAAATGGTAATTTCCTAAAACTCCAGTTTTCTAGGCTAATTTTGAAAAATTACCATAATTTGTTTACACTTTCAAATTGAGTGATCTTTGGATAATTTTAAATCCCAGTTTGTCTACTTTTCAACCATATATAACATTCATACTTTATACATAAAAAAACTAAACAGTGGCACGTTCACTCTCTATAGGTCAGGATGACCATTTATATTTTACTACTTTGCCTAACAAAAGCTATAAAATATTTACATGGCCATACATCATCTTCATATGATAGCATACATTCCTTAAGACTTAAAGGGACATGAAAGCTTGAAGAAACATATCCAACATTATCTCTACAAATTTGCATAAAAGTTTCGAATTCATGGCCCGTGCAAGCATCACTAGCTTAAATATTAAGCTCTTTCTCCTTTCCTTTCTCTTCATGGGTGGTCTTGCCATAATTGTTCCCTATTCATGTTTAATATTTGGGAGGGTGATATTTAAGAATCTCAGTAGCTAATACCCAACATGCCATCATATCATCACATTAAGCATGAAAACATCAAGATAACACATTTTGAATATATTAACACATTCATGTCATATGAATTCATAAAATTTTTAGCAGAGTTTCATTTAAAAAAATGGACATCCCGAGGTCTCAATGCCCCTTAATCAACTCAGCCAATACACATAAATCATCTCAAAATATCATTACTATCATATAACAACGCATAAAGCACATTGAAAACAAATATGATAATATAATGCAAGTATGGGAAATTAACTACCTTATAGCACTCCCTTGCTTTCCATACTTGGTATGCCACTTTTTGGGCCTCCTAACACTTCTTTGAACCTAACCATATTATCATTTAATCAATTTAGCCACTAATTTTCGGAATTACACAATACTATGCTCACAAAGCCCTAACTTTTTCACTTAGTTTTCCTTTGATCTTTCTTTGCACAACACACTTGTTCTTAAGGTTTTGGACCATAGGGAATCCATTTTTGAAGTCAAAATCATGAAATTCCAACTCTAAATAATCTCCCTATTCAGACCGAAAATGACATAAAATGGAAGCAAAATTATTTTCTTCAAAACACATCAAACTAGCCATGGATTCTTGCTTCTAGTGCTTAATCTAAGCTTTTTCCCTAAGTTTAATGGTTAACTCATTTCCTTGCTTAATCATGCCATGGCTGAAACCCTAAGAGGATGGAGAAGAAAAACCAAACCATAAACCATGCTCCAAACCTTGCAAACATTAAGCATGAAGTAGTAGAAGCAACTTACCGAAACTTAGCTTTCAATCTTGCCTCAAGCTTTCTCTTCTCCTTCTCTCTTTTCTCCTCCTCCTCGTTGTGTTTTTTCCTTTTATTTTCTGTTGGAAATGGTCATGTAGATGAAGAGGAAAGAGAGTGCTTAATGACTTAATTAGGTGGCTTAACAATGTACTTAATCATGGTTAATCACTTAATTAACCTAAGTTACTTTTTGGCCAAAAAATTGACAACTTCTTGGAGAGGTTTTGCCAAAAATTCAAGCTGCCCAAGCTGCCCCAATTCCAAGTCCAATGAGAGGGCTTTGAGTGTCTAGTTTGCTCAATTTTTCCTGGTTTAGATATATCTTGAACGGGGTAATTTTTAACCGTACCGATAAAACTACTTTTTACAGTAATTTAGCATTTTTGGGCTACAGGACTATTCTAATTTTATTTTTATATTTCCATAATTATTTTGTGCCAAATGATATCTATGTATGGCTCATATCCTGTCCCAATTACCTTTTAATCATCGGTAGGACTCACAGTTTTCTTTATCGGTTTACTGTTACTTTTGGACACTCGGCATAGATTATTTCTTTATTCTTGAACCTTAACCCTCAATGCTATATACCGTTGGACTTCTCTCATCAAGGGCTTTGTTTTGATAGTAATTTTACATATTTACAAAATTACCCCTAACCTGGGTTAAGTTATAATTTTTTAAACTTTCGGGTCATATGTGTAATTTTCCCCAAAGACATTTATACTTTGACTCTGCGTGACTTTAGGGACATGGATGTCATTTTTGAACTTCTTCAAGGAAAAAAATGTAATTTCTCATTTTTCTGTACAAACGGAAAAAATGACCTCTCTTCTCTTTTTCATGCAAAACGGTGTATATCCGTTCTTGCAAATTCTTTGTACATTATCATTTATTTCTTTCTTTTTCATTGCTATATATCCAATAAATTTTGGGATATTACACTGTTCGTCCATACACTTTCTCCATGTGAGTGTGTGGCTGCTCAATCTTTATGATTGGTTGAAATTCTATTGATTCTTCTCTATATTAATCCTAGTCTATATCAATATAGATAGGATTTCATATTTTTTTAATTTAAATCAATTAAGCTAAATCAAATATTAATTAAATAGATTAGTTTGAATTTAAATTTATCAAATAGATTAAATTTAAACTAACTATCTATTCTAAATCCAGAATCAAATCTAGATTGAATTTATCATATAAATCAACTTTAGATTATTAATTTAAATTTAAATCTATCACATCGAATTAAATTTAAAATTTATTTAAATTAATTTAAATGATATATATATTTTGAAATATTTAATATATCAAATATATATAATATATCAAACATATATATATTTATTTCAAATTTTATAATATATATATAATATATATTTATATATAAAACTCAATCTCCCTAAATTGAATGTTAAATTCGTTGAATCTAAACACATTTTAGATTTAGTGAATCTAGACATTCTAGCTCGAGTTGGCCCGTTCTTGTATGCGATTCTATAGGCCCATATGATGTTGGCAGTGGACTAATAATACTATTAGAGCCACAAGTCACAAATGGCCTCTAGTAAGATATTGTGACTACCCAAATCATATGAGATCGGTGATCTAATGTAACCTATCATATAATCCGATCACATCCCTTTTGTCTCATGCAAACAATATAATAATGTAATAGAAGAAAAACACCTTTTTTTTATAATGAAGTACAATGTTCAATACAATGATTGGCCTAAGGCACCATCTCCAACAACTCCCACTTGCACTAGGCCCAATCATTGATATATACCCATTGACCTAACATGACGCTCATGCTTTACTTGTGCAAGTAGCTTGGTAAGAGGATCAGCAAAATTGTCATTAGTTGGTATTTTGCATATCTATATATCACCCCTATCAATGATTTCCTTGATGAGATGATATCGCCTGAGTATGTGTTTGGTTCTTTGATGTGACCTAGGCTCTTAAGCCTGTTCTATTGCGCCATTGTTGTTACAAAATAAATCTATCAAATTTGAAATGGTAGGCACCACTCTTAGCTCAGTGATGAACTTCTTAATCCAAACAACTTCCTTAGCTGCATCTAATGTTGCTAGGTAGTCAACTTCTATTGTCGAATCAGCTATTGTGCTTTGCTTGGAACTCTTCCAACTAACTGCTCCACCTTAGACAGAATAGGAATCCTAATTACGATCTAGAATCATCCTTGTCGAATTGGAAACTTGCATCTGTGTAACCATTTACAATGAGCTCGCCTTCCAATGCTCCACACACCAAGAATACATCCTTAGTCCTTCTTAAGTACTTTAGGATATTCTTGACAGTAGTCCAATGATTCTCACCTGGATCCAACTGATATCTACTAGTTATGCTTAAGGCATATGAGACATCCAATCGAGTGCACAACATGGCATACATAATAGATCCAATTGCCGAGGCATATAGAATCTTGCTTATGTGTTCTTGCTCTTCTCGTAAACAAGAACACTGAGTTTGCTGAGATTGATACCGTGAGACATGGGTATGTAACCTCTTTTTGAGTCTTGCATACTAAACCTATGCAGGACTTTGTGTTTGTTGTTAAATATGCTGGCTTCCCAAGAGGGGGGTGAATTGAGAAGATTAAATTTTGTTGCAAAAGTCAAGAGAGTGATGAAAGAAAAAGTAACAGTAAAAACATAGTATAAAAGAAAAAAAAGGTAAAAGCAGTATAAGGGAAGATAAGACACGGATGTTTATCCTGGTTCGGTCTCTTTAACTTGACCTACGTCTAGTCCTCAAGCCACCACTTAAGATTTTCCACTATCTTGCAAGAATTCAATGAGCTTCTTGTAATTGCCTCAGTACAACTTGATGCTCTGTTCCAAGAGCTTATAATCTCACTCTTTACACTCTAGCTAAGTACTTTCCAAATCCCTTATGATATCCCTTCATAAGAAAATCTTTCTTCCAGATGAAGATAAGATTAATTACAATGATTGAACTCTCTAATTTAGAGTGTATATGAAAGTTGAAGTACAGAAAATTAAGTATGTGAGAGTAGAAGATTTTGACTTAAGAATTTAGCAGAGTTTCTGTATATACAATGTAAAATCTGTTGAATCAAGAGTTTTGATGATTCCAAACCAACATTCAAGAGCTTGGATTAAAGATATCAAAGGAGATCAAAGCTGTCTCAAGTGAAGATTTTCTGAGTTCTTGATGTTAGATCTTTTGTAGGATCCTTAGTTTTTATTATGACTGGGTAAAAGATTTTGATTTGAAGAAAAGATGTTTTCAAACTTTGATTTTATGTTAAATCTTTAAATATCTGAAAAACACCCACAAACAGACGAAGGTTGAAAGTTTAAGCTAAACTGTCAAGTTGGAAATTCGAACTTTGCCTTTGGAAATTCGAATTTCGAGCTAAAACTGAATAAGTCTGAATAGATGGCTCTCTGTCAGACGAATTTTGGTTCTTCAAAATTCGAATTTTCATCTAGTCTGAAAGAGGCCTTTTGGTAACAAACGAACTTCACACTTTCAAAATTCAAATTTCAAGTAAAATGAAGTTTGTAAAACCCAAAGAAATTCGTCTGAAACTATGATAAAGTGCATCTGAAATCAAAATGAAATTGAGTTTGATAAATGCTCTCTGACAGACGAATTTTGAACTTCCAACATTCGAATTTTCATATAAATCTGAAAGATGCTTCTTTGCAACAGACTAACTTTAAGTCTTCAAAATTCGAATTTCAAACAAAACAAAACTTGAGAAAATGGAAGAAATTCGTCTGAAACTATGTTAAAGTTCACCTGAGATCAAGAGTAATTTAAGTTTCAAAACCTCTCTCTGACAGACGAACTTTGAACATTGAAATTCGAATTTCAGAAGCTAAGTTCTTGAGTTTGTTGAAATGAAACATTGACATACGAATGATAAGAACTTGCAACATTCGAATGATGAAATTAGTCTGAAAAGAGTTTCTCTGACAGACGAATTTCGCCCTTTCAAAATTCGAATTTCGAAGAAAGTAATCTACTGTGCCCCTTTAAACGTTCAATGGACAGACAAATTTTGGGGATCCAAAATTCGAATTTCGAAGGCACTGTAGAAAATTGAAAACACTGTTCACACTTAACCGAAAAACTTTCTTCTTGAAAATTCGTATGTCACATTGTGAAAATGTTTTGTAAGTTTCAAAATTCGAATTTCACTTCATGAACAGACGAACTTCGTGCTGTAACGTTGGAAGCTTTAATCTTCGGTTCCTTTGAAATTCGTCTGTTGGCCAACCAAAATTCGAATTTCAGTATATCAGAAACATTAAATGCGGTTGGTAAACGGATAGTTTTTTCAGAGTAACCGTTGAATAACTTCCCCAACGGATAGATTTAGTCTCTAACGGATATTTGAGACCTAAATCTATAAATACAACATCATTTGAAGTTGTGGGTAACAAATAAAACTTGTTTATACCGAATTTCTGCTGAATCCTCTTCTCAAAAGCTTTTACCCTCTCAACTTCTATACTTGTACTTAAAATTTCATATCTACTCTTTTCAAGAGAGTTATTTCATTGTAATCAATCTACTCTTCATCTGGGAGACAGATTTACTTGTGAGGGGTATTCACAAGGGGATTGGGAAGCACATAGTGAAAGTGCTTGGAGAGTGTGAGAGAGCTTAGAAACAGAGCATACTCATGTAATGTGGCTTTAGCAAGAAGCCCACTGAAATTCTTGCTGTATAGTGGATAAATCTCAACAAGTGTCTTGGGGACTGGATGTAGGTCAAGAGAATAGACCGAACCAGGATAAATCACTGAGTTCTCTTTTCTTTATCTCTACCTTTCACCTTGCTCTGTTTTACGCATTGTTTTCATTATACTGTGATATCTTCACTAACTTCACTTTGTGCAGAAAAATCTCAGACTTCCAATTCACCCCCCCTCTTGGGAAGTCAGCCTTGCTAACAAAATCGTTACCCACATCTTCAAATGAAGTTTTATTTATAGATTTATGTCTTAACTATACATTTGAGACAAAATCTAGCCATTAGAGATGTTACCCAATGGTTACTCTAAAAAACCATCCGTTCACAATCGCATTTAATGCGTCTGACACTCAAAGTTTGAATTTTGATGTGTCAACAGAAAAATTTTGCATAGACCGAAAGCTAAAGACTTTAACATTGAACTTATAAATTCGTCTGTTCTAAAGCAAAATTCAAATTTTCATCTTTGACAAATGTTTCTATGTTGGAACATACGAATTTTCAAGTTTAAAGTTCTTCTAATAAGTGTGAATAGTTGTTTTATATTGCTACAGTGCCTTTGAAATTCGAATTTTGGTGCCCAAAATTCGTTTGTCAGTGGGCAGCTCAATAAGGCACAATAGTTCATCTTTTCAAAATTCAAATTTTCAAAAGCCAAAGTTCATCTGTTAAAGAGAGCTCTTATCAGACTTAATTCAAAGTTCAAATTTTTGAATACTAAAATTCGTATGTTAAAGGATTATCATAACAGACTTGCAAGCTTTGTTTCCAAAGTTTGAATTTCCAAAATCAAAATTTGTCTGTCAGAGAACTAACTCAGAACTCTTTCTAAACTTTACTTTCAAATGAAATTTGACATATCCTCAGACTAATTTTTCATTTTTCATGATTTGTGTTTTACCAGAAATTCAAATTTTCAAAACCCAAAGTTCATCTATCAAAGAAAGCTATTATCAAACTTTATTCAAAGTTTGAATTTCTGCAATCAAAGTTCATCTGTAAGAGGAATCTCTTTTTTGACTAACTTATTTTCAATCCGAAATTCAAATTTCAGAAGCCAAAGTTTAAATTTTCAAAGTAACAAATCAATTTTAACACTTCAAAGTTTGTCTGTTAGTAGGTATTTTTCAAATATTCCATGAATTATCACAGAATCATATTTTTAAAACATTCTTTTGTAAGTTCAAAGTATTTTACTCAATTTAAACATAGTAAGAAATCCTATATCTAATCTTATGCTGATTTTTCTTGGATTTCTCCACATGAGATCTTTTGTACACCTTTGATATCTTCTTTCCAAGCTCTAGATGGTTGGTTTAGAATCATCAAAGCACTTGATTTAACATCTATAAGTGCACTAACTTAGGCCAATTAGCCTCTTGGATCTATCTCTATAGATCCTAATACCTAAGATATAGGTGGCTTCTCCTAAGTCTTTCATTGAGAAACACTTTCGTAACCAAGTCTTGACATTTTGCAAGGTAGGAATGTCATTCCCAATGAGTAGGATGTCATCAATAGAAAGCACTAGAAATACAATTGTACTCCCACTAACCTTCTTGTAAATACAAGGTTTATCAACATTTTGGAAAAATCCAAACTCTTTGACGATTTCGTCAAAATGTTGATTCCAATTATGAGATGCTTGCAATCCATAAATGGATCTTTGAAGCTTGCAAAACTTCCTAGAATCTTCTGGACATACACAACCTTTAGATTATGTCATGTACACATCCTCAAGCAGCTTTCCATTAAGGAAAGCTATTTTGACATCCATTTGCCAAATCTCCTAATCATAGTGCACTGCAATGACAAGAAGGATCTTGACTAATTTAATCATGGCAACTGGCGAAATGGTTTTGATAAGTGAACCCTTTTGGAACCCGTCCAAAGAACCCACTTGAAGTGACTGACACTTGGATCGTTGTACTTTCAAGGAACACGAAAACTGAGAAATAGAAACAAGAAGAAAACATAAAAGATATGTTGGTCAAAGTGAATTAGAACCCAAGAGAACCGGTCTCCTGAACCCTAGTTCTGGTGACGCCACAAGGATTGACCAATTCCTTGATAAGTCATAGTATTCTCTCTAGCACTCAAATAATCACAAGAGGAAACTCACAAAAGTCTGAAACTTTAATCATTCAAATCTTAAAAACGTACATGAAAGTTAGCCTTAAGTAGGCAAAGTAAAATATAACCTAATAAGCCTAGAAACCCTAATTAATTTGGGCTTAAGTGATCCTAATAGGATTAGGAGACTTTAGGTCCAAATAACACTCCTATTGGACCTAGGAAACTAATAAAATAATGCCCTAAACTAAAATAAAGAAAATTTATAAAAAAATAATAAAATAATACTTAAGCCCTTATAAACATGCCAACACATTAATGAAATCACATGTTTAGCACATGACATGTTTATTTACAAGGTGGGCTATCAAAAAGACTATTATTTAACCAATTAGGCTTTATTAATTAACAAAGTTCAGCCCATAATTAATAAAAACGAAATAAACACTAATTAGGCGCAATAATACTTAAGTCACATGCTATTTTAGTGAAACACATGATCTTTTAAGTAATCTCTTTCAATGGGCTTCTCTTGGGCTTGAATCTTTCCAAGTGATAAGGCCTTCTACCATGTTCCTGAATTTGTCCAAGCCATCCTCCATCAGGTTTCATCATAGTCTACACCATGAGTTTGCTTGAATCCTTTTGCAACCAATCGTGCTTTGAAGGTATGCACTTGGCCATCCATGTTGGTTTTCTTCTTAAAAACCCATTTGCACCCAATGGTTTTTATACCATCAGGTGGGTCAATCAAGGTCTATACCTGATTATCATACATGGATTGCATCTCAAACTTCATGGCATGTAGCCATTTTTCAGAGTTAGATCCTATTACAGCCTCTGGATAGGTGGTTGGCTCTTCTTAATCTAAGAGCAACACATCACGACTATTAGTTAAAAGAAATCCATATCTTTGAGGCTAATATTGTGTTCTATCAGACCTTCGTGGGCCTTATGTTACTTGAGGAGGCTGATCAACTTGTTATGAGTCTTATTATTCTTTTATCTCTAGCTCAATACGATTTTGTGGCTCTCAAACTTCTTCAAGATTTATCTTACTCCCACTGGTTCTTTTAGAGACAAATTCTCTTTCTAGAAAGATACCATTTCAAGCAATAAACAATTTATTCTCAGTGGGATTATAGAAGTAGTATCCCTTAGTTTCCTTGGGATACCCCACAAAAAAACATTTTATAGATTTTGGTGCTAACTTATTTAAGGCTTGTTGCTTAACATATGCCTTATATCCCCAAAAGGATGGTGGAAGATCTATTTGACTTATCATAGATCGAACCACATCGAATAAGGTTCAATTTGTTAGTTCAGAAACACCATTCCATTTTGGCGTTCTTGGTGGAGTTAATTGTAAAACAATTCCACAATTTCTAAGATGGTCAATAAATTCTTGGCTCAAATATTCACCACCTTGATCAGATTTAAGTACTTCAATAGATTTGCCAAGTTGATTTTGTATCTTATTTTGGAATGTTTTGAACATTTCAGAAGATTCTGATTTATGTCTCGTTAAATAGATGTATCCATATCTACTAAAGTCATCTATAAAAGTGTAAAGTACAAGTGACCACCTCTGGCAATAGTACTTAGCGAACCACATACATCGGTATGTATTAGGCCCAATAAGTCAATGGCCTTCTTACTATGGACCAGTAAAAAGGTGCTTTGTCATCTTTCTCAATAAACAAGATTCGCAAGTGTCAAATGATTCAAAATTAAATGAATTAAGAAGTCCATCTTGATGGGGCTTTGAAATGCATTTCTCATTTATATGGCCTAGACCACAATGCCATAGGTAGATTGAATTCAAATTGTTTGACTTGATCTTCTTGGTAGTTACGTTATAGATATGTTCATAATTGGGAGCTTCAAGGTTCAAGTAATAATGACCAGTATACAAATCTTCATCCACATAAAAGATATCATTAAAATAAATGGAATATATTTTATTCCCAATAATTGAAGTAAAACCTTCCTCATCTAAATAAGAAAGTGAAACAATGTTTTGACTCAAAGCAGGAACATAATAGCAATTATTCAAAATTAACAAAAGCCCACCAAGCAAAACTAATTCATAAGTACCTACGGCTAAAGTAGCAACTCTTGCTCTATTTCCAACTCATAGGTCTATTTTGCCCTTTTTCAGCTTCCTACTCCTTTTAAGACCCTACACATTTATACAAATTTGTGTTTTACATGCAGTATCGAATACCCATGTAGGAGAAATAGAAAGAGTAATATTTATAACTTAAATACCTGAAGTAATAGCCCTGCTATTCTTCTTTTTCTTTAGATCTTCCATGTAAAGCTCACAGTTCCTCTTCCAATGACCAGGCTTATTGCAAAAGAAACAGAGTCCTTCCTCGGGAGGCTTTGCCTTCTTGGCTTCAGGCTTGGGTTTGGGTTTGGGCTTGTCTTATTCCTTGGACTTGTTGTCCGAGCCTTTTCCCTTTCCCTTGCCTTTACCCTTCTTCTTCATTCCCTTTCCTTTCTGAACCATTAAAACATTGCTTGGCTTTTTCTTGATGTTTTGCTCAGTAGTTTTAAGCATCGCATGCAGTTCATAAATTGATTCTCCATATTATAGTTCATGACAACCTAGTCATAACTCTCCAGGAGTGAGTTTAAGATCAAATCTATAGCTAACTCCTGGATAATGGGAAATCCTAGCCTTTCAAGGTGATCAATGTAGCATTTCATCTTCAAAA
This sequence comes from Adenanthera pavonina, assembly GCA_026686845.1. Classification (NCBI taxonomy): domain Eukaryota; kingdom Viridiplantae; phylum Streptophyta; class Magnoliopsida; order Fabales; family Fabaceae; genus Adenanthera; species Adenanthera pavonina. Next base: position 17,750,642 of record JAIVEN010000005.1, on the reverse strand, counting down.
CATGAGCGCTAACTGATGCACCCTCAGTCATTTTGTAGGAATGTAAGGATTTTATGGTTTCAAACCTTTCTTGGCTAGCCCATTGTTGGAATATTTACTTGAGATGCACAATTATCTCATGAGCCTCTATATGTTCCAGATCTCTCTAAAGTTCTGGGATCATAGTGGCTAACATCAGGCATCCTACATCCACAAAGTCATTGAGATGCTTATTATAGGCATCCTTTTGGGCTCTTGGAGCATTGGCTGCAAGCTCCTCAGGAATGGGTTCATCTAGGACATATAACTTTCTTTCCTGCTTGAGAACAATTCTCAAGTTCCTAAACCAATCAAGAAAGTTGATCCCATTAAGTTTGTCCTTCTCAAGGACAAATCGCAAAGATAGTATAGTAGAATTATTCGTCGACATTTTCTACAACAAAGTATATACAAAATCAAGTTAATAATATCCCACTAGAATAACCCTCAATATAGTTTAGTGGGCTAAGACCCATATTCACTTAATTGTAAGTTCGCTTTAGCTAGACACTTAAAATTAAGTTATTTAGGTAGGTAACTTATTTACCAATTACATCAAATGTAACTCATAGATCTTTATGCGATCCTATCATCATATGACCTAGCATGTTTAATCTCATCTATTGTCTTGAGACACAAAACCATTTTGATAGTCTCAATTAAGTCATACCATCATAAACCTTTATGAGAATCACCATTACCCAAACTGTCTTACTAAGATAACCTAAGTGTATCCCACTTTGGTGGATCCTACATTTAGGTGATCAAAGCCTTGACAGGTGTTCATAAATGGGTGGCATTTATACTTAAAATTTAATTTGAGGGATTTTATTTATTAGGTTTATTGTCATTCATACATCTAGTCATCATGATAGCATCTCATACATCCATATGATCTCATCATAAAGCATAAAACAAATGTGTCATAATATGGCACATCTAACCTATATCCTCCTAAGCCAAAGAAAAGATTCTTCTAATATAACACTTATATACATAAAGAAACCTCGATTGAACATTCGAGCGAAGTGAGGTGAGAAAAGAATGTATATCTAGAATATAGAGAGAGGCACGACACATAGGCTATATTTAAAAGACCACAATATCATCCTAGGGCCATATCATGTACCATACCCATCCAATTTAAACAAATCACAACATGTATATCACAAACATCTCATCTAATATGAAAAGTTATGAACTTTGAGATTCTAATGTTAAATTAGATGATGTTGCACTAGGATTAGATAGCTATGACGGTCCCGCTAATATTGATTTTAATTGTATTGATTCTAATAGCATCTGCCAAACATGTTACGCATCATATACAAAACAGATTTGAAAATGTATCACATATAGAACGGATTTGAAAAATGTATCATATACGAAACAAATTTGAATCACATCATGTTTGAAACAAAGACAGATTTTAATCTAACCATGTAATATATGAAAACAGAAATAGATTCATAATCGATTCTATAAACGACTAAAGCATCATGAATCTCACATACATATATCACATATATGGATATCATATTAACAATCAAATTGAAAACAGATTTTAAAATGAATTGGCAGAATATAATTCAAACACATATCACATATATGCAATCATATTCACTCAAGAACTCAATTTAAACAACCATTGACATGGCTCTAATGCCACTGTTAGGAATTTCAATATACACACAGTGGAAAACTCCACCAAAATCCCTCCCACGGATCTATCAACATTGCTTAAATTGAGATATAAAAAAGAATTTTACTTTTAGTGCGTCCCTTTAGCGTCCTTTTCATACTGTCGGACCCCAGGAATTGACATGTTTGATCAGCTCGCTCTACCAGTATCCACATCAATGGTGAGTCCAACTCGAATAGTGTGTTAGCATCTCTATTTTTGGAATTTCCGTATGTCTGTACAGTTCACTGCTTGTCCGTACAGTTCCACTGTTTGTCCTTACACTTTCTTTGTGTGAGTGTGAGGCCACTCAATCTCTAGGGTTGGTCAAAATTCTATTGATTCTTCTCTCTGTTAATCCTAGTTTATATCAATATATAGATAGGATTTTATATTTGTTTAATTTAAATTAATTAAAATAAATCAAATATTAATTAAATAGATTAGTTTGAATTTAAATCTATTTAATAGATTAAATTTAAACTAACTATCTAATCTAAATTCAGAATCAAATCTAAATTGAATTTATTATATAAATCAAATTTAGATAATTAGTTTAAATTTAAAACTAATTTATTTAAATTAATTTAAATGATATATATATATATATTGAAATATTTAATATATCAAACATATATGTATATATTTATTTTAAATTTTATAATATATATATATATATAATACCATATAGAGGGGAGTGGCCCCGAAGGACAAAGAGAGGGAGATGAATAAGGAGATACTGTGAAGGAGAGGAGTAGACGGACTACTTAACACATAATTAAAACATGCATTGCGTAAATTAAATATGCAAATGGGGTGGTTCAAGATGAACTTAAGGCGGTGAGACCAGCCAATCTAGTTCATATGAACAAGGTAAGGATATGTATGCAAAGAAATAAATGAAAAGATTTTATTAAAACAAGGAAGCTTACAAAGGATAGGAGGAAAGAAGGAAGGGAAGAATCTCTCTCAAGGATGGGATGCTTCAAGATGAGGAGCTCAGTGTGTTAGGATATGTTATCCTATGTTCTAAGTTCTGAGTACCCTTTGAGGTAATGCCTCCTTATATAGGAGAGAAAAGCATAGTTTAAACTGAGAAACTGTTGGTGACTGGCACTGTTTGAACAGTTCCGATTAGTACTTTTGACACAGTATTTGCTGACACTACAGTAATTTTAGTGATTTGCAAATACAACGTTGTTTTGGCAAAGAACTAAATTACTGACACCACATCAACTTTTGGTGACTAGTAATCTATTAGTCTTCTCCTAAATCTATTAGGTCATTATCACTTTCGTCCTGTCTTTCAGAAGTTGATGAAGAGTCTGGTAGATTTGAAGATGAAGCTTGTTCGTGTGTTTGCAATAATAGTAAGATGGAATTAAGTTAATTTACCAAGCTGGCTTTGTCAGTTGTGGATGCCAACATGGACTAAATCCTGGTTCTTTGGTTGAGAAATTTACTTTGTTCTGTTGCACAAAGATATCTCGGATTCTCTTTAAACCACCTTTCTATAGCTTTATCATCAATTCTTTTAGTGTCAAAATTGGCCCACCATCTTACTGAAGGTATTCTTTGAAGTATAGGCAACTTGTTTGATCCTGGAGTTATAGAGGAGAACCTGAATTTCCAGGTGAAAATCCAGGATACTGATAATTTTGAAAAATAATGAAGATCGAGAGGAAAAGGATCTTCATTACCATTAAATTTTTGTTTAAACAACTCAAAGGCTTGTTCAACTTTAGGAGGTACGATCTGAGGAACAGGTCCAAAGAAATCCCACCACTGAATAAACCATTTAGGGAAGTTATACTGGGTTTTTATTTTGAAATAAATGAACCATGTATGTGACCATGATTCATTCTGAAAATAGAATACATGAAACCATACATCTATATAATCCCTATTATATCCTTCCGGATTGTATGGTATCCCAAAATTTTTTAATTTTTCCAAAGATTGCTCCCACTGGGATGGGGTGAGAACTTTTAGTATTTGAAGTGTGCTATGAGTTATTATTGGTCCGTTTTTCTTGTCATTTTTCTGTTCAATGTTAATTGACCCAGAATGAACCAATATTAATTCATAGTATTCTCGGGTTTTCATCAAATTCGTTGGCCTGTAATGAAATCCAGATGGGAAGACATTAAGAGCAACCTGGTTTGGATTTTGATGAACAAATTTTGGCTCTATTTGAAGTAGGTTTCTTACTTGGTTTTCCTTTTGATAATAAGGAGTTGCTAGGGTTGTTTGGGTAGGAATTATAATTGCTTTTGAAGAAGTTGACACAATTATTTGATTTTGTGGGTTATTTTTGGAAATAAGAGGGTTTTGATTCAATCTATCATACTCTTGCTTAGAGATGATAGCTTGATTGCTAACAACCTGTTGCCAAGTATTGTTTGTCAATTGTTTATTGGCATATGATTGCGTATAGGATGTGAGAGTCTTTTTGTTAGATAATTTTGGTTTCTGAGTAGATGACCCAATTGGTTGTTGGGCTAAAGGCCCAGTTTGGGCTTGTTGGGTCAATGACCCGAATGGAGTGGATGACTCCTTTTGGGTGAGAAGCCCAGTTTGGTCTTGGGACCCTGTAGTTTGGGATCCATATTGCTGAAGAATATTCTTCAGCATAGCTTCCAGCTCAGTACTAGAAACTGGAGTTTGAGCATCTTGCATTATGCTCTTTTGTATTTCTTTGTTCAGTTCTTTCTTCTTTTTGGGTGGCATTTGGTTCACTCAATTTGTTTCTTTTTCCTGTAAAAACTCTCGGGTAAGAAAGTCTGGAAGGAGTTTGAGGATCCTTTTATAAATTCAATTTTGAAATAAAAAATACTTAAAATTGCTTGCCATCGAGCAAAGATTTGTTTAGATGCAATGTTTTTCACATCCTTTTGTAAAACATCTTTTGCTTATTTACAATCAATTTGAAGTAAAAATTTTTGATTTAGTAAATCAGACTGAAATTTTAAGATGCACATAACGATTGCAAGAATTTCCTTTTTAATAGTGGAATAATTTTGTTGAGTATTATTCCAATGTTTTGATGTAAAAGACACAATTTGCTCTTTACCATCGATTTGCTATTTAAGAATGCCACCATAACCAATATTAGAGGCATCTGTTTCTACTATTTTGAAAGCAAAAGGATTTGGAAGGTTAAGACAAGGAAGTTGCTTAACCTGAGATTTAATTTGTCTGACGATGTTAGTATGAACATCAGTCCAGGGAGAAGGATTATTTTTCAGACGTTCATGCAAAGGTTTGATGAAATTGCTCAAATGAGGAATAAAATTAGATACATAGTTTAAACAGCCTAGAAATCTTTGAAGTTGAGTTTTATCAATAATTTGATCTGGAAATTTGTCAGCAAACTCAATTAACCGTTCAATTGGTACAATAGATCCTTGAGATATCCAGTGGCCCAAAAATCTGATTTTTGTTTGGAAAAGACTTATTTTTGTTTTAGAAACTGGTAAACTATTAGACTTAGCAATTCTAATAAATTTATAAATATCCTTAAAATGCTGATCTATTGAATGAGAATAAATCAGGACATCATCGATATATACAATGATGAGCTGATCATTATCATTAAATATATCATTCATTATCCTCTAAAATTCAGAGGGAGCATTTTTTAAACCAAAAGGCATAACGTTCCACTCATACTGGACGAATGGGACAGTGAAAGCAGTTTTATACCTATCTTCTTTGCAATTTGAATTTGCCAAAACCCAGATTTCATATCAAATTTTGAAAAAATCTTTGCAGAGTGAAGTCTCTTTAATAAATCAGATTTATTTGGAATAGGATATCTGATCCATTGTAACACTTTGTTTAAAGGTTTGTAGTTTATGACTAATCGAGGAACTCCTCTTTCTTGTTCTGCACTATTATTAACATAAAAGGCAGCATATGACCAAGGGCTTCTAGATTTCCTGATCAAATTTTTCTTTAATAAGTCGTTAATTTCTTTCCTACAAATTTGTAAATGCTCTAATTCATTTGAATTGGCCGAGCTTTTGCAGGAATTTTTTTTTCATTGAAATCCTTTTCATATGGTAGATCTACTATATGTTTCTTTCTATCCCAAAAGGCATTAGGTAGATCTGAGCAAATGGTTTTATGGATTTCTTGAAGACATTTAAGAATCTGTTTTTGAACTAAATTTGTTTTTGTTGGTCTTCAATCATTTGAAAAGAGATTTCTTATTTAAGGAAGTTCATTTGTTTTTGTTTAGCTGAAATAAGATTTAACTCTTTTATTCTGGGAGCATGAGTAAAAGGGAATAAGATTATTTTTCCCAGGTGTTGTTTAGAAATCCCATTTTCATCCGTTAAATAAGGTTTAAGTAAATGGGCAAAAGGTGCTCCAAGAATAATCTTAGATCCTATTCCTTTAACCAATATAAACAGAGTTTTAACCTGGAAACCTTGATTTTCAATAACAACGTTTGAAACTTTATACTGAACTTGAAGAAGGGTTCTCTCAACACCTCTAAATCGTTCGATTGTTTTTTCAAAATATTTGGTTGGAATAATGCCTTCTCTGAAACAGTTAGCTTCAGCTCCTGTATCAAATAAGACATCCTCTTCTAAAATGAATTCATTGTTTATGATGATTTTGGCACGGATATGAAATTTCTGTGTCAAAACTTTTGAAATCAAGTTTAAGAATGGCTCTGAAAAATCTTGTTCTTTGAAAACATTATCTTCATCTATTTGAGATTGTATGGGTATGGTGTTTTGAACTAACTGTATATCCTGGATTTGGGATATAGCTTCGCTATGAATCTCTTGTTGTTGTTTAATAAGACGAATTTCAGTTTTGAGATTTTGTATCTCGTATTGAAGGTTAGAGAGGGTAGCCTGCTTAGGTTCTTGTTTGAATTTTGCTAAGGTTTGGGTGAGATCATACCTATTGGTTTGAACTAAAGGTTTGGAGTTTGAAGAGCTTGGAGTTTCTAAAAGGAGATTTTGAAATTTTAACAAATATTCTCCCTTTTCAGAATCTGGAAGTTTACGAATGATATCAACAAGGAGATCTTGTTCCTTGGTGATAACATTGATGTCAGAAGAGGAGTTTTCTTAGAGATCATCATTTTGAATTGGTTTGAGATCTTCAGAAGACTTTTGTTCTGATTCAGATTCTGTAGAAGAGGTTTCAAGAAGAAGATTGTTTATTTGTTCTAAAACGTCTTCTTTTATATTTTTTATGTTTTTGAGTTTTCTAGAAACTCTACAATACTTAAAGATATGGCCTGGTTGACCACATTTAAAGCAAAAAATTTTCTTTTGTTTGGATTCATATTTGGGTTTGGGCTTAAATTTTGAGTAATATTGGGCCTTATTGGTTTTATGGAAGAATGGTTTTGTCTTCTTAGGTTTTTTATGGGGCTTGGATTGTTTACAAGGAGGAAAACCAAATTCCTCGCAAAAGATTCCTAATTCCCTTTTATCTGAAGCCTTTTCTTTGGCAAGTTGGGTTTGCAGTTTATCATCTTGACAAATCTTTAGAGCAGTTTTTTGTACATATGATACTAACTGACCTTATGTCAAATTCTCGTAAGGGATTTTGCCATCTTTTGTATTTCTTAATTTATCCTAACTTTATTAGCAAGTGAAGTTGGTAATCCAACTAAGAATTTTTCTTTCCAAAATGGGTGATTAGAATCTTCTCTAGTGAGAACTCGACTTAAGGAAGTATCTTTGTACAATCTAAAATCAGATAATGTTCTGCACTTAAGATTTGCTAAGAGTTCTGCTGATCTATCTAGCCATAGAGAAGGATCACCAATAAAATGTTTAATAATTGTAAAGATGAGATGGGTTGCAAAATCTGGGATGGGTTGCCCATTGTAAGTAATGGGTGTTCCATTAGTTTGAGTTTTTACAAAGAGTAAATAGTGTCTTTATCTTCTGAAGAAAGATAAAAGTCCTACCAACCTTTTAATTGTCCAGTAAAATCGGATACTAAAAGATCAGTGATTTGCTCATCTGTATAATCATTTTGGGTTTGATAAGCATTGCTTACCATAGTCATATGTTGGAGGGTTTGGAGTATGGCTGTCTTGTTTTGGCCATCTATATTCCATTCGTAAATGTTGTTTGAATTGAAGGATTTAATAGTTTGGCTGGGTTTTTCTTCTAAGAGGACATCTGGAGGGGTTGCCTTAGTATAGTATAACTTGGATGGCTTTCTCCAATTTTGTTGATTTATTTGTAAAGAGGTGCTTAATGTTGATTCTAAGTTAGATTCTAGAGGGGAATCTTTGCTAAGGACTTGAACAGTCTTTGTAGATTTTGAGTTGACTGAGGAGGCTGTTTCTGGCACTATGGCTTGTTTGAGTTGGATTTGGGTCATTTTATCCTTGATTTGGTCAATAATTTTAGATTTAGCTTTCATTTGTAAATCAAGTTTTTGTTGTGGTGTATATTCAAAAGGTTTGAATAATGGTGTTTGAATAATAGGAGTTTCTTCTAATTTGACCGTTTTTGACTGAAAATCAGATTGTTGAATCAAAGTTTCGCCTATCTTTTGAAGATAAAGATTAGTGAAATTATTTGTTGAATCAGATTTTATTTATATATAAAATTCAATTACCCTAAATTAAATGTTAAATTTGTTTAATCTAGACATATTTTAGATTCAATGAATTTGGATATTGTAGCATGAGTTAGCCCATTCTTGTGTATGACCCTATAAGCCCAATGATATTGGCAGTGGGCCAATAATACTGTTGGATCCACAAGTTACAAGTGGCCTCTAGCATTGTGACTACCCAAATCATATGAGATCGGTGCTCCAATGTAACCTATCATATAACTTGATCACATCCCTTTTGTCTTATGATATATATAGGTTAAGTATGAGGCATGGAAACATCATCCTAATCTTACTCGACCATCACTTTCTTGATCTCTAAGCAGACTAACAGAATGAAAGGAAACTCTTCCATTCGAGCACGACCATGCATTTCTCAGTCCACTTATCGAGGGGCCAAGATATATCTCTCTATTAATTAGAGGGACAAATTCTATCTTGACCATTCATCTTCCTCCACATGAATTCCACTATGCTCGATCATAGCCTTTATGATCTCCCGATTAAAAGTGACGTTTGACTATACCAAAGTCTAGTGTTTCCCATGTAGGAAGCCATGGTGATCTCAAGTCTAAGGGCTTAGTGACATGATTATATATGGAATATGCTTATGAGTTGATCCATGCAGCTATCTAATGATGGGTCGATCCAACGCCTATTCCTTAACATGAGCTTTTAATTTTGATTTATATCTTAATACATAATTATCACATAATTATCAATCCAAATCATACTAACCTTAATTCATCATTGTTCCCACAAAAGATGATTGACTAGGGACATTTAGGATAAAATAATTTATCTAAGGATATTATTATAAAGATAAACATGTAAACAATATAATAATGTAATCAGAGAAAAAACCTTTTTCATAATGAAGTACATTGTTCATAATATAATGATTGGCCTAAGACACAATCTCCAATAGTTGGCGTCAATATGCAACAGCCCATGTGAGAAAAATGACAATATTTTATTAGCTTTCAAAACTACTTGAAGAAGTTTATGAAAAATTAACCAAGGTTGAAGTAACTCAACTATGGCTAATGTAAATGAGTTAGCTCCTCATTTCTTCCCCATTCTTGAACGTGGACAACTGTAGCATAAGGGGAAAGTTGGATTAATTAATTGATTTTTGAAACTACTTTTAAGAAGTTTTCAAAAATAAATAAAATCCATTTTGAGGGGCAATCTTGGAAAGCCAAGATTTTTATTCTACCCTCCTCCTTGGCCAACCTTAGCATAAAGAAAAGAGGAGAGAAGTAGTTGCAAAAACTTGCCAAAGAAGGGGAAAAGAACGTGAGTAGCAAGGAGGGAAAAGCAAGAGGAAAAGAAAACCAAAGATTAAGGTAGGCTTTCTTTCTTCCACTTTGAGATTATGATTGAAGCTAGTTTCTTAAGTAGTTGGCATGGTTTATTAGAGTTCTCTCCTTCTCCTCCTTAAGCTCAAATTCAACCAAGGCATGGGTTTGATGAAAGAAGTATTTTCTTGCACAAAAATGGAGAGAAAGTGTGAGAATTTGTGTAATGACCCCAAATATTAATTCCTAGATGACTATTGATAATTAGTACAGGACCGGAGGGGGCCAAGACCAGAGGAAGGTTTGAAATTGAGAGAAAGGGAGAAACGAGATAGAATGTCATAGTGTCATAGCAAGGCATAGTAGTGTCGCAACCGTCAAGAGACAAAAAGCATTAGCACCACAGTGAGTGATACTGAATTAGTTTAATCAAAAGTCAAACCAGTCGCTGGAAGAAGAAGAAAATGAAGCATAAACAACATGCTCTGCTAGGGTTCAACATTTTCAGCCTTGGGAGTTTGATTTCTGGCATTTGGAAGCTCAAATCTTGTTGGTAAGTCATCTCTTATGAAAGAATAAGGGCTAGGCATGACTTGTAAGAGTTTGGAGCGGAGCATGAAGAGCTTGGAAGACTTGATCAAGGTGCTGAATATAAAGCCCAAGCTTACGTGAGATCACCAACTCCAAAATATAAGTTTCAGATCCAAGCCCAATGGGAGCCCATTGATGGAGGTTACTTAAAATATCATGATGCAAGCATAGAGCAAGCTCAAGACATTAGAGAAAAGGAGGCTGAACATGTAATCCAAAAGTGGAAGATAGTTGATCCATTACAAGGCTTGAGAGGCCCAATGACGAGATCAAGAGCTAAGGCAATGAAAGAGGCCTTGAGTGGTGTGATTAACAAGCAACTTGAGATGGAACCTTTGCACTTAACTGAACTTGAAGCCCAAGAGCACAACAATGGCATGATTATGTTATCATATATAGAAGTTCAGATTTAAGCCCAAAATCAAGCCTAACATGTAACTCTCTTAAAGAGCATGTGACTTGAGGATTAATGGGCCTAATTAGTATCAATTTCATTTTTATTAATTATGGGCTGAACTTTGTTAATTAATAAAGCCCAATTAGTTAATTAGTAGTCTTTTTGATAGCCCACCTTGTAAATAAGCATGTCATATGCTAAACATGTGACTTCATTAATGTGGTGACATGTTTATAAGGGCTGAGGTCTTATTTTTATTATTTTCTTATGAATTTTCGTTATTTTATTTTACGGATTTATTTTAATAGTTTCCTAGTTCTAATAGGATTGTTATTTGGGCCTAAAGTCTCCTAATCCTATTAGGATTACTTGAGCCCAAATTAATTAGGGTTTCTAGGCTTATTATGTTAGATTTTACCTTGCCTATTTAAGGCTAACTTTCATGTGCGTTTTTCAGATTTGATGAATAGAATTTTAGACTTTGTTTCTCTTGCGTTCTTTGAGTGCTAGAGCAAACTACGACTTATCAAGGAACTGGTCCTTCCTTGTGGCGTCATCAGAACTAGGGTTTAAGAGACCGGTTCTCTTGGGTTCTAATTCACCTAGACCAACATATCTTGTGTGCTTTCTTGTTCATTCTCTTCTTTGTGTGTCTTTCTTCTTGCTGTTTTCAATTTTCCAGTTTCGTGTTCCTTGTTGTTGTAATGATCCGAGTGTCATTCGTTTCAAGTGAGTTCTTTGGATTGATTACATAAGGGTTCACTTATCATTTGGTATCAGAACTTAGGTTCGCAAACCAAGGTGTGTTTTTTTTGTCTTTGCTTCTTACTCCTCGTTTCATTCTATTTTCGGTGCATTCTGGAAAAAATGTCACTGTTCATCCGTACGATAACCACTGTTCACCGTCACTGTTCATATATGCTGTTTACCACCACTGTGCGCAGCTACTGTTCACTGTATTGTTTTAGTTTCGATTCTTGTAAGTTGCCCAGAATTTAAAAAAAAAATAAAAAAAGAGTAGCAGCAAAAAACAAATTTTAAAAAAAAGTCTGAGAAAAGAAGAGAGGTTGATTGCTAAGAAAAAAAAGAGGAAAAAAATCTGAAAAAAAAAAGAGTGATTGATTGCTACAAAAAAATATATATAGCTGCAAAAAAAAGTAAGAAAAAAAAAAGAAAAAGAGATTTGGTTGGGCTAAATTCAGAATTTTGTGATTTGATTGAGTTTCTGATTTGATTGAGGAATATACTTTCTTAAGCTCAATCTTGTTAAAAACAACAATCATAGATTTGATCATTGGGATTGTTTCCTAATTTATTGAGCTTAAATCTCTATAATTTGTTTTTCCTTCATATTTCTGTCCTTATCAATTTCCTACAAATTTTCATCTTTCTTTGTTATATTTCCTTCAAATTTCTCTTGTTGGAAATTTAAGTTCCTTTGTGTTCATTTTGTGTTGGTTATTGTTTAATTAAATTTAGATCTTTGAGAACTTTAATTTTGAGCTTTGGTTTTCTGTAATTGCCACTTCTTTAAAAACTGATTTCCTTTTGATCGAAGGTGTGGCTTTAATTTAGCATTCTCATAAGAAAGCAAGTTTTGAGTTGAAAAAGGCAAGAGAATAATTACATCATAATTGAAAAAGCCTTGACTTAGTGTGAAACACAAGGGCATTTGCATTATTTGAGTGAAACACGTGAAAGAGTGCGTGAGGTCCCTATTTCTTTCTTTGTTTTACACTAACATTTCAGATTATAAATATGGCTGTTGGAGAAGTTGATTTTAAGGCCTTATTAAGAACTTTCAATGATCAAATTAAGGAAGTAAATGCAAAATTGGATCATCTAGAGTTTCCTTCTAAAATGAAAGCAAGGCGTAATCCAAAGGTTCCTGCTCACACGGATGTTCTTAGCAAGATTAAACTGAAGATCCCACTATTTCATGATGAGAAAAATCCTGATAGTTACTTGAATTGGGAAAGAAAAGTTGAACAAGCCTTCGTATGTTGCAACTACTCCGAAATAGAGAAGGCACAATATGCTTACCTTCGATTGGGTAAAAAGGTTGCTGCTTGGTGGAAACAGATGGAAACTAGACAAACCACGAATGGAGAACTTTCCATTATAACATGGAATGAAATGAGAGCAGTCTTGAGGCAAAAATACATGTCATCCAAAGCTAAAAGTGTGGTTAAATATTCCAAGGAGATACAAATGCGCATGGTCCATGATTCATGTGATTCCTACATGGAGAAAGATGATCAAGTGGATGATGGCATTACTACCACTTCAACAACTGATGATGTAACGAGAGAATCCACTGCAGGTATACCTGATCCTCAAAACTCTGATATTAATGTCTCTTGTGATTTAAGATGTGACAATTCTAGTAAGATAAATGATGTTACTTGCATTGATGATATCCCTTGTGATGGAACAACTGAATTGAAATCTAAATTGGGATGTACTAAACTTAAGAATCCTAATGAGCTTAATGTTATTAATTGTAATAATGGGATTGAATGTGATATCTTACTAAATCTTGAAAAGAGAATTGATCTAGATGTTGATAGTGTTGTGATAGAACGCTTAGATGATTCTAGTTTTGCTTCTAATGTGCAAATTGAAAATAATGTTGTAATACAACTAGAAAATGAATTTCATGATGTTGCTTGTGCTTATGAGCAAAATTATCATTATTTTCATCCTTTAGCTGAAAAACATGATTTATTTGTTGTTAATGATTTGGTGGAAAATTCTGTGGATGGTATGAGTCCTTTGGTAATTGACTCTTATAATAGCATTGATGTTGAGTATATTAACATGGTAATTGGAGATTATGCTTTTGATTCTAACTTGAATGAGCATATTAGTCTCTGTTCTTTTGTAGTAGAAAAGGCTCATGAATCATTGCCATGTAAATTAGGTGAAACTTATGAGAAAATAAAGAGTAAGTTTAAGTGGAGAAACCTGAGTGGGAAAACTAAGAGAGAAAGAGTCCACAAAATTGCAAAGAGTGCAAAAAGAATAAGTGAGAAAAAGATTAAGAGAAGAGTGAAAAAGAGAAAGAAAAAGAGAGAAAAGAGAAAAGAAAAGGAGAGTTTAAGGAAGAATGAAAGTGAAAGTAAGCTTAAAGTAGTTTGTACAAAACTTCTTTCTTCTTCACCTCATCTTTCTTATGTGACGTTGTTGTATTTTCTTTGTCCTTCTCATTATGTTTCTAATTTCTATAAATTATGTCATCCATCATTGTTGCATGAGTCCACAATTTCTTTTGAGTCCAAATTGCATGAGTCAATAATGAGTTTATTAGTTACTTTAGTGCCTTCTTTCTCTAGTTTATCCTTCTATGTCATTCCATCTCATCATCATAGTGTTTTGTATTTCCTATGTATTTGTGAAGTAGTTCCTATTCGTTTTATGTTTTATGTTGCTTGTGTGTTTTATATGTCATGTACTTTCATGCTCTATTGTTGGCATTGTGTCCCATCTCATCCACATAAGTCTATTATGTTCCATTCTCTTTCTAGTTCATTCCCTTCTTTTGGTTTTGTGTTAGTATGTACTTCTTTAGTCATTACTTCTCTATCTTTGTCTTACCATTGTGCATCATTATCTAATATTAAGTTTGTCCAGATTTTGAGTTTATTGCATTATAATCACATCTGCCCAGATTTCATCCCGTATGATCTTTCTCATGCATTGGTTTCAATTAAGTCCTTTTTTGGCAAGTTTTGTTCCCATATCATTCCCCATGAATCCACTAACACCTTGGTTCCATCTAAGTTTTGTTATTTCAAATTGTTGTTTAGCTATTTGTTACAAGTATTGAGTGAGGTTGATGCAAGCTCTTGTTTTCCAATCCATGACAATGAGTTGTATGTGATTCAAACAAATGGATTGCATAGTAAAGTTTTTGATCCTAGAGATTGGTTGCAAAAGCTAAGACGAACATTTAAAGCCAATTTGCAAACAAGGGAGAATATTGTCTTCCAAGTTAATGTGAAGATCAAAGCCACAAAGCAACAATTAAGTCTGAAAGGTAAGTATACTCCTTGTTATCTATTTGATGCTTTTAATCGTTCCCTTTCTTTCCACTAAGATTATGGAGATTCCAGGACGAATCCTTTCGAGGAGGGAGGGAATGATAGAATAAGATCTAGGCATGACTTATAAGAGTTTGGAGCGGAGCATGGAGAGCTTGGAAAACTTGATCAAGGTGTTGAATATAAAGCTTAAGTGAGATCACCAACTCCAAAATATAAATTTCATATCCAAGCCCAATAGGAGCCCATTGAAGGAGGTTACTTAAAATATCATGTGCTTTATTAAAAGAGCATGTGATTTAGACATTAATGGGCTTAATTAATGTTAATTTCGTTTTTATTAATTATGGGCTGAGCTTTGTTAATTAATAAAGCCTAATTAGTTAAATAGTAGTCTTTTTGATGGCCCACATTGTAAATAAATATATCATGTGCCAAACATGTGATTTCATTAATGTGTTGGCATGTTTATAAGGGCTTAAGTATTATTTTATTATTTTCTTATGAATTTTCATTATTTTATTTTAGGGTTTTATTTTACTAGTTTCCTAGGTCCAATAGGAGTGTTGTTTGGGCCTAAAGTCTCCCAATCCTATTAGGATTACTTGAGCCCAAATTAATTAGGATTTCTAGGCTTATTAGGTTAGATTTTACCGTACCTATTTAAGGCTAACTTTCATGTACGTTTTTGGGGAAGATTTAGATGAATGAAAATTTCAGTTTTGTGAGTTTCCTCTTGCAATTCTTTGAGTGCTAGAGAGAATACTATGACTTATCAAGGAATTGGTCAATCCTTGTGGCGTCACCGGAACTAGGGTTCAAGAGACCGGTTCTCTTGGATTCTAATTCACCTCGACCAACATATCTTTTGTGATTTCTTCTTGCTATTTCTATTTTTTAGTTTTCATGTTCCTTATTGTTGCAACGATCCGAGTGTCACTCATTTCAAGTGGGTTCTTTAGATTGATTCCATAAGGGTTCACTTATCATCATAACTCTCTTCTTCGTTTTTCTTCAAGTTTTACCGAAGATTTTTCATGGATTTGCTTAGGGTCCTGACTTGGGTAAGTTTTCATCGATTAAATTGTATATAAATGTGTTCTAGAGGTGTCGTTAGATGTTTCGATGGATTGAATGTTGGTCTTATGATGTTTAAGTAGTATATCTCCTAAACCCTAACCCTTAAACCTTGATATAATTGGGAACCCGAGGATGTATGAGTATGATATTTATTCTAAGCATTGCTTTATACATGGGTTTGCTTGAGGAAGCATCATTTTCCATCCGATCTATTTTTGAGTTAGTAAATGTGTATGCCAAGGTTGAGGAAATGTGATAGTAATAGGGAATTGATGTTATGTAGGTGGTTTGTTGACTCAATTGTGATCTCTTGGCTTTGGTTTGTGTTTGGGAAGGCATCGAATTGTTTGTGGTTACTCTATTGGCCTACCGATATATTGAGTGGGTTGGACGGTTGAGGTAACTGGAGTTTTTCTTTCTATGATTATGATATATGTTTGGTCATTTTATATCACGATATGCATACTTTATGTATATATATTTTACCTTTTCATATCATGATATGTCTTATAGCTCGATTATGGTTGATCATATTCATATCATGATATGTGTAGCTATACGGCTAGCAAGTTATCTATCCCTATCTCATTGTATGATGAAAATGACAATATGATGTTAATGATTATGATATATGTGAACTGTGATGATTATCGGTATAAAATGATGATTATGCACCCTTCAATGTGTTGTATACATTCATATGGAATTTAGCACATTAGAAAGTAATATATGTTGACATTGCACGCTGGGCATTGTCACACGGTATACATTGTTGGCACATATGGTCTGGGTGACGATGCTCTATATATTATGTGGTATGCCAATTCGCTAAATTGTACACAAAACCTTATATTCAGGGAATGTGGCTTATGTATATTCCAGTCACTAAATAGTTGTCCTATGGCTAAGAGACTTAGGTGGCTATGAATTTAGGGTGCACATTCTCTAAATAACCACCAATTCAAGTGGTTCAAGGGAAGAAGAGTCATGGTCCGACCTTTGGTGCAATGGCCTTTAGCCAGGTCATGACTATTGGGAGGAGAGCTAGGTGGTGACCCTGAAATCAACTATCACGAGTTGTTGGAAGGGGGTCACTGATTAAGGTTATCTTATCATAGTAACTAGCTTATGGTTCTAGCTATGTATTGATGGGATTGGTGCATGCATACTGCATTGGTGATAAATTATATCTATTATTAACATGAAAGTATGATTATGTGTATATATATGGTTAACCCGGGTTATTGGGAAGTATGTCTCACCACTCTAATAAGGAAAAGGAAGGCTTGGATAAAGAGGATTGAGAGTACAATTATGGGTGCCGGGGACTACGCTTTCCAAGTAGTTGTTGTTCTTTAATTCCTAATGAAGTGCCACTGTAGCATTGTGTAATGTCTTGTGAACCTAGGCAATTTGGGGCATGACTGTTGTATGTTTACTGTTGAACATTTTTGGGTACATTGGATGGCCTACTTTGAATTGATGGGCCTAAAACCATGTTAATGTTGTGTTAAATGTTGACGACATCTTATACATGTTATGTGATGTGTCTCTCTTGAATGTTAGCTTGTGTTGGACTTAAGGTTGATGCCTTTAGTCCACTTTGGTTTTGTATGCTTGGATTGTGGGCCTAGTGTTGGTTTTGGTTCCATGGTAAGTCAAATGGGCATATAGCCCATTAATTCGACTTGGAGTTCGAAGGGGGTCAAAACTTGGAGAACCTTCTTGGGCATGCTCCTTATGTCTCTTATGATATGTTGGAATAGCCTCTGAATGCCAATTGCACATGGTCAGCCATTGGTGATGTTAAGTTCTTGTTTTTGGTCAAAAGTGATCATTTAGGTTTCAGATGTCTAAAATCTCCAAACAGAGGTGGTTTGAGGCATGGTTGATGTCCATGGTTAAAGGGGGAGTAGAGTGACATGTAGGAGTTAGTTTTAGGTCAATCAGAGGTTGGAACATGAAGTTGTACACATTGAAAGTTTAGTTAGAAAACCAGAAGTTTGCTGATATAGTATTAGTGACTGCTGCCATAGTGCCAACCCATTCTGCCTCCCTAAGGCCGCAGTGGTACTGTAGCTAGCCGCGGCTCAGCTTTGTTTCGTCCCTTTTGTTGGTTTTGATGTTTTTAGGTGTTTATTTTGATAGGATGTTATGATTTTGCAAGAAAAGTAAGTCTTCATAGGTTTGGAAGCAAGTTTTTTAAAATCCTAGTTTTCCTCTTCAAGCCTGATGGGAGACACGTTAGGAACCTGTCCTAAGAGCCTTCTTTGATATAAGGATCGTGCAACTCAAGGAAAGATGAATTGAGCACAAGAACAATGAAGAACAACAATGAACAAAAACTAAAGAAAATAGACACGATGAAATAAGAAGGCTGAACAAAATGTTGATCGAAGGAAATAGACTCCATGAGAACCCGTCTCTTGAATCCTAACTCCAGGGCACCACAAGGATCACCACTCCTTGATAAGTCCTCATTCTTTCTGGCACTCAAGGATAAGCAAGAAAGAACTCACTGACCAACAACAAAGTTGCTGAAAAAAAATCCATTCATTCATGTTGTGTCGAAAACCTTACAAAGTGGTGCCTATTTATAGATGGAAAAGGCTACCAAGAATCCCTAGGAATAATAAGCATAAAATATTCCTAAAAGGTGACGCCTCATTATACAATGAATCTGGACATAAGGTGCTGAATTAATTCTCCAAAAATGGCTCCTATCACCTTTTTCAAATTAGGAAATAAACTTAAAAAGAAATCAGCAAAAAGTAGCCTAATTTAAATAGGAAACTTTTGACCTGAATATTAATCACATAAAACGTCACTTTTAATGGTCACATGATAAGCACATGCTGTCTTCAAGTTATATCTCCTAAATGGGCTTCTTTTAGGCTTGGACCATTAGCTTATATGATTGGAAGCATTTTCCATACTTTCTATCTCTTTTTTTTTTTTAGGCTACAGCTTGATTCAAATAATTGGGCTTCATGCTCTTTCCAAGCTCATTGCCATGCCCAAGGACTTTAAATGCTTCATGCCTCAATCGTACTCTATCATTCCCTCCCTCCTCAAAATGATTCATCCTCAAATCTCCGTAATCTTTTAAAGTTTCATCTTTACAATCTTACATTCCAAACTAATCTCCGGGATCAAAAACCTTGTAATGACAATTAGTTTGAACTGCATATGACTTGTTGTCATGCATTTGTAGATAAGAACTCGATTTTCCCTCCATAACATCTACAATAATAACCTGCAACAAAGAACTAGAGGCAAATTCGACACAACAAGACTCAAGGAAAATTGAGATAGTAGAGTAAACATATGAGATGAAAACAGGGCAGATTTTCACATTATTTTGCTAGGTTCAAAATTTGGAAAGATTTGACACCTATGGATGATGCACATTGACAAGACCCTTGGAGCATAGCTCACAAGAGGAATACATATTGATGAAAACAAAGTATCACACAGTTGGATGGAATAAAAAGAGAATGGGTTACTGGATAGAAAATAGAACACACAAGATTCATAACAGTGAGATTGAAGAAACCAATAAAGAACTAAAAAGACACATGACTTATGAGACACACAAGAGACATAAGACATGAAATTAGTAGAAACTAGTTCACAAATGAATTGAGTTTGCAGAATACTATGATAAAAATGTAATGAAGTGACATAGATGGATAAACTAGAGAAAGAAGACACTAAATCGTCAAACTGACTTTCTTTCACATTAGATTCAACAGGAATTGAGGACTCATAACACATGGATGGACTAAATAAATTATAAGAATCAAAGATAAAGTAAGAAGGATGGAGAAGATGAAAAGAAGGAACATATGAAAGATATAAGGAAGGAGTTGTAAAGAAACTACCTTAAACTCTACTCAAACAACTCATAATTGCCTTTACCTTATTATTCTCATCTTTTCTCAAACTCTCCTTTTCTTTTCTCTTTTCTCTCTTTTTCTTTCTCTTTTTCATTCTTCTCTCAAGTTTCTTTTCACTTATTTGTTTTCCTCTTTTTTCATTTTTCTGCACTCTTTCTTTTATCTCTTGTTTTTCACTCTTGTTTTTACCACTCATATTCTTCTCACATTTATTTTTCCTTTCAAGCTCACTTTTGATTTTCTTGTGATTTTCATAGAATTGAAGACAATACATTTCATGGGCTTTCTTTACTTCAAAAGAACAACTATCATCAAATAACCATGGATGCCCAAACACCATATCAACATATTCAACTTCATCACACCCATGAGAACTAATTTCTATTGGTATAACAATGTGAGTATCACTAGAAACAAGTACACCACTATTAACAAAGTTCTCTATCACCTCACTAGTAACATCTAGAGCAGTTGTCTCCACTAATGGTGGTAAATGATCATGATCAATCCCATCAAGAATATCATCAACATTTTCCTCCTTAAGATTCTCAAGAACATCATACTCTAATTCATAAGAAACATTATCAACACAAGGATTTTGAGAATTAGAGGTACCTTCAAGAGTAGTTGATTCTCTTGGTTCAACAACTATTATAGATGTTGAGGAAGATATCTCTTCCATTGGATCTTTTTGCTCCAAATGAGAATCACTAGAACTTGGAACTGAAATTTTTACCTTAGAAGTTTGCTCATTTCTACGAGTTGGAAGATACTCATAGAAGTAGTGGTATGGTTCATACTTTTGCTTCAAAATGAGCGTCATGCTATTCCAAGTATCACACTATTTCTCTTCATGAAGGTGCTTTCTTTCAAATCATTTCCACCAAACTTTGGCTTTTCCTTCTAAGTAAAGAGTGGCTAATTTCACTTTTTCAGACTCGGATACTAGCAGTCTTCAAACTATTGTTAAATTCTTCCTTCCCACTCCAAGTACATATCAGGATCATTCTCTCCACAAAATTTTGGGATGTTCAATTTAACATCCTTTTTGCATGAAGAAAATTGCATGCTATCCAATTTCACATTCAACTTCTGCATTTGATCATTAAAAGCTCTCATTAAAACTTTAAGATCAAGTTCATCACCAACCATGTCTAAAACCTAAAATGTTAGTGAATAAGAGACAAAGAAAGAACCTTGCACACTCTCTCACGTGTTTCACTCAACAATGATGCAAATTCACTCGTGTCTTGCACACTTTAAAGGCTTTTTCCAGAAATGATATAATTACACTCTTGCCTCTTACCACTCACTCTTGCTTCCTATAAGAGTGCAAAAAATCTGAACTTAAATCAAGAAGTAATGTTTTAAGTGGCATTCTCAAAGTCAAAGATCCAAAAATTCAAATTCTCGAAAGAGTTTAAAGTGATGGTGACCAACAAACAAAGATGGATTTTCTGTTTTCAATAAAAGAAATCAAATTTTCCAGCCAAGAAAAGAAAAGAAAATGCTGGAATTAAGTTAATGAAGCGCACTAAAAGGAAGGAATTGACATTAGAGATTTGAACAAAACAAAAGGACAACAACAAATTAGGAAAATAAGATAGGAAGGGATTTGGATAGAATTTACTAGAAGAGTAAAATTCTAAAAAGGAATATGAAAACAACTTACCACCCAAGTGAAATGAATATAGACTCCTTTAGTAACTTGGAAACAAAAACTTCAAATTTGGTAATTCAGAAACAAGCAACCCACAAATCAAGGGATGCAATTCCAGCAATTGATGCAAATCAATCGAAAGGAAATTCAATTGGTAAATTCAAACTTCAAAGGTGCTCAATTCTGGAAAATTTTTTTTTTCAGCCATCAAATTTTCTTTTTTTTTTTTGTACGATTTTTTTTTCACTATTGTTTTCTTTTCTTTTCTTTTTTTTTTTGCAGCACCCACAATTTCTCCTTTTTTTTTGAATTTCTTTTTTTTTCTTTTGAATAATATGAACTAATACACAATGGACAAAAGCTAACAAATTGCAGCAACAACAATTTTTTTTTTAATGAAAGACTCAAATTTGGAAATCACAAATTTTGGACAACAAAATAAAAATGGAGAAAGATAACCGTGTAAGCCACCAAGAGACAGAAGATCAATAAGGATGGTATGAAACACAAAATAGAGGGATGAAATAGATGCTTGAGATAAAAATCAAGCCACAATACAGAAGCAATGAATAAACTCAGATCTGACAAGAAAAGAGACGAATCACAAAAGAAAAATATGGACAGCAGCATGAACAGTGACAAATAGTATGATGAACAGTGATGGATGAATAGGACGTATGAACAATATGGAGATTTTCTGGACAGCAAGAAAAAAATGGAATGAAACAATAGAAACACACCTTGATTTGCAAGCCGAAGCTTTGATACCAAATGATGGGAGACACGTTAGGAACCTGTCCTAAGAGCCTTCTTTGATATAAGGATCGTGCAACTCAAGGAAAGATGAATTGAGTACAAGAACAATGAAGAACAACAATAAACAAAAACTAAAGAAAATAGACATGATGAAATAAGAAGACTGAACAAAATATTGGTTGAAGGAAGTAGACTCCATGAGAACCCGTCTCTTGAATCCTAACTCCGGGACGCCACAAGGATCACCACTCCTTGATAAGTCCTCATTCTTTCTGGCACTCAAGGATAAGCAAGAAAGAACTCACTGACCAACAACAAAGTTGCTGAAAAGAAATTCATTCATTCATTCATGTTGTGTCGAAAACCTTGCAAAGTGGTGCCTATTTATAGATGGAAAAGGCTACCAAGAATCCCTAGGAATAATAAGCATTAAATATTCCTAAAAGGTGACACCTCATTATACAATGAATCTAGACTTAAGGTGCTGAATTTATTCTCCAAAAATGGCTCCTATCACCTTTTTCAAATTAGGAAATAAACTTAAAAAGAAATCAGCAAAAAGTAGCCTAATTTAAATAGAAAACTTTTGACCTGAATATTAATCACATAGAAACGTCACTTTTAATGGTCACATGATAAGCACATGCTGTCTTCAAGTTATATCTCCCAAATGGGCTTCTTTTGGGCTTGGACCATTAGCTTATATGATTGGAAGCATTTTCCATACTTTCTATCTCTTTTTTTTTTAGGTTGCAGCTTGATTCAAATAATTGGGCTTCATGCTCTTTCCAAGCTCATTGCCATGTCCAAGGACTTCAAATGCTTCATGCCTCAATTGTACTCTATCAAAGCCCTAATTTTCAGCCAGACCTAGGGTAGGAAAAGAGTTGGAATTTCATCATTTTTTATGCCAAAAACGATTTCCTCATGGTGAAAAACCTTAGGAACAAGTGTTAAATTCAAGAGAAAGTTCAAGAATAATTATATGAAAATTTAAGAGTTTAGTGAGACTTTTTGACAAAGCCCTTTGAATAAGTCGCCTAAGTGGCTATTTCATGCTGTATCTAGGTTCAAGAGAGCCTATGGAAAAGTTAGAAAGAGGTACAAATTCAAAGGAAAAGCAAGTGGAAGCATAAGGTAGCATTTTACCTTTTCTTGCATTATGTTATCCTATGTGATTTCTATGAACTTGTTGAGTTGCTATGTGATTGTTGGTTGAGCTATTTGAAAGGTTTTGTAACCCTAGGATGTCTAATTTACAAAGGGAAACTCTACCAAAAGCTTTACGAAATTATATGGCATAATATGTTTTAAAGTATTTGATGATGTTTTCATGATGTTTCCATGATAAATGTGATGATATGCATGCATAATGGGTAACGCTTATGAGATTCTTTGAATCTCACTCTTCCAAAATGACAATTATGTTAGGCCAAGCAATGCAAGGAATCAAAGGAAGGTAAAGGGAAAAGATGAAGATGGTGATGGATAACTTAATTTTATAAGTTATCATGCTTTGGTTTGATAAATTGTAATAGTACATATGATGATGTAGTTATATTTCTTTAGTCTTCTTATGATATTATATATGGATTTGGAATAATGAATAATGATGCACTATGTTTATGAGGTTTATTATGTGAGTCATGACATAATTATATTCAAGATGACCAGTAGTAGTTAGAATAAGGTTTCTCTAGTCTTTACAGAGCGTTTAGTAAGAGTGATATATGTATATATATATATATATAATCTAAAAGGAGCCAGAATAAGCTTTAAAAGAAGTGAAAGAATACTTAAATTAGATGAGTATATGATTTATAGTGAATTTTTAAATTTATGGATCAAAATTGGATAGTGTTGGAAAATAGAATGTTCACTGTAAATTCCGGATATTTCAAAAGGCAGTATAAAATCTTTTAAAGCTCAAAAAATTTAGTGGTTTTCATGTATGAAAAGCATAAGTCTTAAGTTTAATATGCCATTAATTTGATAGTAATTAGAGCTATATAGTAAGAGATATGTGAGTTTTTCTAAAACTATTCCAATAAAGGTTATACTCTAACTCTTAATGATCCAAGATAATACTTTTCCCTATGCAAGTTAAATAAATGTACAAGAAAAATGTGTTTGAAAAGTAGAAATGTAAAGCTTTCCAAGAACATAAAGAATTCATGTATTGACTCAGGTTAGAATGAGATATAAATTTTTAAATTTAAGACCAAAATTCTAATAAGTGAAAAATGACCAAATAAACAGTAATTTTTATGCTAAATAATGTATCAATTGGCACATTAAAGTTACTTTTCATATTTTTTCCATATAGAAAAAGTTTTAAGCTATTCTTAGAGACTTGGATTTTCTAGATTTAATTATGAATTTTTAAAATTCAGTCTAAATTATGGGGATACCAAATAAATAATAAGTTTTAAATATTTTAGTTTTAATTCCTCAAGTGATTCAAGCTCCTAAAATGGTACAAATAGATTTAAATAAAGTCTAAGACATGGGAAATATGGTCATAGTTTAAGGTGTTATAGAACTCTCATAATTAATTTAGAATTTCAAGATGATAGTGAAGACTAAAGGAAAACCAAACAAGTAGAATTTGGAGGAAAGATCCAGACTTCTCACCAAGATAGATCATAATAAATCAGAAATCAAGAATTGTTTGTAATAATGATCAGACCATGCCTTTAAAGATCAATTCTTTTTTTCTTCTTTTTTTTTTCTTTGGCCTTTACTTTTCTTTTTTTCATTCTTGGCCTTTTTATTTCTTTTTCTTTTCTCTATACTTGCAACATTTCTCAAGAGATGTTCAATTTCATAAACACTTAAATCAAATTATCAAGTTGCAATAAACATAATCATGCAACAAGTTGTGATGGATGATAACGTGATAATATGGTGAGAATAGATTTCTGAATGATGGATGAACTTTGGATAGCAAATAATAATAGACAGAAAAATCATGGATTTTAGAGGAGAAGAAAATTGGACTAACGCAAGACACAAAAGGATGTAGGAGAATAGAAGATGAAAGAATGGAAAGAATAAGGAAGGAACAAATATACCAAATAAGGAGGAGACAAACTGACTTGAAGGAGGATGAGACAACTAGATTTGGTTGCTTGGATGATTGACGCATTACGAATTCAATGATCTATAACTTCACGTACAAAACTCGAATTGGGATATTTTTGTGCAGATTTGAAAGCTCAGATTTTGAACTTTAAGATTGACATATAATTTGTCCCAAAACTCAAGAAAATGAAGTTAAAATGATGTCAATTTTTCAAATGAATAGACACAGTTTTGATGAATTAATAAGCTGATAAAGGAATGAATTTACCAATGAAAGAAGAAAGAAAACAAGTTGATGATGAGGATGATGAGTTGGAGCCTGTACCAACAACCTTTACCAATCTAATAAAGGAGATGAACCTCCTAAGAGCAAGTCTTAGGCAACTCAAAATCTCATAGTAACAATTGGAAACAATAGAAGCAAACTCATGGCAATGGAGGAGACCAAACATTGGAACCTCTAGAGAATTGAGTTTCTAGCAATCTCGAACACAAGACACCATAAGAGATAGATCAGTTTTCTTGATATCAATCCATATTCTAATAAGAACACGAAAAACCATACAATCTCACAAGAGAATTGAAGAGAAAACACTCAAAATTGTTTATTCAAATCTAAATAAAAAAGGTGTACAAAAAGGGTGTTAAATAGAAAAACTTTCCTACTCTTAATGGTATAAGTGATTTCTTAAAGATAAGGTTTATTCACTTGAATTTGAATTAAATTTTAATTAAATCCTAAGTTGGCCTCAAAGATACAAGTGACAACCAATTAAAAATTGATATAAACTAATCCTGATAAAATAAGGAAAAATATAAATATGAAAATTCAAATTAAATCAAAAGAAATCTTATCCTAATACCAAAGTCACAATGAGCATCAAATAGGTCACATGATGAGTGGTGCCTAATCTGACTATTAATCAAAACATGTGACTTTTTTAATGAGTCACATGATCTCCTAAGCACATGACATTTTAATTAGACACATGACTTCATTAATCAACTTTGGGCATGCGCTTTTTCCTTCCACCTGAACTTCAAAAAATGATTAGCATCTTTTGGGCCTCCAAAAAACATGCTCAATCTTCCAACCTTCTAAGCAAGCTCTTTCATGACTTATGACCTTCCAATAGAACCACCCATCCTTTGTGTTGGGTTACACCCTTAATGGGTGGAATTTGAGGGCCGAAACCCAAAATATAATAAAAGTATTTTATTTAACATTAATTTAATTAGAGAGGGAGGGAACGGTTAATATTAACCATTCCCACACAACGCACGCTTTGAGAAAAATCAGTAAATGTGTGTGCGTACGTGAATGTGAGTTTTCAGAGTATGTTGTAGAGAGACTCTCTAATCCGAGTAGCAATTTTTTTTTAGTTAATTTTTTCTCTGTGAGTCTCGCTCTCTTCCTCTCTGAAAAAACTCTCTCTCACTCTTCCTCTCTATTTTTCCTTTTGAGTGCATCTACGGTGAAACAGTAAACAAAGTCTGATTGATTTTGTTTTCACTGCCTGGAATTCTTCATTCTCTCTGTGTGGAAGAATACAATTTCTATTGGTATGTATGTCTTTCCTACCTTTTATTCTTTCATTGGTATCAGAGCGTGAGTTTAAATTCAGGGAAAATCTATATTCGCTGCAAATTTTTTCATTGGTATCAAAGCAGCTCAGAGAATCACAGGATGAAGAAGAAAGGTTAAGAGAAGCTTAGAGAATCACAAAGGATTACGAGAGAAGAAATGGTTCAGAAGCAGAGAGAAGACGGTTTTAACTGAATGTGCACTCTTAACTGAACCAGAGCTCGCGCCTTTGCATTTTTTATATTTTATTTTTTTATTTTTCAATATTTCAAAAAGGCCATGCTCGAAAGTACTCTTATACGAATTCGACATCATGAACCCGGCACGGTAAGTCGAGCCGAAGTTGTTATCAACTGGAACAGACCCTGATGCAGGCCGGGTCACACAATTCAGAGGAGGCTCACCATGGCGCAGCGGTGGAAGGGAGAAGGGGCTCATGCGACGTCTCTGGCATCAGGCGAACACCCCAAACTTTGCCGATGAGATGATAAGAAGGGAAAAGGAGGTCAAATGACGGCTAAAGCTTCTGGACTCATCAAACCTTAGGACCAAGCTTCTGGACTTCGAACTCGATGGCTGAAGCGTGCCAGGAATGTTGAGGTAATGAAGCGAATCTCACCGGACCTCAGGACAAAGCTTCTAGACTTCAAAATGGCCATGCGGCCGGCATGATTTTGGGAACACAGGTATAAAAATAATACAGTATTATTCTCTTTATAGCTCCGACAAGATGAAAGTCTCGATGCTCTCTCCATGCCCCTTGACTCTCATGGAGCAATACTGTGAATGCCCAATTGAAGAGAACCCAATAAATCATTCTTAATGCACTCATACCCAGCTATAATCTCAGTGTAGAATCCCTCTCCTCTGAAATAGCAATCTTGCCGTGTATAGTCTCTTTCGATTTACTTTCAAGCTTCAAGGAGTCTGTGTGAGCTTTATAGTGATTATGATGATGCATATATCGATAGAGGACTCTCTTTGCTCGTTCAGCTGTTTTCTCTAACCGTTTGTAGCAACCACAGCTATGACCAGCTATGCTTGCCCAAGTATGTTGTCGCACAGTGGCTCCACCACACTGCCAACAAAATACTAGACCGCAGATACAGTTAACCAAGTTGCAAGCACCATTCTTTTGCATTGTTTTGTGACATTTTGGACAAGGCTTTGTATGAACTGCCATCCAATTAACAGTTTCTGAATCATCTTGACACTTCTTAGCCCAGAAGCTCCCACATTAAACAAGAACATGGGGAATGCATCCATGACAAGCACTAAAACAAAACTGTCAGCCGCATGAACACTCTACATCACATAATTCGTCATCCTCAACACGTATTGCATTCCCACAATGAGGAGTTTCCATCTAAGTTTTTTATTGTCTTCAATGTAAGATTCAGGAAGAAACCAATCAAATTTCTCTTCCATATCAGGGTGCTTTTTGCTGACTAGATTTCTCAGCTTCATCACAAATAGCATTTTATTTGTGTGCCCCCTAATGTGACTACTTTGACCCTCATTTATGCTGACAATGAAGTGTGCTAATGTGCTCTCCAACACACACAAAAAAGCTCACAGCCATTGAAAAAATAGTGTCCATTCTTGTTGCTTCATGACTGGGAACATCCTCTATGCAGATTTCACAAATGACTGAAGAAGGAATTGATGGGTCAGGATCACATTGTTCATCCACACTAAGCACCAACTTCAGCGAACAAGGCAGCTTTTCCATTGTCTACATACAATGCAAACAGCTTCTCCACATCCCAACGATGATAAATAAGCAAAGTATGTGTATGCTGCTCTATGAATGATAGCGTTTCATTTAATTGGCATAAATCTTCTTTCTACATGAATGTGCATCAAGTACTCTCAATAAAACCTAAAAGTAAAATTTATCTGAATAATAATTGCTGCAGCAATTCAGCCATTTTGTGTATTTTCTTGTCTCATTTTCCCTGCGCAGCTAGAAGTGATTCCCTTGTAATCACCAGAGTTGTGGGACCCATGGAAGTAACTAACTGAATATTGGGTTCGTCATTTATGATGCCTTTCGACAGAGCGCTGATGGGAGTAATGATAATCGCCATTGCTGCTCACCTAGGCATCCATCCCTCACAACCAAATTATATATCAAAGATTATAGAACTAGTGTAAAACGGTAAAATCAATGGGCCTTGGGGGTGTTGATATGTTTGAGTCGACAAAGAACAAATCAAATCCGATTGATAAGTAAATGGAATAGGGAATTCGAAGGAGGGTGCGGCGATGAGATTGTTTTTGGCCGAAGAAGAGAAAACAATCTTAATGAAATAGGCTCTAATCCCGTGGAGTATCCTTTGGTGAATTCTCTCTGGGAATCTCTCTCTCTCTTCCTCTTTGAAAAAACTCTCTCGCTCTTCCTCTCTATTTTTCCTTCTTGAGTGCATCTGCGATGAAGCAATAAACAAAGTCCAAGTGATTTTGTTTCTACCGCCTAGAATTCTTCATTCTCTCTGTGTGGAAGAATACAATTTCTATCGGTATGTATGTCTTTCCTACCTTTTATTCTTTTATTGGTATCAGAGAGTCAATTTAGATTCAGGGAAAATCTATATTCGCTGCAAATTTTTTCACTTTGTGTCATTCAAAATATGATGAGTTCAATCTTGGTGGTATGCATGATGGCCATGGCGGTGCCATATCAGCTCCTAACTCTTGAGAATTCCATGTCATTAGGTTGATTAAGATTGGGCTTGCTTGTTGTCTATTACCCAATCAAATGACTTCATTGTCATTGCCACCATTGCAAATCATAAAACCGGCGATATTCATACCACACATTAAACCACCACGAAAGCTTACCCAAGTTCAATTGCACAAACCCCAAATTGATTGCCTTAAGCCAAAATCAAAGAGCCCTGCCCGCAAATCTTGGTATTATGTTTATTAAATCGAATCACAGCTGCTGCGAGGGCCACGAAAACTAAAGCCAAAAACAAACAAAATAAGGGCATAGCATGCTTGAATAGTCAAATTGAAGATAAAAAAAATTCCTTTTTGAGATGTGATTCATAATGGAGAAGCCCTTTGTCGTTTTCTCCATTGCCTGAGCTGTGACCCTTGAACATATTTTACTCTCCTAATAGCATCATTTTTGTCTCTGTATAAGCCACCTCTATATAACTGTCGACTTGGCCATCCACCTAGCATCCACACAAGCTCTGTTTGCCATTTAGGCACGCTGTTTGGTGATATGGATGCTAGAGGATTGAATTTCTGACCCTAAAAAACCACAATGAGTAACGCCTTTAACCACTGGAAATTTAGGGAGTGTTTTAACAATTTTTGAACTATAGGGACTAAATTGAAAATGGAGCAAAATTGTAGGAATCAAATGATTACTTTTCCCTTTTAATTATAAGTGTCATGAATATTTTATAATTTATTTTAACATATATACCATAATTCTTAGAACATTTAACATTTGTTTTTGTAAATAATATATATGTATAAATATTCCCCTTCCAATATCTTAAAATTTTAAAAACTTTCATATTTTCTATATTGTAAAGTATCATATTTGATGTATGCACACATACAAATGTTATTTAGATAAGAATCAATCTCACTCTACAAGGGTATGAATTCAAGTTCTATTATAGATATAAGGATCTTCTTTTGATAAATATCCCTACATGTGCTCTTTTTTCTCCTCTATTTTTTAGCTAGAATATATCTATAGATGTACTCTTTAAACTGTGATATTAATATTAGGTCTAGCAAACCTTCAAAACCTAACTCATAGAAAACTTAATTATTTAATGACTTTTCATATTTTTTAAAAAATTTTTAAAATTACCTTAAAATAAATAAACATCATTTTATCAGAATCAAGGTTAGGCTGAAACCAAAAAACTAACCAGAAAATTGAATGAATAGAGGTTAAGAAATAAAAATATATAAATAGGGATTTAAAATTAAATTTTAATCGTAACTTAAACTTGTGTCATATATTTGTGGATGCACTCAACTCGATAAATTTCATTGGGAATATTAAAATGCTATTTCAACTTTTAACTTCTGATATAAAAATAAGAAACGGAAAATGAGAAACCAAACCTTGATTAATTAGAGATTGAAAGTAAAAGCAGATCAGGTCTTCATGGTAAGCCCATGAAAGCAACACCATGTAGTTTTGAGTTCAAATGCTGGCGCCAGAATGCAAAATCAAAAAGTGAATTCCTAACATTAAAACTAATTACATATATATAGCAAATAAATAAATAAATATAGATATACAACTAAAACAGAAATTACTATTTTTTTTTTTGTTGTCTCTTAATTACAAGCAATCATGCAAATATTGTTGATAACTTCAAATATACTCTGCAATATTTACAAGAAGTTAGCCTGTCCACGCAATTAAATTCAGAAAAACATTGACAAGTTTTACAAGTTAACAAAACACGGAGACGAAGTTAAAACTTAAATTTTTGGGAAAGAAAAATATTTTTCTGCCTTATTTATCAACTAATCTGAGTTGTAATTCAATAGCATAATACTTTTTCCTTTTTTTCTTTTTTCCCAAGCCACATCAGTGAAAACATGCATATATGTTTACAAGCTGAAAAATATTTGATGCTGACTTAAATTTAACCACATGTTTTATTGCAAAGAAACATCTAACTTGTTTCGAAGTGAAGTCAAAACAACCTAACTCCAGCACTTGAAAATAAGAACACACTAGCACTTGAAAATAAGAACATAGCCAAAAATCATTTCAACTACTCCCTCCAATTCATAACACGTTATTTTAAACTACCTCATCAGAAAAAAAGTTAAATCAATAAAATTATCTAAAAATTATTTTGGTCGATACTTCTACCCATAATGAATGTCATAAATTTAAAAAACTCAAACTCTCTAATAAAACAATGAATACTTAATAAAGCAATTGACAAGAAAGGCATTTTTAAAACAAAACAGTTAATGTTTTACAAACTCTTGCAAAATAACTTAGATCACATAACTTGTTTAGAAAGTGACATACATAAATAACGGAGGCAGTATAACTATACCTCCCAAAAACCAGTCCTTCAATTATTCAAATCATCGAAGTCTACATTCTAGAACCTGCAAAGCATATAATAAAGCAAAGCAAAGACAATTGAAAGACAAGGTAACATCCTTAACAGAGGTGTACTTATAATTTTTAGCCAAAAAGTCTGGTAAAAGGACAAAAACTTACAAATAGTTTCTTATGCATTTGCTATTTAATCATGACATGCAAAAAGACTAATCTGAAGAGTCAAGATTGGTTGTATGTCGAAGAAAATGTCCCCATGTAATGGGCACACATCCATTGCGTGGTGGAAATCATGGTGGCATGTGTGGAACAATCTCAGCCGTTTTCTTATGTTCATGCCACATTACCCCCTTTAGTGATGGGCTGATATTGCTTCACACAAGATTGCTCCATGCACCGAATCCGTTCTCCCATATTATGTTCTCATCAAAAATTTTTTATAGCAAAAACTTAAGAAACTACAAATGAGGATTTTATCCTGCATACATTGCCCTGGCATGTAGGCAGTGCTTTATGTCTTTGTTGCAGGTCTAACAAGCCCCAATCCAGTACCACTTCCCAAATGCTTGAAGTCTCTAGCTTCAAGATGATCCCCATGACCAGTATATCCAGTCCCACCTTTCTCAAAGTTCATCAGATTCCTCTCTTTACATGGCTTGTTGCACACAAGGCAAACCTTATCCACAACCATAAACCTATCAGCACATTTCTTGCAAAACACATGCCCACATGTATTAAGGGCCACAAGTGACATTGTGTTGGTAAGAGTAACTTTGCAGCTAGGACAGATATAGGTCTTATCAAGAGACTTCAATTTCTTTTGCTCACTAGTATCTTCAGTAAAGTGAATTGGGAAGAGAGTCTTCAACTTGAGTTTCTCCTTTCCTTCAGGACAAGTTGTGCTGGTTGAAGGTGCATCAACTTTAACAGGAGCTTCTGGCGTAGCAGAAGGCAGCCAGAATGCCTTCATCGTCCGAAGAGCTTCCTCTTCATAGGATGTGACCTTCACACTGTTTGCCCCGTGAAAACCATTCTTATCACGACTATAATTTCGGTCACTATATTGTGGCAGTGCGCCATGATTTTGCTGATCAAATGCATCAAGCTCCTTAGCCTTTTGCAACAACAATCTCTCTTCCTCCTCTTCTTTTTCCTGCTTCTTCTGAGCATTGTGGGCAGCAAGCTTCCTGTTTTTACATTATAAACATAAAAAAGAATCTTCACTACATGGGTGATATTTGACTCTATAACACAGAATTTCATTCACACCAGAGAAAGAAACACTTGGAAAAATGGTTACTATACTAATGCCACTAAAAAGCAAGGACATAAATAACTTTCAAAAGTTCACAAATTAAGAAAAAGAAAGTTATCTAATAAAAGGGCTTAGAAAAGCAGACACGTAAAACAGAAAACACTGCATGAGTATGGCTACTCCATATCACTTATTATATAGCATGGCAGAGGAAATTCAGCAGTTGCAGATAGGGTATAAATTGCCAGATGATTAAAAGTGATGTGCTCCTCAAATAGAAAATGACAAAGACTGAGATAAACCATTGAGATACATATTACTGATAAAAATAAACATCTAGGCAATTTTAATTCATCTTTAAGCATTTCATCAAGTATCCACAAGTTTAATCTTTCATTGGTATTGGTTTTTTGTGTCCACTGTCAATCATAATAGCACTCACCATCTATAGACATAATTTTAAAGCCCAATATTGACATCCACCGTACCAATATAAGATAGCATCAGACAAGTTTTGCAACTGTCAGGGGTAACCTCGTTTTCATAGGCCATATACCAAACTTAAGAGGAAAAGAAAGTTCTCATTTGCCACTTTCTCCAAACTCATGCCTCAATTAATAAGCAATGAGTGCAGTAAATCTCCTTTCCAGCACTTGCACTGCATCAATGTTGATAAAAATTCAAGCAGGACAGAAAAAAAAAATGTTACGCATAGAAGAGTACAATACCATCCTCCCTAAACCTTGCTAGACTAGATTGTCACCCTCTTTCTTTCAAGTCTCAAGGCAACCTACCTCAGCAGATTCACTTACTCATCCACATTCCACATAGCCACAGTGATCCCAGCCACAATCCAACAAAGATAATCATAAATGTCCAGGCAATTCAGTGAATTCACTGTATAAAACTTCTTGCCTATTTTATTTCACATCCTAAAACAATCCTTAGAAGGAAGCTAAAGTACAAGCATATAAGCACAAAACTAGAGCATGCCATTGCCTTTCAATTAGGCCTAAACTTCTATTCTTGATACCCTATGCTTCAAAAACTCAAATACAGAATTCCTAACCAACAATAATTAAACATTTCAGACAAAAGTGTTGTAAGTTGATGTTTACTCGATATTAAACATTAAACAAAATTATCACACAGAACAAACCACACCGCAAATTCAAGTACCAAAAGCTTTACTATATCCCACAGAATGCAAACCAATAATGTACTAGGACAGCAACTAAAACCAGTCAGTTCTACTTGAAAAAAAGTAAAACAAAAGAATATCAAATTTCAAATCCTGAATTCCAATTTCACATTCAAAAGTATAAAATACCCCTAGATCAAAATATATACACAAAACAGGAAACAAATTTGGGGATTAAACAATTATACCTCTGAATATCTTTTTTCTGAGACAACAAGCATTCCAAAATGCACTCTTTGCAAAAGACATGGCCTATCTGGCAACTCATGGGGTCGATGAAAGGCTTCAAGCAGAGGCAGCAAGCATCAAAGGGCTTAATCGAGTCCTTGCCGAGCCTTTCCTTCTGGGTCCCATACCCGAGCTTTCGTTTCTCCTCATACGTGAAGAAGGCAAGGTCGTTGTTGTTCTTCGAGTGCCTCTGAGGCATCCCTTGGGTTTAGATTCCCTGTACGCTAACAGAAATCTTCAATTGGAAGCGATATAGGGAATAGTCGTCTACACGACGCCAAGGCTAGGGTTTGGAAACTAACGAAATCAGGAAATGGAGTAAGATCTCGTCCACAAATCGTTCAATCGATCTCAAATCTGGGAAAGACAATCCTTGAGAAGATATATAGGACGGTGATGAAAAAGACGAAGCAGATTCGCAAATTACCCAGCCCAAACACGATTCATCCGAACTATTCCCACTGTGATGTTTGAAATGAAAATGTATTAACTAAATTTTGCAAAGTGTAATCGTTTAAATGAAAGATGTAATGTAACATGTTTTTTATTTTCTTCATAGCTTATCTTGATAATAATCTTAACAACAACAAGGATTATTTAAATAAATATAATTTAACTTTTAAACTAATAAAAATATAAAATTTTATTTTAAACAAAAAGGAGGTCCACCTCCTGAATTGTAGTCAATACAACAAGTCATACTAATCATAGTTTTTTGAAAAAAGCAATTAGTTGTATAATTTATCATTGATATTGATAATTTTATTTGATGGCTAAACAAAATATGTTGATGATTTTATTTTTAAAGAAAACTAGGGGTGCTCTATTTAATGCACATAATTTTAAAAAAAAAAAAAGAGTTCTATTATTTATGATTTGTAAATAATGATGTAGATTTAATAATAAATAAAGTTGGGCCTATGAATTTCAACAAAGAGAGATACAATATTCATGATTAATAGCTCAATTTTCTATAAATTTTTGCATATATTGATATTGTTAACTATATAGATTATTTAAGACATGAAATGATTTTTCATAGTTTTTGAAATATTCAAAATATCATAGTAACTATGAAAAACAACTTGATCTCATTTATTTTTTTTAATGCGTAAATGATTCATTTAACTTTTTCTATTGTAACATTAAGAATGCTTGGTAATATTGTAATCATGTTTTGACATTCCATTGCCAACTTCACACACGCACACACACGTATAATGAATTTTGATGTTAAAACAAGATTACAAATACCCATCATTGTTTTTTTTTTTTTGAGAAAATACCAATCATTTTCAACTGGCAAAAAAGCTCAATGGATTTTTCCATTTGTTGTTTGCAAGTGTCATTCCTCAAGTGCATCTAGACCGAGCCGAATCTCCAATTTTCTTATCGACATGCGTTAATAATCCAACTCAGCCCAGTATAACTTGTTTTTAACTGGCTCGGCCCATAAATAAACAAAAAGAATGATAAAAACTAGATGTAGGGTGAACAAATCCACTTTATGAGAATAAAAGTAACCATAAAAGTTTTTTATTAAAAGATTATTCCTTATAACTTTTTTAATGTTCTTTTTGGTTTTCTTCTACGCCTTTTGATAGGGTTTCAAGCCATTTGATGAACTATTCTCACTTGCTTCTCTTGTCTTCTTCTTTGTACATGCTCAAACCACCTTAAATGATTTTTCATCATTTTCTCCTTAATAGTATTACTTCGACTTTTCTACATGTACAATCATTTCATATCTTGTCTAATTTTA
The DNA here is from genome assembly GCA_026686845.1 of Adenanthera pavonina. NCBI lineage: Eukaryota > Viridiplantae > Streptophyta > Magnoliopsida > Fabales > Fabaceae > Adenanthera > Adenanthera pavonina. The sequence continues at coordinate 17,714,427 of JAIVEN010000005.1, read as the reverse complement.
TATGACCACACATCCATCTCAAGATTCTTATCTCTACTACTCCTATCTTATGCTCTTGTTCTTCCTTTAAAGCCTAACATTCACTATCATATAGCATCGCTAGCCTTATAGCTGTTCGATAAAATTTCTTTTTAAGTTTAGTAGGTACCTTGTGGTCACAAGTAACTCTTGATATTTTTTCTCTACTTTAACCACCTAGCTTGTATCCTATGCATGACATTTCCATCAATTTCACCATCAGTCTGTAGAATTGATCCCAAATATCTGAACTTTGACACTTTTGGAATAGTTTGCTCTCCAATTTTTATCTCAAAATCCTTAAGTTTAATATAATATAAGTTTTGATGATGACAAATATGGAGTAATAAGGAACAAATGTATCATATTTATTTAACATATGTTTTGTTCATAAAAGAAGTAGAATGTGCATTAACACGTGTTTAATTACATTTATAGTGAATATATCATGCTATGTACTAATATATCCTCTATGCTTTTATACTTTATAATACAAGTTGGATATATAAATTGGACTAACTACTTAGTTTTGTAAGCATAATACATTAAACGTAGGATTGTCCAAGAAGGAAGAGTGAGAATTGGAATAAAGAAAGGAAAATCAATATCATGTCTCATTCAAATAAGAATAAGAGAATGGATGCTTCAAGAATGGAAGATCAGAAGAGAGTATACCAAGAATGAGAATGACTAAGTGAAAATGGAGCTTAACTTTGAAGACCTAGCTATTAGGTATATTTTGTTTTCATTTAAGTCTTGAGGTGATTTAATCTTTGAAATTTATTTAATTTTTTTACCATATATCTTAAATAAGTTAGATTAAGTAAATCTGAATGTTAACATGAGTTTGAACTTGTTAAATTTGAACATTTTAGGCTAACAGACGAATTTTGCTTATGATTCATGTTTATTTTGTACAAAATTCACACTTGTTGAAATTCAAAGTTATAAAGTTTTTATCTTTGATAGACAAATTTTGATTGTGAAATTCAAATTTTGAACTAAGCATTATTAGTAAACGTGTCCAAAATTTACATAAAACTTAGTTGAAATTTGACTATTAGTGAAGTTCAAAATGAGTTCAAAGTTATAGTCTCTGACAAATAAACTTTGAGCTTCAAAGTGTGAATTTCAAAGTTAGAACTTTTGGTCTTGTTGGAACAAGCCTCTGGTAGATGAATTTTAGTTTTGAAATTCAATTTTTGAGTGTATCTTGAAAACTTGAAACAATTGTTTAAATCCAACAGATGCACTTCTAACATGAAAGTTTGAATGTTCAAGCCTGGAGCTAACTTTGGAATTCTTATCATAACTCGAAATTTGAATTTGGCTATTGAAATTTGAATCCAACGTTCAACATTAAACACACAACTATGCTGACTCTACGAAATTTGTCCATTGAATCTCAAAATTCAAATGTTGATATGTCAAATGCATTTTATGTGGTTGTTGAATAGCTCTTTTGTAGAGTAACGGCTAGAACTTGTGTTTAACAGATAGATCTTGTGTCTAACAACTAGTTAAACCACAAATCTATAAATAGAACCTCATTTGAACTTATGGGTAACGAATCTAAGTAAGTTTTGTGCCAAAATGCTGCTGCAATATATAAAATCTTTCTGTGTTAGCATTGAGAGTTAAACCTATCTCATTAGAGTGAGTTTCAATGTATTATCAACTCTTGAAGAGAATTTCTTTTTTGTAATTTTTCTTTCTATAATTTCTGTGTAGAATCTTAGTGTGGGAAAACACTGAGAGAATTACATATCTTGTAAAAGTCTGATAGTAGCTTCACAAGTGCCAACTAAAACTTATGGGATGTACTTAGGCTTCACAGGTGCCTGGATCAAACCTATAGGATATAGTGGAGAATATCAAGTAGTGGCTTGAGGATTAAACATAGGTCAAGTGGTTGGACTAAACCCGGATAAATCTTTATGTGTTGTTCTTCAACTTTTCACTTCATTTGCCTCATTCAATACACTCTTCTATTCTCTGTTTTGCTACATTTCTTGGTGAAATTAGGTTGTTCTTTAAAAGGGGCAAAAATCTTACATCACCCAATTCACCCCCTCTTGGATGACCAACAAACCTAACATAAATTTTTTCTAACTGACCTCTTGTTAATTTTGCAATACATATATTTCATCTTACTTCTACTCAAGTGGAAACTTTTTGATTTCAAAGTGTGTTTCCATAACTCAGATTTAGTATTTACCTCTTCAATTAAGACTATATCATCCACCAAGAGTATACACTTTAGAATTTCCTCTTATATATGTTTTATTAAAACATCTAAAACCAAATCAAACAAGTATAGACTCAAGAAAGATCTTTGATGTAAACCTATTCTTATAGGAAAGTCATTTATCTCACTTTTAGGAGTTCTCACATTTGTTGTTACCCCCTCATACATATACTTTATAGCTCAAATATAAGTCATGAACATCTTTCTTCTCTATTACTTTCCATAACACATCTCTTAGTACTCTCTATCATATACTTTTTCTAAATCAATAAAAACCATATACAAGTCTCTCTCTTTACTCTGTTATCTTTTAATCAAACCCTTTAATAAATAAATAGCCTCTATTGTAGACTATCCTAGCATAAATCTAAATTGGTTTTTTGAAATATGAGACTCTTTTCTTAGTTTATGTTCAATCACTATTTTCTAAAGTTTCATGATGTAACTCATGAGTTTTGTCTCCTAATTATTTGCACAATTTTGAATATCCCTCTTATTCTTGTATATAGGCACTATAGTGTTCTTTCTCTATTCATCTAGCATTTTCTTGGACCTTAAAATCTCATTAAATAACTTAGTGAGCCACAAAACCCCTTTATCTCATAAGCACTTCCAAACTTCGATAGAAATACCTTCGAGACCAATAGCTTCACCATTATTTATTCTCTTAAAAGCTTCTTTTACATCTCCAACCCAAATCCTATGATAGAAGTTCAAATTCTGATCATTTTCATGAGTTGTTAATCTTTCTGTATTAATAGTCATACCCAATCCATCATTAAAAAGTTTATCAAAGTAGCTCCCTCATCTTTCTTTAATATCATCATCTGTAATCAAAACATTTCCTTCCTCATCCTTAATGCATCTTACTTGATCCACATATCTTGACATTATTTCCCTTCTCTTGGCAATATTGTAAATCTTATGTTCACCATTCTTTGTTCCTGAATCCTGATAGAATTACTCAAAAGCTTTAGATCGAGTCTTGCTCACTACTTTCTTAGTCTCTTCTCTAACCAAATGATAACATTTTTAATTTTCATTGTTATTACACAAATGTGAGGCTTTGAAGCATTCTTTCTTATATTTGACCTTCTCCCGCACACTTTCATTCTACCATTAAGATTCTTTATCTTTAAGTCCAAAACCTTTGGATTCACCTAGGACTACTTTAGCGGTTTCCCTAAACCTTTTAGCTATCTTGTCTCACAAGATGTTAGCACTTCCTTGTGAGTCCTAATTACCTTCCTTTGGAACTTTTCTTGTAAAGGTCAATTGTTTCTCACCTTTTAATTGCCACCACTTGATCATAGGATTTAAGGCTTTTGAACTTTTCAGTTTACAGTTTTTAACCAACACATAAAAGACTAAGACCCTATGTTGTAAAGTTAAGCTCTCACTAGAGATTACTTTGTAGTCTTTACAAGCTCTTCTATTTGAGTTTCTTACCAAAAGGAAGTCAATTTGCGACCTTTGATATTTACTCTTATATGTGATTAAATGCTCCTCCCATTTATTGAAACAAGTGTTTACAATTATGAGGTTATAAGTCATTGGAAAATCAAGAATGGAATGCCCCTTCTCATTTACTTCTCCTAAACCATAATTGTTGAATCAGAAGTTTTGATGATTCCAAACAACTAGACCTTGGAAGGAGAATATCAAAGGAGTGTGAAAGGATAAAGTGAAGAAATCCAGTGAAGAACAAGTGAAGATGTAGTTTTTAGGAATTCTCACTTTGTACACTAGATAGAAAGCTTTGATTTTTACTTATTTAAGTTACCATAGTGTTTAAATGAGTTATTTCATAGATATCAAATGTTAGTTTGTGTTTGAATTGAAAAATATTGGCTAATAGAAGAATTTTGTTATTGACTCATACCTATTTTGTGCAAAATTTGAATTTTGCTTAGTGAAATTCAAAGTTACAAAGGTTTTATCTTTGATAAACGAATTTTAGTTTTGAAATTTGAATTTTGGGCTAACCATTGTTAGTAAAAGTGTACAAAATTCATATGAAGCTTAGTCAAAATTCGAATATTAGTAAAGTTCAAAATAAGTTCAATATCACTGTCTGTAATAGATGAACTTTTGACTTCAAAGTGCAAATTTTGAATTGAGAACTTATAAGTCTCGTTAGAGCATGTCTTTGATAAATGAACTTTGCAGCTTAACATTCAAACTTCACAGAGAAAAACTCGTGTCATGTTGAACATGCTTTTGATAGATGAATTTCAATTTTTAAAATTCGAATTTCAAGTGCACTATAAAAACTTGAAACAACTGTTCAAACTCAACAGATGCACTTTCAATATGAAAATTCATGTGATCTAACATGGGTTATTTTTGGCAAAGCCGAAATTCAATTGTCACATTTAAATAGACAAATTTTGGAAATTCAACATTAAAGTCCTTAATTTTCTTTCTATGTGAAATTCGTCTGTTGAGCCTCCAAAATTCAAATTTTGGTGTGTCAGACGCATTAAACGATAGAGTACGCTTGAGGCATGAAACGCTGAGGGTCCTTAGACAAATTGCAAAGCATAAAAAGGAAGCTTCATCACTTGGAAATCAAGCTTGGGAGGTTAAAGTTCCATTGCAAGGCATAGATTATCCAACTCAAGAAGTCTAAATAGCTTTATTATGTTCTCTTCCTTGCAAGTTACAGAGCCCGCTTAAAGGAGATTACTTAAGTGATCATATGCCACTCATGTGATCAATTAAAAATGAGTATTCCTTAGGCTAATTTATTTAGAATTTTTGTTTTTATTATTAAATTTTCATAAACTTAGCCTATGGTCAAAGATTGTGTCTTGGATATTAAGATTTTATTGTTTCTTAATTTTTAAATATTAGGTTCTAGAATTTTCTTTTCTTTTCAGCTAAAAGGTGCCACCTTTAGGAGTGATTTGCAAGAATATTTTATTTCATTTTTCATTTAGATTGCGGTGCCTTCTTTAGGATTGATTAAATTAGATATGATTATTTTCTTTATTTTTATTGTAATTTTCATTTTTTATTTTAGCCTAGGATTTTGGTTGTCTTATTTCTTTATATAAGGAGCCACCAATGTACTTTTGAAATAGAGAGATTAATATCAATGAATTTTAAGAACTTTTGTTCTTTTCTTGTGGGTTTTCTCTTGTATCCCTTGTGTTCTTAAGAGGATTCTTAGACTTATCAAAGGAGTGGTTCTCCTTTGTAGTGTCCCAAGGCTAGGGTTCTAAGAGACATGTTCTTTTAGGGTCTTATCTCATTGACCAACATATCTTCTTTGTAATTTCTTGAAATTTTGTTCATATTTATTATCTTATTTTTCTAGTTTAACGTGTTCATCTATCTTGTGTTTTCTTGTTATTTGGTGTGTCCTATTTGATTCTAGAACTATCCGTGATTCATTCTAAGTCATTGAAGGTTCAATCGGACAAGTCTTGCTTGGGTCTTTCATCATTGAATGTAGTTAGTGAATGACTATTTTTGCATAGTAACTGTTGGTTAAAGTCTCTAATGACTAGTTAAGTCACAAATCTATAAATAGAACTTTATTTGAAGTTATGGGTAACAAATTTAAGTCTATTTTTGCCAAAACTTTATTGAATTTATTAGACAACTTTTTCAACTACATACTTCATTTATTATGCAATAACTTTCATATCTATTCTATTCTAAGGAGTTTTCATTCTATGCAAAAATTTTTCTTCATTTAAGAGAAAGATATTCTTTGTGAGGGGAGTCATAAAGGGGATTAGAGAAACACTTGTAAGAGTGTTGAGTGAGATTTTCAATGTTCTTAAAATAGAGCACATGGATTGTATTGTGACATTGCAAGAAGCTCACTAAATTCTTAAAGATAGTAGAAAATCTCAAGTGGTGGCTTGAGGACTGGATATAGGTCAAGTGAATTGGATTGAACTAGGATAAATTTATGAGTTTTTCACTTCCCTTATCTCTTCTAAATTCATATTTATTATTCTCTATTTCATTGCAAACTTTTACTTTCATTATTATACTTCATTTTTGCAGAAAAATTTTATACTTCCCAATTCACCCCATCTTGGAAAGCCAGCATTCCTAACAATAAACGACATAAGCTCCCATATATTGCCTTCTCTCTTTTCTCATATGACTATTAAGGCCCCCCCGAATGAACATCTTTTCCTCTTGTAGGATATCTCGAATCAAGCCCTCTAAATCTTCCAAAAAATTTTCCTTAATATGCGCTTCCGACCCTACTTGAGGTGTATAAGCACTAATAACATTGAAAGTATCGCGGCCAATAATCAATTTTAAAAATAAGATCCTATCTTCAATCCTTTTGACTCCTACCACATCCTTTTTCCAATTTTTGTCCATAATAATACCAACTCCATTCCTTGCTCTGACCTTCCCTATGTACCAAAGTTTAAAACTAATAGTGTCTAGCTCCTTAGCCTTTTCTCCCACCCATTTAGTTTCTTGAAGATACAAGATGTTAATTCTCCTTCAAATCATAGCATCCACCATCTCTATAGATTTACATGTTAAAGTATCAATATTCCAAGAACTAAATCGAATCTTGCTCTCCTAGGCTAACTTCCTTACCCACATCTGTCTAGCATGATATAGGAATCCTTGCTCATTTAACACTATACCTTGGCATCGATGTAGTGACTCTAGCTCATTTGACACTACATTCGAGCCATACAGTGTGTTACTTCTGGGTAATGACCTAGCCTAAGCACAAATACGTTCTTGATCCATGTCAAAAAGATTCGATAAATTTTTACGTTGACTACCAAAAGCCTAACACAACCCTCCTCCTTTACTCTGGCTTAGGACCGGTTATGACACTACGTAGGCAGAGTTTTACAAAACATAGAAAACTACTTTTTAAAATTCATACACTAAAACTAAATATATTAAACTACATTGTTGAAGATCCCTCTAAAGGTTTCCTTATTAAAAAATTTGAACTTACAATTCAAAGATTCATATTATAACATCCCATATGTTTAAGTTAATTGAAGGTTGATTAATCTCCACTAATGCCCTAATTGGTGAAATTTTGGGATTTGGATCAATGTTGAGAAAACCGGATCGGACCGGCCAGTCTAATTGGTCTAACTAAGAATCGGAACCTAGTTTGGGCTGAAATATGGAGAAAACCAGCTATACAGAAAATGAGCAAGACCGGTCAAAAACTAGTGAGACCTAATGAGAAATAGTGCAAATCGAAAAAACCAACAATTCTGCAAGTTGGCTAGTTTAAGAGATGCCAAGAAGAAAAAGAGAAGAGTAGAGAATGAGGAGAATGAGGATGATAGCAACTGTAGAACCCATTTTCAAAATCTTGTGAGGGAAGATAGAAACTATAAAAGAATCCATTTTCTAGATCTTGTTGATGTTGTTGTCGGCGTTTCCATGGTCAGACTTTAGAGACTTAATAGAACCTCAAATCAGATGAATATAATGAATGATGATGAAGATAAGAAAATCATCATGAGGACAATGAAGAAGATGGTGTGCAAAGATGCTCTATTATAGCTACACCAACGGATAAAAGAAGCTAGAGTGAGAATAAGAGTCTAAGGAAGGAGCTAAGAATGATAAGAGTTGAAATCGTAAAAAATGAATAGTCTTGTTGAATTTGGCTTCAAGCTAATAATAAATGGGATCACAATTCTCAAAAACAGAAATAGTGAAAAATGATGACAATTACTACAAATTGGGTTTCCAATTGTGGTTTCTTGATGACAACTTTTCATTGTTGCCAACAACTTTCATTTCCCTCTTATTTTCTAGTACAATGTGCCATGCTTTTTAATTACCCTCTTATTTCAGGACTCATTAATCCATCTGATAAAAAATGAACCGAACCCCATAATTTATTTATTTATTTTTTGACAAACTTGATCTATATGAGGCACATGAGTAACATGATTTGCAAATATTATAATTATAAATTAGTAAAATTATTTATTTATATTTTTATTTCAAACTTTATCCTTTCAGTATAATTTTAATATAGGTCCCAAGTAGCATTATAAAGTTGGACAAAAACTATTGAGTGAGCTGTTTGTAACTTTATATAATTATAGATTTGAATTAAAACTCAATTATTTGTAGTTGTTGTTAGCAAGGCTGACTTCCCAAGAGGGGGGGTGAATTGGGAAGATTGAAAATTTTCTGCACAAGGTGAAGTAAGTGAAGATATCACAGTATAAAGAAAATAACGTGTAAAAACAGGGCAAGCTGAAAAGTAAAGATAGGGAGAAGAAAACTCAGCAATTTATCCTGGTTCGGTCTTTCCACTTGACCTACATCCAGTCCCCAAGACACCTCTTGAGATTTATCCACTATACAGCAAGAATTTCAATGGGCTTCTTGCTAAGGCCACAGTACACGAGTATGCTCTGTTTCTGAGCTCTCTCAAACTCTCCAAGCACTTACACTGTGTGCTTCCCAATCCCCTTGTGAATATCCCTCACAAGTAAATCTATCTTCCAGATGAAGAGTAGATTGATTACAATGAAATGACTCTCTTGAAAGGAGTAGATATGAAAGTTTTGGTGCAAGTCTGGAAGTTAAGAGGGTAAAAGCTTTTGAGAAGAAAATTCAGCAGAGATTCAGTATGTACAAGTTTGATTCATTACCCACAACTTCAAATGATGTTGTATTTATAGATTTAGGTCCCAAATATCCGTTAGAGACTAAATCTATCCGTTGGGGAAGTTATCCAACGGTTACTCTGAAAAACTATCCGTTTACCAACCGCATTTAATGTTTCTGACATACTGAAATTCAAATTTTGGTTGGTCAACAGACGAATTTCGAAGGAACCGAAGGTTAAAGCTTTCAACGTTACAACACGAAGTTCGTCTGTTCATGAAGTGAAATTCGAATTTTGAAACTTATAAAACATTTTCACAATGTGACATACGAATTTTCAAGAAGAAAGTTTTTCAGTTAAGTGTGAACAGTGTTTTCAATTTGCTACAGTGTCTTTGAAATTCGAATTTTGGTATCCCAAAATTCGTCTGTTCACTGAACGTTAAAAGAGACACAGTAGTTTACTTTCTTCGAAATTCGAATTTTAAAGGTGTGAAATTCGTCTGTCAGAGAGACTCTTTCCAGACTTATTTCATCATTCGAATGTTGCAAATTCTTGTTATTCGTATGTCTATGTTTCACTTAAACAGACTCAAGAACTTAGCTTCTGAAATTCGAATTTCAATGTTCAAAGTTCGTCTGTCAGAGAGCAGTTTTGAGACATAAATCATTCTTGATCTCAGATGAACTTTAACACATTTTCAGACGAATTTCTTCTATTTTCTCAAGTTTTGTTTTGTCTGAAATTCGAATTTTGAAGACTTAAAGTTCATCTGTTGGAAAAAGCTTCTTTCAGACTTGTATGAAAATTCGAATGTTGGAAGCTCAAAATTCGTCTGTCAGAGAGCATTTATCAAACTCATTTTCATTTTGATTTCAGATGCATTTTATCATGGTCTCAGACGAATTTCTTTGGTTTTCACAAATTTCATTTTACTTGAAATTCGAATTTTGAAACTATGAAGTTCGTCTTTTACCAGAAAGGCTTCTTTCAGACTAGATGAAAATTCGAATTTTGAAAACTCAAAATTCGTCTGACAGAGAGCCATCTCTTCAGACTTAATCAGTTTTAGCTCGAAATTCGAATTTCCAAAGGCAAAGTTCGAATTTCCAACTTGACAGTTTAGTTTGAACTTTTAACCTTCGTCTGTTTGTGGGTGTTTTTCAAATATTTAAAGATTTAACATATAATCAAGGTTTGAAAACATCTTTTCTTCAAATCAAAACCTTTTACCCAATCATAACAAAAACTAAAGATCCTACAAGAGATCTAACAGCAAATACTCAGAAAAACTTCACTTGGAACAGCTTTGTTCTCCTTTGATATCTTCAATCCAAGCTCTTGAATGTTGGTTTAAAATCATCAAAACTCTTGCTTCAACATTCTCCCCCTTTTTGATGATGACAAAACAACTCACAAACTGGATTAGTACTTGGGTTTGCTTTCATAAGCTCCCCCTCAACATATGCATAAGATATCAAAACAACAGATTTAGTGAAGAGATTCAAAGCCCAAAACATTGCAACCAAGAACATACTTTATATCACCAAATAGTTGTAATCCAATTAAAGAGTAGTTCTTAAAAACAAACAACCAAATACAAAACAACCAAATAAAAAAAGATACAACAAGAAGAATCAGCCTAAGATCTAAGATATCACTTCTTCTTTGGCTTCTTGCTGTAAGTCGTTCCTTTTCCAGATGGCTCAGCAGATTTTCCAGCTTGCTTAGTCCCAGTTTGCTTTATTTTCTCCCCCTTTTTGGCATCATCAGGAAGCCCAACAAAGTCCATTGGAGGAGGTATCTGAGTGATAGGAACAGCACGAAGGGGAACAGGAGCAAAAGGAATCTCTGGCTGAACTGGAGCAGGGGGCTCAGCAGGCTCTTCATCATCATCAGAGACCTCAAGTAGTACTTGCATTTCCTACCTAGAAAGAGCCAGTTGAGCTCTCTGTTGCTCTGAAAGCCCATAAGCAGTAATAGACTGAGGGGCTGGTTCAGCAGGGGGAAACATTTCTTCCAGCCTTCTCCTTTGAGCTAGCAGCAGAGCATTGTGAGCAATGGCAAGATAATCAACAACTGGTACAATGCTCTTTTCCTCATTGCTTGCTCCTTCTGGCACAGAAGAGATTGAAATGACTGCAACCAGTCTTTCAACTTGCTCTGATTCTTGAATGGACAGAATTGAATCCGGAGCATCTTCTTGCATTGGCTCAAGAGGGCTTGATTCTTGAAGACCTTCTCCTTCTAATCCATAGTCCAAGGGTGGACCAGGACTTGGTGTTCTCATAGCACCAGCACCATCTATATCAGAATCATGGTCAGAGGAGGCAATCTCAAAGGGACTTGGAGGCACAGGGGATGGAGACAAAGTAGGCTCAGGGACACCAGGCTGAGGTGAAGCTGAAGTGGTAGGAATTGCATTTCTTATCTCTTCATATGCATCAGCCACCACCTTCATATTCACAGCCAACTGATGGATCTGATCTTATAGATGAGCAAATTTGGCATTTTGCTTATCTCTTATGCTGAGAATGAGTGTTGACAGACTGTCAAACAACTCAGTGACCTTTGTTGGCTTGGCCCGTAAGGAGGGAGTGGCAGGAGGGTGAGTAGGCCTGGAGGGAGATGGGATTGGTTGAGAAGGCTGAGGTACAGATTTGCTAGGGGCCTCAGAGGTGCCTTCTTGTTGGAGGGAGTCATCAGCAGCAAAGAACAGATCTTCAGATTTCCCTGCTCCCTTTCCAACCCATCTGCCTTCATCTCGTTCAATACCCATCCTTTGCAGTTCCTCTTCTTTGAATGCCTCAGTGAGTTTCCCTTTCCCCTTTTCAATGTGTTGAATTCTAGCATGCTGCAGGATTCTTGAAATAATTGCAGCATAGGGGAGTGTGGAATCCTTCCTCTGATCCCTTGCTTTTATCATTCTCTGGAGGATGATATGACCCATGTTAATCAGCTTCCCACGAATGATAGCAGTCATCACATGAGCCTCTGCCCTTGTTATCAAGTTGAAGCTGTCACCCTTGTTGAATATGATCCTGGACACTATATAGTGCAGGATTCTGACTTGTACACTTAGGTCTGTGGGTTTCAATAGATTTATAGTTGGCCTGTTTTCCCTTCTCCTGAATAAGGTGTCCAAAATGGTGCTCTCCTTGTAGTACAGAAAAGATCCACCTTCTTCATCTGCTGTGCTTGCCTCATCCATATACCCAGAGGCTGTTATGTCAACTTGTAGTCCATCTTGTCCTGGGATTTCCAACACCTCATTGAATGTTTCATCAGCAAGCCAAATGGTCCTTGATCTCAAAGTGACCTCCCATTTCACCTTCTTGCTGTTATACTTAAGAGACGCATACCAAGTCTTTACTACCTCATCATCATATCTTTCAGCAATTTCCAACAAATTTTTATATCTTAACAACCATATAGCAGCATCAAAATTGTTGGAAATCGAAAATTGTTCCACATTCACACAATGAGGCTTGATTACCTTTTTGTTGGAAAACTTGGTAGTGTACTCTTCTTGAATCTCAGGAGTGCTCCATAGTGGTAGTGTGGTCAATTCAAACTCTCCAGATTCAGTACTGGAAGAGGCAGAAGAGGCAGCAGCAGGAACAGACGGTTCTGCACTTTTTGAAGAGGAGGGGCCAGATTTCTGGGATTCTGCTTTGGATGATGATTTCTGGTGTTTAGAGGGAGTAGCTTTACTGGGTTCGGCTTTTCTCTTTGACTTTTCTCCTTCTTTGGTAGCATATTGAGATTTAACATTCCTTTTCGGACGAGCCACAGCTTTTCCTGTTCCAGGAATTTTAACTCTTGCCATTTCTCGGTTGAATGAAGCAGAATGTGGCTGAGAATGGGTTTATAGGGTGCGAAAGGAAGTTTAATCGGTGGAAAAAGACGGTTTTTGGACAGGAGTTAAGAGGATTGAAGAGAGAATTAGAACAGACTAAGAGAGGTTACAAATAGGGTTACGTCTGTTCTTTGGAAAACTGACGCATTTAACGTGTGTAACCGTCTGACAGACGAATTTTGAGAGGTCAAAATTCGAACTTCGGGCAGTTACAAGTTAAACTGTTCAGCACAGCTTACTGACAGACGAATTTTCATCTTGAAAGTTCGTCTGACAGTGGCTTGAAACAAACAATACAAGCACATCAGACGAATTTTGTTCCAACAAAATTCGAATGTTGAAAAGAAAAAGGCAGGCAATAATCAAATCAACAGACAATAGACGAATTAAGCATGCAGAACTTCATCTTTCAAGCATTCATTCTTCAAGAACATGTTTCAACAGACGAATTTTGAACTTGATAATTCGAATTTCTCAATTTTTGCAAAGATTGTCCAACATTCGTATGTTAAGAAGTAATAATTCGTCTAACAGTGATGGACAATCATTACTTTGAAATTTTTGATTTTGAAAATTCGAACTTTCAAGCCTTAACAGACGAATTTCGAGGCTTAACCGAGAACTGTTCCAAGACATAACAGCCCAAAGTTCGTCTGTTGGTGAACCGAAATTCGAATGTTGACCATGTTGACCAGTTCAAAAACACAGATTATCAATGAAATTCTTCTATTATTCAAACAACATACGAATTTCAACTTTAAAGACTTACAGAATGGATCCAGAACTTAGGATAATTATCATTCACTTCATTTTCTGGTTGTTCCAATCTGGAGTGCTCCAAACTTTCAAACTTTTAGCCATTGATGTTCACAAGGAGCACCTGCAACTATACTAAAACATACTTCGATGCTCAAGTTAGAATTTATTCTAATATTAAGAACTCTAAGGACAGAAATGCACAGAAATGACTTACAATTCATTGGGATTTACCATTCCCAATTCTCTCCTTATTTTGCAGTGTCTGTCTTCTGATAGAGGCTTTGTGAGTATATCAGCAACTTGATCCTCTGTTGGGATGTATTTCAGTTTAACTTCTCCTTTCAGAACATGATCCCTTATGAAGTGGTGCCTTACTTCAATATGTTTCGTCCTTGAATGCATGACAGGATTCTTGGTGATATTTATAGCACTTTGGTTGTCACACATGATTGGTATCTCTTTCATTTTAACCTCAAGATCTTCAAGCTTCTGTTTCATCCAGATGACTTGGGCACAACAGCTTCCAGCTGCAACATACTCAGCTTCTGCAGTGGATAAGGCTACACTGTTTTGCTTTTTGCTGAACCATGAGACCAGGGATCCTCCAAGAAACTGACAAGTTCCACTTGTGCTTTTTCTATCAGTTTTGGATCCTGCAAAATCAGCATCAGTGTATCCTTTGAGATCTTCTCCATTGCCTTTTGGATACCAAAGACCCATCTGTGATGTTCCAATAAGATATCTAAAAATCCTTTTCACAGCTGTTGCATGGATTTCTTTGGGACATGATTGGAACCTTGTACACATGCAGACACTGAACATAATGTCAGGTCTGCTGGCAGTTAGGTACAGCAGGGATCCAATCATTCTTCTGTACTGAGTAATGTCAAACATCTTCCCATTCTCATCCATATCTAGTTTGGTTGCAGTAGCCATAGGTGTTCCCATTGGCTTGGCATTCTCCATTCCAAACTTCTTTAACAGCTCTTTTAGATACTTGGATTGACTAAGAAAGATACCATCATTAAGCTGTCTGATTTGCAATCCAAGGAAGAAATTGAGTTCACCCATCATAGACATCTCGAATTCTCCCTGCATTAACTTAGAAAATTCCTTGCAAAGAGTCTCATTAGTAGCACCAAAAATAATATCATCAACATAGATTTGAACAATTAGCAAATCTTTATTTTCTTTCTTAGTAAATAAGGTTGTGTCAATTTTGCCTCTGTTAAACCCCTTTTCAGTTAGAAAATTACTCAGTCTCTCATACCATGCTCTAGGGGCCTGTTTTAAACCATAGAGAGCTTTCTTCAGTTTATAAACATGGTTTGGTTTTGTAGAATCCTCAAAACCTGGAGGTTGATCAACATAAACCTCTTCCATGATATATCCATTCAGAAAAGCACTCTTTACATCCATTTGATATAGTAAAATATTTTTCATGCATGCATATGCCAGTAGTATTCTTATAGCTTCTAGTCTAGCTACTGGTGCAAAAGTTTCTTCAAAATCAATACCTTCTTCTTGATTATACCCTTTAGCAACTAATCTAGCTTTATTTCTGATTATTGTTCCAGATTCATCAAGTTTATTTCTGAAAACCCATTTGGTACCAATAACAGGATGATTTTTGGGTCTAGATACTAAATCCCAAACTTGATTTCTTTCAAATTGGTTTAATTCATCTTGCATAGCCAAAATCCAGTAATCATCAGTTAAGGCCTCTTCAGTACATTTGGGTTCTATTTGAGAAATGAAAGCACAGTTGAGCATTTGTTCTCTTAACTGTTTTCTGGTTTTGACTCTCTCTTGAACATTCCCTATTACTTGATCAACAGGATGATTCCTTTGATATCTCCAAGCTCTAGGGAGTTCTTGAGATGTTTCTTCATTGTTTTCTTCATCAAACTCTTGCTCCTGGATATCTTCCTCTATATTAACAGATTCAGATATCTTTGAAGGTTCAGTTTTACTCTTATCAGAAATTCCTAGTTTTTCAAAGTTGAAAGTAAGATCATCCTCATTAGTAGCATGTTTTGAAACAGTTTCATTTTCAATGAAAACCACATGTACAGATTCTTCTACTACATTTGATCTTTTATTATAAATTCTATACGCTTTACTCCTACTTGAATAACCCAGAAATATACCTTCATCGGATTTGGCATCAAACTTACCCAGATTTTCTTTACCATTGTTGTGAATGAAGCATTTGCATCCGAACACATGGAGGTGAGACAGATTCGGCTTTCTTCCCTTGTACAGCTCATATGGAGTCTTCCCAAGGATTGGTCTGATGTAAGCTCTGTTTATGATGTAACTAGCTGTATTTACTGCATCAGCCCAGAATACTTGGGAGAGTTCCTTCTCATTTAGCATAGCTCTGGCCATCTCTCCAATAGTTCTGTTCTTCCTTTCAACCACTCCATTTTGTTGAGGAGTTCTTGGTGCTGAGAAGTTGTGGTCAATCCCATGCTCATTGCAGTACTCCAGGAAGTATGCATTTTCAAATTCTCCTCCATGGTCTGACCTGATAGACACAATAGAAATACCTTTCTCATTTTGCACTTTCTTAGCTAAGGTTACAAATGCATCAAAGGTATCACTTTTAGAAGAAAGAAATAATGTCCAAGTAAATCTAGAATAATCATCTACAATTACAAGCACATACAGATTACCACCAAGACTTTTCACCCTAGAAGGTCCAATTAAATCCATATGCAGTAATTCAAGTGGTCTAGTTGTGGTAATTACATTTTTAGATTTCAATGATGATTTAGTTTGTTTTCCTCTTAAGCATGCATCACATTCTTTGTCCTTTTCAAAAGAAATTCTTGGTAGACCGGTTACTAGCTCATTTTTAATTAGTTTAGATAGTTGATTCATGTTCACATGGGCTAATCTTCTATGCCATAGCCAACTATCATTATTCTGACTGATTAAGCATACAGAATCTAAGGGAGGAAGTTCATCAAGATCAATAGTATAGCAGTTACCATCCCTTTGAGCTTTGAGGATTACTTTGTGATCACTTTTTCTGATGACCAGGCAATACTTTGAGTCAAACAGCACCCAGTTTCCTTTGTCACAGGTCTGACTCACGCTTAGCAGGTTGTGGTTGAGGCCAATCACAAACAGCACCTCTTCAATGGATGTTTCTTGATTTTTGCCCACAATTCCAATACCAACGATTTTGCCATATTGATCACCTCCAAAGGTCACCTTTCCTCCTTTCTTGTCTCTCAGGGTGATGAACTTCTCCATATCACCAGTCATGTGACTTGAGCAGGCACTGTCCATATACCATTTATTGCTTTTCTTAGCTTTGAGACAGACCTGCAAAACAATGTTTACGTTTTTCTTTTAGGTACCCAAATTTGCTTGGGTCCTTTTCGGTCAGTATATTTTTCCCTAGATGCAGATGCAACTTTGGGAACCCATTCAGTTTTCCTGCCAAGTCCATTTTTCTTCAAAACACAAGAACTGGAAATATGGCCCTTTTTGTTACAGAAATGACAGGTGGTGAAAGGACTGCTAGATTGAGATGCAGGAAGAAAACAGTGCAGATAATACTTTTGTCTAGCATGCCTTGGTTGATCATATGTTTCAATGTGATGTAATACATTAGTTTTCTTTTTATTGTTCTCAGCATGCACAAAATGTCTCATATAAGCATTCTGATTTTTCTTCCTAATCTTTTCCTTGACAGCACATGGATCATAGCCAAGACCAGCTCTTCCTTGGGATATTCTTTGACTCCCCATTAATGCAAACAACATATCTTTGCCTCTAGTGAGCCTAGACATGCTTTTAACTAAATAATCATTAGTTCGCTTGAGTTCAATGCATGAAGTGCAACAAACAGATTCAGTAGTAGGCAAAGAGGCAATTTCAGAAACTATGCTTTGGGATTTCAGCTTATTTATCCTTTTCTTTGCCAATTTCAGTTCTTTAGCAACTTTAATGAATTCATCATGAAGCTCATGAAATGCATCTTGTAATTCAGAATAGGAAGGTTCAGATTCATATACCTCTTCTTCCTGATCACTGCTGCATGAAGGTAAGACTTCTTCTGAGGCAAGTGCCATTAAACAGATGTTGGCAATCTCATCCTCATCTTCTTCTTCCTCATCTGAGCTGTTGCCCCATATGGATGAGATATAGGCTTTCTTCTTCTTCCCTTTGTCTGCAGCTTTCTTTTCTTTTTCTTGCTTCTTAATGAATTGGGGACAATCCCACTTAATGTGTCCCTGCTTCTTGCACTCATAGCAAGTCACAAGTTCTTTTGCCTCTTTCTTGCTTTCTCCAGTTACTCCTTTCTCGAAGAATCTCTTGCTCTTCTTCTTGCTGTAGAATCTTCCGAATTTTCTGACCATCATAGCCAGAGTTTCCTCATCCAGCTCTTCTCCTTCATCAGATTCTTCTTCCTTTTCATCAGCAGCTTTGAGGGCAAGGCCTTTCTTCTTTCTGTCCAGCCCAGCTTCCTTGAGTGCTTTGATCTTTCCTTCATACTCCTCAAGGCTGCCGAAGAGAGCTGTGACAGAACCCATTGACTCTCCTCTGGCTTCTTCTATAGCTGTCACCTTGGGCTGCCATTCCAAAGGTAGAGCTCTGAGTATTTTTCTCACTTTCTCAGACTGTGTGTATTCTTTTCCCAGGCTCTTCAATTGATTCACAATAAGAGTGAATCTCTTTTGGAGCTCCTTTACATTTTCTCCTTCAGTCATTCTGAAGCTTTCATACTCCCCAATACACGTGTTCAGTCTGTTCTCCCTGACTCCAGAAGTTCCTTCATGAGCAATCTGTAGAGTATCCCACATTCCTTTTGCAGTGGAGCATTGTGAGATTCTGTAGAATTCATCCTGGTTCAGGGCACTGACCAAACAATGCTTTGCTTTGAAGTTCAGTAGGACTCTCCTTCTGTCTTCATCATTCCACTCTGCTTCCAGCTTCTCTTTGTGTCTTCCATCTTCTGTTAGAGCCATTGGAACGAAATCTCCTTTTTCAATCACTGACCAGATGTCAAGGTCAATTGATTGAAGGTAGATCTGCATCCTCATTTTCCAATATCCATAATGCTCTCCACTGAAGCCTGGTGGTCTGTTAGTGTTGTTTCCTTCAGGAAGTATACTCTCTCCAAAGCCAGCCATCTTAATTCCCGGACTGTGAGTTCCTTTGAATGGGAATCCGGGCTCTGATACCACTTGTTAGCAAGGCTGACTTCCCAAGAGGGGGGTGAATTGGGAAGATTGAAAATTTTCTGCACAAGGTGAAGTAAGTGAAGATATCACAGTATAAAGAAAATAACGTGTAAAAACAGAGCAAGCTGAAAAGTAAAGATAGGGAGAAGAAAACTCAGCAATTTATCCTGGTTCGGTCTTTCCACTTGACCTACATCCAGTCCCCAAGACACCTCTTGAGATTTATCCACTATACAGCAAGAATTTCAATGGGCTTCTTGCTAAGGCCACAGTACACGAGTATGCTCTGTTTCTGAGCTCTCTCAAACTCTCCAAGCACTTACACTGTGTGCTTCCCAATCCCCTTGTGAATATCCCTCACAAGTAAATCTATCTTCCAGATGAAGAGTAGATTGATTACAATGAAATGACTCTCTTGAAAGGAGTAGATATGAAAGTTTTGGTGCAAGTCTGGAAGTTAAGAGGGTAAAAGCTTTTGAGAAGAAAATTCAGCAGAGATTCAGTATATACAAGTTTGATTCATTACCCACAACTGCAAATGATGTTGTATTTATAGATTTAGGTCCCAAATATCCGTTAGAGACTAAATCTATCCGTTGGGGAAGTTATCCAACGGTTACTCTGAAAAACTATCCGTTTACCAACCGCATTTAATGTTTCTGACATACTGAAATTCAAATTTTGGTTGGTCAACAGACGAATTTCGAAGGAACCGAAGGTTAAAGCTTTCAACGTTACAACACGAAGTTCGTCTGTTCATGAAGTGAAATTCGAATTTTGAAACTTATAAAACATTTTCACAATGTGACATACGAATTTTCAAGAAGAAAGTTTTTCAGTTAAGTGTGAACAGTGTTTTCAATTTGCTACAGTGTCTTTGAAATTTGAATTTTGGTATCCCAAAATTCGTCTGTTCACTGAACGTTAAAAGAGACACAGTAGTTTACTTTCTTCGAAATTCGAATTTTAAAGGTGTGAAATTCGTCTGTCAGAGAGACTCTTTCCAGACTTATTTCATCATTCGAATGTTGCAAATTCTTGTTATTCGTATGTCTATGTTTCACTTAAACAGACTCAAGAACTTAGCTTCTGAAATTCGAATTTCAATGTTCAAAGTTCGTCTGTCAGAGAGCAGTTTTGAGACATAAATCATTCTTGATCTCAGATGAACTTTAACACATTTTCAGACGAATTTCTTCTATTTTCTCAAGTTTTGTTTTGTCTGAAATTCGAATTTTGAAGACTTAAAGTTTGTCTGTTGGAAAAAGCTTCTTTCAGACTTGTATGAAAATTCGAATGTTGGAAGCTCAAAATTCGTCTGTCAGAGAGCATTTATCAAACTCATTTTCATTTTGATTTCAGATGCATTTTATCATGGTCTCAGACGAATTTCTTTGGTTTTCACAAATTTCATTTTACTTGAAATTCGAATTTTGAAACTATGAAGTTCGTCTTTTACCAGAAAGGCTTCTTTCAGACTAGATGAAAATTCGAATTTTGAAAACTCAAAATTCGTCTGACAGAGAGCCATCTCTTCAGACTTAATCAGTTTTAGCTCGAAATTCGAATTTCCAAAGGCAAAGTTCGAATTTCCAACTTGACAGTTTAGTTTGAACTTTTAACCTTCGTCTGTTTGTGGGTGTTTTTCAAATATTTAAAGATTTAACATATAATCAAGGTTTGAAAACATCTTTTCTTCAAATCAAAACCTTTTACCCAATCATAACAAAAACTAAAGATCCTACAAGAGATCTAACAGCAAATACTCAGAAAAACTTCACTTGGAACAGCTTTGTTCTCCTTTGATATCTTCAATCCAAGCTCTTGAATGTTGGTTTAAAATCATCAAAACTCTTGCTTCAACAGTTGTACCTTCTTATATATTATCTTTCTATGTTGCTTTTTTCGAGACATATTATTCTCATTAACATTAAATCTTTCTTTTTTTGACTTTGAATGATTAATTATAACTGGTCTGACTATGATCCAATTACGGTCAAACTTTTGAACTTTGAACTAGTACCTCAACTAGTCTAGTGATTAGTTTGGTATTCTTAACATTAATTTGGATTGACCAAAGGTTAATTGGCACAAGACTTTGGAATTTAGGAACCTTGATTCTTGCCGCATGTTGTACCTTACTTACATATATTACTTCCCATGTATGATAACATATATAATATTAAATGAACTAATTTAGAAGCTTGAATCATAAAAACATCAAATGAGCAAAATTTCAAAAAGTTAAAACACTATTTATTTGGTAATCTAATTTTTCTGGCTGAATTTTGAAAAATCATAACTAATTCTAGAAAAATCATATAAGGATGATTCAAGTCTGTAAAAGTAACTAAAAACATTCTCTACATGTAAAAAATATGCAATATGAACTTCTCTGAGCAAATTTGTACAATAAATTTGTCAAACCTTTACTGTTCATTTTGTCAAAATTATTTTTCTAGGTTTTCTGGCCATTTTAAAAAGTTCATAATAAATCATATAGACATCCAAATCAGATGATCTTTAAGTTTCTGGAGATTTCTATGTGTCCATTTTCCAAGTATATATAAAACATATACAGAAAACAAAATCTCAAATGAACAGTAATTGCATAACTAATTAGTGCCTAGAATTGGATAGTTTTGCATATAACTTCCAAAAATAACATTATAGCATATCTACATAACTCAAACTTGTTCAAACTAAGTTCATAACAATTTGAGAGGCCTAAAGGAACATAGTAAAATAAAATATAGATCCATAATTTCACATATGATTTTAGACAAAATTGTAAGGAAACAAGTGATAATGGCAACTAAAAACTTTTAATCTTTATTGGCTTTCTCCTTATTTCTTGTCTTCTTGGAGGATTTACCATCACTTCTACCTACCATGTTAGTGCTTGGCAAGTGAAATTATAAAATCTTAGTAGCTAGTTTATTTCATACAAATATATCATTCAAGTTTCACAAATATTTTGACATATAATAACATAAATCATCAAGACACCATACTGTTAAATAAAAATTTTAACAAAGTTTCCTCTTAGAAAATGGATATCCTAGGGAACTAGTCACAAATCAACACAAGAACAATATGACAATAAGATACAATAATCATGGAAACAACAAAGAATAACATATTGCAATAAAATAAACTAAGCTACCTCTTATGTAATCCTTTAGACTTTTCTTCTTGAACCCAAGCTTTTACAAGCTTTCTTGAACGTTCACAAGTCCTAAAACATTATTAAATATCCACTAAATCATTTGAATTAAAGGGTTCCCTCATAAAGACTCACTTCAACCCTAAAATTCTATATAGTTTATCTTAAGCTTTTTCTTGAGTCAAACACTTATTCTTAGCTAATTTGAACCCAATGAATTAGTTTTTAACATCAAATCATTGAAAATTCAACTCCTTTCCACTCATATAGACTAATTGAAACAGGGCATAAAAGAGGAAAAATTGATTTTCCATGTACTTGCTTCAAAACCTTCCAAAACTTACTTTTCTTGCATTTTCTCATGGTTTCTCCTAAATTTATTGCATAAAACCACTTCCTTTCTTAAATCCATATTAAAACCAAAACTAAGCAGTAAGAGGGAAGGAGGAAAACTCAAAGAGACAACATCAAACTACTTAAGAACTCAAAGAAAATCACAAGAGATTACAAGAGGATTTTCTTACTGATTTTTTTCTTCCTTTTTCTTCCTCTTGTTCTCCACAGTTTCTCCCTCCTTTCTCATTGTTTTTAGCTGCTCTCCCTTCCTTTCTTTGCTTCCTTACATGTCCAAGAGCAGGGAGTATTTATAAAGTTGCCATCCAATCATATTTTTCCATTTATACTTCTTGATTCTTCTTGAAAAATTGAGAAAAATGTGAGAAAATATTAAATAATGTAATTTTTTCACATGCTACTGGTTATGCACGAATTTGAGGACATTTTGGTCCAAAAATTGCAAATATTTATTTATCCAGTTATATTTCGGACCAGTTTGGATAATTAAAATTACTTTAACAGTATATTTTATTAATATTGGGATATTGGTTATAACTATATTAGGATATAAAATTACCATAATATCCTTTTCCAATTGGTCCAAATATGGGATCCACATATCTTTTTTTACTTTATCTACCTCTGTGGGGTACACAGTGCCTTTTTTCCATGCACTGTGCACTTTTTGACGCTCAACACGGAATTTTTCTTCACATAAATTACTTTAACCTTAAACCATTATATCATTAGGTCTGGTTCATCGTGAGCTTTGTTTTGATATAAAATTTTCATAATTTGAAATTACCTTAATTTAGGAAAAAAAATGCAATTTCCAAAATTTTTGGGCATTTAGTTGTAATTGTTCCCAAGGCTAAAATGCGAATAAATATTTTTCTGGGGCAAAAATGTAATTTTTTAAATTGTTTTCCTTGTCCCCGAATTTGACATTTTTGCCCTTTTTACATTGATCCACATGCATCGAATTTTTTGAATAACCCATTTCATTTTAATCTATTTAAAATTTTCAAGTATTCCTCCCCCTTAAAATAAATTTTGTTTTCAAAATTTTAAACACACCTTATATAAATAATTCCGATATTGCTGCTTCATATTAGCTTCCATTTCGAAGTAGCTTTATCTGGAGTTAAGCCTTTCCAAACCACCTTCACCAGAGGCATGTTTATGTTTCTTAGCTTCTTAAGTCGATAATCAATAATTCTTTTAGGTTGTACCTCATGAGACAAATTATCTTGTAAATTAACATGTTCATATTCTATAACATGTGAAGGGTTTGACTGGCACTTTTTCAACTGAAAAACATGGAATAATTTATGAATTTGACTCAAATGAGGAGGAAAAACTAGTTTATAAGCTATAGGTCCAGCTTTAGAAATAATCTCAAATGGTCCTATATATCTGGGACTAAACTTTTTAATTTTGATTGATTGACCGACCTCAGTTGTAGAGATACTTTGAGAAAAATGTGATCTCTAATTTCAAACTCTAACGGCTTTCTTCTTTTATCAAAGTAACTTTTCTATCTACTCTAAGCTGCTAATAATTTTTTCTTTATCATTTCAATCTGTCTAGAGGTTTTATCAACTAATTCTGGACCTAACATTTTTCTTTCACTAAGCTCTGTCCAACACAGAGGTGACCTGCACCTTCAATCATATAGTGCTTCATATGGAGCCATTTGGATACTGGAATGGTAGCTATTGTTATAAGTAAACTCAGCTAAAGTTAAATACACATCCTAGTTCCCTTTCATTTTTAATACACAGGCTCTTAGCATATCCTCCAAAGTCTATATGGTTCTCTCCCACTGACCATCTGTTTGAGGATAATAAGCTGTACTGAATCTTAACTAAGTTCCCAAGGCCTCCTGTAAAGATTTCCAAAAATTGGATGTAAACATTAGATCTCTGTCTGAAATAATACTGTTTGGCACCCCATGTAATCTCACAATTTCCTTAATATGCAATTGTGCTAATTTGTCCAGTGTAAATGCTGACTTCATTGCTAGAAAATGAGCTGACTTTGTCAATTTGTCGATAATTACCTAAATGGCATCATTTCCAGAAGATGTTCTTGGTAAACCCATCACAAATTCCATGAAAATACTGTCCTATTTCCATTTAGGGATCTCGAGAGGCTGCAACATACCTGATGGCTTCTGGTGCTTAGTTTTTATTCTTTGGCATATTAAACACCTAACCACATATTGAGTAATATCGCTCTTCATTCCAAGCCATTAAAACAACTTTTTTCAAATTATGATACATTTTCGAAATACCTGGATGAATCGTGTATTTACACTGATGCGCTTTTGCCAAAATCTTTTCTCTGAGCTTTGCCATTGGAGGAACATGAACTTGGTTCTGGAATCTTACCAGACCATCATTAATCACATTAAATTCTTTTATTTCTCCCTACTTTAACTTTCCTTTATCGTTTCCATGAACTGATTTTCTTGTTGGGCCTATGTTATATCTTTATAAAATTCATTGCAAATTCTTGTCTCATGCAACCAAAGAGATAAATTCAAAGCTCTAAAATCTTCAATTAATTTCATTTCACAATTAATCATATGGGCTGTGTGAATGACTTTTCTGCTTAAAGCATTAGCCACAACATTTGCTTTTCCTATATGGTATTTAATAGAATGCTCATAATCTTTCAACAATTCCATCCATTATCTTTACCTCAGATTTAATTCTTTCTAATCTTCTAAATATTTGAGACTCTTGTGGTCGCAAAATATCTCAATGGTAGCACCATAGAGATAATGCCTCCATATCTTTAAAGTATACACTATTGCCACAAGTTTTAAATCATGTGTAGGATAGTTTTGTTCATAAGCTTTTAATTGATGAGAAGCATACCCTACTATTCTTCCATCTTTCATCAACACACAACCCAATCTATGCTTGCAAGCATCTGTATAAACCACATATCATTTCTAGGGATCAGGTAGAGTTAACACAGATAAAGAGGATAGCTTAAGTTTTAATTCTTAAAAAATATTTTTGCAATTGCTATCCTACACAAATTTTTTTTCCTTTTCTAGTTAATCTCGTAAGCTGCATTACAATCCGAGAAAAGTCTTTGATAAATCTTTTGTAATAGCTTGCCAAGCCTAGAAAGCTTCTTATCTCTATGACAGATTTGGGCCTCTCCTACTTTAGCACTGCATCTACTTTGCATGGCTCTATTACGACCCCGTCCTTGGAGATAATATGCCCTAAAAATCGTACCTCTATGAGCCAAAACTGACATTTACTAAGCTTAGCATATAGGTTCTTTTCTTTCAACATTGTTAGGATAATTCTCAAATGCCTTTTGTGCTTTACTAAAGATTTAGAGTGCACTAAAATATCATCTATAAAGACCACAACAAATTTATCTAAATATGGCCAAAATATCTGATTCATGTAGTCTATAAAAATCATGGGTGCATTCATGAGACCAAATGGTATAACTAAAAACTCATAATGCCCCTGTCTAGATTGGAAAGTAGTCTTAGGAACATCTATGCCTTGACTCAAAGCTAATGGTACCCAGATCTCAAATCAATTTTATAGAAAACACAGATGCCCCAACCAACTGGTCTAGTAAATCATCAATTATGGGTAATGGGTACTTATTTTTAATAGTAACTTTATTCAGCTCTTGATAGTCGATACAAATTCTAAGGCTCCCATCTTTCTTTTTCAAAAATAACATTGGAGCACCCGAGGGAGAAACACGTAGTCTAATAAATATCTTCTCCAGTAGCTCCTTAATTTGCTTCTTTAACTCCGCCATCTCATTTGGTGCTATTCTATATGATACTTTTGGAAATTGAAAATATTCCTGGTACTAGGTTTATTGCAAACTCAACTTCTCATTTTGGTGGTACACCACTAAACTCCTTTGAAAATACTTTAGGGAATTCTTTTATTACTGGAATTTTCTCAATACCCTCTTCTATCTCCATACTTACAGAAAAGAATACCAAATAGCTGTGACATCCTTTCTTTAGGCATCTTTTAGCTTAAGTCATTGTTAGAAAATTAAGCTTAGTCTTAGTACATAAGACATTCTAAGGATTAGGTAGGATTAGGGTTCTATTTCTGCAATCAAGGAAAACATTTTTGGCAGACAACCAGCTCATTCCAATGGTAATATCAATATTAGGGAAAAGCATAAAGATCAGATCAATGATAAGACAACAATGCTCATATTGGACTACACAATTAAGACACACATAGAAGGCCATGGCTTTATTGCCTATAGGGGTAGACACATATAAATCATAAGGCAATATGGTAACTACCAAACCCAGCCTCTTAGCATAGTTATAGGATATAAACGAGTGGCTAGCACTTGAATCAAATAAAACTTTTACAAGATAATCATTAATCTTAATCGTACCTTCTATCAAATCAGGTGATTTACGAGCTTCTTGCTGAGTGAGAGCAAAGACTCTCCCCTTTGTTTGTGGTCTAGTGTTGGCTACCTCTATTATGTAGTCCCGAGCATAGTGTCCTACTTTGCCGCACTTAAAACACACATCCTACCCATCAAAGCATACTTTGCCACTATGAACGCTTCTGTGTTGATTGCAAACTAGTGTTTGAGGGTTCCTCTACACACTTGGTCCTCCTTTCTTCCACTTTCTATTGTTACCACTCCAGGGTTATTTTCTTTGCTGACTTGTCCCTTCTTCAATAGTAGCAACTGCAGCTTTTCTAGTATTGGTTGATGAAGTAGTTGTTAAGAATTTATGATTTAATCTAATCTTTGTGATCCTACTCACTTCAACCAATGTATTAAAAGTTCGGAGCTACATTGGAGCTACCCTTTCTAGGATGGCAGGCATATCCTCTCTCTAGCTTTTCTGTTTTTCATTTTTTATCATCATGTTACTGGAGATAAGTTGAGTATCTAGATAGTTAGATAAACATCGCCATATATTCATCTATAGACTGGTCTTCTGCCTGCTTTAGAGTGATAAATTCTCCCTCTTTCTCATCCCATACTGAATGTGGAAAATATTTATCTTAAAATTGCTCAAGGAAATTTTCCCACATCAAAGGGATATTTCTAGCTTGCATAATTAGTTCTATGTTATGCTACCATCGATCGGCTTCTTTTTCTAACATATATGTGGCAAGTAATGCTTTTATCTCTGAATTACACCTCATTAGCTTGAAAATCCTTTTCAGACTTAATATCTAGTCCTCAGCAGCTTATACATCAAATCTGCCATTAAACGAAGAAGGTTGATGTTTCCTAAAATTAGCAATCTGGTATGTTCATTTGCCAAATCAATAACATTCCCAGTTGCTTGTTCTATTGGTGCAGATCAAGGTATTTGTTGTTGTGGTTGTTGTATTGGAGGCTGTTGTTATTATCTTTCTTTAACTTCTTGATGCTGCCTTTGTACCTTAATCGTATGTTGTAGTTGCTCTATGGTTCGTTGTTGCTAATCCAGCCTTTCCATAATAATTTGTGTTGTTCAAGGACTTTTGTTTGAACCTTTCTTCTTGTACGGACCATCTTTTATCTATAATAATAGCCAAATTCACAAAATATAAAACAACTGCACTTATAATATACAAAACATACTACTTTTATTCATACCACAAACTTTGTACAAAAGTTCACATACATCAGTTTATCTAGCTTCTAGCATGCTTCATACTTTCCTAATGTGACTACTTTTATCATAAAAATAAAATTTGCAGCCACCAAAGTTCTTACACATATTTCACATCAACTATTTTCATAATTACTTCCACAAGGAGAACTAGGACCATGTTTTGAGTTCTCAAAAGCTTCCTCAGGATCATCTTTAACATCCTCTTTCGAATCTTCCTCTAGATCCTACTCCACTGGCCTTATTCCATTGGCCGCAACTTCATTTACTATTTTCTGGTGTTCTTTGCATGCGAGTTCACAAACACATAATTGCATATTTTTTGACCAGTTATTTTGAAGCTCAACTTTCATGGGTGAATAGGCATCTTCATCGAGAAGTACATTAAGAATGGCATCGACCCATGCCTGCTCAAAATAGTGATGGCCATGAACTTCCATATGGTATCTCACATCATTAATAGAATCCAAGAACTCTAACATCTGTGTTTCCTTATAGTTTCAGAAACTATTCTCATATAGCTTAATCACAATCTTATGAGTCTTACGAGTATCGTCGTGAGGTATCACTAATTCAACATCCACAAGTCGTGCCCTAGACCTTCTGATACATCCCATTAGAGGATCTCAAACATTATATTCAACAGTGTAAATTTCTACACACTCCTCAAGATTCAAAAATTCCCTACCTTCCAATCTTGCTCGGATAGGAGTCCACACTTCATCTAGAGGGATCCGGCCTACTACTGTGTCTATCCATCACTTTTCTAGATATTGGAGGCCTTTGTCTACTAGGAACAATTTTGCTTCTATGGCCTTGTTGATAAAAACTAAGATCTGAATTAGGCTATAGTAATACTTAGTACATCCTTGCAACACTTCCTAACTATGCGATACATAATGTGCTCTACATCAAAATCACCATCAGTGCTATTCTCTGGGTCTAATAGGAAGACAACCTTATAGTCAATATCTTCTATCACTTTCACACCTCTTTCATGTTGAGGAAGTGGACTAATTTGGGCAGGAACAGACCACAGAGGCACTACTTCTATTGGCTCATTTCTAGGCTAAGATGTGCCTTCTCCAGAATTCAGATCTCTAAGATCCTCATCTAGCACATTATTGCATGCTACACTTTCATCCTAATCTAACTCAAGTCCTTCATACTGCTCAGTAATACCACTACTACCTAATGAAGACATCTTGACTCTTATCAAATGACAAGAGCAAAGATAATTAATTTGATAGAGAATAAGTGAACTCTCAATCATGGAGATCTAATGTGCCCAAAGACCCTCTTCAAGGAGTAGGAGACCCAATGACAAGAGGTAGGACAAAAGCCATGAAAGAGACCTTGCAAGGATTGGTCCAATAGTTTAAGGAGAAAGAGCCCATCTATTTGGAAGACTTAGAGCAAATGGAGCCACCTTCTAATCCAAAAAGAATGATTATTTATTTGGAGGCCCAATTTGAAGATCTCAAAGGCCCAACCCAAGTCCAAATAGAAGAGCTTGATTAAAAGAAGTCATGTGCTTCATTAATAAGTCATGTGACTTTAGGATTAGATTTATTCTTTTTTAATTTATTTTGAATTTTTGTTTTATTTTTGATTTGATTTTTTTGAGATTAGATTAGATTAGTTTTGATTGGTTCTCACTTGTATTTATGAGGCTAACTTAAGATTTAATTCAAATTTGAATTTAAAATTCAAAAAAATAAAAGGATAAGCCTTATCTATAAGGAATCAATTATCCTATTAGGATTAAGATTATGATTTCCATTATTATTTAAAGACCATATAGTGCCACTTTGCATATCAGATTTGAATAATATTTTTAGTGATTTCTCTCTTCAATTTCATGTAAGATTGTTAGGGTTCTTCATGTTCTTCCTAGAATATGGATTCTGTTGAATCAAGAGTTTTGATGATTCCAAACTAACATCCAAAAGCTTGGATTGAAGATATCAAAGGAGATCAAAGTGCTTCAAGTGAAGAATTTCTGAGTATTAGCTGCTAGATCTTCTGTAGGATCTTTTGTTATGTTTAAAAGAGGGTAAAAGATTTTGAGTTCAAGAAAACATGTTTTTAAACCTTGATTTTATGTTAAATCTTGACTTATTTGAAAAATACCCACAAACAGACGAAGTTTGAAATATTAAACTGAACTGTCATGTTGGAAATTCGAATTTCTCCTTTGGAAATTCGAATTCCGAGCTAAAACTGAATAAGTCTGAAGAGATGTTTCTCTGTCAGATGAATTTTGATTCTCCAAAATTTGAATTTTCATCAAAGTCTGAAAGAAGCTTTTTAGTAATAGACGAACTTCACATCTCCAAAATTCGAATTTCAGATAAAATGCAGTTTGTGAAAATCAAAGAAATTCGTCTGAAATAATGTTGAAGTTCATCTGAAATCAAGAAGAAATTGAGTTTGAAAAATACTCTCTGACAGACGAACTTTGGCTTTCCAACATTCGAATTTTCATATAAGTCTGAAAGGAGCTTCTTTGAAATAGACGAACTTTGAGTTTTCAAAATTCTAATTTCAGACAAATCACAACTTATAAAAATGGAAGAAATTATTCTGAAACAATGTTAAAGTTCATCTGAGATCAAGAATGATTTAAGTTTCAAAACTGCTTTCTGTCAGATGAACTTTGAACATTAAAATTCGAATTTCAGAAGCTAAGATTGTGAGTCTGTTAGAATGAAACATTGACATACGAATGACAGAGTTTTGTAACTTCGAATGTTGGAATTAGTCTGAAAAGAATCACTCTGACAGACGAACTTCACTCATTCAAAGTTTGAATTTTGAGGAAAGTGATCTACTGTGCCTCTTTGAACGTTCTACTGACAGACGAATTTTGGGCTTCCAAAATTTGAATTTCGAAGGCACTGTAGAAAATTGAAAACACTATTCACACTTAACTGAAAAACTTTCTTCTTGAAAATTCGTATGTCACAATGTGAAAATGTTCTGTAAGTTTCAAAATTCGAATTTTACTTCATGAACAGATGAACTTCGTGCTGTAACGTTGGAAGCTTTAACCTTCAGTCTCTTCGAAATTCGTCTGTTAACCAACCAAAATTCGAATTTCAATATGTCAGAAACATTAAATGCGGTTGGTAAACGGATAGTTTTTCAGAGTAACCGTTGGATAATGTAACATCCTAATTCTCACCAACTATAGAACTTATAAATTTCACATGCTTTGTGTCTATGTTTCTAGTTGGATTTTGGTTGAACTATGAACATGCATTATATGACATTAGAAACCATATGGAACCTTTAGCAAGAACTAAAAAAAAAAAGTTGGATATACTATTTAGAAACTACGAACATTTAAAATTTCATATGTTATGATATACAAATCTAGATAAAATTTGACTCAGTATTCAACTGTGAATATATACTGTATGACATCAGAAATCCTATGAAGCTATAGGTTGAGATTCTATGCCTTGGGAAACATGGTAATAGTGGTACTTAGGGACCAAATTGTAAAGAAAGTTAAATCATGGGGTCAAAGTAAAAATTTATGAAGTAGGCACTAAAAGACAAAATAATGGGACATAGATGTCATTTTTCCAAACAAATTATCTGCTCAGTATTTGACAGTACCGATTGTAGGAATAGAGTCAGAAAAATAATCGCTAGAAATTATCCTCTAATAAGCAGAACCAGAAAATGCATATATTAGACAGAAAAGAGGACCGAAGTTCTATAATTTAGAAATTTCTAAAAAATAGAAAATAAGTCTGTATTAGGAAACCTAGATATATTATGATGCAGAATAAGACACTGGATTTTTCTACGAAGTTTAAATAGCCATAGGATCAGTCTATGAATAATTAGATTAATTGGTGAGCTAAAAAACGTATAAAGCTTAGTATCAAGTCTAGATTCATTAGAGATTGAATATGACTCAGTAACATGTCTAGATTCATTTTGGACAACCAGAATATTTTTAGTAGTAAGATAACTGATATGACTCTAGTTTCAACAATAATATACAAAAACTAACATCATGATCTAATTAACTCTGTATGAGGAAATTAGTCAGTAATCAGGATATATTGACATTCCAAAACAATGTTCTAAGTCCCAAAATATATAATTACATTGCTGAATTTATTTTAGATTCTAAAACCCAGAATAAGGAAGAATTAGACTCAAAAACGATAAAAGGAGCCCAAAAACCCATATACCTTGACCTAAAGCCCAAAATGAGATATGTAAAGCCCAAATTACATAAAAGTATATCCCTTGGGCTGATTAGACAAGAAAGGACGAAAATTAAGAGGAAAAAGAAGCAAAAATCAAATTGAACTCTAACACACACATGGCACCATTTGAAGTAGACACATGTTTGAACCAAATAAAATATATTTTTGGGTTAAAAATATCAGCTAAGAACTTCTAGAAAAGGGCAAGGTGGCAGCCTCATAAATTTCCTCACATGATGAATTAAATAAATTAATATGGAATAATTAAGAGCCATTGGATCAAGATCTAATCCATGGGCCATTATGTCTTCAACTCACCTATAAATAGATGCTCCTCCTTCCCCCATTTAGCCATCAAATTTCATTCAAGGTAGAGAGAGGTTAGAGTGAGAAGCTCTAGGAAAGAAGGTGTGATCTTAGGTTCTGAAGTTCTGAGAAATATTTCTAGGTAATATGCTTTTCCTTTTCTCCATTTATATTTTAGTTTAGCTATTTGATTTATTAAGAGTAGTCATTATGCTAGTAGAAACATGTTTTGGGGATTTGCCATGATGAAATATTGAATCAAAGTTGAGGTTTTGCTATAATAATGCTTTGAGTGTCATGAAGGTTGTTTGAACATGCATGATCATATAGAATATGATTTTAAGTTTGATTCTTTGTAATTATGGTTGTATTGTTATGCTGCTGAAATTAAGTGTGGAAATATGAATTGTCATATTACTGAGATTCTGTCCGAATCTCACCCCAATATCTAACATTTTTAGGCCCCAGTTCTGCCCAAGGAAATGAAATGACAAACTGATCAGGAGATGCTGTCCAAGTCATTTTAGAATCATATTATGTTTTGTATTACATTACATAGGATTAGATGATATATTACATTACATAATGTACATTACAACGTTTTGATAATGAAATATTATGTCCCTATGCTTTGGCATGGAGATTTTCCCTATTCTTTGTTTACGCTTCATTATTAACAGGATAGAGTCTATAGAATTCGAAATTTACTGTAGCATTAAAAGTGTGAATCAACATTTTTACTTTAAAATAGACATCATGAGCTTCTCATAGAACTTGGAATCACCTCAATGCGATTTTTGTAGAATTAGTTATGAATTTTCAAAGTTCGGAAAAATTATACAACCTAAGCTTAGTCTGTGCGAAATTAAGGGCTCATTTGCTTTCAAATTACTTTATTTTGGAACCTTAATCATGAAATCATACATGTTTAATGGTTGCAAAGTAAGGTGTTACAGATAACTTCCCCAACGGATAGATTTTGTCTCTAATGGACATTTGAGACCTAAATCTATAAATATAACAACATTTGAAGTTGTGAAAAAAAATCAAACTTGTATATACCGAATTTCTGCCAAATCTTCTTCTCAAAAGCTTTTACCCTCTCAACTTCAATATTTATACTTTAACCTTCATATCTACTCTATTCAAGAGAGTTATATCTTTGTAAACAATCTACTCTTCATCTGGAAGATAGATTTACTTGTGAGGGGAAATCACAAGGGGATTGGGAAGCACATTGTAGAAGTGCTTAGAGAGATTGAGAAAGCTCCAGAAACAGAGCATACTCGTTGTACTGTAGCATTAGCAAGAAGGCAGTTGAATTCTTGCTGTATATTGGAAAATTTTCAAGAGTTGTCTTGGGGATTGGACGTAGGTCAAGTGGATAGACCGAACCAGGATAAATCACTGAGTCTTCTTCTCCTTATCTTTACTTTTCAGCTTACTTTGTTTTATACGTTGCTTCCCTTACACTGTGCTATCTTCACCCATTTCATTTTGTGCAGAGAAATTTCAATCTTCCCAATTCACCCCCCCTCTTGGGAAGTCAGCCTTGCTAACATATTCGACTTATCAAGAGAATTGACCAACTCTTGTGGCGTCTTGTGTTTGGGTTTGCTAGAGTTCTCTCTAGAGGTTCCATTCAGTCTCTTAATTGCATTGGGTTGCTTTCGTTGTTTTTGGTTATTACTCTGGGTTCTTGAGTTGCCTAAGACTTGTTCTTGGGAGGTTCACCCTATTTCTATCATAATTATTCCAATCTAAAAGAATAATAACTGATTTCTATAGATTTAAACTTTCCTTTTGCCTGAATCTCTGCTTTAATACAAAAGATGTTATACCCTACTTACATATATTACTTCCCATGTATGATAGCATATATAATGTCAAATGTAACACCCTACACTCAAACACCTCCAGACTTGAACCAAACCTTCAAAAACTAACTAAGCATAACCCAAACATCCCAAAACAACTTCTCAAAACTTCAAAGTAGCGGAAAAACACCTATTGGGCACCAGGACATGATGAGGCCACGACCTGCTACAGTGGCGCCGTGGACCCAGCACCAGAATTCATATAAGCAAATTGCTAATTTTTCGGGCCAACTTTCGAAGTGCATAAATTCTTGCTTCGATCTTCGATTGACCTGATTCCAACTCCTACAGGTCACTCTCATCCCAATCTAACTATAGACACCCATTTCACTTGAATCCAACTCTATTTGTAGATTCTGTATACCTAACACTGTTTTGACCACTTTTTGACCAAAACTCACAACCTATCACCTCTAATTGCCACCAAAGGCAAATGGGCACCCAGAGACCCTTCACACAGGTCATATTTGGCTAAACCAACATGTCCAAGGAGGTTTTACCCTGAAAAAACCTTTCTTTTGAGAATTGGCCCTCTTGAACCCCAAAACCACATAATGGGCTATATGCTCACAACTCGCATACATGGGCCAAAACTACCTTTGGGCTTGCAATCAACCATTCTATCATACAAATACCTGCTCATACATTAAAGACCCATACTGGGGTCCACTATCAACATCACACATCATTACATCACATACATCTCTATACACATCTTGCATACCATCCATCAATATCACTCTCATCCCATAACATACAGATAGTACTCCCAGGACTCTCTTCCAGGCAACCAATTACATCAACCTACTTGGCATAGAATTACATAAACTAAATTATAACCCCTAAATATACTTGGAATTCCTGAGGACGGAAAGACCGCTAACTCCTTGATCCTTTTCGAACGAGCACCAGAGTCTTCACCTGAAAGGTAGTTCATGGGAGAGGGGTGTGAGGTAATGTCTCAGTAACTAGGGACAACCACACACACAGACACACACACACACATATCTCATACAACTCATGAATACAATATGAAATGAATGGAATGCATGTCTCCCTCGTAGGGATCCTATCCTTATCCTCCCTAACATATATATTCCATCCTTATCTTCCCTAACGTATACAATCCACCCCTATTCTCCCTAACATATGTAATCCATTCTTATTCTCCCTAACATATATATATATCATCATATATCACATTGCCATCACATCATCACCACCTAATCCGCCATATATCACAATCTCACAATGCCATGTGGTGATGCTCATGTGTCATCATATAATAATCATCATCATCATCATGATCTCAATGTCATGCTATGCATCATGTCATATCATATCAATATCATCATCATATATGTAATCATTATCATCATGATAGTCATAATCATCATCTAACTGTGTACATACCATGATATATATAGAAAACCAGTACACACAAATACATCTATATCATGGTATGAAAGAAACATGCATATATACCCGAATATACGTATTATCAAACAATATAAATAATACAATATAAACAAACATGCAATTACCTCAGGTTGTCAACACCACACACATAGGGGCTGAAGCAAGCCTCCAGAGCACCCTAATCACAAACTATGTGCTTCCAATTAGCCAGTCAATGCACTACAACAATATAATACCTCAATTAACACAATATACCACTTGATCAAAAACCACAATTCAACCATTTAGGCCTAACCCAAGGTTCCAACCCCATATTCATACATCATTAAGCTCCGAGGAACCATTCAAATATCAATCAATCCCATATAATTCGGATTTCTAAGAGCTCTAATCAAAAATAACCTAGGGTTAAGCTCAAATAATGCATAATCCCTTCAAAACTCATACCCAAGCAACATACATACCAAATCACACTCCTTCAACCCCATTTCATCCATTTTAATCTGTGGGATTTGACCAAAATCAAAGATCCCAACTTATACCCAAAAAATCCCAAATTTAAACTGAAGAAAATGGAGAGGGAGGAGTAGGGATCACTTACTAACCTAGATCCAAGCTCCTGGATGCCGGAAAACACTCCCATTTGCCGGAAAACTCAAACCCTAGTAGTGCTCATCGTGTTTTCTCCATTGCTCCCCCCGTTTCTTTCTTTTCTTTTCATCCAAAATGATTATGATTTAAACTAGTTTCTCAACTCTCACTGCGACTCCAAATAAGTCCATCGCAGCGTCACCAGTTTCAGCCAAAATAATGCCAATGGAATTGGCTCTCGCCTCGGCAGTGCTGTATCGCGTTGTGGCTTGGAGCTCATTTTTTCTCCACTTGAATCTTTCTCCATCCTGTTTCCTCCGATTCTGCACACAATGACAAAAATACGTGTAATGAGGATTGTTACATCAAATGTGCTAATTTAGAAGCTTGAGTAATAAAAACATCAAATGAGAAAACTATTTATTTGGTAATTCTATTTTTTTGGCTAAATTTTGAAAAATCATAACTAATTCTAGCAAAATCGTATAAGGATGATTCAAGTCTCTAAAAGTAGCTAAAAATATGCTCTATATGGAAAAAATATGAAACTTGAACTTCTTTGATCCACTTTGTACAGTAAATTTGTTATAATCATTTATAAAAATTAGCACATTTGTGATTATTTTTTTAGGTTTTCTAACCCATTTTCAGAAATTCATAATAAATCATATACACGGCCAAATCATATGATCTTTAGCTAGTTGCAAAGCTCTATGAGTCTTTTTTGCGAGCATCTATAACACTTACATAGAAAACTAAATCTCAAATAAACAATAGTCATATAACTAATCAGTGCCTAGAATTGGACAATTTTGCATACAACTTCCAAAAATAATATTATAGCATATCTACATAACTCAAACTTGTTCAAACTAAGTTCATAACAACTTGAGAGGCCCAAAGGAACATAGTAACAATAAAATATAGCTCCATAATTTCACATATGATTTTATACAAATTGTAAGGAAACAAGTGATAATGGCGGCTAGAAACTTTTAATCCTCGTTGGCTTTCTCCTCATTTCTTGTCTTTATAACATTCAGATTTTCACTAACTATAGAACTCATAACATAACTTGAACTTCACATGCTTTGTATCTATGTTTCTAGTTAGATTTTGGTCAAACTGTGAACATGTATTATATGACATTAGAAACCATATGGAACCTTTAGCTAGAACTAAATAAGTTGAACATGCTGTTTAGAAATTATGAGCATATAAAATTTCATATACTATTATGTACAAATCTAGATAAAATTTGACTTAGTAATCAATTGTGAATGTGTGCTGTATGACATCAGAAATCCTATGAAGCTATAGGTTGAGATTCTATACCTTGAGAAACATAGTAGTAGTAGTAGTAGTAGTAGTACTCAGGGATGAAATTACAAAGAAAGTTAGGTCATGGGGTCAAAGTGAAAATTGATGTAGTAGACACTAAATGACAAAATAATGAGACATAGATGTCATTTTTCCAAACAAGTTATCTATTTAGTATTTGATAGTACCGGTTGTAGGAATAGAGTCAGAGAAATAATCGCTAGAAATTATCCTCTAATAAGTAGAACCAGAAAATGCATATATTAGACAGAAAAGAGGACCGAAGTTCTATAATTTAGAAATTTCTAAAAAATAGAAAATAAGTCTATATTAGGAAACCCAGATACATTATGACTCAGAATAAGATACTAGATTTTTCTACGAAGTTTAAATAGCCATAGGATCAGTTTATGAATAATGGGACTAATCGGCGAATTAGAAAACGTATGTAGCTTAATATCAAGTCTAAATTCATCAGAGACTAAATATGACTCAATAACATGTCTAGATTCATTTTAGAAAACCAGAATATTTTTTAGCAATAGATAACTGATATGATTCTAGTTTTGGCAGTAATAAA
This sequence comes from Adenanthera pavonina, assembly GCA_026686845.1. Taxonomy (NCBI): domain Eukaryota; kingdom Viridiplantae; phylum Streptophyta; class Magnoliopsida; order Fabales; family Fabaceae; genus Adenanthera; species Adenanthera pavonina. The sequence continues at coordinate 17,676,282 of JAIVEN010000005.1, read as the reverse complement.
CAAATGAATAGAAACTGACATTATGGCCTAATTAACTATGTATGAGGAAATTAGTCACTAATCAGGATATATTGAAATTTAAAAAAATAATGTTCTAAGTCCCAAAATATATATAATTACATTATTGAATTAATTTTTGATCCTAAAACCTTGTATAAGGAAGATTGGACCTGAAATCGATAAAATGAGCCCAAAAACCCGTATACCCTGAACTAAGGCCCTGAATAAGATATGTAAAGCCCAAATTGCATAAAAATATATTACTTGGACTAATCAAACAAGAAAGTAATGAAATTGAAAGGAGAAGAAGCAAAAATCAATTTGGACTCTAACACACACATGGCATCATCTGAATTAAACATATGTTAGAACCAAATAAAATATATTTTTGGGTTAAAAATATCAGCTGAAAACATCTAGAAAAGGGCAAGGTGGTAGCCTCATAAAATCCTCACATGATGAATTAAATAAATTAAGATGGAATAATTAAGAGCTATTGGATCAAAATCTAATCCAAGGGCCATTATGTCTTCAGCTCACCTATAAATAGAAGCTCCTCCTTCCTCATTTAGCCATCAAATTTCATTCATGGTAGAGGGAGGTTAGAGTGAGAAGCTCTAATTTCGGAAAGAAGGTGTAGTCTGAAATTCTGAAGTTCTGAAAAATATTTCTAGGTAATATGCTTTTCCTTTTCTTCCATTTATATTTTAGTTCAGCTATTCGATTTATTAAGAGTAGTCATTATGCTAGTAGAAACATGTTTTTGGGAGTTGCCATACTGAAATATTGGATCAAAGTTGAGGTTTTGCTATAATAATGCTTTGAATGTCATGAAGGTTGTTTGAACATGCTTGATCATATAGAACATGATTTTAAGTTTGATTCTTAGTAATTATGGTTGTACTGTTATGCTGCTGAAATTAAGTGTTAGAAAATGAATTGTTATATTACTGAGATTCCATCTGAATCACACCCTAATATCTAACATTTTTAGGCCCCGATTCTTCCTAAGGAGATGAAATAACAAACTGATAAGGAAATGCTGTCCAAGTCATTTTAGAATCATATTATGTTTTATATTACATTATGTAGGACTAGATGATATATTACATTATATAATGCAAATTACAATGTTCTAATAATAAATTATTATGTTCCTATACTTTGGTGTTGAAATTTCCTTACTCTTTGTTTATGGTTCATTACTAACATGATAAAGTCTATAAAATTTGAAATTTACTATAGCAGTAAAAGTGTGAAACAACATTTTTACTTGAAACTAGATATCATAAGCTTTCCATAGAACTTGGAATCACCTCAATATAATTTTTTTGGAATTAGTTATGAATTTTTAAAGTTCAGCAAAATTTTATGATTTAAGGTCTATGCGAAATTAAGGACTCATTTGCTTTCAAATCACTTTATTTTAAACCTTAATCATGAAATTATATATGTTTAATAGTTGTAAAGTAAGGTGTTACAGTCTTCTTGGAGGATTTACCGTTACTTATACCTACTATTTTATTGCTTGGTGAGTGAGATTATAAAATATCAGTAGCTAGTTTTTTTTATGCAAATATATAATTCAAGTTTCACTAATATTTCACATACAATTACATAAATCATCAAAACATTGTATTGTTAAGTAAAAATTTCAACAGAGTTTCCTTTTAGAAAATGAACATTCTAGGGAATAAAACCCTCATTTTATAGCCAAAATCGGTCACAAATAAATACAAGAACAATATGGTAACAAGATATAATCATGGAAATAACAAAGAATAGCATATTGTAATAAAATATACCAAGCTAACTCTTACGTATTCCTTTGGACTTTTCTTCTTGAACCCAAGCTTTCACAAGCTTTCTTGAACTTCCAAAAGTCCTAAAATATCATTAAATATTCACTAAATCATTTGAATCAAAGGATTCCCTCATAAAGACTCACTTGAATCCTAAAATTTTATATAGTTTATTTTAAGTTTTTTCTTAAGTCCAACACTTGTTCTTAACTAATTTGAACCTAAGGAATCAATTTTGAACATCAAATCATTGAAAATCTAACTCCTGCCCACTCATATAGACTGACCAAAATAGGGTATAAAAGAGGAAAAACTGATTTTCCATTTACTTGCTTCAAAACCTTCCAAAACTTACTTTTCTTGCATTTTCTCATGGTTTCTCCTAACTTTATTGCATACAACCACTTCCTTTCTTCAATTTATATCAAAACTGAAACTAAGCATTAAGAGGGAAGGAGGAAAACTCAAAGAGATAACCTCAAACTACTTAAGAACTCAAAGGAAACCACAAGAGATTACAAGAGGATTTTCTTACTGATTTTCCTTGATTTTCTTCTCCCTTTTTCTTCCTCTTGTTCTCCATAGTTTCTCCTTCCTTTCTCATTCTTTTTAGCTGCTCTCCCTTCCTTTTTTTGCTTCCTTACACGTCCAAGAGCAGGGAGCATTTATAAAATTGCCATCCAATCATATTTTTCCATTTATACTTCTTGATTCTTCTTGAAAAATTGAGAAAAATGTGAGAAAATATTAAATAATGTAATTTTATCACATGCCATTGGTTATGCACAAATTTGAGGGCATTTTGGTCCAAAAAATGGGATAAATATTATGACTATATTGGGATATAAAATTATCATAATAACCTTTCCCAATTAGTCCAAATGAGGAGCCCAGATATTTTGTTTTTACTTCATCTATTTTTGTGGGCGTCATAGTACTCTTTTTTTGTGCATTGTGCACTTTTGGACAGTTGACACGAAATTTTTCTTCACATAAATTCCATTAATCTGAAACAATTATACCATTGGGTCCAACTCGTCGTGAGCTTCAGTTTGACATAAAATTTGTGTAATTTTGAAATTACCCTTATAATTTGGGAAAAATACAATTTTTGAAACTTTTAGACACTTAGCTGTAATTGTTTGTAGGGGCTAAAATGTAAATAAATATTTTTCTTGTGGCAAAAATGTAATTTTTGAATTTTTTTCCTTGACCCCAAATTTGACCTTTTTTCTCCTTTTTACATCTAATCACATATATTAGTTTTTTTTCATAACCATTACATTTTAATCTAGTTAAAATTTTTAGGATATTACACCGTAGCTAGATCTAGCTTTACCTCGATACAATCCAATCTAGTGACTTCAGTATGTGTAAAGTCTTACCTTATTAATATCTTTCCATATATTAAGCATCTTTTGGAAACATTGTGAAGGCCTTTAGAAGCTTGAACCTTCGTAAAACTCAAAATTGGAAAATTTGTCTCGAGGGTATTGTTCACCCATTTGTAGACCAAATTTTAAAGATTCATAATTAAATGTACAAAAATAATATAATAGTGATTCAAGACTCTAAAAATAGATTAAACGTTGCTCTATATAACAAATAAGAAACTAAACTTCTAACGTGTCAATTCATACAATCTAATCATTAGAGTTCACAATTCATTTTACTTTCTAGAATATGTCCAGATTCTATACCTTAACTTTGGAAAATCATTTTTCACTTACTTTCTAGAATCTATCTAGATTCTATACCTTAAATTTTGGAAAATCATTTTTCACTCTATACTTTGCCATTTTACATAATCTTGATCTTGTTGGAAAGCTTAACATGTCTACTTTCCATAAATAATAGCTAGATGGTCATTTATTTCCATTCTGTGCAAATTTACCTCATTTAACCTTTAGTATACCTAATTGGACTATATTAAAACTTACATTGAAACTAACTTGGTTCTTTCATTAAACTAACTCAGTTTGATCATAACTAAGCTGTAAACATCAAATAAAGTTCAAACACCAATTAGTCATACATATTTTAATTTGTAACATCTCAAATTGCACAAAAATGCCACTATATGTATAAAGCTATGGGAATGTGGCATGAGATGGATGAAAAGATGGAAAAGGAAGAAAAATGGTAATTACACATGCTCAGTCCTTAGCTGAAATTAATTTCTCATATGATCCTTAGAAGGAATTATGTTTGATCCTTAATTGTAATAAAATACAAATAAGGTTCTTAGTAGGAATTAATTCCACAACTGAGCTGAAACTTACTTAATACACCTGTTGAATGGAAGCTCTTGACTAGTTGAGTACAACGATGTAAGTATTGTACAGCTAAGAAGTCAAGATTGAAAGATAGATTACTTTGAAAGTACAATGAAAAGAATTATTTAAAGCTTTGTCCTTGGGGAATATTATGAGAAAGTACCTAGAAGAATAAATATTTACAATTTTGACCTGGCTCAGGGGTAATTTCATAATTTTATAAAATTAGTGTCAAAATGAAGCCTATGATGAGCTGAACCCAATGATGTATACAATGGAGGCTAACTAATTAAAAATAAAGAAATAATCAATGCTAAGTATCAAAAAATAATTATAAAGCGATAAAGGAGTTTGTAGGCCCCATAAACAACAAGGTGGCAGAAACAATATGTGGGCCCCACACAAAAACTTTTTGGGATGGGATAATTAAGAGAACACATATATGAATTTAAATTAATTTTGTATCCATAAAATAGCAAAATGTTGCAAAAGTATCTTTATCGATCTAAGTAAAATTTATCGGTATGGAATATATCTGGACTAGGAAAAATATGTAATATTTTGGATAATTCCCTCCCTTAGTTGGTGTCAGTATGCAGTAGCCCATGTGAGAAAAATGACAATATTTTATAAGTTTTCAAGACTACTTCTTGAAGAAGTTAACGAAAAATTAACCAAGGTTTAAGTAACTCAACTATGGTAGTGTAAGTGAGTTAGCTCCTTATTTCTTCCCTATTCTTGGATGCGGCCAGTTACAACATAAGGGGAAAGTGGGATTAATTAATTGATTTTTTAAACTACTTCTTAATAAGTTTTCAAAAATAAATAAATGCCATTTTTAGGGGCAATCTTGGAAAGACAAGATTTTTATTCTATCCTCCTCCTTGGCTGACCTTAGCATAGAGAAAAAAAGGAGAGAAATAGCTGCAAGAACTTGCCAAAGAAGGGGAAGAGAACATGAGTAGCAAGGAGGGAATGGGAAGAGGAAAAAAAAACCAAAGATTAAGGTAGGCTTTCTTTCTTCCATTTTGAGATTATGATTGAAGCTAGTTTCTTAAGTAGTTGGCATGGTTTACTGGATTTCTCTCCTTCTCCTCCCTAAGCTTAGATTTTCCCAAGCATGGGTTTGAGGAAAGAAGTATTTTCTTGCATGAAAATAGAGAGAAAGTGTGAGAATTTGCAAGAAAAGTAAGTCTTGGTAGGTTTGGAAGCAAGTTTTTGAAAATTCTATTTTTCCTCTTCAAGCCCTAATTTTTGGCCAGACCTATGTAGGAAAGGAGTTGGAATTTCATCATTTTGATGCAAAAAATGAGTTTCTCATAGTAGAAAACATTAGAAACAAATGTTAGATTCAAGAGAAAGCTTAAGAATAAATATATGAAAATGTAAGGGTTTAGTGAGACTTTTTGAAGAAGCCCTTTGAATCAGTGGCCTAAGTGGTTATTTCATGTTGTATCTAGGTTCAAGAGAGCCTATGGAAGAGTTAGAAGGAGGTATAATTCAAAGGAAAAATAGGTGGAAGCATAAGGTAGCATTTTACCTTTTCTTGCATTATATTATGCTATGTGATTTCTATGAACTTGTTGCTTGCCATGTGATTGTTTTGATGCTCTATGATTATTGGCTGAGTTATTTGAAGGGGTTTGTGACCTGGGATATCTAATTTACAGAAGGAAACTCTGCCAAAATTTTTATAAAATTATGTAGCATAATATGTTTTAAAGTATTTGATGATGTTTTCATGATGTTTCCATGATAAATATAATGATATGCATGAGATTCTCTGAATCTCACTCTTCCAAAATGGCAATGATGTTAGGCCAAGCAATGCAAGGAATCAAAGGAAGGCAAAGGGAAAAGATGAAGATGGTTATGGATAACCTTATTTTACAAGTTATCATGCTTTGTTTTGATAAATTGTATAAGTACATGTGTGAAGGTTAAATCCTGTATGATGATGCAATTATATTCATTTATCTTCTTATGATGTTATGTATCGATTTGGAAAAATGAATGATGATGTATTATATTTATGAGGTTTATTATGTGAGTTATGGCATAATTATATTCAAGAAGACCAATAGTAGTTTGAACAGGGGTACTCTGGTTGTAACAGATCATTTATTATGAGTGATATACATAATCTAAAAGTAGATAGAATAAGTTTTAAAAGAGGTTAAAGAATACTTAATTTGAAAGAATGTATGATTTATAGTGAATTTAAAAATTTGGGGTCAAAATTGGACACTACTGGAAAAATAGGAATGTTCACTACAAACATTAGATAATTCAAAAGGCAATATAAAATCATGTAGAGCTCCAAAAATTTAGTGGTTTGAATTTATGGAAAGGTCTAATTTTAAATTTAATATACCACTGATTTGGAAGTAATTAGACATATATAGTGAGAGATATGTAAATATTTTTTAAAATTGTTCTAGTAAAGGCTATACTCTAACTCTTAATGATTCAAGATAATGCTCTTCCCTATACAAGCTGAATAAATATGTTTGAAAAGTAGACATGTAAAGCTTTTCAAGGACATAAAGAGTTAATGAATTGGCTTAGGTTAGAATGTGATATAAATACTTAAATTAAATTTAAGTCCAAAATCTAGGGAAGTGAAAAATGACCAAATAAATAGTGATCTTTGTATTAAATATTGTATCAATTGGCACATTAAAACTATCATTTCATATTTTTTTTCATGCAGAGAAAGTTTTAAACTATTCCTACAGACTTAGATCACCTCCATACAATTTTTTTAGATTTAGTTATAAATTTTCAAAGTTTAGTCTGGGTTGTGGGGATACCAAATGAATAATAACTTAAAGTTTTACATTTTTCAGTTTTGTTTTCTCATGTGATTCAAGCTCTTAAAATAGTACAAATGGACTTAAATAAGATCTAAGACATAATGTGGGTCATAGTTTAAGGTGTTACATAATCCATGTGCATGAATTTAAACAAAGACATCATGCTATCCTTTCATGTTCTAAGATGATCTTCATCTTCTCCAATCCTCCTTAGCCTCACTCTTCTCCTTGGAGTAACTTGTCCCTAGCATTTGGGTAACTTGAGGGGTGAGATTTGGGAATCTCAATAGCAACAATTGTTACATGCAATTATATCACCACAATAACTTGAAAACATTATAAAACATTTATGTACTTTTAAATTTGAAACAAAGTATCATGCTAATAGGTGTTCCCTATTGGAATCCGTTCAAAAGCCCACTTAATGTGATTGCCACTTGGATCATTTCAATTATAGGGCACACAAAATCTAAAACATAGAACAGAAACCACAAGAAGAAAGAGAATGATTAAAAACATCAAATATACATAACAAGTATACTTACCCTTCAAGCTTGATTGAGATGACTTCTCTTTAACTCTTGCTTGAACTTGAAGTATAACCATCACCTTTGGCTACAAAGTTCTTATATGAAATTTTTTGTTAAACTTTTGCTACCAAAACATTGCTTCAAGATCGAAAACCTTCCTATGCAATCCATTGGTGTGAATTGCATATGACTTATTTTCAAGCATTGGTGCATCAAAATTTGAATCTTTCTTTACATCAATCGCACAATTATTTACAACAAATAACTAGACACATACTCGATATAACAAGACTCAAATTGAACCATATTGTTAGAGAGAACATAGGGGACAAAATGTGAGACAAGAAGACTCAATTAGACCCAAATCATTACGAAAACCATATGGTTCACAACCTGGACACAATACACAACTATTTGGACTCAAAATCTGGACATAAATGACTTCTTTTAACAATGCAAAATGAAAGAATAATGATGGAGAGGAATGAACTTGAAGAACATGGATGAACAAGATCGATGAAGACAAATGACTACAAACTTGGAAATAGCATGAAGAAAACAAAGGAGATACACAAGAAATAAGAGGGACACAAATCTGGGAAAAATAAGGACATAGGAAATGAAATTCATAGGAAAAAAGATGAGATGGAACACAACATCAATAAAGAATCAATGAGATGCATGACTCATGAGACTCATACAGCATGTAACATACATGATAACTTAGTGAGACACAAGAAACAACTTGAGGAAACAAAACACAATGATCATTAAATGAAATGACAGAAGAATGAACAAGAGGAAGTAGATGAACATGAAATTAAATTAACTAATGGACTCGCTATGGACTCATAAGATGCTATGGACTCATATTACATGAATCAAAAACATAGAAAGATGGGCAAAGATGGTGTAAGGAAGAATTAGATGAAACATGAAGATAACATTGAAGTAGCTTAGTAGAAACTTCCAAAAGCTCATATTCACTCGTATCTTTTCTCATACTCTCCTTTTCTTTTTTCTTTTCTTACTTTTCTTTTCACTCATTCTTTTTGCACTCTTTGCATTTTTCTTGACTCTTTCTCTCTTACAAATCTCTATTCTTCTTGCTCTCTTATTTTGATCTCTCTTGTTTTTCCATTTAAGCTCACTCTTCATATTCTCATGATGAAAACATGGTAATGATCCATGGGCTTCATCCAATACAAAAGAACAACTTTTAGCATGCCCATCAATTTTAACATCACTATCAAAACTTCCAACTACCATGTCAACATGCTTAATCTTATTACAAGCATTAATTTCCAACAGAGTCACATCATTAGCACAATTAAGAACTAGCATGCTATTATCAAAGATTTTTCCATCAAATCATGAGCAACAAATAAATCATGTTTCTCCTCTAAAAGTTGCACAAAATTAAGGTCAATCTCATTATCACAATCATGAAATTCATTTTCCAATTGTGTTATATCAAGATTTTCAATTTGCAAATTAGAAACACAACTAGAGTCAAAAGCATTAGCAACTTCTAGATCAATGCTCTCTTCTAATAGATGCAACCAATCAATCTCTTCATCATAAGGAACATTATATGCTAGATCACAAGAGACATCACTACCAGAGGATTGAGTATTAGGATTACCTGTAGTGGATTCTCTTGTTTCATCATCACTTGTTGAGTGGTAGCAACTCCATCATCTACTTGATCATCTTTCTCCATATAGCAATCACACGCATTAGAAGTTGGATTCTCTTCCACAAACATGTGCATCTCTTTGGGATATTCATCTTCACTCTCAGGTGTAACATTCACATTTTCATGGCTATATTTAAAGGTAAAAAAAGAAAGTGCTCACTATTATGGTCATGATAGAAAGGTGATTACTATGTCTCTGGTAAGAATGTGTTAAAAGCATGAACGGAAAAGATACCATATATGAAATATTGTATGAATATCACAATGGTTGAAAGGTAATTTCACATGTTTGGTCCTTAGAAGGAATTTATTTTCATTATGGTCCTTAGAAAGAATTAAGTTTGGTCCTTAATTCGAATAAATTTCAAATTTGGTTATTAATTGGAATTATTTCCAAAAATTGTAGAAAATTATATATATGTCAAAATGGATCTCTTGACATGTTGGACCATATTAGAAGCATGAAATGAGCTAAAAAGGGTGCAGTTTGAAAATGATACCAATTGCAAAATATGTAGGAATAGAACAATATAAAAAAAGTACTATGGCCCTATAATAAAGAAAAGGACAAAGAAAGCATGTAGGCACCACATAAAATATAATTTGGAACAGTTATTAAGATAAATACATATCTCAAACTAGTAAATTCCCTATACATATTAATGAACAAACAATATTAGAATATACTATAAAATACCAAGAACTATTTGGATGTAAAATAAATGATAAAGGAATGATCTAGAACAGGGGAAATATATTGTACATGAGGCAAATGTTTTCTCCTCATTGGCCAAAATTTTAGCACATGATTTTGAAGCTTATTTTAATGTTTAGGATGCCAACCCTAGGAAGTAACTATTCTTGGCCACAAAATTGCAAGACACGGATGAATTTAAGTGAATTGTGAAGTCTATAAATTGGAAGCATACCCCCTTCACTTGGACAAAATATCGAGAGGTTTAGAGAGAGAAACTTTGTTAAAATTTTTAATGAGAAAGAGAGGAGGAAGAGGGAAGAAGAAGAAGGAAAGAAAAGAAGAAAACTTGAAGGCAAGAAGACATGCTTAAGGTAAGTTTGTTCTTTGATTCTAATTTAGTTTTCCATGAGTTCAAGATAGGTTAGTTGGGGTTCTCTTCTTCTCTTCTAAGGTTTGTGTTTTAGCCATGATATATAGATGTAGGGGGGAGGATTTTTTCATGAACTAAACAAAGGGAAAGCATGTATTAGTTACAAGAAAGTAAGTTTGTATGAGTTTTAATGATAGAATCATGAAATTCTTCCACTTGCTTCTTTAGAGGATGATTTTGGCCAAGGGGATGAAGTTGGAATTTCATGAATCTAATGGTAAAATTGGATTTCTCATGCATAAATTAATGTAGGAGAGGTTATGGTTTCATGTTTCAACTAAGAATATGAAATATGAAATTTTAGGGTTCAAAGTGACCTTTACGAAAGTTTGTTTAGAATAAGTGGATTTAGCATGGTTTTCTTGTTATCTATAGGCTTGGGAAGTTGCAAGGAAGTGATTGGGAAATGATTGATGCAAGTTAAATTTAAGTTTAAAGAGGAAAAGTTAAAACTTTCAGGTGGTAACTTGCTATGCTTTTATGTTATGCACAATAATGTTTATACATATTTTATGTTATGATAATATTGTCATGTTGTTGTTGTGGTGACCATTTTCTTGACTGACTGATTATTTATTTGATAAGGGCTAAGCTTGAGATGTCTTGTTTCTAAGCCGTTATATTGTCGAAATTTTGTTAGCCAACATGGTGTTTTTGTATGCTGATGTTATTAAAGTTTTTAATGTGATGATGATATAATTGCATGTGCAAGTTTACTACTGAGTATAATATGTCTAAAACTTTAGATATCAGAAAATGCATAAAGAATTTCAGAAAAAATGAGAGATACCATTAAGCGGGAAAAATGGTAAAGAAGTAATTTTTCAGGTTAGATGAAAAAATAAGAAATTATACTTTGGCCTTAAGAAATAAAATTCTTCTCACTTTAGTCCCTAAAGGTGGAGGAATCATGTTAACATACTAGCCATGGGTAAAATGATGAGTTAGGATCCAAAAGAAAAAATTACAATTTTGCCCAAGTTAGGAATAATTTTGTAAATATGTAAAATTACTATCAAAATGAAGCTCGTGACAAGATAAACCCAATAATATATAACACTAAGGTAAACTGATTAAGAATGAAAAATAATTAGTGCTAAGAGTTAAAAAGCAACTTTATACAGAGCTTTTAGGAGACAGGATATTAAATTAATCCCAGATACAAATTTACTTTAATCTTATATTTGTAAAATGGTCTTATACTACAAAAAGTAACTTTATCGGTCCATATATAAAGTAACCAACACAGAGCATTACTGACTGGGAAAAATATGCAATATTTTAGGGATAATACCCTTCTAAATGGTGCCACCTAATCGCCACATGGGAAAAAATTGAAGTCTTAATGGTTAAGCAAAGATTAACCCAAGTTAACTTAACTCAAGGTGGAAAGTAACCTAACCTAGCAACTAATCATGGTTTAGCACACTACAAATACTTCCTCTTCCCATTTGGCCAAAACATATAGCAAAGAAAAGAGGAGAGAGAGGTCTGCAAGTGAAGGAGGGAAGCCAACATGAAGGGAAAGGAAAGAGAAGAAAAAGAAGGAAGTAAATCAAGTGAAATCGGTAAGCCTTCTAACCTATGATCCTCTTGCAATTTTCGAGTGTACTAGCTTAGTCTTTTAGTGATTTGGATTGGTTTCCATGCAATTTTCTCTTCTCCAACCACTGTCAAGATTCGGCCTAAGAATATTTAAGGGAGGCAAGTTTTTAAACCATATAATTAAGAGAAAATATGAGATTTCACAAAAGGAAGCAAGCAGGAAAGTTTGAAGAAAGTTTTATAAAAAAACCAACACTTTTCTTTTGGGTACAGATTTTTAGCCAGACCAAAAGGTTATTTTAGAGTGGAAATTTCATTAATTTGACCCCAAAAAATGAGTTCCCCATGTTGAAAAACTTTAAAGACAAGTATGGGCTCAAAGATTAAGTTTAAGATAAAGAAATTGGGTTTATAGGGTTTCATGAAAATTTTATGTGATAAGACATGAAATCAGTAGCTTAAGCAAGTGTTTAATGGTGTTTAGGGACTTAAGAAAGCTTAAGAAAGCTAGAGGAACCTTTGGTTTAAAGAGGAAAGCTAAGAGATATCATCAAAGGTAGTCAAGTTCACTTTATTGCTTTATGTTCTTTCATTATATTTCTATGATGAAATTATGCTTACATATTGTGAATTGTATTTTTTTTATTGGTTTTGGCTATAAAATGAGGGGTTTTGTTCCTCAGGATGTCTATTTTCTAAGCCATTATGTTGCTGAAATTTTTATTACGAATATGGTGATTTGATGTTTTATTATGATCAAATGTGTGTTTTATGTAAAATGATTGACATGATTGCATAAGATGTCACTTGCTACTAGGATTGTCATAATCTCATCCTCTCAAGTATCCGAAATAATAGGTTCAAGAGATGGCAAGACCACCAGGAAGGTAAAGGGCAAGGATAAGGCTTTGGATGATTAGATTTATTATTGCCTTTGCTAATTATTTTCTTGTATTTTTGTATAAAATGATATGTACCTTGTAAGGCCATGCTTTGCTGCCATTAGATTCTTGTAAGTCTTTTGTGATCTTATGGATATGGTATGAACAATTTTGAGCAATGTATATAATGTATGAAATTACTTTTGCAATCTAATGGTATAATCTAGCCATTCTAAGCACCTCATGGTTTAGTAGCTACTATTTATTCTAATTGTGTTGTGACATAAGAGTGTTATATATGCTCTGAAACTAAACAAATAGAGCTTTCCAAATAGGTAAGATCATTTAATTTGGATCAGTATGAGAAATGTTATGAATTTAGGTTAGAAAACCTAGAACAAGTTATTTTGACCATCTGTATAGTAAAACTTCGAGTATTAAATTGTGTCAATTGGTGCGGTCAAATATAGGTTTCATATTTTTCCCTTTTAGATCATATAATTAGCTACTTTTAGATATTTGAATCACATTGATATGATTTTCTTGGATTTAGTTATGATTTTTAAAAATTTAGCTAGAAAAATTGGGTACCAAATGAACAGTACCTATGTTTTTTTATTTCTTTATTTTGGACTCTTTAATAATTCCAGCTTCTAAAATGACTTAATTAGGTACTAGAAATGCAATACTACATGGGAAATAATGTTGGAAAGTAAGGTATTATAATGAGATTGCCCAATCTTACTCTCCCAAGTTACTAACCATGCTAGGTATAAGCTAGACAATGGAGAAAAGCCAAGGATGGAGAATTTGATGAAAAAGAAAGTTAATATTCATGATTTTATGTGATGTTTTCATTAAAAAGAATGTCATGTTAAGTGTAGATGTATGACTAAGTTGATATGTATAACATGTCAAGTAAGATGCCGTAACACCTTTATTTAGGACTGTTTCCCATGTATTAGACCTTATTAGAGATCAAATATACTTAATTAGAAGCTTAAAACACAAAAAAAATATTATAATAAATTTTATTAATTTTCATGGTACTATTTTTCTAATCCCATTTTTTTCTTTCTTTTTTAGCAAATTTAGGAAAATCATAACTAATTCAATAAAAATCATATGAAAGTGATTCAAGTCTCTATTAATAGCTTCAAACATTATCTACACGGAAAAATATCAATCAAAGCAAATACTAAGCCAATTAGTACAGTAAATTTTGTCAAGTTTTCACTATTCATATGGTAAATTCCTGAAATTCCAGTTTTTTGGGTTAACTTTGAAAAATCACCATAATTTGTATACACATCCAAATTGAGTGATATTTTGATCCTTTTAAAGACCTTTATATATAATTTTCAACCATATATAAAATCCATGCTTTATATGATGGAGGATGGCTTGGACAAATTCAGGAACATGGTAGAAGGCCTTATCACTTGGAAAGATTCAAGCCCAAGAGAAGTCCATTGGAAGAGATTACTTAAAAGATCATGTGTTTCACTAAAATAGCATGTGACTTAAGTATTATTGGGCCTAATTAGTGTTTATTTCGTTTTAATTAATTATGGGCTGAACTTTGTTAATTAATAAAGCCCAATTAGTTAATTAGTTGTCATTTTGATAGCCCACATTATAAATAAGCATGTCATGTGCCAAACATGTGATTTCATTAATGTGGTGGCATGTTTATAAGGGCTTATGTCTTATTTTATTATTTCTTATGAATTTTCATTATTTTATTTTAGGATTTTATTTTACTAGTTTCCTAGGTCCAATAGGAGTGTTGTTTGGGCCTAAAGTCTCCTAATCCTATTAGGATTACTTAAGCCCAAATTAATTAGGGTTTCTAGGCTTATTAGGTTAGATTTTACCTTGCCTATTTAAGGCTAACTATTATGTACGTTTTTGAAGATTTGAATGATTAAAGTTTCAGACTTTTGTGAGTTTCCTCTTGCGATTCTTTGAGTGCTAGAGAGAATACTATGACTTATCAAGGAATTGGTCAATCCTTGTGGCGTCACCGGAACTATGGTTCAAGAGACCGGTTCTCTTGGGTTCTATTTCTCAAGACCAACATCTATCCATCTTATTTCTTTATTTTTGGTTTTCTTTGCTTCTGTTATCGTGCGTCTTTATTCTTTTCTTTACTGTTTAGTCTTTGTATTCCTTGTTGAGTAAAGATCCGGGTGTCATACACATAAAAGTGGGTTCTTTGGACGGGTTCCAAAAGGATTCACTTATCATTATACATCAAAAATCCTAAACAATATTAGATTCACTCTGTAGTGGTCAGAATGACCATTTGCATCCTGCTACTTTGCCAAACAAAAGCTATAAAATATTTACATTTCCATATATTATCTTCATATTATACCTTACTTTCACTAAGTCCTAAAGCAACATATAAACTTGAAGAAACATATGCATCATCACATTTACAAATTTATACAAAAACTTGAAATTCATGGCCAATGATAGCATTATCAAGCTAATGATCAAATGCTTTTTCCTTTCCTTTCTCTTCCTTGGTACAACATACTTGTTTTTAAGATTTTGCACCTTGGGGAATCCATTCTTGAGGTCAAAAAAAATTAAAATTTCAACTCTAAATAGGAAACTCATTCTGGCTGAAAATCATGAAAATAGGAGGAAAATTGCTACACTTCATTATACAACAAACTACCTCCATATTCATGCTTTAAGTGAATAGTGTAGCATTTTTCCTAAGTTTTATGTTTTGTAAACTCATTTCCTTACTTAATCATGGTATGGCTGAAACCCTAAGAAGATGGAGAAAAATTATACTCCATGGATCATGCTTCAAAGACCATAGATAGCCAGCTTAGAATGATAGAAGACAACTTACAAACTTAGCTTTCCAATCTTGCCTTAAGCTTTCTCTTCTCCTTCTCTCTTTTCTCCTCTTTCTCTTTATGTTTTTTCCCTCAGTTTGTTGCTGGAAATGGTCTTGAAAGTGCTGAAGAAAGAGGGTAATTAAATGATTAATTAGGTGGTTTAATGATGTGACTAATCATGGTTAATTAGCAAAAGTAACCATGCTGACTTTTTTAACCAAAAATGACTACTTCTTGGAGAAGTTTTCTTCAAAAAATCATGCTACCCAAGCTGCCCAAAATCACACCCAACGAAAGGTCTTTGAGTGTCCAGTCTGCTCAATTTTTCCTGGTCCAGATATATCCTAAACTGGGTAATTTTTAACCTTACTGATAAAACTACTTTTTACAGTAATTTAGCATTTTTGGGTTATAGGACTATTCCAGTTTTATTTTTATATTTTCATAATTATCCTATCCTAAATGGTATTTGTGTATGACTCATATCCTGTCCCAGTCACCATTTAATCATCGGTAGGGACCGCAATTTACTTTATCGGTTTACTGTTATATTTGAACACTCGACATTGATTATTTCTTTATCCTTGAATATTAACCCTTAGTGCCATATACCATTGGACTTTTCTTGTCGAAGGCTTTGTTTTGACAATAATTTTGCATATTTATAAAATTGCCTTTGACCTGAGATTAAATTATAATTTCTGAAACTTTTGGGTCTAGGTGTACTTTTCCCTAAGGGCTTTTCTATTTCTTCTCCGGGTAATACTTAATATTTTTGGGACATGAATGTCATTTTCATAATTCTTTATGAACAAAAATATAATTTTCTCATTTTTTTATCCAACTGGGAAAAATAACCTCTTTGCCCCTTTTCACGCAAAACAGTATGTCCATTTTTGCGAATTCCTTGTGCATTTCTAAATATTTTAATTTTCTTGGGATGTTACAGATGCTATATGATGTATGGAATGCATATTCAATGAAATTGAATAATGGAATGAAGTTAAGAATCAAAAGTTATGTATGTTCCTTGTAGTGGAAATTCATGATATCTTAATGTTGGAGAATGTTTAAGTATATTATGGTAAAGAGAATAAGGCACAGCATGATTCCTCTAGTTAGAGGACATGATTAGCTTTAAGCTTAGATAGATTTTGTATAATTTGGTTAAATATGGCATGACTTATGGCTCAAGAAAGTTAAGTGTCAAAATGCTGGAATAGTTACTGGAAATTCTATTTTTACTATAATTACTTTCTGATTGGGAACACCGAATAAAATTTTACCATGCTCCAAAAATATAGTTGTTTATACAGATATGTAGAGTTATGTCTTATGAAAACTATGGCACTAGTTTGAATGCAATTGGAGTTACATAATGAGAGTTATTTATGTTTTCTGAAAACTATTCGAGTAAAGGTTATATTTAACCTTTGATGATTTATAGCAGTATCCTATCCAGTATGTTTGAAATAAATGTACAACATTTATATGGTTAGAAAGTACACATGCAGAGCTTCTAACAAGATCAAGAACTGAATTGGCTTTGCATAGTATGAGAAATGAATGTTCAAAGTTATGGCTTAGAAACTAGAAGTTGAAAATGAACAATAAATGTAGATGAAAAAATTGTATGAATTGGTGCGTCCAAATTCTTGTTTTATATTTTTCCAATGAACTTCAAGATGTGAATAATTTTTAGAGACTTAAAGCATAGTGAAATGATTTTTTGCATTTAATTATGATTTTTCAAAGTTCATTGCATAGTTCAAGAAACACTGCACATAAAATAGTTTTCATAGTTTTGAACTTTCCATTAGTTCAAGATCCTAGGAACTTTTTTACTACATCTGAATAAGATAATTTTCGTAGGAAAAGTGTTAAAATATGGGATGTGACATTAGGCATAGGTTGATGGTGATAAAAACTAAACTTTCTTCTCATAAGGTTGTTTATATCCTCCCATAAAGTGATAGGTTCAAATCCATATTCAATCCATGTTTTGTAGAACCTTTCCTATCAAAATTTTGTATGGTCAATAAAACTAATGATGTCACCGTCAACTTTGTCCATAGTTATGTTGCAATGATCAAACACTTGCTAAATTTTTCTTTCTCATTCACAATAGAGATTAGTATAATCTTTGCCTTGGAAAGAAGAATCTTCAACTTCGGCCGTCTCAAGTTTTTGTCACACTTGGAAGCTTTATTTTCAGGTAAAGTCTTCTTTATAGGTGCAAAGCTTAAGAATCTTGACATGGTAAGTAGATAAGAAAATATAAAGGAAAATGAACTTTACACACTTTCTCACATGTTTCACTCAAGAATGATACAAATTCACTCGTGTTTCATGTATTTCAATGGCTTTTTTCAATGATGTATTCTTTCTTTACCTTTTACCACTCAACTTGCTTTCTTAAAAGAGTGCTAAATTAAAACCACAATCATAATCAAATAGAAACCAATTTTGAAATATGTGGAACTCACTAAAGTTCCAAATTAAAGTTCTCAAAAAATCAAAAACAAATAATGACTAACACCACCAAGAAACACACAACAACTTGAAATTTCCAGCAAGGATCCAAGGAAAGAAACTAGAAATCAAAGTAACAATAATGAACTCAATAGGATAAAACAATGGAAGGTAAGGAAGAAGAAGAAGGTAGTGGAGTGTACGCTTGGAGTGAAGAAATACTCTTGGACAAAGGAGAAGATCAAATCTAGATAGGAAAATTAGAAAAGATAAATATAATTTCTATGACTTGGTGATCAAGATCCTTAATTTGACATAAAGATTCTTCTCCAAATCTGAAGTCAATGTCCAAATAGAGTAGAAGGGCCATAATTAAATCAAATTCGTGCAAATAATGATCAATGCATCAACCAAGATAGTGCCACTGATAAAAAAGGAAGCTAGACATATATGAATCAATTAGATGTTAATCTTAAGCTACCCGAATTCCAAGCTTATAAAAATGAGGAAAGTAAAATCTCTCTTTAGAATACCTCTCACATTAATGCTTTTAATCAAATCTCCAAAATCATGATTTCAGGCCAATCAAATTTGTTTTCTTTTTACCTTTTTTTTATTCTTCGTATTTTTTTTGTTACTATTCTTTCAACTACCATTTTCTCCTTTTCTTGGCAGCAATCAGTTACCTTTTTTTTTTGGATTTTTTTTTCATTTTTGTTCCTTTTTTTTTTTTTAAATTTGGGCATGTAACATCCCTATTTTTCATGTATATATTTTATTACCTGATAACATTATGAATGATATTAAATTGTCCTAGGATAATTTATGATTTTTTGGAAAGCGTGTATATTTAATTAAATAGGTTTAAGACCCAAAATATCATAAAAATATCAAAAATTAAATGGTTAAAATGGTCATTTTGCTAAGAGGTAAAAGAAAAATGGTCATTTTACAAAAGAAGAGAGAGAAAATAATATTGTAATACTCTGGTACAACATAAAGTACAAGTGATACTAGATATGTGAGCCTAGAGAGGAAAAATACAAGTTCGATAAATGTAGATCCCACATGAATAGTAAATGTCAACCGAGTATAATAAATAGTAAAAAGTAAGTAAGATAGGTGGACCCCATATGAAAAAGTAAAGAAAAAAGATAATAGGTCCCATAGAAAAAGTAAACAGAAAGAAGACAAAGTATAATAGAAAACGCAACTAAAAAAGTATTCAAACCAGAGTCGAATTGATCTGTAAAAGTGAAAAGTACACTTTCCATAGGCCTTGAAAACTGAAATTTAGGAGGGAAAAGTTAGAAAATTTTTCCCTCAACACTTCCTCACATTGCAAATAGTAACAAAGGGCATAAAAGGGAGAATACATAAACAATGAAAGAATAATTGTTGGCCCTTGGATCAAATTATAATCTAATGGCCACAAACACTCCCTTTCTCTAATAAATAGACCCAAGACCCTCCCAATTTTCCTTGCTTTTTTGTGTGACTCCAAGATGGTTTTGGAGAGGGAGAGAAGGCATGAGAATAGGAGAGAAGATAGGGGCGCCAAGAGGGAAAGTGAGGAAAGGCAAAGTGATAGAGTACAATTGAGGCATGAAGCATTTGCAATCCTTGGACATGGCAATGAGCTTGGAAAGAACATGAAGCCTAACTATTTGAATCAAGCTGTAGCCCAAAAAAGAGCTAGAAAGTATGGAAAATGTTTCCAATCATATAGGCTAATGGTCCAAGCCCAAAAGAAGCCTATTTGGGAGATATAACTTGAAGACAACATGTGCTTCCCATGTGACCATTAAAAGTAACGTTTTTTATGATTAACATTCAGGTCAAAAGTTTCCTATTTAAATTAGGCTACTTTTTGTTGATTTCTTTTTGAGTTTGTTTCCTAATTTGAAAAAGGTGATAGGAGCTATCTTTGGAGAATTAATTCAACACCTTATGTCCAGATTCATTGTATAATGAGGTGTCACCTTTTAGGAGTATTTAATGCTTATTATTCCTAGGGATTCATGGTAGCCTTTTTCCATCTATAAATAGGCACCACTTTGTAAGGTTTTCCAGACACAACATGAATAAATGAATTTCTTTGCAGCAACTTTGTTGTTGTTCAGTGAGTTCTTTCTTGCTTATGCTTGAGTGCCAGAAAGAATGAGGACTTATCAAGGAGTGGTGATCTTTATGGCATCCCGGAGTTAGGATTCAAGAGATGGGTTCTCTTGGAGTCTATTTCCTTCGACCAACATTTTGCTTTAGTTTTCTTATTTTCATCATCTCTACTTTTTTGTTTTGTTCATTATTGTTCTTTGTTGTTTTTGTGTTCAATTCATACCGAAGTTAGGATTCAAGAGATGGGTTCTCTTGGAGTCTATTTCCTTCGACCAACATTTTGTTTCAGTGTTCTTATTTTCATCATCTCTACTTTTTTGGTTTTGTTCATTATTGTTCTTTGTTGTTTTTGTGTTCAATTCATCTTTCCTTGAGTTGCACGATCCTTATCTTGAAGAAGGCTCTTAGGACGGGTTCCTAACGTGTCTCCTATAACAAAGGAAGGAAAGAAAGAAGAGAGGAAGAAGAAGAAAAGGAAGAAGGCAAGGTCAAGGTCTCCAAGAGGCCCCTCCTCCCAATCTCTTCTAGTTTCTTTCCTTGTTCATTTAGCTCAAGACTAGTTAGAGTTTGAGCATTTTTTTCCTCCCTATAGACCCTCCGTAGTTTTGGCCAAGGCGTGAAAGTGAGGAGAGAGTTTGTGTTTATTTTTAACTAATAGTTGCTGTGAGTTTGTATGCTACGATAATGACCATTATGTATAAGGAAATAGTTAAAAGCATTGAAGTTTGCAATTTGGTTCTTCCTAGGGCATGTCTTTGACCAAAGGGGGAAGTATGCCTTATGATTGGATTTTGATTAAATCAATGATACCATTGTGTTCCTAGCATGCAAAATAACCAAGAAAGGTCAAGAGAACCATTAAAGAATTTGGTTTCCAAAATGTCAAAGTTTAGGGTCACCAAAGTATGCATAGTTTATATAATGTTATCAAGTTGTTAAGCAAGATTTAATGATGCTAATAGGCTCTAATTAAGTTAAGGAAGTGATCCAAAGGAGTAAGAACCAAACTTGAAAGCAAAGGAAGTAAAGCCTTGAGATGGTAACTTTTGTTCTAAACTTTTACATTGATACATTATATTTGATGTTCCAAACTGTGTTGCCATGATGTTTGGCTATGTTTTGTGAGTGCTTTGGATATTTTATGATAAGGGCTAAGGCTTGGGATGCCCATTTACTATGATGTTATGCTGTTGAAATTTTTACTATAATATAGTACTTTGTTTCTTTTCTAAAAAGTGTAATATCCCAAAATTTCACTGAACGTATAGGAAATTCACGAAAACGGATAGACATCATTTTGCATGAAAAAGGGCAGAGAGATCATTTTTCCCGATTGGACAGAAAAATGAGAAAATTATATTTTTGCCCCTAAAGAATTTCAAAAATAATATCCATGTCTCTAAATATATAAAATTCACATGGAGTAGAAGTTAAGAAGCCTTTGGGGAAAATTACACTTGATCACCTGAAAGTTTCAAAAATTATAATTTAATCTTAGGTCAGGAGTAATTTTGTAAATATTAAAAATTACTGTCAGAACGAAGCCCTTGATGAGTGAAGTCAAATGGTATATGGCACTAAGGGTTAATGTTCAAGAATAAGAAAATAATTAGTATCGAGTGTCCAAAAATAACAGTAAATTGATAAAGTAAATTGTGGGCCCTACCGATGGTTGAAAGGTAACTGGGACAGGATCTGGGCCATATACAAATACCATTTGGGATAGGATAATTATAGAAATATGAAAATAAAATTAGAATAGTCCTGTAGCCCAAAAATGTTAAATTACTACAAAGGCAGTTTTATCGGTATGGTTAAAAATTATCCGGTTGAAGATATATCTGGACTAGGAAAAATTAAGCATACTAGGCACTTGGGACACTCTCGTTGGGCTTGCAAATGGGAAGCTTAATTTTTTGGCAAAACTTATCCAAGAAGTTGTCACTTTTTTGGCCAAAAAGCAATTTAGGTTAATTAAGAGTTAACCATCATTAGTAGTATCAGTAAGCCACTTAATTAAAGCCACTTAATCACTCACTTATATTCATCATTCTGCACGGTTTCCAAAAGCAAAAGACCAAAAAGAAAATGCAAGAAAAGGAGGAAAGAAGGAGAGAAAGAAGGAGGCAAAATTCAAGAGCTCAAATTGGTAAGTTATCTTGTACTACTTCAAGCTTGATGTTTGCAAGGTTTGGAGCATGGTTTATGGTTTAGGTTTTCTTCTCCATCCTCTTAGGGTTTCATCCATGGCATGATTAAGCAAGGAAATGGGTTAATTAACCATTAAACTTGGGGAAAAGCTTAGATTAACCACTAGAAGCAAGAATCCATGGCTAGTTTGAAGTGTTTTGAAGAAAATATTTTTCTTCCATTTTATGACAATTTTGGTCAGAACAGGGGGAGTATTTAGAGTTGGAATTTCATGATTTTGACTTCAAAAATGGATTCCCCATAGTCCAAAACCTTAAGAACAAGTGTGTTATACAAAGAAAGATCAAAGGAAAATTAAGTGAAAAAGTTAGGGTTTAGTGAGCATAGTATTGTGTGATTCCAAAAATTAGTGGCTAAATTGATTAAATGATGATATGATTAGGTTCAAGGAAGTGATAGGAGGCCCAGGAAGTGGCATACCAAGTGTGGAAAGCAAGGGAGTGCTATAAGGTAGTTAATTTCCCATAGTTGCATTATATTATCATATTTGTTTTCAATGTGCTTTATGCCTTATCATATGATTGTATTGATATTGTGAGATGATTTATGTGCATTGGCTGAGTTGATTGAGGGGCATTGAGACCTCGGGATGTCCATTTTTCAAAACGAAACTTTGCTGAAAATTTTATGAATTCATATGATGTAAATGTGTTAATGTATTCAAAATGTGTTATCTTGATGATTTCATGCTTAATATGGCATGTTGAGTGTTAGCTGCTGAGATTGTTTGAATCTCACCCTCCCAAATATTAACTATGAATAGGGAGCAATTATGGCAAGACCACCCATGAAGAGAAAGGAAAGGAGAAATTGCTTAATATTTGAGCTAGTGAAACTTGCATGGGCAATGAATTTGGAACTTTTATGTAAATTTGTAGAGATAATGTTGGATATGTTTCTTCATGCTTTCATGTCCCTTTAAGTCTTCAGGGAAGTATGGTATAATATTAAGATGATGTATGGCCATATAAATATTTTATAGCTTTTATTTGGCAAAGTAGTAGGATACAAATGATCATTCTGACCTATGCAGAGTGAATGGGGCATTGTTTGGACTTTTTGTTGTAAAAAGTATTAATTTTATACATGGTTGAAAATTAGACAAACAGATCTTTAAAATTATCTAAATATCACTGAATTTGGATTTGTATACAAATTGTGGTGAATTTTCAAAGATTAGCCCAGAAAACTGGAGTTTTAGGAAATTACCATATGAATAGTGAACATTTGACAAAATTTACTGTACTAGTTGGCCTAGTAGTTGCTCTGATTGATATTATTTCCATGTAGAAAATATTTTAAGCTATCCAAAGAGACTTGAATCACTCTCATAGGGTTTTTATTGAATTACTTACGATATTAAGAAGTTTGGCAAAAAATGGGACTAAATGAATATACCCTTTAAATTGATTAAATTTATTATAATATTTTATTGTGATTCAAGCTTCTATTTAAGTATATTTGGTCTCTAATAAGGACTAATACATAGAAAACAGTCCTAAGTAGAGGTATTACAAAAAGCATGTTATGAAAGCATGATGATTGTACATTGTTTAAGCTAATGTGATGATGTGATATACTTGAGCTTTGTTTTATTACTAAGATGTCATTATCTAACCCCCAAGTTTCGCCAATTGTACAATCATCATGCTTTAAGAACTAGATTCTTCCCCCTTAGCTAATAATGATGAAGGAAGAAAATGATGAAGGATGTGATTATGCAAGTATTAATGTCGAGTTTTGAGAATATGTATGAATTTATATGTAAAGACTAAATCTTGTTTGATGCCTTGGATATATGTTCCTTTCAGTTTCTAATAATGTTATGTATATGCTTTGAACAAGTTTAAATCACATATAATTTGTATGATAATGGTTATGGAGTTTAAGATGTAAAATTGTCCAAAATAACCTTAAGTTCTTAGAATAACACTCTATTTGAACATAATAGTTAGTATGAGTATTATATATGCTTTGAAAGTAGACAGAACAATCTTTAAAAAAAGCCAAAGAACACTTAAATTTGATAAGTCTATGATTTATAGTGAATTTTTAAATTTAAGGGTCAAAATTGGATAGTGTAGGAAAAGCTTTAATCCTCATTGTAAGTACTGGTTAATTTAAAAGTTAGTGTAAAAATGTCCTGAGCTTCAAAAATTTAGTGGTTATGTAAAAAGCTTGATATCTTAAGTTTAATATACCATTGATTTGGGAGTAATTAGAACTATATAATAGGAGAAATGTAAGTTTTCCTAAAACTGTTCTAGTAAAAGTAAAGTTTTGATCCTTAATGATTCAAGATAATGCTATGCCCTACACAGGTTGAATAAATGTACAAGATAAATTATGTTTGAAAAGTAGACATGTAGGCTTTTCAATGACATAAAGAATACTCAAATTGGCTCAAAATAGAATGAGAAATAAATACTCAAATTTAAGGCCAAAATCTTGGGAAAGTGAAAAATGTCACATGAATATTGATTTTCTTGCTAAATATTGTATCAATTGGCATATGAAAGTTACTGTTTCATATTTTTTTCATGTACAGAATATTTTTAAGCTATTTTTAGAGGCTTGAATCAGCTCTAGACAATTTGTTTAGAATTAGTTATGAATTTTCAAAGTTCAGTCGAAAAGAAGTGCTTATCAAATGAAAAGTAACTTGAATTTTAAATTTATTTTGTTTTAGTCTCTCAAGTAATTCAAACTTCTAAACATGATCAATGGGCTATAATAAGATTTTATACATCAGAAATACGGTATAAAGGTAAGGTGTTACACTCTCAATGTATCATGTGTCAATCATACTCTATCACATGTTCTCACTAGAAATTTTGGCAAAGTTTATCTTTAGAAAAAAGACATTCTAGGCAAAGCCTTCATCATGATTTCAGCAAAAACCAATCAAGGATACATAAAATAACAACATGGCAACAATATCATAACATATAAACCATGTGTGGTAACATAAAAGCAAGAACAAAAGTTACTATCTCAAAAATTTAACCTTAATCCTTCCAACTTGATCATTCTTTATCACTCAAACCTTTTGAAACCTAGAAATATCATAGAAAACTTACTAAATGGATTATCAACATAATTTAGCTTCTTAATACTTTGTCAGCCCTAAAATTTCCCTTTTTACATTCTAGACCTAATCCGTCAAACTATGCCTTCACTATGCTAATTCATTTATGAGGAAACCATTTCCATTATAGTTTTCATGAGAATTTCATTCCTTACCACATTTCATGGCTTGGCTAAAACCATGCTTATTATTGTAAAGAGAATATTATTATTGAACTTATTTAAAACTCATGCAATTAAGTGTTAATCCTACCATTGTATCCTTCCCTATCATTGTCTTTATGAATCATGCTTTCTTAATTATTCTCCATGTCTTGGATGAAACTTAACATGGCCATGAGGGAAGGAAGAAAATCTCACTTAAACTAATTAGAACCTAAGTAATTGGCCTCAAGGATTAGGAAGAAACATTTCCTTAAAACCCTCCCTAATTACTTTTCTTCCTCTTCCTCCAAGATGACCTTCCTTCCTCTTTCTTCTTCTCTCCTTCTCTTTCTCCTTCTTTCTCTCTCTAGATTTTCAGCCAAGAGTGAAAATTGAGAGGGGAGGGAGTGTTATTTATAGAATTCATGATTTAATCCTTCTTTCTCTCTCTCAACTTGGTTATATATATATATATAGAGCATGTAATGCATTATTTGAATGAAAGAAAGTGTAAAATGGTAGTTTCACATGCAATGGCGTTAAATAAAATAATTCACAATTTGATCCCTAAAAATCTTTGCAAATTGGCCCTTTAGCAATTTAATCCTTTTAGGGGTATTTTAAAAAATATGAAAAATTAGTGTCAAAATGAACCTTATGATATGTTGGACCCAATGGAATATTGTATTGAGTCCAAAATAATCAATTTGAAAAGAAATAGACTGTAGAATGCTATAAAATTACATAGAAAAAGAAAAAGTACTATGGGCCCCACAAATACAAAAAAATATAAAAAGAAATGTATGTGGGCCCCACATAAATTTTGTTTGGAACAGTTAATTAAATTAAATGTAGATCTCAATCTAGAGTAATTCTACATATTTTAAGGAATAAACAATATTAGAAAGCACAGTAAAAGTACATTAAATTATCCAGATATAAAGTAAGCAATACAGCAACAACAACAACAATAGCCTTATCCCACTATGTGGGGTCGGCTATGATATAAAGTAAGCAATATAGAATATATTTGGACAAAAAAAAATATACAGTATAAAGGACACATAAGCCCCTCCTATTGTCCAAAAATTGTACATGTTCTTGGAGGATATTTTTGTTAGAGATTGTGCCCTAGGCCAATATTTGTATTATGAACATTGTATTTTATTATGAAAAAGAAGGTGTTTTTTTTTACATTATTATCTTGTTTGTATGTTTTTCTTTATAATAATATCCTTGGATAAATTATTTTGTCCTAAACATCCCTAGTCAATCATCTTTGTGGGAATAATGATGAATTAATACTAGTATGATATTGATTGATAATTATGTCATAATTATGTATGAAGATATAAATCAAAATCATAAGCTCCTATTAGAGAATAGGTGTTGGATCGACCCGTCATGAGATAACTACATGGATTAAGTCATAAGCATATTTCATATATAACCATGTCACTAAGCCCTCAAACCTGAGATCATCATGGCTTGATTGGCTTCCTATACGGGGAATACTATACTTTAGTATAGCCAAAAGTCACCTTTAATTAGGAGATTATAAAGGCTATGATCGGGTATAGTGGAACTTGTGTGGAGGAAGATAAATGATCAAGATGGAATTTGTCCCTCTAATTAATGGAGAGATATATCTGGGCCCCTCGATAAGTGAGACTGAGAAAATGCATGGCGGTGCTAGAATGGAAGAGTTTCCATTTGTTTTGTCAGTCTACTCAGAGATTGAGAAAGTGATGGTAAAGTAAAATGAGGATGACGTTTCCATGCCTCATACTTAACCTATATATCACAAGACAAAAGGGATGTGATCGGGTTATATGATAGGTTACGTCGGATCTCCGATCTCATATGATTTGGATAGTTATAATGTCTTGCTATAGGCCACTTGTGATTTGTGGGTTCAATAGTGTTATTGGCCTACTGCCAACATTATATGGGCCTATCGGGTCACATACAAGAATAGACCAACTCGAGCTACAATGTCCAGATTCATTGAATCTAAATTGTGTCTAGATCCAATGAATTTAATGTTCAATTTAGGATGATAGAATTATATATATATATATTTTGATATATATATATTAAAATTCAATATATATATATTTAATATATTATATATTTGATATATAATATTTCAAAAAATATATATTGTTCAAATTAATTCAAATGAATTAGTTTTAAATTTAATTCTATATGATAGATTTAAATTTAAACTAATATCATAATCTAAATTTGATTTAGATTTGATTCTAAATTTGATTTTAAACTAATAATCTACATTTGATTTATATGATAAATTAAATCTAAATTTGATTCTGGATAAAGATTAGATAGTTAGTTTAAATTTAATCTATTAGATAGATTTAAATTCAAACTAATCTATTTAATTTATATTTGATTTAGTTTAAATTATTGATTTAAATTAAACAAAAACCAAATCCTATTTATATATTGATATATACTAGGGTACAAAATACAACACAATTCGAATCACCCTAAAGAGAGAGTAGCAGAGAGTGAGACTGTACGGACGAATAGCATATGAATGTATAGACGAATGATGAATAGTGTATGGACATACGGACGAATGATGAACAGTGAGACTATATGAATAGATGGTGAGACTGTACGGACAGATAGCGGGGCTATATGGACAGACGATGAGACGATACAGATGAACAATAGGGCTATACAGATAAACGACAAGACTATATGGACAAACAGGGGTTGTACGGACAAACAACAAAAGCTAAAACTGACGTACGGACATTAACAAATAGAGGTTCTAGCACACCGTTGAAGTTGAACTCATCATTCATGTGGATACTGGTAGAGGGAGTTGACCAGTCACGTTAGTTCCTAGGGTTTGACAAAACGAAAAGAATACCAAGGGATGTACCAGAGGTAAATTCTCTTTCTACATCTTAATCTAAACATTGTTGATGAATCCATGGGAGGGAATTTCTTGATAGTTTTCCACTGCATGTATGTTGAAATTCCTAACAACCAGAGCGATGTTAATGATTGTTTAAATTGAGTTCTTGAGTATATGATTGCCTGCATGTGATATGTGTGAAACTCAATTTGTCCAATTCAATTTTTCAAATTAGTTTTCAATTTGATTGTAAATCTGTCATTCATATATGTGATATATGTTTT
This sequence comes from Adenanthera pavonina, assembly GCA_026686845.1. Lineage (NCBI taxonomy): Eukaryota > Viridiplantae > Streptophyta > Magnoliopsida > Fabales > Fabaceae > Adenanthera > Adenanthera pavonina. Next base: position 17,647,539 of record JAIVEN010000005.1, on the reverse strand, counting down.
CAAAAAATCATATTCTTGAATTCGGTTTCTAAGGTCATATGTCTATGTGAAATAAGGTTTTTGAAACAATTGTGAATCAATTTAAAACAATTCCATTTTCTGTATGACGTTATGAGATTCATGTGATTTCGTATGTGATACGAATATGTTTCTACATATGTATATGAGAATATGTTGTTGCTATGACATGATTCGATTAAGATCCGTTTGTATGTAATTCTGATTTTCAGTATGTTTCGTATATGCTTAATCTGATTTAATGTTCAATCACGAAGTTTACAACTTTTCATTAGATAAGATGTTTGTTACATGTTGTGATTTGTTTGTTTGAATTGGATGGGTATGGTGCATGATATGGCCCTAGGATGAAATTATGGTTTTAAATATGGCCTGTGTGTCGTGTCTCTCTCTATGTTCTGGATGTACATTCTCTTCTCACCTCACTCCCCTCAAATGTTCAATCAAGGTTTCTTTTGTATATAAGTGTTATATTAGAAGAATCCTTTCATTGGCTTGGGAGGATATAGGTTAGATGGGCTATATTATGACACATTTGTTTTATGCTTTATGATGAGATCATAATCATGTATGGGATGGCACCACTATATATATATGTTCATGTGATGAATAGATGTATGAATAACAACAATATAATAAAATCCCTCAAATTAAATTTTAAGTTTAAATGCCACCCATTAATGAACATCTGCCAAGGCTTTGATTGCCTAAATGTAGGATCCACCAAAGTAGGATACCCTTAGGTTATCTTAGTGAGACAATTTGGGTAATGGTGATACTCATAAAGGTTCATGATGGTATGACTTAATTGAGACTATTAAAATGGTTTTGGGTCTCAAGGCATTAGATGAGATTAAACATGCTGGGTCATATGATGACAGAATCCCATAAAGATCTAAGAGTTACATGTTATGTAATTGGCAAATAAGTTACCTACCTAAATAACTTAATTTTAAGTGTCTTGCCAAAGCGGACTTACAATTAGTTTAAATATGGGTCTTAGCCTGCTAAACTAAATTGAGGGTTAATTTTTAGTGGGAAATTATTAATTTAATTTTGCATATTTTGTTATAGAAAATGTCGACGAGTAATTCTATGACACTATGATTGCAATCTATCCCTGAGAAGGACAAACTTAATGGGACCAACTTTCTCGACTAGTTTAGGAACTTGAGAATTGTTCTCAAGTAGGAAAGAAAGTCATATGTTCTAGATGAACCCATTCCTGAGGAGCTTGCAGCCAATGCTCCAAGAGACTAAAAAGATGCCGATAATAAGCATCTCAATGACTCTGTGGGTGTAGGATGCCTGATGTTAGCCATCATGATCCCAGAACTTCAGAGAGATCTGAAGCATATGGAGGCTTATGAGATGATTACGCATCTCAAGGAAATGTTCCAACAACAGGCAAGGCAAGAAAGGTTTGAAACCATGAAAGCCTTACATTCTTGCAAAATGACTGAGGGTGCATTAGTTAGCTCTCATGTTTTGAAGATGGAAGGCTACATTGATCACCTTGAAAGGCTTGGATTTCCCATAACCCAGGAGTTAGCTACATATTTGATCTTAAACTTACTCCCCGTGAACTAAAATATGAACAACATAGAGAAATCAATTTCCAAACTACATGTGATGCTTAAAACTACTGAGCAAAACATAAAAAAAAAAGCCCAGCAATATTTTAATGGTTCAGAAAGGAAAAGGAATGAAAAAGAAAGGTAAGGGTAAGGGACAGGGAAAAGGCCCAGACAACAAGTCTAAGGAGTAAGACAAGCCCAAGCCCAACCCCAAACCCAAGCTTGAAGCCAAGAAGGCAAAGCCTCCCAAGGAAGGACTCTATTTTGAATCTGACCTACCTATGGCATTGTCATCTAGGCCACATAAATAAGAAATGCATTTCAAAGCTCTATTAAGATGGACTTCTCAATTCATTTGATTTCAAGTTATTTGATACTTGCGAATCTTGTTTATTGGGAAAGATGACAAATGCATCTTTTACTAGACATAGTGAAAGGGCCACTGACTTATTGGGCATAATATATACAAATGTATGTGGTTCGTTAAGTACAACTGGTAGAAGTGGTCACTGTACTTCATTACTTTTATAGATGACTTTAGTATATATCTATCTAATAAGACATAAATCTGAATCTTTTGAAATGTTCAAAACTTTCCAAAATGAGGTACAGAATCAACTTGGTAAATCTATTAAAGCATTTCGATCTAATCGTGGTGGTGAATATTTGAGCCAAGAATTTAATGATTATCTTAGAAATTATGGAATTGTTTTACAATTAACTCCACCAGCAACACCACAGTGGAATGATGTTTCTGAATGGAGGAAACAAACCCTGTTAGATATGGTTTGATCTATGATGAGTCAAACAGATCTTCCACTATCCTTTTGGGACTATGCATTAGAAACAACTGCATTCACACTAAACCGTGTTGCATCTAAGGCAGTTAAAAAGACCCCATATGAGATATAGACTGGAAAGAAGTCCAGTTTGTCTTTTCTAAAGATTTAGGGATGCGAGGCATATGTAAGCAACAAGCCTTAGATAATTTAGCACCTAAATCTATAAAATGCCTTTTTGTGGGGTATCCCAAAGAAACTAAGGGATACTACTTCTATAATCCCACTGAGAATAAAACGTTTATTGCCCAGAATGGTATTATTCTAGAAAAAGAGTTTGTCTCTAAAAGAACCAATCAGGGTAAGATAAATCTCAAAGAAGTGTGAGACCCACAAAATCACATTGAGCCAGAGATGGAAGAACAAGAAGACTCATAGCAAGTTTATGAGCCTACTCAAGTAACACAAGGCCCAAGAAGGTCTAATAGAGCACGACATCAGCCTTGAAGATATGGATTTCTTTCAACAGATAGTCGTGATATGTTGCTCTTAGATCAAGAAGAGCCAACCACCTATCAAGAGGCCATAATGGGATTTGACTCTGAAAAATGGCTATATGCCATGAAGTCTGAGATATAATCCATGGATGATAATCGGGTATAAATCTTGAGTGACCCACCTAAAGGTATAAAACTATTGGGTCTAAATGGGTTTTTAAGAAGAAAACCGACATGGATGGAAAATTGCATACCTTCAAAGCATGATTGGTTAAGCAAACTTATGGTATAGGCTATGATGGAACCTTTTCACCAGTTGCCATGATTAAGTTAGTTAGTATCCTTCTTGTCATTACAGCATACTATGATTATGAGATTTGGCAGATGGATGTCAAAATAGCATTCCTTAATGGAAAGCTACTTGAGGATGTGTACACGACATAACCTAAGGGTTTTGTACATCCAGAAGATTCTGTGAAGGTTTACAAGCTTCAGAGATCCATTTATGGATTAAAGCAAGCATCTCCTAGTTGGAATCAACATTTTGATGAACTAGTCAAGGAGTTTGGATTTATCCAAAAGTTTGATGAACCTTGTGTTTACAGGAAGATTAGTGGGAGCACAATGGTATTTCTAGGGCTTTATGTTGATGACATCCTACCAATTGGGAATGATATTCCTACCTTGCAGAATGTCAAGACTTATTTAGGAAAGTATTTCTCAATGAAGGACTTAGGAGAAGCCACCTATATTCTAGGTATTAGGATCTCTAGGGATAGATCCAAGAGGCTAATCGGCCTAAGTCAGTGCACTTATATAGACAAAGTATTACATAGGTTTAGTATGCAAGACTAAAAGAGAGGTTACATACCCATGTCTCATGGCATCAATCTCAGCAAAGCTCAGTGTCCTTGTTCATGAGATGAGTGAGAACGTACGAGCAACATTCCATATGCTTCGGCAATTGGATCTATTATGCATGCCATGTTGTGCACTTGACCGGATGTCTCGTATGCCTTGAGCATGACTAGTAGATATTAGTCAAAGAAGGACTAAGGATGTATTCTTGGTGTATGGAAGATTGGAAGACAAGCTGGTTGTAAATGGTTACACAAATGCAAGTTTCCAATATGACAAAGATGATTGTAGATCCCAATCAGGATTACTATTCTGTTTGAATGGTGGAGCAGTTAGTTGGAAGAGTTCCAAGCAAAGCACAGTAGCTAATTCTACAACAGAAGCTGAGTACCTAGCAGCATAGGATGCAGCTAAGGAAGCTGTTTGGATTAAGAAGTTTATCACTGAGCTTGGAGTGGTTCTACCATCTCAAATTTGATAGATCTATTTTGTGACAACAACGACGCAATAGCACAAGCTAAAGGGCTTAGGTCACATCAAAGAATGAAACACATACTCAGGCGATATCATCTTATCAATGAAATCATTGATAGGGGTGATATAAAAATATGCAAAATAGCAACTGATGATAATGTTGTCGACCCTCTTACTAGGCTGCTTGCACAGATAAAGCATGAGCGTCATGTTAGGCCAATGGGTATTAGATACATCAATGATTGGGCCTAGTGCAAGTAGGAGTTGTTGGAGATTGTTCCCTAGGTCAATCATTATATTATGAACATTGTATTTCATTATGAAAAGAAAGGATGTTTTTTCTTACATTATTATTTTGTTTGCATGTTTTTCTTTATAATAATTTCCTTAGATAAATTTTTTTTTCCTAAATATCCCTACTCAATTATCTTTGTGGGAATAATGATGAATTAAGGATAGTATGATTTTTATTGATAATTATGTATGAAGATACAAATCAAAATCATAAGCGTATGTTAGAGAATAGGCATTGGATCGACATGTCATGAGATAGCTACATGGATCAAGTCATAAGCAAACCTTATATATAACCGTGTCACTAAGCACTCTGACCTGAGATGATCATGGCTTCCTACATGGGGAATACTATACTTTGGTATAGTCAAAAGTCACCTTTAATCAGGGGATCACAAAGGCTATGATCGGGTATAGTAAAACCCGTGTGGAGGAAGATGAATGATCAAGATGTCCCTTTAATTAATGGAGAGATATATCTGGGCCCCTCGATGAGTGAGACTGAGAAAATGCATGGCGGTGCTAGAATGGAAGAGTTTTCATTTGTTTTGTCAGTCTGCTCAGAGATCGAGAAAGTGATGGTCGAGTAAAATGAGGATGACGTTTCCATGCCTCAGCTGACCTATATATCATGAAACAAAATGGATGTGATCGGGTTATATAATAGATTACGCCGGATCTCCGATCTCATATGATTTAGATACTTATAATGTCTTGCTAGAGGCCACTTGCGACTTGTGGGTTCAATAGTGTTATTGGCCCATTGCCAACATCATATGGGCCTACAAGGTCACACACAAGAACGAACAACTCGAGCTACAATGTCTAGATTCATTGAATCTAAATTGTGTAGATCCAATGAATTTAATGTTCAATTTAGGGAGATAGAATTATATATATATTTGATATATATATATATTAAAATTTGAAATATATATTTAATATATTATATATTTGATATATAATATTTCAATATATATATATTGTTCAAATTAATTCAAATGAATTAGTTTTAAATTTAATTCTATATGATAGATTTAAATTTAAACTAATGTCATAATCTAAATTTGATTTAGATTTGATTCTAAATTTGATTTTAAACTAATATTCTACATTTGATTTATAAGATAAATTAAATCTAGATTTGATTTTGGATAAAGATTAGATAGTTAGTTTAAATTTAATCTATTAGATAGATTTAAATTCAAACTAATCTATTTAATTAACATTTGATTTAGTTTAAATTACTAATTTAAATTAAAAAAAAATCAATTCCTATCTATATATTGATATAGACTAGGGTACAGAATATAACACAATTCGAATCGCCCTAAAGAGAGAGTGACAGAGAGTGAGACTGTACGGATGAACAGCATACGGACGTACAGTCAAACAACAAACAATGTGCGAACATACGGATGAATGACAAATAGTAAGACTATACGGATAGACGGTAGGACTATATGGACAGATGACGAGATTGTACAGATGAACAGCGAGGTTGTACGGACAGACAGTGAGATTGTACAGACAGACAACATTCTTTACGGATGAACAGCGGGGCTGTATGGACAAATAGCGAAAGTTGAACTGACATACGGACATTCACAAATAGAGGTGTTAGCACACCATTCAAGTTGGACCCAACATTCATGTAGATACCGGTAGAGGGAGCTGACTAGTCGCGCTAGTTCCTGGGGTTTGACAAAAAGAAAAGAATACCAAGGGAAGTACCAGATGTAAATTCTCTTTCTACATCTCAATCTAAACAACATTGACGGATCTATAGGAGGGAATTTCTTGATAGTTTTCCATTGCATGTTTGTTAAAATTCCCAACAATTTTGTCATTTTTTTGGTAGCTAACACGAAGTAAGTGATGCCATGGCTTGCACTACACAAGGGACACTTGGATGGCTTTTATGCATACTTGGTGTCTATAAATATCAAGCCATTTTCCTCGCCCAAGTCCCCTTATTTTCAGCCAAGCCCAAGAGAGAAAGAAAAAAAGAAAACTAAATAGAGAAAAGAGAGAAAGAAGAAGGAGGAAAAGCTTGAAGGTTAAGAAGGCAAGTAAGGTAAGTATTCTTCTTCTTATCCGAACTAGCTTTTAAGGGTTTTGAGTTAAGAAAGTTGAGTTTCTATTCTCCTCTGCTAGGGTTATGTTTTTGACCAAACTAAGAAAAAGAAAGGGGAGGTGTTTTCATGCATAAGAATCTAAGAGAAAGCATGAATTAGTTGCTAGAAGCATGATTGCATGAGTCTTGAAGGATTGTAAAGAAATTCCTTCTCTTGCCCATTAAAGGTTACATTTGGCCTCATGAGAAGGCGGAGAAGGAGTTCGAATTTCATGCAATTAATGGGAAAAATGGATTCCTCATGCATGAAGTAGCTAAAGACAAGTTGGGTTTTCAAAAGAAAGTCAAGAATAAAGAATATGGATTTTTAGGGTTGATTAGTTCTATAGATGATTTAGTAAGTGTTTGATGATATAATTAGGTTTGGGCTAGTTCAAGAAGGCAAGCAGAAGGATTCAATCCAAGTGATAAAACAAAAGGATTCACAATTGTAGCAAATTTACATTTCTTATTTTATGTTATCTTGTAATATTTTATGATACTCTAGGACTTGCCATATTATTGTTTTGATGATTAGTGACTGGTCTTAGCTATTTCTAATGTGAAGGCTTTGCTTGGAATATCCATTTTCTAAGGGGAAACTCTACCAAATTTTTTATATGACAATATGGTATTATATGTTTTAATATAATTTAAATGATGTTTATAGCATGCTTGATGACATATATGCTTGAAATGTAATTGCCACTGAGATTTTTATAATTTCACCATGCCAAATACTAACCATGTTAGGGCAAGTTATGCCAAAGATTAAGGGAAGGTTAAGAGGCTTGAAGAGGAGCATGATGATTGAGCAAATTGTGAAAAATTATAATGTGTTATTTTGGCATTTTGTATAAAATCATGTAATATGTTATAAATCTATAACTTAGTATGGTTTTGCTTTTATGAACCCTATTTGATGTGTAGTATGGAATGTGAACATATTTTGATGACGTAGCAAAGATATAAAATTATTTAGCCTAAATAATGCAGAAATTGTCCAATTTTGCAAGCTGAATGGTTAGACATAATTAATCCGTGCAAAACAAGTCATGAAGTATAAGTTATATATATGCCTAAAAGGTAGACCGATTGAGATTTCCAAGAAGCCAAAGAACATCCAAAATGGTTAAGGGTAGAATTAATTATGAATGTTCAAATTTGAGGTAAGAAAACTAGAAAGTTGTAAAATGACCATATGAGCAGTAAATTTTGTGCTAAATAATATATGAATTGGCATGACTAAAGTTCTATTTCATATTTATTCCATATAGAGAATGTTTTAAACTATTTTTAGAGACTTGAATTTTATCATACAATTTTTCTATAATTAGTTATAATTTTTCAAAATTCAGCCTAGAAAATGGGGTGACCAAATGAACAGTAACCAAAAATTTTAAATTTTCTATTTTACTTCATCAAATATTTCAAGTCTCTAAACCCATCAATTGGACACTAAATGAGGTTTTGTGTATGTTAATTTTATTATTCATGGAGCTAATGCTTGGAGCTAGTGCTAAACTTATATGCCTTTTTTGTGTAGCTTGGAATTTTTCTTGGAATGGTTTATTCACTATAATTGGTATTTGTGCTTAATGGTTGAAGTAAAGGAATTTATTTCTTTTCTTTAACATGATATACATGCATGTATGACATAATTGCATATTACTTCTTGAGCTATTTCATAACTTTTGACATCTTGTGATGCATACTAACATGAATGATAGGAATGATGATGCATAAGCATGTGTTTGGGTCATGTTGCAATTTTATATACATGTTGTTGTGAATTTTGGTACACATGTAGCAAAAAACCTTCACCGAAATCCCTTCAGTGGATTCATCAACGTTGCTTAAATAGAGATATAGAAGAAGAATTTGCCTCCGGTGTGTCCCTTAGTGTTCCTCCGGTGTGTCCCTTAGTGTTCCTTTCATTTCATCAGACCTCAGGAACTAACGCGTCTAATTAGCTCCCTTTACTGGAATCCATACGAACGGTGAGTCCAACTTGAACAGTATGCTAGCACCTCTATTTCTGAATGACCGTACATTCTATGTTCATCTGTACGTCCTCTGTTCATCCGTATACTTTTTCTATGTGAGTGTGCGGCCGCTCAATGTCTAGGGTGAGTGGAGACTCTCTCTTGATTCTCTATCTAATAATCCCTAGTCTATATCGATATATAGAAATGATTATCTATTTGTTTAATTTTAAATCAAATATTCACATTAAATCAAATATTAACTAAATGGAATAATTTAAATTTAAATCTATTAATAGATTAAATATAATCTAACTATATAATCTATATCCAAAATCAAATCTAAATAGAATTTATCATATATAAAATGTAGATTTTAGTTTAAATTTAAATATTTCACATAGAATTAAATTTAAAACTAATTCATTTAAATTAATTTAAATAATATATATATGTCGAAATAATATAATATATCAAATATATTTACAATATTAAACATATATATATGTACTTCGAATTATATAATATATATACAAATATATATATAATTCAATCACCCTAAATTGAATATTAAATTTATTGAATCTAGACACATTTTAGATTCAATGAATCTGGACATTCTAGCTCAAGTTGGCCTGTTCTTACATGTGATCCTGTAGGCCCATATGATGTTGGCAGCGGGCTGATAACACTATTGTAATGCCCCAAACCATATTAGATCGCTGATCCGATGCAACCTATCATCATATAACCCAATTACATTCCTTTTGTCTCATGATATATGGATCAAGCATGGAAACATTATCCTCATTTTACTCGACCATCACTTTCTCGATCTCCAAGTAGACTGACAGAATAAATGGAAACTCTTCCATTTGAGCACAACCATGCATTTCTCAATCTCACTCATTAAGGAGCCTAGATATATCTCTCCTTTAATTAGATGGACAAATTCCATCTTGTCCATTCATCTTCCTCCACACGAGTTCCACTATACCCGATCATAGCCTTTATGATCTTCCAATTAAAGGTAACTTTTGACTATGCCAAAGTATAATATTCCATATGTAGGAAGCCATGGTGATCTCAGGTCTGTGGGTTTAGTGACATGGTTATATATGAGATATGCTTATGACTTGATCCATGCAGTTATCTCATGACAAGTCGATCTAGTGCCTATTCCCTAACAGGAGCTAATGATTTTGATTTATATCTTAATACATAATTATCAATCAAAATTATACTAGTCTTAATTCATCATTGTTCCCACAAAGATGATTGAGTAGGGATATTTAGGATAAAATGACTTATCCAAGGATATTATTATTATAAAGATAAACATGTAAATAATATAATAATGTAATACCAGGCCTAATCGTTGATGTATCTAATACTCATTGACCTAACATGACACTCATTCTTTATTTGTGCAAGAAGCTTAGTAAGAGGATCATAAGCATTGTCATCAGTTGGTATTTTGCATATCTTTATATCACTCCTATCAATGATTTCTCTGATGAGATGATATTGCTTGAGTATGTGTTTGGTTCTTTGATGTGTCCTAGGCTCTTTAGCTTATGCTATTATACCGTTGTTGTCACAAAATAGATCTATCAGATTTGAGATGGTAGGCAGCACTCCTAGCTCAGTGATGGACTTCTCAATCCAAACAGCTTCCTTAGTTGCATTTGATACTGCTAGGTACTCAGCATCTATTGTAGAATCAGCTATAGTGCTTTGCTTGGAACTCTTCCAACTAACTGCTCCACCATTCAAACAGAATAGGAATCCTGATTGGGATCTACAATCATCTTTGTCATATTGGAAACTTGCATCTGTGTAACCATTTACAACCAGCTTGTCTTCCAATCTTCCACACACCAAGAATACATCCTTAGTCCTTCTTAAGTACTTCAGGATATTCCTAATAGCAGTCCAGTGATTCTCACTTGGATTTGACTAATATTTACTAGTCATTCTCAAGGCATATGAGACATCCGGTCGAGTGCACAACATGGCATGCATAATAGATCCAATTGCCGAAGCATATGGAATGTTGTTCATGCGTTCTCACTCATCTCGTGAACAAGGACACTGAGCTTTGCTGAGATTGATGCCATGAGACATGGGTATGTAACCCCTCTTTTAGTCTTGCATACTAAACCTATGTAATACTTTGTCTATATAAGTGCACTGACTCAGGTCGATTAGCCTCTTGGATCTATCCCTATAGATTCCCTAGGATATATGTGGCTTCTCCTAAGTCTTTCATTGAGAAACACTTTCCTAAACAAGTCTTGACATTCTGCAAGGTAGGAATGTCATTCCCAATGAGTAGGATGTCATCAACATAAAGCACTAGAAATACAGTTGTGCTCCCACTAACCTTCCTATAAACACAAGGTTCATCAAAATTTTGGATAAATCCAAACTCCTTGACTACTTCATCAAAACATTGATTCCAACTATGAGACACTTGCTTCAATCCATAAATGGATCTCTGAAGCTTGCAAACCTTCGCAGAATCTTCTGGACGTACAAAACCCTTAGGTTGTGTCATGTACACATCCTCAAGTAGCTTTCCATTAAGGAATGTTGTTTTGACGTCCATCTACCAAATCTCATAATCATAGTACACTGCAATGGCAAGAAGGATCCTAACTGACTTAATCATGGCGATTGGTGAAAAGGTTTCATCATAGTCTATACCATGAGTTTGCTTGAATCCTTTTGTAACCAATCGTGCTTTGAAGGTATGCACTTGGCCATCCATGTCAGTTTTGTTCTTAAAATCCCATTTGTACCCGATGGTTTTTATACCTTCAGGTGGGTTAATCAAGGTCTATACCTAATTGTCTTACATGGATTGCATCTCAGACTTCATGGCATGCAGTTATTTTTCAAAGTCAGATCTCATTATGGCCTCTTGATAGGTGGCTGGCTCTTCTTAATCTAAGAGCAACACAGCACAACTATCAGTTAAAAGAAATCCATATCTTTGAGGCTGATGTCATGTTCTATCAGACCTTCTTGGGCCTTGTGTTACTTGAGTAGGCTTATCAACTTGTTGCGAGTCTTCTCGTTCTTCCATCTCTGGCTTAATGTGATTTTGTGGGTCTTAAACTTCTTCGTGATTTATCTTACTCCCAGTGGTTCTTTTAGAGACAGTTTTTTTCTAGAAAGATACCATTCTAAGCAATAAACATTTTATTCTCAATGGGATTGTAGAAATAGTATCCCTTAGTTTCCTTGGGATACCCCACCAAAAGGCATTTTATAGATTTGGGTGCTAACTTATCTATGGCTTGTTGCTTAACATATGCCTCACATCCCTAAATTTTGAGAAAAGACAAACTGGGCTTCTTTCCAGTCCATATCTCATTTAGGGTCTTTTCAACCGCCTTAGATGGAACACGGTTTAGTATGAACATAGCTGTTTCTAATGCATAGCTCCAAAAGGATGGTGGAAGAACTGTTTGACTCATAATAGGTTGAACCATATCTAATAGGGTTTGATTCCTTCATTCAAAAACACCATTTCATTGTGATGTTCCTAATGGAGTTAATTGTGAAATAATTCCACAATTTATAAGATGGTTACTAAATTCTTGGCTCAAATATTCACCACCTTGATCAGATCGAAGTGCTTTAATTGATTTGCCAAGTTGATTTTTTACCTTATTTTGGAATGTTTTGAACATTTCAAAAGATTCATATTTATGTTTCATTAGATAGATATATCTATATCTACTAAAGTCATCTATAAAAGTAATGAAGTATAGGTGACCACTTCTGGTAGTTGAACTTAACAGACCATATACATCTGTGTGTATTAGGCCCAATAAGTCAGTGGCCTTTTCACTATGTCCAGTAAAAGGTGCCTTTATCATCTTTCCCAATAAATAAGATTCGCAAGTGTCAAATGATTAAAAATCACATGAATTGAGAAGTCTATCTTGATGGAGTTTTGAAATGCATTTCTCATTAATGTGGCCTAGATAACAGTGCCATAGGTAGGTCAGATTCAAATTGTTTGGCTTGATCCTCTTAGTAGGTATGTTATAGATATGCTTCTTATTGGGAGCTTCAAGGTTCAAAAAGTAATAACCACCATACAAATCTCCATCTGCATAAAAAATGTCACTAAAATAAATAGAACATTTTTTATTCCCAATAATTGAAGTAAAACATTTCTCATCTAAATAAGAAAGTGAAACAATGTTCTGACTCAAAGTAGGAACATAATAGCAATTGTTTAAAATTAACAAAAGCCCACTAGGAAAAAATAATTCATAAGTGCCTACAGCTAAAGCAGCAACTCTTGTTTTATTTCTAACTTGTAGGTCTATTTCACCCTTTTTCAGCTTCCTACTCCTTTTGAGACCCTGCACATTTGTACAAATATGAGTTTCACATGCAGTATCTAATACCCATGAAGGAGAAGTAGAAAGATTAATTTCTATAACATAAATACCTGAAGTAATAGCCCGCTATTCTTCTTTTTCTTTAGGTCTTCCTTGTAATGCTCACAGTTCCTCTTCTAATGACCGGGTTCATTGCAAAAGAAACAGAGTCCTTCCTTAAAAGGCTTTGCCTTTTTGGCTTTAAGCTTGGGTTTGAAGTTGGGCTTGGGCTTGTCTTGCTCCTTGGACTTATTGTCTAGGCCTTTTCCCTTTCCCTTACCCTTGCCTTTCTTTTTCATTCCTTTTCCTTTCTAAACCATTAAAACGTTGATGGGCTTTTTCTTGATGTTTTGTTTAGCAGTTTTAAGTATCGCATGCGGTTCAGAAATTGATTTCTCCATGTTGTTCATATTGTAATTCATGACAAACTGGTCATAACTCTCTGGGAGTGAGTTTAAGATCAATTCTATAGCTAACTCCTGGGTTATGGGAAATCCAAGCCTTTCAAGGTGATTAATGTAGCCTTTTATCTTCAAAACATGAGAGCTAACTGATACACCCTCAGTTATTTTGCAGGAATGTAAAGCTTTTGTGATTTCAAACCTTTCTTGCCTAGCTTGTTGTTGGAACATGTCATTGAGATGCACAATCATCTCATAAGCCTCCATATATTCTAGATCTCTCTAAAGTTCTAGAATCATGATGGCTAACATTAGGTATCCTACATTCACAGTGTCATTGTGATGCTTATTATAGGCATCCTTTTAGGCTCTTGGAGCATTGGCTACAGGCTCCTCAGGATTGAGTTCATCTAGTATATATGACCCTTAAAATTAAGTTATTTAGATAGGTAACTTATTTGTCAATTACATCACATGTAACTCTTAGATTTTTATGGGATCTTGTTATCATATGACCCAGCATGTTTAATCTCATCTAATGCCTTGAGACCCAAAACCATTTTAATAGTCTCAATTAAGTCATACCATCATGAACATTTATGAATATCACTATTACCCAAACTGCCTCACCAAGATAACCTAAGTGTATCCCACTTTAGTGGATCCTACATTTAGGCAATCAAAGCCTTGGCAGATGTTCATAAATGGGTGGCATTTATACTTAAAATTTAATTCGAGGGATTTTATTATGTTGTTGTTATTCATACATCTAGTCATCACATGAACATATATAATGGTGGCATCCTATACATGCATATATATTCTTATCATAAAGCATAAAACAAATGTATCAAAATATGACCCATCTAACCTATATCCTCCCAGCCAATGAAAGGATTCTTCTAAATATAACACTTATATACAAAAAAAAAAACCTAGATTGAACATTCAAGGGGAGTGAGATGAGAAGAGAATGTACATCCAGAATATAGAGAGAAGCACAACACACAGGCCGTATTTAAAACCACAATATCATTCTAGGGCCATATCATGCACCATAACCATCCAATTTAAACAAACAAATCACAACATGTATATAACATACTACTCATCTAATGAAAAGCTATAAACTTTGTGATTTTAGCATCAAGTCATATTATGTTGCGCTAGGATTATCTAATCATGTCATGTGAAAACAGAAATGGATACATACTAAAACATATAAATATCTCGAAAAACTATCCGTCACATATAAATACATGATTTGAATCTCGTCATGCATGAATCAGATCATGTCATGTACGAAACAGAAACATATATGAAATAGATTGCATGATATACAAAATTAGATTCCTAAACCAATTGAACATCCTTAATTCACATATATCACATATATGAATGGAGGATTTAAAGACTTAATTTTTAACATCCAAAATTTTCATACATATATCACATATACGAATATCATATTTACAATCAAATTAAAAACAGATTTTAAACTGAATTGAGCAATCACGATTTGAAAGCAAATTGGATAGAATTGAGTTCACATACATATCACTTATATGCAATCATATACTCAAGAACTCAATTTAAACGATCATTGACGGCTCTGATACCACTGTTGGTAATTTCTGATAGAGTATGCTTGAGGCATAAAATGTAGAGGGTCCTTGGACAAATTGTAAAGCATAAAAAGGAAGCTTCATCACTTGGAAATCAAGCTTGAGAGGCTAAAGTTCCATTGCAAGGCATAGATGATCCAGCCCAAGAAGTCCAAAAAGCTTGATTATGTTCTCTTCCTTGCAAGTTACAGGTCCAAGACCAAAGAGAGCCCATTTAAAGGAGATTACTTATTAAAGGAGATTACTTATGTGATCATATGCTACTCATGTGATCAACTAAAAAGGAATATTCTTTATTCTATTTTATTTAGAATTTTCGTTTTTGTTATTATTTAATTTTCAGAATAGGGCATATGGTCAAAGATTGTCTTGGATATTAAGTTTTGATTGTTTCCTAATTTTTAAAGATTAGGTTCTAGAATTTTCTATTAGTTAAAGTAAGAAAGGTACCACCTTTTGATTGATTTGAGGAATATTTTGTTTATTTTTCCTTTAGATTGTGGTATCTTCTTTAGGATTGATTAGATTTGATTATCTTCTTTATTTTTATTGTAATTTTGGCTTTTTATTTTGGCCTAGGGTTTTGGTTACCTTATTCCTTTATATAAGGAGCCACCTATGAACTTTTAAAAAAAGACAGATTAATGAGAATGAATTTTTGGAACTTATATTCTTTTCTTGTGAGTTTTTCTCTTGTATCCCTTGTGTTCTTGAGAGAATTCTTAGACTTATTAAAGGAGTGGTTTTCCTTTGTGGCGACCCAAGACTAGGGTTCTAAGAGACGAGTTCTCTTAGGGTCTTATCTCATTGACCAATATATCTTTCTTATTTTCTTGTTGTTTTCGTGCATTATTTTCTTCTTAATTTTTAGATTCACATATTTCCTCTCCTCATGCTTTCTTTGTTGTTCGTGTGTCCTTATTTGATTCTAGCACGATCCGTGGTTCATTTCGAGCCATTGGAGGTTCAATCAGACGAGTTCCGCTTGGGTCTTTCATCAATTTCGGTACACATGCAATAGAAAAACTCCACTGAAATCCCTCCCACAGGTCTGTCAACATTACTTAAATCGAGATGTAGAAAAAAAATTTACCTTAGGTGCGTCCTTTCATTTCGTCAGACCCCAAGAACTAATGCGTCTGATCAGTTCCCTTTACCAGTATCCACACAAACGGTAAGTACAATTCGAATGGCGTGTTGCACCTTTATTTCTAAACGACCATATGTTATGTGTTTGTCCGTATGTCCTCTGTTCATCTGTACACTTTCTTTGTATGAGTGTACAGCTGCTCAATCTCTAGGGTAAGTAGAGACTCTCTCTTGGTTCTTTATCTAATAATCCCTAGTCTATATCAATATATAGCTAGGATTATCTATTTGTTTACTTTTAAATCAAATAAATAGAAAAGTTTAGATTTAAATCTATTTAATAGATTAAATCTAAACTATCTAATCTATATCTAGAATCAAATCTAAATTGAATTTATCATATAAATTAAATTTAGATTTTAGTTTAAATTTAAATCTATCATATATAATTAAATTTAAAACTAATTTATTTAAATTTATAATATAACAAATATATATACAATATCAAACATATATATATACTTCGAATTATATAATATATATATATAATTCATTGAATTCATTGAATCTAGACACATTTTAAATTCAATGAATCTGGATATTCTAGCTAGAGTTGGTCCATTCTTGCGTGTGATCCTATAGGCCCATATAATGTTGGCAGGAGGCTAATAACACTATTAGACCCATAATGTAATATTCTAAAATTTTACTGGATACTAAGTAATGAAAAAGGACATAATTAATGATAATGTAAAATGTACAAGAAATTCGTGAAAATGGACAAACACCGTTTTGCGTAAAATAAGGCAAATAGATCATTTTTTCTGATTGGATAGAAAAATGAGAAATTATATTTTTACCCCAAAAGAGATATAAAAATAATATCCATGTCCCAAAAGTATTAAAAATGATGCGGAGATAGAAATAGAAAAGCCTTAGAAAAAATTACACCTAATGACCCAAAAGTTTCAGAAATTATAATTTAATCCCGAGTCAATAGCAATTTTGCAAATAAGCAAAATTACTGTCAAAAGGAAGCCCTCAATAAGAAGTCCAATGGCATATGGTACTGAGGGTTAATGTTCAAAAATAAAGAAATAATCAATGCCAAGTGTCCAAAAGTAATAGTAAACCATGGGCCCTATCAATGGTTAAAAAGAAATCGAGTCAGGATATGGGCCATATACAGATACCATTTGGGACAAGATAATTATAAAAATATAAAAATAAAATTAGAATAGTTTTAAACGACAAAAATGCTTAATTAGTATAAAGACAGTTTTATCGGTACGATTAAAAAGTACCCGGATTGAGATATATATGGATCAAGAAAATTGGTAAACTTTTGGAAACATTTCTCTCTCTCCCCTGCGTGAAGTGCTGCAGCCCATGAAGCCCACCAATCACCTCAAAAAGGTTGAGAAAACTTCTTAAAGAAGGAGACAAAAAAAAGTAGAAAGTAACTTTAGTTAAAGTATTTGCTATACCATGTGATGCAAGCATGGAGCAAGCTCAAGACATTGGAGAAAAGGAGGCTGAGCATGTAATCCAAAAGTGGAAGACAGTTGATCCATTACAAGGTATGGGAGGACCAATGATGAGATCAAGAGCTAAGGCAATGAAAGAGGCCTTAAGTGGTATGATCAACAAGCAACTTGAGATGGAGCCTTTGCACTTAACTAAACTTGAAGTCCAAGAGCACAACAATGGCATGATTATGTTATCATATATAGAAGTTCAAATTTAAGCCCAAAATCAAGCCCAACATGTGACTCTCTTAAAGAGTATGTGACTTGAGGATTAATGGGCCTAATTAGTATTAATTTCATTTTTATTAATTATGGGCTGAACTTTGTTAATTAATAAAGCCCAATTGGTTAATTAAAAGTCTTTTTGATGGCCTAACTTGTAAATAAACATGCGATGTGCCAAACATGTGATTTCATTAATGTGTTGACATGTTTATATGGGCTTAAACATTATTTTTATTATTTTCTTATGAATTTTCGTTATTTTATTTTAAGATTTTATTTTACTAGTTTTCTAGGTCCAATAGGAGTGTTGTTTGGGCCTAAAGTCTCCTAATCCTATTAGGATCACTTAAGCCCAAATTAATTAGGGTTTTTAGGCTTATTAGTTTAGATTTTACCTTGCCTACTTAAGGCTAACTTTCATGTACGTTTTTCAGGTTTGAATGATTAAAGTTTTAGACTTTGTGAGTTTCTCTTGCGTTCTTTGAGTGCTAGAGCGAACTGCGACTTATCAAGGAATTAGTCCTTCCTTGTGGCGTCACCGGAACTAGGGTTCAAGAGACCGGTTCTCTTGGGTTCTAATTCACCTAGACCAACATATCTTGTGTGCTTTCTTGATTATTCTCATCTTTGTGTGTCTTTCTTCTTACTTTTTTTTCAATTTTCCAGTCTTTGTGACCCTTGTTTTTCAAAGATCCGGGTGCCATACACATAAAAGTGGGTTCTTTGGATGGGTTCCAAAAGGGTTCACTTATCATTTGGCATCAGAGCTTAGGTTTGCAAATCAAGGTGTGTTCTCTGTTTTGCTTGTTTCCTTATTTCAATCCATCTTCGTTGCTTTAAGAAAAATTTTACATCACTGTTCATACCGTACGGTCACTGTTTCATTTTCACTATTCACCGAACACTGTTTTCGGTCACTGTGCATCGTACTATATCGTGATTACTATTTCTATCACTGTTCGCTGAACTGTTTTAACTGTTCATCGTACTGTTCCGAATACTGTTTATGTCACTGTTTCTGGTATTGTTCACACTGTTCCGGTTGATTGTTCACCGCCACTGTTCAGTCACTATTCACGACACTGTTTTCATTTATCCAAATTAAAAAAAAAATTTCGTCCTATTTTCTATTGTGAGTTCCCAAATTAAAAAAAAATTTTGCTGAAAGAAAAAAAGGTAGCAAAAAAAAAGCATTAAAAAAAAGAGAAAAAAAATTCTTTGAAAACAAAAAGAGAGAAATTGATTTCTGAAAAAAAAAAGCAGCAAAAAAAAATAATGATATATTTGATTATTTGGGATTGTTTCTCTATAATTTGTCTTTCCTTCTAATTTCTTTCCTTATTAATTTCCTACAAATTGTCATCCTTCTTTGTTCTATTTCCTTATCAATTTCCTTCAGATTTCTCTTGTTAGAAATTTCAGTTTCTTTGTGCTCAATTTAGGATCTTTGAGAACCTTAATTTTGAACTTTTATTTTCTGTGATTGTCACTTCTTTAAAAACCAATTTCCTTTTGATTGAAGTTGTGGTTTTAATTTAGCACTCTCATAAGAAAGCAAGCTTTGAGTGGAAAAAGGCAAGAGAGAAATTGCATCATATTTGAAAAAGCCTTGATTTAGTGTGAAACACGAGTGCATTTGCATTATTTTGAGTGAAACACATGAGGGAGTGGTGAGGTCCATTTTCTCCTTGATTTTCACTAACATTTCAAATCCTCAAAACATGTCTGGCGGTAGCGAACCTCAAATTCCAGATTGGAAGCTCTTCATGGACTCAATAAACGATCAATTCAAGAAGTTGAGTACAAGATTAGATGCCATTGAAGCTTCTCCTTCTTATTCTAAGACAAGCCGAGAAGGAAAGAACCATGTGATATATTATGATGATGGTGAAAAAGAAGTAGGAACTGAATTTGAGGAGGAAGAAATACAACCAAGAAGAACTAGACAAAATCGACATGCAACTAGAAATAATCAAGAGTACCAGAAGGATCCCCTTGCCAATATAAAAATGAAGATTCCCTCTTTCCAAGGGAAAACTGATCCTGATGCCTACTTAGAGTGGGAAAGGCGTGTGGAGCTTGTGTTTGAATGCAATTTATACTCTGAGGAAAGCAAGGTAAGATTGGCTGCTGTTGAGTTTACTGATTATGCTAGTATTTGGTGAAATCAATTGTGTACTACTAGGAGGAGAACTGGAGAGGGTTCGATTAGGACATGGCACGAGATGAAAACAATTATGAGAAAATGATATGTGCCTAATCATTACCACAGGGATGTACACATGAAGCTTCAGAAACTCAAGCAAGGATCCATGAGTATGGAGGAGTATTATCAGGAGATGGAGATTTCTATGATAAAAGCTGTTAGCAAGGCTGACTTCCCAAGAGAGGGGGTGAATTGGGAAGATTGAAATTTTTCTGCACAAACTGAAATGAGTGAAGATAGCACAGTGTAATGAAGGCAACTTATAAAACAGAGCAAGCTGAAAAGTAAAGATAAGGAGAAGAAAACTCAGTGATTTATTCTGGTTCGGTCTATCCACTTGACCTACTTCCAGTCCCCAAGACAACACTTAAGATTTATCCAGTATACAGCAAGAATTCAACGGGCTTCTTGCTAATGCCACAGTACATGAGTATGCTCTATTTCTGGAGCTCTCTCAAACACTCTAAGCACTCTCATAATGTGCTTCCCAATCCCCTTGTGATTTTCCCTCACAAGTAAATCTATCTTACAGATGAAGAGTAGATTGTTTACAAAGAAATAACTCTCTTGAATAGAGTAGATTTGAAGAATAAAGTACAAATATTGAAGTTGACAGGGTAAAAGCTCTTGAGAAGAATTTTTGACAGAAATTCGTTATATACAAGTTAGATTCATTACCCATAACTTCAAATGTTGTTGTATTTATAGATTTAGGTCTCAAATGTCCGTTAGAGACTTTAATCTATCCGTTGGAGAAGTTATCCAACGGTTACTCTGAAAAACTATCGGTTAACCAACCGCATTTAATGCTTCTGACATACTGAAATTCGAATTTTAGTTGGTCAACAGACGAATTTTGAAGGAACCGAAGGTTAGAGCTTTCAACGTTACAGCACGAAGTTCGTCTGTTCATGAAGTGAAATTCGAATTTTGAAACTTGTAGAACATTTTCACAATGTGACATACGAATTTTCAAGAAGAAAGTTTTTCGGTTAAGTGTGAACAGTGTTTTCAATTTGCTACAGTGCCCTCGAAATTCGAATTTTGGAAGCCCAAAATTCGTCTGTTCCCAGTACGTAAAAAGGAGGCACAGTAGTTCATTTTCTTTGAAATTCGAATGTTGAAGAGTGAAGTTCGTCTGTCAGAGAGACTCTTTTCAGACTAACTTTTTCATTCGAATGTTGCAAGTTCACATCATTCGTATGTCAATGTTTCACTTCAACAGACTCAAGAACTTAGCTTCTAAAATTCGAATTTTAATGTTCAAAGTTCGTCTGTCAGAGAGCAGTTTTGAAACTTAAATCATTCTTGATCTCAGATGAACTTTAACACAGTTTCAGACGAATTTCTTCTATTTTCTCAAATTTTGTTTTGTCTGAAATTCGAATTTTGAAGAACCAAAGTTCGTCTGTTTCAAGGAAACTTCTCTCAGACTTAGATGAAAATTCGAATGTTAAACAATCAAAATTCGTCTGACAGAGAGCCATCTCTTCAGACTTATTCAGTTTTAGCTTGAAATTCGAATTTTCTAAGGCAAAGTTCGAATTTCCAACTTGACAGTTAAGTTTAAACTTTCAAACTTCGTCTGTTTGTGGGTGTTTTTCAAATACGTCAAGATTTAACACAAAATCAAGGTTTGAAAACATCTTTTTCTCAAATCAAAATCTTTTACCCAATTACAACTAAAACTAAAGATCCTACACAGGATCTATCAGCAAATACTCAGAAAATCTTCACTTGAAACAACTTTGATCTCCTTTGATATCTTCAATCCGAGCTCTTGAGTGTTGGTTTGGAATCATCAAAACTCTTGATTCAACATTTTCTACCATGCATATCTCTTTGTTAGTTCTTCCTACTACCACAACCCCTAGTCCCATCATTCTTCTAATCATTTTCTTGAATTGAGGGCAGCCTTCAATATCATGATCTATCATTTTCTCATGGTATTCATAGAACAACAACCCATAAGGCTGTCCTTTTTGGTCATCACCCTTAGAATTCTGGAACAAATAACCTGACATCTTTAAATAAGCATAAAGCTCATTCATAGGGACCTTGATATCTATAGGGTCCTTGGAGAATCCAATACCTCTTTCAATAGTATTGATACACCTTTCATGGTTAGGGAGTGGATTAGTGTTGATAGTGGAGTTTTCACTCCCTTTAAGCTGTATATAATTGGAGTCAATTAGGTCCAATACATTCATCTTGAATGTAACACAATCCTCTATTGTGTGTCCTTGAGCACCCATATGGTATTCACAAGTTGCATTGGGATTGTACCAAGCAAGATATGGAGGAAGAGGTTGTATGTAAGACTTTGGGCCTAACAATCTAGCCTCTAAGAGCTAGTGATAGAGTTCAACATTCATCATGCCGAAATTGAGCCATGGACGATTATCTCTTTGCTGCATATTTCTCGGCCCCCTAGCTTGTCCTTGTCTACTAGGCGTTGTCCTAATCTGAGCTTGTCTTGGATTCTCTCTACCTATTTGGTGGGGTGTATATTGTTCTGCAGAAAATGATTTTGTAGATTGAATGTAATTCACACCATCTCCTTTCTTCTTAGGATTTTGATTTCTTTTTGTATTACTTTCAGCTCTGGAAACAGCAATCTTTCCATCATGTACCTCAGAGTCAATTCTTTCCCCAATTTTAATCAAATTAGCTAATTCTGTGACATGTGTACCTATCATATACTAGTAGAAAGGTTCTTACAATGTACATATAAAATATGAGCAAAGCTCATCTTTGTGTTAGAGTAGGTCAGACTTGTGATGCAACCATCCTCCGTCTTTGGGCATATTCCTTGAATGACTCTGTAGTTTTTTTACTCATTGCCTTTAACTCCTCCCTAGTTGAAGCAGTGTCAATGTTGAATTTGTACAGTTTCATGAAGGCATCAATGAGATCCCTCCACCTACAGATCTTGGCCATGTCCAACTGCATGTACCACTCCAAGGCAGGACTAGTTAAGCTCTCGTGGAAGAACATAAAAAAAAACTTTTTCATCTTGTGACCAAATTGACATTTTTGTACAATAAGCCTTCAAGCGATAAATTGGGTTACTGCTACCATTGTACTAGTCAAAGTCCAGGACTTTGAACTTCTTGGGTATGGTGACTAAAGGAATCAATAAAAGTTCCTTCAAGTCCAACGGTCCCCATGCGTCTGTTCCCTGTAAAGCCTTTAGCTGGTCTTTCATCTCTCCTAATTCTTCCTTCTATTCATCATTTTTAGCAGCTATTGAAGGGATTTGGAAGGCATATGTAGGGTCTTCACCAGGGGATTCTGTTTCAAAAGCACTTTGATCTTGGGAATCTTTTAACTTTTTCTGCGTTGAATCTACTTTTGGAATTGATTGAGCTTTCTTCTTGATATCCTTCGATGAACTTGTCTTTTCTATTTGAGGAGTATCATCACTACTTTTTGCTTTCCAAGTAGTGGTAAAAAATTTCATCATTTCACTCATTTCTACTATTTGACCCTCTATAGTAATTACTCATTCATCTAAGGCAGTAAGTTCATTCTCATTAGTCGAACCCATTTGGTGATTTCGGAAACGCGTGCTATAGGAATGCATTGGGGATGCCTAGTTAAATTGCTTTTGCTTTGGACTCGCAATGTTGTTTTACCTATTCAAAATAATAAATAGTTAGATTTTATTTATTTATTTTATTTTTTCTTTACTTGGTGAATTGTCTAGCATCATGTTGGCATAAGGGTCTTTAGGCATGAACACCCTCTATTCCCTATAAGAACCTTATTATTCTACTAAGGGACATAGAGTTGACAATTGAAATAGAAGGATATTGGATGCCATCTTTGTTCAAAGTCTAAAAAAAAGTTTCCTTCATAAATATAAATCACAAATCTCCATAATTTGAATGACATTACAATATCAAAACTTAGCTATACGCTTAAGTTCTTCTATAACTTGATTGCATAAATGGAAAAATTCGGTGATCTCTGTTGGAGTACTCGAAGGTAAAGCCATGGCTTCAACACGGCTAAATGCATCAACAAATTTTGGAATTCTGGAGTTGGCAAGCACAATCAACTTTCTACATCATTCCATTCATTCTTTCACTTCCTCTGTCCATTCTAAGTAAAGTGACCTCTAGCTCTCCACGGCTTCTATTTGCTGGTTGAGTTTTTTGACAAAGTTTTGGGTGGTCTCAGCAGCACTTTCTCTTATTGAAGTGAGCTCATCCATCTTCTCCTCTAATTGTTGGGTGAGCATGTGGATCTTTTGTTGTAATTCTTCATGTGGCCCACATTCTCGAAGTTCTTTCTTGAGTGCATCATTCTCTTTGACCAACTTGACTAGTCTGGCTCAGGTATTCTGCATTTTTATAGCATTGTCTTGCATCTTTCTTGTCAATCTTGTATTTTCCCTTTTTAATTTTTTAACTTCAAAATCTTCTTCAGGATCCTTTCTTCTTTTCTTCTCTTCTAATCTCTCTTGTAAATGGATGCATTCTTTTCACAATCAATTCAACTCCTCTTGACTTTTGGAATCTGCATCTACTAGCTCTTGTAATTTATTGTCACTTTCTTCCAAGAGCTTTGTCAAGTGTTCATTAATTTCCCATATATTATTCCCTAATAGAGGACTTTTGGGAGCATAAGTAGGATTTGACCCATTTATCATATCCTTCAACCAAATTATATATTCTGGAGTTAGATCACTACTTGATGCCCAAATTCAGCTTTCCCTTCATACACAACCCTTCAACATTCTTCTCTAATTTTCTAGCTGAAAGGTTTCATTTCAGGCTATCCATGTTGAAAGTATATCTCTTGCACTTCTTCCTTCAATGACACGTGTTGCTAGAATGCCAGTTGTCTAAATGCAAGTGAGGGATTATAGTTAACACATCCCCTAGGTCCCATCAGAGGTATGTTTGGAAAGTCACCACAACTATACATAACTCTTTCATTCCACCACCAATCTAACTTCCATAAGATGGCATCTTCTTTTAGCTTAATAAAAAACTTCATCCAATCATCATGAGTTAGTTCATCAATTGATGCTCGACACTTAAATGAGTCAAATAGATTTTTTGACAATTCATTCCTTCCTCAGAAGTGACGTCCTTTACGAAAGAGGTGACCTAACATCCATATGTCTAACATTGCTAGGCAACATAGGATTTTACCATTCTCTTTCATATGACAGTGAGTCAAAGTCAAATATGTCTTCACTAATATTGCAAATGTTGGATTAATCCAATGATTCTCCACTACCTGAAATACACTAATGGCACCTAAATCAATTATGCCTAGTGTCGATGGAAATAGAATTACCCTATAAATAGCCAATGCAAAGACGCTATAGAAAGTGACCTAATCTTTGTTTTCCACCAACTTCATCAAATGATTTTCTAAGTAAGTTCTTGAAATTCCTTAAGTTTGTCCTAGGCAAGACATTCGTACCTCTTTTGGGCATACACCTAGAATTTTTGCTATAGCTTCTCGAGCTGGTAATTGCCCAGGATAGTGATATACTACCATATTTTCATTCGTATTTTGAGGATCTTACCATATTCCTCTAAGGTTGGTGTAATTTGAAAATCCAGGAATGTAAAGCAGTTTAGCAAAGCATCCCAATATTGACCTAATTCCACCAAAGCATGGCTGTGTATCTTCACATGCAATAATTCCAATATGTTACCATACTTGTTTTTAAAGTCATCTTTAACCCATCCTTTAATTAGATGACTTAACTGAATTAAGCTTTCAATTGGCTATAGTTCTGTAATCAGCTTTATTCCCTTTCCTCTATACACTTTACCAGTATGGCCTTGATTCATGTTTTCGTTATGTGCCTTTACCCTTATGCCAAGTTTTTTTCCAAAAATGCTGGATAATTCAATAAATTGTAAAAGTTAAACGTTAGATAATTTTTAGGTTAAAATTTCTTTTTCCTTCAAATGCATGAAGAAATAGTATTTTTTATTTTTTTAGAAAAAATATGATTGATTTCTATTTAATGCAACTGATTTTGGTATGGAAGACTTGAGAAAGAAAACTAATTCCCAATTCTTCTAGGGCCAATTAACCAGAGGAGAAGGGAAATCATTAACTCTTAAAAAGTCTAAAATGAATACGCAGCTAAAGGTTTTTTTTAAAAGAAAAATCTCTACCATATCAAAATGAGTACATTTGGCTTATAATTTATTATAAAAAAAATTCCATGATTTTTATGAGGTTATCTCTTTATGAGATATTTCTAAAATGATGAATGTAATGTAATCATGGTCCATTAGGGTTAGGTACCCATAGACAAAGGTTAGGCTACTAGTGCATACACAATCATTGTGTTGTACCAAGTTATGCAAAGATGTTGATATACACTCTGGTGGCAAGGCAACAATGTGTCGCCCTTTCCTATGTTTTTTTTTTATGAAGATATGCTATGAAAGAGAAGAATATAATCTCCTTTTTGTCCTATTATGGGTTAGACCCTAGGGTACAGGGATATCTAAGCCTATGAAAATTGAGTATTAGCTAACTGGCCGGTTACTAGGGTTTATCTATCAATGTGTCAATTTTCAGGGTTAGTCTATTGTCCTAATAAGGTCTCCAAGCTACCCCCACCATAAAGGCAAAGACCCCCATTAATAAACTTGATCTACCGAAAACTCAAAACTTCTACGGGGACCAACTTTACAAAATGGGCACTTGCTTGGACGAAGTCTTCATAGTAACCTCCTAGGGTTCCAAATACGAGGAAACCATTACAAATTTCACTAGCCTATGGTACTCACGGAACCAGGTATAGGGCCCAAAATGTGTGTGAGGACAATGTGTAAGTGCTAGTATGTGAGGAGAGCATACATACCTGAGACTTATAAATTACCCAACCCTCATCTACTAAGCAAATAACAATAAGAGAAATATATAAAACAACATACAATAAGCACATTATAGTAACAAAAAAAATTAATAAAATAAAATTATATATCCTAATCATATGAGATAAACAATATTGAAAATAAATTAAAGGAAAGGTAATTAAGATAAAGTTAGGGCCACAAAATTTTCTAGATCCAACTTATATAGGCTTGACTCTCAAGAAATCCCCAGTGGAGTCACCAACTATCATACCTCATTTTTAATTTTTCAAAAATGAAAAATTAAAATAATATCGAGTAGCCACCAAAATTTTTAAAAGAGAAATTTTGGAAAACCTTTTTTTAAAAAAATACATGGTCTACGAAACATAAAAGGTTTGGGAGTTGATTGCGTCATGGGGAAGGTATTAGGCACTCCATAATACCCATCATAAGAAGGTTATCTTAAGTTGATTATATAAAATCAATATGACCTTAAAATTATTTTAATTAACTTTATAATACATGTATAGAGAAACAAAAAAAATAAGAAAAATAAAATAAATAAATAAAATGGATTTATTTACAAAGATGGACTTAACCTTAAAGGAAGCTCTTAGATGGGTTTATGGTATCCACAATAATGTGGAGAAGAGCTACTAGGATATACTGATGCTGACTTTGCTGGATCCAAAACTGATCAAAAAAGTACAAGTGGAACCTACCAACAATTTGGTGGATCTTTGGTATCATAGTTCAGTAAAAAGCAAAATAGTGTAGCTCTGTCCACTACTGAAGCTGAATATGTTGTTACTAGAAGTTACTGTGCATAAATTCTTTAGAAGAAGCAACAATTGAAAGAATTTGAATTAATTTTCATCAAGTTCCTATTAAGTGTGATAACTCCAATGCTATCCATATCACCAAGAATCCAGTAATGCACTCCAAAACCAAGCAAATAGATTTCATACATCACTTCATTAGAAATCATGTTCAGAGAGGAGATATAGTCTTGGAGTATGTTCCAATAGAAAATCAACTAGCTAACATCTTCACCAAGCCTCTTGTTGAAGATAGATTCAACTTTATAGGAAGAGAATTGGGAATGGTAAATCCCAATGAGCCATAAGCTAGTGTCTATCTAAATCTTTTTTATTTTCTAAAGTTAATTTGTTAAATCATATACTAACTTAAGCATCGGATTATGTATAAGATGTTTTGCGGGTACTCCTTATGAGCTTATGTGATAAGAAATCAAAATAATGGAGTATCTTACACCAAGACAAGCAACATTTGCTGAAGAAAAATGGAAATTTAAATTTTAAGCATCTGTTTGTAAGTTCTATTCTTCAGTAGTCACATTTTAATTGCAAATAGATGAACTTTCATACATTATCTGCCATATTGAGTGACTTAGAATGCTTGAACTTTGAACTTTAACCTCTTAACAGTCGAATTTCAGTGCTTCATATGCTATTCTGTGTTTCTATTTGCAAAAATTAGTCTATTGACTCTTTAAAATACAAATTTTGAATGTTCACATGTGTGTGTTTTGTCTGCTAATGTACACCATTCAAACATTAATGATTCAATATTCCAATTTTAGACTTTTCTTTATAAAGTCTCGAAATTCAAACTTTGAATCCCAATATTTACCTATCAGACATCATGCATTTACATACTTTCTAATTGAGACTTCAAAATTTGAACTTTAGGACACAAAGTTCATTTGTTGAAGCTTTTATGTGCATTGAGTCTCTAATAGTCATATTTCAAGGCTGAAATCTGAATGTTGAGATATTATCTATGAAGTTAGTCTCTCACAGTTAAACTTTAAGGTTGAAAATTAATTTATCAAGATAGCTTCTTTATGCTTTGTGGGAACGTTACTGCTTGAAATTCGAATTTTGGCCTCCAAAATTTATCTGTCAAATGGTTACAAAAGAAGATTTTGAGGGTCAGATGCTGAACAGATGCAACCTATTTGCATTTCAACCGCTACAACTCATATTTCCTCTCAACCATTTTTAATTTCCTTCGGCCAAACACCTTTTTCCACTGATTAAAATCTAAACTCTTCAAACTGTTAATTTAGATGTTTTAATGATTCTAAAATAAATGACTTTGGAATTCCAACATCAAAGGAATACAAGTGAAATGAAGGACAAAGTTGGAGTTTCCTGAAGATTAGAGAGCTGTTTCACATGTTTTAGGAATCTATTTGTAAAAGAAGGTAGAAAAAACTTTGAATTTCAATTAACCCAATACTAATTGAGATGACTAATTGAATGATTAATGATTAGTTCATGATCTCAAAATAGTTTCCATTAAAAGAGCTTCCTTATGAGGGTAAAGTTTCAAGCTCAAAGATGTTTCTAAGTGTTTACCCATTTTTCATGAAAATAATTTACCTTATGCGCATAACCATTGAAGATTATGAGGATAAAGACTCAATATCAAATGTTTTCCAAAGTCCATTCTTCAATTTCATGAAAAGGGATTTAGGTTATCCGCATAACACAGCTAGAGGATCAAGTTCTCAAGTCTGTCCAGGTGATTATCCTGACAAGGTAGGCACCTTATTCGCATAAGGAAGTGAACAGTGAAGGTAAGTGGTACTGTACAGTCGTTATTCACATAATATAGGGAGGTTGTCCCTATAATGTGTGTCACAAAGCACTTGGACTCTTCTTTGTTTAAAGGTTATCCGCATAACCTAAAGAGGTTATCCACTTAACTTATATTTTAGAATACTTGAACTTTCCTTGGGTCCGCATAACCTAGGGAGGTTATCTGCATAACCTATATTTCAGAGTACTTGAACTTTCCTCGGGTAAACAGGTTATCGGCATAGCCTATGTTACAGAACTCTAGCTCTTCTTTAGTGAAATGGGTTACCCACTAACCTTGGGATGTTATACTGATAACCTAAGTTTTACAAAAACTTAGTTTGAGAAAAACTTAACGTTATCCAAATAACTGAGTGGGTTTTCATGAAAATGATTTTGAACTAAAAATTAGTCATTCTGGGTAGCACGTTATCCGCATAACCTAGCTAGGTCATCCATATAATGAAAGCTCTGCGTTGAAAATAAAGGCAAACAACTACCCGTTATTCGCATAACCTGAGGAGGTTATCCGCATAACCTCTGTTAGATGCATTTAATGCGGTAGGTGAACAGCTATTTTTTTATAGTAATGGCTAATCCTTGTTTCCAATGGATAGTTTTTCCCCAAAGCTATAAATAAGACCTCATTTAAGTTGTTGGGTAATGAAGAAAAACACTAAATATGTCAAAACTCTGTTGATTAGATTTCTAATTCATTCAAAACTTACCTACCCTCTATTTAGCTCATTTACTGTGTAACATCCCAAGAAAATTAAAATATTTAAAAATATATTGGGAATTTACAAAAACGAGCAGACACCGTTCTGCATGAAAAAGGATAAAGAGGCTATTTTTCCCAGTCAAATGGAAAAATGAGAAATTATATTTTTTCCCTCAAAGAATTATAAAAAGGACATCTATGTCCCTAAAGTCATGAAAGTAACGTGGAATGAGTATTAGAAATATCTTGGGGAAAATTACACCTAATGACTTGAAAGTTTCAGAAATTATAATTTAACCTTGGGTTAGGGATAATTTTATAAATATATAAAATTACTGTCAAAACGAAGCCCTCGACGAGAGGAGTCCAATGGTATAAGGCATTGAGGGTAAATGTTCAAGGATAAAGAAATAATCAGTGCCAAGTGTCCAAAAGTACAAGTAAACCAATAAAGTAAATCATGGGTCCTACCGATAGTTAAAAAGAAACTGAGACAGGATATGGGCCATACTCATATATCATTTGCGACAGGATAATTATGGAAAGATAAAAATAAAATTGAAATAGTCCTGTAGCCCAAAAATGCTAATTTACCATAAAAAGCAGTTTTATCGGTACGGTTAAAAATTACCCGGTTCAAAATATATCTAAACCAGGAAAAATTGAGCAATCTTGGACACTTAAAGCACTCACTTAACTACCCATTTTCCACCCATTCTTCACGTTCACTTCCAGTATCAAAATAAAAGAGAAAAACGCAAGGGAGAAGAGAGAAAAGAGAGAACAAAGAAGAGGGAACTCAAGGGAATTAGAAGTTCAACCATTGGTAAGCTATTTCTCTACTTCAAGCTTGTTAGTTGTAAGGTTTAAAGCATGCTTCTTGAAGTAGAATTTCTTCCTCACTCCCTCAGGGTTTTAGCCAAATGATTTAGCAAGCAAATGAATTTATAAACCATAGAACAGGGGGGAAATGCTAGGAAACTCATTTAAAACTTGAATATGTTAGTAATTTGATGTATCATGAAGTATATCAATTTCCTCCTATTTTCTATGATTTTTGGCCAGTTACTGTTCACACTTAGAGTTGAAATTTCATTTTTTTTTATGCCAAAAATTAGTTCCTCATGATGGAAAACCTTAGGAACAAGTGATGGTTTCATGAAAAAACTTAAGATTAAGAAAGTGAAATTTTTAGGTTTTTGAGGTTTAATTTAGAATGAATAGTAACCAATTTAGAAATGGAATTTGGTAATTTTGAGGCCATATTTGGATTCCTCATTAAAAATTACATGAAATAGAGGTATAATTTATCATGTTTGAGCTAGGAATGAATTTTTGGTGAATTTTTTAAGAATTAGGGTTCATGAACACTTTTTGAAGAAAGTTATGGAACTATTAGCTTGAGTAGCTGTTTGATGATGCATTAGGACTTGAAGAAGCCCAAGGAAGCTAGTGGGAGCATTGGTATCAAGTGGAGGAGTAAGAGAAAGCATGAAGGCAGCAATTTACCTATTCTTGCCTTATATTGTCATATGATTTTCAATGAGTTTGATGACTTGCCTATTGTTTGATGTGAACAATTGTGATACTCTGAGAATGTTGGCTGAGTTATTTGAGGGGTTTTGAGACCCGGGATATCCAAAATACAAAATGAAACTTAACCAATTTTTTTGTAAAATATTATGGCATGAATATTTAAAAGTATCCACTTGATGTTTTATGAAGATTATATGCTTAATGTGATAATATGATTGCATGAATGGTGATTGCTACTGAGATTCTTTGAATCTCACCCCCTTTCAATGACTAACCATGCTAGGGGGAACCAATGCAAAAGAGTTAAGGAAAGAGCAAAAGGCATGAAGAAGGAAATGATGTTGTAAGCCATTATGTTATAATGTGAATGGTTATTTGTGCCTTGTATTATATGAAATTATAAAATAGTGATTATTATGTTAATATTGTAGAAAATTCATGAGAATTTCCAGTTCCGGATATTGTGATATTAAGTTATGTTCTACCAAGTTTCATGTCAAAATAAGTTCATTGGTTTTGCAAGCAAATTGCAATGTAGACTGAAACAGGGCATTTTCCAGATGTATCTATTTCATTTGCCCTTTTTCTATATTTAGTGTGAGGTTAGTTTTATGGGATTTTTATACCAGATAGAGGGCATCTCAAGCTTTAATATGACACCTAATTCACACCATTTGGAGTTGTATACATTAAATGGTGAATTTTCGAAGTTAGGGTTAAGAATAGGACAATATTGGGAAAATGGGAAACTGAAAGTTAAGTACTAGAAAATTTAAAAAATAACATAAAATCGTATAGAGCTTCAAAAATTCAGTGGTTTATATTTATAAAAATATATGTCTTAAGATCCATATGACACTGGTTTGGAGTTAATTGGAGCTATATAATAGGAGTATGGAGTTTTTCCCAAAACTGTTCCAGTAAGAGTTGGATTCTGACCCTTCATGATTTAAATTAAAGTTATACCCTGTGTAAGTAAAATAAATGTATAAGAAAAATATTTCTACAAGTAGACATATATATCTTTCAAATGACATAGAGTATGCATAATTTGGAATAGAATAGAATGGAATATGATTTTTCAAATTTGAGGTCAGAAAACTAGAAGATAGAAAAATGACCAAATGAATAGTAAATGTCCACGAAATTAATGTACAAATTGGCCCAATGAAGTTACTATTTTATATTTTTTCCATGTAGATCTGATTTCAATAAAATTTTAGAGACTTGAATCACCTTAAGATGAAATTTCTAGATTTAGTTATGAATTTTCAAAGTTCAGCGGGTAAAAGGGAAATTGCCAAATGAACATTACTCCGAATTTTGAAAAATTCTGTTTTTATTCTAGTCTCTAAATCATAATGAAAGATATCTTAAATGATCTAATACATGGAAAATGGGTCCTAAATTAAGGTGTTACACTTTTTGGTATCAGAGTCGAATATTTAGGCTCTTAGAGCATTATATTTGGGCCAAAATAGGTACGTTTAGAAAAATGAATATATTAATTATTAATATTCCTTTGGATTGGTTTATTGGCAAGAATTGCTATTGTGTATTGAGATAGATAAGATGTTTCTCTCAAACAATAGCTAGGATCCTAACCATGAGAGATGGGTGATCCCTAAGCAGAGATGAAAAAGATGGAGGAAAGTATTGGCTCAAACAAGTTATCAATAAGAAGTTCAGACAAGCCCAAGGTTAATGATAGACCTCATTCAATTGGATCTGAAGAGCCTCGGGAGAGAATGCATCCAATCTGAGAAAGTCAAAAAACTTCTCAGAGCTTTGCCCATTGTGTGACAGCTAAAGGTGACAGTAATAGAAGAAGTTAAAGGAGAGTCAATGACATCTGTCATAGTCCTCTTTGGAAGTCTTGAAGAATATGAAATGAAGTTGAAGGCTCTCAAGAAATCCACTTCATATCACAAGAAGAAGAAGAGTTTGGCTCTCAAAGTAGAATCAGATGATGATGATGATTCAAAGGAGTATGCTGAGCTAGATGAAGACACGACGATGGCTTAACTTGAGGAGGTTATCCACATAACTTCTGTCAGATGCATTTAATGCGGTAGGTGAACGGCTATTTTTCTTAGAGTAATGGCTAATCCTTGTTTTCGATGGATAGTTTTGCCCCAAAGCTATAAATAGGACCTCATTTAAGTTGTTGGGTAATGAAGAAAAACAATAGATACGTCAAAACTCTGTTGATTAGATTTCTAATTCATTCAAAGCTTACCTACCCTCTATTTAGCTCATTCATTGTATCTTAACTTTCATATCCACTCTTTTGAGAGAGTTTTCATTCTGCATACATATCTACATACTTGTAGATAGTGCTTAGTATGAGAATACACTAAGGGAGATATTCTTACTCTTGAATGAGAAAAGTTAGAGAGTTTTTTTTAGCTCAAGACTTGGGCTGGTATTGTACTGCGGTCATTGCAAGAACCCAGTTAAATCTTGCAAGAGATAGTAGAGAAATCTCAAGTGGTGGCTTGAGGACTAGACGTAGGTTAAGTGGAATACACCAAATCAGGATAAATCATTAAGTTTTCTTCTTATTACTCTTTATTTCTTATACTCTGTTTTTCACTAAACTTTTAGTATCACCACTATATTTCATTTTTACAGAAAAATCTCAATCTTCCCAATTCACCCCCCTCTTGAGAAGCCAGCCGAACTAACACAAACACCTTTGGAGCATTCCTTGAAGCATTTCTCATGAAAATGGTTAGAATGAAGAATGAAAATGTGGGGAAGTAACAAGGAAGGCTCAAAAGATCAACAAAATCTTATACGCCTCAAAGGAAGGTGATACTTAGAAAAGAAAAGTCGAATCAAGTAAGGGAACACCTTCGAAAAAGCAGAAAACACCATAAAAGGTAGAATCGAAGTGGCATATCCTTACTACTCCTGCATCAAATATAGAGTCTAAGGAGTTACAAATGACCACAAAGCCTCTTTTAGTTATGAGCACATTTTGAAGGAATTCACTAAGAAATTTGTAGTAAAGATGGTAATCACTCCTCACTATATAGATCTAGAACAATTTCTCATCTTAAATGATTTTGATGCTGCATTCTGGATGAGAAGTAACAAAAACCTTCTAGAGGTTAACGAGAGATATGATGATGAGGTGATCCAAACTTGGTTTGCCTCTTTAAAGTTCAATGACAAGAAGAAGAAACACCAAGTGACTCTCAAGTCTAGGAATCTATGGCTAACTGAAGAGAACCTTAATGATATTCTGGAGATTCCTAGATAGGATGGATTCAAAATTGATATTTCTACCACCAAGTACATGGATGAAGATGATGAGGCAAATGAAGAGGGTGGAGAATATCTAAACTACAAGGAGAGCATGATTCTAAATGCACTTTTCAGGAGAAAGGAGAATAGGTCTCAGCTGAAAAATATGAAGCCTTCTGATCTTAGTGTACAAGTAATGGTCTTGTATTATACAGTGTCCAAGATTATCTTTAACAGGGGGGATTGCTTCAATTTGATTACAAGGCTGAAGCTCATGTGATGGCAGTATTAATCCAAAGAAAAAAGCTCAACCCTGGAAACATCATTTTTCAAAGGATGATCAAGACCAGAGATCAAAGGAAAGTCTACACCGACCTATGCCTCAATTATTACTAGGCTTTTCAAGTATGCCAAGATCCAACACTTGGAGAAAGGCAAAGGGAACCCACTGAGTAATTCAAAGAAGAAGAACTTATAAGAATAAGCATGAAAAGAAAGAAAGGCATATGGGTAGGAAAGGGAGCTGGCAAATCTGAAGATCACTTTTATGATGGGGGAGAACCACAACAACAAAAGGAAGATACTTCTGAGGCTACTCTGACCACTCAACCTGAACCACAGCTTACTTAACCTCAGCCTGCCTAGCCACCTAAACCATCTATCCTATCTACCTTGGCCAGACCTAATATCATACTCGAGCTTTATTACTGTCTATTTGAGATGATAATGAGTATTAGGGATGAACAAAATGCCAAATTTGCAAACTTGCAAGCCCAAATAACTGACTTTACCAAAAGCCTCAAAGTGGTTGCTGATGCCTATAATGACCTTCGAACCTCTCTTCCCACCACATCAACACCATTGCATGGTTTCTCTTATCCTCACAAGTCTGAGTCCTTTTGAAGAAGGTCCTTCTGACACTGTTGTTGCTGCTTCTATCACTCCTCAAGGCTCTAGCAATGGTACTAGCCTGGGTCTTTTCTAGACTATTGTATGAAGGAAGTTGAAGCCACTCAAATAGAGAGCTATCAAAATCAATTCTTTTTACTTAACAAAAAGAGTAGATGGAGAAGCTTGGAATAGATCTCACAACTACATCCATTGTTCAAGCCTCTCTCAATAAAGAAAGAAGGATTGTGTATTATGTTGATATTGCTACTATTGTACATGCTGCTCAAGTACAAGCTCAAAAGCATAGGCTAGGTAAGATGTTTCCTCCTCCTGAACCTTAACGCCCATCTTTTGGACATGGACTCCCAGTGGAACGATGGGCTAGGCTAGCCAACATCTTAAAGGAACCTCAGGAGCTATCTTCAAGGTCTGATGAAGATCTTCCTCAAATACCTCTTTCAATGCCATTGTACTAGTTTCACCTCATACCACTCCCACGGCTCAAGTGCCACCTCCTTCTGTACCTGTTCCTGCTCCTAATGATGCCAAAAAGGGGGAAAAGGAAATTGGACAAACTGAGGAATCTAGAGCTGCTAAAAATCAAGTAAAACTTATGGCAAGAGGATCAAGATCAAGGTCAGAAAGGAATGACAAGTGGCAAAATAGCAAAGCTTAGACCCCAGGACTTTGTGTTACTCTTTGCTTTTGTTTATATCTTTGTTATGATTTATATGTCAGTGCACTTATTTGAACTTATTTGAATCTTTGTACTGAACATGTTTACATCAATGAAATATTTTTCTTTGTTTTAACATTTCCTTTTTATACTTCTAAAACTTCTACTCTGATCCATGCGTTATACTTATGTGTTAAATCAAATTTTAATGCATATATTAAGGAGGAGCTCTTGGAAGCAAACCCAAGTACTAATCCAGTTTATGAGTTATTTTGTCATCATCAAAAAGGGGGAGAATATTGAATCAAAAGTTTTGATGATCCCGAACAACTAGAGCTAGAAAGGAGAATATCAAAGGAGTATGAAAAAATAAAGTGTAGAAATCCAGTGAAGAACGAGTAAAGATTTAGTTTTTAGGATTTCTCATTAGATACACTAGGTAAAAAGCTTTGACTCTTATTTATTTAAATTACCACAATGTTTAAACGAGTTATTTCAAAGTTATCAAATGTAAGCATGTGTTAGAATTGTGAAATATTGGCTAATATACAAATTTTGGTATTTGACTCATGTATATATTGTGAAAAATTCACACTTTACTTAGTAAAATTTGAAGTTACAGAGGTCATATCTCTGATAAATGAATTTTGGTTGTAAAATTTGAATTTTGGGTTAAGCATTGTAAGTGAAAAGCGTGCAAAATTTGCATGAAACTTAATTAAAATTTGAATGTTGGTGAAGTTCAAAGTGAGTTCAAAATCACTTCCTTTGATAGACAAACTTTGGGTTTCAAAGTGTGAATTTCATAGTGAGAACTTGTGAGTTTCATTAGAGCATGTCTTTAAGAAACAAACTTTGCAGTTCAACATTCAAATTTCATAGAGTAGAACTTTTGTACCATGTTAAACATGCCTCTCATAGATGAATTTCAACTTCTAAAATTCAAATTTCAGAGTGCTATGTGAAAACTTAAAAAAATTGTTCAATATCTTTAGACGCACTTCCAATATGAAAATTCGCACAAGCCAACTCGGGATATCTTTGGCAAACTCGAAATTCAAATGGCACATTGTAATAGAAAAATTTTGAAGTTTAATGTTAAAGTCCTTAACTTTCTATCTCTACGAAATTCATCTGTTGAGCCCCAAAAATTAAATTTTTGTGTATTAGATGCATTAAATGTGGTTTGTAAACTACTAGTTTTGCAGAGTAACCATTGTTTAATGTCTTTAATGGCTAGATCTTGTGTTTAACAACTAGTTAAGCCATAAATCTATAAATAGAACTTCACTTGAAGTTGTGACTAATGAATTTAAGTCTAATACTGCATAAACTCTACTAAATTTCTTTGTCAAATCTTTTTCACCTACACATCACATTTATTAGGCCATAACTTTGATATCTACTCTATTTAAGAGAGTATTCACTTCCGTATAAAATCTTTTTTTCATTTAGAAGAAAGATTATTTGAAGCATAGTTTTGGCAGTCTTACTGGCCAGAATGCTTGCTTCTAGGATTTAATAATGATTGGGCCTATCCTATCTAATTAGTAAGCATTTGGTACAAAATAAGTAAGATTGATTTTTTGATCAAAAGTACCATGTGAAATCTTTTGTTTTTCCTCTTTCTCTATCCCTATCCTATAGGTATAACAGGGGATTCACAAAGGGATTGGGGAAATACTTGTAAGAGTGTTGAGAGAAATTTTCAGTTTTCTTAGAATAGAATACAAGCATTGTATTATGACATTGCAAGGAGCCCATTGAATTCTTGCTGATAGTGGAAAATCTCAAGTAGTGGCTTGAAGACTGGATATAGGTCAAGTGAATTGGACAGAACCAAGATAAATCACAGAGTCTTCTCTTCTCTTATCTTACATATATATTCATTTTCATCCTACTCCGTTTTTCTGCAAACTTTTGTTTTCACTATAATATTGTGTTTTTGTAGAAAAATTTTAAACTTCCCAATTCACCTCCTTTAGGAAGCGAGCTTTCCTAATAAAATCAATTTCTCCTCTTCCATGCTTATTTTTGGCCATAATAGGGGTGATGTTTAGAGTTGGAATTTCATTATTTTAAGGTAAAAAAAGAATTCTTTAGGTTCAAATTAGTTAAATTCAAGTGTTGGTTTCAATAAAAACCAAAAGGATAATAATATGTAATTTTAGGGTTCTAGTGAGCACTTGGTGACTTAGCTTCATGAACCAGTGGCATATGATCTTAAATGGTGATGTTTATAGGTCCAAGAAAGTTGTGGAAGGCTAAGGAAAGGGTGTACAAAGAGTGGAAAGCAAAGGGATTCAAGAAGGTAGCATTTTTACCTTTTATGCACTATATTATCCATTGTTGATTTTGTGAACTATATGATTTGTTTGATGCCGTGATTGTTATCTCTTGGTTGTTGGATGAGTTGTTTGAAGGGGCTTGAGACCTCAAGGTGCCCAATTTGCAAAATGAAACTCTACCAAAATTTCTATAAAATGTTATGGCATAATATATTCAATATGATTGGCAAACGTTTTCCATGAATTATGTGAGAATATTTGTGTCTAATTGGTATTATTACTGAGATTCTCTAAGTCTCACCATTCCAAATGCTAACCATATCTAGGAACTCATTATGGCAAGGCTACCAAGGAGGAGAAAAGAAAGGAAAAAGAAATTATTGACTAAATGATATTGCTTGCAATGATCCGATGTTTGAGGACTTCATGTAGATTTTTGTATATAACGATGAATCTATACCTTCAAGCTATTATATCCCCCTAGGTCTTAAAGAATGTATGGCATAATATGAGAATAAGTTATGGTCATGAAAATGTTTTATGACTTTTATTTTGCAAGTATTTAGATAGAAATGGTCATTTTGACCTCTTTATGGTAAACTAGCTACTGATTGGATGTTTTGGTAGAGAACATACAAATGTTATATATGGTTAGAAACTAGATGGAAAGATCACTCAATTTGGATGTGTGTACGATTTATCATGATTTTTCAAATTTAGTACCAGAAATCAAGAATTCATAAAAATGCCCAATATATAGTAAATTTGAGAAATAAAATATATGAATTGGCTCAATCATTGCTCTATTTGATATTTTTCCCATGTAGGAAATATTTTAAGTTAAGTTTTTTAGAGGTTTGAATTACTTCCATATGATTTTTATAGAATTAGTTATAAATTTTTAAAATTCGGTCGGGAAAATAGAAATTACCAAATAAATAGTACAGAATTTATGAAAAATTTTGTTTTTTGTTTTTACTTGATTCAAGCTTCTAATTATGCATAGATGGGTTCTATTATGGCCTATTACATGGGATATGAGGTTAAAGATAAGGTGATACATTATATTTCTGCCCTCATCAAGGTGTGGTACATGTTCAACGATGGCTTCTTAGTGGCCTGATTATTTAGTTGATATTTGACCTTGGTGCTTACGTATTTGTTCACTTCTGCTCCATAATTTACTCCCATAATACTTCGATGTATATCCATACTTAGACGATTTTGCTAAGTAGATTTATGTCTGCCTTGTATGTCTCCCACATGATGTTTAATATTTCTGTTCAATGTGGGCGTATGGAATCTGCTTAGTGACTGTAATAGATGTAAATTTTTGGCCTAAGATGATTGTTTCATATCTCACAAATGGCACTTTAAACTCTGTAGAGGTTTTGTTTGATGGATTCCTGATTATTGACATGGAATGTTATTTTTGGACTAATGCAATTGCACATTGGCATTATCTTTGCTTGCAATGTCCTTTTGGGTAGCACACTCTTTAAAGTAACTTGTGCTTCTATCTTGCATGTGTCTCATATTGAAGCTTTTAACCATTGGGACTTATGTAAGGGCTGTGCCTATCCCACTCCTAAATCCGGTTGTTGGATGTGGTTCACCAAGTTTGCTGACTTTGTGCTCATTCGGAGTCAAGTGCTGCCTCTTTCAAGCACTAATTCTTCAAAGCACATTCATGGGGCACTTGCATCCTCCATTGATTTTATCAAATGGCTATGCCTAAACATATATTCATTTACCATTTGTTTAGATAAATTTGTTAACAGCATCTTTAGAGCTAATCAGTAGGTTGCACAATGCTATAAAAACTATACCGCTTGTAATCTTGCACTATTTTTTGTTACCTTTGAGACCATACTTGGTGTGGCATCTATATCCTTGCAAGGAGAAGGTCTTTCTTATCTATATCAGCACTTTTACGTGGGAGTTTAAAGCCTTGGCTGATCTACATCATACTAGTGCTGCTGCAATTGTAGTCAAACCTCAAAATGGGTTCTCACAAGTTTCACTTATGCTTCTTCTTAGCATTTTACAAGTGGTCACAGATGGAGTTACTTCATGCTTTCACAACTGACTTTCTTGGGTGCATCATGTATTTGTTGGCTAGAATGGTTTGGATCCACCTACAAGGCATGCTTTAGATTTTTGCATGCTCCATTCCCAACTTTTGACCTTGAGGACAAGGTCACTTTTGAGGGGAGGGTAATGTAATGACTCATTGTGGATATGAGAGCAGCATTTGTCACAAAAAAAGGCTAGGGATGAGAGAGCATGATTCTCTAGTGCAACATGAGGTTGTTACAAAGCCAATGTATCTTCAAGTCACGTGGAAGTTAAGAGCAAGAGAGACTATATCAAGAGAGGTGTGCAACATGAAAAGGTGTGGAATATGTTGAGGGTCTTCTTTCCTCTGTGTTTCTCCTTCTTCCTAAGTGATTTTTCTTCTCTGTAGTACTTCCTTCTCTCCTCTCTATTATTTTCTTGTGAGTGTTTTCCTTTGAGTGTTAGTATACTCTCTACCTGTAACTGAGTTATTTTCTTGAGAGTTATTAAGACAATCCCCATTGGAATTCTCTATTTGCTTGTACTTCTATTTGCAGGTTATAACAGTAGAGTTGTAAAAAGTGTTCAGTAACCCATGGTTAAGTGTGCTTGAATTATGTTATTATTGTCATTGTATAACTTTGATATATACTCATTTAGATTAAAAATATGCCTTTAATAAATAAGATTTATATCTCACCCGTTTGGCTTAATATTTTCAAAAGAATACTTTAGCAACGATAAGGAGAAGCCACTGGAGAAGTGACATCTCATCTATCTCTACCCTAGAAGATAGCATTTTGTTGGGTGCTTTTGGCATAGTTGTGGATGATACTCTCTTACTTTGCATAGAACATATGTTAATGCCAAATATAAGGATTATTGACTCTTGAAATTGATATGGGATGTGATTGAGCACGATTGTGAATGCTTTTGATCATGACAAAATCTTGTAATGGATGGATATTGACGGGAATGGATTTTGAGTTAACAACACACGCTTGTCCATTGTCTTGTGTTGCATTGTAGGTAATGTAATGAAAATGGTGGAATGATTTTATTGTTGCTTGTTGTTGAATGGGAATATTGTTTGGATTAATTAGGGATATGAAATTTGGTTGCGGTTTGTTGGATGATTGGTGATGAACTTATGGTTTGGGCCTTGTTGAGTCCATAGCTCTCAACTTGCCAATTGAAACTCAACAAATCATTTTTGGTTGTACTGGAGCATGTTATGAGGATCAAATTATAAATTGAATTAAAAATAAAAATTGATTGAAATTATAAGGACTAAAAATATAATTTTCATGAACATTTTGAAATGTATATTTCACAGTTTTTAATTTTTATAAAAAATGAAGATATACATTATATTTTTTAGTGGACACAATATATGTTTGCACTACTTCAAATTACTTTAAAGGAAAATTTACATATAAATATATATAGAATAATTACAATTATGAACAACAAAATTTCATTTATTAATTAATAAATTTCCAAATAATAATCGTTTTCATATGGCATTTTAATTGATATTGACATTTTGTCTTTTATAACAATTTAGCGAAGATAAAATATAACATTTTTAAATTTATACACTAAAAATATAAACTAATAAAACTATGGTGCTGAAGAGCCACCTACAGGTTTCCTTTTTAAAATTTTTGGACTTACGATTCAAAGCCTCAAATTATATTGAAAGTTACCTCTCATTTTCTTTTCCTCCTCAATGGAGAATGTTTGTCTTTTCTCTTGTAAGCTATAGATATTCCTAACAACTACTTAACCTGTGTTCCTGTGGCTAGCATTGATTCACCATTTAAGACTTTTCTAATAAATGAAAAAAAATATATAATTATTAATGATTATAAACGGTGCAACTTCTCTGAAACATCACCTTCTTCATATTTAAGCTAATCATGACTGAGGGCAATTACCCTTGACTTCAGACAATTGTAAAGATGTATGATTTCGTGCAATGATCTTTAAATTTTTTCTTTTTAATAAATTTTATAATTTTTTTGTTAAAAACAATAAAAAAAAATAAAATTTGTGCGAGGTTTTTTCATCTCTGTTTGATCTCGTCACTAAATAAACCCTAAAAAGCTTTTAACGAAATTTCATGCAAGAATCCTTTAAATTCTTTCCAGTAAAATTTTTGTGTGACTCAAAAAGAAAAATATATAGTAGAAAAATAAAATTATGTATGATATTTTATTCACTTCAGCTTTATCTCTAATTAATTTTCTATGCGAGTCTTATAACAATTATTAAAAGAACCCGATACCAACTTTCTTTTTTTTTTTTTGGTTATATTTGAAGAAC
Organism: Adenanthera pavonina; assembly: GCA_026686845.1. Taxonomy (NCBI): domain Eukaryota; kingdom Viridiplantae; phylum Streptophyta; class Magnoliopsida; order Fabales; family Fabaceae; genus Adenanthera; species Adenanthera pavonina. The sequence goes on along the minus strand of JAIVEN010000005.1, from coordinate 17,604,262 downwards.
TTAAACTCTGATCACCATCCATATTTGAAACAAAAATTATAAGAATGTATTATTAAAAATTAGGGAAAATGACAGTTGAGGACCAAAACTTTGAATTAAATACAGTAAAGGACCTTGCAGGTTTTTTAGTAGTAAATACAGAACACGCCAGTAGTAAATTCGCGATGTTCAGTAGTAAAAAAAATTACAAGGTCCTTTACTGTATTTAATTCAAAGTTTTGGTCCTCAACTGTCATTCCCCCTAAAAATTATGATAACGCAAGTATAATTATGTGATATCGTCCTTAAAACGTACCATAACATCTTTATATTGACACATTATTATAAATTTTAAGCATGTAATTATGAGAGTATTTGATATTTTCATGTTATTGCATAACATTTTAATATTACAACCACAATTACTACTTTAAAAACGTTGATTTGGCCTGCAGTAATAAAATTACATGAGATGGAAACTTGTGGCGGAATTAGTGAGCATTTATTGGAAACCTAGAAGTAGTTGAATGAGAAAGCTACATCTTTGGAGAGAAAAAGACCAGTGACATGTACATGTACCTAAGGATATGATGTGTAGTGGCTACCATTTCATGGCAAAACCACTACACATTCACTTGGAGAAGAATAATATCTTGTGGTTCACAACACAGACAGAAACAAGACCAAAACTTTTGAAGCAAATAGAATTCTAAAAAGATATAATAAGAAGAGGAAACCTAATAGAATAATAAAAGAAAAATTTTCATGCTCATGGTGGTTAAAATTTGTGCATCAACTCGCTAAAAAAAAGGATTTGACTGGGTTTATTTTGGGGAGCCAATTAAAATGCTAACCACAACCAGTGATTTTAATTACGGTTATTTTTTTATTCTTATGGCACTTCTAGTTCTAAGCTCAGCCAGTAACTTTACTTGTAGTTAGACAACCAGTGATTTTAATTACAGTGATTTCAATTGCTGTTACTTGGTTTCAAGAAGAAATATAAATTCATGAGAAGTTGGGTTTAACTTAAAAGTTTTATTTCCCAAGTTAAAAAACTCATATTTGAAAAATGCCCATAACTTCTTAATCATTTTATTTAATAAATATGGTATTTATATCTTTAACAATAAAACATAATACATTTACTTAAAAAATAATTTGAACTTCTCAAAAATTAAAAAAATGAAACAAACAAATTATACATGAGCTTACTAAAAAGTATACCTAGCAACCCATACGTATATTTGAAAAACGTTTTTATTTTTGATAAAAGAATATATCCAAATTAGATCGACAATATTTATGTATTTATATATTTGGATAGAGATAGAGAGAAATACAAAAGAATCCAACCATGTATGGATCTCAAATATATCCTTATTATAATCCATGTTCTCTCGATCTCTCTAAGAGTATACCATCCATATGTGTGTGTGTGTGTGTGTGTGCGTGTCTTACAAATATAGAAGATTCATATCTAAGTGAATTTAAATCATTAACTAAACAGTTAGAATTAACTCAAAATGAATATTTTGTTTTATTAAAGAAAGAGAATAGCATTGAGTAATTGTGGCAAAAATATTGCACGGATAGTCACACAAACCCTCCTCCAAACAAAGCATCAATTTAACACCACAAAGCCACTCCAAAATCAAGCCTTAATTGATTCTTTCAAATCTTGTTGGAAAAATTGGACAAATATAATTATATCATTATTTTTTAAAATAGTATCCTCAACTAGCATCTTATAAAATTATTCTTCAAGCAAAAGCAAGGCATGTGCGATTGTCGAATTTCTTTGACGACCCCACTTAATTCCTTATTCTCAAGTCTAATATTGATTGTGCTAAACTTGAGGACCTTGAATTATTAAAATCATGATGGTTTTTTGGTTTTTTATATTTTTATCATAATTTTATAGAGCTATAAATACAAAATATATATTAACTTAAATAATAAATTCTATTTGAACACGTGAGATTCATTTGAGTAATGGGTTTCACATATGCATGCTACGTTCCTCTTTCTTCGAAAATGGAAAAAAATTGATGAAAGAAAGAAATGAAAAAGATCTAAATCCATTTTTTATATTCATGTACTTTGATTTCATTCAATAAATTAGTATGGGTATTTTGTATAAATATATTGCTAAAAAGGGAAAAAAATAGAATTTTCTCTACAACTCTAGTTTTTGTATCCAATTGAAAAAGTCTGTCCCAATATATATAACAAATACCATTGAGTATATTAATCAATATATCATATATATATATATAATAAAATATACAATTAAGGAGCCACACTATTTATTAACGATAAATATTGCAACCTACCTCAGACTCTATACAATGAACGAACCCACTCCTTGTTCATTTTATTGCAAGTTGAATGTGTTGCACATGCCTCGTCCTTCACCATATCATGTCAAAATTCTCTTCCAACTCTCCTTATCGCATTGGGTGATTGTTGCACTAGTTAGTTGGTTTCATATTAAGAAGATATAACACGAAAGCAAATTGCACGATCGAGTATCATTAATTAACATTTGAGTAAACTAAGTTGGTCCCTCTTGCATTGTACGTCGACTGGCATCGCACATGTTTTAAAGAGTGAACCGCACTATTATAACAATTTGCGAATATTATACGTCACTTGTTATATATAGCTTTTATAAATATATAGAAAACATATTTTTCTCTTAATTTTTTTTTTGAAATTATATATATTTTATTTATCCTCAATATTAATTAATGCATTTAAATAAAAAGCTATCACACACTAGTAAAACTTTAAATTTTGGCAAAAGTGATTTTTGGTTCCTTACCTATGAAGCAGGATTGTATTTAGTTATTTAACTTTATAAATTTTCTGGCCCAAAAAAAAAACTTTATAAAGTTTCATTTTAATCTTTTAACTTTTTATATGTAGCAAAAAAAACTTGTAATTACTGGCACAGTTAAGTTAATGAAAAATGATGAGTTGGCATTCTCAAAAGACAACTAATTAATATTATTATATATCTATTAATATTATAATTATAATCATTGGCAAAAAAATCACCCCTACTTACATCCCTTTAGCTTGTTAGTAGCCCCTATTAAGACACTAGTTAATGAGGGAAGGAGAATTTATAATCTATAATTGTAATAATTCATGTTCAAATCTAGCTAGCTAGAAGTTTGATTTTAGAGACATTTTGTTATTCATTTAAATATTACTTAAATAAAAAATAAATTACAATGTTTCTTAAAAAAATTTAGCAAAGAGAAATATAATGTAACACCCTTCCAAAACCAAACCTCCAACATTTACTTGTACTCCAAAATACTATCTAAACAAAACTAAAACAGGCAAATCAGGTTACGGTGCCGTAGCCTCTATAGTACTGCCACACCTAGAATGCTCTCAAACATCTAGTGCTGTGGCTAAGCATCTAGTGCCGCAACGCCCATATTAGATTCCATATTAGCAAAATGCTGATTTTTCGGGCAAACTTCCACCGTACACAACTTTTTGCTTTAACCTCCGATTGACTTGATTCCAACTCTTGTAGGTTATTCTCATCCTAATCTAATCATGGATACCAATTTCACTCAAATCCAACTCTATAGAGAGATTTTGGATACTCAATACTATTTTGACCACTTTTTAACCAAAACTCACAACTTACCACTTCCATTTGCCACTAAAGGCACTTTGGCCACTATGGACTATCCACACAAGTCCCATTTGACTCAATCAACTTTCCTAAGGATGTTTTAACTTGGTTGGGGGGAAAGGAAGGGAAATTAAAGGAAGGGGAGGGATTTTGTTCCTCTCCCCTTGTTTGGTATAAAAATAAATGGGGGAGGGAAGGGAAAATTTGGTTGCAATTTTTCCCCCATCTGTCGATGACATTTTCTCCCCAAATTGTGATAATTTGGGGGGGGGAATGTATCATTTTATATTATCCTGACTAAAATGCCCTTATACTTTTTCAGAAATTCCAATATCCCTTTTATTAACATTTTAGAAGACTTCACTCTCTCGGATAGGGTTTGTTTTTCGTGTCCAGTGCTCTTCTCCAGCTATTGTTGCCATTGTCAACCTCGTCTTCAGCTGTCATTCTCGTCGTGTCTGGTCCGAGGCTAGATTGCATTACTGCTCCCTTTGTTTTGACCTCTTCCCCAGCTGTCGTGTCGTTGTGTACGTGGTCCGATGCAGGTTTCATCATGGCTCCCTCTACTTTTTTACCTTTTATTTTCTCGAATCCATGCCCCGATCTACTTCCCCACTATGATTTTTAAGCTTATTTAAACTATTTTAACCATTGTTGCCATCATATACGTGGTCCGACGTAGGTGTCATCGCTGCTCTCTCTATTTTGCTTTTTTCATTTACAAAATCCATGCCCTGATATACGTCCACAGTATGATTAAGCCCATTTGAACTATGTTTACCTTCAAAAATTCCAATAATTTTGTCATTCGTCTGTAAAAAATTTCAGGCTTCTTACTAATTAGGTATATTTGTATGAATATGGTATTGCTCATGATAATTAACATTCCACTTATTAAACGAAATTGAGGCTCCACAAAAGAGTTGCATGAGTTGTTATTAGTTGCACGATTTTAACTTTGATTAGTGTACACACACACTTAGGCTTGTAATTTGTTGGATTCTTTGGCATTTGAACAAGGCAGTAATTTGGTTTGCCAAGCACTTCGATTATATATGATGGGTTTGTCTTCCTGAGATATATACTAATCCCTCATCCACTTTTACTGTCTTCTTTTTCCTGGTTTGCATTTTTGAACTATCTAGGATCCTTCATAGGAGACTGTGTGAACACTGGAAGTAATTTGCTTTGTAGTTATATATATATATGTTTTTTTTTCTTGCCCAAAAAAGAAGTGTATATATATTCTTGAATTATATATATAGATATATATGTGTGTGTGTGTGCGTGTTTAAATGTGGTTGTAGCTGAATGGCTACCATTATGACTGTGGGTTGAATTAAGCCTGCTACAATGCTGTAATTTGCTGAATTGATGTGCTGATGCTTTATTAGATTTTTCTTGGCTGTGGTAGTGGCTCCAATTCTATGATTAATGTTGTGTTTTCATGATTTAAAATAGCTTATAATGATTATATATGAAGTTGTCTGGTCTACTTTTTTCCATGCTAGTTGGCATGAAGTCTGTAATAGAGGCTCTAATCAACAATATAACTACATCACTTTCTACTGTTGCAATGCCTTTTTTTTTTTGCATGCATGCATCATAACTTGTTGAAATCTTTTTCTTGAGTTGTTAGATGGATTCTGATGATGACTTTTTGATCCAATGATGGGACATGCACCGAAGACTCATAGCAAACCTCATTTGTGTTCTTGTATATTATTATTTGGTTCAGATGTGTCATAGGAGAGAAATAAGTTATAGTATGAGCTCCAAGAGAGAAAGGGTTCATGAGGAAGTAATGAGTCAAGTAACTAGTCATCGAACTAGTCGAAATATTATTAGAATAGGTCCTCAAGCTTTTTTTACATTGTGTTCTATGCTAGAAAGAGATAGTGGCTTACATCCCACATGTTGGTCAAGTGTGGAAGAACAAGTTGCAAAAGCTCTTTACATATTAACCCACCAAGTAAGAAATCATGAGTTAATCGTTTGATTTAGGCATTTCGGTGAGACAATTAGTCGTCATCTCCATCATGTGTTGCGTGCTATCCTTGAATTACAAAGATAAATTACTTGTACAACCTAATGGCTCTAGAGTCCCTTCCCAAATTCAGAATAGTTCTAGATTCTACCCATACTTTAAGGACTGTGTTGGTGCTATAGATGGAACACATATACGTGCAAAAGTACCTCTTGTAGATGCTTCCCACTATCGTGGTAGGAAAGACTTCCCAACATAGAATGTATTAGCAGCATGCACATTTGATCTGAAATTCACTTATGTGCTCCCTAGTTGGGAAGGCACTGCATCTGACTCAAGAATTATAAAGGATGCATTAAGAAGAGAAGATAGTCTTAGAATTCCTAAAGGTAATTTGTTTTATAAGCTAGTAAAATTGTTCAACCTAAATAATTAAATAAGGCATGACATAGCTATCATAGTAACTACTTTACTTGATGATAGGGAAATATTACCTTGTGGATGATGGCTTCATGTTAACAAGTGGTCTTATAACACCTTATCGAGGAGTGCGGTACCATTTGAAAGAATATTCTGCAAGAAATCCACCTCAAAATCATAAAGAACTATTCAATCTTTGACATGCATCACTATGTAATGGTATTGAAAGAGCTTTTAGCACTACACCAGATATGAAAATAATAGACGCCTAATAGTAGGCGGTTATATAAAAAAAATAAGTTTGGGATTTGTAGGCGGTTATCTAAATAACCGCCTACAAAAAGTTAACATTTGTAGGCGATTTAGTACATAACCGCCTACAAATCCAATATTTAATTAAAAAAAAATTAAAATAACATAGTAGGCGATTATTTTAAGAATCGCCTACTTTTATGTTAATTATAATAATAAAAATTAAATTAATAATATCAAAAGTATGCGGTTATTTGTTATAACTGCCTACTTTGGTCTCTAAAACTTCAATTTTGAGCAATTCCCATCGGCCTCCACATACACAACTCTTTCCAAGCTCCTTACTGACTCCACAGAAGTTCTCTCCCTTTAGCATTCTGCGGCTTCTTCAAGTTCGTGTCACCATTTTGCGGCTTCTTCAAGATCGTGTCCATATTCGCTCTCTCCAACCTCCATCTTCCAGTTCTGTGCTTGCTTGCTCACTGCGTTGGTAGCTTGTCAAACTTCGTGTTCGTGCTCACCATCTTCGTGTTCGTGTTTGTGTCCATGTACTTGTTCGAGTTTTGTAGCTTTCGTGCTCTGTGTCAATGGCTAGTCCAAGTTCGTTCGTGCCTCCAATCCCGGGTTACCAGATAACACAACTATTTTGAATTCCTACAGGTCAGCACCTCACCTCCATTTTTCTGTTTCCCATCAATTTCTCCTTCCATTCGTCATCCCTGCTCATGATTCGACGTATGCCTTCCAGGTGTTTGCTAAAATGCCTATATGAGATGTGTTCCTAAATTTCTTGTAACTGCTCTGTTCTTCGTAAATCCAAATCATTATTATTGCTTAGGATTTGTAGCTGCTCTGTTGAAAGAGTTTTTGGGGATGGGTTGTAGATTAGGTCGTGAAATTCGAATTGAACGGTAAACAGGAGGGTGAGTTTGGGATGATGCAAGCACCATCGACATCATCTACACTCTCCCGCTGATAACATCTAATTTTATTCTCGAGACAAGCATAGTCGTTTTTATATTCCAAACACTCTCTGAGAAATGATGAATTTATAGAAACACTGAAAATCTGGTCCTTGATCTTATGAAAAAGAAAAGACAAGAAAAGAAAATCTGGTCCTTGCTGTTATGAAAAAAAGAAAAGAAAAGATAATCTTATAGTATCTCCCAACATACAGGTTGCTTTGAGATTCATATAGCAATGTCTTATAAAATTAGAACCTGCTAAGGCATCAAGGAGAGTGGTTTTGCAGCAGCCAGAAGGGCCCATTATAGCCAAAAGCTGTCCAGGCTTGGCATACCCAGTTAGGTCCTGCAGTATTGGTTTTCTGTTCTTTCCACTTAGAATAGTCACCCACAAGTCCTCCCATGTCATGAAAACTCGCTCATCCACTCTCTGAGAACCTTTGCTGCTTTCTGTTGGCTTAGTGGATATGTCCTCAGATGGGATGGTAATGTCCAGATAGGTTTGTAGCTGTACAACTGATACAGAGCTATCATTTGGTACAACGTGGGGATGAAGAAGGGAAGTCATTGAATAGTTTGTATTTTCTGCAATGGATGTGTCTGTTAGTAAGATTATTGTGAGAGTGGCAAATGATATATGCTGGTGGAGGACTTCTTGGCTCACTTGAACTGCTAAGCATAAATTTATAAAGATAAATATGGAGGGCTTGGGGGAGAGAGAATGGGAGGTAGGAATGGGCATGTGTCAAGGCTAGTTGTTCTTGCATTTCTTTCTGACATATCTTTACCTCCCAAACATTTCTGATATATCTGCTTCATTTATTTTCTTTTGCTCCCAACTTTTTCCAAAATGAAATCTGCTATCTTGAACCTTTCAATGTAACCAACATGTATCAAGCTTTTTCTTTTTCATTTCTCTTTCCTAAGTACAGATTTTATCATACCAAACATGGTATTGGAGTAAGAGAGATTACAAGATCTTTCTTATATGATTTGTTGTATTTTACAACTCAAAGAATATATAGTTTGTTTTTAAACCATGCTAGTTCATTATGTATATAAAAGGCACTTTTCACCAACAGCTTATTTTGGGTTTCACGCAAATACATGAAGTTGACTCTAGTTTTAGCTCATTTGATATACAAAATATAAAAAAAAATGCAGTAAAAATTAAATTGTTAAAAGTAATTTTAAGAAAAATAATTAGTGTCTTTATTTTAGACATAAAAAATATAAATTTATTAGAATATAATCACATTAATATATATATATAATAGACTTAGAAAAGGAAAATGAAATATCATTCCCCTCTTGTCCTAAATGGGATGTAACTGGGATTATCTCAAAAGAATAATGGATTTTATATACAAATAAGTGACAAATAGTAAGCTAAAAATCACATTTTAGGTTTCAATTTATTACTTTACTATATAACTTGAGTTCTTACATTCTCATCATCTTAATGTCATTTGTAAGACATCATGAAGCATTTAGAACCATTATTAACTCATTGAATTCATCATATTCATGTCATGATCTAAACTTCCCTTAGCCCCCTAAATCTTTGTTGAGTCAAATTTTAACACTTTCATATATTAAACTAGTTTAGAAATTTTTCTTAACTTTATACTCTTATGTAATACAGGTGGAACATGTCATTGTGTTTGTTACATATTAGCTATTTCAATTAGCTTTTTAATTTAGAAGCTTTGAGGCAGCAAAATAAGGGGCTAAACTAAAGGGGATAGTATAGTACAAGGTTATAAGGTACGTTAATCTTGCTTTCAAAGTTGTTGAAAATTGTCGTGTTGAATGATTGTTGTACTAATTGACCTATGTTTGATTTGCATGTTAATATCTTCAAAGGAAGTCATATGGTGAAGTTTTGATTGGAAATGATTGAATGAAATTTGATAGTCATAGTTTGATTAAATTTCAACAAGCCCAAGAAACTTTCTTTTCTAAGTCGTTATGTTGCCGATTTCCTTTAGAACTATATCATTATAATGCCATGTATTAATATCTAATAAAATGAAATATAATTACTTTATTAATTAGAAGTAATCTGAAGATTGGAAATGATTGGGTACATGGTTGCTGCTATGATTGGTTGAAATTTACTACTTTTGAATGAATAAAGGGCTTAAGGCTTGGGAAACTCTCATTTTTATGTCGTTATGCTATTGAATTTTCTTTAAAAATTAGTTTATGGTTGCCAGAAATAGTCCATGGTTGAATCATGTATTACTTTAATCTCCTAGAATAAAGATAGCCCTTATGTTTGAAGATAGCTTAGTTTATCTAGGATTGGTTGGAAGATGCTAGTGCTTATAATTGATGAGTCTAACTTTTTGTGAGTTGTTGCTGTAGAATTATTGGAACCATCAACTTCTAGGGGAGGCTCTGCCGAAATTTGTACACAACATAATAGTATGGATCGGAATTGGATGCATGCAAATCGTTTGAGTAAGGAATATTGGGATGGAGTGAAAGAGTTTGTTACGTTTACAGTTGAGCATGCTAATAATCCCGATAAAATTATATACCCTTGCTTAAAGTGTTGTTTTGGAAGGCTAGTTAGTTCAGAGAAGTTGGAAGAACATTTAGTGTGTAATGGAATCGATCGAAGTTATACACATTGGACAAAACATGGTGAGACAAATGATGGGTATAGTGATTTAGGGACAAGTAGGAGCTGTGGATCTAATGATTTTGATACAAGTACATTTGATGATGACAGTCTTCAAGAGATGACAAATGCGATTGAAGATGAGCTTCAAGATTGTCCTGAGATGTTTGAGAGGTTGAAAGCCAATGCAGAAAAACCATTATATCCTGGTTGTACCAAATTCATGATATTATCAGCCGTGTTAAAGTCATACAACTTGAAAGCAGGGAATGGATGGAGTGATAAGAGCTTCACAGAATTACTTGCATTTTTGAAAGATATGCTGCCACAAGATAATGAGCTTTCAAGCCGAACATATGAGGCTAAACGAATGTTATGCTCTATTGGAATGAGCTATGAGAGGATACATGCTTGTCCTAATGACTGTGTTTTATTCCGAAAAGAATATGCATCATTAAACAAGTGTCCTAAATGCAATGCCCCACGGTACAAAAAAAAAAGAATCGAGTCCAACGAAGGTGGTATGGTATTTTCCCATCATACCTAGATTTAGACGCATGTATAGTAGCACAGAAATTGCAAAGCTCTTGACATGGCATGCAGATGAAAGAATTCAAGATGGAAAACTTCGACATCCTGCAGATTCTCCACAATGGAAAAGAATTGATCATATTCGGTACTCAAACTAACATAAATGAACTACTTTCCAACTAACCTTTCATTTGAGTGTGATATTAATACACGTTTTTTTTTTCATTTTAGGTACTTGTATGAAAAATTTTTGGTCCCTACCAATCTTACTAGCAAATTTGTGTTCCTCCACCCCCAAGAAATATCATCTTTTTCTAAAAGTTTGATGCCCCAAAAGAAGATCACAGAACAATCTCAAGAAATTGCGGATGTGTTCAAGGCAAGAGCCAATAAGGAAGTATTATTTTTGGCACCTTTTCATCAAGGGTGAGTAACTTGTTGCTAAAATATTAAATGCTGACTTTAGTTGTTGTGAACTGCCCAGTTATAATTTGTTGATGTTAATTATTGTTTCGTCAGAGAACATTGGATGTTGATTGTCATCAACCAGGGCCAGAGAACCGCATCCAAATGATAGAAATGTTCAACAAGTAAGAATAAGTTTTTTTTTTTTTACTTTTGTATATGTCTCCATGGTAATTCAAAGTTATGCTTATATTAATTTTCTTTTCTCATGGTTAATAGTGCTGTGAAGATGTTTCGAGCAGACCGAGGGCTTGATGACAAGAAGCAACAATCATATAAATGGACATCAATAAAGGTATTTATAGAATAATATTTAAGCAATTATATATTGGAATTGACATTAATCTTCATATATAATATGTATGTATATATTTTTGTTTAGTGTCCAAAGCAAGCTAATGGTATCAATTATGCATATTATGCACTGAAATTCATGAAAGATATCATAATGCATGGCCAAAGCTTTATCCCGGTCACGGTATGTAATTCCATTTTATGCAATTACATTAATGCTTATAACTTTTGACCAATTTTTAGTAATGTCATTTTATTAATTTCTTCATGATATTTTAACTTGCATAGTACTTCCCGGATACCTACTGTGATGTGTACTCCAAAAATCAAATCAATGAAGTCATCGCAGAGTGGAGTGATTATGTGGCTGAAATCTACCTAACTAGAGAGGAGGAGGAGGAGGGATCAGAGTAATTGATTTTATTCTCTTTTCTTAGATTTGACCAGGGAACATAGTTTAAGCAATGTCATATTAGGGAATATATATATGTAGCTTCTTTTTATTCTCAACTCAAACTTTGTCATAGTGAATTAGTTCCTTGTAGACATTTTTGATAATATATGTAGTTTTAAAGGGTTTGCTTGATTCTGCCTATTCAAACTTATATCCTCACAAGCGATAGCTATATATGTGCTCTAACCAACAAGCCACAAGTTCCAAAGGCAATATATATGCAGTTTTTTTAGATCTGTTGTGCAAAGTTATAATTTGTCCAAACATATTTCTAGTAGTGCTGTACAATTTCTGCTGTTTTGGGTCATGCAGGTTGTAAAAAATATTGGGGAATACTGGAAAGTAACGAGAGTAAGAAAAAAAAATGAAAAAAAATGTAGGCGGTTATCTTAATAACCGCCTACTAAAGTTACTTTTGTAGGCGGTTATTAAGATAACTGCCTACAAAATTATACTTTTGTAGGGGGTTCTTAATATAACCACCTACAAAGGTGTATTATTTTAGGCTGTTTTTCCATAAAACTGACTACAAAAGTGACTTTTGTAGGCGGTTATCAGTATAACCGCCTATAAAAATCCACTTTTGTAGGTGGTTATAACCACATACAAATGTCACCCACTTTTATGGCGCTCAAATAGTAGGCGGTTCATAACCGCCAAGAAAAGTTAAAAATAACTGCCTAGAAAGTCCATTTCTGTAGTAGTGTAGGGTATTGAAAAAAAGGTTTCACATTTTATCTAGTTCATCGGAGCCTAATTATGGTGTCAAAGCTAAGAAATTGATCGTCATTGCATGTTGCATTCTTCATAATTACCTCATGAGTGTAGACCCTAATGAAGAGCTTGTAGCTCAAGTCAATGCTGAACTTGCAGCTCAACATGTATCTGATGATAATAATCATACTGTAAGGGGTGATAGCAATGAGGCTGCTTGGGGTGAGCTTATAAGGGATGCAAATAGCTCATCAGATGTGGATTGATTATCAAAATGATAATTGACCATTGTCTGTCACATTTCTTTGTGTATGTTGTTTGTTTATTTTGTTATTTGATATATCCATTGACATTGAACTTTTATGTATTCGGTTGAGTTTGTTAATTGCTTATGTGATGGATTTGTTGATATTGACTTTTATGTATTCCAGTGAGTTTGCTATTTATGTATTCCTGTGAGTTTATCCTTCAAAAAATAACAAAATTGTGACTTGCAATTTGTTGTTTTCTTTGAGGTTATTGTTTATTTATGTTGATTGTATTCAATGATGCATAAATTTTGTTAGTATGGCCCCAAGAAAGGCATCAACCTCAAATACTACCAGTGGGGATATGAACTTGACTTGGACAAGACAAATGGATGATCTGATCAATTGATTGATGCATTTATGCATGAATATGATATTGGTAACAAATTTAATGGAACATTTACTTCCACAGCCTATGATAACATAGTCAAATATTTGAATGCCTTATTTGGAAACAAAATTGATAAGGAGAAGGTTAAAAATCGATGGAAGACTTTGAAGAAGAACTTCTTTGAAGTGTATGACATCTTTAAGAAGGGTATGAGTGGCTTTCCTTGGGACTCATCAACAAATCAATGGAATGCAGAGCCAGAAGTGTGGGATGCTTTGATTGAGGTATGATAAGTTGACTTTTAACTTTATAACAATTTCAAGTGAGATAACTAACTTCAAAAGAACAACTATCATCGAATAACCATGGATGCCCAAACACCATATCAACATGTTCAACTTCATCACACCCATGAAAACTAATTTCTAATGGTATAACAATGTAAGTATCACTAGAAACAAGCACACCACTATCAACAAAGTTCTCTATCTCCTCACCAGTAACATCTAGAGCAGTTGTCTCCACTAACGGTGGTAAATGATCATGACCAATCCCATCAACAATATCATCACCATTTTCCTCCTTGGGATTCTCAAGAATATCATATTCTAATTCATAAGAAAAATCATCAACACAAGGATTTTGAGAATTAGAGGTACCTTCAAGAGTAGTTGATTCTCTTGGTTCATCAACCATTGTAGATGTTGAGGAAGATAACTCCGCCATTTGATCTTTTTGCTCCAAATGAGAATCACTAGAACTTGGAACTGAAATTTGTACCTTAGAAGCTTTCTCCTTTCCACGGGTTGGAAGATACTCATAGAAGTAGTGGTATGGCGCGTACTTTTGCTTCAAAATGAGCTTCATGTTACTCCAAGTATAACACTGTTTCTCTTCACGAAGGTGCTTTCTTTCAAATCGTTCCCATCAAACTTTGGCTTTTCCTTCTAAGTGAAGAGTAGCTAATTTCACTTTCTCAGACTCGGAGTACTGGCAGTCTTCAAACCATTGTTCAATTCTTCCTTCCCAGTTCAAGTACATGTCAGGATCATTCTCTCCATAGAATTTTGGGATGTTCAATGTAACATCCTTTTTGCATGAAGGAACTTGCATGCCATCCAATTTGGCGTTCAACTTGTTGATTTGGTCATTGAAAGCTCTCATTAAAGCTTTAAGATCAAGTTCATCACCAGCCATGCTTAAAACCTAAAATGTTAGTGAATAGAAGATGAAGAAAGGACCTTGCACACTATCTCACGTGTTTCACTCAACAATGATGCAAATTCACTCGTGTTTTGCACACTTTAAAGGCTTTTTTCCAGAAATGATATAATTACACTCTTGCCTTTTACCACTCACTCTTGCTTCCTATGAGAGTGCAAAATTGAATCTGAACTTAAATCAAGAAGCAATGTTTTAAGTGGCAATCTCAAAGTCAAAGATCCAAGAATTTAAATTCTCAAAGAGTGTAAAACGTTGGTGACCAAAAAAGAAAGAGGGGCTTTCTATTTTTTTTTTTTAACAAAAGAAACAAATTTTCCAGCTAAGAAAAGAGAAAAGGAAATGCTGGAAATTAAGACAAGAGAAAAGATGTGGCATGTATACCAAAGGAAGGAACTTTTAGATGACTATCAAATATGAAACAAGAAAGGAACAAGTTAGGGAATTTAAATTATGTAGGAAAATAGACAGAATTAAACTAGAAGAGTAAAATTCTGAGTAGAAAATAAAAGACAAGAATGGAAACTTACTACAAATGAGAAATTATGAATGGGTATTCAAAAGTTGATTCTCCTTTAATGAGATCAGAAAATGGAGCAATTAAATAACATTAATGCCCAATCACAAAAGGAAATTTGTAATTCAAACTACCACCTGGATTGAAAGATCTTAAAGTAGGAAAGAAAACAAGATCTCCTTAATTTTTTTTGGAAATTGCCTTAGCAGCCATATCTATTTTTTTTTAATTCTTTCCTTCTTTTTTTTTTTAATTTTATATACGAATTTTTCTTTGCAAGGCTGCAATCAATTCTCTCTTTCTTTTTCTTTTGGCAAAATCACAACAAGAAATCTGGGCAGTAACTAAATTCTTTGGGCAAATAACAAGGAACTCCACAATCTCAATGGAAACAAGAATCAAATATGGTAAGATCCTTTAGCAAAGAAAATGAAAGAAAATGGACAACGAAATTAGAACAGATCATGCCACAATAAGAACAAAACAAAAGATTATGAAGTCTGGAAAATAGATCAAGAACATAGAACAAAATAGCAAGGTAAAAACGAATGAACAGTGACAGATAGTACAATGAACAGTGACGAAGGAACAGTACGGATGAACAGTGCGAATATTTTCTGGACAGCAAGCCTGAACAGTATGATGATGAACAGTCTACAATTTTCTGGATAGCAAGGAAAAATGGAATGAAACAACATAAACACAACTTGATTTGCAAGCCGAAGCTCTGATACCAAATGATGGGAGACACGTTAGGAACCTGTCCTAAGAGCCTTCTTTGATATAAGGATCGTGCAACTCAAGGAAAGATAAATTGAACACAAGAATAATGAAGAACAAAAACTAAAGAAAATAGACACGATGAAATAAGAAGACTGAACAAAATGTTGGTAGAAGGAAGTAGACTCCAAGAGAACCCGTCTCTTGAATCCTAACTCCGGGACGCCACAAGGATCACCACTCCTTGATAAGTCCTCATTCTTTCTGGCACTCAAGGATAAGCAAGAAAGAACTCACTGAACAACAACAAAGTTGTTTAAAAGAAATTCATTCATTCATATTGTGTTTGCAAGAGTACAAGAGGTGCCTATTTATAGGCAAGTATTAACCCACAAACTAACTCTAGTTCACCCTACAAACCTAACCTTATTAATGCTAATTAATACAAAAAGGAAATCTTAAGTCAAAAGGAGCATTTAATTCTAATTTTGAATTTGAAAAGGTTGGCTCCTCTTAAATGCATAAAGTAAAGCAAATCAGATAATTATTTGCCTTTTATTGAAAAGGAAACAAATTGACTAAAATAATCCTAATAAAACTTATTAAAAACGTCACTTTGAGTGAGCACATGAGAAGCACATGGATTTCAAATGAATCCTCTTTATTGGGCTTTCTCCAAGTTGAGTTCTTTGACTATAATTTGGCTCCAGATTTTCAGCTTGCCTCTTTCTTTGTTTTGGGCCTCAAAATCATTGAAATGTAATGGTTCCATGTTAATAATGTCTTGAATCACCCCATTCATGGCTTTTGTTCTAGCTCTAGTCATTGGTCCTCCAATGCCTTGAAGTGGGCCTTGAATTTGTCTATGGTCCATTGTTGCTCTTAGCTTGCCCTCCTCATCATATGCTTCATGCCTCGATCGTACTCTATCAGTATGAGTGGCTTTCCTTGGGACTCATCAACAAATCAATGGAATGCAGAGCCAGAAGTGTGGGATGCTTTGATTGAGGTATGATAAGTTGACTTTTAACTTTATAACAATTTCAAGTGAGATAACTAGACAAAATAATTGTATAGTCATTAGTTGTATTCTGGCATCCCTTTACTAGTATTATGTCACATAGATCAGTATTATGTCATATCTCTTAGTCACTTTGAGGCACCTTTGTTGTGTCTTATGCTATTCACACTTTTTCAGCTTTCTGAAAACTCTATTTAGCTACTAAATATGGCATTGAGATACAAAAACATTATTCACTATGGTGATTGTATTTAGCATTGAGTACCAAACTTTGTACTACATAAATGATTATCTATTTATGATGAGTTGAATTGGTTTGTAGGCTAACCTAAAGGCAGCGCTTTGGAGGAATACACCACTTCCACATTATGGGAAGATGACTATACTTTATGGAAGTGATAGAGCCACAAGAGAAGAGGCTGAAACTGCTGCTGAAATGAGAAAGCGGAAGCGTACCTGCCCAAAAGAAGATCTTACTAATATTAATAAGATTGATAATCTTGTTTCTCAAAATGAGGTGAGTTTGGAGAACTTTGCTCCATCCATTGACTTGGATAGCTACTCAATTGAAGACCAATCACCTGGAGCAACTAGTAAGAGTGGCAGGAAGAACAAAAGGGTTGTTGCAAGCAAAGAGAAACAAGTTGCACAACTAGCTCGGATTGAAAGGGCAATAGAAAATGTTGCAAGTGTGCTGAGAGATGCGAATACTGTGCTTAAAGAGAGATTCAACCCACAGCTTTCAGGGGAAGAAACTTTGAAACTGATTGAAGAAAGTGGATGTGATGTTGAGAAGATCCCTGATATTTATTGTTTCCTGATGAATGATCTTGCCAAGCTCAGGACAGTCATACAATGTCCACCTCGGCTGCGCAAGGAAGTGATAATGAAGATGGTCTTTGGTGCATAGATTGGTACATAAATGATGTTACTAAACTTTGTTGATATTTTGTTGTATGATTTATAGATGAGCTCTTACATGATATTTTGTTGTGGATGCTCTAATATTTAGCGCTTAGGTGATTGTAAAATATTAGAGCATCCATATATTGCTGAACTTTGTTTATATGGTATCACAGCTCTTAAGGTATCCTAGCTATATCTGGATCTATCTATATATTTATAAATTACAAGTTCAGAGCCCAGTATCATATTCTTATTTGATGGTGACGTATAATGATATGGGGAATGATTGGACAGATACCAAACATTTGGTGATTGGACACAATCGGTGTGGGGGAATCAAAAGGCTCATGGAACATCCAGAGGATGGTTCTTCTCCCTTGTAAGACTAATAATATATATATAATGAGTTGAATCATTTGGCAAAGTCATTATATTAATATAAGAGGAAATGAATAAAAAGTAACATTAATTGTTGAATTGAAACCTTTATATACATATATATATATATATGTATGCAGTGACTTCATAGGTGACTAGATGAAAATTGGTTTACTGGTGAAAGTGAAGGTGAAGAGCTAACATGGCAGTAATACAAGTTTTGAAGAGTTATGCAAATTCTGTGAGGAGGTTAGTTGATTCGAATTCATTTCATTTAATTAAGGAAAAGTATAAATTAAAATAATAAATATATAGAAAGAACATATTTATGAATGAAAATGGAGATGAAGAGGTAAAGAAGAAGATGGTGATTTGTGTGGTGGATGACATGCAGGAATTGGTGAACAATTCATTGGTGAATCTGGGAACATATCCATATGTACAGAGGGGATTGTGGGACAAGAAGTTGGGGTTGTATGGAGGTTACTATGACTTTGTGAATGGGAAGTTCAAGCTTTGGAAGTATAATTCTTATTTAGAAGTTTTTTTAATATTCAAGCTACTAAAAATACTTTTTTTAATATAGGAAGGAAATATTAAATTAAACATACAAAGGGTAAAATGGTCACTTTATAATTATTTTCCCTCCCCTCTCCTCCTAATCCAAACAAGGTAACATTAAAATTCCTCCATTAAAATCCCTCATGTTCCCTCCAAATGAGGTAAAATTAAAATCTCTTCTTTTCCCTTTCCTTTCTTTCCCTCCATTAAAATCCCTCCCCTCCCTTTCCCTCATTTGAACCAAACAAAATCTTAGGGAACCCTCTCCTCTAAGAATTGACCCCTTTGAATCTCAAATTCTTATAATGGGTTATATACCCAAAACTCACATACATGGCATAAAATCCCCTTTGGACTCACTCTTACAGTCATTCTAACACATAGACACCTGCTCCTACATTAATGCCCCATGCCAAGGTCCACAAACATACTATGTCACATGCATTAGCCACAAATTTGGCGTATATTAATAACTACGTCATCCATTTTCCCTCAACATGATCTATGCAACATCCTCACTTTACCTACACATGCATAACCATATACATCTCTATATTCCCAACATACACATACATGCAACCAACCATAGCAATCTACTTGGCACAAATCACATAAATAAAATAAGTTACAAACTACAAATTATATTATAAATTCCTAAATACAGAGAGGCCTACGACTCCTTAGTCTTCTCTGAACCAGTACCAAAGTTTGTACCTGAAATGTTAATCATGCGGGGTGTGAGAATGTTTTAGTAACTGGGGACAGCCACAAGTAACATATATATATTTCACACAATAGTGCACATG
The DNA here is from genome assembly GCA_026686845.1 of Adenanthera pavonina. Taxonomy (NCBI): domain Eukaryota; kingdom Viridiplantae; phylum Streptophyta; class Magnoliopsida; order Fabales; family Fabaceae; genus Adenanthera; species Adenanthera pavonina. The sequence goes on along the minus strand of JAIVEN010000005.1, from coordinate 17,585,142 downwards.
AATGCAAGATGTAATAGAATACATGTCTCCCTTGTATACAGCTAGAACCACAAGTTAGCGTCATAACAGGACATTTCATACAGGTGATTCCTTTCTAACAAACAGTAAAGACTGATTCTGAGACATCATCAAGCTCACTTCACACTAGTGCACCTGGCCAAAGGTCACACTAATACTCAAATTGTGGATATCCTTCCCCTGAACCACCTCGAATTGGTGGTGATTTAGAGAAGGTACAATCCACTACTATCTGGCTCTCCAAGTCATGGGAGGGGATTTAGCGATAGGGATCCCTTTCTTATTTCACTCGTATCTTATCACATGATGAGATATGATATATGTATATCATATCATATCATATATCATCACCACCGGATCCACCTTTCCTCACAATGTTTATGTAGTGGTGATATTCGTGCCACATCATCATATAATCATCATCATTATCATGCTTCACAATGTCATGCTATGAATTTATGCAATGTTACATCATCATCATCATCATATATGCAATCATCATCATAATCATCATCTACTATAATGTCACGCATACCACGATATATAGAAAAATCATACACACACATGTCAATATCGTGGTATGAACGAAAACATGCATATATACACATATATACTAATATACATTACACACAATACAAACACCTGGTTACCTCAGGTTGTTAACACCGCACACACAAATCCTACAAGCTCTTCGAATTGCTAACCAGATCATGAGCCACACACTTCCAATTAACCAATTATGCACTATAATATCATAATATTCTCAATTAATACAACACAATATCAATTCGTAACTCATAATTCAACCAACTAAACTTGACCCAATGTTCTAGTGGCATAAACACAGACAAATAAACCCTAAACAACCATCCACATCATAATCATCCTCAAACATATCGAATTCCATACTCCCTTTACAATTTCCAACCTAGGGTTCCTTTCAAACCCATCACAATCCAACCAAAACTCATACTTATACCTTCCTATCACTACATAACACTTCTACAACACCAAATCAAACATCCAAATCAGTGGATTCATCCAAAATTTTGAAACATAACATACTCCCACCAATTCCAAACCAAAAACTAAAGAGAAAAGAGAGGTGGGAAGCAAGATTCACTTATCAACAATTAATCAAGCTCCCTAGTTCTAGAAATCATCTCCCAAGGTCAGAGAAAGCCCTTAGTGCTGCTCTACCTCTTCTCCCTCATTTTCTTCTTTCTTCGTCAATCGAAACTCGTCTGATTTAAAGAAATTTCACATCTCTTACTACGGCGCTAGTAAGTTCACCGCGGTGTGAGTGCTCTCAACCTAGAAAAGTTCTAAAATATCCAAAGTGCCTCACCACAGTGTGACCCTTCTCTATTTCCAATTTCATATTTGTCCCGTTTTGGGTCCTTTCTTTGATCCTAGTTTCTCCGATCCTGCACCAAATACAAGACAACTTCCTATTAGTTCAAAGCTAAGTTCAGAAGAATGGTTAGAGGGTTGTTACATATAATAATTTATATTTATATTTTCAAAATAACTATTTGTATGTTTATGTTAACTTGGGAGAAAAAAATTCAAAATACTCTATCCTTTTCAAAACAATTGTCACTTTAATGTTATATACGTAGATTAAAAAAGCTAATAAACTATTTAAGAATTAACAAAGTTTGATTATATTTTACTATAATAACCCTATTAATTATATAATGCTCTTTTAATACTTCTCTCTTCCCTCATTATTATTATAGGAAAAAACTAGTCAAAAATAATTAATGTTATCTTGAAAATTATAAAGTGACAATTGTTATAAAAAATAAAAAAAATGCTAAAGTGATAATTGTTTTGAAATGAAGAAAGTATGTACATATATAAATGTGATGTTGAATTTCAATTATAATCCGTGTATATTGAATTATGTATTTAAAATAAAGCAATAAACAATAAAACATAACATATATCTATGTTAGTTTGAAAATCAGCTACTAGATGAATTTATATAGTTTTTTACAAAAATAATAAAAGAAATTGAATTTGCACAATCTTTCCACTTTTGAATTTGGCAGTTACTAAGAAATAATTTCTTTGATAATATCACAAGTAATTCTCAATTAATATTATTATTAGAAAAAAATAATTATAAGTTTAAGTTTCTTGAAGTTGCCCTAATCAATTATGAAATCCATACCATAATAAACTAAGCATGTTTGTGGAAAAAAGTAAAGAAAAGAAAAGAAAGAACGAAGGAAGGAAAGAAAGAAGGCATCTTCAGCTATAACAAATATGTTTTCAGCTCTCTCACAATCATTGATGCCTCCATTATCTTGTCAGTGCTAGCTATATATCTTTGTTTCTCCTTCTCTGCATCTCCTCACTCCATTTCCTTTCTCTCTTTTTGTTTTTTCTCCAATCTGGACACCATCTCCCTCATTTCATCTCATTGCTCTTTGCAGTCATGCGTGTCTTGAAGGGTTGATAAAGATTAATTGAATTTATCTCTCGGTTATTTCTTTTGGTCTATCTACTTGACTCTCCAAAATAATGAAATTATGTTTGTTTTTTTTTTCCTATTTCTGGATCTTATTTTACTTCAACTTCTCCTTCTTCATGCTTGTGGCAAATCTGTGTTTAAGAAATGCATTTGATAAACATATATCCAACGTGAATAATAGACATTTTTATTTTTCTTTTTTAAAATGAGAAAAGTTGGCAGTTATTTTGAATAACCACCTACTAGAGTAATTTTTCTTAGTGGTTATTTACTGTCAACAAAAGTAGCTCCCTTATCTCAGCACTCCAATAGTAATTAGCAATTTGGAACCACCAACAAAAAGCAAAAATTACCACCAACATATAGATTTGGCTATAAGGGCTAAACCCAACAGGTTAACCCGTTTAACTTAATAAAAATGATGGGGTGGCTAAACCCAACAGGTTGACCCTTTTTGGCCCTAGCCCATAGCATATATGGACTAGCTTGAGCAAGCCATGGGTAAGCTCCTTTTCTTCTTTTTTTCTTTTGTTCTTTTGTTCTAAATATTAAAAAAAACCCACATTATTCTATTAATCAGCAATGTATAAATAGTAAAATTCAAACATTATATTGATTTTGGTGGATAATGTGATGATTAGTTGTATTAATTTAAATAATTATATAAAAATTTTAAAAATATATATAAAAACATTTTTAAAAAATATATGTTAGGATTGGCTGGTCACCCAAGAAAGGGATGAATTGGGTAATGCGAGATTTTTGCCCTTTTTGGATCACAATCCAATTTCACTAATGTGCAACAAAACAGTGATGAATAAAGAGAGCTAAGTACAAATAGATTAAATGTGAGAATAAAGAATCAAACATAGAAATTTATACTAGTTCAGGCTAACCACTTAGCCTACGTCCAATGTCCAAGCCACCACTTGAGATTTTTCACCATATCCCATAGGTTTGATCTGGGTATTTGTGAAGTCTCAGTATATCTTATAAGTTTCAGTAGGTACTTATTAAGTCACTCTCCTCACACCCTTACAAGATGTGAAATATCCCTCAGTATTTTCCCACACTAAGATTCTACCTAGAAGTTTCTAAAAAAAGATTGCTTACATAAGTGAAAATCTCTCTAAGAGTGGATGATACATTGAAAGCTTACTCTATAGATGCGGATTTTTCAATGAATGCTCATACAGAAAGATTTCATAAATTCTTGCAACATTTTGGCATAACCCTCTTAAGATCATTACCCATAAGGTTAAATAAGGTTTTATTTATATATTTGTGATGTAACTAGACGTTGGACACAAGATCTATCAATTAGACATAAGTTCTAGCCATTACTTTGCAAAAAGAGCAATTCACCAACTGCATTAAATGTATCTGTCTTTCTAAACTTTGAATTTTGAGGCTCAACATATAAATTTTGCAGAGATAACATAGTTATGTGTTTAATGTTGAACTTCATAAATTCGTCTGTCACATAGTGAAATTTAAATTTCAAGTTTTCCAAAGTTAACCCATATTAGTTCATGCAAATTTCATATTGGAAGTGCTTCTATAGAAGTTTGAACAGTTATCTCAAGTTTTCACAGACCACTCAAAAGCCAAATTTCAGAAGCTGGAATTCATCTGGCAAAAGCTTGTTCAACATGGTACAGAAATTCTTCCTTCAAAATTTGACTATTGAACTTTAAAGTTCATCTGTCAGAGGCATCCTCTAACAAGACTTACAAGTTCTCTTTTAAAATTCGTACTTTCAAGTTCAAAATTCATCTATTAGAGATGGTGACTCTGAACTCTCTTTGAACTTTACTAACATTCAAATTTTGACTAAACTTTATACAAATTTTGCACACAATCACTAACAATGCTTAGCCTGAAATTCAAATTTCATAATTGAAATTCATCTAGCAGATATAAAACCTTTGTATATTCAAATTTCACTAAGCCAAGTTCAAATTTTGCACAAAATACACATGAGTCAATAGCAAAATTCATTTGTTACCCAATATTTCTTAATTTTAACATATGCTAACAATAAATTTACTTAATCTAACACATTTAAAACATACAATAAGAAGATTAAGTAAATTTTGAAAGTTAAAACCACCTTAAGACCTAAGTGAAAACAAAATATACCTGATAACTAGGTCTTCAATGCTTGAGCTCCACCTTTACTTGGTTATTCCTTTCTTAGCATGCTTCCTTCTGATCTTTAATGCTTAGAGCATCATTTCTCTTCTTCTTCCTTGAATGAGGCATAATGTTGATTCTCAATTCCATTCTTCTTATTTTGACAATCATACACTTAATGTATTACACTTATAAAGCAAGTAGTTTGTCCAATTTATATATCCAACTTGTATTATGCTTTCTAAAAGCACAGTGGATATATTAGTGCATAACATGATATTTGCTTTATAAACTTAATTAAGTACATACTAATGCATATTTTACTTCTTTAAGGAATATTTAACTCTGCCTATGTAGTGTCATAGCCGGTCCCAAGCTCGGGTAAAGGAGGAGGGCTATGTTAGACCCTCGACAGCCAATGAATCTATCGAATCTTTATAACAAGGATCAAAGATGTAAATGTGCTAAGGCTAGGTCATTGTCCAGAAGTAACGTGCTGTATAGCACCCGAGTGTAATGTTAAATAAGCAAGGGTTCTCATATCATTCTGGACGGATTTAGGTAAAGAAGTTAGCCCAAGAAAGCAAGATTAGATTTGGCTCTTGGAATATTAGTACGTTAACATGCAAATCAATGGAGGTGGTAGATGCTATGATTCGAAGGAGAATTAACATCTTATGCCTTCAAGAAACTAAATGGGTGGGAGAAAAAGCTAAGGAGTTAGAAACTGTTGGTTTAACTTTAGTACGTATAGAAGGTTAGAGCAAGGAATAAAGTTGGTATTATTGTGGACAAAGATTAGAAGAAGAATGTGGTATGAGTCAGAAGGATTAGAGACAGGATCTTATCCTTAAAATTGACTATTGGACATGATACTCTCAACGTTATTAGTGCTTATGCACCTCAAGTAGGGTCAGAAGCACATATTAAGGAAAAGTTTTAGGAAGATTTGGAGGGCTTGGTTCGAGATATCCTATAAGAGGAAAAGATCCTCATTGGGGGGGACCTTAATGGTCATGTGGGAAAAGACACAAAGCAATATATGAGAGTTCATGGTGGTTATGGTTTTGGAGAAGTAAATAAGGAGGGGCATTTCATTCTTGATTTTTTAATGGTTTACAACCTCATGATTTTAAACACCTATTTCAAGAAGCGGGAGGAGCATTTAATCACAAATAAGAGTAGAGTTCAGAGGTTACAAATTGACTTCTTTTTGGTAAGGAACTCATATAGAAGAGTTGTAAAGGCTGCAAAGTAATCCCTAGTGAGAGTTTAACTTCACAACATAGGATCATGGTCCTTGATGTTCTAGTTAAAAACCATAAACTGAAAAGTTGAAAAAGCCTTAAATCCTAAGATTAAGTGGTGGCAACTAAAAGGTGAGAAACAAGTGACTTTTACGAGAAAAGTTATGGAGGAAAGTAATTAGGACTCGCAAGGAAGTGCTAATATCTTGTGGGATGAGATGGTTAAAAGGATCAGGAATATCGCTAAAGCAGTATTGAGTGAATCCAAAAGCTTTGGACCTAAAGATAAAGAATCTTGGTGGTGGAATGAGAGTGTGCAAGAGAAGGTTAAACATAAAAAAGAAAGTTTCAAAGCCTTGCATTTATGCAATTACAATGAAAATCGGAAATGTTATCGGTTGGCTAAAAATGAGACTAAGAAAGCAGTGAACAAGGCTAGATTTAAAGATTTTGAAGAATTCTACTAGGATTTAGAAACGAAGAATGGTGAGCATAAGATTTACAAAATTGCCAAGAGAAGGGAAAGAAAGTCAAGAGATTTAGACCAAGTAAGATGCATTAAGGATGAGGAAGGAAAAATTCTGGTTGTAGATGATGATATTAAAGAAAGATGGGAGAGTTACTTTTATAAGCTCTTCAACAATGGAGTGGGTATGACTATTGATACTGAAGGATTAATAACTCAGGAAGATAATCTCAATTTGAACTTCTATCAAAGGATTCAGGTTGGAGAAGTAAAAGAAGCTCTTAAGAGAATAGATAATGGTAAAGCTATTGGTCTCAATGGTATTCCTATCAAAGTTTTGAAGTGCTTAAGAGAGAAGGGGATTTTGTGGCTCACTTAGTTATTTAACAAGATTTTAAAGTCCAAGAAAATGTCAGAAAAATGAAGAAAGAGCACCCTAGTGCCTATATACAAGAACAAGAGGGATATTCAGAATTATGCTAATTATCAGGGGATAAAACTCATGAGTCACACCATGAAACTTTGGGAAAGAGTGATTGAACATAGACTCAGAAATGACTCTCATATTTCGGAAAACTAATTTGGATTTATGCTAGTACAGTCTACAACAGAAGCTATTTATTTATTAAAGGGTTAGATTGAAAGATACCAGAGTAAAGAGAGAGACATGCATATGGCTTTCATTGATTTGGAAAATGCCTATGATAGAGTACCAAGAGATTATTATGGAAAGCAATAGAGAAGAAAGGTGTACGTGTGGCTCATATTCGAGCCATAAAGGATATGTATGAGGGGGTAACAATAAGTATGAGAACCCCTAGAGGTGTAACAAAGGACTTTCCTATAACAATAAGCTTACATCAAGGATCTTCCTTGAATCCATACATGTTTGATCTGGTTATGGATGTTCTAATTGAATATATACAGGAAGAAATTCCAAAGTGCATGCTCTTCATGGATGATATAATTTTAATTAAGGACTCCAGAGAAGAGGTCAACTTTAAACTTGAGTTATGGAGACACACTTTGGAATCAAAAGGTTTCCACTTGAGTAGAAGCAAGATGGAATATATGCATTGTAAATTTAATAAAAGGCCAATTAGAAATGACTCAGAGGTAAAAAATTGGAGAGTAAACCATTCCAGAAGTGTTAAAGTTTAGATATTTGGGGTCGATTTTACAGAGTGATGATGAAATTGATAGGGATGTTATGCATAGGATACAAGCTGGATAGTTAAAGTAGAGGAAAGCCATAGGAGTTATTTGTGGCCATAAGATACCTACTAAGCTTAAAGGAAAGTTCTATCGAATAGCTATAAAGCTAGGGATGTTATATGCTAATGAATGTTGGCCTTTGAAAGGACAACATGAGCATAAGATAGGAGTAGCAGAGATGAGAATGTTGAGATGGATATATGGTCATACAAAATTGGATAAGATACGAAATGACTATATACAAAGGAAAGTTGGAGTAACACCTATCAAGGAGAAAATGGTGGAAAATCGTTTAAGGTGGTTTGGGCATGTACAAAGAAGACAGCAAGATGAGCCAGTGAGGAAAATTGATCAAATGGCTTGGAGCCCTATCAAAAGGCATCGAGGAAGACCAAAAAGGATATTAAGGGAAGTTATAAGAAATGATCTATTGAGAAATGATCTATCTAAGGAGATGGTGTTTGATAGAGTCCATTGGCGTCGTATAATCTATGTAGCCGACCCCACATAGTGGGCTAAGGCTAATGTTGTTGTTGTTGTTGTTGTTATTGTTGAAGGAACATTATGTTAAACCTAGATATGATGTATTGGTTCTTTATTACCTTAATTTATCATCATCAAAACTTATATTATATTAAACCTAACAATATGAGCTTCCAGGGCTGACTTGTAAGCCCAGTAAGCATGGGCTAGGATTTAAAAAATCAAGATCATTTTGCAATAAGACTTTTTTAGGTCTGGCCTATGACGAGCTGGCCTAGATTGACAACACTACCAACATAGCCCATTTTTTGTGTACTATTAAAAGATTCAAAATTGAATGAAAGTATCCTATAATTTATTGTTTTATATGATGTACATGTATGTTTTAAAAAAAAAAGCTTTTGTGAGATTTGCAAAAAAAAATTGATGTTTTAGTGAAAGGAAATTTCATTTGTGTATGTGGACTGGTAGTTAAAAGAAGCTTTTGATGAATTACAAAACACATAGAGTAATGAAGATCATATCAAGGGAAGTACAAGTTGAAGAAAAGAGTTGACCAAGTGAAGAGTGAAGCTAAGCTTAAAGATTATTTGATTTAATTGTAATTTTGTTTTGCACTTAGCTTAAAGTGGTAGCTAGTACTTTGAAATTACTTAATTTATCTTACCACCACTCTTAGATGGGCTTTCAAGTTAGTTCTAGTAACTTGTTCAAGGTTTTTCAAATTGGTTTTCATGTTAAAGTTAAGTTAATAGAATAAGTGCTTGTGGTTTGTTAACTAACATCCTTGTTCATTGAAGTTCTTATCTCTAGCAATGAGCTTTGTGGACAAAGGGTGATTGATTAGAAGGAAAAGCTACTTTGCAAAAAAAGGAGTGCTTCTCCATCAAGGATCGATAGTTGACTATCTTAGGAAGATTGTCTTCTATTGTGGTGAACCTAAGAGCACATGTTTTCTAGAGATGATAGCTTTGTCAACTAAGTTTGATACTTTATTGATTAAGTATGTTTTTTGGAAAATTAAGTATAACTGACTTAGAGCTTTATGGCCAAAGGAGTAACATTCTAGATAGCTCTATTTTCTATCTTGAAATATAAGCTTTTGAGTTTCCTTAGTCTAGATAGCTTTGTCAACCATCCTTGGAGGTTTTCATGAAATCATGCTTGAACAGAAGTCACTATTACCACACATGAAACTCAAATGTCAACAATCTTGCCTACGTTGTTAACAATTGTAACTTCCCTAAAATGTCTGAATAGCATAAAATGTATATATATATGATAAAATTTGAGACATAGCAATAGGTATGAAAAAGGGTAAGAAGATCATTTACTGGGTCAGGGAAATAAAATATAAAAAATTATATTTTTGGCCCTAGAAGAATAATTATTTGTAGTTTATCCCTAGAAAAAATTACCAAAAAGGACCCAAAAGAATAAATATTTGTGTTTTGACCTGACTCAAAAGTAATTTCATAATTTTTAAAAGTTTATGTCTGATTAAAGTTTATGATATATTGAACCCCATGGGATAACGCATTGGATTTAACGGAATTAATTTAGAAGAAATTTGATTTTAGAATGCAATAGAAATTATACTGCAAAAGTAAAGATATTATGGGCCCCAAAAAATTGAAAAAAAGTAAAAGAAAAATCGTGTGGATCCCATGTAGATGTTTTAGGACACATATTGAAATAAACTTAGATACAAAATTACTTTAATCCTATATCCATAAAGTAATTTAATACTGCAAAAAGTAACTTTACTAGTTCGGGTATAAAGTATCTATCACAGGATATAACTGGACTAGGAAAAATATACAGTATTTTGGACAAAAATACCCCTCAAGTGGCACCACTCATCAACCATGTGATGGAATAGGAAACTTAATGGTTAAGCTTTTTTCCTAACTAAAGTTAATTAACACAACCATAGTTTGGTTATTTGACCATGGTTAGCTCACTTTATATACTCCCTCTCTCTTAGCCCACTTGACCACTTGGGAAAGAGAGGAAGAGTGGTTTGAAAATAGCAAAGAGAAAGGAGAGCTACGTGAGAGGAAAGGAAGCAGTAAGAGGAAGAAGAAAAGAGAAGATAATAGGTAAGTAACTTCCTACTTGGTTCTAGTTGTCTCCTCTTCAAGTTGGTGATGGTTTGGCTTTTTTTTTTTTTGAGTTTTCTACTCCTCTCCTTTGAGGTTCATTTTCGATCAAGCACGGGTAAAGGAAGGGAAGGTGTTTTCATGCCATGAATTTAAGAGAAAGCATGAATAAGTCATTTGGAACAAGTCTAAGTGGGCTTTGAAGCAAGTTTTTGAAAAAGCCATTTCTTCCCTCTTTATGATGTGCTTTGGCCAGGTTATAAGTGTAGGGAGGAGTTAGATTTTCATGATTTTGATGCCAAAAATGATTTCCTTATAGTGAAAAACTTTAAAGACAAGTGTTGGAATCAAGAAAATCCTTAAGATAAACTACATAGGTTTTTGAGGTTTCATTGAGACTTTATGAGTTAAATCATGAAATCAGTAGCTTGAACTAGTATTTGATGATGTTTTAAGACTTGAGAAAGTTCAAGAAAGCTAGTGGAAGCTTTGGTTTCAAGTCAAAAACTATAAAGATCTTCAAGAGGTAGCTATGTTACCATTTTTATACTTTATTATCTTGCTATGTTATAAATGTTTTATAATGTGCCAAATTGTATATGTGATCTTTTGTGATTTGTATTAGTTGTAAAATGAGGGGTATTGTTCCCTGGGATGTCCATTTTCTAAACTATTATGCTGCTAAAATTTTTATGAATAATAAGGTGCTTTAATATGATTTTCATGATGTTTTCATGATGTGCTTGATAATATAATGTGTGAAATGTGACTTTCTACTGAAATTATCAGAATCTCATCCCCTCAAGTATCCAAATACTAGGTCCAAGTGATGGTAAGACCAATAAGAAGATAAGAGGCAAGGAGAAAATTAATGATGATTAGATTGGTTGTTACCACTGCCACTTGTTTTCTTGTAGTATTGTATAAAGTCATATGTTCTTTTGTAAGATTTTGCTTTGCCTTCAGTATATTTCTTTAAGACTCTTGTAATGTTGGGAACTTATTTTGTACAAGTTTGAACTAAGTATATATTGTAATAAAATAGCTTTGTAAAGTTATGTTGTAATCTATCCAGTTTGAGCACTTAATGATTGACCAGCCATTGTTCATTTGAAATGTATTATAACATAAGAGTGTTATTTATGCTCAAAATCTAGATAAGTAGAGCTTTCTAGAAAGCCATAGATCACTTAGTTTGGACATGTGAGCTTGAGTTATGAATTTTTGAAAATTGGTTAGAAAACCTGGAAAATTCATTTTGACCATTGAAATAGTAAATTTTGAGTAATAAACTATATCAATTGATACATTCAAATTCAAGTTGCATATTTTTTCCATGTAGAGGATATTTTTAGCTATTTTAATCACATTGATAGGATTTTTCTAGAATTAGTTATAATTTTTCAAATTCCAGTCAGAAAAATGGGATACCAGATGAATAGTACCCACTTTTTTTATTTTATATTTTTCTAATTTGGTTCCTTTAATGATTCAAGTTTCTAAAATGTCTTAGTTGGATATTAGATATGCTATAATACATGGGAAATATTATATAAAAGCAATGTGTTACAACAATCCTAGTCCAATGTTATGAGTTATGTCTAATGGCTAGTTGGGATAGTATACTAACCTACCTATTTTATCGACTAAACTCTGGCAATGCATGTAATGCATCAGGTTAATGTTATATATAACTTGCTAACAAATAATTCTCATCTTTGATAGCTAAATTGAGCTTAAATCTATATTAAAGATTGCATTTAAGTTGATTGGTAAGAATATTAAGTAATATCGAATAATAACTCTACTGAATCATTAAATATTCATCCTCTTGTTCATTAACGCCTTATCAACCAATTTCTACTCTTAGAGTGAGAAAGTGAGTTTCAAAGTTTATATCTACTCTTTGAGAGAGAATACTTATTGTAATCTTTATTGCTACTTTTGGATAGAAATCTTAATGTGAAGAAACACTAAAGAATTGGTCGTCATTACACATTGTAAGAGTGTGAGTGAGAGTTCTCTTGCTGAAGAGAAAGAGCTTGGTGATGTACTATGGTTTGGCAAGAATCTAGTTCACAATCTTGGTAAGACAAAAGAGAAATTTCAAGCAATGGCTTGAAAATTGGACATAAGCCAAGTAGAAGGGCTTAACCAGGATAAATTGTTGTGTTTGATATTCTCTATCCCTCATCTTTTCATCTTTTAGTTGTTGCTCGGTTTTTACTACTCTTGCACTATTCTATTGCTTTTGATTTTTGTAGAGAGCCCAATTCAACACCTCTTAGGCATTCTAACTACACTAACAAACCCATTCCATGTCTAGTTTTTTTCCCCTAGAACATAGTAGAACTCATGTTTAACTCAATTGGATTTGTGTGTAATTTACAATTTTTTCTGTACACATATACAATGTCAATAATTGATATTTTAACGAATAAACAACTCTCCTTTAAAATTTAGAATCTAAAATGACTTAAAGCTATATTATTATTATTATTATTATTATTATTATTAAGCAGTAGTAGCAGTAGTTTATTAAAGTATATGATCAAATTTAATTAGTTAGTAGTTCTGATCATTTAAATTAATTTTTTTACTGAAAATAAACTTGCAATTTGTTTGACTAATCTCTTTCATGATATAAATGAGAGAATTAGAGTATTATTGGATTTTTTATATGATAATTTTGCTACATTTATCACTTTATTGGTGTTCTTTATCATACCAAAAGGGGGACAAAGAACTCCTAATTTATATGGTAAAGATTACATATTGCATTGGGTTTTATGGATTATATGTTAATGAACTCTTGATTACATGGTATAGATTGAATCACATCATTTCTATTTATGAATTTATGCATTAGGAGAGAAAATAATGTTAAGTACGCTGGTCATCCAAAAGGGGGTGAATTGGGTGTTTGTCTTTTTGAAGCATAGCCTAATATTATAGAGAAGCACTAAAAACAAGGGCAAACAAAGCACTTAATGCAAGAGTGAGAGAGATAATAAATGAAGAGTGTGACACAAAGATCTATCCTAGTTCAGCCTAATCACTTGGCATACATCCTGTTCCCAAGCAACTCACTTAAGATTTTCCACTATAACAACAAGTTCGATCCGGATACTTGTGAAGCCCTAGTACATCAAAGACTCCTTCCTTAAGTCTATCTCTCTCCCAGATCTTCCCCGGTGTGATTACAAATTCCCTTCAAGGAAATCTTCCTTGAACAATCCCTTTAGGTTATTTAGAGAATTCTCTCATAGAGAAAATATCAATACAGAAAACAAAAGCTCTTTCAAATAATAGATAAATACATCGAAGTTCATAGAGTATATATAGTTGAAAGTGTTTGATTGAGAAATAAATGAGTTGATTCAATAAAATAGTTTTAGAACATCATTCTCTCTTCTCTCAACTTAAATGAGGCTCTATTTATAGGCGGAAGTAGTTAATTAGCCGCTAGACATAATTAACTAGTCATTACTCTGAAGAAATAGCCGTTACCAAGTTAATCAATTATACTATGAAAATCTTATCTATTATGGTGTGATTTAGGGCTATTCATAGTAACGTATCCACAATAATAAATTGATCTTTGTTTAAGTCAATTGATTAAGCTTAATAACAAAAAAGATAGTAAGTTCATCAATTAATTAAGTCAAGAATAATTGGTTAAAAAAAGAATTTGAAAGGTTTGGAAACATAACCAATTATATTTGAAAGTAACAGATTAGCTCGGAAATTTTCGAGTGAATATATAAGGTAATCAATTAGAAGCTCAAGAGTAACTAGTTAGATTTCAAACAGAGAGCTTGCATAATCATTGAGAAAAGGTAATCGATTATTTAAGGATATGACAAATTATATGAAGCAATATAATCAATTATATGGTGAGAGTAATCGATTAGAATGTGGAATTAAAGTATATCAGAAATGGGTATAATCAATAATCAATTACTTTGAGGAGGTAATCAATTGAGGCGCTGAACAAAAGCAAGCTGATTTGTTAGCAGGAATGATAATCGATTAGTTTTAAAGGTAATCGATTATTTCGACAACAAAACTTGAAATAACAGGTTATAAAGGAAGGTGTAATCAATTACTTTGACTAATACTTTGAAAGACTCAAAAGAATGAAGGAATCAAGGCTCAAATTGATTTCTAGACTTAAAAACCTTAATGATATTAAAAGAGATGTTCTAAAATTATTTGAAAAACCTTTTAAACTCAAACATTCTCAACTACTTACGTCCAAATTCAAAGGCTAAGAACTTGAATTTTGATGTTCCAATTAAGCTCCCAAGTTCTTCTTCTCGAAAACTCTTCTTCTTCTTAAAATAACTATATAAGAAATTCATATTAAGTCTAGTAGTTAGTCCAATTTTTTCTCAAATAATAAGCATAATATAAAAGATATAAATAAATAACTATATCATGCAAACTTTTTACTCAATTATTTGACATCATCAAAACTAAACATGTTAGTAGTCACCAAACCTAACAAAAAGCACTTATACACACAAAATAATTGTGTCTGCCTCTCCATACACGTTTCATGCATTGATCCAAATTGGTAAAAAATAATGCATATGGTCCAGATCCTCAAGATAATCTATTGCAAAAATTTGTGATGAAAAATTTGCAAATTTATAGCAAGAATTTTGTGGCACCCTAATTTATGACAAAACCAATATGTTGCAAAACAATTTGGAATAGGTTTTTCTATTGGTGATGGATTTTTTCATCACAATTTTCTTTTGTTGTGGTACACTACATTCACAAAAGTAAATGTAGAGTTGCACTCAGAGAAATGGAGAGAAAAGACAATGAGTTTAAGTATAAAATGTGAACTTAATAGTTGATGAATCTTAAGTATAGATTAAGAATACACTACAAAAAATTTGATTTTTGGCAGCAACAACAGTCATCACTGAAAAATGAAATATCGTCACCAAAAGTTATCAACGGCGACAAAATGTGGCCACTCTATTGTCATCCAAAGTTTGGCAACGATAAAAAATACCGCCACCAAAAAGACATTTAGTGGTGAAAAAAGTAGTCGCTGAAAATGTAAATTGTCGCACACTGAAAGTTTATCATCGCCAAAAGTTTGCATTTGACAACAACATTTAGTCATTGTTGAAAGTCTATTTGGCACCATCGTTATATGACTGTCGAGCCTGCACCATGTCACCACCACACATTAACCACGGCACGTCATATAATCATTTCAAATATGCCTTCACTTAGAATCAAACCATGACCTCTTACTCCTAATGCCTTTGTATTCACCATTTTGCCAATTGAGTTGAAATACATTTATATGAGATATTAAATATATATTATTTATCTACATACTAATACACATACACATATTTATAAATTAATATATTATTAAAAAATACACATTTATTTTATTTTCAATTATCAATATCATAAAACATTTTTTATATATATTTATATTTATGTGAATATTTATATTATAATTTTTCATTTTTAAATCTTAAATAATTTTCCTATAAATATATTTTTTCTTTCGTAAGAAAATTTGTTTTCCTAGTTAACTTTTAAATTCGGTTTTTATTTTTAAATAACAATAATTATGTGTATAATTTTTATTATTCATATGTATTAATATTATATTATTTTATGTTATTTTTCGTTATACATTATCATATAATAGATCATATATATATCATATATTAGATTATTTAATAAATTATATTATATATATTAAGCATATATATATATATAATATAATAGGAATTTGATAAAAAAAAATCATTAAAACAAATACTGTAATTTTGATGGTCATAGGATTTAAAAGAAAATACAATAAGTTCAATCTAGTATGGTTGGGAGAATAAAGAAGATTAAAAAGAGTGAGAGGCTGAAAAAAAAAATAGTCAATACTTATTTCCTAAATATTGTCATTACTTATTCTTCAGGAAGATAGATTAACAATTGATAAGCCTTCTTCCACTACGTGACATTACTCTATTAGACTTTTACACTGTGTGAAAATATTCACACTACCAACACTCATAGAAGTTTGGGCTCAAAGTCTCAATCTTAGCCTAACTGATTATTCTCTTGGACTAACTACTGATCATTGTCTTGGTAAATTATTGCTTCATTAATTATAATTAGTAATAATAGTATTAATATTAATTTATAAGTTAAATATATTAGCAATTAACTTAGCCTAATAATAATTCCTCCAAATATATGGTTGATCACATTAGATAATTAAGGATTAGCTTGTCATCCTGATTCTCTTTCATTGGTGTTACCAATCCCTTTATTAATTAAAGAAAATTATCCTAATAAAACTAACATATTTTATTAATTAAGAGGAAGGAAAAACAAAGATAAATGTGGATTGGATTCAATACTTCAACCTTTCAGGTTTTGAATCTCAAGCAGAGACAAAGTACTTTCTAAATGTTCAAAATATTTTAGATGAAAGGAAATAGTAGAATACTTTGACTTTGATAAAAAATATTAGATAATCTTTACAATATAAAATATATGTTGAATATCTTATTTCTTTGTGATAAAATTGTATAAATATAACAAAATTATTATTTCAACGTGTTATTTATTAATTTTTAAAATGAAAAGAACACAAATTCAAAAAATTAGCTTTAGTGGTGACATCGAAAAGTCACCATTGAAAGTTAGACTTTCGATGGTGACAAAAAAAATTGTTTCTAAATGTCTTTAGTAATGAAAAAAAACATCGTCGCTGAAAGTTGCAATTAGTGGTAACTCAAATGTCATTACTGAAATAAGACTTTTAGTGACAATAAACAAATATCGCCATTGAAAGTCTTACTTTAGATGACGACTAAAGTTATCGCAATTAAATGTTAAATCTTTGGTAGCAACTTTTATGTGTTGCCGCTGAAAAGTTACCTTTTGGTGATGAAATTAATATGTTGCCACTAAAAATCTACTTTTAGCATCAATTTTTTTTTGTCATTGACAAAAGTCGAACTTTCAATGATAACTTATTATCATTGCCAAAAGTCATACTTTCAACAACGATTTTTTCTTGGCACTAATAAAATTTGTCGTTGAAAGTCCTTTTTTTCCCAGCATTTTCCTTGTACATCAGTTAACAGCTCAAGCCTTTTTGAATCATCCAATATGAACTCGAGTTTTTATTCACAAGAGAGAACACTTTTCTTAAATAAAAAATTGTGTATTTTGGGAGAATGAGGGTCAAGCCTAATATGATGATGGGGGTGACAAAACTTGAAGTCTTAAGTTAAGCAAACACAACATCTTAGCAGTTGAGTTACAAGTTCAATGGTAATCCCTTTCTTATTTTTTAAAAACATAACCACCCACCTTTTATCTTTATTTTGAATTTAAAATTCAAATTTGAATAACTAAATCATTTAATTAAGTTAATATATATTTGGCCAAAAAAATTTAATATTAAATGAGTTGGGTTTATGGGTTTGGTTCCCAATTAATTCATCAAGGGTGGATCACAATAGTATATAGCCATATTTTCTTGTGTCATTCTCTCTCTCTCTCATAATACATGAAAATATTAATGGAGAGGATCAAATTTAAATATTGTAATTAGAAAGAAAGATTAATTGTGTGGCCAAAAAAAGGAGAGAGAGAGAGATTAATTGAAATTTTCAACAAGAGAGTTGATATCTTTAAAAACAGAAAGTGATGATAGAAATAACAATTAATAAATTAAGCATATTCTATGCTTGTGAATCATATGGGTGGCTAACTATTTCTTGTTTTCTTAGTCAATCGAAGGCATAGCCCAAAGGGTTACAAAGCACTCTATACCGACCGTTGAAAATTAATCCCTTCAAGACTAAAGATTATCGAAGTAAGTTTTACTTCTCCCAGCAAAATCTTTTAGTTAAAGATCAACTATGACAGTATACTTAAAGACCTTGTTGGTGTGAACAAATTATTATTAATTATTACAGATAATGACATCATTTATTTTTTTAATATAAAAGCTTTAAATTAAAATCTCCTTATTAACAAAGTAATACTAAATTGTATAACTACATCTCGTATCTTATTAATATATTATAATAAAATAAAATAGATTGACACAATATATTTATTATAAAATTATTGTTCATATGATTTTTTTCAAAAAAAAATTTTGGGCCAGTATTGGTATCCCTACAATTAGGAAGACATTTTCTTTTTTGTTTTTAAATTCAAACAAACTATAATATACATACTCACATATACCCAAGATGATATCATGTTATAAGTGAGACTTGATCCACAACCTCCCTCTACTTAGGGAGTACCTAGTGCCCCCAGGCCATTGGCAAGGAAGGCCTTTTCTAGCTAATGATGATTTTATGATCAAATAAATAAAATCAATATTTTCGATCTGATTGCTCCAACATTTCAGGTTGGAAAGAGAGTCATGTCTCCCATTATACCGAATCATACAAGGTTGTAGCTATCCAGACGTAAAGTTTAAATAAATTAAGGTTAATATACAGATGGGTCTTTCCACATCTCAAAATCATCATTTAACTTTGACTCACTAAATTTTTATATGATGTTTGGATGAGAGGAGAAGATGGGAGACAAGAAAATAGAGGGGAGAGAAAATGGAGGGCTAAAAAAAGTGGAGATAATATTTTCTCCTCTTATATTTAGATGAGGGGAGAAAATAAAAAGGAGAGAAAACTTATTTATTTCATAACGATACCCCTACTACTAATGTAACTAATCTATATTATGTAAATAAAAATAACTCATAGAAATAATATTTCCACACAACTTATTTTATTCAATGAGGAGGAGACTGGTGGTGGTGGCAGTCGATAATTGGCGACAGCAATAGGTGACCAACAGTCGATGACCTGGATCGGTGGCAACAACTAGTGATCGACAATGATAGCTAATGACCAGTGATTGATGGCTGCACCTGATGATTGGAGGCTAAGGTGCCAACCAGTGATCGGTGCTAGTAGTGAGAGGTGATCGATGGTGGCGGCAACTGGTGATCGATGGTTGCCGTTGATCAATGATCGGCAACCAATGGTGACAGCTAATAAGCAAAGGTGGTGTTAGCTAGTGGCAGTAGCCGGTGACTAGAGGCAAATGGCTGGTAACCAGTGGTAGGGAAGGTCAGTGATCAGTGACTGATGGTGGCAGGCAATGATCGGCGGTGATGATGACTAGTTACCGGTGGTGGTGGTGGGCGGTAATCAATGATTGCCTTCAGTCGATGATTGGTGATGGCGATGGCCAGTGGCCAATGACTACTAGTAGTAGTGGCCAGTGACTGATGGCAGGGATGGCCAATGACTGGCGGTGGTGGAAATCAGTGACAAGTGATGGCTAGCAGTAGTAACCGGTGACCATCGATAGTGATCGTACATGACCAGTGATTGGAGGTGGCGGTGGCGATGGCAGTGGCAATGGTGGCAGATGGAAGATGGAGGGTGTGACTGATGGGCATTGATGGCAAAAGATTGTTACTTGTGGTGATAGGCAACATCAATATATACAAAACATTCCAAAGGGGTGATTTTGGAAAATAAGTTCTCTCCAAAATCTCTTCATTTTTTGAGAAAAAATTTGAGTGGAAAACATGTAAGTCCCATATTTTTTCTCCTCATTTTTCCTACCTCCCTATTTTTCTCTACTATACAAACAGGAAAAAATATGTTTTCTCCATTATTGTCCGTTACTTTTCTCTTCCCCATATTTTCTCTTCCATCCAAACAAGGGGTTGATTTGCATAACATAACTCTCAATTTGAGACAACACACTTTTTTTTTAATAAAAAATGTTTGGTTTTGAGATATATCTGACTTTTTTTTTTAAGTACCAAGAATATTTCGTAACTGATAATTAAATATTGATTCCTCCACAACGTAAAGATCACTTAAGTGTTACAAATGTACTTACATATTACTCATCAATGAAATTTTTACATTGACAATGCATTGTAGGGTATGAGAATCCTTATACTAATTGGATCCATATGGATGGGTGGTGTCATACTTATTTTTATACTAAAATTTAAATTATTTAAATTGGAATTATTTATATAAAATTATTTAATTTTTTTAAAAAACATGTAATACAAAAACACAATGTTCTTATATTTAAAAAGTAAAAAATCACTTCAATAAAAAATAACATTCATCTTTCCATTTCGAGAAATAAAGATGGGGCTTTTTTGGGTAATATTATGTGAATGAAAAGCTTTGATATGTTTGCTAGCCTTTTTACTTACCTGAACAAGGTATAATTTTGAATGAAACAGTTAATTAAAGAGTGATATTACACAAAACATAAAATTTGAGAGGTCGTTGATCAAGTTTTAAAGTTAAGAAAGACAAATTATACAATGTTTTAAATAAAAGGATTCTTTACGGGACCTTGATATTATTAATATCAATTGCTTGTAAAAAGTAGTCCGAATTGGATCACTTGATGAAATTCCAATTATATTTACATCGCATTAAAATTTATGGCATTTCAAAGTTGGACACATTTTTTTTGCTAAATTTTATTTGGCTTATGTAAAATAGGAGTGTCTTTAAAACCAACTTATGTATAAATTGTATTTAAGTGTTTCTTTAAAGAATTTCTAAGGCTCCATTTGGTTACCACTAGGGAATTGTAATCATTTTTCAAAAAAAATCTTTTTTTTTTCATATTGTATCAGCCATACCCAACCAGGATACACTTCTTAAATTCAAATAATGCAATTAAAAGAAAAAAATTATCTGAAGTATTAACTTCAAAGTGTCAAGCACCTAAGTTAAAAATAATAAATTGTTAACTATTAATTAAATCAATCCCTATGAAGTTAGGTCAAAGTTGTATGATTGTGATTTGATGAAGATGTAAATCATTTTTTTTTTTGGCCAGAAAGAAGATGTTAATCATTTCAAGTTAGAAAACAAGGAAATTGAAATCAATAATAAACAGTGTATGCTTCAATTTTCCTGAACAAAGATTTTAAATTGGATCAATCTTAACCACTTTTTTAAAAATATCTTTATTTCTATTTTTAATAAAATAATTATTATTATTATATACTTTTAATATTACTAATAATTATATATTTTAATTAATAAATACATACTTACCTTACCTATAAAATCCATACACGTAACATATTTTAATAAAAAAAATTAATCAAAACACAAGTACATATGTTAATTATGACAAAAGCATACTTTTAGACCCTTAATTTTATATTAGATTTCATTTTGGTTCCCTAACTTTATTTTATTTCTTTTTTATCCTTTAATTTTTAAAATATAATAAAAATTTTCATATTACTAAATATCATTGATTATATTGACCCCTAGATATTGATAAAGCATTATTTAATGTTAATATGTGTCAATTTTCACTACCAAATTATTAATATCATTTCATATTCAATAATATTAGTATCAAATTATTTTTAAATTAAATTAAAAAATTACAAATAAATAATTACAAATAAATGATTTATAAACAAAAACTTAATTTTATGATTTTTTTGTCATAAAAAATAAGTTGAATAAAATGTGTAAGCTTTTGAAAATACTTTGTTAGCATTTGAGAATACTTTATCAACATTTTTCATTAATATAGTGAATAATATTAGTGATAAAGAAAGTTTGATTATATTTTGAAAGTTAAAGAATTAAAAAGAAATAAAATAAAGTTAGGGAATTAAAATAAAATCTAGTGTAAAATTAAGAAGGCCAAAAGTGTAGTTTTTCCATTAATATTTTTCCAATCGGGTATTAAGTGACATAACTATTTAAGAATTTACTATAAGAGTAATGTGGACCAAAATGTGGATGTGGATCGCAATGTTTTATAAAATAATAAGAAAATCTGAATTGCGAGTAGCAATATCTGTATGAAATATCACAACCTTGTGAATCAATAATTAAAAAACCAAAAAATGAATGTATTTTGAAAACTAATATCAATATTAGTAAATATTAAATGTAAAATTATAATAGAATCATACTATTGATAAAGTATAAATAATACGCCTAATTTTTCAAACTTTTTAGTATATTGAAGATCTTGCCCTTTATAATGCTTTTAGGATTTTCTAACCTAACAATGAACTACAATGAAAATGCAAAGAGATGCCACAAGAGAGTGATGAATATCATTACTACAGCAAACAAAGTAGCAGTTCACTTGTACATAACTTTTCTCTTCTCTCTAACCTATTACTCATCGAAACATGTCGTTCACAAAGAATTGACATTCCCTCTTCTCTCTCTCTCTCTCTCTCTTATTCACTTGAATCTTGCTAGTTGTGCTTAGTCTAGCTATGAGCAGCCATGCCCATGGCATAAGTATTAAAACAAAAAATAAAAAAAATAAAAGAGAAACAGGGCAATAAAACAGAGGATACTAGAAACAGAATCATGATGGCAGAGATTTACAAAATGGAAGAAAAGAAAACTAATCTGAGAACCTTGAAGAGTTGTTTGAACTGTTTGAAGAACTCGAAACTGGCGGTGGTGGCGTACATCTCCATGGAACCACTTGATTTTCTTCTTCTTCCTCTTCTTTATCTTCTCTATCTTCATCATCATCATCATCATCATCTTCTTCTTCTTCTTCTTCTTCTTCACCAACATCGTCGTCGTCTTCATTTTGTTGTTTGAATCCATCATTCTTGTTGCTGACACAATCACTGCAAACAGACATGGTGGGGACAAACTTTGGTCCAGAGCCATGCCAAGGAGTTGGAGATAGACAATCACGGCAGAGAAGGACTCTGGAGTGTTTGGTTACAAGGAAATTAGAAGAATGAACCATGGCATCACAGACCCAGCATAGATTAGCTTGGTCTGATTCACAGAACAAGTTTGGAGGAGAATTGCAGAGCTCACACTTCTTCATAATGTTAATGACGTTCTTTCTTGTGTGGTCAGGGAAGAAGGAAGAAGAAGTGAACATGTGGATATGAAAGGACGAAATTAATACTAAAGGTGAAGAGCAAGTTGAAACTGTTGAAACCTTCCTTGGTTTTGATCTTTGAGAGAAAATGGTAATTGTTAATGTGATGACTTTGAGTCAAACAAGTTGGTTACTACGTTGATTTCAACTCATTGATGATTCCTTGTCCTCTCAGTTTTCTTATTCTTTTTAATCTGGCAAAATCAAATTTTCCCCTCTATGTTTTAATTTTTGTTTACTTTCATAAGTATAACTCTACTTAATACTAACATTGATTTTAAGATGAAATCTAATCTAATATCATAGTCACAATTATTGTGTATCTTCTGTTTTAACTAAATTTTCTATAGTGTACATTTAAATTTTCTATAGTGTACATTGTTTGAATCTTTTAAGGCTTGTTTGGTTTACTTTTGGTAAATCAAATCATGATTTTAATTATTATTTTTCTTTTTTTATCAAAATAGATTTATGATAAATTTTTTTATTTTTATCTAAACTTTATTTTTGTAAACTGTAGTTATTCTAACAGACTTTTTACAAAAATATAATCCAAATAGGTATTTAAGTGTGTTTTAAATCTAATTTTACTTAATACTAATTAATTTAAGATAGAATATATGTATCAAAATGAGTCTCGTCGCATCATTTGTTATGATATGATATATCTGTTGCACATCATTTGCTCCAATCAAATTTTCATTTTATGACTAGGAGTATCACTCGTTGATAACAATTATTAATTTTTCTTAAGATATGTCTGTGTGAGTGAAAGATATTGTAAATCTCTTACCATCTGCCTATATCGCTATACCTCTCAAGTGTTCTGATTTTTATTATCTCCTGTTTGTTCAAAGTTGACATTGTTTGATATTAAATATTTTCAATTAAATTTTGACATGTATACTTGTAATAGTAAGCCTATGGAAGTTATGTTAGGTTGAAATAACAAATGAGAACTGAGTGTACACAAGTTCGTTTGTTTTGTTATTGCTGTACAGATATCAAATTGCAGTAAGTAGAAGAGTGTTGCTCTTTGAAACAAAATGTAAGCAAAAGTAATTAATAAGTTTTGATTCGATGATATCAAAGTTATTTTCGAAATTAAAAGATAAGTTTAAATCTCAGACATATTAATGAGCCTATTTGGTTTGATTTCCAGGGCCTTAGGAATTGGAATTAGAATCTAAATTTTATTTTCGGCATAGGCCATTTGGTAGACACAGGTACGAAAGGTAACATGGAATGAGTAAGCCTTAAAACATGGAATAGCGACGGAGCTAGGATTAAATTATGAAGGACACCAAAATTAAAAAGTATATATGGCAATTGAAGAAAGTTTAACACTTAAAAGTATGAGACAAATTATTATATATAAATATTTCAACATATTCATAGTTAATTTTTTAAATATATAATCAAAATAAACATGTACTTTTTACTAAAAAGGAAAAAAATACCTTCATTTTTTTAAATTGTGCGTACCAATGTCTCATGGCATGAAAAATCATTAATTTTATAGCTGAAAAAGCTCATTACTAGAAGAGTTAATACAAACTGTAGTACAGAGTAATCTATTAATCAAATAATAAATATTAGACTTTTCAATTTCTACAAACTTTCCAATCCCTACATATGTTATGAAAATTTAGATCTTTGGGCACATCAAGCTCATAATATTATAATTTATATTTTAATTGAATATTTTCTAGGTAAAAAAATATGAAAAGTAAATTTTTTTAACAAATTGCAACTATCCCTAACATTAAATTATTTGAATGCATTCTTATGATCTAAAAATATGTTCAAGATAAGACATTAAGTTGTTTGCTTATTGCTACTATTTAATTATTTTAACTAATAATATATAATAATAGTAAATATATTAACAAGATAACAATGTTTAATTGTATTGAAATTTTTGTGTCGGCAAGATTGAATAAAAAATACATAATATATATATAAGAGAAAGAGTGTGTTGACTTTTGAAATGTTTAATATACTTTTAGAGTAAAATATAAATTTTAAAAGATAAAAAAATACATTATGCATATGTAATGTTAAAATTTAGTAGAAAAAAAATATACATAATCTGGTAAAAATTAAAAACTTTGGGAATCCATGGCCCATAGTGGTCCCCCTAAAATCTGCCCTTGCATGGAATGGCCACTCCTCTTTAGGATCCGTTTCTTTGGCGATTCCAGGCAATGGGAATGACTATAAATGACTTAAACGACCCGGATAATGATGACATTAAGAATCCTAAAATGCCCTTTGCTAATAAAAAACTACCCCCTGCGCATTTCTCTGGAAACCCCCACCCACACCCACACCCACACCCACATGAAGCTCCATGGAGAAGTGTGTGCCAAACAGAACATTTATTGACTCTGGAAACCATAGTGAAGCTGCTAGGACCCGAAGATGACGAATGGCTCTTGAGCAATTGATTTGAAGTTAAAAATTTGATATTAAAATTTTAGTTATATTAATTATATTATTCGGCATGATTTGTTATACATTATTCCTATCTCATTTCATTTTCTTTCTTTTTAATGTCTAACCAAACAAATTCTTTATTTTTATCTATATCTTTTCCATAACATACCTGATATAATTTATTTTTTTATAGCATTTTATTTTATAATATTTCATCCCATTCTATTCTATTTTATTTTGTGATATTCCGAATCCCAATTAGATCCTAAAGTTGTTCAAATTTTGTTTTTGATCATAGAATTACATGAACAAGGTAAAAAGGTGCAGTACCTATGTGGCACTAAATTACCAAATGTTTCCTAGAGACGAAAATTTTAAATTACAATATAATCATATTTACTAGCCAAATAGATTCCTTTTGGCATTCTTGTGATCAGAAAATAAAAGAAGAAATAAGTGGTAAAGTCAGGTCGGTATCTTATAGGGTGTCCGCATCTGTGTTTCTTTTTTCTCGTAATGGTACATGATATAATTGTTACATAGAATTCAATTTCTTTTTGGCCATCTGAGAATTTAGGTTAATTTAAAAGGTGGATGGATTTCAATACACATGATGATATCATAATCTTTTATGATAAAATAATTCATTTTAATCGATCAGAACAATAAACTTTTTTATAAAAATTATTCATAGCAGATTTATAGTATTCAAAATAATAAAAATTATAAAGTTAAATTTTATTTAAAATAATAATAGTTTTTCTAAAAAATAAAAGAATATACTTTCTTAGTAAGTCTTAAATTTCATACCATGAAGTCAAAAGATGAGTTTCTTTCAAGAATTAGGTGGACATTATTGAAGTAGCTTCACTAATCCCTAGTAATCATCCACTCAAATCTTGCCACATTTAATGGCATTAATTACATGGATTATTCAGAATGCTGACATGGAAGGGAGTTCTAGAACAAGATACATACTAATCTCACCCACTTATGGCTGCTTTCTTCGTGCACCATGATTTTCTGTCACAGTTTCCTTCTCCATCTACATGTGTACAGAACCCCTTTTGAAATTGATCCAAACTAGCCCTTTGTTTCTTTTATGGCCAATAACACCAATTCAGCTTTCTTGCAATTGCCAGTATTTGTTTGGATAATTATTTGTGAAGAATTATATTATATTAACTTTTTATCAAAATTATTTTTTTTTATTAATATTATTGAGAGTCACGAAGTACATCTTTAAAAAAAGTTAAAAAAGAAATTAATTAAGTAGGAATAATTTTAAAAGAAATTAGAAATATTAAATAAGTTAATTATCTTTAATTTATTTTAATTCCATTCCTTAATACTCATGAAACAATTTTTTTCAAATTTAAATAAAATTTCATGGAGTAGTACATTTAGTGAAGGAATTGGTCCTCCTTTCCAATATCACAATTTGTATTTTCTTCCAGAAAAATGTTTCTCAACTTTACTGCAAAAACTTGTAACAGTAACACTTACCATCCACTGCCAATTGTGCGCCAATTTAGACAAGAATTAATGGAATCTCTTATCGCATGATAAAAAAAATGGTTATTATTAAGTTCATATAATTAAGTTCATATAATAATTTCAAGTAATTTTTATTATTTCTATTTCATTCCATTTTTCTATGTCTAACCAAATAACATCTCATTTTTCACTCAATTTCTTTCAAATCTATTCCATTCAATTAGCTTTATTTCTATGAACCAAATGCTCCCTGAGATTTGATATTTGGAGAGGATGTTATAATAGCGTCCGGTTTCTGTGTTCATCAGGGTGATGAGCACGGTGTGCTCATCACTCTGTTAAAATCTGGACCATCCAGATCTATTTTTAATGGTCTAGATTTATAATTTTTTATTTTAATTTTTTTAATAATAAAATTATTTTTTAAAAAAGTGACAACTATAAAATTATTTATATTTTATATTCTGCATCTAATAAAATAAAAATATATTTAAAATATAATAATTAAATTAAATTAAATTTGAAGCATCCAATTTTAATTTAGATGATCTAGAAAATTCGGTGCTCATTCTAAGATGCTTTATAATAGCCTCATAGAAGGACACATGTCAAAAACCTAGTGGTAAGCCATAAATTGTAGGCTTCCCATGTGAGGTTTGAGCGTGTGGTTTTGGTTCAGTGGTGGTTGCATCTCCCAAATGGTATGGAATGGGCCATGACGAGATCTTTATGCGACATCTGGCAAGAGAAAAATTCCCTTCAATGCCTCCTTTAATTCCTTTTATAACTTGTACTATGAAAGTTTTGTATGGTCATAAATAAATATGTTATGGTATAAATAGTTGAAGTATTTAATATTTTTTACAAATACTTATACTAATTATATTTTATAATTAATATGATATTATAATTATACCAATTTAGGGTCAATTTTGTTTATACTTAAAAAATAAGTGATTTTTATATTATTTAAAAAAATTTATTGTTTAAAGATTTTATCACAGACATATGTCATTTTATATTTTATATTGGAAGAATTACTATTTAGGATCAAAATTATAATTTTATTAAATTTTAGGACTAAAAGTTTGTGAAATTAGAAAAATAGACCTTTGGTTCTTAAAGTAAATTAATTCGAAGTGAAGATAATTAAAATACCTTTATAACTATCAAATTGGTTATATGGATTTACAACGTCTTAATCTGATTTTAAAACTTATTTTTTGAATTTTAATATGGAATAATCGGATTTTAACCATCAAAATGGTACAGAAATTTACAATTTCTAACTTAGATTTTTCAAATCTTATATTCTGATTTTTCAAATTATTTTTTAAATTTTAACAAGGAATAATAGGATTTTAATATTATAAGCATCAAATTGAGTTAATGAATTTGCAACTTTTGACTCAAATTTTGTAATTTTCATATTCTAATTTTGTAATTTATTTTTCAAATTTTAATATAGAGTAATAAGATTTTAATATTATTAGTATCAAATTGACTTTAAGGATTTACAATTTTTTACTCAAATTTTACTACTTTCATGTTCTAATTTTGTAACTTATTTTTTGAATTTTAACCTTATAAGTATAAAAGTAGTTCCAAGAATTGACAACTTTTTACTCAAATTTTGCACCTCCTATGTTCTTATTTTGTAACTTATTTTTCAAATTTTAATATAAAGTTATTAGATTTTAACCTTTACTTATGATATTTTAGTAATATTCACTTCGAAATAATTTACTTTAAGTACCAGAGGTCTATTTTTCTAATTTTACAAATTTTTGGTCCTGAAATTTAATAAAATAATGATCTTGGTCCTAAATAGTAATTTTCCTTTTCATATTTAGTTATAATAATAAAAAAGTATATATTACTTGAAAAGTGATTTTGAGTAGTTAGAACTTAGAAGCTATTAAAAATATATTCCCAAAATAGCTTCTAAAATATATTTTCAAAATGTCAATGGAGGTTGGTCCAATTGGAAAAGATGCGACTCATATCTCACAAGTATGTATTGGCATGTGATGCAACTGCAACCGTCGGATTAAGGCAGATCTAACTGTCCATATTTGATCTAAATTAAAACATAACTGATATCACTTTTTATTTTCTGAATTGCGTTTTTATTTTTAAAACATACAGAAATTATGATTAAAATGTTCAAAAATTATGGTTAACATTCAAAAATGGTTTTGCATTAAAATTGATATCAATTATGATTTTTTCATTAACAAATTTGGTTTTCTTTTTTCCCTTTTATATATATATATATATATGAGGCAATTCAAAATAGACAATTCACACTATAACTTCTTCTCTCTTATCTCTTTGGATAAATCACAGGTATCCTTATATTAGAGACAATCTTATTTGAGGTATAGTCGGATAGTAAATATGGGCACTTCTCCCAGTGGGGATTCGAACCTTGATTTGTCATATTGTGAGAGACTAATCCCTTCCGCTAGACCCAATCTCCATTGGTTATTCTACTCTCTTATCTTTATGAATTATTTTTAGTTATCTACTGCATATTGCTGAGATTCCAAAATTTGCTGTCTGTAAAATCTCAGGTGTTTGAATTTACTCCTAGGGGTGGTTCACTGAAATTTCGTAGCAAATTTAGTTGGAGATGAATTAACTCTTTAAGAACAATGTGTTTACCACACATTCCTAAGCAATCTTCATTTTCTACATACTATTTTTCAACAAAATAACCAGAAATATTTTTTTAGCTTTTGATTATTTTTGAAAGGATAAGCAAATATTTTAAAAATTTTCAAAAGTTTTCTTTTTTAAAAAAGTAAGTGCTTTTTTCATGAAAAAAGTTTAAACAAATAGCCCTAATGAAAGGAAATCTTGAAAAGTAATGAAAATTTTAACTACTTTTCTTAATTTATGTAAACGGGTCAAAAGTTAATTATATTATGAGGAACCAATGGTATTAGCAAAACTCAATAAAAAAATTAAAATTATTTAGGAAGAATAAATAATATTATTAATATTTTAAAAATTATTACTTTTTTTCAATAGTTTATCTTGGGTTATTATAAATCTTATATCTTATAGTTTTTACCATCAATTTATATTTTATATTTTGATCAAAAATTAAATATTGATAATTATATTTCTTAAACTAGCTATAAGAGTTAGAGAAATGAGCACGACTTATTTACTAATCTCTCTTAAAATAGGGAACTAAGTTTGTTTCATATATAAAAGTTGGAAGTTTAATCCCCAACTAACTATATAATAAACAAAAAATTCTATCACTAATGCCAATATGAGTTGGTCATTAATTGTTAATTTGATTAGTTATGAAATAGGATTTTTCAGTGAACAAAAAATCGGATCGGACCGGCCGGTTCGACTGGTCCGACTGGAAACCGATCCCTGGTTTAGTCCAGTAGCAAATGGAAAACGGGGGGTTTTAGAATTGGTGAGAACCGGTCAAGAACTGGTCAAATCGATCAAAAATCGGTACAAAACCGGTTTGAACCGGTCTGACCCCTTTTTTTTATTTTTGAAAAAATTTTTTAAATATTTTTTTAAAATAAAATAACATTATTTTTAGTACTAAGTAGCATTATTTTTAGTATAAATTTTTTTATTTCTATATTATAATATGTTATAAGTATTATTATAATACATAATTATTAATAATGATAAATTTACTTAACAAATAAGATAAAAATAGAATATCAATTGACTATTTTGAATTCAAAATATAATTATAGATGAATATTAACTTGTTTAGATTTTAATATTAGGTTGTAAAACTTATTAATAATATTTTTAATTTTCTATATATTATTAAATTTACTTTTTATCTTAGAATAAATGTTAAGTTTATGACCATGGATAAATATCTTTTATATTTTTTATCTATATTATTAAAAATATATTAATTTATTCACAATCGGTCTGACCCTAGTCCGACCACTGAACCTTAAACCATTGCTATAAGGTTTAATATAATATAAGTTTTGATGATGACAAATATAGAGTAATGAGGAACAAATGCATTATATGTATCTGACATATATAATGTTCCTTAAAGAAGTAAAATACATATTAGCATGTATTTAATTATGGTTGTAATACATATATCATGCTATGTGTAAATATATTCATTGTACTTTTACAATGAATAACTTAAGTTGGATATATAAATTGGACTAACTACTTAGTTTGTAAGTGTAATATATTAAATGTAGGTTGATCCAAGTAAGAAAAGTGAGCATTGGAATACAGAAATAGAAATTAATATCATGTATCACTCAAGAAAGAAGAAAAGAAAGGATGCTCCAAAAATGGAAAATCAGAAGGGAGCATGCCAAGAAAAAAATGACCAAACAGAAGTGGAACTCAACATTTGAAGATCTAGTCACTAGGTATATTTTATTTTCACTTAGGTCTTGAGGTGGGATTAATCTTTGAAAATTACTTAATCTTGTTACCATATATTTTAAATGAGTTAGATTAAGTAAATTTGATATTAGCATATGTTAGATTTGAAAAACTCTGATAACAGACGAATTTTGAGAAGTTAAATCTCATATACTTTGTGAAAATATGAACTTTACTGACCGAAATTTAAAGTTTCAGAGATATCACCTCTGACAGACGAATTTCAAGTGTTGAAATTTGAATTTCGAGTCAAGCATAGTTAGTGAAATGTGCAAAATTCGTCTGAAGTCATAATAAAGTTCGTATGATATTTAAGCACTAAAAAAGTTCAAAAACATTTTCTCTGACAGACGAATTTTGATTTCAAAATTCAAAATTTAGAATAAAACTAAATGATTTACAATTACATTTGATTAACTCAAGAAGTTTTGGGTATCAAAGTAACATATCCTTACTTTTAAATATAGTGAAATCTTGTTTTCAAGAATCTAGAGTTTGACCTTTGATTAGTGTTTTTAATATATCTCTCAAAATACATATGACCTTGATGTAAAACTTTTTTCATATGAAACTAGACTTAATAAACTTTTCAAATAAGGTTATTTCACTCAAAATAAAGGTCATATGAAAAAGCTATGGTCATTTAAAGTTGAATAGTGAGATATAAATTTTCAGATTTGATCCCTTATCATTATTTTGATCATATCTCACAAAATACGTTTGTTTTTGAAGTGAAACTTCTTTCATTTGAAAGTAGATATTTAGAGATTTCCAACCATAGGTTATTTGCTTAATTTGGAGTTAAAATGAGAGAGTTATAACTTCTGCAAAATTGTCTACAGTGCAAAATTCGAAGTTACGGAGGTTCCGCTGTGATAGACGAATTTCGGGCCTCCGAAATTTGAATTTCGAAGAGAACCTTCGTGCAAAGTTGAGCTTGCCACTGACAGACGAATTTTGGCTTTCAAAATTCGAATTTCAAAACTCCAGAAATGTGAAAATGCTTCTGGAACAACCAACAAACAAATTTTCATATCCAAAATTCAAATTTCGAAAGGAAGAACTTGTGCCATATTGAGTTGCTCACTGTCAGACGAATTTTGGGAATCAAAATTCAAATTTCGAAGGCACTATAGTAATATGAAATAACTGTTCACACTTACCAGAAGAACTTTAAATTTGAAAATTTGTATGTTCCAACATAGAAACATTTGTCAAGATGAAAATTTGAATTTCATCTTTGAACAGGCGAACTTCAAAGTTCAACGCTAAAAACTTTAATTTACGGTTTCTTCGAAATTCATCTGTTAACATCCAAAATTCGAATTTCAGAGTGTCAGATACATTAAATGAGGTTGGTAAATGGCTAGTTTTGCAGAGTAACCAATGGGTAACGTCTCTAACAGCTAGATCTTGTATCTAACATCTAGTTACACCATAAAACTATAAATAGAACATCATTTGAAGTTATGGGTAACAATCTTAAGAGAGTTTTTGCGAAAATGCTACAACAATTTATAACTTTCTATCTCAGTATTGTTTGAAAAAACCACCTTAATAGAGTGAACTTTCAATATATTATCTACTCTTCAAGAGAGTTTTCATTCTGTAAACATTTCATTTTACATATTCTGGGTAGAATCTTAGTGTGGGGAAATACTATGAGATTCACACATCTTGTAAGGGTGTGAGGAGAGTGGCTTCACAAGTACCTACTGAAACTTGTGGGAATGTACTGAGGCTTCACTGGTGCCCGGATCAAACTTGTGGGATATAGTGGAAAATCTCAAGTGGTGACTTAGGAACTGGATATAGGTTAAGTGGTTAGGTTGAACCAGTATAAATTATTGTGTATTGTTCTTCATCTTCTCTATTCAATTACTGCACACAACTTTCTCTGTTTATCCCTGTTTTGCTGCACTCTTAGTGAAATTGGGTTGTGACCCAAAAAGAGTGAAAATCTTGCATCATCCAATTTAACCCCCTCTTGGGTGACTAGCCAACCTAACAATTGCCCCATCCGCTTTAATGGCTGGTCTGATTTTTAATATCTTGGGATTTTTAATATCATGTAATTTAATATTTAATTTCAATTTTAATTCAAAATTAAATTACTATTATCATATATATTTAAAATGGTAGGAGTTCATGTTTAGCGATTAAGAACATGGGAATTTGCCGTTCAAGAAATTGAGAAGGCCGGGGTTTTATATTTACGCCATATTCCCCCCTCCCGATTGATTCTGGATGCTGTAAAACTATTACGGTGTTGAAGATGAAAAATAAAGAGAAAAAGAAAGTACAAAGCTGTTGGCCGGCTCACATTAGTGCCCCGAGTTGCAAAGTTTCTATTCCAATCCATATAAAACATAAAAATTGTAGACAGTCACATTGTTTACAAATAATAAATAGTGTGGATCATTTTAGATTTTATGTAATTGCATAAATCCAACTCTAATTTTTTTTTGGTCAGCAATCCAACTCTAATTTGAATTAAAGGTGAATGAAATTAATTCTAATAAGATTTCTTGAATACAGTTTTTATTGCTGATTACTGCTGGTAGGCCCTTCTGCGTGCGTTTTATTTAGGAAAAATAAATCACCCTTTAACATGACTTTTAGTCTTGCTTATTTTCACATTAAATCAATAGAGAAATGATCACTTTGCCTTTAGCAAAATATTAGACGATTGCATGGTAAATTGTGCAGTGATCAAATACCATTCCTAAGTCGTTGTTCCCTACAAATTATTATTCTTTTTAAAACAGCTTCCTACAAATTATTGGATATATAGATATATGGATTATGGTCCTTAATGTAATTTCTTGTTCATTCTTTGAAAGGCTTGATTAATATATTTGGCAAAGCACATTTTAGTCCCTCAACTTTATGCTAGATTTTATTTTGATTCCTTAAGTTTATTTTATTTTTTTAATTCTTTAATTTTCAAAATATAATAAAAAATTTTCCTATTTCTAACACTGCTAATGATAGTATTAAAAAATGATAAAACATTTTTTGAAAAAAATTATTCAATGTTGACAAGCCAATTTTTACTATCATGTCATTAATATCATGTATTCATTAATTAATCCTAGTTTTAAAATATTTTTAATTAGATTGAAAAATTGAAAATAAATCATAACAAATAATTGATTTCTAAACAAAACCTCAATCTTTTATATATATATATTTGTCATAAAAAATGAGTTGAATAAATATGAAACCATTAAAAAATGTTTTATCAGTATTTAAAAATACTTTAACATTTCACATTAGTATAGTGAATAGTTGCAGTAATGGAGAAAATTTTAATTGTATTTTGAAAGTTAAATGATTAAAAAGAAACAAAATAAAGTTAAAAAATAAATATGAAACATGATATAAATGATCAAAATACCATTATATTTTTAAAGATCATATCTAAAGATTTAGATCATACAAAATTTTATGTTTAAGGATTTTTTAAAATAATAATTATTTTTAATAATTAAAGTAACGACAATATTTTACAGAATTTACACGGTCAAGTTTATAAAAAATTATCATCAAATTTTTAAAAAGTATTTATATATTTTAAATTCAATTTTTCTAAGATATATATATTTCTATTTACTTTCCAAATCACTAGTGACGTTTTGTCATAATATTTTTTAAGAAGATATAGTTTGAATAAAAATTAAAAAATATTTTTGAATAAATTAAACTGCTTATTTCCCTTACTCCAACAATATTTTAGTTTTCTCAATAAAACAAACAACAATTAAAAAAATTTGTGGCCCAAAACGGTGGAAATAAGGCAGTTGATCATATCTAGGCAGTGCGCATGTCACAATACCTTCCAATTAATAGACTTAGCCATCAATGAACATTCATATAGTCCCTCAATATGGCCTCACTCTATCAGAAGTCATCTTCATGAGCCCACTACTATATTCAAGTTTGTCTATCGACCAACTTATTAAAGGTTGCCTGAAGGTTTAGTTATTATTTGTTAGTACCAAGACTATCTTTCAATCCATAGTAGAAGAATAATCCCTTTTGAGACATAGTGATAAATAAAGTAAATTTAATTACTATTTTAATGACAACAATTTTTTGTTTGGTTGGGTTAGGCTGTTGCATCATTCTTATACTTGACCTAAGTCCATTAAACAATGTTTGGATTACAAAATTTAAAGTCCATTAAGAACCAACTAAGAAACATATTTAGAATTAAGGCTCTCAAGTTTGCACAATTGCAGGCAAGGACAAGGTCCCTAAGGTAAAAAAGATGAAATGGAAAATGTCCCCAAAGACTTAATGTAAATCTAACTAACATCAATTTTCAACAATGTTTCAAAGTAATAAATAATTAAATAATAAAGCAATAAATAAATAGGAAGTTAAATTAAATATGCAACCAAGTGAATATATAAATGCAAAAGTTTAATAAAATAAATATGATAATTGAATAATTAATTAATCAGTTATTAACTAATTAGTTTATTTATTAAATGCTTAAATAAACCCAAAAAATTAAAGAAAAAAAACCAGCTAATTAAGATTATAAACTTAAGATGCTTGTAGTGGGCTTCTTAGAATGTTTGTCTAATAGTTCAGTTTCGGTTTAGTTATCTTCAATTATGAGGTCCAATATGGTTTTTTTTAATCGTGGAGTATGTGTATTTTCCATTGTGTATTTTAACATTCTCTTTTGGGTTTTCGATTAAAAAAAAAACCATCCTCTTTTGGGTTTTGCTGGGTGGTATTGTTTTATTGCTCACAATCCTCCCGGACTAAGCAACAAATTCGGTTGATTGTAGCTCGCAATGTTCTTGCTATTACACCTAACTTTTGTTTTGGATAGTACCAGTGGGTTTAGAAGCACCCTGAGCGTTTTGAAGACACACTAGTATAAAAAAGGTTTTCTAGGATACTATTAGAATGGTTGTGTGGGGAACCATCCTTGAAAATGTGGCTGGTGGCATTTTTACAAATAAGGAGATAATTATTTAACTTAAGAGGCAATAACCGTCCTCTTGAGTGTTTTAAGAGGACCGTTATATATGAAACTGTCTTCTTATCTTTTTTCCCCCCCGCTCTCCCTTAATTTATGTTTAGTGCACGGGGGGTTCAAATGTTCACTCTCAGTCTTATGCCTTCACCTCTCACTCTCACCTCCCGTCGTCATGCTCTCAACTTCACAGCTTTTTCTTCTTCTTCGCTCTCCTTAATCTTGTAACTTCATTGCTTCTTCTTCTTCTTCATCTCTTGCTCTAACAGTTGTTGAACCCTAATCCACTCGTAGTCACCACTTCTTCGTCGGTACTCTTACAGTCATTGAACCCTAACCCACCACACTCAATGCATCAATGCCGCCCCTAGGCCCTTACTGTTCCCTGCTCAGCATCGGCAAACAAAAGGTTTTGCCTCTTTGACAAGGACAACGATGGTTTTATTTCTCAGATCCTTACTTTCTTCTTTTCCTTTTTTGCTTTACTTTCATTTTTTTTCTTTTCCTTATTCTTTGTTTTACTTCATAAATTTGTTTTGTGTATTTCTTATTTGTTTCCCCCAAAATTTGCCTCTGATTATTTACTACCGTTGATGCGTATAGCTAAATTAGTCATTTTCAAGGACCTTTCGGTGAGTGATTTAATATCTCTATCTTTGTTTAGTTTATTTGGTTGACAATCTTGTCGGTGCTTAGGCATTGCTAATTCATGTGGACATTAAGTTCATCGTTAAAGCTGGGAACTTTACTGATTGAAAAGTCTATCATTTTTACTCTTTTTTTAAGCATTAGATCTTGGAATCATGGGTCAATGATTTACACCTTACACAATTCTCCAATAATGCTATCTATCACTCTTCGGTAGCTCTATTTTGTTTTGTTCGTATTGCCAAAGTATCCTCAGATATCTTTAGGGTCTTTTTCAATGATTTACACCTTACACAATTGAAGGTTAAGGGTTTGTTGAAATTTGGAGTGGTTAGGTTGCTGATTTTAAGATATTAGGTGCGATGGTTTTTATTTGGAATGAGATTCTCTTTTTCACATGAACTATATTACTGAACTTCTTTTGGCTTTGGCATTTGACCATCTGTGCTATGCATACTTTATGATAGGATTATAAAACATTGTAGAACATGAATTTCAAAATAGGATGCATCCATTTTTGGGTTATTTTCTCATGGCATTGTCACTTTGGGTTTTTTCTGGACTATTTTTTTTTATTTCTCTGCTTTATGTTAAAAAATATCCACACATCAACCACTTGCCAATCATATTGGTATGTTAGAAGCCATTAAGTTTCTAGATTGGTTTTTGTTATTTAGCTAAGTTGTATGAATTGTAATTCTGCAGGTGTAAAGGTCAAAGAAGAAACCTATGTGTGGCGATTATAGTTCTACAGTAGTTCGATGCGGTGTATATGGTATAGTAAGAAAACAGTTTGCATACATTTTTTCTTGCTTCGGTATGTTAATTGTCTATATCATTGAATTTTATTGAGATACTACTAGTGGGTAAAAGATGGAGATTGATTTTCCTTTTGCTTTAGCATTTTTAGACAATATACTATTTGTCACCTGTATCTGCTCTTAAGCAACAAATCACACCTTGGCTCAAGACAAGATCTTCAAAGATGGTATTTTACTTTTTACTCAACTTATTTTATTTATATTTATTTCTTCTGGATAAGTGATTGACTAATTGTGCAATTAAGAGAGCAAGAGTTTCTAGTATTTTATGTAGCTTATCATACTCTTTAGAATGAAGTTGAGCAGATCATGCATGCCAGAATGGATCTAAATGCTTTTATCCCTCTTAATAAGTTCCAAAGATAATATCTGAGCATGCTTTGTGTGTGTGTTTTGTTACAGGGATCAGTGCATTGAATGTGTCAGAAAAAGTAATTGGAGCAAGCAAACATGGTAACAAGGT
Source organism: Adenanthera pavonina (assembly GCA_026686845.1). Lineage (NCBI taxonomy): Eukaryota > Viridiplantae > Streptophyta > Magnoliopsida > Fabales > Fabaceae > Adenanthera > Adenanthera pavonina. The sequence goes on along the minus strand of JAIVEN010000005.1, from coordinate 17,546,756 downwards.
TAAAGGTTTAGTTTGTGAGGATAAGATTGTACTGTTTAGGTTGATAGAGTTTCATTATTTTCATGAGAATAAGATAACTATAATGATAAAAGGAAATGTAGATGAAGGATTGGTTAATGAAGTTCTTCTGTAACTGCTCTCCTTTGAACCTGACTTTGTATGTTTGCTTTCAATTATTAAAACACTTCTTTTTTCGGTTAAAAATGTCATCTTCTAACATGTTCTAAGCCTTTATTTATTTATTTATTTTCCTACATCGTATGAGAAAATTTTCTTGATAATTATCATGGTTCAAAAGAAAAATTTACTACTACCTGCATTATAAATTATTTCTATCAACAATGAATAAAAAAGTACTTCTGACCAGACCAGAAAAATGATTACCCAGTAACCTTAAATTCAAATGTTACTAGATCTTTTTGGTTCTTTTGAATATATGATCATTGCTTGCTGTTCTTTTTTCCATTTTCCAAGGGAAAAAAGGATTGAAGAAATATTTACATGGTCTTAATTCATTGATACCCTGAGTTCAAGAGATTTCCTGAAATGTTTTCTCCAAATCGTTCTCATCATTTGAAACAATAAAATTGTGGGTTCATTATCTTTTTGTGCTATCAAATTAAGTCTTTAAAGCATGCCATGATTGGTTAGATCATATGTTAAATTGAAATGAGTTTTACAAGATTCATTTAGAAGATGATCAATAATATGTGGTTACCTTTGTAAAGCATACCACTATGCTATCTTGCATTTGATCTACCATATTGATGTAGTCATGAAAATGTTTCAAATTTACTTTCTTATATACCACTTCGTCACTTTTTATTAGTTACATTCTAAAATTTTTTTTATCCTAGATATAGATTGCCTTCTTAATTGCTCTATTTTCAAAATCCCTTATTTATGCCATTTTATTAGCATAATAATAGTTAAATATAATTGAAGAATGCATTTACGTGAGCTTTAAGATATAGTTGGTTTTAAAACTTTGTTTGTCTTGCTATGTTTGGATGATACATATGATTGTAGAATGCATATGAACTTGCATTTTTTTGCCTAGAGTATAGTTGTTAGTTAGGCTGACTTCCCAAAAGGGGGGGTGAATTGAGAAGTTTGAAAATTTTCTGCACAATGTGAAAACGATGAAGAAAGCAAGGTATGACAGAAAAACAGAGTATAAAGCAGTAAGATGAAAGAGTAGTGACAGAGAAAAGAAAAACTCTGATATTTATCCTGGTTCGGTCTCTCCTCTTCACCTACGTCCAGTCCCCAAGACACCTCTTGAGATTTTCCACTATTCAGCAAGAATTCAACGAGCTTCTTGCAAATGTCACAGTACAACGTCAGTGCTATGTTTTCTAGAGCTCACTCAATCACTTTCTGCACTTTCACAAAGTGCTTTACATTCCCTTGTGATATCTTCTCACAAGAAAATCTATCTTCCAGATGAAGGTTAGATTGTTTACAAAGATGAAACTCTCTTGAATAGAGTGAATATGACAGTTAAAGTACAAGTATTGAAGTAAGAGGGTAAAAGTTTTTTAGTAGAAGATTTGGCAGAGTTTCAGTATATACAAAGTTTGATTCGTTACCCACAACTTCAAATGATGTTATATTTATAGATTTAGGTCTCAAATGTCCGTTAGAGACAAAATCTATCCGTTGGAGAAGTTATCCAATGGTTACTCTGAAAAACTATCCGTTAACTAACCGCATTTAATACTTCTGACATACTGAAATTCAAATTTTGGTTGGTCAACAGACGAATTTCGAAGGAATCAAAGGTTAAAGCTTCCAACGTTGAAATGCTGAAGTTCGTCTGTTCATGAAGTGAAATTCGAATTTTGAAACTTAGAAAGTGTTTCCATGTTGTGACATACAAATTTTCAAGAAGAAAGTTTTTCTGTTAAGTGTGAACAGTATTTTCAATTTGCTACAGTGCCCTCGAAATTCGAATTTTGGAACCCCAAAATTTGTCTGTCCATAGCAAGCTTAAACAGCACAGTAGTTCATTTACTTCGAAATTCAAATTTTAAAAGAGTGAAGTTCGTCTGTCAGAGAGACCTCTTTTTAGACTTACTTTAATATTTGAATTTATAAACACTGTCATTCGTATGTTAACATGTCATTGTAATAGACTCACAACCTTAGCTTTTGAAATTCGAATTTTCATGTTCAAAGTTCATCTGTAGTGAGCAATTTTGAAACTCAATATAATCTTGATTTCAGATGAACTTTGACATTGTTTCAGACTAATTTCTTTAGTTTTCATAAGTTGCATTTTGTCTGAAATTCGAATTTTGAAAACTCAAAGTTCGTTTGTCAGAGAGACATCTCTTCAGACTTATTCAATTTTAGCTCAAAATTTGAATTTCCAAAGCCAAAATTTAAATTTCCAATATGATAGTTCAATGTAAACTTTTCAAACTTCATCTGTTGGTGGGTATTTTTCAAATATTTCATGATTTGACATAAAATCAAGTTTTCTAAAACATCTTTTCATCAAATCAAAGTCTTTTACCCATAATCAAACATCCAACAACAAATTTGGCACAGATTTCTCCAGGATTTCTTCATTTGAACTCTTTGTTCACCTTTGATATCTTTTACTCCAAGCTCTTGAGAGTTGATTTGGAATCATCAAAACTTCTTGATTCAACAATAGTAAGTCTCTTATCTCATCTTGGTGAACTTGTCTTATTAGGTTAATCATGAGAAGTCCAATGAAGCTATGACACATTATCACCAAAATCATATTATATTCTTGAGTCCAGATTTTGAGGCGTGGAGATTGTACATATGTTTTCTACATTGTTCACACATAAATATATATTTGATTAAGATAGTTTAATTCTTGTTATTTTTTCTTTTTAATTGAAATCATATCCTGCTTTGAAACTAAACATTTAGCTAGCTAGAATAAATTAAAGACTTCAATGTCTTCAATGTTAAGAATCCTCAAGTCTGATGCTAAAGCTTGTAGGGGAGGTCTTGATAATTAGGAATTCTTGTCTTTCATTATGATATACATACATATCTTGTTTATGCATCCCAATTGCTGGTTTGACAATACTTATATGGCTACTTGCTATCATTGCAAGCATTTTGATGGTTATTTTCTCAAGCTTTTTAATTGTATAGATCTATTTGTAATTATATAACATAGATCTACTTTTATTTGTATGAGTGTGTGGGGTGATCGTCTATGTTCTAATATGGTGTATATGTTTTCTATTGGAGCACCTTAAATAAAAAGATCAGTCATTTGTATTTTGGCTACAGGTAGCTACATTAATTTTATCCCTGTGTGTTGAATTAGAAATTTTGATGATTCCAAATAATTAGAGTTTGGAAAGGAGAAAATCAAAGGAGCATGAAAAGATAAAGTGAAGAAATCTAGTGAAGAGCAAGTGAAGAAATCCACTGAGTAAAAAGCTTTGATTCCTACTTTTTTATGTTACCACAATACTTAAACGAGTGTTTTTATAGTTATCATATGTTAGTATGTGTTAAAATTGAAAAATACTGACTAACAGATGAATTTTGTATATGACTCATGCTTATTTTGTGCAAAATTTGAACTTTGTTTGGTGAAATTCGAAGTTACAGAAGTTTTATCCCTGATAGATGAATTTTAGTTCTGAAATTTGAATTTCAGGTTAAGCATTGTTAATAAAGGTGTGCAAAATTCATATGAAGCTTAGTCAAAATTTGAATATTGGTGAAGTTCAATGAAAGTTCAGAGTCACCTTTCCTCTAACAGACGAACTTTGGATTTCAATGTGTGAATTTCAAAATGAGGACTTGTGAGTCTTGTAAAGCATGCTTCTAACAGATGGACTTTGTAGTTCAACATTCAAATTTCACAGTGGAAAACTTTTATGTCATGTTGAACATACCTTTGACAAATGAATTTCAGCTTTTGAAATTTGAATTTCGAGTACATTATGAAAATGTGAGACAAACCATTCAACCCCAACAGATGCACTTTCAATATGAAAATTTGTATGATCTAACAAGAGATATATTTTATATACTCAAAATTTGAATGTTACATTTGAACAAACGAATATTGAAGTTCAACGTTGAAATCCTTAACCTTCTATCCCAACGAAATTTGCCTCTTGAACCTCAAAATTCGAATTTTGGTATGTTAGATGCATTAAATGCTATTGATGAATGACTATTTCTGTAGAGTAACTATTGGTTAAAGTTTCTAATGGCTAAATCTTATGTCTAACGACTAGTTAAGTCACAAATAAAATTTTATTTGAAGTTGTGGAAAATGAATTTAAGTTTGTCTTTACAATAACTTTACTAAATTTCTGTGTTAAAGCTTTTTCACCCACTCATTTCATTTATTGAGCTGTAATTTTCATATCAACTCTATTGTAGAAAGTATTCATTCTATGTAAAATCTTTTCTTTATGTGGAAAAAAGATTCTTTGTGAGGGGAATCACAAAGGGTATTGGGAAACACTTGTAAGAGTATATAGTGAGGAATTTCAATGTTCTTAGAACAGAGCACGTGTCTTGTACTGAGGCATTGCAAGGAGCCCATTGAATTTTTATTGATAGTGAAAATCTCAAGTGGTGGCTTGAAGACTAGATATAGGTCAAGTGGATTGAACCGAATCAGGACAAATCTTTGAGTCCTCTTTTCTCTTATCTTACATTTATATTGATTTCCAATGTACTCTATTTTTCTATAAGCTTTTGCTTTCACTGTGAACTTGTTTTTTGTAGAAAAACCTTAAACTTGCCAATTCACCATCTCTTAGAATGCCAGCAATCCTAAAACTGTGAACAAATGCTTGTGCTAGCTGTGCTAGATTTCATGGTTGAGTGTTGTTGTTTTTGTGGATAGCATAAAATCATTGGGTTTGAACTTTGAAGTCTAGTGTGTGCAGTTGGAAACACATTATTTAAAATAAAATTACAATTTTTTTTCAAAAAATTGCCACTTTCAAGCTGGAAAGTCATACTTTCTACCACTATGACTTCAACCACTGTGCAAGAACCATCTATGAAAGTCCTTTTTAACCATCCTCAAAAGTCTTATGTGTAATAGTGACATTCTCAATATTTTTGGATCTAAGAATTTAGAACTCTTAAAATTTAAATATTGAATAGTTCAAACTTTATTTTGATGGTTTTTTTAAATAAAAAATATTAAATTAAATGCATTACTTTTAAATTTAAATTGTGAAACCTAATATGGAAAATTCACCTATCAATGTTTTTAAGTATGTATAAAAATTCAAGGGCGACGTGAGTTTCCATTCCACACAACCCATAATTTGCATGAGATAGCCAAATGCAACGGAAAAGGAACAATGAAGACAGGAAGGAGAAAGTTTTGGGTGATATGTGTATTATTTTTTTTAAGTAATTTGTATATAGATATGTGAATTATTATATATTCATAAAGTACCTACCAAATCAAATTTAAAGGGAAGTTTTATCAAGCTGTTATATGACCAGTGATATTATATGATAGTGGATGTTAGGATTTGTGTAATATCCCTAATTTTCTAAATAATATGATATTAGAGAGTTATGGTAAAACCTGAGATACAAAATTTGATATAAAAATAGTAAAATAGCAAGTATATATGGGGGCATGAAAAGAAACATTTTTGCAAAATGGTCTTGCAAGAAAAATTATTTGCAAGTTAGTTCTTGGGAAATATTACAAAAGAGACACTGAAGAAAAATTATTTGCAATTTGACCCCTTCTAGGGGCAATTTCCTAATTTTGAGAAATTTATGTCAAAATAGATCTTTTGACATGCTAGACTCAATGGAATAATGTATTAAGTCCAAAGGAATTAATTTAAAAAGAAATAGCTGGTAGAACATAGTATATTTTGCTAAAAGACAAAAGTACTGTGGGGCCCACAAAAGCAGAAAAAGTAAAAAGAAAAATATGTGGGTCCCACATTTATACTATTTGGGACATGATATTAAATTAAAAGCAGATCCAAGGTAGTTATATCCTTTATGCATAAAGTAACAAAATATTGTAAAAGTAACTTTATTAGTTCAAGTAAAACGTAATTAGTATAGGATATATCTAGACTAGGATAAATAAGCAGTATTTTAGACACATACCCCCTAAGTGGTGTGATAGGGTGCTGTACATGGAGAAAAGGAATTTCATATTATTTTAGGAAGGAAAAAATCAAGGAATAGGTGGTGAAAAATTATAACACATGTAAAGTTACTTTAAGCAAGTAATCATGCAAGCTTGGATTTTTATTTTCTTCCCTCCTTTGGCTGACTTAGAGGTCTGAATAAGAGGAGGAAAATAGCTCAAAAACTTGCATAAGAGAGAAGGAAGTTGGCATGAATGAGAGGAGAGAATAGAAATAAGGAAACTTGGAGTATTCAAGAACAAGTTCTAGGTAATTTCTCCTACTGCTTCAAGCTAGTTGTTTCAAGTAGTTTAAGATGGTTTCATGAAGTTCCCCTCTCCTTCTTCTCAAGTTCCAAATTTGGCCTAACCTAGGGAAGTGAAGGGAATAAGTTTTCATGCGAGAAACTTAGTAGAAATCATGATATAGTTGAAAAAGTAAGGTTTTGCAAAGGTTTGAGATAAGTTGCATGAAAAATCATTTCTTCCTCCCTTACAGTTGATTTTGGCCAGATGAGAAGTCATGGAGGCAGGGAGTTGTTTGATTCGGGTGCCAAAAGTTATCTAGTATATGCTGGTCACTCTAGGAATGTTTCCCACGTTAGAGGTATATTATGAGCTTCCAAGATTAGCTCAGTATTTCACCACTAGCAGTTTACCTCTTTCTCGAACATATAGGTAGCTAGTAGAGCTTTCATCTTTGAGGTATAGCCCATTAGCCTGAATATCTTCTTAATGCTCAAGATCCAATCCTTTGCAGCATGTACATCAAATTTTTCTTCAAAGGATGGAGGATGGTGCTTTTGGAATTGGACTATCACATTTTACAGATGAGTGAATATTACAGCCTAATTTACTTGTGTAGTTGGAGGTTCCATTTGCTGCTGTGGCCTTGGAATTAACTCCTCAATTCTAATCTCATGACATTGCTTCTAAGTAGCTATAGTTCATTGCAAATCCTTAATGACCCTTTGTTGTTGATTCAACTTGTTCATAATAACTTGTAATGGATCAACTTGTTATGCAGCTTCTCCTTGCTCAAGAGTCATACTATCCTCTTCTATGTTCTAGTATGGGCCATTTGTATCTAAGCAACAGTTAAAATTTTGAACATATAGCAATAATACTCAGAGAATATATATAAACATCACATTTCATTCACATAACTCAACTTTATACATGCTTCATTCATAGTCATTTATACATTAGTTCTTTCATTCTACTGGTTATACTATCTATGATTGTATGTATATCACAACTCAAAAATTTGCAACCAGCATTCTTTACATATGTACATATCCATAAATATTTACATCCTGACTAGTCTAAGAGGAACTAGGGCTATCTAGGAGGTAAGTAACTATTAGATCCTCCTCTAGATCCTTCTTTGGGTCTTTCTTCTGATCCTCTTATTCTTTCTCAGGTTCCCCCTTTATTGGGTACTCATGGGATGAGAGCCTTATATGATCGGTCTTAATCTGCTTAGTATCTTTCAACTCTAGCCTCATTTGTTCACGATGAACTAGCTTTCTGACGCATTCATATAGGTTCTTAGGCATTTGCATGTAAGTTGTTCCTTTACTAGCTTCTAGTAATCATCATTAGTTCAAAGAAATGATGGCCTTAAGATTCCATAAAGTCTCTTGCATACCTCGTTGCATCCAGGAAGGTGATTATTGGGGAATTCCAATAACTCCAGTGGCTCTCTACAAATAATCTAGTAACAACATCAGCCACCTCAAAAGTATCGTAACTTGGCATTTCAGTAAGTTTAGAGCTCTCTATCATTGGTTGCTTCTGTTTATCCTTCTTCTTCTTTTCTTTTTCTTCTTGCCTTGTATTTTTAGCCTTGGCTTCCAAGAAATATACTTTGACACACACTGCCAAGTTCTGGAATTCTCTTTCTTCTAGCTTTGCTTTAATTACAGTCTAGATTTCATCATTTGGTATCTCATTATCTAGAGTGTCAATCCAGATCTACTCAAGGTACTAGTTCCTATGTTCTTCTAGAAAATACTAAACTTGTGACACCCTGTTCATTAAAGCTAACACTCTGTCTGGTCCCTTGGAGTATGCCCTGTACTCCTTAGAATACCTGCATATAATCTAATAAACTATGTACTCAACATTAGCAAGTCTATCATCAGGGGTATTGTTTGGGTCCATCAAGAATTCCATCTCAAAATCCACATCCTAAAATACTTCTACCCCTCTCACGTGGAGGCTTCTCCATAACAGGGTTTACCTATACTGACTCCAATGCGATAGGCTCCTAATGGGAAGGTCCTATCTCAAAGGGTATTCTTGTGATACTCCCTGATGGCATCTCACTCAAGCCCACCTTCAGGCAGAACCTAGGGCTGTGCAGGAAAGTCCACAACTGAGCTGCTTGTGGATACAAAGATTTGTCCTATCTCACAATAAGAACTAGTTAATAGACTAATATAAAGGAATATTAATAAATAACATATTCCTTTTATCAAAACTTAACTATCTAAATTTAATGCTCTAAGAGCCTAAATCTTTAGCTCTTATACAAAAGATGTAACACCTAAATCTTAGGCTCAATCTCATCTATTTGATTGTGTTTAAGCCCATTTAAGTCCAATTGGAAGCTTGAATCATATAAAATGTCATCATAAATTTTTCCAAAAATTGGCACTATTCATTTGGTTAGTTCCATTTTACCAGGTGAAATTCGGAAATTCATTACTTCTTCAAAAATCATATGTAAGTTATTCAAGTATCTAAAAATAGTTAAAAAATCATTTACATGGAAAAAAATATGAAATAGAGCATTGAGTGGCCTAATTGGTACAGTAAATAGAGCATCTAAAAATAATTATTGTTCATTTGGTCATTTTAATGACTTCCTAGTTTTCTGGCCTAAATTTGAAAAATCATATAAAATCATATAGATGTTCAAATTAAGTGCTCTTTGAACCTTTTTAAATCTCTCTCTATTTAGTTTCATACACATATAAAACTCAGATATTAAACATAAAAACAACCAAACAGTAACCGGTTTTCTAACTAAAGGTCACATTGACCATTTACATCCCATAACATAGAAAAATAAAAGCCATAAAGTACATACATGACCATATCTTGTTCTAATATCATGTTATACGACACATAGGACCTAAAGGGACATTATTATGTCCATATACATATTTAAAACTAAACATGTGAATTTACAAAAAAGTTTGAAGTAGAAGTCTATGGCAAGTAATGCCATCTTAGTTAACAATCTCTTTTTCCTTTTCTTTCTGTTCCTTGGTAGCCTTGCCTATTGAATTCCTAGACATGGTTAGCATAAAGGAGGGACGAGATTCATTGAATCTTAGTAGCTAATGCCTACACATGCAATCATATCATCACATTTAGAATAAAGACATCAAGAAAGCATTGTTCAATCACATTGGCATATTTAAGTCATGATTTCAAAAAAATTTTGGCAGGGTTTCATTTGAAAAATGGACATCTGGTCTCAAAACCCGTATACAACTTACCCATCATCACTAAACCAAAACAAACAACAATATAATCATATGACAATGCATCAATCATATAGAAAACCATTATGATAGTGGAGTGCAAGTAAGGGGATTATATTACCTTATGCAATTCCTTTGCTTTCCAAGCTTTGTATACCTTTCATTTGATATTCCACAACTTTCTTGAACCCTAATAAATCACAAAATAAGGCCATAAGTCACTAGTTTAATGTCCTCTTTCGCAAAGTGCACACTTGAACTTAAAAATTTCACTTTGATTTCCTTTTGATTTTTCTTGTACACCATATTTGTATTTACCTATTTCGGACCCAAGGAATCCATATTTGGGGTCAAAATTTTGAAGTTCCTTCTCTATCCTAAACCCTAATTAGTCTAAAAATAAAGAGAAAATTAGGGAAAATTATTTACTTCAAACTACTTGCAAAAACTTGTGATTTCTTACTTCTTGGAACTTATCTATGCCTTTCCTATGTTTATTTCACATAACTCAACTTTCTCTCTCTAAAATTCTCCATGGCCAAAACTTAGAGGGAGTAAGGAGAGGAAAATACTTCATGAATCAATCATGAACTACATGAGAACACAACAAGCTTAGGGTGGTAGGATCTCACCTTGGCAACTTGAGCTTGAATCTTGTCTTGTAGTCTTTCCTTTTTCTCTCTTCCTTTCTCTCATGTTTTTGTGCTCTCTCTCTCTCTCTCTCTCTCTTTCTCTACTGGATTTAGCCAACTAAATGAAGGGAATGGAGGCTTCTAACTCATTTAACCCATGGTCTTGAGAAAAGATATCTAATGAGGGAATAGTACACACTAGTTAGTTAACCACTCAAGTTAATATTTTATGCCATAATTCACTTAATTCAATTAACTAAATTCCACTTGTAACCTTACTGCAGCCTTCACTCCATATTGAAGGATTTTCAGCCAAAAATTTACTCCATAATTTTTATTAGTCCAAAATAACCTTCACTGCTAAATTTTACCCTTATTAATTAAATATTTTTATTGTAATTGTCATTTAATTAGTACATAATTATTATAAATTTAATTTTGGATTAAATTCATTTTCTTGTTCCAAAATATATTTATGTGGGCTCCATATACTATTCCTGTGTCCTTACTGCATTTTATAGGGCTTCAATTTTTTTCCAGTATAATATTTACTTTTCCTATTTTAATTATAAATTCATATGAACTCAATTAGCCTCTAAGTGGTATTCCATTGAGTTTGACTCGTCATGAGATCCATTTTGACAGAAATTTTTATAATTATGAAAATACTCTTGACCCGAGTTAAATTATAATTTTTAATTCTTTCGGATCCTTTCTCATAATTTTTTCCAAGTACTAAATTGCCCCAAATTCTTTCTTTTAGGTACTAAATTGCATAAAATTCATATTTCTTGGGGTACAAATATAATTTTCTCATTTTCTGATCTAACTGAAAAATGTCATTTATACCCTTTTCCACTTTTAGCCATGTTTCTCCATTTTCTGTAATTCTCTTTATATTTTATGTTATCCTTTACTATTTCCTTCTATATTATATGATATCCCATAAAATTTGGGATATTAAATCTGTAACATGATTGATGGACTGAAATATGGTTTAATACATTGGAAATGAACTCTAAAGTAATGTGTTACATTTTAAAAAGACAATAAGAGCATAAAATATGGGTAATAGAGATAATAATGTGAAGATAAATGTGTAATCATACAAAAAAGGACAACATATGAAATGATTGTATAAGAGAAAAAAGTTAATCTAACAACTCTTGAGGAGAAAATGGTAGAAAATCAATGATCTAGCTATTACACTTGTTGTTGTTGTGTGGATATAGATGAAAACAAAAGTGAACCTCCGTATAGGGGCTTAATTGGACTAGAACCTTTAGGGGCCAATTTTTTTAAATAAATATGTTAATATATAAAATTTTTATTATTTTAAATTTTTATTTTTGATATTTATAGTTAATAATGATTTAAATTTATTTATAATTTGAGATATGGTAAGGAGATAGTGACTCATATATAATGAATTCAAAATAATTCAAAAAATAAAATAATAAATATATATAAAATATGCAAGTTAATTCAAACAACATTTTATAATATAAATAGCAACGTACTATAAAATTTCTGGTCCATGAGAAAGGCATCAAACATGCTAGCCCAAAGGTCTCAAATCAAGAGATATAAGATATAATGGAGTTGTCTTCAGAGTGTTTAAGATTAACAACAAACAAGACCTTTGTGTTACTAGTATTGGCTAACCCCAACTTGCATCACAAAGGACACCTATTTTTTATTATTAATATAAATATATATTGTATAATAAAGCAAACGTCATGAGTTTATAATACAAACTAACATAATACTTGTGCAACAATAAAAGCTATCTTGTATATATGTATAATAAAAAACATTGAATCATATGTATGATCATTATAAAATCCTTTCATATAAATAAATGTTATCAATATGTATTATTGAAGATCTCTCTGTAGACTACATTTGATGTTTTGTTTATTGGTATACTATCATGATCTAAAATCAAGATTTCCAAACCTTTTTTACTTCCTACATGTTTTTTATTTATGGACATTGCAAATGACAATATGATCACGAATTGCCTCCTACACATATCAAAAGGGAGACTTGAGTCAGAAGGAGTGATAGTAATTCTTGGGATATATACATGTAAACCCTCATTAGGACTGGATATAAGTTTTTCCTCAGCCACATGCTTACCAGTCTTGGTTATAATGAGTCGTGTACCATGCAAACCTAATGATTTGTTAGTAGTTTGCACTAACATGATTGTTGCGTCAAATTTAACAAATAGTGAGAGATTAGGAAGACTGGATGGGGATATGGAATTAAGGAACTTGATGGAATGAACATCAGTAATAATAGATTCAATGTTCCTATCCTACTTTGATATACTATCAGAACTTAATTATATGACATCCTCACTAGGAAACATAGATAGCATTAGTGATTTATGTAACACCTTGTCTTTAAGCTTTACTCCCATGTATTAGACCATGATGAAGTCCATTTTTGCTTAATTAGAAGTTTGCATCACATATAATACCATTATATAAAATTTTTCCAAATTTGGGTACTATTCATTTTTGGTCAAAACTTTTTTACCGACCAAACTTCAGAAATTCATAATTAATTCTACAAAAATTGAATAGAAGTTATTCAACCTCTAAAAATAACTTATAACATTGACTATATGAGGAAAGTAATAAATAAAGCTAGGATTGTGCCAATTAGTACAGCAAATTACATGAACATTACTCTTCATTTGATCATTTCTCAACTTTTCAGTTTTTGGGCATTGAATTTGGAAAATCATAATAAATCACACATACATCCAACTTGAGTTCCCTTTAATTCTTTGGAAATTTTATCTTGTCTAGTTTCAAACCATGTATAACACTCATATATTCTACAACAATTTGCCCAAATAGTAGCTATATAACTAATAGGAGGTCAAAATGACCATTCACTTCCATGTACTTTGCAAAATATAGTCATAACATAATTACATAGCCACAACTTGTTCTCATATCATACTGTACATTATATATGACCTAAAGGGACATGGTTACTTCAAGATACAGATTTAGGACCACACTCATGAATTTACACAAAAGTTCAAATTAAAAGACTATTACAAGCAATGTCATTTTAATCATCAACTTGTTTCTCCTTGTCTTTTTCCTCTTTGGTAATCTTTCCATAGTTTGCTCCTAGATGTAATGGACATTTGGAAGAGTGAGATTCAAAGAATTTCATTAGTATTATCATTCATGCAATCATATTATCATAAAATCATGAAAACATCATTCATTCATATAGAAATATAAATTGCCACAATAATTCATAAAAATTTTGGTAGAGTTTCCCTTTATAAATTGGACATCCTGGGGTCACAAACCCCATTAATTAACTCAGCCAACAATTATAAAACATCAAAATATTCATGTGGCAAAGCATCAAGTTCATAAGAATTTCATAAGACAATGTAATGCAAAATTGGTAAAATAATACCTCTATGCCTTCCTTTGTCTTTCACCTTTGGTTCACCTTTTACCAAGCCTTTAACAACTTTCTTGAACCTAAATATAATATCATACAAGGATATGAGCCACTGATTTCATTACCTCTATCACAAAGTTCTTACTAAAACTCTAAATTTTCATATTAGGTTTCTTTTGATTTTTCTTAAAACTATCACTTTTTCTTAGCTAATTTGGACCCAAGGATTCCATTTTTGGCATCAAAATCATGAAATTCCATCTCTAAATGGAACCCTAAACTGGCCAAAAATCAGGGGAAAAAGAAGAAAAATGATTTTCTTGAAATACAACCAACAACCCTTGAAATCATGCTTTAAGTTACTAGTTCATGGCTTTTCCTAGGTTTATTGCATGAAAACTCATCCTCTTCATGTCTTAGGCAATGAAAGAACATAAAGCAAGAATATGAAACTTAGCTACCTTGAAGCATTCCTTTAGTTCTTCCTCTTGAATCCATTGTTTTCACTAACCTCCTTAGGTTTACTCAAGTCCCTAGACATCAATAAATAAGGGCTCAAGCCATAAATTTCATAGCATGAGGCATAGCGTTCATGTAATACTCTACAAACCCTTGAAAATCTATTTTCTTTATCTTAGGCTCTATCTTTGAGCCAACACTTGTTTTTAAGGTTTTTGGCCATGGGGAATCTATTTTAGGCATCAAATTAATGAAATTACCACTCTAATATGGCCTAATGCTCTGACCAAAATTATACTTCAAAGGAAAAGAAATTATTTTTCTCAAAACTTACTCAAATTATGCTATACTTGCTTTTGCTTCCTTTGGCAAAATCTTATGCTAAATCATTATTTTATGGTTTTAAAACAACTTTCCTCCCTTAATCAAGCCTAGGCCAAAATTATGCAGTGGTTGGAAGGGAGAAAACTTCAAGAAAATAAAGTCAAACAAGCAAGAAAAGATGCTAGAATACTTGGAAACTATAAAGGAAGCTCTTACCAATTTTTTTAGAATTTTCTTCTATTTTTACCTCTTGCTACACATTGGCTGCTCTCTCCTTCTCAAATGGTAGACTCTCTTTCTCTCTTTCCTTGCTGAATGCTTCATCCAAAGGGAGCTAAGAGGGAGTATATATAATACCACTAATGACACTTACTTTTTTGTTAACCACTTGATTAATTTTAATCACAACTTGGCCAACAAGTTGTCTTAACCATTAAGTCTTCCCATTTGGTTAGTTGGGAGCTGCCAAGTGGCACCAACTCGAGGGGAGCTTATCTCTAAAACACTGTATATTTTTCCTGGTCTAGTTATGCTCTGTATTGGTTACTTTATACTTAGACCGGTAAAATTACTTTTTGCAGTATAATTTCACTTTATGGGAATAGGAATAAAGCAAACTTGTGTCTCACATCACTTCATCATTATTCTAAAAAGCTCCTTTTGTAGTGTCCAATAGTTTTCCTTTTTGACTTTTTAGCTTTTGCAGATCAAAAAGCAGCTTTATCAGTATAAATTTATTTTTATTCTTCGGCACTAATTATTTCTTTATCCTCGAATATTAAACCTTAGAACCATATACCATTGGACTCGTCTCGTTGAGAGCTTTGTTTTGACAGTAATTTTACATATTTACAAAATTACCCTTGACCTAAGGCAAAATTATAATTTTTATTTCTTTCAGGTCTTAATTGTAATTTTTCCAAAAATATTTGATTTCATGACACCTTCACGTGACTTTTTATACTTAGGGACATAAATATAATTTCTATAATTTTTAGGGGTAAAAATGTAATTTTTTATTTTTCCATTTGATCGGAAAAAATGATTTCTTGGCCCTATTTAACGTAAAATAGTGTCCGCTCATTTTTGCAAATTTCCTTTACATTTCTAGTTATCTAACTTTTTAGTGATATTACATTAGGCTGGTCACCCAAGAGGGGGTTGAATTAGGTGATGTAATATTTTTTCCCTTTTTGAAGCATAATCCAATTTCACTAAGAGAAGTAGTAAAAGAAAGATGACCAGAGGGTGATAAAGGATATAGATGAAATAATAAAATAAAGGATCAGAAACAAGAATTTATCATGGTTTAGCCCAAAACACTTGGCCTACCTCTCGTCCTCAAGTCACCACTGTATCCCACAAGTTTGATCTGGGTACTTGTGAAATCTCAGTACATCCTGCAAGTTTTAGTAGGTATTTGTAAAGCCACTCTCCTTACACTTTTATGTGTAAATCTCTTAGTGTTTTCCATACTAAAATTCTACCCGAAAGTTTGTAGAAAAGAATGATTACAGAATGGAAACTCTCTTTTAGAGTAGATAATACATTGAAAACTCACTTTAATGAGGTGAGTTTAACTATGAATGTTGATACAGAAAGATTTTATAAATTGTAGCAACATTTTGGCATAAACTTAGTTAATTTCATTACTCAAAGTTCAAATAAGATTCTATTTGTAGATTTATGGCTTAACTATTTGTTAGACACAAGTTCTAGCTGTTACTCTGCAAAAAGAGTTGTTTAACAACTGCATTAAATGTATATGACATACCAAAATTCAAATTTTGAGCCTTAATAAATGAATTTCAGTGTCAATATACTTATGTGTTTAATGTTGAACTTTAGAAATTTGTTTGTCACAAAGCGAAATTCAAATTTTGAGTTTACCAAAGTAAACCTGTGTTAATTCATGTGAATTTTTATATTGGAAGTGTATCTGTTGAGTTTGAACAGTTGTTTTAAGTTTTCATAGTACACTTTGAAATTTGAATTTCAGAAGGTGTGAAATTTCAGAAGCTGTGACATTCATTTATAATATTTGAAAAGTCACTGTGAAATTCAAAATTATAATCAGAGGCATCTTCACCATAATACAAAAGTTCTCTTTTCAAAATTCGACTGTTAAAATGCAAAGTTCAGCTGTTAGATAGATGCTCTCTAATGAGACTCACAAGTTCTCATTTTGAAATTTGCACTTTGAAGTCCCAAGTTTGTTTGCCAGAGGAAGTGACTTTGAACTTACCTTGAACTTCACTAAAATTTGAATTTTGACTAAGTTTCATGTGAATTTTGCATACTTTCACTAATAATGCTTAGCTTGAAATTCAAATTTTTGAATTAAAATTCATTTGTCAAAGAAAAAACCTTCATAACTTCGAATTTCAGTAAGTAAAGTTTAAATTTTACATAAAATAGACATGAGTCAAATACGAAATTCATCTGTTAGCCAATATTTCTCAATTCTAACATATACTAACATCATATTTATTTAATCTAACTCGTTTAAAATATATGGTAACAAGATTAAGTAAATTTCAAAGGTTAAACCACCTCAAGATTTAAGTGATAACAAAATATACCTACTAGTTAGGTTCTTAAAAGTTGAGCTCCACTTCACTTGGTCATTTCATTCTTGGCATGCTCCCTTCCAATCTTCCATTCTTGAAGCATTCTTTCTCTTCTTCTTTGAGTGAGTCATGATGTTGATTTCCCTTTCTTTATTCTAATGTTCACTTATAAACCAAGTAGTTAGTCCAATTTATATGTTCAACTTATATTATAAAACATATGAGTATAGTGGATATGTTAGTACATACTGATACACATTTTACTTCTTTAAGAAACAATATATATGCTAGACAAGTAGGATGTATTTGTTCCTTCTACTCTACATTTGTTATCATTAACCCCTTTTTTGATGATGATAATTCATTAGTGAAAAATATGCTTAATGAATGATTAACACATATAATGTAGTTTATCTCAGTTATTTCCAGATTAAGCACTTTGCATATTTTCCACACAACTTCTCCACTTATTTGGCATCAACAAAAAGGTTTGAAGAAAGATTTTCCCACAATTCTTCTTGCCCTATTTGTGAGGTTTTATTAGTAAGCACAAATGTTTAATAGTGTTGTTTCAAGCACATGCAAAAGCATTAGCTGAAATGCAAATCATAATCAAAACTTATTATACAATGCATGTTCAGATTATGCCAATTTTTACTAATATCAAAATTGATACCAATTGTTAGTGATATTCAAACTATGATGCTACCCAATGTTATGATACTTCTTGTTAAGAAGATCATGATAGACATACATCATAAGTGGTATTTAAGAGTTGAAGAGTTGTTACCTTCTTCCTTTAGGATCAAGGAGAGATGTTGAAATCTCATTTGCTCCCTTTAGCAAATTACGACCAAGTGACGTAACTCTACACTATAAAATGAGGTGTGCTAAAGTATAAGAAAATTAATTACAAAAAATGCTCCCCCTCAACATATGCATTGCAAATTGAATTTAAATACAACACATATATCAGAGTTGAAAATTTAGGAGAATAGAAAAGGAAATGTGGAAACAAGTTTGATTGATTCATTGATGCACGTATGTTCAGTACAAATGTTCAACCAAATTCAAATAGGTATAGAAACAAGTACGTTGATCATATAAAAGAAATACAAATTCAAGGTATAACAAAGATGAAATCACAAAGTCCTAAGATCTAAGCCCTAAGTTTTTTGTAGCTTGACATTCCTTTCTGGCCTTGAGCTTAATTTTCTTGCCATAAGTTTTTCTTAATTGCCTAGCAGCTTCAGATTGTCCAGTTTTGGTTTGTCCAGTTATAGCTTCTCTAGTTTGTCCAGCTTCCTTGTCCCCATTTTTGGCATCATCATGCGTAGGAGCAAGTATAGAGAGAGGAGGTACTTGATCTGTAGGAATGGCCTGAAAGGAACTAAAATAAATGGCACTAAGGGAGGTATTTGAGGAAGATCATTGTCAACCCTTGAAGATAGTTCTCGAGCCTCCCTTAAGATGTTAGCTAGCCTAGCTCATTTTTCCACTAAGAGGCCATGTCCAAAGGATGAAGGTTGAGGAGCTGGTGGAGGAAACATCTTATCTAGATTGTTCTTCTGAGCTTGCACTACCTAATCATGTGTAATAGTAGCAAAATCAATGTAAGGCACGATCCCCTTTCCTTATTGAGAGTAGCTTGAATAATGAGTATAGCAGTAAGATCTGCAACAAGCTTCTCCATTTGCTCTATTTCTTGTGATGATAGAATTGAGTCTTGAGCAACTTCATCCATCACTAGCTCATGGGAACTCTTTGCTTGAGCAGCTTCATCCTCCATAGCATAGTCTAGTGTTGGGCTAGGGCTAGTACTATTACTTGAGACTTGAGGAGTGACAATACTAGCATCAGAAGAGCCTATTTCAAAAGGACTTGGGATTTGAGGGGAGACAGATTTGAGAGGTTTAGAGGTACCAGTTTGAGGTGATACTAATATGGTTGGAAGAAAGTTTCGAATATCATCATAAGCATCAGCTATCACCTTGAGATTCTTGGCTAGGTCAGTTATTTGAGCTTGCAGGTATGCAAACTTATGTTCCACCTTAATACTTAACATCATTTCTGATATGCAGTCATACAGCTCGAGTATGGTACTAGGTTTGGCTAAGTTGGATAGGATGGAAGGTTTAAGTTGCTGGGCAGGCTAAGGTTGGGTCAGCTGTGGTTCAGGTTGGATGGTTGGAGCAGCCTTAGAGATAGTTTATTGTTGTTGTAGCTTTCCCCTATTGTGGAATATGTCTTCAGATTTATCAACTTCTTTTCCAATCCATTTGCCCTCTTTTCCTTTGATGCTCATTCTCATTAGCTCTTCTTTACATTCCTCAGTGGGCTTTCCATTACCTTTCTCCAAGTGTTGGATCTTGGCATACTTAAGGAGCTTGGTAATAATGGAGGTATAGGGTAGAGTTGAATCTTTTCTCTGGTCTCTGGCCTTAATCATTCCCTAAAAAATAATATTACCCAGGTTGATCTCCTTTCTTTGAATTAGAGTTGTCATTATATGAGCTTCAGTTCTGATTATGAATTGAACCTTCCTCCCATGCGGAAAATGATCCTAGACATTATATAGTGTAGAACCCTTACTTGAGCATTGAGGTTAGAAGGCTTCACATTTTTCAATTGAAGTCTGTTCTCTCTTCTCTTGAAAAGTGCATTTAATATTGTACTCTCTTTGTAGTTCAGATATTCTTCACCTTCTTCATTAGTTTTATCATCTTCATCCATGTATTGGTGGTAGAAATATCAAGTTTAAATCTGTCTTGTTTAGGAATATCCTGAACATCATTAAGATTCTCATCAATTAGCCATAGATTCCTGGACTTGAGAGTCACTTGATACTTTTTCTTTTTATCCTTGAATTTCAAGATGTACCAGACCTTGATAAATTCATGCTCATATCTCTCCTTAATCTTTAACAATTTTTTATAGCTCCTCATCTAGAATCTAGTATCAAAATTGTTTGAAACTAGAAATTGCTCCAAATTAGTGCAATGAGGAGTAATTACCTTCTTTGCAGCAAACTTTATGGTGAATTCCTTCAAAATTTGTTCAGAGCTGCAAAGAGGCTCTATGGTCACCTGGAGTTCCTTAAACTCTATGCTAGATACAGAAGTAGCAACTATAGGTTTGTTTGATTCTAGCTTGGATGGTGTTTTCTGCCTCTTTGATGGTGTTCCTTGCTAGATTTGGCTTTTCTTTTCTGGGTATCACCTTCTTTTGATGCATATTGAGATTTGGTTGTACGTTTGAGCCTAGTTTGTTCTTTCCCGACATTGGCATTCTTACACTGATCATTTTCACTCTCAATATGTTTCAACGGATGCTCTAAAGCTATTTATGAGGTTTTGTTTAAAGTTTAATCTGTGGAAAATGAAGTTTGACCGAAGGAATTAGAGAATGATTAAGAGAGAAGAGGAATAGCACCGATTAAAATAGGAATAGGGTTATGTCTATTTAGAGTATGACCCTTTGAGTTTTCTTATGTAAGCATTTGATAGATGAATTTTGGTGGTCAAAATTTGAATTTCAGTCAGTTACGTTGCCTACATAACATAGAGAAATTGTCTTGACAGAAGAATTTTCAACCTTGAAGTTCATTTGTTAGAGACTCACTTTTCAGGTAATATCTTAACATTCATATTTCAGCTTTTGAAATACGACTGTCAAAGGCTCAAACAAAGATAGAAGCTTCAATAGAAGAACTTTGTGTCCTCAAAGTTTGAATGTTGAAGGCTCAACACAAAGCATTCAAACACATGATGTCCAACAGACGAATATTGAAATTTAAAACTCAAATTTCATGATTTTGTGAAGGAGTGTCTGAAATGCGAATATTGAATTATCAAAATCAAATGTTGTACACACATAAATATATTACATATAGATATCAACAGTTAAAATTCGAATTTCAAGAGGTCAACAAACAAATTTTGAACAAGCTGAATCATAAGCATAGCATTTAAGGCACTGAAATTCGATTGTTGCATAGCCAAAATTCTAATTTCAAGCAAACAAAATCACTTAATAAGGTATAGAAGGCATGTAAGTTCATCTATTTATAATCAAAATGCAGCTATTGAAAATAGAACTTACAAACAGATGTTGAAACATTGAATTTTCAATTTCCTTTTAGCAAATGTTGTTTGCCCAGATGCAGGATACTCCACTATTCTACATTCTTATCATATAAGCTCATAAGGAGTACCTGGAAAAACAAAAGGAATATCTTTCTCTTTCTTTGTACCCTTTCTTGTTAGGGTTTGCTAATGGTTAGTTTAAACATTTTGAAATACGTATGAGACCAGAGTTTAATCTTACGCAAATATATATAATTTAATAATTGAATAGGGTAAGTGATAAAGGTTACCAAAGATTATCTTGTTATTTTTGACTTGTATGTAGTGTAATATGCTTATGTCTCCCTTTTGCATATAGACTATTGCCTCTTAAGTTTTTGCTCTTCCTCTTCTCAAGATAAGTGATTTGGTTTCAATTTGAGCTACTTCCCTATGACGAGTGAAAGGATTGCTTCCAGTGCTTCTCCTTGTGATTTGCAGTCATTGCTTTAGAGTTTTGAGAAGCTTTCCTTCTTAGCATCCTCTTTCTTGCACCAATATGTTCTTTCTTTTTAGATTTGTTTTGCACATATAAAACGCTTGAAGAACATTTTGGTATCTACTTGTTTTTGGGTGCAGGAGGATTAGTGGTATTCTTTAGACCCATTTCATATCTTTGCCTAAACCATTTCTCCTAAGATTGCACAGATGAGCTATATGCCCCTTTTTAGCATAATATATACATAATGGTGAGCTATGCACAAAGAATTTCAAATAGCTTTTATTTTTCTCCTTGGACTTACTCATATAGCGAACATTCAACTTGTCAGGCACACAATTATGTTTGCCAAGTGGAATATTCAAGTTATCCTTTTCTTGAGTAAAATTAGATATAACTTTATTTAATTCCTCTTTTTCTTTAGTTAATCTTTCACATGAATCACAAGAGGAAGTGTGTGAATAGGTTTTGTAGATATTTTCTAACTCATCTATTTTCTTTTTAAGTGATTACTTTTCATTCTTTTTCCAGTTGTAATTCATTATCCAAGGAAATCACTTTCTTCTTTCTGTGTGTAAGTGCTTTTGCTAATCTAATCAGTTTATCATATATTTCATTATAAGCATCTTGCAACTCATTAAAAGAGTAAGCATAATTAGATTCAGAGTTAGAATTTGACACCTCATCATTGGACTTAGCTATTAAGCATGGATAGGTATCTACATCATCTTCATTTGAATCGTTGCCCTTAATTGCAGAGGTATATGCCACTTTAGATTTCTCATTTTTCTTCTCTACATATCTTCCTCCTTACTTCTTTGAAAGGTACTTCAGCTTATTTGCATGGCAGGAGTGCTTTTTCCCTTAAAGCTTCTTCTTTTTTATGTTGAGAGATCTGCCAAATTTGATGGTTAATTATTTTAGCTCGTCCTCTTCCTCGTTACTTTCATCAATAATAGCAGCTTTGAACATTAGTGTCTTTTCTTTATTCTGCTGCTCCAACAGAACATCAAGACTTCCTTCATGTTTAGCAAGGCTTATAAATAGTACAGTGACAAACTGATATGATTCTCCTCTTGTCTCTTCAATGGCTATCATTTTCGATTGCCATTCTTTGGGTAAAGCTATGAGTATTTTGCAAACTTGCTCTCTTTGTGTGTAGTTCTTTCCTAAAGTTATTAGATGATTGATTATATGAGTAAAATGAATTTGAAAATATTTAATTGACTTACCATTAATCATCTTGAGCATTTCATATTCTATATGAGAGAGTTGAGGCTATTTTCCTTTACTTCCTTGGTTCCTTTATGAGCAATCTCCAAAGCATCTCACATTTTCTTTGTTATGTTGCAATGTGACACTTTAATGTATTCATATTGATTTAAAGCACTAACCAAAGAGTGTTTTGCCTTGAAGTTCAGCAGAATTCTTTGCTTTTGTTTATCATTCTATTCCTCATCTAACTTTTCTTTGTATGTGCTATTGTCATGTATCTTCTTTAGCACAAAATATCCCTTCTTTATGACAGACCAGTTATTTAGGTGTATGAATTGAACATATATCTACATTCTCATCTTCCAGTATCCATAGTGTTCACCATTGAAGTCTGGAGTTCTGTTAATGTTGTTCCCCTGTGTAGTATATTCTCTTCAAAGCTAGCCCATCTTGCTTTTGGATGGTTAGATCCTTTGCAAGGAGTCCAAGCTCTAATACCGATTGGCCAAAAATCATATGCTTCATATGCTGGAAAATCATGCCAAGGAGGAGGGAATTAGTGTCCAAATACTATATATTTTCTTTAACCTAGATATATCTTATCCTTATGAAGTTACTTTTTGAGATATTTTAATTCTTTAGGGATACAAGAATATTCTAAATTTGTAATTGTGTAGACATTAATTATATTGTCCCAAATTGTATCTATGTGGGGCCCATATATTGTTCGTGTCACCTTTCTACTGTTTGTGGGGCCCACAATCTCCTTTTTATGGTAAAGTTATTTTTTCGATACTCGACACTAATTATTTCTTTATTTGTAAACAATTAACCCCCAAGCTATATATCATTAGGTCCGGTTCATTGTGAGAATCATTTTTACAATAAATTTTAATACTAACAAAATTACCCTTGCCCAGGTTAAATTACAATTTTTAATTCTTTCGAGTTCTTTCTTGTAATTTCTCATAAGGACTAAAATGTATAGAATTCTTTTTTACGAACTATATTGCAAAAAAAAATTTTCCAGAAATAAAAATGTAATTTTCTCATTTTTCTTTCTAACATGGAAAAATGATCTATTTCCCCTTTACCATACCTATTCATGTATCTCAGATTTTGCTATTTCTCTATATATTTCATGATATCTAGTAAAATAGAGATATTATATTTCTCTCCCCCTTAAAATAAATTTCATCCTTGAAATTTTAAAATATATCTTATTGAAATAACTTTGGATATCTCTATTTCATGTCTGCTTCTATTTCCCAAGCCACTTCCTCATAAGATTAGCTTTTCCAGACCACCTTTACTAAAGGAATGCCTTTGTTTCTGAGCTGCTTGACTCAATAATAAATATGTTAGAATAACTGGCTCCCCAAGAGAGGGTGAATTGAGAAGTTCAAAATTTTTCTACAAAAACGTAAGTTTATAGTGAAACAACAGTTTGTAGAAAAACAGAGTGTAGTGAAAATTAAAGTAATTGCAAGATAATGGAAGAAAAGACTATGAAATTTATCCTAGTTCGGTCTGATTCACTTGACCTACTTTTAGTCCCAAAGCCACCACTTGAGATTTTTACTATTTCCAAGAATTTAATGAGCTCTTTGCAATGCCTCAATACAGACTTGTGCTTTGTTCTTAGAGCACTCAAAATCTATAGTTAACAATACTCTTACAAGTGTTTTCCAATTTCCTTTGTGGCTCTCCTCACAAAGAATCCTTCTTCCAAATAAAGAAAATATTTTTATACAGAATAAATGCTCTCTAGAGTAGAGTGGATATAAAAGTTTAAGTACAGTAAATGCTATGTGTGGGTAAAAGGTTTTGATTCAGAAATTTAGCAGAATAATTGCAAAGATAAGGTCAAAATCATTGTTCACAACTTCAAATGAAGTTCTATTTATAAATTTGTAACTTAACTAGTCATTGAGCACCAGATCTAGCTGTTAGAAACTTTAAACAATGGTTACTCTACAAAACTAGCAATTTACCAACCGTATTTAATGAGTCTGACAAGCAAAAATTTGAAATTTGGGGTACAACAGACAAATTTCACAGAGACAAGAGATTAAGGATTTCATCATTGAACTTTAACATTCATTTGTTCAAATGTGACATTCAAATTTTGAGTTTGTCATAAATATCCCATGTTAGAACATAAGAATTTTCCTATCAAATGTTCATCTGTTGAGTTTGAATAGTTGTCTCATGTTTTTATAGAGCACTTGAAATTCGAAGTTCAGAAGTTGAAATTTTCCTGTTAGAGGCTTGTTCAATTTAGCACAAAAGTTCTCCTCTATGAAATTTGAACGTTAAACTATAAAATTCATCTATCAGAGGCTTGTTCAAGATGGCACAAAAATTCTCCTCTATGAAATTCGAATGTTAAACTATAAAATTCGTCTGTCAGAGGTATACTCTAATGAGACTTACAAGTTCTTAATTCAAAATTCAAATTTTAAAGTTTACAAGTTCTATCAGAGATGGTGACTTTGAACTCTTTTTGAACTTCACTAACATTTGAATTTTGACTGAGTTTCATACAAATTTTGCACATATTCACTAACAGTGCCTAGCCTAAAATTCAAATTTTATAATTGAAATCCATTTATCAAAGATAAAACCTCTGTATATTCAAGTTTCTGCAAGCAAAGTTTAAATTTTGCACAAATACGCATGAGTCAATAGCAAAACTTGTCTGTTAGTTAGTATTTTTCAAAGTTAACATATGCTAACATAGGATAACTGTGAAATCACTAATTTAAATACTACAGCAACAAAATTAAGTGAGAATCAAAACTTTTTACTCAATTTACAAAGTGATAAACCCTACTAACTTAATCTTTACATGTTCTCCATTATATTTATTCACTTTGTCGTTTGATACTCCTTTGATATTCTCCTTTCTAAGCTCTAGTTGTTTGGAATCATTAAAACTTCTAATTCAACATTTTCCCCCTTTTTGATGATGACAAAACAACTTCCAAATTGGATTAGCACTTTGGGTTTGGTTCTAAGAGCTCCCCTTAACATTTGCATTAAAATTTGAATATAAATACAGCATGTATCAGAGTTGAAAATGTAGGAGAATAGAAAAGGAAGTATGAAAACAAGTTGCATTGATTCATTTGTTCAATACATATATTCAATTAAATTCAAAACAAGTACACAGATTCAAGGTTCAATAGAGACGATTAAATGACAAATATAGAATCCTAAGATCTAGGCCATAAGGTTCTATAGCTTGTCACACCTTCCTGGCCTTGAGCTTAATCTTCTTCTTGCAATATGTCTTTCCTGATTGCCCAATAGCTTTAGATTGTCCAGTTGCAGCTTCTCCACTTTGCTCATCCTTCTTCTCCCTCTTTTTGGTATCATCAGGTGCAGGAGCATGTACAGAGGGAGGATGTATTTGAGATACAGGAATGGCTTGAAGAGGAACTGGTATAAGTGGCATAGAGGAAGGTCTCTAAGGAGGATCATCAGAATCAGAAGTCAATTCTTGAACCTCCCTTTAAATGTTGGCTAGCATAGCTCTTTGTTCCAATGAGAGGCCATATGCAGATGATGGAGGTTGAGGAGTAGGTGGAGGAAACATTTCATCTAGCCTTTGCTTTTGTGCTTGCACTACTACATTATATGAAATAGTAGCAAAGGCCATATAAGGCATGATCCCTCTTTCCTCATTGGGAGTAGTTTGAATAATTAGTGTAGTGATAAGATTAGCAACAAGCTTCTCCATTTGCTAAGTTTTTTGTGATGATAGAATTGATTCTTGAGCAATATCCTTCATCATTGGCTTATAAGAGCCTTCTACCTGAGTGGCTTCTTCCTCCATGGCATAGTTCAGAGATGGATCAGGACTGGTTTCATTGCTGGAGGACTAAGGGATAGCAGTAATAGCATCAGCAGTAGCAACAGGAGAGTTTATCTCAAAACGACTTGGGACTTCAGGAGAGACAGATTTGAAGGGCTTAGAGGTACTAGTATGAGAATGTGCTGATGTGGTTGGAATAGAATTATAGATATCTTCATATGCATAAGCAATTATCTTGACATTCTTGGCCAAGTTAGTTATCTATGTTTGCAAATGTGCAAACTTAGCATTTTGTTCCTTATTCATACTATTCATTATCTTTAATAGGCAATCAAAGAGTTCAGGTATAGTGTTAGGAGTGGCCATAGTGGTTGAAGGTTTAGGTTGCTAGGTAGGTTGAGGTTAGGGTTCAGGTTGTATGGTTAGGGCAACCTCTAATATAGCCTCTTGCTATTGTTACTTTCCCCCTTCATATAATAAGTCCTCAGATTTACTAGCTCCCTTCCCAATCCATCTGTCGTCTTTCCTTTCAATCCCCATTTCCATCAACTCTTCTTATTTAAACTCCTTAGTTAGCTTCCCTTTGTCTTTCTGTAGATGCTATATTTTGGCAAATTTGAGCAACTTGGAGATGATGGAGGCATAGGGCAAGGTTGAATCTTTTGTTTGATCTCTTGCCTTGATTATCCTCTGAAAGATTATGTGACCCAGGTTGAGCTCATTTTTGTGAATTAAGTTTGTTATTACATGAGTCTCAGCCCTGGTGATCAGATTAAAGCTTCCTTCCTTGTTGAAGATAATTCTTGACACTATATAGTGCAGGACTCCCACTTGTACGCTGAGGTCAGAGGCCTTCACAATTTTCAGTAGAGGCCCATTCACACGCCTTCTAACGAGAGCATCCAAGATTGTGCTTTCCTTATAATTCAGAAATTCCCAACCATCCTTATCTGCATCATGATCCTCATTTATGTATTTAGAGGTGGAGATTGTTAGCAAGGCTGACTTCCCAAGAGGGGGGGTGAATTGGGAAGATTGAAATTTTTCTGCACAAAGTGAAGTAAGTGAAGATATCACAATATAATGAAAACAATATGTAAAACAGAGCAAGCTGAAAAGTAAAGATAGGGAGAAGAAGACTCAGTAATTTATCCTGGTTCGGTCTTTCCACTTGACCTATATCCAGTCCCCAAGAAACCTCTTGGGATTTATCCACTATACAGCAAGAATTTCAATGGGCTTCTTGCTAGGGCCACAGTACACGAGTATGCTCTGTTTCTGAGCTCTCTCAAATTCTCCAAGCACTTTCACTATGTGCTTCCCAATCCCCTTGTGAATACCCCTCACAAGTAAATCTATCTCCAAGATGAAGAGTAGATTGATTACAATGAAATAACTCTCTTGAAAAGAGTAGATATGAAGGTTTGAGTACAAGTATGGAAGTTGAGAGGGTAAAAGCTTTTGAGAAGAAGATTTAGCAGAAATTCAATATATACAAGTTTGATTCGTTACCCACAACTTCAAATGATGTTATATTTATAGATTTAGGTCTCAAATATCCGTTAGAGACTAAATCTATCCGTTGGGGAAGTTATCCAACGGTTACTCTGAAAAACTATTCGTTTACCAACCGCATTTAATGTTTCTGACATACTAAAATTCGAATTTTGGTTGGTCAACAGACGAATTTCGACGGAACCGAAGATTAAAGCTTCCAACGTTACAGCACGAAGTTCGTCTGTCCATGACTTGAAATTCGAATTTTGAAACTTACAGAACATTTTCACAATGTGACATACAAATTTTCAAGAAGAAAGTTTTTCGGTTAAGTGTGAACAGTATTTTCAATTTTCTACAGTGCCTTCGAAATTTGAATTTTGGTATCCCAAAATTCGTCTGTCCACTGAATGTATAAGAGACACAGTAGATTACTTTCTTCGAAATTTGAATTTTGGAAGGGTGAAATTCGTCTGTCAGAGAGACTCTTTTCGGACTAATTTCATCAGTCGAATGTTGCAAGTTCTTATCATTCGTATGTCAATGTTTCATTTTAACAGACTCAAGAACTTAGCTTCTGAAATTCAAATTTTAAAGTTCAAAGTTCGTCTGTCAGAGAGCAGTTTTGAAACTTAAATCATTCTTGATCTCAGATGAACTTTAACATAGTTTCAGACAAATTTCTTCTATTTTCTCAATTTTTGTTTTGTTTGAAATTTGAATTTTGAAGACTCAAAGTTCGTCTGTTGCAAAGAGGCATCTTTCAGACTTATATGAAAATTTGAATGTTGGAAGTTCAAAATTCGTCTGTCAGAGAGCATTTATCAAATTCAATTTCATTTTGATTTCAGATGCACTTTATCATAATTTCAGACGAATTTCTTTGGTTTTTACAAACTTCATTTTACTTGAAATTCAAATTTTGAAAGTGTGAAGTTCGTCTGTTTACCAAAAGGCCTCTTTCAAACTAGATGAAAATTCGAATTTTGAACAGCCAAAATTTGTCTGACAGAGAGCCATCGCTCTCTGTCAGACTTATTCAGTTTTAGCTCGAAATTCAAATTTCCAAAGGTAAAGTTCAAATTTCCAACTTGACAGTTTAGCTTAAACTTTCAACCTTCGTCTGTTTGTGGGGGTTTTTCAAATATTTAAAGATTTAACATAAAATCAAAGTTTGAAAACATCTTTTCTTCAAATCAAAATCTTTTACCCAGTCATTACAAAAACTAAGGATCCTACAAAAGATCTAACAGAAAGAACCCAGAAAATCTTCACTTGAGACAACTTTGATCTCCTTTGATATCTTCAATCTAAGTTCTTGAATGTTGGTTTGGAATCATCAAAACTCTTGATTCAACATTCTCCTCCTTTTTGATGATGACAAAACAACTTACAAACTGGATTAGTACTTAGGTTTGCTTTTACAAGCTCCCCCTCAACATATGCATAAGATATCAAATCAACAGATTAAGTGAAGAGATTTAAGGCACAAAACATTGTAACAAAGGGATCCATTCATTTAATTAAAAGTTGCATGTACATAAACAAATTAATCAACGTTCAAACATTAAATCCAAAACACAAAAACAACAAAGTACAAAATACAAAATACAAAATACGACAAAAGGACTTAAGCCTAATCTCCAATCATTTCTTCTTGGACTTGGCCTTCTTACTGTAGGATTTCCCTTTCCCTTTCCCAGATTGCTCAGCAGCAGGCTTTCCAGTTTGCCCAGACTTCTCCCCCTTTTTGACATCATCAGGAAGGCCAACAAAATCAGCCGGAGGAGGGATCTGAGAGACAGGAATAGCACGAAGTGGCACAGGAGCAAAAGGGATTTCAGGATCAGCTAGTGGCTCGGAGCTTGTCTCCTCGTTAGAGATTTCCAGCAGCTGCTACATTGCTTGTCTGGAAAAAGCTAGTTGAGCTCTTTGTTCTTCTGTAAGTCCATAGGCAGCAAGAGGGGAAGAAGCTGGTTTAGTAGGAGGAAACATTTCTTCCAGCCTTCTCCTCTGAGCTTCGAGTAGAGCATTGTGAGAAATGGCAACGTAGTCAACAACAGGTATAAGGCTTCTTTCTTCAGTGCTCACTGCTTCTTGCTTAGAGGAGGTTGAAATGGCTGCAACCAGTCTTTCAACTTGCTCAGATTCTTGAATTGACAGAATTGATTCCTGAGCATCTTCTTGCATGGGTTCATGAGGGCTTGTATGTTGGAGACCTTCTTCTTCCAATCCATAGTCCAAGGTGGACCAGGACTTGGTGTTCTCGTTGCACCAGCACCATCTATATCATCATCATCATGGTCAGAGGAGGCAATCTCGAAGGGACTTGGAGGCACAGGGGATGGAGACAGAGTAGGCTCAGGGACACTAGGCTGAGGTGGAGCTGAAGTGGTAGGGATAGCATTTCTTATCTCTTCATAGGCATCAGCCACCACCTTCATATTTATAGCCAACTGATGGATTTGATCTTGTAGATGAGCAAATTTGGCATTTTGCTCATCTCTAATGCTAAGAATGAGTGTTGACAGACTGTCAAACAACTCAGTGACCTTTGTTGGCTTGGCCCGTGAGGAGGGAGTGGAAGGAGGGTGAGTAGGCCTGGAGGGAGATGGGATTGGCTAAGAAGGCTGAGGTACAGATCTGCCAGGGGCCTCGGAAGTTCCTTCTTGTTGGAGGGATGCATCAGTAATAAAGAACAAGTCTTCAGATTTCCCTGCTCCCTTTCCAACCCATCGTCCTTCATCTCTTTCAATGCCCATCCTTTGCAGTTCCTCTTCTTTGAATGCCTCAGTAAGTTTTCCTTTTCCCTTTTCAATGTGTTGAATCCTAGCATGCTGCAGGATTCTTGAAATAATTGCAGCATAGGGGAGTGTGGAATCCTTCCTTTGATCCCTTTCCTTTATCATTCTCTGGAAGATGATATGACCCATGTTAATGAGCTTCCCATAAATGATGGCAGTCATCACATGAGCCTCTGCCCTTGTTATCAAGTTGAAGCTGCCACCCTTGTGGAATATGATCCTGGACACTATGTAGTGCAGGATCCTAACTTGTACACTTAGGTCTGTGGGCTTCAACAGATTTATTGTTGGCCTGTTTTCCCTTCTCCTGAATAGGGTGTCCAAAATGGTGCTTTCTTTGTAGTTCAGAAAGGATCCACCTTCTTCATCAGCTGTGCTTGCCTCATCCATATACCTAGAGGCTGTGATGTCAATTTTCAGTCCATCTTGCCCTGGGATTTCCAGCACTTCATTGATTGTTTCATCAGCAAGCCAGATGGTCCTTGATCTCAAAGTGACCTCCCATTTCTTTTTCCTGCTGTTGTATTGAAGAGAGGCATACCAAGTCTTCACTACTTCATCATCATATTTTTCAGCAATTTCCAACAGGTTTTTGTATCTTATCAACCATAATGCAGCATCAAAGTTGTTGGATATCAAAAATTGCTCCATATTTACACAGTGAGGCTTGATTACCTTTTTACTGGAAAACTTGGCAGAAAACTCTTCTTGGATCTCAGGAGTGCTCCAAAGTGGCAGTGTAGTAAGCTCAAATTCTCCAGATTGTGTAGAAGAGGAGGAAGCCACAGTAGCAGTATCAGCCGAAGGGACCGCAGTTTTTGATGAGGAAGGTCCAGTTTTCTGTGAATCTGCCTTGGATGATGATTTCTGGCGTTTAGAGGGGGTAGCTTTACTGGGTTCGGCCTTTCTCTTGGATTTCTCTCCTTCCATTGTGGCATATTGAGATTTGACTGTTCTTTTTGGCCGAGTTCCAGCTTGTCCTGCTCCAGGGATTTTGACTCTCGCCATTTATCAGTGGAATGTTGCAGAATGTGGTTAAGGAAAGGTTTATGGGATGCGAATGGAAGTTTAAATGGTGAAGAATGACGGTTTTTGGACAGGAATTAAGAGGATTAAAGAGAGAATCAGAACAGACTTAGAGAGGTTACAAATAGGGTTGCGTCTGTTCTGAGGAAAACTGTTGCATTTAACGTGTGTAACCGTCTGACAGACGAATTTTGAGGGGTCAAAATTCGAACTTCGAGCAGTTACAAGTTAAACCGTTCAGCATAGCTTACTGACAGACAAATTTTCATCCTGAAAGTTCGTCTGACAGTGGCTTGAAACAAGGAATACAAGCACAACAGGCGAATTTTGTTCCACCAAAGTTCGAATGTTGAAAAGAAAAAGGCAGGCATCAATCAAACTAACAATCAACAGATGAATTTAAACATGCAGAACTGCATCTTTCAATAATTCAACATGATGGACATGATTCAACAGACGAATTTTGAACTGAAAATTCAAATTTTTCAACTTTTGCAAAGATTGTCCAACATTCGTATGTTAAGAAGTGATAATTTGTGTAGCAGTGATGGACAATCATAACTTTGAAATTTCTGATTTTGAAAATTCGAACTTTCAAGCTTCAACAGATGAATTTCGAGGCATTACTAAGAACTATTCCAAGGCATAACAGGCCGAAGTTCGTCTGTTGGTCAACTAAAATTCGAATGTTGACCATGTTGATCAGTTTAAAAACACATATTATCAATGAAATTCATCTAGCAATCAAACCACATACAAATTTCAACTTTAAAAACTTACAGAATGGATCCAGAACTTAGAATAATTGTCATTCATTTCATTTTCTGGTTGTTCCAATCCGGAGTGCTCCATTCTTTCAAACTCTTAGCCATTGTTTTTCACAAGAAGCACCTGCAACTACACTAAAATATACTCCGATGCTCAAGTTAGAGTTTATTCTTATATTAAAAATTCTAAAGACAGAATTGCACAGAAATGACTTACAATTCATTGGGATTTACCATTCCCAATTCTCTCCTTATTTTGCAGTGTCTGTCTTCTGATAGAGGTTTTGTGAGTATATCAGCAACTTGATCCTCTGTTGGAATGTACTCCAGTCTAACTTCTCCTTTTAGAACGTGATCCCTTATGAAGTGGTGCCTAACTTCAATATGTTTCGTCCTTGAATGCATGACAGGGTTCTTGGTGATATTTATAGCACTTTGGTTGTCACACATGATTGGTATCTCTTTTATTTTAATCTCAAGATCTTCAAGCTGCTGTTTCATCCAGATGACTTGGGCACCACAGCTTCCAGCTACAATATACTCAGCTTCTGCAGTAGATAAGGCCACACTATTTTGCTTTTTGCTGAACCATGAAACCAGGGATCCTCCAAGGAATTGACAGGTTCCACTT
Organism: Adenanthera pavonina; assembly: GCA_026686845.1. Taxonomy (NCBI): domain Eukaryota; kingdom Viridiplantae; phylum Streptophyta; class Magnoliopsida; order Fabales; family Fabaceae; genus Adenanthera; species Adenanthera pavonina. The sequence goes on along the minus strand of JAIVEN010000005.1, from coordinate 17,513,371 downwards.
GTGCTTTTTCTGTCAGTTTTGGATCCAGCAAAATCAGCATCAGTGTATCCTTTGAGATCTTCTCCATTGCCTTTTGGATACCAAAGACCCATCTGTGATGTTCCAATAAGATATCTAAAAATTCTTTTCACAGCTGTTGCATGGGTTTCTTTGGGGCATGATTGGAACCTTGCACACATGCAGACACTGAACATAATGTCAGGTCTGCTGGCAGTTAGGTACAATAGGGATCCAATCATTCTTCTGTACTGAGTAATGTCAAACATCTTCCCATTCTCATCCATGTCCAATTTAGTTGCAGCAGCCATAGGTGTTCCCATTGGCTTGGCATTCTCCATTCCAAACTTCTTTAACAGCTCCTTTAGATACTTGGATTGACTGAGAAAGATACCATCATTAAGCTGTCTGATTTGCAATATAAGGAAGAAATTGAGTTCACCCATCATAGACATCTCGAATTCTCCCTGCATTAACTCAGAGAATTTCTTGCAAAGAGTTTCATTAGTAGCACCAAAAATAATATCATCAACATAGATTTGAACAATTAGTAAATCTTTATTTTCTTTCTTAGTAAATAAGGTTGTGTCAATTTTGCCTCTGTTAAACCCCTTTTCAGTCAGAAAATTGCTCAGTCTCTCATACCATGCTCTAGGGGCCTGTTTTAAACCATAGAGAGCTTTCTTTAGTTTATAAACATGGTTTAGTTTTGTAGAGTCCTCAAAACCTGGAGGTTGATCAACATAAACCTCTTCCATGATATATCCATTCAGAAAAGCACTCTTTACATCCATTTGATATAATAAAATATTTTTCATACATGCATATGCTAGCAGTATTCTTATAGCCTCTAGTCTAGCTACTGGTGCAAAGGTTTCTTCAAAATCAATACCTTCTTCTTGATTATACCCTTTAGTAACTAATCTAGCTTTATTTCTGATTATTGTTCCAGATTCATCAAGTTTATTTCTGAAAACCCATTTGGTACCAATAACAGGATGATTTTTGGGTCTAGATACTAAATTCCAAACTTGATTTCTTTCAAATTGATTTAATTCATCTTGCATAGCCATAATCCAGTATTCATCAGTTAGGGCTTCTTCAGTACATTTGGGTTCAATTTGAGAAATGAAAGCACAGTTGAGCATCTGATCCCTTAACTGTTTTCTGGTTTTGACTTTCTCTTGAACATTCCCTATTACTTGATCAACAGGGTGATTCCTTTGATATCTCCAAGCTCTAGGGAGTTCTTGAGCTGTTTCTTTATTATTTTCTTTATCTGACTCTTGCTCCTGGATATCTTCTTCTGTGCCAACAGATTCAGATATCTTTGGAGGTTCAGTTTTACTTTTGTCAGAGATTCCCAGTTTTTCAAAATTGAAAGTAAGATCATCCTTATTGGTAACATGTTTTGAGACAGTTTCATTTTCAATGAAAACCACATGCACTGATTCTTCTACTACGTTTGATCTTTTATTATAAACCCTATAAGCCTTACTCCTACTTGAATAGCCCAAAAATATACCTTCATCGGATTTGGCATCAAACTTACCCAGATTTTCTTTCCCATTGTTGTGAATGAAGCATTTGCACCCAAACACATGGAGGTGTGACAGATTTAGCTTTCTTCCCTTGTACAGTTCATATGGAGTCTTCCCAAGGATTGGTCTGATGTAGGTTTTGTTTATGATGTAGCTTGCTGTATTCACTACATCAGCCCAGAACACTTGAGAGAGTTCCTTCTCATTTAGCATAGCTCTAGCCATCTCTCCAATAGTTCTGTTCTTCCTTTCCACCACTCCATTTTGTTGAGGAGTTCTTGGTGCTAAGAAGTTGTGGTCAATCCCATGCTCATTGCAGTACTCCAGGAAGCATGCATTTTCAAATTCTTCTCCATGGTCTGACCTGATAGACACAATAGAAATACCTTTCTCATTTTGCACTTTCTTAGCTAAGGTTACAAATGCATCAAAGGTATCACTTTTAGAAGAAAGAAACAATGTCCAAGTGAATCTAGAATAATCATCTACAATTACAAGCACATACAGATTACCACCAAGACTTTTCACCCTGGATGGTCCAATTAAGTCCATATGCAACAATTCAAGTGGTCTTGTTGTGGTAACTTCATTTTTAGATTTGAAGGATGATTTAGTTTGTTTTCCTCTTAGGCATGCATCACATTCTTTATCCTTTTCAAAAGATATTTTAGGTAGTCCAGTTACTAGTTCATTTTTAATCAGTTTAGACAATTGATTCATGTTAACATGAGCTAATCTCCTATGCCATAGCCAACTATCATTATCCTGGCTTATTAAACATACAGAGTCCAAGGGAGGAAGTTCATCAAGGTCAATAGTATAACAGTTACCATCCCTTTGAGCTTTGAGGATTACTTTGTGATCACTTTTTCTGATAACCAGGCAAAACTTTGACTCAAACAGCACCCAGTTTCCTCTATCATAGGTCTGACTTACGCTCAGCAAATTGTGGTTGAGGCCAATTACAAACAACACTTCTTCAATGGATGTTTCTGGATTTTTGCCCACAATGCCAATTCCAACAATTTTGCCGTATTGATCACCTCCAAAGTCACCTTTCCTCCCTTTTTGTCTCTAAGGGCGATGAACTTCTCCTTATCACCAGTCATGTGACTTGAGCATGCACTGTCCATATACCATTTGTTGCTTTTCTTAGCTTTGAGACAGGCCTGGAAAATAAGGTTTATGTTTTCCTTTTAGGTACCCAAATTTGCTTGGGTCCTTTTCTGTCAGTAGTTATTTCCCTAGATGCAGATGTACCTTTGGGAACCCATTTAACTTTCCTGTCAAGTCCATTTTTCTTCAATGCACAAGAACTAGAAGTATGTCCCTTTTTGTTACAGAAATGACAGGTAGTGAAAGGACTGCTAGATTGAGAAGCAGGAAGAAAACAATGCAGATAATATTTTTGTTTAGTATGCCTTGGTTGATCATATGTTTCAATGTGAGGTGATACATCATTTTTCTTTTTATTGCTCTCAGCATGCACAAAGTGTCTCATATATGTATTTTGATTTTTCTTTCTAATCTTTTCTTTGACAGCACATGGATCATAGCCAAGACCAGCTTTTCCTTGTGATATTCTTTGGCTACCCATTAATGCAAACAACATATCCTTACCTCTAGTGAGTCTAGACATGCTTTTAATTAAATAATCATTAGTTCGCTTGAGTTCAGTGCATGAAGTGCAGCAAACAGATTCAGAAGTAGGTAAAGTGGCAGTTTTAGAGACTATGCTTTGAGACTCCAGCTTGCTTATCTTTTTCTTTGCCAATTTCAGTTCTTTAGCAATTTTAATGAATTCATCATGAAGCTCATGAAATGCATCCAGTAATTCAGAATAGGAAGGTTCAGATTCATATACCTCTTCTTCTTGATCACTGCTGCATGAGGGTGTGACTTCTTCAGAAGCAAGTGCCATTAGACAAATGTTGGCAATCTCATCCTCATCTTCTTCTTCCTCATCTGAGCTGTTGCCCCATATGGATGAGATGTAGGCTTTCTTCTTCTTCCCTTTGTCAGTAGCTTTCTTTTCTTTTTCTTGTTTCTTGATGAATTGGGGGCAGTCCCACTTTATATGTCCTGGCTTCTTGCACTCATAGCAAGTCACAGGTTCTCTTGTGTCTTTCCTATTTTCTCCAGCCACTCCTTTCTTGAAGAATCTCTTGTTCTTCTTCTTGCTGTAGAATCTTCCAAATTTTCTGACCATCATGGCCAGAGTTTCCTCATCCAGCTCATCTCCTTCGTCAGATTCTTCTTCCTTTTCATCAGCAGCTTTGAGGGCAAGGCCTTTCTTCTTTCTGTCCAGCCCAGCTTCCTTGAGTGCTTTGATTTTTCCTTCATACTCCTCAAGGCTGCCGAAGAGAGCTGTGACAGAAGCCATTGATTCTCCTCTGGCTTCTTCTATAGCTGTCACCTTGGGCTGCCATTCCAGAGGGAGAGCTCTGAGTACCTTTCTTACTTTCTCAGACTGTGTGTATTCTTTTCCCAGGCTCTTCAGTTGATTCACAATAAGAGTGAATCTCTTTTGGAGCTCCTTTACAGTTTCTCCTTCAGTCATTCTGAAGCTTTTATACTCCCCATTGCATGTGTTCAGTCTGTTCTCCCTAACTCCAGATGTTCCTTCATGTGTAATCTGTAGAGTATCCCACATTCCTTTTGCAGTGGTGCATTGTGAGACTCTGTAGAATTCATCCTGGTTCAGGGCACTGACCAAACAATGCTTTGCTTTGAAGTTCAGTAGGACTCTCCTTCTGTCTTTATCATTCCATTCTATTTCTAGCTTCTCTTTGTGTCTTCCATCTTCAATTAGAGTCATTGGGACGAAGTCTCCTTTTTCAATGACTGACCAGATGTCAAGATCAATTGATTGGAGGTAGATCTGCATCCTCATCTTCCAATATCTATAATGCTCTCCACTGAAGCCTGGTGGTCTGTGAGTGTTATTTCCTTCAGGAAGTATATTCTCTCCAAAGCCAACCATCTTAATTCCCGGACTGTGAGTTCCTTTGAATGGGAATCCGGGCTCTGATACCACTTGTTAGCAAGGCTGACTTCCCAAGAGGGGGGGTGAATTGGGAAGATTGAAATTTTTCTGCACAAAGTGAAGTGAGTGAAGATATCACAATATAATGAAAACAATATGTAAAACAGAGCAAGCTGAAAAGTAAAGATAGGGAGAAGAAGACTCAGTAATTTATCCTGGTTCGGTCTTTCCACTTGACCTACATCCAGTCCCCAAGAAACCTCTTGGGATTTATCCACTATACAGCAAGAATTTCAATGGGCTTCTTGCTAGGGCCACAGTACACGAGTATGCTGTGTTTCTGAGCTCTCTCAAATTCTCCAAGCACTTTCACTATGTGCTTCCCAATCCCCTTGTGAATACCCCTCACAAGTAAATCTATCTCCAAGATGAAGAGTAGATTGATTACAATGAAATAACTCTCTTGAAAAGAGTAGATATGAAGGTTTGAGTACAAGTATGGAAGTTGAGAGGGTAAAAGCTTTTGAGAAGAAGATTTAGCAGAAATTCAGTATATACAAGTTTGATTCGCTACCCACAACTTCAAATGATGTTATATTTATAGATTTAGGTCTCAAATATCCGTTAGAGACTAAATCTATCCGTTGGGGAAGTTATCTAATGGTTACTCTGAAAAACTATCCGTTTACCAACCGCATTTAATGTTTCTTACATACTGAAATTTAAATTTTGGTTGGTCAACAGACGAATTTCGAAGGAACCGAAGATTAAAGCTTCCAATGTTACAGCACGAAGTTCGTCTGTCCATGACTTGAAATTCGAATTTTGAAACTTACAGAACATTTTCACAATGTGACATACGAATTTTCAAGAAGAAAGTTTTTCGGTTAAGTGTGAACAGTGTTTTCAATTTTCTACAGTGCCTTCGAAATTTGAATTTTGGTATCCCAAAATTCGTCTGTCCACTGAATGTTTAAGAGACACAGTAGATTACTTTCTTCGAAATTCGAATTTTGGAAGGGTGAAATTTGTCTGTCAGAGAGACTCTTTCCGGACTAATTTCATCATTTGAATGTTACAAGTTCTTATCATTCGTATGTCAATGTTTCATTTTAACAGACTCAAGAACTTAGCTTCTGAAATTCGAATTTTAATGTTCAAAGTTCGTCTGTCAGAGAGCAGTTTTGAAACTTAAATCATTCTTGATCTCAGATGAACTTTAACATAGTTTCAGACGAATTTCTTCTATTTTCTCAATTTTTGTTTTGTTTGAAATTCGAATTTTGAAGACTCAAAGTTCGTCTGTTGCAAAGAGGCATCTTTCAGACTTATATGAAAATTCGAATGTTGGAAGTTCAAAATTCGTTTGTCAGAGAGCATTTATCAAATTCAATTTCATTTTGATTTCAGATGCACTTTATCATAATTTCAGACGAATTTCTTTGGTTTTTACAAACTTCATTTTACTTGAAATTCGAATTTTGAAAGTGTGAAGTTCGTCTGTTTACCAAAAGGCCTTTTTCAGACTAGATGAAAATTTGAATTTTGAATAGCCAAAATTTGTCTGACAGAGAGCCATCTCTTCAGACTTATTCAGTTTTAGCTCGAAATTTGAATTTCCAAAGGTAAAGTTCGAATTTCCAACTTGACAGTTTAGCTTAAACTTTCAACCTTCGTCTGTTTGTGGGTGTTTTTCAAATATTTAAAGATTTAACATAAAATCAAAGTTTGAAAACATCTTTTCTTCAAATCAAAATCTTTCACCCAGTCATAACAAAAACTAAGGATCCTACAAAAGATCTAACAGAAAGAACCCAGAAAATCTTCACTTGAGACAGCTTTGATCTCCTTTAATATCTTCAATCCAAGCTCTTGAATGTTGGTTTGGAATCATCAAAACTCTTGATTCAACAGAGATATTAATCTTGAATTTCTCTTATCCAGGAATTTCTAAAACTTCATTGATATTTTCATTTGATAGTCACAGATTCCTAGACCTAAATGTTACTTGATACTTCCTCTTATTATCATTATATTTCAATGCAGTATACTAAGTCTTAATAACCTCATCATCATATCTTTCTTTAATTTCCAATAGATTTTTATATTTGGCCATCCAAATCCAGCATCAAAGTTGTTTGAAACTAGAAATTCCTCTAAATTAGTGCAATGAGGGGTTATTACCTTCTTTGTAGCAAACTCCTTCAAGATTTGTTCAGAGTTGCATAGAGACTTTGTAGTTATCTGTAATTCCTCTGACTTAGTACTGGACGTAGGGGTAGCATGAATTGATTTCTTCGATTCTACCCATAGAGTTGTTTTGTGTTTCTTTAATGGAGTCCCTTTACTGGATTTGACCTTCCTTTTATGGGTATCTTGTTCCTTTAAAGCATACTGAGATTTGGTGAAACTCTTAGGCCTAGATTGCTTTTTCCTAATGTTGGCATTTTTTGCTTTAACTATTTTTGTGAGAGATTTGTGTTGAAAGATGCTTTGAAGAGGTTTGAGTTGAAGTTTAATTAGTGGAAAATAGAGTATAACCAAAGGAATTTAAGAATTGTTGAGAGAGAGGAGGAATTGCTTCAGTTGAAAGATGAATAGGTTGTGTCTGTTTAGAATATGACCCTTTGAATTTGCTTATGTAACCATTCGACAGATGAATTTTAGCAATCAAAATTTGAATTTTGGTCAGTTACGTTGCCTATGTACATAGAGAAATTGTCTTGATAGCTAAATTTTCAACCTTAAAGTTTGTCTATTAGAGACTTATTATAAGAAAGATGTCTTCAATAGTCAAATGTCAGTCTTGAAATTCAACTGTCAGAGATGTATCATCAATAGATGTTTCAATACATGAATTTTGTGCTTTCAAAGTTTGAATGTTGAAGTCTTTCACTGAAGGCAGTCAAACACAAGAGATCCACTTCATGAATGTTGTGATTCAAAGTTCATATTTTGAGACTTTATGAAGAGTTGTCTAAAATGCGGATATCGAATCATCAAAATTTGAATATTGTCCATATAGACAAAGCAAACACATATACCAATATTCAAATTCAAATTTCAATTTATCAATAGATGAATTTCGAGTGGACCAAAAATCTAGTATAGCATGTGAATCATTGAAATACGATTGTTTAAGCTTAAAGTTCAAATTTTTACTATGCAAAGTCATTAAACAAGCTAGATAAGGTATGAGAATTCATCCATTAGCAGTCAAAATATGAATTTTGCTAGAATGGACTTACAGATAGACAATTAACATTTGAATTTCCATATTTCTTTAGCAGATGTTGATTGAGCAAGTATGAGATACTCCATAATATTGATTTCTTTATCACTTAAACCCATGAGAAGTACCTGCAAAACACTATAAACATACTCCAATGCTTAAGTTAAAATAAGGCTTAGCAAATTAATTTTAGAAAGTAATCAGATTTAGTTAGTGGCTTGCTTACAATTCATTGGAATTTACTATTCATAATTCTCTTCTGATTTTACAATATCCATCCTCTGGAAGTGGCTTAGTCAAGATGTCTACAAGTTGATCTTCTGTAAAGATAAATTCTAACATAATGTTTCTTTTCAAAACATGGTCCCTTATGAAATGATGTTTGACCTTAATGTGCTTTGTCCATGAATGCATCACTGGATTCTTCATGATGTTGATGGCATTTTGATTATCACATCTTACAGGTATTTCCTTTATCTCAATTTGAAGATCTTCAAGTTGTTGCTTTATCTAAAGTATTTGAGCATAGCAACTTCCAGCAACTATGTCTTCAGCTTTTGCTGTGGAGAGAGCCACACTATTCTATTTCTTACTGAACCATGAGACTAAAGATCCTTCAAGAAACTGGCATGTGCCACTTGTACTTTTTCTGTCAATCTTTGATCCAACAAAGTCAGCATTAGTATACGTAACAAGCTCTTCTCCAATGCTCTTTGGATACCAAAGTCCCATTTGTGATGTTCCAATTAGATATCTGAATATTCTTTTCACAGCTGTTGCATGGGACTCTTTGGGACCTAATTGAAACCTAGCATACATGCAAACACTGAACATGATATCAGGTTTACTAGTTGTTAGGTACAGTAAGGAACCAATCATTTTTCTATATTGAGTTATGTCAAATGGTTTTCCTCCTTCATCCATATCAAGCTTTGTGGCTGTGGCCATTGGAGTTCTTATTGATTTAGCATTTTCAATTCCAAATTTCTTCAGCAACTCTTTAAGTATTTTGATTGATTCAAGAAGATGCCATCATCACATTGTGTGATTTGCAGTCCAAGGAAAAAGTTGAGTTCTCCCATCATTGACATATTGAATTTACTCTGCATTAGTTTAAAGAAATCCTTGCACAAAGATTCATTAGTGGCACCAAATATAATATCATCAACATATATTTGAATAATAAGTAAATCTTTGTTTTCCCTTTTAGTAAATAGAGTTGTATCAACTTTGCCTCTATTGAATCCCTTTTCAATTAGAAAGTTACCTAGTCTTTCGTACCATACTTTAAGGGCTCATTTTAAACCATAAAGAGCTTTCTTTAGTTTATATACATGATTCGGTTTAGCTAAGTCCTTAAAGCTTGGAGGTTGGTTAACATAAACTTCTTCCATGATATAACAATTCAGAAAGACACTTTTTACATCCATTTGATACAACATTATATCTTTTATGCAAGCATAGGCTAGGAGAATCCTTATTTCTTCCAATCTTGCAATTGAAGCAAAAGTTTCCTCATAATCTATACCATCTTCTTGATCCTTTGGCTACCAACCTGGCTTTGTTTCTAATTATTGTTCCAATTTCATCAAGTTTGTTTCTAAATACCAATTTGGTTCCAATAATTGGGTGATCATTAGGCCTAGGCACTAAGTCCCAAACTTGATTCCTCTCAAACTAATTTAGTTCTTCTTGCATAGCTAATATCCAGTACTCATATGTTAATGTTTCTTTAGTAAACTTCGGTTCATTTTGAGAAATAAATGCATAGTTATTCATTTGATCCCTAAGTTGTCTTCTAGTTTTAACATTATTCTAAACATCCCTAATTAGTTGATCAACAAGATGACTCCTTTGATATCTCCAAGCTTTAGGTAGTTCTTGAGAGATTACTTTATTATCTTCAAATTTCATATCTTTCTCCTAAATATCTTCCTCTACAGAAGTAGATTCTGTTATTTTTGGAGGTTCAGTTTTATTTTCCTTAGAGAGGTTCATGTTTTTTAAACTAGAAATTAGTTTATCCTCATTTAAGATAGGTTTAGAAAAAGTTTCATTTTCAATGAATAATACATGCACATATTCTTCTATGGTCTTAGACTTTTTATTAGATACTATATACGCTTTGCTCCTACTAGAATAGACAAGGAATATACCTTTATCTGATTTGGCATCAAACTTACCTAGATTTTCTTTTTCCTTATTGTGAATGAAGAACTTGTATTCAAATACATGCAGGTGTGAGAGATTTGACTTCTTTTCCTTGTAGATCTCATAAGATGTCTTCCCCAAGATTGGTCTGATGTATGGTCTATTGAAGATGTAGCTAGCTGTGTTTACTGAATTAGCCCAGAAGTATTGAGGAAGATCTTTCTCATTCAACATTGCTCTTGCCATTTCTCCCAAAGTTCTATTTTTCCTCTCCACCACGCTATTTTGCTAAGGTGTTCTTGGAGCTGAGAGAGAAATTGTGATCAATTCCATGTTCTTCACAATATTCCAAGAAGCTTGAGTTTTTGAATTCTCCTCAATGGTCAGACTTGATAGAAACAATAGAAATGCCCTTCTCATTTTTTACATTCTTAGTTAAGGTTACAAATACTTCAAATGTCTCATCTTTGGAGGAAAGAAATAAAGTCCAAGTGAATCTAGAATAGTTATCTATAATTACTAACACAGAGATTTCCACCAATACTTTTTACTCTAAACGGTCCTATCAAATCCATATTTAGCAACTATAGTGGTCTAGATGTAGAGATGACATTTTAAGATTTGAAAGAGGACTTAGTTTATTTCCTTTTATGATAAGCATCACATTCTCTATCCTTTCCAAAAGAAATCTTAGGCAAACTGGTAATTAACTCATTTTTAATTAACTTATTTAACTGATTCATGTTCACATGTGCTAGTCTTTTATGCCATAACCAACTTTCATTATCTTTACCCATTAGACATATGGAATCTAGGTTAGGAAGTTCATCTAAATCAATAGTATAGTAGTTACCATCCATTTGGGATTTGAGCATAACCTTACGATCACTATTTCAGACAACCAAGCTGGATTTTGAGCTAAACAATAACCAATTTCCTTTTTCGTAGGTTTGACTCACACTTAGCAAGTTGTGGTTAAAACCAATTACAAATAGCACCTTTTCTATGGATGTTTTTGGATTTCTGGCTATGATGCTAATGCCAACCACCTTGCCATATTGGTCACCTCCAAAGGTCACTTTTCTTTCTTTCTTGTCTCTAAGGATGATGAACTTCTCCTTATCACTAGTCATAAGTCTTGAGCATGCATTGTCTATGTACCATTTTTTTCTCTTGCTAGCTCTAAGACATACTTACAAAGCAAAATTTAGTCTTTCTTCTTTGTTTCCCAAATTTGTTTGGGTCTTTGTTTGTTAGTAGCATTCTCCCTAAGTACAAATGTATGTTTAGGAACCCATTCTATCTTTCTGCCAAGTCTATTTTTCTTTAAAGGGCATGAACTAGAAATGTGTCCCTTCTTGTTATAGAAGTGGCAGGTGATAAAGGAACTGCTCGATGGAGATGCAGGAAGAAAACAACGCAAATAATATTTTTGTTTCAAATGTTTAGATTGGGTATGAGTCTCAATAGTTTTCAAGAAGTCATGTTTCTTCTCATCCCCATCTGCACGCACAAAATGTTTCATATACAGATTTTGGTTTTTCTTCTTAATCTTTTCTTTGATTGCACAATGGTCATAACCATGACTAACCTTACCTTGTGCAATCCTCTGGTTACCCAACAAAGCATACAATATATCTTTGCCTTTTGTAAAATTAGCTAAGCTCTTAAATAGATATTCATTTTTCTTTTTAAACTCTATGCATAATGTACAGTAGATAGGTTTATCTTTATGCTGTGATGTAATGTTAGACATTTCACATTTTGATTCTAGTTTGTTAATTTTCTTCCTAGCCAATTTTAGTTTTTTTGTAGTCTTGATGAAATCATCATACTGGTCATGAAATGCATCAAGTAATTCAAAAAAAAAAAGGATCACAATCATTTACCTCAACTTCATTTTCACTTTCAGATTGATTCTATGCTCTTTCTTCAGCATGTGCGATCAAGCATATGTTGGCAATCTTTGAGCTATTACCCCAGGTTAAGGAGATATATGCCTTTTTCTTTTTGCTCTTATTAGCAGCTTTCTTTTCATTTCTTGCCCTTTTAGGAACTATGGACATTCTCATTTGATATGCTCTTACTTCTTACACTAAAAGAAAGTTATGGATTCTTTGTTTTCACTTTTGCTGCTTGTTCCTACTCTTTGCTTGAAGAAATTCTTCCTTCTCTTTTTTGTCATAGAATTTTCTAAATTTTCTTACTAGCATTGCAAGAGTTTCTTCATCTAGCTCTTCATCATTATCAGAGTTTTCTTCTTTTTCTTCTTCTGCAACTTTCAGTGCCAAACTCTTCTTCTTCTTCTCTTGGCTTGCATCTTTGAGAGCCTTCATTGTAACACCTTATACTAGGACCTATTTCCCATGTATTAAATCATATTATATGCCTTTCATGTTGATTTAGAAACTAGAATCATAATATAATAAAAATAGAATTTTTCAAAATTTGAAGTACTATTCATTTGGTAATTTTCAATTTACTGGATGAAATTTTAAAATTCATAACTAAATCTAGAAAAATCATCTTGAGGTAATTAAAGTCTTTAAAATTATATTAAATTCATATCTACATGGTAAAAAATATGAAACAGTAACTTCATTGGGTCAATTCATATAGCAAATTTTGTGGGCTTTTACTATTCATTTGGTCATTTTTCTACCTTATAGTTTTCTGACCTCAAATTTGAAAAATCATATTTCATTTGATTCTATACCAAATTATGTATACTCTATTTCATTTGAAATCTCTATATGTCTGCTTATAGAGATATTTTTCTTATACATTTATTTCACTTACACATTGCATAACATTAACTTAAATCATAAAGGGTCATAATTCAACTCTTATTAGAACAATTTTGGGAAAACCTTCATATCTTCTATTATATTGCTCCAATTACCTCCAAATTAGTGGCATGTGAAACATACATAGAAATTTCTATAAATATAAACCGCTAAATTTTTGGAGCTCTGTATGATTTTATATTATCTTTTAAATTTTCCAGTACCTAACTTCTAGATTCCAATTTTCCCAATCTTGCCATGTTCTAAACCCTAATTTTGAAAAATTATTATAATTTGTACATAACTCCAAATGGGGTGTTCTTTAGACCCTTTAAAATCTTTATCTATATAATTTAAGAGTGTATATACTACTGACATATTGTTTGAAATTTCGTCCTAACAGTAATAGTATAATTGAACAGAGGTTAGAATGAGAACTTATATCCCTTAACCTTACCAAAATAATTTTCCTTATATTTTCACATGGTCAAATCATGTTCCAAACTTGTACTAAACATCTCAAGAGACTTAGAGGCATTTGATAGCATATAAGCACAACCTCAAAATTTCATATAAAATTCACATGATTTAGCAACGGGACAATGCATCATAGTAAATAAAAGGTAAATTATGAAAATCCTTCTCCTTGTTCTTTGCCTCCCTTTGATTTCTTCAATAACTTGGACCTATCATGTTAGTATTTGGTTGATGATATTTTGGAAATCCTAGTAGCTATCACATCTCAAATATTTACATCATCATGCTTGCTATAAAACCTCATAAACATCATAAAAATCATTTCAAGGGAAAAATCACCATAATGTTTATAAAAATTTCGACATTATAATGGTTTAGAAGATGGACATCCTGAGCACTAGCCCTTTCATAAAAATAGCCATAACCAGTCTCAAGCATTATAAAAACAATATGGCAAGTCATCATTCACAATAGAATATAGTAAGACAATATAATACAAGAAAAAGTAACTACGCTACTTCATGAAACTTTATGCCTTTTCTCTTTGATTCAACCTTTCCTAGGACCTCCTTAAGCTTTCTCAAACCCTAATGAATAACCAAATATCAAATAAATCAAATTGAACTAATGGTTGCTTTATAAAGAACATCAAAACCCTAAAAATTTCACTTTCTTAATCTTAAGCTTTTACTTGAAATCAATACTTGTTCCTAAGGTTTTCCACTATGAGGAACTCATTTTTTGCATAAAAAACATGAAATTCCAACTCTAAAGTGAAGCCATGTTCTGACCAAAATCAAGCTTGAGGGAGGAGAAAGAGGATTTTCTTTGTAATTTACATTAATCTCATGAAATCATGTTTTTCTCAAGTAGTTCATGCCTTTTCCCAAATTTATTACATGACAACCTTTCCCCTTTCCATTCTCATAATTTGGCTGAAATATGGCTTAGAGGAGAAATAAGAAAGACTCATCTTATTCATCCCAAACTATGACGAACTCAAAACAAAGATCACTAGAAGTTGGAGGAAGAAATCTTACCTTTGGCCTTCATCTTCCTCTTTTTCTCTTTACTTCTCCTTTTTCCTCATGCTTTTTCTTATTCTTTCTTGGTGTTTTCTTGCTTTATTTTATTGCTGGAAGTCATGCCTAATGAGGAAAAAAAATTTATTTGTCCAAATTAACTCACTAATTACCTTACTTAAGCCTTAATCATTTTTGTTCAAAAGTCAAGACTTTCTTCAACAAGTTTTTGGCCAAAAATCTCATGCCTTCCTTGAGAAGCTTTGGGACAAAAATGTATGCTGTGCACACACCTAAGAGAGGTATTTGAATGTCCCCATATTGCTTAATTTTTCCTAGTCCAAATATATCTTGAACTGGGTAATTTTTAACTGTACTGATAAAATTGCTTTTTATAGTAAATTAGTATTTTTGGTCTACAAGATTATTCCATATTTATATTTATATTTTCTTAATTATCCTATCCCAAATGATATCTATGTGTGGCCCATATCCTGTCCTAGTTACCTTTTAACTGTCCGTGGGGCCAATAGTCTACTTTATCGGTATTTAGTTACTTTTGGATACTTGGCATTGATTATTTCTTTATCATTAAATATTAACCCTCAGTGCCATATACCATTAGGCTTGTCTCGTCGAGACCTTTGTTTTGACAATAATTTTACATATTTATAAAATTACCCTTGACCCGAAATTAAATTATGATTTTTGCAACTTTCGGTTCATTAGGTGTACTTTTTCCCAAGAACTTTTTAACTTCTTCTCCACTTGATTTTTATTGCCTTGGGACATGGATGTTATTTTAATAATTATTTAGGGATAAAAATGTAATTTCCTATGTTTTATTTGAGTGGGAAAAATGGCCTCTTTGTCATTTTTCACGCAAAATGGTGTCTATCAGTTTTTACAAATTTCCTATACATTTTTATATATTTTAGTTTTCTTGGGATGTTACATTCATCTTGCCCTCATATTCTTCAAGGCTGCCAAAAATAACTGTGACAGAAGCCATTGATTCTTCTCTGACTTCTTTAATGACTATCACCTTTGGTTGCCATTCAATGTGTAAGGCTCTGAGAGTTTTCCTAACTTTCTCAGGTTGAGGGTATTTCTTCTCAAGACTTTTTAGTTAGTTCACAATGAGAGTGAAATTCTTCTGTAGATCCTTGATGCTCTCTCTTTCCTTCATTTTGAAGCTTTCATACTTGCCAATGCAAGAGTTTAATTTGTTTTCTCTTACTCCAGCAGTTCCTTCATGTGCAATCTCCAGAATATCCCATTCTTTTGGCTGTGGAACAATCGAAAATCCTGTAGAATTTGTCTTGATTGAGAGCACTGACTAAGTAGTGTTTTGCTTTGAAGTTAAGAAAAACTCTTCTCTTGTCTTATCATTCCACATCTCTTCAAGTTTTTCTTTATAAGTGCCATCATCATGTAGCTTTATTAGCACAAAGTCACCTTTTCTGAATAACTGACCAGATCTCCAGGTTTATAGACAGAAGATATATTTGCATCCTCATCTTCCAAAATCCATAATATTCTCCACTAAAGCCTGAAGATTGTTAGTGTTGTTGCCCTCTAGTAATATGCTTTCTCCAAATCTAGCCATTTGTTCTCCCAAATGGTGAAATCCTTCGGCTGGGAGTCCAAGCTCTGATACCACTTATTAGAATAGTTGGCTTCCCAAAAGGGTGAGAATTGAGAAATTCAAATTTTGTTTGCAAAAATATAAGTTTACAGTGAAAACAAATATTTACAGAAAAATAGAGTGCAGTGAAAATGAAAGTAATTATAAGATAAGAGAAGAAAGACTCAGAAATTTATCCTGGTTCGGTCTGATCTACTTGCCCTACGTCCAGTCCCTGAACCCCACTTGAGATTTTTACTATCTTCAAGAATTCAATGTGTTCTTTGCAATGCCTCAGTACAGACTCGTGCTCAATTCTTAGAACACTCAAAATCTACACTCAATACTCTTACAAGTGTTTCCCTATTTTCTTTGTAACTCCCCTCACAAAGAATCCTTCTTCTCGATGATGAAAAGATTTTTATACAAAATAAATACTCTCTAGAATAGGGTGGATATGAAACTTTAAGTGTAGTAAATGCTTTGTGTGGGTAAAAGGCTTTGACTCAGAAATTTAGCAGAGTAATTGCAAAGATAAGCTCAATATCATTGTTCACAACTTCAATTGAAATTCTATTTATAGATTTATGAGTTAACTAGTCATTAGACACAAGATCTAGCCATTACAAACTCTAACCAACAGTTGCTTTAAAGAAATAATCATTCACCAATTGCATCTAATGCGTCTGACATGCAAAAATTCAAATTTTGGTGTACATTAGACGAATTTCACAGAGACAGAAGGTTAATGATTTTAACGTTGAACTTCAACATTCATTTGTTCAAATGTAACAATCAAATTTTGAGTTTGTTATAGATATCCCATGTTAGAACATATAAATTTTCATATCAAAAGTGCATTTGTTGAGTTTGAACAGTTGTCTCTTGTTTTCATAGTGCACTCAAAATTTGAATTTCAAAATGAAATTTGTCTGTCAGTGGCTTGTTAAACATGGCACAAAAGTTCTCCTCTTGAAATTCAAATGTTAAACTGTAAAATTCATCTATCAGAAGCACGCTCTAATGAGACTCACAATTTTTAATTTGAAATTTGAATTTTGAAGTCCAAAGTTCTTTTGTTAAAGAGGGTGACTCTAAACTCTTTTTAAACTTCACCAATATTTAATTTTTGACCATGTTTCGTACAAATTTTGCACATATTCACTAATAGTGCTTTGCTCGAAATTTGAATTTCATAACTGAAATTTGTCTATCAGAGATGAAACCTCTATATATTCAAATTTCACTGAGTAAATTTCAAATTTTGCACAAAATATGTATGCGTCAATTGCGAAATTCGTTTGTTGGTTAGTAATTTTCAAATTTAACATATCCTAACATAGGATAACTATGAAATCACTTGTTTAAATGTTGTGGTAACAAAAATGAATGAGAATCAAAGCTGTTTACCCAATGTACAAAGTGAGAAACCCTAATAACTAAATCTTCACACATTTTTCATTGGATTTCTTCACTTTGTCATTTGATACTCTTTTGATATTCTCCTTTCCAAGCTCTAGTTGTTTGGAATCATTAAAACTTCCGATTCAACAAAATGATCTTTTTAGGCATTACATTTAAACACATATTATCTTGTAAGTTGATGCATTTACATTCTATAATATGTGAAGGGTCTGGCTGATATTTCTTAAGTTGGAAAATATGGAAGACGTTATGTATTTGGCCCAAGTTTGGTTGTAGGGCTAATTTGTAAGTTATATGTCTAGCTTTAGAAAGGATTTTGAATGGCCTACTATCACACCTCATCTTTGGACACTTTTTCCATGAATATTGCCTCATTTGGAATTATTAAAGAGGCTATTGAGAACTTGAACCAATTAAAAATTTCAAAAATGAAAATTCCATTTTCATGCACTACTAATACTATTGCGTAGTAAATTTCAGAAATTCATAACTAAATGCAAAAAAATTATTTCATTATGATTCAAGTCTTTGAAAATAGAGGACATCCTAAGTTTGATGGGAAAAATATGAAACTAGAATTTCATCATATCAATTCATATAGTTTATTTCTTTAATTTACTGTTCATTCCCCTATTTCCAGTTTTTTTCTTGTTTCTGACCCTTAAATTTAAAAATTTATTTCTTAACATACACATCTATTTCATGCTATCTTTATATCATTTGAAAGCTCTATATATCTAATTTATATACATATTTATCTTGTATATTTATTCAACATGTACAAAGCAAAGCATCCTTTTAAATCCTCGAGGGTCAGGATAATTCTTTGCTGGAAATGTTTTGGAGAAACATACATAACTTCATTTTATATAACTCCAAATGTAATCAAATAAGTGGCACATTAGATTCAAGACATAAAATTTTCAATACATATAACCACTAAATTTTTGGAGTACTATACAAATTTTATACACTCTTTAAATCTCAAATAGTATTCATAATAAATTTATAATTTTCAAAAACTATCCAGTTTTAGTCCTTATACTTGTTTATAACTATAACTTAATTCATACATGGCTAAATGATATAAATCCTGCTTCCTCATAAAGCATGTCATATCCTATAACTAGAGGAACTACAATTTGGCTCAATTCCCTTATCATATTCTTATACATTCCTAAATATTAATATGACAAAATGATATATGGGGGAATCATTTATGCCCTTGTAAATTTTAATATCATTTCATATTACAATAACATCTAGCATGCTTACCCATACATCACATAGGATCATAACACATTACTTATTCATAATCATAATATAATACATAAAGCATACTTCATAATCAAACATTATTAATAACTTTAAACTTCAACTTGTTTCTTCATATTTTCCTTCTTCCTTGTGCTTTCCTTCATAGCCTTTCCATTACCTAGCATAGTTAGTAACTTGGAGAAATTAGATTGGACATCTAAGAAGTAAACTTACACATGCTTAAATCATTGCATTTCATAAAAACATTCATAGTATTGCACAATTCATTAAAAATACATGAAAATACCATGTTGGCTATAAAACTTTCGGCAGCATAATGGTTTAAAAATAGGACATCCTAGGCAAAGCCCTCCTTACAAAAAGAGCCAGCCAATAAACAATCAAAGCAATAACATTGTATCACAATCATTTCATAAAACATGGATAAAACATGATTGTGCAAAATATAGAAGTAAGGCAAGAATACTACCTTGAAGCTTTTACCTTTTTCTCTTTAAACTTGAATCCACTTGCTTGGATCCTTTCCCAATTACTTCCTTACATCTTCCTATGCCTAGAAATAATCATATAATCATGTTGAATCAAGAGTTTTGATGATGTTAAAACCAACACCCAAGAGCTTGGATTGAAGATATCAAAGAAGAACAAAGCTGGTTCAAGTGAAGATTAACTGAGTATATGTTGTTAGATCTTTTGTAGGATCTTTAGTTTTTGATATAATTGGGTAAAAGATTTTGATTTGAAGAAAAGATGTTTTCAAACTTTGATTTTATGTTAAATCTTTGAACATTTGAAAAATACCTTCAAATAGACGAAGGTTGAAAGTTTAAACTGAACTGTCAAGTTAGAAATTCGAACTTTGCCTTTGGAAATTCGAATTTCAAGCTAAAACTGAATAAGTCTGAAGAGACTGCTCTCTGTCAGACGAATTTTGGTTGTTCAAAATTTGAATTTTCATCTAGTCTGAAAAGAGGCCGTTGTAACAGACGAACTTCACACTTTCAAAATTCGAATTTCAAGTAAAATGAAGTTTGTAAAAATCAAAGAAATTCGTCTGAAACTATGATAAAGTGCATCTGAAATCAAAACGAAATTCAGTTTGAAAAATGCTCTCTGACAGACGAATTTTGAAGTTGCAACATTCGAATTTTTATATAAGTCTGAAAGATGCTTCTTTACAACAGACGAACTTTGAGTTCTCAAAATTCGAATTTCAAGCAAAACAAAATTTGAGAAAACTGAAGAAATTCGTCTGTAACTATGTTAAAGTTCATCTGAGATCAAAAGTGATTTAAGTTTCAAAACTGCTCTCTGACAGACGAACTTTGAACATTGAAATTCGAATTTCAGAAGCTAAGTTCTTAAGTCTATTTAAATGAAACATTGACATACGAATGATAAGAACTTGCAACATTCGAATGACAAGATGAGTCTGAAAAGAGTTTCTCTGACAGACGAATTTTGCCTTTCCAAAATTTGAATTTCCAAGAAAGTTATCTACTGTGGCCCTTTTTAGTTCAATGAACAGACGAATTTTGGGGATCCAAAATTCGAATTTCAAAGGCACTGTAGAAAATTGAAAATACTGTTCATACTTAACCGAAAAACTTTCTTCTTGAAAATTCGTATGTCACATTGTGAAAATGTTTTGTAAGTTTCAAAATTCGAATTTCACTTTATGAACAGACGAACTTCGTGCTGTAACGTTGGAAGCTTTAATCTACGATTCCTTCGAAATTCGTCTGTTGGCCAACCGAAATTCGAATTTCAGTATGTCAGAAACATTAAATGCGGTTGGTAAACGGATAGTTTTTTCAGAGTAACCATTGAATAACTTCTCCAACGATAGATTTAGTCTCTAACGGATATTTGAGACCTAAATCTATAAATACAACATCACTTGAAGTTATGGGCAATGAATCAAACTTGTATATACTGAATCTCTGCTGAATTTTTTTCTCAAAAGCTTTTACCCTCTTAACTTCCAGACTTGTACCAAAACTTTCATATCTACTCCTTTCAAGAGAGTCATTTCATTGTAATCAATCTACTCTTCATCTGGAAGATAGATTTACTTGTGAGGGATATTCACAAGGGGATTGGGAAGCACACAGTGTAAGTGCTTGGAGAGTTTGAGAGAGCTCAGAAACAGAGCAAACTCGTGTACTGTGGCCTTTGCAAGAAGCCCATTGAAATTCTTGCTGTATAGTGGATAAATCTCAAGAGGTGTCTTGGGGACTGGATGTAGGTCAAGTGGAAGGACCGAACCAGGATAAATTACTGAGTCTTCTTCTCCCTATCTTTACTTTTCAGCTTGCTCTGTTTTACGCATTGTTTTCATTATACTGTGATATCTTCACTTACTTCACTTTGTGCAGAAAAATTTCAATCTTCCCAATTCACCCCCCCTCTTGGGAAGTCAGCCTTGCTAACAATAATCATGCTAAGTCATCTAATTTTTCATGGCTCTCATAAAGTTCATTCTTGAACCCTAAAAACTCATATAGTTTATCTTTGGATTTTTCTTGAGTCCAAGACTTATTCTTAGCTAATTTGGACCCAATAAATCCATTTTTAACATCAAAACAATGAAAATATAACTCCTCCCTATCTCAATGGACTAGCTGAAATCAGGGTTTAAGGGAGACAAATTGGATTTTCAAAAACTTGCTTCCAAACCTTCCAAATATTGTTTATTTCACTATATCACATACTTTCTCTAAGTTTTATAGCATTAGATCACTTCCTTTCCAAAACCCTATGCCTTGAATGAAATTCACAGCCTAAGAGGAGAGGAGAAACTTATCTCAAACTATGCTAAACTACCATAAACTTAGAGTAGAATCACTAGAATCAAGTAAGGAATAACATACCTTCTCCTTGGAATTTTTCTAATCTTTTTTCTTCCTCCTTTTCTTCCCTTGTTTCCTCCTTCTTGTTGGCTATTTTTCAGACCTCTCTTTTTTCTTGCTCTAAATTTCATTCAAATAATGAGCCAAGAGGGAGTATATATAGAAAATTATGGCCAATAGAAATTTGACACCAAAAGTTCCACATTCTTCTTGGTAATTCATCAAAATTATTAAATAATGGAATTTCACCATATATGGCTAGTTGAGTATGAATTTGAGGGCATTTTGGTCCAAAAATTTTGGATATTTCTAGATATATCTTAGATCGGTCTGGACAAATAAAGCTACTTTAGCAATATATTTTATTATTATTAGGACACTGGTTATAACTATATTGGGATATAAAATTACCATAATAACCTATCCCAATCGGTCCAATTGTGGGGCCTACATATCTTTTTCTTACTTTATCTACCTTTGTGGGGCCTACAATGCCCTTTTTTCGGGTACTATGCACTTTTTGATGCTCGGCACGAAATTTTTCTTCACATAATTTATATTAACCTTAAACCATTATATCATTGGATTCAGCTCATTGCGAGCTTTGTTTTGACATAAAATTTGCATAATTTCCAAATTACCTTTGATTTGGGGAAAATGAAATTTTTGAAATTTTTGGGCACTTAGTTGTAATTTTCCCTAGGTACAAACTGTAAATAATTTTTTTTTCAAGCATCGTTTTGCAATTTCGTACTTCTTATGTCCATAGCCTGAAAAATTACCTTTTTATCTTTTTTCTTCTTCAAAACTTATATTTCAAGCTATTTATCACCTTTTCATATTATAGCTTCATATTCTCTCACTATATCTTTTTCATCTATGCTTTTCTATAATTCCATCCAAAGCACATTATACTTATCCTGTTAAATACTTCATAATTATTACTTAGAAATATCCTAATAATCTTTTTGCATGGCCTTATACATCATTATGGCATAGCATAATCTCTGTTGTCTAGCCTTGAAAATCAGGATATTACACCTAATATACTTAGGACTAAGCTTTTTTCGTTTTAAGGGACTAACTAACTCTAGTTATAGGAGATGCTTTGAGAAATATATGATCTCCCATTTTAAACTCCAACGGCTTCCTTCTTTTATCTGCAAAACTCTTTTGCCTACTTTGAGCCTTTAGTTGTTTCTTTTTTATCATCTCAATCTGTTTGGAAGTTTGGTTTACTATTTCATGACCTGTTGCCTTTCACTTCACTTTATCTAACACAAAAGTGACCTGTACTCTCTACCATATAGTGTTTCATAAGAAGCCATATAAATATTGATTTGATAACTATTGTTATATGCAAATTCCACCAATGGCAAGTATAGATCCAATTTTCCTTTCATTTTTAGCACACAAACCATAAGCATATCTTTCAGTGTCTGGATTGTCCTTTTTGTCTGCCTATCTATCAGGGGATGATATACTATGCAGAAGCTCAACTTAGTCCCTAGAGCTTGCTATACTAATCTTTGAATAGAAGTAAACATTGGATTATAGTTAGATACTATGCTACTTGGCTTTCCATCTAACCTTACTATCTGTTTAACATACAACTGTGTCAATCTATCCATGATATATGTTGATTTCATGGCTAAGAAGTATGCTGACTTTGTTAGCCTATCCACTATTACCTAGATTGCAGTATATCCTGATGATGTTCTGGGCAATCTTGTAATGAAATGATATAGATATTGTCCCATTTCCATTCAGGGATTTCTAGAGGTTGTAACATTCTAGTAGGCTTTTGATGCTCAACTTTCACTCTCTGGCATACTAAATACTTTGACACATATTGATTAATATTAATTTTCATAATAGGCTACCGAAATAATTTCTTTAAATCTTGGTACATTTTCATAATACTTGGATGAATAGTATATTTATTCTAATATGCCTTTGCCAGAATTTGTTATTTCAATTTAGCTACTATTGAAACATAAACTTTTTTTTTTTTGAAATCTTATCATACTATCTAGTGATACATTAGATTCTTGTTTTTCTCCATGACTTAGCTTTTCTTTAACTACCTTTATGAAGTCATCTTCTCATTGGGCTTTCTTACTTTTTTCAAAAATTCATTGCTAATTTTGGTCTCATGTAATTGAAGCAATAAGCACATATCTCTATAATCTTCCAGCATTTTCATTTCATTAATCATCATATAGGCCACATGAATAGTCTTTTTGATTAGCATATCAACCACTATATTAGCATATCAACCACTATATTAGCCTTTCCTAGAATGTATTTAATAGAGTGATCATAATCTTTAAGTAGTTCCATCTAGCATCTTTGCCTTGCATTTAACTCTTTCTTATCTTTTAAATACTTAAGGCTCTTGTAGTCACAAAACGCTTTTATAGTCCCACCATAGAGATAATGTCTCTAGATCTTTAGAGCATGTACTATGACCGTCAATTCTAAATAATGAGTGGGATAGTTTTAATCATGAAGTTTTAATTGTCGAGAAGCGTAAGTTACTACTCTACCATCCTGTATTAAGACACAGCCTAATATGTGCTTACTTGTATCTGTGGGATTAGGTATAGTTAATATAGGTAGAGTAGTTAAGTTGTGCTTTAATTCATTAAAACGATTTTTGCAATTCTTATCCCACACAAAAGATTTATCCTTTCTAGAAAGTCTTGCAAGTGGTAATGATATTTGAGAAAAGTCTTGAATAAAATGTCTATAATAGTCTTTTAGACCAAGGAAACTTCTTATCTCTGCTATGGTGCTAGGTCACTCCCACTTTAGGACTGCATCTACTTTACTAAGATCTACTATGACCTCATCCTTGAAGATAACATACCTTAAAAATCATATATTTGTAAGTCAAAACTCACACTTACTCAGTTTAGCATGCAACTTCTTTTCGTTCAAAATTGTCAAAATAATTCTTAAATGCATTTCATGTTCCTTTAAAGATTTGGCGTATACTAGTATGTCTTCAATAAAGACCA
The DNA here is from genome assembly GCA_026686845.1 of Adenanthera pavonina. Lineage (NCBI taxonomy): Eukaryota > Viridiplantae > Streptophyta > Magnoliopsida > Fabales > Fabaceae > Adenanthera > Adenanthera pavonina. The sequence goes on along the minus strand of JAIVEN010000005.1, from coordinate 17,488,974 downwards.
CAACAAATTAATCTAAGTAGGTTTGGAAAATCCTATTCATATATAGTCCATAAAAATAGCTAGAGCATTTGTTTGATCAGATGACATCAGTAAAAATTTATAGTGCCTGTAACGAGTTTTAAAGGCAGTTTTAGGAATATCTTCTACCTTTACCCATAATTTATGATACCCTAATCGTCAATCAATTTTTGAAAACATTGTCACACTAGCCAACTGATCTGATAGGTCATCAATTCTAGTTAATGGATACTTATTCTTTATCATGACTTTATTTAATTTCATATAATCAATGCATAATCTAAGGCTCCCATCTTTCTTTTCCACAAATAATATTGGAACACCCCATGGAGAAATGCTCAATTTGATAAATCCTTTCTCTAGTAGTTCATTTGGGGCCATTCTATATTGTGGTTTAGAAATCAGGTCTGCTCCTGGCACTAAATCAGTTACAAATTCTACCTCTCACTCTGGTGGTAAATCCTTGAAATCCTTTCAGAATACTTCTAGAAATTCTCTGATCACCGGTATCTTTTCTATCCCTTCATCAACTCCTACATCTACTGAGAAGAAAACTAGATATGCTTGACATCCTTTTTCTAAGAATCTCTCAGCTTGAGCGATTGATATATAGTTTAGCTTAGTCTTCGTATATGGAATACTTTCAGGAGTGGGAGAGATTAGGGCTTTACTCTTATAGTTTAAGAGGATATAGTTTGTAGATAGCTAATTCACACCTATGATGGCATCTATATCTAGGAAAGGCATGCATATTAAGTCTAATGTGGTGCTACAAAAGGAATATTGGATAATGCAATTTAAACCAACATGGGAAGTGGTGGCTTAGTTACCATTAGGTGTGAAAACATGTAAGTCATAAGGTAACATAGTTACAACAAAACCCAACCCTTTATAGCACATTTATAAGATATGAATGAATGACTAGCTCTTGAATTAAATAAGGCATGTACAAAATAATCATTTACTTTAATCATACCTTCAATTAGATTATGTGATTGCAAAGCCTTGTGCTGAGTTAGAGTGAAGACCCTTCCTTGTGCTTTGGGTCTGGTTTGAACCATCTCCACTCTGCAATTTCTAGCATAGTGCCCAGATTTTTCATATCAGAAGCAAACATTTTCCCTAACTAAACATGGTCTTCTACATTAAGTCTTGCCACACTGTTCAAAAACTAGGGCTTCTCTCTATATAGCATGACTTTCTCCTCACCTCCCTTTCTATCTCTTCTACTATTATTGTTATATGGCTTTTTCCTTTTTTTGCTTAACTCTCCTTAATTAGTAGTAGCCTTTCTATCATCGATTTGAGCAGCAGTTATGAGACTTTTATGATTTATGCCGTTTTTGTTATCTTGCTAATTTCCACCAGTGTATTTGATTCTCCAATCATCATCGAGGCAACCCTTTCCTTGATAGTTAGCTTCAGACCTCGTTCCAGTTTCTCTATCTTCTACCTTTCATCATCATGATGTTGCAAGTAGATGGATTACCTAGATAACTATATAAAAATGGCCACATACTCGTCCACTGACCGATCTTTAGTTTGTTGGAGCATGATAAATTCAGCTTCTTTTTTATCTCTCACTAATTATGGAAAGTATTTGTCGTAGAAATATTCCATAAATGTTTCCTACTTCAATGGAATGTTTCAAGCCTGCAAGATCAATTTAGTGTTTCGCCACAATTAGTCTGCCTCTTTCTAGAGCATGTATGTAGCCAACAGGGCTTTCATTTCAAAATCATAATCTATTAACCTAAATATCTTTTCTAGACTTAAAATCTGGGCCTTTAAAGGAGGGAAGACTATATTTATAGAATTGAGTTATCCAATTCTTTTTTTTTATAAGAAAGAAAAATAGACAATAATGCATAACAATGTACTATCTAAATACTACATAATATTGGTCTCAATCCAAAGCTGCTCTAAAGATGCCACTAGAAATTGATAAAGCCTTGGAAAATGAGACAATGCCCGATTAGCAATCATATTCACTTTCTAGCTGTTATCTCACTCAATAAGTTCCAAAGAAGTCATCCAATCCTTATTTAGTAAAGTCATAAGCTCCTCAATCAAACCTCTATCCATATATACTTCCACATCTTTTTGTTATATACATACTAAAGCTTAAGCCAAATTAGACATTAAAACAATCTTACCAAACCCACTATCCCAAGCACGTTTCAAGCCAATGAGTATACCACAAAGTTCAGCATAGAGACTATCTCCACCCTCTAACCTCATCATAAAAGCATTAGCCACTTCTTTATTTTGCTTATAGATAATCCCCCCACATGTAACAATTCCATTGCTCTGAGAATAAGCCTTATCAAAAAAAATTTTTGCTCGAACATCTCCCTCACTACCAACACTTTGAGTGATGTAGCTAGTTCCAATGTTAATTTTAGTAAATTTACTCTACCCTTGAATCATACATGCTAGGATAGCCTTAGCCCATACAATAATCTCCATTGGATTAACTCTAGCCTGCTCAAAGACATATTTATTTCTATGTTTCCATAGGAGCTAGTAGGTGATAGAATAGAACTCCCCCCACCTTTCCTCTTCGTGGCCAAGCTTCTATCATAAATTCAATTTGACCCTATCAAGTAGGTTTAGGGTGAAAAACTGACCTAATTCATATGCATACATAATATTCAACCATACCTACTGTGTAACACTACAATCTTGAACAACATGTAAAATGTTTTCCATAACTCCATAATACATATCACACTCCACACCCTCCTGCAACCCCTTATGCATCTTTGCTTTATTAGTCAAAACTCTATTATGCACCATAAGCCATAAAAAGTCTTCTATGGGGAATTTTAAGTTTCCAGATTTTGCTCCAAATTGGGTCTCCACTATTACCATAAGTATTGAGACATTTATAGGTTGACTTTAAAGTAAAATAGCCATGCTTTCAAGATGCCATCTAACATCCATACTACCATTAGATCATTGAATAGGCTATACTCCTCTAGCCACATATTCCCACATATTTTTTATGCCTTACCAAATGTTGGAACCTAGTCGTTTCTTGTTAATGACAGGAATTAAATCATTACCACATCTATATTTACCACATACCATTTTAGCCCACATGTCATCATGGTTATGAATGAGACCCCAACCAAGCTTCATCATAAATGCTTGGTTTTATTGCTTTGCATGTCAAAGGCCAAGCCCACCTGATTTCTTGTCTCTACAAATAGAATCCCATGCAACTAAATGAATGTTCTTTTTATCAGCTATTGATCCACATAAAAAACTACATGATTATTTGTTTATTTCATCATAACTCTTCACAGGAATGGTCAAAGTTTGCATGGCATAGTTAGGTATGGTAGAAACAACTAAAGGTATCAAAGTATTTCTTCCCACATGAGACAAGAAATTAGCCTTCCAATTGCTTAGCCTATGTTTCACTGTATCAACAACCTCTCATGATGTAGAGGGACCCCAAGGTACTTCCCAAGATTTCCAGTTTTTGCAAAGCCCAGCATTTCACTCAACTGAGAAGCAACCGTGTGGTTCATATTCTTAGAGAAATAAACATGAGTTTTTGGATAGCTCACATGTTGCCCTGAGATCATGCAAAAATCATCTAAGTACTTCTTAACAATCTCCACTTGTCTCAAATTAGCTTTAGCAAAAAGAATAATGTTATCTGCAAAAAAATAAATGAGTAATTGGGGGCCTATCTTATGAGTTATCATATTCTGCTAATAAGCAAAGTTAGCTATTATACTCACTGCCTAATTCATTGGTGTTGCTGTGGTTTCCTAATGCTGAGACTGCCTTAGAGGTGGCTTTTCAACTCTAACCTCAGGAGGCTGTCTCTGAGTGACTATAGTTCTTTGTTGATCCTTAATAATCCTTTGTTACCGATGTAATATGTTCATAATAGCTTGTAAAGGATCAACTTATAGAACTTTTCCTTATTCAGGAGTTGCTGCTCTTGCCTGTCTTCTAGTATGAGTCATTTATATCTAAACAATAATTGAAATCATAAGCATGTAGCAATGATACTTAGAGAATATATATGTAAACATAACATTTTATTCACATAGTCAACTTTGTACACGCGTTGATTCACAGTCATTTTCTACATTAGTTCTTTCTTTCTACAAATTATACTATCTATGATCGCATGTATATCACAACTCAAAAATTCATAGTCAGTCAGTGTTCTTCACATATATACATATTCACAAGTATTTTCATCCTGACTAACATCTAGGAAGAACTAGGACAGTCTAGGATGTAAGTGGCTACCGATTCTCCTCTAGGTCTTTGTAACATCCCAAGAAAGCTAAAATATGCAAAACGGACAGACACCATTTTGCGTGAAAAGGGGCAAAGAGATTATTTTTCCCGGTTGAATGAAAAATGAGACAATTATATTTTTGCCCCCAAAGAATTATGAAAAGGACATCCATGTCCTAAAAAGCTTTAAAATTTACGTGGAGAAGACATAGAAAAGTCTTGGGGAAAATTACACCTAATGACCCGATAGTTTCAGAAATTATAATTTAACCCTGGGTCAAGGGCAATTTTGTAAATATACAAAATTACTGTCAAAACGAAGCCCTCGACGAGAGAAGTCCAATGGTATATGGCACTGAGGGTTAATGTTCAAGAATAAAGAAATAATCAGTGCCGAGTGTCCAAAAGTAATAGTAAACCGATAAAGTAAACTGTGGGCCCTACCGATGGTTAAAAAGAAACCGGGTCTGGATATGGGCCATACACAGATACCATTTGGGACAGGATAATTATGGAAATATAAGAATAAAATTAGAATAGTCCTGTATCCCAAAAATGCTAAATTACTGTAAAGACAATTTTATCGGTACGATTAAAAAGTATCCGGATTGAGGTATATCTGGATCAGGAAAATTGGACACTTCTCTCTCTCTCCATGCGTGACTTTTGCTGCAGCCATGTGACACAAAATAATATTATATTATTTTGTTGGAAAACTTGTCAAGGAAGTATGTATTAAACTAATCAAGGATTAGCAAAAGTAACCAAGATTAGTTACTAAGTTAAGCATATGATTAATCACTTAAAACCTTCTCTTTCCTCACCATTCACGCATGACTTCCAGTAGCTAAAACAGAGGAAGAAAACGCAAGAAAGAGGAAGGGAAAAGGAGGGAGAAAAGGAAGAGGAACCAAGGGAAAATCAAAGCACAAAATGGTAAGCTTGCATACTACTACCCTAAGCTTACTATCTATGGTTTTCAAAGCATGATCCATGGTTTAGTTTGCTTCCTTTCTATCTTAGGGTTTCATTCAAACATGATTTAGCAAGAAAATGAGTTTACAAACCATAAATCATGGGGGAAATGCTAGACTACACATTTAAAGCATGAATATGCAAGTGGTTTGTTGTATAACAAAGTGTAGCAATTTTTCTTGAATTTCTCTGATTTTGGACGAGTTACTGTTCACACTTAGAGTTGGAATTTCATGTTTTTGATGCCAAAAATGAGTTCCTCATGGTGGAAAACCTTAGGAACAAGTGATGGTTTCATGAAAAAGCTTAAGGTTAAGGAAGTGAAATTTTGAGGTTTTTGAAGTTAATTCGGAATGAACAGTAACCTAGTTAGAAACGGAATTTGGTCATTCTAAGGCCATATTTGGATTCCTCATGAAAAATTACATGAAATAGAGGTATAATTCATCATTTTTGAGTTAGAAATGAATTTTTGGTGAATTTTTAAAGAATTAGGGTTTCATGAATTGATGAAAGTCATGGAACCATTAGTTTGAAGTTCTTATGAACTAACCCTTGGTTCAAGTTGATTTATTTGATATTTGGTGATGCATTAGGGTGTGAGAAAGCTTAAGGAAGTCCTTGAAATGGTTGAATCAAAGAGGAAAGACATAAAGTTTCATGAGGTAGCATAGTTACTTTTTCTCGCATTATATTGTCTTGCTATATATTATTGTGAATGATGACTTGCCATATTGTTTCTATGATGTTTGAGACTGGTATTGGCTGATTTTATGAAAGGGATAGTGCCCGGGATGTCCATTTTCTATGCCGTTATAATGCCGAAATTTTTATAAACGATATGGTGATTTATGCCTTGAAATGATTATTATGATGTTTTGAAAGTTTTATAGCATGCATGATAATGTAAATGTTTGAGATGTGACTAGCTACTGGGATTTCCAAAATCTCATCACCCAAATAATAACATGATAGGTCCAAGTTATGGAAGAAATCCAAGGGAGGCAAAGAGCTAAAGGAAAAGAGGAAGAGAATGATGAATGATATTATTATGCAAGTCTTGATGCTATGTTTTGAGAATTGTATAAATTTGTATGAAAGGGGATAAATTCTGTTTGATTCCTTGAATATATTCTTTTAAGTCCTCTGTGATATTATGCATGAAATTGGAGCATTAAATGTCAATGTAAATATATTATGAAGCTTATTATGTAAGTTATGGCATAAGTTTGGTTGAGAGGACCAGTATTGATTTGAGCAGAGGAACTCTGTTTGAAACAGAGTATATTGTACAATTGTTATATATGCTCTTAAATTAGACAGAACAAGCTGTTCATAGAGCTAAAGAACACCTAAATTGGATAAATGTATGAATTATAATGAATTTTTGAAATCAGGGTTTAGAACAGGGCAAGAAGGGGAAAACTGAAATCTGGAAAGTAAGTACTGGAAAATTCAAAGGATAATATGAAATCGTACAAAGCTCCAAAAATTCAGTGGTTTATATGTATAAAAAGTTCTATGTTTTAAGTTTCGTATGCCACTGATTTCGAGTTAATTGGAGCTATATAATAGGAGATATGGAGTTTTTCCCAAAACTGTTCTAGTAAGAGTCAAATTCTGACCCTTCATGACTTAAGTTAACGTTATGCCTTGTGTAAGTGAAACAAATGTATAAGAAAAATATGTCATTAAGTATACATGTAGAGCTTTCAAATGACATAGATTATTCATAGTTTGGAACAGAATATAAGGAGATATAATTTTTCAAAGTTGAGGTCAGAAAACTGGAACATAGCAAATTGACCAAATGAACAGTAAATGTCCACGAAATTACTGTACAAATTGGCCCAATGATATTACTGTTTTATATTTTTCCCATGTAGATCTGAAGTTAATATAAATTTAGAGACTTGAATCACCTCAAGATGATTTTTCTAGATTAAGTTATGAATTTTCAAAATTCATCGGGTAAAAGAGAAAATGCCAAATGAACAGTACCCCGAATTTTGTAAAATTCTGATTTTATCATATTATGATTTTAGTCTCTAATCCATGATGAAAGACATCTAAAATGATCGAATACATGGAAAATGGGCCCTAACATGAGGTGTTACACTTTTTGGTATCAGAACTAAAGGTTTTGGGCCTCACAGCCGAAGCTTTAGGTTCTCAGAGCATTATATTTGGGCCAAAATAGTTATGTTTAAAGAAAGGAATATATTAAATATTAATATTTCTTTGGATTAGATTATTGACAAGGGTTGCTATTGTGTATTGAGATAGATAAGATATTTTTCTCAAACAATAGCTGGGATACTGACTATGATAGATGGTTGATCCCTGGGCCAAAGATGAAAGAAAATGATAAAAGTATTGGCTCAAACAAGTTACCAATAGGAAATTCAGACAAGGCCAAGGTTAATGTTGGACCTTATCCAACTGGATCTGAATTTTATAAAGAAATCCCATTGCAAGCTGTTCTAGCTCTTCCTGTTCAAGTTTAGAAACCAGGAATGGTAGCTGCAGAAGGTATGGACTATGAGGCTGGGATTTTACTAGATCCAGATAACTCTGGTCATGACAGTCTGATTAATACGAAAGATAAGATATACCAGATTGTTCATAAGTATTGCAAGAAAAGTGAGGCATATCTCGAAAGGCCTACTAAGCATGTGCTATATTTTCTATATGAAGTTGCTAAGGTCAAGGGCTTTCCAGCAGATAAAGGGATATTAGGTTAAATCATCAGCTAGTAAGAGCTAATGAACAAGTACTAGCTCCAAAAGATTGAAGCCATAAACCCCCATCTACTGATGCCACATAAAGTTAGATTCCAAGAAGAAATGACAGAAACATTTCAAGATTTTATTAAAGAGCTGGCATATTTGGAAGCAATCCGACTGGACAAAGAGAATCCAGAAGTGAATTTTAGTGAAGCTTTTATTGGAGGTGAAAGTAGCTCTTGTCCCTCCGGAATGAAATGATGAAAGAGATCAAGGGTAAATATGTAAAAATGTATGAAAGTAAAGAACAGGGATGACTGTAAATATTGAGTGTATTATAAGCAGTCATAAGTAGAAAGTAGAAAGAAATGATAATGTAATGAGACTATAAGAGCTTATGTACAAAGTCGTTTATGAAAAAAAAAAGTATTATGTTATTATATATGTGTTCTCTGAGTATAGTTATTAAATATTTATGAACAGATTATAATGAATTTAAAGTGGTTCGCATCAGGAGACAAATAAGAGTAAAGACTCCTGAGCAAGAAAAGACACCACAGGGTGATCCTTTGCAAGTTATTATGAATAGATGAGATCAATAGCAAAGGATTATTGAAGAGTTACAGTGAACCTTAGACACTCAGAGACAGCCTCAAGAAATTAGAGTTGAAATTTCATCTTTGAGGCAATATCAGTAGTAGGTACCACAAGCTGTACCCATAAACTAAGTTGCGGAAATAAGAATTGATCATGCTAAATCACATCATGTAATAGCTCAGTTTTGATGATAAAGTCCTCCCTTATTTAACGAAAGGTTTGAAGTACAAATGGTTGAGGACTGGACACAGAGTTTAGAAAAGATTTTCAAGTTAATGGGATATTCCTCTGAAACGAAAGCCCTATAGGCTATTTATTTACGCACTTGAGAAAGAAGCAGATAGGGAGTGACTTAATACTGAGTTGATCCTGCAAGCTCGGAACATACCTTTGATGCAGAAATTATTTTGCAATCTTTTATGACAAATATTTCTTGTAGTCAATTAGAGATGAGAAAAAAGATGACATCATTATGTTCCGACAAGCGATGGATTAGTCAGTAAATAAGTACGAAGCCACATTAATACAGTTAGTGCGGAACTCCACCTAGTTATAATTGTATGATGACTAGAGGTGGAAGACATAAAAGCTAAGAAGAGGAATAAAGCCAGCCATCAAGAAAAGGAAGGCCTAATACGAAGTAGGCAATTGAGTATGCTAGTAGAGGTTAGCAGAATTACGAGAAATAGTTTGAATAAACAAAATTTTATGTCTGCTGCCTAAGAAATGTAAGAAAAGCAAAAAGAGAATGAAGCTATGAAATAATTGTAGCAAGAAAAGAAAGATGCTCTTCTCGATTATAGTTATCCCCTACAAATATGAAGTATAATTTTATGAAAAGCTGGCCTAAGAATATTCTAGGGGCATAAGGGATTAGTCTTAAGGATAGCTAATTGTAGTTGCTGGATTAGTTGAGGATGTTTTATATATTATTTATTTACCTTAGGTCTTGAATTCTTTTAGAGTTAGATCGCAGTTAGATCCTATCAGTAAAAAGATGATGTAGGATCACAGAGGATCCTAGTAGGGCTTAGAGATCGCAGTAGATCTCATGGTCGCAGTAGACCAATAATGAGGTTGCAGTAGACCTCCATAGAGAATGAGATGATGAGCCCTACAGTACTGATAGTTCTCTGAAAAAGGATGGCCTAGGATGATTTTAGAAAGATATGATGCCTCTTTAATCAGCAGCTCATATGAATGTTCATCTAAGGCTTTTCTCGAATGTCCAGCCACTGACCCGAAAGTAGCAAAGAAATGTGATGGTGGGTGATGATAAGTTGAAAGGTAAATACCCCACATATGAAATGAAAGTGGTATCAGTGGCAAAATGTTTTCAATGATAAATGAAAGAGGCCAGTAAGAAATGAATGATAGAAAGAAAAGAAAAGTAGCTATGAAAAGAATCAGTAGGGAGAAATTAAGGTATAAAGGAAGATAAGTTAGAAAAAAAGAAATAGTCATGAGAAAGGAAATAAGAAGACTAATGTATGATCAAGGAAAGAGGTTAATCAGCCCATAAACTGTGATAATTCAATGAGTTTAGGCTAGATGAATTCTTTATTAAGAACGGTAGCTTCTTCCAACCAAATCAAGGACTCCAAATCCAAATAGATGTTAGAGGTATCTATGATGAATGTCATATGGGATTTGGAGGATATGTTTTAGCTATGTATTCTCTGAGTGTTGGACTAGAAGTGAAGAAATTTTTAGAAGGGCATCATGATTATAGGCTCCCTTAAAGTTAATGGGTTGAGCAAGTACTTGATGCCATAAGCAGATTACAAGTTCTAGAATTAAATATATCATATTTTGGTAAATCCTCTCATTGCCTATATGTTCTAGGCATATGTTATTGTAAGAAGAAGAAGTTGAAGTGTTAGAAGTCTCAGAAAAGGAACTAGAGAAGGATCTAAAAGGAGATCCCATGGAGATAATAGATGACAATAACAGGTTTGTCATTAGTATTGAAACCCTGTAAGTTCAGTATAACAAGGAATGATGCAAGTATAAAGTAATGCAAATGTAGATATGAGTTACAAGAAGAATATGTATGTATGATGTTCAAGGTATAAATTATGAAGTAAGAAAAGAGAAAATAGTGGCAGGCAGTTTAGGGAATTATGAAACCTTGAGATGGTAGATTGCTAGTCTTGGTATGAAATCTAGCTATAGAAAGAAATGTTTATGGCCGGAAGATCTCACAATGAATGAAATCTTTCGTTAGCTGCCAAGGTGAGAATAAAGGGAGGTAGCTCTTGGGTTTAAGCCCAATTGAGCAAGCTCTTGGGGAGAAGCCCAATTGAGCCAAGAAAGATGAAATCCTCCATATGATGAGGCCACCGAGGCGAAGCAGATGAAAGGTAGCTCCTGGGGTGATGCCCAAATGAGCCAAAAATGGTGAGAGGCCAAAGGCTAGATTCTAACTGAGTTAGTAAGAAACTGTTGAAAGGTTGAGAAATCTCCCTCAAGATGCCAAACCACTAATTAATCTTGACTAAGCAGCTAAGGAAGTTATAGATAAAAACAATAAAGTAGAAGTATGAGAAGTGATAAAGAGTAATGACCACTGCATTAATATCATTAAGACCCTAACCCATAAAAGCGAAGATAATCGAAAGGCTATGCTAAAATAAGTAAAAGTATTGGGTTTGGGAATATGTTTATACATGAAGGCAGAAAGGTAAGTTGAGACTCTAAGTTGACAAAAGCTAGAGTAAAGAATAAAGAAGCAGTATAAGCAATGAATGAAAATGAAAATGGTGATTAGATACCATTATTTGATAGCAAACAGTTGATAGAAGAAAGATGGAAATGGTGGTTGAATGGCCTAGAAATTAAAGTAGTAAAGTATTCAGAGGTCACGCAGATAAGTTGTGACTGGAAAGGAAGTCATTGCCAATATTCTATAAGACAGATTTTGGCATGAGTATAAGTAGAACCCCTAAGCATTATATAGCTAAATGAGTTTAAGTGAGGGAAATTTCAGAACGATGACTTACTAAGAAGTATTGAATGATGAGAAAAAATGTAAAGAGTAAGAAAGAAAGATGTGCCAATTATTAGATAAGGGCACTATGAAGTTATGATAAATTCAGATAGTCAGGATAAGGCACCTGCTAAGATTATATGAGTATAAGTATAAGTAATGTAATGGTGGTTCTCAAGAATGATATGCTAAGGTACTCCGAATTTGAGAAAGAGCATGAAAGATGATTGAGAATTTTTAAAAAATATTTTAAATAAAATTATTGACTTATTAAATTCAGTAAATGTAGCTCATGAAAGTACGGTCAGTAGGTTATAGAATCTCCCAAGGGTCGCAGTAGATCCTAATAAAGTAAGTAAAGTTATGAGTGGGAGAGACCGAAAACCGGAATAAGATGAGAGATTTACTAAGTCTAGTAAGATGTTATAAAACTTTTATTGTGAAAAATTTTGCTCAGATTGTCTTACCGCTTGCTTAAGAAGAAAAGTTTGTGGGAAAAGAGGTAAGAAATGAGTTTTTATGAATTGAAATAGGCTAAACCTCCTCCCCTGAGATAATTAGTCTGGATCCAATGATGACCTAAGGGGTCTATAATAATGAAAGAAAGTATGGATCAGGATATGAGTAATAAAGCAGGGTTGAGTTGAGGATAGTAGCCTATGTTTTATATAATAAATTTTTATCAAAAATACATTCCCACAGATAGCAGCGGTGAGTAATGCGTTCAAAATACGGAGTTGTGATAAGTTAAAATGAGTTATAATCTTTATGATTATAACATAAAAGTATTATGAGAACACCAAGAACCTCGAGTGATAATGAAATAAAGGATGAGTGGACTTGAGGTAAAGAAAAAGAAAATAAGGAAAGCATGGCCTTGTAAGTGCCATACAAGTAAAGATGGCTTTGTAAATAGGATGAAGTTTTGAAAATTAAAGAAAAGGAATGATGTCAAGTGCCAAAGAAGAGACTATAGTATGAATAAGAAAAGAAAGTTATGAAAGCAAGGATGATGGTTAAGAATGTGTATGTTACATGGAATTTTCAATACCCCTAAGGTAAAATAAGGTTATGATGTCCTCAACATTTCCCAAACATGAAAGGTATGCCAGATCTTTCAGACGTTATGAATGGAGGAATAAGACTAAAGTGAAAAGTTGACTTTTAAGTCATATAATTAAGATATGAAAGTATTCCTCTAGTAAAATGATCTGGAAATTGGGAAATAAATAGAAAGAAAGTATGTGATACAAGTATGTATCCAAATTTCGAGGACGAAATTTATTTTAAGGGGGAGGAAATTGTAACATCCCAAGAAAGCTAAAATATGCAAAACGGACAGACACCATTTTGCGTGAAAAGGGGCAAAGAGATTATTTTTCCCGGTTGAATGAAAAATGAGACAATTATATTTTTGCCCCCAAAGAATTATGAAAAGGACATCCATGTCCTAAAAAGCTTTAAAATTTACGTGGAGAAGACATAGAAAAGTCTTAGGGAAAATTACACCTAATGACCCGATAGTTTCAGAAATTATAATTTAACCCCGGGTCAAGGGCAATTTTGTAAATATACAAAATTACTGTCAAAACGAAGCCCTCGACGAGAGAAGTCCAATGGTATATGGCACTGAGGGTTAATGTTCAAGAATAAAGAAATAATCAGTGCCGAGTGTCCAAAAGTAATAGTAAACCGATAAAGTAAACTGTGGGCCCTACCGATGGTTAAAAAGAAACCGGGTCTGGATATGGGCCATACACAGATACCATTTGGGACAGGATAATTATGGAAATATAAGAATAAAATTAGAATAGTCCTGTATCCCAAAAATGCTAAATTACTGTAAAGACAATTTTATCGGTACGATTAAAAAGTATCCGGATTGAGGTATATCTGGATCAGGAAAATTGGACACTTCTCTCTCTCTCCATGCGTGACTTTTGCTGCAGCCATGTGACACAAAATAATATTATATTATTTTGTTGGAAAACTTGTCAAGGAAGTATGTATTAAACTAATCAAGGATTAGCAAAAGTAACCAAGATTAGTTACTAAGTTAAGCATATGATTAATCACTTAAAACCTTCTCTTTCCTCACCATTCACGCATGACTTCCAGTAGCTAAAACAGAGGAAGAAAACGCAAGAAAGAGGAAGGGAAAAGGAGGGAGAAAAGGAAGAGGAACCAAGGGAAAATCAAAGCACAAAATGGTAAGCTTGCATACTACTACCCTAAGCTTACTATCTATGGTTTTCAAAGCATGATCCATGGTTTAGTTTGCTTCCTTTCTATCTTAGGGTTTCATTCAAACATGATTTAGCAAGAAAATGAGTTTACAAACCATAAATCATGGGGGAAATGCTAGACTACACATTTAAAGCATGAATATGCAAGTGGTTTGTTGTATAACAAAGTGTAGCAATTTTTCTTGAATTTCTCTGATTTTGGACGAGTTACTGTTCACACTTAGAGTTGGAATTTCATGTTTTTGATGCCAAAAATGAGTTCCTCATGGTGGAAAACCTTAGGAACAAGTGATGGTTTCATGAAAAAGCTTAAGGTTAAGGAAGTGAAATTTTGAGGTTTTTGAAGTTAATTCGGAATGAACAGTAACCTAGTTAGAAATGGAATTTGGTCATTCTAAGGCCATATTTGGATTCCTCATGAAAAATTACATGAAATAGAGGTATAATTCATCATTTTTGAGTTAGAAATGAATTTTTGGTGAATTTTTAAAGAATTAGGGTTTCATGAATTGATGAAAGTCATGGAACCATTAGTTTGAAGTTCTTATGAACTAACCCTTGGTTCAAGTTGATTTATTTGATATTTGGTGATGCATTAGGGTGTGAGAAAGCTTAAGGAAGTCCTTGAAATGGTTGAATCAAAGAGGAAAGACATAAAGTTTCATGAGGTAGCATAGTTACTTTTTCTCGCATTATATTGTCTTGCTATATATTATTGTGAATGATGACTTGCCATATTGTTTCTATGATGTTTGAGACTGGTATTGGCTGATTTTATGAAAGGGATAGTGCCCGGGATGTCCATTTTCTATGCCGTTATAATGCCGAAATTTTTATAAACGATATGGTGATTTATGCCTTGAAATGATTATTATGATGTTTTGAAAGTTTTATAGCATGCATGATAATGTAAATGTTTGAGATGTGACTAGCTACTGGGATTTCCAAAATCTCATCACCCAAATAATAACATGATAGGTCCAAGTTATGGAAGAAATCCAAGGGAGGCAAAGAGCTAAAGGAAAAGAGGAAGAGAATGATGAATGATATTATTATGCAAGTCTTGATGCTATGTTTTGAGAATTGTATAAATTTGTATGAAAGGGGATAAATTCTGTTTGATTCCTTGAATATATTCTTTTAAGTCCTCTATGATATTATGCATGAAATTGGAGCATTAAATGTCAATGTAAATATATTATGAAGCTTATTATGTAAGTTATGGCATAAGTTTGGTTGAGAGGACCAGTATTGATTTGAGCAGAGGAACTCTGTTTGAAACAGAGTATATTGTACAATTGTTATATATGCTCTTAAAGTAGACAGAACAAGCTGTTCATAGAGCTAAAGAACACCTAAATTGGATAAATGTATGAATTATAATGAATTTTTGAAATCAGGGTTTAGAACAGGGCAAGAAGGGGAAAACTGAAATCTGGAAAGTAAGTACTGGAAAATTCAAAGGATAATATGAAATCGTACAAAGCTCCAAAAATTCAGTGGTTTATATGTATAAAAAGTTCTATGTTTTAAGTTTCTTATGCCACTGATTTCGAGTTAATTGGAGCTATATAATAGGAGATATGGAGTTTTTCCCAAAACTGTTCTAGTAAGAGTCAAATTCTGACCCTTCATGACTTAAGTTAACGTTATGCCTTGTGTAAGTGAAACAAATGTATAAGAAAAATATGTCATTAAGTATACATGTAGAGCTTTCAAATGACATAGATTATTCATAGTTTGGAACAGAATAAAAGGAGATATAATTTTTCAAAGTTGAGGTCAGAAAACTGGAACATAGCAAATTGACCAAATGAACAGTAAATGTCCACGAAATTACTGTACAAATTGGCCCAATGATATTACTGTTTTATATTTTTCCCATGTAGATCTGAAGTTAATATAAATTTAGAGACTTGAATCACCTTAAGATAATTTTCCTAGATTAAGTTATGAATTTTCAAAATTCATCGGGTAAAAGAGAAAATGCCAAATGAACAGTACCCCGAATTTTGTAAAATTCTGATTTTATCATATTATGATTTTAGTCTCTAATCCATGATGAAAGACATCTAAAATGATCGAATACATGGAAAATGGGCCCTAACATGAGGTGTTACAGTCTTCCTCTTGATCTTCCTCCTTTGGAAACTCATGTGGTTGCAACACCACATGGTTAGTCTTAGTCACCTCCGTATCTTCATATTTTAGCCTTAACCATTCATGATGCAGTAGCTCTCAGACACAAGCATGCATGCCCTCAAGCCATTCTTGTCTAAACTCTTCCTTTACTAGCCTCTAATAATCATCATCATTAGGTAGTATAGTGATTACTGCATCAATCCAAGCATGTTCAAAGAAATGATGGCCTCAAGATTCAATAAAATCTCTTGAATATCTCACTGCATATAGGAAAGTGATTATTGGGGAATCCTAATAACTTCAATGGCTCTCCATATATAACTCAATAACAACATTTGCTACTTTGAAAGCATTGTTACTTGAATTTCAAGGCTTGCTATGACTAGTTGTTTTCCCTTATTCTTTTTCTTATTCTATTTCTGTCCCTATTTTTTCTTTTTAGCATTTCCCTAAATGAAATAAACATTGACACACTTGGCTAAATTCTGAAATTCCCATCCTTCTAGCTTTGCTTTAATTAGGGTCCAAGACTCATTGTCTAGAATCTCATTAACCAAGGTAGTAGTCCAGATCGGCTTAGGATATTGTGACCTTTATCTTTCCATAAACTGCTAAACATTTGATACTCAGTTCATAAAGGCCATCACTCTTTTTGGTCCCTCTAAACAAGCCCCATACTCCTTATAGTACTTGTGTATAATTCAAAAGACTATATACTTGACACCATTAGGTTTGTTAAGAGAGGTATTATCAGGGTCCATAAGAAAAGCAACCTTATAAACCTCATCCTCAAACACTTCTATCTCTCTATCATGCAGAGACTTCTCCATGAAAGGATTAGCTTGTACTGGCTCTAATGCGATAGGCTCCTGATGAGAAGGTCTTATCTCAATTGGCATCCCTCTTAAACTACTTTTCAGTACCTCATTCAAGCCCACACTTCTCTGTCAAATCCTTTCGACAACACTTCAAGTTCCATAGAAATGTCCAAAACTAAGCTGCTTGTGGATGCAAACATTTGTCCTATCCCATAATAATAACTAGTTAATAGACCATTTTAAAGGAATAATAATAAACAATATATTCCTTTTTCAAAACTTAAATTATTCTAGTCCAAATATACTGCTCTAAGAGCCTGAACTTTAGCTCTGGTACAAAAAATATAGCACCTTGTCTTTAGGCTTTACTCCCATGTATTAAAGTCCATTTATGCATGATTAGAAGCTTGCATCACATATAACACCATAATAAAACTTTTCCAAATTCGGGTATTATTCATTCGGTTAATACTTTTTTAATCAGACAAACTTCAAAAATTCATAACTAATTCTATAAAAATTGAATAAAAGTGATTCAAATCTCTAAAAATAACTTATAACTTTGTCTACATGGGGAAAGCAATAAATAAAGCTATGATTGTCTATTTGGTCATTTCACACCTTTTTAATTTTTGGGCACTAAATTTGGAAAATTGTAATGAATAACCAATACATCCAATTTGAGTGCCCTTTAATTCTATGGAAAGCTTATCCTACCTAAGTTTAAACCATATATAACACTTATATATTCTACAACAATTTGTCTAAACAACAGCTATATCATTGACAGGAGGTCAAAATTACCATTCACATCCATGTACTTTGCAAAATAAGTTCATAACATAATTACATAGCCACAACTTGTTCTCATATCATACCATACACTATATAAGACCTAAAGGGACATGATTACTTCAAGATATAGATTTAGTACCACACACATAAATTTATACAAAAGCTCAAATTAAAAGACCATTGCAAGCAAGGTCATTTTAATCATCAACTTGTTTCTCCTTGCCTTTTTCCTCTTTGGTAATCTTGCCATAGTTTGCTCCAAGACATATTGGACATTTGGAAGAGTGAGATTCAAAGAATATCAGTAGTATTACCATTCATGCAACATATTATCATATAAATTATGAAAACATCATTCATTCATATAAAAATATAAATTGCCATAATAATTCATAAAAATTTTGGTAGAGTTTTCCTTTACAAATTGGACATCTCTAGGTCACAAAGCCCTTCAATTAACTTAGCCAATAATCATAAAACATCAAAACATTCATGTGACAAAGCATCAAGTTCATTAGAATTTAATAGGACAATATAATGCAAAATTGGTAAACTAATAACTTTATATGCCTTCCTTTGTCTTTCAGCTTTGGTACACCTTTTCCCAAGCCTTTTGCAACTTCATTGAACCTAAATATAACATCATATAGGGATATAAACCATTGATTTTTTGACCTTCGTCACAAAGTGCTCACTAAAACCCTAAATTTTCATATTGGTTTCCTTTAGACTTTTCTTAAAACCATAACTTGTTCTTAGCTAATTTGGGCCCAAGGATTCCATTTTTGGCATCAAAATATTGAAATTCCATCTTTAAATGGGACCCTGGACTACCCAAAAATTAGGGGAAAAAGAAGAAAAATTATTTGCTTGAAATACATCCAATGACTCTTGAAACCATGCTTTATGTTGCTAGTTCATGGCTTTTCCTAGGTTTATTGCATGAAAACTCATCTTCTTCATGACCTAGGATTTGGTTGAAATCCATAGAGAGAGAGAGAGAAAGGAAAAGACTCCATGAAACCAACTTGAAACAATAGACAAGAAGTCATAGAAACTTACTTTGCAACTTGAATCCTCAAGCTTTCTCCTTAATCTTCTCTTTTCTTTTCTCTTTCTCTCCCTTTTCTCTAAGGTTTCCTCTAAGCTTTCTCTCTCTTTTGCTGCTGAAAGTCATGCCCAAATGAGAGGAGAGAGGAAGGTTTACTTTGTATAATTATTTAAACTAACCATGGTTACTTTAACCTAACCTTGGTTAGCTAATCATAGTTACTTGTTGTCGAAAAAGCCATGCCGTCTTGGAGAAGTATTGGCAAAAAATACATGCTTCATATGCTGTAGAATCATGCCAATGAGGCAAGAATTAGTGTCCAAATAATGAATATTTCCCTCAACCCAGATATATCTCATACTGATAAGTTTTTAGCTATACCAATAAAGTTACTTTTTGAGATATTGTAGTTTTTTGGGATACAAGATAATTCTAAATTTGCAACTATGTAGACATTAATTATCTTATCCCAAATTATATCTATGTGGGGCCCATATACTGTTCATGTCACCTTTATGCTGTTTGTAGGGCCCACAATCTCCTTTTTTGGTGTAAAGTTGCTTTTTCGACACTCGGTACTATTTATTTATTTATTTTTAAACAGTTAACCCCTAAGTTATATACCATTGGGTTTGGCTAGTCACAATCATCATTTTTACAATAATTTTTTATACTGACAAAATTGCCGTTGACCAGGGTTAATTTCGATTTTTAATTCTTTTGGGTTCTTTTGTGTAATTTCTCATAAGGACTAAAATGCATAGAATTCTTCTTTTTGTTGACTATATTGTAAAGAATTTTCTTTCTAGAGAGAAAAAACTAATTTTCTCATTTTTCTTTTGATATAAGTAGGGTAAACCTCCCAAGAACAAGTCTTAGACAACTCAAGAACTCAAAGTAATAACCAAAAATAATGGAAGCAACCCAATGTAATTGAGAGACCAAATGGAACCTCTAAAGATAACTCTAGCAACCCCAAACACAAGATGCCACAAGAGTTAGTCAATTCTCTTGATAACTTGAATCTGTATGCTGGGAAGAACAAAAAGAACCCTAACAATTTCACACAAAATTGAAGAGAGAAATTAGTCAAAATATTGTTCAGGTCTGATTTGCAAAGTGACACTATATGATCTTTAAATAATAATAGGAATCCTAATCCTAATAGAATAATTGGTTCCTTATAGATAAGACTTATCCTTTTGTTTTTGAATTTTAAATTCAAATTTGAATTAAATCCTAAGTTGGCCTCATAAATACAAGTGATAACCAATCAAAACTAATTTAATCTAATCTAGAAAAAATAAAATCAAAAATAAAACAAAAATTTAAAATAAATTAAAAAAAGAATAAATCTAATCCTAAAGTCACATGACTCATTAATGAAGCACATGACTTCTTTTAATCAAGCTCTTTTATTTGGACTTAGGTTAGACCTTTAAGATCTTCAAATTCAGCCTCCAAATAAATGATCATTCTTTTTGGATAAAAAGGTGACGCCATTTGTACTAAGTCTTCTAAATTGATGGGCTCTTTCTCCTTAAGCTCTCGGACCAACCCTTGTAAGGCATCTTTCATGGCTTTTGTCCTACCTCTTGTCATTGGGCCTCCTACTCCTTGAAGAGGGTCTTTGGGCATATTGGATCTCCATGATTTAAAGTTCACTTGTTCTCTGTCATTCCCTCCCTTCTCGAAAGGATTCGTCCTCGAATCTGTAGTATCAAATAGGGACAAGTCTGAAACATTGAAAGTAGCACTAATATTGCCATATCAACTAGGCAAGTCAATCTTGTAAGCATTGTCATTGATCCTTTCCAGGACTTGAAAAGGACCATCTCCTCTCAGTTGCAGCTTAGATTTCCTTTGTTCTGGAAACCTTTCCTTTCTCAAATGTATCTAAACCCAATCTCCAGGGTCAAACACAACTCGCCTTTGGCCTTTATTTGCTTGCTGAGCATATTGTTCATTCCTTCTTTCTATATTGGCTCGAACTTTAGCATGAAGTTCCTACACAAATTTAGCTTTTTCTTTGCCATCAAGGTTAGTTCTTTCATGTATAGGCAAAGGTAAAAGATCTAAGGGAGTCAAAGGATTAAATCCATACACAATCTCGAGGGGAGAATAAGATGTAGTGGAATGAACAACTCTATTGTATGCAAATTCAATATGAGACAAGCAACTCTCCCAGTTTTTCAAATTCTTCTAAATCATTGCTCGCAATAAAGTAGTGAGTATCCTATTTACTACTTCTATTTGTCCATCAGTTTGTGGATGTGTAGTTGTAAAAAACAAAAGTTTACTTTCAAGTTTATTCAAAGAGTTCTCCAAAAATGACTAAGAAACTTTACATCCCTATCACTCACAATTGTTCTTGGTAAATTGTACAATATCTTTAAAGAATAGATTAGCAATATGAACATCATCATTAGTCTTAGAGCATGCAATAAAATGTGCCATTTTACTAAATCTATCCACAACAACAAAGATGCTATCCTTTCTACTTTGAGACCTAGGAGCCCTAACACAAAATCCATAGATATATTAGTCTAAGGTTAGTTAGGAACGGGGAATGGGGAATACAATCCATGTGGTTTAATCTTTGATTTAGCATGTTTGCATGTTATGCATTTATCACACAAAACAACAATATCATGCCTCATAGCAAGCCAAAAGAAATGTTCATCAACACACTTAAAGTTTTATCAATGCCAAAATGACCCATTAAACCACCACCATGAGCTTCTTTCATAAGTAATTAATGCATTGAACAAGAAGGAATACAAAGTTTATCTCTTTTGAAAAGAAAGCCTTCAAATATGAAATAATCTTGAAAACCATGTTTTTAACAAGAATTCAAAATTGTCCTAAAATCAGAATCATATTCATACAATCCCTTAAGCATCTCAAAACCAAGCAATAGAGTTTGTAAAGAAGTAAGAAGAGTATACCTGCTAGATAGAGCATCCACTACCACATTCTCCTTACCTTGTTTGTGCTTGATAACATATGGAAAGGTCGCAATAAATTCCAACCATCGGGCATGTCTTTTATTCAACTTACCTCATGACTTTAGGTAGTTCAAACTCTCATGATTAAAATGTATGATAAATTCTTTAGGCCAAAGATAATGTTGCCAAGTCTCTAAAGTTCTCTTTAAGGCATAAAGTTCTTTATCATAAGTAGAGTAGTTTAAAGTAGGACTACTAAGCTTTTCACTAAAGTAAGCAATTGGCCTATTATCTTGTATTATGAGAGCTCCAATACCCAAACTAGATGCATTACACTTAACCTCAAAAACTTTGCTATAATCTGGTAGAACAAGTAGTGGTGCATTGGTGAGTTTTTCTTTTAAAGTGTTGAAAGCTTTCTCTTGTGCCTCACCCCATTTAAATGTGACATGCTTTTTAACTAACTCATTCAAAGGTGATGTTATAGATGAAAAATCTTTAACAAACCTCCTATAAAAGCTAGCTAAGCCATGGAAAGATCTCACTTCATTAACATTCTTTGGAGTAGGCCAATCTTAAATTGCTTTAACTTTTTCCTCATCTACTTGGATTCCTTGATCACCTATAACAAAACCAAGAAACACAACAGAATCCAAGCAAAAAAAACACTTGTGAATGTTAGCATAAAGTTCATTTGTCCTAAGAGTATTAAAGACTTCACGCAAATGCACTATGTGATCTTCTAAATTCTTGTTATAGACTAAAATGTCATCAAAATAAACCATGATAAACTTTCCTATGAATGAATGGAAGACATGATTCATATGACTCATGAATGTACTAGGAGCATTAATTAATCCAAAAGGCATTACCAAGCATTCATAAAGTCCAGATTTCATTATAAATGCAATTTTCCACTCATGTCCTTCTTTCATTCGAATTTGATGATAACCACTCAGAAGATCTATCTTAGAAAACAATACAGAACCATGCAATTTATCAAGCATATCATCTAGCCTAGGGATAGGGTAGCAAAACTTAACCGTTATTTTGTTGATAGCTTGACAATCCACGCACATACGCCATGATCCATCTTTCTTAGGAACTAGGATGACCGGTATAGCACAAGAGCTTAAACTTTCATGTACAAAGCCTTTTCTCATGAGCTCCTCTACTTGTCTTTGGATCTCCTTAGTTTCTTCAGGTTGGCTCTATATGCTGTTTTGCTTGGAATGGCAGACCTAGGGATGAAATCGATTCTATGTTCTATTCCTCTTAGAGGAGGCAAACCAATTGGAATTTCTTCTGGAAAGAGATCATCAAATTCCTGCAAAAGTGAAATAACACTAGAAGGCAAAGAAGTATCAAGCTTATTAGCAAAAAAATAGGTATCCTTGAACAGAAGCACAAAGACTTCTTGTCTTGCCATTAGTACACTGTTCACCTCTCCTTTTTTCTATGAATAATCTCAAGCTCTTGTTTTGTTCACTCTCTCTTTCTTTTTTTGTACTCTTTTTCTTTCCTCTTACATTCTTTCCACTCTTTTCATTTTTCTATATTTTCCTTTCTCTTTCTCTTCTTTTTCTTTCTCATGCCTCTCTCTTTCTCTTTTCTATCTATAATCCCTTATAATTTTGTATTGATCTTCATATGCTTACATTGGCCTAGGAGGCCTAAGCACAATGTTACACCCTTCAAACACAAAGGAGTAGAAATTTTGTAGCCATCATGAGTCACACGTCTGTCAAATTGCCATGGATGACCAAGGAATAAATGTCTTGCATACATAGGTGATGCATTGCATAACACCTTGTCACAATATTTGCCAATAGTAAATGATACTTGAACTTGCTTGGTGACTTTTATCTCACCATAATCAGTCAACCATAGCAAATTGTATGGCTTTAGATGTTTTAGAGTAGGTAAGTTCAGTTTCTCCACAAGTAAAGTACTAGCAACATTGGTGCAACTTCCACCATCAATAACCAAGCTACATACCTTGTCTTGAATGAAGCATCTAGAATGGAAAATCTTTTCTCTTTGCTTATCATCACGTTTCTCATCTTTTGGTTGAACATTGAGAATTCTTTGAGTAACAAATGCATCACCATGTACAAGATAAGTTATCTAAACAAGATTCTAAAGGAGGCATATCATCTAAATCATAAGGATCATCATTAGAATCTTTACAAGAGTCTTCACTATCAACTCGCCCATTATCAAGGATAACCATGGTTCTTTTGTTTGGACATTGAGCAGAAATATGTCCAAAGCCTTGACATTTAAAGCAATGCAAGGTACTAGATTTAGAAGAGGATTTTGATTCAGAAGTACCTTTGAATGCATAAGCCTTCATCTTCATGTCTTCTTTATTTTTTTTTGGCTAATTTGGATTTTTAATCTTTATCTATTGTTCTTGACTCTTTTTGCTTGAAGAGAGGATTAGTTCTCCAAGGAACAGAGTTAGTTTCTTGCTTTTCAATTGCTTCTCCAAGTGGACAGCTTTATGAAGTAATTCTTCCATATCCAAGTAATGTTCTAGCTCAATTCTTTCTCGGATTTCAGTTCTTAATCCACCAATGAAGCAGGCCATAGTCTACTCTTCATCTTTGTTAACATCAACTCAAATCATCGCCATCTCCATCTCATTATGATACTCTTTAATGCTCATAGATCCTTGTTCAAGTTTTTCCAATCTGGTATGCAAATCACGATGATAATAAGAAGAGATATACCTCTTACGCATGATGGTTCTCATGTCACGCCATGTGTCAATGGGTTCTTCACCATTCCTCCATGTAGTACGCTATAATTTATCCTACCAAACACTAGCATAGCCAGTAAACTCAACAGTTGCAAGTTTTACTTTCTTTTCTTTTAAGTAGTTATGACATTAAAAATGAGCTCTACTTCCTCTCCTATACAAGGTATAAGTTAGGATCCATTTTGCCTTGGAATAATGGAACTCTAAGCTGGATGCCTCCTAAATCATTCTTTTTCTTGGAGGAAGATTTGCTTTTTGAGTTAGAGCCCATTTTAGATTCGTGCTCTTCTTTATCATTGGTTCTACTTCTGAAATTTTTCCAACGCATCTCAGATTTCAGTCAGCCATATCATTTCTGATGTTTTTGAGTTCATCACAGAATGCTTTGATCATGAATTTCAAATCAACTTTACCCTTACTTTCACTTCATGTCATTGTCGTAAGAACCTGTATAAAAAATTGAAACAAAGAGAAATTGAAAGTTAGGAAACTCAATCCCTCTTCTCACATGTTTCACTCAATTCTTGTGTAACAATTCACTCGTCTTTGCACTCTTTATTGGCTTTTTCTAATAATGATCTCACAAATCTCTCTTGCCTTTTGCTACTCTTATAGGGTGCTTATGGTGCTCTTAATGGAATTAGATAACCTGTCAAGAGAATCAAGTTAGTTTGAGTGGCAATCAAATGTTCAAGATAGCAAGGGACCTTTAAAAATTCAAAGGAGGGAAAACTCAAGGACTCTAGACACAAATAGGAGACTCAAAGATGAGTTAAAAAAATGGTGCAAGATCAAAACTTTTCTTAGCAAGATATGAGAATTGGCACACCAAACACAAGATAAATGAATTTAAAGGGTGAACCAAATTTCAAGATTGATTCTTGCAGGTTAAGATCAAATCTTTTTTTTTTGGCCTTTCTTTTCTCTTTTCCTTTTTTTCTTTTTTTTGGATTTTCTTCTCTAGGCCTTTTTTTGTTCAGCAATCTTTCTTCCTTGCCTTTTTTTTTATGATCAAGAACCAAAGAAGCAAATTGTGGACAGATTTGGAGATTTGAGGCAAATGAAACAGATGTTAGTGACTGGGAGATGACGTCTTGGATCCAATGAAGTATTACTTTTTGTACAAATCTCAGATTGGGATGCAGTTAAAATGAGGTGAAAGCATAGATTTTGAGCTTTAAGGTAGATATATAATTCATCCCAAAACTCAAAGGGTAGAGGATGTTTTGATGTGTTCAAACTTTTAGATGTTCAGAAGGCAGACAAGAAGATGGAATGCTTGAAAATCTGATAGAAGTAGGGTGAACCTCCCAAGAACAAGTCTTAGGCAACTCAAGAACTCAGAGTAATAACCAAAAATAACAGAAGTAACCCAATGCAACTGAGAGACCGAATGGAACCTCTGGAGAGAACTCTTGCAACCCCAAATATAAGACGCCACAAGAATTGGTCAATTATCTTGATAAGTCAAATCTATATTCTAGGAAGAATACGAAAAACCCTAACAATCTCACATGAAATTGAAGAGAGAAATCACTCAAAATATTATTCAGATATAATTTGTAAAGTGCCACTATATGGTCTTTAAATAATAATAGGAATCCTAATCCTAATAGGATAAGTGGTTCCTTATAGATAAGGCTTATCCTTTTGTTTTTGAATTTTAAATTCATGAATTAAATCCTAAGTTGGTCTCATAAATACAAGTGAGAACCAATCAAAACTAATCTGGAAGAAATCAATTCAAAAATAAAACAAAAATTCAACATAAATTAAAAAAAGTATAAATCTAATCCTAAAGTCACATGACTCATTAATGAAGCACAAGGCTTCTTTTAATCAAACTCTTCTATTTGGATTTGGGTTAGGCCTTTAAGATCTTCAATTTCAGCCTCCAAATAAATTATCATTCTTTTTGGATTAGAAGGTGACGTCATTTGCTCTAAGTCTTCCAAATTGATGGGCTCTTTCTCCTTAAGCTCTCGAACCAATCCTTGCAAGGCCTCTTTCATAGCTTTTGTCTTACCTCTTGTCATTGGGCCTTCTACTCCTTAAAGAGGGTCTTTGGGCACATTGGATATCCATGATTGATAGTTCACTTGCTCTCTATCATCTTTCTAATGTGGAAAAATAATCTTTGTGCCTTTTACCATACCTATTCATGTATAACAGAATTTGCTATTTCTCTATCTATTTTACAATATCTAATGAAATAGGGATATTATAATTTACATCATCTATCACTGATAAGGTAGGAGCAAATATTACCCTATCTCTAAAATTAAAACTCCTAGAGCTGTGAAGATCATATCAAGGGAAGTATAAGTTGAAGAAAAGAGTTGACCAAGTCAAGAATAAAGTTTATCTTCAAAATTTATTTGATTTATCTATAAGTTTATTCTTCATATTGGTTAAGTGGAGGATATTGGTTTAAGAGTACTTAAATTTGTTTACCACTACTCTTAGATTAGCTCTCAAGGGAGTTTTTCAAATTTAAACGCTGTGGGAGTTTTAGTAAGTAAAATCAAAGCCTTTTACCCTATGTACAGAGTGAGAAATCCTACCAACTAATTCTTCTCCTATTTCTTTTTGGATTTCTTCACTTGAATGCTCTTACACTCCTTTGATATTTTCCTTCCAGGCTCTAGTTATTTAGAATCATTAAAACATTTCATTCAACATTCTCCCCCATTTTGATGATGACAAAACAACTTGCAAACTAGGTTAGTACTTGGGTTTGCTTCTAAGAGCACCTCTTTAACATATGCATTAAGGTTTAAAGATAGGTGCAGCATATATAAGAGAGTAGATGGAAAATATAGAATCACATTGCATTAATTCATTCAAAGTTTAGTATAATGATTCAATTAAGCAAGTACATGACACTGTAAGATTAACATTTCAATGTAAGAGATACTACAATAAAAACAAGTAGCCTTAAGGATCTAGCAATCACTTCTTCTTGGACTTGGACTTCTTGATATAGGTCTTGCCAGATTGCCTAGCTTTAGACTTCCCTGTTTGCTCAGTTTGCTTCTCCTCTTTTTTGGCATCATCAGGGGCTAGAACATGCATAATAGGCAGAGGAATCTGTGACACAAAAATAGTATAAAGAGGGACATGGATGAATGGCATTGAGGAAGGGATATGAGGAAGAGGTATTAAGTCTTCATCTTCATTATCTTCCTTATCAGATACTTTGAGGAGTTCTTGTATTTCCCTTCTAGTGTTCGCTAATTGAGCTTTTTGATCCTTTGTCAAACTATATTTGTGAGATGGAGGCTGAGGAGTAGAAGGAGGAAACATTTGAGCCTTTGCTTATGAGCTTGCACAATGGTATCATGTGCAATGGCAGCAACATCTATGTAAGGGATGAGGCTTCTTTCCTCATTTAGTGTAGCCTAGATGATAGGTGTAGAGGTGATGGCTGTAATTAATTTCTTCATTTGATCAGATTCTTGGGATGAAGGAATTGAGTCCTGAGCACCATCCTTCATTATAGGCTTATGAGTGCTTTCTTCCTAAGGAGCTTTTTCCTCCATAGCATAGTCCAAGGGTGGACCAGGGCTTGTCTCATTGCTGGAGGCCTTTAGGGTAGCAGCAGTGTCAGTAGCCCTAGTTTCAACATCTGTAGCAATAGGTTCAGGGGATTCTAGTTCAAATGGACTTAGAGGTTCAGGAGAGACAGATTTGGAGGCTTAGAGGGTCTAGGCTGAGGTTGAGGGGATAGCACTTCTTATATCTTTATAAGTATCAACAATTACTTTCATGTTTTTGGCCAATTGTGAGATCTAATCCTGCAAGTGAGTAAACTTGGCATTTTGCTCTTCTCTGATGCCCAGCATGAGTACAAATAGGCTATCATATAGCTCAGTGACTTTAGTTGGCTTGGGCCAAGTGAATGAAGTGGAGGGTTGATGTGTTTGAGTGGGCTGTGTTGGAGGTGAGATAGGTTGGGATGGTTGTGGTGGAGGAGAAATATGTTGGGATGGTTGTGGTGAAGGCTGAGTATATGGTATAGCCTTAGAGGTTCCTTCTTGTTGTTGGCCTTCCTTAATAAATAGGTCCTTTGACTTTCCTGCACCTTTACCAATCCACCTCCCTTCCTTTCTTTCAATGCCCATTCACTACAGCTCTTCCTCCTTGAATACTTCAGTAGGCTTTCCTTTTCCCTTCTCCAAGTGCTTAATCTTTGCATATTGTAGCATCTTAGTGATGATGAAGGTATAAGGCAAGGTGGAATCCTTCCTTTGATCCCTTGCCTTAA
Source organism: Adenanthera pavonina (assembly GCA_026686845.1). NCBI lineage: Eukaryota > Viridiplantae > Streptophyta > Magnoliopsida > Fabales > Fabaceae > Adenanthera > Adenanthera pavonina. Next base: position 17,460,369 of record JAIVEN010000005.1, on the reverse strand, counting down.
CCATACACTGAAAGATAACATGCCCTAGATTTAGCATCCTTCTATGCACCAGAGCAGTTACCATATGAGCCTCAGCCCTTGTAATCAAATTAAAGCTTCCCTATTTGTTAAAGATGATCCTGGACACTATGTAGTGAAGGACCTTAACTTTGACACCCAAATTAGAAGGCTTTATCAATCTTAGGGAAAGCCTATTCTCTTACCTTTTGAATAAGGTGTTTAGGACTATGCTCTCCTTGTAGTTCAAGAATTGATCACCTTTCTCATCTACATCTTCATCCCCATCCATGTGTCTTGAGGTGGTGATGCCAATCTTGAGGCCATCTTGCCCAGGGATCTCCAGGACTTCATTGATTGTGTCATCAGAAAGCCACAGAGTTATGGGCCTTAGATTAACCTACCATCTTTTTTTTTTCTTGCTATTGTATGATAAAGCAGCATACCATATTTTGATTACCTCATCATTATATCTTTCTTTAATCTCCAATATATTCTTATATCTTACCAGCCATAATCCATCATCAAAATTGTTGGAAATCAGAAAATCTTCCAAGTTAGTACAATGAGGATTGATTACCTTCTTACTAACAAACTTTCTGGTGTACTCCTCTAATATCTATGCAGTGCTACATAGAGGTCCCATTGTTAATTGCAGTTCATTTGACTCTATGCTGGAAGAGGAGATAATAGGGACTAGTTTCTTTAATTTAGCCTTAGGTGTTGTTTTCTACTTTTTGGAAGGATTTCCCTTGCTAGATTCACCTTTTATTTTATTTCTGTTACCTTCCTTAGATATATATTAGGGCTTGACAACCCTTTTAGGTCTAGACTCCTCTCTACCAACGTTGGGATTCTTAACTCTAGCCATTTTCATGATAGATTGTTGATAAGAGATGCTAAGAAGGGGTTTATAAGGTATGAGTAGGAGTTTAATCAGTGGGAAATGAAGATTCATAGATGGAATTAATGAGAAATTAAGATAAGAGGTGAACAGATTTGAGAGAGAGATGAATAGGGTTACGTTTATTCAAAGCGAAACCCTTCAGTTTAACTTATATGACCATTCAACGGACAAATTTTGAGGGCCAAAATTCAAATTTTGAGCAGTTACGTAGCTTACCAAATGAAGAAGGTTGTCTCATAGACAAATTTTCATCTTTAATGTTCAGCTGTCAGTGGCTTAGTTTAGAGCACATTTCTCAACAAACGAACTTTGAGTCATCAAAGTTCAAATTTGGGGAGATCAATCATGATGCAAATAAGGAACGAGAAGGTTAACAGATGAATTTTAGCCTTGAAATTCATCTAACAGAGACTTATCATGTATGTATATTTCAATAGATGAATGTTGTACCCTTAAAGTTTGAATTTTGAGGATTCATTGTGAGGCACATAGGTAAAGAATGTTTAACAAATGAATTTTGAGATTCAAAAATTAAAATTTTAAGACTTTGTAAAGAGATTTTTGAAATGTAAAGTTTGAGTTGTTAACATTCGTATGTTGAACATTTAAACATAGTCAACATTCATATTATCTTTCGCAAATTCAAATTTTTGCCAATCAACAAACAAATTTCTAACTAGTTGAAAGTATTGTAACAACATGTGAGGTATTAAAATATGTCTGTTTAGCACTTAAGTTCAAATCTTAAGCATGCCAGTTCATTCAAAATCATAATCTAGCATGGAAATTTATCTAATAACATCCAAAATATGAATTTCGAATAACTAAACTTACAGATAGGGCTAAAAAATTTGAATTTCTAGCTCTGCTTTAGGATCCGTTAACTACACAGATCTAATAAACTCCATTATATTAATATTACTGTCATTCAAGTTCATGAGGAGTTCCTACAAAACATCTTAAAATACACTTTGATACTTAAGTTAGTATAAATTTTAACAACTTAACTTCAGAAAATTAAATAGATTCAGTTAGATACTTGCTTACAGTTTATTAGGATTTATCATTCCCAATTCTCTTATGATCTTATAGTATCTATCTTCTGCAAGTGGTTTTGTCAAGATGTTAACCAATTGTTCTTCAGTAGGGACAAACTCTAACTTGATATCCCCTTTCAAAACATAGTCATGTATGAAGTGATGTCTAACTTCAATATGTTTTGTCTTGAATGCATGACTGGATTCTTTGTGATATTAATGACACTTTGATTATCATATTTTATTGGTATTTCTTTCATTTTAATCTCAAGATCTTCATGTTGCTGCTTTATCCAAAGGACCTGAGCACAATAGCTACCTACTGCTACATATTCAACTTTTGTTGTGGATAGAGCTACACTATTCTACTTCTTCCTAAACCATGAAACTAAGGATTCTCCCAGGAATTAGCACGTTCTACTTGTGCTCTTTCTATCAGTTTTGGATCCAGTAAAGTCAGTATCAATATATCCTATGAGCTCTTCTCCATTGCCCTTTGGATACCAAAATCCCATTTGTGATGTTCTAATTAAATATCTGGAAATTCTCTTTACAACTGTTGCATGGGACTCTTTTTGGTATGATTGGAACCTTGTACACATGCAGACACTGAACATAATGTCAGGTTTACTTGTTGTTAGATATAGCAGGGAACCAATCATTCTGCTATATTGAGTTATATCAAAAGGCTTTCCTCCTTCGCCCATGTCAAGCTTTGTTGTAATGGCCATAGGAGTTCTCATTGATTTGGCATTTTCCATTCCCAATTTCTTCAGCAACTCTTTCAGATACTTTGATTGATTGAAGAAGATGCCATTATCAAATTGTTTAATTTGCAGTCCAATGAAGAAGTTGAGTTCAACAATCATTGACATCTTAATCTCACTCTGTATTAACTTAGAGAAATTCTTATAAAAAGATTCATTAGTAACACCAAATATAATATTATCAACATAAATTTAAACAATGAACAAGTCATTATTTTCCTTTTTGGTAAACAATATTGTATCAACTTTTCCTCTATTAAATCCCTTTTCAATTAGGAAATTTATTAGTCCTTCATATCATGCTCTAGGTGCCAGTTTTAAGCTATAAATAGCTTTCTTCAGTTTATATACATGATTTGGCTTTGTTGAGTCCTCAAAACCTGGAGGTTGATCAATATAAACCTTTTCTATAATATAACCATTCAGAAAAGCACTTTTTACATCCATTTGATACAGTATTATGTCTTTTATGCATGCATAGCCTAAGAGAATTCTTATTCCTTCCAATCATGCAACTGGAGCAAAAGTTTCCTCATAATCTATGCCTTCCTCTTGATTATATCCTTTGGCTACTAATATAGTTTTATTTCTAATAATTGTTCCTAATTCATCAAGTTTATTTCTGAATACCCATTTAGTTTCAATAATTGGGTGATCCTTAGGCCTAGGCACTAAATCTCAAACTTGATTTCTTTCAAACTGATCAAGTTCTTCTTATATATCTAGTATCCAGTATTCATCAGTTAAGGTTTCTTTAGCACATTTAGGTTCAATTTGTGAAATGAATGCACATTTATTTATTTGATACCTAAGTTTTCTTCTAGTTTTAACATTCTCATGAACATCCCCAATTACTTGATCAACTGGATGACTCTTTTGATATCTCTAAGCTCTAGGGAGTTCTTGAGAATCTTTTTCATTATTATCAAGTTCTACATCTTTCTCCTGAATATCTTCTTCTACATTAGCAGATTTTGATATTTTTTTAGATTCAACTTCATTTTCAGTAGAGATGCTTAAATTTTTAAGACTTGAGATTAGCTCATCCTTTTCTAACTCAGGATTAGCAATAGTTTCATTTTCTATGAACACTAAATGCATAGACTCTTCTACTGTCTTAGACATTTTTTTGAACACTTTATATGATTTACTCCTATTTAAGTAGCCAAGAAATATACCTTCTTTTGACTTTGTCTCAAACTTACCCAAGTTTTCCTTACTGTTGTTGTGTATGTAGTAGGTGCACCCAAAAACATATAGATGATAGAGATTTGGCTTTCTTCCTTTGTATAGTTCGTATGGTGCACCCAAAAACATATAGGCTCTGTTCATCAGGTAGCATGCTGTGCTTATTGCATCAGCCCATAAATACTTTGCTAATCCTTTTTATTCATCTTTGCATGAGCCATTTCTTCCAATACTCTATTGTTCCTGTCCGCACCTTTATTCCGTTGAGGTGTCCTTGGGATAGAGAAGTTATGCTCTATTCCATTTTCTTCACAATAGTCAGCAAATTGAGCATTTTCAAACTTACCACCATGATCTATTCTAATACATACAAGAATGCATCAAGAATGTTTCATCTTTCTTATTTTGGACTTTCTTAGCTAAGATCAAGAATGCATCAAATGTTTCATCTTTAAAGGAAAGAAATAATGTCCAGGTAAACCTAGAAAAATCATCTATTATAACAAGTACATACAGATTACGATCAATACTTTTGACTCAGCTAGAACCTATCAAATCCATGTGAAGTAATTCCAGTGGTTTAGTCATAGAGACAACATTTTTAGGTTTAAATAAGGACTTTGTTTATTTCCCCTTAAGGCAAGCATTACATTCTTTGTCCTTTTCAAACTTGATGCTGGGTAATCCAAGAACAAGTTCTTTTTAATGAGTTTGTTTAATTGATACATGCTAACATGTGCTAATCTTCTATGCCATAACCAACTATCATCATTTTCACTAATTAAGTATATTGAATCCAGAGCAGGTAATTTATCTAAGCTAATTGTATAGCAGTTACCGTCTCTTTGTGCCTTAAGAATAACCTTATGGTCACTTTTTCTGATGACCTTGTAGTAGTTGGAATTGAACAAGACCTAGTTTCCTTTATCACATATTTGGCTCATACTTAGCAGGTTGTGATTGAGTCCTATTACAAATTCCACAATTCTAATACCAACTATCTTGCCAAACTAGTCACCACCAAAAATAACTTCTCTTTTCTTATCTCTCAGCATAATGAACTTTTCTTTGTCTCCAGTTATGTGTCTCGAGCAGCCACTATGCATATACCATTTATTTGCTTTTCTTGGCCTTAAGGCATTCCTGCAAAACAAATTTCATTTCTTTTCTTTTGGTACCCATATTTGCTTTGGTCCTTTCCTGTTAGTTTTTCCCGTGGGTACTAAAGTACCTTTGGGAACCCATTTCATTCCATTGCCATTACCTTCCTTTTTGTATACATAAGAGAAGGATAAATGACCCTTCTCATTACAGAAGTGGCATGTGGAGAAATGGCTTGATGAAAGAGAGGTAGATTTGAAGTAATGCATGTAATATCTATCCTTTTGACTCTTTGGTGCTGAATATGACTCTATGTGTTGTGCTGACCTGATACCATTAGCACGCACAAAATTTGCCAGATAAAGATTTTGTTTCTTGTATTTTAGATTTTCTTTAATAGCATAAGGATCATATCCTAGACTAGCTTTGCTTTGACCAACTATTTGTGTCCCTAGTATTACCCTTAGCATATCTTGCCCTTTAGTGAATCTGGCTAGGGTCTTATAGAGATAGGCATTTTTATCTTTTTACTCACTACATGAAGTGCAAATAGATGTGGTAGAAGGAGCAGATGCAATATAGGATTCATGTGATTCATTTACAAGTTTGCATATTTTCTTTTTAGCCAAATGCAACTACTTAGACACTTTGACAATCTCAAACATTAATTCATTGAATGCATTATGCAGTTTAGTATAGGATGGTTTAGAATCATTTACCTTTGACTCACCATCATTGTCTTGATTTTTTTCCACTTCTTCCGCTTCTTGGGCCATCAAGCAGAGATTGGTAATTTCATCATCTTCTACTGTTTTCTCTTTATCTGAGCTATCTCCCCAGATGGATGATATAAAGTCTTTATTCTTTCTTCCTTTCTTAGTCTTGTCTTTTCCTTGCTTCTTGGCCAGCATAGGACACTACCATTTGATGTGTCCAGGCTTCTTGCATTTATAGCATATGATAGAGTCTTTGCTTTCTTTCTTACTGCTGGTGGCTCCATCCTTCTTTATGAACTTTCTAAATTTCTTCTTCCCAGATATCTTCCTAAATTTCTTTACCAGCATAGCCATCATTTCTTCATCTAGCTTAGCATCCTCTTCAGAGTCATCATCTTCTCATTCTACTTTGAGAGCTAGGATTTTCTTCTTCTTTTCCTGTCCTACTTCTTTGAGTGCTTTCAGTTTGCCCTCATATTCCTCAAGGATGCCAAAGAGTACTATGATAGATGTTATTGATTCTCCTCTGGCTTCTTCTATGGTAGTCACTTTTGGTTGCCATTCAATGGGTAGGGCCCTGAGGATTTTCCTGACCTTTTCTAGATATGTATACCCCTTGCTAAAACTCTTTAGCTGGTTTAGAATAAGGGTGAATATCTTCTGTAGATCTTTGGTGCTTTCAACTTACTTCATTCTGAAGCTCTCATATTCGTCAATGTAGGAGTTTAGTTTATTTTCTTTTACTTCAATTGTTCCTTCATGGGTAATTTTCAAAGTGTCTTATATTCCTTTGGCTGTGGTACATTGAGACACTTGTATAATTCATCCTAGTTAAGACCACTGACTAGGCAGTGTTTTGCTTTGTAGTTAAGTAGGACTTTTCTCCTATCTTCATCATTCCATTCCTCCTTTGGCTTTTTATTGTACTTGCCATCATCATGTAGTTTCATTGAGATAAAGTCTCCTTTCTAGATGATAGACCAAATATCTAAGTCAATAGACTGGAGATAAATCTGCATCCTCATTTTTCAGTATCCATAGTGCTCTCCACTAAAGCCTAGAGGTCTGTTGGTGTTGTTTCCTTCAGATAGAATGTTCTCTCCAAAGCCAGCAATATATTCTTCCAAATTGTTAGATCCTTTAGTTGGGAGTCTGGACTCTAATACCACTTATTAGGTTTGCTGGCTTCCCAAGAAAGGGGTGAATTGGGAAATTCAAAATTTTTCTACAAAATGATGATAGAACAGTAATAGTAGAAGTTTACAAATAATAGAGTACAAAATATATAAAGTAATTGCAAGGTAAAAGAGGAGATGACATAGAGATTTATCCTAGTTCGATCTACGTCCAATTCTTAAGCCACCACTTGAGATTTTTCATTATCTTGTAGGAATTTAGTGGGCTCCTTATAATGCCACAGTACAAGCTTATGCTCTATTCTATGAGCTCTCAAATATACACTCTGCACTCTTACAGAGTGTTTCCCAAATCCCTTGTGAAAACTCCTCACAAGTAAATTCTTCTCCCAAACTTTTATATAGAATGAAAAACTCTCTAATACGGAGTAAATGAGACAGTTGAAGTGTAGTAAATAAAGTGTGAGAGAATAAAAGGCTTTTGACTAAGGATTTTAGCAGACTTTCAGTATTTATAGCATAAATTCATTATCCACAACTTCAAATAAAGTTCTATTTATAGATTTGTGACTTAACTAGATGTTAGACACAAGATCTAGCTGTTAGAGATGTTACCCAATAATTACTCTACAAAACTAGCCATTCACCAACTGCATTTAATGCGTATGACACACTAAAATTCGAATTTTGGATGTTGACAGACAAATTTTGCAGAGATCATAGGCTAAAGACTTTAACATTGAACTTCCAAAATTTGTCTGTTCAAGAGTAAAATTCAAATTTTAATTTTGTCAAATATATCTCATGTTACAATGTACGAATTTTCATATTCAAAGTACATCTATTGAGTGTGAACAATTGTCTCATATTTCTACAATGCACTCGAAATTCAAATTTTGGGAGGCCAAAATTTGTCTATCAGTGATAAGCTCAACATGGCATAAACGTTCTACTTTGAGAAATTCAAATTTTGCACTTTCAAAATTCATCTGTCAGAGACACCTCTAATCAAACTTACAAGTTTTCATTCCAAAATTCATCAATTAGAGGGACTATCTTGAACTCAGTTTGCATTTTAATATCAGATAAACTTTGACCTAACTTCAAACAAATTTTGCATATTCCACTAATTATGCTTAACTTGAAATTTGAATTTCAACACTTGAAATTTGTCTGTCAAAGGTGACACCTCTATAACTTCGAATTTCAATAAGCAAAGTTTAAATTTTTAACAAAATATATAAAGTTTAACAACTCAAAATTTGTCTATTAGTTAGTGTTTTTCAAATTTTACATATGTTAACTTAGGATAACGTGAAAAACACATATTCAAAAGCAGTAAGAGTTTGAGTAAGTAAAATCAAAGCCGTTTACACTATGTACAGAGTAAGAAATCCTAACAACTAATTCTTCACAAATTTCTTCTTGGATTTCTTCACTTAAATGCTCTTACACTCCTTTGATATTTTCCTTCCAAGCTCTAGTTGTTTAGAATCCTCAAAACAATTGATTCAATACACCCTTCTTTATGATTGACCAGATGTCTAGATATATTATATCTATGCATAAAAGATATATCTACATTCTCATCTTCCAGTATCCATAGTGTTCACCATTCAAGCTTGAGATCTATTGAAGTTGTTTCTTATGGTAGTATATTTTCTCCAAAACAAGCATCTTGCTCTCGGATAATCAAATCCTTTGCTAGGTGTCACACCTCTCTTTAGACACTTTTCCCATAAATATTGGCTCATTTAAAATTATTAAAGAGGCTCTTGAGAACTTGAACCAACTAAAAACCTCAAAATTGAGTATTTCATTTCCATTACTATTCACACTATTGTGCAGCAAATTTCATAAATTCATAATTAAATGCACAAAAATCATTTCACTATGGTTAAAGTCTCTAAAAATACAACACATCGTGAATTGCATGGGAAAAATATGAAACTGGAGACTTATCAAGCCATTTCATATAGTTTATTCCTTTAATTTACTATTCATTCATCTGTTTCCAATTTCTATCCTATTTCTGATCCTTAAGTTTAAAAGTTCATTTCTTAATATACACAAAGAAATTTCATGCTATCTTTATATCATTTGAAGGCCCTGTATGTCTACTTTCTATAAATATTTATTTTGTATATTTATTCAATATGTACATAGCAGAGCATCTTTTTAAATCCTCTAGGGTCTGGATAATTATCTACTGGAGCAGTTTTGGAGAAATATACATAACTTCATTTATATAATCCAAAAGCATTCAAAATAGTGGCATATTAACGTCAAGACATATTTCTTTCCATATGTATAACCACTGAATCTTTGGAGCACTATGCAAATTTTGTACATCCCTTAAATCTCAAACAGTATTTATAGTAAATTTATAGTTTCCAAAAGTTGTCCAGTTTTAGTCCTTATAGTTCTTTAAAACCATAACTTAATTCATATATGGCTAAATGATATAAAACCTGCTTCTTCATAAGGCACATCATATCCTCTAACTAGAGGAACCATAATTTGGCTCAATTTCCTAACATTCTTGTATATTCCCAAATATTAACATAGCAAAATGATATATATGGGAATTATATATACATACTTTTGTAAATCTTTAATATCATTTCGTATCTCAAAAATATCTAGCATGCTTATCCATACATCACATAGGATCATAATACATCACTTATATATAATCATAATATAATACACAAAGCATCCTTCATAGTGAAGCATTATTAATAACTTTAAACTTTAACTTACTACTTCATATTTTTCTCCTTCATTTTGCTTTCCTTCATAGTCTTTCCATGACCTAGCATGGTTAGTAACTTTGGGGAATGAGATTAGGTATCTCAGTAGTAAACTTGCACATGCTTAAATACTATTACATTTCATAAAAACATTCATAACATTGTACAATTCATTAACAATACATGAAAATACCATGTTGGCTATAAAAATTTTGGTAGCATAAATGCTTAAAAACAAGACATCCCGGTCAAAGTCCACATTACATAAACAGCCAACCAATTCAATAAAAAATCAAGGCAACAACATGGTAACATAATCAATTCATAAAATATGGATAAAACATAATTGTGCAAAATATAAAAGCAAGGCAAGATTACTACCTTGGAGCTTTACCATTTTCTCTTTAAACTTAAATCCTCTTGTCTGGATCCTTTCCAATCACTTCCTTACATTTTCCCAAGCCTAGAAATAATCATATAACCATGCTAAGTCATTTAGTTCTTCATGGCTCTCATAGAGTTCATTCTTGAACCCTAAATATTCATATAATTTATCTTTGAGTTTTCTTGAGTCCAACACCTGTTCTTTACTAATTTAAACCCAAGGAATCCATTTTTAACATCCAAACAATGAAAGTCCAACTCCTTCCCATCATACTAAACTGACTGAAACAAAGATTGGAAGAAAGAAGAAGTGATTTTCTTTTTCTTACTTCCAAACATACCAAACCTTGTTCCTTTGGTATTTTCTCACACTTTCTCTACAATTTCTTGGAAGAAAACACTTTCTTTCTCAAACCCTTTGCCTTGAACGAAATCTACAATAAGAGGGGAGGAAGAGAACTCAAGGAAACAACCTCAAACTACTTGAAAATTGAAACAAAATCACAAGAGATCAAGAGAGAAATTTCTTACCGAATTTTCTTAAATTTCCTTCTCTCTTTTTCTCCCTTCTTTTCTCACATTTTCTCCCTTCTTCTTGACTGTTTTCATACTTCTCTCCACTTTTTGTTTGCTTCTTAAGGTCAGCCAAAGCATGAACCAAAGGGGAGAGTATATTAAATTTGCCAACCAATGGAAACTTGCCATTTAATCTTCTTGAAATTGCTTGGAAAATGACATAATTAGTTAAATAATATGATTTCATCATGTGCAGCTTGTTGGCCATGAAATTGGGAGTATTTTGGTCTAAAAATTTCAGATTTTTACTTATCCAAATATATCCTGGACCGGTCTAGACAAATAAAGTTACTGTAACAATATATTTTACTATTATTGGAACACCAGTTTAACTATATTGAGATATAACATTTCCATAATATCCTTCTTCCAATTGGTCCAAATATGAGGCCCACATATTTTTCTTGAATTAATACTGCCTCTTCCTGTAGTCCAAATTGACTTTTATCGGGTAAGATATTAATATTAAATCCTAATTACCCAATAAATATTATTTTGATATTAATAAATTTCATACTATATTCTAGTAGTATTAGCTCATTGAGAGCTTCATTTTGACTATAATTTTTAATATTTACAAATATACCTTTAACTTGAGACCAATTTAAAATTTCTACAAATTTTCGGTCATCAAATGTAATATTCCCCAAAATTCATAAATTCCTCTCCAATCGTCCACCGCCCTTCATTTCATTTTTTTTATTTTTCATTTTTTTTATTTTTTCTCAATGGGTAAAAACATCATTTTCTCATATTTTCTTCTGGCCAAGATAATTAAGCTCTTTACCCTATTTCATGTAAAATGGTGTATACCAATTTTTGTAAATTCTTTATAGATTTTAAAATATTGAGCCTTAAATATCCAGGAAAAATTCTAGGATATTTCATTTTACTTCAAATCTGGGAAATGACCGTTTTGCCTTAGTAAAGTTAAAAATATAATTATTCATTCTTCTGGGCACTTATAATTTTATCCAAAGACCAATTTTTTATTATTTCTTTTTCATTGTTTACATCAACTTTCAAATTGGTTTATCTCTCAATCTAGACTTCCCGGCTACGCAATACTTATATCGTTGCGCTTAGCTCGAGACAGACTTCCATTCAAGTGGTATATTGAATACCTTCTGGAGTAAGTTCTTGAATTAATTTCTAATAAGGACCTTATAGAAAATTAATTCTAATTAAGAACCAAACATAACACCTTTTGAAAATTAGATGAGAAATTAATTTCTTTTAAAGCCCAATTATATATAATATTTTCATCTCGCTTCGTTTCTCATCACTATTCATTTTATAATATTCCATAAAATAGGGATATTACACTGGGAGTCCAAGCTCTAACACCAATTGTTAGGTTGGTTGGTCACCCAATAGGGTGAATTGGGTGATAAAAAATTTTCATCTCTTTTGAAGTATAGTCTAATTTCACTAAACCATGAAAAATGTTATATAGGCTTTAAGATACAAGATTATGTCATTAAAATGCAAGTTTGTTGAGTTATGATATTTCTACCATTTATGCAAATTTTTTGCCTATTTAGGGTTTGATATAGGAAATAAATTCCAAGTTTTTGACCCTAAAAATAGATTATTTGGATCCAAAATAGGTTAGAACAGGTGTGTTGTACAAGAAATTCTCAAAGAATAATTATATAGATTTTTAAGGTTAAAGTGTCACTTTGAAATACAAGTCATGTAATTCTTGGATTGAGATATGTTTTGATTATACAAGATTTCAAGAGGTAACTGAAGATCAAGGAAATAGTGGGCAAAGTTTGGAAAGACTTGGAAAGCCCTAAAGTAGTTATATTACCATTTATGCCTATTATGTACAAGTGTGATTTCATTGATTCTTGGATTATGCCATGCTATGTATTTGATGTGTTGCATTGAAATTGTGTTGTTGACTACTTTTATGCAGAGTTTATGACTCTTGAATATCCAATTTTTAAGGTTACCATGCCAAAATTTTTATAAAAATGTATGGCATATTATAATAGAATGTTTTCCTCCTTGATGTTTCATAACATTCTATGATGTTTTATGTGTATAAATGAATGTAACTACTAGGATTCTTTGAATCTCACCTCTTTCCAAATGTCCAACATTATAGGTTCACATTGTGGCAAGTCTTCCCAAGAGGAGAAGGGGAAGGAGAAGCAAGTTACTAATTAAGATGAACTTGCTATCTTTAGTGTCTTGTTTGGAGTATCTTACAAAAATTATGTGTATGATTTTAGGAATTTATATGAATTTGATTATGTCTATCTAGACCTAACATAATGTAATGTGCAAAGTAGAGACAAGAGATGGCCATGTATGTAAATATTAAAGTGTATTTTATCAAGTTGTAGGATAAAAATGGCCATTGTAACACTACTGAGAATTTCATGAATTCTTTAGAATTTTTGTAGTTTAATGTATGAGCACTTAATATGGTTGTAAACTAGACATGAATTGAATTTCATAGACACTAAGACCACTCAATTTGGAGTTGTGTGGGAATTATGGTGAATTTCCAAATTTATAGTCAGAATCAAAAATTTTCAAAATTGACCATTGTTATAGTAATGTTTATACGAATTTACTATACAAATTGGTCAAGTATTTACCCTATTCCTGGAAAGGATGTCAAGCCTTTTTCATTTTCTTCTCAGTGAATGCTGTGGTAGATGAGGAGATTGAAGAAATACTAGTAGTAAGAGATTTTCCTGAAGTGCTTCATAAGGATTTTAAAGACTTACCACCTAAAAGAGAGGTTAAGTTTTCTATAGACCTTATGCCAGGAATAAGTCCAATATCAATGGCACCATACAGAATGGCACCACCTGAATTGGCAAAATTAAAGAAACAGATAGAGGAGCTATTGAAAAAAGGTTTCATTTGACTGAGTATTTCTCCTTGGGGTGCTTCAATGTTATTTGCAAAAAAGAAAGATGGGCGCCCTTGGTTACGCATTGACTACAAGGAACTAAACAAAGTTACTATTAAAAATAAATATCCTTTACCTAGAATTGATTATTTATTAGATCAATTGGCAGGAGCCATTATATTTTCAAAAATTGATTTATGATCTAGATATTATCAATTATGAGTTTAGGAAAATGATGTTCCCAAAACTACGTTTTGAACTCGCTACAGGTATTATGATTTTTTAGTGACCCCACTAGGTCTAACGAATGCCCTAACAATATTCATGGAATACATGAATAGGATTTTCTAGCCCTACTTAGATCAGTTTGTGGTGGTTTTCATTGATGATATTTTAGTGTACTCCAAATCTTTAGAGGATCACGAGATGCATTTGAGAATAGTGCTGTGTATTTTAAAAGGAAAGAAGTTGTACACTAAACTGAATAATTGTGAGTTTTGGCTCACAGAAGTGTGGTTCTTAAGGCATGTTGTCTTCAAGGATGGGGTTGCAGTAGACCCAAGTAAAGTTGATGCTGTTTTAAAGTGGAAGCAACCCAAGATTGTCACTGGGATAAGAAGTTCCCTTGGTTTAGCAGGTTATTACAGATGATTTATACAGGACTTTTCTCGAATTACATTGCCACTTACTAAACTTACTAGGAAAAATGCACCTTTTGTGTGGGATATGAATTACAAAAATAGTTTTAATGAACTAAAGCGCAAGTGAACTACCTTACTTGTATTAACTATACCCAATCCTAAGGAATCTTTTATGCTTTACATAGATGGAAATAAGCACGGATTAAGTTGTGTTTTAATGCAGAATGGTAAAGTAGTAGCATATGCTTCTTGACAATTAAAACCTCATGAAGAAAACTATCCATGCATAATTAAGAACTCGTGGCCATTGTTCATGCCTTAAAGATATGGAGGCATTATCTCTATGGTGGAAATGTAGAAGTGTTCTGTGACCAAAAAAACGTCAAATATTTAAAAGACTAGAAAGAATTGAATGCAAGGCAGAGGTGTTGGATGGAATTGTTAAAAGATTACAATCATGTTATAAAGTACCATCCAAGGAAAGCTAATGTAGTGGCTGATGCACTTAGTAGAAAGACTATTCACGTAACCCACATGATGATTCGTGAAATGAAAATGTTGGGAGATTTTAGAGATATGTACTTGTTTCTCCAATTACATGAGACCAAAATTGGTAATGAATTTTTACAAGATTTAATGAAAGCCTAGCAAAATGATGAGTTCATAAAGGTAGTTAAAGAAAAGATGACTCAGGGAGAATGCAAGAATTCAATGAGATAAATAATGGACTAATTGGGTTTCAAAAAAGAGTATATGTTCCTGCAGTAGCAGAACTAAAGGAAAAGATACTAGTAGAGGTACACCAAAGTAAATATACTATTCACCTAGGCATTACAAAAATGTATCATCATTTAAGGAAATTATTTTGGTGACTTGGGATGAAAAGTGATATTACTCAGTATGTGTCAAAGTGCTTGGTATACCAAAGAGCTAAAATAGAACATCAAAAGCTAGCAGGAATGTTACAACTTTATGACATCCTTGAATGGAAGTAGGATAGTATATCAACGGACTTCATTATGGGATTACTTATAACATCATCTGAACATGATGCTATATGGGTTATAGTAGATAGACTCATGAAGTCAACCCATTTCCTACCCATGAGATCAACATATACACTGGATAAATTGACATAGTTATATGTTAAAGAGATAGTAAGACTTCACGGAGTGCCAAACAGTGTTGTTTTTTATCGTTATCCAAGGTTCACCTCAAATTTCTGGAAGTCATGGCAACAAGCCCGAGGTACTAAATTGAGATTCGGTCTCACATATAATCCTCAAATTGATGGACAAACTTGTTGGAGATTGTGCCCTAGGCCAATCATTGTATTATGAATATTGTTCTTCATTATGAAAAAAGAAGGTATTTTTTTTTACATTATTATATTGTTTGCATGTTTTTTTTATAATAATATCCTTGGATAAATTATTTTATCCTAAATGTCCCTAGTAAATCATCTTTGTAGGAACAATGATAAACTAAGGATAGTATGATTTTGATTGATAATTATGTATGAAGATACAAATCAAAATCAGAAGCTCCCGTTAGAGAATAGGCACTGGATCGGCCCATCATGAGATAGCTACATAGATCAAGTCATTCGCATATATCATATATAACCGTGTCACTAAGCCCTCGGACCTGAGATCATCATGGCTTCCTACATGAAGAACACTATACTTTGGCATAGTCAAAAGTCACCTTTAATCGAGAGATCATAAAGGCTATGATAAGGAATAATGGAACTCATGTGGAGGAAGATGAATGATCAAGATGGAATTTGTTCCTCTAATTAATGGAGAGATATATCTGGGCCCCTCGATGAGTGAAACTGAGAAATGCATGGCCGTGCTCGAATGAAAAAGTTTCAATTTGTTTTGTCAGTCTGCTCAGAAATCAAGAAAGTGATGATCGAGTAAAATAAAGATGACGTTTCCATACCTCATACTTGACTCATATATCATGAGATAAAAGGTATGTGATCGGATTATATGATAGGTTACATTGGATCACCAATCTCATATTATTTGGGTAGTCATAATGCCTTGCTAGAGGCCACTTGTGACTTGTGGATCCAATAGTGTTATTAGCCTACTGCCAATATCATATGGACCTACAGAGTTGCACACAAGAATGGGTCAACTCGAGCTAGAATATCCAGATTTATTGAATCTAAAATGTGTCTAGATTCAATGAATTTAATGTTCAATTTAGGGTGACAGAATTATATATATATTTGATATATATATTTGAGACATATATATATATATTAAAATTTGAAATATATATATATTTGATATATATTATATTCAAAATATATATTGTTCAAATCAATTCAAATGAATTAGTTTTAAACTTAATTCTATATGATAGATTTAAATTTAAACTAATGTCATAATCTAAATTTGATTTAGATTTGATTCTAAATTTGAATTTAAACTAATAATCTAAATTTAATTTATATGATAAATTAAATCTAGATTTTATTCTGGATAAATATTAGATAGTTAGTTTAAATTTAATTTTTTTAGATAGATTTAAATTCAAATTAATCTATTTAATTAATATTTGATTTAGTTTAAATTATTGATTTAAATTAAAAAAATATTAAATTCTATCTATATATTGATATAGACTAGGGTACAAAATCAATACAATTTAAAATCTCCCTAAAGAGAGAGTGGTTGTACACTCAGAGAGAGAAACTGTATGGATGAACGATGAACAGCGAAGGTGTACAGACTTATACGGCTATACACAAACAGAGGTGCTAGCATACTATTCGAGTTGGACTCACCATTTGTGTGGATACTGGTAGAGGGAGCTGACTAGTCATGTTAGTTCCTGGGATCCAACGAAATGAAAAAGAACACCAAGGGATGCACCAGGGTTAAATTCTTTTTCTACATCTTAATATAAACAACGTTGATGGATCCATGGGAGGGAATTTCTTAAAGTTTTTCCACTGCATATATGCTAAAATTCCCAACAAAACTAAAAGGACAATTCATATATTAGAAGATATGTTAAGGGCTTGTGTGCTTGAGATGAAAAGAAACTAGGATATGTACTTACCATTAGCAAAGTCTGCCTATAATAATACTTATTATTCTAGTATTTAGATAGCTCCTTATGAAGCATTATATGGTAGAAAATGTAGTTCCCCACTGTGTTGGATTAAATTAAGTGAGAGATAGTTGACTGGTCCAGAAATTGTTGATTAAACCTCAAGACGAATTGAAATAATAAGAAAGAAATTACTAACAGCTCAAAGTAGGCAAAAGAGTTATGTAGATAAACGGAGGAATCCATTAGAATTTGAAATAAGAGATCATGTTTTTCTTAAAGTATCTCTTACAAATGGAGTTAGTCAATCAATTAAGATCAAAAAGTTTAGTCCCAAGTATATAGGACCTTTTGAAATTCTCTCAAAAGCCGTACCTGTAGCCTATAAGTTAGCCCTATCACCAAATTTGAGCAAAATACACGATGTTTTCCATGTCTACCAGCTAAAGAAATATTAGCCTGATCCTTCACATATTATAGAATATAAATACATTGATTTACAAGATAATCTTTGTTTTAATGTTATGCATAAAAAGACTATAGATTATCGGGTCAAGTAGCTAAGGAACAAAGATATTCCTCTAGTGAAGGTAGTCTGGAAGGGTTTAACCCCAAAAGAAGCAACCTGGGAGATAGAGTTAGATATGAGATAAAAGTGTCTAGAAACATTTACTTGAGGTATATTTTAAATTTCAAGGATGAAATTTATTTTAAGGGAGGTAGAAATGTAATATTCAGGAATTTTTATTAGATATTCAAGGATTAATATTTTAAAATCTATAAGGAATTTACAAAAATGGATATACATCATTTTGCATGAAATAAAGCAAAAAGATCAATTATCTCTGTTAGAAGGAAAAATGAGAAAATGACAATTTTGCCCCAAGAAAAAGAAAAAAAAAGAAAAGAAAAAGAAAAGGAGTAGAAAGAAAAAAAGGGCAGTGGACGTGTGTGCAAAAGGTGAAGAAGAATTAATAAATTTTGGGATAATTGTACTTAATGACTCGAAGGTTTTAAAAATTATACATTTGCCCTAATCAAGGGCATTTTTATAAATATGAAAAATTATAGTGAAAATGAAGCTCTCAATGAGTTAAGTCTAATGAAATATAGTATGAAATTCATTAAGATCAAATTAATATTTATTGGGTAATTAGGATTTAATATTAATATTTTACCTGATAAAAGCTAATTTGGACTGCAGGAAGAAGCAGTATATTTTGGGCTTTGCTAAAATATATTTTGGATTAAAATAATGATTTTGGACTAAAAGTAATTGTTGGATAATCTTTTACTAATTTAATGACAATTTTGGCAAAAATACTTAATCAGTATGAGTAAATTTAATTGGTAAATGATATTTTGGTTCATAAAAATTATTTAAGCAATTTTTGGCCAAAACGGGAGTGAAACACGTCTGATTTACTGAGTGGGACATGAAGGAAATTTTTAGCTAATCTTTATTTAAATTAAAGTAACTAAAGTTAAGTATAAAAATAACTATGGTTAAGTTGCATTACTTAATTACTTAACCACTCATGTTAGCCACTTAATCCATCTTCTTCAGCATACTTTCATGCTAGACATAGAGAGGAAAAGAGTAAGAGAGCTCGTGAATTTTGAAGCCAAAAAAGAGAAGACAAAAGGCAAAATTTGGTGATCAAAAGCTCAAGGTAATATCTTATGGCTATAATTTTGTGTACTCTTGAATTTGGAAGAGTTTTATAAATTATTCTCTCCTATTTTTCCACTAAAAATTTTTGCCTAGAGAGAGAGAGTAGAGAGAGACAATGAAGCTATGGAGAAACTAAACCATGGAAAATGTTGTATAGGCTTCAAGATACAAGACTATGCCATTAGATTGCATGTTTGTTGAGTTATGATTTTTCTACCATTCAAATTTTCTTCCTATTTAGGGTTTAATATAGGAAAGGAATTTCATATTTTTGACCTTAAAAATGGACTCCTTAGGTCCAAAATAGGTTTGAACTAGTGTGTTGTAAAAGAAATTCCCAAATAATAACTATATAGATTTTTAAGGTTAGAGTGGCACTTTGAAAAGCAAGTCACGTAATTCTTGGATTGATACTTGTTTTGATAATACAATAGGGTTTCAAGAGGCAACTGAAGATCAAGGAAAGAGTATGCAAAGTTTGGAAAGACTTGGAAAGCCCTAAAGTAGTTATATTAGCATTTATGCCTATTATGTGCAAGTATGATTTCATTGATTCTTGGAATATACCAGGCTATGTATTTGATGTTTTGCATTGAAAATGTGTTGTTGGCTGCTGTTATGAAGAGTTTATGATTCTTGGATGTCCAACTTTTAAGGTGTTACTATGCCAAAATTTTTATAAAAATGTGTGGCATATTATGATGGAATGTTTTCCTCCTTGATGTTTCTTAACATGCTATGATGTTTTATGTGTATAAATGTATGTATTTACTGGGATTCTTTACATTTTAGCTCTTTCCAAATTTCCAACATTATAGGTTCACATTATGGTAAGACTTCCCAAGAGGAGAAAGGGAAGGAGAAGCAAGTTACTAATTAAGATGAACTTGCTATCTTTAGTGTTTTGTTTAGAGCATCTTGCAAAATGATATGTATGATTTTAGGACTCTATATGATTGTAATATTGTCTATCTAGACCTAATATAATGTAATGTGCAAAGTAGAGATAAGACATAGCCATGTATGTAAATATTAAAATTTATTTTGTCAAGTTGTAGGATAAAAATGGCCGTTGTGACATTGCTGAGAATTTCATGAACTATTCAGAAATTTTGTGGTTAATATGGTTGTAAGCTAGACATAAAGTGAATTTTGTAGCCACTAAGATCACTCAATTTGGAGTTGAGTGTGAATTATGGTGAATTTCCAAATTTATGGTCGGAATCAGAAATTTTTGAAAAAGACCATAGCTACAGTGAAGATATTATGAATTTATTGTACAAACTGGTCAACTATTTGCCATGTTTAGTATTTTTTTTCCATGTAGAGAATCTTTTAAGCTATTTTTGGAGAATTGAATCTCCTCAATATGATTTTTCATGATTTAGTTATAAATTTTTAAATTTCATCAAGTAAAATGAAATTAACCAAAGGAATAGTACATGGAAATTGAAAAAAAATGGTTTAAGTAATTTTATGCAATCATGTCTCTAATCATCCATTAAAGAACTAAAATTTAGTCTAATATATGGGAAATGAGTCTAAATATGAGTTGTGACATAGTTCTTGCAAATTTTCATATTGAAAGTACATCTGAAAAGATTGAACAGCTTCCTCAAGTTTCCACACAGAATTTCGAAATTTGAATTTTAGAAGCTAAAATTCATCCATTAGAGGCATGTTCATTTTGACATAAAAGTTCTTCACTACAAAGTTCATACTTTGAATTGCAAAGTTCATCTATTAGAGGCATGTTCTAACAAGACATACAAGTTCTTACTCCAAAGTTTGTAGTTTGAAGCTTAAAGTTCATTTGCTAGAGGCTATGACTTTGAACTCACTATGAACTTCACCAACAGATGAATTTTAATTAAATTTTATGTGAATTTTGCACACTTTCACTAACTATGCTCAGCACAAAATTCAAATTTCACAATCAAATTTTGTCTATGAGAGATGAAAACTCTGCAACTTTGAATTTTACTGTACAAAGTGCAAATTTTGCACAAAATAAACATAAATAAAATATCAGAATCTGTCTGTTACCAATATTTTTCAATTGTAACACATGCTAACATCATATTACTTTAAAAAAACTCATTTGAATATTGTGATAACACAAATAAGCAAGATTTAAAGCTTTTTACCTAGTGTACATAGTGAGAAATCCTAAAAACTAATTCTTTACTTGATCTTCACTGGATTTCTTCAATTTGTGCTTTCATGCTCCTTTGATATTCTCCTTCCCAACTCTAGTTAATTGAAATCATCAAAACTTCTGATTTAATACTTACTATTTTAATACTTTGCTATATTCACACTTATTCAAAATGTGTAGCCAAACATCATGTTACACGTACATTCCATCCCCTTTACATTTACATTATCATTGTACTAAACTTATGGGGTGTTTGTATTAGTGTTAGACTTACTATTGTTATCTAATATCCCCATTGGATCCTTCACCAGATCATCCTTTGAGACTTCCATTACCTCAACTTCTTTTCACAATATCGCTCTGCCTAGCAAGTGTAGGCAATGACATAGTCTTCTAAAGTATGAAATACTTGACCTTGAGACAATTCTTTGACATAGCTCCAGAACTCGTGGTCTGATATAGCACCAAGCACTAGCTCAACCCATTTACCTTTAGGAAGCCTATGGTCATGATGCCCTCCAAAGAATACTTTCACTACTAATGCAATACTCAGGAGATCTAGAACTTGGACTTATGTTCTAAATCTATCCTAGCATTCCTTAAAATTGCTCTATCAATTATTTGGATTTGGAGTCCTTGGTTTTGTTGAGAGGAACCACCATTATCTCCAAATGACTCAACTAGCCTATACTTATTTATCATAACTCATTACTAATCAACCTCTTCTCCTTGAGGTGAAATTGCTTACTCTGGTAGGGTTACACCTGAAGGGATCACTGCTATTGGGTCACTTTCTGGGCTTAGGCAATCCTTTCCAATTAGTGATCAATGTATGGTTATCTACTAGAAATCATACTACACTTGAATCTTTGCTCTAGAAGCCTAAACCTTCAACTCTGAGACAAAAAATGTAACACCTGAACTTATGACTACATTACCTATGTATTAGGCCTTATGACCAATTAATCATGTTTAGAAGCTTGAATCACTTGATAGACTAAAATAGAAAAATTTAAAACTTTGAGTTACTATTCATTTGGTAAGTTCCTTTTATCGATTGGATTTTGAAAAAACATAACTATTTCTATAAAAAATTTATGAAGTGATTCAAGTCTATAGCCGTAGCTTAAAACATTTTCTACATAAAAAGATATGAAATAGGACTTTGATCGTGCCAATTGATATAGTATTTAGCACGAAATTCATTATTTATATGGTCTTTTTTCACTTTTCTAGGATTTTGGCCTTGATTTGAGAATTTATTTCTCATTCTACGTTAAGCCAATTTATGCATTATTTATGTCATGTGAAAGCCATACATGTCTATTTTCTAGAAATATTGATCTTATACATTTATTCTACTAAAGCAAGGCATAATTATCTTAAATCATTAAATGTCAAAACTTAACTTCTACTGAAACAATTTTAGGATAACTTACATTTCTCCCATTACATAGCTCCAATTACTTTCAAATTAGTGATATTTTAAACTTTAGATATAGATATTTCCATACATGTAGCCCACTGAATTTTTAGAGCTCTACACAACTAAAACAACAAGTGTTTACAGTGAAAAATCTAGCTTTTCCTACACTATCTAATTTTGAGCCTTAAATTTAAAAATTCTCTATAAATCATATACATAACCAAATGAGGTGTTCTTTAGCTTATTTTAAACATTATTTTGTCCTCTTTCAGAGAATAGATAATATTCATACCGAACACTTTATTTTAATTAGAGAACCCTTATTCCAACTACTACCAGTCATCTTGGACAAAGTCATGCTATAACTTACATAAACTTAATACATCATCATTCATTGTTCCCAATCCATACATAACATTTCATATAAGGTTCAAAGAAACATAACCATGCAAAATTACAGATTCATAACATTTTACATGATTTTATACAATTTGACAAAATGACACTTTATAATTGCCATAATTTGCTCAACCTTCATGCTTTTCTTCAATTCCATTATGTTGAATCAAGAGTTTTGATGATTTCAAACCAACACTCAAGAGCTTGGATTTCAAGTGAAGATTTTCTGAGTATTTGCTATTAGATCTTTTGTAGGATCTTTAGTTTTAGTTGTGATTGGGTAAAAGATTTTGACTTGAGAAAAAGATGTTTTCAAACCTTGATTTTGTGTTAAATCTTGACTTATTTGAAAAACACCCACAAACAGACGAAGTTTGAAAGTTTAAACTTAACTGTCAAGTTGGAAATTCGAACTTTGCTTTAGGAAATTTGAATTTCGAGCTAAAACTGAATAAGTCTGAAGAGATGGCTCTCTGTTAGACGAATTTTGGTTGTTCAAAATTTGAATTTTCACAGAAATATGAAAGAAGTCTTTTTGGTAACAGACGAACTTCACACTTTCAAAAGTCGAATTTCAAGTAAAATGAAGTTTGTGAAAACCAAAGAAATTCGTCTGAAACTATGATAAAGTGCATCTGAAATCAAAAGAAATTGAGTTTGATAAATGCTCTTTGACAGACGAATTTTGGCTTCCCAACATTCGAATTTTCATCTAAGTCTGAAAGAAGTTTCCTTGAAATAGACGAACTTTGGATATTCAAAATTCGAATTTCAGACAAAACAAAACTTGAGAAAATAGAAGAAATTCGTCTGAAACTATGTTAAAGTTCATCTGAGATCAAGAATGATTTAAGTTTCAAAACTGCTCTCTGACAGACGAACTTTGAACATTGAAATTTGAATTTTAGAAGCTAAGTTCTTGAGTCTATTGAAGTGAAACATTGACATAGGAATGATAAGAACTTGCAACATTCGAATGATGAAGTTAGTCTGAAAAGAGTCTCTCTGACAGACGAACTTCACTCTTCAACATTTGAATTTTGAAGAAAGTGAACTACTGTGCCTCCTTTTCACGTACTGGGAACAGATGAATTTTGGGCTTCCAAAATTCAAATTTCGAGGGCACTGTAGCAAATTGAAAACACTATTCACACTTAACAGAAAAACTTTCTTCTTGAAAATTCGTATGTCACATTGTGAAAATGTTCTGTAAGTTTCAAAATTCGAATTTCACTTTATGGACAGACGAACTTCAGTATTTCAATGTTGGAAGCTTTAGCCTTCGGTATCTGTGAAATTCGTCTGTTGACCAACGAAAATTCAAATTTCAGTATGTCAGAAGCATTAAATGCGGTTGGTTAATGTATAGTTTTTCAGAGTAACCGTTGGATAACTTCTCCAACGGATAGATTAAGTCTGTAACGGACATTTGAGACCTAAATCTATAAATACAACAACATTTGAAGTTGTGGGTAACGAATCTAACTTGTATATACCGAATCTCTGTCAAAACTTCTTCTCAAGAGCTTTTACCCTCTAGCTTCAATATCTGTACTTTAACCTTCATATCTGTACTCTATTCAAGAGAGTTATATCACTGTAAATAATCTACTATTCATCTGGAAGATAGATTTACTTGTGAGGGGAAATCACAAGGGGATTGGGAAGCACATTGTATAAGTGCTTAGAGAGAGTGAGAAAGCTCCAGAAAATAGAGCATACTCATTGTACTATGGCATTAGCAAGAAGCCCGTTGAATTCTTGCTGCATAGTGAAAAATCTCAAGAGTGGTCTTGGGGACTGGACGTAGGTCAAGTGGTCAGACCGAACCAGGATAAATTACTGAGTCTTCTATTTCCTATCTTTACTTTTCAGCTTACTCTGTTTTATACGTTGCTTCCTTTAAACTGTGCTACCTTCACTTATCTCACTTTGTGCAGAAAAATTGCAATCTTCCCAATTCACCCCCCTCTTGGGAAGTCAGCCTTGCTAACACATTAGCCTTACCTTGAGCTTTGGCATAAAATAACCCTATCATGGTTGGTATTAGGGAAGGGTGATATTATGAAATCTCAGTAGCAATCACCAATTATGCATATATATCATCACAAATGTCATAAAATCATCGAGTAAAGAAACTAAAGCATAATGTGCCATATTATTTCATAAAAATTTCGATAGAGTTTTTTGAAAAATGCATATCCCCGGGTCAAAACTCCATCATGTACTCAGCCAAAACAACCACAAAACATCATAATAACAATATGGCAATGCATAAAGCATCAAGAAACATTATAAGGCCACATAATGCAATAAAAGGTAAGTTGCTAACTTTGAGGATTCCCTTGCTTTCCACTCTTTGTATACCCTTTCCTTAGCTTTCCACAACTTTCTTGAACCTAAACACATCTCCATTTAAGGTCATAAGTCACTAATTCGATGACCTCAATCATAAAGTGTGCATTAAAACCTTAAAATTTCAATTTACTTTTCTTTTGGTTTTACTTGAGTCCAACACTTGTCCTAACCTTATTTGGACCTAAAGATTCTATTTTTGGGGTTTAAAACATGAAATTCCATCTCTAAAGAGAAATCTATCATACCTTACTTTCTTAGATTATTTCCCATGTATAATAGTATATATGATGCTAAATGAACTAATTTAGAAGTTTGAATCATTAAAAGACCAAATGAGAAAAATTCAAATTTTTAAAATACTATTCATTTGGTTACTCGATTTTCCTAGCTAAACTTTGAAAATCATAACTAATTCCAAAAAAATCATATGAAAATGATTCAATTCTCTAAAAATAGCTAAAAATATTTCCTACATGGGAAAAATATACAACTGGAATATAATTGAGTCAATTTATTCAAAAAATTTGTCCAATTCTACTGTTCATTTGGTCAAAACTACTTTTCCAAATTTTCTGAGCCATTTTTAAAAATTCATAACAATTTATATACTTATCCAAATCAAGTGATCTTTAGCTCTTTGGAAATCTCTCTATGTTTACTTTCCAGGCACATAAAACACTCAAAGGAAACCAAATTTCAAATGAACAGTAACTATATATTAATAAGCACTCAGAATTGGACAAATTTGCATACCAACTTCCAAAACCAAATACAAAGCATGATTCCATAATCTAAACTTGTTCAAACTAAGGATTTTACATTACAAGGAACTTAAGATAGAATGATGGCAATGAAGCATAGCTTCATAAATTCACACAATAATTTATACATAATATTAAGAAAATAAGTCACAATTTCAACTAAAACTTTAATCTTCATTAACTTTCTCTTTGTCTCTTGTCTTCTTGGAGGACTGGCTATCACTTGAACCTATTATGTTAGTGCTTGGGGGTGAGATTTGGGAAAATCTCAGTAACTAGTTTATTTCATGCAAATATATCATTCAAGTTTCACAAACATTTCACATATAATCATTAAAATACCATATTGTCAAGTAAAAATTTCAGCAAAGTTTCTCCTTAGAAAATGGATATCACGGGGAACAAAACCCCTCATTTTACAGCCAAAACCGACAAATTAACACAAGAACAATATGACAACAAGATATTATCATGAAAACAACAAGGAATAACATGTTGCAATAAAATAAACCAAACTACCTCTTATGTGTTTCTTTGTTTTTCTTCTTTAAATCATAGCTTCCACAAGCTTCCTTGAACTCCCACAAGTCTTAAAATGTTATTCAATATTCACTTAATCATTTGAATGAAAGGTTTTCCTCATCAAGACTCACTTGAACCCTAAAATTTCATATAGTTTATCTTAAGCTTTTTCTTGAGTCCAACACTTGTTCTTAGCTAATTTGTACCCAAGGAATCCATTTTTAACATCAAAACAATGAAAATCCAACTCCTTCCTATAATAGTAAACTGACCAAAACAAGGATTTGAGGAGGGAAGAAGTGATTTTCATTTTCTTACTTCCAAACATACCAAACCTTGTTCCTTTGGTATTTTCTCACACTTTCTCTACAATTTCTTGCCAAAAAACTTTTCTTTCCCCACACCCTTGATCGTGGATGAAATTTACAGCCTAAGAGGAGAGGAGAAACTCATCTCAAACTATACTAAACTACTCCAAACTAGAAGGAAATCACAAGGGATCAAGGAAGAAAATTCTCACCGATTTTTCTTGGATTTTCTTCTTCCTTTTTCTTCCACTTGTTCTCCACACCTTCTCTTCTTTTCTTGCTATTTTTCAGTTTCTCTCCTTCTCTTTTCTTAGGCCTAAATTCGTGCAAATGAGGGGGTACATATAGAAAAATGAAGCCAATCATATTTTGCCACTTTTATCTCTTGAAACTTTTTGGGAATTCTTGGGAAAATGACATAAATTAATTAAATAATGGTATTGCAACATGCACTGCTAGTTGAGCACGAAATTGGGGATATTTTGGTTTTGGTCCAACAATTTTAGATTTTTACTTATCCAGATATATCCTAAACTGGTCTAAACAAATAAAGCTACTTTAGCAGTATATTTTACTATTATTGAGATACTAATTATAATTATATTGGGATATGAAATTACCATAATATCCTAATCCCAATTGGTCCAAATATGAAGCCCAGATATTCTTCTCAAATGAATACTGCCTCTTCTTTTAGTCCAAACTGACTTTTATTAGGTAAGATATTAATATTACATCCTAATTATCCAATAAATATTATTTTGATCTTTATTAATTCTATACCATATTCTATTGGTCTTAGCTCATTCAAAGCTTCATTTTGACTATAATTTTCTATATTTACAAAAATGCCTTTGACCCGAGACAAATTTATAAATTTTAAAACTTTCAGGATATTAGATGTAATTTTTCCCAAAATTCACAAAATTTCCTTATCCCTCATATGACTCCATTGCCTTCCTCTCTATTTTTTCCGTTTTCTTTTTTTTTTTCCTTTTCCAAGGACAAAATCATCATTTTTTTTCCTTTTTCCTTTCAAC
Organism: Adenanthera pavonina; assembly: GCA_026686845.1. Classification (NCBI taxonomy): domain Eukaryota; kingdom Viridiplantae; phylum Streptophyta; class Magnoliopsida; order Fabales; family Fabaceae; genus Adenanthera; species Adenanthera pavonina. Next base: position 17,432,572 of record JAIVEN010000005.1, on the reverse strand, counting down.
TGAGATAATTGACTTCTTTGTCTTATTTCATGCAAAACGGCGTATACCTGTTTTTGCAAATTCCTTATAGATTTTAAAATATTGAACCTCGAACATTTAGGAAGAATTTCAAGATATTACAAAATTCATAAAGAAAAGGAAGAAAATAATTTCTTTTAAAATACATTAAACTACCTTCAAAATCTTGCTTTAGGCTACTAGTTTAACATTTTTTTTAAAGTTTGGAGCTTGAAAACTCATCCTTTTCATGGCCTAGATTTTGACAGAAATTATTAGAGAGAGAGAGAGAGAGAAAGAAAAGACTCCATGAAAGCTCTCCAAACTACTTGAAACTAGGAGCTTAGGGTAGTGAAAACACTTACCAATAACGTAAGTCTTCAACCTTGCCTTCTTGCTCTCTCTTTTCTCTCCTTTCTATTGGTTTCTAGAAGCTTTTCTTTTTTTTCTTACTACTATAAGTGGCACACAAATGAGGAGAAAGAAGAGGTTTAACTTAACCACACACTTAGAAGAATGAGATGTAATAGATGAATAATAATGTTGACCTAATTATAATTTTCAATTCTTTTAGGTCCTTTCTAGTAATTTCTCACAAGGACTAAAATGTGTAGAATTTTTATTTCTAAGGGTTAAAACATAATTGTCTCATTTTTCCTTCTAATATGGAAAAAGATCTTTTTCTCTTTCTGCCAAGTCAAAAATGCAAACACTTATTCTTTTGGGTACTTTCTCATAATTTTCAATTCAATTTTGGAATTAATTCCTATATTTGCATTATATTCCAATAAAGATCTAAACATAATTGCTTCTGAGGATCATATGAGAAAATAATTCCAATTAAGAACTGAGTATGTAAAATTACCATTTTACTTTCTTTTCCATCTTTTCATGCATTTCATGCCACATTTCATATATTTATACATGCAATGGCATTCTTCATACAATTTGAAATATTACACCTAGCATGGTTAGTAATTGGGAGGATGAGATTGAATATCTCAGTAGTATACTCACACATGCTAATACATATTTACATAACATTGAAAACATTCAAAGCATTATACAAATCATTAAAAATGCATAAAAATATCATGTTGGCTAGAAAAATTTTGGTAGCATAACAGCTTAAAAACAGGACATTCAGGGCAAAGTCCATATCTAATAATTAGCTCGTTAGTCAAGAAAACAATCATAGTGCAACATTCCAAATTGCATAAAGAATGCCACGATACGTATAAAGGTACAGAAATATGGCATCAGATGCAGAAAAAGAAGGAAAAGGACATGAGACGGCAATGTTATAAGCTTGGTTCATAAATGGAATTAATTTCCTATGTGGTCCTTATAAGAGATTATGTTTAGTCCTTAATTGAAATTAAGTTTCCATAAAGTCCTTAGTATGAATTAATTCTAAATCTGAGTGAAAAAATATGTAATAAACCTGTTCATAGTATGAAGAGTATAGAAAGAATTATTAAAAATTGGTCTTTGGAAAAAAAATATAAGCACTCGAAAGAATCAGTATTTGTATTTTTGACCTGGCTCAATGGCAAAATGTTCTTTTCCTATGCTGGAAAATAAAATATAAAAATTACATTTTAGCCCCAAGGGAGAAGAATTATTTGTAATATAGTCCTTAAAAAGAAAGAATTGTTGCAACTAAGTCTACGAGAGAAATTACAAAAAAATGACTGGAAAAAACTAAAAATTCTAAGTTTGTCTTGGGTCAAGGGCCATTTCATAATTTCATAAAATTACTGTCAAAATGAAGCTCGCGACGGGCTAACTCCAATGATATATAGCATGGCGGTTAACTGATTAAAAATGAAGAAATAATCAGTTCCATGTGTCAAAAAGTAACTTTATACCAATACTGTAGATTGTGGGCCCACAAGTAGAAAAAAGGAAAATGGATTAGTATAAGGGCTCCACATATATACTTTTGGGATAAGATAATTAAGAAAATACAGATATAAATTTAAGATAGTCTTGTATCTCTAAAATGCTAATTTACTAAAATAAGAGAGAAAAACAGCAAAGGAAAAACCATGGAAGAGAAAAGAGAAGAGGAAGTGAAGTTTGAAGATCAAGACCTGGGAAATCAAGTATCAAGTTAAGATTCTATGCTTACTAACTTGTGTTGGTGAGTAGTTTGAAGTTGTTTCATAAAGTCTCCTTCTTCCTCTCTCACTCTAAAATTTCAGTTGTAACACCTCTCTTATGGCCCATTTCCCATGAATTTAATCATTTTAAAATCCATTTATATTGTAATAGGATATTGAATCACAATAAATGCCATAATAAATTTTTTCCAACTTTGGGCACTATTCATTTAATTGACTTTTTTTTTAATTAAACTTTGGAAAATCATAACTAAATAAATAAAAATCATATGCATGTGATTCAAGTCTCTAAGGATAGCTTATAACCTTGTCTACATGGGAAAAATATAAGTTAGGGCAAAGATTGTACTGATTTGTATAGCAAACTCTGAAATTTCACAATTTATATAAAAACTACAAAATAATAATTTTAATTGGAATTAAATATAAAAATCCGCCAAATATTGCTCATACATCCAATTTGAATGATCTTTAGATCATCTTAAAGCTCTATTTGTCTAGTTTTCAACCATATACATCATTCATACTTTATACAATAAAAAGTCCAAACAATGGCGGGTTTACTCTACATAGGTTAAGATGACCTTTTACATCTTACTATGCCAAACAAAAGCCATAAAATATTTACATGGCCATACATCATTTTCATGCTATACCATACTTTAGCTAAGACCTAAGGCATCATAAAAACTTGAAGAAACATACTTAACATCACATTTACAAATTTACACAAAAGGTCAAAGCTTATGGCCAATGCTAGAATTATCAAGTTAATGGCTAAATTCTTTCTCCTTTCCTTTCTCTACTTGGTGGTCTTGCCATTATTGCTACCAATTCATGGTTAATATTTGGGAGGGTGAAATTCAAAAAATCTCAGTAGTTAACACCTAACATGCCATCACATCATCACATTAAGCATGAAAACATAAAGATAACACATTTTGAATATATTAACACATTTGCGTCATATGAATTCATAAAATTTTCGATAGACTTTCATTTTGAAAAATAGATATACCAGGGTCTCAATGCCCCTCAATGAACTCAGCCAATACACATAAATCATCTCAAAATATCATTGCATTCATATGACAAGGCATAAAGCACATTGAAAACAAACATGATAATATAATGCAAGCATGGGAAATTAACTACCTTATGATGCTCCCTTGCTCTCCAAACTTGGTATTCCACTTCTGGAGCCTCCTAACACTTCCTTCAACCTAATCATATCATCATTTGATCCATTTAGCCACTGCTTTTTAGAATTAGATAAGACATTACTCACTAAAACCCAAATTTTTCACGTAGTTTCCTTTGATCTTTCTTTGTACAACACACTTGTTCTTAAGGTTTTGGACCATGGGGAATCCATTTTTGAGGTCAAAAACATAAAATTACAACTCTAAATACTGCCCCTGTTCTGACCGAAATTGTCTCCAAGTGATTGAAAAATTTTTTCTTCAAATCACTTCAAACCATCCATGGATTCATGCTTCTAGTGGTTAATCTAAGATTTTTCCTAAGTTTAATGGTTGAAAACTCATTCCTATTGCTAAATCACATTTTTGAGGAAACCCTAAGATGGAAAGGAAGCAAACTAAACTATAAAACATGCTTTAAAAATCATAATAGCAAGCTTAGGGTGGTAGGAAATAATCTTACCAACTTATGCTTCAATTTTCCTTTGGTTTTCTCTTCCTTGTCCCCCTCCTTTTCCCTTCCTTTTCATGTGTTTTCTTGCTCTGTTTTAGCTGTTGGTTCTTGAATGAAATGAAGAACAAAGAGAAGGGATTAAGTGGTTAGGTGATTTAATTTAGTGGCTTAATCACTTAATTAACTAAAGTTACTTTTTTGTCTCCTTCTTTAAGAAGTTTTCTCAAGAAGTAATAAAATATTCTTTGCCTCATATGCTGCAGCAATTCATGCGTGAGAGAGGGAGGAGAACGTCCAAAAATTGCCCAATTTTCCTAATCCAGATGTACCTCAATACGAGTACTTTTTAACTGTACCGATAAAACTATCTTTATACTAATTTAGCATTTTTGGGTTACAGGACTATTCTAATTTTACTTTTATATTTTCTTAATTATCCTGCCCCAAATGGTATCTTTGTATGACCCATATCTTGACCCGGTTTCTTTTTAACCATCGGTAGGGCCCACAGTTCACTTTACCGGTTTACTATTACTTTTGGACACTCGGCACTGATTATTTCTTTATTCTTGAGCATTATCCCTTAGTGCCATATACCATTGGACTTCTCTCATTGAGGGCTTTATTGTAATAGTAATTTTGCATATTTACAAAATTACCCTTGACCCTGGGTTAAATTATAATTTTTGAAACTTTTGGGTCATTAGATGTAATTTCTCCAAAGATTTTCTATATCTTTCTCCCCATAAATTTTAATACTTTTGGGATGTGGATGTCATTTTTATATTTCTTTAGGGACAAAAATATAATTTTCTCATTTTTTCCTTCCAACTGGGAAAAATGATCTCTTTGCCCTTTTTCACGCAAAATGGTGTCTATCCATTTTTAAGAATTTTTTGTACATTTTGTGTTAACATCCATTATGTCCTCTTTTATCAGTCAATATCTAGTGAAATTTTGAGATATTACATTAGCCAAGACATCAAGACAAGAAAGAAATGAGTTTTTGCACAATAAACTTGGGGAAAGCTTAGATTAGTCACTTAAAGCATGATTATGCAAGTTGTTTGAAGTATTATGAAGAAAATCACATTTCGTTCATTTCCTTAAGTTCAGACAGCTATGGTTCATATATAGAGATAGAATTTCATGATTTTAACCCCAAAAATGGATTCCTCATGGTCCAAAACCTTAGAACAAGTATTGGTTCAAAGAGAAACCAAAAGGAGATCAAAATGAAATGTTAAGAATTTGATGTGCACTTTATGAAGTATGATCATGAACCAGAAGCTTATGTGCTCTAATGATGATGTATATAGGTTCAAGGAAGCTTGGTGAAGTGTTTGGAAGAGGCAAAACTCAAAGGAAGAGCAAAAAGAAGCCTAAAGGTAGCATAATACCATTTCTTACTTTGTCTTATGATTTTACAATGAAAATGATGACTTGTCACTTACTTATTTTTATGTTTTGTGATGTTTATGAATTTGTATGAGTTGAATCAAACGTATTGTGATTTTGGGATGTCTAATTTATAAAATGAAACTCTGCTGAAATTTTCACAAAATTTTATAGCATTATATGTTTTTATGAAATTCATTGATGATCTTATGCAATGTTCTAATAATATGAATGCCTAAATGGTAATGCTACTGAGATTCAATGAATCTCATCCTTCCAAATTGCTAACATGTGTAGAGTTAAGTAATGCAAGGAGTTCAAGAAGATTTAAAGAAGAAAGAGGAAGAAAATTATGCTTAATATGAATTTGAAGTTATGAAATCGTATTTTGAGATAATGTGTAAAGTTATGTACATGTTCCTAGACATGTACCTTTATGCTATCATATTCTTTAAGCACTATGAAATGTTATGTATGGGTCTGGAACAAAGATTGGTGATGCAAATATATTGTGAGGCATATTTTGCCAAGTTATGCATGGAAAGAATTATCTTGAACACTGTAATATCCTAAATTTTACTGGATATTAAGTAACATAGAAGATAAAATTAGAGGATATTTTAAAATGGAGAGAGATTCACAAAAAATGGAAAGACATAGAAAAGGGTAGAAAAAGGTTATTTTTCCAGGTTAGAATAGAAAATAAGGAAACTAGACCCCAAGAAATAAGAATTCTATGCAATATGGTCCTTGAGAAGAAAAAAATTTATGCAATTTAGTCATTGGGGAATTATGAAAAAAAACCTGAAAGAATTAAAATTAAAATTTTGCCCCGAGTCAAGGGCAATTTTGGAATTTTTGGAAATTCTGTCAAAATGAAACTCTTAATGAGTTGAACTCAATAGAATACAATTTAGAATTTAATTGAGTTTGTATGAATTTATAATTCCAATTAGACGGGTGTAGAGAACAGAATATTGAACCTTACGGATAAGTTTGAAGGTCAAAATAATGAATTTAGTTTAAAACTAAATTTAGAATAATCTTGTACTAATTAAGTGGTAATTATGGCAAAAATGTTTAATTTGTATGTGTAAATTTTATCGATAAGAGTTATGTAGGACTGTTAAAGTTTATGAAGCAAATTTTTGACCAAAATACTACTTGAGAACACTATTCACACATTTGATCTATTTCCTTCCCACCTTGAGTTAAGTTAACTAGACTACTTCTTTCTCCTTCATTTCATGTGTGAACTAGTAGCTAAGAAAGAGAAAAAGAGGGAGCAAAATTGAAAACAAAAAGAGAAGAAGAAAGAAGGCAAAAAACTTAAGTCTAAGGTGCAAGGTATAATCTTATGGCTATCTTCTTGTGCCTTTAAGTGTTTAGTGAAGTTTCCATGAAGTTTTTCCTCTCTTTTCCCTCTCAAAAGTTTCAGTCATGGTGAGGTCTAGAGAGAGAAATTGAAGCTTTCATAAAATAAACCATAGAAAAAGGTAGAATAGGCAATTAGAAGCATGAAATCACAAGATTTTGCAAGATTCATGGAGTAAATATTTTTCCACAATTTTATACTATTTTTAGCTTGACCTAGGGTTTCAAATAGGAATGGAATTTCATAATTTTGACCCAAAAAATGGATTTCTTAGATCCAAAATAAGTAGGAATAAGTATGTTATACAAGGAAAATTCAGAGGAAAACAAGGTGAAATTTTAGGGTTCAAGAATGCATTTTATGAGTAAGGTCATGTAATTAGTGATTTATAATCTTAATTTATGATGCAATAGGGTTCAAGAATGTTGAAGGAGACTAAATGAAAGGTTTACAAAATTTGAAAGCAAAGGAAAACCTAAAGGTAACTATTTTCCCATTTATGTTTTATGTTATCATAAAGTGAAATTCTATGAAATTATTGTGATGCCATATATTTGTTTGAATGTTCTGTGATGAATTGGCATTGTTGGTTGGTTCTTTGAAGGGTCTTGTGACCGTAGGATGTCTATATTACAAAGTGTTATTATGGCAAAATTTTTATGAAAATGTTATCGCATAATATATTTTTATGGCGTTTAATGATGATTTATGAAATGTGATGAAAATGTGAATGTGTACTTGGGAATAACTACTAAGATTCAATAAATCTCATCCCTCCCCTATGTTAACATTGATTAGGAGCACAATATGGCCAGGTTACCCAAGAAGACAAGAGCAACAAAAAGAAAATTGATATTTAAAATGCTTTTGCTCCAAATGGTGTTTTATTTTGAAATATTATGTAAATTCACATGTTTAGTGTTAAATATGTACATGGAGAAGATAATGTCTCATTAGGTCCTATGTAATGTATTAAAAAGTATGAAGACAACGAATGGCCATGCATGAACTTTAGGCCTCTTTATTTTGGGAAATTAATTGAAGTTAAGTGATTTTATGACCACTGTTTGGAGTTTGATTACTATTTGAACCTTTTTATGTTTAACATATGAGTGTTATATGGAAACTAGATAGAAAGAGCTTTAATTTGGTCAAAATATCACTTAATTTGGAGTTATGTACGAATTGTTATGATTTTTCAAAGTTGGACCAGAAATCAAGAAATTTTGAAAATGACCAAATGAATAGTAATAAATTTTGAAATTTACTATATTGATTGTTCAAGTCAATGCTTTGTTTCATTTTTTTTTCATGTATATAATGTTTTTAACTATTTTTAAAGACTTGAATCATATGCACATGAATTTTGTAGAATTAGTTATGATTTTCTAAATTTCGCCCGGTAAAATTGGAAAGACCAAATGAATAGTACTCAAGTTATGGAAAAAATTTATTATGGCTTTTATGTGATTCAAGGTACCAAATGGACTTCAATGGACATAATTATGAATAAATACATGGGCATTGAGCCTATGATTCAGGTGTTACATTTATCCTAATAGATACGTAGGTACTGTTCAATAAGCTTTCGAAAGAGCCAATGATTCAATTTAGTTAGGTAACAATTTATAGTGAATTTTTGAAGTTAGTATTTAGAATAGGGCAAAGTTGGAAAACTATAAGTTTTGACCATGGGCACTACTTATTTTAAAAGGTAATATAAAATTGTACCAAACTCCAATGATTTAGTGGTTTGCATGTTGAAAAGCCCTATGTCTTAGGTTAAAGATGCCACTAGTTCAGGGTAATTAGGGCTATATAATAAGAAATATGAAAGCCCTGAATGTCTAATTTTCAGACATAGTTTTATTGTACATTTATTCAATTTGAACAAGGCATGACATTAACTTAAGCTATTAAGGGTCAAAATTTACCTGTAATTGGAACAGAAATAAAACCTATTGAACAAATTGCATGCATGATTTAGATCAAGATAAGTTGAGATATGAATCTTATAAGTTAAGGCCAAAATCTTGAGAAAATGAAAATGACAAAATCTATAATAATTTTTGTGGATTAAATTGTACTGATTGGCATGATCAATGCTCTGTTCCTTATTTTTTTTCATGTAGAAAATATTTTAAGATATTTTTAGAGACTTGAATCACTTACATATGATTTTTGTAGAATTAGTTATGAATTTTCAAATTCAGTCGGTAATATAGAAATTACCAAATGAACCATACCTGAATTTTTTGAAAATTCTGCTTTAGCTATTAATGTGATTCAAGCTTCTAATTATGTATAAGTGGGCTCTAGAAGGTCTAAAACATGGGAAGTGGGGCTAAAAGTAAGATGTTGTACATAGCAACAACACAACAACATTATCATATAATAAAACATGCATAAATATTATGCAATAGCATAAAAGTAAGATAAGTAATACTACCTTGGAGCTTTAACCTTTTCTCTTTAAACTTGACTTCCTCTTGCTCAAAGCCTTGTCCAATCACTTCCTTGCAACTTCCCAAGCCTAGAGACAACATTAGAACCATGCTAAGTCAACTTATTCTCAATGGGTTTACTTAAAGCTCACTTTGAACCCTAAACTTTCCTATTTTGAATACTAGCTTTTAGCCTTAAACCCTTGACCTTCCTCAACTAATTTGGACCCTAGAAACTCATTTGAATCATTAGAATAATCAAATTCCAACTTTAAGGTCCACTTTTCTTTTGGCCGAGTCACATGCCCTAAGATTTCATATTTCTTATGCTTGACTTGAACTTGAATCCATCACCCCTTTTTACCAATGTTTACATGAGGAATTCATTTTTACCATTAGATTCATAAAATTCCCATTCCTTATACACTTTTTCATTTGTCCAAAACTCTCTCTTTAAGGAGTAAGAGTGAAATTTTCATGATTCCATAAAAAACTCATATAGATCCTACTTTGTTACTACATTTTCATGCTTTCTCTTAGCTTTGTTTCATGAAATAACAACTCCTTATGCTTTCCCCTTTTCTAGATTGAAACTACTGCATAGAAAAGGAGTGAGGAGGAACTTATATTTCCACTAACTACTTAATTAAATAAACTCAAGAGAATGAGAGAACAAAGCTTACCTTGCTTGCTTGAAGCTTGACTTGGAGATTCTCTTCCTTTCCTTCTTTTTCTTCCTTCTTCCTTCTCTCTTATGCATATGGTATCGAAGACCAAAGGGTGGAGGGGTATTTATAAGCTTCAAGAATAAATCTCATCCATTGATCCCAATCTTGATCCAATGATCAATAATGAAATATTCTTAAGAAAGGTTAGGAAAATATTAAAATAATCCTTCCAAACACATGCATAATTATTGGCCAATAAGAGGAAAGAAAGTGTCATTTATACTGTATATTTTTCCTAGTCTAGATAGTTAACGGTACTTTTATAGTATTTTATAATATTGTATATTCCTTTAAGCACACAAAAATAAACTAGTTTAGGATCTATATTTAACTTAATACCCTATCTCAAACTGTATTTATGTGAGGCCCTCATACTTTTCTTTTTACTTTTTCTTTATTTGTGGGGCCCAAAGTAATTTTTCTTTATCTATATAATTTGTACTGCATTTTACATTCTATTCCTTTCAAACTGATTCTTTGGGCTCAATGCATTATTTCATTGGGTCCAGCATATCATAAGGTCCATTTTGACATTTACATTGAGTTTTTTATATTTTAGAAAATTACCAAAAAGGACCCCAAAATTTTGGATAATTACACTTAAGGACCTTATATTTTGAACTAATTAGAGTTCAGGCCCAAAATGGAAAATGACCATTTTGCCCCTTCTGACATTCATTTAGCATATCAATACCACATATTTTCCAGCCATGCTTTTCTCATATTTATGCAGGACGCATCATAATCATCCTTTTACATAGCCTTGAAAATTGAGATGTTACACTTCTTCACCTTATGTTTAGCATGTTCCATGGCTGAGGAGTGAGATTTGGTGGCTAGTTCATATTGGAAGAGGGCAAGGATGATGAAGACACAAAGGCTGCAATGAATCTCAAGGGAATTACTATCTCTTGATCTCTACTTAGTTAGCTTAGTTAATTAGCTTGAAGGGTTGATGAGTTAGGTTAATTAGGATGAGCTTTAGGTCTGGATTGATATTGCCTATTGGTTATATTTTCTGTACCTCTCAAGGGAGAGTGATTTTGTATGACTTTGTATTGATTTTTTGTTAATGGCAATATGTTATTAATTTTGTCAATGAGCTCTCTTCTATAATCTTTGAATTAGTTTCTTAGATATCATTATAGGTGTATTTGACATACTTGATTCAGATATTAGGTGGTTTGTTTATGTCAAAATTGATTGATTATTGGGCTGATTTGATGATTGTATGCTTATGGAAGGTAATGACAATTCATAGTTCTTTAATTAGCTTGAATTCACTCTATGCCTTTAAGGTGTTTGTTTAATTGCTTGGGTGACCTTGAAAGATCATTTGTACATGTTCAAATTCCTCATTAAGGATGTGAAATTAGGTTGTAACTTGTGTTCAGTTCATGCTAGCTTTTATGTGTTTCCCTTGGAGATAATACCTACTATCTTGTGATTCATCTATTGTCTAATTTCTAACTTGAATCAAGTCCCAATTTTCACATCCAATCCACATATTTATCCACATTTTCTACCATTCATTTCCATGTCTTAGATTGTTATGATTTTGATCATTTTAGATTTAATTCATTTAATTTTTTTCATCTAAACTAAAACTTGTTCTTAGTTTTAGGCATTGCTTTGCATTTAGCTAGGTTGCATTTTCATTTCAATAACTCAATCTTAGTTAATCACAGTTCCTAGTTATTCTCCAATAAGAAATGACCAAAGATTGTTCCTATATTATATTCCTTTGCATCCTACTTTTATTGGAATTAACCTCGTAACAAGGTTTGGCATCAATTTTTGGCATTGTTGCTAGGGAGGTAACAAGCGATTGTCATTGGTTAGTTTAAGTAGTGTTTTTAGGTTTGCATTTTCATATGTATTTGCATTGTGCATTCATTTCTTTGTGTTCTTAATTGGTTATAAGCATTGATTGAGTAATTTGAACTATCTTGACTTGATTGAAATTGCTTTGCTTTTAACTTAACTATTGATCATTGATCTTAATAAAACTTGTTCTTACTTGATTGTGTTTATCATTGGATTTTGATCATTGGTCGTTAGTTAAAGTTCTTAGATCATTTAGTCACTCAAATCTTGCTCAATTTGATTGCATTTTTCTCTTGCATTTGATTTTTGTGAATTTCCCATAATTTTCCTTTGTTTTCAGATTTTTTAGACAGTAAGCACTCTAGCCATAGTGACCTATTATTCAAGTGATTTTTATTTTGAGGAAGTGAGCTCTATCGCCATGATGACAACACTTGCTATTCACCTTTTTAAATTCTTCCATTTTGTAATTTTCTTGTGTTTTCTTGCTCTCTTTCTTAGTTTTAATTATTTCTTAGCTTTATTTCTCTTTATCTGATGTTGCATGACTTGATCTTCATTTGGTTTATTACTTGATATTGATCTAGAGATTGAAAGAACCTTGCACCAACAAAGAAAGATTAGAGCTAATTTTTCTTTACATAGTAGTAGTAGTAGTTCTTTAGATTCTCCTAGTTTTTTCCATAGCGATAAGTCTTTAGATTCTCTTAATTCTTCTATTGAAATGGATGAATAAAACATGCATGCTCAATGTGTTAACAATTATTTGAATAATAGGACCATTAGACAATTTTCTTCTCCTTATGCGCATTTCTATGCATGGTCTCTTAATTACCTTGCAATTGATACTAACTTAGAGTTAAAGCTTAAATTTCTTCACTTGCTTGCTAAATTCCATGGCTTGGTAGGAGAAGATCCATGCAAGCATTTGAAACAATTCCATATTGCTTGCTCTACCATGTGCCCAAAATATGTCTTAGTGGATCAAATTAAAATACGAGCATTTCCTTTCTCTCTTGAAGGTGCAGCAAAGGATTGGCTATTATATCTTTCACCCGATTTTATCACATCTTGGGATCAATTGAAGAGAGTTTTCCTAGATAAGTGCTTTTTAGCAGTTCATAATTCTCCTTAAGAAAAGAATCTAGTGGCATCAAGAAAATGAATGGTGAATCCTTGTATGAATATTGGGATTGTTTTTAGCACTTAATCACTTCTTATCTACGCCACCAAATTCAAAAGAACTTGTTGATTCAATATTTTTGTAAGGGTCTCTTACGACTTAAGAGGAACCTTATTCATTTTGCAGCTAGTGGGGCAGTGATGGATTTGATTCCTGATGTAGCTTGGGTTTTGCTTGAGAAAATGTCACAAAACAATCCACAATTTGGTGAAAGGCAAAGTGTAAATACAAGAGATATTAGTGAGATTGTTCCTTATGCACCAGATAATCTCACATTGGGAGTAAGATTGATAAAGTTGCTTCTCTTGTAGAGAAGATGGCACTTTTACATGTTTAGGGTGCATCATATTCATCTCAGCCTTACATCTCCACACCACAGAGTTCTTATACTCTACTGTCTATTACTCCTACAAATTCTTACTATGGTTGGTCCATGATGCTCCATATGTTCACTTGCCATATATTATACGGATCAATGTACTTACTTGAATGATCAGGCTGATTGTCATGTTGTGTTTACACCTAGACAGATAGATAAGAATACTCAGAGATATGACTCATATTCTTCCGCCTAAAATCCTGGGTGAAGGGATTATCCAAACAGACAGATAGTACTTGCTTAACCCATTCTCTTGTAGGAAGCTTAAAATCATCATGCCCTTATAAGAATCTCTTTCACTTCTAGTACTGTACCAAGGAAATCTACAGTTGAGCATATCCTCACAAATCCATCATGATATTTATTGTACATAGCTTAAATAGCATTTGGATTTGGAGTTCTTGGTTTAGTTGGAATGAAAATCTTGCTGAATCCTATGTCTTCCCTTATAGGATCTTGATTAGGCTCAGGCCAAATTCCTGTATCTGGGTTACTAACCATCTTTCTTTTCTAACTTACCTTTCTTTAAATCTCACATTAGTTTTTCCCCATGGATTTTTTTTTATAACTATCATTTATTCCTTACTGGCCTCTTTCATTCATTACTAAAAACATCTTGCCACTGAACTTATTTTGTAGGCAGGATACTTGCTTTTTACTCATTAACAACCTACCATCACATCTTGTAGCTACTTTCTAGTCAGTGGCTTGGCATTAGAGAAAAGCCTTAGGTCAACATTCATACTAGTTGCTGATTAATGAGGTTTCATATCTTTATAAAATTATCCTAGGCCATCTTCTTTCAGAAAACTATCAGAACTATAGGGCTCATCAATCTTTCTCATCATATCATATTCTTTAGAGGTATACTGTAACCTCAAAATTGGTCTGCTGTGACTATGAGATCTACTGCGATCTCTAAGCCCTACTAGGATCCTCTATGATCCTACATCTTCTTTTTACTGATAGGATCTAACTACGATCTCATTCTGAAAGAATTCGTGACATAAGGAAAACATCGTCTGTAAAACATCCTCAACTAATCCAGTAACTATCATAAGCTACCCTTAAGGCTAATTTCTTATGCCACTAAAATATTCTTAGGCCAGTTTCTCAAAAGGAATATTTCTCATATTCAAAGGGGAAATTCTCATTAAGAGGACTACCTTCCTCTCTTGATGCAAAGATTTGCCCAGATCTTTGCTTTGATACAAAAAATGTAACACCTTACTTTAATCTATAATTTTTCATATATTATAGTATGTATAATGTCCAAATCGTCCATATTAAGAGTTTGAACCATTAATAGAATCAAAATATTTAAATAAAAAAAGACGTGGTACTATTCATTTGGTTCTCAAGTTTTTTGGATGAAATTTAAAAAATCATAACTTAATCCAGAAAAATCCTATCAATGTGGTTCAAGACTCTAAATGAAGCTAGAAATATGATATACAAGATAAAAATATAAAAATGTCCTTTAACCTGACCAATTAGTATAGTTTATTGCTCAAACTTACACTGTACAAGTGGTCATTTCTCTCTTTTCCAGGATTTTGGCCATAAATTTAAAAATTCATATCTAACTCTATGCTGAGCCAAATCATGTAATCTATATGCCATTGGAAAGATATATATGTCTACTTATCCCCATATTTTTATTATACATTTATTTATTCTAGACAGGGCATGATTTGAACTTAAATTAATAAGGGTCAGAGCCTCATTCTTATTAGAACAGTCTTGGGAAAACTTGAATATCTCTCATTGTACAGCTCCAATTGAATTTAAACCAGTGGCATATTGAACTCAGAACACAGATCGTTTCAAACATATAAATCACTGAATTTTTGAAGCTTTGTATGATTTTATACTTCCTTTTAAATTAAGTGATACTTACAGTGAAATTCGCAGCTTTTACTTTACTATCCAGTTTTGACCCTTAAATTCAAAAATATACTATAAATTACACACATATCTAAATTAAGTGTTCTTTAGCTCATTGGAAAGCTTGTTCTCTCTAGTTTCAGATAATATATAATACTTGACTTACTTTCCCTATTTCAGTCAAACAGTCTTGACTTTACTTTTATTGCTACAAAATGAACTTCTAACAATATAACATGACAAAGTAGACTTCATAATAAGCTCACATAATCATTCCATGTTTCAAATCCATGCCAAAAATTTCATAATGCTCATAAGGACATGATAGCACAATGGCATAGTTCTAAAATCATATACATGATTTTATACATAATTTCAAAATATACACTTATAGCTTGAAAACACCATCAAACATCATTCTCTTCTTCATTGTCCTTGCCTTTTCTTTGGACTCCTTTGCCATAGCCTATACCTATCATTGGGATACTTGAGGGGATGAGATTGGGGGCAATCTCAGTAGCAAGTTACATTTCATGCAATTATGTCAATCATGTCAAATAACTCACATTTGATATATTTAATCACATCAATCACCTTTAAACAATAAATTGCCACATTGGTCATAAAAAATTTGGCAGCATAACGGCTTAGAAAATGGACATCCCGGGGAATTAAACCCCTCATTTTATTGCCAAGACCAATCAAAGAGATCACAATTGCAATATGGCAACACAATTTAATCATAGAAAGACAATAAAAGAACATAAAGCAAGAATATGAAACTTAGCTATCTTGAAGTATTCCTTTAGTTCTTCCTCTTGAATCCAATGCTTTACCACTTGCTTCCACCTCCTTCAAGAACTTACTTGGGCTTTATCAATTCCTAATACACCATCAAACACTCACTTTATTCACTGGTTTCATGAGTTACTTCTTAAAGACTCACAAAACCCTAGAATTTCATTTTCTTCACCTTAAGCTTTTATTTAACCCCATACTTGCTCTTAAGGTTTCGGACCATAGGGAATCCATTTTTAGCATCAAATTAATGAAAATCAAACTCTTTCCCATCATATTAAACTGACCGAAATAAGGATTGGAAGAGGAAAGAAGTGATTTTCATTTTTCTTACTTCCAAACATACCAAACCTTGTTCCTTTCACTTAATCTTATGCTTTCTCTTTAATTTATGGCAAAAAATCACTTTCTTTCCTAACTCCTTTATCTTGGACAAATTTTCAGCAAAGGAGGAGAAGAGGAACTCAAGAAAACTAATCTTAACCCATTCAAAACTTGAAGGAAAAATCATTAGAAGTTGAGAGAAGATTTTTACCTACTTTTCTTGATTTTTCCTTCTCTTTTTCCTTCCTCCTCTTCTTCCCTTTGCTCTTCACGTGCTCCTTCCTTTCTCCACTGTTTGCAGCCACTTCTTCCTTCTTTTTCAAGTGCCTTGGACGTTCAACATGAGGGAGTAATTATAAAGGAGCCAACCAATCAAATATTGCCATATGAGCTTCTTTATTTCTCTTGAAAATTCATGAAAATATTAAATTAATGCCATTTTTTCATGTGCTGCAGATGGAGCACGAATTTGAGGATACTTTGGTCTAAAAATTTTAGATAATTACTTATCCAGATATATCCTGAACCGGTCTGAACAAATAAAGCTACTTTAGCAGTATATTTTACTATTATTGAGATGCCTATTTTAACTATATTGGGATATAAAATTATCATAATAAAATTATTCCAATTGATCCAAATATAAGACCCACACATTTTTCTTGAATGAATATTGCTTCTTCTTGCAGTCCAGACTGACATTTATCGGGTAAGACATTAATATTAAATCATAATTACCCAACAAATATTATTTTGATCTTAATAAATTCCATACTATATTCCATTGGTCTTAGCTCATTCAGAGCTTCATTTTGACTATAATTTTTCATATTTACAAAAATGCCCTTAACCCGGGATAAATCTATAATTTTTAAAAGTTCTGGGTCATTAGGTGTAATTTTCCTCAAAATTCATAAAATTTGCTTCAATGTGTGTGTATGTCCATTGCCATTCTTCGTTCTTCTCATCCTTTTTTTTTTTCCATCTTCTTCTTTTCTCTCTTTTTTTTTAAGGGGCAAAATAATTATTTTCTCATTTTTCTTTCTGATCGAGATAATTGACATCTTTACCTTGTATTATGCAAAATGGTGTATATCCATTTTTGTAAATTCCTTATGTATTTTTAGTTATCTAATATTTTAGGGATGTTATACACAATCTTAGTAGTCTAGGTTTTCTCCTAGAGCTAGTTTTTCACCTATTACGCCTGTTAGATATAATGATCCTTGTTGAATCAAGTGTTTTGATGATTTCAAACCAACTTTCTAGAGCTTGGAGAGAAGATATCAAAGATACACAAATGATCTCAAGTGAAGAAATTCAAGAAAAACTAGCCCAAGAATGGATGCAAAAACTACAACCTTGTTTAAATTTAGTAAAAGACTTTGATTTGGCAAAAAGATATTTTAAAAACTATGATTCTATGGAATATTTGAAAAACACCCTCTAACAGACGAAGTTTGAAACACTTACACTGATATGATGTTTTGAAAATTTGAACTTTGGGTTTGGAAATTCAAATTTCATATTGAAAATGAACAAGTCTGAAAAAAGGCTTCTCTGACAGATGAATTTTGAATTGAGAAATTCGAATTTTGATACTTGTCTGAAAAGAGCTTTCTCTGACAGACGAACTTTGGCTTTTTAAAATTCAAATTTCAGATAAAATACAACTTATGAAAAATGAAAAATTAGTTTTAAGGATATGTTAAAGTTCATCTAAAAACTAAGTTTGGAAAGAACATCAAAATGACTCACTGACAGATGAACTTTGAACATGAAAGTTCGAATTTTAGAAATAAAGGTTGTGTGTCTGTTATAATGGTATGTTGACATACGAATGATAGTATTTAGAAATTCAAACTTTGTATTGAGTCTGAAAAGAGGCCTCTCTGACAGACGAACTTTGCAGTTTGAAAATTCAAATTTCGAATAGATGAACAATTGTGTCTTATTAAACTGCCCTTTGACAGATAAATTTTGAGTATCAAAATTCAAATTTTGAAGGCATTGTAGCAAAATGGAACTAATGTTCACACTTTTAAGAAGAACTTTTAACTTGAAAATTCGTATCTTCCAACAATAGAAACATTTTTCAAAGATCAAAATTCAAACTTTGCTTTATGACAGACGAACTTTGAATGTTCAATTTTGAAGCCTTTAGCTTTCGATCTCTACGAAATTTGTCTGTTAGCCAATCAAAATTCAATCTTTGAGTGTCAGAAGCATTAAATATGGTTGGTAAATGGATAGTTTTTCAGAGAAACCATTGGGTAACTTCTCCAATGGATAGATTTTGTCTCTAACGTATATTTGAGACCTAAATCTATAAATATAACATCATTTGAAGTTGTAAAAAATGATTTTAACTTTGTAAATACTGAAACTCTACCAAATCATTTACTTAAAGTCTCTTACTCTCACATACTTCAATATTTGTATTCCAACTTTTATATACACTCTGATTAAGAGAGTTTATTCATTGTAAATAATCTTATCTTCATCTGGAAGAAAGATTTTCTTGTGAGGAGATATCACAAGGGATTAGGGAAGCACTTAGCTAGAGTGCAAAGAGAGAGAAAATGTGAGCTCTAAAAACAGAGCATCAACACTGTACTATGGCATTTGCAAGAAGCCCACTAAATTCTTATAAGATAGTGGAAATCTCAAGTGGTGGCTTAGGGACTGGACGTAGATCAAGATTGAGAGACCGAACCAGGATAAATATCTGTGTCTTCCCTTCTCTATTACTGCTTTTACTGATTATTCATTTATACTCTGTTTTACTATCACCTTTGCTTTCCTCACTTTCTTTAAAGTTTTGCAGAAAATTTTAATCTTCTCAATTCACCCCCTCTTGGGAAGCTCGCATATCTAACAAGCGGTATCAGAGCCTGGTTTCCCAATCAAAGGATTTAACAATCCGAGAATTACAATGGCTGGCTTTGGAGAAAGCATACTACCAAAGGGAAGCAACACAAATTGACTACCTGGCTTCAGTGGAGAACACTATGGATACTAGAAGATAAGAATGCAAATCTATTTCTAGTCCATTGATCTGGACATCTGGTCCATCATCCAGAAAGGAGACTTTGTCCCAATGGTATTGTAGGATGATGGGAAGTACAAAGAAAAGCCAGAAGCTTAATGGAATGAGGAAGATAGAAGGAGAGTCTTGCTGAACTTCAAGGCAAAACACTGCTTGGTTAGTGCATTACATCAAGACAAATTCTATAGGGTCTCACAATGCTCAACAGCCAAAGATATATGGGACACCTTGGAAATTGCTTACGAAGGAACATTCAGAGTTAGAGAAAACAAATTGAACACCTACATAGGAGAATACAAGAGCTTCAGAATTCTTGAAGGTGAGAGTATCAAAGAATTGCAAAAGAGATTCACCCTTATTGTGAATCAATTGAAAAGCCTTGGCAAGAAATACACTCAGACAAAAAAGATCAGAAAGATCCTCAGAGCTCTTCCTCTGGAATGGCAACCTAAAGTAATAGCAATAAAGGAAGCCAGAGGAAAATCCATGACATCTGTCACAGCTCTCTTCGGTAGTCTTGAAGAATATGAAGGAAAGATGAAGGCTCTCAAGGAGGCAGGACAAGACAGAAAGAAGAAGAGTCTTGCTCTGAAAGCTGGTAAGGAGAAAGAAGAAGAATCTGATAATGGAGATGAGCTAGATGAAGAAACTCTGGCTATGATGATCAGAAAATTTGGAAGATTCTACAACAAGAAAAGAAACAAGAAATTCTTCAAGAAAGGAGCAGCTGGAGATAGCAAGAAAGAAGGAAAAGAACCTGTCACTTGCTATGAGTGTAAGAAGCAGGGACATATCAAACGGGATTATCCACAATTCCTCAAGAAGCAAGAAAAAGAAAAGAAAGCTGTAGATAAAGGCAAGAAGAAAAGAGCATACATCTCATCAATCTGGGGCAACAACTGAGATGAAGAATATGATGATGAAGATGAAATTGCCAACATATGTTTGATGGCACTTGTATCTGAAGAAGCTAAAATCCCATCCAACAGTGATCAAGAAGATGAGGTATACGAATCTAAACTTTCCTATTCTGAATTACTGGATGCATTTCATGAATTGTATGATGAGTTCATTAAAACTGCTAAAGAACTCAAACAAGCTAAGAGAAAGATTAACAAGTTAGAATCTCAGCATAACATCTCTGAAATTGCTCATCTGCATATTGCTGAATCTGCTTGCCGTAAATCATACATTGAATTAAAGCAAACCAATGACTATCTGGTGAAAATCATTTCTAGACTCACTAAAGGAAAAGATATGTTATTTACTTTAATGGGGAGTCAAAGAATAACACAGGGAAAGGCTGGACATGGCTAAGACCCTTGTGCAGCAAAAGAAAAGATTAGGAAGAAAAATCAAAATGTATATATGAGACATTTTGTACATGATAGTGGCAGTAAAAAGAAAGATCACATTTCATGACATATTGAATCCTATGATCAACCAAAGCATGGAAAACAAAAATATTATCTGCATTGCTTTCTTCCTACATCTCAATCCAGTAGTCCCTTTACCACCTGTCACTTCTGTAATAAGAAGGGACATATTTATAGTTCATGTGCTTTAAAGAAAAATGGACTTGATAAGAAGGTTAAATGGGTTCCCAAAGATACATCTGTATCTAGGGAAAATACTACTGACAGAAAAAGACCCAATCAAATTTGGGTACCTAAAAATAAAGTATGAACTTTGTCTTGCAGGTTTGTCTTAAAGCTAGAAAGAGCAATAAATGGTATATGGACAGTGCCTGCTCAAGTCATATGACTAGTGATAAGGAAAAGTTCATCACCCTTAGAGAGAAGAAAGGAAGAAAGGTGACCTTTGGAGGTGATCAATATGACAAAATAGTTGGCATTGGCATTGTGGGCAAGAATCCTGAAACATCCATTAAAGAGATGCTGTTTGTAATTGGCCTCAACCACAATCTGCTAAGTGTGAGCCAGACATGTGACAAAGGAAACTGGGTATTGTTTGACTCAAAGTTCTGCCTGGTTATCTAAAAAGTGATCACAAAGTAATCCTCAAGGCTCAAAGGGATGGTAACTGTTATACTATTGATCTTGATGAACTTCCTCCCTTAGATTCTGTATGTTTGATTAGTCAGGATAATGATAGTTGGTTGTGGCATAGAAGATTAGCACATGTTAACATCAATCAACTATCAAAACTGGTTAAAAATGAGTTAGTCATTGGCCTACCAAAAATTTCTTTTCAAAAAGACAAAGAATGTGATGCATGCCTAAGAGGAAAACAAACTAAATCATCATTTAAATCTAAAAACATAGTCACCACATCTAGACCTCTGCAACTACTACATATGGATCTGATAGGACTATCTAGAGTTAAGAGCATTGGTGGAAATCTGTATGTTCTTGTAATTGTGGATGATTACTCTAGATTTACCTAGACATTGTTTCTTTCTTCTAAAAGTGATACGTTTGATGCATTTGTAACCTTAGCTAAGAAAGTGCAAAATGAGAAAGGTACTTCTATTGTGTCTATCAGGTTTGATCATGGAGGAGAGTTTGAAAATTCATACTTCCTGGAGTATTGTGATGAGCATGGAATTGATCACAACCTCTCAGCTCCAAGAACTCCTCAACAAAATGGAATGGTGGAAAGAAAGAACAAAACAATTAGAGAGATGGCAAGAGCAATGCTAAATGAAAATGAACTCTCTCAAGTATTTTGGGCTTATACAGTTAACACAGCAAGTTACATCATAAATAGAGCTTATATTAGACCAATTCTTGGGAAGACTCCTTATGAGCTATACAAAGGAAGAAAGACATACCTCTCACATCTACATATATTCGGCTGTAAGTGCCTCATCCACAACAATGGAAAGGAGAATTTGGGTAAGTTGGATGTCAAATCTGATGAAGGTATATTTCTAGGCTGCTCTAGTAGGAGTAAAGCATATAGAGTTTTTAACAAAAAGTCAAAATTAGTAGAAGAATCTGTGCATGTAGTGTTTATTGAAAATGAAATTGTTTCTAATCATGTCACTGATGAAGATAATCTTATTTCAAACTTTAATAACTTAGACCTTTCTGAAGAAGATAAAATTGAACCTCCAACAATATCTGAATCTATTAACATAAAGGAAGATATTCAGGAGAAAGATTTTGAGGATGAAAATAATGAAGAAATATCTCAAGAACTCCCTTCATATCAAAGAAATCATCCTATTGATCAAGTAATTGAGGATGTTCAAGAGAAAGTTAAAACCAGAAAACAATTAAGAGATCAGATGAAAAACTATACTTTCATTTCTCAAATTGAACCTAAATGTACTGAAGAAGCCTTAACTGATGAATACTGGATTTTAGCTATGTAAAATGAATTGAATCAATTTGAAAGAAATCAAGTTTGGGATTTAGTGCCTAGACCCAAAAATCATCCTATCATTGCACTAAATGGGTTTTTAGAAATAAACTTGATGAATCTAGAATAATAATAAGAAATAAAGCTAGACTAGTTGCTAAAGGATATAATCAAGATGAAGGTATTGATTTTGAAGAAGCCTTTATTCTAGTGGCAAGATTAGAAGCAATTAGAATTCTATTAGCATATGCATGTATGAAAAATATAATGCTATATCAAATGGATATAAAGAGTGCTTTTCTTAATGGATGGAAGAAGTTTATGTAGACCAACCTCCAGGCTTTGAGGACTCTACAAAATCAAACCATGTTTATAAACTGATGAAAGCTCTTTACGGTTTAAAGCAAGCGCCTAGAGCATGGTATGAAAGATTAAGCAATTTTCTAACTAAACAGAGGAAAAGTAGATACTACTTTGTTTACTAAGAAAGAAAATAAAGATTTACTAATTGTTCAAATTTATGTTGATGATATTATATTTGGTACTACTAATGAATCTCTTTACAAGAATTTTTCTAAGCTAATGCAGGGAGAATTCGAAATGTCAATGATGGGTGAGCTCAACTTCTTCCTTGGATTACAAATTAAGCAATGTGATGATGGTATCTTTCTCAATCAATCCAAGTACCTAAAAGAATTGCTGAAAAAGTTTGGCATGGAAAACGCTAAGCCAATGGGAACACCTATGGCTACTACAACCAAGCTTGATATGGATGAAGGAGGAAAAATATTTGACATAACTCACTATAGAAGAATGATTGGATCTTTGCTATACCTAACTGCCAGCAGACCTGACATCATGTTTAGTGTCTGTATGTGTGCAAGGTTCTAGTCATGTCCCAAGGAAACCCATGCAACTACTACGAAACGTATCTTCAGATATCTTATTGGAACATCACAGATAGGTCTTTGGTATCCAAAGGGCAAAGGAGAAGATCTCAAGGGATACACTGATACTGACTTTGCAGGATCCAAAACTGACTGAAAAAGCACAAGTGGAACATGTCAATTTCTTGGAGGATCCTTGGTCTCATTGTTTAGCAAGAAGCAAAACAATGTAGCCTTATCCATGGTAGAAGTTGAATATGTTGCTGCTGGAAGCTGTTGTACCCAAGTCATCTGGATGAAATAGCAGCTTAAAGATCTTGAGATTAAGATGAAGGAAATACCAATAATGTGTGACAACCAAAGTGCCATTGACATCACAAAGAATCCTGTCATGCATTTAAGGAAAAAACATATTGAAGTTAGGCAACACTTCATAAGGGATCATATTCTAAAAGGAGAAATCAGATTTGAATACATCCCAATAGAAGATCAAGTTACTGACATCTTGACAAAGCCTCTTTCAGAAGATAGGCATTGCAAAATCAAAAGAGAATTGGGTATGGTAAATCCCAATGAACTGTAAGTAAATCCTTGTACATATCTGTTTTAGAATTTTAGACAATGATTTAATTCTAACTTTAGCATCAGAGTAATTTCAATTTAAGTTACAGGTGCTCCTCATAAGTTTTAATGGCAATAAATCTAAAAAATGGAGCACACTAGAATGGAACAATCAAAAAATGAAAAAGAAAGCTAGAAATTTGAGTTTTTGGATCCATTCTACAAGTTAGTTAAAATTCGCATTTTAGATGTGTATTAGACGAATTTCATTGATTAATTGTGTTTTAGAGCAAGTCAGCATGCTTGACATTCCAATTTTAATGCCCATCAGATGAACTTCAACTTGCTTTACTTTGTAACAGTTCTCGGTAGTCCTTCGAAATTCGTCTGTTTGTCTCTGGAAATTCAAATTTTCAAAATCAAAGTTCTAATATTATCTTTGTTCAACATGAAAATTATACGAATTTCCATTTGTTAAAATACGCATGATGGAAACTCTTTACAAAATGTTGAAATTTGAATTTCTCATTTAAAATTCGTTTGTTGAAACATGCTCACTTTATTGAATCTCTAAAAGATGAATTTTCATAATTAACATTTGTCTGTTGTTTGTTGTATTGATAACTGCTTGCTACCTGTTCTTCGAAATTCAAACTTTGTTGAAACAAAGTTCGTTTGTTAAGCTTTTGATGTTTGAACCAAGCCTCTATTAGACGAACTTTTAGAAGAAAATTCGTCTGTCAGTAAGCTTTGGTGAATGGGTTAACCTGTAACTACTCAAAGTTCAAATTTTGTCCCCTCAAAATTCGTTTGTCTTGTGGTTACACAAGTTAAAAGTAACAGTTATCCTCTGAACAGACGCAACCTTATTCATCTCTTTTGTGAGTCTGTTCAAATTCTCTCATCAATACCCTTTTATTCTGAGCATAAATCTTAATCTTCCACCAATTAAACTTCTCTTCGCACCCTATAAACACATTCCTTGCTTCATTCTAAATCATTCAACATCGAAAATGGCAAGAGTGAAAAATCCTGAAGCTGGAAAGGAAGAATCTCGGCCAAAGAGAACCGTGAAATCTCAATATGCCTCAAAGGAGAGTGAGAAACCAAAAAGAAAAGGCGAATCCAGCAAAGCAACCCCCTCCAAAAGGCAGAAGACAACACCAAAACCTGATTCAAAGAAAGCTGGACCGTCTTCTTCAAAGAAAATAGAGCCCTCGGTTCCGGCTACTCATGTTGCTACTGCTGTTGCTTCCACCTCCTCTAGTACTGAATCTGGAGAATACGAGCTGACCACATTGCCATTATGGAGCAATGCTCATATTCAGGAGGAGTACACGACCAAGTTTGTGGGGAAGAAGGTAATCAAGCCTCACTGTGTCAATATGGAGGAATTCTTAATCTTTAACAACTTGGATGCCGGGCTATGGATGATCAAATACAAAAATTTGTTAGAGATATTGGAAAGGTACGATGATGAGGTAGTCAAGACTTGATATGCCTCTCTGAAATACAATAGCAAGAAGTGGGAAGTCAGTTTGAGATCAAGGACTATTTGGCTAACAGATGAAACCTTTAATGAGGTTTTAGAGATAACAGGGCAAGATGGCTTGAAGAATGACATCACTACTTTTGGGTATATGGATGAGGCAGAGACTGCTGATGAAGAAGGTGGACCTTTCCTAAATTACAAGGAGAGCACAATCCTAAACACTCTATTTAGAAGAAAGGAGAATAGGCCACCCATAAGCTTATTGAAGCCCATTGACCTCAGTGTTCAAGTGAAAATCCTACACTACATAGTGTCTAGGATTATCTTCAACAAATGAGGTAGCTTCAATCTGATCACAAGGGTAGAGGCACATGTAATTTCAGCAATTATGCATGGGAAGCTTATCAACATGGGACATATCATTCTCCAACGCATGATCAAAGCTAGGGATCAGAGGAAAGACTCTACACTTCCTTATGCAGCAATCATCTGTAGGATCCTTCAATATGCCAGAATTCAGCATCTTGAGAAAGGGAAAGGAAAGCCTACTGAGATTTTCAAGGAAGAAGAGCTACAAAGGATGGGGATATAGAAGAAAGATGAAAGATGGATTGGAAAAGGAGCTGGAAAATCTAAAGATCTCTTCTTTGATGAAGATGCCTCCCTACAGTAAGAAGGTACCTCTGAGGCTCCTCCAAGACCCACACCTAAGCCTTCTCAGCCTGTCCCATCTCCATCTCTGCATGCCCAAATTCCATCTACTCCTTCTTTTTGTGCCAAGCCAATCAAGATCACTGAGTTGTATGATAGTTTGTCTACACTCATACTCAGCATTAGGGATGAGCAAAATGCCAAGTTTGCTCATCTGCAAGATCATATCCACCAGTTGGCCAAGAACATAAAAGTGGTTGCTGATGCATATAAAGAGATTCGAAGTGTCATTCCTGCCACATCAGCCCCACCTCAGCTAGGATTCTTTGAGCCTGTCTCCAACTCTGAGCCTCCAAGTCCATTTGAGCTAGCCTTTCCTATTCCTGATGATGCCACAAGGGATACTGAGGCTGGTGGCACTTTGAGCACACCACAGGCCTCCAGCAATGAGAAAAGTCCTGGTCCTCCCTTGGACTATGGCATAGAGGAAGAAGGTCCTCAGGAACCTAGCTTTCATGAGCCCATTCCAGCAGATGCTCAAGATTCGATTCTTTCTACTTAAGAATTTGAACAAATTGAGAGACTAGTGGTAGCCATCTCCACTTCATCATTCATGCAAGCTGCCCTGAATGAAGAAAGGAGCATTGTGCCTTTTGTTGATTTGGAAGCCATTGCACATAATTCTCTCTTGCAAGCTTAGAGAAAAAGGCTTGAAGAAATGTTTCATCCTCCTGCTCCCTCACTTGTTACATCATAGTCTCTTGGAGGCACGAAGGGCCCAATTGGCAGTTACAAGGCAAGAAATTTCGGAACTACTTGAAATCTATGATGAGGATGAGGATGAGGATAAGGACATGAGTTTTGAAGTTTCTGGATCCTTGCTAAAGCTCAATCTAGACCTACTATTTGTCCTTATGCCTCTCCAGGCTATTCCAGTATCTCATATTCCTCCTCCTGCTAATTTTGTTCACCTTCCGGATGATGCCAAAAAGGGGGAGAAGATATCCAAGCAAACTGGAAAGTCTTCTGGCAAGAGCTATAGCAAGAAGTCCAAGTCCAAGAAATAGTGTTTAGAACTTATTGATGCTTGGTTCTTCTTGTAGTACTTTGTAATGATGTTTTGTTTTTCTTCTGTATTATGTTCTTGTTATATCTTATAAAGGTGACTGTTTGATGAAATGAAAATTGCTCTGTTTTGAATTCTATGATTGCATCCCTGTGTTGAACTTTGAATAAATTAATGAATCTCTTTACTTGATCTATTGTACATGATATCTTTTGAATTATAATGCACATGTTGAGGAGGAGCTTGTTAAAGCAAACCCAAGTACTAATCCAGTTTGTAAATTGTTTTGTCATCATCAAAAAGGGGGAGAATGTTGAATCAAGTGTTTTGATGATTCCAAACCAACTTTCTAGAGCTTGGAGAGAAGATATCAAAGGTACACAAATGATCTCAAGTGGAGAAATTCAAGAAAAACTAGCCCAAGAATGGATGCAAAAACTACAACCTTGTTTAAATTAAGTAAAAGACTTTGATTTGGCAAAAAGATATTTTAAAAACTATGATTCTATGGAATATTTGAAAAACACCCACTAACAGACGAAGTTTGAAACACTTACACTGATATGCTGTTTTGAAAATTTGAGCTTTGGCTTTGGAAATTCAAATTTCATATTGAAAATGAACAAGTTTGAAAAGAGACTTCTCTGACAGACGAATTTTGAATTGAGAAATTTGAATTTTGATACTTGTCTGAAAAGAGCTTTCCCTGACAGACGAACTTTGGCTTTTTAAAATTCAAATTTCAGACAAAATACAACTTATGAAAAATGAAAAATTCATTTGATGATATGTTAAAGTTCATCTAAAAACTAAGTTTGGAAAGAACATCAAAATGACTCACTGACAGATGAACTTTGAACATGAAAGTTCAAATTTTAGAAATAAAACTTGTGAGTCTGTTGTAATGATATGTTGACATACGAATGATAGTATTTAGAAATTCAAACTTTGTATTGAGTCTGAAAAGAGGCCTCTTTGACAGACGAACTTTGTAGTTTGAAAATTCAAATTTCAAATAGATGAACTATTGTGCCTTATTGAACTGCCCTCTGATAGATGAATTTTGAGTATCAAAATTTGAATTTCAAAGGCACTGTAGCACAATGGAACTAATGTTCACACTTTTAAGAAGAACTTTTAACTTGAAAATTCGTATCTTCCAACAATAGAAACATTTTTTAAAGATCAAAATTCGAACTTTGCTTTATGACAGGCAAACTTCGAATGTTCAACATTGAAGCCTTTAGGTTTTGGTCTCTACGAAATTCGTCTGTTGGCCAATCAAAATTTGAACTTTGAGTGACAAAAGCATTAAATGTTGTTGGTGAATGGATAGTTTTTCAGAGTAACTATTGGGTAACTTCTCCAACGGATAGATTTTGTCTCTAACATATAGTTGAGACCTAAATCTATAAATATAACATCATTTGAAGTTGTAAAAAATGATTTTAACTTTGTAAATACTGAAACTCTACCAAATCATCTACTCAAAGTCTCTTACTCTCACATACTTTAATATTTGTACTCCAACTTTTATATACACTCTGATTAAGAGAGTTTATTCATTGTAAATAATCTTATCTTCATCTAGAAGAAAGATTTTCTTGTGAGGAGATATCACAAGGGATTAAGGAAGCACTTAGCTAGAGTGCAAAGAGAGAGAAAGTGTGAGCTCTAAAAATAGAGCATCAACACTGTACTATGGCATTTGCAAGAAGCCCACTAAATTCTTATAAGATAGTGAAAATCTCAAGTGGTGGCTTAGGGACTGAACGTAGGTCAAGATTGAGAGACCGAACCAGAATAAACATCTGTGTCTTCCCTTCTCTATTACTGCTTTTACTGATTATTCATTTATACTCTATTTTACTGTCACCTTTGCTTTCCTTGCTTTCTTTAAAGTTTTGTAGAAAATTTTATTCTTCCCAATTCACCCCCTCTTAGGAAGCCAACTTATCTAACAATCCTGTCCAAGAAGCTTTGAAGTAGGATGATGATATCAAGATTATAATGAAGATGCTAATGTAGAATAACCAAAGACTTGAGAATTTGATTAGAGGATTAAAAATATGATGCAACAAAAAGACATTTTGCATCAGCAAGAGATTTAGACACTTCAAACATAGATTGGCCAACTTGCTAATTTTACTATTGACACATATTCCCAAGGCTTAGGGAAGTTACCTTTGCAAGTAGTGGTCAATTTTAAAAGCATATAGCTTGACCCTCATACTATTAATAGTGTTCATCTTATATCTTTGGGGAGTGGCAAGAAAGTATCTTATCCACTTGAGATAGGTCCCACACCTATGGGCAAGCCTATTACTGTTAATGTACCTATTGCTTGCAATGCTGTTTCTGACACTCTTATTGTGTCCACCACTCATGTTGATGATCATGTAGTCCATATTGATGCTACCCCTTCTTTTACAGTTAGGGGTAAGCTTGTTTTAGCAAACACACAAGTGGCACCAATTGAGGATAAAAGAAAGAAAGAAAAGGGAGAAAAGAAAGTATTACCCTTCCCTACTAGGGTAACCAAAGAAAAAAAGAAGAAGGAAAATGAAGTGTTTAAAGAGTTCCTAGAGATTTTTAAGAAGGTAGAGATAAACATTCCGTTGATTGATATGGTGAGACAAGTTCCAAAATATGCTCATGTCCTTAAAGAACTATGCATTCCAAGGTGAATGCCTTAATTTAATGATAAGGTTGAGCTTAGTGCTAGTATTTCATCTTTCTATCAGTTAGTCATGCTCAAGAGTTGTAGAGATCCCAAGAGTTTCCTTATTCCATGCACTATTAGGAATCTTGAGTTTTCAGATGCTTTAGCTAACTTATAAGCTACTATAAATGTGATGCCTACATCAGTTTTCTCTAGACTCCAGGGAGTCAAGCTAAAGCCCACTAGGCTCATGGCTCAATTTACGGATCGTCGATGTGCTTATCAGAAAGGTGTGCTTGAAGATGTCCTAGGTAAGGCAAAATATTTGATTTTTCTAGCTGATCTTAATGTACTTGACTTGGTTGAGGATAGGAGTAGATGTAGTAGCTCTTTGCTTATATTGGGTAGACCATTCTTAGCATTGCTTGGGCATTGATAGAGACGTACATGTAGGGACTTTGTAATTTGCAAGTAATGTGATTTGGTTTGATATAATAGATTCCACAAGACATTTTCATAATGTTTGCAGGATAGATATGTTCATTGATGATGTTAATGGCTCTCATATTGATGATAATAGTTCTAAGTCTATTGAATTACACGCTACTCATTTTGATAATATTCTTGATACTAGTATTAGTGTTGAGTCCTTTAATCCTAGGGATAGCAAGGGCACCTATAGATCATTTGATAATATCATTGTTACATGCATTAATGTGCTTAATTTTGCTAGTTCTATTGGTAGTACTACTGATGGTATCATTACTAATATTTTTACTAATACTGATAGTACTATTTTGGTTGATTCCTATGCTTTGTCTAGTGTTACTAATGATTGGTTTGATTTGCTTGAGCATGATGAAATGCATGAGTAGGTAGGGACATTAGCTGATGATGATTTGGATGATGAGGTTGATGAATTCATGAGAAACAATGATTTTAATATGCCTATAGATGATGATAGTTTACTAGATATTTCATATGCTAAGTTTGTTTTACATATCTCTGATGATATACATGTTCTAGATGATTTTGTACTTTTTGATGAGACTGATGACACTAGGCATGAGGATTTATTTGAGTTGATTGGTTTTGCTGAGAATTTACTTTGTACTAGAGATGATACATGTGATGGTTTGCATTGTTCCATTATTGATTCATTCTTGAGTTTCCTTGATAGTAACCTTTGATCTCGGTTGTTTTTATAACATGCGTGATTGTATTGATGATTATTTGATTACTAATAGTTTTGGTGAGCTTATTGAGGATACATTTTATTGTTTTGGAGATTGTATTGATATAGAGCATTGTGTAGTATGTTATGTCATTCATGATTTTATATGCTCTTTAGATTCTTATGGTGATTCTGATGAAGAGTATGTTGTAGCATGGCAAGACTTTCTTGATTGCATTGATCATTATTAGATTGACAGAGATAACATGCCAACATACTTGCATGATGATACTTTGATTTCTACATGTAACACCTTATACTTAGGCTCATTTTCCATGTACTAGACTCCATTAAGTCCACTAATACATGATTAGAGACTTGGTTGCATAAAATAATTTAAACCAATTTTTTCCGTTTTTAGGTACTATTCCTTTGATTAATCACATTTTTCCAAATAAACTCTGAATTGGGCTATAACATTCTGCTGATTCGTGAAATCTATCACTACTTGAGTTACTACTGTAGCTAGAGGCTCAACTTGTTGTTGTGGCCTTTGTATTGGCTCTCCAATTCTTATTTCACGATATTGTCTCTAAGTTGCTATTGTTCTCTGCAAGTCCTCAATAACTCTTTTTGTTGATCCAATCTATTCATGATGATCTGTAGTAGATCAACTTGATGTGGGTTAGCTTGTGGTAAAGCTTTTCATTGCTCAAGAGTTGCTTCTCTTGTTTGCCTTCTAGTGCAAGCCATTGGTATCTATAAAATAATCAAACTCATCAACATATAGCAACAATACTCAAATAGCACATTTATATAAATAGAACATTTATTCACCTATCAAAACTTTGTACAAGTCATATTCACATCTATATATACATATGTCCTAATAGGCATGTTATCTATAACTACATATATATCATACTCAAAATTGCAGTTACTTAGAGTTCTATATATATATATACATATTTACAGCTGATCTAAGAAGAACTAAGGCTAGCAAGGAGATAGGTTGATATTGGATCCTCCTTCAAAACCCTCCTCTGACTTATGTCCATGATCCCCAGTAAGAACCTATCCC
The DNA here is from genome assembly GCA_026686845.1 of Adenanthera pavonina. Taxonomy (NCBI): domain Eukaryota; kingdom Viridiplantae; phylum Streptophyta; class Magnoliopsida; order Fabales; family Fabaceae; genus Adenanthera; species Adenanthera pavonina. Next base: position 17,400,500 of record JAIVEN010000005.1, on the reverse strand, counting down.
TGCTCTTGTATCTACTCCTAAACCTTCTCAATAGAATGCTCCCATGGAGGTATACCTATAGGATCTGTCTCAATTACCTGTATATTTGCTAGCTCTAGCCTTAATCTCTAGTGATGAATCAGTTCTCGGATACATGCATGTAAATTCTCAGGCTAATAACATCTGAGTTCTTCCTTCACCAACAACTAATAATCCTCTTCCTCCAATAATATAGTGAGAACCACATTAATCCAGGCAGCCTCAGAGAACTTTCGACCTTGAGCCTCTTAAGCATCTCGTTTATCCCTTACTAAGTCCAGGAATGTCAAAATAAGGGAGTCCTTGTAACTAAGATGGCTCTTGATATATACTGTAATCATTACATCTGCCACCTTAAACAAAGCACTACCAGGGTCTGTAGGCATTTATGAGAGATTTGGGAACTCACATAGTGCAAAAACTGGTATCTTACCTTTATCCTTTTTCTTTAAATCCTAGTTTTTTGTTCTTTCTTTCTTCTTCTTCTTGAGATTGACTTTAATGAAATATGTCTTAACACACTGAGCCAAGTTGTCATACTCTTTACCTTTCAACTTAGCCATGATTGTCATCCAGAACTCATCATCTAGTATCTCCCAAAGCATTGTGCCAATCTATAGTTGATCAGGTACCTATTCCCATGCACTTCCAGATCATGTTAAGCTTAAGATACTTAGTTCATAAAGGCAATAACTCTATCCAAATCCTCAAAATAAACTCCATATCCCCAGAGGACTTTTCGCACAATCATGTAAACTATTGTCTCAACATCTAGTGGTCTATTATCTGGAGTATTATCAGGATCATCGAGAAAAGCCAACTTCGAGTCAATATCCTCAAACACTTCAACTCTTATCTCGTGAGGAGGTTTCTCCATAAGTGGCTCATAGTCCTCATCACGTATCGGGTTTATAACTATGGATTCCTGATGTGAAGGACCTATTCGTAAGGTATACCTACCATACCACCCGTAGAAATCACATTGGAGCTACTATTTTCTTCTCTAAAAGGTTTTATGTTAGAATAGCTGGCTTCCCCAAAGGGGGTGAATTGCGATGTTTAAAAATTTTCTATAAAAATGTAATTACACAGTGAAAACAAAAGTTTGCAGAAAACCAGAGTGCATTAAATAATGAAAGTAAATGCAAGAGAAAGGAAGAAGGGACTCAGAAATTTATCTTGGTTCGGTTTGATCCTCTTGACCTATGTCCAATTCCCAAGCCACCGCTTGAGATTTTCACTATTTGTAAGAATTCAACGGGTTTCTTGCAATGCCACAATATAGACTTATGTTCTGTTTTAAGGGCTCTGAAGTTCAACACTCAGCACTCTTACAAAGTGTTTTTCCTAATCCTCTTTGTGACTCCTCTCACAAAGAGTCCTTCTTCTAGATGAAGAAAAAATTTTAATACAAAATATGAACTCTCTAAATAAGAGTAGATAGGAAAGTTGAGCTACAATAAATGAAGTGTGACAGTAAAAAGTTTTGACACAGAAATTTGATAGAGTTTTACACAAACGAGATTAAATTTGTTGCCTACAACTTCAAATAAAGTTCTATTTATATATTTGTGCCTTAACTAGTCAATAGACACGAGATTTAGCCATTAGAAATATTAACCAATGGTTACTTTGCAAAAATAACTAACCGCATTTAATGCATTTGAGATGCTAAAATGCATTTGAGATGCTAAAATTCAGATTTTGGGTGTCAACAAATAAATTTCACATAGACGAAAGGTTAAGAATTTTAACATTGAACTTTAATAGACGTCTGTTGAAGAGTTAAATTAAAATTTTTAGTTTATTAAAATTATCCCATGTTGAAACATACGAATTTTCTTATTCAAAGTACATTTGTTAAGTTTGAACAATTATCTCATGTTTTCATAGTGCACTCGAAATTTGAATTTTAGAACATGACTTCATTTGTTAGAGGCTTATTCAACATGGCACAAGAGTTCTCTGCTATAAAATTTGAATGTTGAGTTATAAAATTTGTCTGTTAGAAATTTACTCTAACAAGACTCAAAAGTTCTCATTTTGATGTCCGAAGTTCGTCTGTCAAAGAGAGTAACTTTAAACTTACTTTCTACTTCAACAACATTCTAATTTTGACTAAGTATAAGACAAATTTTGCATATATTCATTTATAATGCTTAGCTCGAAATTCAAATTTCGTAACTAAAATTCATCTATCAGAGATGAAACCTCTGTATATTTGAATTTTTCTAAGTAAAGTTCAAATTTTGTACAAAATATTCATGAGTTGAGAAACAAAATTCATCTATTAGTTATTATTTTTCAAAACCGACATATGCTAATATAGGATAACTTCCAAATAACATATCCATACATTGTGGTAAATTAAAAGAAGTAAGATCAAAGTTTTTTACCCATATTACAAGAGTAGAAATCCTAAAAACTAAGTCTTCTCATATCCTTCTTTGGATTTCTTCACTTGATCCTTTCACATTCCTTTGATATTCTCTTTTCCAGGCTCTAGTTGTTTGGAATTATCAAAACTTCTGATTCAACATCCTAATGGCCTGCAACTGATAATCCTCCATTGAGTTGTCTATAGGTTCAGACATCTGACCACCACAATAACAACTAGTTAATAAACTAACATAAAGGAAGCAATAAATAAATATAATAAATAATATATTTATTTATTATAATTTCCTTTCTAAAACTATATTGGACATATTAGTCTAAGAGTGAAAACATTTAACTCTAATAAAAAAAAATGTAACACCTTATACTTAAGCCCATTTTCCATGTACTAGACTCCATTTAAGTCCATTAATGCATGATTAGAAACTTAATTGTATTAAATAACTTAAACCAATTTTATTCCATTTTTGGGTACTGTTCCTTTAGTTAATCACATTTTGCCCAATGAATTTTGAAAATTCATAACTAAATCTAAAAAACTCATCTTGAGGTGATTCAAGTCCTTAAAAGTAGTTCAAAAGATTCTCTACAGAGGAAAAATAAGTGGCTGGAAATTAATTTGGCCAATTCATACATTTTTTCTCTAAAAATCACTATAGCAATGGTCAATTTCTGAAAACCCTGTTTCTGACCATAACTTGGAAAAATCACCATAAATCATACACAATTCCAAATTGTGATACCAAGCAAAATATTACAGGAAGCAAGTTCATTTTAATTAGTAACTTGTTTCTCTTTTCTTTTCTCCTCTTGGGAAGTCTTGCTATAACACCTTAACTAACGACCATATTATCCATGTATTAGACTTTACTATAGCCCACTGATCACATTTAGAAGTTTAAATCACATAATAGATTAAAAAAGAAAAATTTTCTTTTATTATGTTACTATTCATTTAGTAAATCATTTTCCCAGGGAGAACTTTGAAAATTTATAACTAAAAAAAAGTTGTATCAGGGTGATTCAATCCCTAAAAATAGCTTAAGATCTCATATACATGGAAAAAATATGAAACAGTATGTTAATCATGCCGATTAGTACAGTTTATTACACGAAATTTACTGTTCAAATGGTTATTTTTCTCTTTTCTGGGATTTTGGCAATAGATTTAAAAATTTATATCTAACTCTATATTGAGCCAAATCATAAATTCTCTATGCTATTGGAAATCTCTATGTCTACTTATAGCCATTTTTTTTTTGTACATCTATTCAGCCTAAACAGGGCATAACATTAATTTGAATCATTGAGCATCAGAACATCACTTTTACTGGAATAATATTGGGAAAACTTTCATATCTCTCATTATACAGCTTCCATTGAACTCAAACTAGTGACATATTAAAATAAAAACATAGAAATTTTAAAAACTTAAATTACTGAATTTTTGGAGCTCTGTATAATTTTATATAACTTTTCAAAAAAGGTAATACTTACAGTAAAAATCACAGTTTTCACAACACAATCCAGTTTTGAACCTTAACTTCAAAAATATACTATAAATTGTACACATGCCCAATTTAGGTGCTCTTTGGCTTGTTGGAAACCCTCATTGTCTAGCTTTTGAAAACATATGTCAACTATAAGTTACACCACATTTTGAATGGACAATATATGCTTAACCATCAGTTGCTCATTAGGGCCAGATTATGTCATTTCATTGCAAAAGCATTATCATACATCATATACTTTGCTCAAACTCGTTCATGACATATCCATAACATCTTATGAGTCACAAAAGAACATAATGGTAGCTAAATATAGCCTTACAAAGGCACATATGATTTTACACAAATGACATAGTGATACATTAAAATGTATGCAAATTGCTTAATAGGCATGCTTCTTTATTCTCTTCATTTCTCTTACATTTCCTTGAATTCCTCCATTTCTATAGCTTAAACCTAACATTTGGGATGCTTGAGGGGATGAGATTGGCCTAGTCTCAATAGCATGTTACATTTCATGCAATTATGCTAATCATTTCACAAAAATAAGTTATATTTAATCACACTTAATCACGTAAATCAATAAAGTGTCATAGTAGTCGTAGAAATTTTGACAGTATAATGGCTTAAAAAATGGATGTCTTCAGGAACAAAACCCTTAATTTTGTAGCCAAAACCAATCAAAGAAAATCACAAACACAATATGGCATCATATTATCATCATAGAAATAAAATGAAAGAACATAAAGCATTATAGTAAACTTAGCTACTTTGGTTTTTGAACTTGGCTTTCCTCTTTAAACCAAAGCTTCCTCTAGCTTTCCCAAGCTTCTTTAAGTTCCTAGAGATCATTAAATACTTGATTAAGCCACTGACCTCATGGTATAACTCAATATATATCCATAGATCCCTAGAAACCCTTAAAGATTCAACTTTTCTATCTTAAGGTTTCTCTTGATTCTAATACCTGCCTTTAAGGTTTTCTACTAGGGGAAAACCATTTTTAAGATCAAATTTGAGAAATGCTTATTCCTTCCTATACTTATATACTAGCCAAAAATTAGGCCTTAGAGGGAAGAATTAGTTTTTCAAAAACTTGCTTTGTAGCTCACTAAAACTTGTCTGTCTTGCATTTTCTCATGCTTTCTCATCAATTTATGGAACAAAAATTTCTTCCTTTTGATTATCATGCTTAGACCAAGTGTAACACCTTACTTTTAGAATCATTTCCCATGTATCATACTTCTTTTAAGTCTAATTATACTTGATCCTAAGCTTGAATCACATAAGAATAAAAATTAGAATTTCCAAAATTTTTAGTTACTGTTCATATGGTAGTTTCCACTTTACTGACTGAAATTTAAAAATTTATAACTAATTATAGAAAAATCTTTTATAGTGATTCAACTCTCTAAAAATGGATAAAAACCTTATATACATAGAAACAATATGAAACAGAGTATTCTCTTGACCAATTTCTAAAGTTTATTTTTCAAACATTTACTGTACATTTGGTCATTTTCCCTTCCTTAGGATTTTGGCCTTATATTTAAAAATTCATATCTCACTCTATCCTGAGCCAATTTATGCATTCCTGATGTCATTGGAAAGCCCTATGAGTCTATTTTCTAGAAATATTTTTCTTGTACATTTATTCAACTTGTATAGGACATGACATTAACTTAACTATTATGGATTAGAACACTACCTCTACTGGAACAGTTTTAGGAGAAATTACATCACTCCTTCTTTATAGCTCCAAAAGATTTCAAAATAGTGACATTCATTTTCAAAGATTTATAGCTTTCCATAAATTCAAATCACTAAATTTTTAGAGCTATACACGATTTTATAGCACCTTTTGAAAAATCCAATGTTCACAATGTAGGCTCCAGTTTTTCTAACACTGTCCAGTTCTGAACCCTAAATTCAAAAATTCATTATAATTCATACATTTATCCAATTTAGGTGTTCTTTAGCTATATGAAAAGCTTGTTTTATCTACTTTAAGAGCATATATAACACTCATATAGGATGCTCTATTTTGAATAGAGTTCCCCTGCTCAAATCAATACTAGTCATCTCAAACAAACTTATGCCATAACTCATATAGTAAACTTCATAAACCTCATACATCAACATTTATTGTTCCAAATAACATCATAAGAGGACTTTAAGGAACATAATCATGTATAATTACAGAATTTCATATCATACATATATGATACATATTTTCTCAACTTAACATTATAACTTGCAAACAACATTATGCTTCATCCTCTTTCTTCTTTCTCATAGCTTGGGCCTAGACATGATGATCATTTGGGGGGGTGAGATTCAAACAATCTCAGTAGTTTTATCCAATCATGCATTTACATCATCATATCATTTCATAAAATCATCAATGCAAATCATAACTTCATATTATGCCATACAATTCCATAAAAATTTTGGCATGGTAACACTTTGTAAAATGGACATCCTAGGGTCATAAAACCCATCAAACATTCAGCCAACAATGAAAATACATCATAAAGCATTCAAACAACTATATGGCATAGTCATATTATCATGGAAACAAAGTATGATAACATTAAGCATAATAAGGAAAATAACTACTTTCTTGCTTTCCAAAGATCTCCAAACTTTGTAGATACTTCCATTAATCTTAAAACACTTCCTGGAACCCTATTATATCATTAAACAAGGTTTTAAGTATTGATTGCATGACTTCCTTCATAAAGATCTCACTTTAACTCTAATTTTTCACTTTACATTCCTTTTGCATTTTCTTGTACAACATAATTGTTATATTCTATTTTGGACCCCAAGGAATCCATTTTTGGGGTTAAAATTATGAAATTTCCTTTCCTTTTCAAACCCTAAGTAGGCAGAAATTTCAGAAATTTGTAGAAAAATATTTACCCGATTAATTTGCAATCCAATGGTATATCCTTAATCCTTGAAGCTTATGCATCCTTTTTCATGGATTGATTTCTTCATGACACAACTTTCTCTCTCTACTCTCTCTCTAGGTTAAAATTTCAGTGAGAAAAGTGAGAGAAAATAGCCTACTAAACTCTTCAAAAGCTCAAGAGATTACAAGATAATGGTTAAAAGAAATTACCTTGAGTTTTTGGGACCAAACTTGTGATTTTTCCTTCTCCCTTTTGCTCTCTCTTTTACGCATTCTTGATCTCTTTCTCCACTAGTTCAGCGTGAGGGAGATTGAAGATGAAGGCGAAAATGGCTTAACATAGATATTTATCTATTATAATAATTCAATTAACCTTTCCTTTTGACTTTATTCACTTTTCCTTTAAAAAGCATTGTCAGAAATTCCACTTGTGTCCCAATCAGCACATTCAGATGTGTATGCCCTCATTTTGGCCAAAAATTGCTTAAATGATTTTTATGAATCAAAATACCCTTTACCAATTAAATTTACCCGTACTAATTAAGTAGTTTCGTCGAAATTGTCATTGCATTAGTAGAGGATTATCCAAAAATAACTTTTGGACTAAAATCATTATCCTAATCCAAAATATATTTTAACAAGGTCCAATTATTGTCATTGAATCAATACTATCTTTTCTTGCAGTCTAAATTGACCTTTATTGAATAAAATATTAATATTAAACCATAATTACCCAATAAATATTATTTTGATCTTAATAGATCCCTTGATATATTCCATTGGGCTTAGCTCATTGAAAGCTTCATTTTGACTATAATTTTTCATATTTCCAAAAATACCCTTCACCTGTGGTAAATTTATAATTTTTGAAACTTTTGGGTCTTAGGTGTAAATTTCTCCAAACTTCTTTCTCTTTTTCCTCTCACGTTGGAGACGTTCTTGTGTAATTTTCACATTCTTAACGTTGTCTCACCGTTTTCCCACTTCCTTTTATATTTTATTATGTCAACTTTTTCATTTTTAGACCTTAAATGCATTATTTACATTTTGCTTCTAATTTGGGAAATGACAGTTTTGCCCTTAAGCTGGGTGAAAACATAATTATCTATTCTTTCGGGTACTTTTTTGTGATTTTACCCAAAAACCAATTTTTTTTATTATTTCTTTCTCACTATTCACATTAACTTCAAATTGGTCTATCTCTTAGCCTGGACCTCCCAGCTGTGCAATACTTATACCATTGCGCTTAACTTGAAGGGAGCTTTCATTCAAGTGGTATATTGCATATTTTCCAGGATAAAGTCTGGAATTAATTTCTGTTAAGGACCTTATGGAAAATTAATTCCAATTAAGGATCAAACATAACTTCTTCTGAAAATTAAATGTGAAATTAATTCCTTCTAAAACCTGATTATATACAGCTTTTTCGTCTCACTTTGTTTCTCTTCTTTTATTCATTTTATAACATCCCATAAAAATAAGGATATTACACCAAGATTGAACAACAAGTGAACGAGGAGAAATTTCAAGGGAACTTGCTCAAACTAACAAGAAACTATGGTAAAATACATGAAGATTGAAAGGAACTTACTTACCAATTTCTTGGAATTTTTTGCCTCATTTTTCTCCCTCTTTACATGCTACCCTTTCTTTCTCTTGGCTGCATAATTCTCTTTCCTCTTTCCTTTGCCAAATGGTTGTTCAAGTGAGTGGTGAAGGGAGTATTTTTAAAGGCAATAATCTAGCTTACTTTTTTGCTAATTACTTTGATTAACTTGAATCAAAACTTAGTCACTAAGTTTACTTAATCAGTAAGACTTCATTTTTTAGCACATGAGAGCTACCAAGTGGTGCCAACTTGAAGGGAAAATATCACCAAAATACTGCATATTTTTCCCATAACAGTAATATCCTATATTGGTTACTTTATACTTGGACCGGTAAAGTTATCTTTTGCAGTATAAAATCACTTTATAAGTATAAGATTAAAGTAAACTTGTGTCTGGTATTACTTTAATATCCTGTCTCCTAAAAGCTCCTTTTTTGGTGTCCAACTGCTTTTTTTCTTACTTTTTTAGCTTTTGTAGATCAAAAAGTAACTTTATCAGTATAAAGTTACTTTTTAACTTTCAACAGTGATTTTTTTTTTATCCTTAATCATTAACCCTTAGTGCCATATACCATTAGACTTATCTCATCGAGGGCTTTGATTTGACTATAGTTTTACATATTTACAAAATTACCCTTATTGAGACACAATTGTAACTTATAAAACTTTTGGGTTAATAGGTGTAATTTTTCTCAAGAGTTTTCCACTTCATCTCCCCCACGTGATATTTTATGCTTATGGATCAAATTGTAATTTTCATAATTTCTAGAGGCAAAAACAAAATTTCTTATTTTTATGTCTGATTAGGAAAAATGACCCCTTTACCCTATTTTAACAAAATGGTGCATGTTCCTTTTTGCAAATTTCTTATGCATTTCTATATATTCTAGTTTTTAGGAATGTTACACTTGTCGTCACCTAGACCTATAAGGTTAGACATTTGGAAAGAAATGAGATTAAAAAAATCTTAGTAGCAACTACCATCATGCTCACATATCATCATACATATTGCAAAAAATTATCACGGACATATCAAGCTTTCAATGAAATCACTTGTGTACAAATATTTTATAAAAATTTAGGCAACACCTCCCATTGTATTTGAAGATATCCAAGGCACATTACCCTTCAAACAATCCAAATTACAAATCCAAATCAACACAAGACAACATTTAAACTTTAATCATATCGTTCAAGTTAAGCAACATTCATGACAATACATAGGCATACATGGGTAAGTTAGCTACCTTTGTGCTTTCGAATGAGCTTCAAACTTTGCACATTCATTCTTTAGTCTTTAGAAACTCCTTTAGATCCTATAGCATCACAAAATAATGCTATTAGCCACTAATTACACAACCTCCCTTACAAGATGCTCTCTTGAACTAAAAATTTCACTTTGTAATCCTTAAGGAAAATTTTGTACAACACACATATTCCCACTTATTTTGGAACTAAGAAATCCATTTTTGGGATCAAAAGTTTGAAATTCTTTTTCTAGCTCAAACCATAAATAGCCAAAATATTACCATAAATTGTAGAAAAATATTTATCCAACAAACTTGAAATCTGATAGCATATTCTTGCATCTCAAAGCCTATACAACCCTTTTCATTGTCTAGTTTCTTTATGATTTCATTTTCTCTCTCTACTCTGTCTCTAGGAAGAAACTTTCAGAGTAGAAATAGCAAGAAATACTCTATGAAATCTCTCCTAAATACAAGAAAACACAAGGGGATTATGATAAAATGTCATCTTGGATACTTGAGAATCAAACTTTGCCTTTGTATTCTTCTTTTTCTCTCTATTTTCTTCATGCTTCTCCTCTTGTCTAGCTACTATTTCAGATATGCTTGGTGCTGAAAATGAAGGCTTAACCCATGCTTAAAAGGAAAGAGATCCAATGGAAGGTAAATCATAGTTTTTTTTTACTTAATCTTGGTTAATTTTATTCAAAAGATTTTCAACTAATTCCAAATAGGTCTTGGTCTGGTTTTAAACATGTCCTACCCTCAAATTGGCCAAAAATTGCTTTAATAATTTTTATGGACTAATATACCTTTTACAGATTAAATATTTTTACCAAAATTGGCATTAAATTAGTACAGGATTATCAAAAAACTAACTTTTGGGCTAAAATCACTATCTTGGTCCTAAATATATTTTATCAATTTCCATTCATTATCCTTGAATTGATACTGCATTTTGCTGTAACTTAAACTGACTTTTATTAGGTAAAATATTAATATTAAACCCTAATTACCCCATAAATATTATTTTAACCTTAATAAATTTAAATAGTATTCCATTGGGCTTAACTCATTGAGAACTTCATTTTGACCATAATTTTTCATATTTATGAAAATGCCATTAATCGAGCAAATTTATAATTTTTAAAACTTTCAAGTCTTTAGGTGTAATTTTTCCCAAAACTTTGTTTCACTTTCTTTCCCACGTGATACACCTTCTTGAGGGACTAAAATGAAAGAAATTTTATTTCTAGGAGTAAAGTCATATTAACCCATGCTTCTTGGGACCATTTTAAAAGAATTTTTCTTTTTGGGCAAAACTATAATTTTCTCCTTTTCAATTCTAATCCAAAGAATTGTCTTTTTGCCCTTTTTTGCTCGTTTCTGTATCTCTTATGAGATTTTAGACACATTTTTAGATATCATCATTTTTATCATCCTACACTATTTAATATCTAGTAAAATTCAAGATATTACATTTCTATCCCCTCAAAACAAACTTCATCCTTAAAATTTAGAATATACCTCAAATAAATAATTTTTGATACTTCTTTTTTATGTCTGCTTCCATCTCTTAAGTTGCTTCATCTGTTAATAATCCCTTTCAGACCACTTTCACTAGAGAAATGTCTTTGTTGCTCAGTTACTTGACTTGATAATCAACTATCTTTTCAGGTATTACATTAAAGTTAAGATTATCTTGTTAGTCAATGCATTCATATTCAATAACACGCAAAGAATCTAGCTGATATTTCTTTAACTGAGAGACACGGAAAATATTGTGTATTTGACTCAAATTTAGGGGTAAGGCTAACCTGTAAACTACAAGTTCAACTTTAGAAAGGATTTCAAAAGGTTCGATATACTTGGGACTAAGCATTTTAGTTTTAAGAGATCGACTGACCGCAGTTGTAGGAAAAATTTTGAGAAAAAACATGATCTCTTATCCTAAACTCCAACGACTTCCTCCTTCGATTAGCATAACTCTTTCGTTTACTTTGAGCCATTGGTAGCATTTTCTTTATCAATTTAATTTGCCTAGAAGTCTGGTCAACTATCTCAAGACCAATCAATTGCCTTTAACTTAACTCCATCAAACACAATAGGGACATGCACTTCCTACCATATAATGCCTCATACGGTGCCATCTGAATATTGAAATGATAGCTGTTATTGTATGCGAATTTTTCTAAAGGTAGGTATGCATCCTAGTTTCCTTTCATCTCTAGCACATAAGCTCTCAGCATATCCTCTAAAGTCTAAATTGTCCTGTTGGTCTGCCTATCTATTTGAGAATCATATGCTGTGCTGAATCTTAATTTAGTACTTAAAACCTATTGTTGGGATTTCCAAAAATTTGAAGTAAACCTTGGATCTTGGTCAAATATGATACTGCTAGGCACTCCATGTAATCTCACCATCTTTTTAACATACAACTGTGCCATCTTGTTGAAAAACATACATTGACCTCACGGCTTAGAAGTATGCTAACTTCGTTAGCATGTCCACTATCACCCAAATAGCATCATATCTTGATGGTATTCTAGGTAATCCCATTATGAAGTCCATTGACATACTGCCCCACTTTCATTCAGGAATCTCCAAAGGTTGTAGCATTTCATTTGGCTTTTGAAGTTCTATCTTTACCTCTGACATATTAAACACTTAGTCATATATTGAGTAACATTACTCTTCATACTAGGCCATCAAAATAGCTTTTTTAATCAGCTACTAGTGGTACATATATTCTCTATTGAAATCTTAATAATCCATTTGGCAATTCATTAAATTCTTGCATCCCTCAATGACTTTGATTTTCTTTAACTACTTTTATTAACTTATCATTCTGCAGGGCTTTCATTAAATCTTGTAAACATTCATTGCTAATTTTGGTCTCAAGTAATTGAAAAAGTAAACCTATGTCTCTATAATCTTCCAGCATTTTCATTTCATTAATCATCATGTAAGCCACATGAATAATCTTTCTACTCAATACATTAGCCACTACATTAACCTTTCTTGGATTGCATTTAATAGAATGATCATAATCTTTTAATGATTCCATCCAGCATCTTTGCCTCGCATTTACTTCTTTTTTATCTTCTAAATATTTAAGGTTCCTGTGGTCACAAAACACTTTTATGGTCCCATTGTAAAGATGATGCCTCCAAATCTTTAGGGCAGGCATTATAGCCACAAGTTCTAAATCGTGAGTGGGATAGTTTTCTTCATGTGGTTTTAACTATCTAGAAGCATAAGCTACCTCTCTACCTTCTTGGATTAATACGCATCTCAATTTGTCCTTACTAGCATTATTATATAGTACAAATGGCCTTTTGGGATAGGGTATGGTTAATACAGGTGGAGTAGTCAACCTATGCTTGAATTCATTAAAATTGTTTTCACAATTCGTGTCCCACACAGACGGTTCATCTTTTAAAGTAAGTTTGGTAAGCGACAATGCAATTTGAGAAAAGTCTTGAATAAATAATTTGTAATAACCTATTAAACAAAAAAAACTTCTTATTTTAGTCACGGTCTTGACTAGTTCTTACTTTGGGACAACCTTTATTTTGCTTGGGTTTACTGTGACCCCGTCCTTGGAGACGATATGCCCTGAGAACTGCACCCCTATGAGCGAAAACTCACACTTGCCTAGTTTAGCTTACAGCTTTCTTTCTTTTAAAATTGTTAAGATAATTCTCAAATGCATTTCATTCTCCTCTACAGATTTGGAGTACACTAATATGTCATCAATAAAGACCACAACATATTGATCTAAGTAGGGCCGAAAGATTCTATTCATGTAGTCCATAAAAATAGCTGAAGTATTAGTCAGACCAAGTGGCATTACAAAAAACTCATAATGCCCATAATGAGTTCAAAAAGAAGTTTTGGGAACATTTTCTGCCTTTACCCATAATTGATGATAGCTGGATCTTAAATCAATTTTTTGTAAACATACTAGCACCAGCTAGTTTATGTAGCAGATCATCAATTCTAGGTAATGGGTACTTGTTTTTTATTTTAACTTTGTTTAGTTCACTATAGTCAATGCACAGTTAAAGGTTCCCATCTTTCTTTTTAACAAATAATATTAGAGCACCCTATGTAGAAACATTAGGTCTAATGAATCCATTCTCTAGTAGCTGTTCAATTTGCTTCTTTAACTATGCCAATTCAAGAAGGGCCATTCTGTATGGTGCCTTAAATATTGGTCTTGACCTTGGGTGCTAAATCAATGGCAAACTTAACTTTTTGCTCAAGGGGTAAATCTTTGAAATCCTTTGGAAATATCTCTGGAAACTTTTTTACTAATGATATCTTTTCAATTCCTTCATTAACTTCCACATTCATTGAAAAAAAGACCAAATAAGCTTGTCATCCTTGTCCAAAGCATCTCCCAACTTGAGCAGTTGTAATAAAATTGAGTTTAGTCCCAATATTTGGGACACTTTCAATTTCAGGGGTTAGCAAGGTTAAAAGTTTATTTTTGCAGTCAAGGAGGATGTTATTTGCAAAAAGCCTATTCTTGCCTATTATAACTTATATGTCTGGAAATGGTATACAAATCAAATCTAGTATGGCACAACAATGTTCATACTGGACAATGCAATTTAGGCAAACATAAGATGTACTAGATTGGTTACTCGTAAGAGAGGAAACATGCAAATCATATGGCAACACAGTAATTATCATACCTAACCATTTAATTTAGCACATTTATAGGAAATAAATGAATAACTAGCATAGGGCATGTACAAGATAATCATTCACTTTAATCATACCTTCAATGAAATCAAATGACTACCAAGCCTCATGCTGAGTAAGAGTAAAGACCCTTCCCTGTACTTGCGATGTGGTACGTGCTATATCCACTTTGCAATCCATTTCAAAATGTTCAAGTTTACCACATCTGAAGTAGACATTCTGTCCAACAAGACATGGTCTTCCGCCATGCGTCTTGTCACACAGCTTTCATACTAGGGCTCCCTTTTATTTGTCTCTTTGTATATCCCTTTGCACATCTCTTTATATTGTTCATCCTTCTCTTCTTCTACCTCCTCTTCTGCCCTTTCCGTTGTTATTCCAAGGCCTATTTCTTTTTCTAATTGGTTTACCTTCTTCAAATGTAGCCCTTCTAATACTGGCTAGAGCTACAAACATTTATCTCTTATGATTTACATTTCCTTCAATGATTTTACTAGTGAATTCAACTCTTTCTCTTATAGTTGGTTTCAAACCTTTTTCCAACTTTTCAATCTTCCATTGTTTATCATCATGTTGCCGCAAGTAAGTGGAATACTTTGATGGCTGTACAAAAGTAGCCATATACTTATCTACTGATTGATCCTTAGCCTCCCTGAGTATAATGAACTTAACTTCCTTCTTATCTGTGACTGACCGTGGGAAGTACTTATCATAAAAGTACTCTTGGAATGTCTCCCATGTCAGTGGAATATTCTAACCTGTAGAATTAGTTTAGTGTTACGCCACCACCTATCAGCTTCCTTTTCTAACATATAGGTAGTTAAAAGAGCTTTCATTTATGAGGATCAACTTGAAAATCTTCTAAAGACTAAAGATCCAATCATTTGCAGCTTGAACATTAAACTTCCCCTCAAAATATGGAGGGCAATGTTTTCTGAATTGGGCTATAACATTCTGTTGATTCACAAAATCTATCAATACCTGATTTACTGCTACAACTAAAGGCTCAACTTGCTATTGTAACCTTTGTATTGGCTCTTCAATTCTTATTTCAGGACGTTGTCCCTGAGTTGCTATTGTTCTTTACAAGTCCTCAATAACTCTTTGTTTTTGATCTGGTCTATTTGTGATAAACTATAGTGGATCAACTTGATGTAGGTTTGCTTGTGGTGGAGCTTCTCCTTGATTAGGAGTTGCTTCCCTTGTTTGCCTTCTAGTGTGAGCCATTACTATCTATAAAATAATCAAAATCATGAACATATAGCAACAATACTACGATAACACATTTATATAAATAGAACATTTATTCACCTATCAAAACTTTGTACAAATCGTATTCACATCCATATATACATATGTCTTGCTATCTAGCCATGTTATCTATGATTGCATATATATCATACTCAAAATTGTAGTTAGCTAGAGTTATATACGTATACACATATTTACAAGTAAATCCTTTACTGATTAATTTTACCAGTGCCGATTAAATATTTTTTTCCCTAATTATCATTAAATTAGTACATGATTATCCAAAAATTTACTAATAGAAGTAGGGTGAACCTCCCAAGAATAAGTCTTAGGCAACTCAATAACTTAGAGTAATAAACACAAACAACGGAAGCAACCCAATGCAATTGAGAGACCAAATGGAACCTCTAGAGAGAACTCTAGCAACCCCAAACACAAGACGCCACAAGAGTTGGTCAATTTTTTGATAAGTCAAATCCGTATTCTAGGAAGAACACGAAGAACCCTAACAATCTCACATGAAATTAAAGAGAGAAATCACTCAAAATATTATTCAGATATGATTTGCAAAGTGGCACTATACGGGCTTTCAATAATAATAGGAATCATAATCCTAATAGGATAAATGGTTCCTTATAGATAAGGCTTATCCTTTTGTTTTTGAATTTTAAATTCAAATTTGAATTAAATCCTAAGTTGGCCTCATAAATACAAGTGAGAACCAATCAAAACTAATCTAATCTAATCTAGAAAAAATCAAATTAAAATTAAAATGAAAATTCAAAATATTAACAAAAGAATAAATCTAATCCTAAAGTCACATGACACATTAATGAAGCACATGACTTCTTTTAATCAAGCTCTTCTATTTAGACTTGGGTTATGCCTTTAACATCTTCAAATTCGGCCTCCAAATAAATGATCATTCTTTTTGGTTTAGAAGGTGACGCCATTTGATTTAAGTCTTCCAAATAGATGGGCTCTTTCTCCTTAAGTTCTCAGACCAATCCTTGCAAGGCCTCTTTCATGGCTTTGGTCCTACCTCTTATCATTGGACCTCCTACTCCTTGAAAAGGGTCTTTGAGCACATTGGATCTCCATGATTGAGAGTTCACTTGTTCTCTATCATTTACTTTTGGACTAAAATCATTATCTTGACCCAAAATATATTTGGGTAAGGCCCTTTCACTATCCATGACCCTATACTGCTTTTTCTGCAGTCCAAAATAACTTTTAAACGATATAATATTGACTTTTTATTCAAAATTCCCATAATAAATTCTTACTGACTTTATGAACTTCCAAACATTATTTCATTGGATTTGGCTCATCAAGGGTTTCATTTTGACTATAATTTTTCATATTTACAAAAAGACCTTTGACCAAGGCAAATTTATAATTTTAGAAACTTTTGAGTCCTTTCTTCTAATTTTTACCCAAGGACTAATGAAAGAAATTTTTTATTCTAAGGATCATCTTGCAAAGAATTCTTATTCCTTAAGCCAAAATACAATTTGCTCATTTTTCCTTCTAACTTGAAAAAATGACATTTTTTCTCTTTTCCATCTATTTTTGTGTTTCTCTGTTTTTTGTAAATCTAGACACATTTTTAGATATCCTCTATTTTATCATTCTACATTATTTAATATCTAGTAAAATTCAGGATATTACATAATTCTTCCAAGGACTTGAATGCTATTAATTCCTTCATTTAAAGCACTAAATTACAAATAATTTGTCTCCTTTGGGGCTAAAATTTGTCTTTCACATTTTATTTTCCAACCTAGGAAATGACTGTTTCTCCTTTGAGCTGGTCAAAAACACAAATACTAATTCTTCTACATTCTTTCTCATAATTTCCCCTAAAGACTAATTTTTTAATAATTCTTTTTATTACACTTTCAAATTGGTCTATCTTTTAACCTAGACTACTCAGCTATACAATACTCATATTGTTGCACTTAGCTTGGCACAATCTTCCATTCCACTAGTATATTGCATTTGGCTTAGTTCTAAAATTAATTCATATTAGAGACCTTATGGAAAATTAATTCCAATTAAAGACCAAACATAATTCATTTTAAGGACCATATAGGAAATTAATTTTATTCAATGATCGAGCATATAACATCACCATCTTACTTCATTTCCCATCTTTTCATGTATTTTATGAAATCCCTTAAAAATTGGGATATTACACTTGGCCCATCATGCCACACAGGAGGATCAATCCCAACTTCAGAGCATAAGAGAAAATATGTATTAATTCTATCAATTCCATTTTAAATTTTATTTAACTTAATTTACATGTTTAACACCTTTGTATGCATATATGAGGAAGAGACAAGGATAGTAATTCACCCATCTCAAGTATTCTTGATGACCCACAACAAGAAATCAGATTCTGAAGCCTTTGTTGATAAGAAGTCAAAAGCAGTATGGGTAAGTTAACTTGTCAAAGCTTAACCTCTTTTGTTGCCTAAACAATCAAAAATATATCCTTACATTCACTTTAATTTAATTATATATATGAAGCTATAGTTAATAAGTTTCAATAGCTATTGAACTTGAATTGAAGTCCGAGTTTTGAGGATAGCTAGATTAATTATGTTGCAAAACAAAGCATACCTGGGTCACTTAACTATGACTCCCTTCTTTGATTTGACCATAGTCAAATTTCAACCATGAACTTTTATGATTATAGAATAGCATCAATTGATTAAAAGTTTGTCACAATTAGAAAGATTTTATATTTGGACTTCTATTATAATCCTTGAACTTTATTATAACTATAGCTCCATGATTATGACTATGAATCCTAAGATTCTCTTGCACAAAATAAGGATTAATTTCCTGATTTAATAATTTTTCTATGATAGCTTAATACAAAACAATTGGTAGAACTGGTCCTTGATTATTTGTAAGAGTTTGGAAGGTTCTAGTCTATTGTTTAATACATCTTCTATCTACTACCTGCTCCTTTCATTTCATGCATTTTTCAATAATTATTACATTTGATAGCACATGATTCTTGGTTATGGATTTAAGGAATAATATGCTTAAACATAAATTGCAGCCTATAATATTTGAAAATCAAGTTTATTTTTAATATTTTCTTTATACTAATTTTTTTTACTCCAAGCATGGTTGTTAATCTTTAGAAATATCATTTCTTGATAACTTGATGAGAATGTTGGCAAAAATAATACATTCTATAAGAGTAAACTTGTTATCATATAGATCTTTGTTTCTTCTTTCTAGCTTCATGCCTAGAACGAGTGTCAATAGATTGCTTATTGGAATTCCAAGTGAATGATATATCTCTCATGCATGTAGAATAAAATTTCAATTTTACTATTGCAATCATGCAAGTCACCAGTGCAATCACTATTATTGTAGCCAACAAGCTTGAATTTGTTTGACAAATACTAAACTAGACCTAAATCGATGGCCTCCTTGATGTATTAACAGACTTTCTTCTTCCAATTATGTATTAAAGCTTTGTAGGAAGATTATAAATGTGTGTTGGATATTATATTATTTAAACTTGTATTTGCCTTGGATTTCTCAGTATTTATCTCCTCTAATAAATTTATAATGAGTTTCTTATTTTCAGGAGAAGTTTGAACTTGAATTGAGAGAGATGTCAAATATTGACAACATTGAAGCATTAGACAATTTTAATTTTGAGCAAGAGATGTCAGTTTGGACCAAAGTTGTTGGTGGTCCAACAAAAGGACAGATTTATGGACTTTGAACAGAGGGTATTGGGATTTGTTTTGCTCATGACCCTCGATTTGATCATTCACGAGCTTCAACTCATGCACCATCACTTAGTCAAGAAAGCTTGGAACAAATGGTGGAACTCATGGTGCAAGACGCAATCCAAAGTGATAGCTAGTCAGAAAAGGGAACAACTAGAAAATGAACTATAATACCTTAGAGCAATGGTGCAACAACTATTTACTAATAAAGGGTCATCTCATTCTCATCCAACGACACCACAAGCCATTAATCCATCTATAGGCTCTACCTCTGCTCTGAACAAAGATAATTGATCATGGGCTTTCGTGATATTTTGTTTTATATTTATGAGAACTTTTATTACTTTGTATATCTAGATATATGACTTAGAAAGTTGACTTATAATGATATGATTTGAAATATTATGCATCTAATATAGGCTTATTTGTGTTGTTTCTTATATTTGATTGCTTAAAAATTTTTATTTAAGAAATAAATGAACAAAATGATATATATAACAAAAAATTCAAAAAACTAGTAACAAATTAGTGATTGATCATTCTTCACTAAAAAGGAAAATAACATGGATTGTCCACTTCAATTAGTGATAGACATTCTATCACTAATTTGTGATGAAATTTGGGATGACGGGTACATCACAAAATAGTGATAGAACTTTGCCATACACTTCGTCACTAAATAGTGACAAAAGCTTTGTGATGGAATGGTTGTCACTAATTAGTGATGGCATAAGAGTGATCATAAAAGAAAAATTTGTGATGGATAATGTAATATCCCTATCTTTATGAAATACCATAAAATGAGTGAAAAGATGGGAAATGAAGTAAGATGGTGATGTTACATGCTAAGTCGTTAAATGAAATTAATTTCCTATATGGTCTTTAGAAAGAAATATGCTTAATCCTCAATTGGAATAAATTTTTCATAAGGTCCTTAACAGGAATTAATTTCAAAACTGAGCGGAAATGTATGTAATATACTAGTTTAATGGAATTCAGTCACGAATAGAGCGCAATGACATAAGTATTGCTAGACAAGATGTCGAGGTTGAAAGATAGACCAATTTGAAAGTATAATGAAAATAATTATTAAAA
This sequence comes from Adenanthera pavonina, assembly GCA_026686845.1. NCBI lineage: Eukaryota > Viridiplantae > Streptophyta > Magnoliopsida > Fabales > Fabaceae > Adenanthera > Adenanthera pavonina. The sequence continues at coordinate 17,379,981 of JAIVEN010000005.1, read as the reverse complement.
GATTAGTATTTGGGGAAAATTATGTGGAAGCACCTAAAAGAATTAATATTTGCATTTTAATCCGACTCAAGGGTAACAAAGTCATTTCCCATGTTAGAAAATAAAATATGAAAATTGCATTATATCACCAAGGAAAAAGAATTATTTGCAATTTAGACCAAAAAAAGAATTATTTGCATTTAAGTCATGGGAAAAATTATAGAAAATGACCCAAAAGAATTAAAAGTTATAATTTTGTCTCGGGTTAAGGGCAATTTCACAATTTTCAAAAATTACTGTCAAACCAAAGCTCACGATGAGCCAAACTCAATGGAAAACTGCTTGGAGCTTAGTTGAGTCCATACGAATTTATAATGAGAATAAAAAATCGAAAAGTAAATATTATACTGAAAAAGGAATCGTGGGCCCCATAAAATGTAGTACAGAGACAAGAATAGTGTGTGGAGCTTTGGGACAAGATAATGAGTTTATTCCAAAACCAAATTTAGAATAATGATGTACCAAATAAATGGCAAATTGCTGTAAAAGTAATTAATTGGTATGAGTAAAATTTTTTGGTAAAGGTTATTTTTGACCAATAAAAATTATGAAGTATTTTGGACAAAAATGCTCTAGGGATGCCATGATTTATAGATGAATGGACATAGATGGAATTATTAGGAATATTTCATTAAAAGCTAGCTCAAGTTAATTAACTAAGACACTATTCCTCCATTTCATCTCTTTCCTCAAGACCTTGGGTTAAGTGGCTTTAAGTTAGTTGATAAGTTCATTTGTAGCAAACAAGAGCTACAACTCATGACCAAGAGGAGGGAAAGAGTGAAGAGGAAAGTGAAAGCAAGAGGAAGACTTAGTGATTCAAGAAGCAAGGTATGATTCTAACGCCTTTAGCTTGTGTTTCTAACTGTTTAGATTTGGTTCCATGGACTTATTTTCTTCCTCCTACATCTTGTGAATTTTGACCATGGTAGTTAGAGAGGGAGAGATGAGTTTTTGTCGAAAGAGATGAGTTTTTGTCAAATAACCTTAGGGAAAAACTTAGATAAGAGACCAAAAGTATGATTTTGTATGTTGTTGTAATTATTTTGAAGTAAATCACTTTCTCTCATCTCCACCAAGAATTCGGCCAAATTAGGGTTAGTGTTAGAGATGAAATTTCATTATTTTGACCCAAAAAAGGAATTGCTTGGGTCCAAATTAGTTAAATACAAGTAACGGTTAAAAGAAAATCCAAGAGGAAAGCAAAGTGAAAATTCAAGGGTTTAGTTTGTATTGTGTGAAGTTGGACCAACAACCAGTGGCTTATGTGCTTCATTGTTGTTATGTTTAGGTTCAAGAGCTTAAGGAAGTGTTTGGAAGAGGTACAACTTAAAGGAAAAGCAAGTGGAAGCATAAGGTATCTTTTTCCCATAACTTGCATTATGTTATCATATATGATTTTAATACACTTGTTGCTTTGCCATATTAATGTTTTGATGTTTCTTGATGATTTGTGTAGCACCTCTTATACTGGGCCCATTTCCCATGTATTTAATCAATCTAAAATTAATTTGTATCATAATAGGATCTTAAATTATAATAAATGCCATAATAAAAATTTTCCAACTTTGGTTACTATTCATTTAATAGAATTTATTTATTCCAACCAAATTTTGGAAAATTATGACTAAATCAATAAAAATCATATGCATGTGATTCAAGTCTCTAGGGATAGTTTATAACTTTGTCTACATGGAAAAAATATAAGTCAGCGCAATAACTATACTGATATGTATAGCAAACTCTGTGAAATTTCACCATTTATACGAAAACTACAAAATAATCATTTTAATTGGAATTAAAGATAAAAATCCACCAAATATTACACACACATCTAATTTGAGCGTTCTTTGGATCATTGGAAAGCTCTTCCTGTCTACTTTTAAACCATATGTATCATTCTTACTTCACATTACAACTGTCTCAATAGTAGTGATTTTCCTCCATAGAGGTCAAAATAACCATTCATATCTTAATGTTTAGCAAAACAAAAATGATAAACATTTACATAACCATAATTCTTCTTCACATCATGCCGTACCTTCCTTAAGACTTAAAGGAACATGAAAACTTGAAGAAATATTTCCAACATTATCTTTACAAATTTACATAAAAGTTCCAGGTTCATAGCCCATGCTAGCATTATCAAACTAATGATCAAATGTTTTCTCCTTTCCTTTCTCTTTCTTGGTGGTCTTGCCATTATTACTACCTATTCATGCCTAATATATGGGAGGGTAAGATTCAAAAAATCTCAGTAGTTAACACCAAGCATGGCATCATATTATCATATTAAGTATATAGCATCCAGATAACATGTTTCAAACACATTATCATATTTGTATCACATAATTTCATAAAAATTTCGGCAGAGTTTTGTTTCAAAATTGGACATCCTAGGGTCACAATGCCCCTCAATGAACTCAGCCCATACACATAATTCATCACAAAACATCATTTTAAACACATGGCAAAGCAAGAAACTCATTGAAAACATATAAAATAACATATTGCAAGTATAGGGATTTAACTACCTTATGATGCTCCTTTGCTCTCCAAACTTGGCTCACCACTTTTTAAGCTCTACACAACCTTCTTGAACCTATCCGCATCATCATTGAACCAATTTAGCCATTGGATTCATGGGTTACATAATACATTTCTCACTAAAACCCAAATTTTTCACTTAACTTTCCTTTGATCTTTCTTTGTACAACACACATGTTCTTAAGGTTTTGGACCATAGGGAATCCATTTTTGAGATTAAAATCATGCAATTCCAAATCTAAATACTCCCCCTGTTCTGGCCAAAAATATCTTAAAGTGATTGGAAAAGATTTCCTTCAAATCACTTCAAACCATCCATGGATTCATGCTTCTAGTGGTAAATCTAAGCTTTTCCCTAAGTTTATTGGTTCAAAACTCATCCCTATGCTAAAAGCCCATATTTACTGAAACCCTAAGGTGAAAAGGAAGCCAAACTAAACCATAAAACATGCTTTAAAAGCCATAGATAGTAAGCTTAAGGTGGTAATATGGAATCTTACCAACTTGTGTTTCAATTTTCCCTTGATTCTTCTTCCTTTCCTCCCTCCTTTTCCCCTTCCTTTTCTTGCATTTCCTTGCTGGTCTTTTGCTGCAGATGGGCACCGGAGCACAGAGGGTCGACGCAGTGTCATCTTCTTTTAGCTCTCAAGTCTCTTTCCCAAGCAATTCACGCACCAGGGTTTATCCCTCAACTGCTTAAAAAAACGACACTGCGTTTTATAGTCCTCACTGATATTTTTTTTTAGAAAAAATGCATAATTATTTATATTTTGTTATTAAATTTTTTACATATGTATATTCATTTATCATTTATATATATAAAAAATTATATGTATAATATATATATAATATTTATATATCCAATATTCTCGTGCATTGCAATAGATGATGTCATCTAGTTAAATCCAAATTCATGTACTCGTGAAAATGGAGAAGAAAAAGGGTACTTAGGTGGCTTAATTGGTGACTAATCATGGTTAGCAAATTAGTGCAACTAAAGTTACCTTTCTTTTTGTCTCCTTCCTTGAGAAGTAATCCTAAAAAAAATAGTATGATATTATTTTGTGTAACATGGCTGCAGCATTCATGTATGGGAGAGGGAGGAGAATGTCCAAAAATTGCCCAATTTTCCTGATTCAGATATATCTTAATCCGAGTACTTTTTAACCATATCGATAAAACTGTCTTTATACTAATTTAGTATGTTTGAGCTATAGAACTATTCTAATTTTATTTTTATATTTTTATAATTATCCTGCCCCAAATGATATGTGTATATGGCCCATATTCTGTCCCAGGTAGCTTTTAACCATTAGTAGGACCCATAATTTACTTTATCAGTTTACTATTACTTTTAGACACTTGGCACTGATTATTTCCTTATTCTAGAACATTAACCCTCACTGCCATATACCATTGGACTTCTCTCATTGAGGGCTTCATTTTAATAGTAATTTTTCATATTTACAAAATTGCCGTTGACCTAGGGTTAAAATATAATTTTTGAAACTTTCGGGTCATTAGGTGTAATTTTCCCTGAGGGCCTTTCTATTTCTTTTTAAATTTTTATGTATTTTGGGATGTGGATGTCATTTTTATATTTCTTTAGGGTCAAAAATATAATTTTTACATTTTTCCACCAACTAAGAAAAATGACCTCTTTACCATTTTTCATGTAAAACGGTATTTGTCTGTTTTCATGAATTTCTTGTACATTTTGCATTATCATTAATTATATCTTTTTTTTATTACTTAGTATCCATTGAAATTTTGGGATATTACAATTTGATGTCATTAGCTGAGTTCAATGTGGGGCTTTGTGAACATGGGTTGTCCAAAATACAAAATGAAAATCTGTTGAAACTTTTATGAAATATTTTGGCGTAAATGTTCCAAAGTGTTTATATGATATATTATGATATTTTTGTGATCAATATGATATTATGATTGCATAAATGGGAAATTGCTACTAATATTCTTTGAATCTCACTCTTCCAAATGCTAATCATAATAGGGTCAAGTAACGTAAGGAATCCAAGAAGAGTAGGAGGAAAGGAGGAAGGAATTGATGAATAATATGTTATTATAAGTATTGATAATAATTTTTTATAATACGTATAAATTCATATGTAAAGGTTAAGTCATGTATGTTGATGCAAGTATGTTCCTTGTGTCATCTTTTGATGTCATGTATGGAATTGGAATAATGAATGATGATGTATCATGTTTATAAAGTTTATTATGTAAGTTATGACATAGTTTTGCCTAAGATAACTAGTAGTAGTTGGGATTGGAGAACTCTATTCAAAACAGAAAAGTTAGCTTAAGTGTTATATATGTCTAAAAGTTGATGGAATAAGCTTTCCAAAGAGTGAAAGATCACCCAATTTGGCTAAGTACACGAATTGAAATGAATTTTTAAATTTAGGGTTTAAAACTAGACGATATAGGAGAAACTTGAAATTTCACTATGAAAACTGGTTATTTCATAATTCAATATAAAATAGTGTAGAGCTCAAAAAATTCAGTGGTTCTGAAAAAGCTTTATGTCTTAAGAATGAAATACCACTTGTTTGAATACAATTGGAGCTACATAAGAAGGGTTATGTAAGTTTTCAGAAAACTATTCTAGTAAAAGTAGTGTTATAACCCTTAATGGCTTCAGTTTATGCCATGCCCTGTTCAAATAGAATAATTTTTCAATAAAATACATCTAGAAAGTATACATATAGGGCTTTCTAATGACATAAAGTATGCATGATTTGGCCTAAAATAGCATGATATTTGAATTTTCAAACTTGTCCAAAATCTTAGGAAGATATTAAATGACCATATGAGCAGTAAAATTTGTTCTAAATACTATAGCAATCGGCATTATTAAAGTTCTATTCCATATCTTTCCCATATAGATAACGTTTCAAGCTTTTTTTAGAAACTTCAATTACCTCCATATGATTTTTCTAGATATAGTTATAATTTTTCAAACTTCGCCAAGAAAAAGGGACATGCCAAATGATCAGTAATATAGAAAATTAAATTTTCCTATTTTAGTCCTTTAAGTTATTCAAGCTTGTAAAATATTATAAATGAACTCTAATAGGGTTTTAATCATGGGAATTATGGTTTGACTAAGGTGTTACATTTTTTGTATTAGAGCCAAAGGTTTAGGCTCTTTGAGCAAAGATTCAGGTAAATCTTTGCAAGAAAATGTACTTTACAGCAAAAGTTTTCCCTTTTCTAATGTAAAGTGTTATTTCTCATAAGATTCTAGCCTAAGAATGTTATAGTGGCATAAGAGATTAGTCCTGAAGATAACTTATGATAGTTGTTAGATTAGTTGAGGATGTTTTACATGTTTCTTCTCCTTAGGTCTTGAATCCTTTCAGAGTTAGATCGTAGTTAGATCTTATCACTGAGGATCCTAGTAGGGCTTAAAGATCATAGTAGATCTCACGGTCACTATAGACCAATTGTGAGGTTGTAGTAGACCTCTAAATAGAATAAGATGATGAGCCCTACTCTACTAATAGTTCTTTGAAAGAGGATAACTTAGAATTATTTTAGGAAGATATAAAACCTCATTAATTAATAGCTAATACACATGTTCCCTTAAGGCTTTTCTCTAATGGCAAGCCATTGACCAGAAAGTAGCTAAGAAATGGGATAGTAGATGGTGATAATGAGAATGAGAACCAAGATCCCACCTATAAAGAAACATTAGTGGCAAAATGTTCCTAGTAAGAAATGTAAGAGGCCAGTAAGGAATAAATGATACTCCCTTCGGTTCACATTATAAGATATTTTGTATCAATTATATACATATTAAGAAAATCATTTTTTCACTTGAAATCAATGCAAAAAGTACCAACATTTACCATTTTACCCTTATTAAATATCACATTCTATTATCATTGTAGGGTTATAAATGAGGAGTAAGGTTGAATTAAAGACAAGGTTAAAATAGGAAGAAAAATATCCAACACCCTATATTTTTTACCAAACACTTGTCATACAAAATACCTTATAATATGGATCAAAGGGAGTAGTAATGAAGAAAGGTAGCAATAAAAGGAGTTAATGGGAAAAAGCCACTATATATTTTATAAAACTAGACAGATAGAGCTTTCCAAAAAGCTAAATATCATTGGATTTGGATATATGTACGAATCAATATGAACTTTTGAAGTTAGGCCAAAAAACTTAGAGCACATATTTTTGACCATTTGTACAGTACATCTTTGAGCATTAAACCGTTGTGTGATTAAATATAAGTTTCATATTTTTCCCTTGTGGAACATATTATTAGCTATTTTTAGAGATTGAATCACATTTATACAATTTTTTTGGAATGATTTATGATTTTACAAAGTACATCTAGAAAAGCTGGGTACTAAATGAACAATGAATTTATTTTTTTTAAATTTCTTTATTTTGGATCCTATGATGATTCGATTGGACATTAAATATGCTATATTACTTGGGAAAATATATATAAAAGTAAGGTGTTACACTTGTGAGCCTCAATACAATACTTTGTTCTTCCATGAACAATATCTCTCCCTGTACAAGGAGCAATTTGATAACCCACTCAAGATACTCACTATCTTGAGTCTACTCAGAAAGATTTGTAAATAAAGCTTAAAGCTTTTTAGCAATAAATCCTCACATAAAGAGGTAGATGGAAACAATGAAGTTCAAGGGTGGTTGAGCATGTTTATAAGTAAAGGAACAACAAAATTAATGCACAAAGTTTTCATAACTCTTTCTTGTTGTTTTCTATATAAATTAACTGTTATTTATAGGTAAAACTAATTTATTAGCTGTTAGACACAAAAAATTTCTCATTACTCAGAGATTAAATAACTACTAATGGTGCATTTAATGTTCACCTACCTAGATTAAACAATTTCAAGTGAGAAGTAACTGATTATATTGAGTACATGTTCTCTTAGTAATGTATTTTTACCATAATGTAATATTCCAAGTTTCATACAGAATGCCATGGTATCTATAGAGATGTAGGGAACGTGGCATGAGATGCCTAAATGATGGAAAAGGAAGCAAGACGATAATGTTAAATTCTTCGTCTTTAAATGGAATTAATTCCACATATGGTCCTTAGAAGAAATTATTTTTGGTCCTTCATTAGAATTAAGTTTCCATGAGGTTCTAAGTAGGAATTAATTCCAAAACTGAGCTGGAAGTTATATACCAGTTAAATGGAAGCTCATTTCAAGCTAAGCATAATGTTATAAGTATTGTGTCACCAGGACGTCAAGGTACTTGGAAGAATAATGAGAAAAATTATTCAAAAATTGGTCTTTGGGGAAAATTAAGAGGCAGTACTTAGATGAATCAATATTTGCATTTTAACTTGGCTTAAGGGCAAAATAGTCATTTCCTAAGCAGGAAAATAAAATGAAAAATTACTTTTTAACCCCAAGTGAGAAGAATTATTTGTACTATAGTCTTTAAAAAAAAGGAAAGAATTGCTGCAATTTAGTTCATGGGAAAAATTATTAAAAAAGGCCTGAAAAAATTTAAAATTTATATTTCTGCCCTGAGTCAAGGACAACTTTGAAATTTTTTAAAATCTTGTCAAAATGGAGCTCTCAACAAGATGAACTCAATGGAATACTATTTGGAACCTAATTGAGTTTGTATGAATTTATAATTCTAATTTATATTTGAAAGCGATTTTTAAAATGAAAAAGTGGTTTGTGAGCTCCATAAAAGCAATTTGGTGAAGAAAATGAGATGTGGATCTTTATAGATAAATTCAGCCTAAAATGAAATTTAGACTGATCTTGTACAAATTAATTGTCAATAACAGCTAAAATGATTAATGGGTACAGGTAAAAGTTATCGGTAAAGGATATTTTGGACCACTAAAAATTATGAAGTAATTTTTTCCAAAAATCCATCCAGTGGCATGATGCATGCTGACCAGGACATGGATGGAATTTTGTTAAATGATTTATGAAGGACATTTTATTAAGTTCACTCAAGTTGGTCTAACTAACTAAAGTACTATTCTTCCATTTGATCTCTTTCCTCAAGTGATTGGGTTAAGGAGTATAAGTGAGCATTTTGGTCTGAAAAATTGCAGAACCAAGAGGCAGTTTCATGAGACATAGAGAGGAAGATATGAAGAGAAATTGAAGACAAGTGAGCAAGCTTGAAGAATCAACAATAAATGTGAGCTTTTTATGGTCTCTAGCTTGTGGTTTCTCTTGGTTTAAGTTGTATTCATGGAGTCATCTTCTTCGTCCATTCCCCATAGATTTCAAACTCAACCTAAGTCATGAAGAAGATGAGTTTTTGCCAAATAATCAAAGGGGAAAGCTTAGAATAGTCATTTAAAGCAAGTTTCCAAAGTTTGATATATTTTGAAGTAAATTGTTTTCTCTCATTTTCTCACCATTTTTGGCCAAACTCAAGGATGATTTAGAGTTGGAATTTCACTGTTTTAATACTAAAAATGGATTCCTTATGGTCTAAGGCCTTGAGAAAAAGTGCCGGATCAAAGGAAGACTAAATGGATAGCAAGATAAAAAGTTAGGGTTTTAATGAGCACTTTGTAGTTGAGCTCCTTAAATCAGTAGCCTATGACCTTGGATAATATTGTGATTAGGTTCAAGGAAATGGTAAAAAGCTAAGGAAAGGGTGTCCAAAGAGTGAAAAGTCAAGGAATTCAATAAGGTAGCTTTTTCCCATTATTTGCATTAAGTTATCATATTTGATTCCTATGAACTTGTTGTTTTTCCATATGAATCTTTTAAATGTTTCTTGATGTTTTGATGATTTTGGTTGAGTTTAATGAGGGGTTGAGTGACCTCAGGATGTCCAAAATACAAAATAAAATTTTACCAAAATTTTTGTAAAAGATTATGGCATAAATGTTCCAAAGTGTTTGTTTGATGTATTATGATGTTTTGTGATCAATATGATATTATGATGAATGCATTAATGGGTAATTACTGCTAAGATTTCATAATCTCACCTTTCCCAATACAAACCATGATAGGGTCATGTTATACCAAAGCTCAAGGCAAGGTTAGTGGAATTGAAGAGAATCATGAAGATTGTACCAATTGTGACAATTATAAAGCATCAATTTGGCAAATTGTATATAAGATCATGTAGTATTTTATGTAATATCTTGAATTTTTCTAGATATTAAATAACATAGTGATGGGAGACACGTTAGGAACCCGTCCTAAGAGCCTTCTTTGTGTTAAGGATCATGCAACCCAAGGAAACATGAATTGAACACAAGAACAATGAAGAACAACAATGAACAAAAACTGAGAAAATAGGAACGATGAAAATAAGAAGACTGAAATAAAATGTTGGTCAAAGGAAATAGACTCCAAGAGAACCTGTCTCTTGAATCCTAACTCCAGGACGTCACAAGGATCACCACTCCTTGATAAAGTCCTCATTCTTTCTGGCACTCAAGGATAAGCAAGAAAGAACTCACTGAATAACAACAAAGTTGCTGAAAAGAAATTTTATTCATTCATGTTGTGTTTTGCAACAGTTCAAGTGGTGCCTATTTATGGACCAATATTAACCCACAAACTAACTCTAGTTCAGCCCACAAACCTAACCTCATTAATGCTCATTAATACAAAAAGGAAACCCTAAGCAAAAAGGAGCATTTAATTCTAATTTTGAATGTGAAAAAGTTAGCTCCTCTTTAATGCATAAAGTAAACAAATCAGATTTATGATTGAATGTTGTTTATTCAAAAAGGAAACAAATTAACTAAAATAATCTTTAAAAACGTCACTTTGAGTGAGCACATGAGAAGCACATGGATTTTAAGTGAATCTTCCTTGTTGGGCTTTCTTCAAGTTGGGCTCTTTGACTATAATTTGGCTCCACATTTTTAGCTTGTCCCTTTCTTTGTTTTGGGCGTCAAAATCATTGAAATATAACAGTTCCATGTTAATCATGTTTTGGATCACCCCATTCATGGCTTTTGTTCTAGCTCTAGTCATTGGTCCTCCAATGCCTTGAAGTGGGCCTTGAATTTGTCCATGGTCCATTGTTTCTCTTAGCTTGCCCTCATCATCAAATGCTTCATGCCTCAATCGTACTCTATCATTCACTCTCTCTTCGAAAAGATTCATCCTCGAATCTCCATAATCTATATGGAAAGAAAGGGAATGATTAAAAGCATCAAATAAAAAAATAGGGAGTATACTTACTTTTCAAGCTTGATTGATGCATCTTCTCTTCAACCCTTGCTTGAACTTGTGGTGTAATAATGACTCTTGACTACAAATTCGTCCTTTTTAAAGTTTCATCTTTACAATCTTGCATTCCAAACCAATCTCTGGGATCAAAAACCTTGTAATAACTATTAGTTTGAATTGCATATGGCTTGTTGTCATGCATTAGTGGATAGGAACTTGATTTTCCTTCCATAATATCCATACTAATAACCTGCAACAAAAAACTAGAGGCAAATTTGACACAACAAGACTCAAGGAAAATTGAGATTGTAAAGTAAACATATGAAATGAAATCTGGGTAGATTTTTACATTATTTGCTAGGTTCAAAACTTGGAAAGATTTGACACCTGTGGATGATGCACATTGACAAGACAAGGATGGAGCATGGCTCACAAAAGGAATACATATGGATGAAAACAAAGAATCACAAAGTTGGAAGGGATAAGAAGAGAATGGGTTACTAGATAGAAAATGGATCACACAAGATTCATGAAAATGAGATGGAAGAAACCAATACTTCTCCAAAAAGACACATGACTTATGAGACACACAAGAGACATATAAACATGAAATTAGTAAAGACTACTTCAGAAATGAATTGACAATGTAGAATACTTTGATGAAAATGAAATGAAGTGACATAGATGAATAAATTAGAGAAAGAAGATAGTAAATGATCAAATTGACTCTTTTTCACATTTGATTCAAGAGGAATTGATGACTCATAACACAAAGATGGAATAAAAAAATTATAAAAATCAAAGACAATGTAAGAAGGATAGAGAAGATGAAAATAAGGAACATATGGAAGATATGAAGGAAGGAGTTGAAAAGAAACTACCTTAAACTCTCCTTTACTAAAATAACTCACAATTGCTTTTGCCTCATTATACTCATTTTTTCTCAAATTCTCTTTTTCTTTCTCTTTTTCATTCTTCTCTCAAGTTTCTTTTCACTCATTTGTTTTCCTCTTTTTTCGTTTTTCTGCACTCTTTCTTTTCTCACTTGGTTTTTACTCTTGTTTTTACCACTCATATTCTTCTCACTTTTATTTTTCCTTTCAAGCTCACTTTTGATTTTCTTATGATTTTCATAGAATTGAATACAATGCATTTCATGGGCTTTCTTTACTTCAAAAGAACAACTATCATCAAATAACCATGGATGCCCAAACACCATATCAACATGCTCCACTTCATCACATACATGAGAACTAATTTCTAATGGCTTAACAATGTGAGTACCATTGGAAACAAGCACACCAATATCAACAATATTCTCTATCGCCTTACCAGTAGTAACATCTAGAACAATTGTCTCCACTAATGGTGGTAAATGATCATGATCAATCCCATCAATAATATAATCAACATTTTCCTCCTTAAGATTCTCAAGAACATCATACTCTAATTCATAAGAAACATTATCAACACAAGGATTTGGAGAATTAGAGGTACCTTCAAGAGTAGTTGATTCTCTTAGTTCAACAACCGTTTTAGATGTTGAGGAAGATATCTCTTCCATTGGATCTTTTTGCTCCAAATGAGAATCACTAGAACTTGGAATTGAAATTTGTACCTTAGAAGTTTGCTCCTTTCTACGAGTTGCAAGATACTCATAGAAGTAGTGGTGTGGTGCATACTTTTGCTTCAAAATGAGCTTCATGCTATTCCAAGTATCACACTGTTTCTCTTCACGAAGGTGATTTCTTTCAAATTGTTCCCACCAAACTTTGGCTTTTCCTTCTAAATGAATAGTAGCTAATTTCACTTTCTTAGACTCAGAGTACTAGCAGTCTTCAAACCATTGTTCAATTCTTCCTTCCCACTCCAAGTACATATGAAGATCATTCTCTCTACAAAATTTTGGGATGTTCAATTTAACATCCTTTTTGCATGAAGAAAATTGCATACTATCCAATTTCGCATTCAACTTCTAGATTTGATCATTAAAAGCTCTCTTTAAAACTTTAAGATCAAGTTCATCACCAGCCATGCTTAAAACCTAAAATGTTAGTGAATAGGAGACAAAGAAAGGACCTTGCACAATCTCTCACATGTTTCACTCAACAATGATGCAAATTCACTCGTGTTTTGCACATTTTAAAGGCTTTTTCTAGAAATTATATAATTACACTTTTGCCTTTTACCACTCACTCTTGCTTTCTATGAGAGTGCAAAATTGAATTTGAACTTAAAATCAAGAAGCAATGTTTTTAGTGGCAATCTCAAAGTCAAAGATCCAAAAATTCAAATTCTCAAAAGAGTTTAAAATGTTGGTGACCAAGAAAAAAAGATGGATTTTCTATTTTTAGCAAAAGAAATGAATTTTCCAGCCAAGAAAAGAGAAAAGGAAATGCCGAAAATTAAGACAGGAGGATAGATGTGGCATGTATACCAACGGAAGGAACTTTTAGATGACTTTAAAATCTGAAACAAGGAAGGAACAAGTAAGGGAATTAAATTATAAAGGAAAATAGACAGAATTAAACTAGAAGAGTAAAATTTTGAGTAGAAAATAAAAGACAAGAATGGAAACTTACCACAAATGAGAAATTATGAATGGGTATTCAAAAGTTGATTCTCCTTTAATAAGATCAGAAAAGGGAGCAATTAAATAACATTAATGCCTAATCACAAAAGGAAATTTGTAATTCAAACTACCACCTTGATTGAAAGATCTTAAAGTAGGAAAGAAAACGAGATCTCCTTCATTTTTGGAAATTGTGTTAGCAGCCATATCTCTCTCTTTTTTTAATTCTTTCCTTCTTTTTTTTTAATTTTATATACAAATTTTTTTCAAGGCTGCAATCAATTCTCTCTTTTTTTTTCTAGGCAAAATCACAACAAGAAATCTAGGTAGTAACTAAATTCTTTGGCAGATAACAAGGAAGTCCATAATCTCAATGGAAACAAGAATCAAATATGGTAAGATCCTTTAGCAAAGAAAATGAAAGAAAATGGACAACAAAATTAGAATAGAACACGCCACAATAAGAACAAAACGAAAGAATATGAAGTTTGGAAAATGGATCAAGAACATATAACAAAATAGCAAGTTAACAACGAATGAACAGTGATAGATAGTACAATGAACAGTGACAAATGAGCAGTATGGGATGAAAAGTATGGATATTTTCTGGATAGCAAGGAAAAGGGAAAAAATAGAACAAAATAACAGAAACATACCTTGATTTGCAAGCCAAAGCTCTGATACCAAATGATGGGAGACACGTTAGGAACTCCTCCTAAGAGCCTTCTTTGTGTTAAGGATCATGCAACTCAAGGAAACATGAATTGGACACACAAGAACAATGAAGAACAACAATGAACAAAAACTAAGAAAATAGGAACGATGAAAATAAGAAGACTGAAATAAAATGTTAGTCAAAGGAAATAGACTCCAAGAGAACCTGTCTCTTGAATCCTAACTCTAGGACGTCACAAGGATCACCACTCCTTGATAAGTCCTCATTCTTTATGGCACTCAAGGATAAGCAAAAAAGAACTCACTGAACAACAACAAAGTTGCTGAAAAGAAATTCATTTATTCATGTTGTGTTTTGCAACAGTTCAAGTGGTGCCTATTTATAGACCAATATTAACCCACAAACTAACTCTAGTTCAGCCCATAAACGTAACCTCATTAATGCTCATTAATACAAAAAGGAAACCCTAAGCAAAAAGGAGCATTTAATTCTAATTTTGAATTTGAAAAAGTTAGCTCCACTTTAATGCATAAAGTAAACAAATCAGATTTATGATTGAATGTTGTTTATTCAAAAAGGAAACAAATTAACTAAAATAATCTTTAAAAACGTCACTTTGAGTGAGCACATGAGAAGCACATGGATTTTAAGTGAATCCTCCTTGTTGGGCTTTCTCCAAGTTGGGCTCTTTGACTATAATTTGGCTCCACATTTTCAGCTTGTCCCTTTCGTTGTTTTGGGCCTCAAAATCATTGAAATATAACAGTTCCATGTTAATCATGTTTTGGATCACCCCATTCATGGCTTTTGTTCTAGCTCTAGTCATTGGTCCTCCAATGCCTTGAAGTGGGCCTTGAATTTGTCCATGGTCCATTGTTTCTCTTAGCTTGCCCTTATCATCAAATGCTTCATGCCTCGATCGTACTCTATCACATGAAGGGTAGAAACAAAAGATAACCTAAAATGTAAATAGAATGACAGAAAATGGAGAGGCACAGAAGAAGACAAAGAGAGGTAAAAAGATCATTTTTGCAAGCTAAAATGAAAAATGAGAACATTATATTTTTGTCCCAAAGAATAAAAATTCTTTGCAATATGATCCTTAGAATAAATAATTTTATTTATTTTAGTTATTGGGTAAATTTACAAGAAAGGACCTAAAAGTTTGAACAATTATAAATTTGCCCTGAGTTATTTATTTATTTATTGTAAATATGAAAAACCATAGTCAAAATGAAGTTCTTTATGAGCTAAGCCTAATAGAATACTGTATGGAAGCTAGTTAGATCAAAATGATTCTATTTGGGCATCAAAGCTATTAGATTAATTTTATACCAATTAGAGGTTATTTTGGACTATAGATAATGCAGTGTAGTATCTAAGAGTAAATAGGCCCTACCCAATTATATTTTGGGTCAAGATAATAATGTTATTGCTAATGTAATTTTTGGATTATCTTGTACCAATTTAATGACAATTACGGTAAAAATAATTAATTGGTACAAGTAAAATTAATTTGTAAAGAGTATTTTGATCCATTAAAATTACTGAAGCAATTTTTGGCAAAAAATGAGGATAAGTGGGTGTTTGAAATTTGACTAGGGACACCATGGGAATTACTCCAAAAGCTTTATTGAAAAAGGAACTAAGGATTAATAAGTTAACCATGATTTACCTTTTATTAGATATCTTTTATCTAAGCTTTGAGTTAAGACTTGGATAAGCCTTTCTCTTCTCATTCCACATGTCTGAAACAACAGAGAGAGAGTGAGCAAGTGAGCTAAAATTTTGAAACCAAGAGGAAGGCCAAGAAGCAAAGATCAAGTCTTAAGTTGCTAAGGTAAGTTTCTATGGCTATTATCTTGTATATTCTTGTGTTTAAGAGTGGTTCCATTAAATATTTTCTTTATTTTTCTCACTTTAAGGTTCATCCATTTAAACCCTAGAGAGAGAAAGTTGAGTTATGGTAAAATTAAAACATGAAAAAGCTTAGAATAGAAGAGTTATGTAGGGATGTACAAGTAGTTTAAAGTTTTATGAAGCAAATGTTTTTCTAAATTTTTTTTTGTAATTTTTGGCTAGACCTACGGTTTATCCTAGAGTTGGATCTTCAAACTTTCGAATCCAAAAGTGGATTTCTTGGGTCCAAAATAGGTTAGAGCAAATGTGTTGTACAAGAAAATGCTAATGGATAACAAAGTGGGAATTCAAGGTTCAAGAAAGCAATTTGTTATTGAGATCATGTAATCAGTGGCTCATGGTAATATTTTATAACACTATAAGAGTCCAAGAAGTGTTTAAACATCAAAGGAAGTGTGTACAAAGTTTGGAGAAGATGGAAAGCTTCAAAGTAGTTAAATACCCACTTATGTCTAATGTTATCATACTTTGTTTCTATGATTGTATGACCATGACAAATACTTGTTTAAAGGTTTTATAATGAATTTGCATTGTTGGCTAGTTGTTTTAAAGATTTTGTAATCCTAGGATGTCCATTTCACAAAGTGATACCATGCCAAAATTTTTGTGAAATATAATGGCATTATTGTTTTATTGATTTTTAATGATATTTTGTGAATGGTTGATGATAATGTATGCATACAATGGGTGTAACTACTGAGATTCTTTGAATCTCATTCCTTTCCAAATGTCTAACCATTTTAGATCCAAGTCATGGCAAGGTTGCCCAAGAAGGGAAAGCATAGGAGAAGCAAGCTATTGATTAAGATAAATTTGCTATCTTTGATCATATACTTGAAGTATTTATGCAGATTCATGTGTATGGTTTTGGGGTTGCACCTTCATGTGATAATGTCACTTTAGATCCAATATATCGTAGTATGTAATGTCATGACAAGTTATTGTCATATATGCACATGTTAGTATATATTTTGCAAAGTTGGAAAATGTAAATGACCTTACTGACTACTGTTAAGAATTTCGTGTACTGTATAGACCTTTTATGTTTAATATATGAGTGCTTTATATAATTTAAAATTAAATAGGAGCTTTATATAGACGCAAAGATTACTCAATTTGGAGTTGTGTATGATTTATTATAATTTTTGAAAGTTATGGTCAATTACAAGGATTTTGGAAAATGACCCTTGCTTACTCTTATTTTATTTAATTTTAAAAATATTTTTAACTAATTCTTATTTCCTTTAATTTTGAAAATACTTCTGATTTTTTTCTTTTCAAAAATTCACCTGTTTTGCGTGCTTTTGAAAATTTCTCTCATTTATTTAAAAAATAAAATCGATCCACTTATTGTAAACTCACAGTCATGCCTAGTAGACTAATCCCTCAAATACCTATGGGAGCTCTGAAAAACCCCCACCGCACAAAAGTATTTTGTTATCTTTTTAATAAAAAATACTACTATTATTATTATATATATTTATTTTAATATGATAGTTTTATTATATATATGCATGTATTGTTTTATAAAATTTGAAAAAGCATATTATTATTATTATTATTATTATTAAAATACAATTACTTTCTTCAAAGAAAAGCATATGATTGATATATCTATGTGGATTCGCTATTTCACACAACATGGTGAACTCAAATACTTGCTTGAGTTCTAAAAACTCACGTGGTGTAATCATTAAATCAATTATTAAAAAAAAGACTTTATCATTTTTATTTATTTATATATGTATTATTATGCATGTATTTTCCAAGAGTATGAAAGTATTGTTTTATTTTATTTATTAATAGTATTTTGAAATATATATTTCCCAATCGAGAAATTCATAGAAATTGTTACTTGTGAAGATGCCAACATAGATTCGTAGTCTCACGTGACACTACAGCTAACCAAGATACTTGTGAAAGTTCTAGGATTTGCAATGTATGGTTAATTGGGGAATTATTATAAAAGCTTCATTTTTTTTGAATAAATTTCATGAAGTAAATCATTATATTTATTAAAAAGGTATATATATATTAAGAGAAAATTGAAAATTCATAACACGGATTACTCTTCTAATTTACATATGTATGTGAACTCGTAGTCTCACATGACCACGTGACTAACTCTGGTGCCTCTATGGGTTCCAAAAACCTCACAGGACATAATTTGTTTAAGTCTTTTATTATTACATTTATATATGCTCTTGTTATTATTATTTTTAAATGAACATCATCAAATATTGTTATTTATTTAAAATACTTTGAAATATATATTTTTTTGAAAGAAAGGAATTTATTTAAGAGAGTTATTTATTTTAATAAACATAACTTAGATATCTACGTAGACTCTCTGTCTCACGTGACAACACAATTAACTTGGATACCTATGTGGTTTCAAAACCTCATGTGGCATAATTATTTGCTAATTGGATCAAACCCATTACTTATCATTTTCTCCTTTTTTTATAAACTATAAAGATTTCCCATTGGACCTATTAAGCCCCTTTTCTAATTCATAACATGTCGACACAAACCTTCCTTCTTCATGGATTATTAGTTCCAAAAAGATTAAATGCCACAAAAATTTATTGTGATTAGTCCTTAATAATTTCACAAAAAAAAAAAGAGACGTACCTAATATATGATCTATCCCAAAATTGTCCACGACACTAGAGTTATTGGTAAGGCAATAAATTAGCACTGCCTCCCCTCACTAAACTTGAACACAAAATGAGTACAAAACAAAGTATCATATTAATTCATGTGAA
Organism: Adenanthera pavonina; assembly: GCA_026686845.1. Taxonomy (NCBI): domain Eukaryota; kingdom Viridiplantae; phylum Streptophyta; class Magnoliopsida; order Fabales; family Fabaceae; genus Adenanthera; species Adenanthera pavonina. Next base: position 17,361,255 of record JAIVEN010000005.1, on the reverse strand, counting down.
CTACTATACTTATCAAAAACATGATTCCATTGGCCCAAATTTAGTATAAGACAAACTCCTCTTATACGCAAAATCACAATAAGGTTGAGTCAAAAAAACAGAAGGACCGAGTAAACCTTAAAACATAAGTATGGGTAAGATTTTCAAAACAAATAACAATAGCACTTCATTCATTAACACCAGATAAGCCCATCCCAAATGCATGAAATCAACATTTCAAAAGAAAAATAGGGACAATATGAATAAAAAACAATTCCTTGTCCTCTTCCATGTCAACGAATGGTGGAAGAATCATTGCTTTATAAAGAAAAAGTAACCAAACAAAGACGAACAAGACTAATCCTAAAAAGAGTCATAGATTTATCAGAGCACAAATAAATTAGGACTTCAAGCTTGCATCAACACAACACATCTTCAATAATCGCTAACAGAACAGAGGACATAACCAAATAGCCACCCACTTAAAGGTTGAAAAACTTGAAAATTCAAAACAAAAATCATCGTGTGGAGCCATTAAATAACTTGTATAGACTACTCCCTCCTTCTCTGATTTCTATGTTTAGCTTGGGACATCCTTTGTTCCTTTAGTGCTTCCTTCTTCTACTCCTTGAAGTTTTGTTTCACAGCTTCCTTTCCTCTATACTTAGAGCTTTATGTTCGAACTCCTCTGCCTCCCAAAATTTTGCCACTCCACCTTCTGCCTTTCTGTCCTCCATTTCTTGGTTTTTTTGGCACTTTTTGTCCCTCACTTCGTCTCCTACTCCTTCTTCATGCTCTACCTTTCTTCCTTTTGATTAGCTCATTCTCTAAACAAATTTTCTAGGGTTCCCCCCTACTTCAAATTGCTTCTCCATTTTATAAAGTTCCCGTGGTTGGCTTGCGAACCAAACAATTGAGTGCATGACTACTTCTCCAGCTCATTCTCAAATGTATGTTGTGCTCGTTCCAATTTCACACCTTTCCTTTGCTGTATCGTGGTCTCCATTTTTGTCTTACCTTCACTACTCTGCTGTGACAAAGTACAAAGTAGTGGAAGGCTTCCCTTGTCGTTTTTAGCCCCTAATCTCTACCTTTCTCTCTCGCGTGAATTGTGGCTAGTTGTTGTCTCTTACTCGCACGACTCCCTTTATCTCTAATCTGAGTCTCGTGCCTCCTTAGTGTTTTAGCCCCTTTTTTATTTATTTTTTGTTTATATTTATATATTTTTATGTTTTCTATTTTTTTTTATTTTTTTATTTTATTTTTTGATTCTTATTTTTGTGTTTTGTATGATTTTTTTATTTTTTGATATATTATTATTATTATTTATTTTTTGATTTATTTTATTATATATATTTTTATTTGTTTTTTAATTTGGGTTAGAGGATTAGGTCACCAATACCTAATCCAAATCTCATTTCTCTTTTTATTTTTGGATTTGGTTAGTAATTGAACCATATTATTTTTATTTCATTTTTTTTGTATGCATTATGTAAATTATTTATTATTTTAGAAGGGACTTCCCTCTTCAAAGGTTTGAAATCAACCAAAATGTTAACTAGATTAAAAAAAGTTTCCTAGTATTTTAGTTAATTAGATTTCTAAATAATTAATTAAGTAATAATTTTTATTTTAGGGTTTAACTTATTTCATGCCTTTACAAAATAGGGTATTCACAATTGCATATCTTTACTAGTTTCTTATGTGAGAATGAGGAAAATATAGATTTTGGAGTTCTTGCATAAAGACTATAATGTATATTTTCTGTGCACGAAACACACTTGCCCCAAACACATTGAGATGCAACATGACATGAATATAGAGCATGTAAGACTCGACTTTGGACATAAATGACTTAATTCAAAGATTATGCTGAATAGATATATATATTATTATTATATTACATTTATAAGTATTTTTTTTATGCAAAACACAATGCAAAGGTGATCTAAGATATGACTAATAAATTGAAGTAGACTTTAACAGATGCACAAATGAACGGCCAATCCTAATTAGAGCTGAACCAATGCAATGCAATGGTGCGACACCAATAAATGACTAAGTCAACTGGATTGGGACTGATGCAATATGCAGTATGTGACTGAGACAAATATAACAGCAAGTTCTAAACAAAATAACATGTTGACGACCTGCCCCTCTTCATTTGTTTTCTAAGGGAGAAGATCATGAAATGATATTCACACTTTAGAAACAAATGAAAAAGGAAACATGGCAAGACACATAAACAACAAAACTAAGAACCTAGAACATAAGGAAAGTGCCTAAGTCAGGGTCACATGGGAGTGATGTGCCTATATCATAAGGCTTTGGTGAATGCCTGCTGAAATAGGGCTTTGTTTGGGTACCTGGGTTGGTACAGGATTTGAGGTGCCAGTCACGTTGCAGGACTTTTGGATGCTCATCACTGTGTCAGACTTGAGAGAATACTTGTCATAATGCAAGATTTGGGTGTTGTGCCTATCACGATGCAGGACTTTTGGGATACTCATCACGGTGCGAGACTTGAGGGAATACTTGTCATGATGTAGGATTTGGGTTTTGTGCTTGTCACGATGTAAGGCTTTAGAGACACTCGTCATGATGCTCGACTTGAGATAATACCAGGCATGATGTAGGATTTAGGTTTTGTGATGCGAAGTACGTATGCAGGATGTAAAGTTTTTGCCTAAATCTTAACGAGAATTTATTTTGTTGTCATGTGAAAAGAAAATACATATGAAACATAAGGTTTCTTGTATTTGCCCCAATCTTGACGGGGAATTTATTTATGTATTGCATGCAAGGAGAATGCATGCAAAATAAGAATCTTTCTTTTCTTTCCTTTTTGTTTTATACCCTAATTTGATTGCAAGGTATGCATGTATCCTAATCTAAGAAAAAATTGTTTTAAATGCAACAGATTCATGTGAAATGTATGATCTATACGGTTAATTGATGTCCTTGATGCCCCATGGACAAAGGGAATTTATTTCATTACATTTCAAATGTCAAACTTTTCTGTATCTACTGTTCATGTATTTTACCCTCCTTATACATATATTTTTTTGATTTAATTTAATTTAATTAATTTTAATAAAATTTTTTGAATTAATTTTATTTTTTTATTTATTTTAATTTTTTAATTTTTTTTAATTATTAAATAATAATTTTTTTTTGAAATTTGGTGACTAGACCCCACACTTATGCCTTTCATGATGATACTATCGCTCAAGGCTGTAGACCCTCATCCTCTATGGGGAGCACAATGATCAATTTACTAGTCTGGAAGTAATTTACGTTAACCCTTCCACCAGAAACCTCTCTTTTGCTGCGTTAAGTGAGAGCATGAGTACACTAATGCGTGTTTAGAAAAGATACTTTGAAATGTTTTTAAATGCCTAGGTACTATGGACCATGAATTTTGTAATCAATAAAAATAGACAAGAACCAACAAGAGGATGAAGGATAACGGGGGAATTTAGCTTTATTGACCACACATTAGTCATACACAAAGATCAACGAGAATGGCTATTAGGGGATAGGAAAACAACATAATGAAGGAAGCCAAGACAAATTTACAAATAGACATAACAAGGGATTTTGGAAAGCAAACATAGTATTCCATAAGTTGCCAGAGGTAAGCATATTATGAGCGAGATCAAGTTCTCCCAAACATAGACTTTTAGCTCTTGTGTTATATGAAGTCTATAATATCTCAAAATTTAAATGGATACTAAGTAATGAAAGAAAAAGAAATAAATGATAATATGAAGTGTACAAGGAATTCACAAAAAATAGACAGACACCGCTTTACGTAAAATAGGGTAAAGAGGTCATTTTTCCCAGTTTGATGTAAAAATGAAAAAATTATATTCTTGGCCCTAAAGAATTATAAAAATGACATCCACATCCCATAATTTATAAAAATGACAAGGAATGAGAAGAGAAAACCCTTGGGGAAAATTACACTTAATGACTCGAAAGTTTTAGAAATTATAATTTAACCTCAGGTCAGGGGCAATTTTGTAAATATATGAAATTACTATCAAAACGAAGTCATCAACAATAGAAGTTCAATGATATATGGCACTGAGGGTTAATGATTAAGGATGCAAAAATAATCAGTATTGAGTGTCCAAAAGTAACTTAATATCGATAAAGTAAATTATGGGCCCTACTAATGGTTGAAAGGTAACTGGGGCAGGATATGAGCCACACAAAGATACCATTTGGGACAATATAATAAAAGAAATATAAAAATAAATTTAGAATAGTCTTGTAGCCGAAAAATGCTATATTACTGTAAAAAACAATTTTATCAGTACAGTTAAAAATTACTTGGTTTAGAATATATCTGGATTAGGAAAAATTGAGCAATCATGGACACTTGAAGAACTCTTATTTGCGTGAAAGTAAGGAAGTTTGGGCAGCATAGGTTTTTGGAAAAAATTTCTTAAGAAGTTGTTGAATTTTTGGCCCAAAACGTAAGCATGGTTACTTTAACTAATTAACCATGAATAGCATAGAATCTTTTTATCTATTTTTAGAGACTTGAATCACCTCGAGATGATTTTTCAAGATTTAGTTATAAATTTCCAAACTTCATTGGGTAATGGAAATGACAATATGAACAGACCCGACATTTATGAAAATTCTGTTTTTGAAATTAAATTGATTCAAGCTTCTCTTTAAGTTTATTTGAACTCTATAATGATATATACATGGTAAATTGGTCTTAGTCTAAGGTGTTACACTTTTTGGTATCAGAGCCGAATGTTTAGGCTCTTAGAACATTATATTTAGGCCAAAATAGTTAAGTTTTAAGAAAGGAATATATTAATTTTTAGTATTCCTTTGAATTAGTTTATTAACAAGGATTGATATTTTGTATTGAGATAGTTAAGATGTCTTTCTCAAACAATACCCTAGATCTTGACCATGAGAAATAGGTGATCTCTAAGCCAAAGATGGAAGAAAATGATGAAAGAATGGGCTCAAACAAGTTACCCATAGAAAGTTCAGACATGCCCAAAGTTAATGAAGGACCTCATCCAACTCAATCTAAACCTGATAAAGAAGTTCCATTGCAAGTTGTTTTAGCTCTTCTTGCTCAAGTCCAGAAACCGGGAATGATAGCTACAAAAGACAAGGACTATGAGGTTGATTTTCTACAATATTCATATAATTCAGGTTTTGATGGTCCAATTAATATTGAAGATAAGATAAATCATTAGCCAGTTATAGCTAACGATGAGGTAATAGCTTGAGAAGACTTTAACCTCATACTTCCCTTCAAGGATACGTTTGAGACCAGAGAGGTTGTTACGCAACTATACTAGGAAAGCCAAGAGCATTTCATAGAATCCAGAATTTTGACCTTCTTGGATAAAGTTACAGATGTTAAGCAATCCCTGGAATCCCTAAACTATTTTTATAAGGAGGTAGCCTGGATCGACGTAATGCTAAATGTACTACCAGGTGACGAGTCACATAAAGTTAGACTCCAAGAAGAAATGCCCAAAACTTTTCAAGATTTTGTTAAAGAGCTGGCATATTTGGAGGCAATTTGATAGGAACAGGAGGATCCTAGTATAGACATAGAAGAAGAAGATTCTGAGGAGAACTTGGAAGAAAATCCATAAGTGAATTTCAGTAAAACTTTTATTGGAGGTGAAAGTAGCTCTGGTCCCTCTAGAATGGAATGATAAAAGAGATCTTGTGTAAATATATATAAATGTATAAAGGTGAAGAATAATGACGACTGCAAATTTTGAGTGTATTATAAGCAATTGTAAATTGAAAGTAGAAAGACATGATAATGTAATGAGATTATAAGGGCTTATGTAAAAAGTTTATTTTTGTGATTAAAAGTATTATGTTTATATACATGTTCTTTGAGCATAGTTGTTAAATGCTTATGAATAGATTATAATGAATGAAATGGTTCGTATTAGGAGATGAATAAGAGTAGAGACTCCTGAACAAGTAAGGACATCACAGGGTGATCTTTTTGCAATTTATTATGAATATATGAGATCAATAGCAAAGGATTATTGAAAAAAAAAATTATAGCGAACCTTAGACAATCAGAGACAGCCTCAGGAAACCAGAGTTAAAATTTCATCTTTAAGGCAATATCAGCAGCAAGTACCCTAGGCTATACTAATGAACCTGACAGCGAGAACAAGGTTTGATTATGCTAAACCGTAGCATGCAATAGCTCAGTTTTGGAGATGATGTCCTCCTTTATTTGCCAAAAGGTTCGATGTGCAAATGGTTGAGGACTGAATACTGAGTTTAGAAAAGATTTTCAGGTTAATGGGCTGTTCCTCTGAAATAAAAGTCCTGCTGGCTATTGATTTACGCACTAGAGAAAGAAGCAAATAGTTGGTAGCATAATATTGAGTTGATCTACAAGCTCGGAGCATACCCTTGATAGAAAACTATTTTGTAATATTTTATGATAAATATTTCCTGCAATTAGTTAGAGATGAGAAAGAAGATAAGATCATTATGTTCTGACAAGCAATGGATTAATCAGTAGGTAAGTATGAAGCCACATTCATACAATTAGTGTAGAACTCCACCAAGTTACCATAGTATGATGATGATAGGTGGAAAAGCAGAGAAGTTAGAAAGAGGTTTAAAGCTAGCCAACAAGAAAAAGAAAGCCCCAACATGTAGTAGGTGATTTAGTATGTTGGTAGAGGTTAGTAGAACTACATTAAGTAATTTGAATTATCAAAATTTTATGTCTGCTACCTAATAAATGTTAGAGAAGCTGTTGCTGACAAAAGTAAGAAAAACAAAAAGTGAATGAAGTGAAGAAGTAATAGCAGTAGGAGATACAAATACTCATTACAATGATAGTTTTCCCTATAGATATGATGTATTATTTTAGGAGAATATGGCCTATCAATATTTTAGTAACATAAGAGAATAAGTCTTAAGGATAGTAGTTGTTGGCTTAGATGAGAATATTGCACAGGTCATGAAACTTTTTAGAGTTAGATCCTAATGGATCCTATCACTTGAGTAATGATGTAGGGTCATAGAGGATCCTAGTAGAGCTTAAAGATTATAGTATATCTCATGGTCACAGTAGACCAATTGTGAGATTGAAGTAGACCTTTAAAGAGAATAAGATGATGATAAAGATTGATGAGCCCTAAAGTTCTGATAGTTCTCTACAAATGAATGACCTAGGATGATATTAGAAGATATGGAAACCCATTAAGCAGCAACTAATATGAATGTTCACCCAAGACTTTTCTCGAATGCTTAGCCACTGACCCAAAAGTAACTAAGAAATGTGATAGTGGGTGATGATGAGCTGAAAGGTAAATACCCCACATATAAAATGAAAGTGATAACGGTGGTGAAATGTTTCCAATGATGAATGGAAGAGGCTAGTAAGGAATGGATGATAGTGATAGAGAAAAGTAGTTATGAAAAGAATTAGTGGGGAGAAATTAATGCATAAAGAAAGATAAGTTAGAAAAAGAAGTAGTCATGAGAAAGAAAACAAGAAAACTAATGTATGATCAAGGACAGAGGTTAATCAGTCTATGAACTATGATAATTCCAATGATTATGGGCTAGATGAATTCTTTAATAAGGACAGTAGCTTCGTCCAACTAAAGCAAGGACTCCACATCCAAATAGATGTTAGAGGTATCTATGATGAATGTCACGTAGAATTTGGAGGATATGTTTCAGCTTTGCATTCCCTATGGATTGGACTAGAAGTGAAGAAATTTTTAGAAGGGCATCATGACCATAGGCTCTCTAAGAGTTAAAGGCTTAAGCAAATACTTGATGCCATAACCAAATTATAAGCTCTAGAATTGTATCAAGGGTAATCAAGAATTAAGTATACCACATTTTGGGAAATAATCTCAATGCCTATATGTTCTACGTAGTATGTCATTGTAGAAAAAAAAAAGAAGTTGAAGTATTAGAAGTCTCAGAAAAGGAACTAAAGAAGGATTCGGAAGGAGATTGCATGGAGATAATAGAAGACAATAACAAGTTTGCCATTGGTACTGAAACCCCGTAAGTTCACTATAACAAGGGATGATACAAGTATAGATGTAAGTTAAAGAAGAAAATAGTGGTTGGCAATTTAGGGAATTACAAAGCCTTGAGATGGTAGATTGTTAGTCTTGGTATGAAACCTAGCTATTGAAAGAAATGTTTTTGGGTCGGAAAATCTCATAATGAATGAAATCTTTTGTCAGCTCCTAACTAGGAAAAAAGGAGGTAGCTCTTAGGGAAAAGCCTAATTGAGCCAAGATAGTAGCTCTTGGGGAGAAGCCCAATTATGCCAAGAAAGATGAAATTCTCCATATGATAAAGGCCACCAAGGCAAGGCAGATGAAAGGTAGCTCTTGGGGTGATGCCCAAATGAGCCAAAAATAGTGAGAGGCCGAAGGCTAGATTCTAACTGATTTAGCAAGAAACTTTTGAAGGGTTGAGAAATCTCCCTCAAGTGGCCAAACCACTAACTAACCTTAACTAAGCAGCTACAGAAGTCATGTATGAAAAAGATAAAGTAGAAATATGAGAAGTGATAAAGAGTAAAGTGTTAATGACCACTGCATTAATATCATTAAGACTTCAACCGATAAAAACTAAGAGATCCTAGAGGTTATGTCAAGATAAGCAAAAGTATTGGGTTTGGGGATATGTTTATATTTGAAAGCAAAGTGTTAAGTTGACACAAGCTGAAGTAAAGAACAAAGAAGCAATATAAGCAATGAATGAAAATGATGATGAGACACCATTATAAGATAGCAAACTAATTGTTAGAAGAAAGATGAAAGTAGTGGTGGAACGCCCTAGAAATTAAAGTAGTAAAGTATCCAAATGTCACGTAGATAAGTTGTGTCTTGAAATGAAGCTCATTGCCAGTATTCTATAAGACCAATTTTGGCATGAGTAGAAGCAAAAATCCCTAAGTGTTCTATAGTTAAATGAACTCAAGTAAGGAAAGTTTTAGGATAGTGACCTAAAAAGCACTGAAAGATGAGAAAATATAAAGAGTAAGAAAGAAAAGATGTGCCAATTGTTAAATAAGGGGCACTATGAAGTTATGATAGAGCCAAATAATCTTACTAATGTACCTGCTAAGATTACATGAATAAAAGTATAAGTAGTATAATGGTGGTTCTCAAGAATGATGTGCTAAGGTACTCCGAATTTGTAAAAGAGCATGAAAGACAATTGAGAATTTTTTTGAAAATACTTTAAATAAAATTATTAACTTACTAAACTCAGTGAATGTAGCTCATGCAAGTACGGTCAGTAGGTTACAGAATCTCTCACAGGGTCGCAGACGATCCTAATAAAGCAAGTAAAGTTATGAGTAGAAAACACTGAAAACCAGAATAAGATGAGAAATTTACTAAGTCTAATAAGAGTTAAAAAATAAAATTTTTTCTTGTGAAAAATTTCTCTCAGATTATTTTACCACTTGATTAGAAGAAAAATTTTTGTGGGAAAAGAGGTAAGAAATGAGTTTTTATGAATTGAAAGAGGCTAAACCTCCTCCCCTAAGAAGATTAGTCCTGATCCAATGATGACCCAAGGGGTCAATGATAGTGAAAGAAAGTATGAATCAGGGTATGAGTACTAAAGCAGGGTTGAGTTAAGGGTAGTATAGCCTATGTTTTATTTGATAAATTTTTACTAAAAATATGTTCCTACCTTAAGCAGCGGTGAGTAATACTCTCAAGATACGAAGTTGTGATAAGTTAACATGAGACATAATCTTTATGGTTATAACATAGAAGTATCATGAGACCACCAAGAACCTCATGTGACAATGAAATAAAGGATAAGTAGACTTGAGGTAATACAAGCAAAGCTCATGTAGTCAGCTTATACTTAGTAGGAAGATTGTTCATGTAAATAGCATAAAGTTATGAAAAGTAAAGAAAAGGAATGATGTTAGGTGCCAATGAAGAGACTATAGTATAAATAAGAAATGAGAGTTTTGAATGTAAGGATGAGTTTTAAGAGTAGGTATATTATATGGAAATTTGTGATTCCCTTAAAGTAAAATAAGATTATGATGTCCTTGACATATCCCAACATAAAAGGTATTAGCCAGATCCTTCAAAAGTTATAAATGGAGGAATAAGGCCAAAGTGAAAAATTGACATCTAAGTCAAACAATTACGATATAGAAGTGTTCCTCTAATAAAAATGATCTAGAAATTGAGAAATAAATAGAGAGGAAGTATGAGGTATAAGGATGTATCCAAATTTTGAGGACAAAATTTATTTTAAGGGGGAGGGCATTGTAACATCCTAAGAAAGTTAAAAAATCAAAAAATGCATAGCAAATTTGTAAAAATGGGTGAACACTATTTTGCGTAGAATAGGGTAAATATGTCATTTTTCCTGTTTGAACAGAAATATAAAAAATTATATTTTTGCCCCTAAAGAATTATAAAAATGACATCCATATCCCAAGGCAATAAAAGTGGAGAAGAAGTTAAAAAGTCCTTGGGGGAAAATTACACCTAATGACTAGAAAGTTTCAAAAATTATAATTTAACTTTAGGTCAGGGGTAATTTTATAAATATACAAAATTACTGTCAAAACAAAGCCCTCGGTGAGAGAAGTCTAATTCTATATGGCACTGAGGGTTAATAATTAATGATCAAGAAATAATTAGTGCCAAGTGTCTAAAAGTAACTTAATACTGATAAAACGGATTATGGGTCCCATGGACAGTTAAACAGTAACCAGGATAGGATATAGGTCTCATATAGATACTATTTCGGACAAGATAATTATTGAAACACAAATAAAAATATGGAATAATCTTGTAGCCCAAAAATGCTAAATTATTATAAAAAAACAGTTTTATTAGTACATTTAAAAATTACCTGGTTCAAGATATATCTGGACCAAGAAAAATTGAGCAATATTGGACACTTAAAACAACTCCATTGGCATTCAAAATGGGGCTACTGGGCAGCAAGGATTTTTGGTAAAAACTTCCTCAAGAAGTTGTGATTTTTGGAACCAAAAAATAACTATGGTTAGATTAAGTTGTTAACCATAATTAGCCACCTAATTAAGTCCTTAATCAATCTTTTTCTTCACCATTCAGCATGTAGTTTAGCATCAAATAGAGAGAGAAAAACACAAGAAAGAAAGAGAGAAAGAAGATAGTAAAGAGAAAAGGAAGTGAAGTTGAAGATCAAGGCTTGGGAAATAAAGTATCAAGGTAAGATCTATGCCACCTCAAGCTTATTCCTTGAGTTATTTGGTTTGATTTTATGAAGTATTCTCCTCCCCTTTCACCATGAAAATTTTAGTCATGGAGGATTTGGAGAGAGAAAATGGAGCTTAAACCAAATAAATATAGGAAAAGGTATAGCAAGGTGACTAGAAGCATGAAATCACAAGTTATTGCAACTATTTTAGAGTAAATATTTTCCTCCAATTTTTATGCTATTTTTAGCCCAATTAGGGTTTAATATGGAGATGGAATTTCAGAATTTTGACCCCAAAAATGGATTCTTCATGATGGAATTAGCATAAGGCAAGTGATGAAATTAAGAAAAAGTTTAAGATTAATAAAGTAAAATTTCTAGGGTTTTGAAGCATATTTTGGAATGAACAGTAACCTTAGCTAGAGATGGAATTTGGTAATTCTTCATGAAAAATTACATGGAATAGAGGTATTATTCATGAACACTTTTTGAAGAAAGTAATGGAACCATTAGCTTGAGTAGTTGTTTGATGATATTTTTAGGTTTGAGGAAGTCTAAGAAAGCTTGAAGAAGTGTTTGGAAGAGACAAAATTCAAAGGAAAGCAAAAAGGAAGCATATTACCAATTCTAGCTTTATATTGTCTTATGATTTTGCATTGAAATCTATGACTTGCCACTTGTTTGTTTAGATGTTTTGTGATGTTTATGAAGAGAAATCTATGACCCTAGGATGTCCAAAATATAAAGAGAAACTCTGCCAAAATTTTTATAAAATTATTGTGGCATGTTATATTTTAATGAAATTGATTGATATTTCCATGGAAGACATGATAATATGAATGCATGAATGGTTAATGCTACTGAGATTCTTTGAATCTCATTCTTCCCGATGACTAACATATATTAGGGTCAAGCCATGTATGGGAGACATGTGAACTATGGAGGAGGGAGAAGAAAAAGATGCTTAATGTAAAAGTTCAAGTCATGAACTTATGTTTTGAGATATTATGAAAAAGCATGTATATTCCATGTGGTCTAAATCACTATGCTATTGTGATTCTTAATATATTTTGATACGTTATGTATGGAATTGGTGCAATGAATGATGATGTGAAAAAATTGTGAAGCTTATTTTGATAAATTAGGAATGGAAAGGCTCATTTTAAGCAGTTTGAGAGAATGTAGGTACTGCTCATGTAAGACAGGACAATTAGCTTAAATAATTTATATCCTCTAAAAGTAGATGGATTAAGCTTTACATAGTGCTAAATAACACTTAAATTGCATAAGTGTACACTTTATGGTAAATTTTCAAAGTTAGGGTTGTGAACAGAGCAAGATTGGGAAAACTGGAAACTGAAAGTTAGATACTGGAAAATTCAAAAGACAATATAAAATTGTACAAAGCTACAAAATTTCAGTGGTTTGTATTTTTATAAAGGTATATTTCATTTTTGACTGATTTGGTGGCAACTGGAGCTATATAATAAAAGATATGAAGTTTTTCCCAAAACTGTTCCAATAAAAATCAAATTCTAACCCTTGATGAATTAAGTTGATGTCATGCCTAGTATAAGTGAAATAAATGTATAATAAAAATATGTCTAGAAAATGGACATATATAGCTTTCAAATGACATAGATTATGCATGATTTGGTCCAGAATGGAAGGAAATATGATTTTTCAAACTTATTGCCAAAATCAGGAATTCTTAGAAATGACCAAATCTATAGTACTTTTTGAAGGAATAAACTATACAATTTGGCCAAGTATTTGCTCTGTTTCCTATTTTTTCCCATGTATATAATCTTTTTATCTATTTTTAGAGACTCAAATCACCTCAAGATGATTTTTCTAGATTTAGTTATGAATTTCCAAATTTATCGGGTAAAATGAAAATGACAATATGAACAGTACCGAGGATTTATGAAAATTCTATTTTTGATATTAAATTGATTCAAGCTTCTCTTCAAGTATATTTGAACTCTAGAATGATCTATATATGGTAAATGGGCCTAGTATAAGGTGTTACATAGATCCTGACCAAAAGAGATAGGTAATCCCTGAGCCAGAGATGGAAGAAAATGATGAAAGTATGGGCTCCAATAAGTTACCAATAGGAAGTTAGGACAAGCCCAATATTAATGAAGGACCTCATCCAACTGAATCTAAAACTGTTAAACTATTCCCATCCCAAATTGTTTTAGCTCTTCCTGTTCAAGTCCAGAAACCAAGATTTGAAGCCATAGAAGGCAGGAACTGTGAGGTTGGATTTTTATTGGATCCAGATAATCCTAGTTATGTGGTCCAATTAATATGGAAGATAAGTTATACCAGATTGTTCATAAGTATTTCAACAAAAGTGAGGCATATCTCGAAGGGCCTATGCATGTGTTAGATTTCCTATATGAAGTTGCTAAGGTCAAGGGCTCTCTAGCAGGTAAAAGGGTAGATTACCTAGAGCCATTATGGATCAATACACTAGTCAATGAAATCCCTAATAATTTCTTCTGGACTTATATTAAAGATAAGCTGGAGGGTGCACAGTTCGGCAGTCTAGAAGAATGCGCTGCAGCCTATTGTATACAAAGGGATATTCAGTTAAATCATCAGCTAGTAGGAGCTAATGATCAAGTAATGGCTCTAGAAGAATTTGGCCTTATACCCCCATCTTTTGATGCCTGCAAGACTAGAACAATCATTATGCAATTATTCTAGGAAAGCTAGGAGAATTTTATAGAATCCATGATCTAAAGTTAATGATGCTAAGAAATCCTTGGAATCCCAGAACTACTTTTTTATAGAGGCAGCTTGGATCGATGGAATGATAAATATGATACCAGATTAAAAGTATTGGAAGCTGCATAAAGTTAGATTCCAAGAAAAAGTGCCAGAAACTTTTCAAGGTTTTGTTTGAGAATTAGCGAATTTGGAAGCAATTTGACTGGAACAGGAGGACCCAGTTATAGACCCAAAAGAAAAAGATCATACTAGGAAAGTTTAGAAGAGAATCCAAAGGAGGATTTTGATGAAGCCTCTCTAGTGAAGACAAAAGCAGCTTTGATCTCTTATGAGTGAAATGATGAATGAAATTATGTGTAAATATGTATAAATGTATGAAAGTAAAGAACAATAATGAATAAAAATTTTGATTGTATTATAAGCAGTCATAAGTTGAAAGTAGAAAGAAATGATAATGTAAGAAGACCATAAGGACTTATGCACAAAGTTTGTTTATGTGAATAAATTATGATGTTTATATAAATATATTCTGTCAGTATAGTTGTTAAATATTTATAGATCCAAAATGGTTTGCATCAAGAGACAAATAAGAGTAGAGACTCTTAAATAAGGAAAGACACCACAGGGTGATTTTTGCATGTTATTAGGAATATATGAGATTAGCAGCAAAGAATTATTAAAAAAATAAAAATTTTATAGCAAACCTTAGACACACAGAGACAACCTCAAGAAACCAGAGTTGAAATTTCATCTATGAGGCAGTATCAGAGCAGGTACCACTGGCTGTACTAATGAACCTAGTAGCGAGAACAAGGATTGATCATGCTAACTAGTGGCATGTAATAGCTTAGTTCTAGAAATGATGTCCTCCCTCATTTAACAAAAGGTTTGATGTACGAATGGTTGATGAATGGATACTAAGTTTAGAAAAGATTTTCAGGTTAATCGGCTATTCCTCTAAAATGAAAGCTCTGTTGGCTATCTATTATGCACTTGAGAAAAAGGCAGATAGATGGTAGCATAATACAGAGTTGATCCTATAAGATTAGAACATACCCTTAATACGGAAACTATTTTATAATATTTTATGATAAATATTTCATGTGATTAGTAGAGGTGAGAAAGAAGATGAAATCATTATGTTCCAACAAGTAGAAGATTAGTCAATAGGTAAGTACAAAGCTACATTCATACAACTAGTGTGGAACTCCACTTAGTTACAATAGTATGAAGATAAGAGATGGAAGACAAAGAAGCTAAAAAGAAGTTTAAAGCTAGTCAACAAGGAAAGGAAAGCCCCAATACGAAGTACGTGATTTAGTATGCTGGTAGAGGCTAACAAAATGATAGGAAGTAATTCGAATTTTCAAAGTTTTATGTTGCCACCTAGTAGATGTTAGAGAAGCTGCTGCTAATGAAGATGAAAAATAAATAGAAAGAGAATGAAGTTATGAAGAATAGTAGCAGGATAGAAAGATACTCATTTCAATGATAGTTTTCCCTACAAGTATAAAGTATTATTTTATGAAAATCTAGCCTAGAAATATTTTAATAACATAAGAGAACAAGTCTTAAGGACAATGGTTGCTGGCTTAAAAGAGGATGTTTGATAGGTCATGAAGCCTTTTAGAGTTACATCTTGATAGATCCTATCAATTAAGTAATGATGAAGGGTCATAGAGGATCCTAGTAAGGCTCTGAGATTGCAATAGATTTCATGGTTGCAATAGAGCAACTATGAGGTTATAGTAGACCTCTAAAGAGAATAAGACGACGAAAAAGATTGATGAGCCCTAAAGTTCTGATAGTTCTCTGAAAGTGGATGAACTAAAATGATTAATTCAAAAGGATACGAAACCTCATTAATCAGCAACTGGAACAAATGTTTTATATAAGGCTTTTCTCTAATATCAAGCCGCGAACCAGAAAGTACTAAAGAAATATGATGGTGGGTGATGATAATGAATATGAGAAGTAAGTAGACCACCTACAAATAAGTTTAGTGGTAAGATGTTTCTAGATGGGTATCATGACCATATCCCTAAGAGTTAATGGGTTGAGCAAATACTTGATGCTATAGCTGGATTACAAGCTCTAGAATTGTATAGAGAATCATTCAGAATTAAGTATATCATATTTTGGGAAATTTTCTCATTGCCTATGTGTTCTAGGCAGTATGTTATTGTAAAAAGAAAAAGTTGAAATATTAAAAGTCTTAGAAAAGGAACTAGAGAAGGATTCAGAAGGAAATCCCATGGAGGTAACAGATAACAATAATAAGTTTGCCATTGGTACTGAAACCTCATAAGTTCAGTAGAACTAGGGGTGATTCAAGTATAGAGTAATGCAAGCATAGATGTAAATTAAAGGAAGAATATATATGCATGTTGTACAAGATATAAATTATGAAGCAAGAAAGGAGAAAATAGTGGCAGGTAGTTTAAGGAATGATGAAACCTTGAGATAGTAGATTGCTAGTCTTGGTATGAGATCTAGCTATAGAAAGAAATGTTTACGGCCGGAAGATCTCACAATGAACAGAATCTTTTGTCAACTGCCAAAGTGGAAAAATGGAGATAGATCTTGGGGAAAAGCCTAATTGAGCCAAGATAGTAGCTCTTAGGGAGAAGCCCAAATAAGCCAAAAAAGATGAAATCCTCCATATGATAAAGGCCACCGAGGTAAGGTAGATGAAAGGTAGCTCCTGCGGTAATACCTAAATGAGCCAAAAATAGTGAGAGGCCGAAAGCCAGATTCTAACTGAGTTAGTAAGAAACTTTTGAAGGGTTAAGAAATCTCCCTTAAGTTGCCAAACCACTAATTAACCTTGAATAAGTAGCTAAGGAAATTATGTATGAAGATAATAAAGTAGAAATATAAGAAAGGATAAAGAGTAAAGAATTAATGACTATTGCCTTAATATCATTAATACCCCAAGCCAAAAAAAAACATAAGAGATAATAGAGGTTATGTCGAGATATGCAAAAGTATTGTGTAAAACCCCTCATGACTTTGTTTTGGCATTGTGTACAGAACCGAAGGAAACAGGACGGAGGAAGGTTCAAATGAAGTCCAAAAGAGCTCCACGCCTCAGATAGAGCCAATTCTGGTGGTACTTTTTGATTGAAAACTGGTGGAGCCATCGCAAGAGTCAGGTTTTTGGTTTAAATCAGAAACATTTTGGACAAACAGAAAGAAAGAAACGAAGGGAGCGATGGAGAAGAATGGAGGAGCTCTACTAGGCTTGTGAGCTTCAGCCTTGGGAAGTGATTTTTGGACCTCAAGAGCTTGGATTCACATTGGTAAGTGATCTCTACTCCTCCCTCTCCATTTTCTTTGGTTGAACTTGGGGTTTTTTATTTATGAGTTGGGATCTTCGGTTTTGGCCGAAATCCATTGATTGAAATCGATGAAATAGGGTTAATGGAGTGTGTTTTAGTATTCTTATTTGTAACACCTTACTTTTAAACTCATTTTCCATGAATTAGACTTCTTTTAAGTCTAATTATACTTAATCCTAAGCTTGAATCACATAAGAATGAAAATAAGAATTTCCAAAATTTTCAGTACTGTTCATATGGTAGTTTCCACTTTGCCAACTGAACTTTGAAAATTCATAACTAATTATAGAAAAATCATTTCATATTGATTCAAGTCTCTAAAAATAGATAAAAAACTTATATACATGTGACAAATATGAAACATATCATTATCTTGACCAATATATACAGTTTATTTCTCAAACATTTACTGTATATTTGGTCATTTTCTCTTCCCCAAGATTTTGGCATTATATTTAAAAATTCACATCTCACTCTACCCTCAGACAATTTATTCATTCCTTATGTCATTGGAAATCTCTGTGAGTCTAATTTCTATAAATATTTTTCTTATACATTTATTCAACATGTATAGGGCATAACATTAACTTGAATTATAAAGGGTCAGAATTCCACTTTTGCTGGAACAGTTTTGGGAAAACCTCCATATCTCCTATCATATAGCTCCAATTTCCTCCAAATCAGTGGCATATGAAACTTAAAACATATATCTTTCCATAAATACAAACCACTGAATTTTTGGAGCTCTGCACGATTTATATCATCTTTTTAATTTTCCAGTACCTAACTTTCAGTTTCCAGTTTTCCCAATCTTTCTCTATTTTGAACCCTAATTTTGAAAAATCACTATAATTCATACATTTGTCCAATTTAAGTGTTCTTTAGCTCTATGAAAAGCTTGTTCTGTTTAGTTTAAGAGAATATATAACACTTATATAGGATGCTCTGTTTCAGATGGAGTTCTTCTACTTAAATCAATACTGGTCATCTCAAACAAGCTTATGCCATAGCTTACATAATAAGCTTCACAACACATTTACATTGACATTTATTGCTCCAATTTCAAGCATAATATCATAGAGGACTTAAAAAAATATATTCAAGGTGTCATACAGGATTTACCCCTTTCATACAAACTTATACAAATTCTCAAAACATAACATTAAGACTTCCATAATAATATCATTCATCATTCTCTTCCTCTTTTTCCTTTAGCTCTTCTTGGATTTCTTACATTGATTGGCCCTAAACATGATAAGCATTTGGAAGGGATGAGATTCAAAGAATCTCAGTAGTTACTATTAATCAAGCAAATATATAATCATATAATGCAAGCACACTTCATGAAGTCATCATTCAAACATTTAGAATCATTTATGCTCAAACATTTTATAGAAAATTGGATAGAGTTTCCCCTTATATTTTGGGCATCCCAGAGTCACAAAACCCCTCAAATAACTCAGCCAATATCAACAAACTATCACATAACATCATTGTAAACATTTGGTATAACATTAAAACCATTACAACTGTATAACCATATAATGCAATATTAGGTTAGTAAACTACTTTTTAGCTTTTCAATCCTTTCCAAACTTTGCACACCTTTCCTTTGAACTTCTAACACTTCTTTGAGTCCTATAGTATCACAAAAATAAGCCCATTAGCCACCAATTACACAACCTCATTCACAAAGTGTGCATACTTGGACTAAAATTTTCACTTTACTTTCCTTTGAGTTTTTCTTGTACAACATACTTGTACCTACCTATTTTGGACCAAGGAATCCATTTTTGGGGTCAAAATCATGAAATTCCCTTTCCTTTTCAAACCCTAAATAGGCAAAAAATTTCAGAAATTTATAGAAAAATATCTACTCGATTAATTTGCAATCTAATGTCATATCCTTGTATCTTGAAGCATTTCTAAGCATTTCTATGGTTTGATTTCATCATAGCTCAACTTTCTCTCTCTTGGGTCACCATGGCTGAACCTTAAAGTGAGAAAAACAAGGAAAATATTCCATGGAAATACTCTTAAATACCAAAGTGCACAAGCTAATAGTCATAGAACTTTACCTTGAACACTTGAGATCTTGACCTTGCTTCTTGCTCTTCCTCTTCTAAATTTTTGTTTTGTGCTCTCTCTCCCTCTAACCCTCTGTTTTAGACGTGAATGGAGATGAAGATGAAGACTTAAAATAACTTAATCATAAAGTCATTTTTTTTCCTTTTTTGACTTTTTGTCCTTTATTCTTATAAAAGCTTTTCAATTAATTCCTTTTGCGTCCAATCAGCACATTCAGATGTGTATACCCTCATTTTTGGCTAAAAATTACTCAAATAATTTTTATGGATCAAAATACTCTTTACCGATTAAATTTACCCGTACCGATTGACTATTTTTGCTAAAATTGTCATTAAATTGGTACAGGATTATCCAACAATTGCTTTTGGTCCAAAATCATTATCTAGACCCAAAATATATTTTATTAAGGTCCAATTATTGTCCTTGGATCAATACTGTCTTTTCCTGCAGTCTAAACTGACTTTTTATAGGGTAAAATATTGATATTAAATCCTAATCACCCAATAAATGTTATTTTGACCTTGATAAATTCCATGCTATATTTCATTGGGTCTACCTCATTGAGAGCTTCATTTTGACTATAATTTTTCATATTTACAAAAATGCCCTTGATCCGGGGTTAATTTACAATTCTTGAAACTTTCAAGTCATTAGCTGTAATTTTCCCCAAATTTTTTTCTGCCCCTTCCACGTTGAAGACATTCTTAAGGGGCTAAATTGTAAAGATTCTTGATTCTTGGGGCCCAAATATGATTTTCTCATTTTTCCGTTTAACTAGGAAAAATGACTTCTTTGCTCTTCTTCACACTTAATGGTATCTTTCCATTTTTCTGAACTCCTTTTACATTGTACATTGTCATCTTTTCATTTTTGGGCCTTTAATTAATTTTTCACATTTTCTTTCTAATTTGGGAAATAATGGGTTTGCCCTTAAGCCGGGTAAAAATTTTAATTATTCATTCTTTTGGGCAGTTTCTTGTAATTTTACCCAAAGACCAATTTTTTATTATTTCTTTTTCACTATTCACATTAACTTCAAATTGGTTTATCTCTTAACATGGACCTCCCAGGAATGCAATACTTATACCGTTGCGCTCAACTTGGAGCGGGCTTTCATTCAAGTGGTATATTGCATATTTTCTGGGGTAAGTTCTGGAATTAATTTCTGCTTGGGACCTTATGAAAAATTAATTCCAATTAAAGACCAAACATAACTTCTTCTAAAAATTAAATGAGAAATTAATTCATTCTGAAGCTTGATTCTATATAGCCTTTTCATTTCACTTTGTTTCTCATCTTTTATTCATTTTATAACATCCCATAAAAATAGGGATATTACATTGTTGCTTGGGTATGAGTTTTGATGGGTTTATGCATGATTTGAGCTTAATCCTAAGTTGTTTTTAGTTAGGGCTCTTGGGAATCCGAAGTGTATGAGATTGTTTGGTGTTTAAATAGTTCCTAGGAGCTTAATGATGCATGAAAGGGGTGTTGAAACCTTGGATTAGGCTAAAGTAGTTGAGTTGTGATGTTTGGTTTATTGGTATATGTGGTTAATTGAGGAGTTGTGATATTGTGAAGGTTATTTGGTTAACTGAGAGGGGTTCAAGCATGTTAGACAACTCGAGAAGTTTGTGGAATTCGCATGTTTGGTAGTGACACTTGAGGTAACCGGGTGTTTGTTTGTATTGTATTGTTTATATTGTATGATAGTACATATATTTGTGTATATATGCATGTTTCTTTCATACCATGATATAGATATATTTGTGTGTACTGTTTTCTATATATCGTGGTATGCACGCAGCTAGATGATGATGATTATAGATGATGATATTGACATGACATGACATGATACATACGTGACATTGTGACATGATGATGATGATTATATGATGATACATAAGTATCACTGCATGGCATTGTGAGATCGTGATATATAGCGGATTGGGTGGTGATGACGAAATGATATTTGATTATATGAAATATGATGATATGAGATATGCTTAGGGAGGATAAAGATGGGATCCCTGTCGCCAAATCCTCCCCTATGGTCAAGGGAGCCAGCGGCAGTGGACTGCACCTTCCCTAAATCACCACCAATTCGAGGTGGTCCAAAGGAAGGAGAGCCATGGTCCGAGCACTAGTGTAATCTTTGGCTGGGTTGCATTAGTGTAAGGTGACTTGGTGATGTCCTGGAATTAGTCTTCACTAACTATTGGAAGGGAATTACCAATATGAAATGTCATGTTATGACAATAGCCTGTGGTTCTAGCTATGTATGAAGGAGACATGCATTCCATTCATTTCACATTGCATTCATGTATTGTATGAGATATATGTATATATATGTGTGTGGTTGTCTCCGGTTACTGAGACATTGTCTCACACCCCTCTCCTATGAACTAACCTTTTAGGTGACGGTTCTAGTACTAGTCCTAAAAAGACGCATGAGTAGCATCGGACGTGGGGATACTAGGTCTATATAGTTTGTGTATGTTTTGGATATGTATCTTGTGCCAAGTAGGATAGAATGTTTTATAATGGATGTATGACATGGATATGAATGGTATAGATGGATGTTGTATGTATGGTTATGTATGTGGAATTGTGTTGTATGTGCGATGTATGCTGAATGGTGGTGTATGTGTGATTCGGGGTGATAAGGAATCTATGCGGTAGTGTTTGTAAGCCCAAATGTGGAATTGGGCCTAGTTGGCGTGTTTTGGGAAAGTAGCCCTGTTCGTCAAATAGGGTTCAAGGGGATCAAATCTCATAGGAGTGGTTTCTTTGAGGTGAAACCTCTTTGGACAAGTTGATGAAGTAATTTTAGACCTGTGTGAATGGTCTAGAGTGGTTGAATTACCATGGATGGCAAATGGAAGTAGTGAGTCATGAGTTTTGGTTAAAAAGTGGCCAAAATGGTGTCGGGTGTCCAGTTCTCCATATGGAGTTGGATTGAAGTAAAGATGGTGTCTATGGTTAGTTCGGGACTAGATTGACTTGTAGGAGTTGGAATTAGGTCAATCGGAGGTTGGAGCATAAAGTTATACGCATCAAAAGTTCACCGTAGTGTTGGAATTTTGCTTGTATTGAAAACCAGCAGGGGGCACCACAGCACTAGGAAGTAGGCCGCAATGCCAGAGAGTACAGTAGCATTGTAAAATAGGGGAGGTCTGGAGCCATGGTGGTACTGTAGCAGTTATAGCCCTAGCTCAGATTTTTATGTTGTTTAGTTTGTTTCTGTTGCTTTGAAGTTTTGGGAAGTTGTTTTGAGATGTTTGCATTGTGTTTGGTTGGATTTTGAAGTTTGTGATCGAGTTTAGAGGTGTTTGGAGGTAGGGTGTTACAAATTGGGTTTGGGAATATGTTTATACATAAAGGCAGAGTGATAAGTTGAGACTCTAAGTTAATAAAAAGCTGAAGTAAAGAATAAAGAAGCAGTATAAGCAATGAATGGAAATGAGAATGTTGATGAGACGCCATTATAAGGTATTATTCCCATTGTTAGAAGAAAGATAAAAGTAGGGATTGAACGCTCTAAAAATTTAAGCAGTCAAGTATTTAGAGGTCATATAGATAAGTTATGGCTTGAAATAAAGCTTATTGCCAGTATTCTATAACACTAGTTTTGGCATAAGTACAAGCAGAACCATAAACATTTTATAGTTAAATGTGCTCAAGTGAGAAAGTTCTAGGATGGTGACCTTCTAAGAAGTATTGAAAGATGAAGAAAATGAAAATAATAAGAAAGAAAAGATGCACTTACTAAGACTACATGAATAAAAGTATAAGTAGTATAATAGTGGTTCTCAAGAATGATATGCTAAGGTACTCCGAATTTGTAAAATGAGCATGAAAGACAACTGAGAATTTTTGAAAAAAATTTAAATAAAATTATTGACTTACTAAACTCAGTGAATGTAACTCATAAAGGTACAGTCAGTAGGTTACATAATCTCTCAGAACATCACAGTAGATCCTAGTAAAGCAAGTAAAGTTATGAGTGGGAGAGACTAAAAACTAGAATACAATTAGAAACTTATTAAGTCTAATAAGAGTTATATAAAAAAAAATTTGTTGTGATAAACTTTTCTCAGACTGTTTTGATTAGAAGAAAAAGTTTTGTGGGAAAATAAGTAGGAAAGAAGTTTTTATGAATTGAAAAAGGCTAAACCTCCTCCCCTAAAATGATTAGTCCTGATCCAATGATGACCCAAGGTGTAATGTCCGACCGCTTCTTTAGGATTGATGATTGTCCCTACAAACCAACAAAGTCTTTTCGGTGTGCTTTGTCCTCACTCACACAACTTCTTCCCAGGAGATCACCAATCCCATAATTGCTGCAGGTCAAGCACACTTAACTGAGGAGTTATTAAGGGATAGGCTATCAAAAAAGTAGATGCACCTTGTTAGTATAGGTAGTACCTATCAATTTCTTTAAACTATCCTTTAACCTTATAGTCATATACCAATACAGTCTCTGGATCCTTCTCATTCCGGTATGTATTCAATTCATTTATATGCCCCTCCTGCTTAGAAGCCTGCCAGGAGTCACTCCTTGTCCGTGCCCCATCAGTTTATCTCGCCCCCCTTTTCTTGCACCGGCAATCACTCCCCTCCCTCATCAGTGCCCGGATGTCACACAAGGGGTCTATGATAATGAAAGATAGTATGTATCAGAGTATAAGTAATAATAAAGCAAGGATGAGTTGAGGATAGTAGCTTATGTTTTATATGATAAATTTTTATGAAAAATATGTTCCCACCTTAAGCAGCGGTAAGTAATGCTCTTGATAAACAGAGTTATTATAGGCTAAAATTAGTTATAATGTCTATAGTTTTATCATAGAAGTATTATGAGACCACTAAGAACCTCGAATGATAATGAAATAAAGAATAAGTAGACTTGAGGTAAAAAAAAAAGAATAAGAAGAAGTAAGAGATGGCCTTGTAAATGCCATTCAAGTAAAGCTAATATAGTCAGCTTATACTTAGCATGAATATTATTCATGTAAATAGCCTATAGTTATGAAAAGTAAAGGCAAGGAATGATATTAGCTACCAATTAAAAGACTATATAGTATGCATAAGAAAATACAATTACAAAAGTAAGGTCAAGGATTAAGAATGGGTATGTTATGTGGAATTTTCCAATATCCCTAAGGTAAAATAAGATTAAAATGTCCTCAACATTTCCGAATAGGAAAAGTAGTAGCCTGATCATTCAAATGCTATGAATGGAGGAATGAGACCAAAGTAAAAAAGTTGACTTTTAAGTCAGATAATCAAGATATAGTAGTATTCCTCCAGTAAAAATTGTCTAAAAATTGAGAAATAAATAGAAAGAAAGTATGAGGTACAAGTATATATATATTTCGAGGACAAAATTTATTTTAAGAAGGGTAGAAAAGTAATATCCCAAAATTTTAATGGATACTAAGCAATGAAAGAATAAGAAATAAACGATAACATAAAATATATAACGAATTTATGAAAACGAACAAACACCGTTTTGCATGAAAAAAGGTAAAAAAATCATTTTTTTAGGTTAGATGAAAAAAATAATAAAATTATATTATTAAAATGACATCTACATCCCAAAATTTATAAAAATGACCAGGAAGGAATGAGAAGGGAAAAGCTCTTAGGAAAAATTACACCTAATGACCCAAAATTTTCAAAAATTATAATTTCACTGCTAGTCAAGGGCAATTTTGTAAATATATAAAATTACTATCAAAATGAAGTCCTCAAGAAGAGAAGTCCAATGGCATATGGCACTGAGGGATGATGATTAAGAATGAAGAAATAATAAGTGACAAATGTCCAAAAGTAATTTAATACCGATAAAGTAAATTATGGGCTCCATCGATGATTAAAAGGTAACCGGAATAGGATATGGGCCATACACAGATACCATTTGGGACAAGATAATTAAGAAAATATAAAAATAAATTTAGAATAGTCCTGCAGCCCAAAAATGCTAAATTATTGTATAAAGCAGTTTTATCGGTGCAATTAAAAATTACTCGGTTTAGGATATATTTGGACTAGGAAAAATTGAGCAATCTTGGACACTTGAAGAACTCTTAATTGTGTGAAAATAGGGAAGTTTGGGTAGCATAGGTTTTTTGGAAAAAACTTCCTCAAGAAGTTGAATTTTTGGCCCAAAACGTAAGCATGGTTACTTTAACTAATTAACCATGATTAGCATGTCATTAAGCCACTTAATTACTCTCTTTCCACTTCATGTTCACGAGCCTACAGTAGACAAAACCATAAGAGAAGAACACAAAGGAGAAGGGAGAAAAGAGAGAAGGAAGAAGGGAAAGCTTAAGGCAACATTGAAAGCTCAAGTTTTCAGTAAGATAGTCTACCACCTTAAGCTTGCTATCTATGGTATTTAAACTATCATCCATGGTTTAGATTTCCTTCTCCACCCTCTTAGGGTTTCAACCAACTATGATTAAGCAGGAAAATGAGTTTTCCAACCATTAAACTTAGGGGAAATGCTAGAATACTCACTTAAAGCATGATTATGTAGGTAGTTTGATAAATCAAGAAGCATATCAATTATTCTTAAATTCCCCTAATTTTTACCCAGCCACTGTTCATATTTATGTTGGAATTTCAAGTTTTTGACCCCAAAAATGGATTCCTTGGGTCCAAATTAATCAAGTACAAGTGTTGGTTTTAAGAAAAACTCAAATGAAAGCTAAGTGAAAATTTAGGGTTTAATGTGCAATGCATTATGTAATTCTTGAAACCAATGGCTAAAGTGCTTGAATGATGATATAGATAGATTCAATGAAGTGTTGGAAGGTCCAAGAAGTGGTGGACAAAGTGTGGGAACCAAGGAAGTACTATAATGCAGTTAATTTTCCCTTACTAGCATCATATTGTCATCATTGTTTCTTTGATATTTGACATTATGACATATGAATGAAATGTTGATTTGTGATATTTCTATGATATTGGATGAGTTGTATAAGGGGTTTTGAGCCTCAGAATGTCCATTTTTCAAAATGAACTCCATCAAAATTTTGTAAAATTTATGTCTTAATGTGCCTATGTGATGAATTAAAGTTTGTGATTTTTTTATTGAAAATGTGATAATATTATGGCATGTTTGGGTATTAGTTGCTGAGATTCATTGAATCTCACCTTCCCACATAGTAACCATGTTTAGGAAGCATTTATGGCAAGACCACCAAGGAAGAGAAAGGAAAGGAGAAAGAACTTGGTGAATGACTTGATAATGATAGCAATGATCATGGATTATGAACTTTTGTGTAAATTTGTAAATGTGATGTTAAATCTGTTTCTCCACGTTTTTATGTTCCTTTAGGTCTTACTGAATGTATGGCATGATATGAGGATAAATTATGGCCATGTAAATATTTTACAACTTTTGTTTGGCAAAGTAATATGATGTAAATGGTCATTCTGACCACTATAGAGTCAAGTTGCCACTGTTTGGATATTTTGTGATGCAAAGTATAAATGTTATATATGGTAAAAAAAATTACGTAGAAAGGGATTTCAAATGGTCCAAATATCACTTAATTTGGATGTGTGTATGAATTATCGTGAATTTTAAAAATTAGCCCAAAAAAACTAGATTTTCGGAAATAGACCATATGAATAGTGAAACTTCACGAAACTTACTGTGTAAATTGGCCAAGTAATTACTCTATTTTATATTTTTCTTTGTAGATAATATTTTAAGTTATTTATAGAGACTTGAATTACTTATATATGGAATTAGTTATGATTTTTCAAAATTTTTCGGGAAAATGGAATTTCTCACATGAACAGTGCCACAAAAATGAAAAATTCTATTTTTAAATTTTATGTGATTCAAGCTTCGAATTATGTATAATTGGACTCTAATGAGATCTAATACATGTGAAAATGGTCCTAAATCAAGGTGTTACAAAGTCGTCCCTGAGGCGATTTTTGATAAAACTACCCCCTTTCTTCTACGCTATTTTGTTTGCTTGTTGCTCTAATTTTTACCTTGGATGCCTTTCAGTTTTCATCCTAGCTATCTATTTTTTTTTTGGGCTCTAATTTTTGCCTAGGATACCTTTCAATTTTCATCCTAGCGTGCTTTTTTCTTTTTTTGGGCTTTAATTTTTGGCTAGGATGCCTTTCAATTTTCATCCTAGCGAGCTTTTATCTTTTTGGTGCTCTAATTTTTTTCTAGGATGCCTTTTGGTTCTCATCCTAGTGATCTTTTATCTCCTCTTCTCTTTTTTTGTTCTTTCTTTTTTTTTCTTTTTCTTTTTTCCAGTATGATACTTCTTGATAGCATTAATCAGCCAATATTAATGCACCATTGAAAAAGGCTTGCTTGATTGTGGGCCTTTATAAGTTGGTGCCCATTTACCCCAATCATCTTCCTAACTCGGTAGGATTTTCTTAAGCACAAGATCCCCAGTATTAAACTTCCTTGGTCAGAGCTTTTTGTCAAATTCCCTTGCCATTCTCTTCTGATATAACTGACTATGACATATAGCTTTAAGTTGTCTTCCTTTAATCATATTCAATTGCCCAAATTGATTTTACGTCCACTCATTTTCTTTTATCTTCGCTTCCGCCATTACCCTTAAAGATTTGATCTCTACTTCGATAAGCGTGACCACTTCCATCCCATAAACTAAGGAATAAGGGGTTGCCCCTATTAAGGTTTGTATTGTAGTACAATATCCATGTAACGCATAGGGAAGCATTTCATGCTAATCTTTGTATATCACTGTCATTTTCCCAAGAATCTTCTTAATGTTCTTATTGGCTACCTCCACTAACCCATTTATTTGTGGTCGATATGATGCAGAATTATGATGTTTGATTTTGAATTACTCACACAATTTCTTGACCTTAGTCCCATTCAAGTTTGGAGCACTGTCAGTGATGACAGTGACAAATTATGTTTGTCAATCCATATCGACAAATTATGTTTGTCTTTAGGAATCTGACAAAAGTCTTCTGTGTTATGATGGAAAATGAACTTGCCTCTACCCATTTGGTGAAATAGTTGATGGCAACAAGGATGAAATGATGTCCATTTGAAGCTCTTAGATTGATTGGACCTATAACATTGATGCCACACATTGAGAAGGGCTATAACGACACCAAAGTGCATAGCAATATTGGAGGTGGATTAACTTTATTTGCATAAACTTGGCACTTATGACACTTTCAGATGTACTCAATGTAATGTATTTCCATTGTGATCCAAAAATAGCCACATCTCTGGATTTGTTTAGTCATGGTGTGACCATTTACAAACATGCTGCATATTCCTTCATGAATTTCCACCATTATTTTCTTTGCCTCACTTGAATCCACACAATTGAGAAGGATGCCATCATAAATTTGCTTGTATAAAACATTAGTGTTGATGAAGAAATTCATGGCCAAATGCTAAAGTGTTTTCTTATTATTCTCTGTTGCCCCTATTGGGTATGTTCTGTTGGTCACATAGGCCTTGATGTCATGAAACCATGGGAGTACATCCTGTTCTTCTTTAACATTTAAGCAATGAGCAGGCATGCTTCTAGCTTTTTCCTAAATAGGATGTATATGGACTCCACAATCAAGTTGAATCATCACTGCTAAAGTGGCAAGTACATTTGCAAACCAATTCTTGTCTCGGGTCATGTAATGGAAATTAACAACCTCAAGCTGCTTGATCAGTTCTATTAATAGTTCTCATAAGGAATTAACTTTGAATCCCTTGTTCGCCATTCATCGATTACCTGATGAATAATCAGAATTGAATCACCAAAAACCTCTAAACATTTCACCCTAATATCGATAGCCACTTTGAGGCCACTAATACAAGCTTCATACTCAACCACATTGTTGGTGCACTCAAATTCTAGCTTAATGGCCACTAGAAATTGTTTTCCTTCTAGAGACACAAGTACATGCCTTACATTATTTCCATGCATGTTGGCAACACTGTCAAAGTACATTTTCCATTTCCTCTTTTCTCCATTGTGTTCTTCCACGTCTTCTTCAACTGAATATATGTCTTCATTCGGAAAATGGAAATCTAAAGGCTGATAGTCTTCTAAGGGATTCTCTGCTAAATGATTAGTTATGGCACTTCCCTTGACTGCCTTTTGAGTCATATGTTTTATATCATACTTAGATAGCACCACTTACCATTTTGAGACTCTTGCAGCCACATGTGGGCTTTCAAAGATATATTTTAATGGGTCCATTCTGGAAATTAACCAAATAGTGTAGAAGAGCATATATTGTTACCTTCTGTTTGCCCAAACTAGCACGCAACAAGTTTCTTCGATCATAGGGTACCGCATCTCATTGTCATTGAACTTCTTGCTCAAGTAATAAATTGCCTATTCTTTTCTTTTTAACTTATCATGTTGGCCTAGAATAGCTCCCATTGATTTGGGAAGAATTGTTAAGTACAAAATTAATGGGCAACCTAGTAAAGGTGGAACGAAAATCAATAGGTTTGGCAAAAAATCTTTGATCTTATCGAATGCCTATTGGCAATTGCTATTCCACATTTTTGGATTCATTTTTCTTTAACAACTTAAAGATCAATTCACATGTGGCCGTTTGGTTTGCGATGAATCAAGCAATGCAGTTCAGTCACCCTAAGAAACTTCTAACCTCTTTTTCTGCTTGTAGTAGAGGCATTTCACAAATATCAAGATTGACTTCTGTTCCCTTTTGACTAAACCCAACAATTTTCTTGATAATGCTCTAAAAATGCATTTCTTGGGATTCAGCCTTAACTGGTACTTATGTAACCTCTTAAACATTTTTTTTAAGGATGGCGACATGACTTTCATCCTGTACAGATTTGCCCACCATGTCATCCATGTATACCTCAATTTCCTTATGTATCATCATGTGATGGAATAGGGTGACCATGGCTCTTTGGTAACTTGCCCCAACATTTTTCAAACCAAAAGGTATTACATGATAGCAATAGGTTCCCTACTGGTGATGAAAGTAGTTTCCTCCTTGTCATCCTCATACATAGGGATCTAATTATATCCTGAATACCCATCCATGAAGGAATACCTATTGCTTTAGGCAGTATTATCCAGCATGACATCGATATGAGGCAAAGAAAAATCATCTTTTAGGTAGCATCATTTAATTTATGATAATCCACACACATCTAAATCTTGCCATCTTTCTTAGGCACAAGAATGATGTTTGCTACCCATTGAGGATATTTGGTGACCTCTAGAAACCCTGCCTCTAGTTACTTGATGTATAGTGATGTTTCGATGGCCATTCTTCTTAACTTTTGCTTTTTTGGCTGGGCATTTGGGAACCATGGAATTTTGTGGGATGCAATGTTGGGATCAAGACCTGGCATGTCTTTGTAAGACCAAGCAAATACATCTATATATTCCCTAAAAAGCACAATCATCAATTTGCATTCTGGATTGTTTGCCATTCTGAGCTCTTTCTTATTCTCTTCAGTTCCTATATTGATGGTCTCTATTACCTCTTCATGCGGAGAGATTCCTTCACTTTCCACTTCAAGCATTTTAATGAATGTCTCGACAACCTCTTCATCTTCTAATTCATAGTTATGCATACCAATGGCAACAAGTGAATCATCTACTAAGGGTGTTGCACTTTCCACATCTGACATGGATTCTAAGGAGGCCAAATCCCTAAGCGATAAGAATGAATATTAGGTAACGAGAAGAAAATAAAACAAGATGAATAAGAGTAAAATAAGAAAAGGATTAACAAGAAACAAATGCTTTTTTGTGTGAATACATTTTATTTACATTTTAGATGACATAACAGTTCATATGCCTAAGGCATTAATAAAAACAAGCTAGAGACAAACAAAAGATTATGAAACTAACAAGACACCTAAACACATGTTTAGAAGAAGACAACAATATCAAAATAGTTACTCTAAAGCAATGACATTATTTGTATCCTCAAACTCCCAATTTAACAGCTGCTCTTCAGAAACATCAGGAACAATCTAGGTATTGTTGTTTGGGGTTCCGTCACTACCATGTGAGACTATTGAGACAATTGGTTGATTGATAACTTCAACTGGCTTAGGGAATGTTTCATGAAGATAAGGGATTTCTTTCCTTTCACCTTTTTCTTATTGTGCGAGTATGCTTGTTCTTCCCTGAGACACTCTTTAGTAGGTGCATACCCTAGTCCATAATGCTTGGGGTTACTTGGTAAACATATGGGCTTATGGATATCTTGCAAGCATATACTCAATCCCTTACCCCATTGAAATCTGCTTATTTCCATGATCTTGGTAATAATAGAGTTGATATTTGCATTACTACTTTGAGCACTTTCAATTTTTGGGCCTTGGAGAATTGGAACATCATCTTGTTCAATGACCTTCATGTATAGGAGAGATCTAGGTTTGCTCACCAATATCTCCTCTTCTCCTTTAATCATGACTATCTTTCCATTTTCCATCCATGAATTTGACTTTCTGATGTAGAGTAGATGGCACTAGGCCTACCGAATGATCCATGGTCTTCCAAGCATCATTGTGTAAGTGGAATTTATATCCATGAGAAGGAAATCCACCATAAACACACAAGGTCTAATTTCTAGGGGTAACTGCAGATCACTTAATATTATGGTTTGAGACCTATCAAACCCCCTAGCAAACATATCATTCTTCTGAACCTCAGCCATATCTATGTCCAAAGACTTGAATGTTGTCAAAGGGAGAACATTGAGTATGGACCCATCATTAATTGGTACCTTGGCAACAACATATCTGTCACACTTCAAAGTGATATGTATAGCCTTTGCATTCTGGGCAGGAGATGTTACAACTTCTTCTTCTGAGAAAGAGATTGTAGAAGCAATCTTCGAGATATTCATCATACTTGC
This sequence comes from Adenanthera pavonina, assembly GCA_026686845.1. Classification (NCBI taxonomy): domain Eukaryota; kingdom Viridiplantae; phylum Streptophyta; class Magnoliopsida; order Fabales; family Fabaceae; genus Adenanthera; species Adenanthera pavonina. The sequence continues at coordinate 17,328,976 of JAIVEN010000005.1, read as the reverse complement.
TGTTAGTTAGGCTGGCTTCCCAAGAGGGGGGTGAATTAGGAAGTTTAAACTCTTCTGCAAAATGTTAAAGAGGTGAAGAATGCAATATATGGAGGCAAAACAGAGTATAAATAAATAACAGTGAAAGAAGCAGAAAAGAGAAGAAGACTTAGAAATTTATCCTGGTTCAGTCTCTCCACTTGACCTACGTCCAGTCCCCAAGTCACCACTTGAGATTTTCCACTATTTAACAAGAATTCAACGGGCTTCTTGCAAGTGCCACAGTACAAAGTCAGTGCTCTGTTTTCTAAAGCTCACTCAATCACTTTCTGCACTTTTACAAAGTGCTTTACAACCCCTTGTGATATCTCCTCACAAGAAAATCTATCTTTCAGATGAAGATTAGATTGTTTACAAAGATGAAACTCTCTTGAATGGAGTGAATATGAAAGTTGAAGTACAAGTATTGAAGTAAGAGGGTAAAAGTCTTTGAGTAGAAAATTTGGCAGAATTTAAGTATATACAAAGTTTGATTCGTTACCCACAACTTCAAATGATGTTATATTTATAGATTTTGGTCTCAAATGTCCGTTAGAGACAAAATCTATCCGTTGGAGAAGTTATCCAACGGTTACTCTGAAAAACTATCCATTAACCAACCGTATTTAATGCTTCTGACATACTGAAATTCAAATTTTGGTTGGTCAACAGACGAATTTCGAAGGAACCGAAGGTTAAAGCTTCCAACGCTGAAATACTGAAGTTCGTCTGTTCATGAAGTGAAATTCAAATTTTGAAACTTAGAAAGTGTTTCTATGTTGTGACATACAAATTTTCAAGAAGAAAGTTTTTCTGTTAAGTGTGAACAATGTTTCCAATTTGCTACAGTGCCCTTGAAATTCGAATTTTGGAACCCTAAAATTCGTCTGTCCGCAGCAAGCTCAAAAGGCACAGTAGTTCATTTCCTTTAAAATTTGAATTTTCAAAGAGTGAAGTTCATTTGTCAGAGAGACCTCTTTTCAGACTTACTTCAACATTCGAATTTGTAAACACTGTCCTTCGTATGTTATCATGTCATTTTAACAGATTCACAACTTTAGCTTCTGAAATTCGAATTTCCATGTTCAAAGTTTGTCTGTCAGTGAGCAATTTTGAAACTCAATATGATCTTGATTTCAGATGAACTTTAACATTGTTTCAGACGAATTTCTTCAGTTTTCATAAATTTCATTTTATCTGAAATTCAAATGTTCAAAACCCAAAGTTCGTTTGTTACTCAACAGCTTCTTTCAGATACTTATGAAAATTTGAATTTTGGAAAATCAAAATTCATCTGTCAGAGAGACATCTCTTCAGACTTATTCAGTTTTAGCTCGAAATTCAAATTTCCAATATTACAGTTCAATGTAAACTTTTCAAACTTCATCTATTGGTGGGTATTTTTCAAGTATTTCATAAAATCAAGTTTTTTAAAACATCTTTTCATCAAATCAAAGTCTTTTACCCATATTTAAACATATCTAATGATCCTACAACAAATTTTGCACAGATTACTCAGAACTTCTTCACTTGAACCATTTTGGGCTCCTTTGATATCTTCATTCCAATCTCTTGAATGTTGGTTTGGAATCATCAAAACTCTAGTTTCAACACTTGCTACCTTTTCTGGAGTTATGCTTGGTTGTATGTATGCCTTATTGAGTACTTTCTGTAAAACTCAGCGATGTGCCTCAAAACTTAAAATTAGTGAAAGTGTTAAGATTTGAGCTGGGGTTTTCTTGAGTTAATCTATGAGGCAATAATCACTCTATTTCATAATCTTCAAGACTCTTCATCACTTGTGGCGGCTTCTGTTTGATCAGTCCCCTTAGACTATCATCTATCACTTCCTTTTCATTTCTCTTCCTTTTTGCATCAGATGGAAGATATGCTCTCCCACTTTGGGTGGCTCCACCAAGGCCAGTTATATTTGACACCGCTAGATGGCTCTTCTCTGTCACCATTTGGCCACTTGTAGGTGGTTAATAGTGCCACCATACCTCCATAGGATCACCTTATTATCCTTGTAAGGAAAAGGTGCTAGCATATTTATAGTCAATACAAGTTGTTTTTTATAGGAGATTGAGGGCGCCATGGAGCTCGAAGGAACCATAAAGTTTATAGGAACTAGAAAACTTAGGGATATCTTGTTAATGGCAAAAGAAACTAACCTTGTGTCTCTTTATGGTGTTGGCTCCTTGAAAAATAATTTGATAGTCTTCTTTTCCACCGTATTTATTCCTTCCTTAGTTCTACTTGTCTTTATAACCCCTAGGGCTATCATTCTTCTCACTTCTTTCTTAAATCAAGGGCACCACTTAATATCATGTCTTGTCTTAGATTAACGATATTTACAATATCCTCCTATATGTTTATCCCCTATTGAACAATCACCTTTGATAACCTTTAGCCCATACCCAACTCACTTCAAATAGGTATACAAAATACTGAAAGAGATCTCGGTGTCATCAGAGCTCTTAAAAGTATCAGTTTTACTATCAATGGCTTTACTTGTCCTTGATGAGTAGGGAGTGGATTTATAGTAATGGTAGAGCTTTCTCCTATCTTGAGTTGAATATGGTTAAAGTCAATCAGGTCCAACACATTCCACTTGAATGTGATACAATCTTTAATTGAATGTCTAGGAGTTCCCATGTGATATTCACATACTACATCAGGGTTATACTAGGTTGGGTATGGGGAATAAATCAGCTTGGAGAGTCTTGATCCTAGTAATTGGGCCTCAAAGAGTTTACGATATAGCTTAGTATTCGTCATAACAAAATTAGGCCATGGATGATTATTTTTGGGGGGAACATTCTGTTGCCTTCCATCTTGGGTTTTTTGGCTGATCACTGGACTAGGCTACAGTTTTCTCTGATGTCCCCCACCTAGCTATTAAGAGACAGGTTGTTTTGCAAACAACGGCTTCATATTTTGAATGTAATTCACGCTCCCCTCATTCTTCTTGGTATCTTGAGCTTTCTAGGTATTGGTTCCAGCTTGGGGTGAAAGGATTTTCCTTTCTCGAATGTCTATGTCGATCCTTTCCCTAACTTTCAACAAATTAGTAAAATCATCAGTATGCATCCCCATCATGTACTGAAAAAAAGGTTCTAGCAGAGTGTGGATAAAATATGAGCAAATTTCATCAGGTTCCATTACAAGTCAGACTTGTAAAGCCAACATCCTCTATCTTTGGCCATATTCTTTGAAGGATTTTATGGGCTTCTAACTCATGGCCTTTAGCTGTCCCTAGTAGGATATATGTCAAGATTAAATTTGTATTGCTTCATAAAAGCATTCGTGAGATCCCTCCATCTTTAAATCTTTATCATATCCAACTGCATATGCCACTGTAGTGCAGGACCAGTTAAGCTTTCAAGAAGTATATGGATATAAAACTTCTTGTCTTAAGACCAGATAGACATCTTGATAAAATTAGACTTCTAGTACTATACAGGGTTGCCACTACCATCATATTTATCGAAATCAGGCACTTTGAACTTCTTAGGTATGACTACTTTTAGGGTCAAGCATAATTCATTAAGCTCTAAGGACCCAAAGGTGTTCAATCCCTATCAAGTTTCCAACTACTTTTATACCTCTCCTAAATCATCCTTTACTTCCTTCTCTTTGCTCATCAGTACTGGGATCTGAAAGGTGTATACAAGGTCTTCATCGGGATATCCTAATTCTTTTACAGTTCTATTTTTGGAATCCAGTTTCTCCTATATGACATTTGTGGGTTTCTTGTCTGATGGGCATTTATTCCCAAACCCAATTGTCCTTCTTTCCCTATCATTCCAAGTGAAGTAGAAGTTACTTTAATGATAGGTGGGGCAAGAATTAAGGCACTTGGTGTTTCCTAGGTGCCTTTAACCTTCATAAGCTTAGCCAACAACTTCTGTGTAGCATTCATCTCAGTAATATGTGTCTCCATCGTGGATGTTTGCTCTTTTATTATGGATTAATAGACTTCAGCTTCTTGGTTTTGGTCTATACTTTTGTTTTCTGATGCACAACTATGTAATCATGTATAGTAGATCCTTGTTGGTGGAATCTAGTCAGATAATTTCTTCTTCAGAGGCCCAATGTTGTTTGACCTAATTTAACAAAATAACTGATTAAGTTTAACAAGTTCAATTAGTTGAATTACCTTTTCTTTGCCTTTTTATGTGAAATATCTTACATTGCATTAGCATAAGGGTTTTAACATATTAAAGGTCCTTTAATTCCCTCTGAGAACCCATTGCCTCAGGAGAATCTAGAATTAACTGTCATATAAGAAAGACCTTGAATCCCTTCCTTACTACACTAGTAGATGATAGATCAAGAGATAGTTGTACGAATAGTTATCAACAATTACATTAGTTCCCATATGTTCAACTAAATTAGAGATCATACATCATTACATTATCATAACTTTGTTAAATAATTAAGTTCATCAATGATACATGTGCATAACGTGAAGAATTTTGTGATCTCGTTATGCACATGTATCATTGATGAACTTGGTAAGTGATTGGACCTCTTACATAAAGTAGAGTGTTCTCCACTGGCATCCTCCATTTGGCAATTAAGCTTATCCACCAAATTCTGAATTGTTTCAGCAGTGCTTCCCCATACCAAAGATATTTCATTCATCCATTTCTCTAATAACTTGGTAAGTGATTGGACCTCTTGCTGCAATTCATCCACAGAGCTATTTTCTAGCACCTGCTTTTCAACTGCGTCCTTGGCCTTAGCCATCTTGTTTAATCGAGCCCTACTATTGATCGCTCCCACCTCCTTATCCCTTAAGCTTTTTCTTAGCTTCTTGTTTTCTTCTTTTAGCCTCTTGACTTCAGTAGTCCTTTCGAGATCCCTTGTTGTTTCTTCTCTGCTAATTCACTCTTCAAAGTCATGCATTCCTTTCAGAGTTGGTCTAATTCTTCTTTATCCTTAGAGTTTTCTTCCAGCAGCTCTTATAATTCCCCCTTCTTTGTAGCGAGATGCTACCTTACTTCTTCATTGATTACGAGTATGTTATTTCGCTACAATGGATCTTAGGAGGTATATGCAGGATTAATTCCATCTATCCTCTCCTTTAGCCATACCTCATATTCTGGAGTGGGATTTACTTGTCTCTTACCTAGCTCAACCTTTCCTTTATGTGTTGTTTCTTCCTCTATGTGGTTTACATATATGGCTTGTACTTCCTCAGCCGAGGTAACCGTTTGAAGATATGCACGCTGCCTCAGTATGATGGCTGGGTTATAGTTAATTACACCTCTTGGCCCGATTAATGGTATGTTCAAAAAATTGCTGCATCAATTAATAATTTCCTCCTCCCACCACCATTCTACTTTCCATAGGAAAAAGTCTCTTTCATTGCCAACAATAAATTTCTTTATCCACTCATTTTGGCTCAAATAGTCAAAAGCCCGAGGAGGGGTGAATGCCATGAGAGGATTGCTATCATGATCTTCTTGTTTTTGTAAAGGGGCGCTCTTTCCCGCACTGGTGGCTCATCATCCAAATATCAAGGATCGCGAGACAATGTCTTATGTTGCCCCCTCGCTTCACGTGACACTGAGTCAAAGTTTTATGTCTTTGTTAAAATTGCTAGCACTGGATTAATCTGATGATCTTTAACTTTTTGAAACACACTAATGGCTTCCATGTTAATCACTCCAGCTGTGTAAGGGAAAATAATGGTCCCATAGATGGCCACGACAAAGACTCTATAGAAGGTATTCCATTCCTACTTTTCTGTGAGTTTCTCCAAGTGGTTTTTGACATCATATCTAGAAATTCCCTCACCTAGACTTGGACACACCATTTGTACTTCCTCTAGGTTAATTCCCAATAGCCTAGATATAGTCTTTCAAGCTAGTAAACCTTTCAAGCTAGTGTATATAGCTGAATTATCCTTGATTAGCATCCTCAAGATTTTGGCGTATTCTTCCAAAGTCAGAGTAATTTGAAAGTTAAGGTATGTAAAGCATCTAAGTGAAGCATCCTAGTATTGACATAGCTCGATTACCACTTCGGTATGCATGGGCACTTTTAAAAGATCTAGGATATTGCCATATTTCCTTCAAAATTTCCATTCTACCCGTCCTTTGATGTGCTTGCTTAATTGTACTAACTTATCCAATGATTGAATCTCTGGACTAAGTTTGATACCTTTTCCTTCGTAAGTCTTCCCAATAGGCCCTTGATCTTGGTTACCTCTAAGCACCATTACCCTTATGCCAATTACGAATGCTAGATATATCACATGTCCATACAAGAAAGAAAAAGACAACTCATAAGATCACTTCTTTTATTTTGTATGGATTTTTCTCTGGTGACTCATAGTCTCTAGAAAAATTTAACAAATATTGGCCTACATAAAATCCAAAATTCTATGCAGCTAATGTTGAAGAAATTTTCATATATATATTTGTTGATAATTTAAGCTTAATGACAATGCTATTAATTGAGATTAATTTTACTGCCATTATTCCATTTATTGTTCTAATTAATTCATGATGCATTTGATAATGATGTATGGACTCGTAATTAGATAGGGTCAGAGAGCCACAGCTCATGGGTAGGTTCTAATATAACCATCTTCATCACCTCGTATCAATCCATAATGATGCTTGATACTTGCTCTGGTGGAGGTGACAATTTGTCGCCCTTTCTAAGATAGGTTGCAATGATGATATGTCATGATATGTGATAAGAAAGGAATGTGCTCTCCTATGTCTTATTCAGGGTGAATCCTTGGCTGAGTCTCTTCACCCTAAAGAGTCCAGGCACTAACTAATTTTGTTAGCTACTAAATTTGTCTACTAACGTGCATGGTTTTAAGGTAGTTCTATCATTCTATAAAGGTCCTCAAGTTGCCCTCACCAGATGGTGAAGATCTTAGTTAACAAATTCAATCCTCCAAAGGCTCAAAAGCTCCTTGGGAACCAAACTTGTCATATAAGACAGAACCTAAGTGAAGTCTTCATAGTAACCGTCATGAGCTCCAAAAGCCCATGAGAAAACCATTACAAACTTCCACTAGCCTAAGGTACTCATAGACTTGGGTCTAGGGCCTAAAATGTGTGTGAGGAGGGATGTGTCCGTGTACAGTGTGTGAGGAGAGCATACAAACCTGTAAACATGTACTTATGCATTACCCAATCTTGACCTATCCAACAAATCACAAGTGCCGAAAAGAAACAAAGCAAATAAAGTCATTTATCCTATAGTTCAATCCACATGTTATCTACCCTAAGACATGTTATGCAAACAACAACAAATAAATAGAGAAGTATGTGAACCATCAAAACTAAAACATGTTCATTACACTAAGCACGTGAGGCAAACAACAATTAAAAGGAAAACCACAATAAATGTAAAGCCATATTATAAAACACATTCAACGTATACAGGTTTGACTATGAAAAATGCCCAGTGGAGTCGCCAAATTGTCGCACTCAAAAATATGATGAGGACAGCGCACAAAGAAGGAAAGAAAAGAGAGACAAATCGGGTTTCTAAGAGAAAAAGGACTTGCGAGGAGTCTCCACAAAAAAATTTAAGGCAAATTTTGGAAAACTCGATTAGGAAGGAAAATGATGGTATGTGTAGGTAGAGTTGAGTTTGAGAGTCAATTGTGTGTGGGGAAATTGTTAGGCACCCCATGACATCATTCCTAAGAATGGTTGTCTTAAGTTGATTGTGCAAACTAATATGGCTTTTAAAGAAATTAAGGAAATTTGAAAAACAAAATAAAGAAAAGAAATTAAAAAATCAAGGAGATTTGGAGTAAAAAATGAGGAAAAGGAATTAAGAAAATAAATTGGAAAATATTTATTTATTTACAAAGGTAGAATTGATCCATGATCAGAGTTTGGGGCCTACATATCCTGCGATAGGGATCAAAGACCACATAGTTTGGGCTAAAAATGCGTGTTAGTTGGTAGATATATTGTTTTTAATTGTAATTTTTTGAGATAAGAGAAAGCTAATAGAAAATAGTTTACTATTTCGCAAACAAAATGATTTTCTGAAATTAGGTTGGAGTATTTTAATTTACGAAAGATAATTTGATCTTACTTACTTGCTCTTATTTTATTTAGTTTTGAAAATATTTTTTACTCATTCTCGTTTCCTTTAATTTTGAAAATACTTCTGATTTTTTCTTTTAAAAACTCACCTTTTTTGTGTACTTTTGAAAATTTCTCTCATTTATTGAAAAAGTGAAATCGATCAATTTGTTGTAAATTCACAGTCATGCTCAGTAGACTGATCCCTTAAATACCTATGGGAGCTCTAAAAAATCCCCACGACATAAAAGTATTTTGTTATATTTTTAATAAAAAATACTACTACTAGTACTACTACTACTACTACTGTTATTATTATTATTAAATAAAAATCATTAAATATTGTTATTTATTTAAAATACTTTGAAATATATATATTTTTGAAAGAAAGGAATTTATATAAGAGAGTTTTATGTTTTAATATACATAACTTAGATGTCTACATGAATTCTCTATCTTACACAACAACACAGTAAACTTAAATACCTGCGTGGCTTTAAAAACCTCACATGGCTTAATTATTTGCTAATTGAATCAAACTTATTTCTTATCATTTTCTCCTTTTTTTTAATAAACTATAAAGATTTCCCATTAGACCTTTTAAGTCCCTTTTCTAATTCATAACATGTCTACACGAACCTCCCTTCTTCATGGATTATTAGTTCCAAAAAGATTAAATGCCACAAAAAATTTATCGTGATAAGTCCCTAATAATTTCACAAAAAATTATCTAGCACTACCTCCCCTTACTAAACTTGGACACAAAATGGGTACAAAACAAAGCATCATATTAATTTGTGTGAACTACTATACTTATCAAAAACATGATTCTACTGGCCCAGATTCAGTATTAAAACAAACTCCTCTCATAAGCAAAATCACAATAAGGTCGAGTCACAGAAACAGAAGCACCAAGTAAACCTTAAAGCATAAGTATGGGCAAGATTTTCAATACAAATAACAACAGCTCTTCATTCATTAACATTAGATAAGCCCATCCCAAATGTACGAAATCAACATTTGAAAAGAAAAATAGGGACTGTATGAATCAAAACAATTCCCTGTCCTCTTCCATGTCAACAAAAGGTGGAAGAATCATTGCTTTCTAAAGAAAAAGTAACCAAACAAAGAGGAACAAGACAAATCCTAAAGAGTCACAGATTTATCGGAGCACAAATAAATTAGGAATTCAAGCTCATATCAGCACAATACATCCTCAATAATCGCTAATAGAACAGAGGATATAACCAAACAACCACCACTTAAAACTTGAAAAACTTGAAAATTCAAAACAAAAATTACCGTCTGGAGCCACTAAATAACTTGTATAGACTACTCCCTCCTTTTCGAATTTCTGTGTTTACCTTTGAACTTTCTTTGTTCCTTTGGCACTTCCTTCTTCTACTCCTTGAGGTTCTGTTTCACAACTTCCCTTCCTCTATGCTTAGATCTTTATGTTCGAATTCCCTTACCTCCCAAAATTTCACCAAAGCACTTTTTGCTTTTCTGTTACTCCATTTCTAAGTTTTTTCAGCACTTTCTTTCCCTCACTCCTTCTCCTGCTCCTTCTTCATGCTCTGCCTTCCTTCCTTTTGATTAGGTTCTTCTTAGTGACTCTCTCTTTTCCTCTAGGGTATTTCCTTGGCATCCAATTCTCTCCCCCAATTTTTTGGGGTCCCTTCTCTTCAAATTTGCTCCTCCCTTTTATAGAGTTCCTACGGGTGGCTTGCAAACTAAACAATCGAGCATGTGACTGATTCTCCAGCTTGTTCTTGGATGTGCAGCATGCTCATTCCAATTTCATGCCTTTCCTTTGCTTTGTCGTGGTCTTGATTGCCTTCATCCCAGGTGCTCCTTGCCTCTACTACTCTGCTGTAATGAGTACATAGTAGTGGAGGACTCCCCTTATCATTTTTAGCCCCCAATCTCTGCCTCTATCTCATGTGAATCATGGCTGGTCCTTGTCTTTTGCTCACACAGCTCCCTCTGTCTCTAGTCTAAGTCGTGTACCTCCTTTGATTTCTCATACCAAAGCCCTCTATTAAGGCTCAGGCAGATTTGGGCTAAAATGCTGAGTTTCAGCATTTTAGCCCCACTCAGCGTTTCAACCCCTTTATTAATTTATTTTTTATTTTTTCACTTATATATATATATATTATTTTTTATATTTTATTATTTATTTATTTATTTATTTTATTTGTTTTTTAATTTGGGTTAGAGGATTGGGCCACCATTACCAAATCCAAATCCCATTTCCCTTTTTATTTTTTGATTTGGTTAGTAATCAGTCTATATTATTTTTATTTAATTTTTATTATATGTGTTATGTATATTTTATTTATTATTTTAGATGGGATTTCCCTCTTCAAAGGTTTGAAGTCAACCAAAATGTTAACTAGTTTAAAAAAGTTTACTACTATTTTAGTTAATTTGATTTCTGAATAATTAATTAATAATTTTTATTTTAGGGTGTAATTTACTTCATGCCTAGACAAAATATGGTGTTCACAGTGGTTATACTCCCATGAACCCTATATGAAATGTTATGTATGGATTTAGAGTAATGAATGATGATGTATAATGTTATGAGGTATATTATGCAACATATGACATGATTTATTCCAAAATGGCCAGTAGAAGTTGGATTGGGGAACACTATTTGAAATAGGGAAAATAGTTTATTCTAACATATGACATGTTATATATGCTCTAAATGTAGATGGAAAAATCTTTCCTTAGAGCTAGAGAAAACTTAAATTGGATAAGCACATAATTTAGGGTGAATTTTAGAAATTAGGGTTCAGAATTGGATAATATTGGATAAATAAGAACTTTCACTGTGAACACTAGGTAATTTAAAAAGCAGTATAAAATTGTACAAAGCTCAAAAAATTTAGTGGTTTATATATATGGAAAGCCCTATGAGATAAGTTTAACATGCCACTAGTTTGGAAGTAATTTAAACTATACAATGAGAGAAATACAAGTTTTCCTAAAACTATCATAGTAGAAGTTAAATTCAGACCCTTAATGGTTTAAGTTAGTGTCATGCTCTATACAAGTTGAATAGATGCACAAGAAATATATTTAGAAAGTAGACATATAGGGCTTTCATATGACACATAGCATGTATGATTTAGCTAAGTATATAACGAGATATGAATTTTTAAATTTAAGGCTAAAATCTTAGGAAGATAAAAATGACCAAATATACAGTAAATTTTAAGGAATAAACTGTATAAATTGAACCAATGAATGCTTTGTTTCTTATTTTTCCATGTAGACAATGTTCTTAGCTTTTTTTTAGAGACTTGAATCACTTCCGTACTATTTTTTTTTTGGAATTAGTTATGAATTTTCAAAGTTCGTCGGGAAAAATGAAAATAGCTAAATGAACAGTACTCAAGAAAAAAAAAGAAATTACGTTTTTATAATACTTAGATTCAAGCTTCTAAACTATGATGAAATGACTCTAAATTGGTCTTATACATGGGAAAATAAGGCTAAGATTAAGGTATTATATTTTTTTGTATCAAACTCAAAGGTGTAGACTTTTAGATCAAAGATTCAGGTAAACCTTTGCAAGAAAATGTATCTTTAAAGTAAAAGTTTTTCCCCTTTAAATGTAAAGTGTTATTTCTCATAAGATTTTGGCCTATGAATGTTATAATGGCATAACAGATTAGTCCTATGGATAGTGATAGGTGAACTCTTATAGAATCAATCCAAAGAACCCACTTTGATGTGTATGACACCCGGATATTTGTGAAACAAGGATTGCAAAAATGGACAATAAAGAAAACAAACAAAACACACAAGAAAAACACAAAGATATGTTAGTCTAGGTGAATTAAAACCCAAAAGAACTGGTCTCTTAAACTCTAGTTCTAGTGACGCCACGAGGATTGATCAATTCCTTGATAAACCATGGTGTTCTCTCTAGCACTCAAAGAAACACAAGAAGAAAACTCAAAAAATTGAAATTCTCATTCATCTAAATCTAAAAAATGCATATAAAAGAGTAGCCAAAATAGGCAAGGCAAAATCTAATCTAATAAGTCTAGAAAACCTAATTAATTTGGGCTCAAATAATCTTAATGGGATTATGAGACTTTGAGCTCAAAAAATACTCCTATTGGACCTAAAATACTAGTAAAAATAAAAGCCTAAAATAAAAATAATTAAAATTCATAAAAAATAATAAAAATAATACCTAAACCCTTATAAACATGCCACTACATTAATGAAATCACATGTTGGGCACATGACATGCTTATTTACAAGATGGGCTATCAAAAAGTCTACTAACTAACTAATTGGGCTTTATTAATTAACAAAGTTCAACCCATAATTAATAAAAATGAAATTAACACTAATTAAGCCCAATAATGCTTAAGTCATATGCTATTTTAGTGAAGCACATGATCTTTCAAGTATTCTCCTCCAATGGGCTTGTCTTGGGTTTGAATCTTTCCAAGTGATAAAGCCTCCTACCATACTCCTGAATTTGTCCAAGCCATCCTCTATTAGATAGTTTGAGGTAGTTGCTAGGTTAGTTGAGGAAGTTTTACAGAATTTATTCCTTGGGTTTTGAAGTCTTTTAGAGCTAGATGGTAGTTAGATCATATCAGTAAAGAGATGATGTAGGATCATAGTAAGGTTCAGAGATTGTAATAGATCTCATGGTCGTAGTACATCAGTTGTGAGGTTGTAGTAGGCCTCCAAAGAGAATGAGATGATGAATCCTATAATACTGATAGTTTTCTGAAAGAGGGCACCTTAGAATGGTTTTAGAAACTCATTAATCAGTAGTTAGTACAAATGTTCACCTAAGGTTTTCTCAAATGCCAGGTCACTCACCTAAGGTTTTTCTCGAATGCCAGGTCACTCACCTAAGGTTTTTCTTGAATGCCAGGTCACTGGCCAGAAAGTCTCTAGGAAATGTAATAGTGGGTGATAATGAATCGAAAAACAAGTGACCCACATATGAAATGAAGCAATATCAGTGGAAAAATGTTTCTAATAAAGAATGTAAGAGGTGAGAAAGGAATAAATGATAGTAATGAAGATAACTAGTTATGAAGAAAATCAATAGGGGAAAACTAATGTATGATTTATAGGAAAGTAAGTCAAAAAAGAGAAATGACTAACAAACCAGGTACATGAAATTGGCCTAAGCCTTATTAGAATCTTATGAAGGAAAATGTAAGATTTAGTATGATTTTAAGTAATGATAGTCATATAGTGATCACTAATTGCATTACTTGAGCCAAGAAGTGACTCAATAGTAGTGGTCCTTAAGGTAAAGCATTGCTAGAGCGAGCAATTGCACCTTAGGGTGAAAAGGTTGAACAACTTATGAACTATGTTAAATAAGTTCAGGCTAGCAGCATCATTTGGAGAGAATGGTAACTCCTCTTAACTAAACCAAGGACTCCAAGTCCAAATGATTGATAGAATGGTTTTAAGGAATGTTAGGGTAGAACTATAGGATAAGTTCAAGATCTAGACCTCTTGAGTACTATAATAGCAGTAAAAGAATTCTTTGAAGGGTATAATGGCGATTGGCTTCCTGGAAGTGAATGAGTTGAGCCAGTACTTGATGTTATACAAAACCATGAATTAAAAAGGTCCTAAAGGACAATCTAGAGAAAGATCCAATGGAGATATTAAAAGGTAAAGGTGAGTATGACGTCAGTATGGGAACCTGATATGATGATAATATAGTACAAAGGAAATGTGTATGTAGTAGTAATGTGTGACCACAAATTTTGGATAAAATTTGAATGCAACAAAGTATTAAAATAGCAAGAAGATTAGGGGTCAAAGGATAATGATGATGGAAGTAGTAAATGATGTTTGTCAAGTATAATTTAAATTTTGTGATTATTAAGATGAAAGATAAGGATGATTGAGACAAGAAAAGGTATTCAGCAAAGACAAACAGCACAAACATGGACTTCTCAAACAAATCCTGCAATAGCAAATGAAAGTAACTAAGATTCCTTGCAAATGATCCTCAATGGTTTGGATTAGCAGTAGAGGTCTTTGAAGAGCAGTTACAAGAGAGAGTTCATGCTTAGAAATGCTGGGAAGAAGTTAGAGTCTATAATGCTCTGCTTATACCATAGCAGCCTCAAGTAGATCAGTAAACTCCTATGAAACAAGCTGCAAGTCAATTAGTTGAATGCACCAATCACCAATATATGACTATGTGAATTAGTAAGTATCAATTTCCATCTTTTGATGGTAAATTTGATGTGCAAGAGGCTAAGTATTGGATTATGAGCCTCGAGAACATTTCAACAATAATGAGTTACACGTCGAAAATAAAGACTTTAGTGGTAACATATATGTTGAAAAATGCAACTAACTGAAGGAAGCAAAATTTATAATGATCCACTAGAATAAAAATGAGCTGGTCAATAAATGTGTAGTAAGGTATAATTGACTAACTTGATATTTGATATAATTCCAATAGTATGATGAGAAATGAGAAAAGATAAAAAAGATGAAAAGATGCTTAAAGTAAGCAATTGAATAAAAGATGGTTGATGCAAATTCAGACTTCCAGTTCATTGATCGATGTAAGTAGGATTACTAGAAATAGTTTGAATTAGAAGTATGTTGTATTTATTGTTAAATTGGATCATATTTGAGGCTTGAATCATCAAAGGGCCCAAAATAATTAAAACAAAAAAATAAGGTACTGGTCACTTGGAACTTGAGTTTTCTGGATGAACTTTGAAAAATTATAACTAATTCTAGAAAAATTATATTAATGTGATTGAAATCTCTAAAAAAAGATGAAACCATGATTTACAAGGGAAAAATAAGAAACTTTAATTTCATCAGGCCAATTGATATAGTTTATTACTCAAACTTTTACTGTACAAATGGTCAATAACAATGCCCAGGTTTTCTAGCCTTTTCTTTAAAAATTTATTTCACATTCTATCTTGAGCCAATTCATGCTTTTTTTTATGTCATTAGAAAGCTATGCATGTCTGCATGTCATATTTTTCTTGTACACTTACTTAACTAAAACATAGCATAGCATTAATTTGAATTACTAAGGGTTAGAACATGACTTTTACTGAAATAGTCTAGGGAAAACTTGCATGTCTCTCATTATACAGCTCCAATTGAACTCAAGCCAATGGTATATTAAACTCATAAACATAAACTACTGAATTTTTGACCTCAGTACAATTTTATATCACTTTTAGAAAAATGTAATACTTACAATAAAAAACTTCAAAAATATACTATAAATTGTACACAAGCCCAATTCAGGTGCTCTTTGGGTTGTTGGAAGGCCCTCACTATCTAGTTTTTGAAAATATATGAACCTATAAGTTACATCACATTTCAAATGGATAATATCTGCTTAACCATCTATTGCTCATTAGGGCCAGATTATGTCATTTCATTGCAAAAGTACTATCATGCATCACATACTTTGCTCAAACTTGTTCATGACATATCCATAACATCTTATGAGTCTCAAAAGAACATAATGCCAGCTAAATACAAAGGTACATATGATTTTATGCAAATGCCATAGTGATACATTAAAATGTATACAAATTGCTTAATAGGCATGCTTCTTTATGCTCTTTATTTCTCTTGCCTTTCCTTGAATTCCTCAATTGCTATAGCTTGAACCTAACATTTGGGATGCTTAAGGGGATGAGATTGGGCTAATCTCAGTAGCAAGTTATGTTTCATGCAATTATATCAATCATTTCACAAAAACAACTTATATTTAATCACACTTAATAACGTAAATCAATGAAATGCCATACTAGTCATAGACATTTTAGCAGCATAATGACTTAGAAAATGGATGTCTCGAGCAAACAAAACCCCTCATTTTACTGCCAAAACCAATCAAGGAAAATCACAAACACAATATGGCATCATATTGTCATCATAGAAATAAAATGAAAGAACATAAAGCATTATTGTAAACTTAGCTAACTTTGGTATTTGCACTTGTCTTTCCTCTTTAAACCAAAGCTTCCTCTAGCTTTCCCAAGCTTCCTCAAGTTCCTAAACATCGTTAAACACTTGCTCGAGCCATTGATTTCATGACATAATGCATAGAGCTTTCATGAAACCCTAAAATCTCAAATTTCCTATCTCAAGCTTGATCTTTAACCTAACACTTATCCTTAAGGTTTTCCATCATGGAGAAACCATTTTTGCGGTAAAATTAGTGAAAATACAACTCCTTCTATCCTTAATGATCTGGTTGAAATCTGTACACTTAGAGGGAAGAGTTGGTTTTTCTTAAAACTTGCTCTAAACATGCTAAAACTTACTTCCTTTGCACACGCTCATGTTTTCTCTTTAATTTATGGCATAAAAACTACTTCCTTCCCATTATTATGCTTAGGTGCAAATTGGATAGTGAGAAGAGAAGAAAAAATTCCAAGGAAACTAATTTATAGTGCTTAGGAAATTTGCTAGAACACTTAGAAATTGAAAAGAAACTACTTACCAATTCCCTTGTATTTTCTGCTCCCTTTTTCTTCTCTTTTCTCTTCCACCTTATTCTCACATAGCTTCTCATCTCTTGGCTACCTTCAGACCACTTTTCACTCTTTTCCGAAATGAACTAGTCATGCAAGACAAGGAGGGATTTATAAAGCCATTTAATTATGATTACTTTTTGCTAATCTTTATTAATTCAGCAAACCTAATCATTATGTCTCCTTTTCTTGGCCATCAAGACTTCATTTTAGCCACATATTGCAGCTTAGGTGGTGCCACATGAGAGGGTATTATCTCCAAAAGAACTACATAATTTTTCCAGTTCAGTAATAACATGTGTTGGTTACTTCATACTTAGATTGGTAAAGTTACTTTTTGTAGTATAAAATCACTTTATGAATACAGAAATAAAGTAAACTTGTCTATGGAATTATTTTATTATCCTCTCTCCTAAAAACTCCTTTTGTAGTGTCCATCTACTTTACTCTATACTTTTTTGCCTTTTGTAGATATAAAAGCATCTTTATCGGTATAAAAGCACAACTAAATTTTCGGCACTGATTATTTTTTTATTCTTAATCATTAATCCTTAGTGCCATATACCATTGAACTCATCTTATTAAGAGCTTCATTTTGACAGTAATTTTGTATATTTACAAAATTACTCCTGACCCAAGGCTAAATCATAATTTTTAATTCTTTTGGGTCATTAGCTATAATTTTCATCATGAACCTTTATACCTTCTTTCCCACGTGATATTTTATACTTAGGGGCCAAATTGTAATTTTTATATTTTTAGTAGGAAAACATAATTTTCCATTTTTTGTTTGATAAAGAAAAATGACTTCTTTACTCAATTTCATGCAAAACAGTGTATATCCGGTTTCATGAATTCCTTATGCATTTTCAGTTATTTAGCTTTTAGAGATATTACGTGTTGTGTTAGCATTTTCAGCCAATGATGATAAGGAAATTATGGAGGAAGAAAAGTAAGTACAACTAAGGGTAAAAAGCCTTAGAATAATAGAGGATTTAAAAGTAAGAAAAAAGAGCAAAGGGGGTAGATAATGCAAGCCAGCTCTAAAATGTGAGGAATATAGAAAGGCTCATAGCAGAAGGCCATGTCTAGTGAGATAAAATGATGCTCCAAGTATAGAAAGTCGTGATAGTATTATGGAGATGGCCAACACCAGACCTCAAGCATAAGGGAGAGTCTATATACTATCCTAATATGAGGCCATAAATTACTTAATCTCAGCAAAGGTATGATGCAGGTATTAGCCATTCTATTATAATTGAGCTAAGAGGTTAAGTCTGGAGGTTATTATTAAATGATTTACTTGTGAATGCTTCACTAGAAAAAGGGCCAAAATCTCCCTTGTCAGTTTAAATAAATATTAAAGCACCACAAGAAGCACGAATTGACTTTTGTAAATAAACTCCTCCTAGACTGTAAGAAGAAGATGTTGAATTTGCCTACTCCTGAAAATGTTCCATGTGCTTAGATTAAGTCAGGTGTTATACCCATTGCTCAAGCTAAGAAGAGTTTGAAGATGGATGTTAAGGATAGACATGAAAATTGATATATGATTAAAAGAAGTTAGATAAAAATTCAATGCCTCTGAACAAAAAGTTAGTAATATATTTATGATGTCTAAGGCATGAGGTATGAATCTAAAGTACAAAAAATGAGCCCAAGTTATTTAAGTTATGACACGTGTAACAACTTACTTTTAACTTCATTTCCCATGTATTAGACTTCATTTAAGTCCATTTATACTTGATTTGAAGCTTGAATCACTTAATTTTGTAAAGCCAAATTTTCAATTAATTTGGTTATTGTTCAAATGCTATTTTCCACTTTACTGACCAAAATTTGAAAGTTCATAACTAAATCTACACAAATTGTATGAAGGTAATTCAAGTCTCCAAAAATAGCTAAAAATATTATTTATATGAAAAAAATACGAATTAGGTCATTCACCAGGCCAATTTGTATAGTTTATTCCCTAAAATTTACTGTACATTGTGGCATTTTTCACCTTTCCAGGATTTTGGCCTTAATTTCAAAAAAAATTGTATCCTATTATTCCCTAAGCCAAATCATGCATTCTTTATATTATTTGAAAGCTCTACCTATCTAATTTTAAGAAATAATTTTCTTGTACATTTTTTCTACTAGAATAGGGAATGGCATTATCTTGAAGCAATAGTGGTCAAAATTTAACTTTTATTGGAACAGTTTTAGGAAAACTTAAAATTCTCTCCTTATACAACTTCAATTACTTTCAAATCAGTGGTATATTAAACTTAAAATATATATATTTCATACATATAGACCACTAAATTTTTGGAGCTCTACAGGATTTTATGATGTCTTCTAAATTGAATGGCACTTCCAGTAAAAATCTCAGTTTTACATTCCTATCTAGTTTTTGACCCATAATTTTATAAATTCATCATAAATTGTGTACTTGTCCAAATCAAGTGTTCTATACCTCTTTGGAAAGCTTACTCTATTTACTTTATGAGCATTATAACATTCATAATCATCCCTTGTTTGGTCCAAATACTAGCTTATTTACCCACTAATGGTCTAAATAAGCTGTTTCATTCATATACTTGTGCATAATAAACACTTAACATGCATACATCATCATTCACGGCTCCAAATCCATACATAATATTATAGGGAACTTAAAGGCACATGTTATCAAACAATGACATCCTTGCACAATCCTACACAATTTAACATAAAATTTACATTACATTCTTTAATATGCATATTCAATACTTGCATAGTCATAACATTTATCATTTTCTTCTCTATGTCTTTGCCATTTTCTTACCATCTTCATGGTCTTTCCCTAGCATGGTTAATCATTGGTAGGGATGAGATTTAAAGAATCTCAGTAGCAACTGCCTTTCATGCAAACATATTATCACATATTGCAAACAAATATCATTAAATCATCATTCAATCATTGGGAATTATTCATGCTTAAACATTTTGTAGAAAATTGGGTAGATTTTCCCCTTGTATTTTAGACATCCCAAGGTCTCAAAACCCCTTTTAGTTTTTAGCTTTCCAGCCATTTTCAAACTCAACCAACAACACCATTTCATCACAAATCATCATTTCAAGTAATAGACAAGTCATTAAAGCAATGCAAATATCATGACAATACATAACCAAGAATGGATAAGTTAACTACATTTTATCTTTCCAACTCTTTCTAAACTTTGCACACTCTTCCTTTAGTCTTCTAACACTTCTTTGAATCCTATAGAATCATAAAAACAAGGTCATAAGTCACTGATTGCATGACCTCCAAGATAAAGTGATCTCTTGCACCTTAAAATTTCACTTTACTTTCTTTTGGTTTTTTGTACAACACACTTATTTTTATATAATTTGGAACCAAGGAATCCATTTTTGGGTCAAAATTATGAAATTCCTTCTCTATTTTTAACCCTAGTCTGGCTGAAAATATGTATAAAATAGAAGGAGATGATTTACTTCAAACTACTTGCAACAACTTGTGGATTCTTGCTTTATTCACCTATTCTAAATTTTTCCCTATGTTTATTTGGCATGACCCCAACTTTCTCTTTCTAAACTCAACCACAGCGGAAACTTAAGGTGAAAGAGGAAACAAAAACTCCATGAAAATGTCACCAAATACTGTAGTCAAAAATGCAACTACAAATTTTTCTGTGTACTTTTTTGTATTCTCCCTTAAAGAACAATTTTTTTAAAAAAATTATTTTCATTATACTTTCAAATTAGTCTTTCTTTCAACCTCGCCTTCCCAACTACACAATACTTATATTGTTGTGCTCAGCTTAACACAAGTTTCTATTCAATTGGTATATAACTTCTAGCTTAGTTATGGAATTAATTTCTACTAAGGATCTTATGGAAACTTAATTCTTATGAAGAACCAAACATAATTCCTTCTAAGGACCGTATAGGAAATTAATTTTATTTAAAGATTCATCATTTCAGGCATCTCATGCCATGTTCCCCACATCTCTATACATACCATGACATCTTGTATGGAATTTGGAATGTTACATTTCTCCCCCATAATAAAATTTTGTCCTCAAAATTTTGCTTAATACTTATATATCTTTTTCTCTTTCTCATTATTTCCCAATTGTCAAGCCACATATTACCAAAGGAATACTTTCTTGCTTCATTACTTGACTTAAAAGTCAACATGTAACTCTAGTATCTTTTACGAACTCATCATATTTGCAAGGTCTAGTCAATACTTTTCATGTTGGGACAATGTCGATGACATAGTATACCTTCCTCACTATAGGGGCATTGGAAGTTCCCATATGACATTCTCATTCTTATTTTCATAATTTCTTTATCTTAGGACATTGGTAACTTCTATATAACATATCTATCCTTTTTGTTATGATTTTCCTTTATCTTGTTCATACTATAGTCTTTTTATTAGCACCTAATACCATTCCTTCCTTTATTTTCATAACTTTAGGCTATTTATACAAATAAAATTTTTGCTAAGGCATAAGCTTGTCACATTAGCTTTGCCTAAATGACACTTACTATGTCATTTAACTTTTCTTTCATTCTACTCTCTATATCTCAAATCTAACCTTCATCTTATCTTGTGATCACTTGAGGCTATTGTAATCTTTAATATTACTATGGTGGTACCATAGTAAAGCTTATACTAACTTTGGATTTTGAGAGCATTCATTACCGCTACTATTGGTGGGAATACATTTTCGTAAAAATTTTATCATACAACATATAGGCTATTACCTTCACTCAACCTGGCTAAGTTATTCATACCTTGATCCATTCTTACTTTCATTATCATAGGCCCCCTGAGTCATCATTGAATCAAGAACATTTAGCATAAAGGTGGAGGTCATGCTTCTTTAGTACATAAAAACTTATTTTGTAATTCCTTTCCCACAAAACTTTCTTTATAAGCGGTATAATAAACTAAGAAAAAATTTCATAACATTTTGCTAAACTAGTAAAAACTTCTTATTCCAGTTTTCAGTCTCTTGCATCTTATAACTTTACTTACTTTACTAGGATCTACTACAATCATTATAAGAGATTTTGTAACCTATTAACCGTAATTTTTGAAGTCCAACTCCCATTTATTAAGCTTAGCAAGTTTTTGTAATATTCCTATTTTTACGAGATCAATAAAATGTATGAAAAGATGGGAAATAAAGTAAGATGGTAAAGCTATATGCTTGGTATTCAGATGGAATTAATTTCCCATGTAATTTTTGGAAGAAATTATGCATGATCCTTAATTAGAATTAATTTTCTGTAAGGTCCTAAGTAAAAATTAATTCTAGAACTTGCCCCAGAAGGTGTAAAATATACCACTTGAATAGAAGCATATTTTGATATGAGGCTAATGATATAAGTATTACACAGCCAGGGGGGTCTAGATTGAGAGATATACCAATTTGAAGATTAATGTAAAAAGTGCACAAAGAAATAATATAAAATTGGTCATTGGGAAAAATTACCAGAAAGTACCTAAAAGAATGAGTAATTATACTTTTGATTTAACTTAAAGGCAAAACAGTCATTTCCTAGATTAGAAATAAAATATGAGAATGTCATTTAAGCTCCAACGGAAAAATGCTGATATTGTAAAATGTACAAAGAAACAACAAAAATGAAAAGACATAGAAAGAAATGAAAAAGGGCAAAATGTTCATTTTTCCAGGATAGATTGCAAAATGAGAAAATAGTAATTTTATCCCAAGAAATGCAAAACATTTGCAATTTAGTGTCCAAAAGAGGGAATCCTATTTCCATTTAGTCCCTGGGAAAAATCATGAAAAAGGACCTGAAAGTTTCAAAAATTATAATTTTACCCAGAGTCAAGGGCAATTTCAGAATTTTTAAAATCACTGTCAAATTGAAGCCCTCAACAAGCTGAGTCCAATGGTATATATCATGGGGGTTAATGGATTAAAAATTAAGAAATAATCAATGCCGAGTATTAAAAAAGTAACTCTATACTGATAAGGTAAGTTTGTGGGCCCCACATGCAACAAAAAGGGAAATGGATTAGTATAAGGGCTCCACACAGACATTTTATGGGACAAGATAATTATGAAAATTCAAATGTAAATTTAGAATCATCCTATATCCCTTAAATGATTAAATATCACAATAAGTTATCTATCGGTACAAGTAAAAAGTATTCAGCACAAGCTATATCCAAACATGGAAAGATATGAAGTATGTTGGTGAAATTCTCCCTCTCTTAGTTGTGACTTTAAGCAGCCCATGTGGGAGAAAATTCAATTATTTTATTAATTTCTAAAGCTACTTCTTCAAGAAGGCATTAAACTAACCAAGGTTAACTTTGGTAAATCATGATTATATGCTTCTATCTCATCTCTTTCCTCCTCTTGCACATACCAGTAGCTGAATTAGAGAGTTAGAAGCCTGAGTTTTCAGAAGCAAGAGGAGAGGAGTTGGGAGAAAAGTGAAGAGAAAAGGAGAAAAGCAAAGTATGGATGTTGAATCTCAAGACCAAGGTATGGACTCTACCATTTCAAGCTAGGTGTTCTAAGTAGTTTGTGATGGTTTCATGGAGTTCACTCATTCCCCTTCTCAAGTTCAGTTCTAACTTAGACCTAGGAAGTGAAAAGAATTGGGTTTTCATGCAATAAACTTGATGGAAAGCTTGATTTATGTGAGAAAGTAAAGATACCAAGAAATTGAAGCAAGATTGCATGAAATTTTTTTCTTCCTTTCCGAGGACAGATTTCAGCCAGAATAGGGGATGGAATTAGAGCTGGAATTTCATGATTTTAATACCAAAAATGAGGTCCTCATGGTCCAAAACCTTAGGAACACTTGTTGGATCAAAGAAAGACTAAATATATAAGCAAGATGGAAAGTTAAGGTCTTAATGAGCATTTTGTGGTTAAGCTCATTGAACCAGTAGTTTAAGTGGTTGTTTAATGATGTATCTAGGATCAAGGAAGCTTAAGCAAGCTCTTGGAAGGGGTAGAATCAAGTGGTGAAGTAAAGGATACACCAAGGTAGCTTTTTCCCATTACTTGCATTAAGTTATCATATTTGATTCCTATGAACTTGTTGTTTTTCCATATGAATACTTTTGATATTTCCTGATGTTTTGATGATGTTAATTGAGTTGAATGAGGGGTTAGTGACCCTGGGATGTCCAAAATACAAAATGAAACTCTGCCAAAATTTTTGTAAAAGATTATGGCATAAATGTTCATTATAATGTTTTGTGATCAATATGATATTATGAATGCATTAATGGCTAATTGCTACT
The DNA here is from genome assembly GCA_026686845.1 of Adenanthera pavonina. NCBI lineage: Eukaryota > Viridiplantae > Streptophyta > Magnoliopsida > Fabales > Fabaceae > Adenanthera > Adenanthera pavonina. The sequence goes on along the minus strand of JAIVEN010000005.1, from coordinate 17,305,055 downwards.
GAGATTTTATAATCTCACCCTTCCCCAATGCTAACCATGATAGGGTTATGGCAAACCAAAGCTCAAGGCAAGGTTAATGGAATTGAAGAGAAGCATGGATATTTTACCAATTGTGACAATTTTAGAGTGTCAATTTGGAAAATTGTATAATATCTTGTTATGATTTTGTAATTTTGCATGGTTATACCTCCATGAACCTTATATGAAATTTTATGTATGGATTTCGAGCAATGTGTAATGATGTATTATGTTTTGAGGTATATTATGTAAGATATATAGCATGATTTAATCCAAAATGACCAGTAGTAGTTGAGGCAGAGATATCTTATTCAAATTAGATTAATTGCTAGAAGTATTATATATGCTCTAAAATTAATCAAAACAAGGTTTAAAAGGACATAAGGAACACTTAAATTAGATAAGTGTACAATATATGGTGAATTTTAGAATTTAGGGGTCAAAACTGGACAAGATTAGAAAAAACTGGAATGTTACTAAAGGTATTGGAAATTTCTAAAGGTATTACAAAATTGTACAAAGCTCCAAAAATTCAGTGGTTTGCATGTATATAAGTGCTATGTCTTAAGTTTAATATGCCACAGATTTGGAGTGATTAAGGCTATAGATTAAGCGATATGTAAGTTTTCCCAAAATTGTCTCAGTAAAAGTAGTATTCTGACCCTTAATGGCTTAAGTTAGTCCCATACCCTGTACATTTTGAATAAATATACAAGAAAAATATATCTACAAATTACACATCCAGGGCTTTCATATAACATAAATAATGCATGATTTGGCTTAGGGAATAATTAGATATGAATCTTTACAATTAAGACAGAAATCTTGGGAAGACAAAAAATGACCAAATGCATAGTAAAAGCTAAAGAATAAACTATATAAATTGACCTAGTAAATATCCAAATTATTATTTTTCACATGTAGAAAATATTTTTATCTATTTTTAGAGACTTGAATCATTTCAATATGATTTTTGTAAAATTATTTATGAATTTTCAAAATTCGTTAGGAAAAATGGAAAATGTCACGTGAACAGTACCACGAAAATTGAAAATTATGTTTTTAACTTTTATGTGATTTAAGCTTCTAATCAAATATAATTGGATTCTAATGAGGTCTAATATATGTAATAATGGGTCTAAAAGTAAGGTGTTACATTTTTTTGGGCAACATTTCAAAAATTCTCAGTTATCTTTCATGCTCTTTTAAAGATTTGGAATTCTTTAAACTTTTTTATCATTCTCATCATCATCATCATCATCATCATCGTCATCATCTAAGGTGACCATAAACCATAAACCATAATAGATTATTCATTCTTATAGTCATGTAGTCTAATAGATGCCTTGGTAAAGCTCGTAGTGCCCATATTTTATCATTGGCACATTTTTCCTTTCATACATTTTACATCTCTATTCCTTCTCTATTTTTAACCCTAGTGTAGCCCAAAATATGCATAAAATAGAAGGAAATGATTTACTTCAAATTACTTGTAACAACTTGTGGATTCTTGCTTTACTCACCTATTCTAAGCTTTTCCCTATGTTTATTTGGCATGAGCCCAACTTTCTCTCTCTAAACTCAACCATGGCTGAAACTTAAGGTAACAGAGGAAAGAAAAACTCCATGAATATGACACCTTACTTTTAGTTTTATTTTTCATGTATTTGACTTCATTTAAGTTTATCTGTACTTGATTAGGGGCTTAAATCATTTAGAAATGAAAATTGGAATTTTAAAAAGTTCAAGTACTGTTCATTTGGAAATTTCTATTTTACCAACTGAACTTTGAAAATTTATAACTAAATCTACAAAAATTGTATGAAGGTGATTCATGTTTTTAAAAATAGATAAAAAATTCTCTACATGGAAAAAAATATGAATCAGAATATTCACTAGGCCAATCCATAAGTTGTTGGCAGCTCGAAGTAGACAGAAAAGCTATTTTGATAAAAGAAAAAAGCCATTAGAATTTGAGATTGAAGATCACATTTTTCTTAAGATATCTCTTACAATTGGGGTTGGTTGATCAATTAAAGTTAAAAAGCTTAATATCAAATATATAGGACCATTTGAGATTATTTCTAAAGTTGGACCTGTAGCTTATAAACTAGCTCTTCCCCCTCATTTGAGTCAAATTCATAACAAATATCATGTTTCCCAATTAAAAAAAATCAGCCAGACCCTTCACATATTATAGAATATGAACATATAATTTACAAAATACTTTGTCTTATAAGGTAAAACATGAAAGAATCATTGACTATCAAATCAAGAAGCTGAGAAATAGGGACATATCTCTAGTGAATGTGGTTTGGAAAGACTTAACTTCAGATGAAGCTACCTACAAAATGGAAGCTAATATGAAGTAGCAATATCTGTAACTATTTATATAAAGTATGTTTTAAATTTTAAGGACGAAATTTATTTTAAGGGGGAGGAAAATGTAATATTGTGAAAAACTTTAAATAGATTAAAATGTAATTAGTTATGAAAAAATCCATTGTATGTGAATAAATGTAAAAAAGGGGAAAATGTCAAATTTGGGTCAAGGAAAAAATTCAAAAATTAAATTTTTGCCCCAAAAAAAATATATTTGCAATTAGCCCTTAGGGAAAATTACAGCTAAGTGCCTGAAGTTTTGAAAATTTTATTTTAGCCCCAACATAAGGGTAATTTCGAAGTTATGCAAATTTTATGTCAAAACAAAGCGCATAACAAGCTGAACCCTATGGTATAATGGTTTAAGTTAACGGAATTTATATGAAGAAAAATTTCATACTAAGCATCAAAAAGCGTACAATGCTGAGAAAAAGGGCACTGTAGGCCCCGCAAAAGTAGATAAAGTAGGAACAATGTATGTGAGCCCCACATTTAGGCCAAAATGCCCTTAATTTCATGACCAACAAGTGCACATGGAGAAATTACATCATTTAATATTTTATATCATTTCTACATGAATTTTCAAGAAATTTCAAGAAGAATTCATGGCAAAATTTTGATTGGTTAGCTTCTATTATAAATGCTCCCTCCTTGGAGGACTTAGGCACCAAAAGTAAAGAGGAAAGGCTTCTTAAAACTGCCAAGAAGAGGAGGAAAAACGTGAAGGAGAAGAGAGAAACAAGAAGAGAAGAAAGAAAAGCCAAAAATGTAAGTTTCTCTCTTGATTTCTTAAAGTTTTCTAGCTAAGTTTTCAAGTAGTTTGCCATGGTTTCCTTGAGCTCTTCTTCTCTCCTCTTGTTGTTATAACTTTTCTTAAGTCTAAAGGAATTAAAGAAGTGGTTTTATGCCCTAAAGTTTTGAGAAATCATGAGATTATGTGAAAAGGAATCAGTTTTAGAGCAATTGGAAGCAAGTTTTAAAAATTTCATTTTTCCTTCCATATGCCTTGATTTTTGGTCAGACCTAAGGTAGAAAAAGAGTTGGATTTCCAATGATTTGATGTTAAAAATGGACTCCTTGGGTCCAAATTAGCTTAAGAATAAGTGTTGGACTCAAGAGAAAACCTATGATAAATTAAGTGAATCTTTAGGGTTTGTTAGACACTTTGTGAGATAGCTCCTTGAATTTATGGGTTAAATGGATGTTTAATGATATTTTAGCTCCTTTAATTTGGTTCCAAGTAGAAAAGTAAAGGATTACATAAGAGGTAGCTATGTTCATTTTATTGCTTTATGTTTTTCTTAAGTGTTTCTATGATTATATCTTGTTGTCATATTGTTTTTGTATAGTCCTGTGACTGGTTTTGACTAAAAATGAAAGGGTTTGCTCCTAAGGATGTCCATTTTCTAAGGGGAAACTCTGCCAAAATTTTTATTAACAATATGGATCTTTGATGATTTTATGTGATTACATGATAATTTTGTGAAATTTGTATGGCATAAATGCACCATATAAGCTACCTACTAAGATTTTCCCAAATCTTACTCCCCAAGAACTAACATGATATGTTCAAATAATGACAAGTCCTCCAAGAAGACAAGAGGCAAGGAGAAAGTTAATGAAAATTAAAGTTTTAGTTGAAATTGTGACTTATTTCCTTACTAGTATGTATAAATTATTGCGTGAATTTATGAAGTTATGCTTCACTGCATCATGCTATTTTAAGTGCCTTGTAATGTTAAAAACTTAGTTTGAACAAGTTTGGGCTATGTAATTATGTTATGTATTTAGTTTTGGAAGTTGATATGCAAATTTGTCCGTTATGCGCACTAAGTGTTCATGAAGTCACTATTCATTTGAAACTCAATTTTCTTTATGTGTTGTAGATGGAAAGGGCTTTCTAAAGAGCCAAAGATAACCTGATTTTGATATGTGTACTAGGATTTATGAATTTTTTTAAAATGGTAAGAAAATCTAGAAAAATAATTCTGACCAAATGAAGAGTAGAAATAGAACAAATTTTCTGTATGAATTGGTGTAGTTAAGTTACGGTTGTATGTTTTTTCCATGTAGGAATTTTTTTAGCTATTTTTAAAGACTTGAATCATCTTCATATGATTTTTTTGGTGTTAGTTATGATCTTTCAAAGTTTAGCTAGGAAACTAGGTTACCAAATGAATAGTGCTTTAAAAAATTTGGATTTTTCTCATTTGATCTTTTAATGATTCAAGATTCTAAATTAGCTCATTTTAGCATCATATATGCCATTATACATGGAAAATAATGTGAGAAAGTATGGTATGACACTTGTGCAATTTGCGTGTTCTTTGGCTTCTTTTAAAGCATGTTCTATTTACTTTCAAAGTATAAAATTCATACTATTGCTCTATTAAAAATAGAGTGCCTCTGTTCAAACAACTATTGGTCATCTTGAACAAAATTATGCCATAACTCATATTTTTTCAACTTCATGAATATAATACATTATCACTTGTTGTTTCAAATCCATACATAATAACATTTCATATTAATCAAAGGAACATAATAACATTAAAGTATAGACTTAATAGCATTTACATGAATATATATATATATTCCAAATATAAGTTCATAACTTGAAAATAATATCATGCTTCAATCTCTCTTCTATCTTCTTTCTCTTTAGCACTTTGACCCTTTTTTCCATCCCTTAGACCTTGTCATATATAGCATTATAGAGGAATGAGATTCAAGGAATCTTAGTAGAAATCATCAAACATGTAACCATATCATCACATAATGCAAGAAATTATCATAAAATCATCATACAATCATTTTAAATCATTCATGCTTTAACATTCTAAATAAGATTCCATTGGGATTAGTTTGTTAAAAGCTTCATTTTGGCTATAACTTTTCATATTTTTTTTAAAAAAAAAGCCCTTAACACAAGGCAAAATTGTAATTTTTAATTCTTTTGGGCCTTAAGTATAATTTTCCCCAAAGAGTATTTGTACTAAATTTTCTTTCTTTTAAGGACTTAAATGCATAGAATTTTTTTGGGCCCAATTATAATTTTCTTATTTTTCCTTTTACCTTGAAAAATGACCTTTTTGCTCATTTCCATTTCTTCTATGTCTCTCCATTTTCTCTATTTCTCTATGTATTTACGATATCATCATTCTTTTCCTTGGGCTTAAATAAAATTTTCACATGTTATTTGTAATATGGGAAATAATCATTTTGCTCTTGAGATGGAGCAGAAATGAAAACATTGATTCTTCCTGGTGCCTTTTCGTAATTTTCCCCACAGACTAATTTTTTAATAATTCTTTTTGTACTATACATGCTATGTTTTCAGACTGGCTTATCTTTCAACATCGACCTCTTGGTTGCATAATATTTATACTGTTGTACTCAGTTTAACACAAACTTACATTCAATTGGTATATTGCATACCTTTCGACTCAGTTCTAGAATTAATTATTGTTAGGACCTTATGAAAAGCTTAATTCTAATTAGGGACCAAGTACAATTCCTTCTGAGCACCATATGGGAAATTAATTCCATTTAAAGACCAGACATGTAACATTATCATCTTGCCTCCTTTCCTATCTTCTCATGCCCTTTATGACATTCCGTAAAAATAGGGATATTATAATGAAAGTCTCACCAAATACTTGAGACATCAAATTAGGGACTAAGAACTTACTAAATCACCTGAGTCTTCAAGCGTTGCCTTTTCCTTTCTCTCTTCTCTTCTCTTTTCTTGTGAAATTTTGAACTTCTCTCTCTTCCTTGCTGCTGCAAATAACATGCAAATTAAGGAGGAAGAGGAGGTTTAATTCACTTAACCTAAGTCTTAGAGGAGATATATCTAATAAGGGAATAATAACTCATGGTTAATTAACTACTTTAGTTAATTTCAAGGAATACCCTTCACTGATCAATTGGCTTAGTTCCCTCCTTGTCCTGGCAGCACATATCACGCCATATTAAGGCAGTTTTTAGCTAAAAATTGATTTATACATTTTGTTAGCTAAAAATAATCTTTATCGATAACTTTTACCCATACTGATTAATCATTTTTGCCATTATTGTCATTTAATTGATACAAGATCAGCATAAATTTAATTTTGGACTGAATTCATTATTTTAATCCCTAAATTTATCTATGAGGATCCATACCCTGTTCTTTTCACCTAATTGCTTTTATGGAGCTCTCAATTCTCATTTTCAGTTTAAAAAACACTTTCAACCTTAAATTGGAATTATAAATTTATATGAACTCAATTAGTTTCTAAATTGTATTCCATTGAATTTGGTTCATTGAGAGCTCTATTTTGATGGGATTTCTAAAAATTTCAAAATTACCCATGACTCGGGGCAAAAATATAATTTTTAATTCTTTTAGGCCATTTTTCATAATGTTTCCCAAGGACTTAACTGCCACAATTCTTTCCTTTTAATGACTAAATTGCAAATAATTGTTCTTCCTTGTGGCTAAAATGAAATTTTCACATTTTATTTTCTTGCCTACAGAATGACTGTTTTGCCTAGAGCTAGGTCAAAAATACAAATATAGATTCTTTCATGTACTTTCTTGTACTTTTCCCCAAAGACCAATTTTTAATAATTCTCATCATTACACATTCAAATTGGTTTTTCTTTCAACCTCGACATCCAGGCTACACAATACTTATACTGTTACACTTAGTTTGACTCAAGCTTCCATTCAATTGATATATAACTTTCGGCTCAGTTCTAAAATTAATTCCTGCTAAGGATCTTATGGAAACTTAATTCCAATGAAAGATCAAATATAATTCCTTTTAAAGACCATATGAGAAATTAGTTCCATTTAAGGACTAAGCATGTAACATTATCGAAAAGACAAGCACCAAAGGTAAAACACTTCTCTACATCTTGATTTAAGCAACATTGATGGATCAATAGTAGGGTTTCAGTTATGTTATTCCACTACGCGTGTACTAAAAATCCTAACACTTTTTTCATCATTTTAGGCATCTCATGCCATGTTCTCCACATCTCTATACATACCGTTGCATCTTGTGTGATATTTGGAATGTTACAATAGGAAGTTAAAGAACTACAAAACCTTAATATGGTTGATTGCTGAGCTTAGTATGAAACCTTGCTATGAGAGAATACTTGGCTGGAAGATCTCACAATGAATGAAACCCTCCAAAGGCTACCTAGGTGAGATAAAAGGGAGGCAACTCTTGGGGAGAAGTCCAATTGAACAAAGAGATGAAATCCTTTATAAGATGAAAGTCCTAGAGTGATTCAAGTTTATAACTAATTCTGCAAAAATTGTCCTAGAGTGATTCAAATTTCTAAAAATAGCTAAGAAGATTCTCTACATTAAAAAAAAATAAAAAACAGAGAAATAACTAGGCCAATTCTTATAGTTAATTTTCCACAAGTTAACGTAGAAATGGTCATTTTCTTGAAAATCCTAATTCTGACCCTTATTTTAAAAAATCATAACAATTTATACTTAAACCCAAATTAAGTGATCTTTGAGTTTATGGAAAGATCTTTCCATCTAGTTTTCAACCATGTAAAAAATATATATGCTAAACATAGAAAGATTTGAATAGTACTCAAAATTTCATACTAGGGGTACATTGACTGTTTACATCCTCAAACTTGCCAAAATAATAATCATACATCCTTCAACTAGTCATAACTTGGTCTATTACTTTGTTATACATTACATAAACCTAAGGGAACATGTTAGCATCAAGGTACAATATTAACATATGCCATACAATTTTACATAAAATCTCATAATATATAATCAATTTAAGTAATAATAACTTAAGTATCAACTTGTTTCTCCTTGCCTTTGTCTTCTTGGGCAACCTTGCCATGACTTGATCCTAAAATAATTTAACATTTTGAAAGAATGAGATTCATGGAATCTCAGTAGTTATGTCCAATTATGCATATATTATCAACATCAGTTCATGAAATCATCACTAAAAATCAATAGAACAATTTATGCCATTATATTCCATAAAACTTTTGGCATGTAACACCTTGTAAAATAAACATCTGAGGGTCACAAGACCCTTCAAAACAACCAGCCAACAATGTAAAAACATCGCAAAGCAATAATTCAAGTACCTGGTATCATCACAATTTCATGAAAATCAAAGTAAGATAATATTAGACATAAATGAAACAATAACTACCTTGTGGCTTTCCAATCCTTTACAAACTTCTTGCACACTTCCTTGGGTCTTCTACTACTCCTTGGAATCCTATAGCATCATAAAATGAGGTCATTAATATTAGGTTTATTATAATATAAATTTTGATGATAATAAATATAGAGTAATAAGGAACAAAAGCATCATATTTATCTAACAAATATTTTATTCCTAAAAGAAGTCAAATGTGCATTAACATGTGTTTAATTGTGTTTACAGTGCATATATCACACAATGTACAAATATATCCACTATGCTTTTATATTTTATAATACAATTTGGATATATAAATTGGACTAACTATTTGGCTTGTAAGTGTAATACATTAAATGTATGATTGTCCAAGTAACAAGAGTAAGTAATGGAATGAAGACAGAAAAATCAGCATCATGTCTCACTCAAAGAAGAAAAAGAAGCATGCTCCAAGAATTGAAAATCAGAAGGGAGCATGCCAAGAATGAAATGACCAAGTGAAAGTGGAGCTAAACTTTTAAAAACCTAGCTATTAAGTATATTTTGTTTTCACTTAGGTCATGAGGCAGTTTAATCTTTAAAATTTACTTAATCTTGTTACTATATGTTTTAAACAAGTTAGATTAAGTGAATCTAATGTTAGCATGTGTTAGAATTAAAAAAATATTAGTTAACAAACGAATTTTGTATTTGACTTAGGTTTATTTTGTGCAAAATTTGCACTTTACTTAGTAAAATTTGAAATTACAGAGGTCTTATCTTTTATAAACAAATTTTAGTTTTGAAATTCAAATTTTGGGCTAAACATTGTTAGTGAAAGCATGTAAAATTCACATGAAGTTTAATCGAAATTCAAATGTTGTTGAAGTTCAAAGTAAGTTCGAAGTCACTTCCTTTGATAGACGAACTTTGAACTTCAAAGTGCGAATTTTAAAATGAGAACTTGTGAGTCTCGTTAGAGCATGCCTCTGACAGACAATCTTTGAAATTCAACATTCAAACTTCAAAGAGAGAACTTTTGTTTCATATTGAACGTGACTCTAATAGGCAAATTTTAACTTCTGAAAACTGAATTTTGAAATGTACTATGAAAACTTGAGATAACTATTCAAATTCAACAGATACACTTCCAATATGAAAATTTGCACATGAAACTAACTTGGGTTATTTTTAGTAAATTTGAAATTTGAATGTCACTTAGTTACAGACGAATTTTGAAGTTCAACATTAAACATATAGCTATGTTGACTCTGTGAAATTCATCTATTGAGCCTTAAAATTTGAATTTTAGTATGTTAGACACATTTAATGCAGTTATTGAGAGTAATGGCTAGAACTTGTATCTAATGGATAGATCTAGTGTCTAACAACTAGTTAAGCTACAAATCTATAAATAGAATCTCATTTGAACTTATGGGTAATATTTAAGTGAGTTTATGCCAAAATGCTATTTCAATACATACAATTTTTCTGTATTAGCATTCAAGGTTAAACCCACATCATTAGAGTGAGCTTTAATGTATCTTCTACTTTGAAGGAGAGTTTTTATTCTGTAATCTTCTCTACTACAAGTTTCAAGGTAGAATTTTAGTGTGGGGAATCATTAAGAAAATTACACATCTTATAAGGGTATGGGGAGAATGGCTTTACAAATGCCTATTGAAACTTAAGGGATGTACTAATGCTTTATAGATGTTTGAATCAAACTTGTGAGATATAGTGAAAATCTTAAATGGTAGCTTGAGAATTAGACATAGGCCAAGTGGTTTAGGCCAAATCAGTATAAATTATTGTGTTTAATCATTTATTTTTTTATTTCATCTATATCATTCATCATACTCTACCCATCTCTATTCTGCTGCAACATTTGGTGAAATTGAGCTATACTTCAAAAGAGGCAAAAATCTTGGATCACCCAATTCACCCCCTTTTTGGGTGACCAGCCAAACCTAACAATTATATATTGATTACAAGACCTCATTCAGAAAGTATGCATACTTGACCTAAAAATTCCATTTAGCTATCCTTTTGTATTTTTTTATATAACACACTTGGTCTAACTTATTTTGGACCCAAGGAATCCATTTTTGGGGTCAAAAGTTAGAAATTCTCACTCTAAGGCAAACCCTAAGTCTAGCTGAAAATTAGAGAAAGTTGTAGAAAAAATATGTACTTTAAACAATTTGCAATAACTTATGAATTCATGCTCCCTAAAACCTTTCCTTGCCTTTTCTTACATTCCTTTAGCCATGGTTCAACTTTCTCTCTCTCTCTCTCATGACCAAAAATTTCAAACAAAAAAGAGGAAAGAAACTCCATAGAAATACTCCTAAACTCTTGAATAGATAAGCTAAAGACTAAAATACCTAACCTTGGTCACTTGAGCTCCAACTTCCTTTTCTTACTCTTCCTTTCTTCTTCGTGTTTTTCACTCCCTCTCTCACTCTTTGCTTCTATTTTACTGACTAGAAAGAAGTTGAAGAAGTGGTCTTGTTAGCTTAACCCAAGTATTAGAGGAGAGAGATGAGAGGAGTGAATAGTAACATTAGTATAATTGACCAAAATTGAGTTACTTTGTTAAAACATTTGAAAAAATTCCTCCCTTGTCCCTTCTACAATCAAACACCATTTTGAGGGCAAAATTGTCCAAGAATTGCTTCAATAAATTTAATGGACCATTATATCCTTTACCAATAAAATTTGCTTATACAGATTAAATACTTTTACCATAATTGTCATTAGATTGATATATGATTATCCAAAAAATTACCTTTGGACTAAAATCATTTTCTTGACCCAAAATATATCTGGGTAGGGTCCATTTACTTTCCTTGACATTGCTTTAGTTTTTATGGATTTTAAAATAACTTTTAATCAGTATTGTAACACCTCTACTTACCACTGTTTCCCATATATTAGTCCTCATTAGAGACCAACTATACTTAAATAGAAGCTTGAATCATAATAAAATATTATAATAAATTTAATCAATTTAAAGGGTACTATTCATTTAATCTCATTTTTTGGCAAACTTATGAAAATCATAACTAATTAAATAAAAATCACATGATAGTGATCCAATTCTCCATGGATAGATTAAAACATTATCTACATGGGAAAAATATCAATTAGAGCAATTACTTGGCCAATTTGCATAGTAAATTCATGAATTTCTACTGTTCATATGATAAATTCCTGAAATTCCAGTTTTCTGGGCTAACTTTGAAAAATCACCATAATTCATATACACATCCAAATTGAGTGATCTTTGTTAGATATGCTGGCTTCTCAAGTGGGGGGTGAATTAGAAAGATTAAAATTTTCTGCAAAAATGTAAGAGAGTAGTGAAAGCAAGAGTGACAATAAAAACAGAGTATAAAATATAATCAAGTGAAAAACAAGATAAGGAAAGACACAAATATTTATCCTAATTCGATCTCTTTCTCTTTCTCTTGACCTATGTCCAGTCCTCAAACTACCACTTGAGATTTTTCACTATCTTACAAGAATTCCGTGGGCTTCTTGCAATGCCTCAGTACAACTTGATATTATGTTCCAAGAGCTTATAATCTCACTCTCTGCACTCTAACTAAGTGCTTCCCAAATTCCTTCTGAAATCCCCTTATAAGAAAATCTTTCTTCCAGATAAAGATAAGATTGATTACAGTAAATGAACTCACTAATTTAGAGTGTATATCAAAGTTGAAGTATAAGATATGAAGTATGTGAGAGTAGATAATTTTGACTCAAGAATTTTGCAGAGTTTCTGTACATACAATGTAAAATCATTACCTACATCTTCAAATGAAGTTCTATTTATAAATTTATGTCTTAACTATACGTCAGAGACAAAATCTAGCCGTTAGAGACGTTACTCAATGGTTACTCTGAAAAACTATATGTTCACCAACCACATTTAATGTGTCTGACATTCAAAGTTCAAATTTTGGTGTGTCAACAGATGAATTTCGCAGAGACCATAAGCTAAAGACTTCAATGTTAAACCTCAAAATTCGTCTGTTCTAAAGCACAGTTCAAATTTTCATCTTTGGCAAATGTTTCTATATTGGAACATATAAATTTTCAACTTTAAAGTTCATCTGGTAAGTATGAACAATTGTTCTATATTGCTACAGTGCCTTCAAAGTTCGAATTTTGGTGCCCAAAATTTGTCTGTCAGTGGGCAGCTCAATATGATACAATAGTTTTTCTCTTCGAAATTCGAATTTTCAAATACCAAAGTTTGTCTGTCAGAGAGATCTCTTATCATACCTATTTCAAATTTCTGAATACTAAAATTCGTATGTCAAAAGACTATCATAACAGACTTACAAACTATCTTTCCAAAGTTTGAATTTTTAAAATCAAAGTTCATCTGTCAGAGGACTAACTTAGAACTTTTTTTTTAAACTTTATTTTCAGATGAACTTTGACATATCTTCAGACGAATTTTTCATTTTTCATAATTTGTGTTTTACCCAAAATTTGAATTTTCAAAGTAACAAATCAAGTTTAATACTTTCAAAATTCGTCTAATAGTGGGTATTTTTCAAATATTTCATGAGTTATCGTAGAAACACATTTTTAACACATTCTTTTGCAAACTCAAAGTCTTTTACTCATTTGAATTCAATAAGAAATCCTATGTCTAATCTTATACTTGTTTTTCTTGGATTTCTTCACTTGAGATCTTTTGTACACCTTTGATATCTTCCTTCCAAACTCTAGTTGATTTGGAATCATCATAATACTTGATTCAACAATTTTTAGATCATTTTAATGGCCTATTTATAACATTCATACTTTATACATCAAAATGTCCAAACAATAGTATGTTCATTCAGTAATGGTCAGAATGACCATTTGTATCCTTATACTTACAGTGCAAAAATTGTAAGATATTCACATGACCATATTTCATCTTCATATCATTGTACACATTAGCTAGGACTTAAAGGAATATAAAAACTTGAAGAAACATATTTAACCTTATCTTTACAAATTTACATAAGAGGTCAAAACACATGGCCAATGCAATCACCATCAAATTAAATACCAAATTCTTTCTCCTTTCCCTTCTCTTCCTTGTAGGTCTTGCCATTGTTGCTACCTAATCATGGTTCATATGTGGAAGGATGAGATTCAAAGAATCTCAGTAGATAAATCCTATACATGCCATCATATCATCATATTTTTCACAGAAACATCATATAAACCTTAATTCATCACATGTGCACATTTGAACATATAAATTTTATAAAAATTTTGGCAGAGTTTCATTTTTTTAATAAAATGGACATCTAGGGGCTCCAAACCCCTTGTACAACTTAGCCAACAACATAGAAATATCACAAATCAACCTTTCATATACATCTATGATGTCAAATATCAAAGAAACAATAATGACAATGTGATGTTAGTAAAGAGAATTATCTACCTTATAGTACTTCCTTGCTTCCCATACTTTGTCCAACACTTCTTGAAGCTTTCTTAGGCTTTCGCAAACCTAAACATATTATCAAACAATTACTCAAGCTAATGGTTTCATGATTTTCTTCAAAAAGTGTTCATGAAACCTTAATTCTTCAAAAATTCATTCCTAGCTCAAATATGATGAATTATACCTCTATTCCATGTAATTTTTCATGAGAAATCCAAATATGGCCTTAGAATTAACAAATTCCATCTTTAACTATGGATACTGTTAATCAAAATTAAGCTTCAAACCCTAAATTTTCACTTTCTTATTCTTAAGCTTTTTCATGAAATCAATACTTGTTCCTAAGGTTTTGGACCATGGGGAACCCATTTTTGAGGTTCAATTTATGAAATTCCAACCCTAAGTATGAACATTAGCTCATAAAAAATTAGGGGAATTCAAGAAAAATTACTACACTTTGTTATGCAACAAACTACTTGCATATTCAAGTTTTAAATGAACATTCTATCATTTCCCTTATGATTTATGGTTGATTAGGCCATTTTCATCCTAAATCCATAACATGGATGAAACCCTAAGGTAAGGAGGAGAGAGAACTAATCCATAAACTATGCTTCAAATACTACCAAAGTTTGTGCCTTTGATTCCTCCTTAAACTTTCTCTTCTTCTTTCTCTCTTTCTCCCTTCTTTCTTGGGGTTTTTTCTCTCCTCTTTTGCTGCTGGAAATAGTGGTGAAGGAGCAGAAGAAAGAGGGTGATTAAGTGACTAATTACATGCTTAATCACTTAGCTTTATCATGGTTAATTACTTAACCAACTAAAGTTACTTTTTGACCAAAAATTTGACTACTTCTTGAGAAACTTTACCAAACAATTTTGCTGCCCAAGCTGCTCATTTGTCACATCCAATGAGAGGGCTTTCAGTGTCCAATTTGCTCAATTTTTTCTGATCTAGATATATCTTGAACCGGGTAATTTTTAACCGTACTGATAAAACTGTTTTTTCTTGTAATTTAGCATTTTTGGGTAACAAAGCTTTTCTAATTTTATTTTTATATTTCCATAATTATTCTGTGACACATGATATCTATGTATGACCCATATCCTGTCTCGGTTACCTTTTAATCATCGGTGGGGCCTGTAATTTACTTTATCAGTTTACTATTACTTTTGGACACTTGGCACTAATTATTTCTTTATTTTTAAATATTAACCCTCAGTGTCATATGCCATTGGACTTCCCTCGTTGTGGGCTTTGTTATGACAATAATTTTTCATATTTACAAAATTACCCCAGACCTGGGTTAAATTATAATTTATGAAACTTTTCGGGTTATTAGGTGTAATTTTTCCCAAAGGCTTTTTAACTTCTTCTCCCCGGTAATTTTATGTATTTTAGGATGCGGATATCATTTTTATAATTCTTTAGAGGTGAAAATATAATTTTCTCATTTTTCCATCTGACCGAGAAAAATGACCTATTTGTCAATTTTTCACGTAAAACGGTGTATGTCTGTTTTCACAAATTCCTTGTACATTTCATGTTATCATTTATTTCTTCCTCTTTCATTACTTTATATCCAATAAAAGTTTAGGATATTACATTTCTACCCCCCTTAAAATAAATTTCATTCTCAAAATTTAGATACATACTTGTATCTCTTACTTCCTTCCTTTTATTTCCCAATTTTCAGACCATTATTAATAGAGAAACATTTTCATATCTTAATTATCTAACTTAAAAGTTAAATTTTTCACTTTGATCTCATTCCTCCATTCATAACATTTGAAAGATCTGGCTACTGTTTTTCATGTTGGGAAATGTTAAGGACATCATAATCTTATTTTACCTTAGGGGTATCAGAAATTCCACATAACATACGCATTCTTAATCATCATCCTTGCTTTCATAACTTTCTTTTCTTATTCATGCTATAGTCTTTTATTTGGCACCTGACATCATTCCTTTTCTTTACTTTTCATAACTTTATGCTATTTACATGAATAGTTTTTCTACTAAGCATAAGCTGATTATATTAGCTTTGTTTGTGTGACACTTACAAGGCCATCTTTTCCTTCTTTTCTTTTTCTTTACCTCAAGTCCATTTATCCTTTATTTCATTGTCACTCGAGGTTCTTGGTGTTCTCATAATACTTCTATGGTAAAATGATAGAGATTATAACTCACTTTAACTTATCACACTCCGTATCTTAAGAGCATTAATCACTGCTGCTATGTGTGGGAACATATTCTTTCATAAAAAATTATCATATAGAACATAGGCTATTATCCTCAACTAAATCCTATTTTATTACTCATATCGTGATCCACACTTTCTTTCATTATTATAGACCCCTTGGGTTATCATTGGATCAGGACTAATCATCTCAGGGGAGTAGGTTTAGCCCTTTTCTTAATTCATTTCTCACTCTTTTCCCACATATTTTCTTCTAATCAAGCAGTAAAACAATCTGAGGAAAATTTTTCACAATAAAATTTTTATAACATCTTACTAGATTTAGTAAATTTCTCATCCTATTTTGGTTTTTGGTTTCTCCCACTCATAACTTTACTTGCTTTACTAGGATCTACTGTGTAACACCTCTCTTATTGGCTCATTTCCTATTTATTTGATTATTCTAAAGTCCATTTATATCATAGTATGATCTTGAATCACAATAAATGCCATAATAAATTTTTTTTCCAAATTTGGCCATTATTCATTTAATTGAATTTATTTATTCTGATTAAATTTTGGAAAATCATAACTGAATCAATAAAAATCGTATGCATGTGATTTAAGTCTCCAGATATAGCTTATAACTTTGTCTACATGGGAAAAATATAAGTCAGAGCAATAATAGTATTGATCTGTATAACAAACTCTGTGAATTTTCACATTTTATACGAAAATTGTAAAATAACTATTTTAATTGGGATTAAATATAAAAGTCCGCCAAATTTGCACACACATCTAGTATGAGTGTTCTTTGGACCATTGGAGATCTTCATGTCTACTTTTAAACCATATACATCATTCATACTTTATATATCAAAAGTCCAAATAGTTGCATATTTACTCTACATAGGTCAAGATGACCTTTTACATCTTACTACTTTGCCAAACAAAAGCCATAAAATATTTACATGGCCATACATCATTTTCGTACTATACCATACTTTAGCTAAGACCTAAGACATCATAAAAACTTGAAGAAACATATTTAACATCACATTTACAAAATTACACAAAAGGTCAAAGTTTATGGCCATTGCTAGCATTATCAAGTTAATGGCCAAATTCTTCTTTCCTTTCTCTTCCTTGGTGATCTTGCCATTGTTGCTACCTATTCATGGTTAATATTTGGGAGGGTGAGATTCAAAGAATCTTAGTAGTTAACACCCAACATTCCATCACATTAAGCATGAAAATATCAAGATAACACATTTTGAATACATTAACACATTTACGTCATATGAATTCAAAAAATTTTTGGCAGAGTTTTGTTTTGAAAAATAGACATCCTGGGGTCTTAATGCCCCTCAATCAACTCAGCCAATACATATAAATCATCCCAAAATATCATTTCAATCATATGACAAGGCAAAAAGCACATTGAAAACAAACATGATAACATAATGCTAGTATGGGAAATTAACTACCTTATGATGCTCCCTTGCTCTCCAAACTTGGTATGCCACTTCTTGAGACTCTTAACAATTCCTTGAACTTAATCATATCATCATTGAACTAATTTTACCATTAGTTTTTCGGAATTATACAATACCATAACACTAAAACCCAAAATTTTCACTTAGCTTTCCTTTGATCTTTCTTTGTACAGCACACTTGTTCTTAAGGTTTTGGACCATGGGGAATCCATTTTTGAGGTCAAAATCATGAAATTCCAACTCTAAATACTCACCTTGTTCTGACCAAAATTGTCTCAAAATGATTAAAAAAAATTTCCTTCAAATCACTTCAAACCATCCATGGATTCATGCCTCTAGTGGTTAATTTAAGCTTTTCCCTAGGTTTAATGGTCCAAAATTGCTAAATCACATTTTGGCTGAAACCCTAAGATGGAAAGGAAGCAAACTAAACCATAGAACATACTTTGAAAATCATAGATAGTAAGCTTAAGGTGGTAGGAAATAATCTTACCAATTTATGCTTTAATTTCCTTTGATTCCTCTTCCTTTTCTCCCTCCTTTTCCCTTCTTTTTATTGCGTTTTGTTTTTTGGTCAATGGCTGTAGAAGTCATGCACACAATGATGGAGAAGAAGGGTGCTTAGGTGGCTTAATTGGTGACTAATCATGATTAGCAAATTAATCCAACTAAAGTTGCATTTTTTTGTCTCCTTCCTAGAGAAGTAATCCTAAAAAAATATTATGATATTATTTTGTGTCACATGGCTGCAGCATTTCACACAGGAGAGAGAGGGAAATGTGTCCAAAAATTGTCCAATTTTTCTGATCCAGATATACCCCAATTCAGGTACTTTTTAACTATACCGATAAAATTATCTTTATAGTAATTTATAATGTTTGGGTTATAGGACTATTCTAATTTTATTTTTATATTTTCATAATTATCCTGTCTTAAATGGTAACTGTGTATGGCCCATATCTTGTCCTATTTTCTTTTTAACCATCGGTAGGGCCCACGGTTTATTTTATCGATTTACTATTACTTTTGGACACTCGGTACTAATTATTTCTTTATTCTCAAACATTAGCCCTCAGTCCCATATACCATTGGACTTCTCTCATCAAGGGCTTCATTTTGACAATAATTTTATATATTTACAAAATTGCCCTTAACTCGGGTTAAATTATAATTTCTGAAACTTCCGAGTCATTAGGTGTAATTTTTCCCAAGGCTTTTCTATTTTCTTCTCCACCTAATTTTTAATAATTGTGTGCGACGTGGATGTCATTTTTTATATTTTTTTTAGGGGTAAAAGTATAATTTTCTCATTTTTCCATCCAACCGGAAAAAATGATCTCTTTATCCTATTTCACGCAAAATGGTGTCTCTCCATTTTTGCGAATTCCTTGTACATTTTGCATTATTACTAATTATGTCCTTTTTCATTACTTAGTATCCAGTGAAATTTTGGGATATTACATTTCCACCCTCCTTAAATTAAATTTCATCCTTGAAACTTATAACATACCTTATGTAAACAGTGCTGGATACTTTTGTCGCATGTGTGACTTCATCTCCCAGGTTACTTCTTTTGTAGATAAGCCTTTCCAGACCACCTTCACTTGATGAATGTCTTAGTTCCTTAGCTGTTTGACTCAATAATCTACTATTCTTTTAGGTAATACATTAAAGCAAAGATTATCTTGTAAGTCAATACATTCATATTCTATAATATGTAAAGGGTCTGGCTGATATTTCTTTAATTGGGAGACATGGAAGACACTATGAATTTGGCTTAGATTTGGTGGTAGGGCTAACTGGTAAGCTACAGGTCTGACTTTCGAAAGGATTTTGAAAGGTCCAATATACTTTGGACTAAGCTTTTTCATTTTGAGAGATCGACCAATTCCAGTTGTAGGAGATACTTTAAGAAATACATGGTCTTATACATCAAATTCCAACGGCTTCCTTCTTTGATCTGCATAACTCTTTTATCTACTTTGAGCTGTTAATAGCTTTTTCTTTATCATTTCAATCTACTTGGAAGTTTGGTCTACGATCTTTGGACTTATCAATTGCCTTTTGAGTGGGGACTTGTACTTCTTACCATACAATGCTTCATAAGGTGCCATCTGTATACTGGAATAATAACTATTGTTATAGGCAAATTTTGCCAAAGGCAAGTATATATCTCAGTTTCCTTTCATCTCTAGTACACAAGCCCTTAGCATATCCTCTAATGTTTGAATTGTTCTTTTAGTCTATCCATCAGTTTGAGGATGATATGTTTACTAAACCTTAATTCAATACCTATGGCTTGCTACAATGATCTCTAGAAATTTGAAGTGAATCTTGGATCTCGGTCAGATATGATACTACTTGACACTCCATGTAATCTTACTATATCTTTTACATACAGTTGTGCCAATCTATCCAATGTATATGTTGACCTCATGGCTAAGAAGTGTGCTGACTTCGTTAGCCTATCCACAATTACCCAGATTGCATCATATCCTGATGAAGTTCTAGGTAATCCCATTATGAAATCCATTGAAATACTGTCCCATTTCCACTCTATAATCTCTAATGGATGTAACAATCCAGCAGGCTTCTGGTGCTCTATTTTTACTCTTTGACACACCAGGCATCTAGACATGTACTGAGTAATATCCCTTTTCATACCAGGCCACCAAAATAATTTCTTTAAATCATGGTACATTTTCGTAATACCTGGATGAATAGTATAATTACTTTGATGTGCCTCTGCCAAAACCTTTTCTCTTATCTCTGCTACTGGTGGTACATAAACTCTCTTTTGAAATCTCATTAAGCCATTTTCTGATACATTAAATCTCTGCATCTCTTAATGCCTTTGCTTTTCTTTACCTAACTTTACGAACTCATCCTCTTGCTGGGCTTTCAATAAATCATTAAAAAATTCATTACCAATTTTGGTCTCATGCAACTGTAAAAATAAATGCATGTCTCTGTAATCCTCCAGCATTTTTATTTCACAAATCATCATGTAGGCTACGTGAATAATTTTTCTGCTCAATGCATCAGCCACTACATTACCCTTTCCTGGATGGTATTTAATAGAATGGTTATAATCTTTTAACAACTCCATCCATCGTCTTTGCCTCACATTTAATTCTTTCTGTTCTTCTAAATATTTGAGGCTCTTGTGGTCACAAAATACTTCTACTATTCCACCATAAAGATCCTGTCTCCAGATCTTCAGAGCATGTACTATAGCCGCAAGTTCTAAATAATGAGTGGGATAGTTTTTTTCATGTGATTTTAATTGTCTAGAAGAATAAGCTACCACTCTACCTTCCTGCATTAGTACACAGCCCAATTCGTGCTTACTTGCATCTGTATAAAGCACAAAAGGTTCTTTGGGAATAGGTATAGTTAATATAGATGGAGTAGTTAACTTGTGCTTTAGTTCATGAAAACCATTTTCGCAATTCTTATCCCACACAAAAGATTTATCTTTTTGAGTAAGTTTTGTAAGCAGAAATGTAATTCAAGAAAAAGTCTTGCATGAAATGTCTGTAATAACTAGCTAAACCAAGAAAACTTCTTATCTCCATTACAGTCTTGGGTTGCTCACACTTTAGGACAACATTTACTTTACTTGGGTCTATTACAACCTCATCCTTGGAGACGATGTGCCCAAAGAACTGTACCTCTGTGAGCCAAAACTCACACTTACTTAGTTTAGCATATAACTTTCTTTCTTTTAAAACTGTCAAGACTATTCTCAAATGCATTTCATGCTCCTCTAAAGTATAGAGTATACTAATATATCATCAATAAAAACCATAGCAAATTTATCTAAGTATGGCTGGAAAATCCTATTCATGTAGTCCATAAAAATTACTGGAGCATTTATTAGACTAAATGGCATCACTAAAAATTCGTAGTGCCTATAACGAGTTCTAAAAGCAATTTTGGGAACATCTTCTGCCTTTACCCATAATTGATGATACCCTGATTGTAAATCAATTTTTAAAAACATAGTGGCACCAGCCAACTAATCTAATAGGTCATCAATTCTAGGTAAGGGGTATTTATTCTTTATTGTCACTTTGTTCAATTCCCTATAGTTAATCCATAATCAGAGGCTCCCATCTTTCTTCTTTACAAATAATACTGGAGCACCCCATGGAGAAACGCTAGGTCTAATGAATCCTTTTTCCAATAATAACTCCTCAATTTGCTTCTTTAATTTTGCCAACTCAAGTAGGGCCATTCTATACTGTGCTTTGGATATCGGGCCTATTCCTGGTGCTAAGTCTATGGCAAATTCAACCTCTCTTTCTAGTGGTAAATCTTTAAAATCCTTTGGAAATACTTCTGGAAATTCCTTTACCACTGGTATCTTTTCAATCACTTCATCAACTTCCACATTGACTGAAAAGAAATCTATGTAGGCTGAACATCCCTTTCCCAAGTATCTCTCAGCTTGAACGGTAGATATAAAATTTAACTTAGTCTCAGTAATTGGAATATTTTCTGGGGTAGGCAAGATTAGAACTTTGTTTTTGCAGTCGAGGACAATATTATTGGCAGAGAGCCAGTTCATGCCTATTATCACATCTATATCTAGGAATGGCATGCATATAAGATCTAGTGTGGTGTAGCAATGTTCATATTGTACAATACAATTTAGGTTGACATGAGATATGGTTGCTTGGTTACTAGTAGATGTAGACACATGCAAATCATCCATGGATTCATACTTCTAGTGGTTAATCTAAGCTTTTCCCTAAGTTTAATGGTGCAAAACTCATTCATATTTCTAAATCACATTTTGGCTGAAACCCTAAGATGGAAAGGAAGCAAACTAAACCATAGAACATACTTTGAAAATCATAGATAGAAAGCTGAAGGTGGTAGGAAATAACCTTACCAATTTGTGCTTTAATTTTCCTTTGATTCCTCTTCCTTTTCTCCCTCATTTTCCCTTCATTTTCTTGCATTTTGTTTTCTGGTTTGTGGCTGCAGAGGTCACACACAAAATAATGGAGAAGAAGGGTGCTTAGGTGGCTTAATTGGTGACTAATCATGATTAGCAAATTAATCCAACTAAAGTTGCATTTTTTTGTCTCCTTCCTTGAGAAGTAATCCTAAAAAAATATTATGATATTATTTTGTGTCACATGGCTGCACCATTTCATGCAAGGGAGAGAGGGAAATGTGTCTAAAAATTTTCTAATTTTCTTGATCCAAATATACCTCAATTTGGCTACTTTTTAACTGTACCGATAAAATCGTCTTCATAGTAATTTACCATGTTTGGGTTATAAGACTATTCTAATTTTATTTTTATATTTTCATAATTATCCTATCCCAAATGGTTTCTATATATGGCCCATATCCTGTTCCAATTTCTTTTTAACCATCAGTAGGGCCCATGATTTATTTTATTATTTTACTATTACTTTTGGACACTCGGCACTGATTATTTCTTTATTGTTGATCATTAACTCTCAGTGCCATATACCATTGGACTTCTCTCATCGAAAGCTTCGTTTTGACAGTAATTTTGCATATTTACAAAATTGCCCTTGACCCAGGGTTAAATTATAATTTCTAAAATTTTTAGGTTATTAAGTGTAATTTTTTCCAAGGCTTTTCTATTTCGTTCTCCACGTAATTTTTAATACTTGTGTGGGACGTGGATGTTATTTTTATATTTCTTTTGGGGAAAAAAATAATTTTCTCAATTTTTCATCCAATCGGAAAAAATGATATCTTTACCTTATTTCACGCAAAATGGTGTCTGTCCATTTTCGTAAATTCCTTGTACATTTTACATTATCTTTAATTATGTCATTTTTTATTACTTAGTATGCAGTAAAATTTTGGGATATCACATATTGCGATCCTTAGAAGATTTTATAGCCTATTGACCACACTTCATGAGCTACATTTATTGAGTTTAGTAAGTCAATAATTTTATTTAAAATATTTTAAAAATTCTCAGTCATCTTTCATGCTCGTTACAGATTCGGAGTACCTTAACACATCTTTCTTGAGAACCATTATTATACTCCTTATACTTTTATTCATGTAGTCTTAGCAAGTGCACTAGTAAGACTATTTAACTTCATCATAACTTCATAATGCCCTTATCTAATAATCAGCACATCATTTCTTTCATACTCTTTACATTTTTCTCATCTTTCAATACTTCTTAGTAGGTTACTATCCTAGTACTTTCCTCACTTGAGCTCACTTAACTATAGAATGCTTCGGGGTTCAGCTTGTACTTAGGCCAAAATTGGTCTTATAGAATACTAGCAATGGGCTTTGTTTCAAGCCATAACTTATCTACATCACTTCTGAATACTTTTACTGCTTTAATTTTTACACCATTTAACCACTGCTTTCATCTTTCTTCTATCAATTTGTTTGCTATCCATTAATGGTATCTCATCGCCATTTTCATTTTCATTCATTACTTATACTTATTATGCATCTTTGTTCTTTACTTTAGTTTGTATTAACTTAGAGTCTCAACTTAACACTTTACCTTCATGTATACACATATTCTCAAACCCAATACTTTTGCTTATCTTGGCATAGCCTTTAGGATCTCTTGGTTTTATAGGTTGGGGTCTTAATGGTATTAAGGCAGTGATCATTAACTCTTTACTATTTAACACTTCTCATATTTCTACTTTATTGTTTTTATCCATAATTTCCTTAACTGCTTAGTCAAGGTTAATTAGTGGTTTGACAACTTAAGGGATATTTCTTAACCTTTCAAAAGTTTCTTGCTAACTCAGT
This sequence comes from Adenanthera pavonina, assembly GCA_026686845.1. Lineage (NCBI taxonomy): Eukaryota > Viridiplantae > Streptophyta > Magnoliopsida > Fabales > Fabaceae > Adenanthera > Adenanthera pavonina. The sequence goes on along the minus strand of JAIVEN010000005.1, from coordinate 17,280,568 downwards.
TAAAATCTAACCTTCTGCCTCTCACCATTTTTGGCTCATTTAGGCATCACCCCAGGAGCTACCTTTCATCTGCCTCACCTCGGTGGCCTTCATCATATGGAGAATTTCATCTTTCTTGGCTCAATTGGGCTTCTCCCCAGGAGCTACTATCTTAGCTTAATTAGACTTTTCCCCAAGAGCTACCTCCCTTTTCCCACCTTGGCAGCTGACGAAAGATTTCATTCATTGTGAGATCTTCTAGCCATAAACATTTCTTTCTATAGCTAGATTTCATACCAGGACTAGCAATGTACTCTTTCCAAGGTTTAGTAATTCCCTAAACTGCTTGCCACTGTTTTCTCCTTTCTTGCTTCATAATTTTTACCTTGCACATGATTCATACATATTCTCCCTTTAACTCATATCTACATTTGCATTACTTTATACTTGCATCATCTCTTGTTATACTAAACTTACGGGGTTTTAGTACTAATGGCAAACCTATTATTGTCATCTATTATCTCCATGGAATCTTCTTTTGGATCCTTCTCTAGTTCCTTTTGTAAGGCTTCTAACGCTTCAACTTCTTCTTTCTACAATAACATACTGCCTAGAACATATAGGTAATGAGACAATTTCCCAAATATTGTATACTTAATTCCAAATAATTCTTGATATAATTCTAGAGCTCGTAATCAAGTTATTGCATCAAATGTTTGCTCAGCCCATTAACTCTTGGGGAGCATATGGTCATGATACCCTTGTAGAAATTTCTTTATTTCTAATCCAATGCTTAGGAATGCAAAGCTGAAACATATCCTCTAAATCCCACATGACATTCATCATAGATACTTATAACATCTATTTGGATTTGAAGTCCTTGGTTTAGTTGAAAGAAACTACCATCTTCATTAAAGAATCCATCTAGCCCAAACTCATTAAAAGTATCATAGTTTTATGGGCTGATTAACCTCTTTCCTTGATCATATATCAGTTTCCATACTGATTCTTTTCCATAACTACTTTTCCTTTATTACTATCATTTATTTCTTACTGGCCTCTTTCATTTACTACTGAAAACATCTCGTCACTAAACTTATTTGTAGGTGCTATACTTACTTCTCATATTATTTATCATCACCTACTATCATATTTCTATGCTACTTTCTAGTCCATAGCTTGGTATTAGAGAAATGTCTTATGTAAATGTTCATATCAGTTGCTGATTAATGAGGTTCCATATCCTGTTAAATCAATCATTCTAGGTCATTATCTTTTAGAGAACTATCAAGATATTAGGGCTCATCAACATTTTTTATCGTCTCATTCTCTTTAGAGGTCTACTACAACCTCATAGTTGGTCTACTGTGACCATTAGATCTACTGTGATCACAGAGCCCTACTAGGATCCTCTATGACCCTACATCATTACTTAGGTGATAGGATCTAGTCGGATCTAACTCTGAAAGTTAAGGTAACAGCTTATGTTTTATATGATAAAATTTTAATGAAAATGTATTCCCACTAATAGCAGTAGTAATGAATGCTCTCAAAATATAGAGTTAGTATAAGCTAATATGCTACCACCATAGTGATATTAAAGATTACAATAGCCTCAAGTGATCACAAGGTAAGACGAAGGCTAGATTTGAGGTACAGAGAGTAGAACGAAAGAAAAGTTAAATGACTTAGTAAGTATCATCTATGCAATACTAATGTGATAAGCTTATGGTTTAGCAAAAAGGCTATTCATATAATTAGCCTAAATTTATGAAAGTAAAGGAAAGAATGATGTTAGGTGCTAATAAAAAGACTATAGCATTAACAAAACAAAGGAAAACACTACAGAAAGGATAAGTATATTACGTAAAAGTTATCAATGCACTAAGATAAAGGAATTATGAAAGTAAGAATGAGAATGTCATATGGAAACTTTCGATACCCCTATAGTAAGAAGGATATACGATGTCTTCAACATTGTCCCAATATGAAAAGTATTGACCAAATCTTGCAAATATGATGAATTAGTAAAAGATATCAGAGGAAAATGTTGACTTTTAAGTCAAGTAGTGATAAAAGAAAGTGTGCCTCTAGTAAGATGTGGTCTGAAAATTGGGAAATAATGAGAAAGAGAAAAAGATATGTAAGTATTAAGCAAAATTTTGAGGATGAAATTTTATTTAGGAAGGAGAAATGTAACATTCCAAATTTCATACACGATACCATAATATTTATAAAGATGTGGGGAATATGGCATAAGATACCTCAAACAATGGAAAAGGAAGTAAGACAATAATGTTACATACTTAGTCCTTAAATAAAATTAATTTTCTATATCATCCTTAGAAGGAATCATGTTTGGTTCTTCATTGGAATTAAGTTTCTATAAGGTTCTTAGCAAGAATTAATTCTAGAACTAAGCCAAAAGTTATATACCAGTTAAATGGAAGTTCATCTTGAGCTGAGCGTAATAGTATAAGTATTGCAAAACTGGGAGGTCAAGATTTAAAGATTGACTAATTTTAAAGTATAATGAGAAGAATTATTAAAAAAATTAGTCTTTGGGAAAAATTAAAAGAAAGTACTCAGAAGAATCAATATTTGCATTTTGACTGGCTCAGGGGCAAAACGATAATTTCCTAGGCTAGGAAATAAAATGTGAAAAAGTACATTTTAGCCCCAAGAGAGTAGAACTATTTGCATTATAGTCCTTAGTAGGAAATAATTGTTGCAATTAAGTACTTGGGACAAATAATGAAAAAGGGTTCGAATGAATTAAAAATTATAATTTTACCTCGAGTCAAAGGCAATTTTGGAATTTTTTGAAATCTTGTCAAAATGGAGCTTTTGACTAGATGAACTCAATTAACTAATTGAGTTCGTATGAATTTACAATTTCAATTTAAAGTTAAAAGTGATTTTTAAATCCAAAAAGAGGTTTGTTAGCTTTATAAAAGCAGTCAAGTTAAAAGAATTGGATGTGAATCCTCACAAATAAATTTGGGGATCCAAATAATGATTTTAATCCAAAATCAAATTTAGACTGATCATGTACCAATTAAATAACAATAACAATAAAAACGATTAATTGGTATACGTAAAAGTTATCGATATAAGGTATTTTGGACCATTAAAAATTATGAAGCAATTTTTGGCCAAAAATACTTTTGATGGCATGATATATGCTGGCCAAGACATGGATGAAATTTTATTAAATGATTTATGAAGGATATTTTGATCAAATGACTTAGAGCCTTATTAAAAAGCGTAGAGGAAGACCAAAAAGGGCATAAAGGAAAGTTATAACAAATGATCTCTTGATAAATGATTTATCTAAGGAGATGGTATTTGATAAAGCCTATTGATGTCGTATGATCCATGTAGTCGACCTCATATTAATGAGATATGGCTAATGTTGTTTTTATTGATTTATGAAGGATATTTTATTAAGTTAACTCAAGTTGGCCAAACTAACTCAAGCACTATTCATCCATTTGATTTCTTTCCTCAAGTGCTTGGGTTAAGGAGTATAAGTCATCATTTTGATTTGAAAAATTGCATAACCAAGAGACCATTTCATGAGACATAATGGGAGGAAGAGAGGAAGAGAAATTGAAGACAAGTGAGCACGCTTGAAGAATCAATAACAAATGTGAGCTTTTATGGTCTCAAGCTTGTGTGTTCTCTAAGGTGTATTCATGGAGTCATCTTCTTCCTCCATTCCCCATAGATTTCGAACTCAACCTAAGTCATGAAGAAGATGAGTTTTTGCCAAATAATCAAAAGGGGAAAGCTTAGAATACCCATTTAAAGCAAGTTTCCAAAAGTAGTTTGATGTATTTTAAAGTAAATCTTTCTCTCTCATTTTCTCACCATTTTTGGCCAAACTCAATGATGATTTGGAGTTGGGATTTTCACTATTTTAATTTCAAAAATGGATTCTCAATGGTCCAAAACTTTAAGAACAAGTTAGGGTTTAAACAAGCACTTTGTAGTTAAGCTCCTTAAATCAATAGCTTATGACCTTGGATAATGCTATGATTAGGTTGAAGGAAGTGGTAAAAGGCTAAGGAAAGGGTGTGCAAAGAGTGGAAAGTCAAGGAATTCAAGAAAGTTACTTTTTCCCATTACTTGTATTAAGTTATCATATTTGATTCTTATGAACTTGTTGTTTTCTCATATGAATCTTTTGATGTTTCTTGATATTTTAATGATGTTGGCTGAGTTGAATGAGAGGTTTGGTGACCCGAGGATGTCCAAAATATAGGAAACTAAAATTTTTGTAAAAGATTATGGCATAAATGTTCGAAAGTGTTTGTTTGATGTATTATAATGTTTTTTGATCAATATGATATTATGATGAACGCTTTAATGGGTAATTGCTACCGAGATTTCATAATCTCACCCTTCCCCAATACTAACTATGATAGGGTCAAGTTATACCAAAGCTCAAAGCAAGGGTAGTGGAATTGAAGAGGAATATGAAGATTGTACCAATTTTGATCATTATAAAGTGTCAATTTGGCAAATTGTTTAAGATCATGTAAAGTGTTATGTGTAATATTTTGCATTTTTCTGGATATTAAATAACGTAGAGGGTAAAAACAGAAGATAACTTAAATACAGAATTACAAAAAATAAGAGACACAGAAAAAGGTGGAAAAAGGGCAAAAAGTCATTTTTTCAAGTTATAAGAAAAATGAGAAAATTATATTTTAACCCCAGAGAATAAGAATTCTTTGTAAAATGTGTAACATCCTCCCTCCACTATAACCAATATCTCACGAAAATACAACCAAACACAACCCAAACTGCTTAAAATAACATTCACATCCTCAAACCAGCGGAAACGAACCCCAATATACCAAACTTTGGGTTGGGGCCGCGGCAACTACAATACCGCCGTGGCTCCTGCTTCCTCTGAAACATGCCTCGCTACTGGACGGATGGCGCCGCGGCCTGGACTGCCGGCGCTGCGGTGCCCCCTTGCTGATGTCCCACATCAGCACTTCAACACCTAGGGCAAACTTTCGACGTACATAACTTTATGCTCCGACCTCCGATTGACTTGATTCCAACTCCTACAAGTCAATCTAGTCTCAATCTAATCACAGACACCACTTTCACCTCAATCCAACTCCGTATGGAGATTCTGGACCCCTGACACCATTTTGACCACTTATTGGCCCAAACTCACCACTAACCAACCTTAATTGTCACCAAAGACAACTGGTCACTCAGAGACCATTCATACAGGTCCAAACTCTCCAAACCAACATATCCAAGGAGGTTGTACCTCAAAGGAACCACTCCTCTGAGTTCTGACCTCTTTGAATCCCAACATGACAAAACGGGCTATAGGCCCTAAAATACAATCATCAGACACAAACCACTCTGGGCTCACAAATACTACCATACCCATTTCCAAATACATAACTCTCTCAAAACACCAGCATAACACATTCCACATAAACATAACCAAGCATACATTCATCCATAACAATCCTGTCAATCTCACACATTCAATACACAACTTTCTACCCTACTTGGCACATAATACATTATCCAAAATATACAAACACTACATAGACTTCCCATGTACACAGCTACTCTCTAGGCTTCACCGGACTAGAGCCAGAACCTTCACCTGAAAGGGTTAGTCATGGGAGAGGATGGGGTGAGACAATGTCTCAGTAACCGGGATCAACAACACATAAACATATATATATCTATACAAATATGAATCATATAACATATGAATGCAATGTAAAATGCATGATATGCATGTCGTCCTCTCTGGGACTTCCATCCTTATCCTTCCTAACACACATATACATATAACCCATCCTTATTCTCCCTAACACACATATACATATAACTCGTCCTTATTCTCCCTAACACACATATACAATCCACCCTTATCCTCCCTAACATATACATATATTACATACTCCAACCTTATTCTCCCTAACAATTTCATTTATCATCATATATCATACACCATCACATCATCACCACTTTAGCCGTCATATATCTCGATGTAACAATAACATGTGGTGATGCTAATGTATCATCATCATCATCATGATCATCATAACATCTATATATCATATCATATCACATCTACTATATGCATACCACGATATATAAAAACAACACACACATATATCACTATCGTGGTATGAAAAAGACATGCATATATACATAACTATACATACTATCGTATAGAACCACCTAAACAAGCACCCAGTTACCTCAGATTGTCAATACTGCGCTCACGCAAGTTCCACACGCTTTCTTAAACTTCAATACGCTTGAGCCCCACACCGCTAACCAAATAACTAACTTAAATCCAAGCTCCCTCGGTCTGAAATAACCCCTGGACGCCGGAGATTCAAACCCTAGCTCAGCTTTCTCGCGATCTCCCTTAGTTTCCTTTTGTTTCTTTTCCTGCCTGAGTGTCAGAAATGATCCGGTTTTAAGCAAAAATCTTGACTCTCGCTGCGGCTCCATACATCTCACCGCGACTCCTCCATAGAATTTTCGAAAAACGCTACTGGAAGTCTCTCGCCGCGGCGGCCCTGCTCCTAGCCGCGGTGCGGAGTCCCTTTTCTGTTCCCTCTTAAATCATGTCCGTCCTACTTCCTCTGATCCTGAACACAAAACCAATAAAGATATCATGAGGGGCGTTAAAAAATGGTCCTTAGAATAAAGAATTTCCATTCATGTTAGTCTGTGGGTAAAATTACAAGCAAGGACTCAAAAGTTTTTTGGAATATGAATTTATCCTAAGACAAGGGCATTTTTATAAATATGGAAAACTGTAGTCAAAATGAAGTTCTTGATGGGTTAAGTCCAATGAAACACTATGTGGAAGTTAGTTAGATCAAAATGATTTTATCGAGGCATCAAAGCTATCAGGTCAATTTTATATCAATTAAAGGTTATTTTCGTATTACAGAAAATGCAGTGTAATATCTAAGATAGTAAATGGACTCTAATATTTTGGGTCAAGATAATGATGTTAATCCAAAAGTAGTTTTTGGATAATCCTATACCAATTGAATGACAATTATGGTAAAAGTAATTAATTGGCACAAGTAAAATTAATTGGCAAAAGGTTATTTTGATCCATTAAAATTATTGAAGCATTTTTCACCAAAAATGAGGATAAGTGGCATCTGAAATCTAACTAGGGACACCATGGGAAATAATCCAATAGCTTTATTGAAAAAGTAACAAAGGATTAATAAGTTAACCATGATTTACCTTTTATTACATATCTTTCATCTAAGCTTTGAGTTAAGACTTGGATAAGCCTTCCTCTTCTCATTCCACATGTCTGAAATAGAAAAGAGAGAATGAGAAAGTGAGCAAAAATTTCAAAACCTAGAGGAAGAAAAAGAAGCAAAGATCAAGTCTCAAGTTGCCAATGTAAGTTTCTATGGCTATTATCTTGTATATTCTTGGGTTTAAGAGTGATTCCATGGAATATTTTCTTTATTCCTCTCACTTTAGGGTTCATCCATGGAAACCCTAGAGAGAGAAAGTTTAGCGATGGTAAAATATAAACATGAGAAAACTTAGAATAGGTGAGTTATGTAGGGATGTACAAGTGGTTTGAAGTTTTATGAAGCAAATGTTTTTCTAAATTTTTTTTGTAATTTTTGGCTATACCTAAGGTTTATCCTAGAATTGGAATTTCAAACTTTTGATCCCAAAAATGGATTCCTTAGGTTCAAAATAGGTTAGAGTAAGTGTGCTGTACAAGAAAATGCCAATGGATAGCAAAGTGAAAATCAAAAGTTCAAGAGAGCACTTTGTCATTGAGTTCATGTAATTAGTGGATGGTATTATTTTAAGATGTTATAGATTCTAAGAAGTGTTTAAAGATTAAAGCAAGTGTGCACAAAATTTGGAGAACATTGGATAGTTTCAAGGTAGTTAAATACTCACTTATATCTAATGTTAACATACTTTGTTTCTATGATTTGTATGACTATGCCATATACCTGTTTAAATGTTTTATAATAAGTTTGCATTTTGGCTGGTTGTTTGAAGGGTTTTTTAACCCTAGGATATGCATTTTACAAAGTATTACCATGCTAAAATTTTTATGAAATATAATGGCATTATTGTTATATTGATTTCTAATGATGATTTTGTGAATGGTTGATGATAATGTATGCATACTGGGGTGTAACTACTAAAATTCTTTGAATCTCATTCCTTTCAATGCAATTAGTAAAACCTATTACCTAATCTTCATTAGGTTACAATTTCAAACATTACTCACAATTTGTTCTTTAAAGTATGGATTAATGGTCAAATGTAAAAAAAATAACTATTATCACACAAAAATTTTGTAGTGTCTCTATCACTTGAACTATTGCTACTCATCTCATTAATCAATGTACAAATTACATTTCCCTCATAATTGTTTCATCTTCATTTTAAAGCTTTTATTAAAGACTATTTCACTTTTCTTCTAATTAAGATAGTGGATAAACTAAGGACCAAGAAACTTGAACTGCCCTACTACCATCAGACTTGTGGTTGAGACAATGATAAGGGATTAAGGGTTAAGGCTTACAGGTGATTGAGAATGGGGCAAGGGAGGATACAAAGGAAAATGGTGCATACACAAAATTTGGGGTTCAAAATGGGGAGCCAAAAATTTCAGCAATATTCATATTAAAAAAAGTTTTATAAAAGCATATAAGTGCCCCACAATGGCATATGTTGACAACTACCTTGTTGGTCATGTTCTTGTACTAAACCTTGGTTCAAATCTTTGGGAGATTATTTTTATTTTCCATAATTTCTCACATACTACGAACTGTGAGAACTTCTCACTCCCAAGCTACCAGGAGAATTTCTCATAGATAAAACCCCATGAGAGCCATAAAAGGACAAGATATGTACAACTCATGAATTTCTCTTGAATACATAACCTGTAAGAATTTCACACACACAATATGCTGGGAGAAACAACAAACATTTCTCATGGCTTTATTCCATGAGAACCATCAAGTAAAAAGAGGGGAGATAGAAATACTTTCTCATGAGCACAGAAGCCGCAAGAACGTTTCATGGTTTTATACTATGAGAAACCTTGTATGAGATTATTTTACCCTTTTCATGCTTTCATACAGATGTTGTCATGCATTTCTTCCATGAGAAAATTTTGTGCCACATTCCCATCAAATTGTGCAAAGATTCTCTTGCTTTTTCTCATATATTGCCATAGAATTTTCTCCCTACATTCCATCCATGAGAAAAACCATGAGAATATACCCAAAAATGATTGTCCATGAGAAATACCATGAGAATTTCTCTCAGAAGATTGGGACCATGAGAAATTTCCATGAAACAATTGATGTTTTCTTGTAATGTCCAAATGTCTAACTATTTATGTCCAAGTTATAGCAAGGCTGCCCGAGAAGGGAAAGCAAAGGAAAAGCAAGCTATTGATTAATATGAATTTGCTTTCTTTGATCATATGCTTGGAGTATTTATGCAAATTAATGTGAAGCAATATAATCGATTAAAAGTGAAAGTAATTGATTGGAATGCGAACCTTAATAGAAACTGAAATGGCCACAGCTAGAAGATTGATTACTTTGAGAGAGGTAATCGATTATATTAGGTAAATAGAAAGCTAGATATGTGAGATTTCTAATATAATTGATTATATCATAATCAATTAGGGTGTAAAATAGAAACAAGCTTGTCAAAGTATAGGAACGATAATCGATTATAACAGCAAAGAAAATACAAAACTGGGATGAGCAACTGAAATAACAGATTATATGGCTAGAAACAATTGATTATTTAGAAGATCTTTTGTGAAACTTGAAAACGTAAGGCACGAGGCTATTTCTAGACTTAAAATCTTCTAAAAAATTAAACTTTGAGTTTAGCAAAACATTTGTAAACATTATCCAAAGTTCATTTTGCTCATAGTCTCAACCACTTATAGAATTTTACTAAAGATCTTATCTTGAGTTATCTTTGACTTGTAAACTTCTTTAAAATATGCCTTAGAGTCAATTGTTTCTTGTTAAGCAATTCTTCTCTAGTTTTGTTATCATCAAAACACTAGTATTCTAACAGCTTTCACTTGTCCTTTTGGTTCTAATGCTTGCCCTTGCAGCCTTTTAGATTATGTAATGCACCAGAGACATTTCAGCGTTGTATGGTTTTTACATTTTCTCTGATTTCTTAGTGAGATGCATGAAGGTTTTCATTGATGATTTTACTGTGTATACTTATTCATTTGATCATGCTTGCATAGTTTGGATTTGATTCTTGAGAGGTGTATTGATAAAAACTTTGTCCTTAATTTTGAGAAATGTCATTTCATGGTAAGGATAGGCATTGTATTTAGTCATGTTGTTTCTTCTACTAGTATTAAGGTGGATAATGTTAAGTTGACATTATTGCATCACTTCCTTATCTTACTTGTATACGTGATGTTCATTCTTTTCTTGGACATGCTAGTTTTTATAGGTGGTTTATTTAGGATTTTAGCAAGATTGCCTACGTTTTTCTAAGTTGCTACAAAAAGATATGATGTTTTCTTTTGATGATGCATGCAGGTTCACTTTGGATGACTTAAAGAAGAGATTGGCATCCCCACCTATTATACAGCCACCAAATTGGAGCCTTCCTTTTGAGTTGATGTGTGATGTATCTGATTATGCTCTTAGTATAGCTTTTGCTTAAAAGGTAGAGAAAAACTAGCATGTGATTTGCCTTTGCCTCTAATACACTTGATGCTATGCAAGCAAATTACACCGCAACAGAGAAAGAGCTCTTTGTTATTCTATTTAGTCTAAGGAAGTTTTGATCTTACTTGCTTCACACCAGGGTGATTATCTTCTCATATCGTGTGGCAATTAAATATCTCTTCAAGAAATCAAATTCAAAGCCACGTTTGATTTGTTAGGCTATTTTAATCTAAGAGTTTGATGTTGAGATCTAGGACAAGAGTTGTGCAGAGAACTTAGTTGCTGATCACTTGGGCAAAGTTGATTCCCCTTCAGTATTATATTCTTCACCTATTGATGATTTTCCTGATGATAGATTATGTTCTGGTCATATATCTACCCCATGGCATGCTGATATTGCCAAACATCTTGTTTTATCTGTTTTACCTGATGACAAGAATAGGCATCAGATTGCTAAGTTTCAGAGTGAGACTAAGTATTATTTTTGGGAGGATCATGATATGTGGCATCTTTGTAGTGATTAGGTTATTAGACGTTGTGTGTCAAACCATGAGTTCGATTTTGTGTTACATTTCTGCCATAAACTTGCATGTGGTGGTCATTTTGAATCTAGACATACTAATAGAAAAGTACTTGACTATGAATTATTTTGTCCTACTTTGTTTCATGATGCTTATGATTTCTGCTAAAGATGCGATAGATATCAGTATATGGGTAGTTTGTCTAGGAGGGATGAGATGCCCCAGGCTCTTATGCTATTTTGTGAGGTTTTTTATGTTTGGGTTTTGGATTTCATAGGATCCTTTCTTGTTTTGTTTGGCTATTCATATATTCTTCTTGCTATTGATTATTTTTTTTAGTGGTTGAGGCTATCTCCACTAGGACTGATGATGCTATTGTAGTTGTATCTTTTGTCATGTCACATACCTTTTGTAGGTTTCATGTGCCTCGTGCTATCATTAGTGACCAAGGGAGTCATTTTTTACAACCGAATCATGAGGAGTCTTTTGACCAAGTATGGTGTGATATACAAAATTGCCACTCCCTATCATCCTCAGACTAATGGCCAAGCAAAGATTTCTAGCCATGAGGTGAAGCTTATTGTAATATCCCTATTTTTATGGGATGTTATAAAATGATTAAAAGAGGAGAAACGAGGCGAGATGAAAAAGCTATATATAATCGGGCTTTAGAAAGAATTAATTTCTCATTTAATTTTCAGAAGAAGTTATGTTTGATCCATAACTGGAATTAATTTTCCATAAGGCCCTTAGCAGAAATTAATTCCCGAACTCACCCCAAAAAATATGCAATATACCACTTGAATGAAAGCCCGCTCCAAGCTAAGCGTAATGGTATAAGTATTGCATGCCTGGGAGGTTTAGGTTGAGAGATAGACCAATTTGAAAGTTAATGTGAATAGTAAAAAGGAAATAATAAAAAAATGGTCTTTGGGTGAAATTACAAGAAAGTGCCCGAAAGAATGGATAATTATATTTTTAACCGGGTTCAGGGGCAAAACGGTCATTTCCCATATTTGAAGAAAAGTATGAATATTGCATTTAAACCTCAAGGAATAAATGTTGATATCATAAAATGTATGAGGAATTGGGAAAAATAGAGAGACACCGTTAAGCGCAAAGAGGTCATTTTTCCCAGTTAGACAGAAAAAAGAGAAACTATATTTTTACCCCCAAAGAATTATGAAAAGGACATCCATGTCCTTAAAGTCATACAAATTACGTTGAATGAGTATGAGAAATATCTTGGGGAAAATTACACCTATGACCTGAAAGTTTCAAGAATTATAAATTAGCCCCGGGTCAAGGGCATTTTTGTAAATATGAGAAATTATAGTCAAAATGAAGCTTTTAATGAGTTAGACCCAATGAAATATAGTATGGAATTTATTAAGGTCAAAATAATATTTATTGGGTAATCAGGGTTTAATATTAATATTTTACCCGATAAAGGTCATTTAGGCTACAGGAAAAGGCAGTACTGATTCAAGGACAATGATTGGATCTTAATAAAATATATTTTGGGTCTAGATAATGATGTTGGACTAAAAGAAATTTTTAGATAATCCTGTACCAATTTAGTGACAATTTTGACAAAAATACTTAATCGGTACGGGTAAATTTAATCGGTAAAGGGTATTTTGGTCCATAAAAATCATTAAAGAAATTTCTGACCAAAAAGGGAGTGAATTACGTGGGAATTCAGATTGGGATATAAATGGAATTATGTGAAAAACTTTTTAAAAGAAAGAGTAAATAAAAGTATATAGAAAAGTTAAGTAATTAATTATATGACATAATCATCATTTGAAACTTAACACTTCATCTCCCTCACGTCTCAATACACTGAACCAGTGAAGAAAAGGAAGAAGAAGGCGTAGGAAAAGAAGTGACAAAGAAGACCAAGCTAGAGGACTTGTTTGGACCTAAAACTCTCAAGGTAGATTTCTATGGTTATCCTCTTGTATATACTTGAGTATTATGATGTTTCATGGATTATTTCTCTCCATTTTTCCTCTGAAATTTTCTGCCTAGAGAGAGAGTAGAGAGAGAAAATGAAGCCATGAAGAAATTGAACCATGAAAGGTGATGTATTGGCTTCAAGGATTAAGGATATACCATTGGATTGCAAATTAATCGGGTAGTTATTTTTCTACAAATTTCTCAAATTTTCTGCCTATTTAGGGTTTGAAAAGGAAATGGAATTTCATGATTTTGACCCCAAAAATGAATTCCTTGGGTCCAAAATAGGTAGATACAAGTATGTTGTACAAGAAAAGCTCAAGGGAAAATAAAATGGAATTTTTAGTTCAAGTATGCCACTTTGTGAATGAGCTTAATGAATCAATGGCTCATGGTATTATTTTATGATGCTATAGGGTTTCAAGAAGTGTTTTAAGATCAATGGAAGTGTCCACCAAGTTTGGAGAACATTGGAAAGCAAGAAGGTTGTTATTTTCCTTGTTATGCTTAATGTTGTCATACTTTGTTTCCATGATAATATGACTATGCCATATAATTGTTTGAATGCTTTATGATGTATTTTCATTATTGGATGAATGTTTGAAGGGTTTTATGACCCTAGGATGTCCATTTTACAAAGTGTTACCTTGCCAAAATCTTTATGGAATTGTATGGCATAATATGAAGTTATGATTTTCATTGATGATTTTATGAAATGATATGATGATGTGAATGCATGATTGGATATAACTACTGAGATTCTTTGAATCTCACCCTTCCAAATGATCATCATGACTAGGCCCAAGCTATAGTAAGAAGGGGTCAAGAGTGCCAAGGAGAAAGAAGAAAGAGGATGAAGCATAATGTTGTTTGCAAGTTATAATGCTAAGTTGAGAAAATATGTATCATGTATGTATGAGATGAAATTCTGTAATTATATATGATTGTGTTCCTTAAAGTCCTCTTATGATGATATGTGTGGATTTGGAACAATAAATGTTGATGCATGAGGTTTATGAAGTTTAGTGTATGAGTTATGGCATCATTATGAACAAGATGACCAGTATTGATTTGAGCAGGGGAATTCTGTTCGAAACAGAGTGTCCAATTTAAGTGTTATATATGCTCTTAAAGTAGACATAACAAGCTTTAGAATGGTCTAAAGAGAACTCCATTTAGAGATATGTATGAATTATAGTGATTTTTCAAAGTTAGGGTTCAGAACAGAGAAAGATTGGGAAAACTGGAAACTAACAGTTAGGTACTGGACAAATTAAAAAGATGATATAAATCGTGAAGAGCTCCAAAAATTAAATTTTTTGTATTTATAGAAAGGTCTATGTTTTAAGTTTCATATTCCACTGATTTGGAGGTAAATGGAGCTATATGATAGGAGATATAGAGGTTTTTCCAAAACTGTTCCAGCAAAAGTGGAATTCTGACCATTTATGATTTAAGTTAGTATTATGCCCTACAAAAGTTGAATAAATGTACAAGAAAAATATTTATAGAAATTAGACTCACAGAGCTTTCCAATGACATAAGGAATTCATAAATTTGCTTAGGGTATTGTGAGATATAAATTTTTAAATATAAGGCTGAAATCCTGGGGAAGAGAAAATGACCAAATATACAGTAAATATTTGAGGAATAAACTGTATAAATTGGTCAAGATAATTCTCTATTTAATATTTTTTCCCATGTATAAAAGGATTTTATCTATTGTTAGAGACTTGAATCACTATGAAATGATTTTTCTAGAATTAGTTATGAATTTTCAAAATTCAGTCAATAAAATGAAAACTACCATATGAACAGTAACCAAAAATTTTGAAAATTCTTATTTTCATTCTCATGTGATTCAAGCTTAGAATCAAGTATAATCAGACTTGAAATGAGTCTAATTCATGGGAAATGTGTCTAAAAGTAAGGTGTTACACTTATCTTGGAGAAGATGGTGCAACCAAATAGGAAGGATTGGAGCAAGAGGTTGGATGATGCACTTTGGGCGTATAGGATTGCCTATAAGACCCCGATTAGGATGAGTTCTTTCAAGCTTGTTTATGGTAAGGCATGCCACCTTCTTGTTGAGATAGAGCATCAATCTTTCTGGGCGATTATACAGTGATATTTAGCACTTGAAGGGGCCGCTCTTGAGAGGAAGCTATAATTGCAAGAGCTTGAGGAAACAAGGAGAGATGCCTATGAGAGTTCTCAATTGTATAAAGAGAAAGCCAAAGCCTTTCAAGATCGAGTGATTGTAAGAAAGGAGTTCCATGATGGTGATAAAGTGCTTGTGTTCAAGTCCCACATGAGGATGATACATGGCAAGCTTAGGTCAAGATGGGAGAAACCTTATTGAGTATCTTGAGTGTTTCCATTTAGTGCCTTGGAGCTGTATGATGCAGCAACTGGTGTGAAGTTCAATAGGCATAGGGTCAAGCAATACGTTGACCAAGTTCCTAACCATGAAAAAGAGGAGTTCAACCTTTATAATATTAGGTTATGTCTTTCATTCTCTTTACCTTTACTTGCATTTGTCCTTTATTTTTTACTGGATTTATTGGACTAGTTGGCTGGACTAGATAGATTCATTAGTTGAATTGATTGTTGATATCTTAATTAGATTACTAGTTTGTTGGTTTGTCTCAATTGATTCATTCTTGATTATAGTTGCATTGAGGACAATGCATTGTTTAGGTGTGAAGGAAGGATTTTATATTTTAGGTTTTGTTTTGTTATGTTTTAGTGTGTTTTCTTTTGTTTTCGTTGTTTTTCTTGAAAAGTTTTTGATGAGTCATAACAACTTTTTGTTTTGAATAGTAGAGTGACATAATTTTATTAGTTTTTGTTTAAATATCTCAACTTGCTAAAGTATTTTAATGTGTTTCATGCCTTCCAAGTTAAGTAGCAAGTGCTTTAGTTTAGGTTTTCCAAGTAAAATGTCACATTTACCCTTGGTAAGAATTTAAGCCAATTGATTATTCTTGTGTGTACTTTTCTATTTGGTTCCCAATGTATAATTTGACTCTGCATCTTGCTTGGGACTACATATATGTTTTTGAGCATTACGTTGAGGTGATTGAGGTATTCTTTTCATGCATTCCAACCATGACCAAATAACTAACCTATGCATTATGATTATCCTTTGTTTAGCCCCTTTGATCCTGGGCATTCTTTTTCACTTACTGACCATTTGTCATGCACTTTTCATTTCTTTATCCTATCCTTTCATGGTAATTAAGTTTTCTAGTTGTTAATAGACATTTATCATATGTAGAATGAATGATGGTATGTTACTTGTTCATCTTTCATGGCCATTAGTTTGTTTTTCTCCATTGTCTTGTTATTGCATTCTTGATAAAAAAAATTGAAAAGGTTGAGAAAAAGAAAAGAAAGAGATGAATAAAAGTTGGAATAAAGCATTAGATGCACCTGATATGTCTATTTTATGCCTACAAAATACCCATATTTTGTACCTATTTTCATCTCAAAATATTTTGATTTGATACTTTTTTTACATGATTCTGCATAACTTGGAGTATATTTGCATTACAAGAATATTCATGATAATTTTGAGCTACATAAAGCCAAAAAGTTAGAGCAAAATGCACAAGAGCTAGTCCACCCGACCCCCACTAATTTACTTACCCATGGATGGGTAAGGAGGCAAAGAGGAACATTTTTTACATGAAGACCTGGCATCGACTCAACCATGAAGACACCCAGCTGGCACTAGGTTGTCTCATAGCCTGGGTAAAAGACAAATCGAGCCGGCACCAGATTGAGGAAAATTAGATGGATCTGGCACCAGCTCATTTCGAGAGCCTGACCTATTTTTTAAGCATTTTCATGATATTTTGGGCTTTTACGGGCATTTAGACTTTCTTTATAAAAGGAGACATAGCAGAAACATAAAAGAGGGGACTCAATCAAGCATCTGGAGGCTAAAGAACATGATTCTGAAGCTTTTTGAGCAACTAAAAGAGATTAGAAGGCAAAGAGAGTAAGAGATTGAGGGAGTTCTAGAGCAACCTTTAAGTTTCTTCTTTTCTACCTTTCTCTTTTGTGGTTTTTACTTTATGATTTGGGATTTTATCTTTGTTGAGATGATTAAGTTTATGGTTGATAAACTCCTAGTCCGGGTAGGGATGTAGCCTGATTAAGATTAACTCAATTTTATGATTTTGATTATGACTCTGGAATTTGAGCCTTAATTATATATATGTTTGATTTTTATAATTATATTTATCTTCCTTATTTTAATATTGATTTTGTGACTGGCCACCATAAAATCTAATCTGTGGGTCAGCTTCAAGAACCAAAAGGAAAAGAGTGAGCCTTAACTTAGGAAGATAGACGTAGATAACTAGAATAGAGATAGATCTAGGAATTTACGGTGACTTAGGTTGTTGCTTTATGCTTTGGTTAGATGAGTGAGTTGTGCGAGAACGAATTCAACTATAATTAAATACAAACTAATATGCTAAGAGATGATTTGGACATAATAGAAACAATTGTCACTATTATTGCATAAAGTCTAAGTTATCCCAATAGATGAACTCCAATCCCTTGACACATCTAGTAACTGAATTAAACTTATAAATTGAATTGTTGCTTTCCTTTTTGATTTCTCATTTTCCCAATTGAATTATTAATTGCTTTTGGATTAAAAATTGGGGGCTAATAAATTTCACAACCTCCCTTGAGTTCGGCTCTGGAATACTTCGGACTTTTTATTACTATGATTGATCCTATATACTTACAGGATCTTTCATAGCCATAAGTTTGTTTATCTCCATTGTCTTGTTATTGCATTCTTGATATAAAAAAAGTTGAAAAGGTTGAGAAAAAGACAAGAAATAGATGAATAAAAGTTCGGATGAAGCATTAGACGCACCTAACTTGAAAAAAAATGAAAAATGAAAAAAATGAATGAAGAAAAAAAATGATAAGAAAAAGTGAGAAAAGTAAAAGAAAGATTTTGTTGTTTCATTTGCATCATAGTAGTGGAATAAGGCCTAAATATCATGTGTCATTTCATTCTATGTTCTTAATGACTAAAGTTGCTTGATAACCATACTTTTGCTTTGTTTATCCATTTCTTCTCATACATGATCCTATCCTTTCTTACCTTACCTATCCCTAATAAAGTCCTCTTAGGTGTGCACTTAACTCTTAAGTAATGGAGAGATTAAAAGGTTGCCAAGCCTATGGAAAGGTGCCAAATAGAAAGAACACCTTACCCTATACACTTGAGTGAGAGAAATTCACTTCTATATACATATACCAATCTCTTGTGAGGATCATTAGCTTGGAAAACCTCTAACTTGTTTTGAATACGTGGATGTTAAAGCATTGACTAGCACTTGCTAGTCTTCTCTACTAATCTATGTTCTATTTTGTTTTTCTTTTGATTTCATAGATTTTTCCTAAATTTTTTTATTGATTTTGTCCCAAAGCTAGGTGTAGGGGTATTGATGTGACCATATTTTACTATATTTTTATCCCACAAATCTAGCATTTTTATCACATATATACGGCTTTTTTGTGTATTTTATTGAATATTTGTGTTTTAGCTGGTTTTATATAGTTTGCAGAAAAATGCATCAAATCCTTAGTTTTAAGCACATTTTGTGATATTTTATCATATTCCATAGATTTGTTTTTAATTCTTTCAATAAGTGCATTTTTCATATTGATTAGCTAGTTAAGTGCTTAATTTGGTTTTTTTGGGTGATTAATTTAGGGTTTTCTTTGTGATTTTGGGTGAGTTTTTCTAAGGAGTTTCCATTTCATCATCTATTTAATATTATTAACTATCCCATTTGATTAGATTTTAATCCATGTTAGACCCATTTCTATCCACTATTCACCTATTTTTCATTTTCCCAAAATACCCTTAGTTATTGTCTCAATTGAAATTACATTTAATTACCCTTAATGATTCTTGCATTAATCACCTAATCATCTTCTAGAGCACTTAATTAGGGATAATTTGAGTTGCCAAGCTTGACATAGGGATTAGGGTTTTTATTCTAAAGTCAGTCAAAGTTTGGTCAAAGAAGGGCATTTTAGTTAATTTTCCTATGAAGCCTATTTTCTAGCTATTTTCTTAGGGTTTTCTTTCGCATCATTTTGATAGTGATTTTCCTTGAATTTTAGTGATTAATTTTGTGATTATTCATGCCCAAATCATGCTTGAATTGATTTTATAATTTAGACCAAAGTTTTATATCATTTATGTACATGGTTTATATGACATATGATTATTTTATCATAACATATTTTGGTAGGTATTTGAGCATGGACAAGCTAATAGGCTAAGAGAGGACATAAATTGCAAGAGGGAAAGAGGCCTTTAAGTCCACACAAGCCACATAACATCATAGTCATCACCCATTAATCCACCTAAGCACCTTTCATGGAAAATTACCTCCATACCACTTCCTAAAGAGCTAAACACTTAGCCCATTTGGCATCATCATTTAGATTGGAAGGCCTTCAATTTCTTGCTTCTTCATATCCTCTCTCATTCTCCATTGTGTTCTTCATCATTTTCCTAAATTCCTTCCAATTCTTCCATATTTCACCAATTAATCTTCTTCCAAAAATTAAATCCTTGATCCTAGGCCATTTTCGTCCACTTCTCTACATTCCTTTTCATCCAATTTCATTCCTACTTCAAGGTTTCCAAATCTTGACGTGAATCACATACAAGGAGGAGTTGAAGAATTGAAACCAATTGAAGATTCAAAACCTTGGTGATTAACTAATGTAATTGGTTTCTACTTTATGTCTTCAACATGAATGAACTCTTCTCCTCTTCTTTGCTAGCTGAATTCAAGTTCAAGATGATGGAAGGTTGAGTTGGAGTGGTACTTTGCAATGAAGATAGGGAAGAAGCCATGATAAACTCTCTCAAATGAAATTGATCAAATTAAATCAAATGTTCAGTAGCAATATCAATTCCAAGCTATAATTCTGGCATGAAAAATCTATCCAAAATTCTAAACACAATTAATCTTGCCAAGAAAATAGTAAGACAGCAAGAAAATTCCCTTTGTAATTGGATTGTTATTATGTTGCTAATGTCATATTGAATTTTCAACCAACATTTTATTGTCTTCAATGGTAGTTTAACTATCTCGATAGCATGGTCAGTGTAACATCCTAAGAAAACTAAAATATCTAGAAATATATAGGGATTTTACAAAAATGGGCAGACACCATTTTGCATGAAAAAGGGTAAAGAGGTCATTTTTCTCAGTTGGACAGAAAATGAAAAAATTATATTTTTGCTCCCAAAGAATTATGAAAAGGACATCCATGTCCCTAAAGTCATAAAAATTACTGGGAATGATATTAGACATGTCTTGGGAAAAATTACACCGAATGACCTGAAAGTTTCAGAAATTATAATTTAACCCCGGGTTAGGGGTAATTTTGTAAATATGTAAAATTACTATCAAAATGATGCCCTCAATGAGAGAAGTCCAATGCTATATGGCACTAAGGGTTAATGTTTAAGAATAAAGACAAAATCAGTGCCGAGTATCCAAAAGTAACAATAAACCGTTAAAGTAAACTGTGGGTCCTACCGATAGTTAAAAAGTAACTAGGACAAGATATGGGCCATACATAGATATCATTTAGGACAGGATAATTATGAAAATATAAAAATAAAATTAGAATAGTCCTGTAGCCTAAAAATGTTAAATTACCATAAAAAGCAGTTTTATCGGTGCGGTTAAAAATTACCTGGTTCAAAATATATCTGGACAAGGAAAACTTGAGCAATCTTGGACACTTAAAGCACTCACTCTTTGCGTGAAAATGGGGCAGCATGGGTGGCAAATTTTTTGGAGAACTTCCTCAAGAAGTAGTTGATTTTTGGTCAAAAAGGTAACTTTAGTTGGTTAAGCTAATTAACCATGATTAGCCACATAATTAACCACCTAATTAAGTCATCTAATTACCCTCTTTCCTCTGCATTTTCAAGAGCAAGCAGCAGCCAAAAATAGAGGGAAAAATGCAAAGAAAGGAAGAGAGAAAGAGAGGAAGGAGAGGAGGAAGTTCAAGGCAAAATTCAAGACTCAAGTTGGTAAGTTAACTTGTACCACTTCAAGCTTGTATTATATGGTCTTTAAAGCAAGATCCATGGATTATATTTCCTTCCTCCTTATCTTAGGGTTCTATCCATGGCATAATTTAGCAAGAAATGGAGTTTTCCAAACATAAATCATAGGAGAAATAATAAAATGTTCATTTAAAGCTTGAATATGCAAGTAGTTTGTTGTATAACAAAGTGTAGCAATTTTTCTTGAATTCCTTTGATTTTGGACGAGTTACTATTCATGTTTTTGATGCCAAAAATGTCCATGGCATAATTTCATTTTTTGATGCCAAAAATGAGTTCCTCATATTGGAAAACCTTAGGAATAAGTGATGGTTTCATGAAAAAGTTCAAGATTACAAAAGTGAAATTTCTAAGTTTTTAAAGTTTAATTTAGAATAAACAGTAATCGAGTTAGAAATGGAATTTGGTAATTCTGAGGCTATATTTGGATTCCTCATGAAAAATTACATGGAATAGAGGTATAATTCATCATTTTTGAGTTAGGAATGAATTTTTGGTGAATTTTTGAAGAATTAGGGTTTCATGAACACTTTTTGAATAAAGTCATGGAACCATTAATTTGCGTAGTTGTTTGATGGTGCATTAGGACTTGAGGAAGCCCAAGGAAGCTAGTGGGAGCATTGGTATCAAGTTGAAGAGTAAGAGAAAGCATGAAGGTAGCAATTTACCTATTCTTGCCTTATATTGTCATATGATTTTCAATGAGTTTGATGACTTGCCTATTGTTTGCTATGATCAATTGTGATGCTTTGAGAATGTTGGCTGAGTTAATTGAGGGTTTTGAGAGCCCGGGATGTCCAAAATACAAAACAAAACTCTGCCGAAATTTTTGTAAAATATTATGGCATAAATGTTTAAAAGCATTCACTTGATGTTTTATGATGATTATATACTTAATGTGATAATATGATTGCATGAATGGTGATTGCTACTGAGATTCTTTGAATCTCACCCCCTTCAATGACTAAGCATGCTAGGGAGAACCAATGCAAAAGAGTTAAGGAAGGAGCAAATGGCATGAAGAAGAAAATGATGAGTTGTTGATGTGCAATTTATCATGTTATAATATGAATTATTATTTGTGTCTTGTTTTATATGAAGTTGTAAAATAGTGAATATGATGTTAATGTTGTAGAAAATGTATGAAAATTTCTAGTTCTGGATGTTGGAATATGAAGTTATATTCTACCAAGTTTTATGCCAAAATGAGTTCCTTTGCATGGGTTTTGGAAAGCAAATTGCAATATAGATTGAAACAGGGCATTTTCCAGATATGTCTATTTTGTTCGCCCTTTTTCTATAGTTAATGTGAGGTGAGGTTTATGCGATTTCTATACCAGATAGAGGGCATCTCAAGCTTTAACATGACACCTAATTCACCTATTTGGAGTTGTGTACAATAAATGGTGAATTTTCAAATTTAGGGTTAAGAATAGGATAATATTGGGAAAACTGGAAATTGAAAGTTAAGTATTAGAAAATTCAAAGGATAATATAAAATTGAATAGAGCTCCAAAAATTCATTAGTTTATATGTATAAAAGATCTATGTCTTAAGATCCATATGCCACTGATTTAGAAGTGATTGGAGTTATAGAACAAGAGATATGTCAGTTTTCCCAAAACTGTCCTAGTAATAGTAGAATTCTAACCCTTCACATTTTAAGTTAATAATATGCCCTGTGTAGGTGAAATAAATGTATAAGAAAAATAAGTCTAGAAGTAGACATGTAGAGATTTCTAATTACATAGAGTATGCGTAATTTGGAACATAATAGAATGAAATTTGATTTTTCAAAGCCGAGGTCAGAAAACTAGAAGATAGAAAAATGACCAGATGAATAGTAAATGTCCACAAAATTATTGTACAAATTAGCCCAATGAAGTTACTTTTTTATATTTTTTCCATGTAGATCTGGATTAATAAAATTTTAGAGACTTGAATCACCTCAATATTATTTTTCTAGATTTAGTTATGAATTTTCAAAATTCATCAGGTAAAATGGAAATTGTAAAATGAACAGTACCCTGAATTTTGAAAAATTCTATTTTTATTATATTATGATGTTAGTCTCTAGATCATGATGAAAGACATCTAATATGATCTAATACATGGGAAATGAGTCCTAATTTAAGGTGTTACAGTCAATCAATTAGGATAGTTAAATTGTTATTTTAGATGAGATATATGTTTGGCTGAGAATGATTTTGGGCTGTAATGATCAATGTACGACAATGAAATCAAAGGAAATCCAATCGCATAATTTAGGATTTAATAAAGTAACATACCTATCAAGTGTTTGAATAAATGTCTAGGAGAAATTAATGTATTGTAATGGTTAAATTCTTACACTTGAATTGAAGAACTTTGGTTGGGCTTAACATTCTCACTTTATTAAATCAATTATCTTAAAAATCCCTTGTAGAATCATTTTAGCTCTTGTGATTGGCAAATTCTCTATTAATATTGGAAAGCACCACACTTAGTTGATATTGTTCTTGAATCCACTTCCTACCACTTTGCTATTTTCAAATTCTCCCATTTTGATTGTTAATTGTTCTATTTTGCATTTTAAATTTTCTTAAACCTAAATTGAACTAAAAACCCCCAAACTTGCATTGCATCTAGTGTAGAATTCATTGCATTTTAGGTTAACATTTCTTAAACTTTCTTAATCATTTATACTTGTTCCTCCTTTGTGAATATGACCTAGGTTAGTTGCTATGCTACATAGTAGTTAGCTTAGTTATTAAATTGATACTCTCACAATACAGGCTATCAATTTTTAGCGCTGTTGCCATGAGGTAACAAGTTTTTGTGATTAGTTAGTTTGAGTAGTGTTTTTAGTTTCGCATTCTTGCATTCCTTTCTTAGTGTTCTTAATTGTGTTTATACATTGAATTGGTAATTTCAAATGTCTTGCTTTGCTACTTTGTGTTGTTCTTGCTTGAATTGGTAACCTTTTGATTCCTAAAGGCTAGATCTTGCTTGATTTTTATATTATCATTGGATTTTCTTCTTGAATTTTTAGTTATGATTGTGTTTAGTCCATTTTAGCTTGGTTTTTTGAATTTTCCCTATTTTTCATATTTTGAAGTAGTATCGCACCAAGACGTGGCCTTTTTTACTCCAAACCAAACCAAGCCAGGCACCTAGGCCCCATCAATTGTCATAGCCATGTCCACAATTTCCAAGTTGTAGCCACGCACTATGCTAGCAACAACTCTTTCATTTTTCATTTGGTCTTTGTAACACCTTACTTTTCTTCTCATTTTCTATGACTTAGACTCCTTTTAAGTCTGATTATGCTTGATTCTATGCTTGAATCACATAAGAATGAAAATCAGAATTTTCAAAATTTTCGATTACTGTTCATATGGTAGTTTCCACTTTACCAACTGAACTTTTAAAATTCATAATTAATTATAGAAAAATCAATTCATAGTGATTCAAGTCTCTAACAATATATAAAAATCTTATATACATGGGAAAAATATGAAACAGATAATTATCCTGACCAATTTATACAGTTTATTCCCTAAAAAATTACTGTACATTTGGTCATTTTCTCTTCCTCAGGATTTTGGCCTTATATTTAAAAATTCATATCTCACTCTACCATGAGCCAATTTATGAATTCCTTATGTCATTGGAAAACCCTATGAGTCTACTTTCTATAAATATTTTTCTTGTACATTTATTAAGCTTGTGCATGGTATAACATTAACTTAAATCATAAAGGGTCAGAATTCCACTTTTGCTGAAACAGTTTTGGGAAAAACTCCATATCTCCTATTATATAGCTCCAATTTACTTCAAATTAGTGGCATATGAAACTTAAAACATATAAATTTTTACACATATAAACCACTGAATATTTGGAGCTTTGTACGATTTTATCTTAACTTTTGAATTTTCTAGTACTTACTTTTCAGTTTTCAGTTTTCCCATTCTTGCCCTATTCTGAATGCTGACTTAGAAAATTCACCATTTATTTGTACACAACTCCAAATGGGGTGAATAGGGTGTCATATTAAAGGTTGAGATGCCCTCTATCTGGTATAAAAATACCATAAACCTAATCTCACATTAAGTACAGAATAAGGGCAAATGAAACAGACATGTCTGGAAAATGCCCTGTTTCAGTCTATATTGCCATTTGCTTACCAAAACCCTTGTAAATAAACTCATTTTGGCATGAAACTTGGTAGAACATAACTTAACATCACAATATCCAGAACTGGAAATTCTTATGCATTTTCCACAACATTAACATAATAATCACTATTTTACAATTTCATATAAAACAAGACACAAATAACTATTCATATTATAACACAATGACTTGCAACATCATTTCCTTCTTCATGCCTTTTGCTTCTTCCTTAGCTCTTTTGCATTGATTCTCCCTAGCATGGTTAGTCATTGAAGGGGGGTGAGATTCAAAGAATCTCAGTAGCAATCACCATTCATACAATCATATTATCACATTAAGTATATAATCATCATAAAACATCAAGTGAATGCTTTTAAACATTTATGACATAATATTTTACAAAAATTTTTGCAGAGTTTCATTTTGTATTTTGGACATCCTGGGCTCTCAAAACCCTCAATTAACTCAGCCAACATTCTCAAAGCATCACAATTGATCATAGCAAACAATAGGCAAGTCATCAAACTCATTGAAAATCATATGACAATATAAGGCAAGAATAGGTAAATTGCTACCTTCATGCTTTCTCTTACTCTTCAACTTGATACCAATGCTCCCACTAGCTTCCTTGGGCTTCTTCAAGTCCTAATGCACCATCAAACAACTACTCAAATTAATGGTTCCATGACTTTATTCAAAAAGTGTTCATGAAACCCTAATTCTTCAAAAATTCACTAAAAATTTATTTCTAACTCAAAAATGATTAATTATACCTCTATTCCATGTAACTTTTCATGAGGAATCCAAATATGGCATCAGAATTACCAAATTCAATTTCTAACTCAGTCACTGTTCATTCCGAATTAAGCTTCAAAAACCTAAAAATTTCACTTTCTTAATCTTGAACTTTTTCATGAAACCATCACTTGTTCCTAAGGTTTTCCACCATAAGGAACTCATTTTTGGCATCAAAAACATGAAATTCCAACTCTAAGTATGAACAGTAACTCATCCAAAACCAAGGAAATTCAAGAAAAATTGCTACACTTTATTATACAACAAACCACTTGCATATTCAAGCTTTAAATGTGTAGTCTAGCATTTCCCCCATGTTCTATGGTTTGTAAACTCATTTCCTTGCTAAATCATGTTTGGATGAAACCCTAAGATAGAAAGGAAGCAAACTAAACCATAAATCATTCTTTGGAAACCATAGATAGTAAGCTTAGGATAGTAGTATGCAAGCTTACCAATTTGTGCTTCAAGTTCCTTTGGTTTTCACTTCTTTTCTCTCTTCCTTCTTCCTCCCTTTGCTTGCATTTTTCTTACTCTGTTTTGAGGTTGCTGGACATGCATGAATGGTGAGCGAAGAGAAGGCTTTAAATGATTAATTGTATGCTTAAACAAGTAACTATTCATAGTTACTTTTTACTAATTTCTTAATTACCTTTTTCACATACTTCTTCAAGAAGTATTCAAAAAAATAATATAATATTGCTTTGTGTCACATGGCTGCAGGAAGTCACGTATGGGCGAGCTTGAGGTGTCCAAAAATTGCCCAATTTTCCTAATCCAGATGTACCTCAATCCGGGTACTTTTTAATCGTACCGATAGAACTGTCTTTATACTAATTTAGTATTTTTGGGATACAGGACTATTCTAATTTTATTTTCATATTTTCATAATTATCTTGTCCCAAATGGTATGTGTATGGCCCATATCCAGACCTGGTTTACTATTACTTTTGGACACTCGGCACTGATTATTTCTTTATTCTTGAACATTAACCCTCAGTGTCATATATCATTGGACTTCTCTCGTTGAGGGCTTCATTTTGACCATAATTTTTTATATTTACAAAATTGCCCTTGACTCGAGGTTAAATTATAATTTTTGAAACTTTCGGGTCATTAGGTGTAATTTTCCCCAAGATATTTCTAATACTCCTTCCACGTAATTTTTATGACGTTAAGTATATGAATGTCTTTTTCATAGTTCTTTGGAGGTAAAAATATAATTTCTTATTTTTTCGTCCAACAGGAAAAAATGACCTCTTTGCCCTCCTTCACGCTTAACGGTGTCTCTCTATTTTTTCCAATTTCTCATGTATTTTATGATATCAACACTTATTTCTTGGGGTTTAAATGTAATATTCATATTTTTCTTCTAATATGG
This sequence comes from Adenanthera pavonina, assembly GCA_026686845.1. Classification (NCBI taxonomy): domain Eukaryota; kingdom Viridiplantae; phylum Streptophyta; class Magnoliopsida; order Fabales; family Fabaceae; genus Adenanthera; species Adenanthera pavonina. The sequence goes on along the minus strand of JAIVEN010000005.1, from coordinate 17,252,901 downwards.
GAAATGACCTTTTTGCCCTGAGTCAAAAATGTAATTATTCATTTTTTTGTGCACTTTCTTGTAATTTAACCCAAAGACCAATTTTTTATTATTTTTTTTCTCACTATTCACCCTAACTTCAAATTGGTCTATCTCTTAGCCTAGACCTCCCGAGTATGCAATACTTATACCATTGCGCTCAGCTTGGAGAGAGCTTTTCTTCAAGTGGTATATTGCATATTTTTTAGAGTAAGTTCTGGAATTAATTTCTACTAAGAACCTTATGAAAAATTAATTTCAATTAAAAATCAAACATAACTTCTTCTGAAAATTAAATGAGAAATTAATTCCTTCTAAAGCCTGATTATATATAACATTTTCGTCTCGCTTCATTTCTCATCTTTTATTCATTTTATAACATCCCTTAAAAATAGGGATATTACAGTCTTGCATTTTCTTGTGTCTTTTTTATTCCTTCACTTCTTGACTTTGTTTCTTAGCTTTATTTTGCTTTGTTTGATGTTGTATAACTCTATCCTCACATGGTTCATTGATTGATATTGATCCAAAGATTGAAAGAACATTGCATCAACAAAGAAGGATTAAAGCCAACTTTTCTTTAGATAGTAATAATAGTTCTTTAAATTCTTCTCATTCATTGCATATTGTTGAGTGATTGTATTATGAGTTTTAATTTTACCAAGATGGCTAAGAATCTAAATGAAAATGATAATTAGGATAGAACCATCAAGGAAATGTCTACACCATAGTAGCATCAAAGAGAGCTAGGCATTAGATATCCTGATTTAGATGCTTCTTTTGAATTAAAATCTAGATTGAGTCATTTGTTGCCCAAATTTCATGGACATGCAAGTGAGGACCCCCACAGATAGCTCACTGATTTTCACACTGTATGTTCCACTATGAGACTTCAAGGTCTTTCAGAGTAGAGCATTAAGTTAAAAGCTTTTCCTCTTTCTCTTGAAGGAGCTGCTAAGGATTGGGTATATTATTTACCTCTGGCTATGATCACCACTTGGGAATAATTGAAAAAGACTGTCCTTGAAAAGTATTTTCTAGCCACTAGAATGGCTACAATTAGGAAGGAAATTTGTGGAACTAAACAAGTGGTGGGAGAAAGTCTTTATGAATATTGAGAGCATTACAAGAGATTATTGGGATCATGCCCACATCACCAGATCCAAGAGAATCTTCAAGTTCAATACTTTTATGGAGATTTATTGTGGCATGACCGAAATAATCTTGATGTGGCTACATTCAGTGCCTTAGCTAAGCTTACCCCCCATGGTGCTTGCCAATTGATTGAGAAGATGGCTCAAAATTCTCAATAATATGGTACAAGGGATTCTATTCAAGTTGTAAAAAGTATTAATGACATTGGTTTGCCTTCACTGAGATTCATTAATCTCACCCTTCCAAACCACTAACCATGCTAAGGGCCAAGTCATGCAAAGGATCAAAGGAAAGCTAAAGAGAAAGAAGATAGCAATTTACTTTTCTTGCTTTTATATTATCTTGATTAGTTTTATGATGATTATTGAATTTCCATATTATTGTTATTGTGTTTTGTGATTGGTATTGATTGTTTCTGACTTGAGGGCAATGCTCGGGATTTCCTTATTCTAAGGCAAATCTCTACCAAAAGTTTTACTTGACAATATGGTATTTTATGCTATTGAATGTTTCAAGATGTTTTGATGATGTTTTAAAGCTTGTATGATGATATGATTGTATGAAATATTATTGCTACTAAGATTCTTTAATCTCACCCTCTAAACCCACTAATCATGCTAGGGCCAAGCCATGCAAGGGATCAAGGAAAAGCAAAGAGGAATGAAGAAGAAAATGATGCTTAAGTTGTTTATCAAAGTTATGATGTGTTATTTTAGAATTATGTATAAAATCAAGTATGAAGCTTTAAATCTATACCTTTATATTGTTATGTTCCTTTGAACCTCTTTTAATGGTTGGAATGGATTATGAACATGTTTTGACAATGTAGTAAGGTTATGAAGTTAATTATTTTATGCATTACATAGATTACCCATTTGATAAGGTAAAAAGTTAGGAAGGATAATTTTGTCCAAAATAGGGAGTAATGATTGAGTGATTGGTATGCCAAAAGAAAATTATGCAATCAGTTTTGGACTAAACTTGATTTCTTGCGAAAGAACAAGTTTGATATAGTTGACATATTGGATAGATTTGCTTCATGATCTTGAACTAAGAATTTCGTACTTTGAGTCTATGGTTAGAATGTTCTTTTGCAACACAAGTTTTAGTAAAAAGGAAACTAAGTTTTCTACTATAGTGAGAGGTTAGATAATTGTGGTTAATCCTAAAGCCTTACGAGATTGGTTGGATTTATCTGAAGATAAAATAGAGCCAATAGAATCATGTACTAAGGCTGATCTTTATAATACTATTATGGAAACTACCTCTAGCGCAGAGAATTATAAGCTTAAGCTTTTGACATGGCCATAAAGGTTAGAGTTTTCCATTATCTGCTTATGAGGATCATTGTCAATAAAAGCTTTGGCATTAGGCATTTTACTAAATCATAATTGAAAATTATGATTGGCTTGATTAGATTGGCCTCCATTGATGTTGCACAATTAATCACTAAGAGGTTCATTGATATTGCAAAATTTGCCACTAAAGAATTGCCTTATGCCATACTGATCTCACTTATTCTGAAAAACAACAATATTTGGCATTTAGAAGGAAAAGAAAGAAGTGTTCCCATGGAGTTCATGTAACACCTTATATTATGGCTTATTTTCCATGTATTAGACCTTACTTATATTCCATTAATCATAATTAGACCCTTAAATCACCTAGAAAATTAATACAGAATTTTTCAAAATTCAGTGGTACTGTTCATATTGTCATTTCTATTTTACCTAACAAAATTTGAAAATTCATAATTAATTATAGAAAAATTGTATTGAGGTGATTTAAGTTCCTAAAATTTTAATAAATTCAGATCTACATGGAAAAAAATATGAAACAATAACTTCATTGTGGCAATTCATACAATAAATTTCATGGACCTTTACTTTTCTTTTGGTCAATTTTTCTATCTTCTAGTTTTCTAAACTCAAATTTGAAAAATCATATTTCATTCTATTCTAGGCCAAATCAAGCATACTCTACATAATTTTAAAATCTCTATATGTATACTTCTAGAGATATTTTTCTTGTACATTTATTTCACTTACACAAGGCATGACATTAACTTAAATCAACAAGGATCAGAATTTAACTTTCAATGAAACAGTTTTGGGAAAACCTCCATATCTTCTATTATATAGCTCCAATTACCTCTAAATTAGTGGTATATAAAACTTAAAACATATACCTTTCTATACATATAAACCACTAAATTTTTGGAACTCTGTACAATTTTATATTATCTTTTAAATTTTTTAGTACCTAACTTCCAAACTTCAGTTTTCCTGATCTTGTCTTATTCTGAACCCTAATTTTGAAAAATCATTACTTTTTCTACATGCTTCCAAATGGAATGAATTATGTGTCATTTTAAAGCTTGGGATGTCCCCTAGTTGGTGTAAAAATTCCAGAAATATTATATTACACTACGTATAGAATAGGGATGAACTAAATAGATACATCTGGAAAATGCTTTGGTTCAATATATATTGCAATTTGCTTGCCAAAACCCTTGTAAATGAACTCATTTTTCCATCAAACTTGGTAGAACATAACTTCATATCACAAAATCCAGAACTGGAGATTCTCATACATTTTCTACAACATTAACATAATATTCACTATTTTACAACTTCATACAAAAGTAAAGCACAAATAACAGTTCACATTATAATATGATCACTTGCACATCAACAACTCATCATTATCTTCTTCATGCCTCTTGCTCCTTCCTTAGCCATTTTCCATGGTTTTTCCCCACATGGTTGGTTATTTGGAAGAGTGAAATTCAAAGAATCTCAATAGTATTACCCAATCATGCAATCATATCATCAAGAACATTCCCAAAATCATCAATGAATTACATTAAAATCTATGGTGCCATATTTTTCTATAAAAATTCTAGCAAAGTTTTATTGAGTAAAATGGACTTTTCAAGGACAAATAACCCTTAATCAACTTAGCCAACAACATATAATCATCATAAAACATCAACAAGGATATGGCAAAGCAATAAATTCATAGAAATCAAATATGACAACATAACACATAACTTGGTAAAATGCTACCTTTGTGAATCCTCTAGCTTTTCCTTTAAGTTGTACCTCTTCCAAATACTTCCACAATCTTTCTTAAGCTTTGTCAAACTTAAACACCTTATGATTTTCTTTATAAGGTGTTCCTGAAACCCTAATTCTTCTAAAATTCACAAAAAATTCATTCCTAGCTCAAAAATGATGAATAATACTTCTATTCCATGTAATTTTTCATGAAGAATCCAAATATGGCCTCAGAATTACAAATTCCATCTCTAGCTATGGTTATTGTTCATTCTAAAATAAGCTTCAAAGGAAGAAGAATTGGTTTTTTTAGAAATACTTTGAACTACTCATGAAATCATGCTTTTGACTACTTGTTCTTGCTTTATCTTAACTTTGACACATAAGAACACTCCTCCTTTCATTTCTATATGTTGGCTGAAACTAAGACTTGAAGAGAGGAAGAAGAGATCTCCATGGATCTATCTCCAACTACTTGATACTACAAGCTTAAGGTGGTAGAAGATTTACCTTACACTTGAGCCTTGATTCTTCAAACTTTGTCTTCTCTTTCTCTCTTCTTCTTTCATTCTTTCTTTCTTGCGCTTTCTCTCTTTGCTTTTGTTGCTAAAAGTCACGCGTCATGAGAGGAAAGAGGGAGTTTAATTTACTTAATTATCTTGCTAATCACTTCCCTAAGCAAGATTACTTTTTGACTAACCTTAATTACTTTATTGAATACTTCTTCAGGAATTTTCTTAAAATTATAAATATTTATTTGCAGTACATGGGCTGCTGAAATGTCACACCTAAGAGAGAGAAAATTGGCAAAAAATTGTTCAATTTTTCCTAATCTAGATATAGCCGGTGTTGGATACTTTTTATCGGTACCGATAAAGTCCCTTTCTCAATAATTTAGTATTTTAGGGATACAGGACTATTTTAAATTTATATTTATATTTTCCTAATTATCCTATCCCAAATGGTATATGTGTGAGGCCCATATCTCGTTGAAAGATTCATTTTGATAGTAATTTTACATATTTACAAAATTACCCCCTAACCAAAGGTTAATTTATAATTTCTAAAACTTTCAGGTCATTAGGTGGAATTTCCCCCCAAGAACTTTTTAACTTACTTATCGATGTGATTTTTATTACCTTGGGACATAGATATCATTTTTATAATTTTTTAGGGGCAAAAATATAATTTTTTTATTTTTCCATCAAACTGAAAAATGATCTTTTTCATGCAAAATAGTGTCTGTCTGTTTTCACGAATTCTTTATAGATTTCTAATTATTCTAGCTATTAGGGATGTTATAATTTCCTCCCCTTTAAAATAAATTTCATCCTCAAAATTTGGATACATACTTGTACCTTATGCTTTCTTTCTTTTATTTCCCAATTTCCAGGTCATTTTTTTTACAAGAGAAATACCCCCATATCTTAATTGTCTAACTTAGAAGTCAATTTCTTCACCTTGGCCTTATTCTTCCATTCATAACATTTTGTTGAATCAAGAAGTTTTGATGAATCCAAATCAACTCTCAAGGGCTTGGAATAAAGATATCAAAGGTGCTCAAAGAGTTCAAGTGAAGAAATCTTAGACAAATCTGTGCAAAGTTTGTTGTAAGATATTTAGTCTTGTTTTATTTTGAGTACAAGGCTTTGATTTGGTGGAAAGAAGTTTTAAAACCTTGATTCTATGTTAAATCATTAAATATTTGAAAAACACCCACCAAAAGACAAAGTTTGAAAGGTTTATATTGAACTGTCATGTTAGAAATTCGAACTTTGACTTTGGAAATTCGAATTTCGAGTTAAAACTGAATAAGTCTGAAGAGATGCTTCTCTAACAGACGAATTTTGATTTTCCAAAATTCGAATTTTCATAAGTATATGAAAGAAGCTTTTGGCAACAGACAAACTTTGGGTTTTGAAAATTTGAATTTCAGAAAAATTGCAACTTATGAAAACTAAAGAAATCCGTCTGAAATAATGTCAAGGTTCATCTGAAATCAAGATTATATTGAGTTTCAAAATTGTTCACTGACAGACGAACTTTGAGCATGAAAATTTGAATTTTAGAAGCTAAGGTTGTGAGTCTGTTATAATGATATGTTGACATACGAATGACAGTGTTTATAAATTCAAATGTTAAAGTAAGTCTGAAAAGAGGTCTCTCTGACAGAAGAACTTCACTCTTTGAAAATTCGAATTTCAAAGTAAATGAACTACTGTGTTTTTTGAGCCTACTACGGACAGACGAATTTTGGGGTTCCAAAATTCAAATTTTGAAGGCACTGTAGCAAATTGAAAACACTGTTCACACTTAACAGAAAAACTTTCTACTTGAAAATTCATATGTCACAACATGGAAACATTTTCTAAGTTTCAAAATTTGAATTTTGCTTCATGGACAGACGAACTTCAGTCTTTCAACGTTGAAGCTGTTAACCTTCGGTATCTGCGAAATTCGTCTGTTGACCAACCGAAAATTCGAATTTCAGTATGTCAGAAGCATTAAATGTGGTTGGTTAACGGATAGTTTTTCAGAGTAACCGTTGGATAACTTCTCTAACAGATAAATTTTGTCTCTAACGTATATTTGAGACCTAAATCTGTAAATATAACAACATTTGAAGTTGTGGGTAATGATTTTAACTTTGTATATACTGAAACTCTGCCAAATCATTTACTCAAAGCTTCATACTCTCACACTTCAATATTTGCACTTCAACTTTCATATTTTACTCTGATTAAGAGAGTTTAATCTTTGTAAATAATCTAATCTTCACCTGGAAGATAGATTTTCTTGTGAGGGGATATCACAAGAGATTAGGAAGCACTTTGTGAAAGTGCAGAAAGGGATTGAGAGAAGCTCTAGAGAACAGAGCACACAAGTTGTACTGTGACGTTTGCAAGAAGCCCACTGAATTCTTGCAGAATAGTGGAAAATCTCAAGTGGTGACTTTGGGACTGGACGTAGGTCAAGTGGAGAGACCGAACCAGGATAAATTTCTGAGTCTTCTTCTCTTTTCTGCTACTTTCACTGTTATTTATTTATACTCTGTTTTACCTTCATATATTGCATTCTTCACCTCTTTGATATCTTGCGAAAAATTTTTAATCTTCCCAATTTACTCCCCTCTCGGGAAGCTAGCCTAACTAACAAGTGGTACCAGAGTCCGGATTCCCAATCAAAGGATTTCACAGTCCAGGAATTACAATGGCTGGCTTTGGAGAAAGTATATTACCAGAAGACAATAACACAAATAGACCACCTGGCTTTAGTGGAGAACACTATGGGTACTGGATGATGAGGATGCAAATCTATCTCCAGTCAATCAATCTGGACATCTGGTCAGTCATTCAGAAGGGAGATTTTGTTCCAATGGCTCAGATGATGGAAAATACAGAGAGAAGCCAGAAGCTGAATGGAATAAGGAAGATAGAAGAAGAGTGCTGCTGAATTTCAAGGCAAAACATTGTCTGGTCAGTGCTTTGAATCAGAACAAATTCTACAGAGTCTCCCAATGCTCCACTGCCAAGGAAATATGGGACACCCTGCAAATTGCTCATGAAGGAACAACTGGAGTCAAGGAAAACAAATTAAATATATGCATAAGAGAATATGAAAGTTTCAGAATGGCAGAAGGAGAGAATGTTAAAGAGCTACAGAAATGATTCACCCTCATTGTGAATTAACCAAAGAGCCTGGGAAAGGAGTACACTCAAACAGAGAAAGTCAGAAAGATCCTCAGAGCTCTCCCTCTGGAATGGCAACCCAAAGTAACAGCAATAGAGGAAGCCAGAGGAGAATCAATGGCCTCTGTCACAGCTCTCTTTGGCAGCCTTGAGGAGTATGAAGGAAAACTCAAAGCTCTCAAGGAAGCTGGACAAGACAGAAAGAAGAAAGGCCTTGCTCTCAAAGGTACTGAAGAAAAGGAGGAAGAATCTGATGATGGAAAAGGACTAGATGAAGAAACTCTAGCTGTGATGGTCAGAAAATTCGGAAGATTCTACAGCAAGAAGAGAAACAAGAAAATCTTCAAGAAAGGAGCTGCTGGAGATAGCAAGAGGGAACCAAAAGAGCCTGTGACTTGCTATGAGTGCAAAAAGCAAGGACATATCAAATGGGATTGTCCACAGTTCCTCAAAAAGCAAGAGAAAGAAAAGAAAGCTGCAGACAAAGGCAAGAAGAAGAGAGCTTACATCTCATCAATATGGGGCAACAACTCATGTCATGCATTCAAGGACAAAACATATTGAAGTTAGACACCACTGCATAAGGGATCATGTTTTGAAAGGAGAAATCAGACTAGAGTACATCCCAACTGAAGATCAAGTAGCTGATATATTGACAAAACCTCTATTAGAAGATAGACATTGCAAAATAAGAAGAGAATTGGGTATGGTGAATCCCAATGAGCTGTAAGTAAATCCGTGTGAAATTCTATTTTTAGATGTTTCAACATTAAATTAGTTCTAACTTTAGCATCAGAGTGTGTTTAATTTAAGTTGTAGGTGCTCCTCATGAGATTCATTGGCAATAAATCTGAAAAATGGAGCACACCAGAATGGAACAATCAAAAAGTGAAGAAAATGGCAAAAATTTTGAGTTTATGGATCCATTCTATAAGTTTTTAAAGTTGAAATTCGTATATTGATTGTGTGTTAGACGAACTTCTGTGAAAAATTAAGTTTCTGAGGAAGTCAGCATGGTCAACATTCGAATTTGGATACCCAACAAACGAACTTCAGCTTGTTATAAGTTAGAACAATTCTCGGTAATGCCTCAAAATTCGTCTGTTGGCCCTTCAAAATTCAAATTTTCAAGAACAAAAATTTCAAAGTTTTGTTTGTCCAACATGTGATTATACTGATGTTTATCTCTTAACATACGAATGTTGGAAAACTTTTACAAAGTGTAGAAATTCAAATTTCTGATTTGAAAATTTGTCTGTTGAAACATGCTTCTCAATGTTGAATCTTTGAAAGATGAAGTTTTATATGCATAATTCGTCTGTTGTTTGGTGAGTTGTTTGCTGTTTGATGTTTACACTTCAAAATTCGAACTTTGTTAGAACAAAGTTCGTCTGTTCATCTCATGTTGCTTGAACCAAGCCACTGTCAGATGAACTTTCTGAAGAAAATTCATCTGTCAGTAAGCTTTGCTGAATGGTTTAACTCTTAACTGCTCGAAGTTAGAATTTTGACCCCTCAAAATTCGTCTGTCAGGCGGTTACTCACGTTAAAACTGATGGTTTTCCACTGAACAGACGCAACCCTACTCTCTTCTTCTCTGGGTCTGTTCAAATCCTCTCTTCAATGCTCTTAAATTCTGATTGAAAATCTTCATCTCCCACCATTTAAATTGATTTTCGCACCTTATAAACCCAATCTCTACTTCATTATGAATCATTCATCAACAAAAATGGCAAGAGTAAAGAATCCTGAAGTTGACAAAGGAGAGTCTCATCCAAAGAGATCAGTAAAATCACAATATGCTTTAAAGGAAGGAGAAAAACTAAAGAGAAAGGCCGAATCCAGCAAGGGAACTCCTTCTAAATGGCAGAAAACTACACCAAAGGGAGAATCAAAGAAAGCTGGACCCTTTTCCTCTAAGAAAGCAGAACCTTCAGCCCCTGTTCCTGCTGCTGCTGAGAATGTTGCTTCCACTTCATCCTCAAGTACTGAATCTGGAGAATATGAGCTTACTACGTTGCCATTATGGAGCACTCCACAGATTCAAGAAGAATATTCGACCAATTTTGCAAACAAAAAGGTAATCAAGCCATATTGTGTGAACTTGGAGGATTTCTTAGTCTCTAACAGTTTTGATGCTGGTATATGGATGCTAAGATATAAAAATCTGTTAGAGATATTGGAGAGGTATGATGATGAAGTGATAAAAACTTGGTATGCCTCCTTAAAATACAACAGCAAGAAGAAGAAGTGGGAGGTCAATCTGAGATCTAGAACCATTTGGCTCACAGATGAGATTCTTAATGAAGTGCTGGAAATCCCAGGGCAAGATGGCCTGAAGATTGACGTCACTGCCTCTGGATACATGGATGAGGCAGAAACTGCTGATGAAGAATGTGGCCCCTTTCTGAACTATAAGGAAAGCACAATTCTGAGCACATTGTTCAGAAGAAAGGAAAACTAGCCAACCATCAACCTGCTGAAGCCCACAGACCTCAGTGCCCAAGTGAGGATCCTACACTACATAGTGTCTAGGATCATATTCAACAAAGGAGATAGCTTCAATCTGATAACAAGGGCAGAGGCACATGTCATGGCAGCAATCATGTGTGGAAAACTGATCAACATGGGACATATCATACTTCAACGCATGATCAAGGCAAGAGATCAGAGGAAAGACTCCACACTCCCCTATGCAGCTATCATTTCCAGAATTCTGCAATATCCTAGAATTCAGCATCTTGAGAAGGGGAAAGGGAAACCTACTGAGATCTTCAAGGAGGAAGAACTTCAGAGAATGGGAATTGAAAGAAGTGAAGGAAGATGGATTAGGAAGGAAACAAGAAAATCTGAAGATCTTTTCTTTGTTGAAGGAGCCTCCCAATAGCAAGAAGGCACTTCTGAGGCTCCTGCCAGACCTACTCCTCAGCCTTCTCTGCCTATCCCATCTCCATCCAAGCCTACTCACATTCCATCCACTCCCTCCTCTCGTGCCAAGCCAACCAAGATCACTGAGTTGTATGACAGCCTGTCTACACTCATTCTTAGCATTAGGGATGAGCAAAATGCCAAATTTTCTCATCTGCAAGATCAGATTCATCAGTTGGCAAAGAACATGAAAGTGGTTGCTGATGCCTATGAAGAAATTTGGAGTGTAATTCCTGCCACATCAGCTCCACCTCAGCCAGGGTTCTTTGTGCCTGTTCAATCTCCAACCCCTGAGCCTCCAAGCCCCTTCGAGATAGCCTCTTCTGAGCATGATGATGTAGATGGTGCTGAACGCATTAGTAGAATGAGGACACCTAGTCCTAGTCCACCCTTGGACTATGGTTTGGAAGAAGGACCTCAGGAAACAGGCCCTCATGAGCCAATTCCAGAAGATGCTTAGGATTCAATTCTTTCCACTCAAGAATCTGAGCAAGTTGAAAGACTAGTGGCAGCCATTTCCACTTTATCAATGTTGGAGGTTGCCAGTAATGAAGAGAGAAGCATTGTGCCTGTTGTTGATTTTGAAGCTATTGCTCGCAATGCTCTCTTGCAAGCTCAGAGAAGAAGGCTTGAGGAAATGTTTCGTTCTGATGACCCTACTCCTTCATCTCTCTTTGCATATGGTCTTTTAGGATAGCAGAGGTCACAATTGGCTCTTTCCGAGCAGGAGATGCAAGAACTGCTTGTGGGCTCTGATGATGAGGATCCAAGCACTGAGCATTCTGAGCATCCTCCCTCAGTTGAACCGGAACTCCCTTTTGATCCTGTGCCCCTCCAAGCTATTCCAGTTTCTCAGATCCCTCCTCCGGCTGATTTTGTTGGGCTTCCCAATGATTCCAAAAAGGGGGAGAAGAAGCAAACTGGAAAGTCTACTACTGAGCCATCTGGGAAGACTTACAGCAAAAAGACCAAGCCAAAGAAGAAGTGATTAGAATTTAGGCTTGAGTCTTCATGTAGTGCTGTACTATGTCTCTGATGTCTGTTTCTAATTGTTTGTATTTCGTACTTGATTTGTGTATTTAGAAGAACTTTGCTTAATTTTTGTCTCTGTAAACCATCATTTGATTAAATGAAAGAATTTCTTAGTTGCAATGATTTGCTCTTTGAATCTCTTCACATGGTTTACTATATATGATATCTTTTGAAATATAATGCATATGTTGAGGGGGAGCTTGTTAAAGCAAACCCAAGTACTAATCCAGTTTGTAAGTTGTTTTGTCATCATCAAAAAGGGGGAGAATGTTGAATCAAGAAGTTTTGATGATTCCAAATCAACTCTCAAGAGCTTGGAATAAAGATATCAAAGGTGCTCAAAGAGTTCAAGTGAAGAAATCTTGGAGAAATATGTGCAAAGTTTGTTGTAGGATGTTTAGTCTTGTTTTATTTTGAGTACGAGGCTTTGATTTGGTGGAAAGAAGTTTTAAAACCTTGATTCTGTGTTAAATCATGAAATATTTGAAAAACACCCACCAACAGACGAAGTTTGAAAGGTTTATATTGAACTGTCATGTTAGAAATTCAAACTTTGGCTTTGGAAATTCGAATTTCGAGTTAAAACTGAATAAGTCTGAAGAGATGCTTCTCTGACAGACGAATTTTGATTTTCCAAAATTTGAATTTTCATAAGTATCTGAAAGAAGCTTTTGGCAACAGACGAACTTTGGGTTTTGAAATTCGAATTTCGTACAAAATGCAACTTATGAAAACTAAAGAAATCTGTCTGAAATAATGTCAAGGTTCATCTGAAATCAAGATTATATTGAGTTTGTCACTGATAGACGAACTTTGACCATAAAAATTTGAATTTCAGAAGCTAAGGTTGTGAGTCTATTACAATGATATTTTGACAAACGAATGACAGTGTTTATAAATTCGAATGTTAAAGTAAGTTTGAAAAGAGGTCTCTCTGACAGACGAACTTCACTTTTTGAAAATTTGAATTTCTAAGTAAATGAACTACTGTGTTTTTTGAGCCTGCTACGGACAGATGAATTTTGGGGTTCCAAAATTCAAATTTCGAAGGCACTGTAGCAAATTGAAAACACTGTTCACACTTAACAGAAAAACTTTCTACTTGAAAATTCATATGTCACAACATGGAAACATTTTCTAAGTTTCAAAATTCGAATTTTGCTTCATGGATAGACGAACTTCAGTCTTTCAACGTTGAAGCTGTTAACCTTCGGTATCTGTGAAATTCATCTGTTGACCAATCGAAAATTTGAATTTCAGTATGTCAAAAGCATTAAATGTGGTTGGTTAACGGATAGTTTTTCAGAGTAACCGTTGGATAACTTCTCCAATGGATAAATTTTGTCTCTAACGGATATTTGAGACCTAAATCTATAAATACAACAACATTTGAAGTTGTGGGTAATGATTTTAACTTTGTATATACTGAAACTCTGCCAAATCATTTACTCAAAGCTTCATACTCTCACACTTCAATATTTGCACTTCAACTTTCATATTTTACTCTGATTAAGAGAGTTTAATCTTTGTAAATAATCTAATCTTCACCTGGAAGATAGATTTTCTTGTGAGGGGATATCACAAGAGATTAGGAAGCACTTTGTGAAAGTGCAGAAAGGGATTGAGAGAAGCTCTAGAGAACAGAGCACACAAGTTGTACTGTGACGTTTGCAAGAAGCCCACTGAATTCTTGCAGAATAGTGAAAAATCTCAAGTGGTGACTTTGGGACTGGACGTAGGTCAAGTGGAGAGACCGAACCAGGATAAATTTCTGAGTCTTCTTCTCTTTTCTGCTACTTTCACTGTTATTTATTTATACTTTGTTTTACCTTCATATATTGCATTCTTCACCACTTTGATATCTTGCAGAAAATTTTTAATCTTCCCAATTCACCCCCCTTTTGGGAAGCTAGCCTAACTAACACATTTGAAGGATCTAGCTATTGCTTTTCATGTTGGGAAATGTTGATGACATCATAATCTTATTTTACCTTAGGGGTATTGGGAATTTTCCACGTAACATACCCATCTTTAACCTCATCCTTACTTTCATAACTCTCTTTTGTTACTCATATTATAATCTCTTCATTGGCACCTAACATCATTCATTTTCTTTATTTTTCATAATTTTATGCCATTTATATGAATAATTTTCATACTAAATATAAGGTAACAACAATATTAGCTGTACTTGAATGGCACTAACAAGACCTTCTCTTCCTTCTTTTCATTTTTTTTTCTTTACCTGAAGTCCATTTATTTTTTATTTCATTGTCACTTGAGGTTCTTGGTGGTCTTATAATACTTCTATGTTATAATCATAGAGATTGTAACTCATTTTAACTTATCATAACTCCGCTTCTTGAGAGCATTACTCACCACTACTATCTGTGAGAACATATTTTTCATGAAAATTTATCATACAAAACATAGACTACTATTCTCAACTCAATCCTGCTTTATTACTCATACCCTGATCCATACTTTCTTTCATTATCATAGACCATTTGGGTCATTATTGGATCAAGACTAATGTAGCACTTATTCTAGGACTTATTTCTCATGTATTAGATAATATTAGATTCCTTTAATCATGATTTAGAAACTAGAATCATAATATATTAAAAATAGAATTTTCAATTTACTCGGGTACTGTTCATTAGTCAAATTTCAATTTTCTCAATGAACTTTGAAAATTCATAATGAATTCTAAAAAAATCATATTGAGGTGATTCTAGTTCCTAAAAATATCTTAAAATATTTTCTACATGGAAAAAATATGAAACATTAGCTTCATTGGGCTAATTCATACAGTAAATTTCATGGCATTTCACTATTCATTTGGTTATTTTTCTATCCACCAATTTTCTGACCTCAAATTTGAAAAATTATATTTCATTCTGTTCTAGACCAAATCATACATACTCTATGTCATTTGAAAGATCTATATGTCTACTTATAGAAATATTTTTCTTGTATATTTCCTTAACTTACACAGGGCATGACATTAGTTTAGAGCATGAAGGGTCAGAATTCATCTTTTACCAGAACAGTTTTGGGAAAACATCAATATCTTCTATTATATAACTCCAATTACCTTCAAATTAGTGGCACATGAAATTTGAAAATAAAAATTTCTATATATATAAACCACTGAATTTTTGAAGCTTTGTACAATTTTATATTAACTTTTGAAATTTCCAGTATCCAACTTTCAGTTTCCAGTTTTCCTAATAATGCCCTATTTTGAACCCTAAATTTGAAAATTCACCATTAATTATACAAAACTCTAAATGGGGTGATCTTTGGACCATTTTAAAGATATATTTGTGTACTTTAAAAATACATATAATTATCTAAACTAATTATTCTGTCTTACATAAACAGTAATAACGTCTCTATCATGGTGTTCAGATTGTATATTTCCAATCATGTCTAGGCAAAATGAGCTTCATATCATATTTATATTATCATTCATTACCAAAATCATGCATAACATAATAAGAAACTTAGAGATACATAATAAAAAATAATGGTGGCTTTACTTATCTTCACATATGTTGATACAAATGATCACCGTATAACATAATGACTTTGCATCATCAACCATTCAACATAATCTTCTTCATGCATTTAACTCCTCCCTTCACTCTTTTCCATTGTTTCTCCCTAGCATGGTTAGTTATTGAAGGGGAGTGAGATTCAAAGAATCTCAGTAGCAATTACCTATACATATAATCATATTATCACATTTTCATAAAAACATTGAAGAACCATTGATCAAACACAGTTGCATATTTAAGTCATATGGTTTGACAAAAAATTTGGCAGAGTTTCATTTTATTAAATGGATATCCCGAGGTCTCAAAGCCACTCATTCAACTCAGCCATCATCATAAAAACATCACAAGGCAACAACAAAATCATATGACAAAGCATCAAACATATTCAAAGCAAGCATGATAACATAATGCAAGTAGGAAAATAATGCTATCTTTATGCTTCCTTTTTTCTTTTGTTTAAATTTTGTCTCTTCCAAACACTACTCCAAGCTTTCTTAGGCTTCCTCAAACCAAAATATATTATCAAATAACTACTCAAGCTAATAGTTTCATGACTTTCTTCAAAAAGTGTTCATGAAACCCTAATTCTTCAAAAATTCACTAAAAATTCATTCCTAGCTCTAAAATGATGAATGGTGCCTCTATTCCATGTAATTTTTCATGAAGAATCCAAATATGGCCTCACAATCACCAAATTTCATCTCTAGCTATGGTTACTATTCATTTCAAAATAAACCCTAAAAATTTTGCCTTCTTAATCTTAAGCTTCTTCATAAAATCAACACTTGTTCTTGACAAAATTTGGATCCAAGGAATCCATTTTTGAGGTCTAAGTTATGAAATTCCAACCCTAGGAGAAACCCTAACTTGGCCAAAAATTAGGGGAAGATGCAAGAAAAGGATTTGCTTCACAATACTTCAAATTGGTTGTGACAACTTGCTTTATATGACTTTTCTAAGCTTTCCCCTTTATTTATTTGGCAAAAAATCATCCCTTGGACATGCTCAAGCATGACCAAAATCTATGGAAGAATGGAGGAAGGAAAATACACCATGAACCATGCTTCTAAGGCTACCATCAACAGGCTTGAAGTGGTAGAAAACAACTTACCAAAGTTGGTGCCTTTGATTTCCCTTGAGCCTCTCTTCTTCCTTCTCTCTTTTCTCTCCTTTCTTTCTTGTATTTTTCCTCTAATTTTTGGCTATTGAATGCTCATGAAGAATGCTTAGTAAATGAGTGATTAAATGGCTAAGTAGGCGACTTAATCATGGTTAATTAGTTAAAGTAATCATGCTTACTTTTTGACCAAAAATAAACTACTTCTTGAGGAAGTTTTGGCAAAAATATTGGCTGCCCAAGCTGCCCATTTCTAGCCACCAATGAGGGTGTTTCAAGCATCCAATTTGCTTAATTTTCCTGGTCCAAATATATCCTGAATCGGATAATTTTTAACTATACGTATAAAACTACTTTTTATAGTAAATTAGCATATTTGGGTTACGGGACTATTCCAATTTTACTTTCATATTTCCTTAATTATGTTATCCTAAATGGTGTCTGTGTATGACCCATATCCTGTCCCGGTTACCTTTTAGCTGTCCATAGGGCCCACAATTTACTTTATTAGTTTTAAGTTACTTTTGGACACTTGGCATTAATTATTTCTTTATTCTTAAACATTAACCCTCAGTACCATATGCTATTGGACTTTTCTCATCTAGGGTTTTGTTCTAACAGGAATTTTGAATATTTACAAAATTACCTCTAACTTGGGTTAAATTATAATTTTTGAAATTTTTGGGTCATTAGGTGTAATTTTCCCCCAAAGAACTTTTTAACTTCTCCACGTGATTTAATGACTTTAGGGACATGGATCTCATTTTTATAATTCTTTTAGGGTAAAAATATAATTTTCATATTTTTCCATCTATTAGGAAAAAAGACTTCATTGACATATTTCACACAAAACAGTGTCGGCATGTTTTTGCGAATTCCTAATGCATTTGTAGATATTTTAGTTTTCTTGAGATGCTACAACTAATCATCTCAGGGGAAGAGGTTTAGCCTATTTCAATTCATAAAAACTCATTTCTTACTTCTTTTCCTACAAAACTTTTCTTCTAATCAAACAGTAAAATAGTTTGAGAAAATTTTTCACAACAAAATTTTTGTAACATCTTATTAGACTTAGTAAATCTCTCATCTTATTCCGGTTTTTTGTTTCTCCCACTCATAACTTTACTTGCTTTACTAGGATCTGCTGCAACCTTGTGGGAGATTCTATAACCTACTGACTGTACTTTCATAAGCTACATTCATTGAGTTTAGTAAGTCAATAATTTTATTTAAAATATTTCAAAAATTCTCAATTATCTCTAATGCTCTTTTACAAATTCAGAGTACCTGAGCACATTATTCTTGAGAACTACCATTACACTACTTATACTTTGATTCATGTAATCTTAACAGGTGCCTTAGTAAGATTATTTAGCATAATCATAATTCATAGTGCTCCTTATTTAACAATCGGAACATCTTTTCTTTCTTACTCTTTACATTTTTCTCATTTTTCAGTACTTCTTAGTAGGTCACCATTCTGGTACTTACCTCACTTGAGGTTATTTATCTACAAAATGCTTAAGGGTTCTACTTGTATTTATGCCAAAATTGATCTTATAGAATACTAGCAATTCATTTCAAGCCACAACTTATCTACATGACATCTGGATACTTTACTACTTTAATTTATCAGGCGTTCAACCACTACTTTCTTCTTTCTTCTAACAATTGGTTTGCTATCTTATAATGGCATCTCATCATCATTTTCATTCATTTCTTATACTATTTCTCTGTTCTTTACTTTTTGTTTTTGTCAACTTAGAGTCTCAGCTTATCACTTTGCCTTCATGTATAAACATATCCCTAAACCCAATACTTTTGCTTGCCTTGACATAGCCTTTAAGATCTCTTGGCCTTTATGGGTCGAGGTCTTAATGATATTAAGACAGTAGTCATTAACTCTTTACTCTTTATCATTTCTCATATTTCTTCTTTATCATTTTCATACATGACTTTCATACCTGCTTAGTCAAGGTTAATTAGTAGTTTGGCAACTTGAAGGAGATTTCTTAACCCTTCAACAATCTCTTGGTAACTCAATTAGAATCTAGCTTTCGGCCTCTCACTATTTTTGACTCATTTAGGCATCACCCCAGGATCTAACTTTCATCTACCTCACCTCGGTGGCCTTTATCATATAGAGGATTTCATCTTTCTTTGCTTAATTGGGCTTCTCCCTAAGAGCTACTATCATGGCTCAATTGGGTTTTTCCCCCGGAACTACCTCCATTTTCTTACCTTGGTAGCTAACGAAAGATTTTGTTCATTGTGAGATCTTCCGGCTCAAAAAATATTTCTTTCTATAGCTAGATTTCATACCAAGACTAGCAACCTACCATCTCAAGATTTCATAATTCCCTAAACTGCCTACCACTATTTTCTCCTTTCTTTCTTCATAATTTATACCTTGAACATCATACATACATATTCTTCCGACTTACATCTACACTTGCATTACTTTATAGTTGCATCATCTCTTGTTATATTGAACTTACAGGGTTTCAATACTGATGGCAAACTCATTATGATCATCAATTACCTCCATGAGATCTCCTTCTGGATCCTTCTTTAGTTCCTTTGTTGAGATTTCTAACACTTTAGCTTCTTCTTTTTACAATTACATACTGCCTGGAACATATATGCAATAAAACAATTTCCCCAAAATATGGCACACTTAATTATGAACAATTCTTGATATAATTATAGGGCTCATAATCTAGTTATGCCACCAAGTATTTGCTCATCACATTAACTCTTAGGGAGCTTGTGGTCATGATGCCCTTCTAAAATTTCTTTGCTTCTAACTCGATACTTAGGGAATGCAAAGCTAAAACACACCCTCCATATCTCACATGATATTCATCATAAATACTTTTAACATCTATTTGGATTTGGAGTCCTTGGTTTAGCTGGAAGAAGCTACTATCCTCATCAAAGAATTCATTTAGCCTATAATCATTAGAATTATCATAATTTCTGGGCTGATTAACCACTTTTCTTAATCAAACCTCAGTCTTCTTATTTCCTTTCTCATGACTACTTCGTTTTATAATGTATCTTCCTTTATATATTAGTTTCTCCCCACTGATTCTTTTCATAACTACTCTTCTTTATTTCTATCATTCATTTCTTATTGGCCTCTTTCATTTATTATTGAAAACATCTTGCCATTAAACTTATTTGTAGGTGGTGTACTTACTTCTCACATTCATTGCAATCACCTACCATCACATTTCTTTGCTACTTTCTAGTTTGAAGCTTGGTATTAGAGAAAAGTCTTATGTAAACTTTTATATCAGTTGCTGATTGATGAGCTTTTGTATCTTCTAATATCATCCTAGGTCACTCTTTTTCAAAGAACTATCAAAACTTTAGGGCTCATCAACCTTTTTTATCATCTTATTCTTTTTAGAGGTCTACTACATCCTCATTGTTGGTCTATCATGACCATGAGATCTACTATGATCTTAGAGCCTTACTAGGATCCTCTATGACCCTACATTATTACTCAAGCAATAGGATCCATTTGGATCTAACTCTAAAAGGTTTCATGACATGTGAAACATTCTCATATAAGCCAGCAACTACTGTCCTCAAGACTTGTTCTCCTATATTATTAAAATATTTCTAGGCCAGATTTTCATATAATAATACTTTATACTTGTAAGGAAAACTATCATTGAAATGAGTATCTTTCTTTCCTGCTACTATTGCTTCATTCTCTTTCTGCTTTTCTCAATTTTGTCAGCATTAACTTCGCTAACATTTATTAGTTAGCAGACATAAAACTTTGATAATTCAAACCACTTCCTTTCCTTTTGCTAGCCTATACCGGCATACTAAATCACCTACTACAAATTGGGGCTTTCCTTTCCCTGTTGGTTGGCTTTAAACCTCTTACTAGCTCCTCTGTCTTCCATCTCTCATCCTCATACTAATGTAAATAGATGGAGCACAAGAATAATTGTATGAATGTGCCTTTATACTCATCTACTAACTAATCCCTCACTTGTTAGGACATAAGGATCTCATCTTCTTTTTCATCCTTCATGAACCACAAGAAATATTTATCGTAAAATATTATAAAATAGTATCCATGTCAAGGGTATGTCTTTAGCTGGCAGGATCAACTCAGTATTATGCCACCACCTATCTTTCATTTCTCAAGTATGTAAATAGATAGACAACAAGACTTATTTCAGAGGAACAACCCATCAACTTGAAAATCTTTTCTAAACTCAACATCTAGTCCTCAACCATTTGTACATCAAACATTTTGTTAAACGAGGGAGGACATCATCTCCAGAATTGATTTATTACATGATACGGGTTAACATGATCAATTTTTGTTCCCATTGCAAGGTTTCTTAGTATAGCCTAAGGTACCTACTGCTGATATTACCTTAAAGATGAAATTTCAACTGTAATTTCCTGAGGCTGTCTCTGAGTGTCTAAGGTTCACTATAATTTTTCAATAATCCTTTGCTGCTAATCTCATTTATTCATAATAACTTGCAAAAGAACACCCAGTGGTGCCTTTTCTTGTTTAGGAGTCTTTATTCTTATTTTTCTCCTAATGTGAACCATTTCATTCATCATAATATATTCATAAACATTTAATAACTATACTTAGAGAACATATATATAAACATAATACTTTTAATGACATAAATAAACTTTTTTATATAAGCCCTTACAGTCTCATTACATTATCATTTCTTTATACTTTCAACTTAAGACTGCTTATAATACACTCAAAATTTGTAGTCATAATTGTTCTTCACTTTTATACATTTATACATATTTATACATGATCTCTTTCATCATTCCATTCCGGAGGGACCAGAGCTACTTTCACCTCCAATAAAAGCTTCATTGAAATTCACTTCTGGATTTTCTTCCAAGGTCTCCTTGAAATCTTCTTCTATGTTTATAACAGGATCCTTCTATTCCAGTCGGATTGCCTTGAAATATGTGAGCTCTTTAGTACAGTCTTGAAAAGTTTCTAGCATTTCTTCTTGGAGTCTAACTTTGTGTGGCGTCGAATACTTATCATTTGGTATTACATTTATCATTGCGTCGATCCAGGCTTCCTCCATATAGAAGTAATTTAGGAATTCTAGAGATTGCTTAGCATCTCTAACTTTATACAGGAAACTCAAAATTTTGGATTCTATAAAATGCTCCTGGTTTTCCAAGTATAGTTACGTAACAACCTCTCTAGTCACATTGATATCATCAAAAGGAAGTATGGGGCTAAAGTCTTATGGGGCCATTAATTGGTTGTCAATTGTAACTGGCCGGTGATTGATCTTATCTTCAATATAAATTGGACCATCAAAACTCAAATTGTATAAATCTTGTGGAAAGTAAACTTCATAGTCCCTGCCTTCTACAACTACTATTCCTAGTTTCTAGACTTGAACTGGATGAGTTAGCACAACTTGCAATGGGACTTCTTTATTAGGTTCAAATCCAGTTGGATGTGGTCTCGCATTAACATTGGGTTCCTGCAAACTCCCTATCGGTAACTGATTTGAGCTTTCATCATTTTCTTCCTCTTTAACTCAAGGATTACCCATCTTTCGTGGTTAGGATCCCATCTATTATTTGGGAAAAACACCTTATCTGTCTCAATACACAATAACAATCTTTGTCAATAACTAATTCAAAGGAATACTAAAAATTAATATATTCCTTTCTTTCAACTTAACTATTTTGGCCCAAATATAATGTTCTAAGAGCCTAAACCTTTAGCTCTGATACCAAAAAGTGTAACACCTTATACTAGGGTCCATTTTCAATGTATTAGACCTTAGTTATGAACCATTAATCATAATTAGAGGCATAGATCACCTAGAAAATTAAAACAGAATTTTTCAAAATTTGGTGGTACTATTCATATTGTTATTTCCATTTTACCCGATGAAATTTGAAAATTCATAACTAATTATAGAAAAATTTTATTGAGATGATTCGAGTTCCTAAGAATATATTAAATTCATATCTACATGGGAAAAATATGAAATAGTAACTTCATTGGGCCAATTCATGCAGTAAATTCATGGACTTTTATTATTTATTTGGTCAATTTTTCTATCTTCCAGTTTTTTAACCTCATATTTGAAAAATCATATTTCATTCTATTCTAGACCAAATCATGCATACTCTATGCCATTTAAAAGCTCTATATGTACATTTCTAGAAATATTTTTCTTGTACATTTATTTCACTTACATAGGGCATGACATTAACTTAAATCATGAAGGTTCAAAATTCAACTTTCACTAAAACAATTTTGGGAAAACCTCCAAATCTTCTATTATATAGCTCCAATTGTCTCCAAATTGTTAGTTCAACTGGCTTTTCAAGAGGGGGGCTGAATTGGAAAGTTTGAATTTTTCTGTAAAAAGTGAAATATAGTAGTAATAATAAAAAATCACTAAAAAATATAGTATAAGAATTAAAGAGTAGTTGGAAATTAAATGAGAAGAGGGCATAGTGATTTATCTTGGTTCGATCTACTCCACTTGACCTATGTCTAGTCACCAAGCCACCACTTGAGATTTCTTCACTATATCTTGCAAGATTTGAATGGATTCTTGCAAAAATCACAGTATAATCCCAGCTCAAACTTTGAGCTGAACAAACACTCTCACTCTTCTCACTCAAGAATAAAAGCAAATCTCTTTGTGTATCCTCACACTAAGTGCTATCTATAAGTGTGTAGAAATGTACAGGTCAAGATATGAAAAGTCTCTCTCAAAAGAGTGGATATGAAAATTTAAGTATAATGAATGAGCTAAATAAATGGTAGGTAAGCTTTGAGAGAATCATTAATCAATTCTACAGCGTTTTGACGTTTATATGTTTTTCCTCTCTTTTTAACAAATTAAATAAGGTCCTATTTATAGTTTTAGAGCAAAACTATCCATTGGAAACAAAGATTAGCTATTACTCTAAGAAAAATAGCCATTCACCTACCGCATTAAATGTATCTGACAAAGGTTATGCAAATAACTTCCTTAGGTTATCCGAATAACAGGTGACCCGTGGCTCTTGTTTTCAACATATATCTTTCATTATGCGGATAACCTAGCTAGGTTATACCGATAACATTCAGCCCGGAATGGCTAAGTTTTAGCTTTAAACATTTTTATGAAAACCTACTCAGTTGTCAGGATAATGCCAAGTTTTTCTCAAATTGAGTCTTATTAGATATGCTGGCTTCCCAAGAAAAGTAGTGAATTGGGAAGATTAAAATTTTCTACAAAAGTCAAGAAAGTGATAAAAGCAAAAGTGACAGTAAAAACAGAGTATAAAAACATAACAAGGTAAAAGCAATATAAGGGAAGATAAGATACAGATGTTTATCCTGGTTCGGTCTCTTTATCTTAACCTACATCTAGTCCTCAAGCTACCACTTGAGATTTTCTACTATCTTGGAAGAATTCAGTAGGTTTCTTGCAATTGCCTCAGAACAACTTGATGCTCTATTCCAAGAGCTTACACTCTCACTCCTTGCACTCTAACAAAGTGTTTTCCAAATCCCTTGTGATATCCCCTCATAAGAAAATCTTTCTTCCAGATGAAGATAAGATTGATTACAATGATTGAACTCTTTAATTTAGAACGTATATAAAAGTTGAAGTACAGAAAATGAAGTATGTGAGAGTAGAAGACTTTGACTTAAGAATTTAGCAGCGTTTATGTATATACAATGTAAAATCATTACCCACATCTTCAAATGATGTTCTATTTATAGATTTATGTCTTAACTATACGTTAGAGACAAGCTCTAGCCGTTAGAGACGTTACCCAACGGTTAATATGAAAAACTATTCGTTCACTGACCGTATTTAATGCGTCTGACACTCAAAGTTCAAATTTTGTTGTGTCAACAAGCGAATTTCACAGAGACCAAAAGCTAAAGACTTTAACGTTGAACTTCGAAGTTCGTCTGTTCTAAAGCAAAATTTGAATTTTCATCTTTGACAAATGTTTCTACATTGGAACATATGAATTTTCAAGTTTAAAGTTCTTTTAGTAAGTGTGAATAGTTGTTCCATATTGTTATAGTACATTCGAAGTTCGAATTTTGGTACCCAAAATTCATTAGTCAGTGGGTAGCTCAATAAGGCACAATAGTTTATATTTTTGAAATTCAAATTTTCAAAAGTCAAAGTTCGTCTGTCAGAGAGAGCTCTTATTAGACTTAATTCAAAGTTTGAATTTCTGAATACTAAAATTCGTATGTCAAAAGATTATCATAACAGACTTGCAACCTTTATTTCCAAAGTTCGAATTTCCAAAATCAAAGTTCGTCTGTTAAAGAACTAACTTAGAACTCATTTTAAACTTTACTTTCAGATGAACTTTAACATATCCTCAGATGAATTTCCATTTTTCATGATTTGTGTTTTACCAGAAATTCGAATTTTAAAAACCCAAAGTTCATCTATCAGAGAAAGCTCTTATCAGACTTTATTCAAAGTTCAAATTTCTGCAATCAAAGTTCATTTATTAGATGAATCTCTTTTTTGACTAACTTATTTTCAATTCAAAATTTAAATTTCAGAAGCCAAAGTTCAAATTTTCAAAGCAAGAAATCAATTTTAACATTTCAAAGTTCGTTTGTTAGTGGGTATTTTTCAAATATTCCATGAATTATCATAGAATCAAATTTTTAAAACATTCTTTTACAAGTTCAAAGTCTTTTACTCAAATTAAACACAGTAAGAAATCCTATATCTAATCTTATGCTGGTTTTTCTTAGATTTCTCTACCTGAGATCTTTTAGTACACCTTTGATATCTTCTTTCCAAACTCAAGATGGTTGGTTTGGAATCATCAAAACACTTGATTCAACAAGTTTTTGTAAAACTTAGGTTATCAGGATAACCTTTCCAGGTTATGCAGATAAGCCATTTTGCTAAAGAAGGATCATGAATTTTGTAACATAGGTTATGCGGATAACCCATTATCAGAGAAGAGTCCAAGTGCTCTGTAACATACGTTATGCGGAAAACTTCCATAGGTTATGTGAATAACGAGCAACATAATACAATTGACCTTCACTGTTTACTCCCTTATGCGAATATGGTACCTACCTTATTAGGATAACCATCTAGACTGTCTTGAGAACATGGTGCACAGCTATGTTATGTGAATAACCTCAATCCTTTTTTCATGAAATCAAAGTAGGGACACTAGAAAAGCTTTGAGATTGAGTTTTTATCCTCAAAACCGTCATTGGTTATGCACATAAGGTAACCCTTTTCATGAAAACAAGATGAGAACACTTAGAAACAACTTTGAAATTGAAACTTTATCATCATAAGCTAAAACATTTTCATGAAAACAAAGTGAACACTTAAAAACATCTTTGAAACTGAGACTTCATCCTCACAGGGTAGCTCTTTTCATGAAAACTGTAACATCCTACCTCCACTATAACCAATATCTCACGAAATACAACCAAACACAGCCCAAACCGCTAAAAACAACATCTCACATCCTCAAACCAGTGGAAACGAACCCTAAATTACCAAACTTTGGCCTGGGGCCGCAGCCGCTACAGGACTGCTGCGGTTCTGGCCTGCTGTTTCTCCCTCGCTACTGCCATCATTGGTGCCGCGGCCCCCCTTGCTGATATCCTATATCAGTACTTCAACGTTTTGAGGCAAACTTCCGACACATATAACTTTATGCTCCGACCTCCGATTGACTTGATTCAAACTCCTACAAGTCAATCTAGTCTCAATCTAACCACAGACACCACTTTCACCTTAATCTAACTCCGTATGGAGATTCTGGACCCCTGAAACCATTTTGGCCACTTATTGGCCCAAACTCACCACTAACGAACCTCAATTGTCACCAAAGACAACTGGTCACTCATAGACCATTCATACAGGTCCAAACTCTGCAAACCAACATATCTAAGGTGGTTGCACCTCAAAGGAACCACTCCTCTGAGTTTTGACCCCTTTGACAACATGGCAAAATGGGCTATAGGCCCTAAAACACTATCATCAGGCCCAAACCACTCTGGGCTCACAAATAATACCATACCAATTTCCAAATACATAACACTCTCAAAACACCAGCATAACACATTCCACATAAACATACCAAGCATACATTCATCCGTAACAATCCTGTCAATCTCATACATTTAATACACAACTTTCTACCCTACTTGGCACATAATACATTATCCAAAAATACAAACACTACATAGACTTCCCACGTACACAACTACTCTCTAGGCTTCACCGGACTAGAGCCAGAACCTTCACCTGAAAGGGTTAGTCATGGGAGAGGGTGGGGTGAGACAATGTCTCAGTAACCGGGATCAACAACACATAAACATATATATATATACAAATATGAATCATATCACATATGAATGCAATGTAAAATGCATGATATGCATATCGTCCTCTCTGGGACTTCCATTCTTATCCTCCCTAACACACGTATACATATAACCCATCCTTATCCTCCCTAACACACATATACAAATAACTCATCCTCATCCTCCCTAACACATACAATCCACCCTTATCCTCCCTAACATATACAATATCACATACTCCAACCTTATTCCCCCTAACAATTTCATTTATCATCATATATCATATGTCATCACATCATCACCACTTCATCTGTCATACATCTCAATGTAACAATAACATGTGGTGATGCTAATGTATCATCATAATCATATCACATCAATGTCCTCATCACATATCTCATCACAATACTCATAAACATCATCTACTATACACATACCACAATATATAATAACCACACACAAACATATCACTATCGTGGTATGAAAGAGACCTGCATATATATATACAATTATACATACTATCGTATAAAACCACATAAACTAACACCTGGTTACCTCGGGTTGTCAATACCACGCTCAGGCAAGTTTCACACGCTTTCTTGAACACCAACACACTTGAGCCCCACACGGTTAACCAATTAACCTTCATAACACACAATTCTCCCATTAACACAATATATCCATAATCACAATATCACAATTTACCTACTTTAGGCTTAACCCAAGGCTCCAACACCCCAAACATACATCAATAAGCTCCCAGGGATTGTTTAGACGCTACTCGAACACATACTCTTCGGATTCCCAAGAGCCCTAACTGGAAACAACATAGGGTTAAGCTCAAATTGCACATAAATCCTTCCAAACACACATCCAAACAACAAGAATACCAAAACACACTCCATTAACCTCAAATCATCCATTTCAATTGGTGGATTTTACCCCAAACCAGACACCCAACCTAAAAACTGAAAAATCCATATTTCCACCGATTAAAAATGAAGAGGGGGGTGTAGAAGTAACTTACCAACTTAAATCCAAGCTCCCTCGGTTTGAAATCACCCCTGGACGCCGAAGATTCAAACCCTAGCTCAGCTCCCTCGCAATCTCCCTCGATTTCCTTTTGTTTTTTTTTCTGTCCGAGCGTCCGAAATAATCTTGTTTTAAGCAAAAATCTCGACTCTAGCCGTGGCTTCAGAATACCTCGCCGCAGCTCCACCATCTAATACGAAACAATACCACTGGAAGGTCTCTCACCGCGGTGGATCTGATCCTCACCGGGGCTCGAAGCCTTTTCTGGTTCCTCTTGAACCATATTCATCCTACTTCCTCCGATCCTGAACACAAAACCAATAAAGATATCGTGAGGGGCATTACACTCTCCCCTCCTTATAAAAATTTCGTCCTCGCAATTTCAACTCTTACCTCAGGTAAAAATCTCTGGATACTTCCTCCGCATAGAATCTTCAGTCTCCCACGTGACATCATTTGACGTCAAGCCGCTCCATAAGACTTTTATCAACTTTATGGTCTTATTTCTCAACTGCTTTTCTTTAACATCTAGCATTTGTAATGGCGTGACCTCAAAAGTCAGATCCTCTCATACGTGAACTGCTTCATTATCAATTATATGAGATGGATCCGGATGGTACTTCTTGAGTTGAGACACGTTGAAAACATCATGCAATCCAGCAAGGCTGGGCAGTAGCGCCACCCTATACGCTACTGGCCCAATTCGTTCCAGAATCGGATATGGACCCATTTATTGCGGAGTGAGCTTCTTCGCTCGAATCGTTCTCCTAATACCAGTGGTATGAGTGACCTTCAAGAACATATAATCTCTAGCATCAAATTCCAATGGTCTCCTCCTCCTGTCTGCATAGCTCTTTTGCCGACTCTGAGCATTGAGAAGCTTCTGATGTATACTTCCTATTTGCTGAGAGGTTTGATCAACAATATCTGGGCCCAAAAGACTCCTTTCACCGAGTTCAACCTAACACAATGGCGATCTGCACTTCCTGCCATACAACGCTTCATATGGAGCCATCTGCAAACTCGAGTGGAAGCTGTTGTTGTAGGCAAATTCAACCAATGGCAAAACTGATCCCAATTACCTTTGTTCTCTAGAACACACGCCCTAAGCATGTCCTCCAGAGTCTGAATAGTCCTTTTAGTCAGCCCATCAGATTGAGGGTGATAAGCAGTACTGAAACTCAATTTCGTACCTATGGCCTTTTGCAAAGATTTCCAAAACCTGGAAGTGAATCTGGGATCTCTATCTGACACAATATTCATCGGGATTCCATGCAGTCTTACAATTTCATTTACGTACATCTGGGTTAACTTCTCCATCGAAATAGTTTCCCGAATTGGAAGAAAATGGGCCGACTTCGTCAATCTGTCTATAATGACCCATATCGCATTGTGTCCTGAAGAGGTCCTCGGTAATCCCATTACAAAATCCATAGAAACACTATCCCATTTCCACTCTGGAATCTCCAAGGGTTGCAACATACCTGCAGGCAATTGGTGTTCAATCTTGACCCTCTGACAGATTAGACATCTTGCAACATACTCTGCGATGTCCTTTTTCATGCCTAGCCACCAATAACCATGCTTCAAATCCTGGTACATCTTAGTAGTACCTAGGTGAATAGTGTACCTGCTCTTGTGAGCTTCCTCCAAAATAATCTCACGCAACCCCGCAATATTTGGCACACAAATCTGACCTTGGTACCGGATGATACTATCCTCTAGAATATCAAAGTCCTGGGTACCCGCCATTTTAACCTATTCTCAAATACCCAAAAGATAGTCATCCTTCATCTGAGCGTAGCAGATGTTCTTCAATAGATCACTTGATACACTGAGGGAACTCATTACTAATACTCCAGGATGGACATTAATAGATAACTTCATATCTCTCAAGCTTTCAAGCAACTGCTGCTCCCTGATCATCATTATAGCCATATGGATTGACTTTCTACTCAATGCATCTGCCACAACATTGGCTTTCCCAGGGTGATATTTCAAAGCAAACTCATAATCCACCAGGAACTCAACCCAACGCCTTTGCCTCATATTCAGCTCTTTCTGATCAAACAAATACTTTAAACTTTTGTGATCACTAAATACCTCAAACTGAGCACCATAGAGATAATGTCTCCACAATTTCAAAGCAAACACTACAGCCGCTAGCTCAAGGTCGTGAGTAGGATAGTTCTCCTCATGAGGCTTCAACTGCCTTGAAGCATACGCCACAACTCTGCCTTGCTACATCAAAACACACCCTAGACCCTTCTTAGAGGCGTCTGTATAAACAGTGAATGACTCTGATGGGTTAGGGATAATGAGTACTGGGGTAGACGTCAAACAAACCTTTACCTCTTGGAATGCTCTCTCATGCCTGTCATCCCAAATGAAAGATCGATCCTTATGGGTGAGTCTAGTCAATGGCATCACAAGCTGAGAGAATCCCTTAATGAACCTCCGTAATATCCGGCCAATCCCAGAAAACTCCGAATTTCGGTCACCGATTGCGGTCATTCCCAGTTCAACACCGCTTCAACTTTACTAGGGTCCACTGCCACTCCTTCTGCAGAAATCACATGACCCAGAAATTTCACTTCCCGTAGTCAAAACTCACACTTACTGAGCTTAGCATATAGTTGGTGATCTTGCAATACCTGCAACACAATCCGAAGATGAAGTGCATGCTCCTCCTCACTCTTGGAGTATATTAGAATGTCATCAATAAACACTACCACAAATTTATCCAAATATGGCTGAAACACTCTATTCATATAATCCATGAAGATTGCCGGGGCATTAGTCAACCCAAATGGCATCACCAGGAATTCATAATGACCATATCGAGTTCGAAATGTCATTTTAGGCACATCTTCAGTACGCACTCGCAATTGATGGTATCCTGACCTCAAATCGATTTTAGAAAATACGGAAGGACCTACCAACTGATTGATCAAGTCTTCAATCCTAGGCAAAGGATATTTGTTCTTGATTGTCACCCAGTTCAGTTGCTTGTAGTCAATGCACAATCTGAGGCTACCATCCTTCTTCTTGACAAACAATACTGGAGCTCCCCAAGGTGAGACACTCGGTCTGATAAAACCTCTTTTCAACAAATCCTCAATCTACTTCTTTAATTCATTCAATTCTGATAGGGCCATTCGATATGGAGCCTTTGAAATAGGACTTGTCCCGGGCACCAATTTGATGGAAAACTCTAGTTCTCGTGGTGGCAGCAAACCTGTGATTTCTTCTGGAAACACCTCCGGAAACTCATTCACGACTGAGTATCTTTCGACACCACCTTTCATATCCATATTCACCGAGAAGAAAACTAGAAAACCCTAACAACCTTTCTTCAAAAACCTGTCAGCTTGGGAAAAGGACAAACAAACATTCTCATCCCCATCAATACTAGGGATATTCATAGGCAAAGACACAATCTTTCGAGCACAGTCGAGAATGGCATTATTCGCCTCCAGCCAATCCATCCCAATTATCACATCAATCTCTTGCAACGGCAAACAGATTAGATCCAGAGTAGTGCTTCGGTGTTCAAAATGAACCACACGGTTTAAACAAGCTTGAGCTGTCCTTATTGAAACTCCCGTAGGCATCAATACTGACAACTCAAAAGGCAGCTCCATTGCCACAATACCCAATCTCCGAGCACAATCAAAAGAAATAAAGGAATGCGATGTACCTGAGTCAAACAAAGCATGAATAGAGTAACCATTGAGTTTAAGTTTACCTCTAATCATGGTAGGCGCTGCGTCCGCTTCCTGTTGGGTGATAGCAAAAACTCGTCCGGGCATCGTGGGCCTCCTTGTCGCATTATCATGCCTTAGATCCCAACAATTCCATGACATATAACCCAGTCTCCCACAATTATAACAAATTAAGCATGGACGATCACCATGGCTAAACCCGCATTTCATGCACAAATTCGATGCACTACCTGAACCATATTGATATGGAATGGAGTCTTTTCCTACCTACTCACTCTGACTAGAACTTCCCTGTTCAAAACCACCTCGATAAAAGAGTCCTCTGCCAAACCGACCTCTATTGGACTGATCCCGTCCAAATCTGCCTCTACCTCTACCATGGCTGCCTCGATTATGACGAGCTCTTCCTCCACTAGAACCTGTGCTACCACCGCTGTTACCACTTCCTAAACCACTACCTTTATTGATTCCTCCCGTAGGTCCTAGGTGAGAAAAGGCCTGAATCATGGAATTCTTTCTATACTCCTCAGCCTCTTTCATTCGTTTATAGAGAGCACGAATCTTTGCACATAAGTCCTCAAAGGACACAAACTCTACCACCGACAGCTGCTCTTTAATCTCTGGATGGGCTCCCTCAAACAACCTTTGAGCCATCCACCTATCATCAGGATGATTATTCAGATGAGTAGAATACTTGGCCAGGTCTAAAAACTGATCAATGTACTCATCTGCCAAAAAATTTTCTAGCTGAAAGGCTAAAAACTCTGCCTCTTTCTGCATCATTAAGGTTGGAGGGAGGTAGTGTGCAAGGAATCGTCCCTTAAACTGTTCCCAGGTCATTGGAGGATTCATCGCTTCAGCATTTAGAACAACACTCCTCCACCAACGCTTGGCCTTCTTCTCAAGCTTAAAAGCCGCTAGTTGCACCCTTTGCTCTGAGGTACAATCCATCACGCTAAAGATATTCTCCAACTGTTCTATCCAATTTTCAGCCTGGGAAACATCCATGGTACCTTTGAAAGCTGGGGGATCAAACTTTCGAAAGTCCTTTAACTGCGAAGAGATACCCTTTCTTTCAACCCTTGGGACTCTCTCAGGCTCTACCACATTTTCATTCCCTCCTGCATTCAAATCCACATAAATGTCAGCCTCTTCATTCATTCCACCCTGCTCTTGTCTATCCATTCTTTCTTGCAGCCTATTCAACACTTTCCCCTGAGTGTTTACTTGGTTACAGATGCCAGCCAACATTTCTTGCATCTACCTCATGAAATCATTATTGCTCTGTCTTCCTCTTCCTCTGTGAGATATTTCCTATACACAAACCACAACACATACAATTATATGGTTCTAGACTAGCATTACAGTGGGAACATAGTCTATATCTTTACAATTATGTGCCAAGTAATACATCAAGCAAAAACAATGCCCCAAAACCATTGCTCTGATACCAAAATGTAACATCCTACCTCACTATAACCAATATCTCATGAAATACAACCAAACACAGCCCAAACCGCTAAAAACAACATCTCACATTCTCAAACCAGCGGAAAGGAACCCCAAATTACCAAACTTTGGCCTGGGCCTGCGGCTGCTACAGGACCGCCGCGGCTCCGGTCTGCTGTTTCTCCCTTGCTACTGCCATCACTGACGCTGCGGTACCCCCTTGCTGATATCCCATATCAGCACTTCAACATTTTGAGGCAAACTTCCGACACGCATAACTTTATGCTCCGACCTCCGATTGACTTGATTCCAACTCCTATAAGTCAATCTAGTCCCAATCTAACCACAGACGCCACTTTCACCTCAATCCAACTCCGTATAGAGATTCTGAACCCCTGACACCATTTTGGCCACTTATTGGCCCAAACACACCACTAACCAACCTCAATTGTCACCAAAGACAACTGGTCACTCAGAGACCATTCATATAGGTCCAAACTCTCCAAACCAACATATCTAAGGTGGTTGCACCTCAAAGGAACCACTCCTCTGAGTTTTGACCCCTTTGACAACATGGCAAAATGGGCTATAGGCCCTAAAACACTATCATCAGGCCCAAACCACTCTGGGCTCACAAATAATACCATACCAATTTCCAAATACATAACACTCTCAAAACACCAGCATAACACATTCCACATAAACATACCAAGCATACATTCATCCGTAACAATCCTGTCAATCTCATACATTTAATACACAACTTTCTACCCTACTTGGCACATAATACATTATCCAAAAATACAAACACTACATAGACTTCCCACGTACACAGCTACTCTCTAGGCTTCACCGGACTAGAGCCAGAACCTTCACCTGAAAGGGTTAGTCATGGGAGAGGGTGGGGTGAGACAATGTCTCAGTAACCGGGATCAACAACACATAAACATATATATATACAAATATGAATCATATAACATATGAATGCAATGTAAAATGCATGATATGCATATCGTCCTCTTTGGGACTTCCATCCTTATCCTCCCTAACACACGTATACATATAACCCATCCTTATCCTCCCTAACACACATATACAAATAACTCATCCTCATCCTCCCTAACACATACAATCCACCCTTATCCTCCCTAACATATACAATATCACATACTCCAACCTTATTCTCCCTAACAATTTCATTTATCATCATATATCATATGTCATCACATCATCACCACTTCATCTGTCATACATCTCAATGTAACAATAACATGTGGTGATGCTAATGTATCATCATAATCATATCACATCAATGTCCTCATCACATATCTCATCACAATACTCATAAACATCATCTACTATACATATACCACGATATATAATAACCACACACAAACATATCACTATCGTGGTATGAAAGAGACATGCATATATATATACAACTATACATACTATCGTATAAAACCACATAAACAAACACCTGGTCACCTCAGGTTGTGAATACCACGCTCAGGCAAGTTTCACACGCTTTCTTGAACACCAACACACTTGAGCCCCACACGGTTAACCAATTAACCTTCATAATACATAATTCTCCCATTAACACAATATATCCATAATCACAATATCACAATTTACCTACTTTAGGCTTAACCCAAGGCTCCAACACCCCAAACATACATCAATAAGCTCCCAGGGATCGTTTAGACGCTACTCAAACACATACTCTTCGGATTCCCAAGAGCCCTAACCGGAAACAACATAGGGTTAAGCTCAAATCGCACATAAATCCTTCCAAACACACATCCAAACAACAAGAATACCAAAACACACTCCATTAACCTCAAATCATCCATTTCAATTGGTGGATTTTACCCCAAACCGGATACCCAACCTAAAAACCGAAAAATCCATATTTCCACCGATTAAAAACGAAGAGGGGGGTTGTAGAAGTAACTTACCAACTTAAATCCAAGCTCCCTCGGTCTGAAATCACCCCTGGACACCAAAGATTCAAACCCTAGCTCAGCTCTCTCGTGATCTCCCTCGGTTTCCTTTTGTTTCTTTTCTGTCTGAGCGTCCAAAATAATCCGG
This sequence comes from Adenanthera pavonina, assembly GCA_026686845.1. Classification (NCBI taxonomy): domain Eukaryota; kingdom Viridiplantae; phylum Streptophyta; class Magnoliopsida; order Fabales; family Fabaceae; genus Adenanthera; species Adenanthera pavonina. Next base: position 17,217,677 of record JAIVEN010000005.1, on the reverse strand, counting down.
TTTTAAGCAAAAATCTCAACTCTCGCCGTGGCTTCAGAATACCTCGCCGCAGCTCCACCATCTGATCCGGAACAATGCCACTGGAAGGTCTCTCGACGTGGCGGATCTGCTCCTTGCCGCAGCGCGGAGCCTTTTCTGGTTCCTCTTCAACCATATCCGTCCTACTTCTTCCGATCCTGAACACAAAACCAATAAAGATATCGTGAGGGGCATCACAAAAATATTTTGAAATAATGAACTAATCATTAATATTGGGTGAGGTAAACTTCAAAGCTTAACTATCTTCTTTTAACAATGGATTCATAAAATATGTGAAACAACTCTTCAATATCCAGTAAACTCTAACTTTGTTCTTCATATTACTTGTGTTTCTTAGATATTAGATTTCCAAGCTCATTGTTATTTAGAATCATCAAAACCATCTAAATTAACAGAAATTAGTGGCATATGAAACTTAAAATATATACCTTTCTGTACATATAAACTATTAAATTTTTGGAGCTCTGTACGATTTTATATTATCTTTTGAATTTTTCAGTACCTAACTTCTAGATTTTAGTTTTTCCAATATTGCCCTGTTCTGAACCCTAATTATGAAAAATTATTACTTTTTCTACATGACTCTAAATGGAGTGAATTAGGTGTCATTTTAAATCTTGGGATGTCATCTATTTGGTGTAAGAATTCCAAAAACCTAACCTCACAATAGGTATAGAACATGGTTGAACTAAACAGATACCTTTGGAAAATGCTCTGGTTCAATATATATTACAATTTGCTTGCCAAAACCCATGCAAATGAACTCATTTTGGCATGAAACTTGGTAGAACATAACTTCATATCACGAAGTCTAGAACGGGAGATTCTCATACATTTTCTACAACATTAACATAATATTCACTATTTTACAGCTTCATACAAAAGTAAGGCACAAATAACAGTTCACATTATAATATGATAACCTGCACATCAACAACTCATCATTATCTTCTTCATGCCTCTTGCCCCTTCCTTAGCCCTTTTCCATGGTTTTCCCTACATGGTTGGTTATTTGGAAGAGTGAGATTCAAAGAATCTTAGTAGCATAATCCAATCATGCAATCATATCATCAAGATTGTTCACTAAATCATCAGTGAATTTTATTAGAATATGTGGAGCCCTATTTTTCTATAAAAATTTTGGTAGAGTTTCATTTAGTAAAGTCGACATCTCAGGGTCACATAACCCTTAATCAACTCAGCCAACAACATATAATCATCATAAAACATCAACACAAGGATATGGCAAAGCAATAAATTCATAGAAATCAAATATGACAACATAACACATAACATGGTAAAATGCTACCTTTGTGAATCCTCTAGCTTTTCCTTTAAGTTGTACCTCTTCCGAAATCTTTTGTAGGCTTTCTCAAATCTAAACACATTATCAAACAACTACTCAAGCTAATGGTTTCGTGATTTTCTTCATAAGGTGTTCCTGAATCCCTAATTCTTCAAAAATTCACCAAAAATTCATTCCTAGTCCAAAAATGATGAATAATACCTCTATTCGATATAATTTTTCATGAAGAATCCAAATATGGTCTCAGAATTATTAAATTCCATCTCTATCAATGGTTACTATTCATTCTGAAATAAGCTTCAAAGGAAGAAGAATTGGTTTTCTTAGAAATACTTTGAACTACTCATGAAATCATGCTTTTGACTATTTATTCTTGCTTTATCTTCACTTTGATGCATAAAAAAACTCCTCCTTCCATTTCTATATGTTGGCCGAAACTAAGACTTGAAGAGAGGAAGAAGAGAACTCCATGGATCTACCTTCAACTACTTGATACTACAAGCTTAAGGTGGTAGAAGAATTTACCTTACACTTGAGCCTTGATTCTTCAAACTTTGTCTTCTCTTTCTCTCTTATTCTTTCATTCTTTCTTTCTTGCATTTTCTCTCTTTGCTTTTGCTGCTGAAGGTCACGCATAATGAGAGGAAAGAGGGAGTTTAATTTACTTAATTATCTTGCTAATCACTTCCTTAAGCAAGATTGCTTTTTGAATAAACTTAATTACTTTATTGAATAGTTCTCGAAGAAGTACTCTTAAAATAATAAAATATTTATTTGTAGCACATGGGCTGCTGAAATGTCATGCATAAGAGAGAGAAAATTGGCAAAAAACTGCTCAATTTTTTCTGCTCCAGATGTATCCGATGTTGGATACTTTTTATTGGTACCGATAAGGTCGCTTTCTCAATAATTTAGTATTTTAGGGATATAGGACTATTCTAAATTTATATTTATATTTTCTTAATTATCCTATCCCCACTGGTATCTGTGTAAGACCCATATCCTGTCCCGGTCACCTTTTAACTATCTATGGGGCCCACAATCTACTTTATCGACATTTAGTTACTTTTGGATACTCGGCACTGATTATTTCTTTATCCTTAAATATTAACCCTCAGTGCCATATGCCATTAGGCTCATCTCATTGAGAGCTTCATTTTGATAGTAATTTTACATATTTATAAAATTATTCCTAACACAAGGTGAAATGATAATTTCTAAAATTTTTGGGTCATTAAGTGTAATTTTTCCCAAGAACTTTTTAACTGGAACATATATGTCATTTTATAATTCTTTAGGGTAAAAAATGTAACTTTACATTTTTCCATCCATATAGAAAAAATGACATTTTTGTCCTTTTTTTCACATAAAACGATGTCTGCCCATTTTCATGAATTCTTTATAGACATCTAATCATTCAAGCTTTTAGAGATGTTACAATTTAACTCTAAAAATTTGTGTAGAATGGATTTAAATTTTGAAAAGGTAGAATGGATTGTGGGAAGAGTCTCAAAAAAGAAAAGGGTCACTCTCACTAGCTTACTCACAAGCACCAATTGATCAGCCAGCTCCTCTTCTTCCCTAAGAATCTCCAAAGTCTCAAAAATAATTTGAACTTGTTTTAGAGGAAGAATCAAACAATGCTTCCAAAATTTTGAACCATATGATGACAACCTTCACAAAAGTAGTCTTTGAACAGCTTGATGAGATGAAAAAGGAGCTCATAGATGATCACTCAAAGATATTTGATCTCATAGTAGCTCTAGATGATAGAGTTAATGAAATTAAGATGGCTCTAGATAAGATCCGAGGGGAAAAGAAGGAATTAAAGTTTTACAGTAGAAAATTTTATGGCAATGAATAAGCCATTGCCTTTACTCTTGGTCTAGAGTCTGCCAAAACTTCTGCTAATCAAGAACAAGTGCATATTCCATCACCTCTGGCACCTTCCTCACCTTAGCAATCTCCTGCACTACAACCATTAGAGCCTTCTACATCACAGTCACCTCTATCTATCATAGAAGACCTTCTTGTTGAGCTACTACTACCCCTTTCAATAATTCCTACCTTTGCCTAAGAAGAAATGCTTCCTGAGAGAAGTCCCTCACCAATGATTAGGAAGATGTTCTCACCATAAGCCTTTACTCCTAGACCACATGTGCCACTTATTAGAGCTCTGAGAAATGCACTTGGCAACCCTAGTCTTGTAGTTGACATCTCTATGGCTGCTCTTCTTCTTGAACAAGCTGTAAGCACAGGTATCATCATCACTTTTGCACCTCATCTCAAAGCTCTTCTCGGACTTATTATTTGATAATATCAAAAAAGGGGAGAAGAAGAAGCAAGATGCACCTCAGCCTTAAGGGAAAGGCAAAGGAACTATCATAGAGCAAGAGGAAACTAAATCAGACTTTGATTAATCTCTTAAGACTTGTGGATTAGGATCTTAACTTTTATAGCTTATTACGGTCATCCATTACAGTTCATATTTGTTGTTTTCTATTTGCCGTTATGAATACTTGACTTATGTTAATTATATCTATTATAAGTTGTGTGTTAATCTTCTTTAAATATTCTTGAGTTTATATTCGTGTATATATTCAGGTGGAGTGATCCTTATTTGTACTTACTTATTGCATCTAGGTTTTGTCATCATCAAAAAGGGAGAAATTGTTAGCAATCTTATGTTTTGATGATAATAAAACTGGAGAAGAGTTATTTTGTAGGAATATATTAAGTTTTTAGACAAATTTAAAGAAGTTCACGAGACAAGAAAACTCAAGATCAAATCTTTAGAAAAATAATGTAGGTGGTTGAATATATAAGCAAAGTGAACTTTGAATAATCTTTTCACATGTTTTCTAATCTCAAAATTTAATATTTTAGAAGAATTCAAGTCTAACAAAAGTTTCATGTCTTATCTCTTTGATCTTTTGAAAATAATCGATTACTCCTATTCTAGTAAACTATTATATCAATTTCTTGTGCTTTCCTGCTGAATTAATCGATTACGCTTAACTCATAACATTTTATATCAATTTTAATCGATTACCCTTCATAATATAATCAATTGTCACTATCCTAGTCTTTGACAGATGCTTCCTTTCAATGCCCTAATCAATTATATTTGACTATAATTGATTACATCAAATATCTCTCGTGACCAACTTGTTTTTTGTCTAACATAATTGATTACCATGCTCTAAGCAATTAATTATGGCATCTCTGATCACTCCTAATTAAGCTGCTCTTCATGTTTTAATCGATTACCTTTACAGATAATCGATTATATTACTTCATCTAACATGTTACACTCCTATATAATCGATTATTATTTCTCAACAAGATTGCAAGCATTCTGTTTAAAATATAACAGATTATCTTTGAGCATCTAATTAATTATCTTGTGCCTTCACTTAAAAATTTCCCCAAATTAATCTATTATATTCTCTCTTAATCAATTATCTTAATTTTCCTATTTACTTTCATTCATGATAATCAATTACTTTTAACCATAATCGATTATATTTTTTTCCTATGATCTCCATATATATTTCCATTATCTTTTTATTAGGGTAAACTAGAAAATAGACTTAATTTCTTTATCTATATTAAATATGTTTTTCCTCTGGCTTAAATGATCATTGTAATTTATGGTGAAACACATTACAAAGAGAGCACATATTCAGTATAATCAATTACTTCTCACCTGTAGTCACTTAATCTGGGTAGGTGAGCATTAAATGCTCCTTTAACAGTCATATAATCTTTAAGTAATAGCAAATTAGTTATGCCAAATAGCTAGTTAACAAAATTCACCTATAAGTAGTGGTTTATTTAGGAGGAAAAGAACAAGTGGGCATTCTAAAATCTTTGATGTTATTATTGGCTATTCTTAACTCATAAATACATTCAATCACATCATACTTGAGTTGTATCATATCTAGCTCTTTGAGTGAGGATAACCTACTGCAAAGCATTCTACTTCATTACTCAACCTTTCTAAGTAGACTCAAGATAGTGGGTATCTTGAGTGGGCTATAAAATTACTTCTTGTACAGAGAGAGTTTTAGATCATGAAAATAGAGCATTCTACTGAGGCTCACAAGTGTCCATTGAAAACTTATGATGATAGTGCAAAATTTCAAGTGGTGACTTAAGAACTGGACGTAGGCCAACTAGTGTAGGCTGAACTAAAATAAATTTCTCATGTGTTCTCCATTTACATTATTCACTTCTTTACATTTATCAGACTTTGTTTATCCCTTTTTTGTCTACTTTACAATTCATTTTTTTCTTCAGGATTCAAGAAATTTTTCAGATCATCCGATTCACCCCCTTTTAGGTACTCAGCCTCATCTACAAAATGTTCCATGTGCTTAGATTAAGTTAAAGGCTATAAGCATTACTCAAGCTGAGAAGAGCTTGAAGAAGGATGTTAATGATAGATAAGAAGAATGATGTATGATTAAAAGAAGAAGTTAGACAAAGATTCAATACCTCTATAATGAAAAGTTAATAATGTATTTACGATGTTTAAGACACGATGTATGAATCCAAAGTACAAAGTATGAGCCCAAGGTATGTGTTTAGTGGCAAGTAGAAGCTAAAGTTTATAATGCTCCACCTATACCACAATAATCTCAAGTAGATTAGTAAGCTCTTGTTGAACAAGCTACCAAGCAACTGGTTGAATTTATCAACCATTGACATATGGTTATGTAATTTAGGATGTATTAACCATCATCCTTGATGGTGAATTTGATGTGCAAATTTTTAAGGGTACGACTATGAGCCCAAAGAGATTTCCAAGATAATGGGTTACATCTCAGAAATGAAAGACTTTAATGGCAACGTAAATGTTGAAGAATAAGGTTGACTGAAGAAAGCAAAAATTATAATGTTATGTCAAAATAAGAATAAGCCGGTCAATAAATATAAAGCAAGGCATAACCAACTAGCTTGATATTTAATGTACCTTTAGCAGAATATTGCTCAATGAGAAAAGGTAGAAAAGCTGAAAAGAGATCTAAAGTAAGTGGTTAAAGAGAAGATGCCGATGTAAATTCAGACTTCCAATTCATTGATTAAAGTAAGCAGGATCACTAGAAATAGTCTAAATCATAAGTATGCTTCAACACTTTCAACTAATAATGATAAGAATTATGGAGGAAGGAAAGCAAGTAAGAATAAGGGTAAGAAACTTTAAAATAACAAGGGATTTAAAAAGGCAAAAGAGCACATGAAAGTAACCAAGTTAGCCTGTTTTAAATACAGAAAGGCTCATGGCAGAAGGCCATGTTTAGCGAGATAAAATGATGCTCCAAGTATAGAAAGCCATGACAGTACTATGGAGAAGGCCAATACTAGACCCCAAGCACAAGAAAGAGACTTTATTATCCCAATATGAGGTTGTAAGTCACCTGATCTTGGCAAAGGTATGATATAGTTGCAAGTCATTTTGTTACAATGGTGTTAAGAGGTTAGGTTTGGAAGTTAATGTTATATAGCCTACAAGGGAATGTGTATACTAGAAGCAGGGCCATAATCTCCATTGCCAAGTTAATGTCAGATAAAGATTCAATGCTTTTGTAATGAAAAGTTAATAATGTATTTATTATGTTTAAGGCATGAGGTGTAAATCCAAAGTCCGAAGTATAAGCCCAAGGTTTAATATCTCTTTTTTTACGAAATACCATAAAATGTATGAAAAAATGGAAAATGACTGAGAATGTGATGTTACATGCTTGATCCTTAAAAAGAATTAATTTTCCAACAGATTTTTAGCAGAATTAATTCCAGAATTAAGCCAAAAGTATAACATCCGGGCGCTGATGAGGGCTGGGAGTGATCGCCAGTGCAAGAAAAGTAGGGATCAGATAAAATAATGAGAATAAAGTAAAAGGTACCAACAAGGAGCGGCTCCTGGCAAGCTTCTAAGCGGGAGGGGCATATGAATGAATCAAATACGTACCGGAACGAGAGGGATCCAGGGACTGTATAGGTATGGAACTATACGGTTAAGGATAGCTTAAAGGAATTGATATGTACTACCTATACCAACAAGATGCACTTACCTTTTCGGTATCCTATCCCTTAAAAACTCCTTAGGTAAGCGTGCTTGTCCTGGAGCAATTATGGGATGGGTGACCTCCTGGGAAGGAGGTGTGTGAGTGAGGACAAAACATACCGAAAGAGCTTGTGTTAGTTTGTGGGGACAGTCGTCAATCCCGAATAGCGGCTGGACATTACAGTTGGACATTACGGGTGGACATTACAGTCGTCAATCCCAGCCTCTCTCAGTATGATATGGTTCGAGGATGAACCAAGCGGAAGCTGGTGGGCATGTGACATCTGGGAGCTGATGAGGGGGGGTGATCTCAGGTGCAAGAAAAGTAGGGGTCAGATAAAGTAATGAGGCAACAACAATGAGCAGCTCTTGGCAAGCTTCTAAGTGAGAGGGGCATATGAATGAATGGAATGCATACCGAAATGAGAGGGATCCAGAGACTGTATAGGTATGAGACTATATGGTTAATGATAGCTTAAAGGAATTGATAAGTACTATTTATACCAACAAGGTGCACCTACTTTTTTGGTAGGCTATCCCTTAATAACTCCTCAGTTAAGCGTGTTTGACCTGGAGCAATTATGGGATGGGTGACCTCCTGGGAATGAGGTGTGTGAGTGAAAACAAAACATACCGAAAGAGCTTGTGTTTGTTTGTGGGGACAGTTGTTAATCTCGAATAGCGGCCGGACATTACAAAAAGAAATGTAATATAACACTTGAATAAAAGTATGTCCAGTGCTAAGCGCAATAGTATAAATATTGCATGACAGAGAGGTTAAAGTTGAAAGATAGATCAATTTGAAATTACATCATGAATACTAAAAAAGAATTATTAAAAAATTGGTCTATGGGAAAAATTATGAGAAAGTACCTAAAAGAATTAATATTTGCATTTTGACTTGACTTAAAGGGCAAAACAGTTATTTTTCAAATTAGAAATAAAATGTGAAAATTTATTTAGGCCCAAGGGAAAAAATGCTGATATTGTAAAATACATGAAGAAATAGAGAAAACAAAAAGACATGGAAAGAAACAGAAAAGGGTAAAAAGGTAATTTTACAAAATTAAACAAAAAAGAAAATTATAATTTGTTCTCAAAAAATAAAAATTCTATGTCTTTTAGCCCTTAAAAGAAGGAAAATTTAGTGGAAAATAATTCTGGGGAAAATTACACTTAAGGACCCAAAAGAATTAAAAATTATATTTTCCTCGAAATAAGAGCATTTTTGTAAGTATGAAAAATTATATTCAAAATTGAGCTATTGATGGGTCAAGCCTAATGGAATATTTTTTGAAAGTTAATTAGATCAATATGATTTTTTATTAGGCAATGAATTTTTAAAGTTAATATTATACCGATTAAAAGATATTTTAGACAGCAGAAAAGTAGTACCGGGTGAAGGAAAGTAAGTGGATTCTAACCAAATATATTTTAAGACAAGAAAATGATTTTAGTCCAAAATAATTTTTAGATAATCATGTACCAATTTAATAACAATTGCTACAAAAGTATTTAATCGGTACAGGTAAAATTAATCGATAAAGTATATATTGGTCTATAAAAATTATTGAAGAAATTTTTAGCCAAAAACCTTGTAAAGTGGCATCTGAATTGAAGAGGGGACAATAGAGGAATTTTTGAAATTGCTTTACTAAACTATTCACTCCTCTCATCTCTCTCCTTAAGACCATGGGTTAAATGATTAAAGCCTTTATTTTCTTCATTTACCATGTCTAAAATAGAAGGGAAAAGAGGGAGAGAGAGCAAAAATTTCCAAGAAGAAAGGGAAGAGCAAGGGGCAAAAGTTGAAGCTAGAAACACCAAGGTAAGATTCTAATATTCAAATGTGTAAGAGTGTTTTTATGGTGTATTTTCTTCTCCTCTTACCATGAAGATTTCTACCATGGAGAATTGAAAGAAAGAGTTAGGTTTGGTTAAAGTAATCCATGGAAAAGCTTAGTTTTGTTACCTAAAGCATGATTTAGTAAGTTGTTGGAAGTATTATGGAGCAAATAAAAAACCCCCAAATCCCTTAGGGTTTTGGCCAAATCAAGGTTGTATCTAGGGATGGAATTTCATGAATTTGACCCAAAAAATGGATTCCTTAGGTCCAAGTTATGTAAGAACAAGTGTGTTATACAAAGAAAAATCAAAGGATAGCAAAATGAATTTTTAGGTCAAGTATGCATGCTTTGTGAATAAGGCCATGTAATCAATGGTTTATGACCTTGTTTTATGATGCAATAGGGTTCAAAGAAGTGTTAGAAGTTCAAAGGAATGGTTTACAAAGTTTGAAGAGAAAGGGAAAGCTACACGGTAGTTAACTCACCCAATCTTGCCTTATATTGTCATATAGTTTGCATTGACTTTGATGAGATGTCTATTGTTTGCAATGTTGTTTTGTGATAACTTAATGTTTGGCTGAGTTGTTTGAGGAATTTTGTGACCCCAAGATGTCAAAAATACTAGGGGAAACTCTTCCCAATTTTCTGTAAAATGTGTAAAGCATGAATGATTTAAAGTGATTGGATGATGATTTTATGATCATTGTTTACATTATGTGATGATATGATTGCATGATTGATGGTTAATATTGAGATTCTTTCAATCTCACTCTCTCTAAATGATTAACATGCTAGGGTCAAGCCATGCAAATGGTCCAAGAGGAGCTAAAGGAGTAGAGCAAGGAAGTGATGATTAGCTTGATTTTTTTTCAAATTATAATGCTATGATATGAGATTATATATCAATTAATGTATGAGGTCTAGATTCTATAATTATCCATGTTTATTGCCCCTTTAAGCCCTCTTATAATGATATGTATGAAATTAGAGCATTGAGTGTTGATGAATTATGTTTATGAAGCTTATTATAGGAGATATGGCATGATTATACTCAAAATGACCAGTAGCCATTTGAATAGAGAATTTGAAATAGGTCCATTAGTATAAGTAATTTATATTCCCTAAAATCATATGGAACAAGCTTTACAAAGAGCCAAAGATCACTCAATTTAGCTTAGTGCATGATTTATAGTGAATGTCCAAAATTAGGATTCAAAACTAGACAGTATGAGATAAATCAGAACCTTCACTGTAAATACTGGAAATTTTAGAAGACAATATAAAATCGTACAGAGCTCCAAAAATTTAGTGGTTTAATCTATGGAAATCTTTATGTCTGAGGAAATGAATTCCATTGGTTTGAAAGCATTTAGAGCTAGAGAGAAAGTGATATGCAAATATTCCTAAAACTATTCCAGTTATAATTAAATTCTGACCCTTAGTTAGTCAAGAGGGTGTCATGCCTTGTGCAAGAATAACATAAATTTGTCTAGAAAAATATGTCTAAAGAGTAGATTATAGGGCTTTCAAATAACATAAATTTTGTATATTTGGTTAAGGATAAAATAAGATATGAATTTTTAAAGTTAAGATCAGAATTGAAAATGACCAAATACACGATAATTATTTATGAATTAAACTGTACAAATTGGTTACTATTTCATATATTTTCCATGTATAGAATATTTAAAGCTATTTTTAGAGACTTAAATCACCTTCATACAATTTTTTTACATTTAGTTATGAATTTTTGAAATTCAATCAAGTAAATGAAAAATACCATATGAACAGTACCTACTTTTTATAAAAATTCTATTTTTAATTTTTATTTGATTTAAGCTTCTTATCATGCATATATGGACTCTATAATGTTCTAGAACATGGGGAAAAGGTTTTTAATTAAGGTGTTGCACAAAGTATGTGTTTAGTGGCAGCTAGTTAGGGAACCATGAAACCTAGACATAGTTAATGGTTGAGCTTAGTATGAAATCCAGTTATAAAAGAAAGTATTTGGCCGGAAGATCTCACAATAAAAGGAAATCTCCATCAGCTGCCAAGGTAAGGTAAAAGTGAGGTAGTTCTTGGAAGAAGCCTAATTGGGTCAAGATAGTAGCTCTTGAGGAGAATCCCAATTGAACCAAGAAAGACAAAAATCCTTTATATGATAAAAGTCACTGAGGAAAGGAAAAAAAGAAGTAGCTCCTGGGGTAGTGCCCAAATGAGCAAAAATGAATGATGGTGAAAGGCTAAGGGCTAGATTCTAACTGAGCTAGCAAGAGACTTTTGGAAGGTTATGAAGTTTTCCTAAAATTGCCAGATCATTTATTCACCTTGGCAAAGAAGTTAAGTTATAAATGAGAATAGATTAAGTAGAATGTTAAAGAGAACCACTGACTTAATATCACTTAGATCCCAATCCATAAAGAGCTAAAAGAGTTCAAAGGCCATGATAAGAAAAATAAAGTACAAGGTTCGAAGGTAGGATAATGCGCAAAGGCATAGTGGTCAATTAAACCTCTAAGCTAATAAAAGCTAGAGAAAGAAATAGGAAAGCATTCTAAGTATAAGAAATAGATGAAAACGAGAATGATAATGAAACGTCATTATAAGACATTATGTCAGATGTTAAAGGAAAATAGAAAGAAGAATTGAATGACTTAGAAATAAAGTAGTAAGTTATTCAGAGGCCCCACAGATGAGTTATGGTTTAGAAGAAAGCCCATTACTATGTTCTTTAAGTCCAAAAGTGGCATTGTTGAATAAGATGTTTTAATGATTTCAAAAACTAGAGCTTGAAAAGGATAATATCAAAGGAGTATGAAGAGATAAAAGTGAAGAAATATAGTAAAAAACAAGTAAATATTTAGCTTTTAGGATTTCTCACTATGTACACTGGGTAAAAAGCTTTGATTCCTACTTATTTATCTTACCATAGTATTTGAACGAGTTATTTCATAGTTATCCTATGTTAGTATGTGTTAAAATTGAACAATACTGACCAATTGATGAACTTTGTGTAACACCTTACATTAGGGCCCATTTTTTATGTATTAGATCATTTTAAAGTCCAAAAATACTTGAAGAGAAGCTTGAATCAATTTAATTTCAAAAACAAAATTTTTAATTTTGTTAGGTACTGTTCACTTGGCAATTTCCGGTTTTCCTGATGAATTTTGAAAATTCATAACTAATTCTACAAAAATTGTATTGAAGTAATTCAAGTCTTGTAAAAAAGATAAAAAGATTCTATAGATGGGAAAAATGGGAAATAGAGCAAACATTAGGCCAATTAGTATAGTTTATTCTTTCAAAAAATACTATAGATTTGATCATTTCTGAAAATTCCTGATTTTAACAATAAATTTGAAAAATCATATTTCCTTCTATGATGAACCAAATCATACATAATCCATGCCATTTAAAACCTCTATATATCTACTTTCTATACATATTTTTCTTGTGGCATTTATTTCACTTTCATAAGGCATGACATTAACTTAAATCATGAAGGGTAAGGATTCAACTTTTACTAGAATAGTTATGGGAAAACCTCCATATCTTCTATTATATAGCTCCAATACCTCCAAATAGTGGAATATAAAACTTAAAACATTTAGCTTTCTACACATATAACCCAATGAATTTTTGGAGCTCTATACAATTTTATATTATCTTTTCAATTTTTCAGTACCTAACTTTCAGTTTTGCAATTTTCCCACTCCTACCTTGTTTTGAACCCTAAATTTGAAAAATCACTATAATTTACACAAAACTTCAATTGGGGTGATCTTTGGATCATCATAAAGCTATATCTGTTAACTTTAAGAGCATATATAATATTCATATATTATTTGAAATTACATCCAAGCAGTAATAGTATAACTAGACAGAGGTCAGAATGAGCACTTATATCCCTTAACCTTACCAAAATAATTTTCCTTATATTTTCACATGGTCAAATCTTGTTCCAAATTTATACCAAACATCTCAACAGACTTAGAGGCATTTGATAGCATACAAGCACAGACTCAAAATTTCATATAAAAATTTACATGATTTAGTAAAGAGACAATGCTTCATAGTAAATAAAAGGTAAATCATGAAAATACTTCCCCTTGCTCTTTTGCCTCCCTTGGATTTCTTCCATAACTTGGACCTATAATATTAGTATTTGGGTGATGAGAATTTGAAAATCCCAATAGCTAGTCACATCTCAAATATTTACATTATCATGCATGCTATAAAACCTCATAAACATCATAAACATCATAAAAATCATTTCAAGGTATAAATCACCATATTGTTTATAAGAATTTCGGCATTATAACAGCTTTGAAAATGTAAATACCGTGCAATAGCCCTTTCATAAAAATAGCCAAAACCAATCTCAAGCATTAAAAAAAACAATATGGAAAGTCATCATTCATAATAGAATATAACAAGACAATATAATGCAAGAAAATGTAACTATGCTGCCTTATGAAACTTTATGCCTTTTCTCTTTGATTCAACCTTTCCAAGGACTTCCTTAAGCTTTCTCAAACCCTAATGCATCACCAAATATCAAATAAATTAACTCAAACCAAGGGTTGCTTCATAAAGAACTTCAAAACCCTAGAAATTTCACTTTCTTAATCTTAAGCTTTTTCTTAATTTCATCACTTGCCTTAAGCTAATTCCATCACGAGGAATCCATTTTTGGAATTAATTTTATGAAAAACTCATCCTTCATAGACTTTCATACTGGCTGAAACTCATAGCACAAGGTGAGAACAGGAAATTTCTTTGCAACTTACTTTATACTCATGAAATCCTGCTTTTCTCAAAACATTTCCATGCTTTCTCATAATTTCTTGCAAAGAAACTCTTCCTTCATCAAACCCTTAGCTTGGTTGAAATTATTACTTGAGAAGGAGGAGAGGAGTACTCAAATAAACCATGCAAAACCACTATAAAACATAAGCTAGAAACCTTAAGAACTATAGGATACATCTTACCTTGGAATAGCTTATTTTCTTATCCTCTTTTTTTCTCCCTCTTCTTTCTCACATCTCCTTCTTCATTCCTTACATTTTTCAGTAGCTCACACATTCTCCTTTTCTTGCTAGTGTTAGCCAAGAGAGGGAGTCCAAGTACAAAAAGGAGTTTCATAAACTTGTGCCAAGTGTACTTGATATTTTGCCCAATACTTCTAACTTCTTAAGGAAGTTTTTTCCAAACAAATATTAAAATATTGAATTCCCACATGTGGTTAGCAGCTGGATGTCCAAATGAGAAGGGAATTGAATAATTATCTCATTTAATTAACTACTTAATTATGGCAAGATTAACTTTTAATCTTTAATTAGCAAAAGTAACTACTTCTTGAAGTAGTCTTGGAAAATAATAAAATACTGTCATTTCTCCAACATGGGCTATTGTAAATTGACACCAACTTTGGGAGGCATTCATCCAAAATACTACATATTTTTCTTGGTCCAGATATATCCTGTGTCGGATACTTTTTACGGGTATCGATAAAGACACTTTTTACAGTAATTTAGTATTTTTAGGGATATAGGATGATTCCAAATTTATATGTATGTTTCCTTAATTATCATGTCTCAAACAATATCTGTGTGAGGCTCATATCCTGTCCCAATCACATTTTTGCCGTTTGTGGGGCCCATAATCTATTTTATCATTATTAAGTTACTTTTGGATACTCGGCATTGACTATTTCCTTATTTTTAATCAGTTAACCTCCTTTCTATATATTTTTGGACACATCTCATTGTGAGCTTCAGTTTGACAGAAATTTTATATATTTACAAAATTACCCATAACTTGAGGCCAAATTATAACTTTTAATTTTCCCAGGTCAATATTTGTAATTTTCCCAAAATATATATTCACATGCATCCCCACATGATTTTTATTCTTGAGGGGTAAAAATGTAATTATCTTAAATTCTAGGGGCAAAAACATAATTTCCCATTTTTCCATCTAACAAAAAAAAATTACCTCTTTGCCTTTTTTCATGCAAAATCGTGTCTGCCCGTTTTTGTGAATTCCTTATAGTTATTTAGATATTCTAGCTTTTTGGAATGTTACACTTTGTATATGACTCATGCTTATTTTGTGCAAAATTTAAACTTTACTTAGTGAAATTTGAAGTTACAAAGGTTTTATCTCTGATAGACGAATTTCAGTTCTGAAATTTAAATTTTGAGGTAAGAATTGTTGGTGAAAATGTGCAAAATTCGCATAAAAATTAGTTAAAATTCAAATGTTAGAGAAGTTCAAAGTGAGTTTATTATCATTGCCTCTGACAGATGAACTTTAAGCCTGAAAATGCAAATTTTGAATTGTGAACTATTGAGTCTCGTTAGAGCATATCTCTAACAAACAAACTTTGTAGTTCAACATTCAAATTTCATAGAGGATAACTTTTTTACCATGTTGAACATACCTCTCATAGACAAATTTCAGCTTCTAAAATTTGAATTTCGAGTGCATTGTGAAAATGTGAGACAAACTATTCAACATCAACAGATGCACTTTCTATATGAAAATTTGTATTATCTAACATAGGATATTTTTGATAAATTTAAAATTTGAATGTCACATTTGAACAAATAAATGCTAAAGTTTAACGTTGAAGTCCTTAACCTTCTATCTCTATAAAATTTGTTTATTGAACCCCAAAATTTGAATTTTCGCATGTCAAACACATTAAATAAGGTTGGTGAATGATTATTTTGCATAGTAACCATTAGTTAAAGTTTCTAATAGTTACATCTTGTGTCTAATAACTAGTTAAGTTATAAATCTATAAATAGAATTCATTTGAAGTTGTGAGTAATGAATAAAGTCTGTCTTTGCAATAATTATGCTAAATTTCTATGTCAAAGCCTTTTCACCCACACACAGCATTTATTGAGCCTTAACTTTCATATCTATTCTATTCTAGAGAGTATTCATTTTGTGTAAAACCTTTTCTTCATCTAGAAGAAAGATTTTTTGTGAGGGAAATTACAAAGGGTAATGGGAAACACATATAATAGTATTAAGTGAGAAATTTTAGTGTTCTTAGAATAGGGTACGTGTATTGTACCGAGACATTACAAGGAGCCCATTCAATTCTTACTGATAGTGAAAATCTCAAGTGGTGGTTTGAGGACTAAACGTAGGTCAAGTGGAATGGATCGAATCAAGATGTATCTCTAGGTCTTCTCTTCTCTTATCTTATATTTATATTTATTTTCATTACACTCTAATTTTCTACAAAAAAAATCTTGAACTTCTTAATCATCCTAACAAGTGCTATCAGAGCTTGGATTCCCAGCTGAAGAATTTTACCATTCGGGAGAACTCATGGTTGGCTTTGGAGAAAGCATACTGCCAAAGAGCAATAATACTAATAGACTTCCAGGCTTCAGTAAAGAACATCATGGATGCAAGAAGATAAGGATGCAAATATATCTTCAGTCTGTAGACTTGGAGATCTGGTCAATTATCAAGAAAGGTGATTTTGTACCAATAAGGCTACATTATAATGACACATAAAAAGTGAAGCTTGAAGAGGAATGAAATGATGCAGACAAGAGAAGAGTTTTACTAAACTTTAAAGCAAAACACTGCTTGATCAATGCCCTAAATCAAGATGAATTCTACAAAGTTTCCCATTGTTCTATAGCCAAGGGAATGTGGGATACTCTGGAGATTGCATATGAAGGAACCGCTGGAGTGAGACAGAACAAATTAAATACTTGTATTGGTGAATATGGATGTTTCAAAATTAGGGAAGGAGAGAGTATCAAAGATCTACAAAAGAGGTTCTCTCTTGTTGTGAACCAACTAAAAATCCTTGTGAAGGAATACTCACAACCTGAGAAAGTTAGAACAATTCTCAGAGCCTTGCCTATTGAATGGCAACCAAAGGTGACAGCCATAGAAGAAGTCTGAGGAGAATTAATGATATCTGTCACAGCTCTATTTGCAAGCCTTGAAGAATACAAAGGGAAGTTGAAGGCTCTTAAAGAATCTTCCTCTTCTGACAAGAAAAAAAAAGTCTGGCTTTCAAGGTAGAATCAGAAGATGATGATTTTGAAGAAGATACTAAGCTAGATGAAGAAATGATGGCTATGCTAGTGAGAAGATTTGAGAAAATGTATTGAAAGAAGAAATTCATAAAGTTCATGATAAAAGATGGAGCCACCAATAGCAAGAAAGAAAATAAAGACTCCATCATATGTTATAAATGCAAGAAACCTGGATACATCAAATGGAAGTATCATTTGCTAGACAAGAAGCAAGGAAAAGGCAAGAAGGTTGACAAAGGAAAAAAGAAGAAATCCTTCATGTTATCCATCTGGGGAGACAGCTCAGACGAAAAGGATACGACAGAAGGTAATGAAATTGTCAATCTATGCTTAATAGCTCAAAAGGTTGCAGAAGAGGAGAAGAATCATTACCAAGATAGTGCTAGTGATTCTAAGATGTGTCTCAAGGCCAAGAAAAGCAACAAGTGGTACATGGATAGTGCCTATTCGAGACACATGACTAGAGATAAAGAGAAAATTCATCATGTTAAGAGATAAGAAAGGAGGAAAGGTTACTTTTAGTGGTAACCAGTCTGGCATGGTGGTTGGCATTGGAATTGTGTGAAGAAACCTATAAACATCAATAGAAGAGGTGCTATTTGTAATTGGCCTCAATCACAACCTGCTGAGCATAAGCCAAACCTGTGACATAGACAACTAGGTTCTGTTTGATTCCAAATCCTGTCTAGTCATCAAAAAAAGTGACTATAAAGTCATTCTCAAAGTATAAAGAGATGGTAATTGTTATACAGTTGATTTAGATGAATTATCTAGTCTAGACTCAATATACTTAATTAAAAAAATTATGAGAGTTGGCTATGGCATAGGAGATTAGCTCATGTTAGCATGCATCAATTAAACAAACTTATTAAAAATGAACTTGTCCTTGGTTTACCTAATATCTCTTTTGAAAAAAGTAGAGAATGCAATACTTGTCTTAAAGGGAAACAAACTAAGTCCTCTTTTAAATCTAAAAATGTCTCTACATCTAGACCACTATAATTGTTTCACATGGACTTAATAGGTCCTAGTCATATTAAGAGTATTGGTGGTAACTTATATGTGTTTGTTATAGTATATGACTATTCTAGATTTACTTGAACTTTATTTCTTTCTTTTAAAGATGAGACATTCGAGGCATTTCTGATCTTAGCTAAGCAAATCCAAAATGACAAAGGTTGCTTTATTATGTGTATTAGAATAGATCATGGTGGTGAGTTCGAAAATGCTCAATTTACTGACAACTATAAAGAAAATGGAATAAAGCACAACTTCTCTACTCCAAGAATACCTTAATATAATGGAGTTGTTGAGAGGAAAAATAGAATGTTAGAAGAAATGGCTCATGGAATGCTGAATGAAAAAGGAATAATGTGACATGGTTCAGCAAGAAATAGAATAGTGTGGCTCTCTCTACAGCAGAAGATGAATATATAGCCATAGGAAGCTACTGTGCTCAAATCCTTTGGATGAAGCAGCAACTGAAAAATATTGAAATTGAGATGAAAGAAATATCTATCAAATGTGGTAATTTTAGTGTCATCAACATCATAAAGAATCCAGTGATGTATTTAAGGATGAAGCATATTGAAGACACCATTTCATAAGGGATCATGTTTTGAAAAGAGACATTATAATGGAATTCATCCCTACAAATGATCAGTTTGCAAACATCTTGACCAAACCACTTCCAGAGGATAGACACTGTAAAATCAGAAGAGAATATAGAATAGTAAATCCTAATGAATTGTAAGCAAGCATTTATCTAAATCTGTTTATTTTCTAAAGTTAATCTGTTAAGTCATACACTAACTTAAGCATTAGAGTATATTTAAAGTATTTTGCAGGTACTCTTCATGAGTTTATGTGACAAGAAACCAATATAATGGAGTATCTCATACTTACTTAAACAACATCTGATGAAAACATATGAAAATTTGAATGTTCAACATCTGTTTATAAGTTTAATACTATAAAATTCACATTTCAACTACTAATAGACGAATTTCCATGTTATATCAGGCTTATTGAGTAACTTCACTTGTTTGAAATTCAAATTTTGGCCATTTAATAGTCGAATTTTAGTGCCTTACATGCTAAATGTGTGTTTCAACTTGATTGAAATTTGTCTGTTGATTTCTTGAAATTCAAATTTGAATTGTTGATATATGTATATGCTCAGTCTATGTGTATACAATATTCAAACTTTGTTGATTCAATATTTGTATTTCAAATACTTCTTCATAAAGTCTTGAAATTTAAACTTTGAATCCAAAAATTAGTCTATTAGACATCATATGTCTACATGCTTTCAAATTGAAACTTTGTACATTCGAACTTTGAGAACCAAAATTCATCTGTTGAAGCTTCTAGCTATGTTTGAGCCTCTGATAGTCATATTTCAAGGCTAAAATATGAATTTTAAGGCATTGTTAGAAAAATAACTATGTTAACATATGAACTTCAAAGTTAAAAATTCGTCCATCAAGACAGTTTCTCTATGTTATGTAGGCAACGTAACTGACCGAAATTTGAATTTTGACCATCAAAATTTGTCTGTCAAATGGTTACATAAGAAAACTCAAAGGGTTATATTCTAAGCAGAAGTAACCCTATTTGTATTTTAACTGATGCTATTCCTCTTCTCTCTTAACCATTCTCAAATTCCTTTGGTCAAACTTCATTTTCCACTGATTAAAAACAAAATCGAACCTTATAAACATCTTTGGAGCATTCCTCAAAACAATTTTCTCACAAAAATGGCCAGAGTAAAAATTGCCAATGTCAGGAAAGAACGGACTAGGCTCAAACATTCAACCAAGTCTTAGTATACATCAAAAGAAGGTGATACCCAGAAAAGAAAAGTCAAATCCAGCAAGGAAACACTATCAAAGAAGTAGAAAACACCATCCAAGCTAAAATCAAAGAACCTTATGACAACTGCTTCTGCATCTAGCACAAAGTCTGAGGAACTCCAGATGACCACTGAGCCTCTTCACAGTTCTAAACAAATCTTGAAGGAATTCCTCAAAAAGTTCACTGCAAAGAAGGTAATCACTCCTTATTGCACTAATTTGGAGCAATTTTTGGTTTCAAACAATTTTGATGCTAGATTCTGGATAAGGAGTTATAAAAATTTGTTAGAAATTAAGGAGAGATAGGACGATGAAGTTATCAAGGTTTGGTATGCCTCCTTGAAATTCAATGACAAAAAGAAGAAGTATCAAGTGACTCTTAAGTCTAGATATCTGTGGCTAACTAGTGAGAATCTCAATGATGTTTTGAAGATTCCAAGACAAGATGGATTTAAAATTGATATTTCTACCACCAAGTACATGGATGAGGATGATAATGCAGATATGGAAGGTGTCACAAAGAGGGTACAATTCTAGAAGCACTCTTCAGAAGATGGGTGAATAGGCCTCCACTAAAAATTGTAAAGCCTTCTAACCTTAGCGTTCAAGTAAGAATCCTTCACTATATAGTGTTTAGGATCATTTTCAACAAGAGAGGAAGCTTCAATATGATTACTAGGGCTAAAGCTCATGTAATGACAACTTTAATTCGAAGAAAAGAGATCAACCTAGATAATATCATTTTTCAAAGAATGATCAAGGCTAGAAATTAGAGAAAAGATTCAACTCTGCACTATGCCGCCATCATTACCAAGCACCTCAAATATGCCCAGATATAGCACTTGGAGAAAGGCAAAGGGAAGCCTACGGAGGAGTTTAAAGAAGAAAAATTTATGAGAATGGGGATAGAAAGAAGAGAGGACAAATGGATTGGAAAAGAGGCTGGTAAATCTGAGGATCTATTATTTTATGATGAGGGAGAGCCACAACAGCAAGAAACTACCTTTAAGGCTACTTTAACCATCAAACCTGAAACACAGCCAACCTAACCTTAGCCAACCTAACAACCTAAACCTTCATTCCATCCACTTTGGCTACCTCTAATACCATACCTGAACTATATGATTACTTATCAGAAATGATGTTGAGTATTAAGGAGGAACAAAATGCTAAGTTTTCACACCTGCAAGCTTAAATAACCAACCTGGCCAAGAATCTCAAGGTGATTGTTGATGCCTATGATGGATGATATTCGAGACCTTCTTCCTACCGCATCAACACCACATCAAACTAGTACCTCTGAGCCTATCAAATCTGTCTCTTCTCAAATCCTAAGTCCCTTTGAAATAGGATCTCTTAATGCTACTACTGCTACTGCTGTAACACCTCATGCCTCAAGCAATGGAATCAATCCTGGTCTATCTCTGGACTATGCTATGAAGGAAGAAGCTACTCAAGTAGAGGGTTCTCATCAGCCAATAATGGAGGAAGCTCAAGACTTAATTATGTCATCACAAGAAACTGAGCAAATGGAGAAGCTTGTTGTAGATCTAATTGCTTTACCTATTATTCAAGTTGCTCTCAATGAGGAAAGGGGGAACGTGCTTTATATTTACTTTGCTACTCTTGCACATGATGCTATCGTGCAAGCTTAGAAGTAAAGGCTAAATGAGATGTTTCCTCCACTAGCTCGTTAACAACCATCTTCTAAACCTAGACTCTTAGTAGAGAAACAAGCTAGGCTAGCTAACATCCTAAGGGAGGCTTGGGAATTAACCTCAACATCTGATGATGATCTTTTATAGATACCTCCTCAGTGCCATTTATACCAGTTCCTCTTTAGGCCATTCCAATGACTCAATTACCTCATTCCTAGTACCTACTCCTGCTTTAATGATGCCAAAAAGGGGGAAAAGGAAGCTAAACAAACTAAAGAAACTGGAGAAGCTGCAACCACACAAACTAAACTAGGATAATTGGAGATATTGGGTAATCAGGAAAGACATATGGTAAAAGGATCAAGCTCAAGGACAAAAAGAAGTAATCAATGACAGATCCTCAGAGCTTAGATCTTTTTAGGACTCCTTAGGACTTTGTAGGATTTTGTATTTCAGTGTGATAAATTTCTTTTATAATGATCAATGTACTTCTTTGTATACTTGTTTGAATTTGGTTAAATCTCTATACTAAACATGTTTTCATAAATGAAACTTGTTTCCACATTTTCTTTTATATTCTCCTAAATTTTCAACTCTGATGCATGTGATGTATTTATATTCAAATTTTAATGTATGCATTGAGGGGGAGCTCTTGGAAACAAACCCATGTACTAATCCATTTTGCAAGTTGTTTTGTGATCATCAAAAAAGGGGAGAGTGTTGAATTAGAAGTTTTGATAATTCCAAACAAGTAGAGCTTGGAAAGGAGAATATCAAAGCAGTATGAAGAGATAAAAGTGAAGAAATCTAGTAAAAAACAAGTGAAGATTTAGCTTTTAGGATTTGTTACTATGTACACTGGGTAAAAAACTTTGATTCCTATTTACTTATGTTACCACAGTACTTAAACAAGTTATTTCATAGTTATCCAATGTTAGTATGTGTTAAAATTGAAAAATACTGACAAACCGATGAACTTTGTATATGACTCATGTTTATGTTGTGCAAAATTCAAACTTAGTGAAATTCAGAGTTACAGAGGTTTTATCTCACATAGACGAATTTTAGTTCTAAAGTTCGAATTTCGAGCTAAGCATTATTAGTGAAAAGTGTGCAAAATTCATATGAAGCTTAGTCAAAATTTGAATGTTAAAGGAGTTCCAAGTGAGTTCACTGTCATTTCCTTTAAGAAACGAACTTTGAGCCTCAAAGTGCAAATTTTGAATTGTGAACTACTAAGTTTTGTTAGAGCATGTCTTTGACTGATGAACTTTGTTGTTCATCATTTGAATTTCACTGAGAATTTTTATACCATGTTGAACTATCTCTAATAGATGAATTTCAGCTTCTGAAATTTGAATTTTGAGTGCACTGTGAAAATGTGAGACAAACTATTCAACCTCAACAGAAGCACTTTAAATATGAAAATTTGTAAGATCTAACATGGGATATTTTTTACAAACTAGAAATTCGAATGTCACATTTGAATAGACGAATGATGAAGTTCAACATCAAAGTCCTTAACCTTCTGTGTCTGCAAAATTCATCTGTTAAACCCTAAAATTTGACTTTTAACATGTTAGATGCATTAAATACAGTTGGTGAATGGCTATTTCTGCAAAGTAACCATTGGTTAAAGTTTCTAACAGCTAGATCTTGTATCTAACAACTAGTTAAGTCACAAATCTATAAATGGAACTTCATTTAAAGTTGTAGATAACGAATTTAAGCCTGTCTTTGCAATAACTATGCTAAATTTCTTTGTCAGAGCCTTTTCACCCATATGCAGTATTTATTAAGCTTTAACTTTCATATCTACTCTTCTAGAGAGTATTCATTCTGTGTAAAATAATTTCTTCATATGGAAGAAAGATTTTTTTGTGAGAGGAATCACAAAGGGTATTGGAAAACACTTGTAAGAGTGCTGTGTGAGAAATTTCAGTGTTCATAGAACAAAGCACGTGTATTGTATTGAGGTATTACAAGGAACTCATTCAATTCTTGCTAATAGTGAAAATCTCAAGTAGTGGCTTAAGGACAGGACGTACGTCAAGTGGATTGGACCAAACCAGTATAAATCTTTGAGTCCTCTCTTCTCTAATCTTATGTTTATATTCATTTTCATTGTACTCCATTTTTCTGCAAGCTTTTGATTTCACCGTGAACTTGTGTTTTTTCAAAAAAATCTTAAACTTCCCAATTCACCTCCTTTTGGTTTTGTGAAAATGTATTCTTACTTATAATAGCAATAATGAATGCTCTTAAAATACAGAGTTAGTATAAGCTAATATAGCTATAATAACACCATAGAGGTACTAAGACCACTGTAACATCAAGTGATTGTGAAATAAAAGAAAAGCTAGACTTGGGGTACACAAAGTAAAATGAAGAAAAGGTTGAAATGACTTTGTAAGTATCATCTAACCAAAGCTAATGAGACAAGTTTATGCCTTAGTAGAAAAATTATTATATAAGTAATCAGTTAAAGGTTATAAAAGAAAAGAAAATGAAAAGAAGGCAGAGATGGCTTTACAGTGCCATTTAAGCAAAGCTAATATAGTAAATGTATGATTTGGCATGAAAAAAAGAGTTATTCATTTAATTAGTCTAAAAGTAAGAAAAGATAAAGAAAGGAATGATATCAAGTGTCAATGAAAAGACCAAGGTATAACTAAGATAAATGAATTATGAAAGTATGAACGAGAACATTATATGAGAATTTTCTATACCCCTAAGTTAATGAAGATATATGATGTCCTCAATATTGTCCTAATATGAAAAGTGTTGGCCAGACCTTACAAATGTGGGGAATTAGTAAAATAAACCAAAGTGAAATGTGGATTTTTAAGTCAAGTAATGAAGAAAGAAAGTATTCCTTTGTTAAGATATGGTTTGAAAATCGGGAAATGATAAGAAAGAGGAAACGACATGTAAAAATTAACCAAAATTTCAAGGACAAAATTTTAATTCAAGGGGGAAGAAATGTGATATCCCTACTTTTATATGATGCCATCAAATGTATGAAAAGATGGGAAAGGAAGTAAGATGGTGATGTTACATGCTTGGTCCTTAAAAGGAATTAATTTCCCTTGCGATCCTTAAAAGGGATTATGTTTAGTCCCAAATTAAAATCAATTATCTATAAGGTTTTTAGTAGGAATTAATTTCAGAACTAAGCCTAAAGGCATGCAATATACTAGTTGAATGGAAGCCCATTTTGAACTAAGTACAATGGTATAAGTATTGTGTAGCCAAGAGGCCGAGGTTAAAAAATAGATCAATTTGAAGTTTAATGAAAGGACTTATTAAAAAATTGTTCTCTGAAGGAAATTGGGAGAAAGTACCCAAAAAAATTAGTCTTTGTATTGTGGACCTGGCTCAAGGGCAAAACGATCATTTCTCAGCTAGAAAATAAAATGTGAAAATTTCATCTTAGTCTCAAGGAATAAAATATTTTGCAATTTAGTCCCTTGAAGAAGAAAGGCAAGTGGGAATTGAAGTGTAAATAGGCTTAGGGAAAATTACAGTTAATGGCTTGAAAGTTTCAAAAATTATAAATTTGCTCAGTCAAAGGGTATTTTTGTTAATATGAAAAATCATAAACAAAATGAAGCTCTTGATGTGTCTAGCCCAACAAAATACTATTTAGAAAATAGTGAGATTAATGTGAATTTATATTGGTCACTAAAGTTCTGAAGTTAAAATTTAATTGAATAAAGGAGATTTTACACTGCAGAAAAGTAGTGCAGTGTCAAGGATAATGAATGGATCCTACCCAAATATATTTTGGATTAAGAATATTATTTTAACCCAAAAGTAATTTTTGGATAATCTTGTATCAATTTAATGACAATTATGGTAAAACTATTTAATCAGTATGGGTAGATTTTATTGGTAAAAGATATTTTGGTCCAATTAAATTTATCAAGCAATTTTTGGAAAAAAAAATCTCAAAAGTGGCTTGTTATATGCTAAAGAGGACACAAGGGGAATTAATCCAAAAGCTTTATTAAAAGTAACTAAACTTAGTTAATTGACTAAGTGTAATTAAACACAAGGAGAATTTAGGCCTCTTCTCCTTCATTCCCACATCTGATACTGCAGCATATTGAGTGAGAGAGCACAAGAACCAGAGAGAAAAATAGAGAAGCAAGAGGCCAAAGTTGAAGCTCAAGTGTTCAAAGTAAGTTTTTATGACTATTACCTTGTATATTCAAGTGCTTAGTAGTGTTTTCATGGAGTATTTTCCTCTTTTTATCTCACTTTAAGGTTCAGCCAAGGTAACCCCAGAGAAAGAAAGTTGAGCTATGTTGAAATAAATCCATAGAAAAGCTTAGAAATGTCCCAAGATGTATGAATGTACAAGTGGTTTCAAATTTTGAGAAGTGAATATTTTTCCACAATTTTTGGCAATTTTTATCCTATTTAGCATTTGTGTTAGGATTGGAATTTTATAGTTTGACCCTAAAAATGTATACCTTAAGTCCAAAATACGTAAATACAAGTGTGTTGTGCAAAAGAAAATCAAAGGAAAGCAAAGTGAAATTTCTAGGTTTGTATGCACAATTTGTGAAGAGGACCATTGAAACAGTAGCTTATAACATATTTTATGTTACAATAGGTTCAAGGAAGCGTTGGAAGATCAAAGGAAAGATTTACCAAGTTTGGAAATCAAAGGAAAATTTTAAGGTAATTATATTCCCTTTCATTGCTTTATGTTACTATAATTGTTTTCATGATTTAATGAGTATGCCATATGTTTGTTTTAATGTTTATGGTGATATTAATTGGATTGGCTAGTTGATTGAAGGGTCTTATGACCCTAGGATGTCCAATTTACAAGGTGTTGCCATATCAAAATTTTTTATGAAAATACTATGGCATAATATATTCTTATAACTTTTATAGATGATTTTATGAAATGTTAATGGTAATATAAATGTATGATTGGGTGTAACTACTGAAATTCTTTGAATTTGAACCTCCCTAAATGACTAACCATACTAGGGTGAAGACATGGAAGTGGCCCAGGAGAAAGCAAGAGAAATGAAGAAAATAATGAAGAGTTATTATTGATTTTGCAAGTTATAATGATATCTTATGAAAATTTGTATCATTATGTATATGGATGAATGAAACTTCCATCATTTATTATCATGTATCTCTAAGTTTCTCATTATGTTATGTAAGCTTTTGGAACCATGAATGATGATGTAAATATGTTCTGAGGCCTATCTTGCTAAGTCATGGATGGAAAGACTCAAATTGAATATCTTGATAGAGATGTAGGTACTATTCATGCAGAATAGGACAATTAGTTTAAATGATTTAGATGTTTGAAAGCATATGGAATGAGCTTTACTTATAGCTAAAGAACACCTAAATTGGATAAGTACACAATTTATGGTGAATATTAGAATTTAAGGGTCACAACTGGACAGTGGTGTAAATACTGAAATTTTAACTATACCAAGCTCCAAAAATTTAGTAGTTTATATGTCAGGAAAGCTATATGACTTAGGAAATGAATTCCACTATTTAAAAGTATTTGGAGCTATAGAGAAAGAGATATGCAAATTCTCTTTTAACTATTCTAGTTAGAGTTAAGTTCTGACCCTTAATAGTTTAAGTAGATCTCATGCCAGTTAAGTAGAATAAATGACAAGAAAAATATATCTAGAAAGTAGACATTTAGGGCTTTCATATGACATAAAGAATGCAAGAATTGGCTCAGTGTAGTATGAGAAATGAATTTTTAAATTTAAGGCCAAAATCTTAGGAAGGTAAAAAATGACTAAATATACAATAATTTTTGTGGATTAAACTATATGAATTGGCCCAACCAATGTTCAATTTCTTATTTTTCCCATATATAAAATGAGTTAAGCTATTTTTAGAGACTTAAATCACAAGCATAGAATTTTTCTGGAATTAGTTATGAATTTTCAAATTCACTTAGTAAAATGGAAAATAACAAATGAATAGTACCAGAATTATTGAAAATTTTGTTTTTAGTTTTTACTTGATTCAAGCTTCTAATCATGTATGAATGGACTCTATAATGGCATAGAACATAAGAAAATAGGTCTAAATTAAGGTGTTACAATCAACATAATCATATACCTCTATCTCTCTCTCATGCAGAGACTCCTCCATAACTAGTGTCAACCTGTATTGGCTCCAATGCCATACGTTCCTGGTGTGATGGTCCAACCTCAAAGGGTATCCCTGTGACACTTCCTGATGGCATACTATTTGAATCTATGCTTTCTTCACCATAAAATCCCCTTGATACTACCTTAGGCTCAGCAAGTAAGTCCACAACTAAGCTGCTTGTGGATGCAGAAATCTGTTCCACAATAACAACTAGTTAATAGACTATCTCAAAGGAATAATGATAATATATAATATATTCCTTTTCTCAAAACTTAACATACTCAAGTCTAAATTCAATGTTCTAAAAGCCTAAACTTTAATATGATACCACAAATATAACACCTGGGTCTTAGACTCAATTCTCATGAATTTGATCATATTTATGTCCATTTATGTCTAATTAGAAGCTTGAAATACATAAAAATTCCAAAATAAATTTTTCCAAAAATTGGCTCTATTCATTTGGTAATTCCTATTTAATCGAGCAAATATTAAAAATTCATTACTAATTCTAAAAAAATCGTATGTAAGTTATTCAAGTTTCTAAAAATAAAAAAAAACATTTTGTACATGGGAAAAATATAGAAAAAGGAATTGATTGGGCCAATTGATACAGCCAATTTCGAAAATAATTACTGTTCATTAGGTCATTTTCTGAAATTTCTGATTTCTGGACTAACTTTGAAAAATCATATAAATTTGTAGATATGTCCAAATTGAGTACTATTTAAACCATATTAAAGCTCTTTCTATCTAGTTTTCATCCATATATAACACTCTTATATTGAACATAGAAACATCGACAGAGTAATTGGTTTACCAAATAGGGGTCAAAAGTACCATTTACATCCCATAACTTAGCAAAACAAAGGCCATAAAGCATATACATGGCCACAACTTGTTTTCATATTGTACAATACACCACTCAAGTCCTAAAGGAATACATTTACATGAAGGCACATATTTATGGTATAACACCTTAATTTAGACCCATTTTCCCATGTTTTAAACCATTATAGAGTTCATTCATGCTTGATTAGAAGCTTGAATCAAATAAAAACAAAAAAAAAAGAATTTTCAATAATTCAAGTATTGTTTATTTGGTATTTTCCATTTTACTAACCAAATTTTGAAAATTCATAACTAATTCTACCAAAATCATATGCTAGTGATTCAAGTATCTTAAAATAACTTAAATCATTGGCTACATGGGAAAAATAAGAAATTGAACATTGGTTGGGCCAATTTATGCAATTTAGTCCATGAAAATTACTATACATTTGGTCATTCTTCACCTTTCTAAAATTTTGGCCTTAAATTTAAAAATTTATATATCTTTCTATCCTGAGCCAATTCTTACATTCTTTATCTCATATGAAATCCCAAATGTCTACTTTCTAGACATATTTTTCTGTACATTTATTCTACTTGAACATGATATGACATCCACTTGAACCGTTAAGGGTCAAAACATAACTCTAACTAGAACAGTTTTAAGAGAATTTTCATATCTCTTTCTCAATAGCTCCAAATCTATCAAACTAGTGGCATTCATTTCCAAAGACATAAGGTTTTCCCTACATGTAAACCACTTAATTTTTGAAACTTGGTACAATTTTATTTTACCTTTTAAAGTGAATGGTACTTACAGTGAAAATTTCAGTATTCAAACTATTGCCTAGTTATGACCCTTAACTTCTAATATTCATCATAAATTGTGTACTTATCCAATTTAGGTGTTATTTAGCTATGAGGAAAGCTCATTCCATATACTTTTAGAGCATATAAATCATTTAAATTAATTATCATGTTCCACATAAATAGTACCTACATTTCTATCAAGATATTCAATTTGAGTCTTTCCATCCATAACTTAGAAATATAGGCCTCATAACATATTTACATCATCATTCATGGTTCCAAAAGCATACTTAACATAATGAGAAACTTAAAGATACATGATAATAAATGATGGAAGCTTCACTCATCCATATACATATTGATACAAATTTCGTAGCATATTATTATAGCTTGCAAAATCAATAACTCTTCACTGTTTTCTTCATTTCTCTTGATTTCTCCTTGGCCACTTCCATGTCTTCACCCTAGCATGGTTAGTCATTTAGGGGGGTTTAGATTCAAATAATCTTAGTAATTACACCCAATCATGCATTCACATTATCATTAACATTTCATAAAGTCATCCATAAAAGTCTTAAGAATATATTATGTCATAGTATTTTCATAAAAAATTTTGACATGGTAACACCTTGTAAATTGGATATCGCAGGGTCATAAGACCCTTCAACCAACCAACCAATTCAATTAATATTACCATAAACATTCAAACAAATATATGGCATACTCATTAAATCATGAAAACAATTATGGTAACATAAAGTAATGAAAGGGAATATAACTACCTTAAACTTTTCCTTTGCTTTCCAAACTTGGTAAACGTTTCCTTTGATCTTTCAACTCTTCTTTGAACCCTATTGCAACATAAAATATGATTATAAGCCACTGTTTCAATGGTCCTCTTCAAAAAGTGTGCATATAAACCTAGAAATTTCACTTTGCTTTCCTTCGATTTTCTTTTGTACACAGTTGTATTTTCCTATTTTGGACCTAAGGAATTTATTTTTGGGGTCAAAACTTTATAATCCTACTCTATCACAAACCCTAAATAGGCCAAAAATTAGAGAGAAATAGAAGAAAAATATTTACTTCACAATACATCAACCAACTTGTGGTTTCGTCCTTCTTAAGAATTTTCTAAGCTTTTTCCTATGGTTTAATGGTTGAGAGCTCAACTTTCTCTCTCTAAAACTTCCATGATTGAAACTTTAACAGAGACGGGATAGGAAAATAACTTCATAAAACTACCATAAACCCTTATACACATAGCCTGAACACACAAAGACTTACCTTGATGCTTGGAACTTCAACCTTTGCCTCTAGCTCTTCTTCTCTTCTCTGAAATATTATGCTCTTTTTCTCTCCTATGGCTGCTACAATACACAACTAAAATGAGGAGGGAATGTGGTCTTATGCTCTTAACCATGCTTCTTGAGGAAAGATATGAGAGGAGTGAATAGTTAAGTTGAGTTAATTAACTTAATTGGTTAATTTTTATGACTTGCTTTAATAAAGCTTTTCCATCAATTCTTCCCTTCTCCCCAAGCTGTGCAGCATGTCATTTTTCAGATTTATTGGCCAAAAAATTGCTTCAAATTTAACTAGAGCAAAATACCATTTACCGATAAAATTTACCCATATTGATTAAATAGTTTTGTTATAATTGTCATTAAATTGGTACAGAATTATCCAAAATTACTTTTGGACTAAAATCATATTCTTAATTCAAAATATATCTGGGTTGAGTCCATTCACTATCCTTGACACTGCACCATTTTTTTTACAATATAAAATCTCTTTTATCTGATTAAATTTTATCTTTAGGACTTTAGTGCCCAATATAAATTCATATTGATCTCACTAGCTTCTAATTAGTATTCTATTGGGAAAGCCTCATCAAGAGCTTTATATTGACTATAATTTTTCATATTTACAAAAATTTCCTTACCTGGACATTTATAATTTTTTAAAATTTCTGGTCATTAATTGCAATTTTCCCCAAAGCTTATTCACACTTTAATTCTCTCGTCTTTCTTCTTTAAGGGACTAAATTACAAAATATTTTATTTCTTAGACTAAAATGAAATTTTCATATTTTATTTTTCGGCCTTGGAAATAATTGTTTAACCTTAAACCAAGTCAAAAATGTAAATACTAATTCTTTCGGGTACTTTGTTGTAATTGCCTCCAAAGACCTATATTTTAATTATTCTTTTCATTATAGTTTTAAATTGTCTATCTTTTAATCTAGACCTCCCGCCTATGCAATATATATACTATTGCACTCAGTTCGAGATAGGCTTCATTCAACTAGTATATTATATAACTTTCGGCTCAGTTCTGAAATTAATTCTTGTTAAGAAACTTATGGAGATTTAATTTCAATTTGGGACCAAACATAATCCCTTCTAAAGATCGCATGGAAAATTAATTTCTTTTAAGGATTAAGTATATAACATCACCATCTTACTTTATTTCCCATCTTTTCATGTATTTTATGGAATCCTATAAAAGTAGAGATATTACATAAGGCAATACATATGATTTTACATAGCATTTCATAAGAAATGACTACTTGAACCAATAAAAACTTAATTAACAACTTGTCTTTCCTTGCTTTTCTCCTCTTAGGCAATCTTGCTATGGATTGGACCTAAACAAGGTTAGCATTTGAAAATAATGAGATTAAAAAAATCTTAGTAACTAATACCAATTCATGTATTCGCATTATCACATTTTACATGAAATCCTCAAGAAAACATTAAGCAAACACATTTGCATATTTAAGTCATATGATTTTACAAAAATCTTGACAGAGTTTCTTTTTGAATGATATTCTAGGGTTTCAAAACCCATTAATCAACTTAGCCAATAACATAGAAACATCACAAAGCAACATTGCAATCATATGAGAAAGCATCAAACACATGGAAAACAATTATAATAATATAATGCAAGTAAGGTGATTAAACTACCTTATGCTATTCATTTGCTTTCCAAGCTTTGTATATCTTTCCTTTGATCTTCCACAACTTTCTTGAACCCTAATGCATTGCAAAATAAGGCCATTAGCTACTGATCCCATGACCTCTTATAAAGTGCACACTTGAACCTGAAAATTTTACTTTATTTACCAATTTTGAATCTAAGGAATTCATTTTTGGGGTCAAAATTTTACAATTCTTTCTCTAACTCCAACCCTAGTCTAGCCAAAAATGACAAGAAAATTGGAGAAAAATATTTACTCCAAACCATTTGCTATAATTTGTGATTTCATATTTCTTGGAACTTATCTATGCCTTTTCCTAGGTTTATTTCACAAAAGGTCAATTTCTCTCTCTAGAACCTTCATGGCTAAAACTTAACGGGTGGGAGAGGGAATGAAGAACTCTATGAAACCTTCACTACTAAGTACTTGAAAACACAAGGTAAGGAAGGCTCGAGCGATTACCTTGCACTTGAACCTTCAACTTTGGCTTCTTGCTTCACTTTTTCCCTTTGTATTTGCTGTTATGACCAAACAAAATGAGGAAAAAGAAGGCTTTAAGTTGCTTAACTCATGATCTTGAGAAAAGATATCTAATAGGTGAATTGTGACTTGAGGTTAATTAACTAACCTGGTTAATTTTAATGTAAAAATCCACTTAAACAAAATAAATAAATTCCCTCCATGTCTAGCAATTGTCTTTCATACACTTAAGGGATTTTTTGTCCAAAAATTGGTCCATAAGTTTTATTAGTCTAAAATAACCTTTACCAATAAATTTTACTCTTACCAATTAAATATTTTTATCGTAATTATTATTTAATTAGTACATGATTATTATAAATTTAATTTTGGACTCAATTCATTTTCTTGTCCCAAAATATATTTCTATGGGTTCCACATACTGTTCCTATGTCCTTACTGCACTTTGTAGGGTCCCTAATTCCTTTTTCAATATAATATTTACTTTTTGATTTTTTATTCAAATTATAAATTCATACGAAGTCAATTAGTATCTAAACAATATTCCATTGAGTCTGGCTCATTGCAAGCTCTATTTTAACAAAAATTTTTATAATTCTGAAAATGCCCTTGACCTAGGTTAAATTATAATTTCAAATTCTTTTAGGTCCATTCTTGTAATTTCTCCCAAGGATGATAATACATTATATTTTTTCCTTTTAGGTACTATATTGTATAGAATTCTTATTTCTTGGAGGAAAAATATAATTTTCTCTTTTTTCGGTCTAACCTTGAAAAATGACCTTTTTGCCTTTTTCCACTTTTAACCATATCTTTCTATTTTTCTGTAATTTCCTTTGCATTTTATGTTATCCTTTATTATTTCCTTCTACATTATACGATATTTAGTAAAATTTGGGATATTACATAGACTATATTTCCAATTAAATAAAATATAACATCTATAATATTAAATTTTGATTCTAGGAAATTAAATTAATTATGGGGATAAAATTTAAGCTCAATTTGGAGAAAAATTATGAGCCAAAATAATAAAAATAAATAAAATAAAAACCTATGAAATAAACTTCCAAAGCTTTTGACAACTTCACCCTTAGATGGGTCAATTCTTAATTATTCTTTAATCATAATTAAACCACAATTGATCCATATTCACATTGAAAATTATTAAATAAAATAAAATAGAAAAAATTAAATCCTTGGAATAATTTGAAAGCTAAAAATAATTACAATTAAAGCTTAATTTTCACAAATTATCCCAAAATTCTCACTTATTCAAAATTAAGGGTAATTATATAAATATTATCTAAAGCACACAAAATTATCCAAAATTTTATGTTAAAATCGCTTAAATAAGTCGAATAAAAATAGTAAAAATTCATCATCATCAGTAGTTCTCCTTGGCGATGGGTGGGATGTTTGAGTACTGCTGTGTTGGATATGGATTTACTTGAAAACACATGTTATTTTGGAAGCATTGTTGGAAAATGTGCATGCAACTTATTTGTAAGGTTTGAGGTTCAAGGAGATCAAAGTCCTTGAGTCATTTGAAACTTGTGAGGATGATTTTCATGGTCATTTGTTTCATGGTGTGGCATTCGGGTGATTCAGAACCAAACTTTGGTTCAAAAGTGACCAATTTCATGTCAAGGGTCCAAAATTTCCATACGGTGGAATTTTGAGGTGTGGTTTGTGCTTGCAGTTAGTGAACATTTATTGTGACCTATAGGCTTTGGAATCACCCAAAAATTAGAAGTTTATGTTGGAAGTTGTGCACCAAAAGTTTGGCATAAAAATTAGAAAATTGCTATCAAAAGGCAATGGGTTATGGAAAAATCCGATGTATATGGATAGATATAAAAAAGAGCAAAAAGATCAAATTTAATGTCAAGGAAAAGAAATTTGAAAATTATACTTTACACATAAAAAGTAATTATTTGCATTTTCACCCCTTGGAAAATTACAGTAAGGCCCGAAAGCTTTGAAAATTGTATTTTTTCCCCCAAATTAAGGGTAATTTTAAAATCATGCAAATTTTATGTCAAACGAAGCTCACAATGAGTCAGACCCAATGGTATAATGATTTAAGGTTAACAAAATTTATGTGAAGGAAAATTTCGTGTCAAGCATAAAAAAGTGCAAGTACATGGAAAAGGGCATTATAAGCCCCACAAAGGCAGATAAAGTAAGAAAAAAAATATGTGGGCCCCACATTTGGACCAATTGGGATAGGATATTATGATAATGTTATATCCCAATATAGTTATAACCAGTATCCCAATAATAGTAAAATATACTGCTAAAATAGTTTAATTGTCCAAACTGGTCCAGGATATATCTGGATAAGTAAATACCTAAAATTTTTAGACCAAAATGCCCTCAAATTCTTGCATTACCAGCAGCATGTGATAAAATTACATTATTTAATATTTTCTCACATTTTTCTCAAATTTTCAAGAAGAATCAATAAGTATAAATGGCAAAATATGATTGGATGGCAATTCTATAAATACTCCCTCCTCTTGGACATGTAAGGCAGCAAAGAAAGGAAGGGAGAGCAGCTAAAAATAGTGAGAAAGGAAGGAGAAACCGTGGAGAACAAGAGGAAGAAAAAGGAGAAGAAAATCAAGGAAAATCGGTAAGAAAATCCTCTTGTAATCTCTTCTAGTTTCCTTTGAGTTCTTAAGTAGTTTGATGTTGTCTCTTTGAGTTGTCCTACTTATGTCTTGTTGTTTAGTTTTGGTTTTGATATGGTAAAAATTAGAAGTGGTTTTATGCAATAAATTTAGGGGAAAACATGAGAAAATGCAAGAAAAGTAAGTTTTGCAAGGTTTTGAAGCAAGTAAATGGAAAATCAATTTTTCCTCTTTTATTCCCTATTTAGTCTATATGAGTGGAAAGGAGTTGGATTTTCAATGATTTGATGTTAAAAATGGATTCCTTGGGTCAAAATTAACTAAGAACAAGTGTTGGATTCAAGAAAAAGCTTAAGATAAACTATATAACATTTTAGGGTTCAAGTGAATCTTTATGAGGGAACCCTTTGATTCAAATGATTTAGTGGAGAATTTAATGATATTTTAGGACGTGTGGAAGTTCAAGAAAGCTTGTGTACAAGGAGAAAAGTCCAAAGGATTACATAAGAAATAGCTTGGTTTATTTTATTGCAATATATTATTCTTTGTTGTTTCTATGATTATATCTTTTTGATATATTGTTCGTGTTAAATTGTGACTGGTTTTGGCTATAAAATAAAGGATTTTGTTTCTTGAGATATCTATTTTTTAAGAGGAAACTCTGTCGAAATTTTTACTTAATAAATAATATAGTGTCCAGATGATTTATGTGATTGTATGTGAAATATTTGTTAAACTTGAATGACATATTTGCATGAAATAAACTAACTACTAAGATTTTATAATCTCACTCCCCAAGCACTAACATGATAGGTACAAGTGATAGTAAATCCTCCAAGAAGACAAGAAACAAGGAGAAAGCCAACAAAGATTAAAAGTTTTTAGTTGCCATTATCACTTGTTTCCTTCCAATTTTGTATAAAATCGTATGTGAAATTATGGAGCTATATTTTATTTTTACTATGTTCTTTTAGGCCTCTCAAGTTGTTATGAACTTAGTTTGAACAAGTTTGAGTTATGTAGATATGCTATAATGTTATTTTTGGAAGTTGTATGTAAAACAGTCCAATTCTAAGCACTGGATGGTTATATGATTACTATTCATTCAACATTAAGTTTTCTGCATAAATTATATATTCTTAGAAACTAGACACATAGAGCTTTCCAAAAAGCTAAAGGTTATCTAATTTAGATGTGTATATGATTTATTATGAATTTTTGAAAATGGGTCAAAAAAACCTGGAAAAATAAATTTGACCAAATGAATAGTAGAAATTGGAAAAATTTACTATAAAAATTGGCTCAGAAAAGTTTAAGTTGCATATTTTTCCCATATAGAGCATTTTTTAGCTATTGCTAGAGATTTGAATAATCTTTACATGATTTTTCTAAATTAGTTATGAATTTTCAAAATTCAGCAAAAAAAATTGGATTACCAAATAAATAGTGTTTCAAGGTTTTGAAAATTTCCCATTTGATGTTTTAATTATTCAAGCTTCTAAAATAGCTCAATTGGATATTGTATATACTAATATACATGGAAAATTATGGATAAGTAAGGTATGATAGCAACAACTAGCTACAGTGCCATATCTACTAGCTACGGTCCCGCGA
Source organism: Adenanthera pavonina (assembly GCA_026686845.1). NCBI lineage: Eukaryota > Viridiplantae > Streptophyta > Magnoliopsida > Fabales > Fabaceae > Adenanthera > Adenanthera pavonina. The sequence goes on along the minus strand of JAIVEN010000005.1, from coordinate 17,180,305 downwards.
AGTGGAAATGCCCTGATTCATTTTTTTGTGCTATCTCAATTTCCAGCAATCCATCATTAAATTCATACAAAATTTATCAAATCCAAACTAAAACCTTAGATCAAATTTAAATGAAATAGCAAGAAATCAATAAGGAGAGTATAGATAAAATCCTAAGTATCAATATGGTCTTCATTAAGCTCCAAGCTTAGTTCCCTTTGCCTTACTCCATAGTTGACCTACCAAGAACCATAACCTTCCATGCTTTGAACAAAATCAACACCCAAGGAATCCATTAAGAGTTTGGCCATACAGGTGGCAGAAGATGAAGAGAAGTAGCTTGCCTTGATGTTGGTGAAATGGAAATGACCTATAGTTCAAACTTCTCTTGTTCCCATGATTGCTAGCTTCGGCCGAGACATGGAAAGATATGAAGAGGATGAAAATTTGTGAAAATGATGGAGAAAAAGTAGGGGGATAGTGAAATAGTGAAGGAAATAGTGGTAGAATGAAGGAAATTAATTGAAAATTATTAGAGAAAAGTTTGAGAAGACAAAGAAGTATAGATGAGAAAAGAGAAGGTGGAGAATTGATGTTGGCTCTGTACAAGAAGGGTGGTTGTCCAAAAAAATAAGGGAAATTGACCCTAGGGCATGTTTAGTTGAGGGAAATTAAGGGTAAGGGAGGTAAATTGGATCAATGAAAATAAAGGCAAATATAAAAAGATAAATAACAATGAGGAAAAATGGAAAAGCTCAGAAAATAATGTTAGGATTAATCTAACATAAGTTTTGATAATGACAACTATAGAGTAATAAGGAACAAATAATCATAGTTATCTAATATATATATTGTTTCTTCAAGAAGTAAAATATGCATTAGTATGTATTTAACTAGGTGTATAATACAAGTTGGATATATAAACTAGACTAACTACTTGGTTTGTAAGTGTAATACATTAAGTGTAGGATTGTCCAAAAAAGAAGAGTGAGCATTTGAATAAAGAAAAGGAAATCAATATCTTGTCTCACTCAAGAAAGAAGAAGAGATAGGATGCTCCAAGAATTGAAAGATTAAAAGGGAGCATACCATGAAGGAAATGGCCAAGTGAAAATGGAGCTCAACATTTGAAGACCTAACTATTAGGTATATTTTGTTTTCACTTAGGTCTTGAGGTGATTTTAATCTTTGAAATTTACTTAATGTTGTTACCATATATTTTAAACGAGTTAGATTAAGTAAACCTGATGTTAACATATGTTAGAATTGAGAAATATTGGCTAACAAATGAATTTTGATTTGACTCATATTTATTTTGTGTAAAATTCAAACTTTACTTAGTGAAATTCAAAGCTACAGAGGTTTTATCTCTAATAGATAAATTTCAGTTCTGAAATTCAATCTTCAGACTAAGCACTGTTAATAAAAGTGTGCAAAATTTGCATGAAGTTTAGTCAAAATTTGAATACTGGTGAAGTTCAAAATGAATACACTGTTACTACCTCTAACAGACGAATTTTGGACTTCAAAGTGCAAATTTCAAAATAAGAACTTGTAAGTCTCGTTAGAGTATGCCTCTGACAAATGAACTATGCAGTTCAACAGTTGAATTTCAAAGTGAAAACTTTTGTACCATGTTGAATGAGCCACTGACAGATGAATTTTAGCTTCTGAAATTCAAATTTTGAAGTGCATTGTGAAAACTTGAGATAATTATTCAAACTTTAATAGACGCGCTTCCAGTATGAAAATTCACATGAACTAACATAGGTTAACTTTGGGAAACTCCAAATTTGAATGGGTGAATTTCTGAAGTTCAATGTTAAACATATAACTATGTTGTCTATGCGAAATTTGTCTATTTAGCCCTGAAATTTGAATTTTGGAAAGTCATGGCATTTAATGCAGTTATTAAATGGCTCTTTTTGCAAAATAATGGCTTAAACTTGTGTCTAACAGATAGATCTTGTACCTAAATCTAGTTAAGCTATAAATCTATAAAGAGAACTTTAATTGAACTTATGGTTAACAATCTTAAGAAAGTTTGTTCCAAAATACTATTCCATATATATAGAATCTTTCTATGTTAGTACTCTTAGATAAACCCACCTCAACAAAGTGAGCTTTCAATGTATTATCTACACTTAAAAAGACTCTCATTTCTGTAATCATTATTTTCTATAAACTTCTGAGAGGGATTTTAGTGTAAGGAAACATTAATGGATATTACACATCTTGTAAGGGCGTAGGGAGAGTCGATTCATAAGTACCTACTAAAACTTGTGAGATATACTGAGACTTCACAAGTGTCCTGATCAAACATGTGGGATACATTAGAAAATCTCAAATGGTGACTTGAGTGTTGAATCAAGAAGTTTTGATGATTCCAAATCAACTCTCAAGAGTTTGGAATAAAGATATCAAAGGTGCTCAAAGAGTTCAAGTAAAGAAATCCTGGAGAAATCTGTGCAAAGTTTGTTGTAGGATGTTTAGTTTTGTTTTATTTTGAGTACAATGCTTTGATTTGGTGGAAAGAAGTTTTAAAACCTTGATCGTATGTTAAATCATGGAATATTTGAAAAAAACCCACTAATAGATTAAGTTTGAAAGGTTTATATTGAACTGTCATGTTGGAAATTCGAACTTTGGCTTTGGAAATTCGAATTTCGAGTTAAAACTGAATAAGTCTGAAGAGATGCTTCTTTGACAGACGAATTTTGATTTTCCAAAATTCTAATTTTCATAAGTGTCTGAAAGAAGCTTTAAGCAACAGATGAACTTTGGGTTTTGAAAATTCGAATTTCAGACAAAATACAACTTATGAAAACCAAAAAAATTCGTCTGAAACAATGTCCAAGTTCATCTGAAATCAAGATTATATTGAGTTTCAAAATTACTCACTAACAGACGAACTTTGAACAAGAAAATTCAAATTTCATAAGCTAAGGTTGTGAGTCTGTTACAATGACATATTGACACACGAATGACAGTGTTTATAAATTCGAATGTTAAATTAAGTCTAAAAAGAGGTCTCTCTGATAGACGAACTTCACTCTTTGAAAATTCAAATTTCAAAATAAATGAACTACTGTGCTTTTTTAGCCTGCTACGGACAGACAAATTTTGGGGTTCCAAAATTCGAATTTTGAAGATACTGTAGCAAATTGAAAACACTGTTCACACTTAATAGAAAAACTTTCCACTTGAAAATTCGTATGTCACTACTCAGAAACATTTTCTAAGTTTCAAAATTCAAATTTCACTTCATGACAGACGAACTTCGGTCTTTCAACATTAAAGCTGTTAACCTTTGGTATCTGCGGAATTCATCTGTTGACCAATCGAAATTCGAATTTTAGTATGTTAGAAGCATTAAATGCGGTTGGTTAACGGATAGTTTTTCAGAGTAACCGTTAGATAACTTCTCTAACGGATAGATTTTTCTCTAACGGACATTTGAGACCAAAATCTATAAATATAACATCATTTGAAGTTGTGGGTAATGATTTTAACTGTGTATATACTGAAACTCTGCCAAATTATTTACAAAAAGCCTCATACTCTCACACTTTAATATTTGTGCTTCAACTTTCATATTTACTCTGATTAAGAGAGTTCAATCTTTGTAAATAATCTAATCTTCATCTGGAAGATAGATTTTCTTGTGAGGAGATATCACAAGGGATTAGGGAGCACTTTGTGAAAGTGCAGAAAGGGATTGAGAGAAGCTCTAGAAAATAGAGTATAAACGTTGTACTGTGGCATTTGCAAGAAGCCCACTGAATTCTTGGAGAATAGTGGAAAATCTCAAGTGGTGACTTGGGGACTGGACATAGGTCAAGTGGAGAGACCAAACCAAGATAAATTTCTGAGTCTTCTTCTCTTTTCTACTACTTTCACTATTATTCATTTATACTCTGTTTTACCATTATATATTGCATTCTTCACCCCTTTGATATTTTGCAAAAAATTTTTAATCTTCACAATTCACCCCCCTCTTGGAAAGTCAGCCTAACTAACATTGAGGACTAGATGTAGGCCAAGTAATTAGGGCCGAATCAGTATAAATTTTTGTGTCTTGATCTTCATCTATTCATTTCTTCTACCAATTTCTTCACACTCTATTCATCCTTGTTTTGCTACACATCTAGTGAAATTGGGATGTGCTCCAAAAGGGTGAAAATCTTATATCACCCAATTCACCCCCCTCCTGGGTGGCTAGCAAAACCTAACAATTAGTATGAGAGCTTGGACTCCCAACATATGATCTAATCATCTGGGAGCAAGATAGCTAGTTTTAGAGAGAACATACAGCCACAGGGGAACAACATCAACAAACCTCTAGGCTTTAATGGTGAATACTACGGATACTGGAAGATGAGGATGCAAATATTTCTTCAACTCATAGACCTAGAAATCTGGTCTGTCATCAAGGAAAGAGATTTTATGCCAAAGAAAAGGAATAATGATGGTAGATAGAAGTCTAAAGAAAAATGGGATGATGTAGATAAGTGAAGAGCACTACTGAACTTCAAGGCAAAATACGCCTTAATTAGTGCTTTTTCATAAGATAAATTTTTCAGAGTATCAGATTGGAACAAAGCAAAGGAAATGTGAGATGTTCTAGAGATTGCTCATGAAGGAACTAAGGGAGTGACGGAAAACAGGATCAACTCTCACAACAGAATATGAAGCCTTCATGATGAACAATGATGAGCCTATTAAAGAAATGCAAATTCATTTTACTCACATTGTTAATCATCTGATAGCTTTGGAAAAGAGCTACACACAAAGAAAGCAAGTATACAAAATACTTAGAGCTCTACCTAAAGAATGGCAACCAAAAGTGATAGCTATTGAAGAAACAAGAGGAGTATCATATTAGTCTATCACTATACTATTTGGGTGCCTTACTGAACATGAAGGAGAACTTGACGGTTTGTGGGAGCAACAAAATAAATGTAAAATGCTTATGCTCAAGGCTACTACATTATAGAGCTCAAAAGATGATGATACTAATGATGAAAGTGATGTTAGCAGCAGTGATGATGAGAAGGATGAGCTGAAATAGTTAACCATCAAATTTGGCAGATTCCTCAACATCAAGAAATAAGGAGCTTCAGAAACAAAAGCTCTCCTACCAGCAAAAAAATTGAAGTATCATTTAAAGAAGCAAGGAGAAAGATATACAGAGAGGAAGAATCATAAAGCTAAATTTGCATATATTTCTTCAATCTTAGGCAGCAGTTCAGATGAAGATGATGAGAATATCTATCCATGCTTGATGGCTAAAACCAATTATGAGGTATCAAATTCTGATTCTAAATACTCTTTAAATGAATTGCAAGATGCTTATAATGAAATGTATGATAAACTTATTAGATTAGAAAAAGCACTTAAACAAAGTAAGAAGAAAGTGATTTCCTTAGAAAGTAAATTACAATTAGAAAAGATTGAAAAGAAATTACTTAGAAAGAACATAACTGATCTGAAAAATATCTGTGAAACCTTCACACACACTTCCTCTTATGATTCATGTGATAGATTAAATAAAGAAAAGAATGAGTTAATTAAGGTAGTAGCCAATTTCACCCAAGGCAAAGATAAGTTAAATATTTCACTTGGTAAACATAATTGTGTGTTTGACAAGTTGGGTGCTGGCTATAAGAGTGAGTCCATGGAGAAAAATAAATGTTGTTCAAAATTCTTTATGTCTACTGTAATGCAAAAATCAGCATTATATACATATTGTGGTAAAAAGGGACATATAGCTCAACTGTGCAATATTAGGAGAAATAGTTTAAGCAAATGCATGAAATCCAAAGAGTACCACTATTCCTCCTGGACCCAAAAGCAAGTGGGTACTAAAATGCTCTTCTAGTGTTTTATGTATACAGAATAAATCCAAGAAGGGAGAACATATTGGTGCAAGAAAGATGATGCTAAAAAGGAAAGCTTCTCGAAACCCCAAAACTACAAGTGCTAATCATAATAAGAAGCACGGGAAGCAATATTCTCATGAATCCCAAGGAAGCAACTCAAATAAATATCAAGTTACTTACCTTGAGAAAAAAAAGAGTAGAAACTCAAGAGGTAATGACATGTATGCAAAAGGGAGACATGAGCAATGCTACACTGCATACAAGCCAAAAATAACAAGGAAATGATCTTTGGTAACCTCTGACCCTTACCTTATTTGATTATTGCATTATATATATTTGGATAAGATTGAACTCTAGTCCCATATGTGCTTTAAAATGTTCAAACTGACCATTAGTGAACCTAAGTCAAAAAGGGTACCAAAGAAAGAAAAAGATATTTGTTAGATAAGCTGGCTTTCCAAGAAAATCTTAATCAGAGTGAATATGAAGGTTAGAGTACAAATATTGAAGTATGTGAGAGTAAGAGACTTTGAGTAAATGATTTGGCAGAATTTCAGTATTTAAAAAGTAATTTTTGTTACCCACATCTTCAAATGAAGTTCTATTTATAGATTTCGGCCTCAACTATACGTTAGAGACAAGATCTAGCCGTGAGAGACATTACCCAATGGTTATACTGAAAAACTATCCGTTCACCAACCGCATTTAATGCTTCTAACACTCAAAGTTCGAATTTCAGTTAGTCAACAGATGAATTTCACATAAACCGAAAGTTACAACCTTTAACATTGAACTTCTGAAGTTCATCTGTTATGTATCAAAATTCAAATTTTCATCTTTAAAAAATGATTCTATGTTGGAACATACGAATTTCCATGTTTAAAGTTATTCTGTTAAGTATGAACAGTAAATTCAATTTGCTACAGTGCCTTCGAAATTTGAATTTTGAAACCCCAAAATTCGTCTATCAGAAACTGGTTCAATGAGGCACAATAGTTCATAAATTTGAAATTCGAATTTTAAAAGGGCAAAGTTCGTCTATCAGAGAGACCTCTTTTCAGACATTCTTAAAATTTGAATTTCTATATATTGTCATTCGTATGTCAACATATCAACACAACAGACTCACGAGCTTTGTTTCTGAAATTCGAATTTTCATGTTCAAAGTTCGTCTGTCAGTGGGCAATTTTAAAGCTCTTTTTAAACTTGTTTTCAGATGAACTTTGACATATTTTTCAGACGAATTTTTCAATTTTCATAAGTTGCATTTTGTCTAAAATTTGAATTTTCAACATCAAAGTTCGTCTGTCAGAGAAGGGCTCTTTTCAGACATAGGTCAAAGTTTGAATTTCGGAATACAAAATTCATCTATCAGAGAGAGCTCTGTTTAGACTTGTTTATTTTCAATACGAAATTCAAATTTCCAAAGCCAAAGTTCAAATTTTCACAATAGCAGATTAGTATAAACCTTTCAAAATTCATCTGTTGGTGGGTGTTTTTCAAATCTTCGATGAACTAACATAGAGTTAAGGTTTTTAAAACATCTTTTCACCAAATCAAAGTCTTTTACTCAACTTAAAACATTACTAAACATTCTACATCTATTCTTGCACTGATTTCTCCAGAATTCGTTTACTTGAAACATCTGTGCACCTTTGATATCTTTACTCCATGCTTTTGAAGATTGGTTTTGAATCATCAAAACACTTGATTCAACAATATTTCCTTTGTTTTTGCAGATACTCCTTGAGTTGAACAGTGAAACTCTAATAATGATGGAATATTTTATATGCTCAATTGGTATCATATTGAAAAGGGAAGGAATTAGCTATTACCCAAGTTGGTTTGTAAGTGTTTAACAAGTTTTTATATATGCTTGGTTGATACTGTTATCTGAGGTTATTAAAATAAAGTATGGTTCTTGGTCAAATAATGAACTAGCTAATTTTATTGATACTTACTATGAAATTCAATGTTTACACAAGTACATTTCTTTATTTGTATAACCAAACTTGTCTGCTTTTCAAAATTTTTTCTTGCATACTGATTGAAAAGCATATATATTTGAATAAATATTCATACTTAGGGGGAGCTTATAACTTTGCATATAAATGGTTTTAAAAGCTCTTTTTTACTTAAAAGAAAAATCTCGATCATGCACTTTTGTTTGAACATGCTTACTTGTTGCATTGTGCTGTCTTAGTTTTATCATATGAAATACACTGGCTGAAGGGGTGCATTTTCTAAAATTAAAATTGCTTATGCTTTAGCTCACCCCATTTACTATAAAGAGTTTTGATGCTTTGTTCTAATTTGCTAAAGGGAGCAATGATGTTTCAATATCTCGTCTTAATCCTAAAGGAAGAAGATAACATCTCTTCAACTCTGAGATACCTCTTGTGATATGTTCATATTATGATCATCTTAACAAGAAGCATCATAAAAATTGGTATTATAGTAGTTTCAAGTAACAACTAATATTATTTTTAATATTACCAACAATTGGTATCAATATTGATATCAATAAAAATGGGCATAATCTGAACATATAGTGTAGAATAAGTTTTGATGATGATTTACATTTCAGTTTATGCTTTAGTATATGTTTGAAACAACTCTAGACATATGTGCTTACTGGTACAACCTCAAAAATAGGGAGAGAAGAATTATGGGAGAATTTTTCTTTAAACCTTTTTGTTGATGTCAAATAGGGGGAGAAGTTGTGTGAAAAATATGCATGTACTTAATCTGGAATTATCTGAATTAAACTGCATTATATATGTTAGTCATTCATTAAGCATCATTTTCATTAGTGATTTGTCATCATCAAAAAGGGGGAAATTGTTAGGATTAATATAATATATGTTTTTATGATGACAAATATAGAGTAATAAGAAACAAATGTAACATAGTTATCTAATATATATATTGTTCCTTAAAGAAGCAAAATGGGTATTTGCATGTATTTAACTAGGTTTATAATACAAATTAGATATATTGAGTGTAGGATTGTCTAAATAAGAAAAGTGAGCATTGGAATAAAGAAAAGAAAATCAATATCATGTCTCACTCAAAAAAGAAGAAAAGATAAGAAGCTCTAAGAATTAAAAGATCAAAAGGGAGCATACCATGAAGGAAATGACCAAATGAAAGTGTAGCTCAATATTTGAAGACATAAAACTATTAGGTATATTTTGTTTTCACTTAGGTCCTGAGGTGATTTTAATCTTTGAAATTTACTTAATGTTGTTGTCATATGTTTTAAACAGGTTAGATTAATTAAATCTGATGTTTGTATATATTAGAAATGAGAAATATTAGTTAATAGATGAATTTTGTATTTGACTCATGTTTATTTTGTGTAAAATTCAAACTTTACTTAGTGAAATTCAAAGCTACAGAGGTTTTATCTCTGATAGATAAATTTCAGTTCTGAAATTCAATCTTCGGACTAAGCACTGTTAATGAAAGTGTACGAAATTCGCATGAAATTTAGTTAAAATTTGAATGTTGGTGAAGTTTAAAATGAGTTTACTGTCACTACCTCTGATAAACAAATTTTGAACATTAAAGTACAAATTTCAAAATAAGAACTTATGAGTCTCGTTAGAGCATGCCTCTATAGACAAACTATGCAATTTAATAGTCGAATTTAAAAGAGAAAACTTTTTTATCAGGTTGAATGTGTCACTAATAGATAAATTTCAACTTCTGAAATTCAAATTTCGAAGTGCACTGTGAAAACTTGAGACAGTTGTTCAAACTTCAACAGGCACACTTTCAGTACGAAAATTTGCATGAACTAATATGGGTTAACTTTGGTAAACTCGAAATTTTAATTTCACTTTGTGATAGACAAATTTCTGAAGTTCAACATTAAACACACAACTATGCTATCTCTGTGATAATCATATATTGAGCCATGAAATTCGAATTTTGGAAAGTCAAACACATTTAATGCAATTGTTGAACAAATCTTTTTATAGAGTAACGGCTAGAACTTGTGTCTAATGGATAGATTATGTCTAACATCTAGTTAAGCCACAAATCTATAAATAAAACCTTATTTGAACTTATGGGTAACAATATTAAGAGAGTTTGTATCAAAATGTTGTTCTAATATATAAAATCTTTCTGTGTCAACACTCTTAGATAAACACACCTTAATAGAGTGAGCTTTCAATATATTATCTACTCTTAAAGATAGTCTCATTTCTATAATCATTCTTTTTTATAAACTTCTAGGTGGAATTTTAGTCTAGGAAAATATTAAGGGATATTACACATCTTGTAATAGTGTGGGGAGAGTGGTTTTATAAGTGCCTACTAAAACTTGTGGGATGTACTAAGACTTCAAAGGTGCTCGAATCAAACCTGTGGGATATAGTGGAAAATGTCAAGTGGTGGTTTGAGGACTGGACATATGCCAAGTGATTAGGACTGAACCAATATAAATTTCTATGTTTTGATCTTCTTCTACCAATTTCTTCACACTCTGTTCATCCCTATTCTGCTGTACTTCTGGTGAAATTGGGTTGTGCTCCAAAAGGACAAAAAACTTGCATCACCCAATTCATCTCCTCTTTGATGACTAGCCAAACCTTACAAATAATATTTCCATAAAATTTTCCCATTCTAATTGCCAAAATACCCCTTCAAAGTTTCAACCTCCATGGACCATGACCTTCAAGAAAATGCTACATTGGATAGATTGTGTTCCCAATAAAATAAAATGTAATATCTATCGAATTAAATTTTTCTATAAGGAAATTAAATTAATTATGGGATAAGATTTAAGCTCAATTTGAAGAAAAATTATGACACAGAATTATAAAAATAAGGGAAATAAAATACTAAAAAATAAATTTTCAAAGTTCTATGATAATTTTGCCCCTGTATAGGTCAATTTTTAATAATTTCTTTAACCACAATCAAACTACAAATGACTCATACACATATTGAGAATTATTAAATAAAATAAAATAGAAAGAATTAAATTCTTGGAATAATTTGAAAGGCAAAAATTATTAAATCAAAGCTTAATTTTCATAAATTATCCCGAAATTCTTGTTTATGCAAAAATTAAGGCTAATTGCATAAATACTATCTAAATCACACAAAATTAACTAAAATTCAATATTAAAAATGCTTAAATAAGGGGAATAAAAATGGTAAAATTTCATAATTATCAGGAATTCATTTTTGGCATTATTTTCATGAAATTCCAACTCTTTTAAAACCCCTATTCTGGCTGAAACTAAACCTCAAGGAAGAAAGAAAAAGTTTTCTTTGTAACTCTTCAAAAACTCATGAAATCATGTCTCACGTAACTTGTTCATGCTTTTCCTTGATTTTTATACAAGAAAACACTTTCCTTTCTCTTCCTATACCTTGGCCAAAATTCAAACTTAGCGAGGAGAAGAGGGGAACTCAACCATACCATACTAAACTTCTTGAAACCTAGATTAGAAAACCTCAAAAGATCAAGGGAAGGAATTTACCTCTTGGAAGCTTGAAATTTTCCTTCTCTTTTCCTCTTCTTTCTCATGTTTTTTTTCTCTTTCTTGTGGAAAAATTTGCAGCTCAGTCCTCCCTCTTTCCTTCTTTTTTAGTCAGTCAAAATGAGTGAGTAGGGAAGGATATTTATAAAAATATAAAATCATTCATTTTTGTCCAAGTGTGATTCAAGAAGCTTCAGGAGAAATCAAGGGAAATAATAAAATAATCTAATCCCTTATGGGTTGAAAAAGTCATGCCACTTTAGGGGAGTATGTGTCCAAAATACTGCATATTTTTCTTAATCCAGATATGTCCTATACTAGTTTACTACATGCCTAGACTGATAAAGTTTCTTTTACAGTATTTTATTACTTTATAGATACAGAATTAAACTGTATTGAGATTAGTATTTAATTCAATATCACATCCCAAACAGTATTAATGTGGGGCTCACATACTTTTCTTTTTTACTTTTTCTTTATTTGTGGGGCTCATAATACTTTTTATCTTTTTCTATAAATTGTATTGTGTTCTACAGGTTATTTACTTCCAAATTAATCCATTTGGATTCAATACATTATTCCATTGGATCCAGCATGTCATAAGATCCATTTTGACATAAATTGTTCAAAACTATGAAATTTCCCCTGGAGCAACTAAACTGCAAATAAATTTCCTACAAGGACCTATTTGCAAATTTTTTTAGGGACCAAGCTCTATTGCACCAATACTTCAAAAAGGAAAATGTACCCATATCCAATACATATTAGATATAACACTTGTACCATACACCACGATATGTATCATAAACATATTCTTATTTTTCTTCTTTCTAAAGTTCCAAAATGTCTTAAATCTTAAAGGAAAACTCAGTTTTTTTATACACTAAGAAAACTCAATTTTCAACTTTTTATTTTAGATATCTTCATATTTCTTATAAAAAACCTATTTAAACCTCATTTTTTATTTTTTTATATTTAATATATTAATTTGTTGAATGTATACATAATTTTTATGTATATATATATATCTCATACATGTATCATAAAATTTTAAAATTTATTATATCTAATGTATCGTATCATATCATACCCGATACCCACTCCCGTATCTATGGATAATAGGTTATAATTATCCAACATTCTTTTTTTATTTTTATACACTTTTTAAATCAAAGAAAATTAATTAGCTAAATCATATAAGTAAAAATATTTTTATTTTAATACATTTTTAAAAATAAAAGTTAACAATAACCTACATAAACTAAATAATCTAGGGAGAATTGCAAATTCATGACAATGGAGAGACTTATTTATGTTTTCATGACAAAGTGAATAGTGAAAGGGGAAGTGGGTAATATGTGACATAGACTGACTGAAATTTCCTTTTTGAAATTCTTTTCTATTTTTTTTAGAGTTTTGCATTTTAATTTTTAAAGAGAAAAGAGAGAGATGAAGAACTCGTCGAAAAGTTTGCCAAAGGTGTTACTGGTGACCGGTGGTTCGCTGGGAAGTATGTCAACAACATGTAATTCATCATATATGTGGCCAAAAACTCACTAATGAATGTGGTGTTTGCTGGAAAACTCACCAAAATGTTTGCCAAAGGTGTCAACTCCCCCTTGAAATTTTACATGTATGGGCAAAAAGCTTTTTTCATTTGGCTCCACCTACTACCATTTTACCAAATTGCCATTGATTGTCGAATCAAGTTTTACCATGGAAACATTAAGAGTGGACTTCACATTGGTGCATCCAGAGAATGTGATGATGGAGATTGTGCCCTAGGCTAATCATTGTATTATGAACACTATACTTCATTATAAAAAAAGAAGTTTTTCTTTTATTACATTATTATATTGTTTGCATATTTTTTTTTATAATAATATCCTTGGATAAATCATTTTATCCTAAACATCCCTAGCCAATCATCTTTGTGGGAACAATGATGAACTAAGGGTAGTATAATTTTGATTGATAATTATGTGTTAATTATGTATGAAGATATAAATTAAAATCATAAGCACCTATTAGAGAACAAGCGCTAGATCGACCCGTCATGAGATAGCTGCATGGATTAGATCATAAGCATATCTCATATTAATAACCGTATCACCATGCCCTCAAACTTGAGATCACTATAACTTCCCACATGAAGAACGCTATGCTTTGGCATAGTCAAAAGTAACCCCTAATCGGGTGATCATAAAGACTATGAACGGGCATAGTGGAATTTATGTAAAGAAAGATAAATGGTCAAGATGGAATTTGTCTCTCTACTTAATTGAGAGATATATCTAGGTCTCTCGATGAGTGAAACTGAGAAATACATGGCCGTGCTCGAATGGAAGAATTTTCATTTGTTCTATCAGTCTGTTTAAAGATCAAGAAAGTGATGGTTGAGTAAAATGAGAATGACGTTTCCATGCCTCATACTTGACCTAGATATCATGTGACAAAAGGAATGTGATTGGGTTGTATGATAGATTGCATCAGATCATCGATCTCATATGATTTGGGTAGTCACAATGTCTTGCTAGAGGTCACTTGTGACTTTGTGGGTACAATAGTGCCATTAGCCCAATGCTAACGTCATGGGCCTATAGGGCCACACACAATAACGGACCAACTTAAGCTAGAATGTCTAAATTCATTAAATCCAAAATGTGTCTAGATTCAATGAATTTAATGTTCAATTTAGGGTGGAGGAATTTTATAAATAAATATATTTGATATATATTTTATAAAATTTGAAATATATATATGTTTGATATATTATATATTTGATAAATTTATTTTGAAATATATATATCATTTAATTAATTTAAATGAATTATTTTTAAATTTAAATCTATATGATATATTTAAATTTAAACTAATGTGATAATTTAAATTTGGTTTATGTGATAAATTAAATTTAAATTTGATTCTAGATTCAGATTAAATAATTAGTTTAGATTTAATCTATTAGATAGATTTAGATCTAAACTAATCTATTTAATTAAAATTTGATTTAATCACTTTGAATTAAACAAATCAGAAACCTTATCTATATAAGGATATAGACTAGGGTTATCTTGGAAACAATTTCAAAAGAGAGTCTTCGCCCACCCTAGAGAGCAATAGTGGCCGTACACTTACAGAGAGAAAGTGTACAAACGCACATAAAGAGAGAAAAGAGTCTTCACTCCCTCAAGCGAACGGATGTTCGTAAATAGTGGTGCTAGCACACCATTCAAGTTGGATTCACCATTCGTGTGAATACTAGTAGAGGGAGCTTATTAGTAGCATCAATTCATAAAGTCTGACAATAGAAGAAGAATATGAAAAAGCCACAAATCAAAGGTAAAATTTTTTTTTACATCTCGATTTAAGCAACATTGACAGATCCATGAGAGGGATTTAATTGTGTTATTTCACTACTCGTGTACCGAAATTCCTAACATGTGACCCCATCTTTAGTGTAGTCCTTGAAGGTGTTATTCATTCCATATCCTTTAAACCCAATTTTATAATCATTAGCTCATTTCCTGTAGCCTGTGAATTTGTCTGTGCCTTCATTGAAGGATTTCCCATAGTTGGAGAAATCCACCTATGCTGCGTTTGTACTCTTGGCATAGGATTGGAACAAATCAACTCTAACATTAGCTTGGTCTCTATAATTAGTGAAACTCTCAAAGGTTCCATTACTGTAGGCACCATAATTCATGAACATATTGATGGGGTTATTCATATTTACACTGTAATTCTTGAATGTATCATTCCCAGTATTCACAGTCTCACCATAATTCAACAATCCAAACTTGGTAATATTCAAGTTCTTATTGTAGCCTATGAACTCGCTAATAGCCCCATTCCTATGTTTTCTATAGTTGGAGAATGATTGGTCCCTTGTATTTCCATTCTCAAAGTAGCTTAAGAACGATTGATCTCTCCCATTAGCATCATTGGAGAAGGAAGTGAATTGGAGATTGGGGACATTAGTGGAGTTGGCATATCTCTTAAACTCACCAGTGCTGCCTGTTGCTCTAGTGCCGTAAATGTGGAAGCTCTAGTCCACCACGCTGCTATCATTGGTGTAGCCGAGCAAATTGTCCTTGTGGCCAGTAGAGTGATGTGACCACATTTTACTATGTTTTTGTGCCACTAAATCTAGCATTTTTATTACATTTATATGGCTATTTTGAGGGTTATGTTGCATTTTCATATTTTAGTAGATTTTGTGTAGTTTGTGGGAAAATGTGCTAAATCCTTGGTTTTAAGCATATTTTATGATATTTATTATATTTCATGGATTTGGTTGTTAATTCTTTTTATTGGTGCATTTTTTACATTGATTAACTAGTTAAATGCTTGTTTTGATTTTTTTTATGTGATTAAATTAGGGTTTTCTATATGATTTTAGGTGAGATTTTTCTGATAAGTTTCCATTCTATCATCCATTTAATGTCATTAACTATCCCATGTAATTAGATATTCATCCATGTTGAACCCATTTTCATGCACTGCTCACCCGTTTTTCACTTTCCCAAAATACATTTAGTTATAGGTCCACTTGAAATTACATATAATTTTTCTTAATAATCTAGCAATTAATCACCTAATAATCATCTAGAGCACTTAATTTGGATTAATTTGAGTTACCAAACTTGGTCATAATGATTAGGGTTTTTATTCTAGAGCTGGTTAAAGTTTGGTAAAAGAATGCATTTTAATCAACTTTCCTTGGAAGCCTATTTTCTTGGGGATTATTCTTACTTTCTTTTGTATCATTTTGAGAGTGTTTCCTCTTGATTTTTAGCAATTAATTTTGTGATTATTCATGTCCCAAGCATGCTTGAATTGACTCTGTAATTTTGGACCAAAGTTTTATATACCATATCTTGATTATTTTATGTAACATATTTTGATAGGTCTTTGGGGATGTACATATTGGCAAGCTAGAGAACCACATAAATGGCACAATGAAGGAGGCCTACTGGTCCACACCATCCACATCACATCCTAGTCACCATCTACTAATCTACCTAAGCACTTTTCTAGAAAATTACCCCCATACCCTTTCCTAAAGCCCTAAACACATAACCTAGCTCATTTGACATCATTTTTTAGGTATGAAAGAGGTAGAAGTCATGCTCCCCCAGCTCCTTCCTCTTCTCTCCATCATTCCTGTTAATCTCTTCTCCATTTTCTTCTATTTTCTCACCAAATCTAACCATACCACCACTATTTCATCCCATTTCCGCTATAAATTCACTTCCATTTTATCCTCTTTTCACTCTTCTTGGCTAGATCAAGTGTGATCTAGGTGGAAGTTGCAAAATTCTTCTTGGAATTTGATTGAAGATTTCTACTGATTAAAAGAGGATTTGAGTTTCAACTTACGGCTTTCTTCAATCAAGCTCATGTTCAATCATTCTCCTTGCTTCTTCACTTTATGTTCAGCATGTTCCATGGTTGAGGAGTAAGATTTGGTGGCTGGTTCATGTTGGAAGAGGGCAAGGATGATGAAGACACAAAGGCAACAATGAATCTCAAGAGAATTTTTCTCTACTTTACTATCTCTTGATCTTTACTTAGTTAGCTTAGTTAATTAGCTTAAAGGGCTGATGGATTAGGCTAATTAGGATGAGCTTTATGACATCATTAATATTGATTATTGGTTATATTTGTTGGATCTCTCAATAAAGAGTGAATTTTATGACTTTGAATTGATTTCTTATTAATGACATTATGTTATTAATTCTGGTAATGAGTTCTCTTCTCTAATCTTTGGATTAGCTTCTTAGATATCATTATAGGTGTGTTTGAGATGGTTAATTTAGATATTAGGTGGTTTGTTCATGTCAAAATTGATTGATTATTGGGCTGATTTGATGATTTTATGCCTATGGAAAGTAATGACAATTCAAAGTTCTCTAATTAGCTTGAATTGACTCTATGCCTTTAAGGTGTTTGTTCAAATGCTTGGGTGACCTTGAAAGATCATTTGTACATGTTCAAATGCCTTATTGAGGACATAAAATTGGCATTTAATGTGTGTTCAATTCATACTAGCTTTTGTGCATTTTTCCTTCGAGGTTATGCATATTATCTTGTGATTCATCTATTGTCTAATTTCAACTTGAACCAAGCCACATTTTTCACATCAAATCCACACATTTATCCACATTTTCTACCACTCATTTCCAGATCTTAGATTGTTATTGTTTTGATAATTTTAGATTTAATTCACTTAAGAATTTTAATCTGAATCAAAACACCATTCATAATCTTTGTTTTAGGTATTGCATTACATTTAGTTAGGTTGCATTATTTCATAACTCAACCTTAGTTAATCATTATTCCTAGTTAACCTCCAGTGAGAAATGACATAGGATTGTCCATTATACTATATTGCTTTGCATCCTAATTTAATTGAAATTAACCTTGCGAAAATATTCAATTTCATGGAATCATGACTATAGTGCTAGAAATTGTCCTTCTCTGACAGTCAGATTTCCAAACTTTGATGCTTAAAGAGAAAAGAGAGACATGGAGAACTTGCCGAAAACTTTGCCAAAGGTGTCACTGACAGCCAGGGTTCATTGGAGGTGTCACTAACCATATTTCCGCAAAAAATTCACTGGAAATAGGAATAAAACAATCATGATCAACAATAAAGGACCAAAGTTCACAACAAAAAATGCCAATAAAGGACCAAACTTTTTCAATTAAAAATCGGTCAAAAAATTTAGCTCCAGGATGTAAAATTTCAGGTTCAAGGTGTAAAATGTCAGTTGGCAATTCAAAATCTTGGGTTTCATAAAGTTTCAACTTATACTTTTTAATCTTATGTCCTGCATGAGATTTTTTCAACTGAGAATTTACAAAAGCAATTCAGCTCCAGCATGTAAAATTTCAGGCTCAAGGTGAAATTTAGTTGGGGATTGGAAATCATGGATTTCATAAAGTTTTAGTTCACACTTGTAATTTTACATGCCTCTTATGAATTTTTTTCAAATGAAGGTTCACCAGAAAAATTCAACTCCAACTACAAAATTTCAAGTTCAAGGTGTAAAAATTCAACTGGGGATTGGAAATCATGGGTTTCATAAAGTTTTCAATTCATACTTGTAATTTTATATCTCCCACATGGAATTTTTTCAACTAAAAGTTTGCCCAAAAAAATTCAATTCCAGCATGTAAAATTCCAAGTTCAAGTTGTAAAAAATTTAGCTAGGAATTGGAAATCATGGGTTTCATGAAGTTTTAGCTCACACTTGTAATTTTACATGTCCCGCATGGAAGTTTTCTAAAAAAGTTTGGCTCTAGTATGTGAAATTTCATGTCCAGGGTGTAAAAATTCAACTAGGGATTGGAAATCATAGGTTTCATAAAGTTTTAGCTCATACTTTTCATTTTACATGTCCCGCATGGTATTTAATCAACTAAAAATTGGCTCAAAAAAATTCAGCTCAAGCATGTAAAATTTCAAGGGAAAGTTGACACCTTTGGCAAACTTTTTGACAAGTTTTCCAGTGAACACCACAGCCACTGGTGAGTTTCCAACCACATTGTTGGTGAACCACCTACCATAAATGTACTTTTTGACAAACCACCAATTGTCGATAGCATCTCTAGTGAGCTCTCCATCTCTCTTTTTTCTCTAAAAATCAAGGGCACAAAGGTCAATTCAAAGATGGTCTTAAGTGCCCTAGTCCCTTGGTGTCATAAATTTTAATTCTATCATGAAAACATAAATAAGTCCCTCCACTGTCAATGGTTTGTAATTCTCCCAATAATCTATTCTATAAAAAAATACTTTTAAATACTTTTTTCGATAAAAATCATTTATTTTTAAATATACTTTTTTATAAAACATAAAGTATTTATCTTTTAAATAAAGAGTATTTTTAAACATTTTTTAAAATAAATGTCAACTAAATAATCTATATCAATTTTCAAAGCTGCATAATTAAAAAAATAATGGATCTCAGTTTAACAAAGACCAAGATCCATTAATTGTTTACAGTACAAACAACTCGGTTTGTACCGAGTTGTCTGTACTTAAAAAAAAGATGATGTTAAGATATTGGCTTCATGTAGACCATGTTTCATACTTATAGTATATAGGTAAATACTTTTGTAGTTATAGTATATTAGGAAATTTGTTTCTTTTTAATAGTATTTAAGTAAAAAAAAAAATTCCCACCAAATCACTTCTGCCTCCATTCCTCTCTGCTCTTAGTAACTATCTTACTCTATTTCTGAAACCTTCATCAGCCTTTATCACCATACTTGTTGCTCCTTCTTCATTCTTCTTGCTGGGCCATCATTGCTCCTTTTTACTTCTTGTTGTGCACCATTACTCCTTTTTCCTTCTTGTTATGCCTCATCATGTGTGGCAATATGTGTTAGGGTAAGACTCTATCGTTCCTTATTTTCTCTAGCTGATGTGCGCAAGACAAGGGAAAGTTGGAGTGATAGGCCAATTGTAAAATTAGAAGGAAAGGAGCAAGTTCCCATGGAGGGAATGTAACATCCTAATTCTCACTAACTATAGAACTCATAAATTTCACATGCTTTGTGTCTATGTTTCTAGTTGGATTTTGGTTGAACTAGGAACATGCATTATATGACATTAGAAACCATATGGAACCTTTAGCAAGAACTAAAAAAAAAAGTTGGATATGCTATTTAGAAACTACGAACATTTAAAATTTCATATGTTGTGATATACAAATCTAGATAAAATTTGACTCAGTAGTCAACTGTGAATATATACTGTATGACATCAGAAATCCTGTGAAGCTATAGGTTGAGATTCTATGCCTTGGGAAACATGGTAATAGTGGTAATTAGGGACCAAATTGCAAAGAAAGTTAAATCATGGGGTCAAAGTAAAAATTTATGAAGTAGGCACTAAAAGACAAAATAATGGGACATAGATGTCATTTTTTCCAAACAAATTATCTGCTCAGTATTTGACAGTACCGGTTGTAGGAATAGAGTCAGAAAAATAATCGCTAGAAATTATCCTCTAATAAGCAGAACCAGAAAATGCATATATTAGATAGAAAAGAGGACCGAAGTTCTATAATTTAGAAATTTCTAAAAAATAGAAAATAAGTCTGTATTAGGAAACCCAGATATATTATGACGCAGAATAAGACACTGGATTTTTCTATGAAGTTTAAATAGCCATAGGATCAGTCTATGAATAATTAAATTAATTGGTGAATTAGAAAACGTATAAAGCTTAGTATCAAGTCTAGATTCATTAGAGATTGAATATGACTCAGTAACATGTCTAGATTCATTTTAGACAACCAGAATATTTTTAGTAATAAGATAACTGATATGACTCTAGTTTCAACAATAATATACAAAAACTAACATTATGATCTAATTAACTCTGTATGAGGAAATTAGTCAGTAATCAGGATATATTGACATTCCAAAACAATGTTCTAAGTCCCAAAATATATAATTACATTGTTGAATTTTTTTTAGATTCTAAAACCCAGAATAAGGAAGAATTGGACCCGAAATCGATAAAAGGAGCCCAAAAACCCATATACCTTGACCTAAAGCCCAAATGAGATATGTAAAGCCCAAATTGCATAAAAGTATATCCCTTGGGCTGATTAGACAAGAAAGGACGAAAATTAAGAGGAAAAAGAAGAAAAAATCAAATTGAACTCTAACACACACATGGCACCATTTGAAGTAGACACATGTTTGAACCAAATAAAATATATTTTTGGGTTAAAAATATCAGCTAAGAACTTCTAGAAAAGGGCAAGGTGGCAGCCTCATAAATTTCCTCACATGATGAATTAAATAAATTAATATGGAACAACAAAGAGCCATTGGATCAAGATCTAATCCAAGGGCCATTATGTCTTCAACTCACCTATAAATAGATGCTCCTCCTTCCCCCATTTAGCCATCAAATTTCATTCAAGGTAGAGAGAGGTTAGAGTGAGAAGCTCTAGGAAAGAAAGTGTGATATGAGGTTCTGAAGTTCTGAGAAATATTTCTAGGTAATATGCTTTTCCTTTTCTCCATTTATATTTTAGTTTAGCTATTTGATTTATTAAGAGTAGTCATTATGCTAGTAGAAACATGTTTTGGGGATTTGCCATGATGAAATATTGAATCAAAGTTGAGGTTTTGCTATAATAATGCTTTGAATGTCATGAAGGTTGTTTGAACATGCATGATCATATAGAATATGATTTTAAGTTTGATTCTTAGTAATTATGGTTGTACTGTTATGCTGCTGAAATTAAGTGTGAAAAAATAAATTGTCATATTACTGAGATTCTGTCCAAATCTCACCCCAATATCTAGCATTTTTAGGCCCCAGTTCTGCCCAAGGAAATGAAATGACAAACTGATGAGGAGATGCTGTCCAAGTCATTTTAGAATCATATTATGTTTTGTATTACATTACATAGGATTAGATGATATATTACATTACATAATGTAAATTACAACGTTTTGATAATGAAATATTATGTCCCTATGCTTTGGCATTGAGATTTTCCCTATTCTTTGTTTATGCTTCATTATTAACAGGATAGAGTCTATAGAATTCGAAATTTACTGTAGCAGTAAAAGTGTGAATCAACATTTTTATTTTAAAATAGACATCATAAGCTTTTCATAGAACTCGGAATCACCTCAATACGATTTTTGTAGAATTAGTTATGAATTTTCAAAAGTTCAGCAAAATTTTACAACCTAAGCTTAGTCTATGCGAAATTAAGGGCTCATTTGCTTCCAAATCACTTTATTTTTAACCTTAATCATGAAATAATGCATGTTTAATGGTTGCAAAGTAAGGTGTTATAGGGAACTATAGGATATGGGGTTGTTTTCAACTTCTTTCTCTCCAGACGACATTTCTAGAAATAGAAAAAAGGTCTTGAAAGAATAAAAGGTAGGAAATACATACATACCGATTGAGAAAGTATTCTTCCACACAGAGAGAATGAAGAATTCCAGGCGGTAGAAATTAAATCACTCGAACTTTGTTTACTGCTTCACCGTAGATATACTCGGGAAGGAAAATTTAGAGGAAAAGCGAGAGCATTTTTACTAGAGAAAGAAGAGAGAGAGTCTCCAAGAACCGAGCGTTACCCA
Source organism: Adenanthera pavonina (assembly GCA_026686845.1). NCBI lineage: Eukaryota > Viridiplantae > Streptophyta > Magnoliopsida > Fabales > Fabaceae > Adenanthera > Adenanthera pavonina. Next base: position 17,157,813 of record JAIVEN010000005.1, on the reverse strand, counting down.
ATTGTTTTAATTGAGAGCCTTTCTGAAACTGATCCTCCCTTTTCTCCATGCACACACACGATCACTTAAAATTCTCGTGTGTGCGGTGTGAGGGAGCGGTTCCCAATAACCGTTCCCTCCCTCTCTTCTTAAAATAATAAATAAAACAAATATTATTTTATTTTGGGCCTGTACCCTTTTGTTTGGGCTCTATACCCATCAAGGGTGTAACCCAACATCTCCTACTCACACTTGATGGGTTAACCTCTTACAATTCTTCCTTTCCATTTCATACTAAGTGTTCTACCGTGACTACATGGGCATGACGTCTATAATTAGGTATTCTTATACAAGAAATCCTTTTCAAGGACCAGTATAGAATTACCTTATGTATTTCACATTTATTTTGTTCATGTATTATGCCTTGAATGTCCTAGATTTACCCATATACACTTCATCCATGGCAAATCTAATCCCTCATAAGTTTTTATATAAACTTAGATTGCCTAACTCTTGTATACTTAGTGTCTACGCTTAAGATGTTAACATCATAACTTCTTAATGGACATGTCTTAGACACCAGTATAAGTGTGTATATATTCGGATAATCTTCCTTTCGCCCATATTTCATTTCAATATGAAGCAATTGCTCTCTTAGCATAAGACCTTTTGATCAAATTTATCATGACCATTGGATATATGCTAAAATAGCTAACATTGAATCATTTTCCATGAAAAAGTCAAAGTCATAAGGACATTAATAAGAGGATTTATTTCTCTCTGGGACTCACACAGTAATGAAGTAGGGATCTATTCACTTACTTCCCAATTGTGGTTTAAAAAAAATACATGCAGTATGAATTGCATGCTACGATGTTACTCTTATCACATAAGAGCGTATGTCGATTTTGTTTTTGTTGTTAACACCGTACAGATTTAAGTTCAGACACACACAGTGTCTAACCCGAATTCTACCAATCCTTCTACTTATCATAACATCTTTGTTGGAGAATTCTCATCTGGTTACATGTATTATGGATTGTGAGTATCCATAATTCAATCCAAAATTTATATTTATTGGATCTCATCCCGACCTATTCTCTTCTTTTGTCGGGGTGACTTATTTTGTATTGTTTAACTATCATATCTGCCCTCTTACAGATTTACTAGTAAATACAAAAGATGTCTCATCTTTTCCCACTCTCCATGAGTGTCAAAGGCAGTTGCTCGTGTGAGAAAGCTAACCTTATCAACATGTATGACATACTAACATTGTATATTTTTCATAAGTATATGTACTTGAATGACTCAATTATAGAAAAATGTACTTAATTTTATTCATATAATTGATCGTTACTGAGATTTGTGTTACATCATATCCTACGAATACTAAGTGATTTTACATGATCAACATATATATCTATAGGTATTGGCTTGGTAAAGGGATCAGCAATCATTTGATGTGTAGGAATATGGCGAATTGTAACACTTTTCTGTGCCATTGCATCTCTTACAAAATTATACCTGGTGTCTATGTGCTTTGTCTTACTATGATACTTGAGATCTTTAGTGTAGGTAATGGTAGCCTCGCTATCACAGTTTATCAAAATTGAATCCAATTTCTCACCAATGATCCCTAAGTGTTTTATGAATCTTTTCAACCATACTGCTACAGAACATGCCACGAACTCTGCTTCCATGGTAGACAAAGCAATACAAGTCTGTGTCTTGCTACACAAAGATATAGCTCCATTGTTTAGCAGAAAAACATATCAAGAAGTCGATTTGTGCTCATCCAGATCTCCTCCCCAATCTACATCGGAGTGTATCCTACCAAGCATAAATCGCTTCCTTGATAACATAAGGCATAATCTACTGTGCCTTGCAAATATCTCAGGATTCTCTTCACAGCTTTTCAATGTTTCAGTCTAGGGTTTGACTGGTACCTACTGACCAAACCAATTGCATAACATATGTCTGGTCTTGTACACATCATGGCATACATTAAACTACCAACTGCACTGGAATAAGGGACTATTTGCATCATCTTCTTATCATACTTAGTTTGAGGACACATATCTCGGCTCAGATTTTCTCCTCTTGAAATAGGGGTATCCATTGATTTACAATTTTTCATGTTGAATAGCTCAAGAATTTTCTCAATGTAATTTTTCTAAGAAAGGGATATTAATTTTCTTGGGCGATCTCTATGGATCTTAACTCCAAATATATAATCAGCTTCACCCATGTCTTTCATTTCAAAATTCGAAGATAGCCATTCTTTGATAGCTATAATCAATTTTAGACTATTTCCAGCTAATAGTATATCATCCACATAAAGGGATAATATCACAAGATTCTTTTCAAAATTCTTGATGTATACACAGTGGTCCTCGTCGATCATATGGAAATCATACGAGGTTATAGCTTAGTGAAACTTCAAATACCACTGTCAGGATGATTGTTTAAGTCTGTAAATGGACCTTTTTAACTTGCAGACTTTATTCTCTTTCCCTTTCTCAATGAAACCTAATGGTTGTTGCATATAGATTAGTTCACCATTTAAAAATGCGGTTTTTACATCCATCTGATGTGATTCTAGATTTAAACTTTCTACTATTGCCAGAATTAGTCTTATGGAGTTAAAACACATAACAGATGAAAAAGTATCTTCATAATCTATACCTTCCTGTTGAGTATACCCTTTTTCCACTAATCGAGCCTTGTATTATTCAATCGATCCATCTGCATTTCTCTTAATTTTAAGAATCCATTTATTCCCAATTGCCTTACGTCCAGATGGAAGATTGACCAAATCCCAGACTTGGTTTATCCTCATTGAATTCATTTCCTCTTCCATTGCTTTCTTCCATTCATTACTAGCAGGGCATGATAAAGCCTCATATATTGAATTAGGCTCATCATAATCTTGTGGGGTAACTATAAGTGCAGTCCCTTCTATTGGGAAATATCTCTTTGGTACACTCTCTCTGTTACTTCTCCGCAGTGGGATCTCTTGTAAGTTATTATGTTCTTGAACAGAATCTTGTACTTGTCCTTGTGAGCTCCCACTCGAATTAAGAGGTTGAGGTATATAAATTTGTTCCTCAGTTTCTTCATGTATCTCATAAAGGAATACAGTACGATCTACCTCACCCCTGCTAGAAAATTCGTTTTCTAGAAATGTTGCATCTCTAGATTCTATTTCAGTGACACTTCCATCCTAGTTTTCTCCAATGAAAACATAACCCTTAGATTGTTCAGAGTATCCAATAAAGATACATTTCTTCCCTTTTGGACCTATTTTTCCATATTTGTGGGAAGTATTATGGACATAAGCTGCCGACCCCCAGGGTTCTAAAATATTTAAATCCGGCTTACGATTTGTCCATAGCTTATAGGGTGTTGATATGACCGATTTTGAAGGCACACGGTTAAGTATGAAGGCTGTTGTTAAAATTGTATCTCCCCAATACGAAATGGGTAGATTGGCTTGTGCCATCATGGACCTAACCATGTCTAGTAATGTTCTATTTCTTCTTTCGGCTACACCATTTTGTTGTAGGGTGCCAAGGATTGTAAGTTGCCTTACTATTCCCTTTTCTTCACAAAGCTTTTTGAATTGATCCGATAAATATTCACATTTGTGATCGGTTCTTAATGCTTTGATTTTCTTGTCCATTTGATTTTCAGCTAAGTTCATGTATCGTTTAAAACATTCTAGTGCTTTAGATTTATGTGACATCAAATAGACATAACCAAATCGCGAGTAATCATTAATGAAAGTGATAAAATAAACAGCTCCATGTTTTGCCCTCACACTCATAGGACCACAAACATCTAAATGGATTAATTGCAATGAAGTTTCTGCCCTAGTTCCAATTCCAAATGGTTTTCTAGTTGCTTTACCAGCTAGGCAATGCTCACACAAGGACATTTCCATTTTATCAATTTCACCTAGCAGTCCTTCTTTAGCTAGTTTAATCATTCTATTTTGATTAATATGTCCTAGTCTAGCATGCCAAGCATTCATATCAACATTTGAATTGGAAGAAGTTGCAAAGCGATCATGCATATAAAATACATCAACAATGTCCATAACAAAGAACTTCTTTCAAAGAAAAGCTAAGCCATAAAAGGTTGTCCTTAATGAAATGTCTGCTACTTTATCATGAAAATTTACATTAAACCCATAAATTAATAAGCAGAAAATAGAAACCAAGTTCCATCGAATGTCAGGTGCATGGAGTACATCATAGAGGATTAAGGTTTTTCCACCTCGCAAAGTTAATTTGTAGGTTCCTATGCCTTTCACCTCAATTCTCGCATTGTTACCAACATAAATCCACTTGCTTTGATTCGGCAACCTACGGTACTTTGTAAAGGATCCTCGATCCCTGCTCACGTGGTCTGTGGAGCCTGAGTCAATTATCTAAGAAGAAGAAATAGTTTTTGTTAAAAAAAACAGTACTTGAAACATAAGACATATGTGAATTAACATAATTCACTAATACCTTTTCACGTTCATTTTGCTCAAGGCAATCCCTTGCAAAATGACCCATTTTTAGGCATGAATAGCACTTAACCTTACTCAGATCAGTCTTCTTCTTCTTTCCGCCTTTCTTCCCTCTTTTCTTGAAAGGTTTATTTCCCTTTTTAAATTTTGGGCCATTCTTCTTACCCTTTCTTTGATATTTCTTGCCCTTTTTGAAATTGGGCTCAGGGTTAGAAGTTCCTGCTTCTTCAGTTAGAAAGGCTTGTCCAGATGCTCTGTAGGCCTCTAAACGTTCATCTTCAAGCTCCAGGTGTTTCGCCACATCACTAAAAGTGTTTATATTCTCATTATGGGTTAAGTTGACTTTCATGTGTTCCCAACTTGAAGGGAGTGACCTTATAACAGCCTGGATCTGCTGTTCATCAGACAATTCATGCCCAGCTTCCTTCAGTTCTCTGATCATACTGGCCATCTCTCGTAGATGCTGTTTCATAGGAGTATTAGGCCTTAACTTATAAGTATCAAACTTAATTGTCAGCCTTCTAAGTTTGGTGGTAGAGGTACCTCCAAACTTATCCTTTAATGCCATCCACATGGCTTGTGCAGTTGAATATTTCTCATACTCACACATTAGGTCATTGGCCATAGTGCCCAGCATAGTTATACGTGCTATGCTGTTCTTCCTTTTCCATGCCAAGTAGACCTCTTGGTCTCTCCTATGTTGGGCTGTATTGCCGGCTTCTGGTTGTGCCATGACTATAGTCAATGGCTCTACAGCATCTTATTCTTCCAATATATATGAAACCTTTCAGTGCCAGATGTCCCAATTTAGTTTATCTTTCTTGTTTAGCTCAGCCATTATACTCTTGGTTGCCATCCTTAAATCAGTTACGAAAATATCCCACATAAAGGACTTCTATTATTAAGTTGAACTAAAGAATATATTAATAAAATATACATTTAGTATAGTACAATATACAATGTCATATACTTGTATTATTTCTTAGTAGAACAATAATAATTTCATTAGTACCATGATTAGGAGACCACAAGTGTATCTCCCATCACACGAATGCTAGTATTATCATTATTTTCTATTAAAAAATTTAATACAAGTACTAGAATAATTAACTAAAAAAATGTATTTTAAGAGCTCCCACTCAAATAAAGCATATAAAAAAAATATTAAATCCATACAAGAACATAGTCATTGTACAAAAAAAAATAAAAAAAAAATACATAAATTAAACAGGAAAACAGAAATTAATAATTTTCTTCTTAAGAATGTGATTCGATATTTTCATAGCTCTATTAATCGTATCGACCTAGGTGTAATCTGAATATTTCTTGTTTTGTGTATTCAGATTTTCTCTTAACTTAATAATGACATTCACGAAGAACTCAGCATCTTCCATATTCACCACAAAGTGTGAATACTTTGCAAGAATTGGATACAAGTCTTTTAAATGTTTTCTTTTTGTTGCATCCCTATTTGATATGTCTTGTGCTATAGAGTGGGTAAGGGGTTGATCTACTTCTCGATCTTCAATTTTAGGCTCTTCAAAAACAATTTCATCTTCCTTTGGCCCATTTGGATCTGTATATACTTCTTGAAGTTCCTCAGGACTTTCTTCTCCTTCTAGAAACTCCTCATCAGGATCTTCATCCAAAAATTCACCATCTAGAATAAGTTCTTCCAAATACTCATAACTTGGAGAACCATATCCAACTATTTCAGTGCTTTCAGAATTCTCTTGCTTCATTATTTTTTACCTTCAATAAAATAGTAGGAATTATTAAAATAATTTTAAAAAAAATTTTATTAAAAAAAATATACTGAAATAGCTCTAAACAGATCCAAACTTATCTCAAAACTAGGCAAATAGTATATCAAATTGAAGATCTCGAATTTAAAAATTTTTAGAAACAAACCGTGGCAAAAAATACCCATACACACTCCCCCACACCCCCAGAGAAGTCCATACTACCAAAAACAAGGAAAAAAAATTTTAGCCCACTCGCGAGGGAGGCGCGTGGACTACATGCGCCACCGTACACAACTATTTCAGCCACACGCGCCGGCCAGACATTTTCCACGCGTCGCCAGCGTTCTAATAGTGTCCTCCACATGACCCAATTATGTGCTGATGGGCCCCACACACCACTTCAGCAATCCCAACCCCTTTTTTTTATTAAAGGGCCCAATGTCTAGACCCAAAAAAAAAATTTTTTAATTTTTTTTAATAGGGCCGAATGACGTCGGCCCAAAAAATATTTTTTTTTGGTTTTTTTTTATTTTTTTGTTGGGCTGAGCTGCTGTGGCCAAAAAAAAAGTTTTTTTTTAATACGCAACACATTATCAGTTTTGTTTTTTTTTAATTAAAGCCTAAACGACGTGTCGTTTTGGCGAAATGCCAAAACGACGCTTCACTGAGGTCATCCCTAACCTCCCACCGGGTCAAATCGACTCGGTATAGACCCGTGAACCCGCCACCATTTTTCGCCGTTTTCTCTTTCTTCCGTCATCCATTTGAGGCATTCTTGGTGTCATTTTTCTCGTCTCGACGTCTTCTACATGATGAAGGCCTCCTTTTGTCCAAAAAATTGTGATTTCAATAAACCCAATTTTTTTTCTCTTCCTATGCATTCTGTGACTTTTTTCGGCACTTTCTATCTAATCCAGTGTACATTTTAACGTGATTTTAGTAGCCTTTTTCTCATCTCTTTATTCTCTACACAATGGTATATTTATTATCTAGGAAGGAATTATTTTATAGTACTTAAAAAATTGTACCGTGTATAAATTTTTTAAAATTTTGAGATTCCCTAAACTGAATCCTATTTGCTTATCTTATGAGTATAAATAGTATACAAAATTATACAAAAAAAACTCATAAGAAAAATATATACCGTATGCAAATTATGGAACTCAGAGAAAGTAATTTCTAATTTTCAAGTGAAAAATTTTGTAGCGGATATAGATTTTCCTTGAATTTAAACCCATGCTCTAATGCCAATAAAAGAATAAAAGGTAGGGAAGACATACATACCAATTGAGAAAGTATTCTTCCACACAGAGAGGATGAAGAATTCCAGGCAATAGAAACAAAATCACTCGGACTTTGTTTACTGCTTCACCGTAGATACACTCGGGAAGGAAAATTTAGAGGAAGAGCGAGAGCATTTTTACTAGAGAAAGAAGAGAGAGAGAGTCTCCGAGAACCGAGCGTTACCCAATTGTTTTAATCGAGAGCCTTTCTAAAACTGATTCTCCCTTTTCTCCACGCACACACACGATTACTTCAAATTCTCGTGCGTGCGGTGTGAGGGAGCGGTTCCCACTAACCGTCCCCTCCCTCTCTTCTTAAAATAATAAATAAAACAAATATTATTTTATTTTGGGCCAGTGCCCTTTGTTTGGGCTTTATACCCATCAAGAGTGTAACCTAACAGGTCTCATTGTTGGAATGATAGTTTACACAATAATCCCAATTTTGGATACATAGGTGAGGAGCTGCCAAACAAGTTGAATCCGCAAATGTCAGTTTCCTAACCCCAATTTGTCAAGGCAATAGGAAAACCAAACGTGTACTAAAAGCAGTGATGCGAGAAGGTGAAGGAATTGGCAAAAAGAAAAAAGACAAAAGGCAAAGAAGAGATATAGTCTTCAAAATTGGCAGGCTTCTATGTGAAAATTATCCCAAATTCCAATTATTTGGCCATTGATTTTCAATAGAGATGCGACCGTTACAAGAGAAAAAAAATCTCAATAGAAAGTATCCTCAATTGACATGTCAAGTGTAGGCTCATCCTATTCTCCTCCAATATGTCTATTGTTGTGTAAGGCTAAGATTTCTCAACTATACTCATCTCTAATGCTTAGATTCAAATCTTCAATGCTAATGGAAGCTAGCTAGCTCAATCACAACATTGGCATCTTGAATCTCACAACAAAACAATGGGATTCTCCTACAGTCAAATAAGTTTTCCTATGTTATGAGTATATGGATTTTATGATCAGATATATGAATTAGCTAGCATTGTTGTTCATGTTTTTATTAGAGAAATTAACATTTAGGGATCAAAACTTTGAAATAATGACACTTAACAACCCAAAGATTATGAAATAACAGAAAAAGACCATGGTCCTAATTTTAACAAAATTTTGATTATTAAATTACTTAAATGCCTTTCTTGGAATTGTAATTTCAAATAACTAAAGAAAAGTGTCAAAACCTAGGTATAAGAATGTGAAACATTTTAAGTTGAGTGTCAAGTAACATGGGCGAACAATGTAATTGATAAGTAAAATTTCATTTCTCAATGTAAAACGAGGGAAGATTAGTGTCAAATTCTGGAATGACAATATCAAATGATTGATAAAGAGTGTCAAAAACTGAAAGTATGACTTCTAATTTTAGAAGTTTGGAGTGTCAAATGTCAAATGTTTGACACTCATCCTTGGTGATTTAACACTTTTAGCAATTTGTTAACATTGGGATCCTTTAATCCACAAAATTCCACAAATCAATATATGGGAATTTCATATATGTCTAATAACACTATTGTATGGATAGGTAACAAAAATCAACGACTAAAGGATTCTTCAAGCACTGTCATAATAGCTAATGATAACAACCTTGTGGTATTAAATGGACATAGTCAAATCATTTTGGTCATCAAATGTGTCAAATATTGTATCTAACTCTATTTGACGGCTCTTAGATTCAGGAAACCTTGTCCTAATTGTCAAGGGGAAAAAAGCATCATATAGGAAGCATGGAAATTACTAGTAACAAAGGAGAAGGGGAGAATGACAAATTAATAGAATGGAAAAGTCAATTTGATCCATTCCCAGGGATTTCTATATGAGTATTGAACAATTAGATCTTCCTGAATCGTTCATATGGAATGCAACTAGCCCCTACCAGATAAGTTTCTTGCCATTGATTCTTGGTATCTTTCCATTGTTTATGCTGTAAATTGCCATTTGAATTCAAGACAACGATCACTGTGATGTCAAATGGCAATGAGATGATTGTCATTTTACCAAATGCATTTGACATCACAGTGATCGTTGTCTTGAATTCAAATGGCAATTTACAGCATAAACAATGGAAAGATACCAAGAATTAATGGCAAGAAACTTATCTCGTTCAAAATTCAAGCTGTCATGTTTATGGTATGTGTGGGGCATATGGAATTAGCAATTGAAAGAGTGCACCAATTTTCAGCTGTTTGAGTGGGTTTGAACCAAAAAAATAAGGAGGAATGGAATAGACAAGATTGGTCTGGCGGTTGTGTTTGGAGTAACTGACATTTTTCCACAAAGACATCATTTATAATACCTAAAATTATAAATCAACACATTATTGTAATATGTAATAGATTAATTTGTAATTTTAACAAAAAATAAGAGTAATTTAAAACTTAATGATAATTTGAATCCTTTTTTAATTTTAAAGTCTTCAAGTTTTATTGATTTATGTTGTTCCTCCCTCAATTCTTTTTTTTTTTACAACAAATTGTTTCAAGGGAAACGCCCAAACGCATGTTTCCTTACTGTCATTATGGGCTTGGCTTTTAGCACATTTTGGGGTTGAATATTGTGGCATATGTGAAAACAACAATACCTTTATGGACTTTGTTTGTTATTTCATTGGGCCCAGATCAACATATCTGTTCGAGCAGTTTTTTGGTGTAAAGATATCGTAATTCTAGGAAAAATAATATTCAATTCTATTTGGGCTATAATGTATTGTTCTGAATCATTTTTGGGCGGTCTACGACTTTTGCTATGTGTCTATGCAGAAACTTTTTGGCATTTTGGATACTTTTTTATCAAGGTAAATTGGCCTTTGCACGTCCTTTTGCCCAAAATTTTTTTTAAAAAATTTCTTTTGGTGTAATTTATTTTTGTTCATAGGAGGAAAATAAATTTTGGGTAATATTTGGAAAAATTTTAGGATTTTTAATTAGTTCGCCATATAGCTCAATTAATTAATTAATTTTGTCAAAATAATTAAATGTATTAGTGCATATATACATGTTTAAATGGACATTATGGTTGCACTGAGATGCCTTGTTATTAGCTATTTGGTTATTCATATACACATTGAAGTTAGGTTTAAACTATATGCAATACAATTTTTATTTTAATAAGAGAGATCTATATATACATATAATTTTCTAGCAATGATCTCCTGTTACCTTCGGTATATGGTTGTGCTTCCTTTTGGGAACATATATAGATGCCTCTTCTTTCTAGGTTCTGACCGTCTTGTGTACACAACAGACAGAAACATTGCTGGTTATACATAACAGTGTGAATGTTATAAGGCATTGTTTGGGTAATGTGAAGAAAAAGATGAAAGTTAAATTAATATCTATTTTGTATGTATCATGTGTTGTTTCCTGTTGCTGCGCTGATGAAAGACCTGATTGGAGCCCATCCAACGAACCTCTAACAATTTGGAAATTGCCCAGAATATGCTAAAATCAAGCAAGAATGCATAAACAGCAAAGAAAACATAAGAAGAGGAAATATATGAATATGAAAATTAATAAGAAAATAATGTACAAAAAAAACAAGAAAACAGCAGTAAAGAAAACCCATCACCTCATAGAACCCTAGTCTAAAGATGCCACAAAGGAAGATCATTCCTTTAATAAGTTTAAGAATCCTCTCAAGAATACAAGGGATACAAGTGAAAACTCACAAGAAAATAACAAAAGTTCTAAAAATTTATTCTAATTGATTGCTCAATTGAAAATTACATAAGTGGCTTATTATATAGAGTAATAAGGCAACCAAAACTGCTAGGTAAAAATAAAAATATTAATATAAAAAAATAATTACATCTAATTAATCCTAAAAAAAGTACCACAATCTAAATGAAAAAGAAAATAAAATATTCTTTAAATCAATCAAAATATGATATCTTTTTTGCTGAAACTAATATAAAATTATAGAGTCTAATTTTTAAAAATTAGAAAATAATCAAAACTTAATTTCCAATACAAAATCTTTGACCATGTGATTTTTATTCTAAATATTAAATAAAAATTAAAATTATTTTAAAAAAAAAGGCACTTTTGAGGAGGCACATGATTGGCACATGTTCTTTTAAGTTAGCTCTTCCAAATAAACTCATTTTGGGCTTGAACTTGGATCTTGTATGGAAGACATAATGAATATGTCTCTTAGCTCTATATGTGCTCCAACTTGGCTCAAATAAATGGGCTCTCATTCATGTAGCTCATAAATCATTCTTGTTTTAGTTATTGGGCCACAAATGCTTTGCCTTTTGGAGCTACAGCTTGATTTCCTTGTTCAGCACTCTTTCTAAGCTCTTTGTCTTGCCCTTGAATTTACCTAAGCCCTTCTAATATATCGTACCTCAGTTGTACTCTATCATGTGCCCTGTGGACTTTCAATGTTTTTGCTGGTGACTATTTAGTTTCCATGTGTACTATGTAGCCTGGGCCATAGGTTTTCTCCTTTCCTTGTTTTCAGGGAGTGTTTAAAACTGCTTCTGGTTTTCCAGCTTTGGTGTTAAAGGGAACTGCCCCCTCTAGCCATTACTTTGGATCATGTTTTATAAAGAACTAGACTGGACATTTTGAAGAGGCAGGTCGTGGCCTTGTGGTCTTGCCTATCTTCCTTATTTTTGGGGTTGATCGTGTTTGGTGTATGCATCTTCATTTTTGCTTTAACGATATGATCGTTGTCTCTGGTAAAAATATTTTTTTCTAAAATCTGTTACATCTCTATTGCGTCTTTATTATTTTTATTCAACTAATATATCTTGTTTATTACTAATTCAAAGAGCATGAAAGTTGTTTTTAGAGGTTTAAGGACCTTAAGGTTTGAAAATTTCTAGTTTCGATGTTATAATTCTGATGAATTAAAGTTTGGAATTACAAAATACAAGTCTAACAGCATCTCAAATTGGTTTTGTTGGGAAATTACATAAAGAATTGCTAAAAATGGAATCATAATTTTGGTGAGTAAAAGTCAATCCAACATCATCAAATTAATTTGATTTGGAATAATAAATTCAGACTAATTTTTTAAGACCACATTGATAATACTCTATCCAATCTTTAATATAAGACCTTTTAATTGAATTATGTTAACATCTTAACTTCTTTAGAACTTTCCCATGTATTATACATCTAATTAGACCTTTTAAAGAGGATTTGGATACTTGAACCAATTTAAAACTCAAAATAGAAAAATTTCATTTCTCGGGTATGTTTATTTGGCAAATTTCAGTTTTCTGATCAAATTTTGAAAATTTATAATTAATTGTAAAAAATTGTTTTGAGATTGTTCAAGTTTCAAAAAATATCTCATTCAATCCTCTACATGGAAAAAATAATAAAGTGGAATTTGGATTACCAATTTATACAATTTATTTTTTCGCAAACTTTATGTTCATTTGGTTGTCCAAAAACTATCCAGATTTCGTTTATTATATTTTGGCAACCCATTACTTCTTCTATACATAACCAATTTGAGTGGAATTGGTCTTCCTTGGAAGCTTATCTTATCTACCTTTGAGGGGTACCAGCTTAATGCCAAACATTATTGTTCAGGACAGTTTTGTACTATATAACCTTTAGTATATCAAATTGTGCATGTCTTGCACCATACTTTTTAAATAGCATGCTAATTTCATTTATAAACCATGGGTTCATTACAAGCCATTTCTAAACATCATATTACACCTAAGGAACATGTTCACATAAGTTTCATTATCCTAACATCATACATAATTTTTCATAACCAACATAATATTCATCTAAAAAAGATTATGCAATCTTGCTACTTCTTCATTCCTCCTTTCCTTTGCTCTTTTCCTTTGCATGGCTTGATCTTATCACGGTTATTGTTTGGGAGTGAGATTGAACAATCTCTTTAGCAATAATCAATTCAAGCATTTATATCATTCATAAGTAGTTCTAAAGCATAATTAAACATTCTTAAGCTCAAAATAAAACAATGTATTATATTAACAATTAAAAATTTTGATAGAGTTTTTCCTTAAGAAATGGACATCCCAAGCGTAATCCTCTACTCAAAATACAGCCACTTCTAGTCATAAACATAGTAGCCACAATATGACATCAAACAACAACATAATAACTACTCATAAACATATAAAAACAAGAACTAGAAATTTGCTATCTCAAACTTTACTTGTACATCCAACTTGATTCCTCTTACTCAAACATCTTCTTGGACATTCTCGAGCCTAGAATCATAATATCATACTTACTAAATTAACTAATTCTACTTGAAGTCTTCTTAAAGAGCCTCTAAGCCTTAAAATTCATATTTTTCATTTCAAGCTTAACCTTACAAACCTTGCCATAAATCTACTCATTTTTGTATAAGGAATTCGTTTTCATTGTTAGTTTCATGACAATCTCACTCTAGCCTATTATCTACATTTGGCTGAAACCTCCATCTTAGTGCAAGGGGAGGAGATTTTTGTAACGTCCGGCCACTATTCGAGATTGACGAATGTCCCTACAAACCAACACAAGCCATTTTGGTGTGCTTTGTCATCACTCACACACCTCCTTCCCAGGAGGTCACCCATCCCATAATTGCTCCAGGTCAAGCACGTTTAACTGAGGAGTTCTTAAGGGATAGGCTACCGAAAAGGTAGGTGCACCTTGTTGGTATAGGTAGTACCTATCAATTCCAGTATTCAGATGGCTCCATATGAAGCGTTGTATGGCAGAAAGTGCAGGTCCCCATTATGTTGGACAGAGTTAAGTGAGAGACAACTAATTGATCCAGAAATGGTTGACCAGACCTCTAGACAAATTGAATTAATAAGAAAGAAATTACTAACGGCTCAAAGCAAACAAAAGAGTTATGTAGATAAAAGAAGGAAGCCGTTAGAATTCGAAATAGGAGATCATGTTTTCCTCAAAGTATCTCCTATAACTGGAGTTGGTCGGTCGCTTAAGACCAGAAAGCTTAGTCCTAAGTATATAGAACCTTTCGAAATCCTCTCAAAAGCTGGACCTGTAGCTTATAAATTAGCCTTACCACCAAATTTGAGCCAAATACATGATGTTTTCCATGTCTCACAGCTAAAGAAATATCAGCCTGATCCTTCACACATTATAGAATATGAATGCATTGACTTACAAGATAATCTTTGCTTTAATGTTATACCTTAAAAGATTATAGATTATCGAGTCAAGCAACTGAGGAACAAAGGCATTCCTCTAGTGAAGGTGGTTTGGAAGGGCTTAACCCTGGAAGAAGCAACTTGGGAAATGGAGTTAGATATGAGACAGAAGTATCCAAAAATATTTACTTAAGGTATGTTTTAAATTTCGAGGACGAAATTTATTTTAAGGGGGATAGAAATGTAGCATCCTGAAATTTTTATGGATATTCAAGACTCAATATTGTGAAATCTATAAAGAATTTGCAAAAAAAGGGTATACATCATTTGGCATGAAATATGACAAAGAGGTCAATTATTTCAGTTAAAAGGAAAAATGAAAAATGATGATTTTTTCCCTGAAAAAAAAAAGAAAGAAAAAGGAAAAAGGGAAAAAGAAAAAATAATAATAATAATAAAAAAAATTTAAATCGGTGGACGCAGGGAGATTTTGAAGGAAGGTTTATGAATTTTGGGGTAAATTACACCTAATGACCTGAAAGTTTTAAAAATTATAAATTAGTACCGGGTCAAGGGTATTTTTGCCAAAATTGTCATTAAATTGGTACAGGATTATCCAACCATTACCTTTGGTCTAAAATCATTATCTAGACCCAAAATATATTTTAGCATGGTCTAATCATTGTCCTTGGATCAATACTGTCTTTTCTCTGCAGTCTAAACTGACTTTTATCGGGTAAAATATTGATATTAAATCCTGATCACTCAATAAATATGATTTTGACCTTAATAAATTCCATACTATATTTCATTGGGTTTAACTTATTGAGAGCTTCATTTGACTATAATTTTTTGTAAAAATAAAAATTATTGAAGCAATTTTTGGCTAAAAAGTAAGGTGAGCCACGTCTGAATCATCTTATGGACACATGTGGAATTTTTCAAAAAACTTTCTAAAGAAAAGTAAATGAAAATAGATATAAAAGTCAATTAAGTGATTATATTACATAATTATCATTTTAAAACATACCATTTCATCTTCCTCATGAAAAAAAGACGCTGGTTCAGTGGAGAAGGAAGCTAGGAAGGCGTGAGAGAGAGAGGGCAAAAGGGAGAAGACACAAGATTTGTCCCAAAACTTCAAGGTATTATCTTACAACCATTTTCTTGTGTCTCCTAGCAATTTTGAGGTATTTTAATGGTTATTTTCCCTCTATTTTCTTGCTGAAAGTTTCTACCTAGAGAGAGAGTAGAGAGAGAAAATGAAGGTATGGAAAAACTAAGCCATGAAAAGGGTTATATAGGCCATAAGGTGCAAGAATATGTCATTGGATTACAAATTAATCGATTAGTTATTTTTCTATGATTTATGGTAATTTTCTGCTTAATTAGGGTTCATTATAGGAAAGGAATTTCAAGTTTTTTACCTCAAAAATGGATTCCTTAGGTCCAAAATAGATTAGAACAAGTATAATGTACAAGGAATGCATGATGGATAACAAAGTGCATATTTTAGTTCAAGTGAAAAAGAAAAAATAATAATAATAATAACAATAAAATTTAAGTCGATGGACGCAAGAAGATTTTGAAGGAAAGTTTATAAATTTTGGGGCAAATTACACCTGATGACTCGGGTCAAGGGCACTTTTGTAAATATGAAAAATTATAGTCAAATGAAGCTCTCAATAAGTTAGACCCAATGAAATATAGTATGGAATTTATTAAGGTCAAAATTATATTTATTAGGTGATTAGGATTTAATATCAATATTTTACCCAATAAAAATCAATTTAGACTGCAGAGAAAAGGCAATATTCATCTAAGGACAATGATTGGACCTTGCTAAAATATATTTTGGGTCTAGATAATGATTTTGGACTAAAGGTAATGGTTGGATAATCTTGTACCAATTTAATGACAATTTTGGTAAAAATACCCAATCGGTATGGGTAAATCTAATCGGTAAAGGGTATTTTGGTCCATAAAAATTTCAGGATGTTACAATTTTCAGCAGGCATACTTTAAACTCATGCATATAGAACTTTCTCCTACTAGAAAATCCTTGTCCTACCATAGTTTTCATGGAGCATACATTTCTATCCCAATATATATGTGCTTGGCCGAAAATTCCATCTTGTTCTAAAATAAATTTCTACCGAGAACTCATGTATCTAAATTAAATTCTTGAAGATAAATCTTACCACAAACCTTTCTTGCCTTAATCTCTTAATTCTTCAACTAGATCTTCCTTCAACTTGGCCTTTTCCTTCTAGCTCTCCCTTTCAGCCACTTTCTCTCCCTCTTCTCCCTCTTCTTTGGTCAGCCAAAACACAAGAATAAAGGGGGAAGGAGAGCTCTTATTTATAGGCATCACCTTTTAATCTTGACCATCCATTCCTTTTTCAATCCAATGGTCATAAATGGTTTTCTTGATTACTACTTCATGTCTTCTCAAATCTCAACCCTTCATTTTTCTACTTTAATCCAATGGCTAATATTGCATGCATGTGTCCCCCTGAGGAGGCTTCTTGAAGAAGCTCACCATATACTGCATCATTCTTGATTTAATATTTCCCTCAAAATGACATTATATAATTCTTAAATTCTTATTTTCCTAAAATGTCCTAATATTTTTGGCCACATGGAGGGAAGAGAGAGAAAAGTTATTTTCCTACAATCCAATACATGTTATGTGGTCCCAGAAGATTATGTACAATTTACTTATGTTTGGACAATTTTCTGATCTTTTATTGTATCTATTAGTATTATCTGTCTCTCTATGTGCGGTAGAAAATATATTGGTGTGGGGTCCACCTTTATCTTTCTAATTGGTCCAAAAGTCTTTACATGTGGGGCCCACTTATTTTTTCTTTACTTTTGTAACTAATAGAGCCTACACATCTTTTTCTCTTTGACTCTTTGGCCCAACTAGTTTTTTTATTTGTCATGTATTTTGTAATCTTCTTTATTACTAGACCACTTTTTTAGGTTTAGTATTCTTTTCTAACAAGGCTTAGCATATTAAAATATTCATATTCTTATATATATATATATATTAAATATTAAATTTTTAAAATTAATTTCCACGAAGGACCAAATTTGCCTTTCATTCCAATAAATGACCAAACATACTTTCATCTAAGGGCCACATATGCAATTAATGTCATTCAAAGACTATACATATGAAATTACCATTTTACTCTTTCTAACGTCCAAACAATACATTTTGCATGATATCTTTTACATCCATGGTAATTGCATATCAATTCAAGGTACTTTGTAACTAATACACTTATGACATATATAATGAAATTAGGAATATTATAAATTATATGGATTAAGGAAGTAAGTTAAAATTAGTTAAAAAAATTTTTAAAAAAAATCATAATGTATTTCCAAAACTGCGCTTATTGAATTTCTTTCTTCTCTCTCATGAATTGAATAGGGGATTTTTTGGATAATACATAATCAATACTACCCCGTATTATGGAAACAATTCTATATTTAAAACCAAAGAAAATACAAGTTATGATTTGGTAAGAAAAATATTTCTAAACTAGGACCCCACTTTGAAATTCCCAAGAAATACGAACTAAATTTCTAAATTGGATAAACTAAATTTTCAAGTGGAAATTCTAGTTGGGAAATACATTTCTTATTAGGTCTTAACTTGTCTTTTTCCTTTAGAACTAATTTTTTTTTATAAACACCACATTCTTTTTTGGTCTGAACCAAAATAATTGATAATGGAAGACTAATCACATCGGGGGTATAAAGATCACCAAAATGGATTTGTATCTTGTAACACCCCTCATGACTATGTTTTGGCATTGTGTGCAGAACTGGAGGACAACAGGACGAAGGAAGGCTTAAGTGAACGAAAATAGAGCTTTATGTTGTGGCTTGAAGCAGGGCCGCGGTGGTGAGAGCAATTCTAGTGGCGTTTTCTGGCTGAAACATGGTGAAGCCATGGCGAGCTACCCTAAAGCCGTGGCGGGAGTTGAGAATCTGGTTTAAATCAGAAACATTTCGGATTAATAGAAAGAAAGAAACGAAGGGAGCGATGGAGAAAAACGGAGGAGCTGTGCTAGGGTTCGAGTTTTCCAGTCATTGGGAGTGATTTTTGGACCTCAAGAGCTTGGATTCACGTGGGTAAGTGATCTCCACCCCTACCTCTGCATTTTTCTTTGGTTGAACTTGGGGTTTTCGATTATAAGTTTGGATCTTCGGTTCTAGATGAAATCCAATGATTGAAATGGATGAAATGAGATTAAGGAAGTGTATTTTGGTGTTCTTGATGCTTGGGTGTGAGTTTTGAAGGGTTTATGCATGATTTGAGCTTAACTCTAGATTGTTTTCAGTTTGGGCTCTTGGAAATCCAAAGTGTATGTGATTGAGTAGTGTTTGAATGGTCCTCAAGAGCTTATTGATGCATGAAAAGGGTGTTGGAACCTTGGGTTAGGCCTAAAGTAGATGAATTGTGGTTTTAGCTAAATGGTATATGTTGTTAATTGAGGAATTGTGGTAATGTGAAGGTTGTGTGGTAGCCTGAGAGGGGTTCAAGCATGTTAGACAACTTGAGAAATTCATGGAATCCACGTGTGCGGTCTTGACAACTTGAGGTAACCGGGTGTTTGTTTGTATTGCATTGTTTATATTGTATGATAGTGCATATATCTTTGTATATATGCATGTTTCCTTCATACCACGATATAGAAGTGTTTGTGTGTACTGTTTTCTATATATCGTGGTATGCACATAACTAGATGATGATTATGATGACTATGATGATGATTAGAGATGATGCTATTGATGTGGCATGACATAATGCATGCATGACATTGTGACATGATGATAATGATATATGATGACACAAGAGCATCACCACATGACATTATGAAATTGGGATATATGATGGATCGAGTGGTGATGACGATATGATATATGATAATATATATATGTTAGGGAGGATAAGGATGAAATCCCTGTGGCTAAATCACCTCCTATGGCTAGGAGGGGAAAGGCTCATAGTGGACTGCACCTTCCCTAAATCGCTGCCAATTCGTGGTGGGAAAGGGGAAGGAAAGCCATGGTCCTAACATTAGTGTTACCTTTGGCCGGGTGCACTAATGGGAGGTAAGTTTGGTGATGTCTTGGAATGAGTCTTCACCGACTATTAGAAGGGAATTACCTATAGTAATATCTTGTTATGACGATAGCTCGTAATTCTAGCTGTGTGCGAGGGAGACATGCATTCCATTTATTTCACATTGCATTCATGGATTGTATGAGATATATGTGTGTGTGTGTGTGTGTGTGTGTGGTTGTTCCTAGTTGCTGAGACATTATCTCACACCCCTTTCCCATGAACTAACCTTTCAGTTGACCATTCTGGCACTAGTCCTAAGAAGCCAAAGGAGTAGCATCAGACGTGAAAATACTAGGTCTATGTAGTTTGTGTATAATTTGGATAATGTATCTTGTGCCAAGTAGGATAGAAGGTTTTGTAATGAATGTATGACATGGATAAGGATTGTTATGGATGGATGTACGTATGGTTATGTATGTGGAATTGTGTTGTATGTGATGTGTATGTTGTATTGTGGTGTTTTCATGCTTTTGGATGTTGGGAAGTCAGTATGGTGGTGTTTGTATGCCTAGAGTGGATTTGGGGCTCGTTGGTATGTTTTAGGGCCTGTAGTCTGTTTTGTCAAGTTGGTGTTCAAGGGGGTCAAATCTTAGAGGAGTGATTTCTTTGAGGTGAAATTTCTTTGAACAATTTGATTTGGGGGTTTTGGACCTGTAAGAATGGTCTTTGAGTGACCATTTGCCTTTGGTGGCAATTGGAGGTTATTAGTGGTGAGTTTTAGTCAATAAGTGGTCAAAACGGTGTCAGCAGTCTAAAATCTCTATATAAAATTGGATTCAGGTAAAGTTGGTGTCTATGGATAGATTGGGACAAGATTGACTTGTAGGAGTTGGAATCAAGTCAATCGGAAGTTGGAACATAAAGTTATATGAGTTAGAAGTTCACCTCGGTGGATGAAGTTTGCTAGTATAGAAAACCATCATGGGGCGTCGTGGTACTAGGAAGCAGGCCGCGGTGCCATGAAGTTCAGTAGCTTGGTGACAAGGGAGATATGGAGCCGTGGCGGTACTGTAGTAGCCCCGGTCCAATTTTTTGTGTTGTTTGGTTCGTTTCCACTGTTCTAAAGTGTTTAGAAGTTGTTTTGAGATGTTTGGGTTGCATTTGGTTGGTTTTTGAAGGTTTTGGTCATGACTAGAGGTTTTTGGGAGTAGGTTGTTACATTTTCGTGTCATAACAATGGTTTTGGGCCATCATTTCTGCTTGAAGTACTACTTGGCACAATTTTAAATACATAGACTATATTCCCACTATAATGCTAGTCCAGAACCATAAAATTAAATGTGTTCTTGCTTGTGTGTAGGAAGAATATCTAGCAGAAGAAGACTGAGTAACAATGATCTTTTTAGGCAGATGCATGAGATATTGGCTGGCCTCAGCAATCAAGTGAATACTAAGGGGGAGACATTGAACAGGTTGCGAAAGCAAATGGATAGGCAACAGCAGGATGAAGTGAATGAAGAGGCTGGCATGTTTATGGCTTGCATGCAGGAGAGGATGAGAATGAGAATGTGGTGGAGCCTGAGAGAGCCCTAAGGATTGAAAGGAGGGGTATCTCTTCACAGTTAAAGGACTTTCAAAAGTTCTATCCCTCGGCTTTAGAAGGTACCATGGATGTTTCACAAACTAAGAATTGGATAGAACAATTGAAGAACATCTTCAGTGTGATGGATTGCACCTCAGAGCAAAGGGCACAATTGGCAGCATTTAAGCTTGGGAAGAAGGCTAAGAGTTGGTGGAGGAGTGTTCTCTCGAGTGTTCAAGTGATGAATTCTCCTATGAATTGGGATCAGTTTAAGGAACGACTCTTTGCACACTACATCCCTTTGGCCTAATAATGCAAAAGGAGGCCAAGTTCCTAGCTTTTTAGCAGGGGAATCTATCAGTGGATGACTACATTGATCAATTTCTGGAGTTAGCCAAGTATTCCACTTATCTGAATAATTATCCTAATAGGTGGATGGCTCAAAGGTTGTTTGAGGGAACCCATCCAGAGATTAAGAAGTGGCTATCTGTGGTGGAGTTTATGTCCTTTGAGGAATTGTGTGTGAAGATACATGTCTCATACAGATGGATAAAGGAGGTCGAGGAGCATAAAAGGAATTCCATGATTCCACCTTTTTCTCACCTAGGACCTACAGGAGGAATCAGTAAAGGAAATGGTTTAGGTAGTGGTAGTAGGGTGGTAGCATAGGTTCTAGCGGAGGAAGAGGTCACCATAGTAGAGGCCATCATGGTAGAGGTAGAGGCAAGTTTGGTCAGGATCAATCTAACAGAGGTTGGTTTGGCAGAGAACCCTTTTATCAAGGAAGCTTTGACCCGGGGAGTTCTAGTCAGAGCGAGTATGCAGGGAGAGATTCGGCCCCATCCCGGTACGGGTCAGGTAGTGCATCAAATCAGTGCACACAATACGGGTTAAGCTATGATGACCGTCCGTGCTTGATTTGTTATAATTGTGGGAGACTAGGTTATATGTCACAGAATTGTCAAGAGCCAAGGCGTGATGATACTATTAGGAGGCTCACGATACCCGGACGAGTTTTTGCCATCACCCGACAAGAAGTGGATGCAGCGCCTAATTTGATTAGAGGTAAAATTAAACTCAATGGTTAATCTATTCTTGCTTTGTTTTACCCAGGTGCATCGTATTCCTTTATTTCTTTTGATTGTGCTCGGAGATTGGGTATTGTGGCAATAGAGTTGCCTTTTAAGTTGTCGATATCCACGCCTATGGGAGTTTCAATAAGAACTGCTCAAGCTTGTCTGAATTGTGTGGTTCGTTTTGAACACTGAAGCATTACTCTGGATCTAATCTATTTTTCATTGCAAGAGATTGATGTGATAATTGGGATGGATTGGCTAGAGGCGAATAATGCCATTCTCGACTATGCTCGAAAGACTGTGTCTTTACCTATGAATATCCCTAGCGTTGAAGGGGATGAGAATGTTTGTTTGCCCTTGCCTAAGCTGACAGGTATCTGAGGAAAGGCTGTCAAGGGTTTCTAGTTTTCTTCTCTGTGAACGTGGATATCAAAGGTGGTGTTGAAAGATACCTAATTGTTAATGAATATCCTGATGTGTTTCCAGAAGAGATCACCGATTTGCCACTACCACGAGAACTAAAATTTTCCATTGATTTGGTGCCTGGGACAAGTCCTATTTCTAAGGCTCCATATCAAATGGCACTGTCTAAGTTGAAAGAGCTCAAGAAGCAGATTAAGGATTTGTTAAAAAGGGGTTTCATTAGGCCTAGTATCTCACCTTGGGGAGCTCCAATGTTATTTGTCAAGAAGAAAGATGGTAGCCTCAGATTGTGCATTGATTACAGGTAACTGAACCGAGTGATGATCAAGAATAAATATCCTTTACCTAGGATTGAGGACTTGATTGATAGGTTGGCAGGTGCCTCCATTTTCTCTAGAATCGATTTGAGGTCAGGATACCATCAACTACGGGTGCATGCTGAAGATATGCCTAAAATGGCATTTCAAACTCGATATGGTCA
Organism: Adenanthera pavonina; assembly: GCA_026686845.1. Lineage (NCBI taxonomy): Eukaryota > Viridiplantae > Streptophyta > Magnoliopsida > Fabales > Fabaceae > Adenanthera > Adenanthera pavonina. Next base: position 17,134,534 of record JAIVEN010000005.1, on the reverse strand, counting down.
TTATAAGTTTCTTGTGATGCCATTCGGGTTGACTAATGCCCTGATAATTTTCATGGATTATATGAACAGGGTGTTTCAGCTGCATTTGGATAAATTTGTGGTGGTTTTTATTGGTGACATCCTTATCTACTCCAAGAGTGAGGAAGAGCATGCGCTCCTTCTTCGGATTATGTTGCAAGTATTGTGGGATCACCAACTATATGCTAAGCTCAGTAAATGCGAGTTTTGGCTACGGGAGGTGAAATTTCTGGGTCATGTGATTTCTGCAAAAGGAGTGGCAGTAGACCCTAGTAAGGTTGAAGCAATGTTGAATCGGGAGAGATCGCGATCGGTGACTGAAATTCATAGTTTTCTGGGTTTGGCTGGATACTACTAGAGGTTCATTAAGGGACTCTCTCAGCTTGTTATGACATTGACTAGACTCACCCGTAAGGATCAATCTTTCATTTGGGATGACAGGTGTGAGAGAGCATGCCAAGAGCTGAAGGTTTGTCTAACATCCACTCTAGTGCTCATTATCCTTAACCCATCGGAGTCGTTCACAGTTTACATAAACGTCTCTAAAAAGGGTCTTGGGTGTGTTTTGATGCAGTAAGGCAGAGTCGTGGCATATGCTTCAAGGTAGTTAAGGCCTCATAAGTAGAACTATCCTACTCACGACCTCGAGCTAGCAACTATAGTTGTTTGCTTTGAAATTATAGAGGCATTATCTCTATGGCGCTCAGTTCGAGGTGTTCAGTGATCACAAGAGTTTGAAGTATCTGTTTGATCAGAAAGAGTTAAACATAAGGCAAAGGTATTAGGTTGAGTTCCTGATGGACTATGAGTTTGCTTTGAAGTATCATCCTAGAAAAGCTAACGTTGTGGCAGATGCGTTGAGTAGAAAGTCAATCCACATAGCCACAATGATGATAAGGGAGCAACAGTTGCTGGAGAGCCTAAGAGATATGAAGTTATCTATTAATGTCCATCCTAGGGTGTTAGTAATGAGTTCCATCAGTATATCAAGTGATTTATTGAGGAACATTTGCTATGCTTAGTTGAAGGATGACTATCTTTTGGGCATTCGAGAACAGATTGAAATGGCGGAGACCCAGGACTTTGGTATTTTAGAGGATGGTATCATCTGGTACCATAGTCGAATTGGTGTGCCAAATGTTACGGGGTTGCAAGAAATTATTTTGGAGGAAGCTCATAAAAGAAAGTATACTATTCACCCAGGTACCACCAAGATGTACTAAGATTTGAAACATGGCTATTGGTGGCTAGTCATGAAAAAGGACATCGCAGAGTTTATGGCAAGATGTCTGATCTGTTAGAAGGTAAAGATTGAGCACCAATTGCCTGCAGGTACATTGCAACCTTTGAAGATCTCGGAGTAGAAATGGGATAATGTTTCCATGGATTTTGTGATGGGATTACCGAGGACCTTTTCAAGACATAATGGAATATGGGATATTGTGGATGGGTTGACAAAGTTAGCCCATTTTCTTTTAATTTAGGAGACTATTTTGATGGAGAAGTTGGCCTAGTTGTATGTGAATGAGATTGTGAGGCTCTGCATGGAGTCATGATGAATATTGTGTCGGATAGAGATTCTAGCTTTACATCTAGGTTTTAGAAATCTCTTCAAAAAACCATGGGTACGAAATTGAGTTTTGATGCTGCTTATCACCCTCAATCTGATGGGCAGACTGAAAGGACTATTCAGACTTTAGAGGACATGCTGCGGGTGTGTGTTCTAGAGAACAAAGGCAATTAGGATCAGTATATGCCATTGGTTGAATTTGCCGACAACAACCGTTTTCACTCGAGTTTGCAAATGGCTCCGTATGAAGCGTTATATGGCAAAAAGTGCAGGTCACCATTGTGTTAGGTCAAACTCGATGAAAGGAGTCTTTCGGTCCTAGATATTATGAATCAAACCTCTTGGTAAATAGAGAGTATTCGTCAAAAGCTTCTTATAGCTCAGAGTCAGCAGAAAAGCTATGTGGACAGGAGGAGGAGACCATTGGAGTTTGATGCAGGAGATCATGTGTTTTAAAGGTCACTCCTACTATTGGTGTTGGAAGATCGATTTAAGCGAAGAAGCTCACTCTGTGGTATGTGTCCATACCAAATTCTGGAGCGACTTGGGCCAGTAGTATATCGAGTGGCGCTACCACCTAATCTTGCTGGATTGCATGATGTTTTCCATATGTCTCAACTCAAGAAATATCATCCGGATCCGTCTCATATAATTGATGATGAGGTAGTTCAAGTATGAGAGGATCTAACTTTTGAGGTCATGCCATTGCAAATTCTTAATGTGAAAGAGAAGCAGTTGAGAAATAAGACCATAAAGTTAATAAAGATCATATGGAGTGGCTTGACATCCAATGATGTCATGTGGGAGATGGAAGAATCCATGCAAAGAAAGTATCCAGAGATTGGTGCTTGAGGTAAGTGTTAAAATTTTGAGGATGAAATTTTTATGAGGGGAGAGTGCAATACCCCTTATGACATTGGTTTGGCATTGTGTGCAAAACCGGAGGACAATAGGATGAAGGAAGGCTCTAGTGAAGGAAAATAGAGCTCCACACCATGGCTTGAAGCAGGGCCGTAGCGGTGAGAGCAAGTCCAATGGCATTTTCTCGCTGAAACATGGTGCAGCCTCGGTGAACTGCCCTGAAGCCGTGACGGGAGTCGAGAATCTGGTTTAAATCAGAAACATTTAGGAGGAACATAAAGAAAGAAACAAAGGGAGTAATGGAGAAGAACGGAAGAGTTGTGCTAGGGTTTGAGTTTTCCGGTCATTAGGAGTGATTTTTGGACCTCAAGAGCTTGGATTCACGTGGGCAAGTGATCTTCACTCCTTCCTCTCCATTTTTCTTTGATTGAACTTGGGGTTTTCGGTTATAAATTTGGATCTTCGGTTCTAGCTGAAATCCACCTATTGAAACAGATGAAATAGGATTAAGGAAGTGTGTTTTGATGTTCTTGATGCTTGGGTGTGAGTTTTTAAGGGTTTATGCATGATTTAAGCTTAACCCTAGGTTCTTTTCGGTTTGGGCTCTTGGGAATCCGAAGTGTATATGGTTGAGTAGTGTTTGAATGGTCCTCAAGAGCTTATTGATATATGAAAAGGGTGTTGGAACCTTGGGTTAGGCCTCAAGTGGTTGAATTGTGGTTTTGACTAAATGATATATGTTGTTAATTGAGGAATTTCGGTATTATGAAGGTTGTTTGGTAGCCAGAGAGGGGTTCAAGCTTGTTGGACAACTAGAGAAGTTAATGGAATCCGCGTGTGTGGTCTTGACAACTTGAGGTAACTGGGTATTTTTTATATTATATGATAGTACGTATATATGTGTATATATGCATGTTTCTTTCATACTATGATACAAATGTGTTTGTGCGTACTCTTTTCTATATATCGTGGTATGCACATAGCTAGATGATATTATGATGACTATGATGATTATGATGATGATTAGAGATGATGATGTTAATGTGCCATGACATGATGCATGCATGCCATTGTGACATGATGATGATTATTATATTATGATACATGAGCATCACCACATGGCATTGTGAGATTGTGATATATGATGGATCGGGTGGGGATGATGATATGATATATTATGATATATATGTTAGGGAGGATAAGGATGGGATCCCTGCGGCTAAATCGCCTCCTATGGCCAAGAGAGGAAAGACGCATAGTGGACTGCACCTTCCCTAAATTGCATCCAATTCATTGTGGAAAAGGGGAAGGAGAGCCACGGTCCAAATAGTAGTGTTAACTTTGGCAGGGTGCACTAATTAGAGGTGAGTTTGGTGATGTCCCAGAATCAGTCTTCACCGACTGTTGGAAGGGAATTACCTATACGAAATGTCTTGTTATGACTATAGCCTGTGGTTCTAGCTGTGTGCGAGGGAGACATGCATTCCATTCATTTCACATTGTGTTCATGGGTTGTATGAGATTTATATATGTGTGTGAATGGTTGTTCCCAGTTATTGAGATATTGTCTCACACCCCTCTCCCATTAATTAACCTTTCAGGTGACGGTTCTAGCACTAGTCCTGAGAAGCCAAGGGAGTACCATCAGACGTGAGAATACTAGGTCTATGTAGTTTATGTGTAATTTGGATAATGTATCTTGTGCCAAGTAGGATAGAAGGTTTTGTAATGAATGTATGACATGGATAAGGATTGTTATGGATGGATGTACGTGTGGTTATGTATGTGGAATTGTGTTGTATGTGATGTGTATGTTTTATTGTGGTGTTTTCATGCTTTTGGATGTTGGGAAGTCAGTATACTGGTATTTGTGTGCCTAGAGTGGATTTAGGGCTCGTTGGTGTATTTTAGGGCCTGTAGCTCGTTTTGTCAAGTTGGGGTTCAAGGGTGTCAAATCTCAGAGAAGTCGCTCTTTTGAGTTGAAACCTCTTTAGATAAGTTGATTGGGGAGTTTTGGACTTATATGAATGGTCTTTGAGTGACCATTTGCCTTTGATGGCAATTGGAGGTTGTTAGTGGTGAGTTTTGGTCAATAAGTAGTCAAAACAGTGTCAGGGGTCCAAAATCTCCATACGAAGTTTTATTGTGGTGTAGTTGGTGTCTATAGATAGATTTGGACTAGATTGACTTGTAGGAGTTGGAATCAAATCAATCGGAGGTCGAAGCATAAAGTTATGCGTATTGGAAATTCACCTCGGTGGAAGAAGTTTGCTGGTATAGAAAACCAGCACTGGGCGCCGCTGCACCAGGAAGTAGGCCGTGGTGTCACGAAGTCCAGTAGCTTGGTGACAACGAAGGTCTGGAGCCGTGGCGTACTGTAGTGGCCATGGCCCCAGTCCAGTTTTTGGTGTTGTTTGGTTCATTTCCTCTATTCTGAAGTTTTTGAAAGTTGTTTTGAGATGTTTGTGTTGCGTTTAGTTGATTTTTGAAGGGTTTGGTCAAGTGTGAAGGTATTTGGGAGTAGGTTGTTACATATCTCCCAATGAGGTCTTTTCTAAATGAATTATATATATATAAACTCATTGTTTTTAGGGAAGCTTGTATAGTATTTTTAAGATTGAAAAATCTAATTTATACTAATGATAAATCCCAATATTTTATAATATTTGATTTAGTTTTGGGCATAATTAGGAGTCAAGATTTGTTTTTTAAAGGAAAGTTATTGATTAATTGATGAAAAATGTGACAAAGGAAATTGGGAATAGTGTTTAGTGTGTTTTGTGAATATTTGGTGAAATTTAAATCAGATAATACACTAATTTGATGTGTGGTTAATATAGGAATTTGGCGCTTTAAGTTGTAAATTTAAGTATTTTGCACCAGTAAAAGTAAGATTTGTGATAGCAAAAGTATGATAGCATAATTCAATACACTTTCCAAAGAGTTATTTCACTAGAGCAAAATAAAATATGATCACATAAATGGTTCGTGCCAGTGAACATCCCTGGGTCAAAATGAACACTTCACTTATAGCGCGATTTCTAAGGGTTTCTTCATTTTGAGGTATTCTGGACTTGAGGAGGACCTTGGAGGCTTAAATGGTGGAGAAAAGCTATATATCTGATTCTAAAGATTGACCATATGGAAGGTAATTCAGCACCAATTAATAGTTTTCTCTCTCTTTTCTCTTCTTTCTACTCCATGTTGTTTTGTGGTTGGTTAGATATGTATTTGTTTTTTATGGAAATGTTCATTATGAGTAGCTAAACCTTTTTTTTGGATTGTTATAGCTTAATTATGGATTAATGGATGATGCTTTACCACTTTGATTATATTAATGTTATGTTTGTTGATTTGATTGTGTTCTTGATTGTCCTAAAACATGAGAAATGTGATTGGGACTGATTTTGATGTTCTAAAGGAGTCTAGACATAGGGAATTTACACAAGACCTTCAATTGAATCATGTAAGATCGAATATTTAGCTATAGGATAGCTTGATTTTCTTGTAGGATATAAATATACCTACCTTTTTCTACCATTACATTAGGCTTGTAATTGACTAGTCCGGTTGAGTAATCACCATAAGAAACTAAGGATTAACATAAGTGGAATGCTTAGTGATTCAACCGACACTAATGGGTAATTAAGAGGCCTAAACTAGCAAATGTAGCTTTAATTTCAATTAAAAGTGACAATTGCATACTAAGAAGTAATTGAGGCACGCTATAGTAATCCAAGTCACCACTTAAGTTCTAAAATTACTACTAACTATAATCATAGCTTAGTTTTAAATTAGCAGTTTCGTTCTATTTCATCTTGTGTCTAACTCAAACTAATCGAAAGTGTGATGTTAATACTCATCCCAATTATTGTTACCAAATCTCCATAGGAACAATACTCTTATTAACTTTTTTTTACTTGATATAACTCGTGCACTTGTGATCTATACATTTTGTTCCTATCAACAATTATTTTTATTACCAATTGCTATCAACTATTATTTTACTTGTAAGAAATATATGAATTTACCAACAAGACTCGGCAAAGTTGGCAAATAGGTGGGTTCTATAAGCATGTTGTCTAGAATTCAATTCCTTATTATATAATGAAAAAGATTTTATTGGAAGAAGCAAGGTCTATTTCAGTAATCTCAAAGCCTTAAAGGGGTGTTTGGTTATCAATTGGGATACCTTTAGTGAAGAATAAAAGAAAAAAATACATGAGTTTTGAAAGCTGGCCCGGGGATCTTATGGAAAAACATTGAACGGAAAAAAGTTTCAGGTTTGATTAACAATACTCTAATAATTAAAACAGCCTGTTTATAAATGTTTAAAATAAATTCAAATATACTTAGCATTTACCCCAAAAACATTTACCAATAATTATCTTTTCGTGTAATACTTGGCTATTTGTATAAAGGTGAGAAGTTGCGATATAGACTTTATTAACACGCTTTGTTGACTTGACTACCATGGTTACGTTAACTCACGAACCAAAGTTTGCTTGTCATGAATTTCACGTTTATATAAATATTAAAAACATTTGGATTGGAAATTTTAAGTGCCGAAATTACTATACAATTTTAAGAAATTTATTATTAAATTTAAAAATTTTACTTTAAAATTTTATAAAAAAATATGACCAGTTGTGATGATAATTTTTTTAAAATGTTTAAAATACATTCAAATATAATTACCATTTACCAATAATTATCTTTTCCTGTAATACTTGGCTATGTGTATCAAGGTTGAGATGTTGGCATGCATATAGACTTTAATTAACCCGCTCTATTGACTTGACTACCATGGTTACGTTAACTCACGAACCAAAGTTTGCTTGTCAAGAATTTCATGTTTATATAAATATTAAAAACATTTGGATTGGAAATTTAAAATGCCGAAATTATTATACAATTTTAATAAATTTATTATTAAATTTTAAAAAAATTTACTTTAAAATTTTATTAAAAAAATTATGACCAAATGTGATGATAATTTTTTTTAAAATACGATAATAAATATTTGAAAACATAAAATAACTATGAAATCTAAAAATATGCTTGTTAAAATTATTTAATATAAAATTTTTAAAATTTTGAATCCTTAAATAAAATTTTCCCCATTCACATTCAGCGTAAATATTAACAAAAGCAAAGCTGCGCGCGATGTTTGACGGCGATGGAGAGATATAAAAAGCGGTCAAAATTGGCAACCACAGGGAAAACAAGTCCATTAACTCAGCCATTGACTCTCAAGTGGGGTGCGACAAAGAAAACAAAGGTCTCAATACAAAGTATCCAGCTTCTCTCAGGCATCTTGAATCTCACGACACAACGATGGGATGCTTCTACAGCCATTAATTTATTTAGCTTCTTCCCCGTTATGATCATATCAATTTTATATATGGTCATAAACATGTACCAATTAACACTATTATTTTTGATCCATTAATAACACCACCTATCCATATCAGGTAAAACATAAATGAAAATTAGCACTATATGACATGAAAAATTGAAATGAAAAATAAAATTTTATTTCGTTAGTTCTGGTTAATACTAATGAGGTGTTATGTACCTTGGGATTCCATTTGCAGCAATAGTTAACAATTGCAACTACACAGTATAACCAGGCATTGTTTCATCTGCAAACTATACTCCTCTTTCACCCACGGTTTTCGTTCTTGAAATGGGTGAGTCTAGGACCATCTCTGCACCCAATCCTTGGGGTGGCCGCATCTGGGGTCGAACTCAATGCACACAAGACTCCACCAGAAACTTCTCGTGTCACCGGTGACTGTGGCTCTGGGAAGCTGGAATGCGAAGGGAGGATAGGCACGCCGCCTGTGACAATGGCGGAATTTACTTTAGGCGGCAAAGACGGAGAGCTTAATTACTATGCTGTGAGCTTGGTAGACGGATACAACGTGCCTTTGATGATTTCTCCTCAAGGGGGTAGCGAGGGTTGCATGAGCACGGGTTGCAGGGAAGATTTGAACAGTAAGATCTCTCCAGAGTTCAGGATAAGCAACACAGATGTAAAAGTAGTGGCGTGTAAGAGCGCTTGCATGGCATTTAGTTCACCACGGTACTGTTGCACTGGCGAGTATGGAACTGAAAACACTTGCAAGCCATCCAATTACTCACAGCTATTCGAGGATGCTTGCCCTAGTGCCTATTGTAATCCGTATGATGAGAGGACAAGCACGTTCACATGTCAAGCAGCAATTTATAGAATCGCCTTTTGTACCTCCCCCAACACAAAAAAGAGGGATCTAACATTCATCATTCTCATAATCGTAATGATAGGAACTATCATTATTAGCGTCACTTGTGGATAATTTTTTCGGAAACGGATAGCAAAACATTCAGGTACGATTCCATTTAATGCCATCTTCAATTATAGTCATATCTGTTATCGTTTAAATGGTATAGGCGTTAACAATTTTAAATATCGAAGGCATTTACAGAGATGGAATATTCATATGAGTAGAATTATGTTCTATAGTTTATGCCTCTCTAAATTTTCATATGGAGAATATCTCTGTCATTCTTATTTTATTACATTGTTATGAATCAGCAAGAATAGGGAACAGCAAATGGTTCCTACTTTTAAAAAGGCGTGGAGCATATGAAGTAAAAATGAGTGACGACATTATAGGAGAATTTTCACGAGTTAAATTCCAGGAGTTATTGGTATATGATTTTGAAAAGGTTGCAATTGCTACCAACAGCTTTCACTTGTCTAATAAACTTGGCCAAGGTGGCTTTGGCCCAGTGTATAAGGTACATTAATTTCTGAAATCTTAATCAAATTTGAATTCACCATGTATATAACTATTGTTTGATGGAAATTTCTTCAAGGGAACACTACGAGATAATGGCCAAGACATAGCAGTTAAGAGACTATGTACAACATCTCTGGACAGGGACAAAAGGAATTTGTGAATGAGATGGTTGTCATTTCCAAGCTACAACATCGTAATCTTGTCAAACTTCTTGGTTGCTGTATTAAAGGAGAAGAGAAGATGTTGATCTATGAATACATGCCAAATAAAAGATTGGATGCGTTTATTTTTGGTTGGTTCTTTTCATCCATTATTTTTTGACTTTATGTAGTTGGATGCATTAATGTAAGCTTATTCGAGCTTCATTTTTGGTTAGTTCTTTTCATCCAAAACTAGTATAATGCTCCCTAATGTTGCTGCAGATCCACAAAATCGTATACTCCTCGATTGGAGAAAGCGCTTTGTCATAATTGAAGGAGTAGCCCATGGAGTACTTTATCTTCACAAGGATTCTTGACTAAAAATTATACATAGAGACCTAAAGGCAAGTAATATTTTGTTGGATTCTAAAAATATTTAATTTTGGTATGGCTAGAAATTTCAAAGAGAGTGAAGATCATGCTAACACAAGAAGAGTTGTTGGAACCTTGTAAGCTTTTCCTTCTTCATCAAATTGTATAGCATATTGAGAAGTGAGTGCCCTAATAATTAGTTGTTCCATCCAACTATGCAGTAGCTATATGTCTCCAAAATATGCAATAGAAGGATTGTTTTCAGAAAAATCAAATGTGTTTAGTTTTGGGGTTTTACTATTGGAAATTATCAGTAGAAGTAGAAGAAAAAACTCTATAGCTCTTATAACATTGAGCTTTCTCTTAGCCTTCTGGGATTTGTAAGTCTCTACTATTAGTGGAAGAAGAAACTTTGAGATTAAACAAGGATTATTATTAGTTGCCATTTCAACTCTTAGCTTTCAATCTTTGGAAGCTAACAATTATGCTTTTTTATTAAATGTTTTAGGCATGGAAATTATGGAACAAAGAGAACATTGTACAGTTAATAGATCCTGAAATATTTGATCAAAATCTAGTGAAGGATATATTGAGGTGCATACACATAGAACTTCTATGTGTGCAAGACCTTGCAATAGAGAGGACAAATATGAGCACCGTGGTTTCTATGCTTAATAGTGAGATTATCAATCTTCCTCCTCCAAGGCAACCTGCTTTCTTCCAGTGGGAGAGCATATTGGGTCTTGTGGCCCCACAAGAAAATCAAATATTATTTTCCACCATCAATGTTAGCATTACTGAGATACAGGGCAGATAGTTACATTACAAATTTGTCACTATGACAATGGAGTTTCGATGAGTATCTTCCCTCTCCTAGCTGTATTCATGAGTGTAGTGTGTGAGTAGTCTCACAAGAATTTCCTCCAATTTTTTTCTTTTGTTTGTTGTTTTTGGATATGGATTTCATTTGAAATTGTAATACCTTATACTTAAACTCACTTCCACATTTATTAGACTCCAATTATTTTCATTATTGCATAATTAAAGGTTTAATTGCATAAAAATATTAAAACAGATTTTTTATCATTTCGGGTACTATTCATTGTGCATTTTGCATTTTACCTGATAAACTTTAAAAATTCATAACTGATTCTAGAAAAATCATCTTACAGTGATTCAAGTCTCTAAAAATAATTAAAAAGTTTTCTACATGGAAAAAAATATGAAACATGGCATTTTCTAACTCAATTCATACAGTTTATCCTTAAAAAATTTACTATATATTTGGTCAAATTGAAATTTTCCAGATTTTGGCTTAATGTTTCAAAATTCACATATCATGATATCTTGAGCAAATTATTCATTTTTTATGTCATTGGAAAGCCCTGTATCTCTACTTTCTACACATTTCTACTTTCTACACATTGTTTTGTACATTTATTCTATTGGAATAGAATAGGGCATTAACTCAAATCATTATGAGTCAGAATTTTATTTTTACTAGAATAATTTTAGATATACACGCATATTTCTTATTTTATAACTCCAATTACTTCTAAATTAGTGACATATTGACCTTAAGATAGAGGTTTCCACATATGCAAACCACTAAATTTTTGGAGCTCTACATGATTTTATATTGCCCTTGAAAATACCAGTACTTACAGTAAAATTCAAAGCATTTCTTATTTTCCAGATTTCAACCCTAACTTCAAAATTTCACAATAAATCATACATTTGTCCAATTTAAGTGATCTTTATCTCTTTGGAAAGGTTATTGAGTCTACTTTTAGATCATATATAACCTTAAAAGGAAAGCTCTATTTTGGATAGAGTTCCTTTATCCCAACTTCTACTGGTTATCTCATTCATAATTATGCCATAACTCATATAATAAACTTCATAACTCTCATACATCAACATTTATTGTTCCAAATCCACACATAACATGTCATATGGGAACTTAAAGGAATATAACAGGACCTTTACATGCAAACTTGCATGAACATATTATTTATCAATTTCTTTTCCCTTCTCCTTTGGCTCTTCTTAAATTTCTTGCATTGCTTGGACATATGAAGGTTAGTATTTGGAAGGGTGAGATCTAAAGAATCTCAGTAGTAACCACCAATCATGCAAACATATCATCATATAATGCAAACATATATCATAAAATCATCTTATAGTATATCATTTGAAATTGTTTATGTTTTAATATTTTGTAGAAAATTGGGTAGAGCTTTCCTTTCTATTTTCCAAATCCTGGGGTCTCAAAACCTTTCAAACAACTCAGCCAATATCAACAATTCATCACAAAGCATCATTTCAAACATTTAACAAGTCATAAAATCAATGCAAGTAATATGACAATACATAAACAATAATAGGTAAGTTCACTACCCTATGGCTCTTCAACCCTTTCCAAACTTTGTGAACACTTCCTTTGATCTCCTAACACTTCTTTGAATCCTATAACATCATAAAATAAGCCATAAGCCACTGGTTGTATGACCTCCAATATAAAATGCTTACTTTAACTCCAAAAATTCACTTTGCTTTCCTTTGGTTTATCTTTGTACTGCACACTTGTTCAAAACCTATTTTTGGGGTCAAAATCATGAAATTCTATCTCTATATCAAACCATTAACCAACCAAAATTCATAGAGAAAAAGGGAAAAATGATTTAGCTTGTTCTATATATTTCAAACCACTTTCATATTCATGTTTCAAGTGACTATTCTAAGCTTTTCTCTATGTATGATGGTAGACAATTCATCTCTCTCTCTCTCTCTCTAACCACCATAGATGAAATTCCGAAGGTGTGAAAAGAAGAAGAAGACTCCATTAATCAGCCTTAAACTAGGAGAAATCATAAGCTAAAGGTGGTAGAAACTCATACCAAATGGTTGACCTTAATTTGAGCCTTGTCTTCTTGCTTCTTCTCTTTCCTCTCCTCTTTCTTCTCGTGCTCTCTCCTTTTCTCTTGTGTTTTAGCAGCTTCACTTCCTTCTTTCTTTAGTCTGAGTCAGTCACGAAAGTGAGAGAGTAGGGAAGGATAGTCATAAACTCCAACCAATCACTTTATGCCATTTCTCTCTCTCTCTCTTTGTTTTTTTTTTCCAAATACTTCTTCAACAAGTAGTCTTAGAAATTAATAAAATAATTGTTTTCCTTCACATGGCCAGTTGCATCACATCACTTTTGAGAGGAGAGAGGGGAATTACTTCACTTAATTACTTGGCTAAACATGGTTAGTTCAAATTAATCCAAATTAGCTTAACTATTGTCACTTTTACACTTACTTTATTAAAGCATTTTAACAAACTCCCTTGAGTCCCAAGCTAGTTTTCAGACGTGTTCCATCCTCAGTTTCTGGCCAAAAATTGGTTTAATAATTTTTATGGACCAATATACCCTTTACCGATTAAATTTACCTGTATTGATTAAATATTTTTGCCGAAATTATCATTAAATTGGTATAGGATTATTCAAAAATTACTTTTGGTCCAAAATATTACCTTGACCTAAAATATATTTTATTAAGGTTTATTTAGGGTTCTTGAATTAATATTGCCTTTTGCTGCAGTCTAAACTGACTTTTATCAGGTAAAATATTAATATTAAATCTTAATATTATTTTGATATTAATAAATTCTATACTATGTTTCATTGGGCTAAGATAAGGGCTTTATTTTAACTATAACTTTTCATATTTACAAAATACCTTCAACCCAAGGCAAATTTATAATTTTAGAAGCTTTCAAATCATTAGGTGTAATTTTCTCCAAAACTTTATTTCACTTTACCTTCCATGTATAATTCTCCCTTTAGAGACTAAAATGTGCAGAATTTTATTTTTTAGGGCCAAAACATAATTTCCTCAATTTCCTTTTTAAGTGCAAAAATGACTTTTTTACCTTTTTTTTCTTGTATCTGTATCGCTATGTGTTGGATTTTTCTAAATCTTTCTACATTTTGAGATATGACCCATTATTTTAGCTTCTAGACTTCCTAACTTAATTCCAACTAAGGGTTAAACTCATTAAATTATTGTGTTGCCCTTGAGTCAGGCCAAAAATATAAATATCAATTCTTCCGAATACTCTCTTGTAATTTCCTCCAAAGGCCAATTTTTTAATAATTCTTTTTCATTAAACTTCAAATTGGTCTAACTCTCAACCTAGACCTCCCAGAACGTGATGTTCATATCATTATGCTCAACTCAAAATGAGCTTCCATTTAAGTGGTATATTACATATTTTTTTGGTTTAGTTCTTGAATTAATTTTTTACTAAGAAACTTATAGAAAATTAATTTTAATTAAAGACTAAGCATAATTTCTCTTAAAGACCCTGTAGGAGATTAATTTCATTAAAAGACCGAGCATATTACTTTACTATCTAACTTCCTTTCACATTCTTTCATGCACTTTATGGTGTTCCATAAAAATAAGGATATTACAAAAATCATGTTGTGAATTGCAAGGGTTCCTAATTTCAATACTATCATTATAAACAGAGCTTGAGGATGTACAAAAAGTTCTTCCTTCTACTTTAAGTAGAGGAGCACTTCACAAATTTTTGGTCGTGATTAATACAAAATGGTCATGCTTTTGAATATATGTTTTTTTTTAATGGATTTCACGCTATGCACGATTTTTAAGTTAAAATTTAAAAATAATATTTTCTGTAAACAACAACTATGTGAATCATATTTCTCAAAATCTTATCTGCAGCTTTTTTGTTTCAAATATTGTTTAAGAAGTAATATGCAAGATGAGTTACATATCACTTATTGCACAACGATCACTCCTAAAAGACAAGTTCCCATATTTAAAAGTAGTAGTAGCCTTTAAAATTTGTTTTTACCAATCCTAGCCTTCAAGTCAATATTAAGAAAATTGAACCAGTCATTAGATTGGTTAAAACACCAATTTAAGATTTAATGATCTAATCAGGGTTCAACTAGGGTAGAATTGGTCATAATTAAATTAATATATTTTAAATAATATATATTTAAAAGATAAAAAAATTAATATTCCAAATTCATAAGAGAAAAATGTAATTATGAAGAAAGTAATATCTCTTTAAAAAAAAATGGCAACATTGAAAGATAATGCTTAAGAACCTTTGTTATCAAACAATTTTAAAACTCATATTAATATTAAATTAAAAGGATCAAGTTTGAGATAAAAATATAAATAAATAATAGGCAACATAAAGATTAAAATAATGTTATCACATAAATAAAAAGGATATTCAAAAAATAAACAAAAGAAATAGCAAAGATTAAGAAAAAAACTTGAGCTGGCAAATGGCAAGAAAATTTGTTATCAAGCACTTATTGGTAGGGATGAGCATTCGGTCCATCGGTTTGATTCAGTCAGAAAATCGAAAAAACCGAATAACCAAAATAACAGGTCTTGTTTAACCAAATCTAACTGAAATTCTAGAAAAAAACTAATTATTTTAGTTCAGTTTGGTTTTTCATTTTGGTTTGGGCTTCGGTAAGAGCCCAAACCTTTTGTTTCCCTACAAACCCAAATCATAAATATATTATAAATAAACAAAGAAATACAATCCAAAGTTTTTAACCACCAAATGGTCCAAATCCATTCCAAACATATATAATGGAAGGAAGCTGAAAATTTTTTTAAAAAAGATTACAACATTAACAGTACAATAGCAATTAGTAAAATGGGATAAGACTATCCTTCCAGATTAAATCCACAATTTCCTCTAGGTTAAAAATCTTGAATTAATTGAAGGAGAAAGAGGAGTAAAAAATTAAAGTCAAGTGGTAAGGGTTTCATTGACATTTTACGGGGTCGAGGATTCAATTCCTAAGGGGTGAAGTAACGTTAAAAAAATTAAGGTCTCAAAGAGATCTTTCTATCGATACCCATCTACTACCGTAAAGTCCTACAGAATGTGGTCTGAATTAGTTTGGGGTGGGTAATGAACCCAGGATACCCCTGGATATCAGATAATATTATAAAAAAAAAATAGAGGAGTAGAAAACAAAAATAAGATATCCTCTGAAACACAAAATAACAATGAAGACAAAAATAAAGTGTTCAAAAAGAAATCTCCAAACTAATCCCTTCGGACCAATAGTATTGACTTGCCCTGCCCCGTAACCATGACGATAACTAAGTTGAAGGTTTTAGTACTGAAAGTTCTACTATACGGGTACTGACAAGTGCTGCCACATATTAAACCAACAGTTGCATATATTTATAGTAGTATCAAGGAAAATATAGGGGATTTGAATGAAAATATCTTGGTAAGATTTTTGTCTGGGCAAATGCAAATGATTTCCAAAGTTTGACTTCTCCAAGTTAAACGACCTATGATTTATTTATTCATGTTGATAGAATTCATACTCTGCAATGTTTCAGCCTTAAAAAAAAGAGGCAATAAAGACTGTTTCCATGGAATGGGGGTACTCATGTACTATGGTGCGCATTAGGGTAGAGAGGAGAGATACAGTGCGAGGAAGTGAGAGTGTTTGATATTTGATTGCGAATCCATAACTGACATAACAGATTAAATTTACCTTGAGTTAAATAGAAATGCAAAGAACGGAGACTGCAAACTCAAAGTGAGAACATACTCAAACTCAACAACAAAGAGGCGACCTGCAACGAAGAATGTAGTTGCTGTCTTGCAACGAAGAACGTAGTCAGAGAACTGGGATTCTAGTTTCTGAGAGCGAGACAGAGGCCAAGAACAGAGAGGCGAAGGTTGGAGGGAGCGAGTGCTGATGCTGAGTGGTGTTTGGGAGGGAGAAGTGGCACATGAACGATGAATTTGGGGAAAGCCTTTGCTACTGCTCTGCTCGTGTCGATATGGATGGGTGTTTGGGAGTAACTCGCGCGTGCTTCAGTTCAGCAAGCCTGGCGTAGGTGCTTCGGAGTTCATACTGGGCTAGGTGGAATTTGGACACTTTGTAGTTTGTAGTTTGCAGGCTGAGGAAAAAGAGGCATGAGGAAACTATATTTTTTGGGAAAAAAAAAAGGAAATATATATACATATTGATCAGTTTGGCTTACTTGGTTTCTGAAAACTACAACCGAACCAACTGAAATTACCAAAATGCTATAAAAAATTAACCAAGCTTAAACTGAAAATGGAAATAGCCAAATTAAAAAAATAAAAAATTATTTGATTCAGTTCTGTTGTCTATTTTGATTTAGTTTTACTCATTCTTACTTTTAGGAGTCATATTAAAGTTAAATTAAAAAGATTAAATTTAAAATTAAAATATAGATAAATAATTGATACTATAAAGATTAAAAATATGTTAAAAAAATTAAAAAAATAATAAGCAAAAACATTAAAAAATAAAAAAAATGACCAAAAAATATGTTCTCACTTTTTATACACGTCTCCTACGACCACATGTCCCACATCAATAGGTATCAAGGAAAAGGAAGTAGGAAGTGCTATAAAAAGGAAGGGGGTAAGAGATCCTATCAAAGTGGTGGGCAGTGGCATCCATTGGGCCTGGGCTGAAGGCCTACTTTTTAGTGCAGTATAAAACTTTGATTTATAAGTCCAGGTTCTAGAGTTGGCTTTTTTGTTTTTTTTCCTTTTAATATAAAACCCGAATTGGTCTGATTTTTTACTGGGTTCACCGGTTCTTCATTGGTTTTTTTGGGTCAAAGACTAATTCATAAATGGTCCAATTTTTTGTGTGTTTTAGATGACAAAAAATGAATTGATGAATATAAAAATATTCAGCAAGGAAAATAGGAGGAGATAAATAAGAAAAAATCATTACTTGAAATGTTTGCATTTTTCAAATAAATATATTATAATATATAAATGTGAAGAGAAACATAAAATAAAAAAATTGGATAGGAAACACTTATAGCGGTGAATATATGTATCTTTTTACTCTTTTTAAATTTATTCTCCTTAATTTTGGCAAAAAAAAAATATTCTCCATAACAAAGAATCTAAATTATTTTTAATAGATATAGTTGGCAGATAGTTAGATCTATTAAGTATAATGTTCAAAGTTTAATTTTTGTCTATATAAAAGGAAATGTCCTTATTATGAGATGTAAAGTCTATTTTGGTGATTGCTTCCAATGGATTAATTTCTAATTATCATCAGGAATACATTTGGTATTAAAAAAAAATGAGTGAGAGAGAACCTAAATGTGTAATAAATTTAAAATTCCTTTTGAGAGAAGGTGGTGATTAGGAGAGAAAATCCTTTGCAATAAATGTGTAATAAATTTACTAGCATTTATTGTTTAGGATTTCCTACATTCATGGATGGCAAGAATAATGAGATGAATAATCTGGAAGTAGAGAAATAATAAAATATTTATTGACATTTATCATATTTTATTAATCTTATTTTTATAAAAACAAATAACTCTTAAGTAATTTTTCAATTGTTAGAAACGAAAGTAAAGATATTAGAAATTAGTCAACAAACATTGATCTAATTGCTAAAGATATAATTGGATATAATTCATACTTTATAAGGATAAGCGTTTGAATGTCATTAATAATACAATAATATTATTGGTAGGCAATATGTAAGAAACATTTATAAGCCTACTATATTTGGTTTTTGTGTAAATATGCTACCTTCAACTCATTTGGTAAGAAAAACATTGCAATTCTATTTGGGCTTATTATTGTATTCAATGATTTTTGCACATTGTTTATTCAGTCTTCAAACATATGTGTTAAATTTATTTTTTTGGTAGAAATATTTGTTAAGTTAATGGAGGACTTCTGTTCTGTGCCTCTGGATAATCTTTTTGGCATCTTGGATCCCTTTGGCCAATTTTTATTGGCCTATAAATATCCCTTTGTCCAAAATTTTTCTAAGAAATTATCTTGGTGTAATTTGATTTTGTTCATAGAGTGGAAAATAAATTTTGGGCACAATATTTGAAAAAATTTTAGGATTTTTACTTAGTTCGCATATAGAGCTCAATTTTCTCAAAAGAAATGAATGTAATAGTACTTGTTCAAATGGACATGAGGGATGCGCTGGGGATGCCTTGTTACTAGCTATTTGGTTATTCATATATACATTAACAAAAAACAGTTAAAATTAAACTAAACGCAATACAAATTTTATTTCATAAGATATATATATACACATATAATCTTAGTAGCAATGATCTATTTTTACCTTCTGTATATGGTTATACATGCATTCGTTCATAACATAGATGTCTCTTTCTTTCTTTTTTTCTTTCTTTGTTTTGTTTTTTGGTTGAATAGAAAAAGACCATCAGGTCAGACTAGCATGTTGCAGCTACTACATTCTTGTAGCACAATTCTCATAGTTTTCTTGTCACTAATTTCATGTCTTTTAAATTTTAAGAAGTTTGGATACCGAAATTATTTTTAAAATTTTAAGAAATTTATTATTGAATTTTAAAAGTTTACTTTAAAACTTTTAAAATTTATAAATATTATATATGACCAATTGTGATAATAGTTTTTTTGAAAAAATGATAATAATAAATATTTCAAAACATAAAATAACTGTGACGCATATATTTACTAAAATTAAAATTATGACTATAAATGTTAAAAAATTTTGAATCCTGAGATAAATTCCCTGTTCACAATCACTATGAAGGCTAAGAAAACAAACATGTGGTGTTTGAGAGTCCTGTTTCCATGCGTGGCCACGTCACGGAGTGCGTATCCCCTCACAGTTTACTGTGTCTTGCTTTTTGTTTTTTAAATTTTATTAAAAAAAAACCCTCTCCTCTCTCAGAGTCTACACTTACAGTGCGTGGATTTAACCTCCACGCAATGAAGCGGATAAAAAGTTGTCAAAATTGGCAGCCTAAGGGAAATTAGACAAGTCCGTTGTTGTGACAGCCATTGACTCTCGAGAGGTGCGAGCCATAAAAGAAAAGTCTCAATGAAAAGTATCCTTATTCACGCGTCTTGAATCTTACAAAACAACACTGGGATCCTTCTGCAGCCATTAAAGCTTCCTCTCTCGGTTATGGTGATACAGATTTTATGATCCTAAACATGGATCACCTAACTCTATTGTTTTTGTTTCCATTAATAACACTTCACCTATCCGTGTCAGGTAAATCATGAATGTAAATTGAAAAACGAAACGTAAATTTTTCATTTTGTTAGTTGTAGTTAACACTAATGAGGCCTGATGTATCTTGGGATTCTATTTACAGGAGTAATTTCGACGACATTCACAATAGCTAACAACTGCAGCTACACAGTCTGGCCAGTCATTGTTTCAAGTGGTAACTCTAATCCTCTTTCACCCACCGGTTTTGCTCTTCAAATGGGTGAATCTAAGACCATCTCTGCACCCAACTGTTATGAGCACAAATCCAAGGGGAGAGCCCATCCCAAAAGACTAGTCCATTAGGTGGGAGAACCCCATGTCCTTATAAACCCCACTTCTCATGTGAGGCTCCCCAATGTGGGAGCCATAACAATGCACCTCCGGTCGAAAGCCGACGTCCCCGGCGGCTCCACACCACGACACTTTACTCGGTGACACCTCACTCAACCTCCTTGTTGGTCGGAACCCTCCACCGGTCAGAACCCTCAGTGGGTAGCCCTCTCCGTGGTGTCGGCCTCTCAATGAAAGCACCAATGTTATGAGCACAAGTCCAAGGGGAGAGAGCCCATCCCAAAAGACTAGTCCATTAGGTGGGAGAACCCCATGTCCTTATAAACCCCACTTCTCATGTGAGGCTCCCCAATGTGGGACTCATAACAATGCACCTCCGGTCGAAAGCCGACGTCCCCGGCGGCTCCACACCACGACACTTTACTCGGTGACACCTCACTCAACCTCCTTGTTGGTCGGAATCCTCCACCGGTCAGAACCCTCCGTGGGTAGCCCTCTCCATGGTGTCGGCTCTCAACGAAAGCACCAATGTTATGGTCACAAGTCCAAGGGGAGAGCCCATCCCAAAAGACTAGTCCATTAGGTGGGAGAACCCCATATCCTTATAAACCCCACTTCTTATGTGAGGCTCCCCAATGTGGGACTCATAACAATGCACCTCCGTTTGAAAGCTGACGTCAATGTTATGGTCACAAGTCCAAGGGGAGAGCCCATCCCAAAAGACTAGTCCATTAGGTGGGAGAACCCCATGTCCTTATAAACCCCACTTCCTATGTGAGGCTCCCCAATGTGGGACTCCTAACAATGCACCTTCGTTCGAAAGCTGACGTCCCCGATGGCTCCACACCACGACACTTCACTCGGTGACACCTCACTCAACCTCCTTGTTGGTCGGAACCCTCCACCGGTCAGAACCCTCCGTGGGTAGCCCTCTCCGTGGTGTCGGCCTCTCAACGAAAGCACCAATGTTATGAGCACAAGTCCAAGGGGAGAGCCCATCTAATGGACTAGTCTTTTGGGATGGGCTCTCCCCTTGGACTTGTGACCATAACATTGGTGCTTTCGTTGAGAGCCGACACCACGGAGAGGGCTACCCACGGAGGGTTCTGACCGGTGGAGGATTCCGACCAACAAGGAGGTTGAGTGAGGTGTCACCGAGTAAAGTGTCGTGGTGTGGAGCCGCCGGGGACGTCAGCTTTCAAACGGAGGTGCATTGTTATGAGTCCCACATTGGGGAGCCTCACATAAGAAGTGGGGTTTATAAGGACATGGGGTTCTCCCACCTAATGGACTAGTCTTTTGGGATGGGCTCTCCCCTTGGACTTGTGACCATAACACCAACCCCTGGAATGGCAGATTTTGGGGTCGAACTGATTGCACAAACAAGTCCACCGGATATTTCTCCTGTCTCACTGGTGACTGTGGGTCCGGGAAGCTGGAATGCAATGGCAAGGAAGAGACATTGCCTGTGACAATAGCAGTATTCCATTTAGGCCTAGGCGGAGAGCCTGATAACTATTATGTGAGCTTGATAGATGGATACAACCTGCCTATTGTTGTTTTACCTCAAGTCCAAGACTGCATAAGCCCGGGTTGTCAGGCAGATTTAATCAATGTGTGCCCTCCAGAGCTCCAGGCTGTAGAAAGCATATCTGGAAAAGTAATGGAGTGCAGTAGCCCTTGCACGGTATTTAAGTCACCACAGTTCTGTTGCACTGGTGAGTATGAAACGCCAAACACTTGCAAGCCATCCTCCTACTCCGAGAGATTTAAGAATGCTTGCCCACAAGCCTACAGCTATAAGTACGATTACAAGACAAGCACTTGTCAGGCAGCAACTTATAGAATCGCCTTTTGTCTATCCCCTGTCACAGAAAAGAGAGATCTAACATACATCATTGTCATTACTGTAATAATAGGAACTATAATTGTTAATGTCACTTGTGCATGCTTCTTCCGAGAATGGATAGCAAAACATTCAGGTACGATTCCATTTAATATCATCTCAATGATTTAGATATTACAGGCATCTTCAAATGCAATATTCGTATGAGCAGAATGTTCTGTCTGTCTTTCTAATTTCGTGACATTGTTATGAATCAGCAAGGATATGGAAGAGAACACGGTTCTTTTTGTTAAAAATGTGTGGAGCATATGTAGAAAAAACAAGTGATAATATTATTGGAGACTTTTCACAAATTGATTTCGAGGAATTAGTGGTGTACGATTTTGAAAAGGTTGCAATTGCTACAACCAACTTTCACTTCTCTAATAAACTTGGGCAAGGAGGTTTTGGTCCAGTGTATAAGGTACATTAATTCATATAAAAAGCTTATATAATTAATTTCAAATTCACTGTGTATAACTATTAATGTTTCATGGAAATTTATTCAAGGGAACACTACAAGATGGCCGGGACATTGCAGTTAAGAGACTATCTAGAGCATCTGGACAAGGACAAGAAGAATTTATGAATGAGATGGTTGTCATTTCCAAGCTTCAACATCGTAATCTTGTAAGACTTTTAGGTTGTTGCATTGAAGGAAAAGAGAAAATGTTGATCTATGAATACATGCCAAATAGAAGTTTGGATGCATTTATTTTTGGTTGGTTCTCATGATCCCTTTTTTTCTTGCTTTTTCTAGTTGGATGCATTAAGTTTGAAGCTTCTTTAAGTTATTGTCAAAACTAATATCACCCTCCCTTTTGTTTTTGTAGATCCAACAAATCGTAAACACCTTGATTGGGGAAAACGCTTGGTCATAATTGAAGGAGTAGCCCGTGGGTTACTTTATCTTCATAGAGATTCTAGACTAAAAATTATACATAGAGACCTAAAGGCAAGTAATATCTTATTAGATGAGAACCTGATTCCAAAAATATCAGATTTTGGTATGGCAAGAATTTTCAAAGAGAGTGAAGATCATGCTAATACAAGAAGAGTTGTCGGAACCTAGTAAGTTTTCCTTCTCCATCCAAATATATAGTAGCATATTGAGAAGTATTCTAATAATTAATTGTTTAACTCAATGATGTAGTGGCTATATGTCTCCAGAATATGCAATGGAAGGATTATTTTCAGAGAAATCTGATGTGTTTAGCTTTGAAGTATTATTATTAGAGATTATTAGTAGAAGAAGAAACTCTAGCTTCTATAACAATAAGCATTCGATGAGCCTTTTAGGATTTGTAAGTCTCTACCATCCATTGGCTTCCTACATATTTCCTCTTGTCCACATTATAAGATATTTTGTATTAATTGCACGCATATTAAGAAAATCATTTTTTCAAATAAAATTAATGTAAAAAGTACATACATTTCTTATTTTATCCTTATTAAATATCTCATTTTATTATCATTATAGGGTTATAAATAAGGAGAGAGGAAACATTAAATAGGGGTAAAATAGGAAGAAAAATATCCAATGTCTTATATTTTGGACTAAAAACTTGTCATACAAAATGTCTTATAATATGGATCAGAGAGAGTACTTGATTACATGGATCTATCATTAGTTGCTAATTCAACTCTTAAATAATAATTATACTTTTTTGTATATGTTTTAGGCATGGAAATTATGGACTGAAGATAACATCACACTATTCATAGATCCTGAAATATCCAATCCAAACATAGAGAAGGATATAATGAGGTGCATACACATAGGACTTCTATGTGTACAAGACCTTGCAAGTGAAAGGCCTTGTATGAACATTGTGATTTCTATGCTTAATAGTGAGATTGTTAGTCTTCTCCCTCCAAGGCAACCTGCATTCATCCAGTGGCAGAGTATGGTCAATCACGTGCCCATAGAAGAAAATCAAAGTTTACTTTCCAACAATTATGTCACTATTAGTGAGATACATGGCAGATAGCTACAATGCATACAAATATGTAACTGAAATGATGGAGCTTCAATAAGTAACTTGTCACATCTTACTTTAGAAACCCTTTACCATTCATTTTACATGTCTTAGATTTCATTGGAATACATTTGGAAGAAAAAAATGAGTCAAAATTAAAATTTAACAAAAAATCCCTATGGGTTGCTATTCATTTGGTAACCCTTGATTTTTTTTTTATCAAACTTTGAAAATTTATAATTAATTCTACAAAAATTGTTTTAAGGTGGTTTAAATCGCTGCTTGAATCCTTTGAAGTATTATACAAGGAAAAAAAAACCAATTGAAAATTTATTGAACCAATTGATGCAGTTTATTGGGCGAAAATTACAGTTCATTGCTCCACCTCTTTTCCTTGCTCCATTATGTGGCTTGGGCCTATTATTCATGGCTAAAGATTATGGGTGACAAGATTTGGGTAAATCACAATAGCATCATTATTCCAATCAAACATAATATTATTTAAGTAATTGATACAAAAGCAAGTTTATATGATGTTGCCATAACATTTCAAGATCAAAGCACCTTCTTGTCATATTTATACATGTTCTTCAACTTCTAAACATATTCGTGCATGTTCATATCATGTTTTGAGCAAAATCATAGTCTTGATTCAATTATAAACACTTTCATACTACTAAAACATGTTTTTCATATTCATGGCAACATAAAACTAAATCAAATCAACTACTTAATAATAAAATGAAAGAATAGGAAAATATGCTACCTTGTCATTTCCCTAAGCCTTCTAGCCTTCTTTCTCTCCTTCCTTCCTCTCTTGCTTGCAACTCTCTCTCTGTCCTTTACTGTGAAAGTGGCATCCTCTTAGTGTGGTTTGAAGGGGTAGGAGAAGTTTGCTCTTTATAGGCACAAGGGTTGAATTCTAGCCATTGATCTCTTTTATGATCCAATGGTCTATATTTCTTATTCATATCAAACTTGATCCTTATACCACAATGGCTCCACTTGTCAAAATCTTATGCCTTTTTCATCAAAATTTTGTACATGTCCTCTTGGTGAAATAATAGCCATAAAACACATACCTTTTTTTTCCTTCCTTTCTTTCTTTACATGGTGTATATTTTAAAACTGTTAAGAATGATGGCTTCCCAAGAAGGGGGAAATTTGGAAGTATGAAATTTTTCTACAAAACCAAGTATGACAGTGAAAGCAAAAATTCTTAAAAAAAATAGAGTATAATAAATGTGAATGTAGAAGAGATAAGGAAAATAAAAAAAAAACTTAGAGATTTATCCTGATTTGATCCAATTCACTTAACCTACATCTAGTTCTTAAACCACCACTTGAGATTTTCTACTATTTGCAAGGATTCAGTGGATTATTTGCAATACTATAGTACAATCCACATATTTTGTTTTCAGAGAATACTAAAAATGCCTCTCCACACTCTCTTACAAGTGATTCTCAGTTTTCTTTATAATTCTTCTCACAAGAATCTTTCTTCTAGATGAAGAAAAAATTTTATACAAATATGAATATTTTCTAGAATAGAGTATATATGAAATTTATGACATAATAAATGAGGTATATGGGTGAAAAAGCTTTATCTAATAAATTCAGCAGAGTTTTGGTAAAGATTGACTTAAATTCGTTGCTCACAATTTCAAATGAAATTCTATTTATAGATTTGTGGGTTAACTAGTCGTTAGACATAAGATGTAGCTATTAAAGACATTAATCAATGGTTACTCTACAAAAATAGCTATTTACCAATCGTATTTAATGCGTCTGATACACCAAAATTTGAATTTTGGGTATTCAATAGATGAATTTTGCAGAGACAGAAAGTTAAGGATTTTAATCTTGAATTTCCAAAATTCGTCTGTTGAAGTGTGACATTCGAATTTCATTTTTTTCAAAGATAACCCATGTTAGATCATATAAATTTTTTATATTAAAAGTGCATCTATTGAATTTGAATAGTTGTCTCACATTTTCATAATGCACTCAAAATTTGAATTTTAGAAGCTAAAATTCATCTATCAGAGGCTTGTTCAATATGCCACAAAGGTTCTCCTCTATAAAATTCGAATTTTGAACAATAAAATTCATCTATCAGACACATGCTCTAATAAGACTCACAAGTTCTCATTTTAAAATCCAAAATTCATCTATTAGAGGTAGTGACATGAAACTTACTTTAAACTTCACCAATATTCAAATTTTGACTAAACTTCATACGAATTTTGCACATTTTCACTAATAATACTTAAACCGAAATTCAAATTTTAGAATTGAAATTTGTCTGTTAGAAATAAAACCTCTATAACTTCAAATTTCATTACGTAAAGACCGAATGTTGCACAAAAGAGGCATGGGTTAATAACAAAATTCATCTGTTAGCTAATATTTCTCAATTCTAATATAAGTTAACATTTGATATCTTTGCAATAACTTGTTAAAATATTGTGGTAACTTGAATAAGTAAGGATTAAAGCTTTTTACCCAATGTACAAAGTGAAAATTCCTAAAAACTATATTTTTACTTGTTATTCACTGGACTTATTTACTTTATGCTTTTACACTCATTTGATATTCTCTTTTCAAGCTCTAAATGTTTGGAATCATTAAAACACTTAATTTAACAAAAAACACACATTTCCCTCCTTGCTTCTTCCTTCTTTAACACCAACCATTAGGCCTCATATGCCCAAGATTTGTCCTTCATATAATTGGGCTTGGTTCGTAAAGTTTGGCCCAATAAAGTTTGCATAATAATTATTTATCCTTGGTTATGTATTTTTTATTCAATAAAATTTTTTACATACTTTTTGGCATAATAAAATTTAAGTTTATTAATAATTTCTCTAATATATTTGGGCACACAAATAGTGATTTAGTCCAATATTACAAAATGTTTTGCTTATTGGGCCTAGTAATCCAACTTGGCTCAATAACATTTAGGCCTTTTTTTATCAAATTTCTAGACTTGCAAAAATGTCCAATTATCTTATTTTATTCTTTTATGGGTTTGGGCTTTTCTACTCTTGACCATTAATGGTCCAATTTCCTTAATTACATATTTTAGGGTCTATTTTGTTAAATTATTGCTAAAATAAACTTAAGAGTATTTATCATTGAGGACCTACCAATTTACACTTAAGTATCAAAATTTTTCATTTATTACCAAATCGGACCCAACTCATGTAGTAACACTTTGAAGGCCCAAACATCAAGCATTATCATTATCACATAAAATTCTCATTCATGCCCTATATCAGTCATAAATCAATGATAATATCTCATATGTGTGTCACCAAGTTGTTGTATTCATGACTATATGAAGTCTTTAGTTAGGTTTTATATGTCTCATAAGAGTTTCTTCAATTTTTTTTTGGTATATTATTTATGTGATAAATGAAGGAATTAATGAAGGGGAGCCTACAAAACACGCAAAATCCCATATAGAGTCAATTAATAAATTTAATGACTTTGTCAAATGAAAACATGAACAATTGTGAGTCATGTTTTTTTTTTCCCAATAACAAAAGCAACACGATGAGCCATGATATGGTGGCTTTCTTTATATTGAATATTAATTCATGACACATTCCTAATCGTATATATCGCTTTATTTAAGTTTGCGCTAAAATGGTGCTTGTGCTAGATCTGGTGAATGGAAGGCTCCCCCTATGGTAGTTGTCTCTGTTTTGCTTATATAGATTCTGTTAGAGATATTTTGAAAACTAGAGTCCCACATTGGATGAAAGTAAGGCTTATGAAGTGAATATAAGAGAGAGAAAACAAAGCATATTAAAAATAATCATTGAGGGAAAAATGTTAAGTAGATTTAAATATTATTTATTTAATAGTTAAAGCACTTAGCACTTGGCACGTGGCGCGTCGTGATCATTGGATTGATCTAACGGTGGAGATCTGGTCTGGTATGAATTTGAGATTAATATTTTTAAATAATCATTTTTTTCTTTTCAGAAACAAAATTTCAAATAACAACGTTCTAAAACGGTATATTCTAAAACATGTTATTTGATATTCTGTTTCAATTTGACAACAACGTTTCAAATACAATGTTCAGAAATGAATAGGTTCATTAACAATGCTTCAATTTTCTGTTTTCCACTATTATAAAAGGATCAGACTAGAGACTAAAAGTATCACTCACATTCTCTTCTCTTGCTTACAATCTCTCTGTTTCATTCTGTGTTTCAAGGCACCTGAAGTTACTGTCAGATATCTTTGGTGTTTATAATAACTCCTAGGGGTAATTCGTCAAATCCCTGCAGGAAAACTAGTGGGGGCGAATAATACCTTAAGGACAGTGTGTTATCATACGTTTCTGGGCACCAGTTGTTTTCATATACTGTTTCTAACAATCTTAAGGTGTTATCTTATTTTGATTGATCATGGAGACCACCCAGGAATTAGCATTCAAGGTCATGAACCAGGACTTCATCAAATTAGATCTTTTTGATGGAACCAATTTCAATAGGTGGAAGGATAAAATGATGTTTTTGCTGACTGCCATGAAAATTTCGTATCTGCTTGATCCTAGTCTGGAGCCTCTTGTTGAACCGAGTGATGATAAAAGTGAAGAAGTCAAGGCTAGACGCAAGAAGAGGGCAGAAGATGAAGTGCTGTGTCGTGGCCATATTCTAAACACACTGTCAAATCGATTGTATGATCTCTACTGGTCCTTCTCATCACCAAAAGAGATCTTGGATGCAATAGCGCGAAATACAGCACAGAAAAGCAAGGAACAGATAAGTTTCTGATTATGCAGTATTTTGATTACAAATTGCAAGATGCTGTTAACATTTTAGATCAAGTTCATGATTTATAGATTATAGTTTCTAAACTGAAAGATATTAAGGTGGACATTCCAGAGTCAGTGCAAGTAGATGCCATTATTGCAAAATTACCTCATACCTGGCATGAATTCAGGAAAAAGTTGCTGCACACCACAAAAAGTTCTACTTTGGATCAGATTCTAAAACATTTAAGGATTGAACAAGAAACTTGTGTCTTACAAAAGAAGCATTCAGAATCTCAAACCAAAGTTAACTACGTGGCTGCTGCAGGTCATAAAAATCAGAATTTTCCTGGAAATAGCAACAACAATAGGAAGAACCCCAAGCCCACTGGTTTTAGTTCTAGAAAACAATTCAAGACTCAAAAATCTTGTTTTGTTTGTGGAAAGAAAGGACATCTTAAAAAGGATTGTAGATATAAGAAAAAGCCAAGGAACAAAACTACCAATATTGCAAACATGGTGGATATAGAATGTGATGAAATTATTGCCATGGTTTCTGATATGCATATTGGTACGATTTTAGAATTAAATATGGTTGCTGCTGTAAAGTCGTTTGATTGGTGGTATGATTCTGGAGCAATAGTTCATGCATGCCATGATGGGAATCTGTTCAAGAATTATGAAATTGCTCAATAAGAGTAGCATGTAATTGTGAGCAATGGAAGCATAGCAACTGTACTTGGAAGAGGCAGTGTTGAGTTACAGTTTACTTCTGGAAAGAAGATGATTCTGCAGAATGTACTTCATGTTCAAGAAATTAGAAAGAATCTTGTGTCTGCAAGTGTTTTGTCTGGAAAGGGGCTGAAAGCTATTTTAGAGGCTGATAAGATTATTATTTTTAAAAATGGGGTATTTGTGGGCAAGGGTTATATTTCTGATGGAATGTTCAAGTTAAGCATTAATAAGAATGATTCAGTTTTTGTTTATATGCTTGATCAATCTTTTACTTTGTGGCATGATAGATTAGGACATGTTAATTATAGAACAATAGCACATACGTCTAAAAATGGATTAATCTCCTGTGAAAATAATAAGAATAACAAATGTGAAATTTGTGTACAAGCTAAAACAGTAAGAAAACCTTTTCCTTCTATTCAAAGAAGTTCAGAAATTTTAGAACTTATTCATTCTGATATATGTGAGTTAAATGGTATTTTAACAAGAGGAGGAAATAGATATTTTATAACTTTATAGATGATTTTTTCAAGATTTACTTATGTTTATTTGATGAAGACAAAAGATTAAGCTCTTAAGATGTTTTTAAACTTTAAGAATATTATAGAAAACCAAAAAGAAAAGAAGATAAAGATTTTAAGAAGTGACAGAGGAGGAGAATATTTTTCTACAGATTTTTCACAATTTTGCAAAAATAATAGTATTATTCACCAAATGAGTGCTCCTTATACACCTCAACAAAATGGTTTAGTAGAAAGAAAAAATAGAACTTTAGTAGAAATGATAAATGCAATGATTCTGAATGTAAAAACTCCCATGAATTTGTGGGGTGAGGCTTTGTTAACTGCTAATCATATTCTTAATAGAGTTATTTCTAAATAAAAAATGCACTCCTTATGAGTTATGGAAAGGTAGGAAACTGAATTTAAATTATTTAAGAGTTTGGGGATGTCTTGCATTTTACAAAGTTCCAGAACATAAAAGAACTAAATTAGGACCAAGAGCTTTGAAAAGTATATTTGTAGGATATGCAGAAAATTCAAAAGCCTATAGACTCTTAGATATTGATTCTAATGTAATTGTTGAATCACGAGATGTTTAACTTTTTGAAGAAAAATTTGTTTTTGATCCAGTACAAATTGATTTGTTTCAAAATAAAGAGAAGAGTCTACATCTGTAAGAAATGAATTAGTAGAACCTCATTCTGAATTTGAACCTAGAAGAAGTTAGAGAGCAAGGAAAGGAAAATATTTAGATTCTGATTTTATTAATTCTCAAGCAATAGTCTTCTTAGTTGAAGGTGATAGAGAATCAGTGTTAAGACAAATTCATATTCTTTTAAATATTGAAGAAGATCCTAAAACATATACAGAAGCATTGATGTCTAGAGACTCAAGTTTCTGGAAAGAAGCTATAAATGATGAAATGGATTCATTGTTGTCTAATAAAACTTGGGAATTAGTTGATTTACTTGAAGGGTCAAAACCTATTGGTTGCAAATGGGCTTTTAGATGGAAATATAATACTAATGGCTCTGTTCAAACATTTAAAGCTAGGTTGGTTGCTAAAGGTTTTAAACAAAAAGAAGGAATTGATTATTCTGATACATATGCTCCAGTTACTAGAGTTACTTCTATTAGAGTTTTATTTGCTTTAGCATCTATTAATAATTTGTTTGTGCATCAAATGGATGTTAAAACAACATTTTTAAATGGTGAATTAGAAGAAGACGTTTATATGGAACAACAGAAGGCTTTGTATTTCCTGGAAATGAAAAGAAAGTTTACAAATTAACAAGATCTTTGTATGGTTTAAAACAGGCTCCTAAGTAGTGGCATGAAAAGTTTGATTATGTTGTGTTGTCTCATGGTTTTAAACATAATAATGCAGATAAGTGTGTTTATCTAAAGTTCACTGCTGAGTATGGAGTTACTGTTTGTTAATTATGTAGATGACATGCTTATCTTTAGAACTAGTATGTTTGCAATAAATAAGACTAAAAAGTTTTTATCCTCACAATTTAAGATGAAAGATCTTGGAGAAGTGGATACTATTTTAGAGATTAAAGTTAAGAGGCATAGTGGAGGTTTTTCTCTAGATCAATCTCACTATTTTGAACAAGTTTCAACATTTAAATATAAAAGAGGCAAATACCCCCTTTGATTCATCACATCATTTAACAGAAAATAATAATAGATCAGTGGCTCAACTAGAATATGCTAGTGCTATTGGAAGTTTGACGTATGCAATGCATTGTACTAGACCTGATATAGCTTTGCAGTATGCAAACTTTCAAGATATACTAGTAATCTAGGAACAGAACACTGGAAAGGAATTACAAGGGTCCTAGGATATTTAAAGAAAACAATTAATCTAGGACTGCTTTACAATAAATTTCCAGTAGTTTTGGAAGGTTACACTGATGCTAGTTGGATAACTGGTGCAGGTGATAGTAAGTCAACTTCAGGGTGGATATTTACCTTGGCAAGAGAAGCAATCTCCTGGGCATCAAAGAAATAGACTTGTATAAGTCATTCTATGATGGAATCAGAATTTATTACTTTAGCATCTGCATGTAAAGAGGGAGAGTGGTTGAGGAATTTATTATTGGAAATAAAGCTATGGCCACAGCCGATGCCAACCATCTATTTACATTGTGACAGTGAGGCTACAATGTCTAGGGCATTTAACAAAATTTACAATGGTAAATCTAGACATATAAGCCTAAGGCATGAATATGTGAGGCAATTAATTTCTGATGGAGTAATTATAATTCAATAGGTAAAAACAACTGAAAACTTGGCTGATCCTTTTACAAAAGGACTCAATAAATAATTGGTTAACAAAAAATCAAGAGGAATGGGATTGAACCCCGTAAACATTAGTCACCAGTAACGAAAACCCAACCTTTAAAGGTTTAAAAGTTCAATGGGTAATAACAAGTTATTGATAAGTGATTGGGCACTAGAGTAGACATTTAACCATTCTGTGACTAGTGCATATAAGAAGAACTTAAGTGTTCAGGGTGAGTTAAACTCTTAATGGATTCAAGGAAGCCTGAGCAATTAAGGCTTAATGGAAATGCACCTATATGAACATAAGAAGTGGTGCCGCATCTTACAAGAATTTAGGGGTAATTCTTGAAATGTTCATGAAAAGCCTAGGATGAGCACATGGCCATAAAAGTGTGGGAAGTCTATGCAGAACAAAATCAATATAAGAATATGTGTGTGCTATTTCTGGCATTAACACTAAAGTTGTGGTTCAATCCAGTTAAGCAACTATCTACTTGTTAATACTTTGAAGTATTTACACTATTAACAGGTTCAAGTCAAGAAACACCTGCTATTATGCATATTCTTATGTTTACAGAGAACATTTAGTTTTTCAAACTAAGTGGGTGATTGTTAGAGATAGTTTGAAAACTAAAGTCCCACATTGGATGGGAGTAAGGCTTATGAAGTGAATATAAGAGAGAGAAGACAAAGCATATTAAAAATAATTATTGAGGGAAAAATGTTAAATAGATTTAAATATTATTTATTTAATATTTAAAGCACTTAACACTTAGCGTCATGATCATTTGATTAATCTAACAATGGAGATCTGGTCTGGTATGAATTTGAGATTCATATTTTTAATTAATCATTTTTTTTCTTTTCAAAAACAAAATTTCAAATAACAACATTCTAAAATGGTACATTATGAAACAACATGTTATTTGATATTCTGTTTCAATTTGACAACAACGTTTCAAATACAATGTTAAGAAACGAACAGGTTCATTAACAACGTTTCAATTTTCTGTTTTCCACTATTATAAAAGGATCAGACTAGAGACTAAAAGTATCACTCACATTCTATTCTCTTGCTTATAATCTCTCTATTTCATTCTGTGTTTCAAGGCATCTAAAGTTACTGTCAGATATCTTTGATGTTTATAATAATTCCTAGGGGTGATTGTCGAATCCCTGCAGCAAACCTAGTGGGGGCGAATAATACCTTAAGGATAGTGTGTTATCATACGTTTCTAATAGATTCTATTTTAGTTTAGATTTTTATGTTTGTTTGACACTAATCTTTGTAATTTTCTGTTTTGTTTTAATAATATGCATGGCTTTTTTGGTAACAAAAAATATTAATACCTAGATGCACTGATATGTCGTGTTATTAGCTATTTGGTTAATTATATAAATTAATAAAAGATTAAAATAAAACTAAAATGCAATACGATTTTTATATCAGAAGAGATGTCTATACACGAAATCTTGTTGCAATTATCTCTTTTTACCTTCTGTGAATGGTTATTCCTCCTTTTAGAACATAGATGTCTCTTTGTCCTTTCAAAGTTGTGACCATTTTGTGTTACTCTGCGAAGGAAAACATTGTTGGCTATATATATATATGCCAAAGAGAATATTCCAAGGCATTTGTTTGGTATTCTAATACCTCTTATAAAATATGTATCTATGATATTTATATATAAACTATAAATAAATAAAGGTATTAAAATAAAAATTAAGATTGTTATCAAAGAAAAAAATATTTATCTTGATTTTGTTGGACTAAAATAAATACTCCTCCGGTTCATATTATAAGGCATTTTATATTAATTATATGTATATTAAGAAAATTATTTTTTTAATTGAAATCAATGTAAAAAATATTCATATTTTCTATTTTACCCTTATTAGATACCTCATTCTATTATCATTATAGAATTATAAATGAGGAGAGAGAAATCATTGAAGACAAGGGTAAAATAGAAAGAAAAATATGCAATGCCCTATATTTTGGACAAAAAATTTATCATATAAAATATCTTATAATATGGACCGGAGGGAATAGTCCACTGTTAAGTGTTGCGAAGCCCATCATGATTTAAATATTAACTAATAAAATGTATGATTAATTAATTAGATTTTGACTTAGTAAAACTTTAATGGCTGAGTATGTTAATTTGAGTTAATTCAAATTATTATTTGAATGAATAATATATTTAGGGCCCGTTTGGTTTGTAGAATTATTAGGAATGGATTGGAATGGAATGGTTGGAAATGGAATGGAATAGAATCTTGTAAGCCAAATTTTGTTTGGTTCACCATAGAAAAGATATAAGTAACAACTTGGATTTGTTTGGTTGGACATAAGAAAATGATGGAATGAGATATAAATAATGTGTAAAAAATCAGAATTACACCTAAGTAAAAATTTAGCCCAACATCAATTACTCTAATATTGTGTTCGTAACGTAACTTTTTCTTATTTATTTTTTAGTTACAAACGGGTGACATCTTTTTTTTTGTTCAGACAATAACCTCATATTTTAAGATTTTACATATTTTTATTTTTATTAAATAAAAAAATCTAAGTATAAATTGCAATATAAAAAATAAAAGAGAAACTTACGTATATTTCAATTCTTATTATTTTTTATTTTAAATTTTTTAAATTAAATGTTTTTAGAGAAAAAAATTATATAGAAAAATTACACTAAATAACTTGTATGAATTAATGAAAAAATTTCAAGAAAAAATGGGGTACATAATCTGTGAAGGGTATTTTAAGAATGATATTTCATAATTAAGGTCATTTCTGTTATTTGGTCTCCATTCCTAGTGGTAGGAATAAATAAAGTCAGGGTCCAAGGTAGGAAAGTTAACTCCCAAATCTTTAGTCATCTTCATTCCCATGAGAGTCCATATTCCTATTCCCATGTCCAACCAAACAGTTCAAGTGTGGGAATAGAATCTGGATTCTCACTCCATGGACACCTAAGAAATGAACCAAACGGGCCCTTATAGTTTTCATGTGCTTCATGAATTCATATGTGCTATATGTATATATTATAAAGTAAATGTTGAAAGCATAACACATCATGATTTCAGATCTCCACTTCATTATGCTTAGTATAAAAAAATATGACATAATATATTTCCAATAATATTTATTTCCTTATATATATTTTTATTTTTTTAAAAAATGGATAGAATAATAAATTTGGAATAAAAATTAAATATATATTTGTAAAAAAAATTAAAGCACGACATATTACAATTTTAGGTCCCTACATCATCATGTTGACTATGAAAACATTTGACTCTACATATTTCAAATAATATTTAGTTTAAAGAATGTTACTTTTGTTCCAACAGTAGTTTTTAGGGAATATACTTTGGATGAAGGTAATTATTTTTTATTGACAAATGAAATTACTTTTGTATTTTTTATTGACAAATAAAATTGCCTTTCTATTTTTTATTTTTCAAGTTTTTATTATTTTCTTTTGAAGCTAAGTCAAACCTGACCTGGAAGTAGCGTTACACAAGTTAAGCCACAGCATAAATTCTCCAACCTAGGGGTATTTCAAGTCAATCATCAAGTCAAGGCGATTCCCAACCTTACTCATGAACAACCCTATCCTAATGACAATCCAATTAATTAATAAGACTATCAAAACAGTGTATAAAGAAATTTTCAACAATTTAATTTAACAATGTTTCCATTATACATATTATGTGTGATTGAATTTTATATGTACATTTATAATGTTAATGTGATAACATTTTTAATCACATATTTGAGTATGTATTCAATAATATAATTAATTCAAATATTAGCATCTAAACAATTTTTATTGTTTATCGTAAAGGCAATTACACAATATCAAATGTAATATATAAGAAAGTTTTCATCTACTTATTGTAAAAATGTTTTTTTGATTGTATATAAAGTAAATCGTGAATATTGATATGTTAATTTATATTATTCCTATGCGTTGTTTTATGATGAATTTGCATGAGAATGATTTTTTTGCATAGTAGTTTTATAATTATAATTCATAAAATGTAGTTCTACAATTATAATTCTTATGTAATTTCATATCTATGTGCTTTGATTTCATAAGCAACATCTGGAGCTTCCCGTATGCATCGCACGGGTGTGAATTTTAGTTATGCCTATTATTTTGTGTAAAATATTTTAAAAGTTAATGTACCTTGATTCACGTGTCATATTTCTAGTTTTTGATTAAAACATTAACCATTGGGCGTTGCAATGGGATTTCAGGGTGGTTGCCATGAACAGTGTCTATGTATTTTATATTTATTCATTCACACAAAGAACGAATTTCGAGTTTGCAAAAGATATTCTATATTAGTTTGTGTGAATTTTCATATTAGAAGTGCGTCTATTGAGTTTGAACAATTGCTTCAAGTTCTCACAGTGTACTTTAAAATTCAAATTTCAGAAATTAAAATTCGAATTTTAGAGAACGAAATTTAAACTTCAAGGTTGAAATTTATCTTTCATAGGCATGTTCAACATAACACAAAAGTTCTCACTTTGAAGTTCACACTTTGAAGCTCAAAGTTTATCTGTCAGAGTTTGTGACTTCGAACTCACTTTGTCATGTACCAACAGACAAATTTTAACTAGGCTTTATACAAATTTTGCACACTTTCACTAATTATGCTTTGTCTAAATTTTAGAACCAAAATTCATCTATTAGAGATAAGACCTTTATGAAAGTGCAAATTTTGTACAAAAAAGTATGAGTCAAATAGTAAAATTCATCTGTTAGCCAATATACTTCAATTTTAACACCTGCTAATATCATATTTAGTTAATCTAACTCGTTTAAAATATATGGTAACAAAATTAAGTAAATTGCAAAGATTAAGCCACCTCAAGAACTAAGTGAAAACAAAAATATACCTAATAGCTAGGTCTTCAAAAGTTAAGCTTCACTTTCACTTGATTATTTCATTCTTGGCATGTTCCCTTCTGATCTTCAATTCTTGGAGTATCCTTTCTCTTCTTCTTCTTTGAATAAGATATGATGTTGATTTTTCTTTCTTTATTCCAATGCTCATTCTTCCTTCTTGGACAATCTTACATTTAATGTATTATACTAAGAAAATAAGAGTCACGTAGGGGCGCTCATGTTTTTTTGGCTAAGCTATATCTTATTGGGTGAGAACCAATTAGTTAATCCAATTTATATATCCAACTTGTATTGTAAAACAAAGCACAGTAGATATATTAGTACATAGTATGATATATGTATAATAAACTCAATTAAACACATGCTAATATACATTTCACTTCTTTTAGGAACAAAATATATGTTAGACAAATATGATGCATTTGTTCCTTATTACTCTACATTTGTCATAATCAAAACTTATATTATATTAAACCTAAATCCCGCTATACTATTGTTGCTATACTCATCATTCATCTTATCATGTCTTACCCATCGTGTGTAACTTTAGTCAATTCCATTACAAATTAAATGTGATTGCAAGTCAACTGTGTTAGGATTGCTGGCTTCCCAATAGATGGTGAATTAGGAAGTTCAAATTTTTCTGCAAAAAGATAGATTCATAGTGACAGCAGAAGTTTCCAAAAAAATAGAGTGCAGTAAAAATGAATTCAAATGTAAGATAAGGGAAGAAGAAACTCAGTAGTTTATCTGGGTTCGGTTTGATCCAATTGATCTACGTCTAGTTCTCAAGCCACCACTTGAGATTTCCACTATTAAGCAAGAATTCAACTGGCTCTTTGCAATGCCTCAGTACAAACTAGTGCTCTGTTCTTTGAACAGTCAAAATCTACACTCAACATTCTTACAAAGTGTTTCCCAACTCTCTTTGTGATCCCCCTCACAAAGAATCTTTCTTCTAGATGAAAAGAGATTTTAAACAGAAAGAAAATTCTCTAAATGAGAGTAGATATGAAGTTCATTTAAGTACAATAAATGAATTGTGAGAGTAAAATTGTTTTGACTCAGAGATTTGATAGAGTTTTTACAAAGAATTGATTAAATTCATTACCCACAACTTCAAATGAAGTTCTATTTATAGATTTATGGTTTAACTAGTTGTTAGACATAAAATCTAGCCATTAGAGACATTAACCAATGGTTATTCTGGAAAACTAGTCATTCACCAAATGCATTTAATGTCTTTGACACACTAAAATTCAAATTTTGGATGTCAACAGATGAATTTCGCAGAGACTGAAAGTTAATATCTTTAATATTGAACTTTCAAAATTTGTCTATTCAATAGTGAAATTCAAATTTTGAGTTTGTCAAAATTATCTTATGTTAGAACATATGAATTTTCATAGTCAAAGTACATCTGTTGAGTTTGAATAGTTGTCTTAAGTTTCCACAGTGTGCTCAAAATTCAAATTACTGGAATTAAAATTTGTTTATCAGAGACTTGTTTAACTTGGCAAAAAAGTCCTCTATGAAATTCAAATTTTGGATTACAAAATGTGTCTGTCAGAGATATCTTCTAACAAGACTTAGAAGTTCAAAACTTGAAATTCAAATTTTAAGGTTCAAAAATTGTTTGTCAGAGAAGGTGTCTTTGAATTCTCTTTAAAGTTTACTAACCTTCAAATTTTAACTAAACTTCATACGAATTTTATACATATTCTTTAACAATGCTAGTCCGGAATTCAAATTTTAAAACTGAAATTCGTCTGTCAGAGATGAAAGCTCTGAAAATTTGAATTTCACCAAGTAAAGTTCAAATTTTACACAAAATACACATAAGTTAAGTTACAAATTCGTCTGTTAGTCAATTTTTTCCAAATTTGATGTATGCTAACATATGGTAACTTTTCCAATAACATTTTCAAATGTTGTGGTAACTCAAAAGAGGTAAAGATCAAAGCTTTTCATCCAAATTACAAATAGAGACATCCTAATAACTATGTTTTCTCATGTTCTTCATTGAATTCCTTCACTTGATCCTTTCACATTCCTTTGATATTCTCCTTTCCAAGCTCTAGTTGTTTGGAATTATCAAAACATCTTATTCAACAAACCGCATTAATTAGCCTCCCATAGCAACACTTCAAGCAAGGGCATATAATTTTTTCGGGGTTATTAGCATGCTCAATTGCGGAGCTAACAAGCTATTTCACTCCATCTCAATATTCGTGAGTCAAATTATTTGCAGACTTCCATTTCCAATCCATACCTTTGTTTAAGTTGCATATAAATTTTAGTAGAGCCTCCCCTAGATTTGAGCCTCCCAATAATTCTACAACCAGGAACTCACAAGAAGTTAAATATCATGACCCTATGACTTGTTAATTGTACTACCATTTACTAATTTTCAAGCAACCATATACTAATTTCAAGAAAACCATGTACCAAAATTCAGCTATTTCAAGCAACCTTATAACGGCTTAAAAAATGAGAGTTTCTTGGGCCTCAGGCTCTCTTTTCATACCAAAATTACTAAATTTTAACAAACTTAGATATCACAACACAATAAATCATGTTTCAAAGTGATTCCAAACAAAACTTTGTATAATCCTATATAGCTTTTAACCATTAATCCATTCAATCATCAAATGACTTCATATAAATATCAACCAATTACAACAGCAATATAGATTTACATCACCAATTTTAGTGAGTTAAAGTAAGATTGATGTACCTTATAAGCTCTAAACTTGATCATTAACCCCAAAGACTTGAACTCTTCCTTTTATCCCTAGGAAACCTTTTCACCAAGACTTCCAAGAGTTCTTGATCACACTTTAATTGACCTAAAAGTAAATTTTAAAATAAGATTGACCATTAGATGATTTGGGTATAACCTCAATGAACTTAAAAAAAGAATTTTAGAACAAATATTTAAAAAGAATTTTAGAACTAATATATAAATAATTCTAGAAATTAATGATCTAATGTAAAAGAAATTGAGAAACTTGCACTTTAAATTTATATATAAATCAATGTTCTCTAAAAGCACAATAAAAATCAAGATAAATATGTAACTAGTAATGGCCATATATTTTTTAAATGATGTTGAAATTTTTATCTAATTAATAATGGCCATATACAAGAACTTCATCCACTCTAGGATTTTGCTACACCAAAGATATTGGTCCAACATCCCAACAATTGTTGGTTAAAAAAAAAAACAAGAAGAAACCCAATAATTAGTAAATAGACCATTTTTCCAAAATTTTCATTTTCCTAGAGATCTTTTTTTTAAAAAAATTAGTCTCCTTTCAAAATACCTTTCAAGTTACAAAACTCTTGTTATGTTTTTTAATCAAATGAAAATTACTATGTATCTGTGCCCATTAACTAATTAGTACGTACTTAGTAGTAGGCACTGACATAGTAGGAGGTCATTAACCAAAATCCAAAGTGCATTACCCAACACAATGAGTCAACACTATCTTGTATTCAAAGCCCATTAAATAATTAGTACATACCAATGCGATTTTTCAGCTTTTATTCATGAGCATATCTCTTTCCACAATCTGGTATTTGCAAACATGATAGTTCTCATGTGAATGTGTTTTAATGTTCAACTTTTGGTTGAAGTCGGGGGAGAAGGCCTGCAATTACATATTGTCAAAAGATGTTATGGACACAAGCATACATCCACATAAAAGCATTATCTAAAGCAATATACAACATTAGAGCTCACAAGAGACTATTATAGAGAACAAAAATCTTGGAATTTTGATAAAGCAATAATTTATCTAATCACAATATTTGGACTGTAAAAATGCACTATTTATAGATATACCTTTCTATTATAATAATAATAATAAGCATTACCGAAATATTCTGAACCATGGACCAACTTCATGTCAAATACTCAAATTCATTAAATTGAGCTGTTATTTCACACTCCATAGATTCAAATCCATATGCACTTACTTTACACCTGCTTTATACATGTATTATGATGACAATGATAGTGAGAATGCAGAGGGAAGAAGTGAGATTTTGGAAAGCGATGGCAGACAAAAACAAAAGTCAAATTTCAAAAAGAGAGTTTTAAGAACTTTTTATAAAAATATTTTTAATAAGTTTAGTTGGCGTTTCCACATAAAACACCAACTATATTCAGCTGCAATGGAAGCCCCAACTAATTATTTCCATTTTTTATTTTTGTTTTAATTTTCAATTACTTTAGTTAGCATTTCCACTAGAAATGTCAACTAATGTTTTTAAATTTTTCTTTTTTTAAATTTTCAAAAAGATTAGTTGGCATTTCAACTTTAAACGCCAACTAATTATTTCCAATTTCTTTTTTTGCTTCATTTTTTAAATTATTTTAGTTTTCATTTTTACTTAAAAGACAACTAATAATTTAATATTTTTTTTTAAATTTTTACAAAACATTAGTTGGTGTTTGCAGTATAAACGCCAAGTAATATTTTTAAATTTATTTATTTTTTAATGTTGAAATCTATTTAGTTGGTTTTTTCTAGAAAACACTAATTTTAGTTAGCGTTTATTCAGAAACGTCAATTATTGAGTACCAACAATTCCTATTATTGGCGTAGTGCAAGAATTAGGATATAATAAATGGAAATTGCAAAAGTATTTTATATGCATAACCCTAGTGGAGAAGGTCATGTGCCTTCATCATAGTTTAGAAGCTTGAATCTATTCAAATTAAAAACAGAATTTTGATTTTTCATGATACTGTTCACTTGATATTTTTCATTTTTCTCGATAAATTTTGAAAATTCATAATTAATTATACAAAAATTGTATTAGAGTGATTCAAATCTTTAAAAATAATTGAAAAGATTCTATACATAGAAAAAAATAAGAAAATGGTAAATACTAGGCCAATTCATGAAGTTATTTTTTTCAAACTGTATTGTAGATATGGTCAATTTCTAAAAATCCTGATTCTGACCATAAATTTGAGAAAACATAGAAATTCGTAGGCAACTCCAAATTGAGTGATCTTTATGCCTATGAAAAGAACTTTTTGTCTACTTTCAAACATATAAAAGTTTATCTGTTTGATCACAAAATGTCCAAACAATATATGAATTACTTAGACAGGGTCAAATTAACTATTACTATCCATAAACTTTGTAAAATAGGGTTCATACATCTTGTACATGGTCATAACTTAGTCTCATACTTTGGAATACATTATATAAGACTCAAGGGAATATATTAGCGTAAAGATACAGCATTAACATGTTCCGTATGATTTTACATAAAAGTTCATAAAGCAACAACATTCTAAGCATCAACAACTCATACACCAACTTCTCCTTCCATTCCATTGTCTTCTTGATCAACCTTGCCATGACTTAAACCTAGAATAATTTGACATTTTGAAGGGATGAGATTCATGGAATTTCAATTGCAACTACTATTCATACAATGATTTTATCATTGAATGCAAGAGATTATCATAGAAACACCATGTATTCATTCAAAATCAGTTATGCATATACACTTTGTAGAAAATTGGGTACCATTTCCCCTTACATTTTGAACATTCCCAGGGTCACAAAACCCCTCAAACAACTCAGCCAACCATATTATTTCATCACAATTCACCATTTCAAATAATAGACAAGTCATTAAAGCAATGCAGATATCATGATATAAGCAAGAATAGGTAAGTTAACTACATTTCGGCTTTCCAATCTTTTCAAACTTTGCACACTATTCCTTTAGTCTTTTAACACTTCTTTGAAACTATAGCATCATAAAACAAGGCCATTAGCCACTAATTTCATGATCCTCTTCACAAAGTTTCACACTTGTCCCTAAAATTTTATTTTGCAAACTGCTTGCTTTATTTTGTACAACACACTTGTTCCTACCTATTTTAGACCCAAAGAATCTATTCTTGGGGTCCAAAATCATGAAATTCCATTTCTATAACTAACCCTAATCTGACTGAAAATTAGGTAAGTACACACTATGACAAGAATGAAAAAGGAAGGGAGGAAGAGAAGGTATGTGTATGGTACAAAATTAAACACCATGAAAATGAGAACAAAGATAATAGAAAAATTATGGATCCTTGGACTAAAGAGAAAATCAATGGTTAAGATTCATTCCCGGACTTTGCTTATAAGTAGTCAAGCTTCCCCTCTCTTATTCCTTAAACAAAAAGTGGCATCCCAAGCCTAAGGAAGAGAGGTGTTAGTAAAACTGGCTTCCTAAGAGGGGGTGAATTGGGAAGTTTGGATTTTTCTGCTAAAAGTGAAATACAATAGTAATAGTAGAAGTTACTAAAAAATAGAGTATTAGATATAAAGAGCACTTG
The DNA here is from genome assembly GCA_026686845.1 of Adenanthera pavonina. Lineage (NCBI taxonomy): Eukaryota > Viridiplantae > Streptophyta > Magnoliopsida > Fabales > Fabaceae > Adenanthera > Adenanthera pavonina. The sequence continues at coordinate 17,090,953 of JAIVEN010000005.1, read as the reverse complement.
CAAAGTAAATGAGAAGAGGATACAGAGATTTATCTTAGTTTGGTCTACTCTACTTGACTCACGTCCAGTCCCTAAGCCACTACTTGAGATTTCTCCACTTTATCTATAAGATTTGAATGGGTTCTTGCAAAAATAGCAGTACAACCTCAGCTCAAAATTTGAGCTAAACAAAACACTCTCACTCTTCTCACTCAAGAGTAAAGGCAAATCTCTTAGTGTATCCTCACACAAAGTTCTATCTACAAGTATGTAGAAATATACAAGTCAAGGTATGAAAATTCTCTCTCAAAAGAGTGAATATGAAAATTTAAGTACAATGAATGAGCTAAATTGAGGGTAGGTAAGCTTTGAATGAATTAGTAACCAATTTTGCAGAGTTTTGGTGTTTATATGTTTTTCCTTACACTTTAACAAATTAAATGAAGTTCTATTTATAGTCTTAGAACAAAACTATCCATTGGAAACAAGAATTAGGCGTTACTCTCAAAAAAATAGCCGTTTACCTACCGTATTAAATGCATCTGACAGAGGTTATGTGGATAACCTTCTCAGGTTATGTGAATCATGAGTGACTATTGGCTCTTGTTTTCAACATAGAACTTTTGTTTTGTGGATAACCTAGCTAGGTTATGCAGATAATGTTCATTCCAAAATGATTAAATTTTCACTCAAGAACATTTTCATGAAAACCTACTCAGTTGTTTGGATAACATTAAATTTTTCTCAACCTAAGTTTTAGAAAACATAGGCTATCAGGATAACCTCCTAAGGTTATGTGGATAACCTATCTAGGTTATGTGGATAACCTTCCTAAGTTATGCAGATAACCTCCCTAAGTTATGCGGATAACCTATTAATAGAGGAGAGTCAAACTGCTCTGTAACACACGTTATGCAGATAATCTCCCTAGGTTATGCGAATGACGGGTTGTACAGTACAATTGGCCTTCACTGTTCACTCCCTTATGCAAATAAGGTACCTGCCTTATCAGGATAACCACCTGGGAGACCTGAGAACATGGTGCACAACTATGTTATGCGAATAACCTCAACCCCTTTTCATGAAATTGAAGAAGTGACACTTAGAAAAGCTTTGAGATTGAGACTTTATCCTTATGACCTTCACTGGTTATGCGCATAAGATAAACCTTTTCATGAAAACAAGGTGAGAACACTTAGAAACAATTTTGAAATTAAGACTTTATCTTTATAACCTTTAAGCATTATGTGCATAATGTAATTCTTTTCATGAGAGCTATTTTGAAAACATGAGCTAATTATTAATCATTAAAATAGATATCTTTTTTAATGTTGGGTGAAGTAAAATTCAAAGCTTAACTACCTTCTTTTACAAATGGATTCCTAAAATTCATGAAATGACTCTTTAACCTTCAGGAATCTCCAACTTTATTCTACATAAGACTTGTGTTCCTTTGATATTGGATTTCCAAACTCAATGTTGTTTAGAGTCATCAAAACCATCTGAATTAACATTCTCCCCATTTTTTATTATGACAAAACAACTTGAAGGATTCATTAGTGCTTGGGTTTGCATAAAGCTCTCCCTCAATATATGCATAGTTTAAATAAAATCAGATAATGCAATGTATATGCTTTCAGAGCAAAGTAAACCAAGTATGGACAAATTTCATAGAAAGGAATTCATTGTATTATGAGGAGTTATTATAATACCGGGAGTGTACATATCAGTCACATAAAATAGACATAATAACTGGAGAAAACATACAAGAACACAAGAAAACAATAACAAGTCCAATAACAACCAGTCCAATTAAGTATTTTTCTTTGATGGGGTGGACCTTTTCTTTTTCTTAGTCTTCTTCTCTTCTTTTACTTCTCTTTTTCTTCCTCTTCTTTATCTTCTTTATCTTCTTTCTTCCCCTTTTTGTCATTAGCAATGGGAGGGAATTGAGTGACTCCACCATCTATCTGAGCAATGCTGTGATCAAGTTTGGCCTTTTATTCTCTGATTCTTTGAAGTCTTTCATCTAGAGAAAGAGGGAATATGGAATATTAAGCTAGAACTATGGACACTGGGATAGGTCGAAGTGGCACATCAATATGAGTAGGAGTAGCAAAAGGAAATATTGGGATAAAGGGAATATCTAGCATCATTAGAGGAGGTGAGATAGTAGGATAGAGTGCAAGGGAATGATCAGTATCTGAGGGAATGGTTATCACTTCTTGCATAGTTGCCTCAACTAGGTAGCTAATGCCCTCAAAGGAAATTGGGTCAGGAGAAGAAGGAAAGAAAGCATTGATTTCTTGTCTGTGGTGTTGGAGATAGATTTAGTGAATGAAGTCTCCTTCAAATAAAAGAACTAAAGCTTTATCTTGATCCTGGCCAGTTTCCACTATTTGATCAAATTCCTTATCCTCAAGTCCATAATCCAAATTAGGACCTAGATCCTATGATAAAGCAGGAGACTTAGAGGTGGAAGGAATACAAATATCATCAAGTGGAGACTTTGCATAAATCTCAAGAAAAGCAATAGGGCTATTGTATGCAGGAGAAGGTGGTTGGATAAGAGATGAGGAAGGCTGAGATACATTAGAGGCTATCTATTCATGCAGGAATTTTACTTCTTGAGTAAGTTTTTCTATTTTGGCCTCAAATTTCTCTTCCATCACAGCAATGAGGTACCTAAGATTGATGGTATCTTCTCTATGTTCTCTTCTAGTGGCCATGGCTATCTTAAATAGATTCTAGTACAAGGTAGGAATATCAGAAGGTGTAGGCAGATTAGTGGCTGGGAATTCATTAGGTTTGTTTAGTGCAGGAGTAGGGGTATAAGGTTCAGGATGCAAAGGTTGTTGTGGTTTAGTAGGCGTGGAGGGAGAGGAACTGGAATCACTACCTTTATGACTCTTTGTAGCATCTGTTAATTTAGAACCTGTTTCACCTTCTTCAGTGTCCCTTTTCCTATCAACCCATCTACCATTTGTCAGACTCATCCTTATCTTCTGTAGTGCTTTCTTATTGAACTCTTCTAGAAGCAATGCAGGGCCTCTCTCAATATGTAGAAAATTATGATACTTCAGGATTCTGGTGATGAGATGACCATATGGCAATCATGAATCCTGCGATTAAGCTCTTGCCTTTCACATTCTCTGCAGGATGATGCCAATCAAATTCACTGGTTTTCCCTTCACCAGTAACACCATGATTTGGAATTCTCCTTTGAACAGATAGTTGTAGTCTCCACTCTTGTTGAAGAACATATGAGAAACAATAGTGGAGGACCCTGTTCTCAACACTCAGATGAGTTGAAGCAATCTTCCCTTCTGAAGGCATATTTTGTCTTTTCCTGAGCAGCTTAGATATAATTGTGCTCCATTTATAGTTTGCTTCCTCTCTAATGTCTTTATCAACAAATTCATCTTCAGAGGGATACTTTATAGTATCAATGTTTACTCTGATTCCTTTAATGGGTAGGTTCAAAATCTCAAAGAGCAAATCAGGATGCAGTGCTATCCACCTTTTCTACAACCTCACCTCAAGTACTTTTGTTTCATTGTTTATTCTTAAGGAGTTGTACCATGCACGCACAACCTTTTCATCATATTTTTCCTTTAACTCTATCAATCCTCTATAGTTTTGAAGTTGCCTAGCAGATTCAAACTTATTCCTAGCAAGAAACTCTTCTAGTTTAACAAAATGAGGTTTGACTACTTCACACTTCTTAAAGTCAGCCTCAAATGACTCCTTCAGTATTCTTATACTAATCAATTCATCTGTCATAAGAGCTTGCTCAGATTCAGTTGCAGATAAACTTACGTGAGTGTCAGCTTGAGGCTCAGATTATGGGATTTCCTTTGATTTTTGTGTTCTGGGCTTATTTATTGGAATACTTAGTCCAGATTCAGCTTTCCTTTTCTCTTGCATATTTGGACTTCACATTTTTTGAGGTCGTTCCCCTTAGTTTTAGCCATAGCTTGATGATTTAGGATAGTGAAAGAAGTTTAGAGTGGGCCGAAATGAAGTTTGAACTAAAGGAATTGAATGAAACTAGGAAGGTTTTGGAAAGCTTGAAGAGTACGAATGGAGGTCTTCAGGATAGGGCTAGGTTTTTCACACAAGAGACTGCTAAAAATTAGAGATCTCTATATATAGTCTCGAGGCTATGCGTATAACGTATGGGGGTTATGCGAATAACGAGCTTCAGAGAGTATATGCAGGGGCATGATTTGCTTGGGTTATGTAGATAAGGTCCTTAGGTTATCCGCATAACCAAGTTAATACAAGTTGAGATAGAAGGGAGAAGAGAAGAGTTATCCGAACAAGCACCCCACGCTATTATGAAAAGGAGTTTCACAAAAAGCACACAGAAAATTGGCAAACAATATGTTATCCGAATAACCTTGTCGTCTTATGCAAATAACGACATTTCTTTGGGAAATACTTCTCTGGATGTAACTTTATGCAGAGAAGGTAGGTACGTTATGCTGAAATTGATTTTCATAATGCACATATAATGAAGCAAATAAGGTAGGTTATGCACATAAGGTGATGACCTTATTAGAAAATCGAGCTACACAGAGACCAGAATTTCACATAAGCTCTCATTTTCCTGAAAAGCCTCACAACTTATTTGAATAACCTTGAACTCATAACCTTTAAATATCACAAAATCAATTCATTTTCAACAAAATGCTATAGGGTTATGCACATAAGCATATTTGAAAATCTTATAAACACTTATAGATAACTATGCCATTCCCATAAGCTTTTTCTTTTCATCATAACTTCAATTCAGTGTACAGTGTACTTTATTTTATCAGATTTTCATTATTTCAAATCAAGAAATACCAGCAAAACAAATTTCTAGATACTCCAATGCTTAAATTAGTATTATTATCAACTGAATCATAAGCTTAAGTGAGATTTCAGAAACTACTCATAACTTATTGGGATTTACCATTCCTAATTCTCTTCTGATTTTACCATGTCTATCTTCTGCAAGTGGATTTGTTAAGATGCCTGCAAGCTAATCTTCAGTAGGGACAAACTCTAACTTGACATCCCCTATCAAAACGTGATCTCTTATCAAGTTATGTCTTACTTCAATGTGTTTTATCCTCGAATGCATGACAAGGTTCTTTGTGATGTTGGTGGCAGTTTAATTATCACATCTTATTGGGATTTCCTTCATTTCAATCTCAAGGTCTTCAAGTTGTTGCTTCATCCAAAGGACTTGTGCATAGCAACTACCTACAGCAACATACTCAGCTTCTGTTGTGGAGAGAGTTATACTATTATGCTTTTTGCGAAACCATGATACTATAGAGCCTCCAAGAAATTGACAAGTTCCACTTGTGCTCTTTTTATCTGTTTTGGATCCAACAAAGTCATTATCTGTGTAACTTATGAGCTATTCTCCATTGCCTTTTGGATACCAAAGTCTCATCTATGATGGTCCCAGCAAATATCTGAAAATCCTCTTCATAGCTATTGTATAGGACTCATTGGGACATGATTATAACCTAACACACATGCAGACACAAGACATGATGTTAGGCCAGCTTGCAGTTAAATATAGCAAGGAACCAATCATTCTCCTAGATTGGGTTATATCAAAGAGTTTTCTCTCTTCATCCATGTCAAGTTTAGTTGCGGAGGCCATAAGAGTTCCCATAGGTTTAGCATTTTCCACCCCAAACTTCTTTAGCAATTCTTTGAGATATTTGGATTGGTTGAGGAAGATTCCATCATCACATTGTTTGATTTACAGCCCAAGAAAGAAGTTCAGCTCCCCCATCGTTGACATTTCAAATTCACTCTACATTAACAAAGAAAAGTTCTTGCTCAAAGACTCATTAGTAGTATCAAATATAATGCCATCAACATAAATTTTTACAATAAGCAAATCTTTATTTTCTCTTTTAGTAAACAAGGTTGTATTTATTTTTCCCCTGTTAAAACCCTTATCAATCAGAAACTTACTCAGTCTCTTCTACCAAGCTCTAGGTGCCTGCTTTAAGCCATGTAGAGCTTTCTTCAATTTATATACATGATTTGGTTTAGTTGAGTCCTCAAAACCTAGAGGTTGATCAACATAAACCATTTACATGATATACCCATTCAGAAAAGCACTTTTCACATCCCTTCAGTATAGTACAATATCTTTTATGCAAGCATAGGCTAAGAGAATTCTTATTACTTCCAATCTTGCAATTCGAGCAAAAGTTTCCTCATAATTAATGCCTTCCTCCTGATTATACCCTTTAGCTATTAGTCTAGCTTTATTCCTTATTATTGTTTATGATTCATCAAGTTTATTCTTAAAAACCCATTTAGTTCCAATAATAGGATGGTCCTTGTGCCCATGCACTAAGTCCCAAACTTGACTTCTTTCAAATTGATTAAGTTATTCTTGCATAGCTAGAATTCGATATTTATTTGTTAAAACCTCTTCAGTACACTTAGGTTCAATTTGAGAAATAAATTCACAATTATTCACTTGATCCCTAAGTTGTCTTCTGGCTTTAATATTCTCTTGAACACTCCCAATAACTTGATCAACTGGATGGTTCATTTGATATCTCCAAGCTCTAGGGAGTTCTTGAGAAATTTCTTCATTGATTTCACATTCATGATCTTTTTCTTGAATATCTTCCTCAACATCAGCAAATTCAAATATTTTAGGAGGTTCAGTTTTATTTTTCTTCAAAAACATTTAAGTTTTTAAAACTAAAAATTAGATCATCCTCATCTTTAGCATGCTTAGACATAGTTTCATTTTCAAGAAAAATCACATGTACAGATTCTTCTATAGTTCTAGTTTTTTTATTGAAAACCCTATATGCTTTACTCCAATTTGAGTAACCAAGAAATATACCTTCATCTAATTTAGCATCAAACTTACCCAAATTGTCTTTATTATTGTTGTGGACATAGCAAGTGCATCCAAAGACATGAAGATGAGAAATATTAGGCTTCTACCCCTTGTACAGCTCGTATGGAGTCTTGCCTAGTATGGGTTTGATGTATACTTTATTCATCAAGTAGCATGTTGTGCTCACTATATCAACCCAAAATTGTTTAGATAGCCCCTTTTCATTCAACATTACATGAGCCATTTCTTCCATTTTTTGAGGTGTTCTTGGGGCTGAGAAGTTGTGTTCCACTCCATTTTTATTGCAATAGTCAGCAAATTTGACATTTTCAAATTCTCTACCATGATCTGTTTTAATACATATAATAGAACAACATTTCTCATTTTGAATTTTCTTAGCTAAGATCAGAAAAGTATCGCATGTTTCATCCTTAGAGGGAAGAAATATTGTCCAGGTTAATCTAGAATAATCATCTACAATAACAAGCACATACAAATTACCACCAATACTCTTAGTTCAATTAGGACCTATCAAATCCATGTGAAGTAATTGCAATGGTCTAATTGTAGAAACAATATTTCTAGTTTTGAATAAGGACTTTTGTTTGTTTCCCTTTAAGGCAAGCATTACATTCCTTGTCTTTTTCAAACTTGATGATGGGTAATCCAAGAACAAGTTCATTTTTAATAAGTTTGTTTAATTGATGCATTCTAACATGTGCTCGTCTCCTATGCCATAGCCAACAATCATTATTTTCACTTATTAAGCATATTGAGTCTAGAGCAGGTGATTCATCTAAATCAATAGTATAATAGTTACCATCTCTTTCTACCTTGAGAATAACTTTGCTGTTACTCTTTCTAATGACTAGGTAGTAGTTGGAATCAAACAGAACCCAGTTGCCTCTATCATAGGTTTAGCTTACACTCAATAAGTTGTGATTTAGTCCTATCACGTATAAGAACTTCTTCAATTGATGACTCTGGGTTTCTACCAATAATTTCAATGCCAACCATCTTGTCAGATTAGTTACCACCAAAAGTAACCTTTCCTCCTTTCTCATCTCTCAGCACAATGAATTTTTCTTTCTCTCCAGTCATGTGTCTCAAACAGGCACTATCCATATACCATTTATTGCTTTTCTTTGCCTTGAGAGACATCTGCAAAACAAATTTCATTTCTTTCTTTTTGGTACTCATATTTGCTTGGGTCATTTCTTGTTAGTAGAGGAATCCTTAGGAACCCATTTCATTCCATTGTCATTTCCTTTCTTCCTGCATACACAGATAGAGGACATATGACCCTTCTTGTTACAGAAGTGACAAGTAGAGAAAAGGCTAGCGGAAAGAGATGCATGTCTGAAATAATGACAATAGTATCTGTCCTTTTTTATTTCTAGGAGTTGAGAATGACTATACTCTGAGCTGGTTTAAAGTTATTAGTATGCACAAAATTTCTTAGGTACATATTTTGTTTCTTGTTTTTTTAGTTTCTCTTTGACCGCACATGGGTCATATCCTAGACCAATTTTGTTTTGACTTACAACTTGATTTCTCGGTAACACTTTCAGCATGTCCTCACCTCTAGTGAGTTTAGTTAGAGTCTTATGGAGATAACTATTCTTATCTCTCAACTCAATGCATGAGACATAGATAGAAGTGGTAGAAGAAGATGAAAGCTGTGAGGCAATGCAAGATGTATGAGATTCATTTTCAAGTTAGTGTATTTTGTTTTTAGCTTGACTCAACTATTTAGATACTTTGACAAATTCAGCCATCATATCATTGAATGCATCATGCAGTTCATTGTAGGAAGGTTTAGAATCATTTACCTCAGAATCGCTATCATAGTCTTGGTTGTGATTCTTCTCCTCCTCTGCAATCTCTTGAGCCATTAAGCATAGGTTGGCAACTTAATCATCTTCTGCTGCTTTCTTATCATCTGAATTATCTCCCCAGATAGAAGATATGAAGGCTTTCTTCTTTTTCCCTTTGTCAGCCTTCTTGTCCTTTCATTGTTTCTTGTTCAGCAAAGGACATTCACATATGATATATCCAGGTTTTTTGTATTCGTAGCAAAGGATGGAGTCTTTGTTCTCTTTCTTGCTGCTGGTGGCTCCATCTTTGTAAATTTTTTGAATTTCTTCTTTCCATACATTTTACCGAATCTTCTCACCAGCATAGCCATCGTCTCTTCATCTAGCTCAGCACCTTCTTCTGAATCATCATCATCTTTTGATTCTACCTTGAGAGCCAGGCTTTTCTTTTTCTTGTCATTAGATGAAGATTATTTAGGGGCTTTCAGCTTCCCTTCATATTCTTCAAGGCTTCCAAAGAAGGCTGTGATAAATGTCATTGATTCCCCTCTAGCTTCTTCTATTGTCGTCACCTTTGGTTGCCACTTAATGGGCAAAGCTCTGAGAATTTTTCTAACTTTCTCAGATTAAGTGTATTCCTTCCCAAGACTCTTCAGCTAATTCACAATGAGAGTCAATCTCTTATGCAGATCCTTGATACTTTCACCATCCTTCATCTTAAAGCTTTCATATTCACTTATGCAAGAATTCAATTTATTTTCTCTTACCCCGGTTGTTCCTTCATGAGCGATCCCTAGAGTATCCCACATGCCTTTGGCTGTTGTACATTGGGACACCCTGTAGAATTCATCTTGGTTAAGGCCACTGATCAAGCAATGCTTAGCTTTATAGTTGAGTAGGACCCTTCTTTTATCCTCATCATTCCACTCCTCTTCTGGTTTCTCTCTGTACTTCCGGTCATCTTGGAGTTTCATTAGGATGAAGTCTCCCTTCTGGATCACTAACCAAATATCCAAGTCAATGGACTAAAGATAGATTTGCATCCTCATCTTCCAGTATCCATAATGCTTTTTACTGAAGCCAAGAGGTCTATTGGTGTTGTTTCCTTCTGGAAGAATGCCTTCACCAAAGCCAGCTATGTATTCTCACAGATTGTTAGATCCTTCAATTAGGCATCCATCCTCTAATACCACTTGTTAGTTCAACTAGCTTCCCAAGAGGGGGTGAATTAAGAAGTTTGGATTTTTCTGTAAAAAGTAAAATACAGTAGTAATACTAGAAGTTGCTGAAAAATAGAGTATAAGATATAAAGAATGCTTGGAAAGTAAATGAGAAGAGAACACAGAGATTTATCCTAGTTCAATCTACTCTACTTGTCCTACGTCTAGTCCCTAAACCACCATTTGAGAATTCTTCACTATATCTTATAAGATTTGAATGGGTTTTTGCAAAAACCGTAGTACAACCCCAGCTCAAACTTTGAGCTGAACAAAACACTCTTACTCTTCTCACTCAAGAGTAAGGGAAAATCTCTTAGTGTATCCTCACACAAAGTGCTATTTACAAGTATGTAGAAATATATAGGTCAAGATATGAAACCTCTCTCTCAAAAGAGTGGATATGAAAATTTAAATACAATGAATGAGTTAAACAGAGCGTAGGTAAGCTTTGAATGAATTAGTAATCAATTCTGCAGAGTTTTGACGTTCGTATGTTTTTCCTCAAACTTAAACAAATTAAATGTAGTTCTATTTATAGTTTTAGAACACAACTATCCATTGGAAACAAGAATTAGCCATTACTCTCAGAAAAATAGCCGTCCACCTATCGCATTAAATGCATCTGACAGAGGTTATGTGAATAACCTCCTCAGGTTATATGAATAACGGATAACTGTTGGCTCTTGTTTTCAATGTAGAACTTTCATTATGCAGATAACCTAGTTAGGTTATACGGATAATGTTCATTCCAAAATGATTAAGTTTTAGCTCAAAAATATTTTTATGAAAACCTACTCAGTTATTCAGATAACGTTAAATTTTTCTCAAACTATGTTTTGGAAAACATAAGTTATTAGGATAACCTCCCAAAGTTATGTGGATAACCCATTTAGCTGAAGAAAGGCCATAAGTTCTGTAACAAAGGTTATGTGGATAACCTATTTATCTAAGGAAAGTCCAAGGACACTGAAACATAGTTTATGTGGATAACCTCCCTAGGTTATGTGAATAATAGGCTGCACAATACAATTGGCCTTCATTGTTCACTCCCTTATGTGAGTAAGGCACCCACCTTATCAGGATAACTACTTGGAAGACCTGAGAACATGCTGCATAGCTATGTTATGCGGATAATCTTAACCCCTTTTCTTGAAATCGAAGAAGGGACACTTAGAAAAGTTTTGAGATTGAGACTTTATCCTCATAACCTTTACTGGTTATGCACATAAGGTAAATTTTTTCATGAAAACATGGTGAGAACACTTAGAAATAACTTTGAAATTGAGACTTTATCCTCATAACCTTTAAGCATTATGCGCATAAGGTAACTCATTTCATGAAAACCACTTGAAAACATGAGCCAATCATTAATCATTAAAATAGATATCTTATTTAATATTGGGTGAAGTAAAATTCAAAACTTAATGACCTTCTTTTATAAATGGATTCCCAAAATTCATGAAATGACTCTTCAACCTTCAAGAATCTCAAACTTTATTCTACATAAGACTTGTGTTCCTTTGATATTTGATTTCCAAGCTTGATGTTGTTTAGAGTCATCAAAACCATCTGAATTAACAAGAGGAAGAGAGAGTATAAGGATAGTGATAGAAGAAGGAAGAGAAGGCTAGCAAGGTTTTATGGTAATCTCCAAGGTAGCATCTTTTTTTATTCTTGCGTTTTATTTTTAAGTAGTTGGTTTGATTTAGTTTTATGTTGCAATGATTATGAAAACATGTTTTAGTAGTATGGAAGTGTTTATGTTTGGATCAAAGTCATGATTTTGCTTAGACCATGGTATGAACATGCATGAATATGATTCAATATTGAAGAACATGTATGAATATGGCAAGAACTTGCTTTGTTCCTAAAATATTATGACAACTTTTTGAAATCATGTTTTTATGTTAACTACTTAAACAATATTATGTTCCAATGAGATAATGATACTATTGAAATTTACCCAAATCTCACTCTCTATAATTTCTAACCATGAGTATGTCCAAGCAATATAAAGGAGAAATTAAAGAAAAGAGTTTGAGTGATGAAGGCCTAGAATTATTGTTCTGATATTATTTTGAAAATGTATTAGGAAATTATATATTTTAAGTTACGAATGATGACATACTGTACAATGTATTTGACATCATTAGCAATAAATGAAAGTAAGTTTTGGAATGATCTATGTGTTGATTTAATGCTTTCTGGTATTTTTTCAATTATATTACTAAGTTTATAGTAGAGAAAATTAAATCTTATCACTGCAAGAAAACTGAAAATTGGGACGGATTTTGTGATGGAACCAATTCACAAAATCCATCGCAAATGCATTCCAAAATCCATCACATAGTTTTTATGACAAATCTTGTGGCAGAAATTTCATAAGTCCATCGCAAATCCTTCACAATGCCCATCACAAAATATTTGTGATGAAAAAAATTGTGATGGACACAGTTCGTCACAAAATCTATCACAAAACCAAAATCCATTGTAAATTTTACTTAATCCATCGCAAATTTCCATATCAAATTTTCAGATTTTTTGTAGTATATGTCCCTAAACTCGATAAAGGAAATTACATGGGGAAAATATTGAATTATGATGAATAATTGATGTTATTATGAAGTTCTAAACTTTAATTCAAAACTAAGTTAACCTTAGTTAGTTAAGTATAACATAAGTTATGGAATTTTCAAAAGAAATTGTCAAAATCTGGAAAATTTATTGACCAAATAAATAGTAAACTTTGACCAATGAACTATATTGTTTGGTCAAATAAATTTCCAAATGAATATTTTTCCTACGTAAAGGACTTCAAGAACTTCAAATAGGAATTGAACCACATCAAAACAATTTTTGTAGAAGTAGTTATGAAATTTCAAATTTCGGTAAAAAATTATGGATCACCAAATCAATAGTAACCTAATAATTTTTGTCAAATTTTATTTTTGGCCTATTTTAGCTTGCAAATGCATTCTAATAAAACCTAAGATATATAAAATGAATGAATATTGGTTCCTGTAGTAAGGTGTGATATTATATATTTTTAATTTGTTTTAAGCAAATATGATGAAACTTCATTATATTTTGAAATTGTGTGAATACTTTTGGAATTATATAAAAATTAAACCAATTTTCTGTTTGTCCATTTACTATTTAAGGAGATACATTGAAATTCCATTTATTGTTAATTGAATAATTAATATTGTGAAAATAAAAACAATTTTCCATGTATAAAATGTTGATTTTTATGTTTTAGGCAACTGTTAGCGCTTGTAACTGAAAGCAACAACATCCAATAAACTCTTAACTATACTTTACAATTACATGTTTAACATTATGTTATATATTTTTAGGAATGATCACAAACTACAACTAAAAAGGAAACATTAGGAGATTGTTGCCAAAGTAGACTTAATTAGGTTAAATACTGTGGGCACCAACTAGAATTTGTTGCCAAAGTTAGCACCAATAGTGTTATGAGAACAGGACTAGACTAGCTAGTTTAATTGAGAACCAGTGTTTAGTCTAATCCGGAATAAGGGAGAAATCAAAGGTTATGAAAACCAATGTTAAATGAGCCAAATTGGCTAAGAACTTATCAAACTAGTAAAATTGGTGATCTAAACAGATGAAACGGTTCAACTTGTTAAAACTAAAAAGACAAGGAAGAAGTGTGAAAAAGAAGAAGAGGAGGAAGATAATTCTCTACAACAAATAGCATACTCCACTAATGGGTTCACAGGCACCCAATGATACATAATTCTTTAACAATATGCCAAATAACATCAAATGCACAAAATATAGTGTTACACATAGTATTTACAAAGGTACACTACTTGGCACAAAAGAACTACATGAACCGGTGGTACAAATACTACCAGCTATGAAGCCCTAATATTCCTATGCCAAAAGAGAGAGCTAAGACTCTTTAGTCTTCTCCTTGCTAAAACTAGAATCTTTACCTAAAATATTACCCATAGAAGGATGTGAAATAGAGTCCCAGTAACCAAAGGAAGCTACTACTAACACATGCTTAAATAGTATTATACACGAATATAAATGATGTAATGCAATGCATATGAAATGATATGAAATCCCCCAATATACACGGCTAGAACCATGGACTAGTTACCATCATAAGGTACACCTAATAAGTAAGTTCCATCCAACAACCAGTGAAGACTGATTCTAGGACATCATTAAGCTCTCCACACACTAGTATGACTCGGCCAAAGGCTACACTAATGATTGGATCGTGATTCTGCTTCCCTTAGACCACCCAAATTGTTCACGATTTAGGGAAGATGCTTCCCCAAATCCGCTGCTACCTAGATCTCCTGGCCAAAGGATGATGATTTAGTGGTAAGGATATCTATATCAAACCTCACCACGTGGACACAAGGCCTGACATGTTCCATCAGTGTATCGGTATAACACGTGGTATCATATGACATCATCACCCAAATCAACCAATGTGCACATGCAAAAAAAATGTGATGATGTCTTTCATGCTGTCATGTGCCATGGTCACATGTAAATACTAATCATATTAGCATAATTTTGAACATACAAGCTCTATTAGTAGGGATGCTAATGAATCATATATAAAAGCTAAATATATATTCTCACATATCATAAACCAAGAATAAGGATAGAGATTACCATCATCTCGCTAGCCATGCCATGAATATATCATGATATGAAAAAGGGTTAAATATATTTGCAAAGGTATATATCATGATATGAAAGAGACCACACATATACTTAAATAAACAATATATATATATACAACACATATAAAAATACACCTCGGTTACCTCAAATTGTCCACACACAAATACACACAGGGGCATTGATAGGCTATTAGAGTACTAATAACAATTTTAATGCTTTTGAAAGACCTCGTGGGATGGAAAAGACTCAATTCATCAAACTTAGACACTTCAAAGCTACCAAATATCTAAATCAACATATGGCATAGATGTTGGTGACCCATAACTCAACTAATGAAGCATTGTAATAGTAAACCCACAATTCCAATAGCATAACTACATACTCAAAGGCCCCAAACATCCATTCCAAACTGAAAGCAAGCTCAGAAATTCGAATTTCATGATACCACAAAAGATTGTTGGCTGGGGTTGGAAGCAAACTCCACAAAAACACCCCAAAATACTTACCCAAGCTTTAAGAACGACAAATGATACATCAATAATTTATTTCTAATCATTTTAATTAGTACAAACGTCAGCCAAAATGAGATAAATCTCATGACCATGAATTCAACCCTAAACCATAAGGATAAGAGAAGAGTGTAACACCCTACTAAAACCAACCTCCATACGTCACCTAAAAGCCCAAAAAACTGGCCAAACAAAGCAAAACAGGAAATTCATAATGTCGCGCCACAACGGGACATAACCGCTATAGTGCCATAGCGGCATTAGTACTCTTAGGTTCTAAAATTCTTGAAATAGATGGGACTGGCACTGTGGTGCCCGTATCAACAACCATATTAGCAAATTACTAATTTTTTGGGTGAACTTATGATGTGCACATCTTCGCACTCTAACCTCTGATTAACCTGATTCCAACTCCGACAAGTCACCCTTTTCTCAATTTATCCATAGACACCAATTTCACTCAAATCCATCTCCATATGTAGAATTTGGATACCCATGGCCGATTTGGTCACTTATTGGCCAAAACTCATACATCAAAAGCAATTTGGTGCCCAAGGACCAGTCGTACAAGTGCTAAATGGCACAACCAACCTATCTAAGGACATTTCACCCTAGAGAATTCACTCTTATAAGATTTGACCCCCTTGAACCACAGATTCACACAATGGGCTATATGCCTAAAACACACATACAAGGCCCAAAACCCTTTTTGGGCTTACATATCCAACTAATCCAACTCACTGACATATACACTAACAATAATGACTATCGGAGTCCAAACCATCATCACACACATACCAACCATACACAATCAATATCATCATCATCATCAACAACATCATATACATCTATACCATATCGTCATCAATATCATTACATATCATTAATCATCATCAACATCATACCTATATTATCATCACAATCATCATTGTCATCACATAAAGTATAGACAACACTCTTAGGAATATGTAGAATAGGTGGAAAGACATACTATCTTACTTGGCATAATCCATAACATAGACAATAACACAAATTACTGTTAGTTTGGATATTCCTGATGCTGAAGAGGCTATGACTCCTTTGTCTTCTCTGAATTAGTACTAGAGTCTTTACATGAAATATTAGTCATAGAGGTGTAAGACAAAGTCTCAATTAGTGGGAACACAACACTTGTAACAGGTATCAATAAGTCACACATATATACATGTAGTACATTGCAATGCAAAAAAGACATTGTATGTATGTTCTCCCTTGTGCATGATAGGTGATTCCCTTCCAATAGTCAATGAATACCGATTCTGAGACATCACCAAGCTCACCTCATACTAATGCAACCAGCTAAATGTCACACTAGTGATTGGACTATGGTTCTCCTTTCCTAGGACTGCCCGAATTAGTGGTGATTTAGGGAAGGTGCATCCTCAAATCCACTGCCACCTGGCTCTCCTGGTCATAGGAGAGGATTTAGCAGTAGAGATGTTTTATCATATCATTATATCATATCATATTATCATCATATTTCATATCATCATCACATCACATCTCATCATCACCCCAACATCCACCTCACAATATGCATCGAATGATGATGATGTCAATGTCATGCTAACATGACTCTAACAATATATAATCATCATCATAGTCATCATCATGGTCATGCTAGCATACAATCATGTAAGGAGGCTACAAAATTACATATACACGTATACAATTCATACTCATCATCATCATCATATGCAAGTAACAAGATTAAGACTCATACCTTAAATAGTTGTATGCATACCACGATATGTAGAAGAAACTATATATATACACAAATAATATCATGGTATAAACAAGAACATGCATATATACATATATATATATATCAATATAACACACATATAACAAACATATGCTTACCTTAAGTTGCTAACACCACACACAGAGGTTTAGTAAGTTGTCTTAACACCAATCATGAGTCAAACACCTCCGACCAACCCAAACAACCACTACAATGTCATAATATTCCCAATTAACATAATGTATAAGTTAACCAAATCCATAATTCAACCAATTATACTTTACCTAGAGTTCTAACAACATAAACACATTATCCCAAACTTAATCTTGAGCTAATAGGAAGTCCAATTGATGATATGTACAGAACCAGAGAAAACAGGATGGGAGAAGATTAAAAGTGGAGGCAAAAAAGTTCTATGCCTCGATAAGACACAGGGTCACTGCTGCGAGCAAGCTTTAACTTTAAGAAATTTTTCAAACAGAAGGTTCTCATGTCGTGGTGAACTTATTGCTGTTGTGGCACCAAACTTTAGATTTCTTTAAATAAAAAACATTTCAGTTGGCCGAGAGAAGAGGAAACAAAGGGAGAAACAAAGAATAGTGTTAGGGTTCATGATTTTTGGCCTTTGGAGGTGATTTCTGGACTCTATAAGCTTAATAAATTGTTGGTAAGTGAACCTTGATCCTCCTTCTCCATTTTTGTTCTATTTTTGAGTTAGATTTTTGGATATATATATATGTTGGGTTCCAATTTTGGCCGAATTTCACCAATTAAAATGGATGTTATGGGATTAATGAAGTGATTTAGTGTTAAAAATATTTGGATATGTGTTTTAAAGGGAGTATGTGGGATTTATGCCTAACCCTAGGTTATTGTTGGTTGAGAAAATTGGGAATCTAAAATGTATAAGATTGGTTATGGTTTAAATGGTTGTATGCGGTTCATTGATATATGAAAATGTGGTTGGAACGTTGTGTTAAGCATAATTGGTTGAATTATGGATTTTGATCAAGTTGTATATTATGTTAATTAAGATATTATAGTATTGTAAATGTTGTTTCATTAACCAGAGGAGTACGAGTCGTCGGTTAGTAATCCGAGAAGCTAGTAGAATCAGCGTGTATGTGGTATTGACAACTTGAGGTGACCAGATGTTTGTGTTGTATTGTATGTTTTATATGTTAATATATATAGGTGTATATATGCATATTCCTATTCAAACCATGATATTGTTATGTGTATGTGTATGGTTTCTATATGTTGTGGCATGCACAAGGTTAGATGATGTAGGATATAATGATAAGTATGATGATGATGTGACATTACATAATTTCATGGCATGACATTGAGAAACATGAGATTGATGATGATAATATAGTGATATGACACTAACATCACTACTACATAAACATTGTGAGGGAAGGTGGATCAAGTGGTGATGATGATATATGATATGATATGATGAGATACGATATGGGTGAAATAAGGAAGGGATCCTTATTGTTAAATCTTCTCCTATGGTCAAGAGAGAAAGATGGCAGTGAACTATAAAATCATCACCAATTCACAATGACCAAGGGGAACGAGAGCCACGATCCAAGTATTAGTGTTACCTTTCACTAGGTGCACTAGTGTAAGGTGAGCTTGGGGATATCCCAAAATCAGTCATTACTGACTATTAAAAGGGAGTCACCTATATGAAATATCCTATGATGACGTCAGCTCATGGTTCTAGCTGGGTACGAGAGAGACATGCATTCCATTACATTGTGGATTCATAGCATCATGTGTATTATTGTATGAATTATTATATATGTTGCTGTGGTTGTTCCTGATTATTAAGACTTCATTTCACACCCCCTTTCCCATAACTAACATTTCAGGTGAAAGCTCTGGCACTAGTTCGGAGAAGACAAAGGATTCATAGTCTCTCCAACGTGGGAATATCCAACTCAGGGTAGAGTGTGTATGGTCTATGTTGTATGTTGTGCCAAGTAGGATAGCATGTTTGTAAGTTATATGAAGATAATGATATTGAGATGATGATGGTTGTTTGATGTTGATGGTTATGAATATTGTATGATGACATGGATGATTGTAATGATAATATTGGTGAAAGGTATGTTTGATTGTGGCATGTGCCAAGATGAAGGATATATGTATGTGTGATGATGGTTTTGACCTCGGTGTAGGTCATGATTGATGGAATAGGGACTTGTGTCAAGATGGTTGTATGTGAGCCTAAAAGGGGGTTTTTGGGCCTAGATGATGTGATTTGGGCATATAGCTTATTTTGTTAATTCAGGGTTTGAGGGAGTCAAATCTCAGAAGGAGTGATTCCTCTAAGGTGAAACCTCTTTAGATAAGTTAGTTGAGTTAAGCAAGACCTATATGAATGGTCTTTAGGTGCCAATTTGCTTTGGATGGCAATTGGAAAAGGTTTGTGGCAAGTTTTGGTCAAAAAGTGGCCAAAATGGTGTTGGGTGTCCAAAATCTCCATACAGAGATGGATTTGAGTTAAACCAATGTCTATGAATAGATTGGGATAAGATTGAATTGTAGGAGTTGGAATCAGGTTAATTGAAGATCAAAGTATAAAGTTATGCACATCGGAAGTTCGCTCGAAAGTTGGAATTTGCTAATATGGCATCAGCAACAAGGGCACCACGGTGCCAAAACTCAAGCTGCGGGGCCACATGCTTTTACCAAACTCATGCTGCAGTGGTACTATAGCTACTGCAATGTGATCCCATTTTGTTTGATTGTAGCTACGGCGCCACAATAGCGAGCCGCGGCCTCAACCCTATTTTGGGGTGGTTTGGTGTTCTTTTAAGGTTTTGGATGTTTTTGGAGTTAAAGTTAGGGTGTTCTGATTTTTTTCGTTTGGTTTTTGAAATAATTAATCAAGATTGAAGGTGTGTTGGAGTAGGTTGTTACAATTGTTCATATACAATTCGGATTTCCACTTTTTTTCCCAAATTTCAATATATGGTTTCCATCAAATCACACTACACCAGATTTAAGTTTTATTGATGCTCAATAGTTGTTGTTTATTTTTAAAAATGCCAATAAAAATCTGGACCGAAAGATTAGTTGGAATTTATTAAAAAATGCTAACTAAAATCTAGATCTTAGTTGGCATTTATAAAAAAAGGCCAATAAAAAATTAAAGATTAGACTTTAGTTGGCGTTTATTTGGTAAATGCTAGCTAAAGACTGAACTTTAATTGATGTTTATTTAAAAAACGTCATCTAAAACTTTTAAGATTTTTATTATAAAAAATAGAACGGCACAGATTGATTGCTTCAACCATTAGATTAGAGAAATATCAACGTATCAGATCATTCACTCTTTTTCTTCCTTACTTCTCTCTTTATTTTTGCCTTTTCATACGATGCACTACGTCTCTATCCTCTTCATTCAGAATTGACCACTTCTTCCTCTCCCTCACCTCTCTCTCTTCTAGCTTCTTCATATTTCTCCGATCTGGGTTGGGATGCTAAAAGCTTGAGCGAGAGAAATAGGATCAAGCAACCAACCATGCTTATCTTTGCCTGAGTGAGAAAGGATATGGGATTGAACAACTACAAATCTCTTCAAATGCTCTCCTTCCATAGATATTTGAACTTGATCAGATTCGAGTGAGCATATGTAACGAGTGCGTTGTGTAAGGATTTTTCTGATCTCCTTCCTCACATTTGATTCTTAGAGCTAGTGTTGTGTTGAGTGATAGCTGCCGCACCAGAAGAATCAATGGCATCATGCAGGGATTATGTTGATCGATGTGGGCAATAAAGCTTTTGAACATCTTGGCTCTGATCTTTATCTTCAAATGTGTCCTCTAGATGCTAAACTCCACTGTGAACTTTTTCTTATTCATCAATGCCATTGTGACATTGTCCTGTAACTTTTTTTGCAATGTTTATAATGCTTCTATTTGGTTGATCTTTCTATATTTAGTGGATGATTCTTTTTGTATTTGTTGTTGTCTTGTTCTTGGCTTGTAATATAATTTAATCCTTGGACATGCTTTTTTCTTCTTCCATTATAGAGATTGTTGATTTCTGGATTTTTTATTTCAAATTGTCTAGAATAGATGAGGTTTTTTTGCTTGCAAATTACTTGGGGGAGATCAATTAGATGAACAACTATTTTTATTAAAAAAAATAAGAATAGTTGGCTTACAAACGCCTACTAAAGTCGAGTTTAGATGGCACTTGTGACAAACACAAAAAGAAATTCCCTTTTATCGGTGCTAGATTACATTCCATTTTGGAAACACCATTAAAAGCCAAAATTAAAAGCTAATAAATGTGATTTTTGGCATAATGTCATGTATAATCCCTCTTAAACTCATACCCAAGCATTATTAACATTAAATAACACCTCATTGATTCCTTAACAACTATTTTAACCGGTGGAATTTGACCAAATCAGGAATTCCATTCATATATTCGAAAATTCGACCAAAAAACCGAAAAGAAAAGAGAGGATAGAGAGCAAGAACTACTTACAACCAAGATTGAAGCCTCTTGAGTCCAAATTTCACCCCTAAAGGTCGAAGAAACAAAGCCCTAGCAGAGCTCCTCTATTTCTCCCTTGTTTTCTTATTTTTCCATCGACTTAAACTCGTCTGATTTAAACAAATTTTGCAACTCTTACTATGGCACCAACAAACTCACTACAGCACAAGTGCTCTCGACCCAGAAAATTTTTTATTTTCCCCGAGTGTCTCATCGCGGTGGCCTTATACCTTGTTGCGGTGTGACCTTTCTGTCTCCACTATTAGATTTTGTCTTGTTTGGATCCTTTTCTGGTCTTGGTTCCTCTAGTCCTGCACATATCATCAAGTATTCTTCCCGTTAGCTCGAGACTAAGTCTAAGAAAGTATACAAAGGGTTGTTACAAGGAGGAAGGCTAACGAACCACTTACCATACCAAATCTAAGCCTCAAATGTGTAGAAATTGAGCCCTAAAGTCAGAGACCACGAACCCTAGCAGAGTATCTTCATGTGTCCTTCAATTTCTTCTTCCTTGCTAACTAGTTCATGTCCTATAGTGCTCATTGTGGTGTCCCTAATCCTCATTATGATGCGAGAAATTTCTACCCCTTTCTCTCCAATTCTTGATCCTTTGGTCTTTCCTTTAGTCCTAGCCCCTCCGATATTGTATAATTCAAAACATACGCTTCACATTAACTCAATAATAAGTTTGAGACAATATATGGAGGGCTGTTACACATCTTTCCTATTCTTTCATTTTATTTTTAAGTAGTTGGTTTGATTAAGTTTTATGTTCCCATGATTATGAAAAATATGCTTTAGTTATTTGAAAGTGTTTATGTTTCAATCAAAGTCATGACTTTGCTTAGAACATGGTATGAACATGCATGAATATGTTTGAATGTTGAAAAATATATATGAACATGGCAAGGACTTGATTTGATCCTAAAATGTTATGACAATTTGTGACATCATATTTTGATGCCAATTACTTAAATAATATTATTTTAGAACTGGATAATGGTGCTATTGAGATTTTCCCAAATCTCACTCCCCATAATCTCTAACGATGATTAGCTCCAAGCCAAATAAGGAAGAAAGGAAAGGAGTTGGAGTAATGAAAACTTTGAACTACTATTATGATGTTATTTTGGAAATATGTTATAAAATTTTGTATTTAAGTTATGGATGATGACATGTTGTACAATGTACTTGACATCATTATAAATATATGGAACTATGTTTTGAAATAATCAATGTGTTTGGTTTAATGCATTATAGTATTTATTTAATCATTATTAAGTGAATAAAAGAAAAGGTATTTACAATGTCCCTATGTTTGATAAGGGAATACCTTAAGGAAAATAATGAACTATGATGAATAATTGATGATATTATGAAGAAGTTGTAAGCTTTACTTTAAGATCAAGTTGACCCTATTTGGTTAAACATAACTATGGTTAAGGAATTTTCAAAAGGAGTGGTCAAAATTTGGAAATTTTGTTAACCAAATAAATAGTAAATTTCGGCTAATAAACTGTACTATCTGATCCGATGAATTTGCAGCTGTATAATTTTCCTTCATAATTTCAAAAGCTATAAGTAGAAATTTGATCCACCTCAAAATGATTTTTACTTCCAAATGGGTTCCAATAAAGCCAAAGATATATAAAATGAATGGAAAATAATCCCTAAAGTTAACACGTGACATGTCAAAACTATTGGCTCAACTCAAAAATGAAATTCAAAAACATACTACCTACATAGACAAATTGTTACATTAGTGAACTACTTCCTCTCAAATAAAGACTGGGTATTTCTTCACCTGCAACTCGCCTCCACTAGTTTGATATGAACCATTCTTTACCAACTATGTATGCATCTTTTTCCAAATATCTGATTAATTAATTAATTACAATATCTTTTGTTTGACCTTTTCTGTCTATTATTCTATGTGGGTACTAAATGCGTTTTCTTGAGACTTAGAGGTTTTACACTGAATCTATACATATATGAAGAATTAATGAACTGGTCCTCTGGGTAATTTTTTCCTTACAAATAGTAGTGAAGCATGGGCAATTCGATCATATCAAAATTTTGGCTATATATATGTAATATCAATTTTGGCTATATATACAGCGGTTGGTATTGATAAAAATATATTAAAATGAATGCTTCAAGTAATCAAATTTATTAAAGTTAATACTTTTTCATGAACTTGAATCTTTCTTGTTCCTCTTACTTACTAAAAATTGAGTATTCTTCCATAATAAAGAGAATGGTTATTAGAACTTTTGTATCCAGTTCCCTACCTTTGTGAAATTATGCTTAAAAATTTTTATCCATAATTACCAATATTTTGATTACTTGAAGCATTCATTTTAATATATTTTGCATGCGTTCCATTTCCTTCTTTCTATTTTTTGTTCAGTTCATACCTGTCTCTAGAAAAAGACTTTTCTTCAACACTCATTTTAAAACTTAAAAGGTGGAAATTCTTCTACTGATGTGACTCATGGGAAAGCTGGATTATCATATCTACTGTGATTCATTTTGACTCTGTGGATTCCTGTGCCTGTGTTATTGAGAGGGGATGACGAGTGTGGCATTAGAGCCTGCAACTATAGACAAAAATAGGATATAATTATTGAAGAAGATTAGGGAGAGAAATGTAGTAAGCATGAGTGAAACCTCTGAACAAACAACTTCCACTTCTTTATAACTTGTTCGTTTATCTTTAGCCTTTTCCCTTGAAAATCTTCCTCCTTTTGTAAAAAAAACCTTAGCTAATAAGATAGATAACCTTGTAGAAATTTCCCATATCCTAGAAAATTTTCATAGTGATAATATTGAAGTTCCCTTACTAAGCTCTTATGCTATTTTCTCTCAAGATCAAGCATATGCCAGATCTTTTAGACAGAAAGTTTGACAAATCTTTCATACTTCTAGACCATACATGTTAAAGAGTACGTCAATAGTTCTTGTCTAGAACAGTGTGGATTGAAAGCTACTACAGCTGAACAATATGTAACTCTAGAGATTCCTCAACCCCTGATTAATTCTTGGAAGCAACAAGGATACACTCATCTTCATATTGGTACTATCCGATTGGTGCTTCCTCTGCACGGCTGAAAAGGCATACCTGCCACTGCCAAAATCACAGTCCTTGATTACACATACACCTCCTACGGAAATGCCATGATTGGTGCATTTCTCACCACTTGTAGCAATGGAAGTATTGTGATGACTATAGCTCCTGACTTTAACATCAAACTTGATGATGAAACTCTGTCACATCGACTGAAGGTACAGATTCAAATGCATGGAGCGGAGCAAGATCCACAAGCCACTATGGCTACTCTCTATCACCAAATGATCTACAGGCTCCAGGATCATGTGATGAATCTTGAGTTTCCCAACTCTACTAATAATGCTCTGTATATGGTATCTAATTAGTTTGATACCTCGGTTATTCAAATTCCTAGGAGAATTCCCAAGGAAGAATTAGCTCAAATCATGCCTCTTGAATGGATAAACAACCATGAAAAGGAGTTCCATTCCTCCAGGAGAGATGTCCATACAACAAAAACTCCTATTTTGGAGAGACTCTCTGATGGAACTGTCAAATCAACATTCAAAAGGCCAGGCCAAGGTTCTTCTTCTTTCAAAGGACAAATTCTGATAATTAATCCTGTTTACAAGCACAAGGAAAAGATTCTGGTGTATTCTGTTGATTCTATAGTCAAACTATGTTTTGTTAAAAAGGCTCATGGTCATTTAGTTTGGGATCATACCCCCGAAGAATGTGATCCAGACTGTGGTTGTTATGATTGGGATAATTGGTTGAGTCCAGAAGAAAACCTTCTTCCCTTGAAAAGAGACTTATTGCATAAACCCTCCTGTCAACATAAAAATCCAAGCCAGGATGATGATATAGATCATGGTCCAAAACAAACCATATGCCGAAAGAAAAGATGGATTGCTTTCCATAAACCACCTCCACCAAAGCCAACTACCTTTCATGACTTGTTAAAAGAATTAGGTCATTCAGATTTAGCTTCTTGCCTTTTTCCTGAAGATACTCAATCCTCAGAAATCGCTTCCCCTGAACCAGTGATCAAATCTATCCTAGATAACCCATCATAAATCTTAGCCTTTATAGCCATGATTCGACCCACTTATGAGAATGACTTTCCTCCTCTTCAAAGGGGAATTAATGAATCATCCAAATATTCTTCCTGACCTTTTGTCCAAATAGAACAAATGACTCCTTAAGGTCCGAAAAATATGTCCCAGTCAGAAGAAGTTTTGAACTGGCAGACTAAAAACTCCGTCAGTCAAAACAAAGTCCTTCACAAGATTAACACTAGACTGGAACAACTTCATGACAAGATAAATGGATTTTCAAGCAGATAAGATTCCATTGATAAATGTGTGAAGAACCTATATATCAGTTATTCTTTTAAAACTCAACAACTCGATAAAAAGCTTCGTGAATTATTGATTCTCGATATACAAGTCCACAATTTGTCAAGAAGGAATAAGAGTTGAAGCAAATGAAAGAGGAATTAAGAAGAATTGAGGCAGATCTCGCTAAACCATTACCAACCTACTCCCATGACCTGTTTTATCAAACACCTTTGTACTCACCATCCATTGTTGCCTCCTTACCCTCATTCTACCAACCTGTTAGAGAACCTTTCCAAATGAACTATCATATTTTACAGCAAATCAGACAATCCAGAAAAGCTTAAATAGCTCAGAAAACCAAGCTAATACTATATTCTTATTCCCATGACATACAAACTACTACACCCTCTACATCTTATACCTCAGAACAGATACATATGACAAAACCTTTACAAATTAAAACTCCTCAATCCTCGCCTAAACAGCCGTAGCCTCCTCTGTCCTTTTCCAAAGACAAATCTATAGCCATAATTCGCCAAATGTCTAAATTTTCTTTTGATTTCAACAATTCAAATGAAGAATACAACTCTAAATCAGAATCGACAGATTCATCTACTCTTCCTCCCAAAAACCCATGTTTATGGTAACTTCAAATCCTCCAGATCCTAAAGCGACAGACCGACAAGAATCTTCAACTCCAATAATTGAAGATCCTGTTGACTCAGTACATGGAGTAAATATGCATCATCATGAGCCATCTAATGGCCCTTACTTTACCTTTGATGATCTTCCTCATCATAGATGGAGAGAAAAGATGCATGAATTAAGAGCATGGATAGATGTCCAAATGAATGAGCCAGAAGCCAATCTTCAGCATGTTCTAAGCAATTTCCTCTCATGAATGACTGGTAATCTTAGAAAATGGTTTACTAGTTTAAGTGAGTATCAAAAATTCCAGATGACTCAATATGATATTACAACATTCTTGGGAGTCTTACACCGTGAATTCATTGGAGATTTTAGTATTATTGATAGAAAAGCTTGACAAGAATATTTTGAGATGAAGAGCTATTCTCTTGAATGCAGTGATTTTACAAAAGCATTTTAAAAGAATGTTTGAGAAGTGTTATATGCTCGAAGGAGCAAATGATGTCAATCTTAGGCATGTCTTTATTGCCTCCTTGCTTGATGAACTTCAACTAGAATTACAGAAAGTTATCAACTCTCTACAAAGAGACATGTCACAAATCACTCTGGGAGAAATTTATCAACTAGCTTTAGTCTCATTAGATAGACTTTTTGAGTAATAGAAATTAGTCAAGAATATCCTCAAAAACAAGGCTCATCTATACAAAGTCTGTAAAAGACTGGATTTGCAAATTAAGTGCAAAGATAAGAATGATTGTTCACGTTCTCCAAAGAAGAAATCCCATTTCTTCAGATTTCTCACAAGAAAAGAACTTATCCAAGAAGATGATGAAAACCTTTTAGGTTTTTCAAACACAGATCTTCAACCTCAAAAAAGTCTGACGGATGTTATATTTGTGGTCAAAAATAATATTTTGCAAAGAAATGTCCACACAAGTCCAAAAGAGACATCAAGATGCTCAGTAAGATTCAAAAATAATTATCCTTATCTAATGATGATGATAATCTTGAATCAATCCTGGAAGAGGAGGATTTCTAGGATGAAAGTACTAGTTTTGTGATCAATCAAGATAGAGACTCAAATTCCTCCGATGATGGAAAGATTCTTAGCATTCTGTTTAACACAAAGGGCAAACGTCCTTGACAACATTCCTGTTCAAACCACCAAATATGTAATATCAATCTAGTCAATAGCCTTCCATCCTCAGTTCCACTTCACAATGTTAAGATTAAAGTTCTTGCTGACAAATATGACAAGCCTACATAGGCTATTGGTTTTATTGACACTGGATCTTGTTGCAGTATCATGAAACCCCATGTTCTACCACCAGAAGAATGGATTCCTCATGAGGAGTACTTTACTACTGTTTACGGTAATCCCTTCTTGATCAATTTAATTTCCAAAAGAAAAGTGGGAATTCAATTCTTTCCAAACTGTACAATCTGGACCAGAGTACTTGAAAGTAAATTGCCAAATAAAAATTTATTGATTGGCATGGATATTTATTACCTTGCAAAAGGATTGCAGATTCTTCCCAAAGGGATCTGTTACATGTAACACCTTACTTTTAGACTTATCTCCAATGAATTAGACTCCTTTTACGTCTGATTATACTTGATCCTAAGCTTGAATCACATAAGAATGAAAATCAGAATTTCCAAAATTTGCAGTTACTGTTCATGTGATAACTTCCACTTTACCGACTGAATTTTAAAAATTCATAACTAATTCTAGAAAAAATATTTTATAGTGATTCAAGTCTCTAAAAATATATAAAAACCTTCTATACATGTGAAAAATATGAAATAGAGCATTCTCTTGACCAATTTATACAGTTTATTTCTCTATCATTTACTGTATATTTGGTCATTTTCTCTTCCCCAGGATTTTGGCCTTATATTTAAAATTTCATATCTCATTATATCCTCAGCCAATTTATACATTCTTTATGTCATATGAAAGCACTGTGAGTATAATTTCTATAAATATTTTTTTTGTACATTTATTCAACTTGTACAGGGCATAACATTAACCTAAATCATAAAGGGTCAAAATTCCACTTTTGCTGGGACAGTTTTGGGAAAACCTCCATATCTCCTATCATATAGCTCTAATTACCTCCAAATCAGTGGCATATGAAACTTAAAACATAGGTCTTTCCATAAATATAAACTACTGAATTTTTGGAGCTCTGCACGATTTATATCATCTTTTTAATTTTCTAGTACCTAACTTTCAGTTTCCAGTTTTCCCAATCTTTCTCTATTCTGAACCCTAACTTTGAAAAATCACTATAATTCATACATTTATCCAAGGACTAAAATAATTAAGTATTTTCGCCGAAATTGTCATTGCATTGGTACAGGATTATCCAAAAATAAATTTTGGACTAAAATCATTATCTTAGTCCAAAATATATTTTAACAAGGTTCAATCATTGTTCTTGAATCAATACTGCCTTTTCCTGCAGTCTACACTGACTTTTTTCGGGTAAAATATTAATATTAAATCCTAATCACCCAATAAATGTTATTTTGACCTTAATAAATTCCATAATATATTTCATTGGTTCTAACTCATTGAGAGCTTTATTTTGACTATAATTTTTTATATTTACAAAAATACCCTTGACCTGAGCTATTTATAATTCTTGAAACTTTTGAGTCTTTAGGTGCAATTTTTCCCAAATTTCTTTCTCTTCCCCACTGACGTTGTAATCATTCTCAAGGGACTAAATTACAAAAATTCTTGATTCTTGAGGCCCAAATATAATTTTCTCATTTTTCTGTTTAATTAGAAAAAATGACATATTTGCTCGTCTTCACGTTTAACGGTATCTCTCCATTTTTTTCAACTCCTTTTGTATTTTACAACGTCAACTTTTTCATTTTTGGGCCTTCAATTCATTATTCACATTTTACTTTTAATTTGAGAAATGACCGTTTTGCCCCTCAACCAGGTCAAAAATATAATCATTCATTCTTTTGGGCACTTTCTTATAATATTGCCCAAAGACCAATTTTTTATTATTTTTTTTTCACTATACACATTAACTTCAAATTAGTCTATCTCTTAACCTGGACCTCCTGAGAACACAATACTTATTCCGTTATGCTCTGATTGGAGCGGGCTTTTATTCAAGTGATATATTGCATATTTTCCGGGGTAAATTCTGGAATTAATTTCTACTAAGAACCTTATGGAAAATTAATTCCAATTAAGGACCAAGCATAACTTTTCTAAAAATTAGATGAGAAATTAATTTCATCTAAAGTTTAATTATATATAGCCTTTTCGTCTCGCTTCGTTTCTCATCTTTTATTCATTTTATAATATCCCATAAAAATAGGGATATTATATTACAAGTCTTCTTTTTCTCCATGAGAAACAGTTCGTAATCTTTTTGAACTCCAACAAGTACCTCCAGGTTATGAAACTATCAGAAACAAGCTATTGCTACTTTGTCCAGAAAATCACGAGCAATTTGTTCATCCATCTCCTCTCTGGAAATATAAAGAGTTCTTCATTCAACTTCCTTTTAAGAAGAATGAAGATATTAATCCTACTAAGGCCTCTCATCTAGGAATATCTCCTGAAGATTTATCTCTCACCCGAGAAAAATGTGTAGGTCTTTTAAAACAGGGATTAATAGAGCAACCAGTTCACCATGTGCATGCTAAGCTTTTTATGTTGAAAAAGATGCAGAAAAGAGATGAAGAAAAAAAAATTTATTGTTGATTACAAGCCTCTAAATCATTTTTTACAAGATGATAAGTTTCCTCTTCCAAAGAACAATACTCAAGCTGCACATTTGAATAAAGCCAAGGTTTTCTCTAAGTTTGATCTTAAAGCAGGATTCTGGCAATTAGGAATTCATCCTAATGACAGGTATAAGACTGAATTATGCATTCTTAATGTTCAGTATCAATGGAAAGTGATGTCATTCGGGCTTAAACCTACTTCCTCATTATTTCAAAAAGCCATGATAAAAGCAGAGGAAGTTATATGCGAGCATTACTTAAAGTGTAAAATACACTTGAATGCTACGTGGTTTATATTGAAGAAGATGTTACGAGCTCCCCTTGTTGTAATGTTATGCATAACTTAAATTTTTAATGAAGAAGATAAAATTAAATTCTGATTAGCGTTAAGATATTTTAATCCATTTTAAATTATTTTCCCGTTCTTAAATAATAAACATGGAGTAACTTTTTTATTTTATATTATTAAGCTTGAGAGGATATATTTGAAAATGTAATAATTAAGTCAATATCATTAATTAACAAGCATGACGACATATTTGTTTCCTACAACAAAAGAATACAAGATATTACCAATTAATATAACACGTATATAGGACTCGATCATATCATCCTTTTGTTTTGCTTGAATTACATATCCTTCTTCACAACTTTGAAAACATATACATTAGTGCGAATTGTTAACACCATAAGGATATTTATTAAAGATTCTAAATATTATTTATTAATAAAAATTATATTAAAAATAATTTTTCTTTTATATTAGGGGAATTACAAATAGGGACCAATATAGATAATTTATTATAAATTGAGATATATTCTACATTTAATTAGGATTAGAGACCATTGGTTTTTAAATCAAATAAATAGAAACATAAAATTACCATAATGCCCTCCACTTCCCTCCCCCCACACCATCATCAATGTTGGTCACCAATAGTAGGTCAATGTTGGATAGTGACTGGTCAATGGCTAGTCAATGGTTGCCATTAACAAGCGATTTTACAACTTCCTCCCCCAAAATTTAATACTTATTTACTTTTAATTTACAACTTAATTTTTCAATTTTTTTTATTGCAAATTGCTATAACAATTAGCAACTTGCAACTTTCTTTTTCTAAATTTGCAACTTAGTTACTCTAAATTTAAGACTTATTTTTTAAATTTTTACCATGAATTATTCTAGTAGTATGCAATTTATTTTTCCATATTTTACAATTCGTTTACTTTGAATTTGTGACTCTTTTTTCCAAATTTTTGTAATGAATTGTTTCATTGCTTTACAATTCAATTATTCTAAATTTGTAATTTATTTTTTTAAATTTTACCTATGAATTATTTCAGTGGTTCGCAACTTCGTTTTCATAATTGATCTTACAAGTGATCAATTGGAGAAGGAAAAGACGAATATATTATATGGAGGTTGAAGGTCTAAGATGGCCAAAGTGGATGAAAGAGTCACAGTCCAATGAAGAAGCCCTCGTGTGAAGATATCAACGGAGCTTCTTTAAATGGAACCCGTTCCTTTTTTTTTTCCTTGTTTTATTGACAATGACGTGGCTTCAACAAAAATTATAAATAAATTCATATTTCCATGTTTAATGCCATGCGATTTTATTATGTCAGATGTGGCACATTTCTGTTAATAATTTAACAGAGCTATTAACCAAAGGGTAGTATATGCTTATAAATTAAAGGTTAACAATGTTTATTATCAAATTTTAAAATTGAGGGGGTTCTATACACTTAACCTAAAGGTTAGGGACTTTTATATAGTTCACCCTAAAAAATTTTTTCTTTGTTTTGGCAAAGTGTTGGGATGAATATTAAATGCTTTTGGAATGGAGGTTAGCATCACGACCGTGCATACAGTCTAATTCAAGATGAATTCAGAAAAAGTTCATATTCTGAGTAAATAACAAAAAAAAGAAAAGACAGTTCTTGTTACATAACCAACCGTTTTTTTCTCCGGACAGGGATGGAGGCACGTGTCCTGGGGCCCCCAAAATTTTTTTCTCCGGACAATTTTTTAAGGTATTGACTGGTTCTCAGCCTCGCCCCCAATACCACCAATCGTTTTGCTTCCTTCCCTCAGAAGGTGCTGATGTGCTGTCAGCTATGTAAACTATAGTACTTCCCTCGTCACAAGAAAATTTTAAATATTATATAATTAGTATTCCATATTTATTTCTACCATCAAAATGAAAGCAATAATTAAGGATGATTTAATAAAATTATATTATTTATTATTCTCTTAAATCTTTATTTTAAAGTCTTAAATGAGATATAAAATGAAATGGAGAAAATAATACCTTGTCTAACTCTACAATGAATTTAGGAAAATGATAAATGAGCACCTAACCAAGTAAGATTATTATCATAGATTTTTCTTGAGGTTTAATAGGAAGCCTTAGAGCATTCTAGAGTTATCTTGAAGAGGCTAGTTCTCTCTTAAATTATGTGGAGAATTTTAGAATATTGTAGAATATTTTTTTATGTATATATGTCGGTTATATATTCTAGAGAATTTTTTATATTTAGGGAGAAGAACCTAGATGATCAATGTAAGTCGTTAGATTGAATCAATCTCTACAATTCATTAAAGAGGTGAGAAGGTTCTAGAAACTAGGGGAGGTCTATATGTATCCCTTCCCTCCTCATTTATAACCATCCTTCACACGTGCACTCATAGAGTATTCTCCCAAACTCTCTCTAGTGTTTTGTTGTTCTCTTATTTATCTTACATACTTAAAGATTTAGCTGAAGACGGTACAGTTCAAGGAGAAGAAGTTCAAACACCGTGACATTATGCTTATGCTTCCTTATTGGGACTAAAGTAGCGGAGAGAGACAACATGAGATGACAAGTTTTTTCCTAGATCAAAACACGAGTTTGACAATAAAAAATGAGCTTCTCATCAACTTATCACATTTTTCCTTCATAAAGTTTCATACTTTGCCTTTTTTTATTTATTGAAATTAGTATATCATAGTATGGAGTACTAAAGAGTGTTATTATACTAGTAACAAGGTCCTCACAGATAGCTGATAGCTGCATCCTTAATCATGCTGTTATAGGTTTGATCTCTGGTCGTGTATATAAAAAAATCTTAAGTTATTGAGAGAGACAAAGACTACTGGATGATCTTTATACCTTAAAGAGATTAATCTTTGACGGTGGACTGAAGAATACCCTTAGTGCTCACAATAAAAAAATAGTGTTATCGCACTAACATGTATAAGGTTCAGTTCTATGTTGTTCTACATTTTACATGTATTCGTCCCCAATTCTATAAATTTAGTTATATAGAAATTAAGCATAAAATTTTCTCTCAAATTATTAAAAACTGAACCTTTTTTTATACTTTTGTAATTTTTTGGTTAAATCTTTTCACTTTCGTACGTTTTTAATTTTTATCACTGTACATGATATCTTAAAATTTATGTTAAGAATTATTAATAATAAAGATTAAATATAAATTTTAAGAAAATTATATATTAATATATATTAATTTTTTTGTTGAGAATATATATTAATATTTGAAAATTAAAAATTGGCCACCCAACCCGATTTTCATTCTGGCCCCCGCCTCTGACCATGGGTGAGAGAGATATTAATAAAAAATTTTAATATGAAGTGCCCATTCTTCACACTACTATATTCGTGTAAGGAAGAAATTGCACCGAAGACCAGTTCTTCCATCTCTTCTTGCAAATATAGACTAACCATAAAACATCAAAGTCCTAACCAAAGACTTAAAATAATCATATATTCATTAATGACAGAAAGGGTCAAATATAAGGCATTTAATAAATTAATTAATCAGAGATTTGGGTAAAAGTAGCATATGCAGTTAGTAGAGAAAATTCATACATCCAATTGAAGCAGAGGATTTGCAGGCGAAGAAATATACCGAGTCCTTACTTGGTTCCTGCAAGCAAAAGACCAGGTCAATGGCTTCTCCTCTTATAAATAACCTATGCTTCCCATTCACTTCATGCACACACAGAGCGAAAGAAAATTAAAGAAGCTAGAGATATAGATATTCAACATGAAGGTTGTGTACATGGTGGTTGCCCTCTTGGCTTTTTCTTCTGCTCTAGTCTCTGCGGAGGACCCAAGCCCTCTCCAAGATTTCTGCGTCGCACTCAACGACTCAGCTACTCCTGGCGGTATATGATATTTCCATTTCTTTTTAAATTAGTGTTGAGATTAAATTACTTTTAATCCTAAGAGCTTTGCTTAATTAATTACAACCAATTAATATTTGCAGTATTTGTGAATGGGAAATTTTGCAAGGATCCAAAGGTTGTAAAACCTGAGGACTTCTTTTTTCGTGGATTAGACATACCTAGGAATACATCCAACCCCAATGGCTCCAATGTCACTGCGGTAGAGGTAAACATGTTACCAGGACTTAACACACTTGGTGTCTCTCTTGCTCGTATTGACTTTGCACCAAAGGGTCTTAATCCTCCCCACACTCATCCTCGTGCCACCGAGATTCTTATAGTGATTGAAGGCACTCTTCAAGTTGGATTTGTGACATCCAATCAAGATAACAATCGTCTATTTACCAAAGTGCTGAACAAGGGAGATGTGTTTGTCTTTCCCATCGGTCTCATTCACTTCCAACTCAACATTGGTTATGGCAATGCTGTTGCCTATTCTGCTTTTAGCAGCCAGAATCCTGGAGTCATCACCATTGCAAATGCTGTGTTTGGATCTAATCCTCACATCTCTCCTTTGGTTCTCCAAAAAGCTTTCCAAGTGAACCAGAAGATAATTGATTATCTTGAGAAGCCATTCTAGCTCAACGATGAAGACTACAGCAATCTCTGAGAGACTTGCATATTGTTATGTTAAATAAATAAAACATTGTTGGGTTATACGCCCTTCTTCATTTTACAAATAGTAGTATTTCTGTTACATGAATTTTGTTTTGATATAGAGAATTTCCTGTCTCAATACATTTTCTGACAGAATGAAGTTCACTGATCAACGTACAATTTATATTTGTTGTATTTTTTTTTTTCTTTTCTTTACCTAGTTGACAACAGTGGTCACAGTTGAAAATATGATGCAAATGATGCCAAAAAGGAAAAAAAGAAAGAAAGAAATCGTATCTAAAAAATGCATCAAAGTAAAAAAAAAATACATTTTCTCAATGCAAGATCTTTCTTCTCCTAGATTCCTTCCCAAGGATCGAGTGTGTGTGTGTGTGAGAGAGAGAGAGAGAGAGTTCGTTACAGGCAATGTGAAATCCCATCATGGTGTGTAATAACTGATATCTACGTCGTGAGCTACAATAGTAGAACCGTACAAATACCTATGTAGCTTTTTCCGGTTAGAAAGTAGCTATGCAGTTTAAGAAATGATAGAATTAGCTAAACTACTTAAAAGTTATGTAGTTTTGTTTTTCTTTTGCCCAAAAATAGCTCTGTAGTTTTCATGATGTTTACGGCTGGAGACCATCATCAACAGGATATTTTTTCTTTGGATGACCGACAAGGATAAACTTATTAATTCCAATAATGATCACAACAGGGATAACTTTTGGAAGCGGCTGTCGAAGTTACTACTTCCGGAGAAAATTAAAATTTTTCTTTGGATGACCGACAAGGATAAATTGAGCACCAATGACTACGAAGGAACAGACACTTAAGATCCTTTCGGCACTTTACATTGTAATCGAGAGGAGGATGTTTTTAACATATCCTAAGGGATTGCAATGCAGCTAAGGAATGTAGGCAAGCCGTGATTGAACCTGAATACTGGGGTCTGTTCAGTTCACTTAATTTGAAAGAATGGTTTAAATGGAATCTGGTGACTCATGGAAGCAAGGCAAAAATATGAAAGGCCTTAAGTGGAACAGAACATTAATTTGCAATAATATGCTGGGTTCTCTGGAAATTAAAACCGGTGTAGTAGAGTTATTAAATGTAAGTGTTTCACTAAATATGATCTAATTAAAAGTTTTTTTTTTCAAATTAAAAGAGTCGGAGTCCTATCCGTCGGAGCGAAAAGTCGGAGTCCCTGACATGGCTTGTTCGATGTCGATGGTGGTGGATTCTTACGAGTCATTCGGCATTGAAACTACGCTTGGCTAATTAACCAATGTGCGCACTCATTCTGCTGTCTACGTGTATAGACTCCAAAGTCATACGCCATAGATCAGAGACTTCTTTCACTAATTTGACCCCATTGAAAGAATCAGTCCCCAATTCAATGTTAATTATTCACCAATATAATCTTATTTCATCCAGCCCAAAATATTAGTTTTCTTTTAATTAATTAAAAGCTTTTTCTAGTCTAGATGAGTATAAGTCCAATTTAGGTAATATCTAGGGTATTAAAATTTTTCCCAATTTACTCTTATGTACAATTAATGTGAAAAAGGAAATTAATATGAGAATTGTGCAGCCTGCTTCATTTAATAAAGGTACGTAATATTGAAAAATAATGTGACTCTTTTGACAAATTTAATTAACTAGTTAACCTGCTTTTAACTCTCTTTCTTAGTTTATGTGAAATTAATCAAAGAGAACATATATTTTGGATGGGAGGGGAGTATATTGTAATATTACTTGGACATTAAGATGGAAGTGGGAAGTTGCCTTCTAGACTTTCAGTATCATGTTTTATTGACTTCACCAACTAAGGTTTGCTTGTTATCACATGAGGAAAAATTATATGACTTCTCAAATTTTAAAAATTTTATATAAAATTTTTAAATGGCAAAGATATTATTATAAAATTTTAAAAGATTTATTATTACTTTTTAAAGTTAGTTTTGAATTTTATAAGGATTCTGACCAAATCACTTTTTGGAAAATTAAACAATGAGTCCCCGAACTAAATTTGTTTTAAATATATCCTCAGACTATATATCTTCCCGTTATGGCGTTGGTCCTCAACTTTGCATTCGTCCACAACTTCATCCTGAGCTCAGCATGCGGCAAGACGACGTCTATTCTTTGCTGATGTGACAAATGTGAAGTGTGGCATGGGGTTTAGCTTAAATGGATGCTAACAAAGAAAAAAAGACACAACACCATTAGCAGCTACGTAGCCTGAGGGAACCAACGAGAAGATCTAAAATTTTAAAGCCCTTCCTTTATCGACACAACAGTCGCCAAAAGCTGCTTCAAATATTGGAGAAGAAATGTGGCTACGGTGTTTATACCATCCTAGTTTAAAGCTTCGTAGATCTTCTTCTGCATGTACCCACTTGCAAATTGCATCATGTTGGCAAAACAGAGCATCATATATGTTGGTCATTACCTCCGCTTGTATCCCAAATGTTATGTTTCACATTTGCTTTATACTTTTATGCCAATTATTAGTAGGTTATAAAGTAGAGTTGCATGTCACTCTATTAAGAATATTATAAGAATATGAGTCAATCTATGAGTCAATCACAAACTGAAAGTGTTCTTTACCATCAAGTGCTTGGTCCCCATTTGGTAGGAGGTCATACCAACATAATTAGAAGTACCAAGTTTGAGCCCTAAGAACGTAGTTATATTAAATATTTGGCAGTAGAGCTTTGTTATCCTTTGTAGTCACGCAAGTAAGCTTAGAATACCAGATGCTCTAAACAAAAAACTAAAATTGGGCTTTTGCCGTTGTTTATATATATTTGAAGCCAAGATACAACTTGAGAAAAGTTCAAATAGAAGGGGGTGGAGCTAAGTCCGTGACAAGTCTATCTAGGGCAAACTGTCCGTCACATTTAAAAAGAATATTCTGTAAGATGTCAAGAAAAAAGAGGGAATCTTCTGTAATATAGGACACCTGGCATAAGCCATTTGACAACTAGTGTGAACAAACTGTATTGTAAGTGCCCCCGATTAGGGCTCAATGAATTGAACTATCCTATGTGACTTTTCTTCATGTATGAAGTTTAAAACAAAATGTCTAAGAGAAGTTATATTATTTAGGTTTTTGGAGTTTTTGATCGATATATTGATTATATGATTATCACTTTCATTTTTAAAAATATGTATGTTTATTTTCATAAAATAAAAAAAGAGTTGGACTTTAATCCGATTTTAATTTTCTTATTAAATAGCCTCCATTAACATAAATGTGCGTATAGGGTTGTTCTTTATTTTTTTTCCAAGAAATCAAATTGAGGCCATTTTGTTGGGTAACTTTAACACCTTCTATTTGTTGTTGTTATTCGTTAAATATCTAAATATTTCAACCAAAAAAAATATATCTAAATGTGCACAAATAGAAACTTAAGCTTTTCATTTGTCAAATTTTAAAACTTTAAATAAAATATTACTTACCTATTATCATTTTAGTGTGTCATATATCATCCACGTGAAAAAGATCACATTTTAAAAATTAATTCTTCTTTTTTTTTTAATCCATACCGCCTAGTTACTTGTTAATTGTTGCAATGCAAAATTGCATCATGATATTTCTTTTACATTTATTTGTTTATGCTGAGAATGTTAGTGAAAATTTTTAGTTCCTAAATCTGAAAGAGGATACTTTATTAAAATTTGTGTGTTCAAATTAATGAAAGATATTTTAATCAAACTAAACTAAAGTGTTGCACAACTTTCAATTTTTTGTCAGAGAAATATGTATTTTGAAAAGTGAAGAAATGGCAATGTTAGAAATAAGGATTACTTAAATGTGGAATATTTTAACAATAAAAAATAAGTAAAATAAATAAATAAATTGATTTTTTGGGACCATAATTAAGGTATAAAAAATCGGATCGAACTGGTAGGTTTGAGCATTTGAACCAGGAACCAGTGTTATGTCTAATCTGCAATCATGAGAAAATTAGTTGTTTTGAGAACTGGTAGAAAAATGGTCAAACTCGTCATGAACCAGTTTGAAGTAAAACTAATCATGAATGAACTAGCTTGAATTGGTCAAATATATTTTTTATTTTTTAAAATATTTTATAATCTAAATAATGTTTCTAAGCTATAACATATGTATAGTTATGCATGTTAAACATTGAGAAATGAATAATGAAGTTTAAATGGGCAAAAATATGTATATATATTATAAAATTATGAATTATAAAATAAATATATATACATTATAGATACCTTACATCTCCTAATTACATTATTTTTAAATTATAAAATATTTATTCACTTTTTTAAACTATGTTTTATCTTTTGATCTTTACTCACTTTAATTTTTTTTACAGCTTTTATTTTTATTTGAAATCAATTTTCTAATATTTTTGTTATTATTTTTATCTTCTTTTTCTCAAATAGTTAATATATAATTAAAATTATAAGCTAAACTATGATTTTAATCCCTTAACTTTGAGGTAGATTTCATTTTAGTTCTTTAATTTTATTTAATTTCATTACAATCTTCTAACTCTTAAAATGTAATTAAAATTTTTCTAATGTTAACACCATTGAAAGAGTTATGTAACAAGTGACCTAAAAAGATAGAGAGAGAATGAGCGAGAGCATGGAGAGCGAGGGAGAGGCAGTGTAGTCGCGAGAAGAGGCAGACGCCTTGGAGAGGAGCCGGAAGAAGGTGAGAACGGGAGATGCTCTAGTGAATTATGACAAAACCGTTGTACATCATGAGGAGGATTGGATGAAAGACGACCTAAAGCCAGTTGAGGCTGAAGGCAAGAAGAAGTCGTATAAGAGTGTTTGTGTTAATGAGGATGAATCAAGAAGTGATGATGATGAGGA
Organism: Adenanthera pavonina; assembly: GCA_026686845.1. Taxonomy (NCBI): domain Eukaryota; kingdom Viridiplantae; phylum Streptophyta; class Magnoliopsida; order Fabales; family Fabaceae; genus Adenanthera; species Adenanthera pavonina. The sequence goes on along the minus strand of JAIVEN010000005.1, from coordinate 17,051,076 downwards.
GGATGACTGGTGGAGTAGGGAAGGATGGAAGAGCAGAATCAATGTGGAGAAGATGGACAGGGGACCAAACGTCATCATTAAACCTAAGTTCATGAGGAAGTTAGTGCAAAAGTGGAGATCTACCCTTATTGTGTGGCTCCTAGGGCATATAGTGAGGGAAGATTACTTAGGGAAGAAGCTCCAAAAGATGTGGAGAATTAAGGGAGAGGTCAAGATGATAGAGATTGGGTTAGGATACTTCTTCGTCACATTCTACAACTAAGAAGACTATGAGCTCGCACTTACGAGAGGGCTATAGTTACTTTTGGATCACTATCTTATGATACAACCTTGGAAAGTTGACATTGATCTGGATGAGGAGGAGATAAACAAGATTGCTGCATGGGTTAGAATCCCAAAGTTTCTTTTAGATTATTACGATAAGGGTATTCTGTACATAGTTGGCAACTAGATTGGAAGGGTTCTTGTAACAACCCTCATGACATTTGTATAGGCATTGTGTGGAGAACTGAGGAAACAGGATAGAGAAATGTTCAACGTGGAGGAGAAAGAGCTCTACACCGCGGTGAGAAGCAGGGCCACCACTGCGAGAGTGAGTTCCAATGGCTTTTTTTGACTGAAATTGGTGATGTCGTGACAAGCTGTCCTGGAGCAGCTGCGAGAGCCAAGAATTCTGTTTTGATTAAAATCATTTCAGACGAACAGAAGGAAAGAAACGGAGGAGAAACTGAGGGAGTTCTACTAGGGTTTGCAAGTTTCGACCCTTAGAAGTAGTTTTCAGCCTCTTGAAGCTTGAATCTTGGTGGGTAAGTGATTCCTACTCCTCCCCCACTATTTTCTTCGACTTAAACTTGGATTTTTCAGTTATAAGTTAGGATTTTTGGTTTGGACTGAAATCCACCAATTAAAATGGATGAAATGGGGTTAATGGAGTGTGATTTGGTGTTCTTGTTGCTTGGGTGTGAGTTTTGAAGGGTGTATGTATGATTTAAGCTTAACCCTAGATTGTTTTTGGTTAGGGCTCTTGGGAATCTGAAGTGTTTTGGGATCGATTATTGTTTGAATGGTTCTTAGGAGCTTAATAATGCTTGAAAGTGATGTTGGAACCTTGGGTTAGGCTAAAGTAATTGAATTATGGAATTTTGGGTATTTGGATTGTACGTTAATTGAGGTAATATGATGTTGTTAAGGTTGTTGACTAATTAGAGGATACTAGTCATAGGATTGGCATTCAAGAAAGCTCGTGGAATCACGTGTGTGTGTGGTATTGACAATTGAGGCAACCGGGTGTTTGTATTGTATTGTATGATATTATGTATATTTGTATATACATGCATGGTTCTTTTATACCATGATATAGATATGTTTGTGTGTGCAGTTTTCTACATATCGTGGTATGCACATAGCTAGATAATGATTATGATGATGATTACATATGTGATAATGATGTGATATAGCATGATGCATAGCAAGACATTGAGATCATGATGATGATTATATGATGTGAGCATCACCATATAGCATTGTAAGGTATATGGCAATCAGGTGGTGATGATGATATATGATATGATATGATTATGATGATATATGATTAGGGAGGATAAGGATAAGATCCCCACAGCTAAATCCCCTCCTATGGCTGGGAGGAAAAGGCGCGCAGTGGACTGCACCTTCCCTAAATCGTTGCCAATTCGTGGTGGGAAAGGGGAAGGAGAACCACAATTCAAACATTAGTGTTACCTTTAGCTGGGTGTACTAATGAGAGGTGAGCTTGGCGATGTTCTGGAATCAGCCTTCACCGACTATTGAAAGGGAATTACTTATAAAAAAAGTCCTATTATAACAATAGCTCGTGGTTCTAGTTGTGTGAAGGGAGACATGCATTCTATTTCATATTGCATTCATGAGACTGTATAAGATATATATGTGTGTGTGTTGTCCTCAGTTACTAAGACATTGTCTCACACCCCTCTCCCATGAACTAACCTTTCAGGTGATGGTTCTGACACTAGTCCTGAGATGACAAGGGAGTAGCATCGGAAGTGGGAAAACTAGGTCTATGTAGTGTATGTTAAATTGGATATGTACCTTGTGCCAAGTAGAATAGATGGTTTGTAACTAAGTGGTGATAATGATATTGTTGTTGTAATAGATATGATGTTATTGGTATGTTATATATGTGGAATTGCATTGTATGTGATGTGTATGTGGAGTTGTGATATATGTGAGCCCACAAGTGGATTTTGGGCCTAGTTGGTGTGTTTTGGGACACATAGCTCATTATGTCGTTTGGGGTTCAAGGAGGTCAAATCTCAGAGGAATGGTTCCTGTGAGATAGAACCTCTTTGTACAAGTTGGTTAAATGGTTTAAGACCTGTGTGAATGGTCTCTGAGTGACCATTTGCCCTCAGTGGCATTTGGGAGTTGTGAGTTGTGAGTTTTGGTCAGAAGTGGCCAAAATGCTGTCAGGTATCCAAAATCTCCATACGGAGATGGATTGAGGTGAAATTGGTGTCTATGGATAAATTGAGACACGATTGACTTGTAGGTGTTGGAATCAAGTCTATCGGAGGCCGGAGCATAAAGTCATGTGTGTCGGAAGTTCACCCCGGAAGTTGAAAATTGCTGGTATGAAAACCAGCAGGGGGTGCCGCGGCATCAAGAAGTCAGGCCGTGGCTCCAGCCCAGCTTCTGGTGTTGTTTGGCATTTTTTTGCTGCTTTAAGGTTTTGGAAAGTTGTTTTGAGATGTTTTGGTCTATGTTTGGTTGGCTTTTGAAGTTTATGGTCAAGTTTGGCAGTGTTCGGAAGTAAGGTGTTGCGGTTCTTAAGGTGAATACCAACATCATACATAGATCCAAGGGTTAGTACAAACGTCTTTGTGTTTAGCTTAATCTAAAGGCGCCCTTGTTACCATCAATACAAATTAATGGCAAAGAAAAGAAGTTGGTCTATGAAGGGCTTCATTTGATCTATTTCGGATATTGACCATTGTCCTAGTCAATCAATGATGGCCTGTGGAGGTCTAACAAAGCAAATAAGAACAGGGGGAAGCGATAGTGTTGGGGCAAAGTCAAAGGAAGACAATGGTTTCACTCCTTCAAGAGCTTCGTTGATGGCTGAGAAATCTCCCATTTATGGCAGATGGATGTTTAGACCAAAACAACGAAGAGGGAGACAGCCGACGTGGGGAGGAGGCAAGGCATAGGAAGTAAGGCAAGATTTTAGGGGCATACCAGGCCAAATTGTTAATGGGTCGAGATTCTCAGCTTTGAATAGTATTGATGAAGAAGATATGCTAGGAAAGAATCATGCAGTTAAGGTATGTGTGCTACTTCAGGATATTAGCAACGATCAACGCTCTAATGGTAAGGCTTCAAAGGCACGTGAAACATTTTTAGAGAACAATAGTGGTCAAATAGCACGTGGTGGGCCAAAGAAAAGTTATATGGGCCGGGGTAAGGAGAGTAGGAGCCCAATGGAGACGTATTTAGAAGTAAAAGACAAAATGAATTATGTGGGCCTTAAGAAGACAAACCCAGGTAGGATTAGAGTTCATGACACATTGATGGACGTCGATGCTAAACAGAACATGCAGAAGACATATGAGAATATGGTCATGGTGATCTCAGACTCCAACATTAGGTCCGTTTCACCAACTTTTGGAATCAAATCTAATACATCTAATCCAGTTGATCCGGGGTTGGGTGGAGATGGGCACTTTTATATTCATTCGAACCCATTATCCAAGGACATGGAGGTAGTGCAGTCAGATGTTAGTGTTGTCAAACTAGTTGTGGAAATGACTCAATAAAGAGTCCCCTGTCTGAGCTTTGTTTCTTCTCTCTTCATGTGTTTTTATGGATAGAAACCTTATGTTTTGGAACTCAAGAGGAGTAGGAGGTGCTTCTTTTAGCCATTTAATTTGTGACCTAGTCAATAGATATCACATTGGCTTTTTGGCTATGTTAGAACCACGTCAGAGAGGTATTAAAGTTACGCCCCTTGAAAGGAAGCTTAAATGGAAAAACATGGAGCTAATGGAGGCTTAGGGATTCAGCAGGGGAATTTGGCTTTTGTGATATGAGGAGTTTGACTTTATTGTGGAGAAGAAATCTAATCAATTGATTCATGGGATAGTGAATAAAGGGAAGATTGATTAGTGGTCCCTGTTGGTGGTTTATGGTGATCCTAACCCATGATGAAGACGGACGCTATGGAGCACCTTGAGAGAGCTTAATAATACTGTGACAGGGAAGTAGGTGTTGCAAGGGACATCAACGCTACGTTAAACCTAGAAGATCATTTAAATAATAATGGTCGTAGTTTGGGAGCAGACAAGGCATTTTAGCATTGGTATGATGACAGCTCTATGTTGGATATTGGGTTTGCAGGGCTGTAATTTTCTTGGAACAGGAGGAGAAGCCATAGCAGAATTGATCGCGTCTTGGTTAATGACAAATGGCATATGACCTTTCCTAAGGCTTTGATTACTCACTTGCCGAACTACAAATCTGATCATCACCCTCTTCTATAGAAAATGGACATTAGTGAACATTATAGCCGACGAAATTGGCTCTTCAAATTCTTTGCCCCTTGGGTCATGCACAAAGATTTTGCAAGTCTTATGAAGAATAACTGGCCGAGACAAGAAGATTGGAGCAGTAAAGTCACCTCTTTCACGGAGAAAGTTATTATGTGCAACAAGGAGGTCTTTGGTAACATTGACTGAAGGAAAGAGAAATTGCATCATAGACTCGAGGGAATTAATAGGAGAATGACTACTACTAGGCATAATGGCAATCTCGAGAAACTTTGATAGAAGTAGGGTAAACCTCCCAAGAACAAGTCTTAGGCAACTCAAGAACCCAAAGTAATAACCAAAACAACGGAAGCAACCCAATGCAATTGAGAGACCGAATGGAACCTCTAGAGAGAACTCTAGCAACCCCAAACACAAGACGCCACAAGAGTTGGTCAATTCTCTTGATAAGTCGAATCCGTATTCTAGGAAGAACACGAAGAACCCTAACAATCTCACATGAAATTGAAGAGAAAAATCACTCAAAATATTATTCAAATCTGATTTGCAAAGTGACACCATATGGTCTTTAAATAATAATAGAAATCCTAATCCTAATCCTAATAGGATAAGTGATTCCTTATAAATAAGGCTTATCCTTTTGTTTTTTCTGAATTTTAAATTCAAATTTGAATTAAATCTTAAGTTGGCCTCATAAATACAAGTGAGAACCAATCAAAACTGATATAATCTAATCTGGAAAAAATCAAGTCAAAAATAAACAAAAATTCAAAATAAATTAAAAAGGAATAAATATAATCCTAAAGTCATATGACTCATTAATGAAGCACATGACTTCTTTTAATCAAACTCTTCTATTTGGACTTGGGTTGGGCCTTTAAGATCTTCAAATTGGGCCTCCAAATAAAAAATCATTCTTTTTGGATTAGAAGGTGACATCATTTGCTCTAAATCTTCCAAATAGATGGGCTCTTTCTCCTTAAGCTCTCGCACCAATCCTTGTAAGGCCTCTTTCATGGCTTTTGTTCTACCTCTTGTCATTGGGCCTCCTACTCCTTAAAGAGGGTCTTTGGGCACATTGGATCTCCTTGATTGAGACTTCACTTGTTCTCTATCATTCCCTCCTTCCTCAAAAGGATTCATCCTCGAATATGTAGCATCAAACAAGGACAAGTCTGAAACATTGAAAGTAGCACTAACATTGCCATAGGAACTAGGCAAGTCAATCTTGTAGGCATTGCCATTAATCCTTTCTAGGACTTGAAAAGGACCATCTCCTCTCAATTGCAGCTTAGATTTCCTTTGTGCTGGAAACCTTTCCTTTCTCAAGTGCACCCAAACCCAATCTCTAGGGTTGAATACAACTCACCTTCAGCCTTTGTTTGCTTGCTAAGCATATTGTTCATTCCTCCTTTCTATATTGGCTCGAACTTTAGCATGAAGTTCCTTCACAAACTTGGCTTTTTCCTTGCAATCAAGGTTAGTTCTTTCAAGTATAGGCAAAGGTAAGAGATCTAAGGGAGTCAAAGAATTAAATCCATACACAATCTCGAAGGGAGAATTAGATGTAGTGGAATGAACAACTCTATTGTATGCAAATTCAATATAAGACAAGCAACTCTCCCAGTTTTGCAAATTCAATACAAGTTCACCACGGCGTGAACCCTTTTTGCCTATAATATTTTTTGAATTTAACAAGTCTCTCACCACAGTAGCCCTGCTCTTCACTGCAGCACAAAATGCTTCTGCCTCATTCCTTAAGTTCGTCTCCCTTGTTGTCCTTACTTTATCTTGATCCTCTAGTGTTACACACATCACTAAATATACTTCCCGTTAGTTCAAGACCAAGTTTAGGATAGTATACTGAGAATTCTTACATTCTCCCTTTCTTAAAAGAAATTTCATCCTTGAAATTTGGAAGCACTCACCCCAACCGCAAGCAAAAAAACTTCTTCCACATTAATTCTTCCACATCTTAGTAACTTTTCTCAATATCAATTTTCTATAATGCCTCTTGTGAACGAGCCACTCTCTCCTACTTCACCTCTACCTTCACCAATCCATATAACCTACATTGAAAAATCAATCTTAACGTTGAGTCATAATTAAATTCCTAGATATAAGATGGGTTAGACAACCACCTTGACATGAACTCCTTTGTCCTAAAATAGACTTTTCACACAATTGTTCAGACAAAACTTCTAGGGCACATGATCATTTTCCTTAACTTTTGACTTTCTTACTTACTTGTTCACATAATTACTTTGTCTACTCAATTGGCTATTCACTTTTTCCATTTCTTTTAGGATCCAAATCACACCAACTGCCACATTTACACTAATGAGGCTCCATTAATTAGATACCATTGATTTCCATAACTTTCCTTGATCACTTCATAACATCCAAGATTCATTCCTTATTACTATATTAAGAGGGAAAACCTCATTTTCTCATAACTTCTTCACAATACCAAATATTTGTCCATGTCCCATTGTAAAATATAATCCCTCCAAATGCAAAATCCTTACGCATCGATCCTCTTTAGTAATCATCAACTATCAAACGTCCTTACTACTTCATTCACACATTCCTCTTCAATCGACAGCTCTCTCTTTCTTCATATCACTAAAGCTAGGATTTGTCAAACAGATGATCACCTCGATCGACAATTCAACCAATCAGACTCCTTGTTGCCACTTCTTTCACTACACGAATTATTGCTCAAAATTTTACATCGTCACCTCCTGATCTCTATATCAGCATCTCTCTTCAGCATCAATTATATGTCAATACTATGAGTCCTTCCATAACTTACTAGTATACGCTGTATTAATCACGTTTACTATACCTCAAAGAATTTCTTTACTACACCTTTGACATTAACCAAATTAAAACCATCACTAGACATTTCGAGGGTTAATCCTACTACACTGTGCAGGTGCCCACACTATGTTAAAGCTTATCTCATTTGGAAAATCATCCACTCTCAAGCAAATGGCACCTTAAAATGTATAAGCAAAACCGTTGCATCATTGACAACCATAAAATTCCCATAGCTTCATTATCATCTAAACAACTTCACCAATATCCTAACTATGTTTTCTTTTTTGCAAGGCCACACTCCCAAATGATCCATTGATCTCATAAGACCTTTGTATCAACAAGCCAATCATTAGCTACTCAAGTATTTAGAAAAGTCCTTCCAATTCTCCTTCCGTCTTTAGCATAATTTTTTTTTATTCCCACTCAAACATATCCTTTTGATCTCATGTCATTCTTTTCCACATGCTTTATATTTACCCTACATTTCTCCAATGATATTGCTTATGGGTAGACCCCTCCAATCTTGAGGTCTTATAGCTTTTCTAATATCCTATATGCAATATCCTAAAAATTTTAAATAGATTGAAATGTAATGGGTTATGGAAAAATCAGATGTATGTGAAAGGATGTAAAAAAGGGCAAGAAAGTCATATTTGGGGTCAAGGAAAAGAAATTTCAAAATTATATTTTTGCCCCTGGAGAAAATTTATTTACATATTAACCCATGGAAAAAATTACAGGTAAGAATATTTTTGCCCAAAATTAAGGGTAATTTCGAAATCATGCAAATTTTATGTCAAAATGAAGCTCATGATGATCTGAATCCAATAGTATAATGGTTTAAGGTTAACATAGTTTATGTTAAGAAAAATTTCATGCCGAACATTAAAAAGCGCACAGTGCATGGAAAAAGGATACTGTGGGCCCCACAAAAGGCTGATAAAGTAAGAAAAGGTATGTGGGGCCCATATTTGGACCAATTGGGATATGATATTATAGTTGTTAATTCAGATGATTTTGATGATTCTAAACAAATGAGCTTGGAAATCCCATATCAAAGGAACTCAAGCAAAATGAAGAACAAAGTTGGAGTTTTCTAAAGATTGAAGAATTTATTTCCCATGTTTTAGGAAACTATTTGTAAAAGAAAGTAGTTAAGCTTTGAATTTGAATTCACCCAATATTAAATGAGACGACTAATTGAATGATTAATAATCAGCTCATAATTTCAAAATGGTTTTCATGAAAAGAGCTACCTTATGAGGATAAAGTCTCAAGTTCAAAGATGTTTCTAAGTGTTTACCTCATTTTCATGAAAATATTTTACCTTATACACATAACCATTGAAGGTTATGAGGATAAAGACTCAATCTCAAAGCTCTTCTAAAGTCCATTCTTCAATTTCATGAAAAAGGATTGAGGTTATCCACATAACACAGCTTGGGGATCATGTTCCCAAGTTTGTCCAGATGGTTATCCTAATAAAGTAGGCATCTTATTCGCATAAGGGAGTGAACAGTGAAGGCCAATTGTACTATTCAACCCGTTATTCACATAACTTAGGGAGGTTATCCGCATAACATATGCCACAGAGCAGTTGGACTCTTCTCTACTAAACAAGTTATCTACATAACCTAGGGAGGTTATCCGCATAACCTATGTTTCTGAGTACTTGGACTTTCCTTGGGTAAACAGGTTATCCCCATAACCTAAGAAGATTATCCGCATAACCTATGTTACAAAACTCATGGCTCTTTTTTCAGCAAAATGGGTTATCCGCATCACCTTTGGAGGTTATCCAGATAACCTAAATGTTACAAAAACTCAGTTTGAGAAAAACTTAACGTTATCCTAACAAGTGAGTAGGTTTTCATGAAAATGATTTTGAGCTAAAACTTGGTCATTCTGGGAAGCACGTTATCCGCATAACCTAGCTAGATTGTCCGCATAACGAAAGCTCTACGTTGAAAATAAAAGCAAACAGTTACCTGTTATTCGTATAACTTGAGGAGGCTATCCATATAACCTCTGTCATATGCATTTAATACGGTAGGTAAATGACTATTTTTCTTAGAGTAATGGCTAATCTTTGTTTCCAACAGATAGTTTTGCTCCAAAACTATAAATAAGATCTCATTTAAGATGTAGGGTAATGAGAAAAATAAGAAAGATGCCAAAACTTTGCAGATTTGATTTCTAATTCATTCAAAGCTTACCTACCCTCTGTTTAGCTCATTTATTGCACTTAAACTTTCATATCCACTCTTTTGAGATAGAGTTTTCATTCTATATATTTCTACACACTTGTAGACAATACTTAGTGTAAGAATACACTAAGAGAGGTTTTCTTACTCTTTGGTAAGAAGAGTGAGAGAATTTGTTTCAACTCGAGGTTCGGGCTGGTATTGTACTACAGTTATTGTAAGAACCCATTCAAATCTTGCGAGAGATAGTGGAGAAATCTCAAGTGGTGGCTTAAGGACTGGACGTAGGTCAAGTGGAGTAGATCGAACCAGGATAAATCATTGTGTCTTCTTCTCATTGCTCCTTATTTTTTATACTCTATTTTTCAGTAATCTTTTATTATCACTATTATATTTCCATTTTGCAGAAAAATTTCAAACTTCCCAATTCACCTCCCTCTTAGGAAGCTAGCTGAACTAACAATAGTAATTTTAAATCACAATATAGTTAAACTGATGTCTCAATAATAATAAAATATATTGTTAAAGTAACTTTATTTGTCTAAATAGGTCCAAGAATATCTAGATAACTAAATATCTAAATTTTGTTTTTCTAAGATGCCCTCAATCTCGTGCACAACAAGAAGCACATGATAAAATTACATTATTTAATATTTTATGTCATTTTCTATAGAAATTTCAAGAGAATTCAAGAGAAAAAAGTGTCAAATTGTGATTGGTTGGAAATTTCTATATATACTCCCTCTTGGCTCATGGCTTGAATTAAATTCAGAGTAAGAAAGAGAGAGGGAGAGGTCTGAAAAACACCAAGAAGAAAGGAAGAAGAAGTGGAAGAAGGAAGGAAGAAACAAGAGAAGAAAGAAGAGAAGAAATTCAAGAAAAAATCGATAAGAGTTTTCTTCCTTGATCTCTTTAATTTCCTTCAAGTTTCAAGTAGTTTAGCATACTTTGGGATAAGTTTCTCTTCTCCTCTTAAGATGTTAATTTCGTTGAAGACATAGGGGTGAGGGACAAAGTGTTTTTCTTGCATGAAACTTGGGAGAAAGTGTGAGAAAGTGCAAGAAAAGTAGGTTTTAGTGTGTTTGGAAGCAAGAAAATGAAAATCACTTCTTTCTCCTTGAACCCCTATCTCAGTCAGTTTAGTATGATGGGAACGAGTTGGATTTTCAAGATTTTGATGTTAAAAAAGAATCTTTTAGTCCAAATTTGTAAAGATCAAGTGTTGGATGAAAGATAAGCTAAATGAAATTCTAGAGTCTAGTGAAACTTTGTGGGACAACCCTTGCTTCTAGTTGATTTAGTGGATGTTGAAAGATGTTTTAGGTCTTGTGGAGTACAAGAAAGCTTGTGGAAGCTTTGGTCTCAAAGAGAAAGTTCAAAGTCCCTCAAGAGGTAGCTTGGTTTATCTTATTGCATTATGTTATTCTTTGCTATTTCTCTGAGAATATCTTGTTGCCATATTTTTCTTTTCTTGATTTGTGACTGGTTTTGGTTATAAAATAAGGGGTTTTGTTCCTCGAGATATCCATTTTCTAAGAGGAAACTCTATCAAAATTTTTAATTAACAATATGGTATTTTAAGGGTTTATGTGATTATATGAAAAATATTTGTGAAACTTGAATGATATATTTGCATGAAATAAACTAGCTACTAAGATTCCCAAATCTTACTCCCTAAACACTAACATCATAGGTCTAAGTGATAGCAAGAGCTTCAAGAAGACAAGAGGTAAGGAGAAGGCAAATGATGATTAAAGTTTTAGTATTAATTGTGATCTTTTGTCTTGCTATTTTGTATAAATTATTGTGTGAATTTATGAATCTATGCTTCACTGCCATCATGCTCTTTTAAGTGCCTTGTAATGTTAAGAACTTAGTTTGAACAAGTTTGGGCTTTGTAAGCATGTTATATATTTAGTTTTTGAAGTTGGAATGCAAATCTATCCATTGTGCATACTGAATATTCATATGGTTACTGTTCACTCAAAATTCAGTTTTCTATATGAGTGTCAAATATACTTGGAAAGTAGACAAATAGAGCTTTCCAAAGAGCCAAAGATCACTTAATTTGGATGTGTGTGATAGAAGTTATGAATTTTTTAAAATGAGTCAAAAAACCTAGAAAAATAATTTTAACCAAATGAACAGTAAAAATTGGATGAATTTACTCTATGAGTTATAAAGTTCAAGTTTCATGTTTTTCCCTTGTAGGTATTATTTTTAGTTATTTTTAGAGACTCAAATCATCCTCATACGATTCTTTTGGAATCAGTTATGATTTTTTAAAATTCAGACAGGAAAATCGAGTTGCTAAATAAATAGTGTTTTAAAGTTTACAAATTTTCTCATTTAGTCTTTAAATGATTCAACCTTCTAAATTAGCTCATTTTAGCATCACATATGCTATTATACATGGGAAGTAATGTAAAAAAGTAAAGTATGACATTTTTTATATCAAAACAAAGATTCAGGCAAAAGAAAAGTTGAAGATGTTGATTATGAGGCTGCTTTCCTTTTAGACCTAGAGAATAGCACTGATGGTGATTTTGATGTGGGGCACATCATGTACAGGATAGTCCGAAAGTGCTTTAAAGACTATGCTAAGTATTGTTTAGGTCCTGATCAGATTTTGGTGTTTCTGAGTAAGACTATTGAAGCCAAGCTCTTTCTAGCTAATATAGGGCTCCAATATCCAAAAAGGTTGTGGATTGACACAATAGTAGGTTAGATTCCTACAGCTGAAGTTTGGATTCCAATTTGAGCAAGGCTGGAAGGTAAAGAATTTTTGAATCACAAGGAGTGCATAGAAATTTACACTATTGATTATAATGCTCAAGATCTTCGAATAGGATGTATTAGAAGAACTAGGGAACAACCTGCCGATGCTGAGTCAGTAATGCTTCATGATCATACTCAAAAGATTCATAATATTGTGACTAAACTCTATGAGAACAATTTTCAAAACTATAAGGAATCACATATGTTGAATTTCTAGATTCTATTAACGATGTGAAATACTATATGGAAGTTCATGGCCATTACTATTTTCAGCAAGCATGGGTCAATGTCATCCTTAATGTGCTTCTCGATGAAGATGCCTATTGGGCACCCATTAAAGTTGAGCTTCAAAATCATCGGCCAGAAAATATACAACTGTGTGTTCGTGAACTCGCATACAGAGAACACCAAAAAATAGTAAATGAAGTTGTGGCCAATGGAGCAGGGCTAGTAGAGCAGGATCAAGTGGAAGATCTGGAAGAGGATCCTGAAGAAGATCCTCAGGAAGCTCTTGAGAATTCAAGACATGGTTTTAGGTCTCCATGAAAAAGTAGTTATGAAAATAGTTGATGTAAAATATGTGTAAGAACTTTATTGGCTGCAAATTTTGTTTGTGTAATATAAGCAGTTATGTTATGAAACTATAAAGCATGCTAGAAGCTAGATGAACTGAAGCATATGTGTTCATTTAGCTTCTATAACTAATGTCATCACACGACATTTCCAATAGGTGATTCCCTTCTAACAACCGGTGAAAGCTAATTCCGGGACATCACCAAGCCTGTAACACCTTACTTTACATCCATTAAACATGCATGATTTCATGATTAAGGTTTAAAATAAAGTGATTTGAAAGCAAAGGAGCCCTTAATTTCGCATAGACTAAGCTTAAGTAATAAAACTTTGCTGAACTTTGAAAATTCATAACTAATTCTACAAAAATCGTATTGAGGTGATTTCAAGTTCTATGGAAATTTTATGATATCTATTTTAAAGTAAAAATATTGATTCATACTTTTAATGCTACAGTAAATTTCAAATTTTATAGACTCTATTATGTTAGTAATAAAGCATAAACAGAGAATAAGGAAATTTCAACACCAAAGTATAGGAACATAATAATTCATTATCAGAATGTTGTAATTTACATTATATAATGTAATATATCATATAGTCCTACGTAATGTAATACAAAACATAATATGATTCTAAAATGACTTGGACAGCATTTCCTCATCAGTTTGTTATTTCATCTCCTTGGGCAGAACCGAGGCCTAAAAATGTTAGATATTGGGGTGAAATTTGGACAGAATCCTAGTAATATAACAATTCATTTTCCAACACTTAATTTTAGCACATAACAATACAACCATAATTACTAAGAATCAAACTTAAAATCATGTTCTATATGATCATGCATATTCAAACAACCTTCATGACATTCAAAGCATTATTGTAGCAAAACCTCAACTTTGATCCAATATTTCAGCATGGCAACCCCCAAAAACATGTTTCTACTAGCATAATGACTACTCTTAATAAATCAAATAGCTGAATTAAAATATAAATGGAAGAAAAGGAAAAACATATTACCTAGAAATATTTTTCAGAACTTCAGAACCTCAGATTACACCTTCTTTCCTAAAGCTTCTCACTTTAACTACTCTCTACCTTGAACAAAATTTGATGGCTAAATAGGGGAAGGAGAAGCTTCTATTTATAGGTAAGCTGAAGACATAATGACCCTTAGATTATATTTTGATCCAATAGCTTTTAATTATTCTGGCTCAGAAACTTAAACAAAACTCAAATGATATAAAATTGTGTTTTTCTCTTCGATCATCTTTCTGTCTACAGTGAGAGCCTATTTATACTACTCTAATGGACGCAGACTTTAAAGAAGGCAATAATGATTAGATGGGGGTTACGGGGTTACAGTCTTTTATTGGTCTTTATTGGATTGTTTCATAACTCATGTAACTGAGGTCGGCTAATCATGGTTTCCACTGTAACTGCTCCATTTAAGGTTCCATTTCATCCTCCCTCGGTTAACTGGAACTCGTCCTCGAGTCAAATTTGGCTTCATCATCAAAGTACGGAGTTAAATCACCAACATTAAAGGCAGCTGAAACACCATAGGCACCAGGCAATTCCACTTTGTAAGCATTGTTGTTGATCTTTTGCACAATCTTGAATGGACCATCAGCTCTAGAAGATAACTTAGCATTGGGTTATTTGGGAAAACGCTCCTTTCAGAGATGTATCCAAACTAAGTCTCCCACATTAAAGATCTGCTGCTTCCGATGCTTGTCTCGCTGTGTCTTGAGTTTGAAATTTTTCTTCTGGATTCTTTCACGAACTTGTTCATGCAACTTCTTGATTTCATCAGCCCTTTGATCTGCATTAGAACTATACTGCTGGTTATCAAGTGAAGGGGTCAAGTCTAGTGGACTAAGGGGACGAATGCCGTAAACAACTTCAAATGGACACTTCCCAGTTGCTTGATTTGAAGAATTATTGTAGGCAAATTCAACTTGAGCAAGAATGAGGTCCCATTGCTTCAAATTCTTTCCCACGAAACTTTGAAGAAGATTTCCCAGAACTCTGTTAATAGCTTCAGTTTGACCATCCGTCTGTGGATGGCCAGTACTGCTAAATTGGAGCTTAGTTCCCATCTTCTTCCATAACGTCCTCCAAAAGTGGCTCAGGAACTTAACATCACGATCAGAAGTAATAGTTTTTGGAATTCCATGGAGATGAACAATCTCTTTGAAGTAAAAATCTGCTGCTTACACCGCATCATTGGTCTTTTGACATGGAATAAAATGGGCCATCTTCGAAAATCAATCCACAACAACCATGATGGAATCTTTTTGCCTCTGTGTTCAGGGTAAACCAAGAACAAAATCCATGCTCACATCTTCCCATGGTGCTTCTGGAACTGGCAGTGGCATGTATAATCCTGTATTTTGCCCTTTTGTCTTAGCCAAATGACATATTTGGGATCGCTGTATATGCCAATTGACATCTCGTTCAAGTCTTGGCCAATAGAAATTCTCTTTGACCAGATCAACTGTCTTGTCTCTGCCAAAATGACCAGCTAACCCTCCATCGTGAGCTTCCCAAATTATCGCCTCCCTCAAAGAACCTTGAGGAATGCATGGGGTTTTACCTCAGAATAGAAACCCATCATGTCGATAATACTGGTGGAATGATTGATCGGCCGTAGCTTTCCACACTCCATGGAAATCAGGGTCATCCTGTTACAGCTCCTTGACAAGATCAAAACCAATAACTTTGGCCTGCATTATTGTTAATAACACATATCGATGGCTAAGAGCATCAGCTACAGAATTTAAAATCCCAGCCTTATGCTTAATGGGGAAGGGATAAGACTGCAAGATTTCACTCCAACGGGCATGTTTGCGACTGATCTTTTGTTGAGATTTCAAATACTTTAGGGCTTCATGATCCGAAAAAAGTATGAACTCTTTGTTCAGGAGATAGTGACTCCAATGTTATAGAGCTCGGACAATGGCATAGAATTCTTTATCATAAGTAGAATACCTGAGTTTCGCATCATTGAGTTTCTCACTGAAAAAGGCAATGGGATGACCTTCCTGGCTTAAAACAGCGCCAATTCCATTATTGGAGGCATCACAGCTAACCTCAAACACCTGGTCAAAATTTGGAAGCACTAGGACGGGAGCGTCAATCAACCACTTCTTTAGCTCCTCAAAACTCCTCTGACCTCGTTCCGTCCACTGAAATTTGTCTCCCTTGGTACAATTTATGAGGGGTGCAGTAATAGAGCTAAAATTGTGAATGAACCTCCTGTAGAAAGAAGCTAATCCGTGGAAGCTTCGAACTTCCTGGAGAGATTTTGGAACTGGCCAGCTATTAATGACTTCAACTTTACTTGGATCAACTCGAACACCTTCTGCGGTGATGATATACCCCAAGAAAACAACTTCATTGGCAAGAAAGGTATACTTCTTTAGATTGGCAAAAAGCTTTTGGTCTTGCAGTGCTTGCAAAACTTGCCGTAAATGTTCAAAGTGTTCTTCGTGACTCTTGTTGTAAATGAGAATGTCATCAAAGTAAACAACAACAAATTTGCTAGTGAAGGGTCGCAATACCAGATTCATCAGGCGCATGAATGTGCTAGGGGCATTGGTCAATCCAAAAGGCATCACATTCCACTCATACAAACCATCTCTTGTCTTAAAGGCGGTCTTCCATTCTTCTCCTGGACGAATCCGAATTTGGTGATACCCACTACGAAGGTCAATCTGGGGAAAAATAGTGGCACCATGCAGCTGGTCTAACATGTCGTCAAGCCAGGGTATCGGAAACCGATACTTAATAGTAATTTTGTTAACGGCTCGACAATCGATGCACAGTCTCCAACTCCCATCTTTCTTAGGTACTAGCAGAACAAGTACAACATAAGGACTAACATTTTCCCGAACCAGCCCTTTCTTCAGCAGCTCTTCAACTTGTCACTCGACTTCAGTATGTTCCTGAGGACTCATCCTATAAGCAGGCTTTTTAGGAATAACTGCTCCTGGAACAAAATCAATGGCGTGCTGTATGTCTCGCATGGGTGGCAACCCGGGTGGTATCTCATCAGCTATCACATCTGGAAACTCAGATAATAAGGGTATAACTGCTAGTGAGATGATGGACTCACTGTTTGCCTCGAGTACCAGTATGAATCTCATTGTTTAGGTTTTAGATTTCGTCACCTTGAACTCTTCTTTCGTCATCAAAGTCACCAATGGCTTAGCTTCTATTGAGGCTTTGCTAAACTCATTAGGCAGTAGAGGCGCTAACTGTTAGCAAGGCCGACTTCCCAAGAGGGGGGTGAATTGGAAGTCTGAGATTTTTCTGCACAAAGTGAAGTTAGTGAAGATATCACAGTATAATGAAAACAATACGTAAAACAGAGCAAGGTGAAAGATAGAGATAAAGAAAAGAGAACTCAGTGATTTATCCTGGTTCGGTCTATTCTCTTGACCTACATCCAGTCCCCAAGACACCTCTTGAGATTTATCCACTATACAGCAAGAATTTCAGTGGGCTTCTTGCTAAGGCCACAGTACATGAGTGTGCTCTGTTTCTGAGCTCTCTCAAACTCTCCAAGCACTTTCACTATGTTCTTCCCAATCCCCTTGTGAATACCCCTCACAAGTAAATCTATCTCCAAGATGAAAAGTAGATTGATTACAATGAAATAACTCTCTTGAAAAGAGTAGATATGAAAGTTTAAGTACAAGTATAGAAGTTGAGAGGGTAAAAGCTTTTGAGAAAAGATTCAGCAGAAATTCGGTGTATATTAGTTTGATTCGTTACCCACAACTTCAAATGATGTTGTATTTATAGATTTAGGTCTCAAATATCCGTTAGAGACTAAATCTATCCGTTGGGGAAGTTATCCAACGGTTACTCTGAAAAACTATCCATTTACCAACCGCATTTAATGTTTTTGACATACTGAAATTCGAATTTTGGTTGGCCAATAGACGAATTTCGAAGGAACTGAAGATTAAAGCTTCCATCGTTACAGCACGAAGTTCGTCTGTTCATGAAGTGAAATTCAAATTTTGAAACTTACAAAACATTTTCACAATGTGACATATGAATTTTCAAGAAGAAAGTTTTTCGGTTAAGTGTGAACAGTGTTTTCAATTTTCTATAGTGCCTTCGAAATTCAAATTTTGGATCCCCAAAATTCGTCTGTTCTCAGTACGTGAAAAGGAGGCACAGTAGTTTATTTTCTTCGAAATTCGAATGTTGAAGAGTAAAGTTCGTCTGTCAGAGAGACTCTTTTCAGACTAACTTCATCATTCGAATGTTGCAAGTTCACATCATTTGTATGTCAATGTTTCATTTCAACAGACTCAAGAACTTAGCTTCTGAAATTCGAATTTTAATGTTCAAAGTTCGTCTGTCAGAGAGCAGTTTTGAAACTTAAATCATTCTTGATCTCAGATGAACTTTAACATAGTTTCAGACGAATTTCTTCTATTTTCTCAATTTTTGTTTTGTTCAAAATTCGAACTTTGAAGACTCAAAGTTCGTCTGTTGCAAAGAAGCATATATCAGACTTATATGAAAATTCGAATGTTGGAAGTTCAAAATTCGTCTGTCAGAGAGCATTTATCAAACTCAATTTCATTTTGATTTCAGATGCACTTTATCATAGTTTCAGACGAATTTCTTTGGTTTTTACAAACTTCATTTTACTTGAAATTTGAATTTTGAAAGTATGAAGTTCGTCTGTTACCAAAAGGCCTCTTTCAGACTAGATGAAAATTTGAATTTTGAACAACCAAAATTCATCTGACAGAGAGCCATCTATTCAGACTTATTCAATTTTAGCTCGAAATTCGAATTTCCAAAGGCAAAATTTGAATTTCCAACTTGACAGTTTAGCTTAAACTTTCAACCTTCGTCTATTTGTGGGTGTTTTTCAGATATTTAAAGATTTAACATAAAATCAAAGTTTGAAAACATCTTTTCTTCAAATCAAAATCTTTTACCCAGTCATAACAAAAACTAAGGATCCTACAAAAGATCTAACATCAAGAACTCATAAAATCTTCACTTGAGATAGCTTTGATCTCCTTTGATATCTTCAATCCAAGCTCTTGAATGTTGGTTTGGAATCATCAAAACTCTTGATTCAACACTAACTTGATCTTGACACCGTCTTTAGTGAAAGAGTAGGTGTTTGTACGTCCATCATGCAGAGCATATCGATCATATTGCCATGGCCTCCCCAAAAGAAGGTGGCATGCATCCATGGGAACAACAATATCTGTTCCCAATAGAAAAAGTAATAAGGCATTGCTTAGAGAGTTTTACCTTGCTTCCAATATTAAGCCAGTGAAGCTTGTAAGGATGCGGGTGGTCATGCGTTAGTAGTTTCAATTTCTGCACCATGTAGTCAGACACTACATTTTCATAGCTCCCACTGTCAATAATGACATTACACACTTTGCCCTGGGTAGTGCAACGGGTGTGAAAAATATTGCATCGTAGCCATGGTTCTTCCTTAACTACAGCTACATGCATGCTTCGTCTGATAACCAAAGCCTCTCCCTGATCTGCTGGCATAATCTCCTCGTCATATACTGGTTCAGCTTCATAAAATGTAGTCTCCTCTTCATCTTCCTCAGGTGCTTCATAAACTTGCCCTTCCCTAATGGTGATAACCCTTCGAGTAGGACTGTCTGAGGTGATGTGACCAAATCCTTGGCATTTAAAGCATCGAGGTGCTTTAGAGCCAAATTCTTTGACAGTATTTGGTGGAGACTTGCGCGTAGTGCTATGTTGCGGTTTGCCTGATGAAGCGGACTGCTGAAATTCTGCCTTTTGACCATCAAAATAACCCATAGAGGAAGAAGGTTGATAAGAAGACCTCTTAGGTGTTTGCTTCTCTACACAGATGGCTAGGCGAATCACATCATCCAAAGTCCAGTATTGCTGAAGCTGGACTAGATGACTGATGTCAGCATTTAATCCTGCAAGATAACGAGCTATCATTTGCTCCTCCTTTTCCTGTATGTCACACTTCATCATAAGTTTTTCAAATTCTCTGGTGTATTCTTCTACAGACAAGGACCTCTGTCAAAGATTTTGCAATTGGATAAAATTATCCTGGTGGTAATGCTCCGGTAGGAACTTCCTGGTGAGCTGTCGTCTTATTTTCTCCTAAGTCTCAATCTTGCGCTTTCCCTCTCGTACTCGCTTCCATTTGAGATTCTCCCACCATATGGAAGCATGCTTCTTGAGTTTAAGAGCGATTATCTTGACTTTTTGTCTGTCTGGAATCTCCTTGTATTCAAATATTCACTCAACAGTTTGAAGCCAATCTATAAACTCATCTGGCTGAAGTCTTCCCTCAAATTCTGGGATGGCTACTTTGATGTCACTAGAGCGGAATGGTTGTTATTGAGGTCACCGGTGGTTGTCAGTGGATGACGAACTACTGCTACCTGAATCACCTTCTGGATTTTCTCTACGAGTTTCTAGCAAAGCTCGTTGTAATTCTACGGTAGCTTCCAATGCTTGTATCCGACGTCTCATCTCATCCATTGCAACATCCTGTACATTCCTGCGTCTTGGAGGCATATTTTTTTTTTTTCACCTTTTCTGGAAGGTTAGGACTTAGGTAAAAACAATTAAAAGTATAGGGGTGAAAAGGTAATTTACTGGGGTATAGGGATAGAAAAGGAATTTTAAGAAAATGTGAGGCAAAATTATAATTTTTGGAAAATATGAGGCCAAAATTGCAATTTAAAAAAATTTAGGGGTAAATTTGCAATTTTTAGGAAGTACATGGGTGAAAATGTAATTTCAAAAAGATCAGGGATCA
Organism: Adenanthera pavonina; assembly: GCA_026686845.1. NCBI lineage: Eukaryota > Viridiplantae > Streptophyta > Magnoliopsida > Fabales > Fabaceae > Adenanthera > Adenanthera pavonina. The sequence goes on along the minus strand of JAIVEN010000005.1, from coordinate 17,030,347 downwards.
AAAATGTAAATACTAAAAGTATAGGGGCAAAAATGTAAATATGGAGAAGTTTAGAGGTCAAACTGTAAATATGAGAAGTTTGGATGACTGTGTAGCATGACGTGGCAAAGGTGACATGTGGCAGACACTGGGTTGCTGATTTGTCGCTGACTGGACAGGTCAGGATGACGTGGCAGATGACGTCATCATCTTCAACCTCCAAAAGCGCGTGGCCAGCGAGTGGAAATTCTGGACGGCGAGTAGACAGCGCATGGTACTCAAGTGGTGGCGTGTGAGGATTCGTGTGGTGTCAGACAGCGGCGAAATTCTCCAGTCTGAGGTTTTCCAGCCTTCCGAGTTTGATGGCGAGGTCTGTTTTCCTGGAAAATGACCGGAACTGGATCCCGACGGAGGCGGTTGCTCACTTTCAGGAGACTCTTCGATGGCTCTCTCACTCTACGAAGCTCGTGGACACTCTCTCACCTTCTCTGATACCAAAATGGCTCAGAAACTTAAACAGAACTCAAATGATGTAAAACTGTGTTTTTCTCTTTGATCATCTTTCTGTCTACAGTAAGAGCCTATTTATATTACTATAATGGACACAGACTTTAAAGAAGGCAATAATGATTAGATGGGGGTTACGGGGTTACAGTCTTTTATTGGTCTTTATTGGATTGTTTCATAACTCATGTAACTGAGGTCGGCTAATCATGGTTTCCACTGTAACTGCTCCATTTAAGGTTTCGTTTCGTATTCCATATTAATTTATTTAATTCATCATGTGAGGATTTTATGAGGCTACCACCTTGCCCTTTTCTAGATGTTTTCAATTGATATTTTCAAGCCAAAAATATATTTTATTTGGTTCTATCATGTGTCTAATTCAGATGGTGCCATGTGTCTATTGGAGTTCAAATTGTTTTTGCTTCTTCTCCTCTCAATTTCGTCACTTTCTTGTTTGATCAGCCCAAGGAATATATTTTTATGCAATTTGGGCTTTACATATCTCATTCTGGGCCTTAGTTCAGGGTATACAGGTTTTTGTGCTCATTTTACTGATTTCGGGTCCAATCTTCCTTATACTGGGTTTTAGGATCTAAAATTAATTTAGTAATGTAATTATATATTTTGGGACTTAGAACATTATTTTTTTAAATTTCAATATATCTTGATTAGTGACTAATTTCCTCATACATAGTTAATTAGGTCATAATGTTGGTTTCTAAGTTCATTTGTTTATTACTGCCGAAACTAGAGTCATATCAGTTATCTATTGCTAAAAAGATATTATGGTTGTCTAAAATGAATCTAGACATGTTACTGAGTCATATTCAGTCTCTAATGAATCTAGACTTGATATTAAGCTACATACGTTTTCTAATTCGCCGATTTGTCCAATTATTCATAGACTAATCCTATGGCTATTTAAACTCCGTAGAAAAATCTAGTGTCTTATTCTGAGTCATAATATATCTGGGTTTCCTAATATAAACTTATTTTGTATTTTTTAGAAATTTCTAAATTATAGAACTTCGATCCTCTTTTCTATCGAATATATTCATTTTCTGGTTCTGCTTATTAGAGGATAATTTCAGGCGATTATTTTTCTCACTCTATTCCTACAACTGATACTGTCAAACATTGAACAGATAATTTGTTTGGAAAAATGACATCTATGTCTCATTATTTTGTCTTTTAGTGTCTACTACATCAATTTTCACTTTGACCCCATGACTTAACTTTCATTGCAATTTGGTCCCTAAGTACTACTACTACTACTACCATATTTCCCAAGGTATAGAATCTCAACCTATAGCTTTATAGGATTTCTAATGTCAGACAACACATACACAGTTGATTACTAAGACAAATTTTATCTAGATTTGTATATAATGGCATATGAAATTTTAAATGGTTGTAGTTTCTAAACAGTATATCCCAACTTATTTAGTTCTAGCAAAAGGTTCCATACAGTTTCTAATGTCATATAATGCATGTTCACAATTCAACCAAAATCTAACTAGAAACATAGATTCAAAGCATGTGAAGTTCAAGTTATGTTATGAGTTCTATAATTAGTGAAAATCAAAATGTTACAAAGCTCACCCCACACTAATGCAACCCAGACAAAAGTCACACTAATGCTTGGACTATAGTTCTCCTTCCCTTGGATCACCTAAATTGGTGGTGATTTGGGAAAAGTGCAGTCTACTCCCACCTGGCTCTCCGGGCCATAAGAGAGGATTTAGTAGCAGAGATCTTTCATCATATCATTTCTCATCTCATCATTACCTCCCAATCTATCATACCTCACTATGCTCATGTGGTGTTGATGTTCATGCCATGCCACTATGCAATCCTCAGCATTATCATAACTATCATCTATGTCATGCTAGCATGCTATCATATGAGTGTGTTATGAAATCACATATATACACATATCACTTCATGCTTTCATCATCATACACAAGTACCAGGGATCAGGATTCATACCTCGTCTAGCCATGTGCATACCACAATATGTATAGGAAACCATACACACACATAACAATATCGTGGTATGAATAGGAACATGCATATATACACACATATAAATACAAATCAACAATTAATATACAAACACAACACTCAGTTACCTTGAATTATCGACACCACGCACTCAAGGAGATTTGGCAAGCCTCCTAAGCACCCATCACAAACCATACACTTCCAATTAGCCAAACAACTACTACAACATCATAATACATTTAATTAACATAATACTCATAAAAACACAAATTCCACAATTTAGCCATTCAAGCTTAACTCATAGTTCCAACAACATAATTACACATTAATGAGCTCTAATTAACCATCCACATAATAATAACCCTCATACATCTCGGATTCCTAACTTCCACAACCATTTTTAACCTAGGGTTATACCAAATCATACACAATCCTTCTTAAACTCATACACAAACCTTCCTAACACTACACAACACTTCATTGATCCCTTAACAAGTATTTTAACTGGTGGAATTCAACCCAACAGGAATCCCCAAGCATAAATCCGAAAATCACCCAAAATTTGAAGAGAAAGAGGAAAAAAGGAGAGGAGGGATAACATACCAACATGCAATCAAGCTCCTAGAGTCTGAAAATTGCCTCCCCAGGATAGATTTCTTTTTACTCTAACGAAGCTCCTCCATTCTCCCTTGACTTCTTCTCTCTGCATTGACTAGTTCGTGATCCAATTTATCAAAGTTCGTGGTCTGGCACCACGGCACACAATAAGTTTGCTATGGTGTGAACCCTTTCTACCTCTGATAGTTTTTTAATTTAACGAGTCTCTCACCATAGCGACCCTGCTCTTTGCTGCAGTACAATATGCTTCTGTTGAATCAAGAAGTTTTGATGATTCCAAACCAACATTGAAGAGCTTGGATTGAAGATATCAAAGGAGCTCAAAGTGTCTCAAGTGAAGAAAATCTAAGTAATCTTTGCTAGGATAGTTGTAGGATCTTTTGACATGGGTAAAAGATTTTGATTTGGTGGAAAAATGTTTTAAAACCTTGATTTTATGTTAGATTATGAAATATTTGAAAAATACCCACCAACAGACGAAGTTTGAAAAGTTTATATTGAACTGTCATGTTAGAAATTTGAACTTTGGCTTTGGAAATTCGAATTTAGAGTTAAAACTGAATAAGTCTGAAGAGATGTTCCTCTGACAGACGAATTTTGATTTTCCAAAATTTAAATTTTCATAAAAGACTGAAAGAAGCTATTGAGCAACAGACGAACTTTAAGCTTTGAACATTCGAATTTCAGACAAAATGAAATTTATGAAAACTGAAGAAATTCGTCTGAAACAATGTTAAAGTTCATCTGAAATCAAGATTATTCTGAGTTTCAAAATTGCTCACTGACAGACGAACTTTGAACATGGACATCCGAATTTCAGAAGCTAAGATTGTGAGTCTGTAGCAATGACATGTTGACATACGAATAACAAAGTCTTGAAACTTCGAATGTTGAAGTAAGTCTGAAGAGAGGACTCTCTGACAGACGAACTTCTCTCTTTCAAAGTTTGAATTTCGAAGAAAGTGAACTACTGTGTCTTTTGAACGTACTACGGATAGACGAATTTTGGAACTCCAAAATTCGAATTTCGAGGGCACTATAGAGAATTGAAAACACTGTTCACACTTAACAGAAAAACTTTCTTCTTAAAAATTCATATGTCACAACATAGAAACATTTTCTAAGTTTCAAAATTCAAATTTCACTTCATGAACAGACGAACTTCAGTGTTTTAACGTTGGAAGCTTTAACCTTCGGTTCCTTCAAAATTCGTCTATTAACCAACCAAAATTCGAATTTCAGTATGTCAGAAGCATTAAATGCGGTTGGTTAACGGATAGTTTTTCAGAGTAAACATTGGATAACTTCCCCAACGGATAGATTTTGTCTCTAACGAACATTTGAGACCTAAATCTATAAATATAACATCATTTGAAGTTGTGGCTAACGAATCAAACTTGTATATACTGAAACTCTGCCAAATCTTCTTCTCAAAAGCTTTTACCCTCTCAACTTCAATATCTGTACTTTAAACTTCATATTTACTGTATTCAAGAGAGTTATATCTTTATCAACAATCTAATCTTCATCTGGAAGATCGATTTACTTGTGAGGGGAAATCACAAGGGGATTGGGAAGCACATTGAGGAAGTGCTTAGAGAGATTGTGAAAGCTCTAGAAAATAGAGCACAAGCTGTGTACTGTGGCATTTGCAAGAAGCCCGTTGAATTCTTGCAGTATAGTGAAAAATCTCAAGAGGTGTCCTGGGGACTGGACGTAGGTCAAGTGGATAGATCGAACCAGGATAAATTTATGAGTGTTCTTCTCCCTATCATTACTTTTTTAGTTTGCTCTGCTTTTACGTTGCTTTCATTATACCTTGCCTTCTTCACCTGTTTCACTTTGTGCAGAAAATTTTCAAACTTCCCAATTCACCCCCCTCTTAGGAAGTCAGCCTAACTAACAAGTGGTATCAGAGCTCGGATTCCCAATCAAAGGATCTTACAGTCCGGGAATTAAAATGGCTGGCTTTGGTGAAAGCATACTACCAGAAGGGAACAACACAAATAGACCACCTGGCTTCAGTGGAGAACACTATGGGTACTGGAAGATGAGGTTGCAAATCTATCTCCAGTCAATTGATCTTGATATCTGGTCAGTCATTGAGAAAGGAGATTTTGTCCCAATGGCCCTGACAGATGATGGAAAATACAAAGAGAAGCCAAAAGCAGAGTGGAATGAAGAAGACAGAAGGAGAGTCCTGCTAAATTTCAAGGCAAAGCATTGTTTAGTTAGTGCCCTGAACCAAGATGAATTCTACAGAGTCTCACAATGCTCCACTGCTAAAGGAATGGGGGACACCCTGCAGATTGCACATGAAGGAACAACTGGGGTCAGGGAGAACAGACTAAACACATGCATTGGAGAGTATGAAAGCTTCAGAATGACTGAAGGAGAAACTGTAAAGGAACTACAAAAGAGATTCACTCTCATTGTGAATCAACTGAAAAGCCTGGGAAAGGAGTACACTTAATCTGAAAAAGTAAGAAAGATACTCAGAGCTCTCCCTCTGGAATGGCAGCCCAAGGTGACAGCAATAGAGGAAGCTAGAGGAGAATTAATGGCCTCTGTCACAGCTCTCTTCGGCAGCCTTGAGGAGTATGAAGGAAAAATGAAAGCTCTCAAGGAAGCTTGACAGGACAGAAAGAAGAAAGGCCTTGCCCTTAAAATTGCTGAAGAAAAGAAAGAAGAATCTGACGAAGGAGACGAGCTGGATGAAGAAACTCTGGCTATGATGATCAGAAAATTCGGAAGATTCTACAGTAAGAAGAGAAACAAGAGAATCTTCAAGAATGGAGCAGCTCGAGAAAGCAAGAAAGAGGCAAAAGAACCTGTAACTTGCTATGAGTGCAAGAAGCAAGGACACTTCAAATGGGATTATCCTCAATTTCTCAAGAAGCAAGAAAAGGACAAGAAAGCTGCAAACAAAGGGAAGAAGAAGAAAGCCTATATCTCATCAATATGGGGCAACACCTCAGATGAGGAAGAAGAGGATGAAGATGAGATTGCCAACATTTGTCTGATGGCGCTTGCTTCTGAGGAAGCTGAACCCTCATGTAGCAGTGATCAGGAAGAAGAGGTATATGAATCTGAACCTTCCTATTCTGAATTACTAGATGCATTTCATGAGCTTCATGATGAGTTTATTAAAGTTTCTAAAGAACTAAAACTAGCAAAGAAAAAGATTAATGAACTGGAATCTCAAAGTAACATGTCTGAAATTACTTCTTTACCTTCTGCTGAATCTGTTTGCTGTGAATCATGTATTGAACTGAAGCAAACTAATGAATATTTAGTGAAAAGCATGTCTAGGCTTACTCGAGGTAAAGATATGTTGTTTGCTTTGATGGGGAGCCAAAGAATATCACAAGGAAAAGCTGGTCTTGGCTATGATCCATGTGCTGTCAAGGAAAAGATTAGGAAGAAAAACCAGAATGCATATATGAGATATTTTGTGCATGCTGAGAATAATAGAAAGAAAAATAATACGTCACCTTACATTGAAACATATAATCAACCAAGGCATACAAAACAAAAGTACTATCTGCATTGTTTTATTCCTGCTTCTCAATCCAGCAGTCCCTTTACTACCTATCATTTTTGTAACAAAAAGAGACATATTTCCAGTTCTTGTGCTATAAAGAAAAATGGACTTGATAGGAAAACTAAATGGGTTCCCAAGGGTACATTTGTATCCAGGGAAAGGACTACTGACAGAAAAGGACCCAAACAAATTTGGGTACCTAAAAAGAAAACTTGAACCTTGTTTTGCAGGTCTGTCTCAAAGCTATAAGGAGCAACAAATGGTATATGGACAGTGCCTGCTCAAGCCATATGACTAGTGATAAGGAGAAGTTCATCACCCTTAGAGACAAAAAAGGAGGAAAGGTGACCTTTGGAGGTGACCAGTATGGCAGAATAGTTGGCATTGGCATTGTGGGTAAGAATCCTGAAACATCTATTGAAGAGGTGCTGTTTGTGATAGGCCTCAACCACAATCTGCTGAGTGTGAGCCAAACATGTGACAAAGGAAATTGGGTGCTGTTTGACTCAAAGTTTTGCCTGGTCATCAGAAAAAGCGATCACAAAGTAATCCTTAAAGCTCAAAAGGATGGTAACTGTTGTACTATTGATCTTGATGAACTTCCTCCCTTAGATTCTGTATGTTTGATTAGTCAGAATACTGATAGTTGGTTATGGCATAGAAGATTAGCTCATGTTAATATGAATCAGCTTTCAAAACTGGTTAAAAATGAGTTAGTCACTGGCCTGCCAAAAATTACTTTTGAAAAGGACAAAGAATGTGATGCATGCTTAAAAGGAAAACAAACTAAATCTTCTTTTAAATCTAAAAACGTAGTCACTACAACTAGACCACTAGAACTACTGCATATGGACTTAATTGGACCATCTAGGGTGAAAAGTCTTGGTGGTATTCTGTACGTGTTTGTAATTATGGATGATTACTCTAGATTTACATGGACATTATTTCTTTCCTCTAAAAGTGATACCTTTGATGCATTTGTAATCTTAGCTAAGAAAGTACAAAATGAGAAAGGTATTTCTATTGTGTCAATCAGGTCAGATCATGGAGGAGAGTTTGAAAACTTATACTTTCTAGAGTACTGCAATGAGCATGGAATTGATCACAACTTCTCAGCTCCAAGAACTCCTCAACAGAATGGAGTAGTAGAAAGGAAGAACAGAACCATTGGAGAGATGGCTAGAGCTATGCTGAATGAAAAGGAGCTGTCTCAAGTGTTTTGGGCTGATGCAGTGAATACAGCAAGCTATATCATAAATAGAGCCTACATTAGACCAATCCTTGGGAAGACCCCGTATGAGCTGTACAAGGGAAGAAAGCCAAATCTGTCACATCTCCATGTGTTCGGGTGCAAATGCTTCATTCACAACAATGGGAAAGAAAATCTGGGTAAGTTTGATCCCAAATCTAATGAAGGGGGAATTCGAAATGTCTATGATAGGTGAACTCAACTTCTTCCTTGGATTGCAAATCAAACAATGCAATGATGGTATCTTCCTCAATCAATCCAAGTATCTGAAGGAATTGCTGAAAAAGTTTGGAATAGAAAATGCCAAGCCAATGGGGACACCTATGGCTACTGCAACCAAACTGGACATGGATGAGAAAGGGAAAGAGTTTGACATTACTCAAAACAGAAGAATGATTGGATCCCTGCTGTACTTAACAGCCAGCAGACCTGACATCATGTTTAGTGTCTGTATGTGTGCAAGGTTCCAATCATGTTCCAAAGAAAAATGCAACTGCTGTGAAAATAATCTTCAGATATCTTATTGGAACATCACAGATGGGTCTTTGGAATCCAAAGGGCAATGGAGAAGATCTCAAAGGATACACTGATGTTGACTTTGTAGGATCCAAAACTGACAGAAAAAGCACAAGTGGAACTTGTCAGTTTCTTGGAGGATCCTTGGTTTCATGGTTTAGCAAAAAGCAGAATAGTGTGGCCTTATCCACTGCGGAGGCTGAGTATGTTGCAGCTGGAAGCTGTTGTGCCCAAATCATCTGGATGAAACAGCAACTGGAAGATCTTGAGGTTCAGTTGAAAGAGATACCAATAATGTGTGACAATCAAAGTGCTATCAATATCACAAAGAATCCTGTCATGCACTCAAGGACAAAACATATTGAAGTTAGGCACCACTTCATAAGGGATCATGTTCTGAAAGGAGAAATTAGATTGGCATACATCCCCACAAAAGATCAAGTTGCTGACATCCTCACTAAGCCATTGTCAGAAGATAGATATTGCAAGATAAGAAGAGAATTGGGTATGGTAAATCTCAATGAACTGTAAGTAATTCTTAGTGCAATTCTGTTTTTTTTTAAATCTTACAACATTGAATTAATTCTGACTTTAGCATCGGAGATTGTTTAATTTAACTCGCAGGTGCTCCTCATGAGATTCAATGCTGATAAGTCTGAAAAATGGAGCACATTAAAAAGGAACAATCAAAGATTGAAGTAAAGGGCAAAAATCCTGAATTTCTAGATTCAATCTGTAAGTTTTATAGTTGAAATTCGTATATTGATTATGTGTTAGACGAATTTCTGTGAAAAACTAAGTTTTTAAGGAAGTCAACATGGTCAACATTCGAATTTTGCATATTCAACAGACGAACTTCAGCCTGTTATTAGAAGGAACAGTTCTCGGTGATGCCCCGAAATTCATCTGTTGATCCTTCAAAATTCGAATTTTAAAGAAAAAAATTTCAAAGTTATGACTATCCAACATGATAATTATACTAATGATTGTCTCTCAACATACGAATGTTGGACAACTTTCACAAAGTTGAGAAATTTGAATTTCTAACTTAAAATTCGTCTGTTGAAACATGCTCCTCAATGTTGAATCTTTGAAAGATGAAGTTTTGCTTGCTTAATTTGTCTGTTGTTTGGTGGTTTGCTTGCTGCTTGGTCTTTTTCTCTTGAAAATTCAAACTTTGTTGAGACAAAGTTCGTCTGTTCATCTTGTGTTGCTTGAGTCAAGCCACTGTCAGACGAACTTTCTAAAGAAAATTCATCTGTCAGCAAGCTTTACTGAACGGTTTAACTTGTAACTGCCCGAAGTTCGAATTTTGACCCTTCAAAATTCGTCTGTCAGACGGTTACATACGTTAAAACCAACAGTTTTCTTTTGAACAGACATAACCCTATTCCTTTTCTCTCTGAGCCTGTTCTAATCCTGCATTCAATCCTCTTCAATTCTGATCCAAAACCGTCATTTCCCACCGATTAAACTTCTTTTCGCATCCTTTAAACTTGTTCCTTGCATCATTCTGCAACATTCATCTGCGAAAATGGCAAGAGTCAAGAATCCAGGAACTAGCAAAGGAGAAGCTCGCCCAAAACGTTCTATTAAATCCCAATATGCCACGAAGGAAGGAGAAAAACCGAAGAGAAAGGCTGAATCCAGTAAGGGAACTACTTCCAAATGGCAAAAATCTACACCTAAGGGAGAATCAAAGAAGGCTGAACCCTCTTCTTCAAAGACAGCAGAACCTTCGGTCCCTGTTCCTATTGCTGCTGAACCTGATGCTCCTGCTTCAACCTCAAACACTGAATCTGGGGAATATGAACTTACCACTCTGCCATTATGGAGCACTCCACAGATTCAAGAGGAATACTCCACCAAGTTTGCCAACAAGAAGGTAATCAAGCTATATTGTGTAAACTTGGAAGATTTCTTGGTCTCGAATAGTTTTGATGCTGGTATATGGATGATGAGATACAAGAATCTGTTGGAAGTATTGGAAAGATATGATGATGAGGTAGTGAAGTCATGGTATGCCTCTTGAAAATACAACAGCAAGAAGAAAAAGTGGGCAGCCAATCTAAGATCAAGGACCATTTGGCTCACTGATGAGACATTCAACGAGGTGCTGGAAATCCCGGGGCAAGATGGCCTCAAGATTGACATCACTGCCTCTGGATACATGGATGAGGCAGATACGGCTGATGAAGAAGGTGGCCCCTTTCTGAACTACAAGGAGAGCACAATTCTGAGGACATTATTCAGAATGAAGGAAAATTGGCCATCAATAAACATATTGAAGCCCACAAACCTCAGTGTTCAAGTGAGGATCCTGCACTACATTGTGTCCAGGATCATATTCAACAAAGGAGGCAGCTTCAATTTGATAACAAGGGCAGAGGCACATGTCATGGGTGCAATCATGCGTGGGAAACTGATTAATATGGGACATATCATTCTCCAACACATGATCAAGGCAAGAGATCAGAGAAAGGGCTCCACACTCCCTTATACTGCTATCATTTCTAGAATTCTGCAGTATGCCAGAATTCAGCATCTTCAGAAGGGGAAGGGCAAGCCCACTAAAATCTTCAAGGAGGAAGAACTGCAAAGAATGGGCATTGAAAAGGATGAAGGAAGATAGATTGGAAAGGGAGTAGGAAGAACTGAGGATCTATTCTTTGTTGAAGGTGCCTCCCTACGGCAAGAGGGTACTTCTGAGGCTCCTGTCAAACCTACTCCTCAGCCCTCTGTGCCTATCCTATCTCCCTCCAAGCCTACTCATATTCCATCCACTCCCTCCTCTCGTGCCAAGCCAACCAAGGTCACTGAGTTGTATGACAGTCTGTCTACACTCATTCTCAGCATAAAAAATGAGCAAAATGCCAAATTTGCTCATCTGCAAGATCAGATCCATCAGTTGGCTGTTAACATGAAAGTGGTTGCTGATGCTTATAAAGATATCAGAAATGCAATCCCTACCACTTCAGCTCCACCTCAGCCAGGGTCCTCTGTGCCTGTCCATTCTCCCACTCCTGAGCCTCCAAGCCCATTCGAGATTTCCTCCTCTGACCATGATGATGATGATGATGGTGCTGAGCCTGCTGATGCAATGAGGACACCAAGTCCTGGTCCACCCTTGGACTATGGCTTGGAAGAAGAAGGACTTCAAGAAACAAGCCCTCATAAGCCTATGCAAGAAGATGTTCAAGGTTCAATTTTGTCCATTCAAGAATCAGAGCAAGTTGAAAGACTAGTTGCAGCCATTTCAACCTCTTCTATGCAGGAGGGTGTGAGCAATGAAGAAAGAAGCATTGTACCTGTTGTTAATTATGTAGTTGTTGCTCACAATGCTCTGCTGCAAGCTCAGAGGATAAGGCTGGAAGAAATATTTCATCCTGATGAACCAGCTCCTCCCTCTCTTGCTGCTTATGGGCTCTCAGAGGAACAGAAAGCTCAGTTGGCTCTTTCCAGGCAGGAAATGCAAGAGCTGCTTAAGATCTCTGATGATGAAGAAGCAAGTCCTGAGCCTGCGGAACCTCCTACACCAGTCCAGTCAGAAATTCCTTTTGCTCCTGTGCCACTTCGAGCTATTCCTGTCTCTCAGATCCCTCCTCCTGCTGATTTTGTTGGCCTTCCTGATGATCCCAAAAAGGGGGAGAAGATTGAGCAAACTGGAAAGTCTGTTACTGGAAAGTCTGCTGCTGCTGAGCCATCTAGGAAAGGGAAAACGTACAGCAAGAAGACCAAGCCAAAGAATAAATGATTGAAGACTTGTTTAAATCTTAGGCTTGAGTCCTCTTGTAGTGCTTTGTGTTTCTATTTCTGTTTTGAATGTTTGCATTTTGTATTGTGTATTAGAACTTTGATTAATTTGGTTTTTGTATAGCAACATTTGTTTAAATGAATGAATTTCTTTGTTGCAATGTTTTGTGCACATTACTCTTTGAACATCTTCACTTGATCTGCTGTATATGATATCTTTTGAAATATAATGCATATGTTGAGGGGGAGCTTGTAAAAGCAAACCCAAGTACTAATCCAGTTTGTAAGTTATTTTGTCATCATCAAAAAGGGAGAGAATGTTGAATCAAGAAGTTTTGATGATTCCAAACCAACATTGAAGAGCTTGGATTGAAGATATCAAAGGAGCTCAAAGTGTCTCAAGTGAAGAAAATCTAAGTAATCTTTGCTAGGATAGTTGTAGGATCTTTTGACATGGGTAAAAGATTTTGATTTGGTGGGAAAATGTTTTAAAACCTTGATTTTATGTTAGATTATGAAATATTTGAAAAATACCCACCAACAGACGAAGTTTGAAAAGTTTATATTGAACTGTCATGTTAGAAATTTGAACTTTGGCTTTGGAAATTCGAATTTAGAGTTAAAACTGAATAAGTCTGAAGAGATGTTCCTCTGACAGACGAATTTTGATTTTCCAAAATTTAAATTTTCATAAAAGACTGAAAGAAGCTATTGAGCAACAGACGAACTTTAAGCTTTGAACATTCGAATTTCAGACAAAATGAAATTTATGAAAACTGAAGAAATTCGTCTGAAACAATGTTAAAGTTCATCTGAAATCAAGATTATTCTGAGTTTCAAAATTGCTCACTGACAGACGAACTTTGAACATGGACATTCGAATTTCAGAAGCTAAGATTGTGAGTCTGTAGCAATGACATGTTGACATACAAATAACAAAGTCTTGAAACTTCAAATGTTGAAGTAAGTCTGAAGAGAGGACTCTCTGACAGACGAACTTCTCTCTTTCAAAGTTTGAATTTTGAAAAAAGTGTACTACTGTGTCTTTTGAACGTACTACGGATAGACGAATTTTGGAACTCCAAAATTTGAATTTCGAGGGCACTGTAGAGAATTGAAAACACTGTTCACACTTAACAGAAAACCTTTCTTCTTGAAAATTCGTATGTCAGAACATAGAAACATTTTCTAAGTTTCAAAATTCGAATTTCACTTCATGAACAGACGAACTTCAGTGTTTTAACGTTGGAAGCTTTAACCTTCGGTTCCTTCGAAATTCATCTGTTAACCAACCAAAATTCGAATTTCAGTATGTCAGAAGCATTAAATGCAGTTGGTTAACGAATAGTTTTTTAGAGTAATTGTTGGATAACTTCCCCAACGGATAGATTTTGTCTCTAACGGACATTTGAGACCTAAATCTATAAATATAACATCATTTGAAGTTGTGGGTAACGAATCAAACTTGTATATACTGAAACTCTGCCAAATCTTCTTCTCAAAAGCTTTTACCCTCTCAACTTCAATATCTGTACTTTAAACTTCATATTTACTGTATTCAAGAGAGTTATATCTTTATCAACAATCTAATCTTCATCTGGAAGATCGATTTACTTGTGAGGGGAAATCACAAGGGGATTGGGAAGCACATTGAGGAAGTGCTTAGAGAGATTGTGAAAGCTCTAGAAAATAGAGCACAAGCTGTGTACTGTGGCATTTGCAAGAAGCCCGTTGAATTCTTGCAGTATAGTGAAAAATCTCAAGAGGTGTCTTGGGGACTAGACGTAGGTCAAGTGGATAGACCGAACCAGGATAAATTTATGAGTGTTCTTCTCCCTATCATTACTTTTTCAGTTTTCTCTACTTTTACGTTGCTTTCATTATACCTCGCCTTCTTCACCTGTTTCACTTTGTGCAGAAAATTTTCAAACTTCCCAATTCACCCCCCTCTTGATAAGTCAGCCTAACTAACAGCTTCTACCTCATTCCTTAAATTCTTCTCCCTTTTTGTCCTTCCTCTGTCCTGATCCCCGGGTCCTACACACATAATCGAGTATACTTCCCGTTAGTTCGAGACTATGTCCAGGATAGTATACTAAGGATTGTTACAAGTTAACTATAAATGAAGACTTGAAATATCTAAAAGACAATTCATTAATATTATTATATATTTATTAATTTTATGATTATAATCAATAGCAGAAAAAATATAATAATTATAATTATTTTAGAGTCTTAAACTAATAATTATAACTTAAAAATAAATAAACTTAAGTTAAATTGTGTTTTTCGTTTTAGTTATTTTTCCAAATTTTTTATGCGAAAACCTAAAAAAAACTGTTGATACTGTAACATCCCAAAAAAGTTAAAATATCTAGAAATATATGGCGAACTTGCAAAAACTAGCAGATAATGTTTTGCATGAAAAAAGACAAAGAGATCATTTTTCTCGATTGATTAAAAAAATAAGAAAATTATATTTTTACCCTCAAAGAATTATGAAAATAACATTCATGTCCTAAAATCATAAAATCCACGTAGAGTCCAAGTCCAAAAGCCCTTGGAAAAAATTACACCTAATAATCTGAAAGTTTCAAAAATTATAATTTAACCCCATGTTAGAGGTAATTTTGTAAATATGTAAAATTAATGTCAAAACGAATGAGACCAGCCTAATGATATATGGCACTAAGGGTTAAGGTTTAAGGATGAAGAAATAAATAGTGCCGAATGTCCAAAAGTAATAGTAAACTAATAAAGTAAATTATGGGCCCCACCAATGATTAAATGGTAACCAGGACAGGATATAGGTCATACATAGATATCATTTGAGGCAAGATAATTAAGGAAATATAAAAATAAAATTGGAATAGTCTTATAGCCCAAAAATGCTAAATCACTATAAAAAGCAATTTTATCAGTACGGTTAAAATTATCCGGCTCAAGATATATGTGGACTAGGAAAAATTAAGCAATTTTGGACACTTAAACACCACTTATTGGCATCTGAATTGGGCAGCTTGGGAAGCCAATTTTTGCCCCAAAACTTCCTCAAGAAGGAGTTAAATTTTTGGCCAAAAAATAACCTAAGTTGGTTAAGTGTTAGTCATAATTAAGCTATATGATTAAGCCACTTAATCATCCATTTTCCACCCATTCTGCACATTCACTTCCAGCATAAAAAAGGGAGAAGAGAGACGGAAGAAGGGGGAACTCAAGGGAATTGAAAATTCAACCATTAGTAAGTTGCTTCTCTACTTCAAGCTTGTTAGTTGTAAGGTTTGAAGCATGGTTCATGGAGTAGAATTTCTTCCTCACTCCCTTATGGTTTCGGCCAAACATGATTTAGCAAGGAAATGAGTTTGCAAACCATAGAACATACGGGAAATGCTAGGATACTCATTTAAAGTTTGAATATGCAAGTAGTTTGATGTATCATGAAGTATATCAATTTCCTCCTATTTTATATGATTTTTGACCAGTCCCTATTCATGTTTAGTGTTGGAATTTCATGGATTTGAACCCAAAAATGGTTTCCCCATGGTCCAAAACCTTAGGAACAAGTGTTGGATGCAAGAAAGACTACATAGATAGTAAAGTGAAAAAGTTAGGGCTTAACTTGGAATGAACAGTAACCAAAGCTAGAGATAGAATTCGGTAATTCTAAGGCTATATTTGGATTTATCATGAAAAATTACATGGAATAGAGGTATAATTCATCATTTTTGAGCTAGGAATGAAGTTTTGGTGAATTTTTGAAGAATTAGGATTTCATGAACACTTGTTGAAGAAAGTCATGGAACTATTAGCTTGAGTAGTTGTTTGATGATATGTTTAAGTTTGAGGAAGCCTAAGAAAGCTTGAAGAAGTGTTTGGAAGAGAAAAAATTCAAAGGAAAGCAAAACGAAAGCATAAAGGTAGCATTTTTCCATTATATGTATTATATTGTCTTATGAATTTTTATAAACTCTATGACTTGTTTGATGCCATGATTAATATTTTATGATGTCCATTAACTATTGGCTGAGTTGTTTAAAGGGGTTTGAAGCTCTGGAATGCCCAATTTATAAAATGAAACTCTGCCAAAATTTTTATAAAAATGTTATGGCATTATATGAATTGATGAGTTTGTTTGATGATCTATGTAAAATGTGATGATATATGTGTATGACTGGATAATACTACCAAGATTCTTTGAATCTCAACCCCCTTTCAATGACTAACCATGCTAGGGAGAAACAATGCAAAAAAGCTAAGGAAAGAGCAAAAGGCATGAAGAAGAAAATGATAAGTTGTTGATGTGCAAATTATCTTGTTATAATATGAATTGTTATTTGTGCCTTGTTTTATATGAAGTTATAAAATAGTGAATATTATGTTAATATTGTAGAAAATGTATGATAATTTCCAATTCTGGATGTTTGGATATGAAGTTATATTCTACCAAGTTTCATGCCAAAATGAAATTTGCATGGGTTTTAACAAGTAATTTGCAATATAGATTGAAACAGGGCATTTTTTAGATGTGTCTGTTTAGCTCATTCTTGTTCTATATTTAATGTGAGCTTAGGTTTCTGGAATTTTTAAAGCAGATAGAGTACATGTCAAGCTTTAAAATGACACCTAATTCATACCATTTGGAGTTGTGTACAATTAATGGTGATTTTTCAAAGTTAAGGTTCAGAATAGGGCAAGAATGGGAAAACTGAAAATTGAAAGTTAGGTACTAAAAAATTCAAAAGAAAATAAAAAATCATACATAACTCCAAAAATTCAGTGGTTTAAATGTATAGAAATTTATATATGTTTTGAATTTCATATGCCACTAATTTGGAGGTAAATGGGACTATATAATAGAAGATATGGAGTTTTTCCCAAAATTGTTCTAGTAATAGTTAGATTCTGACCCTTCACAATTTAAGTTAATGTTGTGCGTTGTGTGAGTGAAAAAAATATATAATAAAAATATGTCTATAAGTAGACATATATATCTTTCCAATGATATAGAGTATGCATAATTTGGTACATAATTAAATGAAATATGATTTTTTAAAATTGAGGTTAGAAAACTAGAAGATAGAAAAATGACCAAATGAACAGTAAAAGTCCATGAACTTTACTGTATGAATTGGCCCAATGAATTTAGTGTTTTATATTTAGTGTTTTATATTTTTCTCATGTAGATCTGAATTTGAGAAAATTTTAGAGACTCAAGTCACCACAAGATGATTTTTCTAGATTTAGTTATAAATTTTCAAAATTCATCATGTAAAATGGAACTTGTCAAATGAACAACACCCAAATTTTTGAAAAATTCTATTTTTATTATATTATAATTCTAGTCTCTAAACCATGATGAAAAACATCTAAAATGATCTAATACATGAGAAATAAGCTCTAATATAATGTGTTACAGATGCAGTTTTTATTTTATTTCCTCATTAATTTTAAGTTATAGTTTTTAATTTTAAGATTCTCAAATAATTATTTATTTTAAAGTTTGGTTTTAATTTAGATTTTATTTTAAAGGTGATAATTATTTATTATAAGAATTTAAAATTATTTCAATTATAATTACAAGATTTTTTTGGCCAATGGTTATAATGATAATAACTATGATACTAATAGATGTATAGTACTATTAATTATTTGTTTTTTAAATATGCTAAGTCATCATTTATAATTAAATTATTTAACGGTGTTAATAATTAGAATTTTTTTATTACATTTTAGAAGTTAAATAAATGATTATAATAAAACTAAAAAAATTAAGAACTAAAATGAAACATACTTTAAAGTAAAAGGACCAAAAGTATATTTTAATTAAATTATATAATTTTTAATCATCACTAGTTCAACACCAATTGAACCATGGTCTAATCACTGAATTTTAAATTAGTGTCTTGACCATTTCAATAGCCAATCCGATTTTTAATATCTTAACCATAATATTAACAAGCTTGACCCAAAAAGGTGGCATTGTTGAGGGCTGGGCTCCAATAAGTGGGAGGAATTTAGATATTTTTAAACGAATTCCTTTGGCTCCAAGTAACATATTATTATGTGGGCAAGCATTAAGGATGTGGGCAAGATGGTAAATCTTACAAAAGCAGCGTGGAACAATTTCAGAAGTCATGGAGTTATGCCTATGGGATCGGAGGCACAATTCCTTCTCTACAAACACATTCATCGGAGCCGATAAAGGGGACACAAGCCATTCCGTCATAACACCACATTCATACCAAATCACTCTTATTAACATCACACTGCTGATCAACCAAGCTCCTGAAGCTTTATCTTAACCTTTATGGCAATCTATCCATCGCTTCGACGACTATCAGCATCTATGGCATCAGTTATCATCCACCATAGGAGAGAGCGCTACATCTTCTCCAATTATTTGTTGTTAGTTCATTCACATGACACCGGGACCTAGGTTTGGACCTCAGTTACATATGTTCTTACTTCATATGCATTCTTCATGTACATGGTGTACTAATTCTATTTTAATTAATATAAGTTTTATTCATATTTTAGGAAATTGTGGCAAGTGACCTTAAGTTCTTACATCGATTGATTATGAGTCAAGTTACATTTATTTTTTACATGCCTTTGGCAAGTCGAACTAATTTTCTTGTTCGCCTTAAGCAAAATTAGGTTTCGTGAAAAAGAGCCAACAACTTTAAAATTAAAAATAAGGATTACCTAAATTTAGAATAATGATGGAGCTTAAAAATGTGTTTAATAATTTTTTTTAATTCTTTTTGAACTATCTTTTTTTATCAATCTTTTTGAACTATTTTATAATTATAGCGTTGTTTCACGGCTTCTTCTTCTTTTTTTATAATAAAAGTGAACTGCCTTCAATAATTTTTCACTTACCTAAAGTGAGGAGACGCCAAGAACGAGAAGAGCTCACGTTGCTGCACAGCTGCAGTGCTGCTCTTTGCCTCTTCGATTGAGATCGAGAAGTCAAGAGGAAGAGGAGAGAAGTATTGGTCGGCCGAGTAAGAGCAAAGGTCGTGTAAAGATGGAAGTAATTCAGGGATTTAACCTAAGGGATTTGTTGAATTGTTGAAGGAGTAAGTAAAGTAACCAGTGTGTGTCTCTCTCTGATGTGCTGTCCTGTCTTGAACTGAAGCAAGGACTGAGGGTGAGGCCGTGAGGGAGTGCGCAGCGTCAATGGCTCAGACGCTCAGTGCATAACAGGATGGCAGTTGTAATTGTTTTTTTATTAAATGGGCTTATCGGGCCAGCCCGTCGCCCATGCGGGCTGGCCCGTTTTTGGCCAGGCTTACGGGCTCAGGCCAAAAAAGCCTAAATTTCATATGACATCCAAATTTTGAGGCTTGGCTCGTTGATTTTTCTAGGCTTTTCAAGCTTGCCCATCAGGCTTAACTCATTTTGCTAGCTCTACCCCAAACAATGACCTCTTATGGGAGTTTGTTCACACTAGGTTTCTTCAGCCCTGAAAATTTTGAAGATCGCTATGTGAGAATTTGGTACATGTCCAAAACTGCTGTTGTATGGGTAGTTAATAGAAGTCAACCACTGGCAGATTCTTCAGGCACTGTTACAATATCTGAAGATGGCAATCTTGTCGTATTAAAGGGAGCAAATCAAATCATTTGGTCATCGAATGTGTCAAATATCACATCCACTACTGCTTGTTGGCTTTTGGATTCTGGAAACCTTGTTCTGATTGATAACTTGTCTGAAAACATTATAGGGCAAAGCTTTGAGCATCCTTTAGATACATTGCTGCCAAACATGACAATTACTAGCAACAAAAGAACTGGCGAGAAGGAGAAGTTAACAGCATGGAAAAGTCCATCTAATCCATCCCTTGGGAATTTCTATATGAATCTTGAACTTCAAAATTTTATCGAATTGTTCATATGGAATGCCACTAGCCCCTATTGGCGTAGTGGTCCATGGAATGGCCGAGGCTTTACACGTATGCCCATGATGAGTTCCAAGCATAATAACAGTACCAATCTTCTATCTGAGAGGGATGGAACTTTTAATTTTACTTTCCTTTTACCAAAAGGGTATGACAAGAAATAAATGGTTGTCTTGAATGCAAAAGGCAAGTTATTGCATAAACAATGAGATAATGCTAAGAAGAAATGGCAAGAAGCCTATCTTGTTCAAAATTCAAAGTTTATGAGTGTATGAGCAGTATCACAAGAGTTTCCTCCATCTTTTGTTTTAGTTTGTTGTTTCTGGATAAGGATTTTATTTGAAATCCTGCTATGAATTGTAATATTTAGCTATCTTGAAACCTGTAAAGTTTTACTCAATAGTTTCACAAATACTTCTTGGCAGCTTTGAATAAAGGATCTTGAATACCAAAATAAATAAAAGATCTTTTCGTTGAGTGATGTTCCCCCATGAAGGAAATGTTGCAGAAGAAGAGAATTATAATATATTTATGATCCTTTAGCTATGCATGATTGTTTTAGATTATTAAAATGATGAAATAGCAAATGAAGTTAGATTTATGCTTCAACTATAGTTAAAATTTAAATAATGAATTTACTACCAACAATTCTTTCTTTGGATTTCGTCTCAAAATCTTATGTACAAGCTTCTATGTTTCAGCCAGTAGCAACTTTTAGACTTATAAATTATTTGCAGTACTGTTTGTTGTTTGGACCTTAATGTACCACATGCTATATATCACCAGAAAAGCTAGAAGCTGTTTAATTATAATCTTCCAGTGATAGGAATATGGTAGAATAATTTATTCTTACTAGATTTCCCACAAGTATCTTTTTTCTTTTTTGGAACATCAGGTATCATAAACTTATTCCATTTCAACTAAAAGATTTAGAGAAATCCAAACTAATGCGAGTCAAGCCAGGTAAGACCACAAAGAACAGCAAAGCTTCACCATTCCTACAAGTACTCTAATATCCTTAAAACATATAAAAGATACGGTAGAATAGTTCTTCAAACTAGATTTATAAACATGGTATGCAATCAATACAGAAGGAAAAAATAATAATAATAAATTTGTAAAATTTCAAGGCAAATGAAATGTATTATTGTACAATGACCATGCCTAAAACACAGTTCTCATGTCCAAATGTAGCTAGTTCCAGTTAGGAGGTAGAAATTTTTATTTGATTTTTTGAGCCCATAAGGAATAAATTGATGGCCACAAAATTATACAACCGAGAAACTCAGCTGTTTACTTGTAGCTGATGTTTCAATAGATATCAGGTAGTCATAACATGCGATGGTGGATTTCAAGAACCTGGCATCAATGAAGATTTCGATTGTTTATTTAGGAATAAGGCCATGCTCACATAAGAAGTTAAACTGTTGCACTACCATAATCAGTTTCTATATTCATAAGCATGTAATAAAAATGTATTTAACAAAAATCATACATTTAATTGATGTCTCTTATATGTGTCTAAGAAGTTGGGAGAAATAGAGCAGTGCAATTTTGAACAAAGGTTGGGAGTAAGGGATGTATAACAAAAAATTCATATCAAATGTGCCCAAAATGTCAAGCCAAATATTCTCAACATGAAGGAATACAATTGAGCAATATACCAAAAAATAGGTTTAAACTTCTCACCAATAGTCACATAAAAACTCCTCAAAATAAAACTAATTAAATCTGAAAAAATGCCAAATACTAGATTTGATCATACATAAGAAATGTCAGTATCTACTTTAAAATTAATGAAATTTTTACTGGTCATTGTAGACATAAATACTAGCAACGTTCAAAACTTTCAGAATTATATCACATCTAGATTGGAGATTGGTGCAAAAAATTCAGAGTTAACTCATGGGTCATTTCTGCTGGGAAAATTTTGATATTTTAGACTAAATTTGAAAATTTTGTAGCAAGTATCTTTTATTTAGCAAACTAACAAGTTATCAATTTAGCAAATCAATGTGAAAGTCGTGTGCCATGTACGATTATTTAATCATCTGACCTCAAACCAATCTAAACAAGCTTCAAGTAAGTCTTTATCAATCTCATATCTTGTAATACTCTGCTCAAGATAAGTACAGAAAATGCCCAGAAGATCCCAGCTATGATTGGATTTACTTTGGAGAACATCTCGCACTACTACTAGATGGCCTTTTCTCCAGTGCTTTATTCAAAATTATCACGATTGATATCCAAAACTGTGGGATAAAACAAGCAGTTGTCATTGGAATCTTCTCTTAGAACCACTTGTTGCCACTGCTTATATTTATCAATCTTATTACCTTTACCGAGACAAAATGAGCAGCTTGAACTTTTATCCAAAGTTTCAGGAATGTCATAGCAGCTTTCTTCAGCTTGTGCTTCTATCTCTTTGATCAAACTTAAGGGAAAAAACACATCTCAAATCGAGGAGGCTATCACCATGACCACCAAGCACTGTGGGGGGACAATATACACTGCCAGAACCATTACAAATTGTGCAGTCTGGTGATGATGAACTAGCAGTCAAATTGCCGTTCAAAATGACCTCTTCCAAAAGGTGGTTTTCACTAGAAATGCCATCTTTCAATTTATTGGGTATCTTGGACAATGATGAGCTAATTTGTCCAGACATGCTTCCTTGACTCTGAGAACAACTTAAGCAGATGCTACAGGAGCAACTAGAGCAGCTTCCACGGAGAGATCCAAAATTGGCGTTTTGCAGTGATTGCTGAGATATGTTACATGACTTAACAAGCAGCACCACAAAATCATTTGAACTTTCTTATTAGCATCAGCGGAAGAGAGATTACCAGCAATTTTGTTCATTACAGCCAAGCTCAGCCTGCTTGATTTGAATACCGGAGGTTCTTTTTCCCCATCAAACAAAAGCATCACAGATACTATGATAAATAAAGGTTGATTAACAATAATCAATACTGGAAGAAAGATTATTAGTACCTTTACTTTTTACTTCTGCTTCTAGTTCAATACTCTAGTCTTAATTGATTTGTTTTAATACAGGATGAAGCATGCAGATCACATGACGTATACACAAAATTCTGTCAACTCTGTTTTACCTGACAAATATTCCTGTAACAGAAGGACATAAACTCACTTGTCAGATTATGCTACAAATGAAACACTAATTTAGCTACAAGTCATTACTTTGATGTCAGAGCTTAGTTTCTCTGTCTTTACATCAAATTGCCAAAAGTCTTTATGGGAACAAGTTCCTCGACAAACAGGTCATGCCATCTTAAGTTCTTAACTTCATTTTGAGTTTCAAAGTACCTAAACTTGTTTCAAAATATTGATCCTCAATAAGAAAAGGTTCAAACAGCAGAAACAGGACGGGTAAAACTCTTGGAACTTATCATTACTGGTTAGCATTGTATCACTGCCAGCAAAGTTACCTAAAAGCTGAGGAAAAAGAAACAGAGATCTACAGGCATATTTAATGCCTGATAATTTTCCTGCGTTTGATAATTCCAAAAGAGGAGTATGTTTTAACATAAAGTGTTCCAGAGCTATATTATAGGCAATCTCTTGCCTGAACTAATCAACTCAGAGCTTCATACATTCAAGTTCCAGCATTGGCCTATACTTATCTTATTACACTTTGTTGTTTGGATCCTTGTAAAATATGGGAATTTGTAGCTAAGTAGATAAACGGGAAATTCAATACACACAACAAACATAATTTAGGATTGATAGTTGCCCTGCAGAATTAAGTTTATGTTCAAAATCGGGATGAATGAATTCTACAAACCGTTATATGATGCAATCCAGTGGCATTTTGTGAGATTCCCAGAATCGCTTTTCTGGCACCAGTGGCATTTTTTCCTCCCACACTTCCTCAAGTTTTGTCCAAAAGGCAATATCTAAATAAAACGAGCAATTCACCCGAATAGGAAAACATTAAATGATCAAAAAGCCTGAAAATATTAGACCAAGCAAAGCAAATCTACTAAGACCCACAGAGAACTTGCCTGCAACTTGCCAGCGGGAAGCCTCTCCACGTTCTTGGACCTGAAGTAAACGCGGCAGGGTATGGCTTTGTAATCAAACCTTTAACATCACAATGTGAACCCACATTGCTGTAATCTTGGGGCGGATGCAGGAGTGATTGCCATAACACCGTTGGGAAATTCTCTAGTCAACTCTCCCCCGCAGTAATGAAACCGTTCTTCTTGGTTCTGCTTCTTCTTCATATTCTCTACCTGCTTCTTATTCCTCTTCTCAACCTCCCTCTTCAGAACCATCTTTATCAACTCCAATTGCATCCCGCCTTGCTTCGACGCCTTTTCCTTTACTGGATGAGCATCCAATGCTTCAGAAGAATCCGAGAATTTCAGCCTCTTCTTCATCAGCTTCGCCTTCTTCACTTTCCTTGCCCTGATTTCAACATTGTCGAGAACCACGGCGTCATTCTTCAATCATTATTCCCATTCTTTCTCTTCCTCGGAAGCTTGAGCAACTCCGGTACCTTCTCCTTGTATTGCCGAGGACGACCCTGTGGATAGTGAATCTCACATAGCCTCAGATTATCCATAACTCTCCCACGGCACCGCCATTGTCTGCTGTCGAAGCGGCTACAGCGCAGATTGTCCGGCAGCGCTTCCTTCACCACCATTGAAACCTTTTCTTTTTTTGGGAACGGTGACCCGTTTGGTCCGTTGAAGGAAAAGGACCGGATAACCCGGTGAGAATCGGTCCAAAAACGGTGCAACCCGCCGAACAGGTAGAACTGATCCTCTCCCAGTCATAAACTGGTTTGTACCGGGTCATATTAGTTTTTTTAAAAAATTTTTAAAATATTTCTTTTAGTTTCCAAAATAAAAAGACATTATTTTTAGTATCATGATAATATTATATAAATATTATCATAATATATAATTATAAAAAATTATATATTTATTTAATATGTAATATAATAATAAATTATTAATTTATTATTTTAAACTCAAAATGTGATTATACATGACTATTAACTTATTTAAATTTAAATATTAGTTTATAAAACTTATTAATAATTTGTTTACATTAAATAATAAATTGAAATTTCAATATTATTTAATTTGAAATTTTAATTAAGTCATAAAATTTATTTAAATTTATACTATTTGTTTAAAATATATTATTTTAATTACTACTAATCTAACCCTAGTTAGATTACGGTTAAACCATTGAATATTAAACTAATATTCTGTCAAATTCAATGGCTGGTTCGTTCTAACAACATTACTAGAAACTTTGTATATTTGGGTTTTTATTTTTGATAAAATAGAATTGAGCGGGATGACTAATCGACCTTGGTCATTATTTGAAAGAATTTTTTATAGAGGAGTTAGATAGTATGTGATAACCTCTTAAGTCATTCTTACCCATCATAAACTCAATTTTTGTTGTCCCCTTTTGTATGTTTGGGAGTTTAATATAGCATGGAATGGAATGGAATGGTTATTAATGGAATAAAATGAAACGAAATGAAACATAATATTCCATTATTTGAGAGTTTTAAGATAAAAAGGAACAGTTTCATTTAATGATTGTTTAACAGTTATCATAAAATTAATTAAACAGAATGATTTATAACATTTTCTTTCCCATATTATCCTTATAATTTAATTTAGATAAAAAATATGAAATTACTTCAAATTAAAAAGTATAAAATGTTTTTTAATAAGCTTCAAATATTTTTTCCAAATAGCCTTTATACAATAAGATTTTTTTGTTTGTTATTCTTTATAAATATATAAGACCACAATTACAATTTGTTAAAAAAAAATTATTCACCATTTTTAAATTCAAAGTCTCCAATAAAAAAAAATAAAAATCCTCAGGCTATAAAGAAATTAGGAGGACAGCTTGATGAAGTTGATAGATCAGGGGATGACTCTATATCAGGAGATAACTTTATATAGTGAAGAAAATAAGAGTGATAAAGAAGATAACAATAATAAATATTATTAAAGATATATGTGTTTTAATAAGATTTTGAATAATTTTGTAAATATAACATAAACTCAAAAACATTCCATCCATAACCTTCCCAATTTGGGGAGACAATAAAAATTGAGTTTTAGATGGCTAAGGAGGGTTTGAGAGGCCCTCCCTTACCATCACATTCCCTAATGAAAAATCTATCCAAACAACGATCCACTCCCTTTAATCATTTCACTCCATTCTGCTCCATAAAAAAAGAAAATCAAATATAGAGTTAGAGTCAAGGGGGAATGGCCCATAACCTAAAGTTAATATAATAATTACAAAATTATTCTTATCCCTATATAAAATTGTATCACAGCTCTCACTTTTCTATTTCCTCAGTTTCTATATTAACAACTCTCTTGACACTCTTTTCATTATATCATACTTACTTCTTATTCTCCATACTATACTGAATTTTTTTCTTATGTCTATTTTATGTGTAATATTGTTTTTCTTTTTAACTCAAATTGCTTCATCTTTTAATTAATGTATATTTATAAATTCACTTTATAGCTATTTTTATTTTTTGTAATAAATATTTGATTATAACTTTAAAACAAATTTATTTTTTCTTAAACTAATAGCTAGTATTCTTTTATTTAAATTAATTTATAAGGGTAACATTAAAAAAATATTATAATCAATCCATTCCGTTAATTTTATATTAACTCTTAAATAATAATTAACCAAAACATTTTCTTCCATCTATAAAACACTCTTTTTCATTCTACTCCATTTTATTATGTCATAGACTCTCAATTGTACCCATATATTTTTTACTCCTACTGAAATTTTCCAGGGAAGCTTTGCTCGGAAAAGGACCATCATTTTCTTTTTTTTTTTTTTAATGGAACCTTTTTTTATGGAAGGGACCATCATGTTCTAGTACTAAAATCCGGTGACTGAACTTGTCAGTGGAAAGTTAATGATTTATCCGTGGCTGAATTAGCTAGTAATAATTAGCAAAAAAAAAACAGTGATAAAATTAATAATTTTTTAAACTTATATTTCACATATTATTAAAAAATATTATTAATAAGTTTTATAATTTAATATGAAAATTTAAATAAATTAATATCTATCTATCATCATATTTTAAATTTAAAATAATAAAATAATATTTTAATTTTATATTATTTGTTAAGAAAATATATCATTGTTAATAATTATATATCATAAAAATTATTATATAATATTATAATGTATAATAAAAAAATTCATGCAAAAAATAAGTGCAAGAAAAACTGAACTAGACAGAACAGTTGAATTGATTGGCCCAAGAACTGGTGTCAGGTTCGGTCCAGATAAATAGAAAAACTAGAGGGTTCTAGAACCGATGTAAACTGGTAATGAACTGATCGAGAACTGGTTGAACTGATGAGCACTTTTTTATTTTTTTAAAAATTTTTAATTTCTAAGATAAAATAGCATCATTTTAAGTACTAAATAATATTATTTTTTATATAAATTTTTCTTTCTAAATTGTAATATTGTATAAACATTATTTTTAATATATATAATTATTAATAATAATAAATTTATTTAAAAAATAATATGAAAATAGAATATTAATTGATTATTTTAGGTTTAAAATATAATTGTTAATGAATATCAACTTATTAAGATTTTAATGTTAGGTTATAAAACTTATTAACAATTTTTTTAATAATATATAACATATAAAATTAAAAAAAATTACTAATTTTATTACTACCTATTTAATTACAGTTCAATCACAGTTAAACTATTGAACTTTAAATCAGTATCTTAACTAGTTTAATGATTGGTTCGATTTTTAATACTTTAAAAAAATAATATTATTTAGTACTAAAAATAATGTTATTGTATATTAAAAACTAACAAAAATTTAAAAAAATTTCAAATAAAAAAATATGACCGATTCAAACTTGTTTTATACCAATTTGTACCCATTCAATCCTAGTTTTATTGGTTTTTAACTAATTCTCACATATTTGAGCTGAATGGAATTTCAATATTTTGAATTCTTCCTTGCTCCTTTGATTGTTAAAGAAAATATCCTGACTTATCAAGGATTCGGTCAATCCTTATTATGTCATTGGAACTAGGGTTTAAATGATCAATTCTGTTGGGTTCTAATTCACCTTAACCAACATATCCTATTGTGTTTTGTTTGTTCCCTCCTTTGTGTGTTTCCTTCATGTTGTTTACTATTTTCCAAATTTTGTGTGCCTTATAATTGCAATGATAATCCAAGTGTCATTCACTTCCAATAAGTTTTTTGGACCGGTTCCAATAAGATTCACCTATCAATAATTTAGTAATTTGCCAATGAAATTATAATCACTCATGGATATTTGGTCTTTTATTCTAATTTTGAAATGTTGTAGTTTTAAATTATACACTTCATCCTTATTATAAAAGTTTTTTAACTGAATTATGTAAACTTAAAATTAGTTAAGATTAATAAAATTGTAAAAAATACTAAAAAATTTCAATTTATTCTTAATGAACTCTCAATATATTTATGAAAAAAATGTCAAATACATTAAATATGAGAGCAATAAATCAAGGTACTTAGGAAAAAAATGTGATTTATAAATGTGTAGAATCTTATAATGAGAACAATGCAAAGCTTTTAGAAATGCCCTTTAAATAAGGACTGAGGTAGTAATTAAGATGTTATTTTTGTCATTAACTGTGGCTCCCCTAGGTTCTTTTTTTTTTATGAAAAAGTTACCTTTTATGAGAAAAAAACACTTTCAAGAAATTTTAAAATGTTTGTTTCAACATTTAAAAATTATTAGAATCTGAAAAAAATAGTATTTATGATTATTTTGAGAAGCTAATGTGAATAGCTTGAGTAGTAAAAACTAACTTTTTAAGTGAAAACTGATTTTTTTTATTGTAATTGAACACAAAATAATTTCTATTTTTCATAAAATCATAATTTAAATAATAAATCACTTTTTATATAACATGAAAATCATTGTTTTAAACTTAAACTGACGCGCATACACTTTGATGTTAGTGTTGGAATTTGTAATGTAAAATTGGCTTGAAGATGCTGTGAAGGTTTTTTTGAGTATAATATGATAAAAAAATAAAAAAAATTATCAAAATATGACATATTAAATAATATTTACCAAAATATAATACATAAAATTGATTAGTGGTACTATAATTTAACTTTGTACACACAAATCGATGAAACAACTATGCAAGTACTTTTGATATGACAATATTTTATTTTTTAATGAAAAGGTATCCATGCGATTACCTTTTTATAACTTCAAAAAGGTAAAAACGCATGGATGATCATTAATAATTAATTATATTTGTGTAAATTTTGTCTCAAATTTTCTCATCTATAAACTGATATTATATACACATGCTTTATTTTTTAAACATTCAAATATCACATTGAAATTGTATAAAGAGACAAAAAATCTTCGTATGTTACATTTATTTATATGACTGGAATTTAAAACAAAAAGTCTATTATTATAATCACCAAAAGTAAATATTAATTTTAAATTACACCCCGCAAAAGAAATATATATTACACACTACAATAATAAAAAAAATACACTTTTTTATACCAAATTATCTTTTTAAAACAAAAATCATTCAAAAATTTTCAATCTCACATACCTAAGTTAAGTTTAATACAAAAAACTAAATATTTTTTCTCTAATCTCAAAACCCAATTATACGAAAAAAAAACATGTATTAAAAATTAAATATCTTTTTCTAAATCTCAAAATTCAATCATGCATAAAAAAATATGTTTTAATTTTTTTTTAACTTTTTCTTAACAATATTCACAAATAATTTGGTCAAGAATAGATGGATGGAGCATGTCTATGCATGGAGAGGCATGCTCCATCCAAGAAGTAACTCCACATATCATTTTGTGGAGTCACTTTTGATAAAGTGAAGAAGTTGAATGGCTTGACTTCTTCGCTTCTTTTTTTTTATATTTTAAATATAAATTATTAACTTTAAAAATAAAAATTCGATGATAAGAAGAAAATTTAAAACTATAGATTATAATTAATTAAATTATATTAAATGAAGTATCCTTTATCAACAAAAAAATTAACACTAAATAGAAAAAAAATTATATCACAAATTGCATTAATAAAGAAATAAATATACTTATTAAAATTAATATTTTACCTCTTGTGAAAACTAAATAGAACTGGAGGGCTTAGAGAGAAAGAAAAATAAAGTAATGCTATACAAATTAAGTAATATAATTATTCAGGTGTACAATTCAATTAAATCTACTTATACAAAACTTGATAATTAAGAGGAGAATAAGTACTCACGTGAAAAGAAAAATTTTAATGTCAAATGAAGCCGTGGTAATAAAAACTAGAATACATATGAAGTTAACAAAGATTGCTGAAAAGATGGCAATATGGATAGAGCATTGAGCAGAAATAAAGAGCTACAAAACTGAAGAAGAGCGATAAGAAATGGAGAAGACAACCCTTTAAATAGAAAAGCAACAAAATGAGGAACTCTTATAGTATCATGGGCTGCACTATTAAAGCTATGCAAGATGAAATGTTTTTTTTTCAATTTATTTCAAAGAAAAGTAAGGCAACAATTTTTTTTTAAAACTAAAGAAGTCAAATAGGAAGGAATTCAACTTCTTTAGTTTAGTTTTTTGAAAAAAAACTTAAGAAGTCCAGTACGTAATTATTGGACTTCTTCATTCTTTTTTTTTTTAATTTCAATCATATAAATTAATGTAGCATATAAGGATTCTTTGTCTTTTCATGCAACTTCAATATGATATTTAAATGTATAAAAAAAAGTATGTATATATGATATAAGTTTAGCGATGAGAAAATTTGGAATAAGACTTATACAAATATAGTTAATTATTAATTAATATTTGTTGTACTTTTAACTAAATTTATATCTTTTTAATAATTATTTAATGGAAAAAAAGATAATTTTAGATCCCTACAAAAAAGCATTTCCCACAAAAAATCATATTTGAAAATGGTGTAAACTCACTTGGATAAAGTAGGAAGTCCTTCTAAGTATAGTAGGAAGCATTGACCATTTAAATAGAATCAGAAAGCCCATTTAAATTTCCCATTAAAACAATTAAACAAAAGAATTTTTAAAAAAAAAAATACCAAAGGAAAGTCACATGTTCGAGGTTATAAAAGGGTATCCATGCGATTTACCTTTTCATTAAAAAAAATATAATCAGATCAAAATTCACATAGCTGTCTAGTCGACTTCTGTGTATGGAGTCAAATTGCGTTGCTACCAATTGACGTTATATGTTATATTTTAGTAAATATTATTTGACACGTCATATTTTGGTAAATTTTTTATTTTTTATTATATTGTGCTAAAAAAACCTGTTCTAAATGAATACAGAGAGCGTTAAAGTTTAGTCTGCAAAATAATCTTTAGCATTTTAAATAATTCAAAAGTGATAACTATCATACCTTATTTCCCATGTATAATAGTATATATGATGCTACAATGAGCTAATCTAGAAGATTGAATCATAAAAAGATTTAATGAGAAAAATTCAAAATTTTAAAATATTATTCATTTGGTAATTTGATTTTCCCAGCTAAATTTTGAAAAATTATAACTAATTCTAGAAAAATCGTATGAGGATAATTCAAGTCTCTAAATATAGCTAAAAATATTTCCTACATGGAAAAAATATACAACTAGAATTTAATTGAGCCAATTTATTTTGAAAATTAGTCTAATTCTACTATTCATTTGGTCAAAATTATTTTTCTAGATTTTTTGACCCATCTTTGAAAATTCATAACTATTTGTATACTTTCAAATCAAGTGATCTTTAATTTTTTTTGAAAGCTCTCTCTGTCTACTTTCCAAGCATATATAGAACTTATATAGAAAACTAATTTTTCAGTGAACAATAACCATATGACTAATCAGAATGCATAATGGACATATTTGTATACCAACTTTTAAAACTAAATACATAGTATGATTACATAGTCCAAACTAGTTCAAACTAAGTTTTTAACATTACAAGGAACTTAAAATAGAATGATTTCAATGAAGCATAGCTTCATAAATTCACACAATAATTTATATATAACAGTAAGGAAATAAGTTACAATTTCAACTAAAACTTTAATCTTCATTAACTTTCTCCTTACCTCTTATTTTCTTGGAGAACTTGCCATCACTTGAACCTATCATGTTAGTGCTTGGGGAGTGAGATGTGAGAAAATCTCAGTAGTTAGTTTATTTTATGCAAATATATCATTCAAGTTTCACAAATATTTCACATATAATTATATAAATTATTAAAATACCATATTATTAAGTAAAAATTTCAGCAAAATTTGCCCTTAGAAAATGGATATCTTGGGGAACAAAACCCCTCATTTTACAGCTAAAACCAATCACAAAATAACACAAGAATAATATGGCAATAAAATATAATCATGGATATAATAAAGAATAACATATTGCAATAAAATAAACCAAGCTACCTCTTATGTATTCCTTTGCTTTTCCTCTTTAAATCAAAGCTTCCACAAGCTTTCTTAAACTCCCACAAATCCTAAAACATCATTAAATATCCACTAAATTAACTACAAGTAATGGTTGTATTACAAAGTTTCACTAAACACTAAAAATTCACTTAATTTATCTTAAATTTTCTCTTTAGTCCAACACTTGTTCTTAGCTAATTTGTACCCAAGATAATCTAACTCCTTCCCATCATATCAAAACAATAAAATCCAACTCCTTCCCATCATATTAAACTGACCAAAATCAAGGGTTTAGGAAAAAAATAGAAACTTTTAAAACTTGTTTCCAAATATACCAAATCTTGTTCCTTTCACCTAATCTCATGCTTTCTCTTTAATTTATGGCACAAAACCACTTTCTTTCCTAAATCCATATCAAAACTGAAACTAAGTAGCAAGAGAGAAGGAGAAAAACTCAAAAATATCCTCAAACTACTTAAGAACTTAAAGAAAACCACCAGAGACTACAAGAGAATTTTTTTTACCGATTTTTCTTGATTTTCTTCTCTCTTCTTCTTCCTCTTGTTCTCCATGGTTTCTCCTTCTTTTCTCACTATTTTCAGCTGCTCTCCCTTCCTTTCTTTGTTGCCCCATAAGTCCAAGAGGAGGGAGTACTTATAAAATTGCCATCCAATCATATTTTGCCATTTAATGTTCTTGATTCTTCTTGAAAATTCAAGTAAATGTGAGAAATTATTAAATGATGTTATTTCATCACATGCTGCTGGTTATGGACAAAATAGAGGGCATTTTAATTCAAAAATTTTAGATATTTACTTATCCAGATATATCCTAGATCGGTTTGAACAAATAAAGCTACTTTAGCAGTATATTTTACTATTATTGGAACACTAGTTTTAACTGTATTAGAATATAAAATTAACATAATATCCTTATCCTAATTGATCAAAATGTGGGACCCACATACTTTTTTCCTACTTTATCTGCCTTTGTGGAGCCTATAGTATCATTTTGTCATGCACTGTACACTTTTTGATACTCAGAATAAATTTTTTCTTTACATAAATTCCATTAACCTTAAACTATTATACCATTGGGTTCAACTTATCACGAGTTTTGTTTTGACATAAAATTTGCATAATTTCAAAATTTCCTTTAATTGAGGTCAAAATGTAATTTTCAAAATTTTCAAGTGCTTAGCTGTAATTTTTCTCAAAATTTCTAAACTTTTCTACATTCTTGGGTTCGGCTCCAGCCTCTCTTTTTTTTTTTTAAGGATAAAATCATCATTTTTTACTTTCTTTTCTTTGACCCTAAATTTAATCTTTTTACTATTTTTCATATAAAATTATGTATATTTGTTTTATAAATTTCTTATAGATTTTAAAATATTGAACCTTAAATATTAAAAAAATTTAGGATATTACTATAACTTATTTTTTTTTGTCTATTTGCGTTTTAACCGGCCTTTAATTGAAGTAGATGAAGATGAGCATGAGCTCATTTTCTTTCTGATTTTAAATTTATATATATATATATATAAATTAGGTCGTTTAGAATTTTTTTTTGGGTCAAAGGTCATATAGTCTAAATAGATCTATATAATATGTAATACGATTGCTTCCTTATGCTCAAAAGTCAAAATTATGCTTTGATGATTTGTGAAAAGAAATTAGAAAAATTTGCGTGCATATTGGATGCTTATGTAGGCTGCAAATTAAAAATTTATTAGGATAAAAATAATCTCAGCCGTGCACAAGGATACTGTCCTTGAGAGTTATTCTGCCATAAGATGACATTTCTCAGGATTGAATGGATTCTTCTGCAGAGTCGTAAACAATTAGAACAATAGAAAGGAAAATGTAGAGATGAAGAAAGAAGGAAGAGAGAATAGCTCGAATGTTATCCGCAGCTGCAGTGTGTAGAACTCGGTGATTGGCCTCGATATTTATAGGTACCAGAGTGATAGGACACTGAACCACACTTAATGACGTTAATGAGGATGTTTTTGAATGTTGGGCGGTTTCCAACATAAGGATTAACGAAAATTAAACTGAATAATCAAAGTAGGAAAACAGATCAGTAATGATAGAAAAATGGATGATCAACGTCTAGAAACATTAACAGCATGAACCTCATAACTGAAGTCTTAAAACCATGGACCTTCTAGATGGCTATTTGAAAAAAAATTAATTTCTGGTAACGGCAAAAAAGTGTCCAAACTCAGGTATATTTTCGCACGCAGGGGTGGGAATCGATGAATTTCAATTGAGTTGGCCCCATTTTTGTGCGTGCAAGCCCATTCTCCTCCTAAGCGCATTTTGCTCCTCCATGATCACATGTTAGTATTTATGCTCTTTGACATTCATTTATTTGAGCAATGTGAGACCTCTCTTTCTCTTTTTTCCTTTTGACACACACATATATGTATTTTCCAATAATCCCCTACATGTGTGTCAAAAGATCACTATTATTTGAATGAGTACAAGCATTTCGAATATGGTGTCTTACAAACTATGAACCATATCTAGACCAATAAAGCTTAATACATAGAGTTGTCAGTGAAGCTTATAGCTTTTATGAACTAACAATTCTTTGTTGTATACTAGCGGCCTTAAGAATCAGCTTATACCCCCACAATTTCCACTGTTATCGTAGTTTTGCGCTTTTAAAGAATACTCTAAAGATTTTTGCCATGATCCCATAGGAGCAGCCCCACTCCACATTCATATAGGTGATTTCATTAAGTGTGTCTGCAATGAATACACCATCCATAAGGAATATGAAATCATTAAGAGTTTTTGCTCAGCTTCGCCAATAATGCATCCTAGCACTTTTCTCATATCATAGGAAGAGACAAAAAAATAATAAAGTGCTAGAAGAATTAACAAATAACTTATTTTTATCCATATAAACCTCCTTCATGGGATCACTAATCACAGAAGTTGGGTTACCATCATTATTAATTTTCAAATTGGCTTAAGTCTTATTCCCCTTAATGTTTCCAAAATTTGTCTCTTCCCTAAAGGTTCTTCCCTAAAGGTTCGATTAGGGGATCTGCCAGATTTAATTCTGACCTTACAAAATTGATCGATATAACTCCATTTTCAACAACTGTCTTATAATATTATGTCTCAAACAAATGTGCCTACTTTTGCCATTGTAGGTCTTATTTTTAGTATCGACTATTGTTGATTGACTATCACAATGTAATGACACTAATGATATTGGTTTTTCATCTAATGGAATATTTACCAAGAAGTTTTTCAACCATTCAGCCTCATTACTAGCCATCTCCAGAGCAATGAACTCTAAATCCATAGTGGATCTTGCAATAATATTTTGTTGAGTTGATTTCCAGGTTACTGCACCAACACCAAGAGTGAATACATAGACACTAGTGGATTTAGTCTCTTCTGAATTTGAAATCCAGTTAGCATCACTGTATCCTTCTAATACATCAGGAAATCTACTATAAAATATACCATAGTTTATGGTACCTTTCAAATAACTCATTAATCTGTCTAGAGCTAACCAATGTTAAGTACTTAGACAGTGAGTGTATCTACTCAATCTATATACAACATATGCTATATCAGGTCGGGGGTAATTCATAAATGCAATAGACTCCCAATAATTTGTGCATATGTAGATTGAGCTACTAGATCACCTTTATTTTTAATTAATTTGGTGCTAGCATCATAAGGAGTGCTCACAGGTATTTTTTTCAAAGAATTCAAATTTTTTAAGGATTTTTTCAATATAATGTTCTTGAGATAGTAAAATACCATTTTCACTCCTTATGATCTTAACACCTAATATTATTTTTGCTTCACCCATATCCTTCATATCAAACTTAGAAGAAAGAAACCTTTTAGTTTTAATAATAGCATTCATGCTTGTACCAAATATAAGCATATCATCAACATATAAACAGATAATCACACAACCATCATTCACAATTTTTGTATAAACACATATTTCAACTTCAACAATAGAAAGACCATCACTTGTTAAGACTTGATCAAGTTTCTCATGCCATTGTTTAGGCGCTTGTTTCAAACCATACAATGACTTAGTAAGCTTACAAACTTTATTTTCTTATCCAGGAGCAACACACCCTTCAGGTTATACCATATAAATTTCCTCTTCTAAATTTCCATTTAAGAAAGCTATTTTAATATCCATTTGATGAATAAACAATTTATAAACTGAGGCTAGAGCAATCAAAATTCTAATAGAAGAAATTCTTGTCACTGGAGAAAAAATATCAAAATAATTTTTGAGTAAACCCCTTAGCTACTAGCCTTGCTTTATATTTATCAATGGACTAATTAGGATTATATTTCTTTCTAAAGATCCATTTACAACCAATAGGCTTTGCTCCTGGAAGCAAGTCTACTAAAATCCAAGTTTTATTTTAATTAAGAGAATCAATTTCAGCTTTAATAGCTTCTATAAAAAAATGAGCATCAGATGATGAAATAGCTTCAGGAAAATTTGATGGCTCATTTTGTACCAAATAAGTATAAAAGTCATTTCCAAAAGAAGTTTCTTTCCTTTGTCTTTTACTTTTCCTCAAATTTTTGACAGAATTTTCATTTTGATTTGACAAAGACAGTAAATTTTTTGCAGTTTGAGAAATATGTTGAACTTTCAATGGAAAAATATACATAAAAAATTGTGCATCTTTAGTTTCAATAATATTGTTCTAATTAAAAACTTCATTTTTTAAAACTAGAAATCTATAAGATGCACTATGTTTAGTATATCCAATAAACATATAATCAGAAGTTTTAGAACCGATTTTTCTTTTCTTAGGATTAGGTAATAAGACTTTTGCAAGACACCCCCACATTTTCAAATATTTTAAATTTGGTGTATGTCATTTCCATAATTGATAATGTGTCTTATTTGTTTTCTTATAAGGTATTCTATTTTGTAAGAAACATGCAGATAACAAAACTTCACCCTATAAATTATTTGGTGCAAAAGAACTTACAAGCATAGCATTCATCATTTCTTTTAAAGTTTTATTTTTCCTTTCTATTACTCCATTTAACTCAGGTGAATATGGATGGCGTTACTTCATAAATTATTCCTTCATTTTCACAAAAATCTTTAAATAAAACAAATTCTCCTCCTCTGTCTAACCTAACTCTTTTAATATTTTTGTTTAATTGATTTTCTACCTTAGCTTTGTATAAAAGAAATTTATCAAAAACTTCATCTTTATTTCTCAAATAAATATACTTTAGTATATCCTAAAAAATTGTCAATAAAAGTTACATAATACTTTTTGCCACCTCTTGTTATAGTTTGTTTCAAATCACCAAAATCAGTACGTATTAAACTAAGTAATTCAGTTTCTCTTTGTATAGAAAAATGAGACTTTTTGGTTAACTTAGCTTCTACACAAACTTCACATTTATTTAAGAAATCATTTTTAATTTCAAAAATTAAATCAAGTTTTTGCATTTGTTTCAAATATGACTTACTAATGTGTCCTAATCGAGCATGCCATATATCAAAAGAATTAATCATGAACACAGACAAGTAAGCAGAAAATGATGCATTTTCATTCATGTCAGAAATGTTGAGTACAAACAGCCCCTGAGTACAATAACCCTTCCTAACAAATACATTATTCTTTGTCATTACGATCTTATTAGATTCGAATGACACCTTAACTCCAGCTTTGCTCAAAAGAGCTACAGAAATTAAATTAGCTCTAACATCAGCACATGAAGAACATCATTGAGTGACAAAGTCTTTCCAAATGTGAGCTTTAGTTCAACCTTTCCTTTTCCCAAAACTTTTGTAGTTTGGAAATCAGTAAGGTAAATACGATATTCTCCGTCCTTGGTAGGACTATAGGAGGGAAACAGCTCGTGATTTGCACAAATGTGCCTAGTAGCCCCAGAGTCTACTAGCCATTTCTTCACATCGGACACCAAGAAAGCTTGAGAAATGATCGCTACAATGATTTCATCTTCTTCATCTCCTTGAACCAAATTGGCCTTAGGAGGATTGTCATTTCTAGCCCTCTTCCTACATTGAGCAGCATGGTGGCCTTGTTTTCCACAAACAAAGCAACTACCTTTCTTTTAGAACTTGGGGTTAGAACTTTTGGGCTTGTAGTTAGGTTTTGTTTTAGAGTCATATCTCTTGCCGTGCTGCTTTGTCTTTACTAGATTTGCTTTCGAGGAAATCTCCTTGCCTTTTGCAGCTTGCATCTCCTTCCAGTTAGTTTCCTTGATTATGATGTGAGTGATCAGATCTGACAGTGACAATTGTTTTTGTTTGTGTTTTAGCTGTTGCTTGTAGTCTTTCCATGATTTTGGCAGCTTCTCGATCAGAACTCCAGCAACGAACTCATCAAGTAGGTTGATTTTTTCAACATGCAACTCCTCTAGTAGCTTGTGATACTCATTAATTTGCAGCTTGATATCCTTGTCCTCGGTCATCTCCCATTTGTAGTAATTTCTGATGATGAACTTTTGCTTCCCAACATCCTTAGCAGTATGCTTTGCAATTAGTGATTCCCAAATTTTGCTTGCTTCTTTGTACACATAGTACACATCGAATAGATTGTTAGATAAGGTGTTAATGATGGTATTTTGGCATACCTTGTTGGCATAATCCCAAGCAGTCCTTTGACTTTTGTTAGCATCTGATGAAGGCTCAGACTGAGTGAGTATAGCAACAACTCTATGCATGTCAAGAACAAAGTAGACACATTCTTGCCACCTTCTAAAATTTTTCCCATCAAAGATTTCAATTTTCAAAACATCTAGTGGTGGCCTAGATAGCGGCATAGGAGGCAGTGCTAGCGGAACAAAGGACGTAGCACTCACACCAACATCGGTAGGACAATTAGAAACAGCAACGTTGGTCTGTTGTGACTCCATAACTCTCAAGATTATAGGCTGCAAATTAAAAATTCGTTAGGACATAAATAATTCCAGTCGTGCACAAGGACACCGTCCTTGAGAGTTATTCCACCATAGGACGGTACTCCCCAGGATTGAACGGATTCTTCTGCAAAGTCACAGGCAAGCAGAACAGTAGAAAGGAAAATGCAGAGAAGATGAGAGGAGGAAGAGAGAACAGCTCGAATATTGTCCACAGCTGTGGTGTGTAGAACCCGGTGATTGACCTCAGTATTTATAGGCACCAGAGTGACAGTACATTGAACCATACTTGATGACGTTAATGAGGATGTTTCTGAAAGTTGGGCGGTTTCCAACATAAGGATTAATGAAAACTAAACTGAAAAAGTAGGAGAACGGATCAGTAATGACAAAAAAATGGATGATCAACGTCCAGAAACATTAACAACATGAACCTCAATGAAAATTAAACTGAATAATCAAAGTAGGAAAACGAATCAGTAATGACAAAAAAACAGATGATCAATGTCCAGAAACATTAATAGCATGAACCTTATAATCAAATGGATCTTCTGAAAGG
This sequence comes from Adenanthera pavonina, assembly GCA_026686845.1. NCBI lineage: Eukaryota > Viridiplantae > Streptophyta > Magnoliopsida > Fabales > Fabaceae > Adenanthera > Adenanthera pavonina. The sequence goes on along the minus strand of JAIVEN010000005.1, from coordinate 16,990,274 downwards.
CTATTTGGAAAAAATAATTTTTGGCAATGACAAAGAAGTGTCCAACTTGGGTATATTTTTGCGTGCAAGGGGGGAATTGACGGATTTCAATTGAGTTAGCCCCATTTTGGTGCGTGTGAGCCCATTCTCCTCCTAGGCCTATTTTGCTCCTCCATGATCACATGTTAGTATTTATGCTCTTTGGCACTCATTTGTTTGAGCAATGTGAGACTTCTCTTTCTCTCTTTTCTTTTTGACACACACATACATGTATTCTCCAATAGCTTATACGGATGTAAGTTTGAGATTTTTATGGGTGTGTTTCAGGTTTGAGGTATGTGAAAGAGAAGGACACAAATTCTAATTAAAACGAATTACAACCAAATACAAATACTTATACGATTGCTTTGTTGTTTCTTTACAACCAAACATAACACACACATATATATTAGTAACTGTTAAATTAATTAAGGTGTCATTTTCATAACTTGATTTTTGACCATAAATTATATAAATACTTTTAGTATATGATTATATTTAAATAATATATTATATTATTAATTATGTAAATAACAACTTAAAAATAATTGAGAAAATTTAATTAGAATACAGTAGCACTCAAATAGTAATAATTTAACAGGTGAATTGTAACATTGTCCAAACAATCAAATAGTACTAACATTTGCAATGACTTCAAACATGAAATCAGATTTACAATATCATGTAAAATCAAAGTTTTGGACATCCGCTAATGCCATTGAGCTATCAATGTCTCGTGCTACTCATGTTTGAAATTAGAAAATCAGAGAACATAATAATGTACAAAGATTAAAAAAAAATCAGTCATTTGTATAAAATGCCATAAATTTGATGTTAGTGGGGAAAAAATAAGCGAACGTAAGAATAATGTATAAAACTTAGACATTATTTCTAAGAGGAATGAAAATTTGTCAGCTTATCAAAAAGAGAATGAAAATTAGACAGAAAAGTATCAAGAAAAAAAAAAACTGCATGGAAAACTTGGCATATGTCTTTACCAGCTCCTATCTCAAAACACAGTAATGGGAATTGAATCAATGCAGAACAAAATGACACAACACAAGTCGAATGAAACCAACAGTACAAACATATAATTGACGGAATAAAGAAAAGGAAGTGGCATATATTAAGTCGATAAAAGCACGGTATCTATACATTTAGACAACATACCTGGTGAATTAACATATATCGTGTCATAAGTATAAAGAGATGAAAATAAAAGGTAGGAACATAATAGTGGACCTAACATTTCAAAGAAGAGAAAAAAAAAATATTTCAAATGCTCAAGCATATTTAGAAGCTTAACCTAAGACGTAGAAACTAACTCCGCATAACTATTAGAAAACGGCATAGTTTCTTTCTAGGTAACAAAGTTAGATAGCATATACAACACCAAATCAAGATTCTTCTAATATATTTGGGACTTAGGAGCAATCTGCAGGTCAAGAGATAAAATTTACCTTTGGTAGGATTCTAATAATCTGCTTCTTGTCCTCCTCAAATTATCCACTTAATACAGTATAGCATTGCAAATTAATAGAGTTTTAGATGGAAGAAAAAAGATACCGAAGATTTCCAAATTCCAATGACCGACAGAAAATGCAACTCCAAGATCAAGCTTCTAATGTCTACTGCCTCTCACAACGCCCAAGAAAGAAAATTTGCAATGAGATAAGTATTGAGAAAAAAAGGATCTTAATTACTGTATTGAAATCATTCCCTTTATATGGTCTTCATATGATGCGTGATTTCAAACTCTCGGTATTGACAGGTGTACCCAAGTAAAAATTCCCCAATTTTCGCTTACAACAGGGACTACTTAATTGGGTTTTCTTTTTCTTTCTTTTTTTTTTGGCCAGTACTTTATTAGGTTTTCACCTAAGCAAGATCTTAAATTCTATTCTTTTATTTGGGAAAAAAAATGGAGAGAAACCTGAGGGAATAAAGCAACAATCGTTCTGGTTTGGGCTGAAATTGAGATCTAAAGTTTGATGCCTTCATGCTTTCTCCTCAATGGAATTCACTTGCCATACAATTTCGTCCTCCGTAACTTAATTAAGACGGTTTAAAGGAATAAATTAATCGGGAAAGAAAAGGTACGTAGATGGAGAAGCAGTTATCCACTTATCCGAATGAGGAGGAAGGAGGTTATAGTGAAAAGAAAATGAGAAATAGATAGTGGAGCAGTTACAGATGAGGAGGTTGCAGTGGGAAGAATTCAAACAAGAGGACTTTTGAGAAGAAAATGAAAAACGAAAAGAAAGAAATAGTCTTATGAACAGTAAACATGTGAGATAAGTCATATAACTAAAATGGCTAAATCAGTTTAGCTTGAAAATTGTGAGAAGCCCCAGACTCAACTGGCTTCCTTGCACTTTTACATATTGATATATTGATGCTTCATATTTCAATTTCTTCAATAATTTTTGCCGAAGAATGCAGATTCCACATAATTGAAACTATACAAATCGCAAGTCAGAAAAAAAAAACATAGAACAACACGCTAGCGTTGACTTGGACCATTTGACCAGAGAGGTGGATTAATTGAGATGTACGCCATTTAATTCAGACAACACCAAATATAAAATTGTTATAGAAAAGACAAAACAAATAATAAACCACATGCAAATTGAATATTAAAGAGAGAGAAGTTACAAGAAGTTAATTATATAACCTGATATATATGCTCATATAGTTCACCGATGAGTTCCAGAATCATATATAGCAGTATCCCACAATGACAAGAAACATGATTGAGTGCAGCGTCGATGAGGGCAAGAGTACACCGATCGGCCGGGAATTCCCCAGCGAAAGAGAAGATGAGGATTTTACGACTTGATCATCAACGCTGCACTCAATGATGTTTCTCCAATCTGGGTGAGACTTTCCATTGATTTTCCACTCATGATGATGTCTCTCACAAACTTTGTGGGGTGGCCAATTAATAAATGGCTGTTATATATGAAAATAGGATACTTTGTAAAACAAGGCTGGAGATATTGTAGTACACCAACCCGAATTCATTGGTACTACGATTATTAAATATGTTTTTCAATATTGTTGTACTGGTCTGTTGTACTATATCGAGAATCTTGTACTTCATTGATCATCTGGTTTCATCTGAAAATTTCTAGTGTCAATTTTTCGGTCAATTCAGGCTTTTTTTTTTGGACCAAGAATTCTCAAGGTTCACGACATTTTAGGCATTTTTTTTTAAAACGGAAACTTTATTTAAATATTATTTGAAGAAATTTCTGTGGCATAAATTCAACGATATGACCCATATTATATAGCTTATTAGTGGAAAAAGCAATGAATGAATGAAAATGACTTGCATCACTAGTTGTCTCTCTAGTATATATTCTTTAGCAAAGTTCAGCAAGAAAATATGATCTGGCTTTTTCTATGCCACTGGTATTGGTATTTAATTAATATATAGCTAATCAAATTGGTCTTTACAGATCTTTCCAACTAATTAGGTCCAAAGCTATCTCTCTCTCTGAATCTGTCGTTTTTTTTGTTTTGTTTTCGGTAACAATCTCTGAATCTATCTTCGATAACAAAACAATCACACAAATGTAACCATAAAATATCATAATTAACTGAAGCATATTCTTGGTGTAGTACATTATACGATCGTGTATGGATATGTGTAAAATTAGAACTACACTAGCTGTTAATTGGTAGGTGCATGAGTTGTAAGAAGATATTGCGCATTCTTTATGACTAAACAAATTCAACCATTGGTTAATTCGTAAATAGTAAGAAAAATTCTTATCTGACGGAAAACTGAAAACCATAACGTTTATATCAACTGAAAACTAATTAAATTTTTTAAAATTAATTTATATGTTATATATATTACAAATTTAAGCCTTTTTTAATATTTATCATAATTAATTTTTAAAAATAATTTTATAAAATAAAAAAATATTAGATAATAAATTATGTAAATTAGTAATACTTAAAAATAAAAAAATATATATGTAGTGAAACCATACATATAAATAATTATAAATAATACATAAAATGTTTATATTTTCTGTAAATTTTCATATGCCATTATATATTGATGAATTGAACCAAAAAAAAATTTGGATTGATCTTCTAATTTAATAAAAAATAAATCAATATACATATATTTTAAAAACATAAGTGTTTGACATGTTTAAACTATTCTTAATTAATATTATATGAAAATTAAATATTAAAAAAATATAAATATATATATTCTTGAAAATATCACTATTTATGATAACTTATTCAAAACAATTTAATTAAAAATAAAAAAGGATTAACATGTATAATATAAATATTAATTATGAAAAGTTAATACTAGTCAATAATAAAAATATTTTACTAAACTAAAAAGAAATATATTTTTATTTATATTTAAATATATCAATAAAAGATATATATAGTGTAATATATATATATATATATAGTGTGTAGTGTGCATATATATATATATATGTATTTATATAATATGACATATCATATAGGGGTGGGGTGGGGTGGGGTGCGGCTGGGTGGCAAGCTTTCTTTGGGGTTGTGGCTTTTTTCATTTTTATTTTTGGGATTAATTAGTTGGATCATATTAAAGTTAGGTATGCATTTGCTATAAAGTTACTGTAACACCAGGATCTTATGCTCATTTCCCATGTTTATGTTCTTAATTATGTCCATTGAAGTCCATTTAGTAGCTTGAATCACACAAAAATGTCAAATAAATTTTTCCAAAAATTAGGAATTCATTTGGTAATTGGCTTTTTACCAGGTGAATTTTGAAAAATTATAATTAATTATAAAAAAATCATATACAAGTGATTTAAGCTTCTAAAAATAACTAAAAATATTTGATATATGGAAAAAATATAAATTAGAGCATTGACAGGACCAATTAATACAGTAAATTTTAAAATTAGTTAATGCTTATTTGGTTATTTTCAGATTTTTCTGGTTTCTGGGTCATATTTGAAAATTCATATAAAATCATACACATATCCAAATCCAGTGCTCTTTAAACCAAATTAAAGCTCATTCTATCTAGTTTTCATCCATGTATAATACTTATATATTTAAGATCAAAGGGTCTGAACAATAATCATAAATACATACAGAGGTCACATGGTCCCTTTCCATCTCAAAATTTCCAAAGTAAAAGGGGCCTAAGGTTCATACATGGCCATTTCTTGTCTTCATGCTTGGTCATACATTACATAGGATCTAAAGTGACATAATAACACGAAAATAAAGACCAAGCACCATGCACATTAATTTACATAAATATTCCAAACAAAAGACTAAGGAAAGTATATTCATCTTAATTAACAACTTCTTTCTCCTTTCATTTCCCATCTTGGGTAGCCTTGCCATATTGTGTTCCTAGAAAATGTTGACATAAAGGAAGGATGAGATTCATTGAAGCTCAGTAGTTATATCCAATTATGGAATCACATTATCATTAGATTTCATAATATCATCAAATAAAATCATAAAAACATGTTATACCATAATATTTTCATAAAAATTTTGGTATGGTAACACCTTGAAAATTGGATATCTAGGGTCATAAAACCCTTCATCAACCAAAAAACAACTCAATTTCATCACAAACAATCCAACAAATTCATGACATAGCAATCAATTTATGAAAATTTAAAACATCATAACATAATGCATAAAAGGGATATCAACTACGTTGTGGCTTTCCATTGGTTTCCAAACTTTGTGCACACTTCCTTTGGTCTCTTAATACTTCTTTGAACCATATCGCATCATAAAATATTATCATAAACTTCTGATTTCATGACCTATAGAAAAAGTGTGCAATAAACCCTAAATTTTCCAAATTGTTTTCCTTTAGTTTTCTCTTATACAACACATTTGTATTTACCTATTTTGGACCCAAGGAATTCATTTTTGGGGTCAAAACTTTGAAATTCCATTCCTATCCTAAACCTAGGTCTGGCCGAAAATGAGAAAAAATTTGTAGAAAATCATTTGCTTCATGAATCGTACACTAACTTATGTTTTTATGCTTTATTCTTCCATTTCTACCTTTTACCTTTGATTATTGCATGATAGCTCAACTTTCTTTTTCTATACCCTAGTCATGGCTGAAACTTTAAGGGTGTGGGGAGAGAAAAATACTCCATGAAACTCTTCCTAGATGCTTGAGAACACAAGATAGAAAGGATAGAAGCTTAACTTTGCAACTTGACCTTATAACTTTGCTTCAAACTCTTACTTTTCTCTCTAGGTTTTTTGCTTTCTCTCTCTCTCTTTGTTCTCCTCTGGTTTAAACACAATAATGAAGAAGAATGTGTTGAATCAAGTGTTTTAATGACTCCAAATCAACCAACTAGAGCTTGAAAAAAAGATATCAAAGATGTACAAAAGATCTCAAGTGGTGAAATCCAAGAAAAACTGGCATAAGATTAGACATAGGATTTCTTACTATATTTAAAATTGTTGAATCAAGAGTTTTGATGATTGTAAACCAACACTCAAGAGCTTGAATTGAAGATATCAAAGGAGATCAAAGCTGTTTCAAGTGAAGATTTTCTGAGTATTTGCTGTTAGATCTCTTGTAGGATCTTTAGTTTTTGTTATGATTGGGTAAAAGTTTTTGATTTGAGAAAAAGATGTTTTCAAACCTTGATTTTGTGTTAAATCTTTACCTATTTGAAAAACACCCACAAACAGACGAAGGTTGAAAGATTAAGCTGAACTGTCAAGTTGGAAATTCAAACTTTGCCTTTGGAAATTTGAATTTCGAGCTGAAACTGAATAAGTCTGAAGAGATGGCTCTCTGTCAGACGAATTTTGATTGTTCAAAATTTGAATTTTCATCTAATCTGAAAGAAGCCTTTCTGGTAACAGACGAACTTCACACTTTCAAAATTCGAATTTCAAGAAAAATGAAGTTTGTGAAAACCAAAGAAATTCGTCTGAGACTATGATAAAATGCATCTGAAATCAAAATGAAATTGAGTTTGATAAATGCTCTCTGACAGACGAATTTTGAACTTCCAACATTCGAATTTTCATAAAAGTCTGAGAGAAGCTTCTTTGCAACAGACGAACTTTAAGTCTTCAAAATTCGAATTTCAGACAAAACAAAATTTGAGAAAATGGAAGAAATACATCTAAGACTATGTTAAAGTTTATCTGAGATCAAGAATGATTTGAGTCTCAAAACTGCTCTCTGACAGACGAACTTTGAACATTAAAATTCGAATTTCAGAAGCTGAGTTCTTGAGTCTGTTGAAGTGAAAAATTGACATACGAATGATAAGAACTTGCAACATTCGAATGATGAAATTAGTCTGAGAAGAGTCTCTCTGACAGACGAATTTCACCCTTTCAAAATTCGAATTTCGAAGAAAGTAATCTGCTGTGCCTCTTTAAACAATCAATAGACAGACGAATTTTGGGGTTCCAAAATTCAAATTTCGAGGGCACTGTAGCAAATTGAAAACACTATTCACACTTAACCGAAAAACTTTCTTCTTGAAAATTCGTATGTCACATTGTGAAAATATTTTGTAAGTTTCAACATTCGAATTTCACCTCATGAACAGACGAACTTCGTGCTGTAACGTTGGAAGCTTTGATCTTCGGTTCCTTCGAAATTCGTCTGTTGACCAACCAAAATTCGAATTTCAGTATGTCAGAAACATTAAATGCGGTTGGTAAACGGAGTCTCTAACGGACATTTGAGACCTAAATCTATAAATACAACAACATTTGAAGTTGTGGATAACAAATCAAAAGGGTGTATAACGAATTTTTGCTGAATCTTCTTCTCAAAAGCTTTTACCCTCTCAACTTCTATACTTGTACTGAAACTTTCATATCTACTCTTCATCTGGAAGATAGATTTACTTGTGAGGGGTATTCACAAGGGGATTGGGAAGCACATAGTGAAAGTGCTTAGAGAGTTTGAGAGAGCTCAGAAACAGAGCATACTCGTGTACTGTGACCTTAGCAAGAAGCCCATTGAAATTCTTGCTGTATAGTGGATAAATCCCAAGAGGTGTCTTGGGGACTGGATGTAGGTCAAGTGGAAAGACCGAACCAGGATAAATTACTGAGTTTTCTTCTTCCTATCTTTACTTTTCATCTTGCTCTGTTTTACGCATTATTTTCATTATATTGTGATATCTTCACTTACTTCACTTTGTGCAGAAAAATTTCAATCTTCCCAATTCACCCCCCGTCTTGGGAAGTCAGCCTTGCTAACAAGTGGTATCAGAGCCCGGATTCCCATTCAAAGGAACTCACAGTCCGGGAATTAAGATGGCTGGCTTTGGAGAGAGTATACTTCCTGAAGGAAACAACACTCACAGACCACCAGGCTTCAGTGGAGAGCATTATGGATATTGGAAGATGAGGATGCAGATCTACCTCCAATCAATTGATCTTGACATCTGGTCAGTCATTGAAAAAGGAGACTTTGTCCCAATGGCTCTAACTGAAGATGGAAGACACAAAGAGAAGCTAGAAGCAGAGTGGAATGATGAAGACAGAAGGAGAGTCCTACTGAACTTCAAAGCAAAGCATTGTTTGGTCAGTGCCCTGAACCAGGATGAATTCTACAGAGTCTCACAATGCACCACTGCAAAAGGAATATGGGATACTCTACAGATTGCACATGAAGGAACATCTGGAGTGAGGGAGAACAGACTGAACACATGCATTGGGGAGTATGAAAGCTTCAAAATGGCTGAAGGAGAAACTGTAAAGGAGCTCCAAAAGAGATTCACTCTCATTGTGAATTAACTGAAGAGCCTGGGAAAAGAATACACACAGTTTGAGAAAGTAAGAAAGATACTCAGAGCTCTGCCTCTGGAATGGCAGCCTAAGGTGACAGCTATAGAAGAAGCCAGAGGAGAATCAATGGCTTCTGTCACAGCTCTCTTCGGCAGCCTTGAGGAGTATGAAGGAAAAATCAAAGCACTCAAGGAAGCTGGACTGGACAGAAAGAAGAAAGGCCTTGCCCTCAAAGCTGCTGATGAAAAGGAAGAAGAATCTGACGAAGGAGATGAGCTGGATGAGGAAACTCTGGCCATGATGGTCAGAAAATTTGGAAGATTCTACAGCAAGAAGAAGAACAAGAGATTCTTCAAGAAAGGAGTGGCTGGAGAAAATAAGAAAGACACAAAAGAACCTGTGACTTGCTATGAGTGCAAGAAGCAAGGACACATAAAGTGGGACTGCCCCCAATTCATCAAGAAACAAGAAAAAGAAAAGAAAGCTGCTGACAAAGGGAAGAAGAAGAAAGCCTACATCTCATCCATATGGGGCAACAGCTCAGATGAGGAAGAAGAAGATGAGGATGAGATTGCCAACATTTGTCTAATGGCACTTGCTTCTGAAGAAGTCACACCCTCATGCAGCAGTGATCAAGAAGAAGAGGTATATGAATCTGAACCTTCCTATTCTGAATTACTGGATGCATTTCATGAGCTTCATGATGAATTTATTAAAATTGCTAAAGAACTGAAATTGGCAAAGAAAAAGGTAAGCAAGCTGGAGTCTCAAAGCATAGTCTCTAAAACTGCCACTTTACCTACTTCTGAATCTGTCTGCTGCACTTCATGCACTGAACTTAAGCGAACTAATGATTATTTAATTAAAAGCATGTCTAGGCTCACTAGAGGTAAGGATATGTTGTTTGCATTAATGGGGAGCCAAAGAATATCACAAGGAAAAGCTGGTCTTGGCTATGATCCATGTGCTGTCAAAGAAAAGATTAGGAAGAAAAATCAAAATGCATATATGAGACACTTTGTGCATGCTGAGAGCAATAAAAAGAAAAATGATGTATCACCTCACATTGAAACATATGATCAACCAAGGCATACTAGACAAAAATATTATCTGCATTGTTTTCTTCCTGCTTCTCAATCTAGCAGTCCTTTCACCACCTGTCATTTCTGTAACAAAAAGGGACATACTTCCAGTTCCTGTGCTTTGAAGAAAAATGGACTTGACAGGAAAGTTAAATGGGTTCCCAAAAGTGCATCTGCATCTAAGGAAATAACTACTGACAGAAAAGGATCGAAGCAAATTTGGGTACCTAAAAGGAAAACATAAACCTTGTTTTGCAGGTCTGTCTCACAGCTAAGAAAAGCAATAAATGGTATATGGACAGTGCCTGCTCAAGTCACATGACTGGTGATAAGGAGAAGTTCATCACCCTTAGAGACAAGAAAGGAGGAAAGGTGACCTTTGGAGGTGACCAACATGGCAAAATCGTTGGTATTGGAATTGTAGGCAAAAATCCAGAAACATCCATTGAAGAGGTACTGTTTGTGATTGGCCTCAACCACAACTTGCTAAGCGTGAGTCAGACTTGTGACAAAGGAAACTGGGTGCTGTTTGACTCAAAGTTTTGCCTGGTCATCAGAAAAAGTGATCACAAAGTAATCCTCAAAGCTCAAAGGGATGGTAACTGCTATACTATTGATCTTGATGAACTTCCTCCCTTAGATTCTGTATGCTTAATCAGTCAGAATAATGATAGTTGGCTATGGCATAGAAGATTAGCTCATGTGAACATGAATCAACTGTCTAAACTGATTAAAAATGAGCTAGTAACTGGTCTACCAAAAATATCTTTTGAAAAGGATAAAGAATGTGATGCATGCCTAAGAGGAAAACAAACTAAATCATCATTTAAATCTAAAAATGTAGTTACCACAACTAGACCACTTGAACTACTGCATATGGATTTAATTGGACCTTCTAGGGTAAAAAGTCTTGGTGGTAATATGTATGTGCTTGTAATTGTTGATGACTATTCTAGATTTACTTGGACATTATTTCTTTCTTCTAAAAGTGATACCTTTGATGCATTTGTAACCTTAGCTAAGAAAGTGCAAAATGAGAAAGGTATTTCTATTGTGTCTATCAGGTCAGACCATGGAGGAGAATTTGAAAATGCATACTTCCTGGAGTTCTGCAATGAGCATGGGATTGACCACAACTTCTCAGCACCAAGAACTCCTCAACAAAATGGAGTGGTAGAAAGGAAGAACAGAACCATTGGAGAGATGGCTAGAGCTATGCTGAATGAAAAGGAACTCTCTCAAGTGTTCTGGGCTGATGCAGTGAATACAGCAAGTTACATCATAAACAGAGCCTACATCAGACCAATCCTTGGGAAGACTCCATATGAGCTGTACAAGGGAAGAAAGCCAAATCTGTCACACCTCCATGTGTTCGAGTGTAAATGCTTCATTCACAATAATGGTAAAGAAAATCTAGGTAAATTTGATGCCAAATCCGATGAAGGTATATTTCTGGGCTATTCTAGTAGGAGTAAGGCTTATAGGATTTATAATAAAAGATCAAATATAGTAGAAGAATCAGTGCATGTGGTTTTCATTGAAAATGAAACTGTTTCAAAACATGTCACCAATAAGGATGATCTTACTTTCAATTTTGAAAAACTGGGAATTTCTGACAAAAGCAAAACTGAACCTCCAAAGATATCTGAATCTGTTGACACAGAGGAAGATATCCAGGAGCAAGAGTTTGATGAAGAAAATAATGAAGAAACAACTCAAGAACTCCCTAGAGCTTGGAGATATCAAAGGAATCACCCTGTTGATCAAGTAATAGGGAATGTTCAAGAGAAAGTCAAAACCAGAAAACAGTTAAGGGATCAAATGCTCAATTGTGCCTTTATTTCTAAAATTGAACCCAAATGTGCTGAAGAAGCCTTAACTGATGAATACTGAATTATGGCTATGCAAGATGAATTAAATCAATTTGAAAGAAATCAAGTTTGGGATTTAGTACCTAGACCCAAAAATCATCCTGTTATTGGTACCAAATGGGTTTTCAGAAATAAACTTGATGAATCTGGAACACTAATCAGAAATAAAGCTAGATTGGTTGCTAAAGGGTATAATCAGGAAGAAGGTATTGATTTTGAAGAAACCTTTGCACCAGTAGCTAGATTAGAAGCTATAAGAATACTGCTAGCATATGCATGCATGAAAAATATTTTATTATATCAAATGGATGTAAAGAGTGCTTTTCTAAATGGATATATCATGGAAGAGGTTTATGTTGATCAACCTCCAGGTTTTGAGGACTCTACAAAACCAAACCATGTTTATAAACTGAAGAAAGCTCTCTATGGTTTAAAACAGGCCCCTAGAGCATGGTATGAGAGACTGAGCAATTTTCTGACTGAAAAGGGGTTTAACAGAGGCAAAATTGACACAACCTTATTTACTAAGAAAGAAAATAAAGATTTACTAATTGTTCAAATCTATGTTGATGATATTATTTTTGGTGCTACTAATGAAACTCTTTGCAAGAAATTCTCTGAGTTAATGCAGGGAGAATTCGAGATGTCTATGATGGGTGAACTCAATTTCTTCCTTGGATTGCAAATCAGACAGCTTAATGATGGTATCTTTCTCAGTCAATCCAAGTATCTAAAGGAGCTGTTAAAGAAGTTTGGAATGGAGAATGCCAAGCCAATGGGAACACCTATGGCTACTGCAACCAAACTGGACATGGATGAGAATGGGAAGATGTTTGACATTACTCGGTACAGAAGAATGATTGGATCCCTGCTGTACCTAACTGCCAGCAGACCTGACATTATGTTCAGTGTCTGCATGTGTGCAAGGTTCCAATCATGCCCCAAAGAAACCCATGCAACAGCTGTGAAAAGAATTTTCAGATATCTTATTGGAACATCACAGATGGGTCTTTGGTATCCAAAAGGCAATGGAGAAGATCTCAAAGGATACACTGATGCTGATTTTGCAGGATCCAAAACTGACAGAAAAAGCACAAGTGGAACCTGTCAGTTCCTTGGAGGATCCCTGGTTTCATGGTTCAGCAAAAAGCAAAACAGTGTGGCCTTATCTACTGCAGAAGCTGAGTATGTTGCAGCTGGAAGCTGTTGTGCCCAAGTTATCTGGATGAAACAGCAGCTTGAAGATCTTGAGATTAATATAAAAGAGATACCAATCATGTGTGACAACCAAAGTGCTATAAATATCACCAAGAACCCTGTCATGCATTCAAGGACAAAACATATTGAAGTTAGGCGCCACTTCATAAGAGATCACATTCTGAAAGGAGAAGTTAGACTGGAGTACATTCCAACAGAAGATCAAGTTGCTGATATACTCACAAAACCTCTATCAGAAGACAGACACTGCAAAATAAGGAGAGAATTGGGAATGGTAAATCCCAATGAATTGTAAGTCATTTCTGTGCAATTCTGTCTTTAGAATTTTTAATATAAGAATAAACTCTAACTTGAGCATCGGAGTCTATTTTAGTGTAGTTGAAGGTGCTTCTTGTGAAAAACAATGGCTAAAAGTTTGAAAGATTGGAGCACTCCAGATTGGAACAACCAGAAAATGAAGTGAATAATAATTATTCTAAGTTCTGGATCCATTCTGTAAATTTTTAAAGTTGAAATTTGTATGTTGTTTGATTACTAGATGAATTTCATTGATAATATGTGTTTTTAAACTGATCAACATGGTCAACATTCGAATTTTAGTTGACCAACAGACGAACTTCGACCTGTTATGCCTTGGAACAGTTCTCAGTAATGCCTCGAAATTCGTCTGTTGAAGCTTGAAAGTTTGAATTTTCAAAATCAGAAATTTCAAAGTTATGATTGTCCATCACTGCTACACAAATTATTATTTCTTAACATACGAATGTTAGACAGTCTTTAAAAAAAACAGTTGAAAAATTCAAATTTTCAGTTCAAAATTCGTCTGTTGAATCATGTCCATCATGTTGAATTATTGAAAGTTACAGTTCTGCATGTTTAATTCGTCTGTTGATTGATAGTTTGATTGATGCCTGCCTTTTTCCTTTCAACATTCGAACTTTGATTGAACAAAATTCGTCTGTTGTGCTTGTATTTCTTGTTTCAAGCCACTGTCAGACGAACTTTCAGGGTGAAAATTCGTCTGTCAGTAAGCTATGCTGAACGGTTTAACTTGTAACTGTCCGAAGTTTGAATTTTGACCTCTCAAAATTCGTCTGTCAGACGGTTACACACGTTAAATGCAACGGTTTTCCTCAGAACAGACGCAACCCTATTTGTAACCTCTCTAAGTCTGTTCTGATTCTCTCTTTAATCCTCTTAACTCCTATCCAAAAACCGTCATTCTTCACCGATTAAACTTCCATTCGCATCCTATAAACCTATTCTAAGCCACATTCTGCATCATTCCACTGAAAAATGGCGAAAGTAAAGATCCCTGGAGCAGGACAAGCTGGAACTCGGCCAAAAAGAACGGTCAAATCTCAATATGCTACAAAGGAAGGAGAGAAATCCAAGAGAAAGGCCGAACCCAGTAAAGCTACCCCTTCTAAACGCCAAAAATCATCATCCAAGGCAAATTCTCAGAAAACTGGGCCTTCCTCATTAAAAGCTGCAGTTCCTTCGGCTGATACTGCTGCTGTGGCTTCCTCCTCTTCTACTCAATCTGGAGAATTTGAGCTTACTACACTGCCACTTTGGAGCACTCCTGAGATTCAAGAAGAGTATTCTGCAAAGTTTTCCAGCAAAAAGGTAATCAAGCCTCACTGTGTAAATGTGGAACAATTTCTGATATCCAACAATTTTGATGCTGCAATATGATTGTTAAGATATAAAAATCTGTTGGAAATTGCTGAAAAATATGATGATGAAGTAGTGAAGACTTGGTATGCCTCTCTTCAATACAACAGCAGGAAAAAGAAATGGGAGGTCACTTTGAGATCAAGGACCATCTGGCTTGCTGATGAAACAATCAATGAAGTGCTGGAAATCCCAGGTCAAGATGGGCTAAAAGTTGACATAACAGCCTCTGGGTATATGGATGAGGCAAGCACAACTGATGAAGAAGGTGGATCCTTTCTGAACTACAAAGAGAGCACCATCTTGGACACCTTATTCAGGAGAAGAGAGAACAGGCCAACGATAAATCTGTTGAAGCCCACAGACCTAAGTGTACAAGTCAGGATCCTGCACTACATAGTGTCCAGGATCATATTCAACAAGGGTGGCAGCTTCAACTTGATAACAAGGGCAGAGGCTCATGTGATGACTGCTATCATTCGTGGGAAGCTGATTAACATGGGTCATATCATCCTCCAGAGAATGATAAAGGCAAGGGATCAGAGGAAGTACTCCACACTCCCCTATGCAGCAATTATTTCAAGAATCTTGCAGCATGCTAGGATTCAACACATTGAAAAGGGGAAAGGGAAACTCACTAAGGCATTCAAAGAGGAGGAACTACAAAGGATGGGCATTGAAAGAGATGAAAGACGATGGGTTGGAAAAGGAGCAGGGAAATCTGAAGATTTGTTCTTTGTTGCTGATGCATCCCTCCAACAAGAAGGAACTTCTGAGGCCCCTGGCAAATCTGTACCTCAGCCTTCTCAGCCAATCCCATCTCCCTCCAGGCCTACTCACCCTCCTTCCACTCCCTCCTCACGGGCCAAGCCAACAAAGATCACTGAGTTGTTTGACAGTCTGTCAACACTCATTCTTAGCATTAGAGATGAGCAAAATGCCAAATTTGCTCATCTACAAGATCAGATCCATCAGTTGGCTGTAAATATGAAAGTGGTGGCTAATGCCTATGAAGAGATAAGAAATGCTATTCCTACCACTTCAGCTCCACCTCAGCCTGGTGTCCCTGAGCCTACTCTTTCTCCATCCCCAGTGCCTCCAAGTCCCTTCGAGATTGCCTCCTCTGACCATGATGATGATATAGATGGTGCTGGTGCAATGAGAACACCAAGTCCTAGTCCACCCTTGGACTATGGATTGGAAGAAGAAGGTCTCCAAGATACAAGCCCTCTTGAGCCCATGCAAGAAGATGCTCAGGATTCAATTCTGTCCATTCAAGAATCTGAGCAAGTTGAAAGACTGGTTGCAGCCATTTCAACCTCTTCTGTGTCAGAAGGAGCTAGCAATGAGGAAAGGAGCATTGTACCTGTTGTTGACTATGTTGCCATTGCTCACAATGCTCTACTAGAAGCTCAGAGGAGAAGGCTGGAAGAAATATTTCCTCCTGCTAAACCAGCTTCTTCCCCTCTTGCTGCCTATGGACTTACAGAGGAACAAAAAGCTCAACTAGCTCTTTCAAGACAAGCAATGCAGCAGCTGCTGGAAATCTCTGACGAGGAGACAAGCTCCGAGCCACTAGCTGATCCTGAAATCCCTTTTGCTCCTGTACCACTTCGTGCTATTCCTGTCTCTCAGATCCCTCCTTTGGCTGATTTTGTTGGCCTTCCTGATGATGTCAAAAAGGGGGAGAAGTCTAGGCAAACTGGAAAGCCTGCTGCTGAGTAATCTGGGAAAGGGAAAGGGAAATCCCACAGCAAGAAGGCCAAGCCCAAGAAGAAATGATTGGAGATTAGGCTTAAGTCCTTTTGCTGTATTTTGTATTCTGTGTTTTGTATTCTGAACTCTGTTGTTTTTGTGTTTTGGATTTAATGGTTGAATGTTGATTAATTTGTTTATGTACAAGCAACTTTTGATTAAATGAATGGATCTCTTTGTTGCAATGTTTTGTGCCTTAAATACTCTTCACTTAATCTGTTGTTCTGATATCTTATGCATATGTTGAGGGGGAGCTTGTGAAAGCAAACCCAAGTACTAATCCAGTTTGTGAGTTGTTTTGTCATCATCCGAAAGGGGGAGAATGTTGAATCAAGAGTTTTGATAATTGTAAACCAACACTCAAGAGCTTGAATTGAAGATATCAAAGGAGATCAAAGCTGTTTCAAGTGAAGATTTTCTGAGTATTTGCTGTTAGATCTCTTGTAGGATCTTTAGTTTTTGTTATGATTGGGTAAAAGTTTTTGATTTAAGAAAAAGATGTTTTCAAACCTTGATTTTGTGTTAAATCTTTACCTATTTGAAAAATACCCACAAACAGACGAAGGTTGAAAGATTAAGCTGAACTGTCAAGTTGGAAATTCGAACTTTGCCTTTGGAAATTTGAATTTCGAGCTGAAACTGAATAAGTCTGAAGAGATGGCTCTCTGTCAGACGAATTTTGATTGTTCAAAATTCGAATTTTCATCTAATCTGAAAGAAGCCTTTCTGGTAACAGACGAACTTCACACTTTCAAAATTCGAATTTCAAGAAAAATGAAGTTTGTGAAAACCAAAGAAATTCGTCTGAGACTATGATAAAATGCATCTGAAATCAAAATGAAATTGAGTTTGATAAATGCTCTCTGACAGACGAATTTTGAACTTCCAACATTCAAATTTTCATAAAAGTCTGAGAGAAGCTTCTTTGCAACAGACGAACTTTAAGTCTTCAAAATTCGAATTTCAGACAAAACAAAATTTGAGAAAATGGAAGAAATACATCTAAGACTATGTTAAAGTTCATCTGAGATCAAGAATGATTTGAGTCTCAAAACTGCTCTCTGACAGACAAACTTTGAACATTAAAATTCGAATTTCAGAAGCTGAGTTCTTGAGTCTGTTGAAGTGAAAAATTAACATACGAATGATAAGAACTTGCAACATTCGAATGATGAAATTAGTCTGAGAAGAGTCTCTCTGACAGACGAATTTCACCCTTTCAAAATTCGAATTTCGAAGAAAGTAATCTGCTGTGCCTCTTTAAACAATCAATAGACAGACGAATTTTGCGGTTCCAAAATTCAAATTTCGAGGGCACTGTAACAAATTGAAAATACTGTTCACACTTAACCGAAAAACTTTCTTCTTGAAAATTCGTATGTCACATTGTGAAAATATTTTGTAAGTTTCAAATTCGAATTTCAATTCATGAACAGACAAACTTGGTGCTGTAACGTTGGAAGCTTTGATCTTCGGTTCCTTCGAAATTCGTCTGTTGACCAACCAAAATTTAAATTTCAGTATGTCAGAAACATTAAATGCGGTTGGTAAACGAATAGTTTTTCAGAGTAACCGTTGGATAACTTCTCCAACGGAGAGATTAAAGTCTCTAACGGATATTTGAGACCTAAATCTATAAATACAACAACATTTGAAGTTGTGGATAACAAATCAAAAGGGTGTATAACGAATTTCTGCTGAATCTTCTTATCAAAAGCTTTTACCCTCTCAACTTCTATACTTATACTGAAACTTTCATATCTACTCTTTTCAAGAGAGTTATTTCATTGTAATCAATCTACTCTTCATCTGGAAGATAGATTTACTTGTGAGGGGTATTCACAAGGGGATTGGGAAGCACATAGTGAAAGTGCTTAGAGAGTTTGAGAGAGCTCAGAGACAGAGCATACTCGTGTACTGTGGCCTTAGCAAGAAGCCCATTGAAATTCTTGCTGTATAGTGGATAAATCTCAAGAGGTGTCTTGGGGACTGGATGTAGGTCAAGTGGAAAGACCGAACCAGGATAAATTACTGAGTTTTCTTCTTCCTATCTTTACTTTTCATCTTGCTCTGTTTTACGCATTGTTTTCATTATATTGTGATATCTTCACTTACTTCACTTTGTGCAGAAAAATTTCAATCTTCCCAATTCACCCCCCCTCTTGGGAAGTCAGCCTTGCTAACAAAAATGAGTAAAGACTTTGAACTTGCAAAAGAATGTTTTAAAAATGTGCTTTTATGATAATTCATGAAGCATTTGAAAAATACTAACTAACAGACGAACTTTGAAGTGTTAAAATTGATTTATTGCTTTGGAAATTCGAACTTTGGTATCTGAAATTCGAACTTCATAGTGAAAATATGTTAGTTAGAAAAGAGATCCCTCTGACAGATGAATTTTATCCTTGAAAATTTGAATTTCGGGTAAAACACAAATTATGAAAAATGAAAAATTTTTCTGAAGATATGTTAAAGTTCATCTGAAAGTAAAGTTCAAAGAGAGCTCTAAAGTAGTCCTCTAATAGACGAACTTTGATTTTGAAAATTTGAACTTTGGAAATATAGCTTGCAAGTCTGTTATGATAATCTATTAACATATGAATTTTAGTATTCAAAAATTTGAACTTTGAATTAAGTCTGATAAAAAATCTCTCTAACAGATGAACTTTGGCTTTTAAAAATTCAAATTTCGAAAAGAAGAATTATTATACCTTATTAAGCTGCTCACTGACAGATGAATTTTGGGCACCAAAATTTGAACTTCGAAGGCACTGTAGCAATATGGAATAACTGTTCACACTTACCAGAAGTACTTTAAACTTGAAAATTCGTATGTTCCAACATAGAAATATTTTCCAAAGATGAAAATTTGAACTTTCCTCTATAACAGACGAACTTCAAGGTTCAATGTTAAAGTCTTTAATTTTTAGTCTCTGCGAAATTTGTCTGTTGACACACCAAAATTCGAACTTTGAGTGTCAAAAGCATTAAATGCGGTTAGTGAACGGATAGGTTTTCAAAGTAACCATTGGGCAATGTCTCTAATGGCTATATCTTGTCTCTAATGTATAGTTAAAACATAAATCTATAAATAGAACTTCATTTCAAGATGTGGGTAACGATTTTACATTGTATGTACAGAAACTCTGCTAAATTCTTGAGTCAAAGTCTTCTACTCTCACATACTTCATATCCTGTACTTCAACTTTCATATATACTCTAAATTAGAGAGTTCAATCACTGTAATCAATCTTATCTTCATTTAGAAGAAAAATTTTTTTGTGAGGGAATTTCACAAGGGATTTGGGAAGTACTTAGCTAGAGTGCAAAGAGTGAGATTGTAAGCTCTTAGAACAGAGCATTAAGTTGTACTGAAACATTTCAAGAAGCCCACCGAATTCTTATAAGATAGTGGAAAATCTCAAGTTGTAGCTTGAGGACTGGACATAGATCAAGAAAAAGAGACCGAACCAGGATAAACATCTGTGTCTTCTCTTTCCTTATCTTGTTTTCACTTGGTTATCTTTGTTGAATCAAGTGTTTTGATGATTTCAAACCAACTTTCTAGAGCTTGGAGAGAAGATATCAAAGGTGCACAAATGATCTCAAGTGGAGAAATTCAATAAAAACTAGCACAAGAATAGATGTAGAATCTACAGCCATGTTTAAATTAAGCAAAAGACTTTGAATTAGTAAAAAGATGTTTTAAAACTATGATTCTATGTTAATCCATGGAATATTTGAAAAATACCCACTAACATACGAACATCAAAACGTTTATACTGATATGCTGTTTTGAAAATTCAAACTTTGGCTTTGGAAATTTGAATTTTCTATTGAAAATGAACAAGCTTGAAAAGAGCCTTCTCTGACATACGAACTTTGACTGCAGCAATTTGAATTTTGAATTTTGTCTGAAGAGAGCCTTCTCTGACAGACGAACTTTGGCTTTTGAAAATTTGAATTTCAGACAAAATATAACTTATGAAAAATAAAAAAAATTCGTCTAAGGATATGTCAAAGTTAATCTGAAAACTGAGTTTGGAAAGAGCATAAAAATGGCTCACTGACAGATGAACTTTGAACATGAAAATTCGAATTTCAGAAACAAAGCTTGTGAATCTGTAATGATGATATGTTGACAAACGAATGATAGTATTCATAAATTTAAACTTCGAAGTAAGTCTAAAAAGAGGCCTCTCTGATATACAAACTTTACATTTTGAAAATTTGAATTTCGAATAAATGAATTATTGTGCCTTATTGAACTGCCCACTGACAGATGAATTTTAGGTATCAAAATTTGAATTTCGAAGGTACTGTAGCAAAATGGAACAACTGTTCATACTTTCCAGAAGAACTTTAAACTTGAAAATTCGTATGTTCCAATATAGAAACGTTTTTCAAAGATCAAAATTTGAACTTTGCTTCATGACAAATGAACTTCGAATGTTCAACATTAAAGTCTTTAGCTTTCTGTTTCTGTGAAATTCATCTGTTGACCAACCAAAATTTGAACTTTGAGTGTCAGAAGCATTAAATGCGGTTGGTGAACGGATAGTTTCTCAGAGTAACCATTTGGTAACTTCTCCAACGGATAGATTTTGTCTCTAACATATAGTTAAGAGCTAAATCTATAAATATAACATCATTTGAAGTTGTGGGAAATGATTTTAACTTTGTATATACTGAAACTCTGCCAAATCATTAACTCAAAGTCTCTTACTCTCACATACTTCATTCTTTGTACTTCAACTTTTATATACACTCTGATTAAGAGAGTTTATCCATTGTAAATAATCTTATTTTTCATCTGCAAGAAAGATTTTCTTGTGAAGGGATATCACAAGGGATTAGGGAAGCACTTAGATAGAGTGCAAAGAGAAAAAGTGTGAGCTCTAAAAATAGAGTATCATAGCTATACTGTGGCATTTACAAGAAACCCACAGAATTCTTGTAAGATAGTGAAAAATCTCAAGTGGTGGCTTAAGGACTAGATGTAGGTCAAGATTGAGAGACCGAACCAGGATAAACATCTGTGTCTTCCCTTCTCTATTACTACTTTTACTTGTCATTCACTTATACTCTATTTTACTGTCACCTTTGCCTTCTTCACTTTATTGACATTTTGCAGAAAATTTTAATCTTCCTAATTCACCCCCTCTTGGGAAGCCAGCATATCTAACAATATTCTTATACTCTATTTTTACTGTCACTCTTACTTTCACCACTGTCTTGACTTTTGCAGAAAATTTTAATCTTCTCAATTCACTCCCCTCTTGGAAAGCCAGCATATCTAACATAATAAGTGTTTATAGTCCTTAACCATGCTTCTTGAGGAGAGAAATGAGAGGAGTGAAGAGTATAGTTGAGTTAGTTAACCAACTTAGTTAATTTAATGCAAAAAACCCCTTAAAATGAAATAAAATTATTCCTCCCATGTCCTACAGCTGCTAGTCATGCCTCTTATTAAGTTTTTTGGCTGAAAATTGCTTCTCACATTTTGTTGGACCAAAATACCCTTTACCGATTAAATACTTTTTCCGTAATTATCATTTAATTGTTACAGGACTGTTCTATATTTAACTTTAAATTAAATTCATTATTTTGACCTCCAAACTTATTAGTAAGGTTCCACATCATGTCCTCTTCACCCGTCTAATTTTCTGGAGCTCTTAAACTTCCTTTTCGAATTAAAATTTTCTAAAATTTTGATGTGAGGTGTCCAAATTCTCTATGTGGAGGTTTTTGGCTTTATGGTTAGTGTCTATGGTTAGAGTGTGTGTAGAGTGACTTGTGGGCTTTGAAATCAGGTCAATCGAAGTTCGGAGTGAAAAGTTATGCGTGTTGGAAGTTGGTCTATTGCAACTACTATCATTGACATCACGATGCTAGATCTAAGGCTGAGGCACCATGCCTCATTGTCTCTTTCTCATTTTTGTCCATAAGCTCCTCTCGTCATGACACCATGTACCCTTGGCACCAGTGTTCTGTCTGGTTTCTTTTGGTTGCCTTCCTACATAGTTGTGTCTTTGGTTATTAGGATGTTACACAGAACCATGCAACCAACACCATACTTACTCATATTTAAACCAAAAATAACTCCCCATTACAACCAATAGTCTAGAAAATTTGTGCTTCATAAAAACTCCCAAAGAAAGAGGTTAGGGTTTGGGAATCCACAAGCTTAAACACCTAAAAACTTCTAACCAAAGCTTGTAGATACATCACAACACTATATTGAAGCATTTAAACATAGATTAATAGATAAAAACTTAGTAAATTTGAACTCCAAGCTTCACTGATGAATTCTACCATGAGCCTTGAGAAAAAAGAAGAGGAAGGAGAGAGCATCATGTTACCTTGAAGAATCAAGCCTCATAAGACACCAAAATCATGCCCTCAACCTCAGAGTATGAAACTGTAGCAGAGCACCCTCAGATCCCTTAAGAAATTACTATTCCAGTGAGCTAGAGAAGTCCCCTTTTATAAAAATTTCAAGCCTAGCACAGAACCCTCAGATCCCCTAAGAAATTACTATTCCAGTGAGCTAGAGAAGTCCCCTTTTATAAAAATTTCAAGCCTAGCACTGCAACTAGCAATGCTGACGCCACAGCTAACTTAGCATTTTTGAGTTGCATGTGCCCTACACGTGATCCTAACTTTGGAATCCCATAACTTGAGTTACAAACCTTGAAAAATAGCAAATTATGACTCTTTGGAAAGCTTGAGATGTCTATTTTCCAATGAAAAATGTATCACTTCAAAATGATGTCATTTTATCCCTCAAACTGCTGAATTTACAAAGTTGCTTAGTTTTCAACAAAAAAAGTATTATATCATACTTTATGCAAACGCTTGATTGAACCATTTCAAAACACCACCAGAACCTTTTTAATAAATTTCAATACCCAAAGGGTCATTGGAATTCATCCCACCACAAACCATAACTCTTTAAATCAAATTTTAGCCTCTTGAGTCCCATACTTCTTTATGACTAAATCCCAAAATTACATAAATTTTTTTTTCAAAAAACCATTTAGATTAAATTCTTTTTAATCTATATTAGCAATTGATTATCCACTAATCATGCTTTTAACCATGTGGGGTGTTACATATGCCAACCACATGGTATTTGATGCTGTCTATCAATCTAGAAAAGTATATAAGAAGTAGAGTGAGTCTACCACTGACTCAATGAAGGTACAAATAACTAAATGCATGTGGAAAGGAAACAAAAAGTGCACAAGAGTTTTTCACAGACAACTTAAATTTAAATAACATTATGCTTATGTATACACAAACAACACTTCTCCATACAAATAGAAATATTCACATACTCATACAATGCTTCATTGGACATAAAGGTAACCATGTACATAAATAATAATCGTTATCATCATATTAAATGCGTAAACTTCTTGATTAAATGCCTCATAAACTTCACTAGACCATATTATGTAGTTTATGGTGAGGAATAATTGTCTTACTTGGTAATATCATTATCATACAACACCTCATATTCCATGGAGAGTAATAACAATCTCATCTAGTATCATATATCATATTATATATATATATATATATATCTCAAAATACGCATGGAGGAATAACCGTCTCATTTGGTGTCATATATATTATATAATAAATTAAATCGCATAGTCCATGGGGAGAAATAACAATCTCATCTAGTTAATAAATACTTGTTTCATTAATTAATTAAGTGAAAAATGTATATTTATTTAATAAATATGCGAAATTGAATTAAAGTTAATTTAAAATTAAAATGTTTAAGAAAAGATGATTAAGCGGAGTTTTCTTAAAACATAATGCTTGAAATTAAGTTGAAAAAGGATGAAGAAAAAATATAGGAATATAACAACAATGGTAAAAGAAAAATAATTGTAGTAGTAACAACAACAATTTTAAATTTAATAAATAATTGGATTTGGAGATTTTTTTTTTCATTTCTCAATTTTAGAAAAATTTGCACTTAGATGGAAACAACATGATAATTTCTAATTTACTTAGATTATGTTTGTTTGGGATTATAGTTAAAACTTGAATATTAAATGTACTGCTAACAATGAATCTTTCTTTGGATTTCATGGCATAAATGTTATCCGTTACCTTCTTTGTTTCAGTCAGTAGCAACTTTTAGATTTGTAAATTATAAGCAGTAAGCAGTACCATTTGGAACCTATTGTACCACATGTTATATGTACTAGTTCTATAATTATAGTCCTCCAATGGTAGAAATCTGGTAGTATAATTTTTCTGATGGAATTTACTATATCTATTTTGGTGCCCCTTTGCGTGAGCATCCAGTATCTTAGACTTAACTCACTCGAGCTATGAGAACTTTAACAGGGTCCAGACTAATTTGGATCGAGGTCTAACAGGCACCACAAGGGTGGACGCCCTTGGCCACTTATGTTGCTGCATTCCCAGTGCTTGAATCGAGACCTCTAGTTAAGTTGGAACAACTCCTACCAGTTAATCCAAGCGCTCGTGGTTATCTATTTTGGTGCCTCTAATGGCCCCTAAAAAATATTAAAAAAAATTGGTAAAGTAGTTCTTCAGCCTAGATTTATAAATATGGTATGCAATCAATACGGAGCAAAAATTGTAATAAAAGACAAAATCTATTATTGTGTAGTAACAGTACCTAAAACGTGTTAGTTCTGTTGGCTTCTCAAGATAGGGGGTGAATTGGGAAGTTTGAAATTTTTTTGCAAAATTACAAGAAAGCAGTGAAAGCAAAATATGCAAAAAAACAGAGTGCAAGAAGTAGTAAGGTAATAAGCAAAGTATGAAAAGAAGGACACAAGAATTTATCCTGGTTTGGTCTCTATCTCTTGACCTACTTCTAGTCCTTAAGCTACCACTTGAGATTTTTCACTATCTTAAAAGAATTCAGTGGGCTCCTTGCAATGTCACACTACAGTTTAATGCTCTATTCCAAGAGCTTACAATCTCACTCTTTGCACTCTAACTAAGTGCTTCCCAAATCCCTTGTGAAGTTCCCTCACAAGAAAATCCTTCTTCCAGATGAAGATAAGATTGATTATAGCAAATGAACTCTCTAATTTAGAGTGAATATGACAATTGACGTACAGTTTATGAAGTGAGAAAGAATAGAAGGCTTTGATAGAAGATTTTGACAGAGTTTTAGTATATACAATCGTTACCTACATTTTCAAATAAAGTTCTATTTATAAATTTATATCTTAATTATACGTTAGAGACAAGGTCTAGTTGTTAGAGACATTACCCAACGATTACTCCGTAAAACTATCCATTCACGAATTGCATTTAATACTTCTGACGTCTAAAGTTCGAACTATAGAGTCTCAACAGATGAATTTCGCAGAGACCGTAAGTTAAAGACTTTAATGTTTAACTTCGAAGTTCATCTATTCTAAAGCAAAATTCGAATTTTCATCTTTGACAAGTATTTCCATGTTGGAACATACGAATTTTCAAGTTTAAAGTTCTTGTGATAAGTGTGAACAGTTGTTCCATATTTCTACAGTGCCTTTGAAGTTTGAATTTTGGTGCCCAAAATTCGTCTGTCAGTGAGCAACTCAATATGGTACAAAAGTTCTTTTTTCCAAAATTCAAATTTTTAAATACGAAAGTTCATCTGCCAGAGAGATCTCTTATTAGACTTAATTCAAAGTTCAAATTTTTGAAGACTAAAGTTTGTCTGTCAAAAGTGCATATGAATAGACTTATAAACTATCTTTCCAAAGATCGAATTTTCAAAATCAAAGTTCGTTTGTTAGAGGATTGTCTTGAAACTCTTTTTAAATTTCACTTTCATTTGAACTTTGACATATCTTCAGACGAATTTTTCATTTTTCACAGTTTGTGTTTTACCCAAAATTCAAATTTTCAAAGGCTGAAATTCATCTGTCAAAGGAACCTCTTTTCAGACTTACATATTTTCAATCCGAAGTTTGAATTTCAATCATCAAAATTCAAATTTTCAAGGTAACATATCAAGTTTAATACTTCAAAATTCATCTGTTAATGAGTATTTTTCAAATATGTCATAAGTTAACATAGGATTTGTTGAAAAACACATTTTAAAGACATTTGGGTAAAGAATCAAAACCTTTTACTCATGTGAATATAGTGAAAGATCCTACAAACTAATTTTGTTCTCAATTCTTCATGGATTCCTGGATTTCTTCACTTGAGATATCTTGTACACCTTTGATATCTTCCTTCCAAGCTCTAATTGGTTTGGAATCATAAAAAACACTTGATTCAACATTCTCCCCCTTTTTGATGATGAAAAAATAACTTGCAAACTAGATTAGTACTTGGGTTTGTTTCTAAGTGCTCCCCCTCAACATATGCATTAAAATTCGAAGATAAGTGCAACATCTAGAATAGATCATATAGAGAATCTCATTGAATTCATCCAAAGTTTCAGTACAGGTATGTGACATTGCAAACATAGAATTCAAAGGCAAGATTGTCATTCATTATAAAAGAGATACAAGAAATATGGACAGCAATACAAGAAAGACCAAGCAACCCTAAGATCTAATCACTTCTTCTTGGGCTTGGACTTCTGGCTATAGGTCTTACCAGAAGGTTTTGTAGCAGTTTTCCCAGTTCGCTCAGATGACTTCTCCCCCTTTTTGACATCATTGGGAACTTAAACATGTATAGTTGGAGGAGGTATCTAGGATACTAGACTAGCTTGAAGAGGCACAGGGACAAAAGGCAATTTAGGATTAATCTTAGGAAGAGTTGCAGAGTCTTCAGGGCTTGCTTCCTCATCATCAGAGACCTTAAGAAGCTCTTGCATCTCTTGTCTAGAAAGAGCCAGTTAAGCCATTCTTTCCTCTGTGAGACTATAGGCAGAAAGTGATGAAGGTGTAGGAGCAGGAGGACGAAACATTTCTTCAAACCTCATTCTTTAGGCTTACAAAATAGCATCATGTGTAATAGCCACTAAGTCCATATATGGTACAATACTTTTCTCCTCATTCAGAGTAGCTTGAATAATTGGTGCAGTAGTTATGGCTGTTACAAGTTTCTCTATTTGCTCAGATTCTTGAGTAGAAAAAATTAAATCCTAAGCGTCTTCAGCAATAAGCTCATGGGAGCTTGGTTCTTAAGGAGCCTCTTCCTCCATGCCATAGTCCAAGGGTGGACCAAGGCTTGCCTCAATACTAGAGGCCTGTGGAGTGGCCAAAGTGCCAGCAGCCTCAGTAGCATGTACATCATCATCTAGTTCAGAGGAGACTAGCTCAAGTGGACTTGGAGGTTCAGGAGTAGGAGACTTGACAGGCTCAGAGGTTCCTGGCTGAGGTGAAGCTAATGTGGAGGGAATGACACTCCTGATGTCCTCATATGCATCAGCAACCACTTTCATATTCTTTGCCAATTGGAAAATCTAAGCTTGCAAATGAGCAAACTTAGCATTTTACTCGTCTCTGATGCTCAGCATGAGTGCAGATAGGTTGTCATACAACTCAGTGATCTTAGTTGGCTTAGCCCAGGTGGAAGGAGTGGATGGCACATGAGTATGAGTGGGCTGAGAAGGAGATGAAACAGGCTAAGAAGGCTGAGGTATAGACTGTGAAGGTGGAGTAGCCTCAAAGGTTCCTGGTTATCATTGGGAGTCATCTTCCTCAAAGAATAGATCTTCTGTCTTCCCAGCTCCCTTACCAATCCATTTGCCATCCTTTCTTTCTATCCCCGGTAATTCTTCCTCTTTAAAGACTTCAGTTGGCTTGCCCTTTCCTTTTTCCAAGTATTGGATCCTGGCATACTAAAGTATCTTGGAGATGATTGAGGCATATGCCAGGGTGGAATCTTTCTTCTAATCTCTTGCCTTGATCATGCGTTAGAGGATGATATGGCCTATATTGATCAGCTTGCCACGCATGATTGCTGTCATCACATGTGCTTCAACCCTTGTGATCAAATTGAAACTGCCTCATTTGTTGAATATAATCTTAGACATAATGTAGTATAGGATTCTGACTTGAGCAATGAGGTCAATGGGCTTCAGCAAACTCAGAGGTGGCCTATTCTCTTTTCTTCTGAATAATGTGTTCGGCATAGTGCTTTCTTTGTAATTTTGGAAAGGACCTTCTTCCTCTTCTGCAACCTCATCTTCATCCATGTATTTTGAGGTAGAAATGTCAATTTTCAATTCATCCTACCCGAGGATCTCTAGTACCTCATTGAAGGTCTCATTTGTCAACCAGATGGTCCTAGACCTTAGATTTACTTCCCATTTTTCCTTCTTGCCATTGTACTTCAGGGAGGCATACCAGGTCTTAACAACCTCATCATCATATCTTTTCAAGATTTCTAATAAGTTTTTGTCTCTAATCATCCATAGCTCGGCATCAAAATTGTTAGAAATAAGGAAGTCTTCCAAATTTACACAGTGAGGATTAATTACCTTTTTACTGACAAATTTGGTAGTATATTCTCCTAAAATATAAGTATTGCTCCATACTGGTTGCGTGGTCAACTGGTATTCTCTAGACTCAGTGCTGGAGGAGGAAGAAGACGTAGGAGGGATAGGAACAGTAGGCTCAGATTTCTTCAAGGGAGTAGGAGTAGTTTTCTTTGAATCTGCCTTGGGAGTTGATTTTCATTTCTTGGAAGGAGTTCCCTTGCTAAATTTGCCCTTCCTTTTCTTAGTTTAAGCTTCCTTAGAGGCGTATTGGGATTTTACAGCTCTCTTTGGGCTTGACTCCCTTTTCCCAACTTTGGGATTTTTAACTCTCACTATTCTCGTAGGTGAATGATGCAAAAAGATGCAAGGAAATGGATTTATAAGGTGCAAAAAGAAGTTTAATCGGTGGAAAAAGAGGATTTGTGAATAGAGTTAATGGGAATTTAAGAAAGGATGTGAACAGACTTGAGAGAGAGACGAATAGGGTTGCATCTATTCAGAAGAAGACCTTTAGTTTTAACATCTGTAACCATTCAACAGACAAATTTTGAGGGGTCAAAATTTGAATTTTGAGCAGTTACGAGTTATCCCACAAGAAGAGACTTACTGATAGATGAATTTTCATCTTGAAGTTTATTTGACAAAGGCTTAGTTTAGAGAATAACAAACAATCAGAAGAACTTTGATTCAACAAAGTTCGAACTTCACAAGATTCAAACAAAAAACAAATACAAACAAAACAAGCAATAGACGAATTTCACTTATGAAAGTTCATCTTACAGAGACTTAATATGAGAGCATGTTTCAACAGATGAATTTTGATTCAAAAATTTGAATTTCAAATTTTGTAAAGAATTTCTAAAATATGAATTTTGAGATATGGAAATTCGTATAGTAAGCATTTTGAACAAAAACAATATTCACATTTTATTTCTAAAATTCAAAATTCTATTGTCCAACAGACAAATTTTGAGGGTTATGAAAGGTACTGTTACAGTGTGTACACAACTGAAATTCATTTGATGAGCATCTAAGTTCAAATATTGAGCATGCTAATTCATCTAAAAACACAATTCAACATGGAAATTCATTTAATAATCATTTAAAATATGAATTTCAAGTTTCTAAACTTACAGATATGGTCTGAAAGTTCAAATTTTCAACTTCCTTTAGCATTTTTCGATGGTACAGGTCTGATTAGCTCCAGTATACAGATTTCTATCATCTAAGCACATGTGGAATACCTGTAAAACATCTTAAACACACTCCGATGCTAAAGTTAGCATTAATTTGATATCAAAGCTTTAAATAAATTCATATAGAGATTTTCTTACAATTCATTGAGATTTACCATTCCTAATTCCCTTCTGATTTTGGAGTGTTGATCTTCTGTAAGAGGCTTAGTCAAAATGCCTACAATTTGATCTTCAATAAGGATGTATTCCAATTTGATGTCTCCTTTCAAAACATGATCCTTTATGAAGTGATGCCTTACTTCAATATACTGTCCTTGAATTCATGACATGATTTTCTGTGATATTGATATCACTTTGATTATCACACTTTATTAGTATTTCCTTCATCTCAATTTCAAGATCTTCAAGTTGCTGCTTCATTCAAAGGACTTGAGTACAACAGCTGTCAGTTGCAACATATTCAGCTTCTGCTGTTGAGAGAGCCACATTGTTCTGCTTCTTACTGAACCATGAAACTGACAAGTTCCATTTGTGTTTTTTCTGTCAGTTTTGGATCCAGCAAAGTCAGCATCAATATATCCGGTGAGTTCCTCTCCATTGCCTTTTGGATGCCAAAGTCCCATCTGTGATATTCCAATTAGATATCTAAAAATTCTTTTCACAGCTATTGCATAGGAATCTTTGGGACATGATTCGAACCTTGCACACATACAGACACTGAATATAATGTCAAGTCTAATAGCTGTTAGATATAGCAAGGAGCCAATCATTCTCCTATATTGAGTTATGTCAAAGGTTTTTCCTCCTTCATCCATATCAAGCTTTGTTGCAGTAGCCATAGGAGTCCTCATTGACTGGGCGTTTTCCATGCCAAACTTTTTCAACAACTCTTTCAAATATTTTGATTGATTGAAGAAGATACCATCATCACATTATTTAACTTGCAGTCCAAGGAAGAAGTTAAGCTCACCTATCATTGACATTTCGAATTCACCTTGCATTAGCTTAGAGAAATTCTTGCAAAGAGATTCATTAGTAGCACCAAATATAATATCATCAATATAAATTTGAATAATAAGTAAGTCTTTGTTTTCTTTCTTGGTGAACAGAGTTGTATTTACTTTTCCTCTATTAAATCCTTTTTCAGTTAAAAAATTTCTTAGCCTTTCATACCATGCTCTAGGAGCTTGTTTTAGACCATAAAGAGCTTTCTTCAATTTATAAACATGGTGTAGTTTTGTTGAGTCCTCAAAATCTATAGGTTGATCAACATAAACCTCTTCCATGATATATCCATTCAGAAAAGTACTTTTTACATCTATTTGATATAACATTATGTTTTTCATGCATGTATAAGCTAAGAGGATTCTTATTGCTTCTAATCTTGCAACTAGAGCAAAAGTTTCCTCATACTTAATGTCTTCTTCTTGATTATATCCTTTGGAAACTAATCTTGCTTTATTTCTAATGATTGTTCCTAATTCATCAAGTTTATTTCTAAAAACCCATTTAGTGCCAATAATAGGGTGATCTTTAGGTCTAGGCACTAAATCTGAAACTTAATTTCTTTCAAACTGATTTAATTCATCTTGCATAGCTAGTATTCAATATTCATCAGTTAATGCTTCCTCAGCACACTTAGGTTCAATCTCATAAATGAATGCACAGTTGATTATTTGATCCCTAAGTTGTCTTCTGGTTTTAACATTCTCTTAAACATCCCTAATAACTTGTTCAACTAGATGATTCCTTTGATATCTCCAAGCTCTAGGGAGTTCTTGAGACATTTCTTCATTGTTTTCAAATTCAAGATCTTCCTCCTGAATATCTTCCTTTACGTTAGTAGGTTCAAAAATTTTTGAAGGTTTAATTTTATCTTCTCCAGAAAGATTTAAGTTCTTAAAGGTAGAAATAAGATCATCTTCATCAATGACATGCTTGGAAACAATTTCGTTTTCAATAAACACAACATGCACAGATTCTTCTATAGTTCTAGTCTTTTTATTGAAAACCTATATGCTTTACTTCTACTAGAATAGCCAAGAAATATATCTTCATCAGATTTGGTGCTAAACTTACCCAGATTCTCTTTTCCATTATTGTGGATGAAGCATTTATTGCCAAATACATACAGATGTGAGAGGTTTGACCTTCTTCATTTGTACAGCTCATAAGGTGTCTTCCCTAGAATTGGTCTAATATAGGCTCTATTAATGATATAACTTGCTGTGTTTACTACATCAATCATCTACAATCACCAGCACATACAGATTTCCACCAATATTTTTTACTCTAGATGGACCTATCAAATCTATATGCAATAATTGTAATGGTCTAGATGTGGTGATTACATTCTTAGATTTGAATGATGATTTAATTTGTTTCCCTTTGAGACATGCATCCATTATTTATCCTTTTCAATAGAGATTTTCGGTAAACCAATAACTAAATCATTCTTAATCAATTGTTAGCTAGTTCATGTTAATATGTGCTAGTCTTCTATGCCACAACCAACTATCATTATCTTTACTAATTAAACATATAGAATCTAAGGAGGGAAGTTCATCAAGATCAATGGTATAGTAATTACCATCCGTTTGGGTTTTGAGGATCACTTTACGATCACTTTTTCGGATGACTAGGCAAAACTTTGAGTCAAACAGTACCCAGTTCCCTTTGTCACATGTCTGACTCATACTCAGCAGGTTGTGGTTGAGTCCAATTATAAACAGCACCTCTTCTATAGATGTTTTAGGATTCTTGGCCACAATACCAATGTCAACTATCCTGCCATATTGGTCACCTCAAAATGTCATCTTTCCTCCTTTCTTGTCTCTAAGGGTGATGAATTTCTCCTTATCACTAGTCATATGACTTAAGCAAGCACTGTCCATATACCATTTGTTACTTTTTCTTGCTCTAAGACAAACCTGCAAAACAAGATTCGATTTTTCTTTTTAGGTACCCAAATCTGCTTAGGTCCTTTTCTGTCAGTGGCATTTTCCCTAGATACAAATGTACCTTTGGGAACCCATTCTGCCTTCCTGCTAAGTCCATTTTTCTTCAATAAACATGAACTAGAAACATGTCCCTTCTTGTTACAGAAGTGACAGGTGGTAAAAGGACTCCTAGATTGTGATGCAGGAAGAGAGCAATGCAGATAATACTTTTGTTTTACATATTTTTGTTGGACATAAGATTCAATGCATTTTGAGGTGTGATATTTCATTTGATATCCATAAGCATGCACAAAATGTCTCGTATATAGATTTTGATTTTGATTTTTATTCTTCTCCCTAACTGCACAAGGATCATAGCCAAGTCCAGCTTTTCCTTGTGTAATTCTTTGATTTCCTAATAAGGCAAACAACATATCTTTGCTCTTAGTGAGTTTAGCCATGGTTTTCAAAAGATATTCATTATTTTTCTTTAGTTTGGTGAATGATGTACAGCAAGCAGATTCAGTTTCATGTAGAGATGCAGTGTCAGATAATTTGCAATCAAATTGTAACTTGCTAATCTTCTTCTTAGCCAGTTTTAGTTCTTTTGCAGTTTTAACAAACTCATCATGCAGGTCATGAAATGCATCAAGCAACTCAGAATAGGAAGATTCAGATTCATATACCTCATCTTTATAATCACTGCTAGATGAGCTTAGAGTCTCTTCAGATGCTAGTGCCATTAAGCAAATGTTGGCAATTTCTTCTTCATCTTCTTCTTCGTCATCTAAGTTGCTGCTCCAGATTGATGAGATGTATGCATTTTTCTTTTTGCCCTTGTCAGCAACTTTCTTTTCTTTTTCCTGCTTTTTCAAGAATTAAGGACTATCCCATTTGATGTGCCCTTGCTTTTTGCATTTATAGCAGATAATAGACTCTTTGCCTTCTTTCTTGTTGTCTATAGCTGCTCCTTTCTTGAAGAATCTTTTATTTCTTCTCTTGTTGTGAAATCTTCCGAATTTTCTGACCAACATAGCTAGAGTTTCTTCATCCAGGTCTTTATCATCATCAAACTCTTCTTCTTTTTCCTCTGCAGCTTTCAATGCAAGGCCCTTTTTCTTTTTGTCTTGACCAGCTTCCTTGAGGGCTTTTATTTTACCTTTATACTCCTCAAGACTACCGAAGAGTGATGTGACAAAAGTCATTAACTCTCTTCTGACTTCTTCAATCGCTGTGACTTTTGGTTGCCATTCTAAAGGAAGAGCTCTAAGGATTTTTCTAACTTTTTCTAGTTATGTGTACTCCTTGCCAAAACTCTTCAGTTGATTCACAATGAGAGTGAATCTCTTTTGAATTTCTTTTATGCTTTCACCTTCCACCATTCTAAAGCTTTCAGACTCACCGATGTAGGAGTTCAATTTGTTCTCCCTTACTCCAGTGGTTCCTTCATGAGCAATTTCTAGATTGTCCCACATATCCTTGGCTGTGGTACATTGTGACACTCTATAGAATTCGTTCTAGTTGAGTGCACTGACTAGGCAATGTTTTGCCTTAAAGTTCAGTAGGACTCTTCTCTTATCTTCCTCATTCCACTTATCTTCTGGCTTCTCTTTGTATTTGCCATCATCTTGCAACTTCAGTAGGACAAAATCCCCCTTTTGGATAATAGACCAGATGTCTAGATCAATGACTGGAGATAGATTTGCATTCTTATCTTTTAGTATCTATAATGCTCTCCACTGAAGTTAGGAGGTTTATTTGTGTTGTTTCCCCTTGGTAGGATACTCTCTCCAAAACCAGCCATTGATTTTCCTAGAATGTTAGATCCTTTGTTTGGGAAACTGGACTCTGATACCACTTGTTAGTTCTCCTAGCTTCCTAAGAGGGGGGTTGAATTGAGAAGTTTGAAAATTTTCTACAAAATTACAAAAAAGTAGTGAAAGAAAAATATGCAGAAAAACATAGTGCAAGAAGTAGTAAGGTAATAAGCAAAGTATAAGAAGAAGCACACAAGAATTTATCCTAGTTTGGTCTCTATCTCTTGACCTACTGCCAGTACTCAAGTTACCACTTGAGATTTTTCACTATCTTACAAGAATTTGGTGGACTCCTTGCAATGCCACAGTATAGTTTAATACTCAGTTCCAACAGCTTACAATTTCACTCTCTGCACTCTAACTAAGTGCTTCCCAAATCTCTTGTGAAGTCCCCTCACAAGAAAATTTTTCTTCCAAATGAAGATAAGATTAATTACAGCAGATGAACTCTCTTAGAGTGAATATAACAATTGAAGTACAGTTTATGAAGTAGGAAAGAATAAAAGGCTTTGATAGAAGATTTTTACAGAGTTTCAATATATATAATGTAAAATCGTTACCCACATCTTCAAATAAAATTCTATTTATAGATTTATATTTTAACTATACGTTAGAGACAAGATCTAGCTGTTAGAGACGTTACCCAATGGTTACTCTGTAAAACTATCTGTTCACCAACCGCAATTAATGCATCTGACATCCAAAATTCGAACTTTAGAGTGTCAATAGACGAATTTCATAGAGACTGTAAGTTAAAGATTTTAACATTGAACTTCAAAGTTCGTCTGTTCTAAAGCAAAATTTAAATTTTCATCTTTGACAAGTATTTCTATGTTGAAACATACGAATTTTCAAGTTTAAAGTTCTTCTTATAAGTGTAAACAGTTGTTCCATATTTCTACGGTGCCTTCGAAGTTTGAATTTTGGTGCCCAAAATTCATCTGTCAGTGAGCAACTCAAAATGGCACAAAAGTTCTTCTTTTCAAATTTGAATTTTCAAATACCAAATTTATTTGTCAGAAAAATCTCTTATCAGACATAATTCAAAGTTCAAATTTTTGAAGACTAAAGTTCATCTGTCAGAAGAGCATATGAACAGACTTATAAACTATCTTTCCAAATATCAAATTTTCAAAATCAAAGTTTGTCTATCAGAGGACTGACTTAGAACTCTTTTTAAATTTCACTTTCAAATGAACTTTGACATATCTTCAGACAAATTTTTCATTTTTCACAGTTTGTGTTTTACCCGAAATTTGAATTTTCAAAGGCTGAAATTCGTTTATCAAAGGAACCTCTTTTCAGACTTACATATTTTCAATTCGAAGTTCGAATTTCAGTAATCAAAATTCAAATTTTCAAAGTAACATATCAAGTTTAACACTTCAAAATTCGTTTGTTAATGAGTATTTTTCAAATATGTCATAAGTTAACATAGGATTTATTGAAAAACACATTTTAAAAACATTTGGGTGAAGAATTAAAGTCTTTTATTTAGTGAATACAGTGAAAGATCCTACAAACTAATTTTGTTCTCAATTCTTTCTGGATTCCTAGATTTCTTCACTTGAGATATCTTGTACACCTTTAATATCTTCTTTTTAAGCTACAGTTGGTTTGGAATTATCAAAAACACTTGATTCAACAAAACGCAAGTTACCAAGACCAAATATAGCTAGTTCCAGTTAAGAGGTTGGAGTTTATAACTAATTTTTGAGCCTTTAGGAAATAAATTGATGACCACTATTGGTTGTATTTTTTGTCTGCGGGCATGTCAGAGAAATTGGTCCTCAATTAGATTAACAACTTGGTTTCGAAATTAAACAAATAGAAAGTTTGAAGTTTTTTACCACAATTTTCCTAATACATGTAGGAAAATGTGAAAAAGAAGAAATTAAATGAAAAGAGATAGACTTGACTCATTACGACAATAGGAGATATGCATATAGAAACATATTCTAAATTAATTTGATTTAGAATAATAAAATTGAGACTAGATTTGTTAGACCACGTTGATATTGTGAATAATTCTTACCTTTCGTTTAATAACAAAGGCCTGCATAAACTTGTATGATCTCTTACTGTTTTTAGGGAAGCTTTTTTCCCCCGTGACCCGAACGGGAAGCTTGTTCGGTACTTTCAAAATTGAAAGTTTAAATATATTTCCATAAACTTGTTAACAAACAAAAATTTATCCTTAAATTTAAATATTTAACTCAGCATAAAATAGAATCAACGGAAAAATCTGATTTGTAGTATTGTTTACTTTAAGAAATACATGAGCCTTGAATATGGGGATCTTTCTTATTGGAAAGATGAACGAGAAAAGAGCTTCTAACTTTACTAATAATTAAAACAACCTGTTTTTTTATTTTATATATAAAAACTGTTTGTAAATGTTATTGAATTTTATTTAAAATAAAATCAAATATCTTTACCAATAATTATCTTATCTTTTATTACTTGGTCACTTGGATGAAAGTGAGATGTTTCCTGAGTCTTTCAGTAAACGTGCTTTATTTGACATGTTGTCCCAGAAAGAAACACGCTTTATTGACTCAACTGCCGTAGGTTGACTCACGGACAAAAGTTTTCTTGTAATAAATTTTAATGTTTTTATCACATTGGAAAATCATATGTATTTTTTATTTTTAAAAAATTTATATTAGATACAAAAATAATTATAATATTTTAAGATATTTATCATGTAGAAGTGATTTTTTTTAAAGGAAAGCTACTTTTGAATTTCATAAAAATTAAGAATAACTTACTTAAAAATGTAACTTCCTTAAAATTTGATATTACTATAATTTTCTTAAAATCAGATACTCAATATCTTAAAACAGAAAATAACGTTGAATTAAAAAATAATTTTATTTTTAAAATTATTCAACATAAGTTTTTGAAGTTTGAATCCTTACATATAAGTTTTAATTTTCCCTGGTAACAATGACTCACTGTAGTTTTATTGACTTGATGATTGATTTGAAGACTTTTTATTTTTCCAAGAGTGGGGTGTGGCTTTGTTTCATAGCTTCTCCTTCATTATAGTCGAAATAAAAGTAAAATACCCTCAATACTTTCTCACCTATTTTTTTTTTATCGAAAATCGTACAAATATAAATTTATATATTATCAACTTAATTTAATGAAAAATAAAATTGACAGGCCATGAATCAAAGTGTCCAAAAGTATACAATACTTTTTTCACGAACTTTTTATATCATCAATTATACTATGACTATTTTTTATATGATTTCAATTATAGGAATGTCCCAATCCCGGGATGTTTACGTGTTAGTTGGTGCTGCCGTAATTATTGCTTCCTTTGATTTGCATTAGCTGTGAAGTGAGAAGGCAAAGGAGATATATACCATTGACTCAGCCATTGACTCTAAAGAGAGATGCGACCCATACAAGAAAAGTTTCAATACAAAGTATCCTTCATTCATGGCACTGGCATCTTGAATCTTACAACACAAAATTAGGATGCTTCTGCAGCTATACAAGCTTGTTCTCTGTTATGATCATACAAATTTTATGATCATATAACATGGATCAGCTAACACTATTTTTATTTTTAGTAGCACTTCTCCTCTCCGTATCAGGTAATTGTAAATGAAAACTATGACTGACTTCAAAATTGGGAAAAAATAAAGTGAATTTTTTATTTCATCTATCCTATTTAACACTAATGGAGTGTGATGTATCTCGAGATTCCATTTGCAGGAGTAATTTCAACGACATTCACAATAGTTAACAACTGCAACTACACAGTATGGCCAGCCAATCTTGCAACTAGTAGCTCTGATCCTCTTTCACCCACCGGTTTTGTTCTTCAAACAGGTGAGTCCAGGACTATCTCTGCACCTACTTCTTGGAGTGGCCGCTTCTGGGGTCGAACTCAGTGCACAAACAACTCCAATGGAATCATCTCATGTGCCACTGGTGATTGTGGCTCTGGCAAGCTGGAATGTGCAGGTGGGGGAGGCGCACGACCTTCAACATTGGCAGAAATCACTTTAGGCAAAGTTGGAGGGTCTGATTTTTTTGATGTGAGCCTGGTAGATGGATACAACTTGCCCATAATGGTTCATCCTCAACCTCAAGGTGGTAG
This sequence comes from Adenanthera pavonina, assembly GCA_026686845.1. Lineage (NCBI taxonomy): Eukaryota > Viridiplantae > Streptophyta > Magnoliopsida > Fabales > Fabaceae > Adenanthera > Adenanthera pavonina. Next base: position 16,951,370 of record JAIVEN010000005.1, on the reverse strand, counting down.
TGGAGACTGCAATAGCACAGGTTGTGTGGCAGATTTGAATAGCATTTGCCCTGCAGAGCTCCAGCTAATAAGCGCATATGGAAAAGTAGTGGCATGCATGGACGCTTGCCAGGTATTTAGCAGACCACAGTATTGTTGCACTGGCGAGTATAGCAGTCAAAGCACTTGCAAACCAACTGCTTACTCACGGTTTTTCAAGAACGCTTGCCCACAAGCCATAAGCTATGCTTATGATAATGACAAGCAAAGCGCATGTATGGCTGCAAATTATAGCATCATCTTTTGTCCATCCTCCAACTCAACGTTGGTTTCATCTCCATCCTCCTCATCATCCACAGACATCACATTATCTCACTTCATCACGGACCCTGAAACACTTAGCTTTAATGGTAGCTTGTTTACACTAGGGTTCTTCAGCCCTGAAAATTCCACAAATCGCTATGTGGGAATTTGGTACATGTCTAAATCCACTGTTGTATGGGTAGCCAACAGAAATCAACCCCTGAGGGATTCTTCAGGCACTGTTACAATAGCTGAAGATGGCAATCGTGTTATTAAATGGTCAGAAGCAAATCATTTGGTCATCAAATGTGTCAAATATCACATCTACCACTACTTGTCGTCTTTTAAATACTGGAAACCTTGTCTTGATTGACAATTCAGGAAAAAATATCATATGGCAAAGTTTTGAGCATCCTTCAGATACTTTGTTGCCAAGCATGGAAATTACCAGCAACAAAAGAACAGGGGAGAAAGAGAAGTTAACAGCATGGAAAAGTCAGTCTAATCCGTCCCTTGGGAATTTCTATATGAGTCTTGAAGAACAAAATCTTACAGAATTGTTCATTTGGAATGCAACTAGTCCCTACTGGCGCAGTGGTCCATGGAATGGCCAAGGCTTTACAGGGGTTCCCCTGATGAGTTTCAAATACAATAATGGTACAAATCTACTATCCTTTAATTCTGCTTTCATTTTACCAAACGGGTCTGACATCAAAGAAATGATTGTCTTGATTTCAAAAGGCAAGTTATTGCATAAACAATGGAATGATACTAAGAAAATATGGCAAGAAACCAATCTTGTTCAAAATTCAGACTGTGATGTTTATGGTATATGTGGGGCATTCGGAATCTGCAATTCAGGGAGTGTGCCAATCTGCAGCTGTTTGAGTGGGTTTGAACCAAGCGGTAGGGAGGAATGGAATAGACAAAATTGGATTGCTGGTTGTGTTAGGAAATCAGCTCTTCAATGTGAAAAAGTGAAAAATGGCAATGTAGATGGAAAAGAAGATACATTTTTCCATCTACAAAAGGTTAAAGCGCCAGTCTTTGGAGAATGGTCATCTGATTCAGAAGACAAATGCAGAAACCAGTGCTTGGAGAATTGCACTTGTAAAGCATATTCATACAATTCAATGCTTGGCTGTATCTCATGGAACGGAGATCTAATTGACCTACAACAATTCTCAAACGAAGGAATTGACCTATATATTCGTGCAGCCTATTCAGATATTGGTATCTAAACCTTGCTCTTAGAATACTTCAAATTCAATTCTTTTGACAACATCTGATCTAATTTCTTTTTTCTTTGATAACAGAAAAGAAAAGAGATCTGAGATTCATCATTATCATTATGGCAATAATAGGAACAATATTTATTGGTCTCACTTGTGCATACTTTTTATGGAAGTGGATAACAAAACATTCAGGTACTATTCCATTTTATGTTATCTCAATTATTTCAAATGCAATCATATCTATTAGCTTTCAATTGGTATAGGCAATAGCAATATGAATATTGAAGGCATTTTCAAATGCAATATTCACATGAGTAGAATTTTATTCAATAGTTCATGTGTCTATATTTTCATATGGAGCAATTCTTTCTCTTTCTCTCTCTAAATCCATTACATTGTTATGAATCAGCAACAATAGGGAAGAGCAAATGGGCATTGTTATTAAAAAGGCTTGCTGCAAATCTAGACAAAACAAGTCACAACATTATCAGAGAACAAGTAAAATTCCAGGAGTTATTGGTATATGATTTTGAAAAGGTTGCAATTGCTACCAACAACTTTCAGTTGCCTAATAAACTTGGGCAAGGAGGCTTTGGTCCAGTGTATAAGGTATATTTATTCATGAAATCTTAATTAATTTCAAATTCATAGTATATAACAATTGTTTCATGGAAATTTCTTCAAGGGAACATTACAAGATGGCCAGGAAATAGCAGTTAAGAGATTATCTAGAGCGTCTGGACAAGGACAAGAAGAATTTATGAATGAGATGGTTGTCATTTCCAAGCTTCAACACCGTAATCTTGTTAAACTTTTAGGTTGCTGCATTGCAGGAGAAGAAAAGATGTTGATATATGAATACATGCCAAATAAAAGTTTGGACACATTTATTTTTGGTTGGTTCTTTTGATCCTTTCTGTTCAAACTTTTTGTAGTTATATATTAGAACGAAACAGGAAAATGAAAACAAAACAATTTTATGTACTGGAGTTTCTGAAAGCTATATATGTTTGAGTGTTCTTCATCTTGTGGGTGGTCAAAACAAATGACCCTCCTTTTTGCTATTGTAGATCCACAAAATCGTAAACTCTTGGATTGGAGAAAGCGCTTTGTGATAATCGAAGGAATAGCTCGAGGAGTACTTTATCTTCATACGGATTCTAGACTCAAAATTATACATAGAGATCTAAAGGCAAGTAATATCTTGTTAGATAATAGCCTAATTCTAAAAATATCAGATTTTGGTATGGCTAAAATTTTTGAAGGGAGTGAAGATTATGCTAATACAAGAAGAGTTGTTGGAACCTAGTAAGTTTTTCTTCTCTATCAAATATTATAGTGTCAGACTTAGAAGTGATCTAATAATTAATTGTTTTACTCAATTATGCAGTGATTATATGTCTCCAGAATATGCGATGGAGGGATTATTTTCAGAAAAATCTGATGTGTTTAGTTTTGGAATTTTACTATTAGAGATTATCAGTGGAAGAAGAAACTCTAGCTTCTATAACAATGAGCACTCTCTTAGCCTTTTGGGATTTGTAAGTCTCTACTATCCAATGGCTTCCTAAATACTTAATTATAGGGATTAAATATTCGTTTCTAATTCATCTCTTAGCTTTCAAGCTTCCAAAGCTAAGAATTATATATATATACATATTTTTTCTTGTTATATGTTTTAGGCGTGGAAATCATGGAATGAAGAGAGCATTGTACAGCTAATAGATCCTGAAATGTCTAATCCAAACTTGGAGAAGGATATATTGAGGTGCATACACATAGGACTTCTATGTGTGCAAGACCTTGCAATAGAGAGGCCAAGTATGAGCACTGTGATTTCTATGCTTAACAGTGAAATTGTTAATCTTCCACCTCCAAGGCAACCTGCTTTCATCCAGTGGCAGAGTATATTGAATCATGTGCGCCCAGAAGAAAATCAAATATGTTCCAACAACAATGTCAGTATTAGTGAGATACAGGGCAGATAACTACATTACAAATCTGTCATGAAAATAATGCAGTTTCGATGAATAACTTCCGTCTCCTAGTTTTGTATTCATGAGTGTATGAGCAGTCTGACAAGAGTTTCTTCCAGCTTTTGTTCTGATTGCTGTCTTTAGATAAAGATTATATCTGAAATCCTGCTTTGAATTGAAATATTTAGCTATCTTGAAACCTGTAAAGTTTTACCCAGTAGTTTCTCTAACATGTCTTGACTGTTTTGAAAGATGTTCCATACCAAAAGATATAAAAGATCTTTTCCCTGACTGAAGTTTCCCCCAGAGTAAAACTGTTGCTGCAGAAGATAATCATAATATATTTATGGTCCTTGGGATATGCATGATTGTTTTATTGAAATAATGAAATATGAAGATATCTAGCAAATGAAGCAATTGAAGTTAGACTTATGATTCAGATTCTAGTTAAAACTTGAATATTAAATTTACTACTAACAATAAATCTTTCTTCAGATTTCATGTCATAATCTTATCTTCTAGCTTCTTTGTTTCAGTCAGTAGCAACTTTTAGATTTATATACTGTAAACAGTATTGTTTGGAACCTAATGTACCACATGTCATATATCACCAATAAATATACTAGTTCTATAATTACAGTCCTCCAATGATAGAAATCTGGTAGTATAATTTTTTTGACCAGATTTACTGTATCCTTTTTGGTGCCTCTAATGGCCCTTAAAAACTATAAAAAATCTGGTAGAATAGTTCTTCAGCCTAGATTTATAAATATGGTATGCAATCAATACAGATAAAAAAATATAATAAAAGGCAAGTGAAATGTATCATTGTGCAATAATCATGGCTAAAACGACCAAGACCAGATGTAGCAAGTTCCAGTTAAGAGGAAGAAGTTTATAATTGATTTTTGAGCCTTTGGGAAATAAATTGATGACTAAAAAATTATACAACAGATAAACTTTGCCGTTTACTTGTAGTTGATGTTTCAAAAGATGTCAGGTAGTTATAACTTGTGAGCTAAAGAAAACATATATATGTCTCCATTTATGCAATGCAAATTAATGGATCATCTTTGATCAGTTGAATATGGAAGGGCCAAATGTTGGGTAAAAGAGAAAAATTACATAATCATCTCTGATCACTTATATACTAAACCAAACCTATGAAGTTGATACCATAGGTTATAAAAATGAGAAAAAGAAAAGATACCTTTTAAGCATTTTAGACCCCAAAAGAAATCAAGTATAGCACTGCAGTTAGCGTACCATTAGCATTATCACAATATATTTTACTAAAATATAATTATATGGAATTAAGCCATGCTCACACAAGAAATCAGTCTCCTGTATAACCATAATCAATTTCAATATATCCTTAGGGACATCCATAAAATTGGAATAATTCAGAGAAGATAATCAGTTTCTACAGGGCTAAAAAAAAAAAATCAATATTGTAGTTCAAGCTCATTCAAATTAATAGCAATACACCAATTGCCTATAACAAAAGCATATTCAACCCTTATTGTATATCATTAACACCTTCAATAGGAAAATATCAGTTTTATGACCAAACATTGTCAAAAGACAACTCAGAACTGTCCCAAATTTCTGTAAGGCAACACCCTTGTACATGATAAAGGGGCTTACCTTTAGAGGTTAGAATATCATTAGAAACTCCAAACTTCCATCAGGAAGAGCCAATGTCAGAGAAGTTCCGCGAAACTCTGCTGGATAGCGGGAACACTGAACATCTGAAAACAAAAACCATTAAAAATTAAGGGCAGAATAATTTGAGACAAAACGTGATACGCACTACAATTTTGTAGGTTGTTTACCACATTCATAAAAAATAAAATTAATAACAACATATTCCAAAAAGAAATCGAAAACTTCATCACCAAAATGTGAAAAGCAGAAAAAAAAATTGAATAATTCATCATTAACTTACCGCTCTTTCTCTATAAATATAATTTGATGAACCGAAAAAGAACACAGATCATAAATTAAGAAATGTTTGCAACCACAGCAGAATTACACCTTCGATCTTACGTCCATGAATTTAGGGTTTTGGCAATTCGTGGCATGTGCAGATAGCCAGATACACAAGAAGATTGAAGCCGATTCATGCATTTTCTAAACAATTTATGGGGATTAATTAGGAATTGAAAGTTCGAAGAGCTGGGTTGGGTTAATTGCATTTGCGAAGGTCGCAATTCGCAAAAGGTCTCATCTGGATAGCGTGTGAGAAAGTGAGGAAACAAAAGATGTTTATAATGTAATCAAATTAATTCTTTTTTTCTCTATTGATTATCTTTAATATAATACTATTTTAATTGAACTATGTGAATTAATAATTAAAATAAAAATTAATTAATTATCTTAATTTTTTTAAAAATTTTAATATTTTTTTAAAATTATTTTTATTTATTTATTTTTTTTTCTCTTTGAATACATTAAATAGGAATATTTTTTAAAAATATATAATAAATACTATCTCATATATTCTAAATAGTCTTATATTTAGAATTAAGATAAAAAAACTTATATATAAAGGACCCGAGGAGTATGCACATAAGTTAATTATTGATGTATGCTGCCCAAATTTTTAACCATTATTATTACCACATCAGAGAAATAAAATTCATTGTTTTTAGCAGTCATATTTCTTTATTTTCAAATTCACTCGTTAACTTAAAAAATAGTATTTATTAAACTAGTCATATGTAGTTGAAATAAATATGCTTTTGGCCACCTCACACATCTAGTGAGTAGGGAGCAGGGACATGGATGGGTCAATTAAGATGATTTTGAATAAAAACCAATTTGAATGATTTAATTGGTTTTCCAAAATAGAAAGGGGAACTAAATGGTAAAAAATTTTCACAGATACACGTGTTGGGAAAATTATCATAGTGAAGTACTGTTCTATCTTTTCAGGGACCATATCCTTTGCATATCAGAGGAAAAGCATGTCCTGCATTTCCATTAAAGGCACCGCTTCATTAAAATTTGCAAGAATTGATCAAAATAGTTCAATATGCAACAATCAGATTTGTCTACTTGCCCCCCCAATTTCAGAACGCCCTCCACCCGGTTCCCTCCATTTTGACTCTTTTTTTCACTATAACCCATCTGAAACACCGCCTCCTTGTTTCATTGAGTGTGTTTGTAAAAAATATTGAAATCTATCAAGATCGGAGGATTTTGTGGGAACATGTTTCACATTTGATTGAGAAGCAAAAGAATCATGGTTGAAGAAAGCCAATCAATGTAAGTTGAGTTGTAATGTTTGCATTTTTTATATTGTGTAGCAATTGATTCTTTTCTCATTTCTCTCTTTCCTCGAAGATAGATATAGCAATTTTTTTTTGGCATTGGTAGAATGATTGAATGTTTGATGTTTAGGAAATTTGGATTGTAACTTTTTTAAATGAAAGCAGGGACCATGAGCTGGTGGAAACTTTATTTTTTTATATATATATTTCAAATATATTTTTCTTTTATTTGTGAAAGAGGGACGTGAGCTTTACTTTTTTCTAGGAAAGGATTGTAGCTTTTATTTGAATGCTTGATCATGAAATAAAAACCATGAGCTTTTTTTTTTTAATTTGCATTGTTATTTGTTTTTATATTTCATATGTATGTTTTTATTTGTGAAACAGGGATGACAATTTTTAATATTTCAGATGTAGTCTTTTATTTGTGCAACAGGGACCAAGTTATGGAGGATGATATAATTCCTAAATTGGGTATGGAATTCAACAACTTAGAAGAAGCATGGAAATTTTGGGTTGACTATGGTGGCAAAATTGGTTTTGGAGCAAGGAAATTTAATTTTACCAAGAGTAAGAAAGATGGTTGTATACTTTCATATAGATATGTTTGTTGTAAAGAGGGACTAAGAAAACTAGACAAAAGGGACGTTAGAACCATCAATCCTCGTCCTGAGACAAGGACAAATTGCAAAGCAAGAATGGGAGTTGCCCTGGTGGAAGGAAAGTATAGAATCAATCTCTTCATTGAGGAACATAATCACCCGCTTCATACTCTAGAGACAGTACACACGTTAGCGTCACAATGAAAATTAACTGAAGTACAGGCTCAAGTGATTGATTTAGCTGAAGACTCTTATGGGCTTCAACAAAAAGATTCTTTTCAGTTAATGAGTAGACAAGCTGGAGGAAGAGCTTGTCTTGGTTTCACTAGGTTGGATGCAAACAATTACATTAGGTCAAAAAGACAACATGGTATGCAATTTGGAGAAGTAGGAGCTTTGTTGAGATACTTTCGGGATAAAGTGGCATAAAATACATCATTCTTTCATACCTATGAAGTAGATATAGAAGAACATATCACTAATGTTTTTTGGGCTGATCCAAGCATGTTGATAGATTATGCCATCTTTGGTGACGTGGTATCACTAGATACAACATATAGCACAAACTGTCACCATAGACCACTTGCTATCTTTTCAGGATTTAATCATTATAGAGAAGTTGTCATTTTTGGGGCGGCATTGTTGTACAATGAAACCATTGAATCCTTTAAGTGGCTTCTTGAAACTTTCTTGTTGGCACATCATGGAAAGAGGCCTCAGACTATTTTCACTGATCAAGATAAGGCAATGGCTAGAGCATTGATAGAGGTGCTTCCTAAAATGAACCATGGGTTATGCTCGTGGCACTTAATGCAAAATGGTATAAAGCATTTGAGTAACTTGATGAAGGGGCCTACACATTTTCCATCTGACTTTCATAAATGTATGTATGGGTATATAGATGAAATAGAATTTGAGTTAGCATGGAATACTTTGTTATCTAAGTACAATGTGCATGAAAATAGCTAGTTGAGTTCAATACAATGTAAAAGAGAAATAGGCATGGTGTTACTTGAAGAATTCCCTAACACTTGGCTTGTGAAGCACACAAGTAAGTGAAAGTGTTAATGCTTGTATCAAGAGTGTTACAAAGCCAAATTTGGATATCATTCAATTTTTCAAATAGTTTGAGTGCATGGTAGATGATAAGAGATATAAAGAGTTGGAGTGTGAATATGATTCAATCCAAAAAAGGCCTAGAATGTTTACAAGTTATCCAATGGTTCTCCAACTTGTTGACATTTACACTACCCCAATCTTTCATTTATTCCAAGAACAAGTTAATTTGTTTCTAGATGCTTGTATAACTAGCATAAGTCCACATAAGGTTGGAGAAGAAGAAGAGGAACACATAGTGATTGACTATATTGTTACTATGGTTGGTGAGAAAGGAAAATGGCTACTTTGTTTTGATCCTAACATGAAGTTAGTTTCATGCAATTGTAGGAAAATTGAGACTTGGGATATACTATGTTGTCATGCTCTAAAAGTATTAGACGCAAATAACATCAAAGAAGTCCCTCATCAATATATTATGAAAAGGTGGACAAAAGATGCAAAAAGCAAAGTGGTTCATGATAGTTGTGGGGTTGAGGTGCAAGTAGATCCTAAGCTTGAAAACACACGTCGATATAGGGATCTATGTGCTATAATGACAAGACTTGCAACCAAAGCATCTGCCTCTCCTAAAATATATGCCTTGGTACACAAATGTATGCAAGACTTTGACAAACAAGTGACAGCCATGTCCTCTAATGAAAAAGAGGGCAATTCCACCATGGTGCCACTAATAGAATCTACATCACAAGCAAAGGGGCTTAAGAAAAAAGAAGGTGTTAAGAGAAGGAGACGCCCAAGAAGTTGGGTTGAAAGGCTTGCACCAAAGAATAGACAAACTTCATGCAATTGTTGTTGTCAAAATGGCATTACAAACTCATCACCTTCAGTGTCAAATACATCACCAACTTATACTGAATTATTGATGGTAATAATAATTAACTTTTATTTTGTTTATTGTTAGTAATTTTATAATGAATATGATATGATGCTTTTGATGTCATTTAGGCACCATTGGATATTCCCACACCATCACTTGAAACTCTAAAGTTTAGTGAAGATATCACAAGAGGTACAGTAAAAAAAATTTAACTTTCATTGCTATGAATAATAGATTACAGTTTTTCACAAGTGGTACAGTAGGTACAATAGATAAAATTAACTTCTATATCAAATACATTGTACATGCTATGCTATACAGTAATTTATCCTATTTGGTCTTCAATGGTACTATCACAACTTCCTTTCTTTCTCTCAGCTAGTTTCTCTTCCCAAATGTAGGTTCAACAAGTAGACCTGTAGCATAGATATATTTTCTTTTCAATTCAATTCAGATCCAGCAAACAGCAAAGTATTTGTCTCTTGTATAAGATCTAGCAATCAGTAAGCAGCTAGTTTCTCTTAGCAAGCAATGGCATTGTCTCAACTTCCTTCATGTCTCTCAATTAGTTTCTCTTTGAAAATATAGGTTGAACATGCAGACCAGCAGCATATACACATTTGGTATTTGTCTTTTGGTATTTTTCTGTAGCAAAACAAATAAAACTATTCAGATGTAGCATAATTAGTCTTTTGTATCAGTCCTTTTTTGGCCAAAGTCTGTTGGTATTTGTTTGATGCAAGATATCAAACATTTGCAATGTATCATCTTAATCAATGTCTATTGTCTTTTCTACCGGTTTTTCCAGATCAATCACAATGCAGTCAACAAATAAAAAATTATACATATGAGATTTAGCTATCATTAGGAAATACGCATAAGGACCAACCTATACACACAATTGAATAAAAATGATACTCATAAGAGAAGGCATAGTAGAGCAGGGGAGTACTGCATAAATTAAAAGCCTTAGACTCAGAGAAGCCATAGTGGAGCAGGGGAGTGTAATCACCAATGATACTCATAAGAGAAGGCATAATGGAGCAGGGGAGTATTGCGTAAATTAAAAGCCTCAGACTCAAAGAAGCCATAATGGAACGGGGAAGTGTAATCACCAGCACTTATTTCTTTATAAGAAACTAGGGGTAGTTAGCGCGGAGGAGACGGTGAGGAAGAGTCGACTGGGAGGACATGGAGAGGAGGAGACAGCAAGGAAGAGATGCCGAGGTGAGATGGCGAGGAGGAGACAGCAGGGAAGAGACGGCGAGGGGAGACGGTGGGGAGGAGACCGTGTGGAAGAGTCGATAGAGAGGAGACCGCAAGGAAATCGACAGGGAGGAGATAGCAAGGACGAGACCACCGACGCCTTTCTCAATGTCGAAGGCTTGTGCGTGTTGAGCAATTTGGATTAGGTCTTGCAAATTTTAATAAAGTGATGCGTTTAATGGAGATGCAGGGTGTGCTTTTCCTCTTCGACGTGCAGAGGATATGGACCCATCTTTTCATAGTTTACAATTTATACATGAAAATTTGTAAGAGATATATAAAAATTTCTAAGATAAACTTAAAAATTGATGAGATAAAAATTTTCAATCCAAACTTAAAAAGTTTTTATTAGAGACATGAAAATTTAATGTTTAATAATTTATAACCCAAATATGAATGAAAATTTAATATTTAATAATTTATAACCCAAATATGAAATTTTCCATGAGGTATCTAAAAAGCTTTAATGGAGACCTAAAATTTTTTGAATAGAAAAATTTCCAATTCAACCTTAAAAATTTTCAAGAGAGACATGAAATTTTGTTTTTAATAATTTATAACCTTTACTTCAAAATTTCCAAAAGAAGCATGGAAAGTTGTAGAAAGCACATGAAAATTTTAAGTTGAAAAATTCTTAACAAAGACTTGAAAATTTCCAAGAGAGAAATGAAAATTTGTTGTTATATAATTTATAACACAAACATGAAAATTTCCAAGAATTACCTACAAATTTCCTAGTCCTAAAGATCTCTTTAGGTCTCTGTTAGAAATTTTTAGATACCTATTGGAAATTTTTAAGTCTTAATTACAAATATTTCAACTCATAAATTTTCATACTTATCCTGAAAAATTTTTATATTTGGGTTGAAAATTTTTAAACTCAGAAAATTTCAAGTCACTCTTACAAATTTTCACATATCTCTTGAAATTTTGTTGGAGCATATGTGTGTGGCTTATGTGATGCTACAGTTAATCTTGATGCTACTTAAGTTACTATTATTGCAACTGCTGGAGCCGTTGGTGGTGTTGGTGCTACTACTACTGTCTTTGTGCCCATCGCACTACCACTTTCTAAGTCGTTCCCAGACATATAAAAAATTGAGGTGTTCGATGGCAAAAACTTCAAATGATGGCAAGAAGGTGTTTTCTCGGTGCTGGATATGCATAGGGTTGCTTTGGCTCTCACTCAAACCGAGCCTGCTATAGATGCTAATAAGGCCCCCAAAAATGTTTCGACTTATGCCAACATGGTTTGTAGGCATACTATCATTAGCACATTGTCTAATGATTTGTTCAATGTATATTGTGTCTATAAGAAAGCCAGCTAGATCTAGGAGTCATTGTTCACAACGTACACTGCTGAGGATGTTGGAAAGCAGAAATTTGTGATCGGAAATTACTACCAATGGGAGATGTTTGAAGAGAAAGACATCAAGCTACAGATCAATAAATTCCATAAACTACTAAAAAAACTTCATACTAAGAAGATTAACCTTTTAGATGAATTCGTAGATGAGATTCTGATAGAGAAACTACCAGATTTGTGGAAAGACTACAAACAACAACTTAAACACACGCAAAAGCAATTGTCATTGTCTAACCTCATTACTTAAATCACTATCGAAGACACTAACTAGAAGGAGATTCGAGTAGCAAAGGGCAAGGAGATGGTCTCAAAGGAAAACTTGGTGGATACAAAGCCACATAGCAAGAGGTATAATTCTCATAAGAAATCTGATTACAAACCCAAGAATTCTAACCCTAAGTTCAAAAAGAAGGGTAGCTGCTTTGTTTGTGGCAAGCCAGGTCATCATGCTGCTCAGTGCAGGAAGAGGGTTAGAAATGATAATCCTCCCAAGCCAAATGTAAATTTGGTTCAAGGAGATGACAATTTTGAAGAAATTATTGATGCAGTCATTTTTCAAGTTCTCATTATCTCTGATGTGAGAAAATGGATGGTTGACTTTGGGGCTACCAGGCACATTTGTGCAAATAGATTGATGTTTGTCTCCTATGATCTTATAAAGGAAGAAGAAAACCATATTTACGTTGCTGATTCCCAAACTGCATAAGTTCTAGGGAACGGAAAAGTGGCTCTCAAACTCACATCTAGAAAGATGTAATGCCCCTCATGATATCTTTATTGGCTTGTGTTCAGGACCGAAGGAAACAGGGTGGAGTTAGGTTCAAGAGAAGCCAGAAAGGGCTTCACGCCACAGCGAGAAGCAGAGCCGCTGCGGCAAGATGCCTTCCAGTAGTGTTGTCCGGCAAATTTATGGTGGCGCCGCGGCGAGATATCTGGAGTCGCAGTGAGAGTCGAGATTTTTGTTTAAATCCGGATCATTTCGGACTTTCAGAAAGAAAGAAATCGGAGAGAGCGACGAGAGAGGCGATGAGGGTTCGACATTTCCGGCGTCCAAGAGTGGTTTTCGGATCGAGGGAGCTTGGATTTAAGTTTGTAAGTGTTCTCTACTCCTCCCCTCTTCATTTTTCTTCGGTGGAAATTTAGGGTTTTTGGTTTTGAGGTTGGATTTCCGGTTTGTGATGAAATCCACCAATTGAAATGGTTAAAAAGAGGTTAATGATGTGTGTTTTGGTGTTCTTGTTGTTTGGATGTGAGTTTTGAAGGGTTTATATGTGATTTGAACTTAACCCTAGGTTGATTCTAGTTAAGGCTCTTGGGAATCCAAGTTGTATGTTATTGTTTGGTGTGTAAATGTTCCCCAAGAGCTTATTGATGCATGAAAGGGGTGTTGGAACCTTGGGTTAGGCCTAAAGTGGTTGAATTGTGATGTTTTGGTTATTGGTATATCGTGCTAACGAAATAATTGTGTTATTATGAATGTTGTTTGGTTAGCTGAGAGGGCTTCAAGTGTGTTGGTGTTCATGAAAGCGTGTGGAACTTGTGTGAGCACGGTATTGACAACCTAAGGTAACCGGGTGTTTGTTTATGTGGTATTGTATAGTTACGTATATATGCTTGTCTCTTTCATACCACAATATTGATGTATTATGTGTATCGTTTTCTATATATATCGTGGTATGTGTACGGTTAGATGATGATGATGATGATTGTGATGATGATATATATGATGTTGACATTGATATGATATGAGATGGTGCATACATGATGATATGACATGATGATGATTATATGATGATACATTAGCATCACCACATGATATTGTGAGACTGAGTTATATGGTGGACGAAGTGGTGATGATATGATGATATACATACAACGTATGATGATATATGTGTTAGGGAGGATAAGGATGGGATATGTGTATATGTATATCTGTTGGGGAGGATAAGGGTCGATTATATGTGTTAGGGAGGATAAGGGTGGACCGTATATGTTAGGGAAGATAAAGATGGATTGTATATGTTAAAGACGATAAGGATGAGACCCTTGAGAGGGTGACATGCATACCATTCATTTTACATTGTATTCATGTGTTATATGAGTTATGTATAAGAATATATATATGTTTATGTATGTGGTTGTCCCCGATTACTGAGACATTGTCTCACCCCACCCTCTCCCATGACTAACCCTTTCAGGTGAAGGTTCTGGCACTAGTCCTGAGAAGCCCAGAGAGTAGCTGCGGATGTGGGAATACTGTATGTACTTTTTATTTTTGGATAATATATTATGTGTCAAGTAGGATAGAAGGTTTTGTATTAAGCATATGGTGTTGTAAGAATGGTTGTAAATGTATATTGTGATGTATGGGTAGTTGCATATTTTGGTTGTGTATAGAATGTGTTATTTGTGGTGTTTTGAGAGTGTTGGATGTTGGGAAGTCGGTATTGTGGTATTTGTGAGCCCAGGGTGGTTTTGGGCCTAGTTGTTGCGTTTAGGGCCTGTAGCCCGTCTTATCATGTTTAGGTTTAAGGGGGTCAAAACTCAGAGGAGTGGTTCTTTCGAGGTGAAACCTCTTTGGACAGGTCAGTTTGGGGGTTTTGGACCTAATGGATGGTCTCTGAGTGACCAGTTGTCTTTGATGACAATTGGAAGTGGTTAGTGGTGAGTTTTGGTCAATAAGTGGCCAAAACGGTGTTAAGGGTCCAGAATCTCCATACAGAGTTGGTTTGAGGCAAGAAGGGTGTCTATGGATAGCTTGGGACTAGATTAACTTGTAAGAGTTGGAATCAAGTCAATCAGAGATAGGAGCATAAAGTTATGCGCATCGGAAATTCACCCCGGATTATAGAAGTTGCTGATATGGGGTATCAGCAAGGGCCGCGGCGGCTTCAGAGTCCAGGCCGCGGTGCTAGTAAGGCCAGAAGTGAGGGAGTTTCTGGGGAGACCGGAGCCGTGGTGGTACTGTAGCGGCTGCTGTCCCAGCCCAGTTTTGGGTGTTGTTGTTCTATTTCTGCTATTTTTGAAGGATGAGGTGAGTATTGGTTAATGATTTTGGTAGTTTTGGGTAAACTCTGGAGGGTTTTGGAGGTAGGTTGTTACAAAAGACATTAGCTCTTAATGATGTACTGCATGTGCCTAATGTTAGAGCAAACTTAGTATCTATAGCTCTGTTGGGAAAGGCTAGGGTCAAAGTGTCATTTGAATCTAACAAGATTGTAATGACAAAGCATAATGTTTTCATGGGAAAGGGTTATTGTAACCAAGGACTGTTTGTTCTGAATGTTACTGAAATGAATGAAAATGCATCTTCTTCTTACTTGCCTGTTTATATGATTGATTCTTGTGATGTGTGGCATATATTAGGTTAGCTAGTTACCTAGGATGAGGGGTGAATTGGATAATGCAAGATTTTTGCCTCTTTTAAAGTGCAACCCAGCTTTATCAAATGTTGCAGTAAAACATGGATGAACAGAGTATGAATGATATAAATGAAATAAGAAAATGAAGGATCAAATGCATGAATTTATACTGGTTCGCGCCAAACCACTTGGCTTACGTCTAGTCTTCAAGCCACTACTTGAAATTTTCACTATATCCCACAAGTTTCATCTGAGTATTTATAAAATCTCAGTACATCTCACAAGTTTTAGTCGACAATTGTGAAGTCACTCTCCCCACACCCTTACAAGATGTATAATTTCTTTTGTGTTTCCACACACTAAGATTCTACCAAAAAATTTGTAGAAGAAAATATTACAGAATAGAAACTCTCTTTAAGAGTAAATAAAAATTGAAGCTGACTTTATTGATGTGTGTTTATCTTTGAGAATGATTTTATAAATTGCAACAATATTTTGGCACAAACTCACTTAGATTCGTTACCTATAAGTTCAAATAAGTTTCTATTTATAGATTTATGGCCTAACTAGTCATTAGATATAAGACCTATCTATTAGACACGAGTTTTAGCAATTACTCTGTAAAAGAGTCATTCAATAACCACATTAAATGCATCTGACACATCAACATTTGAATGTTGAGGCTCAATAGACAAATTTTGTAGAGTCAGCATAGTTATGTGTTTAACATTTAACTTCAAAATTTGTCTATTACTAAGTGACATTCGAATTTCAAGTTTACCAAAGATAACCTATGTTAGTTTCGTGCAAATTTTCATATTGGAAATGCGTATGTTAAGTTTGAATAGTTGTCTCAGGTTTTCGTATAGCACTTCAATATTCGAATTTTAGAAGCTGAAATTTGTCTATCAGAGGCATGTTCAACATGGTACAAAGTTCTTCTCTATGAAATTTGAATGTTGAACTATAAAATTCATTTGTCAGAGACATGCTCTAACAAAACTTATGAGTTCTCACTTTGAAATTCACACTTTGAAGCTCGACATTCGTCTGTCAGAGGAAATGACTTTGAACTTCATCAACATTAAAATTTTGATTAAACTTCATGTGAATTTTGTATACTTTCATCAACAATACTTAGCTCAAAATTCAATTTCAAAACCAAAATTTGTCTATCAGAGATAAAACCTCTGTAACTTTGAATTTTACTAAGCAAAGTACGAATTTTTGCACAAAATAAACATAAGTCAAATACAAAAATTCAAAAGATTAAACCACCTTAAAACTAAAGTGAAAACAAAATATATCAAATAGCTAGATTTTCAAAAGCTAAGTTTCACTTTCACTTAGTCATTCTCATTCTTAGTATGCTCCCTTCTAATCTTCAATTCTTGGACCATCATTTCTCTTCTTTTTCATTGAGTGATATATAATGTTGATTTTCCTTTCTTTATTCTAATGCTCACTCTTCCTTCTTGGACAATCATACATTTAATGTATTATACTTGCAAATCAAGTAGTTAATTCAATTTATATATCTAACTTGTATTATAAAATATAGAAGTACAATGGATATATCAGTACATAGCATGATGTATGCATTATAAACATAATTAATCACATGTTAATACACATTTTACTTCTTTTAGGAACAATATATATATTAGAAAAATATAATGCATTTGTTCCTTATTACTCTACATTTGTCATAATCAAAACTTATATTATATCAAACCTAACAACATGCTAGATTAGGACATGTTAGTAAGTCTTGTATAAATAAAATGCAACAACTTGGTTTAATTTTTGGAAATAAAAATAATAATTTAAATAAATGTGAAGCCTGTGCAGAAGCTAAAATAACTAAAAAATCACATTTTTCTACACAAAGAGAAACTGAATTACTTGCTTTAATTCACACTGATTTGGGTGATTTAAAAAAAACAATGATAAGAGGTGGTAAAAAATATTATATAACTATTATGGATGATTTTTCAAGATATACTAAAGTATATTTATTCAAAAATAAAGATGAGGCTTTTGAAAAGTTTCTTTTGTATAAAACAAAGGTAGAAAATTAGCTAAATAAAAAGATTAAAAGAATAAGATCTGATAAAGGCGGAGAATATATTTTATATAATGACTTTTATTAAAAAGAAGGAATAATACATGAAGTAAATTATCCATATTTACCTGAGTCTAATGGAGTAGCTAGAAGGAGAAATAAAACTTTAAAGGAAATGATGAATGATTTGCTTGTAAGTTTTTTCGCACCAGAAAATTCATGGGGTGAAACTTTGTTGTTTGCTTGTTTTTTACAAAACAGAATATCTCATAAGAAAACAAATAAAACACCTTATGAATCATAGAAATGTTATGTACCTAACCTAAAATATTTAAAAGTGTAGGGGTGTCTTACTAAAGTAATGTTGCTTGATCCTAAGAAAAAAAAAGTTGGGTCTAAAACTTCTAATTGTATGTTTGTTGGATATGCTCAGAATAGTGCAGCTTATAGATTTTTGGTTTTGAAAAGTGATATTTTGGATCATAACATTATTATAGAAACTAAAGATGTAGAATTTTTTTAGCATAATTTTCTTCTGAAAATTGAACTTATTCCTAAAAAATTGGAAATTTCTACTTCTTCTCTTGAACAAAATTCAAATGAAAATTTGATTGAATATTTAAGAAGAAGTAAGAGGCAAAGAAAATAAACTTCTTTTGGAAATGATTTTTATACTTATATGATACGAAGTGATCCTTTACATTTTTATGAAGCTGTTTCATCTTCATATGCTCATCTTTTGAAAGAAACAATTAAGATTAAAATAGATTCTCTTAATCAAAATAAAACTTGGGTTTTAGTAGATTTGCCTCGCCTATTGATTGTAAATGGATTTTTAAGAAAAAACTTAATCCTGATGGGTTCATTAATAAATATAAAATTGGGCTTGTAGCTAAAGTTTTACTCCAAAATAAAATATTGATTATTTTGATACCTTTTTTTTTTCCTATTACAAGAATTTCTTCTATAAAAATTCTGATTGCTTTAGCTTCAATTCACAAACTTTATATTCATCAAATGGATGTTAAAACAGCTTTCTTAAATGGTGATTTAGAAGAAGAAATTTATATGGTACAATATGAAGGGTGTGTTAGTCCTGAATAAGAAGATAAAGTGTGTAAACTTGTTAAATCTTTATATGGATTAAAATAAGTACCTAAATAATGGCATGAAAAATTAGATCAAGTTTTAACAAGTGATGGTTTTTCTACTATTGAAGTGGAAAGATGTATTTATACAAAATTTATAAATGGTGATTGTGTTATTATTTGTTTGTATGTGGATGTTATGCTTATTTTGGGTACTAGCATGAATGTTGTGATTGAAACTAAACATTTTCTTGCTTCAAATTTTGATGTGAAAGATATAGACAAAGCAAAAGTTATATTAGGTATTACTATTATAAGAAGTGAAAATGATATTTTACTTTCTCAAGAATATTATGTTGAAAAAATTCTTAAAAAGTTTGGACATTTTGATGATACTCCTTTAAGCATTTCTTATGATGCTAGCACAAAATTAGCAAAATTAGCATCACTATATGCACAAATTATTGGAAGTTGCATTTAATGAATTTTACCAGGCCTAATATAGCTTATGTTGTATGTAGATTGAGCAGATATATCTACTGTCTAAACAATGAGCATTGGATGGCTCTGATTAGATTGATAAGATATTTAAAAGGTACATGAACTATGATATATTTTATAATGGGTTTTCCACTATATTAGAAGGATATAGTGATGCAAACTTAGAAGGATATAGTGATGCAAACTGGATCTCAGATTCAAATGAGATTAAATCCACTAGTGCCTATGTATTAATTCTTGGTCGTGGTGAAGTATCCCAGAGATAAGCTAAACAAAGTATTATTACAAAATCCTCAAGGGATTCAGAGTTTACTGCTATGGAACTAGCTGGTACTGAAGCTAAGTGGTTGAAAAACTTCATAGAAAATATTTCATTAGGAGAAAAACTAACACCATTAGTGCTTTTACATTGTGACAGCCAATCGACGATAGCTATAGCTAAAAATAAGACATTTAATGGAAAAAGTTGACATATTTAATTGAGACATAATATTATAAGGCAGCTGCTAAAAAATGGAGTAATTTCAATTGAATTTGTAAGGTCAGAAGTAAATCTGATAAATCCTTTGACAAAACCCTTGGGGAAGAAACAAATTATTAACACATCAAGGGGCATGTGACTCAAGCCAACTTGAAATTAAACAATGACGGTAACCCAACCTTTGTAATTGGAGATTCCATGAAGGAGATTCATATAGGTAAGAACAAGTCATTTGTTAGTTCTTCTAGCATTAAAATTC
The DNA here is from genome assembly GCA_026686845.1 of Adenanthera pavonina. Lineage (NCBI taxonomy): Eukaryota > Viridiplantae > Streptophyta > Magnoliopsida > Fabales > Fabaceae > Adenanthera > Adenanthera pavonina. The sequence goes on along the minus strand of JAIVEN010000005.1, from coordinate 16,931,676 downwards.
TAGTCCCTTCCTATAGTATGAGAAAGTGCTAGAATGCATTATTGGTGAGGTTGAGCAAAACTCTTAATGATTTCATATTCCTTATGAAAGGTGTATTCATTGCAAATATACTTGATGAAATCACCAATATGAATGTGGAGTGGGGTCACTTCTATGAGACCGTGGCAAAGTCTCTAGAGCATTCATTGAACACTAGGCACATGTATGACCATTAAAAATGCAAAATCACCATTAACAACAAGAACTGTGGGGGTATACTCTAACTAATAAGGCCTCTAGTACACAATAAAGACTTGCTGGTTCATAGAAACGTACATTTCATTGACATTTCTATGTATTAAGAATTATTGGTCTAGGTTTGGTTCATAGTAAAAAATACACCAGTTTCGAAATGTTTATACTCATGTCAAAGCTCAGATGATAGTGATCCTTTTAACACACATGTGGGGGATTGTTGAAACATAAGTGTGTGGTTTATGTGTGTGTGTTAAAAAAAGTTCCACATTACCCAAACTAAAGAAAGTTTTAGTGTATAAATACTAAGATGTGATTGTAGGCAAGTAAAAGAACCAAAAGAAGAGGTGGGCCTTGATTATGTTCAATCGTCCCTTTAAGCTTTTTATTACCAGCTTTTCCTCTGTCTTTAATTGCAGTCCAACATTTGAAACAAAATGGCACTCTGCATCCAAACGGCACCCAACATTCATGAGATTTCGGCCTATAAAAAAGGCAATGCTTGTTGAAGGTTTAGAGCACACCAGCCTTCAAGCTTTTAGGCACTCTCTTCTCTCTCCTTCCACTTTCTATGTTTTTTTGAGTTTTCTTCTTTCTGCTATTCTACTTGTTGGGAATCTCGATACACGCACAGTGGAAATAATCACCAAATTTCCTCCCATGGATCTATCAATATTGTTTAGATTAAAATGTAGAAACAAAATTTACCTCCGGTGTGTTCCTTTAGCATTCTTTCCCTACCATCGGACCCTAGGAACTAACATGTCTGATCAGCTTCCTCTACCAGTATCCACAAGAACGATGAGTCCAACTCAAACGGCGTGCTAGCACCTCTATTAGTGAACATCCTTATGTTCTTTGTGTGTGTCGGTACATTCTCTGTTCATCCGTACACTATCTCTCTCTATGTATATGACCGCTCTATCTCTAAGGTGTATCGAGACTCTCTCTTGATTTTGTATATAATAACCCTAATGTATATAATTATATAGATAAGGTTTATTATTTAAATTAAATCAAATCTTAATTAAATAGATTAGTTTTAGATTTAAATCTATCTAATAGAATAAATCTAAACCAACTATCTAATCTAAATCTAGAATCAAATCTAAATTTGATTTATCATATAAATCAAATTTAAATTATGATATTAATTTAAATAAGATATATTTTAAAATATTCAATATATATCATCAAATATATATATAATATATCAAATATATATATTTGGAATTTTATAAAAGATATGTATATATATATCAAATATATATATATTTATAAAATTCATACACCCTGAATTGAACATTAAATTTATTGAATCTAGACATATTTTAGATTTAATAAATCTGAACATTTTAACTCGAGTTGGTTTGTTCTTGTGTGCAACCCTACAGGCCCATATGATATTGGTAGTTGGCCAATAACACTATTGGACCCACAAGTCATAAGTGACATCTAACAAGACATTGTGACTACCCAAATCATATAAGATTAGTGATCTGATGCAACCTATCATATAACCTTATCACATTCCTTTTGTCTCACGATATATAAGTCAAGTATGAGGCATGGAAATGTCATCCTCATCTTACGCGTCCATCACTTTCTCGATTTCCAAGAAGACTGACAAAATAAAAGGAAACTCTTCCATTCGAGCACGGCCATGCATTTCTCAGTCTCCATTAATTAGAGGGACAAATTCCATCTTGGCCATTCATCTTCCTCTACATGAATTCTACTATGCTCGATCATATCCTTTATAATCTCCCTATTAAATGTGACTTTTGACTATGCCAAAGTACAGTGTTCTTATGTAGGAAGCCATGGTGATCTCAGGTCTAAGGGCTCAGTGACACGGTTATATATATATGAGATAAGCTTAGGACTTGATCCATACAGCTATCTCATGACAGGTCGATGCCACATCTGTTCCCAAACATATACTTATGATTTTGATTTGAATCTTCATACATAACTAACATATAATTATCAATCAAACTCATACTAGCCTTAGTTCATCATTATTCCCATAAAGATGATTGACTAAGGACATTTAGGATAAAATGATTTATCCAAGGATATTATAATAAAGAAATACATGCAAACTATATAATAATGTAATAAAAGAAAAACACCTTCTTTTTTATAATGAAGTACAATTCATAATACAATGATTAGTCTAGGGCACAATCTCTAACACTACTGCCTTGCTCCAGTAAAAAGAATCCGTTTAATCTTGACTTGTGTTAGAATAACTCTTAAGAACAATATCCTTGAGTTTTAATAAACACGCATTTTGTTGTACATAATTTCTAATTTAATAGATTAGAAAAATAATATAATATAGAAAAATTATAAATAAAATGTTAACCCTAAATAAGTTATAATAAACACGTATTTTGGTCATAAAAGTTAAATTATGTCATTACAGCCAATTAATAGATCAATAGATTAGAGAGAAATTATGTACAACAAAACTTCCAATTTTAGAAGAAATTGTTTTCTAACCAACAAGGTTTAACATATATAGTTGTATGATAGTTGAATTTTTTAAGTATGTTGTTCAAGATATTAGTTTTGGATTGTTGGTATTCATGTAAAGAAAAAACAGTTTTCTAAATATAATGAAATTCTATGCAATTAAATGTTGAATATATGAATTGAGTGCGTGGTCGTGATTTTCTTAACATCCATTATGCTTATTGTTTATTCACTTTTAGTATTTAAACATGTTTTATCACTAAAAAGTTAAAATAACGAATAAAAATAGATATTAATTTATTTTTCTAAAATTTAATATAATGTAACAGACTCATATGCATATTGCAAGCTGAATAAAATTGCAGAAAATGGCAGACACAGTTTTGGCTTATCAGTTGTCACTATGTATGCTATAATAAATTGAAGACTAATATTTGTATTTTGATTATAAAACTTCAATATTAGTGCGTGAATGACATGAGGGAAGCACCAAGTACTAGTAAATACTATATTTGATTTTCAAATCAAAATGATTGGCAACCTTACTTCTTTCCGCACTAATTAATTATTAATGACCAAGTCACTTCAAATTGAAGAAAAATGCTCAACTTTTCCACTGTATATTTTCTCATGTATCACTTACCAGTGATGTAAGTATTGTATGGATCTATTTGTGAAATTGTTATTATAATCAATTATGAAAGAAGCTTCCAGTCAACTTTTGAATTATGATTTATAATTAGTGGTAGAATTTGTCATTCCATATTAATAAAGCTTTTACAAGCAGCTAGAAGGCTATCTCTCTCTTTTAATATTTTTTTTGCCAAATAAACTTATAAGGTTGTACAAATGGTGACTGTCTTTTAATATTAATGCCATACCTTTTTTTAGTTGTCTAGTTCATTGTTTTAGTCAGTAAGTTTTCTGTCTTCTTAATATTTTAATAATTTCAAAATAGTTATAAATTCAATATAACTATGGGCTATACCATTGTAATAAGTTTAGCTTGTAAGCTTGAAAGTGTCATGGATGTTTAGGTGTACAATTTACAATTATACCCTCCAATCTTAAGCACCAAATTATTGTTCAGTTAAGTTAACGTTCGCTTCATCTCAAGATTTTGTCAACTGCTAATTTATTTGGGAATTAAATTATTTGAAAATCTAGAGGTATGTTGTAATTTATATGTGCATATATCTTCTAATTTATTTTTCTTACCTTACCTGTTCAATTTAATTGCTAGTTTAGACTTTGTGGAAAGAAAATCTATTTAAAGCTTCCATCTGCATTCTTTTTTTCCTTATCTTGAAGAAGGCTCTTAGGACGGGTTCCTAACGTGTCTCCCATAACAAAGGAAGGAAAGAAAGAAGAGAGGAAGAAGAAGAAAAGGAAGAAGGCAAGGTCAAGGTCTTCAAGAGGCCCCTCCTCCCAATCTCTTCTAGTTTCTTTCCTTGTTCATTTAGCTCAAGACTAGTTAGAGTTTGAGCATTTCTTTCCTCCCTATAGACCCTCCCTAGTTTTGGCCAAGGCGTGAAAGTGAGGAGAGAGTTTGTGTTTATTTTTAGCTAATAGCTGCTATGAGTTTGTATGCTACGATAATGACCATTATGTATAAGGAAATAGTTAAAAGCATTGAAGTTTCCAATTTGGTTCTTCCTAGGGCATGTCTTTGACCAAAGGGGGAAGTATGCCTTAGGATTGGATTTTGATTAAATCAATGATACCATTGTGTTCCTAGCATACAAAATAACCAAGAAAGGTCAAGAGAACCATTAAAGAATTTGGTTTCCAAAATGTCAAAGTTTAGGGTCACCAAAGTATGTATAGTTTATATAATGTTATCAAGTTGTTAAGCAAGATTTAATGATGCTAATAGGCTCTAATTAAGTTAAGGAAGTGATCCAAAGGAGTAAGAACCAAACTTGAAAGCAAAGGAAGTAAAGCCTTGAGATGGTAACTTTTGTTCTAAACTTTTACATTGATACATTATATTTGATGTTCCAAACTGTGTTGCCATGATGTTTGGCTATGTTTTGTGAGTGCTTTGGATATTTTATGATAAGGGCTAAGGCTTGGGATGCCCATTTACTATGATGTTATGCTGTTAAAATTTTTACTATAACATAGTACTTTGTTTCTTTTCTAAAAAGTGTAATATCCCAAAATTTCACTGAATACTAAATAATGAAAGAGTAAGAAATGATGGATAACATGAAACGTAGAGGAAATTCACGAAAATGGACAGACACCATTTTGCATGAAAAAGGGCAAAGAGATCATTTTTCCCAATTGGACAGAAAAATGAGAAAATTATATTTTTACCCCTGAAGAATTTCAAAAATAATATCCATATCTCTAAATATATAAAATTCACATGGAGTAGAAGTTAAAAAGTCTTTGGGGAAAATTACACTTGATTACCTGAAAGTTTTAAAAATTATAATTTAATCTTAGGTCAGGGGTAATTTTGTAAATATTAAAAATTATTGTCAGAACGAAGCCCTCGATGAGTGAAGTCAAATGGTATATGGCACTAAGGGTTAATGTTCAAGAATAAGAAAATAATTAGTATCGAGTGTCCAAAAATAACAGTAAACTGATAAAGTAAACTGTGGGCCCTACCGATGGTTGAAAGGTAACTGGGACAGGATCTGAGCCATACACAGATATCATTTGGGATAGGATAATTATAGAAATATGAAAATAAAATTAGAATAGTCTTGTAGCCCAAAAATATTAAATTACTATAAAGGCAGTTTTATCGGTATGGTTAAAAATTATCCGGTTCAAGATATATCTGGATTAAGCATACTAGGCACTTGGGATACTCTCTTTGGGCTTGCAAATGGGAAGCTTAATTTTTGGTAAAACTTATCCAAGAAGTTGTCACTTTTTTGGCCAAAAAGTAATTTAGGTTAATTAAGAGTTAACCATGATTAGTAGTATCACTAAGCCACTTAATTAAAGCCACTTAATCACTCACTTATATTCATCATTCTGCACGGTTTCCAGCAGCAAAAGACCAAAAAGAAAATGCAAGAAAAGGAGGAGAGAAGGAGAGAAAGAAGGAGGCAAAATTCAAGAGCTCAAATTGGTAAGTTATCTTGTACTACTTCAAGCTTGATGTTTGCAAGGTTTGGAGCATGGTTTATGATTTAGTTTTTCTTCTCCATCCTCTTAGGGTTTCATCCATGGCATGATTAAGCAAGGAAATGGGTTAATTAACCATTAAACTTGGGGAAAAGCTTAGATTAACCACTAGAAGCAAGAATCCATGGCTAGTTTGAAGTGTTTTGAAGAAAATATTTTTCTTCCATTTTATGAAAATTTTGGTCAGAACAGGGGGAGTATTTAGAGTTGGAATTTCATAATTTTGACCTAAAAAATGGATTCTCCATAGTCCAAAACCTTAAGAACAAGTGTGTTATACAAAGAAAGATCAAAGGAAAATTAAGTGAAAAAGTTAGGGTTTAGTGAGCATAGTGTTGTGTGATTCCAAAAATTAGTGGCTAAATTGATTAAATGATGATATGATAGGTTCAAGGAAGTGATAGGAGGCCCAAGAAGTGGCATACCAAGTGTGGAAAGCAAGGGAGTGCTATAAGGTAGTTAATTTCCCATACTTGCATTATATTATCATATTTGTTTTCAATGTGCTTTATGCCTTATCATATGATTGTATTGATATTGTGAGATGATTTATGTGCATTGGCTGAGTTGATTGAGGGGCATTGAGACCTCGGGATGTCCATTTTTCAAAATGAAACTTTGCTGAAAATTTTATGAATTCATATGACGTAAATGTGTTAATGTATTCAAAATGTGTTATCTTGATAATTTCATGCTTAATATGGCATGTTGAGTGTTAGCTATTGAGATTGTTTGAATCTCACCCTCCCAAATATTAACTATGAATAGGGAGCAATTATGGCAAGACCACCCATGAAGAGAAAGGAAAGGAGAAATTGCTTAATATTTGAGCTAGTAAAACTTGCATGGGCAATGAATTTGGAACTTTTATGTAAATTTGTAGAGATAATGTTGGATATGTTTCTTCAAACTTTCATGTCCCTTTAAGTCTTCAGGAAAGTATGGTATAATATTAAGATGATGTATGGCCATATAAATATTTTATAGCTTTTATTTGGCAAAGTAGTAGGATACAAATGGTCATTCTGACCTATGCAGAGTGAATGGGGCATTGTTTGGACTTTTTGTTGTAAAAAGTATTAATTTTATATATGGTTGAAAATTAGACATACAGAGCTTTAAAATTATCTAAATATCACTGAATTTGGATTTGTATACAAATTGTGGTGAATTTTCAAAAATTAGCCCAGAAAACTGGATTAATATACATATTGATATTATTGCCCAGACTAAAATGAGGCTGTATCCGATGCTAAAACACTCAAGCAACACTTTGGAAGGGAAAAATGGAGTTGGAGGATGAAGAGAGAGCTGTCCAGGTTCAATAAAAGTTCTGCAAAGTTATTTTACTTCATCATTCAACTGACATACAATTAATTGATTAATTGATTTATGAATTATGAATGCAGCAAGAGAAGGATCCTCTTTTAGCTTAGGTTGAAGATCATTATGTCAATTCTGATTAATTGATTAACCAGTCGAATGCCATCTGGATGGTTCCAACTCATGGCTGCCATTGGGGTCTATCTTCCCCAAACTCAAACCTTCTTCTATAACGATAACTTACCATTCGGCATTTCGTTCATCCTTTTTTTTTTTTTTTCATTAGCTACATTGTGATAAAATTTTGGTTTCCTTTTAGAAAACTAAGCTGGGCAACTGGTGCTCCAATATTTTCTGTTGCTTTTGGTTTTCTGGCCATAAAATGGTGGACTCACATAGATATAGAAGAGTGAATTCTAGGACTTAATATTTATTTTTCATTTGCAGAAGAGTGTCATTTGAGTGCAAGCTGATACTGAATAGTTTGAATTGAAGCAAATGAGGGACATGACTGCTACTAGGAAGAGATGGAAAACTCTGGTATTTCACAATACTGCTTTTAGGATCATTTTTGGCTTATGCATGAAGATTCTTAATAGATGCTTTCTTAGATCTATTGAATTTATTTTACTTTAAGGGATTCTAGATATTGGTTTTATTTTTTTTTATTTTTTACTTTAAGAGATTCTAGATATTAGATTATTTTCTTTTACTTTAAGAGATTTTAGATCCTAGATTTTTTTTTTTAAAGAAGGTTGAATTAAGAGAGAATTTAGCTGAGTCTAAATAGTTTTACATTTTGCACGATCCTTGATGTTCTGTTATGTAACAAAATACATATTACTGTGGGTTTTGAAGTCTATATATCTATCTTCAATTTGTTAAAAGTTGTGAGAAACTTCTTATCTGTGCATTCTGTACATTTTTGCTTTCTCACCATTATAGTAGGATTGGCTTTTGGAGTTTATTTTTATTTTAAAATTCTTTCAGGATGCCTATATTATTTGCTTGTCGTTAGTAAAAATGCATGTGGTGTCATGGTACAATAAGTTTTCTGTTTTATTTCTGTTTTCATATTATGAAATTTTGCCGTGTTTGAATTTACAGAAAAGAAAAACTGACAAGAACTTTTTATATAGTAAACTTTTCTGATAAATACTTCCCATACATGATGCGGGTGCAACTCTAGTTGAGATGAAGAATACTTTTTCTTTTTTCATAGGTAACAACAACAGCTCATTTCTTTGATGTCATTCACAAAGCAGACTTACTATTGGAAGCACTCTATTTCATTTCATCAACATTTAGGATTGCAACAAAACTTTATTAGTATTAACATTTTATTGAACCATATTGAATGATTTTTTTTTTGGATTCTTAACAATGTAGTAAATTATTATTATTTTTTCTTATTTTATTTACTTTTTACATTATTGTTATATGTACTTCTAATATGAATGCAATTAATTTTGTATCCCACACAACACACAGTGAAGAATTATGATTACCATACTTATATTATGCTATTATTTATTAAGAAAAATATTACTCCTATTTATCTGTGTTTATTATGTTTTACTCTTGCTTAAAAGTAAGAGTGTTTAAAAGCAAACGGACTAAATCAAATCAAATTAAACTAAACCAATAAAAATTTATTAAAACCGATCTAGAATAAATTCAAAAAATAAATACAGGAGAGTAAAAGGTCACTGAATTATGAATATGAACCATTGACGAAACAATAGCTACAAATGAGAGGATATCATTTATTTAGGAATCCAAATTTCAATCGATTCATTAAAAAACAAGCTAGAAAACTGTACAACTTTTTTTTTTTAACATGTGCAAAACTACTTTTTATTACTTCAAGAGAATGATGATTTGAATAGTGTTTGGGCAGTTTTTTTTTTTTAATGATTCATTGATCCCGAGCTTGACTTGCTGACATTATGATTCAAGGTCCCAGTGCAACGCATTATAATTTCAATTATTTTGTTGGCCAAAAACAATCAATTATTTTTTTCTGGCCACATGATAGTTTCAATTGTTGAAACATCGAAATACATGTCCAGACATCTAGCGGAAACAGTTTAATTGTATCCATTCATTCGAGAGAAAAGAAGAAAAGAGGAAGAGAAAAAGACACTTTGAAACCTCATTGGACAAATATTAACATATAATGATCCCTGATTTTTATAATAACTTAAAAGGATATAGGTTCTTATAAGAAAATATGAAAATAAGGAAGTGACAAAAATAACCCTGAATAATCCTTATCCTATTTGCACCTTTGTCTTTACTTGTTTGTCTCGGGAATTTCATATGGATAGGATGCCAAAATTGAGAAGGGAACCAATGTAATATTTCTTTCTTACTTTGTTTAAAAAATAGAAATATGTAAAATATGAAAAATGATACTCGTATTGATGAGGAAAATATTTCTTTTTTTCACAATATTTTAAATATCAATCAATTTCATAAAAAATATTTTTTATAAAAAATACATAAACTAAAACTCATTTATTGAACTAAATTTTTAAATTGAGTTAATTAAATTTTCAAGTGGATATAATGGATTTCCAAGTTGAGTGAACCAATTTCTAAATGGGTATAACTAATCTACCGAATTGAGTTAACTAAATTTTTAAGTGGGTATATTAATATATCAAATTGAGTGAACTAAATTTTTAAGTGGGTATAATTAATCCACAGAATTGAGTAAACTAAATTTTCAAGTAAATATAAGTAATCTACTAAATTGAGTGAACTAAATTTCTAAGTGAGTATAAGTAATTTATTAAGTTGAATAACTAAATTTCTAAGTAGATATAGTTGGGAAAACAATTGTCTTTACTTGAAAGTTTTCAGCACTTAGAAATTCAGTTATGCTTAATTGGGAATTTAGTTTTAAGTACTTGAAAATTTAGTTTGCAGTATTTGGAAATTCAATTATACTCAGTTGGGAAAACTGAATTTCCAAGTTGGTGCTTCTAAATTCCCAAGTGCTGATAGCTATTTTCCTAACTTAATATAATTGAATTTTCATGTGCTAAAAACTAAATTTCCAAGTGGGTAAACCTAAACATCCAAGTGCTCACATTTATTTTCCCAACCAAGTATAACTAAATTCCTAAATGCTGAAAACTAAATTTTCAAGTGCTCACATCTATCGTTCCAACTAAGTATAACTGAATTCTCAAGTGTTGAAAATTGAATTTCCAAGTGCTGACAACTATTTTTCCAACTAAACATAACTAAATTTCTAAGTGCTAAAAACTAAATTTTCAAGTAAGTAAACCTAAATTTTCAAGTGTTAATAGCCATTTTCTCAATGAAGTATAACTGAATTTCCCCCAAGTACTGAAAACTGTTTGACAGTATTTTCTGTTTTCTTGTTCTCAAAACTGTTTTCAAGAATAAGTTTTGAAAACAAGAAAATAAAAAAATTTGTTCGAATAGTTGTTCTCAAAATCATACCTAATGAGTGATAGATGATTTATTCAACCATTAGTGAGGTGGATGTTTTTCATCTTTTCTTGTGTTTTCCAGAACAAAAACTACAAAATACCTTAAAATTGTTCTGAGTTTTCAGTTTTTTTTGTTTTTCTGTTTCTCAGAACAATTTATAAAAAACAGGTTTACCAAACAAGTTTTTTTGTTTTTTTGTTTTCAAAAATAGAAAAACTGTTTCAGAAACACAAATCAAACAAGCTCTAAATTTCTAAGTGGATGAACCTAAATTTCCAAGTGTTTATAACTATTTTCTCAACTGAGTATAACTAAATTCTCAAGTGTTAAAAACTAAATTTCCAAATGCTTACAACTAAACTTCCAACAAAGTATAATTAAATTTCTAAGTGTTGAAATCTAAATTTTCAAGTAAAGACAACTATTTTTTCCAAATGAACACAACTATATCTAGTTGAAAATTTAATTCACTCAATTTGGTAGATTAATTATATCCACTTGGAAATTAATTATATCCACTTAAAAATTTAGTTTACTCAACTTGAAAATTTTGTTCAATAAATGAGTTTTAGTTATATATTTTTCGTAAAAAATAATTTTTAAGAAATTGATTGATATTTAAAATATTGTGAAAGAAAAAAAATCTTGATTTCATTATTGTTATCATTTTTCATATTTTATATATTTCTATTTTTTTATTTATAGAAAAAGAGAGAAAGGAAAATATTGTATTAATTTCATTCTCAATTTTGATGTTTGTCTATATAAAATTCTCGCCACAGGCAGGTAAGGAGAGGCATGCAAATAAAATAAAGGTTATTTAGGGATATTTTTATTACTTCTTTATTTTCATATTCTCTTAAGAGGACCTGTACCCTTTTAAGTCATTATAAAAATTAGAAATTTTAGATATCAATATTATTTATATTAGAAGTTCCAAGAGTATCTTTCTCCCGGAGAAGAAAGCTACCTTGTTATTGCGTACCGTTTTGCCTTAGTCATTTGGACCAAAAATGCACTATCGATTAGATATACCAACGAATCTCAACTCTTACGTCTTTGTGATAACAAGTTGGTTGTTCATTTGACAACGTCATCGAAATTAAAAATAACGCGCAGCAAGACAGAAGTCAGCTGATTCTAGGAGAGTTGATCCATAGAAAAGTCTCGAAAGAAAATCCTTTTTTTTTTGGCAATGTCTCGAAAGAAAATCTAGGAAACATTTTTCGCCAGTGGCTTCTAAAATCCCCCATTCTGATAACAAGTACGCAACTCTACAATGGGATTCTTCTCTGTTCATCGCAGCTTGTTCTTTGTCATCACCATATCATGCTTCTCTTCCTTGAATTTTGTAAGTGCCACAGACACCATAACATCATCTCAATTCATCAAGGACCCAGAAACTATTAGGTCCAATGGGAGTTTGTTCACACTGGGTTTCTTTAGTCCTGAAAATTCTACAAATCGCTATGTGGGAATTTGGTATATGTCTGAATCCCGTATTGTATGGGTAGCTAACAGAAATCAACCAGTGATAGATTCTTCAAGCAATATTGTTACAATATCTTAGGATGGCAATCTTATTATACAAAATGGACAGAAGCAGATAATTTGGTCATCAAATGTGTCAACTATTGTATCTAATACTGCTTGCAAACTTTTAGATTCTGGAAACCTTATCCTGCTCGATAATTATGGAGGAAACACCATATGGCAAAGTTTTGAGCATCCTTCAGATACGTACCTACCAAATATGAAAATTACTAGCAACAAAAGAACAGGTGAGAAAATGAAATATATATCATGAAAAGGCCCATCTTGAACGACTAGATCTTCCTGAATTATTTATATGGAATGCAACTCGCCCATATTTTCGCAGTGGTCCATGGAATGGCAAAATCTTTACAGGGATGCCATTGATGAGTTCTACATATAATGGTCACAGTGTACTACATGCGTGGGACGGGACTGTTTATTATATTATGAACCAACCAAATGGGTCTGACTTCAAAGGGCTAAGTGTCTTAAATTCTAAAGGCAGGATGGTTTGTAAACAATGGGATGATGCAAAGAAGTTTTGGCAAGAAGACTGCGGTTCTCAAAATTCAGATTGTGATGTTTATAACATATGTGGGGCATATGGAAGCTGCAATTCAAAGAGCTCACCAATCTGTAATTGCTTGAGAGGGTTTGAACCAAGCAATGGAGAGGAATGGAATAGACAAAACTGGATTGGTGGTTGTGTTAGGAGAACACCTCTACAATGTAAGAGACTGATTAATGGGACAATAGATGGAAAAACAGATGGGTTTTTCCATCTGCAAAATATTAAACCACCAGATTTTGGAGAACAGTCATCAGCCTCAGAAAACGATTGCAAAAGCCTGTGCTTGGAGAATTGCTCGTGAAGCATATTCATATGATTCTGAGATTGGTTGCATTTCTTGGAAAGGAGACCTTACAGACAACAGTTCTCAAATGGAGGAATTGGCCTAGATATTCGTGTAGCCTATTGATCAGATCTTGGTATTTTATCTTAATTATTTTGTGTTTAAGAATACTTAGAATCGATTTCTTTCTGAATTATATGAGTCTTTTTTTTTGGCTAATTTTCTGCTTTTTGTTTGAATGTAGATAATGAGATAGATGAGAATACAAAGCAAAAGAGAGATATGGCAATTATCATAATTGTCAATGTAATGATAGGAGCCATCACTATTGCCACTTGTGCATATTTTTAAAGGAAATGGATAGCCAAGAACTCGGTACTTTGACATTTTATATCATCTCAGTAATTTTAAATCGAGTCAGATCTATCAGATTTTATCTTATAATCAACAATTAAAATCTTGATTAACTCTTACTACATCAAGGCGTTTTCAAAGGCAACGTTCGTAAGTACAATGATTTTGGTACTTTCTGTTACTCCAATTTCATATGACGCATTTCCATGTCATTCATTCTTACTAAATTCATTTCATTGTTGAGTATTAGTAAGAAAATGGAAAGGAAAATAGTTCTTTTTTATTAAGCACAGGTGGTTCATGTGTAGAAAAATCAAGTGACAACATTCTTGGACAACTATCAGAAGTTAAACTCCAGGAGATTACGGCATATGATTTTGAAATGGTTGCAACAGCTACGAACAACTTTCACTGGTCTAATAAACTTGGGCAGGGCGGTTTTGGTCCAGTGTATAAGGTACAATCATTCATGAAATCTTAATCAATTTCAAAGACATAATGTGTAACTATTGTTTCTTGCAATTTTCAAGGGGAAACTGCAAGATGGCCAAGACATAGCAGTTAAGAGACTTTCAAGAGCATCTGGACAGGGAGTAGAGGAATTTATGAATGAAGTTGTTGTTATTTCAAAACTTCAACACCGTAATCTCGTAAAACTTCTAGGATGCTGTATTGAAGGAGAAGAGAAGATGTTGATCTATGAATACATGCCAAATAAAAGTTTGAATGCATTTATTTTTGGTTGGTTCTCTTGATCTCCTCTTTTCTAGCTTTCACTAGTCATATATAGAATGAAAAGAAAAAAAGAAAGAAAAGTATTTGTTTGTAGCAATGTTTTTCACGGCCATTTAAGTTTGTGAGTTCTTTATGGTATATCAAAACTAAGTAACCCTCCCTTTTGCTATTTTAGATCCACCAAAACGTAAACTCTTAGACTGGGGAAAGTGCTTGGCCATAATTGAAGGAGTAACTGGAGGAGTACTTTATCTTCATAGGGATTCAAGACTAAAATTTATAGATAAAGATTTAAAGGCAAGTAATATCTTGTTAGATGAGAACCTAATTCAAAAAGTATCATATTTTGGTATGGCTAGAATTTTCAAAGAGAGTAAAAATCATGCTAACACAAGAAGAGTTGTTGGAATCAAGTAAGTCTTCCTTCTTTATCTAATATTATGGTAGAATATCGAAAAGTGAGTACTCTAATAATTAATTGTTTTACTCAATAATGCAGTAACTTTATGTCTTTAGAATATGCAATAGAAGGACTATTTTCAGATAAATCAGATATATTTAGTTTTGGAGTTTTACTTTTAGAGATTATTAGTGGAAAAAAAACCTCTAGTTTTACTTGTAGTTCTCTACTGTCCATTGACTTCCTAAATACTCCATCCAGTTTATATTATAAGGTGTTAGAACCACTTTTACGTATATTAAGAAACTTTTCTTATCTTCTTAAACTTTTGAAAAATGTCAATTTCTAGTTTTACCCCTATTAATTCACTCTTTTTATTAAATATAACATAAGTTATAATACTAATAATATAATAAATAAGGGGTAAAATGACAAACTTCTACGTGTCACCTTATAGTATGCGCCAAAAAACCCTTTAAGCTACCATATAATATGGACTGGAAGATGTACTAGATTATTGGAATCTATTTGTTTTGATAATTAACTTTCAAGCTTCCAAAACAAACAATTATGCCTTTTTCGTTACATGTTTCAAGCATGGAAATTATGGAATGAAGAGAACATTGTACTGCTAATAGATCCTGAAATATCTAATCCAAACCTGGAGAGGGATATAGTGAGGTGCATACACATAGGACTTCTATGTGTTCAAGACCTTGCAATAGAGAGGCCAAGCATGAACAGTGTGGTTTCTATGCTTAATAGTGAGATTGTCAATCTTCCTCCTCCAAGGCAACCTGCTTTCATCCAGTGGCAGAGTATATGAGGATCATGTGCTCCCAGAAGAAAGTCAGAAAGTCAGAGATTATTTTCCAACAATGATGTTAGTATTAGTGAGATAAAGGGAAGATAGCTACATTACAAATCTGTCACTAAAATAATGAAGTTTCAATGGGTAACTTCCTCTCCGAGTTGTTGTATCCATGAGTGTAGGCCCAGTCTCACAAGAGTTTCCTCCACTTTTTGTGTTTGTTTACTGTTTTTAGATAAGAATTTTATTTGAAATGATGCTGTGAATTGTAATAGTCAGCTATCTCCAATCCTGTAAAGTTTCACTCAATAGTTTCTCTAGCACTTCCTGATTGGTTTGAAGTAATAGATCTTGCACGCTAAAATAAATAAAAGATCTTTTCCTTGACTAATGTTTCCCCAAGAAGATAATTATAATTTGGTTGTGGTCCTTTCGATATGAATGATTGTTTTAGATTATTGAAACAATGAAATATCAAGATATCTAGCAAATGAATCAGTTGAAGTTAGATTTATGTTTCGACTCTTGTTAAAACTTAAATATTAAGTTTACTGCCAACAATAATTCTTTCTTCGGATTTTGTCTTAAAATCTTTTCTCCTAGCTTCTTTGTTTGATTCAGTAACTTTTGGATTTATAAAATATTAGCAGAACTGTTTGGAATCTAATGTACCACATGTTGTATATCACCAAAAAATATACTAGTTATTTAATTATGGTCTTCCAATCATAGAAATCTGGTAGCATGATTATTCTGATTGGATTTATATTATAAGTATCTTTTCTTTGGTCAGGTACTGTAAGTAGCTTTTTTATGCCTCTCTAATGGCCCACACACACACACACACACACACACGAGAATCTGGTAGAATATATAGTTCCACAAACTAGATGTGCAAAAGAGTATGCAATCAATACCCAACAAAAAACTATAATAAATTTTGTAAAATCAAGGCAAATGAAATGTATTTTGAACAGTAACCATACCTGAAGCACAAGTTACCATGTCCAAATGTAGCTAGTTCCAGTTATGAGACTTTGGGAAATAAATTGACGGCTGAAAAATGATACTACTGAGAAACTTAGTTGTTTACTTTATAGTTGATGTTTCACGAGATATCAAAGTAGTCATAGCTCTTGAGCTAAAGAAAACATGTGTACAAATGTATGGATCATCTTTGACTACTACAAAAGTACTCAAACATTGGGTGAAAGAGAAAAATTACAAGTCCATCTTTGATCACTTATAATACTAAACCAACCCGAGGGAATTTACACCTTGGATTATTTTAGACTCAAAGGAAACCAAGGCTGATGCATAAGTGACAAAAAAATCCTAAATCCTTCTTGGAGGAATACTCCAAAGGATGTCAAAAGAGAGCATTGCAATAATTAAAAACGGAGTATTAGTATGTTCAAAACTTCTTCCTTCCACTTGATGGGGAGGAAGACCCCATAGATTTTTAGTCATTTTCACTCCATCATCTCTTAACTTTACCTTCAACCTTTTTCATACATTAACATAATTTAGTTTTAATTTAGTTCCTTAGTTTTATCCAAAATTTTACTTCTATATCTTACCCTTACTTTTATGCAATTTACATGAATATTACTAATAATCTTATTTTATTTTGCTAACAAGCCACATGGAATTTTTTCATTAAATATTTAAAGTTAACAAGAATAAAAGAGAAAAAGTAGTGTTGTCCTTCAAATTTATAGCCAAATTAAACAAAAATAAAATTGAAGTCAAAAGTGAAACATGAGATAAAGTTAATGAGTTCAATATTTTTTGCCACAATGAATTAAAAAGAAATCAAATGAAATAAAGACATAAAAGTGAATTTTAAAAGGGGGAATTACTATTTATGACCAAGATCATGATTTTATTGAATTTTATGACCAAAAGTTTGTGAAAGTAGAAAAATAGACTTCTAGTCTTTAAAGCAAATTAATTTGAAGTGAAGAATACTAAAATAACCTTACTGAAAGTTAAAATATGATAAATCCATACTAAAATTAAAAAAAAAGTTGCAAGATCAGAACATGAGAGTTGTAAAATTTAAGTAAGAAGTTGCAAATCTCTGGAGTTACCTTGATATTTACAAGGTCAAAATCAGATTACTCCATGTTAAAATTCAAAAAACAAGTCTTAAAATCAAAACATGGAAGTTGCAAAATTTGAGTAAGAAGTTGCAGATCCTTGTAACTAATTTGATACTTATAATGTTAAAATTTTATTACTCTATATTAAAATTTGAAAAATAAATTGCAAAATTAAAATATGAGAGTTGCAAAATTTGAGTAAGAAGTTATAAATCCTTGTAACCAATTTGATACTTATAATGTTAAAATTTTATTACTCTATATTAAAATTTGAAAAATAAATTGTAAAATTAAAATATGAGAGTTACAAAATTTGAGTCAGAAGTTGCATATCCCTCGAGTTAATTTGAAACTTATAACATTAAAATCCTATTACTTCTTGTTATAATTTGAAAAGTAATTTGCGAAATCAGAACATAAGAGTTGCAAAATTTAAGTAAGAAATTGCAAATTCTTAGTGACACTTTGATGGTTAAAATCCAATTATTCCATGTTAAAATTTAAAAAATAAGTTGTAAAATTAAAACATAGAAATTACAACATTTGAGTAAGAAATTGCAAATTATTTATATCACTTAGATATTTATATGGTTAAAATCTGATTACTTCATGTTGATATTCAAAAAATAAGTTTCAAAATCAGAATATGAGAGTTGCTAAATTTGAGTAAGAAGGTACAAATCCATATAGTCCATTTGATACTTATAAGGATATTTTAGTAATCTTCACTTTAAATTAATTTACTTTAAGGATTAGAGGTCTTTTTTTCTAATTTCACAAACTTTTAGTTCTGAAATTTAATAAAATCATGATCTTGCTCCTAAATAATAATTTTCCCATTTTAAAATAAAAACGAAGGATCAAATTGGAACAAAAATTAAAGGACAAAAACAAAACAAAACATAAAGTTGAGGGACTAAATTAAAATTAAATGAAGTTAAGAGATGAAAATGAATTCACAAATATAATTAAGAGATCAAAAGTGTATTTTTGCTTTTTGAAACATTAATTTTTTCTTAGTTTAGAAGGTAAAATTTTGCTTTTATTTTTTAAACAAAAATTTTTTAAAATTAGAAAAATAAAGTTTGGAATCATTCGTTGAAATTAAATTTTGGGGTGTTGTTCTTTTTTTTTTTTTTTAATAAACAATCATAATTCGCGATACATGAAGAGTGTTTAATATAAGTCACTCTGCTCCCTATCTTCTAAAGAGGATTGAATATTCTTCTTATCTTACAGAAGACCGGAAAAGAAAGATACAGATTCAGAGATAGTCGGAATTACTTTCTTCTTATCTTAACTAGGGCTTTCTTATGCTTTGAATGCCGGCCTATTTCGTGGTCGCCTTTGGTTGCAACTACTTTAGATTGTGGTCAAAATTAGCACCTGGCAAGCATTTATGAGAAAACGAGCTCACTGACTCAACCATTGACTCTCAAGAGAGATAGATGTGACCCAGAAAAGAAGAGTCTCCACACAAAGTATATCTCCTTCCTTCATGCCTCCGGCATCTTGAATTATATAGTACACACAACCATGGAATGCTCCTGCAGCCATACAATTAAGCTTGTTCTTAATCTGATCCCAAAGATGGATCAGCTATCACTATTGTTAATCTGATTACCTGTGCCATGGGGGGAGGTCTATTTCAGCCAATCACAAGGGCTTGATTTCTATGATGTAAGCTTGATAAATGGATACAATGTGCCTATGATGATTGTTCCTGAAGGTGGTGGCGGCGACTGCATTAGCACTAGTTGTCTTATTATAGCTATTAAACTAAACCTTGACTTAAAATAGAATAGACAGAAAAATCTAATTTGTATTATTATATATTTTTAAGAAATACATGACTTTTGAAACTGGAGGGTCATTCTTGTGAGGGAAAAAAATGAATGGGACAAGAGTTTCAAATTTGACTAATAACAATTACTCTAATAATTAAAACGATCTGTTTATATATGTTTGATAAAAAAAATACTAATGAAATTTAAATATATTTTACCAATAATTATCTTATATTCTATTACTTGTCCATTTGATCAAAGGAGTCACTTTTTTGGTGTTCTGTTTCAAGTTGCTAAACGGTAAATATATATATATATATATATATTCATTAGGGGCTTGTTATTGGAAAAGCTTCGTAGAAGAGTCAGTTTAGTGAACATGCTAGTTTCGTTTCCTCCTACCTGTCTGTTTGTGAAGATGGTGCTTTAGTCTTGAATTTATGGCCTGTTTGGTTTTCAATTGTAAACCATGTTTTAGGCCAAAACAGAGTTTACTTTTTTTGAAGAGCTGTTTGGCTATTAAATTATAATACGCTGAGAACTCCATTACCCATTTAAACTCCGTTGCATAATAAGCAACTCTCAGGCTACTTCTCCGTTGGGGAACGAGTTATAAATCTAACAAAATTAGATATATTGATATCCCTTGGACAAGAAATGAGATAAAAATAAATTAATAAAAATGAGAAAAAATAGTAAATTTGAGAAAATAAAGTTCTCATAATTTTTTTATCTAATAACCAAAATGTCTCCTCAAAATTTTAATTTTTATAGACCAGGACCTGTAAAAAAATGTTACGTCAGATAAACTATGTTCTCAATTAAATAAATGAAGATTAAATTTTAGTTCAAAGAAATTAAATTAATCATTAGATAGAGTTTTAGTTCAATTTAGAGAAAAATTATGAGTTAAAATAATAAAAAATAAATAAAATAAAATACTAGAAAATAATTTAAAATTTTATTTTTTTTAGAAAAACATATACACATATATATATATTAAATAAATATTAGAAAAATAAAATTTATTTATTAAAAGTTGGAAAAAAATTATTGTACTGAAAGTACTTTTAATTAAAATCATCCAAACATAATCACTTTTGTCCAAACCAATTTTCAAATAAATCATCCAAACATAAACACGTTAGTCCAAAACCAATTTTATCCATAACCACGTTATAAAACCAATTTTATCAAAACTCATTTTTGACTAACTGAAAACCAAACGGGCCCTTAAACTGTTTATAGTGTTCTAGAATATTTGTAGTATTGTAGCAAAAATTCGATTTGTGAAAAAAAGGAGAAAGATTTGCCTAGGGTGGAATTTCTCTGTTGTGAATATTGATTTACTTGAGGGACTTGAGCACTCGGCAGGACATCAAAAGGAAATGCTTGAACTTAAAAAAAATGTTTACGAAATTGAGCACTTGTTGTCAACTGATAAAACATTATGGTTTCACTTGGATTTACAGCGAAGGCAATTTGTAGTAAAGGAAAGTGCCGTGATGTGGTTCCATTCCTTCACGATTTTGTGTTAAAATAATAATAATAATAATAATAATAACAACAACAACAACAACAATAATGAGCAGAGATTATAAATGTTTAATTATGTGATGGGAGGTTTTTGAACCCACGCTGGTATCCGAGTTAGTCGTGTGAGATAGAGAGTCTATATAGGCATATAGGTTAGGTTGAATAACCCACGTTTATTAAAATAATTTTCTCTTTTTCTCTTTTGAAATATATGTAATAATTTTTCTAATTCTTTTTTTATAATAATTATACAACAATAAAACCTTTAGATTTTACAAAAATTACCTAAATAACCATACTCCGAAGGTTCTAGAATTTTCACAGGTATTCGAGTTAAGATATTCAAGTTAATTGTGTTGTCGCATGAGACGAAGCGTTCGTATAGGCATCGAAGTTAGGTGGAATAACTTATATTTATTAAAATAAATAACTTATATAAATTGTAACAACCTATTCCCAAACACCTTAAAACCAACTCCAATAACATAAAAAATATCGAAAAACTCCGAACAACACCAATATAGGGTTGGGTCGTGGCAAGCTATAGTACAGCTGTGGCTTGGAAGAAGCAGTAGCGCTTGGCGACAAAACCAAGCTTCTAGTGCCATGGTGCCAGCATTATATTTTATATTAGCAAATTACTGATTTTTTGGTCGCATTTTCAACCTGCACAACTTTGTGCTTTGACCTCTGATGGACCTAATTCCAACTATTACATGTTACTCTCATCCCAATCTATCCATAGACATTGGTTTCACCTCAATCCATCTCCGTATAGAAATTTTGGATACCTGTGACCAGTTTGATCACTTTTTGATCAAAACTCACCATAAACCTCCTCCAATTGCCACCAAAGGCAAATTGGCACTTATGGACCATACATGTAAGTCCTAAATGGTACAACTAATCTATCCAAGAAGGTTTCACCCGGAGAAATCCCTTCTCCGAGATTTGACTCCCTTGAACCCTAATTCCAAACAATGGGCTACATGCCCAAAACTCACATATTAAGCCCAAATTCCCTTTGGGCTTCCACATACAGCCCTTCTGACACACAAACACCTGTTCCAACAATAATGACCTATACTAGGGTCCACATCATCATCACACTTATACAATCATTCATAAATAGATCCATACTGCATCATCATTGATCTTATCACACATCATTCATCATCATCAACATTCTACAACCATCATTATCACAGTATCAATGTTCTCATGCCAATTACAAATTCTATCTTATTTGGCACAACTCATAACATAGACAATACGTACACTACTATTGACCTAGATATTCCAAAGGTTGGAGAGACTATGACTTGTTTGCCTTCTTCAGACTAGTGCCAAAGTCTTTACCTAAAATGTTAGTCATAGAAGGGGGTGTGAGAAAAAAGTCTCAGTAACTGGGGACAACCACATGCATCCTAAATCCTCTATCCACATGAATATGCATATGATGTGATATAGTGCAAAATGTTATGCAATGCATGTCTCCCTCATACATGATTAGAACCATGAGCTGGAGTCATAACAAGACATTTCAAATAGGTGATTCCCTTCCAATAATCGGTGAAGACTGATTCCGGGACATCACCAAGCTCACATCACACTAGTGTACCCGGCCAAAGGTAATACTAATGCTTGGACCCATAGCTCTCCTTCCCTAGACCACCACGAATTGGTGGTGATTTAGGAAAGATGTAGTCTACTGCTGCTTGCCCCTCTCTATAACACCCTACACTGACCCACCTTCAACCTTGACCAATTACTTCAAATGCTAACCAAACTTCAACCTAGACATCCTAACTTTAATAACTTCCATAACATCAGAGTAGTGGAAAAACACCGAAAGGCACCAAAACAGGATGGGGCTACAGCCTCAATAGGGCAGTAATGCTTGGCGCTATGGCCAAGTTGTTGGCATCGTGGTGCCAGCATTAGAATCCATATAAGCAAATTGCTAATTCTTTAGGCCAACTTCCGATGCACATAACTTTGTGTTTCGATCTTCGATTGACCTGATTTTAGCTCCTACGGGTCACTCTCATCATAATCTAACCATGGGTACTAATTTCACTCGAATCTAACTCCATTTGGAGATTTTGCATGCCTAACACCGTTTTGGCCACTTTTTGACCAAAACTCACAACCTATCACCTCCAATTGCCACTAAAGGCAAATGGACACTTAGGAACTCTTCTCATAAGTCCTATTCGGCTCAACCAACTTGTTTCAAGAGGTTTCATCTCAAAGAAACTACTCCTCTGAGATTTGACCACCCTGAACCCCATCATTACACAATAGGCTATATGCCCCAAACTCACATATCGGGCCCAAGAACCACTTCAAGCTCACTCATACGACCATTTTAATTCACAAACTCACACTCCAACAATGATTACCTATACTGGGGTCTAAAGCATCATCACACACATTTAAACCTTTCATGTCATCTATCCACATCTCGCATATCATCCATTAACATCAATATCATCTCATAATCATTTATATTATCCAATCCACATCATCACAATCATTCTATCATCAAATAGCATACAGATAGTATTCCTAGGACTCTCATCCAGGCAACCAGACTATAACAACCTACTTGACATAATGTTACATAAACTAAATTACAACTATAATTATACTTGGGATTCCTGATGGTAGAGAGGCCTGCAACTCCGTGGTCTTCTCTGAACTAGCACCAGAATCTTCATCTGAAAGGTTAGTCATAGAGGAGGGGTATGAGACAATGTCTTGGTAACTGGGGACAATCACACACACATATATTTTTAGCAAGGCTGACTTCCCAAGAGGGGGTGAATTGGGAAGATTGAAATTTTTCTGCACAAAGTGAAATGGGTGAAGATAGCACAGTGTAATGGAAGCAACGTATAAAACAGAGCAAGCAAAAAAGTAAAGATAAGGAGAAGAAGACTAAGTAATTTATCCTGGTTCGGTCTATCCACTTGACTTACGTCCAGTCCCCAAGACAACTCTTGAGATTTTTCACTATACAGCAAGAATTCAACGGGCTTCTTGCTAATGCCACAGTACAACGAGTATGCTCTGTTTCTGGAGCTTTCTCAATCTCTCTAAGCACTTCTACAATGTACTTCCCAATCCCCTTGTGATTTTTCCTCACAAGTAAATCTATCTTCTAGATGAAGAGTAGATTATTTACAAAGATATAACTCTCTTGAATAGAGTAGATATGAAGGTTAAAGTACAGATATTGAAGTTGTGAGGATAAAAGCTTTTGAGAAGAAGATTTGGCAGAAATTCGGTATACACAAGTTTAATTCCTATTTTACAACTTTAAATGAAGTTATATTTATAGATTTAGGTCTCAAATGTCCGTTAGAGACAAAATCTATCCGTTGGGGAAGTTATCCAACGGTTACTCTGAAAAACTATCCGTTAACCAACTGCATTTAATGCTTCTGACATACTGAAATTCGAATTTTGGTTGGTCAACAGACGAATTTCGAAGAAACCGAAGGTTAAAGCTTTCAACGTTACAACACGAAGTTGGTCTATTCATGAAGTGAAATTCGAATTTTGAAACTTACAAAATACTTTCACAATGTGACATACGAATTTTCAAGAAGAAAGTTTTTCGGTTAAGTGTGAATAGTGTTTTCAATTTTCTACAGTGCCTTCGAAATTCAAACTTTGGAACCCCAAAATTCGTCTATCTTTAGAATGTTCAAGGAGGCACAGTAGTTCACTTTCTTCGAAATTCGAATGTTGAAGGACTGAAGTTCGTCTGTCAGAGAGATTCTTTTCAGACTAACTTCAACATTCGAAGTTACAAAGCTCTGTCATTCGTATGTCAATATTTCATTTCAACAGGCTCACAACCTGAGCTTCTGAAATTCGAATTTTAATGTTCAAAGTTTGTCTGACTGAAAGCAGTTTTGAAACTTAAATTATTCTTGATCTCAGATGAGCTTTAACATTGTTTCAGACGAATTTCTTCCATTTTCATAAGTTGTGTTTTGTCTTAAATTCGAATTTTGAAGACTTAAAGTTCGTCTGTTTCAAATGAGCTCCTTTCAGACTTATATGAAAATTCGAATGTTGAAAAGCCAAAGTTCGTCTGTCAGAGAGCATTTTTCAAACTCAATTTCTTCTTGATTTCAGATGAACTTCAACATTATTTCAGACGAATTTCTTTGGTTTTCACAAACTGCATTTTATCTGAAATTCGAATTTTGGAGATGTGAAGTTCGTCTGTCACTAAAAAGCTTCTTTCAGACTTTGATGAAAATTCGAATATTGGAGAATCAAAATACGTCTGACAGAGAGACATCTCTTCAGACTTATTCAGTTTTAGCTCGAAATTCGAATTTCTAAAGGTAAAGTTCGAATTTCCAATATGACAGTTCAGTTTAAACTTTCAAACTTTGTCTGTTTGTGGGTATTTTTCAAATAAGTCAAGATTTAACATAAAATCAAGGTTTAAAAACATCTTTTCTTAAAATCAAAATCTTTTACCCTCATTTAAACATAACAAAAGATCCTACAGAAGATCTAGCAGCTATTACTCAGAAATTCTTCACTTGAAACACTTTGATCTCCTTTGATATCTTCAATCCAAGCTCTTGGATGTTAGTTTGGAATCATCAAAACTCTTGATTCAACATATATCATCAATACTACACACATATGCAAACAATGCAGTGCAATGCCAAATGTCATACAACGCATGTCTTCCTCAACACGGCTAGAACCACGAGCTGGCACCATCAAAAGACATTTCAATAGGTGATTCCCTTCTAATAGTTGGTGAAGACTGATTTCAGGACATCTCCAAGCTCACCTCACACTAATGCACCCAGCCAAAGGTCACACTAGTGATTAGACCATGACTCTTCCCTTGGACCACCACAAATTGGTGGTGATTTAGGGAATGTGCAGTCCACTGCCACCTGACTCTCCTAGTCATAGGAGAGGATTTAGTGGCAGGGATTATTATATCTCATCTCATCACCACCTCCTAATACACCACATATCTCTATGCTCATGGGGTGGTGATGTACTTGCCTTGTTAACATGCCTCAAAACACGCACATATATATCATCATCACAATCATCATCATGGTTATGCTGGCATGCAATGATATGAGAGTGTCACAGTCACATATGCACACATACAAATCATACTCATCATCATCATATATTCACATCATGTCATAACAACATATACTATCTTGTCTAACCATATGCATATCACGATATATAGAAAAATCATACACATACATATAATGATATCATGGTATGAATGGAGACATGCATATATATATCAACATATAACATATACAATACATACAATACAAATACCTGGTTATCTTGGTTTATTGACACCATGCACACAGGGGCTTAGGCAAGCCTCCAGAGCACCCATCATAAACCATGTGCTTCCAATTAGCCAATCATCCACTACAGCAACATTATATCTTTAATTACATAACTCTCATAACAATAAAATCAACAATCTAGCCTACCAAGCTTAACCCGAAGTTCTAATAACTTACACACATACCAATAAACCTTAAACCACCATTCAAACACACACCGACACATGTAACTTTGGATTTCCACTTCTTTTCCCAAATTTCAACTTAGGGTTTGACTCAAACCCATCACAATCTAACCAAACTCATACCCAAAGCTTTCTAACACTACATAACCTTTCTACAACTCCAAATGACGCATTTTAATCAGTGGATTCTTCCCCAAACTCAAAACCTAACATACTCCCACTGATTTCCAACCCAAAACAAAAGAGAAAATAGAGGAGAGAAAGCAAGATCAACTTACCAACTGTTAATCAAACTCCCTAGGTTTAGAAAATATCCCCCTTATCCTGATTTCTTTGCCCTAGCACAGCTTCATCATCGCTCCCTCCATTTCTTCCTCTTTCTGTTCGCAGTGGCGCTAGTAAGCTTCTCATCACTCTAGTGTTCTCAACACAAGTCTCACCGCGGTAGCCCTGCATCTCATTGCGGTGTGGCCCCTTCTTTGTTTCAAATATTGAATTCGTCTCATTTTGCTTCTTCCTCCGGCCATGTTTCCTCCAATCCTGCACATAACACAATGTTGCTTCATGTTAGCTCAGAACTATGTTCAGGGTAGTGTAGTGAGGGTTATTACATTCTGGGCCATGCGAGAGGATTTAGCAGTAGGGATCCCTTCCTTATTTCACCATATCATATATCATCTTATCATCACTACCCAATCCACCATATCCCACTATACTTATATGGTGATGATGTTCATGCCATGTCACATAAGTATGTTGTTATAAAATCATCATCATATTCATCAATGTTATGCTAGCATGCTATGGAATCACAAACAACATCATGCTCATCATTTTCATACACCAATGTCAGGAACCTAAATCCATACTTCTTCTAACTGTGTGCATACCATGATATGTAGAAAAACTATATCCACACATAACAATATCATGATATAATGCATATCTATAGACATATAAATACAATCAATAAATAACATACAAATACAAACATTCGATTACCTCAAGTTGTCAATACCACACACGAATCTCACAAGCTTTTGGATTGCCATCCACAACTTGCACTCCTTCGATCAACCAAACAACCACTATAATGTCATAATATTCTCAATTAACATAATACTTATAACAACCAAAATCCACAATTTAGCCATTTAAGCTTAGCCCAAGGTTCCAACCACACAATTACACACTAATGAGTTCTAATTTAATTATCCATAACAGAATCATCCTCATACTTTTTAGATTTAACACTCCCTTTACAATTTCCAACCTAGGGTTCAACTCAAACTCATCACAATTCAACCAAAACTCATACCTAAAGCTTCCTAACACTACATAACACTCCTATAACACTAATACAAGCATCTTAATTGGTGGATTCATCCCTAAACTCAAAAACCTAACATACTCCCACTGATTCCAAACCAAAAATGAAAGGAAAAGAGAGAAGAAGAAGCAAGATTCACTTATCAACAATTAATCAAGCTTCTTTGGTCCAAAAATCACTTCCAAGGGTCAGAAAACTAGAGCCCTAGCAGAGCTCCTCCATCTCTCCCTTTGATTCTTCTTCCTCATTCGACTGAAATGACTTCGGATTTATAGGAATTTAGGGTCTAGCACCATGGCGGGAGATAAGTTCATCGTGGCGTGAAGCCCTACAACCCAAAAATATTATTCAATCCCTATCTCATTAGCTGTGGTGCCCCTGTTTCAAGCCACGGCATGGGAGTTTCTGTCTCAATTCTTCCCAACTTCTCTCATTTCATCCTTCCTCCGATCCTAATCCTCCGGTCTTGCACACATCACCAAGTATACTTCCCGTTAGTTTGATATTAAGTCTAGGATAGTATACTGAGGGTTGTTACATAAATTCTTTTTTAAGAAAAAATATTTCAGAATATTTTAAATAAATGTAATAATAATTTTTAGTAATTCTTGTTTAAAAATTAATAATAATAATAATAATAATAAAATTTTAGTGACGATTCCTCTTCAATTGTTTTTATCATGAAAGCCAATTTTTTCTTTGTTTTCATGCTATTCGCGTTATATTTCAAATGTGACAATAGTTCTACAACTAGATTTACAAAATAGTATGCAATCAATACCGAACAAAAAAACTACAATAAATTTTGTAAAATTTCATGGCAAATGAAATGTATTATTGTACACTAACCATGCCTAAAACACAAAGTTACCATGTCCAAATGTAGCTACTTCCAGTTAAGAGAATTTGGGAAACAAATTGATGGCTGAAAAATGATACTACAGAGAAACTTAGCTGTTTACTTTATCGTTGATGTTTCACGAGATGTCAAAGTAGTCATAGCATGTGAGCTAAAGAAAACATATGTCTACAAGTGTATGGATCATCTTTGACTACTAGAAAAGTAGTCAAACGTTGGGTGAAACAGAAAAATTACAAGTCCATCTTTGTTCACTTATAATACTAAACAAACCCAAGGGAATTGATACCTTGGATTATTTTAGACTCAAAGGAAAACAAGTCTGATGCATTATTGACCAAAACCCAAAAAATTCCCAAATCCTTCTCGGAGAAATACTCCATAGGATGTCAGAACAGAGCATTACAATAATTAAAAGCAGAGCATTAGGATGTTCAAAACTTCTTCCTTCCATTTGACGGAGAGGAAGACTGCATAGATTTTTGGTCATTTTTGCTCCATCATCTCTTAATTAATTTACCTTCAACTTTTTTCATACATTAACATGATTTAGTTTTGTTAAAAACAATACTTTTAATTTAGTTCCTTAGTTTTATTCAAAATTTTACTTCTATCTCTTAGTCTTACATTTATGTAATTTACGTGAATTTAATTAATAATCTTATTTTATTTTGCTGACCAGCAACATGGAACTTTTTCATTAAATATTTAAATTTAACAAGAATAAAAGAAAAAAGTAGTGTTGTTGTTCAAATTTATGGTCAAATTAAACAACAAAATTAAAATCAAAAGTGAAACATGAGTAAAGTTAATGAATTAAATATTATTTGCCACAATGAATTAAATAGAAATCAAATGAAATAAAGAGATAAAAGTGAATTTAAAAATAAAAATAAGGGATCAAATTGGAACAAAAATTAAAGGACAAAAACAAAATAAAAAATAAAGTTCAAGGACTAAATTTAAATTAAATAAAGTTAAAAAATGAAAATGAGTTCACAAATAAAATTGAGGGACCAAAATTGTATTTTTACTTTTTGGACTATTAACTTTTCTCCTTGATATTTAGTAATATTTTTTCTAAAAGTGGTGTGTACGGTGTACCTTCAATAATTTCTCACTTATTTTTATTTGAAACAGCACAAATATAAATTTAAAACATATAATTTTCAAATTAATATATCGTAAAGTAACATTGTCATATCAAGAATATTGAACGAAGAAAATATAAAAGAATACGTGTTCGTAAACTTTTTTAATCATCGATTTGCTAAGAACATTATATATATATGATTTCAATTATATGAAGGAGGATACAAATATTCGAGCAAAAAGCCAACGATTTTATTTCTTTCTTTTTTTTTTAAGTCCCATTCTCGTGACCGGTACGTTTGAATTAATGCTGCCATAAATATGCTTCCTCTGATTTTTTTTTTATTAAAAAAATGAAGCATGCATCAATTTGTTACAGGGACGCATTATATATCCCCATATTTTTTCTCTCAAAAATATGAAGTTAAGCAAATGGGTGCAAAGTCATAGAAACATAACTGAGTAGATATAAAATACACATATCGTATATTGTATCATATTGTGTATTCAATTCAAATATATATATATATATATAAATTAATTACTCATGCAATAGCTTAGAGGCTATTAATAGTATTTTAAAAGAAGGAACTAACTCCATGGCTTTAAGGGGAAGCGGAAATTTTCTCTAACAAAGGCCCAAGACTTGTTGAAGAAGCTTTACCCATAGTGCAACACACCATTAAGGCTAACAACCTTACTCATTTTTTGTCTCAAAGAACCAACTGTTAGCTGCTTCTTTTTGGCATTGTACATAAGTTAAAGCCTGTCTTTTTGGTTCTCTGGCTGCTTTTATAATTTGATTCTTTGATTGAATATAGTTTTCCCCCTTTTTCAAAAAATGAAATAATCTCACCTTTTTATTTTATCTTTTAATCAAAAGGACGGTTAGTCCCACCGAAAACAAAAAAAGAGGATCAGTCCAAAAATGTTGGGAATAGCTAACCTTGAAGGTGGAGCACAGGCTCTCTCTTGCCCCATGAATATAAGGTGGACCCCACCTAAAGGAGAGAACAGAGGGTTGGTTTCTTTCCCAGCGTAGTCCGCTATGCAATCAGCATTATAAATTAGTAGCTTCTCTGAATATATAGTCCACCACGAGAAAAAAAAAAAGAAAATTTATGATTAATCAAAAGAGACCAGTTTCTAATGTGTGCTCTAGATTCCATATCAAAAGGGGGAGGGACCAAAATATAAATTTATTATAGAAATAGAATCATCTTACTACTTATTTTCCTATTTTTACTATTCAATTTTTGAGTTTTTACCACTTTTTATTAGTTAATGGTCTTTTTTATTATTAATTCCCTCAACTAATCCTCAAATGTGATTCCCCTTTATTAAAACTATAATCATAAAAGTAATAAATTCTTATATATTTTCATCTTTAATAAATGGTTTTAAAAAAATATTGAAATAGTATTTATGAAATTAAGATCTAGAAGGAAATATTGATAGTCAAATGAAATATTGTCCTTCTTGAACCTAGAATTAGTAGTGGTAATGCAAATAAAAAGGCTTGAATTAGTGGTGCCCAATTTCTTCATGGAATGATTAGTATTGATAGTAAACCTCCTTGGTTATTCACTGCTGTGTATGCTAATCCACGTGAGGTTGGTAGACTTAATCTCTGGGAAAGAATAAGTGTTATAGCTCGTACTATACAATTACCTTGGTTACTTGCTTGGGACTTCAATGAAATTAAATCCATTGACGAACAGAGAGGAGGTGCTAAGCCTTGCAAGAGAAGAATTGTAAGATTTAGTGACTAGATCCACAATTGCTCTCTTATTGATTTGGGAGCGGAAGGACCTAATTTCACATGGAGAGGCCCTAAACTTCCAAATTATAGAAGAATATGCAAAAGACTTGATCAAGGCCTAGCTAATATACAGTGGAGAAATTTATTTGCTGATGCTATAGTCAGAGTAGGACCAAGGATTAATTAGTTCTGATAACCATCCTTTATTCATCAAGCTGCAAATGAAAAATCAGAATCGTAATGCTCGACCTTTTAGATTTGAAGTGACCTGGCTTAAACATGAGAAATTTATACAACACCTCTAGTCTGTATGGTAGTCTGAGTTATATATTGTTCAAAACTTGGCTTGTTTAACTCCTGCCCTTCAAATTTGGAACAAAAATGTTTATGGTCATATTAAAGGGAGAAAGAACTCTACTATGGCCAGAATTGCAGGGATACAAAGAACTTTACAATGGAGTGAGAACCCTTTCTTAGTGAATTTGGAAGTGAAGTTACAGGAAGAATTGCAACTTATTCTAAAATAGGAAGAGCTTTTATGGCACTAGAAAGCTAGAACTAAATGGTTGAATTTGGGAGATCGTAACACCAATTATTACCACCAATTATTACCACACTCTGACTAATGTCAAGAGAAGAAAAGATAGAGTTTATACTTTAAAGAATTAAGATGGTGAATGGGTTGAACAAAAAGAAAAAGTGATTGAGTTGGTGATGTCCTATTTTAATAAACTTTTCAATGAAGCTATAACTAATAGAGGTTGGATTAATATTGAATGTAACTGGCCTATGGTTAAGAATCAGTTTTTTGAAGATCTTAAGGAGCCTATTTCTGACTTGGAGATAAAAAATGCTATGTTTAATATTGGGGGCCTTAAAGCCCCAGGAGATGATGTCCTACTATTTTTTTCCACAAAAATTGAAGTACAATGGGAGGTAATGTCTACAAATATATTAGAGATCTTTGGACTAATCATGGGAGGATCAAGGGAATTAACAAAATGCTAACCTCTTTGATACCTAAGGTTGAAAATCCTAAAACTGTAAGTCAACTCAGACCTATTTCTCTTTGTAATGTTTTATATAAGTGCATTACCAAAATTATTGTTTCAAGGTTAAAAAAGATACTACCATTGTTAGTTTCTCCTTTGCAGGGTAGCTTTGTGCAAGGTCGAAACATCCAAGATAATATTATTATTACCAAAGAGTTGATCTACTCTATGAAGAGACTTAAAGGGAAGAAAGGTTTCATGGCCATTAAAGTAAACCGATCAAAGGCTTATGACAGAATCAATTGGAAATTCCTGAGAAAAGTTCTCGGTGAGATGGGCTGGCCAGAAGATTTTAGAAACAGAATCCAAAGCTGTATTGAATCCCCAAGCATAAATATCCTATGGAATAGGGAGAAAACAATGAATTTTAATCCTTCTAGAGGGATCAGGCAGGGTGACCCCCTATCACCCTATCTTTTTGTTCTTGGTATGGAAAAATTAACTCATATAATTATTGATAGTATGAACTAGGGGAGGTGGAAGGCCTTCAAAGCTGGGAGAAGAGGGCCTCCTATCTCTTATTTAATGTTTGCTAATGATCTTATACTTTTAGCTGAGGCTAGTACTAACCAAATGGATAATGTGCTGAAATGTCTTAAAACTTTCAGCCATATTTTTGGTCATGAAATTAATGATTTGAAAACTAAAGTTTATTTCTCTAGTAATGTCAACAGACAGATTAGACAAGAAATTTGCCACAAAAGTGGATTTGTACAAGTGCCAAAATTAGTCAGATATTTGGGCTCAATGATCGCTCATAACAAGAGGAGACGAGACAACTATAGGCAAATAGTGGACAAATTAAAGAATAAGCTCAGTGGATGGAAAGCTAGATGTTTGTCTCTGGCAAGGAGAATGACTTTGGCCTCTTCTGTAACAAATACTATGGCCTACTTCCAATGCCAACATGACAAGCTGCCAGTGGGTGTTATTGATGAAATTGAACGAGTTGAAAGATCCTTCATTTGGGGAGAGGATGCGGAAGAAAAAAAATGGCATGCAGTTAGTTGGCAAACTATGCCTTTGAGCAAAGCATGTGGAAGCGGAGGTATCAAATCCCTTGACGCCACGAACAAAACTTTTTTATTCAAACTGTTGTGGAAAATAATTACTGAGCCCAATGATCTTTGGGTGGAAGTGATTAAAGGGAAATATGGCCAAAGAGTCAATAATGGTTATAGTTTGATTGTCAAAAGACATGATTCCAGACTTTGGAAGCAAATGAGAAAATTATGGGAAAATTTTAAAGAGAACATTGCTGTTAATATTAGCAATGGCATTAATACTTCTATCTGGTTTGATAATTGGATTGGTGGTCATAAATTAGTTCAATTAGTTGATAGTATCCTAGATGAACTTGCTAATTTATGTGTCAAAGATCTTGTGAACATGGCAAATGAATGGGATTTAGCCAGAGTTCAAAATATTGTTCCTTAGGATGTGACTTTTAAAATTTATGGTATGTTGCCTCCTAGTCAAGCTAAAAGACAAGACCAGTTAGCTTGGCATCCAAATTGTCATGGAGACTTTACTGTGGCCAGTGCTTATAAAGTTATTATGAAGGAGGAAGTTGAACATCAAGATCCCTTATGGAAAACTATATGGAAATTGAAGATTCCCCAGCGAATCTGAACATTCATGTGGCTGATGGCGAAAGGCAGACTTTTAACTCAAAGTGTTAGGAAGAGATGGGCTGATACAGATGGTTGGTGTCAATTGTGTGATAATGAAGAAGAATCTGTCCTACATGCCTTAAGGGACTATCATTATGCCTCTAGAATATGGAGGGGGCTTGTTAAAGATTCTAATCGAAGCAAGTTTTTTGCTGATAACTTCCAACATTAGGTGAGGAGTAACATTTCCTAGAAAGATCAACCTTTTGAAAGGGACTAGTCTATAAAATTCAGTATCACTTGCTGGCATATATGGAACTAGAGGAATAAATCCTTGTTTGAGGAGAATTATCAATTGCCTAGTAGTCTTATTAGAGTAATCAATGATTATTATAAGGACTTATTTATGGAGAATAATGGTGATTCTGTGGTGTCTAAAATGAACACCACCATCAATGTGCAATGGGTCAAACCAGAAATGAATTGGTGTAAGCTCAATATAGATGGTGCTGTTAAAGGCTTAGATGGCAATGCTGGCTGTGGAGAATTGTTCAAAGATGCTGATGGCAACTGGATATGTGGTTTTTTTAATCATATAGGTACATGTAGTGCCATTGATGTGAAACTATGGGCTTGTCTTTATGGGTTGAAGATGGGATGGCAAAGAGGATTCAAGCATATCATTGTGGAAAGTGATAATAAGATCCTTATTGAAGCTCTTAGCAGTACAGATGGTTCTATCTTGGGACATGACCGATGATCAATAGAATTAAACACCTTACACACCGAAATTGGAGCCTTCAATTCAAAAATGTTTATGGGGAAGGCAATAGATGCACTGACTTTCTAGCCAAATTAAGTCTAAGCCTTGATTTAGGAGTTTAGTTTTTGGAAAGCCCTCCAATTGAGCTAGTTCAGATTTTGATAGAAGACTCTAATGGTAGAAGGATACCATGTGTTATCTCTGTGTAATTCTTTTCTGTTTTTCTTATAGTAGTATGGGTTTTACCCACTCTGTTACCAAAAAAAAATTGTTGTAAAAGGAATTTGCATTCATATCTAATTGTAATTAGCTAATTAAATTATAAAAGTATATTAGTTGTGATGGTTGGTCCCACTTTATTCCATCTCACTAGGATGATGTGGCAACACAGAATTTCAACACATCACCCCAGTGTATTTTGCTTTAGTATAGATAACAGATAGATAGATAATAGATATATGTTTTTAGGATCTTCCTCTATATTTTCCACCTTTTTTGCAATTTAGTTTTCAAGATTCTTCATTCAAATTTTTTCCCTTTTCTAATTCAATCTTTAGCTATGCGCCATATGTTTTTTTTTCCCTTTTACTGCTTTTGTCTGACTCCGAGGTACCCAATGAAGGCGTGAATTAGCCGAAGCAGCTGATTTCTTTATGAACCTCTTTACCAAGTTCATGAAAGAGAGAGGTGCTTTTACCCTCGCTTTGTTTGGTGGGAGACAATTGAAATAGAGTGAGAGAAATGAGAGACACTGGGTGCCAGTGTTGCCACAAATTCAACCAAAATAATAATATCTGAAAGATCTAACAAATAATGGCATGATTCAGATAACTAGAGAGACGGTGGGAGAGGTTGGTGCTGTATCTGGGATGCACCGATGCAAAATTAAGTGGCTCGACAAGCCACCTGTGAGTTGTGACTTTCAATTTCTGCATCACCACGTATGCGAGAGAAAATTAAGCATTTTATAGCCATAATTTTAATGGCCATTCTTAGTGGGTTTGGTAGTGGCATAGTTAAGATTAATTAACTTGTGTCTTACACATGAATTGGCCAAGATCATTTCTATTGTAAATAGTTTGTTTAACAAAATTTGGCAATGAAGGTTAAAATGAAGTTGGTTAAATTTGGGCATGCACAAATGTAAGTGTATGTCTTTCCATGAATGTTGTTACTATTAATTGATTTTAATTCTTGCACACAGAATTGTGTCTTTGGTGCCTATCATCTTGTGATATTGATATGAATATTGCTTATTGTGATTACTTCTTTTACCCTAATAGTTTTAATCAACTCAACAATCTTTATTATCATGAGTGGCAGAATTTAATTGCAAAAGTTTCAAGACAAGGCTATTCTAATGAGGACAAGCTGCAATGGGATTCCTATGAAATATTGAATGAACAGTTGAAGCAAGTGTGGCTGGAGGGTGCCACACAAAAGAAAACAGTGCCAAATGCACAAGGTAATAGAAAGAGCACCCAAGTCCCTTGAACATAGAAGGAAAATTGCTGAAGCCATCTCTATTAAACGGGCTGATCTTGTAAGTGTATATTTTAATAAACCTACTTTTGCTTTATTTTAATTTTTTTTATTTTATGATAATTATTATATATAAAGTTAATAAAACTAATTACTGTGACAAAGGTTCAAAATGTGCTACCAGGTTGTAAATGGTCTCATTTCTTATGATGTAATAGCCCTTATAACAGAGCATTTTGTGTTAACATGAGATTTCTCATGTTAGACTTATTTTGGTTCTATTGTTACATTATAAATAGGTAGCAAGGATGATTGTTATATGCTTTTATTTTTCTGATTTCTTTCTTTCTCATTATGTATTTGGCATGAAAATATTTTGAGATAATAGATATAATTATTGTGAATGTTAGAAGGTAGGGATTATTGTTGCAAACTATTATTGCCAAAGAAAAACTATACTAAATTATTTTAACCATCACAAGAAGCTCCATTATTTTGGCATGCACTCTCTTTCTTATTTCCTCATTTGTTTGTTCCTCATTGATTGTCTGTTTATTTGTTTCAGGAATACAGGTTAAATCTGTTTGTCTTTCAAATTATGGGTTTTGTGGAGGTTACAAATTCTATTTGTCTTATTTGTAGGAGTGCTAATCATAATATGGGGTGATTGGATAATAGAGGATTTCTTCGGTTATTAAAGATCATTACAAAACTAATTATACTAACATCAACCCTCTCTTTTATCCACCACTTGTAGTTGTGGGTCGAAAAGAAAATATGCAGAAAAATAAAGGATTTGACACTATAACATAAATAATAAAAGTACTGTACAGTTTTTGTTAATTTACAAAGGAGATTCTCATCAATTTAAAAGCTCCCCCATGGCCTTTCAATTGTGTCTTAAGGAATCAAGGCAAGGTTAATTGCCAATTGGCACCTTTAACTGCAAAAAGGTCTGAGAAGCAAAGTAATGTCCAAGTTGTTTCAGAGAAGTTTCACTAATTCTAACTATTTAGTCATCATGAATAAATTCTATTTGCTGAAGGGTAGTTGCTTAGCTCCTTGCTTCAAGGCATATCTCCATAACATGTGCCCTAACCCAAGCTTGTCATATGAAACCGGGAAGTTCCGATCATTTACCTTTGTTCATTCATTCTTGCTACCCTACCACTAGGTGTAGATCCCCATTTAAAACCTTATAATATGCCAGCATTACCATGCCAATAAGCAAAGTTGAATATGAAAGTGAGGAACCTCTTCATGTTGAATGAAACAAATTGGTATGCTACATAATAGCAAAAATTCACATTATGGTTTCTTAAGGCTCTAAATTAATAACTTGAAACAACAATAAATTGATATGTCGGCGTTGATGTCTCTTTTTCATTATAAAATGTTGCAGTTTTTTTTCTTAATATTTTTAAGTTTAGTGCATTTTGCATCATCTTCAAGCTTAAATCTTTTAGATATGAAAGGATATCCATTTTGAGCATCACTTAATCCTTCTTCCTTTTTTCCACCACCTAAACACAAGTAATTATGCATTAAACAAACACTATACATGTTCTGCAAAATGCTTCCATAGATATTATATAAAAGGTTAGTGCTTAAGCGGAGGAGCAAAATCCAGAGACATTTAGAATATGTATTAATATGGCGTAGGTGTTATCTTTAATTATGAAACTAATTTCATTGTTATGGCATATGTGTTATTTTTAATTCTTCCGTTCTTTTTATCTACCTTTTTCATTTTTTGGGTGTCCATATTATGCATCTCACTTTGAAAGTCTACCAGCTAATCTTCAATCTCTCACTCTTATTCTTTGTTTTTGGCAGTGTATAGGTAATTAATTAAATACATTTTGGGTAGTTTTGTTTAGTTGAGACTTTAAGATAAAGTTTGAAATAGTGTTGCTTGTGGTATGGGTGATTCCATGGTTATTGCTGATGGAACAAAAGTTGGTGAACGACTTCAGCGGGTAAATTTTAACCTATTTGCATGTCAAAAATATCTTGGCAAAGTTTTTTTATTGATTCTAATTTGTTACTTTTAGCAGTTCCTATGATTTCCTGATAATTTTACTATTAGCATTCAATTTTGAATGAGGTCCATTATCTCAATGATTATCTTAATGTAGCCATGGCACCAAATTCTTCGCATAATCCAAACACTCCCACAATAATATAAATTGTTTACTTTTGGTTATTCTATTCTTATACTTACTACAAGATTTATTTTCTTAAAAGACAATTGAAAAGATTGAAATCTCATAAAAAATTTAGTAAAATTACACACTAATTGAAGCCCCATTGCAAACTTGAATTGCAAAATTGCAATTACAGTGGTATGTATTGTTGGAGAATCTTTTACTTTCCTATAACATATTATTACTTTATCCTTATTTCATGTAATATGCTTAATCCTTGAAGTTATGAATCTTTTGAGTCTCCAGTTTTTGGGGAAATTGTAGGCCTGCATCCATTTCTATGAAATTAATTATATATGGAATTCATTAAGCAAGGGATTATAATATCTTTTTTTCTTTATTGGCATATCTAAGTTATTAATATAATTATATCGGGGTTGTTAGTCATATATGGAATTGTTGTCTAAGTATATGGGAGCTATAGATGATTCAACACATGTTTTCACTTTTGGTAAATCACTTTCCCTTATCGTACTCTATGGAATTTCTCCTACCTATTCCTTTTTTCGAGCATCATATCTATGACTGCGGCTAGAGTAACACATGTATATGTTTGCTTTTATATGTTTTATGGGAGCAAAGTACTTGATTATAAAATCTAAGTTCTATATTGAAAAATGGAAAAACTTCAATTTTTTTTTCTCTACATCAGTTTTATGCGGATGACCTCAATACTCTAGCATTTTGTTAATAACTACGACTTTAACATGACAATCTTAGTAAATTCTTTGACTTCTTAATTAAATCCTTTCAACTATTTTATTTCAACATACCTTGACACATTTGTATATAATTGATTTTTTTAAAAAAAGAAATAATAGCCTACAGTGTAATACAAGAACAACCATTTTAGTGCATGATTGACGATGGTGGATGATGTTCCAATTGAAAAGCTTTTAATCCAGGATGTACCGGTGGATATCATTTGTACTCCAAGTCTCCACCACAGGTCATTTTCACAAGCACATCAATTTCAAAAATAGAAGTAGAAACTTTATTTGACCTATTTTAGAAATATCATAATCTGATAAGAAAATTGGGAGATTATAGGTGACAGAATATTCTAATGGAATAATTTTACTTGAAATTGGAAGAAAGTGTTTTTAGATGAAGGAGCGCATGTAGTGATCCCAAGACCTTAAAGTTCACATAGCAAACAAATTGATCACATCATCTCTCACTTATTTTTTTCCTTTTTAAAAAAATTGTGGTTTCTCTTCAACTCATTCATATCAATGCTCTTTTTTATACTATTATTGTCATAATACGATCTTTGATGGCTTATTTTTTGATCACTTATAATGCAATACTTTAGTATTTGGTTGTATGGGTTTCTAATGTAGAAGTATATGCTTGGGTTGTTGCAGATAATGCACTTGGCACTCTTGGACATGATCCTTTGCATAAAACAAGGATTATTAAATCTACTGGGACTTTTGCTTAGGTATAGCTTTCATTATCTATCTCTACTTGCTACTCCAATATTTAAAGTCTATCAAAATATTCTGAACCAAGGTGCTTTAATAAATATTCTTCCAATAATGATTAAAAGTAAAGATTGATTTTTAAAGATTTCAATGTATTCAACAGTTTGTTATGATATTAGCCGTTCATCAATGTAGCTTCATCATTAGAAATCTAAATTATAATATGTAGTAACCTTGGAAATTTTTTTTTTATAAAAAACAATTTGCCACTGAACTATTCTCCTAAAACTTAAATCTTAAGATGCCTATGTGAGAATGAATACCCCTAATAAGTGAGTGCTACAATCCACCTAGTAATTTTTCTCGTGTTACTTTGATTTATGTGTGCACATATAAAAAAAGAGTCAGGAGATAACTGTTAATTCAGATGTTTTGATTATTCTAAAACAAATAAGCTTGGGATATCCAATATCAAAGGAACACAAGTGAAATGAAGAACAAAGTTGAAGCTTTCTGTTGATTGAAGAACTGTTTCATACATAGTTAAGGAACTTATTTGTAAAAGAAGGTAGTTGAGCTTTGAATTTCAATTAACCCAATATTAAATGAGATTACTAATTGAGTGATTAGTTCTTAACTCATGATTTCAAAATGATTTTCAAGAAAAGAGCTATCTAATGAGGATAAAGGTTCAATCTCAAGCTGATTCTAAGTGCTCAATTGGTTTTCATGAAAATGTTTTAGCTTATGGGAATAAGATCTCAATTTCAAAGATGTTTCTAAGTATTTACCTTATTTCCAAAATAATATCTTACCTTATACGTATAACCATTTAGGGTTATGGGGATAAAGACTCAATCTAAAAACTTTTCCAAAGTCCATCCCTCAATTTCATGAAAAGGGATTGTGGTTATCCACATAACACAGCTTGAAGATCAAGTTCTCAAGTCTGTCTATGTAACACCTTACTTTTTAGACTTATTTCCCATGAATTAGACTCTTTTTAAGTCTGATTATACTTGATTCTAAGCTTGAATCAAATGAGAATGAAAATACGAATTTTCAAAATTTTTGGTTACTGTTCATATAGTAGTTTTCACTTTACTGAATGAATTTTGAAAATTCATAACTAATTCTAGAAAAATCATTTCATAGTGATTCAAGTCTCTAACA
The DNA here is from genome assembly GCA_026686845.1 of Adenanthera pavonina. Classification (NCBI taxonomy): domain Eukaryota; kingdom Viridiplantae; phylum Streptophyta; class Magnoliopsida; order Fabales; family Fabaceae; genus Adenanthera; species Adenanthera pavonina. Next base: position 16,890,588 of record JAIVEN010000005.1, on the reverse strand, counting down.
ATAGATAAAAATCTTTTATACATGGAAAAAATATTAAATAGAGCATTATCTTGACCAATTTATACATTTTATTCCTCAAATATTTACTATATATTTGGTCATTTTCTCTTCCCCAGGATTTTGACCTTATATTGAAAAATTCATATCTCATTATATCCTAAGCCAAATCATACATTATTTATGTCATTTGAAATATTTGTGAGTCTAATTTTTAGAAATATTTTTCTTGTACATTTATTCAACTTGCACAGGGTATGGTGTTAACTTAAATCATAAAGGGTTAGAATTCCACTTTTGCTGGAACATTTTTGGAAAAACCTCCATATCTCCTATCATATAGCTCCAATTACCTCCAAATCAGTGGCATATGAAAATTAAAACATAACTTTTCATAAATACAAACCAATGAATTTTTGGAGCTCTACACGATTTATATCATCTTTTTAATTTTCCAGTACCTAACTTTCAGTTTCCAGTTTTCCCAATCTTTCTTTGTTCTAAACCCTAACTTAGAAAATTCACCATTAATTGTACACAACTCCAAATGGGGTGAATTAGGTGTCATATTAAAGGTTGAGATGCCCTATATCTGGAATAAAAATACCATAAACCTAATCTCATATTAAGTATAGAATAAGGGCAAATGAAATAGACACATCTGGAAAATGTCTTGTTTTAGTCTATATTGCCATTTGCTTACCAAAACCCTTGTAAATGAACTCATTTTGGCATGAAACTTGGTAGAACATAACTTAACATCACAATATCCAGAACAGGACATTCTCATGCATTTTCCACAACATTAACATAATAATCACTATTTTACAATTTTATATAAAACAAGACACAAATAACCATTCACATTATAACACAATGGCTTACAACATCATTTCCTTCTTCATGCCTTTTGCTCCTTCCTTAACTCTTTTGCATTGGTTCTTCCTAGCACGGTTAGTCATTGAAGGGGGTGAGATTCAAAGAATCTCAGTAGCAATCACCATTCATGCAATCATATTATCACATTAAGCATATAATCATCATAAAACATCATCTGAATACTTTTAAACATTTATGCCATAACATTTTATAAAAATTTTGGCAGAGTTTCATTTTGTATTTTGGACATCCCAGGGTCTCAAAACCCTCAATTAACTTAGCCAACATTCTCAAAGCATCATAATTGATCATAGCAAACAATAGCAAGTCATCAAACTCATTGAAATTCACATGACAATATAAGGCAAGAATAGGTAAATTGCTACCTTCATGCTTTCTCTTACTCTTTACCTTGATGCCAATGCTCCCACTAGCTTCCTTGGGCTTCTTCAAGTCCTAATGCACCATCAAACAACTATTCAAGCTAATGGTTCCATGACTTTCTTCAAAAAATGTTCATGAAACCCTAATTCTTCAAAAATTCACCAAAAATTCATTCCTAACTCAAAAATGATGAATTATACCTCTATTCCATGTAATTTTTCATGAGGAATCCAAATATGGCCTCAGAATTGCCAAATTCCATCTCTAGCTCGGTTACTGTTCATTCCGAATTAAGCTTCAAAAAGCTAAAAATTTCACTTTCTTAATCTTAAGCTTTTTCTTGTACAACATACTTGTATCTACCTATTTTGGACCCAATGAATCCATTTTTGGGGTCAAAATCATGAAATTCTCTTTCATTTTTAAACCCTAAATAGGCAGAAAATTTCATAAATTTGTAGAAAAATATCTACCTGATTAATTTACAATCTAATGGTATATACTTAATCCTTGAAGCATATACATCACTTTTTATGGATTAATTTCTTCATGACTTCATTTTCTCTCTCTAGGATATCCATGGCAGAAATTCTCTAGGGCATGAGAGAAATAAAAACTCCATGGAAACTCTCTTAAACACTTGATTACACAAGGTAATAGTCATAAAAGCTTACCTTGATCACATGAACTTCAACTTTTGCCCCTTGCTTCTCTATTTTCCTCTCAAGTTTTTGTGCTCTTCTCTCCCTCAAGAGCTGCTGTTCCAGACGTGTTTGAGGAAGAGAATGGCTGAATATGATGGCTTAACTCAAGGCTTTTAGGAAAGATATCAAATACATAATAAATCATGGTTATCTTTTTACTAAAACTTGGTTACCTTTCATAAAGCTTTTAAGAAAATTCCTCCTATGTCCCAAACTGTTGATCATACGTAGCTCACTTCCTTTTTTTGGCCAAAAATTGCATCATAAACTTTAATGGACCAAAATACCCTTTACCGATTAAATTTACCCGTACCGATTAAGTATTTTTGCTAAAATTGTCATTAAATTGGTACAAAATTATCCAATAATTACTTTTGATCCAAAATCATTATCTAGATCCAAAATATATTTTATTAAGGTCCAATTATTGTCTTTAAATCAGTATTATCTTTTCCTGCAGTCTAAATGACCTTTATCGAGTAAAATATTAATATTAAACCCTAATTACCCAATAAATATTATTTTGACATTAATAGATTCCTTGCTATATTCCATTGGGCTTAACTCATTGAAAGCTTCATTTTGACTATAATTTTTCATATTTACAAAAATACCCTTGGCCCGGGGCTAATTTATAATTCTTGAAACTTTCGGGTCCTTTCATAATTTTCCCCAAACTTTTTTCTCTTTCCCTTCCACGTTGAAAACATTCTCAAGGGGATAAATTGTAAAGATTCTTGATTCTTGATGTCCAAATATAATTGTCTCATTTTTCCATTTAACTAGAAAAAATAACTTCTTTGCTTTTCTTCACACTTAATGGTATATCTCCATTTTTTCCAATTCCTTTTTCATTTTACGATGTCAGCTTTTTCATTTTTGGGCCTTCAATTCATTATTCACATTTTACTTCTAATGTGGAAAATGACTATTTTGCCCTTGAACCGGGTCAAAATGTAATTATTCATTCTTTTGGGCACTTTCTTATAATGTTACCCAAAAACCAATTTTTTTATTATTTCTTTTTCACTATTCACATTAACTTCAAATTGGTCTATCTCTTAACATGGACCTCCCGGGAGTGCAATACTTATATCGTTGTGCTCAACTTGAAGCGAGCTTTCATTCAAGTGGTATATTGCATATTTTCTAAGGTAAGTTCTGGAATTAATTTCTACTAAGGACCTTATGGATAATTAATTCCAATTAAGGACCGAACATAACTTCTTCAGAAAATTAGATAAGAAATTAATTCCTTCTAAAGTCCAATTATATATAGTCTTTTCATCTCGTCTTGTTTCTCATCTTTTATTCATTTTATAACATCCCATAAAAATAGGGATATTACAGTCTAGGACGTTATCCTAATAAGGTAGGCACCTTATTCGCATAACAAGGTGAACATTGAAGAAAAGTGGTACTGTGTAGCCCGTTATTCACATAACTTAGATAGGTTATCCGCATAACTTGTGTCATGGAGCACTTGCATCCCTCAAGTAAAACAGGTTATCCACATAACCAAGGGAGGTTATCCACATAACCTATATTTCAGAATACTTGAACTTTTCTTGGGTAAAACAGGCTATCCGCATAACCAAAGAAGGTTATCCGTATAACCTATATTTCAGAATACTTGAACTTTTCTTGGGTAAAACAGGTTATCCACATAACCAAGGGAGGTTATCCGCATAATCTATATTTTAGAATACTTGAACTTTCCTCGGGTAAAATAGGTTATCCGCATAACCTTGGGAGGTTGTCCTGATAACCTAAGTTTCACGAAACCTAAGTTTCACGAAAACTCAGTTTGAGAAAAACTTAACGTTATTCTAATAACTAAGTGGGTTTTTAGGAAAATGATTCTGAGCTAAAATTTAGTCATTCTGGGTAGTATATTATCCGCATAATGAAAAGCTCCACGTTGAAAACAAAAACAAACAGGTACCCATTATTCACATAACCTAAGGAGATTATCCGCATAATCTTTGTCAGATGTATTTAATACGGTAGATGAACTGCTATTTTATTAAGAGTAATGGCTAATCTTTGTTTCCAACAGATAGTTCTGCCCCAAGACTATAAATAGGACCTCGTTTAAGTTATTGGGTAATGAGAAAAAACAATTTACATGCCAAAACTCTGCTGATTCATTTAATAATTCTTTCAAAGCTCAACTACCATCTGTTTTGCTCATTCATTATATCTTAACTTTCATATCTACTCTTTTGAGAGAGTTTCCATTCTATAATACTTCTAAACACTTGTAGAGTTTACTTAGTGTGAGATTGCACTAAGGGAGATAGTTTTATTCTTGAGTGAGAAGAGTGAGAAAACTTGTTTAAGTCTGAAGTTCGGCCTGGTGATATTGTATTATGGTCATTGCAAGAACCCATTCAAATCTTGCAAGAGATAGTGGAAAAATCCCAAGTGGTGGCTTGGGGACAGGATATAGGTCAAGTGGAAAAGATGGAACTAGGATAAACTATTGAGTTCTCTTCCCTTTGCTCTTTATTTTTTTTTTATATACTTTGTTTTCAGTTATCTTTTTAGTATCACTACTGTCTTTCGACTTTGCAGAAAAATTTCAATCTTCCCAGTTCACCCCCCTTGGGAAGCTAGCTAAGCTAAGAAGTGATATCAGAGCCCAGACTCCTAGTTCAAAGATCTAACAATCCGACAGAAGACATGGCAGGCTTTGGTGAAGGCATCCATCCGGAGGGAAATAACACCAATAGACCTCCTGGTTTCAATGGAGAACATTATGGGTACTGGAAGATAAGGATGCAGATTTACCTTCAATCCATTGATTTAGATATTTGGTCGGTCTTCCAGAAAGGAGACTTTATTTTGATGAAACTACAAGACGATGGGAAATATAAAGAGAAACCTAAAGAGGAATGGAACGAGGAGGATAGGAGAAGGGTCCTTCTCAACTTTAAAGCTAAGCATTGTCCGGTCAGTGCTCTCAATCAAGATGAGTTCTACAGAGTGTCTCAATATACAACAGCCAAAGGCATGTGGGATACTCTAGAGATCACTCATGAAGGAACAATCGACATAAAAGAATATAAGCTGAATACTTGCATTGGAGAATACGAAAGCTTCAAAATGAAAGAGGGTGAGAATATTAAGGATTTATATAAGAGATTTACCCTCATTGTGAATCAGCTGAAGAGCCAAGGAAATGAATACACACAATCTGAGAAAGTCAGAAAGATTCTCAGAGCTCTGCCCATTGAGTCGCAACTGAAGGTGACTGCAATAGAGAAAGCTAGGGATGAATCTATGACATTTGTGATAGCCCTCTTTGGGAGCCTTGAAGAATATGAAGGGAAGCTAAAGTCTCTCAAGGAATCTACTTCATCTGACAAGAAGAAGAAGAGTTTGGCTCTCAAAGTAGAATCAGATGATGATGATGATGATTCAGAGGAGGATGTTGAGCTAGATGAAGAGACGATGGCTATGCTGGTGAGGAAGTTTGGTAAAATGTATGGAAAGAAGAAATTCAGAAGGTTTGCAAAGAATGATGGAGCTACCAATAGCAAGAAAGAAAACAAAGACCAGATCATATGCTATGAGAGCAAGAAACTTGGACATATCAAATGAGAATGTCCTCTGCTGAGCAAGAAACAAGGGAAAAACAAAAAGATTGACAAAGTGAAGAAGAAGAAAGCTTTTGTATCTTCTATCTAGGGAGATAGTTCAGATGAAGAGGAAGCAGCAAGAGATGATGAGATTGCTAACCTATATCTGATGGCTCAAGAGATTGCTGAGAAGGAGAAGAGTTGCAATCAAGACAGTGAGTGACAATGATTTTGAGGTAAGTGAATCTAAACCTTCTTACAATGAATTACATGATGCTTTCAGTGAACTGATAATTGAATTTCTCAAGATGTCTAAACAACTGAGTCAAGCCAAAAAGAAAATACATAAGCTTGAGAGTGAGTCTTGTTGAATCAAGTGTTTTGATGATTCCAAATCAACCTTCAAGAGCTTGGAGTAAAGATATCAAAGATGCACAAAAGGTTTCAAGTGAAGGAATTATGGAGAAATCAGTGCAAGAATAGATGTTGAATGTTTAGTAATGTTTTAATTTGAGTAGAAGACTTTGATTTGGGGAAAAGATGTTTTAAAAACTTAATTCTATGTTAATTCATGGAATATTTGAAAAACACCCATCAAAAGACGAAGTTTAAAATGTTTATACTGATCTGCTGTTTTGATAATTTGAACTTTGCCTTTGGAAATTCAAATTTCATATTGAAAATGAACAAGTCTAAAAAGAGACTTCTCTGACAGATGAATTTTGACTTGAGAAATTCGAATTTTGATACGTGTCTGAAAAGAGCTTTCAATGACAGATAAACTTTGACTTTTGAAAATTCGAATTTCAGATAAAATGCAACTTATGAAAATTGAAAAAATCGTCTAAGAACATGTCAAAGTTCATCTGAAAACAAGTTCAAAGAGTGCTTTAAAATTGCTCACTGACAGACGAACTTTGAACTTGAAAATTCGAATTTCATAAACAAAGCCTATGAGTCTGTTGTGTTGATATGTTGACATACGAATGACAATATTCAGAAATTCGAATGTTAAAATAAGTCTGAAAAGAGGTCTCTCTGACAGACGAACTTTGCCCTATGGAAATTGGAATTTTGAATTAATGAGCTATTGTGACTCATTGAACCAGCTTCTGACAGATGAATTTTAGGGTTCCAAAATTTGAATTTCGAAGGCACTGTAGCAAATTGAAATTACTATTCACACTTAACAGAACGACCTTAAACATGAAAATTCGTATGTTCCAACACATAATCAATTTCTAAAGATGAAAATTCAAAGTTTGCTTGATGACAGATGAACTTCGGGAGTTCAACATTAAAGACTGTAACTTTCGATTTTTGCGAAATTCGTCTGTTGACCAACTAAAATTCGAACTTTGAGTGTCAGAAGCATTAAATATAGTTGGTAAACGGATAGTTTCTTAGAGTAACCGTTGGGTAACATCTCTAATGGCTAGATCTTGTCTCTAACGTATAGTTGGGACAGAAATCTATAAATAGAACTTCATTTGAAGATGTGGGTAACGATTTTACTTTGTAAATACTGAAACTCTACCAAATCATCTACTCAAAGTCTCCTACTCTCACTTACTTCAATATTTGTACTTTAACTTTCATATACACTCTGATTAAGAGAGTTTATTCATTGTAAACAATCTTATCTTTATCCGGAAGAAAGATTTTCTTGTGAGGGGATATCACAAGGGATTGGGAAAGCACTCAATGAGAGTGCAAAGAGTGAAAGTGTGAGCTCTAGAAACAGAACATCATCTTTGTACTGAGGCATTTGCAAGAAGCCCACTGAATTCTTGCTGAATAGTGGAAACTCTCAAGTGGTGACTTGGGGACTGGACGTAGGTCAAGTTGAGAGACTGAACTATAATAAATATCTGAGTCTTCTCTTCCCTATTACTACTTTTACTATTTATTTGTTTATACTCTATTTTACCATCACTCTTTGCTTTCTTCACTTTCTTGACGTTTTACGGAAAAATTTATTAGCTTCCCAATTCACCCCCTCTTGGGAAGCCATCTTATTCAACAAGTAGTATCAGAGCCTGAATTCCCAATCAAAGAATTTCACAGTCCGGGAATTACAATGGCTGGCTTTGGAGAAAGCATACTACTAGAGGAAAATAACACAAATAGACCACCTGGTTTTAGTGGAGAACACTATGGTTACTGGAAGATGAGGATGCAAATCTATCTTCAATCAATTGATCTGGACATCTGGTCCATCATCCAGAAGGGAGATTTTGTCCTAATGGTATTGCAGGATGATAGGAAGTACAAAGAGAAGCCAAAAGCTGAATGGAACGAGGAAGATAGAAGAAGAGTCTTGCTGAACTTCAAGGCAAAACACTGCTTGGTCAGTGCATTGAATCAAGACGAATTCTACAGGGTCTCATAGTGCTCCACTGCCAAGGAAATGTGAGACACCTTGCAAATTGCTCACGAAGAAACATCTGGAGTAACAGAAAACAAATTGAACACCTGCATGGGTGAATATGAAAGCTTCAAGATGACTGAAGGAGAAAGCGTAAAAGAGCTACAGAAGAGATTCGCCTTCATTGTGAATCAACTGAAGAGTCTGGGCAAAGAGTACACTCAGGCAGAAAAAGTCAAAAAGATCCTCAAAGCTCTTCCTCTGGAATGGCAACCCAAAGTAACTGCAATAGAGGAAGCCAGAGGAGAATCAATGGCGTCTGTCACAGCCCTCTTTGGTAGCCTTGAGGAATACGAAGGAAAAATAAAGGCTCTCACAGAGGCTGGACAAGACAGAAAGAAGAAGGATCTTGCTCTGAAAGCTACTGAAGAGAAAGAAGAAGAGTCTGACAATGGTTATGAGTTAGATGAAGAAACTTTGGCTATGATGGTCAGAAAATTTAGAGGATTTTACAACAAGAAAAGAAGCAAGAAATTCTTCAAGAAAGGAGTAGCTGGAAATAGTAAGAGAGAAGGAAAAGAATCAATAACCTGCTACGAGTGCAAGAAGCAGGGACACATCAAATGAGATTGCCCACAATTCCTCAATAAGCAGGAAAAAGAAAAGAAAGCTACAGACAAAGTCAAAAAGAAAAGAGCTTACATCTCATCAATCTGGGGCAACAGCTCAGATGAGGAAGAAGATGATGAAGAAGAGATTGCCAACATCTGTCTGATGGCTCTTGCATCTGAAGAAGCTGAAACTCCATCCAACAGTGATCAAAAGGATGAGGTATATGAATCTGAACCTTCCTATTCTGAATTACTGGATGCCTTTCATGAATTGTATGATGAGTTTGTCAAGACTGCCAAAGAACTTAAGCAAGCTAAGAAAAAGATTAACAAACTAGAATCTCAATGCAACTTCTCTGAAACTACTTCTCTGCATACTGAATCTGCTTGCTGTAAATCATGCATTGAGTTGAAACAAACTAATGACTATCTAGTAAAAAGCATGACTAGACTCACTAAAGGGGAAGACATGTTGTTTGCTTTAATGGGAAGTCAAAGAATATCACAAGGAAAGGCTGGACTTGGCTATGATCCTTGTGCTGTAAAAGAAAAAATTAAGAAGAAAAATCAGAATGTGCACATGAGACATTTTGTGCATGCTAGTGGCAATGGAAAGAAAGATCATATTTCACATCATATTGAATCGCATAATCAACCAAGGCATGCAAAACAAAAATATTTTCTGCACTGTTTTCTTTCTGCTTCTCAATCCAGCAGTCCCTTTACCACCTGTCACTTCTGTAACAAGAAGGGACATATTTCCAGTTCATGTGCTTTAAAGAAAAAATGGACTTGACAGGAAGGTTAAATGGTTCCCAAAGATACATCTGTATCTAGGGAAAAGACTACTGACAGAAAAGGACCCAAGCAAATTTGGGTACCTAAAAGGAAAATATGAACTTTGTCTTGCAGGTTTGTCTTAAAGCTAGAAAGAGCAATAAATGGTATATGGACAATGCCTGTTTAAGTCATATGACTGGTGATAAGGAGAAGTTCATCATCCTTAGAGGCAAGAAAGGAGGAAAGGTGACCTTTGGAGCTAATCAGTTTGGCAAAATAGTTAGCATTGGCATTGTGGGGAAGAATCCTGAAACATCCATTGAAGAGGTGCTGTTTGTAATTGGCCTCAACCACAATCTGCTAAGAGTGAGTCAGACATGTGACAAAGGAAACTGGGTACTGTTTGACTCAAAGTTCTGCCTGGTCATCAGAAAAAGTGATCACAAAATAATCCTCAAAGCTCAAAGGGATGGTAATTGCTATACTATTGATCTTGATGAACTTCCTCCCTTAGATTCTGTCTGTTTAATTAGCCAGGATAATGATAGTTGATTGTGGTATAGAAGATTAGCTCATGTTAACATGAATCAACTATCAAAACTGGTTAAAAATGAGTTAGTCACTAGCCTAGCAAAAATCACTTTTGAAAAAGACAAAGAATGTGATGCATGCCTAAAAGGAAAACAAATCAAATCTTCTTTCAAATCTAAAAACATAGTCACCACAACTAGACTTCTGAAACTACTGCATATGGATCTGATTTGTCCATCTAGGGTAAAAAGCATTGGTAGAAATCTGTATGTGCTTGTAATTGTGGATGATTACTCTAAATTTACCTGGACACTATTTCTTTCTTCTAAGAGTGATACGCTAGATGCATTTGTAACCTTAGCTAAGAAAGTGCAAAATAAGAAAGGTATTTCTATTTTGTCTATCAGGTCAGATCATGGAGTAGTCGAAAAGAAAAACAAAATAATTGGAGAGATGACTAGAGCAATGTTGAATGAAAAGGAACTCTCTCAAGTATTATGGGCTGATGCAGTAAACACAGCAAGCTACATCATAAATAGAGCCTACATCAGACCAATCCTTGAGAAGACTCCTTATGAGCTGTACAAAGGAAGAAAGCCAAATCTGTCACATCTATATGTGTTCGGCTGCAAGTGCTTCATCCACAACAAGGGAAAGGAGAATCTGGGTAAGTTTGATGCCAAATCTGATAAAGGTATATTTTTGGGCTATTCTAGTAGAAGTAAGGCATATAGAGTTTTTAATAAAAAGTCTAAATTAGTAGAAAAATCTGTGCATATAGTATTCATTGAAAATGAAACTGTTTCCAAACATGTCACTGATAAGGATGATCTTATTTCAAACTTTAAAAATTTAGATCTATTTGATGAAGGTAAAATTGAACCTCTAAAAATATCTGAATCTATTAACATAGAGGAAGATATTCAGGTGAAAGATTTTGAGGATGAATATAATGAAGACATGTCTCAAGAACTCCCTAGAGCTTGGAGATATCAAAGGAATCATCCTATTGATCAAGTGATAGTGGATGTTCAAGAGAAAGTTAAAACCAGAAAATAGTTAAGGGATCAAATGATAAACTGTACTTTATTTCTCAAATTGAACCTAAATATACTAAAGAAGCCTTAACTGATGAATACTGGATTTTAGCTATGCAAGATGAGTTGAATCAATTTGAAAGAAATAAAGTTTGGGATTTAGTACCCAGACCCAAAGATCATCTTGTCATTAGCACTAAATGGGTTTTTAGAAATAAACTTGATGAATCAGGGTCAATAATCAGAAATAAAGCTAGATTGGTTGCAAAAGGATATAATCAAGAAGAAGGAATTGATTTGAAGAAACCTTTGCTCCAGTGGCTGGGCTAAAAGCAATTAGAATTCTGTTGGCATATGCATGCATGAAAAATATTTTGTTGTATCAAATGGATGTGAAGAGTGCCTTTCTAAATGGATATATCATGGAAGAGGTCTATGTAGATTAACCTCCAAGCTTTGAGGATTCTACAAAACTAAACCATGTTTATAAACTGAAGAAAGTCCTTTACGGTTTAAAGCAAGCCCCTAGAGCATGGTTTGAAAGATTAAGTAATTGTCTCACTGAAAAGGGGTTCAACAGGGGAAAAGTATATACAACCTTATTCACCAAGAAAGAAAATAAAGATTTAGTTATTGTTCAAATTTATGTTGATGATATTATATTTGGTGCTACTAATGAATCTCTTTGCAAGAATTTTTCTAAGTTAATGCAAGGAGAATTCAAAATGTCCATGATGGGTGAACTCAACTTCTTCCTTGGATTGCAAATCAGGCAGTGTGATTATGGTATCTTTCTCAACCAATCTAAGTATCTGAAGGAATTCCTAAAGAAGTTTAGGATGGAGAATGCCAGGCTAATGGGAACACCTATGGCTACAACAACCAAACTGAATATGGATGAAAAAGGGAAAATGTTTGACATAACCCAGTATAGAAGAATGATTGGATCCTTACTGTACCTAACTGCCAGCAGACCTGACATCATGTCTAGTGTCTGTATGTGTGCAAGATAGCAGTTATGTCCCAAGGAAACCCATGCAACTGCTGTGAAGCGTATCTTCAGATATCTTATTAGAACATCACAGATGGGTCTTTGGTATCCAAAGGGCAATAGAGAAGATCTCAGAGGATACACTGATGCTGACTTTGCAGGATCCAAAACTGACAGAAAAAGCACAAGTGGAACATGTCAGTTTCTTGGAGGATCCTTGGTTTCATGGTTTAGCAGGAAGCAAAATAGTGTGGCCTTATCCACGGCAGAAGCTGAATATGTTGCAGCTAGAAGCTGTTGTGCCCAAGTCATCTGGATAAAACAGCAGCTTGAAGATCTTGAGATTGAGATAAAAGAAATACCTATAATGTGTGACAACCAAAGTGCCATTAACATCACAAAGAATCCAGTCATGCATTCAAGGATGAAGCATATTGAAGTTAGGCACCACTTCATAAGAGATTATGTTCTGAAAGGAGAGATCAGATTAGAATACATCCCTATAGAAGATCAAGTTGCTGACATATTGACAAAGCCTCTTTTAGAAGATAGGCATTGTAAAATCAAGAGAGAATTGGGTATGGTAAATCCCAATGAACTGTAAGTAAATTTCTGTATCAATCTGTTTTAGAATTTCTGACATTGATTTAATTCTAACTTTAGCATCAGAGTAAGTTTAGTGTAAGTTGCAGGTGCTCCTCATGAGTTTAAATGACAATAGATTTGAAAAATGGAGCAAATCAGAATGGAACAATCAAAAGGTGAAAGAGACAGCAAGAAATCTAAGTTCTGGATCCATTTGGTTAGTTTTTAAAGTTGAAATTCATATTTTAGTTGTGTGTTAGACGAATTTCCTTAATAAATTGTGTTTTTGAACAAGTCAGCATACTCAACATTCAAATTTAGATGTCCATCAGACGAACTTCAGCTTGGTTTACATTGTAACAGTTCTCGATGGTCCCTCGAAATTCGTCTATTGGTATTTGAAAGTTCGAATTTTCAATAATAAAAGTTTCAATGCTATTTTTGTCCAACATGATGATTATACGAATGTCTATTTCTTAACATACACATGTTGGAGAACCTTTATAAAGTGCAGAAATTTGAATTTCTGATTCAAAATTTGTCTGTTGAAATATGCTCACAATGTTGAACTTTTGAAAGACAAATTTTCATGTGTATATTCGTCTGTTGTTTGTTGTTTTAGTTATTGCTTATTGCCTATTATTCAAAATTTGAACTTTGTTGAAACAAAGTTCGTCTATTCTTCTTGTGCTGCTTGGACCAAGCCTCTGTCAAATGAACTTTTTGAAGAAAATTTGTCTGTCAGTAAGCTTTGCTGAATGGTTTGACTTGTAACTGCTCGAAGTTCAAATTTTGACTCCTCAAAATTTGTCTGTCAGGCCGTTACACACGTTAAAACTGACGGTTTTTCTCTGAACAGACGCAAACCTATTCATCTCTTCTCTGAGTCTGTTCAAATTCTCTCTTCAATGCTCTTCAATTCTGACCGTAAATCTTCATTTCCCACCATTTAAACTCCTTTTCGCATCCTATAAACTCATTCTCAGCTTCATTCTGAAACATTCATCCATGTAAATGGCAAGAATAAAGAATCCAGAAGTTGGAAAGGGAGAGGCATGACCTAAGAGAACGGCCAAATCCTAATATGCCTCAAAGGAGGGTGAAAAATCAAAGAGAAAAGCTGAATCAAGCAAGGCAACTCCCTCCAAATGACAGAAAACAATTCCAAAGGGTGAATCAAAGAAAGCTGAACCTTCTTCACCGAAGAAAATAGAGCCTTCGGTTCCTGTTCCTGCTGCTGCTACTGTTGCTTCCACTTCCTCCTTCAGTACTGAATCTGGAGAATACCAACTCATAACAATGCCATTATGGAGCACTCCTCAGATTCAGGAGGAATACTCAACCAAGTTTGTAAGCAAAAAGGTAATAAAGCCTTATTGTGTGAACATGGAAGATTTCTTATTCTCAAACAATTTTGATGCTGGTCTATGGATGCTGAGATATAAGAATCTGTTAGAGATACTGGAGAGGTATGATGATGAAGTGGTTAAGACATAGTATGCTTCTCTGAAGTACAACAGCAAGAAGAAGAAGTGGGAGGTCAATCTGAGATCAAGGACCATCTGGCTCACAGATGAAACTCTTAATGAAGTATTGGAAATTCCAGGGCAAGATGGCCTTAAGATTGACATCACTGCCTCAGGATATATGGATGAAGCAGAGACTGCTGATGAAGAAGGTGGCCCCTTTCTAAACTACAAGGAGAGCACAATCCTGAACACATTGTTCAGAAGAAAAGAGAATAGGCCATCAATAAACTTGCTAAAGCCCACTGACCTCAGTGCTCAAGTAAGGATCCTATACTACATAGTGTTTAGGATTATCTTCAACAAAGGAGGTAGCTTCAATTTGATCACAAGGGCAGAGGCACATGTAATGGCAGCAAACATGCGTGGGAAGCTTATCAACATGGGACATATCATACTCCAACACATGATCAAGGCAAGGGTTCAGAGGAAGGACTCTACACTCCCCTATGCAGCAATTGTTTCCAAGATTCTACAATATGCTAGAATTCAGCACCTTGAGAAGGGGAAAGGGAAGCCCACTGAGATTTTCGAGGAATAGGAGCTACAAAGAATGGGGATTGAAAGAAAAGATGGAAGATGGATTGGGAAGGGAGCAGGAAAATCTGAAGATCTCTTCTTTGATGACAATGTCTCCCTACAGCAAGAAGGTACCTCTAAGGCTCCTGTAAAACCTACTCCTTAGCCTTCTCAGCCTGTCCCATCTCCATCAGATGCTCAAGAGTCAATCCTGTCCCAGCAAGAATTTGAGCAAGTAGAAAGATTAGTGGTAGCCATCTCCACTTCACCATTCATGCAGGCTGCCCTAAATGAAGAAAGGAGCATTGTGTCTTTTGTTGATTTGGAAGCCATTGCACACAATGCTCTCTTGCAAGCTCAAAGAAGAAGGCTTGAAGAAATGTTTCCTCCTCCTGCTCCCTCATCTGTTATATACTATGGTTTCTCAGAGGAAAGAAGGGCATAATTGGCAGGTACAAGGCAAGAAATTTCTGAACTTCTTGAGATTTCTGATGATGAAGACAAGGACACAAGTTCTGAAGTTTCTGAGTCCTTACCAAAGCTCAATCCAGAAATGCCATTTGTCCCCGTGTCTCTTCAAGCTATTCCAGTGTCTTAGATCCCTCCTCCTGCTGATTTTGTTCACCTTCCCGATGATGCCAAAAAGGGGGAGAAAAGTGAGCAAACTGGAACTAGAAAGTCTGCTGTAGAGCATTCAGGAAAATCCTACAGCAAGAAGACCAAGTTAAAGAAAAAGTGATTAGAACTTATGCTGGGTCCTCTTGTAGTGTTGTTTTGTGTTTCTGTTTTGTGTTTCTGTTGTTGTGTACTGTGTTTCTATATTCTATAATATTTTGCATTGTTGTAAAGTAACATTTGATGAAATGAAAGAATTCCTTGATTGCAATAAACTGTTCTTGTTGGACTTTAAATGAGCTAATAAATCTCTTTACTTAATCTACTATACGTGATATCTTTTGGATTATAATGCATATGTTGAGGGGGAGCTTGTTAAAACAAACCCAAGTACTAATCTAGTTTGTAAGTTGTTTTGTCATCATCAAAAAGGGGGAGAATGTTGAATCAAGTGTTTCGATGATTCCAAATCAACCTTCAAGAGCTTGGAGTAAAGATATCAAAGATGCACAAAAGGTTTCAAGTGAAGGAATTATGGAGAAATCAGTGCAAGAATAGATGTTGAATGTTTAGTAATGTTTTAATTTGATTAGAAGACTTTGATTTGGTGAAAAGATGTTTTAAAAATTTAATTCTATGTTAATTCATGGAATATTTGAAAAACACCCACCAACAGATTAAGTCTGAAAGGTTGATACTGATCTACTGTTTTGAAAATTTGAACTTTGCTTGTGAAAATTCGAATTTCATATTGAAAATGAACAAGTCTGAAAAGAGACTTCTCTGACAGATGAATTTTGACTTGAGAAATTCAAATTTTGATACGTGTATGAAAAGAGCTTTCAATGACAGATGAACTTTGGCTTTTGAAAATTCAAATTTCAGATAAAATGCAACTTATGAAAATTGAAAAAATCGTCTGAGAACATGTCAAAGTTCATCTGAAAACAAGTTCAAAGAGTGCTTTAAAATTGCTCACTGACAGACGAACTTTGAACTTGAAAATTCGAATTTCATAAACAAAGCCTATGAGTCTGTTGTGTTGATATGTTGACATACGAATGACAATATTCAGAAATTCGAATGTTAAAGTAAGTCTGAAAAGAGGTCTCTCTGACAGACGAACTTTGCTCTATGGAAATTGGAATTTTGAATTAATGAGCTATTGTGACTCATTAAACCAGCTTCTGACAGATGAATTTTAGGGTTCCAAAATTTGAATTTCGAAGGCACTGTAGCAAATTGAAATTACTATTCATACTTAACATAACGACCTTAAACATGAAAATTCGTATGTTCCAACACACAATCAATTTCTAAAGATGAAAATTCAAAGTTTACTTGATGACAGATGAACTTTGGGAGTTCAACGTTAAAGACTGTAACTTTCAATTTTTGCGAAATTCGTCTGTTGACCAACTAAAATTCGAACTTTGAGTGTCAGAAGCATTAAATATGATTGGTAAATGGATAGTTTCTTAGAGTAACCGTTGGGTAACATCTCTAACGGCTAGATCTTATCTCTAACGTATAGTTGTGACAGAAATCTATAAATAGAACTTCATTTGAAGATGTGGGTAACGATTTTACTTTGTAAATACTGAAACTCTACCAAATCATCTACTCAAAGTCTCCTACTCTCACTTACTTCAATATTTGTACTTTAACTTTCATATACACTCTGATTAAGAGAGTTTATTCATTGTAAACAATCTTATCTTTATCTGGAAGAAAGATTTTCTTGTGAGGGGATATCACAAGGGATTGGGAAAGCACTCAATGAGAGTGCAAAGAGTGAAAGTGTGAGCTCTAGAAACAGAACATCATCTTTGTACTGAGGCATTTGCAAGAAGCCCACTGAATTCTTGCTGAATAATGGAAAATCTCAAGTGGTGACTTTGGGACTGGACGAGGTCAAGTTGAGAGACCGAACTAGGATAAATATCTGAGTCTTCTCTTCCCTACTACTACTTTTACTGTTTATTCGTTTATACTCTGTTTTACCATCACTCTTTACTTTCTTCACTTTCTTGACGTTTTGCAGAAAAATTTATAAGCTTCCCAATTCACCCCCCTCTTGGGAAGCCAGCTTATCCAACAAGTCTTATACATCTTGCATTGCTTCACAGTTTTCTTCTTCATCCATCTCTGTTTGTGTCTCATGCATTGGGTTGAGAGATAAGAATAATTATCTCCACAAGACTTTGACTAAACTCACTAAAGTTGAGGACATGCTAAGAGTATTACTGGGAAATCAAATTGTGAGTCAGAACAAAAATGGTCTAGGATATGACCCATGTGCAGTCAAAGAAAAATTAAAAGTCAAGAAGCAGAACCTTTACCTGAGAAACTTTGTGCATGCTAATGGCCGTAAAACAACTCAAAACGTAGAGTTATTACCAACTCCTAGAAATCAAAAGAACAAATATTATAGTCATTATTTCAAACATGCATCTCTTTATTCTAGCCCTTTCTCCATATGCCACTTCTGCAACAAGAAGGGTCATATGTCCTCCAACTATATGTTCAGGAAGGAAGGAAATGGCAGTGGAATGAAATGGGTCCCCAATGATACCTCCACTAATAAGAAAGGACCCAAGCAAATATGGGTACCTAAAAGAAAAAATTGAAACTTGTTTTGTAGGTATGTCTTAAGGCCAAGAAGAGCAACAAATGATACATGGATAGTGCTTGTTTGAGACACATGACTAGAGATAAAGAAAAATTCATTGTTCTGAGAGATAAGAAAGGAGGAAAGGTTACTTTCAGTGGTGACTAGTCTGGCAAGATAGTTGGGATTGGAATTATTGGAAGAAACCCAAAAACATCAATTGAGGAAGTCTTGTTCATAATAGGACTCAATCACAACTTGCTAAGTATAAGCCTAACCTGTGATAGAGGCAACTGGGTTCTGTTTGATTCCAACTACTGCCTAGTTATCAGAAAAAATGACTGTAAAGTGATTCTCAAGGCAATAAGAGATGGTAACTATTATACTATTGATTTAGATAAATTACCTTCTCTAAACTCTATATGCTTAATAAGTGAAAATGATGATAGTTGGCTGTGGTATAGGAGATTAACACATGTTAGCATGCATCAATTGAATAAACTCATTAAAAATGAACTTGTGCTTAGTCTACCTAACATTATGTTTGAAAAGGATAGAGAATGTGATGCTTGCCTTAAAGGAAAACAAACAAAGTCCTCATTCAAAACCAAAAACATTGTTTCTACAACAAGACCTCTACAATTACTTCACATGGATTTGGTAGGTCCTAATCGTACTAAAAGTATTAGTGGAAACTTATATGTACTTGTTGTGGTAGATGATTATTCTAAATTCACTTGGACTTTATTTCTTCCCTCTAAAGATGAAACAAATTATGCTTTTCTGATCTTAGCCAAGAAAATCCAAAATGAGAAAGGTTGCTCTATTATATGTATTAGTATAGATCATGGTGGAGAATTTGAGAATGCTAAATTTGCTGACTACTGTGATGAAAATGGAGTCAAGCACAACTTCTTAGCCCCAATAACTCCTCAACAGAATGAAGTTATGGAGAGAAAGAATAGAGTGTTGGAGGAGATGGCTCGTGCAATGCTGAATGAAAAAGGATTGCCTAAACAATTCTGGGCTGATACTGTAAGCACAGCTTACTACTTGATGAATAGAGCATACATCAAACCCATGTTAGGAAAGACTCCTTATGAGCTGTACAAAGGAAAGAGGCCTAACCTCTCTCATCTTCATGTCTTTGGAAACACTTGCTATGTCCACAATAACAACAAAGACAATCTAGGTAAGTTTAATGCCAAATCAGATGAAGGTATATTTCTTGGCTACTCAAATAGAAGTAAAGCATATAGGGTATTCAGCAAGAAGTCTGGAACTATTGAAGAATCAGCATGTAGTCTTTCTTGAAAATGAAACTCTGTCTAAGCATGTTAAAGATAAGGATGATTTAATTTCCAGTTTTAAGAATTTGAATGTGTTCGAAGAAAATAAAACTGAACCTCCTAAAATATCTGAATCTGGTGATGTAGAGAAAGATATCCAGGAGGAAGATAATGAATGTGAAATAAATAAGAAAGTATCTCAAGAACTCCTTAAAGCTTGGAGATATCAAAGAAATCATCCAGTTGATCAAGTTATTGGGGATGTTCAAGAGAAAGTTAAAACCAGAAGATAACTTAGGGATCATGTTAACAATTGTTCATTTGTCTCTCAAATTGAACCTAAGTGTACTGAAGAAGCTTTATCTAATGAATACTAGATTTTAGCTATGGAAGAAGAACTTAATCAATTTGAAAGAAGTCAAGTCTGAGATCTAGTTCCTAAGCCCCAAAACCACCCTATTATTGAAACCAAATGGGTGTTTAAGAACAAACTTGATGAATCATGAACAATAATGAGAAATAAAGCTAGATTAGTAGCTAAAGGATATAATTACGAAGAAGACATTGATTATGAGGAAACTTTTGCTCCAGTTGCAAGATTGGAAGCAATAAGGATTCTCTTAGCCTATGCTTGCATAAAAGATATTGTGTTGTATTAAATGGATGTAAAAAGTGCTTTTCTGAATGTGTAAATCATGGAAGAGGTTTATGTTGATCAACCTCCAAGTTTTGAGGATTCAACTAAGCCAAATCATGTATATAAACTAAAGAAAGCTCTATATGGGTTAAAATAGGCTCCTAGAGCATGGTATGAGAGACTGAGTAATTTTCTGATTGAAAAAGGTTTTAAAAGAGGAAAAGTTGATACAATCCTGTTTACTAAAAGAGAAAATAAAGATTTACTCATTGTACAAATTTATGTTGATGATATAATATTTAGTGCTACTAATGAATCTTTATGCAAGAACTTTTCTGAGTTAATGCAGAGTGAGTTTGAAATGTCAATGATGGGTGAGCTGAACTTCTTCCTTGGATTGCAAATCAAACAATGTGATAATGACATCTTCCTCAATCAATCAAAATACCTCAACGAGCTACTAAAGAAGCTTGGAATGGAACATGCTAAACCTATGGGAACTCCTATGGCCTCTACAACTAAGCTAGACATGGATGAAGAAGGAAAACTCTTTGATATAACTCAATATAGGAGGATGATTGGATCTCTGCTGTATCTAACTGCTAGTAGGCCTGACATCATGTTTAGTGTCTGTATGTGTGCTAGGTTCCAATCATGTCCCAAAGAATCCCATGCAACAGCTGTAAAAAGGATTTTTAGATACTTGCTGGGTACATCTCAAATAGGACTCTAGTATCCAAAAGGGATTGGAGAAAAGCTTATAAGTTATACAGATGCAAATTTTGCTAGATCTAAGACCAATAGAAAAAGCACAAGTGGAACATGCAAATTTTTGGGAGGCTCTCTAGTATCATGGTTCAGTAAAAAGCAAAATAGTGTAGCACTCTCCACAGCTGAAGCTGAGTATGTAGCAGCAGGGAGTTATTGTGCACAAGTCCTTTGGATGAAGCAACAACTTGAAGACCTTGAGATTGAGATGAAGGAGATTCCAATAAGGCGTGATAATCAAAGTGCCATCAACATCTCAAAGAACCCTGTTATGCATTCAACGACAAAACACATTGAAGTAAGACATCACTTTATAAGAGATCATGTTTTGAGAGGTGATGTCAAGCTAGAATTTGTTCCTACTGAACATCAGCTTGCTGAAATCCTGACAAAGCCACTTGCAGAAGATAGACATGGAAAAATTAGAAGAGAATTAGGAATGGTAAATCCCAATAAATTGTAAGTTTTTTCTGAAATCCTTCTTTAGAGTATGATTCAGTCAATAATATTACTAACTTAAGTATCGGAGTATCTAGAAGTTTGTTTTGCAGGTACTTCTTGATTTGAAATGTTCAAAATCTGATGAAATGAAGTATCCTGCACAATTAGAATGAATTATCGTGAAAAGAAGAGGCTTATGGGGATAACACGGCTATCAGTAAGTGTTTATGACCTTTTAAATTTGGTTATCCGCATAATCTCATAGTCTTATGCTGAAAATGAGATGATTTTCTGATGTGCATAGTATCTGTATTTGAGGTTATTCGCATAAGGTATGAAGATTTTCATGAAAATGAGACCTTTTGTGAACCTCTGGCTTTTGAGAAACTCGTTATTCGGATAAGGTCTCTACCTTATGCGTATAAACTGCTTTGTTCCCTTCTTTGTATATGTTTTGTGTGCTTCAATTTCAGGATAACCTGCCTAACTTATCCGCATAATGTTACTTCCAGAGAAGAAGTTCCCAAAGTGAAAACGTTATCCGCATAAGATAGCAAGGTTATCCAAATAACATGCTCTATGGAAATCTTTTTGTGTGCCTTTTGTGAAACCTCTTTTCATGATAATGTGGTATGCTTGTACAGATAACTTCTCTCTTTATCTCCTCTATCTCAAGTTGGTTATGCGACCAATCTAAGAACCTTATCTGCATAACCTAGCAACCCGTGGCTTTTCTTTCATTTCCTAAATTTCATTATCCGCATAACCTCCATGGGTTATATGTATAACCTCTAGACTATATATAGGATTCTCTATTTTTCAACAGAACCTTTTATGGAAAACCTAACCCTATCCTAAAAACCTCTAATCGTACTCCTCAAGCTTTACAAAATCTCTAAAATCCCATTCATTTTCCTGCTCTCAAGACCATTTCTGAGCAATTCTAAACAACTTTTATCTTCTCAAACCATTTGGAATCACTACTATGGCAAAAACTATAGGTGGCAATCAAAGTAAAAGACCACGGCGCAATGTGAAGTCCAAATATGTTTCAAAATCACCAAGTCAAAGGAAGAGAAAAGTTGAATCTAAATCGAGTAAACCAACAAAGAAGCCCAAAACACTAAAGCCGAAGGGAATTCCAACATCTAAACCTCAAGGTGGCACTCACGTAAGTACTTCTGCTACTGAGTCTGAGGAAGCTTTAATTATTGAAGAACTTATTAGCATAAGGATCTTGAAGGAGTCATATGAGGCTAATTTTAAGAAATGTAAGGTAGTCAAGCCTCATATTGTGAAAATAGAAGAATTTCTTGTGAGAAACAAGTTTGATTTTGCTGGGCTGGTAGAAAACTATAGGAGTCTGATAGAGCTGAAGGAAGATTATGATGAAGATGTTGTACGTGCTTAGTATAATTCTCCGAGAATTAACCATGACACAAAGGTGCTAGAAGTAAGATTGAGAAAGAAATGGATTGCCCTATACCCTAACTTGCTCTATGAAATTCTAAATTTTCCTATTGGAAGAATAAGGGTAAACATTGAGAATTCAAAGTATCCCCCTAAAAATGAAGCTATAAATGAAGACAATGGGGATAAAGCCAATTACAAATAGAGCACAATAGTCTTAAGGCTACTTAGGCAAAGACAAAATGTGCCTTTTGAAGGGAAAATTGCCTGAACTCTTCTGACTGTTGATAATAGGATTCTTTACTACATTGTCTCACGCATGTTTTTCAACGAAAATGGAGGCTTCAATTACCTATCCAGAGGAGAATTCCAAGTCATGCTGCTGTTGATAAAGGGTAAACCAATGAATGTGGTGGATATCATTCTACAGAGGATGTGGAAGGCCAGAACCTACAGACAGGATTCACAGTTGCCATTTGGTCATATTATCACCGAAATCCTGAAGTTTCATAACATATTGCACATTCAAAGAGGGCATGCACTACTTCTATAAGAGTTAAGTGAGAAAGTCCTACAGGAGATGGGATTTAGTTTGGAGAATGGGAGATGGGTTGACAAGAAAAGGGACACCGAAGAAGGTTTTTGAGCCAACATCTGCCACAAAGGGTACTTCAGTTGGTGATTCCAGCTCCTCTCCATCCACACCCTTTGAACTACCTCAACCCATGCAACCTGAACCTCATACACCTACCCCTACTCCTAGCAAACTAGATGAAATCCCAGCCACTAACCTGCCTACACCTACAGACATTCCTTCACTATACCAAAATCTGTTCCAGATTGCCATGGGCACTAGGAAAGAGCACAAAGAAGACATGATCAATCTTGGGTATCTCATTGCTGAGATGCAGGAGAAATTTGAAACTAAATTTGAAAGTCTCACCCAAGAAGTGAAACTCCTACATGAACAACTTGCTTCTAGTATTCCTCAGCCTTCCTTTACCTCATTCCAACCACTACCTCCCACCTACACTGCACCAACTCCTTTTGCCCAATCACTTGCTCCATCAGAAGACCTAGGTCCTAACCTGGACTATGGTCTTGAGGATGAAGCTATTCATGATTCAAGCAAAGCCTTGGTTCTCTTGTCTGAAGGTGATTTCATTCACCAAATCTATCTTCATCACCGAAGACAAGAAATTAATGCTCTTTTTCCTCCTCTCCCTGATCCTATCTCCTTTGAAGGCATCAGTTATCTTGCTGAGGCTACTATGCAGGAAATGATCACCATTGCCTCTGATTCTGATCCCTCTCCAGCAACCCTTCCCACTGTCTAACCTCCACTTGTGATGCCTAACCTTCAGTACATTCCTGTGTTTCCTTCTGTTCCTTCTGCTACTTCAAGTGAGCTACTTCGGCCTGAACCAGTATCCACTGTTATAGCCCAACCCTCCATCCTTCCTCTTTCTCTGGATGAAAGACTTTAAATAATTAGGGAATGGAAGGCTAAGCTTGATCAAGACATTGGCAAGATGGATGCTGGTGTTGCTCAGATCCCCTCTGTTGCTGATGACAAAAAGGGGGAGAAAGAAGAGACAGAAAAGAATAAAGAAAAAGAAGAGAAGGAAGAGAAAGAAGCAAAGAAAAAGAAGAAGACATCTAAGAAAAAGAAAGAAACTTAACTGAATTTATGCTTGATTATTCTGCTGCTTTTCAAGAGCTATGTTTCTTTTTTTTCTTCTCTCCCTGTACTTGTAATGGATATTTAGAATACAATGAATTTCCTTTTGTAAACATGTTCATTTCTGTGTTTCTTGTTCTGAGATATGTTCTTCATATTATTTGACCTTATTTAAATGACGCACATATTAAGGGGGACCTTCATGCAAACACAAGTACTAACAATAAGTTTAAGTTGTTTTGTAATCATAAAAAAGGGGGAGAATGTTAATTTAGATGTTTTGATGATTCTAAAACAAATAAGCTTGGGAGATCCAATATCAAAGGAACACAAGTGAAATGAAGAAAAAAGTTGGAGCTTCATGTTGATTGAAGAATTGTTTCACACATACTTAAGGAACTTATCTGTAAAAGAAGGTAGTTGAGCTTTGAATTTCAATTAACCCAATATTAAATGAGATGACTAATTGAGGGATTAGTTCTTAACTCAGGATTTCAAAATGATTTTCAAGAAAAGAGTTATCTAATGAGGATAAAGGTTCAATCTCAAACTGATTCTAAGTGCTCAATTGGTTTTCATGAAAATGTTTTAGCTTATGGGAATAAGATCTCAATTTCAAAGATGTTTCTAAGTGTTTACCTTGTTTTCAAAATAATATCTTACCTTATACATATAACCATTTGAGGTTATGGGGATAAAGATTCAATCTCCAAGCTTTTCCAAAGTCCATCCCTCCATTTCATGAAAAAGGATTGAGGTTATCTGCATAACATAGCTTGGGGATCAAGTTCTCGAGTCTGTTTAGGAGGTTATTCTGATAAGGTAGGCACCTTATTCGCATAACAAGGTGAACAGTAAAGAAAAGTGGTACTGTGTAGCCTGTTATTCGCATAACCTAGGTAGGTTATCCACATAACATGTGTCATGGAGTACTTGCACCCCTCGGGTAAAACAGGTTATCAGCATAACTAAGGGAGATTATCCACATAACCTATATTTCAGAATACTTGAACTTTTCTTAGGTAAAACAGGCTATTCGCATAACCAAGGGAGGTTATCCGCATAACTTATATTTCAGAATACTTAAACTTTTCTCAAGTAAAACAAATTATCCACATAACCAAGGGACGTTATTCGCATAACCTATATTTCAGAATACTTGAACTTTCCTCGGGTAAAATAGGTTATCCGCATAACCTTGGGAGGCTGTCCTGATAACCTAAGTTTCACAAAAACTCAGTTTGAGAAAAACTTAACGTAAGTGGGTTTTCAGGAAAATGATTCTGAGCTAAAATTTAGTCATTCTAAGTAGTACATTATCCGCATAACCTAACTAGGTTATCTGCATAACGAAAAGCTTCACGTTGAAAACAAAAGCAAACAATTACCCGTTATTCGCATAATCTGAGGAGGTTATCTGCATAACCTCTGTCAGATGCATTTAATGTGGTAGGTGAATGGCTATTTTATTAAGAGTAACAGTTAATTTTTGTTTCTAACAAATAGTTCTGCCCCAAGACTATAAATAGAACCTCGTTTAAGTTATTGGGTAATGAGAAAAAACAATTTACACGCCAAAACTCTGCTGATTCATTTAATAATTCTTTTAAAGCTCAACTACCCTCTATTTTGCTCATTCATTATATCTCAACTTTCATATCTACTCTTTTGAGATAGTTTTCATTCTGTAATACATCTAAACACTTATAGAGTGTACTTAGTGTGAGATTGCACTAAGGGAGATAGTTTTACTCTTGAGTGAGAAGAGTGAGAAAACTTGTTTTAAGTCTGAAGTTCGACCTGGTGATGTTGTATTGCGGTCATTGCAAGAACCCATTCAAATCTTGCAAGAGATAGTAGAAAAATCCCAAGTGGTGGCTTGGGGACTAGATGTAGGTCAAGTGGAATAGATTGAACCAGGATAAACTATTGAGTTCTCTTCCCTCTGCTCTTTATTTTTTTTATATACTTTGTTTTCGGTTATCTTTTTAGTATCACTACTGTCTTTTGACTTTGTAAAAAAATTTCAATCTTCCTAATTCACTCCCTCTTGGGAAGCTAGCTGAGCTAACAATAACAAAATATGCCATAGCTAGGAAAACAAGGATGTCATAAACTAATTAAATTATAAAAACATGCCATAAATTAATCACCCAATAATTTATGTTGTACATGCTACAAGAAGTCTTTATCTATACACAGCAAATGGTATGGTTGATTTATTTGGTGTTTTTCTAGAAGAAATGTTGATTTTTATACTTGAATTAATAAAGAAAAGATTGGAAATCTTGTTGTTGGTCAGTTTGATTTTGATTAAGGTATGTGTTACCTTGTTTTTATTTTCTTCTCTCTACACAGACAAAGCATGTTGCTGCCTCTCACTTTAATATGCGCTTTCGTGTGATTGATCATTGCTATATACCTGGACTAATCTTTTAAGCATTAGAAATCCGCTGGCCGGTAGCCTTGAAGCTAGAGTTTTTTTATACAAGAAGAGAAGACCTCAAGATTATTGATCCCCATAGGGAATACCTATAACTTTTGAACCAGGCTATGATATACTGACAAATATTAATTGCCATCATTTTTATCTCACAAATATTAATTGCCATCATTTTTATCTTACTTTTCATCAATCTTTTGTTTTTTGAGTGAAGAACTCCTTCCATTTCTGCCCAAGTGAGACCCCTACAATTAAAACAATCAGTTCATGTATTTGATTCTCTTTATATCAATGCAAAGCTCTCTCCATTCATCGCTTTATGAACTTCAAAATGTACTCTTCACTTGATTCGTTGCTTTACAACCTTATAACAACATCATTCTTATAATAAAATATCTTTGTGAAACAAAAAATTGAAACTTATTTGTAATTGCCTTTTTCAATTTACCTCTTCCGGTCTTATATAACACATTTATCGTGCATCACACGTGATTGTATTCAAGATTATTCAAGTTTACTGATCCCCATAACCACCCAATAAGTTCCCTCCCACAAATCTCAAATCTCATATCTACTCACCAATAAATGCACCTCTTCAATATAAAACAAACACCTTTTTAGCAAAATATACATATATACACACACACACACACAACAAACACTTCACTAATCCATTGAAAACACTGAATGAGCTAGACTAAAATACCAACCCACAGAATCTATGTCTTAATCTACTAAATAGCTCAAGATATATGAAAAATCAAACAAAACACAAAACAAAAAAATGGAGAACCTAAAATGCTACCCATGCAACGCTCGGGTCTCCGACTCTAGTTATAATATTATAATATAAAGAAAATAAAAAATATATAATTTAAAAGTAGAATTGACCTTGAGTTCATAAAACCATTTTAAAGAGAAATTTCAGATCACATTAATTAAGGAGGAAAGCACAATAATGTTGGAAAGACACTAGAATCAATTTGCATAGAGAAAGAAGTGTAAAAGGGGTTAAACTTTTTCAAATATTTATGTATTAAACTGAAGGAAAACTTTGTAGAAAGAAATGAAAAGAAGAGTAAAAGCAAAAGGCCCTAAAAAAGTCTACAAGGAGACCTACAAGTTAAGAAATTGGTGTAATAAAGTGAAGGAGAACTTTGGCATAAGGAAATAAAAGCATAGGAAGTTACTTAGTGTGGAAGGAGAGAAAAGAAAGGGAAAAAGAAAGGTAAAGAAAGGAAAAAAAAACTGCTACAGTGAAGTTAACAATAATCTTCACTTTATAAACTCTGTAGAAAGAAATGAAAAGAAGTGCAAAAGCTCCTAAAAAAGTCTACAAGGAGAGCCATAAGTTGAGAAATTGGTGTAATAAAGTGAAGGGGACTTTTGCAAAAGGAAATGAAAAGTAGAGGAAGCTACTTAGCATGGGAGGAGGGAGAAGGAAGGTAAAGAAAGAAAAAAAATTGCTACAGTAAAGTTAACAATCATCTTAATCTGGATGAACAATGCATTGCGAACCTCGCCTGATATTGATGATGATTGATTGATATATATATTGATGATATTGATTGATGATGATGATGATGATTGGCAAAATTTAAAGAGAAAACAAGTTTATTAACTCTGCCATTGACTCTCATAAGAGAGATATGACCCACAAAAGAGAAGTTTGGATACAAAGCATCCTTAATTCATGGCACTAAATTTAAAAGACATAATTTTTAGCTCGAACAAAAATATACAAAACATGTTCACACCTTTTTCTATCATAGATTTCTGATGACTATTTCATGTATGATTTCATTTATACGAAGGAAAATACATATATTCATCAAGTAAGAACAAACGATCTTCTGTACAAAAAAAAATAATAGTCATATTCCCATGAAGTTTATGTTTGAACTGGTCATGCCATAAATAATGCTTCCTCAGATTCTAGTGTGAATGCTAGGAAAGCACAAATGTGATGAAAGAAGGCGAAGAAGAGATGTAAAAAGTGATCAAAATAGGCAACCTTCAATGATAAAACAAGTCCATAGACTTAGCCACCGACTTTCCAGAGATGAGTGACCCACAAAAGACAAGAAACAAAAAAAGTATCCCTCATTTAAGGTAGTGGCTTCCTCTGATTTCTTATAATTAAACAAAGCTGTGATTTGATAAGGCGAAGGATAGATCTAGAAAGTGATCAAAATTAGCAACTTTCTATGAGAGAAGTCTCTAAAAAGTCTTCAGTACAAAGTATCCTTTCATTATGATCATATTCACAGATCAACTAACACTATTGTTTTTTTTTAACAATTCACCTATCCATATTAGGTAAATTATAATGAAAATTTTGGTTGTCTGTTAATTTTTTTATTTCTCTTGGCCTAGTTCTTTTTTTTTTCCCCAAAGTCCTAGTTAGCACTTATGGGATCTAATTTATCTTAGATTCCAATTGCTGGAGTACTTTCAATGACATTCACAATAGTTAACAATTGCAGCTACACAGTATAGCCGGTCATTCATTTGAATGGGGTACCATATTCTTTCATCCACTGGCTTCACTATTCAAATGGGTGAGTCTAAGAATATCTCTCCACCCAATTATTGGACTGGCCACATCTAGGGTCGAACTCAATGCACACAGGACTTCGAAAACTTCTCCTGTGTCTCCGATGACTATGGCTCTGGAAGGTGGAATGCGAAGGCAATGCAGCCACGTTGCCTGTGACATTGGTAGAATTCAGTATAGACGAATTCAATGGGCTTGACTTTTATGAAGTGTCTATGATGAATGGATACAACTTGCCTGTGTTGGTTATTCCTCAAGGAGATAGCGGAGGCTGCAGGAGCATGGGTTGTGCGGCAAATTTGAACATTATGTGCCCTCCACAGCTTAAGGTAATGAGTGAAGGTGGAACAGCAGCGGCGTGCATGAGCACTTGCAAGCCGTTTAATTCATTAGATACATGCTCCTCTTACTTATAGTCATTCAAGAATGCTTGCCCTCATGCCTATATATGTATTCGTTGGATGACAAGACAACCACATTCACATGTTTGGCTGCAAATTATAGCATCATCTTTTGTCCATCACATGACATGTGGTTGGATTCATTTGCCTCCACCTCATTAATAGACAACATCACATGGACTAACTCCATCATGGATCCTGAAACATTGAGCTCTTACGGGAGTTTATTCACATTAGGATTCTTCAGCCCTGAAAATTCTACAAATAGCTATGTGGGAATTTGGTACATGTCCAAACCCAATATTATATGGGTAGCTAATAGAAATCAACCATTGATGGATTCTTCAAGCACTATTACGATTTCTGATGATGGCAATCTTATGGTATTAGATGGACAGAAGCATATAATTTGGTCATCAAATGTGTCAAATATTAATTCTAGTACTACTTGTCGGCTTTTAGATTCTGGAAACCTTGTTCTAATTGACAACTTGACTAGAAACATCATAGGGCAAAGTTTTGAGCATCCTTGAGATACATTGCTGCCAAACATGACAATTACCAGCAACAAAACAACAAGGCACAAGGAGATATTAATAGCATGGAAAAGTCAATTTGATCCATCCATTGGGAATTTCTATATGAGTCTTGAACAATATTAGACCTTCAGGAATTGTTCATATGGAATGCAACTAGCCCCTACTGGCGAAGTGGTCCATGGAATGGCCAAAGCTTTGCTAATTCAACTAAAATGGGGTGTAAAATATTTTAGTTGGCGTTTATTCTGAAAATGCCAACTAAAATTGGTCATCTTAGTTGACATTTCCTTGTAAACGCCAACTAAGATGATTTAAAAATTAAAAAAATATAAAAATACATTACTCAGCATTTCTTCATAAAACACCAATTAAAGTTAATTAATAATTTAAAAAGAAAAATTAAAATTAAAAACATTAGTTAACATCTTATTATAAAATGCCATCTAAAATAATACCTTTTAGATAGCATTTATTCTAAAAATACCAACTAAAATTAGTCTTCTTAGTTGGGGGTTTATAAACGTCAATTAAAATAATTTAAAAATTTTTTTAAAAATATGAAAATACATGAGTCAGCATTTCTTCATAAAACACCAATTAAAATTATTTAATAATTAAAAAAATTAAAAACATTAGTTAAGATTTTATTATACAACGCAATGCAAGGGTGTTTAATAGAAAAAAATAAATTTAAAAATATAAGGGTTCACTTTATCGAAGCCAATCACAGCCCTATACTCTCCCCTGCAGCCTCACTTCATTCTCAACCCAAGGCTCATCGCCGGCGTTGCGTCTCTCTGTCAAAGATTGGTGCTCCCTGTCAAAGCTTCGTCCTTTCTGTTGAAGCCTCTAGTCCCCGCGTGAACTTGTCCTTCTCTCAAGCCTTCTCTACGAAGCCTACACGCCCACATCGCCTTCTCCTCCGTATTCGACCTCGGTGTGGCTGTTTGCTGCGGCAGCTTCCGATCCTCGGCTTTCTTGGACTACCCTGTCACAAATCGTGCATATGCTAGGGCACCGTCAATATTTTCTTGCTGTTCAGGTTCCTATCTTAGATCTATGCCCTTTCTTTTCTTTATTCTCGGTGTTTAGGTTTGGCTCACACCTCTTGCTACTCTCGTTTCCCAAATTAATATTGGAATATGATGGACCTAATTTTTCTTGTTTCTGATTGATCAAAATAAGAGGGGAAGCCAGGGCAGTGGTCCGTCTCCCTTGACTTATCACTTGAGTTTGCCAAAAACTACTATGGAGATCGTTTCGTACTGCTATGTCTTCGGTCAAGGGTGGCATTGAGCATCTTCTCATCATAATCACATGTCCGACAGATTATATATGAATTCTTGTTGCGCTGTCACTCAACGTGTTTCTGTACTACGAGCTCAAGGTCAGGTAATTAATGTGGCTTTTGTTTTCCATCTTCTTGTTGCCAATCCATATATATATATTGGCAGTTTCAAACACATATGATTCCCCTTGGTGTTCAAAGCAGACTTGTTATCTGGTATATATTTACTTACTGTTGCCTTAATCATCGTATTGACATATGGACAGATTTGCCCGTCACTGTACCTATATATATACTTGTATTGTAGACCTAAACATAGTAGTTTGTGTGTGAATATATATACATATATATATATCGGCTTTTCGATATTTATGTTAAATGATAGATATTTTGAGAATTTTGGATGCAATCGTTAAATTTAAGATTGTGCGAAATAGTGAGTTTTATTTATGCCACACTCATTCTTATATATAGCTAGCTAGGGTAAGATCAAGTTCTTATGTTGATTAATCAGACTAGTGAATGAAATTTTGCTGATGTAGCTTCAAATTGCATGCTTGATCTCTGGGATTGCATGCTTTTCATGAAATGCTTGATCTCTAGTTAACTTTTGATGCAAAGACCCTTAATTGCTTGAAGGTTTTTCTGCATTTTCCTTAGGTAACTTAGTGAACTAGTATGACAGCAATTTAGTGCCCGTTTGGTTTGCCTTTTTGTAAAAGTACTTTTAAAATAACCACAGTTTACAAAAATGAAGTTTGGATAAAAGTAGAAAAGTTTACTGAAAAACTGTTTGGATGAAAAAGGAGAAAATGATGATTAGAAAGTACAGTTTGGTTTGCAAAAGTGCAAACCAAACAAGCCCTTAAATTTTGCATCAAACCTGAGTGTTTGCACATTTTGGAATTGTTCTAATGTTTTAAAACTCCTTTTTAATATTTCCAGAATTTAATTTGATACTTCCTTTAATGATTAATTAAGCATTTGATATTTTATGATGTCTCCAGTAACATATTGATTTTTCTAAGTACTCTCCCAAGGTACTAGATCAATTATTTTTTTATTGGAAGAATTTTGGCAATTCTTGGTGGCATATATATCTCATTTGGACCCGGTCCTTGGCTGAGGAGGCAAGTCTTAGGTGGTGTTGACCTTTCCTGAGTATTTGGCTGCTTTTGAGAGCAATGAAGCTGCCACCCAAAGGATGCCTAAAGCGTGACTACCAGCATTTGATAACAGATCATGGATCCCCGTGACAAACATACTTCTGCGATTATGCAAGGGTTCTGGTTTTGGTTCTTCAAAGAATGGTGAATCATCTTCATCATCAGTGCTTTTCCAGGTATTTAACAACCTCCAGATGTCTTTTACATAGTTTTTTTTTTTTCTGGATTGGTTCTAATCGGAGTTATCTTTTTGTTTGTGCCTTTTGATTTAATGCAGAGGTTGCTAAAAGATGCTTGCATGAATGATGAGGGATTGTTCTCAGCTTTTCTAAACCGTCTGCTTAACACATTCAGTTGGACCATGACTGAATTTTCAGTTTCTGTTAGAGAAATGCAAGAAAAGTACCAGTTATGGATGTGTTATTCTTTTTGGTCCTTTACTGGTTGCAAGTTGCTATATGGCTTACTTTCCAATTATTATGGTGGCTTAAGTTGGAGTTTTGTTGTAGTAGCAAGCATTCTATATGGGTACTGATGTGGTTGGATTATGTTCATATACTTTGTTGCTCATCTATTTCTTTGCATGGTCGGAACTGAAACTATTTTGGGTTCTTGGATTTTTTTTATGCACTCATTATGGTGTAGCTAATCTATTCATGTTAGTTGTAGTTTTGTTTTCGGGATATTACATTTCAATGAGATTGAAATTAATGTGTATCAAATTTGCTGATATTCTAATAATGTAATGTTCTGTTGGCTATTTCCTCTTCATTCCATAAACTTTTGGTGAAATACAACTTTTGCAGGTAATAGAATTCCAGCAAAGGAATTGCTGTGTTATGTTTGATCTTTCATGCAATCTTGCAAGGATCTTAGAGTTCTATACTCGTCAGATTCCTCAAGCATTCTTGTTAGGAGCTGACACAAACCTTCGAAGGTTGACTAAGTTGATTGTATTTATCTTAAATCACATTACCTCTGCTGCAGATGCTGAATTTTTTGACCTGTAAGTTCTGAGCTTGTTACTTGAGCTTATAAATTGCCACTATTTGGAAATGGAAACCATTTTTTGACCTGGGATCTGCTATTTAACTGATATTGTTCCTTATATATCCAAATTTCAGATCTTGTTATGACCCAATCTCATCTACAGCAACAGTATCTTTAAAAATGAAGACTATATGGGCTAGCTGAAAGGAGCTTTCATTTATTCTTTTTGTTGAATTGGGTTCCTTTTTTTCAGGTCTCTTAGAAGACTTGGCCAAACTTCAGAGAAAGTAAATTGAGGCATGATTTTGGCTTCTCTTGTAAGGATAATCTTAAATTGGGTTCCTTTTTTCTCAGGTCTTCCATTTTTTGTTTTGTTTTGTTTTGCTTTTAAGTTAAACTGAGAAAATATCTAGTTTTCATATTTTTTTTCTTGATAATG
The DNA here is from genome assembly GCA_026686845.1 of Adenanthera pavonina. NCBI lineage: Eukaryota > Viridiplantae > Streptophyta > Magnoliopsida > Fabales > Fabaceae > Adenanthera > Adenanthera pavonina. The sequence goes on along the minus strand of JAIVEN010000005.1, from coordinate 16,856,817 downwards.
TGTTAATTTTGGTGAATTTATTTATTAATCATGTCTGATAGACATACATATATTGGACTATTTCATGATGCCGTTTATTTTTATTGAAAAAAATACATGTTATTGGAACATATTGAACTGGTTTTTCAGAAAAAAAATTTGGCTTTAGTAGGCGTTTTCATGGAAACGCCAACTAAAGCCTATCTTTAAAAAAAAAAAAATGGCGTTTTCAAAGGAAATGCCAACTAAAGTGTTGATTTTAGTTGGCGTTTCCCATATAAATGCCAACTAAAGTAAACACTTTAGTTGGCGTTTGTGACAATAAACGCCATCTAAAGTACACTTTAAGTCGGCGTTTGTATAGGAAATGCCAACTAAAGTGTTGATTTTAGTTGGCATTTCCCAAAGAAACGCCAACTATAGATAACTTTAGTTGGAGTTTATGAAACACCAACTAAAGTACCCATTTTTATCAGCGGTGGAATAGATGGCATTTTGGAAATGCTAATAAAGGGCAAAAACAAGTGCCAACTATTCCATTTTCTGATGTAGTGCATGGAAATTTCTGCAAGGGAACACTACAGGATGGCCAGGACATAGCCGTTAAGAGACTATCTACAGCATCTAGACAAGGACAAGAGGAATTTATGAATGAGATGGTTGTCATTACTAAGCTTCAACATTGTAATCTTGTAAAACTTTTAGGTTGCTGTATTAAAGGAGAAGAAAATATGTTGATATATGAATACATGCCAAACAAAAGTTTGGATGCCTTTATTTTTTGTTGGTCTTTTTGATCCCTTCTGTTCCAAATTTTTCTAGTCATATATAGAATGGAACAAAAAAGAAAAAAAAAATTGTATGTAGAAAATTTTCATAAACCTATTTAAGTTTGTGGATTCATTATTTAAGGATCAAAACTAACATAACCACCCCCCCTTCTTCCCTAGGGAGGGGGGCGGGGAGCTAGTGCCTTTTTTGTTGTTGTAGATCTAGAAAATCGTAAGCTCCTAGATTGGAGAAAGCACTTTGTCATAATCGAAGGAATAGATTGAGGAATACTTTATCTTCATAGGGATTCTAGACTAAAAATTATACATAGGGACCTAAAGGCAAATAATATTTTGCTTGATGAGAAAATGATTCCAAAAATATCAGATTTTGGTATGCCTAAAATTTTCTAAGGGAATGAAGATCATGCTAATACAAGAAGAGTTGTTGGAACCTAGTAAGTCTTTATTTTCTATTAAACATTATAATAATATAGTTAGAAGTGAGCGCTCTAACATTTAAATGTTTTTATCAACTATGCAGTGATTATATGTCTCTGGAATATGCAATGGATGGATTATTTTCAGAAAAATCATGTGTTTAGCTTTGGAGTTTTACTATTAGAGATTATTAGTGGAAGAAGAAACTCTAGCTTTCATAACAATGAATATTCTCTTAGCCTTTTAGGATTTGTAAGTCTCTACTATTCATTGGCTTCCTACATACTTAATCACAGGAGTCTATCATTAGTTGCTAATTCAACTCTTAGCTTTCAAGCTTCTGATGCTAATAGTCATGCTTTTCTGTTATATGTATTAGGCATGGAAATTATGGAATGAAGAGAACATTGCACTGTTAATAGATCCTGAAATATCTAATCCAGGGCTAGAGAAGGATATAATGAGGTGCATACACATAGGACTTCTGTGTGTGCAAGAACTTGCAATTGAGAGGCCTAGCATGAGCATTGTGATCTCTATGCTTAACAGTGAGATTGTTAATCTTCCACCTCCAAGCAAACCTGCATTCACCCAATGGCAGAGTACATTGAATTATGTAGGTCCAGAAGAAAATCAAAGATTATTTTCTAACAATTATGTCAGTATTAGTGACATACAGGGCAGATAGCTACATTACAAATCTGTCACTGAAATAACGCAGTTAAGTAATTTCTGTCACCTAGTTATTGTATTCAAGATTGTACAAAGTCTCTAGTACTGTAGAATAAACAGTTTTTATCTCGTATGAGTTTCCTCTAGTTTGTTTTTTTTTTGAGAAGGATTTCATTTGAAATGATTCTATGAATTGTAACACTTGGCATTGATAGTTTGTCTGACATTTCTTGCCAGAGTTTGAAGTAAAAGATCTTGTAGCAGAAGATAATTATAATTTGGTTGTGGTCCTTTTGATATGAATGATTGTTTTAGATTATTGAAACTATGAAATATCAAGAGATCTAGCAAATGAATGAGTTGAAGTTAGATTTATGTTTCGACAGCAATAATTCTTAATATCAAGAGATCCAGCAAATGAATTAGTTGAAGTTAGATTTATGTTTCGACAACAATAATTCTTTTCTTCGGATTTTGTCTCAATCTTTTCTGCTAGGTTCTTTGTTTCAGTCAGTAGCAACTTTTGGTTTTATAAATTATTAGCAGTACTGTTTGGACCCTGATGTATCACATGTTGTATATATATGACCAAAAAATATACTAGTTATTTAATTATGTTATTCCAATTATAGAAATCTGGTAGTATAATTATTCTGATTGGATTTATATTATAAGTATCTTTTCTGTGGTAAGGTACTGTAAGTATCTTTTTGGTGCCGCTAATGGCCCATAATATATATATATATATATATAAGAATCTGGTAGAATATCCGGCAAGGAAAACTTCCTTCGGCCTCATGTGCTGGAAGCTATGGGATGTCAGGAATCGAAGAATCTTCATAGAAAAGGAATTTTCTGCCACAAGCATAGCACAGTCGATTCGAGCTTTAACTAACCACACTATTGAAGTGTTTAATTTCTTTAATCAATAGCATGCTTTGCTGTTTCTTTTAATTATTCGTTTATGTGGTGGTCTTGATGTTTTTATAACAAGGCTTACCTGTTGTAGTATTGTTTGTTTTAATACTATATGGTATTGCTACCCAAAAAAAATTAGAAAAAGATTATCCTCTATCAATGGGACATCACTAAACAACTCAACAATAGCAAATGAAAGATCAAGAATTTTATTAATGATTTGTTGAAGTACTTGGACAAATAAAAGCAAGCAAATGTCCGCGAGGCTCAAGTATCAAATCATATTGGCATCTGGGATGGAATCTTTTTCAAACTTTCCGGGCAATGATAAAGAGTCCTTCTTCAAGTACACAACTAGGTTCCTCAAGGGTGTACCATGAATAACAGATCACGACCTGTACTCAATTTAGAAGAAATACAAATAGATAATACTCACGGGTCTACAAGTGTATGGATCATCTTTGACTACTACAAAAGTAGTCAAAGGTTGGGTGAAAGAGAAAAATTACAAGTCCATATCTGATCACTTCTAATACTAAACCAACCCAAGGGAATCGATACCTTCGATTATTTTAGACTCAAAGGAAACCAATAATTAAAAACACTCCATAGATTGTCAAAACAAAGCATTAGGATATTCAAAACTTCTTTCTTCCACTATGGGGAGGAAGACTCTGTAGATTTTTAGTCATTTTTACTCCATCATCTCTTAACTTTACCTTCAACTTTTTTCATAAATTAACATAATTTACTTTTAATTTAGTTCCTTAGTTTTATCCAAAATTTTACTTCTATCTCTTAGTCTTACTTTCATGCAATTTACATGAATTTAATTGATAATCTTATTTCATTTTACTGACAAGCCACATGGAACTTTGTCGTTAAATAATTAAATTTAATAAGATTAAAAGAAAAAAAAAGTGTTGATGCTGCTGCTGTTCAAATTTATAGTCAAATTAAACAAAAATAAAATTAAAATCAAAAGTGAAACATGAGATAAAGTTAATGAATTAAATATTTTTTTGGCCACAATGAATTAAAAAGAAATCAAATGAAATTAAGAGATAAAAGTGAATACTAAAATAAAACCAAGGGATCAAATTGGAACAAAAATTAAATGACAAAAACAAAACAAAAGATAAAGTTGAGGGACTAAATTAAAATTGAAAGAAGTAAAGAGATGAAAATGAATTCACAAATAAAATTAAGGGACCAAAAATTTTTTTCCTTAGTTTTGAAGGTAAAAGCTCGCTTTATTTAAAAAAAAATCTTAAAATTGGAAAAAAAGTTTGAATCATTCGTTGAAATTAAATTTTGGCGTGTTGCTCGTTTTTCCTTTGATAAACAGTCATAATTCTCGATCTATGAAGAGTGTTTTGCACTTTTACTCATCATCTGGCTAGTCATATTTTTTAATATTTTTAGACATTCTCGGTCGCAACATAAGTTTTTTAGGCATATGTGGCTTAATTCTCAAGAAGATTATAACAGTGTGGGTGTAATATTTAGCATCAGGATGGCATGTATTCTATACAATTTAAAAAAAAAAATTTGACTATGTAGATTAAGTTTTAATTTATATTATTGTATTTTATAAATCATTTTTATGTTATTAAGTACTAAAATGATTCAATTTGAGTTTTTATTTATTTATTGAATGGGGACTTTTTTTTGGCAAAAAACAAAGTGCAACACCTTGCAAGTGAGAGGCCTAGTATGAGCACTGTGGTTTCTATGCTTGATAGTGAGACTGTCAATCTTCCTCCTCCAAGGCAACCTGCTTTCATCCAGTGGCATGGTATATTGAATCAAGTCCTTGTGCTATGCATGATTGTTTTAGATTATTACAATGATGAAAATATCTAAGATATCTAAAAAATGAAGAAAATGAAGTTAGATTCACGTTTCGACTCTAGTCAAAACTTAGATATTAAATTTACTGCCAACAATAACTCTTTTTTCGGATTACATCTCAGAATCTTAGGTACTATGTTTCAGTCAACAGCAACTTTTAGATCTACAAATTATTAGCACTACTCTTTGAAATCTCATGTATGCACGTTGTATTCCGTCTGATTCTAAATATAAACCATTTTGCTTTAGTTCTAAATATAGGAACATTTCTAAAATATAAAATAGTATTTATTATATATTATCAAATAAATGCTTCTCTTTAATTCACATGAGAGAGAAATTAAACAAAAAGAAATTCAATAAGGATACTTTTAGAATGACAATGTGATTTTTAAAATAATTAAGTTAGTTAACTAATTTTAACTTTCATATTTAATCCATATGGTTTAATTAACATTGTTTTACATTAAAAATTGAAGGGATCGCCAAAATTCCAATAGTTGTTTAGTTATATCCTTTCAATCACATACTTGTGGTAGAATGCTTATTTTGACTGGATTTACTGCAACTATCTTTTTGGTGCCTCTAATGACTTAAAAAGAAAATAATCCCTCCAATAAAAAATATAAATTCTCTTTAATATTAATATTTATTTAGAAATGTTTTTCATACACTTTTCAACTTTTGAAGTTTCAACCAGATTGAATTCTATACATTTATACAAAGCCTGAATGCTATACACTTTGTAAACAGTGCATCTTAAATCTATTTCATGTTTTATTTATATTGATTGATTTGACATGTTTTTATTTTATTAATTTTTAATTTAATATTTTTAAATGTATTTAATTAAATATTACTATAATTAATTATTTAAAATTTTTATTTTTAATGTCATATCAATAGGAAATATTATCTTGAAGTTTTTATATAAATATTTTAATTTTTTTATATTTTATTAGATAGAAATTAGATATTTTAGATTATAATGGTAAATTAATATTTTTATGTTATGTTAGTATAAATTTTAATTGATAAAAAAGTTATCAAAAAATTTTTTATGAAATATTTTTAATCGTGTTAAAAATTAGAATAAAGTGTATATTTGGAAAATAGATGAGAGCTCCATAATTTCAGTAATACTGAGGGAGCTCAATATATTTTACAACAAAATAATGAAGCATATATGCTTACCGAAGCACAACCATTTCCTGGGTTAGCGAAGATATAAGAGCGCCTGTAGCATAATAACCTTCGAAGGAGACTGATTTTCAATTTGGTTTATCAAGAACAAAGCTTTTCCTCGTAGGAGAAATTGCAAGGAACTGAATATAATTTTTACTATAAAATGTACCAGAAGGGTCAGGATTCCAAGCTCTTATATCAGGAATAGAGAAGACAATAAGAAGAAGACAATAACAATCAATTAAAGACGTGAGAGACTGAAGCTCTGTAATTGCTTCGTCCAAACAAAAAAAGGGAAATTCCAAGAACAGTACGTAATTGCTTCAAGTTTTCCTTATTGCAATGGACACCAATTTCTTTCTCTGTACATTCTCAGAGAGAACAAATTTGCCAAGTTATTTTCTTAACCAATAGCAGATCAGTTGTATTGTAACTATTAACTGGATGTGTATAGCCACTAAAAGCCCCATTTTGAGTTATTTCTAGCGTCGAACTAATCTGATGATAAAAATTAATTGTCTATGAAATTTCTTAAACAAACATCTGGTTCTCAATGTGAAGATCAACCCCTGTAAGTGCCATTAATTTATCAACTTTTCAACTGTTATTGTGAATTTGAAATGATTATGTCTTCTGTGGCATCATATTTATTCTGTTCTGTATAGCTTTATAGTTCAGCTGCAGCATTACAATCCATCAGAATGACACTCACTTCCAAGGGAGTTGCTGCTTCTTCTCAATGCATATTGCAAGCTAAATAAAAATGCAGAAAATGGCAGGCACGGTCTTGGCCGATCAGTTATCACTATGTATGCTAATAAAATAAAGACTAATATTTGTATTTTGATTATAAAACTTCAATATTAGTGCGTGAATGACATCAGGGAAGCATCAAGTACAAGTAAATATTATATTTGATTTTCAAATCAAAATGATTGGCAACCTTACTTTTTTACGCACTAATTAATTATTAATGAGCAAGCTCCAAATTGAAGAAAAATACTCTACTTTTCCAATAATATTTTCTCATGTATCACTTGCCAGTGATGTAAGTATTGTATGGTTCTATTTGTGAAATTGTTACTATAATCAATTGTGAAAGAAGCTTTCAGTCAACTTATGAATTATTATTTGTAAATAGTGGTAGAATTTGCCATTCCATATTAGTAATGCTTTTACAAGCTACTAGAAGTTGCAGGCTATCTTTCTCTTTTAATACTGATGCCATGTTTTTTATTGATTAGTTTATACCAAAATAGTTATAAATTTAATTCATGCTAATAACTGGGTTATAAATTTAATTCCCGCCAATAACTGGGGGCTACCATTGTAAGAAGTCTGGATTGTAGCTTGAAAGGGTCACATCTTGGATGTTAAGGTGTACTACAATTTACAATTATGGCATCCAATAATTAAGCACCAAATTATTGTTCAGTTAATGTTCGTTTCATCTCAATTGTTCCTTTTTTTTTGGCCACATGATAGTTTCAATTATTGAAACATCGAAATATGTATCTTGTCAAATGTCAAGATTGTCTAGCCGAAAAGTTTTGGTGTGTCCATTCAACAGAAAAGAAGAAAGCTACCCTGTTATCGCGTACCGTTTTGACTTAGTCATTTGGAAAAAATGTACAATCGATACCATATACCGACAAATCTCAACTCTTGTTGTCTTTGTGATAACAAGATGGTTGTTCATTTGACTACGTCATTGAAATTAAATGGCTCGAAATTAAAAATAATACGCAACAAGACAGATATCAACTAATTCTAGGAGAGTTGATCCAAAGAAAAGTCTAGAAAGAAAATCAGTTTTTTTGCCCACATCTCAAAAGAAAATCTAGGAAACATTTCTCGCCAGTGGCTTCTAAAATCCCCCATTCTGATAACAAGTACACATCTCTACAATGGGATTCTTCTCTGTTCATCCCAGCTTGTTCTTTATCATCACCATATTATGCTTCTCTTCCTTGGACTTTGTAAGAGCCACAGACACCATAACATCATCTCAATTCATCAAGGACCCAGAAACTATTAGCTCCAATGGGAGTTTGTTCACACTGGGGTTCTTTAGTCCTGAAAATTCTACAAATCGCTATGTGGGAATTTGGTATATGTCCGAATCCAGTATTGTATGGGTAGCAAATAGAAATCAACCATTGGTGGATTCTTCAAGCATTGTTACAATATCCGAGGATGGCAATCTTGCTATACAAAATGGACAGAGGCAGATAATTTGGTCATCAAATGTGTCAACTATTGCATCTAATACTACTTGCAAACTTTTAGATTCTGGAAACCTTATCCTGCTCGATAATTACGGAGGAAACACCATATGGCAAAGTTTTGAGCATCCTTCAGATACGTATCTACCAAATATGAAAATTACTAGCAACAAAAGAACAGGTGAGAAAATGAAATATATATCATGGAAAGGCCCATCTGATCCATCCCTTGGGAATTTCTATATGAGTCTTGAACGACTAGATCTTCCTGAATTATTTATATGGAATGCAACTCGCCCATATTTTCGCAGTGGTCCATGGAATGGCAAAATCTTTACAGGGATGCCATTGATGAGTTCTACATATAATGGTCACAGTGGAGTACATGAGTGGGACGGGACTGTTTATTATACTATGAACCAACCAAATGGGTCTGACTTCAAAGGGCTAAGTGTCTTAAATTCTAAAGGCAGGATGGTCTGAAAACAATGGGATGATGCAAAGGAGTTTTGGCAAGAAGACTGCAGTTCTCAAAATTCAGATTGTGATGTTTATAACACATGTGGGGCATTTGGAAGCTGCAATTCAGAGAGCACACCAATCTGCAACTGCTTGAGAGGGTTTGAACCAAGCAATAGAGAGGAATGGAATAGACAAAACTGGGTTGGTGGTTGTGTTAGGAGAACAGCTCTGCAATGTGAGAGACTGAAAAATGGGACTATAGATGGAAAAACAGATGGGTTTTTCCATCTGCAAAATATTAAACCACCAGATTTTGGAGAACAGTCATCAGCCTCAGAAGAGGATTGCAAAAGCCTGTGCTTGGAGAATTGCTCTTGCGTAGCATATTCTTATGATGCTGAGATTGGTTGCATTTCTTGGAAAGGAAACCTTATAGACATACAACAGTTCTCCAATGGAGGAATTGGTCTATATATTCGTGTAGCCTATTCAGATCTTGGTATTTTATCTTAATTTGGTGTTTATGAATACTTAGAATTGATTTCCTTCTGGATTATGTAAGTCTTTCTTTTTTTGGCTCATTTTCTTATTTTTGTTTGAATGTAGATAATGAGATGGATGAGAATAGAAAGCAAAAGGGAGATATGGCAATTATCATAATTGTCATTGTTATAATAGGAGCCATCACTATTGCGACTTGTGCATATTTTTCAAGGAAATGGATAGCTAAGAACTCAGGTAATTTGACATTTTATATCATCTCAGCAATTTTAAATCGAGTCAGATCTATCAGATTTTATCTTGTTATCAACAATTAAAATCTTGATCAACTCTTACTATCAAGGCTTTTTCAAAGGCAACGTTCATAAGTACAATGATTTTGGTACTTTCTGTTACTCCAATTTCATATGACGCATTTCCATGTCATTCCCTCTTACTAAATTCATTTCATTGTTGAGTATTAGTAAGAAAATGGACAGGCAAATGGTTCTTTTTTAATAAGCACAGGCGGTTCATGTGTAGAAAAAACAAGTGACAACATTCTTGGACAACTATCAGAAGTTAAACTCCAGGAGATAACGACATATGATTTTGAAATGGTTGCAAGATCTACGAACAACTTTCACTGGTCTAATAAACTTGGGCAGGGCGGTTTTGGTCCAGTGTACAAGGTACACTCATTCATGAAATCTTAATCAATTTCAAAGACATAGTGAGTGACTATTGTTTTTTGCAATTTTCAAGGGGAAATTACTAGATGGCCAAGACATAGCTGTTAAGAGACTTTCAAGAGCATCTGGACAGGGAGTAGAGGAATTTATGAATGAAGTTGTTGTTATTTCAAAGCTTCAACACCGTAATCTCGTAAAACTTCTCGGATGCTGTATTGAAGGGGAAGAAAGATGTTGATCTATGAATACATGCCAAATAAAAGTTTGGATGCATTTATTTTTGGTTCATTCTCTTGATCTCCTCTTTTCTAGCTTTCACAAGTCATATATAGAATGAAAAGAAAAAAGAAAAAAAAATATTTGTTTGTAGCAATGTTTTCTACGGCCATTTAAGTTGATGGGTTCCTTATGGTATATCAAAACTAAGTAACCCTCCCTTTTGCTATTGTAGATCCACCAAAACGTAAACTATTAGATTGGAGAAAGCGCTTTGCCATAATTGAAGGAGTAGCTCGATGAGTACTTTATCTTCACATGGATTCTAGACTAAAAATTATACATAGAGATCTAAAGGTAAGTAATATCTTATGAGATGAGAACCTAATTGCAAAAATATTAGATTTTGGCGTGACTTGAATTTTCAAAAAGAGTGAAAATCATGCTAACACAAGAAGAGTTGTTGGAACCTAGTAAGTCTTCCTTCTCTATCTAATATTATAGTAAGATATCGAAAAGTAAGTAGTCTAATAATTAATTACTATACTCAATAATGCAGTGGTTATATGTCTCCAGAATATGTAATGGAAGGACTATTTTCAGATAAATCAGATGTGTTTAGTTTTGGAGTTTTACTATTAGAAATTATTAGTGGAAGAAGAACCTCTAGCATCTATGATAGCAGGAACTCACTCAGCCTTCTAGGATTTGTAATTCTCTACTGTTCATTGGCTTCCTAAATACTCCATCCAGTTTATATTATATGGTGTTGAAACCACTTTCACGCATAGTAAGAAACTTTTATTTCCTCCTTAAACTTTTGAAAAATGTCAATTTTCAGTTTTATCCTTATTAATTCCACTCTTTTTATTAAATATAATATAAGTTATAATACTACTAATATAATAAATAAGGGGTAAAAATGACAAACTACTATGTGTCACCTTATAGTTTACACCAAGAAAACCCTTTTTAAGTTACCATATAATATAATCTGGAGGATGTACTTGATTACTGGGATCTATTTGTTGATAATTAACTTTCAAGCTTCCAAAACAAACAATAATGCCTTTTCTGTTATATGTTTCAGGCATGGAAATTATGGAATGAAGAGAACATTGTATTGTTAATAGATCCTGAAATAACTAATCCAAACCCGGAGAGGGATATAGTGAGGTGCATACACATAGGACTTCTATGTGTTCAAGACCTTGCAATAGAGAGGCCAAGCATGAACACTGGTTTCTATGCTTAATAGTGAGATTGTCAATCTTCCTCCTCCAAGGCAACCTGCTTTCATCCTATGGCGGAGTATATGGGATCATGTGCTCCCAGAAGAAAGTCAAAGATTATTTTCCAACAATGATGTTAGTATTAGTGAGATAAAGGGAAGATAGCTACATTACAAGACTGTCACTAAAATAATGAAGTTTCAATGAGTAACTTCCTCTCCGAGTTGTTGTATCCATGAGTGTACGCGCAGTCTCACAAGAGTTTCCTCCACCTTTTTTGTTTGTTTACTGTTTTTGGATAAGGATTTTATTTGAAATGATGCTATGAATTGTAATATTCAGCTATCTCCAATCCTGTAAAGTTTCACTCAATAGTTTCTCTAGCACTTCCTAATTGGTTTGAAGTAATAGATCTTGCACGCTAAAATAAATAAAAGATCTTTTCCCTGACTAATGTTTCCTGAAGAAAATAAAATTCTTGTAGCAGAAGATAACTATGTCAGAGTACATTGAATTATGTACCCCTAGAAGAAAATCAAAGATTATTCTCCAACAATTATATCTGTATTAGTGACATGCAGGGCAGATAGCTACATCAAAAATCTGTCACTGAAATAATGTTGTTGTATTCAAGATTGTACAAAGTCTCTAGTATTGTAGGATAAACAATTTCTATCTCACATGAGTTTCCTCTAGCTAGTTTTTGTTTGTTAACTAATGTTTTTAGAGAAGGATTTCATAGGAAATGATACTATGAATTGTAACATTTAGCATTCCTGAGTCCTGTAAAGTTTTACTTGATAGTTTCTGACATTTCTTGAATAGTTTGAAGATTGGTTTTTGTTTACTTTATAGTTGATGTTTCAAGAGATGTCAAAGTAATCATAGCTTGTGAGCTAAATAAAACATATGTCTACCAATGTATGGATCATCAAAACTAGTCAAAAAGTTGGATGAAAGAGAAAAATTATGAGTCCATCTTTGATCAAGTATAATACTGAACCAACCCAAGGCAATTTATACCTTGGATTATTTTAGACTCAATGGAAACCAAGTTTGATGCATTATTGACAGAAAAAATGAAAATCCAAATCCTTTTTGGAGGAATACCCCAAAGAATGTCAAAATAGAGCATTACAATAATTAACAAAAGAGCATTAGGATATTCAAAACTTCTGTTAGGTTAGCTGGCTTCCCAAGAGGGGGGTGAATTGGGAATATTAAAAATTTTCTGCAAAATATCAAGAAGGTGAAGAAAGCAATATATGATGGTAAAACAGAGTATAAATAAATAACTGTAAATGAGGCAGTAAAGGGAAGAAGACTCAGTAATTTATCCTGGTTCGATCTCTCCACTTAACCTACGTCCAGTCCTCAAGTCATCATTTGAGATTTTCCACTATTTAGCAAGAATTCTATGGGCTTCCTGCAAATGCCTCAGTACAAAGATATTGCTCTGCTACTAGAGCTCACTCTATCTCTCTGTGCACTCTTACAAAGTGCTCCCTAATACCTTGTGATGTACCCTCACAAGAAAATCCATCTTCCAGATGAATATAAGATTGATTACAAAGATTGAACTCTCTTAAATAGAGTGAATATGAAAGTTGAAGTGCAGAATATTGAAGTGAGAGAGTAAGAAACTTTGACTAGATGATTTGGCAGAGTTTCAATATATACAATATTAAAATCATTATCCACAACTTCAAATGATGTTATATTTATAGATTTATGTCCCAAATATCCGTTAGAGACAAAATCTATCCGTTGGAGAAGTTATCCAATGGTTACTCTGAAAAACTATCCATTAACCAACCGCATTTAATGCTTCTGACATATTGAAATTTGAATTTTGGTTGGTCAACAGACGAATTTCGAAAAAACCGAAGGTTAACAGCTTCAACGTTGAAAGCCCGAAGTTCGTCTGTCATGAAGTGAAATTCAAATTTTGATATTTGAAAAATGTTTCTGTGTTGTGACATACGAATTTTCAAGTAGAAAGTTTTTCTGTTAAGTGTTAACAGTATTTTCATTTTGCTACAGTGCCTTCGAAATTCAAATTTTGGAACCTCAAAATTCATCTGTCTGTAGCTGGTCTGTAAGGCATTGTAGTTCATGTGATTCAAAGTTCGAATTTTCAAATGTCAAAGTTCGTCTGTCAGAGAGACCTCTTTTCAGACTAACTTCAAAATTCGAATTTATAAATACTAATATTCGTATGTCAACATATCACTTCAACAGACTCATAAGCTTAGTTTCTGAAATTCGAATTTTCAAGTCCAAAGTTCGTCTGTCAGTGAGCAATTTTGAAATCCAATCTAAGCTTAGTTTCAGACATAATTTCAGACGAATTTCTTTAGTTTTCATAAGTTTCATTTTGTCTAAAATTTGAATTTTCAAAACCCAAAATTCATTTGTTGCTTAAAGCTCCTTTCAGACACTTATCAAAATTTGAATTTCATGAAGTCAAAATTCATCTGTCAGAGAGGCATCTCTTCAGACTTGTTCAGTTTTAGTACGAAATTCGAATTTCCAAAGGCCAAAATTCATCTTTCACTATGATAGATTGGTATTAACCTTTTAAACTTTGTCTGTTAGTGGGTGTTTTTCAAATATTCCATGATTTAACATAGAATCAAGGTTTTAAAACTTCTTTCCACCAAATCAAAGTCTTTTACTCAAATTAAAACAAAACTAAACATCCTATAACAAACTTTGCACAGTTTTCTCCAGGATTTCTTCACTTGAAATCTTTTGGGCACCTTTGATATCTTTATTCCAAGCTCTTGAAGGTTGATTTGGAATCATCAAAACTTCTTGATTCAACATTCTCCCCTTTTTGATGATGACAAAACAACTTACAAACTGGATTAGTACTTGGGTTTGCTTTAACAAGCTCCCCCTCAACATATGCATTATATTTTCAAAAGATATCATATATAGTAAATCATGTGAAGAGATTCAAAGAACAAATCATTGCAACCGAGAAATTCTTTCATTTAATCAAATGTTGCTTTACAGAAATCAAATTAAGCAAAGTTCTTCGAAATACAAAAATCAATTACAAAACATAAAACAATCATAGCAAACATCTGAAACATAATACAGCACTACAAGAGGAATCAAGCTTAAAATCTAATCACTTCTTCTTTGGCTTGGTCTTCTTGCTGTAAGTCTTTCCAGATGGCTCAACAGTAGTCTTGCCAGTTTGCTTGCATTTCTTCTCCCCCTTTTTGGCATCATCAAGAAGGTGAACAAAATCAGCTGGAGGAGGGATCTGAGGAACTGGAATAGCTTGGAGGGGCACAGGATCAAAAGAGAGATCTAGTTCAACTGAGGGAGGATGCTCAGAAGGCTCAGTGCTTAGATCCTCATCATCAAAGACCTCAAGCAGTTCTTGCATCTCCTGCCTGGAAAGAGCTAATTGTGCCCTTTGTTCTTCTAAGAGACCATATGCAGAGAGAGATGAAGGAGCAGGGTCATCAGAACGAAACCTTTCCTCAAGCCTTCTTCTTTGAGCTTGCAAGAGAGCATTGCGAGCAATAGCTTCAAAATCAACAACAGGCACAATGCTTCTCTCTTCATTGCTGGCAACCTCCAACATTGATGAAGTAGAAATGGCTGCCACTAGTCTTTCAACTTGCTCAGATTCTTGAGTGGAAAGAATTGAATCCTAAGCATATTCTGGAATTGGCTCATGAGGGCCTATTTCCTGAGATCCTTCTTCTTCCAAACCATAGTCCAAGGGTGGACCAGGACTTAGTGTCCTCATTGTACCAGTAGGCTCAGTACCATCTACATCATCATCATGCTCAGAAGAGGCTAGCTTGAAGGGGCTTGGAGGCTCAGGAGTTAGAGACTGAATAGGCACAGAGAACCCTGGCTGAGGTGGAGCTGATGTGGCAAGAATTGCACTCCGATTATCTTTATAGGCATCAGCAACCACTTCATGTTCTTTGCCAACTGATAATCTGATCTTGCAGATGAGCAAATTTGGCATTTTGCTCATCTCTGATGCTAAGTATGAGTGTAGACAAGCTGTCATACAACTCAGTGATCTTGGTTGGCTTGGCACGAGAGGAGGGAGTAGATGGAATGTGAGTAGGCTTAGATGGAGATGGGATAGGTAGAGAAGGCTAAGGAGTAGGTCTGGCAGGAGCCTCAGAAGTGCCTTCTTGCTGTTGGGAGGAACCTTCAACAAAGAAAAGATCTTCAGATTTTCCCGCTCCCTTCCCAATCCATCTACCTTCACTTCTTTCAATTCCCATCCTATGAAGTTCTTCCTCCTTGAAGATCTCAGTGGGTTTCCCTTTCCTCTTCTCAAGATGTTAAATTCTAGCATATTGCAGAATTCTGGAAATGATAGCTGCGTAGGGGAGTGTGGAGTCTTTCCTTTGATCCCTTGCCTTGATCATGCGTTGAAGTATGATATGTCCCATGTTGATTAGCTTCCCATGCATGATTGCTGCCATGACATGTGCCTCTGCCCTTGTTATCCAGATTAAAGCTGCCTCCTTTGTTGAATATGATCCTAGACACTATGTAGTGTAGGATCCTCACTTGGGCATTGAGGTCAATGGGCTTCAACAGGTTTATGGTTGGCCAGTTTTCCTTTCTTCTGAACAATGTGCTCAGGATTGTGCTCTCCTTGTAGTTTAGGAAGGGGTCACCTTCTTCATCAACAGTATCTGCCTCATCCATGTATTCAGAGGCAGTGATGTCAATCTTAAGGCCATCTTGCCCTGGGATCTCCAACACTTCATTAAGAATCTCATTTGTAAGCCAGATGGTCCTAGATCTCAGATTGACCTCCTACTTCTTCTTCTTGCTGTTGTATTTCAAGGAGGCATACCATGTCTTTATTACTTCATCATCATACCTTTCCAATATCTCCAACAGATTCTTGTATCTCAACATCCATATTCCAGCATCAAAACTATTAGAGACCAAGAAATCTTCCAAGTTTACACAATGAGGCTTGATTACCTTTTTATTGGCAAACTTGGTGGAGTATTCCTCTTGAATCTGTGGAGTGCTCCATAATGGTAATGTAGTAAGTTAATATTCTCCAGATTCAGTACTAGAGGAGGAAGTGGAAGCAACAGTTTAAGCAGCAGTAGGAACAGGGATCGAAGGTTCTGCTTTTTTTGAGGAAGAGGGTCCAGCTTTCTTTGATTCTCCCTTTGGTGTAGTTTTCTGACGTTTGGAAGGAGTTCCCTTACTTGATTCGGCCTTTTTTTGGGTTTTTCTCCTTCCTTTGAAGCATATTGTGATTTAACCGCTCTCTTTGGGCGAGACTCTCCTTTTCCAGCTTCAGGTTTCTTTTCTCTTGCCATTTTTGTGGATGAATGATTCAGAATGAAGCAGAGATTGGGTTTATAGGGTACGAAAATCAGTTTAAACAATGGGAGATGAAGATTTTCTGTTAGAATTTAAGAGCATTGATGAGAGGATTTGAACAGACTCAGAGAGGAAAAGAGTAGGGTTGCGTCTACTCAATTGAAAACCGTCAGTTTTAATGTAAGTAACCGCCTGACAGACGAATTTTGAGGGGTCAAAATTCAAACTTTGAGCAGTCAAAAGTTAAACTGTTTAGTAAAGCTTACTGACAGATGAATTTTCTTCAGAAAGTTCATCTGACAGTGGCTTGGTTCAAGCAACACAAGATAAACAGATGAACTTTGTTTCAATAAAGTTCAAATTTTGAAGAGCAAACATCAAGCAGCAATCAAAGCAACAACTAACAGACAAATTAGGCATATTAAACTTCATCTTTCAAGGATTCAACATTAAGAGCAAGATTCAACAGACGAATTTTGAATCTGAAATTCGAATTTCTTTACTTTGTGAAAGTTTTCTAACATTCGTATGTTAAGAAATAAGCATCAGTATAATCATCATGTTGGACAAACATTACTTCAAAATTTTTGTTTTTGAAAATTTGAACTTTCAAGGTCTAACAGACGAATTTCGAGGCATCACTGAGAACTATTTCAACTTATAACAGGCTGAAGTTCGTCTATTAGACATCCAAATTCGAATGTTGACCATGTTGACTTCCTCAGAAACTTAGTTTTTCACGAAAATTCGTCTAACACACAATTAATATACGAATTTCAACTTTAAAAACTTACAGAATGGATCCAGAAACTCAGAATTTCTGCCCTTTTCTTCACCTTTTGATTGTTCCATTCTCATGTGCTCCAATTTTCCAGATTTATTTGCATTGAATCTCATGAGGAGCTCCTGCAACTTAAATTAAACTCACTCTGATGCAAAAGTTAGAATTAATTCAATGTTGGAAAATCTAAAAATAGAATTGCACACGGATTTACTTACAGTTTATTGGGATTTACCATGCCCAATTCTCTCCTGATTTTGCAATGTCTATCTTCTGATAGAGGCTTTGTCAAGATATCTGCAACTTGGTCCTCTGTTGGGATATACTCCAGTTTGATTTCTCCTTTCAAGACATGATCCCTTATGAAGTGGTGCCTAACTTCAATGTGTTTTATCCTTGAATGCATGACAGGATTCTTTGTGATATTAATGGCACTTTGGTCGTCACACATGATTGGTATTTTCTTCATCTCAACCTCAAGATCTTCAAGCTGCTGTTTCATCCAGATTATTTGGGCATAACAGCTTCCAGCTGCAACATATTCAGCCTCTGCTGTGGATAAGGCCACACTGTTTTGCTTCTTGCTAAACCATGAAACCAAGGATCCTCCAAGAAACTGACATGTTCCACTTGTGCTTTTTCTGTCAGTTTTGGATCTTGCAAAGTCAGCATCAGTGTATCCTTTGAGATTTTCTCCATTGCCCTTTGGATACCAAAGACCTATCTGTGAAGTTCCAATAAGATATCTGAAGATACGCTTCACAGCAGTTGCATGGGTTTCCTTGGGACATGATTAGAATCTTACACACATATAGACACAAATATCAATATGCTTCGTCCTTGAATGCATGACTGGATTCTTTGTGATGTTAATGGCACTTTGGTTGTCACACATTATAGGTATTTCTTTTATCTCAATCTCAAGATCTTCAAGCTGCTGTTTTATCCAGATGACTTGGGCATAACAGTTTCTAGCTGCAACATATTCAGCTTCTGCCGTGGATAAGGCCACACTATTTTGCTTCCTGCTAAACCATGAAACCAAGGATCCTCCAAGAAACTGACATGTTCCACTTGTGCTTTTTCTATCAGTTTTGGATCTTGCAAAGTCAGCATCAGTGTATCCTCTGAGATCTTCTCCATTGCCCTTTGGATACCAAAGACCCATCTGTGATGTTCTAATAAGATATCTGAAGATACGCTTCACAGCAGTTGCATGGGTTTCCTTGGGACATAACTGCTATCTTGCACACATACAGACACTAAACATGATGTCAGGTCTGCTGGCAGTTAGGTACAGTAAGGATCCAATCATTCTTCTATACTGGGTTATGTCAAACATTTTTCCTTTTTCATCCATATCCAGTTGGTTGTAGTAGCCATAGGTGTTCCTATTGGCTTGGCATTTTCCATTCCAAACTTATTTAGCAATTCCTTTAGATACTTGGATTGGTTGAGGAAGATACCATCATTACACTGCCTGATTTGCAGTCCAAGGAAGAAGTTGAGTTCACCCATCATAGACATTTTGAATTCCCCCTGCATTAACTTAGAAAAATTCTTGCAAAGAGATTCATTAGTAGCACCAAATATAATGTCATCAACATAGATTTGAACAATAAGTAAATCTTTATTCTCTTTCTTAGTGAATAAAGTTGTATCTACTTTTCCTCTATTAAACCCCTTATCAGTTAGAAAATTACTCAATCCTTCATACCATGCTCTGGGGGCTTGCTTCAAACCGTAAAGGGCTTTCTTCAGTTTATATACATGGTTTGGTTTTGTAGAGTCCTCAAAACCTAGAGGTTGGTCTACATAAACTTCTTCCATGATTTATCCATTTAGAAAAGCATTCTTTACATCCATTTGATATAAAAAAATATTTTTCATGCACGCATAGGCTAATAGAATTCTGATTGCTTCTAATCTAGCTATTGGAGCAAAGGTTTCCTCAAAATCAATGCCTTCTTCTTGATTATATCCTTTAGCAACCAGTCTAGCTTTATTTCTGATGATTGATCATGATTCATCAAGTTTATTTTTAAAAACCCATTTGGTATCAATGACAGGATGATTTTTTGGGTCTAGGCACTAAATCCCAGACTTGATTTCTTTTAAACTGATTTAATTCATCCTGCATGGCCAAAATCTAGTACTCACTAATTAAGGCTTCCTCAGTGCATTTAGGTTCAATTTGTGAGATGAAAGCACAATTAATCATTTGATCCCTTAACTGTTTTCTGGTTTTAACTTTCTCTTTAACATTTCCTATCACTTGATCAATCGGATGATTCCTTTGATATCTCCAAGCTCTAGGGAGTTCTTGAGACATTTCTTCAATATTTTTATCTTTAAAATCTCTCTCCTGAATATCTTCTTCTATGTTAATAGATTCAGATATTTTTGGAGACTCAATTTTATCTTCATCAGAAATATCTAACTTTTTAAAGTTTGGAAACAAGATCATTCTCATCAGTAGCATGTTTAGAAGCAGTTTCATGTTCAATAAAAACTACATGCACAGATTCTTCTACCAAATTATACTTTTTATTGAAAACTCTATATGCTTTACTCCTACTAGAATAGCCCAGAAATATACCTTCATCAGATTTGGCATCAAACTTACCTAGATTCTCCTTTCTATTGTTGTGAATGAAGCATTTGCAGCCGAACACATGAAGATGTGACAGATTTGGCTTTCTTCCCTTGTACAACTCATAAGGAGTTTTCCCAAGGATTGGTTTGATGTAGGCTCTATTTATGATGTAGCTTGCTGTATTCACTGTATCAGCCCAAAATACTTTAGAAAGTTCCTTTTCATTCAGCATAGCTCTAGCCATTTCTCCAATAGTTCTGTTCTTCCTTTCTACTACTCCATTCTGTTGTGGAGTTCTTGGGGCTGAGAAGTTGTAGTCAATTCCATGCTCACTGCAATACTCCAGAAAGTATGAGTTCTCAAATTCTCCTCCATGATCTGACCTGATAGACACAATGGAAATACCTTTCTCATTTTGCACTTTCTTGGCTAAGGTTACAAATGCATCAAAGGTATCACTTTTAGAGGAAAGGAACAATGTCCATGTAAATCTTGAGTAATCATCCACAATTACAAGCACATACAGATTTCCACCAATG
The DNA here is from genome assembly GCA_026686845.1 of Adenanthera pavonina. Taxonomy (NCBI): domain Eukaryota; kingdom Viridiplantae; phylum Streptophyta; class Magnoliopsida; order Fabales; family Fabaceae; genus Adenanthera; species Adenanthera pavonina. Next base: position 16,836,435 of record JAIVEN010000005.1, on the reverse strand, counting down.
CTTTTTACCCTAGATGGACCCATTAAATCCATATGCAGTAGTTCTAGTGGTCTAATTGTGGTGACTACATTTTTGGGTTTAAAAGAAGATTTAGTTTGTTTTCCTCTTAGGCATGCATCACATTCTTTGTCCTTTTCAAAAGCAATTTTTGACAGGCCAGTGACTAACTCATTTTTGACAAGTTTTGAAAGCTGATTCATGTTAACATGAGCTAATCTTCTATGCCATAGCCAACTATCATTATCCTGACTAATCAAGCAAACAGAATCTAAAGGAGGAAGTTCATCAAGATCAATAGTATAGTAGTTACCATCCCTTTGAGCTTTGAGGATTATTTTGTGATCACTTTTTCTGATGACTAAGCAGAACTTTGAGTCAAACAGTACCCAGTTTCCTTTGTCACATGTTTGGCTCACACTCAACAGATTGTGGTTGAGGCCTATCACAAACAGCACCTCTTCAATGGATGTTTCAGGATTCTTGCCCATAATGCCAATGCAAACTATTCTACCATACTGATCACCTCCAAAGGTCACCTTTCCTCCTTTCTTGTCTCTAAGAGTGATAAACTTCTCCTTATCACCGGTCATGTGACTTGAACAGGCACTGTCCATGTACCATTTATTGTTCTTTCTAGCTTTGAGACAGACCTGCAAAACAAAGTTCATGTTTTCTTTTTAGGTACCCAAATTTGCTTGGGTCCTCTTCTGTCAGTGGTCTCTTCCCTAGATACAGATGTACCTTTGGGAACCCATTTAACCTTCCTGTCAAGTCCATTTCTCTTTAAAGCACATGAACTAGAAATATGTCCCTTCTTGTTACAGAAGTGACAGGTGGTAAAGGGACTGCTGGATTGAGAAGCAGGAAGAAAACAATGCAGATAATATTTTTGTTTTGCATGCCTTGGTTGATTGTATGATTCAATGTGATGTGACATATGATCTTTCTTTATATTGCCATTAGCATGCACGAAATGTCTCATGTACATATTCTGATTTTTCTTCTTAATCTTTTCTTTTACAGCATAGGGATCATAGCCAAGTCCAGCCTTTCCATGTGATATTCTTTGGCTTTCCATTAAAGCAAACAACATGTCTTTACCTCTAGTAAGCCTAGACATGATTTTCATTAGATATTCATTGGTTTGCTTTAGTTCAATGCATGATTTACAGTAAACAGATTCAGTAATAGGTAAGAGGCAGTTTCAGAAATGTTGTGTTGAGATTCTAGTTTGTTAATCTTTTTTTTAGCCTGCTTCAATTCTTTAGCAATTTTAACAAACTCATCATGCAACTCATGAAATGCATCCAGTAATTCAGAATAGGAAGGTTCAGATTCATATACCTCATCTTCTTGATCACTGCTGCATGGGATTTCAGTTTTTTCAGAGGCAAGTGCCATGAGACAGATGTTGGCAACTTCATCTTCATCATCTTCTTCTTCATCTGAGCTGTTACCCCATATCGATGAGATGTAAGCTCTTTTCTTCTTGCCTTTGTCTGCAGCTTTCTTTTCTTTCTCTTGCTTCTTGAGGAATTGTGGACAATCCCATTTGATATGTCCTTGCTTTTTGCACTCATAGCAAGTCACAGGCTCTTTTGCTTCTCTCTTGCTATCTCCAGCTGCTCTTTTCTTGAAGATTTTCTTGTTTCTCTTCTTGCTGTAGAATCTTCCGAATTTTCTGACCATCATAGCCAGAGTTTCTTCATCTAGCTCATCTCCATCGTCAGATTCTTCTTCCTTTTCTTCAGCAGCTTTGAGAGCAAGGCCTTTCTTCTTTCTGTCTTGTCTAGTTTCCTTGAGAGCTTTCATTTTTCCTTCATATTCCTCGAGGCTGCCAAAGAGAGATGTGACAGAGGCCATTGATTCTCCTTTGGCTTCCTCTAATGCTGTTACTTTAGGTTGTCATTCCAGAGGGAGAGCTCTGAGGATCTTTCTGACTTTCTTTATTTGGGTGTACTCCTTTCCCAAGCTCTTTAGTTGATTCCCAATGAGGGTGAATCTTTTCTGTATATCTTTCACATTCTCTCCTTCAGCCATTCTGAAGCTTTCATATTCACATATGCATGTATTAAGTTTGTTTTCCCTAACTCCAGTTGTTCATTCATGAGCAATTTGCAGGGTGTCCCACATTTCCTTGGCAGTGGAGCATTGGGAGACTTTGTAGAATTCGTCTTGATTTAAAGCATTGACCAGACAGCGCTTTGCCTTGAAATTCAGCAAGACTCTACTTTTATCTTCCTCATTCCATTCAGCTTCTGACTTCTCTCTATATTTTCCATCATCTTCCAAAGCCATTGGGATAAAATCTCCCTTCTGGATGACTGACTAGATGTCCAGATCAATTGACTGGAGATAGATTTGCATCCTCATCTTCCAGTACCCATAGTGTTCTCCGCTAAAGTCAGGTGGTATTGTGTTGTTGCTTTCTGGTAATATACTTTCTCCAAAGCCAGCCATTTTAATTCCCGGACCGTGAGATCCTTTGATTCGAAATCCGGGCTCTAATACCACTTGTTAGGTTAGCTGGCTTCCTAAGAGGGGGGTGAATTGGGAAGATTAAAAATTTTCTACAAAATATCAAGAAGGTGAAGAAAGCAATATATGATGGTAAAACAGAGTATAAACAAATAACTGTAAATAAGGCAGTAAAGGGAAGAAGACTCAGTAATTTATCCTGGTTCGATCTCTCCACTTAACCTACGTCTAGTCCTCAAGTCACCACTTGAGATTTTCCACTATTTAGCAAGAATTCCGTGGGCTTCCTGCAAATGCCTCAGTACAAAGATATTGCTCTGCTCCTAGAGCTCACTTTATCTCTCTGTACACTCTTACAAAGTGCTCCCCAATCCCTTATGATGTACCATCACAAGAAAATCCATCTTCCAGATGAATATAAGATTGATTACAAAGATTGAACTCTCTTAAATAGAGTGAATATGAAAGTTGAAGTGCAGAATATTGAAGTGAGAGAGTAAGAAACTTTGACTAGATGATTTGGCAGAGTTTCAGTATATACAATATTAAAATAATTACCCACAACTTCAAATGATGTTATATTTATAGATTTATATCTCAAATATCCGTTAGAGACAAAATCTATCCATTGGAGAAGTTATCCAACGGTTACTCTGAAAAACTATCCGTTAACCAACCGTATTTAATGCTTCTGACATATTGAAATTCAAATTTCGGTTGGTCAACAGACGAATTTCGAAAAAACCGAAGGTTAACAGCTTTAACGTTGAAAGCTTGAAGTTCGTCTGTCATGAAGTGAAATTCAAATTTTGATATTTGAAAAACGTTTCTGTGTTATGACATACGAATTTTCAAGTGGAAAGTTTTTCAGTTAAGTGTGAACAGTATTTTCATTTTGCTACAGTGCCTTCGAAATTCGAATTTTGGAATCTCAAAATTCGTCTGTCTGTAGCTGGTCTGTAAGGCATTGTAGTTCATGTGATTCAAAGTTCAAATTTTCAAATGTCAAAGTTCGTCTGTCAGAGAGACCTCTTTTCAGACTAACTTCAAAATTTGAATTTATAAATACTGATATTCGTATGTCAACATATCACTTCGTCTATCAGTGAGCAATTTTGAAATCCAATCTAAGCTTAGTTTCAGACATAATTTCAGACGAATTTCTTTAGTTTTCATGAGTTTCATTTTGTCTGAAATTCGAATTTTCAAAACCCAAAGTTCGTCTGTTGTTTAAAGCTCCTTTCAGACACTTATCAAAATTCGAATTTTATGAAGTCAAAATTCATCTGTCAGAGAGGCATCTCTTCAGACTTGTTCAGTTTTAGTACAAAATTCGAATTTCCAAAGGCCAAAATTCGTCTTTCACTATGACAGATTCATATTAACCTCTTAAACTTCGTCTGTTGGTAGGTGTTTTTCAAATATTTCATGATTTAACATAGAATCAAGGTTTTAAAACTTCTTTCTACCAAATCAAAGTCTTTTACTCAAATTAAAATAAAACTAAACATCCTATAACAAACTTTGCACAGTTTTCTCCAGGATTTCTTCATTTGAAACCTTTTGGGCACCTTTGATATCTTTATTCCAAGTTCTTGAAGGTTGATTTGGAATCATTAAAACTTCTTGATTCAACAACTTCTTCCTTCGACTTGATGGGGAGGAAGACTCCATAGATTTTTGGTCATTTTTACTCCATCTTCTCTTAACTTTACCTTCAACTTTTTGCATACATTAACATAATTTAGTTTTAATTTAGTTCCTTATTTTTATCCCAAAATTTTACTTCTATATCTTAGTCTTACATTTATGCAATTTAATGAATTTAATTGATAATCTTATTTTATTTTGTTGACAAGCCACATGGAACTTTTTCATTAAATATTTAAATTTAACAAGATTAAAAGAAAAAAAAAAGTAGAGTTGTTGTTGTTGTTCAAATTTATAGTCAAATTAAACAAAAATAAAATTAAAATCAAAAGTGAAACATGAGAAAAAGTTAATGAATTAAATATTTTTTGCCACAATGAATTAAAAAGAAATCAAATGAAATAAAGACATAAAAGTAAATTTTAAAATATCAAAAAAAAAAATCAAATTGGAACAAAATTTAAAGACAAAAATGAAACAAAAGATAAAGTTGAGGGGCTAAATTAAAATTAAATGAAATTAAGAGATAAAGATGAATTCACAAATAAAATTAAGGGACCAAAAGTGTATTTTTATTTTTTAAAATATTAATTTTTCCTTAATTTTGAATGTAAAAGTTTGCTTTTATTTTTTAAACAAAAAATTTTGAATCATTCGTTGAAATTAAATTTTGGAGAGGATTGAATATTCTTCTTATCTTACGGAAGACCGGAAAAGAAAGATACAGATTCAGAGATAGTCGGAATTACTTTCTCCTAAGCCTACCTTGCTTCACTAAGGCTTTCTCATGCTTTGAATGCCAGCCTATTTAGAGGTTGCCTTTGGCTGCAACTACTTTAGATTGTGGTCAAAATTGGCACCTGGCAAGCATTTACGAGAAAACGAGTTCACTGACTCAGTCATTGACTCTCAAGAAAGATAGATGTGACCCATAAAAGAAGAGTCTCCACACAAAGTATATCTCCTTCCTTCATGCCTCCGGCATCTTGAATTATACTACACACAACAATGGAATGCTCCTGCAGCCATACAATTAAGTTTGTTCTCTGTTAAACTGATCACAAAGATGGATCAGCTATCACTATTGTTTTTGTTTTTATCAACGTTTCACCTATCCAGATCAGTTAAATCATAAATCAGGACTCCACTGGAAACTTTTCCTGCGTCACCGGTGACTGTGGCTCTGGGAAGCAAGAATGTTTTTGACAACAGAACCAAATCACCTGTGAAATGGGGGGAAGTCTATTTCAGCCAATCACAAGGGCTTGATTTCTATGATGTAAGCTTGATAAATGGATACAATGTACCTATGATGATTGTTCCTGAAGGTGGTGGCGGAGACTGCATTAGCACTAGTTGTCTTATTATAACTATTAAACTAAGCCTTGACTTGAAATAGAATAGACAGAAAAATCTAATTTGTATTATTATATATTTTTAAGAAATACATGAGTTTTGAAACTGGAGGGTCATTCTTGTGAGGAAAAAAAAATGAATGGGAGAAGAGTTTCAAATTTGACTAATAACATTTACTCTAATAATTAAAATAATCTGTTTATATATGTTTGATAAAACAATACTAATGAAATTCAAATATATTTTACCAAAAATTGTCTTATATTCTATTACTTGTCCATTTGATCAAATTAAGTGCGAAGTTTCCTTATTGACTTGACTGCCAGGGTTTGCTTGTCACGAATTTCAAGTATTAATCACAAGGAAAAATTATGTCTTTCTAACTTGAAAAGAAAATTATATATGAATTTTATCATTATATTACAAGAAGTTACTTTTAAATTTTATAAAACTTATGACCAAATCATTTAAAATTACAAATTTCTCAAAATTTAATAATATTACAATAAAATCTGATAATAAATATCTCCAAATAAAAATATAAAATAAATTTGAATTGTAAAAATATTTTTATTTTTAAAACTATTTAACATAAAATTTTAAAACTTCGTATACTTGGGGATATAATTTTCCCTTGTCACAATAACTTCACCTTTTTTTTTTATTTGGGTTTACCTGTTGGCGACTTTGGAATGCGAGGAACAAGCAAATTTTCTCTAACGAAAGCACTTCAGGCCCAAGACTCGTTGGAGAAGCTCTAGCAATGATGCAGCGCACCATTAACACTAACAACATTACTCATTTTTTCTGTCTCAGAACCAACTGTTAGCTGCTTCTTTTTGGCTTTGTACACATGTTGCAGAGCCTCTTTTTGATTCTCTGGCTGCTTTTATAATCTGGTTCATTGATTGAATATATTTTTCCCCTTTTTTTTTTTTAAAAAAAGTTCACCTTTCTATTTTTTCTTTTAATCAAAAGGAGGATTAGTCCCACCAAAAAAAAAAAAAAGAAGAGGGTTAATCCAAAATTGCTGGGAATAGCTAACTTTGAAGGTGAAGCACGGGCTCTCTCTTGCCCCATGAATATAAGGTGGACCCATCTAAAGGAGGGAACAGAGGGTCAGTTTCTTTCCCAGCATAGCGGGCTATGCAGTCAGCATTATAAATTAATAGCTGCTCTGAATCTATCGTCGGTCCCCCTGAAAAAAAAAATCTATGATTAATCAAAAGTGACCAGTTTCTAATGTGTGCTCTAGATTCCTTATCAAAAGGGGAGGGACCAAAATATAAATTTATTATAGAAATAGAATCATGTTACTACTTATATTCCTAATTTTACGATCCAATCTTTCAATTTTTATCACTTTTTATTAGTTAATAGTCTTTCTTATTATTTACTCCCCCAACTAATCCTCAAATGTGATTCCCCTTTATTAAAATTGGCAACCTTTTAAGAGGAAACAAGTTCATTAACTCTGCCATTGACTCTCATGAGAGAGATGTGACCCACAAAAGAGAAGTCTGGATACAAAGCATCCGGCATTCATGGCACTAAATTTAAAAGACATAATTTCTAGCTTGAACAAAAATATACAAAGCATGTTCACACCTTTTTAGATCATAGATCTCCTATGACTATTTCATGTATGATTTCATTTATACGAAGGAAGATATATATTCATCAAGTAAAAACAAACGATCTTCTGTACCAAAAAAAATAAATAAATAACAGTCCCATTCCCGTGAAGTTTACGTTTGAAGTGGTCATGCCATAAATAATGCTTCCTGATCAGATTCCAGTGTGAATGCTAGGAAAGCACAGATGTGATGTGAGAAGGCGAAGAAGAGATGTAAAAAGCGGTCAACATAGGCAACCTTGTATGAGAAAACGAGTCCATAGACTTAGCCACCGACTCCCAAGAGATAAGTCACCCATAAAAGACAAGAAACAATAAAAGCATCCGTCACTCAAGGCAGTGGCTTCCTCTGATTTCCGATAATTATCAAAGCTGTGATTTGATCAGGCGCCGGAGAGATCTAAAAAGAGATCAAAATTGGCAACTTTCTATGAGAGAAGTCTCTAAAATGTCTTCAATACAAAGTATCCTTCCATCATGGCACTGGTGTCTTGAATCTTACAACACAACAATGGGATACTTCTGCGGCCATACAAGCTTCTTCTATATTATGATAATACAGATCTTATGATCATACCCATGGATCAGTTAACACTATTGTTTTCGTTTTTATTAACAATTCACCTATCCATATTAGGTAAATTATATTGAAAATTTTGGCTGTCTGATAAATTTTTTATTTCCCTTGTCCTAGTAGTTTATTTATTTGGCCAAAGTCCTAGTTAAAACTTATGAGATCTGATGTATCTTAGGACTCAAATTGCAGGAGTACTTTCGGCGACATTCACAATAGTTAATAATTGCGGCTACACAGTATGGCCAGTCATTTATTCAAATGGTAACTCTGATCTTTCATCCACCATCTTCGCTCTTCGAATGGGTGAGTCTAGGAACATCTCTGCACCCTAGTCTTGGATTGGCCGCATCTGGGGTCAAACTCAATGCCAACAAAACTATGCTGGAAACTTCTCCTGTGTCACTGGTGACTGTAGCTCTGGGAAGTTGGAATGCGAAGGTAACGTAGCCACGTTGCCTGTGACATTGGTAGAATTCAATTTAGGCCAACTCAATAGGCTTGATTTTTATGATGTGACCATATTGGATGGATACAACTTACCTATGTTGGTTGTTCCTCAAGGAGAAAGCGGAGGCTGCAGGAGTACGGGTTGTGTGGCGGATTTGGACAGTATGTGCCCTCCACAGTTTAAGGTAATGAGTGCAGATGGAAAAGCAGTGGCATGCATGAGCACTTGCAGGGCGTCTGGTTCATCTGGTGGCTGTTCCTCTTACTTACAGTCGTTCAAGAATGCTTGCCCTCGTGCCTATACGTATTCGTTGGATGACAACACAAGTGCGTACAAATGTTTGGCTGCAAATTATAGCATCATCTTTTGTCCATCCCATGACATGTGGTCGGATTCATTTGCCTCCACCTCATTAATAGACAACATCACATCGAGTAACTCCATCATGGATCCTGAAACACTGAGTTCTTATGGGAGTTTATTCACACTAGGATTCTTCAGCCCTGAAAATTCTGCAAATCGCTATGTGGGAATTTGGTACATGTCCAAACCCAATATTGTATGGGTAGCTAATAGAAATCAACCACTGATGGATTCTTCAAGCACTATTACGATTTCTGATGATGGCAATCTTGTGGTATTAGATGGACAGAAGCATATAATTTGGTCATCAAATGTGTCAAATATCAATTCTAGTACTACTTGTCGGCTTTTAGATTCTGGAAACCTTGTTCTGATTGATCACTTGACTAGAAACATCATATGGCAAAGTTTTGAGCATCCTTCAGATACATTGCTGCCAAACATGACAATTACCAGCAGCAACAAAACAACTGGAGAGAAAGAGACACTAACAGCATGGAAAAGTCAATTTGATCCATCCATTGGGAATTTCTATATGAGTCTTGAACCATTAGACCTTCCGGAATTGTTCGTATGGAATGCAACTAGCCCCTACTGGCGAAGTGGTCCATGGAATGGCCAAAGCTTTGCACAGCTGCCCATGATGAGTTTCAAGTATAATAATGGTCCCAATCAACTATCTCACAGGGATGGAACTTTTAATTTTACTTTCACTTTACGAAATGGGTCTAACATCAAAGAAATGGTAGTCTTGAATTCAAAAGGCAATTTATTGCATAAACAATGGAATGATACCAAGAAGGAATGGCAAGAAATCTATCTTGTTCAAAGTTCAGACTGTGATGTTTACGGTATATGTGGGCCATTCGGAATGTGTAATTCAGAGAGTTCACCAATCTGTAACTGTTTGAGTGGGTTTGAACCAAGCAATAAGGAGGAATGGAAAAGGCAAAATTGGATTGGTGGTTGTTTTAGGAAATCAGCTCTGCAATGTGAGAGAGTGAAAAATGGAACTGCAGATGGAAAAGAAGATACGTTCTACCTTCTGCAAAAGGTAAAAGCACCAGACTTTGGAGACTGGTCATCTGAATCAGAAGACAAATGCAGAAGTCGGTGCTTGGAGAATTGCACTTGTAAAGCATATGCATACGATTCAGTGCTTGGCTGTATGTCTTGGAAAAGAGATCTAATTGACCTACAACAATTCTCAGATGGAGGAATTAACCTATATATTCGTACAGCCTATTCAGATATTGGTATTTTAACCATGTCTTAGAATACTTCCAATGCGGTTATTTTATTTTAACAAAATCTGATTTGTGGGTTTTGATTGAATTTGTTGTTTAATTTCATTTTTAATCTGATGACATGACAGAAAAGAAGTTTTGGAGATTCATCACTATCATTATGGCAATAATAGGAGCCATCATTTTTAGTATCTGCGCATACATTTTATGGAAATGGATAACAAAACGTTCAGGTACTATTCGATTCTATGTTATCTCAATAATTTCAAATGCAGTCCTATTTGTTAGCTTTCGAATGGTATACGCATTAGCAATTTAAATATCAAAGGCATTTTCAAATGCAATATTCATAAGAGTAAAATTTTGTTTGATAGCTTGTGTTTCTGCATTTTCATAAGGAGCATTTCTTTTTGGTAAAAAAAAAAAGGAGCATTTCTTTCTCTTTCTGTTTCTAAATTCATCAGTGTTATGAATCAACCCAAAACAATGGAAGAGCAAATGGCCATTGTTACTAAAAGGCGTGCTGTGTATGCAGAAAAAACAAGTGACAACATTATTGGAGAACAAGTTAAATTCCATGATGAGTTATTGGTATTTGATTTTGAAAAGGTTGCAATTGCTACAAACAACTTTCACTTGTCTAATAAACTTGGGCAAGGCGGTTTTGGTCCAGTGTATAAGGTACATTTATTCATGAAATGTTAATTAATTTTGAATTCATTGAGTATAACTATTGTTTCATGGAAATTTCTTCAAGGGAACACTACAGGATGGCCAGGACATAGCAGTTAAGAGACTATCTAGAGCATCCGGACAAGGACAAGAGGAATTTATGAATGAGATGGTTGTCATTTCCAAGCTTCAACATCGTAATCTTGTAAAACTTTTAGGTTGCAGTATTAAAGGAGAAGAAAAGATGTTGATATATGAATACATGCCAAATAAAAGTTTGGATACCTTTATTTTTGGTTGGTCTTTTTGATCCCTTTACAAAATTTTTCTAGTCATATATAGAATGAAACAAAAAAGAAAACAAAAAAATTGTATGTAGCAAATTTTCTTAAATCTATTTAAGTTTGTGGATTCTTTATTTATGGTCAAAACTAACATAAACCCCCCTCCCCTCCCCTCTCTTTTTTGTTGTTGTAGATCCACACAATTGTAAGCTCTTAGATTGGACAAAGCACTTTGTCATAATTGAAGAAATAGCTCGAGGAGTACTTTATCTTCATAGGGATTCTAGACTAAAAATTATACATAGGGACCTAAAGGCAAGTAATATCTTGCTTGATGAAAAAATGATTCCAAAAATATCAGATTTTGGTATGGCTAAAATTTTCAAAGGGAATGAAGATCATGCTAATACAAGAAGAGTTGTTGGAACATAGTAAGTTTTCATTTTCTATCAAATATTATAATAGTATAGTTAGAAGTGAGTGCTCTAACATATAAATATTTTTATTAACTATGCAGTGGTTATATGTCTCCAGAATATGCAATGGATGGATTATTTTCAGAAAAATCAGATGTGTTTAGCTTTGGAGTTTTACTATTAGAGATTATTAGTGGAAGAAGAAACTCTAGCTTTCATAACAATGAATATTCTCTTAGCCTTTTAGGATTTGTAAGTCTCTACTATTCATTGGCTTCCTACATACTTAATCACAGAAGTCTATCATTAGTTGCTAATTCAACTCTTAGCTTTCAAGCTTCTGATGCTAATAGTCATGCTTTTCTGTTATATGTATTAGGCATGGAAATTATGGAATGAAGAGAACATTGCACTGTTAATAGATCCTGAAATATCTAATCCAGGGCTAGAAAAGGATATAATGAGGTGCATACACATAGGACTTCTGTGTGTGCAAGAACTTGCAATTGAGAGGCCTAGCATGAGCATTGTGATCTCTATGCTTAACAGTGAGATTGTTAATCTTCCACCTCCAAGGCGACCTGCATTCACCCAATGGCAGAGTACATTGAATTATGTAGCCCTAGAAGAAAATCAAAGATTATTTTCCAACAATTATGTCAGTATTAGTGACATACAGGGCAGATAGCTACATTACAAATCTGTCACAGAAATAATGCAGTTAAGTAATTTCTGTCACCTAGTTGTTGTATTCAAGATTGTACAAAGTCTCTAGTACTGTAGAATAAAAAGTTTTTATCTCTCATGAGTTTCCTCTAGTTTTTGTTTTTGTTTTTATTGTTATAATGCAGTTAAGTAATTTCTGTCACCTAGTTGTTGTATTCAAGATTGTACAAAGTCTCTAGTACTGTAGGATAAACAGTTTCTATCTCATATGAGTTTCCTCTAGTTTTTTTTTTAATTTTTGTTTCTGGTGAAGGATTTCATATGAAATGATACTATGAATTGTAACATTTAGCATTCCTGAGACCTGTAAAGTTTTACTTGATAGTTTCTGACATTTCTTGACTAGTTTGAAGTAAAAGATCTTGTAGCAAAAGATAATTATCATTTGGCTGTGGTCCTTTCGATATGAATGATTGTTTTAGATTATTGAAACAATGAAATACCAAGAGATCTAGCAAATGAATCAGTTTAAGTTAGATTTATGTTTCGACAACAATAATTATTTTCTTCGGATTTTGTCTCAAAATCTTTTCTGCCAGGTTCTTTGTTTCAGTCAGTAGCAACTTTTGGTTTTATAAATTATTAGCAGTACTGTTTGGACCCTGATGTATCACATGTTGTATATGACCAAAAAATATACTAGTTATTTAATTATGGTCTTCCAATCATAGAAATCTGGCAGTATGATTATTCTGATTGGATTTATATTATAAGTATCTTTTCTTTGGTAAGGTGCTGTAAGTATCGTTTTGATGCCGCTAATGGCCCATAATATATATATATATATACATATATAAGAATCTGGTAGAATATCCAGCGTGGAGAATTTCCTTCGGCCTCATGTGCTGGAAGCTATGGGATGTCAGCAATCAAAGAATCTTCAAAAAAAAGGAATTTTCTGCCACAAGCATATGGCACAGTCGATTTGATATTTAAATAACCACACTACTAAAGCTTTTAATTTATTTAATCAATAGCATGCTTTGCTGTTTCTTTTAATTCTTCGTTTATTGTGGTGGCCTTGATGTTCTTGTAACCTAATCTGTTCTAGCATTCTTTGTTTTAATACATCCCTATTTTTCACCGAAAAAAGAATCTGGTAGAATTGTTCTACAAACTAGATTTATAAAATGGTATGCAATCAATACGGAACAAAAAAACTATAATAAATTTTGTAAAATTTCAAGGCAAATCAATTGTATTATTGTACACTAACCATGCCTAAAACACAAGTTACCATGTCCAAATGTAGTTATTTCCAGTTACAAGACTATGGGAAATAAATTGGTGGCTGAAAAATGATACTACAGAGAAACTTAGCCATTACTTTATAGTTGATGTTTCACAAGATGTCAAAGTAGTCATAGCTTGTGAGCTCAAGAAAACATATGTCTACAAATGTATGGATCATCCTTGATCACTTAAATATGGAAGAATGTCAAACGTTGGGTGAAAGAGAAAAATTACAAGTTCATATTTGATCACTTATAATACTAAACCAACCCAAGGGATTTCATATCTTGGAATTATATTAGACTCAAAAGAAACCGAGTATGCATTATTGACAAAAAAGAAAAAGAAAACAAATCCCAAATCCTTCATGGAGAAATACTCCATAGGATGTCAAAACAGGGCATTGTACTATCATTAAAAGCAGAGCATGAGGATGTTCAATTTCTTCCTTCCACCTGATGGGGCCGGAGGAAGACCCCATAGATTTTTGGTCATTTTTCCCCATCATCTCTTAACTTTTTCTGTTTTGGGTAAAATCCATGATCATCTCTTTAACTTTACCTTCAACATTTTTCATACATTGACATAATTTAGTTTCAATTTAATTACTCAAATTTATCCAAAATTTTACTTCTATCTCTTAGTCTTACTTTTATGCAATTTACGTGAATGTAACTGATAATCTTATTTTATTTTGCTGACAAGCTACATAGAACTTTTTCATTAAATATCTAAATTTAATAAGATTAAAAGAAAAAAAGTATTGTTGTTGTTGTTGTTCAAATCTATAGTCATATTAAACAAAAGTAAATTCAAAATCAAAAGTGAAACATGTTTTTAATCAAAGTTAATGAATTAAATAGAAATCAAATGAAATAAAGAGATAAAAGTGAATTTTAAAATAAAACCAACGGATAATATTGGAACAAAATAAAATTAAAGGACAAAAACAAAACAAAAGATAAAGTTGAGGGACTAAATTAAAATTAAATGAAGTTAAGAGGTAAAAATGAATTCACAAATAAAATTAAGGAACTAAAAGTATATTTTTTATTTTTAAAATATTAAATTTTTTCTTAGTTTTAAAGGTAAAAGTTTGTTTCATTTTTTAAACAACAGATTTTAAAATTGAAAAAAATTTGAATCAATCATTGAAATTAAAGCTAAAAGACAATCATAATTCTCGATATACAGAGTGTTTTGCCGGTCATTTGGCTAGTTTTATTTTTTAATATTTTTAGAGTTTAGCCATTCTCTGTCGCAACATAGATTTTTCAGGCATATGTAGCCTATTTTTCAAAAAGATTATAACAGTGTGGGTGTAATATTTAGCATGGGGATGAAATTTATTCTATACGATTTTAAAAAATTTGATTATATAGATGAATTTTTAATTTATGTTATTGTATTTTATAAATCATTTTTATGGTAAAATTTAAAAACAAATATCAAACATTTAAATAAAATTTATGTTTTCAATGCCTAGAGGTGATTAAATATTTTAATTATTAACCACGTAAAATGATTTGATTTGAGTTTATATATTCATGTATCAAGTAGGAATATAGTATCTAACTAGTTTTTTATTCATTCTTCTGTTCCCAAATTTTTATAAACCAATTAACCTATTTCTATATTTTTTATATATGAATACCCTATTTTTATACTATTTGAATGTTTTAGAGAAAATTTTTATTCAAAATTAAGATCTAGGGACTTTCATATATTGGTCATTCCAATAAAACTGAAATTAAACCTATTTGAACCACTTGATACACTTGAATATATAGGAATAAGGACCTTGAGTATGGATGTAGAGCTCAGTTTAGGCCAGTCCAGCCTCAACGAGCCAACCCACCTCTGGCTGGGGCTAAAAAGCCCGATTTCAAAACAGCCTTATTTTTTCATACACAGCCCGTATTTAACAGGCTCACGGACTGGCTTGTAGGCCCGTCGTAGCTTTCTTTCTTTCCTTTTTTTTTTTGTAAAAATTTTTCTCCTACAATGTCAAAATCCAAATTCGGAACAGAGGACCGATCATGAAGGAAGGAGATAGTGGTGGGGATGGTGATGAACTATCAACAGAAGTGGGTGGCAGTGCAGAAGAAGGGGAAGAACTTGAAGAAGCCATCATTGTAATCTTCCCAAGAACAAAATGCACTAAAATACTTCCATTGCTACTTTACAAAATGAACAATCATCAAGTAACCAATATTTCCCTAAAAACAAAAATTCGGCAAAGGAAAACCTTCCAGGTAAAAGCTCAACCACAAAATACAGATCAAGTCTTCCCTAACGAAATGCACAAATTTCTTGAATAATCAACTTGACCAAGAAGACCCAATTCTGGAAAATGTGGCATAGAAGAAGTAAATAAAAGTGAATATCCCCAAAACTCCTACGAGTAAAATTTGTGAATCCTCCAATATAATCAAAAAGGAAAAGCCAAAACTTTTAGCAGAAAGACAAATCAAACCTGCAGCATTATCCCCTACATTAGTTTATCATCTTCTCCACTTGAGAACCACAAGTCAAGGGCGAACCGAAGACTGCAAGGACTGAAGTGTGGTAGTGGGAAGAGAAGACTGAATCGAAGAAGAGGGAAGATCAATCTCGGAGGGAAGGGAGCCGTGATGTGGAACGTGGCACCGAGACGCTGCTGACGCCACTGAGTGTGAACTGAGAAGGATCAAACTCGAGTGAAATTTATGAAGATGGGGTTAGGTTTGCGTTTTGGAAGAAATTTGGTAGCGGGGTTTGAGAAATTTGGGAATTGGAGGAACAGAGGAGGGGGTGCTGAAATATTTAGGTGGGAGGTTTTTATTATTTTCAATTTTTTTAATAAAAAAAAGTCCTAACGGGTCAGACCATGACCGACATGAGTTGGCCCTTTTTGTTTTGCTCATGCCCAAAAAATCTGATTTTAAAATGACCTGTAATTTGAAGCCAATGCATTGATTTTTTTTTTGGATTAATCAAGCTAGTTTGTCTGACTTGACCTATTTTACTGACTTTATGTGGAAGATGCCATAGATTTGTTTAAAATAAAGTTTATGAAGAACCCAGGAGAAAAACTCTCTTATAAAAAATTTAAAAATTGAATTGCATTTACAAGTAATAAAAAGGTGTAGAGAGAGAATATTATTGTAATTTTTAATAAAATCAATACTTCTTAATTTAAAATATTTTAATTAATTTGTATAATTTAATTAATAGACGCTTATAAATATATAGTAATTAGTAAATCTAGGAAAATAAAAGGTCATATTTGAATAAATTGGTGCAAAATACATAAGAAATTATAAAACTTCATATCAAGCCAAACATAACACAATTAGAGCCAACTAAGTCAGCTCATATCTGGACTTGAGCCCAAGATATTTTTTTTATAGTCTTTCAGACCAAAAAGCCGTAAAAAACTACATCTTTTATTTTAATGTTCATTGAAAGTATTTGTGGCAGCTTCTTCCATTCTTAGGATTGCATCAGAGTTTAAGGGCACTCGAATTAATAATCTAGGTCGATCAATCCATTGGATTTTTGTACAACGCTTGTTGCATGAGAATCTGTCTTCATTCAAAAACAAAGAGGATTTTATCAAAGCTTTTGTCTACCCATTTGGATATTAGAAAACAAATCTTTGAAAAATTCTAATCAATATGAGGTTTACTTAGGACAAAAAGAGATGAATCTCTAAAACGCTAAAATTATCATGCGAAGCTGTTATGAACTGAGTATAATAGATATGACTCAAACAAACCTGCCAAAATAACATTTAATTATGGCTAATTTGGATTCCTTAAATTGTGTAAATACCTTTTTGGCCATTAAAAATTGTTAAATAACTTAAAGAGAAGAAAAAAGAAAAAAAGAGTGGGCCCTACACAACATGCGGTTCGGGTGAGCAATTGAATTTCTCTGCGTGCAATATTCATGAAAAAAAAATTTAATTATAATAAAGAACCAACAAGATTGTAAATATGGGCTTCTTGATCCAAAGACTACAAATAAAAAAGTAAATTACCAAGATGCCATTGGTTTAAAAATATTTACCCAAAATGTTATCATTTTGATATCCTTTTTATTTATGTTTTACAAAAAAAAAAAATTGGTCTGCGTCAGATCTATTTTGTGCAAATTGATTGACTGATTTCTAATTTTTTTACTGAAAAAATTAAGTCAACCTTCACTTAAAATATAGTTGGAAAAAAAAAATCTAATTTGTATTATTACTCTCTCCATCTTAGTTTATATGTCATTTTAAAATTTTTACACAAACCAAATAAATTATTAAATAATTTAGATTATAATAAAATTTAATGATATTTAACTAATAAAATCACACATATCAATAAATTTAATTATATTTTATCAAAATATCTTAGCATTAAATACTAAAAGATGACTTGTACTCTACTTATTATTATTTTTAATGAAAGGTAAAATAATAAAAAGATAATTAATGATTCATTAATAATATAAATTAATAAATAAATTGTGAAATTTAAAATTTTTTAAAACTACAAATAGAATGGAATAGGTGAAGTATTTACTTTTAACAAATGCAAAGTCTTGAAAATGGCAAAAAAAAAAAAAGGGTAAAAGAATTTCAAGCTTTAATAATTAAAACATATTATCTTTACCAATACTTATCCGCATGGACGACGTTCGGTAACATGCTTTATTGAATATTGGCTTCATTGGCCAAAAATGACACATGCTTTATCGACTTGACTTCCTAGAGCGACTGACGACCCAGAGTTTGCTTGTCATAAATTTTCATATCTTTATCACATGGACAAATCATATGTCTTTTTCAATTTTAAAAATTTTGGATTAAATACAAACATATTTATAATATTTTAATATATTTATCATTAATATTTTACAATAAAAATTACTTTTGAATTTCAAAAAAAATTACGACTAAATCACTAAAAAATGTATCATTGTTTCCATAGCTTCTCCTTTATTTTTCTTTTAAAAAACGAAAAGTGAAATAGCTCCAATGCTATTCTCACTCTTTATATAAAATAGCTCAAATATAAATATAAAGATATCATTTTCAACTTAAATGAGAAATAAAATAGACATACCCATAAAAATAAAATTGACAGATCATAAATATTCTAAATGAAGAAAAATACACAAATGTTCACACACTTTTTATACAATCGATTATACCATTAAAATATTTTGTATGTGATTTCAATTATAGGAAGGATGATACTTGTATTCATCAATTAAAAATAAACGATTTTCTGTAACCCAAAGAAAAAATGCCATTCCCGTGAAGTTTACGTTTGAGTTGGCGCTGCCGTAAATATTAATTAGTTACATCCTCATATTCCTTATGGTCAGCGACTGAATGCCAGGAAGGCAGAGCTGTGAGAAGACGAAGGAGAGATAGAAAAAGATGGCAACGTTCTGTGAAAAATCAAATCCACTGATTCTCAATAGAGATGTGACCTATAAAAGAAAAGTCTCAAATGCAATGGATCCTTCATTTATAGCCATCTTGAGTCTTACAAATATACCAAGCAAACACCGTAGCTATCTCCACCCGAGATAGTTAAAAGCTTAATGCTCCTATTGACTCAGCCATTGACTCTTAAGAGTGAGATGTGGCCCATAAAAGGAAAAGTCTCAATACAACATGGATCCTTCATTCATAGCGCACTGGCATCTTGAGTCTTACAACATGATATACTGAGATGCTTTTGCTGCCATACAAGCTTGTTCTCTATTTTGAGGCGTGAAGGAACAGTTTAGAGTGATTTCAGCGAATGGACATGGCAGAAAAGTTTACGGCTTGTGATTGTGAGAGGAGCCTGCCACACTGGTCACAGTTTATAATTCATATAATTCCTAGAGCTTTATATATATATATATATATATATATTATACCTATATATGTTGATATATTGATTTCAGTCATTGCAACAATTATCAAAAGGTTGATTGTAGCTAGAATGACAATTAAACTAAATGAGTAATCAATTAAATTAGTAGATCAGATCAACAAGGACCATGCCAAGAGAACGAGGTTTACCTAATTGGGGGAAACTAATTTGAAGTTCAAGTATTACAGTTATAATGACGAACAATATGAAAGTATTCTATATATCTCTTGATCTAATAGGCTGTGCTTAATTAATTATTAAGTATATATCTCTCGATTAATAATTAAAGTAATCAAACCAATTGAACTATGACTCTTAGCAATTACAATCTTCTAAGTCTATCTCTAGCCCATATTAGTTGCATTTATCTACCTAGTTCTAGAATTGGATTTCACCCCCTCAGTCGATCAACTAATTCCTATGAATAGATTATGTGTTGTGCAGTCAAATAATCAACTACATTCACCAAGAAGGCAAATATAAAAGAGAGTTTTTAATATCTAAACTAAAAAGAAATTCAAGAGTCAAAACATAGAATCCATTTATAGTCTCCCCAAGCTAGCTTACAGCCCTACTTCTAGCTTGAGGATTTAACAACACATAGATGCAGCCAAACAATAAACTCAAAGCTATAAAATCCCTAAACATTAGGAAAAAAAAAAAAGAAACAGAGAGAAGAACTAAGATATAATCCCTTAGAAAGATAATTCTTATATATCCATATCTCCACACCATTATAATTCCTCCTTGGTATTCCTCCTCAAAAAGCACTCTCAGAATACTTAATGTTTTGCAGCCTCCTAGATACTGGATGTCTTTTAGAATCACACAATTACAAATATATATGATAGACAATAAGGAGGCCTCCCAAAGATCCATAGCTACCCACATGGTCCCTTGTAAGAAATTGGGGATTTATGGATCTATTGGAAGTCCACATGCTATGAAGATTTATCTTTGGAAGGCTCATTATGAAGAGAGTTATTTAGGAGACTACAATTGCTATTTGGAGCCTATTTCATCACATTGAAGGCTTATGGTTCTAATATACGAGTCCAATGTGTAAGGCTTGGCTGGTCACCCAAGAGGGGGGTAGAGAATTGAGTAATGCAAGATTTTCATCATTTTTGAAGCATAGTCTAATTTCACTAAAAGATGTTATAGGACAGGAATAAACAAAGAGAATTAAGTAAAGCAATTGAAGAGAGAAGATGAAGAGCAATACATAGAGATTTATACTGATTTAGCCGAACCACTTGGCTTTTATTTAGTCTTTAAGCCACCACTTGAGATTTTCAGTATATCTTATAAGTTTGATCCGGGCACTTGTGAAGTCTCAGTATATCCCACAAGTTTCAGTAAGCACTTGTGAAGCTACTCTTACCACACCCTTACAAGATGTGTAATTTTTCTTAGTGTTTCCCCACATTAATATTCTACCCAAAAATTGTAGAAAATAATGATTACAGAATAGAAACTCTCTTTTAGAGTAGATAATACATTGAAAGCTGATCACTCTAATGAGGTAGGTTTAACTATGAATGCTAACACAGAAAGATTTTATGTATTGGAGCAGCATTTTAGCGCAAACTTGCTTAAATTCATTACCTATAAGTTTAAATAAGGTTCTATTTATAGATTTGTGGCTTAACTATTCGTTAGATATAAGATCTATCCGTTAGACACAAGTTCTAGCCGTTACTCTGCGAAAAAAGCTATTTACCAACCGCATTATATGCGTCTGACATACCAAAATTCGAATTTTGAGGTTCAATAGACAAATTTTGCAGAGTCAGCATAGTTATGCGTTTAATGTTAAACCTTGAAATTCATCTAGCACAAAGTGACATTTGAAGTTCGAGTTTGCAAAAGATACCTTATGTTAGTTTATGTGAATTTTTATATTGGAAGTGCATCTGTTGGGTTTGAATAGCCAATATTTCTAAATTCTAACACATGCTAATATTAGATTTACTTAATTTAACTCGTTTAAAATATATGGTAACAAAATTAAGTAAATTTCAAATATTAGACTATCTCAAGATTTAAGTGAAAACAAAATATCCCTAATAGATAGATCTTCCAAAGTTAAGCTTTACTTTCATTTGGTATTTCCATTTTTTGCATGCTCCCTTCTGATCTTCAATTCTTGGAGCATTCTTTCTCTTCTTCTTCTTTTAGTGAGACATCATGTTGATTTTCCTTTCTTTATTACAACGCTCACTCTTCCTTCTTGGACAATCCTGCATTTACTATATTACACTTACAAACTAAGTATATAGTCCAATTTATATATCCAACTTGTATTATACAATATAAAAGCACAGTGGATATATCAGTACATAGCATAATATATGCATTATAAATATTGTTAATCACATGCTAATGCATATTTTACTTCTTTTAGGAACAATATATATGTTAAAAAAATATGATGCATTTGTTTCTTATTACTTTATATTTGTCATCATCAAAACTTATATTATATTAAACTTAATAATTTCCCCCTTTTTGATTATAACAAATCACTAGCGAAAAATATGTTTAATGAATGATCAACACATATAATGTAGTTTATCTTCGTTATTTCCAGATTAAGCACATTACATATTTTTCACACAACTTCTCCCCTTATATGACATCAAGAAAAAGTTTTGAAGAATAACAAGTGTTTCTTGTCCTTCTATTTGTAAGGTTGTACCAGTAAGCATAGATGTCTAGAATTGTTTCAAGCACACATAAAAGTACAAGTTGAAATGCAAATTATCATCAAAACTTATTATGCACTACATGTTCAAATTATATCAATTTTTTTTACTGATATCAAGACTGATACCAACTGTTAGTGATATCAAAACCAATACCAATTGTTGCTTGAAACTATTATGATACCAAATGTTATGATCCTTTTTGTTAATATGATTATGATATATACACATCATAGAAGGTATCCCAAAATTAAAGAGTTATTACCTTCTTTCTTTAGGATTAAGGAGAGATGTTGAAATATCATTTGCTCATTTTAGCAAGTTAAGATCAAGTAATAGAACTCTTTCACAATAAAATGATGTGAGTTAAAGTATATGCAAATTAATTATAGAAAATGCTCCCCTTCTACTTATGCATTTCATTTGATAAAACTAAGAAAGCATAATGCATCAAATAAACACATGATGTAGGTGTTCAAGCATTATGATTGAAATTTCTTTTTAAAATCAAAAAGAGATTTTAAAAACCTTTGTAGGCTCCCCCTAAGTATGAGCATTTATTTAAGAAAACATGCTTTCAGATCATTACTGAAATCAAAATCACTATGCAAGGGAAATTTTGAAAAGCACACAAGTATGGTTATATAAATAAAGAAAGAGACTTGTGCAAACATTGAATTTCACAGCAAGCACCATCATATTTAGATAGTTCATTATTTGAACAGGGGCCATACTTTATTTTAATAATTTCAAGTAATAATATCAACCAAACATATCTAAAAACATGTTAAACACTTACAAACCAGCTTGGAAAATAGCTAGCTTCTTCCATTTTCAGTATGATTCAAATTAAGCACATCAGATACTCCATCTTTATCAAACTTTCACCATTTAACTCAAGGAGTACCTGCAAAAACAAAAGGAATATCTTTTTGTTTCTTTGGTACCCTTTCTTATTGGGGTCCACTAATGGTTAGTTCAAACATTTTAAAGTACATATGAGACCAGAGTTCAATCTTACCCAAATATATATAATGCAATAATTGAATAACGTAAGTGTCAAAGGTCACCAAAGATCATCTCCTTGTTATTTTTGGCTTGTATGCAATATAGTATTGCTCATGTCTCCTTTTTGCATACATGTCATTGCTCTTTCTCTTCTCAAGGTAAGTGATCTGATTTTTATTTAAGCTACTTCCTTGAGATGAGTGACAGGTCTGCTTCCAATGCTTTTCCTTGTGATTTGCAATTGTTGCTTTAGAGTTTTGGAAATCTTTCCTTTTCTGTGACTTCTTTCTTGCTCCAATATATTCTTTCTTCTTAGATTTATTGTGCACACATGTAACACTAGAAGAATATTTTGGTACCCACTTGTTTTTGGGTCCAGGAGTCTTAGTGGTATACTTTGGAACCCATTTCATGCTTTTATTTAAACCATTTCTCTTAATATTGCATAGATAAGCAATATGCCCATTTTTATCATAATATGTGCATAATGGTAAGTTAGACATTACAATTGGTGCAAAGAATTTCTTATAAAGTATATTCTTCTCCTTAGACTCATTTTTGCAGCTAGTGTAACACCTTAAACTTAAGTTTATTTTTCATGCATTAGACTCCTTTTAAGTCTGATTATACTTGATTCTAAGCTTGAATCACATAAGAATGAAAATTAGAATTTCTAAAATTTTTTTGTTACTGTTCATATGGTAGTTTCCACTTTACCGACTGAATTTTGAAAATTCATAACTAATTCTAAAAAAATCATTTCATAGTGATTCAAGTCTCTAACAATAGATAAAAATTTTATATATATGGAAAAAAATATGAAACAGAGCATTCTCTTGACCAATTTATACAGTTTATTCCTCAAACATTTACTGTATATTTGGTCATTTTCTCACTCCCAAGATTTTGACCTTATATTTAAAAATTCATATCTCACTCTACCCTGAGCCAATTCATACATTTTTTATGTTATTGGAAAGTGCTGAGTCTACTTTCTAGAAATATTTTGTTATACAATTATTCAACTTGTACAGGGCACAACATTAACTTAACTATTATGGGTCAGAACACTACCTCTACTAGAACAGTTTTAGGAGAAATTACATAACTCCTTCTTTATAGCTCCAAAAGCTTTCAAACTAGTGGCATTCATTTTATAAGACTTTGAGCTTTCCATAAATGCAAATTGCTAAATTTTTGGAGCTATACACGATTTTATAGTACCTTTTGAAAAATCTTGTATTCACAATGTAGGCTCCAATTTTTCTAACACTGTCCAGTTCTGAACCCTAAATTCAAAAATTCATTATAATTCATACATTTATCCAATTCAAGTGATCTTTAGCTCTATAAAAAGGTTGTTCTATCTAATTTAAGAGTATATATAACACTTATATAGGATACTCTGTTTCTGACAGAGTTCCTCTACTCAAATCAATACTAGTCATCTCAAACAAACTTATGTCATAACTCATATAATAAACTTCATAAACCTCATACATCAACATTTATTGTCCCAAATCCACACATAACATCATAAGATGGCTTTAAGGAACATAATAATATATAATTACAGAATTTCATCTCATACATACATGATACATATTTTCTCAACTTAATATTATAACTTGCAAAATCAAGTAATTCTCCATCATCTTCTTCATTTTCCTTGCATTTGTTTGAATACTTCCATGTCATTGCCCTAGCATAGTGAATATTTGGAAAGGAATGAGATTCAAAGAATCCCAGTAGTTACACCCAATTATGCAAGCATATTATCATAGCATCTCATAAAATCATCAATGGTAATTATAAGATCATAAATTCATATTATGCCATACAATTTCATAAAAATTTTGGCATGGTAACACCTTAGAAAATGGACATCCTAGGGTCATAAAACCCTTCAAACAACCAGCCAACAATGCAAATTCATCACAAAGTATCCAACAAATATATGGCATATTTATAGAAGCATGAAAATCAAGCATGATAACATTAGGCATAAATGGGAAAATAACTATCTTCTTACTTTCTAGTAATCTCCAAACTTTGTGGATACTTCCATTGATCTTAAAACACTTCTTGAAACCCTATTACATCATAAAATGATACCATGAGCCACTAATTCATTAAGCTCATTCACAAAGTGGTATACTTGAACTAAAAATTCCATTTTGTTTTCCCTTGAGCTTTTCTTATACAACATACTTGTATCTACCTATTTTGGACTTAAGGAATCCATTTTTTGGATTAAAATCATGAAATTTCATTTCCTTTTCAAACCCTAAATAGGAAAAAAAATTTCAGAAATTTGTAGAAAAATATCTACCCAATTAATTTGTAATCTAATGGCATAATCTTGTTGCTTAAGACCTATACATCCTTTTTTATGGTTTGGTTTTTCCATAGCTTCATTTTCTCTCTCCTCTCTCTCTCTCTCTAGGCAGAAATTTTCAGACATAAAATGGAGAGAAATAATCCATAAAACTTCTCCAAACTCAAGTATAAGCAAGATAGCAACCATAGAAACCTACCTTGAAAGTTTGAGATTAAAACTTTGCTTCTTGCTTGATCTTCTTTCCTCCTTGAGTTGCATGAGTTATCGCCCCCTTCCAGCTGCTGTTTGCTTTGTGAATGAGTGAGGAAGATGATGGTTAATGGCTTAATGGGATAAATATCCAATAAAGCCCATTAATTAATTCTATCTTTAACCTTTAGTTACCTTTTTGAAATTAAAGCTTTTCACACAATTTCCATTATGTCCCAACAGCTGGTCAGACGTGGCTTGAGCTCATTTTTGGCCAAAAATTGCTTCATAAAGTTTAATGGACCAAAATACCCTTTACGGATTAAATTTACCCGTACCGATTGAGTATTTTTACCAAAATTGTCATTAAATTGGTATAGGATTATTCAACAATTACTTTTGCTCCAAAATCATTATATAGGCCCAAAATATATTTTATTAAGGTCCAATTATTGTCCTTAAATCAATACTATCTTTTCCTGCAGTCTAAACTGACCTTTGTCGGGTAAAATATTAATATTAGACCATAATTACCCAATAAATATTATTTTGATCTTAATAGATTTCTTGCTATATTCCATTGGGCTTAGCTCATTAAAGGCTTCATTTTGACTATAATTTTTCATTATTTACAAAATGCCCTTAACTTGGGGCTAATTTATAATTATTGAAACTTTCGGGTCTTTGTTCATAATTTTCCCCAAACTTTTCTCTTTCCCGTCCATGTTGAATACATTCTTAAGGGGCTAAATTGCAAAGATTCTTGATTCTTCTGGCTCAAATATAATTTTCTCATTTTTCTGTTTAACTAGGAAAAATGACCTCTTTACCCTTTTTTACGCTTAACAGTATCTCTCCATTTTTCTCAATTTCTTTTGTATTTTACGATATCAAATTTTTCATTTTTGAGCCTTAAATGCATTATTCACATTTTTCTTCTAATTTGAAAAATTATTATTTTGCCCCTAAGCCGGTAAAAATGTAATTATTCATTCTTTCAGGCCCTTTCTTGTAATTTTACCCAAAGATTAATTTTTTTAATTATTTCTTTATCACTATTCACACTAACTTTAAATTGGTCTATCTCTTAACCTGAACCTCCCGGGTGCGCAATGTTAGATAAGCTGGCTTCCCAAGAGGGGGGTAAATTGGAAAGATTAAAACTTTTTCTGCAAAATGTCAAGAAGGAAAGTGAAGGAAGCAAAGTATGATTGTAAAACAGAGTATGAATAAATAAACAATGAAGATAGCAGTAGGGAAGAGAAAAACTCATATGTTTATCCTGGTTCGGTCTCTCAACTTGACCTACATCCAGTCCTCAAGTCACTACTTGAGATTTTCCACTATTCTGCAAGAATTCAGTGGGCTTCTTGTAAATGCCTCATTACAAAGTTGATGCTCTGTTTCTAGAGTTCACACTTTCACTCTTTGCACTCTCACTTAGTGCTTCCCCAATTCCTTGTGATATCCCCTCACAAGTAAATTTTTCTTCTAGATGAAGATAAGATTGTTTACAAAGAATAAACTCTCTTAATAAGAGTGACTATGAAAGTTAAGGTACAAGGAATGAAGTATGTAAGAGTAAGAGACTTTGAGTAGATGATTTGGCAGAGTTTCAGTATATACAAAGTAATTTCATTTTACCACATCTTTAAATGAAGTTCTATCTATAGATTTCTGCCTTAACTATACGTTAGAGACAAGATCTAGCTATTAGAGATGTTACCTAATGGTAATACTGAGAAACTATCCGTTCACCAACCGCATTTAATGCTTCTGACACTCAAAGTTTGACTTTCAATTGGTCAATAGACGAATTTTGCAGAAACTGAAAGTTATAGCATTTAACATTGAACTCTCGAAGTTCATCTGTCATGAGGCAAAGTTCGAATTTTTATCTTTAGAAAATGATTCTATGTTGGAACATATGAATTTTCATGTTCAAAGTTGTTCTGTTAAGTGTGAACAGTAATTTCAATTTGCTACAGTGCCTTCGAAATTCGAATTTTGGAACTCCAAAATTCATCTGTCAGAAGCTGGTTTACTGAGGCACAATAGTTTATCAATTCAAAATTCAAATTTTGAAAGGGTAAAGTTTGTCTGTCAGAGAGACCTCTTTCAGACTTACTTCAGAATTCGAATTTATGAATACTGTCATTCGTATGTCAACATTTCATTATAACAAACTCACAAGCTTTGTTTCTGAAATTCAAATTTTCATGTTCAAAGTTCGTCTGTTAGTGAGAAATTTTGAAACCCAATCTTAGCTTGATTTCAGATGAACTTTGACATATTCTCAAACGAATTTTTCAATTTTCATAAGTTGCATTTTATCTAAAGTTCAAATTTTCAAAGGCCAAAATTCGTCTGTCAGAAAAAGCTATTTTCAGACACGTATCAAAATTTGAATTTCTCAAGTCAAAATTCGTCTGCCAGAGAAGCCTCTTTTCAGACTTGTTCATTTTCAACACGAAATTCAAATTTCCAAAGCCAAAGTTCGAATTTTCAAAATAGCAGATCAGTGTAAACCTTTCAAACTTCGTCTGTTGATGGATGTTTTTCAAATATTTCATGAATTAACATAGAATCAAGGTTTTAAAACATCTTTTACCAAATCAAAGTCTTTTACTCAAATTAAAACATTACTAAACATTCTACATCTATCCTTGCACTGATTTCTTCAGAATTCCTTCACTTGAAACCTTTTATGCACATTTGATATCTTTATTCCAAGCTCTTGAAGGTTGGTTTGGAGTCATCAAAACACTTGATTCAACATGCAATACTTATACCATTGAGCTCAGCTTGGAGCGGACTTTCATTCAAGTGGTATATTGCATATTTTCCGGAAGAAGTTCTGGAATTAATTTCTGCTAAGGACCTTATGGAAAATTAATTCCAATTATGAACCAAACATAACTTTTTCAGAAAATTAGATGAGAAATTAATTCCTTTTAAAGCCCAATTATATATAGCCTTTTCATCTCACTTCGTTTCTCATCTTTTATTCATTTTATAATATCCCATAAAAATAGAGATATTACAG
Organism: Adenanthera pavonina; assembly: GCA_026686845.1. Taxonomy (NCBI): domain Eukaryota; kingdom Viridiplantae; phylum Streptophyta; class Magnoliopsida; order Fabales; family Fabaceae; genus Adenanthera; species Adenanthera pavonina. The sequence continues at coordinate 16,808,154 of JAIVEN010000005.1, read as the reverse complement.
CTAGCACCCAAGTTGTCAAACAACTTTTTTGTTTGCTAAGTGGAATATTCAACTTATCCTTTTCTTGGGTGAAATTGGCTATGTCTTTAGTTAATTCCTCTTTTTCTTTAATTAATCTATCACAAGAATTACAAGATGAAGTGTGTGTGTGGGTTTCACAAAAATTTTCTAAATCAACTATTTTCTTTTTAAGTGATTCATTTTCATTCTTTTCCAATTCTAATTTATTTTCTAAGGAAATCACTTTCTTCTTACTATGTGCAAGTGCTTTTACTAATCTAATCAGTTCATCATACATTTCATTACAAGCATTTTGCAGCTCATCAACAGAAAATTTAGAATTAGAATTTGATACCTCATCATTGAATAATGCCATCAAGCAAGGATAGGTATCCTTATCATCTTCATATGAATTGTTGCCCCATGTTGCAGAGGTGTTTGCCACTTTAGCTTTCTCACTTTTCTTCTTTGTATATCTTCCTCCTTGCTACTTTGAATGGTACTTCAGTTTATTTACATGGCAGGAGTACTTTTGTTCTTGAAGCTCCTTCTTTTTATTATTAAGAAATCTGCCAAATTTAATGGTCAACTGTTTTAGCTTGTCCTCCTCCTCATCATTGCTGCTATCATCACTTTCATCATCAATATCATCATCTTCTAAGCTCTGTGTTATAGTAGCTTTGAACATTAGTGTCTTTTCTTTATTCTACTGCTCCCACATAAGGTTTAGTCTTCCTTCATGTTCAGTAAGGCTTCCAAATAGTGTAGTGATAGAATAATATAATGCTTCTCTTATCTCTTCAATAGCTGTCACTTTTGGTTAGCATTCTTTAGGTAGAGCTCTGAGTATTTTGCATAATTGCTCTCTTTATGTGTAGCTCTTTCCTAAAGCTGCTAGATGATTAATGATTTGAGTAAAACGAATTTGGAAATCTTTAACAAACTTACCATTAATCATCTTGCACATCTCATAATCTGCTGCGAGAGAGTTGAGTCTGTTTTCCTTTACTCCCTTGGTTCCTTCATGAACTATCTCTAGAGCATCTCACATTTCTTTAGCTATGTTATAATCTAACAATGTAGAATTCATCTTGATTTAGAGCACTAACCAAGGAGTGTTTTGTTTTGAAGTTCAATAGAACTCTGCATTTATCTTCACCATTCCACTCTTCCTTTGGCTTCTCTTTGAATATGCCATCATCTTATATCTTCTTTGGTACAAAATCATCCTTCTTTACAATAGACCAGATGTCTAGATCTTCAATTGAAGATGCATATCTGCATCCTCATCTTCTAGTATCTATAGTGTTCACCATTGAAGCTTGGAGGTTTGTTGATGTTGTTCCTCTATGGTAGTATATTTTCTTCAAAACCAGCCATCTTGCTCCCTAATGATTAGATCATTTGTTGGGAGTCCAAGTTTTGATACTGATTATAAGGTTTGGTTGGTCATCTAAGAGGGGGTTGATATGACCCTTTTGGTGGATAAACAAGCAAACCAAAAAATGCAGTGGAAATGAACACTCATGAATAAAGACAAGAAGATAATCACGTACTAGAACTAAGGAAATTCGTCCCTAAGCTCTAACAATGACACCCACTTGGTTAATCACTCCGGTTGGTAGGTCACGAGTTCTCAAGAGAATGCAAATTCAAATAATCCTCATACAAGAGAATTAAAGGTAAATAATTCTTATTCAACTTGTAAAAAATGCAAGTCTAAATACATCTATGTATAATGACCTATAGAATCCTCTAGAATAATTAGAGAGTTTTATAAAATAGGAAATTAATTATTCCTAAAGCTAAGGGACTCCAAATAATAGAAAATTACTTAAATTGTAAGATTAAATTTTATGAGATTGTAAGAATCTTATTTATTTGGAAACTAAGACACTTCAGAATATTCCAACTTGCTAACCAAGTAATAATATCCTAGAAAATACTAGATGACACTAAATAAATATGAAAATTACTTGAAAAACGTCACTTTTTGAGAGTCATAAAGAAGTGACATTTTTAACTCAAAAACATACCAAATTTATTATCTACTTGAGAGTCAAGTAGTCATAATGGTTCTAAGATGCTTAAAATGCTAATTTGGGTTCTTGGAAACACAATTAGGAACCCAACAAAGACTCAAATAAATAACTAAGAAAAAATAACTTGAAGCCTATTAAGAATTAAACATTAAATATTTGTGCTTAAGAGTAGCGTTAAGGATCATCAAGTGAGTTCTTCAATTATGAAGTCATTAGAAGCTTGGTTCTCTTGGGCTAGAAGTTGTAAACAAATTATCATGCTTCTTACTTTGTATGATGATGCCATTATTGAGGGATTATTGGGCTTAGAAGATGTAACACCTTATACTTAAGTCCATTTCTCATGTAGTAGACTTCAATTATATCCATTATTGTATGATTAGAGACTTGATTGCATAAAAATATTGAAACAGATTTGTCTAAAGTTCCACGTACTGTTCATTGTGTCATTTCCATTTTACCTGATGAATTTCAAAAATTCATAACTAATTATAGAAAAATTATCTCAAAGTGATTCAAGTATCTAAAAATAGATAAAAAGATTTTATACATGGAAAAAATATAAAACAGAGCATTCTCTTGACCAATTCATATAGTTTATTTCTCAAATATTTACTGTACATTTGGTCATTTTTTCTTTCCCAGGATTTTGGCCTTATATTTAAAAATTCATATCTCACTATATCCTAAGCCAAATCATACATTATTTATGTCATAAGAAAGCCCTTAATGTTTTAGACATATTTTTCTTGTACATTTATTTTACTTGCATAGGGCATGGTGTTAACTTAAATCATAAAGGGTCAGAATTCTACTTTTGCTGGAACAGTTTTGGGAAAACCTTCATATCTCCTATCATATAGCTCCAATTACCTCCAAATCAATGGCATATAAAACTTAAAACATATACCTTTCCATAAATATATACCACTGAATTTTTGGAGCTCTGCACGATTTATATTATCTTTTTAATTGTTTAGTACCTAACTTTCAGTTTCCAGTTTTCCCAATCTTTCCCTGTTTTGAACCGTAATTTTGAAAAATCACTATAATTTATACTTATCTCCAAATGGAGTGCTCTTTAGACCATTTTGAAGCTCTACTTGTGTAATTTAAGAGCATATATATTAATTAAACTAGATGCCCTATCTTACATGAACAGTACCTACGTATCTGTTAGGGTGTTCAGATTGTATATCTCCATTCATGTCTTAGCAAAATAAGCTTAATATCATATATACATCATCATTTATTGTACCATATTCATACATAATATCTAAAGGGTATCTCAAGGAACATACTTGCATCAGTATATATGATTCATCCTTTGCTTACAAATTTATACATATGACCAAATATTAACATCAATCCTTGTAAGAATATAATTTCCACCCATTTCTTCCTCTTCTCTTTTGGCTCTTCTTGAACTTTTTGCATTGCTTGGCCTAAACATGGTAAGCATTTGGAAAGAATGAGATTCAAAGAATCTCAGTAGTTACCACTAATCAAGCAAATATATAATCATATAATGCAAGCACACTTCATCAAATCATCATTCAAACATTTAGAATCATTTATGCTTAAACATTTTATAGAAAATTGAACAGAGTTTCCTCTTATATTTTGGACATCCAAGGGTCATAAAACCCCTCAAATAACTCAGCCACTATTAACAAATCATCACATAACATCATTGCAAACATTTGGTATAACATTAAAACCATTGCAACTATATAACCATATAATGCAAGATTAGGTTAGTAAACTACCTTTTGGCTTTCCAATCCTTTCCAAACTTTGTACACCTTTTCTTTGAACTTCTAACACTTCTTGGAACTCTATAGCATCACAAAAAAAGACCATTAGCCACTGGTTTCATGATTCACTTCACAAAGTGCTCACTTGAACCATAAAATTTCATTTTACAAACCACTTGGAATTTCTTGTACAACACCTTTATTCTTACATAATTTGGACCTAAGGAATCCATTTTTGGGGTCAAAATCATGAGATTCCCTTTCCTTTTCAAACTCTAAATAGGCAGAAAAATAAAGAAAATTGTAGAAAAATAATAACTCATCAATCCTTGAAACTAATGCCATAATCTTGCATCTTGTGACATATGCTTCACTTTTTATGGATTTGTTTCTTCATGGCACAATTTTCTCTCTCTACTCTATCTCTAGGTCAGAAATTTCAGTGGTGAAAATAGAAGAAAATAAGCCACAAAACTCTTCCAAACTCAAGGAAACACTAGAGAATAGGTATAAGATGTTACCTTGAGAATTTAAGGACCAAACTTGGTTTTTTCTTCTTCCTTTTCCCCCTAGGTGTTCCATGACTTCTCTCTTCTACCTCCACTGGTTCAGACATGATGAAGGCTGAAGATAATGATGGTTAATGACTTGCTAAGATATTTATCTAATAAAATCATTTAATTAACTTTTCTTTTTGACTTTGTTCACTTTTTCTTTAAAAAGCTTTTCTAAAAATTTCACTTGTATCCATAAGCTGTAATTAGATGTGGCTCACTCCATTTCTTGGCCAAAAATTACTTCAATAATTTTTATGGACTAAAATATTTTTTACCGATTAAATTTATCCATACCGATTAAGTATTTTTGCCAAAAGTGTCGTTAAATTGGTATAGGATTATCTAAAAGTTACTTTGGGTCCAAAATCATTATCTTGACCCAAAGTATATTTTAGCAAGGTCCAATCATTGTCCTTGAATCTGTACTGCCTTTTCTTGTAGTCTAAACTGACTTTTATCGGGTAAAATATTAATATGAAATCATAATTACCCAATAAATATTATTTTGACCTTAATAAATTTCATACTATATTTCATTGGACTCAAATCATTGAGAGTTTCATTTTGACTATAATTTTTCATATTTACCAAAATGCCCTTGACCCGGGGCCAATTTATAATTCTTAAACTTTCATGTCTTAGGTGTAATTTTCCTCAAACTTCTTTCTCTGGTTCCCTAAACGTTAGACTCACTCTTAGGGAACTAAAATGCAAATATTCTTAATCCTTCGGGCCAAAATACAATTTTATCATTTTTCCGTTTAACCTGGAAAAGTAACCTCTTTGCCTCTTTTCACGCTTAACAGTGTATCTCTATTTTTTCCAATTACTTATGTATTTTATGATATCAATTTTTTTTCTTGGGGATTAAATGCAACATTCACATTTTACTTCTAATATGGGAAATGACCGTTTAGCCCTTGAGCCGGTTTAAAAAAGTAATTATTCATTCTTTTGGGTAGTTTCTTGTAATTTCACCGAAAGACCAATTTTTTATTATTTTTTCTTCACTATTCACATTGACTTTCAAATTGGTTTATCTCTTAACTTAGACCTTCCGGCTACATAATACTTATACCGTTGCACTTAACTTGGAGCGAGCTTTCATTCAAGTGGTATATTGTATATTTTTCGGGATGAGTTTTGGAATTAATTTCTACTAAGGACCTTATAAAAAATTAATTCCAATTAAGGACCAAACATAACTTCTTTTGAAAATTAGATGAGAAATTAATTCCTTCTAAAGCCAGATTATATATAGTGCTTTCGTCTCACTTTGTTTCTTATCTTTTATTCATTTTATAACATCCCATAAAAATATGGATATTATAGAAGACGCCTTTATCTCATCAAGATAGAAAACTTCTTTATCTTGCAAGTCTTGGATAAGCCTATTTAATGCTTCCTTTATAGCTTTGGTCCTTGCGTTTGTATTAGTCCACTAATACTTCTCCAAGCTTGAAGTTGGGCTTTGCTTCCTTAATGGTCTCCATCATTCCCCCCTCTTAGAAAGGATTCACCCTCGAATCTCCACCTGCATCATAAGGACTCAAGTGACTAACATTAAATGTAACACTTACGTTATACTCACTAGGGAGATCAATTTTATATGCATTATCATTAATCCTTTCGAGGACTTGGAAGGGACCATCTCCACATGGTGCTAACTTGGATTTCCTTTGATTAGGAAACCTTTCTTTACGCATATACACCCAAATCCAATCATCAGGTTCAAAGATCACACATCTTTGTCCTTTGTCAGCTTCCTTAGCATATTGGGCATTCCTTCTTTCAATGTTGGCATGAACCTTAACATGTAATTTCTGCACCATCTCAGCTTTCTCTTTGCCATCTAGATTAGCTTTCTCAGAACAAGGTAATGATAATATATCAATAGGAGACAATGGATTAAAACCATACACAATTTCAAAAGGAGAATAAGAAGTAGTAGAGTGCATGGCTCTATTGTAAGCAAACTCTGTTGAAGCAAGAGTTTTGATGATTTTAAACCAACATTCAAGAGCTTGGATTGAAGATATCAAAGGAGAACAAAGCTGTTCCAAGTGAAGTTTTTCTGAGTATTTGCTGTTAGATCTCTTGTAGGATCTTTAGTTTTTGTTATGATTGGGTAAAAGGTTTTGATTTGAAGAAAAGATGTTTTCAAACCTTGATTATATGTTAAATCTTTAAATATTTGAAAAACACCCACAAACAGACGAAGGTTAAAAGTTTAAACTAAACTGTCAAGTTGGAAATTCGAACTTTGCCTTTGGAAATTCGAATTTCGAGCTAAAACTGATTAAGTCTGAAGAGATGGCTCTCTGTCAGACGAATTTTGAGTTTTCAAAATTCGAATTTTCATCTAGTCTGAAAGAAGTCTTTCTGGTAAAAGACGAACTTCATAGTTTCAAAATTCGAATTTCAAGTAAAATGAAATTTGTGAAAACCAAAGAAATTCGTCTGAGACCATGATAAAATGCATCTGAAATCAAAATGAAAATGAGTTTGATAAATGCTCTCTGACAGACGAATTTTGAGCTTCCAACATTCGAATTTTCATACAAGTCTGAAAGAAGCTTTTTCCAACAGACGAACTTTAAGTCTTCAAAATTCGAATTTCAGACAAAACAAAACTTGAGAAAATAGAAGAAATACGTCTGAAAATGTGTTAAAGTTCATCTGAGATCAAGAATGATTTATGTCTCAAAACTGCTCTCTGACAGACGAACTTTGAACATTGAAATTCGAATTTCAGAAGCTAAGTTCTTGAGTCTGTTTAAGTGAAACATAGACATACGAATAACAAGAATTTGCAACATTCGAATGATGAAATAAGTCTGGAAAGAGTCTCTCTGACAGACGAATTTCACACCTTTAAAATTCGAATTTCGAAGAAAGTAAACTACTGTGTCTCTTTTAACGTTCAGTGAACAGAAGAATTTTGGGATACCAAAATTCAAATTTCGAAGACACTGTAGCAAATTGAAAACACTGTTCACACTTAACTGAAAAACTTTCTTCTTGAAAATTCGTATGTCACATTGTGAAAATGTTTTATAAGTTTCAAAATTCGAATTTCACTTCATGAACAGACGAACTTCGTGTTGTAACGTTGAAAGCTTTAACCTTCGGTTCCTTCGAAATTCGTCTGTTGACCAACCAAAATTCGAATTTCAGTATGTCAGAAACATTAAATGCGGTTGGTAAACGGATAGTTTTTCAGAGTAACCGTTGGATAACTTCCCCAACGGATAGATTTAGTCTCTAACGGATATTTGGGACCTAAATCTATAAATACAACATCATTTGAAGTTGTGGGTAATGAATCAAACTTGTATATACTGAATCTCTGCTGAATTTTCTTCTCAAAAGCTTTTACCCTCTTAACTTCCAGACTTGCACCAAAACTTTCATATCTACTCCTTTCAAGAGAGTCATTTCATTGTAATCAATCTACTCTTCATCTGGAAGATAGATTTACTTGTGAGGGATATTCACAAGGGGATTGGGAAGCACACAGTGTAAGTGCTTGGAGAGTTTGAGAGAGCTCAGAAACAGAGCATACTCGTGTACTGTGGCCTTAGCAAGAAGCCCATTGAAATTCTTGTTGTATAGTGGATAAATCTCAAGAGGTGTCTTGGGGACTGGATGTAGGTCAAGTGGAAAGACCGAACCAGGATAAATTGCTGAGTTTTCTTCTCCCTATCTTTACTTTTCAGCTTGCTCTGTTTTTACACGTTATTTTCTTTATACTGTGATATCTTCACTTACTTCACCTTGTGCAGAAAATTTTCAATCTTCCCAATTCACCCCCCTCTTGGGAAGTCAGCCTTGCTAACAAACTCAATATGAGGTAAACAACTCTCTCAATTCTTCAAATTCTTTTGAATTATAGCCCTTAATAGTGTTGTAAATGTCCTATTAACTACCTCAGTTTGGCCATAAGTTTGTGGGTGTGTAGTAGTATAAAACAAAAATTTAGTGCCTAATTTACTCCATAAAGAATGCAAAAAATGAGATAAGAATTTTGCATCATGATCACTCATTCACTCACAATTATTTTAGGTAAGCCATTCAATCTCACAATTTCTTTAAAAAAATGGTTAGCAATATGCACGGCATCATGAGTCTTACTACATGCAATGAAATGTGCCATCTTAGAAAACATGTCAACCACAACAAAAATGCTATTGTTTCCACTAGAAGACCTAGGCAAGCCAAGCACAAAATCCATAGAAATATCAGTCCAAGGATATTCAGGGATGGGTATGGGAGAATATAAACCATAGGGTTCCACCTTAGACTTAGTATGTCTGCATGTAACACATCTATCACCACAAGCTATCACATCCTTTCTCATATTAGGCCAACAAAAGTGTTCATTTAACATGTTAAGACTTTTATCAACACTAAAATGACCCATCAAACCACCACCATGTATTTCCTTCACAAGCAACTCCCTAATAGAACATCTAGGCACACACACTCTATTTCCTTTGACAAGGAAACCATCAAGACGATAGAAATCTTTATATCCATGCAAAGCACACAAAGTCCAAATCTTTCCAAAATCATCATCAGTTTAATACAAAGATTTCAACATCTCAAATCCTATCAATCTAGCATGTAAAGAAGTCAAGAGATTATATCTTCTAGAAAGTACATCAGCAACCACATTCTCTCTACCTTTCTTATGCTTGATCACATATGGAAATTGCTTAGTAAATTCTAGCCACATTGCACGTCTTTTGTTGAGCTTATGTTGGGATTTAAGCCACTTTAAGCTCTCATGGTCACTATGGATGATGAACTCCTTTGGAAGGAGATAGTGCTGCCATGTTTTAAGAGCTCTCTTCAATGCATATAGCTCTTTATCATAGGTCGAATAATTCAACTCCACTCTACTCTATTTCTCACTAAAGCAAGCAATTGACCGATTTTCCTACATAAGAACAACATCTATTCATATTCCACTAGCATCACATTCAATTTCAAACACTTTACTAAAGTTTGGCATTGCTAAGACAGGAGCATGAGTCAATTTATTTTTCAACACATTAAATGTATGCTCTTGTGAATCACCCCATTCAAACACAACATTCTTTTTCACCAATTCATTCAAGGGTGCAGCTAAGGTAGAAAAATTCTTCACAAACCTCTTACAGAAACTAGCAAGTCCATGAAAAGATCTCACCTCATTAGCATTCTTAGGTGTAGGCCATTCCTTGATAGCTTGGATCTTTTCTTCGTCCACACTAATCCCATTGGCACCTACAACAAAATCCAAAAACACCATAAAATCCATACAAAATGTGCACTTTTCTAAATTCTCATAAAGCTTATATTGTTTCAAAGTTACAAAGACAATCCTTAAAACTCAACATGCTCATCAAGGCTCCTGCTATAAACTAGAATATAATCAAAGTACACAACTATAAACTTCCCTATAAAAGCACGAAAAACATGGTTTATTAAGTTCATAAAAGTGCTAGGGGCATTTGTCAATCCAAAAGGCATCACAAGCCATTTGTACAAACCAAATTTTGTTTTGAAAGCGGTTTTCCACTCATTCTCCTCTTTCATCCTAATATGATGGTACCCACTCCTCAATCAATTTTAGAAAACAAACAAGCTCTATTCAATTCATCTAACATGTCATCAAGTCTAGGAATTGGGTAACAATATTTTACCTTAATCTTATTGATGGCTCGACAATCTATACACATTCTCTATTTGCCATCCTTTTTAAGGACAAGAATCATAGGCACTGCACACAAGCTAAGGCTCTCACACATAAAGCCTTTCTTTAGGAGTTCCTTCACTTGATGTTGTATCTTCTTTGCTTCATCTGGATTCGTCCTATAAGCCAACCTATTGGGAAGGGAAGCTCCTAGAATGAAATCAATCTGGTGTTTAATTCTCCTAATTAGAGGTAAACCATCAGGGATCTCTTCTAGAAATAGCTCTCCAAACTCTTGCAACAAAGACATAACACTAGAAGGTGAACTAGGGTCAAGTGAGTTAGTTAAACAATAATCTTTCAAGAGAAGTACATAAATTTCAGATTTGGCCTCAAAGGCTCTTTCTAACTCTCCTCTCTCAATAAGCAAACTTTCTTTCATTTTCCTACTCTCAATCACTTTCTTTTCTTTTCTCTGAATTTTCTCATTCTTTTCTTTCTTTTTCACTACACTCATTTTCTTTTTCTCTTCCTCTCGCTCTTTCTCTTTTTTTTTTTCTCTTTACACTCTCTTTGAATTTTTAGTTGATCCTCATATGCTTGAATAGGCTTCAAAGGCTTGAGCTCAAATTTCTTTCCCTTGATGCTATACAAAATAATGATTATTATATCCATCATGCATCACTCTTCGATCATACTGCCATAGATGTCCCAATAAAATATGCCCCTCATTCATTTGAGCAACATCACAAAATACTTTATCATGGTAGTTTCTAATCGAAAAAGAAATCAAGACTTGCTTAGTAACTAGGGACTCACCACTTTCATTAAACCATTTCAGCCTATAGGGAGTAGGGTGTTTAATAGTTTGTAGACTCAATTTATCAATGAGCAAAATACTTGCTACATTAGTACAACTACCTCCATCAATTACCAAACTTCATTCCTTCTCATTAATGATGCACCTGGTATGAAACAATTACTCCCTTTGACATAAATTTTCCTCCAATTTTGGCTAAATGTTGAGGGCTCTTCTAGTCACCATAATTCCCCTCATAGTAGGACTAACACACTCAACTTCATATTCATCACTCCTTTTAGCCTCATCATCATTTTCCATAGCCTCACATTCAGTTTTTGATTCACTCTCCAAATCATGAGTGTTATCATTCCATAAGACCTTTCCAGCATTGGGACATTAAGATTGGATATGTCCTTTGCCTTGACACTTGAAACAAGTCACAACTCAAGCTCTAGCAGAGGAATTAGAAGAAGGATTAGAAGTAGAAGAATTAAATTTCTTGGATTCTGATTTACCTTTATCCTTGACATCCTTAGGCTTGAAATCTTCGTTTGGCCTTATACTAGGTATGTAACCCTTTGAATATTCCTTAGGCCTTAAGTTGCTCCACTTTTTAGAATCCTTTCACTTGGATGATGAGCTGAACTTCTTGGAATTTGATTACCTTTCCACTTGGATAGCTCTGTGGACAACATCCTCCACACTAATGTAATGCTCCAACTCCACCTTGTCTTTGATCTCAGTCTTTAATCCACTCACAAATCTAGCCATGGTCTATTCTGCGTCTTCCTTAATGTTGGCTAAATCAAAGCCATCTCAACATCTTTGAAGTATTCATCTACACACCAGTTTCCTTGATCCAATCGTTGTAACTTAGTGTGCAAGTCACAATAATAATGACTAGGGACATACCTTCTTTGCATGATACTTTTCATCTCGGCCTAAGTACTTATTGGCCATTCATCATACCTCCGTTGGGAAGCTTGAAGTTCATCCCTCCATATCCTTGCATAATGGGTAAACTCCACAGTGGCTAACTTCACTTTCTTTTCCTCCAAGTAGTTATGACAAGCAAATACATGCTCTACCTTTCTCTCCCATTCTAAGTATGCATCCGAGTCATATGCTCCTTGGAAAGAAGGGATTTTCAATTTAATACCCCCAAGTAATTATCTTTCTTTGTATTTGGTCTGGTTTTGGCATTAGAATCTTCAGCATCAGAAAGTGTATCTTCTACCTTCACAATTCATGGTTGACTTCTCTTTCCTTTCATAGCAGAACCAATGTCTTCCAATTTTTGAAAGATCAAGTCTATTTGTCGTGCCCTAGTATCCATCCTGAGGTTAGGATTTGGTGGAAACTCTTCTCTACTACCACTGCCTTTATTACCTCCAGACATACTGAAATTTAGAAACAAGAAAGGGCCTTACAAAGCACACACCTCGTGTTTCTCTCAAATCAATGTTAAAAATCACTCGCGTATAACACAAGTTGGCTTTTATCAGGATGAAATCACTCTTGCCTTTTTCCGCTCAAATTCTAAATTGCAAATGTTCTCAATCAAACTCAAGAACCAAACTAAACAAAGTTTAGGAAATAAGAACAAACAATCACCAATTAAAAAAAACTTAGAAAACAAGTTTCCAAATCAGATGTGTGTGTAATGTAATCAATCAAGAGACAAATCAAGAAAGAGATTTTAATTCAAATATGGATGACAAACAAAATTAAATTCAAAAGAGATGATGAGGACAAAATGAAGACTTAGAACACAAGAATAAGAAACAAGATGGATTAGGAAAGAAAGGGATGGAGGGTGCTACTTTAGGGGTCCAAGTAGATGACTTGGCAATCAAGATTCCCCTACAAAAAGAAACACATAATCAGAACAACAATAGATGGGAAGAACAAAATAGGAAACAACACAAAATTAATAGGAAAGTTATGGAAGAGGAAAGAAGAATGGAGTTTAAGAAATAGAACTTAGGAAAATAAGTGACTAGAGTTGCAAATAAGAAAGATCTCACCAATAGAGTAACCCCCAATGACTTATAGTAGCCTTAAACTTGATTCTTAAGTAATGCTGCAAAATAGGAAACCATACAAAGAAAGTAGCAAATCTGAATTTTTTTTTTTTCATTTTTTTTCAACATGCTATCTACTCTCTTTTTTTCTCACTTTCTTTTTTGGATGAATTTTTTTGCATTGAATATTATGACTAAAACAACACAAAACACAAGTAGTAACAACACTAAGAAAGCTACAAGTGGAGGGAAGAAGAAGATGATGAGGATAAAAATATGCAATACAAATACTCACAGGCAAGACACCACAAAGGAGAAGAAGGAAACAAATCTAGACCTAAGAAGACACAAGGAAAAGGACGAACATAAGGACACAAAATGATGACATAAAAGATAGGAAATGAGACACGAAGAACACAATGCCCTTGACTTGATCTTGAGCTCTGATGCCAACTGATATGGCCCTTTTAGTGGATGATCAAGCAAACTGGAAAATACAGTGGAAATGAACACTCACGACCAAAGACAAGAAGATGATCACATGCTAGAACCAAGGAAATTCATCCCTAAGCTTTAACAATGACACCCACTCAGTTGATCACTCCGGTTGGTAGGTCACGAGTTCTCAAGAGAACACAAATTCAGATAATCCTCACAAAAGAGAATTGAAGGAAAATAATTTTTATTCAACTTGTAAAAAATGCAGGTCTAAATACATCTATTTATAATAACCCTTAGAATTCTCTATAATGATTAGAGAATCTTATAAAATAGGAAATTAATTATTCCTAAAGTGAAAGGACTCCAAATAATAGAAAACTACTTAAATTGTAAGACTAACTTTTATGAAATTGCAAGAATCTCACGTATTTGAAAACTAAGATACTCTAGAACATTCAAACTTACTAACAAAGTAAGAAAATCCTAGAGGACACTAGATGACACTAAATAAATATAGAAATTACTTGAAAAATGTTACTTTTTGAGAGTCACAAAGAAAGTGACATTTTTTACTAAAAAACATACATAATTTATGATTTGTTTGAGAGCCAAGTTGTCATAATGGTTTGAAGATGCTTAAAATACTAATTTGGGTCCTTGAAAATTCACTTAGGAACCCAACAAAGACTCAAATGAACAACTAAGATAAAATAACTTGAAGCCTAGTAAGAATTAAATATGAAAGATTTGGGCTTAAGAGTAGCGTTATGGATCCTCAAGTGAGTTCTTTAATTATGAAGTCATTAGAAGCTTGGTTCTCTTGGGCTTGAAGTTGTAAACAAATTATCATGCTTCTTACTTTGTATGAAGATGCCATTGCTGAGGGATTACTAGGCTTAGAAGATGCCTTTACCTCATCAAGGTGGAAAACTTCTTTATCTTGCAAATCTTGGATAAGCCTATCCAATGCTTCCTTCATAGCTTTGGCCCTTGCTTTTGTAATTGATCCACTGATGTGTTTCAAAGGGTCTTTTGGTACACTACTTCTCCAAGCTTGAAGTTAGGCTTTGCTTCCATGATGGTCTCCATCTAAGGTGAATTAGGTGATGCAAGATTTTGACCCTTTTGAAGCATAGCTCAATTTCACCAAGAGATGCAATAGAACATTGATGAATAGAGAGAATTAAGTAGAGCAATTGAAAAGAGAAAATAAAGAGAAATACACAAATATACTAGTTCAACCCAACCACTTGGTCTATATCCAGTCCTCAAGCCATCATTTAAGATTTTCACTATATCTCATAAGTTTGATCTGGGCACTTGTGAAGTCTCAGTATATCCCACAAGTTTCAGTAGGCACTTGTGAAGCTACTCTCACTACACCCTTACAAAATGTGTAATTTCCCTTAGTGTTTCCTTACATTAAGATTCTACCCAAAAATTGTAGAAAAGAATGATTACAGAATGGAAACTTGCTTTTAGAGTAGATAATACATTGAAAGCATACTCTAATGAGGTAGGTTAACTATGAATGCTAACACAAAGATTTTATGTATTGGAGCAGCATTTTAGCGCAAACTTGCTTAAATTCATTACCTATAAGTTTAAATAAGGTTCTATTTATAGATTTGTGGCTTAACTATTCGTTAGACACAAGATCTATCCGTTAGACACAAGTTCTAGCCATTGCTTTGCAAAAAGAGCAGTTTACCATTAGTATTAAATGCATTTGACATACCAAAATTTGAATTTTGAGATTCAATAGACAAATTTCATAGAGTCAGCATAGTTATGTGTTTAACGTTGAACCTTGAAATTTGTTTATTACAAAGTGACATTCAAATTTTGAGTTTGCAAAAAATATTGCATGTTAGTTTATGCGAATTTTCATATTGAAATTACGTCTATTGAGTTTGAATAGTTGCTTCAAGTTTTCACAATATACTTTGAAATTAGAATTTCAAAAATTGAAATTCGAATTTTAGAGACCAAAATTAGAATTTTAGAAACCAAAATTAGAATTTCAAAGACAAAAATTCATCTATTAAAGACTGGAATTCATCTATTAGAGGCATGCTCAAATCTCTGCGACTTTTGCATACTTTCACTAACTATGCTTAGCTTGAAATTTGAATTTCATATTCAAAATTCGTCTATCAGAGATAAAATCTCTGTAACTTTGAATTTCAATAAGCAAAGTATGAATTTTGCATAAAAATGATCATGAATCATAAGCAAAATTCGTCTGTTAGCCAATATTTCTCAATTTTAACACATGCTAATATCATATATACTTAATCTAACTCATTTAAAACATATGGCAACAAGGTTAAGTAAATTTCAAAGATTAAACCATCTCTAGACTTAAGTGAAAAGAAAATATACCTAATAGCCAGGTCTTCAAAAGCTAAGCTTCACTTGCACTTGGTCATTCCATTCTTGGCATGCTCCCTTCTGATTTTCAATTCTTGGAGCATCCTTTCTCTTCTTCTTCCTTAAGTGAGAGTTTGTGTTGATTTTTCTTTCTTTATCCCAATGCTCACTCTTCCTTCTTGGACAATCTTACATTTAATATATTACACTTACAATCCAAGTAGTTAGTTCAATTTATTTATCCAACTTGTATTATATAATATAAAAGCACAGTGGATATATTAGTACATAACATAATATATCCATTATAAACACAGTTAATCACATTTTAATGTACATTTTATTTCTTTTAGGAACAATATATATGTTAGACAAATATAATGTATTTGTTTCTTGTTACTAAAGCCAATTATTCATGAGTCTTTAATGTTTATTGATTACATTCTTACTTGTCTTCGATTGGTACAAGGTAGTGTTTAGAGTTTGACACTACTACAAAAAAAACCCCTTTTATGTCTATTTTAAAAGAAACATAGAAGGTGGAGAAATAAAAAGTATAGTCTTTTATGTGTTGAAAAACAGACATAAAAACAACTTTTTTACATCTGTTATTTGAATAACAGACCAAAAAGACTTATTTTGTATGTCTGTTTTTTGAATAATAGACAAAAATGACACAAAAATAACATGCCTTTTTTATGTCTATTTTTGAGCAATAGAAGTTAAAATTTGATCTTTTATGCCTATTTTTTTTTTAAAAAAGAGACGTAACTTTTATGTCTGTTAGTAAAAACAACAAGCATAAATTTTAACTTTTTTTTTAAATGTCACATAATCAACCATATCCAGACCTATATTTACTGTCAAAATATATAAAAATAGTAAAGCAATTTTTACAACCAAAATCGCAATGGTCTTTTTCCCAAACATACTAGTTTTATACAACAACTAACATTGTACAAGCTTAACTACTAATGGAACCTAAACTAATCTATATGATAAATATTTTCAAATGAATTGAAGAAGAAATTCTAACTACATGTTCCAAATGTGGTCAATTTCTTGCTAGTGATAAGGTTCCTCATTGTGGAAGTACTACAAGTTTAAAACTTATATCAACACCACATAATAAGTCATAAGGAAAAATAAATCTAAGTTATAGAATATATAAGTACCTATTCCAATGAGTCAAGAAGACCACTACTAATTATGTCATACATTTCTCTCCTTACATAATAGCTGCACTTTGTGACTCCGGGTTAGCAGCGATACTACAAATGAAGGAAGAAAATAACTAAAATCAAAATAGTTGGACTAAGATCCTTTAAGCTTGTGTTAAAACTATTTACCTTTGGGTATTTCCATTCTATTTTCTTCTTTACCGTTGTATGTGTTTCCTACCCCCTTATGTGGTATGTCTTCAAAGATCTATAATCAAATGCATGGAAGGAATTAGATTATAGAACAATAATGTATTCACTTATATCAAACCAACGTTCTACACAAATATATACTCACAAGTCAATTACATTATGGAAATCTTTGGGTGCTTTTTTAACTTTATCTTTCTATTTGCTGGAGTCATAATCCTTTTTGTCATTTATGTAAGAGTCAAACCAATAGATAGTAGATCACTCAAGGCATATCACAAATTATATAGGGATATTTTCTGAAATCCCTTCATGAAGATCATGTCCTGTGGCATGTACATCATCTACCTGATCTTCTTCGTTCAATTGAGGTAACCTCATAGAGAAAGGAGGGCTCTCTTCAATAGTAGAAGTTGATTCATCATTCCTAGCATAAATAGTTTGTTTTTTCCTTGGAGAACAATAGATAACTTTTTATCAGCCGGATTAACAACATAAAAGATTTGTTTTGTTGATTTGCCATGATAAAAGGCTCTTCCTTGTAACCTTCCCATTAATATCCACCAAGGTAAATCCTAACTCATATTTTTGGACACCATTATTACTATTAACCCACATACATTTGAAAACAAGAACTCTAAATGCTATATAGACAACCTCTCATATCTCTTCAAAAACCCCAAAATATGATGTGCTTGCTAAAACAGGGTTTCTATCTTTTGCACTAGAAAAATACATAGCTTCAACTTCTACCATAACCACACTATATATTTTGTATAGTGCTCTTGTCATCTTGAGCTTTTGTATAGAATGAATACCCATTGATGTCATATCCACTGCAACATAGGACATCAAAGTAAGGCCTATCGGCTAACCATCTTATTGTGTCAGAAACATTATCATCATTAATAACCTATTCCTTGAACCATGATATGAAAGTCTTATTGTGCTCATTAACCAACCATTTATCACTCCTCCAAGGATTCTTTCCCTTGATAATGTTTTTATGTGTGGCTAAGTAAGGATAACTTCATCAATGTTATTCAAGATGTACAGAGGTGATTGGAGCAGTTTTCCATGACTTATGCTCTTCATACTCTGACCCTATGTGTACCTTTATCTATACCTTTTCCCTCACGGTGGGACTTTAGAAGTCCAATAGCTTCTATTATTGACCAATGCTCAGTGCAAAATTCAACAGCCTTTTCGGTAACATATTTTTCAACAATAAATGCTTCAGGCCGGTGTGAATTCTTCACATACCCTTTTAGGATTTTTATATATCGCTCAAATGGATACATCCATCTCAAATAAAGAGGGCCACAAAGCCTTATCTCTCTCACCAAATGAACAATTAAATCAACCATGATGTCAAAAAATGATGGTGGAAAGTATATCTCAAGTTGGCACAAGGTAATAACAACATCATTTTCTAATTCATCCAATTTCTAGGGGTTGATCACTTTGCTACATGTAGCATTGAAGAAGAAATGCAATCTAGTTATAATGTGTCTCACATTTTTGGCAATATGTCCCGAATAGCCATTGTAATAGTTGTTGCATCAACACTGGGCAATCGTGAGACTTCAAGCCAACTAATTTCAATCCAAATATTTCATTAACACAAGCCTCTTGATGTTTAAAGAATACCCTTGTGGTACTTTGATGCCATGTAAACACTCACAAAAACTTCTTTTCTCCTTTCTGGACAATGTATAACATGCTAGGGAAAAATAAGTCCTCTCTCCTATTGGCTGTGGAGCCAAGTCTTCTTGTATCCCCATTTAAACCAAGTACAATCTCATGTTCACACTATCCTTACTCTTCCCTTTTACGTTCAAAAGTGATCCAATAAGACTATCACACAAATTTTTCTCCACATGCATCACATCCATATCATGTCTCACCTCAAGAATCTGCTAATATGGAAGGTCAAAAAAGATAGACCTCTTTTTTTCATACATTCTTCTCAATTGTAAGCTTATGGGTCTTACTGAGGATTATATTGATGTTTTTCACTTGTTGATAAACTTGCTCTATAGTTATTGCCTTTAGACCATTTTCTTGCTCTATAGTTATAAGCCATTGAAAGCTTTTTTTCATACCCTCGGTTACTCTACCTCTTGTTGCAGCATTAGTGTTCTTTTGATTGCCAAGGGAAGAATGTTTACTGGGTTCACATCAAAATGCTATAGATATTCCTAGCTAAAAAAGGACATTCTAAAAATGTTGATGGTAGCATGTGCCTTCTTCACAAATAGGGCATGCTTTATGACCCTTAACATTGTATTTGGACATGTTTCCACGTGTAGGGAAGTCATTTATCATGTAGAAGATCATGACATGAAGCTTAAAAGACTCCTTGTAATACACATCAAACATATCCACTCCTTCCTCTCATAATACCTTCAAGTCCTCAATCAAAAGTTCCAAGTAGACATCTATATTGTTTCCTGGCTCTTTTGGGCTCAAAATCATCGTAGACAACATGATGTACTTGCTTTTCATACATAGTTGAGGAGGTAGGTTGTAAACCACCAAAAGAATAGGCTATGAGATATGCTTACTGCTAAGGTTGGCACAAGGACTCATTCCATCTGTACAGAGCCTAAGCCTTAGATTTCTTGGCTCCTAGCCAAATTCAAGAACTAGTTGATCAATTATTTTCCATTAAGGAGAATTAGCTAGATGTTGAAGCTTTCCATCAGATTTTCTCTCATCTGTATGCCATCTCAAGTTCTTTGCCTCCTTCACATTAGCAAACAAGCACTTGAACCTTGGTATTATTGGAAGATACCATAACACCTTCAAAGCAACCCCTTAGTGATCACATCAAAATTAACATCACCATCCCCTTTCACTTTGTAGTGTGATGACCTGCATTTCAGACACACATGTAGCCCTTGATACTCATTTTTATACAATATGCAGTCATTAAGGCAAGCATGTGTCTTTTTATACTCTATACCCATTGGGCAAAGGATTTTCTTTGCCTCAGTTATGGTTCGGAAGTTCGCTACCTTCTAAAAGCATATTTTTCAACAGTTCAAGCATATATGTGAAACTACTATTGCTCTAGCCCTTTCTCAGTTTTAAGTTGACTAATCTTAATACTGCTGACAACCGTGTGTATTTAGTGCACCCCAGATATAAAGGCTTCTTTGCATTCTTGCACATGCTATCATATACATTTGTTTGCTTAAAAAACTCTACTCCAACATCACAAATCATATTCTCTAGTCAATCATCCAAATCCACATCAACTTCCTCCTTTTCAAACACATTGGGCATTTCTGTTTCTCCATGCCATATCTATTGCATATTGTTCTTGTTGAACCTAACACAAATTAAATGGTCTCTTATTTCCTCAATACGTAATTACCTCCCATTCAAACATTTTACATAAGGGTAACAAAACCTCCCATTATCATTAGAAACATTCCTGCCAGCAAACTTTAGAAACTACTTAACCCTATTCTCATATTCATCACTTGTCCTTCTGGTATTTATCCAACTATGATCCATCACTACCTAGTTTGAACTTCCATAAATGAATAATTAAAATGAGCATCCATCAAGTAGAACCCAACCATTGAACTAGAATTAGGAACTAAACTAAAATCAACATTGAGTTTGTGAAAATTCAGAGTTAAAAATATGAACTTAACCATCAAAATAGGATTTTACCTACTATGGAATTGACACAAGTATAGCCTAGCTATTATTATTTGGTAAGAACAAAACAACACATAAAATGGCAATGACTTAAGAAAAACAAAGAATGAAATGATAAATAATTAAGTTGGTACATGTAGCAAACACCTAACATATGGGATTAGTATACTTGCCATATTCATAAATATATATAAGTAAAATTAAATTTTGACACTTTTTGAGTAACATTAATATCGATCATTATATTGAGATAGTATGTGTAGAGAAAGAGTGTTATACTATGTAAGTTACCTCTGAGAACATTGCAAGACTTTGACATTTGCTTTAAGTCTCAAATATTCTTGGTAGCTACTTTGCTGAATGGCATATATTTGATATAAGACCTTTTTTTATTTACATTAACAGATAAATCATATTTTGAAATATGCAACCAACGCCTCACTCAAACATATTCTTTAAATTGATTGCTTCTATAATAGATGATAAATAAGTCTACTTCATTAAAGAATCAACTTCAAATTAACATATTTATATATGTATCTATGGATATTTCTGATAATAAGAAAGCAGAGAAAATAATTAATGCTATAGAAAGCCAGTAAGTTGAAAGTTTCAACTATTGAACTAACTCTATTATATATTATTCTTTTGATTAAGTTACAAAAAAGACAACAAGTAGTTATTTTTCTTAAATTTATGGATAATGTAACTGCAATTTTACCATGAAAAGATATGTAGCTAAATTTACAAGTCATTTAGGATCATATAATTACTTTATATATGCATCATATGTATTGTTATGAGTTAGTTATGAGTTTAAATTTTGTGGATGAAAAAATCATGATTGGAGAACTATCCTAATTTTGGACTTTGGACCTAATATACTTAATCTAAGTTAATTAATAGTATCAAATGCTAGGTAATTATATTTTTAAAAAAAGAGAGATGAATATTTTTGTGCAAAACTAGCAGTTAGTTACTTGTGAATATCAATAAATGGGAGAATAAAGAGTAGGCCAATCAATTTTTCTTGAGAAAAAATTATTATATAATTATTTATATTTTAATTTTTTGATGATTTAATTTGAACATGAATAAATAGTTTTTCCATGATAATTTTATAATTTAACGTTCTAAAAAAATTTATATATATATAACCTGCATATATTATAACTTACTGTGACAACCTTGGGTGATGTTGTGATAAGTGACAAGGATAAGATAGAGCTTAAATCTTTTGGTTGTAAAAAAATTTTCTGTAAATTAAGCATATTTTCAAATAATAAAACATTTTAAATTTAGTATAAAATTAAATACATAAAAATTTTATATAATTCAATCATAAAGTCCTTTTTTGTTATAATAATAGTATCAAATGCTAGGTAATTATATTTTAAAAAAAAGAGAGATGAGTATTTGTTTGCAGAACTAGCAGTTAGTTACTTGTGAATATGAATAAATGGGAGATTCAAGAGTAGGCCTATATACTTTTTTAACTCAAAGATCTCTTGAGTGAAAAACTAGAACCAGAAGGCAAAGAAAGCATAGGAAGAAAATTGTGAATATGAAAGCTAGTTATGCAAACCCATCCATTTGTTTGGTATTTTCATCTATCATGAGTAAGTCTAATCCCTTCATTATTGGGGTAACTGTGATCCAGTCAAAGATTAGGTAACCCGTTATATAATATTTATATATACACACATACATATATCATCAGGAAAATTAATTTTATTTTTTGTTGATGTAGTAGTTGTTACTCAAAGCAAAAGCCAATAAAAACTAGCTAGATACCGATAGCTAACCCTACTCCATGATGTGGACATTCTTCCTCAAAATAATATATCCACAATGCAAATATATATTTGACCTCTCCATTTAAATTTTAGATATAGGTCACTACTTCACTACTAAAATTTATTTAGGCAATCGGCATAATGTTTATACTATAGTTTTGATGGTACTCATCAATAGGCAAATGGAGTGAGGGGAAAATGTGAAGGCTTGCATTGCAAGTTCATTGTTATCTAGAATAATCATTCAGAGGCATGAAGTGAAGGGAACACTATTTTCATTACAAGTTCATTTTTTTGGCTAAAAAAAAAAGAAGGGAACACTATTTTAACACTGGAAAACGAGCATAACAATATTCAGAATCATAAGAAACAATCATATCCATGTAGCTTCCTTGGAGAAAAAAAAGCATATCCAAGTAATGATACCTATATTCCTGAAATAGTAAAATATAGCATGTCAAATTTCATAGGTATAAGAGCTTCCCTCTCAGGATTTGATTCATCATCTGTTGTAGTGGGAAGGTGAAACGCTATCCTTAACAAATACTCTTAGTAGTATCAAGGAGAAGAAAGAAATTCAATAATTATAATCAATACAAGGTATCAATATAGGCAGTAAAAAGAATCATATGCCACTTCCAAGTGAAATGATACCTATTAAGAATGCTGGCTTCCCAAGATGAAGGGTGAATTGGAAAGTTTAAAATTTTTTTGAAAAACTAAAAGTTCATAGAAAAATAAAGTATAATGAAAAATGAATGTAAAAGAGATAAGGAAAGAGAAGACTCAGAAGTTTATCCTGGTTCAGTCTAATTCACTTGACCTATGTCCAATTCTCAAGCCACCACTTAAGATTTTCCACTATTTACAAGAATTTAGTGGGCTCCTTGCAATACCACAGTACAATATTTGAGCTCTATTCTAAGAGCTTAGGGAATTTCTCAACACTCTTCCTAGTGTTTTCCCTAATCCCTTTGTGAATCCCTTCACAAAGAATGTTTCTTCCAGATAAACAAAATATTTTATACAAATGCAAAATCTCTCTTAAATAGAGTAGATATGAAAGTTGAGGTACAATAAATGTAGTGTGTAGGTGAAATAGCTTTGACTTAGAAATTTGGCAGAGTTGTTGCAATATTAGACTTAGATTTGTTACCCACAAGTTTACATGATATTCTATTTATAGACATGTGGCTTAACTAGTCATTAGGTATAGGATCTAACCATTAGAGATATTAACCAATGGTTACTGTGCAAAAATAGCCATTCATTAACACATTAAATGCGTCTAACACACCAAAATTTGAATTTTGGAGTTCAACAGACGAATTTCACAGAAACAGAAAGCTAAGCTCTTTAATGTTAAACTTCAAAATTCATCTATTATGTAGTGAAATTTGAATTTTGAGTCCAACAAAGAAATCTTTTGTTAGTTCATGCAAATTTTCATAATGGAAGTGCATCTAAAGAGATTGAATAGTTGTCTCAAGTTTTCAGATAGCTTTTCAAAATTTGAATTTCAGACATTGAAATTCGTCTATCAGAGGCATGTTCAAAATGATATAAAGATTTTTTTCCACCAAGTTTGAATTTTGAACTACAAAATTCGTCTGTCAGAGGTATGCTCTAATGAGACTCACAAGTTCTTATTTTTAAATTCAAACTTTGAAGCCCAAAGTTAGAGATATTAACCAAGATATGTGGCTTAACTAGTCGTTAGGCACAAGTTCCAGCCGTTATGGTTACTCTGCAAAAATAACCATTCATCAATCACATTAAATGTGTTTGACACAACAAAATTCAAATTTTGGGATTCAACAGACAAATTTCATAGAGCCAAAAACTTAAGTTCTTTAATGTTGAACTTCAAAAATTGTCTGTTACCTAGTGACATTTGAATTTTGAGTCTGCCAAAGATATCTCATGTTAGTTCATGCAAATTTTCATATTAGAAGTGCGTCTGAAGAGATTGAACAGTTGTCTCAAGTTTTCACATAGCTCTTCAAAATTTGAATTTTAGAAGTTGAAATTTAAAATGATACAAAGGTTGTTCTCCACAAAGTTTGAATTTTGAATTACAAAGTTCGTCTATCAGAGGCATGCTCTAACAAGACTCATAAGTTCTTATTTCAAAATTCGTACTTTGAAGCCCAAAGTTCGTCTGTCAGAGGCTGTGACTTGAACTTACTTTAAACCTCACCAACATTCAAATTTTAACTAAGCTTCATGTGAATTTTGCACATTTTTACTAACTATGCTTAGTCCAAAATTCAAATTTCAGAACCAAAATTTGTCTATCAAAGATAAAACCTCTGTAACTTCAAATTTTGCTAAGTAAAGTTCAAATTTTGCACAAAATAAACATGAGTAAACTAGCAAAATTTGTCTATTAGCCAATATTTCTAAATTATAGCACATGCTAACATTAGGTAACTTTAAAATAACTTGTTTAAATAATGTGATAATATAAATAAGTAAGATTCAAAGCTTTTACCTGGTATACATAGTGAGAAATCCTAAAAACTAAATCTTCACTTGTTCTTCACTGGATTTCTTCATTTTATCTTTTCATACTCCTTTGATATTCTCCTTCCAAACTCTAGTTATTTGGAATCATCAAAACTTCTAATTCAATAGTACCTTGCCTCCGAGGAAGGATCTTATTTTTCAAATTACTATAACCTTTTCAGGTGCATATGATGCCAATCCCAATTTTAACATTCATGGTATTGCTGCATTAATAAAAAAAAGCAACAAAAAAAATCTATTAGTGGGCAGGGGAGTTCAGAATTCAGACATTTAGAATATAAAATGAAGAGATAATTTCCCCACCTTTGACGAGGAAAAAAAGGATTTAAGGAAATAAGTAAAAGGGAGAGGTAGGGGAGGGGCAAAAACAACAAATGAAAAAAATCTTAACACCTACGTTCCTTGAATTGGCTTCTGGGTTTTACCATAATCTCAACCTTTTGAATGCCTTTGTATTTGTATCTCCACCCAAATTAAAGGCTTAAACGTTAATATGAATAGTAAAATGCAATGAGACTACGAAATTTGTTTCTTGTCTCTTCAGCAATTCTCTTTCAAGATATGTATGCACTTGTTAAATTACCCATATGTTAGGTTGGAGAGAAGATAGGGAATTTATAAAATAGCCATGTTTAACCTCTCCATTTTCACTCCATCAAATGATGCCCTGAATACAATATAAATAATGAGTAACAGTTGAGGACAATTGTGTTACAGTTCCATGTTTCATTTAGCAGAAAGCCTATTTGGCAATATTTATAACCATTTCAAATATAAAACTAGTTACATGATAGCACTTGTTAGGGAATAGCTTTCTTACTTTAGGTTCTGCTAATTAAAACCCAATGTCAAATAAACTTGATAAATCATGACTTTGTTTGAAATCTTCATAGCTTCTCTCTCTTGCATGGTTTGATTTGCTTTTGTCACTTTCCTTTATAAAAGTCCAGTCTAGATCTTAGAGGTTGGAATGAGAAGGTACTTATTTTTATTTTTCTTGTCACTTTCTGTAAATAAAAGTTCATTATGAACTGTAATGCTATTTATTTAAATACAAAGGTTCAACTAATGTTTCAAATCATGCAGTTTGCTCGCCATAGTTATATAAGAAATAACCATTAGCATATCAAAGGTACAAATAACACTTAAATAAATTTTATATACTAATGCTATTAGATGATTTATCACATTTAGCAAACTTAAAACATATAACCTTCTAGGATAAAAGAATCCCCAATGAAGTATATAACTCATGGGTTCAAAGGTCTATTATACTCACTCAACCATATTTAACCAAATTGTGACTAGAAAGGTAGCATCCCATGGAATTATATCCTAACATTCATTCACTATAATATCTTTGATATAAGCAGTAAAAAACTCTTGACACTACACCAGAAAAGGGCTTTGTTGGCGGTTCATAATTGCCTACTATGCGAGCGCCAACATAAGTAGGGTGTTTTTGCATGCGGTTAAAAAACTTTTGTTGGCTGCTATTTATAGAACCGCCCATAAAAGTGAACTTTCATAGGCGGTTTTTCATGTAACTGCCCACAAAAGTTGGATTTTGTAGGCGGTTATTTATATAAATAACCGCCCATAAATGTTTACTTTTATAGGCGGTTATAAAGATAACCGCAGACAAAAGTATACTTTTGTGGGCGGTTCTATAAACAACAGCCTACATTTCTTTTCTTTTCTTTTCACCCAATAATCTCCTCACTCTCAAGTATTCTCCAATATTTTTTACAACCTGCATGATCCAAAATAACAGAAATTGTATAGTACTAGAAATATGTTTGGACAAATTTTAACTTTGTACAACAGATCTCAAAAAACTACATATATTATAAAAAATGTGTACAAGAAACCAATTCACTATGACAAAGTTAGTGTTGAGAATAAAAAGAAACTACCTATATTCCCTAACATGACACTGCTTAAACTTTGTTCCCTAGTCAAATCTAAGAAAAGAATAACAACTACTCCGACCCCTCCTCCTTCTCTTTAGTTAGGTAGATTTTAGCCACGTAGTCACTCCATTCTATGATGACTTCATTGATTTGATTTTTGGAGTACTCATCATAGTAGGTATCCGGGAAACACTATACAAGTTAAAATATCATGAAGAAATTAATAAAATGACATTACTAAAAATGGTCAAAAGTTATAAGCATTAATGTAATGGCATAAAATGGAATTACATACCGTGACCGGGATAGAGCTTTGGCCATGCATTATGATATCTTTCATGAATTTCAGTACATAATATGTACAATCAATGCCATTAGATTGCTTTGGACACTAAACAAAAAAATATATACATACATGTTATATATGAAGATTAATGTCAATCGCAATATATAATTGCTTAAATATTGATCTATAAATACCTTTATTGATGCCCATTTATATGATTGTTGCTTCTTATCATTTAGCTCTTGTTCTGCTCTAAAAATCTTCACAGTACTATTAACCATGAGAAAAGAAAATTAGTATAAGCGTAACTTTGAATTACCATGGAGACATATATGAAAGTATAAAAAAAAAACTTATTCTTACTTATTGAACATTTCTATCATTTGGATGTGGTTGTCTAGCCTTGATTGTTTTGCAGAGTCTAAATAATATATTTTTGGCTTTACTGGGTTGATGACAATCAATATCCAATGTTCTCTAGTGAAAAAATAATTAACATCGACAAATTATAAGTAGGTAGTTCACAAGAATTAAAGTCATCATTTGATATTTTAGCAACAAGTTACTCACCCTTGGTGAAAAGGTGCCAAAAATAATACTTCCTTATCGACTCTTGCCTTGAAAACATCCGCAATTTCTTGAGATTGTTCTGTGATCTTCTTCTGGGCCATCAAACCTTTACAAAAAGATGATATTTCTTGGGGGTGAAGGAACACAAATTTGCTACTGAGATTGGTAGGGACCATAAATTTTTCGTACAAGTACCTAAAATGAAAAAAAACAAATGTATTAATATCACACACTCAAATGAAATGTTAGTTGGAAAGCAGTTCATTTATGTTAGTTTGAGTACCTAATGTATATGTTAATATTCGCAACCCTAAGCCATTGATGATCCACCATGAATAGGATGACTTCTCCAGTGATCATTTCAGTTATCCTTTTATTGTAGATCCTTATATCATAGTCAATTTCTATAATCTCCCATTGCCCTATGCTCACTAATCCTCTCAAGTACTTGCGGTTTTTCCTTAAATTAACATTAGGTTCGGGTAGTCTCTTTATCAGTGCAATGATTGACTCTTTGGATTGCCCTGACCCTAGAACACACTTTCCTTTTGCCAATGCAACAAAGTTGGTCAGTTTGGGATGAACTAGTGATTACACAGTAGCAAATTATAATAAAGTGTCAATTGACATACTTGTACAGATGGAGCAAGGGTAATGAGGTTCATTGGCCATGCTACATAACTACCTACTGCTTGTCCTACCTTATCCGCTTCTTGGGTAGGAATCAGTAATACAACATTTTCCTCTTTGAGGACATCAACTGATCCTCTCACATGGCCTTCAGGTAGGGCTTAATTGTGAATGACACCTCCTATGTTTTCCACATGCCCCCTTGCAACCACACGCCGAGTAGGGTGATCCAACCATAATTGACAATATGATATAGCCTATACCAATAGCAAAAAAATTTATACATGTCGAAAAAAATTGTGAACTTGATTAGAAAAGCAATTACCTCAGGGAAGTGCTCAAATGGGAGAGGGCAACTATCCTTGACACTAGGGCTTACTATCGCAACCTGTGACGACTGTATTTGCTTAAGTACTGCAGCTTGTGTTTGCACCAAATCTATCAACATAGCTAATTTTCTCTCCATCTTAGATTGAGTTGCCTCTAATCAAGTAATCTTAGCTACAGAGTCTTACGATGAGCAGCGTTAAGTCCCAAAATATGCTTTCTTGGTAATGCCAAACCTAGCACCCCTAACATGACCATGGTGCTCAGGGAGCCCTAATGCCTTGCCTAGCACATCAAGCCTTGTGTCTTCGCCAATGTCTTCAGGCATGGACTCTACAAGGGTATCCTGTGAAAGTATAAAATAAATAAATAAATAAATTATTTTATAGAAATAAATTAGAAATGATTGAAAATGCAGATAATAATATAAGACTTACAATTGTAGCACAAACTTTTTTTACATTTTCTCCTTTCTAGAAAGAGTATAGGCTGCTAGAGGTAGATAAGTATGGCATTTCTCCTTCACTAGTGCCAATTCTTCTCTAATTCCCATTGCAACCAAGTCCAACCTTGCCTTCACACTGTCTTTGGTCTTTCCTGGCACATTAAGCAACGTACCAATGATGTTATCACATACATTTTTCTCTATATGCATAACATTGAGGAAGTGTCTCACATATAAAGACTTCCAATATGGCAATTCAAAGAAAATTGACTTTTTCTTTCATCCACTAGTCCCAAGGTGTCTTGCAAAAGGCTTCCCAAAGTTATCATTCAAATCCTTCACCTTGTCAAACATATCCTCACCGCTTAATGGCAAAGGTTTACTCCCTTCTTCTGTATCCCATTAAAGGCTTTTTTCCACCACCTGTAACGATGTCCTAAAGGCAAAAATCTGTGATGTCTAAGGAAGACAAATTTCCTACCATATTCCAACCGTATGGTATGTATGCCTTCTTCACATATAGGACATCCAAACTCTCCTTTGATACTGTAGCCTGACAAATTACCATATGTCTGAAAATCATTAATCATACCAAACAGTATAGCTCTCAACCTAAATGTTTCTTCCCTATATCTGTCATATATCTCCATACCCTTATCCCATAATAGCTTCAAATCTTCAATTAGTGGAGCCAAATATATGTCTACATCATTTCTAGGTTGTTTGGGTCCCGAAATTAACATAGACAACATCATAAACTTCCGCTTCATGCATAGCCATGGTGGGAGGTTATAAATCAACAAAATAATGAGCCATGTAGTATGGGTACTACTTTGCATACCATGTGAATTCATTCCGTCAGTAGATAAAGCAAGGTGCAAGTTTCTATCTTCTTCCCCGAAATCTTCATATTCATGATCAATTCTTTTGCATTGTGGAGAATCTGCAGGATGTCAAAGTTTTCCATCTTGAATTCTTTCATTTGCATGCCCTTCACAATTTCTGCACTATTGTACATGCATCTAAATCTAGGTATGATGGGAAAATACCATACTACCTTCGTTGGACTCGATTCTTTCTTCTTGTATCATGGGGCATTGCATTTTGGACACTTGTTTAATGATGCATATTCTTTTCGAAATAAAATATAGTCATTAGGATAAGCATGTATCTTCTCATAGCTCATTCCAATAGAGCATAACATTCATTTACCTAATATGTTCGGCTTGGAAGCTCATTATCTTCTGGCAGTATATCTTTCAAAAATGCAAATAATTTTGTGAAGCTCTTATCACTCTATCCATTCCTCACTTTCAAGTTGTATAACTTCAACACAGCTGATAATATTGTGAATTTAGTAAAACCAGGATATAATGGTTTTTTTGCATTGGCTTTCAGCCTATCAAACATCTCAGGACGATCCCGAAGCTTATCCTCAATCACATTTTCCATCTCTTGAAGACGGTCATTGTAAAATGTACTTATGTCAAAATCATTCAATCCATAACTCCTACTTGTCCGTAAATCACTATACCCATCATTTGTCTTACCATGTTTTGTCCAATGTGTATAACTTTGATCAATTCCATTACACACTAAATGTTCTTCCAACTTCTCTAAACTAACTAGCCTTCCAAAACAACACTTTAAGCAAGGGCATATGATTTTATCGGGGTTATTAGCATGCTCAACTGCAAACCTAACAAGCTCGTTTACTCTATCCCAATACTCCTTACTTAAACGATTTGCATGCATCCATTTCCGATCCATACTATTATGTTGTGTATAAATTTTGGCAGAGCCTCCCCTAGAAGTTGAGGGTCCCAATAATTCTACAACAACAATTCACAAAAAAGTTAGACTCATCAATTATAAGCACTAGCATTCTCCAACCAATCCCAAATAAACTAAGTTGTATTTAAACATAAAGACTATCTTTATTATAGGAGATTAAAGTAATACATGATTCAAACATAGACTATTTCTGGCAACCATAAACTAATTTTTAAAGAAAATTCAGTAGCATAACGACATAAAACTGAGAGTTTCCTAGGCCTTAAGCCCACTGTTCATAGAAAAAGTAGCAAATTGCAACCAATCATAGTGGCAACCATGTACCCAATCATTTCCAATCATCAAATTAATTCTAATTAATAAAGTAATTATATTGTATGCTATTAGATATAATACATGGCATGATAATAATATAGTTCTAAAGGAAATTAGCAACATAACGACTTGGAAATCAAACATGCAAATCAAGCATCAGTCAATGAGTACAATAATCATTCAACACCACCATTTTCAACAACTTTGAAAGCAAGATTAACGTACCTTATAACCTTGTACTATAATATCCCCTTTAGTTTAGCACCTTATTTTGCTGCCTCAAACCTTGTCAATTAAATAGCTAATTCAAATAGCTAATATGTAGTAAACACAATGACATGTTTAACCTGCATTACATAAAAGAATAAGGCTAAGAAAAATTTCTAAACTAGTTTAATATATGAAAGTGTTAAAATTTGACTCAACAAAGATTTAGGGGACTACGGGAATATATAACCTTTTATTTCCAAAAAAGAAAATTAAAAGAGTTAAGGTAAAGAAGGAGTGTTTAAAGGGTGGGATGTAAAATAGTTACCCTTGTCAAATATTGATTGGAGAATAGTATATCAAGAATATAAGTGCATTAATTTTGTCCTCTGACAAACCATCTCTTTCATTTTCAATCTCCTACTTTCCTTTCAATTTATATCTCAAGAAAGGATAAATAAACAAAAAAGTCTCATGTAAACTTGATTTCATCCTTGCACATTTTTAGACACCTAAAAAAAAAAGTGCACATCTAATTTGGATCATCTAAATGTTATAAAATAAAAAATAATAAAATCTAAGTCATTCATATTTGATTTGACCTATCTAAATTATATGTACATATCATATACATATTGGAGAATATGCATGAAATTTAGGTTGTTAGAAGTAGATCTTCTATATTTCAAGGAGATGCACATGTGTACTTCTTTTAGATTGTTTAATTATAATTTGGATAATTCACATCTTATTTTTAATTAATTTCTTACAAATAGTGAAAAATAACAGGCTAGATATTATGTGAATCTAGTGCAAGTTCTAATTGTACTTTTCATCTTCAACCTAGCTTGTTTATTCTTCTGGATCAAATAAGATATATATATATTTCAATCAATCAAATAAGATATTTAGATTACATGAAATAAATCAAAGGAGAAGAAAAGTGGGAAGAGGTGGATTTTATTTTTCTTTTTTCCATCCTAACATCATTTTAAGTTGATTTTAAATTATCATAATTTATTAAACACAAGATTAGCCTTATGTTGATCAAATTGATGATAATTATCTAGTATTTAGTATTTATAGACTAATTTAAATTTAAATATTGTTAGATTTCTCCCAATATGATTTTTTTTCTATTCACAATATTCTCAATCTTACTTAAGGATATGGAGTTTTTTTTTTCACTCTATCCCATTGGTATTAATTAAAAAAATCAAAAGATATAAAGACAAAATAAATAAATAAATAAAGGTCACTTATGCAAGACTCATGAAATAGAAATAGGCCTGTTTAATCTTCTTCACATAAGTTTGAATTCCCTGCACAATCGTCTCCTGGATTCACAATCAACAAATGTTGTTAAACAAAAAGACTAAACTTTCATTTTCTTTTTTTGTTGAAAAGAAAACAAGAAAATAGGAGCGATTTGTTAGGTGCTAATTGGTGCAAGATTAACTTTGTTCTAGTGTATAAGTTCCGGTTTTTCATCACTAAGATTATTTTGTGCCAGGTCTCTAGAACCAATTTTTCAAAACTCGAGAATGTTAGTTATAAACCCTAAAATTAGAAGAATGAGAAGACAGAAAAAGTGACTTACAGAAGCTTCAAAGTGGAAATCTGAGACAAGGTTGAAGGAATTGGTCCAATTAAATGGTTATTTTTCAAAATTTTGATACACATTCAACAGAAAAACAATTTGCCATAACCTCATCAGACAATCAGCAATCCAAGTTCCAAACTTACAATTAAAGACAAAAGCTAAGAAGAACTCACAAAGCTTCTAGTTGTTTCAACTTTGACAATGAAAGTGGTAAGTCTCCTCATATCTCATTACTGGACAGATCCCTGATAACATCAAACTATCACAAAATGCTGAAATTATAAATATTCAGTTTTTCTGGATACAAAAAAGCTTACGAGATTTAGAGAAGAACAATCACCAATTTCATCTGGTATCTGGCCTAAGAGATGGTTTCCTCTGAGGTCGCTATCAAAGTGTCAAACAAGACATGCAAACAAACTTTATTATATGTTAACTGAAACAATTGAGGTGACTGAATGTACTGTGGGCCTGAAATGAGTATAAGGGAGAATATTAAGTACACAAAGACCAAACTCTCAAGATCTCCTATTACAGGTGAAACTTCGCCCTCAAGATTTAAACCTGAAAGATTTCTGTTGAAACGGAGGAAAACAGAGTCAAAATTGACCCTTTCTTAAACGTATCCTTGACCAAGAGTCAGGATAAGATATTTCAGTACATCATCCAAGAATACAAACTACTCACAGGGCAATGACACTAAAGGTGACATTATCGCATGTGACCTATGAACTACTCATTCATATATGTTATCAGCATTATATATGTGATTGAGAAAACCATAACGCCATGAACTAATAACAAACTAAGGCTCCACCATTTTTTGGCAAACAATTTGAATCCATAGTAAGACACTTAAAAGCATAATAAAATAATAGCATCATACACTCCTATGGCCCTACTAACCCTAGAATCTAACTACAAGTCAGTTGCCAGCAAAAGCATAAATTTTCCATCCTATCTCCTCTTGTTCTTAAAACCAAGAATCTTCCTCTCTTTCTCTCATCTACAAAAATCTGCATATAAAAATTTGTTATAATTTTAAGTGGCAAGACCAAGCAGTAGTAGTATAATATAATTAATCTAGAAATAAGCCAACTTAGTCACTGCAAATATGGCACAGATGCTGCATGGAACATGAAACTGGAAAACCTCACTGGAAATAAATAATCAGAGAAGTATGAAAAGATTACTATGTTTGAAAAGGAATATAATCCACTTTACTTAAACAACTCCAAGCAAAGTAGATATTATTAGACTAATTCTATATGTAAAAAATTTATGGAAACAATATTAGAACTCTTTTATTATTGAACAGGGTAGCTAGCAAAATAGACATTATTGATATAGTATACAATATTGAACATCAGGGAAGGATAAATGAAGATGATTTCAAGTCATACAAGTACAAATCATCTATTCATTCTAAGATGTTCAATTTTTAGTCCAAAAAATTTGGCATCCACATTCTATGCATCAATCTCGCAATTAATCCTTCATATCCCACGGGAATAATGAAGCATAAGAAAATCAAAGAATAGGAATCATGATAACTCATCTATGGAAGATGAGCATTTCATGAATACAACATCATTCTCAGTAATAATAAAAAAAAAAGATAAACACATACATTTCATACTAAAGAAGTTTGTCTTTCCATAATATACTTCTTGCAGCTTTTCCAGAAGAGAATGAAGAAATATACTCAAGATTAAAAGAATCGATAAAAGTACGGTCATGCAAAGTTAATAGGAGAAAGAAAGCAACGTTCACAAATACAGGTAAAAAGTCAACTTATTTCTATATTAGATTTATGAATTTGAAAGAAAATAATACTACATCTATGAATCTTGGTAATTTATAACAGTTGATAATAATATGTATAAATTAATTGGTAATCACTTTGACCAAATATACAATTAACAAGTAACATCAATTGACCTAGGTGACCCAACATATAATATGTGGTTGTATGTGTATGACATAAAAAAGGAAGTGAAAAATCTCATCACAGCTGGCAGGTATTATTTTAATTTAAGAAACATGTTACTAATCTAAAATAATTAAATCTATTAGGACTCATTATGGGATATTTGACTACTCCTGCACTGAACAGCAAGATGGCAGCTATCTTGATGAATCTATTGTTAAGAAAATAATCCAAAAACTTAGAAGATATGTATTTTGGGTAGATCAACTACGTAAACATTAAGCTAATCATGTTTAGCAAGTTCAGAGTTGTTGGATTAACCACCTATATATTATGATCTCCCTACTTAATTATGACTACCTATTGTACATAGTTAATCTTTTGGTATTAGCAGATGTGAATATATATAGCTATAACTCAAGAAGCAATAGTTCTACATTCCTACTCACTTGGCTAATTATTCCATGACTTGAGCTATTTTTAATATGATAGAGAACAAGAGAACTCTCAATCATGGAGATCCAATATGCCCAAAGACCCTCTTCAAGAAGTAGGAGGCCCAATGACAAGACGTAAGATAAAAGCCATGAAAGAGGCCTTGCAAGGATTGGTCTGAGAGCTTAAAGAGAAAGAGCCCATCTATTTGGAAGACTTAGAGCAAATGGCCTCTCCTTCTAATCGAAAAAGAATGATCATTTATTTGGAGGCCCCAAGTTGAAGATCTTAAAGGCCCAACCCAAGTCCAAATAGAAGAGCTTGATTAAAAGAAGTCATGTGCTTCATTAATGAGTCATGTGACTTTATCATTAGATTTATTCCTTTTTAATTTATTTTGAATTTTCGTTTTATTTTTTATTTGATTTTTTCCATATTAGATTATATCAGTTTTGATTGGTTCTCACTTGTATTTATGAGGCCAACTTAAGATTTAATTCAAATTTGAATTTAAAATTCAAAAAAACAAAATGATAAGCCATATCTAAAAGGAATCACTTATCCTATTAAGATTAGGATTAGAATTAGGATTTCTATTATTATTTAAAGACCATATGGTGCCACTTTGCAAAGCAAATTTGAACAATATTTTGAGTGATTTCTCTCTTCAATTTCGTGTGAGATTGTTAGGGTTCTCCATGTTCTTCCTAGAATACGGATTTGACCTATCAAGAGAATCGACCAACTCTTGTGGTGTCTTGTGTTTGCGGTTGCTAGAGTTCTCTCTAGAGTTTCCATTCAGTCTCTCAATTGCATTAGGTTGTTCCATTATTTTTGGTTATTACTCTAGGTTCTTGAGTTGCCTAAGGCTTGTTCTTGGGAGGTCCACTCTACTTCTATTAGATTGGTATCAGAGAAAAGGTTGAGTTTAGGTGTTCCATCCTCTTGTGTGCCTTCTGAACATCTACAAGTTTGGATACATCAAAAAATCCTATATCCTTTGAGTTTTTGGACAAATTTTATGTCTATCTTGAAGCTCAGAATCTGTGCTTTCATCTCGTTTTAACGGCATCCCAATCCGAGATTCATACGAAAAGTTATACTTGATCGGATCCAAGACATCATCTCCTAGTCACCAACATCTGTTTCATTCTTCTCAAATCTCCAAATCTCTCCATAATTTGTTTCTTTGGTTCTTGATCATAAAGAAAAAAAAAAGGCAAGGAAGAAAGATTGCTGAAAAAAAAAAGAAAAAGAAAAAAAAGGCCTAGAGAAGAAAAAAAAAGAAAAGAGAAAAGAAAGGCCAAAAAAAAAAAAGAGAAAAAGATTTGATCTTGACCAGCAAGAATCAATCTTGAAATTTGGTTCACCCTTTAAATTGATTTATCTTGTGTCTGGTGTGCTAATTCTCATATCTTGGTAAGAAAAGTTTTGATCTTGCACAATTTTTTTTTAACTTCTCTTTGAGTCTCTCATATGTGTGTCTAGAGTCCATGTGTTTTTCCTTCCTTTGAATTCTAAAAGGTCCCTTGCTATCTTGAACAGTTGATCACCACTCAAAATAACTTGATTCTCTTGATAGGCTATCTTGTTCCATTAAGAGCACCATAAGCACCCCTATAAGAGTGGTAAAAGGCAAGAGAGATTTGTGAGATCATTTTTAGAAAAAAGCCAATAAAGAGTGCAAACATGAGTGAATTGTTACACAAAAATTAAGTGAAACACCAGAGAAGAGGGAGTGAGTTTCCTAACTTTCAATTTCTCTTTGTTTTAATTCTTTCTACAGGTTCTTGCAATAATGACAGGCAGTGAAAGTGAAGGTAAAGTTGATATGAAATTCATGATCAAAGCATTTCGTGATGAACTCAAAAACATCAGAAATGATATGGCTGGCATGAAATCTGAGATGCGTTCAAAAAAGTCCAGAAGTAGAACCAACAATGAAGAAGAGCATGATTCTTAAACGGGTTCCAACTCAAAAAACAAATCTTCCTCCAAGAAAGACAATGATTTAGGAGGCATCAAGCTTAAAATTCCCTCATTTCAAGGCAAAATGGATCCTGACTTATACCTTGAATGGGAGAGGAAAGTAGAGCTCATTTTTTAATGTCATAACTACTTAGAAGAAAAGAAAGTGAAACTTGCAGCTGTTGAGTTTACTGGCTATGCCAGTGTTTGGTGGGATAAATTACAATGTACTAGAAGAAGGAATGGTGAAGAACCCATCGACACATGGTGTGACATGAGAACCATCATACGTAAGAGGTATATCCCTTCCTATTACCATCGTGATTTGCTTACAAGACTACAAAAACTTGAACAGGGATCTATGAGCATTGAAGAGTATCATATAGAGATGGAGATGGCTATGATCCAAGCTGATGTTATCGAAGATGAAGAGCAAACAATGGCCCGCTGCATTGGTGGATTAAGAATTGAAATCCAAGAAAGAATTGAGCTAGATCACTACTTGGATATGGAAGAATTGCTTCATAAAGATGTCCACTTGGAGAAGCAATTGAAAAGTAGGAAAACTAACTCTGTTCCTTGGAGAACTAATCCTCTCTTCAAGCGAAAAGAGTCAAGAACAAGAGAAGAAGATCAAAACTCCAAATCAGCCTAAAAGAATAAAGACGTGTAGATG
The DNA here is from genome assembly GCA_026686845.1 of Adenanthera pavonina. Classification (NCBI taxonomy): domain Eukaryota; kingdom Viridiplantae; phylum Streptophyta; class Magnoliopsida; order Fabales; family Fabaceae; genus Adenanthera; species Adenanthera pavonina. Next base: position 16,770,009 of record JAIVEN010000005.1, on the reverse strand, counting down.
AAGGTACTTTTGAATCAAAATCCTCTTCTAAATCTAGTACCTTGCATTGCTTTAAATGTCAAGGCTTTGGACATATTTCTGCTTAATGTCCAAACAAAAGAACCATGGTTATCCTTGATAATGGGCGAGTTGATAGTGAAGATTCTGATAATGATCCTCATGTTTTAGATGATATGCCTCCTTTAGAATCTTGTTCAAATAATGAATATACTGATCCTGTACATTGTAATGCACTTGTTACTCAAAGAATTCTCAATGCTCAGCCAAAAGATGAGAAACATGATGATAAGCAAAGAGAAGAGATTTTCCATACTAGATGCTTCATTCAAGACAAGGTATGTAGCTTGGTTATTGATGGTGGTAGTTGCACCAATATTTCTAGTACTTTGCTTGTGGAGAAACTGAACTTGCCTACTCTAAAACATCTAAAGCCTTACAATTTGCAATGGCTAACTGATTGTGGTGAGATGAAAGTCACCAAGCAAGTTCAAGTATCATTTACTATTGGCAAATACCATGACAAGGTATTATGCGATGTAACACCTATGTATGCAAGACATCTACTTCTTGGTCGTCCATGGCAATTTGATAGACATGTGACTCATGAGGGCTATAGAAATTTCTACTCCTTTGTGTTTGAAGGGCGTAACATTGTGCTTAGGCCTCTTAGGCCAATGCAAGCATATGAAGATCAATACAGAATTATAAGTGATTATAGAGAGAAAAGAGAAAGAGAGAGGCATGAGAAAGAAAAAGAAGAGAAAGAGAAAGGGAAAATGCATAAAAATGAAAAGAGTGGAAAGAATGTAAGAGAAAAGGAAAAGAGTGCAGAAAAAGAAAGAGAGAGTGAACAAAACAAGAGCTTGAGCTTATTCATAAAAAAAAGGAGAGGTGAAGAGTGCGCTAATGGCAAGACAAGAAGTCTTTGTGCTTCTATATAAGGACAACTATTTTTCTACTAACAAGCTTGATACTTCTTTGCCTTCTAGTGTTATCTCTCTTTTGCAGGAATTTGGTGATCTGTTTCTGGAAGAAATTCCGAATGGTTTGCATCCTCTAAGAGGCATAGAACATAGAATTGATTTCATCCCTGGATCTGCCATTCCAAATAAACTGCCATATAGAGCCAACCCTGAAGAAACTAAGGAGATCCAAAGACAAGTAGAGGAGCTCATGAGAAAAGGCTTTGTGCGTGAAAGTTTAAGCCCTTGTGCTGTACTAGTCATCCTAGTTCCTAAGAAAGATGGATCATGGCGAATGTGTGTGGATTGCCGAGCTATCAACAAAATAACGGTTAAGTATCGCTACTCTATCCCTAGGTTAGAAGATATGCTTGATGAATTGCATGGTTCTGCATTGTTTTCTAAGATTGAGCTGAGGAGTGGTTATCATCAAATTCGAATGAAAGAAGGAGAAGAGTGGAAAACTGCATTTAAGATGAAATTTGGACTTTATGAATGGTTGGTAATGCCTTTTGGATTAACTAATGCTCCAAGTACATTCATGAATCTTATGAATCATGTCTTCCATTCATTTATAGGAAAGTTTATTGTGGTTTATTTTGATGACATTTTAGTCTATAGCAAGAATTTAGAAGACCACATAGTGCATTTGTGTGAAGTCTTTAATACTCTTAGAGCAAATAAGCTTTATGCAAACATTCAAAAGTGTTCCTTTTGCATGGATTCTGTTGTGTTTCTTGGTTTTGTTGTAGGTGCTCAAGGGATCCAAGTAGATGAAGAAAAGGTTAAAGTAATTCAAGACTGGCCTACTTCAAAGAATGCTAATGAGGTGAGATCTTTCCATGGCTTAGCTAGCTTTTATAGGAAGTTTGTTAAAATTTTTTCATCTATAGCAGCACCTTTGAATGAGTTAGTTAAAAAGCACGTCACATTTAAATGGGGTGAGGCACAAGAGAAAGCTTTCAACACTTCAAAATAAAAACTCACCCATGCACCACTACTTGTTTTACCAGATTTTAGTAAATTTTTTGAGGTTGAGTGTGATGCATCTGGTTTGGGTATTGGAGCTGTCTTAATGCAAGATAATAGGCCAATCGCTTACTTTAGTGAAAAGCTTAGTGGTCCCACTTTAATCTACTCCACTTATGATAAATAACTTTATGCCTTAAAGAGAACTTTGGAGACTTGGCAACATTATCTTTGGCCTAAAGAATTTATCATACATTCTGATCATGAGAGTTTATCATACATTCTGATCATGAGAGTTTAAAGTACCTAAAGTCACAAGGTAAGTTAAATAAAAGACATGCCCGATGGTTGGAATTTATTGAGACCTTTCCATATGTGATCAAGCACAAACAAGGTAAGGAGAATGTGGTAGCGGATGCTCTATCTCGTAGGTGTACTCTTCTTACTTCTTTACAAACTCGATTGCTTGGTTTTGAGATGCTTAAGGGATTATATGAATCTAATTCTGATTTTGGGAAGATTTGGAATTCTTGTGAAAAACATGGTTTTCAAGATTATTTCAGATTTGAAGGCTTTCTTTTCAAAAGAGATAAACTTTGTATTCCTTCTTGTTCAATGCGTGAATTACTTTTGAAGGAAGCTCATGGTGGTGGTTTAATGGGCCATTTTGGCATTGATAAAACTTTAAGTGTGTTGCATGAACATTTCTTTTGGCCTGCTATGAGGCGTGATGTTGTTGTTTTGTGTGATAAATGCATAACATGCAAACATGCTAAATCAAAGATTAAACCGCATGGATTGTATTCCCCACTCCCTGTTCCTAATCAACCTTGGACTGATATATCTATGGATTTTGTGTTAGGGCTCTCTAGGTCTCAAAATGGAAAAGATAGCATCTTTGTTGTTGTGGATAGATTTAGTAAAATGGCACATTTTATTGCATGCTCTAAGACTAATGATGCTGTTCATATTGCTAATCTATTCTTTAAAGAGATTGTGCGATTGCATGGTTTACCAAGAACAATTGTGAGTGATAGGGATGTAAAGTTTCTTAGTCATTTTTGGAGAACTCTTTGGAATAAACTTGGAACTAAACTTTTGTTTTCTACAACTGCACATCCACAAACTGATGGACAAACAGAAGTAGTAAATAGGACACTCACTACTTTATTGCGTGCAATCATTCAAAAGAATTTGAAAAACTGGGAGAGTTGTTTGTCGCATATTGAATTTGCATATAATAGAGTTGTTCATTCCACTACATCTTATTCTCCTTTCGAGATTGTGTACGGATTTAATCCTTTGACTCCCTTAGATCTTCTACCTTTGCCTATGCATGAAAGAACTAACCTTGATGGCAAGGAAAAAGCTAAGTTTGTGCAGGAACTTCATGCTAAAGTTATAGCCAATATAGAAAGGAGGAATGAACAATATGCTCAACAAGCAAACAAAGGCCGAAGGTGAGCTATATTCAACCCTTGAGATTGGGTTTGGGTACACTTGAGAAAGGAAAGGTTTCCAGCGCAAAGGAAATCTAAGCTGTAACCGAGAGGAGATGGTCCTTTTCAAGTCCTGGAAAGGATTAATGACAATGCCTATAAGATTGACTTTCCTAGTTCCTATGGCAATGTTAGTGCTACTTTCAATGTTTTAGACTTGTCCTTGTTTGATGCAATAGATTCGAGGACGAATCCTTTCGAGGAGGGAGGGAATGATAGAGAACAAGAGAACTCTCAATCATGGAGATCCAATATGCCCAAAGACCCTCTTCAAGGAGTAGGAGGCCCAATGACAAGAGGTAGGACAAAAGCCATGAAAGAGGCCTTGCAAGGGTTGGTCCGAGAGCTTAAGGAGAAAGAGCCCATCTATTTGGAAGACTTAGAGCAAATGGCCCCACCTTCTAATCCAAAAAGAATGATCATTTATTTGGAGGTCCAATTTGAAGATCTTAAAGGCCCAACCCAAGTCCAAATAGAAGAGCTTGATTAAAAGAAGTCATGTGCTTCATTAATGAGTCATGTGACTTTAGGATTAGATATATCTTCAAAAATAAAAAAAAACATCTTTAAAATAAACAAAATCAAATGGACAATTTATAATAAAAAAAGTTAATGACAATATTCAAGACCAATCTCTTTCATCAATTCCAGTACGTAATTTAATGAGAATAACTATTGCCAGGAAAAATATAGAATCAGAGCAAGAAACCATGTTAATATTAAATGCTATATATATATAACCTTTTTCAATCCAATCAGTTTTTCTTTCAATACTTCAACCTCTACTCAAATAAGTTAGTGGTGTTAAAATTAAACACTATACAATCTTAGCATTAGGACTACTTTTCCTTAGTAGTTCTTCAAGTTGGTCAAAAGTTAAAGATGACTTGTACTGTTGCAAAGCTTGAGTTACTACTTAATCAAGTATTATTAATTTATCTGAAGCCTTACTATAACATGAGATTAAAAAAATTAAAATGGAGAAAGATGGAGCCTTACTATTTAATTAGGCACTTCACCGGAAATAAAGAATCAGACATAGACACGAACACGAACATGAACACAAAGATGGAGGCTAAAGACTCTAAGCACGAACATGAACTTGGATGAGCTACCAACGTAGCAAGCAAACAAGACACAGAACCTGAAGATGGAGGTTGAAGGAGAGAGCGAATATGGAGACGAAATCAGAGAACCCGAATACGAACACGAACAAACCGCAAAATGCCAAAGGGAGAGAGCTTAGAAGGAGTTTGGAAGGAGCCGCAGAATGCAAAGGCGATGGGAATTGCTCAAAAGCGATGTGTTAGGGTTAAAATTAAAACCAAAGTAGGCAGTTACTAAAATAACTGCATACTTTTGGTTTTATTTATTTAATTTTTATTAATGAAATTAAAACAAAGTAGGTGGTTATTTTAGTAACCGCCTACTATGTATTTTCTTATTTATTTATTTATTAAATAATACATTAGTAGGCGATTATTTAATAACCACCTACTACTTGATTTAATTTATTTTTTATTAAATGATACATTAGTAGGGGGTTATTTTAATAACCGCCTATTATTTTAATTTTACTTTTTACTTTTTATTTTTTAATACATTAGTAAGCGGTTCTTTTATGAATCGCCTACAAATTTCAACTTTTGTATGCAATTATTTATATAACCACCTACAAATCTTTTCCGTCTTATTTTTACTAGCATTTTTCTATATAACCACCTACTATTAGGTGCCTATTATTCTCAAATCTGGTGTAGTGTGAAATGAATCATACAAAAGAACTTCTCTATTTGGTATACCTAATGAAATCAACACAAGCACTTTAACACAAACATCATGAGTAATATGAAAGAGCCAATTTTATTTCCATATGCAATATGTTAGATCCTAATCTAGAAAAAAAGGTCAATTGTACCATATCTATAACAATGGCAGATTTGAAGTAGAACAAATAAAGAACAGAACGGAAGGGGGGAAACCTATAGATGATAGTGAGACTTAGAGGTAGCTACAGATTCTCAAGACAAGGCACCAATGGCACCAATTTCAGTGAGCATTGGAGATGTTGCAGAGGTAGAGAAAGACTAGACTAATGAATTGTGAGCTAGAGAGATGCTGGAGGTGGAGAGACATTGAATGACTAAACAAGAGGTGAAGACTGGTGGAAGAACAACTAGTGTAGAGGTCGTAACCGGCTTAAATATTGAACTTCTTGAAACATGAGGATCTATAAAATACCTCTCTTAACTCTAGCTCCCGAGGCTGAAAACATGATGGAACATTTGGCCCCATTGATCAAGAGCCCAATACAATATGGAAATCATCTAACAACCTGTTCAGTGATTTGGAATTTCTAATAAAGCAATCAATGAGCACCAACATATCATCGGTATAGTAGATATGGGAGACTTGTGGATTCTATCGTCTTGACAATGAAATAAGTCTTTTCTCTGCTGTTAGAGAACTTCTGGTTTAACATTATCTCTATGTCTTTTATCTTTAAATGGAGTCACCTCCTAGGTTCTTGTAGTTACTGTATTTTATTTAGAGTATTCTATCACTACAACATTTTTTACATACATCAATACTTTTCTTTGCAACAGTCACAAAAATGTTGCCTATTATATGAATAGGCAACATTTTTGAACAATTGTACTGTAATTTTAGAAATAGGCAATAAAATATTAGGTAACTTTTGAGAATTGTTACTTATAATGACATAGGCAATATTTTTGAACTATTGTATTGTAATTTTAGAATAGATAACAATCAATAACTGTAGCCTATAAAAATACTCTTATGGCAACATTGAACAAATGTTTTGATTTGAACATAGAAGGCTCAATTAACACATTGCACAATCCAACTCAAATAATGGACTTTGCTTTGGGAATTCCATTGTTAAGATGATTATTTTGGAGATTAAAAGTACATTTTGGAGCTTATTTTATGTCATTAAAAGCCCAATATACTAGTACACCAATGGAGGAGTCTAATAAAACATTAATCATGCTTATTCAAGTTTAAGCGTATTCTAAATTAGACTATGCAAATAAAGTGACGTCCTTAAAAAGTCTGAGGAAGGAAGTAACATTTTTTAAGCCCAAATGGAAAGAGAAGCCCAAGTCTCAAAATTTACTTAGATTAATTTGGGATTATTTTTGTGTTCAATTTGTTTTAATTTTATTCAATTCTAGACTAGGACAAGGATTTGTTGGTTTCCAATTTGTGTTCTCATGGAGCCAATTTTTAGATTTAAATTTGTTTAGTTTAAATTCTATTAGATAAACCTTATCTTTAAAAAATATCTAGTAGTATTAGGATTAGAATATTATTTTTTATTATTTTCTTTAGCATTTTCATTTTTATTTTTAGGCCTTTAGATAATTAGTTATATTTTTAGGATTTACTAGATTTATTAGGATTATTTAAGTCCCAAATATTCCTAGTTACTTTAGGATATTTTTTTGCCTATTTATAGGCCTCTTTTGTACATACAATGGAGACAAATCAATATTATTCAAAATTTTGTTCAATTAGTGAGTTCCACTAGTTTTTTGTGTTCTTATTAAGAATACATCTAACTTATCAAAAGAGTGATCTACTCTTATGGCATCTCTTATAGCTAGAATTCTCTAAGATAAGTTCTCATTAGGTTTTAGTTTGATCAACCTGTTTGAGTCAAGCTTCCACATTGCTATCCTTTGTATTTTCTGAATTCCCGAGATAGGTTCCTTGAGGGGTCCACATTATGTTCCCTTTAAGATAGGCAACAAAAATAAAGGTTCCCTTAAAACCAGTATGAATACAACATTTAGCAAATGTTCCTATAGTTTTGTCATATATATAATTGATTTAGTGCTATTGGAAAGAGAATTGGTACTAGTAAATTTCTTTTTCGTTGTAATATTAATTTATTATTAGTTTTTATCAATTTATTAATAATTAAATTATTATCAAACAAATTAGTAAATAGGAAGGAAAAAGGAAACAAAGAGACACAAAAAAGAGAGCTGCAGATCGATCTCTAATTCCATCATTCTATGTTCTTCTTCTTGCCACTAAGATTGCCACTATTCTCCACTCTATCGACTACCTAGTGTTCACTAAAATTCCATTGTCCTCATTGAAGACCACCATTGAAGAAGGACATCCCGCAGTCTTCTCGGTGCAAACCATCATCTTCTTGCTACCATCGTATGAAAGACATCATCTGAAGGAGTCCTAGCCACCATCAACTTCCTTTATTCTCTTCCTCTATTCTTGTTGCCATTTGAAGATTGTCTTACCATCCCTGAGGAAAGGATTTTTAACCGACATGTGAATGGTTTGTAAAATTGAACCAAGGTCTTGAAAGGAGTTTTAGGTCGAATCGTTGCTGGGCATTTAGGGAGATAAGTCTTGAATGGCTTCTAAAATTGGAAATCAAATGAGAAGGGTCATTGCTTGAGTCTTGAGGTGTACAGGAAAATCAAACTAGAGTCTTCCTCCATCACTAGGTTAGTTGGATTTTTTAACCTATTTTAAAATCGTCTAAATGATTTTCCTTGAGGGAGCATGATGTGGACCCCTCGAGGGTTATTTCCATCATTAGGTTGTGGGGTTTCATGTAGGTTTTGCTAATTTTAGTCCTAAATTGTTGTATGAGAATGATTGCAATTTGCTAATAATTTGATGATAATGGGTTCACTAGGAAAGACATAAAGCTTTGAATGTATAACAATTTGATAATAAAGACTATTTAGAGTTATTGGTTTGATGGTAATGTTTGAATTTTTTTTTTTTGGGTCTTTAAGAAAGAGATATTGATGTTGGGTCCTAGTATTAAGCTAACATATATGCTAAATAATATGATTACGTGGTCCCTCAAATAAGTTGAAAGATGAAATTAAATGCCAAGTGGACATGATTTAAAATTCTATAAAGCAAAAGTTTATACCCCAAATATTGTTGGAGATTGTTCCCTAGGCTAATCATTGTATTATGATCATTGTACTTAATTATGAAAAAGAAGGTGTTTTTTCATACATTATTATATTGTTTGCATGTTTTTCTTTATAATAATATCCTTGGATAAATCATTTTATCCTAAATGTCCTAAGTCTATCATCTTTGTGGGAACAATGATGAAGTATGATTTTGATTCATAATTATGTGATAATTATGTATGAAGATGAAAATTAAAATCATAACCTTCTATTAGGGAATAGGCACTGAATTGACCCGTCATGAGATAGCTGCATGGATCAAGTCATAAGTTTATCTCATATATAACCGTGTCACTAAGCCTTCAAACTTGAGATCACCATGGCTTCCTACATAGGGAACACTATACTTTGGTATAGTCAAAAGTCACCTTTAATCGGGAGATCATAAAGGTTATGATCGGGCATAGTGGAATTTATATAGAGGAAGATGAATGATCAAGATGAAATTTGTCCCTCTAATTAATGGAGAGATATATTTGGGCCCTTCAATGAGTGAGATTGAGAAATGCATGGTCGCGCTTGAATGCAAGAGTTTCCATTTGTTCTGTCAATCTGCTTGAAGATCGAGAAAGTAATGGTCGAGTAAAAGGAGGATGATGTTTCCATGCCTTATACTTGACCTATATATCATGAGACAAAAGGGATGTGATCGGATTATATGATAGATTACATCGGATCATCGATCTCATATAATTTGGGTAGTCACAATATTTTGCTAGAAGCCACTTGTGACTTATGGGTTCAATAGTATTATTGGCCCACTGCCAACATCATATGGGCTGACAGGGTTGCACATAAGAATTGATCAACTTGAGCTAGAATGTTTAGATTCATTGAATCTAAAATGTGTCTAGATTTAATGAATTTTATAAATTTAGTGTGATTGAATTATATATATATCTGATATATATATATTATAAAATTCAAAGTATATATATATATATGTTTGATATATTATATATTTGATATATATTATATTTTTTTGATATATATATATTATTCAAATTAATTTAAATGAATTAGTTTTAAATTTAATTCTATGTGATAGATTTAAATTTAAACTAATAATCTAAATTTGATTTATATGATAAATTAAATCTAGATTTAATTTTGGATATAGATTAGATAGTTAGTTTAAATTTAATCTATTAGATAGATTTAAATTCAAACTAATCTATTTAATTAATACTTGATTTAGTTTAAATTATTGATTTAAATTATACAAATATCAAATCCTATCTATATATTGATATAGACTAGGATTATTTGATACAAAATCAACATAATTTTGAACCAGCCTAGAGAGAGTAGCCGTACACTTAGAGAGAGAAGTTGTACAGATGAACAATGAAACTGTACGAACGTACATATGTTCACAAACAGATGTGCTAGCACGCTGTTCAAGTTGGAATCACCGTTTGTGTGGATACTAGTAGAGGGAGCTGATCAGTCGCGTTAGTTCTTGCGGTCCGACGAAATGAGAAAGAACACCAAGGGATGCACCAGAGGTAAATTCTTTTTCTACATCTCAATCTAAACAACATTGATGAATCCATGGGAGGGAATTTCTTGATAGTTTTCTACTGCGTGTGTACAGAAATTCCCAATAGATATTTCATAGCTGTTGATATTATCAAGAGCCTAATACCATGTGATGCAACTAAGTGTATTGATCCATCAAGGACTTACCAAGTTGTGGTGGCTGCCACACATGATATGGTCATTGTAAAGGATGGAAAACTGCCATGGATGTTTCCTTTTGACCGCAAATTTTTCAAGGAACTTACTAGGGATATCTGGCATTACTCTCCATGTCGGAGGTATCATAGAGGGCTCATGGTCTTTTTTAGGGCCATAATATGGGATATACATGGAAACTGCATCCATACGGCTCTCCTAAGTACCCTCCTTTGAATCCCCTTCTGAGGCTTCCATAGCCTCTTCCTTTTCTTCTTGTTGAAAGACTATAGCTTGGAAAATTTTTCGCTCAACATAGTTTTGTAAAGTGTAAAAGACCTCCCACTGAAGAGCGTTCCTCATTATATCCCAGAACCAGTTGCTTGGAATAGAGTGTAACACCTAGATCTTACGCTCAATTCCCATGTATTTGGTCATATTTATGTCTATTGATATCCATTTAGAAGCTTGAATCACAAAAAATGCCACAATAATTTTTTTTCCAAAAATTGGATACTATTCATTTGGTAAATTCTATTTTACCGAGCAAACTTTAGAAATTCATAACTAATTCTACAAAAATTATATGCAAGTGATTCAAGTCTCTAAAATAGCCAAAAAATTATTTACATGAAAAAAATGAAATAGAGCATTGACTGGACCAATTGATACAATAAATTTTGAAAATAATTACTATTCATTTAGTTATTTTATGAAATTCTTGATTTTTAGATCAAGTTTGAAAAATCATATAAAATCGTACAAATGTCCAACTTGAGTGTCATTGGACCATATCAAATCTCTATCTCTCTAATTTTCATCCAAATATAAAACTCATACATTAAATATAGAAACGTCCAAACAGTAACTGGTTTACTGACTAAAGGTCATATTAATCATTTATATCCCCTAACTTGTAAAATAAAGGCCATAAAGTGCATGCTTGGCCATAACTTGTTCTCACATTATACAATACTTTACATAAGTCCTTGGGGAGCATATTTACATGAAGGTATAGGATTATGACATTCCATATGATTTTACATTACATTTCATAACAAAACACTAATTGAAGCAAAAGCATCCTAATTATCAACTTGGGTTTCCTTGCCTTTCTCCTCTTGGGCAATGTTACGATGGCCCAGACCTAAACAAATTTAGCATTTGGAAGCAATAAGATTCAAAGAATCTAAGTAGCTAATACCTATTCATGCATTCACATTATCACATTTTACATGAAATCCTCAAGAAAACATTAAGCAAACACATTTGCATATTTAAGTTATATGGTTTTACAAAAATTTTGACAGTTTCTTTTTGAAAAATGGATATCCCAGGGATCTAAAACCCTTCAATCAACTCAGACAATAACATAGAAACATCACAAAGCAATATTGCAATATATGACAAAGCATCAAACACATAGAAAACAATTATGATAATATAATACAAGCTGATTAAACTACCTTATGCTATTCCTTTGCTTTCCAAGCTTTGTAAACCTTTCCTTTGATCTTCCTCAACCTCCTTGAACCTTAATGCATCCCAAAATAAGGCCATTAGCTGCTGATTCCATGACCTCTCTCGCAAAGTGCACACTTGAACTTGAAAATTTCACTTTGTTTTTCTCTTAAATTTTCTTATATAACACACTTGTATTCACCTATTTTGAACTCAAGGAATCCATTTTTGGGATCCCAATCTTCAAATTCCTTCTTTATCCTAAACTATAGTTTGACAAAAAATGGGAAGAAAATTGGAGAAAATTATTTGCTTCAAACTACTTGCATAAACTTGTGTTTTCTTGCTTCTTGGAACTTATCTATGTCTTTTCCCAGGTTTATTTCACAAAAGCCCACTTTCTCTCTCTAGAACCTCTATGGCTGAAACTTAAAGGGTGAGAGGGAGAAAAATACTTCACGAATCAATCTTAAACTATATGGGGATACAAGCTAGAGACCAAGAAATCTTACCTTTGCAACTTGAGCTTGTAATTTTGCCTTCTTGCCTTTCTTTTTCTCTCCAGTTTTCATGCTCTCTCTCTCTCTCTCTCTTTTTCCCTTCTATTTTGCATGCCCAAATAAAGAGGAAGAGTGTTGTAAGAAGCTTAACCCAATAACTTGAAGAAAGAGATCAAATAGGTGACTAGCACATTTAGTTTAATTAACAAACTTGGTTAATATTTATGTAATAATTCCTTAAATCAAATAATTAAATTACCTTGGTGTCTAAGCTGCTGCATCTTACACCACCTAAGAGATTTTTTGTCCAAAAATTACTCCATAATTTTTAACAGTTCAAAATAATCTTTACTAACAAATTTTACCCATATTAGTTAAATACTTTCGCCATAATTATCATTTAATTGATACATGATTATTTTAAACTTAATTTTGGACTCAATTCATTTTCTTGTCCCAAAATATATTTGGGTGGGGTCCATACACTGTTCTTGTGTCCTCACTGCATTTTCTAGGGCCCCAGATTCCTTTTTCAATATTATATTTACTTTTTGACTTCCAATTCTAATTATAAATTCATATGGATTCAATTAGCCTCAAAACAGTATTCCATTAAGTCCGGCTCATTATGAGCTCCGTTTTGACAAAAATTTTAAAAATTACAAAATTGCCCTTGACTTGGGGTTAAATTATAATTTTTAATTCTTTTGGGTCATTTCTCATAATTTTTCATAGGGACTATATTGCACTAATTTCTTCCTTTTTTTTGGGACTACATTGCATAAAATTCTTATTTATTGGGGCAAAAATATAATTTTCTTATTTTCGGTCTAACCTTGAAAATGACCTTTTTGCCCTTTCCTGCTTTTAGCCGTGTCTCTATTTTTTTTTATTTCTTCTACATTATATGTTATCCTTTACTATTTCCTCACACATTATATAATATCCAATAAAATTGAGATATTACATAAAGTCGAGCACTTTGTTGATCCAAAGTGTCTTATGGTAATATAGTCCCCGTTCCACAAGAATTCTCTTAGTATCCCTAATGGCTCTTAGAAAATTGATAACATGCAGAGGACTTGTAACAACATACTTTCACAAGCCCCAAATTCAACTCCCAAACATCAAGACCTAAACAAAATTGACCCTAACACACTTAAAACCTCGTAAACAACTCAAAAAGGGCAACATAGGTCTAGGGTCATAGCCAACTATAGTACTACCGTGGCCTCCAAGAAGTAGAATGGATTGGCACCGCAGCCAAAACCCTAGTGTCGCTGTGCCATTAGCTGATAGCAACTCAGCACTTTGCCAATTTTTCAACTGAACTTCCGACATGCATAACTTCATACTTCAATCTTCGATTAACCTAATTCCAGCTCCTACAGGTCACCCTTATCTCAATCTATTCATAGACACCAATTTCACTTGAATCCATCTCCATATGGGGATTTTGGACATCTAACACCATTTTAGCCACTTTTGACCAAAACTTACAACGAACCACCTCTAATTGTCATCCAAAGCAATTTAGCACCTAAGGACCATTCACATAGGTCCTAAATGGCATAACTAACTTGTCTAAGGAGGTTTCACCATAAAGAAACCACTCTTTCAAGATTTGATCCTCTTGAACCCCAAAGTCACGAAATATGCTATCTACCCAAAACACACATACAAGGCCCAAAAACCACTTTGGTCCCACATGCCTGACCAATCCAGCTCACTGACATGTGTTCCAACAATAATAACCCTTACTGAGGTCCATATCATCATCACACACACATAAATTGTACCTAGTACATATTTACACCTATCACACATCATCTGTCATCATCAATATCATCACATAATCATCTATATCACTCAAAATCATCTTACCACATACCAACAATACTCCCCAAGAATATTTAGAATAGGTGATACACACAACCACAACCTACTTGGCATAATATTTCATAAACTGAATAACAAACTACCAGTTACACTTGATATTCCCGAAGGTGGAGAGGACTATAATTTCTTGGTCTCCTTTAGACTAGTACCAGAGTCTTCACCTAGAATGTTAGTCATGGAAGGGGGTGTGAGATAAAGTCTCAATAATCAGGATTAACCACAGGCAACCTATATCATCTATTCACACACACATTGCAATGCAAAAATGTAATGGGATACATGTCTCCCTCACACATAGCTAGAACAACGAGCTAGCGTCATGACAAGACATTTCTAGTAGGTGGTTCCCTTCCAATAGCCAACGAAGATTGATTCCGAGATGTCACCAAGCTCACTTCACACTAGTGCATCTGGCTAAAGGTCACACTAATGCTTGAACTGTAACTTTCCTTCTACTAGACCACCTTGAATTGGTGGTGATTTAGGGAAGGTGCAATCCACTGCAGCTAGCTCTCTGGGCCATGGGAGAGAATTTAACCGCAGGGATCCCTTCCTTATTTCACTATATCATATATCATCATATCATATATCATATATCATCTCATCATCACTACTTGATTCACCATATCTCACTATACTCAAATGGTGATAATGTTTATGTCATGTCACTATGAAGTCATCATTTATCAATGTCATGCTAGCATGCCATCATATGAGTGTGTCATGAAATCACATATATACACATATCACTTCATGCTTATCATCATCATACACAAGTACCAGGGATCAGAATTTATACTTAGTCTAGCCATGTGCATACCATGATATATAGAAAAACCATAGCCACACACATAACCATATCGTGGTATGAACGGGAACATGCATATATATACAAGTACAATTAACAAATACATATAAACATAAACACCTAGTCACCTCAAGTTGCTGACACCACACACACATAAGTCTCATAAGTTTTTTGATTGCCAACCATGACTTGAATTCCTCTGACTAACCAAATCATGAGCTATACACTTTTAATCAATTGATTATACAATACAATATCACAATATCCTCAATTAACACAACACAATATCAATTCATAGCTCATAACTTAACCATCCAAACTTGACCCAATTTCCAATGGCATAAACATGTACCAATAAACTCTAAACAACTATCCATATCATAATCATCCTCATACATCTCAGATTTCACACTACTTTTATAATTTCCAACCTAGGGTTCCACTCATGCTCATCATAATCTAACCAAAACTCATACTAAAGCTTTCTAATACTAAACAACACTCTAATAATCCCTTTACACATATTTCAACTGGTGGAAATCACTTAAACAAGAAACCCAATGCACAAACTCATATTTCAATTGAAAACGGATGAGAAAAGAGAGGAGGAGAGGTTAGGGATCACTTACTAACCATGATTGAAGCCTCTTGAGTCCAAAAATGATCTCCCCAGGCCAGATTTCTCGAACCTAGCATAGCTCCTCCGTTTCTCCCTCATTTTCTTCTCGTCAGCCGACTAAAATGGTTTCTAATTTATATAAATTCGGTGTCCAACGCTGTAGTGGGTGATAAGTTCATCGTGGCATGAGACCTTACTGGCCAAAAGTATTAACCTTCTCTGTCTCACTTGCTGTGGCGTCCCTCTTTCAGGCTGTGGCATAGGAGCTTCTGCCTCCTTCTCTTCGAATTTGCTCCCTTTTGTCTTTTATCCAGTCTTGATTCCTCTAGTTGTAATGTTCCTAAGAGCTAGAATATCTAGATATCTATAAGGAATCCATGAAAATGGGTAGACACCGTTTTACATGAAAAAAGGTAAAGAGGTCATTTTTCCCGGTCAGACGGAAAAATGAGAAAATATGATTTTACCCTTAGAAGTTAAGATGATTGCATTTTATCCCTCAAGAGTAAAAATTTAGGGAAATACATGTGAATATACATTTTTGAGAAAATTACAGCTAATGACCCAGAAGAATTAAAAATTATAATTTGGCCCCAATTCAAGGGTAATTTTGTAAATATGTAAAATTACTGTCAAAATGAAGCTCATGACAAGTTGAGTCCAATGATATATAGCATGGAGGTTAACTGACTAAAAATAAAGAAATAATTAGTAATGAGTTTCCAAAAGTAACTTAATATCAGTAAAGTAGATTATGAGCCCCACAGACGATTAAAGGGTGACAGGGACAGGATATAGGCCTCACACAGATATCATTTGGGACATAATAATTAAGAAAATATAAATATGAAATTGGAATAGTCTTGTATCCCTAAAATGTTAATTTACGGTAAAAAGTAATTTTATTGGTACCCATAAAAAGAATCCAACACAGGATATATCTAGACCAAGAAAAATATGCAGTATTTGGAAAATTTTTTGGTCCAAAACTGCTTAAGGAAGGCTTGAATTTTCGGCCAAGCAACTTGTAAGAGAAGGCTTGACTTTTTGCACCAAAAAGTGATTAAGATTAAGTGAGTAATTAGTGAGTTAATTAAGCCAAATAAACACTCTCTTTCCTCCTCATTCAGACCTGAGTTTCTATAGAAAATAGAGAGAGAGAGAGAGCTTCCAAAACCTAAGAGAGAAGAGAGAAAAAGAGAAGGAGAAAGTGAAGACAAGTTGCAAACATTGAAGATTCAAGCATCAAGGTAATATTCTAAGCTTATTAGCTTGTATATTCAAGGGGTTAATGATAGTTTCTTTGAGTTTTCCTTCTTCTCCATCTCTCTAAGGATTTTGGTCAAGGCATAGGGTATGGAGAAAATGAGTCTCCATCCACCAAACTTAGGAGAAACACCAAACCAACAACCTAGAACATGATTTTGGTAGTAGTTTAAAGTATTTCAAAAGGAATTATTTTCTCCATTTTCTCCATGAATTTTGGTCAGTTAGGGTTTATTCCTAGAGTTAGAATTTCATAATTTGGATCAAATGGTTCCTTGGATCCAAATTAGTCAAGAACAAGTGTTGGTTTCAAGAAAAACCAAAAGGAAAGCAATATGGAAATTTTAGGTTTTATAAGTACTTTGTGAAGTTGAAGCATGAACTAGTGGTATATGACCTCATTTTATGATGTGATAGGGTTCCAAGAAGTGTCTAAAGGCCAAAGGAAGTGTCCACCAAGTTTGGAAAAGTTGAGAAAGCTTGAAGGTAGACTATTTACCTATTTATGCTTATTGTTATCAAACATGAATTTCATGAATTTGTTGCTATGCCATATGTACATAATGATGCTTTGTGATTATTTGTGATGATTGGCTGAGTTTTTTTTATGGGTTTTTGACCTCTAGATGTCCAAATTTCAAAATCAAACTCTGTCAAAATTTTAATGAAATGTTATGGCATTAAAAGTTTCAAGTGATAAATTGATGTTTTCATGATGTTTCCATGAATTATGTGATAACATGATTGTATGAATGAGTTGTTACTATTGAGATTCTTTGAATCTCACTTTTCCCTCAATAACTAATCATGCTAGGGAAAAACAATGGAAAAGGGCTAAGGGAGGAGCTACATGCATGAAGAAGATAATGATGAGTGGTTGATGATACAAGTTATTATGTTATCATGTGAACATTTATATCCATAAATGTAGAGATGAGTGATGCTGCCATTAATTGTTATCATGTATTTCTAAGTTTCTCATTATGTTATGTATGAATGTCGTACTATGCATGAATGATAATGTAATTATGATTTGAAGCTCATTTTGCCAAGATAGGAATGGAAATGCTCAATCTAAACATCCTAAAAGATACATAGGTACTATTCATGTGAAATAGGGCAATTAGTTTAAGTAATTTATAATCTCTAAAATTAGATGAAATAAGTTTTCCATATAGTTATAGAACACCTAAATTGGATAAGTGTACAATTTATGGTGAATTTTCAAAGTTTGGGTTCAAAACAGGGCAATATTGGGAAAACTGGAAACTGAAAGTTAGATAATGGAACATTCAAAAGACAATATAAAATCGTGTAGAGCTCTAAAAATTTAGTGGTTTATATCTATAGAAATATATATGTTTTAAGTTTCATATGACACTAATTTGGAGGTAATTGGAGCTATATAATAGAAGAAAAGAAGATTTTCCCAAAATTGTTCTAGTAAAAGTTGAATTCTGACCCTTTATGATTTTAGTTAATCTCATGCCCTATGTAAGTGAAATAAATATACAAGAAAACTATTTATAGAAAGTAGGCATATAGATCTTTCAAATGATAAAGAGTATGTATAATTTGGTTTAGCATAAAAGGAAATATGATTTTTCAAATTTATTGTTAAAATCAAGAATTTTCATAAATGACCAAATCTATAATACTTTTGAAGGAATAAACTATACTAAATGGCCTAGTATTTGCTTTATTTCATATTTTTCCCATGTATAGAATTTTTTTATCTATTTTTAAGACTTGAATCACTTTGATATGATTTTTGTATAATTAGTTATGTATTTTCAATGTTCGTCGGGAAAACTGAAAATTTCCAAGTGAATAGTACCCGAGAAAATTGAAAATTCTGTTTTTAATATAATTTGATTCTAGATTCTAAACCATGATGAAAGACATTTAAAATGATATATACATGGTGGGCCCTAATATAAGGTGTTATATTAGTCCCGCACATATCATCAAGTATACTTCTCGTTAGCTCAAGACTAACTCTAGGATAGTATACCGAGGGTTGTTATAAGACCACCATGATATGGCTAGGTCTGGTAGTACATGTGCCTAACTATAGCTTCAACCTTAGCATTATAGGCATATCCAAGAAGATGGCTATCATCCTCAAGTGCCTTGTCACGGAGGTGCTGAGGATACACAACCCTAGCAGGCACTGCTACTATGGGTCCAGTGGATGTATGGGGATTTTGGAGCCTATTCTCTCCTCTGCACTTAACCATCCACAATGGTTGCTGGGCTCCTTACTATTGTCCTTTGGTTCTACCATCTGCAACTAAGGCACTTAGTCACTAACTTGGATAGGTACTAACTAACTTAAAGGAGAATCATAACTCAGAGGAGATACATAGCTTTCCAATTGCCAAAATATTACATCTTACTGTTAAAGACCTTTTCCATAAAAACTACTTACTTTTAATGCATAAAAATTGTCTTTGAAAGTTTGAGCCAATTAAAACTTTAAAACAATATAAAACTATTTTTTCATAGTTTTACAATTCATTGTGCAGTGAACTTTCAAAAAATATAATTAAATGTAGAAAAATCATTTCTTGATAGTTCAAGTTTCTAAAAATCTTGCACATTTTGAACTTCATGAGAAAGTTTAACGCATAAACCTTACTATTCATTTTTGAGTTCCAATTTCTATCTAAAAACTGAGCCTTAATTTTAAAAATTCATTTCTCATAAAATACAAAACCAATTCATGCATACTAAGCATTTTTGGAAAGATTTACATGCCTACTTTCTAACCATATTAACATTGTATGTTTATTCTACTTCTATTGGTCATAGAATCAATATAAACCTTCAGGGGTCAGAAATGATTTTCACTAGATTAGTCTTGGCAAAACATCCATAACTACCATTGTATAAATTCAAATACAACCAAACAAATGCCACATTGTTCCTGAAACATAGCTCTATCCATATATATAAAACAATGAATTTTTGGAGTCATATTTGATTTTATACAATAGATTGAATTAGACAGCCAAAAACAAAGCAAAACAATTTCCATTACATTAATCTTCTTCTTCAATCCTCTTTGCTACATTCTTCCCCTTAGTATTACATAGCCCTATAATTGGGGAAACTTGAGGGTGAGATGGTGACATCTTAGTAGTAACATAGTTCAAGCATATTACATCATCACATTAGCTTAGACATTGCAAAAACATTGTACAATCATCATGCCTTCAAAATATACTTTTAGAAAAATAATCAAAACATTATGTTGTAGTAAAAATTTCAGCAGTATAACGACTTAGTAAATGGGCATGCTAGGGCTTAGTCCTTATCATAAAATAGCCAAACCAATCATAAAACAAAGCCAAGCATCATAGCAACATGGTTTGGAACATAAAGCACAATATATTAATGTAAAAGCTTTAGAGCAAAAGTTACCACATCAAGGCTTTACTTCCTTTGGTTTCAAGTTTGGTTCTTACTTCTTTAGATCAGTTCCTTGACTTGATTAGAGCCTCTTAACATTATTAAACCTAGCTTAACAATTTGGTAACATCATAAGAAATATGCATAGGTGGCCCTAAAACTTAACATTATGTAAACCAAAATCTATAATGATTCCCTTGACCTTTCTTGGCTATTTTGCATGCTAGCAACACAATGGAAGGATGAGTTTTATGAAAAACCAACCCCAAGCCTCTCATCCCTCCTTGGCTGAAACTATGTCTTCAAAAACTCATTTTGAAAAATCTGATCTTTAACCATTTCTTCGTGCATTTAAGTCATTATTTATCTTCATGACAACCATTAGAAAATGAAACTCAAACTCTAGCCATTATCCCTTTCTTTGGCCGAAACATAGGGCCATGGAGGAGGAGGAAAAAGCTTTCAAAACGTTAACCCAAATAAAACTAGATGAAAGGAAAAGAAAGTTAGAGGACATTAGGAAAGAAACCTTACCTCAAGGCCTTTCTCCTTATCTTTTTCTTCCTCCCTTCTTCTTCTCCATTCTCGGCTTCCTGCTCTTTTTTCTCACTCTCATGCTTTCTCTCCCTCTTCCTTTAACCTTGGTAATATTTCCACCAAATGAGAGAAGAGGGTGGAGGGTGAGGGGCTATTTATAGAAGAGTTGGATGAGTCTTAGCTGTTGGATTTATTTTTGATCCAAAGGTTATCACTTATTCTTAAATAAACTAAGTCACTTTACCATTTTACACCAAGATATTTTTGCCATTGTGAGACGAGTAGGGAAGGGCATTTTTGTCCCTCTTTTTCCTCCAAATTTTTTGTCACATCAAGGAGAGAGGAAGAGTATACTTTCTTGAATTTGGCTCTAGTTTGCATATTTTTTGATCTAGGTATTCTATTATACTCTATATTCTTTCCATTTACTTTATTTGTGAGACCCATTAGCTTTTCCTTTTTACTTTTTCTTGCGATATCCACCTATCTTACTTACTTTTTACTATTCATCTTACTCAATCGACATTTACAATTCATGTGGGCCCGTCTTTACAGGACATTGTACTTTTCCATGTCCGGGCCCACATAACTAGTATTACTTGTGCTTTTAGCTCGCACTAGAGTATTATAATATTATTTTCTCTTTATTCTTTTGTAAGATAACCACTTTGTCCTTACCTTTTAATAAATGATTGTTTTGTCCATTTAAGCCCATTTTTGACATTTTTATGTTACTTTGGGTCTTAATCCTATTTAATTAAATTTCTAGGCTTTCACAAACATAATAAATTAATCTCGAACAATTTAATATCATTCATAACATTATCTTGCCATAAATACATACATGAAAAATGGGGATGTTACAGTTAACCCGTTCTAGGGTTGCTGATATAGAATCAGCAGAAAATATTATTATATGCATATGTCTTCCCTCAGCCTTGAAACTATTGGGTGATTCTCCCTATCCCTCATTGGTAGGCAAAGTGTTTGTCATTGGAGGTGGCCAGATATTGAGGTGATTTGTAAGATTCCGTAAACGACAACAAATGTTCATATTTATGCACACAAAAAATCATCAATTTCTTTATTAACAAGGAATTTTTTTTCTTTGTTATTTTTAGATGAAGAAATGTTTGTTTTCAATTAGGGAATCACTAAATGCACCATAATGTGATTGTATCCACATTATTGAAATTGAGACCAACATAGAATATGATGTATTCATTCCTACTATTTGTTGGGTTGACTAATCACCCAAGAGGGGGGTGAATTGGGTGATACAAAATTTTTCGCCCTTTTGGAGCATAGCCCAATTTTACCAAATGTGCAGTAAAATAGGGATGAACAGAGTATGAAGAATTTGATATATGAAATGTGTAGATGAAGAGCAAGACACTGAAATTTATATTGGTTCAGCCTAAACTACTTGGCCTACGTTCAGTCTCCAAGTCAGCACTTGAGATTTTCACTATATCCCACAAGTTTGATCTGGGCACTTGTGAAGTTTTTGTACATTCCACAATCTTCAGTAGGCACTTCTGAAGCCACTTTCTCCACACCCTTACTAGATATGTATTTCTCTTAGTGTTATCTCCACATTAAGATTCTGCCTAGAAAATAGTAGAAGAGAATGAATACAGAATTGAAACTCTCTTTTAGAATAGATGATATATTAAAAGCTCACTCTAATGAGATATGTTTAGTTTTGAATGTTAACATAGAAAGATTTTATAAATTGCAGCAGTATTTTGGGATAAACTTCCTTAAATTCGTTACCCATAAGTTAAAATGAGGTTCTATTTATAGATTTGTGATTTAACTATTCGTCAAATACAAGATCTATCCTTTAAACACAAGTTATAGCAGTTACTCTGCAAACAAGCCATTCAAAAATCACATTAAATGCATTTGACATACCCAAAATTCAAATTTTAAGGCTCAATAAATGAATTTTGCAGAGTCAACAAAGATATGTGTTTAACGTTGAACTTCAAAAAATTTGAATTTCAAGTTTGCAAAAGATATCCCATGTTAATTTGTGCAAATTTTCATGTTGGAAGTGTGTCTAAAGAGTTTGACTCAAGTTTTCATAAAGCCTTTTGAAATTTGAATTTCAGAAACTGAAATTGGAATTTCAGAGACCGAAATTCATCTGTTAGATGCTTAAATTTGAATTTTAGAGACTGAAATTAGTCTATCAAAGGCATGTTCAAGTTTTCACAAACTCACTTCGAAATTAGAATTTCTTTGAAATTCGAATTTCAGAGACCGAAATTTGTCTATCAGTGGCTGAAATTAGAATTTCAGAGGCTAAAATTAGAATTTCAGAGACTGAAATTTGTCTGTTAGAGGCATGTTCAAACCTTTATGACTTTTGTACACTTTCACTAACTATACTTAACCCGAAATTTGAATTTCATATTCAAAATTTATCTATTAGAGATAAAACCATTGTAACTTCCAATTTCACTAAGCAAAGTTCAAATTTTGCCTAAAATGAACATGAATCTTAAGCAAAATTCATCTGTTAGCCAATATTTCTCAATTCAAACACATGCTAACATCAAATTTTCTTAATCTAACTCATCTAAAACATATGGTAAGTAAATTTCAAAGATTAAACCAACCCAAGACCTAAGTGAAGACAAAAGATACCTAATAACTAGGTCTATAATGCTTAAGCACCACTTTTACTTGGTCATTCCCTTCTTGGCATGCTCCCATTTGACCTTCAATTCTTGGAGAATCCTATCTTTTCTTGTTTCTTGAGTGAGACATGATGTTGATTTCCATTTCTTTATTCCAATGCTCATTTTTTCTATTTGGACAACCCTACACTTAATGTATTACACTTACAAACCAAGTAGTTAGTCCAATTTATATATATCTAACTTGTACTATACATTGTAAAGCATAGTGGATATATTAGTACATAGCATGATATATGTATTATAAACATAATTAAATATATACTAATGTACATTTTACTTCTTTAAGGAACATTATATATGTTATACAAATATTATGCATTTGTTCTTTATTGCTCTATATTTGTTATCATCAAAACTTATATTAAACCTAATAATCTCCCTCCTTTTTTATGATGACAAATCACTAGTGAAAAATATGCTTAATGAATGATTAACACATACAATGCAGTTCAATTCAGATAATTCTAGATTAAGTACATGCATATTTTTCACACAACTTCTCCCCTTATTTGACATCAACAAAAAGGTTGCAAGAAAAATTCTCCCACAATTCTTCTTTACCTATTTGTGAGGTTGTACCAATAAGCACATATGTCTAGGGTTGTTTCAAGCACACATTGAAGCACAAACTAAAATGCAAATCATCATCAAAACTTATTGTCCACTACATTTTCATATTATGTCAATTTTTGTTAATATCAAAATTAACACCAATTGTTAGTGATATTAAAACTAATATTAGTTGTTACTTGAAACTATTATGATACCAAATGTTATGATGCTTCTTGTTAAGATGATCATGATATGCATACATCGCAAGAGGTATCTAAGAGTTAAAGAGTTGTTACCTTCTTCCTTTATGATCAAAGAGAGATGTTGAAACACCGGTGCTTCCTTTAGCATATTAGACCTAAGAAACAAAACTCTTCATAGTAAATGGGGTGAGCTAAAACATAAGCAATTTAATTTCAGAAAATTCTCTCCCTCAACCTATGCATTTCATGTGATAAAACTAAGAAAGCATAATGCAATAGATAAGCATGTCCATACAAGAGCAACTGATTGATATTATTCTTTTAAATCAGAAAGGGCTTTTAAAAGCATTTACATACAAAGTTATAAGCTCTCCCTAAGTATGACCATTTATTCAAACATATATGCTTTTCAATCAGTATGTAGGAAACATTTTGAAAAGCACGCAAGTTTGGTTCTACAAATAAAGAAATAGACTGTGCAAATACTGAACTTTATAGTAAGTACCATTATATTCAAATAGTTTATCATTTGAACAAAGGCCATACTATAGTTTAATAACCTCAAATAACAGCACAAACCAAGCATAAATGAAAACTTGTTAAACACTTACAAATTCACTTGATTAAAAGCTAATTTGTTCCCTTTTTAGTATGATTCCAATTGAGCACATTAGATATTCCATCTTTGTTAGGCTTTCACTAACGATGCTTAGCCCGAAATTCAAATTTCAGAGTCAAAACCTTTAGAACTTTGAATTTCACTAAGCAAAGTTTGAATTTTGCCCAAAATGAACATGAATCTTAAGAAAAATTCATTTGTTAGCCAATATTTCTCAATCCTAGCACATGATAATATTAGATTTACTTAATCTAACTCATCTAAAATATATGGTAATAAGATTAAGTAAATTTCAAAGATTAAACCACCCCAAGACCTAAGTGAAAACAAAATATACCTAATAACTAGGTCTTCAATGCTTGAGCATCACTTTCACTTGGTCATCCCCTTCTTAGCATGCTTCCTTCTGATCTTCAATTCTTGGAACATCCTATCTCTTATTCTATCTTGAGTAAGACATGATGTTGATTTCCATTTCTTTATTCCAATGCTTACTTTTCCTATTTGGACAACCCTACACTTAATGTATTACACTTACAAATCAAGTAGTTAGCCCAATTAATATATATCTAACTTGTATTATACATTGTAAAGCATAGTGGATAAATTAGTGCATAGCATGATATATGTATTATAAACATAATTAAATATATGCTAATGCACATTTTACTTCTTTAAGAAATATTATATATGCTATACAAATATGATGCATTTGTTCCTTATTGCTTTACATTTGTCATTATCAAAACTTATATTGTATTAAACCTAACGCTATTGACTTCTCTACATTTAAGTTGTGGTGCTTATCCTCACCAATTATGGAAAATAATATTAAATATTCTTTTGCAACTTATGTTCAAGTAAGAAGTTCTTCAATTGAATCCAACAAGTTTGAGGGTAAGAGGTTTGGCTTTTTACCCAAGATGATTTTTCAGAGGCAAAATGAGTGCCAATATTTAAGATTAGTTAAAGAAATAATTTCATTTGGCACACAAAAAGCTAATAGAAAGTCCTAATACTCTATCAAAGTTTGGATGCCTGGTAAGTTGGGAGTTGATCAGTTGAATCACCAACATTATTTCTCTGAGTTGATATTGTCATTTTACTGCTATAAACCCTTTGCATATCTTAACAGTCCTACCATTTGTAAATGAGGCTTAATGTTCACAAGTATTTTTCCCTTCCTACCACTAAGGTACTATTACTTGTGAGTTTGGTTGTTCCTTTTCAACTGTGAAGAATCAAAATTTACCATCATATTGTTGTACCTTATGTCACTCTAAACTATATAGATAATATCTTGGTTTGAAGTCATTAAAAGAGTCTTATGGTTTATTAGAGGTTCAACAAATGAAAAGGTAGCTATATGTGTCACAAACTATTTTTGTTAATTGGTTTGATTTGCCTTTCATTGCATATTTATGAGTGATCTATGTTTTTCTTTGTTCTCTTCAAATGCGACTAGCATTTTGGACAAGAAGCATGCTAATGATTTTGAAACAACAAATCTTTTCAAACTCAACTATCTAATTTGTTTGTTGTTGGTGTTGGGCGAAGGAAAATTTTTAGATACCTTGAACTCCAAACTAAAGAGTTACCATAGAAAATCCAAGTCCATTAGCATCGTTAACATGGATTACAAGAAGTTTGGCACTCTATAATGATGCATCATTACGAACTTGCTATATTTTATGAAATTGGAATTTTTCTAATATTACATTTTATGAAATAAAATATGATCTAAAACTTATGCTAAATTCTTTCCCATATTTTAAGGTTACAGAGATTAATGAATTTCAAAAATGTAATCACTGCCCAATTCTACATAAGAAAGGCATTCATTTATGAGATGAAAATGCATTCAAAAACAAAATTGGCAGGCAACTTACTTGCTACTTGACCCTTATTATTGGTGTCACACGTCATAATTAGACCAATTTCCCATGTATTAGACTTTATTTTAGTCTATTCATTTATGATTAGAGACTTGATTACATAAAATAACCCAAAGAAAGTTTTTTCATTTTCGGGTACTATTTCTTGAGTTAACTTCATTTTACTCGATGCAATTTAAAAATTCATAACTAAATATAGAAAAATCATCTTGAGGTGGTTCCAATCTCCAAAAATGTCAAATATTTTATACATGGAAAAAATATTGAATAGGGAAAATACTTGACCAATTTGTATAGTAAATTCAAAAACTTTACTATAGTAATGGTAAATTTTAAAGTTCACTGAAATTGCCCTTAAATTTAAAAATTCACCATAAATCATACATAACTCCAAATTAAGTGATCTTGGTGTCTATGGAAAGCCCTTTGTGTTTAGTTTACATCCATGTAAAACATTTAAACAATACACAACAAAAGGTCTATATAGGCATGTGTACTTTAGCAGTGGTCACAATGGCCATCTGCATCCTTTAACTTTAGAAAATACATATTAATATTTACATGCATGGCCATTTCTTGTCTCAACTTTACATGTTTCATTACATTGGACTAGAAGGACATAATCACATGCAAGCACAGTCCCAAAATCATACATATCATGTTTGCAAGATATTCCAAACAAAATACCAAGGAAAACAAATTCATCTTAATGAGCAACCTCCTTCTCCTTTCCTTTTGCCTCTTGGGAAGTCTTGCCATAACCTGGATCTATAATATTAGACATTTGGAAAGGGATGAGATTTAAATAATCCTAATAGCAACTAACATATATGCTTAGATATCATCATACATTGCAAACCTTCATGAAAAATGCATTAAGCTTTCATTTAAAGCCAATTGTGCACAAATAATTTCTAAAAATTTGGCAGCATCTCTCCTTAAAAAATAGGCATTTCCAAGGTCAAGTACCCTTCAAACAACATAGACAATCAATCCAATCCATCACAAAACATCATTTCAATTAATAAACACATCAAGTAAGCATAATGGCAACAATAACAATATATATGTATAATAGGGTTAGTTAACTACCTTCAAGCTTTTCAATGAACTTAAGACTTTGTGGACACTTCCTTTAGCCTTCCAAAACTCCTTTTGATCCTATTGTATCATAAAACAATGACATTAGCTACTGATTCTTGGGTCACTATCACAAAGTATGCAACAAAACCTTAACTTTCCAACTTGATT
The DNA here is from genome assembly GCA_026686845.1 of Adenanthera pavonina. Taxonomy (NCBI): domain Eukaryota; kingdom Viridiplantae; phylum Streptophyta; class Magnoliopsida; order Fabales; family Fabaceae; genus Adenanthera; species Adenanthera pavonina. The sequence continues at coordinate 16,742,176 of JAIVEN010000005.1, read as the reverse complement.
TCCATTTGGCCTTACTTGTACAACACACATATTTTTACATAATTTGGATCCAAGGATTCTATTTTGGGGTCAAATTCATGAAATTTAATTTCCTTTTCAAACCCTAAATAGGCAAACAAAAATTTAGAAAAATGTAGAAAAATAACTACTTGATCAATTTGCAATCTAATGTCATATTCTTGTATCTTGTGACCTGTACTTTACTTTTTATGGATTAGTTTCTTCATAGCCTCACTTTCTCTCTCTTCTTTCTCTCTCTCTCTATGCATCCATAAAAGTGGGAAAAGAATAGAGAAGGATCCATGAAAGCTCCTAAAACTACTTAGGTTCACAAGAGGATAGTCATAAGAAGTTACCTTGAGGTTTTGAGTCAAAATCTTTGCCTTTATCTTCCTCCTTTCTCCCTTGGGTTCTCACAAGTTCCTCCCTCTTTTGCTCTCTGTTTCAGCGTACTTGAGAAGTGAAGAAGATGAATTATATATGCTCAACAATGTGATTAGAGATTAATAACCTATAAAGTAACTTTAGTTAACTTTATTTTTAAGTTTAGTTACTTTTTGGCAAATAAAGCTTTTAACTAATTCCATTGGGGTCCTTGAGCAACTGTAGCATACCACTTGTCCCATTCTTGGCCAAAAATTGCTTTAATAATTTTTGGGGATCAATATATGCTTTACAAATTGAATTCGCTCGCACCAATTCACTATTTTCACCAAAATTGTCATTATATTGATATAGCGTTATCCAACAATTACTTTTAGTCCAAAATAATTATCTCAACCCAAAATATATTTTATCAAGATCCACTAATTTTTCTTGAATTAATATTACCTCTTCTTGTAGTATAAATTGACTTTTATCAGGTAAAATATTAATATTAATCATAATTAACTAATAAATATTATTTTAATCTTAATAACTTCCATACTATATTCCATTGGGCTTAACTTACTGAGAGCTTCATTTTGATTATAATTTTTTATATTTACAAAAATGCCCTTGACCTAGGGTAAATTTATAATTTTTAGAACTTTCGAGTCATTATCTATAATTTTCCCAACACTTTGTTCCACTTCCTCTCCACGTATAATTCTAATCTGGAAAATTATCCTTTTTGTCCCTTTTTTTGCTCATTTCTATGTCTCTTTGTTTTCTGAGACTTTAGACACGTTTTTAGATATCATCATTTTTATCACTCTATAATATTTAATATACAATAAAATTCAGGACATTACAATTGGCAATAGCAAAATTGGTATCTTAGTCTACTTGCTAGTATTCTATTGTTCATGATTAACTTTCTCGACATGAGAACAGGGGATTTAAGACCAATGGATAAATTCTAGTCGAGACACATTAGTTCAGGGTATGTGTTAGTACTTGGCCATGAGATAAATAATTAAATTTATTCTCATCTTCTACATTCTTAATCTCATTGTCCTCCTAGGTATAAACATTTGCAAGCTGACTACATGAACCAACATTTTGATAAGTTGTTAGATGTGATTTACAACATAAAAAATTCACCAAATGACAGATGGATTATCCTCTTAGCATGGAAGCCATCAGATCTTAGATTGTTAGAGCCTCCCCCTAGTGATATATTGGCTCAGGTTGGAAACATTAACTTTGCATTTTGGTTTATATCTTTCCCTCTTATATAAACATATCTCAATACTTAACCAACCAATTTTTCAGTTTTATATGGCAAATGGGGAGCTATCTTGTCAGTTTTATCTGCACTCTAATTTAATCTTTTTACTAGTCCTAACTTCATGGTATGATTAAGAATAATGAAGAAGTAATGTGAAAGCTTTCCAAGCTATGTTTAGGAAGGAATATCTTGGATCGGTGCATTGTTATGGGAGGACGGTCACCCCAACTATCTTGAAGAAAAATGCAGAGATTAATGCTATTAAGAAAGTACATGAAGAAAAGGTGTTTTCACTAAAAGAACAATACTACTATAAAAACAAGCTTTCTAGGTGGTTATTTTTAGCCTTTCTTGGCAGTTATAAACCGTCTTTTATTAGACCATCAAGAAAAAGTGGGTGACTTTTGTAGGTGGTTATTTGCCGCCTACAAAAGGCTACTTTTGTAGAAATACCGGCCTACAAAAGTCCTCTTTTTTACAAAAAAAGGGCATCTTATAATATCCATATTTTTATGAGATGTTATAAAATGAATAAAAGATGAAAAACAAAGTGAGATGAGAAGGTTATATATAATCGGGCTTTAGAAAGAATTAATTTCTCATCTAATTTTCAAAAGAAGTTATGTTTGACCTTTAATTGGAATTAATTTTCTATAAGGTCCTTAGCAGAAACTAATTCCAGAACTTACCTCTGAAAATATGCAATATAACACTTGAATGAAAGCACACTCCAAGTTGAGCGCAACGGTAAGGGTATTGTATAGTTGAGAGGTCTAGATTGAGAGATAGACCAATTTGATAGTTAATATAAATAGTGCAAAAAGAAATAACAAAAATTAGTCTTTGGTTAAACTTACAAGAAAGTGCTCGAGAGAATGGATAATTATATTTTTAACCCAGCTTAGGGGCAAAATGATCATTTTCTAAATAAGAAGTAAAATGTAAATATTGCATTTAAGCCTTAGGAAAAAATGTTGTTATCATAAAATGCATAAATAATTGGAAAAAACGGTGAAAAAGGGCAAAAATGTCATTTTTCCAAGTTAAATGAAAAAATGAGAAAATTGTATTTTGGCCCTAGGAATTAAGAATTCTTACATGGTAGTCCCTTTTAGTAGTTCAACGTGAAAGAGGGAAAGGGAAAGAAGTTTGGGAAAAATTACACCTAATGACCTGGACATTTAAAAAACTATAAATTGACCTAGCCCAATGGAATATAGTAAGAAATTTATTAAGAGCAAAATAATATTTATTGGGCTATTAGAGTTTAATATTAATATTTTACCAGATAAACATTAGTTTAGACTGTAGAAAAGAAAGTATCAAATCAAAGACACTAAATGGACCTTGATAAAATATATTTTGGGTAAGGATAATGATTTTAGTCCAAAAGTTATTTTTGGATAATCCTATATCAATTTAATGACAATTTCGGCAAAGATATTTAATCACTACGGGTAAATTTAATCGATAAAAAATATTTTGGTCCATAAAAATTATTGAAACAATTTTTGACAAAAAAAAAGTAGTGAGCCACGTTTGATTGCAGCTTATGGACACAAGTGGAATTCTTAGAAAAGCTTTTCAAAGAAAAAGTAAATAAAGTTAAAAGAAAAGTTAATTAAATGATTTCATTAGATAAATATCCCATTTAAGTCATTAACTATCATTATCTTCAACCAAGAGCACGCAGAAATAGTGGCTGAGGAGAGAAAAGTAGCATGAAAAATAGGAAGAGAAAAGGAGAAGAGAAAAGGCAAGGGTTTGCTTCCAAACTTCCAAGGTAACTTTCTTTAGCTAATACCTTGTACATACTTGAGTTTTGTAAGGATTCATGTAGTATTTTCTCAAATATTCCCACTGAAATTTCTGACTAGAGAGAGACTAGAGAGAGAAATTTGTGCCAAGAAGAAACCAATCTATGAAAAGTGAAGTATATGTCACAAGATGCAAGATTATGGCATTGGTTTCAAAGATTAATGAGTTATTATTTTTCTATAATTTTCTCTATTTTTCTGCTATTTAGAGTTTGTGAATGGAAATGGAATTTCATAATTTTAACTCCAAAAATGGATTCCTTGGGTCCAAAATAGGTTAGAACAAGTGTGTTATACAAGAAATTCCCAAAGAAAAACTATATAGATTTTTAAGGTTTAAGTGCCACTTTGTGAAGCAAGAGTTGGAATCAATGGATTGAGACTTGATTTTATGATGCTATAGGATTCCAAGAAGTGTTAAGAGATTAAAGGAAGGGTGTGCAAAGTTCGAGAATCAAAGGAAAGCCATAAGGAAGTTTACTAACCTAATCTTGCATTGTATTGTTATATAGTTTACAATGGTTTTGATGTTTTGTTAAATGTTTGTGATGATGTTTTGTGATGATTTGTTGATATTGGCTTAGTTATTTGGGGGTCTTGTGACCCCAAGATGTCCAAAATATAAGAAAAAACTCTATCTGTAATATCTCTATTTTTATGAGATGTTATAAAATGAATAAAAGATGAAAAATGAAGTGAGACGAAAAGGCTATATATAATCAAGTTTTAGAAGGAATTAATTTCTCATTTAATTTTCCAAAAAAAGTTATGTTTGGTCCTTAATTGGAATTATTTTTCCATAAGATTCTTAGCAGAAATTAATTCTAAAATTTACCGCGAAAAATATGTAATATACCACTTAAATGAAAGCCCGCTCCAAGCTGAGTGCAACGATATAAGTATTACGTAGCCAGGAGGTCCAGGTTAAGAGATAGACCAATTTGAAGTTAGTTTGAATAATGAGAAAGAAATAATAAAAAAATTGGTCTTTGGGTAAAATTACAAGAAAAATACCTGAAAGAATGGATAATTACATTTTTAACTCGGCTTAAGGGTAAAATGGTAATTTCTCAAATTAGAAGTAAAATGTGAATAATGAATTGAAGGCCCAAAAATGAAAAAGCTGATATCGTAAAATGCAAAAGGAATTGGGAAAAATGGAGAGACATCATTAAGCGTGAAGAAAGGCAAAGACGTCATTTTTCCTAATTAAACTGAAAAATGATAAAATTATATTTTGGCCCCAAAAAAAGAATCTTTGTAATTTAGTCCTTGGAGGAAGAATTGCACGTGGAGAAGGAATAAAAAAATTTTTGGGGAATTTATAGCTAATGACCCAAAAGTTTTAAAAAATTGTAAATTTCCCCGGGTCAAGGGTATTTTTGAAAATATGAAAAATTATAGTCAAAATGAAGCTTTCAAAGAGCTAAGCCCAATGGAATATAGCAAGAAATCTATTAAGATCAAAATAATATTTATTAGGTAATTATGGTTTAATATTAATATTTTACTCAATAAAGGTCATTTGGATTGCAGAAAGAGACAATATTAATTCAAGAAAAGTGAAAGGGTCTTGCTAAAATATATTTTGGATCAAAATGATGATTTTGGATCAAAATTAATTGTTGAATAATCCTGTACCAATTTAGTGACAATTTTAGCAAAAATACTTAATCGGTACAGGTAAATTTAATCGGTAAAAGGTATTTTAGTCCATAAAAATTATTCAAGCAATATTTGGCCAAGAATGAGGCACAAGGTGTGCATCAGCTTAGGGATATGGATGAAATTTTTTTAATTAATTTTTGATCAAGATAACTTCTCAAAGAAGGCTTGCCTTTTGTCCCAAAAAGTAATTGTGATTAAGTTATTAGTAAGTTAATTAAGCCATTTAATCACTCTTTTCACTCCCATTTCAGATGTGTTCAACTGCTGCCCACGTGAGGAAAATGCCATTAGTTTATTGATTTTATGAATACTTCTTCAAGAAGTATTTGGGAAAAAAAAGAAAGAAAGAAAGGATGGCATAGGATGATTGGATCATACTTTTATCATTGTCTCCTCCTTGCCTTCTCTCTTGACCGACACTTACACTTAAGAAAGAGGGAAATAGTGGTCTGAAAATGAGAAAGAAAGGCAGCCAAGAACGTGCAAGAAGAGAGGAGAAAAGAAGAGAGAAAAGAGATAGCAAAGGAGCAAGCATGAAGACTAGAATTCAAGGGTAAGTTTCTACTATCCTTATCTTGCCTTCTCAATCTTTTAGTGAGTGTTTCATGGAGTCTTTTCCTTTCCTCTCTCACCTTAAGTTTCAGCCATGGATGAGTTTTGAGAGAGAAAGTTGAGCTATGGTAAAATAAACCTAGGAAAAGGCATAAATAAGAGACTAGAAGCATGATTATGCAAGTGGTTTGAAGTATAGCAAGTTAAATATTTTCCTCCATTTTATGCTTGATTTCAGTCAGATTAGGGTTATAAATAGAGATGGAATTTCAAACTTTTAACCCCAAAAATGAGTTCCCCATGTCCCAAAACCTTAAGAACAACCATTGGTTCAAAGAAAAACCAAGAAGAAAGCAAAGAGAAAATTTAAGGGTTTAGTGAGCATTGTGTGAAGTTAGACCAAGAACCAGTGGCTTATATGCTTCATTGGTGTTATGTTTAGGTCTAAAGAAGCTTAAGGAAGTGTTTGGAAGAAGAATAACTCAAAGGAAAAGAGAGTGGGAGCATTGGAATCAAGTTGGAAGGCAAAGGAAAGCAATAATGGTAGCATATTCTATTTCTTACTTTATGTTATTGTATATGATTTCTATGTTATAATCCCATTGCCATATTATTGCTATGATGTTGTGAGATTGGTTTGGCTATTTTTATGATAGGGTCCTAACCCTTGGATGTCCATTTTATAAAGAGAGACCATGCCAAAATTTTTATGAACCATTATGACTTATTATATGCTTGAATGGGTGAATGGCTATGATTTAAGTTTTTATGCATATATGATAATGTAATTGCATGACATATGACTTGCTACTGAGATTCCATAATCTCACCATTCCAAACACTAACCATGCTAGGGAAAGGACATGGAAGTAACCAAGGAAGAAGGCAAGAAAAATGAAGAAGCATGATAATTATGTGAATTGTGGATATTTTAATGTATTGTTATGGCATCATGTATAAAATTGCATGAGAATTCATGAGGCTTGTATTTCTGTAAATATATCCATTTGAGCATTATTGAGTGATATGTATGGATTTGGTACAAGGAATGATGATGTAATCATGTTGTGAAGCTCATTTTGCCAAGATAAGAATGGAAATGCTCAATTAGAAACACCCTGAGAATGACAATGTTACTGTTTATATGAAACAGGGTATAATATATGAGTGTTATATATTCCCAAAAATTAGATAGAATGAGCTTTTTATAAAGCTAAAGAACACCTAAAATGGATAGGTGTACAATTTATGGTGAATTTTAGAAATTGAGGGTCAAAACTGGTTAGAGTGAGGAAAACTGGATCTTTTATTATGAATACTGGAAAATCCAAAATGCAAGAAAAAATTCAGTGGTGTGAATTTTTTGAAAGCTCTAAGTCTTAGGAAACTAATTTCACTGGCTTAATAGTATTTGGAGCTATAAAGAAGGAGTTATGTAATTTCTCCTAAAACTGTTCCAGTAGAGGTGGTGTTTCGACCCATAATAGTTAAGTTAATGTCATGCTCTGTACAAGTTGAATAAATGTACAAAAAAATATTTCTAGAAAGTAGACTCATATGGCTTTCCAATCACAGAAAGAATGTATGATTTTGCTCAGGATATAATGAGATATGAATTTTTAAATATAAGGCCAAAATCCTAGGGAAGAGAAAATGACCAAATATACAGTAAATGTTTGAGGAATAAACTGTATAAATTGGTCAAGAGAATTCTCTATTTCATATTTTTTCCATGTATAGAAGGTCTTTATCTATTTTTATAGACTTGAATCACTATGAAATAATTTTTTTAAAATTAGTTATGAATTTTCAAAATTCAATCGGCAAAGTGGAAACTACCATATGAACAGTAACTGAAAATTTTGGAAATTCTGATTTTCATTCTTATGTGATTCAAGCTTAAGATCAAGTATAATCAAACTTAAAAGGAGTCTAATTCATGGAAAATGAGTCTAATTCATGGGAATTGAGTCTAAAAGTAAGGTGTTATACTATCCAATTTTCTACAAAATGTTTGAGCATAAATGATTCTAGATATTTGAATGATGATTGGTGATGAATGCTTGCATTATATGATGACATAATTGCTTGATTGGTGGTAACTACTGAGATTTCATGAATCTCACCCTTTCCAAATGACTATCCATGATAGGACCAACGTATGTCATGAATCATGGCAAAGCTAAGTAGATTGAGGAGGACCATGATTATTAAGCCAACTAGATACATTATTTGGCAATTTGTATAAAATCATGCAACATGGTATGAAGATGTAATTTGGTATAGTTATGAATTTATTCATCTTATATGATGTTATGTATGGATATGAAACCATGAATAATGATGTCTTATATTTATGAAATTTATCATGCTAAAGTATGGATGAAAAGATTCAATCTGAATACCTTGATAGAACTTAGGTTCTGGTCATTCAAAATAGGACAATTAGTTTAAGTGATTTATATGATCTGAAAGTATATGGAATAACCTTTCCATAGAGTCAAAGAACACCTAAATTAGATAAGTGTACAATTTATGGTGAATTTTCCAAGCTAGGGTTTAAAAATAGGGCAAGATTAGAAAACTGGAACCTTAAACCTAGATACTGGAAATTTTGAAAGGTATTATAAAATTGTACATAACTCCAAAAGAAATCATTGGTTTGTATGTATTGAAAGGTCTATATCTTAGCAGTTTGAGTGCAATTGGAGCTATATAACAAGAGTTATACATATTTCCCTAAGACTATTCTAGTTAAAGTTGAGCTCTAACCTCTATTGGTTTAAGTTTATGCCTTGCCCTATTCTAGTGGAATAAATGTAAAAAATAAAATATTTCTACAAATTAGAGATACATAGATTTCCAATGACATAAAGAAGGAATGATTTGGCTCAGAATATCAGGAGATATGGATTTTTAAAGAAAAGACCAAAACCTGGGAAGTTTCAAAATGACCAAATTTATAGTAAACATTTTGAAAATAAACTGTATAAATTGGTCTAGAAAATGATCTATTTCATATTTTTCACATGAAGAGCATCTTTTTAGCTATTTTTAGAGACTAAAATTACTATGAGATGATATTTCTAGAATTAGTTATGAATTTTCAAAGTTCATCAAGTAAAATGGAAAATGCACAATGAACGGTACCAGAAATAAAAAAAAATCTATTTTGATATTTTTATATAATCAAGTCTCTAATCATGCAATAATAGACATAATTGGAGTCTAATACATGAAAAATAAACTTCTTAAGTTTAAGGTGTTACACATCTTTTGTAAGTGGTTATGCAAATAACCACTTACAAAGGGTACCTTTGTTGGTGGTTATTTAAATAACCACCAAACAAAGGCTGTCACACCTCATCTTTAGACATTTTCCCATGAATATTGTCTCATTTGAAATTATTAAAGGGGCTTTTAAGAACTTGAATTAACTAAAACCTCATTTGAAATTTCCTTTTCATGCACTATTCATACTATTGTGTAGCGAATTTCAGAAATTCATATCTAAATGCAAAAAAAAAAAATCATTTCACTATGGTTCAAGTCTCTCAAAATAGAGCACATCGTGAATCTTATGGGGAAAATGTGAAACTAGAGATTCATTAAGCCATTTCATACAATTTATTCCTTTAATTTACTGTTCATTTCCCTGTTTCCAGTTTCTATTCTATTTCTGACCCTTAAGTTTAAAAATTCATTTCTCAACATAAACAGAGCTATTTCATGCTATCTTTATATCATTTGAAAGCCCTACATGTGTACTTTTTATAAATATTTATTTTGTACATTTATTCAATATGTACATAGCATAGCATCTTTTTAAATCCTCTAGGGTCAGGATAATTCTCTACTGAAACAGTTTTGGAGAAACACACCTAACTTCATTTATATAACTCCAAAAGCATTCAAACCAGTGACATATTAAAGTCAAGACATATTTCTTTCCATTTATGTAACCACTGAACTTTTGGAGTACTATACAAATTTTATACATCCCTTAAATCTTAAATAGTACTCATAGAAAAGTTAGAGTTTCCAAAAACTGTCTAGTTTTAGTCCTTACACTTATTTAAAACCATAACTTAATTCACATATGGCTAAATGATATAAAACAAGCTTCCTCATAAAGCATATCATATCCTCTAACTAGAGGAAACATAATTTGGCTCCATCCCCTTACCATAACATTCTTGTACATTCCTAAATATTAATATGGCAGAACCATATATAAGGGAATTATATATACTCCTTATGAGCTATACAAAGGAAGGAAGCCATACCTCTCACATCTACATGTATTTGACTGCAAGTGCTTCATCCATAACAATGGAAAGGAGAATTTGGGAAAGTTTGATGTCAAATCTAATGAAGGTATTTTTCTGGTCTATTCTAGTATAAGTAAGGCATATAGAGTTTTTAATAAGAAGTCTAAATTAGTAGAAGAATCTATGCGTGTAGTATTTATTGAAAATGAAACTGTTTCCAAACACGTCACTGATGAGGATAATCTTATTTCAAACTTTAAAAATTTAGATCTTTCTAATGAAGGTAAAATTGAATCTCCAAAAATATCTGAATCTATTAACATAGAGAAAGATATTCAGGAGAAAGACTTTGAAGATGAATATAATGAAGAAATGTCTCAAGAACTCCCTAGAGCTTGGAGATATCAAAGGAATCATCCTGTTGATCAAGTGATAGGGGATGTTCAAGAGAAAATTAAAACCAGAAAACAGTTAAGGGATCAAATGATAAACTGTGCTTTTATTTCTGAAATTGAACCTAAATGTACTAAAGAAGCCTTAACTGATGAATACTGGATTTTAGCTATGCAAGATGAGTTGAATCAGTTTGAAAGAAATAAAGTTTGGGATTTAGTGCCCAGACCCAAAAATCATCCTGTCATTGGCACAAAATGGGTTTTTAGAAATAAGCTTGATGAATCTGGATTAATAATCAGAAATAAAGCTAGACTGGTTGCCAAAGGATATAATCAATAAGAAGGAATTGATTTTGAAGAAACCTTTGCTCCAGTGGCTAGATCAGAAGCAATTAGAATTCTGTTAGCATATGCATGCATGAAAAACATTATGTTATATCAAATGGATGTGAAGAGTACTTTTCTTAATGGATATATCATGGAAGAAGTCTATGTAGACCAACCTCCAGGCTTTGAGGACTCTACAAAATCAAACCATGTTTACACACTGAAGAAAACCCTTTACGGTTTAAAACAAGCCCCTAGAGCATGGTATGAAAGGTTAAGTAATTTTATAATTGAAAAGGGGTTCAACAGAGGAAAAGTAGATACAACTTTATTCACTAAGAAAGAAAATAAAAGTTTACTTATTGTTCAAATCTATGTTGATGATATTATATTCAATGCTACTAATGACTCTCTTTGCAAGAATTTTTCTAAGCTAATGCAGGGAGAATTCGAAATGTCCATGATGGGTGAGCTCAACTTCTTTCTTGGATTGCAAACTAAGCAATATGGTGATGGTATCTTTCTCAATCAATCCAAGTATCTGAAAGAATTGCTGAAAAAGTTTGGGATGGAGAATGCCAAGCCAATGGGAACACCTATGGCTACTGCAACCAAACTGGATATGGATGAAGGGGGAAAAATGTTTGACATAACCTAATATAGAAGAATGATTGGATCTCTGCTATACTTAACTGCCAGCAGACCTGACATCATGTTTAGTGTCTGTATGTGTGCAAGGTTCCAATCATGTCCTAAAGAAACCTATGCAACTGTTGTAAAGGGTATCTTCAGATATCTTATTGGAACATCACAGATGGGTTTTTGGTATCCAAAGGACAATGGAGAAGATCTGAAAGATACACTGATACTAACTTTGCAGGATCCAAAACTGACAGAAAAAGCATAAGTGGAACATGTCAGTTTCTTGGAGGATCCTTGGTTTCATGGTTTAGCAAGAAGCAAAACAGTGTGGCCTTATCCACGACAGAAGCTGAATATGTTGCAGCTGGAAGCTATTGTGCCCAAGTCATCTGGATGAAAAAGCAGCTTGAAGATCTTGAGATTGAGATGAAGAAAATACCAATAATGTGTGACAACCAAAGTGTCATTAACATCACAAAGAATCCTGTCATACATTCAAGGACAAAACGTATTGAAGTTAGGCACCACTTCATAAGGGATCATGTTCTAAAAGGAGAAATCATATTCGAATACATCCCAATAGAAGATCAAGTTGCTAACATCTTGACAAAGCCTCTGTCAGAAGATAGACATTGTAAAATCAGGAGAGAATTGGGTATGGTAAATCCCAATGAACTGTGAGTAAATTCTTGTGCAAATCTGTTTTCAGAATTTCTGACATTAATTTAATTCTAACTTTAGCATCGGAGTGAGTTTAATTTAAGTTGCAAGTGCTCCTCATAAGGTTCAATGACAATAAATCTGAAAAATGGAGCACTCCAGAATGGAACAAGTCAAAAAGTGAGAAAGAAAGCTAGAAATCAGAGTTTCTGAATCCATTATGTAAGTTTATAAAGTTAAAATTCATATGTTAGATGTGTAATAGACTAATTTCATTGATAAATTGTGTTTTAGAACAAGTCAGCATGTTTGACATTTGAATTTTGATGCCCATCAAACAAACTTCAGCTTGGTTTACATTGTAACTGTTCTCGGTGGTCCCTCGAAATTCGTCTATTGGTCTATGAAAATTTGAATTTTCAAAAATAAAAGTTTCAATGTTATCTTTGTCCAACATGATGATTATATAAATTTCTATTTCTTAAACTACGCATGTTGGAGAACCTTTACAAAGTGTTGAAATTCGAATTTCTAATTCAAAATTCGTCTGTTGAAACATGCTCACAATGTTGAATCTCTGAAAGACGAATTTCCATAAGCATAATTCGTCTGTTGTTTGTTGTATTGATTATTGCTTGATGCCTGTTCTTCGAAATTTGAACTTTGTTGAAACAAAGTTCGTCTGTTCATTTTGTGTTGCTTGGACAAAGCCTCTGTCAGATGAACTTTTAGAAGAAAATTTGTCTGTCAGTAAGCTTTGCTGAATGGTTTAACTTTTAACTGCTCAAAGTTTGAATTTTGACCCTCAAAATTCATCTGTCAGGCAGTTACTTACTTTAAAATTGACGGTTTTCCTCTGAACAGACGCAACCCTATTCATCTCTTCTCTGAGTCTGTTCAAATTCTCTCTTCAATACTCTTCAATTTTGATCATAAATCTTCATGTCCCACCATTTAAACTCCTTTTTGTATCCTATAAACACATTCTCAACCTCATTCTGAATCATTCATTCACGGAAATGGCTTGAGTGAAAAATCCAGAAGTTGGAAAGGGAGAGTCTCGACCAAAGAGAACTGTGAAATCCCAATATGCTTCAAAGGAAAGTGAGAAAGCGAAAAGAAAAGGTGAATCAAGCAAAGCCACTCCCTCCAAAAGGCAGAAAATAACTCCAAAGGCTGAATCAAAGAAAGCTGGGCCTTCTTCACCGAAGAAAACAGAGCCTTCGGTCCCTGTTCCTTCTACTATTGTTGCTTCCACCTCCTCCAGTACTAAGTCAGGAGAATATGAGCTAACCATATTGCCATTATGGAGCAATGCTCACATTCAGGAAGAGTACACAACCAAGTTTGTGGGCAAGAAGGTAATTAAGCCTCACTGTGTCAATATGGAGGAATTTTTAATCTCTAACAACTTTGATGCCGGGCTTTGGATGATGAGATACAAGAATTTATTAGAGATATTGGAGAGGTACGATGATGAGGTAGTCAAGACGTGGTATGCCTCTCTAAAATACAGCAGCAAGAAAAGGAAGTGGGAGGTCAATCTGAGATCAAGGACCATCTGGCTAACAGATGAAACCCTTAATGAGGTGTTAGAGATTCCAGGGCAAGATGGATTGAAGATTGACATTACTACTTCTGGGTTTATGGATGAGGCAGAGATTGCTGATGAAGAAGGTGGACCTTTCCTAAACTACAAGGAGAGCACAATCCTGAACACTTTGTTCCGAAGAAAGGAGAATAGGCCACCAATAAGCTTGTTGAAGGCCACTAACCTCAGTGCTCAAGTGAGAATCCTACACTACATAGTGTTTAAGATTATCTTCAACAAAGGAGGTAGCTTCAACCTGATCACAAGGGCAGAGGCACATGTAATGGCTGCAGTCATGCGTGGAAAGCTTATCAACATGGGACATATATTTCTCCAATGCATGATCAAGGCAAGGGATCAAAGGAAAAATTCTATACTTCCCTATGTATCAGTTATTTCCAAGATCCTGCAGTATGCCAGAATCCAACACCTTAAGAAAGGGAAAGGGAAACCCACTGAAATATTCAAAGAAGAAGAGCTACAAAGAATAGGGATAGAGAGGAAAGATAGAAGATGGATTGGGAAGGGAGCAGGAAAATCTAAAGATCTCTTCTTTGATGAAGATGCCTCCTTACAGTAAGAAGGTACCTCTGAGGCTCCTCCAAGATTTGTACCTCAGCCTGTTCCATCCCCATCTCGGCCTGCTCAAGCTCCATTCCATCAACTCCCTCTTCTCGTGCCAAGCCAACCAAGATCACTGAGTTGTATGATAGTTTATCTACACTCATACTAAGCATCAAGGATGAGCAAAATACCAAGTTTGCTCATATGCAAGATCAGATCCACCAGTTGGCAATGAACATGAAGGTAGTAGCTGATGCATATGAAGATATCCAGAGTATCATTCCCTCCATTTTAGCTCCACCTTAGCCAGGATTTTCTGAGCCTGCCAAGTCTCCAACTCCTGAGCCTCTAAGTCCCTTTGTACTAGCCTCTCCTAAGCCTGATAATGATGTACATGATACTGAGGTTGCTGGCACACTGAGCACACCACAGGCCTCCAGCAATGAAGCAAGTCCTGGTCCTCCCTTGGACTATGGTATGGAAGAAGAAGGCCCTCAGGATTCAAGCTTTCATGACCCTATTCTAGCAGATGCTCAAGAGTCAATCCTGTCCCAGCAAGAATCTGAGCAAGTAGAAAGATTAGTGGCAGCCATCTCCACTTCACCATTATGCAAGCTGCTCTAAATGAAGAAAGAAGCATTGTGCCATATGTTGATTTGCAAGCCACTGCACATGATGCTCTTCAACAAGCTCAAAGGAGAAGGCTTGAAGAAATGTTTCGTCCTCCTGCACTAACACCTGTTACATATTATAGTTTCTCGGAGGAAAGAAGGGCACAATTGGCAATTAAAAGGCAAGAAATTTCTGAACTTCTTGAGATTTCTGATGATGAAGATGAAGGCACAAGTTCTGAAGTTTCTAGGTCCTTGCCAAAGCTCAATCCAGACCTACCATTTGTCTCTGTGCCCCTTCGAGCTATTCCAGTGTCTCAAATCCCTTCTCCTACTGATTTTGTCCACCTTCCCGATGATGCCAAAAAGGGGGAGAAGAGTGAGCAAACTGGAAAGTCTGCTGCACAGCCTTCTGGAAAATCCTACAGTAAGAAGTCTAAGTCAAAGAAAAAGTGATTAGAACTTATGCTTGGGTCCTCTTGTAGTGCTGTATTATGTTTCTATTGTTTATGTATTATGTTTCTGTATTCTGTAATGTTTTGTATTGTTGTTTCTTGTAAAGTGACATTTGATGAAATGAAAGAATTCCTTGGTTGCAATGAAATGTTCTTGT
This sequence comes from Adenanthera pavonina, assembly GCA_026686845.1. Taxonomy (NCBI): domain Eukaryota; kingdom Viridiplantae; phylum Streptophyta; class Magnoliopsida; order Fabales; family Fabaceae; genus Adenanthera; species Adenanthera pavonina. Next base: position 16,726,811 of record JAIVEN010000005.1, on the reverse strand, counting down.
TGGACTTTGAATGAGTTAATGAATCTCTTTACTTGATCTACTATACATAATATCTTTTGGATTATAATGCATATGTTGAGGGGGAGCTTGTTAAAGCAAACCCAAGTACTGATCCAGTTTGTAAGTTATTTTGTCATCATAAAAAAGGGGGAGAATGTTGAATCAAGTGTTTTGATGATTCCAAACCAACCTTCAAGAGCTTGGAATAAAGATATCAAAGGTGCACAAAAGGTTTTAAGTGAAGGAATTCTAGAAAAATCAAGGCAAGAATAGATGTAGAATGTTTAGTAATATTTTAATTTGAGTAAAAGACTTTGATTTGGTGAAAAGATGTTTTAAAACCTTGTTCTATGTTAATTCAAGGGATATTTGAAAAACACCCACCAATAGACGAAGTTTGAAAGGCTTATACTGATATGCTATTTTGAAAATTTGAACTTTGGCTCTGGAAATTCGAATTTCGAGTTGAAAATAGAACAAGTCTGAAAAGAAGCTTCTTTGACAGATGAATTTTGACTTGAGAAATTTGAATTTTGATACGTGTCTGAAAAGAGCTTTCTTTGACAGACGAACTTTGACTTTTGAAAATTCAAATTTCAGATAAAATGCAACTTATGAAAATTGAAAAATTCGTCTGAGAATATGTCAAAGTTCATCTGAAACCAAGTTTAGATAGAGCTTCAAAATTGCTCACTGACAGACGAATTTTGAACATGAAATTTTGAATTTAAGAAACAAAGTCTGAGAGTCTGTTATAATGATATGTTGACATATGAATGACAGTATTCATAAATTCAAATTTTGAAGTAAGTCTGAAAAGAGGTCTCTCTGATAGACGAACTTTGCCCTTTAAAAATTCAAATTTTGAATAAGATGAACTATTATGCCTTATTAAACCAGCTACTGATAGACGAATTTTGGGTTCCAAAATTTGAATTTTGAAGGCACTGTAGCAAAATAAAATTACTGTTTACACTTAACAAAAAGACTTTCAACACTAAAATTCGTATGTTCTAACATAGAATCATTTTCTAAAGATGAAAATTAAAATTTTGCTTCATGACAGATGAACTTCAGGAGTTCAATGTTAAAGGTTGTAGCTTTCAATTTCTGGGAAATTCATCTGTTGACCAACTAAAATTCGAACTTTGAGTGTCAGAAGCATTAAATATGATTGATGAACTGGTAGTTTCTCTGAGTAACCATTGGGTAACATCTCTAATGGCTAGATCTGTCTTTAACGTATAGTTGGAGCAGAAATCTATAAATAGAACTTCATTTGAAGATGTGGGTAAGAAAAATTACTTTGTATATACTGAAACTCTGCAAAATCATCAACTCAAAGTCTCTTACTCTCACATACTTCATTCTTTGTACTTTAACTTTCATATACACTCTAATTAAGAGAGTTTATTCATTATAAATAATCTTATCTTCATCTGGAAGAAAGATTTTCTTGTGAGGGGATATCACAAGGGATTGGAGAAGCACTTAGTGAGAGTGCAAAGAGAGAAAGTGTGAGATCTAGAAACAGAGTATCAACATTGTACTGTGGCATTTGCAAGAAGCCCACTAAATTCTTGCAGGATAGTGGAAAATCTCAAGTAGTGACTTTGGGACTGAATGTAGGTCAAGTTAAGAGACCGAACCAGGATAAATATCTGAGTCTTCTCTTCCCTACTACTACTTTTACTGTTTATTCATTTATACTCTGTTTTACTATCACTCTTTGCTTTCTTCACTTTCTTGATATTTTGCACAAAAATTTTTTATTTTTCCAATTCACCCCCCTCTTAGGAAGCCAGCTTATCTAACAAGCTCTACTAGTTTAGTCACTTTAAATTTGTAATGAGATAAAAAATTCTCAAAACTAATGTAGTGACAAGGTATCATTTTTCTTTAATTGAAATCTTCATCAAACTTTTCCTTTATGCCTATAACATCATACTTTAATATATTATTTCCCATGTATTATAGCATATTTAATATCCAAATAAGCCATTTTAAAAGCTTGAATCATAAAAGGAACCAAATCAGGAAAATAACAAAAAACTATATATTTTTCATTTGATATCCTATTTTTCTGGCTGAAATTTGAAAAATCATAACTAATTCAAGAAAAATCATATCAATGTGATTCAAGTCTCTAAAAATATCTCAAAACATTTTCTAGATGAAAAAAATATGAAAATTGAATTTAAACACATCAATTGATAAAATTTATTGCCCAAAATTTACTATTTAAATGGTTATTTTAAAAATTCATATCATGGGAAAGCTCTACATGTCTACTTTTCATCCATATTTGTTTTGGACATTTATTTAACTTGAATAGAGCATGGCATCAACTTAAACTATTAAGGGTTAGAACATGACTTCTATTGGAACAATGTTAGGAAAATATGCATAACGCTCATTATATAACTCCAATTGCACACAAATCAATGACATATTAAACTTAAAACATAGATCTTTCATACATGAAAACCATTGAATTTTTGGCATTTTATACGATTTTACACTTCAATTTAAAGCAAATAGAATTTGTAGTAAAAATCATAGCTTCCACACCATGTCTAGTTTTAAACATTAAATTTAAAAATTCACCATAAATCATGTATTTGTCTAATTTAAGTATTTTTTATTTCTTTAGAAAGCTTGTTCTATCTACTTTCCATGCATATACAATACTTAACCTAATTGCTTTGTTTTGGTCAAATAGAATTGACTACACTTTCAATGCTACAGAATAAACCTTTTTGCAATATAAGATGGCAAAGTAAACTTCAATACCATTATCATACAATATAAGCATGATTTCAACTTGGCTAAAATATGTTCATAACATCATAGGACACTTAGAGGCACATGTTAAGATGCAAGCATAGTCTCATATATTCTTATACAATTTTACATAAAATTGTAAGAGACATTGCATAATAAACTTTAATCTTCACAATCCATCTCCTTGCACTTGGTCTCCCTTGCATCATTGCCATTTCTTGAGCCTATCATGGTTAGTATTTGGGGTGGTGAGATTATAGAATCTTGGTAGCAAGTCACATTTCACACATAATATTATCATGCAAATCATAGAAACATCATAAAACCATATTAAATCATAAAATACCATATTATTCATAAAAATTTTGGCAGCATAACAGCTTAGAAAATAGATATCCCGGGGGCAAAGTGATCACATTTAAGTAGTTAAATCAGTCGTCAATCATCAAATACACAATATGGAATATCATAAAACATTTTAAAATATAGCAAGATAATAAAGTGCAAGAAAAGTAACTTTGCTAACTCTTGGAGATCTTTTGGCCTTTTCTCTTGAAACCAAAGCTTCCACTAGCTTCCTTGAACTTCTCCAAGTCCTAAAACAATACCTATAAATCAACCAACTCAAGTGGTGGCTTCATCAAGAACCAAGAAACTCTAAAATTTTCATATAGTTTATCTTAAGAATTTTCTTGATTCCAAAACTTGTTCTTTACTAATTTGGACTCAATGAATCCATTTTTAGCATTAATTTGATGAAAAGCGCACTCCTAGTAACCCTAACATGTTGGCCAAAATATGCCTCACTATGGGAAGAAGTGATTTTTCAATTACTTGCTTCCAAAAACACCAAATCTTATTTCTTTTCCATTATCTCATGGTTTCTCTTAGATTTATAGCATGAAAACATTTTTCTCTTTTCCTTTTATGCCTAGGCCAAAATCCATACAGCAAGAGGAGAAGAGGAGAACTCAAAGAAACCTACCCAAACTACTTGAAAATTATGCTAGACCTCATGAAAATCACAAATTCCAACTTACCTATTTTTCTTGGATTTTCTTCTTCCTCTTTTTCCTTCTTGTTCTTCATGTAGCTTCCTTTTTATTAGCTATGCAGCAACTACTCTCTCTCTTTCTCAAGTGGGTGAGGCATCCAAATGGAGCGAGTATAAATAAAGCCACTAATCATGGTTTGTTGCTAACTTTGGTTGACTTTTGCCAAGAGTTAACCATTAAGTTTTGTGAAATAATATTAAACTCCAATTCTCAACATGCATAATAGGTGGTGCCAGTTGATGGACAATATTGACCAAAATACTACATATCTCTTTTAGTCCAGATACAACTTGTGTTAGTTACTTTATACCTGAACTGATAAAGTTACTTTTTGCAATATTAAATTACTTTATGAGTACAGGATTAAAGTAATTTTGTATCTGGGTTTACTTTAACATCTTGTATCCTAAAACATTTGTGTGTGGTCCACATAATTTTTCCATTATTTTTTCAATTTTTTGTGAGGTCCATAATACCTTTACTTTTGCAATATAATTTCTACTGCATTCTGAAATCAAATTTCTTCTAAATTGATTCTATTAAGCCCAATGCATTATTCCATGGGGTTCTGTATGTCATAAGCTTTAGTTTGACATAAATTTTTAATAATTACGAAATACTCCTAGGTCAAGGAAAAAATGTAAATATTAATTCTTTCAGGTCTTTTTTAATAATTTTTCCCAGGGGCTAAAATGCAAATAATTATTTTTCTATGGACTAAAATGTAATTTTTATATTTTATTTCCCTGACCCAGTAGATAACTTCTCTACCCTTTTTCATATCTATTTCTGTATATCAAATTTTACCACATATTTATATATTTTATGATATTCAGCAAATTAGGGATATTATAATGCCAGCATTGTTCCATAAAGGTGCATTGCAAGAGATAATTATGATAAATCTTCATAAATATGCTAAGATTGTTATGTAGATCCACCATAACTTTGAGATTTCTGAGTCCTTTGGCATTTGGCCAATCTTTCCTTACCAGTTTCTCCTTATTTAGAAACTTGTTGAGGCGAGTTCCTTGCATATTATAATTTCACATTTCTCTACAGTCTCCCCTCTTCTTTTTGAGCATCTTTTGCCATTTTGATCTAGATACACATCCCAAGTTAGTTGTAATAGGTTGGGCTTAGGAAAAAAACAAGATTTGAAGCAAATGGGTAGGTTTTCTTTGAGGGAAATTTGAGTTTGGAAGATTAACAGTTAGGGAAATTTGAAGGTTTTCAAGAAAAGGGACTTTAGGTTTTCATGAAATGCCCTACTATTTTGCCTATGTATATATATAGCCAAGGGGATTATTGACTATCCATGGGGCTTTGTCAACAATCATGCACAAAGTAAAGACCAAACACAAGCACAAACATGCTAGGGACCTTTGTCTACTAAGCTATTAGCTTTGCAACAATCAAGCACACAACTCAAACACAGAGAGCATCCAAAGCAAATAATATACGATTTCATGCTAAGGTCTAAACTTTGTCTACTATTGTGCCATTACAAAGACTACATGTACTCTGAAATACAGACTTAGTCGACAAACCTATAGGCTTAGAAGGAAATCATGCTATCACAAAGACTAAAACACATCAAAGGCAACTAGGACTATGTACTAAGCTCTGTGGCTTAGTGTACCAAGCATATTCATCATATATAAAACTTACAGAACTTACTTGATTTGTCAATTATCCACTTCTCTTTGTGCCACAATGCCTTCTTTTTCATTAGATATTCCATGAAATTAAGATTTTCAGTAATTTAAGCTTAAGGAGTACCTACAAAAAAAATTCTAAAGACTCTCTTATGCTTAAGTTGTAATATCCCTATTTTTACGAGATGTCATAAAATGCATGAAGAGATGAGAAAGGAAGTGAGTAATTAGAATTAATTTTCCATAAGATCTTGAGTAGAAATTAATTCCACAACTTACCCCAAAAGATATGCAATATACCACTTGAATAGAAACTCATCTCGAGCTGTGTGTAACAGTATAAGTTTTGCATTCTAGGGAGATCTAGTTGAGAGATAGAGCAATTTGAAGTTAATATGAATAATGAAAAAGAAATAATAAAAATTGGTCTTTGGGAAAAATTATCAAAAAGTGCCTGGAAGAACGGATAATTATGTTTTTGACTTTGCTGAAGCGCAAAAAGGTCATTTCCCATATCAGAAGCAAAATGTAGAAATTTCATTTAAGCCCAAGGGGAAAAATACTGATATCATAAAATGTATAAAGAATAAGTGAAAACAGAAAGACACAAAGAAATGGAAAAGGATAAAATGGTCATTTTTCCAGTTAGAAGTAAAAATGAGAAATCATATTTTGGCCCCAAAGAATAAAAATGTTTGCATTTTAGTTCCTCAAGAAAGAAGAAATTCACGGGGAATGAAAATAAGTTTGGGAAAAATAACAGCTATGGACTCGAAAGTTTCAAAAAATTATAAATTTGCCCTAAGTTTAGGACATTTTTATAAATATGAAAAATTATAGTTAGAATGAAGCTCTTAATGAGATAAAATCAATGGAATGCTGATTGGTATTTAATAAAGTTGGTATAAATTTATTGTGGGTAATTGGAATAAAAGTTGATATTTTACCCAATAAAGGTTATTTTAGACTGCAGAAAAGCAGTACCGACTCAAGAACAGTAAATGGACCTTGCCCAAATATAGTTTGAGATAAGATGATGATTTTAATCCAAAAGTAACTTTTGGACAATCCTATACCAATTTAGTGACAATTACGACAAAAGTATTTAATCAGTACAGGTAAAAGTTATCAATAAATGATATTTTGGTCCATTAAAATTTATGCAGCAATTTTTGGCCAAAAACCCCCTTAAAAGTGGCGTGATTACAGCTATTAGGACATGGAGGGAATTAATTTAAATGGTTTTTGTAAAAAACTTCCTGGAGAAGGCATGATTTTTGGACCAAAAAAAAGTAACCTTGATTAGTTGGATGATTAGCAAGTTAATTAAGTCACTTAATCCCTCTCTCTCCTCCCTATTTCAGATGTGAGCAGCTAGCCATGTGGAGGATTGCATCACTTAATTAAGCTTTGTAAATAATTCTCGAAGAAATATTAAAACCAAAAAAAGGAAATGGCAAGGATTGATTGGTTTGAGTTTTATAATCATTCCTCCTTACACACACCTCTCTCTCTTTGGTCGATACTTGTAGCTGTGAAGGCAAGAAAGAAAGGTCTAAAAATAGAAAAGAAAAGGGAGAGAGACGTGAGAGGTGTTGGAGATTGTGCCCTAGGCCATTTATTGTATTATGAACATTGTATTATGAATATTTTACTTCATTAAGAAAAAAAGTTTTTTTTCTTTTATTACATAATTATATAGTTTGCATGTTTTTCTTTATAATAATATCCTTGGATAAATCATTTTATCCTAAATGACCCTAGTCAATCATCTTTGTGCGAACAATGATGAACTAAGACTAAAAAGATTTTGATTGATAATTATGTGACAATTATGTATGAAGATACAAATCAAAATCATAAGCCCCTGTTAGGGAATAAGCGCTGGATCAAGTCATAAGCTTATCTTATAAATATATAACTGTATCACGAAGTCCTCAAACCTGAGATCATCATGGCTTCCTACATGGAAACACTGTACTTTGATATAGACAAAAGTCACTTTTAATCGGAGATTATAAAGGCTATGATCGGGTATAGTAAAATTCATGTAGAGGAAGATGAATGATCAAGATGGAATTTGTCCCTCTAATTAATGGAGAGATATATCTAGGCCCTTCAATGAGTGAGAATGAGAAATGCATGGCCATGCTCAAATGGAGGAGTTTCCATTTGTTCTGTCAGTCTGCTCGGAGATCGAGTAAGTGATAGTCGAGTAACATGAAGATGATGTTTCTATGTCTCATACTTGACCTATATATCATGAGACAAAAAGAGATGTAATAAGGTTATATGATAGGTTGCATCGGATCACCAATCTCATATGATTTGGGTAGTCACAATGTCTTACTAGAGGCCACTTGTGACTTGTGGGTCCAATAGTGTCATTAGTCCACTACCAACATCATATGGGTCTACAGGGTCGCACACAAGAATGGACCAACTCGAGCTAAAATGTTCAGATTCATTGAATCTAATATGTGTCTAAATTCAATGAATTTAATATTTAATTTAAGGTGTATGAATTTTATCAATAAATTATATATATTTGATATATATTTTATAAAATTTGAAATATATATATATGTTTGATATATTATATATATATATATTTGATATATATTAAATATTTTGAATTATATATATTATTTAAATTAATTTAAATGAATTAGTTTTAAATTTAATTCTATGTAATAGATTTAAATTTAATCGAATTTCATAATCTGAATTTGATTTATATGATAAATGAAATTTAGATTTAATTTTGGATTTAGATTAGATAGTTGGTTTATTATATTAATCTATTTAGATTAGATAGTTAGTTTAGATTTCAATCTAAACTAATCTAATTAATTAAGATTTGATTTAATTTAAATAATTGATTTAAAATTAATTAAATAATAAACCTTGTCTATATAATTATATAGATTAGGGTTATTATATACAAAATCAAGAGAGAGTCTTCACTTACCCTGAAGATAGAGCGGCCACACACTTAAAGAGATATAGTGTACAGACGAACAAAGAACATATGGACACACACAGAGAATGTATGAATGTTCACAAATAAAGGTACTAGCATGTCGTTTGAGTTGGACTAACCATTCATGCGGATACCAGTAGAGGGAGCTAATCAAATGCGTCAATTCCTGACGGTAAGAAAAGAATGTTAAAGGGAAGCACCAGAGGTAATATTCTCTTCTACATCTTGATTTAAACAACATTGATGGATCCATGGAAGAGAATTTGGTGATTTTTTCACTGCACGTGTACCGAGATTCTCAACAGTTGTATTTAAAACCACAATATCATCTTAGGGTCATATCATGCACCATACCCATCCAATTTAAACAAACAAATCACAACATGTATATCACAAACATCTCACCTAATGAAAAGTTGTAAACTTTGTGATTTTAGTGTCAAATCAGATTATGTTGCGCTAGGATTAGATAGCCACGGTGGTCCCGCTAGCCAGTTAGCAGGCGGGGTGGGGGGAAGAGAAGAAAAGGAAAAGAGGAAGAGAAAACTAAAGATCAAAGCTTGAAGACTTGAGTTGTTGGCAAGTTTCTAAGCCTTTTGCTTTGTGTTTTCAAGTGTTTAAGAGTAGTCTCATGGAGTTGTCTTCTCCTACTGTCCACCATGAAATTTTGACCAAGCTTACGGTAGGAAGAAGATGAGTTTTGTTAGTTAAACATATGAAAAAGCTTGGAAAAGTCATTCAAAGTAAGTTTCCATTAATAGTTTAGCAAGCTAAATATTTTTCCTCCATTTTATGCTTGATTTCAGTCAGATTAGGGTTAGAAATAAAGAAGAAATTTCATGATTTTGACCTCAAAAATGGATTCCTTGGGTTCAAAATAGGTAAACACAACATTGTTGTACAAGAGAAACCAAGAAAAATGCAAAATAGAATTTTAAGGGTTTTGTGCATACTTTTTCATGGAGGTCATTAAAATAGTGGGTAATGACCTTGTATTATGATGCACTAGGATTCAAGGAAGTTGTGGAAAGCTAAAGAAAGGAAGTACAAAGTGTGAAAAGCGAGGAAAACTTCTAAGGTAGCAAGCTTCCTATTTATACTTTATGTTATCATAATTGATTTTCATGAAGTTATTGCTTATATGTTTATAATGATGTCTTGTGACAAATTATCATTATTGGATCAGGTGTTTGATGAGATTTAAGACCTCTAGATGTCCATTTTATAAAATGAAACTCTGCCAAAATTTTTATGAAATATTATGGCATTGATTGTTTCAAGTATTTGATGAATGATTTTATGATATTTCAATGTTTTGTATGATAATATGGTTGTATAAATAGGTTGCTACTACTAAGATTCTTTGAATCTCACCCTTTAAAATTACCAACATGCCTAGGGACAAGATATGGCAATGGTGCGATGGAGATCAAAGTTAGAAGAACAGTGAAGACTGGAGATTATGATGCTATGTTTTGTGTAATTTTTATAAAGTGATATATGGATGTATGAGGCTTATAATTTAATGTATGGATTTGGTATCATGAATGATGATGAAAAAGTGTTATGAAGTTGATTATGTATGTTATAGCATAAATTGGTTCAAGATGACCAATAGTGAGTAGAACAGAGGCACTTCGCTCAAATTGGAGTATCTAGGGTAAGTGCTATATATGCCTTGAAAGTGTATGGAACAAGTTTTAACATGGCCTAAAGAGCACCTCATTTAGATATGTGTACGAATTGTTATGAATTTTAGAAGTTAGGGTTCAGACCAAAACAGTGTGGAGAAAAATTGAAACTTTTGCCATGAATACTGGAAAATTCAAAATGCAATAGAAAATTGTAAAAAGCTCCAACAATTCAATGGTTTGTATTTCTAGAAACCTCTAAGTCTTAGGAAACTAATTCCTCTAGTTTGATAGTATTTGGAGCTATAAAGAAAGAGTTATATAATTTCTCCTAAAACTGTTCTAGTAGAAGTAATGTCCAGACCCTTAATGATTTAAGTCTATTCCATGCCCTGTACAAGGTGAATAAATGTACAATAAAAATATATCTAGAAATAATACATATAGATTTTTCTAATGACATAAAGAATGCATGAATTGGCTCAGAGTAGACCTACATATGAATTTTTAAAATTAAGCCTAAAATCGTAAGAAAGAGAAATTGACCAAATCTATAGTAATTTTTAGAAGAATAAAATATACAAATTGGCCAAGTAAATATTCTATGGATTATTTTTCCCATGTATACAATGTTTTTATCTATTTTTATAGACTTTAATCACTCTAATAAGATTTTTGTATAATTAGTTATGAATTTTTAAAGTTTGTTAGTTAAAATGGAAATGATAATATGAACAATACATGATAAATAGGAAAATTCTGTATTTGATGTTTATGTGATTCAAACTTCTAATCTTGCCTAATTGGACTTAGATGTACTCTAAAACATGGAATATGGATCTAAGTATGAGGTGTTACATAAGTCAGACACAAATTCATCAAATTCAAGCATTTTCAACTCAGAAACATAAGAAATTACTTATTAAGGAAACTAAAGAAAATGGTAGGATTTCCTTAGACTCATTGGGGTTTACCATTCTCAATTCTCTTATGATGTAGCTGAATTTGTCCTTTGCTTGTGGTTTGGTGAAAATAACAGTAAGTTGATATTCTTTTGAGACATATTGAATAGAAATATCCTTCTTTTGCACATGATTTCTAATGAAATGATGTTTGATTTAAATGTGTTTTGTCCTTGAATGCATTATTGGATCCTTTGTGATGTTGATGACACTTAAATTGTCACACTTGATTGGAATTTCATCAAGCATCACTCCACAATCTTCTAGTTGCTATTTCATCCATAAGATTTGAGTGCAACAGCTATAACAGCTATGTATTCCACTTTAGTAGTGGATAAAGCAACACTATTTAGCTTTTTACTGAACCAAGACATAAGAGATCCTCCAAAGAATTGACATGTCCCAATTGTGCTTTTCCTATTAGTTTTCAAACAAGCAAAGTCAACATCAGTATAACATAAATTTTCACAATAAGTAAGTCCATAATTTTAGACTTTGTGAAAAGTGTAGTATCCACTTTGCCCTTAGAGTTTCTTAGATAAGAAGTTGTTTAATCTTTCATACCATGCTCTTAGTGCTTATTTTAGTCCATAGAGAGCTTTCTTAAGCTTGTAAACATGGTTTGGTTTTGTTGAGTCTTCATAACCTAAAGGTTGGTCAATATATACCTCTCCTATAATATAACCATTAAGAAATCACTCTTTACATCCATTTGATATAGGTTAAAATCTTTTATGCAGGCAAATGCTAAAAGCAATCTTATTGCTTCTAATCTTGCAGCTAGAGCAAAAGTTTCCTCATAGTTAATATGTCCTTCTTGATTATATCTTTTGGCAACAAGCCTAGCTTTACTTCATAAAATAATTCCACATTCATCAAGTTTGTTTCTAAATACCCATTTGATGCCAATGATTGGTCTATCAGTTGGCTTATGTATAAAACCTCAAACTTGGTTCCTCTACAATTGATTAAGCTCCTCTTGTATAGCCATTACCAAATACTCCTCTTTCAATGTATCTTCTATATTATTAGGTTTAATTTGAGATACTGAATGCACAGTGATTAATCTAATCTCTTAATTGATTTCTTGTTCTTACTTGATCATGAACCTCACCAATCACTCGATTAATGGCGATGACTCCCTTGATATCTCCAAACTCTAGGTAGCTCTTAATCAATTTTGTTATTATCTTGCTTCTAAACAACTTCCTCTATTTGCATGGAATCTAGTGTTTTTGGAGGGTCTTTTACTTAATTTCAGATTGTTCAAGTTGTTAATTAGTTTATCTACATCATCTTTAGAAGGCTTAAATAAAGTCTCAGTTTCTACAAACATTACATGGACAAACTCTTCTATTACATTAGTTCTCTTGTTAACGACTCTATAAGCTTTGCTCCTCTTAGAATAGCCAAGAAATATACTTTCATCAAAACTTGGAATCAAACTTTACTAAGTTATCCTTACCATTGTTGTGAATGTAGCAACTGCACCTGCAGATATGAAGGTTTGACAAATTTGGCTTTTTTCCTTTATATAGCTTGTATAGAGTTATATTAACAAGGGGCCTCACATAAGCTCTATTCATGATGTAGCATACGGAGCTGATAGCATTTACAGAGAAATACTTTAGGAGATTCTTCTCATTGAGCATTGCTCTTGCCGTCTCCTTCAAATTGTTCTTCCTCTCAATAACACCATTTTGTTGTGAAGTTCTTGGAGTTGAGAAGTTGTGATCTATGCCATTTTCCTCACAAAACTCCAAGAAGTTTGCATTCTCACCATGATTTGACCTAACAGCTACAATAGAAACACCTTCCTTATTTTGCATTTTCTTTGCTAAGAAAACAAATAGAGCAAACACTTCATCTTTAAATAAAAGAAATATAGTCCATGTAAACCTTGAGTAATCATCAACTATCACAAACACATACAAGTTTTCACCATAGCTCTTAACATAAGAAAGACTCATCAAATCTATGTGGAGAAATTGTAATAGTCTTGAGGCAGTGACAACATTCTTAGCTTTAAATGATGATTTAATTTGCTTCCTTGAAGACAAGCATCACGTTCCTTATCTTTTCAAAAGAAATATTAGGTAGACCAGTTGCAAGTTCTTTTTTAACCAGTTTGTTAAGTTGATTTATGTTAATATGAGCTAGTCTCTTATGTCAAAGCCATGACTTATCATTTTGACTAATTAATCAAACAGAATCTAAGAGAGGAAGTTCATCAAGATCAATGGTATAACAATTACTATCCCTTTGTGCTATGAGGATAATCGTCTTGTCATTCTTTCTAATCACAAGGCATTCCTTGAAGTTGAAGAGCACTCAATTACCCTTGTCACAAGTTTGGCTCGTACTTAGCAAGTTCTGGTTTAGATCAATCATGAGCAATACTTCTTCTACTGAAGTTTTTGGATTCTTCTCCACAATGCCAATGCCAATGCCAACTATCTTTCCTTTTTTATCTCCACCAAAGGTGATTGGTCCTCCTTTCTTGTCTCTAAGCATAATAAAATTCTCCTTATCACTAATCATATGTATTGAGCAAGCACTATCCATGTACCACTTGTTGTTGTTTTTCTTTGCTTTCAGACATACCTGCAAGATAAAAGTTTAAGTCTTATTCTTAGGTACCCATATCTTCTTGGATCCTTTTCTATTAGTACCATCTCCTTTTGGTACTGAAGTACCTTTGGAACCTACTTCATTCCGTTGCCAATTCCCTTCACCTTGTATACACAAGAACTAGAATTGTGACCCTTTTTGTTACAAAAGTTGTAAGTTGAGAAGGGGCTACTTGAAAGTATAGAGGGAACAAAATAATTCATGTAATATCTTTTACCACTTCTAAGTTTCTTGGTTTGCAAGGCAAATTTTTCCTTCCTTGGGACGTAGCCAATACTAGATTTGTTATGAATACATCTTTGTTTGCCCAACATAATGCTCAAAGCCGGTGCCAATTGGACACGCCAATAGTAGTTGGCACCAATTCAGATAAAAGAAGATCACTATTAAATTGGTTGGTCACTCAAGAAGGTATGAATTGGGTGTTGCAAATTTTTTGCCTTTACGTAAAACAGCCCAATGGAACAATAAGAAGTGTAAAACGAATGAACAGAGTATAGTGAGAAGATGAAGCTTGAGATGAAGTAAAAGATTAAGACAATAAGATTTATCCTAGTTCGATCCAACCACTTGGCCTACATCCAGTCACCAAACAACTCACATGAGTTTTTCTACTATCTTCCACAAGTTAGATCTGGGCACTTGTAAAGCCACAATATAATACAAGTGATACCACACCCTTGACTCTTTCCTCAACCCTTACAAGATGTGATTACAATGCTCCCTTACAATTTTCCCACTCTAAGCAATCTACCCAAGTAGAAAAGAAGTGTTTACAAAAGAAATCTCTCTCATGAAGAGTGAAATGATACAAGGAAACTCTAAGAACTAAAATTATAGAGATATTGCAAGATATGGCTCAAGATATATTTTTCTCTCTTTGAAAGAATAAAAAACATGTTTATGGCTTATATTCCAACTCATATGCATTCAAAACCTCATAAAAATGAACTTGGAAGGTTATATGTATAGGCAATGATGAAATATATTTGTTACAAAAAAAAAGTAGCTGTTAAAACCTCATGGTAGTTATTGAATCAAGAGTTTTGATGATTCCAAACCAACATCCAAGAGCTTGGATTGAAGATATCAAAGGAGACCAAAGTGCTTTAAGTTAAGAATTTGAAGAGTATTTGCTGCTAGATCTTTTGTAGGATCTTTTGTTTTTAGTTATGATTGGGTAAAAGATTTTGATTTGAAGAAAAGATGCTTTCAAACCTTGATTTTATGTTAAATCTTGACTTATTTGAAAAATACCCACAAACAGACCAAGTTTGAAAGTTTAAACTGAACTGTCATGTTGGAAATTCGAACTTTGCCTTTGGAAATTCGAATTTCGAGCTAAAACTGAATAAGTCTGAAGAGATGTCTCTCTGTCAGATGAATTTTGATTCTCCAAAATTCGACTTTTCATCCAAGATTGAAAGAAGCCTTTTTGTGACAGACGAACTTCACATATTCAAAATTCGAATTTCAGATAAAATGCAGTTTGTGAAAAACAAAGAAATTTGTCTGAAACTATGTTAAAGTTCATCTGAAATTAAGAATAAATTAAGTTTCAAAACTGCTCTCTGACAGACGAACTTTGAATACTAAAATTCGACTTTCAGTAGCTATGTTTTTGAGTCTGTTGAAATGAAACATTGACATACAAATGACAAGTCTTGTAACATTTGAATGTTGAAGCTAGTCTGAAAAGAATCTCTCTGACAGACAAATTTCACCCTTTCAAAATTCGAATTTCGAAGAAAGTGATCTACTGTGCCTCTTTGAACGTTCAATGGACAGACGAATTTTGGGCTTCCAAAATTCGAATTTCGAGGGCACTGTAGAAAATTGAAAACACTGTTCATTCTTAACAGAAAAACTTTCTTCTTGAAAATTCGTATGTCACAATGTGAAAATATTTTACAAGTTTCAAAATTCGAATTTCACTTCTCGAACAGACGAACTTTGTTTTTCTACGTTGGAAGCTTTAACCTTCGGTTCCTTCGAAATTCGTCTGTTGACTAATCAAAATTTGAATTTCAGTATGTCAGAAGCATTAAATGCGGTTGGTTAACGGATAGTTTTTCAGAGTAACCGTTGGATAACTTCCCCAATGGATAGATTTTATCTCTAACGTACATTTGAGAGCTAAAACTATAAATATAACATCATTTTGAAGTTGTGGAATATATAAAATCAAACTTGTATATACCGAATTTCTGCTGAATCTTCTTCTCAAAAGTTTTTACCCTCTCAACTTCAATATCTGTACTTTAACCTTCATATCTACTCTATTCAAGAGAGTTATATCTTTGTAAATAATCTACTCTTCATCTGGAAGATAGATTTACTTGTGAGGGGAAATCACAAGGGGATTGGGAAGCACATTGTGAAAGTGCTTAGAGTGTTTGAGAGAGCTCCAGAAACAGAGCATACTCGTGTACTGTGGCATTAGCAAGAAGCCCGTTGGATTCTTGCTGTATAGTGGATAAATCTCAAGAGTTGTCTTGGGGACTGGACGTAGGTCAAGTGGATAGACCGAACCAGGATAAATCACTGAGTCTTCTTCTCCTTATCTTTACTTTTTAGCTTGCTCTGTTTTATACGTTGCTTCCCTTACACTGTGCTATCTTCACCCATTTCATTTTGTGCAGAGAAATTTCAATCTTCCCAATTCACCCCCCCTCTTGGGAAGTCAGCCTTGCTAACAGTAGTATCTTAAACGAATATGAGATACTCCCTTAAATGTTCAAGAGGCATTCTAGAGTCCCTAAAGTTTCAATGAATGTTTAGGTATTCTACATGAACTTTTAAGAGCAATTCCAGAGAATTCTCAACTTTTGTAACTTCGATGATCATTTATGAGGCAAGTTTAGGATCATTTAAGAGCTAATGAATGTTCAAGAGACACATGTCAATGAATGTTCAAACTAGCATAGAAAAATTGTAGATAGCATAACTTCCTCATTTTAAGTCCAAATCAAGCGGATGACCTATTGTTAGAAATCTTTGAATGTCTAGTTTCAACATTCAACATATTTTGTGAGATATGATCAAAAAAGTGATAATAGATCAAAGTTGAAAAATCCATATCTCACTACTAATCTTTAAACAATCAAAATTTTTTTATATAAACTCCATTTGAGTGAAATAACCATTTTTGAAAATCTGTTTGGGTCTACTTTCATATAAAATAATTTTTACATCAGAACCACATATAGTTTGAGAGATATTTCAAAAGAACTGATCAAAGGTCAAACTCAGTTTTTGAGAAATCATAATTTCACTTTCATGGAACACAATCACAATCTTTCGTCTTCAAAATTAATCAAAAATTTTGAAATTTATTTTATTAATTTAAAATTAATAATAGATCATAACAATTTTGTTGGATCATAATGGATTTTAGTGGATACGTTCCTCCCTCTGTTAATATATAATTTAAGTGATTTGTTCCTTCGACTAATCTATAAAACCTAATTTATGGGATCATAATGGATTTTATTGAAATTAGCATCAATTAACATGGCAACAAATTTAACGCATTATAATTTTTTTAAATTTCAAAACTGTCATACATAATGTTAATTACCTAACAATATTTGACAACACAAAATATGTTCATAAATCCTATTAAACCTTTTTTTCGTTTAAAACATATTAATATATTATTTATGAATTTTTCTAACTTTAAAAATTCAAGTTAATTGTCACAAAAAAAATCAATATTAGGCTTATAGTTGATTGAAGAAATCAACCATGATTGTATCCAAGATATGCATGGAAATTTTGTAGCTCAAATTAGAACAAATCATCAAATAATTTTAAATATGTTAATTTTAAAGTAATCATAAAATAAATATTGATTGAAGCTTTAATTTTTTTTAATTATTTATTAAAATATGAATCAATCTGTGATATGTAGTATTAATTACCTAACAATATATGTTAAATTATTTAACATTAATGCATTCATAAATCCTAATAGTTTTTTTAAAAAAGTAAAAATTATTATTTATAACTTTATCCAAATTTAAAAATTCAAGTTGACCTTGTGTAGTATAAAGGTTTTCCATGAATACTATCTCATTCAAGTGTAGTATAAAGGTTTTAATTTTGAGAGTTTGAACCAATGAAAAGTTCAAAACTGGAAAAACAGTTTTCTGTGCACTATTCCTTTAATTCTGCAGCAAACTTTGAAAAATCATAACTAAATGCACAAAAATCACTATTCAGTAATTCAAGTCTCTAAAAATTATTCATATCTTATATTTTATGAGAAAAATATGAAACTGGAATTTGGACTTACCAATTTATATAGTTTATTTGTCTAACTTTACTGTTCATTTTTCTTTCCAGTATCTGTCTAATTTCTAATCCATAATTTTGAGTACTCATTTCTCTTAATATACAAGGTTAATTCATATATCTCTATATTATTAGAAAGCTCTGCATGTATACTTTTTATCCATATAGATATTGTATATTATGATATATATACTGAACAAAATACTATTATAAACCTTCAAGGGTCGAAAATGACAAAATGACCTTCACTGAAATAGTTTTGGGAAATAAATCATAACTTTCATTATAGAATTCCAAATGGAGTAAACCAATGCCGAAATGATCACAAGAAATAGTTCTACTCATCTATATAAACATTTGAATTTTTGGAGCATGGCATGATTTTATACAGCCTTTTCAAGGCTGACAATGCTCACAAGAATAAACAATTTACAGTAACTGTTTCCAACTTTTGACCTTTAATTTTCTTAAATCATATCTTCTTTCATACTAAGTGATGTGATCATATTTTACTATGTTTTTATCCTCTAAATCTAACATTTTTATCACATTAGTTTATCTATTTTCTATGTTTTATTATATATTTGTGTTTTAGCCGGTTTTGTGTACTATGTGGAAAAATGTGTTAAACCTTGGTTTTAAACTTAATTTGTGACAATTTATTATATTTCTTGGATTTGGTTATTAATTCTTTCAATCGGTGCATTTTCCAAATTAATTAGTTAATTAAATGCTTGTTTTGATTTTTTTGGGTGATTAAATTAGGGTTTTTTATATGATTTCAAACGAGATTTTTTTTGGGAGTTTCCATTTCATCATCCATTCAATATCATTCATCATCCCATGTGACTAGATTTTAATTCATGTTGGACCCATTTCCATCTACTATTCACCTATTTTTCACTTTCCCAAAATATATCTAGTTATAATCCCACTTGAAATTACATTTAATTATCCTTAATATTTTTTGTTAATCACCTAATCATCATTTAGAGCACTTAATTTTGAGTTACCAAGCTTGACCATCAGATTAGGGATTTTATTCTAGAGTCGATTAAAGTTTGGTCAAATAAGGGCAATTTAGTCAATTTTCCTAGGAAGCTTATTTTCTAACTATTTTCTTAGGATTTTTCTTGATTTCTTTTGCATCATTTACAGAGTGTTTTCCCTTTAATTTTGAGGATTAATTTTGTGATAAGTCATGCCCAATTAATGCTTGAATTGATTTTATAATTTTAGACCATAGTTTTATATTATTTATGTTACATGGTTTTATATGTCACAATTTGATTATTTTATGTGACATATTTTGGTAGTCCTTTGGGTCTGGATTAGTTGGCAACTTAATGGGTTAAGAGGACTTAAATTGCAAGAAGTATGGAGGCCCACAAGTCCACACATGCCACCTAGTATCCTAGTCACCATTTATTAATCCACCCAAGTACATTTGATGGGAAATGACCTCCATACCCTTCCTAAAGCCCTAAACACCTAACCTAGACCATTGGGCACCATAATTTAGATCTGGACAGAGTTTACTTCGTGCTCCTCTCTCCAAATTCCAGATTCCATTCATTCTCCATCCCTCTCCCAACTTTCCTCTCATTTTCTCTCAATTTCCTCAAAAATCTTCCAATTGGCTTCATTCCTCCATTTTTCAGTCCATTACTCCATTCTTCCACTTAATCTCACTTCAATCTTGAGCATCCAAGGTCTGGATAGTTGTAGAATTGGGTGAGCAAGCTAGGGTTTCGAATTCATCTTGGGAGATTCATAACTTGCAACAAATTACAGTGATCTTGCTATTCTCCAATGGATTCGATTCTTGCTTCATCTTTTCTTGATTTGGATGAGTTCTTGGCCATGGTAGCTTGAGTTTGGAGTGGTGTTCTGCAATGTGGATGGAGAAGAAGCCATGAGGAGCATTGGATTCTATGACTATAAAGGGAACTTCTCACTATCTTTATATCTTTCTAGTTAGATTTGTATTTCATATTTTTGGATAGATTTGTATGTTAGGTTGATAGCTTGGAATTGATTTAATTGCTGGATTTTGGATTGAATTTAGTCAATTCCATTTGAGAGGGTTTATCTTGAGTAATTGGATTGGTATTTTGGTTGCTATGTTCATACAAAATTTTCAACTAGCATTATCTTGTCTTCAATGATAGTTTAGCTATCTTAAATGCATGGTTTGTGAATTGGCATGGTTAAATTGTTGTTTTGGATAAGATATATGATTGGTTGGCATTGGTTTTAGGTTGTAATGATCAATGTATGACAATAAAATTAAAGGAAATCCAATTGCACAATTTAGGATTTAATAAAGCAATATGCCTACCAAGTGTTTGAATAAATGTTCAAGAGGAATTAATGTGCCTAATAGCCAATTTCTTACACTTTGGTTGAAAGATAATTGAATGAGCCTAATGAATTTGCTTTGTTAAATCAATTTTCTTACAAAATACCTTGTAGAATCAATTAAGCTCTTGTGATTGGCAAATTCTCTATCGATATTGGAGAACACCACACTTAATTGACATTATCTTTGAAATCTTTTCCTACCACTTTCCAAACTTCACATTCTTCATTTCTTTTATTAATTGTCCTTTTTCATCTTTTAAATTTCCTTAATTTCACTTTGAACCAAAATGCCCCCAAATTTGCATTGCATATAGTGTAGGTTTCTTGGCATTTTAGTTTGACACTTCTTAGACTGTTTTAATTGCATTTCACTCGTTCCTCTGGTGAAAACAACGTAGGTTGTGCTTGCTACTAACTACTTATCATTTGCATCCTAGTAAAAATATTAAATTGATGCCCTTACGACACGAGCTACCACTAAGCCAAATTATACAAACGTTGTCTTGTTTTAAAGCTTATCATATCCTCTAACTAGATGTATCAAACTTTGGGTAACTTCCTTTACTATATCATACTAATACATTCTAATCATTAACATGGCATAAATAACCAATCATGGGATCATACATCCTTTTCCAATTTCATCTTCATTTCATTATTCAATTATATTGAATATACATTTCCATACTTCATATAGCATTATGCTACATTGAATACACATATCAACTTAACTTATTAACCATGTAATACTTTACATAGCATGCTTCATAATTTAAGCAACATAGTAATATGATCATTAATTTGCTTCCCATCAATTTCTGCTTCCTTGGCTTTCATCCATTGTCACATTTGTCCCTAGTATGGTTAGTAACTTGGGAATGAGATTGGAAAATCTCAGTAATAAATTTGCACATGCAATTACACCATCACATCATATTAAAAATATTAAGAACATTGCACATTAAAAATACAAAAATACCATGTTCACTAACAAAATTTCAACCGCATTTCTGCTTAGAAATAGAACATCCTGGGCTTGACCCTCATCAAATAAATAATCAACTAGTCAAGAAAATAGTCACAATAACCACATGACAACATTATCATAACATAAAATATGTATAAACATTATTATGCAATAACATAAAAGCATAGCAAGTTACTACCTGAGAACTTTAACCTTTTCATTTCAAACTTGAATTCTGCTTGAATCATTTCCCAATTACTTCTTTGCAACTTTCCAAGCCTAGAAGCAACAAGATAACCATGCTAAATCAACTCATTCTCAATGACCTTTCTTTAAATTTACTTGAAACCTAAAATTTCATATTTCATACACTTAAGTCAAACTTGAAATCATAACCTTTACTATTTATCACAAGGAAAAATTATGTCTTTCTAACTTGAAAAAAATTTTATATATGAATTTTATCATTATATTAAAAGAAGTTATTTTTAAATTTTATAAAATTTATGAACAAATCATTTAAAATTACAACTTTCTCAAAATTCAACAATATTTTTCAATAAAATCTGATAATAAATATCTCCAAATGAAAATATAAAATAAATTTGAATTTTAAAAATACTTTTAATTTTTAAAACTTCGTATACTTGGGGATATAATTTTCCCTTGTCACAATAAGTTCACCTTTTTTTTTATTTGGGGTTACCTATTGGCGACTTTGCAATGCGAGGAACAAGCAAATTTTCTCTAACGAAAGCACTTCAAGCCCAAGACTTGTTGTAGAAGCTTTAGCCATAATGCAACACACCATTAAGGCTAACAACCTTACTCAATTTTTCTCAAGGAACCAACTGTGAGCTGCTTCTTTTTGGCATTATACATATGTTACAGCCTCTCTTTTTGATTCTCTGGCTGCTTTTGTAATTTGGTTCTTGATTGAATATATTTTTTCCCTTTTTTCAAAAAAAAAAATTCACCTTTTTATTTTTTTCTTTTAACCAAAAGGAGGGTTAGTCCCACCAAAAAACAAAAAAGGGGGTAAGTTCAAAAATACTGGGAACAGCTACCCTTGAATGTGGAGTACAGGCTCTCTCTTGCCCCATGAATAAGGTGGACTCCACCTAAAGGAGAGAACAGAAGGTCAGTTTCATTCCCAGCATAGCTTCTCTGATTCTATCCTCGGTCCCCAAAAACAAAATCTATGATTAATCAAAAGAGACCAACTTCTAATGTGTGCTCTAGATTCTCAATCAAAAGGGGAGGGACCAAAATATAAATTTATTATAGGAATAGAATCATGTTACTAATTTTCCTATTTTTACTCTTTAATCTTTGAGTTCTTACCATTTTTAATAGTTAATTCCCTCAACTAACCTCAAATGTGATTCCCCTTTAAGAGGAAACAAGTTCATTAACTCTGCCATTGACTCTCATGAGAGAGATGTGACCCACAAAGAGAAGTCAGGATACAAAGCATCCTTCATTCATGGCACTAAATTTAAAAGACATAATTTCTAGCTTGAACAAAAATATACAAAGCATGTTCACACCCATTTATATCATAGATTTTCTATGACTATTTCATGTATGATTTCACTTATACGAAGGAAGATACATATATTCATCAAGTAAAAACAAACGATCTTCTGTACCAAAAAAAAAACAATAACAGTCCCATTCCCGTGAAGTTTACGTTTGATGTGGTCATGCCGTAAATAATGCTTCCTTAGATTCCAGCGTGAATGCTAGGAAAGCACAGATGTGATGTGAGAAGGCGAAGAAGAGATGTAAAAAGTGATCAAAATAGGCAACTTTCTATGAGAAAACAAGTCCATAGACTTAGCCACCGACTCCCAAGAGATAAGTCACCCATAAAAGACAAGAAACAATAAAAGTATCCCTCACTCAAGGCAGTGGCTTCCTCTGATTTCCTATAATTAATCAAAGCTGTGATTTGATAAGGCGAAGGAGAGATCTAAAAAGAGATCAAAATTGGCAACTTTCTATGAGAGAAGTCTCTAAAAAGTCTTCAATACAAAGTATCCTTCCATCATGGCACTGGCGTCTTGAATCTTACAACACAACAATGGGATACTTCTGCAGCCATACAAGCTTCTTCTATATTATGATCATACATATCTTATGATCATATTCATGGATCAGCTAACACTATTGTTTTCGTTTTTATTAACAATTCACCTATCCATATCAGGTAAATTATAATGAAAATTTTGGCTGTCTGATAATTTTTTATTTCTCTTGTCCTAGTAGTTTGTTTATTTGGCCAAAGTCTTTGTTAAAACTTATGAGATCTGATGTATCTTACGACTCAAATTGCAGGAGTAATTTCGGCGACATTCACAATAGTTAATAATTGCAGCTACACAGTATGGCCAGTCATTTATTCAAATGGTAACTCTGATATTTCATCCACCGGCTTCGCTCTTCGAATGGGTGAGTCTACGAACATCTCTGCACCCAATTCTTGGATTGGCCGCATCTGGGGTCGAACTCAATGCACAAAAGACTTTGCTGGAAACTTCTCCTGTGTCACCGGGGACTGTGGCTCTGGGAAGGTGGAATGTGCAGGTAACGTAGCCACGTTGCCTGTGACATTGGCAGAATTCAGTTTAGGCCAACTCAATAGGCTTGATTTTTATGATGTGACCATGTTGGATGGATACAACTTACCTATGTTGGTTGTTCCTCAAGGAGATAGCGGAGGCTGCAGGAGTACGGGTTGTGTGGCAGATTTGGACAGTATGTGCCCTCCACAGTTTAAGGTAATGAGTGCAAATGGAAAAGCAGTGGCATGCACGAGCACTTGCAGGGCGTCTGGTTCATCTGGTGGCTGTTCCTTTTACTTACAGTCATTCAAGAATGCTTGCCCTCGTGCCTATACGTATTCAATGGATGACAACACAAGCTTGTTCACATGTTCGGCTGCAAATTATAGCATCATCTTTTGTCCATCCCATGACATGTGGTTGGATTCATTTGCCTCGACCTCATCAATAGACAACATCACATCGAATAACTCCATCATGGATCCTGAAACACTGAGTTCTTATGGGAGTTTATTCACACTAGGATTTTTCAGCCCTGAAAATTCTACAAATCGCTATGTGGGAATTTGGTATATGTCCGAACCCACTATCGTATGGGTAGCTAATAGAAATCAACCATTGATGTATTCTTCAGGTACTGTTACGATTTCTGATGATGGCAATCTTGTGGTATTAGATGGACAGAAGCATATAATTTGGTCATCAAATGTGTCAAATATCACTTCTAGTACTACTTGTCGGCTTTTAGATTCTGGAAACCTTGTTCTGATTGATAACTTATCTAAAAACATCATGTGGCAAAGTTTTGAGCATCCTTCGGATACATTACTGCCAAACATGACAATCACCAGCAGCAACAAAACAACAGGGGAGAAAGAGACAGTAACAGCATGGAAAAGTCAATTTGTTCCATCCATTGGGAATTTCTATATGAGTCTTGAACGATTAGACCTTCCGGAATTGTTCATATGGAATGCAACTAGCCCCTACTGGCGAAGTGGTCCATGGAATGGCCAAAGCTTTGCACAGCTGCCCATGATAAGTTTCAGGTATAATAATGGTGCCAATCAACTATCTCATAGGGATGGACCTTTTAATTTTACTTTCACTTTACGAAATGGGTCTAACATCAAAGAAATGGTAGTCTTGAATTCAAAAGGCAATTTATTGCATAAACAATGGAATGATACCAAAAAGGAATGGCAAGAAATCTATCTTGTTCAAAGTTCAGACTGTGATGTTTACGGTATATGTGGGCCATTCGGAATGTGTAATTCAGAGAGTTCACCAATCTGTAACTGTTTGAGTGGGTTTGAACCAAGCAATAAGGAGGAATGGAAAAGGCAAAATTGGATTGGTGGTTGTTTAAGGAAATCAGCTCTACAATGTGAGAGAGTGAAAAATGGAACTGCAGATGGAAAAGAAGATACGTTCTACCTTCTGCAAATGGTAAAAGCACCAGACTTTGGAGAATGGTCATCTGAATCAGAAGACAAATGCAGAAGTCGGTGCTTGGAGAATTGCACTTGTAAAGCATATGCATACGATTCAGTGCTTGGCTGTATGTCTTGGAAAAGAGATCTAATTGACCTACAACAATTCTCAAATGAAGGAATTAACCTACATATTCGTACAGCCTATTCAGATATTGGTATTTAAACCATGTTCTTAGAATACCTCGAATCCCGTTATTTTATTTTAACAAAATCTGATTTGTGGGTTTCGATTGAATTTGTTGTTTGATTTCATTTATAATCTGATGATATGACAGAAAAGAAGAGGGATTGGAGATTCATCACTATCATCATGGCAATAACTGGAGCCATCATTTTTAGTATCTGCGCATACATTTTATGGAAATGGATAACAAAACGTTCAGGTACTATTCGATTCTATGTTATCTCAATAATTTCAAATGCAGTCCTATTCGTTAGCTTTCGAATGGTATACTCATTAGCAATTTAAATATCAAAGGCATTTTCAAATGCAATATTCATAAGAGTAGAATTTTGTTTGCTAGCTTGTGCTGCATTTTCATAAGGAGCATTTCCTTTTGGTAAAAAAAAAATAAGGAGCATTTCTTTCTCTTTCTCGTTCTAAATTCACCACATTGTTATGAATCAGCTGAAAAAAAAAGGAAGAGCAAATGCCTATTGTTACTAAAAGGTGTGCTGTGTATGCAGAAAAAACAAGTGACAACATTATTGGAGAACAAGTTAAATTCCATGATGAGTTATTGGTATTTGATTTTGAAAAGGTTGCAATTGCTACAAACAACTTTCACTTGTCTAATAAACTTGGGCAAGGCGGTTTTGGTCCTGTGTATAAGGTACATTTATTCATGAAATGCTAATTAATTTTGAATTCATTGAGTATAACTATTTTTTCATGGAAATTTCAAGGGAACACTACAGGATGGCCAGGACATAGCAGTTAAGAGACTATCTAGAGCATCTGGACAAGGACAAGAGGAATTTATGAATGAGATGGTTGTCATTTCCAAGCTTCAACATTGTAATCTTGTAAAACTTTTTGGTTGCTGTATTAAAGGGGAAGAAAAGATGTTGATATATGAATACATGCCAAATAAAAGTTTGGATGCCTTTATTTTTGGTTGGTCTTCTTTATGCCTTCTTTTCCAATTTTTCTAGTCACATATAGAATAAAAGAAAAAGAAAACAAAAAATTGTATGTAGCAAATTTTCTTAAACGTATTTAAGTTTGTGGATTCTTTATTTCTGGTCAAAACTAACATAAACCCCCCCCTCTCTTTTTTGTTGTTGCAGATCCACAAAATTGTAAGCTCTTAGATTGGACAAAGCGCTTTGTCATAATTGAAGGAATAGCTCGAGGAGTACTTTATCTTCATAGGGATTCTAGACTAAAAATTATACATAGGGACCTAAAGGCAAGTAATATCTTGCTTGACGAGAAAATGATTCCAAAAATATCAGATTTTGGTATGGCTAAAATTTTCAAAGGGAATGAAGATCATGCTAATACAAGAAGAGTTGTTGGAACATAGTAAGTCTTCATTCTTTATCAAATATTATAATAGTATAGTTAGAAGTGACTGCTCTAACATGTAAATGTTTTTATCAACTATGCAGTGGTTATATGTCTCCGGAATATGCAATGGATGGATTATTTTCAGAAAAATCAGATGTGTTTAGCTTTGGAGTTTTACTATTAGAGATTATTAGTGGAAGAAGAAACTCTAGCTTTTATAACGATGAACATTCTCTTAGCCTTTTAGGATTCGTAAGTCTACTATTCATTGGCTTCCTTCATACTTAATCACAGGAATCTATCATTAGTTGCTAATTAAGCTCTTAGCTTTCAAGCTTCTGATGCTAATATTCATACTTTTTTTGTTATATGCATTAGGCATGGAAATTATGGAATGAAGAGAACATTGCACTGCTAATAGATCCTGAAATATCTAATCCAGGGCTAGAGAAGGATATAATGAGGTGTATACACATAGGACTTCTGTGTGTGCAAGAACTTGCAATTGAGAGGCCTAGCATGAGCATTGTGATTTCTATGCTTAACAGTGAGATTGTTAATCTTCCACCTCCAAGGCAACCTGCTTTCACCCAATGGCAGAGTGTATTGAATTATGTACCCCCAGAAGAAAATCAAAGATTATTTTCCAACAATTATGTCAGTATTAGTGACATACAGGGCAGATAGCTACTTTAAAAATCTGTCACTGAAATAATGCAGTTAAGTAATTTCTGTCACCTAGTTGTTGTATTCAAGATTGTACGAAGTCTCTAGTACTGTAGGATAAACAGTTTGTATCTCACATGAGTTTCCTCTAGTTTTTGTTTTTTAATTTTTGTTTCTGGAGAAGGATTTCATATGAAATGATACTATGAATTGTAACATTTAGCATTCCTGAGACCTGTGAAGTTTTTCTTGATAGTCTCTGACATTTCTTGACTGGTTTGAAGTAAAAGATCTTGCAGCAGAAGATAATTATAATTTGGTTGTGGTCCTTTCGATATGAATGATTGTTTTAGATTGTTGAAACAATGAAATATCAAGAGATCTAGCAAATGAATCAGTTGAAGCTAGATTTACGTTTCAACAACAGTATTTCTCTTTCTTCGGATTTTGTCTCAAAATCTTTTCTGCTAGCTTCTTTGTTTCAGTCAGTAGCAACTTTTGGATTTATAAATTATTAGCAGTACTGTTTGGAACCTCATGTGCCACATGTTGTATATCACCAAAAAATATACGAGTTATTTAATTATGGTCTTCCAATCATAGAAATCTGGTAGTATAATTATTCTGATTGGATTTATATTATAAGTATCTTTTCCTTGGTAAGGTATGGCCCACAACATATGTGTGTGTGTGTGTGTGTGTGTGTAAGAATCTGGAATTCCCTTCAGCCTCATGTGCTGGAAGCTATGGGATGTCAGGAATCGAAGAATCTTCATAGAAAAGGAATTTTCTGCCACAAGCATAGCACAGTCGATTCGAGCTTTAACTAACCACACTATTGAAGCTTTTAATTTCTTTAATCAATAGCATGCTTTGCTGTTTCTTTTAATTCTTCGTTTATTGTGGTGGCCTTGATGCTTATAACAAGGCTTACCTGTTGTAGCATTCTTTGTTTTAATACATCCCTATTTTTACCGAAAAAAGAATCTGGCAGAATAGTTCTACAGACTAGATTTATAATCTGGTATGCAATCAATACAATTTAAAAAAAATCGTATTATACTACAGAGATGAGACTATGAAATCTAGTTCTACGAAAAAAGATTCCAGTTACGAGACTATGGGAAATAAATTGATGGCTGAAAAATTATACTACAGAGGAACTAAGCTGTTTACTTTATAGCTGTTAAGGTAGTCATAACTTGTGAGCTAAAAACAAACATGTGTCTACAAATGTATGGATCGTCTTTTGTTTTTTGGGAAAACAATGTATGGATCATCTTTTTCTTTTTATCAGAGTGTATGGATCATCTTTGACTACTACAAAAGTAGTCAAATGTTGGGTGAAAGAAAAACATTACAAGTCCATATTTGATCACTTCTAATACTAAACTAACTCAAGAAATACTCCATAGGATGCCAGAATAGAGCATTACAATAATTAAAAACAGAGCATTAGGATATTCAAAACTTCTTCCTTCCACTTGATGGGGAGGAAGACTCCGTAGATTTTTGGTCATTTTTGCTCCATCGATCTCTTAATTCTACCTTCAACTTTTTTCATAAATTAACATAATTTACTTTTAATTTAGTTCCTTAGTTTTATCCAAAATTTTACTTCTATCTCTTAGTCTTACTTTCATGCAATTTACATGAATTTAATTGATAGTCTTATTTTATTTTACTGACAAGCCACATGGAACTTTTTTGTTAAATAATTAAATTTAATAAGATTAAAAGAAAAAAAAAGTGTTGCTGCTGCTGCTGTTCAAATTTATAGTCAAATTAAACAAAAATAAAATTAAAATCAAAAGTGAAACATGAGATAAAGTTAATGAATTAAATATTTTTTTGGCCACAATGAATTAAAAAGAAATCAAATGAAATTAAAAGATAAAAGTGAATACTAAAATAAAACTGAGGGATCAAATTGAAACAAAAATTAAAGGACAAAATCAAAACAAAAGATAAAGTTGAGGGATTAAATTAAAATTGAATGAAGTTAAGAAATGAAAATGAATTCACAAATAAAATTAAGGGGCCAAAAAATTTTTCCTTAGTTTTGAAGGTAAAAGTTTGCTTTATTAAAAAAAAAATCTTAA
The DNA here is from genome assembly GCA_026686845.1 of Adenanthera pavonina. Taxonomy (NCBI): domain Eukaryota; kingdom Viridiplantae; phylum Streptophyta; class Magnoliopsida; order Fabales; family Fabaceae; genus Adenanthera; species Adenanthera pavonina. Next base: position 16,697,136 of record JAIVEN010000005.1, on the reverse strand, counting down.
AATTGGAAAAAAAAAGTTTGAATCATTCGTTGAAATTAAATTTTGGAGTGTTGCTCTTTTTTTCTTTAATAAACAATCATAATTCTCAATCTATGAAGAGTGTTTTGCACTTTTACCAGTCATCTGGTTAGTCATATTTTTTAATATTTTTAGATATTCTCGGTCGCAACATAAATTTTTGAGGCATATGTGGCTTAATTCTCAAGAAGATTATACCAGTGTGGGTATAATATTTAGCATCAAGATGGCATGTATTCTGTACGATTAAAAAAATTGATTATGTAGATTAAGTTTTAATTTATATTATTGTATTTTATAAATTATTTTTATGGTAAAATTTAAAAATAAATACCAAACATTTAAATAAGATATATGTTTTCAAAGCCTAGACGTGAGTAAATATTTTTAAATATTTAAATTATTAAGTAAATATCATGTGCCCTCAAAAGAAAATCATAGATTATGTTAGTGACATCCAGGGCAGATAGCTACATTACAAATCTGTCACTAAAATAATGCAGTTTAGATGAGTAACTTCTGTCTCCAAGTTGTTATATTCATGAGTTATCAGCAATCTCAAAAGAGTTCCCTCCATATCATCATCAAAAAAAAAAAAAAAAGAACTGTTTCCCCCAGTTTTTGTTTTTGTTTACCTTTTTGGGATGAGGATTTTATTTGAAATCATGCTATGAATTGTAGTGTTTAGCTATCTTGAAACCTGTAAAGTTTTACTCGAAAGTTTCTCTAACATTTCTTGACTGGTCACTAATGTTAGTGAGATACAGTAGCTGCATTACAACTCTGTCACTAAAATAATGTAAAAGATAATTTTAATATATTTATGGTCATTTTATCAAAACAAAAAAATTTATGGTCGATGTGCTGTGCATGATTGTTTCACATTATTACAACGATCAAAATATATCAAGATATCTAACAAATGAAGAAAATGAAGTTAGATTCATCTTTCGACTCTAGTCAAAACTTAAATTTACTGACAACAATAACTCTTTCTTTGGATTACATCTTAAGAATCTTTAGTACTTGTTTCAGCGAGTAGCAACTTTTAGATCTACAAATTATTAGCGCTACTGTTTGAAACCTCATGTGCCCATGATATACTCCTTTTGGTTCTAAATATAGGAATATTTCTAGAATATGAAGTAGTATTTATTATATATTACCAAAAAAATACTCCTATTTAATTTATAAGAGAGAGAAAGAAAAATAAATTCAATAAAAGTACTTTTAAAAGGACAATGATTTTTTAAATGATGAAAAAAATTAATTAATCTTAACTCTCATTTTTAATCTGCATAATTTAGTTAAAAGAATCTTATATTAAGGATTGGAAATGGTATATTACTAAAAATCTAGTAGTTGTTTAGTTATATCCTTCCAATTACAGACATATGGTAGAATACTTATTTTGACTGGATTTATTGTAAGTATATTTTTGGTACCTCTAATGACTTATAAAAAGGAAAAAAAAAATCTGGTAGAATGGTTCTTCATGTTGATTAGTGCTTCAAGATTTTTTTCTAAGTTTGTATGCGTTACTTTAGCTTTAGTTTTTTGGTTGTTATTTTTTAACAAGTCGGGCTAGTATTATTTTATCAAGACTAGTATTATTTTATTATTGAATCTGTTTTCTGAAATATAGAAAGTGGGCCATGTTTTCCACTTAAGTTACTTAGTTGCTAAATTTTAGCTAATTCCAGTACATTTGTAAGCCTATATATTAGACACTGAATAGTTGATTCAATGTAGCAAAATAAAGATTAGTCTTTTATTCACTAAATAGTCCTCTGTTTTCATGCTTGTCCTTTCTCTTCCCAACAAATTTCTGGTATTAGAGCTTAAAAGTAAAACCCATCCTCTCACTTCCATAAAATTCCATTTGCAAAGCCCTTTTTTTTTCATTTAGTAAGCAACGCAGTCTCTCCAATACGTGTTCAGCCATGGCAAGCACACAGCAAATGCAGCTAATTCTACCACTCAGCCTCTCATTCCAACTTTCGAAGGCAGCAACTATCATTTTCAGAGTCTCAAAATGTAGACCATGTTCAAGTCTCAAGAATATTGGGACTTGGTGGAGAGAGGATTCGAAGATAATCACCTTGCTGAGCCAAATCAATGATTGCAGGAAAATCATAAGAAAGATGCAAAGGCCCTGTTCTTAATTCAGCAAGCCCTAGACGATAAAAATTTTTCCTCGCATTGCAACAGCTACTACCTCTACTCAAGCATGGGAGATTTTGAAGTAGGAGTATTTGGGTGATCATTTTAGATGCCTTTTATTATGGATTAAAGAGTAAAATCATAATATGCCAAAATCAGAATTTTTCAAAATTCAGGGTACTGTTCATTTGACAAATTCCATTTTACCCAATGAAATTTGAAAATTCATAACTAAATCTAGAAAATTCATCTTGAGGTGAATCAAGTCTCTAAAATTATCTTAAATTCAGATCTACATGGGAAAAATATGAAACAGTAACTTTATTGGGTCAATTTGTACAATAATTTCGTGGACTGTTACTGTTCATTTGGTCAATTTTCTATATTCCAGTTTTCTGACCTCAACTTTGAAAACTTATATCTCATTCTATTCTATTCCAAATTATGCAAACTCTATGTCCTTTGAAAGCTCTACATGTCTACTTAATGAAATATTTTTTTTTATACATTTATTTCACTTACACAGGACATAACTTTAACTTAAGCCAGGAAGGGTCAGAATTTAACTCTTACTGGAACAGTTTTGGTAAAAACTCCATATCTCCTATTATATAGCTCCAATTAGCTCCAAATTAGTGGCATACAAAACTTAAAACATATACCTTTATACATATAAATCACTGAATTTTTAGAGCTCTGTATGATTTATATTATCCTTTGAAGTTTCCAATACTTACTTTCCAGATTTCAGTTTTCCCCGTGTTGCCTTGTTCTAAACCCTAACTTAGCAAATTCACCATTAATTGTACACAACTCCAAATGGGGTGAATTAGGTGTCATATTAAAGCTTGAATTATCCTCTATCTGGCTTAAAAATTCCAGAAATCTAAACTCACATTAAATATGGAACATGGACGAGCTAAGCAGACCCATCTTGAAATGCCCTATTTCAACCTATATTGAAAGTTACTTGCCAAAACCCATGTAAATGAACTCATTTTGGCATGAAACTTGGTAGAATATAACTTCATATTCCAAAATCTAGAACTGAAAATTCTTATACATTTTCTACAACATTAACATATTATTCACTATTTTACAATTTCATGTAAAACAAGGCACAAACAACCATTCACATTATAACACAATGGCTTACAATATCATTTTCTTCTTCATGCCTTTTGCTCCTTCCTTAACTCTTTTGTATTGGTTCTTCTTAGCATGGTTAGTCATTGGAGGGGAGTGAGATTCAAAGAATCTCAGTAGTTACAACCATTTATGCATATATATCATAATAACATTTCATAAATAATCATTGGAAACCATGAAATCATAATATACCATACCATGTCATAAAAATTTTGGCATGGTAACACTTTGAAAATTCGACATCCATGGGTCATAAGCCCTTCATACAATCATCCAATAACATGTTTCCAACACTAATCATTCAATTCAAAGCATGGCATAACCAAAGAGATATAAAAACTCAAGTTGATAACAATAGGCGTAAATGAGATTATAACTACCTTCATACTTTCTCTTACTCTTTCACTTGATACCAATGCTCCCACTGGCTTCCTTGGGCTTCTTTAAGTCTTAATGCATCATCAAACAATTACTCAAGCTAATGGTTCCATGACTTTCTTTAAAAAGTGTTCATGAAATCCTAATTCTTCAAAAATTCACCAAAAATTCATTTCTAACTCAAAAATGATGAATTATACCTCTATTCCATGTAATTTTTCATGAGGAATCCAAATATAGCATTAGAATTACCAAATTCAATTTCTAACTTGGTTACTGTTCATTCCGAATTAAGCTTCAAAAACCTAAAAATTTCACTTTCTTAATCTTAAACTTTTTCATGAAACCATCACTTGTTCCTAAGGTTTTCCACCATGAGGAACTCATTTTTGGCATAAAAAACATGAAATTCCAACTCTGTGTGTGAATAGTAACTCATCCAAAATTAGGAAAATTCAAGAAAAATTGCTATACTTTGTTATGCAATAAACTACTTGCATAATCAAGCTTTAAATGTGTAGTCTAACATTTCCCCTATGATTTATGGTTGGAAAACTCCATTTCTTGCTAAATCACATTTTTGGCTGAAACCCTAAGATAGAAAGGAAGAAAACTAAACCATAAATCATCCTTTGGAAACCATAGATAGTAAGCTTAGGGTAGTAGTATGCAATCTTACCAATTTGTGCTTCAAGTTCCTTTGATTCCTCTTCCTTTTCTTCCTCCTTTTCCCTTCCTTTTTCCTGCGTTTTCTTTTGTGGTCTGTGGCTGTAGAAGTCACGCACAATATGATGGAGAAGAAGTGTGCTTAGGTGGCTTAATAATATACTTAATCATAGTTAATTACCTAAACCAGCCTTAGTTCCTTTTTGGCCAAAAATTGACAACTTCTTAAGGAAGTTTTACCAAACAATTGTGCTGCCCAAACTGTCCCAAATGTCACGCCCAATGAGTGATTTGAGTGTCCCAAAAAATGATCAATTTTTCCTGGTCCAAATATACCTCAATCCGGGTACTTTTTAACTGTACCGATAAAATCGTCTTTACAGTAATTTAGCATTTTTGGGATACAGGACTATTCTAATTTTATTCTTATATTTCCATAATTATCCTGTCTCAAATGGTATCTGTGTATGGCCCATATCCAGACCTAGTTTACTATTACTTTTAGACACTTGGCGCTGATTATTTCTTTATTCTTGAACATTAACCCTCAGTGTCATATACCATTGTACTTTTCTCATTGAGGGCTTTGTTTTGATAGCAACTTTGCATATTTACAAAATTATCATTGACCCAGAGTTAAATTATAATTTCTGAAACTTTCGGGTCATTAAGTGTAATTTTTCCCAAGGGTATTTCTATTTCTTCTCCACGTAATTGTTATGACTTTAGGGACATGAATATCATTTAAAACTTCTTTAGGAGTAAAAATATAATTTTTTTTCTTTTTTTCATTCAATAGGGAAAAATGAACTCTGCCCTTTTTCACGTAAAACGGTGTCTGGCCATTTTTGTAAAATTTTGATATATTTCTAGATATTTTATTTTTCTTGGAATGTTACACAAACTCTTCATCGTGATTTTGAAACTTTGGTCATGAAAGAAAAAGAGTTTGTGCAAGAATTTTTGTCTAGGGTGTCTGGGATAGTTAATCACATAAAGTTATATGGTGAAACGGTTAATAATGTAATTGTTATGAGTAAGATTTTGAGGAGTCTAACTTCAAAATTTGATCATGTCATTGCTGCCATTGAAGAGTCTAAAGACTTGTCTACTTATACTTTTGATGAATTGATGAGCTCTCGATTAACCCATGAAGCCTGACTTTGTAGGTCTTATGAAGAGGTTGAGGAGAAAGCTTTTCAAGCAAAGGGGGAGTTTTCTTCTCGTGCAAAGTCAGAAAATTTTGGTAGTGGCCGTAGAGGACAAGGCAGAGGAGGTTTTTATGGTAGAGGTCGTGGAAAAGGAAGAGGCCAGTTCAGTCAAAATAGAAGCATTATTCAGTGTTGACATTGCAAAAAAAAAAGGGTCATAAAGAAGCTAATTGCTGGGCTAAGCAAAGAGATGAGCAAAAGCAAGCAAACTTTATATAGAAATTTGACGAGAAAGGTAGGTTGTTTATGGCTTATTATCCTATAGATGACTCCCTCAAAGAAGATTGGTATGTGGATAAGGGGTGCTCAAACCACATGGCTGGAACTAAGTCACAGTTCAGAGATCTTGATGAGTCACAAAAAGTGACATTCAACTTGGAGACAACAAGTAAATGCAAGTGGAAGGGAAAGGTACAATTGCCATCAAAACCTCACAAGGTAACGTAAAACTTCTCTATCAAATGCAGTATGTTCCTCATGTAGCTCATAATCTGTTAAGTGTTGGCCAATTAATGGATAATGGATATTCTGTATTGTTTGATGATGGTTATTGCTCTATTCGTGATAAAAAAATCTGGTCAGTGGATTGCTAAAATTCCTATGACAATGAATAAAATGTTTCCATTGGATGTTTTTTATCCAAAGCAGTATGCTTTGATTACTAATAAATGTGATGCAAAAACATGGCATTTGAATGAGAAAGGGTTGAAATTGTTGAGTAAGAAAAATATGGTTGTTAGGTTGCCAAAAATTGATGCACTTAATTTTTGTGAAGGGTGTGTTTATGGGAAGCAAACCAAAAATTCCTTTCCTATAAACAAGTCTTGGAGAGCTTTTGTTTGGCTTGAATTAGTGCATGCTAATGTTTGTGGCTGTATGAGTATTGAATCCTTCAGTGGGAGTAAATATTTTTTGCTATTTATTGATGATCACAGTTGTATGTGTTGGGTGTACTTCTTGAAAAACAAGAAACTTTTGAAAATTTCAAGAAATTTAAAGCCTTTGTGGAAAAGCAAAGTGGGTGCTGCATAAAAACACTTCGTTTGGATAGAGGTGATAAGTTTACTTCTAATGAATTTTCTATCTTTTGTGAGGAAAATGGCATTTGTAGGGAATTGACAACACCATACACACTAGAACAAAATGGGGTGGTTGAACAAAAGAATCAAATAGTGGTTGAAATGGCCCAAAGTATTATGATAACAAGTGGCCTTCCTAAGCATTTTTGGGCAAAAGGTGTGGCAACAACAATTTACTTGTTGAGTATCTCACCTACAAAGGCAGTAGTGAATCACACACCATATGAAGCTTGGAAAGGTAGAAAACCACAGGTAAGCCATTTGAAAATTTTTTGTTGTGTAGCCTATGCTTTAGTTACTTCTCCATCTCGGCAAAAGTGTGGCATCCGAGCGCGGATGAGGGCGGGAAGTAATCTCTAGTGTAAGAAAGGGGGTGTGAGATAAAAAGTGATGAAGCACGGACAAGAAGCGGCTACTGGCAGGCTTCTAAGCAAGAGGGGCATATGAATAAATTGAATGCATACCAGAACGAGAGGGATCCGGAGACTATATAGGTATGAGACTATACAGTTAAGGATAGCTTAAAGGAATTAATATGTATTACCTATACCAACAAGGTGCACCTACCTTTTCGGTAGCCTATCCCTTAAGAACTCCTCAGTTAAGCATGCTTGACTTGGAGCAATTCTGTGATGGGTGACCTCCTAAGAAGGGAGATGTGTGTGAGTGAGGACAAAGCACACCAAAAGGGCTTGTGTTGGTTTATGGGGACAGTCGTCAATCCCAAAGAAGCAGTCGTACGTGACAAGAAGCTTGATAAAAAATTAGAAAAATGTATTTTTGTTGGCTATAGTCCTCAATCTAAAGCATATAGGCTATATAACTTAGTTAGTGGAAAAGTGATTATAAGTAGGAATGTAAAGTTCAATGAAGGAGAATTTTGCGATTGGAACAACAAAAAATTAGAAGTCGCTGCAACACTTGAAATTTCTAAAGATGATTCAGAAATTTTTGCTCCTAAACAAGTAATACCAGAGAGCCCGAATGGTCATTCTAGTGGCAATCCCTTATCATCAACTCACTCATCTCCATGAATTGGTTCACCTGTATCAGAAAGCTCACTGTCTTCAAGCTCCTCTAAAACACCTCCAAGGAAATTTTGGTCCCTAAAAGAGATCTATGCTATGTAGTTTTGCTTTGTATGTTGATGACCCCATTTTTTTTAGATACTACAGAAAATCAAATATGGGTGGATGTAATGAAAGAGGAGATGACGACTATTGGAAAAAATGAAACTTGGGATCTTCCTAAAGGGAAGAACATAATTGGGCTCAAGTGGGTAGACTATACAAAGTATCATGCTGATGGTACAATTCAAAGGTACAAAGCCCACTTGGTTGCAAAAGGCTACTCCCAGCAGCAAGGTATTGATTTTGAAGAAACTTTTTCTTCTGTTTATCAGTTTGATGTTAAATCTTCTTTCTTGAATGGTGAGCTAGAAAAAGAGGTGTATGTTTCTCAACCAGAGGGTTTTGTCAGTGATGATGGTAGCAAAGTTTACAGGTTAAAGAAGGCTCTATATGGCCTTAAACAAGTCTCGCGAGTGTGGTATAGTAAGATTGACTCCTACTTTCAAGAAAGTGGGTTTGAAAGAAGCAAAAATGAGCCAACACTTTACATAAAGAAGAGAGGTAAATCTAATCTACTTGTGGTCTGCCTTTATGTTGATGATATAATCTATATAGGGTCTTGTGAGTCTCATGTTGAGGAGTTTAAATCTTGCATCATGAAAAAAATTGAGATGTCAAATATCTAGGCTTGTTGCATCATTTTCTTGGGCTTGAGGTGAAGCAAAGTATTGATGGGATTTTTATTTCTCAACAAAATATGTTAGGAGTGCAAGCTTTCTAAGAGGATGAGTAAATTGGGAAGTTTGAACTTTTTCTGCAAAAGCACAATATACCAATTAAAGCAAAAGTTTGCCATAAAAAAAAAACAGAGTATGATGAAAATGAATATATATGTAAGATAAGATAAGAGAAGACTTAGTAATTTATTTTGATTCGATCCAATCTACTTGACCTATGTCCAGTCCTCAAGTCACCATTTGAGATTTTCCACTATTAGTAAGAATTTAATAGACTCCTTGCAATACTATAGTATAATGCTAGTGCTTTGTTCTTAGAACACTAAAAATCTCCCACAACACTCTTACAAGTGTTTCCACAATTCTTTTGTGAATCCCCTTATAAAGAATCTTTCTTCTAGACGAAGAGAAGATTTTATATAAAAGTGAAAACTCTCTTAAATAGAGTGGATAAGAAAGTTAAAGAACAATAAATGTGGTGTGTAGGTGAAAAAGTTTTGACTAAGAATTTTAGTAAAGTTTTTGCAATATCAGACTTGAATTTGTTACCCATAACTTTAAATGAGGTTCTATTTATAGATGTATGACTTAACTATGTTAGCAAGGCTGACTTCCCAAGAGGGGGGTGAATTGGTAAGATTGAAATTTTTCTGCACAAAATGAAATGGGTGAAGATAGCACAGTGTAATGAAAGCAACGTATAAAACAGAGCAAGCTGAAAAGTTAAGATAAGGAGAAGAAAACTCAGTGATTTATCCTAGTTCGGTCTATCCACTTGACCTACTTCCAGTCCCCAAGACAACTCTTGAGATTTATCCACTATACAGCAAGAATTCAACGGGCTTCTTGCTAATGCCACAGTACATGAGTATGCTCTGTTTCTGGAGCTCTCTCAAACACTCTAAGCACTCTCACAATGTGCTTCCCAATCCCCTTGTGATTTCCCCTCACAAGTAAATCTATCTTCCAGATGAAGAGTAGATTGTTTACAAAGAAATAACTCTCTTGAATAGAGTAGATTTGAAGGTTAAAGTACAAATATTGAAGTTGAGAGGGTAAAAGCTCTTGAGAAGAAGTTTTGACAGAAATTCGTTATATACAAGTTAGATTCATTACCCACAACTTCAAATGTTGTTGTATTTATAGATTTTGGTCTCAAATGTCCGTTAGAGACTTAATCTATCCGTTGGAGAAGTTATCCAACGGTTACTCTGAAAAACTATCCGTTAACCAACCGCATTTAATGCTTCTGACATACTGAAATTCGAATTTTGGTTGGTCAACAGACGAATTTCGAAGAACCGAAGGTTAAAGCTTCCAACGTTGAAATACTGAAGTTCGTCTGTCCATGAAGTGAAATTCGAATTTTGAAACTTGTAGAACATTTTCACAATGTGACATGAATTTTCAAGAAGAAAGTTTTTCGGTTAAGTGTGAACAGTGTTTTCAATTTGTTACAGTGCCCTTGAAATTCGAATTTTGGAAGCCCAAAATTCGTCTGTTCCCAGTACGTGAAAAGGAGGCACAGTAGTTCATTTTCTTCGAAATTCGAATGTTGAAGAGTGAAGTTCGTCTGTCAAAGAGACTCTTTTCAGAATAACTTTATCATTCGAATATTGCAAGTTCACATCATTCGTATGTCAACGTTTCACTTCAACAGACTCAAGAACTTAGCTTCTAAAATTCGAATTTTGATGTTCAAAGTTCGTCTGTCAGAGAGCAGTTTTGAAACTTAAATCATTCTTGATCTCAGATGAACTTTAACACAGTTTCAGATGAATTTCTTCTATTTTCTCAAGTTTTGTTTTGTCTGAAATTTGAATTTTGAAGATCCAAAGTTCGTCTGTTTCAAGGAAACTTCTTTCAGACTTAGATAAAAATTCAAATTTTAACAACTAAAATTCGTCTGACAGAGAGCCATCTCTTTAGACTTATTCAGTTTTAGCTTGAAATTCGAATTTCCCAAAGCAAAGTTCGAATTTCCAACTTGACAGTTAAGTTTAAACTTTCAAACTTCGTCTGTTTGTGGGTGTTTTTCAAATAATTTAAGATTTAACACAAAATCAAGGTTTGAAAACATCTTTTTCTCAAATCAAAATCTTTTACCGAATCACAACTAAAACTAAAGATCCTACAAAAGATCTAACAGCAAATACTCAGAAAATCTTCACTTGGAACAACTTTGATCTCCTTTGATATCTTCAATCCGAGCTCTTGAGTGTTGGTTTGGAATCATCAAAACTCTTGATTCAACATTCTCCCCCTTTTTGATGATGACAAAACAACTCACACATTGGGTTAGTACTTGGGTTTGCTTTCACAAGCTCCCCCTCAACATATGCATTACAGTTCATAAGATATCATTTTCAACAGATTAAGTAAAGAGATTCAAAGCCCAAAACATTGCAACCAAAAACATAATACATTTAATCAAATTGTTGCAATACATATTCCAATTAAAGATCAGTTCTCAAAACATCAAACAAATACAATCAAACAACTAAAACAAGATACAACAAGGAGATTCAGCCTAAGATCTAAAAACATCACTTCTTCTTTGGCTTAGTCTTCTTGCTATACGTCTTTCCTTTTCCAGATGGCTCAGCAGATTTTCCAGCTTGCTTTATCTTCTCCCCCTTTTTGGCATCATCAGGAAGCCCAACAAAGTCCATGGGAGGAGGAATCTGAGTGAGAGGAACAGCACGAAGAGGGACAGGAGCAAAAGAAATCTCTGGCTGAACTGGTGCAGGAGGCTCAGCAGGCTCTTCATCACCATCATCATCAGAGACCTCAAGCAGCACTTGCATTTCCTACCTAGAAAGAGCTAGTTGAGCTCTCTGTTCCTCTGAAAGCCCATAAGCAGCAATAGAATGAGAAGCTGGTTCAGCAGGAGGAAACATTTCTTCCAGCCTTCTCCTTTGAGCTTGCAGTAGAGCATTGTGAGCAATGGCAAGATAATCAGTAACAGGTACAATGCTCCTTTCCTCATTGCTTGCTCCTCCTGGCATAGAAGAGGTTAAAATGGCTGCAACTAGTCTTTCAACTTGCTCTAATTCTTGAATGGACAGAATTGAATCCGGAGCATCTTCTTGCATAGGCTCAAGAGGGCTTGTTTCTTGAAGTCCTTCTTCTTCCAATCCATAGTCCAGGGGTGGACCAGGACTTAGTGTCCTCATTGCACCAGCACCATCTATATCACCATCATGGTTAGAGGAGGCAATCTCGAAGGGACTTGGAGGCTCAGGAGTTAGAGACAAAGTAGGCTCAGGGATACCAAGCTGAGGTGGAGCTGAAGTGGTAGGAATTGCATTTCTTATTTCTTCATAAGCATTAGCCACCACCTTCATATTCACAGCCAACTGATGGATCTGATCTTGTAGATGAGCAAATTTGGCATTTTGCTCATCCTTAATGCTGAGAATGAGTGTTGACAGACTGTCAAACAACTCAGTGATCTTTGTAGGTTTGGCCCGTGAGGAGGGAGTGGAAGGAGGGTGAGTAGGCCTGGAGGGAGATGGAATTGGCTGAGAAGGCTGAGGTACAGATCTGCCAGGGGCCTCAGAAGTGCCTTCTTGTTGGAGGGAAGCATCAGTAACAAAGAATAGATCTTTAGATTTCCCTGCTCCCTTTCCAACCCATCTCCCTTCATCTTTTTCAATACTCATCCTTTGTAGTTCCTCTTCTTTGAATGCCTCTGTGAGTTTCCCTTTCCCCTTTTCAATGTGTTGAATCCTAGCATGCTGCAGGATTCTTGAAATAATTGTTGCATAGGGGAGTGTGGAATCCTTCCTCTGATCCCTTGCCTTTATCATTCTCTGGAGGATGATATGTCCCAGATTAATCAGCTTCCCACGTATGATAGCAGTCATCACATGAGCCTCTGCCCTTGTTATCAAATTGAAGCTGCCACCCTTGTTGAATATGATCCTGGACACTATGTAGTGCAGGATCCTTACTTGAACACTTAGGTCTGTGGGCTTCAACAGATTTATCGTTGGCCTATTCTCCCTTCTCCTGAATAGGGTGTCCAAAATGGTGCTCTCCTTGTAGTTCAGGAAGGGTCCACCTTCTTCATCAGCTGTACTTGCCTCATCCATATATCCAGAGGCTGTGATGTCAACTTTCAGCCCATCTTGTCCTGGGATTTCCAGCACCTCATTGAAGGTTTCATCAGCAAGCCAAATGATCCTTGATCTCAAGGTGACCTCCCATTTCACTTTCTTGCTTTTATATTGAAGAGAGGCATACCAAGTCTTTACTACCTCATCATCATATTTTTCAGCAATTTCCAACAGATTTTTATATCTTATCAACCATATTGCAGCATCAAAGTTGTTGGATATCAGAAATTGTTCCACATTTACACAGTGAGGCTTGATTACCTTTTTGTTGGAAAACTTGGTAGTGTACTCTTCTTGAATCTCAGGAGTGCTCCACAGTGGCAGTGTAGTCATTTCGTACTCTCCAGATTCAGTACTGGAAGAAGCAGAAGAAGCCACAGCAGGGACAGAAGGTTCTGCACTTTTTGAAGAGGAAGGTCCAGCTTTCTGAGATCCTGCCTTGGATGAAGATTTTTGGCGTTTGGAAGGAGTGTCCTTACTGGATTCGGCCTTTCTCTTGGATTTCTCTCCTTCCTTGGTAGCATATTAAGATTTAACATTCCTCTTTGGTCAGGCCACAGCTTTTCCTGCTCTAGGATTTTTGACTCTTGCCATTTCTCAGTTGAATGATGCAGAATGTGGCTAAGAATAGGTTTATAGGATGCGAATGGAAGTTTAAATGGTGAAGAATGACGGTTTTTGGACAGGAGTTAAGAGGATTGAAGAGAGAATCAGAACAAACTTGGAGAGGTTACAAATAGGGTTGCGTCTGTTCTTTGGAAAACCGTTGCATTTAACGTATGTAACCGTCTGACAAACGAATTTTGAGGGGTCAAAATTTGAACTTTGGGTAGTTACAAGTTAAACCATTCAGTACAGCTTACTGACAGACAAATTTTCATCTTGAAAGTTCGTCTGACAGTGGCTTGAAACAAGCAATACAAGCACAACAGACGAATTTTGTTCCATCAAAGTTCGAATGTTGAAAAGAAAATAGCAGGTGACAATCAAACCATCAACCAACAGACGAATTAAGCATGCAGAATTTCATCTTTCAAGCATTCAACATGAAGAACATGATTCAACAGACGAATTTTGAACTGAAAATTCAAATTTTTTAACTTTTGTAAAGGTTATCCAACATTCGTATGTTATGAAGTGAAAATTAGTACAACAGTGATGGACAATCATAACTATGAAATTTTTGTTTCTGAAAATTTGAATTTTCAAGATCCAACAGACGAATTTCGAGGCATCACAGAGAACTGTTCCAAGGCATATCAGGCCAAAGTTCGTCTGTTAGTCAACCGAAATTCGAATGTTGACCATATTGACCATGTCAAAAGCACAGTTTATGAAGCAAAATACGTCTAACACACATTAAAATGCGAATTTCATCTTTAAAAACTTACAGAATGGATCCAGAACTTAGAATTTTCATCATTTACTTCATTTTCTGGTTGTTCCATTCTGGTGTGCTCCAATCTTCAAGTTTCTTGCCATTAAATCTTGTGGGGAGCACCTGCAACTTAAATTAAACATACTCCGATGCTAAAGTTAGAATTTGTTTTAAAGATGAAATCTTTGAAAACAGGATTGCAAGAGAATAACTTACAGTTCACTGGGATTTACCATACCCAGTTCTCTTCTTATTTTGCAATGCCTATCTTCTGATAGAGGCTTTGTGAGTATGTCAGCAACTTGATTCTCTGTTGGGATGTATTCCAATCTAACTTCTCTTTTCAGAATGTGATCCCTTATGAAGTGGTGCCTAACTTCAATGTGTTTTGTCCTTGAATGTATGACAGGGTTCTTGGTGATATTTATAGCACTTTGGTTGTCACACATGATTGGTATCTCTTTCAATTTAACCTCAAGATCTTCAAGCTGCTGCTTCATCCAGATGACTTGGGAACAACAGCTTCCAGCTGCAACATACTCAGCTTCTGTAGTGGATAAGGCCACACTGTTTTGCTTTTTGCTGAACCATGAAACCAGGGATCCTCCAAGAAACTGACAAGTTCCACTTGTACTTTTTCTGTCTATTTTGGATCCTACAAAATCAGCGTCAGTGTATCCTTTGAGATCTTCTCCATTGCCCTTTGGATACCAGAGACCCATTTGTGATGTTCCAATAAGATATCTGAATATTCTTTTCACATCTGTTGCATGGGTTTCTTTGGGGCATGATTGGAACCTGGCACACATACAGACACTGAACATAATGTCAGGTCTGCTAGCAGTTAGGTACAGCAAGGATCCAATCATTCTCCTGTACTGAGTAATGTCAAACATCTTCCCATTCTCATCCATGTCCAGTTTGGTTGCAGTTGCCATAGATGTTCCCATTGGTTTGGCATTCTCCATTCCAAACTTCTTTAGCAGCTCCTTTAGATACTTGGATTGACTGAGAAAGATACCATCATGAAGTTGTCTGATTTGCAGTCCAAGGAAGAAGTTAAGTTCTCCCATCATAGACATCTCGAATTCTTCCTGCATTAACTCAGAAAATTTCTTGCAAAGAGCTTCATTAGTAGCACCAAAAATGATATCATCAACATAGATTTGAACAATTAGTAAATCTTTATTTTCTTTCTTAGTAAATAAAGTTGTGTCAACTTTGCCTCTATTGAACCCCTTTTCAGTTAGGAAATTGCTCAGTCTCTCATACCATGCTCTAAGGGCTTGTTTTAAACCATAAAGAGCCTTCTTCAGTTTATAAACATGGTTTGGTTTAGTAGAATCCTCAAAACCTGGAGGTTGATCTACATAAACCTCTTCCATGATATATCCATTTAGAAAGGCACTCTTTACATCCATTTGATATAGTAAAATGTTTTTCATGCATGCATATGCTAGCAGTATTCTTATAGCCTCTAGTCTAGCTACTGGTGCAAAGGTTTCTTCAAAATCAATACCTTCTTCCTGATTATACCCTTTAGCAACCAATCTAGCTTTATTTCTGATTATTGTTCCAGATTCATCCAGTTTATTTCTGAAAACCCATTTGGTACCAATAATAGGATGATTTTTGGGTCTAGGCACTAAATCCCAAACTTGATTTCTTTCAAACTGATTTAGTTCATCTTGCATAGCTAGAATCCAGTATTCATCAGTTAAGGCTTCTTCAGCACATTTGAGTTCAATTTGAGAAATGAAAGCGCAGTTGAGCATTTGATCCCTTAACTGTTTTCTAGTTTTGACTCTCTCTTGAACATTCCCTATTACTTGATCAACAGGATGATTCCTTTGATATCTCCAAGCTCTAGGGAGTTCTTGAGAAGTTTCTTAATTGTTTTCTTCATCAAACTCTTGCTCCTGAATATCTTCCTCTGTGTTAACAGATTCAGGTATTTTTGGAGGTTCAGTTTTACTTTTATCAGAAATGCCCAGTTTTTCAAAGTTGAAAGCAAGATCATCCTCATTGGTAACATGTTTTGAAACAGTTTCATTTTCAATGAAAATCACATGCACAGATTCTTCTACCACATTTGATCTTTTATTGTAAACTCTATATGCCTTACTCCTACTAGAATAGCCCAGAAATATACCTTCATCCGATTTGGCATCAAACTTACCCAGATTTTCTTTCCCATTGTTGTGAATGAAGCATTTGCATCCGAACACATGGAGATGGGACATATTTGGTTTTCTTCCCTTGTACAGCTTGTATGGAGTCTTCCCAATGATTGGTCTGATGTAGGCTCTGTTTATGATGTAGCTTGTTGTATTCACTGCATCAGCCCAAAACACTTGAGAGAGTTCCTTTTCATTCAGCATAGCTCTGGCCATCTCTCCAATAGTTCTGTTCTTCCTTTCTACTACCCCATTCTGTTGAGGGGTCCTTGGAGCTGAGAAGTTGTGGTCAATCCCATGATTATTGCAGTACTCCAGGAAGTATGCATTTTCGAATTCTCCTCCATGATCTGACCTGATTGACACAATGGAGATACCTTTCTCATTTTGCACTTTCTTAGCTAAGGTTACAAATGCTTCAAAGGTATCACTCTTAGAGGAAAGAAATAATGTCCAAGTGAATCTAGAATAATCATCTACAATTACAAGCATATACAGATTACCACCTAGACTCTTTACCCTAGAAGGTCCAATTAAGTCCATATGTAGCAACTCAAGTGGTCTAGTTATGGTAACTATATTTTTAGATTTAGAAGATTATTTAGTTTGTTTTCCTCTTATACATGCGTCACATTCTTTGTCTTTCTCAAAAGATATCTTTGGCAGTCCAGTTACCAGCTCATTTTTAACCAGTTTAGATAATTGATTCATATTAACATGAGCTAATCTCCTATGCCATAACCAATTATCATTATCCTGACTAATTAAATATACAGAATCCAAGGGAGGAAGTTCATCAAGATCAATAGTATAACAGTTACCATCCCTTTGAGCTTTGAGGATTACTTTGTGTTCACTTTTTCTGATGACCAGGCAAAACTTTGAGTCAAACAGCACCCAGTTTCCTCTGTCACAGGTCTGACTCACGCTCAGCAAATTATGGTTGAGGCCAATTACAAACAACACCTCTTCAATGGATGTTTCTGGATTTTTGCCCACAATGCCAATACCAACAACTTTGCCGTATTGATCACCTCCAAAGGTCACCTTTCCTCCTTTCTTGTCTCTAAGGGTGATGAACTTCTCCTTATCACCAGTCATGTGACTTGAGCAAGCATTGTCCATATACCATTTGTTGCTTTTCTTAGCTTTGAGACAGACCTGCAAAACAAAGTTTATGTTTTCCTTATAGGTACCCAAATTTGCTTGGGTCCTTTTTGGTCAGTAGATTTTTCCCTAGATGCAGATGCAACTTTGGGAACCCATTTAACTTTCCTACCAAGTCCATTTTTCTTTAATGCACAAGAACTGAAAATATGTCCCTTTTTGTTACAGAAATGACAGGTAATGAAGGGACTGCTAGATTGAGTGGCAGGAAGAAAACAATGCAGATAATACTTTGGTCTTGCATACTTTGGTTGATTATATGTTTCAATGCAAGATGACATATGATCTTTCTTTCTGTTACTCTCAGCATGCACAAAATGTCTCATGTATGCATTCTGGTTTTTCTTCCTAATCTTTTCCTTGACAACACATGGATCATAGCCAAGACCAGCTTTTCCTTGTGATATTCTTTGACTCCCCATCAAGGCAAACAACATATCTTTACCTCTAGTGAGCCTAGACATGCTTTTAACTAAATAATCATTAGTTTGCTTGAGTTCAATACATGAAGTGCAACAAACAGATTCAGTAGTAGGTAAAGAGGCAATTTCAGAAACTGTGTTTTGAGATTCCAGCTTATTTTTCTTTTTCCTTGCAAATTTCAGTTCTTTGGCAACTTTAATGAATTCATCATGAAGCTCATGAAATGCATCTAGTAATTCAGAATAGGAAGGTTCAAATTCATATACCTCTTCTTCCTGATCACTGCTGCATGAGGGTGTAGCTTCTTCAGAGCAAGTGTCATCAGACAAATGTTGGCCATCTCATCTTCATCTTCTTCTTCCTCATCTGAGCTGTTGCCCCATATAGATGAGATGTAGGCTTTCTTCTTCTTCCCTTTGTCAGCAGCTTTCTTTTCTTTTTCTTGCTTCTTGATGAATTGGGGGCAGTCCCACTTAATGTGTCCCTGCTTCTTGCACTCATAGCAGGTCACAGGTTCTTTTGCCTCTTTCTTGCTTTCTCCAGCAACTCCCTTTTTGAAGAACCTCTTGTTCTTCTTCTTGCTGTAGAATCTTCCGAATTTTTTGACCATCATAGCCAGAGTTTCCTCATCTAGCTCATCTCCTTCATCAGATTCTTCTTCCTTTTCATCAGCAGCTTTGAGGGCAAGGCCTTTCTTCTTTCTGTCCAGCCCAGCTTCCTTGAGTGCTTTGATTTTTCCTTTATACTCCTCAAGGCTGCCAAAGAGAGCTGTGACAGAGGCCATTGATTCTCCTCTGGCTTCCTCTATTGCTGTCACTTTAGGCTGCCATTCCAGAGGGAGAGCTCTGAGTATCTTTCTCACTTTTTCAGAGTGAGAGTATTCCTTTCCCAAGCTCTTCAATTGATTCACAATGAGAGTGAATCTCTTTTGGAGCTCCTTTACAGTTTCTCCTTCAGCCATTCTGAAGCTTTCATACTCTCCAATGCATGTGTTCAGTCTGTTTTCCCTGACCCCAGTTGTTCCTTCATGTGCAATCTGCAGAGTGTCCCACATCCCTTTTGCAGTGGAGCATTGTGAGACTCTGTAGAATTCATCCTGGTTCAGGGCACTGACTAAACAATGCTTTGCTTTGAAATTCAGTAGGACTCTCCTTCTGTCTTCATCATTCCACTCTGCTTCCAGCTTCTCTTTGTGCCTTCCATCTTCAGTTAGAGCCATTGGGACGAAATCTCCTCTTTCAATGACTGACCAGATGTCAAGATCAATTGATTAGAGGTAGATCTGCATCCTCATCTTCCAGTACCCATAATGCTCTCCACTGAAGCCTGGTGGTCTGTTAGTGTTGTTCCCCTTAGGAAGTATGCCCTCTCCAAAGCCAGCCATCTTTATTCCAAGACTGTAAAATCCTTTGAATGGGAATCCGGGCTCTGATACCACTTGTTAGCAAGGCTGACTTCCCAAGAGGGGGGTGAATTGGGAAGATTGAAATTTTTCTGCACAAAATGAAATGGGTGAAGATAGCACAGTGTAATGAAAGCAACGTATAAAACAGAGCAAGCTGAAAAGTTAAGATAAGGAGAAGAAAACTCAGTGATTTATCCTAGTTCGGTCTATCCACTTGACCTACTTCCAGTCCCCAAGACAACTCTTGAGATTTATCCACTATACAGCAAGAATTCAACGGGCTTCTTGCTAATGCCACAGTACATGAGTATGCTCTGTTTCTGGAGCTCTCTCAAACACTCTAAGCACTCTCACAATGTGCTTCCCAATCCCCTTGTGATTTCCCCTCACAAGTAAATCTATCTTCCAGATGAAGAGTAGATTGTTTACAAAGAAATAACTCTCTTGAATAGAGTAGATTTGAAGGTTAAAGTACAAATATTGAAGTTGAGAGGGTAAAAGCTCTTGAGAAGAAGTTTTGACAGAAATTCGTTATATACAAGTTAGATTCATTACCCACAACTTCAAATGTTGTTGTATTTATAGATTTTGGTCTCAAATGTCCGTTAGAGACTTAATCTATCCGTTGGAGAAGTTATCCAACGGTTACTCTGAAAAACTATCCGTTAACCAACCGCATTTAATGCTTCTGACATACTGAAATTCGAATTTTGGTTGGTCAACAGACGAATTTCGAAGAACCGAAGGTTAAAGCTTCCAACGTTGAAATACTGAAGTTCGTCTGTCCATGAAGTGAAATTCGAATTTTGAAACTTGTAGAACATTTTCACAATGTGACATGAATTTTCAAGAAGAAAGTTTTTCGGTTAAGTGTGAACAGTGTTTTCAATTTGTTACAGTGCCCTTGAAATTCGAATTTTGGAAGCCCAAAATTCGTCTGTTCCCAGTACGTGAAAAGGAGGCACAGTAGTTCATTTTCTTCGAAATTCGAATGTTGAAGAGTGAAGTTCGTCTGTCAAAGAGACTCTTTTCAGAATAACTTTATCATTCGAATATTGCAAGTTCACATCATTCGTATGTCAACGTTTCACTTCAACAGACTCAAGAACTTAGCTTCTAAAATTCGAATTTTGATGTTCAAAGTTCGTCTGTCAGAGAGCAGTTTTGAAACTTAAATCATTCTTGATCTCAGATGAACTTTAACACAGTTTCAGATGAATTTCTTCTATTTTCTCAAGTTTTGTTTTGTCTGAAATTTGAATTTTGAAGATCCAAAGTTCGTCTGTTTCAAGGAAACTTCTTTCAGACTTAGATGAAAATTCAAATTTTGAACAACTAAAATTCGTCTGACAGAGAGCCATCTCTTTAGACTTATTCAGTTTTAGCTTGAAATTCGAATTTCCCAAAGCAAAGTTCGAATTTCCAACTTGACAGTTAAGTTTAAACTTTCAAACTTCGTCTGTTTGTGGGTGTTTTTCAAATAATTTAAGATTTAACACAAAATCAAGGTTTGAAAACATCTTTTTCTCAAATCAAAATCTTTTACCCAATCACAACTAAAACTAAAGATCCTACAAAAGATCTAACAGTAAATACTCAGAAAATCTTCACTTGGAACAACTTTGATCTCCTTTGATATCTTCAATCCGAGCTCTTGAGTGTTGGTTTGGAATCATCAAAACTCTTGATTCAACAAACTAGTCATTAGGTACAAGATCTAGCTATTAGAGACACTAACCAACGGTTACTCTGCGAAAATAACCATTTACTAACTACATTAAATGCTTCTAACATGCCAAAATTCAAATTTTGGAGCTCAACAGACAAATTCACATAGACAAAAAGTTAAGTACTTTAACATTGAACTTCAAAATTTGTTTGTTACTAAGTAACATTCAAATTTTGAGTTTGTCAAAGATAATCCATATTGGTTCATACAATTTTTCATATTGAAAATGCATCTGAAGAGTTTGAATAGTTATCTCAAGTTTTCACATAACACTTTTCAAATTTCAGAAGCTGAAATTCGTCTATCAGATGTATGTTCAACAAAATATAAAAGTTTTTCACAACAAAGTTTGAACTTTGAAATGCTAAATTCGTCTGTTAAAGGTTGTAACTTTGAACTTCACCAACATTTGAATTTTAACTAAATTTCATGTAAATTTTGCACATTTTACTAATAATGCTTAGCCCTAAATTCGAATTTCAGAAATAAAATTTGTCTATCAACAATAAAACCTCTATAACTTCAAATTTTATTAAGCAAAATGTCAATTTTGTACAAAATAAACATGAGTCAAAAACCAAAATTCATCTGTTAGTCAATATTTCTCAATTCTAATACATGCTAACATTAGATAACTTTGAAATAACTCATTTAAATACTGTAGTAACATAAATAAATAAGATTCAAAGTTTTTTATCTAGTGTACATAGTAAAAAATCCTAAAACTAAATCTTCACTTGTTCTTCATTGGATTTCTTTATTTTATCCTTTCATACTCCTTTATTATTCTCCTTCCAAGCTCTAGTTATTTGGAATAATCAAAACTTCTGATTCAACAAAATATGCCACTGATTTGTTGAAAAGCTTAATATGCTGAATTGTAAATCAACTCCAACTTCCATGAATGTGAATGAGAAGCTTGTTGTTGATGATGGTATTAGTATGGCAGATGCAAAAGTTTTTAGAAGTATGGTTAGTGGTTTAAATTATTTGTCCCACACAAGACTCGATATTGATTTTCAGTTAGCATAATTTCAAGATTTATGCATAAACCAAGCAAATACCATCTTGGGACAGCAAAACGGATATTATGCTATGTTAATGGAACTGTAGATTTTGGAGTTTGGTATTCAAAAACAACAAATTTCAAGTTGATTGTTACTGACAGTGATTGGGTAGGTTCCTTGGATGATAGAAAAAACACTTCTAGATATATATTTTCTCTTGGCACAGGTGTTGTTTCATGGAGTTATAAGAAGCAAGAGATAGTTGCTTTGTCATCATCAGAAGCTAAATATGTAGCTACAACTGCATCAGCAAGTCAAGCAGTATGGTTAAGAAGACTACTAGCTAATTTTCAGTAAAAGGAACCTGATGCAACAAAGATTTTCTGTGATAACAAAGCAACACTTGCAATTACAAAAACCCAGCTTTTCACAATAGAACAAAGCATATTGATCTTCTTCATTGCTACATCAAAAATCTGGTTGCAGATAGAATGATTGCACTGAAACATTGTGGAACAAATGAGCAAGTTGTAGATATATTTACAAAGTCACTGTCATGTGCTAAGTATGAACACTTTAGAGTGCAGATGGGAGTAACAAACTTTGAAGCAAGGAGGAGTGTTGATTAGTGCTTCAAGATTTTCTTCTGAGTTTGTATGCTTTACTTTAGCTTCAGTTTAGGTTGTTATTTTTGAATAAGTCATACTAGTGTTATTTTATTAAGACTAGTATTACTTTATTATTGAATATGTTTTCTGAAAAATAGAAAGTGGGCCATGTTTTCCACTTAAGTTACTTAGTTACTAAATTTTAGCTAATTCCAGTACATGTGTAAGACTATATATTAGGCGCTGAATAGTTGATTCAATGTAGCAAAATAAAGATCGGTGTTTTATTCACTATATAGTCCTCTATTTTTGTGCTTTTTCCTTTCTCTTTCCAACACTTCAAACTATGTTTATAAATACTCTTGATCTTAGCCAAAAGGCCGAGAAAGATATAAACTATGTTTATAAATACGGTATGCAATCAATATAAAACAGGAACTATAATAATTTTGTAAAATATCAAGGCAAATGAAAGGTCATTATTGTGCAATTACCATCCCTAAAACACAAGTTCCCATGTCCAAATGTAGCTAGTTGCAGTTAAGATGTAGAAGCAAGACATAATGGAATGGAATTGTAGAAAAGTTTTTAGGGGAATTGGATCCCTTATAGTGCCAATTTTTCTCAATTGCTCAAGTGCAATGTATTGAAAGGAAATAAATTTTATTATACATAAAATAAAAATATAAAAATAACATAAATATTATAACTTTTACATTGTACTTAAGCAATTAAAGGAAATGTGTACTGCATGGGGATCCAAATCCATTTTTGGGATATCTAGTTTGAGGTTCTTCCACATAAATGGAGCTTTCCATGGATATCACTAAATCAATACTCCCTTAGTTTCATAATATATTGCGGGATTAGTTATATGCCTTAATTTTATCAAAAATTAAAATAATTTTCCAAAATTATCCTTATTAAATTATTCTATCTTAATTACTACTATTTCTCTTAATCTCTCTCCATCATAAATGTAACAACTTACTCCCAAAAGCTCCAAAAATAACTCCCAAAACATCAAAAGTAGAGAAAAACTCTGAACAATATCAAAACAAGGCTGGACAGTAGCGAGTTATAGTATAGTCGCAGCCTGGGAGAGGCAGAACAGCTTGACGTCATGGCAAAGCTTCTAGTGTCGCGGTGCCACCTGCTGATACCATATCAGCAAGTTGATAATTTTCCAGGAGAAGTTGATGGCAAAACTTTGTAGTCTGACCTCCGATTGACCTGATTTCAACTCCTGCAAATCCATCTTGTTTCAAACTATCCATAGACATCAATTTTACCTTAATCCATCTCTGTATGAAGATTTTGGACACTCACGATCAATTTGGTCACTTTTTGCTCAAAACTCACAACTTATAACCTTAAATTGCTACCAAAGGCAATTTGGCACTTAACAAATGTTCATGCAGGTTCTATTTGGCTTAACTAACTTATGTAAAAAGGTTTTACCCTAGAGAAACCTCTCCTCCGAGATTTATACCCCTTGAACCCCAATTTTACATAATGGGCTACATGCTCAAAACACACATTCTAGGCTCAGAAACCTCCTTCAGGCTTCCACAGATAACTATTCTGACTCAATGACACCTGTTCCAACAATAATAACCCATACCGGAGTCCAAATCATCATCACACACATACAACTATACATAAATATATCCATACCACATCATCATCAATATCATCCCATATCATTCATCATTATCAACATTATACAACAATCATCATCACAATATCATTGTCCTCATATCAATTACAGACATACTATCCTATTTGGCACAACTAACAACGTAGATCATAATACAACTATTGTTGACTTGGATATTCCCAATATCGAAGAGGCTACTAGTCCTTTGTGTTCTTCAAACTAGTACTAGAATCTTCACCTAAAATGTTAGTCATAGGAAGTGGTGTGAGATAAAGTTTCAGTAATCTAGAACACACGCAGGCAACCTCTATCTTCAATCCATACAAATATGCATATAGTGCAATGCAATGCAAAATGACATGGTATGCATGTTCTCCCTTGTATACGGCTAAAACCATGGGCTAGTAAGAACATAATATATACTCGATAGGTGATTCCCTTCCAACAATCGATGAAGAAGGATTCTGGGATATCATCAAGTTCACCTCACACTAATTCAACTCAGCCAAAGATTACACTATTGATTGTATTGTGGCTCTCCTTTTCTTGGACCACCCAAATTGGTGGTGATTTAGAGAAGGTGTGTTCCCAAATCCACTATCACTTGGCTCTCCTAGTCATAGGAGAGGATTAAGTAGTAGAGATATTTCATCATATCATATTATTGTCATATCTCATATCATCATTATATCTCATCTTATCATCACCCTAACATCCATCTCACAATATGTAACAAATGGTGATGATGTCAATACTATGCTAACATACCTTTACGAATATACAATCATCATCATGGTCATGTTAGCATACAATCATATGGGGATGCTACAAAATCACATACACAACATCATACTCATCATCATCATATACAAGTAATCAGATTAAGACTCATACCTCAAATGGCCGTGTGCATACCACGATATGTAAAAAAATCATACACATACACAAATAATATCATGGTATAAACAAGAACATGCATATATACATATATATATATCAACACAACACACATATATCACAAACACTCGGTTACCTTAAATTGTCGGCATCACACGCATAGATTTTTCACGAGCTTATGGATTGCCAACCATAACTTGAACTCCTCCGATCAACCAAACAACCACTACAACATCATAATATCCTCAATTAACCTAATGTATGACTTAACCAAAATTCATAATTCGACCAATTATACTTAACCCAAGGTTCCAACAACATAAACACATATCAATGAGCTCCAACAGACCATCCCAATCATAACCATTCACATACAATTTGGACTCCATACATCCTCAACCAAAAACAACCTAGGGTTTAGCACAAATCCTACATAATCCTTCTTAATCTCATACCTAGACCTTCTTTACACTACATAATATTTCTATAATACCAAAACAAGCATTTTAATCAGTGGGAATCTAACCAAACCGACCCCTCATACATATATCCGAATTTTATCAAAAAAATTAGAGAAAAAAGAGAGGAGAGGAAAGGAGGGATCACTTACAACCAAAAAACAAATTCCCAAGGTCCGAAATTCACTCCCAAAGGTCCAATTTGTGGAACCCTAGCACAGCTCCTCCATTCTCCCTCAATTTTCTTCCGCATTTCACGACTCTCACCACACTGCAACACCAGCAAGCTTGCCTTGGTGTGAGTGCTCTCGGCACAAAAATTTTTGAATTTCCACGAGTGTCTCGCCGCGCTGGCCCTACACCTTGCCACAGCTTGACCCTTATCTGTTTCCATTTTCAGATTTGGTCCTATTTGAATCCTTTCTCTGGTCCTAATTCCTTCGATACTACTCAAAATATAAGGCAACTTCTTATTAGCTCGAACTAAGTCTAGAACAATAATTAGAGGATTATTACAATAACTCTTTTGATTATTATAAATAGGGGTAAAATTGGAAATGAAGCATTAAATAGTTACTAACTTTCATAAAGTAACTTATATTTTAAAACATTAATCTCCACTAATTCCATCTTACATTTTGAAATGGAGGGAGTATAATATTGGATTTATGTTTGACGCCATGATTTTGTTTAGTTCTAAATTTAAGTTTGATAATAATATTCTCTACTTATATATGTAATTATAGTTGACTGATGAATTTAAAAAAAAAAAATTAATGGGCCTTTTTCTTTTACAAGTTTGAAGCAAATGAGGGTGGCATATGATTTTGTTGTCTGTCTCTATTTTTATCAACGGAAGCTTACCAACAATGCATAAATATTTATTTATTTTATTGGGAGAAAGACACTTAAGGACCCCTATATGAAGATATTCCCTACTAAGGACCCAGATTAAAATTTCAGTACTCCTGTAAACTGAATTCCCAACTCGAATCAACTGAATTCAGCACTTGTACTGTTCATTTGGCAATATTTTTACATGGAGGTCCTTAAGTGTCTTTCTCCCTATTTTATTGGTAAAAAGATATTTATTTAAATTAATATAGTATATGTTTTTTATTTTTTTTTCATATAGCTTATTGAAATTAAATTTTTTGTGTTAAAATATAATTGTAAGATAAATGCGTAATTTTTATATAAAGTTACACACAAGTGATTATTTATACGGACTAAATTTAAATGTAATTTTTCATATTTATTTAGTAAAGTCTTTCCAAAAATTATTTGGCATTTGGGTAATGAGTAGTTTTGTGAGTAATAAAAATAATTCATTAAAGGTCTATCAAATAAAAATACATTAAATAGCTAAATATAATGCTCCCTACAGTTCGTATAAATTATTATATTATATTAATTTCACACAATCAAGAACACCATTAAATAACCTAAGATTGTAATAAAGCTCAATGATATTTTACTAAATTAAAACATGAAATTTTAAAGTACTAAATATTTTAAAAAATTACGAAAGTTTCAAAGTGACAATTTATACAAACCAAAAAGAATATATTTTATCAAGTGATGTAGATTAGATACTACACTCTTTCCTTTCCTTTCCCCTTAATTTACATTTTGTGAATCAAATAGGCTCTTAATTTTACATGTATATGCTTTTAAGGGTATTCTAAACTAAAGTTTATGTTGATAATCACCAAATGCTTGATTCAATTGATAAAAGAGTTGTACCATTATATCAATATAACTAAAAATATCGAGTTGAAATCTTGGGAATGCATCACCATTAAATGCTAGGTGATAGAATTCAAGTAATGTGTTTTTAGTTGAGTAATGAACCCAAGTGGCATTTTGATTTCACTACAAGGATTCTAGAAAACAATTCAATAAATTCAAAAACATATACAATGAAAGAAAAGGTGATGTGAGCAGGTGAGAGAAGACAGAGAAAAGAACAGAGAAAGTAGAAAGAGGAGTAGAAGAATCTGAGAGAAATTGAAAGGATAAACAGAAAGAGGGAGAAAAGAAAAAGTTTAAGGGAGAAAAATATAGAACAAGGGAATGAACTCAAAGAAGAGAGAGAAAATAGAAAAGTTTAGGGGAATAACTCAAAATACTCAATATTATTCAACTCATCTCTGCCAAATAAGCATTACATAAGAGTCTTTAAATAGGAAAAATATGAAAAACCTAATTCTAAAACAATTATGAATATTTAATAGTCAAATCATCTTGTTAGATCTAGGAAATCTAAAAGATATATCTTATTATAAAAAATCCTAAAAATAAAAAACAAAAATTCAAAGAAAAATAATAAAATTGATATTCTAATCCTAATACTATTAGATAATCTCTTTAATTTAAATCTAAGAAATCTCTCAAAGAATATCTAATAGATTTTATTTTTTCTAATTTAAATCTAATTAATGATTTTGGCTCCAAAGAAATACAGATTGGAAACCAACAAAAATAAATAAATAAAATTATCTAATAAAAAGAATATAAAAATTCATTGTAAGGAATCATGTTAATATTGCCTAAAATTTTTTTGAATGCCTTTTCAATCTCCATCAAAAGGTCAATTTATAATGCATTGACAAAACAAATACTCCCTCCGTCCTATATTATAAGACAACATGAAAGAGACTTTTTTGGTTCTATAATAAATGCAGCATATAGTGATTTGTCATTTTTGCCCTTTATTTATTCTATTATTAATATTGTAACTTGTGCTATATTTAATTAAATAAGTGAAATTAATAGGAATAAAATTAAAAATTTTGGTTTTTTTAAGTTTGAAGATATAATAAATATTTCTTAATATACATAAAATTTCTCTCATTATCTTATAATATGAAATGGAGAAATAAAGAATAGCTACAAATGAGAGGACACGAAACACATGATATCTTTCTAGGAATACAAATTTCAATGGATTCATTAAAAACATATTTAGAAAGCTGTACAAAGCTACTTTGTGTTAGTTCAAGAGGAAGATTTGCGAAGAGTTTGAGCACTTTTATTATTATTATTATTATTAGGGAAAAATAACTTTTTGATCCTTAAAATTTTTTCAAACTTTTATATTAGTCCCTATATTTTCTTTTTTATCAAATAAGTCCTTGTAGTTTTATATCATTAAAGAATTATTCTTTAATATTTCAAAAACTCAATAATTTAATCATTTTGTTCTTTATTATGACATTAAAGCTATTAAAATTGAGATGATATGACTTATTAATAGTTAGTTAACTTCAAGTGGCATAAAGATTATTAAGCTACCTGGATTGTATTTATTTTAAAAATGCAAATATCTATTGATGATTCAGAATTTTACTATTGTGTCTTTACATTTTTTTAAAAAAAGTCCAATTAATCTTAATAATATATGTGTCAATACGAGTCAGATAACTTTTATCCACTTCATCTTAATTTTATCGTGTTAATGACATCTTGGAGGATAAATGGATCAAATTAATAAGTTTTCAAAATATCAGGGATCAACTCTTTAATGATATAAAACTATAAGAAGATATTTAATCAAAAGGAAAACATATTGACCAATATGAAAATTTGGGAAAACTTTGAGGGCCAAAATATTCTTGAACCCTTGTTGTTGTTAAGTACCTTCCTTTTAGGAAAAATGACAGTTTAGAACCAAAACATTCAATTAATGCCATTTTAGGATCAAGACATTCTAAAATGACAGAAAAAAACCATAATCTCAATCTAATTTAATTTCAAACAAGAAATGACCTAAATGTCATAATTAAAAAGTTTCACGCTCAGCTTCCACTATTTATTACTCAGGTTTCACGATTTGACACCGAACTTCTCTAATTTAACACTAGACCTATTATGATCACTAAAGAATTCAACTAATCAGTTCCAAAGTTTCACACTCAACTTCCACTATTTACTACTTAGGTTCCATGATTTAATATTGAACTCTCTCAATTTTACACTGGACATATTATGATCATCAAAGAATTTAATTAATTAGTTCCAGAGTTTTACACTCAACTTCCACTATTTACTACTCATGTTTCACGATTTAACACAGAACTTCCCCAATTTTACACTAGATACATTATGATCACCAAAGAATTTAATTGATCAGTCTCAAAGTTTCACACTAAGCTTCCACTATTTACTACTAAAGTTTCATGATTTGACACTAAGATTCCCCAATTTTATACTGAGCTTCTTCAGTTTAGTTTTTGTGTGATGATAATGTGTTTAATGTAAAACTAGGAAAGCTCAGTATTAAATCATGAAACTTGAGTAATAAATAGCAGACTTAGAGTGTGAAACTTTTTAATAAGAGCATTTAGATCATTTTTTATTTGAAATTTTGATCAATTTAAGACTATGATCTCTTTCTGTCATTTTAAAATATTTTGATCCTAAAATGACATTAATTGAATGTTTTGGTCATAACTATGATTTTCCCTTTCTATGATTATTATTATTGTTGTTATGACTTATGGTCGCGGTGCTACGTATGATAGTTTCAATTAGTGAGTCATTGAAATATCAACATATCTGGTAAAAAGTCAAGATATCTAGCAGAAACAGTTTGTGTCCATTCAACTCAACAAGAAAGCTACCTTTATTACCGTTTCGATTGGTCATTTGGAAAGAAGTGCGATCGATAACATATACCAGCAAAATAATCTCAACTCTGATGTCTTTGTCATAACAAGTAGGTTCTTCATTTGACCACGTAATGGACATTAAATGGTTCTTTTGAAGATATGGCCCAAAAAATATGTGGAGATAATAAGAATTTAAAAATAACAAGCAACAAGACAAGTCAATTATTGAGACTCTGGAGAGTTGGATCCATAGAAAAGTCCCAACAGAAAATCTAGGAAACATTCTCAGTAGTGGCTTCTAAAATACACCATTCTGATAACAAATGCAAATCTCTACCATAGGATTATTCTCTATTCATCCCAGCTTGTTCTTTATTATCATCATATGCTTCAATTCCTTGGATTTTGCGAGTGCCACAGACACCATAACATCATCTCAATTCATCAAGGACCCAGAAACTATTAGGTCCAATGGGAGTTTGTTCACACTGGGGTTCTTTAGTCCTGAAAATTCTACAAATCGCTATGTAGGAATTTGGTATATGTCCGAATCCAGTATTGTATGGGTAGCTAACAGAAATCAACCATTGATGGATTCTTCAGGCATTGTTACGATATCTGAGGATGGCAATCTTGTTATGGAAAGAAGCAGAAAATTTGGTCATCAAATGTGTCAAATATTGCATCTAATACTACTTGCAAACTTTCAGATTCTGGAAACCTTATTCTGCTCGATAATTATGGAGGAAACATCATATGGCAAAGTTTTGAGCATCCTTCAAATACGTATCTACCAAACATGAAAATTACTAGCAACAAAGGAACAGGTGAGAAAATGAAATATATATCATGGAAAGGCCCATCTGATCCATCCCTTGGGAATTTCTATTTGAGTCTTGAACGACTAGATCTTCCTGAATTATTTATATGGAATGCAACTCGCCCATATTTTCGCAGTGGTCCATGGAATGGCAGAATCTTTACAGGGATGCCATTGATGAGTTCTGCGTATAATAATGGTGCCACTCTAGTACATGAATGGGGCGGGACTGTCTATTATACTATGAACTTACCAAATGGGTCTGACTTAAAAGGGCTAAGTGTCTTGAATTCTGAAGGCAAGATGTTTGGTAAACAATGGGATGATGCAAAGAAGTTATGGCAAGAAATCTATCGTTCTCAAAATTCAGATTGTGACGTTTATGATATATGCGGGGCATTTGGAAGCTGCAATTCAGAGAGCACACCAATCTGCAACTGCTTGAGAGGGTTTGAACCAAGCAATAAAGAGGAATGGAATAGACAAAACTGGGTTCGTGGTTGTGTTAGGAGAACAGCTCTACAATGTGAGAGACTGATTAATGGGACTATAGATGGAAAAACAGACGGGTTTTTCCATCTGCAAAATGTTAAACCACCAGATTTTGGAGAAAGGTCATCAGCCTCAGAAGACGATTGCAAAAGCCTGTGCTTGGAGAATTGCTCTTGCGTAGCATATTCTTATGATACTGAGATTGGTTGTATTTCTTGGAAAGGAAACCTTTCAGACATACAACAGTTCTCAAATGGAGGAATTGGCCTTTATATTCGTGTAGCCTATTCAGATCTTGGTATTTTATCTTAATTTTGTTTTTAAGAATACTAAGAATTGATCTCTTTCTTGATTAAATTGGGTTTTTTCTCCCGCTACTTTCCTTCTTTTTCTTTGAATGTAGATAATGAGATAGATGTGAATACAAAGAAGAAGAGAGATATGGCAATTATCATAATTGTCATTGTAATAATAGGAGCCATCACTATTGCCACTTGTGCATATTTTTCAAGGAAATGGTTAGCTAAACACACAGGTACTTTGACATTTTATATCATCTCAATAATTTTAAATCGAGTCAGATCTATCAGATTTTATCTTGCAATCAACAATTAAAATCTTGATTAACTCTGACTATATCAAGGCTTTTTCAAAAGGCAATGTTCATAAGTACAATGTTTTGGGTACTTTGTGTTACTCCAATTTCATATGACGCATTTCCATGTCATTCACTCTTGCTAAATTCATTTCATTGTTGAGCATTAGTAAGAAAATGTATGGTTCTTCTTTATTAAGCACAGGTGGTTCATGTGTAGAAAAAGCAAGTGACAACATTCTTGGACAACTATCAGTAGTTAAACTCCAGAAGATAACGGCATATGATTTTGAAATGGTTGCAATAGCAACAGATAACTTTCACTGGTCCAATAAACTTGGGCAAGGTGGTTTTGGTCCAGTGTATAAGGTACAATCATTCATGAAATCATAATCAATTTCAAAGATAGTGTGTGACTATTGTTTCTTGCAATTTTCTTCAAGGGGAAACTGCAAGATGGCGAAGACATAGCAGTTAAGAGACTTTCAAGAGCATCTGGACAAGGAGTAGATGAATTTATGAATGAAGTTGTTGTTATTTCAAAGCTTCAACACCGTAATCTCGTAAGACTTCTAGGTTGCTGCATTGAAGGAGAAGAGAAGATGCTGATCTATGAATACATGCCAAATAAAAGTTTGGATGCATTTATTTTTGGTTGGTTCTCTTGATCTCCTCTTTTCTAGCTTTCACTAGTCATATATAGAATGAAAAAAGAAAAAAATATTTGCTTGTAGCAATGTTTTGTACGGCCATTAAAGTTTGTGGGTTCTTTATGGTATGATCAAAACTAATGTAACCTTCCCCTTGCTATTGTAGATCCACCAAAACGTAAACTCCTAGATTGGAGAAGCGCTTTGTCATAATTGAAGGAGTAGCTCGAGGAGTACTTTATCTTCATAGGGATTCTAGACTAAAAATTATACATAGAGATCTAAAGGTAAGTAATATCTTGTTAGATGAGAACCTAATTCCAAAAATATCAGATTTCGGTATGGCTAGAATTTTCAAAGAGAGTGAGGATCATGCTAACACAAGAAGAGTTGTTGGAACCTAGTAAGTCTTCCTCCTCTATCTAATATTATAGTAGGATATCAAAAAGTTAGTACTCTAATAATTAATTCTTTTACTCAATAATGCAGTGGTTATATGTCTCCAGAATATGCAATGAAAGGACTATTTTCAGAGAAATCAGACGTGTTTAGCTTTGAAGTTTTACTGTTAGAGATTATTAGTGGAAGAAGAAACTCTAGCTTTTATGACAGCAAGAACTCTCTCAGCCTTCTAGGATTTGTAATTCTCTACTATTCAATGGCTTCCTAAATACTTGATTACTGGGATATATTTGTTGATAATTAGCTTTCAAGCTTCCAAAACTAATAATTGTGCCTTTTCTG
The DNA here is from genome assembly GCA_026686845.1 of Adenanthera pavonina. Classification (NCBI taxonomy): domain Eukaryota; kingdom Viridiplantae; phylum Streptophyta; class Magnoliopsida; order Fabales; family Fabaceae; genus Adenanthera; species Adenanthera pavonina. The sequence goes on along the minus strand of JAIVEN010000005.1, from coordinate 16,663,721 downwards.
TTATATGTTTCAGACATGGAAATTATGGAATGAAGAGAACATTTTGCTGTTAATAGATCCTCAAATATCTAATCCAAACCTGGAGAGGGATATATTGAGGTGTATACACATAGGACTTCTATGTGTTCAAGACCTTGCAATAGAGAGGCCAAGCATGAACACTGTGGTTTCTATGCTTAATAGTGAGATTGCCAATCTTCCTCCTCCAAGGCAACCTGCTTTCATCCAGTGGCAGAGTATATGGAATCATGTGGTCCCAAAAGAAAGTCAAAGATTATTTTCCAACAATGATGTTAGTATTAGTGAGATAAAGGGAAGATAGCTACATTACAAATCTGTCACTAAAATAATTAAGTTTCAATGAGTAACTTCCTCTCCGAGTTGTTGTATCCATGAGTGTACGCCCAGTCTCACAAGAGTTTCCTCCACTTTCTGTGTTTGTTAACTGTTTTTAGATAAGGATTTTATTTGAAATGATGCTGTGAATTGTAATGTTCAGCTATCTTCAAATCTCTAAAGTTTCACTCAATAGTTTCTCTAGCACTTCCTGATTGGTTTGAAGTAATAGATTTTACATTCTAAAATAAATAAAAGATCTTTTCTTTGACTAATGTTTCCCCAAGAAAATAAAATTATTGCAACAGAAGTTAATTATAATATATTAAAGATCCTCCTAGTTCAGGTGATAAATACAGGCGTTTAATGTCAAAACCACTTTACCCTACCAACTCTTTCCCTTATGGCCATTACTACTGTAATTCCTGTCTTTGTCAATTTTTGAGCTATCATAGCCACCAGTAGGGATCAAATTACCTCCTCCCTGATACAAGGCTAACAAACATAGAAAACACCACCAATGTTGCTTTTCATGCCCATTCGAATTAAAAGTACTTCATATCAACTGCCCAAAACAAGCATATTCAATCATTATTTTTTATTCGTAAAAAAAAAATAATGATATATTTTTTTTATAGTCATCTTTTTTAGTAGTCCATATTCAACCATTATTGTATATCATTAAAACCTTCGATAAGAAAATTCCTAGTTTTATGACCAAACATTGTCAAAAGACATCATGGTTGTCTCAAATTTCTGTTAGGCAACGCTCTTGTTTCATGGTAGGAAAGGCATACCTTTAGAGGTTGGAATACCATTAAAAACTCCAAACTTCTATTATAGAAAGCCAATGCCAGAGAAGTGCCACGAAACTCTGCTCGATTATGGGAATACTGGACATCTGAAAACAAAAACCATTGAAATTTAAGGGCAGAATAACTTGAGACGAAAACGTGATACGTGCTGTAACATCTTAGGGAATATTTATCGATTTAGTATGACGTTAATAAAAGAAATCAATGAAAATGTATCGTAAAAAGAATTCGAAAACTTCATCACCAAAACGCGAAAGCATAAGGAATTTGAAAATTCATCATCAACTTGTGTAAGCGTTTTTACAGCTCTTTCCCTATAAATAAAATTTGACAAACCAAAACAGAACACATTGCGTAAATTAGGAAATATTTCGAGCTTGACGATTTGCGGCAAGCGCAGATACACAACTAGATAATGTGGCAGTTACGATGGCACGAAGCAAGATGATTTTTAGAGAAGAATGCCCAGATACCCACAGCAAGACTGAAGCAACTCGAAAAGGGTCGAATCTGAATACTCAGTGAAGCGGAAGTATGTAAGACTCGGATTCTGGAGGCCCAATAGCCTTCCCCCCTTCGAGTAAAATAGGCCAACAATATGCAATGTTGGATACTTTTGCAATAACATGGGAATTTTTATTTTTATCAATTCATTTAATTAAAAATTAATTTTTTAAAAGAAATGAAAATTTTATAAATTAATTAATTTAAATGAAAATGAATACTTTGGGAAATTTCAATAATTTCAATAAAATGAATACTCAGAGATTGTTTTGAGTGTAAAGATTTACGTAAAAATCACTTGATACTCAAAGTCAAAATGTATCTGAGTAGGTTTTTTATTTTCCTTTTTTTCTTTTATTTTTTTTCTCTTTTCGCTTGTCCCCTTCTCTAACTTGTTCAGCCTACAAAATGAAATGAAATGAGTAAAAAAGTAATTTGTTCACGGCAAATATTTTTCTTACCATTTAATAAAAAATAATAAGAAGAGATTATTACTATTGAGGGGTAATAATAAGAATATAATAGATATTGTATATTAATTTTTTTAATAAATATGGATAAAAATTGCATAATAGATATTGTATATTAATTTTTTAATAAATATGGGAGGAAAATTGCATGAAAACAAGTGTACATGAAAAAGGATTAGATTATAAGAACTAAGCATGGGAGGAAAAGTTAAAGAAAACAGTCAAGAAAGAATCAATATGAGTGATTTCTATAAAAGCATGGGAGGAAAAGTTAAAGAAAACAGTCAAAAAAGAATCAATATGAGTGATTTCTATAAAGTTATCTACTTTTGAGATATGGACATGTATTTTAATAACAATAGATCAAAGGAGATGAAGAAATAAAAGTAGGCCTATTCCTAAACAATGGCTTTAAATATTTTCATTAAGTCAAGCAGTAACATATGTTCATTCTGTGAGATACTATTTTCACTCTAAAATATAAGTTATATTTGATTAATTATACAGGAACCAAAAAATATATTTTTATTCATTAATTTTATAAAAAAAATTATTTTTAATAGTACGTTTATTTAATGTATTATATTTAAAATTTGTTATTTCTCTTACATTTAATTGTAAATAAAGACAAAATAGAAAAAAGAACATTTAATGTCCTAAAAATTACTAAATGGAACATATATTTTAGATAAAAAATAACTTTTAAAAGAAAACTTATATTTTGGATGGGAGAAAATAATCTATATATATATATAAATGAAATGAAGCATGGGAAAATGAAAATATTTCATAATATAACTATATAAAAGTACTCTATGGATTCAGATGCAATAATCGCACAATTATCTTGCAATTCTTTCCGGGCATCCATCAAGGCACAACGATTCATGTTATTTCCATCATGTTAAGGCAAAACTGGCAAGTTGAATCAATATCAATATATCAATGTAGTGTACAAAATTAATAGAAAGTCATAGTATTAATAAATAATATGACTTATTTCTATAATCTTCATGCACAAGCGCTTCCATCTCGTTATTCATATTGCTGGGAATGCAAACAAACCAATTGACGCCATGACTAAGTTTTGGGCACTACAGACTACAAGAATTTGAAATATGGCCCTTGAGAACATTATTTATCTTTTGGAAGCCGATGCTCTCAGAACATACGTCCCTGCTTTTGTAACTCTTTCATAATTGTTTAGTATTCGCTTAGGCGTTATTTGGTTCTGCATGTTGAAGCCTAAGCATTGTTTGGTTTAGTCGAAACTGGGGAAGATGATGGATTTTAATAAACGAAATTGAATGGGAGAGATTTTAATAGAAAGGGGGGAGAAAGAAAAGGAAGCAAGGGATTTTAATTTCTTTTGTTTGAGTTTATAGGAAGGAAGAAGAGGGTAAGTGACTAATTTGTCCACTTTCCCTCTAAATTCTCTACTTTTGGAAGAAAGAGGTGGAAATGGCAAAAGAAGAAAAATTAATATTTTTCCTATTTTTTTTTATTTATTAAATCAAATAAGAAAAAATATTATCCCTTTCACTCAAATTTCCCTAACCAAATAAAGGTAAGAAATAGAGATGCCAAATGCATTTGGTTTATTTTAAACTTTGCTCATTACTATGACAAGATCTATGGTCGATATTATAGTATTTATTTTAATTTTGTAAATAATACTCTTATTTTTTAAAAAATAATAATTATAAAATTATACAATAAAAATATATTTAAAATATAATAATAAAATAAAATTGAATTAGACAATCCAAAAGAATTCGCATTCGGTGATGAGCACCGAATGCTCATCAGCAAATCTGGGCCAGATCAAAACTGGACAACCCAGATTTAATATAATTTTAATATTATATTTTATATAAATTTTTATTTTATTAAATATAGAAGATAAAATAAAGATAATTTTATAATTGACATTTTTAAAAAAAATATTATTATTATTAAAAAAATTTAAAATAAAAATTTTAATCTGAACCGTCCATTTAAAAAATGGACGGTCCAGATCTAATTTCCCCTTATGAGCATTTGGTGCTCATCCGAATGCGAATTCCGGTCGAAAGTGCGACAAGGATCGGTGCATATCTCTGTGAGCACCGAATCCAGACGCGACGTCACACCATTCCAGCACGCACACACATCGTTTGGTTGGAAATCTTTCATGGCGTCCTCTCTCCAGTGGCATCCTATCAATCACAAATGTGGTAATCAGCATTCCATTAAAAAAAAAAAAAAGAGTAATGAGGACGCCGACCCATGGGAATTAGATGGAAACCATAAATGCCCCCAACCCTTCATCGTTTGCACCACCGGAGTGGCCATCATCCATCGCCGTTGAGCTCATCTTCGTCCGTAACCAGCACGTCAACCAACATTGCTCTTTTCTTCGTCCTCCACTGCTTCTTCTCTACTCCCAAGGAAGGTAAGACACCACCACTAGCGTCTCAGATTTGTTCGTCTCCACCGTTTGAGAAGATGTTTGTTAGTGTCTCGGATCAATGACTTCATTACAGGCTTAGAAATTTCATTCACCTTCGTCCTTTTTCTTTTTAATTTCTTCGCTGGATCTTTGTTTCGTTCACCTTCTCTTCTCCACAGCGGCAATAATTTCATTTGAAGTTCAACAATTTCGCTCCAGTGTTTCCCTTTTTGTAATTTTTTTTTATGGATCTGTGTTTCTTTGTCTGCCTATATTGGAACTTTTTTGGCTGTTTATTTTGCTCCTCACTTAATCTGTGCTGGCTGATGGTGGTATGATCCATTAGAGAAGAAGAGCAATGAGGGGAGGGGTGAGGATTTTTTTTTTGGGGCTTATTTATATTTATATTTTCTTTATTTATATTTAATTTATGATAAAAAAATAAATTTAATTTTAACATTTTTAAATTTAATATTTTCAAGATGTTAACTTGATTTTTTTTAAAACTATAGGTACGGCCTGGCGCGTTGTTATTGACCTTGTTTTCAAGATGGAACTATTAAATTTGTGGGTGGAAGTTTAAATTGACCTTTGTTTTGATGCTTAGTATATGTTATTGCAAATTTTTAAAAGAAAATCTGTAGCATGTCATAAGTTGTGCTATGTGAAAACGTCTAGTTATGTTACTGTACATCGGATGATGATAGCATATTGTAAGTGAATTTGTATATTTATTCTCTTAAATAGTGAGATGGAATAGAAAATTTGCAAAGATTTCATGTATACAAAAATATTTTCAATAAGCTTTGTATATTTCTCATTTTTCCCTTGACTTGGTATATACTTAGAAATAAATCTATTACTTATGTATAATTTAAAGATGAAGATTTCTCCAAAGTAATTAAAGCTAGTATAGTGAAAATGATAATATTTTAAATAACATTAGAAATATTAATGAAATTAATAAATATTTTTGGTTAATGAATATTGAAGTCAAATAAATATTAAATCAGAAAAATAATAAGTCTAAATAGGGGAAAATTATATTCTTTTACGATTTTTTACCAAAAAAAATGAGATAAGTGTATATAATATATATTTAATCAATATACATCATTACATTGTAGAATAATTTTTTTTCTAGTTTATACCAAAATTGATTTGGACCCACATTTATCTCTCATTTCATCTCTTCCATTTCCTTTCTTTCGTTTTAAAAAGTTTCTCTTCAAACAAAGATATGTCATTACTGTTAGGCTTTACTAAATTGACCTCTCTCCTTGCTTTTGACTACATTGATTAGAAGCAACTCTTTATATTTTGATGTTAAGTTTCTGTGCTCAAAACAGTACCTATATTGGACCATGTAATAGAACTAACACATCCTTCACCAGCTCCAGCGCAATTAATTGAAACCATGTATGTACCCTTCCTTTTCATTAATTTCACAACCTACAAGATAAGAAAATAGAAAATTGGAGTTCCCAGTTAAGGGTCAAGAATTGAATTATCTTAATCCATATGTGAGCCACTTCAAAATATTTAATATCAGGACCACTGCTATTGTTTTCATTAACAGTAAATTATGTTCTCATGGTCTAGATGTAACTTTCTCATGATCCCAGTCAATCAAAATAGATGCCATTTAGCTATGCATTGCCTACAAGAACTTAGAAGGAAAATATAAAGTCACTAAAAAGGTAGAGGTATTTTCACAATAAGTTTACCATAGAGGCTAGTTCAGCAGCAAGGAGGACCAAAAATAATAGACACGATAGAGCATTCTAACGAAAAGAAAATTTGGAACATTCTTCTGTAGTGTTTGGTTGTTAATTCCATTTGTAATAACATGATGTAAACTTTCTTATGGTGGATTACAGCAACAAAGCTCTGAAAATTCCACCATAAAGTCATATTTTAGGGAGATACTAATAGAACTTTAGAACATAATGATTAATACCAGTTTTGAAATATCCATATGAATCTGAAACTACAAGACCTACAAAAACCTTTTTATCTTCAACCTTCAGTAGTCCAGAATTTTTGTCAGATAGACCATGAATCGTGTCACCTACATGAACAATCCCAAAATGAAGAAACTCATATGATAATAGATACAAAAGGAGAAATCAGTTTGATTAATTATTTGCGGTAGAATACATTAACTACACCCATTAGTAGAAAAATGAAGACTGAAATTCTTTTGAGAAAAATGTCAAGGTTTATTCTTAGTCATTAAAGTCCCCGAAGTACTACAATGCATGCATATTTCAATATTTATTATTTCAGATTCCCAAAAACACCTTGAAGTAGATTTTCAAGCTATAATAGGATATATTATAGAATTGATCAAAATTAAAACCTATTTTCTATTCTTTTCCCCTAATGCTGCAATGCTTGCACAAACCATAATCATATTTGCTATCATTTATCTACCTCTGTAATATTAAATAATGTGTAGAATTTTTTTTTAAAAAAAAAACCATTCATGTGGAGCTAAGGTGTAAAAGATATCCACTTGGCATGTTTTTGAGAGAGAACCCCATATCAAATACTTTAAAAGGATGATTTTGTCTTGTGCTTTGTAATTATATTTGACTGATTACATCACGTGTGGAAGAACCTCTCAGATTATTGTGGTAACATGCTTCCTTGGTGGTTGATGTGTTATGGGAAAATATTTGTGCAACATTGAGCATCATTTTATCAGTCACCTGGAAAGTGAAGAATCAATTGTAAGCTACAAATTTGGTATATAACAGAAAGAAAGATTGAATTAATTTGGAGATAAAAAGTTTTTTTTATCATATTTGCATATTTCGCAGCGAGGGCTTGAAGGCCATCGATCCAACCATAGCCAACTCCATCACTAAATTGTTCTTTCTGCCTACATAATTATGTGCTGCACAAAACTAAAAAGCTTAGACTTTAGTTTCATCAATTGATGTTTACAATGACCTTAAGAAACTGCAATAAACTGCATAATACCTTTGGAAAATATGGGTGCTCTTCATCATCAATGGCTCTCCTCAGAACTCATTTTTCAATTCTTCCTTCCAGGTTTTATTTGCACAAATTAAATTTTAGTTGAGTAAATCAATTTTTTAACTACCAATAATACTTCTAGAACTTTAAGTCATTCCCCCCCCCCCAAAAATTCTAGAACTTCAAGACCAGTCACTCCATTATATTCTAAAAACCTTGCAAACCTCCCATAAAAACAAAGAGTAAACTGCATAAATCCCATGAGTTTTGCTGAAATTGCAAATACATTTCTTCTGTTTTCAATTGAGGTTTGTATATATTTACAAAATAGATGCGAGGTCCATATAATTTCAACAAAACTTAATAAAAATTTGTTTTATTTACCTTTTGTTTCAAGGGAAGTCTATGTAGGTTTTGAAAACAGATAGGAGGTCTATAGCAAAATTCAGCAAAAAATAGGATTAGCTTTTAAAAATAGGATATTTAAGTAACTTCAGTAAAACTCATGAGAGGTATGTGCAATTTACTTAATAAAATAAAATAACTGCATATCACCATATTCAACAATAATAAAAAGAAAAATAAAAGCCATGACAAAGCATAAGATGCAGCTAATTTTAACACTACTGACTTTACCTCATGACTAAGGTGCCAAAGATTTCTGTCTCTGCTGTATATGGATTTCTTTGTCATAGGAACAGGTACATTATGCTTATTTGCATACTAAATGTGGGCTCAAACTGAACCTAAATGATACAAACTTGGGTCGGAAAGAAAAAAAAAATGGCACAGCTAATTCTGCAAGCATAATTGTAAGACATGCCTGATCATTTCCTTTCCTAGTAAAACCATGAGAGATAGCATTTGCTCCAACTTCTTTGGCAACATCCACCATGGCCTATAAGCATATATATGCATTAGATAATGTCTATGTTACAAAACATGTATCTTAAATAATGGTATATGACTGCTTTTCCCCTTTTGTCAGAAGACCAAAGACTAAAAAAAGGTATCGATGATGCGCTGAAAGCTAACAACAGAGATATGATATTGGAGAAGAAAGTTGAAATTAGAAAACCAATCTCTACTGCAGGAGCTAAAATCTCATTGACCATTAATTGAAGAAATGTGATTACAGTTAGTACCAATATTTATTCCTAACATAGGAAGTGATCAACTATATCAAACTTAGAAGCAAAAATGAAAATGTACTTTTGCAATAACAGGGTGAGCCATTGAGGTTCCAAGCAGATACTTCCTCTCATAAATTGCTCCAGCATGCAAGCAAGGGAATATGTAATCCTGGACAAATTCCTCCTTCAAATCCTTCACCATCAACTGAGAGGCCCCACTGGCTTTGGCCTTCTCTTCTAAACCTTCCAATTCTTTTAAACCCTACAGAGTTCAACATTCAGTATCAAACACACAGCAGGTGAATAATATAATACAGTCCATTAGTCATAAGTTTACAATCTCGAAGCATCTTTTTCAATAGCACAAGAATGGTCTTGATTATAAGAAGTGGGATCTATTAGTTGTAACATACTTGGCCAACATCAGCAGTCAAGCAAACGACACCACAACCATAATTCTGTCCGCAAATTAAGGTCATCAAAGAAAGGAAATACAATAAGAATGAAATGATACTAGGATTAAGCAAGCCATAAATCATATGATAAATAGGCTTTTAACAGCAAAACCAAAATTAAAAACAATATCTGAATAAAAGTTACAATATCAATGAATTGACAATGTTATCTACTGTTCAATATCCCAGATTACATCCTGAAATCCTTAAAAAGTAAAACCCCCCATTTTTCCAACTCATGCTTTTTCTGTAAAGCTGCAAGTCTTATAGTTTAAAACTTTCCAGAGCATCTATGTAGTCTAAAAGATCTACTGATGTCTATATCCACATTCTCTTCAACAAATCAATATATTCTTTTGTATAGATGAATCAATACCCTTTTTTATAAAAAAAAAAAACTCTAGAACCCTAATTATTGTTATTCGGGATATATATGGGATAGGGAAATCAAATTTCACAGGCTTGCAATGGAAGTCTAGCAATGGAAAAAAGTAAAAAAGAAAATGCCATATATACCTCAGCCACGAGACAATGACTGATGTGTCTAAGTCACCACTATAAGCTAGCATAACCTTATTTAATTTTCCATGAAGCCTGCTGCCTTGGCATTGGAAACTTGTGTCTCTGTATCCTTGCTTAACATTGCCTTTATTACTGGAAGTCAGGAGTACTTTGTAAGACTTACAAACATGATACTTCAATCTTGAACAACATCAAATATTGCAATCTATAATATTAGTATATCAAGAATTTCTTAAGTAACTTTGAAATATTAACTGTGCATCTAATTACATCAAAATTATAACCAATGCAATCCTCATTTCCTTTTCTTCTTTCTTTCCATAATCTTTTGGCACATTAACAAATTAGAGCTAAAAGCCAAAACTATGTGCTCATATTACCCAAATGAGCTTATGCAGTTTTTAAGATAAACTATCATAAGCTTAACTGTTTTTACATTTCAGATGGAGGAGTGTATACAGATTGTGAAATAGTTGTTAAGCATTTAATTTAAATAAATAAAATAGTTGTCATGTATTGAAAAGTAAAAACTACTTGGGCACAAAGTGTCTTCTTCAAGGCTTCAATATCTATTTCAGCCATTACAAAAGACATACCAGTATCTACATATTATAATCTTCAATAGCAAAATAGAGGGAGAATTTATATAAAAATAATAGAAAGAGTACAAGATACTATAATTCAGGATACCAGGTATAGGACATGCATTTAAGATGGTCATGTTTAGTATGAATTTACTTAATTCACCTGCAAAAAATGATGCATACTCATGGCTTATAACTTTTTGTGCTTCAATTAGTTTTATAAAGCATGTGTCTTTGAAATGCACATAGCATAAACTTGACCCAGTTGCACCCACTTTGTTTTTTTCATAGCAAGTGCACAAACAAAAAATTAACATCACAAATAATATGAAACCTATAAAGTCATACAAAAGGTTTTTTTTTTTTTTTTTCCAAAGATCAAGCACAGTCATACATACCTGATGCAACCTACATAGCACATGATCACTTTCCAATAAAATTTTTTTTCCTGAAACTGTTATATGGCAATACTGTCAACCTTTAGAACATAAGAGGTGCACCCACGGTCTCAAATAAGAGAAAGCATAAATTGGAACGACATGGAAGGCACTAAACTGCAAGCCAATACAATAATAAAATTGATCAGAAGAAAATGATAAGTACAGATAATATTATACTTGTGGAACATAAATGGCAAACCAAAACAATACTCTCATTTTTTATACACAATTTTATTTATCTATCCTGAAACTTTTCCTTCAACTAACTACACAATTTATAACTCCAACTGCCAAAGACTACAAATTCAAAACTTTAACATGACAGGAAAGTGAGAGTAAATGATTTTATTTTTTATATCTAATTAAAAAATAAAAAAATGAAATTGAAAAAAATATTATGAAAAAGACCATGACAACATGGAGACAATTTCTTTACTTCTTCCCTCTATTGTAAAATCCGAATCCGAAATTTAAAAAAAAAAAAAAGAAATCAAAGAAGCATCTTGGCCCATTACAAATCAAAACAAATTTCAATAAATCTTGAATGTAAGCAGGTAATGCCATTCCTAAATTACAACAAACAAAAATAGTGAAAAAGCTACTGAAAATACTAGGAAAAAGATGCCAACTATGAACCTCTTTGGTAGCAGGATCAATCTCAAACACGAGTTGGACTACTTTCAACCCTTTCTGTTTACGTTTCCATCAATTCATGATTGATATGAATGTCAGGTTCAAACATGAATGTTAAAGTTGCAGCTGGAGACCATTTTGCATGATCCTTGCCAATGCCCTTTCTAGCTATTGCCCTCAGCCTCAGTTCCTGTCCACGCCGTAGCTTCACTACTGTTATCCCCCTGAATACAACATAACCCAACTGCAATTATTCAATTTGTAGGGTATAACAATTTAATACCAAGGCCTAAGCACATATTCATTAGAAATATTCCAATGAGAGGGGAATTGAAGATGCATTTTTAATCAAAAGAGAACCACATATGCAATGGGCAAACACTTAACATATTCATCTGAGGAGATAATGATTACCTGGAGTCAGGCCGGGTGACAGCATCTGAGGAATCCAAGGGAACAAATTCAGAAAACTCAACAGGAACGGTAGTGGGGTTGGAGCTATAGTGGTCCTTGCTGCTAACATCGAGGGTTTGATCAGTGACACATCTGGCCCTGAGGTGGAATTCAACGGAGCAGAACTTGCATTAGCCATCGCCATGGCAGGTGTCACAGTCACGTGAGAAGCACATGGGCAGTGCGCGGTCGCTGGTGAAGGGAATGAGGCCGAGACGATGGGCGATGAACTCATCGGTGAGGACGGAGGAGTTGGCGTCGATCTCGATGAGGTCAATGGCGATGGTGGGCACCTCCGCGATCATCACTGGCCGCAGGGCGTTGGCGATGCTAACGTCGTTGTCTCCCAGCTCGAATTTCATGTACTCGTCCCTCATCTCTCAAATTCTAATCTTCGGCATGCGCGAATACAATATTCCCTCCATTGATATCTGTAGAAAACAGCGTGTGAAAGAGCTTCCATGGTAGAGGAAGAAGGGAGAATGAAAGGAGAAAATGAAAGGATGGAGAAGAAGATGGAGAGAGAGAGGAAGAAGAACTGCCATCATTGACTCTGTTAAATTGATTTAGGCTAGCATCGTAAACCACATGCTTTGGAAACATGGAAGAAAAAATTATACTGGTGCCGTTTGGGAGGCTGCATCGTAAACCGCGTGCCTTGGAAATATGCCAGGAAAATTCATGCAGGTAGTGTTTGGGAAGATGCAGAAGGAAAATACAGAGGGACGTCTAACAGTGTTAGGAACAGTTCAATCAATTATCAAGAAATATAAGAAAAATGATGATGCAACTGTCACATGCATTGGGAAAAGGCAGGACGAAATTACACAAGAAATGGATGGAGGGACAAACGAAGATGAACAGGATAAAACTGCATGCAGTTGAGAATGAACCGCAAAGAGCAGTGAAAGGAAACGGACAATAGGAACATGATAATACAGTGCGCAGAACAGTGTATCTACAGTGCTCTTTGCTGAAGCTTTTAGCATGCGGATATTACATGCAAGTCATCAGAATCGGACCGGACTTATTCAACTAGGATTCGACCATTAGTTCGGTCCAGAACAATGGCAAAACCGGAGGAAGAAAGAGACGGGGAGGAACCGGTTAACCCAGTAAGGACCCGGCAGAATCGATCAAAACCAGATTGGTTGACCAGTGAACCGGTTCTGAAGAATTTTTTTTCCCTTTTTTCATCAGAGAAAGAAAGTTCTGCACAGTGAAGAAAGAAGAAGATCTGGACGATGTGAAGCTATCTTAATACAAAGAGAAAAAGAAGAAAAATACAAAGAAGAGACGGAAGAAGAAGGAAAAGAATAAGATCTTACCAAAGAAAAATCGAAGATTTAAGCATAGCAAAACTATCCAAATCGTGCAAAGAGGCAAAGGAGAGAAGAATCTTTAAGAAGAAGATAGAATGAAGAGGCGTCATAAGGAAGCTGCGCAAAGTAGCGAGAACGAGAGGCTGTGGAGTGAATAACAGTAGAAGAACCATCGAGAAGGGAAAAGGCTGGGAGTGAGCGAGTGAAAAGGTGCCGTATTTTGAATGTACAGAGGGCAGTCATGACTTTTTAACTTGGGGAAAAGACGACGACAAACATGCATTCTAGTAATTTTAATTTGTGTAATATCTCATGAGTACTCAGATTTTTTTAGAAAATATAAAAATAACTAAGTGATAAAATATTTTTGAGAATTTAGATTTATATATTTAAAAAATTAGTTTTAATTATTTAAGAATTTAATTATATTTAATTAAAAATTTAATTATAAATACTTGAAAATTTAGTTGTCAACACTTAGGAATTTAGTTATATTCACTTAGGAGTATAGTAATAAGTACTTAGGAATATAGTTTTAACAATTTAAGAATATAGTAATATTCAATTAGAAATTTATATTTAAATACTTAGAAGATTAGTTTTAACCATTTGGGAATTTAATTATATTCAGTTGAAAATTTAGTTATAAATATTTGGAAATTTAACTCTCAGAACTTGAAAATTTAGTTATACTCACTTGGAAATATAATAGCATGCACTTAAAAATATAGTTTTATTAACTTGAAAATTCAGTTATACTTAGTTGGAAATATATATCTAAACACTTAAAAAATTTGTTTCAATCATTTGAAAATTAAGTTATATTCAATTGAGAATTTAATTGTAAACACTTGAAAATTTGATTTTTTATTAATTAACTTAGGAGTATTTTTATTATTTAATTATTTTCATATTTCCTAAAAAAGATTTGGATATTTCTGAACCATTTCATAAATTAAAAATCCTAAAATATGATTATTAATGTTTGGGTCCTAAGTATCTTTTTCCTTTTTTTTATTTTCCACAAAGCTGACAAAATTTCTCCCCATTTCGGTGATTGGGGAAAGCAGCACAGGAAATGGGTGGGAGCAAGGTCTCCTTGGCAGAGTTTTTTAAAATAGGTTTTTTTTGTTTTTGGAAATAGAAAAATAAAAAAAATTTACTTGATAAACCTGTTTTTTATAAACTATTTTGGAAAACAGAAAAATAAAAGAATAAGGGTATGTTTGGTTCTATTTCTAAAAACAGTCTTTCTGTTTTTTAAAATAGAAAACTTAGAAAACTTGTTTGGTAAACCTGTTTTTTATAAACTGTTTTGGAAAATAGAAAAATAAAAGAATAGAAAACTCAGAACATCTTTAAGGTGTTTTGTAATTTTTATTTTAGAAAACACAAGGAAAGGTGAGAAACATCCACCTCATTAATGATAAAGTTATAAATTTTGAATAACTCATCTATCACTCACTAGTTATGATTTTGAGAACAATTATTCAAACATATTTTTTTGTTTTCTTGTTTTCAAAACGTATTCTCAAAAACAGTTTTCAGAACAATAAAACAGAAAACACTGCCAAACAGACCCTAGAAAATTCAGAATATCTTTAAGGTATTTTGTAATTTTTATTTTGAAAAATATAAGAAAAGGTAAAAAATACCTACCTTATTAATAGTAAAGTTATAAATTTTGAATAACTCATCTATCACTTACTAGTTATGATTTTAAGAACAATTATTCAAACAGATTTTTTTGTTTTTTTATTTTCAAAACTTATTCTCAAAAACAGTTTTATAAAACTGTTTTCAGAACAATAAAATAGAAAACACTATCAAACAGGCCCTAGAAAATTCAAAATATCTTTAAAGTATTTTGTAATTTTTATTCTGAAAAACATAAGAAAATGTGAAAAACACCTACCTTGTTAATAGTAAAGTTATAAATTTTGAATAACTCATCTATCACTTACTAGTTATGATTTTGAGAACAATTATTCAAACAAATTTTTTTATTTTCTTGTTTTCAAAATTTATTCACAAAAACAGTTTTATAAAACTGTTTTGAGAATAATAAAACAGAAAATACTGTGAAACATACCCCAATGCACTTGGGAGAAGATGATGATTTAGGTCTCTTTGATTTCACATTTAAAACCAAGTATCAGCTCAAAACTTGGTTTATTACACTTTTTGAGATATTTGGCTACCACAATGGAGTACATTGGAAGCCAAGTTTGCTCTCAAAACTCTATTAAATCATAAATAACTTGTAAGTTGCTTCTCAGTTCTGCTTCTTTATTCTTATATGCATTTATTTTAAAATCAAATAAAAATAAACCAATAAAAATGAGAAAAAATGAAAAAATTAAAAAAATAAAAATTTCATAAAATTTCTCCTATTTAATGATTAAAATGTCTTTTCAAAATTTTATTCTCCATGGACTATAACCTGTAAGAAAAGGTTGTATCAGCTATATTATATTCTCAATTAAATAATGCAGATTAAATTTTAGTTCAAGCAAATTAAATTAATCATGGGACAGAATTTAAGCTTAAATTGAAGAAAAATTATGAGTTTTGTCAAAACCAATTTTTAAATAAATCATCCAAACATAAACATGTTAGTCCAAAATCAATTTTGATCATAATTATGTTGTAAAATCAATTCTACAAAAACTTATTTTTAACTAACTAAAAATCAAACGGACACTTAAACAAATTCAAATCACATTTCCTCACGTTTCTGAATAATTCGTGCAAAAAAAAAAAGGCTTTTTTGTGTGATAGAAATAAAGAGTTATTTGTAAAATCATAGATTTGGATATTAAAAATTATATAATAAGCTAAATGAAAGATTATAAATTTGTCATTTAGATGAAAACGTGAAAACTATATAGTGATCTTGTATGATTATAGATTTAGATATTGAAAATTGTGGAGTAAATTTCTCTTCAGAAATCGTCATTTTATATTGTCTTTTTTAAAAAAGAAATATCATTTTCTTTGGAGTTAAATATTTTTTTAATTTGGATAGTTAGTTTTTTTATTTAAAATATATTATTAGATTTTAGTCAAACCATTGAACGTTAAATCAATACCTCAATCAATTAGTGACTAGTTCAATTTTCTTAACTTTGATTACAAGTGTTTAGTCATCAATGTCACAGACGTAGCACATTATAAAAAGATAAAAGGAAAGTTGATAATCATATTTGAATATTTTCATTTATTATATTTCACCATGGATCCAATTGAGATTTAGCAGACATGCTATTAATGCTGAAGTTGCAAATACAGTTGCGAATAACACTATGACTGATGAAAGTATGAAAGTTCTTTCTGAAATGGACAGAGAGAATAATTAGAGAGAAAAGAAGGCTTTGCATTATTGTCATCAGTCATTCTAATGGTGGTCACTCGTGCTTGTGGGCCAGCTACAAGAACAAAAGGGTAAGCTCCTTTATTGTTTATCAATACAAAATATAAAATTCAATATATTCAATAAATACAACTTTATTAGTAAAAAAATTATCTATTTCAATCCTATAAAACTTCTACAAAAGATTATATACTAGCATTTTATGAACAAATAAAAAAAATGTTTCAACTATTAGAACAACTTTTACAAAAGTCAATAAGTGATTTTTTCTCTAGTATGAAAGAAATCTTTAGATAACTAAAATAAAGTTCTAATATATTAGAATTTGAAAACTAAAATGAAAATCTAACAAGACATTATTATGAATTATTTTAAATCTTTTCATGTCCAGTCAACTCAAACCGAACAAGTTATGGTCATGGATGTGACAATAGACAGAACCCCACATCAAATTACGATTTAACTAGAAATGCTAACCACTCTACCCCAACTCACAACAAAAAACATTTTGAAGAGCAATACCAAAGCTATATTGCGCTTCACAATAGGTCCGAATTCTTAATAATATGTTAAAAAAAGAGATAAAATGAAAAAACAAAAAAGAATATAAAGATGAAATTTGAACCTACACACATCTATGTTTTTCTATGTCAACCTCTTTTCAAATATTTGCATGTAAAATCAGCTAATCAAGTTACTTCTAATAGAAAACATAAAAAGGACAAAATTTTATATAAGCTAGACTTTTAAAGGGCTTCTATGCTTTTTTTTTTGTTGGCATTTTCTAATGTTTCGTTCTAAGATTCCATGCCTTGATGATTGTCTACTTGATTGACCCACTTCGTATGGATGAAACCTTGCAAATGCCTGCTGGTGTGGTGAATCGAACATCTTTGTAGCATGCAATTAATTCCTCATTGGTATGCAGATCCACTTGCAATGTTTCCCATACCTTCTTTGGGTTCAAGAGTTCATCAGGAACACCCTCGTATCCTGGAAATGTAACTCGTTCTCCAATATTAGCAGAACTAGGTGGTTCAACCAGTTCAACCTGAAAGTTTAAAACAACATAAGACCTATAAAAGGGAATAAGATGGTGAATAATATATCTGAAGAGTTGGTTTTTGATAAAGTATAATGGCGTTGTATAATTTATGTAGCCAAATAGTAAAATAAGCCTTATTGTTATAAGAATGAAAAAATAGCTCCCGTACCATAAAAAAAATTAAGAATTACAAGTGCATCAAAGATAGACATTATGATTACAAAACAATTAAAGAAAATGAATAATTATTAGGTGGCGATAGGAAGTGAACTAGTAATCCCAAGCTCAGAAAATGTAACAGATTTGGGAACACTGTTCATTATGATTACAAAACAATTAAAGAAAATGAATAATTGTTAGGTGGCGATAGGAAGTGAACTAGTAATCCCAAGCTCAGAAAATGTAACAGATTTGGAAACAAGTGCATCAAAGACAGACATTATGATTACAAAACAATTAAAGAAAATGAATAATTATTAAGTGGCGATAGGAAGTGAACTAGTAATCCCAAGCTCAGAAAATGTAACAGATTTGGGAACACTGTTTCCAGTGTTGTCAAAACTGGTCTGGAACTTTAAAGAACCGATGCTATCGTATCTTTTTTTTTAGAAGAAGTAGAAGATTAAAAACTGTCGAATAACAATTATAAGTGAATCATAGACATTGCAATTACAAAACAAGTAAGGAAAAGGAATACTTCTTGAGTGCAATAGTAAGTGGACTAGCATTATTCTCAAGCTTAGAAAATGTAAAAGATTTTTTCCCCTTAGTGTTGTCAAAACCATACCAAATTGGTCAAAATTCGGTTTGAATTGGTGAATCAGTGTTAAAACTAATCAAGAACTTTAAAGAACCGGCCAAAAAGAGAACTGGTCAAGAGTCAACCAAACCAGTCAAAATCCATAAAACTCGAGAAAACTAGCCAAAATCAAACTGGTTATATTTTTTTTTGTTTTTAATTTTTAAGATAAAATAGCATTATTTTTTGCATCATTTGTTTTTCTTTCTACATTATAATATTATTTGAGCATTATTATAATACATAATTATTAATAATGATAAATTTACTCAACAAATAATATGATGATGCATATATTAGTTGACTATTTTAAATTCAAAATATGATTATGGATGACTATTAACTTATTTAGATTTTAATATTAAGTTATAAAATTTATTATTAATAGTGTTTTTCTATATAATATATAACACAATTAAAAATATATTAATTTTATTACTACTGGTTGAATCACAGTTTGACACTGATTGGACCATTGAATCTTAGACTAGTGCTTTGATCGGTTCAATGACCAAGCTGGCTTTTTCACTTATTATAGTCAAACTGAAATAGCAGCAGATAATAGTGACCTAACTTGTGCTTCAACTAACCGCATAAGGTGCTGAATTTACCAATTTATTGATCTGGAACTATTTGTGCAGAATTAAGAGGTGGAAGTGGAAGTTGAATAGTGAATTCTGATTATTACTTCCAGTAAGAAAATAAAGGCATAGACAGAATAATAAGAGAATTACATATCAATAAGACAGAACACTGCTGTCTTCTAGACACCTGACAACATGTGATCGTGGATAAGGTCATCTGTTAAGCTACCTCAGTAATCTAAAGCACTGACAAGACAGATCCAGAATGTAATATAATAAGTAAAGGTATCATATTCTTTCTTACCTTGGTTTCATTGGAAGCAGCAAGAACCATTGCTTGGGATTTAATGCCCCGCATAGTTGCAGGCTTTAGGTTGCAAAGGACGCACACCTTCCGGTTCGGCAGATTGTTATTGATTGTGAATGTTTTACTAGACAAAATAGAGCTTTTGAAAGTAGTTAAACTTACTATAAATTAAATATGCTTCTCTAATTGGCAAATACCTGCATTTCATCAAGTGGTATATACTTGACAAGCCCACTGACAACAGTTCTGGTTTGTTCCTCACCAACATCAATCTCTTCTACATACAGTGAATCAGCATCCGGATGTTTTTTAGCATTTTTTATGAGGCCCACACGAATGTCAAGCCTTGTTATGGAAATTTCTGGTTCAGCAGCAGCAGCCTTGTTTTTGCCTTCATTTGAAGATTTTGTTGATTGGTTTTTCTTTCCACTACCCTCTGTTACAAAAAAATAACCCAACTCTGTAGGCAATCTTCCACGATTTTTTGGCTTAAATGAGGGGGAAAAACATTTGCTAAAATATTGAAGATAACTGCAATTAAACATTCTTGAGCTTCAACAAGCGTTCAACAAATCTCAATCAATAGTTAATAACCAAAGCCAAAGCCTGTGTTACCACCAACTTGCACAAATAATAAAACGTTCAACAACTCCTACATTGTTAAATCATTCAAGAATTTGTTGCAAGTTTCCAAGTTCTCAAGAGATTTGAAGCTTTTAACACCTTGAAATGCAAGTGTGGGACTGTTTCATGTATTTTATCTATCTTACACCATAAAGAATAAAATGTCACACACACAAGGGATTACAGACCACCTCCCTAGTGTTGGAGGTCAGCAACTTCTGCATTTGTATTTTGGCCTAAAAAATCAATTCTATGACACTAAAACATGTATAGGGATAGTCAAGACATCCAATAAAAACATCAATCTATTTATTTCTCTATGTGGCCAAATGCAAGATTATGAGGAAACAACCAAAATACCCACATATATATTGTTTGGCTTCTAGTGAAAAAGTTAAAACTTACTGATCCAAAATACAAAGGTGGTCACTGAATTCCGTGATACTAAGAAGATTTGCAACATATGTGTATAGAATGCCCCCACACGTGTAGAAAAAAAGTGCAATGACAAATAAATAAGTCACACTCAGTTGAAATACAATAATTATTGCTTAAAGAGTAAAAAATCATATGCAAGCTCAAAATTCAGTTGGATCTTGCACACATATGAATAAAGCTTAGCATATAAGCTTTCCTACAACTAAACCTGTTGCCCTGTTGGAGAGCAACAGGTTTGATGACAAATTTTAAAAAATGTTTTTGCACACTCATTTCAAAAGGATGGGAGAAACAAAGAAAGTAAGCATGATGATTACTACGATGTGGTGTTTCAGATAAGAGGTACTGGAATTTTAAAATGCTTACACCATTTAAATAATAGTGGTATAAGCTTCATAAATCTTCAGTAAACATTTACAATTATGATATTCTTGTTCCCTTCTCTTTTCTTTCCATTTTCAAGTTTTCAGAGTATAATATTCCATCCACTATTTAATACTTTCTAGTCTTTCTACCATGACAAACGAAATATAACCTGAAACTCTTGTTTTCTTCAGTTGCTCAGCAACCTTTCCAGCCTCAACTTCTGCCCGCTCAATCCTATCTGCCTGACTTCCAGCAAACTTCTTCCTGTAGAATTCCACTTCTTCATCTTTCTGGTAAACAAGTTTCAACACATCAGTAAATGTCAACCAAAAGGATCCCATCATATAATTCAGAGAGCATGACATACCAGCTCCTTGAACAAAGGCTGAGGTGTCCCAATTTTATGATCAGCACTTATGAGCTCCCAAGGTTTTTTTACCCTATCAACATCTCCCTTTTCATCACAAAGTGAATCATTGACCACAGGAGGCAAATTTAGCTGCTTAAATACCTTCAATTCCCATTAAAGAGTAATGTTGAGAATGTCTTCAAATAAGCAATCAGCTTTAAAACCAAAAATCCTCGAAGTGCAATCAGACATACAGTGAAGTTGATTTACCTCAAGAGTTAAAGATGGCATAAAAGGTTCCAATGAACACGCAAGAAGATATACAACCCCAACTGCAGTCTTCATAACTAGGGAGCAAAGAGATCGGTTTTCCTTGTAAAGACGCCAGAATTCAGTTTCCTAAAAAAAATTAACAGAATAAGTCACAGAATGGTTTGATATCCATCTAGCAAAAAATTAATAGAATAAACAGGTATAACTGCACAAGTAGAAGGGGAAATGATATAACATTGCAAGATGGCTAGATATCCATCAAACAAAAACCAAGATACACAAAGCATAAAGAGAGAGGACGGAGAATATAACATTTCACACATACCTGCAGATACCCGTTACCCTCACTGGATATGCTCATTGCAAGTTTCAATCCTTGCTTTAGTTTAACCTTCATAAATTGTGAAAAGAGACGCCATCAAAATGCAATCACAATTAGAATAAAAAGGAATGCAACATACAAAATAGTTATACAATATAATGATCAATCAAAAAGAGTATCAGCACCTTCTCCATTGCTTCTATATATTGCTCCACATATGCAGCAACTTTATCAGCCAATTTTTTTGTTGGTTTGTGGGAGTCAGCTCTTACATCAGCAGGAACGCTAGGAATAATAGAACCATATCCTTGACCTTTATAAGACAAAGTTAGCACCAAATATCACCAGAATGGCCAAAAAGACAAACAAATATATTCGTTGCTACAACCCAAAAGAAGAATCAAAACTGAATGGAAACGTAGGAGAGTATCAATGTTAATGGAATTGAATGGACTAACAATTTTATTCATCAAAAACAAAGTTTTAAGAATTTATTAACACAGTTTAAAACATAATGCAAAAATTAAGAAATCATAATTAATAACCAGAATACAATAGAAAAATGGAAAGAACTATATTTCATAAATCAGAAATAATGAAAGCAATAAAACACAAACATTTACTTAGTAAAGTACTGCGATCAAGGGCATAAATTAGCCAGAAGTTCCAAAACGTATAATTATAGTCCTCATGCATTTTATTTCAAATGACTAGCTAACCAGTTGAAAATTCAAGGATCAATGACCCAATAGTTCAACCAACCTGCAGGTTTCGCAATAAAACTCAAAACCCGGTTGATGAAGTTGCCCAGATTGTTCAGCAACTCACTGTTTAGTTTTGCTTGCAAGTCAGGCCATGTAAATAGCGTATCTGACACCTGCTTTGCATAATCACATTCAATGCAGTTAGACTAGTACCGACAAAAGAGTATTGAGAGAAGAAAGAAAAGAATCTCTATTTGTTTTTCGAGATAGATATATTAGCACTGAATATGATACGCTTTAAGAATAGAATTACCTCAGGCCTATTGGTTAGCAAGTAATACCTCCATACTTCAACTGGAATAATAGTATCTTTAGCATCATTACCAAACACACCAATGCCTTTACTTTTAGAAAACTTCCCTACATATCATAAAAATGAAATTTCAGTTTGTTAAAACTGTTCAAATCAGAAGAATCAGAACCATAAAAACTTTTAAAGAAGTTCAGCCACCCATCATTATGCATTATTCACAAATACTTAATGAAAACCCATAGCAAGGCCAATTGCAAACCTGCTTCATAATTCAAGTATTCAGTAACACTAATAGTCTTCATTAAAGTCCAATTTTCACCAGTTCCAAGTAGAGTAGAGGGAAACATCACCTGACGAAAGAGATTTATTAGATGTGTAACAACTATTTGCCCAAAAAATGCTCAGACATAACCCATCAAATATAAACGCAACAATTTAGCACAGGCACTTCAAACATAATTTTGTCAGTGTCTGAGACACCATAGGTTGGACACCCATATTAAACACTACATATTAGTTTCAATTATACATGGACACTTCATATCTTGTCATGCTGCCTTATCCATGTCAATGACAATGCTTCCTACAAGTCAAATAAGAAAATAGCTGCTATGCCAAAATGCTAATAAGTTTAGATATCCACTTCCGCTACACATTATAAACATAATCTTAAGCAAACATAAAGAGCACTTAACAGTGGAAAATCCCTCCATTAAAAAAAAAAAACTACTCACGGTGTGGAATGGCACATTGTCTTTGCCCATAAACTGATACAGCTCCACATTCTCTGGGTTCTTCCACCATTTCTCCCAATCAGACGAGTAACATGAAGTGATTGAGACATATCCAATTGGCGCATCAAACCAGACATAGAAAACCTGACAAATTTATCATTAAATAAAGAATAATAATAAGTGTTGCAGAAGCAAGCTTTTAAACCCTGAAAATGACCCAAAAGATGGGGGAAAACAGACCTTGTCACTGTATTTCTCATGCGGAACTGGAACTCCCCACTTTAGGTCTCGGGTAATGCATCGTGGCTTTAATCCTTCTCTAAGCCATGCATTTGTTGTTTGGATAGCATTCTGGCTCCATGACCCCACCACTGACATCTCATTGATGTATTTTTCCAATTTATCCTTCAACAAAGGAAGTTCAAGAAACAGGTGGTTGGTATCACGAATGTGTATTTTGACAAACCTGTCAAGAAAATCCAAGAAAAATTGTGTAAAAATCTAACCCAAAAGTAGTTTTGATTTTGTTAGGAATGACAAAGAGGTGGCTAAATTGGGTGTTTTGACACCTTGTGGGAAAATGCTAAATAATCGAAATATGAATTCAGCTTATAAAATAATCTTGCAATGTAAAATTAAACTCTAGCAAGATAATAAAATAAAGATGCAGCACAGATAAATGAATTGGCAGCAACAAGTAAATAGCAGAGAGTAAGAAAGATCAAACACAAGAAATTTATCTAGATTCAGTTCCAATCTAAGCCTACATCTAATCCCCAAGTTCACTGGAGATATTTCCACTATCACTGCGAGAAACCCCTTCCCTTGAGATTTTAATCTGCATCCATTCCACTCAAAGAACCCCTATCCTTGCTATTTCAATCTCTCCTTGCAGAAGGAATAAGGATACAATAGCAGAAGCTCAATCAAAGACCAGATTTTACTGTGAAGCAACACTAGAAGGAGAAGAAAATTTGGGGCTTCAAGAATGAATATACAAGAATTTTATTGTTTTCTTTGTTTCTGAATTCCCAGATGCTTATTAATAGCGTAGAATAAATTGGAGCCATTGGAGAAAAGGACAAGATCAAAAGTACGATTTGAAAATAGTTCACAAAAAGAACTTGCACCACCCAACCAACTAGATGCCATACTCTGTTGACTGATTGCTTTGGAAGGAGGGAATTGACTCTATGAATAACTAGTTGACTGGTCACAGGCACCTAGTCAACTAGTTGCTTTCCGAATGCAGCCAAGCTCTTCAATCAATCAACCCAATCAACTGGTTCTTCAAGAATGGTCAATTGGTTACTGTTGGAAGTGGGCTTCACACTTATAGGCCCATTATCCCTTTACCATAATTTCTCCCTTATTCCTTTTTTCCTTTCCCTGTCATTGTTATTATCTTTATTATGTATCTTTTTGAATTTATTTTCTTATCTCATCATATCTTATCTGATTCTGATACTTAGGAGGAAAATTGGGAGACTACTGTTCTAGAATTTATTCTCCGATGTCTATATATGTACCGCCACTGTTCATCAATATAATATACGAGATGCACCGCACCATAAACTCTAAGTTACTTCTAGAGAGCAGCACAACATCATCAACAAGGCAACCAATCAACTGCTTATAGGGACTCAATCAATTGCTTCACTTTAGTGTACATCAAGTGTAGTTCTAAGCACATCCAATCAACTGATTAGTCAGACCAGATGACTTGGATCGTTCAGAAATTGTAGGACACAATTTAAGACAATTTTAAAAAGATCCAAATTCCTCAAAACTCTTTAGAAATTTCCTAAGTCCGAGAGGCTAACTTGATCTTCCATTGTGCAGCACTTTGACGCTTGACTTGGAGACTTTCCCATCTTGCTTGTTATCATCAAAATTCCAAATCATAACCATTGGGATCAATAGATTTCCCTTTCTTCATCAACTATGAAAGATGTACTAAAAGTAAAAAACAAGGCAACTTTACTATGTGTCTCTAAAACTGTTGTTGCAAGAAGTATGAAAGAGGACAAGAAGAGACAGCACTGTAAAGGTGCAAAATTAATAGCTTACTTGGGAAAAGAAAATTTTGTTTATTTAATGGATCCAATTCCTTCCTTTTGGCTCAATTTCATATTTCCAGGGATGATTTATTATTCTTTATATAGTGTTTACTTTTGCTGAAATTTTTTCCCCCTGAAAGGCAAACCAAATTCAAGATACATACAATAAGGATTGTCAAGTGCAGTCTGCACTAAAAATCTTAAATGATTGTCTATGGACCTTGGTTCTCCACAGCAGCTGCAGAGAACTGAAAGGAGAGAAAGAGAGAGAGTGAGGGGGACGTGTGGGCCCCACTGACATCCTCACAGTTGTCTGCAGCTTCTGCAGACATTCAGATTCCATTGTTTATTTGTACTCATTCCAGAGATGACTAACAAGCATTATCCTCATAGGTGTCATTAACCATATGAGAGAAACAATTTAAAATGCCAACAACTAGGTCACTCATGTTAATTTGACGATTGACATATGCAGAAAGGTCTTCCTTAAGCCCCCTTCTCTCACTCCACTATTAACATCAGGGAAAGACTAGTTTCAGCAAATTTCAACAAAGAGACAGGCATAATAAGAAAGGAAACAGAAAGAATATATACAGTCTAATGAAATCAAAACATAAAGATGCTTTGAAGCAAGAAATAAGTAAACCTTGCTTGCAGAACAAAAATCTTCCACAAAGTATAATGTAAACACAACTTCACCCAATCAATAAATCATCAATATATTATATAAAAGCAATATTTGTTGAGTCCTTCTTTCACTGTTTAATTCTAACGCATCGACATGACATCAAATCAATATATTATATTACAAAACAAAACATTTTATTACTATTTCTTCAAAATAGTTTGAATACTCCCTGAACAATACAAAGGAAGCATGTTTTAGTTGAACAATAAATTGAAAAAATGAAGTTAAAATGAAAAACTAGAGGGGGAGGAGAGTTGTACCTTGCACCTGGGACTTTTCAACTCAGTTGGATTCAAAAGCTTCCCACACTTCTCACATTGATCTCCTCGTGCAGAATCATAATCGCATCCTGGAGTCGGGCAGGTACCTTCAACCAGCCGGTCAGCTAAGAACCTTTGGCATGTGTCACAGTAAAGCTGCAAAACGAAAGGGATGTGAAGTAAAGCAACTAGCAACAATCTCATCCTTTAAATCTTGATATCACGGTTCACCTGAATCTTCAACCAAACTGACAGTTTTGACACAAAAAAACTAGTTCATTCCATTGAGAATAGCAATACATATAGAGGCCTTCTAGGACAAATCTAAATTAAAGATAAAATCTCTAAAAGTCTAACTAAATCTGATTTAAATCAACACAGATAAATATAAACGGAAAAAAGATATAAAAAAGATAAATCAAATCTTAAAAGATAATAAAGAAATATTAGTGCATAAAGGATTGGGCTTTAAGGCCCACTTCCGACACTCCCCCTCAAGCTGAAGAATAGATGTTGATCATTCCCAACTTGCTGCTCAATCCGTCAAACCTTGTCCTTGCGAGAGCCTTTGTCAACACAATTGCAACTTGGTTCCCCAAGGAAACATATTTAAGATCAATTATCTTAGCATCAGTCTTTTCTATGATGAAGTTTCAATCAATCTCAATATATTTCGTTCAATCATGAATAAATGGGATTTTTAGCAATTCCAATTGTGGCCATGTTATCACACCAAACATTAACGGGGGAAGAAATTTCAATTCTGAGCTCCTTCAAGAGCCTTATAATCCACATCCCCTTGCAAATTCCTAGAGCCAATGCCCTATACTCTGCTTCTGTTGAGCGCCTTGCAACCACTGATTGCTTCTTGCTCCTCCGGGTAACAAGGTTACCTTATACAAAGGTGCAGTAACCGATTGTTGATCTTCTATCAACTTCTAAGCCTGCCCAATTGACATCTGTAAATGTACTTCTATATTCCTTGCTTTCGCTTTGGCAAAAAACAATCCTTTTCTAGGTGTCATCTACAGAGACTTCAATATCTTGTATACTGCCTTTAAATGCTTTTCTTGTGGGTTGCTCATAAACTACCTAGCAACACTAATAAGAAAACATATTAGGACAAGTATGTGATAGGTAAATGACACAAACAATGGTCAGGAAAAAGTTTCTCTGATGATTTACAACTAAGGAGTATATGGGTATTTATACAAGTTACCCTAGGGGCTAAAAAATAAATACAAAATATTTACAATAAATGTAAGGATTATAATCCTTGATTCTATGGAAGATAAGAATCAAAAAGAATTAATCAATACAATTTGAATAATATTTCAAAAATATTCTAGTATCTTAACACTCCCCCTCAAGCTGATGAGTGGATATCCTCTAGTCCCAGCTTGGTGATCAAGTCTCGGAAAATGAACACTAGACAATCCCTTTGTGAGAATATCAGCAAGTTGCTCTCCTGTAGGAACAAATGGTGTGCAAATTAAACCATTATCTAGCTTCTCCTTTATGAAATGATGATCTACCTTACTATGCTTGGTCCGGTCATGCTGTACTGGATTGTGATCAATATTAATTGCTGATGTATTGTCACAGTAAAGCTTCATCGTACCGTCCTATTTAACTTTCAAATTTTCCAAAATTATCTTTATCCATAATAGTTCACAGATCCCAAGTGCCATTGCTTTAAATTCAGCTTCTGCACTAGATCTAGCAACCACATTCTGTTTTTTACTTCTCCAGGTAACAAGATTTCTACCAAGGAAAGTACAGTAACCTATCATAGACCTCTGATCAACCAAGGAACCTACATAATCTGCATCCGTATAGGCTTCAAGAGTTAATCTATTACCCCTTTTGAATAAGATTCCTTTTCTGGTGTACCTTTCAATTATTGCAGAATTTGATGTACAACCCAAAGATGTGATTCTTTAGGAGCATGCATGAACTGACTTACAACACTAAGAGGATAGGCTATGTCAGGCCTAGTATGAGACAGATATATTAGTTTGCCAATCAGCCTCTAATATGATCTCACATCAACAGTTGTATCGTCTGGAAAGTCACAAAGTTTGTGATTAACTTCTATTGGGGTATCTATCGCTTTACATCCCAATTTACTTGTCTTAATTAATAAATCAAGAATATATTTTTGCTGTGACATAAAGATTCCTTACTTTGAATGAGCAACTTCAATGCCTAGGAAGTACTTAAGCCTCCCTAATTCTTTAATTTCAAACTCTCTCATCAACTGCTTTCTTGAGGAATTAATTCCTTCCATGTCATCTCCTGTGACTATGATGTCATCAACATAAACTAGCAACATTGTCACTCCCCCTAAAGCTGAATGTCTAATAAATAGAGTGTGATCACCTTGACTTTGCTTGTACCCCATACCAAGCATGACTTTTGTAAATCTACCAAACTAAGCTCTTGGAGATTGTTTAAGCCCATAAAGTGTCATTTTAAGTTTGCAAACTGTGCCTGATGGAAGCTGAGAATAAAATCCCAGTGGGACCTCCATATAGATCTCCTCTTCTAAATCACCATGTAAAAAGGCATTTTTAACATCAAATTGCAGTAATTGCTAGTCTCGGTTAGCAGCAACAGACAATAAAATTCTAACTATATTCATTTTTGCAACAGAGGCAAAGGTCTCAACATAATCTATGCCATAGGTCTGAGTATATCCTTTTGCAACTAACCGTGCCTTGTAGTGTTCTAAGGAACCATCAGAGTTGAACTTAGCTGTGAAGACCCAGCGACACCCAACTGGTTTCTTTCCCTTTGGCAACGGAATCAAGTCCCATGTCTTGTTTTTCTCTAGGGCTTCCATCTCCACTTTCATTGCTTGTACCCAATTTTCATTTGCTAATGCCTCAGATAAAGTTTTAGGAATAGAAATATCATGTAAATGTGCAAGGAAGGTTCTATGACTGCAAAACAAATTGTTATAGAAAATGAAAGATGACAAAGGATATAATGGACGTTTAGTACAACTTCGGGTTCCTTTGCGTAAGGCAATAGGAAGATCATCATCTATGTTTTCAAGGGAGGGAGTTACCTCTGTGCCTTCAGGAACAGATTCTAATTCAGAAAATTAAACTTGCTCTGGTTGAGATGTCTCTTTCCTGCGAGAGTAAACCTGTAAAGGACAAGTGGAGACAAAGGGCCGTTGGGAATCATAGGCACTGGAAGGTTCAGATGAGTCATTTGGAACTTCAAGAAGGAAGATATCTTGACTTTGGTTATTAGGAAAGAAAGTTCTCTCTGGAAGAGTATTATGAAAAAAGCACTCACACTCAGAAAAAGTAACATCAGCTGAGACATAAAACCTTTTTGAAGGAGGATGATAGCACTCGTATCCTTTCTGATTAGGAGAATAACCAATGACCACACATTTTAGGGCCTGAGGAACAAGTTTGGTCCGACTCTGAGGATACACGTGAACAAAAGCAACATAACAACATATTCTTGGGATGAGATTATTGGAAACATTGAAGTTAGGGAAAAAATGAGTGAGAAGTTGTATAGGACTTTTTGAACCAAGAGTCTATGTGAAAAGCCTATTAATCATATAACTTGCAGTTAAAACTACTTCTCCCCAAAATTGTTTAGGAACATTATTTTAAAATAGTAAAGCCCTTGTGGTGGCCAGAAGATGACCATTTTTCCTTTCAACCACCCCATTTTATTGTGGAGTATTAATGCAAGAAGACTCATGAATGATTCCCTGAGCATCAAAAAAGGTTGACAAAGATTGATTGAAAAAATCTTTTGCGTTGTCATAACGGAATCTCTACATCCCAATCCCAAATTGAGTTTTGATCATATTGTAAAATGATAGAAACATAGAGCTAACATCAAATTTTTGTTTCAATCGATAAATCCAAGTTACACGAGTGCAATCATCAATAAAAGACACAAACCATCGAGATCCAGAAATATTAGGAATATTTGAAGGGCCCCAAGTATCACACTATGAATTAAATTAAAAGGAACAGAAACTCTTTTATTACTAATAGAAAATGAAGATCGTTTGTGTTTAGCAAATTCACAAACATCACAATGAAAGGACTTAACATCCAAGTCTTTAAACAAAGAAGGAAACATCATTTTAATAACATGAAAAGAAAGATGACCAAAACGACGATGATAAAGCCAAATATGGTCTTTATTCAAACTGAACTCTTTGGAATGAAAGGAAGAGGAAGTCGAGCTTTGAACTCCATCGTGTCCACTGCACTCATAAAGGAAATAAAGCTCATCTTTTTCTTTAGCAAGTCAAATCATCTACCTCGTGTCCAAACCCTAAATTTCACAATAGGTAGAAAAGAATAAAGCACAACAATTAGAATCATTGGTGAGTCTTTTGACAGATATAAGAATGGTACAAAGCTTAGGAATGTGTAACACATTTCTCAAGATGAGATATGGACTTAAACGTATATCACCTTGACCAGCAACAATAAGAACAGAACCATCAGCTATTATAACTTTTCTGATACTAGGACATGGGTTATAAGAGATAAATTTTTTTGAAGAATTGGTCATATGGTTATTAGCTCCAAAATCCATGATCCATGAGTCAAGAAAAACCTTATTTGAGGCAGTAAGAGCAAATGACAATTGAGTAATAACAGATGAAGGTTCAATAGAAATACCTGAGAACACTAAAGAACATGTACCTCAAGTACTGGTAGTATTCTTCTCCAATGATTTCAGTAAACTCCTTAATTTTCTAATCTCATCCTTAAGATTAGGATGGTTGAAGCTTTCCTCACTATTTGAGACTACTGTTGCTACATGAGCTTGCCCTTGTCCTTTCTTCATATTCGAAGGTTTACCATGAAGCTTCCAACACCTTTCCTTGGTGTGACGACGCTTGTTGCAATAAGTACACCACAGGGAGTTGTTAGATTGCTTTGATTGAGTAGCTTGATTGGTACTTTGGGACATCAAGGCAGAACTTTCAATTGTCTTGGGCTCCATCATCACACCCCTACGTCCTTCTGCTTAGACAACAGCAATGGTTTCATTTAGAGTAGGTAACTCTTCTCGTCCAAGTATTTGAATTCTTACAGTATCAAAATCTGCATTTAATCCTGCAAAATATTCAAAAATCCTCTCTTTCTCCATAAAACGCTTCAAGATGACAGTATCTTGAGTACATTTCATCACGATACACTGATAATGATTTAATTCCTATCACAAATTTTTAATTAGTGTAGAATACTCATTGATAGATTTACCTCCCTGTTTCATAGTAGAGATTTTGGTCTTAATCCCAGAAATCTGAGCAGCATCCTTCACTTTGGAATAGGTATAATGCACAGAATCCCAAATCTCTTTAGCCAAACTCAGGAACAGAAATGATTTACTAACTTCAGGATTCACGGAATGCCACAGCTATGACATGATTAGCGAGTCTTCTTCATCCAATCATCCCAAGCATCAAACTTTGCATCACCTGGTTTGGGACTCGTGCCTAATGAATAACTGAGTTTTCCACGTCCCTCCAGAAAAGTTAAAACAAATTGGGACCAACTCAAAAAAATTGTTTCTGCTCAATCAATAGGCAGATGGAACAACCAGCAACTCTCCAGATACACCACTAATGCCAGTTTGAGTACTAACAGTAGAAGACTCAGTATTGGGACTAGTAAGAGATGACCCACTCATGGCTGAAACAGGCTCAGAAGATGACGACGAAGCAATCGCAGATGACAGACGGTCGGACGGTGGTCTCATGCGCCTTCATGCGCAGGCTCATGTTCTCTGGTGCAGAAAAGTGATGGCGGCGCGTGGGAGCACGTGGCTGGCCAGAAAAAGGAGTGGTCACCGGGAAAAAGCCGATTGGAAGTTTCTGAGGCTAGTGGTGGGTTGCTTTGGTCGAGATCAGGCCGATACAGAAGGGTTTAGAATTTTGAACGTGAACAGTAACAAAAAAGAAATTAGGGTAGAGAATTTAGAACAGTAATGCGTGAACAGTAACAAAAAAAAGGAATTAGGGTAGAGAAACAGCAAGTGATCAAAGAAAAAATGAGCCTAGCTCTAATACCATGACACAAACAATGGTCGAGAAAAAAGTTTCTTTGATGATTTACAACTGAGGAGTACATAGGTATTTACACAAGTTATCCTATGAGCAAAAAAATAAATACAAAATATTTACAATAAATGTAGGGATTATAATCCCCGATTCTATGGAAGATAAGAATAAAAAAGAATTAATCAATACAATTTGAATAATATCTTAAAAATATTCTAGTATCTTAACAGTAGATCTGTTTACCAACTAATTTTTGGTAGCTTTCTTTGTCAACTAGAGTGTCGTCCTCCTTGAACCCCAACTTACAGTTTACTTCCATGGGGGGTATCTACTGGTCTTGCACCCAACATTCCTATCTCTTTCAACAGATCCAATGTATACTTCCTTTGGAACACACTAATTCCCAATTTGATCTTGCCACTTCCATGCCAAGGAAGTACCTAAGACTTCCAAGATTCTTAACTTAAGATTAAGTGGCCAAGTTCTTCTTTAAATTCTGAATTTCTTCAATAAATTCACCTATTAAGACTATATCATCAACATATACAATCATAGCAGTGATCTTACCACTATTATGCCTGACAATCAGTGTGTGTTCTGTTTGGCATTGAATGTATCCATAAGAGCTTACAACTTGAGTAAACCTCTCAAACCAAGCTCAAGGAGATTGCTTAAGCCCATATAGAGACTTATATAGGCTGCACACCTTTCCAACATTCCTTGCATTTTTCAGTCCCAGTGGGGCCTCCATGTATATTTCTTCCTCTAGGTCTCCATTTAAAAAGGCATTCTTCACATCTAGTTGAAACAAGGGCCAATCAAGGCTAGCAACTAAAGACAATAATACCTTAATTTTATTGAACTTTGCTACTAGAGCAAAGGTCTCCTGGTAATCAATACCATAAGTCTGTGTGAATCCCTTGACTACTAATCTCACCTTGTACTTGTTAATTAGTACCATCTAAGTTATACTTCATAGTGAACACCCATTTACAACCTACAATAGTTTTACCTTCAGGTAGCTCAGTCAACTTCCAAGTTCTATTCTTCTCAAGTGCATTAAGCTCATCGTCAATAGCATTCTTCCATCTGGGATCTAAGATTGCTTCCCTAAAACTACTTGGAATTCTTTCTTTTTCAGCATTAGCAACAAAATTTTTCAGATTGGACGACAATTGGCTAGAAGATACAAATCTATTAGTAGGATGCTAGGTACAAGATCTCTTACCTTTCCTCACAGCAATTGGCAGTTGCAAATCATCAAAACTTGGCTCAATTATGGATTCTTGGTTCTACACAGGAGTAGGATCATGCTCTTGTTTGATTTTCAGCATGTTTGTTCCTCCTAGTATAAACCTGAATTTGCTTCTCATTCAACTGTTCCACTCGTGGCTCAATTACATGTGGGCTAGAAGGGTGTGAAGGTTGGGTCTCTGGTGAAGGTTTAGAACTGTCCAGGGGAATAAGTGAGGTATTTTCGGATTGCTCAGGTGCAAAATCAGTGTTTATAGAATCACTTTTTGGTGTAGGTACAGAAGGAGGTACAGTAGGGTCAATATCAGGTGGAAGAGGCATTATGGGTGGCAAAGTTGGTGGTGATGTTTGGGGCATTATAACATGCTCAAATGGTGTATTATGATCACAAACATGCCATTCACTGAGAGAATTCTCCCCTTGAATGAAAGGTTTAGGATAGTATGGAAGATGCTCAAAAAACTTGATATTCATGGAGACATATATTTTGTTAGTGACTGGACAATAACACTTATACCCTTTCTGTGTAGTAGAATATCCCACAAATACACATTTTACAGCCCTTGAAGCAAGTTTGTTTCCATCATTGACATGAACAAAGGCCACACACCCAAAAGTTCAAATGGAAATAGATGAAATGATAGGTGAATTTGGATAAATTTCCGTGAATTTCTGAAGACGAGTAACAAATATAAGAACTTTTGAAGGCATTCTTTTAATCAAATAAGAAGCTATCAGAACACCATCCCCCCCTAAATAACTAGGAACATTATTTGTAATCAAGAGAGCCCGAGCTACTTCCAACTATTTTTCCTTTCAACTACACCATTTTGCTGAGGTGTGTTAACAAATGAGGTTTGAAGAAGAATCCCTTGAAACACTTTGGTACTCATTGAAATTAGAATTGAGATATTCCCTCCCATTATCACTTCGGAGAATTTTGATTGAGGTTTGAAACTGATTTTTTAGCAGGGCATCAAAATCTTTGAATATGTTGAACACTTCAGATTTATCCTTCATTAGGAAAACCCAAGTTAGTCTTGTATGATTATCAATGAAAGTTACAAACCACTTTGCTTTTGAAAGGGTTAAAACCCTTGATGGGCCCCAAACATCACTATGGATAAAAGCAAATGGTTAGGAAGGTATGTACTGTTGTGGGGGATAGGAACTTTTGGTTTGCTGGGAGAA
This sequence comes from Adenanthera pavonina, assembly GCA_026686845.1. Classification (NCBI taxonomy): domain Eukaryota; kingdom Viridiplantae; phylum Streptophyta; class Magnoliopsida; order Fabales; family Fabaceae; genus Adenanthera; species Adenanthera pavonina. Next base: position 16,628,893 of record JAIVEN010000005.1, on the reverse strand, counting down.
TTGGCAAACATCACAACAAAACTCTGAACTGCATTTATTGATCAAATTGGTAAACAAAATTTTCATATAATCAAAACTCAGGTGTCCTAGTCTACGGTGCCATAATAGCACATCTTTATTTGACATAATAGAAAAAGAAGAAGCAAACAAAATTGAAGAAAAAACAGACGAAATTTGCTTGACTTTATTCTTTGACAATGCTTCAAGATAGAAGATTCATGGGAAGTCCTAAAAATCACAACCAATATCATCAAAAATTACATAGCATCTAAACTATCTTACAATTATTCTAACAGACAAGAGACTACATTCAATCTCTGGCACATATAAAACATCCTTCAAAATAATTGTTTCATTGATAATGACAATTCATTTCCCAAGAACCTTGGCATATGTTCCATAAACAACTTTAACCATTGTGTGCTTTGAATAGGCAGTAAATTGGTCTGTTGCTCCTAAGTCAACTACCTAGATGTTCTTATTTTGAACTATACTGCTAAGAATAGTAGTCAGAGATATACCTGCTTGAGCCAGAGTTACAGGAGTAGTTTTATCTGTCTTACTATCATTTTGAGCATTGAGTTGAACCTGTTTGTCAAGTACTCCTTTTGTCCCCAATTATAAAAAAATTTTAAGACTCTTTATTTGTCCCAAAATATAAGACACATGGTTAAATTTTGTAGAGTAATTAATATCATTTTCCTTTTATGCTCTTGAGTAATTAAAGCTATGTTAACAATTGTCAGTAATTAAGGCTTTTAATGTGGGCAATTTTGGAAAAAATTGAAATTGTAGTACAATTAATGAGTTTAACTACTAAAACTATTTTTTCTTTAGTACTGATGATATAGCTATTTGTGTCCTATAATTGGGGACGAAGGGAGTAATTTCTTAAGACTAAAAGCTCCTCTATGCTGAAATTTGCATTTTTTGATTCAGGTCCACCTACCATCATCCATCTGTTCTCACCCATCTTTTGCTTGGCATTCGTGGGCTTCCCATGAATCTTCCAACAATTGTCACGGGTGTATCCACTCCTATTGCAGTGGTCACATCATTTGATCACCTTTTTCCCTTTTTGATCATTGTTTTGTCCTCCTCTGGCCACCATAACTGAAACTTCTGCAAGAGGAATGTTAGGTGAGTATTGCAGCAATTCTTTTCTGCTCTCTTCATATTTTACCATGTTGAGAGTTTCTTCAAGAGATGGGAAAGGCTTGGTACTCTCATAATTCTAGCTCTAACTTCATAATCATTGTTCAAGCCAAGGAGGAAATCATAGTTTCTCTCTTCTTCCACAATCTGTCTATAGTAGACCTCATCCCAATGGCATCACCACTGATGAATTTCATATAAATCTATTTGCTGTCATACCCGGTTCAGGGCATTATAATACAATGTGATGGTCTTTTCCCCTTGCTTCAAGTTTGAAAGAGTTTGCTTGAGTTGGAAAATAGCTACTTTGTTTTCTCTGACTGAGAAGGATCTCCTAGCCAGATCCTATATTTCCTTGGTTATGGAAGCAAGCAAGTAATTTTCATTGATCTCAAGATCCATAGAATGCATCAACCACGTCATCACTGTGTTGTTTCCAGCTACCCAAGTGTCATAGCTAGCCTCTCCAAGTTCGGTTATCTTCCCTTAGCTGGTGAGATACTTCTCTTTGCCCCTGCTTCTAACGAACATTAAAACATTCCGCGACCATTACAAATAATATTGCCATTGAGTTTGTGCGGAATCATGGCATGTGGAAGACTTTCGAGCACTCCTCCTCCAAGAGAAGGTGCACCACTGAATCCAGATTTGTGTTCCATTGTAGCTGATCTTTTTGAGTTATCACCAACATTAAAACATTCCACGACCATTACAAATAATATTGCCATAGAGTTTGTGCGGAATCATGGCTTGTAGAAGACTTTCGGGCACTCCTCCACCAAGAGAAGGTGCACCATTGCATCTAGATTTCAGTTCCTTCGTAGCTGATCTTTTTGAGTTATCACCAACTACCGACAAGCTAGGGGTTTCATCGCCACCAGTGGCAAAAACTCTCGCCAGCTTTGTGAGCGCCTGTTTGAAGTCCATTATGCGCCATTTATTGTTGCTCTGATCCCATGACAGTTTTGGCGCAAAAACTTGTTTATTCTATTGAGAATAGCAATACATATAGAGGCAAGGGCAAATCTAAACTAAAAGGTAAAACCTCTAGAAATCTAACTAAATCTGATTTAAATCAAATCAGATAAATATAAACCGAAAAAGATCTAAAAAAGATAAATCAAATCTTAAAAGATAATAAAGAAATATTAGTGAATAAAGGCTTGGGCTTTGAGGCCCACTTCCGACACAAACAAGAAGAGAAAAGAAAAGAACCATCAAAGAACAAGAAATCAATTAATTAAACGCATATTATACATAAATATAAGAGATAATTCAATACCTGCTGCATTGTGTTCTCTGAGAGCCAGTTGTTATCCAATAGTCTCTTAAAGATTGCTTGACAAACATCAGTTTGCTGTGGGGATGATGTCCTTCCAAATTCATCAAAACTTATATTGAACCAATCGTAGACCTCCTTATGAATAGCATGATACCTACAAATAGAAACAGAGAAGAAAAATCATTGAAATTTTGTTTGAGGTATTAATCAATTATCTACAACCATAAGGTACCTTTAAAGAAATACAAATGAGATGGAACCAAAAACTTGGGGCTTTTTTTAGCCATGCAAAAGAACCATCCAAAATTATCAAAGTCAAATGCCACATGACTGAGAAAAATAAAAAAGTGCTCAAGGAGACCAAGTTATAGAAACCAAATGTAACAGGAATAATGAACTTAGAGCCCGTTTGGTTCAATTCCTGGGTTGGTCAGGAACGGGAATGAGGACTCCTTTCCCAAGGATATGCTGTTTGGTTGGTACATAAAGGTGGGAGATAGGGTTTCATATGGAATGACTTATCCCAAAAAATATGGATTAGCCATTCCTATGTTGGACCATGTCATTGATGATTCCATGTAGCAGGAATGGGCATAAAAAGATATAAATGACCTTGATAATAGCATGAATGTCTTTGTTCGATTTTCTTCATCATTCTTGTTCCTTCATCCTCCACCAGCCCCTCCCCCAAACTAGCAACCTCCGCCCTTGTCTCCAACGAGCATCTCACCGCCCCATACCGATGCCATCCCCTTCCTCTCCTTCTTCCGTCAACCGTCCTCAACCATGGATTTGAACCTTCACTGTTGTCATTTGATACCTCCACCTGAAGGTTGCTATGCGCCTCTACTAGCAACTCACCATCATTCATCCAACCAACCTTCATCACAAAACCTAGATTCAACCACAATCAACAACACTCAACCCAGATCTACAGCCATGGACCTGAACCTTCAGCCTTCATCTAAACCATGGATCTGAACCTTCGTTCATCTTGTTGCCATTGCAGAACTCAAATGAAACCTCCATGTTTTGTTTTTAATTTCTCCCATCCCTCAAGCAGATCCAACCAACCTTCATAATTAAAAAAAAAAAAAACCTCCATTTTTTTTAATTGATTTGGATTAGATCCTTTTGACTGTATTGCTGAAATTTGGAAGAAGGAACCGAGAATGACAATGGGTCTAAAGGAGGAAGAGACAATGTTGATGGTGAGGGAGGGAGTTTTAGTCGGGGATAATTTGGTCATTTTAGCTCTATTTTTATTTAGTCAAACATAAAAAATAAATTTCTTTATAGCATTCTCAAAATGATACCAAACAAACTCCATGGTGATCAACATTCCAATCCATTTCATTCCCAATCATTCCATTTCAGTCCATTCCCTGTCATTTCAGTAACCAACCGGGCCCTTAGTTTTAAAATTATAAAATAAGTTAAAAAAAAATTCACAGGAAATAATTACTTGTCACATATCTCTTTAGGGGAGCATTTCTCTTCCATGGCTTTAGTCTCAGTTGCTGTACCATACTCATCAGTCCCACAAATGTAAATGGCATTGTAACCTCGAAGCTGACAATATCGAGCAAAGACATCCGCGCTCAACACAGCTGGTCAGGATCAAATAATATGCGCATTTCCAGCATGAACAAAGGTGAAAGACCAAACAACTACTTCACTAAAAATTCAAACACGAAGCAGATTATCAGGAAAAGTAAGAAAATGCTTGGTCACCTCTTCTATCATACAGAAAACACACATAATGCATCCTCCATTTTCACTAGCAATAAGAAAACGGAATAATCTAGGTGCCACTACAAAGCGTTTAGTTCTTTTTTTCAGTAACATCATGCAAAAATTGCAAGCTTCGACATATTAGTAATGCCATGCATCAAATCGAAAGAGATTTTTCATAAACACATATTTCCTCATGCCCAAACCGTAAAATTGATGCAAACTCAAAGGAACTCCCAACCTCATAAAAATTCATTACAAAAGCACATTTTCAAGGCCATGAAAAATAAGATAGAGAGACAACTGACATCCAATGATATTGCCAAGATGAGGAACATTGTTGACATAAGGCAAGGCACTAGTGATGAGGATGTTGCGCTTGCCAGGAAGAGGAAGTTTTGGGGATTTCAAATTGTCCACGAGGCTTCCCATGTCAAGCTTTCACTTGGAGATAAGACAAATAAAATAAGATGATCAAGCAGTGTTGTTCGCTGAAATCAGAAGGAGAAAATAAACTATTCAGAGGGTTATAGTATGCTTATCTCTATTAACATGCTTCAATTAGATTAAAGGCTCACTGGGTTTAGATAGTTCAAAACAAATGCAGAATTAGGTTCCAGTAGATAGAAGCAAAACCTAAAAAAGGAAAATGACATCAATTGAAGTTTCAAGGAAAAGTCACCAGCTTCAAAGTAGACGCATTTGCAGCTCAGAAACTCAATGTCTGCCCTTATTGAATACCCCCTTGCAACGGCATGTGCCAACTCTAATTTGATTTACCACAAGTGATTACTATGTAGTGCATGGATTCGATTGCATAGACATAGATGGTAAAAATATGAAGAATAACAACAACAACATTAGTCTTGTCCCATTAATTGAGGTCAACAACATTACACCACTTTATTATATCAACTAGATTTTTGGCCCATGCAATGCACAGTTTATTATGGACTAATAATTTCATTACAAATTCTAATAAATATTCAATTTAAATTCAAATTCAAATCAATCAAAACCATTGGTTTTCTATAACTTTTTTTTTATTATGATAGACTTGTGTAAAAATTAGTTTACTCATACGATTATTCAATGTTAAGAAAACTGGACCAATCATTGGACAGGCCAAGGCATTGATTTAATATTCAATGGTCAGAAAAATCATAATTCAAATAATATATTTTGAATAATATATACTTAAAATATTAAAAAATTAATCATCCAAAGTCAAAAAAAGAAAGATTTAATTCCAAAGAAATATTTCTTTGAAAGAAAAAAAGGCAACATGGAAGGATGATACCTAAGAATGCACAACTACAAAGTAATTGAGTTCTCATTCAAATCCATAATCATATAAAGTTACAAGCAGCTCACTCCATAGTTCTCATCCAAATCCATAATCATATAAAGTTACAAGCAGCTCACTCCATAGTTTTCATCCAAATCTATAATCATACAAGTAGTTCATTTCATGGTCTTCAATATGCAAATCCATAGTCATACAAATAGTGTTACAAACTGCAAAGTAGATGTTGATCGTGATGCTTCATTACTTGAGGCAATAGTGTTACCAGGAGCAGTATTATCGTTAGCTTGAGAATTAGGAATAGGCAAAATATCCATACTCTTAAAGTACCTAACGTTGTAATTGAAAATGTAGAGAGAAAATCAGATTAGGCTACTTAATTTTTCAATTTTCAGATTAGGATTATCAAAAAAATAAACAAAAGATGCAAATTTGAAATGTAATTCAAATGCAAATTAACTTCTTAAACATGATTTCATAATCATCTTTAGAACCAAAACATTATCTATGCATGCAGCTATTGAACCATGGTTTTTTATGATAAACATAATCATGACTACAAGTTACACAATCACCATAAATACATTTGACCCATATCTCACTATTTAAACAAATTAGAAAGACCATAGATTGAAAAGCATAAAGTTTGTACAGGTGAATAAAGATCTTCCAAGCAACATCTATGCAATAATCAAGCATCAATGGGCAACAAATATATTAATCAGGCTCAACAGACTAGATATAAAAGATAGGTAATGTTCTGTGGACATTTATCATTAGGCTTTAAAGCAATTACCCAAAGTAAACAATCATTTGACCATATTTTGCAAACCAGAATTTAATTACAGTAACTACCCCATTTTCAATTTTATAATATACCACCATATTATCATTTTTTAACCAAACAAAAACACATTCATGCAGCAAGATATACCAAATTTTAATCATGAAACATGTTATTACGTGATCACTTTTAAAGCCCAAAAAGGACCAAATATATGCAGCCAGCTATATTAAGTTTTTCTCCTAAACAAACTTAGCATTGTATTTACTTCTCAACCACAAAACCAGAAATTTTTCTTGCAGCAAATGGGCTCAATTTCGCCATTTCATTTCAAAATCATGTCAGTCCCATTGTGAATTTTTAGCAGAACTACCATTAAATTCCATGTGTCAAAATACCATCCAAAAATATGAGATTTCTCCATGCAAACCAATGGTTTACAGTATAATTCAAATGCAAATTAACTTCTTAGATCAGCAATAGTCATGATTTCAACAACTTTATAGGGGACTGTCTCTCTAAATTAACCCATTTTACAGCACCAGAGGCCTCTGTTTCAGATATAGATTTAACTGCAAATATTAAAGAACACTGATTCATTTATGCTTAAAGATTGACGATAATACAGGTGAATCCTGCAAGCATTGGCACATAGAAAAATAATGAGACTCAAATAATTAAAGGATGAACTCATGCATAAAACATTGAAGATCACATTTTGCTGCATTTTCAGAGCCAAAAAATAATTTAAAATACCTCAAGCATCAATCACACTCAGAAACCAAGTGAGCGACGTACGGTGAAATAGAAGAAGGAAGCAGAGAGAAACGGAGTAGCCCAACTCACCTGAAGACGTCGGTGAAGGAGACACGAAATGAAGAACTCAGGAACTCACTCCCCTAAGATGCGATATAAGAAACGAAGAAGGAGCCCAAGCCACAAAATGAGTAAGAAGGAGGGGAATGATGAAATAGATGAAGGAAGCAGAGAGAAACGGAGTAGCCCAACTCACCAATATCGACACCGACGGAGGAATGAGGATGCCGAAGCCGGAAGCAATGGCGGCGAGGGATCCCGATGTTGAAGGAGGAGAGGAACGATTCTAGGTTAATGATAAGAGGTTTGAAAGAAAAGCTGCTGTGAGCTTGATGCATGGGAAAGTGGGAACCCGGGGGCCAATCTTCTAAAAGGCAAGTGTAGAGAGAATAGAATTCCTATGGCCAAGTCAACCGTGGAAAGAGGCAAGTGGGTCACTTCATATGCATATCTTCAATTGAAACAAGTGGCGCTATAATCATTACTCCCCAGAAATTAAAGATAAATTAGAGATGATAAGATGACCCAATATAACTTGACTGGGCTGAGCTGGACCACCACGGGCCGGCTCAAGATACCTGAATTACAAGACCAGTCAAGCCCGTGGATAGGGGACACTCAAGCACATAAATTTTTAAAATATTTTTTTATATTTTTTTTTATTTTTTATATAATTATTTAAATTAATATAATTATTATCCACAAATGTAGCATTTGTCTGATTTTTTGGTGAAAAAAGATCGTTTCTTGAAAAACCTAAAAGGTTTCTTCTTTCTGGAATAAGGCTTTTTCTTCTAGGAAAACTTGAAGAAGTGAGATTTCTTTTTTGAAGTAGGACACGAGCAGTCTTTCTTGTCTTTGCATTTGATTTGCATGTCTGGTCTCTTGCAAACCTTCTGAAGTTGCACTTTATCCTTTAGGACATTTTTAACAAATTTTTGTTAATCACACAAATGATCAAGGGCAGCTAAAGCCAATTGATAAATCTCTTCAAGGGATATTTGAGACATATCCCGTTGTAGAGCATTAATGGACTTTTGTAATTCTGGCTGTAACTCCTCAAGAAGGAAGGCAATAAAAACATGCCTAAGATTTACATCGTTGGCACCTCCAAGCATATAATATTTTTCTGACATTCTTGTGAAATGCTTCTGTAAATTAGTTCTTTGTAAAGAACAGCATTTCATTTCAAAATAATCCTGTCTGGCTCTTCTGTCTATAATCCCGAAGTCACCAATAAATTCTTTATGAAGAATACCAAGAAATTGGGGAATGGTATACTGGGTCATCTGTAACTTTTGATATTCACTTAAACTGGTAAACCATTCTCGAAGATTTCCAGTTAATCGTGAAAGAAAGTTTGACAGCACATCATGGGTATTAGCTTCAGGATCATTCATTTGAACATTAATCCAGGCACCAAATTCATGAAGCTTTTCTCTCCATCTGTGTGGAAGAAGATCATCAAAAGTAAAATATGGTCCATTGATAGGCCTGTGAGAATGAGCTGTATTTTCAGGGATAGGTTCTAAGGGATCATCAATGATAGGATTTGAAGTGGATTCCTGGGGTTCTGGGGTTTTGTATTCAAGATACATCATAAACATAGGTGGGATACTGTGATCAGATTCTGATAATTCTGAAGTAGACACTGTTGAAGAGTTGTCTTCAGAGATTTCAAAATCAGTGCCCAAATCGAACAAAGAAGGACATAAAGATGCTTGATCGGATGATTAAAGCATTATCTTTATCTTCAGATGATGATCTTGAATCAGTCTTAGAAGAGCAAGATTCTCAGGATGAGTCAACAGCTTTTGCAATCCCTCAGGATGACTATTCCAGCTCAGAAGAAAAGGACAAAATACTGTCAATACAGCATCCTTGTCAGCATCCCCATCTGAATCGACAAATTTGTAGAATCAATCTGGTCAATCCACACTCTTCTACTGTCCCTCTGCCAAATGTCAAGATTAAAGTACTTATGGGTAAATATGACAAGCCTACTCAGGCCATTGGCTTTATTGACATCAGGTCATGCTGCAGTGTAATGAAGCCATATGTATTGCCTCCAGAACAATGGAAATCCCATGAAGAGTACTTTACTGCTGCAGATGGAAATCCTTTTGCAATCAACTTTGTCTCAAAAAGGAAGGTTGGCATACAGTTTTTTCCTAACTATACAGTATGGACCAGAGTATTAGGTAGTCAATTGCCTAATAAGGATATTTTAATTGGCATGGATATTTATCATTTAGCCAGGGGATTACAGATACTTCCTAAGGGGATTAAATTCAAATCCTCCTTTGCGCCATGGGAGACAGCTCGTAATCTTTTTGCCATTCAGCAAGTGCCACCTGGTTTTGATAATATTAAAAATCAATTACTACCATACTGCCCAGAAAGTCATGCTCAGTTTGAACATCCGTCTCCTTTGTGGAAAAATGAAAAGTTCTTTATCCGCCTTCCATTTAAGCATAATGAAGACATTAATCCCACTAAAGCTTCACACATGGGAATGTCTCCAGAAGATTTAGCTCTTGCTAGAGAGGAATGTGCTCAATTATTGAGTCAAGGATTAATTGAGTCAACCAATTCTCCATGGGCATGCCAAGCCTTTTATGCAAAAAAAGATGCAGAGAAGAAAAGAAAGAAAAAGAGATTTATAGTGGATTATAAACCGCTAAATCATTTTCTTCAAGATGACAAGTTTCCTCTACCTAAGATTAACACCCAGACAGTCCACCTAAAGAAGGCTATTATCTTTTCAAAGTTTGATTTGAAAGCGGGTTTTTGGCAATTAGGTATCCATCCAGATGATCGCTATAAAACAGCCTTCTGTATTCCCAATGCCCAATACCAATGGAAGGTCATGCCATCTAAGCTTAAACCAGCACCATCATTGTTTCAAAAAGCAATGGTAAAAATCTTCCAGCCTATTCTCCATTCGGCCATGATATACATTGATGATATTCTCTTGTTTTCTGAAATGAAGAAAGCCTATAAAGAACTTTTGGCCCAATTCTCCCAAATTGTTAAACAGTATGGGATCATGCTGTCACCCACAAAAAGTCAAATTGGCCTAACCCAAATCCAATTCCTTGGAATGACCTTCTCTGAAGGACATTTCCAGCCCAGCCCACGCATAGCCGGTAAACTATTAGATTATCCAGATCAGCTCACTTCTAAACAAGTTCAGTAGTTTTTGGGAATTGTCAATTACATTAGGGACTTTATTCCACATGTTGCTCAGTATACTAGTCCCTTATCCAAAATGCTCAGAAAAAATCCACTGTCTGGTCATATATTCAAACAAAAGCTGTTAAAAAGCTAAAGCAGATTACTCAGCATCCGCCCCCACTCAAGATTCCCAACAAAGGTGTTCTTATCTTGTAAACTGATGCCAGTGAGCATTATTGGGGTGCTATCCTTATCGAGCAGGAAGGAGACAAAAGATTTTACTGTTCACATGCCAGTGGATAGTTCAAAGAATCTGAAAAGCATTATCATGCGATTTACAAGGAGATCCTTGTAGTAAAACGAGGGATAGAAAAATTCAGTTTTTACTTGAGTTTTAACCCATTCACTGTAGAGATGGACAATACATCTTTTCCAGTCATCCTTGACCAGAAAAAGAAAATGCTTCCAGATAAACAACTCCTTCGCTGGAAAGATTGGTTTTCCCGTTATAAATTCACAGTTCGACACATTAAAGGAAAACACAACTTCTTAGCAGATCTTCTATCCAGACCTCCCAAAACTTCTCAAATTGCCACCATTAAAAAAACTCCTCTGTTTATCCTCTCTATCTCACAAATGTCTCACCCAGTCCAGTACTCTCACCTTAGCAGATAGATAGTTTTTCCTCCAGTATATTCCCCAAACACTGTCTAAGAAGCTAATGTAATAGCCCGTAAATGTATGTTTCATTATCTTCACCTCTTCCTTGAAGCTACAGGTCTTCCTCCCAAGCTTGGATACTTTGATCCTATTTTTCCCTATTTAGTCATCCCTTTTATCAAAAGTCCTATAACATCTGAATTCATGTGGTACATTTGGTCTTTGTCCACCCTGTACGCCTGTGCTATAGCTCTTCCTCCAAGGTCCACTTTTCAGTATTTGACTGATAAGAAAAACCTCCATTCTCCTTTGGCCACCTTCTTATCTTGGTATTCTTCTCTTCCCGTTTGGAGGGGAAAACTTTATAATGTTATTACTGACAATAATTTATGGAATATTCCTGCGCGTCAGCAACAGGTTTATTCTTTCTTTGTTCTTCACAGGCCTTATGAAGCAGATCATCTTGGACGCCTCTTCACTCCAGTTCAAACTCATCTCTGGGGTACAACCATACATTGGCCACTAAGGCAGACTGAAGTTATTAATGATTTAAGGGATTATCTCTTGAACCTTAATAATTTCAAGGGTTGTGTTACTGATCAAGCTTGTACTTTGCTCGGACCCTTACCCAGAGAGTTTTTTTATCAGAATGAAGGCATGACCACTGGACAGGCCATTTCCTTTGAATGGCCTCAGTTATCTTTGGCTCCACCAGAACCAGCACCAGAGCTTTCAGCACCCTCTTTTGGAAATCCACCTGTCACTGATATCTCAGAAGATGCAGACCCAAATTGGTATCTTGGCCCTACCAAACTCATAGAATCTCAAGACCCTAATGATGTGGACCCTCAGTTCCTTCCTGATTTCCTGACACAGAGCAAGAACCGACAAAGATCACTAAGGATAACTTTGACGATGAGCTGGATCGCATCCAGCTAAAAGCTGCAAAAAAGAAAGAAAAGAAATTAAGAGGGCACATAAAAAACAAGGACCGTCATCATGAACCCATATGCAAGAACTTTTAGTACTGCCGACAATCCTTTTTTGTAAATTATTGAGTGCTTTTCTTATTGCGTGATGAGTCATGTACCTACTGTATAATGAGTCATATAATGAAGTGTGATGTCAAAGTCAGATGGATCCCACCCACTATGGGTTATCGATCTTGTAAGCTTTTCTAAGTGAGGCCCTTCATCTATAAAAGGGTCATAAGTTGTAACTTAGAGGGCAGACTTCGGAGAAATCCAAAGCAAACTCTTTCTGAAATAAACATGCTTTCCTTCTAAAAAAGAACTTCCTCTCTCTGAAATTCTGATTTAGTTATGTTTGCGATCTGACTATCCAAGATTCTATTATGCTCTGCACTTGCCTCTATAGAGAATCCTGTGCATTAGAAAGAATCCGACCTAGATCCATGTTCTAGTAATAACCCTGTAACTATGTTTCAGGAGTTGAAGAATGATTATTCTATCTTGGACAGAAAGTGATAATCCTAAGGTCGTCCTTGAGTCCTTAGTGCCCAGGAGAGGCCATTTTTACTCTGATGAAAACTGGATTATCATGCTCTACTAGATAGAATGATCTTCTTTAGCTCATGTTCTTATGTTATTGGATTGGGACAAAAAATAACATAATATTTAAATTTTATAATTTATGCATAGTCAACTAATAAAATAATATATGTTTTTTAATATTTAAAAAAAGAAAAAAGAAAACAAGCCAAACGAGTTGGCTAGTAGTTCATTCAGGCTAGCCAATCTAAGTTTTAGCCTTGATAGGCTCAGGTCAAAAAACTTATTTTCTATTTGAACTCTCATTTTTAAAGTTTAACATGCCTATTTTATCTAGCTAAACAGGCTGGCCCATCAAGCTTAACCCATATTGCTAGCTCTATTAAAAATAGTCTCAGCCAAAGAATCTACAAAGTGGTAATAGGGAATATGCTAAAGATGGGCCAAGAATTATTAAGCCCAACTACATAAAAAATAGAAATTAGTCAAGGGAGTCCATTTGGCTCAAGCAATTCTGACCCTCCACTAGATTCTTCTTGAGTCACCTTATTCTCAAACACATTGTTTATGGTAACTCAATTGCTAGACCCATTGGATCTGGCTATAATGGATTCTAATTTTGATCAAGGATAGACAACTAACAAGAACCAAAGATGGGCAAGCTACTGAGTTGGGGTGAATTCCATGATATGGCTTTCCCAGAAGAGGCTTTTGGTCAAGCATGTCTCCTTTCTATCCCCTACGTTTTATTTTACTATGTTTATCATGATTGTTGGTTGCTAGAAATGTCATAGGATTGGAGCCAAGACATTCTCTATTACTATTGAAGAGATTCTTAGGAGTCAAAACATTGATGTTTTATGCCTTCTGGAAACTAGAGTCAATTGTGTAGTTTATAGAGTGGTGCTCAAAATGGATTAGAGTTTAGGCAATAGGCTTCATCGAAGGGATTTGGACCTTGCAAAATGATTTCTGCCATTCAAGTGGAGTATATTTCATCTACTGTGGGAATACTCCATTGTGCATGGAAAAGCTATTGCATCTAAAAGGTGCTCCTCTAGGATTCTTTTAAAATCATCGTTAAGAATACTCATGAATCTTGGCTCATCCTAGGAGATTTCAATGCCTTCCTCTCATATGAAGATAAATAGAGAGAGCTACTGTCACATCTCATATTTAGACTCATTTTCTATATACTAGACTCCATTTTAGTTCATCAATGCATGATTAGAGACTTGATTCCATTAAACAACTTAAATCAATTTTTTCATTTCTAGGATACTATTCCTTTGGATAATTTCACTTTACCCGATAAACTTTAAAAATTCATAACTAAATCAAGAAAAATCATATTGAGGTGATTCAAGTATCCAAAAATAGCTCAAATGATTCTTGACATGGAAAAAATATTCAACTGAGTATCTACTTGGCAAATTCATATAGTTTATTTTTCTAAAAAGTACTATAGCAGTGGTCAATTTTTGAAAACACCCTGATTCTATCCATAAATTTAAAAAAATCACCAATCATATATAATTCTAAATTGAGTGATCTTTATGTCTATGGAAAGCAACACATATCTAGTTTTTAAACTATAAAACACTCATATATTAAATGTGTTAATTTAGATGGTTTTGATGACTCCAAACAACATTGAGTTTAGAAATCCAATATCAAAGGAACACAAGTCTTAAAGTTAGAGATTCCTGAAGGTTAAAAGAACTATTTCATGAATTTTAGGAATCTATTTATAAAAGAAGGTGGTTAAGTTTTGAATTTTACTTCACCCAATATTAAATGAGATATCTATTTAAATGATTAGCTCATGATTTCAAAATAGTTTTCATGAAAAGAGCTACCTTGTGAGGATAAAGTCTCAATTTCAAAGATGTTTCTAAGTGTTCACTCTATTTTCATGGAAATATTTCACCTTATGAGCATAACGGTTGAAGGTTATAAGGATAAAGTCTCAATCTCAAAACTTTTTTTAAGTGTCCCTTTGATTTCATGAAAAGGGTTGAAGTTATTTGCATAATATAGATGTGCACCATGCTCTCAGGTCTGTCCAGGTAGTTATCCTAATAAGGTGGGTACCTTATTCGCATAAGGGAGTAAATAGTGAAGGCCAATTGTACTGAGTAGCCCGTTATTCGCATAACCTATGTTACAGAACTCATGATCGCTCTTCAGCAAAATGGGTTATCCGCATAATTTTGGGAGGTTATTCTGATAATCTAAGTTTTACAAAAACTCAGTTTGAGAAAAACTTAACGTTATCCTAACAACTGAGTAGATTTTCATGAAAATGTTCTTGAGCTAAAACTTAGTTATTCTAGAATGGAAATTATCCACATAACCTAGCCAGATTATTCGCATAACGAATTCATAACATTAAAAATAAGAGCCAATGGTTATCCATTATTCGCATAACCTAGGGAGGTTATCCGTATAACTTCTAATAGACACATTTAATACGGTAGGTGAATGGCTATTTTTCTGAGAGTACGGCTAATTCTTGTTTCCAACGAATAATTTTGCTCCAAAACTATAAATAGAACCTCATCTAATTTGTTGGATAATGAGAAAAAACATTTAAAAGCCAAAACTCTATAGAATTAATTTCTGATTCATTCAAAGCTTACTTACCCTTCAATTAGCCCATTATTGTACTTAAATTTTCAAATATACTCTTTTGAGAGAGAGTTGTCATACTGTGATCTATATATTTCTACACACTCATAGATTGTACTTAGTATGAAAAGACACTAAGAGAGTTAATCTTATTCTTGGGAGAGAAGAGTAAGAGTGGTTTGTTCAGCTCAAAGTCCGAGCTGGGGTTATACTGTAACATCCCTAAAATGTTAAATAACCAAAAATGCATAGGAAATTTGCAAAAATGAGTAGACACCGTTTTACGTGAAATAGGGTAAAGAGATAATTTTTCCTGATTAGACAGAAAAATAAGAAATTACATTTTTACCCCTAAGAATTATGGAAATGATAATTTTGTCCTCAGATAAGAATTCACGGGGAAGAGAAGTCAAATATTTTGGCAAAAATTACACCTAAAGACCCGAAAGTTTTAAAAATTATAAATTTATCCTAGATTAAGGGCATTTTTGTAAATATAAAAAATTATAGTCAAAATGAAGCTCTCAATGAGCTAAGACCAATGGATTATAGCATGAAATTTATTAAGATCAAAATAATATTTATTGGGTAATTATGATTTAATATTAATGTCTTACCCGATAAATGTCAGTTTTGACTGCAGGAAGAGGCAGTGTTCATTCAAGAAAAATGTGTAGGTCTTATATTTGGACCACTTGGGATAAGGATATTATGGTAATTTTATATCCCAATATAATGATAATTAGTATCTTAATAATAGTAAAATATACTGCTAAAATAGCTTTATTTGTTTAGGTCGGTTCAAGATATATCTGGATAAATAAAAGTACAATATTTTTTAAGCAAAATACTCCCTATTTCGTGCTCCACAAGCTGCACATGACAAAATAGCATTAATTTATTATTTTCATGAATTTGCAAGAAAAATCAAGAATGGACACATGGCATCAATTGGTGGATTTTTGTTCTTTATTTATACTCTCTCTTCTTGACCGACTCTAGCATAAAGAAAGGAAGGAGAGGCAGCTACAAACCACCAAAGGAGAAGGAAATAATGGGAAGGAGAAAATGAATAAAGAAAAGAAGAAGAAAAAATTCAAGAAAAAGGCAAGAATTCTCCTTTTAATTCTAAGTGATTTTCCTTCAAGTTCCTAAGTAATTTATAGCTATTTCTTTGAGTTTTCCTCCTTCTCCTCTTCCTGTTTAGTTTCAGTTTGGATATGGATTTAAGAAAGGAAGTGGTTTTATGCAATAAAGTTTAGAGAAAGCATAAGATTTTTCTAAAGGAAACAAGTATGATATGTTTTAAGCAAGTTTGTGAAAGAACCATTCTTTTTCCTTTAGAGCAGATTTTCAGCTAGATCATTTGAGTGTCTTAAGGTTGTAATTTCATTAATTTGATGGCAAAAATGAATTTCCCATGATGAAAAACCTTGAAATCAAGGGTTGGTTCAAAGATAGAGCTTAAAATAAAGAGTTTCGAAATTTAAGGTTTTAAGAGTTTTATGAGAGCTTTTTGTGATAAGTCATGAAATCAATGACTTGAGCATGTGTTTAATGATGTTTATGGACTTGAGGAAGCTTGGGAAAACTAGAGGAAGCTTTGGTTTAAAGAGGAAAGCTAAGTGGAAGCACCAAAGGTAGCTAAGTTTCATATTCTTACTTTGTGTTCTTTCATTGTCTTTCTATGATTAAATTGTGTTGCCAAATTGCAATTATGATTTGTTTGATTAGTCTTGGCTGTAAAATGAGGGGTTTTATTCCCTAGAATGTCTATTTTCTAAGCTGTTATGCTGCCAAATTTTTTATGACTAATGTGGCAATTTATTATTTAAATATGATTGATGTGATTAAATGTGATCAAATGTGAGTTATTTGACATGATTGACATAATTGCATGAAATGTAACTTGCTACTAAGATTGCCCCCAATCTCATCCCCTCAAGTATCCTAAATGATAGGCATAAGCAATGTCAAGGAGATCAAGGAGCCAAAGAGAATGAAAGAGAGAATGATGCTTGATGATAATTTCAAGCTATGATTCCATATTTTGAAATAATGTATAAAAATTATGTATATGCATATGGATCTGTATCCTTGTACTATTATGTTCTTATGAGCATTATAAGATGATTGGCATGGATTTGAAACATGGAATGATCACGTGAGCTTGTTATGAAGTCTACTTTGCCATGTTATATTGCCAGAAGTTCATTTTGTAGCAATGAAAGTAAAGTTAACATTGTTTGACTGAAACAGGAAAAGTAAGTCAAGTGTTATATATTCTCTGAAACTAGAGAGAACAAGCTTTCCAATGAGCTAAAGAACACTTAATTTGGATATATGTACAATTTATAGTATAATTTTAAAGTTCAGGATCAAAACTGGACAGTGATGTGAAGGTTGCGAATTTTACTGAATATATTACTTCTCTTTGAAAAGTGATATAAAATTGTACAGAGCTCAAAAAATTCAGCAGCTTACATTTATGAAAATATTTATCTTTTGACATTAATATACCACTAGTTTGAGTTCAATTGGAGCTGTACAATGAGAGATATATAAGTTTTCCCAAGACTATTCCAGAAAAAGTAATGTTTTGATCCCTAGTGATTCAAATTGATGTTGTGCCCTGTCTAGACTAGATAAATGTATAAAAAAATACTAAGATAAGTAGACTTATATATCTTTCCAATGGCATATAGAATACATTATTTGGCTCAGTATAGAGTTAGATATGAATTTTTAAATTTATGGCCAAAATCCTGAAAAAGAGAGAAATGACCATTTGGACAGTGTAAGTTTGAGTAATAAACTGTATGAATTGTTCAGGTTAAAGGAAATCTTCATATTTTTATCTTGTATATCATGTTCCTAGATTCATTTAGAGACTCGAACCACATTGATAAGATTTTTCTGGATTAAGTTATGATTTTTCAAAATTCATCCAGAAAACTTGAGAACCAAATGAATAGTACCACATTTTTTTTATTTAAATATTTTGGTTCTATTAATGGTTCAAGCTCTTAATATGAGCTAATTGGCCATTGTACATACTATAATATATGGAAAAATATAAATAAAAGTAAGGTGTTACATTTTTGGTATTAGAGTAAAGATCTAGAGAAATCTTTGCAACAAGAGAGGAAGGTAATCCTCTTAGTTAGAATTTCCCCTTTGAATATAAGAAATATTCCTTTTGAGAAACTGGCCTAAGAATGTTTTAGTGGCATAAGAGATTAGTCTTAAAGATAGCTTACGATAGTTGCTGGATTAGTTGAGGATGTTTTACAGAGTATGTTTTTCTTAGGTCATGAATCTTTTTAGGGTTAGATCGTAGTTAGATCCTATCAGTAAAGAGAAGATGTAGGATCACAGAGGATCCTAGTAGGGCTCAGAGATCATAGTAGATCTCATTGTCACAGTAGTCCAATTTTGAGGTTGCAGTATACCTCTAAAGAGTATGAGATGATAAGACAGATTGATGAACCCTATAGTTCTGATAGTTCTCTGAAAGAAGATGGCCTAGGATGATTTTAGAGAGATATGAAACCTCATTAATCAACAGTTAGTATGAATGTTGACCTAAGGCTTTTCTCTAATGCCAAGCCATTGACTAGAAAGTAGCTATGAGATGTGATGGTAGGTTGCTAATGAGTAAAAAGCGAGTATCCTGCCTACAAAATAAGTTCAATGGCAAGATGTTTTCAATAATGAATGAAAGAGGCCAATAAGGAATAAATGATAGTTATGAAAAGAATCAATGGGGGAAAACTAATGTAAGATTTAAAGAAAGGTAAGTTAGAAAAGAAAGATGGTTAGTAACCCAGACACAGGAATTTGGCCTGAGCCTAATCAAGATCCTATAAGCGAAGACATAGGATCCAAAAAGATTTTCATTCCAACTAAACCAAGAACTCCAAATCCAAATGCTATTAAAGCTATGTATGATAAATATCATGATGGATTTGTGAGGATATGCTCAATTTTAGATTTCCTTGGTATAGTACTAGAAGCGAAAGAGATTCTTAGAAGGCTATTATGATTTTAAGCTTCCTATAAGAGAATGAGTTGAGCAAGTACTAGATGTCATAACAAGATCATGAGCTCTGGAACTGTATTAAGGAGTTCCCTCAAGGTTGAGTGTTTAACACTTTGAAAGGCTATGTCATTGCCTGAACGCTTCAGGAAAAGTGCTATCAGAAAGGAAAGCTAAGGCAATAGAATTCTCAAATAAGGATCCAGAAGAAGATCCAATCGAGAAGCCAGATGACAATAGTAAGCCTGATGTTAGTATGGAAGCCCTACAAGCTCAAGGTAATGTGTGTATATAGGGAATATGTATATAGAATAAGATGTATAGCTGCAATCTTTGACTAAATATATATGCAACCAGATGGTGATTAAAGATTAGTAAAGTAAAAGACCAGGGGTCAAGACACGATGATAAGTTCTTACCAGTGATGGTATAATGAAGTAGTAGTTAATGTGATTGTAGAGTTCAAATTGTTATCAATTGCAATTATTAATTGCAAAATAAGAGTCGTTAAGATACGAAGAGGTGCTCAATAAAGGCTAACAGTATAAGCTCACGCCTCTCAAATGACTCTAGTAACAGTAAATGAATGTACTCCCAGTTTAGATCCCTTGCAAGTAATCCTTAATCTTCTGGATCAGTAGCAGAAAACTATTGAGCAACTGTAAGAGATAGTTAATGCTCAAGGACAATAAGGGAAAAGCTAGAGCCCTTAAGGTTTCTACCTATACTGTAGCAACCTCAGGTAAATTAGTAGGTTCTGTACGATTTTCCCCAAGGCAACTAGATGTGTTCGTCAACCCCTAATATATGATTGCCTGATGAGAAAGTATCAGCTTCCATTCTTTGATGATAAATTTGATGTGCAAGTTGTTGAAAAGTAGATTGTGAGCCTAAAAAAAAAATTCAAAGATAATAGGATGCACGTCAGAAATGGAAGCTTGATAGTAAAGGAGGCTGACCAATGGTGGCAGAACACGGAATAAGCTAATCAGGTAAAGGGCACTCTATTGACTTGGGAAGTATTATAAGAATAGTTTTATGAAAGTTATTTTCCCTAGTCTGTAAGAGATGAAAAGAAAGTGGAATTATAAGGATCAGCAAAGATGTGAATGAGTCAATCATTAAATATGTCACAAGGTATAATCAACTGACTCGGTACCTAATCTTCCTTCAACAGTTTGTTGATAAGTAATGGTAAGTAACCTTGGAATACTAGGGTATTCAAGAAGTAAGGCAATAAGCACAGAGGAGATAGTTGAGTAAGCCAACTCCTATTTTTAAGAATGCGGAAAGGCTCATAGTAGAAGACTATGCTTAGCAATAAAGAATGTGTGCTTTAAGTATAAAGGGTCGGGACACTATACTCGTGACAGTACTATGGAGATGGCCAACCCCAGACCATAAGTGCAGGAAAAAGTCTTTGTGCTTATCTCAGTCTAAGGCCTATAAGTCACCTGACCTTAGTAAAGGTATGATTCAGGTGCAAGCCGAATCCTGTAGCTATGCCAAAAAGTTAAGTCTGGAAGTTACTATTATATAAGTTATATGAGAATGTCTTGATAAGAAACTGGGCTATAATCTCTATTGTTTGTCTAAATAAGCACCGTAGCAATACGGAGATTTGTATGCCTTTCCCTAGTAGTGATGTGAGCATTGGCATGAATTAACTTTTACAAATAATCTCCTTCTAGATTGTATGAGCAAGATGATGATTTTGCCTACCCCCTGAAGGTGTTCCAGGTATTGAGCTTAAGTTAAATGTTATTGATAGCTCAAGCTAAGAAATGCTTGAAAAATGACGTTAAGAATAGACAAGAAAGTTGATGTGAGATTCAAACGAGAAAGTTTGATAAGATGCAATGCCTCTATAAGAAAAGTTAGTATACTTATGAGGTATAAAGTATAAAGTATGAGCCTAAGGTATTTGATTAGTGGTAAGCAGTTAGGGAACTAAGAAACCTTGAGATAGTCGATTGCTAAGGTGATGAAAAAGGGAGGTAGCTCTTGGGAAGAAGCCCAATTGAGCAAAGAGATAAAATCCTCCATATGATAAAAGCAGCCGAGGCAAGGCAGATGAAAGGTAGCTCTTGGGGAGAAGCCCAATTGAGCAAAGAGATGAAATCCTCCATCAGATGAGTGGCCAAGGCAAAGTAATGGAAAGTGGCTCTTGGGGTGATGCCCGATAGAGCAAGAATGAGTAATAGTGAGAGGACGAGGGCTAGATTCTAACTAAGCTAGCAAGAGACTTTTGAAGGGTTAAGAAGTTTCCCTTAAATTGCTAAACCATTAATTGACCATGGCTAAATAACTAAGAAGTTATGTATAAGAACAGATAAAGCAGATATATCGTAAGAGTAAAAAGTTAAAGACCACTGCCTTAATATTATTTAGACCTTGAATCACAAAGAGCCAAAAGATCTTAAAGGTATGATAAGATGAGCAGAGTACAAGGTCCGTGGGTATGTTTATATGTAAAGGCATAGTGGTAAGATGAATCTCCAAGCTAGTAAAGGCTAGAGTAAAAAGAACCAGTATGAGTATAGGGGATGAATTCCCTAAAATTAAAAGCAATAAGTGATCTAGAGGTTACACAGATGAGTTATAGTTTAAAATGAAGCCCAATGCCGCATTCTCTAAGTCCAAAGAATGACAAGAGTGCAGCAGAACCCCTCAGTACTTTACAATTAAGCATGCTCAAGTGAGGGAAATTTAATGATGAGTGACCTACTGGAAAATATGAAAAAGATGTAAAAGGTAAGAAAAATATGCCAATAATTAAATTTGGGCACCGCGAATTTATGATAGTCTTATTAAAAGCACCTGTTAGGCTACATGAATAAAAGATGAATAGTTTATTGTGATCTCAAACATTTAGAGGAGCATGAAAGGCAATTGAGAATTTTTGAAATGTAATTAAAGAAAAAGCTTGCTGAACTTAGTAGATGGGAGCTGGGCTCCAAGAAGTATGGTTAGTAGGTTACAGAATCTCTCATATAAATTGCAGTAGATCCTAGTAAAGCAAGTAAAGTTATGAAATGGGAGAGACCGAACACTGTAATAGAGACAAGAGGTCTCCAAGTTTAGCAAGATGTTATGAAAAATTTCTCTCAAGTTGTCTTACCACTTAGTTAGAAGAGAAACAAACGTGGGAAAGAGATTAAGAAATGAGTTTTTATAAGCTAAAAAGGCTAAACCTCATTCTCTGAGATGATTAATTCTGATCCAATAATGACCATAGGGGTCTATAATTACTAGTACCTAGCAATACAAAGATTTGTATGCCTTTCCCTAGTACTAATGTAATAATATAAATTTGATTTATATGAGAAATGAAATTTAGATTTGATTTTGGATATATATTAGAAAGTTAGTTTAGATTTAATCTATTAGATAGATTTAAATTTGAACTAATCTATTTAATTAATATCTGATTTCATTTAAATATTTAATTTAAATTAGTCAAATAATAAACTCTATCTACATATTGATATAGGCTAGGGTTATTAGATACTGAGTCAATAGAGAGTCTCTATCCAACTCTAGAGAGATGGCGGCCGTACATTTAAAGAGAGAAAGTGTACAGATGCATAGAGAGAACGTATAGACGCACGAAGAGAATGTATGGACGTTTACAAATAGAGGTGCTAGCATGCCGTTCGAGTTGGATTTACCATTTGTATGGATACTAGTAAAGGAAGCTTATTAGACGCGTCAGTTTCTAGGGTCCGAAACTAAAAAAAAAGGGAAATGACACCCACCAAAGGTAATATTCTCTTTTACATCTCAATTTAAACAACATTAATGAATCCATGGGAGGGATTTTGGTGATGTTTTCTGCTGCACATGTACCAAGATTCCTAGCATTAAACATATCAAGGTCTGTATAGTACTTCAAATTCCCAATAGTGGTCTGAAAGGTCTCATGCAATCTTCCAACTTTCCAAAATACACACTAATATATATATACATAGTCATAACTTGCCTTCACCTTACATGATACTCCATAGCAACCCTTGAGGAACATATTAACATGAAAACACAACATGATCATGTCCCATAAGATTTTACATAACATCTCATATAATAGTATCAACCTAAGTGATCTTGAACATTAACTTGCTTCTCCTTGCCTTTCTTTTCTTGGGCAATCTTGCCATAACTTGAACCTTTAGATAATTGGAAAGGAATGAGATTCAAAGAATCTCAATAGCAATCACCATCATGCTCACATATTATCACATATATTACAAGTATTCATAAAAAATACATCAAACATTCAATCAAATCATTTTAGCACAAATATTTTATAAAAACTTGGACAGTACTTCCCCCTGTATTTGGACATATCTAGGGTCACATTACCCTTCAAACAACCCAACCAATAATTCCAAATCATCACAAGATAACATTTCAACCTAAACACATCATTCAAACCAAGCAACATCAATGACAATACATAGGCATACATAGGTGAGTTAACTATCTTTTTACTTTCCAATGATCTCCAAACTTTGTAAACTCTTTCCTTGATCTTATAACACTCTTTTGGATCCTATAGCACCATAAAATAATACTATTAACCACTGATTATACAATTTCCTTTGCAAAGTGCTCACTTGAACTAAAATTTTTCACTTTGTTATCCTTACAACATTTCTTGCACAACATATTTGTTCTAACCTATTTTGACCCCAAAGAATCCATTTTTGGGGTCAAAATCATGAAATTAACTTTCCTTTTCAAACCCCAAATAGGCATAAAATTTCAGAAAAATATAGAAAAATAGCTATCCAATTATTTTGCAATCTAATGGCATATCCTTGCATCTTGTGACCGATAATTCACTTTTCATAGATTAGTTTCTTCATAGCCACACTTTTTCTCTCTTATTTCTCTCTCTAGATGTCCATAACAGTGGGAAAAGAAGAAAGAATAAGCCATGAAAGCTCCTAAAACTACTTAGGTTCACAAGAGGATAGTTATAAGAAGTTACCTTAAAAATTTGAAGCCAAAACTTTGCCTTTTGCTTTGTCAAATTTCCCTAGGTTTTTCACAACTTCCTTCCCTGTTTCTCCACTGGTTCTGTCATGAATGAGGCTAAAGAAGATGAGTTAAATGGATAACTCAAGTGATTAAAGGGAATAAGTAATAAAATTAACCCTAGGTACTTTAATTTTCTAACTTTAGTTACTTTTTGTAAATAAAGCTTTTTGATTAGTTCCATTTGTATCCCATTCTGCTGTCCAGACATGTCTACCCTTATTTTTTGGCCAAAAATTACTTCAATAAATTTTATGGGCTAAAATACACTTACCGATTAAATTTACCCATACCAATTAAATATCTTTACCGAAATTGTCATTAAATTGATATAAGATTATTAAAAAATTATGTTTAGTTCAAAATCATTATCTTAATCCAAAATATATTTAGCAAAGTCTAATCATTGTCCTTGAATCAGTACTATCTTTTTCTACAGTCTGAAATAACCTATATTGGGTAAATATCGATTATAAAACCTTAGTGTCTAAAATAAATTATTTTAATCTTAATAAATTTCATACTATATTTCATTGGACCTAACTCATTGAGAGTTTCATTTTGACTATAATTTTTTATCTGTACAAAAATTCCCTTAACCCGAGGTAAATTTATAAATTTTCAAAACTTTTGGGTTATTAGATGTAACTTTTCCCAAAATTCACAAATCCTTCTTCACTATCCGCACAAGGCCACCCCTTTGGTTTTTTTTTTGTTTTGTTTTTCTTTTTCCTTTTTATTCATGGACAAAATTATTATTTTCTCCTTTTTTTCTTCCAACCAAGATAATTAACCTTATTACTCTATTTCATGCAAAATGGTGTATACCCATTTTCATAAATTTCTTATAGATTTTTAAATATTGAGCCTTAAATATTTACAAAAATTTCAGGGTATTACAGCTACTCCCAACTAGAACTCTATAAGGGACTTTAATGATTGTATCAAAATTGCTAATCTCATGAAGATGGCTGCTGTAAGGGACTGGTTCACTTGGGAGAGGAATGGAGGTAAGGAAAGGTTACACTGGGATTTTTGCAACATGGAATGAGAAGAGAAATATGACCATACTAAAGCCTTACATCTTTCAAGATATAACTCAAATCATCGATTGTGGTGGTGGTGTCTAACAATTCCACCTGTAGAAGGAAA
This sequence comes from Adenanthera pavonina, assembly GCA_026686845.1. Taxonomy (NCBI): domain Eukaryota; kingdom Viridiplantae; phylum Streptophyta; class Magnoliopsida; order Fabales; family Fabaceae; genus Adenanthera; species Adenanthera pavonina. The sequence goes on along the minus strand of JAIVEN010000005.1, from coordinate 16,603,606 downwards.
GCTAACTACAAGAAATTCATTTACCATGTAGCATGGGCTTTAGAAGATAGTTTCAATGAGATTGTCTCTGTAGCATGGGATAACAGGGATTGGCTTAATGAAGTTGGACAAGTTTCTTTGCAAGCAACGGATTGGGAACTAAAATCAATGAGATTGTCTTTACAACTTGGGATAACTAGGCATATTATTGTGCATCTTGCTTCTTCAACTCAAATTATTAAGATGAAAGCACTTAATAATTTTATTATGTAAACTATGTGATAGAGTACGATTGAGGCATGAAGCATTTGGAGTCCTTGGACATGGCAATGAGCTCGGAAAAAGCATGAAGCCCAACTATTTGAATCAAGCTGCAGCCCCAAAAAGAAAAAAAAAAAAAAAGAGCTAAAAAGTATGGAAAATGATTCCAATCAAGAGGAGATATAACTTTTGGGAGATATAACTTGAAGACAACATGTGCTTCTCATGTGACCATTAAAAGTGACGTTTTTAATAAGTTTTATTAGGATTATTTTAGTCAATTTGTTTCCTTTTCAATAAAAGGAAAATAATGATCTGATTTGCTTTGCTTTATGCATTTAAGAGGAGCCAACCTTTTCAAATTCAAAATTAGAATTAAATGCTCCTTTTTGCTTAGTGTTTCCTTTTTGTATTAATGAGCTTTAATAAGGTTAGGTTTGTGAGCTAAACTAGAGTTAGTTTGTGGGTTAATATTTGCCTATAAATAGGCACCTCTTGTACTCTTGCAAACACAATATGAATGAATGAATTTTTTTTCAGCAACTTTGTTGTTGTTCAGTGAGTTCTTTCTTGCTTATCCTTGAGTGCCAGAAAGAATGAGGACTTATCAAGGAGTGGTGATCCTTGTGGCGTCCCAGAGTTAGGATTCAAGAGACGGGTTCTCTTGGAGTCTACTTCCTTCGACCAACATTTTGTTCAGTCTTCTTATTTCATTATTTTTGTTCATTGTTGTTCTTCATTGTTCTTGCGTTCAATTTATCTTTCCTTGAGTTGCACGTTCCTTATATCAAAGAAGGCTCTTAGGACAGGTTCCTAACGTGTCTCCCATCATTTGGTATCAGAGCTTCGGCTTGCAAATCAAGGTGTGTCTTTGTTTTGCTTCATTTCTCTTTGTTTTATCCCATTCTTCCTTATTGTCCAGAAAATCGTGATTGTTCATTTCACTGTTCATCAATCCTTTTCGTCACTGTTTATCCGTACACTCATCACTGTTCATTTCGTACTGTTCATCCATTTCCTGCTGCCCAGATTTCACAGTACTGCTCATCGTGTACTGTTCATAGTACTGTTTACCGTACTGTTCATCATACTATTTGTCATTGTTCATCTATTGTTGCCTTGCTGTTTTTGTTCTATGTTCTTGATCCTTTTTCCAGACTTTGTGATCTTTCGTTTCATTCTTATTGTAGCGTACTCTATTCTAATTTCATCTATTTTCTTTGTGAAAGTATCTTACCATATTTGATTCTTGTTTCCATTGAGATTGTGGAGTTCCTTGTTATCTGCCCAAAGAATTCAGTTGTTGCCCAGATTTCTTGTTATGAATTTGCCAACAAAAAAAAATTCGAAATTGATTTAAAAAAAAATAGAAGAAAAAAAAAGAATTGATTGCAGCCTTAAAAAAAATTCATATAAAAAAAAAGGAAAGAAAGAAAAAGAAATATGGCTGCCTAGGAAAATTCCAAAAATTAAGGAGATCTTGTTTTTCTTTCCCACTTTGACATCTTTTTCAATCAAGGTAATACCTTGAATTACAAATTTCCTTTTTGTGATTGGACATTAATGTTATTGCTCCCTTTTCTGATCTCATTAAAGGAGAATCATCTTTTAAATACCCATTCATAATTTCTCATTTGTGGTAACTTTTCATTCTTGTCTTTTATTTTCTACTCAGAATTTTACTCTTCTAGTTTAATTTTATTTCCTTCATAATTTAATTCCCTAACTTGTTCCTTTCTTGTTTCATATTTAATAGTCATCTAAAAGTTCCTTCCTTTGGTATACACACCACATCTTTCCTCTTGTCTTAATTTCCAGCATTTCCTTTTCTCTTTTCTTGGCTGGAAAATTCGTTTCTTTGCTAAAAACAGAAAGTCCATCTTTCTTTGTTGGTCACCAACATTTTAAACTCTTTTGAGAATTTGAATTTTTGGATCTTTGACTTTGAGATTGCCACTTAAAACATTGCTTCTTGATTTAAGTTCAGATTCAATTTTGCACTCTCATAAGAAGCAAGAGTGAGTGGTAAAAGGCAAGAGTGTAATTATATCATTTATAGAAAAAGCCTTTAAAGTGTGCGAAACACGAGTGAATTTGCATCATTGAGTGAAACACGTGAGAGAGTTTGCAAGGTCCTTTCTTTGTCTTCCATTCACAAATATATTTGAGATTCTAAGCATGGCTGGTGAAGAACTTGAACTTAAAGTTTTGATGAGAGCTTTTAATGAACAAATCCAAAAGTTGAATGTGAAATTGGATAGCATGCAAGTTTCTTCATGCAAAAAGGATGTTAAATTGGACATTCCAAAATTCTATGGAAAGAATGATCCTGATATGTATTTGGAGTGGGAAGGAAGAATTGAACAATGGTTTGAAGACTGCCAGTACTCCGAGTCTGAGAAAGTGAAATTAGCTACTCTTCACTTAGAAGGAAAAGCCAAAGTTTGGTGGGAACGATTTGAAAGAAAGCACCTTCGTGAAGAGAAACAGTGTGATACTTGGAATAGCATGAAGCTCATTTTAAAGCAAAAGTATGCACCATACCACTACTTCTATGAGTATCTTCCAACTTGTAGAAAAGAGCAAACTTCTAAGGTACAAATTTCAGTTCCAAGTTCTAGTGACTCTCATTTGGAGCAAAAAGATCAAATGCAGGAGATATCTTCCTCAGCATCAACTACTCTCGAAGGTACTAATTCTCAAAATCCTTGTGTTGATGATGTTTCTAATGAATTAGAGTATGATATTCTTGAGAATCCCAAGGAGGAAAATGTTAATGATATTGTTGATGGGATTGGTCATGATCATTTACCACCGTTAGTAGAGACAACTGCTCTAGATGTTACTAGTGAGGTGATAGAGAACTTTGTTGATAGTGGTGTGCATGTTTCTAGTGATACTCACATTGTTATGCCATTAGAAACTAGTTCTCATGGATGTGATGAAGTTGAACATGTTGATATGGTGTTTGGGCATCCATGGTTATTTGATGAAAGTTATTCTTTTGAAGTAAAGAAAGCCCATGAAATGCGTTGTATTCAATTCTATGAAAATCACAACAAAATCAAAAGTGAGCTTGAAGGGAAAAATGAATGTGAGAAGAATATGAGTGGTAAAAATAGGAGTGAAAAACAAGTGCGAAAAGAAAGAGTGCAGAAAACAGAAAAAAGAGGAGAACAAATGAGTGAAAAGAAACTTGAGAGAAGAATGAAAAAGAAAAAGAAAAAGAGAGAAAAGAGAAAAGAAAAAGACAGTTTGAGAAAAGATGAGAATAATGAGGCAAAAGCAATTGTGAGTTGTTTGAGTGAAGGAGAGTTTAAGGTAGTTTCTTCACAACTCCTTCCTTCATATCTTCCATATGTTCCTTCTTTTCATCCTCTCAATCCTTCTTACTTTATCTCTGATTCTTATAATTTATTTACTCTATCGATGTGTTATGAGTCCTCAATTCCTCTTGAATCTAGTGTGAAAGAAAGTCAGTTTGATCATTTAGTGTCTTCTTTCTCTAATTTATCCATCTATGTCACTTCATTTCATTTTCATCAAAAGCTTTGTCAATTCATTTGTGAAGTAGTCTTTACTCATTTTATGTTTTATGTCTCTTGTGTGTCTCATAAGTCATGTGTCTTTTTGGTTCTGTATTGGTTTCTTCCATCTCATTTTCATGAATCTTGTGTGTTCTATTTTCTATCCAATAACCCATTCTCTTCTTATTCCATCAAACTTTGTGATACTTTGTTTTCATCCATATGTATTCCTCTTGTGAGCTATGCTCCATCCGTGTCTTGTCAATGTGCACCATCCACAGGTGTCAAATCTTTCCAAATTTTGAACCTAGCAAATAATGTGAAAATCTGCCCAGCTTTCATCCCATATGTTTACTCTAAAATCTCAATTTTCCTTGAGTCTTGTTGTGTCAAATTTTCCTCTAGTTTTTTGTTGCAGGTTATTAGTGTGAATGTTATGGAAGGAAAATCAAGTTCTGATCCACTAATGCCTGACAACAAGTCAGATGCAACTCAAACTAATGGTCATTACAAGGTTTTTGATCCCGGAGGTTGGTTTGGAATGCAAATATTACACCGCAAGTTCAAGCAAGGGTTGAAGAGAAGATGTATCAATCAAGCTCGAAAAGTAAGTATACTCCCTATTTTATATTTGATGCTTTTAATCGTTCTCTTTCTTTCCATATAGATTGTGGAGATTCGAGGACGAATCATTTTGAGGAGGGAGGGAAGAAAAGGTTGGCTCCTCTTAAATGCATAAAGCAAAGCAAATCAGATCATTATTTTCCTTTTATTGAAAAGGAAACAAATTGACTAAAATAATCCTAATAAAACTTATTAAAAACGTCACTTTTAATGGTCACATGAGAAGCACATATTGTCTTCAAGTTATATCTCCCAAATGGGCTTCTTTTGGGCTTGGACCATTAGCCTATATGATTGGAATCATTTTCCATACTTTTTAGCTCTTTTTTTTTTTTATCTTTTTGGGGCTGCAGCTTGATTCAAATAGTTGGGCTTCATGCTCTTTCCGAGCTCATTGCCATGTCCAAGGACTCCAAATACTTCATGCCTCAATCGTACTCTATCACTATGACATTATGTCAAGAATCATTTAATTTAGAAAAATTGTCATAAAAACTCTCAAATTATTCAATTATAAATCATGAAAAAAGATCATACTAGACAAGCACAAGCACAGATAGCTACCTATAAGTGGTATTAGACCTTTTCCATGAGATTCTTGCACTCTTTGAAGCTCTTGAAGGCACAAGTAGTGAAAGTCCAAATTTACAGCCCAAAATGTTGAAGTTAGTACCAGCCAGAAACTCGATTGAGACCAAGCTGTATGAAGTTAGTACCAGCCAGCTACTAGAACCTCTTATTGGAATTTTATTACAGATTAGTGTTAGTCAATGGTCAAAATTAATTAGCAAATTATAACTGTTAATATTAAGTATTTTGTTTAGTATTTTATTAAATGGATTGGGTCTACTTGGATAAACCATAACATGTTGGAGTATCCAATTTATGTATTTGGAAGAAACCCCAACTCACAATCTATTTTGAGAAGTCGGTGATCCTATATAAATTGACTGAGGGCTGTTTTGTTAATAACAAAACATAATGTTATTTTTCTTATGTGTGTGTATGAGGATCCATGCAATTTTTTAACCCAAGTCTCCCTCTCCTCTTGCCCTCCCATGCTCTCTCCTTATGGAAATGTGGTTTGTGATCTTCTTTGCCATCATTATTCTTGAAGCTACTGGGAATTATTCATCTTGTTAAAATATGATTTGCTTCCTCTGACCCTCTTTATTTTCAGCAAATGGTACCAAAGCCAAGTTATACGTTACTCTTGCTAGTTATGTGTATTAATGAATTATGGAACACCTGTGATATTTATATATTTTTTATAATTATGTCAAAATATATTTGGGCCTTGTGGGTATCGTTGGTTATATAATGGGCTATTTTGGGACTGTTCCCATTGTGTTGTATTTGTTGAAATTGGGCTTGGCATATAAGCATTTTAAAATTTAATATAGGACCATAATTTTGTGTTTTTTTAAGAAAATCCATTTATAAGAGATAGTTTATTGGGCCTTTTTTACGGACTTTAAATCTCACAGTGTTTCGGTCCATTTCAAATGAAAATTATTTGAGTCTTTTTTTGTCGTTCTCAAATTTATTTTAGTGCATGGGTTAATGCAAAATTTGTTTGTAACTTACGTCATCTAAATATTTAATATTGGCCCTTAAGATTTTGCAAATTATGGTTTTGACCTATAGTTGCTTCTAAATTCCATTTTGGCATCTATATATTTATGGAATTTCATTTTGGGCTCAAGAGATTTCCTAAAATTCTATTTTGATCCACATATTTTAGTTTTAATATGGTTTCTTGAATTTTTGAAAAATTTTGTTTCGGCCCAAAATATTTTTGGAATATTTGTTTTGACTCTTGAGTCTTTGTAAATTCTTTTAGATCCCAAAAGGTTTCCTAGTTTCTTATTTTGGTCTATTGGTATTTAGAAATTCAACTTTTGACCCATATATGTAATTTTTGACCAAATAAAGCATGGAAATTTTTTATGCACTATTTAATTCATATAAATTATTGAGTAATTGTTTTAAACAATTATGGGATATATGAGGCTTTGCAAAATAGTTTGATGTTGTCTAATTTAAATTTTTTGGATCATGAATGAATATTTTAGACAACTTCTTGTAACATTATACCTCTAGATTTGGTGCATTTATTGAATGCCCATTTGAGCAAGAGTTCTTAAACTTGGAAAATTAGAAAACTATTCAAGAAATTTAAACTAACTTTCCCAATTTGGCCTTATAATCCTCACTTTATTTTAGTTCAATGGATATTGGACCTTTTGGGCTTGGAAATACTATTTCTCCAAGAATTTATAAAATGTAAATTTATATTGCATTCTTCAAATTTTGGCATTGGCATGGAATTTTATATAATTGTGGACTAAATATTTTATCTACTATCCCTTGTAATGAAATTTGGGAATGACCCCTGAGGAAGAATCACACGATGAGGAGAACAACCCGGGAACAATGCATGCGAGATCTGGGAACGGTGTGAGGTTTGGAACAAGCATGACACTACCAGAGATAAAGAAGAATGATCCATTAACAAGGATGACACGAGAGAATAGAGATCTGAGATGAAAAAGATGGAAGAACATTGATGGAACAAGATCTGGTGAGGCCAAGGACAATGATAACAAAAATGAAGTGGGGAAGAAGGTGGAGGTGCTGACGACAAAGGTGAAGGGTTGTCAGAGATGGAGGTATGGATATGGAGATCCCTGGAGGCAATGCATAGAGTGTCGCATAAAATGATGAGATTTCATTGTAATTTTATTTCTTCATTAAGGGCATTATGGTCTTTTTCTTTCATTACACTGCTATAATCTGGATTACATAGATTTTTGGATGTAAAGCCATTTATAGGGAATGATGTAATTAGCTTCACATATGTAATTGGGATCACATATAAATTAACAAACCAAACATGTGTAGACCTATAATGTAAACTCATTTACATCCCCTCCTACCCTATGTAAACGAATTAAATAGGGTACTAGTGGTTGCGTACTCACCTATCATGGGAGAATCATGATAGTGTCCTTGGCTAAAATTATGTGGGTTTATTATATTAGGAATGGACATACCTTATCAGTATGGCATTGTCAATATAATTTTGTGATGGGACATTTTGGACAAGTTGGTAGTAAATCTTTTATTTCAATGTTTCAATATTTCTTGCATCCTATCAATATGGTGACATTGAGTACAGTTTGTGTTGACCCTTTTGAAAGGCCAAACCATTGGGTGTGTAATGAGTTTTCTTTGTTTATTATATTTTGAGACACTTAGGCGGGATTATGATAAATAGTTTTGTGATATAATTAATAACTGAGTTGTGATGGGAAATTCTATTTGACAAATATATTATACATCTATGATTAGTTTTTCTCAATTTTATTTTCTCAATATCTGTGACATAGCAATTATAGCAGTTGCATAAATTGAGCTTTAATAGGAAATTTTTGTTTGATAATTATGTGTATAACATAATAATATTTACTATCTTAGCTTGCTCAATTTCTATGTTTTAGTAACTATTTTGGTGAAAACTCTTGATAGGACACATTATGATAAATGAAAAGAGTTCCTAAAATTTTTCAACAACTTTGTAGAAAGATTTGGCTTGTAAATATTTCAAGCGATTGTTACAATTTTTTTGCTCTAATGCTACCAACAAAGCTTGTCACAAGGAGAATATGACATTGAAAAATAGCTAGGGTTGCAAAGAAGTATAGTTGTACTCTAATGGATGTGATCAGGAGCATGATTGGTGATTTGACCCAATCAAAATTCCCACTTAATGATGTTTTGGAGACAATGATCTCAATTTTGAGCTGTGTATCTAGTAAGTCAATGCCAAATGACATAGTATATGTTGAATCAAAAGTTTTGATGATTTCAAACAACTAGAACTTGGAAGGAAAATATCAAAGGAGTATAAAGTATAAAGTAAAGAAATCTGATGAAGATTAAGTGAAGAAATAGTTTTTAGAATTTCTCATTATGTACACTAGGTAAAAAGCTTTAAATCTTAATTATTTATGTTACCATAGTATTCAAATAAGTTATTTCAAAGTTATATAATGTTAGCGTGTGTTACAATTGAATAATATCTTCTAACAAATGAATTTTGCTATTTGACTTGTGCTTAATTTGTACAAAATTTGCACTTTACTTGTTGAAATTCGAAGTTACATTGTTCTCATATCTAATAGAAGAATTTTGGTTCAAAAATTTGAATTTCGAGCTAAGCACAGTTAGTAAAAATGTGCAAAATTTACATAAAGTTTACTTAAATTCGACTGCTAGTGAAGTTTAAAGTAAGTTCAAAGTCATAACCTCTAACAGACGAACCTTGAGCTTCAAATTGCAAACTTCAAAGTGAGAACATGTATGTCTTGTTGGAGCATGCCTCTGATAGACAAACTTTGTAGTTCAAAGTTTGAACTTTGTAGTAAAGAACTTTTATGTCACGTTAAACATACTTTTGACAAGTGAATTTTGAAATATTATGTGAAAATTTGAGGAAGTTGTTCAATCTCTTTAGACACACTTTCAATATGAACATTCGTATGAATTAACATTGTATATATTTTGTAGACTCGAATTCGAATGTCACTTAGTAATAGATGAATTTTGAAATTCAACGTTAAAGTACTTAACTTTCCATCTCTATGAAATTCATCTGTTGAACCCAAGAATTCAAACTTTTATGTGTCAGAAGTATTTAATGTGATTGGTGAATGACTATTTTTGCAAAGCAACTATTGGTTAGTATCTCTAATGGTTAGATCTTGTATCTAATGATTAGTTAAACCATAAGTCTGTAAATAAAACTTCATTTGAAGTTATGAAAAATACATTTAAGTCTGATATTGCAAAAACCCCACTAAAATTTTGTGTTAAAGCTTTTATCCTACATACATCATTTATTACTCTTCAACTGTCATATCTACTTTAATTAAGAGATTTTTCATTTCTATAACAAATCTTTTCTTCATCTAAAAGAAAGATTCTTTGTGACGGAATTTACAAAGGAATAAAGGGAATCACTAGTGAGAGTGATTGAGAGTTTTTTTGTGTTCTTATAACAGAGCACGAGTTTTGGACTGTGGCATAGCAAGGATGCTAGAGATTATGCCTTAAACCAATCATTGTATTATAAATATTGTACTTCATTATGAAAAAAAGAGTTTTTTTTTCTTTTATTTCATTATTATATTGTTTGCATGTTTTTCTTTGTAATAATAATATCCTTGGATAAATCATTTTAACCTAAACATCCCTAGTTGATCATTTTTATGGGAACAATGATGAACTAAGTCTAGTATGATTTTGATTGATGATTATGTGTTAATTATGTATGAAGATATAAATCAAAATTATAAGCACCTATTAGGGAATAGGCGCTGGATCGACTCGTCATGAGATAGCTGCATGGATCAGGTTATAAGCATATCCCATATATATAACCATGCCACTGAGCCCTCAAACCTAAGCATAGCTTCCTACATGAGGAACACTATGCTTTGTCATAGTTAAAAATCATCTTTAATCAGGTGATCATAAAGGCTATGATTGGGCTTAGTGGAATTCAGGTGGAAGAAGATGAATGGTCAAAATAGAATTTGTCCCTTTGATTAATGGAGAGATATATCTGAGCCCCTTAATAAGTGAGACAGAGAAATGCATGGTCTTGCTTGAATGGAAGAGTTTCTATTTGTTTTGTTAGTATGCTCAGAGATTGAGAAAGTGATGGTCAAGCAAAATGAGGATGATGTTTTCATGCCTCATACTTGATCTAGATATCATGAGACAGAAGGGATGTGATAGGGTTGTATGATAGGTTGCATCGGATCACTGATCTCATATGATTTGGGTAGTCACAATGTCTTGCTAGAGGCCACTACTGACTTGTGGGTACAATAATGTCATTGGTCCATTGCCAATGTCATATGGGCCTACAGGGTCACACACAAGAATGGACCAACTTGAGCTAGAATGTCTAGATTCATTAAACTTAAAATGTGTCTAGATTCATTAAACTTAAAATGTGTCTAGATTCATTGAACTTAAAATGTGTCTAGATTCAATAAATTTAATGTTCAATTTAGGGTGGAGAAATTTTATAAATAAATATATATTTAATATATTTTATAAAATTTGAAATATATATATGTTTGATATATTATATATTTGATATATTAAATATATTTCAAAATATATATATCATTTAATTAATTTAAATGAATTAGTTTTAAATTTAATTCTATGAGATAGATTTAAATTTAAACTAATATGATAATTTAAATTTGATTTATGTGATAAATTAAATTTAAATTTGATTATATATATATATATTAAATAATTAGTTTAGATTTAATCTATTAGATAGATTTAGATCTAAACTAATCTATTTAATTAAGATTTGATTTAATCGTTTTAAATTAAACAAATAAAATACCCTATCAATATAAGGATATAGACTAGAGTTATCTAGTACAAAATTTTAAAAAGAGAGTGTCCTCCTAACCTACAGAGCAATAGCGGTAGCACACTCAGAGAGAGAAAGTGTATGGATGCACATAGAGAGAGAAGAGAGTCTTCACTCCTCAAGCGTATGGATGTTCGTGTACTTGGTGCTAGCACGCCGTTTAAGTTAGACTCACTGTTTGTGTGGATATCGGTAGAAGGAGATGCTCAGAAGTGTTAGTTCCAAGGTCCAACGGCACAAGAAGAATGTGAAAAGCGACATAACAAAAGGTAAAATTCTTCTTTACATCTTGATTTAAACAATATTAACGGATCCATGGAGGGAATTGGTTGTTTTATTTTGCTGCGTCTGCATCGAAATTGCCAACAAAAGAGCCCACTGAATTCTTGATGAAAGTGGAAAATCTCAAGTAGTGGCTTGAGAACTAGACGTAGGTCAAGTGGATTGGATGGAACTAGGATAAATTACTAAGTCCTCTTTCCTTATCTTTTATATTAAATTTTCACTATATTTTTTTTCCAAACTTTTGCTTTCACTGCTATATTGTATATTTACAGAAAAAATTTCATACTTTCCAATTCATCTTCTCTCTTGGGAAGCTAGTATTCCTAGCAAGTGGTATCATAACTTGGACTCCCAGCTAAAGGATTTCACTATTCAAGAGAGCTCATAGTTGGCTTTGTAACATTCTGATTCTCACTAACTATAGAACTCATAACATAACTTGAATTTCACATGCTTTGTATCTATGTTTCTAGTTAGATTTTGGTTGAACTATGAACATGCATTATACGACATTAGAAACCATATGGAACATTTAGCTAGAACTAAATAAGTTGGATATGCTGTTTAAAAATAACGACCATTTAAAATTTCATATGTCCATTATATACAAATCTAGATAAAATTTGACTTAGTAGTTAATTGTGAATGTGTGCTGTATGACATCAGAAATCCTGTGAAGCTATAGGTTGAGATTCTATACCTTGGAAAACATGGTAGTAGTAGTAGTAGTACTTAGGGACCAAATTGCAAAGAAAGTTGAGTCATAGGGTCAAAGTGAAAATTGATGTAGTAGACACTAAAAGACAAAATAATGGGACATAGATGTCATTTTTCCAAACAAATTATCTGTTCAATGTTTGACAGTACCGGTTGTAGGAATAGAGTCAGAAAAATAATCGCCAGAAATTATCCTCTAATCAGCAGAACCAGAAAATGCATATATTAGATAGAAAAGAGGATCAAAGTTCTATAATTTAGAAATTTCCAAAAAATGGAAAATAAGTATGTATTGGGAAACCCATATATATTATGACTCACAATAAGACACTGTATTTTTCTATGGAGTTTAAATAGCCATAGGATCAGTCTATGAATAATTGGACTAATCGGCGAATTAGAAAACGTATGTAGCTTAATATCATGTCTAGATTCATCAAAGACTGAATATGAATTAGTAACATGTCTAGATTCATTTTAGACAACTAGAATATTTTTTTTACTAATAGATAACTGATATGACTCTAGTTTCAACAGTAATAAACAAATGAACTTAGAAACTGATATTATGACCTAATTAACTCTGTATGAGGAAATTAGTCACTAATTAGGATATATTGAAATTTAAAAACAATGTTCTAAGTCCCAAAATATATAATTACATTGCTGAATTAATTTTTAATCCTAAAACCCAGTATAAGAAAGATTGGACCCAAAATCGGTAGAATGAGCCCAAAAGCCCGTATACCCTGAACTAAGGTCCAGAATGAGATATGTAAAGCCCAAATTATGTAAAAGCATGTTCCTTGGACTGATTAGACAAGGAAGTAATGAAAATTGAGAGGAAAAGAAGCAAAAATCAATTTGAACTCTAACACACACATGACACCATCTGAATTAGACACATGATAGAGCCAAATAAAATATATTTTTGGCTTGAAAATATTAGTTGAAAACATCTAGACAAGGGCAAGGTGGCAGCCTCATAAAATCCTCACATGATGAATTAGATAAATTAATATGGAATAATTAAGAGCCATTGGATCAAAATCTAATCTAAGGGCCATTATGTCTTTAGCTCACCTATAAATAAAAGCTCCTCCTTCCCCCATTTAGCCATCAAATTTCATTCAAGGTAGAGAGAAGTTAGAGTGAGAAGCTCTAGGAAAGAAGGTGTAATTTGAGGTTCTGAAGTTCTGAAAAATATTTTTAGGTAATATGTTTTTCCTTTTATTCCATTTATATTTTACTTCACCTATTTGATTTATTAAGAGTAGTCATTATGCTAGTAGAAACATGTTTTTGGGAGTTGCCATGCTGAAATATTGGATCAAAGTTGAGGTTTTGCTACAATAATGCTTTGAATGTCATGAAGGTTGTTTGAACATGTATGATCATATAGAACATGATTTTAAGTTTGATTCTTAGTAATTATGGTTGTACTGTTATGCTACTGAAATTAAGTGTTGGAAAATGAATTGTCATATTACTAAGATTCTGTCTGAATCTCATCTCAATATCTAACATTTTTAGGCCCCGGTTCTGCCCAAGGAGATGAAATAATAAACTGATGAGGAAATGCTATCCAAGTCATTTTAGAATCATATTATGTTTTGTATTACATTATGTAGGACTAGATTATATATTACATTATATAATGTAAATTACAATGTCCTGATAATGAAATATTATGTCCCTATACTTTGGTGTTGAAATTTCCTTATTCTTTGTTTATGCTTCATTACTAACATGATGGAGTCTATAAAATTTGAAATTTACTGTGGCAGTAAAAGTGTGAATCAATATTTTTCCATTAAAATAGACATCATTAGCTTTCCATAGACCTTAGAATCACCTCAATATGATTTTTTGTAGAATTAGTTATGAATTTTCAACGTTCTGCAAAATTTTATGACTAAAGCTTAGTCTATGAGAAATTAAGGGCTCATTTACTTCTAAATCACATTATTTTAAACCTTAATCATGAAATCATGCATGTTTAATGGTTGTAAAGTAAGGTATTATAGGCTTTGGAGAAAATATACTACCAGAAGGGAATAACATTAATACATTTCCCAGGTTTAGTGGAGAACACTATAGATCCTGGAAGATGAGAATGCAAATATATCTTCAATCTATAGATCTAGATATCTAGTCTATCATAAAGAAAGATGACTTTGTGGTAATGAAAATATAGGATGGTGGCACATACAAAGAGAAGCTAAAAGAAGAGTGTAACGATGAAGCAAAATGAAGAGTTTTGTTGAACTTCAAGGCAAAACCTCCTTGGTTAGTGCTCTAAATCAAGATGAGCTTTATAGAGTTTCCCATTGCTTCATAGCCAAAGGAATGTGGGATACTCCAGAGATTGCTCATAAATGAACCAAGGGAGTGAAGGAAAACAAACTAAACACTTGCATTAGTGAATATAAAAGTTTCAAAATGAAAGAAAGAGAAAGCATCAGAGATCTACAAAAGAGGTTCACTCTTATCGTGAACCGACTGAAGAGCCTTGGGAATGAGTATTCTCAACCTGGGAAAGTCAGAAAGATTCTCAGAGTTTTATCCATTGAGTGGTAACCAAAGGTGACAACCATAAGAGAAGGTATATGAGAATTAACGACATCTATCAAAGCTCTCTTTGGAAGCCTAGAAGAATATGAAGGAAAACTGAAGCTCTAAATGAATCTTCTTTTGACAAGAAAAAGAAGAGTCTGGCTCTCAAGATAGAATTAGAAGATGATGATGATTTTGAAGAAGATGCGAAGCTGGATGAAGAAATAGTGGCTATGCTGGTGAGAAGATTTGGGAGAATGTATGGGAAGAACAAGTTCATAAAATTTATGAAGAAGGATGGAGCCACCAGTAATAAGAAAGAAAACAAAGACTCCATCATATGCTATGAGTGCAAGAAATTTGAACACATCAAATGAGAGTATCCTCAACTTGCCAAGAAGTAGGGAAAAGACAAGAAGGAAGACAAAGGGAAAAAGAAGAAAGCCTTCATGTCATCCATCTGGGGAGATAGCTCAAATGAAGAGGATGCAGTAGAAGAAGAAGAAATTGTAAATCTTTGCTTGATGACTTAAGAGGCTATAGAGGAGGAAAAGAATCATAACCAAAATAATGAAAGTTATTTTAAGGTAAATGATTCAAAAACTTCCTATAATGAATTGCATGATGCATTTATTGACTTACTTGCTGAGTTTGTTAAAACTTCCAAGCAGTTGTCACAAGCTAAAAAGAAAATAAACAAACTTGAAAATGAATCTCATGCATCTTGTATTGTATCACAAACTTCTGCTCTTACTTATTCTGTCTGTACCTCACACATTGAGCTGAGAGATAAGAATATTTATCTCTTCAAGACTTTAATTAGATTCACTAGAGGCCAAGATATGCTAAAAGTGTTACTTGGTAAGCAAATAGTAAGTCAAGGCAAGATAGGTCTAAGATATGACCCTTATGCTATATAAAAAAAAAAGCTGAAGCGCAAGAAACAAAATCTCCATATGAGAAATTTTATGTGTGCTGAAGGGAATTCAAATTATAATGAGTCAACTTAAAGCATAGAATCATTTCCAGCTCCTAGAATTAAAAAAAAAGAAAGATATTATTTAAATTGTTTTAGACCTGCATCCTTTTCTTCTAGCTCATTCTCCACATGCCACTTTTGTAACAAGAAAGGTCTTATATCCTTCTCTTGTGTATACAAGAAGGAAGAACATGGTAATGGAATGAAGTTGATTCCCAAAGGTACTTCAGCGTCCAAGGGAGGAGCTAACAAGAAAGGACCCAAGCAAATATAGGTACCTAAGAAAAAGAACTAAAATTTGTTTTGTAGGTATGTCTTAGAATTAGCAAAAGCAACAAATGGTATATAGACAATGCATGCTCAAGATATATGATTGGTGATAAGGAGAAGTTCATCATCCTCATAGATAAGAAAGGAGAAAAAGTGACATTTAGAGGTGACCAATATGAGAAAGTGGTTGGCATCGGTATAGTAGGCAAGAATCTTGAAATATCCATAAAAGAAGTGCTGTTTGTGATTAGCTTCAACTACAACTTGTTGAGTGTGAGTCAAACATGTGACAAGGTAACTGGGTCCTGTTTAACTCAAAATTCTACTTGATCATCAGAAAAAGTGGTCATAAGAATATTCTCAAAGCTCAAAGGGATGATAACTATTATACTATTGATTTAGATGAACTCCTTAATTCTATATGTTTAATTAGTAAAGATAATGAGAGCTGGTTATGGCATAAAAGATTAACATATGTTAATATGAACTAACTTAATAAGTTAATTAAAAATGACTTAGTTACTGGCTTATCTAAGATATTATTTGAAAAGAATAGAGAATATGATGCTTGTCTTAAGGAAAAGCAAACTAAGTCCTCCTTCAAATCTAAAAATGTCATCTCCACTTCTAGACCACTCCAACTACTACATATATATTTGGTAGATCCATTAAGAGTGAAAAGCACTGGAGGAAATCTATATGTGCCAGTAATTGTAGATGACTACTCTAGATTTACTTGGACTTTGTTTCTTTCCTCTAAAAATGAGACATTTGATGCATTTGTGACCTTAGCCATGAAAGTGCAAAATGAGAAGGGTATTTCTATATGTCTATCAGGTCTGACCATGGAGGAAAGTTTGAAAATTCAAGCCTCTTGGAGTACTGCGAAGAGCATGGAATTGATCACAATTTTTTAGCTCCAAGGGCACCCCAGTAGAATGGCGTGATGGAGAGGAAGAATAGAACATTGGAAGAGATAGCAAGAGCAATACTGAATGAGAAAGAAGTTTCTCAATATTTCTGGGTTAATGCAGTAAATATAGCAAGCTATATCATCAACAAAGCATATGTCAGACCAATCTTAGGGAAGACAACTTATGAGCTCTACAAAGGAAGGAAACCAAACCTCTCTCATTTGCATGTATTTGGATACAAGTGTTTCATCTACAACAATGGAAAAAAGAATCTGGGTAAGTGTGACTTCAAGTCAAATGAATGTATATTTCTTGGCTATTCTAGTAGAAGTAAAGTATATAGAGTCTTCAATAAAAGAATCAAAACCATAGAAGAGTTTGTGCATATAGTATTTATTGAAAATGAGACTCTCTCTAAACCTGATTTAGATGAGGATGAACTAATTTCTAACTTTAAAAATATAAACCTCTCTATGGAAGACAAAATTGAACCTAAAAAATATATTAGAATTTACTATTGAAGAGGAAGATATTTAGGAGAAAGATCATGAATGTGAAGTTAACAAAGAAATTTCTCAAGAACTACCTAAAGCTTGAAGATATCAAAGGAGTCATCCTATTGATCAAATGATTGGGGATGTTCAAGAGAATATTAAAATAAGAAGGCAGCTTAGGGATCAAATAAATCATTATACATTCATATCACAAATTGAACCTAATTGCATAGACGATGGATTAAAAGATGAGTACTGGATTATAGCCATGCAAGAAGAGATGAATTAGTTAGAGGGAAATCAAGTTTGAGACATAGTGCTTAGGCCTAATGATCATCCAATTACTGGAACTAAATGGGTGTTTAGAAACAAACTTGATGAATCAGGAATGCTCATAAAAAAAAGGCTATGTTGGTGGTCAAAGGCTATAACCAGGAAGAATGTATAGATTATAAGGAAACTTTTACACTATTTGCAATATTGGAAGCAATAAGAATTCTTTTAGTTTATGCCTGTATAAAGGATATCAAATTATATCAAATGGATGTAAAAAGTACTTTTCTAAATGGTTATATCATGGAAGAAGTTTATGTTTATCAACCTCCAGGTTTTGAGGACTCAATTAAGCTTAATCATGTATATAAACTAAAGAAAGCTCTTTACTATTTAAAAAAGCATCAAGAGTATGGTATAAGAGGTTAAGTAATTTCTAATTGAAAAGTTCAATAGAGGTAAGGTTGACATAACATTTTTTACTAATAAGAAAAATAAAGATTTACTTGTTGTTCAAATTTATGTTGATGACAGTATATTTGGTGCTACTAATGAATTTATGTGCAAGGATTTTTCTAAGTTGATGTAGAGTGAGTTCGAGATGTCCATGATGGGAGAACTCAACTTTTTCCTTGGATTGTTAATCAAAAAATGTAATGATGGCATCTTCCTAAGCCAATTGAAATATCTGAAAGAATCATTGAAGAAATTTGGAATGGAGAATGCTAATTCAATGGGAACTCCAATGGCTACTACTATAAAGCCTGATATGGATGAAGGAGAAAAATCATTTGATATCACTCAATATAGAAGAATGATTAGTTACTTGCTGTATCTAATGGCTAGTAGACCTGACATCATGTTCAGTGACTGCATGTGTGCAAGATTCCAATCATATCCTAAGGAGTCCCATGCAACAATTGTGAAGAGAATATTTAGATATCTACTTAAAACACCTCAGATTGGACTTTGGTATCCAAAGGGCAATGGAGAGGAGCTTATTGGATATACTAATGTAGACTTTGCTGGATCTAAGATTGACAGAAAGAGCATAAGTAGTACATGCCAAATTCTTGGAGGATCCTTAGTCTCATGGTTAAGCAAGAAGCAGAATAGTATAGCTCTTTCCACTGCAGAAGTTGAATACATAGCAACTGAAAGCTTTTGTGCTCAGATTCTTTAGATGAAATAGCAATTGGAAGATCTTGGAATTGTGCTAAAGGAAGTGCTTATTACATGTGACAATCTCAGTGCCATCAACATAAAAAAGAATCCAGTGATGAAATCAACGACAAAGCATATTGAGATAAGACACCATTTTATAAGGGATCATGCTTAAAAAGGAGATACTATCTTGGAGTTTGTCTCAACAAGAGATCAGTTGGCAGATGTCCTAACTAAATCATTTCCAGAAGATAGATATATAAGAATTAGAAGAGAACTAGGAATGGTTAATCTCAATGAGCTATAAGCAATCTTTTATCTTAATCTCTTTATTTTTTGAGTTAACGTGTTAAATCATATACTAACTTAAGCATTGAAGTATATATAAAATAGTTTACAAGTACTCCTCATGAGCTTATATGATAAGAGATCAAAATAATGGAGTATCTTATACATAGATAAGCAACTTCTACTGAAAAAATATGGAAATGTGAATTTTCGACATCTGTTTGTAAGTTTTGTTTTTCATAATTAGCATTTCAGTTACCAATAGACGAACTTCCATACTTTATTTGCCATATTGAGTGACTTTGCCCACTTGAAATTTGAACTTTGACCCCTTAACAATCAAATTTTAGTGCTTTATATGTTATACTTGTGTTTTTTTGCTTGAAATTCATCTGTTGACCTCTTAAAGTACAAATTTTAACTGTTTGCATGTGTATGAGTTATTTCTACTTGTGTACAACATTCAAACTTTGATGATTCAATATTTTCACTTTAGACTTTTCTTCATAAAGTCTCAAAATTCAAACTTTGAACCCTAACATTTGTCTGTTGGACTTCATGTGTTTGTATGCTTTCTGTTGAGACTTTAAAATTCAAACTTTATGAACACAAAGTTTGTCTATTGAAACTTCTATCTGTGTTAAGTCTTTGATAGTCATATTTCAAGGTCGAAATTTGGCTATTGAGATATTTTCTATGTGGTAAGTCTTTAACAATTGAACTTCGAGGTTGAAAGTTCATCTGTCAAGGTAGTTTTTGTGTTAAGTGGGGAACGTAACTACTCAAAATTTAAATTTTGGCCCCCAAAATTTGTCTGTCAAATAGTTACTAAAGAGGACTCAAAGAGTTAAACACTAAAGAGACACAACCCTATTCGTATTTCAACCATTATAACTCTCATTTTCTCTCAACCATTCCTAAATCCCTTCAGCCCAACACCATCTGACATCAATTAAACTCAAAATCGAACCTTACAAACACCATTGGAGTAGTCCTTGAAGTAAATTTCTTAAAGAAATTATGAGAGTGAAGAATGCACACATTGGCGCAGAAAAGAAAAGGCCCAAAAGATTGACAAAGTCTTAGTATGCCATGAAAGAAGGTAGTACTCAGAAATGAAAAGCTGAATCAAGCAAGGGAACACCTTCAAAGGAAAAGAAAATGGCTGAATCCAAGGTAGAATCGAAGAAACCCATTCCTGTTGCTCCATCGTCAAGTACAGAGTCTTGAGAACTGGAAATGGCTATTGATCCTTCATGCAGCTTTAACCATATCCTGAAAGAGTTCTCAACAAATTTTGCTGCAAAGAAGGTAATTACTACTAACTAGACTAGCTTGGAACAATTTATCATTCCAAATGACTTTGATGCTGGAATCTGGTTGGGGAAATACAAAAACTTTTTAGAGGTTATGGAAATGTATGATGAAGTCATCAAGACTTGGTATGCCTCTTTAAAGTTAAATAGCCAAAAGGAAAAGTAACAAGTGACTCTCAGGTCTAGAAACTTTTGGTTGATTGACAAGACTATCAATGACATTCTAGAAAGTCTTGACCAAAATAGGTTCAAGATCGATATTTCTACCACCAAGTACATGGATGAGAATGATGAAGCAGATGAAGACGGTGGAGAAAATTTGAACTACAAGAAGAGTACGATTCTGAACACAATCTTCAGGAGAAGAGAAAACATGCTTCTTCTGAAAAATATAAAGCCTTCAGATCTTAGTGTACAGATAAGGGTCCTGCATTACATAGTATCCAGGATCACCTTCAATAAGGGAGGCAGCTTTAATCTGATCACTAGGGTTGAAGCTCATATATGATAACCATAATTCGAAGAAAAAAGCTTAACATTGGAAATATCATTCTTCAAAGAATAGTAAGGCCAGAGATTAGAAGAAGGATTCTACATTTCCCTATGCCTCGATCATCACCAAATTTCTTAAGTTTGCTAAGATTCAATACTTAGAGAAAGGTAAAGGAAAGCCCACAGAGGAATTCAAAGAGGAAGAACTGATAAGGATGGATATAGAGAAAAATAAGGGCAAATGGATTGGAAAGAAAGCTGGTCGAACTGAAGATTCCTTTTATAAAGCAGGAGAGCTGGTTCCATAACAACAATAGGAAGTTACTTCTGAGGTTGCTCCATCTGCCCTACACCACAGGCTATCCAATCTCAGAGCACCTACCCACCTAAACCATCTATCCCAACCCACTACAACTTGGCCAAACCCAACACCATACTAGAGCTATATGATTGTTTATTTGAAATGATCATCAGTGTTAGGGATGAACATAATGCCCAGTTAGTAAGCCTGCAAGCCCAAATTACTGATCTGGTCAAAAAGCTCAAAGTGATTATTGATACCTATAATGACCTGCGAACCTTTATCCTATCTATATTAGCACTACTACAGCTTGGTTCCTCTAAAACTTACAAGTTTGACTTCCTACATGTCTTGAGTCCTTTTGAAGAAGGTCTTTCTACTGTTGCTGCTGCTAGTCCTCTTATTTCTGGCAATGGTACTAGCTCTGGTCCATCTTTGGACCATGGTATAAAGGAAGTTGACTCAGCTCAAGTGGAAAGCTCTTATGAGCCAATTATGGAGGAAACTACTTAGGAATAATTCTTTCAACTTAAGAAGAAGAGCAGCTGGAAAAGCTTGTAGTAGATCCCATAACAGCACCCATTATTCAATCCTCTATCAATGAGGAAAGGGGATTGTGCCTTATGTTGACATTGCTAATATAGCACATGCTATTTAGGTACAAGCTCAAAAGTAGAAGCTGGATGAGATGTTTCCACCATAAGTACCTTAACCTCCGTCTTCTCTACTTGGACTCATAGTGAAACAGTGGGTTTGGCTAGCCAACATCCTAAAGAAAGCTTAGGAGCTATCTTCGGGGTCTGATGAAGAACGTCCTCAAGTGCATCCTTCGGTGCCCTTCAAACCAGTTACACCTCATGTCATACCCACTGCTTAAGTGCCTCATTCCTCTGCACTTGCTCCTGATGATGTCAAAAAGGAGGAGAAGCAAACTGGAGCAGTTGCTAAAACTAGAGCTACTAGTAATTAAGCAAAACATATGGCAAAAGGATCAAGCTCAAGGCCAGAAAGGAATGACAGTGACAACATAATAGAACTTAGGCCTTAGGACATTGTGTTTTTGTGTGCTTTTATATATTTGCATTTTGTTGTGTTTCTTTTTTATATGTCTTAGCATATTAATTTGAACTAGTATGACTCTTTGTACTGAATATGTTAATGCCAACGAAGTATGTTTCTGTCTCAATAGTCCTTTTCTATTATGTATGTTTCTTTATCTTAATAGTCCTTTTCTATTCTCGTAAAATTTTTACTTTGATACATGTGCTGTGATTATATGTTAAAACTCGAATTTTAATGCATATATAGAGGGGAAGTTATTGGAAGCAAACCCAAATACTAATCAAGTTTATGAGCTTAAGGCCAGAAAGAAATTCTAGTTGTTTGATGATTCCAAACAACTAGAGCTTGGAAGGAGAATATTAAAGGAGCATGAAAGCATAAAGTGAAGAAATTCAATGAAGATTAAGTGAAGAATTAGTTTTTCGGATTTCTCACTATGTACACTTGGTAAAAAGTGTTAAATCTTATTTATGTTACCAGAGTATTTAAGCAAGTTATTTCAAAGTTATATGATGTTAGCATGTGTTACAATTGAAGAATATCGGTTAACAGATGAATTTTTCTATTTGACTCATGCTTATTTTGTGCAAAATTAGCACTTTACTTGTTGAAGTTTGAAGTTACAAAGTTCTCATATCTGATAGACAAATTTTGGTTCTAAAATTTGAATTTTGAGCTAAGCACAGTTAGTAAAAGTATGCAAAATTCACATAAAACTTAGTTAAAATTCGATCGTTGGTGAAGTTCAAAGTTAGCCTCTGACAGACGAACCTTGGGCTTAAAAGTACAAACTTTGAAGTGGGAACTTGTATGTCTTGTTAGAGCATGCCTTTGAAATGAACTTTGCATTTCAAAGTTTAAACCTCATAGTAAAGAACTTTTGTATCACGTTGAACATGCCTCTAATAGACGAATTTCAGCTTATGAAATTTGAAATACTATGTGAAAACTTGAGGAAGCTATTCAATCTCTTCAGACGCACTTTCAATATGAAAATTTGCATGAACTAACATTGGATATCTTTTGTAAACTCGAATTCAAATGTCACTTAAGAACAGATGAATTTTGAAGTTCAATGTTAAAGTACTTAACCTTTTATCTCTGTGAAATTCATCTATTGAGCTCCAAAATTCAAACTTTAGTATGTGAGATGCATTTAATGCGGTTGGTGAATGACTATATTTGTAAAGTAATTGTTGGTTAGTGTTTTTAATGGTTAGATCTTGTGTCTAACGACTAGTTAAACTATAAATCTATAAATAAAACTTCATTTGAAGTTGTAAAAAACACATTTAAGTATGATATTGCAAAAACTCTGCTGAAATTCTGTGTTAAAGTTTTTCACCCATACACATAATTTATTACACTTAAACTGTCATATCTACTTTGTCTAACAGAATTTTCATTTCTATAACAATTCTTTTCTTCATGTAGAAGAAAGATTCATTGTGAGGGGATTCATAAAGGGACAAAGAGAATAAGAGTGATTGAGAGTTTTTCTGTGTTGTTCAAATAGAGTACGAATACTGTACTATGGCATAGTAAGGAGCCTATTGAATTCTTGATGATAGTGAAAAATCTCAAGTGATGTCTTGAGGACTGGATATAGGTCAAGTGGATTGGACTGAACCAGAATAAATTACTACGTCTTCTATTTCCTTATCTCTTATATTCAATTTTCATTATACTCTATTTTTTTTTTTACAAACTTTTGCTTTCATTGCTATATTGTATTTTTGTAGAAAAATTTCATACTTCCCAATTCACCTTCTCTTAGAAAGCCACCATTCCTAATAGTATAAACCTTATTCTTGAAAGAAATCCAATGTGATACATCTTCATGTATAGGGTTGTGGAGGTGAAGTGAGACTGTATAGTCCTCAGCTATAAAAAATTGTTTCTAGAATTGTTAATGGATTCCTTGTTGGGTTTTGTACATGATTGAGAAAGGTCCATATTTCTTTGTCCTATTCACACTATTAGAGTCATTAAATCTAGTTAGACATTTTATTTTGAGGATGACATAAATAGTAGGAGTCATATGTTTTTGGACATTGATTTGTTTAATAAGTTTTACCTATTCATATTTTGTCATCTTTTATAATTGATAGAGGTGATGTTTATGAGAATCCTATTAAGTTGGTGTGGAACCAACTATGATAGATGTTGAGGAGTAATTATTAAGTTGAGATGGTTTCCATTGATAGTTCAACTGGAATACCCAAAAGGGGATGAATTGGGCTTTTGGAAATTTTCTGCACAACAAAGAAAACCAATGCAACAATACAATGAACTAAAAATAGAGCAAAGTTACACAAATAAAAAGAGTAGGAGAAGAGAGAATCAAACATAAGAGTTTATCCTAGTTCAGCCCTTCAACTTGGATTATGTTCAATTCTCAAGCCATTACTTGAGATTTCTTCACTATTTCTGTAAGATTAATTCAGATTCTTGCAAGACTACAGTCTACAAATGAACTTTCTCACTAGAGTTGAAAAATCTCTTTAGACTCCCTTATGATGAGTGTATATAACAAATCTCTTAATGTTTCCCTATACTAAGAATTCTACCCAGAAGTAGAAATAGATATCTCAAAGAAATCTCTCTCAAAAAGTTGATATGAAACAATGAAACTCACTTTCTCACTTTAGAAAGAGGTAGGTAAGGCTTTAATGAGATTGAGAGTGAATCTTTTTTGAGTCAGCAGCAATTTAGCTAAATGCTTTTATCAACTGTATTAAATGAGGTCCTATATATAGAGTTCAACTCAATCTAACCGTTAGAGATAAGATCTAGTCTTTACTAAATGAAGTATAACATGAACCTGCTGTATTTAATGCATTTTTAGTGTTTAGTCGACAAAGCATACATGCTAATCCACAAAGCCTCAACTAGCCATTAGATACATTTCATAATGTTGGACTAGGTTTATCATCAAAGCCCAGGGGGTTAGTCGACAATCAAACTTCCCATAATGTTGGAGTGACAACTATTCAACTAAGTTTTCATGAAAATCTCCAAGATTAGTTGACAAAGCTTACATGACTTAGGTTACCTAGAAACTTTACTTCCGTAGGTTAGAAGACAAACCTAACTAGGATGTTACATCTTTGCTCATAAAGCTTTAAGACTTAACACTCGGATTTTTTGGAAAACAAAGTTAGTTGACAAACTTCAAGGCTTAATCAACAAAGCTATTAACTCAGAAAATGTTACTCTTGGGTTGGCCAAATTTGTAGACAAACCTCGCAGGTTAGTTGACTATTACACCTTGATAAAGAGCTAACACTTTCAAAAAGTAGTTTTTCCTTTCTAACTTATCACCCTTTGTCCACAAAGCTCTTTCGCAAAGGCAAGAATTTTAATGAACACAGGAGGTTAGTTGGCAAATCTAAAAACCTAGTCCACTAAGCTCAACTTTGACAGAAAAACCACTTTGAAAACGTTGAACATGTTGCTCAAACATATCAGAAACTTGTCAAAGAGCAATGGTAAGTTGGATTAAATAAGTTTAAAGCAATATCTACCACTTTGATCTATTAAACATCAAAATTACAACAAAATAAGGATGATTGTATGATAGGGCTATTTTCTTCACTTAGTTAACAAGCTTTTATTCTCATAGACTTCCTTTGATATGATCTTTACACTCTAGGTGTTTTGTGACTCATCAAAATCTTCATTTGTCTAACATCCATAAATTTGCATGCTTGTAGTATTGAGTAGTTACTTGGTTTACTTGCAAGATCTCAAAATTGTTGATCTTATACCCTTCTAACTAGCAATATCACTCTTATTCCTTTAAGTAGTTGGAGGCTATAGATAATGAGATTGCTTATATTTCAACCATACGTGATAGCCTACTAAATCATTAATTGGGTGCAACTTGTTGATATAATGAAGTTATTGATAATTTAGAAACCTTCATTATAGTGTCTACCAGGGACACTTTCAAGATAGTCATGGCTCTTGCAATATAATTTTAATCTTGAATTTCCGTATATGAATGTTAAAAAAAAACTTATTTTTTTCAATGGAGACTTGTATGAAGGAGTCTATAAAACCAAACTAGATGGTTTTGTTGAACCCACTAAAATGCATGTATTGTAAAAACTGTGCAGGTCCATTTATGTGTTGAAACATGTCTCTATGTAGTGATATTTGAAGTGTAACATCCTACAAAGATAAGGACTTGACTTAGCACTACCAATCAAAACACTACTAGAGGAGACTCAAATGTAAGGTAGCGTTGCACCATGACCACTTGGTATTGCAGCATGAGGGGTATCTAGACCAAAGTGAGAGGAAGACCAAATAACATGGTGCCACGATGCCACGGTGCCATTGACAGTAGAAGCATCAACTTTTTGCTTATGTTTTTAACTAACATCTGACATGCATAACTCCTCACTTTGACCTCTTGAGCCGATTCCAAAGCCTACAAGTCACTTTACTCCATAGCTAGCTACAGGTACAAACCACAACCTAAAATACTTCCTTGTGGAGGTTTTGAACACTCAAAACCAAAATGGTCATTTTAGGCCAATAAAAGTGACTAACTACCTTCATAACTCACTTGACCTACTTCTTAGACCTTATGGACATTCCAACAAGTCATAAAATATCCGAGACCTTATTCAAAGAGGTTTCACCCTAAAGAATCTACTTCTCTAGGTTTTGACTTCGTTGCACCCTACTTTGCACTAATAACTCATATGCTCAATTTTCACATAAGTAACCCATGGACCCAACCAAGCTTAAAACCCAACTAGGCACATCAAAATACATGTGGGACAACAAATCCCTGATCCCAAAATATCAAGGTCATAGGATTGTACACCAAAGCTCATTTTCAACCAACATTATCATACCTCATACACATAGGCTCCTAAGAGCATATCGCCAACACATCAACCGAAACCATAGTATTCAAGGGAACATAATAGAGTTACAAACCATGCAGGTCAAGTAGAAACTACAAGAACATAACTAAATTGCACAAGATATCGCATGTTTACTACAATTGACAGTCTACTAAAATATCAATAGATCATATAGGGTCTTTACCCTAAAAATGAGTATACTCCCAAATCTCCAAGAGAGCTAAGCTTCTTTATCCTTTGCTTTGCTAGTACTAGATACTTCATTTGGAATTGTTAGCCATGGGGTAAGACTTATATCATGATAACTATGGGTTTTACAAAATAAATAATACATGGTTCCATAACAGTATTCCAATGCAAACGCTAATGACGAATGCAATTTATATGGTATGCAGATGTAATTCCCATCAATACACGACTAGAATCATAGGTTAGTTATTATGACAAGGTAAACTTGACTAGTAGTCCCCTTCCAATGACTTGTGATGGCTGATTCCAGGGTCACCACCAACCTCTCCTCCTAATAGTTATGACCTGGCCAAAGGCCATTGCACTAAAGGTTGGACCTTGGCTTACCTTCCCTTGAATCACCCAAATTGGTAGCTATTTAGAGAAGGTGCACCCTGAATCCATAGCCACCTGAGTCTCACGGCTGAAGGACGATTATTTAGTTACGGGGATAACATAAGCCATACTACCTAAACACAAGGCCTTATGTGCTGTTTTGTGGATTGGCATACGATGTGGTATTTATAGCATCATCACCCAATAACATCATGCTTCACAATATACAACTAATGACAATGCCTAATATATGCTAATATGTTGACTCATGTCATCTTCTATCATGCTAGCATGCCATATGATCATACATAACAAGTCATGGGGATGCATAATATCCATCATACTTGCAAAACCTTACATACATTTTCATGATTACCATAGCCACTATCATTTTCATCATAATTTGGAGTAGAGTTAAGAAACCTACTAGTTGTGTAGCCATACATATCATGATATTAAAGAGCCAAACATAATCCGTGTAAGGTGCATATCATGATATGAAAGAGCTAAACATAATCCATGATAGGTGCATATCATGATAGCCACTTAAAGAACAAAATGAATACACCCTAGTTACCTCAAACCATCCAAACTCACACGACACCTCGGTAGGTCGTTGAAGAATAACTACAACATACTAGAAAGGAATGCAAGCCCAAGTTACCACATTGTTCCAAACTAATACATGAGTTAATCCACACAACATCCTCTTTAAAATCTATTGTAATTTAACCAATTTAATCAAATCCCAAGGGATCCAATACTTCAAATAGTAAGATAACTACTTATCAATCACTCTAATGCTTTCCAAGGACTCAATGGAGCTAGTAAATATCAAATGAGCAAGCTTTCAACCTTCATATTACAAATACCCATTACCAACACGTATCAACAACCCTGGGGAACATAATTTGACAACCTAACATAAAATCATCAGAAACAAGGCACCTATAATCAAACCAATACACGAAAATGCTTAATACAACTAATAGAACCAAATTTGAGCCCATACAATTTCGGATATCAAGCAAAATGTGGAGTTGAAGGCCAAGATTTGATAGAACTACCACTTAATCACTGAAAAACCAACATCCAACACTTAAAAACACCCAGCAACACAACAATGAAACCTTTAAACATAATTTAATCAGTGGAAACTCTTACAATTCGGGACCCCAGGCTACCACCATGAAAAGCCACAAGACTTGAAAGAAGAAGAAGGAAAGAGTTAGAAAGAGATTTATCCTTCCCAAGTCAAAAAACACATTCCACCACTCCTGAACACAAACCTTAGCAGAGCTTGTCATTCTCCCACCATTTCTCACAATTCCGTTGAACCCTAACATGTTTGATTTAAACGAGTTTCACGACTGGCTTCGCAATGTAAGAAAAGCTCGCCATAGTGTGAGCATATCTTGCCTCGACCCAAGTCTAATCCAACATATCTCACGGCGACGCCATTAGAGCTCTTTGAGACGTGGGTGGGTTTTGCCTCCTCCTTTTGATTTGCTCACCTTTTTATCCTTCCTCTAGTCCAATCCCCTCTGATCCTGAGCAATTTCAGTAATACCTTTCCCGTTAGCTTGATAACTTACCCGTAATGTCATAATTAGGGTCGTTACATGAAGCTTGTCGAGGTTATTGCTCTCTTAGGTTCATTAAAAATGCTTTATATTAGTGTATTTATTAGAAATTTGAGAAGAGCAATTTTTCTATGCTTATGCTCTTTGTTGATGACATCTTGCAAGTCAATATATAATTTCTAAATAAGGCAGAATGTTTATTATCCTGCCACTTGGATATGAAAGATATTGGTGAGACATATTTTATTGTTGGGATTTAAATCTATTGTGATAGGTCTCATGGCATTCTTGATTTATCTTAGGCAACCTAAATGTGTGAGTGCTTATGAGTTTTGGTGTGCACCCTTAGATCTCTTGTACAATACCTATTTAGAAAAAAAAAGGTGAGAGGTTATCTTGATCATAGTGTCCTCAAAATGATTTAGAGTGATTGAAGTGGCCAAATCTCTTTATGCTTCTACTGTTGAGAATTAGAAATATGCTCAAGCATGCACTTATCTAAACATAACTTTTGTTATTAGTGCACCTGTTGTATACTAGAGCACTCTAGCCATACTTATTGAAAAGGTGCTAGAAAGGTCATGAATTATCTTTGAGATACTAAAATTATAGGTTGGCTCATAGAAAATATGATCCATTTGATATTGTTAGCTATTTGGATTTAGATTATACATATTATGTGGATAATTATTATAATCCACTTTTGAATTTATCTTTATGATTGAAAAAGTTGTTTTGTGATAGAGTGTGTCAGATACTTACAGTTACTTCAATTCTAAAAGCAGAGCATATCGCTTGTTGTGAAGCCACTTGTGAGGCCATATGGTTGAGGAAATTGATTTGTCATGTACCTTGTTGACTCTCAACATTTATTGTGATAGCTTATTTGCTCTTTTCTTCTTTCAAAACCATAGGAATTCTTATTGCACTTATTGAATCAGAAGTTTTGATGATTCCAAATAATTAGAGCTTGGAAAGGAGAATATCAAAGGAGTAAGAAATGACAAAGTGAAGAAATCCAATGAAGAACATGTGAAGATTTAGTTGTAAGGATTTCTTACCATGTGCATGATAATCATAAATTTTCATTATTTTTATTCCCCTTATTTAAGCATTTTAGATATTGAATTTTGGCTAATTTGGTGTAAATTTAGATGATATTTAGATAATTAGCCTTAATTTGTAATAAATGGGAATTTTGGGACAATTTTCGGAAATTAAGCTTTAATTTAGATTATTTTTACTTTCCAAATTATTCCAAGAATTTAATTCTTTCATTTTATTTTATTTAATAATTCTTAATGTAATTATGGGTCATTTATGGTTTAATTGTGATTAAGAAAATGATTCAGAATTAACCCATTTATGGGAAAAATTGTTAAAGAGCTTTGGAAATTTATTTTTAGTATTTTATTTATTTTATTTTTTTATCATTTTGAATCATAATTTTCCTCTAAATTGAATTTAAAATTTATCCCATAATTAATTTAATTTCCTTGAACTAAAATGTAATATGCATTTATTTAATTGAGAAAATAATATATTTGATGTAACATTTTCTTGCAAGTTCTAGTCTATGGAGATTAAAATTTTGAAGGGGCATTTTGGTCATTAGAATGGAGGAATGTCATGAACAATTTATTTTCTCATCTTTCTCATTTTTCCTTATCTTTAATTGTTCATTTTTATCTGTCTTTTTTTTAATTAATTTTTGATGCATTTTCTTACCTTATTTCCGTGCATTCAAACACGCCCCTTGTGTTTTTTAGTTCCTTATGTTTGGAACCCTTCGTCTTCTTTCAAACTAGCTGCCACTCACCCTTTCTTTTTTCTTTTTCTTTCCTTCATTCTGATTTTCCTTCAGATCTCACCATTTTTTTTCTTCTTCCACTTCAATTTCTCTTCAATCCTCCGCTAATTTCCTTCACCCCACAGCATTATTCTAATATCCTCAACATTATTTAACTTCTTCATCATCTATACTATGCCTTCCATCCTCTCTTTATTACCATCTCCATCATTTTCTTCCACATTTTCTTTTTCCTACCACCAAAACTCTAGCAATCCAAGGCCTCACCCTCCATTT
The DNA here is from genome assembly GCA_026686845.1 of Adenanthera pavonina. Classification (NCBI taxonomy): domain Eukaryota; kingdom Viridiplantae; phylum Streptophyta; class Magnoliopsida; order Fabales; family Fabaceae; genus Adenanthera; species Adenanthera pavonina. Next base: position 16,572,522 of record JAIVEN010000005.1, on the reverse strand, counting down.
CACCATCATCTACTTCCCTCATCATCACTAATCACTCCCTAGCATTATGACTGAACACTCTTTTCTTAGTGGAGTTTTGAAAGACGTGATCATGGAGAGCTAGAGCTTTGGTGGGTTGCACATGGAGGATGGCTAAGAGACTAAGAGGTTAGAGCGCAACCATGCTTAATGGAGTATTGGGATGTGTTTTCTCTCTAATTGTCATCTTTATTCTTTAATTTTCTTGGATTTTAACTCTAGGTCTTAGAGTGAAATTGTTGGATAATTAGAAGAATGTTACTGAATTGATATTTAGGACTTGATTTGTATTGAATTGTGAGCATGTTTAATGTTAGTTTAGCTTGAAATAGTTCTTATCTTATGGCTAGAAATTTTCGTTCTTTACTCCTTAAGGTGCCATTTTAATTTAATTCATGGGTTCATGCTTAATCTTGATGGTAACTTGTGTTTAGATGTTTAGTCATGGAGTTTAGTTGTTCAATTGGATATTTTCCCCTAAATTTCCAGCACCTAATTAGCCTAATTAACATGGGATTAAATTGCTTAATTGTAATTAAACAAGTTTATGTTAATTGAAATGCACTTAGAAGTATCTAGTGTAAGAAAATTGCATGAATTCGGTATTTAATGTCTTTAAGTAGTTAATTCATTTAATCAATTTAACCCAATTCATATCCCCTTTTTAATTGATCCTAAATTGAGCTAAGATAATACCTAATCACTTATCTAATTGATGTGTACCCACATTACTTCCATTGTCAGGTGTTTAATTTGCATTTTCTTAGCTTTGTTTTAGTTAAATTTAATTTAATTTGAACTTTAATTTAAACTTAATTTCAATCTTCATTTTTGTTTTCACTCTAATTATTTACAAAGCAAAACCCCCTTTCCAAAATCATAGTTCAAATTCACATTTGCATATAGAAGTAGTTTGCATTTCATCTCATTTGAATAAAAAAATATACAGTTTCAATTGCATTATTTTTTTTTGTTTTAGCATTTTATTTAGTTATTTAGTAGTTAATTGCATTTTAGGTTGTTTGGTTTTGCATTTCATTTTATTTAGGAATTAGTTTTGTTCTTTTAGAATTTTTACATTTCTTTGAAAATCATTTGGGTGCATTATTTTAACTTGAGATTACATACTTTTACATCATTCTATTTACTTGTTCCTCCTCGAAAGACACAACTTAGGTTGCACTCATCACTATACACTTGTCTTTTGCACTTAGTTTATTTCTAAATTATATGGCTGAAATGACATGGCTCGTCAGTACACTGGGTAAAAAGCTTTGATTCTTACTTATTCATGTTATCATAGCACTTAAACAAGTAATTTCATAGTTATCCTATGTTAGCATAGGTTAAATATGAAAAATACTGACTAACAGATGAATTTTGTTATTGACTCATGTATTTTGTGCAAAATTCAAACATTACTTTGTGAAATTTGAAGATACATAGGTTTTATCTTTGATAGACAAATTTTAGTCATAAAATTCAAATTTTAGGCTAAGCATTGTTGATGAATGTGTGCAAAATTCATATAAAACTTAGTCGAAATTCGAATGTTGGTGAAATTCAAAGAGAATTTAGAGTCACCTCCTTTGACAAACGAACTTTGGACTTTAAAGTGTAAATTTCGAAATAAGAACTTGTGATTCTCATTAGAGTATGCCTCTGATAGATAAACTTTGTAATTCAACATTTGAATTTCACAGAAGAGAACTTTTGTGCCATGTTCAACAGGACTCTGACAGACAAATTTTAACTTGTAAAATTTGAATTTCGAGTGCACTATGAAAACATGAGACAATTGTTCAAACTCAACAGATGCACTTTTGATATGAAAATTAGTATGTTTTAACATGAGACATCTTTGACAAACTCAAAATTCAAATGTCACATTTGAACAGACGAATGTTAAAGTTCAATGTTGAAATCCTTAACCTTCTGTCTCTGCAAAATTCATCTGTTAAATCCCAAATTTTAAATTTTCGCATGTTAGATGTAATATCTTGAAATTTTTTTTCTGGATATTCAAGGCTCAATATTTTAAAATTTATAAAAAATTTGTAAAAACTAGTATACACCAGTTGACATGAAATATGACAAAGGTCAATTATCTCAGTTCAAAGGAAAAAATGAAAAATGATGATTTTACCCCTAGAAAAAAAATAAGAAATAAAAGAAAAAAAAGAAAAGGAAAAAAAAGAAGGCGGTGGATGCAGTGGAGATTAAGGAAAGTTTATGAATTTTGGGAAAGATTACCCCTAATGACCTGAAAGTTTTAAAAATTGTAAATTGGCCCCGGGTCGTTTGTAAATATGAAAAATTATAGTCAAAATGAAACTCTCAATGAGTTAAGTCCAATGAAGTATAGTATGAAATTTATTAAGGTCAAAGTAATATTTATTAAGTAATTAGGATTTAATATTGGTATTTTACTCAATAAAAGTCAGTTTGGACTGCAAGAAGAGGCAATAGTAATTGAAGAAAAATTTGTGAGCAGTGATAAAATATATTTTGGATTGAAATAATGATTTTGGACTAAAATTAATTGTTGGATAATCCTATACCAATTTAATAATAATTTTGGTAAAAATACCTAATCGGTACGGATAAATTTAATTGGTAAAGGGTATTTTGGTCCATAAAGATTATTTAAGCCATTTTTGGCTAGAAAGGGAATGAAAAATCTTTGATTGCTGAGTGGGACATGAAGGGAATTGTTGGAAAAGCTTTATTAAAATTTAAGTAACTAAAGTTAAATAATAAAGAAACTAAGGTTAGGTTTTATTACTTAGTCCCTTAGCCACTCTTGTTAACCACTTAATCCATATTCTTCAGCGCACTTTCATGCCTGAAAGAAAAAGGAAAAGGGTGAGAGAGCTTGTGAATTTTGAAGACAAAAAGGAGAATACAAAAGGCAAAATTTGGTGCTCACAAGCCCAAGGTAATATCTTATGACCATAATCTTGTGTACCCTTTAGTTTGGAAGAGTTTTATGACTTATTCTCTCATATTTTTCCACTAAAAGTTTCTGGCTATAGAGAGAGTAGAGAGAGAAAATGAAGGTATGGAGAAACTAAACCATAAAAAGTGTTATATAGGCTATAAGGTGCAAGAATATGCTATTAGATTACAAATTAATTGGGCAGTTATTTTTCTACAATTTATGGTAATTTTCTGCCTAACTAGGGTCCAATATAGGAAGGGAATTTCAAGTTTTTGACTTCAAAAATGGATTCCTTGTGGCCAAATTAGGTAGGAACAAGTATGTTGTACAAGGAATGCTTTATGGATATCAAAGTGCAAATTTTAGTTCAAGTGAGCACTTTGTAAAGGAAATTGTATAATCAATGGTTAATGACCATATTCTATGATGCATTAGGATTCAAGGAAGGGTTGCAAGACCAAAGAAGAGGTGTACAAGGTTTGAAAGTTATTGAAAATCCACAAGATAGTTAACTAACCCCATTGTGCCTATATATTGTTATTGTTGCCAATATGCTTACTTGATGTAATTGTTGATTGTATTGATGTTTTGTGATGGATTGAATTGATTGGCTATGTTGTTTAAAGGGTATTTAACCCTAGGAGTATTTATAATTTAAGGGGAGGTGCTGCCCAAATTTTTTAGAAAATGTTTGTGCACAAATGACTTTAAATGAAAGTTTAATGTATGTTTCATGAAAGTTTGCAATATATGATGATATATAAGCATGTATGGTAGTTACTACTGAGATTCTCTGAATCTCACCCTTTTCCAAATGTCTAACAAATTTTAGGTTCAAGTTATGGCAAGATTACCCAAGAAAGGAAAGGCAAGGAGAAGCAAGTTAATGTTCAAGATAATGATGCTTAGGTTGATACTATTATATGAGATGTTATGTAAAATCTTATGGGACATGATCATGCTGTGTTTTCATGTCAATATGTTCCTCTAGGTTGTTAGGGAGTATCATGTAAGATAAAGGCAAGTTATGGCCATGTATGTATATATTAGTGTGTATTTTGGAAAGTTGGAAGAATGCAAGAGACCTTTCTGAACACTGTTGGGAATCATTGTACTGTTCAGACTTGATATGTTAAATATATGAGTGTTTTATATTTTTGAATACTAGACATGTGTAGCTTTCTATAGACATAAAGATCACTCAATTTGGAGTTGTATATGATTTATGGTGATTTTTCAAAATTATGATCAGAATCAGAAATTTTCAAAAATGACCATTGCTACAGTGAAGATAATACGAATTTACTATATAAATTGGCCAATTAATTTCCATGTTCAATATTTTTCCCATGTATAGAATATTTTAAGCTATCTTAGAGACTTGAACCATATCAATAAGATTTTTCTTGATTTAGTTATGAATTTTCAGAATTCACCGGGTGAAAAGAAGTTAACCAAAGGAATAGTATCCCAAATGAAATAAATTGGTTTAAGTTGTGTTATGTAATCAAGTCTCTAATCAAGCATTAATGGACTTAAATATAGTTTAATACATGAGAAATGAGTCTAAGTATGAGGTGTGACATCGGACGCATTAAATATGGTTGGTGAATGGCTACTTTTGTAGAGTAACCATTGGTTGATGTTTCTAATAACTAGATTTTGTATCTAACGACTAGTTAAGTTATAAATATATAAATGGAACTTCATTTGAAGTTGTAAGTAATGAATTTGAGCCTGTCTTTGCAATAACTATACTAAATTTCTGTGTCAAAAATTTTTCACCCACACAAAGCATTTATTGTACATTAACTTTCATATCCACTCTAATCTAGAGAGTATTCATTTTGTATAAAAAAATTTTCTTCATCTGGAAGAAAGATTTTTTGTGATATGAATCACAAAGGGTATTGGGAAACACTTGTAAAAGTGTTCAGTGTAAAATTTGAGTGTTCTTAGAATAAAAGATGAGTCTTTTCTGAGGCATTGTCTTGAGCCTGTTGAATTCTTGCCGATAGTGAAAATCTTAAGTGGTGGCTTGAGGACTAGACTTAGTTAAGTGGATCAGATCAAACTAGGATAAATCTCTGAGTCCTCTATTCCCTTATCTTGCATTTACATTCATTTTCAATGTACTCTATTTTTCTGCAAGCTTTTGCTTTCACTGTGAACTTACATTTTTGCAGAAAAATTTTGAACTTTCCAATTCACCCCCCTTTTGGGAAGCCAGCAATCCTAACATCACTTAAATAGTTTTGTGTAAAATTCCTATTAGTTGGAGAGAAGTTTGACTAATCTCAAACTTATGTGATTCACATTTATGGTAAGCATGTGTTTATGAATTCATTTGACCAAGGCCATACTTATGGGTTTTGTTAAATTTTATTGTAACCTTAGATTAGTTGGAGTTTGAGTTATATTCTTAAGGGATATTTGATGGTTTTAGATCATTTTTCAGTTCTATATACTTAGTTCAGATATTGAGACTTTGCTTATACACATTATATCATTTGTTTCTCTATTGGATTAAATGATTTTGTATTCATGCTTTTTATATCAATTGTTTCCTTATCGAATTTAGTGATTTAGTGATTTTATTTCCGAGTTGTGATTGAAAATAAATTTAATGTTCTTAGACTCATGATTCACATCCCTATTGAGCAAATGCTTGTGGATCTATTGACCAAAGGCCTATCTATTTGATTATTTTGTAATCATGTAAATCATATGGATCATGTTGAATTTCTTATGATGTCTTAGTCTAGTAAGAGTCTAAGTTGTGTTCATAAGGAACATCTTATATATTTTTCTACATTCAGATATTGAAACTTTGTTGATGCGCTTATATAATTTGTTTTCCCATCAAATTCAATGATCTTGTTATTTTTTAAATATGAATTATTAGTTATGTTAGATAAATGAAGATTTTGATGAATTACAAAACACCTAAAGCATGAGAAATATATCAAGGGAGCATATCATGAAGAAAAAAGAGTTGACCAAGTGAAGAAAAACCTATCATGGAAGCTTAATTTGATTTGAATGTATTTTTTTGTTTCATAGGTTAAAATAGTAGTTAGTGCTTTAATTTTACTTAATTCTTCTTACCACTGGACTTAAATCAAGTTACTTATGTATTTGAGTGAGTATTCAAAGGTTTTCAAAAGATTTTCTGATAAAAAGTGAGCTTAGTCTTCTGAACTTATGGACTTGTTGATTAACCTCTTGTGTTCATTGAAGTTATTATCTTTGGGAAAGAGCTTAGTGGACTAAGGGTGATAGGTTAGAAAGAAAAGCTAAGTTTTAGAAAAGGTTGTCTCTGTATTAAGGCGCAATAGCTGACCAACCATTGAGGTTTGTTTTCTAAGCTGACCAACTTGTGAGCAATACTTTTTCTAAAGAAGTAGCTCTGTTGACTAAGCCTCTAAATTTGTTGACTAAGCTTGTTTTCCAAAAAATCAAGTGTTGAGTTTTTGAAGCTTAGTGGATTAAGGTATAACATCCTATGGAGGTTTATCTTCTATCCTAGGAAAAAAGATTTCTGGGTAACCTAAGTCTTGAAACTTTGTCAACTAACCTTGGATGTTGTCAAGAAAACCCTTTTGCACTGTTCTCACTCCTTTGCTTCAATTCACTCAATAGTCGACTAACCCCCTAGGTTTGTCGACTAACCTAATCCAATGTTATAAAATGTTTCTAATGGCTAGTTGAGGTTTGTGGCATTAACTTGCATGATTTGTCAACTAACCTCTAACAATGCATTAAATGCAGCAGGTTAATATTGCTACTCACTTGCAACAGTTAGTTCTCATTTCTAACAGACAGAATTGTCAAAAGTCTATGCATAAGACCTCATTTAAGTTGGTTGATAAGAGCATTAAGTATTATTGAGTTGATTTGCTACTGAATCATTAAAGGTTCATTGATACTCTCATCAAAACCTTACCTACCCACTTTCTAGAGTAAGAAAGAGTTCTTCATTGTTTCATATATACTTTTTTTAAGAGATTATCTTGTAAAATCCTTTCTTCTACTTTTAGGCAGAAAACTTATTGTGGAAAAACACTGAGAGATTGATTGTAAATACTCATTGTAGGGGAGTGTGGTATGTTCTTCAAGTTTTACTAAGAGAACTTATTCAAAGAGGTTTCACCCTAAAGAATCTGCTTCTCTAGGTTTTGACTTCCTTGCACCTCACTTTGCACTAATAAATTATATGCTCAATTTTCACATAAGTATGGACCTAACCAAGCTTAAAACCCAACTAGGCACATCAAAATGCATGTGGGACAACAAGTCCCTGATCCCAAAATATCAAGGTCATAGGATTGTACACCAAAGCTCATTTTCAACCAACATTATCATACCTCATACACATAGGCTCCTAAGAGCATATTGCCAACACATCAACCGAAACCATAGTATTCAAGGGAACATAATAGAGTTACAAATCATGCAGGTCAAGTAGAAACTACAAGAACATAACTAAATTACACAAGATATCACATGTTTACTACAATTGACAGTCTACTAAAATATCAATAGATCATATAGGGTCTTTACCCTAAAAAAGAGTATACTCCCAAATCTCCAAGAGAGCTAAGCTTCTTTATCCTTCTCTTTGTTAGTACTAGATCCTTCATTTGGAATTGTTAGCCATGGGGTAAGACAAACATCCTGATAACTAGGGGTTTCACAACATAAACAATATATGGTTCCATAGCAATATTCAAATGCAAAAGCTCATGATGAATGCAATTTATATGGTATGCAGATGTAATTCCCATCAATACACGGCTAGAATCATAGGTTAGTTATTATGACAAGGTAACCTTGACTAGTGGTCCGCTTCCAATTACTTGTGATGGCTGATTCTGGAGTCACCACCAACCTCTCCTCCTAATAGTTATGACCTAGCCAAAGGCTATTGTACTAAAGGTTGGACCGTGGCTTACCTTCCCTTGAATCACCCAAATTAGTGACTATTTAGAGAAGGTGCACCCCTAATCCATTGCCAACTGAGTCTTACGGCTGAAGGACAATTATTTAGTTACTGGGATAACATAGGCCATACCACTTGAACATAAGGCCTCATGTGCTATTTTGTGGATTGGCATACGACATGGTATTTATAGCATCATCACCCAATAACATCATGCCTCACAATATACAACTAGTGACAATGCCTAATATATGCTAATATGTTGACTCATGTCATCTTCTATCATGCTAGCATACCATATGATCATACATAACAAGTCATGGGGATGCATAATATCCATCATACTTGCAAAACCTTGCACACATGTTCATGATTACCATAGCCACTATCATTTTTATCATAATTTGGAGTAGAGTTAAGAAACTTACTAGCTGTGTAGCCATACATATCATGATATGAAAGAGTTAAACATAATCCATGATAGGTGTATATCATGATAGCCACTTAAAGAACAAAATGAATACACCCTAGTTACCTCAAACCAGCCGAACTCACACGAAAGCTCGGTAGGTCATTGAAGAATAACTACAACATACTAAGAAGGAATGCAAGACCAAGTTACCACATTGTTCCAAGCCTATACATGAGTTAATCCACACAACATCCTCTTTAAAATCTATTGTAATTTAACCAATTTAATCAAAGCCCATGGGACCCAATCTTCAAATACTAAGATAGCTACTTATCAATCACTCTAATGCTTTCCAAGGACTCAATGGAGCTAGGAAACATCAAATAAGCAAGCTTTCAACTTTCACATTACCAAATACCCATTGCCAACACATATCAACAACCCTAGGGAACATAACTTGATAATCCAACAGAAAATCAGCAGATACAAGGTGCCTATGATCAAACTAATACACCAAAATGCTTAATACAACTAATAGAACCAAATTTCAGCCTATTCAATTTTGAATATCAAGCAAAATGTGGAGTTGAAGGCCAGGATTTGGTGGAACTACCACTTAATCAATATATTGTTGACATTAGCTTTCCCTTATGATAATTAATATAATTTTTCCCATTAGTACCTGAGACAGCCAAATGATAATGATTGTGGGTATTATGTGATGTTATTCATGAAGGATATCAACACACATGGTCAAAGCATAATTCTAGACACGGTATGTAATGATTCCATTATATTACATTAGTGCTAATATAATTTTACCAATTTCACTTATGTATAATATTTTTATTTACAGTACTTCCTTGACACCTATTATCCTGAATACTCCGGTGCTCAGATTGAGGAACTTGTCAAAGAATGATGTCAATATGTGCTTGATAAGTGCTTGTGATTACACATGGAAGATGCTACAGTAAAATTTAGTATTTCTACAGAATAAAAGCATATACTATTGACTGCTTTTCATATCCTCACATGTGACTGCAAACCTCATCTTTCCCTTCCTTTTTCTTTTGTTTATACACTTGGTCATTAGCTTTTCCTCTTGCATCTCGAGTTCATATCCTCATACTATACTTTTGAAGGTCATGAGGCTCCGGTTTATTCTGTCTTCGCTCCTCATTATAAAGAAAACATTCAGGTATAATTGAACTATGACTCATTTGTGGAGACTGTTATAAATTATCCTAAATGATTAGGCTAAAGTTCGTAGGCTATTTTTTCTATTTGGATTTCTTTCTGATACTCTTGTGCTTTGATGTTGAAGTTCATATTTTCAACAGCTTTAGATGGAAAGATAAAAAGCCTGGTTGTATGACAATTTGGGATCTCGTGTTGATTATGATGCTCCTGGTCATTGGTGCACAACAATGGCTTATAGTGCTGTTTGTCTCATTATGTTTCTTGTATGATCAATTACAATATCTATTTTATAGCTTTCTGTTCAAACAATGGCTTATAGTGCTGCAAATGAAAATGGGATTAAAATTTTATCAAATGCAGATGGTACTCGATTGTTGCGTGCATTTGAGAAATCTTTGTATGATACATCTAGAACATCTGAAGCCATGGCAAAGGTATACTTCTAGATGTTATACTCTCCTGAACTTACCAATAAAATCTGGTTAGAATAGAAATAGCATGCATATCTTTGTCTGCGGGATGTGCATCTTCCAAATTGGTTGATAGTTGAATTCTTCCAAATCTTTCTGGTTTTTATTCATCAATTTTAGACCAAAAGTAGCAAAAAATTTCTAAGATTAAAGCTGGATTAGATGATGTAGAAGTTGTGTTACTAAGCTGCGGTTCTCTGTTGAACTTATTTTAGTTGAATTTATTTTAGCTGGATTATATTTATTTTAGTTGTTGAAAAATATTATCAACCTTCTTTTTTGTACTGGGTATATTAGATCGTTAAATTTATTGTATTGTATTTTAGTTGTTAAATATTTATTTTAGTTGTTGTATTTTAGTTTGTTTATTATACTACTAGCAAGTTCGTAAATATAGGTTTCAAAGGAACAAATTAATCAAATTACTGTCCGAAAAAAATGATTATTTCATTGGCATTTCAGGTTAAATGCCATTGAAATTATAACAAAAGATGGCATTTATTGTACAAATGCCATCTAAGTGAAGAACAAAAGATGGCGTTTCACAGTTAAATGCCATCTATAATGAACATAACAGATGGCGTTTCATTAAGAAACGCCATCTAAGTACATATTAAAGATGGCCTTTCATTTTGAAACGCCATCTAAAATAATTACCATGTTTACAGAAACGCCATCTTAGTAAGATTAAAGATGAGAAATGCAATCTAAAGTAATTAGGAAATTATATTTTTTTTAAAAGAAAAAATATAAAGATGGCATTTATTCTGATAAATGCCAACTAAGATTGTCATACTTACTTGGTGTAAATCTTCAAAACGCCAACTTAAATCAACTTTAGTTGGCATTTAATAAACACCAATGAAAGTATCCCTATTTTATTAGCATTAGAATACATGGAGTTTTGGAAATGCCATTAAAGCGCAAAAAAAAAATGCCATCTATGCTCCTTTTTGTTGTAGTGTTAGTTTAATAGGAAAAGCAAGGGCAAGTTTCTTAGCTAATTTGTAACATCCCTAAAAGTTAGAATAACTAAACAAGGATAAGAAATTTGTAAAAGGGACAGATACTATTTCGTGTGAAATAGGGCAAGTAGGTCATTTTTCCCAGACGGACAGAAAAATGAGAAATTATGTTTTTATCCCTAGAAATTATGATAATTTCATTTTAGTCCCTAAGCAATAAAAATCATGTGGAGAAGAAAGTAAAAAAATTCTTGCAAAAATTGCAGCTAATGACTGAAAGAATTAAAAATTATAATTTTGCCCAGGTCAGGGGTAATTTTGTAATTATGTAAAATTACTGTTGAAACGAAGCTCTCGATGAGATGAGTCCAATGGTATATGGTATTGAGAGTTAATGATTAATTTGAAATGAAGCTCTCAATGAGACGAGTCCAACGATATACGGCACTGAGGGTTAATGATTAAGGATAAAAAAAAATCAGTGTCAAAGATTAAAAAGTAACTTTATATTGATAAAGCTGCTTTTTGATATGCAAAAGTTAAAAAGGTAAAAAGAAAAAGCACATAGGCAATACAAAAGGAGCTTTTAAGAGACAAGATAATAAAGTAATATCATACATAAGTTTACTTTAATCCTATACTCCTAAAGTGATTTCATACTGCAAAAGATAACTTTACCGATCCAAATATAAGGTAACCAACACAAGGTATTCCTGGACTAGAAAAATTATGCAGTATTTTAGAGATATTATTCCCTCATTTATTTTGCCACATGGCAGCCCATGTGCTAAAATTGGAGTCTTAATTATTAAGCAAACTTAATGGTTAAAGTTTCATTAACTTTAATCATAGTAATTAGTCCAAAGATAGTTTAATTAAGTGGCTATATATACCCTTCACCATTTACATGTTAAGACACTTAGAGGAAAGGGAGAGAAGTCTGCCATTTTGGAGAAAAGAAGGCAGCCAACGTGAAGCAAGGGAAAAATAGAAAAAACTAGTGAGAAAATTCCAAGAAAATTTGTAAGGGCAATTCTTGCAACCTATAAGTGTTTAAGCATAGTTTTTTGATTGTTTGGCTTAGTTTCCATGAAACATTTTCTTCCTCAACCTCTATAAGTTTCGGCCAAGACATGGTTTAGGCAAGGAATGATGTTTTTAAAACATAAAAGCATGAGAAAGTGTAAGTTTTTCCAAGACAAAGCAATTTAGGTATGTTTTGAAGCAAGTTTGTGGAAAATCCATTTTTATTCCCAGGACCAGAATTTTGGTCATTGTAAAAGGTCATCTTAGAGTTGGAATTTCATTGTTTTGATACTAAAAATGGATTCCCCATGGCAAAAAATCTTAAAGACAAGTATATACTTCAAGATAGAGCTTAAGATAAACAATTTAGGAATTTTAGAGTTTGTGAGCACTTTATGTTTAATGCTATGAAACCAGTGGCTTGAGCTATTATTTAATGATGTCTAGGGACTTGAGGAAGTTTGAAAAAGCAAATGGAATCATTAGAAGCAAATGATATAATAAGGGATACCACTAAAGGTAGTTAAGTCTATTGATTGCTTTATGTTATTTCACCATGTATATATAATATTTATGTTATATAAATGAATTGCCACATTGTAGATTGTGTTTTCTTTGACTGGTTTGGCTGTAATATGAGGAGTTTCAATCCCCAGGATATCTATTTTCTAAGCCGTTATGCTACCAAAATTTTTATGACTAATGTGGTACTTTGATGTTCAAATGTGAGTTAATGTGATTTTTTTTGTGAAATGAATGTCATAATGCATTGCATGTAACTTTCAACTAAGATTTTTCCAATCTTATTCCTCAAGTATCTCATAATATAGGTTCAAAGAAAGGCAAGACCTCTAAGAAGGCAAAGGGCAAGTAAAAGATGATTGATGATTAACATTGTTGTTGCCATTGCTATTTGTGTTGATGTGGTTTTGTGTAAAATCATTTATGAGTTTGTAAAATGGTTCCTTGCTTCCATTATGTTATTTTAGGTCTCTTATGAAGTTATGAATATGATATGATCAAGAATGGACAAGTTTGGAGGAAGAATGTAATGTAAATATACATTTTTGCAATGTAAATGTAATAGCATATTCTGGCCAATTTGCGCACCTGATGATTTTGTGATCACTATTCATTTGAAATGTGGAATAATATGTAAGTGTTATATGTTTCCAAAAACTAGAAAGATAGGGCTTTCCAACAAGTGAAAAAACACATGATTTATATATCTATGTGAATTGATATGAATTTTGAACTTAGGCTAGAAAACTTGGAACATAAATTTTGACCATTTGTACAATACATCTTTGAGCATTAAACTGTATAAACTGGCATGGTCAAGCATAAGATTCATATTTTTTCCTTGTTGAGCATTTCTTAGCTTCATTTAGAATCACATTGATATGATTTTTTTTGAAATTAATTATGACTTTTCAAATTCTTCTAGAAAAGTTGGGAGCCAAATGAATAGTAACTTCATTTTTTTTAATTTATATATTTGGTTCCATTAATTGTTCAAGCTTCTAATATGAGTCAATTTGACATTAAATATGCTATACTACTTGGGAAGAAGTAAATAGAAGTAAGGTGTTACATAATTGATCAAAGGCTCTTCCTTGAGTGTCAAGTCTTTCAATGACATTAGTGATAAGATAGCCTAAGTTCTCCCATACTAGGTCAATGTGTTTGGTTTGGACTTGAACTTGGGGTTTGGATTAGGTTCTTAAGAGAAGCATAGGTTTCATAGGGTAGAGAGGATGATTTGGGTTCAGGTGAGGCTTGAATAGGTGTATGCTCAGAACTTTGCTCAAGTGACTCGTTACCCTTTGTAGCAATAGATGCTTCATCTTCACTATCTCCAACTCTACTTGTACTCTTCTAAGCTTTTTCTTATTTTTTGTAACACCTTACTTTTTAGACTCATTTTCCATGAATTAGACTCCTTTTAAGTCTGATTATACTTGATCCTAAGCTTGAATCACATAAGAATGAAAAATAGAATTTCCAAAATTTTAGATTACTGTTCATATGGTAGTTTTCACTTTGCTAACTGAATTTTAAAAATTCATAACTAATTCTAGAAAAATTATTTCATAGTGATTCAAGTTTCTAAAAATAGATAAAACCTTATTTACATAGGAAAAATATAAAACAGATCATTCTCTTGACCAATTTATACAGTTTAATCCTCAAACATTTACTGTACATTTGGTCATTTTCTCTTCCCTAGGATTTTGGCCTTATATTTAAAAATTCATATCTCACTCTACCCTGAGCCAGTTATGCATGCCTTATGTCATATGAAATCTCTGTGAGTCTAATTTCTATAAATATTTTTCTTGTACATTTATTCAACTTGTGCAGGGCATAACATTAACTTAAATCATAAAGGGTCAGAATTCCACTTTTGCTGGAATAGTTTTGGGAAAACCTCCATATCTCCTATCATGTAGCTCCAATTACCTCCAAATCAGTAGCATATGAAAATTAAAACATAGACCTTTCCATAAATACAAACCACTGAATTTTTGGAGCTCTGCACGATTTATATAATCTTTTTAATTTTCTAGTACCGAACTTTCAGTTTCCAGTTTTCCCAATTTTTCTCTGTTCTGAACCCTAACTTTGAAAAATCACTATAATTCATACATTTATCCAATTTATGTTCTTTAGCTCTATGAAAAGCTTGTTCTGTCTAGTTTAAGAGAATGTATAACACTTATATAGGATGCTCTGTTTCGGGTAGTGTTCCCCTGCTTAAATCAATACTTGTCATCTCAAACAAACTTATGTCATAGCTTACATAATAAGCTTCACAACACATTTACATTGACATTTGTTGCTCCAATTTCATACATAATATCATAGAGGACTTAAAAGAATATATTCAGGGCATCATGCAGGATTTATCTCTTTCATACAAACTTATACAAATTCCCAAAACATAACATTAAGACTTGCATAATAATATCATTCATCATTCTCTTCCTCTTTTTCTTTTAGCTCTTCTTGGATTCCTTGCATTGATTGGCCCTAAACATGGTAAGCATTTGGAAGGGATGAGATTCAAAGAATCTAAGTAGTTACTACTAATCAAGCAAATATATAATCATATAATGCAAGCACACTTCATCAAGTCATCATTCAAACATTTAGAATCATTTATGCTTAACATTTTATTGAAAATTGGACAAAGTTTCCCCTTATATTTTGGATATCTCGGGGTCACAAAACCCCTCAAATAACTCAGCCAATATCAACAAAACATCACATAACATCATTGCAAACATTTGGTATAACATTAAAACCATTGCAACTATATAACTATATAATGCAAGATTAGGTTAGTAAACTATCTTTTAGCTTTTCAATCCTTTCCAAACTTTGCACGCCTTTCCTTTGAACTTCTAACACTTCTTTGAGTCCTATAGTATCACAAAATGAGGCCATTAGCCACCAATTACACAACCTCATTCACAAAGTGTGCATACCTGGACTAAAATTTTCACTTTATTTTCCTTTGAGCTTTTCTTGTATAACATACTTGTATCTACCTATTTTAGACCCAAGGAATCCATTTTTGGGGTCAAAATCATGAAATTCCCTTTCCTTTTCAAACCCTAAATAGGCAGAAAATTTGAGAAATTTGTAGAAAAACGACTACCCGATTAATTTGCAATCCAATGGTATATCCTTAATCCTTGAAGCCAATACATCACTTTTCATGATTTAATTTCTTCATGGCTTCATTTTCTCTCTCTACTCTCTCTCTAGGCAGAAAATTTTAGAGATAAAATAGAGAGGAATACTCCATGAAAAGCCTCACAAAGACTTAGAAGCACAAGATACTAGTCATAGAACTTACCTTGAGCACTTGTGTTCTTAAACTTTACTTCTTGCTCTTGCTTTCTCTTCTTCTAATTTTCATGCCCTCTCTCCCTCAAGGCTTCTATTCAGAAGTGAATAAAGTGAGGAAGATGAAGCTTAATGACTTGCTAAGATATTTTTATAATAAACTCACTTAATCAACTTTTCTTTTTAACTTTATTACTTTTCTTCTTAAAAAAACTTTTGGAAAATTCCACATGTTTCCCTCAACTGATTCAGACGTGGCTCACCTTATTTTTTAGACAAAAATTGCTTAAATAATTTTTATGGACCAAAATATCCTTTACCGATTAAATTTACCCATACCGATTGAGTATTTTTGCCAAAATTGTCATTAAATTGGTACAGGATTATCCAACAATTACTTTTGGTCCAAAATCATTATCTAGACCCAAAATATATTTTATTAAGGTCTAATCATTGTCCTTGAATCAATACTGCCTTTTCCTGCAGCCTAAATTGACCTTTATCGGGTAAAATATTAATGTTAGACTATAATTACCCAATAAATATTATTTTGATCTTAATAGATTCTATTCTATATTCCATTGGGATTAACTCATTAAAAGCTTCATTTTGACTAGAAATTTTTATATTTATAAAAATGCCCTTGATCTAAGGCTAATTTATAATTCTGGAAACTTTCGGGTTATTAGGTGTAATTTCTCCAAACTTCTTTCTCCTTCCCCTTTCACGTTGAAGGCATTCTTAAGGGGTTAAATTGTAAAGATTCTTTTTTTGGGGCCCAAATATAATTTTCTCATTTTTTCATTTAACTAGGAAAAATGACTTCATTGCTCTTCTTCACACTTAATGGCATCTCTCCATTTTTTCTAATTCTTTTTGCATTTTACGATGTGAACTTTTTCATTTTTAGGCCTTCAGTTCATTATTCACATTTTACTTCTAATTTGGAAAATGATTGTTTTGCCCTTAAGTTGGGTCAAAACATAATTATCCATTCTTTCGGGCACTTCTTGTAATTTCAACCAAAGACCAATTTTTTATTCTTTCCTTTTTACTATTCACAATAACTTTCAAATTAGTCTATCTCTTATCCTGAACCTCCCGGGAACGCAATACTTATACCGTTACGCTCAACTTGGAGCAGGCTTTCATTCAAGTGGTATATTGCATATTTTCCGGGGTAAGTTCTGGAAATAATTTCTGCTAAGGACCTTATGGAAAATTAATTCCAATTAAGGACCGAACATAACTTCTTCAAAAAATTAGATGAAAAATTAATTCCTTCTAAAGCCCAATTATATATTGCCTTTTCATCTCGCTTCGTTTCTTATTTTTTATTCATTTTATAACATATCATAAAAATAGAAATATTACATTTTCCCTCTTCATCATTGGCTTTTCTCAAAGTTTCCCTCCATTTTCCATCAGTAAATGCAATTTTCATCCTTTGAAGGGTTTGTTCATTGAAGGACTTAAAATAGTTTCCTTTATTCTTCTCTAGATGAAGGATCTTGTTTGCTTTTAGTATAGTAATTATGATGGTTCCATATGACAAATTTCCATCTCCTTCATATGATTGAGCACACATCATCCTTTGTATGATTAATTTGGCTACATTCACTCTCATGTTGCTTATTATCAAAGCCATAGTCATTGTCTCTACAATCGTGAGGTGAGTGAAACTTTCAGACTTGTTGAAGAACATTCTTGACACAATAAATTGCAGCATTTTGAACTTTAGTTCAAATAAATGGATGCTATTCTTTTTCTCTTAGGAATTTCCTTCTTGCTCCTAGTCAACAATTTGAATATAGTACTCCATTTAAATTTCACAGATTCACCACTGAGTTTAGTATAATCTTCTTCGTCTTCCTTCAAGTAATATGTGATGTTGGTGTCAACCTTAAAGGTGTCTTCATAAGGTAGACCCAACAACTCAGCCAAAACTCTTTCAGTAAACCATAAGATTCTCTTCCTCATCATTATCTCATACCTATCTTTATTGTCATCATATTTCATAGTAGTATACCAAGTTTGTACTACTTTATTATCATATTCTTCATAAAATTCAAGCAAATTTTTGTAGAGCTCCATCAATCTACTACTTTGAATTTGTAATGTTCCAAAAAATTACCAAAACTCACATAGTGACTTGGAATTACCTTTCTTTTATTGAAATCTTTATCAAATACTTCATGAATTCAAGCATTTTTGCAAAATGGCCCCATTGTAAGTGATGATTCAAAGGAATTAATAGATGCTAAGATTATTAAGTTGATCCTTCCTTACTTACATTTCTATGTGATTTATGTTGTTTCTAAACCTTTTGACGCTTACTCGGCCTTTCTTTACTCGTTTCCCCTTACTTGGATCCTTGTTGAGGTGACCTACAAGCATATTGAGACTTTACATTTCTCTTTGGGCTTCCTTCAATTTTCTAAGCATCTTTTACCATTTGATTCTTGAGCACACATTGAAAAAGGTTGGAATGAGTTATGTTTTGGCTGAATTAGGGTTATGAAGCAGTGAGTAGCAGTTACTAAGGGAAGAATTTAATTTTGGTTTGTTAACAATCAAGAAAACTATAATATTTTCATGAAAAGAGGGGTATGGTTTTCATGAAAAACTCTTATGTAAAGCCTAGATATTGATAGTTAGAGGGAGGATTGTTGACTAACCTAATAGCTTTGTCGATAATCATGCCAGAGTCTTATCACAAACACAAACAATAAACTTTAGTGACCTTTGTCGATTAACCTAGCAGCTTTGTTGACAATCATGCAACCAACTTAGGCAAACAATGAGCATACAAAGCAACCAAATGCTTGATTTCATGCTAAGCTTTAAGCTTTGTCCACTAACCTGCCTTGACAGAGAGCACTCATTCTTTGGAAAGCATGCTTAGTCAACAAACTTTCATACTTAGAAGGAAATCGTGCAACATAGCAAGATGAAACATGATGCAAACAACTAGGATAGTCTGCTAAGCCTTTGGGTTAATCCACCAAGAATATCAAACACTTTTTAAAACTTATAGAACTTACTTGGTTTATCTACTATCCTCAATGCTTTGTGCCACTAAGCCATCCTTTGCATTAGAAACACCATGATATATGATAAACCAACAATGAAATCACATGGAGATCCTGCAAAGCAACTTCTAAAGATCCTTCGATGCTTAAGTCACATACAAATTCATAAGATGACCATATAAATCATTAAAATTATAAGAGTAAATTTTGAGAAAAAAGGGTAGGATTTTCTCATAGCTCATTGGAGTTTACCATTCCCAATTCTCTTATGATGAAATTGAATCTATCCTTTGCTAAGGGCTTTGTAAAGATATCAATGAGTTGAAATTCAATTGAGACAAACTCAAGTTAAATATCCTTCTTTTGCACGTGGTCTTTGATGAAGTGATATCTAATTTCAATATGTTTTGTCATTGAATACATCACTAGGTTTTTTATGATATTGATAGCACTAGAGCTGTAACACTTGATAGTAACTTCATCAAGCATCACACCAAGATCTTTTAATTGCTATTTCATCCATAGAATTTGTGCGTAACATCTACTAGCAACAATATACTCAGCTTCAACAATAGAAAGAGCAACCCTATTTTGCTTGTTGTTGAACCATGACATAAGAGCTCCTTCAAAGAATTGACACCAACCATATGTGCTCTTTCTATTAGCCTTTGAGCCAGCAAAGTCAACATCAGTGTATCCAACTAGCCTTTCAAGATTACCTGTAGGATACCATAACCCCATTTGAGAAGTTCCACTGAGATATCTAAAGATTCTTTTAATGGCAATGGCATGTGATTTCTTTGGGCATGAGTTAGAAGGTAGCACACATGCAAACTCTAAACATGATGTTAGGTCTGCTAGCTATCAGTTATAGTAGAGAACCTATCATTCCTCAATACTTTGTGATATCAAAGGGCTTTCTATTCTCATACATATCTAGCATGGTTGATGTGTTCATAGGAGTGCCAATTGATTTGACATTCTTTAATCATAACTTCTTTGAAAGCTCTTTTAGATACTTGGTTTGACTTAGAAAGATGTCATCAACTCTTTGTTTGATTTGCAATCCAAGGAAAAGGTTGAGTTCTCCCATTTTAGACATCTCAAATTCTCTTTGCATTAACTCAAAAAAATTCTTTGCACAAACTTTTATTAGTAGCACAAAAAATGAGATCATCAACCTAAATTTGCACAATAAACAAATCTTTGTTCTTAGATTTTGTGAAGAGTATTGTATCCACTTTCCCTTTATAAAACCCCTTTTCTATTAGGAACTTACTTAGTCTTTCATACCATGCTCTTGTTGCTTGTTTTAATCCATAAAAGCTTTCTTAAACTCATAAACATGATTTGGTTTAGTTGAATCCTCAAAATTTGAAGGTTGTTCAACATATGTCTCTTCCAAAATAAAACCATTAAAAAAAGTACTTTTTACATCCATTTGATATAACTTAAAGTCTTTTATGTAGGCAAAGAGGCAAAGAGGCTAAGAGCATTCTTATTGCTTGCAATCTTGCAATTAGAGCACAAGTTTCCTTATAGTCAATACCTCTTCTTGATTATATCCCTTAACAACAAGCCTTGCTTTGTTTCACACAATAATTCAAGATTCATCAATTTTGTTTTAGAAAACTCATTTAATGCCAATAACTGGTCTATCAATTGACCTAGGCACCAGATCCCAAACTTAGTTCCTCTCGAATTGATTGAGCTTTTCTTGCATAGCCATTACCCAGACATCATCTTTTATTGTATCCTCTATATTATTAGGTTCGACTTGAGATATAAATGCACAATGTTTAATCTGATTTTTTAGCTAATTTCTTGTCCTTACTTGATCATGAACCTCACCAATCACTTGGTCAATAGGATGACTTCCTTAATATCTCTAAGCTCTAGGTAGTTCCTGATCAATTTCTTCATTATCTTGCTCCTAAACATTTTCCTTGTAACACCATAGTTTTATATATTTTTTCCTATGTATTATAGCATATCTAATATCCAAATAAACCATTTTAGAAGCTTGAATCATTAAATGGACCAAATTAGAAAAATAAAAGAAACATGGGTACTATTCATTTGGTATGCTATTTTTCTAGCTGAACTTTTGAAAAATTATAACTTATTTTAGAAAAATCATATCAATGTGATTTAAGTTTCTAAAAATAGTTAAAAACATTCTATGCATGAGAAAAATATGCAATTTGAATTTGAATGCACCAATTGATATAATTTTTTGCCCAAATTTCATTGTTCAAATAGTCAAAATGCGTAACATTCCTAATTTTATTGGATATTAAGTAATGTAGAAGGTAAAACTAGAGGATATTTTAAAATACATGTAGAATTATAGAAAATGGAGAGACAGAAAAAGATAGAAAAAGTCAAAAAGATCATTTTTATGTTTAATTAGAAAAGGAGAAAATTATAGTTTTGACCTAATAAATGAGAATCTTGTGCAATATGGTCCTTAAAAGAAAGAATTTTATGCAATTTAATCCTTGGGGCCAAATTACAAGTTAAGACCAGAAAGAATTAAAAATTGTAATTTTACCCCGGGTTAAGGGCAATTTTGGAATTTTTGGAAATCCTATTAAGACGGAGCTCTTGATGAGCTGAACTCGATGTAATATAGTTTAAAAGCTAATTGAGTTTGTATAAATTTATAATTCTAATTTAAGTCCAAAAGCAATTTTTAATTTGATAAGGAGATTTATGAGCTCCATAAAAATGTGCGGGTAAAAAGAATAGGATGTGGAACCTTACAGATAAATAGGGGGATCAAAATAGTTAATTTAGTCTAAAAATAAATTTAGAATAATTTTATACCAATTAAATGAGAATTACTACGAAACTATTTAATTGGTATGAGGTAAATTTTATTAGTAAGAGTTATTTTGGACTATTAAAAGTTGAAGCCATTTTTCACCAAAATACTCTTCAAGTGGCATGATCAAGGCTGAGTAGACATGGAGGAAATTTTATCATTTCATTTTAAGTTGATTTTTCATTAAAATTAACCAAGTTGGTTAATCAATCAAACTTTACTATTAACTCATTTGATATCTCTCCTCTCCACCTTGGTTAAGCCTTCTAAAACACTTCTTCCTCTTCATTTTGGTCGGCCAAAACAAAAAAGAAAAGGGAGAGAAAGAGCTTGAAAAACTAAAAATGAGAAGAGTGAAAAGAAGAAGCTAGAAGCAAAGTTCCAAGGTGAGTTCTTATGCTTCCAAGCTTGTGTTTCCATGTAGTTTAAGGTTGTAGTATGAAGTATTTTCTCTCCTTTTCCACCATGAAAGTTTTGGCCATAGCTAGGGTAGAGAGAGAAAATGAAGCTTTCACCAAATAATCAAAGGAAAAGGGTAGCATAGGTGATAAGAAGCATAAAATCACAAGTTGTTGCATGGTTCATGAAACAAATCTTTTTCTTCAAATTTTCTCCATTTTCAGCCAAGCCCAGGGTTTAAGATAAAGATGGAATTACAAATTTTGACCCCAAAAAAGGATTCCTTAGGTCCAAAATAGGTAGAAACAAATGTGTTGTTTAAGAGTAAGCCAAAGGTAAACAAAGTGAAAATTTAGGGTTTAAGAGAGCACTGAGTAAGGTCATGTAATTGGTGACTTATACCTTATTTTATGATTCAATAAGATTCAAGAGAGTGTTAAAGATAAAAGGAAAGGTGAACAAAGTTTGGAAAGTAAAGGAATTGCCTAAGGTAGTTATTTACCCTTTTATGCTTTGTATTATCATACTTGAAATTTCATAAAATTATTGTGATGCCATATGATTGTATGAATAATTTGTGATGAAATTGCATTCTTGGCTAGTTGTTTGAAGGGTGTAGTGACCCTAGGATGTCCATTTTATAAGATGTTATCTTGCCAAAATTTTTATGAAAATAATATGGCATAATATATTCATATGATTTTTAGTGATGATTTATGAAATGTGATGATAATGTAAATGCATGCTTGGGTATAACTATTGAGATTCTTGAATCTCATCCATCCTTTATGTCTATATTGTCTAGGAGCACAATATGACAAGGCTACCCAAGAGGAAAAAGGCAAGGAAAAGCAAATTGCTAATTATGACGAATTTGTTTTCTTTAATCACAATTTTGAAATATTTATGTAAATTAATGATTATAGTATTAAATCTGCACCTTCAAGTAATTAGATCACTTTAGGTCCTTGGTAATGTATGACAAAGTATGAGAGAAAGAAATGGCCATGTATGAATTCTAGACCTTTTATTTTGCAAAGTTTTGGGATGTAAATTTACTTTATGACCATTATATGAGATTTCAGATACTATTTGGACCTTTTTATGTTTAATATAGAAGTGTTATATATATATATATATAGAAACTAGACAAAAATAGCTTTAATTTATATGATTTTTCTAAGTTGGTCCAAAAATCAAGAAATTCTAAAAATGAGCAAATGAACAATAATTAGATTTGAAATATACTATATCAATTGGCCCAAACAATACTTTGGTTCATATTTTTTTCATGTAGATAATGTTTTCAGTTATTTTTAAAGACTTGAATAACTTGTATACTATTTTTTTAGAATTAGTTATGATTTTCTGAAGTTCGCCCAGTAAAATGAGATTTACCAAATGAATATTACCAAATTTTGGAAAATTTTATTATGACATTTTCTTATGATTCAAGCTATCAAATAGACTTTAATGGACACAATTATGATAGTATGCATGTGAAATGAGCCTAAAGGTCTAGGTATTACAAAATTGATTTTCCAGCTTTTCTAACCCATTTAAAAAAAATTCATAACTCTCTGCTGACACATCCAAATCAAGTGTTCTATGGCTTTCTGAAAAGCTCTATTTGTCTAGTTTCTGAGCATATATAACACTATTATGTTATGCCTTATTTCTACTAAATAGTGTATGGTTAATTATTAGGTGTTCAAACTAGACAAATTATAGCATGCCTTTACTAAAGCATTTTTATCCCATATATACATTGATCAAACTTGTCCAAACCAAAGAACATAATGGCAGCAAAGCAAAGCCTTACAAAGACATATATGATTTTATACAAAATTACAAGCAAACAAGTAGCAATGGTAACAATAAATCTAATCATCCATAGCCTTCTCCTTGCATCTTGCCTTCTTGGTAATCTTGCCATCACTTGGACCTAGCATTTGGATACTTGAGGTGATGAGATTATGACAATTGCAGTAACAAGTCACATTTCACACATTATAATATCAAACAAATCATGAAAACATCATGAAAATCACATTGAAACATATAACATCGTATTATTCATAAAATATTTTGGTAGTATAAAGCCTAAAAATGGACATCCAAGGGAACAAAACCCCTTATTTTATAGCCAAAACCAATTACAAAGAATCATATATACAATATGTCACATCATAAAGCATTTATAGCAAAGCAAGATAATAAAATGCAAAAATAAAAACTTAGCTACCTCTTGAAGATCTTTCTGGCTTTTTCTCTTGAAACCAAAGCTTCCACTAGCTTTCTTGAACTTCTTTAAGTCCTAAAACAACACCAAATCCTAGCTTAAGCTACTCATTTTATGACTTTCTTCATAAAATATCCATGAGACCTTAAAAATCTATATAGTTTATCTTATGGATTTTCTTGATTCTAACACTTGTTTTTAAGGTTTTCTAGCATGAGAAAACCATTTTTGGCATCAAAATCATGAAAATCCATCTTCTAACCACTTTACTAATCTGGCCAAAACATGTCTCAAATACACCAAAACTTGTTTCTTTTGCATTATCTCGTGCTTTCTCTTAGATTTATAGCATGAAAGCACTTTCCCTCACTTTCTACATGCTTGGACAAAAATCAAAGCTTAGGAGAAGAAAAGAAAAATTCATCCAAACCCTTTTGAACTATGCCAAAACTTATACTAGTTACTTTGAAAGCTTAAGAGAAAATTCTTACCTTTCCTTGAAATTTTTCTTCTCCTTTCTTTTTCCCTCCTCTTCTCACATAGCTCCCTCTTCCCCTTGCTATTTTAGACCTCTCTTTCTATCTTTCTCAATTGTGAGTGTTAGTTAGAGGAGGGAGTTTAAATAAGTCAACTAATCATGGTTATTTGCTTGGTTAACAAATACTTAACCATTAACTTTTGTTGAAAAATGATATAAAATTCTATTCCAACATGTACAGCAAGGTGGCACCAGTTTTAAGGGTGATATTATTCAAAATATTGCATATTTTTCTTAATCCAGTTATATCCTATGTTGGTTACTTTATACCTGGACCAATAAAGTTACTTTTTGCAGTATTAAATTACTTTATAAGTATAAGATTAAAGTAAACTTGGATCTATGTTTATTTTATTATATAGTGTCAAATAGAACTTGTGTGGGGTCCATATACCTTTCCTTTTACCTTTTCATCTTTTTGGGGCCCACAATACTTTTACTTTTATAGTATAATTTATACTGCATTTTACAATCAAATTTCTTCCAAATTGATCTCTCTAGACTCAATACACTATTCCATTAGGTTCAATATGTTATAAGCTTCAATTTGACATATATTTTTATTATTTACAAAATTACAAATATTTATTCTTTCAGGTCTTTTTTTGTAATTTTTTCCAAGGGGCTAAAGTACAAATAATTCTTTTTTCAGGGACTAAAATGTAATTTTTGAATTTTATTTCCCTGACCCAATAAATGACTTTCTTACCCTTTTTCATACATATTGCTATATCTTAGATTTTATCATATACTTATACATTTTATACTATTTAGATATTTAGGGATGTTCCATTCCTCCATTTGCATAGATTCTAATGTTTTTGGAGGGTGGTCTTTTTACTCAAATTCATATTATTTAATTTGATTATAAGCTCATTTTCATCTTTTTTGTCTTGAGAGGGGTGAATTAGAGTTTCAATTTTAACAAACACTACATGTATAAACTCTTCAATTACTTATGTTCTATTATTATAGACTCTATAAGTCTTACTTCTATTAAAACAACCAAGAAAAACACCTTTATCATATCTAGAATCAGACTTACCCAAGTTATCCTTACCATTGTTGTGGATGTAGCATTTATAGCCGAAAACATAAAGATGTGATATATTTGGCTTCTTTCTTTTGTAAAGCTCATAAGGTGTTTTGTTGAGCATTAGCGTCATGCATGCTCTGTTCATGATGTAGCAAGCAGTACTCACAGCATTAGTCACAAAATACTTTGGTAGCTTCTTTTCATTGAGTATAACATGAGCAATTTCTTCAAGTGTTGTGTTTTCCTCTTAATAACACCATTTTGCTAAAGAGTTTTCGGAGCTAAAAAGTTATCCTCAGTTCCACTCTTTTCACAAAACTCCAAGAATCTCGAATTTTCAAATTTACTTCCATGATTTGACATAATAGCTACAATAGAACAATCTTTTTCATTTTGCACTTTCTTAGCTAATACAACAAACACCTCAACTTTAGATGGAAGAAATATTGTCCAAGTAGACCTTGAATAGTCATTTACTATCACAAGCATATACAAGTTTCCACTGAAGCTTTTAACATGAGATGAATCAATCAAATCCATATGGAGCAATTCTAATGTTCTTGAAGAAGAGATTATATTCTTTGTTTGAAAGAGGGCTTCATTTGCTTTCCTTGAAGACAAGTCTAACATTCCATATCCTTTTCAAAAGAAATATTAGGTAAACTATAAACAAGTTCATTTTTAACCAACTTATTAAGTTGATTCATGTTAACATGAGCTAGCCTTTTATGCCAAAGCCATGATTCATCATTTTTACTGATTAAGTAGATAGAATCAAGAGGAGATAGTTCATCAAGATCAATAATATAGCAATTACCATCTCTTTGTACTCTAAGAATGATCTTCTTATCACTTTTTTTTTTATCACAAGACATTTCTTTGAGTTGAAATGCACATAATTGCCTTTGTCACAAGTTTGGCTCACATTTAGCAAATTATGGTTGAGTCCAATTACAAAAAGTACTTCTTCCATTGAGGTTTCTAGATTCTTGCCCACAATGCCAATGCCAATCATCTTTCCTTTTTTATCTTCACCAAATGTGACTGATCCTCCTTTCTTATCTTTTAGCATGATGAACTTTTCTTGGTCTTCTTTCATATGTCTTAAGCAAACACTGTCCATATACCACTTGTTTTATTTTTGCTTTAAGATATATCTGCAAACTTGAGTTCAAGTTTTTTTCTTAGGTACCCATGCCATACTTTCTTGGGTCAATTTTTGTTAGTCTCAACACCATTTGGCATTGAAGTACCTTTGGAATTCACTTCATCCCATTGCCAATTCCTTTCTTCTTGTATACATAAGAGCTAGAATTGTGACCCTTCTTGTTACAAAAGTTGCAAGTAGAGAAGAAACTACTAGATAGCATAGATGGAAAAAAATATTGCATGCAATGTCTTTTCTTTATCTGTGAGGGACATTTATCATTGCTTAGGTCATAGCCAATACCTGCTTTGTTATGAGCACATCTTTGTTCACCTAATATCATACTCAAAATCTCTTTTCCTCTGGTGAATTTAGCAAGTGTCTTATAAAGATCAATATTTTTAGCCTTTAAAGCAGCACATGATACACAAGAGTTTAATTTTTCATTTTCAAAAGCCTTGAATTTGTCTTGAGTTCATTTTTCAAATCTTTTTCTTTTTGCACTTGTTCTTCTCAAAATAAAAGTTTCTTTTTAGTTCTAAAAAGCTCTTTAGCAATTCTAACATATTCATCATGCAATTCATGAAATGAGTTTCTGATTCATCATAGGTAGGTTAAAAAATGATTACCTCAATTTCTTCATGTTCAGATTGTTCTTCCTCAATAGCTTGAGCCATAAGATAGATATTTGCCATCTCTTCATCTTTACCTTCTTCGTCCAAGCTATCTCCCCATGTTAAAGAGATGTATGCTTTATTCTTCTTACCTTTGTCCTCCTTCTACCCCTTCTCTTGCTTCTTCAGGTATTAAGGACACTCCTATTTGATATGTTCAACATGTTGAATTAGAAGTTTTGATGATTCCAAATAACTAGAGCTTGGAAGGAGAATATCAAAGGAATATGAAAGGATAAAGTGAAGAAATCCATTGAAGAATAAGTGAAGCTTTAGTTTTTTGGATTTCTCACTATGTATACTAGGTAAAAAGCTTTGAATTTTACTTATTTATGTTACCACAATATTTAAATGAATTATTTGAAAGTTATCTAATGTTTAGCATGTGTTAAAATTGAGAAATATTGGTTAATAGACGAATTTTGGTATTTGACTTACATTTATTTTATGTAAAATTTGTACTTTGCTTAGTAAAATTCGAAGTTACAGAGGTTTTATCTTTGATAGACAAATTTTAGTTCTAAATTCCAATTTTGAGCTAAGTATTGCTAGTGAAAGTGTACAAAATTCA
Source organism: Adenanthera pavonina (assembly GCA_026686845.1). Lineage (NCBI taxonomy): Eukaryota > Viridiplantae > Streptophyta > Magnoliopsida > Fabales > Fabaceae > Adenanthera > Adenanthera pavonina. The sequence continues at coordinate 16,544,224 of JAIVEN010000005.1, read as the reverse complement.
CATGAATCTTAGTCAAATTCAAATGTTGGTGAAGTTTAGAGTGAGTTTAAAGTCACTTCCTCTTACAGACAAACTTTGTGCTTCAATGTGCAAATATCAAAGTGGGAACTTGTAAATCTTGTTAGAGCATGTCTCTGACAGATGAACTTTGTAGTTCAAAACTCAAACTTCATAGAGAAGAACTTTTGTGCCATGCTGAACATGCCTCTCATAGATGAAATTCAGTGTATGAAATTCAAATTTCGAAGTGCTATGGAAAAACTTGAGACAACTGTACAATCTCTTTAGACACACTTCCAATATGAAAATTTGTACAAACCAATATGGGATATCTTTAGCAAACTCGAAATTCAAATGTCATATTGTAATAGACGAATTTTGAAGTTTAACATTAAAGTCCTTAACTTTATGTCTCTGCCAAATTTGTTTGTTGAACCCCAAAATTTGAACTTTGGTGTGTCAAACGCATTAAATGTAGTTGGTGAATGACTAGTTTTGCAGAGTGACTATTGGTTAATTTCTCTAACTGCTAGATCTTGTGTCTAACGACTAGTTAAGGCACAAATCTATAAATAGAACTTCATTTGAAGTTGTGAGTAACGAATTTAAGTCTAAGATTGCAAAAACTCTGCTAAATTTCTGAGTCAAAGCTTTTTCACCTACAAACCTTATTTATTGCTCTTCAACTTTCATATCTACTCTATTCAAGAGAGTTTCCATTTCTGTAAAAATCTATTCTTCACTTGGAAGAAAGATTCTTTGTGAGGGGATTCACAAAGAGATTAAGGGAAACACTTGTAAAAGTGTTGAATGAGATTTTCTGTGTTTTTAGAATATAGCACAAGAGTTGTATTGTGGCATTGCAAGGAGCCCACTGAATTCTTACAGATAATAGAAAATCTCAGGTGGTGGCTTGAGAATTAGACATAGGTCAAGTGGATTGGATCAAAACAGGATAAATCATTGAGCTTTTCTCTTCCTTTATCTTCTATACTTAATTTTCATTATACTTTATCTTTCTATAAACTTTTGCTTTCATTGTTATACTTGTACTTTTGCAAAAAAGTTTCATACTTCCTAATTCACTCCCTCTTGGGAAGCCAGCATTCTTAACAAGTGGTATCAGAGCTTGAACTCCTAACTAAAGGATTCCACCATCCGGGAGAGCTCATGGTTGACTTTGGAGAAAACATACTACTAGAAGGGAATAACATCAACAAACCTCCAGACTTTAATGGAGAACACTATGGATATTAGAAGATGAGAATACAGATATATCTTCAATTCATAGATTGCAGATCTATTTAGTCATAAAGAAGGGCGATTTTGTGCTAATAAAGATACAGGATGATGGCATACAAAGAAAAGCTAGAAGAAAAGTGGAATAACGAAGATAAACGAAGAGTTCTGTTGAATTTTAAGGCAAACCACTCCTTGGTTAGTACTCTAAATCAAGACAAGTTCTATAGAGTTTCCCATTGTTCCATATCCAAGGGAATGTGGAGATTGCTCATGAAGGAACAAAGGGGGTAAAAGAAAACAAACTGAATACTTGCATTAGTAAATATGAAAGCTTCAAAATGAAAGAAAGACAAAACATCAAAGATTTACAAAAGAGTTCACTCTTATCATGAATCAACTAAAGAGCCTTGGGAAGGAGTATTCTTAACCTGAGAAAGTCAGAAAGATTCTTAGAGGTTTACCTATTGAGTGGCAACCAAAGATGACAACCATAGAAGAAGCTAGAGGAGAATTAATGACATTTGTCAGAGCTCTCTTTGGAAGCTTAGAAGAATATGAAGGAAAATTGAAAACTCTAAGAATTTTCTTTTAACAAGAAAAAGAAGAGTTTGGCTTTCAAAGCAGAATCAGAAGATGATGTTGGTTCTGAAGAAGATACTAATCTGGATTAAAAAACAGTGGTCATGCTGGTGAGAAGAATTAGAAAGATATACAGAAAGAAGAAATTCAGAAAATTCATAAAGAAAGATGGAGCCACTAACAGTAAGAAAGAAGACAAAGACTCTATCATATGCTACGAGTATAAGAAAATGGGACATGTCAAATGGGAGTGTTCTTAGCTTGCCAAGAAGCAAGGAAAAGATAAGAAGGCAGACAAAGGGAAAAAGAAGAAAGCCTTTATGTCATCTGTCAGGGAAGATAGCTCAAATAAATAGGATGCAACAGAAGATGAAGAAATTGCAAATCTTTGCTTAATGGCTCAAGAGAGTGCAGAGAAGGAAGAGAATCATAACTAAGACAATGAAAGCGATTTTGAGGCAAATGATTATTAACCTTCCTGTAATGAATGCATGATGCATTTAATAACTTACTTGCTAAGTTTGTTAAAGTTTCCAAGCAGCTATTGCAAGCTAAAAAGAAAATAAACAAACTTGAAAATAAATCTCATGCATCTTGCATTGCATCACAGACTTCCTCTTCTACTTCTTCTGTCTGCACCTTATACATTGAGCTAAGAGATAAGATTGCTTATCTCAAAAAGGCTCTAACTAGATTCACTAGTAATCAAGATGTGCTAAAAGTGTTACCTGGTAAACAAATAGCGATTCAAAGCAAGATGGGTCTAGGATATGACCCATATACTATAAAAGAAAAACTAAAACACAAAAAGAAAAATCTCTATCTGAGAAATTTTTTGTGTGCTGAAGGGAATTCAAATTACAATGAGTCAACCCAAAGCATAGAGTCATTCCTAGCTCCCAAAAACCAAAATGATAGTACTTACATTGTTTTAGACCTGTATCTCTTTCTTCTAACCCCTTTTCCACTTGCTACTTCTATAACAAGAAGGGTCATATATCATCCTCTTATGCATACAAGAAGGAAGGAAATGATTATGGAATGAAGTAGGTTCCTAAAGGTACTTCAATGCCCAAGGGAGAAATTGACAAGAAAGGACCCAAGCAAATATGGGTACCGAAGAAAAAAAACTAAATTCCATTTTGTAGGTGTGTCTTAAAGCTAGCAAGAGCAACAAATGGTATATGAACAGTGCATACTCAAGACATATGACTAGTGATAAGGAGAAATTCATCATCCTCAAAGATAAGAAAGGAGGAAAAGTGACATTTGGAGGTAACCAATATGGGAAAGTTGTTGGCATTGGCATCATGGGCAAGAATCCTGAAACATCCATAGAAGAAGTGTTGTTTATGATTGACTTCAACTATAACCTGCTCAGTGTGAGTCAAACCTATGACAAAGGCAACTGGGTGCTGTTTGACTCAAAATTCTACTTGTTCATAAGAAAAAATGATCACAAGATTATCCTCAAAGTTCAGAGGGATGGTAACTGCAATACAATTAATTTAGATGAACTTCCTACCTTAGATTCAATATATTTAATTAGTAAAGATAATGAAAGCTGGATGTGACATAGAAGATTAGCACATGTTAATATGAACCAATTAAATAAGTTAATTAAAAATGATTTAGTTATTACCTATGATATCATTTGAAAAGAATAGAGAATATGATGCTTGCCTTAAGGAAAAGCAAATTAAGTCCTCTTTCAAATCTAAAAATGTCATCTCCACATCTAGACCACTCCAACTACTATATAGGAATTTAGTAGGTCCATCAAGAGTGAAAAGCATTGGAGGAAATCTATATGTTCTAGTAATTGTGGATGACTACTCTAGATTTACTTGGACTTTATTTCTTTCCTCTAAAGATGAGGCATTTGATGTATTTGTAACCTTAGACAAGAAAGTACAAAATGAGAAGGGTATTTCTATTGTGTCCATTAGGTCTGATCATGGAAGAGAATTTGAAAATTCAAACTTCTTGGAGTATTACAAAGAGCATATAATTGATCACAACTTCTCAACTCCAAGGACACCCCAGCAGAATGGCATGGTGGAAAGAAAGAACAAAACATTGAAAGAGATGGCAAGAGTAATGTTGAATGAGAAAGAGGTTCCTCAATATTTCTGGGCTGATGCAATAAACACAGTAAGTGATATCACCAACAAAGCATACATCAGATCAATCTTGGGGAAGACACCTTATGAGCTATATAAAGAAAGAAAACAAACCTATCTCATTTGCATGTATTTGGATACAAATGTTTCATCCACAACAATGGAAAGGAGAATCTGGGTAAGTTTGACTCCAGGTCAGATGAAGGTATGTTTCTTGGGAACTATAGTAGAAGTAAAGCATATAAAGCCTTCAATAAAAGAACCAAAACTATAAAAGAATCTGTGCATGTGGTGTTTATTAAAAATGAGACTCTTTCTAAACTTGACTTAGATAAGGATTAACTGATTTATAGCTTTAAAAAGATGAATCTCTCTAAGGAAGATAAAACTGAACCTCCAAAAATATCAGAATCTACTACTGTAGAGGAAGATATTCAGGAGAAAGATCATGAATTTGAAATTAATGAAGAAATTTCTCAAGAACTACCTACAGCTTGGAGATATTAAAAGAGTCATCCTGTTGATCAAGTGATTAAGGATGTTCAAGAGAATGTTAAAACAAGAAGGCTGCTTAGGGTTCAGATAAATCATTGTGTCTTTATATCACAAATTAAACCTAATTGCATAAAAGATACATTAAAAGATGAGTACTGGATTATAGCCATGCAAGAAGAGTTGAATTAGTTTGAAAAGAATCTAGTTTAGGACTTAGTGCCTAGGCCCAATGATCTTCTGATGATTGGAACAAAATGGGTGTTTAGAAACAAACTTGATGAATCTGGAATGATCATCAGAAACAAGACCAGGTTGGTGGCTAAAGGCTATAACCAGGAAGAAGCTATAGATTATGAGAAAACTTTTGCTCAAGTTGCAAGATTGGAAGTAATAAGAATTCTCTTAGCCTATACCTGTATAAAAGACGTTAAGTTATATCAAATGGATATAAAGAGTGCTTTTCTAAATGGCTATATTATGGAAGAAGTTTATGTTGAACAACCTCCAGGTTTTGAAGACTTAACTAAGCCTAATCATGTATATAAACTAAAGAAAGCTCTTTATGGTCTAAAATAAGCACTTAGAGCATGGTATGATAGGTTGAGTAACTTTTTAATTGAGAAAGGGCTTAGCAGACATAAGATTGACACAACCCTTTGCACTAACAAGAAAAATAAAGACTTGTTGTTCAAATTTATATTTATGACATTATATTTGGTACTATTAATGAATCTATATTCAAGCATTTTTCTAAGTTAATGCAGAGTGAATTCGAAATGTCAATGATGAGTGAACTCAACTTTTTCCTTGGATTGAAAATCAAACAATGTGATGATAACATCTTCTTAAGTCAGGCGAAATGTCTAAAAGAATTGTTAAAGAAATTTAGGATGGAGAATGCTAAGTTAATGGGAATTCCAATGATCAATGCTACAAAGCTTGATATGGATGAAGGAGGAAAACCATTTGACATCACTCAATACTGAAGAATAATTGATTCCTTACTGTATCTAACGGCTAGTAGATCTGACATCATGTTTACTGTTTACATGTGTGCAAGGTTTCAATAATGTCCCAAGAAGTCTCATGTAGCAGTTGTGAAGAGAATATTCAAATATCTACTTGGAACATCTTAGATGGGACTTTGGTATCCAAAGGGCAATGAACTTTGATATTACTTAATATACTGATGCTGACTTAGCTAGATCCAAGACTGACAGAAAAAGCACAAGTAGTACATGTTAATTTCTTGGAGGATGTCTTGTCTCATGGTTTAGCAAGGAGCAGAATAGTGTAGCTCTTTCCACTGTAGAAGCTGAATGCATAACTGCTGGAAGCTATTGTGCTCAAATTCTTTGGATGAAATAGCAATTTAAAGATCTTGAAATTGTACTGAAAGAAGTGCCTATCAAATATGATAATTTCAGTACTATCAACATCACAAAGAATCCAGTGATGCATTCAAGGACAAAGCATATTGAGATTAGACATCATTCATAAGGGATCATGCTCTGAAGGGAGATATTATCTTGGAATTTGTTCCAATAAAAGATCTCTTAGCAAATATTCTAACCAAACCACCTCCATAAGATAGATATGTAAACATCTAAAAAGAATTAGGAATTGTTAATCCCAATAAGATGTAAGCAAGTGTCTATCTTAATCTTTTTATTTTCTGAGTTAATTTGTTAAATCATATACTAACTTAAGCATCATAGTGTGTATAAAATAGTTTACAGGTACTTCTTAGAAGCTTATGTGATAAGAAATCAGAATAATGGAGTATTTGACACTTGGACAAGCAATTCCTGCTCAAGAAATATGGGAATATGAATTTTCAGCATCTATTTGTAACTTTTATTCTTCAACATTCACATTTTAATTGCCAATACACGAACTTCCATAATTTATTTGACTTATTAAGTGACTTTGCTTGTTCTAAATTTGAACTTTCGCTATTTAATATTCAAATTTCAGCACTTTATATGCTATGTGTGTGTTTCAGCCTGATCGAAATGTGTTTGTTGACTTCTTAAAGTATGAATTTTGATTGTTGGTATATGTATATGCTATATTTGTGTGTGTACAACATTTGAATTTTGAATGATTCAATATTTGTAGTTCAGACATTTCTTTATGAAGTCTTGAAATTTGAAGTTTGAATCCCAACATTTGTCTATTGGACATCATGCGTTTACATGCTTTCTAATTAAGACTTTGAAGTTCAAACTTTAAGGACACAACGTTTGTCTTTGGAAGCTTTTATGTGTGTTTGAGTCTCTGACAATTGCATTTCAAGATTGAAATCTGAATACTAAGATATTGTCTGAGAAGTAAGTCTCTAACACTAGAACTTCAAGGTTGAAAATTTGTCTATCAAGATAGTTTCTCTATGCTTTATGGGGAACATAACTGCCTGAAATTTGAATTTTGGACCCTAAAATTCATCTGTCAGATGAGTACTTGAGAGGATTCGGAGTTAGATGCTGAATAGATGCAACTCTATTTGTATTTCAACAGGTGCAACTCTTATTTCCTCTCAACCAGTCTTAAATTCCTTTAGCCAAATACCTTTTTCCACCAATTAAAATCTAAACTGAACCTTACAAACACCTTTGGAGCATTCCTCAAAGCACATTTTGTAACATTCTAATTCTCACTAACTATAGAACTCATAACATAACTTGAATTTCACATACTTTGTATCTATGTTTCTAGTTGGATTTTGGTTGAACTATGAATATGCATTAGATGACATTAGAAACCGTATGGAACATTTAGCAAGAACTAAATAAGTTGGATATGCTATTTAGAAAGTACGAACATTTAAAATTTCATATGCCCTTATATACAAATCTAGATAAAATTTGACTTAGTAGTCAACTGTGAATGTATACTGTATGACATCAGAAATCCTGTGAAGCTATAGGTTGAGATTCTATACCTCGGGAAACATGGTAGTAGCAGTACTTAGGGACTAAATTGCAAAGAAAGTTAAATCATGGGGTCAAAGTAAAAATTGATGTAGTAGGCACTAAAAGACAAAATAATGGGACATAGATGTCATTTTTCCAAACAAATTATCAGCTCAGTATTTGATAGTATTGGTTGTAGGAATAGAGTCAGAAAAATAATCGCTAGAAATTATCCTCTAATAAGCAGAACCAGAAAATGCATATATTAGATAAAAAAGAGGATCGAAGTTCTATAATTTAGAAATTTCTAAAAAATAGAAAATAAGTCTGTATTAGAAAACCTAGATATATTATGACTCAGAATAAGACACTGGATTTTTCTATGAAGTTTGAATAGCCATAGGATCAGTCTATGAATAATTGGATTAATCGGAGAATTAGAAAATGTATAAAGCTTAATATCAAGTCTAGATTCATTAGAGATTGAATATGACTTAGTAACATGTCTAGATTCATTTTAGACAACTAGAATATTTTTAGCAATAGATAACTGATATGACTCTAGTTTCGACAATTATATACAAATGAACTTAGAAACTGACATTATGATCTAATTAACTTTGTATGAGGAAATTAGTCACTAATCAGGATATATTGAAATTCCAAAACAATGTTCTAAGTCCCAAAATATATAATTCTGAATTAATTTTAGATCCTAAAACTAGAATAAGGAATAATTGGACCCGAAATTAGTAGAAGGAGCCCAAAAACCGATATCCCTTGAACTAAGGCTCAGAATGAGATATGTAAAGCCCAAATTGCATAAAAGTATATTCCTTGGGTTGATTAGACAAGAAAGTGATGAAAATTAAGAGGAAAAAAAAGCAAAAATCAAATTGAATTCTAACACACACATGGCACCATTTGAAGAAGACACATGATAGAACCAAATAAAATATACTTTTTTAGTTAGAAATATCAACTAAAAACCTTTAGAATAGGGCAAGGTGGCAACCTCATTGATTCCTCACATGATGAATTAAATAAATTAACATGGAATAATTAAGAGCCATTGGATCAAGATTTAATCCAAGGGCCATTATGTCTTCAACTCACCTATAAATAAAAGCTCCTCCTTCCCCCATTTAGCCATCAAATTTCATTCAAGGTAGAGAGAGGTCAGAGTGAGAAGCTCCAGGAAAGAAGGCGTGATATGAGGTTCTGAAGTTCTGAAAAATATTTCTGGGTAATATGCTTTTCCTTTTCTTCCATTGATATTTTACTTCAGCTATTTGATTTATTAAGAGTAGTCATTATGCTAGTAGAAACATGTTTTTGGGATTTGCCATGATGAAATATTGGATCAAAGTTGAGGTTTTGCTACAATAATGCTTTGAATGTCATGAAGGTTGTTTGAACATGCATGATCATATAGAACATGATTTTAAGTTTGATTCTTAGTAATTATGGTTGTACTGTTATGCTGCTGAAATTAAGTGTGAGAAAATGAATTGTCATATTACTGAGATTTTGTCCGAATCTCACCCCAATATCTTATTGAATCAAGTGTTTTGATGATTCCAAACTAACTTTCTAGAGCTTGGAGAGAAGATACCAAAGGTTTACAAATGATCTTAAGTGGAGAAATTCAAGAAAAACCAGCACAAGAATAGATGTAGAATCTACAACCATGTTTAAATTGAGTAAAAGACTTTGAATTGGCAAAAAGATGATTTAAAACTATGATTCTATGTTAATCCATGGAATATTTGAAAAACACCCACTAACAGACGAAGTTTGAAACGTTTAGACTTATATGCTGTTTCGAAAATTCGAACTTTGGCTTTGGAAATTCAAATTTGATATTGAAAATGAACAAGTCTGAAAAGAGCCTTTTCTGACAGACGAACTTTGACTGCAGAAATTCAAATTTTGAATCTTGTCTGAAATGAGCCTTCTCTGACAGACGAACTTTGACTTTTGAAAATTCGAATTTCAGACAAAATACAACTTATGAAAAATGAAAAATTCATCTGAGGATATGTCAAAGTTCATCTGAAAAACTGAGTTTAGAAAGAGCATCAAAATGGCTTACTGATAGATGAACTTTGAACATGAAAATTTGAATTTCAGAAACAAAGCTTGTGAGTCTGTTATGATGATATGTTGACATATGAATATTAGCATTCATAAATTCGAACTTTGAAGTAAGTTTGAAAAGAGGCCTCTCTGACAGACGAACTTTACATTTTGAAAATTTGAACTTTGAATAGATGAACTATTGTGCCTTATTGAATTGCCCACTGATAGATGAATTTTGAGTATCAAAATTCAAATTTTGAAGGCACTGTAGCAAAATGGAATAATTGTTCATGCTTTCTAGAAGAACTTTAAACTTGAAAATTCGTATGTTCCAACATAGAAATGTTTTTCAAAGATCAAAATTTGAACTTTGCTTCATGACAAATGAACTACGAATGTTCAATGTTAAAGTCTTTAGTTTTTGGTTTCCACGAAATTTTTCTATTGACTAACCAAAATTCGAACTTTGAATGTCAGAAGCATTAAATGCTGTTGGTGAACGGATAATTTTTTAGAGTAACCGTTGGGTAACTTCTCTGACCGATAGATTTTGTCTCTAACGTATAGTTAAGACCTAAATCTATCAATATAACATCATTTGACGTTGTGGGTAACGATTATAACTTTGTATATACTAAAACTCTGCCAAATCATCAACTCATAGTCTCTTACTCTCACATACTTCATTCTTTGTACTCCAACTTTCATATATACTCTAATTAAGAGAGTTTATCCATTGTAAACAATCTTATCTTCATCTGGAAGAAAGATTTTCTTATGAGGGGATATTACAAGAGATTGGGAAAGCACTTAGCTAGAGTGCAAAGAGAGAACGTATGAGCTCAAAATAGAGTATTATAGCTGTACTATGGCATTTGCAAGAAGCCCACTGAATTCTTGCAAGATAGTGGAAAATCTCAAGTGGTGGCTTGAGGACTGGACGTAGGTCAAGATTGAGAGACTGAACCAGAATAAACATCTGTGTCTTCCCTTCTCTATTACTACTTTTACTTGTCATTCACTTATACTTTGTTTTACTGTCACCTTTTCTTTCTTCACTTTATTGACATTTTGCAAAAAAATTTAATCTTCCCAATTCACCCCCTCTTGGGAAGCCAGCATATCTAACATATCTAACATTTTTAGGCCTCGGTTCTACCCAAAGAAATGAAATTACAAACTGATGAGGAAATGCTGTCCAAGTCATTTTAGAATCATATTATGCTTTGTATTACATTACATGGGATTAGATGATATATTACATTATATAATGTAAATTACAACGTTTTGATAATAAAATATTATGTCCCTATACTTTCGTGTTGAGATTTTTCTTATTCTTTGTTTATGCTTTATTATTAACAAGATAGAGTCTATAAAATTTGAAATTTACTGTAGCATTAAAAGTGCAAATCAACATTTTTACTTTAAAATAGACATCATAAGTTTTTCATAGAACTTGGAATCACCTCAATACGATTTTTGTAGAATTAGTTATGAATTTTCAAAGTTCAGCAAAATTTTACAACCTAAGCTTAGTCTCTGCGAAATTAAGGGTTCATTTGCTTTCAAATCACTTTATTTTGAACCTTAATCATGAAATCATGCATGTTCAATAGTTGCAAAGTAAGGTGTTACACATTTCTTGAGAAAATGGTCAGAGTGAAGAATGCAAACCTTGGGAAAGAACAAGGAAGGCCCAAAAGATTAACCAAATCTCAATATGCCTCAAAAGAAGGTGACACTCAGAAAAGAAAAGCCGAATCAAGCAAGGGAACACCTTTGAAGAAGTAAGAAACACCATTAAAGGAAGAATAAAAAAAGTCTATCCCTATTGCTCCTGCTTCAAGTATAGAGTTTGAGGAGTTACAAATGACTATAAAGTTGCTTTATAGTTCTAATGACATTTTGAAAGAGTTCATAATCAAATTTTCTGCAAAGAAGGTAATCACTCTTTACTACACAAATCTGGAACAATTTCTCATCTCAAATGATTTTGTTGTTGCATTCTGGCTGATAGAAAAACATGCTTGAAGTTAAGGAAAGATATGATGAAGTGGTCATCAACACTTCGTATGCCTCCTTAAAGTTCAATGACAAGAAGAAGAAACACCAAGTAACTCTTTAGTCTAGGAATATATGGCTGACTAAGGAGAACCTTAATGATATTCTGGAGATTCCTAGACAAGATGGACATAAAATTGATATTTCTACCACCAAGTATATGGATGAAGATAATGAAATAGATGAAGAAGATGGAGAATATCTAAACTATAAGGAGAGTACAATTCTAAATGTACTCTTCAGAAGAAAGGAAAACAAGCCACTTCTAAAAAATGTGAAGCCTTCTGATCTTAGTGTTCACATGAGGATTATGTACTACATAATGTCTAGGATTATCTTTAACAAGGGAGGTAGTTTCAATCTGATTACTAGGGTTGAAGCTCATGTGATAACAACATTGATCCAAAAAAAAGAGCTCAACCTTTGAAACATCATTTTTCAGAGAATGATCAAGGCTAGAGATAAGAGGAAAGACTCTACACTACCCTATGCCTTAATTATTACCAAGTTCCTTAAGTATGCTAAGATCTAGCACATGGAGAAAGGCAAAGGAAAGCCCATTGTGGATTTCAAAGAAGAAGAATTGATGAGAACATGCATAGAAAGAAAGGAGGGAAGATGGGTTAGAAATGGAGCTGGCAAATATGAAAATCTCTTTTATGATGGGGGAGAGCCAAAATGGTAACAAGAAGCTACTTTTGAGGCTGCTCCAACCACCCAACATGAACCACAGCCTACCCAACCTCAACTTACCTAGCCACCTAAACTATCCATTCCATCTACCTTAACCAAACCTAATACCATACTCAAGCTTTATGACTATCTATTTGAGATGATGATGAGTATTAGGGATGAATAGAATGCTCAATTTGTAAACCTACAATGGATTTCTTGAGTCTGACTCTTTGATTCTTACAAGTCTGACTCCCCATATGTCCTGAGTCCTTTCGAAGAAGGTTCTTCTGATGCGATTATGGTAATGTTCTCAAAATTTTAAATAGATTAAAATATAATGGGTTATGGAAAAATCTGATGTGTGTGAATGGATGTAAAAAAGGTCAAATTTGGGATAAAAAAATTCAAAAATTATATTTTGGCCCTTGAAAAAATATTTATTTGCATTTTAGCCTCTAGAAAAAATTACAGCTAAGCACCCAAAAGTTTTGAAAATTTTATTTTGCCCCAAATTAAAGGTAATTTAGAATTTATGCAAATTTTAAGTCAAAATGAAGCTTATGATGACTCGAACCTAATGGTATAATGAATCAAGGTTAATGGAATTTATGTGAAGAAAAATTTTATGCCGAGCATAAAAAAGCGCATAGTGCACAGAAAAAAGGACACTATTGGCCCACAAAAGGCAAATAAAGTAAGAAAAAGCTATGTAGGCCCCACATTTGGAGCAATTGGGATAGGATAGTATGATAATTTTATATCCTAATATATTTGAAACCGATGTCCCAATAATTATAAAATATACTGCTATTGTAGCTTTATTTGTTTTTGTTCAGATCAGTCCAAGATATATTTAATAAGTAAATATCTAAAATTTTTGGACTAAAATGCCCTCAATTTTGTGCACAACTAGCAGCACATGATAAAATTGCATTATTTAATATTTTATGTCATTTTCTATAGAAATTTCAAGACAAAAAGGTGTCAAATTATGATTGGTTGGAAATTTCTATATATACTCCCTCTTGGCTCATGGCTTGAACAAAATTCAAAGCAAGAAAGAGAGAGGGAGAGGTCTGAAAAACACCAAGAAGAAAGGAGGAAGAAGTGGAAGAAGGAAGGAAGAAAGAAGAGAAGCAATTCAAGGAAAAATCGACAAGAATTTTCTTCCTTTATCTCTTGTAATTTCCTTCAAATTTCAAGTAGTTTACCATAGCTTGGGATAAGTTTCTCTTCTCCTCTTAATCTATAAATTTCGTCCAAGACATAGGGGTGAGAGACAAAATGTTTTCTTGCATGAGACTTGAGAGAAAGTGTGAGAAAATGCAAAAAAAAGTGAGTTTTACAGGGCTTTGAAGTAAATAAAAAATCAATTTCTTCCTCTTTGTGCCCTAATGTCAGTCAACTTATTAGGACTTGAAGGAGTTGCATTTTCAATGATTTGATGTTAACAATGGATTTCTTGGATCCAAATTTATTAAGAACAAGTGTTGGATTCAAGAAAAGCCTAAAGATAAAGAATTTGGATTTTTATTGTTTTAGTGAGACTTTTGAATTCACACTTGTTTCTAGTTGATTTAGTGGATGTTGAATGATGTTTTAGGACTTGTAGGAGTTCAAAAAGCTTGTGGAAGCTTTGGTTTCAAAGGGAAAGTTCAAAGTTCCTCAAGAGGTAGCTTGGTTTATTTTATTGTATTATGTTATTCTTTGTTGTTTGAATGACTATATCTTGTTGCCATATTGCTCTTGTATTGATTTTGTGACTAGTTGGCTGTAAAATAAGGGGTTTTGTTCCCGGGGATGTCCATTTGCTAAGGGGAAATTGTGCCGAAATTTTTACTTAACAATACGGTATTTTAATGGTTTATGTGATTATTTGAAAAATATTTGTGAAACTTGAATGGTATATTTGCATGAAATAAACTAGCAACTGAAATTCCCAAATCTCACTCCCCAAGCACTAACATGATAGGTCCAAGTGATGATAAGACCTCCAAGAAAACAAGAGGCAAGGAGAAGGCAAAAGATGAATAAAGTTTTAGTTACAATTGTGATTTTTTCCTTGCTATTTTGTATAAATTATTGTGTGAATTTTTGAAGCTATGCTTTACTGCCATCATGCTCTTTTAAGTGCCTTGTAATGTAAAGAACTTAATTTGAATAAGTTTGGGCTATGTGGGCATGTCTATGTGAGCATGTTTTATATTTAGTTTTGTAAGTTGGAATGCAAATCTGTCCATTGTGCACACTGAATGTTTATATGGTTACTGTTCATTCAAGATTCAGTTTTCTATGTAAGTATTATATATATTCTTAGAAAGTATACAAATAGAGCTTTCCAAAGAGCTAAAGGTCACTTGATTTGGATATGTATGCTAGAAGTTATGAATTTTTGAAGTTGGGTCAGAAAACCTAGAAAAATAATTTTGACCAAACAAACAGTAGAAATTGGACGAATTTACTGTATAAATTGGCTTAGATAAATTCCTGTTGTATATTTTTTCCATGTAGGAAATATTTTTACACTTTTACAGATTTGAATCATGCTTATACAATTTTTTTGAAATTAGTTATAATTTTTCAAAGTTCAGCTAGGAAAATTGGATTACCAAAATAAATAGTGTTTTAAAGTTTTTAAATTTTCTCATTTAGTCTTAAATGATTCAAGCTTCTATATTAGCTCATTTTAGTATCATATATGCTAGTACACATGGGAAATAATGTAAGAAAGTAAGGTATGATAGCTGTCACTCTTCAAGGCTCTAGCAATGGTACTAGCCCTGGTCCCTCTTTGGACTATGATATGGAGCAAGCTAAAACCACTCAATAGAGAGCTCACATGAGTCAATGATGGAGGAAGCCACTCAAGAATCAATTCTTTCCACTCAAGAGAAAGAGCATATGGAGAAGTTTGTAGCAGATCTCACAGCTACACCCATTGTTCAGGCCTCTCTCAATGAAGAAATGGGGATCATACCTTATATTGATATTACTGCTATTACACATACCACCTAAGTGCATGCTTAGAAGCAGAGGCTAGATGAATTGTTCCACCTCCAGTGCCTCAACCTCCATCTTCTGGACATGGACTCACAGTGGAACAATGAGCCAGGCTGGCCAACATTCTAAGGGAAGCTCAAGAGCTATCTTTAGATTCTGATGAAGAACTTCCTCAGATACCTTTTTCAGTGCCATTTGTACCAGTTCCACTTTAGGCCATTCCATGGCTCAAGTGCCTCCTCCCTCTATACCTGCTTCGTTTCTTGATGATGCCAAAAGAGGGAGAAAGAATCTAGACAAATTGGAGAATCTGGAGCTATTAGGCAATCAAGTAACACATATGGTAAGAGGATCAAGCTCAAGGCTAGAAAGGAATGACAAGTGGTAGAACACCATGTTAATTCAGATGTTTTAATGATTCTAAAACAAATGAGCTTGGAATTCCAATATCAAAGGAACACAAGTGAAATGAAGGACAAAGTTGGAGTTTCCTAAAGATTGAAGAGCTGTTTCACATGTTTTAAGAAACTATTTGTAAAAGAAGGTAGATAAGCTTTGAATTTCAATTAACATAATATTAAATGAGATGACTAATTGAATGAATAATGATTAGCTCATGGTTTCAAATTGATTTTCAAGAAAAGAGCTATCTTATGAGGATAAAGTTTCAAGCTCAAAGATGTTTCTAAGTGTACCATGTTTTTCATGAAAATAATTTACCTTATGCATGTAACCATTGAAGGTTATGAGGATAAAGACTCAATCTCAAAGATTTTCCAAAGTCCATTATTCAATTTTATGAAAAGGGATTGATGTTATCCACATAAGACAGCTTGAGGATCAAGTTCTCAAGTCTGTCTAGGTGGTTATCCTGACAAGGTAGACACTTTATTCACATAAGCGAGTGACCAATGAAGGTAAGTGGTACTGTACAGCCTATTATTCGTATAACCTAGGGAGGTTGTCCGCATAAAATGTGTCATAGAGCTTGAACTCTTCTTTGTTAAAAGGTTATCACATAACCCAAGAAGGTTATCCACATAACCTATATTTCAAAGAACTTAAACTTTCCTCAGGTAAATAGGTTATCCGCATAACTTAGGGAGGTTATCCGTATAACCTATATTTCAAAATACTTGAACTTTCCTCTAGTAAATAGGTTATTCGCATAACCTATGGAGGTTATCGATATAACCTAAGTTATAAAACTCATACCTCTTCTTCAGCAAAATGGGTTATTTGCATAACCTTGGGAGGTTATCCCGATAACCTAAGTTTTACAAAAACTCAGTTTGAGAAAAACTTAACGTTATCATAATAACTGAGTGGGTTTTCATGAAAATGATTTTGAGCTAAAACTTAGTCATTCTGGATAGCACATTATCCGTATAACCTAGCTAGGTTATCCATATAACGAAAGCTCTACGTTGAAAACAAAGGCAAATGGTTACCCGTTATTCGCATAACCTAAGGAGATTATCTGCATAACCTGTGTCAGATGCATTTAATGCAGTAGGTGAATGACTATTTTATTGAGAGCAATAGCTAATCTTTGTTTCTATTGGATAGTTTTACCCCAAAACTATAAATAGGGCCTCCTTTAAGTTGTTGGGTAATGAGAAAAACAAGAAATATGCCAAAACTCTATTGATTTAATTTTTGATTCATTCAAAGTTTATCTAGCCTCTGTTTAGCTCATTCATTGTATCTTAATTTTCATATCTACTCTTTTGAGAGAGTTTTCATTATGTATACATCTACACACTTGTAGATAGTGCTTAGTGTGAGAATACACTAAGGGAGGTATTCGTACTCTTGAGTAAGAAGAGTAAGAGAGTTTGTTTCAGCTCAAAGTTTGAGCTGGTGTTGTAATGCGGTCATTGTAAGAACCCATTCAAATTTTGCATGAAATAGTGGAGAAATCTCAAGTGGTGACCTGAGGACTGGACATAGGTCAAGTGGAGTAGATCGAACTAGGATAAATCAATAAGTCTTCTTCTCATTATCCTTTATTTCTTATACTCTATTTTTAAGTAATTTTTTAGTATCACCACTGTATTTCTTTTTTGCAGAAAAATTTCAATCTTCCCAATTCACCCCCCTCTTAGGAAGCCAGCTGAACTAACACACCAAAGCTTAGACCCTAGGGCTTTGTGTTACTTTGTGTTTTTGTATGTTTATATCTTTGTTATGATTTATATGCCAGTTTGTGCAAAATTCACACTTTGCAAAGTTTAGAATATTGGTTCACAAACAAATTTTGGTATTTGACTCATTTATTTTGTGCAAAATTCACACTTTACTTAGTTAAATTCAAAGTTATAGAGGTTTTTATCTCTGATAGATGAATTTTGGTTCTAAAATTCGAATTTAGGCTAAGCATTGTTAGTAAAAGTGTGCAAAATTTGCATGAAACTTAGTCAAAATTCGAATATTGATGAAGTTCAACTAAGTTCAAAGTCATTTTCTTTGACAGACGAACTTTGGGCTTCAAAGTGCAAATTTCAAAGTGAGAACTTATAAGTCATGTTAGAACATGTCTCTGACATATGAACTTTGCAATTCAAAATTCAAACTTCATAAAGAAGAACTTTTGTACTATGTTAAACATGCCTCTAATAAACGAATTTTAACTTTTAAAATTTGAATTTCAAACTGCTATGCGAAAACTTGAGACAATTGTTCAATCTCTTCAAATACACTTTCAATATGAAAATTCACACAAACCAACATGAAATATCTTTGGCAAACTTGAAATTCGAATGTCACATTGTAACAGATGAATTTTGAAGTTCAACGTTAAAGTCCTTAACTTTCTGTCTTTGTGAAATTCATCTGTTGAGCCCCAAAATTCGAACTTTAGTGGGTCAGCCACATTAAATGCGGTTAGTAAACAACTAATTTTGCAGAGTAACCATTGGTTAATATCTCTAACTGCTAGATCTTGTATCTAACAACTAGTTAAGTCACAAATCTATAAATGGAACTTCATTTGATGTTGTGAGTAACTAATTTAAGTCTAAGATTGCAAAAGCTCTGCTGAATTTCTGAGTCAAAGCTTTACCTACACAACTCATTTATTAGTCTTTAACTTTCATATCTACTCTATTTAAGAGAGTTTCTATTTCTGTAAAAATCTATTCTCCATGTGGAAGAAATATTCTTTATGAAGGGAGTTACAAAGGGATTAATGGAAACACTTGTAAGAGTGTTGAGTGAGATTTTCTATAATCTTAGAACAAAGCACAAGAGTTATAATATGGCATTGCAAGGAGTCCACTGAATTCTTGCAGATAGTGGAAAATCTCAACTGCTGGCTTAAGGACTGAATGTAGGTCAAGTGGATTGGATTGAATTAGGATAAATCATTCAGTTTTTCTTTTCCCTTATCTTCTATACTTAATTTTCATTATACTCTATCTTTCTGCAAATTTTTGCTTTCACTGTTGTACTTTTGCAGAAAAATTTCGTACTTCCCAATTCACTCCCCTCTTGGGAAGCCAACATTCCTAACACAGCCTTCTTGTACTCAAAGCATATGAGAGGCTTCTTTGATTCCTTCTTTTTGAATGGAGTACAATCTTTTCTCTGAAATCTTCTATTGTTGAACTTCTTCTTTTTTATAGAACTAGCCAAATTTCTTTACAAGTATAGCCATGGTCTCCTTTGTCTACTTCTTCATTATCTTTTGAGTCATATGAATCCTCCTCAGCCACTTTAAGAGCAATGCCTTTCTTTTCCTTGTCTTAAGCTATTTCTTTAAGATCCTTTAACTTTCCTTCATATTCAACTATGGTGCCAATGAGAGCAGTAACAGAGCTCATTAATTCTCCTCTTGTTTCTTCTATGGTTGTGACTTTAGGTTGCCACTCCAATGGTAGAGCACGAAGAATATTGTTGACAAGCTTACTTTAGGTAAAATTTTTCCCGATAGCCTTAAGATGGTTCACAATGTAGGTGAACCTCTTATGCATATCTTTGATGGATTCTCCCTCTTGCATTCTAAAGCCTTCATATTGTCCAATGAGGGCATTGATTATGTTCTTCTTGACTCTACTTGTTCCTCAATGAGTAGTTTCAAGAGCATCTCACATCTCCTTTGATGTTTCACAGTTGGAGATTTTGAAGAATTCATCCTGATTTTTAGCATTAATGATTACTTACTTTGCTTTTCTGTTGAGCAACATCATCTTAATCTTCCTTTAGCTTGGTGACATCTCTGCCATGCATAGTCTTCTTTGGTTCATAGTTGCCTTGAGTAACTATATTCCAAATGTCAAGGTCTAAACCCTCAAAGAAGAGCTTTATCTTTATCTTCCAGTAGGTGAAGTTTTCTCTATTAAAGCCTGGGGGCTTGTTCATGTTGACACCTTCAAGAAGGATGCTATATCTAAATCTAACCAGTTACAACTCTTGAATTGTGAGATCCTTGAATGAGAGTCCAAACTGTGATACCAAATGTTAGTTGACTAGATTGCCTAAGAGGAGGTGAATTGAGCTTTCAAAAATTTCTGTAAAAGATAGAGTAATAGAACAGTACCAATATGAAGCTTAAAACAGAGCAAGTAAACTAAGAGTAAATAAGAAGGGATAGAGGAAATCAAACACAAAAATATATCTTGGTTTAACTCTTCCACTTAGCCTATATCCAGTCACCAAGTCATTACTTGGGATTTCTCTATTATCTTGTAGGATTTAATTGGGTTCTTGTAGCACCACAGTACAAGCACAACTTCTCTCATGAGAATTTGAGGAACACTTCACACTCCCTTACAATGAGTGCTTACAGTCATTTTCACTATTTTTATCCTTTATACTTAGTTGTTTTGATAATTAATTTCGATTAATTTTGGATTTTTAGATTATTTTCATAATTTTAGTCGAATTTTGAATTTATGGCAATTTTGGGATAATTTTTGGAAATTAAGTTTTAAATTTAATTATTTTCTATTTTTCAAATTACTCCAAGGAGTTAATTCTTCCTATTTTATTCTATTTAATAATCTTAATGTGATTATGAGTCATTAGTGCTTTAATTATGATTGAAGAAATGATTAAGAATTGACTCATGTAGGGGTAAAATTGTCAAAGAGTTTTAGAAATTTCTTTTTAGTATTTTATTTCTTTTATTTTTATCATTTTGAAATATAATTTCCCTCCAATTGATATTAAACTTTATCCCATAATTAATTTAATTTTCTTGAACTAAAATTTAATCTGCATTTATTTAATTAAGCACATAATTTATTTGATGTAACATTTTTTTGTAGGTCATGGTTCATGGAGATTAAAATTTTGAAAGGACATTTTGGTCATCTGATAGAGGGATTTTATAGAAAATTTATTTTCCCAATTTTATTGTTTTTTCTCATTTTTAGTTGCTTATTTGTATCTAGCTTTATTTTTAATTGGTTAACCTCACATTTCTTGCCCCAATTTTCATGAACCAAACATGCCCTTTACCTTCTTTTCTTTCTTATGCTTTGAAACCTTCCATTCTGAGAGACCACTAGATACCGCCTCCACCTCTTTTCTTCTTTTCTTTGGATTTCTTTCATTTTCCTCCATTTTCTCTTCCAGCCTTCCACCATTTTTGGCTACTCCTTTCCTTCCCCATACTATTTTTGGTCCTCTTCCTCCATTACAGTCCAAACAGTTCAGCCTCCTCTTCTTTTATTCTCTCGTTCACATTTTCAAAGCCATTTTTCATGGTTTCAGCTTCAAGCTCCTTTCCTCTTTGGTTTTCCTTCCATTTTTGTCACTTTTTCATCACTTGCTTCCACTCCATTCTTCAGATTTCATCTACTTGCTGCTTCCTCTGTTTTAGACCATGTAATGTTTACTTTAATGGTGAAGATTTTTGCTGTTATGGAGGAGTGAGTTGGTAGTGGTGATTTAGCACAACTTGGAGAGGATTTTGCAAGGGCTATGGAGTACAGTGACACTTGAGCTTTGGATAATTATTTCGCTTCCCTTTTCCTTATCTTTTTATACTTGTCTTAGGCTAAATTAGGATAGGTTATTGAATAATTTAATTGAGATAAATTTATGGATTGGTTGATTGTTGATGAAAGCACATGGATTGTATTTTGACCACTTGAGATTTTGAATTGGGAACTTTCTATGGTTGCTAATTATTAATGCTAAGTTGTTAAACTTTTGGCCAATTGCATCTTGAAATTCCTTACCTTAATTTTGAATTGGATTACTTGAATTAACACTAGACTTGATTAATTAGGTGATTTGATTCTTGATTGAGTATTGGAATTGTTATTTAATGAAGATTGACGGGCTGTAATTTTTGGCTATTTATGGAATTATTGTGTAAATCATATACACTTAATCATTTGTCACATAATCTTACATATTAGGTGTTTGATGAAATGTTTAGATGTGTTATTATTTTATGTATTTTGTTTGGCATTTTATATTTTGGATCTAATGGTTTTAATAGCTTGTGACATTTAGATTATTTTAATTATCCAAGTTTAATTAATCATTTGAGCCCAAAACAAATTCCCCCCTCTCTAAGTTGTTGCTAGATTATCACTTCCATTACATTGCATTTTTTTATTCACTCATTTATCTCATTTTTGCATTAATTAGCTCTCTTTAATCAATTAGCATTTTCTTAGTTTAGTTATTAGTTTGATTTAACTTCTCATTTACATTTTCAAGTCATATACCCCCCTCACAAAACGTGTAATTAGTAGTTTGCATATATGTTATGGTCATTTGCATTGCATTTTCATCCATATAGTATTTAATTAGTTCTTGCATTAATCCACTGGCATTTTAGTTAGCAATTTAGTTCATTTTAGCTTTCATTTTTAGCTCATTTTAGTTGTGCATTTTTGTTTTTAATTGTGGCCAATTCTAGAGCTATCATTCCTATTCATTTTCATTCATTTCCATTAATATTTCTCACCTTACCATACATTTTCCATTCACTCAATCACACTTTCTTAACTAATGTTGGCCATTTAATTTTCATGTGCATATTTAGTTCATTTCATTTTACATTATAGATTGCATTTAATTTAATATATATTTAGGCAATGTTGGGATTAGAAAAGTACATATCGTACCATCCATACACTCATACTCTTATACACTTCCACACATGCATCCAAATTAGTTTAGTTTTTATCGGTTTATTTTGCATTTTAATTGTATTAACATAGTTTTAGCCTAGCTTTTACATATTTAAACCAAAAAAAAAAATCACATACATACTTGCACACTTTTCTTACATTTTAGTTTGTATTTAATTTGCGTCTTGCTTTCTTAATTGCTTGATTTCTTTCCTAAGTAAGATTTAATTTAGTTACTCTAGTGTGAAATGCCCAAGGTTTGTACTCTACTATATTATTTCTTTAAAACTAGTTTCAAATTGGAATTCCTTACGACAAGGTCTTTCAACTTCACACTCCCTTACAATAAGTGCTTATAGTCAATCCCTTTCCATACTAAGAATTCTACCCAGGAGTAGAAGTAAAGATTACACAAGTGAATCTCTCTAAAAGAGTATATAAGAAATAATGAAGAGCTTTTTCTCACTCTAGAAAGTGGTTAGGTAAGGTTTTAATCAGAATATGAATGAATCTTTAACAATTCAGTAGCAATTCAACTCAATAATCTTCATACTCTTACCAACCAATTTAAATGAAGTCATATTAAATTTTTGATAAATCTATCCATTAGAAATGAAAACTAGCCATTGTAAGTGAGGTGTAACATTAACCTACTGCATTAAATACTAATTTTTTATACATCAGGAGGGTTTGAACCCTTGACCTCTACCCATACTCCACCCCACCCTTACCACTTGAGCTAGCCTCAGGTGGCTTACTGCATTAAATACTTTGTCAGAGGTTAGTCAACAAACCATATAGGTTAGTGCCATAAACCTCAACTAGCTATTAGATATATTTCTTAACATTAGACTAGGTTAGTTGACAAATCTAAGGGGTTAGTCGACAATCAAGTGATCTGAAATAAAGGAGTGAGAATTGTGCAAAGTGGCTTTCATGAAAATATCCAAGGTTAGTCAACAAAGCTTCCAATACTTAGGTTACCCAAAAGGTGTGCTTCATAGGTCAGAAGACAAACCTTCATAGAATGTTATACAATTGTCTACCAAGCTTCAAAGGATGAATACTTGGTTTTTTGGAAAATAGGGTTAGTCACCAAACTTAGAGGCTTAGTTGACAAAGTTATTTCCCCAAAAAAAAGTGCTGCTCTCGAGTTGGCCAAGTTAGAAGACAAACCTTAGAGGTTAGTCGACTATCATGCCTTGACAAAGAGACAACCTTTTTTGAAACATAGCTTTTCCTTCTAACCTATAACCCTTTATCCGCAAACCTCTTTTCCATAGGCAAGAGCATCAATGAACAACAGGAGGCTAGTCGACAAATCGATAAGCTTAGAAGACTAAGCTTACTTTTGACAGAAAAATCTTTTGAAAACCTTTGAACACTTACTCTAATGTATAAGCAACTCGATTTAAGACTAGAGATAAGAAGAATTAAGTAAAATTAAAGCACTAACTAACATTTTAACCTATCAAACAAACCAAAATACAAACAAATCAAATTAAGCTTCATGATAGGCTTTTCTTCACTTGGTCAATTTCTTTTCTCCATGATAGTTAGCCTTGATATATTTTTCATGCTTTAGGTGTTTTGTAATTCATCAAAATCTTCATCTATCTAACAATATGCTAATGTGGAAGGCTATATTATTTTGACATATCATCCTAGCCACTATTGCTTTAAGATATATATAGTTAGATGTATGATGTGTAATATCCCTAATTTTACTAGATATCATATAATATAAAAAGAAATAGCAAATGATATCATAAAATGAATAATGAATTTAAGAAAATGGAGAGATGCAGTTAAATATGGAAAAAGGGCAAAAAGGTTATTTTCAAGGTTAGAACGAAAAATGAGAAACTTATATTTTTGGTCCTTGGATAGACAAATTTCTATGCAATATAGTCCCTAAAAAGGAAGAATTTCATGTATAAGAGTCCCTAAGTGAAATTAAGATAAAGAACCTGAAAGAATTAAAAAAAAATTATAATTTAACCCTGGATTAAGGGCAATTTCATAATTATAAAAATTTCTGTCAAAATGGAGCTTGTGACGAGCTGGACAATGGAATACTGCTTAAAGGCTAACTAAGTTAATATGAATTTATAGTTAGTATTGAAAATCAAAAAAGAAAATATTATACCGAAAAAGAAATCAGGGACCCTACAAAATGCAGTAATGAGACAGGATCAATATGTGATTCCCATATAAATATATTTTAGGACAAGAAAATGAATTTTGCCCAAAATCAAATTTAAAATAATTATGTACCAATTAAGTAACAATTATGGCGAATGTAATTAATTGGTATGGGTATAATTTATCGGTAAAGGTTATTTTGGACTGTTAAAAATTATGGAGCATTTTGGACAAAAATACCCTCGCTATGGTGTGCTGTACAGCAGCTTGGGATATCCTTGGAATTTGATTATTTGATTCAAGTGAATTATTTTGTTAAAGTTAACCAAAGTTAGTCATTTAACCCAAATTACTATTTACACATTACATCTCTTTCCTCAAGACCTTGAGTTTAGTGGTTTAAGTGAGTTTGAAGTCTTAAATTTTAGACTAAAGAGAGCAAGAAGCCATAGAGAAAAGAGAAAAGGAGAAGAGAAAGTGAAAGCTAAAGCTTAAGACTTGGTGATTCAAGTGGTTTGATAAGTTTCTAAGCTTTCTAATTTGTGTTCTCTCATGGTTTAAGGTTGTTAATGGAGTCATCTTCTTCCTCTTACTCACTATGAATTTCATCCTCACCCTTATAAGAAAGGAAGATGAGTTTTTGCTATATAAACTTAGGGAAAAGCTTAGACTAACTACTAAAAGCAAGAATCCAAATAGTTTGAAGGAAATCAGAGCAAATCTTTTCCTTCCTTTTTCATGCTTATTTTCAATGGTTTAAAGGAAATCAAAGCAAATCTTTTCCTTCCATTTTCATGCTTATTTTTGGCTAGACCAAGGTTTAGGATAGTGATGGACTTTCATAATTTTGACCTCAAAAATGGATACCTTAGGGTCCAAATAGCTAAGAAAAAGTATTGGGTTTGAGAAAAATCAAAAGGACTACAAAATGGAATTCTAAGGGTTTTGTGGACCCTTTTGATATGAGGTCATTGAAATAGTGGCTTATGACCTTGTGTTGTATTAGGATTCAAAGAAGTTGTGAAAGACCCAAGGAAAGACTACACAAAGTTTGAAAAGCAAGGGAAATCCATAAGGTAACAATTTACCAAGTTATGCATTATATTGTCATACTTGATTTTTATGAGTTTGTTGCTTTGCCATATATTTTTTTTGATGCTTTGTTATGATTTTGTGATGTTGGCTGAGTTGAATGAAGGGTTTTGAGGCCCCGGGACATCCATTTAACTATACAAAACTCTAGCAAAATTTTTATGAAATATTATGGCACTGTATATTTTAATGAGTTTCATTGATGTCTTTATGAACAATTTTGATGATATGATTGGGTAATGCTATTGAGTTCTTTGAATCTCACTTTCCCAAATGCTAACATGTTTAGGGTCAAATCATGGCAAGGCTACCCAAGAGGACAAAGGAAAGGAGAGAAAGATTGATGATTAAGTTATTATTGCTTCAAATGATCCTTTATTATGAGCTATTGTGTAAAATCATATGGGCTGCCTTAAATCTATATCTTCAAGCAAACATGTTCCTTTAAGTCTTATGTAATGCAAATGAGAACAAGTTGTGGCCATGTAAATATTTTATGGCTTTTATTTTGCAAGAATGTAGGGTGTATATGGTCATTTTGACCTTTTGTCAATGAACCGACTACTATTTGGATTTTTTATGTTGAATATATGAGTGTTATATATGGATGGAAACTAGAAAAATAAAGTTTGAAATAGTCCAAAGATCATTTAATTTGGATGTCTGAACAATTTTATATGAATTTTCAAATTTAGACCAGAAAACTGGAATTTTAGAAAATGACCAAATGAATAATAATTATTTTCATATTTTATTGTACCAATTGGCCCAATCAATACTTGGTTTCATATTTTTTCTATGTAGACAATATTTTTAACTATTTTTAGAGACTTGAATCACTTGTATATGATTTTTGTGGAATTAATTCTGAATTTTTTAAGTTCACTAGACAAAATGAAAAATGCCAAATGAAAAGTACCCTGGGTTCTTCAAATTCTATTTTAGCTTCCTTTATGACTCAAGCTTTTAATTAGACATAAATGGACATAATTATGATCTGAAACATGGGATTTGAATCTAAAATTCAGGTATCACATGATGTTCTTTGTAACATCCCACAAAAAGGAAGACCCACCTAGGGCCTAAGAAATAACATCACAAACATACTACCAAAAACTCAAGAAAATTGCAGACAGAGACATCACTAGGGCGAGTGAGGCATCTGAGCAAAACAATGAAGAAGACGGGGAATCACGGTGCCATGGCGCCGCTTGCTAATAGCTTATAAGCTTTTTGCTGATAATTTGGCCTAACTTCTTGCACACATATCTCCCTCACTGGACCTCTGATTAGCGTGATTCCAATACCTATAAGTCACTCTACACCTCATCTATCTAGACACCAAGCTTGCAATGAAATACCTCCATATGGAGATTTTGGATGCCTGTGACCAAAATGGTCATTTATAGGCCAAAACTTACACCAGAAGCTCCATATCTCAACCTACTGACCTTCTGGTCACCAAACCTTTCCTAGCAAGTCAAAATTAGCCCAAGAATAGTGTTCAAGGCGATGCCTCAAGAAAACCTCTCTCTTAGGTTTTGATCCCCTTGAACCCTAAATCATACCGATTGGGTGACATACCCTTTCTCCACTAAATACACCATAATTCCTAAAAGGCCTTATACATAACTCAAATATACTAAAAAACATATGGGCACCTAATGCCTTAAGCCTAAAACTCATGATAACAATAGATGGGGGGTATGCCCAAAAGTGCTTGATAACTAACAAGGGAAAAACTTCACAATTCACTATGTAATAATCTATACACATTTCAACCTCAAGCAATAGAGATAAGAGAAAACCACCTGGAGGATTCACAAGGCATCATACGCATGGTATTCAATCATGCAAGTGTACTTGCCATAACACTATATAAATATACAGCATGTTTTCTTAGACAACACAAACCAATATGAGTACTCGAATATCTCGTGCTTGACTAAGGGAAAGCCTACCTTGGTCATCATCTTACTAGAGCTAAAAAGCTTCTCCTGAAAGGGGATAACACTATGCCAATTTTAGCTTTTATTGGCGTTTAATAGTTAGTATTTATTTTAAAAATGCCAACTACAGTGATGATATTAAAATAAAGTTGGTGTTTGTATAATAAATGCTAACTATAACATGTAAAACTTGATGTTTGTAAAATAAATGCCAACTATAACATATTAAAGTTGGTGTTTGTGAAATAAACGCCAATCTTGTTTTATATTAAAGTTAGCATTTATCGTCTAAATGCCATCTAAAGTTTTTTTTTTCTTTTTAGAGAACATCTTCTAAAGCCCTCACTTCTCTTCATTTTCATAGACCAACTCATTCCCTCGTTCCTCTCTTGGTCAAGCATCAAACTCTACTCCTTGTCCTCCTTCCACCGTGCACCTCCTCGTTCTATCCCCTTTCTTGAAACAGTCTCCCTCAACCTCTGTCACTCCATTCATCTTTTGTGCCCTAGCTCACCAAGTCCTAGATGTCATCGCCACTGTGCCCTAACTTACTCTATTCTCTATTAGCTCGAACATTTGCTGAACGTCTCACAATTGCTTGATCTACCTCTTGGGAAGGTCATCTTCCTCCACTTTGCTTGCCATTTTGCTAGATCCTCCTCAACTTCATCCTTTGTTCACATCTTTTCTTCCTCTTGAGTTCTCTACCGTTCGCACCTCTTTCCAAATTTGGTTTGCTATTTTCTACTTTTTGGTGAATGGTAAGTTTTTGCTATTTTTCAAATATGATTTGTTATTTTTCCCTTTTTGGTTCGCAGCTCTTATCTTACTGTATCTCTCTCTAACTACTTGACAAGCATGGGTTCAATTTGTGTGTCCTCAATCCTTTTGCGTTAGCAACTGATGAGTGAAATGAAAATATTATGATTCATTCCCTTATAGGCGGTTCTCTATTAATTTATCTTTAAAATACTCATTTTGAGTTAAAATTCTTCTTATTATTGTTTTTGTTTATATTTTTGTAATTTTTCTTTTCTACCAATTGGTAATTTTTTGTGCATGTTTTAATGGAATTAGAGACTTTTCCAAGCATAGAATGTATAAGAGTGAAGTACTATGGCCCTTGCAATTAATTATAATTCAGATTTAAGGTTTTCATTTTAGTCCGAAGTTCAAAGCGTTATTTTTTTAACATTTTAAAGCGTGTACACTAATTTATAATAGCTATGTTGGTCATAGGGGAAGGGATGTCATTTTTCCCAAAATTTAGGTTGGCATCGAATGTCCCAATCTGAAATCATCCAAAGCTTTTCGTTGATTAGACATGGCTATTATATGTCTTACTTTATAATTTTCATGGCTTTATTACCTAATTTGAAGGAAGATATCTGTTTTATTCCCATGATACCTCATGTTCAATTTCTTGATCATCAGCTAATAATATATATGTATAGGTTCCTAATCTATCTTGAGGTGGAAGCACAAAACTCCATAACGCTATCTTTGATTTGCCAAGTTCAGGTACCCTCACTTCACCAAAGTTTATGATAGTGGGGTATCCTTGTGCTGTTGGTGAATTCATAAATGCAGTAATAATTCTAGATTTTTATTAAATATTTATCTTTTAAATGAAAAGAGGATCTTTACTTTTTCCCCTTCTTGCAGTTGATGTGATTGTTACTGAGGTATTAACAGCAAAAATGGTCTTCATAAGTCAAAGATATGCATTGTGACCTTGATCTTGTACTAATAACCAATCATGTAAGGTGAAAAAATATTTTCTTCTCACTGTATTTGATAATAAAAGATCAAAGATTAAACTTCCTAGTATTTGGGATTTATTAGTAATGCTATCATTTTCATTCAAGTGCAACATCTATAATTATATAGTCCCAAGCCTTTCTCCATTATACATGAACTATCTATTGACAACTAAGGTTGAAATGCCAACTTTTGCAAGAGTTTTAAGTCAGAGATTTCTTTTGCCATATATTCTTTGGGGGAGGGATTATTTTTGTGTCCTTTGTAGGTTTTAGCAAATGGTTTTGTCAAGGGTATGTCTCTTCTAAATGTTTTAAGGGATTGAAAGGCTCTCTTGAGATGAAGAGTGTAAGTTGGTTAATTTTATTTTTTCCTTTTTGTTACTGGAGGATTTGTCTCCTCTATTTCTACATCTTTTTGTATTTTATCTTCTTATCAATAAATTCATTTTTCATCCAAAATAGCTAGAGAAGAGAATAGCTTCATCATTAACATATTTGCTTCCCTCTTGGGACAGGATGGTGTTCTGTTCTTCAAAATACTTTCCTTGTGCAGGTGAATGATATTCTAATTATACTACTTTGAAGTGGATCTTATTTTGCCTTATAGTTTTATGATCATCAAATTAATTTTTCTGTGTTGTCATTACCAGGTTGGCATTGTGAAGAAGGAGCATATCAAGGTGCATTAGTTTTTGTTCCCACAACAAATCTATTTAAAAAAAAAATGCTCAAGTCTTTTAATTAGTTTCACTTGTGCCTCAAACATCATAATTCAAGATGCATGAAATGCTATCTAGTTATTATAATGTATATAAGATTATAGCCTGATTCTCTAAGAGTTTATGTGCTAGCAATCATAAAATGATTAACACATTCTTGAGGATCTTTTGCAGCCATTATACCGAACACGAGGTCTTAAGTCTCCATTTTTTTCAAGTTTATCTTATATGCGGACTTCCAAATATCTGGGGAGATGTTGTTGGTCAATGATTACCAAACCTCGGGGTTCCTACTTAAGGTTGTTGAAAAGTTGGATCTGAATCAATTCAAGTTTTGGACGCTATGAGAGAGTTTTTTTTAGTGCATTTTGAACTCAAAAGTTGAAACAATGTTGTTTACTTCATAGTTTTCTTTGGTTTAATTGCACATTTATCTCAAACTTATACTTCAATATAAATTCAAAATTTGATAAATGGTGTTTGTCTTGGGTGGGCACACCCATATTTCTATTGTTTTCTCTTTATGTTTCAGTATACGTTCTAGTAGTATTGCCCCACCTTATTTTCACGGGTTAAAGAAGCAAGGGCCGTAGTAGAGAAAGCTTAGCGATTATAGCAAACTATTGCTAATAGGAAAAATAAGTAACTAGAAATAGGTAGACTAGTTATTACCAAAGCATTATACGAAAATCATGTTATTTTGAGCAAGATAAATGCATCAGGTAAATCAAGTCATGAATCAATTTCAAAAGTCATAGATGTTACAATACCTCTAAATTTCCTTGTTAGTGATTCTAGCCAACTCAAAGTATATGTTTTTTTCTTTTATTTTATTCCCTCCCTAGCCTTTTCTTACAAATTATCATAGATATTTGTTAGTCATAAAATATACAATTACTTGCAACTCTATTTTTTATTGTTCCCACTTATCTTTGTGATAAAATAATTGTGGTAGATAACAAGATATGGGCTACATCTTTGATGAGGCATGATGAATTAAAGCTGAACTTTTGAGAAGCAATGTGAAAACTGGATGGAAACGTACATAGAGATGTTTTTAGTTGCATGTCCATTCTCTTTATAAATTTCATATTGATTGCATCGATCCTACAACTTGTAATTTATTCATCATGCTAATAGTTTTTAGCAAGTTAGAAATGTAGGTATGAATTCGACTAAGCATAGATGTAGCACCTCTATTTAGGACCATTTCCCATGTATTAAACTTCATCAGAGACCAACTATACTTAACTAGAAGCTTGAATCACAATAAAATATTATAATAAATTTAATTAATTTAAAGGGTACTATTCATTTAATCCCATTTTTGGCAATCTTCTGAAAATCGTAACTAATTCAATAAAAATTATATAAGAGTGATTCAAGTCTCTATGAATAGATTAAAATATTATCTATATGGAAAAAATATCAATAACAGCAATTACTTGGCCAATTTATACAGTAAATTTTGTGAATTTCTACTGTTCATATGGTAAATTCCTGAAATTCTAGTTTTCTGGGTAATTTTGAAAAATCACCATAATTGGTATACACATCTAAATTGAGTGATGTTTGGATAATTTTAAATCCCTATTTGTCTAGTTTTCAACCATATATAACATTCATACTTTAAACATCAAAAATTCCAAACAGTGGCACATTCACTCTGCATAGGTCAGGATGACCATTTATATCTTACTATTTTGCCAAACAGAAGCTATAAAATATTTACATGGCCATACATCATCTTCATATGATACCATACATTTCTTAAGACCTATAGGGACATGAAAGCTTGAAGAAATATATCCAACATTATCTCTACAAATTTACATAAAGGTTCCAAAGTCATGGCCCATGCAAGCATCACTAGCTTAAATATTAAGCTCTTTCTCCTTTCCTTTCTCTTCATGGGTGGTCTTGCCATAATTGTTCCCTATTCATGTTTAATATTTGGGAGGGTGAGATTTAAGAATCTCAGTAACTAATACCCACCATGCCATCATATTATCACATTAAGCATGAAAATATCAAAATAACACATTTTGAATACATTAACACATTTATGTCATAGGAATTCATGAAATTTTCAGCATAGTTTTGTTTTGGAAAATGGACATCCCGGGGTCTCCATGCCCCTCAATCAAGTTATCCAATGCACATAAATAATCTCAAAATATCATTACAATCATATGACAAGGCATAAAGCACATTGAAAACAAATATAATAATATAATGCAAGTATGGGAAATTAACTACCTTATAGCACTCCCTTGCTTTCCACACTTTGTCCAACACTTATTGGACCCTCCAACACTTCTCAAAACTTTCTTAGGCTTCCTCAAACCTAAACATATCATCAAACCATTACTCAAGCTAAGGGTTCCATGACTTTCTTCAAAAAGTGTTCATGAAACCCTAATTTTTAAAAAAATTACCAAAAATTCATTCCTAGTTCAAACATGGTGAATTATACCTCTATTCCATGTAATTGTTTGAGAGAAATCCAAATATGGCCTCAGAATTACCAAATTCCGTCTATAGCTATGGTTAATGTTCATCTGAATTAAGCTTTAAAACCCCAAATTTTACTTTCTTAATAATAAGCTTTTTCATGAGATCAACACTTATTTCTAAGGTTTTAGACCATGGGGAACCCATTTTTGAGGTCCAATTTATGAAATTCCAACCCAAAGTTGATTGAGGGGAATTCAAAAAAATTTGCTATACTTTGTTATACAACAAACTACTTGCATATTCAAGCTTTAAATGAACATTCTATTATTTCCACTATGATTTATAGTTGGAAAACTCCATTTCTTGCTAAATCATGCCATGGGCGAAACCCTAAGAGGATAGAGAAGAATTTTTAGGCCATGAACCATGCTTCTAATACCATAGATAGCAAGCTTAGAATGATAGAAGAGAAGATTACCAACTTAGCTTTCAATTTTTTCCTTGAATCTTCTCTTCTGTTTTCTCTCTTTCTCTCTTTCTTTCTTGCATTTTTCTCCTTCAGTTTGCTACTGGAAATGGTCGTGAATGTGCAGAGGAAAGAGGATAATTAGATAACTTAATGTGGCTAAGCATGGTTAACTCTTTAATTAAGCTTAGGTTACTTTTTGGCAAAAAAAAAGTGACAACTTCTTGGAGAAGTTTTACCAAAAAGTCAAGCTGTCCAAAGGAAAAAGAATGGTTCTTTCACAAACTTGCTTAAAATGTACCATACTTGTTTCCTTTAGTAAAATCTCATGATTTCTCTTGATTTTATAGTTTAAAAACAACTTTCCTTCCCATTAATCATGCTTGGCCAGATTAGAACAGTGGATGAGGGAGAGAAAATTTCAAGGGAACTAACTCATGGAGCTTAGAAACTATACTAGAACACTTAAAGAACACAAGAGGTTTGCTTACCAATTTTCCATGCTTTTCTTCCTTATTTTTCTTCTCTTTTTCTTTTCTCCTTCATGTGCTCCCTCCTTTCTCTCAACTTTGCAGACCACTCCTTCCTCTTTCTATGTAGTGTTTGTTTGGCCAAGTCACGAGGGAGTATATATAATATGCCACTAATTACACTTGCTTTTTGGCTAATCATGATTAATTAAGAAAACTTAATCATTAAGTCTTCCCTTTTCTTATCCATCAAGGCTTCCAATTTGGACACATGGGTTGACATGTGGCATCCTAATAAGGGGTACACTTGTCCAAGACACTACACAATTTTTTCCAGTCCAGTAATACCCTGTGTTAGTTACTTTATACTTGGACCGGTAAAGTTACTTTTTGCAGTGTAAATTCACTTTATTGATACAAGGTTAAAGTTAATTTGTATCTGGTATTTCTTTAATATACTATATTTAAAAAGCTCATTTTGTAATGTCCAATAGCCTTTCTTTTTGACTTTTCGACTTTTGCAAATCAAAAAGTAGCTTTATCGGTATAAAGTTACTTTTTAACATTCGGCACTGATTATTTCTTCATCCTTGAATATTAGCACTTAGTGCCATACACTATTGGACTTCTCTCATTGATAGCTTCATTTTGACAGTAACATTGCATATTAAAAAATTTACCCTTGACCCAGGGCCAAATTATAATTTTTAAAACTTTTGGGTCATTAGGTGTAATTGTCCCCAAAATATTTGAAACCCCCCCGCCCCAAAATTCTTATATGCTTGGGGCAAAATTTGTCATTTCCATAATTCTTAGGAAGAAAAATGTAATTTCTTATTTTTCTGTCCAATCGAGAAAAATGACCTCTTTGTTCTATTTCACGCAAAATGGTGTTTGCCTATTTTTGCAAATTTTCTATGCATTTTTAGTTGTCTAATATTTTAAGGATGTTACAAGTGGTGCTACCGCCTAATCTTGCTGGATTGCATGATGTTTTCCACATGTCTCAACTCAAGAAGTATCATCTGGATCCGTCTCATATAATTGACGATGAGGTGGTTCAAGTGCGAGAGGATCTGACTTTTGAGGTGATGCTGTTGCAAATTCTCGATGTTAAAGAGAAGCAGTTGAGAAATAAGACTATTAAGTTGTTAAAGGTCCTGTGGAGCGGCTTGACATCCAATGATGTCACGTAGGAGACTGAAGAATCTATGCGAAGAAAGTATCTGGAGATCTTTGCTTGAAGTAAGAGTTGAAATTTCAAGGACAAAATTTTTATAAGGAAGGGAGAGTGTAACACCCCTCATGTTATCTTTCTAGGCATTGTGTTCAGGACTGAAGAAAATAAGACGGAGAAAGGCTTAAATGGTGCAGAAAAAGAGCTCCACGCCGCGGCTTAAAGCAGAGCTGCCGTGGCGAGAGACAATTCCAGTGGCATGATATGGCTAAATGAGGTGGCACCATGGCGAGCTGCCATGGAGCTGTGGCGAGGATCAAAAATCTTGTTTAAATCCGGATCATTTCAGATGATAGGAAAGAAAGAAACTAAGGAGAACCCTGGGAGCTCTGCTAGGGCTTGTTGGATTCGGCCATTGAAAGTTGTTTTCAACCTCTGGAAGCTTGGATTCAAGTTAGTAAGTGTTCTTTACTCCTCCCTCTCCATTTTCTTCGGTTGGAATTTGGGGTTTTTCAGTTATATGTTGGGATTTCTAGTTTGGGATGAAATCCACCGATTGAAATGGATGTAATGAGGTTAATGAAGTGTGTTTTGGTATTCTTGTTGCTTGGATGTGAGTTTTGAAGGGATTATATGTGTTTTAAGCTTAACCCTAGGTTGTTTTCGATTTGGGCTCTTTAGAATCCGAAGTGTATGTGGTTGAGTAGTGTTTGAATGGTTCCGAGGAGCATTTTGATGCATGAAAGGGTGTCGGAACCTTGGGTTAGGCTTAAGTGGTTGAATTGTGATGTTTGGATATTTGGTATATTGTGTTAATTGAAAAATTGTGTTATTGTGAAGGTTGTTTAGTTAACCGGGAAGGGTTCAAGCGTGTTGGACAATTCAAAAAGTTTGTGGAACTCACATGTATGGTATTGATAACCTGAGGTAACCAGGCGTTTGTTTGTTTGTTTGTTTGTTTATATTGTATTGCATGATAGTATGTATATTTGTGTATATATGCATGTTTCTTTCATACCCTGATATAGATATATTTGTGTGTACTGCTTTCTATATATCGTGGTATGCACACAGCAAGATGATGATTATGATAATGATTATGATAATGATATTGACATGACATGACATGATGCATACATGACATTGTGATATGATGATGATGATTATATGATGATACATGAGCATCACCACATAATATTGTGAGATTGCGATATATGATGGATTAGGTGGCGATGATGATACGATATGATATATGATGATATGAAATATGATGATATAAGATATGATTAGGGAGGATAAGGATGAGATCCCTGTCACTAAATCCTCCCCTATAGCCAGGGGAGCCAAGAGGCAGTGGACTGCACCTTCCCTAAATCATGACCAATTCAAGGTGGTCCAAGGGAAGAAGAGCCACAGTCCGAGTGCTAGTGTAACCTTTGGCAAGGTTGCATTAGTGTAAGGTGAACTTGGTGATGTCCTGGAATTAGTCTTCACCGACTGTTGGAAGGGAGTTACCTATATGAAATATCCTGTTAGATGATAGCTCGTGGTTCTAGCTGTGTACAAGGGAGACATGCATACCATTCATTTCACATTGCATTCATGAGTTGCATGAGATATATGTATATATATGTGTGTGTGTGTGGTTGTCCCTGGTTACTGAGACATTGTCTCACACCCTTCTCCCATGAACTAACCATTCAGGTGGTGGTTCTGGCACTAGTCCAAAGAAGACGCGGGAGTAGCTACGTGCGTGAGAATAGTCTATGTAGTATTTGTAAATTGGATAATGTATCTTATGCCAAGTAGAATAGAATGGTTTGTAATGAATGTATGGTTATGGATATGGATTGTATGGATGTTGTATGTATGTTATGTGTGATAAAAGTTGGAATTGGGCCTGATTGGTGTGTTTTAGGGCCTGTAGCCCGGTTTGTCAAGTAGGGGTTCCAAGGAGTAAAATCTCATAGGAGTAGTTCCTTTGGGGTGAAATCTCTTTGAACAAGTTGGTCTAGGGGTTTTGGACCTGTATGAATGGTCTCTGAGTGACCAGTTGCCTTTGGTGGCAATTGGAGGTGGTTAGTGGTGAGTTTTGGTCAATAAGTGGCCAAACGGTGTCAAGAGTCCAGAATCTCCATACGGTGTTGGATTAAGGTGAAAGTAATGTCTATGGCTAGATTGGGACTAGATTGACTTGTAGGAGTTGGAATCAAGTTAATCGAAGGTCGGAGCATAAAATTATGCACGTCAGAAGTCCACCCCGGTGCATGGAAGTTGTTGATATGGAAAATCAGCATGGGGCGCCGCGGCGTTAGTGAAGACAGAAGTAAGTGAAAACAGGGGAGGCCGGAGCCGTGGTGGTACTGTAGCGGCCGTGGCCCCAGCGCACTTTCTGGAGTTTTTGGGTTTGTTTCTGTTGTTCTGAAGTTTTGAAGAGTTGTTTTGAATTGTCGGAGTTGTGTTTGATTGAATTTTGAAGTTTTTGGTTAAGTCTCAAGGTGTCATAAGGTAAGGTGCTACAGGATACATATGCTTTGCTTTGAATACAATTTCACACTAGTCATCCCATTCTTTGTGGCTGCTAGGTCTAACCTTGCATCAAAAAGCAAGCAGGTTGAATTCCCCTCATAATCCTTTCATTGCTCTGAAATGCCACTGTAATATTCTGAAATTTTCTAGATATTCAAGGCTCAATATTTTAAAATCTATAAAGAATTCGCAAAAACAGGTATACACTGTTTGACATGAAATAGGCAAAGAAGTCAATTATCTTAGTTGGAAGAAAAAAGGAGAAAATGACAATTTTGCCCTAGTAAAAAAAGAAGAATGAAAATAAAAAAAATGGAAAAAAGAAAAAGGAAGACGTAGACGTAGGGGAGATTAAGGAAAGTTTATGAATTTTGGAAAAAATTACCCCTAAGACCCGAAAGTTGTAAAAATTGTAAATTGTCTCCGGTCAAGGGCATTTTTGTAAATATAAAAAATTATAGTAAAAATGAAGCTCTCAATGAGTTATGTCCAATGAAATATAGTATAGAATTTATTAAGGTCAAAATAATATTTATTAGGTAATTAGGACTTAATATTAATATTTTACCCGATAAAAGTTAGTTTAAACTGCAGAAAAAGGCAGTACCAATTCAAGAACACTGAAGGGACCTTGCTAAAGTATATTTTGGAGCAACATAATGATTTTAGTCCGAAAGTTATTTTTGGATAGTCTTGTACTAATTTAATGACAATTTTAGCGATAATACTCAATCAGTATGGGTAAATTTAATTGGTAAAAGGTATATTAATCCAATAAAACATGAGAAGCAATTTTTGGCCAAAAAAACTTGACAAAGGACGTGCTGCACAGCCTTGGGACACAAAAGGAAATATTGGAAAGCTTTTATTATATAAAGTAACTAAAGTTGGAAATTAAATTAACTATGGTTACTTTTATGACTCATTACCCCTTAATCACTTTGGTTAAACTCATAACTTATCATCTTCCCAGCCAAGCATGTCTGAACAGAAGTCCAAAAGAGAGAAGAAGTCGTGAAAAGCATAAGGCCAAAGGAAGAAGAGAAAATCACAAGCTTTATCCCAAAACTTCAAGGTATTATCTTACAACCCTTTTCTTGTGTCCCCTAGGAATTTTGAGGTATTCTAATGGCTATTTTCCCTCTATTTTTCCACTGAAAGTTTCTTTTTAGAGAGAGAGTAGAGAGAGAAAATGAAGGTGCGGAGAAACTAAACCATGAAAAGTGTTATATAGGCCATAAGATGCAAGAATATGCCATTAGATTACAAATTAATCAGGTAGTTATTTTTCTACAATTTATGGTAATATTCTGCCTAATTAGGGTTCAATATAGGAAGAGAATTTCAAGTTTTTGACCCAAAAAATGGATTCCTTGGGTCCAAAATAGGTTAGAATAAGTGTGTTGTACAAGAAATTCCAAGTGGTTTGCAAAGTGGAATTTTTGGTTCAAGTGAGCACTTTGTGAAGTGAATCATGAAACCAGTGGCTAATGGCCGTATTTTATAATGCTATAGAATCCAAAAGAGTGTTAGAAGATCAAGGAAATGGTTTGCAAAGTTTGGAGACCATTGGAAAGCCAAAGGTAGTTAACTCACCTATGTATGCCTATGTATTGTCATTAATGTTGCTTGATTTGAATGATGTGTTTAATGTTTGAAATGTTGTCTTGTGATGATTTGGCAATGTTGGTTGGATTGTTTGAAGGGTAATGTGACCCTGGATATGTCCAAATACAAGGGGAAGTGCTGCCCAAATTTTTATAAAATAGTTATGCCAAAATGATTTGATTGCATGCTTGATGCATTTTTAGATGAATATTTGCAATATATATGATCATATGTGTGCATGATGGTGGCTGCTACTGAGATTCTCTGAATCTCACCCCCTTTCCAAATGTCTACTAAATTTTAGGGTTAAGTTATGGCAAGATTACCCAGGTAAGGAAAGGCAAGGAGAAGCAAGTTAATGTTCAAGATAATGATACTTAGGTTGATGCTATTATATGGGATGTTATGTAAAATCTTATGGGACATAATCATGCTGTGTCTTCATGTTACTATGTTTCTCTAGGTTTGTTATGGAGTATCATGTAAGATAAGGGCAAGCTATGGCTATGTATATATATAT
This sequence comes from Adenanthera pavonina, assembly GCA_026686845.1. Taxonomy (NCBI): domain Eukaryota; kingdom Viridiplantae; phylum Streptophyta; class Magnoliopsida; order Fabales; family Fabaceae; genus Adenanthera; species Adenanthera pavonina. Next base: position 16,505,060 of record JAIVEN010000005.1, on the reverse strand, counting down.
TAATCTGTATTTTGGAAAGTAGGAAGAATGTAAGAGACCTTTCTAAGCACTATTAGGAATTCAAAGTATTGTATATACTTAGATATGTTTAATGTATGAGTGTTTCATATTTATGAAAACTAGACATGTGTAGCTTTCCATAGACATAAACATCACTCAATTTGAAGTTGTGTATGATTTATGATGATTTTTCAAAGTTATGGTCAGAATCAGAAATTTTCAAAAATGACCATTGCTACAGTGAAGTTAATACGAATTTACTGTATAAATTGGCCAAGTAATTTCCATGTTCAACATTTTTCCCAAGTATATAATCATTTAAAATATATTTATAGACTTGAACCATATCAATATGATTTTTCTTGATTTAGTTATAAATTTTCAAAGTTCACCGGATGAAAAGAAGTTAACCAAAGGAATAGTAACCATAATGAAATAAATTGGTTTAAGTTGCTTTATGTAATTAAGTCTCTAATCAAGTATTAATGGACATAAACATAGTATAATACATGGGAAATGAGTTTAATTACAAGGTGTGATAGCCTCCAACATTCCATCTTAAAGGCTCAGTTCCAATTTCCCATACTCAATCCTTGCAATGGCCCAACTTTGTATAACACAATGTCTTACCTTTATCTCCCCTAAATAAGGTCATTTCACCTCCATTAGGCTAACCACTCATGCACTTAATAGGGCATATCTCTGACCTTATACCTGATCATTTAAGCCAAAGATGTTCGCATGCATTTCCTCAAGAAGAGATCACCAAATAGCCTACCACAACCTAACATACTTTCCCCGTGAAGCAAAACAACCATTCAATATGAGGTGAACCATTGCTCTAATACCAAAATGTAATATTTCACGTAAAGGAAGACTTACCAAGGGCCTAAGACATAACATCACCAACATACTACCAAAATCTCAAGAAAATTGCAGAAAGGGACATCACTGCGGCGAGGGAGGCTTCTGAACAAAATGAAGAAGACAAGGAATCATGAAACCATGGCCTAGGCTTCAGTGCCGAGGAACCACTTGCTAATAGCTTATCAGCTTTTTCCTAATCATTTGGCCTAACTTCTAACGCGCATATCTCCCTCACCATACCTTCGATTGGTGTGATTCCAATGCCTATAAGTCATCTACACCTCTTCTATCTAGACACCAATCTCAAATTGAAATAATTTTGTATAGAGATTTTAGACGCTCATAACCGAAATAGTCACTTTTAGGCCAAAACTTGACACCAAAATCTCCATATCTCAACCCATTGACCTTCTGGTCACCAAACATTTCCTAGAAAGTCAAGATTAGCCCAAGAATAGTGTTCAAAGAGGTGGCACCTCAGGAAAACCCCTCCCTTAAGTTTTGACCCCTTGAACCCTAAATATTACCTATCAGATGACATACCCTTTCTCCACTAAATACACCATAATCCATAAAAGGCCTTATACATAACTCAAATACACCAAGATACATATGGGCACCCAATGCCCTTGGCCCAAAACTCATGATAACAATAAATGAGGCATATGCATGAAAGCTCTTGATAACCACCAAGGGAAAAACTTCACAATTCACTACAAAATCATCTATACACATTCCTTAAGCAATAGAGATAAGAACTTGAAAACCTCCAAGAGGATTCACAAGGCATCATACACATGGCATTCAATCGTGCAACTATACTTGGCACAACACTATATAAATATACAACATGTGTCTCAAACAACATATATTGATCATGAGTACTCAAACATCTCATGCCTGACCAAGGGAAAGCCCACCACGGTCATCATCTTACTAGAGCCAAAAACCCTCTCTTGAAAAGCGGTAATCAATATGGGGTAAGACAAATGTCCCAGTAACTAAAGGCAACGTATAAAACCAAATATTTCATTTATAAAGAAGATTGCATACATAATAGTTGAGTACAAGTTAGATACATGAATATGATATACTGTTGCACACATGTAATATGTAGTATGCATCATGCCACGCACGTGATATATAGAAATCCACATCAATCACAGTAGGAATCATGAGTTAGTTACCATCACAAGGTAACTTTGATGAGCAACCCCTTCAAATAATCAGTGAAGGCTGATTCTAGGGCAATTGCTTAGCTTACTACCACTAGTCATGACCCATGTAATACCTCTTATACTGGGCTCATTTCCCATGTATTTAATTATTCTAAAGTTCATTTGTATCATAATAAGATCTTGAATCACAATAAATTCCATAACAAATTTTTCCAACTTTGGTTACTATTCATTTAATCGAATTTGTTTATTTTGATTAAATTTCAAAAAATCATAACTAAATCAATAAAAATTGTATGCATGTGATTCAAGTCTCTAGGAATAGCTTATAACTTTTCTACATGGGAAAAATATAAGTCAGAGCAATGACTGTACTAATCTATACAGCAAACTCTGTGAAATCTCACAATTTATACGAAAACTGAAAAATAATTATTTCAATTGGAATTAAATATAAAAATCCACCAAATATTGTACACACATCGAATATGAGTGTTCTTTGAACCATTGGAAAGCTCTTCCTGTCTACTTTTAAACCATATATGTCATTCATACTTCCCATTACAACTGCCTCAACAGTAGTGGGTTTCCTCCATAGAGGTCAAAATAACCATTCATATCTTAATGGTTAGCAAAATAAAAGTGATGGCATTTACATGACCATAATTCTTCTTCATATCATGCCATACAATCATTAAGACTTAGAGTAATATAAAAACTTGAAGAAACATTTCCAACATTATCTTTACAAATTTACATAAAAGTTCCTGATTCATAGCCCATGCAAGCATTATCAAGCTAGTGATCAAATGCTTTCTCCTTTCCTTTCTCTTCCTTGGAGGTCTTGCCATTGTTACTACCTATTCATGGTTAATATATGGGAGGGTGAGATTCAAAGAATCTTAGTAGTTAACACCCAAACATGGCATCATATTATCATATTACGCATATAGCATCAAGATAACACATTTGAAACACATTAACATATTTGTATCACATAATTTCATAAAACTTTTGGTAGAGTGTCATTTGGAAATTGGACATCCCGGGGTCACAATGCCCCTCAATCAACTCAGCCAATACATGTAATTCATCACAAAACATAATTTTAAACACATGGCAAAGCAAGAAGCTCATTGAAAACATGTATGATAACATATTGCAAGTATGGGGATTTAACTACCTTATGATGCTCCCTTGCTTTCCAAACTTGCTCCACTACTTTTTAAGCTTTCCAAAACCTTCTTGCACCTATCCACATCATCATTGAACCAATTTAGCCATTGGCATTTCAGAATTATACAATACCATACACACTAAAACCCAAATTTTTCACTTAGTTTTCCTTTGATCTATCTTTGTACAACACCCTTATTCTTAAGGTTTTGGACCATGGGGAATCCATTTTTGAGGTCAAAATCATGAAATTACAACTCTAAATACTCCCCCTGTTTTGAACGAAATTGTCTCAAAGTAATTGGAAAAGATTTCCTTCAAATCACTTCAAACCATCCATAGATTCAAGCTTCTAGTGGTTAATCTAAGCTTTTCCCTAAGTTTAATGGTTCAAAACTCATCCCCATACTAAAATCCCATTTTGTCTGAAACCCTAAGGTGAAGAGGAAACCAAACTAAACCATAAAACATACTTTGAAAGCCATAGATAGTAAGCTTAAGGTGGTAGTATAGAAGCTTATCAACTTGTGCTTCAATTTTTCCCTTGATTCTTCTTCCTTTTCTCCCTCCTTTTCCCCTTCCTTTTCTTGTGTTTTCTTGCTGGTCTTTTGCCGCAGATGGTCTCATGAAAATGGAGAAGAAAAAGGGTACTTATGTGGCTTAATTGGTGACTAATCATGTTTAGCAAATTAATCCAACTAAAGTTACCTTTCTTTTTTATCTCCTTCCCTAGAAAGTAATCCTAAAAAAATAATATGATATTATTTTGTGTCACATGGCTACAACATTCACGCATGGGAGAGCGAAATGTGTCAAAAAATTACCCAAATTTTCCTGATCCAAATATATCTTGAACCAAGTAACTTTTAACCGTACCGATAAAACCGTCTTTATACTAATTCAGCATTTTTGGACTACAGGACTGTTTTAATTTTATTTTTGTATTTTCATAATTATACTGTCCCAAATGATATCTATGTATGACTCATATCCTATCCCAATTACCTTTTAACCATCGATAGGGCTCATAGTTTACTTTATCGGTTTACTATTACTTTTGGATACTCGGCACTGATTGTTTCCTTATTTTTCAATATTAACCCTCAGTGTCATATACCATTAGACTTCTCTTATCAAGGGCTTCGTTCTGATAGTAATATGCATATTTACAAAATTGCCCTTGACTCGAGGTTAAATTATAATTTCTGAAACTTTCGAGTCATTAGGTGTAATTTTTCCCAAGAATTTTTCTATTTCTTCCCCACGTAATTTTATATATTTTAGGATGTGAATATCATTTTTATAATTTTTTAGGGGTAAAAAATATAATTTTTTCATTTTTCAGTCTAACTGGGAAAAATGACCTTTTTGCCCTTAGTCACACAGAACGGTGTCTGTCCGTTTTTACGAATTCCTTATACACTTCATACTATCATTTATTTCTTACTCTTTTATTACTTAGTATCCAATGGAATTTTGGGATATTACAACGCAACCAAATGTCATTCCACTAATGAGTAGATCATAGTTACCCTTCCCTTAGACTACTCGAATTGATTGTGATTTAGAGAAGGTGCATCCCCAATGCACTGCCACCTAGATCTTCCTGGTTAAAGGATGATGATTTAGTGGTAGGAATATATCACACCTCACCATCTGGACATGAGGCCCCACATGTCCCACCAGTAGATCGGCATATCATATGGTATATCACATGGCATCATGACCCAACCCACAAATGCCTCACATGCATAACCATGAGTGACAATGCCAAAATGTTATGTTATTATGTCAATATCCGTTATGTTCATCAATATATGCATATGGTCAACTTCATTTTCTTCATTATTCATATTATCATCATTGTCATCATTGTTACCAAAGTATCAATCTAGTATATTTATACATAATAATAATAATAATACTGGCTGCATAATATACATAAATTAGTCCTTTGTATTCCCATTATATCAACATATATATATAAATATAAAATCAATTATTTCCACTTTCTTGTCATACTTTTCAAAGGAGAAAGGGTTATGAGTTAACTTACTATTACTAGCTGTGATATAAGGTGCATATCATGATATGAAAGTTTCAAACATATAAGATAAGTAAATTTTACTCCTTGGTTACCTCAAGTTGTTTTACTCTCTTAACCCTCGGTAAGGCCAAATGTCATACCTCATATTTAGACTCATTTCTTATGTATTAGACTCCATTTTAGTCCATTAATGCATGATTAGAGACTTGATTGTATAAAATAACTTAAAAAAATTTAGGCACGGTAAATTCGTAACTAAGCAAAAAAAATTGTATTAAGGTAACTTAAGTCCCCAAAAATAGCTTAAAAGATTCTCTACATGGAAAAAATATTGAACAGGGCAAATGCTTGACCAATTTGTATAGTAAATTCGTACAAACTTCACTATAACAATGGTAATTTTTGAAAATTCCTGACTTTGATCATAAATTTGGAAATTCACCATAATTCACACACAACTCCAAATTGAATAATCTTGGTGTCTATGAAAAGCTCTTCATGTCTAGTTTATAACTATATGAAGTACTCATAATTAAACAAGAAAAATTATGAATAGTACATGAAATTCTTAGCAGTGTCACAATGGCCACTTTCTTCCTACAGCTTGACAAAATACACCTTAATATTTACATACATGGCCATCTCTTATCTTTACTTAGCACATTACATCATGTTAGGCCTAGATAAACATGATTACATTCATGTAAAATCCTAAAACCATTTATATCATTTTGCAAGGTGTTCCAAGCAAAACACTAATGCAAGCAAATTCATTTTAATTAAGAGCTTGCTTTTCCTTCCCTTTTTCTTCTTGGGCAACTTGACATAACTTGAACCTATGAAGTGAAACATTTGGAAAGAAAATGGGAATCAAAGAATCTCAGTAGTTACAACCAAATATATGCACATTTCATCATACAATTCATAGAAATAGCATTTGAAAACAATCAACCAATTTATACCAGACATTTTCATAGAAATTTTGACATGGTAACATTCTAAAAATTAGACATCCAAGAGTCATAAAAAATCTCATTCAAACAGCCAACACATCAATACACCACAAAACATCAATGTTATAGCATGGCATGTTCAAAATGTCATTGCAAATAATTTTAACAACTTTGACATAATTGGCAAAGTAAATACCTTTAGGCTTTCCATGTAACACCTTATATTATGGCCCATTTCTCATGTATTAGATCATATTAGATACCTTTCATCATGATTTAGAGACTAAAATCATAATATAATAAAAACAGAATTTTCTAAAATTTGGGGTAGTATTCATTTGACAATTTTCATTTTACCCGATAAATTTTAAAAATTCATAACTAAATATAGAAAAAGTATCTTGAAGTAATTCACATCTCTAAAATTATCTTAAATTCAGATATACATGGGAAAAATATGAAACAGTAACTTCATGGGGCCAATTTGTACAGTAAATTTTGTGGATATTTATTGTTCATTTGGTCATTTTTCTATCTTCCAGTTTTCTGACCTCAACTTTGAAAAATCATATTTCATTCTATTCTATTTTAAATTATGCATACTTTATGTCATTTGAAAGATCCACATGTTTACTTATAAAAATATTTTTATTATACATTTATTTCACTTACACAGGGCATATCATTAACTTAAATTGTGAAGGGTCAGAATTCTACTGTTACTAGGACAGTTTTGGGAAAACTTACATATCTCTTGATCTATAACTCCAATCACTTTCAAATCAGTGGCATATGAAACTTAAAACATATACATTTTTATACATATAAAATACTGAATATTTAGAGCTTTGTATGATTTTATATTTCCTTTTGAAATTTCCAGTACTTGCTTTTCAGTTTTCAGTTTTCCCATTCTTGCCTTTTTCTGAATCCTGAATTTGAAAATTCACCATTTATTGTACACAACTCCAAATGGGGTGAATTAGGTGTTATATTAAAGCTTGAGATGCCCTCTATCTATTATAAAAATTCCATAAATCTAACCTCGCATTAAGTATAGAACAAGGGTGAAAAAGTCAGACACATCTGGAAAATGCCCTGTTTCAATCTATATTGTAATTTGCTTGCCAAAACCCATGCAAATGAACTCATTTTTGCATGAAACTTAGTAGAATATAACATCATCTCACAATATCCAGAACTGGAAATTCTCATACATTTTATTCAACATTAACATAATATTCATTATTTTATAATTTCATACAAAAGCAAGACACCAATAACCATTCACATTATAACATAATGGCTTGCAACATCATCCACTGATCATAGCTTCTCCATGATATTAGCTCCTTCCTTAGCCTTTTCTCCATTGCTTCCCTAGAATGGTTAGTCATTAAGGGGGAATGAGATTCAAAGAATCCCAGTAGCATTATCCAGTCATACATATATATCATCACATTTCACATAGATCATCAAGCAAACTCATCAATTCATATAATGCCATAACAGTTTTATAAATATTTCAACAGAGTTTCGTTTTGTAAATTGGGCATTCTGGAGCTTCAAGCCCCTTTAAACAACTCAGCCAACAATCAATGGACATCACAAAATATTAATCATGGCATCAAACAAGTCATGGAGTTCATAAACATTCATAAGACAATATAATGCATATAATGGAAAAATGCTACCTTTATGCTTCCACTTGCTTTTGCTTTGAGTTGTACCTCTTCCAAACACTTCTCTAAGCTTTCTTAGGCTTCCTCAAACATAAACATATAATCAATTAGCTACTTAAGCCACTGATTCAAGGGGTAGTTTCATAAAGTCCCAATTAAACCCTAAAATTTCATTTTCTTCTCCTTTGGCTTTTTCTTGAAATCAATACTTGTTCCTAAGGTTTTCCACCATGAGGAACTCATTTTTGGCATAAAAAACATGAAATACCAACTCTAAATTGATGCTCTATTCTGACCGAAAATATCAAGAAAAGGAGACAAAATAATTTGTTTTGAAACTCACCCAACTACTTCCAAAATCATGTCCTAGGTTGTTAGTTTGGAGTGTCTCCTAAGTTTATTGCATCAAAATCCATTCCTTGCTTCCTCTAGGGTTTAGCTGAAATATTAACATGGAAAGGGGAAGAGGAAGACTCCAAGAAACTAAGCTTAACTACTTAAAATTATAAGCTCAACGTAGTAGGAATCACTTACCAAATCCTTGAGTTCTTGGTCCATCAACCTTGTCTTCTCTTTCTCTTCTTCTTCCTCTCTTTTCTTTCTTTCTTTCTTGCGTTTTCTCTCTTTCCTTTTGCAGCTGGAAGTGTCGGTCAGAATGAAGGTGAAAGAGAGGGATTATGTGGCCTAATCATTCACTAATTACTCACTTAACATTAATCACCTTCATTAGCCAAAAGTCAAGCCTTCTTCAACAAGTAGTTTAGCCAAAAAATCCAAGCCTTCTTTGAGAAGTTTTGGCCAAAAAAGTGAGCTGTTCAGACACCTATGAGAGAGGAAAAATTATCCAAATACTGTTCAATTTTTCCTGGTCCAGATATATCTTGAAGCGAGTAATTTTTAACTATACCGATAAAATTGCTTTTTATAGTAAATTAGTATTTTTGGCCTACATGACTATTCCAATTTTATTTTTATATTTTTTTAATTATCTTGTCCCAAATGATATATGTGTATAACCCATATCCTGTCCCGGTTTCTTTTAAATTGTTTGTGAGGCCCACAGTTTATTTTATTGGTTTACTGTTACTTTTGGATGCTCGGCACTGATTATTTCTTTATTGTTGAACATTAACCCTTAGTGTCATATACCATTGGACTTCTCTCATCGAGAGCTTCGTTTTGACAGTAATTTTATATATTTACAAAAGTACCTCTAACCTAGGGTTAAATTATAATTTTTGAAACTTTTGGGTCATTAGGTGTAATTTTTTCCAATGGCTTTTGCACTTATGCTCCACGTGAATTTTATGATTTTAGGACATAGATGTCATTTTTGAACTTTTTTAGGAAAAAAATATAATTTTTTTATTTTTCCATTCAATTGGGAAGAATGACCTCTTTGCCCTATTTTATGCAAAGCAATGTCTATCCATTTTTGCAAATTTCCTATGCATCTCTAGATGTTTTAACTTTCTTGGGATGTTACATGCCAAGTTCCATCAAATTTTGCACACATTTCCCTTGATATTCTATTGCCTATTAGAACCCTATAGCATCATCAAAACAAGTCTCAATCCAAGAATTGCATAACTTGCTTCTCAAAGTGCCACTTTAACCTTAAAAATCGATATAGTTATTATTTGGGAATTTCATGTACAACACACTTGTTCAAACCTATTTTGGACCCAAGAAATCCATTTTTTGGAACAAAATCATGAAATTCCTTTTCCTTTTCAAACCCTAAATAGGAAAAAATTTTTAGACAAATGTAGAAAAATAACTACCCTATCAATTTGCAAACAAATGTCATATTCTTGCATCTTTAAGTATTTTAAAGCTTTTCTATAGTTTGATTTCTTCATAGCTTCATTTGATCTCTCTAGGCAGAAATTTTCAGAGGCAAAACAAAGAGAAATACTCCATGATGTCTCTTTTAAACACTTAGAAACTAAAAAACATAGCCTTAGAATGTTACCTTACAACTTGGAGCTTCAACTTTGCCTTCAAGCTTCTCCTTTTCTCTTAGGCTTTTTGGTGTCCGTCCTCTCTTTCTCTCCTCTATTCCAGATTGTTGGAGAAGTGGAGAAGATGAGTTATGATGTGGATTAAGACAATTAAATAGTATGAGTGATAAAGTAACTTTTTTTCCTTGACCTTTTGCCTTTCTTTTGCAAAAAGAATTTTAATTAATTCCTTTTTGGTCTAAATTTGAGTTCCAACATGATTCACCCTCTTTTTAGTCAAAAATGCTTTATAAAATATAATGGACCAAAATACCCTTTACCGACTAAATTTACTCGTACTGATTGAGCATTTTTACCAAAATTTCCTTTAAATTGATACAAGATTATCCAATAAATACCTTTCATCCAAAATATTATCTTGATGAAAAATATATTTTAACAAGGCCTACTAATTTTCCTTGAATTAATATTGTCATTTCTTACAGCCTAGGCTAACTTTTATCGAGTAAAATATTAATATTAAATCTGAATCACTCAATAAATTATATACTATATTTCATTCGATTTAAATTATTGTGAGCTTCACTTAGACTATAATTTTTCATATTTACAAAAGAAAAGCCCTTGAATCGAGGTAAATTTATAATTTTTAAAATTTTTTGGTCATTAAGTGTAATTTTTCCTAAATTCTTTAATTTTTCTTGACCTTCTCCAACATGTCCACTGCCTTCCAAATTTTTTATTTCTATTTTTTTCTTTTTTTAGGGGTAAAATCATTATTTTCTCATTTTTCCTTCCATTCGAGATAATTGATCTCTTTGCTTTATTTCATGCAAAATGGTGTATACTTCTTTTATAAATTCCTTACAGATTTGAAAATGTTGAGTCTTAAACATCCAATAAAAAATTTAGTATATTACATTTTTATCTTCCTTAAAATAAATTTCGTTCTCAAAATTTAAAACATACCTTAATTAAATAGCTTTGGATATCTTTGTCTCATACCTACTTCTTTCTCCCAGGTTGCTTCTTCTGGGGTTAAGCACTTCCAGATCACCTTCACTAGAGGAATGTCTTTATTCCTCAACTACTTGACTAAATAACTATAATCTTTTTAGGCATAACATTAAAGCAAAGATTATCTTGTAAGTCAAAGTATTCATATTTTATAATGTGTAAAGGATCAAACTAATATTTCTTTAGTTAGGAGACATGGAAAACATCATGTATTTGACTCAAATTTGGTGGTAAGGCTAACTTATAGGCTATAAGTCTGGCTTTTGAGAGAATTTTGAAAGGTCCTATATACTTGGGACTAAGCCTTTTCGTCTTAAGTGACCAACCAACTCCAATTGTAACAGATACTTTAAGAAAATCATGATTTCCTATTTTGAATTCTAACAGCTTCTTCTTTTTATCTGCATAACTCTTTTGCCTACTTTGAGCCATTGGTAATTTCTTTTTTATCATTTCAATTTTTCTAAAGGTCTGGTCAACAATTTCTGGAGCAATCAATCGTCTCTCACTCAATTCAATCCAACATAATGGGGAGCTGCATTTCCTACCATACAGTGCTTTATAAGGAGTCATTTGAATACTAGAATGATAATTGTTATTATATGCAAACTCTGCTAATGACAAGTACACATCCTAATTTACCTTCATTTCAAGCACACAAGCCCTCAGCATATCCTCTAATGTTTGAATTGTTCTCTTAGTTTGCCCATTTGTTTATGGATGTTATGTTGTACTGAATCTTAATTTAGTACATAGGGCCTGTTGCAATGACTTCCAGAAATTCGATGTAAACCTTGGATCACAATCTAAAAAAATACTACTTGGCATTCCATGAAGTCTTACCATCTCTTTAACATATAACTGTGCCAATTTATCCAATGTATAAGTTGATCTCACGGCTAGGAAATGGGCTGACTTCGTTAGCTTGTCTACTATAACCCAGATAACATCATGTCCTAACAATGTTCTAGGTAATCCCATAATGAAGTCCATTAATATACTATCCCACTTCCATTCAGGGATATCTAAAGGTTGTAACATTCCTGCTGGCTTTTGATGTTCTATTTTAACTCTTTTGTCATACTAAGTACTTAGACACATACTGAGTAATATTATTTTTCATCCCAGCCACCAAAACAATTTCTTTAAATCATAATACATTTTTTTAATATCTAGGTGAATAGTATATTTACTTTGATGTGCCTTTGCTAGTATCTTTTTCTTTAGTTCTACTACTGGAGAAACATATGCTCTTTTCTAAAACCTGATCGAACCATCATTTGTCCCATTGAATTCCTACATTTCTTCTTGACTCATCTTTTCTTTAACTACTTGTACAAACTCATTATTCTGCTGGGTTTTCATTAAATCTTGTAAAAATTCATTACCAATTTTAGTCTCACGTAATTGAAGAAACAAGTATATATCTCTAAAATCTTCCACCATTGTCATTCACGAATCATCATGTAGGCTACGTGAATAGTCTTTCTATTAAGTACATCAGCCACTACTTTAGCTTTCCCTAGATGGTACTTTATAGAATGATCATAATCTTTTAACAATTTCATCTAGCACCTCTGTCTTGCATTCAATTCTTTCTGATCTTCTAAATATTTGAGGCTTTTATGGTCATAGAACACTTCTATGATTCCACCATAGAGATAATGCCTCCATATCTTTAGAGCATGAACAATAGTCGCATATGAGTAGGATAGTTTTTTTCATGGGATTTTAACTGTCGAGAAGCGTATGCTACTACTCAACCATTCTACATTAAAACATAATCCAATCGTGCTTACTTGCATATGTGTAAAGCACAAAAGGTTTTTTGGGATTAGGTATGGCTAGTACAAGTGGAGTAGTTAACTTGTGCTTTAGTTCATTAAAACTATTTTTGCAAATTCAAATCCCACACAAAAGGGGCATTCTTTCTAGTAAGTTTCGTAAGCAATAAAGCAATTTGAGAAAAGTCCTGTATAAATCATCTGTAATAACCTGCTAAACCAAGAAAATTTCTTATCTTAGTGACGGTCTTGGGTTGCTTCCACTTTAGGATAACATCAACTTTATTTAGGTCTACTGCAACCTCGTCCTTGGAAACAACATGCCCTAAGAACCGCACTTCTGTGAACCAACACTCACGCTTACTCAATTTTGCATATAGCTTCTTTTCTTTTAAAATAGACTAGACTATTCTCAAATGCATCTTAGGATCCTCTAAAGATTTAGAGTACACTAAAATATCATCAATAACAACTATCACAAATTGATCTAAGTAGGACTGGAAAATCCTATTCATGTAGTGCATGAATATTGCTGGGGCATTCGTTAATCCAAATGGCATCACTAAAAATTCATAATGCCCATAGCGAGTTTAAAAAGCAATTTTGAGACATCATCTTGTTTTCAATAGTAACTTTGATTAGTTCCTTGTAGTCAATGCATAACCAAAGGCTCCCATCTATCTTTTTTACAAACAACACTGGAGCACCCCAAGGAGAAACACTAGGTTTGATGAAACCTTTTTCCAATAGCTCCTCTATCTATTTTTTTAATTTTGCCAATTCAAGTGGTGCCATTTTTATGGTGCCTTTGATATTGGACTTGTTCCTAGCATAAAATCTATAGAAAACTCAACCTTTCTTTCAGGTGGTAAGTCTTTAAAATCCTAAGGAAACACTTCACATAAATTTCTTACTACTGGAATTTTTTCAATCCCCTCATCTACCTCAACATTCACTAAGAAGAAAACTAAATAGGCTTGTGATCGGGATCCTGCAAGTATACAGGGTCAATCATAGTAATAAAAAGTTCGGAGTATTTCGGAGTCGAACACAAGGGAGGTTTTGAAATCTATCAATCCACAATTTTTAATCCAAAAGCAATTAACAATTCAAATGAGAAATTTAGGAATTAAAAAGAGCCAAACAATTCAATTTATAGGTTAATTCAGTTACTAGAAGTATTAAGTAATCAGGATTCACCTATCAGGATAACTCAAATTACTCTCTTTATTAGACTCTATGCAATTATAGTGATAATTGTTTCTATTTTGTCCTAATTACCTCTCAACGTATTAGTGTGTGTTTAATTAGAGTTGAATTATCTCTCGTGCAACCCACTCATCTAACCAAACCATAAAGCTACAACCTAAGTCACCACAAATTCGTAGATCTATCTTTAGTCTAGTTATCTATGTTTATCTTCCAAAGTCTAGGCTCAATCTTCTCATATCGGTTCTTGAAGTTTGCCCACAGATTAGATTCTATGGTGGTCAATCACAAAATCGATATTAAAATAAGGAAGAAAAATGTAATTGTAAAAATCAAATATATATATATAATTAAAGTTCAAGCCTTAGAGTTATAATCAAAATCAAAAAATTGAGTTAATCCCAATCAAGCTACATTCCTACCCCTGACTAGGAATTTAGCAATCTATAAACTTAATCATCTTAACAAGATAAAATCCCAAATCATAAAACAAACAATACAAAAGATGAAGGTAGAAAAGAAGAAACTCGAAGGTTGCTCCAGAACTCCCTAAATGCCTTGCTTTCCTTACCTCCTAATCTCTTTTAGTTTCTCCAAAAGCTTCAAAATTGTGTTCTCTAGCTTTTAGATGGTTGAGTGAACCCTCTCTTATGTTTCTACTATGTTTCCATTTATAAGGAAAGTCTGAAAGCTCATAAAAGCCAAAATATCATGAAAACATGTAAAAATTAAGTCTGCATCATGAAACGAGCCAATGCCAGGTCCATCAAATTTCTCTACATCCGGCGCTGGCTTGACACATCTCCCTTCTTAGGTTACGAGACTATCTGGCCCCAGCGGGGTGCCTTCATGGTTTACCCAGTGTCGGGTCCTTTCATGAATTTGTTCTTCTTCATCTCCTTACCTATCTGCAGGTGAGTAAATTGGTGGGGATTAGGTAGTTTTGTAATTCAATGTTTTTCTCCTTATTTTTAGCTATACTTTGCTTAAAACTTCTCATAGATATTCTTATGATACAAATATATTCTAGGATATACGAAATCATGCTAAAAAGTATCAAATTACAATGTTTTGACCTGAACATAGATACAAAATGTGTGTATTTTGTAGGTATAAATTAGACACATAAGCTTGACATCCTTTCGGCAAGCATCTCTTAACTTGAGTGGTTGATATGAAATTTAGCTTAGCCTCAGTATTTGGGACACTTTTTGGAGTAGGTAAGATCAAGGCTTTGTTTTTATAATCAAGGAGAATGTTATTGGGCCATTATTGCTTATTCATGCCTATTATAACATTTATATCTAGGAATGGTATGCATATGAGATCTAGCATAATGCAACAATGTTCATATTAGACAACGCGATTTAAGCAGACATGGGATGTAATAGCATGGTTACTCGTGAGTGTGGATACATGAAGATCATATGGTAACTCTAATATACAGACCCAATCCTTTAGCATACTTACAGGAAATAAATGAATGACTAGCACCTGAATCAAATAGGGCATGTAGAAGATAATCATTATCTTTAATCATACATTCTATAAGATTAGGTGACTGTCGAGCCTCATGCTGCGTAAGAGCAAAGGCCCTTCCCTGTATCTGGGGTCTAGTATGAGCCATATCCACTCTGCAATCTCTAGTGTAATGGCTAGCCTTGGCACATCAGTAACATAAATTCTGTCTAACTAGGCATGGTCTTCCGCCATGAACTTTACCATACTAGTCATATACTGGAGCTTCCCTTTACATATCTCTCTGCATTGTTTATCCTCTTTCTCTTCTTGCTCCCCTTCTGCCTCTTTTGTTAGAATTATTCCATGACTTCTTTCTTTTTCTACTTGATTCACCTTCCTCAAATATAGTCCTCCTTGTACTAGCTAGGGCAATAGACATAAAGCCTTTATGATTCACACTTCCTTCAGTGACCCTACTAACCTCAACCAGTGTATTAAACTCTCGAATCCTCATAGGAGCAACTCTTTCTCCTATAGCTAGTTTCAAGCCTCTTTCTATCTTTTTAGTCTTCCATAGTTCATCATCATGTTTCTACAAGTATGTGGAATACCTAAACAGTAGCCACATATTCATCTACTAATTAATTCTCAGCTTGTTTAAGCATAATAAATTTAGCTTCTTTTTCATCTCTGACTGACCTTGGGCAATACTTGTCATAGAAATATTCAAGGAATATCTCCCATGTCAGTGGTTTAGTTTGAGCCTATAGAATCAATTTAGTGATGTGCCACTATCTGTCCGCTTCTTTCCCTAGCATGTATGTGGCTAAAAAAGTTTTTATCTCAGTATCCCAACCCATCAGCCTAAATATTTTATGCAAGCTCAATATCCAGTCCTCGGTAGCTTGTATATCAAATTTCCCTTCAAATGATGGAGGATACTATTTTTTTTGAATAGTGTATTATGTTTTGCTAGTGAGCAAAGTCAACTGCTACACCTAGTGTTGGATTAACTGGCATAGCCTATGGCTTTAGTTGTGGCTGTGGCACTAGAGGTAGTTCCTATGCTCTAGCCTCTGTGGCTATTTTTGATTTGCTATTGTCCTTTGTAAATTCTCAATTACTCGCTGTTGTTGATCTAAATGATCCATTATGAACTGTAGGAGATCAACCTATTACACACTCTCTTGTTAAAGAGTGACGTCTCGAGTTTATCTTCTAGTGCGAGCCATTCTTATCTATAAAATAATTGAAATTGTGAACAGATAGCAATCATACTCAAAGAACATAATTATATGAATAGAACATTTATTCATATGTCAAAACTTTGTACAAATCATATTCACATCACTATATACATCTTTCCTGCTATCTAGTGATGTTATCTATGACTGCATATACATCATACTCAAAATCACAGTCAGTCAAAGTTCTATACATATATATATATATCCATCATTAGATATTTCATATCAAGTCTAAGAAGAACTAGGATTATCATGAACATGGGCTGACACTGGATCCTCCTCTCGGCCTTCTTCCAGATCTTCTTCTATATTAGCATCTGGAATGTACCCTGTGTCCTCAATAGGAACCTGTCCTTGTACTTGCATTGGCTCCTAAACCTCTTCTACAGAATATTCTTGTGGAAGTACCTCTATAAGGTTTGTCTCTGTCCTTTCTGTGTCTGCCAGCTCCAACCTCAGTTGCTTGTGATAGATCAATTCTTGAGCACATGCATGTAAGCTCTCAAGCCAATATCTTCAGAGTTCTTCCTTTATCGGTAACCAGTAATCCTCATCCTCTGGCAAGATAGTGATAATTGCATCAATCCTTGCAAGCTCAAAAACTTCTCGGCCCTGTGATGTCATGAAATCATGTGCTTCTTGAACTACACCTAAGAATGTCAAAATAGGAGAGTCCTAGTAACTTCTGTAGCTCTCAATGTATAGCTGAGTCACTATGTCTACCACCTCAAAATACTTACTTCCTGGGTCCAAAGGCATGTGAGAAAGATCTAGGATATCAAGCTGAGCTGTCACTGGTTGTTTCCCTTTATCTTCCATGTTCTTAATCTTAAAATGATAAAGTAAGGGCTATGCGTGACTTGCAAGAGTTCAAAGATGAGGCATGAAGAGCCTGGAGGACTTGATCAAGGTGTTGCACAAGAACATAAAATACAAGTTCTAGATCTAAGCCTAAGAGGAGCCCAACTAGAGGAGACTACTTAAGTAATCATGTGCCACTCATGTGATCAATTAAAAAGGAATCTTGTTTAGGCTGATTTATTTAGAATTTTCATTTATTTGAATTAATTTTCAAAGATAAGGCCTTTTGGTCAAAGATTATGTCTTGGAGATTAAGTTTTGCTTGTTTCCTATTTTTAAAATTTATGCTCTTTAATTTTCTATAGTTTTAGCAAGAAAGGTGCCACCTTTTGATTGATTTAAGGAATATTTTGTTTTCTTTTTCATATAAATTGTATGGTATCTTCTTTAGGATTGATTAGATCTGATTAATTTTTAGATTTTTTATTTAATTTCATTTTTTATTTTACCCTAGGGTTTTGGTTGTCTTATTCCTCTATAGAAGGAGTCATCTATGTACATTTGCATAATAGAGAGAATATTATTAGTGAATTTTCAGAACTTATGCTTTTTTCTTGTGAGATTCTCTTGTATCCTTTATGTTCTTGAAAAGATTCTTAGACTTATCAAAGGAGTGGTTTCCTTTGTGGCATCCCAAGACTAGGGTTCTAAGAGATGGGCTCTCTTAGGGTCTTATCCCATTGACCAACATATCTTTCCTATTTTCTTGTCATTTTCGTTCATATTTATTATCCTATTTTTTTGGTTTAATGTGTTCATCTATCTTGTGCTTTCTTGCTATTTAGTGTGTCCTATTTGATTCTAGCACAATCCGTGGTTCATTCCGAGTCTATGGAGCTTTAATCGGATGAGTTCTGCTTGAGTCTTTCATCATTTGGCATCAGAGCTTTGGTTTGCTAGCTTCAAGGTTTGTGCTTTTCTCTTCTTATTCTTTGTCTTATCCCTCTTTCCATATTTCCATCTTGTGTTTCATATCTGTCCCCTGTTCTTCTTTGTGGCTTGATTATGTCTTTCTTATCTCTCAAAGTTTGTGGCTTTTGCATCAATTTCTTATCTTACCATCTTTGTTGTTTCTTCCTCTTTGTGACTTGTTTTGCTTTCTTCTTAGTTTCTTATTTTTGTATTGTCATTGTGTTATCATGATAAAATTAAAAAAATTCAAATTTATTTATTATTTATTTATTGCTCAAATTATTAGTTCTCTGTCCTATGTGAGTGTTGCCTCGAAAAAAGAAAAAAAATCCGTGAACAAAAAAAAGAGCTTGAGTAGCTGCTGCAAAAAGAAGGGAAAAAAAAGCAATAGAGTGATAGCCAAAAAGAAAAAGAAAAAAACAAAAATAAGAAAAGTCAGAATTGTTTTTGGGTACTGATTTCTTTCTTAATCAATTTAGTTTCCTATTTTGAATGATTGGAATGCAAGTTGAAGAAAGTTGCCTATTTTGAGATTCTTAGCCTCCAAGTCACAAAAAGCTTCTGAATTACTCAAATTTGGATGGTAAGATTCTTATTTTTGCCACTTTCCAAATCTTTTCAGATTCTAGTTTCCTAATCTTGTCATATCATTTGTTTCCTAATTTCTCTTTGTGCTAAATCATTAGCTTCCTATTTTCTTCCTTGATTCTATTTTTCTATTTTCTTCCTTTCTTAGTTTCCTAAATTGTTGTTTGTGTCTATCTTTCTTTTATTCTTGGTTTTGTCCAAATTTTGTTCTTTGCTTTCCTTCCATAATTGTCATGCCACTTTCCAAGATTCATCCCTAGCATTTTCCTTCCTTTTCTTTCCATAAAAACATGCTGCACATTTAATCTTTCTAGTTGTCAATATTTGTGCACGTTTTTCCCTTCTTGAATACCATATTACATGCTTTTGTAATCAAACTTGCTGCACATTGTCCTTCTTGACTGTTAATGTAATATCCCAAAATTTCACTGGATATTAGATAATAAAAGAGGACATAAGTGATGATAACGTAAAATGTGTAAGGAATTCGCGAAAACAGACAAACATCGTTTTGCGTGAAATAGGGCAAAGAGATCATTTTTCCCGGGTTGGATGGAGAAATGTGAAAATTATATTTTTGTCCCTAAAGAAATATAAAAATGACATTCATGTCCCAAAAGTATTAAAATATATGGGGAAAGAAATAGAAAAGCTTTAGCGAAAATAACACCTAATGACTCGAAAGTTTTAGAATTTATAATTTAATCTCGGGTCAAGGGTAATTTTGTAAATATGTAAAATTACTATCAAAATGAAGCCCTCGACGAGAGAAGTCCAATGGTATATGGCACTGAGGGTTAATGTTCAAGGAAAAAAGAAATAATCAGTGCCGAATGTCCAAAAGTAGTAGTAATCTGATAAAGTAAACAGTAGGCCCTACCGATGGTTAAAAAGAAACCGGTTCAGGATATGGGCCATAACAGATACCATTTGGGACAGGATAATTATGGAAATATAAAAATAAAATTAGAATAGTCCTGTATCCCAAAAATACTAAATTAGTATAAAAACGATTTTATCGGTACGGTTAAAAAGTACTCAGACTGAGGTATATTTGGATCAGGAAAGTTGGGCAATTTTTGGACACCTCAAGCTCACCCATGCGTGACTTCTTGTAGCCATGTGACACAAAGCAATATTATATTACTTTTTTGAATACTTCCTGAAGAAGTAGGTAAAAAAAAAGGTAATTAAGGAATTAGTAAAAAGTAACTATGATTAGTTACTTGCTTAAGCATACAATTAATCACTTAAACCCTTCTCTTTCCTCACCATTCACGTGTGTCCAGCAACCTCATAATAGAGCAAGAAAAACGCAAGAAAAGGGAGGAAGAAGGAAGAGAAAAAAGAAGTGAAAAACCAAAGGAACTTGAAACACAAATTGGTAAGCTTACCTACTACTACCCTAAGCTTAATATCTATGGTTTCCAAAGCGTGATTTATGGTTTACTTTACTTCCTTTCTATCTCAAGGTTTCAGCCAAAAAAGTGATTTAGCAACAAGAATGAGTTTTGAACCATTATCCACTAGAAGCATGAATCCATGGATGGTTTGAAGGAAATTTTTTTCAAACATTTTGAGACAATTTCGGCTAGAACAGGGGGAGTATTTAGAGTTGGAATTTTATGATTTTGACCTCAAAAATAGATTCCCCATGGTCCAAAACCTTAAGAACAAGTATGTTGTACAAAGAAAGATCAAAGGAAAGGTAAGTGAAAAATTTGGGTTTTAGTGTTATGGCTTTGTATAATTCCGAAAAACCAATGGCTATATTGGTTCAATGATGATATGATTAGTTTCAAGGAAGTGTTAAGAGGCTCAAGAAGTGTCGTACCAAGTTTGGAGAGCAAGGGAGCATCATAAGGTAGTTAATTTCCCATACTAGCATTATGTTATCATGGTTATTTTCAATGTGCTTTATGCCTTATCATATGATTGCAATGATATTTTGAGATGATTTATGTGTATTGGCTGAGTTGATTGAGGGGCATTGAGACATTGGGATGTCCATTTTTCAAAATGAAACTCTGCCAAAAATTTTATGAATTCATATGATGCAAATGTGTTACATATTCAAAATGTGTTACATTGATGTTTTTCATGCTTAATGTGATGATGTGATGGAATGTTGGGTGTTAACTACTGAGATTCTTTGAATCTCACCCTCCCAAATATTAACCATGAATAGGTAGCAACAATGGCAAGACCACCAAGGAAGAGAAAGGAAAGGAGAAAGAATTTGACCATTAACTTGATAATTCTAGCAATGGCCATGAGCTTTGACCTTTTGTGTAATTTTGTAAATATGATATTAAGTATATTTCTTCAAGTTTTTATGATGTCTTAGGTTAGCTACAGTATAGTATAGCATGGAAATGATGTATGGCCATGTAAATATTTTATGGCTTTTGTGTGGCAAAGTAGTAAGATATAAATGGTCATTTTGACCTATATAGAGTAAATATGCCACTATTTGGACTTTTGATATATAAAGTATAAATGATATATATGGTTTAAAAGTAGACATAAAGAGCTCTACAATGGTCCAAAGAACACTCAGATTGGATATGTGTGCGATATTTGGCGGATTTTTATATTTAATCCCAATTAAAATAATTATTTTTGCAGTTTTCGTATAAATTGTGAAAATTCACGGAGTTTGCTGTACAGATTAGTACTATCAATGCTCTCACTTATATTTTTCCCATGTATACAAAGTTATAAGCTATCCCTAAAGACTTGAATCACATACTTATGATTTTTATTGATTTAGTTATGATTTTCCAAAGTTTAATCGGAATAAATAAATTCAATTAAATGAATAGTGCTCAAAGTTGAGAAAAAATTATTATGACTTTTACTGTGATTCAAGATCCTACTATGATATAAATGGACTTTAGAATGATTAAATACATGGGAAATGGGCCCATAAGGGAGGTGTTACAGTTGGTGCAAAATCTGAATCTTTGAGGACTTTGAATTTTGGAACTTTAGTTTTGTGATTGCCACTTCATACATACTTCTCCTTTTGATTTGTTGGAATTTGATTAAGAACACTATAGGGAACAAGTTGAGTGGTAATAAGCAAGAGTGTTTTACATCATTGAAAAAGCCAATCTTTTCGTGTAAAACATGAGTACTAATAAATTTTTGAGTGGAAACACGTGAGAGAATGATTTGTGAGGTCCCTATTTCTTTCCTCTTTGCTTTTGTAACATTTCAGGTGATAAGCATAGTTGGTAGACAATTTGATCTTAAAGCCTTATTAAGGACTTTTAATGATCAAATTGAGAAAGTGAATATAAAATTGGATCACCTGGAGTTTCCTTCTAAATTTAAAGCGAGGCATAATCCATAGGTTCCTGCTCATATGGATATTCTTAGCAACATCAAATCAAAGATCTCACTATTTCATGGCGAGGAAAATCTTGATGTTTACTTGGATTGGAAAAGAAAAATTTGGATGTTGTAATTACTCTGAGCTAGAGAAGGTACAATGTGCTTACCTTCAATTAGGTAAAAAGGTTGCTTCTTGGTGGAAACGGATTGAAAGTAGATGAACTATAAATGGAGAGCCTTCTATTGCAACATGGAATGAGATGAAAATGGTTATGAGGAAAAAGTTTGCATCATCTCATGAACACTATCCCAAAGCGAAGAATGTTGATGAACATTGTGAAGAGGTGCAAGTTTTGGTGTTTCAAGATTCTTGTGATGGATACTTGAAGGAAGTTGATCAAGTGTATGAAGAAGTTGCTTCAACCAGTGATGTTTAGACAAGAGAATCCACCACAGGTATTTCTAATTCTCAAACCTCTTGTGATATCTCTTGTGCTAAAGTAGATGATTTTGGATGTGTTGAGCTTGAGAATCCCAATATGTTTAATGATGTTGATTGTGTTAATGGGGGTGATAATAATATTGTGCTAAATCTTGAGGAGAAAAGTGTGTTAGGCATTGATGAGTTAGATAACTTTGATTATTCTAGTGTACAAATTGAAAATAATGTTGTAGCACAATTGGAAAATGAATTTCATGATGTTGCTTATGCTTATGAGCAAAATTATGATTGTTTGCATCCTTTAGTGGAGAATCATGATTCATATGTTGTTAATAATTCTTTGGATAGTAGCATGCTAGTTTCTAGTAGTGCTGATGATGTGATTTCATTGGACATTGGTTCTTATAATCACATTGATGAGATTGAGCATGTTGACATGGTGATTGGAATTTTTGATAGTGATGTTAATTTGATTGGACATGATAGCAATAGTTCTTTTGTATTAAAAACAACCCATGAATCATTGTCATGTAATCATTTGTGTGAAAGTCATGAGAACTTGAAGAGTGAGCTAGAGTAGAAGAATAAGAATGCTAGAAATGAGAGTAATAACAGAGGAAATGTCTAGAAAATTGTTGTGAGTGGAAAAAGAGTGCGTGAAAAGAAGATTGAGGAAGAGTGAAAAAGAGAAAGAAAAGGAGAGTTTGAGGAAGATTGAGAGTGAAAGTGAGTTTAAAGTAGTTTGTACAGAGCTCCTTCCTTCTTCAGCTCATCTTTCTTATGTGTCATTATTGTATTTTCTTCTTCCTTCTCATTATGTTTTTGATTTCTTTGAATTATGTCACCTATCTTTGTTGCATGAGTCCATAATGCATGAGTCCCTTGTGAAAGAGATGCATTATGATAATTTAGTGTCATATTCACCTATTGTTGCTTCATCCTCTATTTCATCTTATCTTTATCATAGTGTTTTCCATTCCCTTTTCATTTGTGAAGTAGTCCCTACTTGTTTCATGGTTTATGTTACGAGTGTATCTCATAAGTCATGTGTCTTTTTTATTCTTTTTTGGTTTGTTCCATCTTACCTTTATGAGTCTTTTGTGTTCCATTTTCCATTTAACACATTCTCTTCTTCTTGTTTAATGTTAGTATGTAACCCTTTAGTTATTTCTTCTCCATCTTTATTCTGTCATTGTGCATCATCCATATGTGTCAAATCTGTCCAGGTTTTGAATTTAATGAATCACATCCAAATCTATTCAAATTTCTTCCTACATGATCATTGTATCACCTTAGTCCCTTTTGAGTCTTTTTGTGTCATGTTTTGTCCTAATTTCATCCTTCATATTTTCCCTAACCATTTGGTTCCATTTAAGTCTAGTTGTATCGAGTTTGTATCTAGTTCTTTGTGCTAGGATATTGGTGAAAATGTTATAAAGAAAGATTCCAGATTTTGTGCACCAATGCTTGAAAATAAGTCCCTTGTTCGAAACAATGGTTGAAAGACTTTTTATCCTAGAGATTGGTTGTAAAAGCTTAAAGGAACATTTGAAACAAATTTACAATCAAGGGGGAACAATGTCATTCAAGTTCATGCGAGAATCAAAGCCATAACACATCAATTATGTTTGAAAGGTAAGTATCCTCCATATAATTTCTTTTGATGCATTTAATCGTTCCCTTTCTTTCCATGTAGATTATGGAGATTCGAGGACAAATCCTTTCGAAAAGGGAGGGAATGATAGAGTAAGGGCTATGCTAACTTGTAAGAGTTCAAAGAGGAGCATGGAGAGCTTGGAGGACTTGATCAAGGTGTTGAACAAGAACATAAAATACAAGTTTCAGATCTAAGCCCAAGAGGAGTCCAACTAGAGGAGATTACTTAAGTGATCATGTGCCACTCATGTGATCAAATTAAAAAGGAATCTTGTTTAGGCTGATTTATTTAGAATTTTCATTTATTTTATTTAATTTTCATAAATAAGACCTTTTGGTCAAAGATTATGTCTTGGAGATTAAGTTTCAGTTGTTTCCTAGTTTTAAAATTTAGGCTCTAGAATTTTCTATTAGTTTTAGCAAGAAAGGTGCCACCTTTTGATTGATTTAAGGAATATTGTGTTTCCTTTTTCATTTAGATTATGTGCTATCTTCTTTAGGATTAATTAGATTTGATTAATTTTTTACATTTTTTATTTTACCCTAGGGTTTTGGTTGCCTTATTCCTCTATATAAGAAGCCATCTATGTACATTTGCATAATAGAGAGAATATTATTAGTGAATTTTCAGAATTTATGTTCTTTTCTTATGAGATTTCTCTTATATCATTTGTGTTCTGGAGAAGATTCTTAGACTTATCAAAGGAGTGGTTTTCCTTTGTGGTGTTTCAAGGTTAGGGTTCTAAGAGGTGGGTTCTCTTAGGGTTTTATCCTAGTGACCAACATATCTTTCCTATTTTCTTGTCATTTTTGTTCATATTTATTATCTTATTTTTCTAGTTTAATATGTTCATTTATCTTGTGTTTTCTTGCTGTTTTGTGTGTCCTATTTGATTCTAGCACGATCCGTGATTCATTCCAAGTATGTGGAGGTTCAATCAGACGAGTTCCGCTTGGGTCTTTCATCATTCTTATTCTCTTGTTTCTCCTTCTTCTTCTTGAGATTGGCTTCAATAAAGTTTGTCTTGATACACTAAGCTAAGTTCTCATACTTTTTACATTCCAGCTTGACCATAATTGATATCCAAAACTCATCCTCAGGGATCTCCCTAAGCATTGTGTCAATCCATAACTGCTCAAAATACCTATTCCCCTGTCTTTCCAAATCATATTGGACTTGAGACAAGCTATTTATGAGAGTCATGACTCTATCGGGACTCTCAGAATATGCTTCATACCCTCTGGAAAACTTCCTTACTATCCTGTAAACTGTTGTCTTTATGTCTGGTGGTCTATTGTCAAGGGTGTTATTTGGATCCTCTAAGAAAGCTAACTCCTAGTTCATATCTTCAAACACCTCAACTCCTGGCTCATTAAGAGTCTTATAATCTTCCTCTCGTACTAGCTTTATAACCATTGGCTCTTGATGTGATAGTCTAACCCCAAAGGGCATTCCTGCCATACCACCTGTAGACACTATATTCGAGCCATTACTTTTCTCACGAGATGGTTCTTCTAGTCTAGGGTGAAGCTCTGACCGAAAGTCCACTGTTGAGTTGCTTGTCAATTTAGACATCTGTTCAACCACAATAACAACTAGTTAATAAACTAACATAAAAGGAAATAATAAATAAATATAATAAATAATATATTTATTTATTACAATTTCCTTTATAACTATTCTAGGGCCAAAACCTTATGGTCTGATACCAAAATGTCATACCTCATATTTAGACTAATTTTTCATGTATTAGATTCCATTTTAGTTCATTAATGCATGATTAGGGACTTGATTGCATAAAATAACTTAAACCAATTTTTTTGGATTCTAGGTACTATTCCTTTGGTTAATCTTAATTTACCCAACAAAGTTTGAAAATTCATATCTATATCAAGAAAAATTGTATACAGGTGATTCAAGTCTCCAAAAACAGCTTAAAAGATTCTCTACATGGGAAAAATATTGAATTGGGCAAATACTTCACCAATTTATATAGTAAATTCGTATAAACTTCATTGTAGCAGTGGTCATTTTTGAAAATTCCTGATTCTGACCATAAATTTGGAAACTCACCATAATTCACACACAACTCCAAATTAAGTAATCTTGGTGTTTATGAAAAGCTCTTTATGTCTAGTTTACAACCATATAAATTAATCATAAATTAAATCAAAAAAATTCTAAACAATACATGAAAATCTCAACAGTGTCACAATGGTCATTTTCATCCTACAGCTTGACAAAATACACCTCAATATTTACATACATGGCCATCTCTTATCTTTACTTAGCACATTACATCATGTTAGGCCTTGATAAACATAATTACATTCATGTAAAGTCCTAAAATCATATACATCATTTTTGCAAGGTGTTCCAAGCAAAACACTAATGCAAGCAAATTCATTTTAATTAAAAGCTTGCTTTTCCTTCCCTTTTTCTTCTTAGGCAACTTGCCATAACTTAAACCTATGAAGTGAAACATTTGGAAAGAGAATGAGATTCAAAGAATCTTAGTAGTTATAACCAAATATGTGCACATTTTATCATACAATTCATAGAAATAGCATTTGAAAACAATCAACCAATTTATGCCATACATTTTCATAGAAATTTTGACATGGTAAGATTCTAAAAATTAGACATCCAAGAGTCATAAAAACTCTCATTCAAACAGCCAACACATCAAATACAACACAAAACATCAATGTCATAGCATGGCATGTTCAAAACGTCATTGCAAATAATTTTAACAACTTTGATATAATTGGCAAAGTAAATACCTTTAGGTTTTCCAAGTTCCACCAAATTTTCCACACCTTTCCCTTGATCTTCTATTACCTCTTGGAACCTTATAGCATCATCAAAATAAGTCTCAATCCAAGAATTGCTCAACATGCTTCTCAAAGTGCCACTTTAACCTTAAAAATCGATATAGTTATTCTTTGGGAATTTCATGTACAACACACTTGTTTAAACGTATTTTGGATGCAAGAAATCCATTTTTAGGGGTCCAAATCATAAAATTCCTTTTCCTTTTCAAACCCTAAATAGGAAAAAAATTTCTGAAAAATGTAGAAAAATAATTACCCCATCAATTTACAATCGAATGCCATATTCTTGCATCTTTAAGTATTTCTTAGCTTTTCTATAGATTGATTTCTTCATGGCTTCATTTTATCTCTCTACTCTCTCTCTAGACAGAAATTTTCAGAGGCAAAACAAAGAGAAATACTCCATGCATCTCTTTCAAACACTTAGAATCTAAAAATCATAGCCTTAGAATGTTACCTTGCAACTTGGAGCTTCAACTTTGCCTTCAAGCTTCTCCTTTTCTCTTAGGATTTTTGGTGTTCATCCTCTCTTTCTCTCATGTGTTCCAGATTGTTGGAGAAGTGGAAAAAGATGAGTTATGATGTGGATTAAGACAATTAAGTAGTATAAGTCATAAAGTAACTTTTTTTCTTGTCTTTTTGCCTTTCTTTGGCAAAAAGCCTTTTAATTAATTCCTTTTGGTTCTAAATCTGAGTTCCAACATGATTCACCCTATTTTTAGCCAAAAATTGCTTCATAAAGTTTAATTGAGCTAAATACCCTTTACCGACTAAATTTATTCGTACCGATTGAGTATTTTTGCCAAAGTTATCACTAAATTGATACAGATTATCTAATAATTACCTTTAGTCCATAATCAATATCTCTACTCAAAATATATTTTAGCAAGGTCCACTAATTTTCCTTGAATTAATAATGCCTCTTCTTACAGTTTAAACTGACTTTTATCGAGTAAAATATTAATATTAACTAAATACCCAATAAATATTATTTTGAATTTAATAAATTACATAATATATTCCATTGGGTTTAGCTCATTGAAAGCTTTACTTTGACGATAATTTTTCATTTTTGCAAAAAGACCTTTGACTAGGGTCAATTTATAATTTTTAAAATTTTTGGGTCATTAGATGTAATTTTTTCTAAATTCTTTAATTTTTCTTCACCTTTAGCAACATGGACGCCTTGCAATTTTTTTCTTTTTCTTTTTTTTTTCTCTTTTTTTCTTTTTTTTCAAGGGTAAAATTATTATTTTCTTATTTTTCCTTCCAATCAAAATAATTGATCTCTTTACTCTATTTTATGAAAAATGATTTATATCCATTTTTATAAATTTCTTATAGATTTTAAAATATCGAGTCTTGGACATCTAGTAAAAATTTCAAGATATTACACCAAAGAACCATAAACTATAACACACGTGAAAATGTAAAATATAAGTCAAATGGACTATATTCAATGCCAATCTAAGTCCAAAACAACCATCAAACTACAATAAAATCAATGAAGCTACCATGAGCCACTTAGTGCCTTCATAATCAATTCCATCATACAACAAGTTAACCACTTACCAATGAATTTGTTGCTTCCAAATAACTTCTTGGAATCCATATACCTTATCAAAGCATGCATACACCTTATAACACAAGTATCAAGACCAATTACATCCTTTTGTAAAACTCAAATTGATATCTCAAGCATAAACCCAATGAAACCAAGTTACCAATATCATTTCTGACCATCATTGTCCCCAAAACAATCCATAATTCTAGATTTGAACCTGACAAATTTGAACATCATGAAAAAACTAGAATGTAGAGATTAGGGTTTGGAGAAAACACCACACAATCCACCAAAATCCATAACCCAAAGCTTAAACACACCCAATAGTACATCATTAAAGCATTTAAAGACAATTTGATCAATGGAAATCATTCCAACCAAACCCCCAATCAACCAACACCAATAATCCACCATTAAACTCAAAAAAAGAGAAATTTGTAGATTGAGAATCACCATACCTACAAGATTAGAACCTTCGAAACCCAAAAATAAAGCTCTCAGGACTGAATTCCTCAAGCCCTAGCAAAGCTCCTTTGATTCTCCTTCATTTGTTCGTGTTATTTAAAAATAGAGTCCTTGACATGGCGTCATGGCATAGGTTTCTGGCACCACGATGCTGGTGCTCTCTATCTCCAAACATCACTGGCTCAATTCGACTCTCACTGCACATGAAGGGAGCTCACCACAATGTGGGAGATTTTTCTTCCTTCTGTTTCTCATCTTTCCCTCTAATCCTCCAAAATTACAAGAGTATTCTTTAATAATTTCACTAACATGTCCAAGAAAATTAAATTAGGGCCATTAAATTCTTAGTTTTTTCAATTGAATAAATGTACTTTTTTCTTATATTATAAAACAAGATTTAGAATAGGCCCACTAAAGTTTTGGATTTTGAATAGAAAATAAATAAAAATTAATAAAAAAATTATTAATTACAATGAGCATGTTGTTAAATGATTTTAACCCATCAAATCAAGTAGAGAATAATGTTAGCATATATAATTTGTTTGCCTATAAATATACATATACTAATTTTTTTAAGTTTAATATCTACATGATAATAATTATTTTTATTTATTATTTTTTTAAATATTTAGGTCCTAGGTCTACCACTAGAATTACCATTTGTTAAGGCCCATGCTCAAGATGATGGGGTAGGAGAGGGAAGCTGAGAGTATTTTAGTATTTTGGTAGTTTTATGTTTTAATTTATTTCATTTAAGAACCAATGGACTCATAGCATAATTAATTGTATGATTGTATAATTAATATTAATTTATAATTATCTTCCTATTTTGGCTCCAAATTACATTCATATTTGGGAAAATGATATATAAGCACCAAGGTACTGAAATATTTCCAAATTGGGACTTGAGTTAGGTCTAATTCTAATTGCATATTAGGGAACTGAATTGGAAATCATTTTTTACAATAAAAAGACCCATATGCCCCTCATTTCCTTCTCTCCTCCCTCTTTCCTTCCTCTGGTGACTTTTCTGGAGGTAGTAGTAGTGAGGACTTTTCTAACAACGACAACTTTTCCAATGAACTTTCCTCCCTCTTCCCTTTGGTGAGTTTCTTAGCAACAACAACTTTTTTAGGTGAGTGTTGTAGAAACTATCAAGGATCAGTTGCTAATTAATGAGGATTTCTTGCAAATGAGCGAAAATCACTTACAAATGAGTGAGCCATGCCAAATCAGAGAAAGTTTGCAATGGTCGACCAACAAGGAACTGGACCTCTGATGGTTGACTGATGTAGAAGAAATGATAACAAAAATGATCGAGAATCACTTGCAGATGAGTGAGGAATACTTAGAAATAAATGAAAATCACCTATAAATGGTTTCTCATGTTAAAATTAATGGACTAAATGGATATGACTTTTATTCTTTGACCAACCATATGGATTCTAACAACAACAATAGTTTTGTGATCTATAATGTCAGTTAGAACTAAGGATCACGATTGTAACTTATAAATCACTATATGGTGCTTGTAAATTCACGGTGATTAGACGTAATTATATAAGCATTGGTTGCAAATGATTAGATATCAATTGTAAAAGAAGGTTGAAAGATGCTAGAACCAAATTGTAAAAGAAGCTAGAATAACAACTATGTCATTTGATGGTTACATGAAAAAGGATAATACAAATGATAGTAAATTCACAACTGATCCCCATATATTAGCAATTGATACATGTAGCAACTGATCTAAAAAACAATAGGAAGAAAAAACTAGAAGATCCCAAGAAACCTAGAAAGAATGAAGTTAACTGTGAACACCGTATTTTGTTAAGACTTTATACATAAAATTAGAGAAAAATCGATAAAAATTTTCTAAATTTTTAATGTCAATTTGAATGCGAATTTTATAAAATGAACAAAAAAAATAAATATATATAATAATTATTATTATTATAAAATAAAAAAATAAAATAAAAATAATATATTTTCTTTAGAATTTCCCTTTAATCTAAATGAAAAATCTCTGGAGAAATTAAAAAAAGATCGGTCTACAAATCCAATTTCCTTTCTTTTAGGATTTTCAAAAATCCTACACATTTCTTTTAGATTTTTAGTCAATCAAATCATTGTCCTTTCTTCTAGGATAAGCAAAAATAAAGTCCTATCTTTATAGTCTTAAAAAAATAGTATAAAATCCTATCCCTTTATTTTTTACTTTTCAAAAATCCAATCCTTTTGAAAAGGGTTAATATTTTAAAAAAAATGAACAAATAAAATGAAAAGTAATAATATATATATAGATAAAGATTAAAAAATAATAAATAACAATAATAACAAAAAAAAGAAAAAAATGAAAAAGGGAAGAAATGTTAGGTTGAGATTGGAAGGCATGTAGCCCTACGTTTCAAGCCCAAAGCCCTAACATCATAAGAGAGCACGATGGGAGTCTGAAGCAGAGGGGGGAAGCCATGGAGAGAGAGGGAGCCGCGGAGAGGAGACTAAAAGAAAAACATAGGGAGTGAGGGCATGAAACAGAGAAAAGGCAGGGAGGTAGAGCATGATGTAGACTGAGGGAGAGAACATGAGAGATGGAAAGCTCGGGCATGAGACTCAAACATGAGGCTGAGAAAGTCGTGCGAGTGAGAGATAGGTACTCAACCACAATCCACGTGAGAGAAGGCCGAGGCAAATCTGAAGAACAGAATGAGAAGGAAGACAAAGCACAAAGTTTGAAAGAGAAGGAGAATCTGGGATGGGGGCGAGCATCAATGGAAAGAATCCTGAGATCTAGAGAATACCCACACAGGTAGCGACTTCACACTCTCATTTCTTTACTGTTTGTTGTGATCTTGAGATGAATGGCTGAGCATGCCACTTCTTGGTTGGCACTATATGTGTGTACAAAAAACTATGCTTTGCTTCCTGCACACATGCTGGCTTTTTCCTGAATCATTTTAGCATTTGGGTCTTCATAGATTGTATAGTGTCTTGTTTTATGCTTACATGACAAATTTTTGTCAAAATGCTTGAAAGATGATTCATTTTTGGGTTCAAGGATTTAGTTGGAACTTTAGTTGCATTTTGACTCTCTCGTAATCATAAGTTTGTAAGCATAACTTCAAAGGCGTCCTGGCTTTACACTTTGATTTTTTGAAAGCTTGATTTTGGTGCCTATGTTTGTCTGATCAAGAGTTTGGCATACCATTTAATAAGATATGGGGTTGTTGCTTCTTGTACGGGGATGGTGTGTGATGTTTACTTCAATAAGGGTTTTCCCTCGGATCCTATTTTGACTATATTTTGGGAGTAGTGATTATCAACTAAAATCTTTTGCTTTCATATGAATTCAATTTAATGAAGCTTAATGGTTGAGATGAAGTTGGATTGCTCACACTCCTAAAATGTAGAAAATGAATATAGTCTCATACTGATGGGTAAAAATGTCTAACCATAAGCTTATGACTCAATCCTTGTATTTACTATGCCGTGTTGCTATATGACCATGAATGCTGATTTAGATTATCTCTAAAAAAGGAAGAAATATTTTTTCTATGAGGTTTATGAATAAATAAATAATTGTCCATATAATTATGTCACGTGAGGTTTTTGAACCCATGCATGCATCTTAATTAATCATGTTGTCACGTGAGTCTATGAGTCACGCAGACATATGAGTTATACAAGTAAGTTGTATTCGTTAAAAGAAATAAATACTTCTTTGTTGTATGATTTTTCAATAAAATATATATATTTCAAAATATTTTAAATAAATAATAATATTTAGTGAATTTTTTTATTTAAAAGTAATAATAATAGAAATAATTGACTTAGTAGCCATACTACGTGGGATTTTCAAAGCCCATGTAGATATTCTGGTTAACCGTGTTGTAACATAAAATTGTAAATCCACGTAGACATACCAGTTAAATGATTTCCTTTAAGAAAATAATTGTATTTCATAAAGAAATGAATAATAATAGTATATCAGGTTTTTTCAAATTTTATCTTAAAAATACAATAAAATCATTATATGGAAAATAAATAATAATAGTATTTCTTAAATTGACAACTTGAAAGTATAATAAAACCTTTATACAGTAATATTCCTAATTTTATAGGATATTATAAAATGAATAAAAGATGAGAAATGAAGTGAGACGAAAAGATTATATATAATCAGACTTTAGAAGGAATTAATTTCTCATCTAATTATTTGAAGAAGTTATGTTTGGTCTTTAATTGGAATTAATTTTTCATAAGGTCATTAACAGAAATTAATTCCAAAATTTAATCCGAAAAATATACAATATACCACTTGAATGAAAGCTTGCTCTAAGCTGAGCGCAATGGTATAAGTATTGCATTCCTACGAGGTCCAAGTTAAGAGATAGACCAATTTGAAGTTAATGTGAATAGTGAAAAAAAAATTGATCTTTGGGTGAAATTACAAGCAAGTGCCCAAAAAAATGAATAATTATGTTATTGACCCTGTTTAAGGGCAAAAATGTCATTTCCTAAATTAAAAGTAAAATATGAATAATGTATTTAAGACTAAAAAATGAAAGAGTTGACATTGTAAAATGTAAAAGAAATTGGGAAAAATGATGAGACACTATTAAGTGTAAATAAGGACATAGATGTCATTTTCTTGGTTAAACGAAAAAATAAAAAAATTATATTTTTCCCCCAAGAATTAAGAATGTGTGCAATCTAGCCCGTCAAGAATGGCTTCAACGTGAGAGGGAAAAGAGTAAAGAAGTTTGGAGAAAATTACAACTAATAACCCGATAGTTTCAAAATTATAAATTTACCTTGGGTCAAGGGTATTTTTGGAAATATGAAAAATTATAGTCAAAATGAAGCTCTTGATGAGCCTAACCCAATGGAATATGAAAAATAATATTTATTGGGTAATTAGGGTTTAATTTAATATTTTACCCAATAAAGGTTATTTTAGACTGCAGGAAAAGGCAGTACAGATTCAAGGACAATGATTGGACCTTGCTAAAATATATTTTGGGTCAAGATAATTATTTTGAACTAAAAGTAATTGTTGGATAATCCTGTACTAATATAATAACAAATATGGAAAAAATATTCAATCGGTATGGGTAAATTTAATCAGTAAATGTTATTTTGGTCCAATTAAAATTATGAAGCAATTTTTGTACAAATTACCCTTAATATGGTGTGTCATACCATTGCTAGGACATGGATGGAATTTTTTTAATTGTTTTAATGAAGGAAAAGTGACTCAAGTAGCTAACTAAGGCTAATTAAGGTAAAACATGATTAAGTGATTAAGTGAGATAATCCTACTTCATCCTCTCATTCCATGCGTGACCAGCTGCTTCCTTGTGAACAAATGGGATTATTTAATTGGCTTTTGGGACTACTTCTTTAAGAAGCATTTAAAAAAAAAAAGAAAAGAGAGAGGGGAAAATGGCAAGAGATGATTGGTTAATGGTTTTATAACTATTTCTTTTTGCTTCCTTCTCATTTTGGCCGACTAAACACTTGAGAAAGGAAGGGAAAGTGCTCTGAAAAACAGCAAGAAGAGGGATACGTGAGGAAAGAAAAAGGGAGGAAAAGAGGGAGAAAAATCCAAGAAAAATTGGTAAGTAATCCTCTTGTAATTCTCAAGTGTTCTAGCATAGTTTTTAAGTTGTATGGGTTGGTTTCCTTGAAATTCTCTTCCCTCCTCTCACTGTATGATTTCAGCCAAGGAGGTTCTTGAAAGAGAAAGTGGAGCTTTAATGAAATAAACCTAGGGAAGAGCTTAGACAAGTTCCAACAAGCAAGAAATCACAAGTTATTGTAGCTAGTTTGGAGGAAATATTTTTGTCCAATTTTTTTTATCATTTTCAGTCAATCAGGGTTTGTTGATAGAGATGGAATTTGAAACTTTTGACCTCAAAAATGGATTTCTTGGGTCCAAATTATGCAAGAACAATGATGTTGTATAAAGAAAAATCAAGGGAAAACAACATGAAATCTTTAGTTCAAGTATGCCACTTTGTAAATAAGCTTAATGAATAAGTGGCTCATGACATTATTTTATGATGCTATAGGGTTCCAAAAAGTGTTTTAAGATTAATGGAAGTGTCCACCAAGTTTAGAGATCATTGGAAAGCAAGAAGGTAGTTATTTTCCCATTTATGTCTAATGTTATCATGCTTGATTTTCATAATTCTATAAATATGCCATATATTTCTTTGGATATTTTGTGATGAATTTGCATTGTTGGCTGGTTGTTTGAAGGGTTTTATGACCCTAGGATATCCATTTTCTAAGGTGTTACCATGCCAACATTTTTATGAAATTTTATGGCATAATATGAATTTATGATTACCATTGATGATTTTATGAGATGCTATGATAATATGCTTGCATAATTGGGTGTAACTACTGAGATTCTTTGAATCTCATTCCTTCCAAATATTAACAATGTTAGGGCAAGGACATGGAAGTATTCAAACAAATGCAAGAGAAATGAAGAAGATGATGGAGAATTACTTGATTTTGCAAGTTATAATGTTAAGTTGAGAAAATATATATCATGTGTGTATGAGATGAAATTTTGTAATTATACATGATTATGTTCCTTAAAGTCCTCTTATGATGTTATGTGTAGATTTGGAATGATAAATGTTGATGTATGAGGTTTATGAAGTTTATTATATGAGTTATGGCATAAATATGAACAAGATGACCAGTATGGATTTGAGTAAGGGAACTCTACTTGAAACAGAGTATCCTATATAAGTTTTATACATGCTCTTAAAGTAGACATAACAGCTTTTCATAGAGCTAACGAACACCTAAACTGGATAAATGTATGAATTATAATGAATTTTTGATTCTAGGATTCAAAACTGGACAGTATTGGAAAAACTGGAACTTACACTGTGAACACTAGATTTTTCAAAAGGCAATATAAAATTGTGTATAGCTCCAAAAATTTAGTATTTTTCATTTATGGAAAGGTCCAAGTCTTAAGAAATGAATGCCACTAGTTTGAAACCATTTGGAGCTATAAAGAATGAGTTACGTAATTTCTCCTAAAACTGTTCTAGTAGAGATAGTGTTTTGACCCATAATAGTTAAGTTAATGTCATGACCTGTACAAGTTGAATAAATGTACAAGAAAACTGTTTCTAAAAGTAGACTCACAGGGATTTCCTATGACATAAATAATGTATGATTTGGCTTAAGATATAATGAGATATGAATTTTTCAATATAAGGCCAAAATCCTGGCGAAGAGAAAATGACCAAATGTATAGTAAATGTTTGAAAAATAAACTGTATAAATTGGTCAATATAATACTCTGTTTCATATTTTTTCCATGTATATGAGTTTTTTATCTATTTTTAGAGACTTGAATCACTATGAAATGATTTTTCTAGAATTAGTTATGAATTTTGAAATTTCAGTCAGCAAAGTGGAAACTACCATATGAACAGTAACCGAAAATTTTGGAAATTCTGATTTTCATTCTTATGTGATTCAAGCTTAGGATCAAGTATAATCAAACTTAAAAGGAGTCTAATTTATGGAAAATGAGTTTAAAAGTAAGGTGTTACATATACCGTGAGTTTTAGAACTTCTGCAGGTACTTAAAGAATCGATTTATCGTGCATGACTGCGAGTCGGTAACAGTTAGATCGGTTTTCTTTTCTAAAAAAAAGAAGAAAAAATTCTCTTAAGTATAAAATATATCATTTTAAAAGTCAAAAATCAAATAAAAGTATTTTCAAAAACTAAAGAAAAAAATCAAAAAAATATTTTCAAAATTAAATAAAAATAAGAGTAAGTAGGTGAAATTAAATTATATTTTGTAAATTAAAACACACCAACCAAAATTTCAGAAAATTGTTTTGTTCGCAAAAAGGTAAATTATTTTCAATTAACTTTCTCTTATTACAAAAATTTTATAATTAAAAAATATCAACCAACTGACACGCATTTTTAGCTCGAACTACGTGAACTTTGATCCCTATCACAGGGTATGCAGGCCTCAGACTCTGATCCTAGGTCAAGTCCACTCTTATAAATAAATAAATATTTTTGATTAATTTTTTTTATTCCTTTTCCGCATCTTTTATTTCAAATCTCCTTAATTCCTTTAATTTCTTTTCTTTATTTTGTTTTTCAAATTCTAGCATGTGAATAATAAAAGGAAAACTAAAATACTTTTTTAAACCATATTAATTTGTACAATCAACGTAAGGTAACAGTTCTTAGGAACGGATGTTGGTGTTGTGGGGTGCCTAACGCATTCCCCACACACAATCGACTCCTGAACCCAACTATGACTACGTAGAATATCCTTTCCCTTCCTAATTCGGTTTTCCAAGATTTTTCCTCAAAATTTTGGTTACGACTCCTCACAGGTCAGTTTTCATTCGGAAACCCGATTTGTCTCTCTTTTCAATTTGTTCTTTTTTTTCCTTTTGTCGCATTTTTCCGAGTGTGACAGTTTGGTGACTCTACTAGGGACCTTTGAGAGTCAAGCCTGTATACATTGATGGTGTTTTATAATATGGCTTTATATTTATTTTTGTTTTCCTTTTTAATTGTTATTTGCCTTGCATGGTAACATGTTTTAGTTTTGCTTATTCACATGCTTCAATATTTATCTCTTGTTTGAATAACATGCCATAGGGTAGGTAATATGATTTACATCTTTTTCACATGCTTCCTTGCTTTCTTTTTGTCTGAATAACATGTCTTAGGGTAGATAACATGTGGAGGAACCTTAGGGTAGATGACTTTATCTACTGTGTTTCTTTCCTGCAATTGTGATTTGTTGGACAGATAGGGATTGGGCAATGCATAAGTACAGGTTCACAGGTTTGTATGCTTTACTCACACACTGTACATAGACACATCTCTTCTCACACACATTTTGGGCCTTATACCTGGGACTATGAGTACCCTAGGCTAATGGAAGTTTGTAATGGTTTCCTCATGGGTTTCTAGAACTCATGACGGTTACTATGAAGACTTCATTCAGGTTATGTCTTATGCAACAAGTTTAGTTCCCAAGGAGCTTTTGAGCCTTTGGAGGACTAAACTTGTTAAATAAGATCTTCATCATATGGTGAGGGCAACTTGGGGACCTTTATTGAATATAGTACCACCCTAAAACCATGCACGTTAGCAAGCAAATTTAGCAACTAACCGGATTCGTTAGTACCTGGCCACTTTATGGTAAAAAGACTCAGCCAAGGATTCACCTTGAATAGGATACAGGAGAGCACATTCCTTTCTCACCATACATCATGACATGTCATCAATATAACCTATATTAGGAATCATGACAAATTGTTACCTTCACTGGAGCAAGTATCAAACATCATTAAGAGTTGATACGAGGTGTAACACCTTAAATTAGGGGTCATTTCCCATGTATTAGATCATAGTAGATGTCTTTCATCATGGTTTAGAGACTAACATCATAATATAATAAAAATAGAATTTTTCAAAATTTAGGGTACTATTCATTTGTCAATTTCTATTTTACCCTACAAAATTTGAAAATTTATAACTAAATCTAGAAAAATCATATTGAGATTATTCAAGTATCTAAAAATTTATTAAATTCATATCTACATGGGAAAAATATGAAACAGTAACTTCATAGGGCCAATTTGTACAGTAGTTTCGTGGACATTTACTATTCATTTGGTCATTTTTCTATCATCCAGTTTTTTGACCTCAATTTTGAAAAATCATATTTCATTCTATTCTATTCCAAATTATGCATACTTTATGTCATTAGAAATATCTATATGTCTAATTATAGACATATTTTTATTATACATTTATTTCACTTACACAAGGCATATCATTAACTTAAAGTGTGAAGGGTCAGAATTCTACTGTTACTGGGACAGTTTTGGGAAAACTTACATATCTCTTGTTCTATAACTCCAATCACTTCCAAATAAGTGGCATATGCTTAAGACATAGATATTTTATACATATACACCACTGAATTTTTGGAGCTCTATTTGATTGTATATTATCCTTTGAAATTTCCAGTACTTAACTTTCAGTTTTCAGTTTTCCCAATATTGTCCTATTTTAAACCCCAACTTTGAAAATTTACCATTTATTGTACACAACTCCAAATGGGGTGAATTAGGTGTCATATTAAAGCTTGAGATGCCTTATATCTGGTACAAAAATCCAATAAACCTCACCTCACATAAAGTATAGAGAAAGGGCAAACTAAATAGACACGTCTGGAAAATGCCCTGTTTCAATCTATATTGTAATTTGCTTGTCAAAACCCATGCAAAGGAACTCATTTTGGTATAAAACTTGGTAGAATATAACTTTATATTCCAACATCCAGAACTGGAAATTTTCATACATTTTCTACAACATTAACATCATATTCACTATTTTATAACTTCATATAAAACAAGGCATAAATAATAATTCATATTATAACATGATAAATTGCACATCAACAACTCATCATTTTCTTCTTCATACCTTTTGCTCCTTCCTCAGCTCTTTTGCATTGGTTCTCCCTAGCATGGTTAGTCATTGAAGGGGGGTGAGATTAAAAGAATCTTAGTAGCAATTACCATTCATGCAGTCATATTATCACATTAAGCATATCATCATCATAAAACATCAAGTGAATACTTTCAAATATTTATGCCATAATATTTTACAAAAATTTTGACAAAGTTTCATTTTCTATTTTAGACATCCCGGGGTCTCAAAACCCCTCAATTAACTCAGCCAAAATTCTCAAAGCATCACAATTGATCATATCAAACAATAGGCAAGTCATCAAACTCATTGAAAATCACATAACAATATAAGGCAAAAATAGGTAAATTGCTACCTTCATGCTTTCTCTTACTCCTCCACTTGATACCAATGCTCCCACTAGCTTCCTTGGGCTTCTTCAAGTCCTAATGCATCATCAAACAACTACTCAAGCTAATGGTTCCATGACTTTCTTCAAAAAGTGTTCATGAAACCCTAATTCTTCATAAATTCACCAAAAATTCATTCCTAACTCAAAAATGATGAATTATACCTCAATTCCATGTAATTTTTCATGAGGAATCCAAATATAGCCTCAGAATTACCAAATTCCATTTCTAACTTGGTTACTGTTTATTTCAAATTAAACTTCAAAAACCTAAAATTTTCACTTTCTTAATCTTAAGCTTTTTCATGAAACCATCACTTGTTCCTAAGGTTTTTCACCATGAGGAACTCATTTTTGGCATAAAAAACATGAAATTCCAACTCTAAGTGTGAAAAGTAACTCATCTAAAATCAGGGGAATTCAAGAAAAATTGCTACACTTTGTTATACAACAAACTACTTGCATATTCAAGCTTTAAATGAACATTCTATCATTTCCCCTATGATTTATGATTGGAAAACTCCATTTCTTGCTAAATCATGCCATGGACAGAACCCTAAGATAAGGAGGAAGGAAATATAATCCATGGATCATTCTTTAAAGACTATATACTACAAGCTTGAAGTGGTAGAAGTTAACTTACTAACTTGAGCTCTTGAATTTTGCCTTGAACTTCCTCTTCTCCTTCCTCTCTTTCTCTCTTCCTTTCTTTGCATTTTTTCCTCTGTTTTTGGCTACTGTTTTCTTGCAAAAATGCAGAGGAAAGAGAGTAATTAGATGACTTAATTAGGTGGTTAATGATGTGGCTAATCATGGTTAATTAGCTTAACCAACTAAAGTTACCTTTTTGACCAAAAATCAACTACTTCTTGAGGAAGTTTCCCAAAAAAATTTGCTGCCCATGCTGCCCCATTTTCACACAAAGAGTGAGTTCTTTAAGTGTCCAAGATTACTTAATTTTTTCTGGTCCAGATATACCTTGAACCGGGTAATTTTTAACCGTACCGATAAAACTACTTTTTATGGTAATTTAGCATTTTTGGGCTACAGGACTATTCTAATTTTATTTTTATATTTCCATAGTTATACTGTGCCAAATGATATCTACATATGGCCCATATCCTGTCCCGATTACCTTTTAACAATCGGTAGGGCCTATAGTTTACTTTATCGATTTACTGTTACTTTTGGACACTCAGCACTGATTATTTCTTTATTCTTGAACATTAACCCTCAGTGCCATATACCATTGCACTTCTCTGGTCGAGGGCTTCATTTTGGCAGTAATTTTTTATATTTACAAAATACCCCTGAACCGGGGTAAATTATAATTTCTGAAACTTTCAGGTCATTAGGTGTAATTTTCCCCAAGACATTTCTATTACCCATTCCCGAAATTTTTATGAATTTTGGGATATGGATGTCCTTTTTATAATTCTTTTGGGACAAAAATATAATTTTTTTATTTTTTCGTCCAACCAGGAAAAATGACTTTGCCCTTTTTCACCCGTTTTTGCAAAATCCCTATACATTTTTAGATTTTTTAGCTTTCTTGGAATGTTACACTAGGCGATGAAGGTGTTTGCATTGGAAACCTAATCCTGAGCTGTGGGTCTCCAACCCTAGCTAATTATGACTCCATACATCATTACCAAATGCATCATGGATTTTTACTCTAAGCCATGAATTAATAAATAGATTAATAGCAAAGAAAATTGATCTCAATTAATGTCATTGTCATTAAGCTTAAAATAAAAAAAATATATAGGTGAAAATTTCTTCAACATTAGCCACAAAGAATTTTGGATTTTATATAGGCCAACATTTGTTAAGTTTGTTAGTTAGGCTGGCTTCCCAAGAGGGGGTGAATTGGGAAGCTTGAAAATTTTCTGCACAATGTCAAGAAATTGAAGAAAGCAAAGTATAGAAGGTAAAACAGAGTATGAGTAAATAAACTGAAAAATTGCAGTAAAGAGAAGAAAACTCAGATATTTATCCTGGTTCGGTCTTTCCACTTGACCTACGTCCAGTCTCCAAGTCACCACTTGAGATTTTCTACTATTCTGCAAGAATTCAGTGGGCTTCTTGCAAATGCCTCAGTACAAAGATATTGCTCTGTTTCTAGAGCTTCACCCAATCACTCTACGCACTCTTACAAAGTGTTTCTCAATCCCTTGTGATATCCCCTCACAAGAAAATCTATCTTCCAGATGAAGATAAGATTATTTACAAAGATTAAACTCTCTTAAACAGAGTGAATATGAAATCTGAAGTACAAAATAATGAAGTGAGAGAGTAAGAAACTTTGAGTAGATGATTTTGCAGAGTTTCAGTATATACAATGTTAAAATCGTTACCCACAACTTCAAATGATATTATATTTATAGATTTAGGTCTCAAATATCCGTTAGAGACAAAATCTCTCTGTTGGAGAAGTTATCCAATGGTTACTATGAAAAACTATCCGTTAACCAACCGCATTTAATGCTTCTGACATACTGAAATTTGAATTTTGATTGGTCAACAGACAAATTTTGAAGAAACCGAAGGTTAACAGCTTCAACGTTGAATGCTCGAAGTTCGTCTGTCATGAAGTGAAATTCAAATTTTGATATTTGGAAAATGTTTCTATGTTGTGACATACGAATTTTCAAGAAGAAAGTTT
This sequence comes from Adenanthera pavonina, assembly GCA_026686845.1. Taxonomy (NCBI): domain Eukaryota; kingdom Viridiplantae; phylum Streptophyta; class Magnoliopsida; order Fabales; family Fabaceae; genus Adenanthera; species Adenanthera pavonina. The sequence goes on along the minus strand of JAIVEN010000005.1, from coordinate 16,462,242 downwards.
TTCTGTTAAGTGTGAACAGTATTTTCAATTTGCTATAGTACCTTCGAAATTCGAATTTTGGAACCTCAAAATTCGTCTGTCCGTAGTTGGGATCTATAAGGCACAGTAGTTCATTTTCTTCAAAATTTGAATTTCAAAGGGAAAAGTTCGTCTGTCAGAGAGACCTCCTTTCAGACTTACTTCAAAATTTGAATTTATAAATACTGTCATTCGTATGTCAACATATCGTTGAAACAAACTCACAAGCTTAGTTTCTGAAATTCGAATTTTCATGTTTAAAGTTCGTCTGTCATGAGCAATTTTGAAACTCAATCTTAACTTGGTTTCAGATGAACTTTTACACAATTTCAGACAAATTTCTTTAGTTTTCATAAGTTTCATTTTCTCTGAAATTTGAATTTTCAAAACCCAAAGTTCGTCTGTTGCTTAAAGCTCCTTTCAGACACTTATCAAAATTCAAATTTTCCTAAGTCAAAATTCGTCTGACAGAGAAGCATCTCTTCAGACTTATTCAGTTTTAATACAAAATTTGAATTTCCAAAGCCAAAGTTCGAATTTCCAAGATGACAGTTCAATATAAATCTTTCAAACTTCGTCTGTTGGTGGGTGTTTTTCAAATATTCCATGATTTAACATAGAATCAAGGTTTTCAAACATCTTTTCACCAAATCAAGGTCTTTTACTCAAATTAAAACACAACTAAATATCCTACATCTATTCTTGCACAGATTTCTCCAGAATTTCTTCACTTGAAACCTTTTGGGTACCTTTGATATCTTTATTCCAAGCTCTTGAGGGTTGGTTTGGAATCATCAAAACTCTGGATTCAACATTCTCCCCCTTTTTGATGATGACAAAATAACTTACAAACTGGATTAGTACTTGGGTTTGCTTTAACAAGCTCCCCCTCAACATATGCATTATGTTTTAAAAGATATCATATATAGTAGATCATGTGAAGAGATTCAAAGAATAATAAGAACATATCATTGAAACCAAGGAATTCTTTCATTTTATCAAATGTTGCTTTATAGAAATCAATTTAAGCAAAGTTCTTCAAAATACATAAATCATATACAAAACACAAACAATCATAACAACCATCTGAGACACAATGCAACACTACAAGAGGACTCAAGCCTAAATTCTAATCACTTCTTCTTTGGCTTGGTCTTCTTGCTGTAAGTCTTTCCAGATGGCTCAGCAACAGATTTTCCAGTTTGCTTACTCTTCTCCCCCTTTTTGGCATTATCAGGAGGGTGAACAAAATCTGCCGGAGGAGGGATCTAAGAAACCGGAATAGCTTTGAGGGGCACAGGATCAAAAGGGAGATCCGATTCAACTGAGGGAGGATGCTCAGAAGGCTCGGACTTGGATCTTCATCATCAGAGACCTTAAGCAGCTCTTGCATTTCCTGCTTGGAAAGAGCCAATTGAGCCCGCTATTCTTCTGAAAGACCATATGCAGTGAGAGGTGAAGGAGCAAGGTCATCAGAACGAAATATTTCTTCAAGCCTTCTCCTCTAAGCTTGCAACAGAGCATTGTGAGCAATGACTTCCAGATCAACAAAAGGCACAATGCTCATTTCCTCATTTAGGGCAGTCTGCAGGAATGGTGAAGCAGAGATGGCTGCCACTAGTCTTTCAACTTGCTCAGATTCTTGAGTGGAAAGAATTGAATCCTAAGCATCTTCTAGAATGGGCTCATGAGGTCCTGTTTCCTGAGATCCTTCTTCCTCCATGCCATAGTCTAAGGGAGGACCAGGACTTGGTGTCCTTATTATACCAGCAGCCTCAATGTCATCCACAGCATCATCAGGCTCAGAAGAGGCTAGCTCAAACGGACTCGGAGGCTCAGGAGTTAGAGACTGAACAGGCTCAAAGAACCCTGGCTGAGGTGGAGCTGATGTTGCAGGAATTGCACTCCAAATATCTTCATAGGCATCAGCAACCACTTTCATATTCTTGGTCAACTGGTGAATCTAATCTTGCAGATAAGCAAATTTGGCATTTTGCTCATCCCTGATGTTAAGTATGAGTGTAGATAGGCTGTCATACAACTCAGTGATCTTGGTTGGCTTGGCACGAGAGGAGGGAGTAGATGGAATGTGAGTAGGGTTGGATAAAGATGGGACAGGCAGAGAAGGCTGTGGTGTAGGTTTGGCAGGAGCCTCAAAGGTACCTTCTTGCTATTGGGAGGCACTTTCAACAAAGAAAAGATCTTCAAATTTTCTTACTCCCTTCCCAATCCATCTCCCTTCATTTCTCTCAATCCCCATTCTTTGAAGTTCCTCCTCCTTGAAGATCTCAGTGGGTTTTCCTTTCCCCTTCTCAAGATACTGAATTCTAGCATATTGCAGAATTCTGGAAATGATTGCTGCATAGGGAAGTGTCGAGTCCTTCCTCTGATCTCTTGCCTTGATCATGCGTTGAAGTATGATATATCTCATATTGATGAGCTTTCCACGTATGATTGCTGCCATTACATGTGCCTCTGCCCTTGTGATCAGATTGAAGCTGCCTCCTTTGTTGAATATGATCCTATACACTATGTAGTGTAGGATTCTTACTTGAGCACTGAGATCTGTAGGCTTTAGCAAGTTTATGGTTGGCCATTCTCCTTTCTTCTGAACAAAGTGTTCAGGATTGTGCTCTCCTTGTAGTTCAGAAAGGGGCTACCTTCTTCATCAGCAGTATCTGCCTCATCCATGTATACAGAGGCAGTGATGTCAATCTTGAGGCCATCTTGCCCTAGGATTTCCAGCACTTCATTGAGAGTCTCATCTGTGAGCCAGGTGGTCCTTGATCTCAGATTGACCTCCCACTTCTTCTTCTTGCTATTGTACTTTAGGGAGGCATACCATGTCTTTACCACTTCATCATCATACCTCTCCAATATCTCTAACAGATTCTTATATCTTAGCATCCATATTCCAGCATCAAAACTGTTAGAGACCAATAATTCTTCCAAGTTCACTCAATGAGGGTTGATTACCTTTTTATTGGCAAACTTGGTCGAGTATTCTTCCTGAATCTATGGAGTGCTCCATAATGACAGTGTAGTGAGTTGATATTCTCCAGATTCAGTGTTGGAGGAAGAAGTAGAAGTAACAGCAGCAGCAGAAACCAAAGGCTCTGCTTTCTTTGAAGAGGAGGGTCCTGCTTTCTTTGATTCAGCCTTTGGTATGGATTTTTGTCGTTTGGAGGGAGTTGCCTTGCTTGATTCAGCTTTTCTCTTCAGTTTTTCACCCTCCTTTGAGGCATACTGGGATTTGACCATCCTCTTTGGTCATGCCTCTCCTTTTCCAGCTTCAAGATTCTTTACTCTTGCCATTTTCGTGGATGAATGTTTCAGAATGAAGCAGAGATTGGGTTTATAGGGTGCAAAAAACAGTTTAAACGGTGGGAAATGAAGATTTACGGTTAGAATTGAAGAGCATTGATAAGAGAATTTGAACAGACTCAGAGAGGAAAAGAGTAGGGTTGCGTCTGTTTAGTTGAAAACCATCAGTTTTAACATAAGTAACTGCCTGACAGACAAATTTTAAGGAGTCAAAATTCGAACTTCGAGTAGTTAATAGTTAAACCGTTCAGCAAAGCTTACTGACAAACAAGTTTTCTTCTGAAAGTTCATCTGATAGTGGCTTGGTTCAATCAGCACAAGATGAACAGACGAACTTTGTTTCAACAAAGTTTGAATTTTCAAGAGCAAATACCAAGTAGCAATCAAATCAACAACTAACAGACGAATTATGCATATTAAACTTCATCTTTCAAGGATTCAACATTTAAAGCATGTTTCAACAGATGAATTTTAAATCAGAAATTCCAATTTCTTTGTTTTGTAAAGGTTTTCCAACGTTCGTATGTTAAGAAATAATCATTTGTACAAACATCATGTTGGACAAACATAACTTTGAAATTTTTACTTTTGAAAATTTGAACTTTCAAGGGCCAATAGACAAATTTTGAGGCATCACCAAGAACTGTTCCAATGTATAACAGGTTGACGTTCGTCTGTTAAGCATCCAAATTCGAATGTTGACCAAGCTGACTTGTTTTTAAACACAGTTTGTCAAGGAAATTTGTCTAACACACATTTAAGATATGAATTTCAACTTTAAAAACTTACAGAATGGATCCAGAAACTCAGAATTTTTCCCATTTTCTTCACTTTTTGATTGTTCCATTCTAGAGTGCTCCATTTTTCAGATTTATTTCCATTGAATCTCATGAGGAGCACCTGCAACTTAAAGTAAATTCACTCCAATGCTAAAGTTAGAATTAATTTAGTGTTGGAAAATCTAAAAATAGAATTGAACACGGATCAACTTACAGTTCATTGGGATTTACCATACCTAATTCTCTCCTGATTTTGCAATGTCTATCTTCTGAAAGAGGCTTTGTCAAAATATCAGCAACTTGATCCTTTGTTGGGATGTATTCTAGTCTGGTTTCTACTTTCAAAACATAATCCCTTATGAAGTGGTGCCTAACTTCAATATGTTTTATCCTTGAATGCATGACAGGATTCTTTGTGATATTAATGGCACTTTGGTTGTCACACATGATTGGTATTTCCTTCATCTCAACTTCAAGATCTTTAAGCTGTTGTTTTATCCAGATGATTTGGGCACAACAGCTTCCAGCTGCAACATACTCAGCCTTTGCTGTGGATAAGGCCACACTGTTTTGCTTCTTGCTAAACCATGAAACCAAGGATCCTCCAAGAAACTGACATGTTCTACTTGTGCTTTTTCTGTCAGTTTTGGATCCTGCAAAGTCAGCATCAGTGTATCCTTTGAGATCTTCTCCATTGCCCTTTGGATACCACAGACCCATCTGTGAAGTTCCAATAAGATATCTGAAGATATGCTTCACAGCAGTTACATGGGTTTCCTTGGGACATGACTAGAATCTTGCACACATACAAACACTAAACATGATGTCAGGTCTGCTGGCAGTTAGGTACAATAGGGATCCAATCATTCTTCTGTACTGGGTTATGTCAAATATTTTCCCTTTCTCGTCCATATCCAGTTTGGATGTAGTAGCTATAGGTGTTCCCATTAGCTTGGCATTTTCCATTTCAAACTTCTTAACAGTTCTTTCAGATACTTGGATTGATTAAGAAAAATATCATCATCGCACTACTTGATTTGCAATCCAAGGAAGAAGTTGAGTTCACCTATCATGGACATTTCGAATTCTCCCTGCATTAACTTAGAAAAATTCTTGCAAAGAGATCCATTAGTAGCACCAAATATAATATCATCAACATAGATTTGAACAATAAGTAAATCTTTATTTTCTTTCTTGGTGAATAAGGTTGTATCTACTTTTCCTCTGTTAAACCCCTTTTCAGTTAGAAAATTACTTAATCTTTCATACTATGCTCTAGGGGCTTGCTTCAAACCGTAAAGGGCTTTCTTCAGTTTATAAACATGGTTTGGTTTTGTAGAATCCTCAAAACCTGGAGGTTGATCTACATAAACCTCTTCCATTATATATCCATTTAGAAATGCACTTTTCATATCCATTTGATACAACAAAATATTTTTCATGCATGCATATGCTAATAGAATTCTAATTGCTTCTAGTCTAGCCACTGGAGCAAAGGTTTCTTCAAAATCAATACCTTCTTCTTGATTATATCCTTTTGCAACCAATCTAGCTTTATTTCTGATTATTGACCCTGATTCATCAAGTTTATTTCTAAAAATCCATTTAGTGCCAATGGCAGGATGATTTTTGGGTCTGGGCACTAAGTCCCAAACTTGATTTCTTTCAAACTGGTTTAACTCTTCTTGCATTGTCAAAAACCAGCATTCATTAGTTAAGGCTTCCTCAGTGCATTTTGGTTCAATTTGTGAGATGAAAGCACAATTAATCATTTAATCCCTTAACTGTCTTCTGGTTTTAACTCTCTCTTGAACATTCCCTATCACTTGATCAATAGGATGATTCCTTTGATATCTCCAAGCTCTAAGGAGTTCTTGAGACATTTCCTCATTATTTTCTTCTTCAAAATCTCTCTCCTGAATATCTTCCTCTATGTTGATAGATTCAGATATTTTTGGAGGTTCAATTTTACCTTCATCAGAGATATCTAACTTTTCAAAGTTTGAGATAAGATCATCCTCATCAGTAGCATGTTTGGAAGCAGTTTCATTTTCAATAAATACTATATGCACAGATTCTTCAACTAATTTAGACTTTTTATTGAAAACTCTATATGCTTTACTCCTACTAGAATAGCCCAGAAATATACCTTCATCAGATTTGGCATCAAACTTACCCAGATTCTCCTTTCCATTGTTGTGGATGAAGCACTTGCAGCCGAACACATAGAGATGTGAGAGATTTGGCTTTCTTCCTTTGTACAGCTCGTAAGGAGTCTTCCCAAGGATTGGTCTAATGTAGGCTTTATTTATGATGTAGCTTGCTGTATTCACTACATCAGCCCAAAATACTTGAGAAAGTTCCTTTTCATTCAGCATAGCTCTAGTCATCTCTCCAATCGTTCTATTCTTCCTTTCCACAACTCCATTCTGTTGCGAAGTTCTTGGAACTGAGAAGTTGTGATCAATTCCATGCTCATTACAATACTCCATAAAGTATGAGTTCTCAAATTCTCCTCCATGATCTGACCTGATAGACACAATGGAAATACCCTTCTCATTTTGCACTTTCTTGGCTAAGGTAAAAAATGCATCAAAGGTATCACTTTTAGAGGAAAGAAATAATATCCATGTAAATCTAGAATAATCATCTACAATTACAAGAACATACAGATTTCCACCAATGCTTTTTACTCTAGATGGGCCAATTAAATCCATATGCAGTAGTTCTAGTGGTCTAGTTGTGGTGACTACGTTTTTGGGTTTAAAGGAAGATTTATTTTGTTTTCCTCTTAGGCATGCATCACATTCTTTGTCCTTTTCAAAAGTAATTTTTGGCAAGCCAGTGACTAACTCATTTTTAACCAGTTTTGAAAGCTGATTCATATTAACATGAGCTAATCTTCTATTCCATAACCAACTATCATTGTCCTGACTAATAAAGCAAACAAAATCTAGAGGAGGAAGTTCATCAAGATCAATAATATAACAGTTACCATCCCTTTGAGCTTTGAGAATTACTTTGTGATCACTTTTTCTGATGACTAGGCTGAATTTTAAGTCAAACAGTACCCAATTTCCTTTGTCACATGTTTGGCTCACACTCAGCAGATTGTGGTTGAGGCCAACCACAAACAGTACCTCTTCAATGGATGTTTCAGGATTCTTGTCTACAATGCCAATGCCAACTATTCTGCCATATTAATCACCTGCAAAGGTCACCTTTCCTCTTTTCTTGTCTCTATAGGTGATGAACTTCTCCTTATCACCAGTCAAGTGACTTGAGCAGGCACTGTCCATGTACCATTTATTGTTCTTTCTAGCTTTGAGACAGACCTGCAAAATAAAGTTCATGTTTTCTTTTTAGGTACCCAAATTTGCTTAGGTCCTTTTCTGTTAGTGGCATTTTCCCTAGATACAAATGTACCTTTAGGAACCCATTTTACCTTCCTGTCAAGTCCATTTTTTTTCAATACACATGAACTGAAAATGTGTCCCCTCTTGTTACAGAAGTGACAGGTGGTAAAGGGACTGATGGATTGAGATGCAGGAAGAAAGTAATGCAGATAATATCTTTGTTTTGCATGCCTAGGTTGATCATAAGATTCAATATGCTGAGAATTATGTTCTTTCTTTTTATTGCCACTAGCATGCACAAAATGTCTCATATATGCATTCTGATTCCTTTTCTTAATCTTTTCTTTGACTGCACAAGGATCATAGCCAAGTCCAGCCTTTCCCTGTGATATTCTTTGGCTTCCCATTAAAGCAAACAACATATCTTTACCTTTAGTAGGCCTGGACATGCTTTTCACTAGATAGTCATTGGTTTGCTTTAGTTCAATGCATGATTTATCGCAAGCAGATTCAGCAATAGGTAGAGGAGCAATTTTAGAGACATTGCATTGAGATTCTAGTTTGTTAATCTTTTTCTTAGCTTGCTTCAATTCTTTAGCAACCTTAACAAACTCATCATGCAACTTATGAAATGCATCCAATAATTCAGAATAGAAAGGTTTAGATTCATATACCTCATCTTCTTGATCACTGCAGCTTGGGATTTCAACTTTTTCAGAGGCAAGTACCATGAGACATATGTTGGCAATTTCATCTTCATCATCTTCTTTTTCATCTGAGCTGTTACCCCATATTGATGAGATGTAAGCTCTTTTCTTCTTGCCTTTGTCTACAGCTTTCTTTTCTTTTTCTTGCTTCTTAAGAAATTGTGGACAATCCCATTTGATATGTCCCAGCTTTTTGCATTCATAGGAAGTGATAGGCTCTTTTGCTTCCCTCTTGCTATCTCCAGCTTCTCCTTTCTTGAAGATTTTCTTGTTTCTCTTTTTGCTGTAGAATCTTCCAAATTTTCTGATCATCATAGCCAGAGTTTCTTCATCGAGTTCCTCTCCATCGTCAAATTCTTCTTTTTTTTCCTCAGTAACTTTGAGAGCAAGAGCTTTCTTCTTTCTGTCTTGTCCAGCCTCCTTGAGAGCTTTCATTTTTCCTTCATACTCCTCGAGGCTGCCAAAGAGAGCTGTGACAGAGGCCATTGATTCTCCTCTGGCTTTCTATATTGCTACTACTTTGGGTTGCCATTCCAGAGCGAGAGCTCTTAGGATCTTTCTTACTTTTTCTATTTGAGTATACTCCTTTCCCAGGCTCTTTAGTTGATTCACAATGAGGGTGAATCTCTTTTGTAGCTCTTTTGCATTCTCTCCTTCAGCCATTTTGAAGCTTTCATATTCTCCTATGCATGTATTTAGTTTATTTTCCCTAACTCCAGTTGTTCCTTCATGAGCAATTTGCAGGGTGTCCCACATTTCCTTAGCAGTAGAGCATTGGGAGACTCTGTAGAATTCATCTTGATTCAAAGCACTGACAAAATAGTGTTTTGCCTTGAAGTTTAGCAAGACTCTTCTTCTATCTTCCTCATTCCATTCAGCTTCTAGCTTCTCTCTGTATTTTCCATCATCTTCCAAAGTCATTGGAGCAAAATCTCCCTTCTGAATGACTGACCAGATGTCCAGATCAATTGACTAGAAATAGATTTGCATTCTCATCTTCCAGTACCCATAGTGTTCTCCACTGAAGCCAGGTGGTCTATTTGTGTTGTTGCCTTCTAGTAATATGCTTTCGCCAAAGACAGCCATTTTAATTCCCGGACTGTGAAATCCTTTGATTGGGAATCCGGGCTCTGATACCACTTGTTAGTTAGGCTGGTTTCCCAAGAGGGGGGGTGAATTGGGAAGCTTGAAAATTTTTTGCACAATGTTAAGAAAGTGAAGAAAGCAAAGTATAGAAGGTAAAACAGAGTATGAGTAAATAAACTGAAAAATTACAGTAAAGAGAAGAAAACTCAGATATTTATCCTGGTTCGGTCTTTCCACTTGACCTACGTCCAGTCTCCAAGTCACCACTTGAGATTTTCCACTATTCTGCAAGAATTCAGTGGGCTTCTTGCAAATGCCTCAGTACAAAGATATTGTTCTATTTCGAGAGCTTCACTCAATCACTCTACGCACTCTTACAAAGTACTTCTCAATCCCTTGTGATATCCCCTCATAAGAAAATCTATCTTCCAGATGAAGATAAGATTATTTACAAAGATTAAACTCTCTTAAACAGAGTGAATATGAAAGTTGAAGTACAAAATAATGAAGTGAGAAAGTAAGAAACTTTGAGTAGATGATTTGGCAGAGTTTCAGTATATACAATGTTAAAATCGTTACCCACAACATCAAATGATGTTATATTTATAGATTTAGGTCTCAAATATCCGTTAGAGACAAAATCTATTCGTTGGAGAAGTTATCCAACAGTTACTCTGAAAAACTATCCATTAACCAACCGCATTTAATACTTCTGACATACTGAAATTTGAATTTTGATTGGTCAACAAACAAATTTCGAAGAAACCGAAGGTTAACAGCTTCAACGTTGAATTCCCGAAGTTCGTCTGTCATGAAGTGAAATTCAAATTTTGATATTTGGAAAATGTTTCTATGTTGTGACATACGAATTTTCAAGAAGAAAGTTTTTCTGTTAAGTGTGAACAGTATTTTCAATTTGCTACAGTACCTTCGAAATTCGAATTTTGGAACCTCAAAATTCGTCTGTCTGTAGTTGGGATCTATAAGGCACAGTAGTTCATTTTCTTCAAAATTCGAATTTCAAAGGGCAAAGTTCATCTGTCAGAGAGACCTCCTTTCAGACTTACTTCAAAATTCGAATTTATAAATACTGCCATTCGTATGTCAACATATCGTTGTAACAGACTCACAAGCTTAGTTTCTGAAATTCGAATTTTCATGTTTAAAGTTCGTCTATCATGAGCAATTTTGAAACCCAATCTTAACTTGGTTTCAGATGAACTTTTACACAATTTCAGACAAATTTCTTTAGTTTTCATAAGTTTCATTTTCTCTGAAATTTGAATTTTCAAAACCCAAAGCTCGTCTGTTGCTTAAAGCTCCTTTCAGACACTTATCAAAATTCAAATTTTCCTAAGTCAAAATTCGTCTGACAGAGAAGCATCTCTTCAGACTTATTCAGTTTTAATATGAAATTTGAATTTCCAAAGCCAAAGTTTAAATTTCCAAGATGACAGTTCAATATAAATCTTTCAAACTTCGTCTGTTGGTGGGTGTTTTTCAAATATTCCATGATTTAACATAGAATCAAGGTTTTCAAACATCTTTTCACCAAATCAAGGTCTTTTACTCAAATTAAAACACAACTAAACATCCTACATCTATTCTTGCACAGATTTCTCCAGAATTTCTTCACTTGAAACCTTTGAGGTACCTTTGATATCTTTATTTCAAGCTCTTGAGGGTTGGTTTGGAATCATCAAAACTCTGGATTCAACAAAGTTTCCCCAAATTTCTAGTTGCTGGAGGAAAATTAATACACAATAAAGCAAGTGATCTTATGGATTGTTCATTGTCTTCCTTACGAACAGGTGATATATCTGGTATTTACAATTCCAAAATTCCCTTGTCTATAAGTCTTCGATGATAACAGATCTTTAATCCATAGCATGCATCATGTTATAATAAATAAATTGATCTTCTTGTTACAAGAGGTGAAATAAAATGGTGTTTCCTAAATAAATTCAATTATCCCATCCCAACCCACCACATGAGTTTTCGAGTTTGCTATACTTGATCCAAATGCTCTTACATAATTGGCAATAAAATTGCACACATGAATACTCATAGTATAGTGAAGCATTTAATAAATTTGAAATTTATAAAATGTAAGATTATTGGTCCTTCATAGTGAATAAGTCATGTCAAGCCAACACCTAGGTCTAAAGGTGAGGATATCCAATTAAACAAGTTAAGTCAAGTGAAGCAATTCAAATGAAAAAAAGGGCCATCAAAATTTGATAATCTTGCTTCCACCCGTTTGCTTTTCATGTCACCATATCTTTCATATCCATTACTTGTTGCTAGACTCCTTCTTACGCAAAGCTCATCAGTAATTATCAAACATGATTCATATGCCCTTGTCTTGCCCTCAGGAACAAACTAACATAGTTAGCAGATGGGTCATAACACTTGGCTTAAGTACTTGGTATCCTTGGACAAGAGGAGAAAGAAAGTAGAGGAATAAAGAACCAGGCCAAAGTGACAAATCACTCATGGAAATCATTTACCATTGAGGATATAATGAGATCTCTAACATGTCATATCTTCACTTGATAATGCTTCCAAAGCCAAGATTTATCACTAAAATTTGCTTTCTTTAACTATGTTGATGTCAAGGACATACATTTCTCTCTTATCCTTACTTGTTCATTCATTGCATCCCTCATTTAAACATCCCCCATATATCTCTCCTTATATTTCAGAAAAAACAAAAAATTTGTGCATTATCCCCAATGAAAATACTTTAATTGATATGAGTAAAGGGTAATCACCCAGCTTGCTAAAATAAAAAGAAGAACAAACAGATGAAAAAAAAAAGAAGAAGAAAAAAAGAAGTAAAAGTAAAATTGAAGAAAAAAAGATAGAAGAGAGGTGCATTTGCATGTCCTACAAATGAGTCAAGTCAAGGATACAAGACATTCTTTTTCTTCCCATTTTGAAGGAGTTACCTTAGTCACCTTAATTGAGCCAGGAGTGGTGGTGGTCATTCCATTGTCCCAAAATCAATTAATACTTGGGACGGGCAATTTTAATGCATTTTTATGCTGAAAATTCAAATACCAAGAAAGGATCAAAATTTTCTTTCGCCTACCTCTATATAATCTAATCCCAAGCTCATTCTTACCCTATGAAAATTCATTCCATCCCCTAACATAGTTTAAACTTAAGAAGCAATGAGAATCAATATTGTGGAGTGGTTTAGATATGAAAGGGAGTAGAAAAAAGTGAACAAAAGAATAGTCAAGGAAAGGAATGCCAACAAAATAGAGTTCTCAAATAAAAACTTATGTGGGAAATTAGAAAAGATCATCCTGTATAAAGAAGGCTCTTATGCTAAAGAGACTAAAAGGAAATTCTGCCAGAAGAGATCTAAATTCTCCAAGCGAGAAAAGTGGGAAAAAAAAGAAAAAAAAAGGAAAAAAGGGGAAAAAAAGGTAACGAGGCTCCCCAAGTTGGTACGCTACTAAAGCAAAATTCTCATTGTGAACTCACCTGAATGTTTGGAATTTATATCCATTCATTCTTAACCCATTATTGTGCCCTCCATCTCAAACCATATCCTTGTCCTTCATGACCATATTACAACCCCAAAAATCCTCTCTTGTTAGGTGAATTTCAGCATGAAACCATGTTTAGAATGTAAAGGAAGATAGATGGAAGGGCTTACATAGGGTGGGGTATTTTGAACCTAATATCCTTTCATCTCATGAACCCATTTAGCCAAGCCACATTACAAACCCTAAAAGCTCTCATTGAGATTTGACTTGTTTGGCAAGTAGGGCAATTGTTTGGTGGAAGAAAGCTTCAAGACCAAGATAACTCACTGGGGTAAAGTTCACAGGGTAAAATAAAATCTTTTACTCATAACAATGGCATTATTTTGAAAAAGGATCATGCCAAACTTAAAAGGTGTCATTCACCTATCCCCATTTCCATTTCATAGAATTTCATTTTGGCCTTGCTTAAGAATGTTCCAAGTTCAAAACTTAGGCATTTTTCTACTTCATCACTTCTTACTTCATTGTTCCCAAAAACTGCGCATTGTATCACTACTTATTCATTCTCTAGACCTTTTCTTGCACCTAAATGGTAGCATATTGTATCATTTCTAATATTCAATTCATTGTAGTGCTCCATTCCTTTTTCCCAAATCTGACTTGGTGTTCATATTGTCTGACTGCATTGATAATGTTAAATAACGTAAGTATAAGTTTTACTCATTGACTTTTCAAGCATTATAGATGAAGATAGATAAAGGAGACAATCATATCAAGTTAACATTCAAAATTAGGGCCATTAAATTCCTGTGAAATATCAAATAAAGGCCAAAGAGAGTCTTGGATGTTCAAGAGTGCATATACTCCCTTAAAGTTCATTCATGTAATGAAAAGGCTATAAAGTCATTGACTTAAGTGAGGTTTCCCATTGGACCAAATGAAGACTTTTCTAGTTGTCGAGGACCAAAAAAATCCTACATTTTGTAAAATTCAAGCAATTCGCATCAAACATTACATGCACAATAAAACAAAGTTTCCTTTACACATGCATCGAGTTCTCATTTATGTATATATATCCTCCTATCAAGACAAAATTTTGCCTCCATGGCATAGATATTTCATTGCAAACATTGCATTTTAATAAGCTTCCATTTAGATTGTTGCAAATAGAAAATCTTGCATCTTCCATTACATATAACATTACATTGATTCCTACAAAAAAAATCACATTTCACATATATTTTCCTTAATAAATTCCTGTTCAAATTGGGTAAAACAATGGCATCTCACATACGTCTTCCTTACATACATTACATAAGTAAATTCCCATTTAAATTGGGGCAAAAAAAAATTCACATTTCACATGCTTTTTCCTTACATGCATTACATAAATAGATTCTCATTTAAATTGGGGTAAAAAAAAATTCACATTTCACATGCATTACATAAATAGATTCCTATTCAAATTGGGGCAAAAACAAATCACATTTCACATGCATTTTCCTTGCATGCATTACATAAGTAAATTCGCATTTGAATTGAGGCAAAAAAAATCATCACATTGTTGAATCAAGTGTTTTGATGATTCCGAACAAACCATCTAGAGCTTGGAAAGAAGATATCAAAGATGTACAAAAGATTTCAGGTAGAGAAATTCAAGAAAAACCAGCATAAGATTAGATATAGGATTTCTTGCTGTGTTTAAATTGAGTAAAAGACTTTGAATTTGTAAAAGAATGTTTTAAAAATATGATTCTATGATAATTCATGGAATATTTTAAAAATATCCAGTAACAGACGAACTTTGAAGTGTTAAAATTGATTTGTTACTTTGAAAATTCGAACTTTGGCATTTGAAATACGAACTTCGGTTTGAAAATATTTTAGTCAGAAAAGAGCTTTCTTTGATAGACGAACTTTGATTACAGAAGTTCAACTTCGAAAAAAGTCTGATAAGAGCTCTCTTTGATGGACGAACTTTGACTTTTGAAAATTTAAATTTCTGGTAAAACACAAATCATGAAAAAAAAAAAATTCATCTGAGGATATGTCAAAGTTCATTTGAAAGTAAAGTTTAAAAAGAGTTCTAAGTTAGTCCTTTGACAGACGAACTTTGATTTTGGAAATTCAAACTTTGGAAACACAGCTTACAAGTCTGTTATGATAATCTTTTGACATATGAATTTTAGTATTCAGAAATTCGAACTTTGAATTAAGTCTGATAAGAGCTCTCTCTAACAGACGAACTTTGGCTTTTGAAAATTTGAATTTCAAAAAGAAGAACTATTGTACCTTATTGAGCTGCCCACTGACAAAAGAATTTTGGGCACCAAAATTCAAACTTCGAAGGCACTCTAGCAATATAAAATAACTGTTCACACTTACCAGAAGTACTTCAAACTTGAAAATTCGTATGTTCCAACATAGAAACATTTTTCAAAGATGAAAATTTGAACTTTGCTTCATAACAGACAAACTTCGAGGTTCAACGTTAAAGTCTTTAACTTTCGGTCTCTGCAAAATTCATTTGTTGACACACCAAAATTCAAACTTTGAGTGTAAGACGCATTAAATGCAGTTGGTGAACGGATAGTTTTTCAGAGCAACCATTAGGTAACGTCTCTAACGGCTAGATCTTGTCTCTAATGTATAGTTAATACATAAATCTACAAATAGAACTTCATTTGAAGATGTGGAAAATGATTTTACATTGTATATGCAGAAACTCTGCTAAATTCTTAAGTCAAAGTCTTCTACTCTCATATACTTCATATTATGTACTTCAACTTTCATATACACTCTAAATTAGAGAGTTCAATCACTATAATCAATCTTATCTTCATCTGGAAGAAATATTTTCTTGTGAGGGGATACCATAAAGGATTTGGGAAGCACTTAGCTAGTGTGCCAAGAGTGAGATTGTAAGCTCTTGGAACAGAGCATCAAGTTGTACTGAGGTAATTGCAAGAAACCTACTGAATTCTTGCAAGATAGTGAAAAATCTCAAGTGGTAGCTTGAGGACAGGACGTAGGTCAAGATAAAGAAACCAAACTAGGATAAACATTTGTGTCTTCTCTTCCCTTATATTACTTTTACTTTGTTATTCTTTTATACTCTGTTTTTACTATCACTTTTGCTTTTATCACTCTCTTGACTTTTGCAAAAAATTTTAATCTTCCCAATTCACCCCTCTCTTGGGAAGCCAGCATATCTAACAAGTGGTATCAAAGCCCGGACTCCCAAACAAAGGATCTAACAATCCAAGAAATTCAATGGCTGGCTTTGGAGAAAGCATACTACCTAAGGGAAACAACACAAACAGACCACCTAGGTTCAGTGGAGAATACTATGGATACTGGAAGATAAGAATGCAAATCTATCTCCAATCCATTGATCTGGACATCTGGTCTGTCATTTATAAGGGAGATTTTGTCCCAATAAAGCTGCAGGATGATGGTAAATATAAGGGGAAGCCAGAAGATGAGTGGAATAAGGAGGATAAGAGAAGAGTCTTACTGAATTTTAAGGTAAAACACTGCCTGGTCAGTGCATTAAACCAAGATGAATTCTACAGAGTATCACAATGTTCCATAGTCAAGTGTATGTGGGACACTTTAAAAATCACTCATGAAGGAACCACTGGAGTAAGAGAGAACAAATTGAACTCCTGCATTAGTGAATATGAAAGCTTCAGAGTGGGGGAAGGTGAGAGTATCAAAGAGCTACAAAAGAGATTCATCCTCATTGTGAATCAATTGAAGAGTCTTGGCAAGGAGTACACTCAGCCAGAAAAAGTCAAAAAAATCCTTAGAGCTCTTCCTCTGGATTGGCAACCTAAAGTAACAGCAATAGAGAAAGTCAAAGGAGAGTCAATGGCCACTGTCACAGCTCTCTTCAGTAGCCTTGAAGAATGTGAGGGAAAGATAAAGGTTCTTAAGGGAGCAAGTTAAGATAGGAAAAAGAAGGGTCTTGCTCTAAAAGATGCTAACGAGAAGAAGAAGAATCTGATGATAGAGATGAAATAGATGAAGAAACTTGGCTATGACGGTCAGAAAAATTCGGAAGGTTTTACAACAAGAAAAGAAATAAAAGATTCTTCAAGAAAGGAGCAGTTGGAGACAACAAGAAAGAAGGAAAAGAGCCTATCACATGCTACGAATGCAAGAAACAAGGGCACATCCAATAGGATTGTCCACAATTCCTAAAGAAGCAAGAGAAAGAAAAGAAAGCTACTAACAACGGTAAGAAGAAGAAGGCATACATCTTATCAATTTGGGGCAATAGCTCAGATGAAGAAGATGATGATGAAGATGAAATTGCCAATATCTGCTTGATGGCACTTACATTTGAAGAAACTCCAATCTCATCCAATAGTGATCATGAAGATGAGATATATGAGTCTAAACCTTCCTATTCTGAATTACTTGATGTATTTCATGAACTGTATGACGAGTTCATTAAGACTGCTAAAGAACTAAAACAGGCTAAGAAAAAGATTAACAAATTAAAATCTCAATGCAACATTTCTGCCACTGCATCTCTGCATAAAGCTGAATTTGTTTGTTGTACATCATGTATTGAATTAAAACAAACTAATGACTATCTGTTGAAAAGCATGGCTAGACTTACTAAGGGCAAAGATATGTTGTTTGCTCTAATGGGAAGTCAAAGAATCACACAAGGAAAAGCTAGACTTGGCTATGATCCTTATGCAGTAAAAGAAAAGATTAGAAAGAAAAATCAAAATTTGTATATGAGGCATTTTGTGCATGCTAATGGACATAAAAAGAAAGATCATATTTCAAATTGCATTGAATCCTATGATCAACGAAAATATATGAAACAAAAATATTATCTACATTGCTTTCTTTTTGCATCATAATCCAGCAGTCCCTTTACCACATGTCACTTCTGTAACAAGAAGGGACACATTTCCAGTTCATGTGTATTGAAGAAAAATGGACTTGACAGGAAGGTAAAATGGGTTCCTAAAGGTACATTTGTATCTAGGGAAAATGCCACTAACAGAAAAGGACCTAAGCAAATTTGGGTACCTAAAAAGAAACTCTGAACTTTGTTTTGCAGATTTGTCTTAAAGCAAGAAAGAGCAACAAATGGTATATCAACAATGCTTGCTCAAGTCATATGACTGGTGATAAGGAGAAGTTTGTCACCCTTAAAGACAAGAAAGGAGGAAAGGTGACATTTGGAGGTGACCAATATGGCAAAATAGTTAGCATTGGCATTGTGGGTAAGAACCTTGAAACATATATGGAAGAGGTACTGTTTGTACTTGGGCTCAACCACACTCTGCTAAGTGTAAGTCAGACATGTGACAAAGGGAACTAGGTATTGTTTGACTCAGTTTTGTCTGGTCATCTGAAAAAATAATCACAAAGTAATCCTCAAGGCTCAAAGGGATGGTAATTGCTATACTATTGATCTTGATGAACTTCCTTTCTCAGATTCTATCTATTTAACTAGTCAAGATAATGATAGTTGGTTGTGGCATAGAAGATTGGCACATGTTAACATGAACCAACCGTCAAAACTGATTAAAAATGAGTTAGTCACTAGCTTACCAAAAATATCTTTTGAAAAAGACAAAGAATGAGATGCATGCCTCAAAGGAAAATAAACTAAATCATCTTTTAAATCTAAAAATGTAGTCACCACATCTAGACCACTACAACTATTGCATATGGATCTGATAGGTCCATCTAGAGTAAAAAGCATTGGTGGAAATCTATATGTTTTTGTGTGGATGATTACTCTAGATTTATGTATATATCCTCCTATCAAGACAAAATTTTGCCTCCATGGCATAGATATTTCATTGCAAACATTGCATTTTAATAAGCTTCCATTTAGATTGTTGCAAATAGAAAATCTTGCATCTTCCATTGCATATAACATTACATTGATTCCTACAAAAAAAATCACATTTCACATATATTTTCCTTAATAAATTCCTGTTCAAATTGGGTAAAACAATGGCATCTCACATAAGTCTTCCTTACATACATTACATAAGTAAATTCCCATTTAAATTGGGGCAAAAAAAAATTCACATTTCACATGCTTTTTCCTTACATGCATTACATAAATAGATTCTCATTTAAATTGGGGTAAAAAAAAATTCACATTTCACATGCATTACATAAATAGATTCCCATTCAAATTGGGGCAAAAAAAATTCACATTTCACATGCATTTTCCTTGCATGCATTACATAAGTAAATTCGCATTTGAATTGAGGCAAAAAAAATCATCACATTATTGAATCAAGTGTTTTGATGATTCCAAAGAAACCATCTAGAGCTTGGAAAGAAGATATCAAAGATGTACAAAAGATTTCAGGTAGAGAAACTCAAGAAAAACCAGCATAAGATTAGATATAGGATTTCTTACTGTGTTTAAATTGAGTAAAAGACTTTGAATTTGTAAAAGAATGTTTTAAAAATATGATTCTATAATAATTCATGGAATATTTTAAAAATATCCAGTAATAGACGAACTTTGAAGTGTTAAAATTGATTTGGTGCTTTGAAAATTTGAACTTTGGCATTTGAAATTCGAACTTCATATTGAAAATATGTTAGTCAGAAAAGAGCTTCCTCTGAAAGACAAACTTTGATCGCAAAAATTCAAACTTTGAATAAAATTTGATAAGAGCACCCTCTGACAGATGAACTTTGGCTTTTGAAAATTGAATTTCTGGTAAAACACAAATCATGAAAAATAAAAAATTCATCTGAGGATATGTCAAAGTTCATCTAAAAGCAAAGTTTAAAACGAATTATAAGTTAGTCCTTTGACAGACGAACTTTGATTTTGGAAATTCAAACTTTGGAAACACAGCTTGCAAGTCTGTTATGATAATCTTTTGACATACGAATTTTAGTATTCAGAAATTTAAACTTTGAATTAAGTCTGATAAGAGCTCTCTCTGACAGACGAACTTTGGTTTTTGAAAATTTGAATTTCAAAAAGAAGAATTATTGTACCTTATTGAGCTGCCAACTGACAAAAGAATTTTGGGCACCAAAATTCAAACTTCGAAGGCGCTGTAGAAATATAAAATAACTGTTCACACTTACCAGAAGTACTTCAAACTTGAAAATTCGTATGTTCCAACATAGAAACATTTTTCAAAGATGAAAATTCAAACTTTACTTCATAACAGACGAACTTCGAGGTTCAACGTTAAAGTCTTTAGCTTTCAGTCTCTGCGAAATTTGTTGGTTGACACACCAAAATTCGAACTTTGAGTGTCAGACGCATTAAATGCAGTTGGTGAACGGATAGTTTTTCAGAGCAACCATTGGGTAACGTCTCTAACAGCTAGATCTTGTCTCTAACGTATAGTTAAGATATAAATCTATAAATAGAACTTCCTTTGAAAATGTGGAAAACGATTTTACATTGTATATACAGAAACTCTATTAAATTCTAAAGTCAAAGTCTTCTACTCTCACATACTTTATATTCTATACTTCAACTTTCATATACACTCTAAATTAGAGAGTTCAATCACTGTAATCAATCTTATCTTCATTTGGAAGAAAGATTTTCTTGTGAGGGGATATCATAGGGAATTTGGGAAGCACTTAGCTAGAGTACAAAGAGTGAGATTGTAAGCTCTTGGAATAGAGCATCAAGTTGTACTGAGGCAATTGCAAGAAGCCCACTGAATGCTTGCAAGATAGTGAAAAATCTCAAGTGGTAGATTGAGGACTGGATTTAGGTCAAGATAAAGAGACCGAACCAAGATAAATATATGTGTCTTCTCTTCCCTTATACTGCTTTTACCTTGTTTTTCTTTTATACTATGTTTTTACTGTCACTTTTGCTTTTATTACTCTCTTGACTTTTGCAGAAAATTTTAATCTTTCTAATTCACCCCCCTCTTGGGAAGCTAGCATATCTAACACATATTTCATATTCATCTTCCTTGCATGCATTACATAAGTAAATTCCTATTTAAATTGAGACATAAAAAAAATCAAATAAATCACATTTCACATACATTTTTCTTAATAAATTCCCATTATTCAAATTGGGTAAAAAAAAATTCACATTTCACATACATCTTCATCATATGCATTACATAGATAAATTCCCATTCAAATAGGGACATAAAAATTTTTTTTACATGCATCCTCTTTGCATACATTGTATCAAAATTAGCTCCCACCCAGATTAGAACAAAAAAATAAAAAATCCTGCATTTTTACTTGCATGTAGTGCATCACAATAAGTTCCCCCTCAAATTAGGGCTTAAACAAGAAAAACTTAAATTTCATGCATCCATCAAAATTAGCTTCCACTTATATTAGGGCAAACATGAAGAATGCATTCCAGACAAGTTTCTACTTTACATACATTGCATAAAAAAATATATAATAAACTTCAATTCAAATTGGAGCATACATGAAAAATCTTGCATTTCACATGCATTTTCTATGTACAAATTGTATCATTCCCAATCAGATTGGGACATACATGAATAATCTTTCACATTTCATGCGCACGCAACATCATGAAAAATTCACACTCCAATTGGGACAAAACATGAAGAATTTCACATTTTACATGCATCTTCTCTGCATACATTGCATTCAAATTAGCTTCCCACTCAGATTGGGGCAAACATAAAAAATGCATTCCACATATATCCACTATGCATACATTGCATAAAAATTACCTTCCACCTAGATTAACAAAAACAAAAAAAAAAGAACAACAAAAAAGACAAGGAACAAAAAATGTATCTTCCATTGCATCTACTCTGCGTGAGGCAAACAAGAAATCCACAAAAAATAATAGTAACAAATAAATAAATAATAGTAAACAAAAAAACAAAAAAGAAATCAAAAACAAAAAAAAAGAAGAAAGAAAATCATGCATAACACATACTTCTTCCATTGCATGCACTGCATCACAAAAAGTTCCGAATCAAAGCAGGGCATAAAAAAAAACTCTCATTTCACATGTATTTTCTTTGTACTTGACAACCAAATGAATTCTTATTAAGGTTGGGGCAAAAAAAAATTTGCATTTCACACGTGCATTACAAAGTCCTCTACCATTGGAGGCAAAATAAATCCTGCATTATGACAGGCATAAAACCCAAATCTTGCGTCAGAGCAGGTATTTTTCAAGTCTCGCATCGTGACGAGCATCCAAAAGTCCTACATCGTGACAAGCAAAAAACCCAAATCTTGTGTCAAAGCAGGTATTTTTCAAGTCTCGTATCGTGACGAGCACCCAAAAGCCTACATCGTGATAGGCACAAAGCCCAAATCTTGCGTTAGAGCAGGTATTTTCTCAGGTCTCACATCGTGACGAGCATTCAAAGCCCTGTAACATCAACATTCACCGAAGCCTTATGATACAGGTACTTAACTACCACCAAAGCCTAGTTCCTATTGGCATTATTCAAAGCCTTGTAACATCGGCACTCACCAAAGCCCCATCATATAGGCACCTCACTCCCACATAGCCCTAACTCTAATATTCTAAGTTCTTCATGTTGTTGTTGTTCATGCATCTTGCCCCCTAAACAAAATACATGTTTTCTTCTTCATTTGTTTCTAAAGTGTGAATATCATTTCATGATCTTCTCTCTTAGAAAACAAATGAAGAGGGGTAGCTCATCAACATGGTATTTTGTTTGGATCTTGCTACCACATTTGTTTTAGTCATGTCACCATATACTGCATCAGTCCTAGTCTAGTTGGCTTAGTTATTTATTTGTGTCATAGCATTGTATGTTACATCAGTTCAATCCTAATTCGAGTTAGCTGTTCATTTGTGCAATCATGTCTCAGTTCACATTTGCATTGTATATATGTTCATTCACCATTTTCTTTTCAAATTAAATCATTCATACCCCAAATATAGTCTCGTGTGCTCTAAGTTCATGTCATATTGCAGTTCTTTGTATCAGGGGCAAGTGTGTCTTTATATGTTTTACACGAACAAAATTTGTGTCCTAATTTTTACTCATTCCTTATGTGAGAACTCCAAAAATTGCATTTTCCTCATTCTCACTTAAAAAACTAGTAAAGAGGGGCAATTGTAAACACCGTATTTTGTCCAGGCTTTATCAATGAAATTAGAGAAAAATCGATACAAATTTTCTAAATTTTTAATGTCAATTTGAATGCGAATTTTATAAAATGAATGAAAAAAAAATATATATATATAATAATAAAAATATTAAAATATTAAAAAATAAATAATATATTCTACTTAGAATTTTCCTTTAATCTGAATGAAAAATCTCTGGAGAAATTCAAAAAAGATTGGTCTACAAATCCAATCTCCTTTCTTTTAGGATTTTCAAAATTCCTACCCCTTTCTTTTAGATTTTTCTTATTTAATCAAATTATTTTCCTTTCTTATAGGATAAGAAAAATAAAGTCCTATCTTTATAGTCTTAAAAATAATATAAAATCATATCCCTTTATTTTTTACTTTTCAAAAATCCAATCTTTTTGAAAAGGGTTAATATTTAAAAAAAATGAACAAATAAAATGAAAAGTAATTATATATATAAAGATTAAAAAATAATAAATAACAATAATAACAAAAACAAAAAAAAATGAAAAAAATGAAAAAAACAAGAAAAATTGTGTTGGGATTGGAACGCAGGTAGCCCTGCGTTTCAACCCTAAAGCCCTAACATCATAAGAGAGCACGATGAGAGTCTGAAGCAGAGGGGTAGCTGCGGAGAGGAGACTAAGAGAAAAGCAGAGGAAGTGAGGGCGTGAAGCAGAGAGGAGGCAGGGAGGCAGAGCACGATGGAGACTGAGGGAGCAAACATGAGAGACAGAAAGCTCAGGCACGAGACTCAAATGTGAGGTAGAGGAAGCCGTGCGAGTAAGAGATAGGGACTTAACCACGATCCATGCAAGAGAGGGCCGAGGCAAATTTGAAGAAAAGAATGAGAAGCAAGACAAAACACAAAGTTTGAAAGAGAAGGAGAATTTGAGAAAGGGGCGAGCGTCGATGGAAAGAATCCAGAGATCTAGAGAATACCCACACAGGTAACGACTTCACACTCTCCTTTCTTTACTATTTGCTGCAATCTTGAGATGAATGGCTGAGCATGCCACTTCTTGGTTGGCACTATATGTGTGTATGAAAAACTATGCTTTGCTTCCTGCACACATGCTGGTTTTTTCTTTAATTGTTTCAGCATTTGGGTCTTCATAGATTGTATGGCGTCCTGTTCTATGCTTGCATGACAAATGTTTGACAAAATGCTTGAAAGGTGATTCATTTTTGGGTTCAAGGATTTAGTTGGAACTTTAGTTTCTTTCAGACTCTATCATCATCATAAGTTTGTAAGCACAACTTCAAAGGCCTCTTAGCTTTACACTCTTATTTTTGGAAAGCTTGATTTTGGTGCCTATGTTTGTCTGATCAAGAGTTTAGTATACCATTTGATAAAATATGGGGTTGTTGTTAATGGTTTGAGAAAACAATTCTTATTGCTACTTGTGTAGGGATGGTGTGTGATGTTGACTTCAGTAAGGGTTTTCCTATTTTGACTATCTTTTGGGAGTAGTGATTATCAACTAAAATCTTTTGCTTTTATATGAATTTATTTTAATGAAGCTTAATGTTTGAGATGAAGTCGGATTGCTCACACTCCTGAACTATAGAAAATGAATATAGTCACATACTGATGGGAAAACATGTCTAACCCATAAGCTTATGACTCAATCCTTGTATTTACTATGTTGTGTTGCTATATGACCATAGGTGCTGATTTAGATTATCTATAAAAAAAGGAAGAAAACCCTATATTTAGTTTTTTTTAAAAAAAAAAAAGAAAATGCTTGCATAATGTTCAATGAAATGCTCGAAAAAGATGTGCTTCAAATAGTATAGATGTTTTTCTGGACATAAAGTTTAAGCAGGGCCTTCATTGTTAAAGGGCCTTACATTTTTGTTTGTGTAGCACCTGCCACTTGGAAGGAATTCACTATTTGCCATATTAATAATATATGTGTGTGTGTAAGCTATTTGACTTAGGCTCTTACTGTAAAAGGTAGACCTTACATCTTGTACAAACCTAAACATATAAGTTTCAATTCAGTGCATGATTTGAGTTATTGGGCTAGGGGCATATTTCATAGATTTTATGTCCTTATCCTGTCTTAGGAAGCTTTCTACAAAGTTAATCTTCATTCTCACAACTGTTAGGTTTAATATCATATAAGTTTTGATGATAACGAATGTAAAATAATAAGAAACAAATACATCATATCTATTTAACATATATGTTGTTCCTAATTGAAGTAAAATGTACATTAGCATGTGTTTATTTATGTACATAATGCATATATTATGCTAAATATCCACTGTGCTTTTATATTTTGAATATATAAATTGGACTAACTACTTGGCTTGTAAGTATAATACATTAAATGTATGATTGTCTAAGAAGAAAGAGTGAGCACTGGAACAAAGAAGAGAAAATTAACATCATGACTCACTTAAAGAAGAAGAAGGAAAAGGATGCTCCAAGATGTGAAGAATTGAAGTGTCAATGAATTGAAGATTTGGAAGCTTGGTTGCATCAAGATAGCCTTTGGACTTTGATAGGTATATACTTCATAGGCTAAGAGTTTTCATGTGAAACTCAATGATTTACAATTGCATTTGATTGGCTCAAGAAGTTTTGGGTATCAAAGTAACACATCCTTACTTTCAAACATAGTGAAATCTGGTTTTCAAGAATCTAGAGTTAGACCTTTGATTAGTTTTTTTAAGACATATCTCAAAATACATATGGCTTTGATGTAAAAATTATTTCATATGAAATTAGACTTAATAAGCTTTACAAAGAAGGTTATTTCACTCAAAACAAAGTTCATATGAAAAAACTATGCTCATTTAAACTTGAGTAGTGAAATATGAATTTTCAGTTTTAACCTCCTATCATTTTTTTAATCATATCTCACAGAATATGTTTGTTTTTGAAGTGAAACTTATTTTATTTGAAAGTAAACACTAAGAGCTTTCCAACCAAAGGTCATTTGCTTAATTTTGAGTTAAAATGAGATAGTTGTAGCTTCTGCAAAATTGTCTATAGTGAAAAGTTTGAAGTTACAAAGGTTATGCTGCTGATAGATGAATTTCAAGCCTCCAAAATTCAAATTTCGAAGAGAACCTTTGTGTGATGTTGAGCTTGCCACTGATAGATGAATTTTGGCTTTTGAAATTTGAATTTCAAGTTTGACAGATGAATTTTGGCTTTCAAAATTTGAATTTCAAAACTCTAGAATGTGAAAATGTTTCTAGAATAGCCAATAGACATATTTCCATATCCAAAATTCAAACTTCAAGTCTAACAGACGAATTTTGGCTTTCCAAATTCGAATTTCGAATATCCAAAATGTGAAAATGCTTCTGACAGTCGAATTTCCACTTCCAAAATTCAAATTTCGTAACTGCAGACACCTTGTAATGGCTAGTAACGACTAGTTTTTGTATCCAACAGCTACATTTCATCATTTCCTATAAATATGACCTTCCAAACTCATTTTTATAACTCTCTTAACATATATTAAGCTAGAATGTGATCCAAAACGTCATTTTGATTGTTACAAGGAGAGAAACACAAATCTTGAGCCAACCCTTGAAAAATCTACATTCTTTGAGTTCTTAGAGCTACATTGTATCTATCCACTCTTAGAGAGAGTTCAATCACAATATGTTCTTTATTCTTCTTGGAGAGATCACTCAAGATGTGGTATCCTTGAGGTGATTTGGGTTACTCTTGTAATGGAAGAGTGAACCTAGGAGTTAAAGACTCAAGAGGAGTCTTGGTTTGTACTGTGGCATTGCAAGAGCCCACTGAATCTTGTAAAGATAGTAGAAAATCTCAACTGGTGGCTTGGGAACTGGAAGTAGGCCAAGTGGTTTGGGCTGAACCAATATAAATTCTTGTGTCTTGCTCTTCATCTTCTCATTTCATCTATTTACTTCATCATACTCTATTCATCTCTGTTTTGCTATAACTGTTGGTGAAATTGGGCTATACTTCAAAAGAGGTGAAATTTTGCATTACCCAATTCGCCCCCCCCTCTTGGGTAACCAGCCAATTTAACAACTACTACTCAATGCTTTTCCCGTACAAGATCTTGCTACCTTATACTTCAAACTCTTGTGGGGTTTGATTTCCAATTTGAACATCATTCAATATATTATTAAATCATTCATGTTTTGCGTGTGATTGTGCAAGAATACGGGACCATCATTAATTAAGCTTGTTTACTGAACTTTACCAAGACTTTATCAATGTTGAATGCTAGAGGTTCTTTATTGACAAAAAATACTGATAAAGTATTTTCAAATGCAGACAAAAAATTTTCAAATACTCACGTACTTATTCAACTCATGAATAAAATTAAGGTTTTTGTTTAGAAGTTGGTTATTTATAATTATTTATTTTTAATATTTTAATTTAATTTGAAAATATTTTAAACCTAAGATTAATGAATTTATAATGATTTTAATAACTTAACAATGAAAATTAACATATGTCAATATTAAATAATGCTTTATGTAATACTTTAACTCTAGACTTTATTTCCCATGTAATATGCATTATATAAAATTCATTTAAATCACTCAAGAGGCTTGAATCACTTGAGGGACAAAAACATAAAAATTTAAAATTTTTTATTACTATTCATTTAGTCACCTCATTTTTCAAACTAAATTTTGAAAAATTACAACTAATTATAGAAAAATCATATAGAAACGATTCCAGTCTCTAAAAATACATTGAGACATGCTCTACATGAAAAAACTATGAAATATGACTTTAATTGTGATAATTCATACAGCATTTAGCATGAAATTTACTACTTATTTCTAGCTTAAATTTCTGTCCAGTTTCTTAGTTGTAACTTTGGAAATTTATTTCTTCTTCTATACTTAGCGAACTTATGCATTCTTTATATCCTTGGAAAAAGCTTTGCATATCTACTTCTAATTATATTTATCTTGTATATTTATTTCATATGTACAGAACAAGGCATTGTTATATACCATCAAAGATTATAACATAATCTTTACTAGAATAATTTTTGGAAAATATGCATTCCTGTCATTATATAACTCCAAATTCATTCAAAGACATAACTCTATCCATACATGTCATTGGTTGAAGTTTTGGAGTATTATACGATTTTGTATTGCCTTTCAAAGTAAATAGTACTTAAAGTAAAAATTTCAGTTTTCCAACATTGTCTAGCTTTAATCCTTAACTTCAAAAATTCACAATAAACTATATACTTAACCAAATTGGATGTTCTTTAGCTTTTTGAAAAGCTTATCCTGTCTACTTTCTAGGCATATGGATCACTTATACACTATGCCTTGTTATAGTCATATAAAATCTATTTAGCCCTATATCATCCAATCTAGATAGATTTGGTCATAACTTTTGATAGATAATTTCAATCTATTACTAGATAATTTTTATAGGAAGCCATTTGAGGAATATTGATAGATAATTTCTATAGCAAGTAATTTAAGAAAAATGACTTATAAATAGTGTGATGATGTGATAAATTTGACTTATACTGAATTGTGTATTTTTACTCTTTTGTGTTAATTTTTTTTAATTTTGAAATTAGTGAATCCCTTTATGGATTTTTTCTCACAAATTATTTCCGTTCAACGCATGGGACACAAATCCCATTATGCTTGGTACTTAATAATAAACTTGGAGACTTTGGTAATTAATGTTGTTGTTTGATGCTGGGATTTTTTTCCTTCTGTTGGGCTGATGAAATTGGGCTATTTTGAATGGGAATGAAGAATTTGCTATTCTGTTCTGCATTTTCATATGCTCCAAGATTTTACTTTTCAAGGATTGTTGACTAATCAACTCTTTCCTCCACATTTCACTTTCTTATTTGTGGATTCCAAATCTCAATTATAATCTAATTTGATATTTCAATAAACCTCTCATTTATTCTCATTTGAATTTCGTTTGGCGTGTAATTTTAATGATATTTAATGCTACCCATACAAATGTCGGTTTTTTTTGGGACTACCGATCAGCTACCCATAGAAGTGTCCGCTGACATCAAAATTCACCTTAAATTTTTAAGCATTTTATTTGACTTTCTTTCGGCATAAATTATTCTTTTTCGTTGTAATTTTTTCAACCTGAACTTGGTATAAAATTAGTAGGGGCAGTTAATATGTTGCTGAGCCCCCTATATGTTTAAGGAATTAAGTTTGCAGGGGGAATAGCCTTTTAAGACTTGTTTAGGGAATCTCCTCCGTGAAGGGATTTTTTATTTCTTAAAAAATTAACTCTGTTGCAATTTTTAGTTAGTTTGTTTTAGATACTTAACAAAAACTTGTCTTTTCTGAACTGTACTATAAAAAGTTAGAGCTTCTCTTTTGAAGGAAGAAAAAAGCATAAATGATTTTTTTTTGGCTAAAATACCTTTAGAAAATTCATTAATTGTGATAATTACCTTGACATGATTCATAAAGATCAAGTAAGACCTAATTGATAGTCAACTCGATACTCGATCTTTATAAGGTCGAGCAGAACCAGGCCAACCCGGCATACAAGACTACTGTTGGTCCGGTCTTGAAAAGTATTTAAAAACAAAAATAAATTAATTTTATTTATTATAACAAAAATATAATTACATTCATTCAAAATATATTTTCTTAAAAAATAATATTATGATAAAAAATAACATCTTTTTTAAATATAAATGAATAATCATGCATTATTTTTATCCAATATTAAGAAGTCAATTTAAAATTTTAAATAAAATTAAAAGTTTGAAATTTTAAAAATATTCATAACAATAATATAATTAATTTATTACATATAATGTATGAAGAAAAAGATCATATAAAAAATATTTATAAATTTAAAAAATATATATATATACCAGGACTAGGAAGACTGGTTTTGACTTCAACACAGTGCCCAACCCGGCCCGATCTTCAGGACCAACTCGGTATACCGAGACGAACCGGGCTTACCGGACTACCGGGTTGTTTGAACACCCAAAGACTTGTTGAATCAAGAAGTTTTGATAATTTCAAACCAACATTCAAGAGCTTGGAATAAAGATATCAAAGGTGCACAAAAAGCTCAAGAGAAGAAATCCTGGAGAAATCAGTGCAAAGATTCATGTAGGATGATTAAAAATGTTTTGATTTAAGTAAAAGACTTTGATTTGGTGAAAAAATGTTTTAAAACCTTGATTTTATGTTAAATCATAGAATATTTGAAAAACACCCACCAACAGACGAAGTTTGAAAGGTTTATATTAAACTGTCATCTTGAAAATTCGAACTTTGGCTTTGGAAATTCGAATTTCGTACTGAAACTGAAAAAGTCTGAAGATATGCCTCTCTGACAGATGAATTTTGACTTGAAAAAATTCGAATTTTGATAAGTGTCTGAAAGGAGCTTTAAGCAACAGACGAACTTTGGGTTTTGAAAATTCGAATTTCAGACAAAATGAAACTGATGAGAACTAAAGAAATTCGTCTGAAATTATGTCAAAGTTCATCTGAAACTAAGTTTAGATTGGATTTCAAAATTGCTCACTAACAGACGAACTTTGAACATAAAAATTCGAATTTCAGAAACTAAGCTTGTGAGTCTGTTAAAGTGATATGTTGACATACAAATGACAGTATTTATAAATTCGAATTTTGAAGTTAGTCTGAAAAGAGGTCTCTCTGACAGACGAACTTTGACATTTGAAAATTCAAACTTTGAATCACATGAACTACAATGTCTTACAAACTAACTACGGACAGACGAATTTTGAGGTTGCATTGAAGGCACTGTAGTAAAATGAAAATACTATTCACACTTAACAGAAAAACTTTCCACTTGAAAATTCGTATGTCACAACACAGAAATATTTTCCAAATATCAAAATTCGAATTTCACTTCATGACAGATGAACTTCGGGCTTTCAACGTTGAAGCTGTTAACCTTCGGTTTCTGTGAAATTCTTCTATTGACCAGCCGAAATTCGAATTTCAGTATGTCAGAAGCATTAAATGCGGTTGGTTAACGGATAGTTTTTCAGAGTAACCGTTGGATAACTTCTCCAACGGATAGATTTTGTTTCTAACGGATATTTGAGACCTAAATCTATAAATATAACATCATTTGAAGTTGTGGGTAACGATTTTAACTTTGTATATACTGAAACTTTATCAAATCATTTACTCAAAAGTCTATTACTCTCTCACTTCAATATTCTGTACTTCAACTTTCATATTCACTCTATTTAAGAGAGTTTAATCTTTGTAATTAATCTTATCTTCATCTGGAAGATAGATTTTCTTGTGAGGGGACATCACAAGGGATTGGGGAGCACTTTGTAAGAGTGCACAGAGAGATAGAGTGAGCTCTAGAAACAGAGCAACATCTTTGTACTGAGGCATTTGCAAGAAGCCCACGGAATTCTTGCAGAATAGTTGAAAATCTCAAGTGGTGACTTGGGGACTGGACGTAGGTCAAGTGGAGAGACCGAACCAGGATAAATTACTGAGTCTTCTTCTCTTTACTGCCACCTTTACAGTTATTTGTTTATACTCTGCTTTATCATCATATATTGCTTTCTTCACCTTCTTGATATTTTGTAGAAAAGTTTTAATCTTCTCAATTCACCCCCCTATTGGGAAACCAGCTAATCTAATAAGACTTTTATCAAACATATGCATTTCATTTTTATTTCTCATATTTATATGTTTGTTTTATCTTATAGACTTTATATCTCTTTTGAATTAAAATGTTTTATATGTTTATTTTAATTTTAATGTTCTTACACTTTAAATAAATAAAATATTATAAATTTAATTAAATGAAAGAGAATAAATAGTTAAAATAATTTATTCATTCAAATAATATTAATTATAAAGTTAAATTTTGCGCATATTTTGTTTCATTCTTATTTGTGCCTATAAACAGTGAAGCCATTCAAGAGATGAGACACATACATCGTAGAATGTGTTTATTTATTTATTATTCTCGTTCAAATCCTTAAGATTCGAGTGCACCTAAACTCACATGATGTGGGGTTCGAGTTCCTGTAGCAATTTCATCTTTCAGGCACCAAGTTCTTATTTTATGTTTCATTTAGAACCGCTCTTGCTCCTAAAGCTTTTAGGCTTGTTTCTATATTTAAGCATTTATGAGTTTATGTACTCTCATTGTTGTTATTACTCAAGCTTATTTCTTTTCATCTTAAATTTATGTCATTTGATATTTTTGTATCTGTATTTGTAGAAATTATGGTAAATGACCCAAGCTCTCACCTCATTTGATTTGATGTCAGGTTATTCATTCAATTGACTACTAATTCCTTTGGCAAGCCCTCAAACAAAAAATGCAGAACCGGTCATAAGTGGAAAAGGCTTGTTTAAGCCAATTGGGTTAATGGTTCAACCAGATCAATCTTTTTAATTTTCTTTCTTAAAATTTTATTGGTTGTTAGTAAAAAATGAGTTGTTTTTACTAACAACCAATAAAATTTTAAGGGAACAAGAAAAATGGACACTTTTAACTAAAATACCAAAAGATCATCAACATCCATCTCCTACCCACCATCACAAAGGACATCCATCTCCTACACCCCATCACAAGCACGAGATTGACAAAAGGTCATTAGGAGTTTGACAAATGGTCATTTTCTACTGGCAGACCTAGGACCTTAATATTTTAAAAAATAATAAAACTTTTACTACTCTTACTAGTAAAAAATGAGACACAGACACATAAACCGTGATAATTAGCAAAAATGAGTTGTTTCTGAGTTGTAATATAAAAAAAGTAGAGTTTCTCTTTTGAACAAGAAAAGGGAACAAAGTACTGTTTTGTACGAAAATATTTTTACCTTAGACACTTTTAACCTAACATCTTGTCTAGGAAAAAGATAGTTGATGACATTTATAGGGAAATATTTACAAATGAACAGTACTAGTGGGAAATTCAATTAATTTAAGTTGGGAATTCAGTTTATAAGAGTACTGAATTTTTAAATCAGGTCCTTGAAAGGGAATATTTCTATATATGAGTCCTGAACTGTCTTTTTCCCCCTTGTCTAATTATTTTAATTCTGATATATATATATTTATTTTATTAAATTGTTTTATATGTTTATTTCGATTTTAATTTTTACATTTTAATTGAATAAAATTCCTCAAAATTTAATTAAAATAACAGAATAATTGAAAATAATTTATTCATTCACATAATAAATATTATAAATTTAAACGCACTCTGTTTTGTCATTGGACAATAAAATAACTTAATAAATTTGCAAAATACAATTACATTGATATAAAAAATTTATTGAATGACCTTTCAATGAACAAATTACTTTTCTCTAGCGTTGTCTCTCTCTCTCTCTCTGTGTATATATATATATTTGGTCATTGAACCTCTGAAATGAAG
Source organism: Adenanthera pavonina (assembly GCA_026686845.1). Lineage (NCBI taxonomy): Eukaryota > Viridiplantae > Streptophyta > Magnoliopsida > Fabales > Fabaceae > Adenanthera > Adenanthera pavonina. The sequence goes on along the minus strand of JAIVEN010000005.1, from coordinate 16,428,986 downwards.
ACAACAAGAAGTCTTCTACGCAATATAAATTGGATCCAGGATTTGAGAATAATATTTTGAGATGCATACATATAAAACCATGATATATATTTATTGTAGACAATGTGAATTTTCTTACTCCAAAGTAAGTTTTATTTGTATATCAGTTAAGTTTGACTGGGTCATTCCTAGAAAACGAAAATTTGTTTCGCTGTCAATTGTCATCATGAAAGTAGTTGGTATACTTTATTATGATATCAAATACATATAATTCAGCTGTTGACATCTTCTAGTCAATGAATTCAATGACAATGAAGTGAGTACTTCAAATTTCATTCATATTTGAAGGGGTTATTTGTGCAGAACATGACGTGAGTCCTCAACCCAGACACAGATTAGAAGATTCAATTCCCTGGCAAACTAAAAAGGGTATCTCATCTATTTCACAAGAGCTATGGGATTCAGAACCAGAAGTCTCAACTTGGCAATACTTTGGCTGACGCTTTCCATCCATTTGGTTTTGAGCTCTGCAATGGACACCATCACCTCAGGTCAATTTATCAGAGGCCATGAAACTGTAAACTCAAATAGCAGTGACTTCAAGCTTGGATTCTTCAGCCCTCAAAATTCCACAGACCGCTATTTGGGAATCTGGTATCTTTCTGAATCTAACATCATATGGGTGGCGAACAGAAATCAGGGACTGATTGATGCCTTCGGGGTAGTCACAATTTCTAAGGATGGGAATCTTGTGATATTGGACAAGCAGAATATGAGTGTTTGGTCCTCAAATGTCTCAAATATCGCAACCAGTTCAACTGTGAAACTTCTGAATACTGGAAATCTAGTCCTCTCTGATGACAACACGGGAAAAACTATATGGGAGAGTTTCCAAGATCCTTCTGATATCATGGTGCCAAAGATGAAACTCAGCATCAACAAAATAACTGGGGAGAAGGTGAAACTTACATCATGGAAAAGCCTTTCTGATCCATCAGTTGGGTACTTCTCTGGCTCTCTCGAACGCCCCAATGCTCCTGACTTCTTTCTTTGGTATAATGGGACCTACCCGTATTTCCGAACTGGTCCATGGAATGGTAGGATTTTTATCGGGTCACCCATGATGTCTCCTGGTTGGAGTGTAGGAAATGAAGATGATGGAACTGTTTATGTGACTTACAATTCGGAAAGTGACGCTGACTTTTCGGTTCTTGGTTTGAATCCACAAGGCCAACTTTGGATAGCAGGATGGAATTACAAAAGGGAAGTTTTGATGATGGTGTTAAATGGCACTTCTTGTGATATTTATGGCACATGTGGGGCATTTGGAAGCTGTAATTCACAGAGTTCACCAATTTGTAGTTGTTTGAATGGGTATGAACCTAGGAATTTAGAGGAATGGAATAGGCAACATTGGACTAGTGGGTGTGTGAGGAGGAAGCCACTGCAATGTCGAGGGCTGGAAAATACAAGTGAAGTACATGGAAACGATGGGTTTCTGAAACTTGAGAACATGAAAGTTCCTGATTTTTTGGTGAGGTCAAATGCTACAGAAGATAATTGTAGAACACTGTGCTTGGATAATTGCTCATGTGTGGCATATGCATATGACTTGAATGGCATTGGCTGCATGCATTGGAGTGGAAACTTGATTGATATACAAAGATTCTCCATTGGAGGGGTTGATCTCTACATTCGTGTGTTCTTGTCAGAACTTGGTATTTTCCCCTTTTATGTTTGAAATCTATTGTTTCGTATTATAAGACTTTCGCCGAAGTTGCTTGACTTTTTGTTATGAAATGCAGAAAAACACTCGAACAAAAGACGAATCATTGCGATTACCGTGACAGTAGGGATGATTACTTTAACTGCATGTGCATATCTCTTATGGAAATTGGCCACTAAATGCACAGGTATTTGTAATGATGTGTAGTTTAGATTAAAGATTATTCATACTTTCCTTATACCGTGTTTCGATCAATTCATTTAAATGCAAATGGTTTTGGCTGTGATATCCTCAATTTCCCATCTAAGGTTGTAACTTGAATAACTTTTTTTACGGAAATATAGGATTTAGTTTCCTTTTTTCCCATCTAAGGTTGTAACTTGAATAACTTTTTTTACGGAAATATAGGATTTAGTTTCCTTTTTTCCTTTCGGCCTGAAGGATTTAGTTTCCTTAATGTTTCCGTGATGGGTTACATTTTCTTATTCTGATGGGCCTGCCAGGCCCATACATCAGTGTTACAAGAGGTCCAGAACCAAACGACAGAATATTACTGAAGGGAATAACGAGAGAGTTATCGGGTCAAGTGGCTTGGTTGGACTGGGTTCAGCAGCCTAACGGGTTCTGGGTCGGATCTTATGCTACAGTATTTTCCTAGGCTTTTGTGCAATGTTTTCTTTATCGAAAGTATGACAGTTTACTGTGCTGAGAGGAGAGTGTCCCTAATCTCTCAAAAGTTAGGGAATATTTTACTATTTTCAGCTTCATTACTGTAGCAGAACCTTAATTAATTGCTTTGATTATCATGTTTGCAACATATTCTGTTGCAAAAGTGAGATATCTTTTTGGACCGAAGATAGTGTTCTTGTTCAATATAGGAGAAACAGATTCAGAGAGTCAGACTCAAGGAATGATTATGCAACATGAACAAGCCAAAATGGATGAGGTGCCATTTTTTTATTTTGAAGAGCTTGCAATTGCTACCAGCAACTTCGACTCAACAAATATGCTTGGACGTGGTGGTTTCGGTGCAGTATACAAGGTAACTTGTTTTTCTTCTTGAAATGGACCATTTTTCATATTTAAATAAATATATAGAAAATTACAATTGCTGCCTTTGTGTTTTACATGGTCTTCTAGGGGCAATTGAGAGATGGAAAACAAATTGCAATCAAAAGACTTTCAAAAGCATCTAAACAAGGGCAAGAAGAGTTCATCAATGAGGTTGTAGTGATTTCAAAGCTTCAACACCGCAATCTTGCAAGACTTTTAGGTTATTGCATTCAGCGAGACGAAAGGATATTAATCTATGAGTACATGCAAAACAAGAGTTTGGATGCAATTCTATTTGGTTAGCTTTTTATTTTTTATTTTGGATAAATGCTCATCTTGATTTTTAACTCTACTATTAATTTTAAAAATAAAATAAAATGATTTACTTTTCTCTTTGATTTTCTTCTATTTCTATAACTTGTTAATTTACCAAAATTAGGATTCTCTTTTCAATGCACTTACTCAATACCTCACATTTTTTTGCATGCAGATCCGATCAAAAAGAAAGAACTAGACTGGCATAAACGTTTTAAAATCATCGAAGGAATCTCTCGAGGTTTGCTTTATCTTCATAGAGATTCTAGAATAAAAATTATACATAGAGATTTAAAGGTTAGTAACATCTTATTGGATGAAGAGCTAAATGCCAAAATATCAGATTTTGGTATGGCTAGAATATTTAGAAGCAACGAAGATCAAGCTACTACTACAAAAGTGGTTGGAACATAGTAAGCATATGTTCTTTTATTAAATATCAAATCATTGTACAAGTGACAATGCAAGTTAACTTAATAAGTTTTCAATGTAGTGGCTATCTATCTCTTGAATATGCAATACAAGGGCACTTTTCTGAGAAATCAGATGTTTTCAGTTTTGGAGTTCTAATGCTAGAAATTGTTAGTGGAAGAAGCAACTCTAGATTGCGTGACATAGAGGGATCTCTAACCCTTTTAGGATATGTAAGTATTTTCCGTACTTGAAGTTGTTGGTATGAACTTTGTACTTTGTAGTTTTATGCTTGCATTTTTATATATTTTCAGCTATGGAAGCTATGGAATGAAGATAACCTTGTCTCCTTCATAGATTCAGAAATACCCTTTCAAGATTCTTGCAATGATATTTTGCGGTGTATACACATAGGACTTCTCTGTGTGCAGGAACTTGCAAAAGAGCGACCAACTATGGCCAATGTAGTGTCTATGCTTAATAGTGAGATTATCAATCTTCCTCTTCCAAGGCAACCTACATACGTACTAAATGAGATGGGCTTTAATCCAGAGTCCACTTCAGAAATACAGGGTTCTTCTGCTAATATTGTTAGCATCACTGACATAACTGGGAGATGATAATACTTATTACATATGATGGAAAGTGATGGTGAAACTTTACTAGGGTTGAGTTAGCCATGATGGACGGTTATTTCACTAGTTTTGATGTTTCAAGAAACAAATATTTCATCTAATAATGTTATGTGGCTAAATTAGTGTTGAATAGACTTCGGTTTGATCATTTTTACTTTTTATGATGCAATGAAATTATTCTGGAGTCACCTTCCTATAAGTTCTGCAATATCATAGTTTTCTCGTCAGAGGATGACAGAAATTGTTTGAGAGTACTAAACTCTGGGTTGTTGAGGAAATGGAAGAGAGGGGTGATATTTGTTTTTCATAGATATTTGTAAAGTTAAATGATAGAATTCCTACTTACTCAGGCACTCATCTTGTAATGCTTGATGTTCACTTATCTTACTGAAGCACTCAGTGGGATAAGGTGACTACTACTGCTGCTGTTTGTGTTTGATTAATTAGATCTTAATATGATATTTATAAAGATAATCGTAATATTAAATTACACAATAAAAAATTTGGACGAAAGTCCTGTAAGGTTTAGTATAATATAAGTTTTGATGATAATAAATATAGAGTAATAAGGAACAAATATATTATATGTATCTGACATATGTAATGTTCTTTAAAGAAGTAAAATATATATTAGCATATATTTAATTATGGTTATAATACATATATCATGCTATGTGTAAATATATCCATTGTACTTTTACAATGAATAATATAAGTTGGATATATAAATTGGACTAACTACTTGGTTTGTAAGTGTAATATATCAAATGTAGGTTAGTCCAAGTAAGAAGAGTAAGTATTGGAATACAGAAATGGAAATCAATATCATGCCTCACTCAAAAACGAAGAAAAGAAAGGATGCTCCAAAAATGGAAGATCAGAAGGGAGCATACCAAGAAGGAAATGACCAAGTGGAAGTGGAACTCAACATTTGAACAGTTAGTCACTAGGTATATTTTGTTTTCACTTAGGTCTTGAGGTGGGATTATTCTTTGAAAATTACTTAATCTTGTTACCATATGTTTTAAATGAGTTAGATTAAGTAAGTATGATGTTAGCATAAGTTAGATTTGAAAAACTCTGATGATAGATGAATTTTGAGAAGTTAAACTTTATATACTTTGTGAAAATACAAACTTTACTGACTGAAATTTGAAGTTCCAGAGATATTATCTCTGATAGATGAATTTCAAGTGTTGAAATTCGAATTTCGAGTCAAGCATAGTTAGTGAAATGTGCGAAATTCGTCTGAAATATGACAAAGTTCGTCTGATATTTTAGCACTAAAAAGGTTTAAAAACATTCCCTCCGACAGACAAATTTTGGATTTCAAAATTCAAACTTTAGAATAAAACTCAATGATTTACAATTACATTTGATTAACTCAAGAAGTTTTGGGTATCAAAGTAACATATCCTTACTTTTAAACATAGTGAAATCAGGTTTTCAAGAATCTAGAGTTTGACCTTTGATTACTATTTTTAATATATCTCTCAAAATACACATGTCTTTGATGTAAAACTTATTTCATATGAAACTAGACTTAATAAGATTTTCAAAGAAGGCTATTTCACTCAAAATAAAGATCATATGAAAAAGCTATGGTTATTTAAAGTTGAGTAGTGAGATATGAATTTTCAATTTTAACCTCCTAGCATTATTTCGATCATATCTCACAGAATACATTCATTTTTAAAGTGTAACTTCTTGCATTTGAAAGTAGACATTGAGAGCTTTCCAACCATAGGTCATTTGCTTAATTTGAAGTTAAAATCAGAGAGTTATAGCTTCTGTAATACTATCTATAGTGCAAAGTTCGAAGTTACAAACGTTCCACCTCTGATAGACGAATTTTGGGCCGCCGAAATTCGAATTTCGAAGAGAACTTTTGTGTTATGTTGAGCTTACCATTGATAGATGAATTTTGGCTTTCAAAATTTGAACTTCAGGTCTAACAGATGAATTTTGGCTTTCAAAATTTAAATTTTGAAACACCAGAATGTGAAAATACTTCTAGAAAAGCCAACAGACGAATTTTCATATCTAAAATTCGAACGTCAAGTATAACTGACGAATTTTGGCTTTGAAAATTCAAATTTTGTAATCTCCAGAACGTGGAAATACTTCTAGAATAGCTAACAGATGAATTTCCACATCCAAAATTCGAATTTCGAAAGGAAGAACTTGTGCCATATTGAGTTGCTCACTGATAGATGAATTTTGGGCACCAAAATTCGAACTTCGAAGGCACTGTAGCAATATGGAACAACTGTTTGCACTTACCAGAAGTACTTTAGACTTGAAAATTCATATGTTCCAACATAGAAACATTTGTTAAGACGAAAATTTGAATTTCAGATTGGAACAGACGAACTTCGAAGTTCAACGCTAAAGACTTTAACTTATGGTCTCTTCGAAATTCGTTTGTTGACATCCAAAATTCAAATTTCAGAATGTCAGAAACATTAAATGTGGTTAGTCAACAGCTAGTTTTGCAAGTAACCATTGGATAATGTCTCTAACGGCTAGATCTTATATCTAACGTCTAGTTACACCACAAAACTATAAATAAAACATCATTTGAACTTATGGGAAACAATTTTAAGAGAGTTTATGCGAAAATGCTGCAACAATTTGTAAAATCTTTCTATCTCAGCATTGGTTGAAAAACCCACCTCAATAGAGTGAACTTTCAATGTATTATCTACTCTTCAAGAGAGTCTTCATTTTGTAAACATTTCTTTCTACATATTCTGGGTAGAATCTTAGTGTGGGGAAACACTAAGGGATTTACACATCTTGTAAGGGTGTGAGGAGAGTGGCTTTTCAATTGCCTACTGAAAACTTGTGTGAATGTACTGAGGCTTCACAGGTGCCCGGATCAAACTTGTGGGATATAGTGAAAAATCCCAAGTGGTGGCTTGGGGATTAGATGTAGGCCAAGTGGTTGGGCTGAACGAGTGTAAATTGTTGTGTATTGTTTTTTATTTTTTCTATTCAGTTGCTACATACAACTCTCTCTGTTTATCCTTGTTTTACTACTCTCTTAGTGAAATTGAGTTGTAAATCCAAAAAGAGCGAAAATCTTGCATCACCTAATTCACCCCCCTCTTGGGTGACCAACCAACCAAACTATTGGTATCAGAGCTAAGACTCCCAGCAAAGGATCTAATCATCCAGAAGCAAAATGGCTGGTGTTGGAGAGAACATACTGCCACAGGGGAACAATGTCAACAGACCTCCAGGGTTCAATGGTGAACACTATGGATACTAGAAGAAGAGGATGCAGATTTATCTTTAATCCATAGACCTAGATATCTGGTCCGTTATACAGAAGGGTGACTTTATGCCAAAGAAAATGCAAAATGATGGCACATATAGAAAGAAGCCAGAAGCAGAGTGGGATGGTGTGGATAAGCAAAGAGTCTTGCTAAACTTCATGGCAAAGCATTCCTTGGTCAGTGCACTTTCACAAGACGAATTATTCAGAGTGTCAGATTGTAACACAACAAAGGAAATATGGGATGCTCTGGAGATTGCTCATGAAGGAATCAAGGGTGTCAAGGAGAACAGGCTCAGCTCTCTCACAGCTGAATATGAAGCTTTCAAGATGAACAATGGTGAGTCCATTAAAGAATTTCAAATTCATTTTGCTCACATTGTTAATCATCTGGAAGCTTTGGGAAAGAGCTATGCAAAAAGAGAGAAAGTATGTAAAATACTCAGAGTTCTACCCAAAGAATGGCAACCGAAAGTGACAGCTATTGAAGAAACAAGAGGAGAATCATATCAATCTGTCACTGCATTGTTTGGAAGCCTTGCTAAACATGAAGGGAGACTACATCTTCTGTATGAGCAGCTAAATAAAGGAAAAATGCTTATTTAAAGCTACTACATCACATAGCTTAGAAGATGATGATACTGATGATGAAAGTGATGATAGCAGCAGTGATGATGAGGAGGATGAGCTAAAAGAGTTGACCATCAGATTTGGAAAATTCCTCAAAATAAAAAAGAAGGAGTGTCAGGAACAAAAACACTCTTGCCATGCAAATAACCTAAAGTACCAGTCAAAGAGGCAAGGAGGAAGATATGCAGAAAAGAAAAGTGAAAAAGCTAAAGTGGCGTATACCTCTGCAATCTGGGGCAATATTTTATATGAAGATGATGAGGATACCTATCCATGCTTGATGGCACTATCCAATGATGAGGTATCAAGTTCTAACTCTGAATTCTCTATTAATGAGTTGCAAGTTGCTTACAATGAAATGCATGATGAATTGATTAGATTAGCTAAAGAACTTGCACTCGGTAGAAAGAAAGTGATTTCCTTAGAAAATGATTTGCAATTTGAAAAGATTGAAAAGGAATCACCTAAATAGAAAATAATTGATTTAGAAAATATCTATGAAACCCACACACACACTTCCTCTTGTGTTACATGTGATATATTAAATAAAGAAAAAGAGGAATTGACTAGAGTAATAGCCAATTTCACCCAAGAAAAGGAGAAGTTGAATATTTCACTTGGCAAACAGAATTCTAAGTTTGACAAGTTAGGCGTTGGCTATAGGAGTGAGTCCAAAGGGAAAAATAAATCCTGTTCGAAATTCTTTGTGCCTAATGTAATGCCTAGCTCGCCATCATGCACATATTATGGTGAAAATGGTCATATTGCTTATCTGTGCAGCATAAGGAAAAATGGTTTAAGTAAAAGCATGAAATAGGTTCCAAAGAATATCACTAACCCTCCTGAACCTAGAAACAAGTGGGTACCAAAATTTTCTTCTAGTGTTTCATGTATACAAAACCAATCCAAGAAGAAAGAATACATTGGTGCAAGAAAGAGGATGCTGAAAAGGAAAACTTCTTAAAACTCCAATACTACAACCGCAAATCACATGGAGAAGCACTGGAAGCAATTCTCTGACTCATCTCAAGGAAGCAACTCAAATGGAAACCATATTACTTACCTTGAGAAGAGAAAGAGCAGAAATTCAAGAGGCATTGGCATGTATGTAAAAAGAAGACATGAGGAATACTACACTGCGTACAAACCAAGAACAACAAGGAAATAATCTTTGGTAACCTTTGATCTTTACCCCTTTCAATTATTGCATTATATATATATAATTGGGTAAGATTGAACTCTGGTCCTATATGTAATGAAAAATGTTCAAACTAACCTTTAGTGGACCCAAGTTAGAAAGGGTACCAAAGAAAGAAAAAGGATTTTCCCTTTTGCTTTTGCAGGTACTCCCTGGGCTAAATGGTGAAAGCCTCATAAAGATGGAGTATTTGATGCACTCAATTGGAATCATATTGCAAAGGGAAGAAATTAGCTATTAACCAAGCTGGTTTGTAAGTGTTTAACGAATTTTCATATATATGCTTGGTTGGTGCTATTATTTGAGGTTATTAAAATAAAGTATGGTCCTTGTTCAAATGATGAATTATTTAAATATGATGGTGCTTATTGTAAAGTTCAATATTTGCACAAGTCCATTTCTTTATTTGTATAACTAAACTTGTGTGCTTTTCAAAATTCCCCTTGTATATTGATTTTGATTTAAGCCATGATGTGAAAAGCTTGTATATTTGAATAAATGCTCATACTTAGGGGGAGCTTGTAAATTTGCATGTAAAGGTTTTTAAAAGGATCTTTCTGATTTTAAAAGAAAAACTTGAATCATAATGTCTACATCATGTACTGATTGAATGAACATGCTCATTTGATGTAGTATGCTTTCTTTGTTTTATCTTTATGAAATGTATAGGTAGAGGGGAAGCATTTTCTGAAATTAATTTGCTTATGCTTTAGCTCACCTCATTTTATTGTAAGGAGTTCTGTTGCTTGATCTTAACTTGCTAAAAGAAGCAAATGATGCCTCAACACCTCCTTGATCCTAAAGGAAGAAGGCAGCAGCTCTATAACTCTAAGATACCTCTTGTGATGTGTGTATATCATAATCATCTTAACAAAAAGAATCATAACATTTGGTATCATAATATTTTTCAAGCAACAAGTGATATTAGTCTGAATATCACTATCTATTGGTATCAATTTTGAAAATGATTGGTAACAATTGGTATCAATTTTGATATCAGTAAAAATCAGCATAATCTGAATATGCAGTGCATAATAAGTTTTGATGATAATTTACATTTCAGTCTGTGTTTTTCTGTGTGCTTGAAACACCCCAGACATCTATACTTACTGGTACAACCTTACAAATAAGGGGAGAATAAATACTTATTATTCTTCAAACCTTTTTGTTGATGTCAAATAGGGGGAGAAGTTGTGTGAAAAATATGGATATTCTTAATCTGGAATTATCTGAATTTAACTGCATTATATGTGTTAATCATTTATTAAATATATTTTTCACTAGTTGTTTGTCATCATCAAAAAGGGGGAGATTGTAAGGTTTAGTATAATATAAGTTTTGATGATGACAAATATAGAGTAATAAGGAACAAATGCATTATATGTATCTGACATATATAATGTTCCTTAAAGAAGTAAAATACATATTAGCATGTATTTAATTATGGTTATAATACATATATCATGCTATGTGTAAATATATCCATTGTACTTTTACAATGAATAACATAAGTTCGATATATAAACTGGACTAACTACTTAGTTTGTAAGTGTAATATATTAAATGTAGGTTAGTCCAAGTAAGAAGAGTAAGCATTGGAATACAGAAATGGAAATCAATATCATGGCTCAATCAAGAAAGAAGAAAAGAAAGGATGCTCCAAAAATAGAAGATCAAAAGGGAGCATACCAAGAACGAAATGACCAAGTGAAAGTGGAACTCAACATTTGAAGAGCTAGTCACTAGGTATATTTTGTTTTCACTTAGGTCTTGAGGTGCGATTAATCTTTGAAAATTACTTAATCTTGTTACCATATGTTTTAAATGAGTTAGATTAAGTAAGTATGATGTTAGCATAAGTTAGATTTGAAAAACTCTGATGATAGACGAATTTTGAGAAGTTAAACTTTATATACTTTGTGAAAATACGAACTTTATTAACTGAAATTTGAAATTCCAGATATATTACCTCTGACAGATGAATTACAAGTGTTGAAATTTAAATTTCGAGTCAAGCATAGTTAGTGAAATGTGCAAAATTCGTTTGAAGTCATGATAAAGTTCGTCTGATATTTTAGCACTAAAATGGTTCAAAAACATTCCCTCCGACAGATGAATTTTGGATTTCAAAATTTGAACTTTAGAATAAAATTCAATGATTAACAATTACATTTAATTAACTCAAGAAGTTTTGGGTATCAAAGTAACATTTCCTTACTTTTAAACATAGTGAAATATGTTTTTCAAGAATCTAGAGTTTGACCTTTGATTACTATTTTTAATATATCTCTCAAAATACATATGGCTTTGATGTAAAACTTATTTCATATGAAACTAGACTTAATAAAATTTTCAAAGAAGGCTATTTCACTCAAAATAAAGATCATATGAAAAAGCTATGGTTATTTAAAATTGAGTAGTGAGATATGAATTTTCAGTTTTAACCTTTTATCATTATTTTGATCATATCTCACAGAATACATCTGTTTTTGAACTTCTTTCATTTGAAAGTAGACATTGAGAGCTTTCCAACCATAGGTCATTTGCTTAATTTGGAGTTAAAATGAGAGAGTTATAGCTTCTGCAATACTGTCTACAGTGCAAAGTTTGAAGTTACGAACGTTCCGCCTCTGATAGATGAATTTCAGGCCTCCAAAATTTGAATTTCGAAGAGAAATTTTGTGTTATGTTGAGTTTGCCATTGATAGACGAATTTTTGGCTTTTAAAATTGGAACTTCAGGGCTAACAGATGAATTTTAGCTTTCAAAATTTTAATTTTGAAACACCAGAATGTGAAAATACTTCTAGAAAAGCCAACAAACGAATTTTCATATCTAAAATTCGAACTTCAAGTATAACAGACAAATTTTGGCTTTGAAAATTCGAATTTTGAAATCTCCAGAACGTGGAAATACTTCTGGAACATCCAACAGACGAATTTCCACATCCAAAATTTGAATTTCGAAAGGAAGAACTTGTGCCATATTGAGTTGCTCACTGATAGTTGAATTTTGGGCACCAAAATTCAAACTTCGAAGGAACTATAGCAATATGAAACATCTATTTGCACTTACCATAAGTACTTTAAACTTCAAAATTCGTATGTTCCAACATAGAAACATTTGTCAAGATAAAAATTCAAATTTCAGATTGGAACAGACGAACTTCGAAGTTCAACGCTAAAGACTTTAACTTATGGTCTCTTCGAAATTCGTTTGTTGACATCCAAAATTCAAATTTCAGAATGTCAGAAACATTAAATGTGGTTAGTCAACGGCTAGTTTTGCAAGTAACCATTGGGTAACGTCACTAACGGCTAGATCTTATATCTAACGTCTAGTTACACCACAAAACTATAAATAGAACATCATTTGAACTTATGGGAAACAATATTAAGAGAGTTTATGCGAAAATGCTGTAACAATTTGTAAAATCTTTCTATCTCAGCATTGGTTGAAAAACCCACCTCAATAGAGTGAACTTTCAATGTATTATCTACTCTTCAAGAGAGTCTTCATTTTGTAAACATTTCTTTCTACATATTCTGGGTAGAATCTTAGTGTGGGGAAACACTAAGGGATTTACACAGCTTGTAAGGGTGTGAGGAGAGTGGCTTCACAAGTGCCTACTGAAAATTATGGGAATATACTGAGGCTTCACAGGTGCCCGGATCAAACCTGTGGGATATAGTAGAAAATCCCAAGTGGTGGCTTGGGGACTGATTATAGGCCAAGTGGCTGGGCTGAACGAGTATAAATTGTTGTGTATTATTCTTCATCTTCTCTATTCAGTTGCTACACACAACTCTCTCTGTTTATCCCTGTTTTACTACACTCTTAGTGAAATTGGGTTGTGATCCCAAAAGAGTGAAAATCTTGCATCACCTAATTCACCCCCCTCTTGGGTGACCAGCCAACCTAACAACTCCAAATCTTGGAGTTAGGCAAAATATTGGATCTAATATCGGACCAACAAAAAATAAAGAATTGAACAATTGATATATAATCTCAGTGAATTTATTATTAACAAAAAATTCAATGGTAAAATAGTAATATTAGGATAATCATTTAAACATTGATCAATCCATACATTTCATAAAAAATAAGATCAATTTATTGCCACAATTTTTCCCCAATAATAATACAACAAGGATCAGAAAGAATGCACAAATGCAAACATAATTAAGAAATGATGGAAACCAACAAAAGGCCAAAAAGAGAGAGAGAGTGTAACACCTCTCATGACATTGTTTTGGGATTGTGTGCAGAACCAGAGGAAACAGGATGGAGGAAGGTTCAAGTGGAGGCAGAAAGAGCTCCACGCCGCCACGGTGAGAAGAGCTCCAGAATGAAGTTTCTGGTTGGAAGCACCGATGCCGCGGTGAACTCACTCGGAGCCGTGGCAAGAATCGAGATTTTTGTTTAAATCCAGATCATTTCAGTGGGATGGACAAAGGAGAAACAGAGGAGAAATGAGGGAGCTCTCTTAGGGTTTGAAGATTTTGGCCATTGGGAGTGTTTTTCGAGTCCTAGAGCTTGGATTTGTGTTGGAAAGTAATCCCTACTCCTCCCTCTCCGTTTTCTTCAGTTGAATTTTGGATTTGTTAGTTATATGTGGGATTTTTGAATTTAGATAAAAATCTACCGATTGAAATGGATGATATGGGGTTAAAGAAGTATATTTTGGTGTTCTTGTTGCTTGGGTGTGAGTTTTGAAGGGTTTATGCATGATTTGAGCTTAACCTTAGATTGTTTTTGGTTAGGGCTCTTGGAAATTCGAAGTGTATGGGATTATTTGGTGTTTGAATGGTTCCTAGGAGCTTAATGATGCATGAAAGGGGTGTTGAAACCTTGGGTTAGACTAAAGTAGTTGAATTGTGATATTTGGTTTATTGGTATATGTGGTTAATTGAGAAATTATGATATTGTGAAGATTGTTTGGTTAACCGAGAGGGGTTCAAGCGTGTTGGACGACTTGAGAAGTTCAAGGAATCCGCGTGTCTGGTAGTGACACTTGAGGTAACCGGGTGTTTGTTTGTATTGTATTGTTTATATTGTATGATAGTACGTATAATTATGTATATATACATGTTTCTTTCATACCACGATATAGATGTGTTTGTGTGTACTGTTTCCTACATATCATGGTATGCACACAGCTAGATGATGATTATGATTATGATGATGATTACATATGTGATGATGATATTGATATGATATGACATGATGCATAGCATGACAATGAGATCATGATGATTATATGATGATACATGAGCATCACTACATGGCATTGTAAGATTATGATATATGGTGGATTAGGTGATGATGATGTGATGACGATATGATGTATGATGATATATATGTTACGGAGCATAAGGATTGAATATATATATATGTTAGGGAGGATAAGGACGGAATCCCTGTGGCTAAATCTCCTCCTATGGTCAGGAGGGGAAAGGTGCGCAGTGGACTGCACCTTCCCTAAATTTCTACCAATTCGTGGTGGAAAAAGGGAAGGAGAGCCATGGTCTGAACATTAGTGTTACCTTTGACCGGGTGCACTAATGGGTGGTTTGGTGATGTCCCGAAATCAGTCTTCATTGACTGTTGGAAGGGAATTACCTATATGAAATGTCCTATTTTGACGATAGCCTGTGGTTCTAGCTGTGTACGAGGGAGACATGCATTCCATTCATTTCATATTGCATTCATGATTTGTATGAGTTATATATGTATATATATATATGTGAGTGCAGTTGTTCCTAGTTACTGAGATATTGTCTCACACCCATCTTCCATGAACTAGCCTTTTAGGTGACGGTTTTGGCACTAGTCTTGAGAAGTTGAGGGAGTAGCATCAAACGTGGGAATACTAGGTTTATGTAGTTATTGTATAATTTGGATTTGTATCTGGTGCCAAGTAGGATAGAATGTTTTGTAAGGGATGTATGACTTGGATATAGATTATTATGGATGGATGTTGTATGTATGGATATGTATGTGGCATTGTATTGTATGTGTTGTGTATGCTGGATAGTGGTATATATATGTGATTCGGTGTGTTAAGGAATTAGTGTGGTTGTGTTGGTAAGCCCAAAGGTGGAATTGGGCCTTGGTGGTATGTTTTGGGCAGGTAGCCCGTTTTGTCAAATGGGGTTCAAGGGGGTCAAATATCAAAGGAGTGGATCCTTTGAGGTAAAACCTCTTTGAACAAGTTGTTTGAGTAGCTTTGGACCTATTTGAATGGTCCTGGTTGGTCAAATTGCCTTTGGTGGCGAATGGAAGTTGTGAGTTGTGAGTTTTGGTTAAAAAGTGGCCAAAACGGTGTTTAAGTGTCCAGAATCTCCATACGGGATTAGATTGAGGTAAAGTTGGTGTCTATAGATAGATTGAGACTGGATTGACTTGTAGGAGTTGGAATCAGGTCAATCGTAGGTCAAAGCATAAATTTATACGTGTTGGAAGTTCACCTCGGTGTTGGAAATTTGCTGGTATAGGAAACCAGCAGGGGGTGCGACAGTGCTAGGAAGTAGGCCACTGGGCCAGAGAGTCTAGTAGCTTGGTAAAATAAGGGAGGTCTGGAGCCATGGTGGTACTGTAATGGCCTTGGGCCCAGCCCACTTCCTGGTGTTTTTGTGTTGTTTTTCCGCTACCTGGTGTTTTAAGAAGTTGTTTTGAGATGTTTGTGTTGAGTTTGGTTGGTTTATGAAGGTTTTGGTCAAGTATAGAGGTGAAAGGAGGCAGGGTGTTACAGAGAGAGGAAAAACATCATCCAAACATGCTTGCATTCTATGCTAAATGCTCTTCGCATTACTTTTGTAATGATCGTCCTTGCCTGAGCTAAAGAGTATCAAATAGTAGACTCTAATATAGACTATGAACCATAAGAATGAATAGCTGCTTTCTTTAACTTTCTTAGTTAGAATCCATTCCTTCTTCATAGGCTAGGCTAGGCATTTGGATAGATCGAATGCTTCAATCTTTTCCCAAATACTACATCCTTCAACTGAGCTATTACACACTGCGACAATTTAAAAGTACCATGATTGAATACGACACAATAAACAAATTAATATAAAGCGATCAAACATTTCTTAGGAGAAAAAAATTATACCTGCAAAGCTACATCCTTCAATTTAGATGATATATACTACAACAATATAGAAATATCTTGGTTAAACACAAATCATAAACAATAATTGAAACCACATAAAATTAAAGAGGTATAGATAAAGAAATATTTGATATAGTATAGATCGTCAATTAATAACAACCACTTAGAATAGAAGCATACACAAAGCCAATACTAAAGACAATGGTACTTTGTAGATGACATCCCAACACCAACATGCAATACAAGTTGAAAAAAATGACCTCAAATTTCAAAATGGCATGAGCTACATTAGGTATTTATAGGGAATTAGGGAATCTTATTAGATAAAAACATTAAAGCGGTTGTAATATTTTTATTTTTTTAATTTTTAGGAGTAAAAACTAGAAATCACATTTAAATAATCAAAAAATCATTTTTGGATTTTCATGAATAGTTTTGCATTGAAATTTTTAATTAATTTATTTTTTAATCCATAATATACGCAAAATAAATCGCGATATTCTTGTTGATTTAGTCAAATTAATATCTAATTTTTAATGGGTAATTAAGAATAAATGTTAATTTCCTTTATTATGCAATTTATTAACTGAATAACAATACAAATTATTTTTGGCAAAAAAATATACAAATCATTTATAAATTATAAATTATTATCGCTAATTATCCCATTGTAAAGTTAATAAATTATAAATTGTTGCTATATAATCGATATAATTGGAGATATATCAGGATGGGATATTGGAAGTTACATATCATATAAAAAATATATAGAAAATGCCATTTGGAATTACAAAAGCCATATAGGATCCTAGTAATGTGGAAGGCTATTGATGGAGAACGGATAGTTTTAGATAATTAACATTTTAAATAAAAATATTTTATTAGGTATTTAGATTACCTTTTAAATTTAATTTAGTTTATTTTGAATTTATTAGGATTTGAATTTTATTTTTTTATTTATTCCTAGGATTTAGTTATTTGAATTATGATTTATCTTTTGTTTAAATTTAAGATATTTTAAAAGAGATATCTTATATTGGAACTCTAGTAGGATTATGATTTGAACTTTATAAATAAGAGTCTCATTATTCAGTTGTATTAAGATTTTGATTATTGATTTGAGTTATAGTTTCAGTGAATTCTCTCTCTCAAATTCTACCTTTTCTCCCTCCTTTGAGTTCTTTTCTCTCTCCCTTTTTGTCTCTCTCTCTATCTCTCTACCCTACAATTTCCCTCTGTTCATATCATTTGGTATTAGAGCTTAATTTCCACCATGCCCCAAAATTTCCAAATTACCCAACAAAGCCTTGAGAAAGCTAAAAAGCATAGTAGGAAGTATGTGGATCAAGTGTTTGAATCTTTATGAGTTGACATGAAGCAAGATCGAGAAGAAACAAACCATAGGTTTGACAAACTAGAGAAGATGTTTGAAGATATCTTATATGCCATTAGGTCTCTAAATAAGGCTATAGAGATAACTCCTGAGGCTTTAGAAGAAGAGCATGAGTGGAAGATAGAAGAAGAACAAACATACTAGAAGGTTAAATTTATAGAGCAGATTGAAGTAACATCATCGAAAGACAATTCCTCAGAATTCAAAGAAAACTTTGATGTTATGGTTATTGAAGAAGATAGAAGCTTGAAGAAGGGACAAGTTCAGAAACAATCTCCACCAATGGAAGTTGTGTCATCTGAAGTTGTTGATTATGGTTCTCAATTTCATCCTATCCTTATGTCACATCGCTCTATTGTGGAGAAGTAAAATGTTATCTTACTTGATGATCATCTCCATTGTTCCCCTGTTTATTGGAAGGGATTTCCAGAGTTGAAGAATATTTCATTGAAGAGAAGTTCCTTTGTTCAGATCTCATCCTTCGCTATCTCTTTTGCTGTAAAAGTTTCCAAAATCTAGACGCCACATGGAGTTTTTACTTTTTGGAGGAGAGTTCTTTCAAGTGGGGGAGAATGATGGAAAACGGATAGTTTTAGATAATTAATATTTTAAATAAAAATATTTTATTAAATATTTAGATTATCTTTTAGATTTAATTTAGTTTATTTTGAATTTATTAGGATTTGAATTTTATTTTTTTATTTATTCCTAGAATTTAGTTATTTGAATTATGATTTATCTTTTGTTTAAATTTAAGATATTTTAAAAGAGATATCTTATATTAGAACTCTAGTATGACTAGGATTTGAGCTCTATATATAAGAGTCTCATTATTCAGTTGCATTAAGATTTTGATTATTGATTTGAGTTATAGTTTCAGTGAATTTTCTCTCTCAAATTCTTCCTTTTCTCCCTCCTTTGAGTTCTTTTCTCTCTCCCTTTTTGTTTCTCTATCTCTCTGCCCTACCCTTTCTCCCTCTGTTCATATCAACTATTATTCCGACACGTCATCCCAGTAACCATTGCTTTAAAATACATATATATATATATATAGATGTGTGATGTTATCAGGTCTTTTTTAGTTAAATAAATGCATTTTTTGTTTATATCATAAAACATAATATAGAATAGGCCAACATTAAATTTTTGGATTTTGAATAGAAAAAAAAAGGTAATAAAAAATTACTAATTACAATAAGCAAGTTGTTCAATGATTTTAACCCATTATTTCAAGTAGAGAATAATTTTAACATATATAATTTATATGATTATAAATATACATATATTAAGTTTTTATTTAATTTTGATAATTATATGACAATAATCATTTTTATTGATAATTTTTTAAAAGATATTAAGGCCTTAGGTCTGCCATTAGAAAATGACCATTTGTCAAGCTCGTGCTTGTGATGGTGGGTAGGGGATGAATGTTGATGGTCTTTTGGTATTTTGGTAACTTTATGTTTTTAATTTATTTGATTTAAGGAACCATGATTTCATAGCATAATTAATTGTATAATTAATATCAATTTATAATTATCTTCCTATTTTGGTTCTAAATTACATTGATAATCCCCAGGCTAAAAGTTGCAAAGATATTATATGTTTTATAGAGACAGATGTGAGAAGAGTTTTATCAAGTTATGTGTAACAGCGTTCAGTATACTATCCTAGACTTAGCCTTGAGCTAACGGGAAGTACACTTGATGATGTATTCAGGATAGGAGGAACTAGAACAAGAAAGAGCAAAGAGGAGACAAAAACGCTCCACGTCGTGGCGAGAAGCAAGGCCGCCAATGCGAACAAGCTGAAAGTTGGATAGATTTTTCAAACAGAAGGGCTCCACGCCATGGCACCAGACATCGGATATGGTTAAATCCAAAGGGGTTTAGTCAATGGAAACAGAAAGAATTGGATGGAGAAATGGAGGAGCTCTATTAGAGTTTGAGATTTTCAGTCTTGGGAGGTGATTTCTTACCTTGAGGAGCCCCAACTTGGTGGGTAAGTGATCCCTAACCTCTTCTTCTCTCTTTTCTTCATGAAACTTGGTTGAAATCCGTGCGAGTATGTTGAGTTTCAGTTGGGTTGTATTTTCTACTTGTTGTAATGTGTGTAAATAGATTATTGAAGTGTGGTTTAGTGTTGTTGAAGCTTGTGTGTGAGTTTTAGAGGGATTATGCATGATTTGATGGAAACCCTAGGTTGATTTTGGTAGAGGATGTATGGAGTCCAAAGTGTATGTGAATAATTGTCATTGGGATGATCATTAGGAACTCATTGATATGTGTTTATGTTGTTGGAACCTTGGGTTAAGCATGGTTGGTTGAATTATGAATTTTGGTTATGTATTGAGTTAATTGAGGATATTATGATGTTGTGATTGTTTGGTAGATTAGAGGAGTTCAAGTCGTGGTTGGCAGTCCAAAAGTTCATGGAAAATCTCTATGTGGGGTGTCGACAAGTGAAGGTAATCAGGTGTTTGTGATATATATGTGTTATGTTGATATATATATGTATATATGCATGTTCCTATTCATACCACGATATTGTTTGTGTATGTGTATGGTTTCTTCTGTATTTTGTGATATGCACACGACTATTTGGGATATGAGTCTTAATCTTGTTATTGGTATATGATGATGAGTACAATATGGTATGTGCATATATGTGATTTTGTAGCATCCCCATATGATTGCATGCTGGCATGTCCATGATGATAATGGTATATTGTTAGAGGTATGTTAGCATGGTATTGACATCATCACTATTTGATGTATATTGTGAGGTGGACGTTAGGGTGATGATGAGATGTGATATGATGATGATATGAGATATGACGATGATATGATACGATATGATATGTTATGATGATATAATGAAATATCTTTGCCACTAAATTCTCTTCTATGGCTAGGAGAGCCAGGTGGTAGTGAATTTGGGGATGCACCTTCCCTGAAACACCACTAATTCAGGTGGTCCAGGGGAAGGAGAACTATGGCCCAAACTCTGGCATGACTTTTGACTGGTTTGCATTAGTGTGAGATGAGCTTGGTGATGTCTCAGAATCGGTCTTTATTGACTGTTGGAAGGGAATCATCTATCGGGTATTATTATGTTATACTAGATTGTGGTTCTAGCTGTGTACTAGGGAGAACATGTATACTATGTCATTTTGCATTGCATTGCACCATATGCATATATCTATGAATTGTCGATACATGTTATCTATGTTGTGTTCAGGTAAAGACTCTGGTACTAGTCTGGAGAAGACAAAGAAGTTATAGGCTCTCCAATGTTGGGATTATCCAAGTCAATGGTAGTTTGTTGTATTGTCTATATTATGAATTATGCCAAGTAGGATAGTATGTCTTTCTACCTATTCTACGTATTCTTAGGAGTGTTGTTTATACTCTATATGATGACAATGAGGACTGTGATGATAATGTTTATGTGATATTGATGATGATGAATGATATGTGATGATATTGATAATGATACTGGTGATTGGTATGTTGGATTGTGGTATATGCCAAGGTTGAGGTTTATGTGGAGGTGTTATGACTTAGATACGGGTATCAGTCATTATGGTCGGTGCATGTATCTGTGGGCTGGACTGGCCATATCTGTGAGCCCAAAGTAGTTTTGAGCCTAAATTGTGTGATTTGGGGCATATGACCTATTATGTGAACTTGGGGTTCAAGGGGGTCAAATCTCAGAGGAAGGGTTTCTCCGAGGTAAAACCTCCTTGGATAGGTTCTTTGTGCCATTTGGGACTTGTGTGAATGATCCTTAGGTGCCAAATAGCCTTTGGTGGCAATTGGAGGTCGTTGGTTGTGAGCTTTGGTCAAAAAGTGGCCAAAACGGTGTTAGGCATCCAAAATCTTTATAGAGAAATGGATATGAGTAAAATTAGTGTTTATGAATATATTGGGATGAAAGTGACCTATAGGGAGTTGAAATCAGGTTAATCAGAGATCGAAGCACGAAGTTGTGCATGTTGGAAGTTCGCCTGAAAAGTCAGCATTTTGCTAATATGGTTCCTGATAGAGGCACCATAGCGCCAAGTGGTACTGTGTCTCCCAGGCCGTGACTACATTGTAGCTTTTCATGGCCCAGTACTATTTTGGTCTTGTTCGAAGTTTTTTTGCACAGTTTCATTTGCATAGACTTGTATATTCCCATTTCAATACTAGTCTACAGTCATATAACTGAACATGTTGCTACTTGTGTATAGGAAAGGATATCTCATAGGGGAAGATAAAACAATAGTAATATGATGAGGTAGATTCATGAGATGCTAGCTGGTTTAAGTGACCGAGTTAATACCCAAGGGGAAACATTGAATAGAATGCAAGAGTAGTTGAATCAGTAAGGGTATGGTGATGTTAATGAGGAGACCGGCATGTATGTGAACCTGAATCCTAGAAATGACAATGATGAGGATAAGGTGGAGCCTGAGAGGGGCTCGGGAGCTAATAGGAAGGGTATCTCTTCTTAACTAAAAGACTTTCAGAAGTTCAATCCCTGAGCTTTTAAAGGTAAGATGGATCTTACAGTGGTTGAAGAATGGATAGACCAGTTAGAGACCATTCAATGTTATAGACTGCACCTCTAAGCAAAAGGTGCAATTGTCAGTGTTTAAATTGGAGAAAAATGCTAGGCGTTGGTGGAGGAATGTCCTATTGTGTGTGGAAGCTATGGTAACTCCAATGAACTGGGAGCAATTTAAGGAGAGTTTCTTCACACATCACTTCCCTCCTGCCTTGATGATGTAAAAGGAAGCTGAATTTCTGGCCTTCCAACAGGGGAACTTGTCAACTAACAACTATATTAACCAATTCCTAGATCTAGCCAATTATTTCACCTACTTAAAGGATCACCTTGATGACAGGTGGAAGGCTCAATGATTGTTTGAGGGAGCCTGTCTGAAAATTAAGGAGAGGTTGGCAATGGTTGAATTCATGTCCTTTGAGGACTTATGTACGAAGATGCATGTTCTCTCTTGGTAAATGTGAGAGACCGAGGAAGAAAAGAGAAGTTCAATAATCTATGCCTTTTCTTACCTAGGGCCTATTATAGGTATTAGTAAAGGAAATGGATCTAGGAGTAGTAGTGGTAGTAGTAGTTCTGGTAAGGGAAGAAGCCACTATAATAGAGGCCATTTTGGCAGAGATAGAGGTAGGTTTGGTCGAGATTAGTCTAACAGAGGCCGATTTGGTAGAGGGCAATTCTATAGAGGAGGCTTTGATCAAGGGATCTCTAGTCAGAGTGAGTTTACAAGAAGGGATTTAGTTCCCTCTCAACCAAGTTCAGGTAGTGCCTCAACTTTGTGTGCAAAATACAGGATGAACTATGGTGACTGACCGTGCTTGATCTGTTACAACTGTGGGAAGTTGGGACATATTACAAGGGGTTGTCATGAGCCCAGACATGATGATGCAATGATGAAGCCAACAATGCCTAGACAAGTGTTTGCCATAGCCTGACAGGAGGCGGATGCAGCACCTAACATGATTAGAGGTAAACTTAAACTCAATAATTTCTCTTTTCATGCGTTGCTTGATTCTTGTGTATTGCATTCTTTTATATCTTTTAATTGTGCTCGGAGATTTTGAATTGTGGCAATTGAGTTACCTTTTGAATTATCAGTCTCTACACCCAGGGGGTTTCTGTGAGAATTGTTTACACTTGTTTGAATTGTTTGGTTCATTTTGATCATCGAAGCACTACCTTGGATTTGATTTGTTTGCCACTGCAAGATATTGATGTTATTATTAGGATGGATTGACTAGAGGCCAATAATTCTATTCTTGATTGTGCTTGGAAAAATGTGTTATTGCCAATAAATATCCATAGTGTTTAAGGGGATGAAAATGTTTGTTTGTCTTTTGCCCAAGCTGACAAGTATTTGTGAAAGTAATGTCAAGGGTTTTTGGCTTTCTTCTCTATTAAGGTGAGCGTGGAAGGAGGAATAGAAATGTATCTAGTTGTTTCTGATACCTCGATGTGTTTTTAGAGGAGATTACTAGTTTGCCATGACCACGAGAGCTAGAGTTCTCCATTGATCTGGTACCTAGAATAGGTCTTATTTCCCAGGCTTCATATCAAATGGCACCCTCTAAATTGAAAGAACTCAAAAAGCGGGTTGAAGATTTGTTGAAGAAGGGATGTTATTTCTTAAAAAGAAGTATGATAACCTCAGATTGTGCATCGATTACATGTAGCTGAACTTAGTGACAATTAAGATTAAATATCCTTTACCCCGAATTGATGATTTGATTGATCAGTTGGCTGGTGTTTTAGTTTTCTCTAAGACTAATTTGAGGTTGGGATACCATCAACTTCGGATGCGTGCAGATAATGTGCCCAAAATGGCTTTTCAAACTCGATATATAATCAAGTTCCTTGTGATGCCTTTTGTGTTGACTAATGCCCTAACAATTTTCATGAATTATATGAATAGGGTGTTCTGGTCATATCTAGACAAGTTTGTGATAGTGTTGATCAATAATATTATGATATATTCCAAGAGTAAGGAGGAACAAGCACTTTATCTTCAGATTGTGCGGTGAGTGTTGCGGGATCACCAATTATATGCCAAACTCAGCAAATGAGAGTTTTGGCTATGGGAAATGAAATTCCTGGTACATGTAATTTCTAAAGAAGGTGTTGCAGTGGATCTCAGCAAAGTAGAAACAGTGTTATATTAGTAAAGACCTCAATTAGTGACCGAAATTCATACTTTTCTGGAATTGGCAGGTTTCTACCGTAGGTTCATTAAAGGATTCTCTCAACTTGTTATACCATTGACTAAGCTAACCCGTAAGGATAGACTACTCATTTGGGATGACAGGTGTGAGAGAGCATTCCTAGAACTAAAGGCTCGTCTGACATCCATCCCAGTCTTAATTATCCCTAACCCTTTTGAGTTGTTTACAGTTTATACAAATGCCTCTAAGAAGGGTCTAGGGTATGTGTTGATGTAACAGGGAAGAGTTATAGCATAGACATTAAGCCAGTTGAAGTCCTATAAGGAGAATTATCCCACTCATGACATTGACCTAGCGGTTGTAGTGTTTGTCTTAAAGTTATGGAGGCATTTGTTGAACTAGAAGCTTGATAATTCCAAACAACTAGAGCTCGGATAGGAAAATATCAAAAGAGTATGAAATGACAAAGTGCAGAAATCCAGTGAAGGACACATGAAGATTTAGTTATTAGAATTTCTCACTATGTACACTGGTAAAAAGCTTTGTTTTTTACTAATTTATGTTACCATAACACTTAAATGATTAATTTCATAGTTATCCTATGTTAGCATATGTTAAATTTAAAAAATACTTACTAACAGACAAATTTTCCTATTGACTCGTATATTTTATGCAAAATTTGAACTTTGTGAAATTTGAATATAAAAAGGTTTATCTCTGATAGACGAATTTCAGTTTTGAAATTTGAATTTCCGATTAAGTATTGTTAGTGAATGTATGCAAAATTCGTATGAAGCTTAGTCAGAATTCGAATGTTGGTGAAGTTCAAAGAGAGTTCAGAGTCATCTCCTCTGACAGACAAGCTTTAGACTTCAAAATTTGAATTTCGAAATGAGAACTTGTGAGTCTCATTAGAGCATGCATTTGACAGATGAACTTTGTAGTTTAACATTTGAATTTCACATAGGAGAACTTTTATGCCATGTTAAACAAGCCTCTAATAGACAAACTTTATAGTTCAAAATTTTGAGTGCATTATGAAAAATATGAAACAACTATTCAAACTCAACAGATGCATTTTTGATATGAAAATTCATATATTTTAACATGGGATATCTTTGACAAACTGAAAATTTGAATGTCACATTTGAACAGACGAATGTTGAAGTTCAACATTGAAATTCTTAACATTCTGTCTCCATGAAATTCATCTGTTGAACCCCAAAATTTGAATTTTAGAATGTCAGATGCATTAAATATTGTTCGTAAATGGTTATTACTGTAAAGTAACCATTGATTAAAGTTTCTAATGGCTAGATCTTATATCTAACGACTAGTTAAATCACAAATTTATAAATAGAACTTCATTTAAAGTTGTGGGTAATGATTTTAAACTTGCCTTTGCAAAAACTCTGTCAAAATTCTGTGTCAATTCCTTTTCACCCACACACTACATTTATTGTACCTTAACTTTCACATCTACTCTATTCTACAGAGTAATCATATTGTATTAAATCTTTTCTTCATCAGGAAGAAATATTCTTTATGAGGGGAATTGGGAAACGCTTGTAAGAGTATTTAGTGTAAAATTTAAGTGTTCTTAGAACAGAGCATGAGTCTGTACTGAGGCACAGCAAGGAGCTTGTTGAATTCTTGCTGATAGTAAAAATCTCAAGTGGATCAGACCGAATCAGGATAAATTTCTGAGTCCTCCATTCCCTTATCTTGCATTTACGTTCATTTTCATTGCACTCTATTTTTCTGCGAGTTTTTGCTTTCACTGTGAACTTACGCTTTTTGCAGAGAAATTTTGATCTTCCTAATTAATTCACCCCTCTCTTGGAAAGCTAGCAATCATAACATCATTATCTCTATGGCATTCAGTTCGAGGTGTTCAGTGCTCATAAGAGCTTGAAATATCGTTTTGATCAGAAAGAATTGAACATGAGATAGAGATGATGGGTAGAGTTGCTAAAGGATTATGAATTTGCTTTCAAGTATCATCTTGGGAAAGCCAATGTAGTGGCGGATTCGCTGAGTAGGGAGTTGATCTATATAGCCAACATGATGATGAGAGAACAACAGTTATTGGAAAGTGCCTAAAAGATATGAAGTTACCCATCAATGTACATCCTAGAGTACTTGTAGTGGGGTCTATGAGTATGTCAAGTGAATTGTTGAGAAATATTTGCTTTGCACAATTAAAGGATAACTATCTTTTAGGCATTTGAGAACGAATTGAAATGGCTGAAACCCAGGGCTTTGATATATTAGAGGATGGTATCATCCAATACCATGGTTGGATTTGTGTATCAAATGTTGCGGGGTTACAAGAGACTATTTTGGAAGAAGCTCATAAGAACAAATACACTATCCACCCAGGTACCACTAAGATGTACCAAGATTTGAAGCAAGGGTACTAGTGGCCAAGATTGAAGAAGGACATTGTAGAGTATGTAACAAAATGTTTAGTTTGTCAAAGAGTGAAGATTGAACATCAATTGCTACCAAGTTCATTGCAACCTCTAGAGATTTCAGAGTTTGAAATGGGACAACATCTCCATGGATTTTGTGATAGGACTACCAAGGACATTTTCAGGGTATAATGCAATATGGGTGATTATGGATATATTAATGAAGTTAGCCCATTTTCTTTCTATTCGGGAGACCATTGCCATGGAAAAGTTGGCTCAATTTTATGTGAATGAAATCATAAGACTGCATGGAGTTCCAATGAGTATTATGTCAGATAGAGACCTTAGGTTTACATCCAGATTTTGGAAGTCCCTTCAAAAGGCCATGGGAACAAAGTTGAATTTTAGTATTACTTATCATCCTCAATCTAATGGGAAAATTGAAAGAACAATTCAAACTCTAGAAGACATGCTACGGGCTTGTGTTATGGAGAATAAAGGTAGTTAGGATCAATATATGTCATTGGTTGAATTTTCCTATAATAATAGTTACCACTCAAGTTTGCAAATGGCTCCTTACGAAGCTTTATATAGCAAAAAATGTTGATTACCGTTGTGTTGGGTTGAATTAGGTGAAAAAATTTTATTGGACTCAAATATTGTGGATCAAACTTCTCAACAAATAGAGAACATTTGACAAAAACTTCTAACTGCTTAGAGTTGGCATAAGTGTTATGCAGATCGGAGGAGACCCTTGGAATTTGATGCAGAAATCATGTATTTTTGAAGGTCACTCCTACCACAAGTGTTGGAAGATCGATTCGAGTAAGAAGTTCACTCTACAATATATGGGTCCATATCAAATTTTAGAGCGAATTGGGCATGTGGCTTGTCTGATGGTGCAACCACCTAATCTTGTAGGATTACATGATATTTTTCATATTTCTCAACTTAAGAAGTATCGTCTTGATTTGCCTCACATAATCAATGATAAGGAAGTTCAACAGCAAGAGGATCTGACTTTCAAAGTCATGCCACTGCAAATTATCGATGTAAAGGTGAAGTAGCTGAGAAATAAGACTATCAAACTAGTAAAGGTGCTGTGAAGTGGCCTAACATCGAATGACGTTATGTGGGAGACTGAAGAATTCATGCAAATGAGAGATTGTGAGCTTTTTGCATGAAGTAAGAGATTGAAATTTTTAGGACAAAATTTTTATAAGAAGGAGAAATTGTAACAACCTTCATTATACTATCCTAAACTTAGACTTGAGTTAATAAGAAGTATAGTGTAACACCACAATTTAGGGCTCATTTCTCATGTATTAGATTATTATAGATGTCTTTTATCATGGTTTAGAAACTAGAATCAAAATATATTAAAAACAGAATTTTCAATTAACTCGGGTACTTTTCACTTGGCAAATTCCAGTTTTCCCAATAAAATTTGAAAATTTATAACTAATTCTACAAAAATTGTATCAGAGTGATTGAAGCCTCTAAAAATAGATCAAAAGATTCTATACATGGAGAAAATAAGAAAATGAGCTTTGGTTAGGCCAACTTGTACAGTAAAATTCATGAACATCTACTATTCATTTGGTCATTTTTCTGCTTTTTGGTTTCCTGACCTCAAATTTGAAAAATCATATTTCCTTATATTCTGGACCAAATCATGCATACTCTATGTCATTGGAAAGTATATATGAAAATAGATCAAAAGATTCTATACATGGGGAAAATAAGAAAACGAGCTTTGGTTGGGCCAACTTGTACAGTAAAATTCACGAACATCTACTATTCATTTGGTCATTTTTCTGCTTTTTGGTTTCCTGACCTCAAATTTGAAAAATCATATTTCCTTATATTCTGGACCAAATCATGCATACTCTATGTCATTGGAAAGTATATATGTCTACTTTCTAGACATATTTTCTTGTATATTTACTTCACTTTGACATAGTATGACATTAACTGAAATCATGAAGGCTCAGAATTCAACAGTTACTAGAACAGTTTTGGGAAAAATCCATATCTTCTATTATATAGCTCTAATTACCTCTAAATTAGTGGCATATGAAACTTAAAACATAGACCTTTCTATACATATGAACCACTAAATTTTTGGAGCTCTGTATGATTTTATATTATCTTTTTAATTTTCTAATACCTAACTTTTCCCAATCTTGCCTTGTTTTGAAACCTAACTTTGAAAAATCACTATAATTCATACACAGTTCCAAATGGCGTATCTTTGGACTGTGTTAAAGATCTATTTGTTTACTTCAAGAAAATATATACTACTTAAACTAATTTCCCTATCTTACATAAATAGAACCTACATTTCTATCAGGGTGTCCAGATTGTACATTTCCATTCATGTCTAGGAAAAATGAGCTTCATATCATATTTACATCATCATTCATTGTACCATATTCATACATAACATAATGAGAAACTTAGAAATATATGATAGCAAATAATGACATCATCACTCATCTATACATATATTGATACAAAATGATCGCATTATAACATAATGACTTTGCATCATCAACCATTTATCATTATCTTCTTCATGCATCTAGCTTCTCCCTTAGCTCTTTTCCATTATTTTTCCCTAGCATGGTTAGTCATTAAGGGGGGGGAGGGGTTGAGATTCAAAGAATCTTAGTAGCAATTAACCATACATGTAATCATATTATCATATTTACATAAAAACATTAAAGAATCATTGATTAAACACACTTGCACATATAAGTCATAGGATTTCTCAAAAATTTTGGTAGAGTTTGGTTTTGAAAAATGGACATCACAAGGTCTAAAAGCCCCTCATTCAACTCAGTCAACATCATAAAAATATCACAAGGCAAAAATAAAATCATATGACAAAGCATCAAACATATTGAAAGCAAGCATGATAACATAGTGCAAGTAGGAAAGTAATGCTATCTTTGTGAATCCTCTTGCCTTTTCCATTGGTTCCATTTCTTTCTAACACTTTCACAGGCTTCCTTAGGATTTATCAAACCTAAATACATAATCAATTAACTATTTAAGCCACTGATTCAAGGGGTAACTTCATAAAGTCCCAGTTAAATCCTAAGATTTCATTTTTCTTCTCCTTTGCTTTTTCATGAAATCAATACTTGTTCCTATGGTTTTCCACGATGAGGAACTCATTTTTGGCATAAAAAACATGAAATTCCAACTCTAAAATGATGCTCTGTACTGACCAAAATTCACTTGAAAAAAACAGAAAATGATACACTTTGATTTTCTTCAAGCTACTACCATTTTCATGCTTTAAGTGGATGGAAACTCATTCCTTTCATGGTTTAGGGTTCGGCTAAATTCCATAGGGAGGAAGAGGAAAGAAAATACTCCATGCAATTATCAACAACTACTTGAAATCACAAGCTAGGATAGAAGGAATCACTTACCAACAACTTGAGCTTTGGATTTCTTGGAGTTCCTTCTTCTTCTTGCTCTTTTTTCTCTCTTCTTTCCCTTTTTCTTTCTTGTGTTTTTCTCTCTCTATTTTGCAGTTGAAGATGTCGTCCAAATGAGAGAAAAGAAAGGACAATTAGTTACTTAATCACCTTTCTAATTACTTCCTTAACCATGATTACTTTTTGACAAAAATTAATGCCTTCCTCAAGAAATATTTTGGCCAAAAATCTCATGCCTTCCTTGAGAAGTTTTGGGGCAAAAATGTAGGCTGAATGGATGTCCATGAGGGAGAGGAAATTGTCCAAAATATTGCATATTTTTTCCAATCCAGTATTACCCTGTACTGTTTACTTTATAATTAGATCGGTAAAAAGTTACTTTTTGCAATATAAATTCACTTTGTGAGTGCATGATTAGAGTAAACTTGTGTTGGTATTACTTTATTATCTTGTCTCCTAAAAGCTTCTTTTGGGGTGCCCTTCTACTTTACTATCTACCTTTTTGCCTTTTACAGATATATAAGCACCTTTATCAGTATAACAACACCGCTAAACTTTCGGTACTTATTATTTCTTTATCTCTAAACCATAATGCTATATACCATTAGGCTCATCTCATCGAGAGCTTCGTTTTGATAGTAATTTTGCATGTTTACTAAATTACCTCTACCTAGGGCCAAATTATAATTTTTAAATCTTTCAGGTCATTAGCTATAATTTTCTCCAAAATATATATTCGCATGGAACCCCAAGTGACTTTTACTCTGAGGGTGTTAAAATGCAGTTATCTTAACTTCTAGGGGTAAAAACATAATTTCTTATTTTTCCATCTGACCGGGAAAAATGACCTCTCTATTCTTTTTCACCCAAAACGGTATCTGTCCATTTTTACAAATTCCTTACAAATATTTAAATATTCTAACTCTTAGGGATGTTACATATAATTAATGATGTGTGTAGGATTAGAGGAACTAGGACTGAGGAAGAGTAAAGAGGCGATGGAAACGATTTATGCTATGGTAAGAAGCAGGGCCGCTGCAGGGAACAAGCTAAAATTTGGATAAATTTTTCGAATAGAAGGGCTCCTTACCATGGCGAACTTATCGCCTGCCATGTTGTCAGACGTCGAATGTGTTTAGATCCGAAGGGTTTTAGTTGTCGGAAACAAAAAGAATCAGAGGAAGAAATAGAGGAACTCTACTAGGGTTCGAGTTTTTTGGTCTTGGGAGGTGATTTCTGGCCTTAAGGAACTCCAATCTTGGTGAGCATCTAATCTCTAACCTCTTCTCCTCTCTTTTCTTCATGAAACTTAGTTGAAATCCATGCTTGTATGTTGAGTTTCGGTTAGGTTGTATTTTCTACCAATTGCAATACGTGTAAATCGATTATTAAAGTGTGGTTTAGTGTTGTTGAAGCTTGGGTGTGAGTTTTAGAGGGATTATACATGATTTGATGGAAACCCTAAGTTGATTTTGGTAGAGGATATATGGAGTCTGAATTGTATGTGAATAATTGTCATTGGGATGATCATTAGGAACTCATTGATATGTGTTTATGTTGTTGGAACCTTGGGTTAAGCACAATTGGTTGAATTATGAATTTTGGTTATGTTATGTATTGGGTTAATTGAGAATATTATGATGTTGTAGTGATTATTTGGTTGATCAAAGGAGTTCAAGTAGTGGTTAGCAATCTGAAAGTTCATGGAAAATTTGTTTGTGTGATGTCGGTAATTTAAGGTAATTGGGTGTTTGTGATATATGTGTGTTATGTTGATATATATATATGTATATATGCATATTTTTATTCATACCACAATATTGTTTATGTATATGGATGATTTCTTTTATTTATCATGGTATGCACACAACTATTTAGGTATAAGTCTTAATCTTGTTATTGGTATATGATGATAAGTACGATGTTGTATATGTGTATATGTGATTTTGTAGCATCGCCACATGATTGCATGCTAGTATGACCATGTTGATGACTATAATGATAATTGTATATTGTTAGGGGCAAGTTAGCATGGCATGAACATCATCACCATTTGATGCATATTGTGTGGCGGATTTAGAGGTGATGATGAGATGAGATATGATATGATGATGATATGATATGTTGATAGAATGGAACATCCTTGCCACTAAATTCTTTCCTATGGCCAAGAGAGCCAGGTGGCAGTGGATTACACCTTCCATAAATCACCCCTAATTCGAGTGGTCTGGAGGAAGGAGAGCCATGGTCTAAGCATTAGTGTGACATTTGGCTATGTGCACTAGTGTAAAGTGAGCTTAGTTATGTCCCAGAATTAATCTTCACTGACTGTTGGAAGAGAATCACCTATTTGAAATATCTTGTGATGACACCAATTCATGGTTCTAGCTGTTTATGAAGGAGACATGCATACCATAGCATTTTGCATCACACTAAATCATTTGCATATATGTGTGGTATTGATGATATTGTTGTATGTGTGTGTTTGTCTTGGTTACTGAGACTTTGTCTCACACCCTCCCTAATGACTAATATTTCAGGTGAAGACTCTAGCACTAACTTGGAAAAGACCAAGGAGTTATAGTCCTCTCTGTCCTCAAGAATACCAAGTGTAATTGGTAGTTTGTGATTCAATTTATGTAATATTGTGCCAAGTAGGTTGTTGTTGTTTGGATGCCTGTATGAATGTCCTGGGTATTGCTTTGTATGTGGAGTGAAGATGTTGATAGAATGATGATTGTGATGATGTTGTTTCGATGATGTAGATGATTACGTGATGATATTAATGATAATGAATAAGTGCTATGTATGGTTTATAGGTGTGATGATGATTTGGACCCTAGTTTGGGTTATTACTGTTGGAGCATGTGTCTATGGGCCAGAATGGCTGTATGTGTGAGCTCAAAGGAGGTTTTAGGCCTTGTATGTCTATTTTTGGCATATAGCCCATTGTGTGGAATTAGGGTTCAAGGGGGTTAATTCTCAGAGGAGTTGTTCTCTAGGGTGAAACCTCTTTAGATAAAGTTGGTTGAGCCAATTAGGACCTGTGTGGATGGTCCATAGTTGTCAATTGGCCTTTGGTGAAAATTGTAGTGCCTAAGGTTTGAGTTTTGGTCAAAAAATGGCCAAAATGGTGTTGGATGTCCAAAATCTCCATACAAAGATGGATTTAAGTGAAATTGGTGTCTATAAGTGGATCAGGATAAATGTGATCATAGGAGTTAGAATCAGGTCAATCGGAGGTTGGAGAGTGAAGTTGTGCACATCAGAAGTTCACCTGAAAAATCAATATTTTGCTAATATGACTTATGATACAAGCACCGTGGCGTTAGATGCCACGCCATGGCACCATTCCCCTCTATTTCTAAAATTTTTCAACCCGAGAGCATTCATGCCTCGGTGGTACTGTAAAGGCTACGACACCACATTCTACATTCCCCCTATTGCTTTGCTTTGGCCTATTTTCGGAGTTTTATGTGAAGTATGGGGGTATCTTGGAGTAGGGTGTTACAAGAGGCACGTGTTGGATGATGCTACATGCAGCATTTTTGGAACCAACAATGAAGACCTAGACTAGTTTTTCAAAGATGCTCTCTTGTTTGCTCTCTCCTTCTTGACTTCCTTGGCAAACCCTTAGAAGAATGGATATTCACATTCATCATCGGCAAGAAGACTGGAGATGACACATTGATAACACCAAATTTTTACATTTTCAATCCCTTATATTTAATATTTTTAATAAAGAAATATAATCAAAATGAATTTAATTGGACAGTATATTGAATTTGAGGCTAATTTTAAAATGTGGTCCTTAATTGGCACTAAATTAGAAATTTGGCCCTTTTCTGTAACTATCTTTTTGGTCCCTAGGTGTTATTAATTATAAATTACATAATTATACTCATTTTAATTAGCTTAATTTTGTAATTAATTAACCCTATTTTTTACTGTCATAGATTAGCTTAATTTAGTGGGAAAAATTAGGTTTAAAGTGGAAAAATTATGATTTGTGCTAATTAAAGGCGTCTTGATTTAAATAACATATATACTAAAATTCATTGCACTTACTATTTTCTTTTCTTTTTATTTTTATTTTATTCTATTTGACATTTTTACCCATGTCTTTAATGAATTGGACCTTGGTTTTTATATTTTGAGCCATGGACATTTTTGGAAGAATTCATTTTGTATTTTCCTTTTTCATTTATTTTATTCCACTACTTTCTTATCAGTTATCCATTTGAATTCCTTTTCTTTTTTTTTATATATAAATAGCATGAAATTATTATACCATTGGAGTTATTTAATCTAAAAATATCTATATTGTGTGTGTATATATATAGATCTGCTAACCATTTTCTTCGATCCTCTTGATATATTTCTCTTGCCTTCTCATAGCCTCATCTTTGTTTTCATCCTCCTTCCATCTTTCTTTTGCTATTTCTTTGCAATTTTGGATTGATCTTTTGCTGACTTGCACTTCAATTTCAATTACAATTACATGGATTGTTGAGGTATATATAAATTAATTTTTTTTTATGACAATTTCTTAATTATTTAAAATAGGCCATAATACATAGAAACATAAATAATTTATAAAATATTTTTTATTATTACACTCATTAACATTATATTTGTATTGCATGAATAAATAATTTTTTTAAATAGTAAAATAAAATTGGACTCTTTTATGTTAATTTTCAAAAATGGAAATACTAGAATATAGGAGGTGGATGTTTAATGGATTAAGTTTTGGATGTAAAGGTTTTATAAATAAATTTTTAGAAGGGCTATAAGATTTTATTACTTTCACTTATGAAAAAAGACCTTCAGGATATGGAGAAATTGGAAAAATTAGATGTCCATGTTCTAAGCATAAAAATAAAGTGTATCTTTCTATTGATAAGGTGAGAGTTTATTTATATCAAAGAGGATTTCAACCTAGATATTGGTATTGGACATGCCATGGTGAGAGTTACCCATCCCCATGTAATATAAATGTTGGAACATCTATATCTATATCTCAAGTACTGATTGATGAAGAACATAATAATAGCTATGAAAGAATGATTTTTGATGCAGTTGGTCCTGATGTTAACAAAGTAGAATATGATGATGATATTAGTCAAATTGAGGAATTGCCAAATGTGGAAGCACAAAGATTTTATGATTTACTGAATGCATATCAACAACTACTTTGGCCAAGTGTGATGGCCAATTTGAGCTATCAGCTACCGTAGAAATGTTAAGCATTAAAACTGATAGCAATATGTCTCAATACGGTTTAAATCGATTTGCAAGTTATATAAGAAAGTTGCCCATTTGGTAATATGAAAATTATAGTATGCTAGTGAAAATTTATAAGGTGGATCTGAACTTTTTTGAGATTTTTTGAGTTGAAAAAATTACAATATGTTAGTGAAAATTTACAAAGAGGAGTTGAAATTTAAATGTTCCCTGATTTACAAACTTGATGTGAAAATTAACAATATAGGCTAAAATTTAACATGGTGGACCTGAAATCCCTCTTGTAAATTTCAGCTCTCTCTTTTAAATTTTATACTTTCATGTTATAATTTTTTCAACCCAAGAAATTTCAAAAATATTCAAGTCCCTCTTGTTAAATGTCAACTCCTTCTTATTAATTTCACATCAGGGTTGTATATTAGGGAACATTTAAATTTCAGCTTCCTCTTGTAAATTTTCACCTCCCTACTTGGTCACTTCCCCCATGGCCTTGCTCGCAGTCACCACAACCACTGGCGATACCTCCAACGAACTATCTAGTAGCCTTTTCGATGATTTTTTTAGTGAACCTTTGACCTCTAGTGAACTTTCCGATGAGTTTTCTGGTGAACCCTCAACCACCGGCGATACCTCTAGCAAACTTTTCAATGAATTTTCCGACAAACCCCTAAATTGTGTGGAATTTCTCCTTTCTCTCTTTTCTCTTTCAAATTAAGACCAATTCTATAAATGTACACAAGAACAAAAAAAGGGAAAAAAGTACAGGTCATTAATTATCATGCATCAAATTGTAAGAAACTTCCATGACTTGCATCAAATTGTAATTCTCTCAAGAAAATTTCCTACCACATTTCAGTCAGTAAGGCATTTTTGTCCATGGTTTTTCTGACCGAATTTCTTACCATCAATTTTGGTAAAAAATCACTTGTTTTTTGATTGATTTCTATATTGTTTTTGGCTAATTTGGTAGTCAGGATGAGTTTTGTTATAGTGGGGTCGAAGCTAGATCACTTGCATGATTACTTATACCTTAGGGTCCTAGGTGATTAAGACTACTTGGATACAATAATTAACCAATCTCCTGGATTCTAATTAACTTTTAATGAGCTAAGATAATCAAATTTACTTGTGAAATTTCATGGTTGTCACTCTTCCATTGTGTTGGTTGTTAGTTTTCTCAATTGCAATTTTAGTATAGTTGCTTAGCTTTGTTGTTTGTCTGTTTACTTTCAATTAATTCCCCCATTAAAAGAAGAGAAATTTTACTTTCTTTTCTCTATAGTTACACCTAATTACAATGACTCAACTAATTCTAATCATCAGTTCCTTGGATTTGCCCTCAGATTAATGCTATACTATAGTTTAATTCAAGTTTAATTTGATTACTTTATACGCAAATTCGATCTTGAATTACCATTATACTATAGTTTAATTTGAGTTTAATTTGGTTACTTTAAGTTAAGGTTGGCACAGACCATTTTTGGAATAATGTGCTAGAAAACTTTGGGTTGCAAGTAATAGATTTAAGCTGATGAGAACATCTCTTCTCCTAGATTAGTGTACAAAGCCTTGGCACTGATTGATCATACAATTAGAGCTAATGATCTTGCCCATTTTCTAACAGAAGGAATCAGTACCAAGTTTTGTTCATGTTTGTTGCTTCTCTATTGTAAATGGTTAGGGATGATGACAATAATGAGGAAAAGGAATACTATGGTATGTTGGAGCATATTTATGAGTTGTCTTACATAGGGAATAGAAAAGTATACTTGTCTAAGTGCCATTGGTGGGATGTGGGTCATATTGGTAGGGGTTATAAGATTGACGAGTATGGGTTTACTAGTGTAAATACTCAATATTCATTAGAAACCGATGAACCATTCATCTTAGCATCTCAAGTAGGGCAAGTTTTTTATGTAGATGTCATTATTGAGCGTGATTATCAAAACAAATCCATGTGACCTATTATATCTTACATTTTAAGATATTTTCCTATGAAAAATGCTTATGTGATGCATGAAAACATTCTTAGAAAAACTCAAACTAATTAAAACTTTAAAAGTGAATAAAACAGTTTTTACTAGTTCACAGCTCACTGTGCAGCAATTTTTCAAAAATCATAACTAAATATAGAAAAATTCTTTTCCAGTAATTTAAGCCTTTAAAAATCTTTCATATCTTTAATTTCAGATTAGTATAGTTTATTACATAAAAATTACAATTTATTCCCTGTTTCTGTCTGAAAACTAAATCTAAAACTTAAAAATTTATTTATCTTAAAATACAAAGTCATTTGGTGCATAATTAGCATCATTGGAAAGTTTTATGTGCCTATTTTCTAACATATTTTTCTTGTACATTTATTCTACTACTACTGTTTTGAGCATTAATATATATCATCAAAGGTCAGATATGACTATCACTGGAGCAGTCCTAGTAAATCATGCATAATCACAATTGTATAAATCCAAATACAACCAAACTAGTGCCACTATATTCTTGAGACATAGATCTATCCATGCATATAAACTTTAAAATTTTTGGATATATATTCAAATTTATACAATATATCAAATCAGACAGCCAAAAAAAAAAACAAAGCAATTCGGTTTCATGCTTCAATCTCCTTCTTCCATCCTCATTGCTAAATTCTTTCCTTAAGCATTAGTTGCACCTATTATTGGGAAACATGGGATGGGATGGGGGGACATCTCAGTAACAATATAACTTAAGCTTATCACATTATCACATTAACTTAAACTTTGCACAAACATTGCATAATCACAATACTTTCATAATATGCTTTTGGAAAAAAAATTAAAACTATAACTAGAAATTTCAACAGCAAAACAGCTTAGTAAATGGGCATCTCAGAGCTTAGCCCTTAGAACAGCCAAACCAATCATAAAAAGTAGCCAAACATTATAGCAACACTTTTAAAATATAAGCACAATGTCTAAATATAAAAAGTTTAGAGTATGAGTTACTACCTCAAAACTTTATTCCCTTAACTTGGATCCTCTCCTTTGACTAGATTAGAGTCTATTATTATCATTAAATCTTACTCAATAATTTAATATAAGCATGCAAATTTAACTCAACCACAAAATATTCCCTTAAAATTATGTCTTAATCCAAAAAGAAGAGCAAGAGGGAGGAAGAAAATAACTTAAACTCTAACTAATCTTAAACTAAATAAATGAAGAAGAAATCTAGAAGAGATTTGGAGTAAAAGCTTACATTAGAAGACTTCTACTTGCCTTCCCTTTCTTCCTCCTTTCCTTCCTTCTTCTTTCTCTTCTCTCACTCTCGGCTCCCTCTTTTCTTTATGCCTCCTCTCCCTCTCTCTTACTAAGTACGTGTGTGTGTATGTGTGAATGGCAAAGGTAATTAGGGGGGTATTTAAAGGAAAGGCTGGGAATTGTGGACCATTAGATTAAGATTCAATTCAAGGGCTAACAATTATTCTTACATTGTTCATACCAATTTCCCATTATGCCCTTAGATATTTATAAGCATGTGAGAGAGTAGGGAAGGGTAAAAATGTCCAGCTTTTCCCTCCTAAATTTTAGTCACATCAAGGAGAGGGCAAAGTGTACTTTTTACTTTTGTAGATATATTTGTCTCTGGTTTGAGTACTTTTTAATCTGGGTTTTCTATTATACACAGTATCCTTTCTATTTACTTTATCTGTGAGACCAATTACCTTTCTCTTTTACTTTTTCATGTAAGGTCCACCTATCTTGCTCATTTTTTACTATTCATCTCCTTCGACATTTACTATTTATGTGGGACCCGCATTTTACCGAACTTGTACATTTTCCTCTTAGCACCCACATAACCAGTTTCACTTGTACTTTTAGCTTGCACCAGAATATTAAAATATTGTTTTCTTTCTCTTATTGTGAATGACAATTTTGCCATTTTTAAGACCTTCTTAAATTTTTTGGATATTTTAGGCTTTAAATTGATCTAATTAAACATTCAGACTTCTCCAATTGTTATGAATTTATCCAAAACATAACATTATCTAACCATAAAATACATACATAAAAATTAGGATGTTACATGACCTTTTCAAAATGCCACTTAAGGATGGTGGTAATGATGTAGGTGGAGATAATGTTATGGGTGATGAAGAAGTTTATTAATAGCTGGTGGTTGACTTGAACATGTACAATGAAAGTCTTATACAAGATGACCTTGTCATTGACTTATCTAGAGATGATGTACAGCCACAAACCATTATTGAGAAGGGCGAACCATGACAAAGAAATAATCATAATACTAGGGAGTTTGGATTTATTGATGACATTGGTACACAATCACCAGTGTATGAAGATAGCGAGGAAGAGGATATGCTAGATGACAGTGATAGTGATACAGAAGAGGACCAAGTACATGAAAATGAATTAGAAGATATTGATACTAGCGAAAGTGGCAGGGAAGGTTCAATTAGATAAAAATATTATAGTCTCATGGTAAATTGCAATAGACTTTTAATATGATTAATACATTGGTATACAACCACCATTGAACCTACTTTTCTTTTTTTTATCAATACTGTTAATATTATATATGTATATTAATACCATTAATATATTGCTGTTTTTGTTTTTAATACCATTAATATTATATATATATATATAATCACCATTGTTACTTACCTTGGTTATACAATCTTGCAGGATGTCATCACTACAGAGAGGTCAAACTTGGAAAGGTCATAACCCTGGATGGGGAAGGCCTAGTAGCACATATGAGGTGATTTCATCACATATGGCATATCATGTTCATCCATAATCTCTTCTCCCTCAGATGCAAGGTAATGTTTCTCCTTAACAGCTATTATTGTAGCTTCATAAGGCATATCATGACTCTTCCCCTACTCCAATTAGTAGTGCAGATAAATTTCCTTCAACTTTGTACAAATAACTAGTTCACACTTATCACATCTAACTACTTGAATGATAGGATCTTGCAATTCGAGGAGGGCTAGAGGCATTTACAGGGTAAAACAACTAGATTTGAGAACAAGATTTGGAGGAAAAATTAAAGTAACACTTCATAATTACATGTTAAGAGTTATGGAACTAGGTGCTAAGGCTCTTGCTAGCCATTGTGGTTTAGTTCTTAGGACCACAATATCCTTCCAAGATGATGACTGAAATTGTGTTTTTCGAAAGTATGGTGAGGAGATGTAGTTAAAAGTAAAGAAAGTATTTTTTTTCCAAATATATTCATTAATGATATTTTCTTTTTTATGTTTTCATAACAAGTATATCTACTTATGTGTGCTTCAGGACAAATTTGAACTAGATATTGAAGAAAATGAGGAGAGGTTTAAGAAAGTTGTCTTCGCCTCAATGCAAACTAACTTTAGAAATTGGAAGGCTAGATTGCACAAGCTCCATTATGCAGCATACACTACTAATGCGGAAAGGTTGGCTAATCGACCTCCTAGTGTTAGTACTAAAGATTGGGAATGGATTGTGAGATACTTTAGGTCACCTTCTTTCAAGGAACCTTAACATTAATTCAAATTCACGGCTTATTTTACTTTAGTCCTAGAATCCTAAGCAATAATCAATTTTGTTGTAGAATAAAAGTGCAAAAAATAAGTCAAATTGATAGAAATAGATAACAAAGCATACTTGCAGTCCTAAATCATTTGTAGAGATTGAAGTATTTGCTATGAGTTGAATATCATTCTCTTTAATTTTTTTCTTTTTCTTTATCTTTCCAACTTC
Source organism: Adenanthera pavonina (assembly GCA_026686845.1). Taxonomy (NCBI): domain Eukaryota; kingdom Viridiplantae; phylum Streptophyta; class Magnoliopsida; order Fabales; family Fabaceae; genus Adenanthera; species Adenanthera pavonina. The sequence goes on along the minus strand of JAIVEN010000005.1, from coordinate 16,387,679 downwards.
AAGTTAGTATTTATCTTTGTACATTATACTTTGTAGAGAAACCCCACCACTGGAATGCTACCAGTGCTTGACCAATTGTGGGAGCTACAACATACACAGAAAAACATGGACAGACAGCGGGTGTGGGCAGATCTTTTATCACAAGAGATTCATGTATGTGTTTTGTTCCTATATTTTATCCTAAGTTAATATATAGCATGATTTTAATTACATTAGTGTTCTTTAATTGTAGGGCTGCATACAAGAGGTGATACAACAACAACAAGGCATAGTGAGTGATTCTCAAATGACTCTTGATAAGATCTTAATGACTATTCTTGGTGAGAGATCAAGGCATGTGAGAGGGAAGGGTCATGGGTCACAACCTTCAAGGAAGAAAGCCTATTGATCCTGCCTTGTTGATATCCTTGCACCAACAACTAGAAGATATCAAGAAAAGATTTCAGGAGGAGTGAGCATGGATGAAAGTAGAGCATGCAATAAAGCTTGAAAGGATGGAAGCTGAACGTGCAAAGATGGAAAACAAAGCTTCAAAGGATTGAAGCAGCATGTGCAAGGATGGAAATAGAACATGCATAATTTTAACAAAAGATACAACAAATGGGAACAAATGCAGAAGAAGATGGAAGCTGTAATATCCTTATTTTTACGAGATACTATAAAATGCATGAAAAGATAAGAAAGAAAGTAAGACGAAGATGTTACATGCTCAGCCTTCAAATGGAATTAATTTCTGATATGATTCTCAGAAGGAATTATACTTGATCCTTAATTGGAATTAATCTTTCATAAGTTCCTTAACAGAAATTAATTCTAGAACTTACCCCGGAAGATATAGAATATACCGCTTGAATGGAAGGCTATCCTAAGCTGAGTGCAACAATATAAGTATTGCATAGTCAGGAGGTTGAGGTTGAAAGATAGACCAATTTGAATTTAAATGAAAAAGAATTAATTAAAAAAAGTCTTTGGAGAAAATTATGAGAAAGTACCCGAATGAATTACTGTTTTATATTTTGACTTGGCTTAAAGGTAAAAAGGTTATTTTCCGGTTGGAAAAGAATTATTTGCAAATTTAGTTTATAATATTTCTAAAAGACCAAATATCATAAAATGTATATTGAATTTGAGAAAATGGATATATATCATTAAGCGTGAAATAGGGAAAAGATGTCATTTTTTCAGCTTAAATAGAAAAATGATAACATTACATTTTATCTCAAGAAATAAAATACTTTGCAATTTGGTTCCTTAGGCAAGAAAAGTCACGTGGGAGTGAAGTTAAATAAGCATTGGAAAAATTACAGCTAATGACCTGAAAGTTTAAAAAATTATAAACTTTCCCCGAGTCAAGGGTATTTTTGTGAATATGAAAATTCATAGTCAAATCAAAGCCCTTGATGAGTTGAGTCTAATAATATATAGCATGGGGGTTAACTGATAAAAATAAAAAAATAATCAATGCTGAATATGGAAAAATAACTTTATACCAATAAAGTAGATTGTGGCCCCACAAGCAACAAAACGGGAAATAGATTAGTTCAAGGGCACCACCCAAATACTGTTTGAGACATGATAATCAAGAGAACACAGATAAAAATTTTGGAATAATCATGTACCCATAAAATAACAAAATATTGAAAAAATAACTTTATTGATCTAGGTAAAATTAATCATTGCAAGATATATCTGAACTGGGAAAAATATACAATATTTTGGAGATATTTCTCATTGAATTTGGTGTGAATACAATAGCTCACATGGGAAAGTAGAATTTAATATTATTAGTTGGAAAGCTTGGAGGAGAAGTATTTGATAAAATAACTAAGGTTGGTAAAATTAAACCATGATTAATCCTTCTATTAGATATCTCACTTCTTGACCAAACCAGCTATTGCATACATGAGTTGAAGACTCAAAATCTGCAAAAACAAGAAGCAAGTTGATGTGAGAGAAAGATGAAGAAAAGAGAAGAGAAAAGAGAAGGCAAATTGGAAACTTGAGGATTCAAGCTCAAGGTAAGAAATCTATTCCTTCAAGCTAGTATTTCTTATGGTTTGAAGTAGTTCTCTTCTCTTCCTTTCCTAGTTTTGGTTATGTTCATGGGCATGAAAGTTACAGGAAGAGTTTTTGTCCATAAAACTTGAAGGAAAGCATGAGAAATGATAAAATAGTAAGCATAAGTAAGTTTAGAATCAATTAAAATGAAAAATCATTTCCCTCTCTCACACCAGTTTTTGGTCAAAATAAAAGTCCATGAGAGAGTTGGAATTTCATGGATTTGATGCTAAAAATGGATTCTCCATGGTTGAAAACCTTTAGAACAAGTATGGGATTAAAAAAAAAAAAGCTTAAGATGAAGAAGATAAAATTTTAGGGTACGGTTTGATTTAAGACTATTAGCTCAGCTGGCTTCTCAAGAGGGGGGTGAATTAGGAAGATTGAAATTTTTCTGGAAAGATGAAAAACAGTAGTAATAATAAAAGGATAACTGAAAACAAAGTATAAAAAATAAAGAGCAGAGGGAAGAGAACTCAGTAGTTTATCCTGGTTCGATCTATTCCACTTGACCAACGTCCAGTCCCTAAGCCACCACTTAGGATTTTTCCACTATCTCTTGCAAGATTTGAATGGGTTCTTGCAATGACTGCAATACAACACCACCAGCCCAAACTTCAGACTTAAACAAGTTTTCTCACTTTTCTCACTCAAGAGTAAGACTATCTCCCTTAGTATAATCTCACACTAAGTATTCTCTACAAGTGTTTAGATATTTTACAGAATGAAAACTCTCTCACAAGAGTAGATATAAGAGTTGAGATACAATGAATGAGCAAAACAGAGGGTAGTTGAGCTTTGAATGAATTAATAAATAAATCAGCAGAGTTTTGGCATGTATATTGTTTTTCTCATTACCCAGTAACTTAAATGAGGTCTTATTTATAGTCTTGGGGCAGAACTATCCTTTGGAAACAAAGATTAGTTGTTACTCTTAATAAAATAGCCGTCCACCTACCTCATTAAATGCATCTGACAGAGGTTATGTGGATAACCTCCTCAGGTTATGCGAATAACGGGTGACTATTTGCTTTTGTTTTCAAAGCAGAGCTTTTTGTTATGCGGATAACCTAGCTAGGTTATGCGGATAACGTACTACCCAGAATTACTAAGTTTTAGCTTTGAATCATTTTCTTGAAAACCCACTTAGTTATTAGGATAACATTAAGTTTTTCTCATATTGAGTTTTCCTAAAACTTAGGTTATCAGGATAACCTCCCAAGGTTAAGCCGATAACCTATTTACCTAAGGAAAGTTCAAGTATTCTGAAATATAGGTTATGTGGATGACCTCCTTTGGTTATGCGGATAACCTATTTTACCTGAGAAAAGTTCCAGTATTCTGAAATATAGGTTATGCAAATAACCTCCCTTAGTTATGCGAATAACCTGTTTTACCTGAGGAATGTTCAAGTATTCTGAAATATAGGTTATGCGAATAACCTATTTTCCCGAGGGGTGCAAGTGCTCTATGAACATGTTATGTGGATAACCTCTCTAGGTTATATAAATAACGGGCTACACAGTACCACTTTTCTTCACTGTTCACCTTGTTATGCGAATAAGGTGTCTATCTTATCTGGATAACCTCCTATACAGACTTGAGAACTTGATCTCCAAGTTCTGTTATGCGGATAACCTCAATCCCTTTTTATGAAATTGAAGGAAGGACTTTGAAAAAGTTTTGAGATTGAGTCTTTATCCCCATAACCTTAAATGGTTATGCGTATAAGGTAAGATATTATCTTGAAAACAAGGCAAACACTTAGAAATATCTTCGAAATTGAGATTTTATTCCTGTAAGCTAAAACATTTTCATGAAAACCAATTGAGCACTTAGAATCAGTTTGAGATTGAACCTTTATCCTCATTAGATAGCTCTTTTCTTGAAATCCATTTTGAAATCATGAGTTAAGAACTAATCACTCAATTAGTCATCTCATTTAATATTGGGTTAATTAAATTCAAAACTCAACTACCTTCTTTTACAGATAAGTTCCTTAAGTATGTGTGAAATAGTTCTTCAATCAACAGGAAACTCTAACTTTGTTCTTCATTTCACTTGTGTTCCTTTGATATTGGATCTCCCAAGCTTATTTGTTTTAGAATCATCAAAACATCTGAGTTAACATTCTCCCCTTTTTTTATGATGACAAAACAACTTAAACTTATTGTTGGTATTTGGGTTTGCATGAAGCTCCCCCTCAATATGTGCGTGATTTAAATAAGGGCAAATAATGTAAAGAACATATCTCAGAGCAAGAAACACAAAAATGAACGCGTTCACAGAAAAAAATTCATTGTATTCTAAATATCCATTACAAGTATAGAAACAAACAAACAAAAAATACAGAAACATAGCTCTTGAAAAGAAGTAGAATAGAACAATCAAGCATAAATTCAGTTAAGTTTTTTTCTTTTTCTTAGATTTCTTCTTCTTTTTTTTTTTGCTTATTTCTCTTCCTTCTCTTTTTTTTTCCTTATTCTTTTCTGTTTCTTCTTTCTCGCCCTTTTTTGTCATCAGCAACAGAGAGGATATGAGCAACACCAACATCCATCTTGGCACTGTCCTGATCAAGCTTAGCCTTCCATTTCCTAATTCTTTGAAGTCTTTCATCCAAAGAAAGAGGAAGGATGGAGGGTTGGGCTGGAACAGTGGATACTGGTACTTGCCGAAATGGCTCACTTGAAGTAGCAGGAGGAACAGAAGGAAACACAGGAATATACTGAATATCAGGCATCAAAGGTGGAGGTTAGACTGTGGGAAGGGTTGCTGGAGAGGGATCAGAATCAGAGGCAATGGTGATGATTTCCTGCACAGTAGTCTCAACAAGATAACTGATGCCTTCAAAGGAGATAGGATCAAGGAAAGGAGGAAAGAGAGCATTAATTTCTTGTCTTCGGTGATGAAGATAGATTTGGTGAATGGAATCACCTTCAGACAAGAGAACTAAGGCTTTGCTTGAATCATGAATAGCTTCATCCTCAAGACCATAGTCCAAGTTAGGACCTAGGTCCTCTGATGGAGAAGGTGACTGAGCAAAAGTAGTTGGTTCAGAGTAAGTGGGAGGTGGTGGTTGGATTGGGGTTGAGGAAGGCTGAGGAATACCAGAAGCAAGTTGCTCACGCAGGAGTTTCACTTCTTGGGTAAGACTTTCAAATTTAGTCTCAAATTTCTCCTACATCTCAGCAATGAGATACCTAAGGTTAATCATGTCTTCTCTATGCTTTTTCCCGGTGGCCATGGCAATCTAGAACAGATTTTGGTATAGTGAAGGAATGTCTGTAGGTGTTGGCAGGTCAGTATCTGGGATTTCATCTGGTTTGCTAGGAGTAGGGGTAGGTGTATAAGGTTCAGGTTGCATGGTTTGAGGTGGTTCAGAGGGTACGGATGGAGAGGAGCTAGAATCACCAATTGAATAACCCTTTGTGGCAGATGTTAGCTCTGAACCTTCTTCAGTATCCCTTTTCTTGTCAACCCATCTCCCATTCTCTAGACTCAGTCCCATCTTCTGCAGGACTTTCTCACTTAACTCTTCTGGAAGTAGTGCAGACCTCTTTCAATGTGCAATATGTTATGAAACTTTAGGATTTTGGTGATAATATGTCCAAATGGCAACTGTAAATCTTGGCTGTAGGTTCTTGCCTTCTGCATCCTCTGTAGAATGGTATCCACCATATTCACTGGTTTATCCTTTATCAATAGCAGCATGACTTGGAATTCTCCTCTGGATAGGTAATTGAAGCCTCCACTTTTGTTGAAAGCATGCGTGAGACAATGTAGTGAAGAATCATGTTATCAATAGTCAGAAGAGTTGGGGCAATTTTCCCTTCAGAAGGCACATTTTGTCTTTGCCTAAGCAGCCTTGAGACTATTGTGCTCCATTTGTAATTGGCTTCATCCCCATTGTCTTCATTTATAACTTCATTTTCAGGGGTATATTTTGAATTCTCAATGTTCAACCTTATTCCTCCAGTAGGCAAACTTAGAATTTCACAAAGCAAGTCAGGGTGCAGGGTAATCTGTCTCTTTCTCAATCTTACTTCCAGCACCTTTGTGTCATGGTTACTTCTCAGAGAATTATACTAAGCACGTACAACCTCTTCATCATAATCTTCCTTCAGCTCTATTAGACCCCTATAGTTCTCTACCAGTCCAGCAGAATCAAACTTGTTTCTTACAAGAAGTTCTTCTATTTTCACAAAATGAGGCTTGACTACCTTATGTTTCTAAAAATTAGCCTCATACGACTCCTTCAAGATCCTTATGCTAATAAGTTCTTTAGTAATTAAAGCTTCCTCAGACTCAATAGCAAAAGTACTTACGTGAGTGTCACCTTAAGGTTAAGATTATGAAATTCCCTTTGGCTTTGGTGTTCTGGGCTTCTTTGTCGGTTTACTCGATTCAGATTTAGCTTTTCTCTTCCCTTGACTCGGTGATTTTGAAGCATGTTTGGACTTCACATTGCGCTGTGGTCTTTCGCTTTGATTGCCACCCATGGTTTTTACCATAGTAGTGATTCCAGATGGTTTGGGAAGATAAAAGTTGTTTAGAATTGCTCGAAAAGGGTTTTGAGACTAGGAAAATGAATGGGGTTTTGGAGATTTTGTAAAACTTGAGGAGTACAATTGGAGGTTTTTAGGATAGGGATAGGTTTTCCGCATAAGGTTCTGTTGAAAAACAGAGAATCCTATATAAAGTCTAGAGGTTATGCGCATAACCTATGGAGGTTATATGGATAATGATCTTTAGGAAATGTAAGAAAAGCCAGGGGTTGCTAGGTTATGCAGATAAGGCCCTTAGGTTGTCTGCATAACCAACTTGAGATAGGGGAGAAGAAAGAAGTTATCCGTACAAGCATACCACGTTATCATGAAAAGAGGTTTCACAAAAGGCACACAAAAAGTTTTCCACTGAGTAGGTTATTCGGATAACCTTGCTATCTTATGCAGATAACGTTTTCACTTTGGGAACTTCTTCTCTAGAAGTAACGTTATGCGGATAAGTTAGGCAAGTTATCCTGAAATCGAAACACACAAAATATATACAAAGGAGGAAACAAAGCAACTTATACGCATAAGGTAGAGACTTTATCCGAATAACGAGTTCCTCAGAAGCCAGAGGTTCACAAAAGGTCTCATTTTCATGAAAATCTTCATATCTTATGTGAATAACCTCAAATATAGATACTATGCATATTAGAAAATCAACTCATTTTCAGCATAAGACTATGAGGTTATGTGGATAACCAAATTTAAAAAGGTCATAAACACTTACTGATAGTCGTGTTATCCCCATAAGCCTCTTCTTTTTATCATAATACATTCTAATCATGCAAGATACTTCATTTCATTAGATTTTGAACATTTCAAATCAAGAAGTACCTACAAAACAAACTTCTAGATACTCCAATGCTGAAGTTAGTATCATTATTGATTAAATCATACTCTAAAGAAGGATTTCATAAAATACTTGTAATTCATTGGGATTTACCATTCCCAATTCTCTTTTGATTTTTCCATGTCTATCTTCTACAAGTGGCTTTGTTAGGATGTCAGCAAGCTAATGTTCAGTAGGAACAAATTCCATCTTGACGTCACCTTTCAAAACATGATCTCTTATGAAGTGATGTCTTACGTAAATGTGTTTTGTTCTTGAATGCATAACAGGGTTCTTTGAGATGTTGATGGAACTTTGATTATTACACCTTATTGGAATCTCCTTGATCTCAATCTCAAGGTCTTCAAGTTATTGCTTCATTAAAAGGACATGTGCAAAACAACTCCCTACTACTACATGCTCAGCTTCAGCTATGGAGAGTGCTACACTATTTTGCTTTTTATTGAACCATGACACTATAGAGCCTCCCAAAAATTGGCATATTCCACTTGTGCTTTTTCTATCGGTCTTGGATCCAACAAAATCTATATCGTACAACTTATGAGCTCTTCTCCAATCCCTTTTGGATACTAGAGTCTCATTTGAGATGTACCCAGCAAGTATCTGAAAATCCTTTTTATAGCTGTTGCATGGGACTCTATGGGACATGATTTGAACCTAGCACACATACAGACACTAAACATGATGTCAGGCCTACTAGCAGTTAGATACAGCAGGGATCCAATCATCCTCCTATATTGAGTTATATCAAAGAGTTTTCCTTCTTCATCCGTATCTAGCTTAGTTGCAGAGGCATAGGAGTTCCCATAAGTTTAGCATGTTCCATTCCAAACATCTTTAGTAGCTCCTTGAGGTATTTTGATTGATTGAGGAAGATGACATCATCACATTGCTTGATTTGCAATCCAAGGAAGAAGTTCAGCTCACCTATCATTGACATTTCAAACTCACTCTACATCAACTCAGAAAAGTTTTTGCACAAAGATTCATTAGTAGCACCAATTATTATGTCATCAACATAAATTTGTATAATTAGTAAATCTTTATTTTCCCTTTTAGTAAACAGGGTTGTATCAACTTTTCCTCTTTTAAAACCTTTTTCAATCAGAAAATTACTTAGTCTCTCATAGCATGCTCTAGGAGCCTGTTTTAACCCATATAGAGCTTTCTTTAGTTTATATACATAATTTGACTTAGTTGAGTCATCAAATCCTAGAGGTTGATCAACATAAACCTCTTCCATGATATAACCATTCAAAAAAGTACTTTTTACATCCATTTGATACAACATAATATCTTTTATGCAAGCATAGGCTAAGAGAATCCTTATTGCTTCCAATCTTGCAACTGGAGCAAAAGTTTCCTCATAATCAATGCCTTCTTCCTAATTATATCCTTTAGCTACTAATCTAGCTTTATTCCTTATTATTGTTCTTGATTCATCAAGTTTGTTCTTAAACACCCATTTGGTTATGATAATAAGGTGGTTTTGGGGCTTAGGAACTAGATCCCATACTTGAATTCTTTCAAATTAATTAAGTTCTTCTTGCATAGCTAAAATCCAGTATTCATCAGTTAAAGCTTCTTCAGTACACTTAGGTTCAATTTGAGAGACAAATGCACAATTGTTAACTTGATCCCTAAGTTGTCTTCTGGTTTTGACTTTCTCTTGAACATCCCTAATAACTTGATCAACTGGATGATCCCTTTGATATCTCCAAGCTTTAGGGAGTTCTTGAGATACTTCCTTATTTATTTCACATTCATTATCTTTCTCCTGGATATCTTCTTTTACATCACCATATTCAGATATTTTAGGAGGTTCAGTTTTATTTTCTTCAAACACATTCAAATTCTTGAAACTGGAAATTAAATCATCCTCATCTTTAGCATGTTTAGACAGAGTTTCATTTTCAAGAAAGACTACATGCACAAATTCTTTAATAGTTCCAGACTTCTTGTTGAATACCCTATATGCTTTACTTCTATTTGAGTAGCCAAGAAATATACCTTCATCTGATTTGGTATCAAACTTACCCAGATTATCTTTATTGTTGTTGTGGACATAGCAAGTGCTTCCAAAAACATGAAGATGAGAGAGGTTGGGCTTCTTTCCTTTGTACAGCTCATAAGGAGTTTTCCCTAGCATGGGTTTGATGTATGCTCTATTCATCAAGTAACATGTTGTGCTTATAGCATCAGCCCAGAATTATTTAGGCAATCCTTTTTCATTTAGCGTTGCATGAGCCATCTCCTCTAACACTCTATTCTTTCTCTCCACAACTCCATTATGTTAAGGAGTTCTTGGGGCTGAGAAGTTGTTCCCCACTTCATTTTCATCACAGTAGTCAGCAAATTTGGCTTTTTCAAATTCTCCACTATGATCTATTCTAATACATACAAGAGGGCAACCTTTCTCATTTTGTATTTTCTTGGCTAAGATCAGAAAAGCATCATATGTTTCATCTTTAGATGGAAGAAATAAAGTCCATGTGAATCTAGAATAATCATCTACCACAAGTACATATAAGTTTCCACCAATACTTTTTGTATGATTAGGACCTATCAAATCCATGTGAAGTAATTGTAGAGGTCTTGTTGTAGAAATAATGTTTTTGGTTTTGAATGAGGACTTTGTTTGTTTTCCTTTAAGGCAAGCATCACATTCTCTATCCTTTTCAAACTTAATGTTAGGTAGACCAAGCACAAGTTCATTTTTAATGAGTTTATTCAATTGATGCATGCTAACATGTGCTAATCTCCTATGCCACAGCCAACTATCATCATTTTCACTTATAAAGCATATAAAGTCTAGAGAAGGTAATTCATCTAAATCAATAGTATAACAGTTATCATCTCTGACTGCCTTGAGAATCACTTCACAGTTACTTTTTCTGATGACTAGGCAGTAGTTGGAATCAAACAGAACCCAGTTGCCTCTATCACAAGTTTGGCTTACACTTAGCAAGTTGTGATTGAGTCCTATTACAAACAGGACTTCCTCAATTGATGTTTCTGGGTTTCTTCCAACAATTCGAATCCTAACTATCTTACCGGACTAGTCACCGCCGAAAGTAACCTTTCCTCTTTTCTTATCTCTCAGCACAATGAGTTTTTCTTTATCTTTAGTCATGTGTCTCGAATAAGAACTATCCATGTACCATTTGTTACTTTTCTTAGCCTTGAGACACACCTACTAAACAAGTTTCAGTTCTTTCTTTTAGGTACCCATATTTGCTTGGGTGATTTCTTGTTAGTGGAGGTATCCTTAGGGACCCATTTCATCCCACTGCCATTTCCTTCCTTCCTAAACATATAGGTGGAGGACATATGACCCTTCTTGTTGCAGAAGTAGCATATGGAGAAAGGGATAGAAGAAAGAGACGCATGTCTGAAATAACGACTATAATATTTGTTCTTTTGATTTCTAGGAGCTGGAAATGACTCTATGTTCTAAGTTGTTTTAGGGCCGTTAGCATGCACAAAGTTTCTTAGGTACAGGTTCTGCTTCTTGACTTTTAATTTTTCTTTGACTGCACATGGGTCATATCCTAGACTAGTTTTGTTCTGACTCATAATTTGATTTCCCAGTAATACTCTCAGTATGTCCTCAGCTTTAGTGAGTTTGGTCAAAGTCTTGTGGAGATAATTATTCTTATCTCTCAACTGAATGCATAAGACACAAACAGAGGTGGATGAAGAAGAAAACTGTGAAACAGTGCAAGATGTATGAGACTCGCTCTTAAGCTTGTGTATTTTCTTTTTGGCTTGACTCAGTTGTTTAGACATTTTGAGAAATTCAGCCATCAGTTCATTAAAAGCATCATGTAATTCATTGTAAGAAGGTTTAGAGTCATTTACCTCAGAATGATTGTCACTATCTTGATTGCAACTCTTCTCCTTCTCAGCAAACTCTTGAGCCATCAAACATAGGTTAGTAATCTCATCATCTCCTGCTGTTTCCTCTTCATCTGAACTATCTCCCCAGATGGAAGATTCAAAAGCTTTCTTCTTCTTTACTTTGTCAACCTTTTTGTCTTTCCCTTATTTCTTGCTCAACAGAGGACATTCCCATTTGATATGTCTAGGTTTCTTGCACTCATAGCATATGATCGGGTCTTTGTTTTCTTTCTTACTGCTGGTGGCTCCATTTTTCTTTGCAAACCTTCTGAATTTCTTCTTTCCATACATTTTACCAAACTACCTCACCAGCATAGTCATCGTCTCTTCATCTAGCTCATCATCCTCCTCTAAATCATCATCATTATCTGATTTTACTTTGAGAGTCAAACTCTTTTTCTTATTGTCAGATGAAATAGATTCCTTGAGAGCCTTCAGCTTCCCTTTATATTCTTCAAAACTCCCAAAGAGGGCTGTCACAGATGTCATAGATTCACCCCTAGCTTCCTCTATTACACTCACCTTCGGTTGCCATTCAATTGTCAAAGCTTTAAGAATCTTTCTAACTTTCTTAGACTAGGTGTATTCCTTTCCAAGGCACTTCAGCTGATTCACAATGAGGGTGAATCTCTTCTGTAGATCCTTGGTATTCTCATCCTCTTTCATCTTGAAGCTTTCATATTCTCCAATGTAAGTATTCAGCTAATTTTCTCTTACGCTGGTTATTCCTTCATGAGCGATCTCTAGAGTATTCCACATGCCTTTGGCTATTATACATTGAGACACTCTGTAGAACTCATCTTGATTGAGAGCACTAACCAGACAGTGCATAACTTTAAAGTTGAGAAGAATCCTTCTCCTATCCTCCTCTTCCATTCCTCTTTAAGTTTCTCTTTGTATTTCCCATCATCTTGTAGTTTCATCGGAACAAAGTTTTCCTTCTAGATAACAGACCAAATATCCAAATCAATGCATTAAAGGTAAATCTACATCCTTATCTTCCAATACCCATAATGTTCTCCAATGAAACCAGGAGGTCTGTTGGTGTTATTTCCTTCTGAAAGGATGCCTTCACCAAAGACAGCCATGTCTTCTCTCAAATTGTTAGATTCTTTAACTGGGAGTCCGGGCTCTGATACCACTTATTAACTTAGCTGGCTTCCTAAGAGGGAGGGTGAATTGGAAAGATTGAAATTTTTTTGCAAAGATGAAAAACAGTAGTGATACTAAAAAGGTAACTGAAAACAAAGTATAAAAAATAAAGAGCAGAGGGAAGAGAACTCAATAGTTTATCCTGGTTCGGTCTATTCCATTTGACCTATGTCTAGTCCTCAAGCCACCACTTGGGATTTTTCCACTATCTCTTGCAAGATTTGAATGGGTTCTTACAATGACCGCAGTACAACACCACCAGCCCGAACTTCGGACTTAAACAAGTTTTCTCACTCTTCTCACTCAAGAGTAAGACTATCTCTCTTAGTGTAATCTTACACTAAGTATTCTCTACAAGTGTTTAGATATTTTACAGAATGAAAACTCTCTCAAAAGAGTAGATATGAAAGTTGAGATACAATGAATGAGCAAAACAGAGGGTAATTGAGCTTTGAATGAATTAATAAATGAATCAGCAGAGTTTTGGTGTGTAATTGAGCTTTGAATGAATTAATAAACTCTCCTATTTATAGTCTTGGGGCAGAACTATCCGTTGGAAACAAAGATTAGCTGTTTTCTTAATAAAATAGCCTTTCGTCTACCTCATTAAATGCATCTGACAAGGGTTATGTGGATAACCTCCTCAGGTTAGGCGAATAATAGGTGACTATTAGCTTTTATTTTCAACGTGGAGCTTTTCATTATGTGGATAACCTAGCTAGATTATACGGATAACGTACTACCCAGAATGACTAAGTTTTAGCTCAAAATCATTTTCCTAAAATCCCACTTAGTTAGTAGGATAACGTTAAGTTTTTCTCAAACTGAGTTTTCGTGAAACTTAGGTTATCAGGATAAACTTCCAAGGTTATGCAAATAACCTATTTACCTGAGGAACGTTCAAGTATTCTAAAATGTAGGTTATGCGGATAATCTCCCTTGATTATGCGGATAACCCATTTTACCCTAGGAAAGTTCAAGTATTCTGAAATATAGGTTATGCGGATAACTTCTCTTGGTTATGCAGATAACCTGTTTTACCCGAGGAATGTTCAAGTATTCTGAAATATAGGTTATGCAAATAACCTCTCTTAGTTATGCAAATAACTTGTTTTCTAGAGGGGTGCAAGTGCTTTGTGAACACGTTATGCGGATAACCTCCCTAGGTTATGTGAATAACGGGCTACACAGTACCACTTTCCTTCACTATTTACCTTGTTATGCGAATAAGGTGCCTACCTTATCAGGATAACCTCCTATATAGACTTGAGAACTTGATTCCCAAGCTGTGCTATGCGGATAACCTCAATTCCTTTTTATGAAATTGATGGATGGACTTTGGAAAAGCTTTCAGATTGAGTCTTTATCCCTATAACCTTAAATGGTTATGCATATAAGGTAAGATATTATCTTAAAAACAAGGCAAACACTTAGAAACATCTTTCAAATTGAGATTTTATTCCCATAAGCTAAAACATTTTCATGAAAACCAATTGACCACTTAGAATCAGTTTGAGATTGAACCTTTATCCTCATTAGATAGCTTTTTTCTTGAAAATCATTTTGAAATCATGAGTTAAGAACTAATCACTCAATTAGTCATCTCATTTAATATTGGGTTAGTTAAATTCAAAGCTCAACTACCTTCTTTTATAGATAAGTTCCTTAAGTATGTGTGAAACAATTCTTCAATCAATAGGAAACTCCAACTTTGTTCTTCATTTCACTTGTGTTCCTTTGATATTGGATCTCCCAAGCTTATTTGTTTTAGAATCATCAAAACATTTGAATTAATAGAGACTTTATGAACCAACACCATGAACCAATGATTTATGTAGCTCTTTGATTTTATGGTTAGATTCAAGAAAGCTTGTAAAAGTGTTTGGAAGAGGTGCAACCCAAAGGTAAAGCAAAAAAAAGTAACAAGGTAGCATTTTTCCATCATATGCATTATATTGTCTTATGAATTTTTATGAACTCCATGACTTGTTTGATGCCATGATTCATATTTTGTTATGTTCATTGATTGTTAGCTGAGTTGTTTGAAGGGGCTTGAAACCCCGAGATACCCAATTTACAAAATGAAATTCTACTGAAATTTTTATAAAAATGTTTATGGCATTATACGAATTGATAAGTTTATTTGATGATCAATGTGAAATGTGGTGATATATGTGTATGATGGTAATGCTACTGAGATTCAACGAATCTCACCCTTCCATATGCTAACCATGCTTAGGAACCAAATATGGCAATTAAGGGAAGGGAGCTATGAAGGAATGAAAAAGAATTGATGTTTGATGGAAAAGTTCAAGCTATGATGTTATACTTTGAAATGTCTTGTAAATTTGTGTATGTGCTTTTAAATTTGTACCTTGGTACTATTATGTAGTTTCTTTGAACATTATAAAATGTTAGGCATGGATTTGGATCAATAAATGTTAATGTGAGAAGCTTATGAAGCTTATCTTGCTAAGTTATAAATGGAAAGACTCATTCTGAACACTCTAATAGAACATAGGTACTATTCATGAGAAATAGGGCAGCTGTAACATCCTACCTTTTTATACCTCTAGAATTAACCAAATAAATTAATATCCAACTAAACACAACCCAAACATCTCGAACCAACTCTCCAATACTCCAAAACAGCGGAAACGAACCCAAAAACGCAAAAAATTGGGCTGGGGCTGCGGCCGCTACAGTACCGCCGCGGCTCCAGCCTGCTTTGTTGTTCCCCTGCTTCTGTCAACACTAGCGCCGCGGCCTAGACACTGGAGCCGCGGCCCCCAAAGATGATATGGAATATCAGCAACTTTCACACTCCGGGGCGAACTTCCGACGCGCATAACTTTATGCTTCGACTTCTGATTAACTTGATTCCAACTCCTACAAGTTAATCTAGTCCCAAGCTATTCGTTAACACCCTTCTTTCCTCAAACCAACTCCGCATGGAGATTATGGACCCTTAACACCATGTTGGCCACTTATTGACCAAAACTCACCACTAACCACTTCCAATTGTCACAAAAAACAACTGGTCACTCAGAGACCGTTCATACAGGTCCAAAATCCCCAAACTGCCCTGTCCAACGAGGTTTCACCTCAAAGGAACCACTCTTCTAAGTTTTAACCCCCTTGAACCTCAACATGACAAAACGGGCTATAGGCCCTAAACACAACAACTAGGCCCAAAACCACTCTGGGCTCACAAATACCACCATACAACCGTCCCATATCCAACAATCTCAATACACTGCAAGATACACATATCACATAAACACAACCAATCATACATCACAATATATGTAATCACCACCGTCTTACCACACCGTACACTTAATACAAAACCTTCTATCCTAATTGACACATAATACATCATCCGAAATAAAAACTACATAGACTATTCCCACATACGCAGCTACTCTCTGGGCTTCTCAGGACTAGTGCCAGAACCTTCACCTGAAGTGGTTAGTCATGGGAGAGGGTGGGGTGAGATAATGTCTCAGTAACTGGGATCACAACACATAATCATATATATATATACACACAAATATGAATCATATAACATATAATGCAGTGTAAAATGCATGGTATGCATGTTGTCCTCTCAAGGACTTCCATCCTTATCCTCCCTAACATTTATATACATATATTCCATCCATATCCTCCCTAACATATACAATCCAACCTTATTTTCCCTAACAAATACATATATCATCACACATCATACATCATCACACCATCACCACTTTATCTGCCATATATCTCAATGTAACAATAACATGTGGTGATGCTAATATATCATCATTATCATCATAATAACTATACATCATAACATATCACATCAATGTCATCATCCCGTATCTCATCATAACAATCATAAACGTCATCTAAATATACGCATACCAAGATATATATATAAAAACACTACACGCATACACATCGATATCGTGGTATGAAAAAGGCATGCATATATACACAACTATACGTACTATTGTATAAAACCACCTAAACAAACACTCGGTTACCTCAGGTTGTCAATATTGTGCTCACGCAAGTTCCACATGCTTTCTTGAACGCCAACACGCTTGAGCCCCACACGGCTAACGAAATAACCTTCATAATACATAATTCTCCCATTAACACAACATATCCATAATCACAATATCACAATTTAACCACTTTAGGCCTAACTCAAGGTTCTAATACCCCAATCATACATCAATAAGCTCCTAGGGACCGTTTCAACATTACTCAAACATATATACTTCGGATTCCCAAGAGCTCTAACTGAAAACAACCTAGGGTTAAGCTCAAATAGCACATAAACCCTTCCAAACACACATCCAAACAACAAGAACACCAAAACACACTTTATTAACCTCATGTGAACCATTTCATTCGGTGGATTTCATTACAAACAGGAAACCCAACCTCAAAATCAAAAACCCCACATTTCCACCGAAGAAAAACGAAGAGGGAATAGTAGAGAACACTTACTAACTTAAATCCAAGCTCCCTCGGTCTGAAAATCACTCCTGGAAGCCAAAAATGTCGAACCATCATCATCTCTCTCGTCACTCTCTCCGATTTCTTTCTTTTCAAACGTCCAAAATGATCCGGTTTTAAGCAGAAATCTTGACTCTCGCCGCGACCTCAGATGTCTCACCGCAGCTCCACTGGATTCAGCTTAAACATCGCCACTGGAAGGTCTCTTGCCGTGGCAGCTCTGCTCCTCGCCACGGTGTGGAGCCCTTTCTGGTTCCTCTTGAACCTATCTCCGTCCTACTTCCTCCGGTCCTAAACACAAAACCAATAAAGATATCATGAGGGGCGTTATAGCAGCTAGCTTAAGAGATATAATGCTCTAGAATTAGATGGAATAAGCTTTTCATAGAGTTAAAGAACATCTAATTTGGATAAGTGTATAATTTAATATGAATTTTCAAGATTAGAGGTCATAAACTAGATAGGAATGTAAAACCAAGATTTTTATTGGAAGTATCATTTAATTTAAAAGGTAATATAAAATCATGTAGAACCCCAAAAACTTAGTGTTTTCTATTCATGGAAAGATTTATGTCTCAAGAATGAAATGCCACTAATTTGAGAGTAATTGGAGTTATATAATAAGAAAAATGCAAGTTTTCAAAGACTATTCCAGTAAAAGTATAGTTCTGACCCTTAAAGGTTCAACAAAGTGCCAGGCTCTGTATATATTGAATAAATGTATAAGAAAAATATTTCTACAAAGTATACATTTAGGGCTTTCATATAATGTAAAGAACACAGAAATTGGCTCAGGATAAATGGATATATGAATTTGTAAATTTAAGGCCAAAATCCTGGGAATATATAAAATGACCAAATGTATAGTAAAACTTAAGTAATAAACTGTATGAGTTGGTCTAGTAAATGACCTTTTTCATATTTTTTTCAAAGTATAGAATCCTTTTAGCTATTTTTAGAGACTTGAATTACTTCAAGATTATTTTTTTGTAATTAGTTATGAATTTCCAAATTTTATCGGGTAAAATAGATTTGACAAAGTAAACAGAACTCAACATTTTTAAAAATTCTGATATTAATTTCTTATGGATTCAAGTCTTTAATCATGCATAAATGGATGTATTTAGAGTCTAATATATAGGAAGTGAACCTAAATATAAGGTGTTATAGAAGCCTTCATGGCAACCTTCCAGTAGGTATTTATAAAGTTAGCACATATTTTATTTCGAATTGTTTCATCAATTAGCTCTTTGGTTTATATATGTTTTTTATATATCTACATAGAGGTGACTAAAATCTATTAGTATTGGTAAAATTGAGAATTTCAAATGAATATCTAGCAAGAGCACAAGTTACAGGTTGCTCTAATGATTATTGTCATAGTGTTTATGCCTCTGATATCAAATTTAATAGTATTTGTTGTGTGAATCCCTTAATGTGCCACTCTTTATGTTTTTGTTATTGTTATATATATATATGTGTGTGTGTGTGTGTGAAAGGAAATATAAGATAATATTTATATATAGAATAAAAAAAAACTATTGGTTGTATTTCCTTTGTTGCCAAATCCTTTTCCATTTTTTGCAATCTTAGTTATCAAATATATTTCATGGAATTTGTATAAGGGGATTTTTTAATGTGGAGGTAATAATATTGTATATTAGTGCACATTTAACATAATTCTTTAAATATAAAATAGGCTAATTTATGCTTAAATTTGTTGTTTTTACATGGACAATCTTAAACTCTTGCCGTAACATCAACTCCTACTCCCAGTACTGATGCATGGAGATGTCATTTCAGATAGTTTAGCTATATAAGGTATTTATATAACTTTTGCAATGCATGTTATCTATATTTTGTTGATATACATTTGACTTTGAAGTAGTATATTGGATTATTTAGATAATTTGTCTATGGATTATATTACAAGTTTTGATATATTGGAATATGTTTTAATTATAGGTTATAATTTGTTTATATTTTGATTATATCTTATATATTTCAATTTAATTGTATTATTATCTTAATTACAACTTCAATATTAACAAAAATTATTTCGATAAGTAACTGCTTTTAGTGACAACTAATATTACTAATGAAAGGTAGAAAAAAAATTCCTACTTTTTGGCGGTGACATTGTTGCCGCTAAAAAGATGCATTATGCAGTAGCTGCTATGTCACCACCAAAAACATGCACACTGCAATAACTAATATGACATCGCTAATGATAACTTTCCGTGGCGACAAGTAAGTGTCGCAACCAAATCAACTTCTTTAATAGTGATAACAAATCACCGCTAAAAGTTGATTTTCTTTGTCACTGCCAAATCAACATTTTCAATAGCAACAAAATATCGCTGCTGAAGATCAACTTTCAGAGGCGAAAGCTATTGTCACCATTGATAAAAACCATTGGCGGTGACAACATTTCAGGCTTTGGCAGTGACAATCTTTTAGCTGCGAAATTGTTTGTCTTTGGCGACAACCATTGTGGCCACAAAATGTCTACCTTTGGTGGTAATCATTTTGTTGTTGCCAAAAACTTTCAGTGACACTGTTTATAGTAGCAATGTCTGATGCTTCTAAGAACTTTCAACAATGACTTTTGTCGCTACCAAAAGTCAATTGCTAGTGAATGTTATGGTTGCCTTGTATTATATTTTCTTTGATTGAATGAATTCCTTTTTACTCCAAAAAAAACAATAGTGGCTTTTGAATTGTTTTGTGGATCTTTGGAAGAAGAGTGTTTTTCTCCCCTAAAAATTTAACTATTTCTCAATTTTTAGCATTTTGGTCTTAGATAATTAACAAAAATTAATTGTTTCTGATTTGCAGTATAAAATTGGAGCATCTCTGTCGAAAAGAAAAATAGATTATTACTTTTTAACCAAAACATTAATTGTTATAATTACCTTGACAATTCCAGCGTTCATTATATTTCACATTTTTATTTATGTCTTATCTTTTGTATTTTATTTATTTTTGTTGAAATGTTTTATACATTTATTTTAATTTTATTATTACAATGTAATTAAATAAAAGACTAGAAATTTAAGTAAAAAAATAGAACAAATGTTAAAAATAATTGATTCATTCAAATAATATAATATTGGGTGAGCACTAAGGGTATTCCAATCAACAGCGGAAGACTAATATCTTCGAGATGTAGATATTACTAAAATGAGTTTTATCTCTCTCAGCAAAACATTTTTCATCCATACAGTATAAAGTTAAATTAATGCGTACTCTATTTTGTAATGTGACAATACAAAAGTTTTGTATTTGAAAAATTTACAAAACACAATAATATTTAAAAAAAAAAGTTTTCAAATGATTTTTTGAAGGACAAATTACTTCTCTCATATTGTTTCTCATTTTTTTGGCATGTGAAACTTTAAAATGAAGATAACATTGTTGAATCAAGAGTTTTGATGATTTTAAACCAACACTCAAGAGCTTGGATTGAAGATATCAAAGGAGATCAAAGCTGTTTCAAGTGAAGATTTTCTGAGTATTTGCTGTTAGATCTCTTGTAGGATCTTTAGTTTTTGGTATGATTGGGTAAAAGATTTTGATTTGAAGAAAAGATGTTTTCAAACCTTGATTTTATGTTAAATCTTTGAATATTTGAAAAACACCCACAAACAGACGAAGGTTGAAAGTTTAAACTAAACTGTCAAGCTGGAAATTCGAACTTTGCCTTTGGAAATTCGAATTTTGAGCTAAAACTGAATAAGTCTGAAGAGATGGCTCTCTGTTAGATGAATTTTGGTTGTTCAAAATTCGAATTTTCATCTGGTCAGAAAGAAGCCTTTCTGGTAACAGATGAACTTCACACTTTCAAAATTCGAATTTCAAGAAAAATGAAGTTTGTGAAAACCAATGAAATTCGTCTGAGACTATGATAAAATGCATCTGAAATCAAAATGAAATTGAGTTTGATAAATGCTCTCTGACAGACGAATTTTGCACTTCCAACATTCGAATTTTCATATAAGTCTGAAAGAAGCTTCTTTGCAACAGACGAACTTTGAGTCTTCAAAATTCGAATGTCAGACAAAACAAAACTTGAGAAAATAGAAGAAATTCGTCTGAAACTATGTTAAAGTTCATCTTAGATCAAGAATGATTTAAGTCTCAAAACTGCTCTCTGACAGACGAACTTTGAACATTAAAATTTGAATTTCAGAAGCCAATTTCTTGAGTCTGTTAAAGCAAAACATTGACATTCGAATGATGAAATTAGTCTGAAAAGAGTATCTCTGACAGACGAATTTCATCCTTTCAAAATTCGAATTTTGAAGAAAGTAATCTACTGTGTCTCTTTAATATTCAGTGGACAGACGAATTTTGGGATACCAAAATTCGAATTTCGAAGACACTAGCAAATTGAAAACATTGTTCACACTTAACCGAAAAATTTTCTTCTTGAAAATTCGTATGTCACATTGTGAAAATGTTCTGTAAGTTTCAAAATTCGAATTTCACTTCATGAACAGACAAACTTCGTGCTGTATGGTTGGAAGCTTTAATCTTTGGTTCCTTCAAAATTCGTCTGTTGGCCAACCAAAATTCGAATTTCAGTATGTCAGAAACATTAAATGCGGTTGGTAAACGGATAGTTTTTCAAAGTAACCGTTGGATAACTTCCCCAACGGATAGATTTAGTCTCTAACGGATATTTGAGACCTAAATCTATAAATACAACATCATTTGAAGTTGTGGGAAAACAAATCAAACTTGTATATACCGAATTTCTGCTAAATCTTCTTCTCAAAAGCTTTTACCCTCTCAACTTCTATACTTGCACTTAAACTTTCATATCTACTCTTTTCAAGAGAGTTATTTCATTGTAATCAATCTTCTCTTCATCTGGAAGATAGATTTACTTGTGAGGGATATTCACAAGGGGATTGAGAAGCACATAGTGAAAGTGCTTGGAGAATTAGAGAGAGCTCCGAAATAGAGCATACTCGTGTACTGTGGCCTTAGCAAGAAGCCCATTGAAATTCTTGCTGTATAGTGGATAAATCCCAAGAGGTGTCTTGGGGACTGGATGTAGGTCAAGTGGAAAGACCGAACCAGGATAAATTACTGAGTCTTCTTCTCCCTATCTTTACTTTTCAGCTTGCTCTATTTTACGCATTGTTTTAATTATATTGTGATATCTTCACTTACTTCACTTTGTGCAGAAAAATTTCAATCTTCCCAATTCACCCCCCTCTTGGGAAGTCAGCCTTGCTAACAAACATTACACTTCTATGCAATGTATACTCATTGGTTCCAAGATTTGAAAATAATTATTTGAGATGCATGCCCAAAAACCTCTCTCTACTTGTCTATTGTAACACCCTATCTCCAAACACCTCCAGAATTGACAAAAAACTTCAAAATCCAACTAAATACGACCCAAACATCTCAAAACAACTTCCCATAACTTCAAAATAGCAGAAATGAACCCAAAAATGCCAAAAATTGGGCTGGGGCTGTGGCCGCTATAGTACTACCACGGCTCTAGTCTCCCTTGTTATGCATACGCTTCTGCCTCCACTGGCGCCATAGCCTGCTACCTGGCGCTATGGCGACCCCTTCTAGTTTTCATACCAACAAAACTCAACATCCCGGGTGAACTTCCGACGCGTACAACATTATAGTCCGATGTCCGATTGACTTGATTCCAACTCCTACTAGTCAATCTAGTCCCAAACTATCCATAGACACCAACTTCACCTAAATTCAACTCCGTATAGAGATTTTGGATCCCTGACACCGTCTTGGCCATTTATTAACCAAAACTTACCACTAACAACCTCCAATTGCCACCAAAGGCAAATGGTTACTTAAAGACCATTCATATAGGTCTAAAACCCCCAAATCAACTTGTCCAGAGAGATTTTTCCTCAAAGGAGCCACTACTTTGAGATTTGACCCCCTTGGACCCCAACTTGACAAAATCGGCTATAAGCCCTAAAACACACCAACAAGGCCCAAAAACACCTTTCATCATACATAACTTAAACAAACCATTCCATATATAACCATGCATACATACATCCATCCATAACAATCCTTACAATGTCATAAATTCATTACCAAACCGTCTATCCTACTTGGCACAAGATACAAATCCAATATACACACACTACATAGGCCTAGTATTCCAACCTCTGATGCTACTCCCGCGTCTTCTCCAGACTAGTGCTAGAATAGTCACCTGAAATGTTAGTACATGGGAGAGGGGTATGAGACAATGTCTCAATAACCAGGGATAACCACACATGTATGTATATATATATAACTAATACAATCTATGAATGCAATATGAAATGAATGGAATGCATGTCTCCCTCGAACACAGCTAAAACTACGGGTTGTCATCATAACAAGGCATTTATATAGGTAATTCCCTTCTAACAGTCAGTAAAGACTGATTCCAGGACATCACCAAGCTCACCTAGCATTAGTGCACCCGGCCAAAGGTAACACTAATGTTCGAACAGTGGCTCTCCTTCCCGTTTCCTACCATGAATTAGTAATGATTTAGGGAAGGTGCAGTCCACTGCGTGCCTTTCCCCTCTTGGCTATCGGAGGAGATTTAGCCGCAGGGATAAATCTCCATCTTCCCTAACATATATATATGATCCATCATTATCCTTCCTAACACATATATATAATCCATCCTTTTCCTCCCTAACATATATCATCATATATCATATCGTCATCACATCATCACTATCCAATCCGCCATACTTCATAGTCTCACAATGCCATGTGGTGATACTCATGTATCATCATATAATAATCATCATCATCATATCATAATGTCATGTATGCATCATGTTGTGTCATGTCAATATCATCATCATATTCATAATCATTATCTAGCTATGTGCATACCACGATATATAGAAAATAATATACACAAACACATCAATATCGTGGTCTGAAAGAAACATGCATATATACATAAATATATGTACTATCATACAATATAAACAATACAATACAAACAAACACCCGGTTACCTCAAGTTGTCAATACCACACTCACACGAGTTCCACAAGCTTTCTTGAACACCAATCCCACAACTAGCTTTCTCTGAATAGCTAAACATGTTAGCAAGGCTGACTTCCCAAGAGGTGGGGTGAATTGGGAAGTTTGAAATTTTTCTGCACAAAGTGAAGTAAGTGAAGATATCACAGTATAATGAAAACAATGTGTAAAACAGAGCAAGGTGAAAAGTAGAGATAAGGAGAAGAGAACTTAGTGATTTATCCTGGTTCGGTCTATTCTCTTGACCTACATCCAGTCCCCAAGACACCTCTTGAGATTTATCCACTATACAGCAAGAATTTCAGTGGTCTTCTTGCTAAAGCCACAGTACATGAGTGTGCTCTGTTTCTGAGCTCTCTCAAACTCTCCAAGCACTTTCACTATGTGCTTCCTAATCCCCTTATGAATACCCCTCACAAGTAAATCTATCTCCCAGATGAAGAGTAGATTGATTACAATGAAATAACTCTCTTGAAAAGAGTAGATATGAAAGTTTAGGTACAAGTATAGAAGTTGAGAGGGTAAAAGCTTTTGAGAAAGGATTCAGCAGAAATTCGGTACATACAAGTTTGATTCGTTACCCACAACTTCAAATGATACTGTATTTATAGATTTAGGTCTCAAGTATCCGTTAGAGACTAAATCTATCCGTTGGGGAAGTTATCCAACGGTTACTCTGAAAAACTATCCGTTTACCAACCGCATTTAATGTTTCTGACATACTGAAATTCGAATTTTGGTTGGTCAACAGATGAATTTCGAAGGAACCGAAGATTAAAGCTTCCAATGTTACAGCACGAAGTTCGTCTGTTCATGAAGTGAAATTCGAATTTTGAAACTTACAAAACATTTTCACAATGTGACATACGAATTTTCAAGAAGAAAGTTTTTCGGTTAAGTGTGAACAGTGTTTTTAATTTTCTACAGTGCCCTCGAAATTCGAATTTTGGAAGCCCAAAATTCGTCTATTCCCAATACGTGTAAAGGAGGCACAGTAGTTCATTTTCTTCGAAATTCGAATGTTGAAGAGTAAAGTTCGTCTGTCAGAGAGACTCTTTTCAGACTAACTTCATCATTCGAATGTTGCAAGTTCACATCATTCATATGTCAATGTTTCATTTCAACAGACTCAAGAACTTAGCTTCTGAAATTCGAATTTTAATGTTCAAAGTTTGTCTGTCAGAGAGCAGTTTTGAAACTTAAATCATTCTTGATCTCAGATGAACTTGAACATAGTTTCAGACGAATTTCTTCTATTTTCTCAATTTTTGTTTTGTTTGAAATTCGAATTTTAAAGACTCAAAGTTCGTCTGTTGCAAAGAAGCATCTTTCAGACTTATATGAAAATTCGAATGTTGGAAGTTCAAAATTCGTCTGTCAGAGAGCATTTATCAAACTCAATTTCATTTTGATTTCAGATGCACTTTATCATAGTTTCAGACGAATTTCTTTGGTTTTTACAAACTTCATTTTACTTGAAATACGAATTTTGAAAGTGTGATGTTCGTCTGTTACCAAAAGGCCTCTTTCAGACTAGATGAAAATTCAAATTTTGAACAACCAAAATTCGTCTGTTAGAGAGCCATCTCTTCAGACTTATTCAGTTTTAGCTCGAAATTCGAATTTCCAAAGGCAAAGTTCGAATTTCCAACTTGACAGTTTAGCTTAAACTTTCAACCTTCGTCTGTTTGTGGGTGTTTTTCAAATATTTAAAGATCTAACATAAAATCAAGGTTTGAAAACATCTTTTCTTCAAATCAAAATCTTTTACCCAATCATAACAAAAACTAAGATTCTACAAGAGATCTAATAGCTAATACTCAGAAAATCTTCACTTTAGACAGCTTTGATCTCCTTTGATATCTTCAATTCAAGCTTTTGAAATGTTGGTTTGGAATCATCAAAACTCTTGTTTCATCATTCTCCCCCTTTTTGATGATGACAAAACAACTTACAAATTGGATTAGTACTTAGATTTGCTTTCACAAGCTCCCCCTCAACATATGCATAAGATATCAAATCAACAGATTAAGTGAAGAGATTTAAGGCACAAAACATTGCAACAAAGGGATTCATTCATTTAAACAAGAGTTGCTTGTACGAAAACAAATTAATCATAGTTCAAACAACAAATCCAAACACAAAAACACAAAGTACAAAATACAACAATAGGACTTAAGCCAAATCTCCAATCATTTCTTCTTGGACAAGGTCTTCTTGCTGTAGTATTTCCCTTTCCCTTTCCCAGATTCCTCAGTAGAAGGCTTTCCAGTTTGCCCAGACTTCTCCCCTTTCTTGGCATCATCAGGAAGGCTAACAAAATCAGCCGGAGGAGGGATCTGAGAGACAGGAATAGCACGAAGTGGCACAGGAGCAAAAGGGATTTCAGGTTCAGCTGGGGGCTCAGGGCTTGGTTCCTCATCAGAGATTTCCAGCAGCTGCTGCATTGCCTGTCTGGAAAGAGCTAGTTGAGCTCTTTGTTCCTTTGAAAGTCCATAGGCAGCAAGAGAAGAAGAAGCTGGTTTAGCAGGAGGAAACATTTCTTCCAGCCTTCTCCTGTGAGCTTCCAGTAGAGCATTGTGAGCAATGGCAACAAAGTCAACAACAGGTACAAGGCTCCTTTCTTTATTGCTCACATCTTCTTGCAAGGAGGAGGTTGAAATGGTTGCAACCAGTTTTTCAACTTGCTCAGATTCTTGAATAGATAGAATTGAATCCTGAGCATCTTCTTGCATAGGCACATGAGGGCCTGTTTCTTGGAGTCCTTCTTCTTCTAATCCATAGTCCAAGGGTGGACCAGGACTTGGTGTTCTCATTGCACCAGCACCATCTATATCATCATCATCATGGTCAAAGGAGGCAATCTCAAAGGGACTTGGAGGCATAGGGGATGGAGACAGAGTAGGCTCAGGGACACCAGGCTGAGGTGGAGCTGAAGTGGTAGGAATTGCATTTCTAATATCTTCATAAGCATCAGCCACCACCTTCATATTCATAGCCAACTGATGGATCTGATCTTGTAGATGAGCAAATTTGGCATTTTGCTCATCTCTAATGCTGAGAATGAGTGTTGACAGACTGTCAAACAACTCAGTGACCTTTGTTGGCTTGGCCCTTTAGGAGGGAGTGGAAGGAGGGTGAGTCGGCGTGGAGGGAGATGGGATTGGCTGAGAAGGCTGAGGTACAGATCTGCCAGGGGCCTCAGAAGTTCCTTCTTGTTGGAGGGATGCATCAGCAACAAAGAACAAGTCTTCAGATTTCCCTGCTCCCTTTCTAACCCATCGTCCTTCATCTCTTTCAATGCCCATCCTTTGCATTTCCTCCTCTTTGAATGCCTCAGTAAATTTCCCTTTCCCCTTTTCAATGTGTTGAATCCTAGCATGCTGCAGGATTCTTGAAATAATTGCTGCATAGGGGAGTGTGGAATCCTTCCTCTGATCCCTTGCCTTTATCATTCGCTGGAGGATGATATGACCCATGTTAATCAGCTTCCCACGTATGATAGCAGTCATCACATGAGCCTCTGCCCTTGTTATCAAAGTGAAGCTGCCACCCTTGTTGAAAATGATCCTGGACACTATGTAGTGCAGGATCCTGACTTGTACACTTAGGTCTGTGGGCTTCAACAGATTTATTGTTGGCCTGTTCTCCCTTTTCCTGAATAAGGTGTCCAAAATGGTGCTCTCTTTGTAGTTTAGAAAGGATCCACCTTCTTCATCAACTGTGCTTGCCTCATCCATATATCCAGAGGCTGTGATGTCAATTTTTAGCCCATCTTGTCCTGGGATTTCCAGCACTTCATTGATTGTTTCATCAGCAAGCCAGATGGTCCTTGATCTCAAAGTGACCTCCCATTTCTTTGTCTTGCTGTTATATTGAAGAGAGGCATACCAAGTCTTCACTACTTCATCATCATAGTTTTCAGCAATTTCCAACAGATTTTTATATCTTAACAACCATAATGCAGCATCAAAGTTGTTGGATATCAGAAATTGTTCCACATTTACACAGTGAGGCTTGATTACCTTTTTGTTGGAAAACTTGGTAGTGTACTCTTCTTGAATCTCAGGAGTGCTCCAAAGTGGCAGTGTAGTAAGCTCAAATTCTCCAGATTGTGTAGAAGAGGAGGAAGCCACAGCAGCAGTATCAGTAGAAGGAACCGCAGATTTTGATGAGGAAGGTCCAGTTTTCTGCGAATCTGCCTTGGATGATGATTTCTGGCGTTTAGAAGGGGTAGCTTTACTAGGTACGGCCTTTCTCTTGGATTTCTCTCCTTCCTTTGTAGCATATTGAGATTTGACCGTTCTTTTTGACCGAGTTCCAGCTTGTCCTGCTCCAGGGATCTTTACTCTCGCCATTTCTCAGTTGAAGAATGCAGAATGTGGTTGAGAATAGGTTTATGGGATGCGAATGGAAGTTTAAATGGTGAAGAAGGACGATTTTTAGACAGGAGTTAAGAGGATTGAAGAGAGAATCAGAACAGACTTAGAGAGGTTACAAATAGGGTTGCGTCTGTTCTTTGGAAAACCGTTGCATTTAACGTGTGTAACCGTCTGACAGATGAATTTTGAGGGGTCAAAATTCAAACTTCAGGCAGTTACAACTTAAACCGTTCAGCACAGCTTACTGACAGACGAATTTTCATCTTGAAAGTTCGTCTGACAGTGGCTTGAAACAAGCAATATAAGCACAACAGACGAATTTTGTTTCACCAAAGTTCGAATGTTGAAAAGAAAAAGGCAGGCATCAATCAAACCATCAATCAACAGACGAATTAAACATGCAGAACTACATCTTTCAAGAATTCAACATGAAGGACATGATTCAACAGACGAATTTTGAACTGAAAATTTGAATTTTCCAACTTTTGTAGAGATTGTCCAACATTCGTATGTTAAGAAGTGAAAATTGGCATAACAATGATGGACAATCATAACTATGAAATTTTTGTTTTTGAAAATTCGAACTTTCAAGATCCAACAGACAAATTTCGAGGCATCTCAGAAAACTGTTCCAAGGCATAACAGGCCGAAGTTCGTCTGTTAGTGAACTGAAATTCGAATGTTGACCATATTGACCATGTCAAAAGCACATTTTATGAAGCAAAATACATCTAACACACATTAAAATGCGAATTTCATCTTTAAAAACTTACAGAATGGATCCAGAACTTAGAATTTACATCATTTACTTCATTTTCTGGTTGTTCCATTCTGATGTTCTCCAATCTTCAAGTTTATTACCATTGTATCTTGTGGGGAGCACCTGCAATAAAAATTAGACATACTCCGATGCTCAAGTTAGAATTAATTCTAATATTAAAAATTCTAAAGACAGAATTGCACAGAAATAACTTGCAGTTCATTGGGATTTACCATTCCCAATTATCTTCTTATTTTGCAAAGCCTGTCTTCTGGTAGAGGTTTTGTGAATATATCAGCAACTTGATCCTCTGTTGGGATGTACTCCAATCTGACTTCTCCTTTTAGAACGTGATCTCTTATGAAGTGGTGCCTAACTTCAATATGTTTCGTCCTTGAATGCATGACAGGATTCTTGGTGATATTTATAGCACTTTCTTTGTCACACATGATTGGTATCTCTTTTATTTTAACCTCAAGATCTACAAGCTGCTGTTTCATCCAGATGACTTGGGTACAACAGCTTCCAGCTGCAACATACTCAGCTTCTGTAGTGGATAATGCCACACTGTTTTGCTTTTTGCTGAACCATGAAACCAGGGATCCTCCAAGGAACTGACAAGTTCCACTTGTGCTTTTTCTGTCAGTTTTGGATCCTGCAAAATCAGTATCAGTGTATCCTTTGAGGTCTTCTCCATTGCCTTTTGGATACCAAAGACCCATATGTGATGTTCCAATAAGATATCTAAAAATTCTTTTCACAGCTGTTGCATGGGATTCTTTGGGGCATGATTGGAACCTTGCACACATGCAGACACTGAACATAATGTCAGGTCTGCTGGCAGTTAAGTACAGCAGGGATCCAATCATTTTTCTGTATTGAGTAATGTCAAACATCTTCCCATTCTCATCCATGTCCAGTTTAGTTGCAGTAGTCATAGGTGTTCCCATTGGCTTGGCATTCTCCATTCCAAACTTCTTTAGCAGCTCCTTTAGATACTTGGATTGACTAAGAAAGATACCATCACCTTGCTGTTTAATTTGCAATCCAAGGAAGAAGTTGAGTTCACCCATCATAGACATCTCGAATTCTCCCTGCATTAACTTAGAAAATTTCTTGCAAAGAGCCTCATTAGTAGCACCAAAAATAATATCATCAACACAAATTTGAACAATTAGTAAGTCTTTATTTTCTTTCTTAGTAAATAAGGTTGTGTCAACTTTGCCTCTAATGAACCCCTTATCAGTTAAGAAATTGCTCAGTCTCTCATACCATGCTCTAGGGGCTTGTTTTAAACCATAAAGAGCCTTATTCAGTATATAAACATGGTTTGGTTTAGTAGAATCCTCAAAACCTGGAGGTTGATCTACATAAACTTCTTCCATGATATATCCATTTAGAAAGGCACTCTTTACATCCATTTGATATAGTAAAATATTTTTCATGCATGCATATGCCAGCAGTATTCTTATAGCCTCTAGTCTAGCTACTGGTGCAAAGGTTTCTTCAAAATCAATACCTTCTTCCTGATTATACCCTTTGGCAACCAATCTAGCTTTATTTCTAATTATTGTTCCAGATTCATCAAGTTTGTTTCTGAAGACCCATTTAGTACCAATAACAGAATGATTTTTGGGTCTGGGCACTAAATTCCAAACTTGATTTCTTTCAAATTGATTTAATTCATCTTGCATAGCCATAATCCAGTATTCATCATTTAAGGCTTCTTTAGCACATTTGGGTTCAATTTCAGAAATGAAAGCGCAGTTGAGCATTTGATCCCTTAACTATTTTCTGGTTTTGACTTTCTCTTGAACATTCCCTATTACTTGATCAACAGGGTGATTCCTTTGATATCTCCAAGCTCTAGGGAGTTCTTGAGCTGTTTCTTCATTATTTTCTTTATCAAACTCTTGCTCCTAGATATCTTCCTCTGTGTCAATAGATTCAGATATCTTTGAAGGTTTAGTTTTACTTTTGTCAGAAATTCCCAGTTTTTCAAAATTGAAAGTAAGATCATCCTTATTGGTAACATGTTTTGAAACAGTTTCATTTTCAATGAAAACCACATGCACTGATTCTTCTACTACACTTGATCTTTTATTATAAACCCTATAAGCCTTACTCCTACTTGAATAGCCCAAAAATATACCTTCATCGGATTTGCATCAAACTTACCCAGATTTTCTTTCCCATTGTTGTGAATGAAGCATTTGCACCCGAACACATGGAGGTGTGACAGATTTGGCTTTCTTCCCTTGTACAGCTCATATGCAGTCTTCCCAAGGATTGGTCTGATGTAGGCTCTGTTTATGATGTAACTTGCTGTATTCACTGCATCAGCCCAGAACACTTGAGAGAGTTCCTTCTCATTCAGCATAGCTCTAGCCATCTCTCCAATGGTTCTGTTCTTCCTTTCCACCACTCCATTTTGTTGAGGAGTTCTTGGTGCTGAGAAGTTGTGGTCAATCCCATGCTCATTGCAGTACTCCAGGAAGTATGCATTTTCAAATTCTCCTCCATGGTCTGACCTGATAGACACAATAGAAATACCTTTCTCATTTTGCACTTTCTTAGCTAAGGTTACAAATGCATCAAAGGTATCACTTTTAGAGGAAAGAAACAATGTCCAAGTGAATCTAGAATAATCATCTACAATTACAAGCACATACAGATTACCACCAAGACTTTTCATCCTGGATGGTCCAATTAAGTCCATATGCAACAATTCAAGAGGTCTTGTTGTGGTAACTACATTTTTAGATTTGAAGGATGATTTAGTTTGTTTTCCTCTTAAGCATGCATCACATTCTTTATCCTTTTCAAAAGATATTTTTGGTAGACCAGTTACTAGCTCATTTTTAATCAGTTTAGACAATTGATTCATGTTAACATGAGCTAATCTCCTATGCCATAACCAACTATCATTATCCTGACTAATTAAACATACAGAATCCAGGGAGGAAGTTCATCAAGGTCAATAGTATAACAGTTACCATCCCTTTGAGCTTTGAGGATTACTTTATGAACACTTTTTCTGATGACCAGGCAAAACTTTGAGTCAAACAGCACCCAGTTTCCTCTGTCACAGGTCTGACTCATGCTGAGCAAATTGTGGTTGAGGCCAATTACAAACAACACCTCTTCAATGGATGTTTCTGGATATTTGCTCACAATGCCTATACCAACAATTTTGCCGTATTGATCACCTCCAAAGGTCATCTTTCCTCCTTTCTTGTCTCTAAGAGTGATGAACTTCTCCTTATCACCAGTCATGTGACTTGAGCAGGCACTCTCCATATACCATTTGTTGCTTTTCTTAGCTTTGAGACAGACCTGCAAAACAAAGTTGATGTTTTCCTTTTAGGTACCCAAATTTGCTTGGGTCCTTTTCTGTCAGTAGGTATTTCCCTAGATGCAGATGCAACTTTGGGAACCCATTCAACTTTCCTGCCAAGTCCATTTTTCTTCAAAGCACAATAACTGGAAATATGTCCCTTTTTGTTACAGAAATGACAGGTAGTGAAAGGACTGCTAGATTGAGAAGCAGGAAGAAAACAATGCAGATAATATTTTTGTCTAGTATGCCTTGGTTGATCATATGTTTCAATGTGAGGTGATGCATCATTCTTCTTTTTATTGTTCTCAGCATGCACAAAATATCTCATATATGCATTCTGATTTTTCTTCCTAATCTTTTCCTTGACAACACATGGATCATAGCCAAGACCAGCTTTTCCTTGTGATATTCTTTGGCTCCCCATCAATGCAAACAACATATCTTTACCTCTAGTGAGCCTAGACATGCTTTTAACTAAATAATCATTAGTTTGCTTAAGTTTAGTGCATGAAGTACAGCAAACAGATTCAGAAGTAGGTAAAGAGACAGTTTCAGAAACTATGCTTTGAGACTCCAGCTTACTTATCTTTTTCTTTGCTAATTTCAGTTCTTTAGCAACTTTAATGAATTCATCATGAAGCTCATGAAATGTATCCAGTAATTCAGAATAGGAAGGTTCAGATTCATATACCTCTTCTTCCTGATCACTGCTGCATGAGGGTGTGGCTTCTTCAGAAGCAAGTGCCATCAGACAAATGTTGGCAATCTCATCCTCATCTTCTTCTTCCTCATCTGAGCTGTTGCCCCATATAGATGAGATGTAGGCCTTCTTCTTCTTTCCTTTGTCAATAGCTTTCTTTTCCATTTCTTGTTTCTTGATGAATTGGGGGTAGTCCCACTTTATGTGTCCCTGCTTCTTGCACTCATAGCAAGTCACAGGTTCTTTTGTCTCTTTCTTGCTTTCTCCAGCAGCTCCTTTCTTGAAGAATCTCTTGTTTTTCTTCTTGCTGTAGAATCTTCCGAATTTTCTGACCATCATAGCCAGAGTTTCCTCATCCAGCTCATCTCCTTCATCAGATTCTTCTTCCTTTTCATCAGCAGCTTTGAGGGCAAGGCCTTTCTTCTTTCTGTCCAGCCTAGCTTCCTTGAGTGCTTTGATTTTTCCATCATATTCCTCAAGGCTGCCGAAGAGAGCTGTGACAGAAGCCATTGATTCTCCTCTGGCTTCTTCTATTGCTGTCACCTTGGGCTGCCATTCCAGAGGGAGAGCTCTGAGTATCTTTCTTACTTTCTCAGACAGGGTGTATTCCTTTCCCAGGCTTTTCAGTTGATTTACAATGAGAGTAAATCTCTTTTGAAGCTCCTTTACAGTTTCTCCTTCAGCCATTCTGAAGCTTTCGTACTCCCCAATGCACGTGTTCAATCTGTTCTCCCTGACTCCAGATGTTCCTTCATGTGCAATCTGCAGAGTGTCCCACATCCCTTTTGCAGTGGAGCATTGTGAGACTCTGTAGAATTCGTCCTAGTTCTGGGCACTGACTAAGCAATGCTTTGCTTTGAAATTCAGTAGGACCTTCCTTCTGTCCTCATCATTCCATTCTGCTTCCAGCTTCTCTTTGTGTCTTCCATCTTCAGTCAGACCTATTGGGACGAAATCTCATTTTTCAATGACTGACCAGATGTCAAGATCAATTAATTGGAGGTAGATCTGCATTCTCATCTTCCAGTACCCATAATGCTCTCCACCGAAGCCTGGTGGTCTGTTAGTGTTGTTCCCTTCAGGAAGTATACTCTCTCCAAAGCCAGCCATCTTAATTCCTGGACTGTGAGTTCCTTTGAATGGGAATCCGGGCTCTGATACCACTTGTTAGCAAGGCTGACTTCCCAAGAGGGGGTGAATTGGGAAGTTTGAAATTTTTCTGCACAAAGTGAAGTAAGTGAAGATATCACAGTATAATGAAAATGATGCGTAAAGCAGAGCAAGGTGAAAAGTAGAGATAAGGAGAAGAGAACTCAGTGAGTTATCCTGGTTCGGTCTATTCTCTTGACCTACATCCAGTCCCCAAGACACCTCTTGAGATTTATCCACTATACAGCAAGAATTTCAGTGGGCTTCTTGCTAAAGCCACAGTACATGGGTGTGCTCTGTTTTTGAGCTCTCTCAAACTCTCCAAGTACTTTCACTATGTGCTTCCCAATCCCCTTGGGAATACCCCTCACAAGTAAATCTATCTCCCAGATGAATAGCAGATTGATTACAATGAAATAACTCTCTTGAAAAGAGTAGATATGAAAGTTTAAGTACAACTATAGAAGTTGAGAGGGTAAAAGCTTTTGAGAAAGGATTCAGCAGAAATTCGGTATATACAAGTTTGATTCGTTACCCACAACTTCAAATGATACTGTATTTATAGATTTAGGTCTCAAATATCCGTTAGAGACTAAATCTATCCGTTGGGGAAGTTATCCAACGGTTACTCTGAAAAACTATCCGTTTACCAACCGCATTTAATGTTTCTGACATACTGAAATTCGAATTTTGGTTGGTCAACAGATGAATTTCGAAGGAACCGAAGATTAAAGCTTCCAATGTTACAGCACGAAGTTCGTCTGTTCATGAAGTGAAATTCGAATATTGAAACTTACAAAACATTTTCACAATGTGACATACGAATTTTCAAGAAGAAAGTTTTTCGGTTAAGTGTGAACAGTGTTTTTAATTTTCTACAGTGCCCTCGAAATTCGAATTTTGGAAGCCCAAAATTCGTCTATTCCCAATACGTGTAAAGGAGGCACAGTAGTTCATTTTCTTCGAAATTCGAATGTTGAAGAGTAAAGTTCGTCTGTCAGAGAGACTCTTTTCAGACTAACTTCATCATTCGAATGTTGCAAGTTCACATCATTCGTATGTCAATGTTTCATTTCAACAGACTCAAGAACTTAGCTTCTGAAATTCGAATTTTAATGTTCAAAGTTCGTCTGTCAGATAGCAGTTTTGAAACTTAAATCATTCTTGATCTCAGATGAACTTGAACATAGTTTCAGATGAATTTCTTCTATTTTCTCAATTTTTGTTTTGTTTGAAATTCGAATTTTAAAGACTCAAAGTTCGTCTGTTGCAAAGAAGCATCTTTCAGACTTATATGAAAATTCGAATGTTGGAAGTTCAAAATTCGTCTGTCAGAGAGCATTTATCAAACTCAATTTCATTTTGATTTCAGATGCACTTTATCATAGTTTCAGACAAATTTCTTTGGTTTTTACAAACTTCATTTTACTTGAAATTCGAATTTTGAAAGTGTGAAGTTCGTCTGTTACCAAAAGGCCTCTTTCAGACTAGATGAAAATTCAAATTTTGAACAACCAAAATTCGTCTGTCAGAGAGCCATCTCTTCAGACTTATTCAGTTTTAGCTCAAAATTCGAATTTCCAAAGGCAAAGTTCGAATTTCCAACTTGACAGTTTAGTTTAAACTTTCAACCTTCGTCTGTTTGTGGGTGTTTTTCAAATATTTAAAGATTTAACATAAAATCAAGGTTTGAAAACATCTTTTCTTCAAATCAAAATCTTTTACCCAATCATAACAAAAACTAAGATTCTACAAGAGATCTAATAGCCAATACTTAGAAAATCTTCACTTTAAACAGCTTTGATCTCCTTTGATATCTTCAATCCAAGCTTTTGAAATGTTAGTTTGGAATCATCAAAACTCTTGTTTCAACAAAACAACCTTAACAATGCCATAATACCTTAATTAACATAACATACCAAATATCCAAATTCCATAATTCCACTACTTTAGCCCAACCCAAGGTTCCAACACCACTTTCATGCATCAATAAGCTCCTAAGAACCATTCAAACACCAAACAATCACATACAACTCGGATTCCTCATACTCTCAAGTAAGAACAACTTAGGGTTAAGCTCTAAACACATATAATCCCTTCAAAACTCACACCCAAACAACAAGAACACCACAACACACTTCATTAATCCCATTTCATCCATTTCAATCGGTGGATTTCATCCCAAACTAGAAATCCCGACATATAAACGAAAAATCCTAAGTTTCAACCAAAGAAAATGGAGAGGGAGGAGTAGGGATTACTTATCAACTTGAATCCAAGCTTTCAAGGTCCAAAAAATACTCTTAGATGTCAGAAATCTCGAACCCTAGCAGAAGTCCCTTGTTCTCTTCCGTCGCTCCCTTCGTTTCTTTCTTTTCTGTCCGATTGAATTGATCTGGATTTAAACAAGATTCTCGATTCTCACCGTAGCCTCAGGATAGCTTGCCACAATGCCATCGTGTTTCAGTTAGAAAATGCCACTGGACTTGCTCTCGCCACTGCGATCCTGCTTCAAGCCGTGGCATGGAGCTCTATTCTCCTCCACTTGAGCCTTTCTCCACCATGTTTCCTCCGGTTTTGCACACAGTACCAAAACAAAGTCATGAGGGGTGTTACATCTATCAATAGAATGAGACTTTTTCTATTTTAAAGAAAGTTCTATTCACATAACGGCCAAATTTGATCAAGATCATTGCTGGAAACCAAACACATGTTTAACTTGCAGATTTCAAATCTAGTCAATAAAATAATGTTCAAAGATATATACGATAGGTTGATCTCACCTTACCATATATATAATTAATTAACCTACAAATAAGCAAAGCTTTAGAGGTTGGTCCACCTGATTATAATATAAAATGCATATATAGTTAAACTTTTGACGTCTTCCAACCTCTTACATCAATGACAATGAAGGGAGTAGTTCCAACTCCATAATCAAAAGCGAATAATACTGAACATGATGATGTGAATCCACAACTCTTTATAAGAAAGGTATGCCATTGGTTTTTTTTATTTTTATTTTTTCACTAGTTCTTGAGCTATGCGATTCAGAATTCAATGTCTCAACTGGATAAATCTTTTGCTTGTGCTTTCAAGTTTCCATTTGGCTTTGAGCTCTACAATGGACACCATCAACTCAGGTCAATTCATTAGAGATCATTAAACACTGAACTCAAATAGTAGTGACTTTAAGCTTGGATTCTTCAACCCCAAAATTCCACAAACTTAAGTCAATTTATCTTATAAATTTAATTTACTTCTCATTAAAATGTTTTATATATTTATTTTGATTTTATTTTTTACTCTTTAATTAAATAAAATAATATAATAGAAATTTACTTAAACAAAATAGAATAAATAATTAATATGATTTATTCATTCAAATAATATTATTTATTCGTAAGAACGAGAATTTTCTTATTCGAAGTAATTCCTATTCACTTAGCAGCCAAATTTGATCTTCACTCTATCGAAGCCAAACACGTGTTTTGCTTTCAAATCTAACAAAGAAAATAGTAATAATTACAACATGTGATAGGTTTTTCTCACCTTGCCATAAAATAAAAAACCTATAAATGAGCAAAGCTTTAGTAGTTGGTCTCCCTGATTATGACCTAAAATTCAAATAGGTCAACTTTTGATGTCTCCAACTACTTGAATTCACTGACTATGAAGGGTGTACTTCCATATTCATTTGTAATCAAAGGTGTATAAATTAAATTTAATTCCATGGTAAACTAAAAAGGTATCTCATCTTTTTCACTAGAGCTATGGGATTCAGGATCAGAAGTCTCAATTTGATAAATCTTTTGCTTGTGCTTTTGAGTTTTCATTTTGCTTTGAGCTCTGCAATGGACACTATTACCTCAGGTTAGTTTATAAGAGATCATGAAATAGTGAGCTCAAATAGCAGTGACTTTAAGCTTGGATTCTTCAACCCCCAAAATTTGACAAACCACTATGTAGGAATATGGTATCTTTCTGAATCTAATATCATCTGGGTAGCTAACAGAAACTTATGAACACGAGGAATCTTGTCCTCCTGGGTGCCAACACAAGAGAAACCATATGGGAGAGTTTCCAAGAACCTTCTAATGTTGTAGTTCCGAAGATGAAGCTCAGTATCAACAAAATAACTGGAGAGAAGGTGAAGCTTACATCATGGAAAAGCCTTTCTAATCCATCTATAGGATATTACTTTGCTTCTCTTGAACACCCTGATGCTCCTGAGGTATTTATTTGGTTTAATGGTACTTGCCCGTATGCTTGAAGCAGTCCATGGAATCGTAGGTTTTTTATAGGGCTTCCCCAGATAACAACTGGGTATCTGTATGGATGGAGTGTAGGATGTGAAGATGATGGAACTGTTTATGTAACTTATGACTTTGAAAATCTTACTGTCTTTGCACTTTGTGGCTTGAATCCACAAGGCCAATTTTGGGCAATATGGTGGAATAATAAGAGGGAAGTTGCGAGGCACGTATTAAAGAACACTTACTATGATCTCTACGGCTTGTGTGGGGCTTTTGGAATCTGTAATTCACAAAGTTCAGCAATTTGCAGCTATTTGAATGGGTATAAGCCAAGGAATATTGAGAAATGGAATAGGCAAAATTGGATAAGTGGGTGTGTGAGAAAGAAGCCATTACAATGTGAGGGGTTTGCAAATAGAAGTGAATTAGATGAAAAGGATGGGTTTCTGAAACTTGAGAACATGAAAGTGCTAGACTTTTTGGTGAGGCAGTCAGTTGGTATAGAAGATAATTGCCAAACACAGTGCTTGAATAATTGCTCCTGTGTGGCATATGTATATGACACAAATGGCATTGGCTGCATGCAATGGAGTGGAGACTTGATTGATATGCACAAACTCTCAAGTGGAGGAGTTGATCTTTACATTCGTGTGCCCTTGTCACAACTTGGTACCTATTCTTAATGTTTCAAATCTGATGTTTCTTCATATTCTTTGGAAGTTATCTCCTAAGTTGCTTGCCTTCTTGTTTGGAAATGTAGAAAAACATTCACACAAATCAACAATCACTGCAATTATAGTGGCAACAGGAATGATTTGTTTAACTGTATGTGCATATCTCATATGGAAATTGATTGTTAAATATTCAAGTATATTGTAATATATTATTGTTTTCTTTCAAGGTTATTCATACATTCTTATAGCCTGTTTGGATCAAACCTTTTAAATGCAAAAGGTTTTCCTTGATTTCATTGATTAGCCATGGAAGTTCTAGAACCTTTAACTGTGATTAACTCATTTCTTGTTATGAAGACAAAATTTATTTTTTCTTAATTAATGTTCCGATGATGAATCATATTTTTTGTATTGAAATGGTATGTTTTTGGACCAAAGAAAGTCTTATTGTTCAACACATGTGGCAAAGATTCACATAGTGAATCTCAAAGAATGATTAGTCAACAGGAAGAAGTCAAAATGGATGAGCTACCACTTTTTGATTTTGAAGAGCTTGTAGCTACTACAAACAACTTTCACTCAACAAATATTCTTGGACATGGTGGTTTTGGTTCAGTATACAAGGTAATTTAGTTTTCTTGTGTAGTGGATGATTTTTCATATACAAATGATTTATTAGAAATTGCTAATTTATTGATTATTTATTTATTTTTTGTTTTACATCATCTTGTAGGGGCAATTGAAAGATAGACAACAAATAGCAAGCAAAAGACTTTCAAAAGCATCAAGACAAGGGCAAGAAGAGTTCATGAATGAGGTCATAGTGATTTCAAAGCTTCAACATCGCAATCTAGTAAGACTCTTATGCTGCTACATTCAGCAAGATGAAAGGATGTTAATATACGAGTATATGCATAACAAGAGGTTGGATGCAATTCTATTTGGTTAGTTCATCTTTTTCTCATTTTGTGAATATTCATCTTTTTTCTTTGTTTTTATTTTTATTAAACTCTACTATGAACTGAAACTTGCTATTTTACCTAAATTTAGGGCCTGTTTGACAGTGTTCTCTTTCCAGAACAAGTTTCAGAAACAAGAAAATAAAAAAATTTGTTTGAATAATTGTTACTAAAATCATAACTGGTAAGTATTAACTGAATTATTTAAAATCTATAACTTTGTCATTAATGAAGTGGGTATTTTTCACCTTTTCTTGTGTTTTTCAGAACAAAAACTATAAGACACCTTAAAGATATTCTGAGTTTTATGTTCTTTTATTTTTCTATTTTCCAAAACAATTTATAAAAAACAAGTTTATGAAACAAATTTTTTTTATTTTTCTGTTTTTAAAAAAAAAAAAAATTGTTTTGGAAACATGAATCAAACAAGTTGTCATATTCTCTAAATAATGGACTTAACTCCTTTGGCCATAATAATAATAATAATAATAATCAACATTGCACTTACTCCATGTTGCCTAATCTTTTCTTTGTTTGTAGATACAGTCAAAAAGAAAGAACTGGATTGGCAAAAACGTTTTAAAATTATTGAAGGGATCTCTCAGGGTTTGCTTTATCTCCATAGAGATTCTAGAATAAAAATCATACATAGAGATTCAAAGGTCAATAACATCTTATTGGATGAAGAGCTAAACCCAAAAATATCAAACTTTGGTATGATTAGAATATTTAGAAGCAATGAAGACCATGCCAATACTAGAAGAGTGGTCAGGACATAGTAAGGATGTCTTCTTTCCCCATATATTAATATCATCTTTTGCTAGTGACAATGCACGTTAACATAATAATTTTTTAATGTAGTGGTTACATATTGCCTGAATATGCAATGCGAGGAGAATTTTCTGAGAAGTCAGATGTTTTCAATTTTGGAGTTCTCTTGAGATTGTTAGTGGAAGAAACAACACTAAATTTGATAACGTTGAGGAATCTCAGACCCTTTTAGGATATGTAACTATCCTTTGTACTTGTTGATATGAACTTCTTATTTTCATTTCACGCTTGAATTTTTATATATATGTTCAGGTATGGAAACTATGGAATGAAGATAATATTTTGTCCTTTATAGACACAGAAATACCCCATCAAAGTTCTTATGACAATATTCTGCAGTGCATACACATAGGAATTCATGCAAGAACTAGCAAAAGAGCGGCCAACAATGGCCAATGTAGTGTCTATGCTTAGTAGTGAGATTGTCAACCTTTCTCCTCCAAGGCAACCTTCGTATATACTAAATGAGACTGGGTTTAATTCGATGTCTGAATTAGAAATCCAAGGTTTGCACTCCATTAACTTAGTCAACATCACTAACATATCTGGTAGATAATAATACTCAATATTAGATATGATGGAAAATGGTCGTGAAATTCTACTAGGATCTAGCTATGCTATCATTGAACAACAGTTCTTTAGTTTTAATGCATCAGTAAAATATCTATATATTTTTGTCTTCTTATGTTAAAACAACGACGTTGAAGGGGTTTTGATTAACATTGCGA
The DNA here is from genome assembly GCA_026686845.1 of Adenanthera pavonina. Lineage (NCBI taxonomy): Eukaryota > Viridiplantae > Streptophyta > Magnoliopsida > Fabales > Fabaceae > Adenanthera > Adenanthera pavonina. Next base: position 16,345,822 of record JAIVEN010000005.1, on the reverse strand, counting down.
GGCTAACTAAGCTAGTATTGTATGGACTTCAGTTTGATCATCTATACTTCTTATGATGCAATGATATTATCATGAAATAATTTATTTACAAGTTCAGCAATATCATGGTTTGCTTGTTAGGGGAATGAAGGCAGAAATTGTTCGAGAGTGTTGAAATATGGGTTGTTGAGGATACTATAAGAAGGAAAGCAAGGTGTTTGATCATTTTTTTTTTGGTAAATAGTTGTTTGATCGTTTTAATATAGGCCTAGTCATCACCTTCCTTGACAAAAAGTGGCAGCCATGTTTGACTTTTATTTGCCGCATCGGTAAATTTTTTTCTTCTATGTATTTATGCCATGTATATGCTTAGTAGGAACGTTATTTAAATTAAAGATAATATTATGATTAACTACTGTTAATCATACCAAATTACATCCTGTCAGTGCATTTTCCTTGAGTTACGCATACATATTTGTACATACTAGACACTCAGGATAGGAAAATGTATAATTTAATCCTAATAATGCATGGTTGTATGTTTTTACCTTATTATGCATTATTTTGTTACAATGAAAGATTATAAATCCTTATCTTTCTTGCACACCTCCTAGAGAGAGTAGTGGAGCAACCAAGCCCCTTTTCTAGAGTTGGGAGATTAGGAAAAGAGGGAGAGATTGTAACTTGAGAAAGAAAAGGGAGCAAGCCTCTAAAGATGTCCATGCCAGGGCTTGACGAGCTGAGGTCGCGGCCTCTTGACAGACAGTGAGTGGAAACCACAACCTAAGAAGATGGATTCGCAGCTTGGCACACTGAGGCCGTGGCTCAACATCACTCAATAACTCATGGAGCCGTAGCCTAGATAATGTAGCCGTGACACAAGACCCTCATCAGCAAAATGCAGAGCTTCACTTGAACTGAGTACTTGAAGAATTTGAGAGAAATATTAGGGCATTCTGAGCAAGGGCACAAAGAGAATGTCCAGGAAGCAACTTTGGGAGCTTGGGTGTGCTAGGGTTTGACATCTTGAAGAAGATTGAAGCTTGAAGCATTGAAGAGATTTGAGCTTCCCCCTTTGGTTTTCCTGCATCTCCTTCTTCCTTTCCTTATTTGTGTTCAATGATGGTGTTGATTGGGATATATTTTGTTGTGATTATGTTGAACATGAGTGGCTAGTTGTTCCATTTCTGGGATTATTTTGAACCCTTGTATGGATTAAATACTCATTTCTTCTTTATATTTGTGATTAATGCCATATTTATGTTGATTCAGCTTTATTCTTAATGCCTCTTATTGTTTAGCCACCAATAAGATTGTCTTGTTTATTTAAGTGATGCTTGAGGAAGCTAGCTTAAGTAAAGAACTTGAGTTAGGTCATGTGAGAACTCAAATCTTACCTTGTTGAGTGAAGAGTTATGTTAGTGGGGTAGAGGTATACTCATTAACCTAATATAGTCACTTTAGGATTTGAATTGAATTGGGGAGTTTATTAACTAGTTTAGAGATTACTTAATTAATTAAATTAAACAACTATTTGGAGATTCAAGAGAGCACATATAGCTAAATCGGTATCCTGACTAACATAATCTTGCATTATGAACAAATGTAAAAGGAGTTCAATTGGGTATTTATGAAATACAAGGGGGATGAATAATCCTAGATTTCTTTGAATTCTTTGAGTCCTTTTTAATCCTTGTTGATATTTTTATACACTAATCTATCATAGTATAAGTTAATTAAATAGTGAACCATTTAATTGCTTTACTCGAATTAATTGAAAATGTGACGTCCAATGTTTGACCACTTTTAATCCAAGTCCCTGTGGAAACGATAGTCACTCATCAGTTTACTATTACCTCTGCTCATACGCTTGCAGTATAGCCCGGTGGTAAACAACTACGAATCATTTGGTGACTATAAGGAGCCATTTGAAAAACTTATGCAACAAGGACTAAGTCAAAATCAAAAGTATATTATGGGAACCAAGTGAATTTTTTTATTAATTTTTATAGTTAGTTAAAAATTAGATATTTCTTTCTTTGTAAGGAAAGCCATATTAAATTACTGAATTTCTTCTCAACTTAGGCACTCATTATATCTAGTCATGCTTAATGAATACGTTCAATAATATTTGACTATGAAGTCTAATTAACTAGAAAAGAAATTATTGCATATATACTTGCTCGAAAGATCAAAATTTAATGACAATTTTCTGAGCTCATAAAATTAATCCATAAGCTTGCTCTTTATTTCCCCCCAACCCCCCTAATGAGTCTAGTTCATAACCTATTTGTTGAATCAAGAGTTTTGATGATTCTAAACCAACCTTCAAGAGCTTGGAATAAAGATATCAAAGGTGCACAAAAGGTTTTAAGTGAAAAAATTCTGGAGAAATAGGTGCAAGAATAGATGTAGCATCTTTAGTAATATTTTAATTTGAGTAAAAGACTTTGATTTGGTGAAAAGATGTTTTAAAACTTTGATTCTATGTTAAATCATGAAATATTTGAAAAACACCCACCAACAGACGAAGTTTGAAAGGTTTATACTGATCTATCATCTTGGAAATTCAAACTTTGACCTTGAAATTCGAATTTCATGTTGAAAATGAACAAGTTTGAAAAGAGGCTTCTCTGACAGACAAATTTTGACTTGAGCAAATTTGAATTTTGATAAGTATATGAAAGGAGCTTTCAGTAACAGATGAACTTTGGGTTTTGAAAATTCGAATTTCAAACAAAATGTAACTTATGAAAACTAAAGAAATTCGTCTGAAATTATGTCAAAGTTCATCTAAAACCAAGTTTAGATTGGGCTTCAAAATTGCTCATTGATAGACGAACTTTGAACATGAAAAATCGAATTTCAGAAGCAAAGCTTGTGAGTCTGATATATTGATATGTTGATATACGAATGACAGTATTTATAAATTCAAATTTTGAAGTAAGTCTGGAAAGAGGTCTCTCTGATAGAAGAACTTTGCCCTTTGAAAATTTGAATTTCGAATTAGATGAACTACTGTGCCTTATAAACCAGATACGGACAGACGAACTTTTGGGGTTCCAAAATTCGAATTTCGAAGGCACTGTAGCAAATTGAAAATACTGTTCAACTTAACAGAACATCTTCAAACATGAAAATTCGTATGTCACAACATAGAAACATTTTCTAAAGATCAAAATTTGAACTTTACATCATGACAGACGAACTTCGGATATTCAATGTTGAAGTCTGTAGCCTTTGGTTTCTGAGAAATTTGTCTGTTGACCAACTGAAATTTGAATTTCAGAATGTCAGAAGCATTAAATGAGGTTGGTTAACAGATAGTTTTTCAGAGTAATCGTTGGATAACTTCTCCAGCGGATAGATTTTGTCTCTAACGTATTGTTGAGACCTAAAACTATAAATATAACATCATTTGAAGTTGTGGGTAACGATTTTAACCTTGTATATACTGAAACTCTGCCAAATCATTTACTGAAAGTCTCTTACTCTCTCACTTCAATATTTGTACTCCAACTTTCATATTCACTCTGCTTAAGAGAGTTTGTTCATTGTAAACAATCTTATCTTTATCTTGAAGAAAGATTTACTTGTGAGGGGATATCACAAGGGATTGGGGAAGCACTTAGTAAGAGTGCATAGAGTGAAAGAGTGAGCTCTAGAAACAGAGCATCATCTTTGTACTGAGGCATTTGTAAGAAGCCCACTGAATTCTTGCAGAATAATGGAAAATCTCAAGTGGTGACTTGAGGACTGGATGTAGGTCAAGTGGAGAGACCGAACCAGGATAAAAATTTGAGTCTTCTCTTCCCTGCTGCTACTTTTATAGTTTATTCATTTATACTCTGTTTTACCATCATACTTTGCTTTCTTCACCTTCTTGACATTTTACAGAAAATTTTCAAGCTTCCTAATTCACCCCCTTCTTAGGAAGTCAGCTTATCTAACAAGTGGTATCAGAGCCCGGTTTCCCAATCAAAAGATTTCACAGTCTAGGAATTAAAATGGCTGGTTTTGGAGAAAGCATACTTCCAGAGGTAAATAACACAAGTAGACCACCTGGCTTCAGTGGAGAACACTATGGTTACTGGAAGATGAGGATGCAAATCTATCTCCAGTCAATTGATCTGGACATCTGGTCAGTCATTCATAAGGGAGATTTTGTCCCTATGACTTTGGAAGATGATGGGAAGTATAGAGAGAAGCTAGAAGCTGAATGGAATGAGGAAGATAGAAGAAGAGTCTTGCTGAACTTCAAGGTAAAACACTGCTTGGTCAGTGCTTTGAATCACGATGAATTCTATAGAGTCTCACAATGCCCTACTGCCAAAGAAATGTGAGATACCTTGCGAATTACTCATGAAGGAACAACTGGAGTTAGGGAAAACAAACTGAATACATGCATAGGTGAATACGAAACCTTCCAAATGGCTGAAGGGGAGAGTGTAAAAAAGCTACAGAAGATATTCACCCTCATTATGAATCAACTGAAGAGTCTGGGAAAGGAGTACACTCAAACAGAAAAGGTCAGAAAGATCCACAGGGCTTTCCCTCTGGAATGACAACCCAAAGTAACAGCAATAGAGGAAGCCAGAGGAGAATCAATGGTCTTTATCACAGCTCTTTTTGGCAGCCTCGAGGAATATGAAGGAAAAATGAAGGCTCTCAAAGAGGCTGGACAAGACAGAAAAAAGAAAGGTCTTGCTCTGAAAGCTGCTGAGGAGAAAGAAGAAGAATCTGACGATGGAGATGAGCTAGATGAAGAAACTCTGGCTATAATGGTCAGAAAATTTGGAAGATTCTACAGCAAGAAGAGAAACAAGAAAATCTTCAAGAAAGGAGCAACTGGAGATAGCAAGAGAGAAGCAAAAGAACTTGTCACTTGCTATGAATGTAAAAAGTAGGGACATATCAAATGGGATTGTCCATAATTCCTCAAGAAGCAAGAGAAAGAAAAGAAATCTACAGACAAAGGCAAGAAGAAAAAAGCTTACATCTCATCAATATGGGGCAACAACTCCGATGAAGAAGAAGATGATGAAGATGAAATTGCCAAGATCTCTCTGATGGCTCTTGCCTCTGAAGAAGCTGAAATCCCATGCAGTAGTGATCAAGAAGATGAGGTTTATGAATCTGAACCTTCCTATTCTGAATTACTGGATGCATTTCATGAGTTGCATGATGAGTTTATTAAAGTTGCTAAAGAATTGAAGCAAGCTAAGAACAAGATCAACAAACTAGACTCTCAATGGAACATCTCTGAAATTACTTCTCTACCTATTGCTGAATCTGCTTGCTGTAAATCATGCATTGAACTAAAGCAAACCAATGAATATCTAGTGAAAAGCATGTCTAGGCTTACTAAAGGTAAAGATATGTTGTGTGCTTTAATGGGAAGCCAAAGAATATCACAGGGAAAGGCTGGACTTGGCTATGATCCTTGTACTGTAAAAGAAAAGATTAGGAAGAAAAATCAAAATGTGTACATGAGACATTTTGTGCATGCTAGTGACAATAGAAAGAAAGATCATATGTCACATCACATTGAATCATATAATCAACCAAGGCATGCAAAACAAAAATATTATCTGTATTGTTTTCTTCCTGCTTCTCAATCCAGCAGTCCCTTTACCACCTGTCACTTCTGTAACAAGAAGGGACACATTTCTAGTTCATGTGCTTTAAAGAAAAATGGACTTAACAAGAAAGTTAAATGGGTTCCCAAAGATATATCTGTATCCAGGGAAAAGACTACTGACATAAAAGGACCCAAGCAAATTTGGGTACCTAAAAAGAAAATATGAACATAGTTTTGCAGGTTTGTCTTAAATCTAGAAAAAGCAATAAATGGTATATGGACAATGCCTGCTCAAGTCACATGACGGGTGATAAGGAAAAGTTCGTCATCCTTAGAGACAAGAAAGGAGAAAAGGTGACCTTTAGAGGTGATCAATATGGCAAAATAGTTGGCATTGGTATTGTGGGAAAGAATCCTGAAACATCCATTGAAGAGGTGTTGTTTGTAATTGGCCTCAACCACAATCTGCTAAGTGTGAGCCAGACATGTGACAAAGGAAACTAGGTGCTGTTTGACTCAAAGTTCTGCCTGGTTATCAGAAAAAGTGATCATAAAGCAATCCTCAAAGCTCAAAGGGATGGTAACTGCTATACTATTGATCTCGATGAACTTCCTCCGTTAGATTCTGTCTGTTTGATTAGCCAGGATAATGATAGTTGGTTGTGGCATAGAAGTTAGCTCATGTTAATATGAATCAACTATCAAAACTGGTTAAAAATGAGTTAGTCACTGGCCTACCAAAAAACACTTTTGAAAAAGACAAAGAATGTGATGCATGCCTAAGAGGAAAACAAACTAAATCTTCTTTTAAATCTAAAAACGTAGTTACCATATCTAGACCACTAGAACTATTGCATATGGATCTAATTGGTCCATCTAGGCTAAAAGCATTGGTGGAAATTTGTATGTGCTTGTAATTGTAGATGATTTCTCTAGATTTACATGGACTTTGTTTCTTTCCTCTAAAAGTGATACCTTTGATGCATTTGTAACCTTAGCCAAGAAAGTGCAAAATGAGAAGGGTATTTCCATTGTGTCTATCAGGTCAGATCATGGAGGAGAGTTTGAGAACTCATATTTCCTGGAGTATTGTATTGAGCATGGAATTGATCACAACTTCTCAGCTCTAAGAACTCCTCAATATAATGGAGTAGTAGAGAGGAAGAACAAAACAATTGGAGAGATAGCTAGAGCTATGCTGAATGAAAAGGAACTCTCTCAAGTATTCTGGGCTAATGCAGTAAACACAACAAGCTACATCATAAATAGAGCCTACATTAGACCAATCCTTGGAAAGACTCCTTATGAGTTGTACAAAGGAAGAAAGCCAAATCTCTCACATCTCCATGTGTTTGGCTGCAAGTGCTTCATTCACAACAATGAAAAGGAGAATCTGGGTAAGTTTGATGCCAAATCTGATGAAGGTATATTTCCAGGCTATTCTAGTAGAAGTAAGGCATATAGAGTTTTTAATAAAATATCTAATTTAGTAGAAAAATCTGTGTATGTAGTATTCATTGAAAATGAAACTGTTTCCAAACATGTCACTGATGAGGATGATCTTCTTTCAAATTTTAAAAATTTAGATCTTTCTGATAAAGGTAAAACTGAACCTCCAATAATATCTGAATCTATTAACATAGAGGAAGACATTCAGGAGAAAGACCTTGAGGATGAATACAATGAAGAAATGTCTCAAGAACTCCCTAGAGCTTGGAGATATCAAAGGAATCATCTTATTGATCAAGTGATAGGAGATGTTCAAGAGAGAGTTAAAACCAAAAAATAGTTAAGAGATCAAATGATAAATTGTGCTTTCATTTCTCAAATTCAACCAAAATGTACTGAAGAAGCCTTAACTGATGACTACTGGATTGTAGCTATGCAGGATGAATTAAATCAGTTTGAAACAAATCAAGTTTGGGATTTAGTGCCTAGACCCAAAAATCATCCTGTCATAGGTATCAAATGGGTTTTTAGAAATAAACTTGATGAATCAGGATCAATAATCAGAAATAAAGCTAGACTGGTTGCAAAAGGATATAATCAAGAAGAAGGTATTGATTTTGAAGAAACCTTTGCACCGGTGGCTAGATTAGAAGCAATTAGAATTCTATTAGCATATGCATGCATGAAAAACATTTTGTTGTGTCAAATGGATGTGAAGAGTGCTTTTCTAAATGGATATATCATGAAAGAAGTTTATGTAGACCAACCTCTAGGCTTTGAAGACTCTACAAAATCAAACCATGTTTATAAACTAAAGAAAGCCCTTTACTGTTTAAAGCAAGCCCCTAGAGCATGATATGAAATATTAAGTAATTTTCTAACTGAAAAGGGGTTCAATAGAGGAAAAGTAGATAAAACGTTATTCACTAAGAAAGAAAATAAAGATTTACTTATTGTTCAAATCTATGTTGATGATATTATATTTGGTGCTACTAATGAATCTCTTTGCAAGAATTTTTCTAAGCTAATGTAGGGAGAATTCGAAATGTCCATGATGGGTGAACTCAACTTCTTCCTTGGATTGCAAATTAGACAGTGCAATGATGGTATCTTCCTCAATCAATCCAACTATACGAAGGAATTGCTGAAGAAGTTTGGAATGGAAAATGCCAAGCCAATGGGGACACCTATGGCTACTGCAACCAAACTGGATATGGATGAAAAAGGGAAACTGTTTGACATAACTCAGTACAGAAGAATGATTGGATCCCTGCTGTACTTAACAGCCAGCAGACCTGACATTATGTTTAGTGTCTGTATGTGTGCAAGGTTCCAATCATGTCCCAAAGAAACCCATGCAACTGCTGTGAAAAGAATCTTCAGATATCTTATTGAAACATCACAGAAGGGTCTTTGGTATCCAAAGGGCATTGGAGAAGATCTCTAAGGATACACTGATACTGACTTTGCAGGATCCAATACTGACAGAAAAAGCACAAGTGGAACATGTCAGTTTCTTGGTGGATCCTTGGTTTTGTTGAATCAAGAGTTTTGATGATTTTAAACCAACACTCAAGAGCTTGGATTGAAGATATCAAAGGAGATCAAAGCTGTTTCAAGTAAGGATTTTCTGAGTATTTGCTGTTAGATCTCTTGTAGGATCTTTAGTTTTTGGTATGATTGGGTAAAAGATTTTGATTTGAAGAAAAGATGTTTTCAAACTTTGATTTTATGTTAAATCTTTGAATATTTGAAAAACACCCACAAACAGACGAAGGTTGAAAGTTTAAACTAAACTGTCAAGTTGGAAATTCGTACTTTGCCTTTGGAAATTCAAATTTCGAGCTAAAACTGAATAAGTCTGAAGAGATGGCTCTCTGTCAGACAAATTTTGGTTGTTCAAAATTCAAATTTTCATCTGGTCTGAAAGAAGCCTTTCTGGTAATAGACGAACTTCACACTTTCAAAATTCGAATTTCAAGAAAAATGAAGTTTGAGAAAAACCAAAGAAATTCGTCTGAGACTATGATAAAATGCATCTGAAATCAAAATGAAATTGAGTTTGATAAATGCTCTTTGACAGACGAATTTTGAACTTCCAACATTTGAATTTTCATATAAGTCTTAAAGAAGCTTCTTTGCAACAGACGAACTTTGAGTCTTCAAAATTTGAATTTCAGACAAAACAAAACTTGAGAAAATAGAAGAAATTCGTCTGAAACTATGTTAAAGTTCATCTTAGATCAAGAATGATTTAAGTCTCAAAACTGCTCTCTGACAGACGAACTTTAAACATTAAAATTCGAATTTCAGAAGCTAAGTTCTTGAGTCTGTTAAAGCGAAACATTGACATTCGAATGATGAAATTAGTCTGAAAAGAGTCTCTCTGACAGACGAATTTCACCCTTTCAAAATTCAAATTTCAAAGAAAGTAATCTGCTGTGCCTCTTTAAACATTCAATAGACAGACGAATTTTGGGGTTCCAAAATTCGAATTTCGAGGGCACTGTAGCAAATTGAAAACACTGTTCACACTTAACCGAAAAACTTTCTTCTTGAAAATTCGTATGTCACATTGTGAAAATGTTTTGTAAGTTTCAAAATTCGAATTTCACTTCATGAATAGACAAACTTCGTGCTGTATCCTTGGAAGCTTTAATCTTCGGTTCCTTTGAAATTCGTCTGTTGGCCAACCAAAATTCGAATTTTAGTATGTCAGAAACATTAAATGCGGTTGGTAAACGGATAGTTTTTCAGAGTAACCGTTGGATAACTTCCCCAACGGATAGATTTAGTCTCTAACGGATATTTGAGACCTAAATCTACAAATACAACATCATTTGAAGTTGGGGTAACTAATCGAACAAAATAAAAACTTGTGTATACCGAATTTCTGCTGAATCTTCTTCTCAAAAGCTTTTACCCTCTCAACTTCTATACTTGTACTGAAACTTTCATATCAACTCTTTTCAAGAGAGTTATTTCATTGTAATCAATCTACTCTTAATCTGGGAGATATATTTACTTGTGAGGGGTATTCACAAGGGGATTGGGAAGCACATAGTGAAAGTGCTTGGAGAGTTTGAGAGAGCTCAAAAACAGAGCACACTCATGTACTGTGGCTTTAGCAAGAAGCCCACTGAAATTCTTGCTGTATAGTGGATAAATCTCAAGAGGTGTCTTGGGGACTGGATGTAGGTCAAGAGAATAGACTGAACCAGGATAAATCACTGAGTTCTCTTCTCCTTATCTTTATTTTTCAGCTTGCTCTGTTTTACGCATTATTTTCATTATATTGTGATATCTTCACTTACTTCACTTTGTGCAGAAAAATTTCAATCTTCCCAATTCACCCCACTCTTGGGAAGTCAGCCTTGCTAACAGGTTTCATGGTTTAGCAAAAAGCAAAATAGTGTGGCTTTATCCATAGTAGAAGCTGAATATGTTGCAACTGGAAGCTGTTGTGCCCAAATCATCTGGATGAAACAGCAGCTTGAAGATCTTGAGGTTGAGATGAAGGAAATACCAATAATGTGTGACAATCAAAGTGCCATTAACATCACAAAGAATCCAGTCATGCTTTCAAGGACAAAACATATTGAAGTTAGGCACCACTTCATAAAGGATCATGTTCTAAAAGGAGAAATCAGATTAGAACACATCCCTACAGAAGATCAAGTTGCTGATATCTTGACAAAGCCTCTATCAGAAGATAGACACTGCAAAATTAGAAGAGAATTGGGTATGGTAAGTCCCAATAAATTGTAAGTAAATCCTTGTGAATTTCTGTTTTTAGATTTTCTAACAGTAAATTAATTCTAACTTAAGCATCGGAGAAACTTTAATGTAAGTTGCAGGTGCTCCTTATGAGTTTAAATGAAAGTAGATATGAAAAATGGAGCAAATCAGAATGGAACAGTCAAAAGGAGAAAGAGACAGCAAAAAATCTGAGTTCTGGATCCATTCTGTACGTTTTTAAAGTTGAAATACGTATTTTAGTTGTGTGTTAGACGAATTTCCTTGATAAATTGTGTTTTCGAACGAGGGAGCATGCTCAACATTCGAATTTAGATGCCCAACAGATGAACTTTAGCTTGGAATAGTTCTCGGTGGTCCCTCGAAATTCGTCTGTTGATCCTTGAAAGTTCAAATTTTCAAAAATAAAAGATTCAATGTTATCTTTGTCTAAAATAATGTTTATACAAATTTCCATTTCACAATATACCCATGTTGGAGAACCTTTATAAAGTACAGAAATTTGAATTTCTGATTCAAAATTCATCTTTTGGAACATGCTCATATTGTTGAACCTTTGAAAGATGAATTTTTATGTGTATAATTCGTCTATTGTTTGTTGCTTTGATTATTGTTTGATGCCTGCTCTTCGAAATTCAAACTTTGCTTAAACAAAGTTCATCTGTTCATCTTGTGCTGCTTGGACCAAGCCTCTATCAGACGAACTTTTAGAAGCAAATTCGTCTGTCAGTAAGCTTTGCTGGATGGTTTAACTTTTAACTGCCCGAAGTTTGAATTTTGACCCCTCAAAATTCGTCTGTCCTACAGTTACACACATTAAAACCAACGGTTTTCTTCTGAATAGACGCAACCTTATTCATCTATTCTCCAAGTCTGTTCAAATTCTCTCTTAAATGCTCTTTAATTCTGACTGTAAATCTTCATTTCCCACTATTTAAACTCATTTTGCCTCCTATAAACCCATTCTCAGCTTCATTCTGAAACATTCATCCACGAAAATGGCAAAAGTAAAGAATCTAGCAGTTAGAAAAGGAGAGGCACGACTAAAGAGAACGGTTAAATCCCAATATGCCTCAAAGAAGGGAGAAAAATTGAATAGAAAATCCGAATCAAGCAACGCAACTCCCTCTAAACGACAGAAAACAACCCCAAAGGCATAATCAAAGAAAGCTGGACCCTCTTCTTCAAAGAAAATAGAGCCTTCGGTCCCTGTTCCTACTGCTGCTACTGTTGCTTCCACTTTCTCCTGCAGCACTGAATCTGGAGAATACTAACTCACAACAATGCCATTATAGAGCACTCCTCAGATTCAGGAGGAATACTCGACCAAGTTTGCCAGTAAAAAGGTAATCTAGCCTCATTGTGTGAACATGGAAGATTTCTTAGTCTCTAACAGTTTTGATGCTGGGATATGGATGCTGAGGTCTGAGGTATAAGAATCTGTTAGAGATACTGGAGATGCATGATGATGAAGTAATTAAGACATGGTATGCCTCCCTGAAATACAACAGCAAGAAGAAGAAGTGGGAGGTCAATCTGAGATCAAGGACCATCTGGCTCACAGATAAAACTCTTAATGAAGTGTTGGAAATCCCAGGGCAAGATGGCCTTAAGATTGACATCACTGCTTCTGGGTATATGGATGAGGCAGAGACTGCTGATGAAGAAAGTGGCCCCTTCCTGAACTACAAAGAGAGCACAATCCTGAACACATTGTTCAGAAGAAGGGAAAATAGGCTAACAATAAACATGCTAAAGCCCACTGACCTCAGTGCTCAAGTGAGGATCCTGCACTACATAGTGTCTAGGATTATCTTCAACAAAGGAGGCAGTTTTAATTTGATCACAAGGGCTGAGGCACATATAATGGCAGCAATGATGCATGGGAAGCTTATCAACATGGGTCATATCATTCTCCAACACATGATCAAGGCAAGGGATCAGAGGAAAGACTCTACGCTCCCCTATGCAGCAATCATTTCCAAAATTCTACAATATGCTAGAATTCAGCACCTTGAAAAAGGAAAAGGAAAGCCCACTAAGATTTTCAAGGAAGAAGAGCTACAAAGAATGGGGATTGAGAGAAATGAAGGAAGATGGATTGGGAAGGGAGCAGGAAAATCTGAAGATCTCTTCTTTGTTGAAGATGCCTCCCTATAGCAAAAAGGTACCTCTGACGCTCATGCAAAACCTACACCTCAGCCTTCTCAGCCTATCCTGTCTCCATCTCTGCCTGCTCACATTCCATCTACTCCCTCCTCTCGTGCCAAGCCAACCAAGATCACTGAGTTGTATGACAGTCTGTCTACACTTATATTAAGCATCAGGAATGAGCAAAATGCTAAGTTTGCTCTTCTACAAGATCAGATCCACCAGTTGGCCAAGAACATGAAGGTGGTTGCTGATGCATATGAAGACATTCGAAATGCCATTCTTACCACATCAGCTCCACCTTAGCCAAGATTCTCTGAGCTTGCTAAATCTCCAACTCCTGAGCCTCCAAGCCCCTTTGAGCTAGCCTCTTCTGAGCATGATGATGCTGTGAATAATACTGAGGTTACTGGTACACTGAACACACCAAGTCCTGGTCCTCCCTTGGACTATGGTATGTAAGAAGAAGGCCTTCAGGATTCGAGCTCTCATGACCCCATTCAAGCAGATGCTCCAGAGTCAATCCTGTCCCAGCAAGAATCTGAGCAAGTAGAAAGATTAGTGGCAGCAATCTCCACTTCACCATTCATGCAGGCTGCCCTAAATGAAGAAAGAAGCATTATGCCTTTTGTTGATTTGGAAGCCATTGCACACAATGCTCTCTTGCAAGCTCAGAGAAGAAGGCTTGAAGAAATGTTTCCTCCTTCTACTCCCTCACCTGTTACATACCTTGGTTAATTGGTAATCACAAGGCAAGAAATTTCTGAACTTCTTGAGATTTCTGATGATGAAGATGAAGACACAAGTTCTGAAGTTTATGGGTCCTTGCCAAAGCTCAATCCAAAAATGCCATTTGTTCCTGTGCCTCTTCAAGCCATTCCAGTGTCTCAGATCCCTCCTCCTGCTGATTTTGCTCACCTTCCTAATAATGCCAAAAAGGGGGAGAAGAGTGAGCAAACTGGAAAGTCTGGAAAATCTGTTACTGAGCCTTCTGGAAAGACTTATAGCAAGAAGACCAAGACCAAGTCAAAGGAAAAGTGATTAGAACTTAGGCTTGGGTCCTCTTGTAGTGTTATGTTATGTTTCTGTAGTTTGTGTTTTGTGTATTTCGAACTATTTTACATTAATTATTTCCTGTAAAGCAATGTTTGATGAAATGAAAGAATTCCTAGAATGCAATGATCTGTTCCTGTTAATCTTTGAATCTCTGTACTTGATCTACTATACATGATATCTTTTGAAATATAATGCATATGTTGATAGGGAGTTTGTAAAAGCAAACCCAAGTACTAATCCAGTTTGTAAGTTGTTTTGTCATCATCAAAAAGGGGGAGAATGTTGAATCAAGAGTTTTGATGATTCCAAACCAACTTTCAAGAGCTTGGAATAAAGATATCAAAGGTGCAGAAAAGGTTTCAAGTGAAGAAATTTTGGGGAAATAGGTGCAAGAATAAATGTAGGATGTTTTGTAATGTTTTAATTTGAGTAAAAGACTTTGATTTGGTGAAAAGATATTTTAAAACTTTGATTCTATGTTAAATCATGAAATATTTGAAAAACACCCACCAACAGATGAAGTTTGAAAGGTTTATACTGATCTGTCATCTTGGAAATTCAAACTTTGACCTTGAAATTCGAATTTCGTGTTGAAAATGAACAAGTTTGAAAAGAGGCTTCTCTGACAGACAAATTTTGACTTGAGAAAATTTGAATTTTGATAAGTATATGAAAGGAGCTTTCAGTAACAGACGAACTTTGGGTTTTGAAAATTCGAATTTCAAACAAAATGTAACTTATGAAAACTAAAGAAATTCGTCTGAAATTATGTCAAAGTTCATCTGAAACCAAGTTTAGATTGGGCTTCAAAATTGCTCATTGACAGACGAACTTTGAACATAAAAATTTGAATTTCAGAAGCAAAGCTTGTGAGTCTGATATATTGATATGTTGACATACGAATGACAGTATTTATAAATTTAAATTTTGAAGTAAGTCTGGAAAGAGGTCTCTCTGATAGACGAACTTGGCCCTTTGAAAATTTGAATTTCGAATTAGATGAACTACTGTGCCTTATAAACCAGATACGGACAGACAAACTTTTGGGGTTCCAAAATACGAATTTCAAAGGCATTGTAGCAAATTGAAAATACTGTTCAACTTAACAGAACATCTTCAAACATGAAAATTCGTATGTCACAACATAGAAACATTTTCTAAAGATCAAAATTTGAACTTTGCATCATGACAGACGAACTTCAGATATTCAATGTTGAAGTCTTTAGCCTTTGGTTTCTGAGAAATTTGTCTGTTGACCAACTGAAATTTGAATTTCAGAATGTCAGAAGCATTAAATGAGGTTGGTTAACAGATAGTTTTTCAGAGTAACCGTTGGATAACTTCTCCAGTGGATAGATTTTGTCTCTAACGTATAGTTGAGACCTAAAACTATAAATATAATATCATTTGAAGTTGTGGGTAATGATTTTAACCTTGTATATACTGAAACTCTGCCAAATCATTTACTGAAAGTCTCTTACTCTCTCACTTCAATATTTGTACTCCAACTTTCATATTCACTCTGCTTAAGAGAGTTTGTTCATTGTAAACAATCTTATCTTTATCTTGAAGAAAGATTTACTTGTGAGGGGATATCACAAGGGATTGGGGAAGCACTTAGTAAGAGTGCATAGAGTGAAAGAGTGAGCTCTAGAAACAGAGCATTATCTTTGTACTGAGGCATTTGCAAGAAGCCCACTGAATTCTTGCAGAATAGTGGAAAATCTCAAGTGGTGACTTAAGGACTGGACGTAGGTCAAGTGGAGAGACTGAACTAGGATAAATATCTGAGTCTTCTCTTCCCTACTGCTACTTTTATAGTTTATTCATTTATACTTTGTTTTACCATCATACTTTGCTTTCTTCACCTTCTTGACATTTTGTAGAAAATTTTCAAGCTTCCCAATTCACCCCCCTCTTCGGAAGCCAGCTTATCTAACACTATTGATATTGGTCTTCAAGATTTTTCTGCCAATGATCTTTTAAGATTTAAATGAGGCTCATGGTCATACATATTAAAAAAAATTGATATAAGAAAAGTTACACATGAACAAAATAAAGAGGTAATAACGGCGCCAACAATAATTGGCAAGAAAAAAACACCACTATCGGTAAAAGATATTAAATTTTCCTTCATTTCCATTTTTCCAATTTCTTGCTTTTTATTTTACACTCCAAACCAATGTTGTCAAAATTGAACTAGACATTGAACCAGATAAGATACTAGTTTAAAGTTCAATAGTTCAACCGTGATCTAATGAAAGTCAAACCTATATTGATTAAAATAATGTATTTTAAATGAATTAAACAAGTTTAAACAAATTTTATGATTTAATTAAAGTTTAAAATTAAATAATATTGAATTATCAATATATTATTCAGTATAAACAAATTATTAATAAGTTTCATAATTCAATAGTTATATTTAAATAAGTTCATATTCACAATCACATCTTGTATTCAAAATAGTTAGCTAATAATTTATTATTATATTATTTGTTGATTAAATTTATAATTTTATATCATAATAATGCTTAAATAATATTATAATATAGAAAAAAATATTTTGTACTAAAAATGATGCTATTTTATCTTAAAAATTAAACTAGCTTTATTATTATAATAGACCAAGAAAATCTATGTCTCAAACATATAAACCCTCTATATACGAAGATTGTAGATCCACGGTTAGTGAATCTGCAAGATTCTCCTGTTCTTCACTACCACAACCCCCTTCTGTCATATATATGGCAGCCCCAAACAATCCTGAACCTAAAGTTCAAAATACTTCCGTTTTAGGAATAAACAATTCTACAAACATCCCTCACATAAACTATGAAACACAAGACGATTTAAGATCAATTGATTCTCCTGATTATTCTGCATTAGGAGAACCAAGAGACATAAATGTCTTACAAAAGGATTTCAAAATCGACAAACCTTCTTTACAAAAGGAATTTTACTCTTCAGAAAATACTTTGAAAAGAGAATGGTTTTTTGAATGTTTTCAAGGAATCAGGAGAAAACAAATTCAAGAACAGTTCTATTCATTTCTTGAAAATATACAAGAAAATCTAAAATAATTCTGCTAGAATTTTAATAAATTATTCTGAACCTTAGAGCTAGATAAAGTTTTAATTCTTATACCACTATGGATCCAGATGGTAATGATGCTTAGATATGGGAGAATTCTTATAAATCTTTCATCGTTAACTTAAATTCTGCCTATTTACTGCTTATACTTTCATCACTTCCTTCGCTATGTCTTTATTACGTTCCTTTTCATTTTCGTCAAGAAAATCTTCTTCTTCTGCTTCCTCTTCAAACCCTCCTTCAAATGAGGAATTAAATTCGCCAAACAAAAAGATTTTCTCACAAGAAATCTCTTTTTCAAACTTAAACCAAAACTTTGATAATTGGACCTTACCAACTATCACACCAAACTATCTTTATGAAATTTCAGAAAAGGATAAGAAATGGTTCTCAAAATCTGATTATATAATCAGAACAGTTGAAGAATCAGTTCCTATCAAACCTGAAAATGAGGATTTTTTCCTTCTTTCAAAGAAATCAATTGCAAAACATAAAAAAGAATTTAATTATCTACACATAGGATGCGTCCAGGTGGCAATTAAACCTTTAATAAGAAAAGGGTTAAACGTATCATGTTTAGTATGTCTACAAGATACTAGACATTATACGTATGTCGATTCACTTCTAGCAGCTGCTGAAATGGGCTTAAACAATGGGCCTGTATACTTCAACTGCTACCCGGATCGAACCCTAGATCTAACCGATGAACATGTCCTAGATGCCCTAAAACTTAGGATACAGCTCCATGGTTTAAACATGAAACCAGGGTCTATACCCGCTACACTAATCTATAGGATTAGTTACAAAGTTTTAAACACAAACGCCACAAATGCCCAAATCCTCCCTGATACTGGTCAAACAACAATCTTTTTAACTGATTATAATAATGTCAATGTTTCAATCCCAAAAACTATTATGTGGGAAGAAGTCAAACTACATTCTCCCTTTTCAGAATCTGGTAATTTGCTAATGATATCAATAAGGAGATCATGTTCCCTGCTGATAACATTTATCTCAGAAGATGAATTTTCTTGAAGATCATTTTCTTGAAAAGATTTAAGATCTTCAGAAGATTTACTTTCTGATTCTGAAGCTGATTCCTCTAGAAGAATGTTATTTATTTTTTCTAAAACATCTTTCTCAATTTCGATGTTTCTTAGTTTTCGGGTGATTCTACAGTATTTTGAGATATGACCCGGCCTACCACATTTAAAACAAACAATGTTTTTCTTTGGTTTGGATTCAAATTCTCTTTTGGGCTGAAAGTCTGGTTTAGGCTCGAATTTGGGCTTTGAATAGTATTGAGTCCTTTTGAAAAAGGGTTTTTTGGATTTTTTGTGAGGTTTGGATTGTTTGCAAGGAGGGAAACCAAATTGTTCACAAAAGGTTCCTAATTCTCTTTTATCGGAAGCTTTCTCTTTGGCAAGCTGATTTTGCAGTTTGTTAATTCAATTTCAAAGTCGAAAATGCTTAATATAGCTTGCCATCTGGCAAAGATTTGTTTTGAAGCAATGTTTTTGACATCTTTTTGCAAAACATCTTTTGCTGACTTACAATCAATCCTTAACAAGAATTTTTGATTTAATAAATCAGACTGAAATTTTGAAATGCACAAAACAATTGCAAGAATTTTTTTTTTAATAGTGGAATAATTCTGTTGAGTATTATTCCAATGTTTTGATGTAAAAGAGACAATTTTTTCTTTACCATCAACTCTTTGTTTAAGAATGCCACCATAACCAATGTCAGAGGCATCGGTTTCTACTATTTTAAAGGCAGAGGGGTCTGGAAGGTTAAGATAAGGAAGGGAGAAAGAAGAAGAGGACGTGAAGGAGAGGAGTAGGCGGACTACTTAGCACATATCAAATTATGTAAATCATAAAGTAAATATGCTAAGGGGATGGTTCAAGAGGAACTTGAGGCGGTAGAACCAGCCAATTCAGTTCATCTGAACAAGGCAAGGATATGAATGCAGAATTTAAACTTGAAAAGAAAGATTTTATTTAAAATAAAACACTTACAAAGAGTAGGAGGAAGGAAATGGAAGGAACAAAGGGCTTTTCTCTTAAGGAGCTTCTCTTAGGGACTTTAGTATTCTCTCTCAACTTGCGATGCCATCCCTTTGAAGCATTATCTCCTTATATAGAAGAGAAAAGCAAAGTTTGAACCGAAGAACTGTTAGTGACTGGCACTGTTTGAACAGTTTCGGTTTACCTTTTGACACAGTATTTGCCGACACTACAGTAACTTTAGTGACTTGCAAATACGACACCGTTTAAGAAAAGATTGCTGACATCACATCATTTATTGATGACTAGCAATGTTTTAATCTTCTCCTAAATCTATAAGGTCTTCATCATTTTCATCTTGACTTTCAGAAGTTGATGAAGAAGTTTGTTGATTTGAGGAAGATGCCTGATCTTGAGTTTGAAGCAATAGCAAGATGGAGTTGAGTTGATTAACTAAGCTGACTTTGTCCGTAGTGGAGGCCAGCATTGATTGAATCCGGGTCCTTTGGTTTAAGAATTTACTTTGTTCTGTTATACAAAGATATTTAGGGTTTTCTTTGAACCATCTTTCGACCGCTTTGTCATCAACTCGTTTGATATCAAATTTAGCCCACCATCTTACTGAGGGTATCCTTTGAAGTATAGGCAAGGTGTTTGATCCTGGAACTGTTATCGAGAACTTGTATCTCCAGGTAAAAATCCAGGATACTGATAACTTTGAAAAATAATGAAGATCGATGGGAAAAGGATCTTCATTCTGGTTAAACTTTTGTTTGAATAGTTCATAAGCCTGATCAACTTTGGGAGGCATAATCTGAGGAACAGGCCCAAAGAAATTCCACCATTGAATGAACCACTGAGGGAAATTATACTGGGTTTTTATTTTAAAATATATAAACCAAGTATGGGACCATGATTCATTTTGAAAATAGAATACATGATACCAAGCGTCCATATAATCCCAGTAATTGTATCCTTCCGGATCATATGGTATTCCAAAAGTTTTGAACTTTTCAAGAGGTTGCCCCCATCCAGAAGGAGTGAGGACTTTTAATATCTGAAGGGTACTATGCGTTATCATTGGTCCACTTCTTTTATCATTTTTCTGCTCGATGTTAATCGACTCAGAATGAACCAAAATTAACTCATAGAACTCTCGAGATTTTTTCAAGTTAGTTGGTCTATAATGAAATCCTGAAGGGAAAACATTAAGAGCAACTTGATTTGGATTTGGATTATAAAATTCAGGTTCTGTTTGAATCAAATTCCTTACTTGACTTTCTTTATGATAGTAAGGAGTGGCTAAGTTTGCTGGAGTGGGGAGTATAATTGCTTTGGAGGAAGAGGAGGAAGCAATTATTTGTTTTTGAGGATTGTTTCTGGTTACGAGTGGGTTTTGGGACAAACTATCATATTCTTGTTTTGAGATAATAGCCTGATTGTTAACAATCTGCTGCCAGGTGTTATTAGGTAACTGTTTGTTGGCATAAGATTGTGCATAAGAGGCAAGGGTCCTTTTGGAAGAGTGTTTGGTTTGAGCCGAAGGCCCTGTTTGAGTTTGTTGGGCTGAAGGCCCAGTTTGTGTTAACTGGATTGATGATCCAGTTGGAGTAGATGACTCCTGTTTAACTTCAGAACTGGATTCTTGGGTTTGGGATCCAATTTGCTGAAGTAAGTTTTTTACTACAGTTTCAAGTTCAGCACTTGAGACTGGTGGCTGGGCATCTTGAAAGATACTCAGTTCTCTCTGTTTTTCTTCTTTTGGTTCCTTTTTCTTTTTGGGTGGCATTTGGTTCACTCTGCTTGTTTTCCCTGTAAAAACTCTCGGGTAAGAAAATCTGGAAGGGAGTTTGAAATGCCTTTTATGAATTCAATTTCAAAGTCGAAAATGCTTAATATAGCTTGCCATCTGGCAAAGATTTGTTTTGAAGCAATGTTTTTGACATCTTTTTGCAAAACATCTTTTGCTGACTTACAATCAATCCTTAACAAGAATTTTTGATTTAATAAATCAGACTGAAATTTTGAAATGCACAAAACAATTGCAAGAATTTCTTTTTTAATAGTGGAATAATTCTGTTGAGTATTATTCCAATGTTTTGATGTAAAAGAGACAATTTTTTCTTTACCATCAACTCTTTGTTTAAGAATGCCACCATAACCAATGTCAGAGGCATCGGTTTCTACTATTTTAAAGGCAGAGGGGTCTGGAAGGTTAAGACAAGGAAGTTGTTTAACCTGGGATTTGATTTGTCTAATGATGTTCGTATGAACATCAGTCCAAGGAGGAGGATTAATCTTAAGACGCTCATGCAGAGGTTTAATAAAATTACTCAGATGAGGAATAAAATCAGAAATATAATTTAAACAACCAAGAAACCTTTGAAGTTGAGTTTTGTCAATTATTTGATCTGGGAATTTGTTAGCAAATTCTATAGATCTCTCAATTGGTACGATAGATCCTTGAGATATCCAGTGTCCCAAAAATCTAATCTTTGTTTGAAAAAGACTTATTTTTGTTTTAGAGACTGCTAAACCATTTGACTTAGCAATTCTAATAAATTTATAAATATGTTTGAAATGTTGATCTATTGAATGAGAATAAATCAATACATCATCGATATATACAATAATGAATTGATCATTATCACTAAATATATCATTCATTATCCTTTGAAATTCAGAGGGGGCATTTTTCAAACCAAATGGCATGACATTCCACTCATACTGACCGAATGGGACAGTGAATGCGGTTTTATATCTATCCTTTTCTGTGATTTGAATTTGCCAAAACCCTGATTTCATGTCAAATTTTGAAAATATTTTTGCAGAATGAAGTCTTTTTAACAAATCAGATTTATTTGGGATAGGATATCTGATCCATTGTAATACCTTATTTAAAGGTTTGTAGTTTATGACTAACCTAGGTACTCCTCTTTCTTGTTCTGCGCTATTATTGACATAAAATGCAGCACAAGACCAAGGACTCCTTGATTTTCTAATCAACTTCTTTTTTAATAAATCATTTATTTCTTTTCGACAAATTTGAAGATGATCCGAACTCATTTGGATTGGTCTAGCTTTTGTTGGTATTTGTTTTTCAGAAAATTCCTTTTCATAAGGTAGATCTACTATATGCTTTTTTCGGTTCCAAAAAGCATTTGGTAAATCAGAACAAATAGTTTTGAAAATTTCCTTTAAACAGTTTTGAATTTGACTTTGAATATTTTTCAAAGTTAACTGTTCTTTAATTTGTTTAAAAGATATTTCTTGTTTAAGGAAATTAATTTGCTTTTGTTTAGCAGAAATAAGGTTTAATTCCTTTACTTTGGGACTATAAATAAAAGGGAATAAAATTGTTTTTCCAAGATATTGTTTTGAAATTCCAGCCTCATCTGTTAAGTATGGTTTAAGTAAATGGGCAAAAGGTGCTCCAAGAATAATCTTAGATCCCATTCCCTTAACCATAATAAACGGAGTTTTGACTTGAAAACCTTGATTTTCAACGACTACTTCTGGAACTTTGAACTGTACTTGGAGAAGGGTTCTTTCAACACCTCTAAACCGCTCAGTTGTTTTTTCAAAATATTTTGTTGGAATGATTTCTTCTCTGAAACAGTTAGCCTCAGCTCCTGTATCAAATAAAACATCTTCTTCCAAAATAAATTCATTGTTTATAATTATTTTGGCTTTAATGTAGAATTTTTGTGTAAGAACTTTTGTAACTAAGTTTAAAAATGGTTCTGGAAGATTTGGTTCATTGGAGACACTATCTTCTTCGGTTTGATGGTTTAACTGTATATCTTGTATTTGGGATATAGCCTCACCATGAACTTGCTGTTGTTCTTTAATAAGGCGAATTTCAGTTTTAATGTTTTGTATTTCGAACCGAAGGTCAGAAATGGTAGCCTGTTTAGGTTCTTGTTTAAACCTAGCTAGAGTTTGGGTAAGGTCATATTTAGTTGGATTTTTTGGTCGTAATGGTTTACTGTTAGTGGGGCTAGAGAGGATGTCTTTGAATTTTAAAAGATATTCTCCCTTTTCAGAATCTGGTAATTTGCTAATGATATCAATAAGGAGATCATGTTCCCTGCTGATAACATTTATCTCAGAAGATGAATTTTCTTGAAGATCATTTTCTTGAAAAGATTTAAGATCTTCAGAAGATTTACTTTCTGATTCTGAAGCTGATTCCTCTAGAAGAATGTTATTTATTTTTTCTAAAACATCTTTCTCAATTTCGATGTTTCTTAGTTTTCGGGTGATTCTACAGTATTTTGAGATATGACCCGGCCTACCACATTTAAAACAAACAATGTTTTTCTTTGGTTTGGATTCAAATTCTCTTTTGGGCTGAAAGTCTGGTTTAGGCTCGAATTTGGGCTTTGAATAGTATTGAGTCCTTTTGAAAAAGGGTTTTTTGGATTTTTTGTGAGGTTTGGATTGTTTGCAAGGAGGGAAACCAAATTGTTCACAAAAGGTTCCTAATTCTCTTTTATCGGAAGCTTTCTCTTTGGCAAGCTGATTTTGCAGTTTGTTATCTTGACAAATCTTTAGCGCAGTTTTTTGTACATATGATACTAACTGTCCATATGTCAAATTCTCATAAGGGATTTTGCCATCATTTGGGTTTCTTAATTTGTCTCTAACTTTATTACCAAGTGAAGTTGGTAATCCAGCTAAAAACTTTTCTTTCCAAAATGGCTGATTAGAATCATCTCTAGTGAGAACTCGACTTAAGAAAGTATCCTTATACCATCTAAAATCAGATAATGTTCTGCACTTAAGATTTGATAAAAGTTCTGCTGACCTATCTTGCCATAAAGAAGGATCACCAATAAAATGTTTAATAATTGTAAAAATAAGGTGATTTGTAGAATCAGGAATTACCTGATCATTGTGCAGAATGGGTGTTCCATCTGCTTGTGTTTTGATGGAAGAGTAAATGGTATCCTTATCTTCAGAAGAAAGACAAAAATCCTACCAACCTTTTAATTGTCCAGTGAACCCGGAGACTAAAAGATCAGTTATTTGTTCATCTGTATAATCGTTTTGGGTTTGATAAGCATTGCTTACCATAGTCATATGTTGGAGAGTTTGAAGGATAGCTGGTTCACTCAATCCGTCTATGTTCCATTCATAGAGATTGTCAGAGTTGAAAGCTTTGAAATTTTGATGGGGTTTTTCTTCTAAGAGGACATCTGGAGGTGTTGCCCTACTGTAGTATAGTTTGGATGGTTTCCTCCAATTTTGTTGGTTGATTTGAAGTGAAGATGCTTGACTAAGCTCTTCTTCTGTTTCTACTGCGGAATCTTCTTTAAGGACTTGTATGGCCTTAGAGTTTTTAGATGGCACAGAAGGAGTTTCTGGGATAACAGTTTGATGAAGTTTGATTTGAGACATTTTATTTTTTATTTGTTCAATAATTTTGGTTTTTGATTTTGTTTGTAAATCAATATTCTGTTGAGGTGTGTAATCAAAGGGTTTGAATAAGGGTATTTGAATTAAAGGAGTTTCTAAAGAAGAAGTTCCTATTTCTGTTTTATTTTGAGAGTCTTGCTGAATTAAACAATCACCTATCCTTTGTAAATAAAGGTTAGTATAATTGTTTTGTTCAACAATATTCTTTATATCAGAAGGTTTTACCTCTTCAGAAGTGTGTTTGTATTTGTAAGGAGAGGCCCAAATAGGTTGGTTGAGGTTGTCAACCTTTCCTGGAATTTGAACCGTTCCTGGGGGGAATTCAGAAGAAATAGTTTGTTCGAAAGTTTTCCATTCTTGTTTTATAACATCTATTTCAGTAAAGTATGGGTAATCCAAATTTTTACTTTCGGCATAAGCCTCAAACCAGTTAAAGAATGGAAGATTTTCTTGTATATTTTCAAGAAATGAATAGAACTGTTCTTGAATTTGTTTTCTCCTGATTCCTTGAAAACATTCAAAAAACCATTCTCTTTTCAAAGTATTTTCTGAAGAGTAAAATTCCTTTTGTAAAGAAGGTTTGTCGATTTTGAAATCCTTTTGTAAGACATTTATGTCTCTTGGTTCTCCTAATGCAGAATAATCAGGAGAATCAATTGATCTTAAATCGTCTTGTGTTTCATAGTTTATGTGAGGGATGTTTGTAGAATTGTTTATTCCTGAAACGGAAGTATTTTGAACTTTAGGTTCAGGATTGTTTGGGGCTGCCATATATATGACAGAAGGGGGTTGTGGTAGTGAAGAACAGGAGAATCTTGCAGATTCACTAACCGTGGATCTACAATCTTCGTATATAGAGGGTTTATATGTTTGAGACATAGATTTTCTTGGTCTGTCAAATGACAATCTAACAGTCCCATCCTGGGTTTGAGCAATTCTACTGATTTGTGGCATCATTTTAGGAATTGGCTAAGTAGCCCTTTCCATGATCCATTCATCAGGTAGTTTGACTTCTTCCCACATAATAGTTTTTGGGATTGAAACATTGACATTATTATAATCAGTTAAAAAGATTGTTGTTTGACCAGTATCAGGGAGGATTTGGGCATTTGTGGCGTTTGAGTTTAAAACTTTGTAACTAATCCTATAGATTAGTGTAGCGGGTATAGACCCTGGTTTCATGTTTAAACCATGGAGCTGTATCCTAAGTTTTAGGGCATCTAGGACATGTTCATCGGTTAGATCTAGGGTTCGATCCGGGTAGCAGTTGAAGTATACAGGCCCATTGTTTAAGCCCATTTCAGCAGCTGCTAGAAGTGAATCGACATACGTATAATGTCTAGTATCTTGTAGACATACTAAACATGATACGTTTAACCCTTTTCTTATTAAAGGTTTAATTGCCACCTGGACGCATCCTATGTGTAGATAATTAAATTCTTTTTTATGTTTTGCAATTGATTTCTTTGAAAGAAGGAAAAAATCCTCATTTTCAGGTTTGATAGGAACTGATTCTTCAACTGTTCTGATTATATAATCAGATTTTGAGAACCATTTCTTATCCTTTTCTGAAATTTCATAAAGATAGTTTGGTGTGATAGTTGGTAAGGTCCAATTATCAAAGTTTTGGTTTAAGTTTGAAAAAGAGATTTCTTGTGAGAAAATCTTTTTGTTTGGCGAATTTAATTCCTCATTTGAAGGAGGGTTTGAAGAGGAAGCAGAAGAAGAAGATTTTCTTGACGAAAATGAAAAGGAACGTAATAAAGACATAGCGAAGGAAGTGATGAAAGTATAAGCAGTAAATAGGCAGAATTTAAGTTAACGATGAAAGATTTATAAGAATTCTCCCATATCTAAGCATCATTACCATCTGGATCCATAGTGGTATAAGAATTAAAACTTTATCTAGCTCTAAGGTTCAGAATAATTTATTAAAATTCTAGCAGAATTATTTTAGAACTTACTCTAGCCAGATTTGAACATAATATCTCATATATCATACACTACTGTAGGGACCAATCGCTTGCCTCTCCTGGGACTTACAGCCTTACCATCCCTAGAAGGACTCATGTATGATACACAAGAATCATATCCATTTAGGACAAAGTCCCATTGCTATCGAGCTTAGTTCCTCAAATTCATTTCTAGAATTCTAACAAGAATTCTGAGGACATAGAGGTAGATCCAGATCTAATTAATACATCTCTACTTCACCTTCAGGCTCTGATACCAGATATATAATAATAAAGCTATATAATTAAAAGGCTATTTAGATCGGAGCTCGCATTGGTTCGAAGTCAAATTAGCTGGTTCAGTCTACTTCTTACAACATTGCTCCAAACAACTTTTTTATCTTCTAAATTTTTCTTTTTTTTATAAACATTAAATTTGCTATGCAGGTGTCCATTGTTTGTCCAATTTTTCTTTGTCATACCTGATATACAAAATGTTTAAATTACAAGTGCACAGGTTATTCAAGTAATAAAGAGTAGGTTAGAGTATCGTTTCTATTGATATTTAGTTTTAACAACTTGATTGAGTATTAATCTCACAGTTTCACTTAATTTAAGCAACATACAATATGGAATGGAAATAAAACAATAATTAAAATCTGAGCTATGGTTTGGTGATTTTGGAACTCAAGTGATGACTTGGATTATTATAAATTTAATTACTTCTTAACGTCCCACTTCCCTCTCAATTACAATTAAAGCTATATTTACTAGTTTAGGTCTCTCAATTACCTAATAGTATCTTCTAAATCACTAAGATACATTTCAATTATATTAACTTCTAAATGCTTAGGTGTCACGCCTAACCTTTATCACTCTTTTTCCATGTATTATATGTTGAATCAAGTGTTTTGATGATTCCAAACCAACTTTCTAGAGCTTGGAGACAAGATATCAAAAGTGCACAAATGATCTCTAATGGAGAAATTCAAGAAAAACCAGCACAAGAATAGATGTAGAATCTACAACCATATTTAAATTGAGTCAAAGACTTTGAATTGGCAAAAAGATGGTTTAAAACTATGATTCTATGTTAATCCATGGAATATTTGAAAAACACCCACTAACAGACGAAGTTTGAAACGTTTATACTGATATGCTGTTTCGAAAATTCAAACTTTGGCTTTGGAAATTCGAATTTCGTATTGAAAATGAACAGGTATGAAAAGAGCCTTCTCTGACAGATGAACTTTGACTGCAGAAATTCAAATTTTGAATCTTGACTGAAATGAGCCTTCTCTAATAGACGAACTTTGGCTTTTGGAAATTTGAATTTCAGACAAAATACAACTTATGAAAAAAAAAATTCGTCTAAGGATATGTCAAAGTTCATCAGAAAACTAAGTTTGGAAAAAACATCAAAATGGCTCACTGACAAACGGACTTTGAACATGAAAATTCGAATTTCAAAAACAAAGCTTGTGAATCTATTATGATGATATGTTGACATACGAATATTAGTATTCAGAAATTCGAACTTTGAAGTAAGTCTGAAAAGAGGCCTCTCTGACAGACGAACTTTACATTTTCAAAATTCGAACTTCAAATAGATGAACAATTGTGCCTTATTGAACTGCCCACTGACAGACAAATTTTGGGTATCAAAATTCAAATTTTAAAGGCACTGTAGCAAAATGGAACAACTGTTCATACTTTCCAAAAGAACTTTAAACTTGAAAATTCGTATGTTCCAACATAGAAACATTTTTCAAAGATCAAAATTTGAACTTTGCTTCATGACAGATGAACTTCAAATGTTCAACGTTAAAGTCTTTAGGTTTCGGTTCCCGTCAAATTTGTCTATTGACTAACCAAAATTCAAACTTTGAATATCAGAAGCATTAAATGCGGTTGGTGAACGGATAGTTTTTCAAAGTAACCGTTGGGTAACTTCTCTAACAGATAGATTTTGTCTCTAACATATAGTTAAGACCTAAATCTATAAATATAACATCATTTGAAGTTGTGGGTAACGATTTTAACTTTGTATATACTACAACTCTGCCAAATCATCAACTTACAGTCTCTTACTCGCATATACTTCATTCTTTGTACTCCAACTTTCATATACACTCTGATTAAGAGAGTTTATCCATTGTGAACAATCTTATCTTCATCTAGAAGAAAGATTTTCTTGTGAGAGGATATCACAAGGGATTGGGGATGCACTTAGCTAGAGTGCACAGAGAGAAAGTGTGAGCTTCAAAACAAAGTATCATAGCTATATTGAGGCATTTGCAAGAAGCCCACTAAATTCTTGCAAGATAGTGGAAAATCTCAAGTAGTGACTTGAGGATTGGACGTAGGTCAAGATTGAGAGACCGAACTAGGATAAATATCTGTGTCTTCCCTTCTCTATTACTACGTTTACTTGCCATTCACTTATACTCTGTTTTACTGTCACCTTTGCTTTCTTCTCCCAAACAAAGGATTTAACAGTCCGGAAAGAACAATGGCTAGCTTTGGAGAGAGTATACTACCTGAGGTAAACAATAAAAAGAGGCCACTTGGCGTTAGTGGAGAGCACTATGGATACTGGAAGATAAGAATGCAAATCTATCTCCAGTCCATTGATCTAGACATTTGGTCTGTCATCTAGAAGGGAGAATTTGTCCCAATGACATTACAGGATGATGGGAAGTACAGAGAGAAGCCACAGGCCGAATGGAATAAGGAAGATAGGAGAAGAGTCTTGCAGCTTCAAAGCAAAACACTGCCTAGTCAATGCATTGAATCAAGATGAAATCTATAGGGTCTCACAAAGCTCCACAGCCAAGGATATGTGGGACACCCTTGAAATCACTCATGAAGGAACCACTAGAGTTAGAGAAAACAAATTGAACTCTTGCATAGGAGAATACGAGAGCTTCAGAATGGTTGAAGGAGAGAGTGTCAAAGAACTGCAAAGAGATTCACCCTCATTGTGAATCAACTGAAGAGTCTTGGCAAGGAGTACACTTAGACAAAAAAGGTTAGAAAAATCATCAGAGTTCTTCCTCTAGAATGGCAACCCAAAGCAACATCAATAGAGGAAGCCAGAGAAGAATCAATGGCATCTGTCACAGCCCTCTTCGGTAGCCTCGAAGAATATGAAGGAAAGATGAAGGCTCTCAAAGAGGTAAGACAAGACAGAAAGAAGAAGGGTCTTGCTCTAAAAGCTAGTGAGGAGAAGGAAGAAGAATCTGACGATGGAGATGAGCTAGATGAAGAAACTCTGGCTATGATTGTCAGAAAATTTGGAAGATTTTACAACAAGAAATTCTTCAAGAAAGGAGAAGCTGGAGATAGCAAGAGACAAGGACAAGATCCTGTCACTTGCTACAAGTGCAAGAAGCAGGGACATATCAAATGGGATTATCCAAAATTCCTAAAGAAGCAAGAGAAAGAAAAGAAAGCTGCAGACAAAGGCAAGAAGAAAAGAGCATACATCTCATCAATCTGGGGCAACAGCTCAAATAAAGAAGAAGATGATAAAGATGAGATTACCAACATTTGTCTGATAGCACTTGCATCTAAAGAAGCTGAAATCCCATCCAACAGTGATCAAGAAGATGAGGTATATGAATCTGAACCTTCCTATTCTAAATTACTGGATGCATTTCATGAATCGCATGATGAGTTCATTAAGACTGCTAAAGAACTCAAACAAGCTAAGAGAAAGATTAATAAGTTAGAATTTCAGCATAACATCTCTGAAACTGCTTATCTGCATATTGCTGAATCTGCTTGCTGTAAATCATGCATTGAATTAAAGCAAACCAATGACTATCTACTGAAAAGCATGTCTAGACTTACTAAAGGAAAAGATATATTATTTGCTTTAATGGGAAGTTAGAGAATAACACAGGGAAAGGCTGAACTTGGCTATGACCCTTATGCAGTAAAAGAAAAGATTAGAAAGAAAAATCAAAATGTGTATGTGAGACATTTTGTGCATGCTAGTGGCAGTAAAAAGAAAGATCATATTTCACGACATATTGAAAACTATGATCAACCAAAGCATGTAAAAAAAAAATATTATCTGCATTGCTTTCTTCCTGCATCTTAATCCAGCTGTCCCTTTACCACCTATCACTTCAGTAACAAGAAGGGATATATTTCCAGTTCATGTCCTCTAAAGAAAAATGGACTTGACAAGAAGGTTAAATGGATTCCCAAAGGTACATCTATATCTAGGAAAAATACTACTGACAGAAAAGGACCCAAGCAAATTTGGATACCTAAAAAGAAAATATAAACTTTGTTTTGCAGGTTTGTCTTAAAGCTAGAAAGAGTAATAAATGGTATATGGATAGTGCCTGCTCAAGTCATATGACTGGTGATAAGGAGAAGTTCATCACCCTTAGAGACAAGATAGGAGGAAAGGTAACCTTTGGAGGTGATTAACATGGCAAAATAGTTGGCATTGGCATTGTGGTCAAGAATCCTGAAACATCCATTGAAGAGGTGCTGTTTGTAATTGGCCTCAACCACAATCTGCTAAGCATGACTCAGACATGTGACAAAGGAAACTGGGTATTGTTTAACTCAAAGTTCTGCCTGGTCATCCGAAAAAGTGATCACAAAGTAATCCTTAAGGCTCAAAGGGATGGTAACTATTATACTATTGATCTTGATGAACTTCCTCCCTTAGATTCTATCTGTTTGATTAGTTAGGATAATGATAGTTGGTTGTGGCATAGAAGGTTAGCACATCTTAATATGAATCAACTATCAAAACTGGTTAAAAATGAGTTAGTCACTAGCCTACCAAAAATTTCTTTTGAAAAAAACAAAGAATGTGATGCATGCCTAAGAGGAAAACAAACTAAATCATCATTTAAATCTAAAAACGTAGTCACTACATCTAGACCTCTGCAACTATTGCATATAGATATCATAGGACCATCTAGAGTTAAGAGCATTGGTGGAAATCTATATGTTCTTGTAATTGTGGATGATTACTCTAGATTTACCTGGACATTGTTTCTTTCTTCTAAAAGTGATACGTTTGATGCATTCGTAACCTTAGCTAAGAAAGTACAAAATGAGAAAGGTATTTCTATCGCGTCTATTAGGTCTGATCATGGAGGAGAGTTTGAAAATTCATACTTCCTGGAGTTTTGTGATGAGCATGGAATTGATCACAACCTCTCAGCTTCAAGAACTCTTTAACAAAATAGAGTGGTGTAAAGGAAGAACAGAACAATTAGAGAGATGGCAAGAGCAATACAGAATGAAATGAAACTCTCCCAAGTATTTTGGGCTGATGCAGTAAACACAGCAAGTTACATCATAAACAGAGCCTACATTAGACCAATTCTTAGGAAGTCTCCTTATGAGTTGTACAAAGGAAGAAAGCCAAATCTCTTACATCTACATGTATTTGGCTGTAAGTGCTTCATCCACAACAATGGAAAGGAGAATTTGGGTAAGTTTGATACCAAATCTGATGAAGGTATATTTCTGGGCTACTCTAGTTGGAGTAAAGCATATAAGGTTTTTAATAAAAAATCTAAATTAGTAGAAGAATCTGTGCATGTAGTGTTTATTGAAAATGAAACTGTTTCTATGCATGTCACTGATGAAGATGATCTTATTTCAAATTTTAAGAACTTAGATCTTTCTGAAGAAGATAAAATTGAACCTCCAAAAATATCTGAATCTATTAACATAGAGGAAGATATTCAGGAGAAAGATTTTGAGGATGAGAGCAATGAAGAAATATCTCAAGAACTCCCTAGAGCTTAGAGATATCAAAGGAATCATCCTGTTGATCTAGTAATTGGGGGTGTTCAAGAGAAAGTTAAAACTAGAAAATAGTTAAGAGATCAGATGATAAACTGTGCTTTCATTTCTCAAATTCAACCTAAATGTACTGAAGAAGCCTTAACTGATGAATACTGGATTTTAGCTATGCAAGATGAATTGAATCAATTTGAAAGAAATTAGGTTTGGGACTTAGTGCCTAGACCTAAAAATCATCCTATCTTGGCACTAAATGGGTTTTTAGAAATAAGCTTATTGAATCTAGATTAATAATCAGAAATAAAGCTAGACTGGTTGCTAAAGGATATAATCAAGAAGAAGGTATTGATTTTGAAGAAACCTTTGCTCCAGTAGCTAGATTAGAAGTAATTAGAATTCTATTAGCATATGCATGCATAAAGAATATAATGTTATATCAAATGGATGTAAAGAGTACTTTTCTTAATGGATATATCATGGAAGAAGTTTATGTAGAGCAACCCCTAGGCTTTGAGGACTCTACAAAACCAAACTATGTTTATAAACTGAAGAAAGCCCTTTACAGTTTAAAGTAAGCCCCTAGAGCATGGTATGAAAGGTTAAGTAATTTTCTAACTAAAAAGGGGCTTAACAGAGGAAAAGTAAATACTACTTTGTTCACTAAGAAAGAAAATAAAGATTTACTTATTGTTCAAATTTATGTTGATGATATTATTTTTGGTGCTACTAATGAATCTCTTTGCAAGAATTTTTCCAAGCTAATGTAGGGAGAATTTGAAATGTCAATGATGGGTGAGCTCAACTTCTTCCTTGGATTGCAAATTAAGCAATGTAATAATGGTATCTTTCCTAATCAATCCAAGTATCTAAAGGAATTGCTGAAAAAGTTTGGCATGAAAAACGCTAAGCCAATGGGAACACCTATGGCTACTGCAACCAAGCTTGATATGGATGAAGGAGGAAAAATGTTTGACATAACTCAGTATAGAAGAATGATTGGTTCTCTGCTATACCTAAGTACCAGTAGACCTGACATCATGTTTAGTGTCTATATGTGTGCAAGGTTCCAGTCATGTCCCAAAGAAGCCCATGCAACTGCTGTGAAGTGTATCTTCAGATATCTTATTGGAACATCACAGATAGGTCTTTGGTATCCAAAGGGCAATGGAGAAGATCTCAAAGGATACACTGATGCTGACTTTGTAGGATCAAAAACTGACAGAAAAAGCACAAGTGAAACATGTCAATTTCTTGAAGGATCCTTGGTCTCATGGTTTAGCAAGAAGCAAAACAGTGTAGCCTTATCCATGGCAGAAGCTGAATATGTTACTGCTGGAAGCTGTTGTGCCCAAGTCATCTGGATGAAATAGTAGCTTGAAGATCTTGAGATTGAGATGAAGGAAATACCAATAATGTGTGACAATCAAAGTGCCATTAATATCAGAAAGAATCCTGTCATGCATTCAAGGACAAAGTATATTGAAGTTAGGCACCACTTCATAAGGGATCATATTCTGAAAAGAGAAATCATATTAGAATACATCCCTACAGAAGATCAAGTTGCTAACATTTTAACAAAGCCTCTTTCAGAAGATAGGCATTACAAAATCAGAAGAGAATTGGGTATGGTAAATCCTAATGAACTGTAAGTAAATCCTTGTGCAAATCTATTTTAAGAATTTCTGACATTGATTTAATTCTATCTTTAGCATTGGAGTAAGTTTAATTTAAGTTGCAGGTGCTCCTCATAAGTTTCAATGGCAATAAATCTAAAAAATGGAGCACACTAGAATGGAATAGTCAAAAGGTGAAAAAGGAAGCAAGAAATCTTAGTTTTTGGATCCATTCTGTAAGTTTATAAAGTTAAATTTCGTATTTTAGATGTGCATTAGATGAATTTCCTTGATAAATTGTGTTTTTGAACAAGCCAGCATGCTTAACATTCGAATTTAGATGCCCATCAGATGAACATCAGCTTGCTTTACAATGTAACAGTTCCCGGTGGTCCTTCGAAATTCATCTGTTGGTCTATGAAAATTCAAATTTTCAAAAATAAAGTTCCAATATTATCTTTGTCCAACATGAAGATTGTACGAATTTCCATTTTTCAAAATACGCATGTTGGAAACTCTTTACAAAATGTTGAAATTCAAATTTCTGATTTAAAATTCATCTGTTGAAACAAGCTCACATTATTGAATCTCTAAAAGACGAATTTTCATAATTAAAATTCGTCTGTTGTTTGTTGTATTGATAATTGCTTGCTACTTGTTCTTCGAAATTCGAACTTTGTTGGAACAAAGTTCGTTTGTTCATCTTTTGCTATTTGAACTAAACCTCTGTCAGACGAACTTCCAAAATAAAATTCATTTGTCAGTAAGCTTGTCTGAATGGGTTAACTTGTAACTGCTCGAAGTTTGAATTTTAGCCCCTCAAAATTCGTCTGTCTTGTGGTTACACATGTTAAAACCAAAGGTCACCCTCTGAACAGACGTAACCCTATTCATCTCTTTCATGAGTCTGTTCAAATTCTCTCTTCAATACCCATTAATTCTGACTATAAATCTTCATTTTCCACAGTTTAAACTTCTTTTCACACCCAATAAAAACACATTCTTTGCATCATTCTGAATCATTCATCCACAGAAATGGCTCAAGTGAAAATTCTAGAAGTTGGAAGGGGAGAATCTCGGCCAAACAGAATCGTGAAATCCCAATATGCCTCAAAGGAAAGTGAGAAACGGAAAAGAAAAGGAGAATCCAGCAAAGCAACCCCCTCCAAAAGGTAGAAAACAACACCAAAGCCTGATTCAAAGAAAGCAGGACCGTCTTCACCAAAGAAAATAGAGCCCTCGGTTCCTGCTACTCCTGCTACTGTTGCTGTTGTTTCCACCTCCTCCAGTACTGAATCTGGAGAATACGAGCTGACCACATTGCCATTATGGAGCAATGCTCACATTCAGGAGGAATGCATGACCAAGTTTATGAGCAAGAAGGTAATCAAGCCTCAGTGTGTCAATATGGAAAAATTTTTAATCTCTAACAACTTTGATGCCGGGTAATGGATGAGTAAATACAAGAATTTGTTAGAGATATTGGAGAGATATGATGATAAGGCAGTCAAGACTTGGTATGCCTCTCTAAAATACAACAACAAGAAGATGAAGTGGGAAGTCAATATGAGATCAAGGACCATCTAGTTAACAGATGAAACTCTTAACGAGGTGTTAGAAATTCCAGGGCAAGATGGCTTGAAGATTGACATTACTGCTTTTGGCTATATGGATGAGGCAGAAGAAGGTAGACCTTTCTTAAACTACAAGGAGAGCACAATTCTGAACACTTTGTTCAAAAGAAAGGAGAACAGGCCACGCATAAGCTTTCTCAAGCCTACTGACCTCAGTGCTCAAGTGAGAATCCTATACTACATAGTGTCTAGGATTATCTTCAACAAAGGAGGTAGGTTCAATCTGATCACAAGGGCAGAGGCACCTGTGATGGCAATAATCATGCGTGCGAAGCTTATCAATATGGGACATATCATTCTCCAACACATGATCAAGGCTAGGGATCAGAGGAAAGACTCCACACTTCCTTATGCAGCAATCATCTCTAAGATCCTTCAGTGTGCAAGAATTCAACATCTTGAGAAAGGGAAAGGGAAGCCTGTTGAATCAAGAAGTTTTGATGGTTCCAAACCAACATTGAAGAGCTTGGATTGAAGATATCAAAGGAGCTCAAAGTGTCTCAAGTGAAGAAAATCTGAGTAATCATTGCTAGGATTGTTGTAGGATCTTTTGTTATGGATAAAAGACTTTGATTTGGTGGAAAAACGTTTTAAAACCTTGATTTTTTGTTAAATTATGAAATATTTGAAAAATACCCACAAACAGATGAAGTTTGAAAAGTTTACATGGAACTGTCATATGGGAAATTCGAACTTTGGCTTTGGAAATTTGAATTTCGAGCTAAAACTGAGTAAGTCTGAAGAAATGCCTCTCTAACAGACGAATTTTGATTGTCCAAAATTTGAATTTTCATAAGTGTCTAAAAGAAGCAGTTGAGCAACAGAAAAACTTCAGATTTTGAACATTCGAATTTCAGACAAAATGAAACTTATGAAAACTGAAGAAATTCATCTGAAACGATGTTAAAGTTCATCTGAAATCAATATTATATTAAGTTTCAAAATTGTTCACTGACAGACGAACTTTGAACATGGATATTCAAATTTCAGAAGCTAAAGTTGTGAGTCTGTTGAAATGACATGATGACATACGAAGGACAGTGTTTACAAATTTGAATGTTGAAGTAAGTCTGAAAAGAGGTCTCTCTGACAGACAAACTTCACTCTTTGAAAATTCGAATTTCAAAGTAAAAGAACTACTGTGCTATTTTGAACCTACTACGGACAGACGAATTTTGGGGATCCACAACTTGAATTTCGAGGGCACTGTAGCAAATTGAAAAAACTGTTCACACTTAACAGAAAAACTTTTCACTTGAAAATTCGTATGTCACAACATGGAGACATTTTCTAAGTTTCAAAATTCGAATTTCACTTCATGAACAGACGAACTTCAGTATTTCAACGTTTGAAGCTTTAACCTTCGGTTCCTTCAAAATTCGTCTGTTGACCAACCAAAATTCAAATTTCAGAATGTCAGAAGCATTAAATGCGGTTGGTTAACGGATAGTTTTTCAGAGTAACCATTGGATAACTTCTCCAACGGATAGATTTTGTCTCTAACGGACATTTGAGACCTAAATCTATAAATATAACATCATTTGAAGTTGTGGGTAACGAATCAAACTTTGTATATACTGAAATTCTGCCAAATCTTCTACTCAAAGACTTTTATCCTCTTACTTCAATACTTGCACTTCAACTTTCATATTTACTCTATTTAAGAGAGTTTCACTTTGTAAACAATCTAATCTTCATCTGGAAGATAGATTTACTTGTGAGGAGATATCACAAGGGATTGTAAAGCACATAATGAAAGTGCTGAGAGTGATTGAGTGAGCTCTAGAAAATAGAGCATACACATTGTACTGTGGCATTTGCAAGAAGCCCTTGAATTCTTGCAGTATAGTGCAAAATCTCAAGTGGTGACTTGGGGACTGGACGTAGGTGAAGTGGAGAGACCGAACTAGGATAAATATCAGAGTTTTTCTTCTCCCTATCTCTTCTCTTTTAAGCTTATTGCTTTATACTCTATTTTTCATTATACCTTGCTTTCTTCATCATTTTCACTTTGTGCAGAAAATTTCTAATCTTCCCAATTTACCCCCCTCTTGGGAAGTAAGCCTAACTAACAAGTGGTATCAGAGCCCGGATTCCCAATCAAAGGATCTCACAATCCGGGAATTAAGATGGCTGGCTTTGGAGAAAGCATATTACCAGAAGGGAACAACACAAATAGACCACCTGGCTTCAGTGAAGAACATTATGGGTACTGGAACAAGAGGATGCAGATCTATCTCCAATCAATTGATCTTGACATCTGGTCTATCATTGAGAAAGGGGATTTTGTCCTAATGGCTTTAACAGATAATGGCAAATACAAAGAGAAGCCAGAAGCTTAATGGAATGAAGAAGATAGAAGGAGAGTCTTGCTGAACTTCAAGGTAAAGCATTGTTTAGTCAGTGCCCTGAACCAAGATGAATTCTACGTAGTCTCACAATGCTCCTCTGCCAAGGAAATGTGGGACACCCTGCAAATTGCTCATGAAGGAACAACTAGAGTCAGGGAAAACAAATTGAATACCTGCATTGGAGAATATGAGAGCTTCAGAATGGTAGAAGGAGAAACTGTAAAAGAGCTACAAAAGAGATTCACTCTCATTGTGAATCAACTAAAGAACCTGGGAAAGGAGTACACTCAAACAGAGAAAGTTTGGAAAATTCTCAGAGCTCTACCTCTGGAATGGCAACCCAAAGTAACAGCAATAGAGGAGGCCACAGGAGAATCAATGGCCTCTATCACAGCTCTATTCGGCAGCCTTGAGGAATATGAGGGAAAAATGAAAGTTCTCAAGGAAGCTGCTGACAAAGGCAAGAAGAAGAAAGCCTACATCTCATCAATATGGGGCAACAGCTCAAATGAGGAAGAAGATGAAGAAGATGAAGTTGCCAACATATGTCTCATGGCACTTGCCTCAGAAGAAGCTGGACTCCCATGTAGCAGTGATCAAGAAAAAGAGGTATATGAATCTGAACCTTCCTATTCTGAATTACTGGATGCATTTCATGAGCTGCATGATAAGTTTGTTAAAGTTGCTAAAGAACTAAAACTTGCTAAGAAAAAGATTAACAAACTAAAATCTCAAAGCAACATCTCTGAAATTGCACCTCTACCTATTGCTGAATCTGTCTGCTGTAAATCATGCATTGATCTAAAGCAAACTAATGAATATTTAGTAAAAATCATGTCTAGGCTTACTAGAGGAAAAGATATGTTGTTTGCTTTAATGGGGAGCCAAAGAATGTCACAAGGAAAAGCTAGACTTGGCTATGATCCATGTGCTGTTAAAGGAAAGATTAGGAAGAAGAATCAGAATGTATACATGAGACATTTTGTGCATGCTAATGGAAATAAAAGTAAAGATCATACGTCACCTCACATTGAATCATATAATCAATCAAGGCATGCAAAACAAAAATATTATCTGTCTTGTTTTCTTCCTACCTCTCAATCTAGCAGTCCCTTTACCACTAGTAACTTCTATAACAAAAAGGGACATATTTCTAGCTCTTGTGCGTTGAAGAAAAATGGACACAACAAAACTGTTAAATGGATTCCCAAAGGTACTTCTGTATCTAGGGAAAAGACTACTGACAGAAAAGGACCCAAACATATTTGGGTACCTAAAAGG
The DNA here is from genome assembly GCA_026686845.1 of Adenanthera pavonina. NCBI lineage: Eukaryota > Viridiplantae > Streptophyta > Magnoliopsida > Fabales > Fabaceae > Adenanthera > Adenanthera pavonina. Next base: position 16,306,709 of record JAIVEN010000005.1, on the reverse strand, counting down.
AAAACTTGAACCCGGTTTTGCAGGTCTGTCTCAAAGCTAAAAGGAGCAACAAATGGTATATGGACAGTGCCTACTCAAGCCACATGACCGGTGACAAGGAGAAGTTCATCACCCTCAGAGACAAGAAAGGAGGAAAGGCAACCTTTGGAGGTGATCAGTATGGCAAAATAGTTGGCATTGGCATTGGCATTATGGGCAAGAATCCTGAAACATCCATTGAAGAGGTGTTGTTTGTGATAGGCCTCAACCACAATCTGACAAACATGTGACAAAGAAAATTGGGTGCTATTTGACTCAAAGTTTTGCCTAGTCATCAAAAAAATTGATCACAAAGTAATCCTCAAAGCTCAAAGGGATGGTAACTGCTATACTGTTAATCTTGATGAACTTCCTTCCTTAGATTCTGTTTGTTTAATTAGTCAGGACAACGATGGTTGGCTATGGCATTGAAGATTAGCTCATCTTAACATGAATCAGCTTTCAAAATTGGTTAAAAACGAGCTAGTCACTGGCCTGCCAAAAATTGCTTTTGAAAAGGATAAAGAATATGATGCATGCTTAAAAGGAAAACAAACAAAATCTTCTTTCAAATCAGAAAACATAGTCACCACAACTAGACTACATAAACTACTGCATATGGACTTAATTGGACCTTCTAGGGTAAAAAGCATAGGTGGCAATCTGTATGTGCTTGTAGTTGTGGATGATTACTCTAGATTTACATGGATATTATTTCTTTCTTCTAAAAGTGATACCTTTGATGCATTTGTAACCTTAGCTAAGAAAGTGCAAAATAAGAAAGGTATTTCTATTGTGTCTATCAGGTCAGATCATGGAGGAGAGTTTGAAAATTCATACTTCCTAGAGTACTGCAATGAGCATGGAATTGATCACAACTTCTCAGCTCCAAGAACTCCTCAACAGAATAGAGTAGTAGAAAGGAAGAACAGAACCATTGGAGAGATGGCTAGAGCTATGCTGAATGAAAAGGAGCTATCTCAAGTGTTTTGGGCTGATGCAGTAAATACAGCAAGCTACATCATAAATAGAGCCTACATCAGACTAATCCTTGGAAAGACTCCATACGAGATGTACAAGGGAAGAAAGCAAAATCTGTCACATATCCATGTGTTCGGATGCATATGCTTCATTCACAACAATGGGAAAGAAAATCTAGGTAAGTTTGATCCCAAATCTGATGAAGGTATATTTCTGGGCTATTTTAGTAGAAGTAAGGCATTTAGGGCTTTTAATAAAAGGTCTAATTCAGTGAAGGAATCTGTGCATGTAGTATTTATTGAAAATGAAACTGCTTCAAAACATGTTTCTGATGAAGATGATCTTGTTTCAAACTTTAAAAAGTTAGATATCTTTAATAAAGGTATAATTGAACCTCCAAAAATATCTGAATCTGTTAATACAGAGGAAGATATTCAGGAGAGAAATTTTGAAGAAGGAAATGATGAAGAAATATCTCAAGAACTCCCTAGAGCTTGGAGATATCGAAGGAATCATCTTGTTAATCAAGTGATAGGGAATGTTCAAGAGAAAGTTAAAACCAGAAAACAGTTAAGGGATCAAATGATTAATTGTGCTTTCATGTCACAAATTGAACCCAAATGTATTGAGGAAGCCTTAACTGATGAGTACTGAATTCTAGCTATGCAGGATGAATTAAATCAGTTTGAAAGAAATCAAGTCTTGGATTTAGTGCCTAAACCCAAAAATCATCCTGTTATAGGTACCAAATGGGTTTTTAGAAATAAACTTGATGAATCAGGATCAATCATCAGAAACAAAGCTAGATTGGTTGCTAAAGGATATAATCAAGAAGAGGGAATTGATTTTGAAGAAACCTTTGCTCCAGTAGCTAGATTAGAAGCAATTAGAATTCTATTAGCATATGCATGCATGAAAAATATTTTGTTATATCAAATGGATGTAAAGAGTGCTTTTTTGAATGGATATATCATGTAAGAGGTTTATGTAGATCAACCTCCAGGTTTTGAGGATTCTGCAAAACCAAACCATGTTTATAAACTGAAGAAAGCTCTTTACGGTTTAAAACAAGCCCCTAAAGCATGGTATGATAGATTGAATAGTTTTCTAACTGACAAGGGGTTTAACAAAGGAAAAGTAGATACAACTTTATTCACTAAGAAAGAAAACAAAGATTTACTGATTGTTCAAATCTATGTTGATGATATTATATTTGGTGCTACTAATGAATCTCTTTGCAAGAATTTTTCTAAGTTAATGCAGGGGGAATTCGAAATGTCCATGATGGGTGAACTCAATTTCTTCCTTGGATTGCAAATCAGATAGTGCAATGATGGTATCTTCCTCAATCAATCCAACTATATGAAGGAATTGCTGAAGAAGTTTGGAATGGAAAATGCCAAGCCAATGGGGACACCTATGGCTACTGCAACCAAACTGGATATGGATGAAAAAGGGAAACTGTTTGACATAACTCAGTACAGAAGAATGATTGGATCCCTACTGTACTTAACAGCCAGCAGACCTGACATTATGTTTAGTGTCTGTATGTGTGCAAGGTTCCAATCATGTCCCAAAGAAACCCATGCAACTGCTGTGAAAAGAATCTTCAGATATCTTACTGGAACATCACAGATGGGTCTTTGGTATCCTAAGGGCAATGGAGAAGATCTCAAAGGATACACTGATGCTGACTTTGTAGGATCCAAAACTGACAGAAAAAGCACAAGTGGAACTTGTCAGTTTCTTGGAGGATCTTTGGTTTCATTGTTTAGCAAAAAGCAAAATAGTGTAGCTTTATCCACAGCAGAGGCTAAGTATATTGCAGCTGGAAGCTATTGTGCCCAAGTCATATGGATGAAACAGCAACTGGAAGATCTTGAGGTTGAACTGAAAGAAATACCAATAATGTGTGATAACCAAAGTGCTATCAATGTCACAAAGAATCCTATCATGCATTCAAGGACAAAACATATTGAAGTTAGGCACCACTTCATAAGGGATCACGTTCTGAAAGGAGAAATTAGATTGGAAAACATCCCCACTAAAGATCAAGAAGCTGATATACTGACAAAGCCTCTATCAGAAGACAGATATTACAAAATCAGAAGAGAATTGGGTATGGTAAATCCTAATGAACTGTAAGTAAATCTTTGTGCAACTCTGTTTTTAAATATTTCAACATTGAATTAATTCTAACTTCAGCATCGGAGTATATTTAAATTAAGTTGCAGGTGCTCCTCATGAGATTCATTGGCAATAAATCAGAAATATGGAGCACACTGGAATGAAACAATCAAAAAGTAACGAAAAGGGCAAAAATTCTAAGTTTCTGGATGAAATCTATAAGTTTTTATAGTTGAAATTCGTATATTGCTATGTGTTAGATGAATTTCCGTGAAAAATTAAGTTTCTGAGGAGGTCAGCATGGTCAACCTTTGAATTTTGGATACCCAACAGACGAACTTCGGCCTGTTATTAGAAGGAACAGTTCTTAGTGATACCTTGAAATTCGTCTGTTGATCCTTCAAAATTCAAATTTTAAAGAACAAAATTTCAAAGTTATGACTGTCCAACATGATGATTATACTAATGCTTATCTCTTAACATATGAATGTTGGATAACTTTCACAAAGTACATAAATTCAAATTTCTGACTCAAAATTCATTTGTTGAAACATGCTCCTCAATGTTGAATCTTTGAAAAATGAAGTTTTGTATGGTTAATTCGTCTGTTGTTTGGTAGTTTGTTTGCTGCTTGATGTTTATTCTTCAAAATTCGAACTTTGTTGACACAAAGTTCGTCTGTTCATCTTATGTTGCTTGAGCCAAGCCACTGTCAGACGAACTTTCTGAAGAAAATTCATCTGTCAGTAAGCTTTACTGAATGGTTTTTCTTGTAATTGCCCGAAGTTTGAATTTTGACCATTCAAAATTCGTTTGTCAGACGGTTACATACGTTAAAACCGACGGTTTTCATTTGAACAGACGTAACCCTATTCCTATTCTCTCTGAGTCTATTTTAATCCTTCATTCAATACTCTTCAATTCTGACCAAAAACCGCCATTTCTCACTTATTAAACTTCCTTTCGCGTCCTTTAAACCTACTCTTTGCTCCAATCTGCAACATTCATTCGTGAAAATGGCAAGAGTTAAGAATCCAGAAGCAGGCAAAGGAGGGGCTCGGCCAAAATGTTCAGTTAAATCCCAATATGCCACGAAGGAAGGAGAAAAACCGAAGAGAAAGGCCGAATCCAGCAAAGGAACTCCTTCCAAATGCCAAAAAACCACACCCAAGGGAGAATCAAAGAAGGTTGGACCCTCTTCCTCGAAGACAGCAGAACCTTCGGTCCCTATTGCTGCTGAACCTGTTGCTCCCACTTCAACCTCAGGCACTAAATCTGGAGAATACGAGCTTACCACACTGCTATTATGGAGCACCCCACAGATTCAAGAGGAATACTCCATCAAGTTTGCCAACAAAAAGGTAATCAAGCCACATTGTGTAAACTTGGAGGATTTCTTGGTCTCGAATAATTTTGATGCTAGTATATGGATGATGAGATACAAGAATCTGTTGGAAGTATTGGAGAGATATGATAATGAGGTAGTGAAGTCTTGGTATGCCTCCTTAAAATACAATAGCAAGAAGAAGAATTGGGCAGTCAATCTGAGATCAAGGACCATCTGGCTCACTGATGAGACGTTTAATGAGGTATTGGAGATCCCAGGGTAGGATGGCCTCAAGATTGACACCAATGCCTCTGGATACATGGATGAGGCAGATACTGCTGATGAAGAAGGTGGCCCCTTTCTGAACTACAAGGAGAGTACAATTCTGAGGACATTGTTCAGAAGAAAGGAAAACTAGCCATCCATAAATATATTGAAGCCCACAGACCTCAGTGTTCAAGTAAGGATCCTGCACTATATAGTGTCCAGGATCATATTCAAAAAAGGAGGCAACTTTAATTTAATAACAAGGGTAGAGGCACATGTTATGGCTGCAATCATGCGTGGAAAGCTGATCAACATGGGACATATCATACTCCAACGCATGATCAAGGCAAGGGATCAGAGGAAGGACTCCACACTCCCCTATGCAGCTATCATCTCTAGAATTCTGTAATATGCCAGAATTCTGCATCTTGAGAAGGGGAAGGGTAAGCCCACTGAGATCTTCAAAGAGGAAGAACTACAAAGAATGGGTATTGAAAAGGATGAAGGAAGATGGGTTGGAAAAGGAGCAGGAAGAACTGAAGATCTATTCTTTGATGAAGGTGCTTCCCTACAGCAAGAGGGTACATCTGAGGCTCCTGTCAGACCTACTCTCAGCCCTCTATGCCTATCCCATCTCCCTCCAAGCCTACTCACATTCCATCCACTCCCTCCTCTCGTGCTAAGCCAACCAAGGTCACTGAGTTGTATGAAAGCATGTCTACACTCATTCTTAGCATCAGAGATGAGCAAAATGCCAAGTTTGCTCATCTGCAAGATCAGATACAGTAGTTGGCAAAGAACATGAAAGTGGTTGCTGATGCCTATGAAGAGATTCGAAGTGCAATACCTGCCACATCAGCTCCACCTCAGCCAGGGTTTTCTGTGCCTATTCAATCTCTAACCCCTGAGCCTCCAAGCCCCTTCAAGCTAGCCTCTTTTGACCAAGATGTTGATGTAGATGGTGCTGAGCCTGCTGGTACAATGAGGACACCAAGTCCTAGTCCACCCTTGGACTATGGTTTGGAAGAAGAGTGACTTCAAGAAATAAGCCCTCATGAGCCTATGTAAGAAGATGCTCAGGATTCAATTCTTTCTATTCAAGAATCCGAGCAAGTAGAAAGACTGGTGGTAGCTATTTCCACCTCTTCTCTGCAGGAGGGTGCAAGCAATGAAGAGAGAAGCATTGTGCCTGTTGTTGATTATGAGGCTATTGCTCACAATGCTCTCCTGCAAGTTCAAAAAAGAAGGCTGGAGGAAATATTTTGTCCTGATGAACCAGCTCCTCCCTCTCTTGCTGCTTATGGCCTTTCAGAGGAACGGCGAGCTCAGTTAGCTCTTTCCAGGCAGGCAATGCAAGAGCTGCTGGAAATCTCTTATGAGGAACCAAGCACTGAGCCCCCTAGTTGAACCAGAAATCCCTTTTGCTCTTGTGCCACTTCAAGCCATTCCAGTTTCTCAGATTCCTCCTCTAGTTGATTTTATTGGCCTTCTTGATGATGCCAATAACGGGGAGAAGAAGAAGCAAACTGGAAAATCTGCTGCTGAGCCATCTGGGAAGACGTACAGCAAGAAGACCAAGCCAAAGAAGAAGTGATTCAAGACTTGTTTAGATTTTAGGCTTGAGTCCTCTTGTAGTGTTGTTTATTACTCCAGTTGTTTGTGTTTCTGTTTTGACTATTTGCATTTTGTACTTATTGTATGTATTGAGAAGAACTTTGATCAATCTCTGTAAAGCAACAAGTATTGAAATGAATGAATTTCTTAAGTTGCAATGACTTGCTCTTTGAACCTCTTCATATGGTTTATTATGATATCTTTCGAAATACAATGCATATGTTGAGGGGGAGCTTGCTAAAGCAAACCCAAGTACTAATCCAGTTTGTAAGTTGTTTTGTCATCATCAAAAAGGGGGAGAATGTTGAATCAAGAAGTTTTGATGAGTCCAAACCAACATTGAAGAGCTTGGATTGAAGATATCAAAGGAGCTCAAAGTGTCTCAAGTGAAGAAAATCTGAGTAATCATTGCTAGGATTGTTGTAGGATCTTTTGTTATGGGTAAAAGACTTTGATTTGGTGGAAAAATGTTTTAAAACCTTGATTTTTTGTTAAATTATGAAATATTTGAAAAATACCCACCAATAGATGAAGTTTGAAAAGTTTACATGGAACTGTCATATGGGAAATTCGAACTTTGGCTTTGGAAATTTGAATTTCGAGCTAAAACTGAGTAAGTCTGAAGAGATGCCTCTCTAACAGATGAATTTTGATTGTCCCAAATTTGAATTTTCATAAGGGTCTGAAAGAAGCAGTTAAGCAACAGACAAACTTCAGATTTTGAACATTCGAATTTCAGACAAAATGAAACTTATGAAAACTGAAGAAATTCATCTGAAACAATGTTAAAGTTCATCTGAAACCAAGATTATATTAAGTTTCAAAATTGCTCACTGACAGACGAACTTTGAACATGGACATTCAAATTTCAGAAGCTAAAGTTATGAGTCTGTTGAAATGACATGATGACATACGAAGGACAGTGTTTACAAATTTGAATGTTGAAGTAAGTCTGAAAAAAGGTCTCTCTGCTAGACGAACTTCACTCTTTGAAAATTCAAATTTCGAAGTAAAAGAACTACTGTGTTGTTTTGAACCTACTACGGACAAATGAATTTTGGGGATCCAAAATTCGAATTTCAAGGGCACTGTAGCAAATTGAAAATACTGTTCACACTTAACAGAAAAACTTTTCACTTGAAAATTCGTATGTCACAACATGGAAACATTTTCTAAGTTTCAAAATTCGAATTTCACTTCATGAACAGACGAACTTCAGTATTTCAACGTTTGAAGCTTTAACCTTCGGTTCCTTCAAAATTCGTCTGTTGACCAACCAAAATTTGAATTTCAGTATGTCAGAAGCATTAAATGCGGTTGGTTAACGGATAGTTTTTCAGAGTAACAGTTGGATAACTTCTCCAACGGATAGATTTTGTCTCTAATGGACATTTGAGACCTAAATCTATAAATATAACATCATTTGAAGTTATGGGTAACGAATCAAACTTTGTATATACTGAAATTCTTCCAAATCTTCTACTCAAAGACTTTTACCCTCTTACTTCAATACTTGCACTTCAACTTTCATATTTACTCTATTTAAGAGAGTTTCACTTTGTAAACAATCTAATCTTCATTTGGAAGATAGATTTACTTGTGAGGAGATATCACAAGGGATTGTAAAGCACATAGTGAAAGTGCTAAGAGTGATTGAGTGAGCTCTGAAAATAGAGCATACACGTTATACTATGGCATTTGCAAGAAGCCCTTGAATTCTTGCAGTATAGTGGAAAATCTCAAGTGGTGACTTGGGAATTGGACGTAGGTCAAGTGGAGAGACCGAACCAGGATAAATATCAGAGTTTTTCTTCTCCCTATCTCTTCTCTTTTAAGCTTATTGCTTTATACTCTGTTTTTCATTATACCTTGCTTTCTTCATCATTTTCACTTTGTGCAGAAAATTTCTAATCTTCCCAATTCACCCCCCTCTTGGGAAGTCAACCTAACTAACAAAGCCGACTGAGATCTTCAAGGAAGAAGAGTTGCAAAGGATGGGAATAGAGAGGAAAGATGGAAGATGGATTGGGAAGGGAACAGGAAAACCTGAAGATCTCTTCATTAATGAAGATGCCTCTCTGCAGCAAGAAGGTACCTCTGAGACTCCTCTAAGACCCACACCTTAGCCTTCTCAGCCTGTCCTATCTCCATCTCATCCTGCTAACGCTCCATTTCCATCTACTCCCTCCTCTCGTGCTAAGCCAACTAAGATCACTGAGTTTTATGACAGTTTGTCTACACTCATACTCAGCATCAAGGATGAACAAAATGCCAAGTTTGCTCATCTACAAGATCAGATCCACCAGTTGGTCAAGAACATGAAAGTTGTTGCTGATGTATATGAAGACATTAGGAGTACTATTCCTAGCTCATTAGCTCTACCTCAGCCAGGATTCTCTGAGCCTGTTATGTCTCCAACTCTTAAGCCTCCAAGTCCATTTGAGCTAGCCTCTCCTATTCCTGATGATGTTGTACAGGATACTGAGGCTGCTAGCACATTGAGCACACCACAGGCCTCTAGCAATGAGGAAAGTCCTGGTCCTCCCTTGGACTATGTCATGGAGGAAGAAGGGCCTCAGGAGCCAAGCTCCCATGAGCCCACTGAAGTGTGAGCTCTAAAATAGAGTATCATAGCCGTACTGTGGCATTTGCAAGAAGCCCACTGAATTCTTGCAAGATAGTGGAAAATCTCAAGTGGTGGCATGAGGACTGGACGTAGGTCAAGATTGAGAGACCAAACCAAGATAAACATCTGTGTCTTCTCTTCTCTATTACTACTTTTACTTGTCATTCACTTATACTCTGTTTTACTGTCACCTTTGCGTTCTTCACTTTATTGACATTTTGCAGAAAAATTGAATCTTCTCACTTCACCCTCTTTTGGGAAGCCAGCATATCTAACATATACTTCATTTAGTGTTCATTTGAATAGGTTTAGAGGGTTGAATCACTTGAAGGATCAAATTAGAAAATTTTCAATTTTTGAGTTACTGTTCATTTGGTTACTCCAATTTCTAGATCAGACTTTGAAAAATCATAATTAAATCTAGAAAAATAATATGATGGTGATTTAGTCATTGAAAATAGCTTAAATCAAGCTCTACATGGAAAAAATAAGAAACAGAACATCTATTGTGCCAATTCATACAATATTTTTCATGAAATTTACTATTCATTTGGTACTTTCAAAGTTGTCCAGATTTTTTACTACAATTTTAAAAATTCATAACTAATTCCATGCTTAACCAATTTGAGTGATATTGGTCTTCCTAGAAAGCTCATTATGTCTACTTTAAGACATTTAAACCACTCAATCATTAAGTCTTGTTGTGGATAGAATTCCTCTCTGCCATCTACATCATACCATATTGGGAAATTTGTACAACATATAAGATAGAAAATATTCTTCATTATGCTACATCATCAAAATATGACCATAATCCATTCTAAACATTATATTAGGTTCATATGAACATAACCACATGAATTTACAAATTTAGTACTCCGTACATGATTTAATAAATATTCCAAAATATAAAATCATAACTTTTCATAATCAAGTGATTCATCACTTTCTTCTTCTTTCCTCTAGCTTTCCTTTGATTATTTGCATGACTTGGCCATAGCATGGTTAGTGGTATGGGAGTGTGAGATTAAAGAATCTTAGTAGCAAAAACATTTCAACCATTCATATCATCACGCAAGCTTTATATCATCATTCATAATATCATAAAACATTTAATAACATAAAATACCATATTGTCAAGTAAAATTTTTAATAGAGTTTTTCCTTAAAAAATGAATATCTCAGGCATTGCCCTCACATAAAAAACAATAATAAATAGTCACATAATAACAATACAACAATATGGCAATTCAAATATCATCATAAAACAATCCAAGATTATATAAAAACAAGAAATGTAAATTTGCTATCTCCAGTGTTTCCTTTTGCATTACCACTTGATTTCAACCTTTCCAATCGCTTTCTTGTGCTTTTCCAAACCTAAATACATCATCATATACTTACTAATCTCAAAGAGCCATTAAACTCTAAAATTTCATATTTCTTATTCTTGACTTTTTCTTGAAAAACTAACTTGTTCTTTACTAATTCATGAATGAGGAACTCATTTTTATCATTGGTTGCATAAAATTCCAATTCCTTCCATCCTATAAGATTTGCCCGAACCTAACCTCTCAGGGAGCAAAAGAAGAAATTGCTTTGCAAACTTGTTTAAATTCATGCAAACTCACTTCCTTTCACCTAGTATGTTATTCCTCTAGGTTTATTGCATGAAAGCATATTTCCTTTCATTTAATCTCCTTTGGCCGAAATTTATCACTAAGAGTAAAAGAGGCAGAACTCATCAAATCTTCATATAAACGCATGAAAAACTAACTTGAAATTAAAGAGAACACTTACTTCAACTTGCCTTCTTGACCTCTTGCTTGGCTTCTCTCTTTTTCTACTTCTTCTTCCTTCTTCCTCCTCTCTTTCTCACTTATATTTTCAGCTCACTTCTCTCTCTCTACACCTCCTCAAGTTCAGCCAAAAGGGATATAATTAATATTCCTAAACGACATGCTTAAAAGTTGGTCAATGATAGAGGGACATTTGCCTCTTATATAGTATATTTTTCATGCTCCAGATAAATAATGTATCAATTACTTTGTGTCTAGATATTCTCTTGGCATTTTATAGTATTTACTAATACTATTTTTTCATTAATGTGTACAATAAATATATTGGTTTAGGATCTGCATTTATCTTATTAGTTGTCCCAAACTGTATTTTATGTGGGGCTCACATACTTTACTTTTTCCTTTCTATATTTTATTATGCTGCATTTTATAGTCTATATCATTTCAAGCTATACCTTTTGGGCTCAATACACTTTTCTAACAAATCTAGCATGTCAAAAGATCCATTTCCACATATATATCATTTTTCTAAAATTTTTGAAATTAATACCAATTAAGGACCAAATTTGCAATTTATTCCAATTCATGACTAAACATAATTCCTTCTAAGAACCTTAGGTAAAATTAATTCCTAAAGAATTAGGCATGTGAAATTACCATTTTGGCCCCAGTAATGTTCATACAATTTCCATGTACATTATAGAATAACCTTTACTAAAATTGGGATGTTGCATTAGATGATTAATTAACTAGACTCAATCAAGCAAAAATCTAATGTGACTACATAAGGGTAGAGGGTATATTTCTTATCTTACAAGCAAATCAAGCTATTCTATGACTTAATACTCAATCCTATATGATTCAATTGAAAGTCTATCATAAATCCCCTATTCCTAGAGTTAGTGGGAAGCCCAAAATAAACATTAATTAGATTCCTCATGTCTCAAGATTCACAAATGAAAAGTAGAGAAAGGAAGGCGGCAATATATCAAAATCATAAGCAAAAGATTAAAAGAAGAAGAAAACTATACCAATTGCAATGGCACATACTTCACCATAGAACTAAGATCAAGGTTGACAAGGAGAGACACATTTGATGGTGAAAGAGAAAAGAGTGTTGTCAAGAATTGAGCGTCAACAATAAAAAGTGCCTAAAGACTGATTTTACCACAATTTTTTTCTTTTGTAATAACTATTTGATATCTGGTCACTACTTTGGACTCTAACTAATCCGAATCAAGCTACAATTAGACTTCATTTGAGGAGAAACTCTTCCAAAGGCATTTTCTACATTCACATAGTTTCTAACCCAAAACTTTGTGCTTAAGCAACCCTAGCCCTTGCGAAGTTATTAGGGACTTTTAGCCATTTCATGTATTTTTATTTACCTAGAAGGACCTAGTCCTTTTATCTAAGTTTCAAAAATTTGGTGGACCTATTTAGAGTTAAGTTTCGTATTTGTTCCATATTTGTCATTTTCCTTTCTCTCTCTCTATATGAAATGGTATTAGTTTCCTTATGAAGTATGTTTTCGCTTATCTAATTAGGTAAGAATATTCTCTAAATTCATTATAGAAATTTATCTCTCTATACTAAACCTTTTGTCTTTATTTTTGTGACCAACTTTTGCCTTCCTTAACGTAAATGTGTTGTCGTTTCTAAAATTTTTCTAAAGGTTTCTTTACCTAGCTTGGACTCTAAATCTGATTGGGTACCTCCTCCTTAGGTTTAGTGCTTTCTTTCTCTTAACTAGTGACTGATTGTATCATTTTATTATTAATATTATTATCATTTTAGCAAAAAGAAAAAGCACATTTCCAGCTCTATTATAGTCAAAGAAATTTCCTTTAACACTACACAATTTTTCCTTTTCTTTTTGATGAGAACTTGTCAATTTGTTTCTTCACACAAGCTTTCTCCTAATAGATGCAATAGTTCACCTACAATCTTGTTTGAAAAAGGGAAAAAGGTATGAGAGAAAATGATTTTTATATTTTGTGTGTTTTACTATGTTACACTGTGCCTCTATATATAGAAAGGACAACAGAGATAGATAGTACAAGAGTGCAATACAACAGAGAAGTCAATGAACCTAGACATGCGATAGGCTACATACATGAAGTACAATCCTGTAAAGTAGAGTACAATCTAACACTCCCCCTCAAGCTAGAGTATATACATATATGCACTAGGCTTGTCACATATGTAGATGATTTGTGGACTTCGAAGAGCCTTAGTGAGAATATCAGCTAATTGATCATTTGAATTGACAGATTTAGTGACAAGGTATCTAGACGAAATCATTTCTCTAATGAAATGATAGTCAAATTCAACATCTTTGGTCTTCTCATGAAACATTGTATTAGAAGCAATATGCATTGTAGCTTAATAGTCGCAAAATAACTCCATTCATTCAGAACTTCTAAACTTTAATTCCTAAAGAAGTTTCTTGAGCCAGATAAGTTTGTAGGTGGCAAGAGCCATAGCATGATATTAAGCTTCTACACTGGATCTAGCAACACTATTTTGTTTCTTTTCTAAGAGACCAAATTTCCTCTGATAAACACACAGTACCCCAAGGTAGAATGTCTATCAACTGGATATCCTGCCCAATCTGCATCACTATAGCCAACTATCTAAGAGTTTCCTTTTGTAAGGTTTGACTGGTCACTCAAGATAAGAGTGAATTAGGTGATGCAAAATTTTCACCCTTTTTTAAGCACAGCCCAATTTCACCAAGAAATGCAGTAAAACAGGGATAAACAGAGAGAGTTAAGTAAAGCAATTGAAGATTGGAGATGAAGAGGGATGAATATAGAGATTTATCTGGTCATCAAACCACTATTTCAGATTTTTACTATATCTCATAAGTTTGATCTAAGCACTTATGAAGCCTTAGTACATCCCACAAGTTTTAATAGGCACTTGTGAAGCTTCTCTCCCCACACCCTCACAAGATGTGTAATTTCCCTTAGTGTTTCCCCATACTAAGATTCTACCTAGAATTTATAGAAAAGAATGATTACAGAATGGAAACTCTCTTTTAGAGTAGATAATACATTGAAAGCTCACTCTAATAAAGTAGATTTAACTATGAATGCTAACAAAGAAGGATTTTATGTATTGAAACTGCATTTTGGCACAAACTCACTTAAATTTGTTACCCATAAATTCAAATTTGATTCTATTTATCGATTTGTGGCTTAACTAGTCATTAGACATAAGATCTAACAGTTAGACACAAGTTCTAGCCATTACTCTACAAAAGAGCCATTCAATAACTATATTAAATGCGACTGACATTCTAAAATTCAAATTTTGAGGCTCAATAGATGAATTTCACAAAGTCAAGAAAGTTATGTTTTTAACGTTGAACTTCAAAATTCATCCGTGACAAAGTGACATTCGAATTTCGAGTTTGCCAAAGTTCACCCAAGTTAGTTTCATGTGAATTTTCACATTGGAAGTGAGTCTGAAGAGTTTAAACAGTTGTCTCAAGTTTTCATAATACATTTAAAATTCAAACTTCAGAAGTTGAAATTTGTCTATCAGAGACACGTTCAATATGACACAAAAGTTCTCTCATCGAAGTTCGAATGTTGAACTACAAAATTCGTCTGTCAGAGGTATGCTCTAATGAGACTCACAAGTTCCCATTTAGAAATCCTTACTTTGAAGTCTAAAATTCGTCTGTCAGAGGTAGTGACAATCAACTCACTTTAAACTTCACCAATATTCGAATTTTGACTAAGCTTCATGTGAATTTTGTACACTTTTCCTAACAATGTTTAGTCTAAAATTTGAATTTCACAACTGAAATTCATCTATCAGATATAAAACCTTTGTAACTTCGAATTTCACTAAGCAAATTTCAAATTTTGTACAAAAAAAACATGTATCATAAGTAAAATTCATCTGTTAGCTAATATTTCTCAATTCTAACACATGCTAACATCAAATTTACTTAATCTAACTCGTTTAAAGCATATGGTAACAAGATTAAGTAAATTACAAAATTTAAATCACCTCAAGACCTAAGTGAAAATAAAATATTCCTAATAACTAGGTCTTCAAAAGTTAAGCTTCACTTTCACTTTCTCATTCCATTCTCAGCATGCTACCTTCAATTCTTGGAGTATCCTTTCTCTTCTTCTTCTTTGAGTGAGACATGATTTTAATTTTTTTTCTTTATTTCAATGCTCACTCTTCTTTTCTAGATAATCCTACATTTAATATATTACACTTTCAAACCAAGTAGTTAGTCCAATTTATATATCCAACTTGTATTATACAATATAAAAGCACAGCAGATATATTAGTATATAACATGATATATACATTATAACCACAGCTAATCATATGCTAATGCATATGTTACTTCTTTTAGGAACAATATATATGTTAGACAAATATGATACATTTGTTCTTTATTATTCTATATTTGTTATCATCAAAATTATATGATATTAAACCTAACACCTTTGTCTTCATATAGTAGCCCTTGACTTGGAGCTCCTTTGATGTATCTGAGAATACAAATAACAGCATCCTAATGACTATCACGTGCCGATTGTAAGAATTAACTTACTACACTCACTGCAAATGAAATATCTACTTGGGTGATAGTGAGATAGTTAAGCTTCCTGTAACATCCTTAAAATTGCTGAATATTATGAAATGTATAAGTATATAATAAAATCCGACATACAATAATAAATGTGAAAAAGGGTAAAAAATTCATTTTCCAGCTCAGAAGAGTAAAATTCAAAAATTACATTTGAGTCTTTGGAAAAATAATTATTTACATTTTAGTCTTTGGGGAAAATTACAAAAAAGACCCGAAATAGTGAAAAATCACATTTTTGCCCTGGGTAAGGGTAATTTCATAACTATTAAAAATTTATGTTAGACTAAAGCTTATGACATATTGAACCTCATGGAATAATGCAATAGACTTAATGGAATCAATTTAGAAGAAATTTCATTTCAAAGTGTAATAGAACTTATATTACAAAAGTAAAGGTACTGTGGGAACCACAAAAATTAAAAAAAATGAAAGGAAAATTATGTGAACCCCACACAGATGTTTTAAGACACAAGATGTTAAGGAGAACACGGATATAAAATTATTTTAATCCTATATCCATAAAGTAGTTCAATACTGTAAAAAGTAATTTTATCGGTCTAGATATAAAGTAACTGGTATATGATATAACTAGACTAAGAAAATTATGCAGCATTTTGGACAAAACTACCCCTCTATATGGCGCCACCTATTAGCATGTGGAAAAATTGAATTTAAAATTATTTTCCCTCAAAACCTTAATGGTTAACTAAAGCATAAACTTAACCAGTGTTGGAATTTGACCATGATTATGCTTCTTTATCTACTCCCTCTCATTTAGACAACTTATGCATGCTGAAAGGAGAGAGACGCAGCTACTAGATAGAAGAGGAAAAAGTACAAATTTGGTAAAAGCTAGTCTCACACGAATAGTAAATGTCGGGGAGATAAATAGTAAACAATAAGGTAGGTGGATCCTACAGTAGAAGTACTGAACTGGGTAAGAGTTAAAGATCAGTATACTTTTACCATAATAAAAAGGGGGGATTAGTAAAGGTTATTTACTAAGTACGGTAAAAGGTCTAGTAAAAAGGTAACTACTTAAAAATTTACTAGACTAAGTAAAAGTAAAAAGTAAAAGGTAAAAAGTAAAAGCTTTCCACCACCTTAGTTGGACAAAAGTGCCCTTACCTACTCCTCTCACAAAGCCAAAAATATCTTAGGGCAAAATGGTAAAGTGGCATTAAATTTTGAAAGAAAAATTCAAGCCATTCAATCATAATTAAATCTAAAGGCCAAGGTTCATTCACTTTTGCTACAAAAACCCCAAGATCCCTCCCATTTTCTTTGCTCATTTAACAACACCAAGAGGGTGTGGGAGAGGCTATATTGGAGTGAAGATGGGGAGAGGAAGAGAAGGAGAAAGAAGTTAGGATGGAAGAGCAAGGGAGCAAGGCCTTGAGATAAAGTTTCTATCCCAACCTCTTCTAGCTTTCTTTTCCTCCCATCTAGATAGGTCTTTGGTTGAGGTTTTGAGCTTTTCTTTCCCCCCCTTGGTCCCATGATGCCTTGGCCAAAGCTAGGAAAAGAAGGCTAAGGTTTGTGTCTCTTAAAGTTAATGTTGGTGATGGGTTTATGGTGTAGCAGAATACCTAGAATGCATGCTTAAGTGGCTAAAGTTTCAAGCTTTCCATCATGGGTTTTTGAAGGCCATTTTTGGCCAAGAAAAGAAGTACAAGAGGGAAGACATTTTTCATGAAACTAATGCTTCCATTATATTCCTAGCATGCAAAATAGTAAAGTGAGATCAAGGAGTTTGAGGTTAAAATTGATTTGCATAAGGTCAAAGTTTAGTGTCCATTATGCATAAAGAAATTCAAATTATGCTAACAAGTTGTTTTAGTGAGAATTATTGATGTTGTTAGCCTTTAAACAAGTTAGGAAAACAAACCCAAGTAAGTGGAAGATAAGTTAAGGACAAATGAAGTAAAACTCTAAGGTAGTCTCTTGCCCTTACTTAATGTTATTGCTTATGAATATTTTATATGTTATTATGATTTGCAAAATGACGCTATGCTGCTGTTATGAATGTTTTTCTATGATTGGTGGCTATTTTATGTTAAGGGCTATGCCCTGAGATGCTCATTTACTAAGCCATTATGCTGCTGAAATTTTGTTAGACAACATGGAAGTTTTGATGATTTAATGAACGTATGTTATGTATCATATGCTTTCAAATGTTTTTGTGATGACATGATGGCATATGCAAGTTGACTACTGGGATTTCTCAATCTCACCGCATAGTTAACCAATGATAGGGCTAAGTCATGGCAAAGGGAAGCATGTGGAGCATGAGGAATAATGATGATGGAACCTTGATGAAAGTTGTTAATGTTCTATTTTGTACTATCTAATTCAAACTATTGTATAAAATCAAATATATCTCCAAAAAGTCTGGTTCTACATGTATGGATAGATCTCTGTCTCAGAAACAAAACTGCTCCACTGAAAGTTGTCTATATTTGGACACGGGTTTGGCTGTATTTGGATTTATATAATGGTAGTTATTCATGTTTTGCCAAAACTGCTCCACTAAAAGTTGTCTTTGACCCTTGAAGGTTCAAATTTGTACACTGGTCAGTATGAGTAAAATAAAAATACAAAATAAATATACTAGAAAGTAGACATAGAAAGCTTTCCAATGATACTAAGTATTCATAAATGGCTTTGTATTTTATGAGAAACAAACTTTTAAACTTGAGGCTCAGGTTTTAGACAGAAAAAGTAATGCAAAAATGAGTAGTAAAATTTACTCAAAAAATTTATGAATCTGTGCGTCTATTTTCCAGTTTCATATTTTTCCATAAAATTCAAGATGTGAAGATTTTTAGAAATTTTGACCACTAAGAAATGATTTTTCTACATTTAGTTATGATTTTTTAAATATTACTACACATTGAGCTATAAACCAGCAAAAACAGTTCTATCCAGATTTAAAGTTTTAAATGGTTTAAGTTTTTCTAAGAATATTTTAAACATCAAATAAGCAATTTTCATGGGAAATGCCTTAAAATGTAAGATGTAGCACTTAGTCTTAATTTGGGCCAAGCATGAGAAGAGAAAAGGAGGGTTCTTTCATACAAAAAAAAAATAGGAGGAAGCATGAAAAATGCAAGAAAGCATGATTTTGGTAAAGTTTGAGCAAGTTGATGGAAAAATCCTTTTCTCCTCTCTTATGCATGGTTTTGACTAGACCAAGGGTATGTAAGGAGTGCTATTTTCATGAAATTAATGCTGAAGAATTTTTCCTAGGATCTAAATTAGTAAAGAACAAGTGTTGGATTCAAGAAAAACTCAAAGATAATACAAATGGAATTTTAGAGTTTTTAAGGTACTTTTTGAAGTAACCCTTGGTTCTAGTGGATTTAGTTAGTATTTGGTGATGGACTAGGGTTTGAGGAAGCTCAAGGAAGTCCTTGGATGGATTGAAATCAACAAGAAAAGTTTAAGGATTTCATAAAGGTAGCAAATTTCTATTTCTTGCCTTATGTTATTTTACTATGTTTTATGACTTGATATGAATTGCCATGTTGTTCATTTGATTATTGGTGGTTGTTTGGGTAAATTTTATGTAAGGGTTTTACCCTGAGATGTTCATTTTCTAAGTCGTTATGCTGTTGAAATTTTTGTTAAAACAAATATGGTTTTCTTATGCCTTTATGTGTTGATGTGATGTTTTATGGCATATATGATAGCATGAATGCTTGAAATAGTTTTTGCTATTAGGATTCAAAAATCTCATCACCCAAATATGAACATAATAGGCTCAAGTTATAGCAAGGATTCAATGGAGGCAAGAAGCAAAGAGAAGAATCTTGATGATTAGATTTATGTTCCTAATTGTTTTGTGTCTATTTGCAAATTTGTATAAAATTTTATATAAATATATGAGGCTAAATTTGGTACATAGTTTGGACAAGTTATGAGTATGTGAATATGTTGGATAAATTATATTGCAAAATTGTACATAAAACTATCCAATCTAAGCATCAGTTAGTAATCCAAATACTGTTTGCACGAAATAGGGTAGAATGGCTAAGTGTTATATAGTTTGGAAAGTAGACAACATAAGCCTTGCAAAGAGCTAAAGAACACTTAATTTAGACAAGTGTGTAATTTACTATGAATTTCTAAAATTAAGACAGAAAACTTGGAAAAAACTAGAATTAACCATATGAGCAATGAATATTCATTGGATTTTCTATACAAATTCATGTCTTAAAATTCTAGTTGCATATTTTTCTCATGTAGGGGATATTTTAAGTTATTTTTAGAGATTTAAAACACCTTCATATGATTTTTCTGGAACTAGTTATGAATTTTCAAATTTAGTCCAGAAAAATGGGGTACCAAATAAATAGTACACTTGAAATTTTTTTTTAATTTGATTTGGTCCCTTTGGTGTTTCTTGTTGTCTAAATGTTTTAAATGGACTATAAATAAGTCATTATTTAGGAAAAAAGACTAAAGGTTAAGGTGTGACACTTCCTAATGAGTCTTCAATATCTCAACATTTTTTAGAGGCTCACCTTGTCCTGGTAATAATTTGTCATTTGGATCCATATGAGTATTAAGAAGTTTACAATTTGTCTAGCTAGTTTCATTCAATATATCTAAAGCATACCTTCTTTGAGATATAGCAACTCTAGTACTAGATTGGGCTACCTTGATCCCTAGGAAATATTTAAGTTTTCCTAGATCTTTAGTCTAAAAGGAGGAGAACAAATATTGCTTGACTTGAGTGATTCCATCTTGATCATTTCCCGTAATGACAATATCATCCACAACAAGGTAGATAAATTGTTCAAAAGAAGTATTGTGATAGAACACCAAGTGATCGACCTTACTTTTTATCATCACAAATTTCTGAATGATTGAGCTAAATTTTCCAAACTAGGATTGGGGAGATTGTTTGAGCCCATAGAGGGTTCATTGTAATTGACAAACTTTGTTAGACTCCCCCTAAGCAACAAAGTCAAGTAGTTGCTCCATATATATATATATATATATTTCTTCTTCTAGCTCACCATTAAGAAAGGTATTTTTGATATCTAGATGATAAAGAGACCAATGTCTAATAGCAACTATGGAAAGAATTAAAAGAACTGAGGCAACATGAGAGAATATGTCACCATAATCTCAACCAAAATTTTGAGTATATCCCTTGGTAACCAAATGAACCTGAGTGTATCCCTTGGCAAACAAATGAGCATTCAATTGATCAATATTCCCATTAGGACCAATCTTAGCAGCATAGACCCATTAAAAACTAATTGTGGATTTATTAGAAGGTAGAGAGCCTAATTCCCAAGTGTTATTATATTAAAAAGCATTCATTTCATCAATCATGGCTTGCCACCACCCAGGATGTAAAAGGGCCTCATGCATAGTTTTAAGAATAAAAACAAAGTCTATAGAAGAGATAAAAGCATAACATGGAGGAGACAATCTATGATAACTCACAAAATTATAGACTAAAATGAGGATTATGAGTGAAATGATTAACTTTGTGAAGAGCAATTGGTAAATTGTTAGATGGAGGAAGTGTAGGAGTAGAGTCTGGTACTAGAGGAGGGTGTCAGTCACCAGCTTCATTATCAGTGCCTGTAGAAGGTAAGGGACGAGGTCTTCAATGGTAAGTGTGAATAATAAGGGAGAAGTACTCTTTGAAGGGATAATGGATAGAAGATGAAGAGGAAGAACTCTAGAGATTGTTTGATGATCAGGTGTAGATTAAGAGAAATATAGAGAGGTTTCAAAGAATGTCACATCAGTAGAAGTGAAACACCTGGTTTCTAGTGAATAACATCTATATCCCTTCTATAAAAGTAAATATACAAGAAAAACACACTTGATAGCTTTGGTTGTCAATTTATCTTTACCAGGAGTAAGATCATGTGCAAAACACGTGCAGCAAAAAATGCAAAGAGGAATGGGATAAAGTAGATCAGAAGGGAACAAGACTAAATAAGACTTTGACCTTGTAAAATGGAAGAAGGCATATGATTAATGATGTAACAAGCAATGAGAACAATATCCCCTTAAAATTGTAAAAGGAACATTAGAATGCAAAAGAAGAATGCAGGCAGTCTCAATAAGGTGTCAAATTTTATGTTTTAACACTCCATTTTGTTATGGGGTATATGAATATGAAGATGGATGAAGCATTCCTTGAGAAGATAGACAATATTTGAAATGAAGTCAAAAGATATTCATGTGCATTGTCACTTTGTAAAATGGAGATTGAAGTTCTAAATTGATTTTTAATTTAAACATAAAAGGATTGAAAAATCAAAAGGACTTCAAAAAGATTCTTCATTATATATAACTAAGTGCATCAGGAATAGTCATCAATGAAGATTGCAAAATATTAAAATACTGACATAAACAAAACACCACTAGGACCACAAGTATCAGTATGAACAAGTTTATAGGGAGAAGCGGCTTGATTATTGACTTAGTTTGGAAATGAAGCATGAGTTTGTTTACAAAGTTGACATGACTCACCTTTTGTAATTTGGAAAGACTTAGATGTCCAAGATTGTTGTGGAAAAGTTGGGTAAGGTGATGATATAGGCAACTAGAAGTGTAAGGTAGGACTCAGACCTTTCGCCAATGGTCCGACCCGTACTCTAGTCTTAAATGAATATTTAGGAATGTAGAGAATATATTTTAAAGTGATTGAAGGAGTGACAACAGCTTGTCCAATACCTTTAGAAACAATCTTAGAACCATTAACTAAATTTATTAGAGGACTAGAATATTCAGAAATATGAGAAAGAAGATTTTTGTTACCAATCATATGTTTATTAGCATCTGAGTCAAGAACCCATGATCCAGAGGATAAGTTAGCAAGACAGGCAATAGGATTACCAATTGATGCAACTGACTGTTTAGCACTTTAGAATTTTAAATACTCTTCACAATCTTGGCCAATAAGAGTAATTGAGGCATCTTGATAGACAATTGAATTTGTAAATATTTGTGTAATATTGGCAATATAAGGAAGTTGTCCATGGAGAGACCAACATGTAACATCTCAAATTTTTATGCATATTCAGGAATTATTCTATATAAGGCATAGGGATATGACTATTTAGGGCAAAGAAATGATTGGTCCTTAACTGAAATTAAGTTTTGCTAAGGTCCTTAGAAAGAAATATGTTTGGACCATGATTAGAATAAAATGTAAGCATGGTCCTTAGATGTAATTAATTTCAGAATTTTTATAGAAATTAAAGGATAATTTTGAAATTAATATGGGAAAATATTGAGATGCCAAAATGCAAGAAATTGAGAAATGTGATTTGGAAGAAAAGAATGCATATGGAAAATGTAAGGGCACATTGGTTCAAAAGGAAAAAATTTCTCTCTAGTTTCTCTCTAGTCATGCCTAAAGGGTGGTGTTAGGAAAAGAAATTGTTTCTTTCTTATTAGTCTCTCTTTTGGCCGAAATTGGAGGGGCAAAAAAGGAATTTTAGTATGCCAATTATGATATCATAATTAGTTAATTAGGATGATGTCACAAACATGATGTCATAGGAAACTTAGACAAGAAGTAGAAAGACTTGGAAGGTAAGAAGAAGTTACTTGGAAGATAAGGCAATTTATTTGGGGGCCAAGTTTAGGAAGTTTAATATCCTTAATTTTTTAGATAAAATAAAATATATAAAGAAATGGAAAAATTTGAGATACAAGAATAGATGTGAAAAAGGGTAAAAAGGTCAACTTCCAGGCTAGAGAAATGAAATACAAAAATTACATTTTAGTCCCTGAAAAATTATTTGCATATGAGTCCTTGGAGAAATTACAAAAACGGACCCAAAAGAAATAAAAATTACATTTAATCCCTTCTAGGGGCAATTTCATAAATATGTAAAATTTATGTCAAAACAGAGCTTAAACATGCCGAACCCAAATGCATTGAGGTTAACAGAATTAATATAAAGAAAAATCAGTGGCCAAATGTCGTAAAATGCACAGTGTACAAAAAAGGACACTATGGGCTCCACAAAAAGCAGATAAAGTAAGAAAAAAAGTATGTGGGCCCCACATTTAGACTATTTGGAATAGGATATTAAAATAAATATAGGTCTAAATGTAGTTATATCCTATATCCATAAAGTAACAAATTATTGTCAAAGTAACTTTAGTTGTCTAGGCATAAAACAAACCAGCACAGGATATATCTAGATAAAGAACAATATGCAGTATTTTGGGAAAATATTCCCTTAAAGTGGTGCATTCATTGTTGCACATGGGATAATGGATTATTTAATTATTTTTAAGGAAACTTAAGGAGAAATTTCACTCAGCTGAAGTTAGACTAATTAAACCATGGTAATTCAGTGAGTTAGTAGATCTCTCTCCTCTAGCCAACTCAAGTACTACATAAGGGAGTTTGAGACCTCAAAATTTCAGAGGGAAGAAGGGCAAGAGCTGTGAGAAAAGAGAAGAGAAGATGGAGCAAAAGTTTGAAGACTTGAAGTTCAAGTGCAAGGTAAGATACTCCACTACTTCAAGCTAGTTGTTCCAAGTGGTTTATGATGGTTCCATGAAGTTCCCTTCTTCCCCTTCTCAAGTTGAGTTTTGACCATAGGTTGGAAGTGAAAAGAAATGAGTTTTCATGCAAGAAACTTGATAGAAAGCTTGAACTAGTTGAGAAAGTATGGTTTCCAAGAGATGGAAACAAGTTACGTGAAAAATCATTCTTTCCTCCTTTAGTGATCATTTCGGCTAGAACAGGGGAGTAAGTTAGAGTGGGAATTTCATAAATTTGATGCCAAAAATGCATTCTTCATGGTGGAAAACCTTAAGGACAAGTATTGGTTTCATGAAAAATGCAAAGAATAATTATATGAATTTTTAGGGTTTTAATGATACTTTATGAAGCAAACCCTTGAATTAGTTTATTTAGCTAGTATTGAATGTTGTTCTAGGACTTAAGGAATTCAAGAAAGCTAATGGAAGCATTGGTTCCAAGACAAAAGGCCAAAAGATCTCCAAGAGGCAGCTAACTTCATTTTATTGCTTTATAATGTTTCTATGATGAAATCTACATGCCATATTGTTGTTGTGATGATTTGCCACTAATTTTCACTGAAAAATGTAACAATTTTTTTCTCGGAGATATTCATTTTCTAAGAGAAAACTCTGTCAAAATTTTTATCAGACAATATGGTATTTTGATAATTTTATGTGATCATATGTGAATTTTGTGAAATTTGAATGATATAAATGCATGAAATGATCTAGCTATTGGGATTTTATAATCTCATCCCCCAAGTAACTAAATGATAGATTCAAGTGATGGCAAGACCACTAAGAAGATAAGAGGCAAGGAAAAGATTGACAATGATTAGATTTTTAGTTGTGATGGTCACTTGTTTTCTTACAATTTTCCTTAAAATCATATGTGAATTTATGAGGTTTTTCTTTTTTGTGATCATATTCCTCTAGGCCTCTCATAATGTTATGAACCCAATCTGGACAAGTTTGAACTATGTAAATTTGTTATGAAGTTATTTTTGGAAGTTAATAAGTAAATCTGCCTATTATGAACACTAATCAGTTTGGTAGCTACTGTTTGGACAAAACAGAGTATTTTATGTATGTACTATATATGCTTGGAAAGTACACAAATAGAGCTTTCCAAAGAGATAAAGAGCACTAGATTTGGATGAGTATAATAATTGTTATGAATTTTGAAATTGGGCTAGAAAACCTGGAAAATCAATTTTAACCATATGAATAGTAAACTTTGGTCAAAGTACTATACTGATTAGTGTGATGGAATCCAAGTTGCATATTTTTCCTATATCGAGAATGTTTTTAGTCATTTTTGGAGACTTGAATCACATATTTTTTGGAATTAGTTATGAATTTTCAAAGTTCAGCCAAAAAAAATAGGATGCCAAACGAACAGTAATTTTGGAAACTTTTATTTTCCTGATTTGGTCACTTTAATGATTCAAGCTTGTAAAATGATTTATTTGGACATTAATTATACTATAATACATGGGAAATAATATATGAAAGTAAGATGACAGGAATCCTATATAAAGGCCCTCATTTCCATACAATTTGGCCAAAGAAAAATAGAAGAGAGAGAGAGAGGAAAGGCGTGAAAGAGAGATAGAGAAAGAAAGAAAGAAAGAAAGTTGAGAGAGAAGAGAAAGAAAGAAGAAAAAGGAAGAGAAAGAGAAGAAAAGGAAGACGAAAAAGAAGGAAGGGAAAGCTTGAAGAGGAAGAAGAGATTGCAAGCAAAACTTAAGGATAAAGATAAGACGAGGTTAATGCTTTGACCTAGTGACTTATACTACTTTTATGTTATTGCATGATTTCCATGTTGAGTGATCTCTGTTTTTATGAATGATTGGCTATTTTAAATGTCTACTTAGGATATCCTATATTTTTATGATGAATTTATGCCAAAGATTTGAAAAGCAACATGGAATTTATTTAGTTGTTTTACAAAGTTTCATGAAATGTTTACAAAGTATTTCAAGATTGATGTGATACTATAATTGTATGTATAAAGTTGCTACTAAGATACCGAATCTTACTGATAATCATGAATTTTTATTATTTTTATTCTCCTTATTTAAGCATTTTTAATATTGAATTTTTGCTAATTTTGTGTGATTTAGATTATATTTAGGTAATTAGCTTTGATTTATAATAAATGAGAATTTTAGGATAATTTTTGGAAATCAAGCTTTAATTTTGATTATTTTTATCTTCCAAATTATTCCAATAATTTAATTCTTCCATTTTATTTTATTTAATAATTCTCAATGTAATTATGGGTCATTTGTGGTTTGATTGTGATTAAAGAAATGATTAAGAATTGAACTATTTAGGGGCAAAATTGTAAAAGAGCTTTGGAAATTTATTTCCTAATATATTATTTCCCTTATTTTTATCATTCTGGCTGATATTTTTCCTCCAAATTAAGTTTAAACTTTATTTCATAATTAATTTAATTTCCTTGGATCAAAATTTAATATGATTTATGTTATATTTTGTTTAATTGGGAACATAATCTATTTCATGTAACATTTTCTTGTAGGTCATATTCCATAGAGATTGAAATTTTTAAGGGGCATTTTGATCATCAGAATGGAGAAATTTTATGAAAATTTTATTTTCCTGACTTTTCTATTTTTTCTCATTTTTATTTGTCCATTTATATCTAGCTTTATTTCTTTTTGGTCCACCTTACCTTCCTTGTTTTAATTTCCCTCAACCAAACATGCCATAGGTTCTTTTCTTTACCTTCTTTTTGGACACCCATTCCTTGGATAGTGACAGCCACCCCTTCCCCTTCTTTCTCTCTTCTCTCTTTCATTCTCATCCTTCTACCATTGACAAACTTTTGAAGCTCTCATCCCTTCTATCCTTCACCATTTTTTCTTACTTCCTTCACCAATTTCTTACATCCCTCTACCGTTCCTACCTACCTTCATCTTCATTTTGCCAACCATAAACTATTTTGTTAGCTCTTGTAAGCTTGGTTGTGGGTACTCTTCAGGGAAGACAAAGGAAGCTTGGTCGTGGAGCTTGCTTCAATCATTTTCATAATCATTCAAGCTGTTCAAATTCATCTCCCTCACTAATTCTTCATGGCTGAAACTTCCATCCTTCACCATTTTCTTACATCCCTTTACCATTCCTACCTTCCTTCATCTTCATTTTTCCAACCATACACTATTTCATTAGCTCTTGTAAGCTTGGTTGTGGGTACTCTTCAAGGAAGACAAAGGAAGCTTGATCGTGGAGCTTGCTTCAATCATTTTCATAATCATTCAAGCTGTTCAAGTTCATCTTCCTCACTAATTCTTCATGGCTGAAACTTTCTTAGGTATTCTTGAAGTTTATCCTGTGACAATGCAAGGGGTAGAGCTCTCTTGTGGGTCTTTCATGAAGCAAGGTAAGGAATTTGGGTCTTGAACTTAGTTAGAGCATAAATGGATGAATGGGAAGTTTTCTCCTTTTCATCTTGATTTTTCTGAATTTTATTTTATTTTAGCTTAAAGTTTCTAAGTTACGATTGATGAAAATTTATATAAATCCTGATGATTAGAGACTGGATTTGAGTTTGAAATGTATTGAATATGTGATTATGGTTGTTTATTGTTGATTTGAGTTGGATTTGTACTTATTTCAGATCTGGAATTTTGTGTATTTTGTCCCAATTTGGTGTTATCTTAATTAATTAATTAGTTTATGATGCAATCTAAATAATGCTATGTGTAGTGCTACATAATTACGGAGTTAATTATCTAATTTCGTTTGATTAGATAATTTTACCTAATTTTCCAGATTTAATATAAACTTAATTAACATTGAGATTAAGTTTAATTAATGATTTAGATTAAGCTTAAGGTAATTAACTATTTAATCTAATTAATTTGTTTAATCAAGAACTTACTCATTCCTATTTTAATTGGACTCAAGTTAGGATAGGCCCAAATTATATGCCAAGAAAATGAATGATCCATAAATCCCATAATTGAGTTCTTGTTCTCTTTTTAAATCTTGTCTTGTAATTAGTTTGATTTAATTAATTGTTTGTTTTAATTTAAATTTAATTTTGAATTTACAAGCAAACCCCCTCCCCCCCAAATTTTTAGTCAGTAATTTCCATTTGCATATTTAAATAACTTGCATTGCATTTCATAAAAAATACATATATGCACAGTTGCATTTGCATCTAAATATTAGCATTTTATTTGTTTTAATTTTAATAATTGCATTTTTTTTGCATTCAGGTGCATTTTATTTTATTTTAACTTAGAATTTCATACTATTACTTGCATATTATTTGTTGTCTTCCTGAGAATACAATCTAGATTGTTCCTATACTACAAATCCTTTGTATCTAGTATTAAATTATATAGTTCTTGATAGAGCCTATCACTCACCCCTCTAAGATTCAAATGCAAAGAATAAACTTTCCTAAGAGCTACAAACCAACAAGAACGATGAAGGACTATTTTAAAAACTGTTTTTGTTGGAAATGTTTTACTAGGAAACAGTTTTTATTTTTTATGTAACTGGTGATTGTTTCAAGAATGTGATTGTTTCATATTGTTACCCAAAAATTTAGTGGGCTATATTTGGTGTACCTTTATGTGTAAGCTTCCATTTGGTACTGATTAGGTGTACATTGAATTTATACTATAATAGAAATGAAATTTTTTGCAAAATTATGCAAGTTAGAAGCAATCTGATATACTAGTGCCTTGGATGAACCCTTAGTCTAATAGCAATAGTATCATCATGAGATATGTATATGCTTCAAAAGTATATAGACAAAGCTTTTCAATAATAAAGTTTGAATGTTTTGGCTCTGTATGTAAGGAGAAATGGAATATCAAAGTCAAGGTTGTGAAACTGGATAGTTTACTAGAATGAAAAATAAATAGTAAACTTTTTAGAATAAACTATATTGTTTTATGCAAAGAAAGTCTAGTTTCTTTTTTTTTTCGTGAAATTCAGAATGCAAGTTAATTTTAGAGACATGAACCACTGCAAAACAATTTTTGAGGCATTAGTTACAAAGTTTTTAGAATTGTTGTGCACATAAGCAAAGACATCACAAAAATAGTTTTATAGTTTTGGGTTCAAGTCTTCTAAAGATCAAATATTTGAAAAAAGTTAAGCATACTTACATGGAAAAGGTAGAGGAATGTAAGATGTGACACAACATCTATCTTTTGTATGTCCCAACTAATTGCAATGAGTGCACTAGGGATGTTTTTGAGTTTTACCCTTCCCTTCACAGCTCCTTCTAACAAGATTCTTATGAAGTAATGCTGAAAACATTTTGATCATGAGTAGGAGCTTTCTCTTTAACATTAATATTCCTACAGTGATGCGTACAAATCGAGTAAGAACATCATCAAGGGAGGAAATAATAGAATCTCTAAGAATTTGATCTTTAATATGATCAAGATTAGAAGGAAGATTAATCAATGTAAATATCATGAAGAACTTGTCTTGTTACTTCTCTGTTTGGTCAACAAATAATATGGCTGGCATTAGTGAAATGAATTCATGCTTAAGGGATTCTATGTTACTCACATAAGTGGTGATGTTATAACATTCCTGGAAAACTTAAATATTATAAGATGCAAAAGGAGTTTGCGAAAATAGACATACACCATTTTGCGTAAAACAAGGTAAAGAAATCATTTTTCTGATTATGCAGAAAATGAAAAAATTATATTTCTATCCCTAGAAATTAAGATAATTACATTTTAATCCTAAAAAATAAAAAATCACATGGTAATGCATGTGAATGTGTATTTTGAGAAAAATTACAGCTAATGACCTAAAAGAAATAAAAATTATAATTTTGCCATGAGTTAGAAGTAATTTTGTAAATACACAAAATTACTATCAAAACAGAGCTCTCAACGAGACAGGACTAATGGTATATGGCACTGAGATTAACTAATTAAGAATGAAGAAATAATCAATGTCAAAGTTCAAAATGTAACTTTGTACTGAAAAAGTTGCTTGTAGATATATAAAAAGCAAAAAAGTAGATAGTAAAGCAGTTTGGCAACAACAAAAAATTCTACAAGACAAGATAATAATGTAGCTCCAGATACAAGTTTACTTTATTCTTGTACTCATAAAATGATTTTATACTACAAAAGGTAACTTTACCGGTTCAAGTATAAAGTAACTAATATAGGGTATTAATGGATTGGGAAAATTATGTAGTATTTTGGAGTTATTATACCCTCAAGTTGGCACCACTTGGCAGCTCCCATGTGACAAAAATAGAGACTTAATGGTTAAGACAACTTGATGGCTAAGTTTTGATTAGTGATAACCAAAGTAATTAGCAAAAAAGCAAGTATAATTAGTGACCATTATAAATACTCCTTCCTAACACCACTTGGTCGACCATTCAGAGAGAGAGAGAGAGAGAGAGAGAGAGAGAGAAGTCTACACAATTGGAGAGGAGAGGGCAGCAACATGAAGGAAGGGGAAAAAAGAAGAAAAATAAGGCAAAAATCTCAAGAAAATAGGTAAGTGTCTAACTATCAAACTTTTTGAGTTCTACGTTGGTTTCTTGGTTGTTTGGGTTAATTTTCATGAAATTTCTTCTTCCCCAACCTCTATTCAAATTCAAAAAAAGCTTGTTTATGAGAGGAATAACGTATTAAAACTATAAAATTGTGATTAAGCATGAGATTTAGCAAGAGGAAGCAAACAAGCCATGATTTGAGCAAGTTTTGTGAAAATACCATTTTTCCTCTTATAAGCTGAATTTTGGCCAGACTAAAAGTGATTCTTAGAGTGGGAATTTCATTAATTTGATTCCAAAAATGGATTCTCCATGGCCAAAAACCTGGAAGACAACTAGAGGCTTCAAGATTAAGCTTAAGATAGACAAGATGAAATTTGAAGGATTTTTAGGGTTTTATATGAACTTTATGCTTCATGCTATGAAATCAGTGGCTTAAGCCATTATTCAATGATGTCTAGGGACTTAAGGAAGCTTAAGAAAGCAAGTGAAATCATTGGTTTCAAGTGAAAAGCCAAGTGATGCTTCAAGATGTAGTTAAGTCCTTTTATTGCTCTATGTTATTTCATTATGTTTATATGAAGAAAATTGAGTTGCCATACTGTGAATTATGTTTTCTCTGATTGGTTTGACTATAATATGAGGGGTTTATTCCCCAGGACATCCATTTTCTAAGCTGTTACGTTGCAAAATTTTTATGATCATTGTGGCAATTTGTTGTTTAAATGTGATTTAATGTGATTATTATGTGAAATGAATAACATGATGCATAGAATGTGACTTGCTACTGAGATTGTCCCAATCTCATCCCCTCAAGTATCCCAAATTTTAGGTTCCAAGGATAGCAAGGCCACCAAGAAGACAAGAAGCAAGGAGAAGTCTACGGATGACTAGAATTATAATTGCTATTGTTACATGTTTTTTTGTAATTGTATATAAAATCATATGTGCTTTTGTGAAGTTAAGCTTTGCAGCCATTACGCTCTTTTGAGTCTCTTAAGATGTTATGAGAATGGCATGAACTAAGATGAACAAATTTGAGTGATGTATATTTTGTATATATGCACTTTTTTTTAAATCATGGCATAATCTGGCTAATATTCGTCCCTGACAGTAATATGGCTACTGTTCATTTGAAAGATGATGTAATATATATGTGTTATATATTTTCTAAAACTAGATAAATAAGGCTTTCCAATAAGCCAAAGAGCACTTGATTTGGATTATTGTGAGAAGTGTCATGAATTTTTTAATTCAGGGTTAAAACCTAGACATTGTTGGAAAACAACATATTTTATTCATAAGTACTGCTTATTTGAAAAGTGGCATAAAATTGTATGAAGCTCTAAAAATTTAGTAATTTGTATACATGAAAATATCTATGTTTTAAGTTTAATAGACAACTAGTTTAAGAGTAATTGGAGCTATAAAATAAGAGTTATACATGTTTTCCTAAAATTATTCCAGTAAAAGTGATATTTTGACCCTTAATGATTTAAAATAATGGTGTGCCCTGTTTAAGTTAAATAAATGTATAAAAAAATATTTTTAAAGAAGACATGTAGATCTTTCTAATAACATAAATAATGCATGATTTGGCTGAATATGAATTTTTAAAGTTATGGCCAAAATCCTAGAGAAATGAAAAGTGACCATTTAAATAGTAAATTTTGTACAATAACCTATACTAATTGGCATGAATAAAATGCTATTTCAGATCTTTTTTTTTTCATGTAGATGACATTTTAAGCTATTTTTAGGGACTTGAATCACCTTGATATGATTTTTCTACAATTAATTATGAATTTTCAAATTTCGCCAAGAAAAAAATGTTTACCAAATGAATAGTAACTTGGGAAAGAAAATTTTCTATCTTAATCTATCATATAATTCAAGCTTCTAAACATATTCCATGGAGCATAATAAGGTCCAATACATAGGTAATGTGGTCTATAGTAAAGGTGTTAAGATGTCATGCGCTTGATGCTTGAGATAGACAAGATTA
Source organism: Adenanthera pavonina (assembly GCA_026686845.1). Taxonomy (NCBI): domain Eukaryota; kingdom Viridiplantae; phylum Streptophyta; class Magnoliopsida; order Fabales; family Fabaceae; genus Adenanthera; species Adenanthera pavonina. The sequence goes on along the minus strand of JAIVEN010000005.1, from coordinate 16,274,275 downwards.
GACACAATGTCATAATAACGAAAAATATCATTACCATAAATTGAGGCAGCCTTGTTCTATACCTCATAACAAGTTTCATAAGATTGATAGGTAGGATGCAAGTGAGGATCAAGTGAATGCCTCAGCAAAGCACAAAGTTGAGCATCAATTTTCATAAGATTTTTCTTTGTCAGAACTATCACTTTACTTCTTGTTTAAATGATCCATGTATCCTTGCCCTTTAAACCATAGCTAAATAGATGTAGGTTAGGATTTGTAATTTGAAGCTCCATGTAAATTTTCTAATGTAATTACAGGAGACCTACTAACCATAAAAGAAGACACATTTGGCTTTGAATTTTCTGAGGTAGCCATGGCTTACAAACCAAGAACAAGGGAGCACACAAGGAAACAAAGATATACAAACAAGTTGAAAATGATCAAATTGATCATGGGAACAGAAAGTAGAGATCAAGTTGACTCTGGTGAGCTAAACGGTGGAGAGAAACTCCGGCAGATGCACCTTTATGCGCCGGAAATTAGACTTTGAAGGTTGGCCGATCAACAACCTCCAAGACTAATGGTCTGATGCGATTGGCATTAGATCTCTGGCAACAATGACCTCTTCAAACAATGGTAAGGCTAAAAGGAGTTTTATAGTTTACAAGGAAAGAAGGGCTAGAATGAAACACATCCTAGAATAGAGAGACCCCTAGAGAAGATATGAAAGAAAGTGATTTTTCTATTCCATGTGTTTTACAGTGTTACACGGTGCCTCTATAAAGAGAAAGGACAATAAAGACAGACAGTACAAGAGTGTAGTACAATAGAGAAGTACAATGAACCAAGACATGCTTAAGTTATATACATGAAGTACAATCAAATAATGTACAGTGTAATTTAACATATCTCATTCTTTCAAATTGTATCATGCCTAGCACCCAAATATGTAGAAAAGCAAAATTTCTTTATTTTTGCTCAATAACTATTATTTTAGAGCTGTTAGTCATTTTTATGAACTACAAGATAGACTATTCCAAGTAAATTGCTTACTGTCTAACAGTCCCTTAATCTAGGACATGTAGATTTTTTTTGGGGTTAATTATATATTTCTTTTACTAAGCATGAGTTTAGCCATACTAGTAGTACTGGTATGGGAAGAGGTTGAGGTAAAGGGAAAGACTATGGTCAAGAAGCTCGAAATGTCAACACAGAAAGATTGCCAATATTATAGAAATAATGATCTATGTTTGAATTTAAGTGCTAACTTGCAAATAATATATTGTAACTTCCAAACCTATCATAACAAGATAGTTTTATCATGATCAAAATAGGTTAACTCTATTGTAATAAACACAATGCACTTAAGCTTATTTTATATGCAAAAATGTTATCCAAAAAATAACTAGGAAATAACAATTTTTTTAATTTAGATAAAATAGATGAAAGAATTAAAATAGCTTAATTAATACAAATAAAAAGTAATTTCCAACAATATGCATTTGTGTGCCCATTCAATTGTGTTAGATTCTTGATATTAACCTTTGGATTGAGATGGCAGGTTAGAGAAACATGTATGATAGTAATTTACTTCCTTAAATTTTCCTAAAATTCTCTATGATATGCCTTAATTTCTTTGCTTTGACTTTGTCATGGACCATTTCATCTTGGAAGGTTAAGGTATTAAGTGAAAACCTCGTATATCCAAATTTGGAATTAAGAGCCTTCCTCTCCAACCAACCCTGAAGAGAACCACTATCCTCAAAATCAGCTAAAATCCTACTCTATTATTTCTTTCGACCCAAAATAAATAATTGTAATATCCATAATTTCCTAGATATCATAAAATGTAAAACTATGTAAAAAAATCTAAGATATGATATTACATATGAAAAAAGGTAAATAGATCATTTTCCAAGTAAGGAAAATAAAATATGGAGTTACATTTTAGTCCCAAGAAAAAGAATTATTCACATTTAGTCCTTAGGAAAATTACGAAGAAGGACCCAAAAGAATAAAATTTGCATTTTTCCCAATGGAAAAATTTATATCAAAATGGACCTCTTGATATACTAGATCCAATAGAATATAGTATTAAATCCATATGAATCAATTTGGAAGAAATTTGATTACAAAATGCAATAAAAATTATACTGTAAAAGTAAAAGTATTGTGTGCCCCACTAAAAGTTGAAAAAGTAAGATGAAAAGTATGTGGACCCCACACAAGTGCTTTTTGAGACATGATATTAAATTAAACACAGATCTAAATATACTTTAATCATATATCCATAAAGTGACAAAATGCTACAAAAGTAACTAAAAGACCTTGCTGGAAAGAATTTCAATTTAAAACTAGGTTCAAAGAAATAATTTTGTATAGGGCAAAAACTTAGGTCATTTCACACCGGAGTAACTAAATTAAATCCTACTTAGAAATGTAATTCAAGTAATTGAGAAAGCAAAATGCAATCTAATTAAAAACTAAAATGCAAGTAAAAGTGTGCAAGTATATATGTGAATGTATGGATTATATATGTGAATTTTTTTAAATGCAAAAGCTAAACTAAAACTATGCTAATGCAACTAAAATGCAAAATAAACCTATAAAAACTAAACTAACAAAGAGACCAAAACTAGTTTGGAAAAAAGTTATGGATGGATGTATGGAAGTGTAAAAGTGTAAGTGTATAGATAGTATGTACTAGTCTAAGTTCAAAATTGCCAACTATGTACCAAATTAAATGCAACTTATAATGCAAAATGAAATGAACTAAATATGTACATGAAAATTAAATGGCCAAAATTAGTTAAAAAAGTGTGATTGAGTAAATGGAAAATGTATGATAAGGTGAGAAATTTTAATGCAAATGGATGAAAATGAATGGGAATGATAACACTAGAATTGACCACAATTTATAACTAAAATGCACAACTAAAATGAGCTAAAAATGAAAACTAAAATGAACTAAATTACTAACTAAAATGCTAGTGGATTAATGCAAGAACTAAATACTATATAGATGAAAATGCAATGCAAATGACCTTAACCTACATGCAAACTAACTAATTACAAGTTCTCTTAGGGAGGTTTGTGACTTGAAAATGTAATTGGAAGGTAGATCAAGCACTGATTAATTTTACCTAACACTAAGAGTTAACACTTAAAGAAAGATAGTTATGCAAAAATGAGATGAAAAGATATGAATAATGCAATAGTGTGAGAGTGATGACCTAACACAACTTGGAGAGAGTTTCATTTGTGCTCAATTAATGTATTTAGCTTGGATAAATATGATAATCAATTTGTCACAATCATTTAAGACCATTACTTCTCCAAGAGTTGGATGCTCAACAAAGTTCCTAAGATGGCAACTCATTTAGGCAATTTATCAAGCACCTATGGTGACAATTTATCAAGTATGTATGGCTTGCACAATAAGATTCATAATGAGGCTTAAACTTTCAAGTCCAGAAACCAACATCAATATTAACAATACCAATGCATCAATCAAGAATCATGTTACCTAATTAACACCTATAATGCTAAATTAAGCAACCAAATTCAAAATTAAGGCAAAATGAGACAAGGTACATATTTGGCCATAAATAACATAGTCTCACATTAACAAGATAAGCATCCATACAAGTTTCCAATCCACAATTACAATTGGGCTCAATACAATCCATCAAGTATCACCAACAATCAACCAATTAAACATCAATTTCAAGTTAAGATATTCAAGAATCCTATCCTAATTCAACTTAAAAAAAGACATAGAAAAGTGAAAGAGAAAGGAATAATTAGCCTAAGCTCAAATTGAAGTCCATTGCCTATTGTTGCTCCTCAAACTTGCTCTAAGTCACCACCAAGCTCACTCCTCCGTGCTAGCCAAGAAAGCTCCACCAAATCCTCCAATGGAAGCCATAACCTCTATCAAGAAGTGAACATAGAGTGGGAGATGAGTGTTGGAGGAATTAGATGAAGTGGGGTGGAAGGAAAGTTGAAAAAGTCACAAAAATGTAAGAGAAACTGAAGAGGAAAGAAGCTTGAAGCTAAAACCATGGAAAATGGTGTTGAAAATGAATTAGAGATTGAAAGGAGCAGATGAACTGTTTCAGATTATATTGAAAGGAGGAGGGTTGAAAATGGTGTGAGGAAGGAAGGGAGTAGCCAAAACTAGTGAAAGGATGGAAGAGAAATGGAGGAAGATGAAGCATAATGAAAGAAATCGAGAGAAAAGAAGAAAAGCAGAGGTGGAGGCGGCTTCTCTGTTCTCAAAACTGAAAGGGAAGGGTTACATAGTTAAGAAAGAAAACAAAGTTAAGGGGTGTGTTTGGTTTTGGGAAATAAGGTGGAAAGGAGGTGAGTTGGATTAATAAAAATATAAGCATATACAAATGGGCAAATTAAAGTGAGAAAAAATTAGAAAGCTAGGAAAATAAATTTTTCATAATATTTCTCCTATCTGATGACCAAAATATCCCTTCAACATTTTAATCTCCATGGATAATGATTTGTAAGAAAATTAAATAAACTGTATTTCTAATTAAATAAATGCAAATTAAATTTTAGTCCAAGGAAATTAAATTAATTATGCCATAAAGTTTAAACTCAATTTGGAGGAAAATTATGTATCAAAATGATAAAAACAAAAGAAATAAAATACTAGAAAGAAAATTTTAAGCTCTTTGACAATTTTACCCCTACATTGGTCAATTCTTAATCATTTCTTTAATTACAATTAAAGTAATAATGACCCATAATCATATTGAGAATTATTAAATAGAATAAAATATGAAGAATTAATTCTTTGGAATAATTTGGATGATAGAAAATTATTAAATTAAAGTTTAATTTCCAAAAATTATTCCAAAATTCTCATAAATCCAAAAGTCAACTAAAATCATGAAAAACATCTAAAAATACAAAAGTAGCTAAAATTAATTATTAAAACTACTAAATACGAAGAATAAAAATAGTAAAAATCTAAGAGTTATCAATTCCTCCACACTTAATCTTTTGCACTCTAGGACAAAATAAAACAAAATCCATATAAAATTGAAAGAAAATAAAAAGCAAAACAAAAGACATGAGAAACAAACAAACTAGGTAATCAACTAACATAATCATAAAACCAAAAGCAAAACAAGAGACATGAGAAACAAACAAACTAGTTAATCAACTAACACACAAGTTAATAAGCATTGCAAGGTTAAACTCCATGGCAAAGAAACTTAATCGACGTCATTTAGAAGTTTAGAGTCCTCATAAAGGATAGTGTTTGATTTGCTCTTTCACTCAAGTGGCTTGTGTTTACCCTCAATTCCTTTACATTAGCTCTCTTTCTATAAGCTTGGCAAATGTCTAAGCTCTCCACCACTATTAAGGTCAATCACACCATGTAGACCAAAAGGACTTATATTGCGATGATTAGGGTTAGAAAGGAAGAGATCATGTCAGAGACAGAATGGGATAGTAAAGCAACATAATTAGGAAGTTGAACATTTAGAATTTCCAAGAGCTAGAAGATGCAACTAGGATGAACTAAGCACAACATCTAAGCCTTATGTATCTACCATGATGCAAAAAGACAATGAAACAAAACAAACAACTACAACTCTTCATTTCTCTTTGCTTTTCTCATCTTTTTTCTCTCTTTTTTTAATTTCATTTTTCTATATATATATATATTTTTTCAATTTTTTCCTATTTTACTTTCTTTCTTTCTTTTTAAACCATATACAATGCAGAGAGCTACACTATCTTGTACAAGAATGCTATGCAAAGTGTAATATCCCTACTTTTATAAAATGTTAAAAAATGAATAAAAGATGAGAAATGAAGCGAGACAAAAAAGTTATATATGCTCAGGTTTTAGAAGAAATTAATTTCTCATCTAATTTTCATAAGAAGTTATGTTTAGTCCTTAATTGGAATTAATTTTCTAGAAGGTCCTTAGTAGAAATTAATTCTAAAACTTACCCCAAAAGGTATACAATATACCACTTGAATAAAAACTCATCCCGAGCTAAGCACAATAATATAAATACTATGTAGTCAGAAGGTCTAAGTTGAATGATAGACCAATTTGAAAGTTAATGTGAATAGTAAAAAAAATAATAAAAAATTGATCTTTAGGTGAAATTACAAGAAAGTGCCTAAAAAATGGATAATTACGTTTTTACTTGGCACAGGGACAAAACGGTCATTTCCTAGACAAGAAGTAAAATGTGAATATTACATTTAAACCCAAAAAAAAATGTTGATATCATAAAATGTAGGGGTAAACAGCGTGGCTGAAAACCCGGATGCCCTGCCCGGTCCAGCCCGAGGACAAAACACCCCAACCCAAAGACTGATCAAGCTGCCTGAAAAGCTTTAGGCTATCCGACCCAAGAAATATTACACAGCTAAGGTTGGCATTGGACAACATAGATGGACCAAGCTGCTCGACCCGACCCAAGAATATATATTTAAACCAAATGATATAGCTTTTTTTTTTGGTTTTGTGATGTAGCAGTAGCCACGATGTCGTTGAAGATTAAGGAGTAAAGAACAAAATTCAGCCCTCAATTCTCTTACTCTTGGTCACAGAAAACCCATTCACAGCCCTAGTTGTAGGTTCCTTCGTTCTCTTCGCATCTCACTCAGCTTTTCCTTTGGCAGGTTTCAGCGGTTCTACTCTCTGTCATCGTCTTCTAGATCCAATTGACCTTCCCATTCTTCAGTGGGATCCTTCCTCGATTAAGCTCAACAGTCTCCTCTCATCATAACTATACTGGCCTTCTTCTTCGGTGGTGGTACCTTTCCTCCTTAGCTTCATCCTTCTTCTCCTTTGTTGCTTAAAATTTTACTAGTAAATTGCAGTATTAAGAATTTCACTCTATTCATTGTGTTAATATATATGGCTCGCCATAGAAACTTCATTTTATCTTAGTGAGATTTTTCCTTCTTGCATTCTTAGAAGCCCAGTGTTAGTGCATATTTTTTTGGTTTTTCTTTCAATGCTCAAGTTAATGCTTTCACGTGTGTTTGCAGATGTTCATTTGAATGTGTAGACTTAATTTAAATTATTATATTATTAATAAGATATAATGTAATATTTTAGTTTTAAATTTAAATCTAAATAAGATTTTTAGTTTGAATTGCAAATAATTTATAGATAAAGATTTGCGAAGAAACTAAATCCATGGTTCATTTGTTTCTGAGCAAGTTTGTGAATTTTATGATTTATATCCTTTTGGAACGGTCTGGATATTGTAAATTACTGATAAGATGAACCATTGTGGACCAAGAAAAGCTTAAGAAAACATTCCCCCAGCCTGAAGTACCCATGGTGGCCCGGCCGTACTTGCCCGACCCTACCAAGATCGGGCTAAATGTCAGGCAGGGCCGCGCATCGGGCAACCCAACCTGCCCATTCATGTTCTAGGGTCGGGCATTGGGCAAGGCGGCCACCCAGTCCAACCCTACCCATGTGTAGCCCTAATAGAATGCATAAATAATTGAAAAAAAATGGAGAGAAAATGTTAAGCATGAAGAAAGATAAAGAGGTCATTTTTCCAGGTTAAACAAAAAGATAAGAAAATTGTATTTTAGACCCAAGAATTAAGAATCCTTGCATTTGATTCCCTTAAGTGTGAATTCAATGTGAAGAGGAAAAGAGAAGGAAGTTTAGGAAAAATCACACCTAATGACTTAAAAGTTTTAAAATTTATAAATTTATTCCAGGTTAAGGGTATTTTTGTAAATATGAATAATTATAGTCAAAATGAAGCTCTCAATAAGTTAAACCTAATGGAATATATTATGGAATTTATTAAGATCAAATCATACTTATTGGTTAGTTAAGTTTGATATTAGTATTTTACTCAATAAAGGTTATTTCAGACTGCAGAAAAAGGCAGTACTAATTTAAGAACAGTGATTGGACCTTGCTAAAATATATTTTAGGTTAAGATAATGATTTTAGACTAAAATTAATTGTTAGATAACCCTGTATCAATTTAATTACAATTTTGGCAAAAATAGTTAATTGATACGGGTGAACTCAATCGGTAAAGGGTATTTTGATCCATAAAAGTTATTAAAGCAATTTTTGGCCAAGAATGACACAAGTGGTATGCTGCCACAGCTGTAGGACCTCAATGGAATTAGTTAAAAGCTTTATTTATAAAAAGTAACTAAAGTTGACAATTAAAGTAACCAAAGTTAACTTTTGTTACTTAATCCCTTTAATTACTTAATTAAGGCAATAACTCATCTTCTTCTGCACTCCAAGCACGCACAACCAGTGGAGAAAGAGGGAAAGAAGGCTTAAAACTTGAAGCTCAAAGGGAGAAAACAAGAGGTAATCTCAAGGTCTCAAACTTCCAAGATACATTTCTATGGTTACAATCTTGTATATACTTGATTATTATAGTGTTTTACGGATTATTTCTCTCCATTTTACCTTTGAAAGTTTCAACTTGGAGAGAGAGTAGCGAAAGAAAATGGAGTTATGAAAAAATTACACCATGAAAAGCAATAGAAATCCTTCAAGATGCAAGAATATGCTATTAGATTTCAAGTTTGTTGGATAAATATTTTTCTAAAATTTTCTCTATTTTTCTGCTATTTAGGGTTTATGAAAGGAAATGGAATTTCATGATTTTGACCCCAAAAGTGGATTCTTTAGGTCCAAATTATGTAAAAGCAAGTGTGTTATACAAAGAAAGATCAAAGGATAGCAAATTGAATTTTTAAGTCAAGTATGCACACTTTATGAATGAAGTCATGCAACCAATGACTTGTGACCTTATTTTATCATGTAATAGGGTTCAAGAAAGTATTAGAGAATCAAAGGAAAAGAGTGCAAAGTTTGGGGAGAATTGGAAAGTTACAAGGTAGTAACCAAACCTATACTTGCATTATATTGTCATATAGATTGCAATGATTTTGATGATGTGCCAATTGATCATATTGTTGATTTGTGATGATTTGTTAGCATTGACTGAGTTATTAAGGGGTTTTGAGACCCCTGGATGTCCAAAATTGGAAACTCCGCCCAATTTTCTATAAAATTGTTAAAGTTTTAATGTTTTAATGTGATTGAATAAGGATTTTATGATAATGCGAGCCTTATATGATAATATGATTGCATTTTGGTGATTACTACTGAGATTCTTTGAATTTCGTTCCTTTCCAAATGACTAACCATGATAGGTCCAAGGTGTCAAAGATCAAGGCAAAGCTAAGTGGATAAAGGAGAAGCATGATTTTTGAGCAAATAGAGCCAATAGTGTTGTGTCATTCCGGGAATTAGTATAAAATCATGTATAATGTTATGACTTTGTAACTTAGCATGGTTATGTTTTTATGAACCTTATATGATGATATGTGTGGATTTGGAGCATTGAATGATGATGTATTACTTTATTAAGTTTGATTGTGGGAGCTATGGCAAAACTATGTCAATGATGATTAATAGTAGTTAGGATGGAAGTATTTAGCTCAAAACAGAGCAATTGGTAGGCATGTTATAAATGCCCTAAAATTATACAAAACAAGTTTTAAAAGAAGCTAAAGATCATATAAATTGGATAAGTGTACAATTTATAATGAATTTTCAAATTTAGGGTTTAGAACAGAACAATGTTGGAAAACAAGAAGTCTTGAATGTAGGTACTGGAAATTTCAGAAGGGAATATAAAATCATGTATAGCTCCAAAAAATTAGTGGTTTATATGCATGGAAATCTTTATGTCTTAGGTTTAAGATTTCACTCATTTGGAAGTAATTGGAGCTATATAATGAAAGATATGTAAGTTTTATTAAAATTGTTCCAATTAAAGTCGAGTTCTGACTTCTATTAGTCTAAGTTAATGCTCTGCCCAGTTTTAGTAGAATAAATATACACGAAAAATATGTCTAGAAAGTAGACACAAGGATTTCCAATAGCATAAATAATTCATAATTTGTCTTAGGACATCATGAGATATGAATTTTTAGATATAAGGCTAAAACCTGGAAAGTTTCAAAATGACCAAATGTACAGTAAACCTTTGAAAAATAAATTGCATGAATTGGTCTAGGAAATACTCTATTTCATATTTTTATCATGTAGAAAATTTTTGTAACTATTTTTAGAGACTTGAATTACTTTGAAATGATTTTTCTAGAATTAGTGATGAATTTTTGAATTTCGTCGGGTAAAATGGAAAATACACAATGAACAGTACCCAAAATAAAAATAAATCTATTTTGATATTTTTATGCAATCAAGTCCCTAATCATGCAATAATGGGCATAATTGGAGTCTAATAGATGAGAAATTGACTTAAGTATAGGGTGTTACACAAAGAACACTAACATATAAGGTGTTACACAACGAACACTAACACTTGGGAAATTTATAAGTAGACAATGTACCTTCATCCATCCTAGATATGAAATGTATGCTCTTAATAACTCTAGTATCCAACAAAATGGTAGAATATATGAATGCATGAAATGGTTGGGTAAGAAAGGAATAAACCATAGGCTCAAAAGGGCTAACAAAGGATATATCAATGTATACAGGATAGCTTATTTGGACTTAGTTTTAATGCAAGAAATGAATGCCTTTATCATGTCTATGCAAGTACAATTAATAATGCATATGATCTTGAACAAGAAACGAGCCAAGTTCTAGATTGAGAACTAAATGGAAGGAAATGCTCAATGATGGAAAATTAGGTCCAACAACTCACAAGTAAATGACCTTCAACTTAAACTTCCTAGATTAAGCACTTTTCCACTTAGTTTAACACATGCAATACAAATCAAAATACCTTTCTTATCAAGATAATCATGCATTAGTCAATACTAGTGTGCAAGTTCTCACATCAAAAACCAAATTTTTATGATTTTTGAAAAAATTTTCAATTTTTTTTTTGGATTTTTCAAAAACAAAAGAAAACAACTAAAACACAAAACAAAAACTACAAAGAAAGTCTACTTTTCTAAGAAATCCCTCCCCCACACTTAAAATCATGCATTGTCCTCAATGCATTAATCCAACCAACAATCTAGAGACAAACCAATAATACAACAATTAATATATAAGCAATCAAATCAAATATGATTTAGCCAACCAGTCCAGTCAATCCAATACTAGTCAATAATGAGGATAAATGTAAAATCTAAAGGTTAGTAAAAGGATAGAACCGACTTGATCAGGGAGAATATGAAAACTGCAGCTCCTTGTGCTAATGGCAAGGTACTCTCTCATGGTAGTACTTGAGTCAGTGCCCCTTCACCTTGAACTTTGCCCTGCTTACAGCATCATATAGCTCCTGTAATATCCCTACTTTTATGAAATGCTATAAAATGCATGAAAAGATAGGAAATGAAGTAAGACAATGATGTTACATACTCGGCCTTTGAATGAAATTAATTTCCCACATGGTTCTCAGAAAAAATTATGATTGGTCCTTAATTAGAATTACTTTTCCATAAGGTTCTTAGCAAAACTTAATTCCAGAACGTAGTCAAAAAAAAGTATGCAATATACTAGCTGAATAGAAGCTCATATTAAGCTAAGCGCAATGATATAAGTATTGCGTAGCCGGGACGTTAAGGTTAAAAGTTAGACCAATTTGAAATTTGAAGAAAAAAAATTAATTAAAATTGATCTTTTGGGGGAACATTATGAGAAAGTACCTAAAAGAATAAATATTTATATTTTAACATGGTTCAAGGGCAATTTTATAAATATGAAAAATATTACAGTCAAAGCAAAGCTTTCGATATACCGGACCCAATGGTATATTGCATGGAGGTTAATTGACTAAGAATTAGAGAAAATTAAGAGACAGCTAAATGTAAAAAGGGGCAAAAAGTCATTTTTCTATGTTAGAAGAAAAATGAGAAAATTACATTTTAACCTCAAGGGATAAGAATTTTATGCAATTTAGTCCTTGAAAAGGTAGTGCAATGAAGTCCCTAGAAAAAACTATGAAAAAGGACCTAAAAGAATTAAAAAAATTATAATTTTACCTCGAGTCTTAGGTAATTTCATAAATTTTAGGTATCTCGTAAAAACAGAGCTCTCAATGAGTTGAACTCAATGAAATACTGCTTAGAAGCTAATTGAATTCATATGAATTTATAATTCAAGTTTAAGGTTAAAAGAAATTTTTAAAATGAAAAAGAAATTTGTGAGCTTCATAAAAGTAGACAGATGAGGAGAATTGGATGTGAATCCCTACAGATGTACTTTAGAATCAAAATAATCAAGTTAGTTCAAAATTAAATTTAGAATAATTCTATATCAATTAAATGACAATTACAGCAAAAACATTTAATCGGTATGAGTAAAGTTTATCAATAAAGGTTATTTTGGACTAATAAAAATTATAAAGCAATTTTTGGACAAAGTAATTCCTTAGTTGGCGTGTGACAGCTGCTGCCATGTGAAGAAAATTGTATTATTTAATTATTTTCCAAGAAAACTTCTTTAAGAAGTTTTCAAAAAAAAAAAAGTAACTAAGGTTAATTGAAGGAGTAAGTCTTCATTTTCTTTCTCATATTGGATGACATTCAACAGTTGAAAAGAGAGAAAGTGAGCAGTTGAAACAATAGCAAGAAAGAGAGATGGAGATGTAGAAGAGGAAGAGGAAAAAGAGGAAGCAAGCTTGGAAGATTAGAGTCCAAGTTGTTGGTAAGTTTCCTAACTACCTTAAGCTTGTAGTCTTGAGTAGTTTGTAATAGTTTAATGGAATATTCTTCTTCCTTCATTGAAGATCAGATTTTGGCCAAACCCTAGGACGGGAAGATGAGTTTTCATACAATAAATTTAGGAACAAACATGAACTAGTTGAGAAAAGCATGATTTCATAAGCTTGAAGGAAGATTTTGAAAAAAAAAAATCACTTCCTCCTTCTCTCACCCCTATTTTCAGTCAAAATAAAAGTCCATGAGGGAGTTGGAATTTCATGAATTTGATGCTAAAAATAGATTTCTCATGGTCCAAAATCTTAAGAACAAGTATAAGATTCAATAAAAAGTTACGATGAAGAAAGTGAAATTTTAGGGTTTGGTTTGAGACTTTATAAACCAACACCATGAACTAATGATTTATGTAGCTCTTTGATATTAAGGTTAGGTTCAAGAAAGTTTGAGAAAGTGTTTGGAAGAGGCAAAACTCAAGGAAGACCAAAAGGAAGCATAAAGGTATATTATCAATTCTTGCCTTATATTGTTTTATGCTTTGCAATGAACTTAATGCTTTGCCCCTTGAATGTTTTGATGATTTGTGATGAATTGTTGATGTTGGCTAAGTTGTATGAGGGGTTTGTGGCCCTGGGAAGTCCAAATTATAAAATGAAACTCTGACAAAATTTTTATGAAATTGTTGTGGCATTTATGATTAAATGAATTTAATTGATGATTTCATGAATTGTAATGGCAATATGAATACTTGAATGGGTAATTGCCACTGAGATTCTTTGAATTTCATTCCTTCCAAATACTATTCATGACTAGGCCCAATGTTATTGTATTTGGATGAAGGATCAAAGTGCTAAGGAGAAAGAAGATAGGAGAGGAAATTGAAGCATAACGTTACTTTCAAGTTATGAACTTGCATTTGGATAATATATGTAAATTCATGTAAATGCTATTAAATCTGTAACTCAATGTTATTGTGTTCCTTTGATTATTATGAAATGTTAGGTATGGATTTGGTGATGAGGTAGATATGTTATAAATGTGATATTGCTAAGTTATGAATAAAAAGGCTCAATTTGAACATCCTAATAGAAACATAGGTGCTATTTATGTGAAGTAGTGTAATTAGTTTAGGTGATTTACATGCTCTAAAAGTATATGGAACAAGCTTTCCATAGAGCCAAAACACCTAAATTGGATAAATACACAATTTATGGTGAATTTTAGAAGTTGAGGATCATAATTGAATAGGGGTGCGAATACTGGAATTTTTATTGTAAGTACCATTCACTTTAAAAGGTAATATAAAATCGTACCAAACTCCAAAAACTTAATGGTTTATGGTGTGGAAAGTCCTATGTCTTATGAAATTAATGCCACTGGTTTGAAAGCATTTGGAGCTATAGAAAAAGAGATATGTAAATTCACTTAAAACTGTTTCAATTAGAATTAAGTTCTAACCCTTCATGATTCAAGTGGATGTCATGCCCTATTCAAGTAGGATAAATGTTTAAGCTAGAAAGTAGACAAATAAGGCTTTTAAATGACATAAATTATGCATGAATTTGCTTAGAATAGAATGAGATATGCATTTTTAAATTTAAGGCTAAAATCTTAGGAAGTTAGAAAATGACCAAATCTATAGTAAATTTGTAGATTAAACTGTATGTTTTGATCCAATAAAACTGATATTTCTTATTTTTTCCAAGTAGATAACGTTCTTATATATTTTTAGAGACTTGAATAATCTCCAAACTATTTTTTAAAATTAGTTATGAATTTTCAAAGTTTGGTCAATAAAGTGAAATTTACCAAATAAACAGTATTGAAATTTTTGAAAATTCTTTTTTTTATGTGATTCAAGCTACTAAACATGATTAATGAGCTATAATTAAGGCCTAATGCATGGGAAATAAGATTTTCAGATAAGGTGTTATAGCTCCACAGCACCGAATGAAAAGACTCAAGAGACTATGTAAGAACCTTCCCATCTAGATTGAAGCTTTCCGTGCAACATCTTTATCCTCGACTTGTATAATAAAACTTTCTTGCCCTCTTGGAACTCTTTTCTTGCGATGACTCAGTCATGAAATGCTTTGTCTTTTCTTTATAGATCCGGGAACTCTCATATGAATCTTTCTGGTGCTCCTCCAAATCTTGCAGTTGCAACTTCCTTTGTGCTCAAGTGTCTTGCAAGTTCATGTTACACTGCTTGATAGCACAATAGGCTCTGTGCTCAATTTCCACTGGTAGGTGGCACACTTTCCCATAAACCAGTCTGAATGGTGACATCCCAATTAGTGTCTTATACGCAGTGCAGTAGGCCCATAAAGCATCATCAAGTCTCTTTCCTATTGGGTTACACTATCCTTTGTAGAATCTACTTGACCTCTCTGTTTGACACCTCTACTTGGCTATTCGTTTGTGGATGGTAGGGAGTTGCAACCTTGTGGATCACTCCATAATTCCTCAAAAGTGCATACATCGTCCAGTTACAAAAGTGACTCCCCTAGTCACCAATGATCGCTCTGGGTACTTCAAACCTGCAAAATATGTGAGGCTTAACAAAGTCCACAACCACAAAGGAATCATCGGTTCGGGTGGCTTTCATCTCTACCCACTTAGAAACATAATCCACAGCCAATAGTATGTATAAATAACCAAAAAAAAATGGGAAAGGGCGAATGAAATCAGAACCCAAACATCAAAGATTTCATAGAAGAGTATGGGTTGTTGAGGCACTTCATTCCTCTTAGAGAACCTACTAGTGTGTTGACACCTATCGCAACTCTTGCAAAAGCTGTTATTGGAAGTGCTCCACTTTGATATATATCCATATCATTTAATAAAATACTTTTAATATTTTAAAATTTAAATAACAGTTAGTAAATTATTATTTTCTATTTTTTTAAAAGCTATGTTGCGTGAATAATTTATTTTCAAACCAACTAGTGCATCATCGTCAATATTTGAGGTGTTTCTTCCAAACCATGAGCGCCATAATTATCATTACTGTTACCACTATGACCGCATTAAAGCTTTTATCCAACATTATCATCACTATCGCCTCCAACGTTATCAAAAGAAGTGATTGCCGAAAAAAAAAATAGGTGAATACTTTAAGTACTCTCTCCGCTTCAAAATCCTATCTAGACTGGACTAAAATCTAATATTAAAATCTAACGGAATTTTACTAAAACACACCTATTTATTTTGTTTGTTTTGGCAAACACTTATTTCACTCTTCAATATTTTTATTAATAACGGACACAATGGTCCAAAAACAATTAATGTTTCATTAAAATCTTAAAGAGAGAATTATTTTGAAACAAAGCTAAAACTCTAAAGTGGCACATTTTTTTCATAGATTAAGAGTAATGTCAGTGAAGACTAATCTCCATTGGATATGAATATTAAGAAAATTGAACAAGTCACAAAACTGGCTGAAGTACTGATTTTATATTCAATGTTTTGATCGAGTTTTAACTGGGATTGGATCGATCATAATTAAATTAATATATTTTAAATAATATATACTTAAAAAGATAAAAACTACAGTAGGGAAATTGTATGAACTTTTGTTATGAAATACTCTTAAAAGTCATATTAAAATTAAATTAAAATAATTGTGTTTGAGATAAAGATATAGATAAATAATAGGTATTATAAATATTAAAAAGATATTATCACATAAGGAAAAAAGGTTCAAGAAATAAATAAAAAAATGAGTAAAAATTGAAGAAAAAGAAAAAAAAACCAAAGGAAGGAGGGCATTAATCTTTATTATTAAACATTTTTAGAAGTCATATTAAAACTAAATTAAAATGTTTGAGATTGAAAAGAAACATGTAGGTAAATAATTTGAAGTATAAAAATGAATAATTTTTTTTGTATAAAAATTATTTAAAAATTACCAACAAAAATGATGAAAGATCAATAAAAAGAAAAAAACACGCAAAATGGTGTTGAAAACAAATCCCACATTTTGCGTGTCAGTGAGACTGAAGAGCTTGCTTATATATAAAGGAGACGGCGTGCTTTCTTGTGTCCGAAACGCTGACATTTCATAAATTAAATACTAGTTGTTAAATGTGGGTAATTTATTTTCATAAAAAACAATGTGGTCATTTATTGTTTTGTTGTTTGGAGTTGTGGGTTGCTGCATGTCTTATGATGAAGCCCACGGAGGATTTAATTTTTTTAGTTTTCTTACACATTATTTTTTTTACCAGTTTAGTTAAATAATTAACCTGTTTATACTTGTCTTTGACCAATTTTACCTTTTTTTGATAATATCTTGTATTGATTTTTCTTTCTTTGACCAATTTTACCTGTTTTTAATAATATCTTATATTGATTTTCTTTTTATTTTGAATGAGATGAGGTATTGGTTCTAAGTTTAATTAGTTGGACCATCAAATTTGATCCACTTTTTTTAACTATGTCGGCACTAAGATTTTGTTTTACGTTGCAAACCAATTTGGTGCTTTTGCAAATATGTTTGGATGTCTCTTATGAATCACTGGAAAATCAGTTTATAGTCAAAATCCAAGTTTTCATAGAAGCGACTCCATTGGTACTTCCCCATTCGCTGTTTTTTTGATCCGGATGCAATAAGAAAAAAAAAACAAAATGCCAATATACTACATCTTCAAAAATGTTTATCAAGATACTATAAATTGGCCTTCGTGTTTTTTTTTAAATCTCAAACTGCTTCTCTTAGGAGCAAGGCGTACTAATGTAGCAGTCCAATGTTATGTCTTATTTTTCAAGAGAAGCAATTCAAGATTTAAAAAAAAGATGTAATAGCCAGTTATGACTCCAGATATTTATAGTATCTTGATAAATATTTTTAAAAATATAATATATTGATATTTTGTTTTTTTTTTATTACATCTGGATAAAAACCCCATTTGCTTCTCCATTGTATTGAATCAGACCTGCGCCTTATTAGAGGATTACCCAACTTGCCCCAATCCTCTGCTCACAGATTTAATGGGGAAACCTCTTACCCACATGTAACAACAACGCATCCTCAATCCTTGCCACCTAAATCGGCTTTCTCCTCACCAGATCGTCCACTAGCACATAATCATCGACTCGTCTTCTTCTTCCTTTTCAATATTCCTCAATTCCTCCTCCTCATCCTGTTGTTCTTCGATGATGTTGAGGGCGTTGATCATGTCCTCGGTGCTGGAGATTTTGTTGTCGTTGGAATCTGACAGGAGGGAGTCATAGTTGATGGAGGGTCTGTAGTTTCTGCGGTAGAGTGAAAGATGGGATGAATCAGAGGCACAATGATAGGGATATTAATTAATTGATTAATAATTAATAGTGATAATGATAAAATTTTTAGCCTTTTTTAACTTTCTATGAAATTTTTATTTTAATTTTGAAAATTTCATGTTTTTTTATTATAGACACACATATTTTTATTAAATAGACATTGAAAAAAGAAATTTATCTATTAAATAGATCAAATTATAAATATCATATTTTGTTATTTAACATTATAATATAAAATTTATATCCTTTTCAATAATTACACAAGTAGTTTTGGATTAAAATCATTTAAATATAACCACTTGAATCAAAATTAATTTTTATGTAAAGTATTTAAATACAAATTACATTAGTCTAAAATCAATTTTATTATGTTGCAAAATTAATTCTACTAAAACTCCATTTTGATAAACTAAAACAATAGATCTCCAATAACTAAGCTTATTCAAAAGTGACAAATATTTTAAAATAAAGAAAGTGAAGTAATCACCACCCTATTGTTATTCTTGGTCTCATACATAGACCATGGCAGGTTAAGACATCCCATATTAGTAGAGACAGGAGGAATATCGTTGCTGACAAACTGGCTGCCATGAATATTTAGATGCAGTCATGCAGGGACCTGAAATTTTTCTTCTTGAAGCTCCTGAGAACGTGGGAGAACTTGTGCTTCTAGATGCATGCTTTGGATGTAAATCCCCCTAGCTGTTGTAAATAGTTTGCTTCTTGTTTACCAATATATATATAGTAAATATACTGAAAACTAATTTCATCGAAATATAAAGATTATTAAAGTGAATTTTTGCCCATTCAAATAAAATCTTTTTCCATATATATATTTTATTTCAAATATTTTTTCAATCATATACTAGAAGTATCCCTTATTGATAACTAGAGCCGACAATACAAAACAAGTTTGATAGGTCAGTTTGTTTAGCCCAATAAAAATGGCAAACTCAACTTTAAAAATTGGAGTTTAAATAGAAAATAAGCTTTTAAACCTGAGCATGTTAAATCTGGAAAATAAAATTATAAGGTAATTGAGTCTAGTTTTTCAAAATAAATAAATAAATTTGTGTATAATTTGATGTATTTTCTTGTATACATTTTGATGTACTGCTTCGTTGCTTCAAATATGAGAGGAGGGTGTTATATATATATATATATATATATGAGAGAAGAGATTACCATATCCTTGGAAAGGAAAATTGTTTTATGCCATGTATATAAAAGGCAGGACCCTTAGACTATTTTCAAAGGTTCCTTGTCATGTGACAAACAGAATCAGCCCTTGTTAAAGAGTTAAAACATGGCAAAATGACCCAAAAGGACTTAATTATAAAATTAATGACATATGAGCTCCTTAAATTTCAAAATAACAAATAAAGACCAAAACCCAAATGGTCAAACAAAGAAAGGTATGAAATGACAAAAATGACCCTAATTAATGGATCATTAGGGTCCTTGCGTGTTGTATGTAAATGATAGGTTCAGCAACATTCACAAGTCACTGATAGTTCTAAGGCCATTTCCTAAAATTTCATCTTTTGTATAATATAAATGCACTTAAATGAAATCTCGATTGAAATTCTTCCATTCAATGCGATGAAAGGTAAATAAATCTATTTCCATTATAGCTTTGAAACTTCAAAGAGACGACATACGGTATTTGAGAAATTAATTAACTTCTTAGAGCCCAAGTTCAACTTTTGCAGGAAAAAGAAAAAAGAAAAGGCAATTGGATTTTTTCGTTTTAGAAAAGAAGTTTGCCAAACATTGAAACCAGTACAATTCTTCACAAGCTGAATGAAGCGCGTGGTAGTATCTCCAACTTATCGTTCTTTGAACGAAAGGAATCCGCTGCCTATCTTATGGTTGGTTCTTGCCCATCTCTTTATCAACATTGCGGGATGAATCTGATGATTCAAATTTCGCCACATCATTAAAAAGAAAAAAACACATCCTCACTGATTTAGTGCATGTTTGTGTAACATCCTACCTCCTGTCACCTCCGAACTTAACCAAAAACTTCAAAATCTGACCCTACACACCCTGACATCTCAAAACAACTCTTCATATTCATAAACACAGCGAAAACGACACAAAAGCACCAAAAATTGGGCTGGGGCCGCGGCCGCTACAGTACCGCCGCGGCTTCGGCCTCCCCTATCTCAACATCACTTCTGTCTCCTCTGGCGCCGCGGCCTGCCTTACCTCGCCGCGGCGCACACTTGCTGATATACCATATCAGCAATTTCAACACTCGGGGCGAACTTCTGACGCGCATAACTTTATGCTCCGACCTCCGATTGACTCGATTCCAACTCCTACAAGTCAATCTAGTCCCCATCTATCCAAGGACACCACTTTTACCTCAATCCAACTCCGTATGGAGATTCTGGACCCTTGACTCCGTTTTGACCACTAATTGTCCAAAACTTATCACTAGCTACCTCCAATTGCCACCCAAGGCAACTGGTCGCTCAGAGACCATTCATACAGGTCCAAAACCCCCAAACCGACCTGTCCAAAGAGGTTTTACCTAAGAGGAACCACCCCTCTGAGATTTGACCCCTTGGAACCCAACCTGATCAAATGGGTTACAGGCCCTTACGCAAACCAACAAGGCTCAACAACACTCAACCATACATACCACATACATAAACATCCATACATAGCCAATCTCAATCATAACATTATCCATTACAAACCATGCTATCCTACTTGGCATAAGATACTAATACAACATACACACGCTACATAGACTATTCCCACGTACACAGCTACTCCCGCGTCTTCTCCGGACTAGTGCCAGAACCGTCACCTGAAAGGTTAGTTTATGGGAGAGGGGGTGAGACAATGTCTCAGTAACCGGGAACAACAACCACACACATATATATATATATACTGATCCACACAGTCGTGCAATGCAATGCTAATGAATGGTATACATGTTCTCCCTCATACACGGCTAGAACCACGAGCTATCGTCATCATAAGACATTCAATAGATGATTCCCTTCCAACAGTCGGTGAAGACCGATTCCAGGACATCACCAAGCTCACCTTACCCTAATGCAACCGGGCCAATGGTTACACTAGAGTTCGGACCGTGGCTCTCCTTCCCCTGGACCATCACGAATTGATGGTGATTTAGAGAAGGTGCATCCCCAAA
The DNA here is from genome assembly GCA_026686845.1 of Adenanthera pavonina. Classification (NCBI taxonomy): domain Eukaryota; kingdom Viridiplantae; phylum Streptophyta; class Magnoliopsida; order Fabales; family Fabaceae; genus Adenanthera; species Adenanthera pavonina. The sequence continues at coordinate 16,253,145 of JAIVEN010000005.1, read as the reverse complement.
TCCACAGTCACCTGGCTCTCCCTAGGAGAGGATTTAGTGACAGTGATATCATATCATATCATATCATGTCCTCTACTGCCTGGCTCTCCCATGGAGAGGATTTAGCGATAGGGATCTTTATCACATCATATCTCATCATCATCACCTCGTCATCCATTTCTCACTATGCAATCATGTGGTGATGATATCAATGTCATGCCAACATGCCTCTACATACATATATTCGTATACTATCATATCATATATCATATGGACATGCTAGCATGCAATAGTATGGGGATGCTACACATCATAACATATACAATCATCAAGCCGTGCATACCACGATATGTAGAAAATCGTACACACATACACAATCAATATCGTGGTATGAAAAGGAACATGCATATACGTACATATACATATCAACATATAATCACATAAAACAAACATCCGGTTACCTTAATTGTCGTTACCACACACACACGATTTCCACAAGCTTCCTTGAACTGTCCAGTACGCGTGAACCCCTCTTGATTAGCCAACAACCTTTATCATGTCACAAATCTTCCATTAACACAATATACCAACAAATCAAACATCACAATTCAACCACATTAACCTAACCCAAGGTTCCAACACCCTTTTTATGCATCAATAAGCTCTTAGGGATTACTCAAACACCACACAACCTCAAACACCTCGGATTCCTAAGAGCCATTACCGAAAACAACCTAGGGTTAAGCTCTAAACACACACAATCCCTTCAAAACTCACATTCAAGCAACAAGAATACCAAAACACATTCCATTAACCTCAAATCACCCATTTCAATCGGTGGATTTCACCCCAACTCGGAAATCCAACCATACAACCGAAAATCCCAAATTTCAACCGAAGAAAATGGAGAGAAGGGAGTAGGGAACGCTTACCCACTTAAATCCAAGCTCTTGAGGTCCGAAAATCGCTCCTAGATGCCGGAAAAGTCGAACCCTAGCACTGCTCTCTCTCGATCTCCTCCGTCGCTCCCTTCATTTCCTTTCTTTCTGTCGCGTCCGACTGATCCGGATTTAAACAATTTTTACGACTCTCGCCGCGGCTCCAACACTCCTCGCCGCGGCTCCACCAAAATTTCCAAAACAACGCCACTGGAAAGCTTCTCGCCGCAGCGGCCCTGCTCCTCGCCGCGGCGTGGAGCTCCTTCAGACTCCACTTGAGCCTTCCTCCGTCTTGTTTCCTCGGTCCTGAACTCAATGTCAAGAAAAATATCATGAGGGGCATTACACTCTCCCCTCCTTATAAAAATTTCGTCCTCGAAATTTCAACTCTTACCTCAAGCAAAAATCTCTGGATACTTCCTCCGCATAGAATCTTCAGTCTCCCACGTGACATCATTAGACATCAAACCGCTCCAAAGGACCTTTAACAATTTAATGGTCTTATTTCTCAACTGCTTCTCCTTTACATCTAAAATTTGCAACGGTGTGACCTCAAAAGTCAGATCCTCTCGTACTTGAACTGCTCCATCATCAATTATATGAGACGGATCTGGATAATACTTCTTGAGTTGAGACACGTGGAAAACATCATGCAACCCAGCAAGACTAGGCGGTAGCGCCACTCGATACGCTACTGGCCCAATTCGTTCCAGAATTTGGTATGGACCCATATACCTTGGAGTAAGCTTCTTGGCTCGAATCGATCTTCCAACACCAGTAGTTGGAGTGACCTTCAAAAACACATGATCCCCAACATCAAACTCCAATGGTCTCCTTCTCCTGTCCGCATAACTCTTTTGCCGACTCTGAGCTGTAAGAAGCTTCTGACGAATACTCTCTATCTTCCGAGAGGTTTGATCCACAATATCTGGGCCCAAAAGACTCCTTTCACCAAGTTCAGTCTAACACAACGGTGACCTGCACTTCCTGCCATACAGCGCTTCATACGGAGCCATTTGCAAACTCGAGTGGAAATTGTTGTTGTAGGCAAATTCAACTAACGGCAGAAACTGATCCCAATTGCCTTTGTTCTCTAGAACACATGCCCGTAGCATGTCCTCCAGAGTCTGAATAGTCCTTTCAGTCTGCCCATCAGATTGAGGGTGATAAGCAGTACTGAAACTCAACTTCATACCCATGGCTTTCTGGAGAGATTTCCAAAACCTGGATGTAAACCTTGGATCTCTGTCCGACACAATATTCATCGGGACTCCATGCAATCTTACAATCTCATTCACATACAACTGGGCCAACTTCTCCATTTGAATAGTTTCCCGAATTGGAAGAAAATGGGCCGACTTCGTCAACCTGTCCACAATGACCCATATCGCATTGTGTCCTGAAGAGGTCCTCGGTAATCCCATCACAAAATCCATGGAAACGCTATCCCACTTCCACTCCGGAATCTCTAAAGGTTGCAACATACCAACAGGCAATTGGTGCTCAATTTTTACCTTCTGACAAATCAGACATCTTGCCACAAACTCTGCGATGTCCTTTTTCATGCCTGTCCACCAATAACCTCGCTTCAAATCCTGATACATCTTAGTGGTACCTGGATGAATAGTGTACCTGCTCTTATGAGCTTCCTCCAAAATTATTTCTCGCAAGCGCGCAACATTTGGCACACAAATCCTACCCCGGTACCGGATAATACCATCTTCCAGAATATCAAAGTCCTGGGTCTCTGCCATTTCAATTTGTTCCCGAACGCCCAAAAGATATTCGTCCTCCATCTGAGCATAGCAAATGTTCCTCAATAAATCGCTCGATACACTGAGGGAACTCATTACTAATACTCCAGGATGGATATTACTAGATAACTTCATATCTCTCAAGCTTTCAAGCAACTGTTGCTCCCTGATCATCATCATGGCCATATGGATCGACTTTCTGCTCAATGCATCTGCCACAACATTGGCTTTCCCAGGATGATACTTTAGAGCAAACTCATAATCCACAAGAAATTCAATCCAACGTCTTTGCCTCATATTCAACTCTTTCTGATCAAACAAATACTTCAAACTCTTGTGATCATTGAACACCTCAAACTGAGCGCCATAGAGATAATGCCTCCACAATTTCAAGGCAAACACTACAGCCGCTAGCTCAAGGTCATGGGTAGGATAGTTCTCCTCATGAGGCCTCAACTGTCTTGAAGCATACGCCACAACTCTACCTTGCTGCATCAGAACACACCCTAAACCCTTCTTAGAGGCGTCTGTATAAACTGTGAACGGCTCTGACAGGTTAGGGATAATGAGCACTGGGGTGGACGTTAGACAAACCTTCAGCTCCTGGAATGCTCTCTCACACCTGTCATCCCAAATGAAAGATCGATCCTTACGGGTGAGTCTAGTCAATGGCATAACAAGCTGAGAGAATCCCTTAATGAACCTTCGGTAATATCCAGCCAATCCCTGAAAACTCTGAATTTTCGTCACCGATTGCGGTCTCTCCCAATTCAACACCGCTTCCACTTTACTAGGGTCTACAGCCACACCTTCCACAGAAATCACATGACCCAGAAATTTCACCTCCCGTAGCCAAAACTCACACTTACTGAGCTTAGCATATAGTTGGTGATCCCGCAATACTTGCAACACAATCCGAAGATGAAGCGCATGCTCTTCCTCACTCTTGGAGTAAACCAGAATGTCATCAATGAAAACCACCACAAACTTATCCAAATACGGCCGAAACACTCTGTTCATATAATCCATGAAGATTGCCGGGGCATTTGTCAACCCAAATGGCATTACAAGAAACTCATAATGACCATATCGAGTCCGAAATGCCGTTTTAGGCACATCCTCAGCACGTACTCGCAATTGATGGTATCCCGACCTCAAATCGATTTTAGAGAATACAGAGGCACCTGCCAACTGATCAATCAAGTCTTCAATCCTAGGCAAAGGATATTTATTCTTGATCGTCGCTCGGTTCAGCTGCCTGTAATCAATGCACAATCTGAGGCTACCATCTTTCTTTTTGACAAACAACACTGGAGCTCCCCAAGGCGAAACACTAGGTCTGATAAAACCTCTCTTCAACAATTCCTCAATCTGTTTCTTCAACTCCTTCAATTCAGACGGCGCCATTCGATATGGAGCTTTCGAAATAGGACTAGTCCCGGGCACCAAATCAATGGAAAACTCCAGTTCTCGTGGTGGGGGTAAACCAGTAATCTCCTCTGGAAACACATCAGGAAATTCATTCGCAACCGGATATCTTTCGACACCACCTTGTATATCCACATTCACAGAGAAGAAAACCAGAAACCCTTGACATCCTTTCTTCAAATACCTGTCAGCTTGAGCAAAGGACAAACACATATTCTCATCCCCTTCCACACTAGGGATATTCATCGGCAAAGACACAGTCTTCCGAGCACAGTCGAGAATGGCATTATTCGCTTCTAACCAGTCCATCCCAATTATCACATCAATCTCTTGCAACGGCAAACAAATCAGATCCAGGGTAGTGCTTCGTTGTTCAAAACGAACCACACAATTCAAACAAGCTTGAGCAGTTCTTGATGAAACTCCTGTGGGTGTGGCTACCGACAATTCAAAAGGCAACTCCATTGCCACAATACCCAATCTCCGAGCACAATCAAAAGAAATGAAGGAATGCGATGCACCTGAGTCAAACAAAGCATGAATAGAGTAACCATTGAGTTTAAGTTTACCTCTAATCAAATTAGGCGCTGCATCCGCTTCCTGTCGAGTGATGGCAAAGACTCGTCCGGGCATCGTGGGCCTCCTTGTCGCATCATCACGCCTTGGCTCATGACAACCTCGAGCAATATGTCCTGGTTTCCCACAATTAAAACAAAACACGCACGGACGATCACCATGACTCAACCCACATTTTGTGCACGGATTTGATGCACTACCAGAACTGTATTGAGATGGAGCGGAGTCCCTTCCTACATACTCATTCTGACTGGAACTCCCTTGTTCAAAGCCACCTTGATAAAAGGGTCCTCTGCCAAACCGACCTCTATTGTGCTGCTCTCTACCAAACCTGCCTCTTCCTCTACCATGACGACCTCGATTATGGCGACCTCTTCCTCCACTAGAACCTGTACTACCACCACTACTACCGCTGCCTGAACCACTTCCCTTACTGATTCCTCCTGTAGGTCCTAGGTGAGAAAAGGCTCGAATCATGGAATTTCTTCTGTGCTCCTCAGCCTCCTTCATTCGTTTATACAAAGCACGAATCTTCGTACATAAGTCCTCAAAGGACACAAACTCCACCACAGATAAACGCTCTTTAATTTCTGGATGGGCACCCTCAAACAACCTCTGAGCCATCCACCTATCATCGGGATAATTGTTCAGATAAGTGGAGTATCTGGCCAAGTCCAAAAACTGATCAATGTAATCGTCCGCAGACAGATTCCCTTGCTGAAAAGCTAGGAACTCAGCCTCCTTTTGCATCATTAAGGCTGGAGGGACATAATGTGCAAAGAATCGTTCCTTGAATTGTTCCCAAGTCATAGGAGGATTCATCATTTCAACATTCGGAACGACACTCCTCCACCAACGCTTGGCCTTCTTCTCAAGCTTAAATGCTGCTAGTTGCACCCTTTGCTCTGAGGTGCAATCCATCACGCTAAAAATATTTTCCAATTGCTCTATCCAATTCTCCGCCTGTGACACATCCATAGTACCTTCGAAAGCCGGAGGATTAAACTTCCGAAAGTCCTTCAATTGTGAGGAGATACCCCTTCTTCCAACCCTTGGGGCTCTCTCAGGCTCCACCACCGTTTCGTCCTCTCCTGCATTCAGATCCACAAACATTTCGGCTTCTTCATTCACATCCCCCTGTTCTTGCCTATTCATTCTCTCTTGCAACCTATTCAACGTTTCTCCCTGAGTATTCACCTGATTACTGAGGCCAGCCAGCATCTCATGCATCTGCCTCATCAGGTCACTATTACTCTGTCTTCCTCTGCGAGACATTCTTTCTACACAAGCAACAACACATTCAATTATATGGTTCTGGACTAGCATTGCAGTGGGAATATAGTCTATGTATTCAAACTTGTGCCAAGTAGTACTTCAAGCAGGAACAATGGCCCAAAACCATTGCTCTGATACCAAAATGTAACATCCTACCTCCTGTCACCTCCGAACTTAACCAAAAACTTCAAAATCTGACCCTACACACCCTGACATCTCAAAACAACTCTTCATATTCATAAACACAGCGAAAATGACACAAAAGCACCAAAAATTGGGCTGGGGCCGCGGCCGCTATAGTACCGCCGCGGCTTCGGCCTCCCCTATCTCAACATCGCTTCTGTCTCCTCTGGCGCCGCGGCCTGCCTTCCCTCGCCGCGGCGCCCACTTGCTGATATACCATATCAGCAATTTCAACACTCGGGGCGAACTTCTGACGCGCATAACTTTATGCTCCGACCTCCGATTGACTCGATTCCAACTCCTACAAGTCAATCTAGTCCCCATCTATCCAAGGACACCACTTTTACCTCAATCCAACTCCGTATGGAGATTCTGGACCCTTGACTCCGTTTTGACCACTAATTGTCCAAAACTTATCACTAGCTACCTCCAATTGCCACCCAAGGCAACTGGTCGCTCAGAGACCATTCATACAGGTCCAAAACCCCCAAACCGACCTGTCCAAAGAGGTTTTACCTAAGAGGAACCACCCCTCTGAGATTTGACCCCTTGGAACCCAACCTGATCAAATGGGTTACAGGCCCTTACGCAAACCAACAAGGCTCAACAACACTCAACCATACATACCACATACATAAACATCCATACATAGCCAATCTCAATCATAACATTATCCATTACAAACCATGCTATCCTACTTGGCATAAGATACTAATACAACATACACACGCTACATAGACTATTCCCACGTACACAGCTACTCCCGCGTCTTCTCCGGACTAGTGCCAGAACCGTCACCTGAAAGGTTAGTTTATGGGAGAGGGGGTGAGACAATGTCTCAGTAACCGGGAACAACAACCACACACACATATATATATATACTGATCCACACAGTCGTGCAATGCAATGCTAATGAATGGTATACATGTTCTCCCTCATACACGGCTAGAACCACGAGCTATCGTCATCATAAGACATTCAATAGATGATTCCCTTCCAACAGTCGGTGAAGACCGATTCCAGGACATCACCAAGCTCACCTTAACCTAATGCAACCGAGCCAATGGTTACACTAGAGTTCGGACCGTGGCTCTCCTTCCCCTGGACCATCACGAATTGATGGTGATTTAGAGAAGGTGCATCCCCAAATCCACAGTCACCTGGCTCTCCCTAGGAGAGGATTTAGTGACAGTGATATCATATCATATCATATCATGTCCTCTACCGCCTGGCTCTCCCATGGAGAGGATTTAGCGATAGGGATCTTTATCACATCATATCTCATCATCATCACCTCGTCATCCATTTCTCACTATGCAATCATGTGGTGATGATATCAATGTCATGCCAACATGCCTCTACATACATATATTCGTATACTATCATATCATATATCATATGGACATGCTAGCATGCAATAGTATGGGGATGCTACACATCATAACATATACAATCATCAAGCCGTGCATACCACGATATGTAGAAAACCGTACACACATACACAATCAATATCGTGGTATGAAAAGGAACATGCATATACGTACATATACATATCAACATATAATCACATAAAACAAACATCCGGTTACCTTAATTGTCGTTACCACACACACACGATTTCCACAAGCTTCCTTGAACTGTCCAGTACGCGTGAACCCCTCTTGATTAGCCAACAACCTTTATCATGTCACAAATCTTCCATTAACACAATATACCAACAAATCAAACATCACAATTCAACCACATTAACCTAACCCAAGGTTCCAACACCCTTTTTATGCATCAATAAGCTCTTAGGGATTACTCAAACACCACACAACCTCAAACACCTCGGATTCCTAAGAGCCATTACCGAAAACAACCTAGGGTTAAGCTCTAAACACACATAATCCCTTCAAAACTCACATTCAAGCAACAAGAATACCAAAACACATTCCATTAACCTCAAATCACCCATTTCAATCGGTGGATTTCACCCCAACTCGGAAATCCAACCATACAACCGAAAATCCCAAATTTCAACCGAAGAAAATGGAGAGAAGGGAGTAGGGAACGCTTACCCACTTAAATCCAAGCTCTTGAGGTCCGAAAATCGCTCCTAGATGCCGGAAAAGTCGAACCCTAGCACTGCTCTCTCTCGATCTCCTCCGTCGCTCCCTTCGTTTCCTTTCTTTCTGTCGCGTCCGACTGATCCAGATTTAAACAATTTTTACGACTCTCGCCGCGGCTCCAACACTCCTCGCTGCGGCTCCACCAAAATTTCCAAAACAACGCCATTGGAAAGCTTCTCGCCGCAGCGGCCCTGCTCCTCGCCGCGGCGTGGAGCTCCTTCAGACTCCACTTGAGCCTTCCTCCGTCTTGTTTCCTCGGTCCTGAACTCAATGTCAAGAAAAATATCATGAGGGGCATTACAGTTTGGTTCATTGTTTTGTAAACATAATCATGGTTTTCAACCATGGTTTTCTAAAAGATGTGTTTGGCCAAACACAGATAAAACACAAACTGACTTTTTGAAAAATGAAAAATGGGTTAAACTGTGGTTTTGGAAAAGGAGGGGAAAAGTTACTTTTTTTTTTAACAAAACGTGGGTTTTGAAAAAGGAGAAACAAATTTACTCTATATTATACATCTAAAAGTACTTTTAACCCCTATCATCTAAACAGATTTTTTATCAAACTTACTTTTACAAAAAGAATATCTAAACATAACAACTTCCAACAAACTTATTTTATCTAAACTTCATTTTTACAAACTTTATTTATCTTAACTTAATTTTACAAAATGAAGAACCAAAACGGGCCTTATTATCCAACCGACCATTTTATCCTTTTTTGTCCGTTCGAAAAAATCATTTTGTTCTCGGTCTGCGGAGTTCGTGAGGTGCTTCCCATTCGTTTGACGTTCATGTCCGTTGTGCAAATCGGGTTTGCCTCCGATTGGGTCGTCGCCATTAATATAGCAAGTTCTTCGCCGGTATCCGGTCTCTGTCTTTGTCAATTTGATTTGGGTCCTCGATTTGCCAAATGAATAGAGGTCGTTGCTTAGGTCATTTGGGTTTACCGATCTTCTGCCGTCGTTCACTGTTCGAAGTTAGGATGTTGCTTGGTTGGTTTGGGTTCGCCTTTCTTCTGCCATTGCTCACTACTTCTTGATATTTTGTGAGAATTTTAATTCTGATTATCATCTGGAACAGTCAAAAGGAAAATGTGATTGATCAGTCTTGCCAAACCTTTTATGGCAAAATCAACTGTTCTTGATATCCCTTACTGGCAGAGTGCGAACTAGTTCGAGAATGTTTCTTTGGACTGGATAAAGAAGATTGTGAATACTCTCCAGAATCGCTGACTTCATCACCTTCATTCCTTTAGGTATGAATTTTCATATGATACCTGTTAAAACTGCTTATCACAGTCTTTCTGTCTTCCTTATTTCGTTAAGTTTATGAATTTACCCTGTTTGACATCAGACGCTTTTCTAAACAGTTTGTTGTTATGAATCTCCCCCTTAGGAATTGTGGGTCTTATCTAATCCTATCTAATCCAAGCCACAACCTCAAAATAAACAATTAAAGATGCCGAAGGTGAACTAAGCATCCTAGACATGAATGATACAATAACTAGGAAAAACTATACATGTCAATAAACATAGTTGCTTGCAGCGTTGTCCTATATGTAAACATGGTTCACTAGATGCAGTAGTTTTAACAGCGGGGCTACCTGCGGTTTCAAAAATCACAATTAAGTCTTTCGCAGACACGTATTTAATTACCGTATCTTCCAATGGTAGGGAAGACAAGAAAAACCATAGAAATTTAGCCGTGTTGGTGCCAAAACCACAACTAAGTTTAGCTTTGGCTACAATTTTTGGTTAACAGCGGCTATTTTATAGCCTAGCTGCATTTTTGTGTAACCGCAACTAGGTTACTGTCTCAGAAACACATGTTTTTTGGTAGTGATTGTTTTGAGACAACAAAAATTGAAGAGTGAAAAATCAATATCTAACATGTTAGAGTTTCCTTTGAAAAGAAGGAACTTGATGTTCTCATTATTTAAGTGCAATTCTGACACACAAAAAGATAAGAACTTAAAATCATACGAAGATATTGAAAACCCAGATAACTAAGCCCACAATTTTCAAATTTTAAATACATCATAAACTAATATAGCAACCATTATTGCTCCATTTTACAAGGTTACATGTCGAACAAATAAACACAATAAAGAAACAAAAACTAAAACTTGATTTAACAATTTCAACTAGTGGTGTGCACCCCTAGCATTTTGCATAAACATGACCTTGATTTTTTTCAAAGATACCACCACATCTATCATATTAATTCGTGTCTCAGGCAAATCAGTGCTACAATTTAATGCCAACTCAAAGAGTAATGATACATGTGGTAATATGTTACCTACAATTTGATTGTCTCCTTGCAACAAATTGGCATCTAGAATATTGATGATTGAGTGTGTTGATTTACTAACCCAGTCTTTCAAACTTAGACCATGACCAAACATCTCATCTGTTGGCTTCTTCCTTGTAAGCATTTCCATTAGCAAAATACCATAACTATACACATCTCCTTTAACAGAAACTACTCCTTTCATTCCGTACTCTGCATGTCAATTTAAATGATAAGTTATTTGTGGTTGAACTTTTCTTTTCTTGCACACACATAAAGATGAGCATAATGAAGTAATATATATATATTTATGATTATTAAATCATTACCTGGTGCCATATAGCCAAATGTGGCCATAGTGTTAGTATAAATTTCAGACTGCCCATTACTTAACAATTTGGCAATACCAAAATCACTAAGATGGGCCACCATATCGTCATCCAACAAAACATTGCTTGGCTTTATATCACAATGAGCTGTTGGTGTAGGACAGCCATAATGAAGATACTCTAGTGCCGATGCCACATCAATCATTATATTCAACCTTTGTAAGATATCTAAGCAATAGTTATGAGAATACATCCATTTTTCAAGACTCCCATTTGACATGAACTTCATTATTAGGGATTTAAAATCATCATTTGAGCAGCTGCTGATGATCTTAGTGAGATTGTGATGACGTAAATTACATATGGTAGCACATTTAGTATCGAAACTCCTTAATGCTTCTTCCAAGTCTGAGTTAAATACTTTCACTGCGACTATCTTCCACTAGAGAGGATTCCTTTATATACTGATCCAAAACTTCCTTTTCCAACAAGATTACCCTCATCAAATCCATTTGTTCCTTGCAGAAGCTCATAGTAGGATATCCTAATTGGCATGTCCAAATTTATGAAATCCATGTTGGTCATTTCACTTACATGGTCTCTCTTACGCTTAAGAAACACTATGCATGAAACAACCAAAATGATTGTCAACATGATTGGCAATAAGCATTTGATCAAAAGCATCATTTTACTTAATCTATGCTTGTTTGCTTTTTTGCATGGATGAACTTGTAATTGGGGTTTTCCACAAAGATCTTTATTCATCATGAAAGATTCAGCTGTAAAATTTTGAAAAAGCCCGCCATTTGGAATTTCTCCATACAACAAATTATATGAAAGATTAATGTATTTAAGATGGATAAGCGACTCTAAGGATTTTGGAATCACAGCAGACAAATAATTTTGGGAAAGATCCAAGAATTCCATGCTTATCATTCCACCAAGTGATTCAGGGATTGGCCCTTGCAATTTGTTATGAGCCAAAGATAAGTTTAGTAGGGTTTGCAATCCACCCATAGTTGTAGGGATGTTTCCTGAAATTTGATTGCTTGACAAGTTCAAGAGTATAAGTGCCCTCAAGTTTGAAATTTCAAGTGGAATTGTTCCTCTTAATGCATTGGAAGATAAGTCTATCACCATGATATCTTTGAGACTCCAAAGAGAAGGTGGAATATGGAAAATCAGTTTGTTAGAGTTGAGATGCAACTTCCGCAAAGAAGTTAGATTTCCAAGGCACCCTGGGACCATTCCTGAAAACATGTTGGCTAGATCCAAATAGCTCAAACTTTTGATTTGGCAAAGTTCATCTATGATGGATCCTTGCAATCTGTTGTCCCTGAGGCTTAATAATTGAAGGCTTTGTAATTTGTCAGTTGTAGTGGGAATCAACCCATTCAAATCATTTCCATGGAAATCTATTTTGATCAAGTTGGTAAAATTTCCAAGAACACTGGGTATAGCTCCAGTAATTTTATTCACCTGTAAATCTAACATAATAAGTTTGGAAGCATTTGATATCCTGCTTGGAATTTGTCCAGTTAGTTCATTCTGCTCCAGGCTCAATTCCTTAAGGTTGTGAAGGTCATTTCCTAAATATGATTGGAGAAGGCCAGAGAAGTAATTAGTTCCAAGGTACAAGCGCGTCAACGTTGAGATGTTGAATATATTGAAAGGAATAGATCCTCTCAAATAGTTGATTCCCAAGGATAACTCTTCAAGTTTATCAAGATTGCCTATGTTCCTGGGTATAAAACCTGACAGCAAAAATTGACGGATAAATTTAAACGTACCTGTAAGCGGCTGGACTAGGAAAAAGGAAGAAAAAACTTGTAACATATTTTCTATACAAGATACATATGTATATTATATCTAAATGCATCACTTTATAGGCGGAAAAAAACTTATTAATTCCGAATTTTACACGTTTTTGTTGTGCTGATTAATCTGGAATGGGAGAAAACAAATTTCATCTTCCATGAAATTATAGTGACCTTATAATTACTGTTTACTATTATTTCATACGAGCATTTGAAAATTAAATTCTGATGTTTACTATGATTTCTTTTCATATTTTTGCATGTTTGAATGAAAATATTAAATATGAGAGCAAGATGAAAAAGAAACTCACTCACATGCGCACACATGTACAAATTATTTGCATAAGGGTATACCTGTAAATAAGTTGGCACCCAAATATAATCTCGTCAAAGACGTGCAGTTACTTAATGATTTTGGAATGCTTCCCTCTAACAGATTATCAGCAATGGAGATGATTTCAATTAAAGGGAGTTGATGGCACATCTCTTTAGGCAAATTACCGTATAAATAGTTGTTGTCAAGGTCGACCTCCCTCAAAGAAGGTATGTTGAAAAGGGATGGAGGAATTTCACCTATAATAATAACAGCAAAAACATTAATTTTATTCCAATAAGTGGGGTTGAGGAATTTCGCCTATAAAGAAAAAAAATACATATCGTGTCTTTAGAAATAACCTAATTCACTACCACTAGAAACTCATTTTTTTTTAAAACGAGACTTTTAAGTCTCCTCATACGAACTTCAGGACATATTTTGAGATCTCTGCTTTGATGTATCATCTTAGGTGAGGGTCAGTGTTCTAATTTTATTTTAATTTTCCAGAAAAGTTCCTCTGTTTGGAAGTGTAGAATAAGACTGAGAAGTTTCGGTTTTAAATTGTGATTTTGTGGAGAACACATACAATAACAGGTAGCCTTGAGGAGAACACATAGAGTTGGGAGAACAATATCCCAAGAAATTTCATTACCTCGTTAATTGAATTTGCTCATTGTTCGGTAAAAATAAAAAGACATACGAGCATATACAAATTACGAATTGACTTACAAAATTTTTTTGAAATTGTCTCATTTTCGTATGACTAATTCATATTTATCTCAATCTTTTTTTTTAATTTCATGTGATTTTAAGCATTCTAATCCATTATAGTGGCACTTGCATTGAATTATTATACTTCATGCAAAGAATCACTAAATCTGTGATACAAATTAATGACTTATCAAACACAAGAAGAAAATTTGCAGTCAACATACAATTTAAGATAAACAATTAACATATCATGGACATAATTAATACTCATACCTACCTTCTATGTTGCTGTTCTGAAGATCTAAGGATTGAAGGTTCGTCAAATTTCCCATGTCATTGGGTATGTATCCTCTGCTGAATCCGTTCTTGGCTAATGATAGATTTGACAATTCCTTGCATTGATGCCAAATGGAGGGCATTTTGCCAGACAAATCGTTTTCATGTACATAAAATCTTTCAAGTTTTGGAAGACCAAAACACACATTTGTTGGGAGACTACCAGATAGATGATTTTTTTGAAGTTCAATGTCTAGTAGCTTGAACTATTAAATATTGAAGATGGTATAGAACCAGAAAACATATTCTCTCCAAGATATAATATCTTCAGTTGTGGAATATTACCTATCTCATTTGGAATCCGGCCTTGAAATATTAAAAAGTAATGAATACGTCAACATCAATTTTTCAGTATGCATTTAATTTTATGCGTGATGAGTTATATGAACTTGAGACATACATATAGGGAGAATGATAATTAATGATTTGATAAGAAGATTAATGTTAACTAAGAACCTTTTAGTGAAAATTGGAAGTTTATTGGATAGTTAAAATTGAAAGCTTTAGTGGTGATGGGATCCTTCTCTGTCATTTCCCCTATATGTTGGCCAAAAAAAAAAAAGTTCCCCTATATTTTATGCTGCAAGTCGTATTTCATTTTAATACAAACACTTCAATATGTTTTGAATGATAAAATAGAAAATGCAATAAAAGACGACATGAAATAGGAAGAAATACGAAAAGATCCAAACCTAGGAGGTCCTCATAATTCCTTACTAATTCTATCATCTGGGGCATAACCGTAGAGGAAACTTACTCATTTTGAGACATATAACTAAATGACATCGCAAAGGCATACTCATTTCGAGAAATAATACTATAATATATTTTAACTGATAAAGTAAAACTACAGTATTTTCAAAAAGCCATGATCCCTTCCAATCTGGATGGACTAAAAACCATGGAAAATTTTTTTCCCTATGGCGTGTGTTTAGTGGATATTTATCGAGAAATATGGATGGGTTGTCCATGGTTTCAGAAAAACTAAAAACTTGCCAGCGAAAAGAAATAGATTTTTCAATAGTAAAAGGCAAACATAGATACTACAAAACATCTATATGACATACCTGATAAAGTGTTATAAGTCAAAATCAAATATTCAAGTGACGATAAGTTGGAAATTGCTTGGGGAATAATTCCTGAGAGCCTATTACCCGCAAGTCTTAAAATCTTTAAGAGCTTAAGTTTTCCCACCTCAGGTGGAATGGCCCCTTCAATTGAATTATAATTCCGATTTAAGATCTCCAACCTTGACAAATTGGATAGAGAGAGGGGCATATATCCATTAAAGCTATTATTACGAAGATTCAAATGCTCAAGTGTAGATAAATCTCCTATCCATGTTGGAACTTGTCCATGAAAGTCATTGTAGCTCAAGTCGATTAGTTTCAATCTACGCAATCGACCAACTCTTCTGGTATTTGACTATGAAATTAGTTCATGCTAAGATCAAGTTCAACAAGGAAAGAAAGATTTCCCAATAGTAGAGATATGATGCCTGTAAGACCCTTGTCACCAAGAATCAAGGAATGAACCCTTTTATGGTAGGGATCGCAGGTGACACCAACCCAGTCACATGGTGAAGAGGAGACAGACCAATTGGCTAAAAGATTGAATGGGTCCAAGGTGATACAAGATTTGAAAGTAAGAAGTGCAGATTTGTCGGTGGTGATGTTTTTCTCACTCCAAGCTAAAGAGGCTGTGAAGCAATGAAGTAAGAAGAACAAAATAAAGGAAGTAAATTTTTTCATCTTGAGCATCTCAGACTACTCAAAATTGCAAGTATATTGAGCATCAATTTATACTTTTCCAATTCGTAATCAGGTCAAAGCGTGCGAAAACAACGCCCAACCACAAAAGAAAAAAAAATAATTAAATAAATTAATTAGCGTTTTTGGTATATATATGGTCAGATTTCATCGCATGAAAGAGAAAAGATCGCACTAGCTATACGTAAGTCTACATTACTACATTTTTCTTTTGGGTGGGCTATATTACAATATTGCTACATTTTGTTATGATGGCATAAATATTTTTCATTTTCCAGAGATGAAAAAATTGCCAAAAAAATATGTCTATGGTTTTTCAATTATCAATATATTCAGATGTGAATTTTTTAATATATTTGTTTTGATGTTGAAAGCTATTTTTTCTAAATAAAAATTCTCATAATTTCATTTGATTACATAGAAATGAAATTTATCTTGGATTCTTTTGCGCAGCTATGTATAAAAATACCAAAAGCTTTCAAATACTGACCATCTCTCTTTCTACATTTTTCTTTTATTTTCATTTGATGAATGGGTTTGTAACTAGAAAATAAATTGATATATTTGCTCATGTATACATCTAATATAAATTAAGATAATTTATAGTTCATGGTTATCCGTAAACGATGATTGGGATATATGTAAATAAACTGGTATGAAATTCCTTCGGGACTGATTAGAGAAATCTTTGTTCTCTTCCTCGCGAGTCGTTTCACATGCGGTGAACACTGTAGAAAAACCTACTTAATATTAATTACTTGTAAATTGAAATAGAAAGCTACACTTAAAATTTAATTTCTGAAAAAGAAAAATTCAGTAGATGACTATAATTCCACATTACATTATTTGATTTGACGGTCAAGTCTAGTTCCTGGACTATTCTCGAAGGAACGTTGATAATCACAAATGCAATCCATTCACTTGTGTGGTCTCAGAAAAGTTGTGTAGAAAAATAGGTGTGAAGACAGGAATATTTTCTTCCTTGAAAAACGTCAGATCTAAACATGTTCTGAGAATTTAAAGGATATCTTCTTTCACCATGCATCTTACTTTAGAAAAAAGTTACCTTCATTTTATTAATTAGGGTATATTTGATAGTTTAGAGAAGAATTATGAGAATGAAAGTACATTTACAAAAGTGAATGAATATAATGCATGGAGAGTAGAGAAATCGAGAGAAAATAGATAGTGGGCATAAAAATAAGATAAGTCTCTTAGACAGTCATATGTTCCTTTGTGTTGCTCTCTTTTTGAAATGTTTAAATGTAAGGAATTCAACTTGGAAGTTTTAGATGGGTTATAGACTGGATTTATTAATTATTAATTATCATGAAAGATGAAAGTGTGTTCACTATGTCATCTAATTTTGGGTCAAAGTTACATATTGGTTTCACAAACTCAGTTGCCATATAACATCTTGATCATGAGTTCATGGGTAAGAATAAAGAGAGAAATGAAGTTTCTTGGTATTAGCATATCGGACTTGATCAATCATCAGGTGCAAGCGCTAAGCAGAGATAAACAAGATAAAAATTCAGAAAAGAAGATTATATATATATATATATTCTATCCAAGTAGTCCAAATCAAATCATCAATGTGAAATAAAAAGTTGTGAATATTTGTAATTATCATTTGAAAGAAAAAGTGCGAGCAATGTAAACATAAAATAAAAAGTTACTAAAGAAGATCTAACGATACATTATCACCAACAAAACAGCAATTACAAGAAGGTGATTTGTTTTTCCTTGACCGTAAAAGATATTAAAAAATATTATTCTTAATCGTTATTTGACACTATTAAAAATGTATAAAAAGAGGCTATCAGAGGAAAAGTATGGTTACAAGAATAATATAAAAGATAAAGCAAAGTTATAGATAATCAAGTATTTACCAATGATATTACATATATCTAAAATATTTTGGATTTGGACACTCTTAATTAAGCCACTGCACCATTCTGCAGGTTTCTTGGTATATATATAGATTCGACTTGTCCCACCAAATTCACATGTCTTTCTTCAAGTTTGGTAGATAGAATTGACTCATGGTGCGAACAAGGTCTGATCTTAGGTTATCGCTTTGAGGACCACATTTGCATTACATTATTTCATTAGTGGTCAAGTCTAGAAGGCCATAGAGTACCCCCAAAAGAACGTTAGTGAGAAAAAGCTCGTGTGAACACTTTGTTTATGATCACACACACACACAGAGAGAGAGAGAGAGAGAGAGAGAGAGAGAGAGAGAGAGAGAGAGAGAGCTTGTGTGAACACTATGTTTATGTTCAGAGAGAGAGAGAGAGAAGAGTTGAGATTAATTACCAGGTGATTCAAAAACTTCACCATCATCCTCCTATACATTTGACATTGACAAACAATCACCAACGCAAATCTACTACAACTTTGGCTGCCCATTGATACTATAAAATTCAATATTAAGACTGGATTATTTAATATTATTTTTCTTAAAAATTTATTTATTATGTAATTGATGCCTTTAAAGTAAGAATTAAGATATTAAATTGTTTGAAACTGTAATTTCAATTTCCATACAATTGCTCTATGGAGAGAGTCTAATATCAAGATATTAAAAGCTAAACTCATCATTGAATCAGTAGTTAAGGTATTGATCTAAGGTTCAATTATTCAACCATAGTTGAATTGTAATTAAACCAGTAGTAATAAAATTAATAAGTTTTTTAATTTAATATGTTATTTCATTAAAAAAGTATCATTAATAAGTTTCATAATCTAATATTAAAATCTAAATAAGTTAATATTAATTTATAATCATATTTTGAATTCAAAATAGTCAATTAATACTTTATTTTCTTATTATTTGTTAAGTAAATTTATCATTATTAATAATTATGTATTATAATAATGCTTACACAAATATTATAATGTAAAAAGGAACAATTTTATACAAAAAAAAATGCTATTTTATCTTAAAAACTAAAAAAAATTGATTGGTTCTATACCAGTTCATAACTAGTTTTGACCTATTCAATCCCAGTTTGATTGGTTTTTCATTAATTTTATAATCCCCTAGTTTTGTTCTTCTTCTTGACCGGACTTTGTACTGATTCCCAATTTGACCACTTGAACCAGTCGGTCCTGTCAGGAATTTAATACATTTCTATTGCCTTGTTTTTGAAAATAAGAAGTTAACTTCTATTATAAGAATGAAAGCCACAAATCTTTACGTGGTTTATATAAAAAGTGAGAGTTGTGTAATTTAATTTGGACCGGATGTATCATATCTATCACACTGTAATTGTAGGTAAAGAATGACAGGCTTGACTTTTGAGTGGATGTGAATTGTCAAAGTCTCACAATTAATTAGACAAGAAACAACTTCAATGTCTCCCTTAATGATAGGAAACACAAGTTTGTAGTCAAGTTTTTTTTTTTTGCCAAAACTTATAGTCAAGTCTATCATCTATCAAAGTTGTGTTTCTCAATTTTTTTGCAACATCAAGAGAGTTATTTGTCAATATTGTGTGGCCGAACGTAACACTACAATAAAACAATATTTTTCTCAAGCAAATTTCTCGAGGGGAGGGGGGGATTTTTTGTGAGAAATCCTCATGGAATTTCTTATGGAAATTCTCACCAAAAGACTTTCTCAAGAAAATTTCTCATGAAAAAAGAGCATGGAGAGAAAATTCATGAGAAAAGTTCCTGAGAAATAGTGCACCCTATGGCGGGAACACCATGCCAACATTTCTCAGGGAAATATCCCTGAGAAATTCAAAAACTTCTCATGGAAATATCCATGAAAAATTGTACAAAAAAAATGTAAAATTAAGAAAATGAAAAATTTTTTCTCATGGCTCCTATTGTGAGAAAATGTGATAACTACTCATGGAATAATTTATGAGTACCTGAGAAATTTAAAAATTTCTCATGGAAATACCCATGAGAAATAGTGCAAAAAAATATAAAATTAAGAAAATGGAAAGTTTGTTTTCTCATGGCTCCTATCGTGAGAAAATGTGATCATTATTCATGGAATAATTCATGAGAAATAGCGCCAACATTTCTTAGGAAAATATTCCTGAGAAATTCAAGAATTTCTCATGGAAATATACATGAGAAATAGTGCAAAAAAATATAAAATTAAGAAAATAGAAAAATTTTTTCTCATAGCTCATACCCTAAGAAAATATGATCATTACACACAAAATAATTCATGAGAAATAGTAAAAAAATTATAAAACAAAAAAATAAATGTATGGTAGTATCTCGTGGCCATGATAAACCATCTCTTTTCTCATATAGTCTAAAAATTAAAAAAATGATAAACATTTCTCACGGACATAAGTCATGAGAAAAAATCGACAAGTTCTCACGGCTTAGTCCATGAGAAATGTTTCTCATGTATTTTTCCCAGAGAAAAGTTTTGGTTTCTCATAGAATAGCATTCAACATATTTAAAAAATTTAAATTATGATTGCAAATCTACTTAATATTTGCTTGTTTAGAATGTGTATTATATTTATATAAGCTAATCAATAAAGTTCATTATTTTTATAATTAAATCTTCTTCCTCATTATTTCCTTTTGATGGATAATCTCTTGTCACCTAGATATAATTAAGTAGTTTGAATATATGAAGTATTCATATAATTTGTGGTACACTAGCTTAATTTGAAGGAAATAATCCTTAATGAAAGCATCAAACTAAATACAAATGTGAAAATGGAACAATTACAAGTAAAAGTAATATAATTTATGAAGATCAATGATACGCGATATATAAGGAATTATAGTATTGTATTTATGATATATATTTTAGATTAACATAACATATATTATTAATGTATAAAAAAGAAATGTATATGTGATATATGATATATATTCTAATAGCATACATTATATATAATAATATTAAATTAAATGTGTTTGTTATTAATATAAAATATCAGGATTTCTACATATTTTTAGATTTGCTTTAGGCAAGAAGACAGTTTATGACCTCCATACAAAAATATTGATAAATGAATAATACCAGTGCTGAATTCAGTTGACTCGAGTTAGAAATTCAATTTATAGGCGTACTAAATTTTTAAACCGGACCCTTAGAAAGAAATATTTCTATATGGGATCCTTAAATGTTTTTTTTCATTTACGTTATAAGCTTTACTGGCAAGACGTGTTGCACAATTTTTCCAGATCTCCCATTCGAATCCCCTCCTCCTTATGCGCCGTGCGTTATTTTTTAATCATAACAATTAAATCCCCACCGCTCCTTCTATACTTTTCTTGCCCGAGAACCCTCTTCCTCCTACAGCTTGAGCTTCGTTCGGCCTCCACTACCATAGCTACCTTTCCTCCTCCTCCTCACTCTCAAAATCAAATCCTAATCCCCAAAATCCTATTATCCAGCCGTCCTCCATTTCCTCTTCCTCTTCATTGGTGCTCCTCATTCTCAAAATCAAACCCTAACCCCCAAAATCCCATTCTTTGAAATCTCGAAGTTGAACGACTTGCCGACTCTCGCACTCCCACTCCCACACGGCCACACTCCCACCACCGGCAAACGACAGAAACTCTGTGTGAACTCGTCCAGTGTCCGTGATTGACTTGTGAACTCGTCTAGCTCCAACTCCATCTTCGTCCATCTATGCGTTGTGATTGCTGATTTGGTTCGTGCGTCCGTGGGTGCTGATTTGGTTTGTGAACTCGTGACTCCAGCTTCAGGTTTGTTACTTTATTTTTTTTGGCATCATCTCATTTGTTGAGCTTGTGTAAGCAAGGTTCTCTTGCTTAGCTTCGGCAACCAATATGACATCATTTTTTGTCCAAATTCCAACAGATGTATATATTTATATATTAAATTTCTTGAGTTGTAATAAGTTCTCTTATATTTGTGATCGAATTACATACATAGAAATGGGGTCCCAACTGATCTGGAATTCTTTGTTCTGTTTTTATATTAAATAATATGTCCATACTCAACAAGGAGGAAAACTTGTCCATGGAAACATACAAGCGTCGAACATCTTCCTCAACTCCGAAGGGTATGGTTGTATTTCTGATATCGGTGTAGCAACACTACTGAGTCCAATACTCCCACTGGAGAAGTGTTGTCTTGTATCCCTCTGCAAGTGATAACAAATTTGGTTTTAAGTAGTTCAGCTACCAAGTTTAGATGATATCAAAGTTTAGCTTATAAGGCTATTGGGTCCACGTAATGTATTGCCTATGGTAATGTGCATCTTTAGTATCTCTTGAAAGCTTAATCCAAGATACTTTTGTAGTATTATTTTATCAATTCCCACCTCTCTATTTTGTTATCTACCTCTCAAATCTTGTGATATACAGGAGTTGTTCAAGGTAAAGTTTTTTTATTAGTTATGTAGGAAAATCTATGGTTGTGTTTCATTTTTACTTTTTGCTTCATGATGATTAAAAAGACTATTTCTAATAACAGATAAAAAAATCTGCCATAATTTTTCATTTCATGGCCAAACCCTTTGTTGTCTTCAAAGCTATGCTTTTAAAGGAAAGACGCAAAGTGGCCCAGAGATAGAGTTTGAAAAGTGGCAAATCTAATTCTTCATTGCTTCCATCTAAAGTTACTCAAAGATAACTGTTCTAATGTAGTTTTACCATTGAACTCTTCTATAATGTTATTTAGACAGAACTGGTTATTCTTTTTTATATTCTAAACAAAACTCAAATATTGTTTTTAAGCTTTTGTTATCAAGTCGTGTAGTAAAATCATGACAAGTGTGAAAGCAAAAATCGCAAACTGTTGTACTTATGACGCAGCCAAGATGACATTGCAAAGAAATATTTAAGGATGCTGATTAAGTCTGTTTAAATAGTTCTCATTCAGTTTGCTCAACTGAACAAATTGCCCAAATTTTAGATTAATTCTTTCTTATAAAGATTTACACCCATTTGCTATTAGGATTTGTCTATTGTAGATTAATTCAGTTTTTACAGTGTTTGTTATCAATTGCTATAACAAAAACAAGTGATGACATTTTTCTACCTTAGCATCGCAATTTTTGTGCAGAATTAGAAATTCATGCTGTTGGAGATTCTTTTGCAGAATTTATGAATAGAAATCCTTAGATGTTGTCCAGCTTCTGTGGCTAACATAATGAGGAAATTTTGGGATGGAATTCGAGACAAGCTTCTAGAATGGATCATGAAGTCGTGAGATGGTTGGTAGCTATAGATAAAAGCAAGATGCAAGCAAAGGAGGAGGAATGATCCCAGAGAATTTATTGAATTGTTTAATGCAGTTCGACTTTCTGTTATGATATATTGAATTGTTTGATTATGTTTTGAATTATCACATTTTATATTAACAATACAATTTACACTTTTTTTTTCTGAGTTGTTTCAGCATTCTCAAAGAACTTTCTGTGAGAATGTTGCTGAAATTTTTTTTTTCTTATTTTAGCATTTTCTCATAAAAATTTCCTTGAGAAAATTTATGAGGGAAATATCCCTGGGAAGTTTTCTCACATAACCTTCCTAGAGAAACTTTTCTCTAGAAAGGTTCCATGAGAAGTTTTATCAAAGAAATTTTCATAAGAAATTTCTTGAGAAATATTTTCTTAGGGATTGGAAATCTTATTTTCTCGAAAGCGATTTTGTCACAATAGTTTTTTCTTGAAAAATGTCCATGAGAAATGATTTTCTCAAGGATTTTTTAGATTTTCTCAGGAATTTTTGGAGCTTTATACGGTTTTATATTATCTTTTGAAATTTCCAGTACCTAACTTTTAGTTTCCAGTTTTTCCAATTTTACCCTATTATGTACCCTAATTTTGAAAAATTATAACTTTTTCTACATGACTCCAAATGAAGTGAATTATGTGTCATTTTAAAGCTTGGCATGTCCTATATTTAGTGGGAAAATCCCAGAAACCTAACCTTACGCTAAGTCTAAAGCAAGGGCAAACAAAACAAATACATATAGAAAATGTCCTGTTTCAATATATATTGAAATTTGCTTGCCAAAATCTATGCAAATGAACTCATTTTGGCATGAAACTTGGTAGAACATAACTTCATATCACAAGATCTAGAACTGGAAATTCTCATACATTTTCTACAATATTAACATAATATTCACTATTTTACAAATTTACATAAAAGGTCAAAGTTTATGGCCATTGCAAGCCATATCAACTCAAACATCAAGCTCTTTCTCCTTTCCTTTCTCTTCCTTGGTGGCCTTGACATAATTGCTTCCTAGTCATGATTAATATGTGGAAGGATGACATTCAAAGAATCTCAGTAGATAAATCTCATACATACCATCATATCATCACATTTTTTCATAAAAACATCACAAAAACTTTAATTCATCACATATGCACATTTGGACACATGAATTTTATAAAAAATTCAGTAGAGTTTCATAAAATGGACATCCTAAGGCTCAAAACCCCCATACAACTCATCAAACATCATAGAAATATCACAAATCAACATGTCATACATATGCCATAGTGTCAAGTATCAAAAAAGCAAAATTAACAATGTGATGTTAGTAAAGAGAATTAACTAACTTGATGTGTTCCAAAGGTTCCCACAATTGGTACATCACTTCTTGGGCCTTCCAACACTTCATTGAACCTAACCATATCAACATTTAACTACCTTGGTCACTGATTTCCAGAATTATACAACACAATGCACCTTAAACCCTAACTTTTTCACTTAACTTTCCTTTGAGCTTTTCTTGAGTCCAACACTTGTACTTGACTAATTTGGACCCAAGGAATCCATTTTTGGAGTCAAAAACATGAAATTACAACTCTAAATATGAACCCCATTCTTGCCAAAAATCATGAAAATAGGAGAAAAATTGCTATACTTCATTATACAACAAACTACTTCCATATTCAAGCTTTAAATGAGTGTTCTAGCGTTTGTCCTCTGTTTTATGGTTTGTAAACTTATTTCCTTGCTTAATCATGACATGGACAAAACCCTAAGGGAGTGGAGAGGGAAATCTAATCCATGGTTCATACTTTAAAGACCATAAATAGCAAGCTTAGAGTGATAGAAGACAAACTTACCAACTTGAGCTTTTGATTCCCTTGAGTTTCTTCTTATTCTTTCTCTCTTTTCTCTCTTCTTTCTTGCACTTTTCCCTTCTGTTTTTGCTGCTGCAGATCTTGTGAAAATGAGGTGGACAGAGGGTAATTAAGTGGCTTAGTTAGATGGCTAATGATACAACTAATCATGGTTAATCACTTAACTACCTTTAGTTACTTTTTGTGCCAAGAATATCAACTTCCTGGAGAAGTTTTCTCCAAAAAATTTATGCTGCCCAAGCTGCCCATTTTGCACGCCCAATGAGAGGTCTTTAAGTATCTAGTCTGCTCAATTTTTAACCGTACCGATAAAACCGCTTTTTATAGTAATTTAGCATTTTTGGGCTACAAAACTATTCTAAGTTTATTTTTATATATCTTTTATTATTCTATCCCAAATGATATCTATGTATAGCCCATATTCTATCCCAGTTATCTTTTAATTATTCATGGGGCCCACCGTTTACTTTATTAGTTTTAAGTTACTTTTGGATACTCAGCACAAATTATTTTCTTATTCTTAAACATTAACTCTTAGTGCCATATATCATTGGACTTCTCTTGTCAAGGGCTTCGTTCTAACAGTAATTTTACATATTTACAAAATTGGCCTTGATCTGGGTTAGATTGTAATTTTTGAAATTTTCAGGTCATTAGGTATAATTTTCTCCAAGAAAATTTTAACTTATTCTCTGTGTGAGTTTTATATATTTTGGGACATGGATATCATTTTTATAATTTTTTAGGGGTAAAAATATATTTTTTTATTTTTCCATCGAATTGGGAAAAATGACCTCTTTGCCCTATTTCATGTAAACGGTGTTTGCCCATTTTTATAAATTTTTTATATATTTCTAGATATTTTAGCTTTTTTGGGACTTTCTTATGATGATACATTAATGGAATGGCCTTTGGACAAGTCATGACAAGTGGGAGGTGAGTGTAACGACCCTCATTACATTATCTCCAACTTAATCTCTAGTTAATGAAGCATAATTGGTGTTGTGTGTATGATCGAAGGAATCAAAACGAAGAGAAGACTGAAATGGAGGTAGAGAAGCTCCACACCGTGGTGAGATGTAGGGCCGTCATGCCTAGCGAGTTGCAATTTTGGAATTATTTTCCAAGCCAAGAGCATCCATGCCATGGTGAGCTTATTGGCATCACAGTGAGCGTGAGATATTTTGTTTAAATCAGAAATATTTCAATCAAACGAAAGAAGAAGACTAGAGGGAGAAAGAAGAAGCTCTACTATGGTTCTTGATCTTCAATGCTTGAGAGTAATTTTCGACCTCCGGGAGCTTGGATTCTTGTTGGTAAGTGATATCTACTTTTCCCTCTCAATTTTTCTTCAGTTTTGAGTTGAGATTTTCTAGAATATGTTGAAATTTTTGGTTTTGGCCGAAATTCACCGATTAAAATGGATGAAATGGTATTAATGAGGTGTGATTTGGTGTTTATAAAGCTTAGGTATGAGTTTTAGAGGGAATATGTGTGATTTGGGATAAACCCTAACTTGTATTATGTGTGGAAGCATGAAATCTGAAATGTGTGTGGTTGATTAGAGTTTAAATGGTCTTTAGGAGCTCAATGGTTTATAGAAATGGTGTTGAAACCTTAGGTTAGGCCTAAATGATTGAATTGTGGAATTTAGATAATTGTATTATATGTTAATCAAGGATTTTATGATATTATAGAGGTTATTTGGTTGACTGAAATGGGTACGAGTCATATTGGACATCCCAAGAAACTCATGGAATCATGCATGTGTGAAATTGATAACCTGAGGTAACTGAGTGTTTGTATTATGTGGTTATATGTTGACATATATATATGCATATTCCTTTTCATGCCATGTTATAGGTTGTGTATGTGTATGGTTTTTCTATATATCGTGGTATACATATGACTAGTGAGATATGATGATTGTATATGATGTGTATGTATGATTTTGTAGCATTCCCATACCATTACATGCTAGCATATCCATATGTGATTGTGATAATATATATATAGATGTATATGTTTCAAGGCATGTTGGCATGACATTTACATCATCACCATGTGATTGCATAGTGACAGATTGATGTGGAAGTGATGATGATATGGATATATGATGATAATGTGATAAGGATCTCTGCCACTAATTCCTCTCCTTGGGAGAGCCAGGTGGTAGTGGACAAAATGATATGATGAAACATCCCTATTACTAAATCCTCTCATATGGTCAGGAGAGTTAGGTGGTAGTGGATTTGGAGATGCACCTTCCCTAAATCACCACTAATTCGCGGTCAAGCTCTAGTGTAACCTTTGACCGGGATGCATTAGGGTAAGGTGAGCTTGGTCATGTCCCAGAATCAGTCTTCACTGACTTTTGGAAGGGAATCTCCTATTGAAATGTCTTGTGATGATGATAGCTTGTGGTTCGATCCATGTATGAGGGTGAACATTTGTATCATTCATAAGCATTTCATTGCACCATATGCATGATTATATGGATCAATATATATATATATATTGTGTGTGGTTGTTTTCGGTTACTGAGACATTGTCTCATACCCCTTTTCCAATGAACTAACCTTTCAAATGAAGGTTCTACAACTAGCCCAGAGAAGACAAGGGAAGCTTAGCCACTCCGATATTGGGAATATTAAGTCATTGTAACACGTGTGTATTGTCTATGTATGTTGTGCTAAGTAGGATAGTGTGTTTGTATTTGCCATGAGAATCTGGATGATTGTAATGATGGTGGTATAATCTGTATGTGATGATAATGAGTGATATGGACTGCTGTTGACCATGATCAGTGTGAACACTCTATTTTTTCTGGTCTTTATACATAAAAATATAAAAAATAATGTGTAATTAAAAATTGATGTAAATTTTCTTTATCAATGGGTATTTGATTTTTTATAAAACATGAAAGACAAACAAAATATAAATTTTTTTAACTAAAATTCAAAATTAAGTAAATTATAAAAACAAAAAAAAAAACAACAAAAAGGTGGGGCTTACAATGTTGGGTTTGAAATGCTGGGCTTTAGCATTTCAAGCCCATAATCACCTGAGCTCTAATTAGGGCTCAGGCACACAAGGGCTTTGGAAGAGCCAGAAGTAGGCGAGAACAGAGGAAGAGGTAGTGGGAGCTGCGGGGGAGAGGGAAAGAAGAACAGAGGGAGCTTTAAGGTCTGAGCATGAGAGGTAGACTGCATAGAAGATTAGAGGGAGATTGAACATGCAAGACTGGAAAGAGAGAAGACTAGAGGGAGTTTGACACCAGAGAAAGCGAAAAATAAAAGGAGTCACGGGTAAGGAGGAAGAAGTCAAAGAACTAAAGCTAGGACGAAACAAAACGAGGTTAGGCCTATCACTCTGTACCTGACATGGCAAAGTAGAGGAGGTGAAGGCGGCTCGTGGTTGCAAGCAACCGGAACAGGGGAGCAAGGCGACCAGCACACGGAAGTAGGGCTGAAAGGGGCAACCATACGCTCAAGATCCCTTTTTCTTCACTCACGAAACTGCTATAAAAGGGATCAGAGAACAAATCCTAGGGAGGCAGAAAAGAAAAACCGAGGGATTGAGGTTGAGAGCAGAGGCAAAGTTTGGAAACTGATTTGCTCAAGTGTGGTTTGTGTCAGGAAAAAACACGAAAAGGAATCGAAGACCGGAGGCCAAATTTGAGTTAATGGTGTGAATTGGGTAACAGAGACTTTGGATCTAGTAATTCTTGTTTCAATTGTCCCTTCCTTTTCGATTAACACTCATTCTCCTTGGATACTCCAACCCAGTTTTTTGAGTTATGGAATCCTGGATTTAGGATATTCTTTTTTTTTTGAATGATTCATACAGCTCTCTTGTTGATGTTGTTTACTTCGAAAAAACCTTCACTCGAAATTGGGACTTAGGTTGTTCAGCTTGTTTATTGGAGATTTTTAGCATCTTCTTGTTTTTCCATTAATTGCCATTCGCTTGAGCTCTTCAACTTCATACTTGAATGGTTTAGGAAAATATGGCTGAGTTTGTTTCTTTGCCATGCAAATCTCAGGATTGTGTTAGTTATCAGCATGTTTTGCCATTCGAAATTCGATGATAAATTGTACAGTATGTTTGAAAAATAAGGAACAATTCTGTGGTTTTGGAATTGGGTGTGAGTTGTTAGAATTTTGTGTGAGTTGAAAGATCAAGCTTCAAAGGATCCTGTGCCTTTTCGGTTGTGAACGCTGATCCATTTTCTCAGGGGACTTGTGAACTCTGATTGTTTTCTCATGGGCCTAACATTGAGAAGTCTATTATGAGTATTTTGTTCTTCTTATGGGCTGGACGGTGTGAAGCATGTTATGAATATTTTATCCTGTTAGGCTAGACATTAGGAAGTTTGTTGTGAATATTTTGATCAATTTTTCTTATGGGCCTGACGTTGAGAAGCTTGTTACAAATTATTTTGATTTATTTTCATATGGGCCTGGCATTATAAGCCCATAGGGGTGCATGAGTACATTACAATGGCTCACATATAATGGGTCCCAATGGCCTTTCCATCGAAAATTTTATTTTCTCATAAAAATAATAAATAAAATAAAAAATAATAAAATAAATAAATAAATAATTGGCTTAATAATTACACCACGTGAATTTTTGGAACCCACACAGGTATCTAAGTTTACTGAGTTATTGCATGGATTACAAATCCACGTAGGTATATCAGTTAACTTTCTTTTAAGAAAATAATTATATTTAAAAATAAAAATAATATAATAAGATTTTTCAAATTTTATAGTATTTCTTGAATTATTGTCTTAAATGTATAATAAAACCTTTATACCACGAGGTTTAAAACTTCCACAGGTAATTAAGGAATCGATCTATCGGGTATGACTGTAAGTGTGCAACAGGTAGATTGGTTTTCTTTATTTGGAAGAAATAGGAAAATTTTTTAAAGTATAAAAAAATGTGATGGTTTTTCAAAAGTCAAAAATCAAATAAAAGCATTTTTAAAAATCAAAGAAAAATAAAAAAATATATATGTTTTCAAATAAAATAAAATAAGAATAAGTAAGAGGAATTAAATTATCTTTTGCAAATTAAAACACACCAACTCAATTACAAAAAATTGTTTTGTTTGCAAAAAGTTAAATTATTTTCAACTAACTTTCTCTTATCACAAAAATTTTATAATTAAAAAATATCAACCAACTGACACGCTTTTCTAGTCCTGAACTACGTGGACTTTGATTCCTATCACAGGGTACGTAGGCCCCATGCTTTGATCCTGGGTCAAGTCCACCCTTGTAAATAAATAAACATTTTTCCAGTTTATCATCTTAATTTATTTTGTTTAAAAAAAATTCCTTTGTTTAATAAATTATTTCTAACTTAATTTTATTGATTTCTTCTCTTCATTTTGTTTTTAATTTTCCTTAATTTCTTTAATCTCTTTTTCTTTTCTACCCTTATTCCTGCATGTGAATAATAAAAGAAAAATCAAAATACTTTTGAAACCATATTAATTTGCACAATCAACGTAAGGTAATCGTTCCTAGGAACAGGTGGTTCCTAGGAATGGGTGTCGTGGGGTATCTAAGACCTTCTCCACGCACAATCGACTCCCGAACCCAATGCTGATTGCGCAGACTATCATTTTCCTTCCTTAACTCAGTTTCCCGAAATTTTCCTCAAAATTTTGGTGGCGACTGTTGAATCAAGAGTTTTGATGATTGTAAACCAACACTCAAGAGCTTGAATTGAAGATATCAAAGGAGATCAAAGCTGTTTCAAGTGAAGATTTTCTGAGTATTTGCTGTTAGATCTCTTGTAGGATCTTTAGTTTTTTTGTTATGATTGGGTAAAAGTTTTTGATTTGAGAAGAAGATGTTTTCAAACCTTGATTTTGTGTTAAATCTTTACCTATTTGAAAAACACCCACCAACAGATGAAGGTTGAAAGATTAAGCTAAACTGTCAAGTTGGAAATTCGAATTTCGAGCTGAAACTGAATAAGTCTGAAGAGATGGCTCTCTGTCAGACGAATTTTGATTGTTCAAAATTCAAATTTTCATCTAGTTTGAAAGAAGCCTTTCTGGAAACAGACGAACTTCACACTTTCAAAATTTGAATTTCAAGAAAAATGAAGTTTGTGAAAACCAAAGAAATTCGTCTGAGACTATGATAAAATGCATCTGAAATCAAAATGAAATTGAGTTTGATAAATGCTCTCTGACAGACGAATTTTGAACTTCCAACATTCGAATTTTCATAAAAGTCTAAGAGAAGCTTCTTTGCATCAGACGAACTTTAAGTCTTCGAAATTTGAATTTCAGACAAAACAAAATTTGAGAAAATAGAAGAAATACGTCTAAGACTATGTTAAAGTTCATATGAGATCAAGAATGATTTGAGTCTCAAAACTGCTCTCTGACAGACGAACTTTGAACATTAAAATTTGAATTTCAGAAGCTGAGTTCTTGAGTCTGTTGAAGTGAAAAATTGACATACGAATGATGAAATTAGTCTGAAAAGAGTCTCTGTGACAGACGAACTTCACCCTTTCAAAATTTGAATTTCGAAGAAAGTAATCTGCTGTGCCTCTTTAAACAATCAATAGACAGACGAATTTTGGGGTTCCAAAATTCGAATTTCAAGGGCACTGTAGCAAATTGAAAACACTGTTCACACTTAACCGAAAAACTTTCTTCTTGAAAATTCGTATGTCACATTGTGAAAATATTTTGTAAGTTTCAACATTCGAATTTCACCTCATGAACAGACGAACTTCGTGCTGTAACGTTGGAAGCTTTAACCTTCGGTCCTTTGGAAATTCGTCTGTTGACCAGCCAAAATTCGAATTTCAGTATGTCAGAAACATTAAATGCGGTTGGTAAACGGATAGTTTTTTCAGAGTAACCGTTGGATAACTTCTCCAACGGATAGATCAAAGTCTCTAACGGACATTTGAGACCTAAATCTATAAATACAACAACATTTGAAGTTGTGGGTAACAAATCAAACGGTGTATAACGAATTTCTGCTGAATCTTCTTCTCAAAAGCTTTTACCCCCTCAACTTCTATACTTGTACTGAAACTTTCATATCTACTCTTTTCAAGAGAGTTATTTCATTGTAATCAATCTACTCTTCATCTGGAAGATAGATTTACTTGTGAGGGGTATTCACAAGGGGATTGAGAAGCACATAGTGAAAGTGCTTGGAGAGTTTGAGAGAGCTCAGAAACAGAGCATACTCGAGTACTATGGCCTTAGCAAGAAGCCCATTGAAATTCTTGCTGTATAGTGGATAAATCCTAAGAGGTGTCTTGGGGACTGGATGTAGGTTAAGTGGAAAGACCAAACCAGGATAAATCACTGAGTCTTCTTCTCCCTATCTTTATTTTTCAGCTTGCTCTGTTTTACGCATTATTTTCATTATATTGTGATATCTTCACTTACTTCTCTTTGTGCAAAAAAATTTCTAACTTCCCAATTCACCCCCCTCTTGGGAAGTCAGCCTTGCTAACAGCGACTTCTCAGAAGTTGGTTTTCGTTAGGAAACCCGATTTGTCTCTCTTCTGTCCTTTTTCTTTTCGTTGCATTTTTCTGGGTACGACAGCTTGACAACTTCACTGGGGACATTTGAGAGTCAAGCCTATATGCAGTGATTGTGTTTTATGATATGGCTTTATATTTATTTTGGTTTTCCTTTTAATTGTTGTTTGCCTCATGTGATAACACATTTTAATATTGCTTATTCATATGCTTCTTTATTTATTTTTTCTCTTGTTTGAATAACATGCCACAGGGGGCAAGTAATCTGATTTTTATCTTTTTCATGCTTCTCTATTTATTTTTTATTTGAATAACATGTTGTAGGGTAGATAACATGCGGATTGAATCTCAGGGTAGATGACTTTATCTACTACGTTTCTTTTCTACAATTGTGATTTGTTAGACAGGTGGGGGTTAGGTAATGCATAAGTCCAAGGATGTATGCTCTCCTCA
The DNA here is from genome assembly GCA_026686845.1 of Adenanthera pavonina. NCBI lineage: Eukaryota > Viridiplantae > Streptophyta > Magnoliopsida > Fabales > Fabaceae > Adenanthera > Adenanthera pavonina. Next base: position 16,220,274 of record JAIVEN010000005.1, on the reverse strand, counting down.
CACACTATGCACTAACACATCTCTCCTCACACACATTTTGGGCCCTATACCCAGGTTTGTGAGTACCTTAGGCTAGTGGAAGTTTGTAATGGTTTCCTCTTGGGTTTTTGGAACTCATGACAGTTACTATGAAGATTTCACTTAGGTTGTGTCTTATGCGGCAAGTTTAGTTCCCAAGGAGCTTTTTAGCCTTTAGAGGATTGAATTTGTTAAATAAGATCTTCACCATATGGTGGGGACAACTTGGGGACCCTTATAGAGTAATAGAACCACCCTGACACCATGCACGTTAGCAAGCAAAGTTAGCGGCTAACCTGATTAGTTAGTGCTTGGCTACTTTAGGGTAAAAAGACTCAAGCCTAGGATTTACCCTGAATAGGACACAGAAGAGCATACTCCTTTCTCATCATGTATCAAGACATGTTATCATTATAACCTATCTTAGGAGTGGTGACAAATCGTTACCTTCACTAGAGCAAGTATCAAACATCGTTATACGCTGATACGAGGCAATGAAGGTGATTACACTAAAATCCAACCTCGAGCTATGAGGTCTCTGACCCTAGCTTAGCAATGAGTCTATGCATCATTACTACATTACATCATGAATTTTACTCTAAGCCATGAATTAATAAACGTTCTAATGACAAAAAATTAATCTCAATTAATAACCTTGACAAAAAATGCACACAAAGCTTTGTCAACATTGGTCAGATAGAATTTTAGATTTTATGTAGGCCAATATTTGTTAAATTTCCTTAGAGACTACGAGTCACTGGAGGAGAGTTAAGACCATATAAAAAGCGATCTTATGAGTTATTATTTTTCTTTCTTATAATGGATAGGTGATATATCTAGGATTAGCAATTGGCATAAGGACAATGGTGTTGAGAGGTAACCAAGATTAGGCACCCATTAGGAAGACATAAAGAATAAGGGCATCAAGCTTACTCCTGAAATTCAACCGCTAGATAAGTTAGTCCAATTAAGTGAACATATACAAGGACGTGTGGAATGGGAATTTAGAAGGAAGTATAGTAATATACTGGATCTTTTAAATGTACCCATGCATATTGAAGCATTAATTAAGCTATGTCAATATTGGGATGCCTCACTCAGATGCTTCAGTTCCCTAACTTCCAAATCACCCTAACATTGGAAGAGTATGGTGAAACCCTTAGGATGCCAATTAAGAAAAATTCATCTATATACACTGGGTTGGAAGGATTATCGGCCTGAAAGATTGTATCTAGGCTATTGGGAGTCACCCCAGAAGAAGTACAAACAATGCATCTAGGTCCAGGTGAGGGTATTTCTAGACATGATGTCGAAAACCACTTAGAGAAACTAACAGAAAAGCAGGAATGGAGTACTTTCTGTAGAGTCCTTGTAATGACCATCTATGGGACCATCATTTTCCCGTACACAGCTAGAGTAATTAACATGGAAGCTATCAGTGTGTTTCAGAAAGTTGAAGATCATCAAGTTAATCCAGTGCCAGCAATTTTAGTAGAGATGTACAAGACCTTGACCCATTGCCACGTGAAGCTGGGAGGCAAAATAAGATGTTGTCTTGCTATCCTTGATATATGGATGCTAAGCCACTGGTGTGGGAAAGAGTACCCATTTCAAAAATAGTAAGATCCTGGCAGCAATCCTCTCACAGTATTCATGCTTCTACGGGCCTTTGACCACTTGAGTCAAGGTGACTGGGTAAAGAAACTTATTTATGGCGATGAAAGAGATACTTTCCTATGGAAAGTAGACTGGTAGTGGGAGGAAGAAATTATCTAGTACTGTGGTAACTTTCCGAATGTACCATTGATCGGGCCTAGAGGTGCCATTAACAATAACCCAGCTATCACACTGAGACAACTTGCATATCTCCATATAGTTTCTTCAGCTGAAGAAGTATAAACCATGTATGTTGATCATACAGAGAAGGAAATGAAGGTTTTATGCATAAATGTTAAAGTGGCCTGGAGCAAAATAATATACAAAGGAAAGGCTGAGTTAGGTAAAAGGCAAGTCAATCCCACTTTAGAGTACGGGACATGGCTGAAAGGAAAGATAGCTGGAATTAACCCTGCATATGCTTCCTAAGATCCATTGCACGGAAATAATATATCCATTATCAATGAAGAGATAAGGAAGCGTCTCATTGCAAGAGATGGGGAATTACAAGAGCTGTAGGAAGAAAGTTCCAAGAATAAAGAGGAATTAAACCACCTCCAAAAAGAATTCATTGCTTTAAAGAATGAATTAATAGAGGAAAAATGGGTCAGAGACCTCGAAAGAATTGATGAAGTTAAAAGGCTGAAAGAAGAGAATAGGAAGTTAAGAAATAACCTAAGGGACAAGGAGGCATAATCAATAAACAGTAGGGTTCGACTGATGAAGATTGCAAAAGCCAAGGATGCACTTGAAAAGCAAGTGATGGAAAAGGACTCTATTGATGACTTGCAACAAGAGGTCCGATCACTCACCAAGTTATTGGAAAAATGGATGGATGAATTATCCATGGTATGGGGAAGCACCACGAAAACAATTCAAAATTTAGTGGACAAGCTTAATAGCCGAATAGAGGATGCTAAAAAGTGGATATCCCTCTACCTCGATAGAATCAAAGAGACCAAAGAATGGATGGAAAGGTGCCAGAGGATGATCTCACTAGCCAATGAGGTAATTCCATACTTTACTAGGGAGTTTAAGTGCGTTGAGGGCATGATTAACCTGATAAATACTCCACCAGAGATCACATAATTCTTCACATTGTATGTAGGCATCATAAATGAACTTTATCATTTAATGAAGTTTTGATAATGTAATGATGTACAAACTCCAAGTTTGTTGAATTAATGTAAGGCTTTTTCAAAATTAATGCAATTGTTGATCTCCACTCGTGCAACTATCTTCTGATCTCTTATCTACGACTGTAGAAGGATGAGATTCAAGCTCTTTCGTATACAATAGTCAACTTTAAATTCCCTTGAGAGGATGGGTTCTCAGGAGGAATTAAAGGGCCTTTAACACATCAAAACCCTTACGCCAATGCAATGCGAGATATTTCACATAAAGGGACAAGGAAAAGGTAATTTAACGAACTGAACTTGTTAAGATTAATAAGTTATTTTGTTAAATTAGGTAAAACAACATTGCGCCCCCAAAGAAGAAATTGTCGAACCAGATCCCACCAAGAAAGGTTTATAACACGCGATCGTGTAGTTGTGCATCGGAAGACGAAAGCATGGAAGGAAATCATGAAGCTGAAGTAGGGTCAACTGTGATCAATGATCAAATATCCATAATGGAAACATAGATTGCTGAGACGAATAGCATGTTGAAAATGTTGGTTGAATTTGTGAAAGGAAAAAATACCCATGACGCACCAAGTGCTTCAAATCCTATGCCACCTAATATTGAAGTCGCTTCTGATTCACCAAGGATAATGGAGAAAGAAGGATAACTGATGGATGGCCATCAGACGAGAAACCCACAAATGTTAATCTTTGAGAAACAAGGTTTTGGAAATGGGATTGCAAAAGAATTAGAATATCCAAGTGAAGACCTCATGTATACTTTTCAAATCCCAACACTGATGAGCAAAGATAAAGAATTGAAAGATGAGTTAGGAGAGTTGAAAGAGCAGTTAAAGACTTTACAGGGGTTAAACACCTTTGGGTCCTTGGAGTTGAATGAATTATGCCTGACCCTTGAAGTAATCAAACCCAAGAAGTTCAAAGTACCTAATTTTGATAAATATAATGGCATTGGCAACCCTGTATACCACTTGAAGTCTTATTGTATCAAGATGTCGGTCTGGTCTCAAGATAAGAAGTTTTTTATCCATATATTCCCTAAGAGCTTAATAGGTCCTGCACTGCAATGGTACATGCTGTTGGATAGGATGAAATTCAAAGATGGAGTGATCTTACAGATGCTTTTATGAAACAATATAAATTTAATCTCGACATAACCCCTACTAGGGAACAGCTAAAGGCTATAAGTAAAAAGTCCATGGAGACCTTCAAGGAATATTCTCAAAGATGGAGGGTGTTGGCTTCGCAAGTCAGACTTATCATGGAACCTAATGAAATTTTCTCGTACTTCATCCGCACTCTACCAGAACCTTTTTACTAGTACATCGTAGGTATGTATATTGATGATTTTGTTAATTTATTGAAAGTTAGGGAAATGATCGACACAAACATGTGAGAAGGGAAAATCCTAGCACCCCAAGTGGGAGCTAATGCTCAGAAAGTTCAGGATGTTAAGAGGAAGGAAGGAAGTGTGAATTATGTTAAAAACATGAAGTTGTTGTTTACAGAACAACCTGTCTCTTACCAACTAGGTGGAGGGCATCAAAGGCCATCCCAACCTGGTCCAGGGTATGGCCAAAGAGCCTAAGAATGAAGGCCATAAAATGTTCCCCACAAAAATAATTAGCCATGGCCTAACTTTGGTATGACAATTGCTAAGTTGTATCATAAACTTTGTGAGGCCTAATTGCTTGGACTAAGACCTTCTAAACTGATTCATCCCCTGTACCTAACCTGGTATAACCCTAACATAATATATGAATATCATATGAGAGTTCTTAGGAATTCGATCGAAGATTGTGTCACTTTCAACCGAAATGTGTTAAGCTTGATCGAATCTAATCACATCCAACTTAAGGCTAGAGAGAGATCTACCATCACTTCCAATCCATTGCCTACTCATCAAGGACAAGTAAATGCCATTGATAAGGAAACTGATACTTTTAAGAGCTTTGCGAATGTTAGTGTCCTTTTTAGTATTTTTTTATGCCTATTTGAAAGAAGCGAGATATGAGCAAGAGGTCATCGAAGGAAATTGCTCCATAGAGGATGAATATATGGAAACATGCTATGAATATCATCAACACAAAGCCGGTCACGACATTGAGCGGTGCCTTCAGTTTAAAGATAAGGTGAGGATAATGATAACCTTGGGGGTCATCACGTCAAGCAGAGCTAAAAAAGGAGTTAATACGGTGGAAAAGAGGTCCATCGAGTTATTTGTCAAAGAGCCAACACCTCAAAGAGACATGGGACTAACTTCTTTTGTCATCAATAAGCTGCCTCTAAACTCTCCAATTTTGTTCCACTCTACAACATCATCAAGCTCCACTACATCTGCAGCTTCAAGTCAAAAACAACTTGTGCTAACTATAAATATGCCACCACCTTTTCCTTACAATGATAATAAGGTGGTCCCATGGAGATATAGAGGCATCATTGAATGCCTACAAAGTGGCTCAAGGGTGATAGAGAAGAGCCCTCAAGCAGTGTCAAATATAACTGACCCTGGGGGAGTCACTTGAAGTGGGAGAGTATATCTTCCGTCTGATACAAAAAGGAAAGAAAAGGAAAAGGAGGTGATGGATGATAATCCTAAAGGGACTACTCAAGCGGAAATAGTCATAGGAGATGAGGAATTCTTGAAGATTATGAAGCAAAGTGATTACAACATTGTAGATCAACTCAAGAAAACCCCAGCTTGAATCTTAGTACTTGTACTAATTCTAAGCTCTGAGGCACACTGCCAAGCCTTGCAGAAGGTTCTTAATGAGGTATACGTACAACCAAGCATTACCCCAGAAAAGGTAGCAAGTGTGATAAATGTCTCAAAGATGGCATCCATGATTTCTTTTTCAGAAGAAGAAATCATAACGACTGCTGCCCATAATGCAAAAGCTTTACATATCACCTTGAAGTGTGGCAGATACATTGTTGCCAGGATGCTGATTAATGGTGGTTCCGAGCTCGATGTGCTCCCTTTAACAATACTCAAGTCATTGGGTATAGATATGGTGTAAGTTCAAAGCAGTAATATGATTGCTAGGGGGTTTGATGGGTCTCGAACCAAAGTATTAGGTGCTTTATAGTTACCCTTAGAAATTGGGTGTTATGTGTTTATGGTGGATTTCCTTCTCATGGACATAAATTCCACTTACACAATGCTACTTGGGAGACCATGGATCCATTCAGCGAGTGCGGTACCATCTACTCTGTTGGAGAATATGCCCTAGGCCAATCATTGTATTATGAACATTATTCTTCATTATGAAAAAGAAAGATATTTTTTCTAACATTATTATATTGTTTGCATGTTTTCTTTATAATAAGATCCTTGGATAAATTATTTTATCCTAAATGTCCTTAGTCAATCATCTTTGTGGGAACAATGATAAACTAGGGCTAGCATAATTTTGATTGATAATTATGTGATAATTATGTATGAAGATACAAATTAAAATCATCGGCTCCTATTAGAGAATATGCATTGGATCGACCTGTTCTGAGATAGCTACATGGATCAAGTCATAAGCATATCTCATATATAACCATGTCACAAAACCCTCAGTCCTGAGATCATCATGGCTTTCTAGATGGGGGACACTATACTTTGGCATAGTCAAAAGCCACATTTAATTAGGAGATCATAAAGGCAATAATTGGGCATAGTGGAACTCGTGTGGAGAAAGATGAATGGTCAAGATGGAATTTGTCCCTCCAATTAATTGAGAGATATATCTGGGCCCCTCGATGAGTGAGACTAAGAAATGCATGGCTGTGCTCAAATGGAAAAGTTTCCATTTGTTCTGTCATTCTGCTTGGAGATCAAGAAAGTGATAGTCGAGTAACATGAGAATGACATTTCCATGCCTCATACTTAACTTATATATCATGAGACAAAAGGGATATGAACTGGTTATATGATTGGTTACATCGGATCTCCGATCTCATATGATTTGGGTAGTTACAATGTCTTGCTAGAGGCCACTTGTGACTTATGAGTTCAATTGTGTTATTGGTTCACTGCCAACATTATATAGGCCTACAGGGTCGCACACAAGAACGGACCAACTCGAGCTACAATATTCAGATTCATTGAATCTAAAATGTGTCTAGATTTAATAAATTTAATATTCAATTTAGGGTGATAGAATTATATATATTATTATATATATATATATATTAAAATTTGAAATATATATATTTAATATATTATATATTTGATATATAATATTTCAAAATATATATATATACATTATTGAAATTAATTCAAATGAATTAGTTTTAAATTTAATTCTATATGATAGATTTAAATTTAAACTAATGTTATAATCTACATTTGATTTAGATTTGATTATAAATTTGAATTTAAACTAATAATCTACATTTGATTTATATGATAAATTACATCTAGATTTGATTTTGGATAAAGATTAGATAGTTAGTTTAAATTTAATCTATTAGATAGATTTAAATTCAAACTAATCTATTTAATTAATATTTGATTTAGTTTAAATCATTGATTAAAATTAAACAAATATCAAATCCTATCTATATATTGATATAGACTAGGGTACATAATATAACACAATTTGAATCACCCTAATAAGAGAGCGGTAGAGAGTGAGACCGTACAGAGGAATAACATACAGACGAACGATGAACAGTGTATGGATGAACAGCGACTGTATGGACAGACAGTGAGCTGTATAGATGAACAGCAAGGCTGTACGGACATATGGTGAGACTGTACAGATAGATAGTGGGCTATACGAATGAACAGTTAGATTGTATGGACAAACAATGAAAGCTGAACTGACATACGGACATTCACAAATAGAGGTGCTAGCACATTGTTCGAGTTCGACTCACCATTCTTGTGGACACTGGTAGAGGCAGCTAACCAGTCGTGTTAGTTCCTGGGGTCTAATGAAACTAAAAGAATACCAAGGGACGCACTGGAGGTAAATTCTCTTTCTACATCTCAATCTAAACAATGTTGATGGATCCATGGGAGGAAATTCTTGATAGTTTTCTGCTATATGTATGTTGAAATTCCCAACATTGGTACCAGAACCACATCAATGATTGTTTAAATTAAGTTCTTGAGTGTATGATTGCATGCATGTGATATGTGTGGAACTCAATTTGTCCAATTCATTTTTTCAAATCAGTTTTCAATTTAATTGTAAATCTGCCATTCATATATGTGATATATGTTTATGAAAAATCATATTCCTGAATTCAGTTTCTAATGTCATATGTCTAATTTTGTTTTCTGTATGACGTGATAAGATTCATGTGATTTTCATATGTGATGCTAATATGTTTCTGCATATGTATACAAGAATCTGTTGTTGCTATGACATGATTCAATCAAAATCCATTTGTATGTAATTTGGGTTTTCAATTTGTTTCATATATGCTTAATCTGATTTAATTTAAAATCGCAAAGTTTACAGCTTTTCATTAGATGAGATGTTTGTTACATGTTATGATTTATTTGTTTGAATTGGATGGGTATGGTGCATGATATGGCCCTAGGATGAAATTGTGGTTTTAAATACAGCCTGCATATTGTGCCTCTCTCTATATTCTGGATGTACCTTCTCTTCTCATCTCACTCCCCTCAAATATTCAATCAAGGTTTCTTTTGTATATAAGTGATCTATTAGAAGAATCCTTTAATTGGCTCGGGAGGATATAGGTTAGATGGGCCATATTATGACATATTTATTTTATGCTTTATGATGAGATCATATGCATGTATGGGATGGCACTTTTATATATGTTCATGTGATGACTACATGTATGAATAACAACAATATAATAAAATCCCTCGAATTAAATTTTAAGTTTAAATGCCACCCATTAATGAACACCTGTCAAAGCTTTGATTGCCTAAATGTAGGATCCACCAAAGTGGGATACATTTAGGTTATCTTGGTGAGGCAGTTTGGATAATGGTGATACTCATAAAGGTTCATGATAGTATGGCTTAATTGAGACTATCAAAATGGTTTTGGGTCTTAAGGCATTAGATGGGATTAAACATGCCGGGTCATATGATGACAGGATCCCATAAAGATCTAAGAGTTACATGTGATGTAATTGGTAAATAAGTTACCTACCTAAATAACTTAATTTTAAGCGTCTTGCCAAAGCGAACTTACAATTAAGTGAAATATGGGTCTTAGCCTAGTAAAATAAATAAGGGTTAATTTTTAGTAGGAAATTATTAATTTAATTTTGCATATTTTGTTGTAGACAATGTCATTGAGTAATTCTGCTACATTATATCTATCCTTGAGAAGGACAAACTCAATGGGACCAACTTTCTTGACTGGTTTAGGAACTTGAGAATTGTTGTCAAGCTGGAAAGAAAGTCATATGTTCTAGATGAACCTATTCCTAAGGAGCCTGCAGCCAATGCTCCAAGAGCCAAAAAAGATGCCTAGAATAAGCATCTCAATGACTCTGTGGATGTAGGATGCCTGATGTTAGCCATCATGATCCTAGAACTTCAAAGAGATTTGAAGCATATGGAGGCTTATGAGATAATTGTGCATCTCAAGGAAATGTTCCAATAACAGGCAAGGCAAAAAAGGTTTGAAACCACGAAAGGCTTACATTCTTGCAAAATGACTATGGGTGCATCAGTTAGCTCTCATGTTTTGAAGATGAAAGGCTACATTGACCACCTTGAAAGGCTTGGATTTCCCATTACCCAGGAGTTAGCTACAGATTTGATCTTAAACTCACTCCCGAAGAGTTATGACCGGTTTGCCATGGACTACAATATGAACAACATAGAGAAATCAATTTCTGAATAGCATGTGATGCTTAAAATTGTTGAGCAAAGCATCAAGAAAAAGCCCATAAGCATTTTAATGGTTCAGAAAGGAAAAGGAATGAAAAAGAAAGGTAAGGGTAAGGGAAAGGGAAAAGGCCCAGACAAGAAGTCCAAGGAGTAAGACAAGCCCAAGCCCAACCCCAAACCTAAGCCTAAAGCCAAGAAGGCAAAGCCTCCCAAGGAAGGACTCTGTTTTGAATTCAATTTACCTATGGCACTGTCGTCTAGGCCCCATAAATGAGAAATGCATTTCAAAGCTCCATCAAGATGGACTTCTCAATTCATTTGATTTTGAATCATTTGACACTTACGAATCTTGTTTATTGGGAAAGATGACAAAGGCACCTTTTACCAGACATAGTGAAAGGGCCACTAACTTATTGGGCCTAATACATACGGATGTATATGGTCTGTTAAGTATAACTACCAGAAGTGGTCACCCGTACTTCATTACTTTTATAGATGACTTTAGTAGATACGAATATATCTATCTAATGAGACATAAATCTAAATCTTTTGAAATGTTCAAAACTTTCCAAAATGAGCAATGAATTAACTTGGTAAATCTATTAAAGTACTTTGATCTAATCGTGGTGGTGAATATTTGAGCTAAGAATTTATTGACCATCTTAGAAATTGTGGAATTGTTTCACAATTAACTCCACTAGGAATACCACAATGGAATGTTGTTTCTGAAAGGAGGAATCGAACCCTATTAGATATGGTTCGATATATGATGAGTCAAACAGATCTTCCACCATCCTTTTGGGGCTTTGCATTAGAAATAGCTGCATTCACACTAAACCCTGTTCCATCTAAGGCAATTGAAAAGACCCCATATGAGATATGGGCTGGAAAGAAGCCTAGTTTGTCTTTTCTCAAGATTTGGGGATACGAGGCATACGTTAAGTAACAAGCTTTAGATAAGTTAGCACCTAAATCTATAAAATGCCTTTTTGTTGGGTATCCCAAGCAAACTAAGGGATATTACTTCTACAATCCCACTGAGAGTAAAATTTTTATTGGTCGGAATGGTATCTTTCTAGAAAAAGAGTTTGTTTCTAAAAGGACCAGTGGGAGTAAGATAAATCTCGAAGAAGTTCAAGACCCACAAAATCACATTGAGCCAGAGATGGAAGAATGAGAAGACTCAGAACAAGTTGATGGGACTACTCAAGTAACACAAGGCCTAAGAAGGTCTAATAGAGCACGATATCAGCCTCAAAGATATGGATTTCTTTTAACTGATAGTCATGATATGTTGCTCTTAGATCAAGAAGAGCCAACCACCTATCAAGAGGCCATAATGGGATCTGACTCTTAAAAATGGCTACATGCCATGAAGTCTGAGATGCAATCCATGTATGACAATCAAGTATGGACCCTGATTGACCCACCTGAAGGTATAAAAAACATTGGGTGCGGATAGGTTTTTAAGAAGGAAATCGACAAGGATGGCTAAGTTCAAAGCACAATTAGTTGCAAAAGGATTCAAGCAAACTCATGGTATAGACTATGATGAAGCCTTTTTGCCAGTTGCCATGATTAAGTCTGTCAGAATCCTTCTTGTCATTGTAGCGTACTATGATTACTAGATTTGACAGATGGACATCAAAATAGCATTCCTTAATGGAAAGCTGCTTGAGGATGTGTGCATGACACAACCTGAGGGTTTTGTATCTCTAGAAGATTTTGCGAAGGTTTGTAAGCTTAAGGGATTCATTTATGGATTGAAGCAAGCATCTCGTAGTTGGAATCAACGTTTTCATGAAGTAGTCAAAGAGTTTGGATTTATCCAAAATGTTGATGAGCCTTGTGTTTACAAGAAGGTTAGTGAGAGCACAATTGTATTTCTAATGCTTTATATTGATGACATCCTACTCATTGGGAATGGCATTCCTACCTTTAGAATGTCAAGACTTGGTTAGGAAAGTGTTTCTCAATGAAGAACTTAGGAGAAGCCACCTCTATTATAGGAATTAGGATCTATAGAGATAGATCCAAGAGGCTAATCGGCCTAAGTCAGTGCACTTATATAGACAAAGTATTGCATAGGTTCAGTATGCAAGACTCAAAGAGGGTTTACATGCCCTTGTCTCATGGCATCAATCTTAGCAAAGCTTAATGTCCTTGTTCATGAGATGAGCGAGAACGCATGAGCATGATTCCATATGCTTCGGCAATTGGATCTATTATGTATGCCATGTTGTTCACTCGACCGGATGTCTCATATGCCTTGAGCATGATTATTAGATATCAGTCAGATCCAGGTCAGAATCACTGGGCCGCTGTCAAGAATATCCTGAAGTACTTAAGAAGGACTAAGGATGTATTCTTGGTGTATGTAGGATTAGAAAACAAGCTAGTTGTAAATGGTTACACATATGCAAGTTTGCAATCTGACAAAGATGATTCTAGATCGTAATTAGGATTCCTATTCTGTTTGAATGGTGGAGCAGTTTATTAGAAGAGTTCCAAGTAAAGCATTATAGCTAATTCTACAATAGAAACTGAGTACTTAGCAGCTTCAGATGCAGCTATGGAAGTTGTTTGGATTAAGAAGTTCATCACTGAGCTTGGAGTGGTTCCTACCATATCAAATCTGATAGATCTATTTTGTGACAACAATGGCGCAATAGCACAAGCTAAAGAGCCTAGGTCACATCAAAGAACCGAACACATACTCAAGTGATATTATCTCATTAGAGAAATCATTGATATGGGTGATATAAAGATAAGCAAAATACCAACAGATGATAATGTTGTTGATCCTCTTACTTAGCCGCTTGAATAGTGTAACACCTTAATTTGTCATACTCCATATCTTGAAAACATTACTCACCGCTACTATCTGTGGGAATATATTCTTCGTAAAAATTTATTATATAAAATATAGGCTACTATCCTCAACTTAACCCTACTTTATTACTCATACCCTAATCCATACTTTCTTTCATTATCATAGACCTTTTAGGTCATCATTAGATCAAGATTATTCATCTCAGGGGATGAGGTTTAGCCTATTTCTTAATTCATAAAACTCATCTCTTATCTCTTTTCCCACAAAAATTTTTCTTCTAATTAAACAATATGACAATCTGAAAAAAAATTTTCACAATAAAATCTTTATAACATCTTACTGGAGTAAGTAAATCTCTCATCTTATTCTGGTTTCGGTCTCTCTCGCTTATAACTTTACTTGCTTTATTAGGATCTACTGCTACCCTTGGGAGATTCTATAACCTACTGATAGTACTTCATGAGCTACATTTACTGAGTTTGGTACGTCAATAATTTTATTTAAGATATTTTAAAAATTCTCAGTCATCTTTCATACTCGTTACAGATTTGGAGTACCTTAACACATCATTCTTGAGAACTATCATTATACTACTTATACTTTTATTCATGTAGTCTTAACAAGTGTCTTAACCTGACTATCTGACATAATCATAATTCATAGTGCCCCTTAGTTAACAATCGGCAGATCATTTCTTTCTTACTCTTTCATTTTCCTCATCTTTCAGTACTTCTTAGTAGGTTACCATCCTGGTACTTTCCTCATTTGAGCACATTTAACTATTGAATGCTTAGGGTTTTTGTATGTACTCATGCCAAAATTTGTCTTGTAGAATACTGGCAATGGCTTCCTTTCAAGCCATAACTTATCTATGTGACCTCTGAATATTTTACTACTTTAATTTCTAGGCCATTCAATCACTATTTCCATCTTTCTTCTATCAATTGTTTGCTATCCAATAATGGCATCTCATCACCATTTTCATTTTCATTTATTGCTTATACTGCTCCTTTGCTCTTTACTCTAGTTTTTGTTAACTTAGAGTCTCAACTTACCATTCTGCCTTCATGTATAAACATATTCCCAAACCCAATACTTTTACTTATCTTAGCATAGCCTTTAGATTCTCTTGGCTTTTATGGGTTGGAGTTTTGATGGTATTAAGGCAGTAGTCATTACTCTTGACTCTTTATCACTTCTCATATTTCTATATTATCAGTTTCATACATACTTTCCTTAACTGCTTAGTCAAGGTTAATTAGTGGTTTGGCATCTTGAGGGAGATTTCTCAACCCTTCAATAGTCTCTTGCTAACTCAGTTAGAATCTAGCCTTTGTCCTCTTACTAATTTTAGCTCATTTGGGCATCACCCCAGGAGCTACCTTTTATTTGCCTCGCCTCGGTGGCCTTTGTCATATGGAGGATTTCATTTTTTTTAGCTTAATTGGGCTTCTCCCTAAGAGCTACCTCCCATTTTCCCACATTAGCAGCTAATGAAAGATTTCATTCATTGTGAGATCTTCCGGCCATAAATATTTCTTTCTATGGCTAGATTTCATACTGAGACTAGCAATCTACCATCTCAAGGTTTCATAATTCCCTAAACTGCTTATCATTGTTTTTTCCTTTCTTGTTTCATAATTTATACCTTGGACATCATACATAAATATTCTTCCTTTAACTCATATCCACATTTGCATTACTTTATACTTGCATCATATCTTGTTATACTGAACTTATGGGGTTTCAGTACTAATGGAAAACTTATTATTGTCAGTTGTTATCTCCATGGGATCTCTTTCTAGATCCTTCTCTAGTTCCTTTTCTGAGACTTCTAATGCTTCAACTTCTTCTTTCTACAATAACATATTGCCTAAAACATATAGGCAATGAGATGATTTCCCAAAATATGGTATACTTAATTCCAAACAATTCTTGATACAATTCTAGAGCTTGTAATCTAGTTATGGCATCATGTATTTGCTCAACCTATTAATTCTCAGGAAGCCTCTGATCATGATGCCCTACTAAAAATTTCTTCGCTTCTAATCCAATACTTAGGGAATGCAAAGCTAAAATATATCTTCCAAATCCCACATGACATTCATTGTAAAGACTTTTAACATCTATTGGATTTGGAATCCTTGGTTTATTTGAAAGAAACTACCATCCTCATTAAAGAATTCATCTAGCCCAGACTCATTGAAACTAATCTTAATTTATGGGCTGGTTAACCTCTTTCCTTGATCATACATTTATTTTTCTCACTTCCTTTCTCATGATTACTTCTTTTTCTAACGTATCTTCTTTTATACATTAGTTTCTCCCCATTGTTTCTTTCATAGCTACTTTTCTTTATTTCTATCATTCATTTCTTACTGGCCTCTTTCATTTATTGCTGAAAACATCTCATCACAAAATTTATTTGTAGGTGGTGTATTTACTTCTTACATTCATTATCAACACCTACCATCACATTTCTTTCCTACTTTATGGTTCGTAGCTTAGTATTAGAGAAAAGTCTTTTGTAAATTTTCATATCAGTTGCTGATTAATGAGGTTTCTTATCCTTTTAAATCAATCATTTTAGATATCTTACATCATGGTTTAGAAACTAGAATCATAATATAATAAAATTAGAGTTTTTCAAAATTCGGGGTACTGTTTACTTGGCAATTTCATGTTACCTGATAAATTTTGAAAATTTGTAACTAAATCTAGAAAATTCATCTTGAAGTGATTCAAGTCTGTAAAATTTTTCTTAAAATTAAATCTATGTGAGAAAAATATAAAATAGTAACTTCATTGGGCCAATTTGTACAGTAATTTTGTGGACATTTACTGTTCATTTGGTCCTTTTTCTATCTTCCAATTTTCTGACCTCAACTTTGAAAAATCATATTCCATACTATTCTATTCCAAATTATGCATAATCTATTTCATTCAAAAGCTATATATGTCTACTTATAGATATATTTTTTTTATATATTTATCTTACTTACACATGGCATAACTTTAATTTAAATCATGAAGGGTTAGAATCCAACTCTTACTGGAACAGTTTTGGGAAAACTTACATATCTCTTGTTCTATAACTCCAATCACTTACAAATCATGGCATATGGATCTTCAGACATATATCTTTTCACAAATATAAACCACTGAATTTTTGGAGCTCTGTATGATTTTATGTTATCTTTTAAAATTTCAAGTACTTAACTTTCAGTTTCCCGTTTTCCCAATATTGTCCTATTCTGAATCCTAAATTTGAAAATTCACCATTTAATGTACACAACTCCAAATGGGTGAATTAGGTGTCCTATTAAAGCTTGAGATGCCCTATATCTAGTACAAAAATATCATAAACCTAACCTCACATTAAGTATAGAACAAGGGCTACTGAAATAGACACGTTTGGAAAATACCCTGTTTCAGTCTACATTGCAATTTGCTTGCCAAAACCCTTGTAAATGAACTCATTTTAGCATGCAACTTGGTAGAATATAACGTCATATCCCAACATACAGAACTGGAAATTTTCATACATTTTCTACAAAATTAACATATTATTCACTATTTTACAATTTCATACAAAAAAAGGCACAAATAACCATTCACATTATGATACAATGGCTTGCAACATCATTTCCTTCTTCATGCCTTTTGCTCCTTCCTTCACTCTTTTGCATTGTTTCTCCCTAGCATGGTTAGTCACTGAAGGGGGATGATATTCAAAGAATCTCAGTAGCATTATCTAGTCATACACATATATCATCACATTTCACATAGAACTTCAAGCAAACTCATCAATTCATATAATGCCATAACAGTTTTATAAAAATTTTGACAGAGTTTCATTTTATAAATTGGGCATTCCAAAGCTTCAAGCCCCTTTAAACTACTCAGCCAACAATCAATGAACATCATAAAATATTAATCATGGCATCAAACAAGTCATAGAGTTCATGAACATTCGTAAGACAATATAATGCATATAATGGAAAAAATGCTACCTTTATGTATTCCCTTGCTTTCCAAACTTTGTGCACCTATTCTTTGGCTTGCTTAAGCTTCTTTAAACCTATACATATCATCATTTAATCCATCTAGCCACTGATTTTCAGAATTATACAATACCATACACACTAAACCCTAACTTTTTCACTTAATTTTCCTTTGATCTTTCTTTATACAACAAACTTGTTCTTAAGGTTTTGGACCATGGAGAATCCATTTTTGGCATCAAAAACATGAAATTCCAACTCTAAATTGATGCTCTGTTCTGACCAAAAATCTTGGAGAAAGCAGGAAAAATTATTTACTTTGCAACACAACAAACTACTCCATGAAATTATGTTCTCTTGACTAGTTGATGATTTCTCCTAAGTTTATTGCATCAAAATCCATTCCTTGCTTCCTCTAGGATTTGGCCAAAATATTAACATGGAAAGGGAAAGAGGAAGACTCCAAGAAACCAAGGTTAACTACTTAAAATTATAAGCTCAAGGTAGTAGGAATCACTTACCAAATCCTTGAGTTCTTGGTCCATCAACTTAGTCTTCTCTTTCTCTTCCTCTTTCTCTCTTTTCTTTGTTTCTTTCATGCATTTTCTTTCTCTATTCAGATGCTAATTCATGCGTGACATGGTGTAAAAGTGAGTGGTTAATGGACTTAATTAAGTAGCTTAAGCATGATTACTTTTTTTTTCTAATACTTAATTACTTTATCACATACTTCTTCAAGAAGTATTCCCAAGAAATAATAAAATATCCTAGGGCCTTATATGCTGCAAAACAATCATGCATCGGAGAGGGAAATGTGTCCAAAAATTGCCCAATTTTCCTTATCCAGATCTACCTAAATTTGGGTACTTTTTAACTGCACCAATAAAACCATCTTTATATTAATTTATTACTTTTGGGATATAGGACTATTCTAATTTTATTTTTATATTTCCATAATTATCCTGTCCCAGTTTCTTTTAATCATCGGTGGAGCCCACAATTTCCTTTATCAGTTTACTGTTACTTTTAGACACTCGGCACTGATTATTTCTTTATCCTTGAACATTAACCCTGAGTGCCATATACCATTGGAGTTCTCTCATCGAGGGCTTCATTTTGACAGTAATTTTGAATATTTACAAAATTACCCCTGACTCAAGGTTAAATTATAATTTCTAAAACTTTTGGGTCATTAGGTGTAATTTTTCCAAAGACATTTCTAATATTCATTCCACATAATTTTTATGACTTTAGGGACATGGATATCCTTTTCATAATTCTTTGGGAGAAAAAATATAATTTCTCATTTTTCCATTCGATCCGAAAAAATGACCTCTTTGCCATTTCTCACGCAAAACGGTATCTACCTATTTTTACAAAATCCCTATATATTTCTAAATATTTTAACTTTCTTGGGATGTTAGACACAGATAAAGAATGAGCGTCGTGTTAGGTCAATGGATATAAGATACATTGTTGATTGGGCCTAGTGTAAGTGGGAGTTATTAGAGGTTGTGCTCTAGGCCAATCATTGTATTATAAACATTGTTCTTTATTATGAAAAAGAAAGGCATCTTTTCTAACATTATTATATTATTTGCATGTTTTCTGCATAATAATACCCTTGGTTAAATTATTTTATCCTAAATGTCCCTAGTTAATCATCTTTGTGAGAACAATGATGAACTAAGGCTAGTATAATTTTGATTGATTATTATGTGATAATTATGTATGAAGATACAAATCAAAATCATAGGCTCCTATTAGGAATAGGTGTTGGATCGACCCGTTATGAGATAGTTACATGGATCAAGTTATAAGCATATCTCATATATAACCATCTCACTAAGCCCTCAGACTTGAGATTATCATGGCTTCCTACATGGGGAACACTATACTTTGACATAGTCAAAAGTTACCTTTAATTGGGAGATCATAAAGGCTATGATTGTGCATGGTGGAATCATGTGGAGGAAGATGAATGGTGAAGATGAAATTTGTCCCTCCAATTAATTGAGAGATATATCTGGGCCCCTCGATGAGTGAGACTGAGAAATGCATTGCCGTGCTCGAATGGAAAAGTTTCCATTTATTCTGTCAGTCTACTTGGAGATTGAGAAAGTGATAGTCGAGTAACATGAGGATGACAATTCCATTCCTCATACTTAACTTATATATCATGAGACAAAAGGGATGTGAACTGATTATATGATTGGTTACATCAGATCTTCGATCTCATATGATTTGGGTAGTTACAATGTCTTGATAGAGGCCACTTGTGACTTGTGGGTTCAATAGTGTTATTGGCCCACTGCCAACATCATATAGGCCTACAGGGTCGCACACAAGAACAGGCCAACTCAAGCTACAATGTCTAGATTCATTAAATCTAAAATGTGTCTAGATTCAATGAATTTAATGTTCAATTTAGGATGATAAAATTATATATTATATATATATATATATATTAAAATTTGAAATATTTATATTTAATATATTATATATTTGATATATAATATTTCAAAATATGTATATACATTATTCAAATTAATTCAAATGAATTAGTTTTAAATTTAATTCTATATGATATATTTAAATTTAAACTAATGTCATAATCTAAATTTGATTTAGATTTGATTATAAATTTGAATTTAAACTAATAATCTACATTTGGTTTATATGATAAATTAAATCTAGATTTGATTTTGGATAAAGATTAGATAGTTAGTTTAAATTTAATCTATTAGATAGATTTAAATTCAAACTAATCTATTTAATTAATATTTGATTTAGTTTAAATTATTAATTTAAATTAAACAAATATCAAATCCTATCTATATATTGATATAGACTAGGATACAAAATAGAACACAATTCGAATCACCCTAAAGAGATAGCGACCGTACAGACGAATAGCATATGGACAAATGACGAATGGTGTATGGAAGAACAGTGGCTGTATGGATAGACAACGAGATTGTATGGATAGACTGCGAGCTGTATGGATGAACAGCAAGGTTGTACGGACATATGGCGAGATTATCTAGACAGACAGCAGGCTGTACGGATGAATAGCGGGATTGTACAGACAAACAACAAAAGCTGAACTGACGTATGGTCATTCACAAATAGAGGTGCAAGAACACCATTCGAGTTGGACTCACTGTTCGTGTGGATACTGGTAGAGGAAGTTGACTAGTCGCGTTAGTTCTTAGGGTCTGACAAAATGAAAAGAATACCAAGGGACGTGCTAGAGGTAAATTCTCTTTCTACATCTCAATCTAAACAATGTTGACAGATCCATGGGAGGAGTTTCTTGATAGTTTTACGCTGCATGTATGTTGAAATTCCCAACATACACTCCATCAGAAAGTCAAATTCATCTGGGAAGGAA
Source organism: Adenanthera pavonina (assembly GCA_026686845.1). NCBI lineage: Eukaryota > Viridiplantae > Streptophyta > Magnoliopsida > Fabales > Fabaceae > Adenanthera > Adenanthera pavonina. The sequence goes on along the minus strand of JAIVEN010000005.1, from coordinate 16,200,404 downwards.
AGATAGTTATGATCAAAGGAGAAGAGGAGATATTGGTGAGCAAGCCTAGCTCCCTCCCATACATTGAAGTTGCTAAACAGGAGGACACCCCAATTTTCCAAGGCCTAGAGGTCAAAACTGCTCAGAGTAGTAAGGCAGATATCAATATCAACTTCGCTATCTGTAGTATCATGGAAAGGAGTGGATTTAAAAAGGGTAAAGGATTGGTCACACGCTTGCAAGGTATCCATTAACCTTTTTATGTTTACCATGTAAACCCAAGCGTTAGGGGTTGGGGTATGGTATGATCGAAGAGAGCTCCAGAGAAGAACCTTCACTCGACAAGAACAAGGTCGAAAAGCAAGGAATCCCCTACCTTCATGAAACATTCCCCAAGCTAGCTGAAGTTATCAATCAATCAGCAATCGCACCTAATAATGACGAAATCCCAGACATCAGTGCTTGGATTATAGCTAATGCTTCAGAGGCACCGCTGCCAAATTAGGAGTATGAGGACGCAGATGATGTCCTTGTTTTAGAGTAACTATTTTGATTCTTTCCTTCTTTTAAATATGTGTTTAGGTATCATGTTAGTTTTGTAATCCTGTTGTTTACTTCCAGTTTGTTTCAAGGCCTTAGGCATTTGAACCGTAGTGTCATTCAAAACGTAAATAAAAATGCATCCGCACAAAGTAGCCTTTTCTTATCAGTCATTTTCTTATTTCTCTCTTATTCATCTTGTGTTATTTGATTCTCTTTACCTGATATTTATTCTTGTCAGGGATTTGGCCTCCGTTGAATCCAAGTCCGACATGGAAAATGCAAGGCCCTTGACAGATGACTTGCTTGTTGCCACTGGTATACATAGCTTTAAGCTTGATGATGAAGAGGCTATGTAGACATTCACCAAACTGCTCAAAGTGGAAAGTGAAGGAATCTCCTAGCATGAAGAGACAATAGAGACTATCAATATGTGGACTGAAAAGGATAAGAAAGAACTCAAAATGGTAGACAACCCAGAACAAGAATTGATGATTGAGCTTTTCATGGAATATTTAGATGTATTTGCCTGGCCTTACAAAGACATGCCTGGTCTGGATCCCAGTATCGCATCACACAAAATCCCATTGTTCCCGAACGCTGAACCGAAAAAGTAGAAATTAAGAAGAATGGCTACCGAGACATCACTGCAGATCAAAGAAGAAGTTATGAAACAACTAGAGGCAGGGTTTTTGGAGGTTGCTAAGTATCCTCAATGGGTAGCAAACATTGTTCATGTGCCTAAGAAGGACGGAAAAATTCGGATGTCTAAAAGATGATTTTCCTTTGCCCCACATCGATATCTTGGTGGACAATACTACCCGAAGCTATAGGTATTCCTTTATGGACTGGTATTTAGGGTATAATCAGATCCCCATGTATGGGGACGACAAAGAGAAAAACACTTTCATCACACAGTAAGTCACCTATTGATATCATGTAATGCCATTTGGCTTGAAAAATACCGGAGCCACTTATCAAAGGGCCATGATTGCCTTATTCCATGACATGATGCACAAGGAAATTGAGGTGTACATGGATGATATGGTGGCCAAATCCACACTGGATGAGAGTCATGTTGCCATCCTCAGAAAATTGTTTGAGAGGCTACGCAAGTACTAATTAAGACTGAATCCCAAGAAGTGCGTCTTTGGAGCATTATCGGGAAAGTTGTTGGGCTTCATTATTAGTCAAAAAGGAATAGAGGTCAATCTCGATAAAGTCAAGGCTATTCGTGAAATTGCTCCCCCAAAAATAGAAACAGAGGTCAGAAGTTTCCTATGGTGACTAAACTATATTGCCTGATTTATCACCAACTTGATAGCTACGTGTGAACCGATCTTTAAACTATTACGGAAAAACCAACTCTGGAAGTGGGATAACAATTACCAGCAAGCCTTTGATAAGATCAAAAACTATTTGCTGAACCAGCCAATTTTAGTTCTGCCTTCAATCTTGTACTTAATAGTCCTTCCTAACTTAATGGGGGTTATTATGGGTCAACATTATGAGTCAAGAAGAAAAGAATAGGCAATTTATTACTTGAGCGAGAAGTTCAATGATTGTGAGGCATGTTACCCCATTATCAAGAAAACCTGTTGTTCGCTTGTATAGGTAACCAGAAGGTTGAGGCAATACATGCTCCTCTACATTACATGGTTAATTTCCAGGATGGACCCATTGAGATACATCTTCAAGAGCCCACATGTAGCCGGAAAGGTCTCAAAATGGCAAGTGGTGTTATCTAAATATTATATGAAACATACAGCTCAAAAAGTAGTCAAAGGAACGTCATAGCTGACCATTTAGTAGAGAATCCCTTAGAAGGCCATTAGCCGTTAGATTTTTGTTTTCCTGACGAAGACATTAATTCAGTTGAGGAAGATAAAGAAGAACATAGTGGATAAGAAAGGAGGTGGGAAATGTAATTTGATGGGGCAGCAAACACGCATGGAAACGGCGTAGGAGATGTACTTTTCTCTCCAAAAGGGAAGCAATTTTCCATGGCCATTAAGCTAGAATTTGAGTGCACCAACAATGTGGCAAAATACAAAGCTTGTGTCAGTGGTCTTAAGGCTGCTATTGATCTTGAGGTGAAATATCTGGAGGTGTATGGTGACTCAGCTCTTATAATTCATCTAGTAAATGGTGAATGGCGAACTGGGGACTCAAAGCTAATCCATTATTAAGAATTATTGATAGAAATGATCAAGCAGTTTAAAGTTGTTAATTTTCACCATATGACCCAAGATAAGAACTGGTTTGCTGACGCACTTGCTACTTTGGTAGCAATGATTCAATTGGACTATGGAATCCACATCCATCCTATTCAGGTAAAAGCCAGAAGCCTGCCCGCTCACTGCTTCAATGTTGAAGAAGAACAAGACAGGCTCCCGTGGTTTCATGATATCAAGGCCTATGTGACCAACAGAACGTACCTAGAAGGGGCAACAGAAAATGATAAGAAAATGCTTCGGTGTTTGGCCATGAATTTCTTCATCATTGCCAATATTCTATATAAGAGAGGTTACGATGGTGTTATCCTCCGTTGTGTTGATTCAAGCGAGGCATAGAAGATCATGGTAGAAGTTCATAAAGGAATATGTGGCACACATGCGAACGGACACACCATGACTAAACAAATCCAAAGGTGTGGTTATTTTCTGGATGATAATGGAAACAAATTGCATTGAGTATGTTCGAATGGGCACACCATGACTAAATAAATGTCAAGTTTATACAAATAAAATCAATGCACCTCTAGTAACGCTACATACTCTGGTGTCACCTTGGCCCTTTTCTATGTGGGCCATCGATATAACAGGCCATATCAATCCAAAAGCTTTAAACTGACATCGCTTCATCTTTGTTGCCATTGACTATTTCACTAAGTGGGTAAAGGCAAGTTCTTTTCCCGCTATAATACAGAAGACATTTTTTTGTTTCTTACAGACAAATATAATTTGTCGTTATGGATTACCAGAGAGAATCATCACTGACAATGGTCCAAACTTGAATGGGACTAAGGTCAAGAAATTGTGTGAGCACTTCAAGATCAAACATCACAATTTTGTGCCATATCAATCACAAATGAACGGAGCCACAGAAGCAGCCAACAAGAACATTAAGAAGATTCTAGGGAAAATGACAATGGCCTATAGGGATTGGCACGAAATGCTTCCCTATGCTTTACATGGATATCGTACTACAGTGTGAACCTCTACATGGGCAACCCCCTATTCCTTGGTTTATGGGATGGAATCAGTTACACCTATCGAAGTAGAGATCCCACCTCCAAGGGTAATGGCTAAGGCTGAGATAGAAGAAAGTGAATGGGCGAAAAATTGATTGGAGTAGTTGAATATGATTGAAGGAAGAAGACTCAAAGCGATATGTCATGGTCAGTTATACCATAAGAGAGTGGCAAGAGCATTTGATAAAAAGCTTCGACTAAGGGAGTTTAGAGCTGGGGGATCTGGTACTTAAGAAAATCCTGCCAAATGAAGAAGACAATCAAGGTAAATGGGCTCCAACCTATGAGGGCCCATACATTGTTAAATAAGCCTTTGCTGGTGGTTCATTAATACTGGCAGACATGGAAGGCTGTGAATTATCAAGACCTGTTAATGTAGATGCTGTCAAGAAATATTATACTTGAAAAGAAAAAGGAAAAGCTTGCTAGGGTGAAAACCAAAAAGGCATCCTAGGCAACATTGGAACAACAAAGTAGCCTAAAAAGGGAGCAGTCTTAGTTGCAATCACTCAAGGGATGACTTCATATAACATAAGAGCTGAAAGTTTATGTCTACAAGAATGTGGTCACGCTCATAGTATGCATGCCTCTGGTAACTTGGGGGACACTCAAGGACTACACACGATAGGAAACAATTAACATACTGGAAAGTACCCATTGTGTTTGCTTTGCAAAATCCCTTACTACTTCCATCTTGGCTTTCATAGTCACTATTATTTATCTTTATGGTCAATAAAGCTAAATCCCCTATTATCCTTCATACTTTCGTCAGCACTTCTTATTTTCAGTGATTATCGAACACATAATGCCTACACAAAAAAACAAAAAAAATTAAATTGCCAAAACAGCCTCTCTAAGCATGCATTAATGTATTCCTACTCTCACTTAATGTGGTGATGATGAGCTTTCTGGTGAAAGGAGTAACATGATTTCTTCCAGACTAACAGATTGATTATCGTGCCTACCTGACGAAGGAAGGACTACAGCCTCCAACAGCAACACCATCATTAGTGGTAGGATTTGGTCATTAGATTTTGAAATGATAAATGAACAGTAGATACAAAAGATTCTAGCATTTGAAGTAATAAAAAAAAACAACAACAACAATAAAAAAACAAAAGCAAAAAGGCAAAAAACAAAGTAATTAAAAAAAACAAAAAAACAAAAAGCAAAAAGGCAAAAAACAAAGTAATAAAAAAACAAAAAAGAAAAAAGCAAAAAGGAAAAAAAAAAGTAATAAAACAAAACATGAAATAAGCACCTTTGTAAGTAGGGCATACACAAAAAATAATAAAACATAACAAAACAAAAGAAAAGAGGAGCAAAAGGCAAAAAAAAAGAAGAAGAAGAGGAGTCATTTCACATGAATTTTCTTCCCCATTTAAATTAAGGCTTACCAAGGTCATACATTTGCCTTGCATACATTACATAAGCAAAATTCCCATTTAAGTGGGGCAAATAAGAGAAACCTTAAACATCTTCCATCACATGCATTGTATCGCAAAAAGTTCCAACTCAAAGTGGTGCACAAAAACAAAAAATTTGCACTTTGTATATTCATTGCAAAGCCCTCCACCATAGGGGTATAACAAAACCTGCGTCAGAGATAGGTATTTTCTCCAACTCCTACATCAGAGGTAGGTATTTTCTCCAAATCTTGCGTCAAATGTAGGTATATTCCTCCAAATCTTGCATCAGAGGCAGGTATTTTCCCTAACTACGTCAAATGCAAGTATTTTTCAAGTCTTGCATCGTGTTGAGCATCCAAAAGTCCTGCATCGTGATAGGCACAAAATCCAAATTCTGCGTCAGATACAGGTATTTTCTCAAGTCTCATATCATGATGAGCATTCAAAGCCCTGTAACATCGGCACTCACCAAAGCCCTATGATATAGGCACATCACTGCCACCAAAGTCCAGTTTCAGCTGGCATTATTCAAAGCCCTATAACATCAGCACTCACCAAAGCCCTATGATATAGGTACATCACTACCTCCAAAGCCCAATTTCGGCTAGCATTATTCAAAGCCCTGTAACATCGGTACTTATGAAAGCCCTATGATATAGGCACATCACTACCATCAAAGCCCAGTTTGGGTTGGCCTTATTCAAAGCCCTGTAACATCAGCACTCACCAAAGCCCTATGATATAGGAACCTCACTCCCACATAGCCTTAACTTTAATGTTTTGTGTTCTTCATTTTGTTGTTGTTGTTCATGCATCTTGCCCCCTAAACAAACTACATGTTTTCTTCTTCATTTGTTTCTAAAGCTGAAATATCATTTCATGATCCTCTCCTTTAGAAAGCAAATGAAGAGGGACAACTCATCAACATAATATTTTGTTTGGATCTTGCTATAACATTTGCTTTAGTCACGTCACTGCATACTACGTCAATCCTAGCCTAGTTGACTTAATTATTCATTTGTGACATATCATTTGAGGTTGCATCAGTTCAGTCCTAATTGGAGTTAGCTGTACATTGGTGCAATGATGTCTTAATTCACATTTGCATTGTACATCTTGTTCATGCACCATTTTCTTTTCAAATTAAATCATTCATATCCAAAATAGAGTCATGTGTGCTCAAAGTTCTTGTCATATTGCATCTTTCTGTGTCAGGGGTAAGTCATCATGTATGTTATACGGACAAAATACATTTTCTAATTTCTACTCGTTCCTTATGCAAGAACTCCAAAAACTACATTTTCTTCATTCTTACATAAGAAATTAGTAAAAAGGGGCAACTATGAATACCCAATTTTGTCCAGTCTTCATACATAAAAAAATAAAAAAAATATGTAATTAAAAATTGATGCAAATTTTCTTTATCAATGGGAATTTGATTTTTTATAAAACATGAAAGGCAAATAAAATTAAAACTTTTTAACTGAAATTCAAAATTAAGTAAATTATAAATACAAAAAACTAAAAAAAATAACAAAAACGTGGGGCTTACAATATTGGGCTTGAAATGCTGAAGCCCAGCATTTCAAGCCCATAATGACTTGAGCCTTAATTAGGGCTCTGGAAGAGCTAGAAGGAGTCAAGAACAGAGAAAGAGGCAGAGGGAGTTGCAGGGGAGAGAGAAAGAAGAACAGAGGGAGCTTTGAGGTCTGAGCACGAGAGGCAGACTGCAGAGAAGATCAGAAAGGAACTGAACATGTAAGACTGAAAAAAGAGAAGACTAGAGGGAGCCTGGCACTAGAGAAAGCAAAAAATAGAGGGAGTCATGGGTAAGGAGGAAGAAGTCAGAGAACTAAAGCCAGGATGCGACATAACGAGGTTAGGCCCATCACTCTGTACCTGTCATGGAAAAGTAGAGGAGGCAAAGGCGGCTCACAGTTGCAAGCAACTGGAACAGGGGGACAAGGCAATCGGCACACGGAAGCAGGGCCGAAAGGGGTAACCATGCGCTCAAGATCCCTTTTTCTTGACTTATGAAACTACTATAAAAGGGATTAGAGAACAAATCCTTGGGAGGCAGAAAAGAAAAATCAAGGGATTGAGGTTGAGAGCAGAGGTAAAGTTTGGAAACTGACTTGCTCGAGTGTGGTCTAACTCAGCCATATTTGTACAGATTATTTTACTGATAACTAACACAGTCTTGAGATTTCCACAACAAAGAAACAAACTCAGCCATATTTTCCTAAACATTCGAGTATGAAGCCGAAGAGCTCAAGCAAATGGCAATTAATGGAAAAACAAGCAAATGCTAAAGATCTGCAGTAAATAAGCTGAACAACCTAAGTCCCAATTTCGAGCAAAGTTTTTTTGAAGAAAAAAACATCAACAAGAGAGCTGTATGAATCATTCAAGAAAAAAAAACATGAACATCCTTAATCCAGGATTCCATAACTCAGAATACTAGGTTGGAGTATCCAAGGAGAATGAGTGTTAATAAAAAAGAAAGGGATAATTAAAACAAGAATTACCAGATCTAGAGTCTCTGTTACCTAATTCACACCTCATCTCAAATTTAGCCTCCGATCTTCGATACCTTTTGTTCTTCTTATGGGCTAGATGTTGTGAAGCATGTTATGAATATTTTATCCTATTGGGCTAGACATTGGAAAGTTTGTTGTGAATATTTTGATCAACTTTTCTTATGGGCCTGACGTTGAGAAGCTTGTTACAAATTATTTCGATTTATTTGCATATGGGCCTAGCATTATGAGCCCATAGGGGTGCATGAGTACATTACAATGGCTCACATATAATAGGTCCTAATGGCCTTTCCATCGAAAATTTTATTTTCTCATAAAAATAATAAATAAAATAAAAAATAATAAAATGAATAAATAAATAATTGGCTTAATAATTACACCATGTGAGTTTTTGGAACCCACACAAGTATCTAAGTTTACTAAGTTATCGTGTAAGATTGCAAATCCACGTAGGTATATCAGTTAAATAACTTTCTTTTAAGAAAATAATTATATTTAAAAATAAAAATAATACAATAAGCTTTTTCAAATTTTATAGTATTTCCTGAATTATTGTCTTAAATGTATAATAATACCTTTATACCACAAGGTTTAAAACTTCCGTAGGTAATTAAGGAATCGATCTATCAAGTATAACTGCGAGTGTGCAGTAGGTAGATTAGTTTTCTTTATTTGAAAGAAAAAGGAAAATTTTCAAAAGTATAAAAAAATATGATGGTTTTTCAAAAGTCAAAAATCAAATAAAAGCATTTTCAAAAATGAAAGAAAAATAAAAAACATATATTTTCAAAGAAAATAAAATAAGAGTAAGTAAGTGGAATTAAATTATTTTTTACAAATTAAAACACACTAACACATTCTCAGAAATTTGTTTTGATTGTAAAAAGTTAAATTATTTTCAACTAACATTCTCTTATCACAAAAATTTTATAATTAAAAAATATTAACCAACTGACACATATTTCTAGTCCCAAACTACATGGACTTTAATCCCTATCGCAGGGTATGTAGGCCCTAGGCTTTGATCCTGTGTCAAGTCCACCATTGTAAATAAATAAAATTTTTTCCAATTTATCTTCTTAATTTATTTTGTTTAATTTATTTAATAAATATTTTCTAACTTAATTTTCTTGATTTCTTCTCTTCCTTTTGTTTTTAATTTTCCTTAATTTCTTTAATCTCTTTTCTTTACTACCCTTATTCTCGAACGCAAATGATAAAAGGAAAATCAAAATACTTTTAAAGCCATATTAATTTATACAATCAACATAAGGTAACTGTTCCTAGGAACAAGTGTCGTGGGGTGCCTAACACCTTCCCCACGGACAATTGACTCCCGAACCCAACTCTGATTATGTAGACCATCCTTTTCCTTCCTTAACTCGGTTTCCCAAAATTTTCCTTAAAATTTTGGTGGTGACTCCTTACAAGTCGGTTTTCGTCAGGAAACTCAATTTGTCTCTCTTCTATCCTTTTTCTTGGTGCGACAATAAGTACGATGTATTTTGCTGCATGCATGGTTTAGGGTGTTGAAGGGTGAGTATGGTAGTGTATGCAAGCCCAAAGGAGATTTTGGACCAGGAATGTGAAGTTTGGGCCTATAGCCCACTGTAAGAATTGAAGGTTGAAGGAGGTCAAATCTTAGAGGAGTGATTCTTTTGAGGTGAAACCTCTTTGAACAAGTTGGTTAAGTCAATTAGGACCAGTGTGAATGGTCCCAGAGTGCCTATTTGCCTAGGGTGGCAATTGGAGAAGGTTTTGGGTGAGTTTTGGTTAAAAAAAACAAGTAGTCAAAATTGTGTTGGACGTCCAAAATTTCTGTACGAAGATGGATTGAGGTAAAATTGGTGTCCATGGTTAGATTGAGACAAGATTGACATGTAGGAGTTGGAAATCAGGTCAATCAAAGGTTGGAGCATAAAGTTATATGCATTTGAAGTTCAACTCAAGAGTTGGAGTTTGTGTTGATATGGTATTAGCAGGGGGCACCGTGATGCCAAGGCCAGGCTATGGTGGCCAGACACCTAGTTTCTTTAATGCTGGAACCCCGAGAGCATTAGTGCCGCGATGGACTATAGCTGCCATGACCCTGCACTCTGTCTTGGTTATTCTAGTGTTCTTGAGGTGTTTTCCGCTACTATGATGTAGTGGAAGGTAAAGTTGAGGTGTTTTGACTGTGTTTGATTAGTTTTTGAAGTTTTTGGTCAAGTTTGATGGTGTATTAGAGTAGGGTGTTATGCTGAGCTTAGAAGTTACCCTAGAATTAGCTTTCACTAGTTGTTGGAAGGGGGCTATTTGTTAAGGTTACCCTATGATGGTAACTAACTCATGGTTTTAGTTGTGATTGATCTGGGTTTTATTGCATATCATGTGCATGGCATCATGCATTATACATATAGCATGTATAGGAATTAGCATTTGATTTGTTTTGAGCCTTAATGTTAAACTATTTCCTTTTATTTGATAGTTGCCCCTTGGTTACTGGGACTCTTGTCTCACCCTTAAGGAAAACATTTTTCAGGAATATGTTCTAGTTCTAGCAAGGAGGAGGTAGAGGTATAAGATTTCCACTTGGTGACTTGTGAGATATTTAAATACCATCATTGGGTATGTTTCTTTTGAGAACACATGTATTCATCTAGTACTATGCCAAGTGTAGGACTATGACATGATACCATATATAATGCTCTTTGTGTATACCACGGCTTGCCTTGGATTCTTTTTCTGATATACTTCTTGTCACTTATGACTTTAAGGCTGGGCGAGGCTATGATATGTATCATGATATTTGTTGAACCCATGTAAGATTGTGTGTGTGATTGTAGGGGTAGTTTAAGCCATTTTGATGTCATTTGATGTTTGACATTGTGATTGTTTTGGATGTCCAAGGAGTGTTGCCCATTTGTGATCGTAGCAAGTTTGGGGCCAGGAAATAGTTGGTCTTCATGTAATTTGATAGGGCATAATATTGGGAATCCAAGCTTTGGGTTATAGATTTTGGATGTTTATGTTGTTGTTTCTACAAACCCTAGCCTTTAATATTGAGAATCTTCAAGGAATTCGAATTGTATAGACTCAAGGTTAGTTTTCGGAATTGTCTTGAGTGTATTGATGAGTGGCTATGGTGTTAGATTCATGGTCTTATTGAGTTTAAGTTTGGATTACGGAGTTGGGTTTTACCGGAGGTTATGTTCTTATGTAATTTGTGTGTGTGGTGGATTATGTAGGGTTATGATTACTTTATTAAGGAATTTATATTCCAAGAAATTGTTTGTAGGTGGCAAATGTTGGGAATTTTAGCACACACAATGGAAAACTATCAAGAAATTTCCTCCCATGGATCCATCAACGTTGTTTAGATTGAGATGTAGAAAAAGAATTTACCTTTGGTACGTCCCTTGTGGGTTTTTTTCATTTCGTCAGACCCCAGGAACTAAGTGACTGGTTAGCTCCCTCTACTGGTATCCACACGAACATTGAGTCCAACTAAAATAGCATGCTAGCACCTTTGTTTGTGAATGTCTGTATGCCTTCACTGTTCATCCGTACAGCCGATGTTCATCATTCATCCTTACAGTAACACTTTCTTAGTGTACGGCTGCTCTCTCTTTAGGGTGATTCAAAATTGTGTTGATTATGTAACAAATAATCCTAGTCTATATCAATATATAGATAGGATTTGGTATTTGTTTAATTTAAATCAATAACTTAAACTAAATCAAATATTAATTAAATATATTAGTTTGAATTTAAATCTCTCTAATAGATTAAATTTAAACTAACTATCTAATATATATCTATAATCAAATCTAAATTTAATTTATCATATAAATCAAATTTAAATTATTAGTTTAAATTCAAATTTAGAACCAATCTAAATCATATTTAGATTATGACATTAGTTTAGATTTAAATCTATCATATAGAATTAAATTTAAAACTAATTCATTTAAAATAATTTGAACAATATATATATTTCAAAATAATATAATATATATAAAATATAGCAAACATATATATATTTTGAATTTTATAATATATATCAAATATATATATATATAATTTAATCATCCTAAATTGAACATTAAATTCATTGAACCTAGATATATTTTAGATTCAATGGATTTGGACATTCTAGCTCGAGTTAGCTCGTTCTTGTGTGTGATCCTGTAGGCCCATATGATGTTGATAGTGAGCTAATACCACTATTGGACACACAAGTCACAAGTAATTTCTAGTAAGACATTGTGACTTCCCAAATCATATGAAATCAATGATCTGATGTAACCAATCATATAACCAGTTCACATCCCTTTTGTCTTACGATATATAGGTCAATTATGAGGCATGGAAACGTCATTCTTATGTTACTCGACCATCACTTTCTCGATCTCCGTGTAGACTGACAAAACAAATGGAAACTCTTCCATTTGAGCATCGCCATGCATTTCTCAGTCTCACTCATCGAGAGGCCTAGATATATCTCTCAATTAATTAGAGGGACAAATTCCATCTTGACTATTTATCTTCCTCCACATGAGTTCCACTATGCCCAATTATAGCCTTTATGATCTCCTAATTAGATGTGACTTTTGACTATGCCAAAATATAATGTCTGTAACATCCCAAGAAAGCTAAAATATATAGAAATATATAGAGATTTTGCAAAAATGGATAGATACCGTTTTGCGTGAAAAAGGCCAAAGAGGTCATTTTTCCTAGTTGAATGGAAAAATGAGAAAATTATATTTTTGCCCCAAAGAATTATAAAAGGGACATCCATGTCCCAAAAGCATTGAAATACACGTGGAGAAAGAAATAAAAAGTTTTGGGGAAAATTACACCTAATGACCTGAAAGTTTCAGAAATTATAATTTAATCTCGGGTCAAGGGTAATTTTGTAAATATGTAAAATTACTGTCAAAATGAAGCTCTCGATGAGAGAAGTCCAATGGTATATGGCACTGAGGGTTAATGTTCAAGAATAAAGAAATAATCAGTACCGAGTGTCCAAAAGTAATAGTAAATCGATAAAGTAAATTGTGGGCCCTACCGATGGTTAAAAAGAAATCGGGTCTGGATATGGGCCATACACAGATACCATTTGGGACAGGATAATTATGGAAATACAAAAATAAAATTAGAATAGTCCTGTATCCCAAAAATGTTAAATTACTGTAAAGACGATTTTATCGGTACAATTAAAAAGTATCCGGATTGAGGTGTATCTGGATCAGGAAAATTGGACAATTTTTGGACAAATTTTTCCCTCTCTCATGCGTGATTTTCTGCAGCCAATTTTCCAAATAATTTAATGATTTTTGAAGGAAAACTTGTTGAAGAAGGAGACCAAAAAGTAATCATTGTTACTTTTGTAAATAACCATGATTAGCCATGATATTAATCACCCAATTAAGTCATTAATTGTCTTCTTTCTTCATCATCTTCACGCGTGAAGCAATGGCTGAAACAGAGGGAGAAAACGCAAGAAAAGGAAGGAGAAAAAGAGGAAGAAAAGGAAGAGGAGTCAAAGCAAAATTGAAAAACCAATCGGTAAGCTTTTATGTTACTACCCTAAGCTTACTATCCATGGTTTTTAAAGCATGATTTATGGTTTAGTTTTCTTCCTTTACACCTTAGGGTTTCATCCAAATTGGGTTTTAGCATAGGAATGAGTTTTGGACCATGAAACTTAAGGGAAAGCATAGACTAGACACTAGAAGCATGAATCCATGGAAGGTTTGAAGTGATTTGAAGGAAATTTTTTTTAATCACTATGAGATAATTTCGGCCAGAACAGGGGAGGTATTTAGAGTTGGAATTTCATGATTTTGACCTCAAAAATGGATTCCCCATGGTCCAAAACCTTAGAAACAAGTATGTTGTACAAAGAAAAAGCAAAGGAAAACAAAGTGAAAAATTTGGGTTTTAGTGTATAAGGTATTGTGTAATTCCGAAAAACCAATGGCTAAATTGGTTCAATGATGATGTGGATAGGTTCAAGAAGGTTGTGGAAAGCTCAAAAGGTGGTGGACCAAGTTTGGAAAGCAAGGGAGCATCATAAGGTAGTTAATTTCCCATACTAGCATTATGTTATCATGTTTGTCTAAATGTGTTTTATGCCTTGTCATATGATTGCAATGATGTTTTGAGATGATTTATGTGTATTGGCTGAGTTTTTGGAGGGGCATTGAGACCCCGGGATGTCCATTTGTCAAAACGAAACTCTGCCGAAATTTTTATGAATTCATATGACACAAATGTGATAATGCATTCAAAGTGTGTTAAGATATGCAAAATGTGTTATCTTGATATTTTTATGTTGAATGTGATGATGTGATGGCATGTTGGGTGTTAACTACTGAGATTCTTTGAATCTCACCCTCCCAAATATTAACCATGAATAGGTAGCAACAATGGCAAGTCCACCAAGGAAGAGAAAGGAAAGGAGAAAGACTTTGGCCATTAACGTGATATATAAGTCATCGGCCATGAGTTTTGATCTATTGCATAAATTGGTAAATGTGAGAATAAATGAGTTTCTTCAAGATTTTAATATTCCTTTAAGTTCTAGCTAAGGTGTGGCATGATATGAAGATGAATTATGGTCATGTAAATATCTTACAATTTTTGTATTGTAAGTATAAGGATACAAATGGTCATTCTGACCACTACCAAATGAAGGAGCTACAGTATGGGTTTTTTGATGTATAAAGTATGAATGTTATCTATGTTTAAAAACTAGATAGAAAGAGCTTTCATGTGGTCCAAAGATCACTCAAATAGAATGAGTGTAAGATTTATAGTGAATTTTTAAAATTAGCCCAGAAAACTGGAATTTCTGAAATTGACCATATGAATGGTAGAAATTCACGAAATTTACTGTACAAATTGGCCAAATAATTGCTCTGATTGATATTTTTTCCACGTAAATAATGTTTTAAGCTATATATGGAGACTTGAATCACATGCATACGATTTTTATTGATTTAGTTATGAATTTCAAAAGTTTAATTGGAATAAATGAACTAGATTAAATGAATAGTGCCAAAGTTGAAAAAATTTTGTTATGGCATTTATTGTGATTCAAGATCCTACTATGATATAAATAGACTTTAGCAAGGTTAAATACGTGGGAAATGGGCCTATAAAGGAGGTGTTACATTTTTGGTATCAGAGCTAAAGGTTTTGGGCCTCAGAGCCCAATGTTTAGGCTCTCAGAGCAATAGTAGTGGGCCAGTACAGTTTAAGTTAGCAAGAAGGAATAATGATAAATAAATTATTTTTTTAGTATTATTCTACTAACTAGTTGTTATTGTGATTGAAGGATAGTAAAGATGTCTTCAATAAATAACAACTCAGTTGTAGATGATCATGAAGAGCCTGAGATGGTACCAGAGGTACACTATCAGGAGGAAAGTATAGGTTTCAACGAGGTTCCTGTTGAAAATGTAGGAGAAGGACAGTATGAAGTTGGAATTCCCCAACCAATACAGGAGGCTATTCCAGCAGTACGTATACGAGCAGTTCTTCCTGTAAATGCCTTATCTCAGGAAAGGCCGGTTGAGGTATATGAAGATATGGACTACATAGCAGGATTTCTGTTGGATCCTAATAATACCCCGGATTATAGACCGACAGATGTAGAACTTATAGTGTACCAGATCATACGTAAGTACTCAAAGGAATATGGTGTTTACTTAGAGGGACCGGAGCAAGTAATGGCATTTATGAGTAAGGTGTCAAAGGTTAAGACATTTCTAGAAGGAACAGGAACAGAATACCCTGAGTCGATCTGGATCACCACCCTCCTCAACGAAATACCAGATGATGAGTTTTGGACACCCATTAAAGCAAAGTTAGAAGGAAGGGAATACCAAAACTTAGCTCACTGTGTTAAGAATTATATGATAGAGGGGAAAGTTAAGAAGGCTAAGAAGGAGAAGATACAAAAGGGTGATTCAGGGAAGCAGCCAATTGTAGAAGTTCCTGAAGTTCCCACTGATGAAGCTCAGAGAGTATGGGAGATTGTGGCTAGATTTTATAATGAAAGTCTCCGAAGTTATTGGGACTCTCCAATGACTACTTTCTTTGATATGTTAAGTGATGCAAAAGAATTTATGGAATCTCGAGGCCAACCATTCATTGAGCTAGCATGGATAGATATGGTCCTCACCATATTGCCTGATGATGATGACTATTGGGCAATAGTAAAGGATGAGATGAGAAGAGAATGGCCAGCGAGTTTTCAGGAATGTCTTCAAGAATTGAGGCATCGTGAAAAGCTGAGGATGGAACTGGTGAACACTAAACGGGTAGAGACTGACCCTATAGAGTTCCGAAACCATGAGAACCCGATAGAGGGACAATATGAGGAACAATCAGAACTAGAAGAGGACCTGCGAGAGGACTCAGTGTCAGCCTATGTTCATGATAGTCCTAGTTCCTCATAGATGATAGTCGGTTATATGCATATGTGAATATGTATATATATAATGAATGTTAACTGACTGCTAATTTTGAGATGTAATATATAAGCAGTCATAAAAAAAAATATAAGAGGTAGAATAGAAAGACTGATGTGTGATGATGTAGAAAGGGCTATGAAGGAAAGCATGCATATAGTGACCATGTGAATAAAATAACATGTTTATATACGTTCTCTAAGTATGATTAATATATGAATGTAAAGAACAATGATGACTGCAAGTTTTGAGTGTATCATAAGCAGTCATAAAGAGGAAGTATAAGAAAATGATAATGTAATGAGATCATATGAATTTATGTATGAAATTTACTCGTGTAAATAAATGTATTATGTTATATGAGTAGAGTGATCATACATTGTGAATTTATTATTATAAGAATGGAATGAAGAGGAATAAAAAGGTTCACATTAGGAGACGAATAAGAGTAAAGACTTCTAAATAAGGAAAGACACCACAGGGTGACCCTTTGCAAGTTATTATGAATAAATGAGATTAGCAGCAAAGGATTATTGAAAAATTACAGCGAACCTTAGACACTCATAAACGACTTCAAGAAACTATAGTTGAAATTTCATCTTTGAGGTAATATCAGCCACAGGTACCCCAGGTTGTATTAATGAACCTGGTAGTGAGAATAAAAATTGATCATGTTAACCTGCAGTATGTAATAGCTCAGTTTTAGAAATGATGTCCTCTCTCATTTTCAAGTTAATGAGCTATTCCTCTGAAATGGAAGCCCTATAGCTATCTATTTACGCACTTGAGAAAAAGGCAGATAGATAGTGGCATAATACTGAGTTGATCCTGTAAGCTCAGAACATACCATGTACGCGGGGATTTTTTTGCAATCTTTTATAATAAGTATTTCCTGTGATTAGTCAGTGATGAGGATGAAGATGAGATCATTATGTTCCGACAAGCGATGGATTAGTCAGTAAGTAAGCATGAAGCCACATTTATACAGTTAGTGTGGAACTCCACCTAGTTATAATGGTATGATGACTAGAGGTGGAAGACAGAAAAGCTAAGAAGAGAAATAAAGCCAGTCATCTGGAAAAGAAAGGCCTAATATGAAGTAGGCAATTGAGTATGCTAGTAGAGGTTAGTAGAATTACGAGGAATAGTTTGAATAATCAAAGTTTTATGTCTGCTACCTAATAAATGTAAGAAAAGCAGAAAGAGAATGAAGCTATGGAATAATCGTAGCAAGAAAAGAAAGATACTCTTCTTGATTATAGTTTTCCCTACAAGTATGAAGTATCGTTTCATGAAAATCTGGCCTAAGAATATTCTAGGGACATAAGGGATTAGTCTTAAGGATAGCTAATTGTAGTTGCTGGATTAGTTGAGGATGTTTTATATATTGTTTATTTACCTTAGGTCTTGAATTCTTTTAGAGTTAGATCGCAGTTAGATCCTATCAGTAAAAAGATGATGTAGGATCACAGAGGATCCTAGTAGGGCTTAGAGATCGCGGTAGATCTCATGGTCGCAGCAGACCAATAATGAGGTTGCAGTAGACCTCCACAGAGAATGAGATGATAAGCCCTACAGTACTGATAGTTCTCTGAAAAAGGATGACCTAGGATGATTTTAGAAAGATATGAAACCTTATTAATCAGCAGCTAATATGAATGTTCACCTAAGGCTTTTCTCGAATGTCCAACCACTGACTAGAAAGTAGCAAAGAAATGTGATGGTGGGTGATGATAAGTTGAAAGGTAAATACCCCACATATGAAATGAAAGTGGTACCAGTGGCAAAATGTTTTCAATGATAAATGAAAGAGGCCAGTAAAAAAATGAATGATAGAAAGAAAAGAAAAAGTAGCTATGAAAAGAATCAGTAGGGAGAAACTAAGGTATAAAGAAAGGTAAGTTAGAAAAAGAAATAGTCATGAGAAAGGAAATAAGAAGACTAATGTATGATCAAGGAAAGAAGTTAATCAGCCCATAAACTATGATAATTCAATGAGTTTGGGCTAGATGAATTCTTTAATGAAGATAGTAGTTTCTTCCAACTAAACCAAGGACTCCAAATCCAAATAGATGTTAGAGGTATCTATGATGAATGTCACGTGGGATTTGGAGGATATGTTTTAGTTGTGTATTCGCTAAGTATTGGATTAGAAGTGAAGAAATTTTTAGAAGGGCATCATGATTATAGGCTCCCTTAAAGTTAATCGGTTGAGCAAATATTTGATGCCATAACCAGATTTTAAGTTCTACAATTAAGTATATCATATTTGGGAAATTGTTTCATTGCCTATATGTTCTAGGCAATATGTTATTGTAGAAAGAAGTTGAAATGTCAGAAGTCTCAGAAAAGGAATTAGAGAAGGATCCAAAAGAAGATCCCATGGAGATAAAATATGACAATAATAGGTTTGCGATTAGTACTGAAACCCCATAAGTTCAGTATAGCAAGATATGATGCAAGTGTAAAGTAATGCAAACATAGATATAAGTTACAAGAAGAATATGTGTGTATGATATCCAAGGTAAAAATTATGAAGCAAGAAAGGAGAAAAGTAGTGGCAGGCACTTTAAGGGATTATGAAACCTTGAGATGGTGAATTGCTAATTTTGGTATGAAATCTAGCTATAGAAAGAATGTTTATGGCCGGAAGATCTCACAATGAATGAAGTCTTTCGTTGGCTGCCAAGGTGAGAATAAAGGGAGGTAGCTCTTGGGTTTAAGCCCAATTGAGCAAGCTCTTGGGAAGAAGCCCAATTGAGCCAAGAAAGATGAAATCCTCCATATGATAAAGTCCACCAAGGCAAGGCTGATGAAAGGTAGCTCTTGGGGTGATGCCCACATGAGCCAAAAATGGTGAGAGGCCGAAAGCTGGATTCTAACTGAGTTAGCAAGAAACTGTTAAAGGATTGAGAAATCTCCCTCAAGATGCCAAACCACTAATTAACCTTGACTAAGCAGCTAAGGAAGTTATGGATAAAAACAATAAAGTAGAAGTATGAGAAGTTATAAAGAGTAATGACCACTGCATTAATATCATTAAGATCCCAACCTATAAAAGCCAAGAGAATCTAAAGGCTAAGCTAAGATAAGTAAAAGTATTGGGTTTGGGAATATGTTTATCATAAAGGCAGAATGGTAAGTTGAGGCTCTAAGTTGACAAAACTAGAGCAAAGAGCAAGAAGCAGTATAAGCAATGAATGAAAATGAAAATGGTGATGAGATGCCATTATTGGATAATAAACAATTGATGAAAGAAAGATGGAAATAGTGGTTGAATGGCCTAGAAATTAAAGTAGTAAAATATTCAGAGGTTACGCAGATAAGTTGTGACTAGAAAGGAAGTCATTGCCAGTATTATATAAGACCAATTTTGGCATGAGTACATACAAAGCCCTGAGCATTCAATAGTTAAGTGAGCTCAAATGAGGAAAATGTAAAGAGTAAGAAAGAAAAGATGTGCCAATTGTTAAATAACGGCACTATGAAGTTATGATAAAGTCAGATAGTCTTACAAATGCACCTGCTAAGACTACATGGATAAAAGTATAAGTAGTGTAATGGTGGTTCTTAAGAATGAGGTGCTAAGATACTCTGAATCTGTAACAAGCATAAAGGATGACTGAGAATTTTTAAAAATATTTTAAATAAAATTATTGACTTGCTAAACTCAGTGAATGTAGCTCATGAAAGTACGGTCAGTAGGTTATAGAATCTCCCAAGGGTCGCAGTAGATCCTAATAAAGTAAGTAAAGTTATGAGTGGGAGAAACCGAAAACCGTAATAAGATGAGAGATTTACTTAGTCAAGTAAGATGTTATAAAAATTTTATTGTGAAAAAATTTTTCTCAGACTATCTTATCACTTGATTAAGAAGAAAAGTTTGTGGGAAAAGAGGTAAGAAATGAGTTTTTATGAATTGAAAGAGGCTAAACCTCCTCCCCTGAGATGATTAATGTTGATCCAATGATGACCCAAGGGGTCGATAATAAGGAAAGAAAGTATGGATCAGTGTGTGAGTAATAAAGCAGGGTTGAGTTGAGGATAGTAGCCTATGTTTTATATAATAAATTTTTATGAAAAATATATTCCCACAGATAGCAGCAGTGAGTAATGCTTTCAAGATACGGAGTATGATAAGTTAAAGTGAGTTATAATCTCTATGATTATAACATAGAAGGATTATGAGAACACCAAGAACCTCGAGTAATAATGAAATAAAGGATGGGTGGACTTGAGGTAAGGAAAAAGAAAAGAAGGAAAAGATGACCTTATAAGTGCCATATAAGCAAAGCTAATGTAGTCAGCTTATGCTTAATAGAAAGATTATTCATGTAAATAGCATAAAATTATGAAAAATAAAGAAAAGGAATGATGTTAGGTGCCAAAGAAGAGACTATAGTATGAATAAGAAAAGAAAGTTATGAAAGCAATGATGATGAATAAGAATGAGTATGTTACATGGAATTTTCAATACCCCGAAGGTAAAATAAGTTTATGATGTCCTCAACATTTCCTAACATAAAAGGTATGCCAGATCTTTCAGATACTATGAATGGAGGAATAAGACTAAAGTGAAAAGTGACTTTTAAGTCATATAATTAAGATATGAAAGTATTCCTCGAGTAAAAATGGCCTAGAAATTGGGAAATAAATAGAAGAAAAGTATGTGATACAAGTATGTATCCAAATTTTGAGGACAAAATTTATTTTAAGGGGGAGAGAATTGTAACATCCCAAGAAAGCTAAAATATGTAGAAATATATAAAGATTTTATAAAAACGGACATATACCGTTTTGCGTGAAAAAGGCCAAAGAGGTCATTTTTCCTAGTTGAATGGAAAAATGAGAAAATTATATTTTTGCCCCAAAGAATTATAAAAAGGACATCCATGTCCCAAAAGCATTGAAATACACGTGGAGAAAGAAATAAAAAGTTTTGGGGAAAATTACACCTAATGACCCGAAAGTTTCAGAAATTATAATTTAATCCCGGGTCAGGGGTAATTTTGTAAATATGTAAAATTACTGTCAAAATGAAGCTCTCGACGAGAGAAGTCCGATGGTATATGGCACTGAGGGTTAATGTTTAAGAATAAAGAAATAATCAGTACTGAGTGTCCAAAAGTAATAGTAAACCGATAAAGTAAACTGTGGGCCCTACCGATGGTTAAAAAGAAATCGGGTCTGGATATGGGCCATACACAGATACCATTTGGGACAGGATAATTATGGAAATACAAAAATAAAATTAGAATAGTCCTGTATCCCAAAAATGTTAAATTACTGTAAAGACGATTTTATCGGTACAATTAAAAAGTATCCGGATTGAGGTGTATCTGGATCAGGAAAATTGGACAATTTTTGGACAAATTTTTCCCTCTCTCATGCATGATTTGCTGCAGCCAATTGTCCAAATAATTTAATGATTTTTGAAGGAAAACTTGTTGAAGAAGGAGACCAAAAAGTAATCATGGTTACTTTTGTAAATAACCATGATTAGCCATGATATTAATCACCCAATTAAGTCATTAATTGTCTTCTTTCTTCATCATCTTCACGCATGAAGCAGTGGCTGAAACAGAGGGAGAAAACGCAAGAAAAGGAAGGAGAAAAAGAGGAAGAGGAGTCAAAGCAAAATTGAAAAACCAATCGGTAAGCTTTTATGTTACTACCCTAAGCTTACTATCCATGGTTTTTAAAGCATGATTTATGGTTTAGTTTTCTTCCTTTACACCTTAGGGTTTCATCCAAATTGGGTTTTAGCATAGGAATGAGTTTTGGACCATGAAACTTAAGGGAAAGCATAGACTAGACACTAGAAGCATGAATCCATGGAAGGTTTGAAGTGATTTGAAGGAAATTTTTTTTAATCACTATGAGATAATTTCGGCCAGAACAGGGGAGGTATTTAGAGTTGGAATTTCATGATTTTGACCTCAAAAATGGATTCCCCATGGTCCAAAACCTTAGAAACAAGTATGTTGTACAAAGAAAAAGCAAAGGAAAACAAAGTGAAAAATTTGGGTTTTAGTGTATAAGGTATTGTGTAATTCCGAAAAACCAATGGCTAAATTGGTTCAATGATGATGTGGATAGGTTCAAGAAGGTTGTGGAAAGCTCAAAAGGTGGTGGACCAAGTTTGGAAAGCAAGGGAGCATCATAAGGTAGTTAATTTCCCATACTAGCATTATGTTATCATGTTTGTCTAAATGTGTTTTATGCCTTGTCATATGATTGCAATGATGTTTTGAGATGATTTATGTGTATTGGCTGAGTTTTTGGAGGGGCATTGAGACCCCGGGATGTCCATTTGTCAAAACAAAACTCTGCCGAAATTTTTATGAATTCATATGACACAAATGTGATAATGCATTCAAAGTGTGTTAAGATATGCAAAATGTGTTATCTTGATATTTTTATGTTGAATGTGATGATGTGATGGCATGTTGGGTGTTAACTACTGAGATTCTTTGAATCTCACCCTCCCAAATATTAACCATGAATAGGTAGCAACAATGGCAAGTCCACCAAGGAAGAGAAAGGAAAGGAGAAAGACTTTGGCCATTAACGTGATATATAAGTCATCGGCCATGAGTTTTGATCTATTGTATAAATTGGTAAATGTGAGAATAAATGAGTTTCTTCAAGATTTTAATATTCCTTCAAGTTCTAGCTAAGGTGTGGCATGATATGAAGATGAATTATGGTCATGTAAATATCTTACAATTTTTGTATTGTAAGTATAAGGATACAAATGGTCATTCTAACCACTACCAAATGAAGGAGCTACAGTATGGGATTTTTGATGTATAAAGTATGAATGTTATCTATGTTTAAAAACTAGATAGAAAGAGCTTTCATGTGGTCCAAAGATCACTCAAATAGGATGAGTGTAAGATTTATAGTGAATTTTTAAAATTAGCCCAGAAAACTGGAATTTCTGAAATTGACCAAATGAATGGTAGAAATTCACGAAATTTACTGTACAAATTGGCCAAATAATTGCTCTGATTGATATTTTTCCCACATAAATAATGTTTTAAGCTATATATGGAGACTTGAATCACATGCATACGATTTTTATTGATTTAGTTATGAATTTCAAAAGTTTAATTGGAATAAATGAACTAGATTAAATGAATAGTGCCAAAGTTGAAAAAATTTTGTTATGGCATTTATTGTGATTCAAGATCCTACTATGATATAAATAGACTTTAGCAAGGTTAAATACGTGGGAAATGGGCCTATAAAGGAGGTGTTACAGTGTCTCCCATGTAGGAAGCCATGATTATCTCAGGTCTAAGGGCTTAGTGACACAGTTATATATGAGATATGCTTAGAACTTGATCCATGTAGCTATCTCATGATTGGTGGATCCAGCGCCTATTCTCTAAAAGGAACTTATGTTTTTTACTTGTATCTTCATACATAATTATCATATAATTATCAATCAAAATCATACTAGCCTTAATTCATCATTGTTCCCACAAAGATGATTGACTAGGGACATTTAGGCTAAAATAATTTATCCAAGGATATTATTATAAAGAAAAACATGCAAAGAATATAATAATGTAAGGAAAAAAACACATTCTTTTTCGTAATGAAATACAATGTTCATAATGCAATGATTGGTCTAGGGCATAATCTCCAACAGCAAACTCATCAATAAGTGGCTAACTTGTTGAATGATGGAAATTAGCCTTATGGGCACTAAGTTTTCTTAGGAAATTCTAATGTATTCATTGAAGTTTAGATGAATGTTGAGTTTGATTGGTATTGAATACTATTGGTTTCACTTGGACTTGCATTTCCTTTCGTGTGTGTGTGCATGTAGTATAGACTCTATGGCATATCATGCTAAAGTGTGAGTTGAGCAACATGAGGTAACTAGGGAGTAACTTTGTTTATTCAATGAATTTTGAACTTTTAATATCATGAAATGTGTTTTATGTTACGGTCAATAAGTTTTCTCAAACCTTATATCATTTCAGAAAGAATTTGTGGTAAGAAATAGATATGGCTAATTATGTATGTCTATATGAGTATACATATTTATATGTGTGTATATGCGTATATGCCCAAGTAAGTATGGAAGAGCTTGGCCCATAATCATTGTGTATACTTATTGATGTTGTGTGTGAAGTTGTAGTGTTGACATGATCTTGGCAATGAAGATAATGACGATATTAATGACAATGGATGAGAATGACTAACATGAATGAATGTGTATGTGTATATATATGATAATGAATGTAGTGAGTATTGATCAAGAGTATTGTGTAATCCCCGTACAAAGTTTTACATGATATTGATGATGACAATGATGATGATATTGATAATGAATGAAACCGGCTAATGTGAATGCATACATATGTGTGTAATCTTAAGAGAATGACAAACACTGATGTATATATACATATATGATTTTGTGTGTGTGTGATTAAGGTGCTTTCCCATGAGACATTTTTGTATGATGATGTAGATATACTAGTATGATCATATACATATGGCATGAGATGACATATTAGTGTTGGAGATTATATCCTAGGCCAATCGTTTGGATATAAACTTATTATTATTAGTATAATTTAATAAATAAAATTGTCATTTCTATTATATTGTTCATATGTTTTCTTTATAATAGGATCCATAAATAATTATAGAATTATTCTAAATTTCCTTAGTCAATCACTATTGTGGGAACAATGATAAACCAATACTAGTATGATTTTGATTGATGATCATGTGATGATCATGTATAGAGATATGAACCAAAATCATAAGCATTGGTTAGAAAACTTTGTGTTGGACTGACTCACTATGAGGTAGCTATATGGACAAGGTCATAAGCTTATCTCACTTATAGTTGTGTTACTTAGCCCTCAGACCTGAAATTAACATAGATTCCTACATGAGGAACACTATGTCTTGATATAATCAGAAGTTACTCTTTAACTAGATGATGATGTAAGCTAAGTTTAGATGCTGTGGGATCTATGCTGTGGATGGTGAGTAATCAAAATGGAATTTGTCCCTCTAGGCCCTACAATGGAGCAAGACTGAGAAATTTGTGGTCATACTCAAATAGAAGTTGTTCAACTTGTATAAGTCAGTCAACCTCAGGATCATGAAGGAGCAATCAAGCACTATGAGGTTGACAGCTCCATATCTCATGCTTAACCTAGATATCATGTGACAAAAGGGACATGAGACATACTATTAGATAGGCTATATTGGATCACCAATTTTCATATGATTTATGTAGTCATAATGTCTTACTAGAGGTATCTTATGATTTGTGGGCTTGGATGGAATTTTGGGCTCACTATTAACATCATATAATTCTATAGGGTTGTACACAATAATGGGTATAATACGAACTATAATATCTAAACTCATTGAATTTGGAAATGTCCTCATTCTCTGCATCTCTTTCTAAATTTTAGAATATATTTCCTATTTGAAATATGTAATATTCTAGAAGGTTCCTAATTTAATTAGGAGGATGATTATTATAACACCTTAATTTAAACCCATTTTCTCATGTTCTAGATCGTTATAGTCTATTTATGCATGATTAGAAATTTGAATCAAATAAAAACTAAAAACAGAATTTTCAATAATTTTGGTACTATTTACTTAATGTTTTCCATTTTACCAACTAAAATTTGAAAATTTATAACTAGTTCTACAAAAATTGATAGCTTAAATCATTGTCTATAAGGAAAAAAAAAAGAAATTGTACATTGGTTGGGTGCATTTGTACAGTTTAATCCACGAAAATGACTGTACATTTGTTCATTTTTTACTTTTCTAGGATTTTGACTTTAAATTTAAAAATTCCTTTCTCATATTACCCTAAGCCAGTTCATGATTATTTATGTAATTTGAAAACACTATATGTTTACTTTCTAGACATATTTTTTTTGTACATTTATTCTACGTGAACATGGTATGACATTAACTTAAACCATTAAGGTTCAAAATACTACTTTTACTATAATGGTTTTAGGAAAACTTACATGTCTTTTAGTATATAACTCCAATTACTTCCAAATCTATGGCATCTTAAGCCTAAGTCATAGATATTTCTATACATATAAACCACTAAATTTTTTGAGCTTTATATTATTTTATATTGCCTTTTGAAATTTCCTGTGTTCACAATAAAGGTTTCAGTTTTTCCTATACTGTGTAGTTTTGACCCATAATTTCAAAAATTAACTATAAATAATATACTTATCCAATTTAAGTGTCCTTATGCTTTTTTTTTTAAAGCTTATTCTGTCTACTTTCAAAGCATATATAACATATATACTAAATACTTTGTTTCAAATAGAGTACCTTTTTTCTAACTATAGTTGGTCATCTTGGACAAAATTGTGCCATAACTCATATGATCAACTTCATGAACATAATACATCATCATTTATTGTTCCAAATCCATACATAAAATTTCATATTAGTCAAAGGAACATAATAACATTAAGGTACAGACTTAACAATATTTATATGAATTTGCATATATTTTCCAAATACAAGTTCATAACTTAAAAGTAATATCATGCTTCAATCTCCTCTCATATCTTCTTTCTCTTTAGCACTTTGACCTTTTTTACATAGCTTGGGCCTAGTCATGTATAGCATTTGGAAGGAATGAGATTTAAAGAATTTCCATAATAATTACCCATTCAAGCATTCATATTATCATTACAATTCATGAAATCATCGATTAAATTCATTTAATCATAAATGCCACAACAATTTTATAAAAATTTTGAGAGTTTCATTTTACAATTTGGGCATCCTAGGGTCAGAAGTCCCTTATACAACTTAGCCATCATCAACAATCTATCACAATTCATCAAAACATTCAAATGGCAAAGCATCAAGTTCATTGCAAAGTATAAAACAATATAGGGCATAAGCTATGTAGGTCATTTGGTTTCCTTCCTTTGTATGTCACTTTTATATACTTCCCCAAGTTCCTTGAACCTGTACATAACATCATTCAAGGTCATAAGCAATTGGTTCAATGAGCTCAACTATAAGGTGCTCACTAAAATCTTAACTTTTCATCTTGCTATCTATTTAGTCTTTCTTTGATTGAACACTTGTTCTTAAGGTTTTGGACCATGGAGAATCCATTTTTGGCATCAAATTAATGGAATTGCCCCTCAAAGACAACTTATTGGACTGGCTAAAATAGGGGAGTAAGAGGGAAGAATTGGTTTTCCAATAACTTACATCAAAACACATTTGTACTTGTTTCTTTTGTATTATCTCATACTTTCTCATAAATTTATAGTAAGAAAGCACTTTCCTTCTCAAACCCTTGCCATGGCCAAAAATTTCACTTAGAAAGAAGAGAATACTCATAGAAACCATGCCATACTACTTGAAAACTAGTTAGAAAACCTTAAGGAATCATGAAAGATTTACCTTGATTTTTGCTTGATTTTTCATCCTCTCTTTCTTCCTGTTCTCCTCATGTGACTCTCCCTTCTTTTTGTTGTTTTCAAAAGATGCCTCTCCCTTTTCCTTTATGCAGCACGTAGGTAGCCAAAGGAGAAAGGAAAGTAAGGATTTTATCTTACTAATTACCATGGTTAGTTAACTTGTCTTAAACTTTAGTTCACAAAAGTAACTACTTCTTGAAGAAGTAGTCTTGAAAATAATAAAATAACAATTCAAGTATATGGGTTGCTACTCTCTCCTCTTTTGCACAACATGTAAGGTGGTCAAGAGAGTGGTAAAAATAATCACCCAAGTATGCTTAATCACCTTGATTAATTACTTAACTTCAGTTAGCTTTTAATTTAATATTCCTAAAAAAATTATTTAAATAAATTCCATCTATGTCCATTTAGCTATAAATCATGCCATCCCTAGGGCATTTTTGTCCAAAATACTTCATAATTTTTATTGGTCTAAAACTAACCTTTACTAATAAATTTTACCCATATCGATTAATTACTTTTACCATAGTTATCATTTAATTAGTACATGATTATTCTAAATTTGATTTTGAACTAAATTCACTTTCTTGTCCCAAAATATATTTGGGTGGGGTCTTTGCACTATTCCTATCGTTGTATTACATTTTGTGGGCCCACAATACTTTTTTTTGGTATAATATTTACCTTTTGACTTTCAATACTAGTTATAAATTCATACAAGCTATATTAGCCTCTAAACAGTATTCTATTGAGTCTGACTCATCGAGAGCTTCGTTTGGCCAGGAATTTTAAAAATTTTGAAATTGCCCTTGACTCAAGTCAAAATCATATTTTTTAATTCTTTCGGATCCTTTTTCATAATCTTTCCTAGGGTTGAAATTGCATTTAATTGTTTTTAGGGACTACATTGCATATAATGATTTTTCCTTGGGCTAAAATGCAATTTTCATATTTTATTTTCTAACCTAGGAAATGAATATTTTTCCTTGAACCAGGTAAAAACGCAAATATTGATTCTTTCAGGTACTTTCTTATAATTTTCCCTATAGACCAATTTTTTAATAATTCTTTTTTTTTTATTTATGTTATACTTTCAAATTGGCCTATCTTTCAACCTTGACCTCCTGACTATAAAATATTTATACCGTTGCGCTTAACTCGACACAAACTTCCATTGAATAGTCTATTGCATATTTTTTAACCTAGTTCTGGAATTAATTCCTACTGAGAACATTATAGAAAATTAATTCCATCTAAGGACCTAGCATAATTCCTTCTAAGGATCCATATTGGAAATTAATTCCATTTAACGATCGAGTTTGCAATATTATCATCTCACTTCCTTCTCCTTCTTTTCCTGCATCCAATATCACATTCTCGTAACTTTCTACATACCGTGGCATTCTTTATACAATTTAGAATGTTACAATTATTCTGTTAAGTAATGGAATAATTTCTCTCTCTTTTAATAGGTGACAGAAAAAATTAATATTATATTAATTATGAATTTATTTATGTATATATTAATTTCTTTTTCTCATTTAATTTAAATAGTGTATTTGAATTAAATGAGATTTAGTTCAAAATATATTAATTTAAGTTAAGTGATAAGATACTGGATATATTAATTTAAATAATATATTTAATTTAACTAGTATCCTGACTTGGATAATAAGCCAATGCTTCTTGATATATAGAGGAGGCTAGGGCTCTCCAAGATAAATAGTTCTCTTATTTTCTTCTGCTATACTTTACACCATATAGAGAGAGTAAAAGAGAGATATTAAAATGACTTTTTCAATAAATTAAAAGGCAATCATTGTCATACAAAAGTCGTGTGAACCATTCGAGGATGAGATCATGAAGATGATTGTGATCAAGGTGTTTCATACCATTTATGTGGATATCGTGAAGGCTGGGTGTTTGAAAAAGTTATCCACCTGTGATCCAATATAGCCATGTTTGTGAGACACACTCGGAAAAAGTTGTGGCTTTACAAAGTAAGGTATAAATCTTCCTTTTGTATATTTGATTTAAATGATGCCGATGGATCCTTGGAGAGATTTGGGTACCAAACATTTTTTTTGCTGTTGTGCTTGTGACCCCAAATTCCAACAGTTAGCATACATTGGGCATTGTCATAGGTCGTACATTGTGAGGACATGATATTTTTGTGATGATGGCTTAATACCATGTGGTATGCCAATCCGTTAAATAGCATACGAGGCCTTGTATTCAGGTGGTGCGGCTTATGATATCCCTGCTACTAAATAGTCATTCTTGGCCAAGAGATTTAGGTGGTAGTGGATTGGGATGCACCTACTCTAAATAGCCACCAATTTGGGTGGTTCAGGGGAAGGAGAACTATGGTCCAACCATTAGTAGAATTGCCTTTGCCATATTACTAATGGGACATGAGCTTAGTGGTCACCTCAAAATCTTCTCTCACCAGATGTTAGAAGGAAACTACTTGTTGAAGTTACCTTGTGATTGTAATTAGCTCATGGTTCTTACCATAAATGATGTGTGGTCCCATTGCATATCATGTGCATTTCTTCATATTGGTGTTGTGTTTCGTGATTAACTAACGTATAGTGCCTCTTATGTATAATCTTTATTTGTGTTTGTTTGGTTGCTCTTTGGTTACTAGAACTTTTGTCCTACCCCTCATTGAAAAACATTTACAGGAATGGAACCTAGTTCAAGCAAGGAAAAAACGGAGGTGGAAGACTCCCCTTGGGGGCATGCGGGATATTCGGGTACCTATGTGGTATGTGTTTATTTGAGAATGCAAGTTGTGAAAATTTTTAAGTTAGAACTAGTTAGCGTGAAGGTGTCAACATTGCCCACTATGACACTAAGTCATGAACTTCTTTAAATAAGAAGCACTACTTGCCAGAATAGTGTTATTTCAAGGTAATCCGAGGGAGCATTATTAGGGTTTGAGTTTTGAGCTAGAGATTAAAGTTTTCTAGCATTGTTAGGTTTAGGTTTGACCAATTAAATTGTGTTAGAATGCCTCAATGAAGTGTTCTTTGGTATTTGCAAGCTTTAGGAAATGGTTTTTGGGTGTATTAGTTGTGATTTCTTCAAACCCTAGGCTTTTACTTTGGGGTTCTTGGTGTTATATGAAATTTCTAGACATTTGGTTACTTTCAAAAGCTGATTTAAGTGTAATGATGTGTGGGTAGGGTGTTGGTTTCATGGGTTTGTGAAGTAGAAGCTTGGAATCCTAATTGGTAATTAATTAGAGGCTATGCTACCACTTGATTCTTGTGTTAATTGATTGTGTAGGGTGTGAGTTTACTTGATTGAAGTCTTTACACTCCAAGAAGTCATTAGAAAGCATTGGATTCATTCGTAAGTGGTAACCATGTTGTGTGAAAGATTTGGACATTGTATGTGCAAAGGCTTTGATGCTTGAAAATTTCTGTTTTGGGGTCTTTAAAGTTTTATTGAGCTTGTTTCACGATTACAGCATTGTGAATTGACTTGGATTGTATCTCTCTTGTGTGTAGTTGGTCTCTAACGGCCTATCGAGGTGTCAAGTGAGTTTAGGAACTTGAGATAACTTAAGAGTAACTTTTATTTGCTATGTAAGTTTTGAACCTTTCATATAATTATATTAATTGTTATGGCATGGCTAATAAGTTTTTCTTATACCCTTACTCTCTTGAGAATTATGTTAAGAAAATCGAAATGGTTAGATATGTATGTATATATATGCATAAAAGTATGGTAGAATTTGACTTATGGTTATTGTACATTCCCTTCTTTTTATCTTGCATAAGAATACTATACTAGTATGATGATAATGATGATGAATAAAACATGAAAGCTTTGGTAGCATGATGAATGTATATGTGATTTGTAGTGCATCCCCATAACTATATCTTGTATGATGTTATTATGCTAGCATGATGATGATATATGAAGTAAGATGACATGTTAGCATGGCATATAGGTATGGTCACTCATAATCATGCATGCTTGAGCATATATGATTGGATGATGATACCTTTGAAATACTATGTGGTATGCTAATCCATTAAATGGCACATGAGGCCTTGTGTCTAGGTGGTGAGGTGTGATATATCCATATCATTAAATCATTATCCCTTGGCCAGGAGACCCGTGTGACTACGGATTAGCGATACTCCTTTTCTAAATCACCACCAATTTGGGCAGTCAAGGGGAACGAGAACTATGGTCCAACCACTATTATAATGACCTTTGATTGAGTCATGACTAGTAGGAGGTGAGCTTAGTGGTCACCCTAGAATCATCCTTCACATTTTTGGAAGGGGGTTACTTGTTGGGCATGCCTCATGCTGGTAATTAAGCCCTAGTTCTATTTGTGATTGTTGTAGGAACTCATTGCATATCATGTGCATTACATTATTGCATCTTATATTTGCCTATGTAGAAATGTAATTTAAAATACTTTGTAACATTCCTAAAATGCTAAATATTTAAAATTGCATAAAAAATTCATGAAAACAGACATACATCGTTTTACGTGAAACTAAGCAAAGAGGTCATTTTTTCTAGTTAGATTGAAAGATGGGAAATTAACAAATTTGCCCTCGGAGAAGAAAAAGAAAATAAAAAAAAAGAGAGAAGACGCTAGTGATGGTTAAAAAGTCAAATATTTTGGGAAAATTACAGCTAATAACCTAAAAGAATTAAAAATTATAATTTGACCCCGGATCAAGGGTAATTTGTAAATATGTAAAATTACTATCAAAATGAAGCTCTTGACAAGACAAGTCTAATAGTATATGACACCGAGGGTTAATGTTCAAAAATAAAAAAAAACTTTAGTGCTAAGTGTCAAAAAGCGCACAGGCACTATGAGCCCCATAAAAAGGCAGATAAAGTAAAAAGAAAGTCTGTGGACCTCACATTTAGACTAATTGGGATAGGATATTAAGATAAATATAGATCCTAATATACTTATGTCCTGTATCCCTAAAGTGATTTAATACTGCAAAAAGTAACTTTACCGGTTCAAGTATAAAGTAACCAATACAGGGTATTACTGGACTGGGAAAAATATAATGTATTTTGGAAATAAACTCTCCTCCATAGAGCACCACATGTCAACCATATGTGACTAAATTAGAAGACTTAAGGGCTAAGTCTTTAGTTAACCTAAGTTAGTTAACCAACCATTATTGGAAAAAAGTAACTTAACCATGCAAGTAACCATGGTTAATGGGTGAGTTAATTCCCTATTTCCTCTTTTAATTAGTCCACGTATAACAGCTGCATCATATGGGAGAATTACAATATTTAATTATTAAATGAGCAAAACTTAGTGAATAAGTTTTGAGATTTAACTCAACTCAAGACAAGTTAATAAACTATGATTATTAAGCTAGATAAATCCTTTCTCCTTAGGCTGATTTACGTGCTGCATAAGAAGGGGAAAGTGAGAGTAGCTGAAACATAAAGAAAGAGGAAGAAAAATATGTCAAGGAAGAGGAGGAAAAGAGAGAAGGAAAACATAAGAGCAAGGTTAAGTTTTCCTCTTCCAAACTTCTAGTGGTTCTACTTTAAGTCTTAAATTGTTTAGCATGAATCCATGGGGTTCTCCTCTCCTCCCTCTTTTGCCTTAGCTAGTGTTTAATGATGTTTAGGGACTTGAAAAGGCTAGAGGGATTATTGGTTTCAAGAGGAAAGCCATGTGGTACAAGTGGCACATCAAGAGTTTCCAAGGATGGCAAGGCCACCAAGAAGACAAGAAGCAAGGAGAAGACTATGGATGTCTAGAATTATAATTGCTATTGTTACTTGCTTTCTTGTAATGGTATATAAAATCATGTATACTTTTGTGAAGCTAAGTTTTGCTGCCATTATACTTTTTTGAGTCCCTTCAGATGTTATGAGCATGGCATGAACTAAGGTGAACAAGTTTGAGTGATGTATATATTGTATGAATACACTTTTGCATAGTTATGACAAATTCTAGTCAATATGAGTATCTGTCAGTTATTTGGTTTATTGTTCATTTGAAATGTGATGTAACCTACAATGAGGGCTTTCCAACATGCCAAAGAACACCTAAATTAGGCATGTGTAAGATTTATGGTGTATTTTTAAAGTTGAAGGTTAAAACTGGACAAGTTATAGAAAATAGAGAATTTCACTGTAAGTGTCACTCAAGTTAAAAGATTAGTATAAAATTGTACAAAACTCCAAAAATTCATTGGTTTGTAAGTAAAGAAAGATCTATGTTTTAGCTTTAATATTCCACTATTTTGAAAGTAATTGGAGTTATATAGTAAGAATTATGCATGTTTTTGTAAAACTATTCCAATAGAAGTTCTATTCTAATGCTTAGTGGTTGGAAATGGTGCCATACCCTGTACTAGTTAAATAAATGTACAAGAAAAATATGGCTGTAAGTAGACATATATAGAGTTCTAATGGCATATAGAAGCATGATTTGGCTCAGTATAGAGTTAGATATGAATTTTCAAATTTATCGTCAAAATCTTGGAGACAAGAAAAATGACCATTTAAATAGTAGATTTCATGCAATAAACTATATTAATTAGCATGACTAAAATTTTGTTTCATATTTTTCCTATATAAATGAGACTTCAAGGTATTTTTAGAGGTTTGAATCACTTTGATGCAATTTTTCTACAATTAGTTATGAATTTTCAAATCTCGCCTGGAATAAAGGGTTTACCATATGAATAGTAGCCTGGGAAAAGAAAAATTTTCTATCTTAATTGATTATGTAATTCAAACTTCCAAATATAATCAATGGATCATAGTAAGGTCTAATACATGGATAATATGGTCATAAGTTAAGGTGTTACAATACTATTCTTATTTTTTGAGTTGCTCCTTGGTTATTAGGACTTTTTGTAACACCTTACTTTAGACCTTGTTTTCCATGTATTAAATATTATTTAAAGTCCATTTGATTATGTTTGGAAGCTTGAATCATATAAAGGACTAAAACAAAAAAGATTCATTTGCAGTGGTACTGTTCATTTGGTAATACCATTTTCTCGAGGGAACTTCGAGACTTCATAACTAATTCTAGAAAAAAGTTATGGGAGTAATTTAAGTCTCTAAAAATATCTTAAAACATTATATACATGGGAAAAATATAAAACTAAGCTTTGGTCAAGCCAATTAGTAGAGTAATTTCCATGAACATTACTGTTCATTTGGTTTTTTTCCAGTTTTCCAGATTTCTGATCCTAAATTTGGAAATTCATAATAATTTCTATATTGAACCAATTTAGATGTTCTTTAGATTTTGAGAAATATTATTCTATCTACTTTCAAAGAATATATATCACTCCTACATTATGCATTGTTTCAGTCAAATAGAATTGATTTCATCTTCAACATGTCATCAAGAACAATTTTAAACATAACTTAGCAAAATCAACTTCGTAACTTATTTACATTGCCATAACTTGTTCTCATTCCTACCTAACATGTCATAAAGCTCAAATGGACATAATAACAGATTTAGAAGTGCATACATAATTTTGCATAACATTTCAAAATATAAGGTCAAAGCTTGAATTATAAAGTCAAGCATCATTTTCCTCTTCTTTCTCCTTACCTAATTTGTTGATATCCTTGTCATAGCATGTACCTAGCATTTTAATAATTGAGGTGCTGAGATTATAACAATCTCAGTAGCAGGTCACATTTATTCAAATATATCCTCATATATGCTTGAAAACATCAATGATAGCATTTTCATATATTTAATCACATATTATACCATATTGTTTATAAAAATTTTGGCAGAGTTTCCCTTTAGAAAATGATATCCTCAGAACAAAGCCCTCACATTCAAACAGCCAAAGCAGTCAAAAATCATCAAATCAATAATATGGCAAGTCATAAAATGTCTTGAAGTATAACAAGATAACATAATGCAAAAATGTAAACTTTGCTACCTCTATGTTTTCCTTTGCAATACCACTTTCTTCCAACACTTTCAAGAGCTTCCTTGAGCTTTTCCAAGTCCTAGTACAACATAAAATATTGACTAAATCAATAAATTTGTAGGGTTACCTCATAAAGTGTCGTATAAACCCTAAAAATTTCATATAGTCTATCCTTGGCTTTTTCCTCAAACCAACACTTACCCAAAGCTAATTCCACAATGAGAAATGCAACAATCCTCATTGTATTATCTTGGACTTAGTCTTTGGCTAACTAAGTGTATTTGATATTGTGTGCAGAACCGGAGGAAACAGGATGGAGGAGAGCTCAAAGTGGGAGAAAATGAGCTCTATTCCATGGTGAGAAGTAAGGCCGCTGTGATGAGAGAGTTACTGAAAGCAATTAAGTTGTGGCGAGCTTACTGGCGCGGTGGCAAACAAGGATAATTTTGCTTAAATCGGAAACCTTTCAGTCGAATTGAAAGAAAAAAATTGAGGGAGCACCGAGGGAGCTCTGCTAGGGTTCGAATAATCTGGCCTTTGGGAGTGATTTTCTGCCTCTTGAAGCTTAGATCTTAGTTGGTAAGTTATCCCTACTCCTCCCTCTCCATTTTCTTCAGTTTTGAGTCGGGATTTTTTGGGGTTCAAGTTTGGTTTTCTGTGTTGGGCCCAAATCCCTACTATTAAAATGGATGAAATGGAATTAATGGAGTGTAATTTAGTGGTT
This sequence comes from Adenanthera pavonina, assembly GCA_026686845.1. Lineage (NCBI taxonomy): Eukaryota > Viridiplantae > Streptophyta > Magnoliopsida > Fabales > Fabaceae > Adenanthera > Adenanthera pavonina. Next base: position 16,164,098 of record JAIVEN010000005.1, on the reverse strand, counting down.
GTGATGCTTGTATGTGAGTTTTGAAGGGAATATGCATGATTTAAGCTTAACTTTAGGTTGAAATCATTGGAAGGAGTATGAAATCCTAGAGATGTGTGGTTGGGTAGAGTTTGAATGGTCTCTAGGAGCTAAATGGTGCATGGAAAGGGTATTCAAACCTTGGGTTAGGCCTAAATGGTTGAATTATGGAATTTGAATAATTGGGTTGTATGTTAATTAAGGATTTTATGGTATTGTAAAGGCTATTGGTTGATCGGAGAAGTCAAGTCATTGGACTGATATTCAAGAAAGCTTGTGGAACTTGTGTGCACATGTGGTAGCGACAATTGAGGTAACCAGGTGTTTGTATTATGTGATTATATGTTGATATATTTATATGTATATATGCATGTTCCTTTTCATACCACGATATTGGTTGTGTATGTGTATGGTTTTCTATATTTCGTGGTATGTACATGGCTAGTTGATATATGATGATTGCATATCTTATGTGATTATATGTCCATATGATGTTTGTGATGATAATATATATGTGTGTGTTTGAGGCATGTTGGCATGACATTGGCATCATCACCATATGATTGCATGTGTGAGATGATGAGGCGATGATGATATGATAGATGATGATGATATGATAAAGATCCCTATTGCTAAATCCTTTCCTTAGGATAGCTTGGTGATAGTGGACAAGATGATATGATGAAATATCCCTGTCACTAAATCCTCTCCTTGGTAGAGCTAGGTGGCAGTGGATTTGTGGATACACCTTCCTTAAATCACTACTAATTCGAGGTAGTCTAGGGGAAGGGGAGCCATAGTCAGAGCTCTAGTGTAACCATTGGCCGGGTTTTATTAAGGTAAGGTGAGCTTGGTGATATCCCAAAATCAGTCTTCACCAACTGTTGGAAGGGAATCTCCTATTGAATGTCTTGTGATGAAGATAGCTCGTGGTTGTAGCCGTGTATGAGGGAGAACATGCATACCATTCATTATAATTTCATTGCACCATGTGCATGATTGTGTGGATCAGTATATATATTGTGTGTAGTTGTTCCTGGTTACCGAGACTGTCTCACACCCCTCTCCCATGAACTAACATTTCAGATTAAGGTTCTGGCTCTAGTCTGAAGAAGACATGGGAGTAGTGTCTCAAACGTGGGAATATCCAAGTTGTGGCAGTAGGTTGTATTGTCTATGTATGTTGTGCTAGGTAGGATAGTGTGTTGTAATGATATTCGGATGTGTATGTATGTTAATGTTATGATATTGATGTGGAATGGTGTTAGATGTGTTTTGTGTTGCATATTTGGTTTGGGGTGCCGAAGAGTTAGTATAGTGGTATATGTAACCCTAAAGGGAGTTTTAGGCCAATAGCCCACTTTGCTAATTTGGGGTTCTAGGGGATCAAATCTCAGAGGAATGGTTCCTCTGAGGTGAAACCTTTTTGGACAAGTTAATTAAGTGGATTAGGACCTGTGCGAATGGTCCCGGATGGTTAAATTGCCTTGGTTGGCAATTGAAGGTTGTTAGTGGTGAGTTCTGATTAAAAAGTGGCCAAAATGATGTTAGTTGTCCAAAATCTCATACGAAGATGGATTAAGGCGAAATTGGTGTCCATGGATAGATTGAAATGGGATTGACTTGTAGTAGTTAGAATCAATCAATCGGAGGTCAAAGCGTAAAATTATGCATGTTAGAAGTTCAGCCCAAAAATTGAATTTTGCTGATGTTGCATTAACAGAGGGGCGATGCGGTGCCAGAAAGCCAGTGAACCTGAAAGCACCAGAACCATGGCGGTATTGTAGTGGTCATGGCCCTACATACTGTTTCTACTGTTCTGGTGTTTCTCAAGGTGTTTTGTGGTGTTTTCCATAGCTCTGATGTTTTGGAAGGTAAATATGAGGAGCTTGGGCTTTGTTTGGATAGTTTTTGAAGTATTTGGTCAAGTTATGAGGTGTTAAGGTGTAGGGTGTTACAAGAAGTCCATTTTTATCATAATTTTTATAAACTTCCCATTCCTTTCTTACTCTATAGTCTGGCCAAAATTCACACATAAAAGGAAAAGGAAGAGTTTTCTATGCAACTTTCTTTACTCTCTTGAAATCTTTCTTTCTAGCACTAGTTCATGCTTTTCCACTATTTTTATGCATGAAAGCACTTTCCTTTCTTTTTCCTAGCTAAGGTTGAAACTTAAACTCAAAGAGAAGGATAAGAAGACTCAATCTAACCATCTTAAACTTTAGGGAAAACTAGCTTGAAATTGATGGAAATCTTACCTTAAACTTATTCTTAGGCCTTCAAGCTTTCTTCTTTCTTTTTCCTCACATCTCCCTCTTCTTTCTTGGCCAATTTTCTACAACTCTTCCTCTCTCTTTTCTCTCCCTTAGGGTTAGCCAAAGTAAACTCTTGGAGGAGATTTAAAGACAACCCAAAATCACACAAAATTGGCCAAGTGTCTAAGTTAATTTCATCATCCATGACATTAATTTCAATAAAATAATCCCTTTCTAATGCATAAAATCATGCTAATAAGGAGGGAGAGAGTCCAAAATTCTACATATCTTTCCTAGTCCAAATATATTTTGCATTGGTCACTTTTTACCTAGATAGATAAAGTTATTTTTGGAGTATTTTATTGGTTTATGTATATATGATTAAACTATGTTAGGATCTATACTTAATTTAATATCTTGTCCTGAAGAGTCTCTATGTGGAGCCATATACTTTTTTTTTACTTTATCTGCATTTGTTGGGCCTACAGTATCTTTTTCTTTGCATTGTTCATTTCACTATGTTCAATAGTTTATTTTTCTCCATACTAATTCTTTTAAACTCAATACATTATCCCATTGGATTCAGCATGTCAAGATGATAATGTTGACATCAATACTGCTTTTTTTTTAAAATTGCTCTAAGAGAGACTAAATTACAAGTAGATATTCTTTAGGGACCAAAATGCAAATATTTTTTAGGGACTAAATTGTAAATAAATTTTTTCAGAGACCAAAGTGCAAAAATATTTCTTTAAGGTTCTAGCATGTAATTTTCCATTTTACTCATTTTTCCATTAAATTATGTATCTCATATTTTATCATATTTCTATGCATTTTATGATATCTAAAAAATTGGGGATGTTACACTTTTGCTTCACTCTCCCTATGATTAACATTTTTAGCAGAGGACTCTAGCTCTAGTAAGGAAGAAGTTAAGGAGAATCTGTTCTCCTTGGTGGCACATAGAATATTTGAATACCAATGCTTGGGTATGTTCTTATATGAGGACACATGTTATATTTGTAGTAATGTGCCAAGTGTAGGACATCTATTTGACGTCATATGTATTGTGGTAGTAAGAGTCCTTGGAATTGTTTCCAAATCTTGTACTCTTTTGAATGTTAGTACCCCTTGGAACCTAATGGTAGGTACGTCCTTGTGTTGTGGTTAGACATGTCCAATATAGTTATTTTGTTATGTATGTTTGGTTTATTGATGAAGACAAGCCTCTTGATGTTTATTATTCATTGAAGTTAGTTATAGTTGTGAACATAGGGTTATTGTCAGATGATAGCATTACCATGTTTGGGAACTAAGTGATGGTTACATCAAGTGCATTTTGATGAGTAAGAGTAGTTTATTGTAACAACCCTCATGACTCTTGTCATTGGCATTATGTACAAAACTGAAGGAAACATGATAGAGGAAGGTTCAAGTGGAACAAAAAAGAGCTTCACTCTGCGGTAAGGAGTAGGGTCTCCACGACAAGAGCCAATTCCAGTGGCATGTTTTTGGTTGAACATGGTGGAGCTGCGCCAAGCTTGCCAAGGGCCGCGGCGAGAGCCAAGACACTGGTTTAAATCAGAATTATTTCGGACGATCAGAAAGAAATAAATGAAGGGAGCAATGGAGAAGAACGGAGGACCTTTGCTAGGGTTTACCAATTCTAGCCATTGGGAGTGATTTTCGGACTTCAAGAGCTTCAATTCACGTTGGTAAGTGATCCCTACTCCTCGTTCTCCATTTTCTTCAGTTTAAACTTGGGATTTTTTGGTTATATATTGGGATTTCCAGTTTGGGCCAAAATCCACCAATTGAAATGGATGAAATAGGATTAAGGAAGCATGTTTTTGTGTGTATGTTGATTGGGTGTGAATTTTGAAAGGTTTATGTATATTTTAAGGTTAACCATAGGTTGTCTTCAATTAGGGCTCTTGGGAATCAGAAGTGCATGGGTTTAAGTAGTGTTTGAATGGTCCCTAGGAGCTTAATGATGCACGGAAGTGGTGTTGGAACCTTGGGTTAGGCCTAACTGGTTGAATTATGGAATTTGGATATTTGGATTGTGTGTTAATTGAGGTATTATGATGTTGTGAAGGTTGTTAGTTACTTGGAGAAGGCTAGTCTTAGGATTTGTATTCAAGAAAGCTTGTGGAAGCACGTGCGTGTGGTATTGACAACTTGAGGTAACCAAGTGTTTGTAATGTATTGTATGATATTATGTATATTTGTGTATATATGCATGTTTCTTTCATACCATGATATGGATGTATTTGTGTGTACAATTTTCTATATATCATGATATGCACATAGCTAGATGATGATTACATAGATGATGATTATGATGATGACATATGTGATGATGATGTGATATGGCATGATGCATAGCATGACATTGAGATCATGATGATGATGATGATTATATGATGATACATGAGCATTACCACATAGTATTATGACATTATGATATGGTGGTTCGGGTGGTGATGATATGATATACAATGATATGATATGATGATATATATAAGAGAGGATAAGGATGGGATCCTTGTTGCTAAATCGTCCCCTATGGCCAGGGGAGCCAAGTGGTAGTAGATTGCATCGTCCCTAAATCACCACCAATTCGAGGTGGTCCAGGGAAAGTAGAGCCACAATCCAAGCACTAGTGTAACCTTTGGCCGGGTTGTATTAGTGTGAGGTAGGCTTGGTAATGTCCCGGAATCAGTCTTCACCAACTGTTGGAAGGGAATTACCTATATGAAATGTCCTGTTATGATCACAACTTGTGGTTTTAGCTGTGTGCTAGGGAGACATGCATTTCATTTCATATTGCATTCATAAGATAGTATAAGATATATATATATATGTGAGTGTGGTTATCCCCGATTACTGAGACATTAGAATAGTCTAGACAGTGTACACTTTATTTAGACATGTATCTTATGCCAAGTAGGATAGGATGTTTGTAATGGATATATGTCTCTGATAAGGATTGTTCTATATGTTTGTTATTAGTATGTTATGTATGTGGAGTTGTGTTGTATGCGCTGTGTATGTTGGTTGTGGTATATGTGAGCCCAAGGTGGAATTGGGCCTTGTTGGTGTGTTTTAGGGCCTGTAACCTGTTTTGTCAAATAGGGTTCAAGGTGGTCAAATCTTAGAGAAGTGATTCCTTTGAGGTGAATCCTCTTTGTACAAGTTGGTTTGGTGGTTTTCAACCTGTGTGAATGGTGCCGGATGGTCAATTTGCCTTTGGTGGCAAATGGGAGTTGGAAGTTGTGAGTTTCGGTCAAAAAGTGGCCAAAATGGTGTCAAGTGTCCAAAATCTCCACACAGAGATGGATTGCGATGAAATTGGTGTCTATGGATATATGGGGACTAGATTAGCTTGTAGGAGTTGGAATTAACTCAATCAGAGGTCGGAGCATAAAGTTATGCACGTCAAAATTCATCCCAGAAATTGATTTTTGCTGGTATGAAAACTAGAAGGGGGTGCTGTGGCACCAGGAAGGTTGGTTGTGGCACCAAGACCTCCAGTAGCGTGTGAGAAATAGGGGAAGGCCAGAGCCACGGCGGTACTGTAGCGGCCGCGGCCCCAGCCTACTTTTTGGTGTTTTTGTGATGTTTTTCTGCTGCTCGGTGGTTTTGATAGGTTTATGTGTGATGTTTGGGTTGTATTTGGTTAGATTATGAAATCTTTGGTTAAGACAGATGGTGTTTGGGAGTAAAGTGTTTCATTTTTGGTATCGGAGTAATGGTTTTTGGCTATTATTTCTGCTTGTGATAATACTCGACACAGCTTTGAATACATAGACATATATTCCCATTGCAATCTAGTCCAGAACCATATAATTGAATGTGTTGTTGCTTGTGTGTAGGAAAAATATCTCATAGAGAAAGACTGAGTAACAGTGATCTTATGAGGTAGATGCATGAGATATTGGCTAGCCTCAATAATCAAGTAAATACTTAGGGGTAGACATTGAATAGGATGCAAGAGCAAATGAATAGGCAAGAAGAGGGTGATGTGAATGAAGAGGCCGATATGTATATGGACTTGAATGCAAGAGAGGATAAAAATGAGAATGTGGTAAAGCCTGCGAGAGCCCCAAGAGCTGAAAGAAGGGATATCTCCTCACAATTGAAAGATATTCGGAAGTTCATTCCCCAGGCTTTCGAAGGTACAATGGATGTTACCCAGGCTGAGGAATGGATAGAGCAGTTGGAAATCATATTTGCTGTGATGGATTGCACCTCTAAGCAAAAGGTGTAGCTAGTGGTGTTGCTAAGTGTTCGTGGAGAAGTATTCTCCCAAGTGTTGAAGTGATGATTGCCCTAATGACTTGGGAATAGTTTAAGGACTAATTTTTGCATACTATATCCCTTCAGCTCTGATGATGCAGAATGAGGCCAAGTTCCTAGCTTTTCAGTAAGGGAATTTATCGGCGTATGATTATATTGACCAATTCTTGGATTTGGCTAAGTATTCCACTTATCTGAATAATTACCACGATGATAGGTGGATGGTTTAGAGATGGCTTGAGGGAACCCATTCAGAGATTAAGGAGAGGCTGTCAGTGGTTGATTTTGTGTCCTTTGAGGACTTGTGTGTAAAGATACGTGTCCTATCCCAGCGGATGAAGGAGGCTGAGAAGGATAGAAGAAATTCCATGATTCGTACCTTTTCTTAACTAGGACCTACAGGAGGAATCAGTAAATAAAGTGGATCACGTAGTGGTAGAAGTGGTGGCAATACAAGTTCTAGTGGAGGAAGAGGTCACCATAATAGAGGCCGCCATGGTAGAGGAAGAGGCAGGTTTGGGCAAGATTAGTCCAACAAAGGTCAGTATGGCAAAAGACCCTTTTATCGAGGAGGCTTTGACTAAGGGAGTTCTAGTTAGAGTGAGTATGCAGGAAGGATTCCACTCTATCTCAGTACAGCTTAGGTAGTGCATCAAATCCATGCAAAAAATGTGGGTTAAGCCATGATGACTATTTGTGCTTGATTTGCTATAATTGTGGGAGATTGGGTTGTATCGCATGGAGTTGTCAAGAGCCCAAGCATGAAGAAGAGATGAGGAGGCCCACGATGCCCAAGTGAGTCTTTGCCAACATCCGACAGAAAGCGGATGCAGTGCCTAACTTGATTAGAGGTAAACTTAAATTCAATTGTTACTCTATTCATGCTTTGTTTGATTTAGGTACATCGCATTCCTTCATTTCTTTTGATTATACTCGAAGATTAGGTATTGTGGCCATGGAGTTGCCTTTTGAGTTGTCGGTATCCACACCCATGGGTGTTTCATTAAGAATTGCTCAAGCTTGTCTAAATTGTATAGTTTGTTTTGAACACCGAAGCACTACTCTGGATCTAATCTGTTTACCGTTGTAAGAGATTGATGTGATAATTGTGATAGATTGGCTAGAGCTGAATAATGTTATTCTCGACTGTGCTTGGAATACCGTGTCATTGCCTATGAATATCCCTAGTGTGGAAGGGGATGAAAACATTTGTTTGTCCTTTGCCCAAGCCAACAGGTGTTAAGAAAAGGATGTCAAGGGTTTCTGGTTTTCTTCTCTGTTAGCGTGGATATGGAAGGAGGTGTAGAAAGATACCCAGTTGTGAATGAATATCCTGATGTGTTTCCAGAGGAGATTACTGGTTTGCCGCCATCAAGAGAGCTGGAGTTTTTCATTGATTTGATGTCCAGGACAAGTCATATTTCTAAGGCTCCATATTGAATGGCACAGTCTAAGTTGAAAGTGCTCAAGAAGCAGATTGAGGATTTGTTGAAAAGGGTTTTCATCAGACCAAGTGTCTCACCTTGGGGAGCTTAGTGTTGTTTGTCTAGAAGAAGGATGGTAGCCTCAGATTGTGCATTGATTACAGATATCTGAACCAAGTGATGATTAACAATAAATATCCTTTGCTTAAGATTGAAGACTTGATTGATCAGTTGGCAGGTGCCTCCGTTTCTCTAAAATCGATGTGAGGTCAATATATCATGAATTACGGGTGTGTGCTGAAGATGTACCTAAAATGGCTTTCCATACTCGATATGGGCATTATGAGTTTCTTGTGATGCCATTTGGTTTAACCAATGCCCCGGTAATCTTCATAGATTATATGAACAGGGTGTTTTGGCCATATCTAGATAAATTTGTGGTGGTTTTCATTGATGACATTCTGATTTATTCCAAGAGTGAGGAAGAGCATGCACTCCATGTTTAGTTTATTTTGCAAGTATTGCGGGATCACCAACTGTATGCTAAACTCAGTAAATGTGAGAGAGCATTCCAAGAGCTGAAGGTTTGTTTGACATCCACCCTAGTGCTAATTATCCCTAACCCGTCTGAGTTATTTACTGTTTACACGGACGCCTCTAAGAAGGGTTTAGGGTGTGTTTTGATGCAACAAGAGTCGTGGTGTATGCTTTAAGGCAGTTGAGGCCTCATATAGAGAATTATCCTACTTATGACCTTAAGATAGCGGCTGTAATGTTTGCCTTTAAATTATGGAGGCATTATCTCTATGGCATTCAGTTCAAGGTGTTTAGTGATCACAAGAGTATGAAGTATCTATTTGATCAGAAGGAATTCAACATGAGGCAAAGGCATTAGGTTGAATTCTTGGTAGACTATGAGTTTTCTTTGCAGTATCATCCTTGGAAAGCTAATGTTGTGGTGGATGTGTTAAGTAGGAAGTCCATCCACATAGCCACCATGATGATGAGGGAACAACAGTTGTTAGAGAGCCTGAGAGATATGAAGTTATCCATTAATATCTATCCTGGAGTACTAGTATTGGGATCCATCAATGTATCAAATGATTTGTTGAGGGACCTTTGCTATGATCAGTTGGAGGATAACTATCTTTTGGGCATTCGGGAACAAATTGAAATGGTAGAGACCCAGGACTTTGATATTTTGGACGATGGTATCATCCGATATCATGGTCAAATTTGTGTGCCAAATGTTGCGGGGTTGCAAGAAATTATTTTGGAAGAAGCTCACAAGAGTAGGTATACTATTCATCCAGGTACCACTAAGATGTACTAAGATTTGAAGTAAGGTTATTAGTGGCTAGGCATGAAAAAGGACATTGTAGAGTATGTGGCAAGATGTCTTGTCTATCAAAAGGTAAAGATTGAGCACCAATTGCCTATTAGTATGTTGCAACCGTTGTAGATCCCAAAGTGGAAGTAGGATAGCGTTTCCATGGATTTTGTGATGGGATTTCCAAGGACCTCTTCGGGACACAATGGAATATAGGTAATTGTAGACAGGTTGATGAAGTTGGCCCATTTTCTTCCAATTTGGGAGACCATTTCGATGGAGAAGTTGGCCTAGTGGTTTGTAAATGAGATTGTATGGTTACATGGAGTTCCAATGAATATTATGTCGGACAGGGATCCTAGGTTCACATCCAGGTTTTGGAAATCTCTTCAAAAAGCCATGGGGACAAAGTTGTGTTTCAGTATTGCTTATCACCCTCAATCTGATGGGCAAACAGAAAGGATGATCCAAACTCTGGAGGACATGCTATAAGCTTATGTTCTAGAGAACAACAGTTTCCACTCAAGTTTGCAAATAGCTCCGTACGAAGCTTTGTATGGTCGGAAGTGCAGATCGCCGTTGTGTTGGGTTGAACTTAGTGAATAGAGTCTTTTGGGCCTAGAAGCCTCTTACTATTTAGAGTTGGCAAAAGAGTTATGCAGATAGAAGGAGGAGACCATTGGAGTTTGATGTTGGAGAAGATATGTTTCTGAAGGTTACTCCTACTACTGGTGTTAGGAGATCAATTCGAGTGAAGAAGCTCACTCTACAGTATATTAGTCCATACCAAATTTTGGAGTGAATTGGGCCAATAGTATATCGAGTGGCGCTACCGCCTAATCTTGCTAGATTGCATGATGTTTCCACATGTCTTAACTCAAGAAGAATCAACCAAATCCATCTCACATAATTGATGATGCGAAAGTACAAGTACAAGAGGATCTAACTTTTGAAGTCACACCATTGCAAATTCTTGATGTAAAGGAGAAGTAGTTAAGAAATAAGACCATTAAGTTGATAAAGGTATTATAGAGCGGCTTGACGTCTAATGATGTCACATGGGAGATGGAAGAATCCATGTGAAGGAGGTATCCAAAGATCTTTGTGTGAGGTAAGAGTTGAAATTTCGAGGATGAAATTTTTATGAGAGAAGAGTGTAACAACCTTCATGACTCTTTTCTTTGGCATTGTGTGCATAACCAGAGGAAATAGGATGGAGGAAGGTTCAAGTAGAGTAGAAAAGAGCTTCACATCATGGAAAGGAGTAGGGCTGCCGTGGCGAGAGCCAATTCCAGTGGCATGTTTTTGGTTGAGCATGGTAGAGGCTCGGTGAGAGTTGAGAAATTGGTTTAAATCAGAATCATTTCAGACTATCAAAAAGAAAGAAATGAAGGGAGCGACGAAGAAGAACGAAGAAGCTGTGCTAGGGTTTGCTAATTCTAGCAATTAGGAGGGATTTTCGGGCCTCAAGAACTTAGATTCATGTTGGTAAGTGATCCTTACTCCTTCCTCTCCATTTTCTTCGATTTAAACTTGGGTTTTTTCGGTTATATGTTGGGATTCTTGTTTAGGCCGAAATCCATAGATTGAAATGGATAATGGGATTAAGGAAGCATGTTTTGCTGTGTATGTTGCTTAGGTGTGAGTTTTGAAGGGTTTATATATGTTTTAAGCTTAACCCTAGGTTGTCTTTAGTTAGGGCTCTTGGGAATCCGAAGTGTATGGGTTTGAGTAGTGTTTGAATAGTCCCTAGGAACTTAATGACGCATAGAAGTGGTGTTGGAACCTTGGGTTAGGCCTAATTGGTTGAATTATAGAATTTGGATATTTGGATTGTATGTTAATTGAGGTATTATGATGTTGTGAAGGTTGTTGGTTACTTGGAGAAGGCTCATCTTGGGATTGGCAGTCAAGAAAGCTTGTGGAAGCGCATGCGTGTGGTATTGACAACCTGAGGTAACCGAGTGTTTGTATTGTATTGTATTGTATGATATTACGTATACTTGTGTATATATGCATGTTTCTTTCATACCATGATATTGATGTGTTTATGTGTACCGTTTTCTATATATCGTGGTATGCACATAGCTAGATGATGATTATGATGATGACATATGTGATGATAATGTGATATGGCATGATGCATAGCATGACATTGAGATCATGATGATGATGATGATGATTATATGATGATACATGAGTATCACCACATAGCATTGTGAGATTGTGATATGGGGGTTCAGGTGGTGATGATATGATATACAATGATATGATATGATGATATATGATAAGAGAGGATAAGGATGGGATCCTTGTCGCTAAATCCTCCCCTATAGCCAGGGGAGCCAGGTGGTAGTAGATTGCACCTTCCTTAAATCACCACCAATTCAAGGTGGTCATGGGGAAGTAGAGCTACAATCCAAGTACTAGTGTAACCTTTGGCTGGGTTGCATTAGTATAAGGTGGGCTTGGTAATGTCCTGGAATTGGTCTTCACCAACTGTTGGAAGGGAATTACCTATATGCAATGTCATGTTATGACGACAGCTCGTGATTCTAGCTGTGTGCCAAGGAGACATGCATTTCATTTCATATTGTATTCATGAGATTGTATTAGATATATATATATATGTATGTGTGTGGTTGTCTCTGGTTACTGAGATATTGTCTCACACCCCTCTCCCATAAACTAACCATTTTAGGTGATAGTTCTAGCACTAATCCTGAGAAGACAAAGGAGTAGCATAATAGACATGGGAATAGTCTATGTAGTGTACACTTTTATTTGGACATGTATCTTGTGCCAAGTAGATAGGATGTTTGTAATGGATATATGCCTTTGATAAGAATTGTTATGGATGGTTGTTGTTGTTATGTTATGTATTTGGAGTTGCATTGTATGTGCTGTGTAAGTTGGTTGTGGTATATGTGAGTCTATATAAGGTGGAATTGGACCTTATTGGTGTGTTTTAGGTCCTGTAGCCTGTTTTGTCAAATAGGGTTCAAGGGGGTCAAATCTCACAGGAGTGGTTCCTTTGAGGTGAAACCTCTTTGTACATGTTGGTTTGCTAGTTTTGGACCTGTGTGAATGGTCTCGGATGGTCAATTTGCCTTTGATGGCAAATGGGAGTTTTAAGTTGTGAGTTTCAGTCAAATAGTGGCCAAAATGGTGTCAGGTGTCCAAAATCTCCACATGGATATGGATTACAGTAAAATTGGTGTCTATAGATAGATTGAGACTAAATTGACTTGTAGAAGTTGGAATTAAGTCAATCGAAGGTCGGAGCATAAAGTTATGTGTGTCGAAAGTTCGCCTCAAAAGTTAATTTTTGCTAGTAAGAAAATCAAAAGGGGGCGCTGCAACGCCAGGAAGTCATGCCGTGGTGCCAAGACCTCTAGTAGCCAATAAGAAACAGGGGAAGGCCGGAGTCGTGTCAGTACTATAGCGACCGCAGCCCCAACCCACTTTTTGGTGTTTTTGTCATATTTTTGCACTACCCGGTGATTTTGATAGGTTCATGTAAGATGTTTGGATTATGTTTGGTTGGATTTTGAAGTTTATGGTCAAGACAGGAAGTTGGGAGTGAGGTGTTGCATTTATAATGTTGGTTTGTTTTTAGGGTAATTTTTAGAGGAAACTAGGTATGCACCCACTAGTTCAAGGTAGTCAAATCTTAAAAGAGTGATTTCCTTGAGGTGCAACATTCTTTGGCGGTGTCCATAAGCCATTTGGGCCTTGTTGGAATAGGTTTGGTGGTCAAATCAGTTATGGTTTGGTTTATGAGCCATTAGTGTCAATCATTAGGCTAAAAGTGACTATTTCAATTCCAAAGGTCTAAAATCTCCATACAAGAGCAGTTTTGAGGTGCAGTTTACGCTCGTATACTGAATTATGTTGTGCAAGATGTTTCATTGAATTTATGGGTGAAATTTATTTTTCCCCCTAAATCAACTGGAACTTTTATAGCGTATTATTAAGCTAAACTGAAACCTTACAAGATTTTTTTTTGGTTTGAAATTTGACTGAATTTGAATTATATATTACATTTGCGAATACAAGGAGATGTAAATTAGATAGATTTGTCGTTGTTGTTCTTATTAATATTATTATTGCATATGAATTAGTAGCTAGTTAATTTTCAAAAACTTCAATTTTTACCTTCTTTGAAATTGTATAAACTTTGCTCAAACTACTTGCCGGAGATTGTACACAGTTTGTTGGTAAAATTTCCAAAACATATATTTAATATCAAAGCATAATTTATTGTATAAAATGCAGAGTGTATATTTTCTTTAACACATTGAAAATGGTAATGGATATTGTAGTCATGTCGTGTTATGGGGGGGAAATAATTTTTATTTTGAATAAAATTTCATCGTTAATTGCACATGTCAGTGTCAGAATTTTGACCAAAATAACTGAATATGTCATTTACTAGGTTTCCCAGAATTTGTTGGTGAAATTTGAGTCCTTTTATTTCGTAGCAGTCAATATATAAAGAACAAAAATTGAATGAATATGGATCCTTTCAAATGAACAAACTACCGGGATATATATGGATCCTTTCAAATGAATATGAACTCCATTATTATTGGAAGCAAATACGGAACAACACAAGTCAAACCTAGACCCAGAACCAAAGAAAAAAATTGAATAAATAAAACTATTTTAAGTAAATTATATCTTACAACATATTTGCCCTAGATGCATGACTAGACGCAAAACGAACAAAACGATATATAGTAAATGAAAATACATATAATTGCCCTATGTGTGTGTATCAAGTTTTTTTGCTTCCTTCATTCCTTCTCCATGCCACCTAAATCGAATATCAATGACACTTCACTATAATCATATCTGAAAGAAAAATTAAAATAAGATTGAATGAGAAAAAATACAAATAGAATAAAAAGGACAACACTAACATGTTAATAATTAACATAAGCAAATCGGGAGATGATCAATAATATGCCTCTTCATTTCGATTCTTATTTAAAAGGAAAATCCCTAAGGAAACTCCTATCAATAGTTTTGAGAGATTTAAAATAGAACAGCAAGTAAATATTTTTTTCCCAAGTAAAAATAGTTTAGGATTATGAAAGAGCATGGAAGGGCCATAAGATGCAATAACATTAAGGAGTGATTGCAAATCGCTTTAAAGTTGAAGTTTTCAAAATGACTCGATGATAATAGGTATATATAAGATCATAGACATTAGAAAGAGTACTTACGAACCTGATAGTGGAATGAAAAGAGTGATAATTGACCACCAATCTTATTACCCTTGGAATTGGTATCCTGACCATTAGGGAGACTTGTGCCAGGTATTAGCTTAGAGCCCTGACCCTGAGAAGTTCGACGGTCAGAGCCCTGACCCTTAGAAGGTGGTGGAGGGCAAATAACCTTCCGGGCCGTGATGTCTTGAGAGCTCATAGTGGTGCTTTTCAGAAAGGGATAGAAGGAAGGACCTTCTATAAGCGTAGCGATTATACAGAAAGATTGGTTTTAGTTTGAAGATTGAGGAATCATATAGAGGTGACGTTCGTTTATATAGAGAGAGTATTATGAAGCTCAACGTTGGAATAAGGAAAATATGGGAAGTAAGCAAGTGATTGTTAGGGAAATTTATGCAGATATTTGTATATCAATTTCAAAACGTTTTGAAAGGTAGAAATTTAATTAGTGGGAAAATGCTTAACGTTTTATTATGAAAATGGGTACCGGGAGTATTTCTACATATATGTTACCCCCATATCCACGTTGATTTTGCAAATACCATTTTACCCTTGGGCGCCAGGAGGTGACGGGCATTTTTGACGTTTTGTAAACCTTGACCATGTCCTTGTGAGTGTGAGGTACCTTTATATGTGTCTTCACTCTTCACCGTATGTAGCATTTCAGAGCCGTGAAACTCCAAACTATTCTGATTGACAAAAGTGTCTGAATAACAAATTAAAAAGTTTTTTATGTATAGTTAAAGAAGTGCGAATTATTTTTTCAGGGACTAATTATTAAACAAAAAAGTTATTTTCCAAAGAAAAATTAAGAATAAAATTATTTCATAAGAACTGAATCATTAATTTACTCTATTTATATATAAAGCATGAAAATATAATTTAAAATTTTAAGGATTATTTTTAACGAACTATTCAATAAAATTCAATTCAAATGTTATAGACCGTGTAGGTTTCAATTGTTCAAAACCATTTTTCATGTGCAATGCTTTAAGTTTTCTAAATTGAAAGTCATATATAAACAAATTTGAATATAATTAGCCATTGAGGAGGTCTCATAGAATTAAAGTGAAATTAAGGTTTGTCATCAATTAAAGTTAATGAAATTAATCCTATGTTGTGTTTTTCTACCTTGAAAATGTTGAGAGAAAATTTCTGTAAATTTCTTTAACAAATACTTGGTGATTGCTTCCAATTTCCAAATACCGAGGGGGCTTTTTCCACCATAGATAGGCCATCTTCTCACGGCCGAGGCTCGAACGCGCCATGATCACTCACTTCATTCTATGATGATGATGATGATTATTATTATTATAATTTTCTTTTGTTCCAATATATAAACCCATTTTTATTAGGAATTAAAAACTAAATTAAGTTTTATATTTGTTGTGAAGTTCTGTTTGCATCACAAGTATATGCATGTGTGTGTTTTCCGGTTCTCTCCCTAATACAAACATGCCGAATCAAAACGTGGAGCAGTAGGGAGAGGCCAAGGCATATTATTAAGATACTCTTGGTACCTATTTGTAAAGAGGGAATAAAATCAAACTTTTATTAGGATCTCCAATCTCTTTATCGTATTAATTAAGCCATTTGGGAAGGTCGTGCAATGGCCGGTGCAGAGGGAACAGACCTCACCAGCTTTCTTGGAAAGGAAAGTCGGAATCTAAGGATAGGATGCCTAACGTGATTGTTTTGAATATGTTTAGTGGCTTTGTTTTCAATAATATATTTTCTACGCACACAGCTAAAAATTGAACTTATAACAGTACATTTAAAAGATCTAGTGATTTACCAATTATGGTAGAACCTTGTTGATGAATTAACATAAATCTTAATTGTGACGATGGATTCATCTTAGGCATATGTACTCCTTTCTCTAGACGGACGCGAGGATAGGCGGTATCTAAGCATGTAAGCATAACGTGACTGTTATGATGTAAAATTTAATTTGTTTATGATTAATTATTATCATAATTCAACATTGGATGCCTGGCCGATTTTTAATATGAGTAACAGATGTTTATCTTAAGTCCGGACCGCTCATATCAAAATTAGACATATAAGAATTTATTCTAATTTATTTAGTTTATTGTTTGAATCTTCTGACTTTTGAAATATAACTACATGTTTCCTAATCTTCACATACTTAATTAACCAGATATTTATAAATAAATTTAAATATGGTGTCTCCTTTCAATTTTATTGAAAGTACAGTTACTCTCATTTTATTTTTAGAACCTTCAATTTAGTCCAACTCTGATAAGAATTTATTTCATTGAAGACGATGAAATGCATTTATTAACTAAACTTTATATCAAAATTACTAATACAACCTTATAACATAAATTTGCAACTTATTTGAAATAAAAAAAATTAAGTTAAGATATATATCTTGAAAAAATAAGTTCATATAAATCATGTTAGGAGAACTTTCCCATTTGAACCCGATATTGTTGGAATATGACCTAGTTAGATAATTATATAAAAATAAGTTTAAATAAACATAGAAATGAAGGAATATCTAAAATTTTAGCGTGGGAAAATCTATGTAATTTACTCTTATAGATATGAAGTATTAATTAAATTAAGGACAAAATTTATATAGTCTCTTATATATCCTATTTTGTACTGTTATCTACTTAATACATGGCATTTGCATTCGTGGCTATCTTTTACCCTTACCATGCCACCAACAAAAATTTTTACCCCTACAATGTATTTATGCTTACAGAACAAAAAGGGTCATTTTTCTGTACAAATTGCTGTTTAAACTGACGGCATCATCCAAGGAAATGGTTGACACCTATAGGCTCGCTAAATCAATTTCAAATATATACTTTTATCAACATTTTTTGACATGTGAAGTTCATATTTTTATTTTTATTGATCAATTAATAAAGTATGAAAATATTATTTTAAATCTTTTAGATTTATTTATTTTAGCACCAAGGTATTGTCAATCGAAAACCGAAAGTTAATGTAACAACCTACTTTCAGAAACCCCAAATCTTCACTCAAAACCTTTAAAATCACCAACATGGTGTGAAACAGGGCTAAGGCTGTGGCTAGCTACAGTAATGTCGCGACCTCAGTTAGATATAATGGGTTTATGTCGCGGTTGTTATAGCACCTCTGCAGTGTGAATTGGTTAGTAGAACTTGGTGCCACGGCACCTCATGCTGATACCATATCAGCAAATTTCAACTATTAGGGTGAATTTCTAGCTCTTATGGGTCACTCTCTTTCCAATCTAACCATAGGCACTCATTTCACTCGAATCCAACTCTGTATGGAGATTTTGGATGCCTAAAATCGTTTTAGTCATTTTTAATCAAAACTCACAACTTAACACCTCCATTTGCCACCAAAGGCAATTTGGCACTCAATGACCTCTCACACAAGTCTTATTTGGCTCAACCAATTTGTCTAAGAAGATTTTATCTTAGAGAAACCACTCATCTGAGATTTGACCCCCTTGAACCCCAAATTCGCTTAATGAGCTATATGCCTAAAACTCACATACATGGCCTAAACTCCCCTTAGGCTCACTCATATGGCCATTCTATTGCATAGACACCTACTTCTACATTAATGACCCATGCCGAGGTCCAAATCAACATCACGCACATATAATTCATTCCTAACACATCTATATTGTAACAATCCTCATTACATTATCCCTAACTTAGTCTCTGACTAAGTGTAATTGGTGTTGCGTGTAATACCTGAGGACCAGGACAAAGAAAAGACCAAAGTGGAGACAAAGAAGCTCCATGTCGTGACAAGAGAGCTACAATTTTGAAATTATTTTCCAGGTCGAGAGCATCCACGTTGCAGCAAGCTTATTGGTGCCATGGCAAGCATAGAATATTGTGTTTAAAATTAGAAACATTTTAGTCAAACTGACAAAGAAGAAACAAAGGGAGAAAGAAGAAGCTCTGCTAGGGTTCTTGATCTTTAGCATTTAAGAGTGATTTTCGGCCTCTAAGAGCTTAGATTCTGGTTGGTAAGTGATGTCTACTCCTCTCTCTTCATTTTTCTTTGGTTTTGAGTTGGATTTTGGGGAATATGTTGGGATTTTCGGTTTTGGCCAAAATCCACTAATTAAAATGGATGAAAATAGATTAACGAGGTGTGATTTGGTGTTTATAAAGCTTGGGTATAAGTTTTAGAGGGAGTATATGTGATTTGTGATAAACCCTAACCTTGTATTATGTGTGGAAGCATGAAATCTGAAGTGTGTGTGGTTGATTAGAGTTTGAATGGTCACTAGGAGCTTAATAGTGTATGGAAATGGTGTTAGAACCATGGGTTAAGCCTAAATGGTTGAATTGTGAAATTTGGATAATTGTATGGTATGTTAATTAAGGATTTTATGGTACTGTAAAGGTTGTTTCGTTGACCGAAAGAGTACAAGTATATTGGATAACCCAAGAAGCTCATGAAATTGTGTGTCTGTGGAATTGACAACCTAAGGTAACCTAGTATTTGTATTCTTTGTATTGGTTGTAGTGTATGTTATTGTATATATGTATATATATGCATGTTTTTGTTTATACCATGATATTGATGTGTGTATGTATGGTTTTTCTATATATCGTAGTATGCACAGGGTTAGACATATAGTTTACAATGATTATGATAATGATTAGAGAAGATGATAATGATGTAACATGACATGCTGCATGCATGGCATTGAGAAACATGATAATGATGATGATTATATGAAGATATAGCATGAGTATCACCACATGACATTGTGAGGTATATGGTGACTCGGTGGTGATGATGATATGATATGATAATACATGATAAGGGAGGATAAGGATAGGATCCTTGTAGCTAATCACCTCTTATAGTTTGGAGGGAAAGGCTGGCAGTGGAATGCACCTTTCCTAAATTGCCACCAATTCATGGTGGGAAAGGGGAAAGAGAACCGCAATCCAAGCATTTATGTTACCTTTGGCCGAGTGTACTAGTGTGAGGTGAGCTTGGTGATGTCCCATAATTAGTCTTCACTGACTGTTGGAAGGGAATCATATGTACAAAATGTCTTGTTAAGACAATAGCTCATGATTCTAGCTGTGTGCAAGGGAGAAATGCATTCTATTTCATATTGTATTCATGATATTATTGTATGAGTTATGTATATATATGCGAGTGGTTATCCATGGTTACTGACACTTTGTCTCACACCCTTTTTCTCATTAACTAATATTTCAGGTCTGGCACTAGCTTGGAGAAGACAAGGGAAACATAGCACCTTCGGTATTAGGAATATTAAGTTACTATAGTATGTGGGTGTGTGGTCAATGTACTTTATGCCAAGTAGGATAGCGTGATTGTATTTGACATGAGAATCTAGATGACTGTAATGATGATGGTTGTATAATGCGTATGTGATGATATTAATGTGAAATGATGTTGTATATGATGAGTTTGATGTGATGTATTGTGAAGCATGTATTGTTCAAGGTGTTGAAGAGTAAGCATGATAGTATATGTGAGCCCAAAGGTAGAATTGGCTCACGTTGGTGAGTTTCAGGGCAGATAGCCCATTATGTCAATTTGGGGTTCAAGGGGGTCAAATCTCAAATGACTAGTTTCTTTAAGGTAAAACCTCTTTGGACAGGTTGGTTGAATCATTCAAGACCTGTGCGAGGTGGAAAGTTGTAAATTTTGGTCAAAAAGTGGGCAAAATGGTGTCAATTGTCCAAAACCTCCATATAGAGATGAATTGAGGTGAAAGTGATTCTATGTTTAGATTGGGACAAGATTGATATGTGGGAGTTGAAATCAAGTCAATCGGAGGTCGGAGCATAAAGTTATGTACATCGAAAGTTCACCCTAGGAGTTGAGGCTTGTGCTAATATGGTATCAGCAAGGGGAATTGTGGAGCCAAGGCCAAGCCGTAACTCCAGACTCTCTATTTCGACAATATTGAAATAAGAATTTGGGGTCTTGTGCTACAACGGCTAGTAAGTTCGCTGTGGCATGAAACCCTTTTGTCCGAAATATTTTTGCAAGTTACAGCTCACTCGCTGCGGTAGCCTTGCTTCTCACTGCAACATAGGGCTCTTTTGTCTCCTCTTCTTCTTCCTCCATCTTGTTTCTTTCGGTCCTACACACATTATCAAGTACACTTTACATTAGCTTAAAACTAAGTTCAGGATAGTGAAATGAGGGTTATTACATTCTCCCCTCCTTAAAAGAAATTTTGTCCTTGAAATTTGAAAACATTAATTGCAACCATGAACATATATATACTCCTTCCATATTAATCCTTCCACATTAATACCACTTGTGAATGAATTGCTCTTTCTTGCTTCACCTTTATCTTCACTAATTTGTGCAACTTACATAAAAAAACCAGTCTTAGTGTCAAATCTTCCTTACATTCCTAAACATAAAATGGATCGGATAACATTTTGATAGGAATTCCTTCATCCCAAAATAGACTTTCCACACAATCACTTGTCTACTCAAATGACTAATTGCTTTTATCCATTTCTTTGAGGATTCAAATCACAGAAATTGCCACTTTACACCAACAAAACTCCCCAAACCATGTATCATCGATTTTCCTAGCTTACATTAATTGCTTCATAGCATCCTAAATTCACTTCTTGCTACTATGCTTGAGAGGAATACCTTGTTTTCTCATGACCTCTTTGCCATACCAACTATTGGTTCATGTCCCACTGCAAAATATAATCCTTCCATATGCAAACTACTTACGCATCAATCTTCTTTAGTAATCCTTAACTATCAAACCTTCTTACTACTTCATTCACATATTCCTCTTTAGCCGACAACTTTCTCTTTCCATACTATTAACCTTAAGATTTCTTCAAGCAATATCCACCATGATAAACAATTCAACCAAATTTGACTTCTCACTACTACTTCTTCTACTATAAGGGTTACTACTTCATTCACACACTCTTCTTCAATGGACAGCTCTCTCTCTCTCTCTCCACACCACTAAAATCAAGATTTGTCAAGCAGATAATAACCAAGATGGACAAATTCAATCAATCAAACTCATTGTCGCCGTTTCTCTCATGACACGAATTATTGTTCAAAATTTTACATCATCACCTTTTGAACTACATATCACCATCTCTCTTTGGCATCGATTTATGTGTCAATATTGTGTCCTTCTTTAACTTACTAGTATACGTTAGATTAACCATGTTTGTTGCATCTTGTGGAAATGCATTTGCTACACCTTTGGCATTAACAAATTTAAAACCACCACTAAGTATTTCAAAGGTTATTTATATTGTGTTGAATCAAGTGTTTTGATGATTCCAAACCAACTTTCTAGAGCTTGGAGAGAAGATATCAAAGGTGCACAAATGATCTCAAGTGGAGAAATTCAAGAAATACTAGCACAAGAATAGATGTAGAATCTACAGCTATGATTAAATTGAGTAAAAGACTTTAAATTGGCAAAAAGATGTTTTAAAATTATGATTCTATGTTGTTGAATCAAGAGTTTTAATGATTTCAAACTAACATCCAAGAGCTTGGATTGAAGATATCAAAGGAGATCAAAGTGTTTCATGTGAAGAATTTCTGAGTAATAGCTGCTAGATCTTCTATAGGATCTTTTGTTATGTTTAAATGAGGGTAAAAGATTTTGATTTTAAGAAAAGATGTTTTTAAACCTTGATTTTATGTTAAATCTTGACTTATCTGAAAATACCCACAAACAGACGAAGTTTGAAAGTTTAAATTGAACTGTCATATTGGAAATTCGAACTTTGCCTTTGGAAATTCGAATTTCGAGCTAAAACTAAACAAGTCTGAAGAAATGTCTCTCTGTCAGACGAATTTTGATTCTTCAAAATGTGAATTTTCATTAAAGTCTAAACGAGCCTTTTAGTGATAGACGAACTTCACATCTTCAATATTCGAATTTCAGACAAAATGCAATTTGTGAAAACCAAAGAAATTCGTCTGAAATAATGTTGAAGTTCATCTTAAATCAAGAAGAAATCGAG
Organism: Adenanthera pavonina; assembly: GCA_026686845.1. NCBI lineage: Eukaryota > Viridiplantae > Streptophyta > Magnoliopsida > Fabales > Fabaceae > Adenanthera > Adenanthera pavonina. The sequence continues at coordinate 16,141,523 of JAIVEN010000005.1, read as the reverse complement.
TTTGAAAAATGCTCTCAGACAGACGAAATTTGACTTTCCAACATTCGAATTTTCATATAAGTCTGAAAGGAGCTTCTTTAAAACAGACGAACTTTAAGTCTTCAAAATTCAAATTTCAGACAAAATGCAATTTGTGAAAACCAAAGAAATTCGTCTGAAACAATGTTAAGGCTCCTCTGAGATCAAGAATAACTTAAGTTTCAAAACTGCTTTCTGTCAGACGAACTTTGAACATTAAAATTCAAATTTCAGAAGCTAAGGTTGTGAGTCTATTGGAATGAAATATTGACATACGAATGACAGAGTTTTTCAACTTCGAATGTTGAAGTAAGTCTGAAGAGAGGTCTCTCTGACAGACGAACTTTACTCTTTCAACATTCGAATTTCGAAGAAAGTGAAACATTGTGCCTTCTGAACGTACAAGGAACAGACGAATTTTGAGCTTCCAAAATTCGAATTTCGAAGGCACTGTAAAAAATTGAAAACACTGTTCACACTTAACCGAAAAACTTTCTTCTTTAAAATTCGTATGTCACATTGAGAAAATATTCTGTAAGTTTCAAAATTCAAATTTCACTTCATGAACAGACAAACTTCGTGCTGTAATGTTGGAAGATTTAACCTTTGGTTCCTTCGAAATTCGTCTGTTGACCAACCAAAATTTGAATTTTAGTATGTCAGAAACATTAAATGCGGTTGTTAAATGGATAGTTTTTCAGAGTAACCGTTGGATAACTTCCCCAATGGATAGATTTTGTCTCTAACAGACATTTTAGACCTAAATCTATAAATATAACATCATTTGAAGTTGTGGGTAACGAATCAAACTTGTATATACCGAATTTCTGTCAAATCTTCTTCTCAAAAGCTTTTACCTTCTCAACTTCAATATCTATACCTTAACTTTCATATTTACTCTATTCAAGAGAATTATATCTTTTTATACAATCTAATCTTCATCTGGAAGATAGATTAACTTGTGAGGGGAAATCACAAGGGGATTGGGAAGCACATTGTAGAAGTGCTTAGAGAGATTGAGAAAGCTCCAGAAACATAGCATATTTGTTGTACTGTGGCATTAGCAAAAAGCCCGTTGAATTCTTGCTGTATAGTGAAAAAATCTCAAGAGTTGTCTTGGGGACTGGACGTAGGTCAAGTGGATAGACCGAACCAGGATAAATTACTGAGTCTTCTTCTCCTTATCTTTATTTTTCAGATTGCTTTATTTTATACGTTGCTTTCATTACACTGTGCTATCTTCACCCATTTCACTTTGTGCAGAAAAATTCCAATCTTCCCAATTCATCCCCCTCTTGGGAAGTCAGCCTTGCTAACATATGTTAATCTATGGAATATTTGAAAAACACCCACTAACAGATGAAGTTTGAAGCACTTATACTAATATATTGTTTTGAAAATTCAAACTTTGCCTTTGGAAATTCGAATTTCGTAATGAAAATGAACAAGTTTGAAAAGAGCCTTCTCTGACAGACGAACTTTGGCTTGAGAAATTCAAATTTTGAATCTTGTATGAAAAGAGCCTTCTCTGACAGGTGAATTTTAACTGGAGAAATTTGAATTTTGAATCTTGTCTGAAAAGAGCCTCCTCTGACAAACAAACTTTGGCTTTTGAAAGTTTGAATTTCAGACAAAATACAACTTATGAAAATAAAAAATTCATCTGAGAATATGTCGAAGTTCATCTGAAAACTGAGTTTGGAAAGAGCATCAAAATGACTCACTAAGAGGCGAACTTTGAACATGAAAATTCAAATTTCAGAAATAAAGCTTGTGAGTCTGATATGATGATATGTTAACATACGAATGATAGTATTCAAAAATTTGAACTTTGAAGTAAGTCTGAAAAGAGGCCTCTCTGACAGACGAACTTTGCATTTTGGAAATTCGAATCTTGAATAGATGAACTATTGTGCCTTATTGAACTGCCCACTGGCAGACAAATTTTGGGTATCAAAATTCGAATTTCGAAGGCACTGTAGCAAAATGGAAAAACTGTTCATACTTTCCAGAAGAACTTTAAACTTGAAAATTTGTATGTTCCAACATAGAAATATTTTTTAAAGATCAAAATTCAAACTTTGATTCATGATAGACGATCTTTGAATGTTCAATGTTAAAGTCTTTAGCTTTTGGTTTCTGTGAAATTCCTCTGTTGACCAACCAAAATTCGAACTTTGGATGTCAGAAACATTAAATGCGGTTGGTGAATGGATAGTTTTTCAAAGTAACCATTGGGTAACTTCTGCAATGGATAGATTTTGTCTCTAACGTATAGTTAATACCTAAATCTATAAATATAACATCATTTCAAGTTGTGGGTAACGATTTTAACTTTGTATATACTGAAACTCTGCCAAATCATCAACTCAAAGTCTTTTACTCTAACATACTTCATTCTTTGTACTCTAACTTTCATATACACTCTGATTAAGATAGTTTATTTGTTGTAAACAATCTTATCTTCATCTAGAAGAAAGATTTTCTTGTGAGGGGATTGGGGAAGCACTTAGCTAAAGTGAAAAGAGAGAAAGTGTGAGCTCTAAAAACGAGCATTATAGCTGTACTGTGGCATTTACAAGAAACTCATTGAATTCTTGCAAGATAATTGAAAATCTCAAGTGATGGCTTGAGGATTGGAGAGACCGAACCAGGATAAACATCTGTGTCTTCCCTTGTCTACTGCTGCTTTTACTTGTTATTCATTTATACTCTGTTTTACTGTCACCTTTGCTTTCTTCACTTTATTAACATTTTGTAGAAAATTTCAATCTTCCCAATTCACCCCCTCTTGGAAAGCCAGCATATCTAACAAGTGGTATCAGAGCCCGGATTCCCAAACAAAGGATTTAACATTCCAGGAAGAACAATGGTTGGCTTTGGAGAGAGTAAACTACCGGAGAGAAATAACACAAATAGACTACCTAGCTTCAATGGAGAGCACTATGGATACTAGAAGATGAGAATGCAAATCTGTCTCCAGTCCATTGATCTAGACATATAGTCTATCATCTAGAAGGGAAATTTTGTCCTAATGAAATTGTAGGATGATGGGAAGTACAGAGAGAAACCAGAGGCAGAATGGAACAAGGAAGATAGGAGAAGAGTCTTGCTGAACTTCAAAGTAAAATATTGCCTGGTCAGTGCATTGAATCAAGATGAATTTTACAGGGTCTCGTGATGCTCCACAGTCAAGGATATGCGGGACACCCTTGAAATCGCTCATGAAGGAACCACTGGAGTTAGAGAAAACAAATTGAACTCCTGCATAGGAGAATATGAAAGCTTCAGAATGGTTGATGGAGAGAGTGTCAAAGAACTACAAAAGAGATTCACCCTCATTGTGAATCAATTGAAAAGTCTTGGCAAGGAGTACACTCAAACAGAAAAGGCCAAAAGATCCTCAGAACTCTTCCTCTGGAATGGCAACCTAAAGTCATAGCAATAGAGGAAGCCAGAGGAGAATCAATGGCATCTGTCATAACCCTCTTTGGTAGCCTTGAAGAATATAAAGGAAAGATGAAGGCTCTCAAGGAGGCAGGACTAGACAGAAAGAAGAAGGGTCTTGCACTGAATGCTGGTGAGGAGAAAGAAGAAGAATCTTACGATAGAGATGAGCTAGATGAAGAAACTCTGGCTATGATGGTCAGAAAATTTGGAAGATTTTAAAACAAACAAGAAACAAGAAATTCTTCAAGAAAGGAGCAGCTGGAGATAGCAAGAAAGAAGGAAAAGAACCTGTCACTTGCTACGAGTACAAGAAGTAGGGACATATCAAATGGGATTGTCCACAATTCCTCAAGAAGCAAGAGAAAGAAAAGAAAGCTGTAGACAAAGGCAAGAAGAAAAGAGCGTACATCTCATCAATCTGGGGTAACAGCTCAAATGAAGAAGAAGAGATTGCCAACAACTGTCTAATGGCACTTGCATCTGAAGAAGCTGAAATCCCATCCAACAGTGATCAGGAAGATGAGGTATATTAATCTGAAGCTTCCTATTCTGAATTACTGGATGCATTTCATGAATTGCATGATGAGTTCATTAAGACTGCTAAAGAACTCAAACAAGCTAAGAGAAAGATTAACAAGTTAGAATCTCAGCATAACATCTCTAAAACTACTTATATGCATATTGTTAAATCTGCTTGCTGTAAATCATGCATTGAATTAAAGCAAACCAATGACTATCTAGTGAAAATCAAGTTAAGACTTACTAAAGGAAAGGACATGTTATTTGCTTTAATGGGAAGTCAGAGAATAACACAAGGAAAGGCTGGACTTGGCTATGACCCTTGTGCAGTAAAAAAAAAGCTTAGGAAGAAAAATCAAAATGTGTATATGAGACATTTTGTGCATGCTAGTGGCAGTAAAAAGAAAAATCATATTTCACGACATATTGAATCCTATGATCAACCAAAGCATGTAAAACAAAAATATTATCTGCATTATTTTCTTCCTACATCTCAATCCAGCAGTCCCTTTACCACCTGTCACTTCTGTAACAAGAAAGGACATATTTCTAATTCATGCGCTTTAAAGAAAAATGGACTTGATAGGAAGGTTAAATGGATTCCCAAAGGTACATCTGTATCTAGGGAAAATACTACTGACAGAAAAGGACCCAAGCAAATTTGGATACCTAAAAAGATAATATGAACTTTGTCTTGCAGGTTTGTCTTAAAGCTAGAAAGAGCAATAAATTGTATATGGACAGTGCCTGCTCAAGTCATATGACTGGTGATAAGGAGAAGTTCATCACCCTTAGAGACAAGAAAGGAGGAAATGTGACCTTTGGAGGTGATCAATATGACCAAATAGTCGGCATTGGCATTGTGGGCAACAATCCTGAAACATCCATTGAAGAGGTGCTATTTGTAATTGGCCTCAACCACAGTCTGTTAAGCGTGAGTCAGACATGTGAAAAAGGAAACTGGGTACTATTTAACTCAAAGTTCTACCTGGTCATCCGAAAAAGTAATCACAAAGTAATCATCAAAGCTCAAAGGGATGGTAACTATTATACTATTGATCTTGATGAACTTCCTCGATTAGATTCAGTGTGTTTGATTAGTCAGGACAATGATAGTTGGTTGTGGCATAGAAGGTTAGCACATGTTAACATGAATCAACTATCAAAACTAGTTAAAAATGAGTTAGTTACTGGCCTACTAAAAATTTCTTTTGAAAAAGATAAAGAAAGTGATGTATGCCAAGGAGGAAAACAAACTAAATCATCATTTAAATCTAAAAAAGTAGTCATCACATCTAGACCTCTGCAACTATTACATATGGATTTGATAGGACCATCTAGAGTTAAGAGCATTAGTGGAAATCTGTATGTTCTTGTAATTGTGGATAATTACTCTAGATTTACCTGGACATTATTTCTTTCTTCTAAAAGTGATATGTTTGATGCATTTGTAACCTTAGCTAAGAAAGTGCAAAATGAGAAAGGTATTTTTATTGTATCTATCAAGTCTGATCATGGAGGAGAGTTTGAAAATTCATACTTCCTGGAGTATTGTGATGAGCATGGAATTGATCACAACTTCTCAGCTCCAAGAACTCCTCAACAAAATGGAGTGGTGGAAAGGAAGAATATAACAATTTGAGAGATGACAAGAGCAATGCTAAATGAAAAGGAACTCTCTCAGGTATTCTGGGTTGATGCAGTAAGCCCAGCAAGTTACATCATAAACAGAGCCTACATTAGACCAATTCTTGGGAAGACTCCTTATGAGCTGTACAAAGGAAGAAAGCCAAACCTCTCACATCTACATGTATTCGACTGTAAGTGCTTCATCCACAATAATGGAAAGGAGAATTTGGGTAAGTTTGATGCCATATCTGATAAAGGTATATTTCTGGGCTACTCTAGTAGGAGTAAAGCATATAAAGTTTTTAAAAAAAAATCTAAATTAGTAGAAGAATTTGCGCATGTTGTGTTTATTGAAAATGAAACTATTTCTCAGCATGTCACTAATGAAGATGATCTTATTTCAAATTTTAAGAACTTAGATCTTTTTAAAGAAGATAAAATTAAACCTTCAAAAATATCGGAATCTATTAACATAGAGGAAGATATTCAAGAGAAAGATTTTGATGATGAGAATAAAGAAGAAATGTCTTAAGAACTCCCTATAGCTTGGAGATATCAAAGAAATCATCCTGTTGTTCAAGTAATTGGGGATGTTTAAGAGAAACTTAAAACTAGAAAACAGTTAAGAGATCAGATGATAAATTATGCTTTCATTTCTCAAATTGAACCTAAATGTACTGAAGAAGCCTTAACTTATAGATACTAGATTTTAGCTATGCAAGATGAATTGAATCAATTTGAAAGAAATCAAGTTTGGGATTTAGTGCCTAGACCCAAAAATCATCCTATCATTGGCAATAAATGAGTTTTTAGAAATAAACTTGATGAATCTGGATTAATAATCAAAAATAAAGCTAGACTAGTTGCTAAAGGATATAATTAAGAAGAAGGTATTAATTTTGAAGAAACCTTTGCTCCAGTGGCTAGATTAGAAGCAATTAGAATTCTATTAGCATATACATACATGAAGAATATAATGTTATATCAAATGGATGTAAAGAATGCTTTTCTTAATGGATATACCATGGAAGAGGTTTATGTAGACCAAACTCTAAGCTTTGAGGACTCCACAAAACCAAACCATGTTTATAAACTAAAGAAAGCCCTTTACGGTTTAAAGTAAGCCCCTAGAGCATGGTATGAAAGGTTAAGTAATTTTCGAATTGAAAAGGGGTTTAACAGACGAAAAGTAGATACTGCTTTCTTCACTAAGAAAGAAAATAAAGATTTACTTATTGTTCAAATTTATGTTGATGATATTATATTCGATGTTACTAATGAATCTCTTTGCAAGAATTTCTCTAAACTAATGCAGGGTGAGTTCGAAATGTCAATGATGGGTAAGCTTAACTTCTTCCTTGGAATGCAAATTAAGTAATGTAATGATGGCATCTTTCTCAATCAATCCAAGTATCTGAAGAAATTGCTTAAAAAGTTTGGCATGAAAAATGCTAAGACAATGGGAACACCTATGGCTACTGCAACCAAGCTTGATATGGATGAAGGAGAAAAAATGTTTGACATAACTCATTATAGAAGAATGATTGGATCTCTGCTATACCTAACGGCCAGTAGACTTGACATCATTTTAGTGTCTGTATGTGTGCAAGGTTCTAGTCATGCCCCAAAGAAACCCATGCAACTGCTGTGAAGCATATCTTTAGATATCTTATTGCAACTTCACAGATGGGTCTTTGGTATCCAAAGGGCAATGGAGAAGATCTCAAAGGATACACTGATACTGACTTTGCAGGATCCAAAACTAATAGAAAAAGCATAAGTGGAACATGTCAGTTTCTTGGAGGATCCTTGGTCTCATGGTTTAGCAAGAAGCAAAACAGTGTGGCCATATCCACGACAAAAGCTGAACATGTTACTGCTGGAAGTTGTTGTGTCCAAGTCATCTAGATAAAACAGCAGCTTGAAGATCTTGAGATTGAGATGAAGGAAATACCAATAATGTGTGACAACCAAAGTACCATTAACATCACAAAGAATCATGTCATGCATTCAAGGAGAAAGCATATTGAAGTTAGGCACCACTTCATAAGGGATCATGTTCTGAAAGGAGAAATCATATTAGAATATATCCCAACAGAAGATCAAGTTGCTGACATTTTGACAAAGCCTCTTTCAAAAGATAGGCACTGTAAAATTAGAGGAGAATTGAGTATGGTAAATCCCAATGAATTGTAAGTAAATCCTTGTGCAAATCTGTTTTAAAATTTCTGACATTGATTTAATTCTAACTTTAGCATCGTAGTAAGTTTAATTTAAGTTGTAGGTGATCCTCATAAGTTTCAATGGCAATAAATCTGAAAAATGGAGCACAACAGAATGGAACAGTCAAAAGGTGAAAAAGAAAGCAAGAAATCTGAGTTTCTGAATCCATTCTGTAAGTTTATAATGTTAAAATTTGCATTTTAGATGTGTATTAGACGAATTTTCTTGATAAATTGTGTTTTTGAATAAGTCAGCATGCTTAACATTCAAATTTAGAAGTCCATCAGACAAACTTCAGCCTGCTCTACATTGTAACAGTTCTCGGTAGTCCTTCAAAATTCATCTGTTGGTTTAAGAAAATTCAAATTTTCAAAAATAAAGTTCCAATGTTATCTTTGTCCAACATGAGGTTTGTACAAATTTCCATTTCTCAAAATACACATGTTGGAAACTCTTTACAAAATGTTGAAATTTGAATTTCTGATTTAAAATTCATCTGTTGAAACATGCTCACATTATTGAATCTCTGAAAGATGAATTTTCATAATTAAAATTCATCTGTTGTTTATTGTATTGATAATTGCTTGCTGCCTGCTCTTTGAAATTTGAACTTTGTTGGAACAAAGTTCATCTGTTCATCTTTTGCTATTTGAACTAAGCCTCTGTCATATCAACTTCCAAAAGAAAATTCATCTGTCAGTAAGCTTGTCTGAATGGGTTAACCTGTAACTACTTGAAGTTCAAATTTTGACCCTTCAAAATTTGTCTATCCTACGGTTACACACGTTAAAACCAAAGGTTATCCTTGGAACAGATACAACCCTATTTATCTCTCTCGCGATTCTCACTTCAATACCCATTAATTTTGACTGTAAATCTTCATTTTCCACTGGTTAAACTTCTTTTCGCACCCTATAAACACATTCCTTGCATCATTCTAAATCATTCTTCTACAAAAATAGCAAGAGTGAAAAATCCAGAGGCTGGAAAGGGAGAGTCTCAGCCAAAGAGAACCGTGAAATCCCAATATGCCTCAAAGGAGAGTGAGAAACCGAAAAGAAAAGGTGAATCCAGCAAAGCAACCCCCTCCAAAAGGAAGAAAACAACACCAAAGGCCGATTCAAAGAAATCTAGGCCATCTTCACTAAAGAAAATAGAGCCTTTGTTCCTGCTGCTGCTGCTATTGCTTCCACTTCCTCCTCCAGTACTGAATCTGGAGAATATAAGCTGACGACATTGCCATTATGGAGCAATGCTCATATTCAAGAGGAGTACAAGACCAAGTTTGTGGGCAAGAAGGTAATCAAGCCTCACTACATCAATATGGAAGAATTTCTAATTTCTAGCAACTTTGATGTCGGGTTGTGGATGATTAGATATAAAAGTTTGTTATAAATATTGGAGAGGTATGATGATAAGGTAGTCAAGATTTGGTATGCCTCTCTGAAATAAAATAACAAGAAGAAGAAGTGGGAAGTTAATTTGAGGTCAAGGACCATCTGGCTAACAGATGAAACCTTTAATGAGGTTTTAGAGATTCCAGGACAAGATGGCTTGAAGATTGACATTACTGCTTCTGAGTATATGGATAAGGCAGAGACTGCTAATGAAGAAGGTAGGCTTTTCTTAAACTACAAGGAGAGCACAATCCTGAACACTTTGTTCAAAAGAAAGGAGAACAGGCCACCCATAAGCTTGCTGAAGCCCACTAACCTCAGTGCTCAAGTGAGAATCCTACACTACATAGTGTCAAGGATTATCTTTAACAAAGGAGGTAGTTTCAATCTGATAACAAAGGCAGAGGCACATATGATAGCAGCAATCATGCATGGGAAGCTTATCAACATGGGACATATCATTCTCCAATGCATGATCAAGGCTAGGGATCAGAGGAAAGACTTCATACTTCCTTATGCATCAATCATCTCTAAGATCCTTCAGTATGCCAGAATTCAACATCTTGAGAAAGGGAAAGGGAAGTCTACTGAGATCTTCAAGGAGGAAGAGCTACAAAGGATGGGCATAGAAAATAAAGATGGAAGATGGATTGGAAAGGGAGCTGGAAAATCTGAAGATCTCTTCTTTGATGGAGATGCCTCACTGCAGCAAGAAGATACCTCTAAGGCTTCTCCAAGACCTACACCTCAGCCTTCTCAACATGTCTCTTCTCCATCTCAGCCTGCTCAAATTCCATCTACTTCCTCCTCTTGTGCCAAGCCAACTAAGATCACTGAGTTGTATGACAGTTTGTCTACACTCATACTCAGCATCAGGGATGAGCAAAATGCTAAGTTTGCTTATCTGCAAGATCAGATCCACCAGTTGGCCAGGAACATGAAAGTGGTTGCTAATGCATGTAAAGACATTCGAAATGTCATTCCTGCCATATCAGCTCCACTTCAGCCAAGATTCTCTGAGTCTGTTATGTCTCCAACTCTTGAGCCTCCAAGTCCATTTGAGCTAGCCTCTCCTATTCCTGATGTTGTTGTACATGACACTGAGGCTGCTAGCACATTGAGCACACCACAGGCCTCCAGCAATGAGGCAAGTCCTGGTCCTCCCTTAGACTATGGCATGGAGGAAGAAGGTCCTCAAGAACCAAGGTTTCATGAGCCTATTCCAGCAGATGCTCAAGATTCAATCCTTTCACATCAAGAATCTAAGCAAGTTGAGAGATTAGCAGCAGCAATCTCTACTTCACCATTCATGAAAGCTACCCTAAATGAAGAAAGGAGCATTGTGCCTTATGTTGATTTATAAGCAATTGCACATGATGCTCTTTTATAAGCTAAAAGAAGAAGGCTTGAAGAGATGTTTTGTCCTCCTGCTCCCTCACCTGTTACATCTTATGGTCTCTCGGAGGCACAAAGGGCCCAATTGGCAGTTACAAGCCAAGAAATTGTTGAACTTCTTGAAATCTTTGAGGATAAAGACACAAGTTCTAAAGTTTCTGAGTCTTTGCCAAAGCTCAATCCTGAACTACCTTTTGTCCCTGTGCCTCTTCAAGTTGTTCCAATGTCTCAGATCCCTCCTCTTGCTGATTTTGTCCACATTTCTGATGATACCAAAAAGGGGGGAGAAGATATATGGGCAAACTGGAAAGTCTTATGGCAAAAGCTACAACAAGAAGTCCAAGTCTAAGAAATAGAGTTTAGAACTTATGGATGCTTGGTTCATCATGTAGTATTTTGTAATGTTGTTTTTTCTATATTGTTTTCTTGTAAAGTGACTTTTTGATTAAATGAAAATTTCTTTGTTCTGATCTCTATCCTTGTGTTGAACTTTGAATGAATTAATGAATCTCTTTACTTGATCCACTGTACTTGATATCTTTTGAATTATAATATATATGTTGAGGGGATGCTTGTTAAAGCAAACCCAAGTATTAATCCAGTTTGTAAGTTGTTTTGTCATCATCAAAAAGGGGGAGAATGTTGAATCAAGTGTTTTGATAATTCCAAACCAACTTTCTAGAGCTTGGAGAGAAGATATCAAAGGTGCACAAATGATCTCAAGTGGATAAATTCAAGAAAAACTAGCACAAGAATAGATATAGAATCTACAGCAATGATTAAATTGAGTAAAAGACTTTGAATTGGCAAAAAGATGTTTTAAAACTATGATTCTATGTTAATCCATGGAATATTTGAAAAACAAACACTAACATACGAAGTTTGAAGCACTTATACTCATATGCTATTTTGAAAATTCGAACTTTGCCTTTGGAAATTCGAATTTCGTAATGAAAATGAACAATTCTAAAAGAGCCTTCTCTGACAGACGAACTTTGGCTTGAGAAATTCAAATTTTGAATCTTGTCTGAAAAGAGCCTTCTCTGACAAACAAATTTTGACTGGAGAAATTTGAATTTTGAATCTTGTCTGAAAAGAGCCTCCTCTGACAAACAAACTTTGGCTTTTGAAAGTTTGAATTTCAGACAAAATATAACTTATGAAAAATAAAAAATTCATCTGAGAATATGTCAAAGTTCATCTGAAAACTAAGTTTGGAAAGAGCATGAAAATGACTCACTGACAGATGAACTTTGAACATAAAAATTCAAATTTCAGAAATAAAGCTTGTGAGACTGATATGATGATATGTTAACATACTAATGATAGTATTCAAAAATTTGAACTTTGAAGTAAGTCTGAAAACAGGCCTCTCTAACAGACGAACTTTGCATTTTGGAAATTCAAATCTTAAATAGATGAACTATTGTGCCTTATTGAACTGCCCACTGGCAGACAAATTTTGGGTATCAAAATTCGAATTTCGAAGGCACTGTAGCAAAATGGAACAACTGTTCATACTTTCCAGAAGAACTTTAAGCTTGAAAATTCGTATATTCCAACATAGAAATATTTTTTAAAGATCAAAATTCAAACTTTGATTCATGATAGATGATCTTTGAATGTTCAATGTTAAAGTCTTTAGCTTTTGGTTTCTGTGAAATTCGTCTGTTGACCAACCAAAATTCGAACTTTAGATGTCAGAAGCATTAAATGCGGTTAGTGAACGGATAGTTTTTCAGAGTAACCATTGGGTAACTTCTGCAACGGATAGATTTTATCTCTAACGTATAGTTAAGACCTAAATCTATAAATATAACATCATTTCAAGTTGTGGGTAATGATTTTAACTTTGTATATACTGAAACTCTGCCAAATCATCAACTCAAGGTCTCTTACTCTCATATACTTCATTCTTTGTACTCTAACTTTCATATACACTATGATTAAGAGAGTTTATTTATTGTAAATAATCTTATCTTCATCTGGAAGAAAGATTTTCTTGTGAGGGGATATCACAAGGGATTGGGAAAGTACTTAGCCAAAGTGCAAAGAGAAAAAGTGTGAGCTCTAAAAACAGAGCATCATAGCTGTACTGTGGCATTTGCAAGAAGCCCATTGAATTCTTTCAAGATAGTTGAAAATCTCAAGTGGTGGCTTGAGGACTGGACGTAGGTCAAGATTAAGAGACCGAATCAGGATAAACATCTATGTCTTCCTTTCTCTACTACTACTTTTATTTGTCATTCACTTATACTCTGTTTTACTGTCACCTTTGCTTTCTTCACTTTATTGACATTTTGCAGAAAATTTCAATCTTCCCAATTCACCCCCTTCTTGGGAAAAACGCATATCTAACATATTGCACATGCATCCACACTATATAAAACACTTTATGCTCCACTTCTCAACCAAATAGCACTACCAAAAGTATAGGCAAAACCATCACATCTTTCATGTCCACAAAATTCCATAGCCTTATCATCTTGAAAACAACTTTACCAAAATCCTAACTATGTTTCCTTGTGGCAAGATCACTCTTCTAAAAATTTCTATGGTCTCACCAGACCTTTGCACCACAAGCTAATCTTCTACTCATACATTTTAGAAGAGTCCTTTTAGTTCTCTTTTTGTTTTTTACACAAATTCTTGTTTCCACTCACACATATCTTTTTTGATCTCGTGTCATTCTTTTCCATATGCTTATAGCAAGTGGCTATAAGCCGCCACGTACCACTGACTATTACACCATAGTCACAACTTGCTTATCTTTTACTAACAATGTTTAGGGTTCCTACTTATGACTCAAATTTCTTCTTCCAATCCAATTCAACCATTACAATACTATTACCTATCTAGATCTTTATGAATTTCATGAGTTCTACTTTTGGGTCTTCATTCCCTTTCTCCTTCTATTAGTCATTGAAAAATTTAGAATTCCTTCCATTAAATGATAAACTACTTATCTCATGATCAATGAATTACTACATTGTATGGATCAATTGGTCAAGCATACCCAATCAATCTTTTAGAATATAGATATCTGATTGACCATGAATTTAAGCCGAATTGGGTTCTCGTTGGGTATCATTGTTAGCAAGGCTGACTTCCCAAGAGGGGGGTGAATTGGGAAGTTTGAAATTTTTCTGCACAAAGAGAAGTAAGTGAAGATATCACAATATAATGAAAATAATGCGTAAAATAGAGCAAGCTGAAAAATAAAGATAGGGAGAAGAAGACTCAGTGATTTATCCTGGTTCGGTCTTTCCACTGACCTACATCCAGTCCCCAAGACACCTCTTGGGATTTATCCACTATACAGCAAGAATTTCAATGGGCTTCTTGCTAAGGCCACAGTACACGAGTATGCTCTGTTTCTGAGCTCTCTCAAACTCTCCAAGCACTTTCACTATGTGCTTCTTAATCCCCTTGTGAATACCCCTCACAAGTAAATCTATCTTCCAGATGAAGAGTAGATTAATTACAATGAAATAACTCTCTTGAAAAGAGTAGATATGAAAGTTTCAGTACAAGTATAGAAGTTGAGAGGGTAAAAGCTTTTGAGAAGAAGATTCAGCAGAAATTCGTTATACACCGTTTGATTTGTTACCCACAACTTCAAATGTTGTTGTATTTATAGATTTAGGTCTCAAATGTCCGTTAGAGACTTTAATCCATCTGTTGGAGAAGTTATCCAACGGTTACTCTGAAAAACTATTCGTTTACCAACCGCATTTAATGTTTCTGACATACTGAAATTCGAATTTTGGCTGGTCAACAGACGAATTTCGAAAGGACCGAAGGTTAAAGCTTCCAACGTTATAGCACGAAGTTCGTCTGTTCATGAGGTGAAATTCGAATGTTGAAACTTACAAAATATTTTAACAATATGACATACGAATTTTCAAGAAGAAAGTTTTTTGGTTAAGTGTGAACAGTGTTTTCAATTTGCTACACTGCCCTCGAAATTCGAATTTTGGAACCCCAAAATTCGTCTGTCTGTTGATTGTTTAAAGAGGCACAGCAGATTACTTTCTTCGAAATTCGAATTTTGAAAGGGTGAAATTTGTCTGTCAGAGATACTCTTTTCAGACTAATTTCATCATTCGTATGTCAATTTTTCACTTCAACATACTCAAGAACTCAGCTTCTGAAATTCAAATTTTAATGTTCAAAGTTCGTCTATCAGAGAGCAGTTTTGAGACTCAAATCATTCTTGATCTCAGATGAACTTTAACATAGTCTTAGACGTATTTCTTCTATTTTCTTAAATTTTGTTTTGTCTGAAATTCGAATTTTGAAGACTTAAAGTTCGTCTGTTGCAAAGAAGCTTCTCTCATACTTTTATGAAAATTCGAATGTTGGAAGTTCAAAATTCGTCTGTCAGAGAGCATTTATCAAACTCAATTTCATTTTGATTTCAGATGCATTTTATCATAGTCTCAGACAAATTTCTTTGGTTTTCACAAACTTCATTTTTCTTGAAATTCAAATTTTGAAAGTGTGAAGTTTGTCTGTTACCAGAAAGGCTTCTTTCAGACTAGATGAAAATTCAAATTTTGAACAATCAAAATTCGTCTGACAGAGAGCCATCTCTTCAGACTTATTCAGTTTCAGCTTGAAATTCGAATTTCCAACTTGACAGTTTAGCTTAATCTTTCAACCTTCGTCTGTTGGTGGGTGTTTTTTAAATAGGTAAAGATTTAACACAAAATCAAGGTTTGAAAACATCTTTTTCTCAAATCAAAAACTTTTACCCAATCATAACCAAAAAACTAAAGATCCTACAAGAGATCTAACAGCAAATACTCAGAAAATCTTCACTTGAAACAGCTTTGATCTCCTTTAATATCTTCAATTCAAACTCTTGAGTGTTGGTTTACAATCATCAAAACTCTTGATTCAACAATCATCACCAAGTCTTTCACTCTCAGTCTACTCATACATCATACCTCGAGTAACTGGTACATCAAACTAGTAGCCAGCTAGCATTAAGCTTCAACCAGTTAGCTGCTACTTTTAGACTTGTAATTTAATACCATACGGGGTTTCTCATACTTCTCAAGAGCAACCACTTCCCCATATTCTCCAAACCTATTACTAGGAAAACCCAGAGGTAACAACACATGGAACGAGGTTACCTTAACAACTTAACCCTCACACATCTTTGAGGGTAACTGACTCTTTACACTTGTGATATTGCATTCTATCATTCATATCTTTATGACTAGGGGATGTATCAAGAAAGAAACTTTCTTTAGTCTATAATCATGACGCTACAATGCTTAAACCATTACCATTGATTAATGTCACCAATCAGGGGCAACTTCTCCATAATTAACCAACGACAAATTCCCCTTATAGACCTCACTTTAAGTTTGAGAGAGAGTTATCAAAACTTTTTTATCTACTTTAGAACACAATATTCGCCTTCAAAAATTCTTATAGCCCAAAGTATCTCCTATAATTAATTCCTACCTGTAAAATCTTCGTTCGACCTCTTACAACTCAATTCTAACTTTTTTGTTGTATATTACACCGTACAAGATATTATATTGATCTACTTTCAAGCCTACATTGGCACATACTACTCCACATTGAATATCATAATAGTCCCTGTCTAAATGCATATTGATTGTCCTCCAAGTTACAAAACTTATTGATACATCTATTTTCAAATAGACCTTCTATCTTACAATTTAACTTTGTCTTCTTTTGCACTCTTATCAACCAGAAAATAAAGAAGACTTTCCTTTCCAGTTTGGGTTTAGCCTAAAGGACTTTGCTGACCTCTTAACCATATCTCATATTCTTTCAGCACTGCTTGACCTTCTTTTTCATTCTAAAAATATCCACTGATTACCTTCACAATTTGCTAACACAACATTCTAGATGATAGTCACTACCAATACCTCTATAGTCCGTCACCATCTTAGCTCCAGGGTATACATTCTTTACTTTAAATACAAACTCCTACTAGTTAACTCTTTTGCATCATTGCTATGTCTAACTTGGTATCCAAATCAATGGATTGGATTCTCTTGCAATTTTTCCATTGCTTCGAAATACCTCAATATTCAACCTTGTCACTTACATATTCAAACCTTGCCATGTTTATAGCTTAATGTTACTTCAAACATACCTTATCTCCTATAATTAGAACTATTCAACTTCCTTTGCTAGTTTCTCATATGTGTCACAGATGGGAAAAAGCACAAATTATTGAGATTCTCTTCTCCTGTTCATTCTCTCGAATTTGTCACGATAGAACACAGATTTTTGCACGCTAGTCCTCCTAGGATGTATACTTCACAACCGA
Source organism: Adenanthera pavonina (assembly GCA_026686845.1). NCBI lineage: Eukaryota > Viridiplantae > Streptophyta > Magnoliopsida > Fabales > Fabaceae > Adenanthera > Adenanthera pavonina. The sequence goes on along the minus strand of JAIVEN010000005.1, from coordinate 16,124,573 downwards.
TAACTACTCTTAGATTTCCAGGCAAGCTCCTATAGTCTCCATACTCAATCAAATACTCCTTCATCATCGATAAGCCCTCATTTCCAACTTAAACACCGCTAGTTGCACCTTTTATTCTAAGGTGCAATCCATAACACCGAATATGATTTCTAATTTGTCTACCATTCCTTAGCCACCACATGATTCATTTTACCTTTGATAGGCGGTGGATTAAACTTTCGAAAGTCTTCCAATTAAGAGAAGATATCTTTTCTTCCAACCTTTGGGGCCTTCTTTAGCTCCATAACCAATGCATCTTTTCCATCTATCAAATCTACATACACAACAACTTTCTTATTCATATTACCTTAACTTTGCTAGTTCAACTACTCTTGCATTCTATTTGATGTTTCTCCTAATTTCTAACTTGGTCATTTAATGCAACCATTATCTCAAGCATCTCTCTCTACTTTTGTTTACCCACTGCAAAACACATCTTTTCCCTATACGCTATTAGTAACATATTCAGTTATATGACTCTAGACAAGTATTGCATCGGGAATATAACGTTTATGTAATTCAAAATGTACCAAGTACTAAGACGAGCAGAAACAATAGCCTGAACCATTGCTCTGATGTCAAAATGCAACAATCTACTTCAAAAACCCCAAATCTTCACTCAAAACCTTAAAACTCACCAACAGGGGGTGAAACAAGGCTGAGGCTATGGCCAGCTATAGTAGTGTCGTGACCTTAGTTAGATAGAATGGGTTCACGTCGTGGCTGTTATAATACCGCTGCAACATGAATTAGTCAATAGCACTTAGCACTATGGCTTGGCTTTTGGCACTATGGTGCCCCATGCTAAACCTATATGAGCAAATTTCAACTTCTGGGGTGAACTTCTGACATGTATAATTTCATGCTTCAACCTTTGATTGACTTGATTCTAACTCTTAGAGATCACTCTCATCCCAATCTAACCATAGATACCCATTTCACTCGAATCTAACTCCGTATGGAGATTCTGGATGCGCAACACTATTTTGGCCACTTTTTGACCAAAACCCAAAACTTAATACCTCTATTTACCACTAAAAGCAAATTTGGCACTCAAGGACCTTTCACACAAGTCTTATTTGGCTCAACCAATTTGTCTAAGAAAGTTTCAGCTCAGAGAAACCATTCCTTTGAGATTCGAACTCTTTGAACCCCAAATTGCATAATAGGCCATATGCCTAAAACTCACACAATAGCCCAAACTCCCCTTTGGACTCACTCATACAAGCATTCTATCATACAAATGCCTGCTCCTACATTAGTGACCATATTGAGATCTAAATCAATATCACGCACATATAATTTATCCCTGACACATATATATATATCTCCCGCATCATCCATCATTATTACTATTATCACATAATCATTTATACCATCCAAACATTATTCCATCACATACTAAGCAATACCCTATGAATACTTGGATCAGATAATACACACAATAACATATTTGACACAATATTACATAAAATAAATAACAACTACCAATTACACTTCAAAATCCTGAAGATGGAAAGGCCAACAACTCTTTGGTCTCCTCCAGACTAATACCAAAATCTTTACCTGAAATGTTAGTCATGGAGGAGGTGTAAGACAATGCCTTAGTAATTGGGATAAACACACACATATAATAATATCATCAATATCACACATATATGTAAATGATATAGTGCAATGCAAAATATTATGGAATGCATGACTTCCTCACACACAACTAGAACCATGAGCTAGGATCATCACTAGTACTTTGATCATGGCTCTCCTTCCCCTGGACCAATGTGAATTAGTGATGATTTAGGGAAGGTACAGTCCATTGCCGCTTGCCTAGCTTTCCTCACTATAGGAGAGGATTTAGCGACAAGTATCCCATCCTTATTTCACCATATCATATATCATCATATCATATCTCATCATCAACACCCAATCCACTATTTCTCATAATGTATATGAGGCGATGATGTTCATGCCATGTCATCCTATGTATATCACTATAAAATTATCATTGTATTCATCATCATGATCATGCTAGCATGCTATGTACACTGTAATATCATGTTCATCAACATCACATATCAATGCCAACAATCAAAAATACATACTATGTCTAACCGTGTGCATACCACGATATATAGAAAAACCATACACATACACATAACGATATCGTGGTATGAATGGAGACATACATATATATCAACATATAACACATATAAACACCCGATCACCTCGGGTTGTTAACACCACACACATGGCTCTCACAAGCTTTTGGGTCGCCAACCATGACTTGAACTCCTTTAGCCAACTAACTCACGAGCCACACACTTTAAATCAACTAATTATACACTACAATATCACAATATTCTCAATTAACACAACGCAATATCAATTCATAATTTATAACTCAACCCTCCAAACTTGACCCAATGTTCTAGTAGCATAAACACATACTAATAAACTCTAAACAACCATCCACACCATAGTTATCCTCATGGATTTCATACTCCCTTTGTAATTTCCAACCTTGGGTTCCACTCAAACACTAATTACACTTCCTTAATTCATTTATAACCATTTTAATTAGTAGATTTATCCCCAAACTCGAAACCTAGCATACTCCCATCGATTTCTATACCAAAAATGAAAAAAAAGAGAGGAAAGGAGAGGAGAGTTTACTTATCAACCAAGATACTAGATCATAAGGTTTTAAAAATCACCTTTGAGGGTCAGATAACTGGAGCCTTAATGGAGCTCTTACATTTCTCCCTTCATTCTTCTTGTTTCAACCAAATGAATGACTTCTGATTTATAAGAATTCGAGGTCTCATGTCACAGTAGTAGGTAAGTATGCCGTGGAGTGTAACTCTTTTGTTTGAAAGATTTTCCTGAGATACAGCTCACTTGGCATGGCAGTTCTGCTTCTCACCACAGCGTGGAGCTCTTTTGTATCCTCTTGTTCATCCTCTATCCTGTTTCCTCTGATCCTGCACATATTATTAAGTACACTTTACATTAGCTGGAAACTAAGTTTAGAATAGTATAATGAGGGTTATTACATCTAATTCCTTTGAAGTCTGAACATGCCTATGACAGATCAATTTAGTATCTAAAATTTAAATTTTAGCCTTTGATAGACGAATTTTGGTATTTGAAATTTTAATTTTGGTTTCTGAAATTCTAATTTTGAAATGCATTGTGAAAACTTGAACATGTCTCTAATAGATGAATTTCATTTTCTGAACTTCTAAATTCGATTTTTGAAATTCTAATTTTGAAGTGCATTGTAAAAACTTGAAGCAACTGTTCGAACTTAATAGATGTACTTTCAATATGAAAATTCGCATGAACTAACATGAGGTATCTTTTACAAACTCAAAATTTGAATGTCACTTTGTAATAGATGAATTTCAAGGTTCAATGTTAAACACATAACTATGTTAACTGTAACAACCCTCATTATGTTGTTTTGGCATTGTGTACAGAACTAGAGGAAATAGGATGGAGAAAGAATGAAGTAAAGGAAAATTGAGCTCCACGTCACGACGAGAGCTAATTCTAGTGGCTCTTTCCAGCTAAAAACTGGTGGACTCGTGGTGAGCTTTTCTGGAGCCCCGATGAGAGTCAGGATTTTTGTTTAAATCTGACTCATTTTAGACGATCAGAAAGAAAGAAATAAAGGGAGCAACGGAGAAAAATGGTGGAGTTGTGCTAGGGTTCAAGATTGTCGGCCTTTGGGAGTGATTTTTGGACCTTGGAAGCTTGAATTCACCTGAGTAAGTGATCTTTATTCCTCCTTCTCCATTTTTTTTGGTTTAAACTCAGGATTTTTCAATTATATGTTGGGATTTATGATTTGGGCCAAAATTCACTGATTGAAATAGATGAAATGGGATTAAGGAAGTATGTTTTGGTGTTCTTATTGCTTACATATGAGTTTTGAAGGGGTTATGTATGATTTAAGCTTAATCCTAGGTTATTTTCGATAAGGGCTCCTGGGAATCCAAAGTGTTTGTGCTTGATTGGTGTTTGAATGGTCCTTAGGAGCCTAATAATGCATGAATGTTAGGCTTGGAGACTTGGGTTAGGCCTAATTAGTTGAATTATGGGATTTGAATATTTGGTATTGTTTTAATTAAGGTATTATAGTGTTATGAAGGTTATTGGCTAATTGGAGAAGGCTAGTTGTGGGATTGGAGTTCAAGAAAGCTTGTGGAACTTGTGTATGCGTGGTAAGAACAATTGAGGTAACCAGGTATTTGTTTGTATTGTATGTATTGTATGATAGTATATTTGTGTATATATGCATGTTTCTTTCATACCACGATATTGGTGTGTATGTGTGTATTGTTTTCTATATATCGTGGTATGCATACAACTAGATGAGGATTATGATGACTATGATGATGATTATAGATGATGATGTTGATGTGACATGACATGATGCATGCATGACATAGTGACATATGATGATGATTATTATATGATGATATGAGCATCATCACATAGCATTGTGAGATTGTGATATGGTGGATTGGGTGGTGATGATATGATATATGATATGATTATGATGATATATGATTAGGAAGGATAAGGATGAGATTTCTGAGGCTAAATTGCCTCCTAGGGCCAGGAGGGAAAGACGTGTAGTGGATTGCACCTTCCATTAATAGTTGCTAATTTGTAGTGGGAAAGTGGAAGGAGAACCACGATCTGAACATTAGTGTTACCTTTGGCCAAGTGCACTAATGAGAGGTGAGCTTGGTAATGTCCCGAAATCAATCTTCACCGACTTTTGGAAGGGAATTGCTATACGAAATGTTATGTTATGAAGACAGCTTGTGGTTCTAGCTGTGTGGAGTGAGACATACATTTCATTTCATATTGCATTAATGAGATTGTATGAGTTATATATATATGTATATGTGTGTGGTTATTCCCGGTTATTGAGACATTGTCTCACACCCCTCTCCCATGAAGTAACCTTTCAGGTGATGGTTATGGCATTAGTCTGGAGAAGGCATGGGAGTAGCGTCGGACGTAGGAATATTAGGTTTATATAGTGTATGTGTACTTTGGATATGTATCTTGTGCCAAGTAGGATAGGATGTCTGTAATGGATGTATGACATTGTAAGGATTATTATGTATGATGAATGTATGTGGAATTATATTGTATGTGTTGTGTATGCTGAATGGTGATGTATGTGTGACTTGGTCTGTTGAGGAGTTAGTGTGGTAGTGTTTGTGAGCCCAAAGGGGGAATTGGGTCTTGTTGGTGTGTTTTGGGGCAAGCAGCTCAATTTGTCAATTGGGGTTCAAGGGGGTCCAATCTCAAAGGAGTGGTTCGTTTGAGGTGAAACTTCTTTGGACAAGTTGGTTTGGTGGTTTTGGACCCATGTCAAATTGCCTTTAGTGGCAAATGGGAGTGTTAAGTTGAGTTTTGGTCTAAAAGTGGCCAAAACGGTGTTAGGTATCCCGAATCTCCATATGGAATTAGATTGAAGTGAAATTGGTGTCTAGGGTTAGTTTAGGATCAAATTGACCTGTAGGAGTTAGTATCAGGTCAATCGAAGATTAGAGGTAAGAGTTATGTCATTCAAAAGTTCACCCTGGTGTTAAAAATTTGCTAGTATAGAAAACCAACAAGGGGCACCGCGGTGCCAGAAAGAAGGCCGCGGCGCCAAGACCTCCAGTAGTTAGTGACAAACAGGGAAAGGCCAGAGCCGTGGTGGTTGTCATACCTTACTTTCTTACATTATTTCCCATGTATGATAGCATATATGATGCTAAATGAGCTAATTTAGAAGTTTGAATCATTAGAAAATTGAATGAGAAAAATTCAATTTTTCAAAATACTATTCATTTGGTAATTTGATTTTCCAGGCTAAACTTTGAAAAATCATAACTAAATCTAGAAAAATTGTATGAGGATGATTCAAGTCTCTAAAAATAGCTAAAAATATTTTATACATGGGAAAAATATATAACTGAAACTTAATTGAGCTAATTCATTCATAAAATTCGTTGAATTATACTATTCATTTGGTCAAAACTATTTTTCCAGATTTTCTAAGCCATCTTTGAAAATTCATAACAATTTATATACTTATCCAAATCAAGTGATCTTTGGCTCTTTGGAAAGATCACTATGTCTAATTTCCAAGAATATATAACACTGATATAGAAAACCGAATTCCAAATGAACAATAACTATATAACTGATCAGTGCCCGTAATAGACAGATTTACATACCAACTTCCAAAAACTAAATACATAACTTACTTACATGATTCAAAATCTTCCAAAATATATTCTTAACATCAGAATAACTCTAAAGGAACATTAAAACAGTAAAACACAGCTTCATAAAAATACATATGATTTCATATATAATTACAAGAAAACAAACAATCAAGGTGGCTATAAATCTAATTATCATTAATCTTCTCCTTGCCTCTTGTCTTCTTGGAGGTCTTGCCATCACTTGAACCTATCATGTTAGTGCTGGGGGGTGAGATTTGGAAAAATCTCAGTAGCTAGTTTATCTCTTGTAAATATATCATTCAAGTTTCACAAATATTTCACATATAAACACATAAATTATTAAAATACCATATTGTCAAGTAAAAATGTTGGCAAAATTTCCCCTTAGAAAATGGACATCCCAAGGAATAAAACCCCTCATTTTACAGCCAAAACCAGTCACAAACCAACACAAATACAATATGGCAACAAGTTATATTCATGGAAATAACAAAGAATAACATATTGCAATAAAATAAACCCAGCTACCTTTTTATATTTTTCTTTGCTTTTGCACTTGGAATCAAAATTTCCACTAGTTTTCTTGAAGTCCTACAAGTCCTAAAACATCATTCAATATCAACTTAATCAATTAGAATAAGGGTTGCCTTACAAAGTCTCACTAAAATCCTAAAAATCTAAATTCTTTATCTCTTAGTTTTCCTTGAATCCAATACTTATTTTTGGCTAATTTGAACCCAAGGAATCCATTTTTAACATAAAAAAAAAGGAAATCCAACTCTTTCCCATCATATTAAGCTCACCAAAATCTAACTTATAGGAAGAGAAATTAGTTTTTCTCAAAACTTGCTTAAATCATACTATACTTAAATCCTCTTGCAAAAACTCATATCAAATCATGATTTTATGACTTTAAAACAACTCCCCATACTCAAACAAGCTTAGACCGAAATTGTACAGAGATGGTAAAGAAAATATTTCATGGAAACTTAAGCCAAACAACCAAGAAAAGATATTAGAATACTTGTAAGTCATAAGAGAAACACTTACAAATTTTCTTGGATTTTCCTCCAATTTTTTCCTATTTCTTCTTCCTCCCTCACGTGGTTGCCCTTCCTTTCTTCAATTTGCAGACTTCTTTTTTTTTCCCTACTATATGGTCGGCCAAAACATGGGAAAGGAGGGAGTATATATAAATTTTTCCAACCAATGAAAATTTACCACTTAATGTTCTTGATTTTTCTTGCAATTTCATGAAAATAATAAACTAAGGCTATTTTGTCATGTGTAGCTCGTGGAGCACGAAATAGGGAGTATTTTGATCCAAAAATTTCAGATATTTACTTATCCATATATATCTTGAACCAGTCTGGACAAATAAAGCTACTTTAGCAGTATATTTTACTATTATTGGGATATTAATTATAATTATATTGAGATATAAAATTATCATAATATACTTATCCCAATTGGTCCAAATATAAAATTCACATATTTTTCTTGAATGAATACTGCCTCTTCATGCAGTCCAGAGTGGCCTTTATCAGGTAGATATTAATACTAAATCCTAATTACCCAATAAATAATATTTTGATCTTAATAAATTTCATACTATATTCCATTGGTCTTAACTCAATAAAAGCTTCATTTTGACTATAATTTTTCATATTTATAAAAATACCCTTAACCTGGGATATATTTATAGTTTTTAAAACTTCCAGATCATTATGTGTAATTTTTCCCAAAATTCATAAAATTTGTTTCGCATACCTCCACCGCACTTCTTCTTCTCATCCTTTTTTTTTTCCTTCTTCTTCTTCCTTTCTTTTTTTTTCAAGGGGTAAAATAGTTATTTTCTCATCTTTCTTTATGACTGAGATAATTGACCTCTTTACCTTATATCATGCAAAACAGTGTATATCCATTTTTATAAATTTCTTATAGATTTTAAAATATTGAGCCTTAAACATTTAAGAAAAATTTCAGGATATTATAGTGATACTGTAGCGGCCATGGCCCCAGCCTATTTTCTGGTGCTGTTTGGCATTTTTTCACTGCTATGAGATTATGGAGAAGTATTTGTGAGTTGTATGGGTTATGTTTGGTTAGATTTTGAAGTTTGTGGTTAAGTCTGGAGGCGTTTGGGAGTAAGGCGTTATATTAACTTTGCGAAATTTGTCTATTGAGCCTCAAAATTCAAATTTTGGCATGTAAGACGCATTTAATGCAGTTGTTGAATGACTCTTTTGTAGAGTAACGGTTAAAACTTATGTTTAACGGATAGATCTTACATCTTACAAATAGTTAAGTCATAAATCTATAAATACAACTGCATTTGAACTTATGAGTAACGAAATTAAGCGAGTTTGTGCCAAAATACTGGTACAATTTATAAAATCTTTTTGTATCAACATTCAGAGTTAAACCTACCTCATTGGAGTGAACTTTCAATGTATCATCTACTCTAAAAGAGAGTTTTCATTCTATAATCATTCATTTCTACAATGTCTGAGTAGATTCTTAGTGTGGGGAAACACTAACAGAAATTACATATCTTGTAAGGATGTGAGGAGATTGGCTTTACAAATGGCTAGTAAAACTTATGGGATATATTGAGACGTCAAAAGTGCCCGGATCAAACTTGTGGAATATAGTGAAAATCTCAAGTGGTTGGTTGGAAATTGGAAGTAGGCTAAGTAGTTTGAGTTGAACTAGTATAAATTCTTGTGGCTTATTCTTCATCATCTCATTTCATCTATATCATTTATTATACTCTGTTCATCCTTGTTTTATTGCACATCTGGTGAAATTGGTCTGCTAGATGGTTAAAAAAGAGGCTAAAAATCTTACATCACTCAATTCAACCTTTTCTTGAGTGACTAGTCAAACCTTACAGCACCCCATTTAATATTTTGCAGGTTGACTCATAAATTTTTATTTATATTTTCATTAAATTAATTTCTTTATTCCTTTTTTCTTTTTTAATATCATTCTTTTTTTCTATTTCTCCTGCCCAAGTCTTCTATTCTCGCCTATCAAGAGGGAATCATTGAAATATTAGAGCGTACACTATCTTTAATACATTAAGAGAAATATTTGTAGCCTATTTCAAAATATTGTACTTCTGCATTTAAATTTTACTTGCATTTAATAGAGATTGTAATCTCGTGTTGGTGGGGAAGAGTAATTTTTGTTTAGAAGAAAATTTTAATGTTAATATAATATGTCTGTCTCTTAACCAAAAACAGAATATGCCTTTTTTTTTTTTTACGGACAAGAAACAGAATATGTCAGTGTCGCAGAACAAATGGATATGTCATGTTTTTTTTTTCAATAATAAATGAATATGTCATGTTGATTATACGTTTCATTGAATTTGTTTGTAAAATTGGGCCTTTTATACAAAGTCAACAAGCTTATTTGTAAAGATTTCCTTTTTATTTTCATTGTCAAAAACTTCATTATTAATGGGGGTGAAATTAAACTAGCTTGATAAAATATAGTTATTCAAAGTTAAATACTAAAAAATATTAAATATAATATTAGGTTAATTAATTGCCAACTGGAATTGGAAGAAATTATCAATTATTATCTTAATGAATGCGTTACTCTTCTTTTTTGGGAAAATATTTTATATTAAATACAAAGGAATATTTACTTAATATTCATATTTTTTAAAATCAACGTTGATTCATACATTTCAAACATATCACAGCTATAAAATTCCGGCCAAAAAGTAATGTGACGTAACGCTCCTTGAAAAATAATCTGACGTAAACATGGGAACAAAAAGTATATGGAATTATGATCTCCAGAACATTCTCTGGCTATTCAACCACTTATACTTAATTTTCATGGAAATGCTACTATAAAGTTCAACCATTATCCGGGACAGATCATATATGTTATTTTATCACCCATGAATATAACTGAAAAAGGATAGAATTTTTACTCAAACTGCTTATGCCATTAAATTCATTTCTGGATGGTTGTATTTATTTCTTCTTGACATTGCTGACATTAATGATTCGTTTTTAATGTATGATCGTTGGAATTATTTTTCTATACATGCTTCAAATTCAAGCTTTGTTAAGAAAATAAAACAGAATAATTTACTATGCTTTTACTTTTATTCTAATTATTACATTGCATAAAACAAAGTACAGGCAAATGGAAGCAAATTTGGACAACACAAGTCAAACAAAACGAACATAACTAGATATATATAGCTAATGAGAATATATATAATTTCCCTATATATAAATATGCAACTTCTATGCTTCCTTTATTCCTTCATCAAGCCACCTAAAATCCAATATCTACGGCACTTCATTAACCTGTATGAAAAATTAAAATGAAATTGAATGAGCAAAAATACAAACAGAAATAAAAAGGACAATACTGGCACATATATAGACAAGAAAATCGAGAGAAAATCATATATATATACTTCTGTATTTGCATTGTGATTTTAAGTCTATATTAATAAAAGGAAAATCCCTAAGGAAAGTCAGTTAACATTTCTAATATATACATGAAATAGAACAAGTAAATATTTTCTTAAAATTAAACATTACATTGTTATTTCTTTATAAAAAAAATCTCTTTGAATTTTGAGTTAGTTATACATAACCTTGTTGTTAATGTTGTAGTTGTATACATAATTTTCTTGACTTTTAATATAAAAAAAAATTAAGTTCTTTAACTTTTACTTGAATACGTTTTTTTGCACTTCTTCAGACTCCCCATAATTAATATGGAAAACTCATATTTGTCTTTATTAAGAGTAATTTAGGATTACTAAAAAGCATGCATGCAAGGGACATACGATGCAACAACATGAATGATAAAATGAATAAAAGAATTCAACTCTTGACGTGGAGGTAAAAGTTAAAGAAATACTTTTCAATGTTTAAGGAGTAATTGCAAATGGCTTTTAAGTTATATTACGGTATGTAAGAAACGGTAATTAACGTACCTGATTATTAATGAAATGAAATGAGTGATCATTTATTCTTGCCATAGATGTCCTTTTCTTTTGGGATATTAGTTGGACGTCGCAGCCTAGACTGACGCGGTTGAGTGTTATGCTGGCCTTCATCATCAGAAGGTGGAGGGTTAGAGGGTTGGCCCTGAGAACGTGAAGTGTTAGAGCCCTGACCCTTAGAAAAAAGATTTTGATTGTTATATTTGTCAGAACTCATTCTAGTGATTCAAAAAGGGGTCGAAGTGTTAGAGGTTATGCAGAAAGATTGCTTAGATAGATAGGGTACGTTGCTTTGGAGCTTGAGGATTGATGTTATAGAGGTGGCTATTATATAGAGGGAGTATATTATGATCTTCGACATTGAAATACGGAAATTAATGGGAAGTAACCGAGTTGTTAATGAAATTTGTACAGAAATTTATATATAAATTGCTGGGAAAAACTAATGTTACATTAACTAGGGCACAAGTAAATGGAGATTTGAAACTCGATTTTAAAGGTTTGGACTCTGGAAAAACTTAACGTTTTAGAGAGGTATTTTTGACCTTTTTATTTTCGGAAGACCGAATAAAAATAAAATTATTTGATTTGGACTGAATCGTTAATTTACTCTGTTAATATAAAAAGTATGAGAATATAATTTAAAACTTTTAAGTTTTAGTTTTCATGAACTATACAAGAAAATTTTATTCAACTGTTAAATTTGGCCAAAAATAAAAATGTTAAAGACCGTGTGGCGTTCAAAGCCATTTTTCATGTCCCATGCGCCGGCTTTTCTAAATTGAATAATAAGCCCTAAACAAATCTGAATGTAAGTTATGGAAAATTTACAGTGAAATTAAGGTTTGTTATTAATGTCAACTGAACGTTTAGCAATATTTTAAACACATATATATACATTAATTTTTTTCGAAAGATCTTAATTTTCTGATTTATTTTTTATCGTATGATATATATTAAGTTTGATCATATTAATATAAAATTTCCTAGTTTTATAATTTGACACGTAAATGTATTTAGACTATTAACATTAAATATAAAATTTACAACAACTCACTTGTTACATGAGATGAAAATTTCATGGGTAAAATATGGGACATGTGTAGTTTGGACACGTAATGCTTGATATTTTGTCTTTTTGTCTTCTTGCTACGAACTTGTAAGTGCAATGCTTTCTCCTTTGACTCATATCTATACAATAACATCAGTTACAGTAACTTATAGTTTAGCGAAAATTTCCCTTAAATATATTAAGGTATGAAGATATTTCCAAAATTATTTTTTAATTTGTCCTAATTCAAGAAGACCGTTATTGTATCTAATTGGAAATATGATTTTCAGGTACAAAGACCCAAATGCCCTTGGCTATAAATAAACGAGCATTAGTTGTAAATACAAGATAATCAGTTATAAATATACGATCATCTATTGCAAATAAATATTATTCACTCCAGTTGCCCTCAGTGCAGCAATAACAACATTAGCCTTATCCCACTATGTGGGGTTGACTACACGAATCATACGATGCCAATGGGCTCTATCAAACGCCATCTCCTCTGATAAATCATTTCTCAAAAGGTTATTCCTTATAACTTCACTTAGTGCCCTTTTTTGTCTTCATCTACGCCTTTTGATCGGGTTCCAGGCCATTTGATCAACTCTCTTCACTAGCTCCTCTTGTCCTCTTCTTTATACTTGCCCAATCCACCTTAAACGATTTTCCACAATTTTCTCCTCGATAGGTGCTGCCCCAACTTTCCTTCATATATAGTCATTTCGTATCTTATCCAATTTTGTATGACCACACATCCATCTCAACATTCTCATCTTTGCTACTCCCATCTTATGCTCTTGTTGTCCATTCAAAGCCCAACATTCATTAATATATAGCATTGCTGACCTTATAGCTATTCTGTAAAATTTTCCTTTAAGATTAGTAGGTACCTTGTGGTAACAAATAACTCATGTTGCTTTCCTCCACTTTAACCACCTAGCTTGTATCCTATGCATAACATCCCCATCAATTTCATCATTATTCTATAAAATCTGTTAGTTATGCTGACTTCCCAAGAATGGGGGTGAATTGGGAAGATTAAAAATTTTCTGCACAAAGTGAAACAGGTGAAGAAAGCAAGGTATAATGAAAGCAACGTAAAAGCAGAGCAAACTGAAAAAGTAATGATAGGGAGAAGAACACTCAGAAATTTATCCTGGTTCGGTCTATCCACTTGACCTACGTCCAGTCCCCAAGACATCTCTTGAGATTTTTCACTATACTGCAAGAATTCAACGGGCTTCTTGCAAATGCCACAGTACACAGCTTGTGCTCTGTTTTCTAGAGCTTTCTCAATCTCTCTAAGCACTTCCACAATGTGCTTCCCAATCCCCTTGTGATATCCCCTCACAAGTAAATCTATCTTCTAGATGAAGATTAGATTGTTTACAAAGATATAACTCTCTTGAATAGAGTAAATATGAAGATTAAAGTGCAGATATTGAAGTTGAGAGGGTAAAAGCTTTTTGAGAAGAAGATTTGGTAGAGTTCAGTATATACAAGTTTGATTCGTTACCCACAACTTCAAATGATGTTATATTTATAGATTTAGGTCTCAAATGTCCGTTAGAGACAAAATCTATTCGTTAGGGAAGTTATCCAACGGTTACTGGGAAAAACTATTCGTTAACCAACTGCATTTAATGCTTCTGACATACTGAAATTTGAATTTTGGTTGGTTAACAGACGAATTTTGAAGGAATAGAAGGTTAAAGCTTCCAACGTTAAAACACTGAAGTTCATCTGTTCATGAAGTGAAATTCGAATTTTGAAACTTAGAAAATGTTCCCATGTTGTGACATACGAATTTTTAAGAAGAAAGTTTTCTGTTAAGTGTGAACAGTGTTTTCAATTTTCTACAGTGCCCTCGAAATTCGAATTTTGGAGTCCCAAAATTCATCTATTCGTAGTACGTTCAAAAGACACAGTAGCTCACTTTCTTCGAAATTCAAATTTTGAAAGAGTGAAGTTCGTCTGTCAGAGAGTCCTATCTTCAGACTTACTTCAACATTCGAAGTTTCAAAACTTTGTTATTCGTATGTCAACATGTCATTGCTACAGACTCACAATCTTAGCTTCTGAAATTCGAATGTCCATGTTCAAAGTTCGTTTGTCAGTGAGCAATTTTGAAACTCAGAATAATCTTGATTTCAGATGAACTTTAACATTGTTTCAGACGAATTTCTTCAGTTTTCATAAATTTCATTTTGTCTGAAATTCGAATGTTCAAAGCTCAAAGTTCGTCTGTTGCTCAATAGCTTCCTTCAGTCTTTTATGAAAATTCAAATTTTGGAAAATCAAAATTCATCTGTCAAAGGAACATCTCTTCAGACTTATTCAGTTTTAACTCGAAATTCGAAATTTCAAAGCCAAAGTTTGAATTTCTAACATGACAATTCAATGCAATATTTTCAAACTTCATCTGTTGGTAGGTATTTTTCAAATATTTCATAATCTAACATAAAATCAAGGTTTTAAAACGTTTTTCCACCAAATCAAAGTCTTTTACCCATGACAAAAGATCCTACAACTATCCTAGCCAATGATTACTCAGATTTTCTTTACTGCAGACACTTTGAGCTCCTTTGATATCTTCAATCCAAGCTTTTCAATGTTGGTTTGGAATCATCAAAACTTCTTGATTCAATATTCTCCCCCTTTTTGATGATGACAAAACAACTTACAAACTGGATTAGTACTTGGGTTTGCTTTAGCAAGCTCCCCCTCAACATATGCATTATAAAAGATATCATATACAGCAGATCAAGTGAAGATATTCAAAGAGTAATATGAACAAAACATTGCAACAAAGAAATTCATTCATTCAATTAAATGTTGCTATACAAAAACCAATTAAAGTTCTTCACAATACAAAATACAAACATTCAAAACAGAAACAGAAAGCATTAAACATCACTACAAGAGGACTCAAGCCTAAGATTTAAATAAGTCTTCAACCACTTCTTTTTGGGCTTGGTCTTCTTGCTGTACGTCTTCCCAGATAGCTCAGCAGCAGATTTTCCAATTTGCTTCTTCTTCTCCCCCTTTTTGGCATCATCAGGAAGGCCAATGAAATCAATTGGAGGAGGAATCTGAGAAATTGGAATAGCTTGAAGTGGCAGAGGAGCAAAAGGGATTTCAGGTTCAGTTGGAGGCTCAATGCTTGGTTCCTCATCAGAGATTTCCAACAGCTCTCGCATTGCCTGCCTGGAAAGAGCTAATTGAACTATCTGTTCCTCTGAGAGCCCATAAGCAGCAAGAGAAGGAGGGGCTGGTTTATCAGGATGAAACATTTCTTCAAGCCTTCTCCTTTGAACTTGCTGGAGAGCATTGTGAGCAATAGCCTCATAATCAACAACAGGCACAATGCTTCCCTCTTCATTGCTTGTACCCTCCTGCATAGAAGAGGTGGAAATGGTTGCCACCAATCTTTCTACTTGCTCAGATTCTTGAATGGAAAGAATTGAATCCTGAGCATCTACTTCAGTAGGCTTATGAGGGCTTGTTTCCTGAAGACCTTCCTCTTCCAAGCCAAAGTCCAAGGGTGGACCAGGACTTGGTGTCCTCATTACACCAACAGGCTCAACACCATCATCATCATCATGGTCAGAGGAGGCAATCTCAAAAGGGCTTGGAGGCTTAGGAGTGGGAGAATAGACAGGCACAGAGAACCCTGGCTGAGGTGGAGCTGAAGTGGTAGGGATTGCACTTCAAATTTCTTCATAAGCATCAGCAACCACCTTTATATTCTTTGCCAACTGCTATATCTGATCTTGTAGAAGAGCAAACATGGCATTTTGCTAATCTCTGATGCTAAGAATGAGTGTAGATAGGCTGTCATACAACTCAGTGACCTTGGTTGGCTTGGCACGAGAGGAGGGAGTGGATGGAATATGAGTAGGCTTGGAGGGAGATGGGATAGGCACAGAGGGCTGAGGAGTAGGTCTGACAGGAGCCTCAAAAGTACCCTCTTGCTGTAGGGAGGCCCCTTCAACAAAGAATAGATCTTCAGTTCTTCCTGCTCCCTTTCCAACCCATCTTCCTTCATCCTTTTCAATGCCCATTCTTTGCAGTTCTTCCTCCTTGAAGATCTCTGTGGGCTTACCCTTTTCCTTCTCAAGATGCCGTATTCTTGCATACTACAGAATTCTGGACATGATAGCAGCATAAGGGAGTATGGAGTCCTTTCTCTAATCTCTTACCTTGATCATGCATTGGAGTATGATATGTCCCATGTTGATCAGCTTTCCACGCATGATTGCAGCCATGACATGTGCCTCTGCCCTGGTTATCAAATTAAAGCTGCCTCATTTGTTGAATATAATCCTGGACACTATGTAGTGCAGGATCCTTACTTGAACACTGAGGTCTGTGGGCTTCAATATGTTTATTGATGGCCAATTTTCCTTCCTTATGAATAATGTCCTCATAATTGTACTCTCCTTGTAGTTCAGAAAGGGGCCACCTTCTTCATCAGCCGTATCTGCCTCATCCATGTACCCAGAGGCAATGATGTCAATCTTGAGGCCATCTTGCCCCGGGATTTCCAGCACCTCGTTGAATGTCTCATCAGTGAGCCAAATAGTCCTTGATCTCAGATTAACAGCCCACTTCTTCTTCTTGCTGTTGTATTTTAAAGAGGCATACCATGACTTCACTACCTCATCATCATATCTCTCCAATACTTCCAACTGATTCTTGTATCTCATCATCCATATACCAGTATCAAAATTATTTGAGACCAAGAAATCTTCCAAGTTTACACAATGTGGCTTGATTATCTTCTTGTTGGCAAACTTGGTGGAGTATTCCTCTTGAATCTGTGGAGTGCTCCATAATGGCAGTGTGGTAAGCTCGTATTCTCCAAATTCAGTGCTTGAGGATGAAGCAGGAGCATCAAGTTCAGCAGCAACAGGAACAGGGACCGAAGGTTCTACTGTCTTTGAAGAGGATGGTTCAACCTTCTTTGATTCTCCCTTGGGTGTAGATTTTTGCCGTTTGGAAGAAGTTCCTTTGCTAGATTCGGCCTTTCTCTTTGATTTTTCTCCTTCCTTCGAGGCATATTAGGATTTGACATTCCTCTTTGGTCAGGCCTCTACTTTTCCAACTTCAGGATTCTTGACTCTTACCATTTTCACGGATGAAAGGTGCAGAATGATGCCAAGAGTGGGTTTAAATGATGCAAAAGGAAGTTTAATCAGTGGGAAATGACGGTTTTGGATCAGAATTGAAGAGGATTGAATGCAGGATTAGAACAGACTCAGAGAGAATAGGATTAGGATTGCGTCTGTTCAAATAAAAACTATCGATTTTAACGTATGTAACCGTCTGACAGACGAATTTTGAAGGGTCAAAATTCGAACTTCGGGCAGTTACAAGTTAAACCGTCCAGTAAACCTTACTGACAGATGAATTTTCTTCTGAAAGTTCATCTGACAGTGGCTTGGCTTAAGCAACACAAGATGAACAGACAAACTTTGTCTCAACAAAGTTCGAATTTTCAAGAGAAAACATCAAGCAGCAAGCAAACCACCAAACAACAGAAGTATTAAGCATGCAAAACTTCATCTTTCAAAGATTCAACATTGAGAAGCATGTTTCAACAGATGAATTTTAAGTTAGAAATTCGAATTTCTCAACTTTGTGAAAGTTGTCCAACATTCGTATGTTGAGCGACAAACATTAGTATAATTATCATGTTGGATAGTTATAACTTTGAAATTTTGTTCTTTAAAATTCGAATTTTGAAGGATCAACTGACGAATTTCGAGGCATCACCGAGAACTGTTTCTTTGAATAACATGCTGAAGTTCATCTGTTGGATATGCAAAATTTGAATGTTGACCATGCTGACTTCCTCATAAACTTAATTTTTCACAGAAATTCGTTTAACACATAATCAATATACGAATTTTGACTATAAAACTTACAGATTGAATGCAGAAATTCAAGATTTTTGACCTTTACATCAATCTTTGATTGTTCCTTTCCAGTTTGCTCCATTTTTCAGATTTATCAGTATTGAATCTCATGAGGAGCACCTGCAACTTAAATTAAACACTCTCCGATACTAAAGTCAGAATTAATTCAACATTGTAAGATTCAAGAATAGAATTGCACAAAGAATTACTTATAGTTCATTGGGATTTACCATACCCAACTCTCTTCTTATCTTGCAATATCTATCTTCTGACAGAGGCTTTGTCATTATATCTGCAACTTGATCTTCAGTTGGGATGTATTCCAATCTAATTTCTCCTTTCAGAATGTGATCCCTTATGAAGTGGTGCCTAACTTCAATATGTTTTGTTCTTGAGTGCATGACAGGATTTTTTGTGATATTGATAGCACTTTGATTGTCACACATTATTGATATCTCTTTCAACTCAACCTCAAGATCTTCCCGTTGTTGTTTCATCCATATGATTTGGGCACAACAGCTTCCAGCTGCAACATACTCAGCCTCTGCAGTGGATAAGGCCACACTATTATGCTTTTTGCTAAACCATGAAACCAAGGATCCTCCAAGAAACTGACAAGTTCCACTTGTGCTTTTTCTGTTAGTTTTGGATTCTGCAAAGTCAGCATCAGTGTATCCTTTGAGATCTTCTCCATTGCCCTTTGGATACCAAAGACCCATCTATGATGTTCCAATAAGATATCTGAAGATTCTTTTCATAGTAGTTGCATGGGTTTCTTTGGGACATGATTGGAACCTTGCACACATACAGACACTAAACACAATGTCAAGTCTGCTGGCTATTAAGTACAGTAGGGATCCAATCATTCTTCTGTACTGAGTAATGTCAAACTCTTTCCCTTTCTCATCCATGTCCAGTTTGGTTGCAGTAGCCATAGGTGTCCCTATTGGCTTGGCATTTTCCATTCCAAACTTCTTCAACAATTCCTTCAGATACTTGGATTGATTGAGGAAGATACCATCATTGCACTGTCTGATTTGCAATCCAAGGAAGAAGTTGAGTTTACCCATCATAGACATTTCGAATTCCCCCTACATTAACTTAGAAAAATTCTTGCAAAGAGATTCATTAGTAGCACCAAATATAATATCATCAACATAAATTTGGACAATAAGTAAATCTTTATTTTCTTTCTTAGTAAATAGGGTTGTATCTACTTTGCCTCTATTAAACCCCTTGTCAATTAGAAAATTACTCAATCTATCATACCATGCTCTAGGGGCTTGTTTTAAACCGTAAAGAGCTTTCTTCAGTTTATACACATGGTTTGGTTTTGCAGAATCCTTAAAACCTGGAGGTTGATCTACATAAACCTCTTCCATGATATATCCATTCAGAAAAGCACTCTTTACATCCATTTGATATAACAAAATATTTTTCATGCATGCATATGCTAATAGAATTCTAATTGCTTCTAATCTAGCTACTGGAGCAAAAGTCTCTTCAAAATCAATACCCTCTTCTTGATTATATCCTTTAGCAACCAGTCTAGCTTTGTTTATGATGATTGATCCTGATTCATCAAGTTTGTTTCTAAAAACCCATTTGGTACCTATGACAGGATGATTTTTAGGTCTAGGCACTAAATCCCAGACTTGATTTCTTTCAAATTGATTTAATTCATCGTGCATAGCTAGAATCCAGTACTCATCAGTTAAGGCTTCCTCTGTACATTTAGGTTCAATTTGTGATATGAAAGCACAGTTAATCATTTGATCCCTTAACTGTTTTCTGGTTCTAACTTTCTCTTGAACATTCCCTATTACTTGATCGACCGGATGATTCCTTTGATATCTCCAAGCTCTAGGGAGTTCTTGAGATGTTTCTTCATTATTTTCTTCTTCAAAATTTCTCTCCTGAATATCTTTCTCTATATTAACAGATTCAGATGTTTTTGGAGATTCAATTTTACCTTCTTCAGAAATATCTAACTTTTTAAAGTTTGAAACAAGATCATCTTCATCAGAAACATGTTTAGAAGCAGTTTCATTTTCAATAAATACTACATGCACAGATTCCTCTACTGAATTAGACCTTTTATTAAAAACTCTAAATGCCTTACTTCTACTAGAATAGCCCAGAAATATGCCTTCATCGGATTTGGGATCAAACTTACCCAGATTTTCTTTTCCATTGTTGTGAATGAGGCATTTGCACCCGAACACATGGAGATGGGACAGATTTGGCTTTCTTCCCTTATACAGCTCGTATGGAATCTTTCCAAGGAATGGTCTGAAGTAGGCTCTGTTTATAACGTAGCTTGCTGTATTTACTGCATCAGCCCAAAACACTTGAGACAGCTCCTTTTCATTCAGCATAGCTCTAGCCATCTCTCCAATGGTTCTATTCTTCCTTTCTACTACTCCATTATGTTGAGGAGTTCTTGGAGCTGAGAAGTTGTGATCAATTCCATGCTCATTGCAGTACTCCAGAAAGTATGAGTTTTCAAACTCTCCTCCATGATCTGACCTGATTGATACAATAGAAATACCTTTCTCATTTTGCACTTTCTTAGCTAAGGTTACAAATGCATCAAAGGTATCACTTTTAGAGGAAAGAAATAATGTCCATGTAAATCTAGAGTAATTATCTACAATGACAAGCACATACAGATTTCCACCAATGCTTTTTACCCTAGATGGACCAATTAAATCCATATGTAGTAGTTCTCGTGGTCTAGTTGTAGTGACAACGTTTTTAGATTTAAAAGAAGATTTAGTTTGTTTTCCTTTTAAGCATGCATCACATTCTTTGTCCTTTTCAAAAGCAATTTTTGGCAGGCCAATGACTAACTCGTTTTTAACCAGTTTTGAAAGTTGATTCATGTTAACATGAGCTAATCTTCTGTGCCATAGCCAACTATCATTGTCCTAACTAATTAAGCAAACAGAGTCTAAGGGAGGAAGTTCATCAAGATCAATAGTATAGTAGTTACCATCCCTTTGAGCTTTGAGGATTACTTTGTGATCGCTTTTTCTGATGACCAGGCAAAACTTTGAGTCAAACAGCACCCAATTTCCTTTGTCACATGTTTGGCTCACACTCAGTAGATTGTGGTTGAGGCCTATCACAAACAGCACCTCTTCAATGGATGTCTCAGGATTTTTACCCACAATGCCAATGCTAGCCATTCTGCCATACTGATCACCTCCAAAGGTCACCTTTCCTCCTTTGTTGTCTCTAAGGGTGATGAACTTCTCTTTGTCATCAGTCATGTGGCTTGAGCAGGCACTGTCCATATACCATTTGTTGCTCCTTTTAGCTTTGAGACAGACCTGCAAAACAAGGTTCAAGTTTTCTTTTTAGGTACCCAAATTTGTTTGGGTCCTTTTCTGTCAGTAGTCCTTTCCCTGGATGCAAATGTACCCTTAGGAACCCATTTAGTTTTCCTGTCAAGTCCATTTTTCTTTATAGCACAAAAACTAGAAATATGTCCCTTTTTGTTACAGAAATTACAGGTAGTAAAGGGACTGCTGGATTGAGAAGCAGGAAGAAAACAATACAGATAGTACTTTTGTTTTGCATGCCTTGGTTGATTATATGTTTCAATGTAAGGTGACGTATTATTTTTCTTTCTATTATTCTCAGCATGCACAAAATGTCTCATATATGCATTCTGGTTTTTCTTCCTAATCTTTTCCTTGACAGCACATGGATCATAGCCAAGACCAGCTTTTCCTTGTGATATTCTTTAGCTCCCCATCAAAGCAAACAACATATCTTTACCTCAAGTAAGTCTAGACATGCTTTTCACTAAATATTCATTAGTTTGCTTCAGTTCAATGCATGATTCATAGCAAACAGATTTAGCAGAAGGTAAAGAAGTAATTTCAGACATGTTACTTTGAGATTCCAGTTTATTAATCTTTTTCTTTGCTAGTTTTAGTTCTTTAGAAACTTTAATAAACTCATCATGAAGCTCATGAAATGCATCTAGTAATTCAGAATAGGAAGGTTCAGATTCATATACCTCTTCTTCTTGATCACTGCTGCATGGGAGTTCAGCTTCTTCAGAAGCGAGTGCCATCAAACAAATGTTGGCAATCTCATCTTCATCTTCTTCATCCTCATCTGAGCTGTTGCCCCAGATTGATGAGATGTAGGCTTTCTTCTTCTTCCCTTTGTCAGCAGCTTTGTTTTCTTTCTCTTGCTTCTTTAGGAATTGAGGACAATCTCATTTGATGTGTCCCTGCTTCTTGCACTCATAGCAAGTCACAGGTTCTTTTGCTTTTCTTTTGCCTTCTCCAGCTGCTCCCTTCTTGAATATTCTCTGGTTTCTCTTCTTGCTGTAGAATCTTCCGAATTTTTTGACCATCATAGCCAGAGTTTCTTCATCTAGCTCGTCTTCTTTATCAGATTCTTCTTCTTTTTCTTCAGCAGCTTTGAGGGCAAGGCCTTTCTTCTTTGTGTCTTGTCCAGCTTCATTGAGAGCTTTCATTTTTCCTTCATACTCCTCAAGGCTGCCGAAGAGAGTTGTGACAGAGGCCATTGATTCTCCTCTGGCTTCCTCTATTGCTGTCACCTTGGGCTGCCTTTCCAGAGGGAGAGCTCTGAGTATCTTTCTTACTTTTTCAGATTGAGTGTACTCCTTTCCCAGGCTTTTCAGTTGATTCACAATGAGAGTGAATCTCTTTTGCAGCTCCTTTACAGTTTCTCCTTCAATCATTATGAAGCTTTCCTACTCTCCAATGCATGTGTTTAGCCTGTTCTCCCTGACCCTAGTTGTTCCTTCATGTGCAATCTGCAGGGTGTCCCACATTCCTTTAGCAGTGGAACATTGTGAGACTCTGTAGAATTCATCTTGGTTCAGGGCACTGACTAAACAATGCTTTGCCTTGAAATTTAGCAAGACTCTCCTTCTATCTTCTTCATTCCACTCTGCTTCTAGCTTCTCTTTGTATTTTCCATCATCTGTTAGGGCCATTGGGACGAAATCTCCTTTCTCAATGACTGACCAGATATCAAGATCAATTGACTGGAGATAGATTTGCATCCTCATCTTCCAGTACCCATAGTGTTCTCCACTGAAGCCAGGTGGTCTATTTGTGTTGTTCCCTTCTGGTAGTATGCTTTCACCAAAGCCAGCCATTTTACTTCCCAGACTGTGAGATCCTTTGATCGGGAATCCGGGCTATGATACCACTTGTTAGTTAGGCTAACTTCCCAAGAAGGAGGGTGAATTGGGAAGATTAAAAATTTTCTGCACAAAGTTAAACAGGTGCAGAAAGCAAGGTATAATGAAAACAACGTAAAAGCAGAGCAAACTGAAAAAAGTAATGATAGGGAGAAGAACACTCAGAAATTTATCCTGGTTCGGTCTATCCACTTGACCTACGTCCAGTCCCCAAGACATCTCTTGAGATTTTTCACTATACTGCAAGAATTCAACGGGCTTCTTGCAAATGCCACAGTACACAGCTTGTGCTCTGTTTTCTAGAGCATTCTCAATCTCTCTAAGCACTTCCACAATGTGCTTCCCAATCCCCTTGTGATATCCCCTCACAAGTAAATCTATCTTCTAGATGAAGATTAGATTGTTTACAAAGATATAACTCTCTTGAATAGAGTAAATATGAAGATTAAAGTGCAGATATTGAAGTTGAGAGGGTAAAAGCTTTTTGAGAAGAAGATTTGGTAGAGTTTCAGTATATACAAGTTTGATTCGTTACCCACAACTTCAAATGATGTTATATTTATAGATTTAGGTCTTAAATGTCCGTTAGAGACAAAATCTATCCGTTGGGGAAGTTATCCAACGGTTACTCGGAAAAACTATCCGTTAACCAACTGCATTTAATGCTTCTGACATACTGAAATTTGAATTTTGGTTGGTTAACAGGCGAATTTTGAAGGAATAGAAGGTTAAAGCTTCCAACGTTAAAACACTGAAGTTCATCTGTTCATGAAGTGAAATTCGAATTTTGAAACTTAGAAAATGTTCCCATGTTGTGACATACGAATTTTCAAGAAGAAAGTTTTCTGTTAAGTGTGAACAGTGTTTTCAATTTTCTACAGTGCCCTCGAAATTCGAATTTTGGAGTCCCAAAATTCATCTATTCGTAGTACGTTCAAAAGACACAGTAGCTCACTTTCTTCGAAATTCAAATTTTGAAAGAGTGAAGTTCGTCTGTCAGAGAGTCCTATCTTCAGACTTACTTCAACATTCGAAGTTTCAAAACTTTGTTATTCGTATGTCAACATGTCATTGCTACAGACTCATAATCTTAGCTTCTGAAATTCGAATGTCCATGTTCAAAGTTCGTCTGTCAGTGAGCAAGTTTGAAACTCAGAATAATCTTGATTTCAGATGAACTTTAACATTGTTTCAGACGAATTTCTTCAATTTTCATAAATTTCATTTTGTCTGAAATTCGAATGTTCAAAGCTCAAAGTTCGTCTGTTGCTCAATAGCTTCCTTCAGTCTTTTATGAAAATTCAAATTTTGGAAAATCAAAATTCGTGTGTGAGAGGAACATCTCTTCAGACTTATTGAGGTTTAACTTGAAATTCGAATTTCCAAAGCCGAAGTTCGAATTTCTAACATAACAGTTCAATGCAATATTTTCAAACTTCACCTGTTGGTGGGTATTTTTCAAATATTTCATAATCTAACATAAAATCAAGGTTTTAAAATGTTTTTTCACCAAATCAAAGTCTTTTACCCATGACAAAAGATCCTACAACTATCCTAGCCAATGATTACTCAGATTTTCTTCACTGGAGACACTTTGAGCTCCTTTGATATCTTCAGTCCAAGCTTTTCAATGTTGGTTTGGAATCATCAAAACTTCTTGATTCAACAAAATCGACCCCAAATATCTAAATTTTGACACTTCAGAAATGATTTGCTCTCCAATTTTTATGTCTGAATCATTTCTAATTGGTCTCTTATTAAATTTGCAATGCATATATTCCGTCTTGCTTCTACTCAGATGGAAACCTTTTGATTCCAAAGTATGTCTCCATAATTCAAGTTTAGATTTAACCTATTCTCTTGAGTCCTCGACTAAAACTATATCATCCGTGAAGAGCATACACTTTGGAATTTCTTCCTGTATATGTTCTGTAAGAACATCCAAAACCAGATCAAACAGGTATGGACTCAAGGAAGATCCTTAATGTAAGCCTATTATTATAGGGAAGTCATTTGTCACATCTCCAGAGGTTTTCACACTTGTTATTGCCCTTTATACATATCCTTTATGGCTCGAATATAAGCCACACGGACATATTTCTTCTCCATTGATTTCCACAATACATCTCTTGGTACTCTATCATAGGCTTTTTCCAAATCAATAAAAATCATATGCAAGTCTCTCTCTTTACGCCGGTATCTTTCAATCAAACCCTTTAATAAATAAATAGTCTCAATTGTAGACCGTCCCAGCATAAATCCAAATTGGTTTTCTGAAATACGAGACTATTTTCTAAGTCTATGCTCAATCACTCTTTCCCAAAGTTTAATGGTGTGACTCATAAGTTTTATCCCTCGATAATTAGCACAATTCTGAATATCCTCCTTGTTCTTGTATATGGGTACTAGAGTGCTCTTTCTCCATTGCTCTGGCATTTTCTTGGACCTTAAAACCTCGTTAAATAGCTTAGTGAGCCACCAAATCCCCTTCTTTCCTAAGCACTTCTAAACTTCGATAGGAATACCATCAGGACCAATAGCTTTACCATTATTTATTCTCATAAGAGCTTCTTTCACCTCTCCAACCTGAATCCTATGATAGAAATTCAAATTGAGATCATCTTCATGGGTTGTTAATCCTTCAGTATCAATAGTCATATCCAATCCATTATTCAAAAGCTCATAAAAGTAGCTCTCTCATCGTTCTTTGATATCATCATCTACAACTAAAATTTTTTCTCCTTCATCCTTTATGCATCTTACTTGGTCCAAATCTCTTGACTTTATTTCGTTTCTCTTAGCAATTTTGTAAATCTTACATTCACTATTCTTTGTTCATAAACCCTGGTAGAATTCCTCAAAAGCTTTAGATCTAGACTCGCTCACTGCTTTCTTAGTCTCCTTTTTAGCTAACCAAGAACATTTCCAATTTTCATCGTTATTGTATAGATGCAGGGCTTTGAAACACTCTTTCTTATATTTGACCTTCTCCTACACACTCTTATTCTACTACCAAGATTCTTTACCCTTAGGTCCAAAACCTTTCGATTCACCCAATACTGCTTTAGTGGTATCCCTGATCCTTTTAGTCATCTCATCCCACAAGATGTTAGCACTTCCTTGCAAGTCCCAATTACTTTCCTTCATAACTTTCCTTGTAAAGTCACTTGTTTCTCACCTTTTGTTGCCACCACTTAATCCTAGGATTTAAAGCTTTTTGACTTTTCAATTTATGGTTTTTAACTAGCACATCAAGGACTAAGACCCTATGTTGTGAAGTTAAACTTTCACCAGGGATTACTTTGCAGTCTTTACAGGTTGTTCTATCCGAGTCCGAGTTCCTTACCAAAAAGAAGTTAATTTGTGATCATTGGACTCTACTCTTATATGTAGATAAATTCTCCTCCCTCTTCTTGAAATAGGTGTTTACAATTGTGAGGTTGTAAGCCGTTGAAAAATCAAGAATGGAATGTCCCTCCTCATTTACTTTTCCAAAGTCATAACCGCTGTGAGCTCCCATATATTGCCTTGTGTCTTTTCCCACATGACCATTAAGGTCCCCCCAATAAGGATCTTTTCCTCTTGTGGGATATCTTAAACCAAGCCCTCCAAATCTTCCCAAAACTTTTCCTTAATATGTGCATTCGACCCTACTTGAGGTGCATAAGCACTAACATTGAGTGTATCATGTCCAATAGTCAATTTTAAGGATAAGATCCTATCTCCAATCCTTCTGACTCCTACCACATTCTTTTTCCAATCTTTGTCGACAATAATACTAACTCCATTCCTTGCTCTAACCTTCCCTACGTACCAAAGTTTATAACCAGTAGTGTCTAACTCCTTAGTCTTTTCTCCAACCCATTTAGTTTCTTGAAGACATAAGATGTTAATTCCCCTTTGAATCATAGCATCCACTACCTCCATAGATTTACATGTTAACATACTAATATTCCAAGAACCAAATCTAATTTTACTTTTCTAGGCTAACTTCCTTACCCACATCCATCCAGAATAATGTGGGAATCCTTGCTCATTTAACACTGCATTCGAGCCATATAGTGCGTTATTTCTAGGTAACAACCTAGCCTTAGCACATATACGTCTCTGATCCATGTCATAAGATTCGACAGATTTTTACGTTGGCTGTCGAGGGCCTAACACAACCCTCATCCTTTACCCGGGCTTGAGACCAGCTATAACACAACCCTCAATAGTCAATATATAAATACATGAGGATAAATTGTAAACACATGATCATATTCTGTGAGAATTTCTCACATAATTGTAGTCCATGAGAAATATATGCAAACATAAAGGAATTTAATTTTTCCCTATACATTTTATTCTCATGCCTAAAGTTCCCTTGAGAACTTCTCATGGATTTGAAGACTGTGAAAAATTCCCATGGCATATAGGGCCATGAGAAATATGTTCAAGTAAGGAGAGAGGATCAGATATATAGTGAATTTTCTCACAAAGCATAAGGCCCTTAGAAATTCTCATAGATTGCCACCTCTAAGAAGATTTTTAAAATTATTTTACTTCATATTCTTCCATTTTTCATGCTTAATTTCTCATGGCTTTTCTCATAGATGTGTTATGTGAGAAAATTTGGCACAACTTCCCACTACAAGGTGCAAAAAGCCTCATGGATTATCTCACATATTTCTCACATGATTTCCTTTAATTTATACCCTAACTCTTGAGAAACGTCTATAGAACAATTTTTCGTGAGAATTTCTTTGAATTTCTCATAGAAATTCTCCCAAAATCTTTTGTTGTGAGAATCATCCATGAGAAAATTACTTTTCTTGTACAATACTCCAAGTTTTCTAAAAATGTCATACAGCAATTTCAATATAAGTTCTAGAGGACGTCTCAAAGAATTACGTTGACATTAAGGTCCCTTAATACTTTAGAAGAAATTTCTAGCCAAGCTCCTAATGCTGTTGTTATGCATTTGAATTTTACTAATATTAGAGATTGTAATCCCTCGTGTATGATGGAAAATTGATTAAAATTTTGAATAAATTTAATTAATTTCAATAATTATGATGTTTTTAAAACAATTTTTGTTTTGATTAGTGAATATGATGAATATTAAGGAAATCCATGTGGAAAATCATACATGCATGTGACTTTGATGTGATATCAAGTTAGTTGTACGAGGATCATGGGATTAGGAATATCTTATCATTATCTTGTATAATCCTATATATATGACATGATATTAAGATATTTGATATAGCTAAGCTTGTATATATGTACTTGTTGCTATGAACGGAATATACACAATTTTACTGACCAATTTTAATAATAACAAGTTATGTTATTCCGTGACTCATTATTCAAACTTCATATAATGCATAAAATCATTAGACAGTTTTGTCTAATAAGTTTAATTGGCAAAAAACTTCAAAATATAATTAAAAGACATGAGACTTCCCATTCTATTTGTGCATACAATATTAGAAAGTGAAATGAGGCGTACTCTTTTGGGAAAGGACTTGGAAAATTTTTATACAAGTTTTATTGGATTGTGGAATATGTGGGTCTTCTGTCTTATACTATTATTGACCGTGTCTTTATTATCTATGACCACTTCAAATTAACAAAATAAACAATTCATCCAGGCCCTTAATATTTTTACAATTATTTTTTAAAGGTCTCTCATCTCTTCATAACGTATTAAAGTAATTCATTAATTAATTCTTTTGGTCCACTTTGGTTAACACTTCCGTGTTAAGTGCATGTGGCCCCCCTTGTGGTTCACTATGTCACTCATATTTTTTTGAATCAATTTTGTATTCAAATTGATTTCATTGTTCCTTTAATTTTTTTATGTTTTTTATTCTCTCTCATGAACACAAGTTTCATTGAGCATGAAATTCATGTACATTGAATTATATATATTGTGCATAGGGACAAAACCAGAAAAAATTAAGAAGGGGGGACGAAAATTTATGGTTAAGCATAAAGGAGACAAACTAACAATTTTTTGTTTTTCTTTGGGGGCCAGAGAACTAAATAACCACAAACATTAGGGCGATTCAGTAATTTTCCACAAAATAATATAAAATATGTGGGTAACATATGGAATACTTGTTTGTCAAGAAAGGCAATCGCCTTTTGTGTAGAACATAAGTCCGTCCCTAATTGTGCAAGATGTTTCATTGTTCATGTAGGAGAAATTGATGCCGGTTTTTGAAATTAACAAGAACTTTTCATGACGAATGTATAGTTAGGTAGAGTAGTTACTATTATTATTATTTCCTCCGGTTCTAAATATAGGGTCTTTTATCTTAGTTCTAAATTTAAGATCATTTTTAAGAATATGGGTTAGTATTTATTACATATTTCTAAAAAAGACCCCTATTTAATTCATTCTAAAAAGAGAGAGAAATAGATTAAATAAGAGTAATTTTGAAAAAATACTTTAATTTTCAAAAAAAGTTAAGGTAGTTAACTAATTTTAACTCCTATCCTTAATCAACATTATTCAGTTAAAAGGATCTTATATAAAATGTAACACCACACCAAAACAAATCTCCACTCTTAACAAAATTTCTTTAACTATTAATCAAACAAAGCCTAAACATCTCAAATTCACTTTCCAAAACATCTAAGCAGCGAAAAACACCAAAATTGGGTTGGGGCCGCGGCCTATTATAGTGGTGCTAAGGCCTCAGTGAGGTAGTGGTGCTTGGTACAGCGGCCATTGTAACACCCCTCATAACTTTATTTTGGCATGGTGTGCAAGACCGGAGGAAAATAAGATGGAGGAAGGTTCAAGTGGAGTCTAAAAGAGCTCTACGTCGCGGTGAGAAGTAGGGCCACCATGGAAAGAGCATGTCTGGTGGCTCTTTCCAGCTGAAAACTGGTGGAGCCATGGTGAACTTACTCGGAGCTACGGTGAGAATCGAGATTTTTGTGAAAATCCGGATCATTTCAGTCAAATGGATAAAGGAGAAATAGAGGAGAAGTTAGGGAGCTCTATCGGGGTTTGAAGATTTCGGCCTTTAGGAGTGTTTTTCGACGTCTAAGAGCTTGGATTCAAGTTGGTAAGTAATTTCTACTCCTATCTCTCTATTTTCTTCGGTTGGAATTTGGGGTTTTTAGGTTATAAGTTGGGATCAACAGTTTTGGCTGAAATTCACTGATTGAAATGGATGGAATGGGGTTAAGGAAGTGTGTTTTAGTGTTTTTGTTGCCTAGATGTGACTTTTGAAGGGTTTATACATGATTTAAGCTTAACCCTAGGTTATTTTCGGTTAGGGCTCATGGGAATCTAAAGTGTATGGGATTGTTTGGTATTGATATGGTTCCTAGGAGCTTAATGATGTATGAAAGGGGGTGTTGGAACCTTGGGTTAGGCTAAAGTGGTTGAATTGTGGAATTTGGATATTTGTATGAGATGTTAATTAAGGTATTATGGTATTGTAAGGTTGTTTGACTACTCGGAGAAGGTTAGTCGTGGGATTGACATTCAAGAAAGCTTGTGGAACTCGTATGAGTATGGTATTGACAACATGAGGTAACCGAGTGTTTGTTTGTATTGTATTGTTTGTATTATATGATAGTACATATATTTGTATATATATGCATGTTTCTTTCACACCACGATATTGATATGTTTGTGTGTACTATTTTATATATATCGTGGTATCACACAGCTAGATGATGATTATGATGACTATGATGATAATATTGACATGACACGACATAATGCATACATGACATTGTGATATGATGATGATGATTATATGATGATACATGAGCATTACCACATGACATTGTGAGATTGTGATATATGGTGGATTGGGTAGTGATGATGATATAATATATTATGATATATGTTAGAAAGGATAAGGATGAAATATATATATATGTTAGGGAGGATAAGGATGAGATCCCTATGGCTAAATCACCTCCTACAGCCAGGAGGGGAAATGCGCGCAGTGGACTACACCTTCCCTAAATCATTACCAACTCATGGTGGGAAAGGGGTTGGAGAACCATGGTCTGAACATTAGTGTTACTTTTGGCTGGATGCACTAATGGGAGGTGAGCTTGGTGATGTCCCGGAATCAGTCTTCACCAACTGTTAGAAGAGAATTACCTCTACGAAATATCCTGTTATGATGATAGCCCATGGTTATAGCTGTGTACAAGGGAGACATGCATACCATTCATTTCACATTACATTCATGAGTTGCATGAGATATATGTGTATATATATGTGTGTGGTTATTCCTGGTTATTGAGACATTGTCTCACACCCCTCTCCTATGAACTAACCTTTCAGGTTAGGTTCTGGCACTAGTCCTAAGAAGCTGAGGGAGTAGCAGCGGATATGGGAATATTAGGTCTATGTAGTTTGCGTGTAATTTGGATATGTAACTTATGCCAAGTAGGGCAGAAGATTTTGTATTGAATGTATGCCATTGTAAGGATTGTTATGGATGGATGTATGTATAGTTATATATATGAAAGTGTGTTATAGGTGTTATGTTTGATGAAAGGCATGTTTTAGAGCCTGTAGCTTATTTTGTCAAATGGGGTTCAAGGGGGTTAAATCTCAGAGGAGTGGTTTCTTTAAGGTAAAACCTCTTTGGACAAGTTAGTTTAGGGGTTTTGGACCTGTATGAATGGTTTTTGAGTGACCATTTACCTTTGGTAGTAACTGGACGTTGTTAGTGGTGAGTTTTGGTCAATAAGTAGCCAAAACGGTGTCAGGGGTCCAGAATCTCTATAAGAAGTTGGATTAAGGTGAAAGTGGTGTCTATGGATAGACTGAGATTAAATTGACTTGTAGGAGTTAGAATCAGATCAATCAGAGGTTGAAGCATAAAGTTATGCACATCAGAAGCCCACCTCAGTGGATGAAATTTGTTAGCATAGAAAACCAGCATAAGGTGCAGCAGCGCCAGGTGTAAGGCCGCAGCATTAGAGAGGCTAATAGCTTGTAAAAGTAGGGGGAGGTCGGAGCCACGGTGGTACTGTACCAGCTGCAGCCCCAGCCCAGTTTTTGGTGTTGTTGGTTCATTTACACTGTTCTGAAGTTGTTTTGAGTCATTTGGGTTTCGTTTGGTTGGTTTTTGAAGTTTTTGGTCAAGTCTAAAGGTGATTAGAGGTAGGCTGTTACATCCATGCTTCTAGCGCTGCTGTGCCAGCATCAATTTCCATATCAGTAAATTGCTGATTTTCTAAGCAAACTTCCACTGTACATAACTTCTTGCTCCGACCTCTAATAGACCTGATTCCAACTCCTATAGGTCACTCTTATAATAATCTAACTATGGGCACCAATTTCACTAGAATCCAACTCCATTTGGAGATTTTGGATGCCCAACACCATTCTAGCTACTTTATGAGCAAAACCCATAACCTACCACCTCCAATTGCCTCCAAAGGCAAATGGACACCTAGGGACCCTTCACACAGGTCCTATTTGACTGAACCAATTTGTTCAAAGAAGTTTCACCTCAAAGAAACCACTTCTTTGAGATTTGACCCCTTGAACCCCATCATCACACAATTGGTTATAGGCTTCAAATTTGCATACCGGGCCCAAAAACCACTTTAGGCTTACTCGTATGACCATTCTAATTCACAAACACACTCCAACAATGATGACCCATACCGAGGTCCAAATCATTATCACACGGATCTAAACCAATCATGACATTTATCCACATCTCGTATATCGTCCATCAACATCAATATCATCTCACCATCTATATTATCCAATTCTCATTATCACAATCATTCTATCATCACATAGTATACTGATAATACTCCTAGGACTCTCATACAGGCAACTAGACTATAACAACCTACTTGGCACAATATCACATAAACCAAATTACCAACTACCAATACACATGAAATTCCCGAAGACGGAAAAACTGCCAACTCCTTGATCTTCTTTAAACTAGTACCAGGGTCTTCACCTAAAAGGTTTGTCATGGAGGAAGGGTGTGAGACAGTGTCTCAGTAACCAGGGAGAACCGCATACATATATATACATAACTCATACATCTCATGAATGCAATATGAAATGGAATGCATGTCTCCCTCGCACATAGCTAAAACCACGAGCTATCATCATAATAGGACATTTTGTACAAGTGATTCCCTTCCAACAGTCAGTGAAGACTGATTCTGGGATATCACCAAACTCACCTCATACTATGCACCTGGCCAAAGGTAACACCAATGCTTGGATCATGGTCCTCCTTCCCCTAGACCACCTCGAATTGGTGGTGATTTAGGGAAGGTGCAATTGACTTTCGTTGGCTCTCCTGGCCATAAGAGAGGATTTAGCAGTAGAGATCACATCCTTATCCTCCCTAATCATATATGATCATATCATATCATATCATCATACATCATATCATCATCACCACCCGTTCACCATATATCTCATACTGCCATATGGTGATGTACATGTCATATCATCATATATCGTCATCATCGTCATGATCTCAATGTCATGCTATGTATCATGTAATGTCACATCAACATCATCATCTCTAATAATAATAATAATCATCATCCTTTATATATATAGCCGTGTGCATACCATGATATATATAAAACCATATGCACACATATATCTATATCGTGGTATGAACGGAAACATGCATATATACACATATATAACAACATATAATACATACAATATAGACAATACAGACACCTAGTTACCTGAGATTGTCAATACCACACACAGGGGCTTAGGCAAGCCTTTAGAGCACCCATCACCAGCTACATGCCTCCAGTTAGCCAATTAACCACAACAACATCATAATACCTTTAATTAGCATAACTCCCATAACATAAAATCAACAATCTAGCCTTCCAGCTTTACCAATAGTTCTAACAACATACACACATACCAATAAACCTTAAACAATTATTCAAACTCACACCAACACATACAACTTAGGATTTCCACTTCTTTTCCCAAATTTCAAACTAGGGTTTTACCCAATCCCATTATAATCCAACAAAAACTCATATCCATACCTTCATAACACTACATAACACTTCTACAACACCAAATCAAGCAATTTAATTAGTGGATGCTTCCCAAACCTAAAAACCCAACGACTCCCACCAATTCTAAACCCAAAACTGAAGAGAAAAGGGATGAGAGGAAGCATAGTCCACTTACCAACCAAGATCAAAGCTTATAGAGTCCAAAAACCATCTCCCTAGGCTAGAAAATCGGAGCCCTAACAGATCTCCTCGCGTCTCCCTCCGTTTCCTCTTCTTTTCTCACGCTCGGTCGAACTAGAATGTTTCTGATTTTAAACAAAATTTTGCTCACTCAACGCGGTACTAATAAGTTTGCCGTGGTGAGGAGCTCCTCTGTCCCATTTTGCTTCTTCCTTTTGTCCTACACACATCATCTAGGTTACTTCATGTTAGCTCGGGACTATGTTGAGGGTAGTGCAATAAGGGTTGTTACATAAAGAACTGGAGGTTGTTGTTATTATTATTATTATTATTTGGTAGCTAGTTAATCTTGATCAGAAACGTATATGAACTAATTCAATTTTTAACTTTCTTGGAAATTTCTTTTAATGGGCAAGATTTTTATTTCTTAATTCAATGGGCATGATATTGTTATATAGAGAATTATTCAGCAGTTTGCTCAATCTACTTGACGGAAATTATACATACTTTGTTCTTGAAATTTCCAAAATATATGTTTAATATCAAAGAAAAAAATTAGGGTATACATTTTTCTTCAATACATTAAGACAATTATTTCTAACTTATTTCCTAATATTGTGTATCTGCGCAATTGCATTTTACCAACATTTAATGGAGATTGTAATGTTGACAAGGACAAAAAAAGATGTCGTGACCTTGTCTTGTTATGGGGGAAAATAATTTTTATTTTGAATAAAATTTCTATGTTGATTGAATATGTCAGCATTTCCAACAAGGTACTAGCATAATTAGTAGATGATTAGGTCCTTGAGCATGTAAATATGAGTTCAATCATTGGCCGTATGTATGGAAAAGGTATTAGTGGGAGAGGCAAAATCCACTTAAATGATCTCTACATCTGGAACAAACTAGTCTTCACGTGTTGCATGGGGATACCATCAGTACCCACCAAAAAGAATATGGTCTGCATGGTTTTAGAAAAAGAGGAAAAAAAACAAAAAAGAGTATGTCAATATCGTAACCAAACCCAAAATATGTGTTTGTTTTTCGGGAGAAAACCAGGATGTTAGACTGTTAGTGTCAAAGAATTTTGACCAAAATAACTGAATATGTCAATGACTAGGTTTCACATAATTTATTGGTGAAATTTCCGTCCCTTTACACAAAGTCAAATATGCAGCTTATTCGTAAATGTTTCCTTTTTTTATTTTGGTGGTCAAAAACTTATAAAGGTAAAATTAACCTGACTTGTTAAAATATAGTTGTAAAGTTAAATACAGCAAATATTAAATATATTATTAGGTTAATTAATTGCCAGCTGGAATTGACAAAAATTATCAATTTTGATCTTAACGTGTTAATCTGTTTTTATTTTGGGAAAAATGTATTTTATTGATATATAAAAAAATTACTTTCCTAAAAAATTAATTACTTAATCTTGATAGATATATAAATAATTAATCTTGATATATACATACTTTTCAAACATATAGCGTGATACTGACATAATGTCCCGTAACGCTGTTTGTATAATAATCTAACGTAGTCTTATATATTCCAACGATTAACTACCAAAAAGGCCGCAAAAAGTACCTCCAAGGTTTAATGGATTTATAAAAGCAGCTTTCAATTAAATTAAATAAAATACAATTAAACTCCATTTCGTGATTTGAATAAAATTCTGTAAAAGTGAAATTGAATATACACCAAAGAGTATATATATATATATATAATATTACTCATTGATTACATTACATAAAAGAAAGGACAAAGTACGAGGACATGGAAGCAAATACGTGGGACAACAGAAGTCAAACCTAGACCCAGAACCAAAAAAACAAATTGAATAAATAAAACTATTTTGTGTAAACCATAGCTTACAATATATTTTCCCTACATATATATATAGCTAACCAAAGTATATATAATTCTGGCAAAAAACAGAAAGTATATATAATTGCCCTATATATGCATCGTTTTTGCTTCCTTTATTCCATCATCAATGAAGCCACTTCAATCCAACATCTATGGCATTTCACCAATAACCTGCACGTATGAAAAATTAAAATAAATTGAATGAGAAAAAATACGAAGAGAAATAAAAAGGAGAATTTTGACATATATATACAAGCAAATCCAGAGATGATCATATATGCTGCTTCTTTTGAATAGTGATTTCAATCCATGTTAATAAAACGATAATCCCTATGAAGATATGCTTTTCAATTGTAAATGGCTTTTAAGTTATTCAAGTACTTCTATTCCATGACTTTCATAGTTTAAGATTTTTCTACACAGACTAAAGAATTATGTCTAATTAATTTTATTAGAAATTTAACTAAAATGTTTTCATATAATGATTTGACTAAAAAAATAATGACCTACATTGAATTAAATTAAAGGAGGAGGCTTGGAAAAAATTTAATAATCCATTGAAAGTCTAAAATAATAAAAGATTTGAAATAAAAACAAAATCAAAACTACAAAACTACAAAAGATATGAAACGAACCTAATAATTAATGGAATGAAATGAGTGATCAATTATTCTTGCCAAACTGATGCTGTTGATTTGGGACATTAGTGGCTTGTTTCAAGCTAGACTGACCCTGCTGCGTGTTAGAAGTCTGACCCTGCTGAGTGTTAGAACCCTTACCCTTGGAATGAACTTTCTTATTGTTATGTTTGTTAGTATCCATAGTAATGCTTCAATAAAGGGATCGGAGGATCTTCTTTGAGTAGTGGTTATACAGAAAGATAGGTTATAATTTGATGATCAGATAGACGATAGTGTCTGTTTATATAGAGAGGGTATTATGATGTCCAATGCTGGAAATAAGGAAATTAATGGGATGTATGTAAGTGATTGTTAATAAAATTTATAGAGAAATATGTATATCAATTTCGAATCGTTTTGGACTTTGAATACGCGATTCAGCAATATTTCTGCATGTTTTAGCATTATGTTCACGTTGATTTTGCAAATACCATTTTACCCTTGGCTGTCATAATGTTACAGGGGTATTTTTGACTTTTTCACATGCAGTAGTAATGTATAGATAAACATTTTAATGTATAATTAAAAATGTGAATTAATATTTTTCAGGGACTTGATTTAGCAATAGACTATTTTTGGAAGACAAAATGAAAATAAAATAAATTTAATTTTTACCAATCAATTAATAAAGTATGAAAATATAATTTCAAAATTTTTAAGGTTTAGTTTATAGGAACTATATAAGAAAATTTTATTCAAATGATGAAGGCCGTGTGGGGTTCAAAACCATTTTTCTTTTTCCGCACCCACAAAGTTTTCTAAATTGAAGGTTTTGAACAAATTTGAATTTAAATCATGAAAGAGGTCTCTTAAAATTACTTATCAAATTAAGGTTGGTTATTAACGTCAACGCAATATTCAATCAAATCAGATCGAGAAATGTAATTAAAATGGAATCTAGCTCATATAAAATTAAAGAATTAACATTACACTTTTAACATAATTTTTTAATTAGTAAACTAGAAATTGACCTTGATAACCAACCTTATTTTCCCGTGTAGTTTACATGATATATATATATATATATATGAAAGATTTGGGGCAATTTGAGGCAAAACGTACGAAAATAATGAATTGAGTGGAAAATAATCATTGATATGGTACAGTTTTGTAGGAACTCCCTTATTAAGATATGTTTAGGAGAGAAGGAAAAAACCCTTATAGATCAGCCCCAAAAAATTCCCTCAAAGATTATTTTTTAAATTGAACTAAATTATCTAAACTAGAAAAATGGACCCGTTTGTGCTTTAATGATCTTCCACACGCCCCCGTGATACGGTTAGGCCATAATCATGGGACTCTCCTTTTTTAATTTTTTATGTTGTTGAAATATTTTATTTGTGAGTACGTACATTAATTAGAGCGGCATTAGAGAAAAGCAGAGAATTTGAATTCCTCTGTGTTATTGTGTGAAAATTGTAATTGTAGAATCATCTCATCGCTGTTTGTATTTTAAATTGCTATCAATTTTCATTTCATACAGAATCTCCCTTCCATTGACATTGGTGTTAATTTCACACAACTTTTTTCCTCTGGCCGGAACACACGCACACACACTCTTACACAATTTAATTAGGAAATAAAATGAGTTAAGTGGTTTCTTTAGACATTTGCAACTAGGTTTTTCAGACATGCATGGCATATGAAATTCTTCTTTTCATTTTGTTTTTTCCGTATGTAAAGGTCGGGAATAAATTTCTAATTTTTGTGCTATATTTTTTAATATTGGAGGATTTTAAGATGAATACCTAAAGAACGCATTTTAAATTATCATACATAATATAATATAATAATCTTGTTCCAATTCCACACGAAACAGTATGACTACCTTTGAATTAATTGTGATATTAGGTTTTAGTTTATCTCTTCATAAAATTAAAATATTTTTTCGCAAGTAACCGTTGAGTTGACCGTAATAACAAAGCTGCTGATTTCACTGAAATTCTGTGAGACCACCTCCATAACTTAATTACATTCAAATTTGCTTATGACTTTCAATTTAGAAAGCTTGAAGCATCACTACTACAAATTTGGAATTTAGGTACGTACGTGTGGGTACGCTTATTTAAAAAGCATACTAATAAATATCTTTAGGTATGCTTAGAATAAA
The DNA here is from genome assembly GCA_026686845.1 of Adenanthera pavonina. Classification (NCBI taxonomy): domain Eukaryota; kingdom Viridiplantae; phylum Streptophyta; class Magnoliopsida; order Fabales; family Fabaceae; genus Adenanthera; species Adenanthera pavonina. The sequence continues at coordinate 16,085,266 of JAIVEN010000005.1, read as the reverse complement.
AAACATACACAAACATCATTCGTTTGGTACGCTTCCTATAAAAAACGTACAAAAATATCCCTACCAAAATAAAGTTGGGTACACTTTACTTAAAAGCATACCTAAAAATTGGGGTCTTTGGACACGTTATTTGGATAAGCATACCCAAATTTCAATTAAAAAACTACAGTAACTTTATTCCTTCAAACTTAATCGCGTTTGTCTGCCCATCAGAACTTCTCCAAACCAAAAATCTCTCCCACCTCTTCTATCTTCTCGCACGAAACTCCACCTTGGTCTTCCTTAGCATTTTGGCTGTCGATCAACCAGGAACCCAATCTCTGTTCCTCTAGATTTCGGCTTTCTGTAAGTCTTCTTCTTCGCGGGTCGTATGTTGTTGTGTGCCTTCTTCTCGAGTGGAACATCATAGCCCTTTGTTCTGGCGCAAGCTGCTTTATCGGACTCTGGCCGCGGGTTACGGGAACTTCTTGAGTGTAGGCGTGTGTCTTTGGCTGTGGGTTGTGCGGGGTTATCGGCTTTCTGCTTGCGAGTCATGGTGGTTAGTGGGTCTTCTTTTCTAAACCCTAAGCCCAACCAAGCTTACGGTCAACAAAACCACCTTCTCCTCTATGCTTTTCATCACCAGCACCTCTCACTCTCGTGACTCTCGTTCTCGTTCTCACTATCAGAGATTTACCCTCTTGTCCTTTGTTTCCCAAATCGTTCTTCCCTCACTCTGCTTCGCTCTTCCACTATTTCTTTTTCGTTGCTCTTATCTGCCATTCTCATATTCCTTGTGTGGTTGCAGAAAGTAGAAAGCTCATTTGGTTTGGTTGCAAAAAGCTCTGCCATCCTCGTGTGGTGCTTTGGTAATTCCCTTTTCCTTCTCGTAAAATTTTGATTCTCTGTGGTAGTTTATTCTGAATCTATGCATGTCCATACCTAAAGCTACACCTAATGTGTGGTTGTTCTCTTAGAAAGTTTAGCCCTGAATTATTCATTCTCTATTCGGCACAAAATGTAGGACCCATCCTCTGGAATCCTAAGAGGTGAGACCTGATTAAAAAGAGAAAGTGAGAATTTTACTTCCTTTTATACTTACATTTGGTTAATGTAGTACTACAGCAGAGGGATTTGAGAATATGGAATTGTGCTTAGGAGAATAGTTAGTGACTGTGGCATATACCATGCTAAACCATTTAGCACGCTGGGTATGTAGTTTTTTTGTTGGTCTTGTTCTATTTGTATGTAGTATTTCCCACAAATAATTCATCATACCTTTTGTTTGCTAACTTATTTTCATTAATCATAAATGGCAGGTTAAGCTTCAGGATAGGATGGCAAGTGGTAAGGAGTAAATGCATACTTTTATTCTCTCGTCTCAACATATGCTCAAGTTTTTATCTATTTATTTATCAAATCAATAAATCATGTCATCATTGGAAAAAATTTATGTGAAATTGTCATATTATTATTTTTATGGTATACTGTACATTTTTACAATATGTTCGTAAATCTTAGTGTAGCTTACAAGAAAGTTAGAGTTAGTTACATATATACCAACCCATGCTTTCTATTGCAAAGTACCTAGTGTAATTTAATCTCAATTTTTAATGTGACTTGGTGCTAAAAGTGCACAAGAAATGAAGTGTGCTTTACATGCTAATATATTAATGTACAACCTGGCCTTTTGTATTTAAAATGAAAGGAATGTTTTATTTTGATTAATTACACAATTGCTACTTAAGATTATTGCAATGTGCTTGTATATTTGACTTTTCCTTCTCAATGTTGCAGATGAAATATTGCTCTGATTTAATATATATATATATTAATGTGATAAATTACTTCATGAAAGCTGATACTATTTCTTCAATGATTCAGATTGCTTCTAAGAGGTTGGATTTTCCACATATGAAGTTTAGCCTGTACTTTTTGGGCTTTGAGGTAAGATTATTGTTATACCTTTCTTTTTCACTTCAATGATGGATTTGTTTCTTTTTTGTTTATGTCCAGATTGATCTTGCATGAAGTTATTTGGTTAGTTCAAAAAAAAAAGTAGCTATTGAGGAATTTCTTGCAACAATCAAACAGCTTAAGTAAATAGTTTTATGTACTTGCGTATTCATAAATATATGAAGTTCATTAATGCATATGGCTTGGAAACGGTATGTTGGGATTTTGGCATCTTGCCTTTTAGTGTTTATGTGGTTGTTTTTTAATATTTTAAGAACTTAAATTTAGTGAAAACGATGACAAAGTTCTGCAACAGGAAGCAAAATCTTTTATTAGCAATTAATGAATGGTAAAATGTACGAAAGAAGTAAAAGTTGTATTGATAAGGGGTTTTTTCCTTGATTAGTGTGTAATTTTTTTTGTATTAATAACATTTCTTTTTTGGCCAAAAAAACCTGTCGTAGTAGGAGCCCAAAAAAAAATGTGAAAATTATATATATATATATATATTCTTTTTTTTTTTTTGAAGAAAAGTGGTAGAATTTACGAGCGCTTCTAAATAAAGCGTACCTAGAACTCATATTTTGGGTACGCTTTTAGAAGCATACTCAAAGGAATTTGGAGCGGTCACATAGGGTACGCGTCAAAAGCGCACCAAATTGACGAAAATAAGCGTACCAAAAAACCATTTCTGTAGTAGTGCATGGGACATGAAAAATTGCAATTTCTTTACCTGAAATTTTTTGGATTTTGATTGAACATTTTCACATTTCTGCGGGAAAAATTCACGTGTTAGTAGAAAAATTGTTAGCATGAAAACATAAATATTTCCCCCCATTATCAAGAAATAGCAATTTCTTCAAAATTTTATGTAAGTTTTACTGGCTTGTGGAATGTGGGCCTTCAACCTTATAGACCACTTCAAACTTGAAAGAACAAGCAATTCACTTAGGTCCTTAATTTTTTTTATAATTAATTTTAAAAAGTCACTCATCTTTCCAAAGCGTAACAAATTAAAATAAATAATTAATTAATTAATCCTTTTCGTCCACTCAGGTTAACACTTCCTTTTTTTTGTGGTTCACTCATCCTTTTTTTTGTTACAATCAATTTTTTATTCATATTGACTTCGTCATTCCTTTTTTCTTTTTCCGTTCTCTTATTCTCTCCCATGAACACGGATTTCATTGGGCATGAAATTCATGTACATTGAATTACATTGTGCAAGATGTTTCATTGTACTTGTAGGTGAAAATCATGCTGGTTCTTCGAATCAACTGGAACTTTTTCATGATGAATGTATACTTAGGTAGAGTAGTAGTAGTAGTAGTAGTAGTTGTTGTTGTTAATATTATTAGACATGATTTGGCAGCTAGTTAATCTTCATAAACGCATATGAACTGATTCAATTTTTAACTTTCTCTTGGAAATTTCTTTCAATGGGCAAGACTTTTATTTCTTAAGTTCAACGGGCAAGGTATTAATATATTGAGAAGTATTCAACAATTTACTCAATCTACTTGACGGAAAATATAAATACTTTGTTGGTGAAATTCAACAATTTAATGTATCAACCCTCATTACACTACCCTAAACTTAGTCCCTAGCTAACATGAAGTAACCTTGATTATGAGTATAGGACTGGAGGAACCAAAACAGGAGAAAGAAGCAAAACAGGACAAAACTAAAATTGGAGACAAAAAAGGGTCACGCCATGGTGAGGTACAGGGCTGCTAGGGTGAGACACTTGTGAGATTTCAAAATTTTTCCTGGCTAAGAACATTCATACTACAGCAAACTTATTGGTACTGTGGTGAGAGTCATGAAATTTCTTTAAATCAGAAGGGTTTTAGACAAACAAAAAAGAAGATATGAAAGGAAAAATGGAGTAAGAAATGTCGAGCAGAGCTAGGGCTTTGAGAATCCAGCTTGAGGGAGTTATTTCTGACCTCTAGAAGCTTGATAAATTGTTGATAAGTGGTCTTTGCTCCTCGCTCTCCATTTTTCTTTAGTTTTGAGTTGGATTTTTCAGATATATGGTTGGATTTTTGGTTTTGGTCAAAATCCACTAATTAAAATAGAAGAAATGGGATTAGTGCAGTGTGATTTAGTGTTAATGTTGCTTGGGTATGAGCTGTAGAGGGAGTATGTATAGTTTAAGCCTAACCCTAGGTTATTTTTGGTTGAGGAAATTGGTAATCTAAAATGTATGTGGTTGGTTAGAGTTTGACTGATCTTTAGGAGCTCAATGATGCATGAAAATGGTATTGGAACCTTGAGTTAAGCCTAAATAGTCAAATTGTGGAATTTGGATAATTATACTATATGTTAATTGAAGGTATTATGACATTGTAGAGGTTATTTGGTTTACCAGAGGATTACAAGTTCTATTGGACAATCTGAGAAGTTTGTAGAATCCATTTGTGTGGTGCTGACAACTTCAGGTAACTGGGTGTTTGTAATATATGTGTTATATGATGATATATATATACGCATATCTTTGTTCATACCATCATATCATTATGTGTATGTGTAAGGATTTCTATATATCGTGGTGTACATATGGCTAAACAAGATATTGGTATATGATAATGATGAGTGTGATATTGTATATGTGCATATGTGATTGTAGCATCCACACATGATCGTATGCTAGCATGACCATGATAATGACTATGACGATGATTATATATTGTTAAAGGCATGTTAGCATGGCATATATATCACCACCCATGAGCATAGTGAGATATTGTTGATTGGGGATGGTGATGAGATGATATATGATGATATACAATATGATGATACAATGAACGATCCCTACCACTAAATCCTCTCCTGTTTAGGAGAGTCAGGTAATAATGGACTGTGATATGATAATATGATGATATGATTTGATGATAGGATGGAATATTCCTGCCACTAAATCTGTAACACCCTGCCTCATAACACCTCTAGACTCAACCACAAACTTCAAAAATTCAACCAAACAAAATCTGAACAACTCAAAACAACCTCCCAAGACTTCATAGTAGCGGAAACAACCAAAAAACATCAAAATCTGAGTGGGAACAGCAGCCGCTATAGTACCGCTATGACTCCAAACCACCCTGCATTCACAGCGCTACTGGAATCTCTGGCGTTGCAGGACCTACTATTAGTTTCCCCACAAGCAAAAATTCAACACCGGGGTGAACTTTCAATGCGCATAACTTTGTGCTCCGACCTCCAATTGATTTACAATGCTACTGGACTCTCTGGCACCACGGCTTGCTTCCTGGTGCCGTGGCACTCACTGCTGGTTTCCACACAAGCAAAAATTCAACACCAGGGTGAACTTTCGACACACATAACTTTGTGCTCCGACCTCCAATTGACCTGATTCCAACTCCTACAAGTCAATCTAGTCCCAATCTAACTATAGACACCAACTTTACCTCAATCCATCTCTGAATGGAGAATCTGGACACCTAAGACCCTTTTGGCCACTTTTTGACCAAAACTCATAACTCATAACTTCCATTTGCCACCAAGGCAATTCAACCACTCGGGACCCCTCACATAGGTCCAAACCTACTCAAACAACTTGTCCAAAGAGGTTTCACCTCAAAGGAACCATTCATATGAGATTTGACCCCCCTTGAACCCCACTTTACAAATTGGACTACTTACCCCAAAACATATCAACTAGGCCCAAACACCCTTGGGGCTCACAATTACTACCACACAGACTCTCCAACACCCCGAATTACAATACATCACCATCTAGCATACACAGCACATACAACACAATTCCAAATACATAACCATACATATAACATCCATCCATATAATCCATATCCATATCGTACATCCATTACAAAACATTCTAACCTACTTGGCATAAGATATATAAATCCAAATTACACAAATACTACATAGACCTAGTATTCCCACGTCTAATGCTACTCCCTTGTCTTCTCAGGACTAGTGCCAGAACCGTCACCTGAAAGGTTAGTTCATGGGAGGGGGGTGTGAGACAATGTCTCAGTAACTGGGGACAACCACACACATATATATACATATATAACTCATACAATCCGTGAATGCAAATGCTAAATGAATAGAATGCATGTCTCCCTTGCACATAGCTAAAACCACGGGCTGTCGTCATAACAAGACATTTATTATAAGTAATTCCCTTCCAATAGTGGGTGAAAACTAATTCTGGGACATCACCAAGCTCACCTCCTGTAATACCCTAGCTCTATACACCTCCAGACTTGACCAAAACCTTCAAAAACCAACCAAATACAACCCAAACGTCTTAAAACAACTTCACAAAACTTCAGAACAGTGGAAATGAACCAAACAACATCAAAATCTGGGCTATGGTCACGACTGCTACCACCATGGCTCCAAACTTCCCTTGTCTCACCATGCTACTGGACTTCATGGCGCAACGGCGCTCCCCGCTGGTTTTCTATACCAGCAAACTTTAACCACCAGGGCGAACTTCCAACTCACATAACTTTATGCTCCGAACTCTGATTGACTTGACTCCAACTCTTACAAATGAATCTAGTCTCAATCTATCCATAGACACCACTTTCACCTAAATCCAACTCTGTATGGAGATTTTACACTGTACACCATTTTGGCCACTTATTGACCAAAACTCACCACTAACAACCTCTAATTGCCACCAAAGGCAAATGGTCACTCAAAGACCATTCATACAGGTCCAAAACCCCCAAACTAACTTATCTAAAGAGGTTTCGCCTCAAAGAAACCACTGCTTTGAGATTTGACCCCCTTGAACCCCAACTTGACAAAATGGGCTAAAGGCCCTATAACGCACCAATGAAGCCCAAACACCCTTGGGGCTCACAATCATTACCATACTGACTTTCCAACATCCCAAATCACATATACACCACCATCCATCTTACATATCACATACAACACAATTCCACATATAAACCATATCAACATTCATTCATACAACCCATATCCATGTCATACATCCAATACAAAACATTCCATCCTACTTGGCACAAGTTACATATCCAAATTAGACAATAACTACATAAACCTAGTATTCCCACATCTGATGTTACTCACACGTCTTCTCAGGACTAGTGCCAAAACTGTCACATGAAAGGTTAGTTCATGGGAAAGGGGTGTGAGACAATGTCTCAGTAACCAGGGATAACCACACACATATATATACATAGATCTCATACAATTAATGAATGCAATGTGAAATGAATGGAATGTATGTCTCCCTCACACACAGCTAGAACCATAGGCTATCATCATAACAAGACATTTCATATAGGTAATTCCCTTCCAATAGTCGGCAAAGACTAATTCTGAGGCATCACCAAGCTCACCTTACACTAATGTAACCTAGCCAAAGGTTATACTAGTACTCGGACTGTGGCTCTCCTTCCCCTAGACCATCTTGAATTGGTGGTGATTTAGAGAAGGCGCAGTCCACTGCTGCTTGGCTCCCCTGGCCATAGGGGAGGATTTAGTGACATGGATCCCACCATTTTCCTCCCTAACATATATATTCCATCCTTATCCTCCCTAACATATATATCATATTATCATCACATCATCACCACCCAATCTGCTATATATCACAATCTCACAATGCCATGTGGTGATACTCATGTATCATCATATAATAATAATCATCATCATGATCTCAATGTCATGCTATGCATCATGTCATATCATATCAATATCATTATCACATATGTAATCATCATCATCATAATCATTATCTTGCTGTGTGCATACCATGACATATATATAGAAAACAATACACACAAACACATTAATATCATGGTATGAAAGAAACATGCATACATACACAAATATACGTACTGTCATACAATACAATACAAATAAATACCCGGTTACCTCAATTGCCAATACCACACATGCAGATTCCATGAACTTCTCGAGTTGTCCAACACACTTGAACCCCTCTCGGTTAACCAAACAACCTTCATAATACCATAATACCTCAATTAACCACATATACCAATAAACCAAACATCACAATTCAACTACTTTAGCCTAATCCAAGGTTCCAATACCCCTTTCATACATCATTAAGCTCTTAGGAACCATTCAAACACCAAACAATCCCATATACTTTAGATTCCGAAGAGCCCTAACTAAAAACAACCTAGGGTTAAGTTCAAATCATACATACACCCTTTAAAACTAATACCCAAACAACAAAAACACCTAAACGCAATTCCCTAATCCCATTTCATCCATTTCAATAGGTGGATTTCAACCCAAATCCAAAAACCCCACACATAACTGAAAAATCCCAAATTCAACCAAAGAAAGATGGAGAGAGAGGAGTAGGGATCACTTACCAACCTGAATCCAAGCTTCCAAGGTCCGAAAATCACTCTCAATGGCAGCAAAACTCAAACCCTAACACAGCTCCTCATCACTCCCTTCATTTCTTTCTTCGTTCATCCAACTAAAATGATCTAGATTTAAATAAAAATGTTGATTCTCACTACGGCTCCGAGTAAGTTACCCATGGCACCGGTGCTTCCAGCCAGGAACCTTATTCTGGAGCTCTTCTCGCCACATCGGCCCTACTTCAGGCCGCGTTGTGGAGCTCAATTTTCCTTTACTTGAGCCTTCGTCCATCCTATTTCCTCCGATTTTGCACACAATGCCAAAACAAGGTCATGAGTGGTGTTATACTCTCCCCTCCTTATAAAAATTTCATCCTCGAAATTTCAACTCTTACCTCAAGCAAAGGTCTCTGGATACCTCCTTCGCATGAATTCTTCTGTCTCCTATGTGACATCATTGGATGTCAAGCCACTCCATAAGACCTTTAACAACTTAATGGTCTTATTTCGCAACTGCTTCTCCTTCATATCAAGAATTTGCAATTGATGTGACCTCAAAAGTTAGATTCTCTCACACTTGAACTACCTCATCATCAATTATATGTGATAGATCCAGATGATACTTCTTGAGTTGAAACACGTGGAAAACATCATGTAATCCAGCAAGATTAGGCGATAGCGCCACTCAATACGTTATTGGCCCAATTTGTTCCAGAGTTTGGTATGGACCCATGTATCACAGAGTAAGCTTCTTCGCTCGTATCGATCTTCCAACACTAGTAGTAGGAGTAACCTTCAAAAATATATGATCTCCAACATCAGACTCCAATGGTCTCCTCCTCCTGTCCGTATAACTCTTCTACCGACTCTGAACTGTAAGAAGCTTCTCACGAATACTCTCTATTTGCCAAGAGGTTTGATTCACATTATCCAGGCCCAAAGACTCCCTTCACTGAGTTTGACCCAACATAATGGCGATCTACATTTCCAGCCATACAATGTTTCATATGGAGCCATTTGCAAGCTCAAGTGAAAACTGTTGTTCTAGGAAAATTCAACCAATGTCAGAGACTGATCACAATTGCCTTTGTTCTTTAGAACACATGCTTGTAGTATGCCCTATAGAGTCTAAATTGTCCTTTCAATCTACCCATCAGATTGAGGGTGATAAGCAACTCAATTTCGTCCCCATGGCTTTTTGAAGAGATTTTCAAAACTTGGAAGTGAACCTAGGATCTCTATCCGACACAATATTCATCGAGACTCCATGTAGCCTCATAATCTCATTCACAAACAACTGAGCCAACTTCTCCATCGAAAATCTCCCGAATCGGAAGAGAATGGGCCAACTTCATCAATCTATCCACAATGACCCATTTTGCATTATGTCCTAAAGAAGTCCTTGGTAATCCTATCACGAAATCCATGGAAACAATATCCCATTTTCACTCCGGGATCTCCAAAGGTTGCAATGTACCTACAGGTAAATTAGTGCTCAATCTTTACCTTTTGACAAATTAGACATCTTGCCACATGCTCTGTGATGTCTTTTTTCACACCTAACCACCAATAACCACGCTTTAGATCTTGGAACATCTTGGTGGTACCTGCTCTTATGAGCTTCCTCCAAAATAATTTCTCACAACCCCATAACATTTGGCACACAAATCTGACCACGATACTGAATGATACCATCCTCCAAAATATCAAAGTCCTAGGTCTCTGCCATTTCAATTTGTTCCCGAATGACCAAAAGATAGTCTTCCTTCAACTGAGCATAGCAAATGTTCCTCAATAAATCACTTGATACACTGATAGAACTCATTACCAATACTCCAGGAATGACATTTATGGATAACTTCATATCTCTTAGTTTCTCTAGTAACTGTTGTTCCCACATCATCATTGTGGCCATATAGATCGACTTTTACTCAACACATCCGCTACAACATTGGCTTTCCCAAGATGATACCACAAGGCGAACTCATAGTTTACCAGGAACTCAACCCAATGCCTTTGCCTCATGTTCAATTCCTTCTGATCAAAACAAATACTTCAAACTCTTGTGATCACTGAACATCTTGAACTGAGTGCCATAGAGATAATGCCTCCACAATTTCAAAGCAAACACTACGGCCGCTAGCTCAAGATCATGAGTAGAATAGTTCTCCTCATGAGTTCTTAATTGCCTTGAAGCAGGCACCACAACTCTACCTTACTGCATCAAAACACACTATAGACCTTTCTTCGAGGCATCCATGTAAATAGTGAATGGCTCTGATGGGTAAGGGATAATGAGCACTTAGGTAGACGTTAGACAAACCTTCAGTTCTTGGAATGCTTTCTCGCACCTGTCATCCCAAATGAAATATCGATCCTTATGGATGAGTCTAGTTAATGGCATAACAAGCTGAGAGAATCCCTTAATGAACCTTCGGTAGTATCTAGCCAATCCCAGAAAACTCTGAATTTCAGTCATCGATCATAGTCTCTTCCAATTCAACACCACTTCAACTTTACTAGGGTTTACTGCCACTTTTTCTGCAGAAATCACATGACCTTGAAATTTCACCCCCTAAGCCAAAACTCACATTTACTGAGCTTAGCATATAATTGGTGATCCTGCAATACTTGGAACACAATCCGAAGATAGAGTGCATGATCTTCCTTACTCTTGGACTAGATCGGAATGTCATCAATGAAAACCACCACAAATTTATCCAAATACGGCCGAAACACCCTGTTCATATAATCCATGAACATTACCGGGGCATTGGTCAACCCAAATGATATCACAAGAAACTCATAATGACTATATCAAGTTCAAAAAGCTGTTTTAGGCACATCTTCAGCACCTACTCACAATTGATGGTATCCCGACCTCAAATCGATTTTAGAGAATACAGAGGCACTCGCCAACTGATCAATCAAGTCTTTAATCCTAGGCAAAGGATATTTATTCTTGATTATCACTTGGTTCAGTTACTTGTAATCAAAGCACAATCTGAGGCTACCATCCTTCTTCTTGACAAACAACACTGGAGCTCCCTAAGGTGAGACACTTGGTCTGATAAAACCCCTTTTCAACAAATACTTAATATGTTTCTTGAGTTCCTTCAACTCAGATGGTGTCATTCGATATGAAGCCTTAGAAATAGGACTTCTCTCGGGCACCAAATCTATGGAAAACTCCAGTTCTCGTGGTGGTGGTAAACCGATGTTCTCCTCTGGAAACACATGAGGGTAATTATTCAGATAAATGGAGTACATGACTAAGCCCAAGAACTGATCAATATAGTCATCCGTCGATAGATTTTCTTGTTGAAAGGTTAAGAACTCTGTAATATCCTGAAATTTTTTTTTTGGATATTCAATGCTCAATATTTTAAAATCTATAAAGAAATTATAAAAATAGGTATACACTGTTTGGTATGATTAATTGAAAGAAAAAAGGAAAAAAATGATGATTTTACCCCTAAAAAAAAAGAAAGGAAAGAGAAGAAAAAAAAAGAAAAAAAAAGGAAGGTGGTGGACAGAAAGGATTGAAGAAAACTTTATGAATTTTGGGGCAAATAACACTAATGGCCCAAAAGTTTTAAAAATTATGAATTGGCCTCGGGTTAAGGGCACTTTTGTAAATATAAAAAATTATAGTCAAAATGAAGCTCTCAATGAATGAAGCCCAATATAATATAGTATGGAATTTATTAAGATCAAAATATTATTTATTAGATAATTATAATTTAATGTTAATATTTTACTCGATAAAAGTCAGTTTGGACTATAAGAAGGGGCAGTAGTAATTGAAGAAAAATTAGTGAGCCTTGCTAAAATATATTTTGGATATAAATAATAATTTTGGATCAAAATTAATTGTTGGATAATCCTGTACCAATTTAATGACAATTTTAGCAAAAATACCTAATCGGTACAGGTAAATTTAATTAGTAAAGGGTATTTTGATCCATTAAACTTTGTGAAGCAATTTTTGACCAAATATGATGATAAAGGACATGTTGCACACTGAAGAGGACAAGGAGGAAATTTTCTAAAAAACTCATTAACATTAACCAAGTTTAGTTTACTAACTAATATTACTATTTTCTCCTTTCATCTTTCTCCTTTAAGTGATGGTTTTAAGTGTGGTTAGTATTTATTTGCCTTCATTCTTCACGTCTGAATAGAGGAAAATTGAGAGAAAGAGAGCAAATTACACCAAGGAGAAAAGAAGAGAGAGAAGAGAAAGTTGAAGACCAAAACATCAAGGTAAGCTTCCATGATCACTAGCTTGTGTTCTTGAGTGCTTAGGAGTGCTTTCATGGAGTTTTTCTTCCTCTTTTCCTCTAAAATTTTCATCCATGAGAGATGGTAGAGAGAGAAAGTTGAGCTTTGGCCAAATAATCAAAGGAAAAGGGTAGAATATGCACTAGAAAGCATGAAAACCTAAGCTAATGTAAGATTCATGGAGCAACTAATTTTTACAATTTTTTTATTAATTTTGGCCATCCAAGGGTTTCTAATATAGAAGGAATTTCAAAATTTTGATCTCAAAAATGGATTCCTTGGGTCCAAAATAGGTTAAAACAAGTATGTTGTACAAGGAATGCTTTATGGATAATAAAGTGCAAATTTTAGTTCAAGTGAGCACTTTGTAAAAGAAATTGTATAATCAGTGGTTAATGACCATATTTTATGATTATATAGGATAAAAAATAGTGTTAGAAGATCAAGGAAAGGGTTTGCAAAGTTTGGAGATCATTGGAAAGCTCAAAGGTAGTTAACTCACCTATCTATGCCTATGTATTGTCATTGATGTTGCTTGGTTTGAATGATGTGTTTAATGTTTGGAATGTGGTCTTGTGATGATTTGAATTGTTGGTTGGATTGTTTGAAGGGTAATGTGACCCTAGATATGTCTAAATACAAGGAGAAGTGCTGCCCAAATTTTTATAAAATAGTTGTGCCAAAATAATTTGATTGCATGCCTGATATGCTTTTAGATGAATACTTGCAATATATATGATGATATGTGTGCATGATGGTGGTTACTACTGAGATTCTTTGAATCTCACCCCTTTCCAAATGTCAAACAAATTTTAAGGTCAAGTTATGGCAAGATTACCTAAGAAAGGAAAGGCAAGGAGAAGCAAGTTAATGTTCAAGATAATGATACTTAGGTTGATACTATTATATGAGATGTTATGTAAAATCTTATGGGACATGATCATCTATGTTTTCATGTTAATAAGTTCTTCTAGGTGGTTATAGAGTATCATGTAAGATAAATGTAAGCTATGGCTATGTATGCATATATTAATGTGTATTTTGGAAAATAGGAAGAATGCAAGAGACCTTTCTGAGCACTATTGGGAATTCGAAGTACTGTATAGAACTCAATAAGTTTAGTGTATAAGTATTTTATATGTATGAAAACTAGACATGTGTAGCTTTCCTAGACATAAAGATCACTTAATTTGAAGTTGTGTATAATTTATGGTTATTTTTCAAATTTATGGCCAGAATCAGAAATTTTCAAAAAATGACCATTGCTACAGTGAAGATAATACAAATTTACTGTATAAATTGGCCAAGTAATTTCCATGTTCAACATTTTTCCCATGTATATAATATTTTAAACTATATTTAGAGACTTGAACCATATCAATATGATTTTTTTGATTTAGTTATGAATTTTCAAAGTTCACCAGGTGAAAAGAAGTTAAACCAGGGAATAGTACCTCAAATGAAATAAATTGGTTTAAGTTGTTTTATGCAATAAGTCTCTAATCAAGCATTAATGGACTTAAATATAGTTTAATGCATGGGAAATGAGTCTAGGTATGAGGTGTTACAAACTCAGCTTCCTTCTGCATCATCAGGGCTGGAGGGACGTAGTATGCAAAGGTCCATTCCTTAACCTGTTCCCATGACATAGGAGGATTCATCACTTCAACACTCGAGAGAATACTTCTCCACCAATGCTTAGCCTTCTTCTCAAGCTTAAATAATGCTAGTTGCACCCGTTGCTATGAGGTGCAATCCATTACATTGAAGATATTCTTCAATTCTTTGATCTAATTCTCAGCCTGTGAAACATCCATAGTACCTTCAAAAGACGAGGGATTAAACTTCTAAAAGTCCTTTAACTATGAAGAGATACCCCTCCTTTCAACTCTTGGGGCTTTCTCAGGCTCCACCACATTCTCATTCTCATCCTGACCTGCATTCAAGTCAACAAACATGCTAGCCTCTTCATTCAAATCCCCCTGTTCTTGTCTATTCATCTACTCTTGCAACCTATTCAACATCTCCCCCAAAGTATTCACTTGATAACTGAGGCTAGCCAACATCTCATGTATCTACCTCATAAGATCACTGTTACTCGGTCTTCCTCTACAAGACATTCTTCCTACACACAAGCAATAACACATTCTATTATATAGTTCTGGACTAGCATTGCAGTGCGAATGTAGTCTATGTATTTAAAATTGTACTAAGTATTACTCCAAGCAGAAACAATGGCCCAAAACCATTGCTCTGATACAAAAAATGTAACACCCTACCTCATAACACCTCCAGACTCAACCACAAATTTCAAAAATCAAACCAAACATAATCCGAATATCTCAAAACACCCTCCCAAGACTTCAGAGCAGTGGAAACAACCAAACAACATCAAAATCTGAGTTAGGGCCGTAGCCCCTACAATATCGCCACAGCTCTAGACCTCCTCTGATTTACAATGCTACTGGACTCTCTGGCACCACGGCTTGCTTCCTGGTGCCGTGGCACTCACTGCTGGTTTCCACACAAGCAAAAATTCAACACCAGGGTAAACTTTCGACACACATAACTTTGTGCTCCGACCTCCAATTGAATTGATTCCAACTCCTACAAGTCAATCTAGTCCCAATCTAACCATAGACACCAACTTTGCCTCAATCCATCTCTGAATGGAGAATTTGGACACCTGACACCCTTTTGGCCACTTTTTGACTAAAACTTACAACTCATAACTTCCATTTGCCACTCAAGGCAATTCAACCACTCGGGACCATTCACATAGGTCCAAACCTACTCAAACAACTTGTCCAAAGAGGTTTCACCTAGAACCATTCCTCTGAGATTTGACCCCCTTAAACCCCATTTGACAAATTGAGCTACTTACTCCAAAACACACCAACTAGGCCTAAACACCCTTGGGGCTCACAATTACTACCACACAAACTCCTCAATACCACGAATCACATATACATCACCATCCAGCATACATAGCACATACAACACAATTTCACATATATAACCATCCATACAATCCATATCCATGTCATACATCAATTACAAAACATTCTATCTTACTTGGCACAAGATATATAAATCCAAATTACACAAATACTACATAGATCTAGTATTCTCATGTCCAATGATACTCCCTCATCTTTTCAGGACAAGTGCCAGAACCGTCACCTGAAAGATTAGTTCATGGGAGAGGGGTGTGAGATAATGTCTCAATAACTGGGGACAACCACACACACATATATATATACATATATAACTCATATAATACATGAATGCAAATGCTAAATGAATGGAATGCATGTCTCCCTCACACATAGCTAGAACCATGGCTCATACCTAGACTCATTTCCCATGTATTAAACTATATTTAAGTCCATTAATGCTTGATTAGAGACTTGATTACAAAAAACAACTAAAACCAATTTATTTCATTTGGGGTACTATTCCTTTGGTTAACTTCTTTTCACCTGGTAAACTTTGAAAATTCATAACCAAATCAAGAAAAACATATTGATATGGTTCAAGTCTCTAAATATAGGTTAAAAGATTCTATACATGGGAAAAATGTTGAATAGGGAAATTACTTGTCCCATTAATACATTAAATTTGTATTATCTTCACTGTAGCAATGATCATTTTTTAAAATTTCTGATTCTAATCATAAATTTGAAAAATCACCATAAATCATACACAACTCCAAATTGAGTGATCTTTATGTCTATGAAAAGTTACACCTATCTAGTTTTCAAACATGTAAAACACTCATATATTTAACATATCAAGTCCATACAGTACTACGAATTCCCAACAGTGTTCGAAAGGTCTCTTGCATTCTTCCAACTTTCCAAAATACACACTAATATATACATACATAGTGATAACTTGCCTTTACCTTACATGATACTCCATAACAACCTAGAGGAACATATTAACATGAAAACACATCATGATCATGTTCCATAAGATTTTATATAACATTTCATATATAACTCGAACCTAAAATTTGTTAGACATCTGGAAAGGGGTGAGATTCAAAGAATCTCTATAGTAACTACCATACATGCTTATATATCATCATATATTGCAAACTTTCATGAAACATACATTAAACTTTCATTTAAAGTCATTTGTGCACAAACATTTTCTAAAAAATTTGGGTAGAACCTACCCTTAAATTATAAACATTCCTAGGGTAAAACACCCTTTAAACAACATAGCCAATCAATTCAATCCATCACAAAACATCAATACAATCAACAATTACTTCAAGTAAGCATATTGGCAATAATAATAATATTTAGGCGCAATGTGGTTAGTTAACTACCTTGTGGATTTTCAATGACTTTCAAACCTTGTACACCTCTTATTTGGTCTTGCAACCCTTCTTTGAATCCTAATGCATCACAAAATATGGTCATTAACTACTGATTATATAATTTCCTTTACAAAGTGCTCACTTGAACTAAAATTTACACTTTGTTATCCATAAAGTATTCATTGTATAACATACTTATTCTAACCTATTTTGACCCAAGGAATCCATTTATGGGTCAAAATCATGAAATTTCCTTTCAAATTCAAACCCTAATTAGGCATAAAATTTCATAAAAATGTAGAAAAATAACTACTCCATGAATCTTGAAACAACTTGTACATTCATGCATCTTAAGACATTTTCAAGCTTTTCTATGGTTTTAATTTACCATAGCTTAACTTTCTCTCTCTATGGTTTGCCATGGCTGAATCTTGAAGTGAGAAAGAAGACAAAATACTCCATGAAACTACCAAAAACCTCAAGAAAACATAAGCTAGGAACCTTGGAAACTTACCCTTGAGATTTGGCTTTGATTCTTGACTTGTAGCTCTTTTTTCCCTCTTGATTTTTTTTTTGCTCTTTCTCTCTCCTTCACTTTTGGCTCCAGATGTGAAAATGGCTGAGGAAGATAGAACTTTATGACTTAATAGGATATTTATCTAATAAATTAATTTAATTAACTTTATCTTTTAACTTAATTGCTTTTTCTTCTTCAAAAGCTTTTGAAAAATTTCACTTGTGTCCTATATGCATTCCAGACATGATTCACTCCCCTTTTTGGCCAAAAATTGCTCCAATAATTTATATGGATCAAAATACCCTGTATCGATTAAATTTACACACACTGATTGACTATTTTTACAAAAATTGTCATTAAATTGGTAAAGAATTATCCAATAATTACTTTTAGTCCAAAATTACTATCTTGACCCAAAATATATTTTATCAAAGCCCACTAATTTTTCTTGAATTAATACTACCTATTCCTGCAGTCCAAACTGACTTTTATCGAGTAAAATATTAATATTACACTCTAATTACCCAATAAACATTATTTTGACCTTAATGAATTTCATACTATATTTCATTGGGTCTAACTCATTGAGAACTTCATTTTGACAATAATTTTTCATATTTACAAAAATGCCCTTAACTAAGGGCTAATTTACAATTTTTTAAACTTTTGGGTCATTTAGTGTAATTGGCCCCAAAATTCCTAAACTCTTCTTCAACCCCTGTTCATCGCCTTCAGTTTTTTCTCTTTTTCTATTTCTTTTTCTTTTTCAGTTCTCTTTTTTTTCCAGGGGTAAAATCATTATTTTCTCTTTTTTCTTCCAACTGAGATAATTAATCTCTTTCATATTTTACGTCAAATGGTGTACACCTATTTTTGTAAATTCTTTATAGATTTTAAAATATTGAGTCTTGAATATTCAAAAAATTTTAGGATATTATAGTCATCATAACAAGATATTTAGTATAAGTAAGTCCCTTCCACTAGTCGGTAAAGACTGATTCTGGGACACCACTAAGCTCACCTCCCATTAGTGTACACAGTCAAAGGTAACACTAATGTTCAGATTGTGACTCTCCTTCCCCTTTCCCACCATGAATTGGAAGTGATTTAGGGAAGGTGCAGTCCACTACATTTGTTTACCCTCCTGGCCATAGGAGGTGATTTAGTCACAGGAATCTCTTCCTTATCCTCCCTAACATATATATATGATCTATCATTATCCTCCCTAACATATATCATCATATATCATATCGTCATCACACCATCACCACCCAATCCGCCATATATCACAATCTCACAATGCCATATGATGATGCTCATGTAGCATCATATAATCATCATCATCATGCTGCAATGTCATGTATGCATTATGTCATGTCATATCAATATTATCATCATCATAATCATAATTATCATCCAACTGTGTGCATACCATGATATGTAGAAAACAATACACATAAACACATCTATATCGTGGTATGAAAGAAACATGCATATATATATACATGAATATACATAATATTATACAATACATACAAGACAATACAAACACCTGGTTACCTCAAGTGTCAATACCACACCTGCGAATTCCATGAACTTCTCAAGTTATCCAACACGCTTGAACCTCTCTGGGTTAATCAAACATCATTCACAATATCACAATTCTTCAATTAACCACATATACCAATAAACCAAACATCACAATTCAACCACTTTAGTCTAATCCAAGGTTCCAACACGCCTTTCATGCATCATTAAACTCCTAGGAACCATTCAAACACCAAACAATCTCATACACTTCGTACTCCCAAGAGCTTTAACCAAAAACAACATAGGGTTAAGCTCAAATTATACATACAACCTTCAAAACTCATACCCAAGCAATAAGAACACCAAAACACACTTCATGAATCCCATTTCATCCATTTCAATTGGTGGATTTCAGCCCAAATCCGAAAACCCCACATATAACCGAAAAATCCCAAATTCAACTGAAGAAAGATGGAGAGAGAGGAGTAGAGATCACGTACCAATGTGAATCCAAGCTTCCAAGGTCCAAAAATCACTCCTAATGGCCGGAAAACTCAAACCCTAGCACAGCTCCTCATCGCTCCCTCTATTTCTTTCTTCATCCGTCCAACTGAAATGATCTAGATTTAAACAAAAAAGTTGATTCTCACCGCGGCTTTGAGTAAGTTCACCATAGTGCTGGCGCTTCCAGCCAGGAACCTTATTTTTGAACTCTTCTCACCACAGTGGCCCTGCTTCAAGCTGTAGCGTGGTGCTCAATTTTCCTCCACTTAAGCCTTGATCCATTCCGTTTCCTCCAGTTGTGCACACAATGCCAAAACAAGGTCATGAGAGGTGTTACAAAATCCTTTGCTATGGCTAGGAGAGCTAGGTGGTAGTGGATTATACCTTTCCTAAATCACCACTAATTCATGGTGGTCCAGGGAAAGAAGAGCCACAATTTAATCACTAGTATAATCTTTGGTCAGGTGCACTAGTGTGAGGTAAGCTTGGTGATATCTCAAAATCAATCTTTACTTGTAACAACCCTTTAACCATTATTTAGGTCTTAGTTTTGAGCTAATAGGAAGTTGCCTTGTATTTGGTGCAGGATCGGAGGAACCAGGATCGGAGAAAGGACCAAAACAGGACAAATAGGAAATTGGAAACAGAGAAGGATCACGCCACGGTAAGGTACATGGCTGCCACAATGAGACACTCTGGATAATTCAAAATTTTTCTAGGCTGGGAGCACTCGTACCATGACTAACTTACTAGCTCCATGGCAAGTATCGGGACATTTGCTTTAATTAGAATCATTTTAGATGATGAAGCAGAAAATAAATGAAGGCAGAATGAAGAAGCTGAGCTAGGGTTCATGAAATCTAACCCTTAGAAGTGATTTTCAGCCTTTAGGAGCTTTGATATTGGTTCGTAGGTGACTCCTGAACCTCCCTCTTCATTTTTCTTCAGTTTTTGAGTTGGATTTTTTGGTATAGTTTGGGATATTTGGTTTTAGCCTAATCCCACCAATTAAAATGGATGGAATGGGATTAATGAAGTGTGATTCAGTGTTTATGATTGTTGGGTATGAGTTTTAGAGGGAGTATATATGATTTAAGCTTAACCCTAGGTTATGTGTGGTTGAGGATGCATGAAATCTGAAATGAATAGGATTAACTATGGTTTAAATGGTTGTATGAGGTTCATTGATGCATGAAAATGATGTTGGAACCTTGGGTTAGGTCTAAATAGTGGAATTGTGAAATTTGGATAATTGTATTATATGTTAACTGAAGGTATTATGATATTGTAGAGATTTTTTTGTTGATTGGAGGAGTACGAGTCATGGGGTTAGTGATCCGAGAAGCTAATGGAATCAGCATATATATGGTAATGACAATTTGAGGTAACCGGGTGTTGTGTGTTGTATTGTATGTATTATATATTAGTATATGTATATGCGTATATATACATGTGCCTTTCATACCATGATATTATTATGTGTGTGTATGTATGGTTTTCTACATACTGTGGTATGCACACAATTAGACAATATAGGATATGATGATTAGTGTGATGATGATTATATATGATGATGATAATATGAGATTACATGATTGCATAGAATGACATTGAGAAACATGATGGTGATTACATGATGATATGGTATGAACATCACCGTATGATATTATGAGAAAAAGGTAGATTGGGTGGTGATGATGAAATATGATATGATATAATATGATATGATATAGGTGAAATAAGGATGGGATCCCTACCACTAAATCTTCTCCTATGGCCAGGAGAGAAAGGTGGCAGTGGACTGCACCTTCCATAAAATCACCACTAATTCGCTATGGTCAAGGAGAAGGAGAACCACAATCCAAGCATTAGTATCATCTTTGGCCAGGTGCACTAGTGTGAAGTGAGTTTGGTGATGTCTTAGAGTCAGTCTGTTAGGTTTGCTGCTTCCCAAGAGGGGGGTAGATTGAGAACTTCAAAATTTTTCTGGAAAAATATGATAAAACAATGATTGTAGAAGTTTGCAAAAAAAACAAAGTTCAAAAAAAATAAAGCAAATGAAAGGTAAAGGAGGAGATGACACAAAAATTTATCCTGATTTGGTCTGATCCACATGACCTACATCCAGTCTTTAAGCCACCACTTGAAATTTTCCACTATCTTGCAAGAATTCAGTGGGCTCCTTGCAATACCACAATACAAGCTTGTGCTTTATTCTAAAAGCTTTTCAAATCTACACTTTGCACTCTTACTAAGTGTTTTCCAAATCCCTTGTGAAAAACCCCTCACAAGAAAATCATTCTTCCAAATAAAGAAAAGATTTTATACAGAAAGAAAACTCTCTATCTTAGAATAAATGTGACAGTTGAAGTGCAGTAAATGAAGTGTGAGAGTAAAAAGACTTTGACTAGTGATTTTAGCTAAGTTTTAGTATATATAGCACAAAATCGTTACCCACAACTTCAAATGAAGTTCTATTTATAGATTTATGACTTAACTAAATGTTAAACATAAGATCTAGCTTTTAGAAACATTAACCAAAGGTTACTTCATAAAACTAGCCATTCATCAACCACATTTAATGCGTCTGACACACTGAAATTCAAATTTTGAGTATCAACAGATGAATTTCACAGAGACCATAAGCTAAAGACTTTAACATCAAACTTCCAAAATTCATATGTTCAAGAGTGAAATTTGAATTTTTATTTTGTCAAATATATCTAATGTTGAAATATATGAATTTTCATATCACAAGTGCATCTGTTGAGTAGAAAGAGTTGTTTCATGTTTCTACCTTGCACTTGAAATTTAAATTCTAGGAGCCAAAATTTATCTATTAGAGGCTAGTTCAACATGGTACAAAAGTTCTACTTTGAGAGATTTGAATTTTACACTTTCAAAATTTATTTGTCAGAGACAGCTCTAACTAGACTTACAAGTCTTCATTTTAAAGTTCAAATTTTGAAATCTAAAATTTGTCTGTCAGGTAGAGTAACTTTGAACTTTTTATACACTTGATTATCATTCAAATTTTGATAAGGCTTCAGATGAATTTTGCACATTTGCTAACTATGCTTAACTCAATTTAAATTTCAATAATTGAAATTCGTCTATTAGAGGTGATAACTCTGGAACTTTGAATTTCATTAAGCAAAGTTCACATTTTACACAGAAACACATAAGAGTTAAAACTCAAAATTTGTCTATTAGTAAATGTTTTCGAAATCTAACACATGTTAATATAAGATAGCTGTGAAAAACACTTGTTTAAATGCTGTGGGAATATAAGTAAACAAAAATCAAGCCTTTTACCCCAAGTACATTGTGATAAATCCTAACAACTAATTCTTCACATCTTTCTTTTTAGATTTCTTCACTTGTATGCTTTTATACTCCTTTGATATTCTCCTTCCAAGTTCTTGTTGTTTAGAATCATCAAAACACTTGATTTAACATTCTCCCCCTTTTTGATGATGACAAAACAACTTGCAAGTTGGATTAGTACTTGGGTTTGCTTCTAAGAGCTCCCCCTCAACATATGCATTAAAGTTTAAAAATAAATTCAGCACATGTAAGAGAGCAAAAGGAAAATATGGAATTATATTGCATTGATTCAATCAAAGTTCTATACAGTGATTTAGTTAAGACATAAAACAAGTACATGGCATTGCAAGATTAACATTTAGGTACAAGAAATGCTACACAAGATGCAGAATTACACAGTCCTAAGATCTAAGCTCTAAGGATCTAGCATTCACTTCTTCTTGGGCTTGGACCTCTTGCCAAAAGTCTTACTAGATTGCCCAAATTTAAACTTCCCAGTTTGCTCATCTTCCTTCTCCGCCTTTTTGGCATCATCAAGAGTTGGATCACGCATAAAAGGAGGAGGTATCTGAGACATAGGAATAGGTTGAAGAGTGATAGGAATGAATGACACTAAGGAGACTATGTAAGGAAGGGTTACTAATTCTTCATTACCTTCACCTTCATCATTAGATAAATTAAGGAGCTCTTGCATTTCCCTTTTGGAATTTGCCAATCTAGCTCTTGGCTCCTTTGAGAGGCCAAATTCAGAAAGTGATAAAGGAGGAGCTGGTAGAGCAAACATCTCATTAAGCCTTCTTTTATGAGCTTACACAATTGCATCATGTGTAATGGTAGCAATATCCATATAAGGCACGTTGCCTCTCTCCTCATTTAAAGAAGCTTGGATAATGGGTACAGAGGTGATGGTTGCCACTAATTTCTCCATTTGCTTAGACTCTTAAGATGACAAAATTGATCCTTAAGCAAGATCCTCTATCACAGGCTTGTGAGAGCCTTCTCCTAGAGGGACCTCTTTTGTAATGACCCTTATTACATTATCCGAACTTAGTCTCTAGTTAATAAAGTATAATTGATGTTGTGTGCAGGATCAAAGGAATTAGAATAGAGGAAAGAAACAAAGTGGAGGCAGAGGAGCTCTATGCTGTGGTGTAAGACAGGATCACTGCAGTGAGCGAGCTACATTTTTGGAATTATTTTCCAGGCATAAAGCACCCATGGCACGGTGAGCATGGAATTTTTTTTAAAATCAAGATCATTTTGGATGAACAAAAGAGAAAGAAACAGAGGAGAGATCGAGATAGCGGTGCTAGGGTTTGAAGATCCAACCTTTATGAGTGGTTTCCAACCTCTGGAAGCTTCAATCTTGGTTGGTAAGTGGTTCTTGATCTTCCCTCTCCATTTTTCATTGGTTTTGAGTTGGAATTTTTGGCGATATATTGGGATTTTTGGTTTTGGCTAAAATCCACCAATTAAAATAGATGAAATGGGATTAATAGAGTGTGATTTGGTAGTTGTGACATTTAGGTATAAGTTTTAGAGGGAGTATGCATGATTTAAGTTTAACCCTAGGTTATTTTTGGTTAAGATAATTGGGAATCCGAAATGTATATAGTTGATTAGAGTTTGAATGGTTTTTAAGAGCTCAATGATATATGGAAGTGGTGTTGGAACCTTGGATTAGGTCTAAATGGTTGAATTGTGGAGTTTGGATAATTGTATTATATGTTAATTAAGGATTTTATAATATTGTGGAGGTTGTTTGGTTGATTGAAGGGGTTATGAATCATGTTGGACAACCTAAGAAGTTCGTGGAACCACATGGATATGGTATTGAAAACTAGAGATAGCTGAGTGTTTATATTATGCGATTATATGTTGATATATATATGCATGTTCCTTTTCATACCACGATATTGGTTGTGTTTGTATATAGTTTTTCTACATATTGTGATATGCACATGACTAATTAAGATAGGATGTTTGTATATGATATGTATGTATGACTTTATAGCATCCCCATACTATTGCATGCTAGCATGTTCATATGATGATTGTGATGATATATATAGATGTATGTGTTACGAGGCATATTAGCATGACATTTACATCATCACCATGTAATTGCATAGTGATTGGTTTATGTGGAGGTGATAATGATATGGATATATGATGATTATTATGATAAAGATCTGTGCCACTAAATCCTCTCTTTGGGAGAGTCAGGTGATAGTAGGCAAGATGATATGATAAAACATCCTTATTACTAAATCCTGTCCAATGGCCAGGAGAGCCAGGTGGCAGTGGATTTGGGGATGCACCTTCCTTAAATCACCATAAATTCATGTGGTCTGGGGGAAGGAGAGCTACAGTCTAAGCTCTAGTGTAACACTTAGCCGGGTTCATTACAGTAAAGTGAGCTTGGTGATGTCCCATAATCAGTCTTCATCGACTATTCGAAGGGAATCATCTATTGAAATATCTTATAATAACAATAACTCATAGTTATAGTCGTGTGTAAGGGAGAACATGCATACCAATTATCAGCATTTCATTGCACTATGTGCATGATTTGTGGATCAATGTAATATATTATGTGTGGTTTTTCCTGGTTACTAAGACTTTGTCTTACACCCAGTTTCTCATGAACTAACATATTAGGTGAAGGTTCTGGCACTAGCTTAGAGAAGACAAGGGAAGTATAGCCCCTCTAGTATTGGGAATATTAAGTCACTGTTGTGTATGGGTATATGGTCTATGTTCTTTGTGCCAACTAAGATAGTGTGATGGTTTTTAACAAGAGAATCTAGATTACTGTATTGATGATGGTTGCATAATGCGTATGTGGTGATATCGATATGGAATTATGTTGTATATAATGAGTTTGATGTGATGTATTGTGATGTATGTATGGTTCAGGGTGTTGAAGAGTCAACATGGTAGTGTATGTGAGTTTAAAGGGGATTTCAAGCCAAGTATGTGAGTTTTTGGCCTATAGCCCACTTTGTGAATTAGAGGTTCAAGGGGGTCAAATCTCAAAGGAATGATTCCTTTGAAGTAAAACCTCTTTGGACAATTGGTTTGAGTTATTTAGGACCCGTGTGTATGGTCTGAAATGGTCAAATTGCATTTGGTGGCAAAAGTTGCAAGTTTTAGTCAAAAAGTGACCAAAATGGTATTAGATGTCCAAAATCTCTATACAGAGAAGGATTAAGTCGAAAGTGGTGTCTATGGTTAGATTGAGACAAGTTTGATCTATAAATATTGGAATCAGGTCAATCAGAGGCCAAAACATAAAGTTATGTGCATCGGAAGTTCACTCTGAGAGTTGGAGTTTGTGTTGATAAAGTATCTGCAGGGGGCGTTGTGGTGTCAGGCCAGGCTGCGGCACCAGACCCTTTGTTTTGACAATGCTAGAACCTTAGAGCACCAGTGTCATGGTGGTACTATAGCAGCCATGGCCCTGTACTTTGTCTCGGCAGTTCTGGTGTCCTTGAAGTATCATGTGGCATTTTTTGCTATTTTGATTATTTGTGAGGTAAAAATGAGGTGTTTTGGTTATGTTTGGTTAGTTTTTGAAGTTTTTAGTCAAGTAAGGTGATGTATGAGAGTAAAGCATTACATCTTCCTTTATGGCATAGTCCAAAGGTGGTCCAGGGCTTGTGTCATTGCTTGAGGCCTGTGGTGTAGCAACATCTTCAACAGCCCTAGCAGTAGCATCTGTAGTAGTAGACTCAGGGGATTCTAGTTCAAATAGGCTTAGAGGATCAAGAGAGACAAATTTAGTAGGTTTAGAGGGTTTAGGCTGAGGTGGAGCTAATGTCGAAGGGATAGCATTTTCTGATGCTTCATAAGCATTAGCAACCACTTTCATGTTTTTGGCCAAGTGTTTGATCTGATCCTGCAGGTGAGCAAATTTGACAATTTTCTCTTCTCTGATGCTCAATTATAAAGGGTACAAATTATTGTATAACTCAGTGATTGTGGTTGGCTTAGCCTAGGTGGATGGAGTCGAGGGCTGAGGTGGCTGAGTGGCTTGTGGTAGAGAAGAGACAAGTTGGGAAAGTTGTGGTGAAGGTTGCGTGTGAGGAATAGCCTCAGAAGTCCCTTCTTGCTGTTGTGATTCACCTCTCTCATAAAACAGATCTTTTAACTTCCCTATACCCTTGCCAATCCACCTTCTCTCCTTCCGTTCTATACCTATTCGCATCAACTCTTCCTCCTTGAATACCTCAGTAGGTTTTCCTTTTCCTTTCTCCAAGTGTTGAATTTTGGCATACTAAAACATCTTGGTGATGATGTGTAATATTCTGAAATTTTTACTGGATATTCAAGGCTCAATATTTTAAAATCCATAAGAAATTTGTAAAAGTATGTATACATCATTTTGCATGAAATAGGATAAAGAGGTTAATTATCGCAGTTAGAAGAAAAAAGAAAAAATAATGATTATATCCCCTCAAAAAAAAAAGAAAAGAATACACGATCGACCAAAAAAAAAAAGAAACAAAGGCGGTGGACGTGCCTTGAGGTGAAGATGGATTAATGAATATTGGTAAAAATTACACTTTATGACCCGAAAGTTCTAAAAATTATAAAATTATCTCAAATCAAGGGTATTTTCATAAATATGAAAAATTATAGTCAAAATGAAGCTATCAATGAGCTAACCCCAATGAAATATAGTATGAAATTTATTAAGAATAAAACAATATTTATTGGGTAATTTGGATTTAATATTAATATTTTTGGACTGCAAGAAAAGGCAGTAGTAATTCAAGAAAAATTAGTGGGCCTTGCTAAAATATAGTTTTGATCAAAATAATGATTTTGGGCTAAAAGTAATTGTTGGATAATCCTATACCAATTTAATGATAATTTTGACAAAAATACTCAATCGGTACGGGTAAATTCAATCGGCAAATGGTATTTTGGTCAATTAAAGTTTATGAAACAATTTTTGCCTAAAATTGAGGACAAGTGGCATGGAGGAGGTTACTTTTGGACATAAGAGGAATTAACTCAAAAGCTTTTGCAAAAAGAAAGGCAAAAAGTCAAAGATAATATTTGTAAAAGTAATTATTTAGTTATATTATATTATAAGCCACTTAAGCCCTCATTTTCTTCATCCTTCATGTTGCAATGGCAAGGCTTCCCAAGAGGCAAAAGGAAAGGAGAAGGAGGTTGCTCATTAAAATGAATTTACTTTCCTTGGTGTTTTGTTTGGAGTATCTTGCAAAAATGATGTATATGATTTTAGAACTCTACTTAAATATAATTATCTCTATCCAGATCTAAGATAATGTAATGTGCAAAGTGAAGATATGAAATGGCCATGTATGTATATATTAAGGTATATTTCGCAATGTTCAATGATGTAAGTGGCCATTCTGAGCATTTTTAGAAAATATGTGTATTGTACATATCTTTTGATGTATACATGAATGGTTTATATGGATGTAAACTAGACATAAATATCTTTCCATAGACACCAAGACCAACCAATTGGGAGTTGTGTATGATTTATGGTGATTTTTCAAATTTATGGATTGAATTAGGGTTTTCATAAATTGACCATTTCTGTAGTACCTTTTAGAAAAATAAATTGTATGAATTGGTCAAGTAGATACCTAGTTTCATATTTTTCTTAAGTAGATAATCTTTTAAGCTATGTTTAGAGAGTTGAACCATATCAATATGATTTTCTTTATTTAGTTATGAATTTTCAAATTTTGTTAGGTAAAATAAGATTAACCAAAAGAATAATACCCAAAAACGAAAAAAATTGGTTTAAGTTATTTTATGCAATCAAGTCTTTAATCATGCATTAATGGACTTAAATGGAGTCTAATATATGGGAAATGTGTTTAAGTATAAGGTGTGACATGATGGAGGCATAGGGCAAGGTGGAATCTTATCTTTAATCTCTTGCCTTGATCATTCGTTAGAACATGATATGACCCAGATTCAATAGCCTCTCTCGAATCAAGACGGTCATCACATGAGCCTCAGCCCATATAATCAAATTAAAGCTCCCTCCTTTGTTAAAGATGATCCTTGACACTATGTTGTGTAGGACCCTAGTTTGGGCACTTAAATCATAGGGCTTTACCAGTCTCAGGGAAGGCCTATTCTCATATCTTCTACACTGAGTGTTCAAGACTGTGCTCTCTTTGTAGTTTAGGAATTATCCACCTTCCTCATCTACTTATTCATCCTCATCCATGTATCTAGGGGTGGTGATGTCAATCTTAAATCCCTCTTGTCCAGGGATCTCCAGAACTTCATTAATGGTCTTATCAGAAAGCCATATAGTCCTGGACCTAACGATAGCCTGCCACCTCTTCTTTTTCTTACTGAATGATAAGGCTGCATACCACGTCTTGATTACCTCATTATCATACCTTTCCTTAATTTCCAACAAATTCTTATATCTAATCAACCATATTCCAACATCAAAGTTGTTGTACACAAGGAAATCTTCCAAATTAGTACAATAAGGAGTTTTAACCTTTTTGCTCACAAATTTTGTGGTGTATTCCTCCAAGATTTAACAGTGCTACACAGAGGTTCAGTTATTAACTATAGCTCCTCAGACTTGATGCTGGAAGATACAAGGGCAGCAGTAGGGACAAGTCTCTTAGATTTAGCCATGGGTGTTATTCTTTGCTCCTTAGAAGGAGTTCCCTTACTAAATTCACCCTTTCTTTTCGTTGTTTCTCTTTTTATAGAAGCATATTGAGACTTGATCGCTCCTTTAGGTCTAGACTCCATCTTTCCAACATTAGGATTCTTAACCCTCACCATTTTTGTGATAGATTGGTGACAAGAAGTGCTCAAAGTGGGTTTATAAGGATCAGGTAGGAGATTAATTGGTGGGAAATGAATCTTTACCAAAGAAATTAATGAGATATTAAAAGAGGAGGCGAATAGCTTTGAGAGAGAGATGAATAGGATTGCATTTGTTCAAAGCATGACTCTTTGGTTCAGCTTATGTAACCATTCAATAAACAAATTTTGAGGGCCAAAATTTGAATTTTGAGCGGTTACGTTGCCTACCTTACACAGAGAAACTGTCTGATAGACAAATTTTTGTCCTTCAAGTTCCTTTGTCAGAGGCTTATTTATGGACGGGTTTTTCAATAGACGAACAGGAAGCCTTCAAAGTTTGAACTTTGAGAATTTAATATGAAGTACAAAGTAAAAGATGTTCAACAAACGAATTTTGAGGTTCAAAGTTTGAATTTTAAAATTTTGTGAAGAAGTTTTTTACATGTGAATTTTGGGTTATTAAAATTTGTGTGTTAAACACTACGACACAATCAATACTCACATAAATCGTTCAAAATTTGAATTTCCACCGAACAATAGACGAATTTTGAAGGAGCTAAATTTATTAGAATAACATGTTAGGCACTGAAATACATTTGTTAAGCACTAAAGTTCAAATTTTAAACATGCCAACTCATAACATAGCATGGAAATTTGTCTAACAGCATCCAAAATGTGAACTCTTCATAATTGAACTTACAGAAAAGGGCTAAAAGTTCAAATTTCCAAGTCTTCTTCAGTAGCTATTGACTAAGCAAGTCTGATATACTCCATTAACTTGAATTTTCTATCATTTAAGCTTACAAGGAGCATCAGCAAAACAACGTAAACATACTCTAATACTTAAGTCCGTATAAATTTTAACAACTTAACTTCAAAAAATTAAATAGATTCCATTAGAAACTTGCTTATAATTCATTGGGATTTACCATTCACAATTCTCTTCTAATCTTATGGTATCTATCTTCTGGTAGTGGCTTGGTCATGATGTTTATAATCTGATCTTCAGTAGGGACAAACTCTAACATGATATCTCTTTTCAACACATGGTCCCATATGAAGTGATGTCTAATCCTTGAATGCACTTTGATTATCACATCTTATTAATTGGTGTTTCCTTCATCTCAATCTCAAGATCTTCAAGTTGTTGCTTGATCTAAAGAACTTGAGCACAACAGCTACTAGTAGCTATATATTCAGCTTCTGCTGTGGAGAGGGCTATAGTATTATGTGTCTTGTTGAACCATGAAAACAGAGATCCTTCTAGAAATTAGCACGTCCTACTTGTGCTCTTTCTATCAGTTTTGGATCCAGCAAAGTTAGCATCAATGTATCCTATGAGCTCTTCTCTATTACCCTTTGGATACCAAAGTCCCATCTGTGATGTTCCAATTAGATATCTGAATATTCTCTTCACAACTATTACACAGGACTCTTTGGAACATGATTGGAACTTAGCATATATGCAGACACTGAACATGATGTCAGGTCTACTTGCTATTAGGTATACTGGGGAACCAATCATTCTTCTATATCGAGTTATATCAAATGACTTTCCTTCTTCATCCATATCAAGCTTTGTTGCAGTTGGCATAGGAGTTCCCATTGATTTGGCATTTTCCATTCCAAATTTCTTCAACAACTCATTTAGATATTTTGATTGATTGAGAAAGATGTCATCATCACATTGTTTGATTTACAGTCCAAGGAAGAAGTTGAGCTCTCCCATCATTGATATTTCAAATTCACTTTACATTAACTTAGAGAAATTCTTGCACAAAGATTCAGTAGTAGCACAAATATAATATCATCGACATAAATTTGAACTATAAGTAAATCTTTATTTTCCTTTTTAGTGAACAACGTTATATCAATTTTTTCTCTATTAAATCCTTTTTCAATTAAAAAGTTGCTTAGTCTTTCATACCATGCTCTAAGTGCTTGTTTTAGATTTAAAGAGCTTTAGTTTATACATGATTTGGTTTAGTTGAATCCTCAAAACCAGGAAGTTGATCAATATAAACTTCTTCCATTATATAACCATTCAGGAAAGTACTCTTTACATCCATTTGATACAACATTATGTCTTTCATACATGTATGCTAAGAGAATTCTTATTGCTTCCAATCTTACAACTGGAGCAAAAGTTTCCTCATAATCTGGGCCTTCCTCTTGATTGTATCCTTTAGCTACCAACCTAGCTTTGTTTCTAATTATTGTCCTTGATTCATCAAGTTTATTTCTAAATACCCATTTAGTTCCAATAATTGGGTGATCTTTTGGTCTAGGAACTAAGTCCCAAACTTTATTTTTTTCAAACTGATTTAGTTCTTCTTGCATGGCTAATATCCAATATTCATCAACTAAAGTTTCTTCAGTACACCTAGGTTCAATTTGAGAACTAAAAGCACAATTATTTATTTGATCCCTAAGTTATTTTCTGGTTTTAACATTCTCTTGAACATCCCTGATCAGATGATCAACTGGATGACTCCTTTGATATCTCCAAGCTTTAAGGAGTTCTTGAGAAATTTCTTCATTATTTTTAAATTCTATATCTTTCTTATGAATATCTTCCTCTACATTAGTAGATTATAATATTTTTGGAGGTTCAGTTTTATTTTCTTCATAAAGGTTCAAGTTCTTGAAACTAGAAATTTGTTCATCCTCATCTAAGACATGTTTAGAAATAGTTTCATTTTCAACGAAGACTACAAGCATAGATTCTTCTATGGTTCTAGCTTTTGTGTTGAACACCCTATATGCTTTACTTCTACTAGAGTAACCAAGGAATATACCTTCGTCTGATTTGGCATCAAACTTACCCAGATTCTCCTTTCCATTCTGTGGATGAAGTACTTACATCCAAAACATGCAGGTGTGAAAGGTTTGGCTTCTTTCCGTTATAAAGCTCATAAGGTGTCTTCCCCAGAATTAGTCTGATGCAGGCTCTATTAATGATGTAGCTTGTTGTGTTCACTGCATTAGCCTAGAAGTATTGAGGAAGCTCTTTTTCATTCAGCATTGCTTTTGTGATTTCTCCCAACGTCTTGTTATCCCTCTCTACCACTCCATTTTGTTGATGTATCCTTGGAGCTGAGAAGTTGTGATCAATTCCATGTTCTTCACAGTGCTCCAAGAAGCTTGGATTTTTGAACTCTCCTTCATGATCAAACCTGATAGATACAATAAAAATACCTTTCTCTTTTTCCACTTTCTTGACTAAGGCTACAAATGCATCAAATGTCTCATCTTTAGAGAAAAGAAACAAAGTCCAAATGAATCTAACATAATCATCTACAATTATTAACACATATAGATTTCCACCAATACTTTTTACTCTAGATGGACCTATCATATCCATATGTAGCAGTTGTAGTGGTCTAGATGTAGTGATGACATTTTTAGGCTTCAAAGATGACTTAGTTTATTTCCCTTTGAGACATGCATCACATTCTCTGTCTTTTTCAAAAGAAATTTTTGGCAATCTAGTGACTAATTCATTTTTAATCAACTTGTTTAGTTAGTTCATGTTAACATGTGCCATTCTTCTATGCCACAACCAACTTTCATTATCTTTACTAATTAAACATATAGAATCTAAAGTAGGAGGTTAATATAGATCAATGGAGTAGCAATTACCATCCCTTTAAGCTATAAGGATAATTTTGTGATCACTTTTTTTAATGACCAGGTAGAATTTTGAGTCAAACAGTACCTAATTTCCCTTGTCACGTGTTTGACTCATACTCAACAAGTTATGGTTGAGGCCAACTACAAACAGTACTTCTTATGTGGATATTTCAGGATTTTTTCCCATGATGCCAATGCCAACTACTTTGCCATATTGATCACCTTCAAATGTCACTTTTCCTCTTTTATTGTCTCTTAGGGTGATGAACTTCTCCTTATCACTAATCATATGTCTTGAGTATGCATTGTTAATGCACCATTTGTTGCTCTTGCTAGCTCTAAGACATACCTACAAAACAAAGTTTAGTCTTTCTTTTTAGGTACCCAAATCTGTTTGGGCCCTTTTCTGTTAATGTCATTTTCTCTAGATATAGATGTACCTTTGGGAGCCTATTCTACCTTCCTACCAAGTCCATTTTTTTTTTAACCAACATGAATTGGAAATATATCCCTTCTTGTTAGAGAAGTGATAAGGGATAAAGGGACTGCTAGACTGTGATATAGAAAGAAAGCAATGCAAATAATTTTTTGTTTAACATATTTGGGTTAAGCATAAGATTCAATAGTTTTTGAATTATTACTTTTCTTCTTATGTCCATTTGCATGTACAAAGTGTCTCACATATAAATTTTGATTTTTCTTTTTTTTCTTTTCCTTGATTACACAAGGGTCATAACCAAGACCAGCTTTTCCCCGTGCAATCCTCTGACTACCTGTTAATGCAAACAACATGTCTTTACCTTTGGTAAGTTTAGCCAAACTTTTGAAAAGATATTCATTGTTTTTCTTTAGTTCAATGCATGATACATAGCAGGTAGATTCAATTTTATGTTGAGATGCAATGTCAAGCATTTTGCAATCTAATTCTAGTTTACTAATCTTCTTCTTAGCTACTTTTAGTTCTTTTGCAGTTTTAATGAATTCATCATGCAAATCATGGAATGCATCAATTAGTTCAAAATATGAGGGGTCAAAATCATTTACCTCATCTTTATACTCACTATCAGATGAATTCTGACTTTATTCTGCTGCATGTGCCATCTAACATATGTTGTCAATTTCTTCTTCATCTTTATCCTCTTCATCTGAGTTGTTGCCCTAAATTGATGAGATATAGGCCTTTTTCTTTTTTGCCTTTATCAGTAACTTTCTTTTCTTTCTCCTACTTTTTCAAGAATTGCGGGCAGTCCCATTTGATGTTCCCTTGGTTCTTGCATTCATATTAGGTGATGGGCTCTTAATTTCCTTCATGTTGTCTACTACTACTCCCTTCTTGAAGAACTTCTTGTTTCATTTTTTACTATAGAATCTTCCAAATTTTCTGACCAACATAGCTAGAGTTTCTTCATCCAGTTCTTCTTCATCATTAGAATCCTCTTCTCCTTCTTCCATAGCTTTTAATGCCAGACCCTTTTTCTTCTTGTCTTGTTCCGCATCCTTGAAAGCTTTCATCTTGCCCTCATATTCTTCAAGGTTGCTGAAGAGAGCTATAACAGAAGCTATTGATTCTCCTCTAGCTTCTTTTATGGCTATTACTTTCGATTAACTTTCAAGAGGAAGAGCTCTGAGGATTTTTCTAACCTTTTTTCTGGCTAAGTATATTTTTGACCAAGACTCTTCAACTAATGCTTTCTCCTTCCCTCATCCTAAAGCTTTCATATTCTCTAATGTAGGAATTTAATTTGTTCTCTCTTACTTCAGTTGTTCCTTCATAAGTGATTTCCAGAGTATTCAACATTCCTTTGGCTGTGGTACATTGAGATACCCTATAAAATTTGTCATAGTTGATAACACTGACCAGGTAGTGTTTTGCTTTGTAGTTGAGCAAAACTATTCTCCTATCTTCATCATTCCACTCCTCTTCAGGCTTTTCTCTATATTTGCTATCATCACAGAACTTCATCAGGACAAAGTCACCTTTATGGATGACTGACCAAATATCCAAATCTATGGATTGAAGATATAGCTGGATCCTCATCTTTCAATATACATAGTATTCTCCACTGAAGACAGAAGGTCTGCTGGTATTTTTTCCTTCAGGTAGAATATTCTCTCCAAAGCCAGCCATATGTTCTCCTAGATAGTTAGATCCTTCAGTTGGGAGTCTAAACTCTGATACCACTTTTTAGGTTTGTTGGCTTCCCAAGATAGAGGGTCAATTGGGAAGTTCAAAATTTTTCTGCAAAAATGTGATAGAACAGTGATATTAGAAGTTTGCAGAAAATAGAGTAGAGAAGAAATAAAGCAAATACAAGGTAAAGCAGGAGAGGACACAGAAATTTATCCTAGTTTAATCTGATCTACTTGACCTACATCCAGTCGTCAAGTCACCACTTGAAATTTTCCACTATCTCGCAAGAATTCAATGGGCTCCTTGTAATGCTACAGTGCAAGCTTGTGCTCTATTCTAAGAGCTTCTCAAATCCACACCATGTACTCTTACAAAGTGTTTCCCAAATCCCTTGTGAAAAACCTCTCATAAGAAAATCCTTCCTCCAAATGAAGAAAAGATTTATATAGAAAGAAAACTCTCTAACTCAATGTAAATGTGACAGTTGAAGTATAGTAAATGAAGTGTGAGAGTGAAAAGGCTTTGACTAGTGATTTTAGTAAAGTTTCAGTATGTACAAAACAAAATCATTACCCATAACTTCAAATGAAGTTCCATTTATATATTTATGACTTAACTAGACATAAAATACAAGATATAGCCATTAGAGATGTTAACCAGTGGTTACTCTGCAAAACTAGCTGTTCATTAACCACATTTAATGTCTTTGACACACTGAAATTCAAATTTCGAGTGTCGGCAAACAAATTTAACAGAGACCATAAGCTAATAAATTTAACATTAAACTTCAAAAATTTATATGTTCAAGAATGAAATTTGAATTTTGATTTTGTCAAATATATCTAATGGTAAACATATGAATTTTCTAATGTTGAAACATATAAATTTTCATAGCACAAGTGCATCTGTTGAGTATGAACAGTTATCTCATGTTCTTACAGTGCACTCAAAATTCAAATTTTGACAGCCAAAATTTGTCTGCTAAAGGCTAGCTCAACTTGGCACAAAAGTTCTACTTTGAGAAATTTAAATTTTGTACTTTCAAAATTCATCTATCATAGACAGCTCTAATGTAACACCTTACTTTACAACCATTATACATGCATCATTTCATGATTAAGGTTTAAAATAAAGTGATTTGAAAGCAAATGAGCCCTTAATTTCATATAGACTAAGCTTAAGTCGTCAAATTTTGCTAAACTTTGAAAATTCCTAACTAATTCTACAAAATTGTATCGAGGTGATTTCAAGTTCTATGAAAAGCTTATGATATCTATTTTAAAGTAAAAATGATGATTCACTTTAACTACTACAGTAAATTTCAAATTTTGTAGACTCTATCATGTTAGTAATGAAGCATTATCAAAGAATAAGAAAATTTCAACACCAAAGTATAGGAACATAATAATTCATTATCAGAACGTTGTAATTTACATTATATAATGTAATACATCATCTAGTCCTACGTAATGTAATACAAAACATAATATGACTTGGACAGCATTTCCTTATTAGTTTGTTATTTCATCTACTTGGGCAGAACCGGGGCCTAAAAATGTTAGATATTGGGGTGAGATTCGGATAGAATCTCAGTAATATAAAAATTCATTTTCCAACACTTAATTTCAGTAGCATAATAGTACAACCATAATTACTAAGAATCAAACTTAAAATCATGTTCTATATGATCATGCATGTTCAAACAACCTTCATGACATTCAAAGCATTATTGTAGCAAAACCTCAACTTTGATCCAATATTTTAGTATGGCAACTCCCAAAAACATATTTCTACTAGCATAATGACTACTTTTAATAAATCAAATAGCTAAACTAAAATATAAATGGAAGAAAAGGAAAAACATATTACCTAGAAATATTTTTCAAAACTTTTGAACTTCATATTACACCTTCTTTCCTAGAGCTTCTCACTCTAACCTTTCTCTACCTTGAACGAAATTTGATGGCTAAATTGGGAAGGAGAAACTTCTATTTATAGGTGAGTTGAAGAAATAATAGCCCTTAGATTAGATTTTGATCCAATAGCTCTTAATTACTCCATATTAATTTATTTAGTTCATCATGTGAAGATTTTATGAGGCTGCCACCTTACCCTTTTTTAGATGTTTTTAGCTGATATTTTCAACCCAAATATATATTTTATTTGGTTCTATCATATGTCTAATTTAGATGGTGCCAT
Source organism: Adenanthera pavonina (assembly GCA_026686845.1). Taxonomy (NCBI): domain Eukaryota; kingdom Viridiplantae; phylum Streptophyta; class Magnoliopsida; order Fabales; family Fabaceae; genus Adenanthera; species Adenanthera pavonina. The sequence goes on along the minus strand of JAIVEN010000005.1, from coordinate 16,047,671 downwards.
GTGTGTATTGGAGTCCAAATTGATTTTTGCTTCTTCTCCTCTCAATTTTGTCACTTTCTTGTTTGATTAATCCAAGGAATATATTTTTATGCAATTTGGGCTTTACATATCTCATTCTGGACCTTAGTTCAGGGTATACGGGTTTTTGGGCTCATTTTACCAATTTTGGGTCCAATCTTCCCTATATTGGGTTCTAAGATCTAAAATTAATTTAGTAATGTAATTATATATATTTTAGGACCTAGAACATTATTTTTTTAAATTTCAGTATATCCTGATTAGTAACTAATTTCCTCATACAGAGTTAATTCGACCATAATGTCGATTTCTAAGTTTATTTGTTTATTACAGCCGAAACTAGAGTCATATCAGTTGTCTATTGCAAAAAAATATTCTAATTATCTAAAATGAATCTAGACATGTTACTGAGCCATTTTCAGTCTCTGATGAATCTAGACTTGATATTAAGCTACATACATTTTCTAATTCGCCGACTAGTCCAATTATTCATAGACTGATCCTATGGCTATTTAAACTCCATAGAAAAATCCAGTGTCTTATTCTTAGCCATAATATATCTGTGTTTCCTAATATAGACTTATTTTCTATTTTTTAGAAATTTCTAAATTATAGAACTTTGATCCTTTTTTCTGTCTAATATATAATTTTCTAGTTCTATTTATTAGAGGATAATTTTTTACTATTATTTTTCTGATTCTATACCTACAACCAATACTATCAAATACTAAGCAGATAATTTGTTTGAAAAAATGACATCTATTTCCCATTATTTTGTGTTTTTGTGTCTACTACATCAATTTTCACTTTAACCCCATGACTTAACTTTCTTTGCAATTTGGTCCCTAAGCACTACTACTACTACCACCATGTTTCCCAAGGTATAGAATCTCAACCTATAACTTTACAAGATTTCTAATGTCATACAGCACACATTCACAGTTAATTACTATGTCAAATTTTATCTAGATTTGTATATAATGGCATATAAAATTTTAAATGGTCATAGTTTTTAAATGGTATATCCAACTTATTTAGTTCTAACTAAAGGTTTCATATGGTTTCTGATGTCATATAATACGTGTTTACAGTTCAACCAAAATCTAACTAGAAACATAGATACAAAGTATGTGAAATTCAAGTTATGTTATGAGTTCTATAGTGAGTGAAAATCAAAATGTTACATCTAACTAGACTTACAAGTCTTTATTTTAAAGTTCAAATTTTCAAATCTAAAATTCGTTTGTCAGGTAGAGTAACTTTGAATTTTTTATGCACTTAATTATCATTTAAATTTTGATCAAACTTCAGATGAATTTTACACATTTTGCTAACTATGCTTAACTTGAAATTTGAATTTCAATGATTGAAATTCGTCTATCAGAGGTGATCACTCTTGAACTTCAAATTTCTGTTAGCAAAGTTCACATTTTGCATAGAAACACATCAGAGTTAAACTCAAAATTCGTCTGTTAGTCAGTGTTTTCCAAATCTAACATATGTTTACATAGGATAACCATGAAAAATACTGGTTTAAATGCTATGGGAGCATAAGTAAGTAAAAATCAAGCCTTTTACCCCATATACATTGTGAGAAATCCTAACAACTAATTCTTCATATATTTCTTCTTGGATTTATTCACTTGTATGCGTTTACACTCCTTGGATATTCTCCTTCCAAGCCCTAATTGTTTAGAATCATCAAAACACTTAATTCAACATAGTCTTCACCAACTGTTGGAACGAGCCACCTATACAAAATATAATGTTATGACGACAGCTTGTGGTTCTAGCTGTGTGCAAGAGAGACATGCAATCCATTCCATGTTGCATTCATGGCATTATTGCATAAGTTATAATATATGTTTCTTGTGGTTGTCCCCGGTTAATGAGACATTGTCTCACACCCCTTTCCTATGACTAATCTTTTAGGTGAGGACTCTGGTACTACTTCAGAGAAGACTATAAAGTTGCAGACCTCTCTATCTTCATCAATTCCAAATATAATTGGTAGTTTATAACTTGGTTTATGCAATATTGTGCCAAGTAGATTGTTATGTTTGGTTGCTTGTATGAGAATCCTAGGAGTATAGAGATGTAAGTAGTTATGTATGTGTAGGTAAAGTGATGATGTTGCATAGGTAATGTTGAGGGATGATGAATGGTGTATTTATAGATATATGCTGAGTTAGTGGTTGATGGCCATGCGACATAGTATGTTTATGGACCCCAATATGGGTTATTAATGTAGGAGCAGGTGTCTGTGTGTTAGAATAGCTGTATGAGTAAGCCCAAAGGGGATTTTAGGTCATGTATATGAGATCAGGCATATAGCCCGTTATGTGAATTTAGGGTTCAAGGGGATTAAATCTCAAACGAGTAGTTTCTCTGGGACCACAATCTTCCTAGACAAGTTGGTTGAACCAAATAGGAACTGTGTGAATGGTTCTTGAGTACCAAATTTCCTTTAGTGGTAATGACAGGTGATAAGTTGTGGGTTTTGGACAAAAAGTAGCCAAAATGGTGTTAGACATCCAAAATCTCCATATGGAGATAGATTTGAGTGAAATTTGTGTCTATAGATAGATTGAGACAAGATTGACCTGTAGGAGTTAGAATCAGGTCAATTGAAGTTCGAAGCAAGAAGTTGTATGTGGTGGAAGTTCACTAAGAAAATCAACATTTTGTTGATATGAAATATGATACACGTGTTGTGGTGCTAGATGCCTGACTGTGGCGCTAATCCCCTCTATTTCTAGAATTTAGAACCCAAGAGCTTACAGGCCATGGTGGTACTGTAGAGGCTACGATGCCATGACCTAATTTGCCTACTTTAGTTTTCTTTAGCCAGTATTTTTGGAGTGCAAGTGAAAGATGGAGGTTCTATTTGGTAGGGTGTTACATCACCAGCTATTAAAAGAGAATCACCTATTGAAATGTCTTGTAATGATGCCAACTCGTGATTATAGCCGCGTCTGAAAGAGACATGCATTGGATGACATTTGGCATTGCATGACATCATTGCATATATGTGTGATATTGATGGTGTATATATATGTGCATGTTTGTCCTAGTTACTAAGACATTGTCTCATGCCCTCTATGACTAATATTTCAGGTGAAAACTCTAGTACTAGTCTGGAGGAGACTGAGGAGTTGCTGGCCTCTCCATTTTTAGGAATTTAAAGTAAAATTGATAGCTATTATATAGTTTATGTAATATTGTGCCAAGTAGGTTGTTATAGCTGAGCTGTATATATATGTAACCAGGGAGTATTGCCTGTATGCTATGTGATGGTACAATGATTAAGACAATGATGTTTAGACAATATAGATGATTATGTGATGATATTGATGTTAAAGGATGGTAAGAGTCAGGTGTGGATATGGGGTAGGTATAGTTTATATGTGTGTGATGATGGTGTGGACCTAGATATGGATCACTATTGTTAGAAGTATGTCTGTGAGGTGAATTAGCATCATATGGTAGCCCAAAGGTGGTTTTAGGCTATCTATGTGTCTTTAGGGCATATGGCTCATTATGTGGTTTTAGGGTTCAAGGGCGTCAATTCTCGAAAGAGATGTTTCTCTAGGATAAAACCTTTTTGGACAAGTTGGTTGAGTCAAATAGGACTTGCGTGAAAGGTCCTTGAGTGCCTAATTGCCTTTGGTGGCAAATGGAGGTGTTAAGTTATGAGTTTTGGCCAAAAAGTGTCTAAAATAGTGTTGGGCATTTAGAATCTCTATACAAAGATGGATTTGAATGAAATTGGTGTCCATGGTTAGATTAGGATGAAAGTGACCTGTAGGAGTTAGAATCAGGTCAATCGGAGATAAGAGCATGAAATTATGCATGTGGGAAATTCACCAAAAAATTAGCAACTTGTTGATATGGGAATTGATGCTGACACCGTGGCACCAGAAGTTTGGCCACAGTTACACTGTAACAAGCTGCAGCCCCAGCCTGTTCTAGTGCCCTTTTGGTGTTTTTCCATTGCTCTGATGTTTTGGAAGTTAAAGTCGAGGTATTTTGGTTTTGTTGGATTTCTTTTCAAAGTTTTAGTCAAGATTGCTAGTATATTGGGGTAGGGTGTTACATTTAGTATTGAACCTTAATTTATTGTGAAATTTCATTAATTAAACAAGAAAATTTATCTCTAACTCTATCCAATTATAGTGTACATTTTTCTTCAATACATTAAGAGCGTTATTTTTAGCCTATTTTCTAATATTGTATATCTTTGCACTTGCATTTTACCAACATTTAATGGAGATCGTAATGTTGGCAAAGAGAAAAAAAATTGTTGTATTATGGCGGAAAATAATTTTGAATAAAATTTTTAGATTGTTAGAATATGTCAATATTATTTTACAAAAGACCATAATTTGCAGATAGGGGTGTCTCATGCCACCCCCTCCTGCCATGGTAAGACTATAAGTAGGAAAAATAATTTTTCTTTATTTTTAAAACTATAAATGATATAATATGTCTCTAGAGAATCATGTAGTCATGTATTTATACAATTTAATCCTGTTTTATATCTTTTTTTGCTTATACTGTATAATTGTATGACTATAAAGATGTCGTTTTTATTATATAATTTTTAAATTAAAAAATAAAAAAAATACAATTTTATAGTTATATAATTACAAAAAAATTATTTTTATTCCTAAATTTAAATATTAAAAAACAAAAAATTAAAAAAAAATGGATGGCAGGAGGGAGGCAAATCTCTCTTGGAGAGAACCCTACCCCCAGAATTTGCCTTTTTCATGGGTAAAAAGACCAGAATATGTCAGTGTCAAAAGAACTTTGACTAAAAATTCATTGAATAGGTTTCATAGAATTTGTTGCTAAAATTCCAGTCCTTTCACACAAAGTAAAAAAATGAAGATTTTTTGTAAATATTTCCTTTTTTATTTTCATAGTCAAAAATTTACAAAGGTAAGGAAAAAACCTGACTTGTTAATAAAAATATAGTTATAGAGTTAAATATAAAAAATATACTATTAGGTTAATTAATTGGTAGTTGGAATTAACAAAAATTATCAATTTTAATTTTATTTTAATGCTTTATTCTTTTTTGTTTTGAAAAAATGTATTTTTTCTCTTTCTTATAAAAAATTTAATTAGATGCATCTAGGGAAAATATATTGTATGCTATAGTTTACATAAAATAGTTTTATTTATTCAATTTGTTTCTTTGATTCTGGGTCTAGCTTTGACTTGTGTCGATTCAATTTCACTCCACTGGTGCCTTCATAAGTAATCTCCAGAGCATCCCACATTTTTTTAGCTGTGTTACAATTTGACACTGAAGAATTTATTTTGTGAAAGAGCATTGACTATGGCAAATTGAGCTTTTGTATTTAGCATCACTCTTCTTTTATCTTCATCATCCCATTCTGCATTCAGCATTTCAACAATATGCCCCTGTTCATTCCTCTTCATTGGAATGAAATCTCAATTCTCTAAGATTTCTCACATATTTAGGTCCAGAGATTTCAAGAAAAGTTTTATCTTCATCTTCTGGTAGGTGTAATTTTGTCCATTGAAGCTTGATGGTCTGCACATGCTAGCACCATCTAGAAGAGCTCATTCTCTAAAGCTAGCCATCTTGCTTCCAGATGATTAGATGCAAGTTTTGATACCAATTTTAAGTTGGCTGGTCACCCAAGAGGGGGACGAATCAGGTGATGCAAGAATTTTACCCTTTTGAAGTACAGCCCAATTTCACCAAGTGTTGCAACAAAATAGGAATAAATATAGTGTATTGAAGTAGATAAATTAACTAAGGAGATAAAGGATCAAACATAAGAATTTATATTGGTTTGGCCCAAACCACTTGGCCTTCATCTAGTCCCTTACAAGATATGTAATTTCTGTTAGTATTTCCTCACACTAAGATTCTACCTAGAAAAAAGTAGAAAAGAATGATTACATAATTGAAACTCTCTTTTAGAGTAGATAATACATAGAAAGCTTACTCTATTGAGGTGGGTTTAGCTTTGAAAGTTAATACAGAAAGATTTTATAAATTGAAGCAGCATTTTGGCATAACTCATTTAAAAATCGTAACCTATAAGTTCAAATGAGATTCTATTTATAGATTTGTGGCTCACTAGTTGTTAGACATAAAATATATCCATTAGACACAAGTTCTAGCCACTACTCTACAAAAAGAGCTTTCCAACAACCACATTTAATGCGTCTGAGACACTGAAATTTGAATTTTAGGTGTCAACAGATAATTTTCCAGAAACTGTAAGTTAGGGATTTCAACATTGAACTTCCAAAATTCGTTTGTTCATGAGAGAAATTTGAATTTTGAATTTGTCAAATATATTTCATGTTAGAACATACAAATTTTCATATCAAAAGTACATCTGTTGAGAATAAATAGTTGTCTCATATTTTTACAGTGTACTTGAAATTCAAATTTTAAAGGTTAAAATTCATATGTCAGTAGTTTGCTTAACATGGTACAAAAGTTCTGCTCTATGAAATTCAAATTTTGCACTTCAAAGTTCCTGTGTCAAAGATATGCTCTAATGAGACTCATAAGTTCTTATTTCAAAATTTGAATTTTGAAATCCAAAATTCATCTATCAGAGGGAGTGACTCTGAACTCTTTATGACTTTAATAACATTCAAATTTTGACTAGTCCTCAGAAAAATTTTGTATATTTCACTAACAATGCTTAGCTTAAAATTCAAATTTCAAAACTAAAATTTGTCTATCAAAGATAAAACCTCTGTAACTTTGAATTTCAACAAGAAATGTTTGAATTTTGAACATGAATCATAGGTAAGATTCATCTGTTAGCCAATATTTCTCAATTCTAATAATGCTAATATTATATTTACTTAATCTAACTCATTTAGAACATATGGTAATAAGATTAAGTAAATTTCAAAGATTAAAACCAATTGAAGACCTAAGTGAAAATAAACTATACCTAATAAATAGGTCTTCAAAGATTAAGCTTCACTTTCACTTGGTTATTCCATTCTTTGCATGCTTTCTTCTGATCTTCAATTCTTAGAGCATCCTTTCTCTTCTTCTTCTTTGAGTGGGTCATGATGTTGATTTCCCTTTCTTTATTCCAGTGCTCACTCTTCCTACTTGGACAATCCTACATTTAACATATACTTACAAACCAAGTAGTTAGTCCAACTTATATATCTAACTGGTATTATACAATGTAAGAGCACAATGGATATATTAGTGCATAGCATGATATATACATTATAGACATAGTTAATCACATGCTAATACACATTTCACTTCTTTAAGGAATATTATATATGTTAGATACATGATGCATTTGTTTCTTATTACCTTGTATTTGTCATAATTAAAATTTATATTATATTAAATCTAACAATCTGTACTGGAAGTTGTACTCTTCTGAAGTTCACCCAAAACAAGCATTTTTGCTATCATAGATAGTAGCATATGGCACTACAGTGTCATTGTGAAAAATCCTCAATCTGATTCCAATTCATAGTGTCTCTATCCATGATGACCTAGCCTTGTACTATGATGCCACAGTGCAATTCATGCACTTCATGGTTACTCATTCCATACCATAGTTCCCTGCCTCTCGATTGTTTCTACTCCTATTTACCCAAGGTTCTCTTCATGTTTTTCACTTCTTAAGTGTCTATTTTGGTTGTTGTGGCCATGTCTCTGTCCTAATTTATTAGGATGTTACAAGAGAGGTTTAGATTATGAGTAATGACTTCCTAATGCTCTTGTGAGTAATAAGAATCAAAAGAACATATAGATGGTGAGGAGACTAGATAGGCATTGACTATTAAGGCATGCCACTGAGAGGTAAGGATTCAAGCATAAATCTAGTCTTAGAAGAGGATTTGGTTGTCAATGAGTGACTAAATGCTTCATCATCAAGGATTAAGCAGTTTAGTGTAAAGGAATGTTTACATACAATTTTATGATGTGTGGATTCAATTTCAAGGATGAAATTTCTAAAGCTGGGGAGGATGTAACACCCTTAATTAATTCTTTGATTAATAAATGTTTGACCCAGATTATGAAGGACTAATTATAAGGTTTATCTAGAACACAAATGCAAAAAATCAAATGAGAAACAAGGGGAAAAGGGGGTTTGAATAATCATGACTCTTGAAATTCTAGAAGCAAATTTTGTGGTGGATGTTCTTGTTATATTTTTATCTTATAAAAAACTATCCAAACTTTAAATCAAGCTATGGATCACCTCAATTTGATTTTTCTACAATTAGTTGAATTTTGAAAATTCAACTACATAATGAAATAAATATCTAGTCATAGCGAGCATGAAAAATCTAATATAAATATCATATCATGGAAGCATTGAAACCATGAGGGAATTAGGGATTTCAAAGCTTGCTCTCTTAGGGTTTGTTCTTGGATGTGCTTTGGGATATTCCACATCATTTGGAGGCTCTAATCTTCAAGGGTGTTTGGCTTGTGTAGTTGAAGTCTCTACACTCCAAGGAATTATTGGAAATCATTGTATCACTTGTTTGAACCATGTAATAGCCTGCCATGACACTTTGTAGTTTCCATATCTATTAAGGTACCCAGGGACTAACTTCAGTTTACCATGTTTTAAATATTTTATATCATGATATGCATATATTATACAACTAGTAAGTTTTTCTCACATTTCCCTCTCTTAAGACTTATGAATATATGACCTTGGAAATGGTAATGCCTAAAAAAAAAGCTCCACATGATGGAAAATGTTGAATCAAGTGTTTTGATGATTCCAAACCAACCTTCAAGAGCTTGGAATAAAGATATCAAAGGTGCACAAAAGGTTCAAGTGAAGAAATCCTGGAGAAATCAGTGCAAAGATTCATGTAGGATGTTTAGAAATGTTTTGATTTGAGTAAAAGACTTTGATTTGGTGAAAAGATGTTTTAAAACCTTGATTCTATGGAATAATTGAAAAACACCCACCAACAGACAAAGTTTGAAGGGTTTATATTGATCTGTCATATTGGAAATTCGAACTTCGGCTTTGGAAATTTCAATTTCGTATTGAAACTGAACAAGTCTGAAGAGAAGCTTCCCTGACAAACGAATTTTGACTTGAGAAAATTGGAATTTTGATAAGTGTCTGAAAGGAGCTTTCAGTAACAGACGAACTTTGGGTTTTGAAAATTCAAATTTCAGACAAAATGTAACTTATGAAAACTAAAGAAATTCATCTGAAATTATGTCAAAGTTCATCTGAAACCAAGTTTGGATTGGATTTCAAAATTGCTCACTGATAGACGAACTTTGAACATGAAAATTTGAATTTCAGAAACTAAGCTTGTAAGTCTGTTACAATGATATGTTGACATACGAATGACAGTATTTCTAAATTCAGATTTTGAAGTAAGTTAGAAAAGAAGTCTCTCTGACAGATGAACTTTGCCCTTTGAAAATTCGAATTTTGAATCATATGAACTACTGTACCTTATAAACCAGCTACGGATAGACGAATTTTGAGGTTCCATAATTTGAATTTTGAAGGTATTGTAGTAGATTGAAAATACTGTTCACACTTAACAGAAAAACTTTCTACCTAAAAATTCGTATGTCACAATATAGAAACATTTTCCAAACATCAAAATTCAAACTTCACTTCATGACAGACGAACTTCGGGCATTCAACGTTGAAGCCTTTAGCCTTCAGTTTCTGTGAAATTCATCTATTGACCAACTGAAATTCAAATTTCATAGTGTCAGAAGCATTAAATGTGGTTGGTTAACAGATAGCTTTTCAGAGTAACCGTTGGATAACTTCTCCAACGGATAGATTTTGTCTCTAACGGATAGTTGAGACCTAAATCTATAAATATAACATCATTTGAAGTTATAGGTAATGATTTTAACATTGTATATACTGAAACTCTACCAAATTATCTACTCAAAGTCTCTTACTCTCTCACTTCAATATTTGTACTGCAACTTTCATATTCACTCTATTTAAGAGAGTTCAATCATTGTAAACAATCTTATCATCATTTGGAAGAAAGATTTTTTTGTGAGAGGATATCACAAGGGATTGGGAAGCACTTTGTAAGAGTACATAGAGTGAATGAGTGAGCTCTAGAAACAGAGCATCATCCTTGTACTGAGACATTTGTAAGAAGCCCACTAAATTATTGCAGAATAGCGGAAAATCTCAAGTGGTGACTTGGGGACTGGACGTAGGTCAAGTAGAGAGACCGAACCAGGATAAATATTTGAGTTTTCTTCTCTTTACTGCAACTTTTTACAGTTTATTCTTCTATACTCTGTTTTACCATTTATACTTTGCTTTCTTCACTTTCTTGATATTTTGCACAAAATTTTCAAGCTTCCCAATTCACCCTCCTCTTGGGAAGCCAACTTATCTAACAAGTGGTATCAGAGCCCAGATTCCCAATCAAAGGATTTCACAGTCCAGGAACTAAAATGGCTGGCCTTGGAGAAAGCATATTACCAGAAGGAAACAACACAAATAGACCACCTGGTTTCAGTGGAGAACACTATGGTTACTGGAAGATGAGGATACAAATATATCTCTAGTCAATTGATCTGGACATCTGGTCAGTCATTCAGAAGAGAGATTTTATCCCAATGGCTTTGGAAGATGATGGGAAGTACAGAGAGAAGCCAAAAGCTGAATGGAATGAGGATGATAGAAGAAGAGTCTTGCTGAACTTCAAGGCAAAACACTGTTTAGTCAGTGCTTTGAATCAAGACGAATTCTACAGGGTTCTCACAATGCTCCACTGCTAAGAAAATGTGGGACACCCTGCAAATTGCTCATGAAGGAACAGCTGGAGTCAGAGAAAATAAACTGAATACATGCATAGGTGAATATGGAAGCTTCAGAATGGCTGAAGGAGAGAATGTAAAAGAGCTACAGAAGAGATTCACCCTCATTGTGAATCAACTAAAGAGCTTGGGAAAGGAGTACACTCAAACAAAAAAAGTAAGAAAGATCCTCAGAGCTCTCCCTCTGGAATGGCAACCCAAAGTAACAGCAATAGAGGAAGCCAAAGGAGAATCAATAGCCTCTATCACAGCTCTTTTTCGCAGCCTCAAGGAGTATGAAGGAAAAATGAAGGCTCTCAAGGAGGCTGAACAAGACAGAAAGAAGAAAGGTCTTGCTCCAAAAGCTGCTGAGGAAAAAGAAGAAGAATCTAACGATGGAGATGAGCTAGATGAAGAAACTCTAGCTATGATGGTCAAAAAATTTGGAAGATTCTACAACAAAAAGAGAAACAAGAAAATCTTCAAGAAAGGAGCAGCTAGAGATAGCAAAAGGGAAACAAAAGAGCCTATCACTTTCTATGAAAGCAAAAAGCAGGGACATATCAAATGGGATTGTCCACAATTCCTCAAGAAGCAAGAAAAAGAAAAGAAAGCTGCAGATAAAGGCAAGAAGAAAAGAACTTACATCTCATCGATATGGGGCAACAGCTCAGATGAAGAAGAAGATGATGAAGATGAAATTGCCAACATCTGTCTCATGGCACTTGCCTCTAAAGAAGCTGAAATGCCATGCAGCAGTGATCAAGAAGAAGAGGTATATGAATCTGAACCTTCCTATTCTAAATTACTAGATGTATTTCATGAGCTGCATGATGAGTTTGTTAAGGTTGCTAAAGAATTGAAGCAAGCTAAGAAAAAGATTAACAAACTAGAATCTCAATGCAACATCTCTGAAATTGCTTCTCTACCTATTGCTGAATCTATTTGCTATAAGTCATGCATTGAACTAAAGCAACCAAATGAATATCTAGTGAAAAGCATGTATAGGCTTACTAGAGATAATGATATGTTGTTTGCTTTAATGGGAAGCCAAAGAATATCACAAGGAAAGGCTGGACTTGGCTATGATCCTTATGCTGTAAAAGAAAAGATTAGGAAGAAAAATCAGAATATCTACATGAGACATTCTGTGCATGCTAATAGCGATAGAAAGAAAGATCATATATCATATCACATTGAATCATATAATCAACCAAGATATACAAAACAAAAATATTATCTGCATTGTTTTCTTCCTGCTTCTTAATCCAGCAGTCCCTTTACCACTTGTCACTTCTATAACAAGAAGGGACACATTTCTAGTTCATGTGCTTTAAAGAAAAATGGACTTGACAAGATCGTTAAATGGATTCCCAAAGGTACATCTGTATCTAGGGAAAAGACTACCGATAGAAAAGGACCCAAGCAAATTTGGGTACCTAAAAAGAAAATATGAACTTTGTTTTACAAGTATGTCTCAATGCTAGAAAGAGTAATAAATGGTATATGGACCGTGCCTGCTCAAGTCACATGACCGGGGACAAGGAGAAGTTCATCACCCTTAGAGACAAGAAAGGAGGAAAGGTGACCTTTGGAGGTGATCAATATGGCAGAATAGTTGGCAATGACATTGTGGGCAAGAATCCTGAAACATCCATTGAAGAGGTGATGTTTGTGATTGGCCTCAACCACAATCTGCTAAGTATGAGCTAGACATGTGACAAAGGAAACTGGGTACTATTTGACTCAAAATTCTACTTGGTCATCAGAAAAAGTGATCACAAAGTAATCCTCAAAGCTCAAAGGGATGGCAACTGCTATACTATTAATCTTGATGAACTTCCTTCCTTAGATTATGTCTGCTTGATTAGTCAGGATAATGATAGTTGGTTGTGGCATAGAAGATTAGCTCATGTTAACATGAATCAGCTTTTAAAATTGGTTAAAAATGAGTTAATCACTGGCCTACCAAAAATCACTTTCGAAAAGGACAAAGAATGTGATGCATGCCTAAGAGGAAAACAAACTAAATCTTCTTTTAAACCCAAAAATGTAGTCACCACAACTAGACCACTAGAACTACTGCATATGGATTTAATTGGTTCATCTAAGGTAAAAAGCATTGGTGGAAATCTGTATGTGCTTGTAATTATGGATGATTACTTTAGATTTACATGGACATTGTTTCTTTCCTCTAAAAGTGATACCTTTGATGCATTTGTAACCTTAGCCAAGAAAGTGCAAAATGAGAAGGGTATTTCCATTGTGTCTATCAGGTCAGATCATAGAGGAGAGTTTGAAAATTTATACTTCCTGGAGTACTGCAATGAGCATGGAATTGATCACAACTTCTCAGCTCTAAGAACTCCTCAATAGAATACAGTAGTAGAAAGAAAGAACAGAACAATTGGAGAGATGGCTAGAGCTATGCTAAATGAAAAGGAACTTTCTCAAGTATTTTGGGCTGATGCAGTGAATACAACAAGCTACATCATAAATAGAGCCTACATCAGACCAATCCTTGGGAAGACTCCTTATGAGCTGTATAAAGGAAGAAAGCCAAATCTCTCACATCTCTATGTGAACAGGCTGCAAATGTTTCATTCACAACAATGGAAAGGAAAATATGGATAAGTTTCATGCCAAATCTGATGAAGGTATATTTCTGAGCTATTCTAGTAGAAGTAAGGCATATAGAGTTTTTAATAAAAAGTCTAAATTGGTAGAAGAATCTATGCATGTAGTATTTATTGAAAATGAAATTGCTTCCAAACATGCTGCTGATGAGGATGATCTTGTCTCAAACTTCAAAAAGTTAGATATCTCTGATGAAGGTAAAATTAAACCTCAAAAAATATCTAAATCTATTAACATAGAGGAAGATATTTAGGAGAAAGATTTTGAAGATGAAAATAATGAAGAAATGTCTCAAGAACTCCCTAGAGCTTGGAGATATCAAAGGAATCATCCTATTGATCAAGTAATAGGAAATGTTCAGGAGAAAGTTAAAACCAGAAAATAGTTAATGGGTCAAATGATTAATTGTGCTTTCATCTCACAAATTGAACCTAAATGCACTGAGGAAACCTTAACTGATGAATACTAGATTTTGGCTATGTAAGATAAATTAAATCAGTTTGAAAGAAATCAAGTTTGGGACTTAGTGCCCAGACCCAAAAATCATCCTATCATTGGCACCAAATGGATTTGTAGAAATAAACTTGATGAATCAGGATCAATAATCAGAAATAAAGCTAGACTGGTTGCTAAAGGATATAATCAAGAAGAAGGTATTGATTTTGAAGAAACCTTTGCTCCAGTGGCTAGATTAGAAGCAATCAGAATTATGTTAGCATATGCATGCATGAAAAATATTTTGTTATATCAAATGGATGTGAAGAGTGCTTTTCTAAATGGATATATCATGGAAGAGGTCTATGTTGATCAATCTCCAGGTTTTGAGGACTCTGCAAAACCAAACCATGTTTATAAACTGAATAAACCTCTTTACAGTTTAAAACAAGCCCCTAAAGCATGGTATGAAAGATTAAGTAATTTTCTAACTGAAAAGGGGTTCAACAGAGGAAAAGTAGATACAACTTTATTTACTAAGAAAGAAAATAAAGATTTACTTATTGTTCAAATCTATGTTGATGATATTATATTTGGTGCTACTAATGAATCTCTTTGCATGAATTTTTCTAAGTTAATGCAGGGAGAATTCGAAATGTCCATAATAGGTGAACTCAACTTCTTCATTGGATTGCAAATCAAGCTGTGTGATGATGGTATTTTTCTCAATCAATCCAAGTATCTGAAAGAACTATTACAGAAGTTTGGGATGGAAAATGCCAAGCCAATGGAAACACCTATGGCTACTACAACCAAACTGGATATGGATGAAAAAGGGAAAATGTTTGACATAACCCAGTATAGAAGAATGTTTGGATCTCTATTGTATCTAACTACCAACAGACCTGACATTATGTTTAGTGTCTGTATGTGTGCAAGGTTCCAGTCATGTCCCAAGGAAACCCATGCAACTGCTGTAAAACGTATCTTCAGATATCTTATTGAAACATCACAGATGGGTCTTTGGTATCGAAAGGGCAATGGAGAAGATCTCAAGGGATACACTGATGCTGACTTTGCAGGATCCAAAACTGACAAAAAAAGCATAAGTGGAACATGTTAGTTTCTTGGAGGATCCTTGGTTTCATGGTTTAGCAAGAAGCAAAATAGTGTGATCTTATCCACAGCAGAAGCTGAATATGTTGCAACTGGAAGCTGTTGTGCCCAAATCATCTGGATGAAATAGCAGCTTGAAGATCTTGAGGTTAAGATGAAAGAAATACCAATAATGTGTGACAATCAAAGTGCAATAAATATCACCAAAAATCCTGTCATGTATTCAAGGACAAAACATATTGATGTTAGGCACCACTTCATAAGGGATCATGTTTTGAAAGGAGAAATCAGACTAGAATACATCCCAATAGAGGATCAAGTTGCTGATATCTTCACAAAGCCTCTATCAGAAGATAGACATTGCAAAATCAAGAGAGAATTGGGTATGGTAAATCCCAATGAACTGTGAGTAAATCTGTGTGCAATTTTGTTTTTTTAGATTTTCCAACATTAAATTAATTCTAACTTTAGCATCGGAGTGAATTTAATTTAAGTTGCAGATGCTCCTCATAAGATTCAATGGTAATAAATCTGAAAAATGGAGCACACCAGAATGGAACAATCAAAAAGTGAAGAAAATGTCAAAAAATTCTGAGTTTCTGGATCCATTCTGTAAGTTTTTAAAGTTGAAATTTGTATCTTAGTTGTGTGTTAGACGAATTTCCTTGATAAATTGTGTTTCTGAACAAGTCAGCATGGTCAACATTAGAATTTGGATGCCCAACAGACGAACTTCAGATTGTTATACATTGGAATAATTCTCGGTGATCCCTCGAAATTCGTCTGTTGAACCTTGAAAGTTCGAATTTTCAAGAATAAAAGTTTCAAAGTTATGTTTATCCAACTTGATGATTATACAAATGATTATTTCTTAACATACAAATGTTGGAAAACCTTTACAAAGTAAAGAAATTCGAATTTCTGATTTAAAATTCATCTATTGAAACATGATCTTCATGTTGAATCTTTGAAAGATGAAGTTTCATATGCATAATTTGTCTGTTGTTTGTTGATTTGATTGTTGCTTGATGTTTACTCCTCAAAATTTGAACTTTGTTGGAACAAAGTTCATCTATTCACCTTATGTTGCTTAAACCAAGCCACTATCAGATGAACTTTCAGAAGAAAATTTGTCTGTCAGTAAGCTTTGCTGAATGGTTTAACTTTTAACTGCTCAAAGTTCAAATTTTGACCCCTCAAAATTCATCTGTTAGGTGGTTACTTACGTTAAAACTGACGGTTTTCCACTAAACAGACGTAACCCTACTCTTTTCTTCTCTGAGTCTGTTCAAATTCTCTCTTTAATGCTCTTCAATTCTGACTGTAAATCTTCATTTCTCACTATTTAAACTTCATTTTGCATCCTATAAACCTAATCTCTGCTTCATTCTGAAACATTCATCCACGGAAATGGTAAGAGTAAAGAATCCTGAAGCTAGAAAAGGAGAGGCATGACCAAAGAGGATGGTCAAATCCCAATATACCTCAAAGAAGGGTGAAAAACCGAAGAGAAAAGCCGAATCAAGCAAGACAACTCCCTCCAAATGACAGAAAACTACACCAAAGGCTAAATCAAAGAAAGCTCGACCCTCTTCTTCGAAGAAAACAGGGCCTTCAGTCTCTGCTCCTGCTGCTGATGTTGTTGCTTCTGCTTCCTCCTCTAGCACTGAATCTGGAGAATACCAACTCACTACACTGCCATTATGGAGCACTCCTCAGATTCAGGAGGAATACTCAACCAAGTTTGCTAATAAAAAGGTAATCAAGCCTCATTGTGTGAACTTGGAAGATTTCTTAGTCTCAAACAATTTTGATGCTGGAATATGGATGTTGAGATATAAGAATCTATTAGAGATACTGGAGAGGTATGATGATGAAGTGGTAAAGACATGGTATGCCTCCCTAAAGTACAATAGCAAGAAGAAGAAGTGGGAGGTCAATCTGAGATCAAGGACCATCAGGCTTACAGATGAGACTTTTAATGAAGTATTGGAAATCCCAAGGCAAGATGGCCTCAAGATTAACATCACTACCTCTGGATACATGGATGAGACAGATACTACTGATGAAGAAGGTGGCCCTTTCTGAACTACAAGGAGAGCATAATTCTGAATACTTAGTTCAGAAGAAAGGAGAATAGGCCAACCATAAACCTGCTAAAGCCCACAGACCTCAGTGCTCAAGTGAGGATCCTACACTATATAGTGTCTTGGATCATCTTCAACAAATGAGGTAGCTTTAATCTGATCATAAGGGCAGAGGCACGAGTGATGGCATCAATCATGTGTGGAAAGCTCATCAACATGGGACATATCATACTCCAACGTATGATCAAGGCAAGGGATCAGAGGAAAGACTCCACACTCTCCTATGCAGCAATCATTTCCAAAATTCTACAATATGCTAGAATTCAGCACCATGAGAAAGGGAAAGGGAAGCCCACTGAGATTTTCAAGGAAGAGAAACTTCAAAGAATGGCAATTGAGAGAAATAAAGGAAGATGGATTGGGAAGGGAGCAAGAAAATCTAAAGATCTCTTCTTTGTTGAAGGTGCCTTCTAACAGCAAGAAGACACCTCTGAGGCTCCTGCAAGACCTACACCTCAGCCTTCTCTGCCTGTCCCATCTCTATCCAAGCCTACTTACATTCCATCTACTCCTTCCTCTCGTGCCAAGCCAACCAAGATCACTGAGTTGTATGACAGCTTGTCTACACTCATACTTAGCATCAGGGATGAGCAAAATGCTAAATTTGCTCATCTGCAAGATCAGATTCACCAGTTGGCCAAGAAAATGAAAGTGGTTGCTAATGCCTATGAAGATATTCGGAGTACAATTCCTGCCACATCATCTCCACCTCAGCCAGGATTCCCTGAGCCTGCTCAGTCTCCAACTCCTGAGCCTCCAAGCCCCTTTGAGCTAGCCTCTTCTAACCATGATGATGCTGTAAATGGTACTGAGCCTGCTAGTACACTGAGCACACCAAGTCTTGGTCCTTCCTTGGACTATGGTATGGAAGAAGAAGGACCTCGGGATGCAAGCTCTCATGATCCCATTACTGCAGATGCTCAAGAGTCAATCCTATCACAGCAAGAATTTGAGCAAGTAGAAAGATTAGTGGCAGCCATTTCTACTTCATCAATCATGGAGGTTGCCAAAAATGAAGAAAGAAGCATTGTGCCTTTTGTTGATTTGGAAGCTATTGCTCACAATTCTCTCTTGCAAGCTCAGAGAAGAAGGCTTGAAGAAATGTTTCATTCTGATCCTTCATCTCTCATTACACATGGTCTTTCAGAAGAACAAAGGGCTTAATTGGCTCTTTCCAGAAAACAGGTGCAAGAGCTACTTAAGGTCTCTGATGATGAGGATCCAAAACCTGAGCCTTCTCCATCAGTTAGTCCATATCTACCTTTTGCTCCTGTACCCCTCAAAGCTATACCAGTTTCTCAAATCCCTCCTCCGGCTGATTTTGTTCACCTTCCTGATGATGCTAAAAAAAAGGGAGAAGAGTAAGCAAACTAGCAAGTCTGCTGCTGAGCCATCTGGAAAGACTTACAGCAAGAAGACCAAGTCAAAGAAGTTATTAGAACTTAGACTTGAGTCCTCTTGTAATGTTTTGTTATGATTCTTATGTTTGTGTTTTGTATTTATGTTTTTTGAACTATTTTGCATCTGTAAAGCAATGTTTGATGAAATGAAAGAATTCCTTGGCTACAATGATTTGCTTCTGTTAATCTTTGAATCTCTTTACTTGATCTACTATATATGATATCTTTGAAATATAATGCATATGTTAAGGGGGAGCTTGTTTAAGCAAACCCAAGTACTAATCCAGTTTGTAAGTTGTTTTGTCATCATCAAAAAAGGGGAGATTGTTGAATCAAGTGTTTTGATGATTCCAAACCAACCTTCAAGAGCTTGGAATAAAGATATCAAAGGTGCACAAAAGGTTCAAGTGAAGAAATCCTGGAGAAATCAGTGCAAAGATTCATAGGATGTTTAGAAATGTTTTGATTTGAGTAAAAGACTTTGATTTGGTGAAAAGATGTTTTAAAACCTTGATTCTATGGAATAATTGAAATACACCCACCAACAGACGAAATTTGAAGGGTTTATAATGATCTGTCATCTTGGAAATTCGAACTTTGGCTTTGGAAATTCGAATTTCGTATTGAAACTGAACAAGTCTGAAGAGAAGCTTCTCTGACAGACGAATTTTGACTTGAGAAAATTCGAATTTTGATAAGTATCTGAAAGGAGCTTTCAGTAATATACTAACATTGGATTTTGAGCATTTGAATTTCAGACAAAATGTAACTTATGAAAACTAAAGAAATTCGTCTGAAATTATGTCAAAGTTCATCTGAAACCAAGTTTGGATTGGATTTCAAAATTGCTCATTGTTAAATCTTTGAAATTATGCGTATTTTGTGTTTATCATGCATATTCCATAGATTTAGAGCTTAATTCTATCTATCAGAGTATTTTTCATTAACTTAGGTTAATTATATGCTTAATTATGCTTCACCTTATAATTAAATTACATTTTTTCATATAATATCTTATGAGTTTTTCTCCGTGAGTTACCATTTGTTTATTTGCGTAATGATCTCTACCATTCTATATCATTAGTTTTCATTTCATGTTATGACCTTTTTGGACTATTAATTCTACTATTTTCACTTTCGCATTTTGTCCCCATTAAGAGAGGCACTTGATTTAAATTCAAATTTTTCCTAATGTTTTTAAATTTACTTAGCTAATCATTGTCAAGCATATAATTAAACCCAATCCTATGTATTAAAGTTGGCCAAACTCATTATGGATTGCAAATTAGAGAAGACCAAAGTTTGGTCAACTAAAGGTATTTTAGTCATTTTCATAGGAACCATATTTTCTTAGGATTTTTAATTCCTTTCTTTTTCATTATTTTCATATTTTTTCTTATTTTTTATGATAAATTTCATCCATTATGTGTCTTGATCCTTGCTTAATTTTGATTATATCATTTTTCTAAAATTTTGCCCATTAATGTTACATGATTATTATTGTCACATCCTTACTATTTTTTGTAACATTTTGGAATAGGGCTTGGGCATGGACACTTGAGCATACAATTGGCAAGAGGAGAGCTTACTTGGCATTAGAAAATTCTTCAATTGGTCCATTATTTTCATATCACATCCAACTCACCATTCATTAATCCACTTAAGGCCTATTAATCCTACTCAATTTCTACCTCACATTTTCTATTTTTCCTTGTCTTTCCATTGGTCCACTTGCCTCCACTTGATCACGTACTCACCTACTTATGCACCTCACTTGCCACATCACCATTTAACTTGTTCTTCCATTTTTATCCTCATACACCCCTTAAACCCTAGGTCTATCACACCTTAATTTTGGCCAATATTCTTATGTTTTAGACCTTATTTAAGTCCATTTAAGTATGATTAGAAGCTTGAATCAAATAAAAACTAAAAGTAGAATTTTCAATAATCCGGGTACTGTTCACTTGGTAAATTCCATTTCACCAACTGAATTTTGAAAACTTATAACTAATTCTACAAAAAATTGTATTGGAATGATTTAAGTCTCTAAAAAAAGCTAAAAATATTATCTACATGAAAAAAATATGAAATAAAACAATTACAAGGCCAATTCATATTGTTTATTCTTCAAAAATCATTGTAGATTTGGACAGTTTCATTTTCCCAGGATTTTGGCCTTAAGTTTAAAAATTTATATCTTACTCTACCCTGAGCCAATTGATGTATTCTTTATGTCATTAGAAAGCTCTATATATCTGCTTTCTAGAAATATTTTTTTGTACATTTTAGCTTGTCCAGGGCATGATATTAACTTAAACTATTAAGGATCAAAACACTACTTCTACTAGAATAGTGTTAAGAGAAATTACATAACTCCTTCTTTTCAGGTCCAAAAGCTTTCAAACCACTAGCATTTGTTTCCTAAGACATTAATTTCCATAACTGCAAATCACTAAATTTCTGGAGCTATACATGATTTTATAATGCCTTTCTAAAAATCCAGTATCTTTAGTGAAAATTCTAGTTCTCCTAATACTATCTGGTTCTGAAGCCTAACTTCAAAAATTCACTATAAATTGCATACTTATCCAATTTAAGTGATCTTTGTCTTATTTTAAAGCTTGTTCCAACTACTTTTAGAGGTATATAACAATCCTTCCAATTGCTTTGTTTCAGACAAGGTATCTCCATCCCCTCTACTGTTGGTCATCTTGGACAATACTAAGCATCCTTTGGCAAGATTAATTGCATATGCCTACTATATTATTAAAACATGTTCCAAATCCATACATAACATCATAAGGGAGCTTTAAGGAACATAAACATGTATAATTATAAAATTTCATATCATACATAACATGATACATAGTTTCCCAACTCAACATTTTAACTTGCAAAATCAAGTAATTCTCCATCATCTTCTTCATTTCCCTTGCATTTGCTTGAACATTTCCATGTCCTTGCCCTAGCATAGTTAACATTTGGAAAGAAATGAGATTCAAAGAATCTTAGTAGTTGCACCCAATTATGCAAGCATATTATTATAGCATCCCATAAAATCATCAATAGTAATCATAAAATCATATTATGCCATACAATTTTATAAAAGTTTTGGCATAGTAACACCTTAGGCAATGGACATCCTAGGGTCATAAAACCCATCAAACAACCAGCCAACAATGTAAATTCATTACAAAACATCCAAACAAATATATGGCATAGTTATAGAATCATGAAAGTCAAGTACGATAACATTAGGCATAAATGGGAAAATAACTATCATTGAACTTTCCAATCCTTTTCAAATTTTGCACATACTTCCATTAGACTCTTAGCATTTCTTGAAACTCTATAGCATCATAGAATAATATCATGAGCCACTAATTCATCAAGCTCATTCACAAAGTATGCATAAAACCCTTACAATCTCACTTTGTAATTCTTTTGGCTTCTCTTTGTACCAATGCATACATGTTCTTGAGGTTTTGGACCATGAGGAATCCATTTTTGGCATCAAAAACATGAAATTCCAACTATAAATAATTCTCCTATTTTGACTGAAAATGAAATGAAAATTTAGAAAAATATTTACTTCATAAATCTTCAAACCACTTATACATCCTTGCATCTTGGAATGTTTCCAAGCTTTTCCACAGATTTATTTTTCCATAGCTTAATTTTCTCTTTCTAGGGTTTGCCATGGCTAAAACTTTAGTGAGGAAGAGGAAGAAGACAACTCCGTGGAAACACCTTTAAACACTAGAAAACACAAGCCAAATAGCATAAAAGCTTACCTTGATGATGTAACCTTCAACCGTGCTCTCTTGTCTCACTTTCTCTTCCTCTCTTTTTCTTTTCTTTCCTCATGCCATGTTCCCTTTTAGAAAAGGGGCTCAAAAAATGGTATATTGCATACATTCTGAGGTAAGTTCTAGAATTAATTCTTGCTTAGGACCTTATAGAAAATTATTTCCAGTTAAGGAAAAAACATAACTTTTTCTAAAAGCAATATGGAAAATTAATTGCGTCTAAGGATCAAACTTACAACTTTTCTATCTCACTTCCTTTCCTCCTTGTTTGTGCATTTTATGGTATCCCATAAAAATAATAATATTACAAGGTCTCTCTTCACTTTCAGCGTATACTTTCTCTTTCTCACCTTGACCAAAGCTTTCTTCTTTTTCTCTCTTCTCTTTGTCAATATCATGCTCATTCAATCCTCTATAGATTTTGCAAAAATTCCTCTATTCTACCCCTAAATCCTTTCATCCTTTCACTATTCCCACACTTCCTCTTCACTATTTCATAAAATTTATCCTCCCCCTATTCTTCCTTCTCTTGACTGTGGAGCATCAAGTGGATTCAAGAAGGGTTTGTGGCTGAAGCTCATCACACTTATCCACCATTATCAAGTTATTTCCACATCCATTTCATCCTTCTCATTCATATGGCCATGACTTTCTTGAGTTGTTTTGGTGTTAAATTCATTCAAGAGATGAGGAGCTAGGTTCTTGGTGAATTCACCATGGTATAAGGCACACAAAAATGGCTTTGCTTGGTGGTTATTTTTGGTACCACAGGAAATTTCATTTGTGGTTACAAACGAAAGTTCATTTCCCTTTGTGGTTTTTTTAAACAACTGCAAGGAAAAGTTATTTAAAAAAAAAAGAAAATAGACCCTTTGTTAGTGGTTGTTGTGTAGAACTGCCAACAAAGGTCCTTTTTTATTTAAAAAATATAAAATTGCAATTTTTCCTTGAAACCAAATGTGCAAAAGAGTAAAAATGAAAAATGAGTATTGTGCAATATCTCGATTTACAGGGTTATGGAAAATAAGATTATGTCATGAGAATGTAAAGGACCATGCAAAAGATGATTATGATATGCCCAAATAATGATTATGATGTAATTAAGAGGATAAGTATGATATGTTTTGGCTGGAATTAAAGAAAAGCACAGATTAAAAATATATGGCTTGAAACTATGACGCTATAATATGAACATATGATAAATAGCCTAAAATATATGTTTTAAATCAGAAAAAGGGTAAAAAGGTAACTTTCAGGCTAAGTACATAAGAAGTGCGAATTTTCAAAATGGTCCTTGAAAGAAAAATTATTTGCAGTTTGATCCTTCGTGAAAATTACAACTAAGGACCCAAAAGGTTTGAAAATTACTTTTTTCCAAATTAAGGGTAATTTCAAAATTATGAAAATTTTATGTCAAAACAAAGCTTATGATAAACCGAACCCAATGGTATAATGCATTGAGGTTAACAGAATTTATGTGAAACATCAAAAAGTGCACAATACGCAAAAAAGGGCACTGTAGGCCTGACAAAAAGTAGATAAAGTAAGAAAAAATTATGTGAGCCCCACATTTGGAACAATTGGGATTGGATATTATGTTAATTTTATATCCCAATAAATTTATAATCGGTGTCTCAATAATAGTAAAATATACTCCCTCTAATCAATATTATAAGACATTTTATATAACAAGTTTTTGGTCCAGAATATAAGGAATTGGATATTTTTCTTCCCATTTTACCCCTATCTTTAATGCTTTCTCTCTCCTCATTTATAACTCTATAATGATAATAGAATAGAGTATTTGATAAGGGTAAAATAGAAAATATGGATAGTTTTTACATTGATTTCAGTTGAAAATAATTTTCTTAATATGCGTGTAATTGATACAATATGTCTTATGATGTGGACCAGAGGGAATACTGCTAAAGTAGCTTTATTTGTTCAGATCGATCTAGGATAAATCTGAATAAGTAAATATATAAAATTTTTAGACCAAAATGCCCTCAATTTTGTGCTCAACCAGTAGTACATAGTGAACTTCCAATATTTTAATATTTCCATGAATTTCCAAGAAGATTATGGAACATTAAGTGGAAAAATACCATTGGTTGCATTTTTCTATATATACTCCCCTTTGGTTAATGTCTTGGACATCCAAGCATGAGGAAAAGAGAGGGAGAGAGGTCTAAAACAGCCAAGGGAAGAGAGAAAAATGTGAAGAAGGAGGAGGAAGAAGGGGAGGAGAAAATCCAAGCAAAATCGGTAAGAAATTCCTCTCTTGATTTCTTGCAATTTCCTTCAAGTTTTCAAGTAATTTGAGGTTGTTCCCTTAAGCGCTTTTCCTGCCCTCTTGTGGTTTAGTTTCAGTTTTGACATGGGTTTGAAAAGGAAGTGGTTTTATGTCATAAAACTTAGAGAAAGTATGAGATACAGCGAAATAAACAAGATTTGGAAGGTTTGGAAGAAAGTTTCTGAAAATCCACTTTGTCTCCGTTAAACCCTAATTTGGCTAGTACATTGAGATTTAAAGGAGTTGGATTTTCATTGTTTTGATGTTGAAAATAGATTTCTTGGGTCCAAATTAATAAAGAACAAGTGTTAGACTAAAAAAAAAGCTGAAAGATAAACTATATGAGTTTTTAGGGTTATATGATAATTTCTAGGCTTAGAAAGATGTAAGGAAGTGATTGGGAAAGACTCCAAGTAAGAGGATTTAAGTTTAAAGAAAAATGGGTAAAATTCCAGGGTAGTATTCTTACCTTACCTTTATATTTTGCACAATTATGTTTTATGCATGTTTTATCAAATGATTATATTACCATATTGTTGATTTGATTGTTTATTGAATTGGTTTGCTGTTTATGCAATAAGGGCTTTGGCCAGGATGTCTTGTTTCTAAGTCGTTATGCTACTGAAATTTTTATAGCCAATATAGTATTTTCATGCATTTTTAATGAATTGTACAATATGATCAATTTTTCAATGTTTTGTAATTATGTAAATGCATGTGCAAGTTTACCATTGAGATATCCAATCTTATTCTGTAATATCCCTATTTTTATCGGACATTATAAAATGAATAAAAGATGAGAAACGAAGTGAGACGAAAATGCTATATATATACTCAGGCTTTAGAAAGAATTAATTTCTCATCTAATTTTTAAAAAAAATTATGTTTAGTTCTTAATTAGAATTAATTTCCTATAAGATTTTTAGTAGAAATTAATTCTAGAACTTAGCCCTGAAAGTATAGAATATATCACTTGAATCGAAGCTCATCCTGAGATGAGTGCAATGGTATAAGTATTATACAGCCGGGAGGCCTAGGTTGAAAAATAGACCTATTTGAAAGTCAATGTGAATAGTACAAAAAGAAATAATAAAAAATTAATTTTTGGGTAAAATTACATGAAAGTGCCCAAAAGAATGAATAATTACTTTTGGCCTGACTTAAGGGTAAAACGGTTATTTCTCAAATTAGAGGTAAAATGTGAATGCTATATTTAATCCCCAAAAAAATATTGATATCATAAAATGCATAATAAATTGGGAAAAATGGAGAGAGATTATTAACCATGAAGAATGACAAAGAAGTCATTTTTTCTAATTAAATAGAGAAAAGAGAAAATTATATTTTGACCCCAAGAATCAAGAATCTTTACGCTCTAGTCCATTAAGAGTGAGTTCAACATTAAGAAGGAAAAGAGAAAGAAGCTTGG
Source organism: Adenanthera pavonina (assembly GCA_026686845.1). Classification (NCBI taxonomy): domain Eukaryota; kingdom Viridiplantae; phylum Streptophyta; class Magnoliopsida; order Fabales; family Fabaceae; genus Adenanthera; species Adenanthera pavonina. The sequence continues at coordinate 16,021,580 of JAIVEN010000005.1, read as the reverse complement.
GAAAAATACACCTAATAACCTAAAAGTTTTAAAAATTATAAATTCCCCCTAGGTCAAGGTTTTTTTGGACATATGAAAAATTATAGTCAAAATGAAGCTTTCAATTAGCTAAACCCAATGGAATACAGTATGAAATTTATTAATATCAAAATAATATTTATTGGGTATTTAGGGTTTAATATTAATATTTTACCTGATAAAACTCAATTTGGATAGGAAGAGGCAGTATTAATTCAGAAAAAATTAATGGGCCTTACTAAAATATATATTGGATCATGATAATATTTTAGTCCATAATTTATTTTTGGAAAATTATGTACCAATTTAGTGACAATTTTGATAAAAATACTTAATCGGTATGGGTAAATTTGATTGATAAAGGATATTTTGGTCCATAAAAATTATTTAAGCAATTTTTAGCCAAGCATGATACAAGTGGCGTGCTGCAGCTTATTTGGAAACAAAAGAAATTTTTACAAAAGCTTTATTAAAATAAAGTAACTCAAATTAAAAATTAAAGTAATTAAAATTGATTTTTATAACTTAAATCCCTTAATCACCTTAATTAGCCACATAACTCATCATCTTTAGCCTTCATCATGTCTGAACCAGTGAAGAAAAGAGAGAAGAAGGCATAGAAAAAGAAGGGAAAAAAAGACCAAGCTAGAGGACTTGTTTGGACCTAAAACTCTCAAGGTATATTTCTATGGTTGCCCTCTTGTACATACTTAAATATTATGATATTTAAAGAAGTATTTCTCTCCATTTTCTCACTGCAAATTTCTTTCTAGAGAGAGAATAGAGAGAGAAAATGAAGTCATGGAGAAATCAAACCATGAAAAGTAAAGTACAGGTTACAAGATATAAAAATTTGTCATTAGATTGAAAGTTTGTTGAATTATTATTTTTCTACAATTTATGCTAATTTTCTGCCTATTTAAGGTTTTAGATTAGAAACGATTTCATGATTTTGACCCCAAAAATGGATTCCTTGGGTCCAAATTATATAAATACAAGTGTGTGGTACAAGAAGTACGTTAAGGAAAGCAAAATGGAATTTTTAGTCCAAGTATTTACACTTTGTGAAGGGGGTCATCAAATTAGTGGCTAATGACCTTAAATTGTGTTATATTAGGGTTCAAGAAAGTTTTTGAAGCTCAAAGGAAGTCAAGAAGGTAGTTATTTTCCCTATTATGCTTAATGTTATCATATTGTGTTTTCATGATGATATGACTATGCCATATAGTTGTTTGAATGCTTTTTGATGTATTTGTATTGTTGGTTAGTTGTTTGAAGCATTTTATAACCCAAGGATGTCCATTTTACAAAGTGTTACCATGCCAAAATTTTTATGGAATTGTATGGCATAATATGAAGTTATGATTTTCATTAATGATTTTATAAAATAATATGATGATGTGAATACATAATTGGGCATAACTACAGAGATTTTTTGAATATCATTCCTTCCAAATGATTTATATGTTAGGGGCCATGACATGAAAGAGGCAAGGAGGAAGCAAGAGGAATGAAGAAGATTGTGATTAATGGTCTGATCATGCAAGTTAGTATGCTTTATTATGAAAATGAGTATCAATATATGTATGGAAGGTAGATTATGTAATGATGTATATTTATATTCCTTTCAGTCCCCTTATGATGTTATGTGTGGATTTGGAACAATAAATGTTGATGCATGAGTTTTATGAAATTTATTATATGAATTATGGCATAATTATGAACAAGATGACTAGTAGAAGTTGGGATAAGAGAACACTATCCAAAACAGAGAATCACTTTTAATGATTATACATTATCTAAAAATAGACTCAATAAGCTTTCGAAAGAGATAAAGATCACTTAAATTGGACTAGTGTATGATTCATAGTGAAATTTTGAATTTAGGGTTGAAATCTAGATGGTAAGTAGGAATGCTGCAAATTTTATTGTGAGTATTGATAATTTCAAGGGCACTATAAAATCGTGTAGAGCTACAAAATTTAAGTGGTTTACATATGTGGAAAGCCCTATGTCTTAAGATTAATATGCCACTAATTTATAAGTAATTGAAGCTATAAAATAAGAGATATGCATATATTTCTAAAACTGCTTCAATAAAAGTAAAGTTCTAACTCATAATCATTTAAGTTAATGCCTTGCCCTATTTTAGTAGAATAGATATACAAGAAAAATATGCCTAGGAAGTAGAGATATAGGGCTTTCCAGTGACAAAGAATAAATGATTTCGCTTATGATATCATCATATATGAATTTTTAAAGATAAGGCCAACACCTAGGAAGTTTCAAAATGACCAAATGTATAGTAAATATTTGAAAAATAAACTATATGAATTGGTCTATAGAATACTCTATTTCATATTTTTTCCACGAAGAAAATATTTTTATCTATTTTAGAGACTTGAATCACTTTGAGATGATTTTTCTAGAATTAGTTATGAATTTTCAAAATTTGTCAGGTAAAATGGAAAATGCACAATGAACAGTACCCAAAATAAAAAAAATTATGTTTTAATATTTTTATGCAATCAAGTCTCTAATTATATAATAATAGATATAATTGGAGTCTAATATAAGGAAAATTGATGTAAGTTTAAGGTGTTATACATTCTCCCAAGTACTAACTATGCTAAGTACAATATAAAGCAATAAATGAAAACTAAGGAAAGGAGAAGTTGATGAGAACAAGCTAATGTCCATGATTGTTGATGATGCTTGTTCATTAAACATGTCATGTAAAGTATTGATGTAAAGTTAAATTAGCATATATAACATTTCAAATATGATGTTATATGTTGTATAGAAAGGCATGCTAAATGATGATTGAATTAAGAAATGAGATTGATGATAATAAAATTATGTATGACTTTTCTATTGTCAAGCTATGGTACACAATTATTTAGAAGTGTTATGGCATGACATGATAAAGAGAATGAGCCAAATGAGATTCCTTTAGTTAGAGGATATGGTGATCTTTATGAGGAAATAGACTATGTATGTTTTAGTTAGTGAAATATGTTACATGGTTCAAAGAAGTTGTAAATAATGTAAAAGTAGTTTGTTGAAAAATGTCTAGAACTAGACTGATTTTGGAACAGTGCATAAAATTGTGTAAGGCTCCAAAAAGTGTCTTAACTTTAATATGCCATTGATTTGAATATATTTGCAGCTATTCAATAAGAGATCTATATGTTTTTCTAAAATGTTCCAGTAAAAAATTATTTTGACCCTAGAGAATTTAAAAGGATGCTCTGCTTTGTACATATTGAATAAATGTACAAAATAAATATAGAAAGTAGATATACATGGCTTTCAAATGATATAAAGATAGCATGAAATAGCTCTGTGTATGATGAGATATGAATTTTTAAATTTAGGAGTCAAAATAGGATAGAAACTAGAAATAGGAGAATGAATAGTAATATTCGAGAGATAAACTGTATGAATTGGCTTGATGAAATCCTAGTTTCTTATTTTTCCCTTGAAATACAAGATGTTCATGATTTTTAGAGACTAAACCATAGTGAAATAATTCTTGTATATTTAGTTATGAATTTCTTAAATTTGCTATGCAATATGATAATAAAAAGTGCATGAAAAGCAAATTTTAAAGTTTTGAGTTTTTCACTGGTTCAAGATCTCCAGAGTCTATTTTCTGCATATAGATGAGGCAATATTCATGGGAAAGATATTCAAAGATGAGGTATGACATATTGATCATTATTTCCAATAAAAACGATATATACAAATTGCCTAGATTCAACAAAAAGACCTTGAGAGAACCTTGATAATAAAAGAATAGGAAAAAGAGGAAAGAAAATACTAAGCTCCACCAGCAAAATCAATAAGAAGACTAGAAATAATAACTACTCACCATATAAAATTTATCCAAAAGTAGAAAATAAAAACACGAGCAATAAACTTAGAGAACTGATTAGATCCATTACCGCCACCTTCAAGAGAACTAGCTAGGTCCATTGTAACCAAGCTCGTGTCAGAAATGGGTCAGAGAATACCCACACACCAACATTTTCCATTCATTCACTTACTTAGGTTGCATTTAGATTTGCATAAATCCTAGTATTAAATTTGGACTATTCTAGGAAGCTCTTGCCATCCATTTATCTTTTCATTTATCTCTGATTGCATTCTTATGTTCATCCATTTATTTATTTCCTTTCCATCATCAGTCACTAATACTAGGATTATATTAGCTTACATTTCATTTGCATTCTTGCATTATCATTTTAGGTTTACATTAGTGTATTGTAGGTTAGGAATATATCTCTAGCTCATCTAAGTCATTCACATTCTTAGTTACCTCCATATGTGTCAATTTTATACATACATAATACCCACATTTAAGCTCCAATTTGTATATAAAAATGGTTACTTTAATATATATTAGCATAATTTTATATATTTTGGTGTTTTGTAGTGTTATAAGGCTCACTTGGCAGCATTTGGATCAAAAATATTACAAATCATTTATGCTAAAAAGTTCTGATATCTACCGGTATTTTCATCATAACACATTCATATAAACTCTGATTGAGGTAATTAAGATGCATTAGAAAGCTAATACATAGAGCTACAACTTTTATTTTTTGAGTTTTTCCAAATTTCAACGTTATCATGGTAAAAATCAAACCCAAAATGTCTACATGTACTTGTGACTTGTCGAAGTTAAATGTAGTATTGTGCACCAGGTATCCATCCAATGCCAAGTCAAACTTAGCCAGTGTCAGATCAACTCCCACGGGGTGATTTTACATCTCTTGGAACCATCCAACATCAATTGTTATGGCCTCAAGTTCACCTAGTATTGGGTCAAGCGTTAGAAGGCTAAAAAAACACATTTTTAAAGCATAAAAATTAACTTAGAGGCAAATTTCTTCAATTATTATAAATAGGAAGCCCCTCTAACATCCTAAGACATTCATTCACACATTCAGAAGCTAGAAAACACCATTTAGAGTCTTATAGAGGAACTTAAAGCGATCTAACAGCAAGAGAGCAAATGGATCAAGGGAGTATTGATGCAAAAATTATTTCTCTTCTCTACAAACTTCTTTTCTTTGTTATTTTCCCATATGATTTGGAATTTTAGCTTATTTTTTATTTTTATTTCTATATGTGTCTAAACTTCCCACTCTGAGGTAGGGATATAACCTAACTAGAATTAGCTAGACTTTTACTCATTAGTTACGACCCTTGAATTTGTGCTTGAAGTTTATATGTGAATTTTGTTCTTTTATTCATATTTATTTCTCTAGCTTTTCATGTGAATTTTATGTCTGATCACCATAGAATCTCATTAATGGGTAAACTTAATAGACTAAGATGCAAAAAATGAGCCTAAATCTAGAGAGATAATCACAAATAACAAATCTAGAGATAAAATTAGGAATTCGTGATGACTTATATTGTAACTTTCAAGATTTGATTAAGAGTTTCAGTTATACGAGAGTGAATTAAATCCTAATTGAATAAGGATTAATTAACTGAGAGGTAATTAAGACACTCCAAAAACAACCCTCACTAGAATTGTGCAGAGTCTAATTAAAGAGTGTAATCTACTCATCCCATAAGGTAAAACATAATTCCTTGATGCTTTATGTGATTGAATTACTTTTAATTCATATTTTCTTTGATATTCTTTATATTGTTATCCTCTTTTCTTCTCAAATATTTTTCCCTCTTGACTAAAACTAATCAATTGAGTAAACCACGACCTCACTTGGGTATGACTCTTGGAATACTCCAGGATATTTTCTATATTACGATTAGCCCTATATACTTGCAGGAGTCCAATCACCTCCAAAGAGAAAAATGACCTAGATTGCAGCCTATATACTACAAATCAATTGCATCCTTGAATTTAAATTGTACAACACTTGATACAGCTGTCAAGTATGCACCTTCCATAAATGGTAACCAATTCAGGTTGTCCAGGGAGAAGAGAGTCATGGTCTAACTATTAGAAATGATCTCTGACCAGGTCATGATTAGTGGGTTACCTTTTGGGGTTACCCTATGATGATAATTAGCCCATAGTTCTAGCTATGATTTTGGGGGATTCCTTTGCATATCATAAGCATCATGTATTGCATCATGCATATAAACTTACATATCATGCATATAAACTTACATATTTGATTATCACTTGTCACATATTGTTCATGGTTACTAGGATTTATATCTCACCCTTTATGGTAAATACTTTCAAGTGAAGGCCCTAGTCCAAGGAAGGAAAGAAAAGGTGAATGAAATCACCTTAGCTTCAAACTATCTTTTGATAGGTACGTAAACTTGGTTCATGATTTGTAACATCTTACTTCCAAACACCTCTTGACTTGACCAAAAACTTCAAAAACCAACCAAACATAACCTAATTATCTCACATACACATTTCAGACATCAGGGCAGTGGAAGAAAAGCCAAAGGACACCATAATTTGGGCTTGGGTCACGGCCACTATAGTACTGCCATGGCTCTAGCCCCTCTCTATTTTCTTATACCTACTGCTTCTCCAGCACTATGGCCTAGAATTCTAGCACCGCGATGCCTCTATGCTGATACAAATCAACAAAATCCAACTTCTGGGGTGAACTTCGATTGACCTGATTCCAACTTCTATAAATTAATCTTGTCTCAATCTATCCATAGACACCAATTTCATCTCAATCCATCTCCATATGGAGATTTTGGACCTGACACTATTTTGGCCACTTTTTGACCAAAACTCACAAGTTACAATTCCCATTTGCCACCAAAGGCAAATTGACCATCCGGGACCATTCACACAGGTCCAAAACCACTTAACCAACTTGTTCAAAGAGGTTTTACCTTAAAGAAACCACTCCTATGAGATTTGACCCCCTTGAACCCCAATTGACAAAATGGGCTACAGGCCCTAAAACACACCAAGAAGGCCTAAAACCACCCTTAAGCTCACAAAACAACCATACAAACTTCCTAGCATCCAAAACCATACAAGCATCACATTACAACATAAAACTACAGCTATAACATGCCAGCAACAACAACTCCATTACAATAACCATAACAATGTCACCACTTAGTCACAAACCATCTATCCTACTTGGCACAAAGTATATATCTAAAATAAACATACACTACATAGACCTAGTATTCCCACGTCCAATGCTATTCCCTTGTCTTCTCAGGATTAATGCCAGAACCTTCACCTAAAATGTTAGTTCATGGGAAAGGGGTGTGAGATAAAGTCTTAGTAATTAGGGACAACCGCACACATATATACATATAACTCATACAATCTCATGAATGCAATATGAAATGGAATGCATGTTTCCCTCGTACACAGCTAAAACCATGAGCTATCGTCATAATATGACATTTTATATAGGTGATTCCTTTCCAACAGTCAATGAAGACTAATTTCAGGACATCACTGAGCTCACCTTACACTAATGTAACCTAGCCCAAGGTTATACTAGCACTCAGATCATAGTTTTCCTTCCCCTTGCCCACCATGAATTGGTAGCCATTTAGGGAAGGTGCAATCCATTGCGCATCTTTACCTCCTGGCCATAGGAGGCAATTTAGCCCCAGGGATCTCATCCTTATCCTCCCTTATCATATATTATATCATATCATCGTATATCATATCATCATCACCACCTAATCAGCCATTCATCATAATCTCATAATGTCACGTGGTGATACTCGTATCATATCATCATCATCATGTTTCACAATGTCATGCATGCATTATGTTTCACAATGTCATAATCATCGTATACTATGTGTCTAACTGTGTGCACACCACAATATAAAAACAAACCATACACACACACATATCCATCAAAATTTGAACAATTATTTTTGCAAAGTAACCATTAATTAACATCTCTAACAACTAGATCTTGTGTCTAATGACTAGTTAAGCCACAAATCTATAAATAAAACTTCATTTGAAGTTGTGGGTAACAAATTTAAGTTTGTCTTTGCCAAAATACCACTAAATTTATTAGACAAAGCTTTTTTACCCACACACTGCATTTATTATGCCATAACTTTCATATCTACTCTTTTTTAGAGAGTATTCATTCTGAGTAAAATATTTTCTTCATCTGGAAGAAAAGTTCTTTGTGAGGGAAATCACAAAGAAAAATGGGAAATACTTGTAAGAGTGTTGAGAGAAAAACTCCAGCATTCTTATAATAGAGCACATGTATTATACTAAGTGAAAAATTCTTGCTGATAATGAAAATCTCAAGTGGTGGCTTGGGAACTGAACATAGGTCAAATGGATTGGACTAAACCAAGATAAATCTTCGAGTCTTCTTTTCTCTTATCTTACATTTACATTTAATTTCATTGTACTCTATTTTTCTGCAAGTTTTTACTTTTACTGTGAACTTGTGTTTTTGAAGAAAATTGTTAAACTTCCTAATTCACCCCCTCTTAGGAAGTCAACATTCCTAGCAAGTGGTATCAGAGCTTGTACTCCCAGCTGAAGGATTTACTATTTGAGAGAACTCATGGCTGGCTTTGGAGACAGCATATTTCCAAAGGGTAACAATACTAACAGACCTCCAGGCTTCAACAAAGAACGATATGGATACTGGAAGATAAGGATGTAAATATATTTTTAGTCCGTAGACCTAGAGATCTGGTCAGTCATCAAGAAGGGTGATTTTGTGACAATAAAGTTACAGGACAATGGTACATATAAAGAGAAGCCAAAAGAAGAATGGAAAGATGAAGACAAGAGAAGGGTTCTACTAAACTTCAAGGCAAAATGTTGCTTTGTCAATGCTCTAAACCAAGGTGAATTCTACAGGGTTTCCTATTGTTCCACAACCAAGGAAATTTAGGATACTATAGAAATTGCACATGAAGGAACCACTGGAGTGAGAGAGAACAAATTAAATACCTACATTGGTGAATATGAAAGCTTCAAAATGAAGGAAGGAGAGAGCGTCAAAGACTTGCAAAAGAGGTTCATTCTTATCATGAACCAACTGAAAAGCCTTGGGAAGGAATATTCTCAACTTCAGAAAGTCAGAAAAATTCTCAGAGCCTTACCCATTGAATGGTAACCAAAGGTAACAGCTATAGAAGAAGCCAGAGAAGAATCAATGACATATGTCATTACTCTCTTTGGAAGCCTCAAAGAATATGAAGGAAGCTAAAAACTCTTAAAGAATCTTCTTCTTCTGACAAGAAAAAGAAAAGTCTGGCTCTCAAAGTAGAATCAGAAGATAATGATGATTCTGAAGAATATGCTAAGCTAGATGAAGAAATAATGACTATGATGGTGAGAAGATTCAGAAAAATATATGGAAAGAAGAAATTTAGGAAGTTTATGAAGAAAGATGGAGTCACCAACAATAAGAAAGAAAATAAAGATTTCATCATATACTATGAATGAAAGAAACCAAGACATATCAAATGGGAGTGTCCTCAGCTAACCAAGAAGGAAAAGATAAGAAAGCTGACAAAGGGAAAAAGAAGAAAGCCTTTGTGACATCCATCTGGGGAGATAGCTCAGATTTGGAGGATGCAGCAGAAGATGATGAAATTGCCAATCTATACTTAATGGCGCAAGAGGCTACAGAAGAGGAGGAGAATCATAACCAAGACAGTGATAGTGACTCTGAGGTAATTGATTCTAAACCTTCTAATAATGAACTGCATGACGCATTCAATGATTTAATGGCTGAATTTGTCAAAATGTCTAGGTAGTTGCAACAAGCTAAAAAGAAAATACACAAACTTGAAAATAAATCTCATGCATCCTATATTGCATCACAGTGTTATTCTTCTACCACTTCTATCTACACCTTATACATTGAGTTTAAAGATAAGAACGCTTATCTCCTTAAGACTCTAACTAGATTTACTGGAGGTCAAGATATGCTGAAAGTGTTACTGGGAAAATAAGTAGTAAGTCAAAGCAAAATTGGTCTGAGATATGAACCATGTGCTATTAGAGAAACAAAAAAGCAAGAAATAAAATCTTTATCTGAGAAAATTTGTGCATGCTAATGGCATTAAATCAACTCAAAACATAGAGTCATTTCTAGCTCCTAAAGATCAAAAGGACAGATATTATCTACATTATTTTAGACCCGCATCTCTTTCTTCTAACCCCATTTTCTAATTATCACCTCTGTAACAAGAAGAGCCATATATCCTCCTCTTGTGTATATAAGAAGGAAGGAAATGGCAATGGAAAGAATGAATTCCCAAATGTTCTTCAGTGTCCAAGGGAGAATCTATCATGAAATGGCAATGGAACTAAAATGTGTTTTACAAGTTTGTCTCAAGGCCAAAAAAAGCAACAAGTGGTATATAGATTGTGCTTGTTCGAGACACATAACCAGAGATAAAGAGAAATTCATCATGCTAAGAGATAAGAAAGGAGGAAATGTTACTTTTGGTGGTGATCAATCTAGCAAGGTGGTTGGCTTTGGAATCATAGGAAGAAACCTAGAGACATTAACATAAGAGGTGATGTTTGTAATTAGCCTCAACCATAATCTGCTGAGTATAAGCCAAACCTGTGGCAAAGGCAATTTAGTTCTATTTGATTCTAAATTCCCCATAGTCATCAGAAAAAGTGAACACAAAGTCATTCTCAAAGCACAAAGAGATGGTAATTGTTACTATTGATTTAGATGAATTACCTAGTCTAAATTCAATATGGTTAATCAATAAAAGTGATGAAAGCTGGCTATGACATAGGAGATTAGCTCATGTTAAAATGCATCAATTAAACAAACTTATTAAAAATGAACTTATCATTGATTTACCTAATATTTACTTGAAAAAGATAGAGAATATGATGCTTGTCTTAAAGGGAATAAACTAAGTCCTCTTTTAAATCTAAAAATGTTATCTCTACATCTAGACTACTTCAATTGCTTCACATGGACTTGATAGGTCCTAGTCATATCAAGAGCATTGGTGGTAACCTATATGTGCTTGTTGTAGTAGATAACTATTCTAGATTTACTTGGACTTTATTTCTTTCTTCTAAAGATGAGACATTCAAGGCATTTTTTATCCTAGCTAAGAAAATCCAAAATGAGCAAGGTTGCTCTATTGTGTGTCTTAGAACATATGATGGTAGTGAATTAAAAAATGCTTAATTTGCTAACTACTATGAAGAAAATGGAATAGAGCACAACTTTTTTGCTCCAAGAGCACCTTAACAGAATGGAGTCGTTTAAAGGAAAAATGGAGCGCTAGAGGAAATGGCACATGCAATACTAAATGAAATAGTCAGGGTTGATGCAGTGAGCATAGCATGCTACCTAATAAACAGAGCCTACATTAGATCCATTCTTGGGAAAACTCCATACGAGCTATACAAGGGAAAGAAGCCCAACCTCTCCATCGTCATGTTTTTGGATGCACTTGTTACATACATATCAGTAGCAAAGATAACTTGGGTAAGTTCGACACCAAACTAGAGGAAGGCATATTTCTTTGCTATTCAAATAAAAGTAAAGCATATAGAATATTTAATAAGAGATCTAAGACTATAGAAGAATCTGTGTAAGTAGTATTCATTGAAAATGAAACTCTTTCTAAACCCAACGTAGATGAGGATAAACTGATTTTTAGTTTTAAAAACATGAACCTCTCTAAGGAAGATAAAACTGAACCTCCAAAAATATCAGAATCTACTACTATAGAGGAAGATATTCAAGAGAAAGATCTTAAATTTGAAGATAATGAAGTAATTTCTCAAGAAGTACCTAAAGCTTGGAGAAAAGAAAGGAGTCATCTTGTCAATAAAGTAATTTGAGATGTTCAAGAGAAAGTTAAAATAAGAAGAAAACTTAGAGATCAAATAAATAATTGTACATTTATTTCTCAAATTGAACCAAAGTGTATTGAAAAAGTATTAAATGATAAATATTGGATTAATACAATGCAAGAAAAACTCAATTAGTTCTAGAGAAATCAGATTTGGTACTTGGTACCTAGGCCAAATGATCATCCGGTTATTGAAACCAAATGAGTATTTAGAAACAAGCTTGATAAATCTAGTGTTCTCACAAAAACCAAAGCCAGATTAGTAGCTAAATGGTATAATCAAGAAAAAGACATAGACTATAAAGAGACTTTTGCTCCAGTTTCAAGATTAGAAGTAATAAGGATACTTCTAGCCTATGCTAGCAAAAAAGGTGTTAAGCTTTACCAAATGGATGTCAAAAGTTCTTTGCTAAATGGTTATGTTGTGAAAGAAGTTTATGTTGAACAACTTCCAAGTTTTAAGGATTCAACTAAGTCTAATCATGTATATAAACTAAAGAAAGCATTATATAGGCTAAACCAAGAACTTAGAGCTCGGTACAAAAGACTAAACAACTTCTTAACTGAAAAGGGGTTTACACGTGGAAAAGTGGATACTACTCTTTTCACTAAGAAAGTTGATTTAGATTTGCTTATTGTTTAAATTTATATTGATGATATTATATTTTGTGCTACTAATGAAAGTATGTGCAAGGATTTTGCTAAGTTAATGCAGGGAGAATTGGAGTTGTCAATGATGGGAGAACTAATATTTTTCCTAAGACTGGAAATCAAGCAATGCAGTGATGGAATCTTTCTTTGTCAAACAAAATATGTGAAAGAGCTTATCAAGAACTTTGGGATGGAAAATGCAAAGACAATCAGCACCCCAATAAGTACTTCAACAAAGCTTGACATAGATAAAGAGGAAAAGTCATTTGATATCACCAAATACAAAGGAATGTTAGGGTCTCTATTATATTTGACAGCTAGCAGACCAGATATAATGTTCAGTATGTGCATGTGTGCAAGATTTCAAGCATGTCCCAAGCAATCACATGCAAAAGCAATAAAAAGAATTTTCATATATCTTAAAGGAAGTACTCATATGGGTTTATGGTATCCACGATAAAGTGAAGAAGAGCTTATGGGATACACTGATGCTAACTTTGCTAGATCCAAAACTGATTGAAAAAGTACAAATCGAACTTGCCAACTATTTGGTGGATCACTAGTATCTTAGTTCGACAAAAAGCAAACTAGTGTAGTTCTATCCACTGCTGAGGCTGAATATATTGCTATCGGAAGTTGCTATGCACAAATTATTTGGATGAAGAAACAACTAAAAGACATTAAAGTTAATCTACAAAAAGTTCCTATTAAGTGTAACGATTCCTGTGCCATCAATATCACCAAGAATTCAATAATGCACTCTAGAACCAAACATATAGAGATTAGACATCACTTCATTAGAGACCATGTTTAGAGAGGAGATGTAGTCTTGGACTATGTTCCAACAGAAAATCAACTAGCTAACATCCTTACCAAGCCCCTCGCTGAAGATAGATTCAACTTCGTAAGAAGAGAATTGGTAATAGTAAATCCCAATGAGCTGTAAGCAAATATCTATCTTAATCTATCATTTTCTGAAGTTAACTTGTTAAGTCATAACTAACTTAAGCATCGAAGTATGTTTAAGATGTTTTGTAGGTACTCTTCATGAGCCTAAATTATAAGAATTCAAAATAATAGAGTATCTCTCACCTGGACAACCAAAACTTATTGAAGAAAAATAGAAATTCAAATTTTCAACATCTATTTGTAAGTTCTATTTCTCAAGAGTGGAATTTTAACTGCTAATAGATGAACTTCCATGCCTTATCCATCTTATTAAGTGACCTTATTTGTTTAAAATTCAAATATTGGCCAATTAACAATTGAATTTAATGGTTTATGTACTAAGTGTGTGTTTCAACTTACTCAAAATTCATCTATTGATTTGAAATGCAAATCTTGATTGGTAATATATGTGTATACTATGTGTGTATATGTACAACATTCGAAGTTCGATGATTCAATATTTGTATTTCAGGCACTTCTTCATGAAGTCATAAAATTTGAACTCTAAATCTCAACATTCATTTGTTGGACATCATATGTTTGCATGCCTTGTGCTAAGACATCAAAATTAGAACTTTGAGGACACAAAGTTCATCTATTGAAGCTTATGTCATATTTCAAGTCTGAACTGTGAATGTTAAGGTATTGCCTGAAAGGTGATTCTCTGGCAAACAAATTGCAAGGTTAAAAATTCATTTATCAAGATAGTTTCCTTGTGCTATATGAGCAACATAACTAACCGAAATTCAAATTTTGACATCCAACATTCATCTGTCGAATTGTTACATAAGAAAATTCAAAGGGTCATACTCTAAACAAATGCAACCTATTTGGATTTCAACCAGTGTTATTCCTCTTCTCTCTCTACCATTCTCAAATTCCTTCAATCAAACTTCATTTTTCACCAATTAAAACCTAAACCTAACCCCACAAACATCTTCAAAGCATTCCTCAAAACAAATTTCTCACAAAAATGGTTAGAATAAAGAATGTCAACATCGGGAAAGACCAAAGAAGGCCCAAACAATCTACCAAATCCCAATATGCTTCAAAAGAAGGTGACACACAGAAAAGAAAAGCTAAATCCAGTAAGGGCACACCCTTAAAGAAGCAGAAAACACCATCTAAGCCAGAATCAAAGAAATAAAAATACTTATAATTAATCCTATATTCAAATTAAATAACAAAAAAATAAATTGATATTCATGCAAATGCTCAATTTTTATAATAACAAATTCCAAATAATATAACAAAAATACACACACACACACACACCATATATATAATGTGAACATATAAAAGGGGGTATTAACTGCCTTTTTTTATGGGCCAATAGATTCCCCGCTTTTTATTACGTATGTCTCTACAAATAGCAAAGCAATTCCAAACTATTTGTTCACTGTATGTAAATCAACAAGATTTCCATTTTGTATATAACAATACACATTTTATTTCTTTTATGTTTGTGTAGAATATGAGGAATAGGCAAAATGGCTTACCATTGTTGTTGATAGTTTCTTTTTTGGTGAACCAAGGGGACAAAGCCCCACCATTGTCTATGACAGATAAATGAATGGTCATTTATTTATGGAAAGCCAGCCCACCACCATTGTGTAGGAGGAAATGTAGTAGTCAAACTTATATCTATTTGGGCTCCCTTGTTCACTTAAGCTTAGATTTTCTTGTAGGCTTTTGGTCCAAGTCTGAGAATATGTTCAGGGGATCTGAATTAATTGTCCATATAAACATATATATGGACCATATTCTTTCTAAGCCTATTTTTTTTTTCTTTTGTGAATAACAAGGATATTCCCAATCACCAATAATTAAAAATTGATCCCCTTAAAGGTGTAAAAATCACTAAAGTGGGTTTTGTTTCTTTCAAGAAGGGATTTTCATACACACAACCAGACATCGAACCCAAAACAGCATACTTAAAAGCTTCATTATCTATTTTCGTACACACAACCAGACATCGAACCCAAAACAGGCTTTTATCTCAAAGGAATCCCTCCTCTAAGATTTGACCCTCTTGAATCTCAATTCCTTATAATGGGCTTATAGCCCAAAAATACACTAACAAGGCCCAAATCCATTCCGGGATCACACATATAACCAATTCACCCCACAGATTGACAGACCAACCCAATACAACCCAAAACAAGACCAACATCATATATAACCATCATATTCTACCACCATACATAAACATACATATAACATCATCCCATGTGAAACATCAATAACATACATCTATTACAATCATACTATCCTACTTGGAACAAAGTACATAGACCATACAAGCATACACTACATAGACTTGGTATTCCTAGGTCCGATAAGCTATTCCCTTATCTTCTTCGAACTGGTGCCAGAACCTTCACCTGAAATATTAGTTCATGAGAAAGGTGTTATGAGACAATGTCTCAGTAACCGAGAACAATCACATGCATATATATATATATCTTATACATTCTCATGAATGCAATATAAAATGAAATGGAATGCATGTCTCCCTCGCACACAGCTAGAACCATGAGTTGTCTTCATAATAGGACATTTAATATAGGTTATTCCCTTCCAACAGTCGGTGAAGACTGATTTTGGGATATCACCAAGCTCACTTGACCCTAATGCAACCCAGCCAAAGGTTATACTAGATCTTGGACCGTGCTTCTCCTTCCCCTTTCCCACCACGAATTGGCAACAACTTAGAGAAAGTGTAGTCTACTGTGTGCCTTTCCTTCCTAGCCATAGGAGGTAATTTAGCCACAAGGATCTCATCCTTATCCTCACTTATCATATATCATATCATATCATCATCACCACCTAATCACCATATACCTCACAATGTCATGTGGTGCTACTCATATCATATCATCATGTAATCATCATCATCATCATGTTCTCAATGTCATGCTATGCATCATATAATGTCACATCATCATCATCATCATCTCTAATCATCATCATAATCATCATTCTCTATATGTCTTGCCGTGTGGACACCACGATATATAACAAAAAAATATACACAAACACACCTCAATATCGTGGTATGAATGGAAACATGCATATATACACACACACACACATATATATATCATAATATACAAATAATACAAACACCCAGTTACCTCAAGTTACCAATTTCCACAAACACACAATTCCATGAGCTTCTTGGGTTGTTCAACACACTCATACCTCCTTCGATCAACCAATACCTCTATAACACCACAATACCTCAATTAACACAATATATCACTTAACTAAAAATCGCAATTTGACTATATAGGCCTAACCTAAGGTTCCGATACCCTTTCCATGCATCATTAAGCTCCTATAGACCATTCAAACTCTAATCAACCACACACACTTTTGATTTCATGCTTCTATACACAATACTAACCTAGGGTTAAGCTTAAATCATGCATACTCCTTTTAAAACTTACACCCAAGCATCATAAACACCAAATCACACCTCATTAATTCCATTTCATCCATTTTAATTAGTGGATGTTAGCTAAAATTGAAAATCCCAACATATACCCAAAAAATCCTAAATCAAAACCAAAGAAAATGTAGAGGGAGAAGTGGAGATCACTTGCCAAGAAGAATCCAAGCTCCTAAAGCCAAAAATCACTCCCAAAAGTAGGATTAGATGAATCCTATCAAAGCTTCTTCTTTCTCCCTTCGTTTCTTTCTCGTCTGTTCGTCCAAAATGTTTCTCGTTTATACCAAATTTTTCCTGCTCATCATGGCACTGGTGAGCCCATCGTGGCATGGAGCTTCTTGGTCTAGAAAAATTAACCAAAACTGCAGCTCTCTCACTGCAATGGCCCTACTTCTCACTGTAGTGTGGAGCTTATTTTCTCCACTTTGATTCTTCTCTCCGTCCTGGCCCTTCCAGTTCTGCATACCACATCAAATACACTTAGTTAGCTGGGTACTAAGTTGGGATAATGTAATGAGAGTTGTTACACTTTTCGTGGATGATGTTAATAGTGTTTATCTCTAAAAACTAAACAAAAGATTTGATACCGTGTAGAGCTAATTTTGTCAACAATTCTACTAGAATTTTTAAAGGAATATTCTCTATTTTCTTTTCTATTCCTATCAAAACTATCCCATCCAACTAAACAGGAGATCGTGACTTGGAAAAATGAAGTGGCTATTTAAGAGGCAGCATATCTCTTCATGCATATTTTTTTTTACTACACTAGATTTTTCTTCCAATGTGATGCATGGAATGTTTCATCGTAAATGTTTTCAATATTAAAATTTGTGTAGGGCGTGTTATGAAAGATATTATATACTATTTTATTAAAAAGATTTTTAGTATAATCCATTGCCATAAATAAAAGTAATGTGTGATTTTATAAAATATTAGTCTTGTTCTCAATCATTCTTTATTTAGGAAATTAAATCAGACTGATTTCATTGAATTCTTGATACCCCTATACAGTACATGAGGTGATCATTAAAAAAGCATACTCCTTCTAATCTCATTTAGAAGGAGAAAAAATTACTTCAAGGGCATTAAAAAAAGTAGTTTTGTTAGTTAAAGTTAATTAAGTTGTATAATATTTTAATTTTCTTCCAAAATTAATCCAACTTAATTTAATACTAATTTAAATCACTAATGTATTTAATCTCTCTTTCACATAATTAATGAAGGGTAATTTTTTAAAAAGAAAAATTTAATATACTATTAACTTCTTTTTTTTTACAATATATTTAGTATCACTAAAAGAAAGAAATTTTTCCTTATAAATAGAACCTCAAGAAGTATTAAGTAACCAAATAGCTAACTTACTTAAACTTTAAAGAGAAATTTTGGTCAGGATACACATAAAAGAAAAAAGGCCAGTATGATAGCTGATCTAACAATCCAAAATTCGTTCGGCTCAACCATACTGTACATGAGGATTCAAAAAAGGACAACAATTTACTTTGTACAAGCTTTTGAAGATTCACAGTATTCTGTTCCTTCCTCCATAATCCCTTTTCGCAGGTAGAACATGAAGAAGACTCAAGACAAAAACACAAAACGTGGGAAGTCATGGAAAAATTCAAGGCCCCAACCGATGGTTCTATTTGTGGATTTGATTCCCTCCATCGTCTTCTTCAAGAAAATCTCAAGCCCCACCACTTGTAGGTACTTCCATTAGTCATCTTCTTGTATCTCTTATTGGTTTCTTTTTTAGATTCAGGGTTTGTTTTTATTTATGCTATTTGTGTGAACAATTAGTTTTTCTTTTTTTTTCCTTCCTTTTGAAAGAGCATCATTCGCTTGATTGAATTTTTATCAAGTCTTGCTATTGAGTTGGTGATGTACATTTGTTCCGGTAACAGGAAAAACATCAACGATTTTTCATTTTTTATTTCTTAAAAAAAAATTTGTTGAAAGCTTCAAGCATTCATTTTGATTGGGCAGTATCCTGATCAGCATACTTTCTCAATAGTATATTGACATTGTGAATATGAGTTTTATCCTTTTAGACTTATCCATGGTTGAGTGGATAAATCACATACCTATGTGATTTCCTCATCCAAGTGCCATTTGTACGAGGGAAATAATAATTGATATTGAATTAGATAGAGAATGTGTGTCTATACAATGATGTAATACAAGTTAGGCTTGGTCAAGAGGAGGAGTTTGGATGAAATATTCAAGAGCTTGTAGGACTTGGAAAGCATGAACAAGTAGTTGGACAAGGAATCCAAGTTATGGAACAAGAAAGCTCCTTTGCAAATTTTCAGCCTAAAGAGCTTCAAGAGGCTGTTTTTCCTAGCTAGTATGCTAGAAACTGATCCAAGTCCAACAAACAAGGCCCAAATAGAAGAACTCACTTAAAGGAGCATGTGCCAAGCTTGTGATCATTTAAGTAGTATTCTTTTATTTAATAAATTAGCAATTTTCATTTTTTTTATTTTAATTCAGAAATAAGACATTTTAACCATTAGTTTCTTATTTTGAATTTATTTGTGGGGATTTTTCATATTTGTTTTATTTCCTATTTTCTTGAAGAGTAGTGGCATCATCTCTTATGATTGTTTAGAATCAATTATTTCATATTTTATCACAAAAGAATGTGTTTTTTTCAGTTCTAAATATTCTAGAATTATGTCTAGGGATTGTTTTGCTTCTTTTCTATAAATAAGGCATCATGTACCAGGAATTGGACACATGAATAAATGGTACGAATTTCCTTTAAATTTTATGAGTTTTCTTGTTCTCTTGGTGAGCTTGAGAAACTCCATGGCATATCAAAGAGAATGGCCTTCTCTTTGTAGTGTTTTTAGCTAAGATTCCAAGAAACAAGTTTTCTTGGGGTCTTGCTTCTTGTGAAAACAACTTCCATTCATTTTATTCATGCATTCTTCTTTGTTTCTCATTTCTATTTGTTTAACGTGTTCTTGGTGTTTTGTTGTTGTTTCATTTGGTTCTTCTTGATCCTAGCACGATCCCTACATTTCCTAATTCGATTGAAGGTTCATGAGATGAGTTCTATATGAGTTTTCCATCATTTGGCAATAAAGCTCTAGTTTTGCTAGTATCAAAGTTGGTCTTTTCTCTTCCTATCTTGTTGTTTCATCCCTTTTTTCCTCTATCCAGATTTTATTTTATTATTAAATTAAATTTTATATTTGTTGTAATTTTTAGTATTGTCCAGTAAGTTTAAGTTTGTGTGTGTGTCCAGTTATAAAAGAAAAGAAAAATTTGAAAAAAAAATTAGCTACTGTTAAAAAGAAGAAGAAGGAGAAGAGAAGCAGCTAAACAAATGAAAAAGAAATTCGAAATTCAGTGCTGGACCTCTCAGATTTATTGTATCATATCTATTTTATTCTTGACTGCTTGCTTTCCCAGGGTAAATTTATAATTTTAAAATTTTCAGGTTATTAGCTATAATTTCCCCTCAAACCTAATTACACTTCAATTCCCTCATATTTTTCTTCATTAATGGACTAAATTACAAAATATTTTATTTCTTGGGGCTAAAATGAAATTTTTACATTTTATTTTTTAGCTTGGGAAATAACCATTTTACAAATTATAAATGCAAATACTGGTTCTTCCTAATGCTTTCTAGTAATTTTTTTCCCAAAGATCAAATTTTTGAATAATTTTATGACTATAATTTTTCATATTATATGACTATAATTATATGACTATAATTTTTTATATTTATAAAAATACCCTTAACTCGAGGTAAATTTATAATTTTTTAAACTTTCAGGTTTTAGTTATAATTTTCCCCAAGCCTAATTGCACTTCAACTCCCTGGTGTTTTTTTATCAAGGGACTAAAGTGTAAATATTTTATTCCTTAAGGCTAAAATGAAGTTTCACATTTTATTTTTCAGCCTAGAGAAATGACCATTTTTTCCTTTGACCTAAGTAAAAATGCAAATATTAATTCTTGTGGGTACTTTCTCATAATTGTTTCCCTAAGACTAATTTTTTAATAATTCTTTTTCATTAAACATCAAATTGGTCTATCTTTCAACCTAAATCTCCTAGCTGAGCAATATCTATACTGTTATGCTTAGTTTGAGACAAGTTTCCATTTAAGTGGTATGTTGCATACCTTTTAGCTCAGTTTTAGAATTAATTCTTGCTAAAGATCTTATGGAGACTAAATTCTAATTTGGGACCAAACATAATTTCTTCTAAGAATCACATGAGAAATTAATTCCTTTTAAGCACCGAGCATGTAACAACACTGTCACACTTCATTTCCAATCTTTTTCATGCATTTTATGGCAATAGAGATATTATAATTAGCATGTAGTGGTTGCAAGCTAGAAGTTGGCATGATTTTAGTTTTTTTGGTCATGATTTGCTTTTAAGTTTTGATTTTCTTAGCTAATGTTGCCTGTAGATATATATGCACTAATTGAAGAAAAATTACCTTAGCATGTACAAAGTTATTAGGTTGTTTTGTAACTAGCTAGCTTAGTTTAGATTTGCTTAACTTGTTGATGGTTTTGGTTGTAAATAGATGATTAGGGTAGCTTAAACCTATTCTAAATGCTGAATTCTATTTTAAGACCTTCATTTGGTTAGTTTGTTGTATGTATATGGTCTACAGAACAAAATGAATAGTATATTAAAAATAAACGGTGACTTTTTTTTGTGGTTGTAGCCAACAAACACAAAGGAAAGTATGTCTTTAACAAATTAAAAAAAAATATGCCTTTCCTTTTCCGTTGTAGAAACAATCGCAAAGGAAATTAAGGCTTAAATAATTAATTTAAAAAATTGATGACTAAGGAAAGTCCACTTTCATTTGCAGTTGTAGAACACAACCACTAATGAAACTATTGTTAGATTTAATATAATATAAGTTTTGATAATGATAAATGTAGAGTAATAAAAAAGTAAGATATGCATTAGCATGTATCTAATTATGTTTATAATGTATATATTATGCTATGTACTAATATATCTACTATGCTTCTATAGTTTATAATATAAGTTCGATATATAAATTGGACTAACCACTTGGCTTGTAAGTGTAACACATTAAATGGAGGATTATCCAAGTAAAAAGAGTGAGCATTAGAATAAAGAAATGAAAATCAACATCATATTTCACTCAAGAAAGGAGAAGAGAAATGATGCCCCAAGAATTGAAGATCAGAAAGAACCATGGCAAGAAGAAAATGATCAAGTGAAAGTAGAGTTCAAGCATTGAAAACCTACATACTAGATATATTTTATTTTTACTTAGGTCTTAAGGTGGTTTTAATATTTGAAAATTACTTAATCTTGTTATCATATATCTTAAATGAGTAAGTATAAGTAAATCTGATATTAGCATGTGCTACAATTGAAGTATATTAGCCAATAGACAAATTGCTGGTTGATTCATGTTGATTTTGAACAAAATTTGAATTTTGAATCTGAAATTCGAATTTTGGTTCTAAAATTCAAATTTTGGAATCTAAAATTTGAATTTGGAGCTAAGCATAGTTAGTGAAAATACAATCTTAGCTCTGATAGATGAATTTTGGTTCTAAAATTGGAATTTCAAGCTAAGCATAGTCACTAAAATGTGCAAAATTCACATAAAACTTAGTTAAAATTTGACTATTGGTGAAGTTCAAAGTGAGTTCAAAGTCACAACCTCTGACAGATAAACTTTGAAATGCAAAATTTGAATTTCAACAGGAGAACTTTTGTGTCAAGTTAAATAAGTCTCTGATAGATGAATTTTGACTTCTAAAATTCAAATTTCAAGTGCAATGCAAAAACATGAAGCAACTATTTATACTCAACAGATATGCTTATAGTATAAAAATTCGTATGTTTCAACATGGGACATATTTGACAAATTCAAAATTCGAATTTCACTCTTAAACAGACAAATTTTGGAAGTTTAATATTAAAGTCTTTAGCTTATGGTCTCTATGAAATTCATCTGTTGACATCCAAAATTCAAATTTCAGTATGTCAGATGCATTAAATACGGTTGGTGAACAGCTAGTTTGCAAAGTAACCGTTAGTTAACGCCTCTAATGGATAGATCTTGTGTCTAACAGCTAGTTAAGCCACAAATTTATAAATAGAATTTCATTTGAACTTATGGGTAACAATTTAAGTAACTTTATGCCAAAATACCACTGCAATTTATAAAATCTTTCTTGTTAGCATTCAAAACTAAACCCACGTCATTAGAGTGAGCTTTCAATGTATCATCTACTTTAAGAAAGAGTTTTCATTTTGTATTCATTCTTTTCTATAATTTCCAGGTGGAATTTTAGTGTGAGAAATGTAAGGTTTAGTATAATATAAGTTTTGATGATGACAAATATAGAGTAATAAGAAACAAATGCATTATATATATCTGACATATATAATATTCCTTAAAGAAGCAAAATACATATTAGCATGTATTTAATTATGGTTATAATACATATATCATGATATGTGTAAATATATCCACTGTACTTTTACAATGAATAATATAAGTTGGATATATAAACTGGACTAACTACTTGGTTTGTAAGTGTAATATATTAAATGTAGGTTGGTCCAAGTAAAAAGAGTGAGCATTGGAATACAAAAATAGAAATCAATATCGTGCCTCACTCAAGAAAGAAAAGAAAGGATACTCCAAAAATGGAAGATCAGAAGGGAGCATGCCAAGAAGGAAATGACCAAGTAGAAGTGGAACTCAACATTTGAAGACCTAGTCACTAGTATATTTTATTTTCACTTAGGTCTTGAGGTGGAATTAATCTTTGAAAATTACTTAATCTTGTTACCATATGTTTTAAATGAGTTAGATTAAGTAAGTCTGATGATTAGCATAAGTTAGATTTGAAAAACTCTGATGATAGATGAATTTTGAGAAGTTAAACTTCATATACTTTATGAAAATATGAACTTTGCTGACTGAAATTTGAAGTTCCAAAGATATTATCTCTAACAGACGAATTTCAAGTGTTGAGATTCGAATTTCGAGTCAAGCATAGTTAGTGAAATCTTG
This sequence comes from Adenanthera pavonina, assembly GCA_026686845.1. Classification (NCBI taxonomy): domain Eukaryota; kingdom Viridiplantae; phylum Streptophyta; class Magnoliopsida; order Fabales; family Fabaceae; genus Adenanthera; species Adenanthera pavonina. The sequence goes on along the minus strand of JAIVEN010000005.1, from coordinate 15,997,648 downwards.
TTTTCAAGAATCTAGAGTTTGACTTTTGATTAGTTTTTTTAATATATCTCTCAAAATACATATGGCTTTGATGTAAAACTTATTTCATATGAAACTAGACTTAATAAGCTTTTCAAAGAAGGTTATTTCACTCAAAATAAAGATCATATGAAAAAGCTATGGTTATTTAAAGTTGAGTAGTGAGATATGAATTTTTAGTTTTGACCTCTTATCACTATTTTAATTATATCTCACAAAATACGTATTTTGTTTAAGTGAAACTTCTTTCATTTGAAAGTAAACATATAGAGCTTTCCAACCATAGGTTATTTGCTTAATTTGGAGTAAAAATGAGAGAGTTATGGCTTCTACAAAATTGTCTACAGTGCAAAATTTGAAGTTACGTAGGTTCCGTTGCGATAGACGAATTTCGGGCTTCCAAAATTCAAATTTCGAAGGGAACCTTCATGTAAAGTTAAGCTTGCCACTGAAAGACAAATTTTGGCTTTCAAAATTTAAATTTCAAAACACCAAAATGTGAAAATACTTCCAAAAAAGCTGACAGACAAATTTTGGCTTCCAAAATTCGAACTTCAAGTATAACAGACGAATTTTAGCTTTGAAAATTCAAATTTTGAATATCCAGAAACACAGAAATACTTCTGGAACAACCAACAGATGAATTTTAGCTTTGAAAATTTGAATTTTGAATATTCAGAAACATAGAAATACTTCTTGAATAACCAATAGACGAATTTTAGCTTTGAAAATTCGAATTTCGAATATCCAGAAACACAGAAATACTTCTGGAACAACCAACAGATAAATTTTCACATCCAAAATTCGAATTTCGAAAGGAAGAACTTATGCCATATTGAGTTGCTCACTATCAGACGAATTTTGGGAACCAAAATTCGAACTTCGAATACACTATAGCAGTATGGAATAACTGTTCACACTTACCAGAAGTACTTTAAACTTGAAAATTTGAATATTCCAACATAGAAACATTTGTCAAGATGAAAATTCGAATTTTAGCTTTGAACAGACAAACTTCGAAGTTCAACACTAAAAACTTTAACTTACGGTCTCTTCAAAATTCGTCTGTTGACATCCAAAATTCGAATTTCAGTATGTCAGAAACATTAAATGTGGTTGGTAAATGGCTAGTTTTGCAGAGTAAACCGTTGGGTAACGTCTCTAACGGCTAGATCTTGTATCTAACGTCTAATTACACCATAAAACTATAAATAGAAGATCATTTGAACTTATGGATAACAATCTTAAGAGAGTTTATGTGAAAATGCTGCTACAACTTGTAAAATCTTTCTATCTCAGCATAGTTTAGAAAACCCATCTCAATAGAGTGAACTTTCAATGTATTATTTACTTTTCAAGAGAGTTTTCATTCTGTAAACATTTCTTTCTACATTTTCTGGGTAGAATCTTAGTGTGGGGAAACACTAAGGGATTTACACATCTTGTAAGGGTGTGAGGAGAGTGCCTTCACAAGTGCCTACTGAAACTTGTGGGAATGTACTGAGACTTCACAGGTGCCCAGATCAAACCTATGGGATATAGTGGAAAATCTCAAGTGGTGGCTTGGGGACTGGATGTAGGCCAAGTGGTTGGGCTGAACCAGTATAAATCATTGTGTATTGTTCTTCATCTTCTCTACTCAGCTGCTGCACACAACCATCTCTGTTTATCCCTGTTTTGCTGCACTCTTAGTGAAATTGGGTTGTGATCCGAAAGAGTGAAAATCTTACATCACCCAATTCACCCCCCTCTTGAGTAACCAGTCAACCTAATAAGAAAACATTAAAGGAAATTACACATCTTGTAAGGGTGTAAAGAGAGTAGCTTTACAAATTCCTACTGAAACTTGTGAGATGTATTGAGCCTTTACAAGTGCCTGGATCAAACTTGTGGGATATAGTAAAAATCTCAAATGGTGGCTTGAGAACTAGACATAACCCAAGTGATTTGGGTCAAATCAGTATAAATTCTTGTATTTGATTCCTCATTTTCTTATTTCATCTATATCATTCATCATACTTTGTCCATCCCTATTTTGCTATAACTGTTGGTGAAATTGGGCTATTCTTAAAAGGGACAAAAATTTTACATCACCCAATTTACCTTCCCTCTTGGGTGACCAACCAACCTAACAAATGTAGCTTAACCAAATTATTTAAGTATAATTAAGTCTTTGCAAACAACCGCAAAGAAAAGTTCATTTTCCTTTGCATTTTGCTTTGCTTTTATTAACAATAAAGGAATTTTAATTGCTAAGGAAGTCCTTTTTTGACATAGTGAATGCTATTATATTGTGAGAGGACACCTATAATGATTTATATAATTATATATGATTATTTTTAAATCTATAACTTGATAATTTGGAAATAAAAAATTAGAAAAAATGATATAAAATTTGAAAGTTGAAAAATCATTTTTAAATAAAGAAAAAATTAAAGTGGAAAGAAAATGAAGAAAGAGGGAATGGAATTAGAGTAGAGAGAACATATACACGTCAGATTACAAATGACATGATACTTTAGGACCTAGGAATTTCTGCCAAACCAAACTGCTCTTAAATATAATTTTATTCCTCTGCCCTCCCCCCGCACAATTATTTTTAAGCAGTTTCTGGAGCTATGAAGTTAACAAAAATTATTTGTTTCTGAGTTGTAATATAAAACATAGAGCTTCACTTTTGAACCAAATAAAAAAAAAGAGAAATAGAAGCAAAAATTATTATTTTTATTTCAACCAAAATACCTTTAGAAAATTCATCAATTGTTATAATTACCTTGACACTTCTTACCAAATTTCTTCTGTATTCTTTCTTTCCCAATTTTATATATTTGATTAATCTTGCAAATTTTATTATTTTTATTAAAATATTCTATATAGTTATTTTAATTTAAATTTTGTGCATTTAAATCAATAAAATACTCTAAATTAGGAATTTAATTAAACAAAACAACTAAATATTTAAAAAATTTCTTCATTTTAATAATATTAATTATAAATGTTAATATATATACTCGATCTGTTAAGGAACTTGACAATAAAAAACAAGCTATTTTTCTGTTTCAAAATTTAAAAAAACATTATGATATTGATAAATACTTATCAAATGAATTTTCAAAGACCAAAGTACTCCTCTCTTGCATTGTTTCCAATTATTATTATTTCTTTTTGGGCATGGAAACTCCGAAATGAAGACATTATATGTTCTTTGCAGTATGCAATATATAGGTTGGATCCAGGATTTGAGAATAATAGAGATGCACTCACATAAACCATAATATATATTTATTCGAGAGAATGGGAATTTTCTCATTCCAAAGTAAGTTCATAGCAGCCAAATTTGATGAAGAACATTCCTAGAAACCAAACCCATGTTTTATTTTCTTACAAATGTAGTCGAGAAAATAATATTAAAAGATGTGGTAGGTTGATCTCGCGTTACCACAAAATTATTAACTAACAAAAGAGCAAAGCTTTAGTGGTTGATCTACCTGATTATGACATAAAATGCAAGTAATTGAACTTTTGTTTTGTTTTTTTGTTTTTTTTTTCTTGGGTCAACAAATAATATATGTACACACACCGTATATATAATGTGAACATGTAAAAGGAGGCGGTTAACAGCTTTTTTTTTTTTGGGCCAATAGGTTCACTGCTTTTTATTACGTACGTCTCTGCAAATAGCAAAGCAATTCCAAACTATTTGTCGCTGTATGTAAATCTTCGAGATTGCCTTTTTGTACATAATTGTACATATTTTATTTCTTTTATGTTTATGTAGAATAAGAGGAATAGGCAAAATGGCTTACCATTGTTTCTGAGAAATTTTGTTTTTGGTGAACCAAGGGGGGCAAAGCCCCCACCATTGTCTGTGACAGATAAATGAATGGTCATTTATTTATGGAAAGCCCAGTCCACCACCCTTGTGTAGGAGGAAATGTAGTAGTCAAACTTATATCTATTTGGGCTCTCTTGTTCGCTTAAGCTTAGATTTTCTTGTAGGCCTTTGGTCCAAGTTTGAGATTATGTTCAGGGGATCTGAATTAATTATCCATATATATATATATATATAAGTCTCTTTTTTTTTCTTTTATGAACAATAAGAATTTTCCTAGTCATCAATAATTAAAAATTAATCCCTTAAAGATACAAAAATCAATTAAGTGTGTTTTATTATTTTAAAAAAGGAATTTTCATGCACATGATTAGAAATCAAACCTAGAACAACATAGTTAAAAACTTCACTATCTATTGATGATTACAAAATATTATTGCTTTTTAAGCCTTTTTTTCCGTACCGGAAAGTTTCATAATAAGTTGTGGATATATATATATATATATATATGGGTTCACCAGCTGATCAGCCTGGGTTGCTTTTGGTTGCACCCTTCAATTGATTTACCGTCTTCCAACATCCACATTTGGAATTCCCATAATAAAGTTGTCCGTTTCCTTCATCTCCCATATGTCTACGTAATGCTCAAACTAATATCATGTAAAGCTATAGGGAGGCAAAATTCAATGTTCTTCTCTTTAAGAAAAGTAGTTTTAGTTAGTTAAAGTTAATTAAGTTGTATAATATTTTTTTAAAATTATCCCTACTTAATTTAATATTAATTTAAATCACTAATATATTTAATTTATTTTTCACATAATTAATGAGAAGTAATTTTTGGAAAAGAAAAGTTTAATATACCATTAACTCATTTTTTTACATTATATTTAGAACTACTAGAAAGAAGAAATTTTCCATATAAATTGAAGCTCAGGGAGTATTAAGTAACCAAATAGCTATCTTATTTAAATTTTAAAGAGAAATTTTGGTCAGATACACACACACACAAAAAAAAGGGCCCGTGTGATAGCTGATCTGACGGTCCAAAATTCGTTCGGCTCAACCATACTGTACACGAGGATTCAGAAAAGGACAACAATTTACTTTGTACAAGCTTTTGAAGATTCACAGTATTCTGTTCCTTCCTCCATAATCCCTTTTCGCAGGTAGAACATGAAGAAGACTCAAGACAGAAACACAAAACGTGGGAAGTCACGGAAGAATTCAAGGCCCCAACCGATGGTTCTATTTGTGGATTTGATTCCCTCCATCGTCTTCTTCAAGAAAATCTCAAGCCCCACCACTTGCAGGTACTTCCATTAGTCATCTTCTTGTATCTCTTATTGGTTTCTTTTTTAGATTCAGGGTTTGTTTTTATTTATAAAACTATGGTGAATTTCAAATGAGGATCCCTGAGTTCACGTCTGCTTTTTTGAAGACAATCTCTGAAGTCAACCCTTTTCACTTTGAGCTGGCTGATGCTATGCTTAGTCGGCCTCATTCATGTCATCAGTTAGTTTGAATTAGTTTTTTTTTCTCATTTTGTTTAATATAACAGATTCGGGGTTTAAGTTAGTCTTGAAATTTACAATAGTGCTTCTTGCCATGATGGTAGACCTTCAAGTGATCTGACATTTGCTGAGTGGATATTTATATATATATATATATATGCGAGCTTTTTAATCTGAGATTGTATTAATAATTTCCGGTATTCCTACCTTATGCTATTTGTGTGAACAATTAGTTTTTTTTTTTTTTTCCTTCCTTTTGAAAGAGCATCATTCGCTTGATTGAATTTTTATGAAGTGCTGCTATTGAGATGATGATGTACATTTGTTCCCGTAGCAGGAAAGACATTACCGATTTTTCATTTTTTATTTCTCAAAAGAATTTGTTGAAAGCTTTAAGCATTCATTTTGATTGGGCGGTATCCTGATCAGCATACTTTCTCAATAGTATGTTGACATTGTGAATATGAGTTTAAGCCTTTTAGACTTATCCACGGTTGAGTGGATAAATCACATGCTTATGTGATTTCCTCACATCCAAGTGCTATTTGTACGAGGGGAATAATAATTGACATTGAATTAGATAGAGAATGTGTGTCTGTTCAATGATGGAATACAAGCCAGACTTGATCAAGAGGATAAGTTTGGATAGAACAAAATGAATAGCACATTAAAATTAAACAGTGGCTTTCTTTTGCGATTGTAGTCAACAAACACAAAGGAAAGTATGTCTTTAACGAATTAAAAAAAATATGACTTTCCTTTTCTGTTGTAGAAACAACGGCAAAGGAGATTGTGGCTCAAATAATTAATTTAAAAAAATTGATGACTAAGGAAAGTTCATTTTCATTTGCGGTTGTAGAACACAACCACTGATGAAAGTGTTACTTAACCAAATTATTTGAGTATAATTAAGGGCCTATTTAATTATCTTTCTTAAAAAAGGAACCATGGTTTTCAAAACTTTATTTTTACAAATTTCATTTATCTTAACTTAATTTTACAAAACTGAAAACTAAACAGATTCTAAGTCTTTACAAACAAACACAAAAGAAAATTCATTTTCCTTTGCGTTTATTAAGAACAAAGGAATTTTAATCACTAAGGAAGCCCTTTTGGCAGAGTGAATGCTATTACATTGTGAGAGGTGACCTATAATTATTTATATAATTATATATGATTATTTTTAAATCTATAACTCGAAAATTTAGAAATAAAAAATTAGAAAAAATGATATAAAATTTGAAAGTTGAAAAATAATTTTTAATAAAAAAAATTAAAGCGGAGAGAAAATGAAGAAAGTGAGAATAGAATTAGGGTAGAGAGAACATATATGCATCAGATTACAAATTACATGATACTTTAGGACTTCGGAATTTCTGCCAAACCAAACTGCTCTTAAATATAATTTAATTCCTATATAGTTATTTTAATTTAAATTTTGTGCATTTAAATCAATAAAATACTGGAAACTAGAAATTTAATTAAACAAAACAACAAAATAGTAAAAAAATTTATTCATTTTAATAATGTTAATTATAAATGTTAATATATATACTCGATCTGTTAAGGAACTTGACAATAAAAAAAGCTATTTTTATTTTTCAAAATTTACAAAAACATTATGATATTGATAAATATTTATGAAATGAATTTTCAAAGATCAAAGTACTTCTCTCTTGCATTGTTTCTAATTATTATTATTTTTTTGGGCATGGAAACTCCGAAATGAAGACATTATATATTCTTTGCAGTATGCAATATATAGGTTGGATCCAGGATTTGAGAATAATAGAGATGCACTTACATGAACCATAATATATATTTATTCAAGAGAATGGGAATTTTCTTATTCCAAAGTAAGTTCATAGCAGTCAAATTTGATGGAGAACATTCCTAGAAACCAAACACATGTTTTATTTTCTTTCAAATGTAGTCGAGAAAATAATATTAAAAGATGTGGTAAGTTGATCTCGCGTTACCGTAAAATTATTAACCAACAAAAGAGCAAAGCTTTAGTAGTTGATCTACCTGAGTATGACATAAAAAGCAAATAATTGAACTTATGCTTTTTTTTTTTTGGGTCAACAAATAACTTAACTTTTGACGTCTAGGTTCTAATCTGTATATTCGGTGAGTATGAACCGAGTACTTCCAACTTTATAATCAAAGGCATATCGTGCTGAACATTACAAGGTAAGTCGACAACTGAGACACAGATCATAAATCTTTTGCTCATGCTTTCCAATTTCTATTTGGGAATGAGCTCTGAAATGGACAAATAACCTCAGCTCAATTGATTAGAGACCACGAAATAGTTAGCTCAAATGGTAGTGACTTCAAGCTCGGATTCTTCAGCCCACAAAATTCCACAAACCGCCATGTAGGAATCTGGTATCTTTTTTAATCTAACATCATCTGGCTAGCTAACAGAAACCAGCCACTGGTTGATGCTTCATGCTCAACTCTCAAAAGTGGTTCTTCTACCTTCACCCTTTGTTTTTTATAATTATTATATTTTTTAAAATATAATTAATTCATTTATCTCAATTAAAGAATATATTTATTTTATCTAAATCAATTAGCTCAATTTTTGGTTGCCACAATCTATTGGTATGGTTCTCAATTTGTGGGAATTTATGATTTCAACATTCAATACCTCCTAGTCTCCCACCCATGTGTCCTTGCAAAGTTTTGCTATATATTTATTTTGCTTTAAAATCTTCGGCCCATGTTAATTTGCTTAAGCATCATATGACCCATCTATATCATATGTGTGCGACACATGGCATTTTTTTTTTGAACTGCGGCATAGTTTATTAAATATATTTTTAATTTGGGTCTTTCTCTTCGGGCTGCAAATTGTTGGGCTCCTGATTTCCTTTTTGGTTATATGGCCAAACTCTTTGTTGGGCCCCATCCTCAATTTTCTAAAACTCTTTGACTCAACTCCAACTAACCATTTATATAATGGTCCGTTTCGATAATTTAGAAAGGCTAAAATAAACTGTGGACACGACATCCTCAATTGTCACCAACAGTTCAGTGAAAAAATATATATATATATATATATATATCATCATGTCTCTTTCCTTGGGGTATGGTCTTCGAACTCCAAATCCAATTGTCCAAAAGAGGACTAAAACGAAGGACAAAACATCAAATGGGCCCAGAAGACTTAGTTGTAAACCCAAGTGCAAAAATGTATATGGGCCTAATAATCATCCTTCATTATTGAGGACTATTAGATAGAGCCCATCAAACTATCAAAACGTGAAACAGACGTTTCATTAGATAGAATAGTAAAAAAAAAAAAACCGTTGGTCTATACATCACGAAAACGATAGATTATCTATTACCTTTAGTTGGTTTCTCTAGCGACCTGTTTTTGACCCGCAAACTCGATTTATTCTTTCAGCGTTTTCAATTGCTCTCCAGGCATTCGTTTCCAGCGATTTTGGTGTTGTTGGATTCATAATTCGTTTCCTTATAGCCCTATGGTTTAATTTTGTCTAGGAATCTCAATTTTGATAGACATAAAAACACCCCGTCCTTCGGAATTTTTCGAGTTTCCTATATATTCTTCTCCCTCTTTTTTTTTTTTTTTAATTTTAGGGCTATTCGAAACATTGTTTCTGGGAAGTTTAATCACAATAATACTTACAAGATAAAACTTTACAACTTCACAAATGAAAAAAAAAGTGAGAAAAAATATCGTCCTTCTTAGGTTATGCATTATAACATTAAAAGGACTATCACATTAAAATTAATTGGGCATAAAAAGATTTGAATCAACCAGGCTCTAATACTAAAAAGAAATTTTAAGATATAGGTTAAGAATGTGTGACTATTTGACAATTTAATCAGCTAACTACTTCCTATATCCAATCCAATATAAACCTCTTTGAACCACTATACCAAAATTGGCTTTTTTTGAATGTTATTTTGGGCTTTCCATAACCGTTTTGAACCAACATCAATATCATCTCCAAGAAAAGGGATGACTTTCATTTAATCACCAACGAAAAGTAATCTTTGTTGATGGTTTTACATAACAATTGTTAACAAAAGTTTCTTTTTTTTAATAAAAGAATGACCATTTGTTGGCAGTTGTTATGAAGAATGTAATATATTAAATTTTACTAGATATTAAATAATATAGAATGATAAAAATAAGGTTACCTAAAATGTGTCTAGAATCCTAGAAAATAGAGAGACATAGAAAAAGACGAAAAAGGGGTAAAAAGGATAATTTTTTTGGATTAGAATTGAAAAAGAGAATATTATAATTTGGCCAAAAGAAAGAAGAATTCTTTACAAAATGGTCCATAAAATGTATGAATTAATATGATTTTTTCCCTAAAAATAAAAATTATTTCATTTTAGTCCCAAAAAATGTCAGTGAAAATAAATTTTGAAAAAAATTACAGCTAATAACTCAAAAATTTCAAAACCTATAATTGGCCCTGGCTGAAAGACATTTTTGTAAATATGAAAAAGTTATAGTAAAAATAAAACTCTTGATGAACCTTATCCAATAGAATACTATATGGAAGTTAGTTAGATCAAAATGATTTTATTTTGTGCATTAAAGCTATAAGGTCAATTTATACCGATTAAAGGTTATTTTATACTGTAAAAAAAGTTGTGTAGTATCTAGGATACTAAATGGACCTTACCCAAATATATTTTGGGACAAGAAAATGATTATAATTCAAAAAGTAAATTTCAAATAATGCTATACCAATTTAATAGTAATTACGGTAAAAGTATTTAATCATTACAGATAAATTTAATTAGTAAAAGATATTGTGATCAAATAAAATTTGTGAAGCAATTTTTATCTGAAAAAAAAGGTGGTACGTCTAAACAGACCTTGGGATATATTGGGAATTATGTAAAAAGCTTTAATAAAAAGTAATCAAAGATTAGTTAAAAAATTTACTATGATTAAATTTTATTACATATCTTTCCTAAATTGCATTAATTAGCCCTTTGGTCATCTCTTCCAGCCCTAAAACACATATGAAACAGAAGCAAGGAGAGAAAAAAAGAAGACAAAGTGCAAGGTTGGTTCTCAAATTTCTAAGGTAATATTCTATGGTCATTTTCTTGTGTTTCCATTGAAATTTTCAACCTACAGAGAGAAAAGAGAGAGAAAATTGAGCCACGAAGGAAACCAAACCATGAAAAGCCACAGAAGTTCTTCAAGATGCAAGAATATGTCATTAGATTATAAGTTAGTGGAGTAATTATTTTTCTACAATTTTTGTGAATTTCAGCTAAATTAGGGTTTCATGTAGGAAGGGAATTTCACAATTTTAACCATAAAAATGAATTCCTTAGGCCCAAATTAGGTTAAGACATGTGTGTTGTATAAGGAATTCCCAAACGAAAACTAAATGGAATTTTAGGTTCAAGTTAGCCACTTTGTGAGGAAGTTTGTGTAATTAGTGGCTAATGACCATATTTATGATATTATAGGACTCAAAAAAAGTATTTTAGGATCAAAGGAAGTGTTCTCAAAGTTTGGTGAATATTGAAAAGCCATGAGGTAGTTATTTATCCTATTATATTTAAAGTTATCATACTATGTTTTCATGATTCTTTGAATATGCCATATGCGTGTTGGATACTATATGATGTTTTTGTATTGATTGGGTGGTTGTATGAAAGGTTTTATAATCTTAGAATGTCTATTTTACAAAGTGTTACTATGCCAAAATTTTTATGAAATTGTATGGCATAATATGATACTTTGATTTCATTGATGATTTTATGAAATAGTGTGATAATGTGAATGCATGATTAGATATAACTACTGAGATTCTTTAAATCTCATGCCTTTCTAAATGTTCAACTATTCTAGATCAAAGTCATGGCAAGGCTACCTAAGAGATCCAAGGCAAGGAAAAGCAAGCTATTGATTAAAGTGCACTTGCTTACTTTGGTCATAAGTTTGGAGTACTTATGGTTTTAGGACTATATTTACATGTAATTATGTTCATCTAAATCTTAGGTAATGTATGTACACGTTTATAAGACCTAGTTATGACCATATATGTACATATTAGTATGTATTTTGCAAAGCTGAAAATTGTGAATGACCTTGTTGACCACTGTTGAGAAATGTGTGTACTGTATAGACCTTACTATATTTAATATATGAGTCTTTTATATGATTAAAAACTAAGGAAATTTCTTAAATAGTAAGACATTCTAAAACATTCTAACATAAACTTAAAGAAAAGAAATCATAAAAATAAAAAATAAATAAAAGATAATACACCTAAGAATTTTAAAAGATATGATGAAATCTAATTAAATCTAAAAGATATTTTAAATCTTCTAATAAAATACCCTATTTTAAAATCTTGATTTATTCATTTTCCATTATTCTCTCCCACTTGAAAGAACTCTTCTCTGGAGAGTTAAGCTCCACATTCTACTTCATCTTTATGAAATAAACACGTTGAACATCATTTATCTCATATCACTCAAAATAATCTTTCATACTAGCTAGCCAATCCAAAAAAGCACTCAAATCTAATAGTCTATTAAACTTAAGGGGCTTCGACTTTGACCTTCTTAGTTATGTTTTTAGGAGGAATTCGCCTATAAGCTTCTCAATGATCTCTAGGGGGTGACATGTGCCTTCTATTATACTAGTCTCTGGTCTCTTGGTTATCCTGCTGATCTCTTATGTAGTCATTGTGGTGGGTGTTGGTCTTAGGAAGAGGATCCTCACCATTCAAGTTTATGTTGCCTCGTTCAGATTGATGATTGTCAATGGGTGGAACCACAAATTGAGAAGAGAAAGGTATATACCTACCGCCTAAGTTGATCTCCTTGTGAACATGCGGATTTCCAAGTATACCTTCTATTATTGTACTAATATACCTTATGTTTGTTGTTTAATCTCAATTCACAGAGATTCAAGCACTTGATTCACGTACTCGCTGTCACTCCTTTCAACTTTCTCAATGCTTTGGGCATGGTAGAAACATGGCTCTGATACTAAATCATATAATAAGAGGAGAGAGAAAGAGAGAGATGGTAGATAGAAAATAAGAGGGAGAACAGGAAGGAATCAAGGGAGAGAGAGATAAAACAAGTGAAGGGAAAATATAAGAGCTTAAGAAGAATGAAGATAACTGAAACTCAACTTAATTCAACCCAATCTTGTCTTCCATTTAAATTACAATGATAAATATATATATATATATATGTTTAATGGAACTTTTTAAAAGATAGACAAAATTTAATAAAATACAAAATTATTTAACCTAATAACTTAATCTAGGGAGATTGTAAGAATCTCATTTATTTAGAAATTTCTTAAATAGTAAGACATTCTAGAATATTCTAACCTAAACTTAAAGGAAAAGAAATAAAAAAATAGAAAATAAATGAAAAATAATATAAATCCTAATAACCCTAAAATATATAATGAAATCTAATTAAATCTAAAAAATATTTTAAATTTCCTAATAAAATACTTTATTTTAAAATCTTGATTTATCCATTCTCCATCAATTCATTTTGCCATTTAATTTCATTTTTGTTCTACATGCTCTAATTTAAATATTGATTTCATTTACATTATTGAATAATCATGTAGAACATTAAATATTTTGTTTTGATAGTGTTAAGGAGAAAAAAACATTTGAGTATTTTAGCAAGAATTAATAGTTAAATTGGAACAAAATGCTATTAAGAAACAAAAGGTTACATGTGATAAAAGTAGAAGACCCAATTAATTGGAACGAGATAAAATTAAGGGACATAAACAAAATTTAATAAGAAATTAAATAATCAAATTGTTTCTTTTTCTTTTTTTTTTTTTGGACCAAGGATCAAATTGATACTAAATAAAGTTAACAATGTATTGAAATCAAAGTAACATTGAAGGACTAAATTGAAACTAAAAAAGTTAAGGATTGAAAATAGAGTCTTAAAATATGGATTAGGTTGTTAGGATTGGTATGGGCTTTTATTCTTGAGTAAGTAGTTGAGTGTTTGATTTTTAACTTTTATATATAAAATAAATTTAGTTGGAACAAATTTATCATTTGCTCTTTTTACCCCAAGAGAAATTAGTTTCAAATGTTTGGGATACTATTGATCCAATTCCAAGAAAAAGATAAAGTCTCTATAAAAACTAAGGGAGCCATAATATGTTTTCGTCTATATGAATTACTCAAGTAATAAGTTACAATTGAGCCACCTGAAGAAAAAGTAGCTCTTTATATTTTTTTATCTTAATGTGATCCAACTTTAATTGAATTAACCGTAACTAAATTAATATACTTTTCAATACCTAAATTAATATTTTTTTTATTTTTAATTGCATCCTTTTTATTTTGGATAAAAAACAATAATACAAGAAAAACTTCAAAGCAATTACTTGTTCTGACTTTTAATATAAGAGTCTTTTGACCGAATCATATGAATTAATAATGAGAGTTAAAATTAATTAACTATCTCAAATTTTTTCAAAAATTTTAACATTTTTCCTAGTTAATTAACTATTTCAATTTCTCCAAAAATTTTGAAATTTTTTTAAAATTATCCTTATTTAATCTCTTTCTCTCTTTTTGAGATACATTAAATAGAGATTTTTTAAAAAAAATATATAATAAATACTATTTCATATACTATACATGATTCTATATTTAGAATTAAGATAAAATGTCTTATATTTAGAATGGAAAAAATAATTAATTATTAAAAATAAAATGATATGATATTTAAGGAGTTTAAAGAAAATAAATTAAGGGGATTAAAGGATTGTAGGTTGGGGTTGGCTGGTTGTAGCTGTTGGGGGTTGGGTTTGCATTTATGATATAGTGATTGATGATATGTAATGCCCTTGATTGCGAATTGAAAAATACATACTCCTTCCCGTCTTAAATATTGCGTATCTACTAAAAATAATGTGATTTAAAATATAAAGTACCTTATAAGATTGCCTGGTATATTAATTATTTTTTTATTCATATTTTTAATTTATAATCAATAGTTAAGAGGTAAATATTATAAGAAGTCTAAAAAATAATATAATTAATAAGAATAAATAGTAAGAAAATTATCTAAATAATTTTTTTAACATGAGTGAGGTAATTAATCATGAGTTATATTTAAAATCGCACTGAGCATTGGATTGCGCATGTGCTCGCGCGCCCCCGGGGGTGAGAGGTGGTTTGATATATTAATTGAACGCGTTGAAGGGTCAAAAGAAATTGTGCTGATGTGCGAACTGGCGGGCAAAAGAGGCAAATGTCATTTCTCGATATAGTGTATATATGTACTCCATAGCCTTTAATTCAAACACCAAAAAAACAAAGTTTGGATCAGACAAAAAATTTGGCCAAAAAAAAAAAATTAGAAAGGTCAAGGACAGAAAAGTGAGGAAAGTTTTGGATTAGGCGTCGGGTTATTACGGACGATGCAAGGTTTTCATTTTTTTCTTAAGGCAATCGTTTGATATGGATGGTGCAATTATTATCGAGTGCAGGGAACGTGATGCGAGGTGAGTTTTCTTTGCTTTCTTCTTCTTCTTATTTTATTTTTGGTTGGTTTAATGGCAGTTAGACCCTGAAATATTCTTTATCTACCTCTTCTTCACTATTTCTACCCTCTTTCTTTTTTCTTCATCATCTTCTTCGCTGTTTCTACTGCTATGCCTCCACACTGCCTAAACATGTAGATGACTGGACTGGTGAAATAATTGATTTTTCAATTTTTACTGATTTTTGACCATTTTTGACTATTTTTTTTTATCAGTTTTAAATCTTCCGATCGATTTTTGCCTTATTTTGGAATCGATTAGATCCTGATTGAAGGATTTTCCTTCTAACTGGATAATCTGGTCCAATTTTAACATTGTTGAGTAATAATCTTACCCACTACACACCCCTATGAAATGAAAAAAAAAATCGTTACAAATTCTTTGATTCTCAAAATTCAACAAGGTTTCCCCTTCTTTCTGTTCTCTCTCTCACACACGCACAACCCTTCTATCTATGCAATATAAATTGGATCCGGCCCGGATTTCAGAATAATAATTTAAGATGATACCCATAGTCGGCAAATTTTAGTTTCTCTTGGATAATTGACAAAAAAAAAAACAGTTGTTTCTGAGTTGTAAGATGGTTTCTTCATCTCATATTATAAGAATTTAAAAAAATAATCACCTTTAGAAACAGAAATTATTTTTTTTAACGGAAACACCTTTAGAAAATTCATTAATTATGACCTAAAATAATAATTACAAGATGGGATAGGTTTATGTCACCTTGCCATAAAATAAATAACCTATAAATGAGCAAGCTTTAGTATTTTAATTAACTGACCATAAAGCGCGTGCTTCCATATTCATATATAATCAAGGGGGATGACAGTTGAGGACCAAAACTTTGAATTAAATACAGTAATGGACCTTGCAATTTTTTTTACTACTGAACATCGCGAATTTACTACTGACTTATTCTGTATTTACTACTGAAAAACCTGCAAGGTCCTTTACTATATTAAATTCAAAGTTTTGGTCCCCAACTGTCATTTTCCCTATAATCAAAGGCGTATAGATCGATCGTGCTGATGAACAATACAACGTGATTCCTCAACTCAGACACAACAGAAAATTTGATTCCATGGTAAACTAAAAAGGTATCTCATCTTTTTCACTAGAGCTGTGGGATTCAGGAACAGAAGTCTAAATTTGATAAATCTTTTCCTCGTGCTTTCCAATTTCCATTTGGGTTTGAGCTCTGCAATCGACACCATAACCTCAGCTCAATTCATCAGAGACCATGAAACTGTGAGCTCAAGTAGCAGTGACTTCAGGCTTGGATTCTTCAGCCCTCAAAATTCCACAAAATGATTTGTAGGAATATGGTATATTTCTGAATCTAACATCATCTGGGTAGCTAACAGAAACCAGCCACTGGTTGATGCTTTTGGGATTGTCACAATCTCTACGGATGGGAATCTTGTGGTATTGGACAAACAGAATATGAGTGTTTGGTCCTCAAATGTCTCAATTACTGCAACCAATTCAACTGCAAAACTTCTGAACACTGGGAATCTTGTCCTCCTTGATGACAACACCGGAGAAACTATATGGGAGAGTTTTCAAAATCCTTCTAATCTTGTAGTGCCAAAGATGAAGCTCAGTATCAGCAAAACAACTGGAGAGAAGAGGAAACTTACCTCATGGAAAAGCCTTTCTGATCCATCTATAGGACACTATTCTGCTTCTCTTGAACACCCTGAGGCTCCTGAGGTATTTTACTGGTTTAATGAAACTCACCCATATGCTCGAAGTGGTCCATGGAATGGTAGGATTTTTATAGGGTTTCCCATGATGTCAACTGGGTATCCATCCGGATGGCGTGTTGGAAATGAAGAAGATGGAACTGTATATGTAACTTATGATTTTGAAAATGAAACTGCCTTTGCAGTTCTTGGCTTGAATCCACAAGGTCAACTTTGGATGGCAATGTGGAATAATAAAAAGGAGGTTTTGAGGGAGGTGTATAATGGCACTTATTGTGATTCTTATGGCATATGTGGGGCATTTGGAAGCTGTAATTCACAGAGTTCACCAATTTGTAGCTGTTTGAATGGGTATGAACCCAGGAATTTAGAGGAATGGAAAAGGCAAAATTGGACTAATGGGTGTGTGAGAAAGAAGCCATTACAATGTGAGGAGTTTGCAAATAGAACTGAAGTAAATGAAAAGGATAGGTTTCTGAAACTTGAGAATATGAAAGTGCCAGACTTTTTGGTGAGGTCAACTACTACAGAAGAAAATTGCGAACACAGTGCTCAGATAATTGCTCTTGTGTAGCATATGCATATGATTTAAATGGCATTGGCTGCATGCATTGGAGTGGAAACTTGATTGACATACAAAGATTCCCAGGTGGAGGGGTTGATCTTTTCATTCGTGTGTCAGGACACGGTACTTTTATTTTTTTTAATATTTGAAATCAATTGTTTCAGCATATTATAAGAAAGTTCTCACCTAAGTTGCTTGTCTTTTTATTTTTAAATGCAGAAAAACATTCACACACAACAAGAATCATTGCAATTACAGTGGCAACAGGATTGATTACTTTAACTGCTTGTGCATATCTCTCATGGAAATGGATTGCTAAATATACAGGTATATTGTAATATTTTTTTTTCAAGGTTAATCATATATTCTTATAGCCTGTTTGGATCAAACCTCTTAAAGGCAAATGGTTTTCCTTGATTGTATTGATTAGCCATGGAAGTTCTGGAGCCTGTAACTGTGATTAATTCATTTCTTGTTGTGAAGGCAAGATTTATATTTCTCTTAATGTTCCTATATGATGAGTCATATGCTCCGTATTGAAAATCAGATATGTTTTTGGTCCAATGAAAGTTTTATTGTTCAACATAGGTGAGACAGATTCACATAGTCAACCTAAAAAAATGATTAGTCAAGAAGAAGTCAAAATGGATGAGCTACCACTTTTTGATTTTCAAGAGCTTGCTACTGCTACAAACAACTTCCACTCAACAAATATGCTTGGACGTGGTGGTTTTGGTTCAGTATACAAGGTAACTAGCTGTTTTTCTTTCTTGGATCATTCTTCATATAGAAATGACTTATTGTAATTGCTTATTTTTTGTTTTTCATCGTCTTCTAGGGGCAACTAAAAGATGGACAGCAAATCGCAGTCAAAAGACTCTCAAAAGCATCAAGTCAAGGGCAAGAAGAGTTCATGAATGAAGTTGTAGTAATTTCAAAGCTTCAACATCGCAATCTAGTAAGACTTTTAGGCTGTTGTCTTCAGCAAGATGAAAGGATATTAATCTACGAGTACATGCAAAACAAGAGTTTGGATGCAATTCTATTTGGTTAGTTTAGCTTCTTTTTCTTTTTGTGAAAATTCATCTTGTTCCTTTAACTCTACTATGAACTTAGAAAAAAAAATGCTTTATTCACTCTTTAGTAATCTAAAAATTCAATGCAAAAACTTGATAGTTTACTTAAATTCAGATTCTCTTAACAATGCACTTACACTATGTTGCCTAATCATTTCTATGCTTGCAGATCCGGTCAAAAGGAAAGAACTAGATTGGCAAAAACGTTTTCAAATTATAGAAGGAATATCTCGAGGTTTACTTTATCTCCATAGAGATTCTAGAATAAAAATCATCCATAGAGATCTAAAGGTTAGTAACATCTGTTAGCAAGGCTGACTTCCCAAGAGGGGGGTGAATTGGGAAGATTGAAATTTTTCTGCACAAAGTGAAGTAAGTGAAGATATCACAATATAATGAAAACAATGCGTAAAACAGAGCAAGATGAAAAGTAAAGATAGGAAGAAGAAAACTCAGTGATTTATCCTGGTTCGGTCTTTCCACTTGACCTACATCCAGTCCCCAAGACACCTCTTGAGATTTATCCACTATACAGCAAGAATTTTAATGGGCTTCTTGCTGGGGCCACAGTACACGAGTATGCTCTGTTTCTGAGCTCTCTCACACTCTCCAAGAACTTTCACTATGTGCTTCCCAATCCCCTTGTGAATACCCCTCACTAGTAAATCTATCTCCAAGATGAAGAGTAGATTGATTACAATGAAATGACTCTCTTGAAAAGAGTAGATATGAAAGTTTGAGTACAAGTATAGAAGTTGAGAGGGTAAAAGCTTTTGAGAAGAAGATTTAGCAGAAATTCAGTATATACAAGTTTGATTCCCTTTTTCACAACTTCAAATGATGTTGTATTTATAGATTTAGGTCTCAAATATCCGTTAGAGACTAAATCTATCCGTTGGGGAAGTTATCCAACGGTTACTCTGAAAAACTATCCGTTTACCAACCGCATTTAATGTTTCTGACATATTGAAATTCGAATTTTGGTTGGTCAATAGACAAATTTCGAAGGAACCGAAGATCAAAGCTTCCAACGTTACAGCACGAAGTTCGTCTGTTCATGAATTGAAATTTGAATTTTGAAACTTACAAAACATTTTCACAATGTGACATACGAATTTTCAAGAAGAAAGTTTTTCGGTTAAGTGTGAACAGTGTTTTCAATTTTCTACAGTGCCTTCGAAATTCGAATTTTGGTATCCCAAAATTCGTCTGTCCACTGAATGTTTAAGAGACACAGTAGATTACTTTCTTCGAAATTCGAATTTTGGAAGGGTGAAATTCGTCTGTCAGAGAGACTCTTTCCAGACTAATTTCATCATTCGAATGTTGCAAGTCCTTATCATTCGTATGTCAATGTTTCACTTTAACAGACTCAAGAACTTAGCTTCTGAAATTCGAATTTTAATGTTCAAAGTTCGTCTGTCAGAGAGCAGTTTTGAAACTTAAATCATTCTTGATCTCAAATGAACTTTAACATAGTTTCAGACGAATTTCTTCTATTTTCTCAATTTTTGTTTCGTTTGAAATTCGAATTTTGAAGACTCAAAGTTCGTCTGTTGCAAAGAGGCATCTTTCAGACTTATATGAAAATTCGAATGTTGGAAGTTCAAAATTCGTCTGTCAGAGAGCATTTATCAAACTCAATTTCATTTTGATTTCAGATGCACTTTATCATAATTTCAGACGAATTTCTTTGGTTTTTACAAACTTCATTTTACTTGAAAGTCGAATTTTGAAAGTGTGAAGTTCGTCTGTTTATCAAAAGGCCTCTTTCAGACTAGATGAAAATTTGAATTTTGAACAGCCAAAATTCGTCTGACAGAGAGCCATCTCTTCAGACTCATTCAGTTTTAGCTCGAAATTCGAATTTCCAAAGGCAAAGTTCGAATTTCCAACTTGACAGTTTAGCTTATCCTTTCAACCTTCGTCTGTTTGTGGGTGTTTTTCAAATATTTAAAGATTTAACATAAAATCAAAGTTTGAAAACATCTTTTCTTCAAATCAAAATCTTTTACCCAGTCATAACAAAAACTAAGGATCCTACAAAAGATCTAACAGCAAGAACTCAGAAAATCTTCACTTGAGACAGCTTTGATCTCCTTTGATATCTTCAATCCAAGCTCTTGAATGTTGGTTTGGAATCATCAAAACTCTTGATTCAACATTCTCCCCCTTTTTGATGATGACAAAACAACTTACAAACTAGATTAGTACTTAGGTTTGCTTTCACAAGCTCCCCCTCAACATATGCATAAGATATCAAATCAACAGATTAAGTGAAGAGATTTTAAGGCACAAAGCATTGCAACAAAGGGATCCATTCATTTAATTAAAAGGTGCATGTACATAAACAAATTAATCAACGTTCAACCATTAAATCCAAAACACAAAAACAACAAAGTTCAGAATACAAAACACAGAATACAAAATACAGCAAAAGGACTTAAGCCTAATCTGCAATCATTTCTTCTTGGGCTTGGCCTTCTTGCTGTAGGATTTCCCTTTCCCTTTCCCAGATTGCTCAGCAGCAGGCTTTCCAGTTTGCCCAGAGTTCTCCCCCTTTTTGACATCATCAGGAAGGCCAACAAAATCAGCCGGAGGAGGGATCTGAGAGACAGGAATAGCACGAAGTGGTACAGGAGCAAAAGGGATTTCAGGATCAGCTAATGGCTCGGAGCTTGTCTCCTCGTCAGAGATTTCCAGCAGCTGCTGCATTGCTTGTCTGGAAAGAGCTAGTTGAGCTCTTTGTTCCTCTGTAAGTCCATAGGCAGCAAGAGGGGAAGAAGCTGGTTTAGCAGGAGGAAACATTTCTTCCAGCCTTCTCCTCTGAGCTTCTAGTAGAGCATTGTGAGCAATGGCAGCATAGTCAACAACAGGTACAAGGCTCCTTTCTTCAGTGCTCACTGCTTCTTGCAAAGAGGAGGTTGAAATGGCTGCAACCAGTCTTTCAACTTGCTCAGATTCTTGAACTGACAGAATTGATTCCTGAGCATCTTCTTGCATGGGCTCATGAGGGCTTGTATCTTGGAGAACTTCTTCTTCCAATCCATAGTCCAAGGGTGGACCAGGACTTGGTGTTCTCATTGCACCAGCACCATCTATATCATCATCATCATGGTCAGAGGAGGCAATCTCGAAGGGACTTGGAGGCACTGGGGATGGAGACAGAGTAGGCTCAGGGACACCAGGCTGAGGTGGAGCTGAAGTGGTAGGAATAGCATTTCTTATCTCTTCATAGGCATCAGCCACCACTTTCATATTTACAGCCAACTGATGGATCTGTTCTTGTAGATGAGCAAATTTGGCATTGTGCTCATCTCTAATGCTGAGAATGAGTGTTGACAGACTATCAAACAACTCAGTGACCTTTGTTGGCTTGGCCCGTGAGGAGGGAGTGGAAGAAGGGTGAGTAGGCCTGGAGGGAGATGGGATTGGCTGAGAAGGCTGAGGTACAGATCTGCCAGGGGCCTCGGAAGTTCCTTCTTGTTGGAGGGATGCATCAGCAACAAAGAACAAGTCTTCAGATTTCCCTGCTCCCTTTCCAACCCATCGTCCTTCATCTCTTTCAATGCCCATCCTTTGCAGTTCCTCCTCTTTGAATGCCTCAGTAAGTTTCCCTTTTCCCTTTTCAATGTGTTGAATCCTAGCATGCTGCAGGATTCTTGAAATAATTGCAGCATAGGGGAGTGTGGAATCCTTCCTTTGATCCCTTGCCTTTATCATTCTCTGGAGGATGATATGACCCATGTTAATGAGCTTCCCACGTATGATAGCAGTCATCACATGAGCCTCTGCCCTTGTTATCAAGTTGAAGCTGCCACCCTTGTTGAATATGATCCTGGACACTATGTAGTGCAGGATCCTGACTTGTACACTTAGGTCTGTGGGCTTCAACAGATTTATCGTTGGCCTGTTTTCCCTTCTCCTGAATAGGGTGTCCAAAATGGTGCTCTCTTTGTAGTTCAGAAAGGATCCACCTTCATCATCAGCCGTGCTTGCCTTATCCATATACCCAGAGGCTGTGATGTCAATTTTCAGCCCATCTTGCCCTGGGATTTCCAGCACTTCATTGATTGTTTCATCAGCAAGCCAGATGGTCCTTGATCTCAAAGTGACCTCCCATTTCTTTTTCCTGCTGTTGTATTGAAGAGAGGCATACCAAGTCTTTACTACTTCATCATCATATTTTTCAGCAATTTCCAACAGGTTTTTGTATCTCATCAACCATAATGCAGCATCAAAGTTATTGGATATCAAAAATTGCTCCATATTTACACAGTGAGGCTTGATTACCTTTTTGCTGGAAAACTTGGCAGAAAACTCTTCTTGAATTTCTGGAGTGCTCCAAAGTGGCAGTGTAGTAAGCTCAAATTCTCCAGATTGTGTAGAAGAGGAGGAGGCCATAGTAGCAGTATCAGTCGAAGGGATCGCAGTTTTTGATGAGGAAGGTCCAGTTTTCTGTGAATCTGCCTTGGATGATGATTTCTGGCGTTTAGAAGGGGTAGCTTTACTGGGTTCGGCCTTTCTCTTGGATTTCTCTCCTTCTTTTGTAGCATATTGAGATTTGACCGTTCTTTTTGGCCGAGTTCCAGCTTGTCCTGCTCCAGGGATCTTGACTCTCGCCATTTTTCAGTGGAATGATGCAGAATGTGGTTAAGGAAAGGTTTATGGGATGCGAAAGGAAGTTTAAATGGTGAAGAATGACGGTTTTTGGACAGGAATTAAGAGGATTGAAGAGAGAATCAGAACAGACTTAGAGAGGTTACAAATAGGGTTGCGTCTGTTCTGAGGAAAACCGTTGCATTTAACGTGTATAACCGTCTGACAGACAAATTTTGAGGGGTCAAAATTCGAACTTCGGGCAGTTACAAGTTAAACCGTTCAGCATAGCTTACTGACAGACGAATTTTCATCCTGAAAGTTCGTCTGACAGTGGCTTGAAACAAGCAATACAAGCACAACAGACGAATTTTGTTCCATCAAAGTTCGAATGTTGAAAGGAAAAAGGCAGGCATCAATCAAACTATCAATCAACAGACGAATTAAACATGCAGAACTGCAACTTTCAATAATTCAACATGATGGACATGATTCAACAGACGAATTTTGAACTGAAAATTCGAATTTTTCAACTTTTTTAAAGACTGTCTAACATTCGTATGTTAAGAAGTAATAATTTGTGTAGCAGTGATGGACAATCATAACTTTGAAATTTCTGATTTTGAAAATTCAAACTTTCAAGCTTCAACAGACGAATTTCGAGGCATTACTGAGAACTGTTCCAAGGCATAACAGGTCGAAGTTCGTCTGTTGGTCAACTAAAATTCGAATGTTGACCATGTTGATCAGTTTAAAAACACATATTATCAATGAAATTCATCTAGTAATCAAACAACATACAAATTTCAACTTTAAAAACTTACAGAATGGATCCAGAACTTAGAATAATTATCATTCACTTCATTTTCTGGTTGTTCCAATCTGGAGTGCTTCAATCTTTCAAACTTTTAGCCATTGTTTTTCACAAGAAGCACCTGCAACTACACTAAAATATACTCTGATGCTCAAGTTAGAGTTTATTCTTATATTAAAAATTCTAAAGACAGAATTGCACAGAAATGACTTACAATTCATTGGGATTTACCATTCCCAATTCTCTCCTTATTTTGCAGTGTCTGTCTTCTGATAGAGGTTTTGTGAGTATATCAGCAACTTGATCTTCTGTTGGAATGTACTCCAGTCTAACTTCTCCTTTCAGAACGTGATCTCTTATGAAGTGGTGCCTAACTTCAATATGTTTTGTCCTTGAATGCATGACAGGGTTCTTGGTGATATTTATAGCACTTTGGTTGTCACACATGATTGGTATCTCTTTTATATTAATCTCAAGATCTTCAAGCTGCTGTTTCATCCAGATGACTTGGGCACAACAGCTTCCAGCTGCAACATACTCAGCTTCTGCAGTAGATAAGGCCACACTGTTTTGCTTTTTGCTGAACCATGAAACCAGGGATCCTCCAAGGAACTGACAGGTTCCACTTGTGCTTTTTCTGTCAGTTTTGGATCCTGCAAAATCAGCATCAGTGTATCCTTTGAGATCTTCTCCATTGCCTTTTGGATACCAAAGACCCATCTGTGATGTTCCAATAAGATATCTGAAAATTCTTTTCACAGCTGTTGCATGGGTTTCTTTGGGGCATGATTGGAACCTTGCACACATGCAGACACTGAACATAATGTCAGGTCTGCTAGCAGTTAGGTACAGCAGGGATCCAATCATTCTTCTGTACTGAGTAATGTCAAACATCTTCCCATTCTCATCCATGTCCAGTTTGGTTGCAGTAGCCATAGGTGTTCCCATTGGCTTGGCATTCTCCATTCCAAACTTCTTTAACAGCTCCTTTAGATACTTGGATTGACTGAGAAAGATACCATCATTAAGCTGTCTGATTTGCAATCCAAGGAAGAAATTGAGTTCACCCATCATAGACATCTCGAATTCTCCCTGCATTAACTCAGAGAATTTCTTGCAAAGAGTTTCATTAGTAGCACCAAAAATAATATCATCAACATAGATTTGAACAATTAGTAAATCTTTATTTTCTTTCTTAGTAAATAAGGTTGTGTCAATTTTGCCTCTGTTAAACCCCTTTTCAGTCAGAAAATTGCTCAGTCTCTCATACCATGCTCTAGAGGCCTGTTTTAAACCGTAGAGAGCTTTCTTCAGTTTATAAACATGGTTTGGTTTTGTAGAGTCCTCAAAACCTGGAGGTTGATCAACATAAACCTCTTCCATGATATATCCATTCAGAAAAGCACTCTTTACATCCATTTGATATAATAAAATATTTTTCATGCATGCATATGCTAGCAGTATTCTTATAGCCTCTAATCTAGCTACTGGTGCAAAGGTTTCTTCAAAATCAATACCTTCTTCTTGATTATACCCTTTAGCAACTAATCTAGCTTTATTTCTGATTATTGTTCTAGATTCATCAAGTTTATTTCTGAAAACCCATTTGGTACCAATAACAGGATGATTTTTGGGTCTAGATACTAAATTCCAAACTTGATTTCTTTCAAATTGATTTAATTCATCTTGCATAGCCATAATCCAGTATTCATCAGTTAGGGCTTCTTCAGTACATTTGGGTTCAATTTGAGAAATGAAAGCACAGTTGAGCATCTGATCCCTTAACTGTTTTCTGGTTTTAACTTTCTCTTGAACATTCCCTATTACTTGATCAACAGGATAATTCCTTTGATATCTCCAGGCTCTAGGGAGTTCTTGAGCTGTTTCTTCATTATTTTCTTTATCAAACTCTTGCTCCTGGATATCTTCTTCTGTGTCAACAGATTCAGATATCTTTGGAGGTTCAGTTTTACTTTTGTCAGAGATTCCCAGTTTTTCAAAATTGAAAGTAAGATCATCCTTATTGGTAACATGTTTTGAAACAGTTTCATTTTCAATGAAAACCACATGCACTATTTCTTCTACTACATTTGATCTTTTATTATAAACCCTATAAGCCTTACTCCTACTTGAATAGCCCAAAAATATACCTTCATCGGATTTGGCATCAAACTTACCCAGATTTTCTTTCCCATTGTTGTGAATGAAGCAGTTGCACCCGAACACATGGAGGTGTGATAGATTTGGCTTTCTTCCCTTGTACAGTTCATATGGAGTCTTCCCAAGGATTGGTCTGATGTAGGCTTTGTTTATGATGTAGCTTGCTGTATTCACTGTATCAGCCCAGAACACTTGAGAGAGTTTCTTCTCATTTAGCATAGCTCTAGCCATCTCTCCAATGGTTCTGTTCTTCCTTTCCACCACTCCATTTTGTTGAGGAGTTCTTGGTGCTGAGAAGTTGTGGTCAATCCCATGCTCATTGCAGTACTCCAGGAAGTATGCATTTTCAAATTCTCCTCTATGGTCTGACCTGATAGACACAATAGAAATACCTTTCTCATTTTGCACTTTCTTAGCTAAGGTTACAAATGCATCAAAGGTATCACTTTTAGAGGGAAGAAACAATGTCCAAGTGAATCTAGAATAATCATCTACAATTACAAGCACATACAGATTACCACCAAGACTTTTCACCCTGGATGGTCCAATTAAGTCCATATGCAACAATTCAAGTGGTCTTGTTGTGGTAACTACATTTTTAGATTTGAAGGATGATCTAGTTTGTTTTCCTCTTAGGCATGCATCACATTCTTTATCCTTTTCAAAAGATATTTTAGGTAGTCCAGTTACTAGCTCATTTTTAATCAGTTTAGACA
The DNA here is from genome assembly GCA_026686845.1 of Adenanthera pavonina. NCBI lineage: Eukaryota > Viridiplantae > Streptophyta > Magnoliopsida > Fabales > Fabaceae > Adenanthera > Adenanthera pavonina. The sequence continues at coordinate 15,971,080 of JAIVEN010000005.1, read as the reverse complement.
ATTGATTCATGTTAACATGAGCTAATCTCCTATGCCATAGCCAACTGTCATTATCCTGGCTTATTAAACATACAGAGTCCAAGGGAGGAAGTTCATCAAGGTCAATAGTATAACAGTTACCATCCCTTTGAGCTTTGAGGATTACTTTGTGATCACTTTTTCTGATGACCAGGCAAAACTGTGAGTCAAACAACACCCAGTTTCCTCTGTCACAGGTCTGACTTACGCTCAGCAAATTGTGGTTGAGGCCAATTACAAACAACACTTCTTCAATGGATGTTTCTGGATTTTTGCCCACAATGCCAATACCAACAATTTTGCCGTATTGATCACCTCCAAAGGTCACCTTTCCTCCCTTCTTGTCTCAAAGGGTGATGAACTTCTCCTTATCACCAGTCATGTGACTTGAGCAGGCACTGTCCATATACCATTTGTTGCTTTTCTTAGCTTTGAGACAGACCTCTTCTTCTTGATCACTGCTGCATGAGGGTGTGACTTCTTCAGAAGCAAGTGCCATTAGACAAATGTTGGCAATCTCATCCTCATCTTCTTCTTCCTCATCTGAGCTGTTGCCCCATATGGATGAGATGTAGGCTTTCTTCTTCTTCCCTTTGTCAGCAGCTTTCTTTTCTTTTTCTTGTTTCTTGATGAATTGGGGGCAGTCCCACTTTATGTGTCCTTGCTTCTTGCACTCATAGCAAGTTACAATTTCTTTTGTGTCTTTCTTATTTTCTCCAGCCACTCCTTTCTTGAAGAATCTCTTGTTCTTCTTCTTGCTGTAGAATCTTCCAAATTTTCTGACCATCATGGCCAGAGTTTTCTCATCCAGCTCATCTCCTTTGTCAGATTCTTCTTCCTTTTCATCAGCAGCTTTGAGGGCAAGTCCTTTCTTCTTTCTGTCCAGCCCAGCCCAGCTTCCTTGAGTGCTTTGATTTTTCCTTCATACTCCTCAAGGCTGCCGAAGAGAGCTGTGACAGAAGCCATTGATTCTCCTCTGGCTTCTTCTATAGTTGTCAACTTGGGCTGCCATTCCAGAGGGAGAGCTCTGAGTATCTTTCTTACTTTCTTAGACTGTGTGTATTCTTTTCCCAGGTTCTTCAGTTGATTCACAATGAGAGTGAATCTCTTTTGGAGCTCCTTTATAGTTTCTCCTTCAGCCATTCTGAAGCTTTCATACTCCCTAATGCATGTGTTCAGTCTGTTCTCCCTAACTCCAGATGTTCCTTCATGTGCACTCTGTAGAGTATCCCACATTCCTTTTGCAGTGGTGCATTGTGAGACTCTGTAGAATTCATCCTGGTTCAGGGCACTGACCAAATAGTGCTTTGCTTTAAAGTTCAGTAGGACTCTCCTTCTGTCTTCATCATTCCATTCTGCTTCTAGCTTCTCTTTGTGTCTTCCATCTTCAGTTAGAGCCATTGGGACGAAGTCTCCTTTTTCAATGACTGACCAGATGTCAAGATCAATTGATTGGAGGTAGATCTGCATCCTCATCTTCCAATATCCATAATGCTCTCCACTAAAGCCTGGTGGTCTGTGAGTGTTGTTTCCTTCAGGAAGTATACTCTCTCCAAAGCCAGCCATCTTAATTCCCAGACTGTGAGTTCCTTTGAATGGGAATCCAGGCTCTGATACCACTTGTTAGCAAGGCTGACTTCCCAAGAGGGGGGGTGAATTGAAAAGATTGAAATTTTTCTGCACAAAGTGAAGTAAGTGAAGATATCACAATATAATGAAAACAATGCGTAAAACAGAGCAAGATGAAAAGTAAAGATAGGAAAAAGAAAACTCAGTGATTTATCCTGGTTCGATCTTTCCACTTGACCTACATCCAGTCCCCAAGACACCTCTTGAGATTTATCCACTATACAGCAAGAATTTTAATGGGCTTCTTGCTGGGGCCACAGTACACGAGTATGCTCTGTTTCTGAGCTCTCTCACACTCTCCAAGCACTTTCACTATGTGCTTCCCAATCCCCTTGTGAATACCCCTCACAAGTAAATCTATCTCCAAGATGAAGAGTAGATTGATTATAATGAAATGACTCTCTTGAAAAGAGTAAATATGAAAGTTTGAGTACAAGTATAGAAGTTGAGAGGGTAAAAGCTTTTGAGAAGAAGATTTAGCAGAAATTCAGTATATACAAGTTTGATTCCCTTTTTCACAACTTCAAATGATGTTGTATTTATAGATTTAGGTCTCAAATATCCGTTAGAGACTAAATCTATCCGTTGGGGAAGTTATCCAACGGTTACTCTGAAAAACTATCCGTTTACCAACCGCATTTAATGTTTCTGACATACTGAAATTCGAATTTTGGTTGGTCAACAGACGAATTTCAAAGGAACCGAAGATCAAAGCTTCCAACGTTACAGCACGAAGTTCGTCTGTTCATGAATTAAAATTTGAATTTTGAAACTTACAAAACATTTTCATAATGTGACATACGAATTTTCAAGAAGAAAGTTTTTCGGTTAAGTGTGAACAGTGTTTTCAATTTTCTACAGTGCCTTCGAAATTCGAATTTCGGTATCCCAAAATTCGTCTGTCCACTGAATGTTTAAGAGACACAGTAGATTACTTTCTTCGAAATTCGAATTTTGGATTTAGGTCTCAAATATCCGTTAGAGACTAAATCTATCCGTTGGGGAAGTTATCCAACGGTTACTCTGAAAAACTATCCGTTTACCAACCGCATTTAATGTTTCTGACATACTGAAATTCGAATTTTGGTTGGTCAACAGACGAATTTCAAAGGAACCGAAGATCAAAGCTTCCAACGTTACAGCACGAAGTTCGTCTGTTCATGAATTAAAATTTGAATTTTGAAACTTACAAAACATTTTCATAATGTGACATACGAATTTTCAAGAAGAAAGTTTTTCGGTTAAGTGTGAACAGTGTTTTCAATTTTCTACAGTGCCTTCGAAATTCGAATTTCGGTATCCCAAAATTCGTCTGTCCACTGAATGTTTAAGAGACACAGTAGATTACTTTCTTCGAAATTCGAATTTTGGATTTAGGTCTCAAATATCCGTTAGAGACTAAATCTATCCGTTGGGGAAGTTATCCAACGGTTACTCTGAAAAACTATCCGTTTACCAACCGCATTTAATGTTTCTGACATACTGAAATTCGAATTTTGGTTGGTCAATAGACAAATTTCGAAGGAACCGAAGATCAAAGCTTCCAACGTTACAGCACGAAGTTCGTCTGTTCATGAATTGAAATTTGAATTTTGAAACTTACAAAACATTTTCACAATGTGACATACGAATTTTCAAGAAGAAAGTTTTTCGGTTAAGTGTGAACAGTGTTTTCAATTTTCTACAGTGCCTTCGAAATTCGAATTTCGGTATCCCAAAATTCGTCTGTCCACTGAATATTTAAGAGACACAGTAGATTACTTTCTTCGAAATTCGAATTTTGGAAGGGTGAAATTCGTCTGTCAGAGAGACTCTTTCCAGACTAATTTCATCATTCGAATGTTGCAAGTCCTTATCATTCGTATGTCAATGTTTCACTTTAACAGACTCAAGAACTTAGCTTCTGAAATTCGAATTTTGATGTTCAAAGTTCGTCTGTCAGAGAGCAGTTTTGAAACTTAAATCATTCTTGATCTCAGATGAACTTTAACATAGTTTCAGACGAATTTCTTCTATTTTCTCAATTTTTGTTTCGTTTGAAATTCGAGTTTTGAAGACTCAAAGTTCGTCTGTTGCAAAGAGGCATCTTTCAGACTTATATGAAAATTCGAATGTTGGAAGTTCAAAATTCGTCTGTCAGAGAGCATTTATCAAACTCAATTTCATTTTGATTTCAGATGCACTTTATCATAATTTCAGACAAATTTCTTTGGTTTTTACAAACTTCATTTTACTTGAAATTCGAATTTTGAAAGTGTGAAGTTCGTCTGTTTATCAAAAGGCCTCTTTCAGACTAGATGAAAATTTGAATTTTGAACAGCCAAAATTCGTCTGACAGAGAGCCATCTCTTCAGACTCATTCAGTTTTAGCTCGAAATTCGAATTTCCAAAGGCAAAGTTCGAATTTCCAACTTGACAGTTTAGCTTATCCTTTCAACCTTCGTCTGTTTGTGGGTGTTTTTCAAATATTTAAAGATTTAACATAAAATCAAAGTTTGAAAACATCTTTTCTTCAAATCAAAATCTTTTACCCAGTCATAACAAAAACTAAGGATCCTACAAAAGATCTAACAGCAAGAACTCAGAAAATCTTCACTTGAGACAGCTTTGATCTCCTTTGATATCTTCAATCCAAGCTCTTGAATGTTGGTTTGGAATCATCAAAACTCTTGATTCAACAACATCTTGTTAGATGAAGAGTTAAATCCTAAAATATCAGACTTCAGTATGGCTAGAATATTTAGAAGCAATGAAGATCAAGCTAATACAAGTAAAGTGGTTGGGACATAGTAAGCATGTCTTCTTTCCTTATATATTAAATCATCAAGACAGTGAACAATGCAAGCTAACCAAATAACTTTTTAACAGTGGCTATATATCACCTGAATATGCAATGCAAGGATGATTTTCTGAGAAGTCTGATGTTTTTAGTTTTGGAGTTCTGTTGCTAGAGATTGTTAGTGGAAGAAGCAACACTAAATTTCATAACATTGAGGAATATCAAACTCTTTTAGGATATGTAAGTTTCCTCTGTACTTGTTTATATGAACTTTAATTGTAGTTTAAAGCTTGAATTTATTTTTATATATTTTTAGGTATGGACATTATGGAATGAAGATAATCTTGTGTCCTTTATAGACCCAGAAATACCCTATCGTGGATCTTACAATGATATTTTGCGGTGTATACACATAGGACTTCTTTGTGTGCAAGAACAAGCAAAAGAGCGGCCAACGATGGCCATTGTGGTGTCTATGCTTAGTAGTGAGATTGTCAATCTTCGTCCTCCAAGGCAACCTTCTTATGTACTAAATGAGACTGGGTCTAATTCAGAGTCTGCATTCCAAACCCAAGGGTTGCACTCTTCTAACTTAGTCAGCATCACAAACATATATGGTAGATAGTAATACTTAAATGTTAGATATGATGGAAAATGACTGAAATTTCACTAGGATTTAGCTAGGCTATCATTGAACGATATTTCACTAGTTTTAATGCTTCATGAAATGAATATTTCTTCCAATACATTTTTTTTTTATGTGGAAACAATGGCCTTCAAGTTGTTTTTATCTCAACCAAATTGTGAGGCTAAGCTAGTGTTGAATGGATTTCAATTTCATCATTTATACTTGTTATGATGCGATGATATTATCCTGAAATCACTTATTTACAAGTTCTGTGATATCATATATCTACCATTAATTGATGGAAACCACTCGAATAACATTTTATCATATAATAATATTTTGAGCTATCTCTATAGAAATTTCTCTTTTTTATTTATTTGTATATATTATCTAATATTTTATTTATTTATTAAAACATTTATACATTTATTTTAATTTTTCTACACTGCAATTAAATAAAATAGTGGAGATTTAATTAAATAAAAAGAATAAACAGTCAAAATAATCAATTCATTCAAATAATATCAATTACAAAGTTATATTGATGCGTACTCTGCTTTGTAATAATATGACAATAATTTTTTTTCTGGAAAAATTTACAAAACACAACGATATTGACAAAAAAATTTTAAATGAATTTTTGAAGACCAAATTACTTCTCTCTTGTTTTGTTTCACATGTTTTGGCATGAATTTTTTTAAATGAATACGACATTAAACTTCTGTGCAATATTCATTGGTTCCAACATTTGTGAATTAAATTGAGATGCATACGCAGGAACCCGTGTGTTTATTCGAGAGAACGAGACTTTTCTTATTCCAAAGAAAGTTCTATTCACGTAGTAGCCTAATTTGACCAGGATCATTACTAGAAACAAAACACATGTTTAACTTTCAAATCAAATCAAGAAAATAACGTTCAAATATATGATAACTTCATCTCACCTTACCATACATCAAATAATTAACATGCAAATGAGCAAAGCTTTAGACATTGGCCTAACTGATTATAATATTGTATAATTCAACTTTTGAAGTCTTATAACTTGTTACTTCACCGACAATAAAGGGAGTAGCTCCAACTTCATAATCAAAGGCGTATCGTGCTGATCATGACCACCTGAGTCCTCAACTCAATAAGAAAGATATGCCATTTTTTTTTTACTGGACACTAGCTACACTAGAAATATTTTACGATGGCACCAATAAACATTTTTGACAAGAATCACCAATAAAAGTGAGGCAAAGAATGGGAAATAGGTTTCTTTTGACAGTTCAATAAATAACCACCAACAAAGGCAAAATCTGTGTTGGCGTGTTTTTTTAGACCAATCGTCAACTATTTATAAAGTTGGCGGCTATGGATGTAGTCACCAACAAAGGGTAATGTATTTCTTGATACTTACAGATCTAACCACCAATTAACACAGGCGTTAATTGTTGGTGGTTTTATTAGCAGCCACCAACAAAGTCTAAGTTTATATCACTAGGTTTCAGCTAGTAAATCTCATTCTTGAAATTTTCAAACACGGTTGCACACATTACTTTCTCCTCTCCCTCTCTCAACATCGAACTTTCTCCCCGCTTCATATCTCTACTAGCCCTTACTCCACCAGCCCTCATTTCGTCCACCGGCCCTCCATCAATGTTGTTCATTGTTCGTCCCACCCCTTCATCATCAATACTCCACCTAGCATTGTCATTCATCCCTTTCTCGAAGTCTTGGTGTCCTCTGCTTCATCCTTCCTCCTTATCGTCTGCAATACCCAAATTTTGAGACTTGCTTGCTTGGGTGTGTGATTTGCTGGGCTCTATTGGTCTGTTGAATCGAGAAGAAAGAAACAACTAACTTTTCTCACAAATTTCGACCATGCTAACGATCATGTCCCTCCTTAGGCCAGCCATGCGATATTTAGTTTTCAAAGTTTAACTAAGCTATTGTATTTCTTTCATGGTTTCCTGCAGTACGTAGATCGCCTAGTGGGTCCACATCTTTAGGTTAGCCATCCAATTTCTCAAACAAATGATGTATTTATTATAAATATACTGATTACAAAGATTCATTCTAATATCAGTGTAGACTAATTAAATTTTTTAAACATAATTTGATGTTATAAAAAAAACTATCTAATTTTACTAATTCAACTTACCATAAGTGATAAGGGCTTTTGTCTTTTAAAGCAACTAGTTGGGGGGTTTAATTCATAGCCCTTATGTATGAAGCAAACCTAGTTGGGAAGGAATAATCTTTACCCTCCATACTTTATATCATTATCTCCTTCATCTAAAACTTTGTTTTGCTCTTCCATATAATGAAGATAAGCTTTGTTGAAATATATAAAGTACCCTGAATTGATTAGGCTAGCTCGAACCACAAATCTGCCAATCCCAATAATGTGTTGCTTGAGAGCTAAGAGATATTCCTGTGCTGCTGGAAATTCTTCAAAAAAATTTTCTTCAAATTTATAGAATTGATAGATGATAGAGAAAATATATTCATTGTGATGGTTGCTATGATCATTGCTTTGCACGTTATTGCGTATAGATGGAGAAACCATGAATCAATTACATTAAATATTTTTTCAAAAGGCATTTAATATAATAAATATAAACTATCAATTATATTAAGCATTGGATAATAGTATCTGATACTCTCTCCATCCCATATTATAAAGTAACATTTGGGGTTTCAAACAGATTAATAAATGAAAAAAAATCCTTAAACTCTTTAAAAATATCCAAGCATCCCTATTTTATCCCTATTAAACATTATTAAATACTCATATTTTCATTATTTAAATACAATTTACAATACTATGTATTACATTAATGAGGACAAAATTGTCAAATTCCCAAAAGTTGCTTTATATTATAGGACAACAAAAACCCTAAAACTTACCTTATATTATGAGACAGAGGGAGTAATTACAATAAGTTTTTACCAAAATAAAAAATAACATATGAAATTATTAGGGGAGAATTATGGGATTTACTTTTTTGGCCACTAATTATGGGAGATTTTTGAAATTTTCTACAAAAATTAACCATATGAATCACAATAATTACGGACAATTATTGATTTTTTGCTTAGAAAATACTCCATCCGACCTCGAATATAACGAACTTTGGAGGAATCTGCATTGGTTTAAAATATGAGATATGTGTATTGCAAGGTGTATTTAATTTTTCCTATACTACCCTTTATTAATTACACATGATCCAGAAAATATAGTGAATTATTAATTACTCCATCTGGATTGTAAAAACTATCATTTTTTAGTTTTTAAGACATACCAATGAAGTTATTAAATAACCTAGAATATTGTAAAATTTAATTATTTTTACAAAAAATAATCTTAATTTAAATGCTATCTTAAATGATCCATTTGATATTAATGAATGGTAAAATAGTAAAATAAGTAATTAATGATTCATTAAAATTTTAATGTGACAAATATTGTGAAAATCTTAAAATCTCTAAGGTGACTATTTTTACAAATCGGAGGGAGCATTGTGAAAAATCTTAAAATCTCTTAGGTGACAAATTAGAGGAGTACATCATACATGAGTTTTAGGAATTAAATAGGGCTTTTGATGGAGAATGGATAGTCCTAAAAAATTAGAATATTAAATAAAATTATTTTATTAGTATATTTTAGATTTGATTAGATTTAATAATATCTTCTAAGAATATTAAGAGTTATATTATCTTTTATTTATTTCCTATTTTATAAATTTTTTTCTTTATGTCTAGGTTAGAATGTTCTAAAATGTCCTAATGTTTAATAATTTCTAAATAAATGAGATTCTTGCAATCTCCTTAGATTTAGTTTTTTTGTCCTAATCTTTAAGTGAAATTGAATTTTCAATATATTTATTTTCTCCTTTCTTAAGTTCTGTAACATCATAATTTTTATGTATGTATTTTATAACTAGATCATATTATAAATAATATTAAAGTGTTTTGGATTAATTTATGACAATTGGAGAAGTCTGGATATTTAATTAAATCAGTTTAAAGTCCAAAATGTCCTAAAAATATAAAAAAAGGGGCTTAAAAGGGCAAAATTGTCATTTATAATAAGAGAGAGAAAATAATATTTTAATACTCTAGTATAGGCTAAAAGTACAAGTGATACTAGTTATGTGAATCTTGAGAAGAAAAAGTATAAATTTGATAAATGGCAGGTCTCACATAGATAGTAAAAAGTAAGCAAGATAGGTGGAACATACATGAAAAAATAAAAAGAAAAAGTAATGGGTCTCACAGATAAAGTAAATAAAAATAATAATGAGTATAATAAAAAATCCAGATAAAAAAGTACTCAAATCATAACTAAATTTATTTACAAAAGTGAAAAGTACACTTTCTTCTCTTCTTGATGTGACTAAAATTTAGGATGAAAAAATTAGACACTTTTACCCTTCCATACTCTATCAAATGCTTATAAATATCTAGGGATATAATGGGAAATTGGTATAAATAATGTAAGAATAATTGTAAATCTTTATATTAAATTCTGATCTAATGGTCAACAACTCCCAGTCTTCCTTATAAATAGCCCTCTCCCCACCCATTTCCCTTGCCAAAACTGAGAGAGAGACAGTGAAGAAAGAGAGGAGTGTGCATGAGGGAGAGAAAGAAGAAAAAAAGAGAGAGAGAAGAAGGAAGGGCAAGAGGAAAAAAGGAAAGAAAAGTAGAGGTCTTTCTAAGGTAAACTCTTACTCCAAATCTCTTATAGATTTCTTCATTTATTTAATTTAAAATTAGTTAGAGTTTAAGCATTTTCTTCCTCCCTCTTGCTGCTCTTTTTGGGGGTAAAAACATGATTTTGAAGAAAGAATTTGTGGTTCATACTTGAGTTAAGTTTGTATGATTATATTAAATTATTAAGTAAGGTTTAATGATACTAATAGACTCTAATCAAGCCAAATGAGTGATTTAAGAAAAAAAAGAGAATCCAAGTTAAGAGATCAAAGCTCTGAGGTAGTAACTCTTACCCTCAGCTTCTACATTTATACATTGTGCTTATATTTTAAAAGTGTTCTTGTGATGTTTGACTACTTTTTATGATTGGTTTGGCTATTTTAAGTTAAGGGTTAAGCCTCGGGATGCCCATTTGCTAAGTCGTTATGTTGCCCAAATTTCTATTGCAACTTATAGTTTTAATTGTTTTCCCAAAAGCATATGATGAAAGTGTTATGATTATGTAATGTTTGTACAAAATTTAAGCTAATGTAATAATATGATAAGTTTGAGTTATGTTGCTACTGAGATATTTCCCATCTAATCCCATGTTTGCCAATGATAGGATCAAGTAATGCTAAAGGAAAAAATTTAGCAATGAGGATGGAGGAATGAGATTGAAGTATAAAACTGAATTACTCTATTTTTTGGCTGTCTAATTTGATGCAATGTATAAATTCGAACATATATCCAAAAATTTTGTAGCTCATATTTATAATAGATCTATGTCTCAGGAATATAATGGCATGAGTTTGGTTGCATTTGGATTTATACATTGGTAGTTATGCATGATTTATTAGGACTGCTCCAGTAATAGTTGTACCTGACCTCTAATGATATATATTGATGTTCTAACTAGTAGGAGTAGAATAAATGTATAAGAAAAATATAGTTAGAAAGTAGACATGTAGAGCTTTCCAATGATACTAAGCACGCATCAAATTACATTGTATTTTAAGAGAAATGAATTTCCAAATCAAGGTTTAGCTTTCAGATAAAAATAGGGATGCAAAAATGAACAGTAATATTTATCAATAAATTGTATGAATTTGTGCGTTCATTTCCATGTTTCTTATTTTTCCCTAAAACTTCAAGATGTTCACGATTTTTATAGACTAAACCACTGGAAAATAAGTTTTTCTATATTTAGTTATGATTTTTGGAATATTGCTGCGCAATAAGTTGTAAACTAGCAAAAACAGTTTTATTCAATTTTAAAATTTTAATTTGTTTGAGTTTTTCTAAGAATGTTTTTCATATATCAAATAAGCAATTTTCAAGGGAAAATATTTCTGAATGTAAAATGTAACAAGTACTCTTTGAGTTCTTTGTTCTCTCCCTCGTTTCTTCCTATCCTCTCCCTCTTATTTTATATCTCTATACACTACTTGGATTCTTTCTATTTCTCCCTACTTATCTCACATCATTTGGTATTAAAGCAATAAATTCAGAAAACAGAAGATATCGTAGTCTATTTTTTGCAGCATGAAAGATGCATGTGTTAAAAAAATTGGTGTAGAAATTAGAGAATTTTACACAGCCATGAATAAGATGTTTAACTCCTTGAAGATTGCTAATGATAACGAACAAGCCACCGATTGTCAGATCTCAGGATTTCGAGACTTCTAAGACTTCCAACTTAATTCCAACAGTGACACCTTCTTTACCTCTAGAAGGCAAAAACTTGAAGAATGAATGAGTTTTGAAATAATCCCTACTACTAGAAGTTGAGCTTCCTAAGGTTGTTAATGATATTCATCATGTTACCTACAACAGGTACAAGAATTGTTGTGACTATGAAAGAGCAGAATTTTCTCTTACCTAAAAGTTCCCTCCATTTGTACATTATCCATTAGAAAGGCTTTCCAAATTCAATAGTCGTGAACTTCCCTCCATTAGTACCTTATCTATTAGAAAGGCTTTCCAAATTCAACTGCCATACAAATTTATGACGAAAAAATTTTGTAGTTAGACCACATCCTTTGCTATCTTACTCACTAGAAAGGTTTCCCATTATACAATTAATTATTTGAGAAACTTGCCTCCTTAAAACCAAAGACTATGATCGATCTTAAAACCTCTTTGAGGGAAAAATCTCCTTTTGCCACTTTGCTAACCTTCTTGTTGAGTATTAGTAAACAAAATATTATATCTACCTATAATTTATAAATAAAACATATAATATAAATATATTTAATTATACTTGGTTCAATACCAATTCAATTACGGTTCAACTAGTAAATCTTAAATTGATGCCGCTAGTCCGGTTTTTAATACTTTGTTCAAAACAGAAAAATGAAAAGAAATTTACTTGTATAATGAAAAACATAAAAAAATGACTTCATTTGATTAAAAGAAAAATAAAAAATTGAAATTGACATTAAAAAAATCATAAGCCTTTTACATATTACATTAATATATATTATTTAGTGAATATATACTAGAATCTTGCGTGGTAAGATACACTAGAATCTTCCTATGTGATTACCTTGGTTCTTTTGGAATGAAATATAAAAATTATCTTATAAAGGTAAGGTTCACAAAGCTTAAATCTTTTGAGGCCCTTGTACAAAAGTTTCTTGCTAGTGATATACTCACTGCCAGTGCTGGGCTATATGGTGCTCATAATTGCAAGTTATAGCTCACTCAACCTCAATATGTTGTCCAACTATGGCATTTCCTCATGGCTTGTCTATTTTTTTTTATTAATTGTACAACAGTTTGGGAAAGCTATTGTGTGTTCTGATGCTACAGGAAAGGCTACAAGATATCATTTTATTGCTGTGGATAGACCATAAGTGCTCTTAGTTCTAGCCATTGCTTCCCTAGGAAATGAGATTATAGAGTTGAAAAACCCACTCGAGGTAATAATTTTGTTACCAAAACCATTTGTTGATTCAATTATAATTTTGTTTCATATAGTTGGTTATTAATGAGATAGGACACAATATCTTTGAAAGAAAAGAAAATTGGAGTGAAAGGGTTAATTAGGGGCAAGAAAAAAGATGAATCAAAATGTTTTGTTTGGAAATATGACATTAAGGTTCCCTCTGGCTGGTTATGCTATCTACAATCCTAAATAGGTTGAATGCACTTAAATTGATAAATTAACATAGCATACTTTCTAAACATTTATCTAGAACTATTGTGTGAACAAATTCTGGCTTGATGAAGAAATTAGCAAATATTAGCTTCAAAAAAAAACTAACAATGAATTTCGGGTCAACATCAGCAGGGAAACTGAAACCTTTTCTATACCATATGGGAAACAAAAAGAAGCTACTTTCTAGTAAAGTCAGTCATTTTAGGATGTTCATATGATAATCTTTTTTATCTATATAGGTTTCTTCAGGGAGTAAGTACATTTGAGCTCACACTCAATCTTGGAAGATGTACTTTTTCCAATGTGAAATATCAAAAGATTTTTTTTTTCAATTTAATTTTATCACGTTTAAGATATATCTTATTCTCTAACTAAGAGTGTTTTAGGAATGCCTTTGTTTAATGCACAATACACCTTAAGCTACATGGGCATTACAACAGGAGTATCAAGCTTCATCTTTACAATTGTTTGCATCCTTCTATTTGGTAGATAATGATTATGTGTAATAAAAAAATCACTTACTGATAATAATTTAGTATGAGGAAGATTGGCAATGCTCCTGTTCAAACTTTATTTTCACATTGTTTTGTGTTTTAATCAAATTGAAAAATGAGATCAAAATTTAGTTTATTAACGATTGTAGCTTCAAAAATCTAACAACTACTATGAATACTATGGATTGGCTAAAACAATGCTATAAAAAAGTTTAGTTTAACATTGAGAAAGTGGGGAAATCATTTTCTTTACTACAAAGTGACTCTTTTAATAGTTAAAAACTTGATTTTCTTTGATATAGTTTGTACTTACCATGAGTTCAGCTTGAATTCGACACTGTATTCTATGGAGTTGAACTAAACAAATTCTCATTGTCATTGTGACATCCGGGCGCTGATGAGGGCGGGGAGTGATCGTTGGTGCAAGAAAAAGGGATGTGAGATAAAAGTGATGAGGCATGGACAAGGAGCGGCTCTTGGCAGGTTTCTAAGCGGGAGGGGCATATGAATGAATCGAATGCATGTCGGAACAAGAGGGATCTAGAAATTGTACAGGTATGAGAGTATATGGTTAAGGATAGCTTAAAGGAATTGATAGGTACTACCTATACCAACAAGGTGCACCTACCTTTTCAGCAGCCTATCCCTTAAGAACTCCTTAGTTAAGCGTGCTTGACTTGGAGTAATTCTGGGATAGGTGACCTTATGGGAAGGGGGTGTGTGAGTGAGGACGTCCTAGGAAGGGGGTGTGTGAGTGAGGATAAAGCACATCGAAAGGGCTTGTGCTGGTTTGTAGGGACAGTCGTCAATCCAAAAAGAAGCGGCCGGTCATTGTAATTGGTATTAGAGCCTGGCTTCTCTTGGTACAATATGGTTCGAGGATGAACCACACAGAAGTTGGTGGGCATGTGACATCTGGGCATTGATAAGGGTAGGGAGTGATCGCTGGTGCAAGAAAAAGGGATGTGAGATAAAAGTAATGAGACATGGACAAGGAGCGGCTCTTGGTAGGCTTTTAAGCGGGAGAGGCATATGAATGAATCTAATGCATACTGGAATGAGAGAGACCCAAAGACTGTATACTACCTATCCTTTAAGAACTTCTTAGTTTAGCGTGCTTGACTTAGAGCAATTATGGGATGGGTGACCTCTTGGGAAGGGGGTGTGTGAGTGAGGATAAAGTACACCGAAAGGGTTTGTGTTAGTTTATAGGGATAGTCATCAACCCAAAAGAAGTGGCCGGACATTACAGTCATTCTTTTAGTTTCAGTAGCAGATTGTGAGTTTAGCTTATTCATTCTTTGGTACCAGTTCAGCTTCTAAAGCAAAGGCTTATTAATAGAACACCAACCTCATAATCATGTCATTGATTAGTCCACCCTTGACAATCTTCCTCAATCTAGTACTTTTCTCATGAAGAAAATAAGCTAAAACACGTAAAAGTCATAATGTTGCCAATATTGGAATAATGGTACTTGTCCTTTGTTTATTCTCGTTCAGCTTTCATATAATTGATTAGTATTATTATTTTTAGGGAGTTGACATTGGGTTTATTGATTTGTGAGAGTAGATTATAGATGCTAGGTAGGGGAATCAACATTCAAGTGTATAATGAACTATTTAATACTTCCTACATCATTGGAAATTTAAATTTGTTCAGAGATTACAAAGCAAAATTGTAACACCCTACTACTAGACATCCTAACTTGACCAAAGAACTTCAAAAATCCAACCAAACATAACCCAGACATCCCAAAACATCTTCTCTAAACTTCAAAGTAGCAGAATAACACCTGAAAGGCACCTGAACAAGATGAGGTTGTGGCCTGCTACAGTGGCATCGCGGCTCCAACCCTTCACAAATTCACTGACGCACATTAACTTGCTGGGCTGTGGCCCCAGCATTAGAACTTGTATAAGCAAATTGTTAATTTATCGGGCTAACTTTTGACGTGCATAACTTCATGCTCCAATCTTCGATTGACCTGATTCTAACTCCTACAGGTCACTTTCGTCATTATCTAACCATGGACACCAATTTTACTCGAATCCAACTCCATTTGGAGATTATGGATGCCCAACACCATTTCGGCCACTTTTTGACCAAAACTCACAACCTATCACCTCCAATTGCCACCAAAGGCAAATGGACATCCAAAGACCCTTCACATAGGTCATATTTGGCTAAACCAACATGTCTAAGGAGAATTTACCCTGAAGAAACCTTTCCTTTGAGAGTTGACCCCCTTGAACCCCAAAACCACATAATGGACAATGTGCCTAAAACTCACATACATGGCCCAAAACTACCTTTGGGCTCCCACATATGGCCAGTCTAGTGCACAGACACATGCTCCTATCTTAATGACTCATATTGAGGTCTATTATCAACATCACACATCTAAACCAATCATGACACCTATACACATCTTGCATAACATCCATCAACATCACTATCATCCCATAACATACGAATAGTACTCCCAGGACTCCCCAGGCAACCAAACTATATCAATCTACTTGGCACATAATTAAATAATTAAATTATAACCACTAAATATATTTGGAATTCCCGAGGACAGAAAGACCACTAGCTCCTTGATCCTTTCCGAACTAGCACCAGAGTCTTCACCTAAAAGGTTAGTTCATGGGAGAGAGGTGTAAGACAATGTCTTAGTAACCGGGAACAACCACACACACACACACACATATATACATATATCTCATACAACTCATGAATGTAATGTGAAATGAATGGAATGCATGTCTCCCTCGCACACAGCTAGAACCATGGGTTATCGTCATAACAGGACATTTCATATAGGTAATTCCCTTCCAACAGTCGGTGAAGACTGATTCCGGGATATCACCAAGCTTGCCCCCCATTAGTGCACCCGGCCAAAGGTAACACTAATGTTCAGACCGTGGCTTTCCTTCCCCTGGACCATCACGAATTGATGGTGATTTTAGGAAAGTACAATCCACTGCGCGCCTTTCCCCTCTAGCTATAGGAGGCGATTTAGCCGCAAGGATCCCATTCTTATCCTTCCTAACATATATATATTCCATCCTTATCCTCCCTAACATATATATCATCAGATATCATATCGTCATCACATCACCACCACCTAATCCGCTATATATCACAGTCTTACAATATCATATGGTGATGCTCATGTATCATCATATAATAATCATCATCACCATCATGATCTCAATGTTATGCTATGCATCATGTCATATCATATCAATATCATCATCACATATGTAATCATCTTCATAAATAACATCTAGCTGTGTGCATACCACGATATATAGAAAATAGTACATACAAACATATCTATATTGTGGTAAGAAAGAAACATGCATATATATACAAATTTACGTACTATCATATAATACAAATAAACACCCGGTTACCTTAAGTTGTCAGCACCACACATATAGGGGCTTAGGCAAGCCTCCAGAGCACCCTAATCACGAACTATATACCTCAGATTAGCCAATCTACTATTACAACAATATAATACATTTAATTAATATAACTCCCATAACACTACAATCCACAATCTAGCCGTCCAAGTCTAACCTAGAGTTCTAACAACATACACACATACCAATAAACCTCAAACAACCATTCAAACACATACCAACACCTACTATTTCGGATTTCCACTTCTTTTCACAAATTCCAACCTAGGGTTTAACTCAAACCCATTATAATCTAACCAAAACTCAAACCTAAGCTTCAATAACACAAAATCACTCTTCAATAATCCCTTTATGCCCTATTTAATCTGTGGAAATCAACCAAAAATGGACTCCCACACAAACCCCCAAAAATCAACTCGAAATCGAAGAGAAAAATGAAGAGGAAGAGAGTAGATCCACTTACCAACTGAGAATCATGCTTCTATGATCCAAAAACCATCCATTCAATTCAGATTTTACGTGTCCTAGCAGAGCTTCTTGCTGCTTTTCCATTGCTTCCTCCATTTATTCTTTTCTTTTCATCTAAAATGATTCTGATTTAAACCAGTTTCTCAACTCTCGTTGCGGCTCTAGATAAGTCTGCCACGGCACCACCAGTTTTAGCTAGAAAATGCCACTAGAATTGGCTCTCGCCACGATGATCCTGCTTCTCGTCATGGTGTAGTGCTTATTTCTTCTCCACTTGAACCTTCCTCCGTCTTGTTTCCTTCGGTTCTGCACATAATGCCAAAGACAAGCATCATTAGAGTTGTTACAAAAATATCAGTTACAAAGTTTCTCTTTATTTAATTTTTCATTTTGAGAGCATATTCTTGAAACTGGGCTAAATTTAGTTAATGTTATGTAAGTGGAATACAGAAGATGAAATCAAACCTTGAAGAGAAATGATAAAGAGGGTGATAGTGTTACACACAAAAGTTAAACAATAGAGAGAAGCAGCGAATATTATTTATGATGATGCATTAGTGTTATACACATTGTATAGATGAAAAAGATGATTAGTTTGTGTTTTTGATATGTTCTAATGATTAATACTTTAGATGTTGACTATGAGAAATGGATTGAATTTGCATCCTATGTCCTTTAAACTTAACTACAGCTATGCTTCTTGACCATGCATTTAATCTATCTAACAAAAGCAATGTGCCCTCTTTATCAAATATGATCAACTTAGAAAACACCTTTTCGGCTTGGATTCCTAAATCCTAGGACATCTCATACCCTTTGAACTCACAATAACATCTTCTAAGCTCAAGTATTGTTACATAGTTCTTTTCAATAGTAGTTAGTTTTACACTCTATTCTCTTAAATTATAATGTAGATATTGGGTCACACCTCAAATTAGACCCATTTTCCCCTTAATTAAACCATTATAGAGTCTATTTATACTCAAAGAGAAGCTTGAATCAATTTAAATCGAAAACATAATTTTTAAAATAATTGGGTACTATTCACATTATGTTTTCCATTTTTGCCTAACAAATTTCAAAAATTCATAACTAATTCTACAAAAATCATCTTACAGTGGCTCAGTCTCTAAAAATAGATAAAAAGATTCTCTAGATGGAAAAAAATAAGAAACTGAGTATTTATTAGGCCAATTAGTACAGTAAATTCATCCAAAATTCACTGTAGCAATGGTCATTCTCCAAAATCCCTATAACTAACTATAATTTTGAAAAAAAACAATAAATCATACACAACTCCAAATTGAGTAATCATTGTGTCAATGTAAAGCTCTTCCTGTCTAGTTTTCAACCATATTAAAACACTCATATCTTAGATATAAAAGGTCTATACAGTAAACAAATTTCTTAATAGTTGTCACCAAGGTCATTTACATTCTCCAACTTTGCAAAATACATACTAATATGCACATATATGACCATAACTTGTCATGACCCTACATACTACATCATATTGGATCTAAAGTGACATTAACGCTTGAAGGTACAACCCAAAACCATATACTTTAATTTGCATAAATACTCCAAGCATAAGATCAAGGATAGCAAATTCATCCTAATCAATAGCTTGCTTCTCTTTTGCTTTCCCTTCTTGGACAACCTCGTCATGAGTTGGACCTAAAATAGTTAGATATTTGGAAAGGAATGAAATTCAAAGAATTTTAGTGGTCACACCCAAGTATGCATACATTATCATTAACCATTCACAAAATCATCATCAGAAATTAAAAAAACAATTATATTTCATAAAAGTTTTGGCATGGTAACACTTTGTAAAATGGACATCCTAGGGTTACAAAACCCTTTAAACAACCAGCCAACAATGGAAATTTATCATAAAACATTTAAACAAGTTTATGTCATGGTCATGCAATCATAAAAACAAAGAATGCTAACATTAGACATAAGTGGGTAATTAACTACCTTGAAGCTTTCCAATATTTTCCAAACCTTGTGCACACTTTCTTTGTTCTTTAAACACTTCTTGGAATCCTATAACATCATAAAATAGTGCTATGAGCCACTGATTACCTGAACTCAATAACAAAGTACTCTCTTAATTCTTAAATTTTCACTTTGCCATCTACTGACATTTTCCTGTACAACACATTTGCTGTAACCTAGTTTGGACCTAAGGAATCCATTTTTGGGCTCAAAATTTTGAAATTCTAACTCTAGGATAAACCCTAGGTTTGGCCAAAAATCACAAAAAAATTATAAATATATTTGCTTAATAAAACTTCAAACCACTTATACATCATTGCGTAACTCATCTATTCTAAGCATTTTTCATGCTTTAATTTTACCATAGCTCAACTTTCTCTCCATAGGGCTTCCATGGATGAACCTTAAAGTGAGAGGAATGAAGAAAATATTCCATGGAACCACTCTTAAATACAAGAATATATAAGATAATAGCCATATAAACTTACCTTGACAACTTGAGACTTGATCTTTGCTTTTTGTTCTTCCTCTAGGTTTCAAAATTTTTGCTTGCTTTCTCACTTTCCCTCTACTATTTGAGATGTGTGGAATGAGAATAGCAAGGCTTATCCAAGTCTTAATCGAAAGCTTAGATGAAAGATTTCTAATAAAAGGTAAATCATGGTTAACTTATTAATCCTTTGTTACTTTTTGAATAAAGCTTTTGGATTATTTCCCATGGTGTCCTTAGTCAAATTTCAGATGCCACTTATCCTCATTTTTGGCCAAAAATTGCTTTAATAATTTTTATGTGCCAATATATCTTTTATTGATTAATTTTACACATACTAATTAAATACTTTTACCATAATTAGTACAGGATTATCCAAAAATTACTTTTTGGATTATAAACATTATTTTGACCCAAAATACATTTGGATAAGGTCCATTTATTATCCTTGACACTGATGTGTTAGATAAGCTGGCTTTCCAAGAGAGGGGGTGAATTAGGAAGATTAAAATATTTCTGCAAAATGTCAGGAAAATGAAGAAAGCAAAGTGTAATGGTAAAACATAGTATAAATGAATAAACAGTAAATGTAGCAGTATGGAAGAGAAGACTCAGATATTTATCCTGGTTCGGTCTCTTAACTTGACCTATGTCCAGTCCCTAAGTCACCACTTGAGATTTTCTACTATTATGCAAGAATTCAGTGGGCTTCTTGCAAATGCCTCAGTACAAAGTTGATGCTTTATTTTTAGAGCTCACACTTTCACTCTTTGCACTCTCAATAAGTGCTTCCCCAATCCCTCATGATATCCCCTCACAAGAAAATCGTTCTTCTAGATGGAGATAAAATTGTTTACAATGAATAAACTCTCTTAATCAGAGTAAATATGAAAGTTGGAGTACAAATATTGAAGTATGTGAGAGTAAGAGACTTTGAGTAAATGATTTGGCAGAGTTTTAGTATTTACAAAGTAAAATAGTTACCCATATCTTCAAATGAAGTTCTATTTATAGATTTCTACCTCAACTATATGTTAGAGACAAGATCTAGCCATTGTAGATGTTATCCAATGGTTACTCTGAGAAACTATCCGTTCACCAACCGCATTTAATGCTTTTGACACTTAAAGTTCAAATTTCAGTTGGTCAATAGAGCAATTTCACAGAAATCGAAAGTTACAGCCTTTAACATTGAACTCCCGAAGTTCGTTTGTCATTAAGGAGAATTCAAATTTTGATATTTGGAAAATGTTTCTATATTGGAACATACGAATTTTCGAGCAAAAAATCCTTCTTAAATGAGTGAACATTAGTTTCATTTTGCAACAGTTCCTTCAAAATTTGTATTTTGGAACCCAAAATTTGTCTGTCAGAAGCTCATTTAATGAGGCACAATATTTCATCAATTCGAAATTCAAATTTTCAAAGGACAAAGTTCATCTGTCAGAGAGACCTCTTTTCAGACTTACTTTAAAGTTCAAATTTCTGAATACTGTCATTCGTTTGTCAACATATCATCATAACAGACTCACAAGTTTTGTTTCTGAAATTCGAATTTTCAAGTTCAAAGTTCGTCTGTCAGTGAGCAATTTTGAACTCTATCTAAACTTGGTTTCAGATGAACTTTGACGTATTCTCAGATAAATTTTTCAATTTTCATAAGTTGCATTTTATCTGAAATTTAAATTTTCAAAATCCTAAGTTCATCTGTCAAAGAAAGCTCTTTTCAGACACATAATAAAATTTGAATTTCTCAAGTCAAAATTCGTCTGTCAAAGAAGCCTCTTTTCAGACTTGTTCATTTTCAATATGAAATTCGAATTTCCAAAGCCAAAGTTCGAATTTTCAAGACAGTAGATTAGTATAAATCTTTCAAACTTCATCTGTTGGTGAGTGTTTTTCAAATATTCCATGAATTAACAGAGAATCAAGGTTTTAAAACATCTTTTTATCAAATCAAAGTCTTTTACTCAAATGAAAACATTACTAAATATTCTACATCTTTTCTTACACTGATTTTTCTATAATTCTTTCACTTGAAACCTTTTGTGCACCTTTGATATTTTTATTCCAAGCTTTTGAAGGTTGGTTTGGAATCATCAAAACACTTGATTCAACATGATCTAATTTTATGCAGAATGAAATGACCTTTATCCGATAAAATATTGACTTTTTATTCCGAATGCCCATAATAAATTCACATTGATTTTATTAACTTCAAAACATTATTCCATTGGACTTGGCTTATCAAGAGCCTCATTTTGATTGTAATTTTCTATATCTAAAAAATTCCCTTAATTTGGGAGAAATTTATAACTTTTGAAACTTTCGAGTCATTAGCTGTTTTTTCCCCAAAACTTCTTCACACTTGAACTCCCACGTGACTTTTCCTCTTAAAGACCAAATTGAAAATTGTTTACCTCCCAGGGGTAAAATTGTAATTTTTTTCCTTTGCAATTCTAATTTCAAAAAATAACCTTTTTGCCCTTTTCCGACCATTGTTTTGCATTCTCATTTTCTGAAATTTTAGACACATTTTTAATTATCCTTTATTTTATCATTCTACATTATTTAATATCTAGAAAAATTTAGGATATTACAAATTTAAAACATACTTCAGATAAATGATTTTGGATACTTCCGTTTCATGTATGTTTCCACCTCCCAAGAAGCTTCCTCTGTTGATTAGCCTTTCCAAACCACCTTTACTAGAGGCATGTCTCTATTCCTCAGCTGCTTGATCTGATAATCTATAATCTTTTCAAGCATAACATTGAAGCTAAGATTATCTTGTAAATTATGGCATTCATATTCTACAACATGTATAGGGTTTAGCTGATATTTCTTTAATTGAGAGACATGGAAAATATCATGTATTTGGCTCAAACTAAGGGGTAAGGCTATTTTGTGAGTTACAAATATGGATTTAGAAAGGATTTTGAAAGGTTCGATATACTTGGGACTAAGCTTTTAAGTTTTAAGAGATTGACCAACCCCAATTATAGGAGATACTTTGAGAAAGATATGATCTCCTATCCCAAACTCTAACGACTTTCTCCTTCAATCTCCATAACACTTTTGTTTACTCTGAGCCAATTGTAACATTTTCTTTATGATTTCAATCTGCCTAGAAGTCTAGTCAACTATTTTAGGACCAATCAGTTGCATTTCACTTAACTTAGTTTAATATAATGGGGACCTGTACTTCCTACCATACAACACTTTGTATGGAGCCATGTAAATACTGGAATGATAGCTATTATTGTGTATGAATTTTGCCAAAGGCAAGCATGCATCCCAGTTTGCTTTCATCTCTAGCATATAAGCCCTCAGCATATCCTCCAATGTCGAAGTTGTTCTTTCAGTTTGCCTTTCTGTTTGGGGGTGGTATGTTGTGCTGAATCTTAACTTGGTACCTAGGGCTTACTACAACAATCTCCAGAAATTAAAAGTAAAGCTTGAATCTCGGTCATATATGATGCTACTTAGCACTCCATGTAATCTTACTATATCTTTTACATACAGTTTGTGCCAGTCTATATAGTGTAAATGTTGACCTCACAACTAAAAAGTGTGCTGACTTTGTTAGCCTATCTACTATTATCCAGATCACATCATATCTTGATGATGTTCTAAGTATCATATTTCCATTCTAGAATCTTTAAAGATTGTAGCATCCCGGCTAGCTTTTGATGCTCTGTTTTACCCTTTGGCATATTAAATACTTGGATACATATTGAGTAATATTGTTCTTCATACCAGGCCACCAAAACTGTTTCTTTAATCCATGATATATTCTCGTAATACCTGGATGAATAGTATTTTTACTCTGATGTGCCTCTGCTAAAACCTTTTCTCTCAAATCAGTTATTGGTGGTACATAAAATCTCCTTCTAAACCTTAGTAATCCATCTATTGATTCATTGAATTTTTGCATCTCTCCATGACTTAGCTTTTCTTTAACTACTTTTACAAACTCATCATTTTGTTGAGCTTTCATTAAATCT
This sequence comes from Adenanthera pavonina, assembly GCA_026686845.1. Lineage (NCBI taxonomy): Eukaryota > Viridiplantae > Streptophyta > Magnoliopsida > Fabales > Fabaceae > Adenanthera > Adenanthera pavonina. Next base: position 15,947,282 of record JAIVEN010000005.1, on the reverse strand, counting down.
TTCAAAAATTCATTGCCGATCTTGGTCTCATGTAATTGAAAAAGTAAACACATATTTCCGTAAGCTTCTAGCATTTTCATTTCATTAATCATCATGTAGGCCACATGAATAGTATTTTCTACTCAATGCATTAGCCACTACATTAGCCTTTCCTAGATGGTATTTAATAGCATGATCACAATCATTTAATAATTTCATCTAGCATCTTTGCCTTGCATTTAATTCTTTTTTATCTTCTAAATATTTGAGGCTCTTGTTGTTACAAAACACTTCTACAATCCCATCGTAGAGATGATGCCTCCAGATCTTTAAGGCATGCACTATAGCTGCAAGTTCTAAATCATGAGTATGATAGTTTTCTTCATGTGACTTTAATTGTCTATAAGCCTAAGCTACCACTCTACCTTCCTGCATTAATATGCATCCCAATCCGTACATACTAGCATTGCTATATAGCACAAATGGCCTTTTGGGATCTGGTATGGTTAATAAAGGTAGAGTAACTTATGCTTTAATTCTTTAAAACTATTTTTACAATTCTTATCCCACACAAACAGTTTATCTTTTTAAGTAATTAATTTTAGTAAGTGGCAATTGATAGGCACAAAAATTTGCTAACTATAAATGCATTGGTCGCTCAAGTAATATAGTAGCAAATCAAGTATCATTCCCATAAAGAGTTCAACAGTAAGAATAGGCATTAGACAATTTAATTTCTTCAAAATTAAGCTAAATTCTCTAAATTGAAAAATGAAAATTAGATAAAAGGAAATTAAATTTGAGCACCAAACTAGATGAAACCGAACAATCTCACAGAGTACTTAGATGTTCTAATCCCCTATTTGCTTCTTTTCCTTAGTTTCCACCTAACTATTTATGTTTAATTTTCACTTTGGTAATCAAGAGATAAATATAGTTATAAATGTTTTTTGAATCACCTATTACCCTATCTTAATTAAATTATGCAATTCCTTACATAATTAATTAAGATGATTAAAAATTAGTACAGCTCTTAACTTAATTATGTAGGGCCTTTAGGTATATTCCTATCCTAATTGCAAAATTGAAGTAAAAATCTAATCCTATATTACTTAATTCAATTGTTCATTTAAGATTTCTTTTTCCAAGGTAAACTCTAATCCTCAAATCCCAACACAATGATGGCTAAGCATTAAGAGGGTAATAATAAATTTAGAATCAAATAGCCAAAGCTACAAATAAGCATAAATAATTTGTGAAAACACAAACTAATCCACAAATAGGTTCATAGTTAATCTATGTCAAGAAGAAAATTAGCCACACATGGTTATAAACATGCTGAAAATAACAAATAAGCACATCAAACCGAAGAGCATGAAGAAAAAAAAAGTGTTTAAGTGGTAGAATCTTGGATGGATCTTCAATTTTCTAACAAACCTAGGCCTTCAAGTTTCTTTAGTGCTTTCTCCACTCCTTGAATGCCTAGATCTATCCAGCAGCTGTAAAAAAGATGAAGACCTCTATTTTCTCCATTTTCAACCTAAAAAATCCTCAAATCCCATCACTTAATAAAGTTGTACATTTTACCCATGCTGTAGTGCCAATGTAATAACCCTCATTATACTATCTTGGACATAGTCTCTAGCTAACGAGAATACAATTGATGATGTGTATAGGACCGGAGGAACCCGGATGGAAGAAGATTAAAGTGGAGGCAGAACAACTCCATGCCATAGCAAGGTACAGGGCCGCCGCGGTGAATGAGCTGGAACTATGTTACATTTTTCTGACAATAGTGTCTTACGCCGCGGTGAACTTACCCACTATTGTGGCACCAAACCTTAGATTTTTATAAATCAGAAGCATATCAAATGAATGAAGTAGAAAGAAACAGAGGGAGAAATGAAGAGCAGTGCTAGGGTTCAAGATTCTTGGCATTTGGGAGTGATTTCTAGCTACTAGGAGCTTGGATAATTGTTGGTGAGTGATTCTTGATCCTTCCTTTCCATTTTTCTTTAGTTTTTGAGGTGGATTTTCAGGTATATATTTAGGTTCCTAGTTTTGACCAAATCCTACCAATTAAAATGATAGTAATGCGATCAATGATGTGTGATTTAATGTTAACGATGCTTGTGTATGAGTTTTAGAGGGAGTATATATGATTTAAACATAATCCTAGGTTGTATTGGTTGAGGATGCATGAAATCCGAAGTGTATATGATTGGTTTGGATTTGAATGATTAATTAGAGCTCAATAATGCATGAAAATGGTATTGGAACCTTGAGTTAAGCATAATTGGTTGAATTATGAATTTTGAATAATTATGATATTTGTTAATTAAAGATGTTATGGTAATTATAGTGGATGTTTGGTTGATCGGAGGAGTGCAAGTTGTGGTTAGTAATCCAAAAGCTTGTGGGAAACATGTGTGTGGAATTGGTAACTTGAGGTAAGGAGGTGTTTGTATTGTGTGCATTATGTGTTAGTATATATATATGCATATTTCCATTTATACCATGAAATTGTTATATATGTGTATAGTTTTTCTACATATCATGGTACGCACACAGCTAGATGATATAATATGTGATGATGAATATGATGACATGACATTACATGATTTCATAGCATGACATTGAGAAACATGATAATGATATTAATTGTATAATGACATGGCATGAATGTAACACCTTATATTAGGGCCCATTTCCCATGTATTAGATTATTTTAGATGCCTTTCATCATAGTTTAGAGACTAAAATCGTAATATAATAAAAATAGAATTTTCCAAAATTCGGGGAACTGTTCATTTGGAAATTTCCATTTTACCTGGTTTCCAAGAGGGGGGTGAATTGAGAAAATTAAAACTTTTTCTACAAATTGTCAAGAAAGAAAGTGAAGGAAGCAAAGTGTGATGGTAAAACAGAGTATAGATGAATAAATTGTAAAGACAGTAGTAGGGAAGAGAAAAACTCAGATATTTATCTTGGTTCGGTCTCTCAACTTGACCTATGTCCAGTCCCTAAGTCACCACTTGAGATTTTCCACTATTATGCAAGAATACATTGGGCTTCTTGCAAATGCCTCAATACAAAGTTAATGCTCTGTTTCTTGAGCTCACACTTTCACCTTTTGCACTCTCACTAGGTGCTTCCCCAATCCCTTGTGATATCCCCTCACAAGTAAATCTTTCTTCTAGATGAAGATAAGATTGTTTACAAAGAATTAACTGTCTTAGTCAGAGTGCATATGAAAGTTAAAGTACAAATATTGAAGAAAGTGAGAGTAGAAGACTTTGAGTAGATAATTTGGCAGAGTTTTAGTATTTACAAAGTAAAATCATTACCCACATCTTCAAATGAAGTTCTATTTATAGATTTCTACTCCAACTATCCGTTAGAGACAAGATCTAGTCATTAGAGACGTTACCCAATGGTTACTCTGAAAAACTATTCATTTACCAACCGCATTTAATGCTTTTGACACTCAAAGTTTGAATTTCAATTGGTAAATAGACGAATTTCACAGAAACCGAAAGTTACATCCTTTAATGTTGAACTTCCAAAGTTCGTCTGTTATGAATCAACATTTGAATTTTCATCTTTAGAAAATGATTCTGTGTTGGAACATACGAATTTCCATTTTTAAAGTTGTTTTATCAAGTATGAACAGTAAATTGAATTTGCTACAGTACCTTCAAAATTTGAATTTTGGAACCCCAAAATTCGTCTGTCAAAAACTGGTTCAATGAGGTACAATAGTTCATAAACTCGAAATTCAAATTTTCAAAGGGCAAAGTTCGTCTGTCAGAGAGACCTCTTTTCAAACTTACTTCAAAATTCGAATTTATGAATATTGTCATTCGTAAGTCAATTATATAAACACAACAGACTCATAGGTTTTGTTTCTGAAATTCGAATTTTCAAGTTCAAAGTTCATCTGTCAGCGAGCAATTTTAATGCTCTTTTTGAACTTGTTTTCCGATGAACTTTGACATGTTCTCAAATGAATTTTTCAAATCTCATATGTTGTATTTTATCTAAAATTCGAATTTTCAAAAGCCAAAGTTCATCTGTCAGAGAAAGCTCTTTTCTGTCATGTATCAAAATTTAAATTTCTCAAGTTAAAATTCGTCTGTCAGAGAAGGTTTTTTTCAATAGGAAGTTTGAATTTCCAAATCCAAAGTTCAAATTTTCAAGACAGCAAATCAATGTAAATCTCTCAAACTTCATCTGTTGGTGGGTGTTTTTCAAATATTCCATGAATTAACATAGAATTAAGGTTTTAAAACATCTTTTCACCAAATCAAAGTCTTTTACTCAAATCAAAACATTTCTAAACATTCTATATCTATTCTTGCACCGATTTCTCCAAAATTTCTTCACTTGAAACCTTTTGTGCACCTTTGATATCTTTACTCCAAGCTCTTGAAGGTTGGTTTGGGATCATCAAAACACTTGATTCAACATTCTCCTTCTTTTTTATGATGACAAAAAAACTTACAAATTGGATTAGTACTTAGGTTTGCTTCAACAAGCTCCCCCTCAACATATGCATTATAATCCAAAAGATATCATGTATAGTAGATCAAGTCAAGAGATTTATTAACTCATTCAAAGTTCAACAAGAACAGATCATTGCAACCAAGGAATTCTTTTATTTCATCAAACGTTGCTTTACAAGAGACAATTAATGCAAAACATTACAGAAACACAGAACACAAACAACAGAAACACAAAACAACACTACAAGAGGACCCAAGCATAAGTTCTAATCACATTTTCTTAGACTTGGTCTTCTTGCTATAAGTTTTTCCTGAAGGCTTTGCAGTAGATTTTCTAGTTTGCTTACTCTTCTCCCCTTTTTTGGCATCATTGGAAAGGTAAACAAAATCAGCAGGAGGAGGGATCTGAGACACTAGAATAGCTTGAAGAGGCACAAGGACAAATGGCATTTCTGGATTGAGCTTTGGTAGGGACCCAGAAACTTTAGAACTTGTGTCTTCATCTTCATCATCAGAAATCTCAAGAAGTGCAGAAATTTCTTGCCTTGTTACTGCCAACTGTGCCCTTCTCTCCTCCAAGAAATCATAATATTTAATAGGTGAGGGAGTAGGAGGAGGAAACATTTCTTCAAGCCTTCTTCTCTGAGCTTGCAAGAGAGTATTGTGTGCAATGGCTTCCAAATCAATAAAAGGCACAATGTTCCTTTCTTCATTTAGGGCAGCCTTCATGAATGGTGAAGTGGAGATGGCTGCCACTAGTCTTTCTACTTGCTCAGATTCTTGCTGGGACAGGATGGATTCTTGAGTATCTACTGGAGTAGGGTCATGAGAGCTTAAGTCCTGAGGGCCTTCTACTTCTATACTGTAGTGCAAGGGAGGACCAGGACTTAGTGTGCTTAGTGTACCAGCAACCTTAGTATCATCTACAGCATCATTATGCTCATAAAAGGCTAGCTCAAAAGGGCTTGGAGGTTCAGGAGTTGGAGATTGAGCAGGCTCAGAGAATCCTAGATGAGGTGGAGTTGATATGGTAGGAATGACATTCCGAATGTCTTCATAAGCATCAGCAACCACTTTCATGTTCTTGGCCAACTGGTGGATCTGATCTTATAGATGAGTAAACTTTGCATTTTGCTTATCCCTGATACTTAGTATGAGTGTAGACAAACTGTCATACAACTCAATGATCTTGGTTGGCTTGGCACGAGAGGAGGGAGTAGATGGAATGTGAGCAGGCAGAGATGGAGATGGGACAGGTTGAGAAGGCTGAGGAGTAGGTTTTACAGGAGCCTCAGCGGTACCTTCTTGCTGTAGGGAGGCATCTTCATCAAAGAAGAGATCTTTAGATTTTGCTGCTCCCTTCCCAATCTATCTTCCATCTTTTCTTTCAATTCTCATTCTTTGTAGTTCCTCTTCCTTGAAAATCTCAGTGGGCTTCCCTTTCTCCTTCTCAAGATGCTGAATTCTAGTATATTGTAGAATCTTGGAAATGATAGCTGCATAGGGGAGTGTAGAGTCTTTCCTTTAGTCCCTTGCCTTGATCATGCGTTGGAGTATGATATGTCCCATGTTGATTAGCTTCCCAAGCATGATTGCTGCCATGACATGTGCCTTTGCCCTTGTGATCAAATTGAAGCTACCTCCTTTGTTGAAGATAATCCTAGACACTATGTAGTGTAGGATTCTTACTTAAGCACTGAGGTCAGTGGGCTTCAGCAAGTTTATTGATGGCCTATTCTCCTTTCTTCTGAGCAATGTGTTCAGGATTGTGCTCTCCTTGTAGTTCAGAAAGGGGCCACCTTCTTCATCAGCATTTTCTGCCTCATCCATGTATCCTGAGGCAGTGATGTCAATCTTAAGGCCATCTTGCCCTGGTATTTCCAATACTTCATTAAAAGTTTCATCTGTGAGCCAGATGGCCCTTGATCTTAGATTGACCTCCCACTTTTTCTTCTTGCTGTTATACTTCAGGGAGGCATACCATGTTTTAACCACTTCATCATCATACCTCTCCAGTATCTCTAACAGATTCTTATATCTCATCATCCATAGACTAGCATCAAAATTGTTTGAGAATAAGAAATCTTCCATGTTCACACAATGAGGCTTTATTATCTTTTTGATCACAAATTTGGTAGACTATTCCTCTTGAATATGAGGAGTGCTCTATAATGGCATTGTTGTTAGCTGGTATTCTCCAGATTTAGAACTAAAGTAGGAAGTGGAAGTAACAATAACACCTGCAGGAACAGGAGCCGAAGGCTCTGTTTTCTTTGGTGAAGAAGGTCCAGCCTTCTTTGATTCAGCCTTTGGAGTTGTTTTATGTCGTTTAGAGGGAGTTACCTTACTTGATTCGACTTTTCTCTTCAATTTTTCATCCTCCTTTGAGGCATGTTGGGATTTAACCGTTCTCTTCGGTCGTGCCTCTCCATTTCCAACTTATGGAATCTTTACTTGTGCCATTTTCATGGATGAATGTTTCAGAATGAAGCTGAGAATGGGTTTATAGGATGCGAAAAAGAGTTTAAACGGTGGGAAATTAAGATTTACGGTTAGAATTGAAGAGCATTGAAAGGAGAATTTGAACAGACTCAGAGAAGAGATGAATAAGGTTACGTCTGTTCAGAGGAAAACTGTTGGTTTTAACGTGTGTAACCGTAGGCAGGACAGACAAATTTTGAGAAGTCAAAATTCAAACTTCAAGTAGTTAAAATTTAAACCGTCCAACAAAGCTTACTGACAGATGAATTTTCTTCTGAAAGTTCGTTTGACAGAGGCTTGGTTCAACTAGCACAGGATGAATAGACAAACTTTGTATCAACAAAGTTTGAATTTCAAAGATCAGGCAACAAGCAATAATCAATGCATCAAACAATAGACAAATTATACAAAAGGAAATTCATCTTTTAGAGATTCAACATTGTAAGCATGTTTCAACAATGAATTTTGAGTCAGAAATTTGAATTTTACACTGTGTAAAGGTTCTCCAACATGTGTATGTTAAGAAATAGATATTTGTATAATCATCACATTGGACAAGATAACTTTGAAATTTTTATTCTTGAAAATTTGAACTTTCAAGGACCAACAGACGAATTTCGAGGGACTACCAAGAGCTGTTACAATGTAAACCAAGCTGAAGTTTATCTGTTGGGTATCTAAATTTGAATGTTAAGCATGCTGACTTGTTTAAAAATGCAACTTATCAAGGAAATTCGTCTAATACACAACTAAAATGTGAATTTCAACTTTAAAAACTTACAGAATGGATCTAGAACTCAGATTTCTTGCTGTCTCTTTCTCCTTTTGACTGTTCCATTCTAATTTGCTCTATTTTTCAAATCTACTGTCATTTAAACTCATGAGGAGCACCTGCAACTTACATTAAACATACTCTGATGCTAAAGTTAGAATTAAATCAATGTCAGAAATTCTAAAACAGATTGATACAGGAATTTACTTACAATTCATTGGGATTTACAATACCCAATTCTCTCCTAAATTTACAATGCCTATCTTCTCAAAGAGGCTTTGTCAAGATGTCAACAACTTGATCTTCTGTAGGGATGTATTCCAATCTGATTTCTCCTTTCAGAACATGATCTCTTATAAAGTGGTACCTAACTTCAATATGCTTCGTCCTAGAATGCATGACTGGATTCTTCATGATGTTAATGGCACTTTGGTTGTCACACATTATAGGTATTTCTTTTATCTCAATCTCAAGATCTTCAAGATGCTATTTCATCCAGATGACTTGGGCACAACAACTTCCAGCTGCAACATATTCAGCTTCTGTTGTTGATAAGGTCACACTGTTTTGCTTCCTACTAAACCATGAAACCAAGGATCCTCCAAGGAATTTACATGTTCCGCTTGTGCTTTTTCTGTCAGTTTTGGATCCTATAAAGTCAGCATCAATGTATCCTATCAAATCTTTTCCATTGCCCTTAGGATACCAAAGACCCATCTGTGATGTTCCAATTAGACATCTAAAAATACGTTTCACAGCAGTTGCATGGGTCTCTTTGGGGTATGATTGAAATCTTGCACACATGCAGACACTGAACATAATGTCAGGTCTGTTGGTAGTTAGGTATAGCAGAGATCCAATCATTTTTCTATATTGGGTTATGTCAAACATTTTACCCTCTTCATCCATATCTAGTTTGGTTGCAGTGGCCATAGGCATTCCCATTGGCTTAGCATTCTCCATTCCAAACTTTTTCAGCAATTCTTTCAGATACTTGGATTGATTGAGAAAGATGACATCATCACACTGCTTGATTTGCAATCCAAGGAAGAAGTTGAGCTCATCCATCATGGACATTTCGAATTCTCCCTGCATTAGCTTAGAAAAATTCTTACAAAGAGATTCATTAGTAGCACCAAATATAATATTATCAACATAGATTTGAACAATAAGTAAATCTTTATTTTCTTTCTTAGTGAATAAAGTTGTATCTACTTTTCCTCTGTTGAACCCCTTTTCAGTTAGAAAATTACTTAATCTTTCATACCATGCTCTAGGGGCTTTTTTAAAACTGTAAAGGGCTTTCTTTAGTTTATAAACATGGTTTGGTTTTGTAAAGTCCTCAAAGCCTGAAGGTTGGTCTACATAGACTTCTTCCATGATATATCCATTTAGAAAAGCACTCTTATCCCTTTGATATAGTATAATATTTTTCACGCATGCATAAGGTAACAGAATTTTAATTGCTTCTAATCTAGCCACTGGAGCAAAGGTTTCTTCAAAATCAATTCCTTCTTCTTGATTATATCCTTTTGTAACCAGTCTAGCTTTAATTCTGATTATTGATCCTGATTCATCAAGTTTATTTCTATAAATCCATTTGGTACCAATGACAGGAAGATTTTTGGGTCTGGGCACTAAATCCCAAACTTGATTTCTTTCAAACTAATTTAACTCATCTTGCATAGCTGAAATCTAATATTCATCAGTTAAGGCTTCCTCAGTACATTTAGGTTCAATTTGTGAAATGAAAGCACAATCTATCATTTGATCTCTTAACTGTTTTCTGGTTTTAACTCTCTCTTGAACATCTTCTATCACTTGATCAACAGGATCATTCCTTTGATATCTCCAAACTCTAAGGAGTTCTTGAGACATTTCTTCATTGTATTCATCCTCAAAGTCTTTTTCCTGAATATCTTCCTCTATATTAATAGATTCAGATATTTTTGGAGGTTTAATTTTACCTTCATCAGAAAGATCTAAATTTTTAAAACTTGAAAGAAGATCATCCTTATCAGTGACATGTTTGGAAACAGTTTCATTTTCAATGAATACTACATGCATAGATTCTTCTACTAATTTAGACTTTTTATTAAAAATTCTATATGCCTTACTTCTACTAGAGTAGCACAGAAATATACCTTCATCAGATTTGGCATCAAACTTACACAAATTCTCCTTTCCATTATTGTGGATGAAGCACTTGCAGCTGAACACATGTAGATGTGAGAGATTTGGCTTTCTTCCTTTGTACAGCTCATAAGGAGTCTTCCCAAGGATTGGTTTGATATAGGCTTTATTTGTGATGTAGCTTGCTGTGTTTACTGCATCAGCCCGGAATACTTGAGAGAGTTCCTTTTCATTCAACATTGCTCTAGCCATCTCTCTAATTGTTCTGTTCTTCCTTTCCACTACTCTATTTTGTTGAGGAGTTCTAGGAGTTGAGAAGTTGTGATCAATTCCATGCTCATCATAGTAATCCATGAAGTGTGAATTCTCAAACTCTCCTCTATGATCTGACCTGATAGACACAATAGATATACCTTTCTCATTTTGCACTTTCTTGGCTAAGGTTACAAATGTATCAAATGTATCACTCTTAGAAGAAAGAAACAGTGTCCAGTTAAATCTAGAGTAATCATCCATAATTACAAGTACGTATAGATTTCCACTAATGCTCTTTATGCTAGATGGGCCAATCAAATCCATATGCAGTAGTTCTAGTGGTTTAGTTGTGGTGACTACGTTTTTAGATTTTAAAGAGGATTTGATTTGTTTTCCTTTTAGGCATGCATCACATTCTTTATCTTTTTTAAAAGTGATTATTGGTAGGCTAGTGACTAACTCATTTTTAACTAGTTTTGATAGTTGATTCATGTTAACATGAGCTAATCTTCTATCCCACAACCAATTATCATTATCTTGGCTAATTAAATAGACAGAATCTAAGGGAGGAAGTTCATCAAGATCAATAGTATAGCAGTTACCATCCCTTTGGGCTTTGAGGATTATTTTGTGATCACTTTTTCTAATAACCAGGCAGAACTTTAAGTCAAACAATACCCAGTTTCCTTTGTAATATGTCTGACTCACACTTAGCAGATTGTGGTTGAGGCCAATTACAAACAGCACCTCTTCAATGGATGTTTCTAGATTCTTCCCCATAATGCCAATGCCAACTATTTTTCCATATTGATCACCTCCAAAGATCACCTTTCCTCCTTTCTTGTCTCTGAGAATGATGAACTTCTCCTTATCACTGGTCATGTGACATGAGTAGGCACTGTCATTTGTTGCCCTTTCTAGCTTTAAGACAAACCTGCAAGACAAAGTTCATGTTTTCCTTTTAGGTACCCAAATTTGCTTGGGTCCTTTTCTGTCAGTAGTCTTTTCCCTAGATATAGATGTACCTTTGGGAACCAATTTAACCTTATTGTGAAGTCCATTTTTCTTTAAAGCACATGAACAGGAAAAATATCCCTTCTTGTTATAGAAGTGACAGGTGGTAAAGGGACTACTGGATTAAGAAGCAAAAAGAAAACAATGCAGATAATATATTTGTTTTGCATGTCTTGGTTGATTATATGATTCAATGTGATGTGACATATGATCTTTCTTTCCATTGCCACTAGCATGCACAAAATGTCTCATGTACACATTCTGATTTTTCTTCCTAATCTTTTCTTTTACAGTACAAGGATCGTAGCCAAGTCCAGCCTTTCCCTGTGATATTCTTTGACTTCCCATTAAAGCAAACAACATGTCTTTTCCTTTAGTGAGTCTAGACATGCTTTTTACTAGATAGTCATTAGTTTGTTTCAACTCAATGCATGATTTATAGCAAGCAGATTCAATAAGCAGAGAAACTGTTTCAGAGATGTTGCATTGAGATTGTAGTTTGTTAATCTTTTTCTTAGCTTGCTTAACTTTTTTGGCAGTCTTAACAAACTCATCATGCAGTTCATGAAATGCATCCAATAATTCAGAATAGGAAGGTTCAGATTCATATACCTCATCCTCTTGATCACTGCTGGATGGAGTTTGAGCTTCTTCAGATGCAAGAGCCATTAGACAGATGTTAGCAATCTCATCTTCATCATCTTCTTCCTCATCTGAGCTATTACCCCAGATTGATGAGATATAAGCTTTTTTCATCTTGACTTTGCCTGCAGCTTTCTTTTCTTTTTCCTGCTTCTTGAGGAATTGTGGGCAATCCCATTTGATGTGTCCCTACTTCTTACATTTGTAGCATGTTACAGGCTCTTTTCCTTCTCTCTTACTATCTCCAGCTGCTCCTTTCTTAAAGAATTTCTTGCTTCTTTTCTTGTTGTAAAATCTTCCAAGTTTTTTGACTATCATAGCTAGAGTTTCTTCATCTAGCTCTTCTCCATCGTCAGACTCTTCTTTTTTCTCTTCAGCAGCTTTCAGAGCAAGACCCTTCTTCTTTCTGTCTTGTCCAGCCTCTTTGAGAGCCTTTATCTTTCATTCGTATTCCTTGAGGCTACCGAAGAGGGCTGTGACAGATGTCAATGATTCTCCTCTAGCTTCTTCAATTGTTGTTACTTTGGGTTGCCAATCCAGAGGAAAAGCTCTGAGGATCTTTTTGAATTTTTCTGTCTGAGTATACTCTTTGCCCAGACTCTTTAGTTGATTCACAATAAGGGTGAATCTCTTCTGTAGCTCTTTTATGCTTTGTCTTTCTGCCATCCTACAGCTTTCATATTCACCTATGTAAGTGTTCAATTTGTTTTCTCTTACTCCAGTTGTTCCCTCGTGAGCAATTTGCAGGGTGTCCCACATTTCCTTTGCAATGGAGCACTATAAGACCCTGTAGAATTCATCTCAATTCAATGCACTGACCAAGCAGTGTTTTGCCTTGAAGTTCAGCAAGACTCTTCTTCTATCTTCCTCGTTCCATTCAGTTTCTGACTTCTCTCTGTACTTCCCATCATCCTGCAATGTCATTGGATCAAAATCTCCCTTCTGGATGATGAACCAGATGTCTAAATCAATTGACTGAAGATAGATTTGCATCCTCATCTTTTAGTATCTATAGTGTTCTCCACTAAAGCCAGGTGGTCTATTTGTGTTATTTCCCTCTGGTAGTATGCTTTCTCCAAAACCAGCCATTGTAATTCCCGGACTGTTAAATCCTTTGACAGGGAATCCGAGCTCTGATACCACTTGTTAGATAAGTTAGCTTCCCAAGAGGGGGTGAATTGGGAAAATTAAAACTTTTTCTACAAATTGTCAAGAAAGAAAGTGAAGGAAGCAAAGTGTGATGGTAAAATAGAGTATAGATGAATAAATTGTAAAGATAGCAGTAGGGAAGAGAAAAACTCAGATATTTATCCTGGTTCAGTCTCTCAACTTGACCTATGTCCAGTCCCCAAGTCACCACTTGAGATTTTCCACTATTCTGCAAGAATTCATTGGGCTTCTTGCAAATGCCTCAATACAAAGTTGATACTCTGTTTCTTGAGCTCACACTTTCACTTTTTGCACTCTCACTAGGTGCTTCCCCAATTCCTTGTGATATCCCCTCACAAGTAAATCTTTCTTCTAGATGAAATAAGATTGTTTACAAAGAATTAACTCTCTTAATCAGAGTGTATATGAAATTTAAAGTACAAATATTGAAGAAAGTGAGAGTAGAAGACTTTGAGTAGATGATTTGTCAGAGTTTCAGTATTTACAAAGTAAAATCGTTACCCACATCTTCAAATGAAGTTCTATTTATAGATTTTTGCTCCAACTATCTGTTAGAGACAAGATCTAGTCGTTAGAGACGTTACCCAATGGTTACTCTAAGAAACTATCTATTTACCAACGACATCTAATGCTTCTGACACTCAAAGTTTGAATTTCAATTAGTCAACATACGAATTTCGCAGAAACCGAAAGTTACATCCTTTAATGTTGAACTTTCAAAGTTTGTCTGTTATGAATCAAAATTTTGAATTTTCATCTTTAGAAAATGATTCTGTGTTGGAACATATGAATTTCCATGTTTAAAGTTATTTTGTCAAGTGTGAATAGTAAATTAAATTTGCTACAATGCCTTCGAAATTTGAGTTGTGGAACCCCAAAATTCATCTGTCAGAAACTGGCTCAGTGAGGCACAATAGTTCATAAACTCGAAATTCAAATTTTCAAAGGGTAAAGTTCATCTGTCAGAGAGACCTCTTTTCAAACTTACTTCAAAATTTGAATTTATGAATATTGTCATTCGTTTGTTAATGATATCAACACAACAGACTCATAGGTTTTGTTATCAGATGAATTTTGACATGTTCTCAGACAAACTTTGACATGTTCTCAGACGAATTTTTCAAATTTCATAAGTTGTATTTTATCTGAAATTTAAATTTTCAAAAGCCAAAGTTCGTCTGTTAGAGAAAGCTCTTTTCAGTCATGTATCAAAATTTGAATTTCTCAAGTCAAAATTTGTTTGTGAGAGAAGGCTCTTTTTAGACTTGTTCATTTTCAATACGAAGTTTGAATTTACAAATCCAAAGTTCGAATTTTCAAAACAGCAAATTAGTGTAAACCTCTCAAACTTCGTCTGTTGGTGGGTGTTTTTAAAATATTCCATGAATTAACATAGAATTAAGGGTTTAAACCATCTTTTCACTAAATCAAAAGTCTTTTACTCAAATCAAAACATTACTAAACATTCTATATCTATCCTTGCACTGATTTCTCTAAAATTTCTTCACTTGAAACCTGTTGTACACCTTTGATATCTTTAGTCCAAGCTCTTGAAGGTTGGTTTGGGATCATCAAAACACTTGATTCAACACACATCATTCTCTATTATTCTATGGATTTTGACTAACGTATTGAACTCTCTAGTTCTTATTGATGCCACCCTTTCTCTAATGGCCAGCTTTTGGCCACTTTCTAACTTTTTACTCTTCCACCGCTCATCATCATGCTCATGCAAGTAAGTACAATACCTTGCTAATTGTATAAAGGTAGCCATACACTCATCTACTGATTGACTTTCATCTTGTCACAACATAATGAATTTGGCTTCTTTCTCGTCTCTCATTGACTATGGAAAATACTTGTCATAAAACTACTTCAAAAATGTCTCCCATATTAGTGCTATCTTATGGGCCTATAAAATCAGCTCTGTATTTCGCCACCAATGATCTGGCTCATTTTCTAACATATAAGTAGCTAGTAGAACTTTCATCTTTAAGGTACAACCCATCAACTTGAAAATCTTCTCAAGACTCAAGATCCAATCCTCCATAGCTTGAACATTAAACTTTCCCTTAAATAATGAAGGGTAGTGTTTTTTGAACTAGGCTATAACATTTTGTTGATTCACAAAATCTATCACTGCCTAATTTACCACTATAACTGGAGGTTCAGCTTGTTGCTGTGGCCTATGAGTTGGCTCCTCAATTCTTATCTCAAGACGTTGTCTCTGAGCTACTGTTATTCTCTGCAAGTCTTCAATAACTCTTTGTTGTTGATTTAATCTATTCATGATGACTTGTAGTGGATCAACTAGCTATACCAGCTTGTGGTGGAGCTTCTCCTTAAGTTTCTTCCCTTGTTTGCCTTCTAGTGCAAGCCATTGGAATTTATACAATAATTAGATTGTGAGCATATAGTATGATTCTTAGAGAACACATATATATATATAAAATGAAACATTTCATTCATGTAACTTAACTTTATACATGCTACAATCATATATACATCAGTCCTTTACTATTGGTCATACTACCTATGACTGCACATATAATACATTCAAAATTTTGCAGTCAATCAAAGTCTTGTATATATATGCATATTTACAATCATACACATCATAACTAGTCTAGGAAGAACTAAGGTTGTAAAGGAAATAGACTGATACTGGATCCTCCTCCAAAGAGGGAATATCATTTTCTCCTTCTTATCATTTCCCAATTTCTAGACCACCTCATAGTAGAGGAATACTTTCTTCCTTACTTATTTGATTTAATGATCATTACTTCACTTTGGTATTCTTTGTTAATCTACTACATTTGCAAGGCCTGGTAAACAATTTTCATATTGGGAAAATAGCGAGGACATTGTATATTTACCTTACTATAGGGGTATGGAAAGCTTTCAATAAAACATATTCATTCTTACTCTCATAGTTCCCTTTATCTTAAGGCATTGATAACTTCGACATAATATACTTATTCTTACTATCATGATTTCTCTCATCTTGTTCATGCTATAGTTTTTCTGTTAGCACCTTTCATCTTTCTTTTCTTTATCTTTCCATACTTTTTGACAAATCATATGAATAACTTTTCTATCAAAGCATAAACTTACTATATTAGCTTTGCTTGAATAGTACTTACTAGGCCATCTTTGCTTTCTTTTCCTTTCCTTTACTTTTCACAACTTTGACTAACTGTTTACATAATAGTCTTTTTACTAAGACATAAGCTTATCTTGTTAGCTTTACCTAGATGGCACTTATTAAGTCATCTTAACTTTTCTTTTGTTTTACTCACTGTACCTTAAGTCTAGCCTTCATATTATCTTATGATTACTTGAGGCTTTTGTAATCTTTAATATCATTATGGTGGTATCATAGTAACTTATACTAACTCCATATTTTGAGAGCATTCATTATCATTGCTACTAGTGGAAATACATATTCATAAAAATTTTATCATATAAAACATAGGCTACTACCTCAACTCAACCTTGATACATTATTCATACCTTTATTTGTTATTACTTTTCATTATCATAAACCTCTTGGGTCATCAATGGATCAGGAACATTATCATAGGGGAGGAGGTTTAATCCTTCTAACACATAAAACTTAGTTTGTAATTCCTTTCTTGCAAAAGTTTTGGGCTACATAACGATGAGACAAATGAAGAGAAATTTTTTTCATAATATATTGCTAAACTAGTAGAAATTCTTATCTTATTCTAGCTTTTGGTCTCTCCTATCTTATAACTTTACTTGTTTTACTAGGATCTATTGTAATTCTTATAGGAGTTTCTGTAACCTATTAATCGTACTTTGTGAAGCCTAGCTCCTATTTACTAAGTTTAGCAAGTCTTTGCTTTTGTGACATTCAAGAATTTCACAGTTGTCTTTTCATGCTCTACTTAAGATTTCGAGTTCCTTACACATCATAATTCTCATCTTCGTCATCTGAGTCCACTATGAACCATAATAAATTATTCATTTTGCAACTCATATGGCTTAACAGGTGTCTTGATAACACTAATTAACTTTATCAAAACTCATAGTGCCCACATTCAACTACTGGCACACCTTATCTTTCATATTTCTTACATCTTTATTACTTCCTAGTAAGTCACTCATTCTAAAATTTCCCCTTTTTGAGCACGCTTAACTATAAAATGTTAAGGAGTTCTACTATATTCATGTCAATTTTGGACTTAGTGAATGCGACAACAAGCTTCCCTCTAAATCCTAACTTATCTGTAGGACCTCTGAATAACATAATGCTTTATTTCTGGAGCATTCAATCCTTCTTTTTATATTTCTTTAATACCTAGTATAATATCTTACAATGATGTTTTGTTATCTTTCTCGCTTTTATCTAGTACATATACTCAGACTGTGGTCTTATACTTTTTCTCTAGCTTTTACTAGCTTCAAAGTTTAATTCATCACTATGCCTTTTCGTATAATCATAACTTTGAACCCTGTGCTTTACTTATCTTACTTTAGCCTTTAATTTCATTTGGCTTTTTATGGGTCGGAGTCTAAATGATATTTAGGCAATGGTTACTAATTCTTTACCCTTTAACATTCTACTTTAAATGCTCTCACACATTGCCTTTTTAACTTCTTAGCCAAGGCTAACAAGTGATTTGGCATTTTAAGGAAACTCATTAACCCTTCAAAATTCTCCTGCTAGGTTAGTTAGAATTTAGCCCTTGGCCTCTTACCATTGTTGATTTTTGCTCATTTAGGCTTTACTCCAGGAGTTATCTCTCATTTGCCTTGCCTAGGTGGCTTATATCATATAGAGAATTTCTTTTATTTTGGCTCAATTATGCTTCTCCCCAAGAGCTACTATCTTCGCTCAATTGGGCTTTCTCCTAAGAGCTACCTCCACTTTATCTCACCTTGGCAATTGATGGAGGATCTCTTTCATTATGAGATCTTCCAGCAGAGAAATTTCTCTTAATGCTAGACTTCATAATAAGCTCAGCAATCAATTATCTTAAGGTTTTATAGTTCCCTAATTTCCTGTCACTAATCCAAACCTTAGGCTCATAATTGTTTCTTAGATTCATGTCTCATACCTTAAACATTATATATACATTACTAAATTCCTTGACAGAGCCTCTAAACTCTTACCCAACTTCTTCTATAAATCATACATCACTTCTTTTGTTTAATCCTTAACATTCTTCATCAAGTTTTTCATAGCTTAAATAGCTAGTAAATCATCTATCTTACTCTTAGCATATTTAGGGGTAGGAATAATTAACACCTTCTCCTTGCAGTCTGGGAGGAGATTATTTACACAAGCTCATTTGTGCTTACTTTAGTTCTTTAATACTTATTAAAATTCACAATGGAGATTATGGCCTTGCTGTTAGTGAAAACATTCACATGTAAACTTTATAATAATAACTTCTAGACCTAACCTTTTAGCTCTGTTGCAAGAGAATGTCTCGTACTTGCAGTGTATCTTTGCTAAAATTTGATGACTTATGACCTCATGTTAGGATAGTACAAAAATTTCTCTTGAGTATGCGGTCTACTACTGGATCTCCACAGTAATGTCACAAGTTTACATCTGAGCTTTCCATACTTGGAACACCATTTTATCTTACTAAACATAGCTTTTCGTCATGAGCATTTATGCATTTAAACAATACTAGCTTACTTTTTCTAGCTCCTTTGCTCTTCATCTTACTTCTTAAATCCTTTGTTAATCAAGCTTTCGTTCTGTTCATACTTACTTTTCTCGTTCATCATCACATTGCTAGACGTATGTCAAGTATCGAACCAGTTGGTTATACTTTTTTATATATACATTAACAAGCTCATCCTTATTCTGGTAGATTGTTATAAATTTTGCTTCCTTCATTCAGCCTCATTCCTTAACGTAAACCTTAATATTAAGATTTTCTTTCCTAATGTGCAACTCAATATCCTAGAAATCTTTTCAAAGCTTATACTTAGATTCTCGACAGCTTGCACGACAGATTTATCATCAAAGGGTGGCAGCTACTTTTCCTAATTTGGACAATCATATGCTAGTGGTTGGTGCTCTTAACCTATTACTTTGTAGCTCATTCTGTAGAAGCTTGCAAATCTACTTAAGATTGCTATGGCATAGGCAGAATATTATCAGCTCTGGTTTTTATCTATTGTCTCTGAGCATTAACTCTCTTTTATAGTTAATTTACTCAGTCCTCTGTTACTAATCTAGACCATTAAGTATCATTTATAGGAAATCTCAACTGAGGCTACCTTCAATATTGTCAAAGTGATTGGCGAAGTTTACTCCTATACTACTCATCTTTGATGAACACCTCTTCTTGGCGTAACCATTCTTTGTCTTTTACCTTGTTATTCGCAATATTTAATAGTTTCACTCAATATTAATGCTAACTACTTCCATCTTCATTATCCTTCAACTACTGGTCTCTTACTAATTTAAGTACTTTGTTGCATTTATACTTGGTTTGTAATTTTCTGCCATACTTCACTTCTATATATACATTTCACCTTTCTACCTTTACATTTCATCATACTAGACTTAGGGGGTTTCTGTACTAGTATTAAACTTACTATTGTCCTCTAATATCATGATTGGATCCTTTTCCAGTTTGTCCTCTGGTACCTCCAATGCCTTATGGTTCTGTATAGTATCGAATATTGGCTTAACCCATTTACTTCCAGGGAGCCAATAGTCACGATGCCCTTCAAAGCATTCTTTTACTTCTAACATAGTACTTTAGAGATCTAGAACTTATGCTTATCTTCCAGATCTATCCTGGCATTCTTTAAAGTAGTTATATTGTTCCTCAGGATTTGGAATCTTTGGTTTAGTTGGGAGGGCTACCCTTTTCTCTAAATAATTTCTCTAGCCAAGATTTACTTGCAATAGCTCATAATTTGTTCTACCTTTACACCTTGGGGTGCAGTTGTTCGCTCTAATAGTGAAATATCCCTATTTTTATGGAATGCCATAAGATGCACAAAAAGATGGAAAAAGAAGTGAGACAGAAAAGTTGCATGCTCAATCTCTATAAGGAATTAATTTCCCATATTGTTTTTAGAAGAAATTATGTTTGGTCCTTAATTAAAATTAATTTTCTATAAGGTTCAAAGCAAAAATTAATTTCAGAATTTACCTCATAAGGTATGTAGTATACCACTTGAATGGAAAAACATCTTGAGCTGAGCGCAATAATATAAGTATTGCATCATCAAGAGGTCTAAGTTAAGAGATAGATAAATTTGAAAGTTACTATGAATAGTGTAGAAAGAAATAATTAAAAAACTCGTCTTTAGGAAAAATTACCAGAAAGTGCCTAGAAGAATGGGTAATTATGTTTTTACCTGCTTTAAGGTCAAAACGATTATTTCCTAAATTAGAAATAAACTGTCAAAATTCCATTTAAGCCCCAAGAAAAATGCTAATATCATAAAATATATAAAGAAACAGTGAAAATGTAAGGACACAAAAAGAAACGGAAACAGGCAAAACAATCATATTTCTAGGATTGACTAGAAAATGAAAAAATAGCAATTTTTCCCTAAAAAAATACTTTACAATTTAGTCCCCAAAATGCTCGTGGGAAAGAAAGCCAAAATAGTTTTAGGTAAAATTACACCTAACGACTCGAAAGTACCAAAAGTTGTAAATTCACACCAAATCAAGGATATTTTTGTAAATATGAAAAATTATAGTCAAAATGAAGCTCTCAATAAGTTAAGCCAAGTGGAATACTAGTTGGGTTTTAATAAAATCAGTATGAATTTATTATGGACATGTAAACTAAAAGTTAATATTTTTCTGGATAAATGTTATTTTAAACTACAGAAAAAACAATACTGAGTTAAGGATAATGAATGGAATTTACCCAAATATAATTTGAATCAAGATAATGATTTTAGTTTAAAAGTAATTTTTGGATAATCTTATACCAATTTAATGACAATTTTAGTAAAAATATTTAATTAGTACAGGTAAATTTAATTGATAAAGGGTATATTGTTCCGTAAAAATTATTAAGGGAATTTTTGGCCAAAAATGAGGTTGAACCATGTCTAATAGCAGCTTGGGACATTGGAGGAATTATCTCCAAAGCTTAATAAAAGAAAAAGTAATTAAAGATAAAAAAAAGTTAACAAGTTAACTTTGAGATAAATATCCTAATAAGTCATTAACCATCATCATCTTCAGCCTTCATCACGCTTGAACCAATGGAGAAAGAAGAGAGAAGTTGTGGAAAACCTAAGGAGAAAAGGAAGAAGAAAAAGCCAAGCTTGGTCCTGAAAATATCAAGGTAACATCTTATACCTATTCTCTAGTGTTCACTTGAGTTTGGAAGAGTTTTGTGGCTTATTTTCTTCTTTTTTCACCCCTGAAATTTCAGCTAGAGAGAGAAAATGAAGCCATGAAGAAATTAATTTATGAAAAGTGATGTATAGGCTTCAAGGATCAAGGATATGTCATTAGTTTGCAAGTTGATTGAGTTAATATTTTTCTATAATTTTTCCTATATTTCAACTATTTAGGGTTTTGAGAAGGAAAGGGAATTTCATAATTTTGACCCCCAAAATGGATTCCTTGAGTCTAAATTATGTAAAAATAAGTGTGTTGTACAAGAAAATACAAAAGGAAAGCAAAGTGAAAAATTAGAGTTAAAGAGAGCACTTTATCAATAAAGTCATGTAACTAGTGACTAATGTTATTTTATGATGTAATAGGATTCAAAGAAGTGTTAGAAGACCAAAGGAAAGGTGCACAAAGTTTAGAAAGGATTGGAAAGCTACAAGGTAGTGAACTCACCAAATCGTGCTTATATTGTCATGTAGTTTGCAATTGATTTGATGAGATGTTTATTATTTGTAATGTTGTTTTATGATAATTTGATGTTAATGGTTGTGCTGTTTGAGGGGTTTTGAAACCCTAGGATGTCCAAAATTCAAGAGGAAACTCTACTCAATTTTTCACAAATGTTAAAACTTAACCGATTTCAAGTATTGTATGATGATTTTATGAGCATGGTTTGCATTATGTGATAATATATTTGCATGGTTGATAGTAACTACTGAGATTCCATGAATTTCTTTGTTTCCAAATTTATAACATGCTAGAGCCAAGAGACATGGAAGAGGTAAGGATGGAGAAAGCATGAGAAATGAAGAAGATTGGCATTAATAACTTGATCATGGAAGTTATAGTGCTTTGTTATGAAAATGAGTATCAATATAGGTATGGAAGGTAGATTATGTAATGATGTATATTCATATTCATTTCAGTCCCCATATGATGTTATATATGGATTTGAACAATAAATGTTGATGTATGATGTTTGTGGTGTTTATAATGAGTTATGGCATAATTATGAACAAGATGACTAGTAAAAGTTTGGATAAGGAAACTATATTTGAAATAGAGCATTCCTTTCAATGCTTGTACATACTCTAAAAGTAGACTCAACAAGCTTTTGAAAGAGCTAAAGATCACTTAAATTGGACAAGTGTATGATTTATAATGAAATTTTGAATTTAGGGTTGAAACCTGGACATTGAGTTCAAAAGATGCCAATTTTACTGTAAGTACTGGTACTTTCAAAGGGCAATATAAAATCATGTAAAACTGAAAAAATTTAGTGGTTTGTATGTTTGGAAAACTCTATGTCTTAGGGTTAATATGCCACTGATTTGGAAGTAATTGGAGCTACAATAAGAGATATGCATATATTTCTAAAACTACTTCAGTAAAAGTAAAGTTCTTACCCATAATGATTTAAGTTAATGCCCTGTCATAATCCAATAGAATAAATGTACAAAAAAAATATGTCTAAAATATAGACACACAAGGATTTACAATGACATACAGAATGTATGATTTCGCCTACGATATCATGAGCTATTAATTTTTAAATATAAGGCCAAAATCTGGGAAGATTAAAAATGACCAAAAGTATAGTAAATCTTTGAGGAATAAACTGTATAAATTATGGCACAAAATTCTCTGTTTCATATTTTTACTATATAGAGAATATTTTTATCTATTTTTAGAGACTCAAATTACTCTAATACAATTTTTCTAGATTTAGTTATGAATTTTCAACATTCATTGGGTAAAAAGGAAAATGCCCAATGAACAATACCTGATAATTGCAAAATTTCTGTTCATACAATAATGAACATAATTGGAGTTTAATACATGAGAAATGGGTCTAAGTATAAAGTGTTACATGCAAGGCTTCAACTAAAGGAACCTTTATTATTGGGTTACTTTATAGCTTAGATAATCTTTTCCATTCCATGACCACAATGACAATCTTTGTTGAAAATCATTGATATATGAACCCTTTTGGAACTCGTCCAAAGAACTCAATTTGATGTATATGACACTCGGATCTTTGCGAAACAAGGGACACAAAGACTGGAAAATTGAAAAACAGTAAGAAGAAAGACACACAAATAAGAGAATGAACAAGAAAGCACACAAGATATGTTGGTCTAGGTGAATTAGAACCCAAGAGAACCGGTCTCTTGAACCCTAGTTCTGATGACGCCACAAGGAAGGACCAATTCCTCGATAAGTCGTAGTTCACTCTAGCACTCAAAGAACGCAAGAGAAACAAAGTCTGAAATTCTATTCATCAAATCTGAAAAACGCATATAAAAGTTAGCCTTAAGTAGGTAAGGTAAAATCTAACCTAATAAGTCTAGAAACCGTAATTAATTTGGGCTTAAGTAATCCTAATAGGATTAGGAGACTTTAGGCCCAAATAACAATCCTATTAGAACTAGGAAACTATTAAAATAAATCCCTAAAAATAAAATAACGAAAATTCATAAGAAAATAATAAAAATAAGACCTCAGCCCTTATAAACATGCTGCCACATTAATGAAGTCACATGTTTGGCACATGACATGTTTATTTACAAGTTGGGCCATCAAAAAGACTATTAATGAACCAATTGGGCTGTTTTAATCACTTAAGTTTAGCCTATAATTAATAAAAACGAAATTAACACTAGTTAAGCCCAATAATGCTTAGGTCACATGCTATTTTAATGTAGCACATGATCTTTTAAGTAATCTCTTCCAATGGGCTTCTCTTGGGCTTGAATCTTTCTAAGTGATAAGGCCTCCTCCCATGTTCTTGAATTTATCCAAGCCATCCTCTATTATTCCCTCCCTCCTAGAAAAGATTCGTCCTCGAATCTCAATAATCTACATGGAAGGAAAGGGAACAATTAAACGCATCAAATAAATTATATGGACTATACTTACCTTTTAAGCTTGATTGATGCATCTTTTCTTTAATCCTTCCATAAAGTTGAAGGACACCATTCTCCCTTGGCAACAAATTTGTTTTAAATATTCCTCTAAGCTTTTGCAACCAATCGCCAGGATCAAAAATCTTCCAACCATTGTGTCGAACAAGGGACTTATTTTCCAGCATTGGTGCACAAAATTTGAAATCTTTCTTCATATCTTGTCATAAAGAACTAGACACAAACTCGACACAGCTAGATGCAAATGGAACCAAAGGGTTAGGGAAAATATAAACGATGAAATTAGGACAAAACATGACACAAAAAGACTCAAAAGGGACTAAGGTGATGCAACAATGATATGGTAAGAAATCTGGATAGATTTGGATGTAATTCATTAAATTCAGAATTTGGATAGATTTGACACATGTAGATGATGCATAATGATAGAACAAAGATGGAGACGAAATGACTAAAGGGACACACACTAACATAGAACAAGAAGAAGAGAATGAGTTGAATAGAAAATGGAACACAAAAGACTCATGAAGGTGAAGTGGGATAAACCAACAAACAACCAAAAAGATACATGACTTATGAGACACACAATAAACATAAAACATAAAATGAATAGGAACTACTTCATAAATGCATAGGAAATACAAAACACTATGATGATGAGATGGAATGACATAGAAGGATAAACTAGAGAAAGAATGCACTAAAGTAACTAATGAACTCATTATTGACTCATGCAATTTGGACTTAAAAGAAATTGCGGACTCATGCAACAATGATGGATGACATAATTTAAAGAAATTAGAAACATAATGAGAAGGAAGAAGAAAACACAATGAAGACACATAAGAAAGATGAGATGAAGAAGGAAGGAGTTTTGTACAAACTATTTTAAGCTCACTTTCACTCTCATTCTTCCTCAAACTCTCTTTCTCTTTTCTCTTTTCTCTTTTTCCTCTTTTTCTTCCTCTTTTTCACTCTTTTCTCAATTCTCTTTTCTCTTACTCTTATTGCATTCTTTTTATTTTTCTGGACACTTTCTCTCCTACATCTCTCTTTTCTTCTCTCATTTCTACTACTCTCATTTTTCCACTCTAGCTCACTCTTCAAGTCCTCATGATTTTCACAAAAATGAATACATGGCAATAGTTCACGGACATTTTCCAAAACATTATAACAGTTTTTATCATACCCATTCAAGCTAATATCATAGTCTAAATCTCCAATTACCATGTCAATATGCTCAATCTCATCAATGCAATCATAAGATCTAATTTCCAAAGGAATCACACTATTAGCACTACTTGAAACTAGCATGCTATTATCCAAAGAATTTTCCCTCAAATCATTAACAACAAAAAAATCATGTTTCTCTTCTAAAAGTTGCATGCAATCATGGTTAATTTCATTAGCACAGTCATTAAATTCATTTTCCAATTGATACAAATTAGAAACATCACTAGAATCAAAAGTACTAGCAACCTCTAGATCAATATTCTCCTCTAATTGATGCAAACAATCAATCTCTTTAACATAAACAACATCATCAAAGTTATTGATATTCTCAGGTTCAACACATTTATACTTGCATTCCAATGCAATTGATCCATTGCAAGAGATATCATCAATGCAAACAGTATCAATATTCTCATCAGAATTATCACATCCTAAATCACAAGAGATATCAGTATTAGAATTTTGAGGTTTAGGCATACCTGTAGCGAATTCTCTCATTACATCATTAGTTGTTGAAGTGGTAGCAATGTCATTATCCACTTGATCATCTTTCTCCATGTGGGAATCACATGAATCTTGGACCACGGGCATTTGCATCTCCTTGGAATGTTCAACCACACTTTTAGCTTTGGATGGCATGTATTTTTTTCTCAGGACTGCTCTCATTTCATTCCATGTTATAATGGAAGGTTCTCCATTCGTAGCTCATCTAGTTTCCATCAGTTTCCACCAAGCAGCAACCTTTTTACCCAATCGAAGGTAAGCACATTGTGCCTTCTCTATTTCGGAGTAGTTGCAATATGCAAAGACTTGTTCAACTTTTCTTTCCCAATCCAAGTAACCATCAAGATTTTTCTCATCATGAAATAGTGGGATCTTCGGCTTGATCTTGCTAAGAACATCCATGTGAGCAGGAACCTTTAGATTACGCCTTGCTTTGGTTTTAGACAAAAACTCCAAGCGATCCAATTTTGCATTTACTTCCTTAATTTGATCATTGAAAGTCCTTAATAAGGCCTTAAAATCAACTTCTCCAATAGCCATGTTTATAATCTGAAATGTTAGTGTAAAATAAAGAGAAAGAAATAGGGACCTCACACACTCTCTCACGTGTTTCACTCAAATAATGCAAATACACTCGTGTTTCACACTAAATCAAGGCTTTTTGAAATATGATGCAATTTCTCTCTTTCCTTTTTCCACTCAAAGCTTGCTTTCTTATGAGAGTGCTAAATTAAAACCACAACTTCAATCAAAAGGAAATTATTTTTAAAGAGGTGGCAATCACAGAAAACAAAAGTTCAAAATTGAAGTTCTCAAAGATCCTAATTTAATTAAACAATAACCAACACAAAATGAACACAAAGGAATTGAAATTTCCAACAAGAGAAATTTGAAGGAAATATAACAAAGAAGGATGAAATTTTGTAGGCAATTGATAAGGAAAGAAATCTGAAGGAAAGACAAATTATAGAGATTTGTATTCAACAAATCCAAAAACAATCCCAAATGATCAAATATATGATGATTTTTTTTTAATAAGATTGAGCTTAAGCAACGATAAGCTACTTGGGATTATACTTTACGAAAGTATAATTATGAATCAAATCAGGAACTCAATCAAATCACAAAATACTGAATTTAGCCCAAACAAATCTCTTTTTCTTTTTTTTTTTACCTTTTTTTTTGCTACTATATTTTTTTGCAGCAATCAATCACTCTTTTTTTTTCAGATTTTTTTTCCTTAGCAATCAACCTCTCTTCTTTTCTCAAACTTTTGTTTTAATTTTCTTTAAATTCTGGGCAACTTACAAGAATCAAAACTAAAACAATACGGTGAACAGTAGCTACGCATAGTGGCGGTAAATAGTAGATACGCACAGTGATGTAAACAGAGCGCACAGTGACCGAAAACAGTGTTTGGTGAACAGTGAAAATGAAACAGTGCAGGCAAAATGGAACAGTACGAAAATAGTGCCGTGAACAGTGAAATCCGTATGGTATGAACAGTGAAGATGGATTGAAACAAGAAAACAAGCAAAATAGAGATCACACCTTGATTTGCAAACCAAAGCTCTGATGCCAAATGATATGTGAACCCTTTTGAAACCCGTCCAAAGAACTCACTTTGATGTATATGACACTCGGATCTTTGCGAAACAAGGGACACAAAGACTGAAAAATTGAAAAACAATAAGAAGAAAGACACACAAAGAAGAGAATGAACAAGAAAGCACACAAGATATATTGGTCTAGGTGAATTAAAACCCAAGAGAACCGGTCTCTTGAACCCTAGTTCTGATGACGCCACAAGGAAGGACCAATTCCTCGATAAGTCGTAGTTCGCTCTAGCACTCAAAGAACGCAAGAGAAACAAAGTCTGAAATTCTATTCATCAAATCTGAAAAACGCATATAAAAGTTAGCCTTAAGTAGGCAAGGTAAAATCTAACCTAATAAGTCTAGAAACCATAATTAATTTGAGCTTAAGTAATCCTAATAGGATTAGGAGACTTTAGGCCCAAATAACAATCCTATTAGAACTAGGAAACTATTAAAATAAATCCCTAAAAATAAAATAACGAAAATTCATAAGAAAATAATAAAAATAAGACCTCAGCCCTTATAAACATGCTGCCACATTAATGAAGTCACATGTTTGGCACATGACATGTTTATTTACAAGTTGGGCCATCAAAAAGACTATTAATGAACCAATTGGGCTTTTTTAATCACTTAAGTTTAGCCTATAATTAATAAAAACGAAATTAACACTAGTTAAGCCCAATAATGCTTAGGTCACATGCTATTTTAATGAAGCACATGATCTTTTAAGTAATCTCTTCCAATGGGCTTCTCTTGGGCTTGAATCTTTCTAAGTGATAAGGCCTCCTCCCATGTTCTTGAATTTATCCAAGCCATCCTCTATCAGTCATACTAGATCCTACTTTTCCTTTGTAGGAATTTGATTGTGCTTAGGCTAGTTCCCTGCTCCCAAATTATTAGCTATTTCTCTCTTCTAACTTATCTTTCGTTAAATTGTACAGTAGCTTTCCCCATTAACTCTTTTCTTAACTACTTTTCTTCATTACTATCATTTATTTCTTATTGGGCTCTTACATTCATTTGTGGGAGCATTTTGCCACTGATATTACCTTAGAGGTGGGATCTAGCTTCTCATTTTCATTATCACCACCTACCATCACTTTTCTTTGTTACTTCCTGGCCAACGGCTTAGCATTCGAGGGAAGCCTTAGGTAAACATTCATATAGCTACTAATTAATGAGGTTTCATATCTTTCTAAAGTCATCTTAGGACACCTTCTTTTAGAGAACTACCAATACTATAGGGCTTATTATCACATTCTCTATAAAGGACTATTGCGAACTCATTAGTGGTCTGCTATGACCATGAGATCTACTGTGATCCCTGAGCCTTACTAGGATCCTGTGTGATCCTACATCATCTTTTTACTAATAGAATCTAACTGCGATCTAACTCTGAAAGGATTCAAGACCTAAGGTAAATAAATAATTTATAAAACATCCTCAACTGGTCCAGCAACTACCATTAGCTATTCTTAGGTTACATTTCTGTAAAGAATAATACTTTAACATTTATAAGAGAAATACTTTAACTTCACTATATATATATTTTCTTGCAAAGATTTATCTAAATCTTTGCTTTGAGAGCCTAAAACTTTGGCTCTGATACAAAGAATATCACACCTTAATTTAGGTCCATATTTCCACATTTTAGACTTTATTCAAGTCTATTTAAGCATGATTCGAAGCTTGAATCAAATAAAAACTAAAAATAGAATTTTCAATAATTCGGGTACTGCTCACTTGTTAAATATCATTTTACTGACCAAATTTTGAAAATTTATAACTAATTCTACAAAAATCATACTAAAGTTATTCAAGTCTCTTAAAATAGCGAAAAACATTTTCTACATGAGAAAAATATACAATAGAATAATTACTAGGCCAATTTATATAATGTATTATCCCAAAAATCACTAAAGATTTGGTCGGTTTCATTTTCCCAAGATTTTAGCCTTAATTTAAAAAATTCATATCTCATTCTACCCTTAGCCTATTCATGAATTCTTTGTTATTAGGAAGCGCTATATGTCTACTTTTTAAAAATAGTTTTCTTCAGCTTGTATAGGGCATGACATTAACTTGAACCATTAAGGGTCAGAACAATACTTCAACTAGAACAGTTATGAGATAAATCACATAACTCCTTTACATCTCCAAATGCTTTCAAACTAGTTGCATTCATTTGCTAAGACTTAGAGATTTCCATAAATGCAAATCATTGAAAAATCTAGTATCTTCAATGAGATTTCTAGTTTTCCTAATACTATCCAGTTTTGAATCCTAATTTCAAAAATTTATTATAAATCGTGTACTTAGCCAAAAAGGGTGATCTTTGACTCTTTAGAAATGTTATTCCATCTAATTTCAAGGTATATACAAAATTTGTTTATAATACTCTGTTTTGAATAGAGTGCCCCTACTCTAATTGTGGTTGGTCATCTTAAACAAATTCATGACATGTCTTATATAACAAATTTCATAATTAATATACATCATCATTCATTACTTCAAATTCATTCCATACATGATAGGTGACTCATAATAACATATTAAAAAATTCACGTCAACTCAGCCCTCACATATAAACTTATACATGTTATTGATGGATAATATCAAAACTTGCATAGTTATATTGCTCTTCACATGCTTGCTCCTTCCCTTTAGCTCTTCTTGGACCTCTTGTATTGCTTGAACCTAGCATATTTGTCATTTTAAAGAGGGATGAGATTCAAAGAATCTTAGTAGTTATACCCAATCATACATTCATATTATCATATTATTTCATAAGTCATTAATGAAAATCATATAATCATATTATGGCGTACAATTTCATAAAAATGTTGGCATAGTAACACTTTGTAAAATGACATCTTAGGGTATTAAACCCTTTGGACAACTATCCAACAATGCAAATTCATCACAAATCATTCAAACAAGTAGATGTGGCATTGTCGTATAATCATTTAATCAAAGCATCATGACATTAGCCGTAAAAGGGAAAATAACTACCTTTGTGCTTTCCAAATTTCTCCAAACTTTGAGAGCACTTCCTTTTATCTTTAGACACTTCTTTTTACCCTATAACATCATAAAACATGGCCACTAGCCACTAATTACATAGTCTTCTTCACAAGATGCTCTCTTGAACTAAAAATTCCATTTATTTATCCTTTGAAAATTTCTTATACAATATACTTGTCCTAGCCTATTTTGGACCCAAGAAATCTATTTTTGTGATCAAAATCATAAAATTCTCTTCCTATCTTAAACCCTAAATAGGCAAAAGATTTTAAAAAATAGTAGAAAAATATCTACTTAATGAATTTGCAAACCAATCATACATTCATGCTTTCTAGGTCCTTTCTAAACTTTTCTATGGATTGGTTTCTTCATGGCTCAATTTTCTCTCTCTAGGTCAAAAATTTTTAGAGGAGAAATAGCAAGAACTACTCCGTGGAAAGCCTCTTGAATACAAGAATACATAAGATAGAAACCATAAAACATTACCTTAAAACTTTGTGAACCAAACTTTGCTTCTTGCTTCTCTATTTTCCTCTTCCTTTCTCCTCTATTTCAGATGTGTGGGATGAAAAAAAAAGTTCAAATGCTTAAGTCATCACTTGGAAGAGAGATATGAAATGTATGAATACTAAAGTGGTTAAATTAACTAAACTTGATTATTTTATCATTAAAGCTTTTCAATTAATTTCTAGCATGTCCTGGTCTAGTTCAGATGTGTCCCACCCTCAATTTTGGCTAAAAATTGCTTAATAAATTTTATGGACCAAAATACCCTCTATCAATTGAATTTACCCATACCCATTAAATATTTTTTCTGAAGTTGTCATTAAATTAGTACAGGATTATTCAAAAATCACTTTTAGTCCAAAATCATTTTCTTGACCCAAAATATATTTTAGCAAAGTATAATCATTATCCTTAAATTGGTACTACATTTTTCTGCAATCTAAAATAACCTTTATCGGGTAAAATATTAATAATAAGACTTTGATACCAAATAAATATTATATTGATCTTATTAAATTTCAAACAGTATTCCATTGGACTTAGCTCATCGAGAGCTTCATTTTGACTATAATTTTTCATATTTACAGAAATATCCTTGACCCTTGGCAAATTTATAATTGTTTAAACTTTTAAGTCATTATGTGTAATTTTACCCAAAATTATTTTGGCTTCCTTTACCACATGCATTTCCTTCTTTTGGAAATTAAATTGCAATATATTTTCATGGGGCAAAAGTAATATTTGTAAGGTTTGGCATAAAATAAGTTTTGATGATGACAAATATAGAGTAATAAGGAACAAATGCATTATATGTATCTGACATATATAATGTTCCCTAAAGAAGTAAAATACATTTTAGCATGTATTTAATTATGGTTATAATACATATATCATGCTATGTGTAAATATATCCACTATACTTTTACAATGAATAATATAAGTTGGATATATAAACTGGACTAACTACTTAGTTTGTAAGTGTAATACATTAAATGTAGGATGATCCAAGTAAGAAGAGTGAGCATTGGAATACAAAAATGGAAATCAATATCATGCCTCACTCAAGAAAGAAGAAGAGAAAGGATGCTTCAAAAATGGAAGATCAGAACGGAGCATGACAAGAAGAAAATGACCAAGTGGAACTGGAACTCAACATTTAAAGATCTAGTCACTAGATATATTTTCTTTTCACTTAGGTCTTGAGGTGGGATTAATCTTTGAAAATTACTTAATCTTGTTACCATATGTTTTAAATGAGTTAGATTAAGTAAATTTGATGTCAGCATATGTTAGATTTGAAAAACTCTTATGACAGACGAATTTTGAGAAGTTAAACCTCATATACTTTTTGAAAATATAAACTTTGCTTACTGAAATTTCAAGTTCCAGAGATATCACCTCTGACAGACGAATTTCAAGTGTTGAAATTTGAATTTTGAGTCAAGCATAGTTAGTGAAATCTGGTTTTCAAGAATCTTGGGTTTGACCTTTGATTAGTGTTTTTAATATATCTCTCAAAATACATATGACTTTGATGTAAAACTTATTTCATATGAAACTAGACTTAATAAGCTTTTCAAATAAGGTTATTTGACTCAAAATGAAGGTCATATGAAAAAGCTATGGTTATTTAAAATTGAGTAGTGAGATATGAATTTTCAGTTTTGACCTCTTATCATTATTTTGATCATATCTAGAAAAATACGTATGATGTTGAAGTGAAACTTCTTTCATTTGAAAGTAGACATTTATAAATTTCTAAAAATAGGTCATTTGCATAATTTGGAGTTAAAATGAGAGAGTTATGGCTTCTATAAAATTGTCTACAATGTAAAATTCAAAGTTACGTAGGTTCCATTGCGATAGACGAATTTCAGGCCTCCGAAATTCAAATTTCGAATAGAACCTTTGTGCAGAATTGAGCTTGCCACTAATAGACGAATTTTAGCTCTGAAAATTCAAATTTTGAATATCCAGAAACACAGAAATACTTCTAGAACAACCAACAGACGAATTTCCACTTTCAAAATTCGAATTTCGCAAACTCCAGAATGTGAAAAATACTTCTGGAACAATCAATAGACGAATTTCGACACCCAAAATTTGAATTTCGAAAGGAAGAACTTGTGCCATATTGAGTTACTCACTGTAAGACGAATTTTGGATCCAAAATTTGAACTTCGAAAGCACTATAACAATTTGGAATAACTGTTCACACTTACCAGAAGAACTTTACACTTGAAAATTCGTATGTTCAAACATACAAACATTTGTCAAAATGAAAATTCAAATTTCAGCTTTGAACAGACGAACTTCGAAGTTCAATGCTAAAAACTTTAACTTACGGTCTTTTCAAAATTCGTCTGTTGACATCCAAAATTTGAATTTCAGAATGTCAGAAACATCAAATGAGGTTGGTAAACGGCTAGTTTTGCAGAGTAAACCATTGGGTAACGTCTCTAATAGATAAATCTTGTGTCTAACGTCTAATTACACTACAAAACTATAAATATAACATCATTTGAACTTATGGGAAACAATCAAAAGAGAGTTTATGTGAAAATGCTGCTATAACTTGTAAAATCTTTCTATCTCAGCATAGTTTGAAAAACCCACCTCAATAGAGTGAACTTTCAATGTATTATCTACTCTTCAAGAGAGTTTTCATTCTATAAACATTTCTTTCTATATTTTCTGAGTAGAATCTTAGTGTGGGAAAATACTAAGGGATTTATACATCTTGTAAGGGTGTGAGGAGTGTGGCTTCACAAGTGCCTATTGAAACTTGTGGGAATATACTGAGGCTTCATAGGTGCCCGGATCAAATCTGTGGGATATAGTGGAAAATCTCAAGTGGTGGCTTGGGGACTAGATGTAGGCCAAGTGATTGGGCTGAACCAGTATAATTCATTGTGTATTGTTCTTTATCTTCTCTACTCAGCTGTTCCACACAACCATCTCTGTTTATCCCTGTTTTGCTGTACTCTTGGTGAAATTGGGTTGTGATCCAAAAGAGCAAAAATCTTACATCACCCAATTCACCCCCCTCTTGGGTGACCAACCAACCTAACAATATTTTCTCATTTTCCGGTCTATCCTAGTAAAAATGACCATTTTGCCTTTTTCCCTTTTTTTTCTGTATCTTTCCATTTTCATTGTTTCTTTATACATTTTAAGATATTAGCATTTTTTCCCTTGGGGTTTAAATAAAATTTCCACGTTTTACTTCTAATATGAAAAATGACCGTTTTGCTTCTAAGTTGGGTCAAAAAGTAATTAGTCATTCTTCCGGGCACTTTCTGATAATTTTTCCAAAGACCAATTTGTTTTACTATTTCTTTTTCACTATTCACAATAGCTTTCAAATAGGTCTATCTCTCAATCTAGACCTCTTAGTGATGTAATACTTATACCATTGTGTTTAACTCGAGATGAGCTTCCATTCAAATTGCATATTACATACTTTCCGGGGTAAATTTTGGAATAAATTTTTGCTTTGAATCTTATGAAAAATTAATTCCAATTAAGGACCAAATATAACTCCTAAAAATAATATGGGAAACTAATTCCTTCTAGAGACTGAGCATGCAACTTCTCCATCTTACTTTCTTTTCCATATTTTTGTGAATCTTAAGGCATCCTAAAAAAATAGGGATATTACAATTTGTTTTAATTCTCTGAGAATCTGCTAGCTCAAGCCTCAACCTATCACAATATATCAATTCCCGAACGTACTCATATAAGCTCTTGGGCCACTATCGTCTAAGCTTCTCCTTCACATGTACTAAGTACTCTTTATCCTCTGACAGTATAGTAAGAACTACGTCAATCCAGGTGGCCTCCAAGAACTTGTGGCCTTAAGACTCCATAAATTCACACGTATCTCAAACTAAATCCAGGAATGTTAAAATAGGAGAATCCCAGAAATTGCAGTGGCTCTCAATTTATATCCTAGTCACCATATTTGCTACCTCAAACAGAGCACTTCCTGGGTCTGTAGGCATATGAGAAAGATTTAGGATCTTAGAGTCGACTACCAGTAGCTATTTCCATTTGTCTTTCTTATTCTTGTTCTCCTTTTTTTCTTTCTTCTTTCTCTTTAAGTTGGCTTTGATAAAATACATCTTGATAAACTCAGCCAAGTTCTCATACTCTCTTCCTTCCAACTTGGCCTTAATGAGAGTCCAAAATTGTCACCAGGTATCTCTCAGAGCATGGTATCTATCCATAACTGCTCAGTGTACTTGTTCTCTTATCTATCCAAAATAGTGTTGAACCTAAGACAAGCTGTTCATAAATACAATGACTCTATCAGGACCCTCTAAATATGCTTCATACTCCTTAGAGTACCTCTACACAATCCTATGAACAATCAACTCCAAATCTAGTGGTCTATTATCAGGAGTACTATCCAGATCCAGAAGGAAATATGCCTCCCAATCTATGTCCTCAAATACCTCAACTTCATGCTCATGAGAAGGCTCTTCCAAAAAAAAGTTTATCATCTTCATCTTTTATAGGTTCTATTGCCATCGACTCCTGATGTGAAGGCCCGATCTCATATAGTATGCCAATAATACCTCTCAAAGATACCACATCTGTAATGACCCTCATTACATTATCCTGAATTTAACATCTTGCTAATGGAGTATATTTGATGTCATATGTGTAGAATCGACGGAACTAGGATAGAGGAAAAACCAAAATGAAACAAAGAAGCTCCATGTCTCAACGAGCAAGCTACAATTTTGGAAATATTTTTTAGGCCGAAAGCACCCATGCCGCGGTGAGCTTACTGGCATTGTGGCAAGCATCAAGAATTTTGTTTAAATCAAAATCATTTTGAAAAATAGACAAAAGGAAAAATTGAGGGAGAAAGAAGAAGCTTAGCTAGGTTCATGTGTCCAAACCCTTGGAGGTGTTTTTTGACATCTAGAAGCTTTCAATCTTGGTTGATAAGTGGTTCTTGATCTTCTCTCTCCATTTTTCTTTGGTTTTAAGTTTGATTTTTTGGGTATATGTTGGGGGTTTTTTTTGTTTTGGCCGAAATCCACAGATTAAAATAGATGAAATGGGATTAATGAGGTGTGATTTGGTGGTTGTGATGCTTGGGTGTGAGTTTTATAAGGGTTACAAATGATTTGGGATAATAGCCTTGTATTATGTATAGAAGCAAGGAATTCAAAATGTATGTAAGGTTGGTTAAAGTTTGGATGGGCTTTAAGAGCTCAATAATGCATGAAAGTGGTGTTGGAACCTTGGGTTAGGCCTAAATAGTCGAATTGTGGTTTTTGGTCAAGTGGTATATTGTGTTGATTGAGATATTATGGTATTGTAGAGGTTGTGTGATTTAATGGAAGAATACAAGTCATGTTGTATAGTTCAAGAAGCTAGTGGAATCACATTTGTGTGGTATTGATAACTAGAGGTAACCGGGTGTTTGTATTATGTGATTATATGTTGATATATGTATGCATGTTCCTTTTCATACCACGATATTGGTTGTGTATGTGTATGGCTTTTTTGCATATCATGGTATGCACACGGCTAATTGAGATAAGATGATTGTATATGATCTGTATGTATGATTTTGTAGCATCCTTATGCCACTGCATGCTAGCATATCCATATGATGATTGTGATTATATACAGATGTTTGTTTTTCAAGGCATGTTGGCATGACATTTACATCAACACCATGTGATTGTATAGTGAGAGAATGATGTGGAGATCATGATGATATAGGATATATGATGATGATATGATAAAGATTTTTGCCACTAAATCCTGTCCTTGGGAGAGCCACGTGGCAATTGTTGAATTAAGAAGTTTTGATGATTCCAAACCAACCTTCAAGAGCTTGGAATAAAGATATCAAAGGTGCACAAAGAGTTCAAGTGAAGAAATCCTGGAGAAATCTGTGCAAAGTTTGTTGTAGGATGTTTAGTTTTGTTTTAATTTGAGTAAAAGACTTTGATTTAGCATAAAGAAGTTTTAAAACCTTGATTCTATGTTAAATCATGGAATATTTGAAAAACACCCACCAACAGACGAAGTTTAAAGGGTTAATACCAATCTGTCATTGTGAAAGTTCAAACTTTGGCCTTTGGAAATTCGAATTTCGTACTAAAACTGAACAAGTCTGAAGAGATGCCTCTCTAACAGACAAATTTTGACTTGATGAAATTCGAATTTTGATAAGTGTCTGAAAGAAGCTTTAAGCAACAGACAAACTTTGGGTTTTGAAAATTTGAATTTCAGACAAAATGAAACTTATGAAAACTAAAGAAATTCGTCTGAAATTATGTCAAAGTTCATCTAAAACTAAGTTTGGATTGAATGTCAAAATTGCCCACTGACAGATGAACTTTGAACATGAAAATTCAAATTTCAGAAACTAAGCTTGAGTCTGTTGCAGTGATATGATGACATACGAATGACAGTATTTATAAATTCGAATTTTGATGTTAGTATGAAAAGAGGTCTCTCTAACAAATGAACTTTGACATATGAAAATTCAAACTTTGAAGTACACGAGCTACTGTGACTTATAAACTAGCTACGGACAGACGAATTTTGGGGTTCCAAAATTCGAATTTCGAAGGCACTATAGCAAATTGAAAATATTGTTCACACTTAACAGAAAAATTTTCTACTTGAAAATTCGTATGTCACAACACAGAAACATTTTCCAAATATCAAAATTTGAATTTCATTTTATGCCAGACGAACTTCGGGCTTTCAACGTTGAAGCCGTTAACCTTCAATTTCTGTGAAATTCATCTGTTGACCAACCAAAATTTGAATTTTAGTATATCAGAAGCATTAAATACGGTTGGTTAATGGATAGTTTTTCAGAGTAATCGTTGGATAACTTCTCCAACGGATAGATTTTGTCTCTAACGGATATTTGAGACCTAAATCTATAAATATAACATCATTTGAAGTTGTGGGTAATGATTTTAACTTTGTATATACTGAAACTCTGCCAAATCATTTATTCAAAGCTTCATACTCTCACACTTCAATAGTTTGTACTTCAACTTTCATATTCACTCTATTTAAGAGAGTCTAATCTTTGTAAACAATCTTTTCTTCACCTGGAAGATAGATTTTCTTGTGAGGGTATATCACAAGGGATTGGGAAGCACTTTGTGAAAGTGCAGAGAGTGAATGAGTGAGCTCTAGAAAATAGAGCACAAACTTTGTAATATGGCATTTGCAAGAAGCCCACGAAATTCTTGCAGAATAGTGGAAAATCTCAAGTGGTGAATTGGGGACTGGACGTAGGTCAAGTGGAGAGACCGAACCAGGATAAATTACTGAGTCTTTCTTCTCCCTACTGTCATCTTTACAGTTATTTGTTGATACTTTATTTTACTAGTATATATTGCCTTTTTCACCTTCTTGATATTTTGCAGAAAATTTTTAATCTTCCCAATTCAACCCCCCCTCTTGGGAAGCCAGCTAAACTAACAAGTGTTATCAGAGCCCGGTTTCCCAATCAAAGGATCTCACAATTCGGGAATTAAAATGGTTGGCTTTGGAGAAAGCATATTACCAGAAGGCAACAACACAAATAGACCACCTGGCTTCAGTGGAGAACACTATGGGTACTGGAAGATGAGGATGCAAATCTATCTCCAGTCAATTGATCTGGACATCTGGTCAGTCATTCAGAAGGAAGATTTTGTCCCAATGGTTTTGGAAGGTGATGGAAAATACAGAGAGAAGCCAGAAGCTGAATGGAATGAGGAAGATAGAAGAAGAGTCTTACTGAATTTTAAGGCAAAACACTGTCTGGTCAGTGCTTTGAATCAGGACAAATTCTACAGAGTCTCCCAATGCTCCATTGCCAAGGAAATGTGGGACACCCTGCAAATTGCTCATGAAGGAACAACTGGAGTAAGGGAAAACAAACTTAATACATGCATTGGTGAAAATGAAAGCTTCAGAATGGCTGAAGGAGAGAATGTAAAAGATCTACAGAAGAGATTCACCCTCATTATGAATCAACTAAAGAGCCTGGGAAAGGAGTACACTCAAACAGAGAAAGTCAGAAAGATCCTCAGAGCTCTTCCTCTGGAATGGCAACCCAAAGTAATAGCAATAGAGGAAGCCAGAGGAGAATCACTGGCCTCTGTCACAGCTCTCTTTGGCAGCCTCGAGGAGTATAAAGGAAGAATGAAAGCTCTCAAGGAAGCTGGACAAGACAGAAAGAAGAAAGGCCTTGTTCTCAAAGTTGCTGAAGAAAAAGAAGAAGAATCTGAAGATAGAGAAGAGCTAGATGAAGAAACTCTGGCTATGATGATCAGAAAATTTAGAAGATTCTACAGCAAGAAGAGAAACAAGGAAATCTTCAAGAAAGGAGCAGCTGGAGATAGCAAGAGAGAAGCAAAAGAGCCTGTGACTTGCTATGAGTGCAAAAAGCAAGGACATATCAAATGGGATTGTCCATAATTCCTCAAGAAGCGAGAGAAAGAAAAGAAAGCTGCAGACAAAGGCAAGAAGAAGAGAGCTTACATCTCATCAATATGGGGCAACAACTCAGATGAAGAAGAAGATGATGAAGATGAAATTGCCAACATCTGTCTCATGGCACTTGCCTCTGAAGAAGCTAAAATCCCATGCAGCAGTGATCAAGAAGATGAGGTATATGAATCTGAACCTTCCTATTCTAAATTACTGGATGCATTTCATGAGTTGCATGATGAGTTTGTCAAAATTGCTAAAGAATTGAAGCAGGCTAAGAAAAAGATTAATAAACTAGAATCTCAACACAACATTTCTGAAAATGCTTCTCTACCTATTTCTGAATCTGTTTGCTGTAAATTATGCATTGAACTAAAGCAAACCAATGAATATCTAGTGAAAAGCATGTCTAGGCTTACTAGAGGTAAAGACATGTTGTTTGCTTTAATAGGAAGCCAAAGAATATCACAGGGAAAAGCTGGACTTGGCTGTGATCCTTGTGCTATAAAAGAAAAGATTAGGAAGAAAAATTAGAATGTATACATGAGACATTTTGTGCATGCTAATGGAAATAGAAAGAAAGATCATATGTCACATCACATTAAATCATATAATCAACCAAGGCATGCAAAACAAAAATATTATCTGTATTGCTTTCTTTTTGCCTCTCAATCTAGCAGTCCCTTTACCACCTGTCACTTCTGTAACAAAAAGGGGCATATTTCTAGTTCATGTGCCTTAAAGAAAAATGGACTTAACAGGAAGGCTAAATGGGTTCCCAAAGGTACATCTATATCTAGGGAAAAGATTACTGACAGAAAAGGACCCAAGCAGATTTGGGTACTTAAGAAGAAAACTTGAACTTTGTTTTGCAGGTCTGCCTCAAAGCTAGAAAGAACAATAAATGGTACATGGATAGTGCCTGCTCAAGTCACATGACCGGTAACAAGGAGAAGTTCATCACCCTTAGAGGCAAGAAAGGAGGAAAAGTAAGCTTTGGAGGTGATCAATATGGCAGAATAGTTGGCATTGGCATTGTGGACAAGAATCCTAAAACATCCATTGAAGAGGTGCTGTTTGTGATAGGCCTCAACCACAATCTGCTGAGTGTGAGCCAAACATGTGACAAAGGAAATTGGGTACTGTTTGACTCAAAATTCTGCCTAGTCATCAGAAAAAGCGATCACAAAGTAATCCTCAAAGCTCAAAGGGATGGTAACTGCTATACTATTGATCTTGATGAACTTCCTCCCTTAGATTCTGTTTGCTTAATTAGTCAAGAAAATGATAGTTGGCTATGGCATAGAAGATTAGCTCATGTTAACATGAATCAGCTTTCAAAACTAGTTAAAAACGAGTTAGTCACTGGCCAGCCAAAAATCACTTTTGAAAAGGACAAAGAATGTGATGCATGCCTAAGAGGAAAACAAACTAAATCTTCTTTTAAACCCAAAAATGTAGTCACCACTACTAGACCACTAGAACTACTACATATGGATTTAATTGGTCCATATAGGGTAAAAAGCATTGCTGGAAATCTGTATGTGCTTGTAATTGTAGATGATTACTCTAGATTTACATGGACATTGTTTCTTTCCTCTAAAAGTGATACTTTTGATGCATTTGCAACCTTAGCCAAGAAAGTGCAAAATGAGAAAGGTATTTCCATTATGTCTATCAGGTCAGATCATGGAGGAGAATTTGAGAACTCATACTTTCTGGAGTATTGCAATGAGCATGGAATTGATCACAACTTCTCAGCCCCAAGAACTCCACAACAGAATAAAGTAGTAGAAAGGAAGAATAGAACAATTGGAGAGATGGCTAGAGCAATGCTGAATGAAAAGGAACTTGCTCAAGTATTTTGGGCTGATGCAGTGAATACAGCAAACTACATCATAAATAGAGTATACATCAGACCAATCCTTGGGAAGACTTCTTATGAGCTGTACAAGGGAAGAAAGCCAAATCTGTCACATCTCCATGTGTTCGGCTGCAAATGCTTCATTCACAACAATGGAAAGGAGAATCTGGGTAAGTTTGATGCCAAATCTAATAAAGGTATATTTTTGGGCTATTCTAGTAGCAGTGAGGTATAGAGTTTTCAATAAAAAGTCTAAATTGGTAGAAGAATCTGTGCATGTAGTATTTATCAAAAATGAAACTGCTTCTAAACTTGTTACTGATGAGGATGATCTTGTTTCAAACTTTAAAAAGTTAGAAATCTATGATGAAGGTATAATTGAACCTCCAAAAATATCTGAATCTA
This sequence comes from Adenanthera pavonina, assembly GCA_026686845.1. NCBI lineage: Eukaryota > Viridiplantae > Streptophyta > Magnoliopsida > Fabales > Fabaceae > Adenanthera > Adenanthera pavonina. The sequence continues at coordinate 15,905,435 of JAIVEN010000005.1, read as the reverse complement.
TTAATATAGAGGAAGATATTTAGGAGAGAAATTTTGAAGAAGAAAATAATGAAGAAATATCTCAAGAACTTCCTAGAGTTTGGAGATATCAAAGAAATCATCATGTTGATCAAGTGATAGGGAATGTTCAAGAGAGAGTTAGAACCAAAAAACAGTTAAGGGATCAAATGATTAATTGTGCTTTCATCTCACAAATTGAACCTAAATGTACTGAGGAAGCCTTAACTGATGAGTACTGGATTCTAGCTATGTAGGATGAATTAAATTAGTTTGAAAGAAATCAAGTCTGGGATTTGGTGCCTAAACCCAAAAATCATCCAGTCATTGGTATCAAATGGGTTTTTAGAAATAAACTTGATGAATCAGGATCAATCATCAGAAACAAAGCTAGACTGGTTGATAAAGGATGTAATCAAGAAGAAGGCATTGATTTTGAGGAAACCTTTGCTCCAGCAGCTAGATTAGAAGCAATTAGAATTCTATTAGCATATGCATGTATGAAAAACATTTTGTTATATCAAATGGATGTGAATAGTGTTTTTCTAAATGGATATATCATGGAAGAGGTTTATGTAGATCAACCTCCAGGTTTTGAGGATTCTACAAAACCAAACCATGTGTATAAACTGAAGAAAGCCCTTTACGGTTTGAAGCAATCCCCTAGAGCATGGTATGAAAGATTAAGTACTTTTCTAACTGAAAAGGGGTTCACCAGAGGAAAACTAGATACAAGTTTATTTACTAAGAAAAAAAATAAAGATTTACTTATTGTTCAAATCTATGTTGATAATATTATATTTGGTGCTACTAATGAATCTCTTTGCAAGAATTTTTCTAAGTTAATGCAGGGGAAATTCGAAATGTCCATGATGGGCGAACTCAAGTTCTTCCTTGGATTGCAAATCAGGCAATGCGATGATGGTATCTTCCTCAACCAATCCAAGTATTTGAAGGAATTGCTAAAGAAGTTTGGAATGGAAAATGCCAAGCCAATGGGGACACCTATGGCTACTACAACCAAGCTGGATATGGATGAAAAAAGGAAATTATTTGACATAACCCAGTACAAAAGAATGATTGGATCCCTACTATACCTAACTGCTTGTAAACTTGATATTATGTTTAGTGTCTGTATGTGTGCAAGATTCCAGTCATGTCCCAAGGAAACCCATGCAACTGCTGTGAAGCGTATCTTCAGATATCTCATTGGAACTTCACAGATGGGTCTTTGGTATCCTAAGGGCAATGGAGAAAATCTCAAAGGATACACTGATGCTAACTTTGCAGGATCCAAAACTGATAGAAAAAGCACAAGTGGAACATGTCAGTTTCTTGGAGGATCCTTGGTTTCATGGTTTAGCAAAAAGCAAAATAGTGTGGCCTTATCCACAGCAGAGGCTGAGTATGTTGCAGCTTGAAGCTGTTGTGCCCAAATCATCTGGATGAAATAGCAACTTGAAGATTTTGAGGTTGAAATGAAGGAAATACCAATCATGTGTGGCAATCAAAGTGCCATTAACATCACAAAGAATCCTGTCATGCATTCAAGGACAAAACATATTGAAGTCAGGCACCACTTCATAAGGGATCATGTTTTGAAAGGAGAAATCAGACTAGAGTACATCCCAACTGAGGATCAAGTTGCAGATATCTTGACAAAGCCTCTATCAGAAGATAATCATTGCAAAATAAGAAGAGAATTGTGTATGGTAAATCCCTATGAACTGTAAGTAAATCCATGTGTAATTCTATTTTTAGATTTTCCAACATTAAATTAATTCTAACTTTAGCATCGGAGTGTATTTAATTTAAGTTGTAGGTGCTCCTCATGAGATTCAATGGCAATAAATCTGAAAAATAGAGCACACCAGAATGGAACAATCAAAAAGTGAAGAAAATGGCAAAATTATGAGTTACTGGATCCATTCTGTAAGTTTTTAAAGTTGAAATTCGTATATTGATTATGTGTTAGATGAATTTCCTTAAAAAATTAAGTTTCTGAGGAAGTCAGCATGGTCAACATTCGAATTTGGAACTTCAGCCTGTTATACGTTGGAATAGTTCTCGGTGATGCCTCGAAATTTGTCTAATGGACCTTCAAAGTTTGAATTTTCAAGAACAAAAATTTCAAAGTTATTTTTGTCCGACATGATGATTATACTAATGTTTATCTCTTAACATACGAATGTTGGAAAACTTTTACAAAGTAAAGAAATTCGAATTTCTAATTTGAAAATTCGTCTGTTGAAACATGCTCCTCAATGTTGAATCTTTGAAAGAAGAAGTTTTATATGCATAATCCATCTGTTGTTTGGTGATTTGTTTGCTGTTTGATGTTTACTCTTCAAAATTTGAACTTTGTTGGAACAAAGTTCATCTATTCATCTTGTGTTACTTGAACCAAGCCTCTATCAGACGAACTTTCAGAAGAAAATTTTTCTGTCAGTAAGCTTTGTTGAACGGTTTAACTTTTAACTGTCGAAGTTCGAATTTTGACCCCTCAAAATTCGTTTGTCAGGCGGTTAGTTACGTTAAAATCAATGGTTTTTCACTGAACAAACGCAACCCTACTCTCTTCCTCTCTGGGTTTGTTCAAATTCTCTCTTCAATGCTCTTAAATTCTAATCGAAAATCTTCATCTCCCATCGTTTAAACTGATTTTCGCACCATATAAACCTAATCTCAGCTTCATTCTGAATCATTCATCCTCAAAAATGGCAAGAGTAAAGAATCCTGAAGCTGGAAAAGGAGAGGCTCATCCAAAGAGATTGGTCAAGTCCCAATATGCCTCAAAGGAGGATGAAAAACTGAAGAGAAAGGCCAAATCAAGCAAGGGAACTCCTTCCAAATGTCAGAAAACTACACCAAAGGGTGAATCAAAGAAAGCTGGACCCTCTTCCTTGAAGAAAGTAGAACCTTCAATCCCTGTTCCTGCTGCTGCTGAGACTGTTGCTTCCACTTCCTCCTTAAGTACTGAATTTAGAGAATATCAACTTACT